>OY979448.1:0-5000000 GCA_963855545.1 Ethmia dodecea
CTTCGTTTCTTTGTTGATGTTGATGTTTCGTTTCTTTACACAGTAATTAATAAATTAATTATAAAGTTTATTCCGCATAAGCGTATAAATCATAACACTGGATATCCTCCGTGGTTTTCTCGGGGATTGATTAAATTAAAACGTAAAAAGTTGTCAGTACATAAAAGATGGAAAACTTACCTTAATCCATTAGATGAAAGTGAGTTTAAATTCTTAAGAAAAATGGAACACGACATGGAAGCCAAGTGTTATAGTAACTTTATCTCTAAAGCCGAGGATAAAATTTTCGAATCTCCGACTTACTTTTGGTCCTTCATTAAATCAAAATTTCCTACTAATAGCATACCTGATCATATTTCGTATTTGGGGAATACCTCTAGTGATGGCCAAACTATTAGTAACTTTTTCAATGAATATTTTAACTCTGTGTTTGTTCTGGAATCTAGTAATACTACTCCTACCAATAGTCCAATTACTTCCGATAACAACTTAGTTGATTTATCCTCGGTTGAAATCACGGAGGACCAGGTGTTTAAGCTTTTAAATGGACTAGATGTAAGTAAAGGTAGTGGTACAGATCTCATTCACCCTATTTTTATAAAAGCCTGCGCGAAGGAGCTTGCCACTCCCCTCGCTATTATTTTTAAAAAATCAATTAAGGAAGGACATTTCCCTTTAGCATGGAAAAAAGCTTTAATCACACCAATTTATAAAAGCGGTGATGCCTGTTTGGTTAAAAACTATAGGCCTCTAGGCAAGCTAAATATTTTTGGTAAAGTATTCGAAAAAATTGTCACCACTACTGTAGCAGCCACAGTTTATCAGCATATATCAATCGCACAGCATGGGTTCTATCGGGGGCGTAGCGTTGACACAAATCTGTTGAATTTCACTGATTTCGTTTTGAACAAGATGTGTGACGGATGGCAAGTGGACGCCGTGTATACAGACTTCTCAAAATGTTTTGATAAAATAAACCATTGTATGTTAATTATAAAATTAGAGAGGCTTGGTATACACGGTGATCTCCTTAGATGGATAAAATCTTATTTAAACAATCGTAGCCAAGCAGTAGCATTGAAGGGTTATACCTCAAGTTTTCTTCCTGTACCTTCAGGCGTCCCCCAAGGTTCACATTTTGGTCCCTTACTTTTTGCGTTATACGTAAATGATATGTCTACATGCTTCTTAGAATCGCAACATCTTGTTTATGCAGATGACACAAAAATTTATCGAGCTGTTTCATCTGAAGCAGACTGTCAACTTCTTCAATCTGATCTTGTAAATTTTTACAAATACTGTACAGATAACTATCTTTATTTAAATCCTGACAAATGCTTCGTCATCAGTTTTACCCGTGGTAGGGAACCAATTAATTTTAATTATAATATTGGAGGTAGACCATTACAGCGTGTAACGTCGATACGGGACCTTGGTGTGACTTTGGACTCCCAACTAACTTTTCTAAAACATATTGATAATATATGCAAACGAGCATATAAAAATTTAGGTATGATTCTCCGTATAGGTAAGCCTTTTAGACGTCCATGTACTTACAAAATTCTTTTTAATTCCTTCGTAAGAAGTATTCTCGAGTTTGCGAGTGTAGTATGGACACCTTACTATCAAATTCATATTGATCGTATGGAGAGAATCCAAAATATTTTCCTTAAATCCCTTTCGTACAGAACGTGTTACCATTCTGATAGCGCCTCGGCATCTCGTGTACATTTTAATATAACTACTCTCTCTAACAGGAGACTTTATCTCGATTTAATTTTCTTCTTTAAAATACTAAAAGACAAAATAAGATGTCCAAACCTCTTGCAAAACATACAGGTGCGTGTACCATTAAGACAATGTCGCCCGCGACAAGCTTTATTTCATGTGAGCTTCGCTCGTACCAATTATGTTAAATACACATTTTTCAGACGGGTCTGCAAATACTTTAATGACAACTTAATAATTGATGTTGATCCTTTTCACGATTCTTTGCATACCATTAAAAAACATGTTAGGTCCAAGCTGTTAACAGAGTAACTTGTTGTTATCACAAAATTAAAAATTGTATTACATATAATGTTCAGAATAATTAGGTCAATACCGCTGCTTGTATCCTATAATAGGTTAAAATAATTTTAAGGAACCTCCAGGTCTGTTTTAATACCTAACATATTCTTCACATGTTTGTATAAGACTGTATGAGTTCTAAATAAATAAAATAAAAATAAAATGATACGAATGCATCTTTTTGTTTTAATAATAATAATACTTACTAATTGGAGGATTTTTGAGGAATTGCGCTTATTCTGTGACGCGTTGTATATCCTTTGTTGTGTTTAAGTATTTATAAGCTGTAGTCGTAGATATAAACTTACTTATCTTAAATCAACATCAAATTTTGTTATAAACTGCGATTACCTATTAATGGCTTTTCAGATTATTACCTATACTATTGTAGTAATATACCTATTAATTATAATTTCGTGTTGGTACATACTCCGAATAAAATAAAATAATAAAATTTCCTCAGCGTACTTGCTTTATATGCTATTCAGTGCCGCCTAGGCCTCTCGTCTCGACAAGTGGAAGGAGCCTCGCGCACGCTCGCGGCCGCTAATGAAACGACCGCGACGGGCAGTCGGCGACGACATGCGGCGAGGCGCGCAAGGCTCGGCACTGGCGCTGGCGATGCTGACGGCGATGGCGGCGGCGCAGGCCGAGGAGGGCGCGCGGGCCGTGGTGCGGGGCGCGGTGCGCTTCGGCGCGCTGTTCGCGGTGCACGGGGCGCCCGCCGAGGCAAGGGCCGGCGCGCGCTGCGGGCCCGTGCGCGAGCACTACGGCATCCAGGTGGGGGACGGGGGAGGGGCGCGGCCGCCGGCCTCGGCCCTCGCTGACGGCTTGCGGCCAGCGCGTGGAGGCCACGCTGCAGGCGCTGGACGAGATCAACGCGCCGGGCGCGCTGCTGGGCGACGCGCTAAGGCTGGGCGCGGAGCTGCGCGACTCGTGCTGGGCGCCGCCGACGGCGCTGCGGCAGACCATCGACCTGGTGCGGGAGGCGCTGGCGCCCGCGGGGACCAAGCCGCAAGCCCAGCCCGCCTGCTCAACGGTACCCCGCCTGTGTTGGTGGCATAGCATGATCTGTCCTTATTCAGCTTTTACCCGTCTGCCTCGGAAGGATCCGGGAATCCTCTTAAGAAATATTAGCTTCAAAGTCTTAGATAAATTGCTTTTAGCTTAGTTCAAAGTCCCATTTTGCTCTTATCTAAGTTCAAATCAAAGTACTCAAAATTTATTGACTCTAGTCTGCCAGCAGTTTTTGTAATAAAATAACCAAAGAAGTTTAAAAGGAGACGTTTCATCAATGTTTAGAGACTGGGCCTGCACCATGTACACCAGTTTTTTAGATAAATATAAATAAAATTATTATAGTTTTATTCGTGATTTTGCTCATATTTGTCTAGTTTCGTTTTCAATCAACTATAGTTTTAATTAAACTAGAATCGCGGTGACCGAAAAAAAATTTGCGACCTGACCGTTAAAATTACAATTGACATTATTTTGATGTTTGTCGGACTAATTCACAGTAACATGGAAATTAAATATGCATACCAATCAAATACACTGTTTATTGTTTTGTTCTTTGCAACGGAGCCAGATGCACTTAATGCTTAGTTTCAAAAATATATTTTATCAGTTATACATAGGTAAGTTAGTGTAGCGCAAACATGAGACTCAAGCTCATTCATAGTTTTAGCATAGTATAAATGCCATCAAAAACAAAACTTGTCAAAAAACCCAAGTCTCGCAACTCAGTTCTTCTACCGTAAAAAGTTGTGAGATCCATGTAATACCAAGTCGGTTAATTTATTCAGTCCTTATTAAGGGACCTTCTGTCTTAAGTAATTATGTAATTAGCTAACCTAACAACATCTTATAGTGACCATATCATTATTAAAAATCTTTTATGTTTTGAATAAATATATTGACTTGGCAATCGCACTAAACAATCTAATTTAATATAATATGTATCACTTGTGAGATAAATTTCAGTTTTCATGCGATGACCAAGTCAATATATTTATTCAAAACATAAAAGATTTTTAATAATGATATGGTCACTATAAGATGTTGTTAGGTTAGCTAATTACATAATTACTTAAGACAGAAGGTCCCTTAATAAGGACTGAATAAATTAACCGACTTGGTATTACATGGATCTCACAACTTTTTACGGTAGAAGAACTGAGTTGCGAGACTTGGGTTTTTTGACAAGTTTTGTTTTTGATGGCATCTCATTTCTTTTTGTAGTCTTACATTTTTCCTTTCCGGTACTTTCTACTTCTTGTATACCAACAACTGGTTCTTGCTCGAAGGTAAAGGAAAACATCTTGAGGAAACCACCAGGTCCCAGAATTAATTCTGAGGTCATGTGTATACAAAATTTCAGCTCAACTGGTTATCTTCCAGCTCCATCATCAGACCCTGGTTACCATCTAGTACCAAAGTTCTCGTCATGACGAATCAAACGAGCTCAAACTCGATAAGGTTTTGTCTTTTAATTACTGAGTTCCTTTGGCCGACGTCGAGCTCCATCATCAGACTCTGGTTACCATCTAGCACCAAAGAACTCGTGAAGATGTACCATACGAGCCCAAACTCGATGGGGTTGTGTCGTTTAATTACCGAGATCCCATGGCCATCTTCCAGCTCCATCATCAGACCCTGGTTACAATCTAGCACCAAATTATTTGACAAGACAAATCATACGAGCCCAAACTCGAGGGGTTTACGAGTAGTCATTGAGGAGTTGCGATATCCACCTCCTTGCATCATCATCAGACCAGCTCGGTGGTACCATAATATTGCATTGTGACCAAATTTACATAAGTGTACCAAATTTCAGCTTAATCAGTTAAAGATATCTGCTTCAAAATTGAAATTCATATTTCACTTGAACATGTAACTTTGTAATCCTATACAATTATAATGGGATTACAAAGTTATTTATGCAGTTGGTGTATCTAGAAACCTAGACCGAAATTGCAAAATGTTTGAGTTTTTCCTTGATTTATACACTAAACCCTAATTGTATTCTAAATTTGAAGCTTCTACGACTGCTAGAAGTGCCTTAGAGTTTTGATGATCGGTGAGTGAGTGAGTCAGTCAGTGAGTGACAAAATTAGGAAACTTTGACTATTTATAATTCTAAAACTACTGGTTCAAATTGGATGAAATTTGAAATGTACTGTGTTGATACAATGCCTGCTTGGTTGCTGAAAATTCAGGCTTCTAGGTTTATCCACAACAAAGTTATAGGGGGTCGAAAATGGCGTGAATGGCTTCGAGAAAAGGATGGTACGGCCGTGCCGCTTGTTGCTCGACTTGGCGGGGGCACTGCCGTGCCCCCAGATCTATCGGCGAGAATCTGTTATTAGCTTTTAAGAAGTTATTTAAGTTTGTTAGATTTTGTAACGTGTAGCTGATGATTCTCCTATCAA
This sequence comes from Ethmia dodecea, assembly GCA_963855545.1. Classification (NCBI taxonomy): domain Eukaryota; kingdom Metazoa; phylum Arthropoda; class Insecta; order Lepidoptera; family Depressariidae; genus Ethmia; species Ethmia dodecea. The sequence continues at coordinate 5,502 of OY979448.1, forward strand.
AAATAAATAAATAAATAAACATGTTTACTCCTCTGTTCAATCATGAAATTTTGCTGACCAAGTAGTTATTTTGGGTTGGGATTTAAGTGTTTATTATTTTATTTTATTTGGATTACCAACAGCAAAATTAACAATTTTATGAGTACAAGTATAACTATCTCCAAAGCCGTTATTAGGTAATCATTATGCAAACTCATGTAAGTTGCCTATTTATGATTTAATTTTTGACCATTATCAAAATTATTTGCGGAACAAGGATTGCTGCCAGATTTTTTAAATTGCAAATAAAATCTTTGTATGCCGACCAAATTATTTAGATGCTGTTTTTTTGTGGCTCACCAAATTTTATAATTGCGGAACATTTAATTACTTCTCATTAAAATTTACCTTTAATTTGGAACATCATCTAACCTGAAACTATGTCTCTCAACGAAATATTTAAACGCCTCCGACTTGTGACTTGGGTATGACAAAGAGGTTTTCCTCGTTTGTGAGTCGGAAAACAGCCGTTTTAAAAATGAGGCCTCCAAAATAAGTGGACGCGTCCCTCGGGTGAAGAGCTGCACTCGGCGGGTCTCGCCCGAGAGGCACTCTCGCCCTGCACACTCTGTCTCACGTCTCACGCTGCAATGTAGGTAAATGGTCTTTGCAACAAATTAATTCTACTTTTTTTATTCAATACTTATTTGTTTCTTTTGTTTTATGATGTTGGATATGTTTTGACTTTATTAGTAGTACCTACATTTATATTTTAAGTTGGTTTTTATATAAAAAAAATGTTTGTCTGTAAGTTTACGGTCTATAATTTTACATGATGGAAGTGGAAGAGAGATACATGCGTCACAAGCCGAACGCTTAGGCCGATCGAGCCACTCTACTAAGTTTTCCGTATGTCATTTCTTCACAGAATTTGATTCTTATTAGCGACACTATCGAATGGTGTAAATACAGGATGTTTTTTTTCAAAATCAGGGTGTTCGATTCCTGGCTAGGAATATTGATTTTTCAGAATTCTGTAGGTATAGAATGTGTTCGAACAGGAGGGTGGCGTGGGGGACGGCGCGCCGTTGGCGGGCGTGCTGGGCCCCGGGGCCAGCGCCGCCGCCGTGCAGGTGCAGAACCTGCTGCAGCTGTTCTCCATCCCGCAGGTGGGTGGGCGCGCGGGGACTCACCCACTCTGAGTGGGACTCAGCCATCCGCTCCCCGCAGGTGTCCTACTCGGCCACGTCGCGAGAGCTGTCGGACCGCAAGCGGTTCTCCACGTTCTTCCGCGTGGTGCCGTCCGACCGTCACCAGGCGCGCCTGCTGGTGGCACTGCTGCGAGCGCACAACTGGACCTACGTGCACGCCGTGCACACGGACGGTGAGCGGACGGTGGCGAAAGGCCGAGGCGGGGCCTCAACGATCGACCCGCTCGCGCAGAGAGCTACGGGCAGAGCGGCATGGCGGCGTTCCTGGCGGCGGCGGCTCGCGGCGGCGTGTGCGTGGCGCGCGAGGAGGCGCTGCGAGCCGCGCCCGGCGCGCACGAGGTGGACGCGGCGCTGGAGCGGCTGGCGGCGCCGGGCGGGCCGAGCGTGGCCGTCTGCTGGTGCGAGGGCCGCACGGCGCGCGCGCTGCTCGCGGGGCTGGCCCGGCGCGCCACCGCGGGCCGCCCGGTGGAGCTGCGGCTCGTGGCCAGCGACGGCTGGGCCGACCGCCGCGACGTCGTCGCCGGCCTCGAGCGCGCCGCTGCGCACGCGCTCACTGTGCGGATCCGCTCCCCGTACCTCTCGCGGTTCGACGCCTACTACCACGCGCTGCGTCCGCACAGCAACCGCAGGAATCCCTGGTTCCGGGTGGGTGCAGAGGAGGTCGCGAGCGCTCCCTGACCGCTCCCTGAGCGCGCCCGCTCCCATTATGACCCTCCGCTCGGCAGGAGTTCTGGGAGCAGAAGTTCAACTGCTCGCTGGCGGAGACGGGCGCGCGGCGCTGCTCCGGCGCGGAGTCGCTGGCGGCGGACTACACGCAGGAGCCGAAACTGGCTCTGGTGGTGCGCGGGGTGTACGCGCTGGCGCACGCGCTCCGCGACATGCACGCGGCCGAGTGCGGCGCGGGCGCCGGCGGGCTGTGCGCGGCGATGCTCCCGTTCAACGTGTCGCTGTACCGGCGCTACTTGGCGCGGGTGCGGTTCCGCGCGCCCGACGGCGGGCTCGTGGCGTTCGACGACAACGGCGACCCGCCGCCCGAGCTGAGCGAGTACGACGTGATGAGCTGGCAGCGCGAGCGGCGCGGATGGCGGTACGCGCGCGTCGGCCGCTGGCGCCAAGGGGCGTTGCGGCTGCGCGGAGGCGCCGACGCGGCCTCCAGGTGTGCACAGGGGGAAATTTTAGAACCGTATATCTAAATACTCACTCAATCCCGAAACGAGGTCCACTCGTTAAATAACTTCCCGAATACGTCGGTAGTAATATACGACACAATCGTCTCCTAGGAGCCCCGATTCTCGATGAATCTTTCTCGAGTTTTGTTCAGGAGCAAATTTCTAAATTTAACGACTGCTCGGACAGACTCCTCGAAATTAACCCGCATATGGCTCTGTCCATAATACGGTCTTGCCTGTTTGTCCCGAAATTGACATATGTCCTCCGCTGCTCCCATTTTTGGAAGTTTGATAGTTTATTAGATAGTCTGGACCTTTCTTTACAAAAATATCTCTCCCAAATTCTAAATAGCCCTTTAGAGGGGCGAGCCTGGGACCAAGCCACCCTCCCAGTAAGATTCGGTGGACTGGGGGTTCGCAAAATTTCCAGTATTTCCCTACCGGCGTTTCTGTCCTCTGCTCATAGTGCGTACAACCTCCACGGAAGCATAATATGCCCCTCTCTGGGTATCGTGGAGTTGTCGTTCTTGACGGAGGCTAGAGATGCATGGCTGGGAGCATGTCCGGGTGTTAGTCTGCCGTCCAGTCCGCTTTGTCAGAAGCACTGGGACGGGCCGCTCTGCGAGTTGGTGCTTAAGAATCTAACGGATTCATGCACCAGCACCTCGGAGCGTGCTCGTCTCCTAGCAGTGTCTCAAAAAGAATCGGGTCATTGGCTGCGGGCATTGCCTTCTGCTACCGTTGGTACTCTATTGGATAGACAGACACTTTCCCTCGCTGTCTGTCTTCGATTGGGCGTCAGGGCAAACCACCCCCATAGATGCCAGTGTGGGGAGCCTGTCGATCGACTCGGACACCACGGCCTCTCTTGCGCACGTAGCGCCGACATTTTTTATCTGTAATTATTGTAAATCAATGTATATTTTCTTTGTAAATAAATGTATATTGTTAGGTATGCCCCATAAAGGTGGGTGATCTAACCAGTGACCTATCTCAATAAAAGAATGAAAAATCAATAATTTAAATAAAATAAATAACCTCACGTTTTTTATCTCCGAGGGACTAGGCGAGGTATTCCATTTCTTGAAATACCCACATTTCACGAGAATATTCGAACGATATAAAAAGAAAGAAAGGTACCTAAGTACAATAATAATAATTTCATGTATGACTGTATGTTTCCTGAATAAATAAATAAATAAATAAAATAAATAAATTTCGGATGGAATCAGGCGCGCAGCCGGCGTGCGAGGCTGGTGCTCGCGGGCGTGCGGCGCGGGCCAGTGGGCGCGGCGCGGGGCAGGGCGGGCGCGCTGCTGCTGGACGTGCGTGCCGTGCGCGGCCCACGCCGTGCCGCGCCAGCCACCCCGCGCCGGCTGCCGCGCCTGCCCACCCGGCAGCCGGCCCGACGCGGCCCGAGCCGCTTGCCGACCCGCGCCGCTCGAGTGGGGCGGCGGCGGCCGCGCACGCACGGTGGCCGCCGGCGCGGGAGGCGCGGGAATCGCGGCCGCGGCGCTCTGCGCGGTCGCCTTCTGGCGGCACCGCGCCACGCCCGTCGTCAAGTCCGCGTCGCGCGAGCTGTGCCTCCTGCTGCTGGTGTGCGCGGCGGTGTGCCACTGCGCGGCGCTGGCGGCGGCAGTCCGCCCGGCGACGATCTCGTGCGCGGCCGTGCGACTGGCGGCGCCGGCGCTCGGCGGCGTGTACGCGTGCGTGGTGGCTCGCACGGTGCGCATCGCGCGGCTCGTGGCGGCGGCCGAGCGCGCCCATCGCCGGCCGAGGCTGCTTTCTTCGCGTGCGCAGCTGGCGGCCTGGGTGACCCTGAGCGCGCCCGGCGCAGCGGCGGCGGCGTGGGCCGCGGTGCGCTGGCCGCCCGCGCCGCGCGTTCTTCACCCGACGCGCGCCCGCTCCGTGCTCGCGTGCGGTGGCGAGCACGCACCCGCGCAGCTTCTGCCGCTGGCGCCGGCGCTGGCGCTGCTGGCCGCTTGCGTCGCGCTCGCGGTGCGGACGCGGCGCCTGCCTCACAACTTCAACGAGACGCGTTTCATCGGTGCGGCACGCGGCGAGCGAGGCCCCCTCACCTGCGATCGGATACAAGACCTAGCCGTCTGCAGGCGCGGCGGCGTACACGACGTGCGTCACCTGGGTGGCGTTCTTCCCGCTGTACGCGGTGACGGAGGCTCGCACGCTGGCACTGTGCGCGTGCGTGTCGCTGTCGGCGGGCGCGTGCGTGGCGCTGTCCCTGGGCCCGCGGCTGTGGGTGCGTGCGGGTGGGGGGCGGGCGGGACCGGGGAGCCACCCGCCGCTCCGCTGACCGCCTGCCCGCCGCAGGTGTGCCTGTGCCGGCCGCAGCGCAACACGCGCGAGCACTTCCTGACGGCGACCTCGATCCGCTGCCACCTCGGGAGGTACCGGCCCGGCGAGCGGCCGGCCGCGCCGCAAGCGACCGACGTGCGCCTCGCCCCCCGCCCACGTGAGTCGCCGCGCCCGGGTCTCCGTGCGCGTGTCCGACCACGCAGACACACTGTGTGGTGTGCGCAGAGAGGCGCGCGGCGAGCAGCCAGACGGCGCCCTCGCGGGGCCCGGCGCTGTGTACGGCCTCAGGGGCGTGCGCGCGCGTGACGCGCGTCCCTCTGGCAGGGGACGCGGCCGACGTGGTGATCGTGCTGCTGCCACACTGCCACGCGCTGCCGCCCGCCGCCGCCGACGCCGTCCGGCGATGGTCGCCCTCAAGCTCGGGAGCCTCTGACATATAATACATTTCTTAGAACTCGCTCGACGATTGGGACTCGCCACGTCGTCGCTATGGTAGAGTAGCAGATACCAATATTGTGCATGCAGTTGCACATGAAATCAAATCAAGAAATAGGGTGAATTCGACTTTCAAGGTTTACATGCAAACCTAAATAAAAAATTGTTAAACAGTTTTTTGTTATTTTTTTAGGGTTCCGTACTTAAAAATTAAAAAACTGAACCCTATTATAGGATCACTTATTGTCCGCCTGTCTGTCTGTTAAGACCCTTTATCTCGGCAACGCGTGGAGATAATGAGTTGTACTCAGGTCTACGGTCCCTTGAATGCTGTGAAAAAATTCAACCTCTAAGTTAACGTAAAAAAAAGATACGGTCGGTTGAAAAAGTGAAATCGTTGAAATCAGCGTAAATATTTTGGCGGCGCGATGTGTGACGCACCGCGCACGACGCGACGCTCCCAAAATAGCGCGAGAAGCGGGTCAGTCGCGCCGGCGCTAGCGCACGTGCGCCCGCTCGCCCTCGGAGAGACGCGCTCGCAGGACAGAGGACTGAGGAACGGACAAAACGACGGCATGAGGCGGGCGCTGCTGATGCTGGTGCTGGGGCTGCTGGCGGCGGCCGAGGGACAGGGCCTGCACATCGGTCGGTACCGCGCTGCGGCGTCGACTACGATGCGGATGGATCGCCTCGAAACCGAGACTGGCCGTCGTTTTCGCAGGCGTCGTGGAGCTGGACCCGCAGGCGGCGTGGCGGCTGGCGGCGGCCGCGGAGGCGGCGCTGGCGGAGGTGGCGGGCGGCGATGCGGCGGACGCGGCGACCGTCGAGCCCGTCGTGCCCGAGGAGCCGCTCGCGGTACCGTCTCACGTGTGCGGGCAGGCGACGCACGCCACGGCCGCGCTTGTCGGCGGCGGCGGCACCGAGCTGGCGGCGGCGGCGGCCGCGAGGGCTGGCCTGCCGCTGCTACTGGTGCAGCCGACGCTGGCCCCGGCCACCTGGGAGGCGCTGGCGTTGTACCCGCACGAGGACGTGCTGATCGAGGTGAGGCGAGCCCGAGGCTAGCGGCAGGAGTGACTGCGGCCGCGGATCCGGCCGCAGTGACTCCAGCCACTCGTCCCATGCGTAGGCGTGCATCGATCTGGTGCGCGAGAAGGGGTGGCGGCGCGCCGTACTGCTGCACGCGGGCAGCGCGCGCCCCGCTGCGCTCGTCGCTCCCGACGACGAGCCGCTGGCGCTGCTCGCCCGCCAGCTTCCGCCCGGGCTCGACGACGCCTACCTGCGCAACGTGCTGCTCGTACTCAAGAAGGCGGGCGAGACCAACTTCATCGTGTGGTGCGACGCCGAGTGCGCGGTGAGCGTGCTGGATGCCGCTCAGCGCGTCGGGCTGCTCGCCGAGCGGCACTCCTACATCGTGCTCACGCTCGAGCTGCACACGCAGCCGCTCCACGACTACAGCCACGGCGGGGCCAACGTTACCGGTGAGGCTCGACGGGGGCCGGGGGGCAGCGGGGGCGGGTTGCTCGCGGGGCCGCTGAGCCTCCCCCTCGGCCGCAGGTCTGATGCTGTTCGACCCAGAGTCGAAACGGGTGCTCAAGGCGATGCGCGCGTGGCGCTCCGCGTACCGGCGGCGGATGGGCGAGGCGTTCGACCCTGCGGAGGCGGCCGGCGTGCAGCGGGCGCCCCCGACGGCGCTGCTGCTGGCGTACGACGCGGCCACGCTGCTCGCCGAGGCGACGGCGCAACTGCGGCTGCCTGTGGGCGCGGGCGGCGACTGTGCTCTTGGCGTCGGCGCCTTCCACGCGGACACGCTGCTGAACCAGCTGCACGCGGTGAGTACCGGGGCGCGGACCTGGCGCGGCGGACCTCGGCGACGGCTGACGGGCTTGGGGTGGTCAGGCGGCGGCGGCGGGCACGACGGGCGCGCTGCAGTGGGACGCGGAGGGGCGGCGGCGCGGCGTGGCGCTGCGCGTGGTGGAGCTGGCGCGCGGCGGGCGGCTGGAGGCGGCGGGCGTGTGGGCCTCAGGCGCGGGCGTCACCTGGACGCGGCGGCCGAGGCCCGCGCCGCCGCTGCCGCCGGACTCGCTCGCCAACCGCACCTTCAAGGTGCTCATCGCCAAGTCGGACCCCTACGTGATGCGCCGCGAATCGACGAGTCGTCTCTCGGGGAACGCTCAATACGAGGGTAAGTGTCGCGGTTTGACCTCGGTTTTTTATTTATTTTTAAGCTATTGCATAGCTTCTATCGAGGGCCTTGAGCGCGGGGACCGAATCCAGAAATTCCGTAACGAAAAAAACCTCACGCTCCCCACTCCGACGGGCACGGAGGTGTGGCTTGAAGGCCGTGCATTGTTTAACGTCGTTTCTTTTCGGCAGTCTTGTTGATACAAAATGCTATGCAATAGCTTTACCGCGTCAGTCCCCGAGTGCCACACGTCTTTTTTTATTTATTTATTCAGGAAACATACAGTTCTACACAACAAATAAACTTAAATTCAATCTTTTTACTTAATATTATATTGTGATAGTTAATAAGTACGTATCGTGCATCCAGTGTGCAAAAATGAGTTTTTTTCTTCCATTGTATTGTTATCTGTGAAGACCTGTTATTGGCTTTCTTTTTACTTAATTAAGTGTTAGATCTGTTTCGTAGCTGTTGGTCTTCAGTCTTATTAACTATCACAATATAATATTAAGTAAAAAGATTGAATTTAAGTTTATTTGTTGTGTAGAACTGTATGTTTCCTGAATAAATAAATAAAAAAAGACGTGTGGCACTCGGGGACTGCCGCGGTAAAGCTATTGCATAGCATTTTGTATCAACAAGACTGCCGAAAGAAACGGGTTGTTCCCAGTCCGCCGATCGGAACTCCGATTGGTAGGGACGAGTGGGAATATTTTTTCCCACTGCTCCGATTGTTTTTATGTTGTTTCAATAACCCCTTTTTTCGCCAAAAGTACAGTCACCAATAAAATAATAAAGTTGACTGTCTTGGTTGGTCTGACTATTTCATTTCATTTCATTTGATTCGATTCGATTCGATTCGATTCGATTTGATTCGACTCGACTCGACTCGACTCGACTCGACTCGACTCGACTCGACTCGACTCGACTCCGACTCCGACTCGACTTTCGACTTTCGACTTTCGACTTTCGACTTTCGACTTTCGACTTTCGACTTTCGACTTTCGACTTTCGACTTTCGACTTTCGACTTTCGACTTTCGACTTTCGACTTTCGACTTTCGACTTTCGACTTTCGACTTTCGACTTTCGACTTTCGACTTTCGACTTTCGACTTTCGACTTTCGACTTTCGACTTTCGACTTTTGACTTTCGACTTTCGACTTTCGACTTTCGACTTTCGACTTTCGACTTTCGACTTTCGACTTCGACTTCGACTTCGACTTCGACTTACTTTACTTTACTTCACTTTATTTTATTTTATACAATGCACGGCCTTTAAGCCACACCTCCGTGCCCGTCGGAGTGGGGAGAGCGTGAGGTTTTTTCGTTACGGAATTTCTGGATTCTGTCCCCGCGCTCTAGGCCCGCGATAGAAGCTATGCAATAGCTTAATAAATAAATAACTAATAGACCTAAGAGTTCCATAAATTAAACACTAATAAGTATAAAGATATCCCATCAAAAACATAAATGTGAAATGAGAGCCAAGTTCAATAATTATTATGCCTCGGTTGTTGACTTCAACGACAAAAGAAGTGAGATCTAAAGGGGTGCCAAGTTCAATAGTCAGTCCTGAAATTTAATTATAACAACATAAAATATCAATTCTTCCTATAACTTAGGATAATATATTGTAGCCTAAGGTCTGACTTGGCTAGTTTTCACATACCAATTATTATGTTCGATGGCTAGTTAGTACCAGCAAGCCAAATTTTTGGAATAATAAAATAAGACACGACAAGTAATAGGCTTAGAACTTGCGAAGGCTATAATAGTTATTATGTTCGATGGCTAGTTTCTACCAGCAGTAAGCAATAATTAGTATATGAAAACTAGCCAAGTCAGACCCTAGGCTACAATATATTATCCTAAGTTATAGGAAGAATTGATATTTTATGTTGTTATAAATAAATTTCAGGACTGACTATATTGAACTTTGCACCCATTTAGATCTCACTTCTTTTGTCGTTGAAGTCAACAACCGAGGCATAATAATTATTGAACTTGGCTCTCATTTCACATTTATGTTTTTGATGGGATATCACTACTTTTTGTACATAAATAATTATTAGTAGGTACTTAATTATAACAAAATTAATACCAAATGGTTTTTGTTAAACTACTGTATTTTCCTACGTTTACGGGGTGTAATTGTCTTCATCAACTTCATCAACCTTAAAGGTAAGATGTCGAGACACAACCGTACTGCAAGACAGCTCTCGCGCTAGGATTAGATTAGATAACAAACAAATATATTCCGCGAGCTTATATGATGCGCGGGGAACCAAACCATACGTGTGGCGCCATCTATCGGCAGATAGCGGAACTAAACTGCATTTCACTCCGTATGTGTACATAAATTGATAGTAAAATTTTAAAAAATTACCAGTTTCTGATTTATTTCTTTGTATTTACCCAATTACCTATCTGCATGCCAAATTTGAACTTTCTAGGTCACCTGGAACTGGGTTAGAAAATTCAAAAATTCAAAATTCAAAATCGTTTATTTTCTATTGGTATTAAATATACACTTAGAAACATCAATATTTTATAATAACAAGGCACTCTAAACTCGTCCATGAAGATTGGCTAAATGCAAACAGCAGCCCATCTCCACCGACGAGTTGCTGGTTCCGAATGCAGTACCCCGAGAAGAGCCAGCAAGAAACTCAAGGGCAGCTCTTTTTAATCTCATGTCTTACTAATAGATATGGTTTACAATAATAATTATAATTAATAGCCTTACATAGCGTCGAGTCGGTTAATCCCATGCATGTTGGTCTACTAAGTAGTCTGTAATTTTATAGTAGCCTTTTTTATGTAATTTTTGCTTAACTATTATTTTAAATTTGTCAAGAGGCAAATTTTGTAGTTCAATGGGAATCTTATTGTAAAAACGTATACATTGACCCTTAAAGGATTTGGTAACTTTAGATAATCGACTAACACAAGCAGCCAGTTCATTCTTATTTCTAGTGTTTATACAATGTCTGTCACTATTTTTTTTGTAAAGTGATATATCACTTTTTAACATTCTTTTTAACATACAATACGTTTTCGTAAATATACTGTGACGCCAGTGTCAGTATATTAATTTCCTTGAATTTTTCCTTTAGAGACATCCTAGACCCCATTTTATAAATTGCACGAATGGCTCGTTTCTGCAAAATAAATATTCTCTGGACATCAGCAGCATTCCCCCACAGTAGAATGCTATATGACATCAAGCTGTGGAAGTAGCTGAAATAGACAAGTCTAGCTGTTTCTACGCTTGACATATTACGTATTTTTTTTACGGCATATGCAGCAGAACTGAGCCTTTTCGCCAACGTTTCAATGTGCGGTCCCCACTGTAACTTAGTCTAGAGTTATTCCTAAAAATACTGTAGTGTTTACACATTCTTATTTTTCGTTTTTAACTGTAACTGAGTTTAAAGTTCGTTTAACATTTGATAAAGAAAAATGTACACATTTAGTTTTTTTCTCATTGAGAAGTAAATTATTAACGTTAAACCAACTGACAACATCATTAATTGCACTGTTCACTTCGTCATAAGACTTAATAGGTCGTTTAATTTTAAAAAGTAGAGATGTATCATCTGCGAACAGTACAATATCATGTTGCACTCGGTTGGGTAGGTCATTTATATAGACCAGAAATAGAAAGGGGCCTAAAATGGAGCCCTGCGGTACACCAATACAAACCGCCGATCCAGACGATCTTGAACCGTTTACATCAATACATTGTATCCGGCTTCTCAAGTGGGACTTTATTAAATCAAGAGCGCGGCCTTGTACTCCGTAATGACGTAGTTTTCTGATGAGAATTTCATGATGGACACAATCGAATGCCTTAGATAAATCACAGGAAACCCCAACAGCATCCTGCGACTCCTCCCAGGCATCAAAAACATGATTTACTAACTCAACACCGGCATTGGTTGTCGAGCGACCCCTAGTAAATCCAAATTGCTTTACAGACATTATACTGTTGATAGAAAAATGTGCACTCAACTGATATAGAATAATTTTCTCAAAAATTTTACTAAGAGTCGGTAGAATTGATATTGGTCTGAAGTTAGAGGGGTCTAATCTACTACCAGCTTTGAATAATGGAATAATTTTACTATGTTTCATCAGATCAGGAAACACGCCATCATCAACGCATTTATTATATAAACAAGCTAGAGGTGAGGCAATTAAGTCTATTATGGATGATATGATTTTTACAGATAAGCCATCGAGATCGGCAGTATTTTAAAAGCTTTTATTTAACTTACAATGTATGTATGTATGTAAGTATGTATGTAACTATGTATGTTCGGGTGGAATTTTGCAACTCAATTTTGAAGCAGATATCTTCAACCGATTGAGCTGAAATTTGATATACTTATGTAAGTTTGGTGACAATGCAATATTATGGCACCACCGAGCTGATCTGATGATGGAGCCAGGAGGTGGATATCGCAACTCCTCAATGACTACTCGTAAACTCCTCGAGTTTGGGCTCGTATGATTCGTCTTGACGAGTACTTTAATACTAGATGGTAACCAGGGTCTGATGATGGAGCTGGAAGATGGCCATAGGAACTCAGTAATTAAACAACATAACCCCCTCGAGTTTGGGCTCGTATGATTCGTCTTGACAAATACTTTAGTGCTAGATGCTAACCAGGGTCTGGAAGATGGCCATAGGAACTCAGTAAATAAACCACAAAACCTTATCGAGTTTGGGCTCGTTTGATTCATCTTGACGAGTACTTTCGTGCTAGATGGTAACCAGGGTCTGATGATGGAGCTGGAAGATGGTCATAGGAACTCAGTAATTAAAAACAACATAACCTCCTCGAGTTTGGAATTGTTTGATTCTTCTTGACGAGTAATTTGGTGCTAGACGGTAACCAGGATCTGATGATGGAGCTGGAAGATGGCCATAGGAACTCTTTAATTAAAAGACACAATCTTATCGAGTTTGGGATCGTTTGATTCTTCTTGACGAGTAATTTGGTGCTAGATGGTAACCAGGGTCTGATGATGGAGCTGGAAGATAAACAATTGAGCTGAAATTTTGTATACATGTTTAGTTTGGATGACAATGCATGGTTAGCTATGTGACGTCATTGCAAAATTTGATTAACTTTGATTTGTGTAATTTGGCGAGATAGGCGTCAAACAGCATTGATTTGCAATCTGTCTAGGAGAAGGAAAACTCCAAAATAAATCCCGGAACAGTAAGCTTTAAGCGGAAGGCACAAGTAAGCTTTAAGCTGAAATAATTGGCGCATTCCTCCAAACACCCAAGTCAAGGTGAGGCCGTGCCGGCAAACGACCATGCAACAATGATGCGTTGAATGAGATGAACAGACTGAGAAACCTGTCCAGCGATAACTAAAAAGTAAAAAATAAATTAAAAGTAAAAAATAATTTTTAAAACAAGCTTTTATTTTAATGCGCTAAAAAGAATTGAATAAACTTTTCTTTTAAAACTTTTACTATCTCAAAACGTCATAACACAATTTATTATTTAATAAAAGCTTGTCGCGAGATTTAAGTACTCATATTTACTTTGTCTGAAAAATCAAAAAAAATTAATTTAATCAGTTATAGTCGCGAGATTAGCCCTATATAGATAATAAAGTATATTAAATAACTATAACAGATTAAATTTAATTTTTAGAATTTTCAGACTAAGTAAATATGACTACTTAAATCTCTATTATAATACGTAATACGTATTAAGTATATTACTTATTTTTAGTATACGTAAAATACTATATGTAGATAATCAAGTAAATTAAACAACTTTTACTGATTGAATTAAATTTTTAGAATTTTCAAACTAAGTAAATATGAGTACTTAAATCTCGCGACAAGCTTTTATTACATAATAAATTGTGTTATGACGTTTTGAGATCGTAAAAGTTTTAAAAGAAAAGTTTATTTAATTCTTTTTAGCGCATTAAAATAAAAGCTTGTTTTAAAAAATATTTTTTACTCTTAATTTATTTCATTTGTATTGATTTGAATGCTTTTAGGATGTCTCAAGGATTTACATGATCGAATACGAAATTGCGTGTATTACATGCAGCGGTATGTTCTTGTAGTAGCGATTCAGCGAGTGCGGGTGACGAGTTAAGTGACTTGGTCGTCGAGACTGGAGTATCAGAGAAAAAAATTAAAATTTTGATCTATAGGTTATAAGTGTCTTGCAAGTCTCAATAATATGAGCCAAATTTGACACGTTTATGTGAAATAGTTTTTGAGTTATGAAGGGGTCAAAAGTGCCTCCAAATGGTTCGTGTAAAACTACACACGGTGCTGCTCGCCGCTCTGCTTGGCTTTGACACGCTACCGCGTGTCTAGATTTTGAAATATTGCTAAGGACAATCACACATACGAAAATATATATATTGCAATGACAACAAGTCAGTGGCAGGCTAACAAATAATAATAATAATAATAATAATTTATTCAAAATTCCACGTTTGTTACATTTTAGTTTTAACTTTTACAATTTTATGTTGCAGTTAGGTAACTGGGTTTCAAGAGAAGGAACAGCTGTTACCTAAAAAAGGAAAAAACCTGTGCCATAGGTAACAGCTTATCTGTTGGAGGTGTAAATTTAGTCTATACAGTGCAGGGTGGCTAAGGGGACATTAGACATGGAATTTGATTTTGATTAGTATAAGTTGAAAACAGTATATTATATTTTATTTATGATCTCTCTCTTGTAGAAATGTATGTGTGAAGGGTGTGTTGGTGAGGGTGTGTATGTGAGGAGTGGAAGGTGTTTTGTTTGTTTTTGAGTGTAGTGTCTATATGTGTGAAAGTGTATGCATGTGTAAAATTAGGTTATGGGGAAGGATGTAGGTTTATAGTACCTATGTAAGCTTAGCTGGGAGGACATAGAAGAGTCTCAGTTTCATCATAAGATAATTCTTGGAGCCATTTACAAACCATGATTTTACACGAATATTTGCTTAGTGAGTGAATAACAACTAGATTGTGGTCTTTATTGTAAAGGAAGGGGCCGAAAAAAGCGAAGAAACGATGGCTAAAAGAAGTCTTTAATGAGGAACATTTTGCAACTAGTTTATTTCGTTTTGTCACAGCTTCTTGTTCGAAAGGTGTCAGGGAATGCTGTTTCAAAATTGTATGGAGGATGAACAATTGGCGGACTGTTAACACTTGGCAATATTGGTAAAGGGATATAGGAAGGATTTGAAAGTGCAAACTTTTAGAACCGCCCTTTGGGCACGTTCCAGGCGAATTAGGTGAGTTTTTGAGGCGCCTCCCCAAGAGGTGATGCAATAGGAAAGAAGTGATTGACAGAGTGCAAGGTAGACCATTTTAAGAATGTGTGTGTCGGCTATGTGTCTGAGGTTTTTGAAAATGAAGATTAATTTGCGAACCTTGTTGGCAAGAGCGTCAATGTGACTTTTAAAGTTCAGGTTATTGTTTATAGTTATGCCAAGGTATTTTGTGGAATGTGTTATACTGAGCTTGGGGCAGCTACAAGGTAGGTTACTAAAAGTGTTGTGGGATGAGTGTGCTGTGATTGAGAAAGTATTTTCAGTGGGAAGCGTTGATTTTCGGATAGCGAAGTTAATTATCATTGTTTTGTTTACATTGAGAGTTAGGAGATTTTTATTAAGCCAGCTTGTTACTCTATCAAATCCTAGCTGGGCATAATGATACGTATCGGACCATGTTTTACCTGTAAAAAGGAGTGCTGTGTCGTCAGCGAAAGTAATTATTTTTCCTTTGTCTAGGTTAAGTTGGCAGAGGTCGTTTATATAAACGAGAAAGAGAGTTGGACCCAGTATGCTGCCCTGGGGAACGCCGTAAGAGACAGGGAGGTCGCAGCTTGTCATTCCATCAATGATAACACATTGTTCTCTAGGTGTAAGATAGTCACAAAAAAGTGCGAGTTGTTTGCCTCTTATTCCTATTTTTTCCTACTACTTTCTCTCAGAATCTGTATCAAATATTATTTCTCCCACCCTTTTCTTAAATGAGGCTAAAGATAAGTGGAAGATATCCACATTAGATAAATAACTATTATAATATTTACAGGCTCTCCTAATATAAGTATTTCCATCGTAATTTTACATAATAATGACGTAATAATTTTTGACAACGAAAGAACAAGATATAGGACTCGATGATTGCTTCACATCTCGATTGTATATAAATTACGATATATCTTACGTCCAATTTCCATACCGTAGGATTCTGCATCGAGTTAATTGACAAGCTAGCGACGATGCTGGGCTTCAACTACACCTTCGTAGAGCAAAAGGACGGCGCTTACGGTGTGTTTGACGAAACCACGAAGCAGTGGAACGGGATGGTCCGGGAGTTGCGCGACAACCCGGTGAGCACTGACTGACTATGCTCACGCCACTTTGACGCCACGCTGACGCCACATCTCATCCGCAGGACATCGAGTTTGCGATCACCGACCTGACGATCACGGCGGAGCGCGAGAAGGGCGTGGACTTCACCACGCCCTTCATGAACCTCGGCATCAGCATCCTGTTCCGCAAGCCCAAGCCGCCGGAGCCAGATCTCTTCGCCTTCCTGCTGCCCTTCTCCAAAGGGGTGAGACTGGGCTAATGCAACATTGGTTACATAACTGCAGGAGCTAAGTACAGTCAACAAAGTTGTTAGGGTTACATGGCCAGTAACTAAGAATTCATTTTTCTGGGGAAGTCATAAATAAATCTTATTGATTAATGTTTATTTCGAAAGGTCTTCTAAATCATTCATCATCATCAATCAAAAATCTAAATCTTTGATCCCTATAATTTACCAAAAAAATACTATAAATACATTTAAGGCTTTAAAAGAAAAGTGAATCTTAATTTTTGGAAATGTAACACTAACTGTACCTGTAACACCTGTAACTGTAGCTGTAACTGTAACTGTACCTATCTGCGAACACCTGTAAATGGCTTCGTTGATATATTTTCTTAGGTGTTAGTTGTATTTCTTAATTTGCTGTAGGTGTTCCGAAAATAATAAAATAAAAATAAATAAATAAATAACAACTTTGTTGACTGTACATAAAAGTTTTTCAATAAGGTAATTTTTTTGACGTGATAACGTCTTATAAATCGATGAACGCCGGCTGCACGCACGAAAAATCATGACTCATGTCACATTACGCCCGAGAAGAGAACAAGGGAGAGCGCGGCAGAAGCGATAAAGAGGCACAATCAGCCTAAGCCTTCGGATTGTGACGCATCTATATCTCTTCCACTCCAGTAATTTTTCATCAATGTTTTCTTAAGACATTATCACGTAAAATTATCGTCCGTAAACTGACAACACAATACAATACAATAACTCTTTATTGTACACCAAAAACAACACAATATGGATACCAACATTAACTAAAGTACAATGGGCTGTCTTATCGCTTTTAGCGATCTCTTCCAGACAACCTTAGGATGGATGAAACTGAGAGATTAGAACTAGGGTACACCGACTTTACAGACAACAATGTTTTTTTATTTATTCGGCGTAGGTACTGACAAGTTTTACGGCTGCTCAAAACTCGTACTTTTCCGGCTTTTTCACACGCTATTTATTCTGTTAAATTTCACGAAGATCGTTCCCAAAGCAAAGCTGTCCGCAGGTATGGCTGTGCTTGGGGCTGGCGTACGTGGGCACGTCGCTGGTGCTGTACGTGGTGGGGCGGCTGTGCCCCGAAGAGTGGCAGAACCCGTACCCGTGCATCGAGGAGCCGGACGCGCTCGAGAACCAGTTCACGCTGGCGAACGCGCTCTGGTTCAACCTGGGCGCCGTGCTGCTGCAGGGCTCCGAGATCGCGCCTGTGTGAGTGCCCGTGACAGGGAGTCCCCCTTAAGGCCCCTCCCGCCCCACTCACGGCCGGCTGCTCGCAGGGCGTACGGCTCGCGCGCCGTGGCCAGCGTGTGGTGGGTGTTCGCGTTGGTGATCACCAGCTCCTACACCGCCAACCTGGCGTCGCTGCTGGCCACCAAGTCTTCCACGGAGCTGATCCACAACGCGGAAGAACTCGCTAAAAACCAGCTCGGCATCAAGTACGGAGCGAAAGCCAACGGCACCACCTTCACCTTCTTTGAGGTTATCTAATTACATGAGTATTCTTTGTGTGCTTCAAATTTCTCTATCATATAAAATTCGAGGTATATAAACTGTGGCATCTGGAGACCGTAACAAATGAAGTTATTTGGTGTGGAATCGACAGCACTCGCAGTCCGCACTCTATCAGGATATGTTCAAGCACATGAACGAGAACCGTCACGAAATGCCTGGTACCAACGAAGACGGGATCAAAAAGTACGTAAACCTCCAAGCACCCGGCAAGCCCCACGTGCCGCTCCTGTCACCTCTCACTATGTTGTTTGCGTAGGGTCATGGAGGAGAACTACGCCTTTCTCATGGAGTCGACCAGCATTGAATACACCATCGAGCGGAACTGCGCCCTCACTAAGGTCAGAATCGATAGCTGTGCGCAACCTAACGCACAAAAGTAGTCTAAACCTTAATCGTTCATCGCAGGTGGGCGACCTTCTCGACAGCAAGGGATACGGCATAGCCATGAAAAAGAGTAAGTGGTGTATCGCACCGGCTACTCCACGTGGCAGGTGATCGCGCCAGCTGACCGCCCTCTGCCCGCAGACTCGACGTACCGGCAGGCGCTCAACCTGGCGCTGCTGAACCTGCAGGAGACGGGCGTGCTGCGAGAGATGAAGCACACCTGGTGGAAGGAGAAGCACGGCGGGGGCGCTTGCAACGTACGTCGCGCTCGCGTCCGCGGTCCCGTCGGTTTTTCGTTTGTAACTGGCGTTCGCTCTCGCAGGTGGTGGAAGACTTCGCGAACACGAAGCTCGAGATGCGCAACTTCCTCGGGCTGTTCCTGGTGCTGGTGGTGGGGTGCGCGCTGGGCGTGGTGCTGTCGTGCGGAAACCTGGCGTGGCAGGCGGCGCGACACCCGCGCGAGCCGGAGCTCTCCTTCGGGCGGAACTTCCTCTCGGAGCTGCGCTTCGTGTTCCGCTTCGAGCGCTCCGAAAAGCCGGTGCGGGGCCCGCTGAGCGAGGCGGACAGCGCGTCGGCGCCGAGCGGCTCGCGGCGCACGTCACCGGCCGAGTCGGCGCGAGGGAGCCGCTCGCCGCAGGCCGAGGACGACGCCGGCTCGGAGGCCAGCGGGGGCCGAGCGCCCGCCGCGGGCCCGCGCATGCGCCGCCGCTCCTCCATGCACGCCGCCAGCCTGCGCCTGGCGCGCCACGCCGCCAAGCGACACTCCGCCACGCCACGCTCCTAGACCAGAGCTCACTTGATTCCACACACGTACCTACTCGTGCCGAAATAGTGATAGACGATAACTCAGCTTTTGTTATGGAATATTATTTGTAATGGGTACTTATACATTACTAAATGGCATTTGGCACAAATTATATTATTACAGCCGTTGAAGAGTAACGCGGTCTAGAGTAGTATATTACATACCAAGGGAAGTAAAATAAGAAATGTCTCAGATCACATGTAATGTACTTAATGGGGAACTTGCGCTAATATTATATTGATAAATTATCTTAATTCATTAGTGATAGTATCTAATAGTGCATAGCTGACAAAAATTTAAATTATGATTGTTTTGTGAAATATTTGAATTCTATATCGCTATATGAGACGAGAGAGAGTAATATGAAACACCAATCAGAGACGTGTGACGTAACTCCATCGCATAGCGAAAAAGAGGAAAGGAAATATTTGTCATAGGTTTGAAACGAATAAACTCAAAAACTACTGAATCGATTTTAAAAACTTTTTCTTAAATAGGATTCCACATTATCCGCTAGTATTAAATAAAACTGATAATATATTATTTCTGTAATAAAGAATAACCTATATTCACACGCCATGAAAAGTTTACTTCATAAGATTAAGAGTGACGTCACGTCAAGCCGGTAGGCGTTTAGAAGCGAACTTAGAAATGTAAATTTTTGACTTGCAATAAATACATTATTTGTGCATATTTTAACTTTTTCCTTTTTGATATCTTTATTTAATCCTTAAAAATCTTTAAGATAAACGAAAAACAAAATTTTATGCAAGTTGATTTGAGGCTTTCTTATTTACTTCCCGAGGTGTGTACCTAGGCTGCGGTCCGTTTTGTGCAAATCTATATAAATAAAAATGAATTGATGTTCGTTAGTCTGATTAAAACTCCAGAACGGCTGGACAGATTTTGATGAAACTTTTAGTGTGGGTTAGAGTGGGTCCAGGGATGGTTTATACGGTGGCAGAACGACGTCTGCCCGGGCCACTAGTAGTAAATACGTTTGTAAGCACGCACACGACTGTTCAAAATGATTACGATTGTTAGCATGCAAACAATTTGAACAGGTTTTCGTTTGTCAAAAATGACACTTCTTTTAATATTTAGGTTGATACTGTTCTGAAGTTAAATTCAGGTCAAAATTTAGGTATGATTCTCCGTATAGGTAAGCCTTTTAGACGTCCATGTACTTACAAAATTCTTTTTAATGCCTTCATATTTTGAGGTGTTTTGGGATAATCTTTTTAATTTATGACTACTCGCAATTTAATTTCGATGATGTCAACTACCTAATTCGGAAAGTTGACGCTTTTCGCACGAAGAGATGAAAAATCTGTTGTTTATGTTTAGTTATCTTTTAAATAATTTATGTAAGTACAAGTATCTATAAGTTAAAATAAAAAGAAATATCTCGACTAAATGAGTGCGCAAAATTAATACACATTTGCAACCATTAGGAAGGACGTAACTACCTGGGAAACTGCAATTTGTATGTTTCAGGACTAGGATAGGGTTATCTGAAGGTATCGCGTGGGTGGCGACTGGCGACGCGCATGTCGTGTAGGCGGGGAGGGAACGTGCACAATCGGAATTGCCTTCTGGGTCTAGTTTTTTTTTCAGTTTCCTGTGTAGACCGTAGCATTTTCTTCTAATATTTTATTCTAGGTTTAATTAAGTCGTAAAGATTTGAGTCTGTAATTCAACAACTGACATTTTTCTGTGCATTATTATTATTAATATTATGTGTAAGTAAGGAAATTTTTCGTTTTAATATAACATGAACTGTAGATGTTAGTTAATCCACTTTATTGGTTATTAAAACGGATTCGTAGTAATAAAAATTTGTATTTCATTGTTAATATATCATACACCACAGCTACTCAGATAACAATACTAAAACTTGTAAGATAACACAATCAAAATATTTATTTATTTTTCGGAAAACTTACAGCTAAAATAACATAAATTATAACCTGATAATAACATAATTTATGTGGGCATTTCTGTCATCAAAACCTATAGGTACTTTCTGCTGACCTAGTCCTAGAATCATGAAATTTGGTAAATGGCAATGTCCTATATAGCGCAACGCGGAAGTAAGGAAAAATGCAAGGCCAAGTGCGAGTCAGACACGTGCACCGAGAGTTCCGTACGATTGTGGCTGTACTTTCGCCCAAAATATAATGTAAAATTCCCTACTTGAGGCACCCAAGATTACATTTTTCATGATTCTAGGTCAACGGGAAGTATTTTAATTTATATAGGATATGAATTTCTACTGGTACATCCTGGACGAGTTTCTGAGAAAAAGGGTCTTGACAGTCCCCTAAATAAATCCCTTATGTAAATCTGGAATCCTAAATACCATTCAAGTCCCAGTCGGACTCTATTCTTTAGTTCCGTAGTCTTTAAAATAAAATTATAATCGATTTTTTTATTTTTAATATTCGTTGTTATTCTGTGAAAATTTCAAGTGTCTACCCATCACGGTTAAAAAGCTACAGCCCCGCGACAGACGGACGGACACCGTTTCCAACAAGTGATGTATTTTTGAGAAACCTCCTCCGTGAAGCGGCCGTCGGGTGGGGGGGTCCTGCGCGCGCATATCGACCGTGGGGCGAGCGGCGTCGCGGCGGCCGCGCCAAGCTCAGTCCGCCGCGAGCCTCCCCGCCGGCGCCACCCGCAGCACCATGGAGGCGCAGCCCGCGCCCGGCGCGCGTCCGCTCGTGGACCCCGACGAGCACGGCGAGGTGGACACGTCCAGGTGTGAACCCCGCCGTCCGGCCAAGGCCCCTCTTCAAACTCGCTATCGACGTCCGGAAGACGTGCAGTGCCCTGACCTCCCCGCTTGACCTGGTTCCCTCTCGTCGTCTTGAGCCGTGGAGGGGCCTCGTCTTAGGCCCGGGAGCCCCCTCCTCCTGGTCCCCTCCGCGCCGCCGTGGTGCGCCGCTCGTTGCGTGACGTCACGAGCGCCCAAAATCACTGATATGCGAGATTGTGACGACCGAGATAAGCTTTAAATGCGCACCGCGCACCCTTCCCGCCCCCTCGGCTCCTTCCTTGAGCCGTACCTACTTCATCGTTATTTACCAACAGGAAGCGCGAACCAGAATACCTAAGCTATCCTAACATAGCAATCTACCTACTAAATATTCATCAATCAATCAAATCTGACAATTTGTTAGTTACACAATCAATAGTACCTAATACAGTTTTTTTGTCCTAAGATAGAAACTAATGAAAATGATAGTTTTCCATTTCATTAAACTTGTTACATGTATTGAATTCATTCAGTTTATGTAACACTAGCAGCGCCCCGCGGTTTCACCCGCGTAGTTCCCGTTCCCGTGGGAATACGGGGATAAAATATAGCCTATGTGTTATTCTGATGTATAAGCTACATAACTGTAAAGTTTCATCAAAATCCGTTCAGTAGTTTTTGCGTGAAAGAGGAACAAACATCCATCCAGACATCCATACATCCAGACATCCATCCATACAAACTTTCGCATTTATAATATTAGTAGGATTAGTAGGATTCTTGCGATTTTTAGAGACTTTTTACGCATGACTTCATATTGTTAAAAAATTGCGCTGGGAACTCGACTCTACATTGATCAATTATTAATATTATTTTGGTTCAAACGAGCGTACTGTCATAAACTGGTGAAAAGTAGTTATATCCAGGAATAGAACAACATCTTTAAAACCCTGAAGATATGATTACACCCTAATACCATCTCCCAATTCGCGGTGGGCTCTAGTTAGTTTAGTAGTGGGAAAGGGATTAGGGGGGAAATTATTTAAAAGTTATTATTGTTAAAAATACTGAACTAAACTCTACTTTTTTTAATATAAATTTTATAAAGCCTCCTAAAATATTTTTTGGAGTATCAATAAATAAATGATATAATCATGTTTCAAACTAAACAAACGCGGATAGCGACTTTGTTTGTTATTTCGTTTTGGATAGTATGATAGCCTAAAAAATGACTTTCAATATTCGGATACTGATTAGAAGAGGGAGAGTACCTGTACTTAACTGCTCATACACACTCATTAGTAAAATAGTGAAGTCCAAAGGGCGCATTAGCTGTTACGTTATGCAGACTGAGCGGTGTGTGCAGGTACCCGGCGCCGAAGGAGGCGACGCACAAGGTCCGCGGGCGCAGCGACGTGCTCGAGCTGATGTGCGGCGCGGGCGCCGTGGACCCCGAGCTGCTCACCGTCAAGACGTTCTACTTCTTCTTCTACTCGGCGTTCGGGTCGCTGTTCCCGCTGATGGGCGTGTACTTCAAGCAGATGGGCATGAACGCGGGCCAGTGCGGGCTGCTGATCGGCACGCGGCCTTTCGTGGAGTTCCTGTCGGCGCCCTTCTGGGGCGGGCTGGCCGACCGCTGGCAGAAGGGGCGCACGCTGCTGCTGGCGTCGCTGGGCGCGTGGGTGGTGTTCACGCTGCCGCTCAGCTGGGTGCAGCCGGGCGCCGTGGCGTGCGTGCAGCCCGTCAACGGCACGGCCTACCTGCTGGCGGCGCCCAACTACGACGACGAGCCGGCGCCCGGCTCGCGCTCATTCCGCGGCCCGCAGGCGGCCGGCCGCGACGGCTCGCCGCTGCCCGTCTCCGACGCGCTCAACTACGACCCCACCGCCAACGGCAACTGGGTCACGCCGCTGCACTCCTCCATCGTGTATCGCACCGCGGACATCCAGAAAACCTTCTTCCTGCTGCTGCTGCTCGTGGTCATCGGCGAGTTCTTCAGCGCGCCGGCCATCACGCTGGCCGACTCGGCCGTCATCACGCTGCTGGGCGAGGACGCCGACAGGTGCGCCGCGCCGCCCGCGCCCCTCGCTCTCCCCACGAGCCTCAGTGACGCGACCGTTTGCCCTCCGCAGGTACGGCCACCAGCGCATGTTCGGCTCGCTGGGCTGGGGGCTGGCCATGTTCTTCGTGGGCATCGCGCTGGACCACAGCACGGCGTTCAGCTCGCACCCGTGCGGTGGCCCGCAGCGCTACGAGAAGAACTACACCATCTGCTTCGCCACCTTCTCGGTGCTGATGGGAGCCGCCCTCATCACCGCCACGCAGGTGAGTTCATTTGACCTCAGTGAGATAACGAATTGAACCACTTAGACCACAGTTAACTGAATTCAACATCGGTGTGGTGTGCGCAGATCAGGTTCAAGTATGAGTTCGTGAGCGTGGAGGCGGCGGCGCCGCAGCCGCCGTCGGAGCCGACGCACGAGGAGAAGCTGCAGCAGCAGCTGGCCGAGCAGCTGCAGCTGCCGGGGCTGGACACGAGCGCGCCGGCACAACGCGCGCAGCCCGCGCTCGAGCACGCCAAGGTGTTCGCGCAGACCACGCGCGAGATGCCCGAGTGGGTCACCGTGCTGCGCCAGTTCCAGAACGTGAAGGCGGCCTCCTTCCTGCTAGTGGCCTGGTTCATGGGCTTCGGCATCGGCCTCATCTTTACATTCCTATTTTGGCACCTGCAGGTCGGTCCCGTCGCGTGTCCTTATAAGATTCTTGTGTGTATCTCACATTAAAAGGGGTACCTCTGAAGAAAGTCTGTCCACAGGATATCGGCGGCTCCCCCACTCTGTTCGGCGTCGCGTCCGTCATCAACCACATCTCCGAGATCTTCGCCTACTTCTTCAGCTTCAAGCTGATCACGCAGATGGGCCACGTGAAGGCGAGTACCTCGCGGCGCTCTATAGGGACCCCCGCTGCGGCGGCGCCGGACAGCCCGAGAACTGATCGGTCACCCGTGCGCAGGTGCTGTGCCTCGGTCTGGCGGGCAACGTGCTGCGCTTCCTGTACATCGCTTGGCTGTCGGACCCCTGGTGGGTGCTGCCCTTCGAGTTCGTGCAGGGCGTGACGCACGCCGCCGTGTGGGCCGCCTGCTGCTCCTACATCGCGCACCAGGCGCCGCCCGGCCTGCGCTCCTCGGCGCAGGGCGTGCTGCAAGGGCTGCACCACGGGCTGGGCCGCGGCTGCGGCGCCGTCATCGGCGGCCTGGCGGTGGCCAAGTGGGGCACCACGCGCACCTTCGCCGGCTACGGGCTGCTCTGCGGCGTGGCGCTGGCCGCGTTCGCGTTCGTCAACTTCCGCGACGGCGGCGACGGGCTGATGCAGGGCGGGCTGGCCGGCGCGGCCGCCGACGAGGAGGCGCGCGCCGTGGCCGAGGCGGGCGTGCTGGCGCCGCACGGCGTGCCCTCCAACCCGCTGCCGCGCGCGCTCTCCTCCACGCGCCTCGCCGAGATGGGCCACCACGACTCCTACGGCGCCACTCAGGTGCGGCCCGAGCCCGCCCCGCGCCCCGCGCACTTCGCTCCCCTCCCCGCTGACCGGTTCGTTTCCGTCGCAGAGCTACGCGGGCGCGGAGAGCCTCGGCGTGCCGGGACAGGCGCCTGCGCCGCGGCCCGTCAACCCGTTCCTGGCGGAGCAGCAGCAGCAGCAGGGCTTCAGATAAGCCGGCGGCGCCGGGCCCCGCGCCGCTCGCTTCTCTCCGTTGTGATTGTTAAATACTCCTCCTACTTAAAACTACAATCAATGTCTAACGTAATGTTATCTACCTACTATATTTCGAACGACTGGCTTCCTCCATTATTTATTTATTTATTTATTTATTATTTATTTATTATTATTATTTATTATGTAAACTATACATCACCGGCGCGCTGAAAAACCGCTCCGTGTAATAGGTAGGTCCGGGACGGCCGGGCGGAGTGGCAGTAATGCAAAATTAAACAGGTTATCGAGAGGCGAGCGCTCCGCCGCCGTCCGGGGCTTTTTAAGTGGGACTAGCGACCCTGGCCCTCTAGTACCCTTCCGCCGGAACCTCCCTGCACCTTCCCCTCTTCAGTCGACGGAGTTCCCGGCCGCGGGAGGTCGATAGCGAGCTCCCTGAGTTGAGTGTTCCAATATAATTATGTACCTATATGTACAATTTATAAAACGCGATGTCATATCATGGTGTGATGAGTAGTTGTATCGTATACTAAGCTAGGCGGGTGCGCCCGGCTCGCTCGTCTATATTATATATTTTGTTGACAATGTAGCAGAGTACTGTATGTGACATAGCTCTATGTATACATGAGAGGCATTGTTGCTGAGGCTTGAGTTCGGCGGCGGCGCACAGTTATATATTTTTGCACGGCCCGGGCCGCGCCCGGCCGACGGTCCGCCGGCGGGTCGGCCATCTTCGATTTCAAATGTATATTAATAAATGTTGAACTATTCACTTAAGTGGTTTCTTTTCGCCCAACCATATTAGCTCTACTGCTATAATAGTTCCGGAGATGGTCGGCTCAAGACGTTTTTGAGCCGTGCACTTCCTTAAGCAAGTACTAATTCAGGAACGGTACAGTACGTCCATTTTAACTTGGCTTCTCTGAACATAAGCTTCGCCTGCGCAAAACTCCCCCTTACCGCCAAATGGTCGCTAAAAATTTTATTGCGCAGCCTAGTAGAGCTGTCAAGTTAAAACGGCCGTACTGTAAGTAGCTCCGCTTCAAATAATGAGTTTCATTCCGAGATAGAGTTAATATTTATTTTTATTGATGTACAATCAAAGAGATTAAAATATAATAGGGCATAAAGGAGACAAAGCGAGTAAAATTTAAGCCGAAAAGTTATTCCAAATGGAATAAGTCTAGTACAATTTCGACAGAATGACAGCTCGCGTTCATACTAACTGACATGACGCTTGAGCTTCAAACATACTTCAAAGTTTTGTATGAAAATATACCCAATGTTCCCTCTATACCCTATTATATTTAAATCTATTTGTGTACACTACTTACAAATCATGCAGTCCATTTGACTGTACTCGAGTGAGCTTACCCGAATGTTCCGTAGTCAAGCAGTGGGGGTGCTTCGGCAACCACAGTACCTGCAGAAGCGAGAGCACAGTCAGGGAGAGTTCACTATATCTAAATATTTGACGAAATCGGACGGGATTCTATCTTCTACAATAATTCAAAAATTCAAAAAAAAAAATTCAAAAATCGTTTATTTTCTATTGGTATTAAAATATACACTTAGAAACGTCAATATTTTATAATAACAAGGCACTCTAAACTCGTCCATGAAGATTGGCTAAATGCAAACAGCAGCCCATCTCCACCGACGAGCTGCTGGTTCCGAATGCAGTACCCCGAGAAGAGCCAGCAAGAAACTCAAGGGCAGCTCTTTTTAATAAATAATAATACCCTGCCTCTAAAACCTAAAAAAGTAAATAACTCACTTCAACATCTCATGCCTTTCATTTATTTCATCTATATATTGTTTATATATTATGTATATATCACTATCAATAATTTTCCTTTTTTGTAGCGTGTGGCGAGCACTGTCTGTGCCTCTTTTCACTTCTTCATGAGCATATTCGTTGTATTTCATAAGATAGGAAAAGGGTTTCAACTATTACAACGATAGCCCTACACGGTGCGAATCGTTTTTAAACGATTCGTGATCAAAATGTTTGTCGTTGTTGCGGCTTCAACCACAACGAGCGGGGCGCGGGGGGACACCGCCCGGCGTCGTGGCATTCGCTCTCTGAGACCTCTAGCGTCAATACCTTTTTTAACTATTATTTTAATACATTTTCGAACCAACCAGAAGTCTACTTATTTAACTAATTACTGCTATCGAAGCTTAACTATTGGTCCTTCGCCCGTTTTAAAGAAGATTTCTGTGCTACAAGTGCACTTTAAAGTCGTCGAACGTCATCGTCATTACCTACCCTTTGTTCTACGCACGCACTTGTAACGGACATCTAGAGGTCAAACAGAGGATACCTGTGGAGGAAGGCATATTTTCTTCATCGAGGATACCTTATCATCATCAGAGCAGCCAGAGAGAGAATAATATTATACAGATTCACACAAGCGAAGTGGACTTTGACCCCATCGTGGACCCACGCCGCCGAGATTCGAAACAAAGGAATTGACTGAGTGAGTTCGTTCCAATACATTTCCTATCTATATACCTACCTACTTACGTACTACCCACTCAGTTTGGATCAGGCATTGAGATCTCTTATTAGTCATTTATTTTACTAATGTTGCTTAACATGTAATATTCCTTCATAAAACATATTTGCTAATAAAAGCATCCTCTTTCATCAATTCATCATATTTCCTAATCGCAATCAAATGTTTTAAAGCTAGCTTATTATCACGCAAACATATATGAATCATTCTCATAACAGCTATTTGCATACCTACCGATTTACGCCTTAGCGGTAATTAGTTACCTACGACACGGGTAGCTCTTTTGTTCGCTGATGCACGGCCACAAACCGGTCGCTTGTTGCTAAGCCACTTGTCTTACCCGTAGGTAACAGTTACCTACTATTTTATCAGTGATTAGCGTGCACCGTAGTTATTTTACGCAATATTGAAATTTACTTTAAAAATGGCAGCGGCACGCATTAAAGAACTAAATAAAGAACGCGGTAGTAAGAAAGCTTCGTTAACGATATTTGCTAATTATTTAAAAACTTTAGAAGAATACAACACATTAAATCTATTTCAAATCACAGAATTAGAATTGCGTGTAAAGAAAATTGAAGACGTAGCGTGTAAATTTGACGAATTACAGACGGAGTACGAGTCATTGTGCGAGGAAGCTGACGAAAAGATTTATGAAGAAAGGGAGCAGTTTGAAACTAGATACTACGCACTAGTAGCAAAGGCGAAGACCCTGATTAACATGGAAAGGGAAGCCCGTGGCGAGCACGGGGGGAGCAGAGACCATGAGAACGTGCGCCAGGATTTTGTGAGACTGCCTAAAATTAATCTGCCCAATTTTGATGGAGACTTTCAGCACTGGCTCGAATTCAGAGATACGTATCTTTCAATTATACACAATAACAAATCAATCAGCGACATCAATAAATTTCATTATCTACGCGCTGCCCTTCAAGGCAGTGCAGCTTTAATTATTCAGAGTATTGAATTCCGATCCGACAATTATGAGATTGCATGGAATTTACTAACAAATAGGTACGATAATGAACGCCTATTGGTTAATAATCATATAAATGCTCTTTTTAACTTACAACCAGCTCAAAAAGAATCAAGTCAGTCATTGCGAAATTTAATTGACGTAACTAATAAAAATTTACGTGCCCTTTCAAGTCTTGGACAGCCAACAGACCATTGGGATACTCTTGTAATTCACATCATGTCCAAAAAGTTAGATAATAATTCTTTTCGTGAATGGGAAGAGCATCGTAGTTCTATTACAGGTTATCCCACTTTGCAACAGTTTTTGTTGTTCTTAACTAACAGAGCTGATTTACTTGATACTTTACACCAGGAAATGTCGCAAAAATATAATTTACATCAAAAACCAACAACATCACATTCAGAAACATTCAAACAGAAAAATACTTACTCAGAATCTAACAATAATAATTTACCTACATGCCCTATGTGTAAAAAGAATCATTTTTTATTTAGTTGCCAAGAATTTAGAAATTTAGATATAAAAACCCGATTACAAAAAATAAATAATTACAATGTTTGCAAAAATTGTTTAAGACCGGGACATGTAGATAAAGTATGTAAACTTTCACATTGTAAGTATTGTAAGTTGAAACATAACACACTTTTACATACAGACAAAGAAACAGAACCACAAATCTCACTTACCTCATCAATAAACATACAGAACACTACTAAACCAGCATGTATACTACTTTCCACAGCATTGGTGAAGGTGGCGGATTCCACGGGGAGACTTAGCACGGCTCGCGTCTTGCTGGACAACGGCAGCACTGCCCACTACGTCACGCGTCACCTCTGTGAGAAACTGGGTATGGTAACAAAAACTACTAGCTCCACTGTTGTAGGTATAAATAATCAATTATCCTATAGTGCAGAGTCTTGTGACTTAATCATTCAATCACTTTCAGGGGACTACAAAATCAAATTAAATTGTTTTGTATTACCACAGATTACTAAATCATTGCCTTCTTCCTACATAGATATCACAGATTTGCCTCTTCCTTCGGGCATTGAACTAGCAGATCCCTCATTCAATACTCCCTCGTCAGTAGACATATTACTCGGGGCAGAGATATTTTGGGACATTTTAACTGCTAACTTCATCGATTTAGGGAAACAACGTCCTAAGTTGCAACAAACTAAATTAGGTTGGTTAGTTTCAGGCCTTATATATACAAACACAGAACATAAATCAGACAAAAACACAGATCATCAAACTACCTGTTATTACGTTCAGAATGAAGATTCCCAGGTAACTCGTTTCTGGGAGTTGGAGTCAGTGTCTTCAAATCACTATTTCTCAAAAGAAGAACGAGCCTGTGAAAAGAGCTTCGCGGAGAACACACGACGAGACGATGAAGGCAGGTTTGTAGTCACAATACCATTAAAAGACTCACCTGAAGTGCTCGGAGAATCCTACGCGATGGCGAAGCGTCGTTTCTTATCCCTGGAGCGCAGACTGTCACGGGATCTACTTCTGAAAGAAAGGTATCTAAACTTTATGACAGAATATCTTGCTTTAGGTCATATGACACAAAAATCAGCTGAAAATAACAAAATAAATGTTTTCATACCTCACCACGGGGTAATTCGGGAATCGAGTACGACTACCAAATTACGTGTTGTTTACGACGCGTCGGCTGCAACAACCACGGGTAAGTCATTGAACACTATCCGATCCGATCCGAAGACGATCTCTTATCCATACTTCTCAGATTCAGACAACACAAATACGTAGTTTCAGGCGACATTGAAAAGATGTATAGAGCAATTCTTGTAGACCCTTCTCAACGTCACTTACAACAGATTTTATTCAGATTTCATCCCACAGAACAGATCAAATCATACACACTCAATACGGTGACTTACGGCACGGCATCAGCGCCGTATTTAGCTACCAAGTGTCTAGTTTCCCTTGCAGATCAATGCTCGAATGTGGACGCTCAGAATGCAATAAGTAGAGATTTTTACGTAGATGACCTTTTAAGTGGAGGGGACTCTATTTCGTCAGTAGTAGAGCTTTGTAAGGATGTCATAAAAACATTACAGTCAGCAAAATTTAATCTTAGAAAGTGGCAGTCTAATAGTCAAGAAATCCTACTATCAATCTCTCCAACTGTCAATCAATACAAAACAGAAAAGACCATAGACTTGAACGAATCTCTACCTAACAAAACATTAGGCCTGTACTGGAATTCAAACGCCGATCACTTGCTTTTTTCAATAAATACAACATCAAACATAAAAAAGATAACAAAACGTAAAATTCTATCACTTATAAGTCAAGTATTTGATCCCTTGGGTCTATTAGGGCCGTGTACAGTAGAGGCAAAAATGTTAATGCAACAGCTTTGGATCGACAAATGCAGTTGGGATGATGAGGTGACATTTGAAATGAAAACTAGGTTTTTAAATTTTATAGAGTCTCTTTCAGCTCTAGATTCACTTCGCATTCCACGCTGGGTCTGTTGTGATGCCGCTGTCTTGCTAGAATTGCACACATTCACTGACGCATCTGAACGTGCATATGGAACATGTGTGTACGTCAGAACAGTCGATAGAGAAGGTAGGGTTTGTGTCCGTCTTCTTGCTTCAAAAAACAAAGTAGCCCCCTTAAAACCTGAAACTATACCTAGGTTAGAATTATGTGGAGCGTTATTGGGTACGAGACTCTGCACTAAGATATTAAATTCACTAACAAAATCGGTTAATCACTGCTATTATTGGACTGATTCAATGATTGTGTTAGGTTGGCTTAATACTTCACCCAGCCGCCTAAAGACTTTCATTCGCAATAGAGTAGGTGAAATACAAGATTCTACTTCAGCCAACAGATGGAGCTACGTATCTTCCAAAGATAATCCTGCCGATATGGTTTCTCGAGGGGTGCGCGCTGACCACCTCCATAAGTCAACATTATGGTGGTCGGGGCCAAGCTTCCTTCACCAAACAAAAATCAACTTCCCTAAATCACCACTTACACACACAAATACACCCATTCCAGAAATATCTTTACTTACAACACAAACACACAATACAGATCAGAGCATTGTATCTAAATTAATTCACAGAAAATCAAATTATAATAACTTAATCAGAACATTAGCTTACATAAATAGATTCATTAAAAATTGCAAAAATCCTATAAATAAAACTATAGGCATTTTAACTTTGTCAGAACTTCAAACAGCAGAAAATATTGTGCTACGTGTTGCACAAAAGGACATGTTTCCTGAGGAATATCACTCACTTAAATTAGGACAACCTTTACATAAAAAAAACAGGTTAATTTCATTGTCCCCGTTCATAGACAGTAATGAAATTTTACGCGTCGGCGGCCGTTTAAACAATTCAAATTATACCTATGACGTGAAGCATCCTGTTCTCTTAGCTAGCAAACATCATCTCACGAATATAATCTTTCACAAATATCACATACAATTATTACACGCTGGTCCAAACATGCTTCTCTCTCACATTAGGCAGACATACTGGCCTCTGGGGGGGAGGAACCTAGCTAGGCGCACGGTAAATAGCTGCGTCCGCTGCGCTAGGTTTAAAGCTAAGTCTATTCAACCTGTAATGGGTAACTTACCGCAAGAAAGAATGCATCTTGAATTTCCTTTCTTACACACGGGTATAGACTATGCCGGGCCAGTGTTGATCGTCGACCGAAAAGGCAGAGGTAGCAGGCTCATGAAATCTTATATTTGTATTTTTGTGTGTTTCGCAGTAAAGGCCCTGCACCTCGAGCTCGTCACGGACTTAACGAAAGAGGCCTTTCTAGCTGCTCTCTTTCGGTTCATGAGTCGTCGTGGTAGGCCACAGACCATATCCTCAGATAATGGAACAACCTTTGTCGGTGCTAGTAATGATATTTATAACTTTTTTAATAATAATTCAGATGCCATAAAAGCAGAAGTAACCAGTCAAGGTATAGATTTTAAATTCATTCCCCCCTACACTCCACACTTTGGTGGGTTGTGGGAATCAGCCGTAAAATCAGTCAAATATCACCTTAGACGTATTCTTTCTATAACACATTTAACTTATGAAGAGATGTGCACATGTTTGATCCAAATTGAGGCTATCCTCAATTCCAGACCACTTACACCTCTCTCTCCAGATCCCACAGACCTCTCTTGTCTCTCACCAGCCCACTTCCTAATTGGACGAACGCTCTTGTCAGTTCCTCAACCTCGGGTCACTGAAGTCAACATCAATCGTCTTCAGCGATACCAGAGGATTGAGCAATTGAAACAGCACTTTTGGCAACGATTCTCGTGTGAATATGTTACGACTCTTCAACAGAAACTGAGGTGGCAGTCTTCAACTGATGACCTTAAGCTGGGCGCCTTAGTATTGGTGAAGGACAAGAACCAACCACCGCTGTTGTGGCTGCTGGGTCGAGTCACAAAGCTACATACCGGACCAGACAACGTCAGCAGAGTCGCTGACATACGGACCAGAAAAGGAGTCATTCAGAGAGCATATAATAATATATGCCCTCTACCCATCACACCTTCTTGTTGAAGATCCTACTTCAACCCCCGGGAGCATGTTGCGGCTTCAACCACAACGAGCGGGGCGCGGGGGGACACCGCCCGGCGTCGTGGCATTCGCTCTCTGAGACCTCTAGCGTCAATACCTTTTTTAACTATTATTTTAATACATTTTCGAACCAACCAGAAGTCTACTTATTTAACTAATTACTGCTATCGAAGCTTAACTAGTCGTTTTCCCAATTTTTGCTGCAACTTAGTAAGTAAGTAGTTAAGTAACAACTCTTTATTGTACACCAATAAAAATATACAACAGGTGACACAGTGATACTAACTGATATTAATCTCAATGTTTTGTTAACATTTTCTGACAGTTGGTCTGTGGCATAGTTTTCATATACTTTTTGTTTTCGGCCAGCTTCTAAAGAGTCCAAATCTACTATATAATCTACTATATAAAAATAAGTCGGGTTTTCCTTCCTGACGATTTAACTCGAGAACGGCCGGACCGATTTTCATGAAACTTTTTGTGTGGGTTCGAGTGGGTCCAGGGATGGTTTATAGCAAAGAAAATTCAGCATTGCACCCGTGCGAAGCCGGGGCGGTTGGCTAGTTCCATATAATTTGCATTTCATAAGATTCATTAGATACTACTGATACTACTTCAAAATGTCTTTAGCTAGGTTTTTGTGCGCCTTTTGGTAGGAATTTTAAATAACATAAGATTCATCTTGTGTTTAGATATTATGAGACACTAAAGCACTGCCGGATTTTATCCAGAAAACATTCAACTATATCAGTAGAGTGGTCATGCATTTAGACATCGAATTTCAAAAACCTCTAAAAGTAGTGGAAGTCAAAATCGGGGAGCTGATGAGAAAATACCGTGGAGAGCACAGAACACTGTTACTCCTAGCGGAGGTGGAGAGCCATCAAAATTCAGAAAAAGATCCTGAGTGTGCCGAGTCCTCTTGAAAACGAGTGCCTTGTGCCTTTCTTCCAGAGTGCTGAGACTCTCTCGCGACAAGAGTGCTGTGCGCCTATCTCGCAAACCACCAAGCCGTGCCTCCGAGTGCTGTACACCCGAACTATCTATTCGTGCCTCTGTGCCTCTGGTATTCCCTTCGCTACACTATTACTAGATAATATAGTGATTAGGTAGGAAGGTAGGTGGTGTCGTGAAACTTTACTAAATTATTAAATTAGCACAATAAATCAGTTTGCTATAATTTTATTCCTATTTTTTTTGTTAACCGTAGACACTACAGTTTTTGCAGAGCATACAGTTTCCATATTGATACAGACCGTAGTAATTAATAAGGGCCGTGATGCAACGTGACTTGCCTCCAAGATTCACCGTTAAAAAAGTGGTTTCAATATTAGTATAGTAAAGATTAGTGCGCTAATAGGGCGGAGCTATACTCCGCCCTATTAGCACACTCCTACGTCTATTTTGGCGTCTATTAACTAGCATCAAATCACTCTACTTTAATCGAGTCAAGCAATCAAGCACTCGATCGTTGAAAATAAATTAAAAAATCTACCATGTACCAATGAGATTTTAAAAAAGTAGTGAAGAAAAACATTGTTAGGTTACCAGCTGAAAGAGGTGAAAGCTTAATTCTGAGACACGTGTAACAGCACCCCGGTCCGGCGATGGGCTCACTCATCACTTGTCACGTATAGACATTTCTTTTTCTTTTCAAGATGGCCTTATTATGATTGATAATTTTAATTATTGACACTCAGGAATTATTTTTTATGGACATTTTATTACTACTTAACAAACAATATTTGCATGCTTCATTGAGGGCTGAATAGAAAGAAAGAAAGAAAAATATTTATTAGGAACACCTTAACATAGGAGATAAAAAATCCTAAAGATAAAAAACACAACATATTTGAGTGTCCTAACGGGACCCCACTCAGCACAAACCACAACGCTGGTATTATGTGGGGCCCCCACTTTTTGCCAATATAGTGCAAGAAAACTCTATGTGTGTGAATACGTGAATAACCCTTACTTACCTTCATTGAGATCTCTTAAATGTGAAAATGTATTTTTGTATATAAATATTACTTACCTACTGCCTACCCCCTCAAGGAAAAAAGGAGTGAGATTACCTGTTTTATCAGAAAATTTAAAAATAAACTCTAATCTTTCTTAATTAATACGACGATTCTTGGCATTCGGATGGTGCCGCATCCCTTAAATACCTTCTTTCCGACCATAGACCAATTAAATAAGCAAAAACGTTTAAAGAAAAAATTTCTAGAGAATGATTTTCTTCCAACCTCTTTGTAAATAGGTCTATGCTTCCGACCCAAGAACGAATTCTTCGGTTTCGTGCAACGATACGTCGTCAATATTTGAAGGGAGTTTTGGAAGACAATACAAGACACACGCGGTAAAAAGTGAAAAAGCGATTATTCAGATATTTTTAATAAATAAATTTATTTTATTTTTATTTTTTATTTATTTTTATATTTTTATTTTGATGTTTATGTAGGCTATAGTAAATGTGGAAAATTTCCTACACAATGTAATTTATTTTAGATTAGGTAAATGAATTGAATTGAATAATTATTGTCAACCCTACCACAGCGGATCTGATACATATCTTCGTAAGATTATAGAATTTTCGGATACAAAATAGCTGAAGAGCTTTCTATTAACTTAACTATTTAAAAAATACATATTACAAGATTGATAATTTCTATATTACTCCTGCAAGGTCCACTGACCACTCTATTTAATTACACACAGAAACATAATACAAAAATAAGCTAAGATTGCTGACTAGTGTCCATTCACCTTCTCACCACATCCACTCACGTTTTGAGCTCTTAAAATAAAATAAAATAAATAATCTCACGCCTTTCATCCCCGAGGGGGTAGGCAGAGGTATTCCATTACTGGATATACCCACATTTCACGAGATACATTGGACCCCTAAACGTGACAGGTGGTGAGCCCATCGCCGGACCGGGTCTGTTTACACATGTTTCAGAATTAATTCTGAGACCTGCGGGTTTCCTCACGATGTTTTCCTTCACCGTCGAACTTTGAGCTCTTCTACACTAATATTATAAGGAGGAAATTTGTATTTTTGTATTCAACTTCAACTTGACGTATAAGATCATGTGATCGTTTTTCGACTTACCCACTGCTAACTCTACATCAGACCGTACATAATTGTTACAACAGTCCCTATTGATCAGTAAGCTATTTATTCTGAATTTTCACGGTATTCTGAATTCATAATTTTCTCTACAGAAGATACGGAAACGAAACGTCAATCTACTATATAAAAATAAGTCGGGTTTTCCTTCCTGACGATTTAACTCGAGAACGGCCGGACCTATTTTAATGAAATTTTTTGTGTGGGTTCGAGTGGGTCCAGGGATGGTTTATAGCAAATAAAATTCAGCATTGCACCCGTGCGAAGCCGGGGCGGGTCGCTAGTTTTACATATATTTTTTCATAGACGACAATGGGTCCTTTTTTAGTCTAATTGTGGTATTCCACTGGTTAAATTATTTTTTGCCAAATTTCTTTTTCCTAGATAGATCTTTACTTTATCTATATCTATAGCGACCCGCCCCGGCTTCGCACGGGTGCAATGCTAATACTAAAACCTTCCTCTTGAATCACTCTATCTATTAAAAAAAACCACATCAAAATCCGTTGCGTAGTTTTAAAGATTTAAGCATACATAGGGATATAGGGACAGAGAAAGCGACTTTGTTTTATACTATGTAGTGATATAAAGTCTTGCTAAGTCATTTGATAAATCAACACAATGGACAAAGAAATTTGACTAATGGAATATCATTACAGACAGGGTCAATAAGACTTCATCTTCATAACTCAATATTCCGCCAATCACGAGAACAAGACACTATCGTTATTCCGATCACGATTGACTCCTCCGAAGAGTGTAACTCCCCGCTTATTGAATAAACATTGACCCACTTTCCCAGTTGAGAGACCAAAGTCTACACAAATAGCCGACTCTGTATTCGATGGATAGATATGTAGTTACTTACACCGATATCGCTTTAAAAGGGAGTTTGAGACTGCATGTGCTAGTGTAAAGTCTTTGCAAGTTGCGCTTGTAGAGTAGAGGCTCCTAGTCTGCCTCGCATTGGCAGTGACACCCCCTAACCTTCCCCACATTCATGGCGTATAATATACCTAGTAATATCGTCATTGTCACAGATTCACTACAATATTACGTCTACTCCAAGTCTGGCTGGTGTCCAAGAAAACAGAGCAGTCCTCTTAAGAACATGAATCTACTCATGAAATTGCACAATTATAAATTCGTTGTAAAAATGACATCTCCCCAAAACAAAATGTTCAGCTGAGCAGCATGGGGAAAAGTCGTTATTATTGTCGAATAAAAAATTCTTTTAGCTAATGTTGTCCATTTTTATGGGTAAATTGACTTTCTTAAAGGTCAGCTCTATTTTATTTTCACAATGTAGTTACAGTCGAAGTCATCATGATGAGTATTATATTCGAGCACCAAATCTGCCCCAGTGTCCGTCACAGAGCCCCGCTCGTGACCAGCCCAGGCAAGCGTCGGTGCAGCGCGGGGTCGGCGGGGGCGAGCGAGTAGCCGAAGGGCGCGAAGTCTGCAGGCGCAGCCCGCGCCGCCGCCAGCGCCAGCAAAGCGGCCGTCGCCTGCAGCAGCAGCAGCGTGGCCATTGCCGCGGCCGCCACGTACCCGTTCCGAGGCGCGTCCGCCTCCGCCTCCTGGCTCGTCACATAAACGACCTCTTGAGTCCCGTCCTGAGCGTCGCGCGAGCGCGATCTCGGCGGCGATACTCACGTCGAGCAGCGCGATCACGTGCTCCGGCAGCGGGTGGAACTCGCCGAGCGCGAGCAGCAGCGCGTGGAGGTGCTCGCGGATCGGCGCCAGCGCCTCCGCCAGGTGGACCGCCTCCTCCGAGTGTGCCCACGCGTGGGCGCGCCGGGCGAGCCAGACCAGCAGCGTCACCTCGCCAGCCATCAGAGTGACCGTCAGCGCCGCGTACTGTAGAGCGGGGCCGGATATTAGAGCTCGGGCGGAGACGTGTTATGTGGTGTGCTCGGCGGACTAACCGCTCGCAGCAGGCAGCGGCGCGGGCGCAGCAGCGGCAAGTGCGCGGCGCCCAGCAGCGCGATGCCGGCAGCGGGCAGCGCGCACGCTGCCACGCGGTACTCATACGGCGCCAGCTCGCGCAGCGGCACGTACGCGCTGGGGTCCCACTTGAGCCGCGCCCCCGTCGCCAGCATCGCGCCTGCGAACACCTGTGGCCCAGCGCCTCGATTAGCATAAGTCAAACCGGAACGATAATTTTTGTACACAATACGTCGTATATCCGAGTAAATCGACACTCGCGCGCGATATCCTCAGGAGCGTAAGCGCATGCGACGCACCGCGAGCAGCAGGCTGATGTGTCTCAGCAGTGCGAGCGCCGTGCCGGGCG
This sequence comes from Ethmia dodecea, assembly GCA_963855545.1. Taxonomy (NCBI): domain Eukaryota; kingdom Metazoa; phylum Arthropoda; class Insecta; order Lepidoptera; family Depressariidae; genus Ethmia; species Ethmia dodecea. Next base: position 44,116 of record OY979448.1, read on the forward strand.
AGTCGCGGGCGTCGCCGGAGCCGGCCATGGCTGCCGTGTTCGGTGTGGGGGCACGTGGCAGGGCTCGAGCAGACCGCGAGGCGCGGCGCAAGTGTGCGCGGCCGTTTTCGCTTCTCCCTGTGGTCTATCTCTGCTGTATCTTATCGCTATCGGTCGGCGGCCGCTATCTGCTGCGCCCCGCGCTGCTGTTATGATATTTATTGTTCCAAATTCTAATTTAGCTCCAATGACGAAGCCGCTTATCATGTGTTTCATTGGGCCTGTTATCGTCCCTTTATAATGAGTAAATATACTCGTAACTGAAAATGAGTAATCACAATGAATTACATACCAGGATAAACTTATATACAATTTGTGATGATAGCGAAACTGTATTTATTTCACTGCCTCGTTGTTTTGCTTCGCTTAGTCAAGTTATCTATAATATATACTATAACCATTTGTCTGTTTGTGGAATAGTCAGACACAAATATTATCTGGTGCACAGTGTACGATTTTTTCATGTATATAGGTAGGTACTTGATTGATCCTCTTCCTACCTCTTCAGTTCCTCTTGCAGGAGTAGTAAGCACGCTGCTTGGGGAAATGTGTGATGTAGGTATATACATCTTCCATAAGGATCATATACTTAGGTAGATAAATATCGGCATAATGTGTGTAGGAAAGTGGAGTTGCAATTACTTTCAATAAGTGGATATTGAATAAAAACATGTTTTTTTATAATAGTTAATACTGAGTTCACTAGAAATGCAGGAGAATGTATTTTCTGTCGAGCTCTACAGAAAATACAGAAATCACTTAAGGCGATAAGACCGCCCATTGTCCTTTTTTTATCATTGTGTACGGTCTGTGGGTCTAGAATGGCCACTTTGAGCAATTCATCTGAGCAATTCCTCCTTTTATTAATTCCCAGCAAATCCTAAGCAATTCCTCTAAATTTCGTAAAATGGTCCCTCATTTTAGTGATTCACTGACAATTCAATTCATTAGCAGATTCGTATTTGGTGAAAATTTCGAATATGAATCGAAATAGGATCCTATTATGATTCACCCGAAACGGCCTTTTTAGACCCCCTGGTCCCATTGGCCTTGTGACTTGTTGTATATTTTTATTGGTGTACAATAAAGAGTTGTTACTTACTTACCTTCGTTGCTACCCTCTGCTGGCTACGCGCTACTAAAATGCAGTGATATACAGGATGTCCCAGAAGTCAACGATAAGCCGGAAACCAGCAATAGGCCTACTCATGAGGTTAATCAGAAAAATATAAAAAAAATTCTATGTTCTTTTTTCAAAATGTTATGAAAGTTTAAAAAAATCCTAAAAAACGGACACCCTGTAATGAACTTTCTTGTACCGTGACTGTAAATATTTACTTTTTGAAATTTTTTTTCTGTAATGCTATAATGAATAGCCGTGCTACAATTTACAATAAAAAAAAATTACATAACTGCCTCACTTTTAAGTAAAAAGTTAAATTTGTTTCCAACATTGAATTGTAAATAATTTCATCAACCAACTTAAACCAGCTGTACTTTAAAAAAAATGTATGGCTACTATTTTGGCAAGTATACTTAAAAGTTGACGCATTTAGTCTAAATTCTAAAATGGTATAACACATGCTAGGTTTTGTTATAGTTGAGGCATGAAAATTTTTTTTCTCGATCAATCCGGATTCTATGCCAATCTAATTTAATGAGGTGAAATGTTGGTAAAGCAACCTTAAGTCTACAGCTGACCTGAACTAAGCCTTTTTATCCTCTTTCTTAACCCTCCTTTAAAGTAATGATACTTAAAATAAGTTTGTGTAATATTTTTTTTATTTAATGTGGTATGTTTTACAGCATTTTTATAACAAATGTTTAAACTGTTTTCCTTCAGCTAATATGCACGCTCTACATCTCCTTAAAAAGGGTCGAGCTATGCGCCTGGCGTGACGTTTGGAATTGATTTGTTCAGCGGCTTCTGAGATTCTTCGGCGCAGCTCTTCTAAAATTGAGTCGGTTTGTGGTAGACTTTTTCCTTAATTGCACCCCAGTAAAAAAAATCTATTGGATTAAGGTCGGGTGACCGCGCTGACCACGAAATTGGACCACCCCGACCAATCCACCTATTTGGATATTCTTCATCGAGAAACTCTCTGACTAGACGAGCATAATGCGCGGAGCAGCCGTCTTGCTGATACTACATGCTGCCGTAAATATTTAGCGGCACTACTTCTAATAAATCGGGTAGTTGATTTTATAGGAAATCTAAATAAACATGTCCATTTATGGTCTCTGGCAGCTCAATCGGACCAATAACTGTACCGTTTAAAATGCCTGTCCACATGTTTACTTTAAAACGGTACTGTGAATGATCTTCACGCATTAGGTGAGGATTTTCCACGTGCCATTCGTGTAAATTGTGTAGGTTCATGTAACCGTCCTTTTTAAACGTTGCTTCGTCGGACCATAGAATCGTTTCAAAAAACTGGGGATCTTCAGGGTGTTTTTGAAAAATCGTTTGACAAAATCGCACTCTCTCTGGGTAGTCTCGGGGAAGCAAAGATTGTACTCGTTTTACATGGAATGGATGCAGACGGTTTTTTTTTCAGAATACGATGTGCACTGCTTTTAGGTACTCCAAGGCTTTCCTCAATTCCACGTACGGATATACTTGGATCTTCTTCCACAGCTTGCATGACTTCGTCCTCGTAGGGCAAGAGGGGCCTTCCTTCACCAGCCATATGATCAGGGAATCGACCTTCGGATAATGATCGATGCAGATTAATAAAAACTCGGTAATCAGGATGACGCTCTAAGTTTGGGTATTTCTCGCGATACACCCTAGCTGCAGCATTGGCGTTACATAAGCATTCTCCGTAAATAAGATGCATGTTGGCGTACTCCTGTACGGTATATCTATTTGGCATGATAACTTCCTTTCATGAGAATGGGAAAATAATAAGGTATTGTACCTTTTTTTGGAATTTTCAGTGAATCAGATGGAGAATCAGTGCGTGGTTTCAAGTTAAATGTGTACGGTTTAAGGTGAAAATTAAAGAACTTAGCACTGTAGGCATCATAGTCAATGTGGATATTAATCTTCTGGCATGCAATGCTTATATATTTTCTATGGTCTAAGCATTTATATCAAACCCTGTTGTACGAGTCAACGTACAGTGTTTTCGCTCCATATTAACATTTTTAAGTAGGTATTGCTGCACGCAACCTATATCGGCTTTGCATGCCGATCAGTAGTGTATTATTGACGCTCTGCAGTTACCGTTGGTTTTTCATATATTGACATCTTCTACCCATTATCCCGTCGTAGCTGCATGACATCCCTGACAATTCCTAACATCTGTGGTGAGACCACACTGTCCAACAACACACCTGTTGACCTGAAAAGATGCGAGCTTGCAACTACCGGCGGAAGTAAACTCTTTGGACTTTGGAGCCAGTACCGGTGAAGATGGTATTTCGTTAGAAAACTGGACTTACGGTTGCAGGTAAAATAAGAAACAGATTGATTATAAAAATATCACTTTATTGCTTTAATCTCTCGATCCAATTAATATTCGTTTCTTAAAATCTAAATAGTCAACTGCAGCAACTCGCTGCTTTTCTACAATACAATAGAACACGGGGTGCGCGAGCGCCGCGCCGAGCCATGCCCCGGTCGAGCTTCCAGCGCTACTTTAGTGCCATAACGACTGCACCAGGCGGTTAGGTGGATATAGCATCACACGAATACATTGGGGGCGCATGCGCGGCACGGCGCTCGCAGGTTGTGCTGTGCGTATCGCTTATTGTCTACGCTAGGGGGAGGCCCGCGAGGCGAGCGCGGCAGAGGCCGCCCTAAACTATTTGGCACCAGTAATAGTATTTAACAACCTTACGAGTACAGTACTGAGTTCAATACGATTATGGCAATTTCGATTAAATAACGATCTAAATATCTACTTACGTAAAATTATATATCTAGTGAACATTACAAAAGTGAATCACAGGATAATGGAATCACATCGATACTACAGGTCGGCGGCGCTGGCGACGCGGGTGCGCGGGGGATAGAGCCTCGGGCTTCATCCGCCGGCAGCGAACGCCCTGCGACGATTGCGCCCCGGCCTCAGCGCCTGGGCCGGCGGCTCGGGCGGGCCTGGGGCTGCAGCGGCGGCGAGCGAGCGGCCCGGCCGCCGGCCGACGGCTATAACTCCGCGTGCAGGATGAGCAGCGCCGCCGCCGTGGCCGGGGCCGGGGGCGCGGACGGCACCGGTGCGGCGCGCGTCTCGCGGAACTGCGCGTGCACGGCGTCCCAGGCGGCGTCGCGGCCGCGGGCCGGCGCAGCTCCGGGCCGGCGCCGAGGGCCCGCCGTCGAGCCCGCCCTGTGCCTGCGCGGCCTCGGGCGGCGCCCCGGCGTCTGCGGCGGCGGCCGCGGCGACGCCGACGCGTCCTCCTCCTGGAATCGAAGTATTCAGTGAGCTCGGCCGCCCGGGAGGCGAGCGTCTCGCGATCGGCCGCGGGGGGCGGACGGAACTCACCTGCTAGAAAATTTTGTCGAGGATCGTGTACATCCGAAGGTTGGCCTTCTTCTGCCAGCCGGGGGGCGAGTGGCTGGCGGAGTCGGCGCTGTCGCTGTCGTCGTCCGGCGGCGAAGCGGCCGCCTCGCGCTGCTTGAGGTCGGCCGCGTCGTCGTCGACGGCAGGAGGGGCGCCCCTCGCGAGCCGCCACGCCATCACGACTGCGGCCACCTGCAGCGCGGCGCCGAGCAGACCGAAAGCGATAATCACGAACGCGTTGTTCGGTGCCTCTCGCTCCACCTCCTGGAAACGAGAGCAGGGACCGTCAGCGGGAGCAGGGCGGGGGCCACCTGGAGGTCTAAGGAAAAGAAAAAGACGATTGTTACCTCAATCATCTCGTAGAGCGCGTGCGCGACGTCGTGGTAGTGCTCGACGGCGAGCAGCGCGGGCTTGAGGTCGTGCAGCAGGTCGATCCCTCGGCGCGCCAGCTCGGCCTGCGGCGCCGTCCGCCACCAGCTGGCCAGCGAGGCCGCCATCCACGCGCCGTAGCACACCTCGCTCACCGCCAGACACGCCACGCCCCCGCAGTACTGTTCGCGCATGAAGAAAATTTTGCACGTCAGTATTCCGGCCCCCGATCGAATATAATCTCGCAGGTAGCGATACTATAATAATATAGTCGATCCAAAGCGCGGCAGAAGCATGACTCGGCACAGCCGCGGCTAATGACGCCAATCAGTGGCGCTTTTTGCGGCGAGATCCGGCCGGCGGTGGCGATAAAAACGCCGAGCGGCCATCACGAAACTTGTCCGAGTGGGCATGACTCGGATAAAATTATTTGGAGTGGTCCGACAGAAGCTTCAATGTGTCCTCGACAGTCGGGCACTTATCCCACCTCCTTTCCACTCCCAATGTAACTACTGTGAGCCAGGATCAACAGTGGTAACTAAACATGACAAACATCTACCAGTGGGGGTAGGTAAGCGTGTCTGGAATGACTACACTGTCTTGGGCCCTAAAGAAATTAATACAAAGAAGAATAGTGAGTATAGTAGGAAGAGAAAAGAACTCTCCAACTTTCCCCAGTTTAAAATAAAAAATGGGAGACAGCAAAATGTTGGGGGATCTAGTCGGTCAGGTTAAGCCTGGCCGCCTGATACACCGTGGAAACAGTCTGGCAGCGGGTACTGACCATTCGCAGGCAGGTGGCTTGGCGTTTCCGTGGCTTGGGGTGCGCGGCGGCGGCGGCCAGGAACACGAGCAGCGCCAGCCACAGCCCCGCGGCCAGCACGTAGGCGGCCGACACGCGGTACTGCGTCGCGCACATGAAGCGGAACCACGAGTAGGTGCTGGGGTCCCAGGCCAGCCGCGCCGCCGTCGCCAGCAGCGCGCCCGCGTACATCTGCAACAGACATCGATTATGCTGTGAAAAATTTGTGGTGTACAATTGACCATACAACTAATATATCTATCGAATGCGGCGCGGTCCTTTTGGCGAGCCCATCCTACATACTTACTGACATACAAACATAATAAGCATTGTTAATTAGACGAAATCGCTCTAACCAATTAGTGAGAGTAGCAGTTGCTCTAAGCCGCCGTAATTCGGGCCGCGTGTAGGTATGGGTTCCGCCTTGTGTGGCAAAACATTTTCATGCAAAATGTTGCCAAGACGAAATCATATAATATGGCTCTTCCTGTCAAAAAGTATCATATTATAAACCGAAGGGACATAGTCTAATAAGTTCCTTTTTATGATCTATCAAAACGAACAGTGTAAAATGTAAATCAAAATACATTTTTAGATAAATATTTTGGGATAATCTTTTTAATATGAATGCTTAGGAATTCTATTACGATACAGTTAATTATACCCTAGTATAAGATCATGTTATTGGAACCTAAAATTCGCACAGTTTTGTCCCTATACTCTTACATGTATCCCCACAAAAATAAACGTTTAGTGCTTAAAAAACTCTTACATATTGTAAAGAGACTATTAATAATTACTAGTAAGACATAAGATTAAAAAGAGCTGCCCTTGAATTTCTTGCTGGCTCTTCTCGGGGTACTGCATTTGGAACCAGCAACTCCTCGGTGGAGATGGGCTGCTGTTTACATTTAGCCAAATTAATTTTGTATTATTTGTATTTGTACACAATACGACCTCTTTTTTAAAGATGAACTAGAAACGCTTTTCCGGTTTCTTACGAAAAACCGTCGTTATAGGAATGTGTACGGTTTTCGAAAGCCGCACCGATTTTATCTGTGACGAAATGCTTTTAGAAAAGCGTACCGGTTTAGTTTCACTGGAGACGGAAAGCCATATAATATATTCGAAGCATCGATCGCCGCCCGTCATCGGTACTATCACTCGCGGCCCCTAAACTTATAGTTAGCATTCACTAAAAGAATTAACAGTGATACGTTGTTAGAGATTTATCACTCGCTTGATGGTGAAGGGAAACATGAGGAAATCAGGTCCCAGAATTGATTCTGGGGCATGCGTACAGAACCCCGGTCCGGCGATGACGTGACCACCTAAGATACCTACTGCCCCCGCTGGGAAATTCATAGAGCTTAACTCTTAGCTAGCAAAAAAAAACGAAAATCATTTATTTTCTATTGGAAGAAAAAGTACACTTATAAATGTCAATGGTCTAATAACATACATACATACATACATACATATGCTCACGCCTTTTTCCCGAAGGGGTAGGCAGAGACAACAGCCCGCCACCTGCTACGATCCTGGCATACCTCACGTGCCTCATCCACATCCATCAATCGGTTCATACAAGCTCGTCGGTTTCGGGTACTCTTTATCTGGCTTTTTTTCAATACATCGCCGATCTGATCGATGTAAGTACGCCTAGGTCGCCCTCTGCCGACTCGGCCACTCACAATCCCCTTATATATTTGTCTCGTTAGACGCCTTTCATCCATCCGCTCGACATGTCCAAACCACCTAAGCATTCCTTTCTCAATTTTAGTCACTACATCCTCTTTCAAGCCACAACGCTCTCGGATTACACTATTCCTCATTCTATCAATCAATCGTACTCCACTCATGCTTCTTAGCGATCGCATTTCTACTGCATTTATTAGACTCTCGTGCTTCTTCTGCCATACCCAACTCTCGCTACCATACATTAAGGTAGGAACCAACACCCCATCATGAACAGCCAGGCGTGCTTTTTTAGTCACTTTCTGGCTCCTCATGAAGGCGTGCAATGCACCGTTTACCATATTACCTGCATTCACCCTCCTTTCAATATCACTATCACACTTACCGTCTCTACTAAACTTACTTCCTAAATACACAAATTCTGACACTTGTTCTACTTTCTCACCTTCAATCATAATATCGCACGCAGAAATGTCCATATTCTTCTCCACAACCATAACCTTCGTCTTGCTTACATTTACTTTCATACCTTTCCTCTTGAATGCCTCATTCACGATAGTTACCGTGTCCTGCAACTCATGCGCTGATGGTTCAATTATAACTTGATCATCAGCGTACAGTAGGCATTTGACCGGTACCTCTCCCATTCGTACTCCACAATCACGCTCTTTCAAATCTGTCAGACAACTATCCATGAAAAGGTTGAACAGCCACGGTGATGCTACACATCCCTGTCTAACACCCATGGAGATGTTAAACCAGTCTGTGTAGGCTCCATTTATTCTAACACAGGCTCTGGAATCCTTATATAAGGATTTCAGAGCCCGCACCAGAATAGGGTCCAACCCATGCATGGCCAGTGTTGACCACAATTCGTTCCTCCTCACTCTATCGTAAGCCTTTTCCAGGTCTATAAAGGCGCAATAGATTTTATTGTCTAATAACAAGGCACTCTAAAACTCGTCCACGGAGATTGGCTAAATGTAAACAGCAGCCCATCTCCACCGACAAGTTGCTGGTTCTGTAGCGACACTACATAGAACGCGCCAATAGACGGCCGAGTTCTAAACCGCGCTATCGGAGTTTTCTAATGAGTTTGTATAAATACAACTGTCCAATATCAACCGTTCGACCGCATTCCCCAGGCACGATCACCTCGCCTGGCGAAAGATCTTCCTTTTCGCGATGGAGGAGCATTCCACCTCCGCTCCTCCACAGTTCCAAATGCAGTGCACAGTACAGACATTCTCAGTTCCTCATTCTTCCGGTCTCCTGACAAAGTAGTGCAGTGACGCGGAGCCCCGCAGTGATAGCTGTTACAATGTTCGCGGTACAAGATCGTATAGCCGTGAACTTGCCGCGTGACGCAACGAGCGGAGTGTCGGCTGACGTCACGCACAATCGGAATTCCACACCTCACTATTTTTATTTCAGCGCTGTCGAATGTTTTCAATAATATGTGACTTTGGTAGCGTTTGGATCCACTCGCGTCAACTTGAAATTCTTTAACGAGCTGTACGTGTAATTTTTTAAATAATTACAATATGTAGAATAAACTTTTCAGTATTTATGACTACTTAAATAACTACTTTTGCATGACCAGAAGTAATACCTATGAGCATTTTCGTGCTGGTCCTTGGTTTGTCTCTATCGTCCTGTCTGTGGTGGGTGACCAAATAAAGGTAAAAAAATAGGTGGAGGTATAGCTTGGCTATTGGCAGGAATATCTGGGAAATGGTGATATCAATCTTACCTCGATGCACTAAGTACTTTGTTTCCAGTCAAAATTTTAAACTATTTATTTATTTCTTTAACTTACTACTTATCATTACCGGTGTGGCACCCAATGCGACTGTGTAGGTAATTAATGTATATCTCTACATAAAGCATTGATCAATATTAATACACAACAAAATAAGTGCGTATTGTTTATGTATCACACAGAAAGGAGTAGAATCTACAAAAAAATATGCGACTACATCATAAATTTCATCCGGCGTGTGGAGCAATAAAACTGACAAAAGCGAAGATTGAATTAAAGGCAGCGGCCAAGGAAGCATTAATGTAGATTGTAAACACGCGCTCAAGGAGACGCGCGGGTCGCTGACCCCAGCCGCGCCCCTGCCCCACTGCCCCACTGCAAGTGGGCCCGGATTGACACGGCGCATCATCGAACATTGAGCTGAGCATCATGTCATCTCAGATACCCTTGGGGGCTCGAAAAGGCTGACAGTTAGGTGGCTACAGCCTAACACTATCTCCCAATCCGCGGTGGGTGGCTTGCGTGGCAGATTATAGCAAACGTAGTTCCAGTTCCCGTGAAAATAAAGGGATAAAATATAGCCTACGTGCTATTCTGATGTATAAGCTATATAACTGTAAAATTTCAACAAAATCCGTTTATTAGTAGTTCTAGTTATATAGATACATCCAGACATAAAAACTTTTGCGCTTATAATATTAAATAGGATACTTCTTCATTGTGAGAAAAGACCCTAAGAAGAGCTCAGCAGCGGTTAGCAAACGGGTCGACGATGATGATGAGAGCTAAAAGCATCCGGAAACGCAGTTGAACTCTATAATGAATAAATATACTTAAGAAGGATCTATGTAAATACCACGTTATACTGATTTATGTGGCTTGATAGAAAAAATTAACTTGTGTCGAAACATATTGAGTCTTAAATCTTCTTACGGAAAAACATATTACTGTATACTAAAAACTGTGACAGGCATAATTGTAATCTTAGGAATAAAAATAAACTAGAGCAACCTCAGTCACGATTAAGTAAAATTAATAATTCCTTTGTGGGGCTTTGCATACGCTTTTATAGTAAAATATAATAGAATATATTTTGAAATTGCCTGAAACTGTGTTCAAAACTCATGTTAAACATGTACTTTGTAAAATGGCATATTACAAACTAGACGACTATATAAATGACAATGATGCTTGGAACAGATTTCCTCCAGTCCAGCGCAATACGATAGCGAAAAACAAACGAAATTATGTAACCCAATTTGATTAAAAGAATATTGTGTTGAGGAGTTTCTTGCCCCGTTTCTTCCCCTCAACCATACATGCTGAAGTGGTGGAGTTGAATTGACGTAAGTGGACTTGTAAGTTCCTACTTTGAATAAAACATTTTGACTTTTGACTTTGACTTTGAATTGTTTTTTATTTGCGAAATCTTGTAATTGGCTCTTTGTTAATCATATTTTTTTGTCATTATGTTATTTTAGCGGTATTTTTTCCTAAAAATAAATAAATGTGAGTCGTAGGTACCCTTTTTGTGCAAGGAGGGCGAGGCTGTATGTGTCCCGGGGCTTTGGGCTACACTCGGTGGAAGCCTAAAGGCGTACTGCGATTTCCCCTCAAGCCAAGATAAATGTTGTCTTTGAGAAAGTAAACTTTTTCTACATAAAATGCAACCTGCAAACATCCTGTCTTGCCATTTTGGCCTACCTGCTACTGAATGCGATTTCTGGATCTGGTAGTTCGTCACACAGCGAATTGGTGCGTTATTTATTTATAGCATCGCAGCAAAGGAGAGACCAGGAGCCCGCGCAATCGATACTGCTGCCCAAACCTACTCGGTTAACTTCCAGTTGATTTGGGCGGACTGTTTTTGCATATTGAGATTGTTCGCGACTCAAAAGGGCCGTTGACCCTCGCATATTCTTCTAGCTATACTGTTGCATGCGCGCGGCTCCATATGGCAACATACGTCGATACTGGATCCGTGACAAGCACGCGAGCCACCGCGCTCTAGCACTGGCGTTTATTGACTGTAGGGCTTTTACAGTACGGCACGGTAACGACACTCAACTAAATCAGAAATTAGGAACTTTACTTTGGTATTTCTAGCTCCATTTATTTGAGTTTTCTGGCATATCACAGATTTCATCGCTGCTCACCACCTATCACGTTTAGGAGTCCAATATATCTCGTGAAATGTGGGTATATCCAGTAATGGAATACCTCTGCCTACCCTCTCGGGGATAAAAGGCGTGAGATTATATTTATATATTTCATCGCTGCTCGCGAAAACGGAAAACACCTCTTAAGATTTGCTTAGTAATTTTTAGATGCGAGGCTCAAGGAAATAAAGGAACAATGGGATAGAGGCTTTCACGGCTTTAAGGATACGGCGAAGACTCTTATAGAGTGGGTATTTCCAACCTAACGGAGTACTTATCGACTGGGATGCGAGTCACTGGGGCACAAAGAGGACGAAATTTGTTTACAATAAAATTGGCAATGTTTTGTCGGGATTATCTGCTATAATTAGTATTCGGAGAATTCCACGGTCGGTGACTCACAAATTGTGAGACACAATTCTACACTTTTAGGTACTTGCGTCCCAAGCTCGGCAAAAATATTATCTAAGCAACTGCATACCATCCAGACACGAAACCAACTGACAAGGTCATAGACACGAATGTTGGCCCTGGGCGGGAAATCTAACCCGTGACCTCCGACTAAGAAGGTAGTACAACTTAGTAGCATTTTGTTCGAACACCAATAATTGCTGCTACCTTGGAATAAGTATTGTTTTGTCAAGTGACGACCTCAGAGGCTTGTTAACACAATTGTGCAAATGCTTCACGGAACCCAACAAAGGAGCGCTCCAACAGAGTATTCGGGGGCCACTATTCAGCTGTTTACATGGTGGCCTTGACACCATTGGTCACTTACAAGGGTAGACTCCGCTGCCTTCTTTACGTGCAATTACAAATCACACTCCATTGTCTCGAGCGGCGACCTCCAGCGGAGCTCCAGTTATTTAATGTCCTGCTTAAAGCCAAAATGGACTACTCCGTGTCAAAGCTTTTTGTCTTGCATACCTAATTACACAATGAGTAGGTATGTTATTTGTTTTAGCGCGTGTCTGGCTCAAGTGAGTAAGCAGCGCAATGCTGTCGTCTGGAATGTCCAGCTGCTCAGGGCGCAGATACGCGGAAATAGCCAACCGGCTCCTAATTCCGATTATGTCGATTGTTTTTACTCGCATTAGTCACTGCATCGACATACGTGTCTAATGCCGGTCCATTGGTCACTCATTATCATTACGTGCGTAATAAATATTAAAATACCCAACCGTACTTAGAAGTGTCCGACTTCTATTACGTATGAATGACTGCTTATTTGTACGAATTCGCAGAATGCAGGTGCCGCTGTGGTGATGGTACGTCCCGGTGCACGCTTGTCACATTGACCTCGGTCGGAAACGGCAATAAGAAGCGCGCGGCCGATTCGGGCGACATTGAATAACACATGCCGCTTGATCAACGCTCTCGCCGAATTCCACCGATCGATCGATCGCGCCGCACCGCCTTGGTACTAGTTGGTACTACCGGACACGCACTCGTCCGGCAGTATCAGCCGGGTCAAAGCATACCTACAGTATAAACGAACTAAATGCTCTATCTATCGTCATGATAACAAACATACTAACATAACATGTGATTCAATATGTGATTAAATCGCAGCTTTTTTAGGGATCCGTACCTCAAGGAAAAGACGGAACCCTGATAGGAACACTTTCTTGCCAATCTGTTTGTCATGACCCCTTATCTTGGGAACGCGTGAGGTATCGAGTAAACCATAAAGGTACTATGCGGGCGGGAGATTCGATATTCGTCTCGGAATTGGAAAATCTGTCGAAAGGTTTCGAGATGGGCTATTCACAGATGTCATATTTGACAAAAGGATTCGACAGATTTTCCAATTCCGAGTCGACTCTCCGTGAATACGCCCGCAGGTCAGTCCCTTGAAGCTGTGGAAAAATCAAATTTCCAAGTAAAGTAAGAAAAGGATAAGGACGTTTATGCCGCAAAAAACGTACTTTTCGATACTCTCATGGGATAAAAAAATTATAGGATACTTTCCATTGACCTAGAACTATGAAATTTGGCAAGTAATATCGTCTTGTACGAGTACAAGGAAAATCTTAAAACTATACATTTATAATTAAATCATAAAAAATATAGTATTTGTTTGAAGTAAGTAATCAATCATACCGCGGGACTCGATTTCTGAACTATTTATAATATGTATGAAAAAATTTACTCGCACTTGGCCATATTTTTTTTTTAAAGATTAAGTATGTGAACTGAGCAAATTTCAACAAATGAGCCGGGTCTAGCGCACGTGTGGCGAGTTCCGAGGCTATTGAGTAGTGCATTAAACCACAGAATAAGTAATAGTACTACGTATTAAACGAGAACTAGTTTCGGACTATAAAATACTCGGAAGAGCATTGACCTACACCGCGGGTGCTCTGATCGAAAAGAAATACGATCACATTTGCGTTCACGAAAAGAAGAGCTAGTGGGTAAAGAACAGCCTAACTAGGGTTCGTCTTCAAAGTGAGCCCAGGAGTATTTACCTAGATAAACAAACACAATACCTACATTATGCTGTGACAATAGCCGCCCACCATAAACATTTACTTACGAACATACATCACACCCAAACGGTTGTGTAGAGCAGCTATTACGCAGTATAACAGCAAATAATGAGATAAGCAAGGTGATCGTATTTTGCACTTGACGGGCCCGTTGGCTCAGTTGGTAGTGTCCCTGCCTACTAAGTCGGGGGTCGCGGGTTCGATCTCCGCTCGGAGCCAACATTTGTGTGCATGAACACGTCTGTTGGCTTCGTGTCTGAGTGTTTAATATTTATTTAGGTACTAGCGACCCGCCCCGGCTTTGCACGGGTACAATGCTTATATTAAAATCTTCCTTTTGAATCACTCTATCTATTAAAAAAAACCGCATCAAAATCCGTTGCGTAGTTTTAAAGATTTAAGCATACAAAGCGACATAGGGACATAGGGAAAGCGACTTTGTTTTATACTATGTAGTGATGATTTATCAGTGGTGTAGTACCCATAGTACAGGCTCAGCCTAGTTTGGGACTGATTAACCGTGTGTATATTGTGTCCCACAAATTATTATATCCCGTGCTGAGTTATGTGCACTTTTCATTATTTGATAATTAGTGTACCTACTCTGGTTTCACCCAATATCGGCGTCGAACACTACTACCTGTGGGTCTAAAATGGCCACTTTGAGCAATTCCTCTCAGCAATTCTCCTTTTATGAATTCCCAGCAAATCCTAAGCAATTCCTCTAAATTTCGTAAAATGGTCCCATAATTTAGTGATTCACTGACTATTCAATTCATTAGCAGATTCGTATTTGGTGAAAATTTCGAATATGAATCGAAATAGAATTCTAATAAGATTCACCCGAAACGGCCTTTTTAGACCCGCTGGACTATGAGCGTTTTCTCAAGCAATAAAGGAGATATACATGATCCCACTGATTTGTAACAAGGCTATAGCTGTCTAATTGTCAGCACAAATCAGACTTCCGAAGAGTATCTGACCTTATTGTTGGTAAACAGCAAACAAAACAACCTACTGCAAGAAAGGGATAGTTGAACAATTTTGTTATATTGATATTATGGCATTTTGCTAGTGTAGCATTTTTCGAATGTGGTATTTTGCGTCAATGTGTCATTTTGCGAATGTGGTGTAATTTTGCTAATCCGCTATAATGCCACTGGATAGGCACTCTCCGGATGGTAGTGTCCAGCGGGTGGCAACAGGGTGGCATGTAGCCAGCATGCGGCAGCGCTCACCTCGTCCGACCGGTATAATCGCACAAAAAACATCTGGCACCGATGGAATGACGTCGCCACTCCACGATGGTGAATTACTAAACAATGTCCAAGTGTAGTACCCTTGCCCGCGCCGACCTCTTGACTTTGGAACTGAACATGTGACTACAGATGCCGATGCTAATGTTTTTTGTTGAATCTCCATTATTGTTTACCTCACCTCCAATGAATTACCCACATAATTACTTAAGTACGCAGCCTTGATTGAACGTGATCCACCGACTCAGCACTTTGGATTGATTTGTATACCTATAAGGTAGTGAGCACTTCCGCATGTGATTACTTAGTCAGGACTAACTTAATTCCTTGGACAGTTCGTTCCGAAACTTGGCAAAAATACTCCATATAAATTAGCGTTTTATGACTTCAGATCTCTACTTTAAACTTTTTTTTATGTATAAGTTAATTTTAGGATACATGCCCCAGTGGTGCCGCTATTTTAAGTTACACTATGTTACAAGTATAGTACGCAAAAATTGTAGTAGGTAAGTACTTTTTAAAAACCGGCCAAGTGGGAGTCGGACTCGCGCACGAAGGGTTCCATACTACATCTATAAAAACTACAAAAATATTACGTGACTTTAGTACGTGCGTTTTATCAATGAAACATTTTCACTGACTTTGGCTGCATAAAAATTGCACAAGATTTCAATTTTATTAAACAAGATGCAAAATAATTAAAACTCATGATTCCTACAAGTCATATCCCGAGTATTTCTTATTTTTGTTTACCAAAGTTGATTGTACATACTTTATGACTAAGTACGAAATTTAGAAGATTGTTAATTTCCTAAACGTATTATTGGAAATTTTCATAAGAAGATGATTGTGATTATAATATCTAAAAGGTTTAAGATATTGTTGTTAGTAATCCTGTTTATAAGAAGTGACACCATATATATGAATCTTGTCATCAATGAGTTAGAGTACCTACCATCGATTAATTAAACCAAAATTCTCAGATACAAGGGGTGAATTGCCAATAGTTATTTAATAATAGTAAAGTCTTACCCAACATTACTGTTTGCAGTTGCAAACGAACAAATGTGGCATGCAAAGGAGAGGAGGCATTGCACATTCTGCGTCAGAGCCATCTGAAGGGCTCTACATAACAAAATGAGCGCCGAACGTAAGCCGTTACATAAATTAATAATAATAAATGGGATATTCTGAGTTACATAGATTTAGAAAATATGAATTAAGTATGTTGATAAACAAACTTTTGTGTGAAAGCAGTGTTGGCGTACATACAGAAAATTTCAAAACTCCCGATTTATGAGGTGTTTCAGGTACAGTGATGTCATAGTTTGCAAGAACTCGATACCACATTATTTACTTAGCTTTAGTTACTCAGCTGACGTACTTTGTGAGTATTTAAATGTTATTATTTCCTACGCTATACATATACAAACTTCACCTTGTACTTATTTATTGCATTTATAAAAAAACGCGTAGTTAATAGCTCTGAACTTGATTACGTGCCGTATTTACAAGTACATAGTTGCAATTTTAACTACTGTTTTTGTTTTGATGCGAAAAAACAAAACTGGTTGTTATTCCTTGCATCGCTCCGTGTTTTATTCAAGAGAAGGCCCGTGCCCGCAGGAAAGCACTCGAATCCTGTGTCCTTTATGTCGTTATTCTTTGTATGCCGCCTGCGAATCAAATAATTCTCTTTCCTACTTTGCTGATGATGAGGTATTTATGTTCTCATATTTATAATGTTATTAAGGTTCATTTTTTACTGACCGCAACCAGAAGTTGCGGTCTAAAGTTTTTGCTTTAGCGTGACATGTAAAAAGTCAGACGCAAACTTATTGAATAGCTAGATCTTGTGATATGCGTAAAATTCCTAGTTAAATTACCTAGCGTGTTTCACACACCTGAAGCCTGTAATTTTCATAACTTATTTTGAGGCGAAAGAAATGTAGAGTCGTCATTGTTCCTTTGTTGACTAAACTTTTTTGTACGTAAAAAATTATAAAAACCAAGGAATATCAAATACAAGTTTGTCTCACATCAATTTTGGGTAGAGCATGGAATCATACGATAAAAATTTGGTCGCGCGAACGAGTACCCGGCCACGAGCAGGTAGTGGGAGACTCTACATTTACAAAGGGTCGCTAGCGCTCCTGCGCCCGCGCATGCCGGACCCCTCATTCTACCCTGGAGCGAGGGAGATGGATGTATATTTCCAATTTTTGTTTATCACCACTCAAGAGATCTCGATGGCCAAGTGTAGATAAGCGGACAAGGTAAATATTGTTACGAGCGTCGAGCTATCGCCTACAACTACAAGGCGGGGAGCGTCTCTACCGACGCCACACCTGTTGAGTCACGGGCGAGGACTCCAGGCACCTCCAGGAGGGCCACGAGGATCCGGGGCCACCCCCGGAGCGGGACTCACCGCGAAGGCGATGTTGATGAATATGAACACAATCTCGGCGGCGCAGAGGCCGCGCGCGCACCCCATCCCGGTGGAGGCAGCTGGTTGCCGGCGCGCTGCGGGCTGCGGTTACTGGCGCGGGCACATGCCGCGGGACTGGCGCGGAGCGAGAGGCGCGGGCGAGTGGTCGGCGTCGCGCCCGCTAAGGCACTGACGAGCCCGAAGCGGGGACGCGCACCCCGCGCAAGCTCGCCCGAGCCTGCGCGGGGTGAGGGGCGCGGGGCGGATCGTTCTATTTCCTTTCAGTGGAAACTTTACAGCTTGCGATCTCTACCTGTTGAAGACTCTATCATGCATCCGTCGATTCAGATCGATGTTTACCTTTTGTGACAATGGCACGCTGTGTAGAGCTAACGATAAAGTTTCAAATTCGTTACCTATCTTCTTTTTTCCACTTAGTATCTTCATTACCTACCTGCCTACTATTATTGAACTTTTTTAACACACAAGAGCTGAACGACTCATTGGTGAACAGTTATTTTTTATCCAAATCCTAGTTAACAACAAAAGTCCGTCTATTCTATTGACTTGATAAAATTTAAGGAACTGGGTAAGGACTTTAAGCAATCCTCGCTATGATAAACAAAATTCACTTTAAACAATTCCTTTACACTATTGATATTTTAACGACAATTACGTTTGATCTTCCGCCTAATATGCACTAGGTACTACTTAGGTGCTACCCAAATTGTCCTTAACAGTTCGTGTTTTTATATTATATATATTATTTTTTTTTTTTTTTTGTAATCTCACGCCTTTCATCCCCGAGGGGGTAGGCAGAGGCATTCCATCACTGGATATACCCACATTTCACGAGATACATTGGACCCCTAAACGTGATAGGTGGTGAGCCCATCGCCGGACCGGGTCTATTTACACATGTCTCAGAATTAATTCTGAGACCTGCGGGTTTCCTCACGATGTTTTCCTTCACCGTCGAGCTAGTGATAAATATGTACGTAAGTTTTTGAAAAACTCATTGGTACATGCCGGGATTCGAACCCGAGCCTCACTGATTTTCGACCGGCTCTTTAACCGTCCGGGCTATCACTGCTCTTTCGTGTTTTGTATTCTATAATATCCGGCCAGGTAATATTTCTGTGAGATAACAGCTTATATTATTATATTGAGTGTTTTATAACAGCACAAAACATATTGTAAAGCGGTATATTATAATGATGAGATAGCTTAAACGATAAAATTTCCAGTGGACCCGGTAATGGGTCAACTCACCGGGACCACAGGTAAAACGTGGATTTTCTATGTTACCTGTTGGTTTTCTATATTGTACTTTTTGTTCTTATATTGAATAAAAACTAAGGAATGTGACCAAGACTCTTTGAATTCAAATTAAATTTGAATTATAAAATTGAAGAATCGTATGCACATTCATTCATATAATTGAAAACTTTAGACACACATACAGTCATACATATTACATCACGTACATACAAGTACATAACTGGCTTATTCATTTCATACGTCAGTAGATATTGCGCATAAATTAGCAAATTGTTGACATAAATTATAGTTTTCTGATAACCCGGCCACACCGCGCGCCCGACCCCATCACCCGCGATAGTGTGTCGAACAAACTCCCTTACATCGTGAAATTAACGAAACAGAGTGCTCTTGTCCAGTAATTAACATTAGAGCAGCCGAAGCAGCAACAGGGTCACATTCTTACCTCTGCAACACACAACGTCCCTCTATCTGTTCGTAAATAAACTTATAATCATGGGTATAAAACTTTAATTATCTGTAGACTTTTTATAGCTGATTAGATAAAGTCTGTATTGAAACGCGTTTCTTAAGCTCGTTTTTAAATATCAGTAGTACAGTATTAGGGCAGTGATAGCACTGTAATTAGTGACCCTGCCCGTTATACGTGGGGTTCGGGTTCGAACCGTGGTGAGGGCATGTACCAATGAATTAAAAAAAAACTAACGTACGTACTTACTATCTATATTGATCACTAGCTCCTCGCTGAATCCTTCCTCCTAGGATGTATCCGGTAATGGGCTCAAGACATTTAGGAGCCCGAAAATATGATGAATAGTTGGTACTTCCTGGAATGGAATACTGCTTCGATAAAGGTGTGAACAAATTTATTTACTTTTATTGTTTAGTAGAGTATCACACATATATCGCAGCTGAAGCTTGGCAAGCGACGCCGTGGCGCTAGGCTAGTGCCCGTGTGACGCTACTTGTAGAGTCGTTGATGCGGCACGAAACCAATTCTCAAAATTCTCGGGCGCCGCGTCGCGTGGCCGCGGCCATTGTCCCGACACGCAACCAGTTCCCAGCGGCACACCCAGCGCCCACACTACGGACGCAGAATAAATAACTAATATGTTACCAGTTACACAGTTGGCAGACATCAGCTGATTATCACGACGTAGTTTCAAAGAAGAGCCAAACTCCATAACGTAATGTAATGTTAATTGACACCGCATCAGAATAACTGACACAGGTAGTTTTTTGTTGACTTTAGTTTTTTATGAATGAGGTTCGTCCATTGTTGACTTCGTCTGTATTCTCTAAGCTAAATTGAAGTCTTGACTTCAAGCCCATTCATAGTATTACAAAAAATGTAGAGACTAAGAATAAAGATGCAGATAATATTATCTGACTTCAAAAAAGGAGCAGGTTCTCAATTCGTCGTTAGCAATTGTGGTAATCAACATTTATTCTTAGTCTCTTTATGCATTTTTTATTATGTACTATGAATGGACTTACTATAAAACCGCTCTACAAACTCAAAAACTTACAGTCGAATAAAATACTGACAAAAATTACGGGTTTCTACTAGTTACGAGCTTATTTAATTTAAAAACTTTTAGGAACTTACAGCTATTCACGGTTTTACGAATCGAAACAAATAATTTGGGTTTCTTTCTGTTCAGTGGATTATCTCGTATAATGCTATTGACTAGAATAGTTTAAAATAATGATTGCAACTACATACTTATTATGTTTGACGGGCCTGTTGGCTCAGTTGTTAGTGACCATCTAAGTAAGGGGTCGCGGGTTGATTTCCCGCTTAGGCCAAAATTTGTGTGCGTAAACATGTCTGTTCGCTTTGTTTCTGGTCGTTTAATATTTATTTAAGTATGTTTCTCAGTTGTTTAGTACCCATAGTACAGACTGCCCAGTTTGGGACTAAATAACCGTGTGTGAATTGTGTCCCACAATTATTATTATTATTGCATACTGAATAATTTCAAAAATATTTTTATCTAGTACCAATGAGTTTTTCAAAAACTTACGTACATATTTATCACTAGCTCGACGGTGAAGGAAAACATCGTGAGGAAACCCGCAGGTCTCAGAATTAATTCTGAGACATGTGTAAACAGACCCGGTCCGGCGATGGGCTCACCACCTATCACGTTTAGGGGTCCAATGTATCTCGTGAAATGTGGGTATATCCAGTAATGGAATACCTCTGCCTACCCCCTCGGGGATAAAAAAAAGGCGTGAGATTATATTATATTATATATATTTTTATCCAGGTGTAAAATGGGCTGAAATGGGGGGGGTTTATTTAATTTAAAAGACCTATCAATTAACATCATTCATAGCACAAAACAAAGCAGCTATGTACAAAATTAAAATTTATAATCACTATATTGTTGTTGTTGTTTGGAATTTTTGTTGGCAGCTTTTGAAATAAAATTTGTCTTTCTCGTAGTTTAACGAGAATGTTCTGTAAAACATTTCCTTTGATCGCTGTAGTGTGTGTTAACGACACTAAATTTATGGCAGTGGCACTGGCACCACGTTGCTCTGCATGTCTGGCAGTTGAAAGAAGAAAGAAACAAACTTTTTATTCGGCATAGATAATAAAAGAGTTGGCAGCGAATGTTTACATTTCGCGTTTCGACTTCCTCCGAGACCCGGCGTGACCTAAGACCCGCGGCAGTGATCTAATTCGGGCCTCGCAGCGAACACGAATCAAAGGCTCTGGGTCACCGGCCGGCCGCTCGCTGTCCAGGCTCGCTCCAAAACTGTACAGTCAAGAGCACGCTAAGCTTGACACTTTGGACTTTACACCGGCCGGGCCCTGTATTCTATGACGCGTAGTATAAATCAGAGCACAGCTTAAACTGATAGTGTAAAGCTTCACTTGCCCTGACTCTACAGAACCAACTTATAAAATACGGGAGAATTTTTGGAGAAAATAATTATTGCTGTTACATTGCGAACGTGGCCTCGTTATTTCAGAGCCTATTCTTTTATTGTTGCCTTAAATAAGTAGGTACATGCTCACATCTTTTAGAAGTTGAAATTACTTTCGGCCTATTCCTTCCTGATGAGTAGAGATGATGCCTATAGGCTTGTCCTACCCTGAATGCTGTAATAAACAACTGAACATTATTTTTCTAAAATCGTGAGGAAAACCTCAGGTTTCAAATTAATTTTGTGGAGTGTGTAAAAGACCCGGTACGGCGATGTGCTCACTATCTGACACGTTTACGAGTCCAAACTAGTCCAAAGAATATACTGGTGAAACGTAAGTGAAGTCATGGTATCCCAGATATGGGATACCGCTGCCTACCCCCTCTGGGATAAAACACGCGATTTTTTTATTACTAGATCTAATCATCACACAACAAACAAAACCTAAGCGCTTGTACCTACTCTAGAATTGGTCATTTTGATGACACACAATACGCAGCCGATGTCCGTCGATCGCTGCCAGCGGAGTGCTCCATTGATTGGGTCAAAGAGATCACATTAATTGGCAGCCGGAGCCGAAAGCCGGCGCGCTCGTTGCTTCAATTGTGGAACCAATGAGCGGCAATTACGCTGAGACGGCCTGCGCGCCATCTTGCATCACAGGACGCTGTCCGCGGTGCTTTATTAACTGTCGTTGTCGAGGTGCTGGCTACCACGCTCCAAGGATACTTGAACTTTTTTTATATCATTATCACAAGCCTCCGTGTATCGACAGGCATGTTAAACCGTTGGCCCCTGGTTTTCGTACAATGGAAGTGGATACCTACGCCATGTGTAGATACCCTTGGGTGACCTAAAATGTACTGACAGTTAGGTGGCCACTACCCTAACACCATTCTTCTGGGAGATTATGGCCCATACGTTCTTATGTGTGAGGAAAGACCCTTAGGTCAGCCGTAGCCTGTTACGGGTTGATGATAAATAATCACTAAATACTTATTAGTTTAGTGATTATTTCATCAACCCGTAGACTAAACCTTAGACTAAAAATATAATCTTCGTAAGTCTGTCTGTATGATTGTTTCGACTTAACGGAGTAAGATGTAAATTTTAGGAGGACAAATAGGAATTTTAACTAAATATTTCGTGTATTCAATGTTCATGTCCTTTTCTAAAACTGAAATGGTTAAAAAAGCAATCGTGGCGCGTCGCCATAGTCTATAATGAACCACAACACATTCGACACCAACCTGTGGAGTAAGTAATGACCCTGCCTTCTGAGTCGGAGGTCGCGGGTTCGATTTCCGCTCGGGGCCAAAATTTGTGTGCGTAAACATGTCTGTTCGCTTTGTTTCTGGTCGTTTAATATTTATTTAAGTATGTTTCTCAGTTGTTTAGTACCCATAGTACAGACTGCCTAGTTTGGGACTAAATAACCGTGTGTGAATTGTGTCCCACAATTATTATTATTATTGCATACTGAATAATTTCAAAAATATTTTTATCCAGTACCAATGAGTTTTTCAAAAACTTACGTACATATTTATCACTAGCTCGACGGTGAAGGAAAACATCGTGAGGAAACCCGCAGGTCTCAGAATTAATTCTGAGACATGTGTAAACAGACCCGGTCCGGCGATGGGCTCACCACCTATCACGTTTAGGGGTCCAATGTATCTCGTGAAATGTGGGTATATCCAGTAATGGAATACCTCTGCCTACCCCCTCGGGGATAAAAAAAGGCGTGAGATTATATTATATTATATATATTTTTATCCAGGTGTAAAATGGGCTGAAATGGGGGGGGTTTATTTAATTTAAAAGACCTATCAATTAACATCATTCATAGCACAAAACAAAGCAGCTATGTACAAAATTAAAATTTATAATCACTTGTTGTTGTTGTTTGGAATTTTTGTTGGCAGCTTTTGAAATAAAATTTGTCTTTCTCGTAGTTTAACGAGAATGTTCTGTAAAACATTTCCTTTGATCGCTGTAGATGTGTTAACGACACTAAATTGGCACTGGCACCACGTTGCTCTGCATGTCTGGCAGTTGAAAGAAGAAAGAAACAAACTTTTTATTCGGCATAGATAATAAAAGAGTTGGCAGCGAATGTTTACATTTCGCGTTTCGACTTCCTCCGAGACCCGGCGTGACCTAAGACCCGCGGCAGTGATCTAATTCGGGCCTCGCAGCGAACACGTATCATAGGCTCTGGGTCACCGGCCGGCCGCTCGCTGTCCAGGCTCGCTCCAAAACTGTACAGTCAAGAGCACGCTAAGCTTGACACTTTGGACTTTACACCGGCCGGGCCCTGTATTCTATGACGCGTAGTATAAATCAGAGCACAGCTTAAACTGATAGTGTAAAGCTTCACTTGCCCTGACTCTACAGAACCAACTTATAAAATACGGGAGAATTTTTGGAGAAAATAATTATTGCTGTTACATTGCGAACGTGGCCTCGTTATTTCAGAGCCTATTCTTTTATTGTTGCCGTAAATAAGTAGGTACATGCTCACATCTTCTAGAAGTTGAAATTACTTTCGGCCTATTCCTTCCTGATGAGTAGAGACAATGCCTATAGGCTTGTCCTACCCTGAATGCTGTAATAAACAACTGAACATTATTTTTCTAAAATCGTGAGGAAAACCTCAGGTTTCAAATTAATTTTGTGGAGTGTGTAAAAGACCCGGTACGGCGATGTGCTCACTATCTGACACGTTTACGAGTCCAAACTAGTCCAAAGAATATACTGGTGAAACGTAAGTGAAGTCATGGTATCCCAGAAATGGGATACCGCTGCCTACCCCCTCTGGGATAAAACACGCGATTTTTTTATTACTAGATCTAATCATCACACAACAAACAAAACCTAAGCGCTTGTACCTACTCTAGAATTGGTCATTTTGATGACACACAATACGCCGCCGATGTCCGCCGATCGCTGCCAACGGAGTGCTCCATTGATTGGGTCAAAGAGATCACATTAATTGGCAGCCGGAGCCGAAAGCCGGCGCGCTCGTTGCTTCAATTGTGGAACCAATGAGCGGCAATTACGCTGAGACGGTCTGCGCGCCATCTTGCATCACAGGACGCTATCCGCGGTGCTTTATTAACTGTCGTTGTCGAGGTGCTGGCTACCACGCTCCAAGGATACTTGAACTTTTTTTATATCATTATCACAAGCCTCCGTGTATCGACAGGCATGTTAAACCGTTGGCCCCTGGTTTTCGTACAATGGAAGTGGATACCTACGCCATGTGTAGACACCCTTGGGTGACCTAAAATGTACTGACAGTTAGGTGGCCACTACCCTAACACCATTCTTCTGGGAGATTATGGCCCATACGTTCTTATGTGTGAGGAAAGACCCTTAGGTCAGCCGTAGCCTGTTACGGGTTGATGACACAGATATCTTTAACTATAATCACTAAATACTTATTAGTTTAGTGATTATTTCATCAACCCGTAGACTAAAACCTTAGACTAAAAATATAATCTTCGTAAGTCTGTCTGTATGATTGTTTCGACTTAACGGAGTAAGATGTAAATTTTAGGAGGACAAATAGGAATTTTAACTAAATATTTCGTGTATTCAATGTTCAAGTCCTTTTCTAAAACTAAGATGGTTAAAATTTGAGCAATCGTGGCGCGTCGCCATAGTCTATAATGAACCACAACACATTCGACACCAACAGGCCTGTTGGCTCAGTAAGTAGATAGTGACCCTGCCTTCTGAGTCGGAGGTCGCGGGTTTGCTTCCCGCTCGGGGCCAATATTTGTGTTCATGAACATGTCCGTTGCCTTCGTGTCTGGATGTGTAATATTTATTTAAATATGTTTATCAGTTGTTTAGTATAGTACCTACAGGCTCTGCCTAGTTTGGGACTAATTAACCGTGCGTGTAAATTGTGTTCCACAACTTATTATTATTGTAGGTACATTCTACCTTGCGTATTCAATTTAGTTTAAATAATATTGTTTCTTTAAAGGCTCATTAGCCAGCTACCAATTTTTTATTAATGCAGAAATTTTTCGAGGTACGTTTATTTAATTTATCCTCAAATACAGACTAATACCTACAAACAATAACTGAATTAGTTATGGTGAGCCGTCTGGTGACACCTAGGTACATTAAACCCTGAAACCGCAGCTATTCTAATTATCCTTTATTTACAAAACGTATACTACTTAAGTAATGTTTTTTTATGCAAACCACATTTTGAATCATTTCAGTATGTTAGTACGTATTTGCGACGCAAATAAGCCTTCTATGGGAGTTGGTATATACGAGTACCTATACTCATTCATTTTTAACCGACTTTAAAACGGAGGATTTTCTAATCAAAACCACTAAAATGACAACAATTTTTTTAAATACTTTATGACTTAAATAAGTTCATTGGGATCACGTATAAGTAATCACAGTATTGCTTGAAGTCATGGAACCCGCGACTGGACCAACCCCCGAACTCGAAGGCTGATGATGATACGAGGTGAAGAAACGTGTAAGTACAGTCAACAAAGTTGTTAGGGTTACATGGCCAGTAACTAAGAATTCATTTTTCTGGGGAAGTCATAAATAAATCTTATTGATTAATGTTTATTTCGAAAGGTATCTTTGATCCCTATAATTTACCAAAAAAATACTATAAATACATTTAAGGCTTTAAGAGAAAAGTGAATCTTAATTTTTGGAAATGTAACACTAACAACTTTGTTGACTGTACCTACATAAGTATGTAATCGTCGTTCTGAAAGTGTGGGTAAGCACTTCTTACAATTAGATCATGACATTCTCATGATTAATGATACGAATTAATTAACTTACTTATTTGTTAGATAATATAATATATAATATAATCTCACGCCCTTTATCCCCGAAGGGGTAGGCAGAGGTATTCCATTACTGGATATACCCACATTTCACGAGATATATTGGACCCCTAAACGTGACAGGTGGTGAGCCATCGCCGGACCGGGTCTGTTTAGACATGTCTCAGAATTCATTCTGAGACCTGCGGGTTTCCTCACGATGTTTTCCTTCACCGTCGAGCTAGTGATAAATATGTACGTAAGTTATTATTATTTATTTGTTCTTCATTGACAATCGAACGCAACTGACGAATCACTTAGCTACGTCCATCCATATACCTAAGTATGACTAAGTAGCCGCGAGGCGAACATACCTACCAGCAGTACCAGCTATACTGTACCTAAGCATTTATCATTTTACTAAGTACCTACCTATCAAAGCACTACACAATGCACAATGTTCACATGAAAATAACTAAGAATAGATATTGAGTAGGTAATATGGAATTATGTTACCCAACACGCTAAATATTTACCAGATTTATAAAGGACTAGCGGTTCTGGAGGTATCAGTCGCGTAGTTCCCGTTCCCGTGGGCATACGGGAATAAAATATAGCCTATGTTACTCAGGGATCTTCTAGCTTTCCATTGGTTAAAGAATTTTTATTATCGGTAACTATAGTTTTTGAGTTCATTCGTAACAAAAATACAAATCTCTCCTCTTTATAATATTAGTACAAACTAACAGCGCCCCACGGTTTCACCCGCGTAGTTCCTGTTTCTGTGGGCATACGGGGATAAAATATAGCTTATATTACTCAGGGTTCTTCTCGTTTTCCATTGGCGAAATAATTTTTAAAATCGGTCCAGTAGTTTTTGAGTTTATTCGTAACAAACATACAAAAATAAAAAAAATTCCACTTTATATTTTAAATTTACTCTACGTTTATCCCAAAATGTTTAAAAAGTTAATGTCCACCTGTGCGAAGCCGGGGCCGCTATCCTATATTAACTTGTTAGTCCCACCACATACCAGTTTATTTAAACTAAAGCAGATACATTCATTATCGTGCAATGAAACGATAATTTAATTTATCTAAATTAAAATCCTTATAAAAATATAATAATAACATTGTGGGACACAATTTACGCAGTGATTTACTCCCAAACTAAGCGAAATAGTTTTACCTGGCTCCTAGGGTTCGGAACCGTTTCCCTTTATTACCTAGACCTACTTACCTACTTAATAAAATCTTAAGTTCCTAGTTTTATAAATTAGACAATAAGTAACACTAAACATTATTAGGTATATTCTAGATATATGGATATCTCTATATTAATGACGTATGTTAACCCGTGATCCCTTCGACTGCTGTTTAAAATAGCATAATGATATATTTAAAGAAGTTTTACGACCGTGTACCTATTTCAACAAGCGAGTCGCAATCGAACTCGGAGATAACAGTTTTGCTTAGTCCCGAATGCTGATTCGGCGACGTTACACAACATTCCATAGATAAATCATCCCACACGTCGATGACATCATTTGGACTGTGTCGTTGCATCACGCGATGCAAATGCGAATCTGATGCGTTTCCCGCTGCTCGATGCGCATTGTTTCGAGTTAGCTGAGGTTTTGTACGCTTTCTCCCGCCTGTCATCATCATCAACGAGACCGTTTTTCTTCCAGAGGTGAAGGACAGTCCATAAATACAACACATATTAAAGTAGTGCATATTTTATACCGATTAGATTAATAGGCGTAGCTAGGGGGGGGCCAGGGTGGGCCGGGCCCACCCTAGAAAGCTGTTGGCCCACCCTAGAAAAATACCCTTTCTCTTACATAAAATAACTTCATCCTCAATTACCGAAACCGAAAACCGTCTTCAAAAAAATAATTATCTACCTACTCATCACTCGTGTCTATCTTGCTCGCCAACCTGCGATCCACAGATACAAACGAACAATCTGTTACAATACACGGATGATGATTGATTTACCTTGTTGTTGGTAATTTAAGAGCGGAGTTCTTGTCAGTGTATAAATAGCTATGTTAGCGACTTAAACTACATAGTTTCGGTTCGGTCAGCACACAGATAAAAGAAAAAGAATAGTATAATAGGATAGGATAACTGAAATCCATAGGTACTTGATACCTATCATAGTTGCGTATGCGCCGATAGTCGTGACCACCTTGCTGTGCGGCCGGCGGATTCATGTCTGGGGCCATGGCCCCCCCTAGGAAAAATCCCTAGCTACGCCAATGTTAGATTAGAACTGCGTATTGACGGCTCTCTGTTGCCTCAGCTGGTGGCCCTGCCTTCAAAGTCGGAGGTCGGGTTTGAGTCCCGTTCGGGGCCAACATTTGTGCGCATGAACCTGTCTGTTAGCTTCCTCTGTCTACGTGTTTACTTTGTATTTAAGAATGTTAATCCTCGTTTAGTACCCTATGGTACAGGCTCTGCCTAGTTTGGGACTACATACATAGCTGTACTGTGTGTTTTGTGTCCTGCAATATATTATTATTATTCTGATTCGT
Source organism: Ethmia dodecea (assembly GCA_963855545.1). Classification (NCBI taxonomy): domain Eukaryota; kingdom Metazoa; phylum Arthropoda; class Insecta; order Lepidoptera; family Depressariidae; genus Ethmia; species Ethmia dodecea. Next base: position 73,207 of record OY979448.1, read on the forward strand.
GTTTGTAAACAACAGCTGTTTATTCAGCGGAAAAAAAATCCAGTAGTCTTGTCGATCAAAAACACTCTTTTAGTTCTGTTGACCGAAGTAGGTACCTATAGTGAAACTTTTCCCCTTGTATTAATGTCATCATTTGCCGAGAAACCTAGGTTACATTTTACCAGACTGCACCAGGAAAGTAATATTTTATGTCTTCAGTTCGTTTTACTTGCAGTTCAATTGAGGTGTAGGCACCTACCCTACCAGCCGAAACTTCGCTGAGGAAGCCACTTTTCAGTTCGATGACACACGCAGACTTTCAGTCGTAAACTGAATATGAAACTTTAATGAGATGTAAATAAACAATGAAACAAACAATTAGTTCACAACACATATATTAGTGTTCAAAATAATATCAATTTGTGACATGGCACTCCGCCCACCCGCGCCGCGCCTTCTCCACATAAACACCTTAAATATAATCAGGTATTTCACCGTATTTGTTTTATCTATTATGGTAGTATCTAATAAGTAAAGGATGGTCATTGTTGGTAAACAAATACAGAGACTCCGTTACGATGAGGTCCAAGTCGGAATGGCGGGGCGCGAGCGCTCTACACACAACACCTATAATAATCTAACGAGAATCAAATAAGTAAATATAAATATCAGTACGGCGCAGCAGCACAGCGATTAGAACTCTACTTTGTACTCGGTTTCGACCTAATATCGGTCGACGTAAAATTAACGCTTACGGAAAGAAAAATAAAATAAAATCAGTCTTAACTTAAAAGCTACGTCAAGTCTTATATTATGGCAGTGAGGGTGCGAGCGTCGCCGGGACAAGGCTGAACATGAATAGAATATAATGTCTACATTTATGTATAGCGAAAAGAAATATCAGGTAGGTATGCTCCCTAGAAGATGCTTTCTATAGATAATCGTTAAGATAGATATTCGATTGATATAAGGCACGTGATGTTTATCAACTGTTTTTAGGACACGCATGTCGCATGAAAAACTTTCAACAGTTCACCATCAACCGCGTAGCGCACATTCTGAAACTGTAAAGTTTACAGCATCATCTAGGGAGGTAGAAATGGAAGAAACCGAGTGTCATTAGGTCAGAAATATAAGGCATCTCCGTGGGCCAATTACTTATTATCTGTAATAGGTAGGTACGAGGGATACCCAATCTTACAAGCAATGTCAATGGAAATTGATGCCATTTCTCCAGCCGCCAGACGCGACAACGCTCGACACCCGAGTATTCGTGAGTAGTTTACGATGCTGCGCTAAACATTCTCCAATGGGAAGATGTTCACAAATTGGCGCTCGTTTCGCTACTCACTCAACCCGATTACTCTAAGGACGCGGCGGGCAGTGCGGTGGCGACTCTACATCTACGGCGGGTGTTCTTTGGTCAAGTTGCGATCGACTAAACAGAACATGTTCTATTCTTCTCTAAGCAACACGGGAAGCGCTCCCACTAAAACTAATTTTTCAACAAATTTCACCTCAAATCTACTGCACTATAAGTCTTAAGGGTCAGCACAGACGGATAGTAAGTAACTCAGTAAGGATTGAAACTCGCCTTTAGTTATTTCTGCAAACATCTGAAATGGTGTGTCATAAAATGTCACTAAGACCAAGCCCATTGCAAAAGCGACCTATTGAAAACCACATAAAAGTCGAGTTTCAATAGTTACCGATTTAGTCGCTTTACCGTCACTCCGACCCTAAGACTGTATTCGACTGTATGCTCGGATGACGATTCGGATGCTACTTATGTAAACACGTGATCTGGGGGCCAATTCTACTAAATTTCAACGGTTACAGTTGGATGACAATGACAATGACATGGTCAGTCGATGGTGTTATTTGCTCTGAAAAGTGTCAAAATAACACCATTGTCTGACCATTGATATGTCATAGTCATCCAACTAAGACCGTTGACATTTAGTAGAATTGGCCCCCTGATTGTACGAGGATGCCCGGCATCCAATCAGTGGATGCGACGGTGTTCTATTTCTACGATCTGAAAACCCGACTTTTACACGTTTGAATCCAAGTTCTATAGAACCGAGATGATTCGTTCTTAACATTTGCAATAGCGCTACAATAGACGAGTTGCGACCCATTAGAGGCGTAAGGCACTTGGTGCCGTCATTGTTATCCAGTTTACCGCGTCGCAGTGGTCACAATATGTAAAATAATTAGTCAACCGAGAACAGTGCTCTCCGAATTACACTAAACCTGTCTACAGTCGTAGAGACTCGCCCGGTAGAAGAAGAACAACAAGACAGTGTACAGTGACAATACAAACTTACATCTAACACACATTTGGTTAATTCACTTACACGCTACAGTTAGTACAAAATGCATTCATAAGTATACTATACGAGTATTAAAGTGTGAACCTCTTGTCTTTTCATTGGCTTCAGTCTTGACGAAGGACTCCGGATCTTCCTCTGGATTTCAAGCGGCTGAGAGAACTTGCCGTCGTTTCTTATAATTATCGCACAGTTTAAGTGCCTTAAGGCGGATGGAAGCGACAACATACATGGTGGATATTCGAGGTGTAATATTAATGCATAAAATTAAATTAATTATATATCCTTCACTGGTCTCATAGAAGATCTTCTCTTCCGTGATGGCGCACAAAGTAAATAAATTAAATATCCCTTTAAAATTTACTCTAATTAATGAAACCTCTTTTGTTTTACATATATTCACTCATACATAATGGCGACACGCAGTCTTGCGCCATCACGTGACTTAGCTATTAAAAGAGATATTATAGCATGCCTTCATTCGAATGCTGGGAAGCACTCTATACTTTAAATATGGTTTTAAGGAACACAGGGCATAAGTACATAATATAGGTAATTTTAAATTATCCTTTACACAGGAGTGTCGGTAATATAATCATCGGATTTGTACTTGTTAGTTTCAGGGGTCTCGAAAGGCTCGAAATGACTAAAACGTACATACACATAGGGAAATATCCGCGTCTGGTCTTCTGTGTCGGCCCTGGATGCGGATATTTCCCTACGAGTCGTAGCTACTATGGTTCGGTTATCATAGGAGCAGCTTGGACAGAGAGATTCCAGATATTCCATACTCCAGTTTTTTCATCAAGATATTATTATGTACTACCTATATAATTCTGTAACATTGTAAAGAAAAAAAAAATATAAGTAGGTATGCATTTTTTAACAGATATAATACTTTTAAACATATCATATGTCAAAGCTCCTCCTAAGATAACCAGATTATAAAAGTGCATCGCGCCGGGGCTGTAAGCCACGCGGGATCAACCTCCCGGTCCCCTATTGAAAGAATCTGCCTCTATCGACGAAACTGCTTCAAGGGGGAGGTGGGGGGCGCCTAGGCCTTGTAGTGGGGCGCGGGGCGCGCGTGCAGGCAGAGCGCCAGCGCCAGCAGCAGCGCGGCGGCGTGCGCGGCCAGCAGAGATCCCAGCACGGCCAGCGGCGGCCGCGCCCACGCCTGCAGCGCGCCCAGCACGCGAGGCGCGCACGCGGCCGAGTGCAGCCCCGCGGCCGAGCCCGACGCCGCCGCCACGCGACGAGCCACCGCGCACTCCACCGCGTCCTCCGTGGCGCAGCACGAGGCCGGCACGCGGTAGTAGGCGGCCGGCGCGCCCACCGACAGGTCCAGCGTGTCGCGCCGGGCGGGCTCCCCCTCGGCCTCCTCCTCGGCGGCCTCCTGCGCGCGCGCCCACGCGGAGCTCTGCCAGTCGCGCGCGCCGTCGGCCCCGCAGCACTCCAGCTGCGGAGGAGAAGCCGTGAGACGCGGGGACGGGGGATGCTCCGAGCGGCGGGCGCGGTGCTCACCCCCTGCTGGATGGCGTCGAGCGCGTGCGTGCGGGCGGCCAGCACGCCGTAGTCGGCGCGCACGGCGTGGCGCAGCTCGTCGTGCAGCGCGCGCCTCAGCTGGGGCGCGTGCGCGGCGCCCCACCAGGCGGCGGCCGCCTCGGCGACGGCGGCCAGCGTGAGCAGCGCCACGGCCGCGGCCAGCAGCGAGGCGGAGGCGCGCCCGGCGCCGGCCAGCGCGGCCGCCGCGCCCAGCGCCAGCACGCACGCCCACGCGGCCAACGCGCACAGGCCCGCGCGTCCAGCAGCACTGTCCCCGGCGCGCCCGTCCCACAGCGCCCACGCCGCAAACCCGCACGCACACCCGCCCACGCACTGCCGATAATCCAAATGTTATACTGGTTAAATGTGGATATTTCCTGAAATGGAATACCTCTGCCTACCCCCTCGGGGATAAAAGGTGTGACACATATATTTGTTTACTTTTTTAATTTAAAAAGGTATAATCATAAGGAACAATTCTTACACAAAAATGGACCTATCTTATTTCTATTTTTAGCACAGGCCCCTTCCTAGTCGTTAATGTAGCTCATTACTGAATGTTTACCTGAGAATGCCCCACCTCTTTTTATAGCCTACTTTTTTTTTTTTAAATTGTCATCTCTTCAATCAAACAAATATTTACGTACGTACTACGTAAGAGAACTTTCTCTGACTAGCAAATCAGACATCAAAAACGATTTACAGGTAAAAAAGGTTTACTTGTCCACGATGAGTTGATCTGTTTGCGAAAGATTTGTACGGTACCAGATTTGTCTAAGAAATCATGAATTAAAACAATTATACTAATCAAAATAAGAGCTCATATTAAATAGTTAATAATAATTATAGTAAATATACCATTATATTTGTCTTACCAAGAATATGATGTTAAAAAGTATTAGCAAACATTTCATCAGGGAGTAGCAGCGAGACATGCCCATTTTCACTCGTAGTCGTACAATATAGAGCAAAATTAAATATTGTTATTACAGAAATAGCACTGGTTTTCGTGTATTTTTGTCATGAAAAGAATTTTCTTCTCAAATAAACATAAAATCGACAATTTATTTTTATTTTCTAGCCACAACAGAACGCTTGCATTGTTTACTGTCAATGTCAATGTCAAACCGTATTTGTATTATTTTTAATAAGGCTTTGGCGATCTATAGTTCAGCCTAAAATACAACACGAATTAAAAGGTTTTGGCTCTACTAATGAGTCTGCACCAAAATCTATAGCTTCTTTTGTTCGAATATAATTTTTACTGAAGTCGTAACCTCTTTTTACGGATTTTGTGAACAAGAACATAGAGTTAACTTTCAAACCAGCCTTTTTTATTTTCCACTCTTTCCTTTTACCAAAATATGTGGGCTTTTTGTCGGGAATTGAAAGAGGGACCAGGGATGTTGCAAATATTCGTATCCGCATTCGCAAATGTAAAGCTTCCGCATAGATTTGGACATCTGCATCCGCATACGCAATAACCAAAGCGGATATTCATGCGGATGCGGATGTAATACAAGTTGCGACAAGAAAGAAATTTGGTGGGGCCAGCGAATGGTGCGTGCCTTTTGCACGTAACAATAACCAATCTAAGCGAAAAAGTTAGTGACAAGATCCAACGCGTTTGTTGTGGTGCACCATTTGTTTATGACGATCACTTACTAATTTGAAAATAAAAAATAGGAGCAAATAAATAATAATAATAATCTCACGCCTTTCATCCCCGAGGGAGCAGGCAGAGGTATTCCATTATTAGATATACCCACATTTCACGAGTTAAATTGGACCCCTAAACGTGATAGGCTGTGAGCCCATCGCCGGACCGGGTCTATTTAGGTACACATGTCTCAGAATTAGTTCTGAGACCTCCGGGTTTCCTCACGATGTTTTTCTTTACCGTCGAGCTAAGTCTAAGGCCTAAGAAAGGATATGCTACTTTTTAAAATAATAATTTTTAAAATATTGCTGTAAGGGTTGTATGGAACTTACGTAATTTTTTTTTAGCTAGAAGCTTGAAACTTATTTTTTAGGCTTAGAATAACACAAAGGCTATATTTATCCTCGTATTACCAAGAGAACGGCAACTACGCGGGTGAAACCGTGGGGCATAGCTAGTCTATACTAATTTTATAAAGAGGAAATATTAGTATTTTTGTGTGTTTCTTAATAATAAACTCAAAAACTACCGAACCGATTTAAAAAAAATCTTTGACCAATTAAAAGCTAGAATATTCCTGACTAACATATTCTATATTTTATTTTCGTATTCCTACGGCAACGGGAACTACGCGTGTGAAACCGTGCATAACTCCTTGACATTAATAAAAATGTTAATAATTACGTAATCATTGTTTTAATTCTTCAATCATATACTTTATTTATCCTATACATCTTAAACATTCGCATCCGCGGATATAATCCCTAAAAAATCCGAATCCGCATTAACATCCGCGGATATGAAAACATCAGCATCCGCAACATCCCATAAAAGGACATCATGTTTTTGTAAAATTTACAGTTTGCTGTGTGTTGTTTTGTTATTTTGGCTCATAGAATAGTGTATGTGGCAAATGTCTTTGATAGTGTACAGTGAATTCGATAAAATGCGTAGGAAGGACGTTTTCGCATAACCTAAAAAAGTCGATTACGAAGTGACATTTCAATAAGTTTTAATAAAACTTAATGTATTTTTATGCATAGATTCTGAAGCGAAACTAAAAATATTGGTGTCGTAATTAGTGCTGATGGCTAAATTGCTAATGCCCTAAAACATAAAAATACAAAAAAAAAATTTTTCTTTTTTATTTAATTATTTATTTTCCGAATGAATTTACATAAAATTTATTATTAAAAATTTGAAATATGTACATACATTTGATTTCTATAAAAAAATAATCTAATAGGTAACCCGAGCTAATAACCGTAAACCTACCGAATGATGCATAGACTAAAGAGTTGCACAACGGCGAACAACGAACACGAGAGCGACGCCTTGACAGCGAATAATGGCGAACATGGAAATGTCTCCTCGAAAACATAAATAAATGGCCACCGTTGTTGTTACGTTCTTCATAATCACAGAATTTTATGTTTGTAAAATGGACGCCGACTTTAAGGAGAAGCGGAGGTTAGTTTCAAACAGTTTTTCAGTCTTACATTAGTGCAACGAGGGTTTTAATTTAGCGAGGCAAATTCGTAAATCCAAAAAGGGGTCGTTGACAGAAAGTTTCGCGCCACTGGAATGTCTCGGTACAGTTGTGGCTAGGCATCCTCGAGCCTCTTTATCCAGTAATGTTATCAAATATCGCACGCCGTTTCCAGGAAACGAATTTCGTCGCAACGCGAGAAACGGTGGAGCATGAACTCGCAGCGGCTCGAGGAGATCGTGGCGGAGCTGATGCGCCCCATTGGCGACCTCCGCCACAGCTTCGACACCGACCTCAGCGCGGTGAGTGGCCACTGGCCAGGCGCAGAGGCCGGGCCCGGATGCAGGGCGCTTGCCGCCAACACGCGCCCGGCATGCGTCTGTGCCGTGGCATCACAACAACAAACCCCTATTGGCTTACAATATGGGATCATATGTTGGAATACATGTCTGCTATCCCCTAATAGGATGGGACCATATGGAAGAGGCCAATAAGCCTCTATCACCATGCTTCAAATTGATAACAAACGTATAAGGATGATTCTAAAAGCTACTTAAAGTAGCAAACGAAAGCGGCCTTGATTGGTATCAATCTTAGTATCGATGAATACATTAGCTACAAATGTTATTTGAACCACAAAAAAAATTGCTAAATGTTAACACATTTGCATTGTAAAACAACTGAATAAACATTTAAAACACCTACACAATAGCACTTAAACTACCAAGTACGCTTTCCGCATAAGGATGGCTCTTTGCAAATATATGAATAGGGTGAATACCCTCTGTAAAGCAGCGGCGGTTCATCCTCTTTATTTCAAACTTTTCATTTTTTAACGACTACGAGGACATGGTGCAAAACTTAATACAAAGTGTATTAAGAAGAGAATATGATTTGTACTGCAACTTATCCTGGTAAATATTATCTTATGAATGTCTGTGGGAGGGATATATAAGTACACATAATACAGTATGTGTGGATGGCTAAATCAGAGACTGAGGAATAGTGAAAAGTACTCAAAGGAGAGACATATCAGTCACTTAATTTCTCCTTCTACAAGGTTTAGATTTTTTATTGAGGGAATTTCGTTGCAATCTGACGATTCCTTTAGGAAACATAATTGTGTTTATTGCATCATTGGCATATTGCCATCAGCCATCATGCTAAAAATGTCATAAATTCAAAGATGTTTCAGCCTTGTTATGGATTCCATTTATAAATACAGTTTATTCAACTCTCTTTTAATTCATAGTAAAATACTTTTACTGAAGGCTGAGCATTCAATTGAAGGATACATAGGAAAATGTCTATTCAATATTGACACACAGAACACACTTTTTACCACATCATGCCACCAACATATGGAATGCTCTCCCTAAAACAGTGCTAGGTGTTCTATCAGTGAGTCGTTATAAAAATAGACTTGACAATCATTTTAAATAATAAACATAAGTGCAGTGATATAGTATTTAAATAAATAAAATAATATCTTTCAAATCTGCAGCAACTGGATCACAATAACTGGCTGTCAATGCCGAGGCAGACCCCGAAGGAAATGGTAGAGGAAAGGGATAAGTGGGGGGTGAGAGTCCTTTGCTCTGCAGTGAGACAAAATCTAGGCTAATAAAAAAAATATATCTTATTTTATTTCCTGTACACTACACACATCTCACATAATACTCTATCAGTACTATTATAAGTACAAATGCAAAAGGAATTATGTACAAGAAACATGGATGACATTTCTGTTTGGTTTCTGGTTAAAAATCTTTATGGCTTTATATGAACAGCCAGTGTTTTCTACACTAATATTACAAAGAGGAAAGATTTGTATTTTTGCAGGTTTGTAACGAATAAACTAAAAACAACTAGACCAATTTAAAAAATTCTTTTACCAATGGAAAGCTAGAATATCCCTGAGTAGTATACCCTTGCTTGCACAGAACCACTATTTCTGAAATAAGCTAGTGTGATGTGTGTGCAGTTGTTGGAGGAGTACCTGACGGAGGCGGGCCTGCACGCGCTGGCGGCGGCCGAGGAGGATTCCCCCTCCCCCTCGCCCTCCCCCTCCCCCTCGGCGCCCAACTTCGCCGAGCTGGCGTTGCTGCTGCAGCAGTCGGCCAGCATCTACGGCCGCAAGGTCGACTTCCTCTACCAGCACGTGCTCAGCGTCAGCGACTCGCTCAACGCTAGCACCCTGTGAGTTACCACCAACATTTATATTATATGCCTACAATACATTTACTCGTTGACTTCGTTGTGACTTTTTGATGAAATCCAAAAATGTACATCTCTCGCATTTTATGGAATTTCCCACATACTACTCAGTTTCATGAACACTTTCCACGTAAAATACTATCATTAATATGAGTCAAAACCCGAAATATACAGCAAAATTAATATTGATAATAAATTTTGGGTCATAATTCACATGGTTATTTAGTCCCAAACTAGGCAGAGCCTGTACTATGGGTAATACACACACCGGCACAATTAGCGGAACAGAAAAAAAAGGGAGTATTTACGCATTTTTGCGTGTTACTGGCCGGCTAAATAAGCTTTTTTTAAATTTGGGTTTTAATTTAAAAATGGAATACTAAGCGACTGCCCTTTTTTTCATTCTTTTGTTTTAATTTTCATTGATTAATTTTTTTCCACCGCTTGTCCGTTTTTAGAAGGTTCGTGAATTCCACTTGAAAATCTTTGAATTGCAGTTTTTGAGGCTTTTGAGTTTTTTCGCATATTGATAATTTACGAGCATCTAAGTATGCCTGATTTAACGCCATCAGAAATCATTAGGGCAGATCAAATGAGGAGAAATGGTCAAACCTACAGATCGATTGCCAGAAGCCTTCGTCGATCGTTATCAACGATTCATCGTAGCATCCAACGATACAGATTGACGAATGCTCTAGTGAGAAGGAGAGGACAAGGCCGGAAAAGGTGTACTTCAAGGAGGGATGACCGTTTTCTCCAACTTCAAGTCCGACGGAACACGAGACTAACGGCGGTGCAGGCTCGAAATTTACTGGAAGAGGTACGAGCAGTAAGGATGAGTGAGCGGACAGTTCGTAGAAGATTCGAAGAAGTGGGTATAGGCTCGTATGTGCCCGCCAAAGCCCCAAAACTTGAGAGACATCATCGCACAAACCGTCTACACTTTGGTCGTGAACATCGTGATTGGGACTTCGACGACTGGGGACAGGTTCTTTTTACTGATGAATGCAGAGTTATGTTAAATCAAATTGATGGAAGGCAGCGAGTATGGAGACGCAAAGGAGAACGGTATATCCAGTCTAATTTTGAAAATACAGTGGCATATGGCGGCGGTTCAATTATGGTCTGGGGAGGAATATGTTTAGCAGCTCGTACGGAGTTAGTAGTAGTCGATGGCGGGAATCTGAATGCTGATCGGTATATCAGGGAGATTTTAGAAGAACATGTTGTGCCATTTGCCCCCTTTATTGGTAACAACTTCATTCTAATGCAGGATAATGCTCGGGCTCACAGTGCTCGCACAGTACAGACATACCTAAACCATGTTGGTATAACGGTGATGGAGTGGCCAGCACGGTCCCCCGATATGAACCCTATAGAACACGTCTGGGACTTGCTAAAGAGGAGTGTAAAGTCAAGAATGCCACCTCCCAATAATCTCAACGAGTTGCGAAACGCATTAGTTGAAGAATGGCAGAGGTTGCCCCAAGAAACCATTGATAACATCATCCGCAGCATGCCCAGACGGATGAAACCCTCATCAGAGCACGAGGAGGAAACACTCGATATTGAACAGTCATTGAAATTGATGTTAACCTTTGGAAAATTTTGAATTTTCTGCTGTTTCTCTATAATTAAAAAATCGAAGAAAAATGTATTTTGTTTAATTTAATTTTTATTTTTATTAAACTTTAAGTATGGTGTTACAAATGAATGTCAAAACATGTTAATTTAATTGTTGTTTCATTTTAAATAATATCTTGTTTAAAAATTACATTCATTGTTCTAAATTCCCTCTTTTTTCTCCTTTTTTTTTCTGTTCCGCTAATTGTGCCGGTGTGTGTAGATAACTGATAGACATACATACATAAATATTAAACATTCCGATACGACAAATGTTGGCCCGAGCGGGTCGCTACCAATTGAACCATCAGGCCGTCCTGAAATAAATTTCTTCAGTATCAACTACATAATCGATTTCAGCTCTTTTTAATATGTTAAATTTTTCCGAAAAATGAATTAGCATCCCTGAATCCCATATTATTATTGACCTTTATTCAAGAAATTTGATTAGACAAAACTAATGCATCATATTTTTTTTATATTTTTATAACATGTAACAGAATAAGCGCAATTCCTGAAATTAGTTTGCTCAGTATCGACTACTTATTCGATTTCAGCTATTTTTAATATGTGTTAAATTTTTTTCAAAATTAAATTAGCTTAGCTGAATTAAGTGCTTTCTATTGAAATCATGCAATCAAAAATTGGTTAGACACAACTAAAGTTCGATTGCATAATATTTTTTATATTATGCAATTGAATGTATGAGGAATGATGTGTCGTATAAAACGCATGACGTCCCTCATCCTTCAGGGAGATGTCCAACTCGAGCCCCGAGGAGGAGCCCTCGCGGCGCAAGCGGCGCTCGTCCGTGGCGCCGGCGGAGTTCTCCCCCGTGGCGCTGTCGGAGGGCGGGGCCTTGCGGGAGGCGGGCCCGGTCAGGCCCCCGCCCACCCTCCCGCGCATGTACGTGGAGCTGGAGCCGCGCGTGCTGGCGCCGGGGGACAGGCCGCTGCAGGACTACGCCGGGGAGCCAGTAGGCCTGCTCGCAGACTTCCACGTCGCATGGCGGCTGCAGGTGGGCTTCACTAGGAACCGATTTTATTGATAGTTGTCGTTCAAGAACTTCCAATAAAGCTCTGAAATGAATTTCCATTTTCGTTCAACAATTATAAATTTTATTGATGTCTTATAAATAATCGAAAAAGTGTCACGTTCTGCCTGAGCCAAGCATGCGAGCGAGAGCGCGAAATAAGCTATGGAGAGGCATGATCTAGCAAGAAACTCAAGGGTATTATTAACATATCTAAAAGGTAATGCAATTGAGTACTTAAAATAAAGACTTCACGAAGACAGTACTCAGTACATTTTCCACAGTAAATTTTGATTTTTACAGCAAATAAAAAGTAGCTCATTTGACTAGGCAGTTGTTTTTTGTTTTTCAAATAAGTTTTCAGCCAGACAAAACACCCAATTATAACACCCTAGATCACCCCACCAATTAATTGACATCCTAAAAGTTTTTTTTTTATTAACGAAATTTCAATACACAATTATATTTAGAATAATTAGATGAAACCATCGTGTGTATTTGATTATTCTAAATATCATTGTTTATCGTAACTTCATAATTTTAAAGAAATCTGTTGGGGTGTCATTAATTAGTGGGGTGTATAAAATTGGGTGTTTTACCCTACATCAGAGTCTAGGTATAAGTAATATTAAGTGGACAGTTTTGCAATTAAGTCATAGCCCATTTAAAACTATAGTGCTATTTTATAAGCAGTAAATATTTCTTATAGTATAACTCATGCAGGCTAAATACTGCAAACATGAATTTAAGAAACTATGCTCGCTTTGATGAGGACTATACAAATAACATGCGTTGGTGCTGATTCTGCTTTACAGGGACTAAAGTTATTTTAGTTTACTCCTGTCATTTTCTTTCTCCTAGAAAAGAAAAGAGAGATATTTAGTCCTGTCAACTAAGGCATTTCATAACGTGTTTAGTGCATCAGTAGTAAAGAAGTCACGAGTAAATAAAATACAGCCTCTAATAGGACTAAATTCGGTAGGTTATCTTTTACCTCTTTTCTTTTTTTGAGGTAAGACAAAGACAGGACTAAACCAAAACAAGTTTAGTCGGTGTAAAGCAGAAGCGCCCCAATGCTTACTGAACTACGAATTATAGCTACCGCAGGGTAAGAGAAGTTTTAATAATGACGTGTTGGTAACAAGAATGTTAGGTCTGAGTGACAATGTTTGTCTGTTGTAAAGGACGGTCTGCTGGTGGACGAGCTGGAGGGCGGTGCGTCGAGGGGCTCCGCCCTGCGCGCCATCCCGCTGACGGAGCTGCAGGCGGCCATCGAGGCGCAGGCCCCGCCCCCGCCGCCGCCCTGCCGCCACGACGACTCGCCGCCACACTCGCCCCGCCCACTATCGCCGGAGGCCCCGCCCACTGACGCCCCGCCCCCCGAGGCCCCGCCCCAGCGCAGGAAGCGACGCAGCGACGGCGCCCTGGACGACATGCCCGGCACCGGCTTTAAGCTGCACCTCACCAAAGGTAAGGGATCTCAGATTAACGATCGTTTTTCACCAATTTTTTCTTAAAAACAATGAAACCTGTAGTGTTAAGCCGAATTTACATTACGATACTAGTGCCAAGGAAGTAGTGTCAAATGTCAAATTAATTTCATTAACAATATCACATGTAAACATCAAGTTTCAATGCATGACACTGAAGTAGTTTCGTTCTATGCGCATTTTTTATGAAACCAATGTCATGCCACTAATTTCACCGTCCAAACGTAACGTGAAACTAAAGCATCTGTGCGACAACATTATAGTTTAGATGTTGACGGAGCCATGATCTTAGCAATATTGTTGATTTCACGGCACTATTAATGTTATGCAACGCAATTACTTTGTAGTTGCATGAAAACACATCATCATAACACTGCCTCCTAAGATAAAGGATATCCTAGTTTAGGAAGCTGGGTCTATTCATGGCAACATCTTGATGTGTAGCATGTATGAAGCTAAATACTATGTTATTCTTTGTTTCTGGCTAATAAATTATGATTATACACAACACTATAATAGTTTCGTTATGTAAATAAGCAGAAAATTCCCCTCAGAGCTGCGCCGCGTTCTGCGCACGTACAGCGAGTTCTCGGTGGAGGCAGGCTGGCGACAGGCCGTGGTGCGCACGCGCAGCTCGGCCGTGCTGCAGCTGAGGAGGGGGCTGAGGGCCAAGCAGCCAATGGGCGCGCTGCAAGGCTTCGAGTACTCCAGCATGGACGTCAGCGGTGAGCGAGATGCGATGCTTGTTATTACGTGTTCGACCGAGCGGGATTCCCCGGGTATTGCGATCGGTGGAGTCGATGAGGACGCTTTTTGCCAGGAACCCGGGGAGAAACTTCATTCTTTATATCGAAACTCTTTTGATGACCATTTTGTTGTTTTCTGCCTCGGGGATATAATGAATGAGATTTTTTTTTTCTGTTGTTTTGGCTCTTATTAGTAGAAGTGTATTATGTAGCATATGGTTATGAAAGTGAGTGACGAATAGAATATTCTGGTTAATAGCTGGAATGGATATTTTAGTATTGTCTTAAAAATTATTCATTTTGAAGTTCTTCAACTGAAGCACAGGCACTATCATTTTACTGTCAAAATAAGGAATAACTATAGTGTTGAAAACACTGTAATAATAATAATGAAGGCCTGGCCTAAGACCAAAAATAAATACATTGAATAATAATTTTATTTTCATGCAAATTTATAAGATTTTATACAATGTCAAAGAATTATTGATTTTATGTTCTTGTGTAGGTAGATGAACTGAGAAGTAAAATCATTAACCAAGAATAAAACGAAACTATTAACAATTACTAATACTTCAACTGACTATAAAGGGCTTCAATTCAAAGTCAATAATAATATTTGAGGTAAAAAGTAATAATAAATCGAGGAGTTTATTTGTGTGACGAAGGCCTCTTAATTAAGTTTCAAGAAATTTCTAAAAACATTTTTTTTATTAATAATAATATATCTATTTATCTTCTTCTTCTATACAACGCGTAACAGAATAAGCGCATTTCCTCATATACCTCAATTAGTATATTAATATAAAAAAATATGATGCTTTCGTACTTTAGTTGTGTCTAACCAATTTTTAATAAAGAGCAATAATAGTAAGATTTCCATAGGTAGCACTAATATTAGGTATGCTAATTCATTTTTCGGAAAAAAATTAACACATATTAAAAATAGCTGAAATCGATTAAGTAGTCGATACTGAACAAACTAATTTCAGGAATTGCGCTTATTCTGTTCATATTGTATATGGCTGTGTGGGATCTGGCAGAGTAGAATAGACCCACCCCCATTTCTTCCTGGGTGGGTTCGTAAGAGGCGACCAGAGGGAATAGAAATATAAATAAAACTGGGTTTGCTGTTTTATTCGTTTCTGTCTTCGTAATAATAAAAGGAGAGCGTTGGAGTTGGGCTTCTGTGCGTTAGTACTATCGCATATTCTGTGTCAGGCTTCCCGGGGTGGGGCGTGTCGGAGGGCCCCCTGGCGGCCAAGGCGGCCCTGCAACTGCGCTCGCAGCTGCAGGAGCGCCCCGAGGACAGCGACGACGACGGCTTCTTCGAGCAGAGCTCGCTCGGGGACTCGGACGCCTCCCGGCACGACGACTGCGCCCACGCCACCGCACTGCCGGACAACTTACAACGCACGGTCAGGCTGCATTCACTGTACTCTGTTCCACGTTGCATCTTACGCTTCTTACTACATTCGGAAATTCGGACTAATAAAAATATTAGTTTTTTTTTTTTAATTGATCATTGCAAAAATACAATAATTTTTATTAGTCGAAAGTATCAGTAAAACGGAATAATTTGAACTGTCACCGTACTCATGCTAGATGAAATAGACGATTGATTGATGATTATAGTTATTATTGTAAACCATATTTACTAATAAAACATGACTTGACATGAGATTAAAACAACTGCCCTTGAGTTTCTAGCTGGTTCTTTTCGAGGTACTGCATTTGGAACCAGCAACTCGGCGGTGGATATGGGCTGCTGTTTACATTTAACCAACTTTCATGGACGAGTTTAAGAGTGCCTGGTTATTAGACTATTGACTAGTCTAAGTGTAATTTTCAATTACCTACGGAAATAAATACATTTTTACGTTAAACCGGCAGTTTTAACGGGGCAGCTCGGAAGTTGCACAATAAAATGTATAGCGACCATTTGGCGGTTTGCGCAGACGGAGCCTATGTTCAGAGCAGCCAAGTTAAAACGGCCGTGCTGGACGTGAGTGGCAGAGATACAGTCAAGTTTCTTTATTTAATATTTGTCATGAGAGTACAGTGTGTCCAATTTTATAGTTAAAAACTTGAACCAAGAAAGTTATGCCTGGAACAGTCGTGATAACGTCTTATAAATCTACTATCGGATCACCTGCTTATTTGCCGTTCATGTGGAAACACGGGAATAACATAGCCTATGTTATTTAGGGATATTGTAGCTTTTCATTAGTTAAATAATTTTAAAATCGGTCTTGTAGTTTTTGAGTTTATTAGTTACAAACATACAAATCTTTCCTTTTTATAATGTTAGTGTAGATAATGTCACGAAAGCGCGGAACAAGTTCAGCTTATGACGCATCTATCCCTCTACCAGTATGCAAATTTCAGGATTATGACGTTATCACGCAAAACTATCGTCCGTAAACCAACTTTACAGACAACCAAAGAGATTAAAATATAATAAGGCATAGAGGAGACAAAGCGAGGAAAATTTGAAGTCAAAAGTTATTCCAAGTGGAATAAGTCTAGTACAATTTCGACCGAATGACAGCTCGCGTTCATACTAACTGACATGACAAGGACATGACGCTTAGGCTTCAAAGTTTTGTATGAAAACATTCCCAATGCCCCCTCTATGCCCTATTATATTGAAATCTCTTTGCAGACAAGCAATTTTTGATTATTTTAATTAACAGCTGGGCAGCCCCTCTGCGGAGTGGGAGTCGTGGCGCTCGGGCGTCTGCCAGAGGGCGGCGGAGGGCGAGAGGCGAGGGCTGGACGTGGCCAAGTCCGCGGGGAGGCTCCTGCCCCACCTCAGCAGGGACAAGGCCACGCCCTTCGCGGGGCTGCTGGCCCAGCTGGCCGAGGACCGGCTGGACGTGTCGCGGGTCTTCCTCACCACGCTCTTCCTGGTCGGTGACATAACAACTTGCCAATAAATATGTATTAGCTGTCCTGCTCGGTCTCACCCGCTTATATCCCGTTCCCGTGGGAATAGCGGAATACAATAAATAGTGGGACACGATTTACACACGGTTATTGACGTGACAACGTCTTATAATTCGATGGAGCCGGCTGCATGCACGAAAAAGTATGACGTATGCGTCGTTACAATGCAAGTGAGAGCGCGTAACGAGCGACAAAGAGGCACAATTCATTCCATCAGTATTTTCTTATGACGTTGTCACGTTCAACTATCGTCATTAAACCGACTTGACAGACAATCGATTTTTTTTAGTCCCAAACTAGGCAGGGCCTACACTATGGGTACTAAACAACTGATGTAAGAATAATTTAAGAATAAGAATAATTTATTGTAATATCTAAATATTAAACAATCACACATGTTCATGCACACGAACGTTGGCCGAGCGGGGATCGAACCCGCGACCTCCGGTCCGGCAAAGTCCACCAACTAAGCTAACAGGCCCGACAAAATAACCTATGTTACCCCCTGATAATGTAGCATTCCTGCGGTGAAAGAATTTTTCAAATCGGTCCAGTTTGAGTTGATTCGTTACATACCTACATACAAAAATACAAATATTTTCTCTTTAGATCATGATGAATATCGAACCATTGATGTCGCAGGCGAACGCGGGCAACGTGGAGTTGGTGCAGGGCGCGCCTCTGTCGCTGACCTCGTTCTCTGTGCGTCTGGCCAGCGAGGACTCGTCGCTGTACCTGGCCGCCGTGCGCTCGCACGAGGGCGGCAGGTGAGAGGGGCCGGGGACCCCCGCCGCAGGACTGGGGGCCCCCGCCTCAACGTGACCGACACGGGTGGGCCCCCAAGGCCACGGCTGACGACGCTCCCAAAATTGAGGCTCCACAGTCCAATCACGCGGGCGACAGGGGCCCCGCTGCGACGTGATCGACGAGGGTGGGCCCCCGAGGGCAAAGCTGACGTGTTGAGGCTCCACATTCCGCTCGCGCGGGGCCGCCGAGTGGCCTTCCGGCGCGATTTCGGTTTTAAGAAGTCGCGTCCTGGCGAATCCATAATTATATTTTGACGGGAATTCAAAAAAAACTATTTTATATAACACAATAACCTATAATAAATACGTGTGACTAATTGATAGGCTATCGCCGTACGGTGTGAGTAGTTTAAGAAAATAATGTTGAATGTTTTTTGTAAATATAGTATAGGAACAGAGAAATATATTTTGTTGTAAGTATACAATGATCCGCGGACTATGTGATAGTCGGCGGGGGTTGTTCTCGGCGTACAGTGTCACGTGCTCTAATAACAGCACAGGTACAGTGGGTACATCAGTATTTTAGTATTGTGACATCTGCTAGTTGTACAGTTATCTGTTACCATAGCGTAGACCCGGAAATGATCTGGTTGAGCATAATCTGACGGATAATTATCATAAATATTATTTGAAGATAATAAGCAAGCATTTATGTTGAACAATCATTGATATTTTAGCGGCGGCAGCTCTTTAATCAGGCTGAAGTCGATCTCGAACCTCATATCCAATTTTAATTTATTAATATCAACTTTTCGGAAAATTTATTTCAAATTCTTCATTGCCGCCTCTGCGACTGTGTCATTCAGGGCTGCCAAGACAGACATGAGCGCGTGGTTAAAGTTCAGTCCATAAAAAATACAACTACTTAGGTATCATCTTTCTATTTTGGCCCTGATGTAGGCTTTAGAGTAACATAACCACAGACCTGTACCTTTCAATAGTTTCAATACAATCTGTGAACATAACCACGGTTATAGTCATAATTATAACAAATAAAAATAATATTTTATTTCTTATGATTACAATAAAATCGCCATGTTTTAAACAGTTAAGAACCGCCGGTTCTAATTGGTACCGAGACACTATTAAAAATCAATTGTGTCTGTGATTCATGGTCTGACAGGTATAAGGTTGTTCTGGAGTGTCACAAATACGTTTTTAAGATTTTGTGACGCGATTAAAAAACCTAAAAAATCATGTCCTGCCTTGGTCATTGGGACGCAGTCGCAGCGGAAGCGAAACTGGTACAAATTGATATCCCGTCCTTCTATAAAATTGTAATTATGTAAGTGTGTAATAAAATAATATTTTACATTTACGATATTGTAAATAGAAAATAAGTGAAAGGTGAAAGTGTAAATAGATAATACCTAATTTATAGACAATCATTGTTATTCAAATCAAAGTGAACATTTAGTTTGATCAAATTGTAAATAATATTAAAGGCATATATATTTTTAAAATATCAGGGTTATTTCTCTTGGATACAAAATAAGAAACCTTAACATCCGAAAAATATGCACTCATCTAAGAAACTCAACGAGATTCCACAGTTCCAACTGTATCGTAAATCTGTTTTTATTTCAAAAATATTTTTGTCTGTGAGACAACTTGGTTTTTTGACTAGTGCCTCAATATCACTAGTGTATACTGTACCCACGTTTCGACCGCTGGGTATATTTTTATGTGATAGATGGAATGGATTAAATAAGATTTGAATCTAATGGTTGATTTTCAATTTACCTTTTAGAATGTACCTGATAAAGTATTATGTGCTATGTAAACTGACACTGACTAAGCGTCGCACTGCACGACACGGCTGCTGCGCCCTGGGGCGGTGACGATCCCTTTCAGAGTTGATAGGTAAGTATTGCTGAGATAAGGTCTCTAAACGGCAAGAGCAAAGAATACGGAATAAAACTTTACTCTACTACTTGTACAATAATGTATGTGAGAGTAGAACGAAAGGATAGGGCGGTTGAAGTACCGTGGATTAGGCGCACATTCGATTTTCGCAAAATGTCACATTCTCAAAATGCCATTTTCACATACTGCAAGATAGGGTGTTAAGTTATTTGAAGTTATAAGAAGTTATTTATTCAAATTCTTGGACCATATGACTAATACAAGTCCGTCTATTTAGTAGTACTTACCTAAATAGACGGACTTAGATGATGGGAACTGGGTAAGTAACACGTAAGTGGGTACCAACAAATCAAGTTCATTTAAGTTTCCGGGCTTAAATTAAACCCGCGATCTCTTACTACTCATAAAGCATTGCGTTACTAACAGGAGTGTGATTGTATTATTTGCTACCCAAAGAGGTTGGAAGAAAATCATTCTCTTTCCTAGGAGAGAAAAACTTTTTCTTTAAACGTCTTTGTTGCTACCATTGCAACGGGCCTTCTTGTCAGACGAGAGTGTTCACGAAGGACATGGCAGCTGTACTTAGCTACATAAGTATATCATATTGGTGTTTGGCGAGAAACAACGATTGCTATCATCGTCTCAAGTCAACGACTTCTATTAGATAATAATCGAGTGGTTGCTGATTAGCAGTGCCTTAGATAGGCCCTGTATCAAAAATTTTTCATTTACCCGACGAGCCAAAATCCAAATGGAATATAAAGATTTTTCACAAAAGATACGAAATTGCTTGCATCGAAAAAAAGTTTACCACAGAAGTTTGTAGAGATTTTACACCTCTATAGAAAGTAGTCATTTTCTATCCCTTATAGACATTTTGTTATCTATTAGTGTTTATTAAAGCGCATGCTTAACGTATCGCCGACCGTATGTAAGGTTGTGGATAACATTTTACGAATTTTTGCTTACACATTTTTGTTTCGGGACCCCTTTTTAACACTCAAAGGGGCCCCTACACTGTAGCTCGAGTGCTCTGTTCTGTATCATTGATACGGGCGCGGACGCCCGCTGAGATGATTAGATAATATTATTAAGTATTACTTTACTCTTTGATATGAGTTCATATTTCAACACACTTTAGTTTATATATAAAGTAATAAGTAGGTCCAAGAGGATAGTCCACTTGTGGTAGCAGTTCATTTAGCTCACATCTAGAAAATCGGTTAGTAAGTACCTAACTTGTTAAAAGGAATAACAAAACGCATTTTCTGATGTCAGGCGTAGACAACTTCTCTTCGCGATCGGTAGTCAACATAAAAAAACCTCTTATAGTCTGTGTGTCTGTCCGTCACAGCTGTTGTTCTTGGCAACCTTAATAATGCGATTGACTTGGAATACTTTTGCTCTGTTTGTTGTGGGTTTGCTCAAGTTTATTGCAAATGAAAGACATTTGAAATTGGGATATTAAGAAATTGCTTCATTTGCACTTGGTTTTTTTTTATGGAGTTTGGATGTTTTCTGTTTTATGCCAAATGATGTACATACGCAAAATGTCTTTTAAATTTTCACAGTTTTCAACTTGTGATGAAATCTGTCTAAAAATTTCCTTTCCCCCTTACCCTGAAGATTACCAAGTGAAAAATCATAAATAATTAAAATATATTTTATCAGTTATATATAGGTAAGTTAGTGTAGCGCAAACATGAGACTCAAGCTCATTCATAGTTTTAGCATAGTATAAATCTATCAGCGGGAATCTGTTATTAGCTTTTAAGAAGTTATATAAGTTTGTTAGATTTTGTAACATGTAGCTGATGATTCTCCTATAAAAATAAATAAATTAATTAATTAAAATTAACAGCAGCATAGGTATATGTGAATGTTACAGGATAAAATAAAGATGTCTCCAACTATCTCAGGTTTTTAGAAATCAGCACGAAACGTTATAAGAACAAACATATTCCCTTAAATAAAAAAATAACATTATTGTTTTTCAATTTCTTTAGCAAAGATAAGGACGGAACCCTCTTTTGTCGAATCTGACTCGCAGTTAGCCGGTTTTATTTTGAATTACTTTTGACAATTGTTTGACAGCGTCAACCTGACACTGACGACTCGACGTGACAGCAAACTATTTTATTGTATTTAAACGCGCCGGTAATTGGAAATTGGATTAATTATTGCGTCGCGCACGAATAAATAAGACGTGTTCTACGATTTCTCGTTGTTTATTCAGTGTTACGAAAGATAAACCGCCGCAGCAGTGGTAAGTGCATACTCGTACCAATTTACATTACGTCTTTCAAATTTACAGACGGTCATTTGTGCAGGTCAGCCACTGCGTGACTTGCAGTAACGATGACCAGAGTATGTTTGCTGCTGCTGGCCCTCGCCGCCACCAGCGCGGTCGGATTTCTTAGGTGAGCACCACTATTACGTACTAAGCTGTCATGACGTCTCAGGAGTAGTTTACAAAGTACAGGGTGTTGTAGGGTGCCGCTGTACCGCATAGAGACGGCGCGGCAGCACTTCCAGCAGGTGGGCACGGAGTTGGTGCCGCTGCGAGTTAGGCACCGGCTCACCGGGCCCGCCCCGGAGCCGCTCTCCAACTATCTCGACGTATGTAGATACATTTCCTCTTTTTTTTATGAAACATCTATATTTGTAGACCTAGTTAACAGGGCTAGTCCTCAGTGAGAAAATTATTGAATATGTAAAGTGATTTCTGAGAATTACTACACATGAATAATATAACAGGGACAAGTGTAAACTATGTACTTTATCTACATAGGAATAAACATATGATGTAGTTGTACTATAGATATGTTTTGCTTCATGACAAGTTGAAAATTACAATAAGATGTTTGGCAGTGCTCCAAGTGCACAGCAGATACATTATACATTGTATGACTTATGAATACTGTAAAAGCAGTGATATTTTTACACAGAACTCACATGTTTACGGACCAAACAGCTGATAACCCCGCCCTCTGCTGATGTTATCACAAAACTAACAAATCAATGTTCTGTACGTTCACTTGTTGGTCTGGTTTATACATAACTAGCTTTTGCTCATGACTGCATCTGCATTCTGGGATAAAAAGTAGGCTATGTGTTATTCTGGTGTATGAAGCATATTACTGGAATGTTTTATCAGAATTTGTTAAGTAGTTTTTGCATGACAGTAACAAACATCTATGCTTCCATCCTCACAAACTTTCGCGTTTATAAAATTAGTCGGATAATGCTTTTTGTGGTATTATCTATTTATTATAGACTAGCTGTTCCCCGCGGTTTTACCCCCATAGTTCCCGTTCCCGTAGGAATACGGGAATAAAATATTATGTTACTCAGGGATATTGTAGCTTTCTATAGGTGGTTTTTTTTTTACATTGGTTCAGTAGTGTTTGAGTTTATTTGTGAGTGTGCACAAAAATAAAAATCTCTCCTCTTTGTAATATTAGTGTAGACAAATACAGTAGAAGGAAACTAACAATTTAAAATATATAATAACAGTTTCTAACTAATCTAACAAGTTATTGGATGATTGCTCATAGTGCGAGGTGCACTATGACACTCAGTGTGAGTCACCCCAGTGTCGACTTTACGGAAATTGCTGAATATTAGAATAAGCTCTAAAGTTTCTGTTATGAATAATCTATCCAATTGACTATGAGGAAAACTGAAAAATAAAGTGATAAATAGAGGTAGAATTATTGTAGTTATAATGTATTCAAATTACATAATTATGTTTCTGATTATAGAGACATCTAGAAAACTGCAAAAAATATGTATGATAATGTGCATGTGAATGGATGTTCGTTACTCTTTGATGCTAAAACTACTGAATAGATTTTTAATGCATAGCCTACTCTTTATCACAGAGAAGTTAATATAGTTGCAGGCAAAAGCTTAGTTACTGATACATATTTGACAGTGTGATTGTGATACTTGGTAGCTTTGTAAATATATGATGACTGGTAGACATACATACATGCTAGCTGAATCTGCACTATCTACATTAATATTATGAGAATTAAAGATTTGTATTTTTGAGTGTTTGTCACAAATAAACTCAAAAAGAACTAGACCAATTTAAAAAAATGTTTCACTAATAGAAAATTTACTTTTCTGGGAGGAACATGGGCTATAATTATCCCACGGGAATTGGACTTCCAAGGATAAAGTCGCGCGGAACAGTTATCTAAATTTACACCAATATTATAAAGTGGAATAGTTTGTTTGTTTGTTTGAATTGAATAGGCACCGAAACTACTGGACCTATTTTAAAAATTCTTTCGCATGTGGAAAGCTACATTATCAGGGAGTAACATAGACTACATTTTATTCCCGCTTTCCCACTTTACCGGGAACAGCTATTGCATAAATAAAGTGTGGTGTGTGCAGGCGCAATACTACGGGCCGATCGCCATCGGCACTCCGCCGCAGTCGTTCCGAGTGGTCTTCGACACCGGCTCCTCCAACCTCTGGGTGCCCTCCAAGAAGTGCCACTACACCAACATCGCCTGCCGTCAGTATAACACCGTTAACACTTGCTATAATCGGGTATTTGACTTAATCCAAATTAACTTGGGAGTGACCTTTTACTAATAAGATTATCCCATAAGATCTCTAAAAATCTATTTCGATTTTTACAATTATAGCAATTTATAAAATGATAAAACAACCAAAAAAAGTATCGCAATTGAGTACTAAAAAACCGGCCAAGTGCGAGTCGGACTCGCGCACCGAGGGTTCCGTACAACCTTGCAAATTTATGGTTTTCGTAATTTTTCCTTTATCTATGCTATAAGACGTTGCTTCGTACCAAATTTCAAGATTCTGAGTTCACGGGAAGCACCCTGTAGGTTTTGATTCCCTTGCAAGTGTCGAAAATTTGCGGCATAAACGGCTGTATCTTTTGATTGCGTTGGCTTAGAAGTTTGATTTTTTCACAGCTTCAAGGGACAGTAGACCTGAGTAATTGATATAAATTTCAGCTTCATACCTCCACGCGTTCCTGAGAAAAAGGGTCTTGACAGACGGACAGACGGACAACAAAGTGATCCTATAAGGGTTCCGTTTTTTCCTTTTGAGGTACGGAACCCTAAAAATGATGACGTCACAACTCAATACCCATGACAGATCATAAAAAGTACCTCATTTGACTAGGCAATCAAATACTCTATTGTATTGGCAGCTGGATCTTGAGTACCTCGATCGTCATCAACCTGTAACTGCTCACTGCTGAGCTAGCAGACTCTCCTCATAGTATGAGCAATAATATCATAAGCCCCTTTTCACAAGTGAAAAGGGGCTAAGCGTGGTGATTGCCCTATTAATAGGGAGCCCTCTCGTTCATAAGATTCTGGTTTGTACCAGGGAATGTACAGTCAAGCCTGCGCCATAAATCCCTGTATTTATGGCGCAGTGTACCTAAATCAGAGCTCAGCTTAAACTGGTAGTGTAAAGCTTGACTTGCTCTTGACTGTACCAAAAATTTTATTTTCAGACTTCGTACTTATCTATCACTAACTCGACGGAAAAAACCTCGTAAAGAAACCCACTAGAACATCGAGTAATTTATGACTTACGTATGTTCAATAAAAATAGTAAAAGAAAGTTAAAAACTTATAAAATGACGACGTTTAACTCCGTTTAAGCAAACCAAAAAATATATTTTTTACAATAATAACTCAACGGTATTTCCATAGAAATGTGCAATTTGCGCAAATAACGAAAAATGCACACGTTTTTATAACCTTTTCGATAGATAATTATTAGCCTTGTAGGGTGGATGTCCTAAATACCAGTCTTAGTGGGAATTTTGTCATTGAATAACTTTACTGCTTTACCAAGGATGGCTATGCATAACGCTGTTCGGGTCCCGACGCTGATGTATGCGAGAGAATGTTGGGTGTGGCAGAAGAAGCATGAAAGCAAACATGATAGAGTGAGGAATGCGGATATACGAGAGAAGTGTGGTTTGAAAGAAGATGTAGTGACAAGGATAGAAAAGGGTATGTTAAGCTGGTTTGGTCATTTAGAACGTATGGGTGAAAGACGAGTAACGAAAGAGATTTATGGTGCGAATGTTGAAATACAAGGCAAGAGGACGCCCCAGAAGGACGTTCACGGATCAAATTAGTGACGTCCTTCAAAAAGCTGGGGTCAAGAGTGCAAAGAATAAAAGAGCGTGCATGAAAAGGCTTATGAATGTGAAGGAAGCGAGGGAAGTGTGCAAAGATCGGGCAAAGTGGCGATCCATCGTCTCTGCCTACCCCTGTGGGAAGAAGGCGTGAGCTGTATGTATGTATGTACCTATGTATAGGTAATAAATAACTAATCAGTATTATTTTACGGTAGATTATCTAATGGTAAACCCCATTACTATTCTATGACCCTATTAACAGTCATTAACCATAAATACCATGAATAATTTTAAATCGTAACTAACAGAAAGGTACCGTCTGGCTCTAATTCTCTGTACCCAACTCCATCCTTTAGTAAGAGTACCGAATACCAGCCTAGTCTACATTAGGATCATGTCTTCTGGAGGTTTGGTCTATTATAGATTCTGCGTTTTGGTGTTTTTTTTTTATTATGAAATAGGTAATAAATAACAAACTGAACCCAAGATAAAATGTATGAATACTATTAGGTTTTTCTTATAAAACATTCGTTTATATAAATAAAACTAGCGACCCGCCCTCGCTTTGCTTTGGCTTATATGGTATATAAAAAGCTTCATCCTGACTCACTATCTATTAAAAAAAACCGTATCAGAATTCGTTGAGTAGTTTTCAAGTTAGCGTTAGCGTAGCGCGTTAGTTAGCTTACATAGGAACAGACAGCGGGAAGCGACTTTGGTTTATAATAAGTAGTGATAAATTTTCAGAATGACGGAAATTCCTAGAAATTTGAAATGGAGAAATGAGTAAACCTAGTTTTAACAGACCATGAAAAGCAACTGATTTGACTAGACAGGCCTACGAGTAAATATGTAGGCAGTCACTAATCTTAGTGGTGTATATGTGTGAGGGTTAACGAATGTATCATGGGGAGTGCTCCGAGGAATTTTTCGGACTTATACCGGCCACAGCGTTTCGACAACGTCCAACGCGATAAAACTATCACCCACACCTTTTGGATAGTTGACAATCCACCACTGTAAGATTCTCATGAAACTTTTTGCCTCGCACAACCGATCTGTGGAACAAATTGTCGCCTGCGTTATTTCCGGAGCGATGCGACATTCAAACCTTCAAGAAGAGAGCGTACTCCCACCTCAAAATACTCGCAGTTGTGACTCTCGAGTTGCAGGTGTCCATGGGCGCCGGCAGTCACTTACCATCAGGTGACCCGCCTGCTCGTTTGCCCTCTTTTAAAAAAATGTTGTATCCCGCAGTGCTGCACAATAAGTACGACAGCAGCAAGTCGAGGTCGTACAAGAAGAACGGCACCGACTTCGCCATCCACTACGGCTCCGGCAGCCTCTCTGGCTTCCTGTCCACCGACCAAGTCACCGTGAGTCACTTCACGCTGTTTACCAGAATATTGGGTCCTCGCCTATTTGACGGGCCTATTGGCTCAGTTGGTAATGGCCCTGCCTTCTGAGTCGAAGATTGCGGGTTCGATTCTCACTCGATGCCAACATTTGTGTGTTGTCTGTTGGCTTCGTGTCTGGGTGTTTAATATTTATTTAAGTATGTCTATCAGTTTTGTAGTACCCATAGTACAGGCCCTACGTAGTTTGGGACTAGCCAAGCGTGTGTGAATTAAGTCCCACAATTTATTATTATTTATTATAATATCAAGCTAACATAATTTTTCATAGTAACATTTTGTTTTCGGAATCCAAATCCAACAAAATGTTATATGCATCTCAGAGAAAATCTTTAAGTTTAATCAATAATTATAAATAATAAAAGTAATCTGATAAAATCGGCCAATACAAGGCACACGGTCTATTCTCACTTGCTTATCAAGCATTCGATTCAAATAAAATAACTTTTTGTGCATGTTTAATTTTATACGCTTTTAGTTTCACTTGCAACTAACTAACAAATCTTGGAAATCGAATTTATATTACAAAAGTTGTAATTGTTTTGAATAAGGGTATGTAGTTTGGATGGCAACACAATAATTAGGTATCATGCTGATCTAATGAAGGATACTCTCGAGTTTGGGCTCGTTGAACTAGTTCTGTCGAGTCCTATATCCTCTCTATGGTGGTGTCGGCAGGTGGGCGGCATCTCGGTGCGCGACCAGACCTTCGCGGAGGCCATGGCCGAGCCGGGGCTGGCCTTCGTCGCCGCCAAGTTCGACGGCATCCTCGGGATGGCCTTCAGCAGGTGGGCATCCGAACAAATATATTGAGAACTTTCATTCTGCAGCAGCAGTGATATGTATCTACCTTTCACATTGTCCGATCCGATATCGGTCATATTTCATATATTTTACTTGCCCTGATATCATATCGGCATCCGACTCTAATATCGGATCGGATAATGTGAAAACGCTTTTACGGTTAAAGAGACTGCGTCTCATGATGATAATCAGTGAGCTCTGGTTCGAATCTTGACATGTTGGTGTAGTTGATCGAAGCATGTACCAATGTGTTTTTCAAAACATACCTACATATTTATCACTAGTTCGACGGTGTAGGAAAACAACGTGAGGAAACTGAGGGTTTCCTCACGTTGTTTTCCCAAAATTAATTCTGAGACAAGTGTAAAAGTCCCGGTCCGGCGATGGGCTCACCATCTATCACGTTTCCCTAAACGTGATAGATGGTGAGCCCATCGCCGGACCGGGACTTTTACACTTGTCTCAGTAGTATTCTTGCACCGCTGGACCCCTGTCCAGCGGTGCAAGAATACTACTGTTAGTAAAAATTTACTAAAAATAATGTTAGTTACCGAACATGCGCTCAGCAACTCTTGAAGGCATCATCATAATCGGAGGAATGGTGTGGGGAAGTCTTAAATTTCATTTAGAATTAAAACAAAAGTGAACACTCAGTGCACCACTTATCCAATTTCTCATACCTTCTATTCGAAAAGTGACGTTTTGGTCCTCAAAAAAAGGGAGCAAAGTAAGTCTTTTCTGATAGGGTTTTTATAAGTGCGAATAAAAGTGTTTTGAATTTAGAATTAAAAATATTCGTCAACATTCTTAGCCAAAGAGATTAGCAAAATAAGTTTTCATTTTAGGTTGGCGCCACTGTAGCTTAAGTACTATAACAAAACATTAGTTCCATTTTTCGCCGCATTAGGTTGACAAGGCTGAATAGCGTTCGATGGTCGTGCTACACTCACACTGTCAGAAAAATTGCTGTGGCAATGCGCGCGCTCTCGTAGTTATTTTTCACAATTTACATTTTATTTTACGCCAAATTTTCGAATTCCAACATCAAATTGTTTGTGTCTTTTATATTTTAAACTGAATTCAAGTAGCAGTGATAGTTAAACACCGGAAAATATTGAAAAAAGAAGCAAACAATGCCATCAATATTTTTTTCTCATAGAGAGGTATGAAAAGCAGAGTGTATCATTCGGTCGCAAAATTATTTTTACCTTGGGCTACGTACTTTAAACCCCTCACTTCGTTCATGATTCTACATTAGAATCATTCACTATGTTCGTGATTTCAAGAAACGCCCTCGCCGTAAAAATATCGTTTTGCTCCCTTATGACACAATCTACTATTGCCCAAGAGCCTTTAAATTTAACAATATACTGTTCCAAAATGTGAATGAAATATGTCGCAGCATCTCTGTGGACGGCGTGACGCCGGTCTTCGACAACATGGTGGTGCAGGGGCTGGTGCAGCCCATCTTCTCCTTCTACCTCAACAGGTGAGCCTTGTATCATCACATATAAGGTTTATATAACAAAATTGGTGCACCTATAAAAAATCCTCATGCACTTTCTTACCCACTGAGATATCAAATCAAGAGAGGAAGTGTGAACTCCGTCACAATATTCTAGTAGTATTCCAGTCCAGTATGGACTAATGGACTGGTATAATTAACCAATTTATGTGCCAGTAGCTATCACGAGTCAATCAGAAACAAGTCAAAGTTGCTCCGGCTGGAATCTCCCTGTCTATGTCAATAGGTGGCGCTGTATGATTTTGCAACATTTCCTACATCGCGCTAATGATAGGTGCCTATAATTGTAATTTACTACTACTAGATACTTGGTATACTTGGCGCTCTAAGTCGACTAGTAAAACATAAAGCCGTATATAGAAAGAAGGCTGAAGGCTTGTCGGCGCCGATCGGCGCTGGTCAATTCTACAGAAAGCAAGCAGATTGAAGCAGAGCGAGCAAAATGTCGTACGATGATTGGCGGGCGGCACCAGCGCTGGCCGGCGCCTGTCGAAGATTGTCGGCGCCGTTCGGCGCTGGTTCATATAAATGCCTGCGCCGGTTACCTGCGTAGACCGGCGCCTATAAGCGCCGATAAGTGCCGACAGGCGCCGGTCGGCGCTGATAAGTTTTCGGCTTTCTTTCTGTATACGGCTTAAGATTAAAAAGAGCCGCCCTTCAGTTTTTTTACTACTCGGGGTACTGCATTTGGAACCAGCAACTCGTCTTTGGAGATGGGCCGTTTTCATTCGACCGGTCTCCATGGAGATACTTAGCCTTGTTATTAAAGTGTACTTTCAGTACCTACAGAAAATAGGTATGTTTTCACACCACATGCTCGACAAAGCCGGATTATATATCATATAAACGTCACCGAAAGCAAGACATTATATCCCTTGGCTTTAACCGGGTTATAATGTTGTATGGAATTTCATTATAACCCTAGGTCAATAATGTAATTTTCACTTTTCATAATCCTTATTGCTATGACGATAAAGCCTAATTTCGTTAAGCAAAATGTGGTGCAGTCGTGGCCAACTCGATTTTCGAAAACCGAAGCCGCGACTAACTAGATTCGCACGATCTTCAATTGTTAAATCAAGTACCTAGGTCACGCCGGCAGAAACAAGTTGCTGTATCCATTTTATAGCTTTAACATTTCAAAAAGAATATCGAAAATGTCGAGTGATGAAAGTACTTTGACTTCAGAGTCTATTATACTAGATGCCATAGGCATTGTCAATAATCTACTACCATGCAATTGCCTGAAACTGTGTTCAAAACTCATGTTAAACATGTACTTTGTAAAATGGCATATTACAAACTAGACGACTATATAAATGACAATGATGCTTGGAACAGATTTCCTCCAGTCCAGCGCAATACGATAGCGAAAAACAAACGAAATTATGTAACCCAATTTAGTATTAAGTAACAATTGATTAAAAGAATATTGTGTTGAGGAGTTTCTTGCCCCGCTTCTTCTCCTCAACCATACATGCTAAAGCGGTGGAGTTGAAATGACGTTCAATAAGTGGACTTGTAAGTTCCTATTTTGAATAAAACATTTTGACTTTTGACTTTTTTGACTTTTATTGCATTTTATGGTCTCGCATAAGGTGAGAAAAGTAGAGTATATAACTCGGGAATAAAACTGTTTTTGTCTTGGGCGCTTAAATCCCTCACTAAACTCAGGACTCAGTCTTAATTCCCTCGCTTCGCTCGGGAATCAAATCATAACTCCCTTGCTGCGCTCGGGAGTAAAACTGGGAGTCCTTCGTTACGTTCAGGATTCAATGTCGCGCCCGTGACATAAAACAGTGCTTTATTCCCTTGTTGTATAATCTACTATTTCACGTTCGTCCAATGCAAAATACACGTCTGGTGCCCAGGGACCCATCGGCGGCGCAGGGCGGCGAGATAATCCTGGGCGGGTCCGACCCGGCGCACTACCGCGGCAACTTCACCTACGTGCCCGTGCACAAGCCCACCTACTGGCAGTTCCGCATGGACGCAGTGCGCATCAACAACGGCAGCTTCTGCGCTAACGTGAGCCACAGTTCATTACTCCATTCCAATAGTATATTACACACCTAGGGAAGTAAAATAAGTTGTGTACATCTACAAACATGTCGAGATGTGTTTAAATTTTTTTCTTTTCGGAGGTGGAAAGCGGCAACTTCGTTTAGCGCAGCGGGCCGAAATTTACCGGAGAGATTTAAAAATTTTGCCTTCGGGCTAGACTGAGTTCAAGAGTAAAATTGTCAAAAAAAAACTAAATTTTCGATTAAAAAACATCTTATTTTTTATAAAAAAAATTCATTCGTCATCGTGAAATGAAACTAAATTAAAATTCCAATGTAAAAGTTATAATAACATTTTGGGACATTTACACACTGTTATTCAAAACGGTTTCAATAGCCCATTACTTGTACACGATGATGAAAGAAAAACTTGATGTTTTTTAATAAAAATTGATATTTTTGTATAATTGTGTCAGAATCACCAACAAAATCTTTTCTCTTACACCCATACTATGGGCGCTTGAGATATTTATTTTTGAACTCTTGTATTTTTTTTATTTGTTCAATGGTTAGAGTCCGTGAATTTGTCCCGAAACTACTATACGAGGAGAATAAGTCAAAGTTGTTACAGCGACAAAAACTTACCTACATATTGTGTTTGCCTGTAATTGGATTTACACTCGTATTACGCCTCCCTATTGTATAATCATAGTTTGTAGCTCTGATCAAATAAAAAGTAAAGATGGAATGGAAAAATGTGTGCCTGTGAGCGTATATGCACAGAGCGTGGTGTACTTTTGCAGGCTTCAGTTTATCCTTCGCAGCCTTTGAGTATTAAACCAACAGGAGACGTCACGCGCACTAATTTCTTTGCAAAAAAGTCTGCCAATTTCTGCGCGGGGGACGAGGAAACAAACACAAATAATGTTAAAACAAACGCATTTTTTGACAAAACAATTAAACACTAGCTTGAACTAGATGCATACAAATACATTCACCAATCCAAGCACTCCGTGAACTCAAAAAAACTAGTTGTATATAACAGGTATGCGTGTTGACCGACACTTTTTTTGGCAGAGGGGAAGTCAGTGGCGTCTCCGGTTGGTTTAATACTCAAAGTTCGCAGCGCTCCGTCTTTACTTGTTATTTGATCTGAGGTTTGTAGTGATGAGCGTAAGAAACGAATGAACGTCCTAGGGTTGCGAGGCGATCGCGGACACGGGCACCTCCCTGATCGGAGGCCCCTCGGCCGAGGTGGAGGCCCTCAACCGCCTGCTGGGCGCCACCCCGCTGGCCTTCGGGCAGTACGCCGTGGACTGCCAGCTGGTGCCCAAGCTGCCGCCCGTCAGCTTCACCATCGCCGGGAAGAGCTTCCGCCTCGACGGGCCCGACTACATACTCCGGGTAACGCATTGCCTATCTTACTCCCCGATAGTGCAGCTTTCTATTAGTGAAAGAATTTTTTGAATCGGTCCAGAAGTTTCGGAGGTATTCAGTGCAAACAAAATATTTCCTCTTTATAATATTAGTATAGACTAGCTGCCGCGTTGATTTTTTCTGTACTATTTATTATTTCGATCAAAAATTTGGTTCTCAGTGCTCACTTGCGTCATTGAAAAGTCTTCTACTGAAACTATACGTACATAAATTTATCTTGATCTGTTTATATTTCAGTTAAATCCACTCGGTTATCAGCAAAAAAATGTTTATTGTACTCTTTTCGTAATTGGGTTACTTTGTATATATATTTTTATTTATGTACAACAAAAAGTGATTAGGTACTTAAAAATATCTACTTATCTCTTACTTATCTTTTCTTAACATATGCCCAAGCGAGGGTGCACACTATAGTATTTAAAATGCACTGACGCGACAAGCGAATGCATCCACTTTTTCGTGCCTAACCTTTGCGTTTAACCGCTAACCGAGTGTTGTGTGCAGGTGTCCCAGTTCGGGAAGACAGTCTGCCTCTCCGGGTTCATGGGCCTGGACGTGCCCCCGCCCAACGGGCCTCTCTGGATCCTGGGGGACGTGTTCATCGGCAAGTACTACACAGAGTTCGACGTCAAGAACAAGCGCATCGGGTTCGCCACCGCCGCCTGAACCACGTGGCACAGCAACCCATCTGAGTCGTTTTAGGATTACTATACAATAATAAGGGAAACTCCGGACTACAATGACGAATCGATTTATAGCTCATTCTTCAAAATAGAATGAGTAGTTTCGGGGTTTCGGTAAAACATACTTATATACATAAATCTTTTTTTTTGGCTACACAGTAAAAATTAAAACAACTTAATTTTAATAATGTGTAATTCTATGGATGTAATATGTAATCCGAAATAAAATCTTTTTAATTTTTTAATTTAATTTTAATAACAAAGCCCTGGAGCTTTTTTGTAGAACGAAATAGTCTCCTAAAATGACTGACATCGGCTGCTTAGACCTCGCAGTCGAGGTCACAATCTGTCCGGGTCCTAACTGTCGCACCCGCCCGCTGTCGCACCTGACCCAGAAGGGAAAGTGTCTTTTCTCAGCCTTTCGACACCTAATCGATTTTAATTCAATTAACTTTCCACGTCACTCGTCGTAAGTCTGGTTCGACCAGCCAACATTAAAAATCATTAGATTCAATTTCTATACGATTAACGTTGCAGTTGTCGGACAGGTGGACCCAAAATAATATTTTATTCCTATTGCTGACAGATATGGTGCAAAAATTATTTGATATATTTTTTTATGTTTTAAGCTTCTTTAAGATTTTGTTGATTTATGTTTAGGTTTATGGCTTCGTTATGTGCTGAATTCCTAGTTTAGTATGTAAACTAATAACCCATTAAAAAAATACCAGTGATGTAAAACACTGCATGGAGGTGTTCGTACACTGTTAACTTAAATATCCCAAAGAATATAACATAGAGATGTTTTAGGCCATGACAATATTGTTTAGTTTCATAAAACTTTATACGTTTGTATTTTTATCGAAAATAAAGTTTCCTTGCTACATATGCTTCGTCTATTATTTTCTAGCATAACCCAACACACCAGCTACCGAGAACGATTAGAGCCGAAAAGCGTCGAATTTGTTTATTTGGGTTTAGTATACATATAACTAAACAGTTTTGAATTTGTGAACCTTCAATGAATAAACCATTTCATCAAAATGATTTAAAAGTAGCAATCATACGCTAACCCTACGGTACCTCTGCCAACACCCTCGGAGATAAAAGCATAAGGGTTTACTTGTTTTAATTTTTTCTATGAGTAATCTTTATGAAACACACTAAAATTTAAAATATTCATACACATTTACAAGACGTCATACTCTATTTATTATCTACTAGACTGAAATCATGAAATTCGAATTTTTTGCGCTGCGGCTACGCACATGTTTCTACAGGCTCTTAATTATGTTTCAAGTATAAAAAAAAACCTATCAGTGAGTTTGCTTCTTTTGAATGATGAGTCAATTTTACTTGGTCGCACTGTCGCATAATCATAATCGTATCAATCGCATAAATTTATTATTATATTCTCGATTATAGAAAGCATGATAACTTGATAAGGCAGGCGTGACATAAAAACAAACATCTAAAAGTACTATATCGAATCCTGATTTAATACTATATTTTATCTATTTAAATAAAATTCAAGTAAAATACATTGTCCATACATAAATTATAATTACAATAATCTGTTAGATCCTCTCGTACATACATACAGCAGGCGGCTACGCGAGCCCGAGCTTGTGCTTTTTCCGGAACTTCTTCACGTACGCCTCCACCAGCGACTGGATCTTGGCCGGGTTGATCTCGCCGGTCTTGTTGTGGCAGATCTGCAACAGCACGACACCTCACTCACTGCCTTCTCTGCACCACTTGGGACTCATTACTCATGACAAACTTCAAATAACAACTGGGCTTATAGCGAGAGATCACCATGCCTGAGAGTTATTTATTTACTAACGGTTCTGCGCGGTTACACCGGCGTAGTTTCCGTTCCCGTGGGACTACGGGAATTAAATATAACCTACTAGCGACCCGCCCCGGCTTCGCACGGGTGCAATGCTAACACTAAAACCTTCCTCTTGAATCACTCTATCTTTTAAAAAAAACCGCATCAAAATCCGTTGCGTAGTTTTAAAGATTTAAGCATACAAAGGGACATAAGGACATAGGGATATAGGGACAGAGAAAGCGACTTTGTTTTATACTATTTAGTGATGTTACTCAGGGATACTCAAGCTTTCCATGTGTGAAAGGATTTTTTAAATCGGTCCATTAGTTTTTGAGTTCATTCATGACAAAGATACAAACATACAAAAATATAAATCTGTCTCCTTTATGATATTAGTATAGATTACATATCTACCATATTATGCATGTATTTTATAAATATAAACCCTACTCTTGAAACACTTTATTTTATCTATTAAAAAAAACGCATACATAGAGACAGACCGACGGGAAGCGACTTTGTTTTATACTATGTAGTGATAGTGATTTAGTTTTCGTTCTAGCGCAGTCACCACCAAAGCTACGTGATTCGTTCCAAATACTATTCATATTTCTCTGTTCATGTAAGTAGCTGCGACAATATAAGAGTAAAGTGGAGATACGAACGTATAAAAATGATATATAAATCCTTGAACACGAAAATATGTAGTTCTAACCAGAGATGCGTTAAAAACTTCGACAGTTTGTTGAATTATTATTCTTAAATTCAGCAAAATACAATGACTTGAAAAAAAAACAACTCAAGAAAAAATATTCTGCTTATGAAAAGTGAGGTTACCTTGGGCACGGCGCGCCGCAGGATGTCCTTGTACTCCTCCTTGGTGACGTGCTTCTTGTTGTAGTGGGGCTTCAGCACCAGCTTCACCTCCTCCACGACGCGTTCCTGACGGTTCAGTTTCTTCAGGAACTGCTGACAACATACCACTCAACAAGTAAGAAACGGAATTCAAAAATAAACATATATCGTCAGACATGGCTGTATGGACTTACTCCAATGATTTCCAAAATAAGTAAAATAATCGAAAAAAAAGTTGAGCATTTTCGGCGGGAAACTGAATAGCTAAAATGTTAAATAGGATCTGTGTTTTTAGGTTGATTTATTGAATGTGTTTTCATTAATGTGTGTCACAGAATATGAAATTCAAGAACTATCAACACGTTATGTAACACAGTAACAGTTCTGGTTCTGCGCCACAACGTAAAGTTCTAGCAAGTAAGTATCACATCTATCAGTATTCAGATAATCATTGGCAACTTCGTTCAACTTAGGAACAATTTTACACAATTTAAAATATTATAAATGAGAAAGTAAAGTAGTCTGTCTGTTTGTTACCTTTTCACAAAAACATCTATATATATAAAGAGAGAAGTCCTGACTCACTGACTCATCAACGCCCAGCCTAAACCCTTAGACCAAGAAAGCTGATTTTTTTCACGGATATTGTTTTTAGGACGTAAAGTAGGAATAAGAAAGGATTTTTAGAAATTCAACCCTTAAGGGGGTGAAAAAGGGGTTGAACGTTTGTATGGAAAACCTTCATTTTTGGGTCTATCAATTCGAAACTTTGTAAAAATACTCTTCAAAACAAACAACAAGACACGTGATCCTACATTTTCCAAAAAACCTCCCCTAAGGGGTTGAAACAGGGGGGTGGAGTTTGTATGGAGACGTGTTGTTTTTTACGTCTATCAAGTTGAAACTTGACACAAATACTCTTAAAAATAAATGATGAGATACGTGTTTTTGGATTTTTCTAAAATCGTCCCCTAAAGGTGTGATGATAGGGGTTGAGTTTGGTATGTATGGAAAACCTTCATTTTTGGGTGTATTAATTCGAAACTTTGTAGGAATACTTCTCTTAACAAACAACAATATACGTATTTCTGGATTTTCCAAACAACCCCCTCTAAGGGGTTGAAACAGGGGGATGGAGTTTGTACGGAGACGTGTTGTTTTTTACGTTGAAACTTGACACAAATACTCTTAGAAATAAATGATGAGATATGAGTGTTTCTGGATTTATCAAAAAACCTCTTTTAAGGGGTTGAAACAGAGGGATGGAGTTTGTAAGGAGACGTGTTGTTTTGAAACTTGGCTCAAAAACATTCTTAGAAATAAATGATGAGATATTATGTGTTTTTGGATTTTTCTAAAATCGTCCCCTAAAGGTGTGAAAGTAGGGGTTGAGTTTGGTATGTATGGAAAACCTTCATTTTTGGGTGTATCAATTCGAAACTTTGTAGGAATACTTCTCATAACAAACAACAATATACGTATTTCTGGATTTTCCAAACAACCCCCTCTAAGGAGTTGAAACAGGGGGATGGAGTTTGTATGGAGTCGTGTTGTTTTTTACGTCTATCAAGTTGAAACTTGACACAGACACTCTTAGAAATAAATGATGAGACACGTGTTTTTGGATTTTTCTAAAATCGTCCTCTAAAGGCATGAAAGTAGGGGTTGAGTTTGGTATGTAGGGAAAGCCTTAATTTTTAGGTGTACCAATTCGAAAATTTGTAGGAATACTTCTCATAACAAACAACAATATACGTATTTCTGGATTTTCCAAACAACCCCCTTTAAGGGGTTGAAACAGGGGCATGGAGTTTGTATGGAGACGTGTTGTTTTTTACATCTATCAAGTTGAAACTTGACACAAATACTCTTAGAAATAAATGATGAGATACGTGTTTTTGGATTTTTCGCGAATCACCTTCTAACGGACTGCAAGTAGGGGGGGTTGAGCCGTTAATATGGAGAAGTGTGTTTTTTTTTGTATCTATCAACTTGAAACTTGGCACAAATATTCTTCAAAAGTGTCCATACAAAGTCCACTATTTTTTGAGAATTCACTATGGGTTCCTTGAGGAAATTTGTTTCTTAGTATGAGCATATGCATAGCCTTTAGTATCAAGAACTAATTCAAAAATTATAAACCAGAGAGTGTTCTAGGCTTTACAACACGTAAGAGAATAAGCGCAATTCCTGAAATTAGTTTGTTTAGTATTGACTACTTAATTTATTTCAGCTAATTTTAATATGTGTAAAGTTTTTCCAAAAAAATTATTAGCATAACTGAATTTAGGGCTAACTATGGAAACCTTACTGTTATCGCTCTTTAATTAAGAAAAAATTGGTTAGACAAAACTTAAGTACAAATGCATTACCAATCTTTTTTATTAGTATACTAATTGGGGTGTATGAGGATTTGCTCTTATTCTGTGACGCGTTGTAGGTAATATACCTATATGGGTGTTTTTAATAACAAAAATATAAACCCGCTTCTCATTCCTGAATCTCGGGTTCCAATTCCGGCATGTACAGTCGCTGTCGCTGTATACATTTAATGTCGCTTTTTGCTCGACTTGGCGGGGGCACTACCGTGCCCCCAGATAAGGATCCCTAATTCTTTTTCGTCATAAATAAAGCATATGTTACTCAGGGATAATGTATCATTCTAATGGTGAAAGAATTTTTGAAATCGGTCCAGTAGTATTTAAGTTTATTCGTTATTAACATACAAAAATACAAATATTTTTTATTGTAGATAGATAGATAGTGTAGATTATCCTTCTTGACATATTTTCTAAACGCAAAGGAATAACAAATTCAACGCGGACGAAGTCGCGGGCATCAGCTAGTAAGAGTATAAAAATATTGGAAGTATAATATGTATGACATATATGTACATAGCAAAACAGGCAAATTTAAATAGAATAGAATCCGAGGTATAATTTTGTTTCCGTAACGGCTGATTTATGTTACAACGGGATGGGCCCCGTCCAGGTCCGGACGTGCCCCGTCCGGGGAACGGTCAAATATTTTTTGTAAGAAGCGCTGGCCCGGACGTATGTAGCTTTCCATTGGTGAAAGAATTTGTAAAATCAGCTCAGTAGTTTTTGAGTTTATTCGATACAAATACCGTTAGTGCTATAATATAATAGCGGTTCTGCGCGGTTTTACCCGCGTCGCTTCCGTTCCCGTGGGAATACGGGAATAAAATATAGCCTATGTTACTCAGGGATATTCTAACTTTCCATTGGTGAAAGAATTTTTTAAATCGATGCTGTAGTTTTTGAGTTTATTCGTAACAAACGTTCAAAAATTCTAATCTTTCCTATTTATAATATTAGTATAGATTAGTGTAGATATCTATGTGATAAAAGACAAAAATAAACTTAGCGGCTGCACGGATTTAGATGAAATTTGGTAGGTAGATAGATTAGGACCCGGATTAACATATAGGCTACTTTTTATCCCTAAATAACGCGAACGAAGTAGCAGGCAACATTTTAAAACGACAGAAATGCAAAAAATTGCGAAGTTCGAAAAAAAATATTAACTTTGAAAGGCTAAATCTCAGAAACTATTGGGTCTACAGAGACAATTCTAGTATCATATTGTAGTTAATTTAGTCTACTTTAAAAACGTCCTAAGAAAGTTTTTTCAGAAATTCAAATTTCAAATTTTAGCGATTATAACCCTAAAGGACTAGCCTTCAACCCTTCGCTGTTTTTTCGATTTTTGACAAAGTTGCGTTCGGCGCTCGAGGTCACAAACTTGGATTATACATTAGGCCAACATCATAAACAAGTCTGCAAAAAATCAGAACTACCGGATTTGACGCATGCGGTAATGTATAAATTTATTGGACTATTATTGTATGAGGGTGTATTTCGTAATAAAACAAATAAGTAGAGAATATGAAATGAGACCATTTCATATGTTGAGCCCGCACCATATCGACATACCTTGCTTTTGACTTGCATCTCGACCGCGGAGCTCGGCAGGTCGTCGAGGATCTTGAGGTTGTCCTCGTCGATCTTGACGCCCACCTGCGTCTTGTTGCCTGCAAGCAGAGGGCGCGTGAGCGGCGGGAACGGCGCGAGGCGCGGCCGGCGGCGAAGGCACCTACCTTTCTTGCGGCTCAGCTTGA
Organism: Ethmia dodecea; assembly: GCA_963855545.1. Lineage (NCBI taxonomy): Eukaryota > Metazoa > Arthropoda > Insecta > Lepidoptera > Depressariidae > Ethmia > Ethmia dodecea. Next base: position 113,791 of record OY979448.1, read on the forward strand.
CGGGCACCTTGGCCGCGGACGACTTGCCGCGCCGCGCCCTCGGCGGCTTGTCGAAGAGCGCGTCGAACGAGTCGCGCTTGCCGGGCTTGCCCGAGCCGGGGCCCGCGGCGCCCGGCGGCGGCTCGAACAGGTCGCCGAAGTCGCTCGAGCCGGGCGAGTAGGGCGAGTCGGCCTCCGCGTCGGACGCGCCCGCCGGCGGCCGCCGCGGCATCGGCAGCGGCAGCCGCGAGATCTTCGTCGCCTGCATCGGCTTCACGGGGTTCGACTTGATCGGCGACGGCTTCGCGAGGAACAGCTTCGGCGGCTGCGCGCGCGTCGGCGACGGCAGCACGATCCGCGGCGCGGCGGCGGCCTGCGGCAGCGCGGGCGCCGGGGGGGCGGGCAGAGGCTCGGGCGGGGGGGCCGCCTCCGCGCTCATCGGCTGCGGCGCGTCGCCCGGCGGCGGGTCCGGCGGCACGTCGCGCGTCGACTGCAGCAGCGCCATCACCTTCTCGATCGGCGAGATCGGCCGCCGGTCGATCACGTCGTCGGCGGACATGTTCGTCTTCTGCGCGGTCTCGAGCGTGATGTGCGTCGGCGGCGCCGGCTCGGCGGCCTCGGCGCGCGGCGACGCGGACGCCGAGCGCGTCGGCTCGAAGGGGTCGTACGCGTCCGGCGAGTCCGGGGGCGTGGCGGGCCCGCGGGGCGGCGTCGCGGCCCGCTCGGGGGAGGCGCGCGGCGGGCCGGCCGCCTCGGGCGCCGCGGGCTCCGGCGGCGTCTTGGGGCCCACCGCGAAGGCGGGCTCCGCCGGCTCGACGACGGCCGGCGTCGGCGGGGGCCGCTCCGCCTCGCGCTCGCCGTGGTCGCTGTCGCTCAGCACGATCACGTTCTTCGGCGACGGGGTGATCTCGCGGAACGGCGAGCGGTCAAGGTCGATGATCGCGACCGGCTTCGTCGTCTCGGCGTCGACGGCGGCCGCGGCGCGCTTCCTCCTGCGGCGCTTGTCGCGCTTCGTCTCCTTGCGGCGGCGGCGCTCGCCGGCCTCGCGGTCGCGCTCCTGGTCCTTGAAGCTGACGCTGACGAGGATGTTGTCCCCGGACGTGAACACCTCCTTCGAGGGCCCGCTCGAGTCCTTCCCGCGGCGGTGGCGCGCGCGTTCCTCGCGGCGGCGCTCGCGGTGCCGGCGCGGGGACAGGGGCGGAGGGGAGGCTGCGACCGCGGGGGGCGGCGAGGGGGCGGCGCGGGGGGACGGCGGGGCGGGCGAGGGCCCCGGCGGCGGGGTGCGCGGCGACAGCAGGTGCGAGTCCACCGACGGCGGCGACCAAGCGCGCGGCGCGGGCGCGGGGCTCGCGCGACTCGCCCGGCGCGGCCGCTTGCGCTTCGGCGACTTGCGGCGCGGCTCGCGGCGGCGCTCGGCCGAGCGGGCGCGTTTCTTGCGCTTCGCAGGCTTGGCCGCGACGGGGGCTGGCGACGGCTCGCGGCGCACTCGCTTGCGGCGCGGGGATTCGCGACGGCGCGGCGAGCGCGATCGGGTCGTGCGGCGGCGCGGGGACGGGCTCGGCGTGTCCCGCCGGCGACGAGGGGACCGCGGGGACGGCTGGCGGCGGCGCGGGGACGGCGTCGCCGAGCGCGGCGGGGACGCGGCCGACGGCGAGCGTGCGCGCGGCGACACGTCGCGCCCGAACGCGTCCTTGGCGCGTCGTCGTTTCTCGGAGACGAGCGTCCGGACGTCGTAGCGCTCGAGGTCCTTGCGCTTCTCCTTCCGGCGGCGCTTGCGCTCGGCCTCGTCGCCGGACTCGCGGCGCTCGCGACGCGCGCGGCCTCTCTCCTCTTTCTCCTTGTCGCGCTCCCTCTCCCGGTAGTTCCTCTCCTTGCCGCTCTTGCTGAGCTTCTTGAACGCGACCTCCTCCTTCTTGTTCCGCCCCTCGCCCTTCTTTTTTTCCTTGGCCTCCTTCTTGGAGTCCTTGCCCTCCTTCTTGGATTCCTTGCTCTCCTTTTTGGAGTCCTTCTTCTTCTTCTTGGCGTCGGCGGGCGCTCGGCGGTCGAGGATCTCGCCGTCCTCGGCGGGGGGCGGGGCGGTGGGCGCGGCGGCGCGCGGGGAGGCGGTGCCCGAGCGCGGGCGAGCGGCCGAGCGGGACCGCGAGTGCGAGGGCGACCTTGAGCGCGAGCGAGACCGCGACGGGGAGCGGGAGCGCGAGACGCGCGAGCGCTCCTCGTCGGAAAACATGTCATTGCCCTCCTCCTCGGAGATCATCTCTGTGTCGAGGCCCTCGATCCCCTTGTCCTTGTCGGTCTCGAGCGAGGTGTCCTTCGACTTGTTCTCGTCGAGGCAGGGCGTGTAGCTGCGCTCGTCCTCAGTCTCGCTTATGGACTCGGTCATCTTCTCGGGCGCGTCGGCGGGGGTGCGCGGGGCGGCGCGGTCCACCTCCTCGTCGGTGGCGTCGTCGCGCTGCTCCTCCTCCTCCCCTTCCTCCTCGGGCTCGTGTTCGTCCTCGGACCGCGGGGAGGCGGCGCCGGCGCTGCGCGGTGATTCAGATTTTCGCGGGATTTCGCAAGGGGGCGAGGCTCGCTCCTCCGGACTCGCATCCGACGCTCGCTCCTCTGCTTTCTCCTCCGACATCGGCTCATCGGACTTCGTGTCCGACAGTCGTCGCTCGGGACTGGCCTTAGATTCCGATATACCATCGTCCGCCCCACTTTTTTCTGCGTCGTCTTCGGGGTCGCCGTTCACGGGTCGATCCTCGTTCTCGGGGAGCTTGGGCGCGGGCGGCGAGGAGTCGGGCGCCTCGTCGACGGCGACGTCCTCCTCGTCGTAGAGCGACACCTGGCGGCGGATCAGCGACGGCGTGGTCAGCTTGATCTTGATCGGGTTGCGAGTGCTCGTGGTGATCGGGCACCTCCGCGACACCTTCTCCTTGTACTCGTCCTCCCGGGAGCGCGAAGCCACGAGGGCGGCGTCGGGGGGCTCCTGGGCGGGGGGCGAGTCCTCGGCGGGCAGCGAGGGCGGCGTCAGCGGGGGCGGCGTGGGCGGGGGAGGGGGCGTAGGGGGCGCCGGCGGCGAGCACAGCAGCGGCCGGTCCCCGGCGAGGCTGCTGTCGCTGGCGATGTGCACGCTGGTCGCCGAGTAGATGGAGAAGTTGGGGCAGTCGCCGTCGGAATCGTCGTCACTGCGGTCCCGCGACGCGGCCGGCGCCATCAGGCTGCGGTGCTCCTGCAGCACCTGGCGCACGGCGCTGTCCAGCACGGTGGCCGGCACGTTGAGCGCGGACGCGTCCAGGCCGGCCAGCAGGCTGCGCATGGCGGCCGGCGGCGAAGGGGGCGCCGGCAGCGCGGGTACCTGCGGGGGCTGCGCCTCCGCAGGGGGCATGGCGGCGGGCGGGGGCGGGGGCGCCGGGGGTTCCTCGTCGGCGCTGTCGTCGTCGTGCGTCGGCTCCGTCGGGTCGTACTTGTCGGTATCGATGACGAGGTCCGGATCGCTGCGCTCGTCCTCCGACCTGTCGCGGTCGAGGTCGAGGGGCGCGGCCGGCGGCGGCGGCAGCGCGCCCAGCGGCGGGGACGGCCGAGGGGGCCGCCCGGTGCGCATGTCCAGCGGGTTGTCGAACCCGCCGAACGAGTGGCGCCCTCGCGGCGGCGGCTGCGAGTGCGGGGGCGCGTGCAGCGGGAGGTGCGAGAGCCGCGGCGGCGGGCGCCAGGGCGGCCGGCCGGCGCCCGGGTACGGCGGGCGGGGGCCGTCGCTGCGGCGCCGCTCGAACGGCGGCGGCTCGTCGTCCAGGTAGCGCGGCGGGCGGCGCGAGTAGCCGTCGCCGGGCCCGTCGGGCTCGCGGCGCTGGCCGAGAGCGGCGTGCGGCGGCGGGGCGCGCGCCGGCGCGTACGCGTCGTAGGTGCGCGGCAGCGTGCCGGGCGTGTCGCGGCCGGCGCCCCCGCGGTACCCGCCGCCCCAGCCGCCGCCGCCGCGCGGCTGCCCCGGGTAGGCGGGCGCCTGGCGCGCGGCGGCGCCCTGCCCCGTCAGCGCCACGCGAGCGGGGCCGCCGAGCGAGCCGCGCGCGCCGCCGGCCGGCTCGATGCGCAGGCGGCCGTCGGGCTCGAGCGACAGGGCGGCGCGCGAGTGCAGCAGCGCCTGGCTCTCCATGATCGAGCCGAGCAGGTCCGGCGCGGCGGCGGCGCGCGGCGGCGACGGGATCGAGACCATCTTCCTCCGCGCCTGCGAGAACGACCGGACAACGTGAGCGATCCGCCCGGAGGCTAGTCGGCCGGTCCCTCGTGCCGTACCCACCTGCCGGAAGGCGGCCAGCGCGGCGGTCGTGGGGCGCGAGGCTACCGCGGCGACGGCGCCCTCGGAGCCGGCCTCCTCCTCGGAGAAGTACTCCAGCTGGTAGGGGTCCCCGAAGAGGCTGAGCGGCGCGATGGCGGCCCGGTGCCTCCGCAGCGCCAGCCCCGGGCCCTCGCCCGGAGGCCCCCCTAACGCCTGCAGCTGCGCCCGCACGCTGGCCCGCACGTGGCTGCGCCGTGCCGCCGTGCGCGCCACCCGCGACGCCTTCTGCTTGGGACGGTTCATATTACTCAAACTGGCTGTACACACAATAAATTACAATAAAACACATATTGATTCATTTGTTATCAATTACAGACTATGTTAGTAGATATGAAGAAATAAAATTCAAATGAAACTTATTCCCCGCCGATGTGCTCACCTTCCTTTTCTTTACTTTTCGTTTGACAGTTTTGGTTACAGGAAACTTTCCGTTCTCCTGCACTTCATATTCGATAATAACGGTTCTGGTTCTCCTCTTCTGTCTCCTGCGCTGGGTGCCAGCGGTCCGTCTCCTCGTCGTGGTCCGGGAAGTGCCGCCGCGGGTCCTCGAGCTTCTAGACCCTCTGGACGTAGAAGGTGCGACCTCGGAACTAAAGTTTCCTCTTCTGCCACTCGATGTAGACGGTTCATCGGGTGAAGTTCTATTCCTTCCTGACCTCCTCACGTTCCTTGGTTCGCGGAGAGGTGTGGGGCGTGCACCGTGTGGAAGGTCCAGATCCACTATCCCACTGAACAAGTCATCCAGCTCAGATGTGTGGATGATGTCCAGAAGATCATCACAGTTTGGACATAGCCATTGATCTATCGGAACCTGCAATATTTAAAGAATTAAATTAAATCAGGAATGATTGGAATAGAAAACACAATTATTTTACTAGAGACAACAATCACATCTAAGGTTTTTCACATGACTATTTGCCACTAAGTAGAGTCAGCAACCTACCTCAGTAAGTGGTGGAGTAAGGCACTGCATATGGTAGCCCAGATCACAGCCATCACACAGCAGCATTGTCTCCTCATTTTCACTACTCCCACAAATCTGCAAATAGAATATACTCATTAACTTGCATCAATCATGAATCCACCACATCAGTCCTAATTAATCACTGATACTGACCTCACAAGGGGTAGGGTCTTCAACAACAAGAACTTCAACAGACGGTCGGCGTTCCACAACTTTCACAGGTTCAGTACGCAGGACACGACCTCCGGCACATGTCCTTACAACGATGGAATTGAACATGATCCGATCCACCGGACAAGTGTTAACATTTTTCGACCACTCAGTGATGCAGTCTAGACAGAATATGTGCTCGCAAGTCTCCGGCGTGCCGACCTCCTGCTCCTTGAATCTCAGGAGACATATGGAGCACTTGTCCGAGTTGCCCTCGGAGCTGTCGGAGGCGAACCCCGAAGGACGGGGGGCAGCGGGGGCCGGGGCGGCGCCGTGCTCACTGGCCCAGCTCGAGGTGGAGCCCGACGAGTCGCTGTCCGCCTCCGAGTCGCGCAGCGCGGGCAATGTGCGCCTTCGCCGTCCAGCCGCCATCACCGAGCTGCCGCTGCTATCGCTGCCGTCGTCACTCAGCACCTGCAACGTACCGTCGTCGTGTACGCTGTGGGACAGCCGTATATGGCCATTAGCATAAGTAGTTGGGTATGCGCTAGTCACCCTCGGTCTCTTCCTGCGTGTGGACACTATGCCGCTGCTCGCATCGCTGTCGGAGTCTGAGGCCGACGAGAGCACCATGACCCTCCTGAGCCGGCGGCGGGGCGAGCCGTCGCCGCCGTCCTCGCTCATGCTGCCGCGCCGTCGCCTCTTCCGGATCTCACTGCACTGTGCACGACACGAATCGAATTGCAAGGTGTAAATGACCTCTGCCTTTCCACTTTTACTACATCCGAGATAAAATTTAACAAGTTCATTGAATATACCGGTCTAGTTATTATATAAAAGCTGACAAATAGGATACGATCCTTGCATACGCGTTATTTATAATTTATTCTACTATTTTGACAGAAAGCCGCTTTCAATCGTCAGTCGGCCATTTTCATTTCGATTCGATAAAAGTAGAGTTCTTGTAGAACAGACAGACCGTGCTATCATGGCAAACACCACAGGATTGATATTAGAGATAGAGCTATACAATATATGAAAGTGAAAAAGGGATAGCTTATTAAACACATAACGAATGCTGCATACTGGAACACTGCAATGTGACTTTTCTGTCATGCATTGCTGTTACCATAGAGTAACATAAATATACGGAAAGCTGTTACGGTTTTCGTCATAATTTTTTTTTGGATTTCAAAATATTTTATTTCAATTCTATTATTTACTAAAGAATAATTATTTATTTACATATTGCAATATAAAATCTTATAGCCCTCAAAGTATTTAAAAAATAAATACAAAACTTTTTTTTATTTCTAAAGCATTGATATCGATTTCGATTTCATCGTCAGGTTACTTTTAAAAGTTTTTTCCGGCACGGGCGGCACGCATATAACATCACTACGTTTTAATGTCGCGCGGGTGGGATTGCATTTCGTTTCGCTTTGAGGATTATCATTTATTTCGGAAGATTAGCCAAAGGCTTCTTTGTTTTCAAACAAACTGATTAAGAGATGACCGCAGAGAACGAACGTGAGATATATCACAAGTTGGAAGCCATGAAAGAGATCAGGTAATCGCTGAAATCAGGCATTTACACCGAAATTCGCACCTGTGGACTCGATCAATAAACACTTGACACCGATTGTTCCCCTCGGATGCGGAGTAAATATCGTAGCGGCATCGAAATGCACGCGTACTCAAAACTGTAATAGCCGTCCCTAATGTTTCCATCCAGCAGTCAGTCCGTGAATCTATCCGTCTGTCGTGTGTTGCAGAAACAAGACGATCACCCTGGAGCGGCTGAAGCGCAGCATCGTGAACGAGGTGCGCAGCGGCGACCAGGAGGGCCGCTGCCTGGCGCAGTACAAGCGCGAGATGGAGCTGCTGCAGCAGGAGAAGATGAGCCACGTCGAGGAGCTAAGGCAGATACACGCCGACATCAACGCGGTGCGCTGCCTCAACACAACACTCATCCCTAACTCATGACATATTACCAAATAACAAACAACACTAGTCTTCATAGTCCTGTTGGAAGGGAGCTAGAATTTTATTTCTGAGCCTGTCTGAATTCGTTTCCATCAGGGATAAACCATAGCTATTTTTGAAAAAAATTCATACTGCTCTCTTAGTTCAACGGTGAAAGAAAACATGCCTCCTGCCTGATCCACATTCTTTTGCCCTCATTAAATCTATTAGATTGTTATGTAGTTATGGCCTGAAAAATCAAATGGGATGAATAGTAAGATGCCCAATAATATAAAAATGCTAAATAGTGGGTGCAGAAATCAATACCTCAGGCAATTCCTTCTGAGATAAGGTTTGAATGTTTATTACTGTTTTATTAGGGAAACTTACAGCTATTCAATACTTGAGTACATCATTATCATTTTAGTGATGTGATGTCTGGGCACCAAGAATGTATCATACAAATATTTTAAGCAGATTACCAATTGGTAACATAACATCTTATATTGTGTCTTCGTGTACAGTTAGTATGTAAGGAGTTGTTTGGTAAAAAATAAAGGTTATGAATGTAATCATAGATTGATAGATCTTCTCTCAAAAGCAGTCAGTATGTTGGTGCAGATTATAGCGGCCCACAATGTTGAAATTCATTTTCATTTATAACTAATTTGCAGTTCTTTACAAAATATTTAAAAAATCTATAAAATGTGACTGAAAACGTCAGATTTAAGTTTTAAAGTACCATAAAAAATTGGTAATGCTCTAAATACTAAATCCATTATTTTTAAAAGTCCTATTCACAAGTGTTCTCATAAACTATGTGGGAGCAAGTTTGTTATTGTAGTGTGAAGCTATTCTTGTGCTCTCACCAGTTGTAACATTTGGTTCTGTTTGTTTTTCTTGTCAGAGCTAGAGCTTCTATTACACTATTACAGTGCTTAAAAAGATTTAGTGTTCTACTGTGTGAAAAAGAATAATCTACACTAATATTAAAAAGAGGAAAGATTTTTATTTTTGTATGTTTGTAACGAGTAAACTCAAAAACTACTGGACCGATTTAAAAATATCTTTCACCAATCGTAAGCTACAATATTCTAATTCCTGGGGCTGACACATAGTCTGTATTTTATTCCCGTATGAAACACTACTTTTTTATAAATGTGAATTTCTAAGTGTCTAGCTAGAGGTAGGAAATGTAGCTTAAAATAATACTTTTTATTTCAAATATTTATGCGATACTGGATCAACCGATTGTTTCAGTTTTTATTATTTCAATATCAATCTCTAAGTTCAACAATAAAATCATTATGATATCATTTTTGGCAGCAAACATTAGTATGTACCACTTATAGCATAGATCCTTTTTGTTTTTCATTAACAAATTCATAATAAATTAGAGCAATATTGACCCACAGACCTGCAACCCGGTTCCTCAGTTTCTAGCAAAGTCCCACGGCTGTGGCGTAGTGCTGAGGCAGGGCCGTATTGCTTGCACAATACGCTTTACATTCCTTGTTTTTGTACTAGTTTCTTAAATGGTGTTTAGTTTAGTGTATTGTTTAAGTAAATAAACATTAACGAAGATGACTTAAACTCATCAGATGGAGACGGTGATAAAGCAGACGGAGGAGAGCATGACGCGCAAGCTGTCGACGGCGTCTCGCCTGCACGAGGACTACAGGCCCTTGAAGGCGGAGGTGGACCTGCTGAGGCGCCAGTGCCTGGGCCTCGAGCGCCTGCCCGACCTGCACGAGGAGGAGGGCAGCCCCATCACGCCGGAGTCAGTATGGGCCACGGGACTGCACGCATCACGCAAAGCTACTGGACGGGTTCGATGAACGGTGTGGTGATAGCTGGGGCAAGATCTCGGGTACTTGATACCGCGGGAAAATATCCCATCCCCACAGCAAAATATATAAACTGGTTTTGATAATAATTAATGAGACTCGTTGCCTTCAGGAGAAGCAGTCTTTAGCCCTACTAGTAGAGGTTACTCTGAAACAATTTCTTTCGGAATATAATGTTCGTCTATTCACTTTTGAGTTAATGAAAACTTACGTACATATTTATCACTAGCTTGACGGTAAAGGAAAACATCGTAAGGAAATCCGTAGGTCCCAGAATTAACTCTGAGGCATGTATAACAGACCTGGTCCAGTGATGGGCTCACCACCTATCACGTTTAGGGGTCCAATGTATCTCGTGAAATGTGGGTACATCCAGAAATGGAATACCTCTGTCAACTTTAAACTTCAAACATTTAATCATTATTATGTGTGTTGATACAAATAGGGTATGTCATAAAAAGAGTTCCAACATAATTTGCCATTTTGCTGGCGTATGAATATAAATTAACATAGCAATCGATATGTCAAGAAATCCTCCCCCCTCGGGGATGAAAGGTGAATAACTGTTTTTTATTTTTGTATGTAATCACTCTGATGAATGTTGTTGGAAGTGCGGTCTGTCCCTCAGCCGCTTCCCGGCCTTGTCTGCGCCCGCGCGAGCCCTGCCCCCCTTCCTGGCGCCGGCCCCCCCCCGCAAGCCGCCTCCGCCGCCGCCCGCTTTCAGGTCTGCCCTCGACCAAGATTTCATTACCGTCTCGCTGAGGTTCGATTCTGTTTCTTTATGTTTCGTTTTGCTCCCAACCCCCCACCCCCCTCCCCCCCGCACTGGACGCTGCCCGCTCTTCTATAACGTTCTATTGATGCACTCTCCTGAGGTAAAATTTCAGTCTTGATTTTTCGTAGAAGAGAAGTTGGCGTCCACAATTTTTGCTTTTATTTCCCCTTCATATGGTTTTTTATTGCTTCTTTAGAGTTTTTTTTTTTACAAGATTGCTGATTTTCGGGTTTCCGACTTGAAAAGACAAAAATATTTAAAAAGGAAGTCAATGAACAGTGTGCTAAAAGGTCTGCCGTTTAACTAAGACGGTTCCTGAGGGAGACGCGAGGGGTCATGGATGACGTCACAGCAGTTCGAATTGATTAAAATTGACAGTGCTGTTGTTACGTCATATGTCACCCTTCTTGCACCGCGCAGCTCCATTATGAAAAGTTTCAGTTTAACGACGACTATGCAAGAAATTCGGTATTTTTGAGTTAGCTATTGTTCTGAGAGTAGAATAAACGTTAAGTTTTAGCTAATTTTACATTGATTAACAGTTTGACAAAAGGGATTAAAACTATTACTGTTTTTTTATGAATGATTTTGTGCACACTTCGAATAATATTAACTATTTAAAAAATAAGTGATTTCTTACTTCACAAAAATACCGAAAATCAATATCATGCGACTTAAAAGTCTTAAGTCTAGTTCACACTATGCCAGTAATTTAGTCGAGTCCTTGTTCGTAGTACACATACACACCTATATAACTCGACGATAATAGGACCTTTGCTACTACTCCTGTACTACATACTGAAAAAGGACTCTACTAAATTACTAGCCTAGTGCGAACTAGGCTTTAGAGCTGCAGCTTAGTAGTGTAGTGGTGTAAAGTGAGCCATAATTGGGTGGGGGTTTGATGTCGCAGGCAGCAACCACCGCCGATGAAGTCCTGCCTGTCCTGCCACCAGCAGATCCACCGCAACGCGCCCATCTGCCCCCTCTGCAAGGCCAAGAGCCGCTCGAGGAACCCCAAGAAGCCCAAGAAGAAATAGTCGACCACTACGGACGATACGCTAAACTAGATAGCCCTCTATATACGCTGTGTAAACTTTCGTTGTTGTACGATTAATATGGACATGCCGTTGCAATAGAAAACTGATGTTTTCATTCTAACATTTTTTTTGTGAATGTTAATTTTAAGCAGTGAAGTAGAGAACATATTTCACAAACGATGTTATTTAGCTTGTACAATATTATCAATATAATTTTTGAATTAAATAATAATAATTTTCGGGTTATACCCACACAAATTCACAGAAACTGGAAACAAAATCATTGGTCAAAATATATCGAACATTTCATAAGGACTTCCCTTTCTACCTGACACTATGAAACTTTTAGACCTTGTATTGCAATATCGACAACCGATGTGTGAGCAACCGGTCACGTAGCCGTAAGAGTGTGCCAAAAATGTTAGCTGTAAAGTTAGTGAATAGTCACTCGATGTAAATAGTCCCAAGCGGTGGGCGGAGCCTCGCCTGTAGATTTTGTATATAGCTAGCGAGGTAGGTAGGTCTACTTTAAGTATAGCGTACAATATGTGGTTTCAATTATACACTTACACATAATTTCCCATTTTGTGAAGTCTATATTTATTTACGTTTGAAAATTACATTCCTCATTAGAGGAAGATTAGATTAGCTGAAATGGTAAATAAGATTACAATACAAAAGGTGTCAGCGAAGTCGAAATATTTCCTGTAAATGTCATAATTATCAGTATTATTTTTATTTTTTCCCGGAGCACATATTTCTCCTAGATCTATGAAATAAGCATATCTTTATTGTGGTGTAGCCGTAAGCTAGTTATTTATTTTATTGTAAATATTACTATTATTAGTCGACATGATTGTGGATAATTTGTTTTTATTGCAGTATACACAACTCTCTGTGTCAGTGGCTGTTTTATTGATATTTTATCAAGTAGCATGCGCCACCACCACCACCACCATCAAATGCCTCTTGTACGTTGACGACCAAGTCATCCTTGCATCGTCGGCGTCCGAGTTGCAAAAGATGGTGGATATAATGAATGCAGCATTTGAAAAGAAGGGCATGAAAGTTAATGTTGCAAAAACGAAAGTGATGATTTTTGGAAGAGAAGAGTGTGATATAAAGATTGATGGTGAGAAAGTTGAGCAAGTGAAAGAGTTCGTGTATTTAGGTAGCGTGTTTACAAGGGATGGCAAGTTTGAGAAAGATATTGAAAGGAAATGGAGTGAATGGGGCCCTGAATAGCCTTGTGAGAAGCCAGGTCATGTCTAAGAAGGCAAGGATGGCTATGCATAACGCTGTACTGGTCCCGACGCTGATGTATGCGAGTGAATGTTGGGTGTGGCAGAAGAAGCATGAAAGCAAGGTGAACGCAGTGGAAATGAGATCTTTGAGGAAAATGTGTGGAGTAAAATTGTGTGATAGAGTGAGGAATGCGGATATAGTTACGAGAGAATTGTGGTTAGAAAGAAGATGTAGTGGCAAGGATAGAAAAGGGTATGTTAAGCTGGTTTGGTCATTTAGAACGAATGGATGAAAGAAGAGTAACGAAAGAAATTTATGGTGCAAATGTTGAAGGATACAAGGCAAGAGGACGCCCCAGAAGGACGTTCACGGATCAAATTAGTGACGTCCTTCAAAAAGCTGGGGTCAAGAGTACAAAGAATAAAAGAGCGTGCATGAAAAGGCTTATGAATGTGAAGGAAGCGAGGGAAGTGTGCAAAGATCGGGCAAAGTGGCGATCCATCGTCTCTGCCTACCCCTGTGGGAAGAAGGCGTGAGCTGTATGTATGTATGTAGCATGCGCCCTCCGGACATAGACATATACCTCTTTAATATTTCTCCTTCCGTTCACCTATTCCTCCCATATTTCCGATCACATCTCTGAGACAATACTTATTGGCAGCCTCTCTTGATAGGCCTGCGCAGACAGCGGACAGTGGTGGCGGCGTTTATTTCAGCGCATTCTGCACTTCTATTTTTACTTGAGATAATAAGCATTTTTACCACCCATTAATGAAAGTTTATTAGAATCTGTCGAAAGGGTACACTATTGTCCGCCAGAAAACAAACTGCCTGAGCATGGTTGCGTTATAAAAGAACTATAGGTAGGTACCAACATTTCATCTTCATTTGTCAGCATGCCTTATCCGCGAGGGAATTGGGCAGATGAGAAAAGTGACATCGTATTACTATCAACACGCCCGCGAATGACGCACCAGCCTCGCGTCATGTGATGTGATCTGTTCCGCCTCCATGACTCCTTACTGGTGTTAGGTATATATCACAATTAGATAGTCCAGGTACAGTCAGCAACATAGCCTAGCTTCGCAGGCCTAAAGGTAACTAAGAATCAATCCATTAGCTGATGTTATATCATTGCTAAATGTATCTTGGAACCCTAAAATTTTGCAACAAAACAGTTACTTACATAGTAAACTATTAAGTCACGCTTTGAGTTGAGTATAGGTACCTACCTATGACGAGATCAATCTGCAGCGTAGAAAATGCTAAGTTAGGTAAAGGTATAGGTATGACGCGCAAAGTGCAGCAGTTACGACATACCTATATGACTGCAGGACAGCTTTTAACTAATATAATTTCTGATAATGATCTTTACCTACAAATTGTGCTGATCAGTTGGTATGTAGGTAGGTACTTTTTATTATTGGATATCTTATGTAGCTTAGCTGCCTATTCATTCTAGGACCTTTTGTATGTACCTAGACGCTAAATAATCCATGATAGTTATACAAACGCGAACCGAATACAAAAAAGGCGCCTGAAAAATAACAGAAATAATGAAGGATGTACAGTAAGTTCACCCAAATTCCAATTGAGATTTGTTCAAGCGATGAGTGTATAAAAACAATCTAGTTCAGTCCATGTCACATGCCTTGTTTAATTACCTACCTATTATATCGGGCGAACTTTATACCCGAGTATAATTTTACTATTCCACTTTCCGATAAGTTTCTTTGTTACGAATTACGATGCATATAAGATGACTCAGTAGGTATAGAGGCGGTTGTTTTTCATGAAATTTTATGAAAATATTACGTCATCTTGTTATTCTAACCGCCATTTATTGTTACACTTACAACAACAATATATTTTTTGAGTTGTTACTTACAACTAATATACCTAAGTAAATTATTATAGACATTCTGTCAACAATTTATTGCGCAACAATATTAACGAATAGATAATACTGACCGTATTATAAAATTAATGAATAAAACCGATATAAAATTTATGAATAAATTAAATATTTACACGATAGGTAGTATGATCTAGAAAAAAAAATCAATTTTGTTAGCCGTTGATTTTGCGGGCCCTTGTCTAGACAGCTACTTAAACAATGGTCTGCTGGGAGACGTTAGGTTCAAGCTCCACTTATCGGCACGCTTTCCCTATTTTACCGACGGACTTTTCGACGCTGAAAAACTCAGAATAGCTTCTATCCCAAGGGGGCAATTCTACTAAATGACAACGGTTATAGTTGGATGACAATGACATGGCAATGGTCAGTCGATGGTGCTATTTGCTATGAAAAGTGTCAAAATAACGCCAAATTGTCTGACCATTGTTATATAATAATAATAATTTATTACATAAACCTAGTCTAATTACAATAATGGTTAACAGAGTAAAACTTATTGCTAATTAAATTTTAGAGATACCTATTTTTTATAGTTATGTCTGTCATCCAACTATAACCGTGACATTTAGTGGAATTGGGGCCCTGATCTGGTTCTCTCTCTAAATATTTTATAATGTAATGGTGTTTTATGTGGGCATTTAAATGTATGAGAACACATTTTAAATTTATAGAAAAATGCAGATCGATGGGACTCTAGCTTTGTGATAATCAATCGGGTACATGACCTATGACTCAGGGCAATGTGGTGTATTCCCGTTGTCCCCACCTTTGGTCCCCACGGGCCGTGTCCCCGTGAGATAGGGACAACGAGAAGTTAAAAAAAATCTTTTTATTATCTTCGTGAACCGACCTATGGCTCTCGTAGTCTGCGATGCCGATTCTTGAGTGTTTACAACGATCACTCTTTGGGCGGGGTTGGGAATAATGGGTGACCTTCTGGCATCAAGTTTAGAAACACATCAGATCATAGTTTAAAGTGATAAACCTGTCGGAGAACCATAAGTAAATAAATAAGTTGACGGGCCTGTTGGCTCAGTTGGTAGTGACCCTGCCTTCTGAGTCGGAGGTCGCGGGTTCGATCCCCGCTCGGGGATCATGTCTGCATTTGTGTGCATGAACATGTTTGTTTGCTTCGTGTCTGGTCGTTTAATATTTATTTAAGTATGTAGGTATATCATTTGTTTAGTAACCATAGTACAGGCCCTGCCTAGTTTGGGACTAAAAACCGTGTGTGAATTGTGTCCCACAATTTATTTATTTATTTATAAATACATAGTTTTATAAATGCACAATCCCGCCGAATATGCACAATCCCATAGATACTTCTTCATAATATGTTATTCAATACTCATAGCTTAGCAATAGGTAGGCTTTTAAGAAGAAGGCGTATGGAGTAGGTACTAAGATATTCTTTAGTCTCTGTGTTGAGTCTGCTGCCTATACCTACCTCACGCACTACAACTTATGCAGTGAGCTTCTTTATGACCTAATAAAACATTTATATCTAGTGTTAATAACAACATTTAAGCATAACAATAAAAGTGGGAGTCCGGTGACCCAGCGAGTGACCCTTTGCCGCGCGGTCATGTCATCACGTGCTTTGATAACACATTATCCGCGACTGGTGCTGTATGATTAATTATTCAAATTAATAAAACAATACCATTTAATTGCAGTATTTATGCCAACGAACTCTTTCAGGGATATGTAGCGCAATTATAGCAAATAATGATACCGCAAGCATTGCACAAGTGTTGGTCTCGTTGCTTTGTTAGCTTTTGTTAGTCATCGGTTCATCACCAGAAAAAGTTTGTGGTTTGTTTACATGCGAGACATAGGTATATGCTCCGTTTCTGAAACTATGAGGCGTCGCCTTGCCTTTAAAACGTACCTACGAACAGTAAATTAAAGCATTGTAGTTTGTTTTATAAAAGAGGTCTGATAACCGTGTATAGCGTTGCCAGGCATCCGGATAAAGCCAGACATAGTTAGCCTTTTTGATTGCGTGTCCAGTTTATAAAGCTACAGGTTACAGGCTACAGGAAAAAAAAAGCCTGTAGTGCTCCTGTAGTTACAATCTACAGGTAACAGGTGTTTTATAAAGACCCCTGTAATATTACTATTGTAGCTTATGGGCGAAAATCTCGACTACAGGCGCAGTTAACAAGTCGGAGTACAGCACTATGAATCAACCGCAAAAATAAAAATAAATTACGGAATCGACACCTCTTTTTTGGCTAATGTCTAGTTTAACGCCATAAAATATGAATATCACTACATAGTATAAAACCAAGTCGCTTTCTGTCCCTATATACCTATGCTTAAATCTTTAAAACTACGCAACGGATTTTGATGCGTTTTTTTAATAGATGAGGAAGGTTTGGCCGTGATAGCGTGAACGGTTTAAGAGCCGGCCGAAAATCAGTGAGGCTCGGGTTCGAATCCTGGCATGTACCAATGAGTTTTTCAAAAACTTACGTAAGTACATATTTCTCACTTG
The DNA here is from genome assembly GCA_963855545.1 of Ethmia dodecea. Classification (NCBI taxonomy): domain Eukaryota; kingdom Metazoa; phylum Arthropoda; class Insecta; order Lepidoptera; family Depressariidae; genus Ethmia; species Ethmia dodecea. The sequence continues at coordinate 130,486 of OY979448.1, forward strand.
ATAGACGGTGAAGGAAAACATCGTGAAGAAACCCGCAGGTCTCAGATTTAATTCCCGGACAGACCCGGTCCGGCGATAGGCTCACCACCTATCACGTTTAGGGGTCCAATATGTCTCGTGAAATGTGGGTATATCCATTAATGGAATACCTCTGCCTACCCCCTCGGGGATAAAAGGCGTGAGAGTTTCGCCGTGCGGAGCCGGGACGGGTCGCTAGTTTATTTATAATAAAAACAGATAATTGATTATTTTCTTGTATTTCTATGGTTTATTTACGTAGTTATAGAAAGAAATCACATTATTTTCTCTAAAATTAATACAAAATTGCTCTTTCGGTGTAAGAAGTTGGAGATGGTTTCTGCACGTCTCTCTTTTTATATCTCCTCCAATATGCTCCAAAACATATTGCATTTGAGCATTCTAAATGTCTCATTGAAGGTGAAAATTGTTTGCGGGATCATATTGGTTCTGACGGCGTCGAAAGTTCTTGGCCGTCGTCTTCTTGGATGTTGACCACCATCCTCAGAGACCGAGTCTGCGCTCCAAACACGCAACATCACTCAAAATATTCGAATTAACAAACAACAAAACATAAGTCAATATAACAAACTTCCTCCTGTAACTAAATTACCTACGTCTAAACACCAGAGTCCTGTAGAAATGTTTACAAGTTTTTCCGTAAACACCTGTAAAAATTGGTCGAATCATGCTCGAAACACGCTCGATTAAGCATTAAATTGTCTATGGAAAGTTACAGGCACGGGTTCCTGTAGATTGTAAATAAAATGAACTGTAGCTTTATAAAACGCCTGTACCTGTAATTTTATCTAGTGTTGCTGTTTAATTTATCAGTATTGCTGCTTTTTTCCCTGTAAATTGTAACCTGTAGCTTTATAAAATAGGGGTGGTAGCGGGGACGACAACCCCCGCTAAAATTTAAAAAATGACAGAATCGAAATCTGTTTTTTGGATTAAGTCTAGTTTACCGCCATAAAATATTAATATTTATCACTACGTATACAACAAAGTCGCTTCCTTTGTCCCTATATCCCTATGTATGATTAAATCTTTAAAACTACGCAACGGATTTTGATGCGGATTTTTTAATAGATAGAGTGATTCAAGAGGAAGGTTTTTATATACCACTAGCTGGTACCCGCGACTTCGTCTGCGCAGGATTAGTAAGTACTTCAAGTAGCTTATTATCTCTCAATATCTCTCTTTATACTAAAATTTATTAAAATTGCTTTTGCGGATTACTTGTGAATTAATTTGAGATACCCTTGTTCTATATTGAGTAACTAGCTGGTACCCGCGACTTCGTCTGCGCAGGATTAGTAAGTACTTCAAGTAGCTTATTATCTCTCAATATCTCTCTTTATACTAAAATTTATTAAAATTGCTTTTGCGGATTACTTGTGAATTAATTTGAGATACCCTTGTTCTATATTGAGTAATGTATGTACGTAAATTGAAACTAAGTAATGTATAGGTAGCTACTCCAATACACTCCTATAAACTATGTTATACGATTTTTTTCGTTCAGCATAAACATGCAGATTCTGCGATTTAGAAACGCGCGAGCAACCTACGTAGAGCTGGCCATGGGAAAAACATGGTGTGCCCAAATGTATGCCTGCTACCTTTAAGGTTTGACCCTGCGATTTGTTGATAGTCATTGAAAAAGCAACTTTTAATGGGAACTGCAGGCGTTTAAAATAAATGGTAAGTTATTGGGTATGATCGGGATGCGTGGTATAAGAACATTGTCTCCCTTGGCTTCTCCAGTTAAGATTGTGGCCTTCACAATATGCCTTCCCAGTTCGGTGACTCGCAATCGAGTACCGTTGCATAATCTTGGCGCGTCCAAGTTACGCATTAACAAAACGGGTACACCGACCTTTATTTCTAACTTATGTGATGGCACCCCAGATAACTCCAAAGAGTTTAGGAACTCCACGGGATAGCTCGTAGTGTCATCGGATGACATGACTGTGTCGATGGAATTATACACTGATGTTTCGCTGGTATTTGGTTATTCAATTATAACTACACATTTATTCAATTATATCTACACACTAATTAATATCCAAAAAACTATTCTTATTTCAATTTATTGGTATATTATTGGTATATAATTATATTTATTCTGATTTCAATTAGAAATCAAAATCACGCACTTCCGTAGTATTAATTATTCTATTATTACCAATGTAACTACTTTATATCAAAGTAATTCGTTATAATTCCTACTAATTAACTATTACTAAAAACACCAAAATAAACAAATACCAACATAAGATATTTAAAATAAAAACCCTAACTCGTTAGAAGTAATAGTAAAAGTAACGAAATCTTATACGTGTAACTTCTGAGCACACAAAAAACCTGCCAATATCTATACCTACATTACATAGGTACAGAGCGTTTATAACAACACGCATGTATAACCTATATAACTGTAAAGTTTCATCAAAATCCGTTTAGTAGTTTTTGCGTGAAAGAGGAACAAACACCCATCCAGACATCTATCCATACAAACTTTCGCGTTTATAATATTTGTAGGATTAATATTATTATTACCTGGCACTTGGCAGATCTCTCGTGCTTCCCCCACATCCATCTAAAGACTCATGCATGCTCGTCGGTTTCGGGTACTCTTTATCTGGCTTTTCTTCTGCTCGTCGGTTTCGGGTACTCTTTATCTGACTTTTCTTCAACACATCGGCGATTTGGTCAATGTAGGTACGCTTAGGTCGTCCTCTACCGACACGTCCATTCACAACACCCTTGTATACCCTTGGGGCCCGGCCCGGACCCGGCACGGTGTAACGTGAATCAGCCTTTAGACGACTTTCGTTCATCCGCTCAATGTGACCAAACCACCTCAGCATTCCTTTTTCAATCCTAGTCACTATATCATCTTTCAAGCCGTTTCTTTACTTTCACAATAAACTAAATATAGGAACCGGGCATAAAGAGAGCATTTAACCTCTCTTGAAAACATCGTTATTATCTTCTCTCTGCTAAATCTTATTTACTCAAATCACAAAGGAGAAGGGAATACGAACCTGTGACACTTGATGACGTTATATATCTACTACACCATTGCCACATTGATGACATTGACATGTTTACTTAGCAACGCTATTAATATAATAGCAATTTATTCATTTTTATATTGAAAATACTCGATAATCCGAATTTTCCGCCTATAAGTTGTCGACTCAGATCGACTTATTTTTTACGCTCTTCAATTTGATGTGCGTTTCGTTCGAGTCTACCGTAGACTCAGTTTTTGCAGCGTACGCCAGAATAACTCGCAGATGGCAGATTTTTTTCAGACTAACTTGACAATTATTGTGATATTTTGAAAAACTCACGCACTATCTTTAAAAATTATAGCCTATGTGTTATTCTGATGTATAAGCTACATAACTGTAAAGTTTCATCAAAATCCGTTCGGTAGTTTTTGCGTGAAAGAGGAACAAACATCCAGACATCCAGACATCCATACAAACTTTCGCGTTTATAATATTAATATATTAATATATATATATAGGTATAAGTAGGATACTGGCTGTTTTTTGTGCCTTTGCCTAAAAAAAAATGCTAATGCGCGCCGCGCGCCTTTTCTTAACGCTGTACTGTTTTTATTCGTTTACCATAGTCGGAGTTTTATTTTATTTCCTCGCAAATGTGTTATAAAACGTCGTATGACATACGTGCGCTTTGATAATTACAGCCTCTGCTTACTTGTAGCCCTCACCTACGGCTCGGGCTAGCAATACCGCCTCGGCTGTAATTTTCAACCTACCGCACTTATATCATAATGTACTATAATTACGTATACGTATAGACTTTCGTGACGTGTAAAGTAGGTTAGCAGTAGGCATTGTTAACCAACACTCTGAAACATCGTTAACACCTCCCACAAAAAGGGAGCCCCAAGTCCTCATATCGGGATATATCTGCTTTTATTTATAACTGCTGCTCATCCCCTTGACCGAAGTTGACACTTATATGACGCGTTTTTCTTAGAATTGATCTAGTCACTTAGCAGATCCCAGACACAGTACCTACACAATTGTCATACTCCTGAAGGATCTACAATTTTTTTTAAATCGGTCCAGTTAGTTTTTGAGTTTATTCATAAGGTTTGCCAACAGGTATACATCAGAATATTGCTATACTACGTACAAACATAAAAATCTTTAGAGATGTAGCCCCAATTATAGGCAAACACAGCATGCGCAGATATCTTACAGTTATTTTAAAGAATTTTTAATAAAAATGAATCGGACTCGAAATTTTGAATTTTGTGTCGTGCAACAACTTCCTAAATCTGGACAATGAAATAATGAGTATATCTATATTGGTGGATCGAAACAAGGTGTTGTGCTCGCGACATATCCTGGGCAGCAAGCCGTGGTGTCCCAAATTGGTTCTAAAGCTCTTTACATGAAAGGGTCTAAAGTTCATTAGTGTAGATAATTTACATTGCTAGATTTGTACACATGAACTTTTATGTGTATGTTGTGACTTTTGGTATTAACCGGTCAGGTAACATTTATGGGAGATAATAGCTTATGTATTGTTATCTTGTTCCCGCGGAATCCCCCGGGTTGTTTATTTATTTAACTTCATGTACTAAGATAATGTACACATGGCGAACTTACTACCAGTCAACCATCAGACTAAGCAGAAATCATTTGCTTGTGACGAAATGTTAATAAAATCATAACACAGCATTATATAAAACCAAATACTTTATTATAATCGTTACACTTTAACATCCACGCATATATCTCCTATATCACATCAGTTATAATATGAACAGACACGCTTACATTATAAAAATCTATACATTAACTTATCTACCGTAAACTAAGCCATTTAAAGGCGATCTAAAGCTGGGAATGCGAAACTAATATTTGCTAGACAATATGTAGACATGGCAATGGCTTGAGACTGTCATGGCGTCATACAATGGCTCTCCCTATAAAATGCAGGACTAATTCCCTGTTTCGGCCATGTCTGTATTCTACTACGCATTTTACTGTCACTTGCGGGACTCGATTTAAATGGTTATTAAACTAAATTAAGTCTATAAAGCCTAGTTCACACTATGTCAGTAATTTAATAGATTAATTTTTCATAGAATATATTAATTTGCATAGGTATATAGTGAATAATTACTCGACTAAATCGCTGACGTAAGAACAGAGCGGAAATAATGTGAAAAAAAAAAAACCTAGTATCTTCTAAGGCTTCTTTCGCACACCATGGTGATTACATCAACACATGAGTATGAAATACAGCTTTAAAAGAATATCCTTCGTAATAGTATCGAGTCCGACCATCTTCGAAACAGTGCCTAGAGCCAGTGCACTCGGAGCTGTGATGTGGGTAGTGACGTAGCGGGTGTGGGGGCTGGTTAGACAAGAGGGAAGGAGGCGGAGGATGCGATTCCGCAGTGGTTGTCCCTGTTGCGCGCCATCTTGATGTAGCCCAGCTCGCCCCAGGAGCGGCCCCACGAGTTCTTCACCAGCCAGTAGTCGCCGCCGTCCTCGTCGGTGCCGTAGCCCACCACCAGCACCTGCGTATAAGATAGCATCACTCATTTGGAACTAGAAATAACAGCGGTTGTTTAGCACCCTAATAATATTCCCGAAGGATAAAGACCTCTGCCTACCCTCTCGGGGATTAAAGACGTGAGACTATTTATTTTATTATTTTAAGGATGATGAAGGAAAAAAAAATAATCTCACGTAGGTATTTATTCCCGATGGGGTATGCAGAGGTATTCCGTTTCTGAATATACCCACTTTTCACGAGATATTCTTTGGACCCCTAAACTAAAGAATTATCAATTACTGAAATATAAATTACTGATCGCCTAATTTGGTAGTAAAAAATATTTTTTACATACTTATTTTTGACCATGGTGATTCAAGATAGTATAGAGAATGGCCTCCTTAGAGTTTTGATTTTAAATACCGTTTACGACTGTCTATTATTGTCCCGTTTATTACATGTATTCAATAACACCAATTCCTGATTCAATTCTGGGACCTGGCGGCTTTTCTCGCGATGTTTCTAGTAATTTTTAATAAATAAATCTTCCGCGATATAATCAAACTACGCAATACCGCATCAATAGTTCCGGCAAAATAGATCAGTTCCATAAATAGCTAAGTAGATGACTGCTCCGAGTGACCCACTGACACTAGACAAGTTCTGCGTTTGCTATCGGGGGGCGGAATCAGAGGTCACCAAAATACGATGTTTCAACTTACAATAATAACCTTATCAAAAATTACTTTGAGAGATTATGACTGTTGCGAATTTTAACGAGAAATAGGTGACCGTATTAAAATCAATTGGTTGCGTATTCAATTGAAAGTAGAAAAGCGAAATTCTGTTATGTTGTTCCAAACACTATTCATGAGGAATATTCAAATTTCTAGCTAAGACGAATTTGTTGTTTTGGTGGGTTTGAAAATGAAGTCATCATAAACAATGCAGTCATTACTGTATTTTGAAGCGATGAGCCTTTTATCTTTCACATGGAAGTCGTTAACTCACGCCAGATACCCTTGGCTGACTTGAAAATTTTTGTCAGTTAAATGGTCACTAGCCTAACGCCATTTTCCAATCCGCAGTGGGAGAGTATCATTAGACACACAAAAGACATTGATGAATAGAGCTAAAAAAGTTATAAAATTCCGGCTATAGTAGCAGCACTTATATATGCGTGCACATACAATACGTTGTCCTAGAAGATATGCGCTGATAAACAGACACACTTACAACTGACACGTTTAAAAAATAAAATAAATAATCTCACGCCTTGTATCCCCGAGGAGGTAGGCAAAGGTATTCCATTACTGGACAGTACATTGACACGTTTTTGCAAGAATATGTATAATAGATATTCTGTAAGATAAGCGGTTCTGCGCGGATTCACCAGCGTAGTTTCCGTTCCCGTAGGAATAAGGAAATAAAATATAGCCTATCTTACTCAGGGATATTCTAGTTTTCCATAGGTGAAAGAATTTTTCAAATTGGTCTCATAGTTTTTGAGTTTATTCGTAACAAAGATTATTTCCTCTTTACAATGTTAGTGTAGATAATCAAGTCAAATAATTTAGCTAAAATCTGTTGGGTCGTTCCACCGTATACGGAATAATGCAATGGTCCTCACCCCGTGGTCGAGGTTGGTGGACGAGCAGTTCTCGTCGTAGTAGACCCCGTCCGAGTAGAGCTGGAAGGTCTCCTGGCTGGCGTCGATGGCCACCGAGACGGGCCCCGTCGTGGCCACGGCCGCCATCAGCTTCTGCTCGTCGCCAGCGGGGACGTCCACGAAGCCGGAGTCATCGGCGCCGGAGTTCTTAGGGTTGTACCTGTTGGGAGTATATAAGGTTATTTTAAGTCCAAAATATTTTGAGTTTTTCAAAAACTTACGTACATATTTATCACTAGCTCGACGGTGACGGAATACATCGTGAGGAAACCCGCAGGTCTCAGAATTAATTTTGAGACATGTGTAAATAGACCCGGTCCGGCGATGGGCTCACCACCTATCACGTTTAGGGGTCCAATGTATCTCGTGAAATGTGGGTATATCCAGTAATGGAATACCTCTGCCTACCCCATCGGGGATAAAAGGCGTGAGTTTTTTTTTTATATTTTATATACATAACAAATAGATTATTATCGCCGTATCTCATTATAATACAACGCTCTACGTGACATGGAAATTGTTGTTTTTATTGTGATCGCTTCCTTTGAAGCTGCGGTAATAGCGCTTGTACCGAAGACGGTCATCACTGTTGTAATGGACTCGATTCTGCAAACCACCTAAAATTCCTAATTTTAAGTTAGCTCTATTCTTTTCCACCGCTTTGGAAAGGAAAGAGACAGAAATAAGCGCCATATTTATTTAAAACGTTACAAATGTCACAAATAACAAAATTTAACCATATGGACGCATTCAAATACACGTTTTTAGCTATTTTAGCAACAATGCAAGTTGGTCATGGATAAAAGTGACAGATAAGACATCAAATTAGTCGGTTTTTACACGTTTGACATTACTCTATAATCTATTGTTTGTTTCTGTCCTTTTTCTTCCGTATTCTATAAAGAAGGATAGGCTAACTTAAAATTAGAAATTTTAGGTGGTTTGCAGAATCGAGTCCAATATTTTATTAAAAACACACTACTATTACTATCTTGTCGCATGGCTTTATGATATATGAAATTTTAGTTTGTAATGTAATAATAATTTTGCTATAGTCCAGCATCTATCGGGAATTGCCTACGAGTTTTGGGAAAAACCCCTTAGGGTATCCGTCTCCTATATATTTGACAGGTTTGTTTGTTGGCTCAGTTGGTAGTGAACCTGCGCTCCAAATCGGAAATATTTGTTGGCTTCGTGTCTGGGTATTTAATATTTATGCAAAAGTTATAAGTATGTTTAAAAAGTTTTTTAGCACCCATAATACAGGCTCTACCTAGTTAAGAACTGAATGGGTATGCATTGCATTCCCGACTTCCAATAGAGATCCTACAGTAAAAATATCCTATTTTGGGATAAAATAATTGTGTATGAATTGCGATCCTCACTTAAGAGAGCGATCCTACATTAAAAATATTAAATAAATAAAACATAATCTCACGCCTTTTATCACCGAGGGCAGAGGCAAGGCAGAGGTATTCCATTACTGGATATACCCAGGAGATATATTGGACCTTTAAACGTAATAGGTGGTGAATCCATCGCCGGACCGAGTCTATTTACACACATTAACTAAAGAAACCCCACTGACCGGCACTTGTCGTCCATGGCCTCGTAGGGGTAAGTCTTCTCGGTGTCGATGCCGCCGTTGTCCTTGATGTACTTGAAGGCGTTGTCCATGAGCCCACCGTTGCAGCCGTTGTTCCCGTACGCCGCCGAGCAGTCCACCAGGTTCTGCTCGGACAGGGACACCAGGTAGCCGCTCTTGCGGAAGTGCTGCGCCTCCAGGGAACCGGTCTGTGCGTAAACAGTTACCAGTTAATCAAACAGCACGACGAAGAATCAGCAGCTATCCAGAGAGGGAATGCGGATAGTATTCTGGACACTGTCCTACATGGTTCCTGTTTCATGTAGTACAATTTATGTATCTAACAATATTGGAAACTAGCTGTTCCGCGCGGTTTCGCCCCCGTAGTTCCTGTACCCGTGGGAATGCGGGGGGTGTAAAACATAGTCTATGTAACTCAGGGATATTGCAACATTCTAATGGTAAAAGAATTTTTTAAATCTTCTTTTTAGAGTTTATTCGTTACATACAAATCTTTCCACTTATATGTGAGATAAATGTAGATAAATGTAAGACTTTTTTGGTAAACAAGCGTACAAATTTTTTGAAAAATTGCCTGGCCTGTTGACTCAGTTAATAGTGACCCTGTCTTTTGATATTCCTGTGCATGAACATGTCTGTTGGTTGTTTAGTATTCGTAGTATTGCCTGGTTCGGGATAAAACCGTCTTGTCACAAGACTCTTGTGATTTCCTCCAATAATAAAATGAGGGCCTATTAATAAAACATTTGTTAACATTGCGTGTCAGATTTTATCTATATCGCTTTAAATAGAGATAACTTCTAATTAAGACGCAGAAACTCGCAATCGGAAAATGTCACGCATCTCAAAAAGTCACGTCCGTCCAACGTCATAGAAGATAGGACTTGCAGTTTGACCTAATTATAGTCACTATCACTATATAGTATAAATCAAAGTCGCTTCCCGTCTCTCTGTCCCTATGTATGCTTAGATCTTTGAAACTACGCAATGGATTTTGATGCGTTTTTTAGTAGAGAGAGTGATTCAAGAGGAAGGTTTTTAAATCTTCTATACTAATATTAAAAGGAAACATTTGTACTTTTGTTACGAATTAACTCAAAAACTACTGGACCGATTTAAAAAATTCTTACACCAATGGCTAGCCAGAATATCCCTGAGTGGCATAGGCTATATTTCGTTCCCGTATTCCCACGGGAACGGGAACTACGCGGGTGAAACCGCGCAGAACCGCCAGTACCTTAAAAACCGAAGCGAAGTATTTTTATAAACTCAAATATAAGACATTCATGAGATAGTTGTATCGCTTCCCACAAAGAAGTTTAATATCGACTGATAGCGTTGTTGCCAGCTGGACATGTCCGCGTTTGTTAGTAAACAAGCTTCCGATATCAGTAGCGATTCTCACAGATATAGCAATAACAGATGACGCGGAACTCTTATTTACATTTGATTACGTTTTGCGTGTGACTTCCTCCACGTTCCAAGAAGTCTTACTACTTCCCTGCCACATGAAGTTCGGTTCAGCGTTTTTATTTACACTGTTGGATCAGTTGGTTTGGTTGTGACCCTGCCTTCTGAGTCAGAGGTCGCGGGTTTGGTCCCCGCTCGGGGCCAACATTTGTGTGCATGAATATGTCTGTTGGCTTCGTGTCTGGTCATTTAATATTTATTTAAAGTATGTGTATCAGTTTTTTAGTATCCCTAGTACAGGCCCTGCCTAGTTTGGGACTAAATAACCGTGTGTGAATTGTGTCTCACGATTGATTATATTATTGTTATTATGTAATACATTATTAGACATTCAAACGCAAATACGAAACGAAATAATTTATTTTAATGTTTATGTTTAGGATTAGGTATTCGCTTCTAATCTCTAGTTATAATTTTAATTTTGTTATTTGCTGTGCCCGACAGGGTGTTATGTGTCATTTTAATGAAATGTAACTTGCAATATAAATAAATAAATGCTGAAACAATCAATTCTCACAGTAAACTATTTAATAGTATAAACAATTATAGAGTTGCTTTCTCGGTATAGAACAGACTGTGGCTATGACTTGCGAGAACCGATAAGCTTCTGCGAACAGAACGGACGCGACCGAAAAAAAAAACGTTTTTTGATAACAACTTTTGTGTTTACCAAAATAACACAAGGTCATAAGGGTCACCTACAATATTGCGAAGGAGAATAACTTTACACAGTAGTGTATTAAATAATTATATTAAATGAAAGATAACATTTTGCTTTCTTATTTTTTATGCTTTCCTCTACAACTTTCTTGGCAAACATATTTTTATACGGGTAACTGCTTGTTCAGATTGTGTAAGTACACGCTATATCCATATACTACCTATGTGGTACCATGTACTAGACTCAGATTGATAACTTTATTAATTTGAGGTACTATAATATCCATTGGTATTGCTTGCAGCCAATCTCTTATTTTTAATCGTCTATGTATCTGGTCGGATACAGTGTAGGTTGACTCATTGAATATTAAAAGTATCAACTCTGTTTTATACATAACGACTGCAAAATACGCGGATATTTTTTAGAAGCAAATGACGGTCGTTTAACATTTCCGTATGTTAGGAGTAATACTGAATAGGTATTGTGATTCATCGCAGTGCCATCACCGACCGACACAAGGTATAACTTAATTGTATTGTTATTGAATGTATAGGTAGTTCGAGTATCATTATTCATTCATGAATTATAGGAATAATTATGCATCGCCGAAATACAATAGGTACAATTGAATAAACATTGGGTTGTATAGAATTGATGTGTGTCACTAGAACTGAAACTTTTCACATGAGTAACTAAATAATTTATATTGTTTATCGCAAAACCAACTCAAAAAGAAAGTAGGTACCTACTCAAACAGTATGAACAGAACAGTACGTAACCTCTAATATCATTAAATACACACAAAAAACCGGCCAAGTGCGAGTCGGACTCGCGCACGAAGAATTCGTATAGTCAAGAGCACGCTAAGCTTGACACTTTGGACTTTGACCCGGCCCTGTATTCTATGGCGCGCAGTATAAACCAGAGCTCAGCTTAAACTGGTAGTGTCAAGCTTGACTTGCTCTTGACTGTACCATTATCTATAAAAATGGCAAAAAAGCACGTTTGTTGAATGTGAGCTACCTTAAATATTTATTTTATTTTTTAGTATTTGTTAAATACAATAGCTGTGAAAATTTTCAACTGTCTTACTATAATGGTTCATGAGATACAGCCTGGTGACAGACGGGCAGACAGCGGAGTCTTAGTAATAGGGTCCCGTTTTCAACTTTTCTCTATGGAACCCTAAAAATCAAACTCGTTCGTGACGTAACTCCATGAGATGCAAAAAATATAACAAAAACACGCAGGTGTCAGCCGCGGCCATGACATCAGCATCGCGGCCGCGTGTACGGCGAGTTAACTACTAATATGCAGTCGCTTGGTATTTTCCTCTTGCGACGTTAGTTGTTTCCTCTTGAAACCCTTGAGGTGAATTGGCTATCGTCGAGAGAGCTGATATCTTTATCAGGCGACATCAACTAATAATAACAGTTTCATTGTTCCAAAGCAAAACAAAGAACATTGTATCAACCGCACAAAGCGCAGTTGTAGTCGCACAAAGCCGACATTCTATTACTTACCTTACGTACTTTTAAGAAAACTCTTTTTGTTAGTAGGTAAAACTATGTGATTTATTTGTATTTCATTTGTTGTTATTTTTTTTTACTTGGACAGGCTACCCTATAACATATTTTGTTGTATATTTGTTAACGTATATAGTGTAGTTTACGTTGTCTACATTTTTTGTTCAAATTCAAGTTGAGTTTGCCTATAATTGGGTTGACACTCTTACAAACTTAAATAACCGGAAATGTCATGTCGATTAGACTGAGTATCGAATTGCGCCCTTTTCTAAATTAAAAGACAATAAAGGCTTGTAGTTTTTTTAAATAAATTACATTGATGTCATAGCAAGAACATTCTTAATTACTTTTAGAGTAAAGAAGTTTAATATTTTCGATTTGCTATTTCTAAGTCAAAGCATCAAAAAGTTTTGACAAAGTCAAATATTTACATAAAAAAATTAAGTACTACCTCGTAATTTGGTTCAATGCGTGATAAGATAATAGAGTCTGGCCACAGATATAAGTGACTCAGATATGTAATGACACAGATGCAGAACTAAAGAATGGAAACAGCTGACCAAAGACGTTGAAGAAAAAGTTTCTCTGCTACTTTTCGAGAAGGAATCTTCAAGCCCCGAATCCATCTCAGATAATGATATGTCCCGAGACACATTGAAGGAGGAACTTTCGTTCTATTTACAACTAGCGGGTGCCCAGCGGCGTTGCCCGCGGGGGTCCAGTTTATTCCCGTTTCGAAAAAGTACCCTAGATGTTGTCGGCTACTTAGCTATCACCATACCAAATTTCATCAACATCTGTCCAGTAGTTTTTGGGTGATGCAGACAAAAATAAAAAAATCGCCGTTATACTGCGAAAACCAATTAAATCGATTTAATGTAAAAATGAGATTTTTGCACATACCTACTCAATTTTTCGAGTTCTTTCTTCTGGTAAAACCGGTTATCTGCTAAGTAGTATAGTTTCCGAGATAGAGAATGGGAAAAACAATTAAATCTAACTCTTAGACATTTTGCTTCTGGTAAACAAAGCCAAATAAAGAGTACCCTCGACGATCCTCGAGATCCATGAGTCGTTTGATGGATGTGGATGAAGCACGAGAGATCTGCCAGGTTCGTAGCAAGTGGCAGTCTATTGTCTCTACCTACCCCAATAGGAAAATGGCGTGAGATTATGTATGTATTAATTTCATTTTTATGGTTTTTGTCTGGGTTTTTTTATTTTTTTTGTACTTATTCTTGAGTTTTCATGTCATAAAAGACATTTTGATAAGTGATTTCTACTGAATCTTCTCGCTTTAATTCAATTAAACCCCTACTGAATAAAAACAAAATCTTCTTAACCAATTAAAGTTAAATTCAACAGGTTTAAAATTAAACCTTCAGGTAAAACCAAGTATATAAATACATTTTTATTTTTATCTCGCACTTAGTGTGACATTATTAAAAGTGATCTTAGTATCGTTTTTTATTATATAAAAACCTTGTCTTTAATAATAATTCTGGCTATATAGAGTACTTAGTTTCCCTTTAAATGACCAATTATGACTTCTCAGGTAAAACCAATTAAATAGGCCCCCTTTTGGATTTAATCCTAGTTTTCTGATCAAATTACTACTATTTTCAAGTTATGGATGAAGATTTTGAAAAAAGATGAATTAAGGAGTTATAATTGCCAGGAGTCAGTCTTAAGATTCGTGTTTTACTGTGTATTAGTTACTGATGAAACTTCAAAATCGTTTTTCTCAAAACTACTTTTTTTTATTTAATTGGTTTTCGCAGTACAACGGCGAAATGGTGTTTTGGTATCTATATCGTTAACTACCACTACCACTGAACTACATGTCACACGGTCTCGATTTATTTACACTAACATTATAAAGAGGAAAGGTTTGCATCTGCGTTACGAATTACTAGATCCATTTTAAAAAAAATTCAAATATTGAAAGCTTACTTAACTGGAAGTAACATAGGCTATATTTTATCCCCGTATTCCCACGGGAACGAAACCTACGCGGGTGAAATCACGCTAAACAGCTAGTTATATTTATAGCAACTCGTCGGTGGAGATGGGCTGCTGTTTACATTTAGACAATCTTCATGGACGAGTTTAGAGTGCCTTGTTATTTTTAATTATCTATATGAGCCTATGACGATGTACTCACCGTGCTGAACGCCCAGCAGGAGCCGCACTTGCCCTGGTCCTTGACCTCAGTGACGGCGCCCTTCTTGCGCCAGTCCACCTCCGCGGGCAGCGTCACGTGCGCGGGGGAGATGAACGTGGCGCCGCGGACCAGCTGGCCTTTCTGGGCGCCCTTCAGGTTCCTGAGGGCGACGCGCCTTGTTGCAGATTATACAATCATAATAGATTGTGTTGTCCCAAACTAGGCCAGGCCTATGGGTACTAAACAACTGTTAAACATAAGACACGAAGCCAACAGACATGTAAATGCACATGTTGGCCCCGAGCGGGATTCGAACCCGCGACCTCAGACTGAAGAAGAAAAAATATCTATGTATACAATTTTTAGACTTGTAAGTTCTTTTACCACTCGACCTTTTTCTATAAAATTTAAATATAGCCCTTTAGGTTCCTGAGGGCAACGCGCCTTGTTGCAGATTATACAATCATAACAGATTGTGTTGTCCCAAACTAGGCCGGGCCTGTACTATGGGTACTAAACAACTGTTAAACATAACACACGAAGCCAACAGACATGTAAATGCACATGTTGGCCCCGAGCGGGATTCGAACCCGCGACCTCAGACTGAAGAAGAAAAAATATCATCTATGTATACAATTTTTAGACTTGTAAGTTCTTTTACCACTCGACCTTTTTCTATAAAATTTTAATGGAGCCACTTCTGAAGTATGATCCTAGCAAACAAAAAAAAATCAAAATCGATTCATAATTGGCGGAGTAATAGCGTAAAATACATACAAAAAAAAACTTTTCTAATTGAGAACCTCCTGTTTTGAAGTCGGTTCATAAATACATTTTATTTGTTTATAGTTGTTGTATGATTAACAATAATTAAAGGAAACAGACAATATTTTTATTTACATACTTATTAATCAGTTTATTTTGCTTTTATAAAAACCTATTTTGTTATCAAACCGTCATTTCGTTATCTGAAACTGCAAACGACTCCAGCTTTACGTCATTAAATTCCCTGCAATCTGCAGTAACAAGATATCCTTGACACAACAGCTGACCATCTGCGTCGCATGCGCCGTTATCATGTGATTAAAGCGCGTATCAATTTCCTGCTTTATCATTAACATAAACTTTAATAGCTTGGAACAAATTTTATTAATTGTTAATTGTATCAGAATGTAAACAATAAAACGTTATTTATTTGTTTTTAATTGTGAAGAGCCTTCTCATTATTTTATATATAAACAGCACAACAAACTTTGGACTTTGTATCTATACTTTATTCCTTTTCAAATTGGCCTCGACCCTCGCTCCGGGTCATTCCTGATGCAGAGGTTGTCCATCGCGATTCAACGTGGCAACGCGGCTAGGGTGTTGGGCACCTTTGCATTAGGGACGGCAGGGGGAGAGTTTAAGCCTGATGTGTATTTCAAAATAAATAACAGACTTACAATGGGCACCAGCTTTTTGCCGGTTTGACCTATGGATTCGTGGATTCGCTCATAAGCTCAGAAGGACAATCAAATAAATAGTCAGAGATACAAGCTCTCGGTCTTAGGGCATGCCAATTTGTCATCGATGCTTATGGAGTGGTCAGTCCACTCCGATTGTGATGTGTTCTGTGCTAACATGAACACCGTGAGAAAACAATTTCTACGCTTATCTCGTTCATTCGTATTGTATTTGCAAGAGACAAAAGTCAGAACAGTAGACAAATTTTGTAGTGGAGATCATGTGTGTACTTACAGAAAGAAAAAATGTCTTAGATAAATAGCTAGTGAGTGTGTTTATATTAGTTTGATGCTGGTTCTTCTAGGTACCGCACTTGGAACCAACCAGCAACTCGGCTGTTGTTTACATTCAGCCAATCTTCATGGACGAGTTTAGAGTCCCCTGTTATTAGACTAAATAATAATCTCACGCCTTTTATCCCCGAGGGGGTAGGCAGAGGTATTCAGTTTTTGGATATACCCACTTTTTCCGAGATATTATTTGAACTCCTAAGCGCGATAGGTGGTGAGCCCATCGCCGGACCGGGTCTTATACACATGTCTCAGAATTAATTCTGGGACCTGCGGGTTTCCTTACCATGTTTTCCTTTACCGTCGAGCTAGTAAATATGTATGTAAGTTTTTAAAAAAACTGTACATGTCAAGATTCGAACCCAAGCCTCACTGTTTACCATTATGTGAAGCACGCTCTTTAACCGTAAGGCTATCTCTGCTACTGGTTTATTAGACTATTGATGTTATTAAGGGTATTTTTTAAAATTGTATTAGTACACTCACTTGGAGGTCTTGTTGAACCCGTTCATGATGTGCACGAACTCGTGGTGCAGCAGGTCGCCGTACTTGTTCTGCTTGAGCCGGAAGGAAACCAGCCCCTGCTTGAACTTCTGGTTGTGCTTGGCGATCCGGTGTTTGTTCTCAGCGTAGATCTTCATGCGGAACTTGTCCTCCACCTCGCTGGCGTAGCTCTTGTTGTGCTCCATCTGGGCAGTCAAGTTTTTAGTAAAATAAGGATGAAATTAACAGTTGGATATATGAATATGATCAATAAACAGCGGACGCCCGCAAATTCGTCCAGCGTGAACCCGCATTTTTAACAAACTTCAAAAAAAGGGAGGAAGTTATCAATTTGTCGCGTAAGTTTTTTTATGTTTGTTAACTCAGAGCTTTCGACTGCGTCAACCGATTTGCATGTTTCTTTTTTTTTCTTTCTTTTGAAATATGAAAGCTTTTGCTTCCCGTATGGTCCTATTTGGTCCAATTCTGACAATGGCATCCATTAAAAAACCATATAAGTCTTAAAGTCGCATAAATTATGTGCGGGACAAATTGACGAATATACGACGTTGAAATCGGTTTTTAAGAGTTCTATGTTATCTATACTAATATTATAAAGAGTAAATATTTTTGTATGTTTGTTACGAATAAACTCAAAAACTACTGGACCTGTACCAATTTTAAAAATTCTTTCACTGATGGAAAGCTAGAATATCCCACGCGGGCGAAACCGCGCAGAACCGCTAGTAAGCTATATCACTGTATCTGTATCACTGTATAAGTATCATCAAAATCCGGTTAGAAGTTTTTATGTAAAGAAGTTACAAACATTCCATCCTCACAAAAGAAAAACTAGGTGCTAGGTGGCCGCGGCTTCGTTCGCATTCCGGGATAAAAAGTATCTTATGCCAGTTCCCAGTATTCCAACTATATAAATGCAAGAAATCACGTTAGTCCGGTTCTTCGTTGCAGCGTGAAAGGTCATACAGACAGGATAGATAAAATTACTAGGTATTTTATTATCATACCTACACATTAATAAAGGTAGTAAAGGTTTATCTGGCGGATAATTCCCATTTTTAACGACTTAAGAAAATGAGGTTTCTCAATTCGACCATATATGTATTAAATATATTTTTATGTGTTCGCGGATAACTTCGTACTTTATGAACCGATTTTTTTGTTGAAAAGGAGATGTATCTCTCAGTTTCATCCATCCTTAGGTTGTCTGGAAGAGATCGCTAAAGCGATAAGACCACCCATTGTACTTAGTTAATGTTGGTATCCATATTGTGTTGTTTTTGGTGTACAATAAAGAGTTATTGTATTGTATTGTATATCCCAGGGATGGTACCATGATAAGGAAACCAGGATCTAATGACGGCATCCCAGAGAAATCGAGGGGAACCTTCTCAAATCGTAGTGGTGACTAGTGCGTTTGTGTTTTTTTAATGAGTATTTTAAAGCACTTCTATTTAATGAAGGTCTGAAGTCGATCTGATGATGGAGCCGAAAGACAGTGGAGACTCCTCAACGATTTACAGCAATTACCTAGTGTTGGGGCTTGATTAATTTGAATTAATGAGAACTTTCGATGGGTTTTACTTGTAACTGTCATTAGATGATGAAGACGAAGACAGTATTTTTTACTTTTTTAGGTTCTTGTTTGAAGTAGTTTTTTTTTGTTTCTGTTAGTGTTCAAGCACAAAGAAATTTTCTAATAAAGCAGTACTTAAAGCTTGCCCAAGGCTAAACATAGCAGGGTTTCAACGATCCTCAAAGCTTATTACAGGAGGAAGGCAAGAGTATGGGAAAAGTGAGGCAGCGTGAGCAGCCACCCACCTTGAAAGCAGCCCACTCCTCGCGCACCAGGTCGAAGAAGGAGACGGCGGACGCGGCCGCCGCCAGGCACAGCAGCACTGCTAGGCTCTTCATTGTCTCTGCAAAATTACATTTTTATCATTCTGATTGGAAATATAAATTAATTGGCAATATAAATTGAATATGATTTTAGCTTTTTTAATTCATTTGTTAGAACGCCTATGGTTATACATACATAAACACTTAAATGGCACAAAGACATTCTATAGATTGGCAATACGGGAATAAAATATAGCCTACGTTACTCAGGGATATATTTACTTTCCATTGGTGAAAGAATTTTTAAAATTGGTCTAGTTGTTTTTGAATTTATTCGTAATTCTAGTAAATATCTTTTTAATAGGCCAAGCCTGTACTATGGGTACTAAACAACTGATAAACATACTTATATAAATATGACACAAAGTCAACAGACATGTTCATGCACACAAATGTTGGCCCTGAGCAGGAATAACACTAAATTTGTGTATATCACTAAAACTACTTAGTATTATTTTTTTAACTTCTAGAAACAATTGAGTAGGCGGTCATATAATGATATGTGATGTGATGATACTTGTACAACATGAGGCAAACTTTAGTTATTAATAGTTATAAAAATATATATTTCTGAACCATTGAACAAAATAATGAGGGTAGGTAGGTAAATTAGGTACCTACTTACTTAACCAATTGGTAATATATGTAATAGATTATGGCACATTTTGATAATATGTATATGTATAATTATTTTGTTTATTACATTCCCATCAGTGTTTATTGATGTATACTAAAATTACTAAAGCAGAGTGGGAGGCTTGGAAATAAACAAAACATGAGAAACTTGTTTTGCAGATTTCATCATAAAATTTGCAATAGAGCTGGAGGTAGCAGAAAATAATTAACTAGATACCTGGGAGAGAAATCCACAAGCATTGGAACATTTTATAACAGGTTCCCTGTGGCTCAAAGTGCAATTTTAAATTTTACGAGTGTCGAGTACAGTACTACCTACATCTGTATGACCCAGATTTTCTTATTGAATAAAAAGTAGTACCTAGTAGTAGAGGGTACTATTTTGGGGATACTAACCCAATTCTCAGAAAATAAAGCTTTGGACCACAGAATATTCTGTAATAACTCTAAATAATAAGGTCTATTGAAAGAGAAAGGAACGAAAACTAAATAAGATTCCAGAAAGACCTCCCCATCCGCGAGTTTCAACATTAAATTTCTCAGTAATTTTTTTCTCCGCTATTGAACATGATAGCTAATAGAATCTCACGCAACAAGGAACTTAATCAGATTACACATCTACGCAGCAGCAGCGACGAATAGACGAACAAAGGAGGGAAGCTAGCTCAAGGTGGGCCGATATCCTAGTTGGTGTCGAATCGATGCGATGTTTATAAACAAAAAGCTAGACAACTATTAAAAACAATGAGTACTGCAAATGCTTACCTTTGTAAAAATACTTAAACTCACTTTAAAACTTAGAAATTAATTCTAATATTATTTTATAACGCTCTATGACGAGCAAAATTATTCAGAGATAAAAACGTCTTCCTACCACTGCGTTTGACTTGTTTATGCGAGCCGGAAGTCAGAGCGACTCAATAACTTGATTTTGATCACTTGAAGTTCGTTCGGTTAATTTAGCATCGGACGGAGCATCCGGAACTGTGAGTCGAATGAATCGATTCTATTTCGATATACTCGGCAATAATCTACTCGATGTAGATACCGTTTTGTATGTTCCGGTTTTTACAGCACTAGTGACGTTTCGTTCGACTTTCGTTTCGTTTTATTTTCTGTGCATAGGTATGTGCATGGAAGTTTAGAGGTTATAAATATAATTTCAGTGCAATGAAACACGATAACAAAACAGAAAACAAGCAGGGGCGACGCAAAAAAGTTAAGCTTTTTAAACCTAGGAAAAAAAGGAGTGTCGAAGAAGATGCAGCCATACAATATTTGCAAGCACAATACGAGAAGGTACTTTGTTTTCTTTATGTAATTTACTCATGTTTATTATAACATTTTTACTGACAACCTAATTTAAAGTATTCCTTGTTGAGTTGCAGATCAACCACGAGGAGATCAAAACATTCAAAGACTTCCCTTTATCACAAAAGACATTGAAAGGGTTAAAGGAAAACCACTACGTAACTCCAACTGAGATTCAGAAACAGGCCATTGGCTACGCGCTGCAGGGGAAGGACATTTTAGGAGCCGCTAAGACTGGCTCGGGGAAAACGCTGGCTTTTCTAATACCCATACTAGAGAGCTTATTCTGTAAGAAATGGACCCGCTTGGACGGCGTGGGCGCTCTAGTGATATCACCGACGAGGGAACTGGCATATCAGATCTACGAGACCCTGAGGAAAGTCGGTCACTTGCACGACTTCTCTGCGGGGCTAATTATTGGTGGCCAGAACCTGAAGTTTGAGAGAAAGAGAATGGATCAAGTAAACATCCTCATCTCCACACCGGGCCGTCTGCTGCAACACATGGACGAGAACCCTCTGTTCAGCTGCAGCAACCTGCAAATCCTCGTGCTGGATGAAGCTGACAGATGTTTGGATCTCGGGTTTGAGGCCACTATGAATGCAATTATTGAAAACTTGCCTCCTGAAAGACAGACACTTCTCTTTTCTGCCACACAAACAAAATCTGTGAAAGACCTTGCTCGGCTCAGTTTAAAGTTCCCTACCTATGTGGCACCACATGAGCAGGCTGAGACGGTCACTCCAGAATTCCTGCAGCAGAGCTACATTGTCTGTGATATAGATGAGAAATTGGGCATACTGTGGTCATTTATAAGAAATCATTTAAAACAAAAAGTTTTGGTATTCATGGCTACCTGCAAACAGGTCAAATATACTTATGATTTATTCTGCAAATTGAGACCAGGTGTCAGCTTGCTGGCTCTGTATGGGAAATTGCATCAGGAGAAAAGAGAAAAGATTTACAATGAATTCTGTAGGAAATCAAACGTGGTGTTGTTTGCTACAGACTTGGCATCAAGAGGTCTTGATTTCCCCCGGGTCAACTGGGTGATACAGATGGACTGTCCTGAGGATGTTGAGACATACATTCACAGAGCTGGCCGCACGGCCAGAGGACTCTCTGGGAAGGGTGAGGGATTGCTGATGCTCTTGCCTCATGAGGAGAAAATTGTCGAGGATTTGAAAAAGGGCAAAATTCCAATCAACAAAATATCTGTTGATCCATCAAAAGTAGCTGCTCCACAGATAAAAATAGAAGGATTGCTGTCTGACAATGTTGAACTAAAACAGACTGCTCAGAGGGCTTTTGTCAGCTATCTGAAATCAGTGTTTGTGATGAAAAACAAAGAAATATTTAATGTTCAGTTAATAGACACAGATGCTTATGCCAGATCCCTTGGACTGATAGTGCCACCAAGAATAAGATTTTTGAATAAAAACCCAAAACTCAGTACAGTTAAGAGACAAGACAACAGTGATAATAGTGCAGAGAATGATGTGATTGCTAAATTGAAAGCAAAGGCGGATGATGACGAGGGTACTGATCAAAGTGAAGATGAAAATGTTAGCCAAGAAGACATACAAGTAGCAAAAAAAACAGAAAAGAAGCATAAACAAAAGAAAGAAATACCTAAGCTAGACTTCCACAATGATCTTGACAGTGATGAAGATGACTTTTTAAAAGTAAAAGAAGGTGGTGTTGATTTAGAAGATGCTCCTGTAGCAATTGAACAAAATCTTTCAAAGAAAAAGTCTAAACCTTTGACAAAGGCAGCTGTTGCAAAGAAAATATTAAAGAAGAAGATTAAGGTTAACAC
The DNA here is from genome assembly GCA_963855545.1 of Ethmia dodecea. NCBI lineage: Eukaryota > Metazoa > Arthropoda > Insecta > Lepidoptera > Depressariidae > Ethmia > Ethmia dodecea. The sequence continues at coordinate 153,124 of OY979448.1, forward strand.
CAAAGTTACTTTCACTGAGGATGGAGATGCTATAGAAGATGAAAAGAAAGATGTGAAATCGGATCTAGCTAAACAATTTGTGAACGAGAATGTTGGAGGAATAGACATCGAAAAGGCGAAGGAAGTATTACGAGAAGAGGACAAATACGACAAGATTAGATTTAGAGAGAAGGTTAAAGCAAAACATAAGGAACAGAAACGAAAACTAAAGAATAAGACAAAAGAGGAAGAAGGTGAAAAAGATGACTTTGGGTCGCAGTCCGAGTCTGATGGACCAGACTTGTCCTGGTTGCCTGATCCTGACAAAGTTTACAGAGAGGATAGAGATAGTAATGATTTCAGTTCTGGAGATGATCAAGATCAGAATGGAAAGACGTCGGATAATGAAATGTCTGAAGGTGATAGTTCTGAAGTTGACACAAAGTACCACAGGTAAGATCTATAAAGTCTGTCGCTGAATACTGAAAATTGTGATAAGTATAATTTTAAATTTCACTAGAGTTTTGGTCATACTATGTTGAATAATTTAAGATTACATTAACAAAGTTGAATGTAACTTCATTATTATTTAACCAGGAACATCATTTAATTTATAAATAAATAAATTGTTTTTGTTACAGGCCATCTAAACGAAAACTGGTAGAAAGTAAAGGTATTCCTCAAAAAAGTGTGGCGCCTCGGAAAGTTAAGAAAATTCAGGACCTTTCCTCTTCGCTGTCAGTGCAGGAGGCAGAGGCTCTAGCCATGCAGCTGCTGCAGGCTAAGCGCTAGTCTTAATTCTGAATATACATTTGTATTCAATTGTTATTATATTAATAAATACGCTTTGTATATACCTATGTAATGTTGTTTTTATTATTATGTAAGAACGTTTCAATTCTGTTGCTGTGCAAAAATATAAATGTGAAAAAAGGGGCAAGTTCGGTACAAAAGACGTCAAGGGTTGACCGTGTTGCTATTGTAATTTGATTGTTGGTTGAAGGATTTGATCGGATCGGATGTCAAGTTCCTTACTAGAAACTAAATCAGTGTTCCATTCATAGTGATCGTTCTATGGCCTTATAGGCCTATTGGCCATAAGCCGTATACAGTAAGAAAGCTGATTGTCAGCGCCGATTACCAGCGCTTATCGGCGCTGGTCCATTCTACTTAAAGCAAGCAGATTGAAGCAGAGCGAGGAAAATGACGTACGATGATTGGCGGGCGGCACCAGCGCTGACCGCGGCGCCTGTCGAAGATTGTCGGCGCTTATCGGCGCTTGTTCATATAAATGCCTGCGCTGGTTACCTGCATAGACCGGCGCCTATAAGCGCTGATAAGTTGTCAGCTTTCTTTCTGTATACGGCTTTAGACTAGATATTTGTTCAACGAACACTATACAGTTAGTAAAATTAGTAGAAATTTTAAATATAAGCTGGCAACACTGAAACAACTGTCAAAAAGAAAACGGATCGTTGCACTTTTATCGGAGGAAACGCTAAAATCTGTAAATTAAATAGATTTTCTATGGATTTAGAATAAATAAGCCACTTGTACTTATTAATTTTAATTATGTTTTGGAGCGGAAATTACATTGTAGTTAGAGAGTTAAATTTCCTACTCAAGGAAGAGGTGCGTATTTTATTGCTAAAAATTGATGGTTATGAGGAGACAATGAGTGGTGAGACGGGTCTTTCGCTGTGCAGAGCCCAGCGCGAGCTTCTGACTCATGCTGCGGCTACGCGGGCGAGTGTACCATGTCGTTTAAAACCTGGCGGTATGTAACTGTGAGTTTGGTATGTGTTTGTTGCAGAATGTGTCTCTCTCGCAAGTCCTGGAGGCCGACGACATCCTGCAGGAGTGTAAGGCCGACAACAAGGCTTTGATACAATTGTGAGTGTCCCAAGGCTCATACTATTTAGCCTTTTCATTTCTTTCTCATCAAACATTGTTGTATAGTTTACAGTTGAGTACAAAACCCCTAATTATGGAGTACTTCTTTACTGTGTACTTCTTTAATGTTAAAAAAGATCACACTGTTTTGTATAGAAGTGGTAAATCAATAACAATAAAAGTTTTTTTTAATTCTTTTTTATTTACTTATTTATAAATTATAAATAATTTAAAATTTATTATGCTGAGACATTTCTAAAAAATATTTGTGAAACGATATATAGAGATTTTCTAAACTGTTTGTGTCAACAGTTTACTTGTTGACAAGTTGTTGTTTCCACTTAAACATTTTTCATGTGGTTTTGGTAGCTTAGAGTCCGTCTTTAAATATGTATAGTTGTCTATACAGGGTGGATTTTTGAGACGGGTCAGTAAGGGCAGGTACCTTAATCATTATAGTTACAGGAAAACGTTCCTAGGAAACTGTCCCTAAATTTTTAAGATATTATGAACTGCATTCACCATGTAGACTTAAAGGGGGTGAGCAAAAGAGTAAATTTGTTAGTGAATGGATTTTAAATCTACTTTAGGGTATAACCATATCATCAAGATATGTCTCTGACTTGTTTAAGAACAAGTATGTAAATTAATATGAAATAAACCCTGAATGTTAATCAATTTAAAAATAAAATAAGACAAATACATATTATCTTGTAATAAGAAAGCTTGACTGGAGAACACCTAGATTCAATAAGTTGTAAACTGCTTGCCTGATTAAAAATAATAATGAAAACTTTGATTTTGAATTTTTCCTTTTGTTTAGGGAAGTTACATACAACTAATAATCCAAAACTAAAAATAAAAATAAAATAAATAATCTCACGCCTTTTATCCCCGAGGGGGTAGGCAGAGGTATTCCATAACTGTATATACCCACATTTCACGAGATATATTGGACCCCTAAACGTGACAGGTGGTGAACCCATCGCCGGACCGGGTCTGTTTACACATGTCTCAGAATTAATTCTGAGACCTGCGGGTTTCCTCACGATGTTTTCCTTCACCGTCGAGCTAGTGAAAAATATGTAAGTTTTTGAAAAACTCATTGGTACATTGCCAGGATTCGAACCCGAGCCTCACTGATTTTGTGCCGGCTCTTTAACCGTTCGGGCTATCACTGCTCCAAAACTAAATAATTTATGAATTCCAGCCTCACAAAGCCAGAAGTCCTGGCGGAGCTGATCACGCTGATCACGGAGGAGCCCCCCAAGAACGTGGAGTTGGCATCGCAGTACCGGCACGCGAGCATCGCCTGCGAGGTGCTCACCAGCCAGCTGTCCATGCTGAGCGACCGCCTGTCCTTGGACGCCGTGCAGATGAACCGCCTCTGCGACTTCATCAACAAGGAGCCCCCGCTGAACCCGCTGCTCGCGTCTTACTTCAGTAAAACTGTCGAGATGCTGCTTGACCGGAGTCCCAAACAAGTAAGTCATAATTTATAAAAAAAATCTCAACTCAATAACAAAAATATATGTGAAGCAGCTAAACAGATTTTGCTATTATAAAGTTTGGATGTTTTTTACTCAATTAAGCAGAACTGACTGAACAGATTTTGATGAAATTTTCAACACAGATGTACACACAGGATACTTTTCGAAAATTGATATAGTAGCTAAAGCTATAGATAAATAATAAGCTACACTAATATTATAATGCGGTGCGGCGATGGGCTCACCACCTATCACGTTTAGGGGTCCAATATATCTCGTGAAATGTGGGTATATCCAGTAATGGAATACCTCTGCCTACCCCCTCGGGGATGACAGGCGTGAGATTTTATTTTATTTTATAAAGGATTAATAATTATTATTATCTTACAGACAATCTCTCCATCAGTTTTGCAGTGCCCTTACAGGGTTTCACATGTCTTAGACCTAAATTATCTGTAATATCTTTTAAGTACCATGTGATAAGCAAATAAATGAAATTGAAATTGAAATAAAGGAAAGATTTGTATGTTTGTGATGAATAAACTCACAAACTACTGTACTGATTTTAAAAATTCGTTGTCTAATGGAAAGCTACAATATCCCAGAGTAACATAGGCTATATTTTATCCCCGTATTCCCACTGGAATGGGAACTAGGAGGATGAAACCGAACTGAGCTAATATATACCTGGTCCCACAGGACTGGTACCTGTACCACATCGTGTGCCTGCGGGTGCTGGACTTCTTCAAGTCGCGGAGGGACTTCCTGCCCAACCTGCTGCGCCACCTGGCTACCTCCGCCATCGCAGACACCTTCAAATACTTCATCCGCCTCGACGATCTTTTTAACAAATTTGTTATGGAGGTAAGACCTTGTATCTCTCTGTCTCAGCCAACGAAAGAGTTAGTGAAATTTCACACCAAATAGAATTTTATTTGTGTTATGGTGATTGTAGTTTAATCTATAAATAAAACATTGTTTTAAAAAGGGTTTAAAAATATATTTGGAATGTTTTAAACAGACAGTCAAAAAAGTAACTGAATTTATTTTGTAGTTTTTAAAATATGTATATACCTAACTGTATAAAGTATGAAGTAACTTTAGTAAGATGGAAGGATGAACTGGACGCCTTCTCGAGGACATGGCCGGAGAAGGCAGAGGGTATGGATGAGTGGAGGGAGGAGAGGCCTTTGCTCAGCAGTGGGACAATATATCCACACTAATATGATAAAAAGGAAAGATTTGTATTTTTGTATGTTTCTAACGAATAAACTCAAAAATTACTGGACTGATTAAAAAAAATTCTTTCACCATTAGAATGCTACAAGATCCCTGAGTAACATAGGCTATATTTTATTCCCGTATTTTCACGGGAACGGGAACTATACTGGAAACCGCGCAGAACAACTAGTAGGCTAATAAAAAAAACGAAATAAAACACTATAAAAAGTAATTAGTTCATTACTAATTATGTATATGCTGTTAATGTGTCTACAAAATTAAATAAATAAACATTGAAGACAGTTTATAATAGTCAAGTAGCTCATCATTGTAGACTATATTCATGTGAATTATTGGTGTATTGTTACATGAGTAATAGTTACAATCTACATTAATGGTTCAGAGAATGCCTGTTTTGTTTGATATCACTAGATATTTTTGTATATGAATTTGATGTAACTTAATATAGCTTCAAAATGTTTTTCATCTGTGCACTAGTGCAGGGATATTAAACAGCAACTATATTATTTACATTAAATTAATAAGTGGATTGTTAATAATAATTGTGTTTGGTATCACAGTATGATTGATTTATAAAGCAGAAAATTATTATTTTTATTCAATAAAATAACCTTAAAGTCTACGCTTTGAAGCTTCTATTTTAGGAGAGTAATTAAATAATAAATTGTGAGGGGACAGTCACTTATTATCAAACGAGAGCCTCTGCTAGTTCTAATCAACTGACAAGTATACTTGTATGTACGTAGATCTTATGTAGATAGACACAACGAAAATATACATTTAGTACTCAAAGAAAATAACATTAGCTAAATATTGTTATATCCGCAACATGCTTCGTCGTTAATAGTTAACATAAGAATGATCCACACATAAGTTTCGTCAGGACAAGAACAGCTTAAAATCCGTAACAAACTTCGTCAAATTAATCTATGATCCCCCCCTGAGCCATTCCGGGCCTTAACGAAATTTATATGTTTATGAGCCCAATCTGAGGCGATCGTTGACTGGAGGCAGGGTCACAACCAGCTGAGATGGAAACTTAATTAATTCAAGGTTATCTTCCATGTATCACCTCGCTAAAGGAACATCTTCCCTTGTCACGATGGAGGAGCATTCCACCCTCCTCCATAGTCTTAATAGAATAATATCGAACATTTCCATGTATGGCTACATCTAACGTTTAAACCAGTGGCTGGAGGAGCACCAGTTCCTGGAGAGCCTGGTCCAGATCATCTGCGGGACTTACGTGCCGGAGCCGTTGTCACCGGCTGAGGCCCCGCCTCCTTCTGGCCCCGCCCCCTGCCCCACCCCCGGCCCCGCCCCCTGCGCCAAGGACACGCCCGAGAAGTGCGAGCAGGAGCTCAGCGAGAAGGCCGAGCTCAACCATACCGGGGAACACACGGATATACAGGACGTGGCAGGTTAGTTGATATGTAGAGCAGTGTACGTGCATTGGAGTCGAGTTTTTAACACATTTATTTACTTGTTTGACGTGGTAACGTCTTATAATTCGATGAACGCCGGCTGCACGCACTAAAAAGTGTCACGTCCCGCCTGAGCCGAGCGCGCAAGCGAAAGCGTGGAACCAGCGATAGAGAGGCACGATCGGCCTAAGCGTTCGGCTTGTGACGCATCTAACTCTCTTCCACACCAGTATGTAATTTTTCGTCAATGTATTCTTATGACGTTATCACGTAATTATCGTCCGTAAACAGACTTTAGTTAGAGACAACCATTTTTTTCTTTTTAAGCTATTGCATAGCTTCTATCGCGGGCCTTGAGCGCGGGGACCGAATCCAGAAATTCCGTAACGAAAAAAATCTCACGCTCCCCACTCCGACGGGCACGGAGGCGTGGCTTGTTTATTGGGCATAATCCAAACCCAAGTTATGATAGTAGATGGATGGATGGATGGATGGACGGACGGACGGACGGACGGACGGACGGACGGACGGACGGACGGACGGACGGACGGACGGACGGACCGACGGACCGACCGACCGACCGACCGACGGACGGACGGATGGACCGACCGACCGACCGACCGACGGACGGACGGACGGACGAACGGACGGACGGACGGACGGACCGACCGACCGACCGACCGACCGACGGACGGACCGACCGACCGACCGACCGACTGACCGACCGACCGACCGACGGACCGACCGACGGACGGACGGACCGACCGACCGACCGACCGACGGACGGACGGACGGACCGACCGACCGACCGACCGACGGACGGACGGACGGACGGACGGATTGACCGACCGACCGACCGACCGACCGACCGACGGACGGATGGACGGACTGACGGACGGACGGACGGACCGACCGACCGACCGACCGACCGACCGACCGACTCCCCACTCCGACGGGCACGGAGGTGTGGCTTGAAGGCCGTGCATTGTCTAACGTCGTTTGTTTTCGGCAGTCTTTTTGATAAAAAATGCTATGCAATAGCTTTACCGCGGCAGTCCCCGAGTGCCACACGTCTTTTTTTTTTTATTTAAATCAGAAATTAGTATTATAATTATGCGGTTGTAGAAATTTCGTCTGCCATGAACCAACCCGTCACGAAAATTGTAAATTTCATTCCAGTACTTTTACCTAATGCCAATTTCCAGGTCCAGAAAGTACAGTGCCCAACACAGACAAGCCAACGAACCACGTGTCAAGCGAGCAGGCGGGAGAGAGGGCGGAGGCGGAAGCGGAAGCGGGGGCGGAAGCGGAAGTGCGAGCGAGACGGCTAGCGGCCGTGGCGTCGGCCAACGCGGCCGGCCTGCTGTGCGAGCTGGTCATGAACGGATGCGCCGGGGACGGGTGCACCGCCAGGTAACGTATCTACGACCACTACCAATGGCCTGTTTGACAATGGCAGAAATGAGGTACCAATTGGGTATTTGACTGTATCGAAATTAAATTGCGAGTAATCATTAAATAATTCCATAACACTTTAAAAGGCAGAGGGCAAATAGTTACCACTAAATATTGGACTCTATGTAATGGAAATAAAATTCAAAAACAATTAAAAATTTTAACTACCTACGCCCGTTAAAGGATCAGACGAAGTTGTCGACGAAGTTGTTGTCAGCAGAGTCGTTAAGATTATTATTTTAATTTGACTGCTCTGAATATAGGATTCACCTGTGTAGAATCATCATTATCAACCTGTAACAGCCCACAGCTGACCTAAGGGTCTTTCTTCACACATGAGAACCGTAGGATGGTTGCTAAAAAATGTTATTGCGCAGATATTCAGAGTTGCGAAGTTAAAACGGCCGTCCTGTAATTAAGTTGTTAAATTAAAGGTACCTATCTGTATCTGTAAATGTGTTCTCGAGCTCAGCAAAGCAATTATAAAACCATGTATCTTGTACTTTGTATTAGGTATATTGATTGGTTAAAAGAATAATGTGTTGAGGAGTTTCTTGCCCCCCTTTTTTCCCTCAACTATACATACCGAAGCGGTAGAGTCATGACTTTCAATAAGAGGACTTATAAGCCCCTGCATTGAATAAAAACTTTTGACTTTGACTTTTGCTGTTGGTTTGAAAATAAAAATAATCTCACGCCTTTTATCCCTGAGGTAGGCAGAGGTATTCCATTACTGGATATACCCACATTTCACGAGATACATTGGACCCCTAAACGTGATAGATGGTGAGCCCATCGCCGGACCGGGTCTGTTTACACATGTCTCAGAATTAATTCTGAGACCTGCGGGTTTCCTCACGATGTTTTCCTTCACCGTCGAGCTAGTGATAAATATGCACGTAGGTTTTTGAAAAGTAAGATTTTTTTTTTGAGCAGTGATAGCCTTACGGTCAAAGAGCCGTCCGAAATCAGTGAGGCTTGGTGTCCTGGCATGTACCAATTAAAAGTATGTGTGTAATTTTCCTTCTATTTGTCCTTCCAGATGAGTATATTAATGTTAATTTATGCGTAGGCCCCGCACGAGCTGCGTGCTGGTGTCGAGGCTGCAGGGAGAGCCTCTAGTACGAATGTTGCTCCAGGGCATGTTCACTGCTCCGCCGCACGCCAAGGACTGCGCCGTCGTCAACGGAACACAACTGCTACGAGCGCTGCTAGCTCACAACCCCATCATGTTAGTATATCGAACTTTAAACTAAACCAGCTTTCAAATAAAAAAAGAATCATCCAAATCGGTTCACCCAGTCGAAAGTTCTGAGGTAATAAACATAAAATAAGAAAAAAATATATACAGACGAATTGATAACCTAATCCTTTTTGAAGTCGGCTAAAAAGGCTTAGAAACGTAAATAGTCTAATAATAAGACTGTGAACTCGTCCATGGAGGTAGGCTGAATGTAAACAGCAGCCCATCTCCATCGACGAGTTGCTTCTTAGAAATGCAGTACCCGGGAAGAACCAGCAACAAACTCAGTATTCAATCATTTATTGCATCCCATAAGTTTACATAAGGTGGTCTTAACTAAGTGAGATCAATTTATGGACCCTATACAGGGCACAGCAATACTAGAAGAGTGGAAACTCAAGGGCAGGTCTTTTTAACTATGTCTTACTAATAATTCGAACGTCGAGTCGATTAATCCCATGCATGTTGGTCTACTAAATACTCTGAAGTTTATTAAATGCATTTTTTCTCAACAAGCGTTTTAAAATTGCCAAGAGAAAAATGTTGTAATTACTATAGGGCAAAGAGATTTAAATATAATAGGGCATAGAGGGGACACTATCACGCTTAGGGGTCCAATGTATCTCGTGAAATGTGGGTATATCCAGTAATGGAATACCTCTGCCTACCCCCTCGGGGATAAAAGGCGTGAGATTATATTATTATTATATATTATATATTATTATATTATATTATTATATATTATATATAGAGGGGACAAAGCGAGAAAAATTTGAAGTCTAAAGTTATTCCAAGTGGAATAAGTCTAGTACAATTTCGACCGAATGACAGCTCGCGTTCATACTAACTGACATGACAAGGACATGACGCTTAGGCTTTAAAGTTTTGTATGAAAATAATCCCAATGCCCCCTCTATGCCCTATTATATTTAAATCTCTTTGCTATAGGGACATCTATCGCTTCCATATAGAACTAACTGAAGTGTGCCATTGACACTAAGCAAAGGGCGAAGTCACAATTTCTAAACCGCGTTATCGAAGTGTTCACAAGATCTTCCCTTTTAACGATGGAGGAGCATTCCACCGCTCCTCCATAGTCCCCATCATCGAGCGAGTGCAGCGAGTGTATGGCTCGCTAAGCTCGCTCGTGGCTCATTGGTCGTTGTGTGTAGTGGTGGTTCGAGCGAGGCGGAGCGGTCGAGCGTGGAGCTGTTGGTGGCTCCTCACCTTCCGCTGCTGCATCAGGCCTTACTCCTGGCGCCAGGACACGAGCACTACGCGCGAAGGACACAGGTCGGTGGGTTTTGAATATGTTCGTGTATACAGATGTACGGTTTTCAGGAGGGTGAACCACTTATTAGTTTAATACTGGACTCCCATCTGGCTGACCAGCTAAAATTCCTAATTTTAAGATAGCTCTATTCTTTTTCACCGCGTTGGAGAGGAAAGAGACAGAAATAAGCGCCATATTTATTTATAATGTCAAAATAACAAAATTGAACCCTATGGACGCATTCACATGTTATTTAAACACACGTGTTGAGCAATTTTAGCGACGATGTAACAAGGTCATGGATAAAAGTGACAGATAAGCACGTTCATAAGGTTCAAATTAGTTGGTTTTTACATGTTTGACATTCCTGTTCAATCTATGATTTGTTTCTGTCCTTTTTCTTCCGTATTGTATTGAGAAGGATAGGCTAACTTAAAATTAGGAACTTTACGTGGTCAGCCAGAATCGAATCCACTGTCATTTAATGCGACACGGAAATTACATGAAAATATACAGAGTTAATAGCGCGTGCGGACTGAGCTCGGCAAGACGCGGGGAACGACTGGCGAGCCCGTGTGGCAAGCATTAAAATTAAATCTCTACTTCAGAGATAATGCACAAAAGTTAAGTGTCTTCAACACTATCCACATCCCTCTCTTGTTTATCAACAGTAAAATGATACCACTTTTACTGAAGACTTCGTTGTGACTTGTTGAGGCAATCCAAAAATGTCCATCCCTCGCATTTTATCAAATTTCCCATTCACAGCACACTTTCACGGATACTTGCCTTTTACTATCACTAATATGAGTCAAAACCCGAAATATACAGCGAAATGAGAATTATAGAAAAAGCTTGACTTCCCTCTTCGGATTCCCGCCAAAAAGCCTAACAATACTATTTAATTACCCAGTATCCGCAGCAGGAGCCGAGGGTCGCGTCGCAGGGGGGCGACGGGTTGGCGGGGGCGATGGGGGCGGTGGGGGCGCAGGGGGCGGTGGGGGGAGGGGGCGCTGGGGGGGCGGTGGGGGCGGCTCGCGTGCACGTGGCTGCGCTGCTGGCCCAGCTGGCCGCCTCAGAGGTGGAGGAGGTGGCCGCCACCATGCTCACGCTGGGTATGGCCTCTATTTGCTTACTCATCATACACCAACTTAAATCAAATGATAAGTAAAAATGGAGCGCTGCTAAGGATAAACTGAAGCTAGAAAAAGTTTATGCATACTCGCTCGCACGCACACATTCACAAGCTAACTACTCAACCCACACCGAACAGTTACAACTAGTTCGTCAATGAAGCAATACGTACGAACAAATTAAATGGGTTAGTGTCCTACCTAGTCAAATCAGTTACTTTTTACGATCTGTCAAAACGAAATTTTACTATGGAAAATGTTCTGAAATAGCAAACCGTGACGTCATAGTTAGTAGTACTCAATTGCAGCACTTTTTTTGATTGTTTTATTATTTTTAAATTTTCTATAATTGTAAATTGAAAATCTAAATACATGATTAGAGATGTTTTGGGATAATCTTTTTAATGAATGACTACTCGCAATTTAATTTCGATGCTGTCAACTACCCAATTATCGGAAAATGTGTGGCTATGAGCTTGTATGCACAGAGCGTGGAGTAGTTTTGCAGGCTTCAGTTTATCCTTCGCAGCGCTCCGTCTTTATTTTTCATTTGATCTGAGCATAAACCAACAACATTATACAACGCGTCACAGAATAAGCGCAATTCCTCATACACCCCAATTAGTATATTAAAATTTCTCATTTTGCAACTTAATTATTATGTTTTAAGGAATTAATTAAATTTTAAAATAATTTAAATTTTAAAAAGTATATTAAAATAAAATAAAATATCCCCGAATTGGGTAGGCAAAGGTATTCAATTTCTGGAAATACTTACTTTTCACGGGAATATTCGACCCCTAAACGTCTGAGTCTGTTACACATGCCTCAGAATTCTAGGATTAGACCCTGGACCTCCTCCATTGTTACTGTGGATAGCCGCCACCATATCTGATCCAAATAAGTTCTGAAGTGACCTCGAATGTATAAAAATGTCAGTAGGAGTGGTTGATTGAATCTATACTTCTGTACTAATATCATAAAGAGAAAAAAATATAAATTTTTCTATGTTTGTTACAAATAAACTCAAAAACTACTGGAACTATTTCAAAAATTCTTTTACCAATGGAAAGCTAGAATATCCCTGAGTAACATGGCTATATTTTATTCCCGTATGTACCTCAATCCTTTGTCTAGACTTAATTTAGTTGATGGTCTTAAATAAATGAGTAAGTGAGTAACGGAACGCAGGCACCCCCGGCGTGCTGGTGGACATGGTGTTCTCGTACGCGCACAACAACTTCCTGCACGCGCAGGTCTGCTCGCTCGTCAGGAACGCGCTCGAGAACAGGGCGTACCGCACGCAGTACGCGCAGGACGTGAGTACCGTACTGCCGCATACTGGCACATACTGACTACTGACACATGCTTGAGTACCGCTCATTTAATACCTCGCCTTTATCTAAGAAAGGGTCAAAAGAGGTATTCCTTTTCATATCCTAGTGCATCCTAGTGTGGGGTTCAGTGTTTGTAAAATTTTGTGATACTATTTGTGATTTTCAAATTAATAAATTATTATTATTAGGGTAAAACACCAAACTATTGACACCCTATTTCACGCTGCCAATCAATTGACACCCGAATAGGTTTTTTCAAAATTAACGAAATTACGATACAGAATTATATTTAGAATAATTAGATAAAACTACTCTGTTTATTTGATGATTTGAATAAAGCTGTTGGGGTTTCAACAATTGGGTGTTTTACCCTACCATCAGTATATTTTTTCTAGACCCCTAAACTTCAGGTCCCCGCCATAATAGCCCATCTCCAATCCAGGCTCTGTTGAATCGCACTTGCCTCAGAATCTATTCTGGAACCTGGAGGATTCCTCACGATGTTTTTCACCTTCACCGTTGAGCTAGTGATAAATATGTGCAGTCAAGAGAAAGTCAATATTACATTACCAGTTTAAGTCGGTTTAAAGTCCAAAGTGTCAAGCTTAGCGCGCTGGACTGTACGTAAGTACAATGCGGCCGTTTTAACTTGGCAGCTCTGAAGTTGCGCAAGTTGGCTGTATAAGGCAGTTTGCACAGGCAGAGCTTGACGATGTTTTGGGTGGGTGTGATAGTTATATCTAAATAACGTTGATTTACAAAGAAAACATACATTCATTTACAATATTTACATATAAAAAATTTGTCTCCGATATCCCTCTTGCAGTTGCTGGTGGAGTGCGACCTGCTGACGAGGCTGATGGACGCCTACGAGGACAACGAGAACGCCAAGTGAGGCTCCTTTCATTCTGATTACATTGGCAATGCCATAAATTGGTTTGTTTACATAACATACCAAGTCGGAGTGATATTATCATCTGCTCCCCCCGCAACAAGGAACTAAAAATTTATGTCTTAATTGTAATTTCAAATATAAAGTAAACGATTTTTAACAGAAAACTAAAAAAGTACTTCGTCGCCACTACGATTTTCGAAGGCTCCCCTCGATTTCTCTTTGATGCCATCATCAGATTCTGGTTTCCTTATCATACCACCCTTGGGATATTTTACAACAAAAAAAACATCAAAAATTCGTTCATAAACGGCGAACACATAAAAAAAAGTATATAATATCCTCCTTGTAACCTGTGTAATGGTAGTGTCCTGCCTATCGAATGCAATCTCGATTTCGCGTGATCCCGATTAGCAGAGGTCTCGCCTTGATTTTTGAGATCAATCTCGAAGCATAAAATGCTGAGATCTCGCCGAGATCGGATTTCTGATTCCCCGAGATGTTGACTTAGCGATCTCGTCCCGAGTTACGTCTTTTTTTTTAATTTTTTTATTTAGTTCTTTCCTGAGTTCAGTTTGTTGGCGAGATAGCGTTCTAAATCTAGATCTAGAATATACCTACCTATACCTTAATTACATTTACTTATCTAAGTTTCCAAAAATTGGTTTTTAAGAATAGAATAGAATAGAATAGAAGTCATTTATTTGCCAGAATATGGTACAATAATGGATCTTAACTCAAGAGAAGTGCAAGACATAATCTGCCACACAGGATGGCGTGCAAATCTTAATTTTAACATAAACAAAACAAATAAAAATTACATAAAGGTTTCAAGATTAAACAAGTACATCGATCATATATTAATTAACAGAGTAATAACATTTATTTAGCAAGAATGCATGTAAACGTTTTTTAAAAGAACTTGTATTTAATGTCTTTAACATATTTGGCAAATGGTTATATATTTTGATTGCCATGCAGTAAGAATTTTTATTAAATACCTGTAAGTTTTGTGGTGGTAGTACTAATTTATTGCGATATATATATTTAATTTTACTTTTTAACACATTTTTGGTTACTTTAAGGTTTTCTCTTAAGAATTCTAATTGGTAGGTAACATATTTTGTCATTTTCACCATAACCGGCTGTAAGAATGTGTGTGTCGTCCCCCGTGTGGCAGGGAGGGCGTCCCCCGAGCGGCGTACATGGGCCACGTGGGCCTGATGCTGCGCCGCGTGGGGACGGCCCTGGGCGGGGATGGGGCCCTGGAGCACGCCCTGCAGCTGCCGGAGGCCCTCGGGGAGCGCTGGGCGCGCTTCTCCCAGCACCAGCTGCAGGCCCTCGCCCTGAGGCACGACACGCCGCTGGTCAGTCACCTACATCGCTACATAGTATAAAACAAAGTCGGTTTCTCTGTCCCTATATCCCTATGTATGCGTATCTTTAAATTAAAATCCTATCGGAAAAGACTTACTTTGCTCCCTCTTATTGAGGACCAAAACGTCACTTTTCGAATAGATGGTATGAAAAAATATTTTTACCTTGGGTTACGTACTTGAAACCCCTCACTTCGTTCATGATTCTACATTAGAATCTTAGAATCATTCTATGTATGCGTATCTTTAAAACTACGCAACGAATTTTTTTGCGGTTTTTTTTAATAGATATTGTGATTCAAGAGGAAGGTTTTAGTGTTAGCATTGCACACGTGCGAAGCCGGGGCGGGTCGCTAGTACATACATAAAACCTACATGGGCTTTCTGGCGGGAATCCAAAGACGGCATGCTTTCTGTGTAATTTTCATTTTGCTGAATATTTCGGGTTTTGACTCATATTAGTGAATAGTGGTTCTGCGCGGTTTCACCCGCGTAGTTTACGTTCGTGTTAAAATACGGGAATAAAATGTAGCCTATGTTACTCAGGTATATTGCAGCTATATATTAGTGAGAATTTTTTAAATCGGAAAATTGTTCCAGTACTTTTTGGAGTTTATAACAAACATACAGAAATACAAATCTTTCCTCTATATAGCAATTGTAGAAGCGTAGATTTGTTACTGGGTCTGTGCTTGCTCTAATTACACTGGGACTCCCTACACCGGAGAATATTTATTTTATTTGAAAAGTGTTGTAAAGGTTACCGTTACTTAAAATTTCAAAATTAATTTTGCAAAAGTTAGAGAACGATTTTATGAACTCTCTTATTTCAAGTAACGACCGTTTCTACATGAGGGAGTATATTTTTTAACTTGTTTCCGTTCGATTTAGTGGACAATGGATAACGCCCAACGGTCTACAAGTGGGACTCAATGTTCTGCATTGGAGAATGTGAACAAAAAGACTAAGAAGAGAAAAGTGTCGTCGTCAGTGGCTAATAAGAGCCGAAGGAAGCGTAAGCGTAAAAACAGTAAGATTGACAGACTATTCCACGAAATTCAGGACTTAAAAGCTCAAATTTCAAGGCAATTCGGCTCCAGTAGTGTTAGAGTCCCAGAATCAGAGGACAAGTCTATTGCCCCACACACTAGTCGTATTTCGTACAACCTTGAGATCCCCAAGGGGGTACCATCGAGACAACCAGATTTACAGGTGGCCACTACCCAACGTTCCACAGAAACGCCATTAATCTTACCTTTAAGAACCAAACTTAGAGAACCAGCCGTCCCTAGCGCGTCGAAGGAGTTTTTACAGGACTTGAGGGAACTGCAGCGATTCGGTGATGAAGACTGGAAAAGCATACGCTATGCTGAAGTTCAAAAGCAGTATTTACATTCCCCTGGGTTTGTGGATCTCGAGCCTAATGAAGAGCTGCAAGTGCTGCAACAGTATGACAATTCTAACTTATGCAATATGGAAAAAGCTTTTGCAGGTATAACCTACGCTCTCTTAAAGCAAAGAGATACTTTACAGAATGAATTTAGGCGGTTTTTGGCGTGGGCACAAGTGGCACAACGTAAAGACTTAAACTACGAGAATGTACATGTGAAAATTAGCGATATATTTTCAAAGAGCGAGTACAACAAAATTTCAAATGACACCTATAAGTTAGTATGCGGGCATAGAGCCGATATAGTACAACATCGAAGGGAGACTATCC
Organism: Ethmia dodecea; assembly: GCA_963855545.1. Lineage (NCBI taxonomy): Eukaryota > Metazoa > Arthropoda > Insecta > Lepidoptera > Depressariidae > Ethmia > Ethmia dodecea. The sequence goes on from OY979448.1 coordinate 169,581, forward strand.
TGGCATCCGTCAAGGATCCGTACCTCAAGAATAGCCTCCGCAAAGTTCCGCCTTCATGCTCCATGCTATTCGACACTGATAAATTCAGCGCCGTTTTGGAGAAGGCAGGTGGCATGCAGAAAGTGTTCAAGACAAAAGATCGCAATTACTCTGCACCGCAGAGCGATCCCCAACCCGGTTCATCAGCTCAAGCTATGACCAACAAAAACACTGGACCCAATTTTCAAGGTCTAAACGACCCCCAGTCGAAACGGATATCTTTTCGAGGAAAAGGGACTGGTAAGAACACAAAGCGTCGTGACGAATATATCTGAAGGAGCGCTAAACCGCGTTCTCCTACATCCCACCGGGATAGGAAAACGCAGGATCGCCGAAAGTATTGACTCATCTCGAGCTGGTCAGTTACAACAGTACCGCCATCGCTGGGATCAGCTCGGGGCACCGCCCTACGTCCTAGCCATACTGACCGGCTACCGACCATTCAAAACGAGACCGCTGCTATGTCTACCGGACTATCGGAGCAACGTAACACTGCAAAAAATGGACATGACAAAAATTGGGTAGTTGACAGCATCGAAATTAAATTGCGAGTAGGCATTCTTTTAAAAGATTATCTTAAAACACCTCTTAATATGTATTTCGGTTTTTAATTTACAATTATAGAAAATTTAAAAATAATAAAACAATCAAAAAAAGTGTTGCAATTGAGTACTAGAAACTATGACGTCACGACTTGCTATTTCAGTACATTTTCCATAGTAAAATTTAGTTTTGACAGATCATAAAAAGTAACTGATTTGACTAGGCAGGACACTACCCTATTATCGACATCCTGAAAACGCAGGGGGCGTTGCTTATGTAACAACACTACAAAGAACGCGCCAATAGACGGCCGAGTTGTAAACCGCGCCATCGAAGTTTGTGTAAATATAACTGTCCAACATTAACCGTTGGAGTCCCCATCACCACGACTAAAGGAAGATCTTCCCTTTTCACGACGGAGAAGCATTCCACCTCCGCTCCTCCATACGTGTAGCTCCACTCTCTCTAAGCCTCGTCCAGTTCTACGGCCAAAAGGCGACAACACGTTCAGGCCGTTTCAACCTGAACAAAACCGTACACACGGACAAGTGTGTCCAAATGTCTACAAATTTCCAGACTTTATACAACATCGAGATTGGATGACAAAAATCGACCTTTAGATTTTTTTATAAAAAAAAACTTCTCTATGTACAAAAAGTACACTTACAAATGTCAATAGTCTAATAATAAGACACTGTAAACTCGTCCATGAAGATTGTCTTCTTTTACATGATCGTCGATAGATGATAAATCAATCTGAGTTAAAGGGACAGCTGCAGTGGAAGGAAGTGACGTAAGTAGACATGAAAGCGAAAACAAGAATACTCTCATTTAAATGACGCTTCGAATAACGGTACAGTAATGTTTAATAACCGTTTTATTTTCGGGTAAAACGTCGCTATTCCATAGAGTACACTTGTTCAAAGTCTGTTCTGAAGTATGTGGTTTTTGTCACGATACTTACGTTCACCTTTTAGTTAGTAATTAATATGTGAGTAAATTATTGAAAAACTTATTGATTCTCTCCCTCTCCACAAATTGAACTGAATTGAATTGAATTATTTTTTTTGTATTATAGTGAGGATAATAGAAAAAATAAATAATCTCACGTCTTATCCCCGAGCTGGTAGGCAGAGGTATTCCATTTCTAGAAATACTTACTTTTCACCGGTCTTTAGAACTGTGCGTTATTGCAGTCTTTATTTTATTTTATTTTATTGGGGATAACAACAGCCGGCTTAAAATTAATTATAATTCTAAGGTACATGTTCGTAGTTAGGCCAATAACAGTTATCCACTAAGTAATTAATAATGATTAATAAACAAATTACGTGTCATCTCATCAACAAATAAATTAGAAAATACAGATGCCCTGACCGAGTACATAACAGTTACATACATGTTTAATATATAAGTATCTGATAGCTTGTTGACAATGAGATATACTACTTATATGTCGACTTATACGTCCACTTTATATGTCGTGTAATAGTCCCATGTCTAGTATAATGCGACGCTCTTCTAAAGTATGAAGACTGTGCGTACGACAATTTTCAACATATGATCCGGGGCTTAAATTGATAATAATAATAATATAATCTTTGAAATTTCTTTGAATGCTCTCCAGGCGGGTTCTGTGGATGGCATAGAAAGGGGACCATATTGGACTTGCATACTCCAGAATGCTTCTCACATAAGCAAAATAGACAAGTTCTCACATAAGCAAAATAGACAAAATAGACAGTCAGCTACATATTATGAGCTTTTTTGACCCTAAATGGTTACATATGTGCAGTAGGGCCGTTTTTACTTTGTTGCTCTGAACATAGGCTCCGCCTGCGCAAATCGCCTCATATTACCGAATGGTCCCTAAAAATGTTAATGCGCAGCCATATTGCGCAACTTCAGAGTAGCCAAGTTAAACCGGCCTTACTGTATGTATTACTTCATTTCCTTCTCTGTTAACACAACTTTTTAATCTTATATGTTTTTGTCGACAGGGCGGGTACTACCCATCGGAAACCATTTATGAGGTAAGCATTCTAGTTATCTTACGAACTCCCTGAAATCGTCTTGCAATATTCTCCAAACGACATTTTTTTTTTACTATAGTCAACTCAAATTCCATTATAATCTTGAAGCCAATAGAAAATTTACGATTTTCTAGGTATTATAAGTTCTTCATATGCTATCACATGAGCCTAACTCATGAGTTAGGCTCATAACACGTTCGCTGCCAACTACGAGTATACATGTAGTACACTATTGTTATGTTAAACAGTACGGCCGTTTTAACTTTGCTTCTCTGAACATAGTACCGCCAAATGGTCGCAAAAATGTTTTATTGCGCAACTTCAAATCTGCCAAAACGGCCGTCGTGTAGTCAGCAACAAATGTGTTAAATAGAGACTATGTAGTGACGCTGTGGTGGTGTTGTAGGTAGACAACATGGCGGAGTCGATGGAGGGAGGCTACGAAGTGAGTCGCGTTTTTAAAAGAGGCTGCTCTGTTTATATTTGTTCTTTCTGCACAAAGTTCAAGGCTAGATTCGATCATAAAGTTAAAGTCCACTTATTGAAAGTCATTGCAGTTACTACCGCTTCGGAATGTGTTTGGATTGTGATAAAAAAAGAGTAAAGCTTTTGCGGAGATTATACTAGAAAATAAAAAAAATAAAGAATATCTACTATATAAAAATAAGTCGGGTTTTCCTTCCTGACGATATAACTCCAGAACGCACGAACCGATTTCCACGGTTTTGCATTCGTTGGAAAGGTCTAGGGCTCCGCAAGGTTTATTGCAAAGAAAATTCAGCATTGCACCCGTGCGAAGCCGGGGCGGATCGCTAGTATATTATATATTAAAGTGTAAAAGACCCGGTCCGATGGGCTCACCACCTATCACGTTTAGGGCTCGAATATTCTCCTGAAATATAGGTATTTCCAGAAATGAAATACCTCTGCCTACCCCCTCGGGAATAAAAGGCTTGGGATTTTTTTTAAACAATATATTTTGCGATAAAATTTCTTAGAATAAAGCTGTTCGTTGGCGTCTATTTTTTAGGTAGAACGCTTTCCGATTCAGAAGTAGATATGTAATGACATATAATATTGACATTTAGTATGTCAATCGGTGACGATGACTAACGGTCAGATGGGTTATTATAATTTATTATATTTCGCCTTATTCCCAAGGGGTAGAGGTATTTCATTTCTGAAAATACCAACATTTCACCAGTGCAAATAGTAAATTTATTTCTTCAATGTTGGAATAAAGCAATTCGATTTTGGTCGAAACCAGCCTGAATTAGAATGTACTAGTACTATTGTACCCATGTGAAATGTAGTATTGTACCATAGTAAACATTACGTACGTTTTTATGTTTCATATTCTCAGTAAATAGCAGTAGTAAATTCGCATTCACATTATTTACGTTAGCCTTGTGGCTGCTGTCCAGTGATATTATTTGCCTTTTATCGTAGAACAAGCTGTTTTTGTTTTCTCATTTCCTTAGATTTTGTGTAAATTTATTTTGACGTGACAACGTCTTATAAATTGATGGAGCCGGCGGCATTCCCGAAAAAGTGTGAAGTATGCGTCGTTCCAGTGCAAGCGAAAGCGCACGACATCTGACACTGAGTTAATTGGATATCTTCAAATAATATGAATAGTACCAATATATTAAAAACAAGTGCAAAATTCTATTGTGCCCGGTATAACTAAGGGGGAACCATCAAAAATGCGAAATAATCAGATGTTCTGTTGTAATCTATTTCCTTCCCCAAGATTAAGATGTAAACAATGTCTATGAAAAATGTCATCAAAGTAAAAAAGCAATTATTAGTCATAGATACGATAAGATATGTTGTAATGCCAAGCTCGATATGTGTTTTTTTTTTTTGGTACAGTCAAGAGCAAGTCAACACTACATGCTTTTTTGACACGTACCGGTTGTAGTGTACCGTGGCGAAGTATTTATGGTCATGTACGTGCGTTTTCATACCGGTACCGGGCGGGCAATCGGGTAATCGGCCATACACTTCGTCGCCGGGTAGCCGGCGCCGGCTACCGGTACGTGTGAAAAGGCACTACCAGTTTAAGCTGAGTTCCAATTTATACTGCGGGCCATAGAATACAGGGCCGGTTCAAAGTCCAAAGTGTCAAGCTTAGCTTGCTCTAATGTTGAATAAATAAAGTCCCAGTAAAATACAATTAATTCAGTATCAGACGCCGGGCATGACCACCGTAGCTTAGATGTGCACGTACCAATATGGCGTTAAAGTGTGCGGTATATACGGAAGTGTTCGCAGTTCAACGACATGGTGACGGCGGAACTGGACGAGGTGGGCGACGAGATCGGACCAGACGACGCAAACCAGGTAACTACTATAGTTTAGTAACGTTCTTATTACAATAGCCTTATAGACTAAGATACGGCTGCAAATTAGTGTAGGGATCGAGTATATTTAATAATTCTACAAACCAATTTTTTACGCATATTTATGACTAGCGGGTGCCCAGCGGCGTTGCCCGCGCGGATTCCGTTTATTCCCGTTCCCGTGGGAATTTCCGAATAACCCTTGATAGTGGTTGCCTACGACATATTTAAGACACCTACATACCATATTTCAAATAGCGGGTGCCCAGCGGCGTTTTCCCGCTTGAATTTAGTTTATTCCCGTTCCCGTGGGAATTTACAAAAATCTCTTCATACCAATTTCCTATGACATATCAGACACCTTCATACCATTTTTCAAGTTTCTAGGTGTTATCGTTTCGGAGTAGTACGTATTTCTCTTTTTAACCAGTTTTTTTATTTTCCCGCTGGAATGAGATATTTTCCTGGAATAAAAAGTACCCTAGATGTTGACCCGGGTACTCAGTTATCTCCATACCAAATTTCATCAAAATCCGTCCAGTAGTTTTTGAGTGATGCGTGCACAACCAGACAGACAGACAGACAGACAAAAATTCCAAAAATTGGTGTTTCGGTATCTATATCGATAACTATATACACTACCGTTAAAATTTTCAAAAAATATTTAATGTACAGACACGGCCCCGTTAGAGTTTTATTATATGTATAGATTAGGCGAATATACAAGGTGACTTTTTTTTTACCGTCTGGAAAAAAATGTGGTGTGATAGGTAAGTGTAATAGATTCATTTGGCAATGTTACTTAAAAAAATTTTTTTTTCTTAAGAAAATTTTTTCTTGCTTAAACTAAAACACATTACTCAATTGTAGTCAATAATACACACTGAACTATTTGAAATAGTATTTTACAAAGAAACAGGCTCGTAGCTTCCATTTATGCGCAATTTACACCCCGGCCGTTATAACTTGACCACTCTGAAGTTGCGCAAATGGCTGCGCAGTAACATTTTTTAGCGACCATTTGGCGGTAGGAGGGGGTTTGCGCAGGCGAAGCCTATGTTCAGAGAAGCCAAGTTAAAACGGCCGTAGTATACCTACAACCGCCAGCAGCGCGTAGTACTGTGCGTAGTTTTCTAGATTTTGTAAATTGCATTAAACATGACTATATAACAATTAATCTCGTGTATAACTTCGGCTCTAGAGGTATCTAGAGGTATAAGGTATTATACGTCATATTTTTTTCCAGACGGTAAAAAAAATCATCCAGTATTTTATCACGGTAATAGGGTCAAAAAATGGCCCTTAGTAATTTTTAATAAAAAAAATATATTGATTTTTGGGACGACATTTCATTCACTTATTTTTTTACATAAAATATCGTCCACTCCACGGCAATATATATAAAGACCTACACTAATTTGCAGCCGGATCTCGTACTATTAGAGGTCAGACTCGCACTACAAGTGTAAAGCTTCATGTGCTCTTGACTGTTACACGGGTAGTGTTTTGATCACTAATATAAAACTAGATAGAGCATAGATAACCTTACGGTTAAAGATCCCGTTTCACATGATGAAAATCAGTGAGGCTCGTGTTCGAATCCTGGCATGTACAAATGAGTTTTTCAAAACTTACGTACATATTCATCACTATTTATACCAGAGACTCATATCTACAAACAAACTGTCTTATACAGTTTTGCAGGGAACTGTATTAAGTGTTTAAGAAAAAAAAATGTTTAATAAATAAAACTAAAATAATACTCGTAACTCGATGATTTGAAAAAATACCGTAAAATAGTTAGTAATGCATACTATGTGCGTGTGCGCAGGTTTGCGGCAGCTCGATCGGGTTTGACGGCGTGAGTGAAGAGGAGGTACGTGTATAGGGGCCTAACTGGCCTAAGCGGCCTCTCCGGCCTAATTGGCCTACTAGCTAGCCTCACTCAGTATGGTGCGAGTTCGATCCCCGTCCGGGACCAACTTTTTCCTTTCCGAAATAACTGCTTAGTAGCAGTTCATTGAAAATATACCTACATTTTCAAGCCTATCCGGATTTTCATAATTTATTTCGACGTGCCTGTTGGCTCAGGTGGTAGTAACCTTGTCTTCTGTGTCGGAGGTCGCTGGTTCGATCCCCGCTCGCCAACATTTGTGTGCATGAACATGTCTGTTGGCTTCGTGTCTGGTCGTTTTATAAATTTTAATAACCAATTAATATTAAAGTGAAGAGCACTGATAGCCTTACTGTTATAGAGCCCGCTTCTCTATATGCTAATCCATGAGGCTCGGGTTCGAATCCTGGCATGTACCAATGAGTTCTTCATAGTGAAAACATAGTGAGGAAACCCGCAGGTCACAGAATTAATTCTGAGACATGTGTAAATAGACCCGGTCCGACGACGGGCTCACCACCTATCACGAGGGGTTCAAAGAATATCTCGTGAAAATTGGGTATATCCAGAAATGGAATACCTCTGCATATGATATAAGATAACGAATACACGACTGTTTCAAAAATGTGTCGCAGGACATTTGTCCCCTAGTGTATCCCTGGCTTAATACTAACAATTTGAGTAGGTACTTATATAGTTTTGCTTTTGTGGAGTTCGGTATAGCGATAGAATAGATTTGCGGAATTCTTAGGGAAACGGGAAAAGGCAGATTTCGCGTCGGAAATGCTGCGGACACTTGCTAATAATAATAAAAAATATTTATTGCTGGCTTACTAGGTAGTACATTTTAGCCTGCAGAAGGAGTAGAGGTAGTCAGCGTATACTGAGCTACAGACACCCAGCGCTGGTTTTCAGAATACTCTATATTATGATTAATTATGTATCATTTTGTGATACAAATATTTTACGTAACATGTTTATTCTCGTAACTCGATGATTTGAAGAAATACCGATCTATTAGTTAGTAATACATGTTATGTGCGTGTGCGCAGGTTCGCCGCCGCATGGGATCGGTTGCCAGCGCGATACAAGCAGTGGTGCGTGTATACTGTATAGGGGCCTAACTGGCCTAACCGGCCTCTCCGGCCTAACTGGCCTACTAGCTAGCCTCACTCAGTGGGGCGTAAGCTCGATCCCCGTCCGGGACCGACTTTTTTTGGCGTGGACACAATGAAAATGAGTTATTCCGAAATAACTGCTACGTAGCAGTTCATTGAAAATATACCTACATTTTCAAGCCTATCCGGATTTTTCTAAAGCTATATTTTATCTCCGTATTCCCTCAGGCACGGAAACTGCGTGGGTGAAACAGCGCGGAACAGCTAGTATTCAATAAAGTAACTTAAAAGTCCACTCATTGAAGCTCATTTCAGGAGAATAATTAAATAATAAATTTACTTAAAAAAAAATATATAGAAAAACTCAATAACTGTGTGAATTGTGTCTCATAATTTATTATTTATTTATATTTTTTATAAATTTTAATAATTGTTTAATATTAAAGTAAAGAGCACTGATAGCCTTACTGTTATAGAGCCCGCTTCTGATTATGATAATTCATGAGGCTCGGGTTCAAAGCCTGGCATAATATAATATTGACTAATAATATTAATAAAAATAAAAAAATTACGCCTTTTATCCCTGAGGTGGTAAGCAGAGGTATTCAATTTCTGGATATACCCACTGTTCAGGAGATATTCTTTGAACCCCTAAACGTGATAGGTGGTGAGCCCATTGCCGGACCGGGTCTTTTACACATGTCTCAGGATTAATTCTGGGACCTGCGGGTTTCCTCACGATGTTAGCCTTCAACGTCGAGCTAGTGATGAATATGTATGTTTGTGTTTTTGTTAAACAGCATGGGGAATTGTTTATAAAAGCTAGTGACATAAACACTCGTAGTCACAGAGACCCAAACCGGCTTGTCTTTGAAACAATCCCAAAAACGATGAAATATGATAAAAGTTGTCTCTGCATGAGTATTAGAATATATAATAAAATCCCGAAAGACATTAAGGACTTTAAAACAAAATCGTATAAATGGCTCAATGAATGTAATTTTTACAATATTAATAAATTTATGAATTTTTAAAATGAAATAAGTATGTCTATATGTCTAAGTTCTTGCATGCCTTTTAATAGGGTTGTGTCCTACCTAGTCAAATTAGTTACTTTTTACGATCTGTCAAAACGGAATTTTACTATGGAAAATGTACTGAAATAGCAAACCGTGACGTCATAGTTTCTAGTACTCAATTGCAGCACTTTTTTGATTGTTTTATTATTTTTAAATTTGCTATAATTGTAAATTGAAAATCGAAATACATATTTTGAGGTGCTTTGGGATAATCTTTTTAATGTATGACTACTCGCAATTTAATTTCGATGCTGTCAACTACCCAATTACGGCGAACATGTTAAACCATGTTTGACGCAAATAAAGAAATATTCTATTCTATTCTATTCTATGTATGTAAGTTTTGAAAAACTCATTGGTACATGCCAGGATTCGAACCTGAGTTTCACTGATTTTATCATTATGAGACTCTTTAACCGTAAGGCTATCACTGCTCTTTAAAAATAAAGCTTAAACAGATATCGCCTGTCTTTTCCAGATGTCCAAGAGCAACTTCCTAGAGCTGGCAGACCAGCGCTTCAACGACGAGTGAGTGCACATTGTTTACATTCCATTACTTAAAATGCTTCAAAGCTTGAGATCACCGGAATATACTGCATATTTCGAGAAATAGAAAGAAAAACAGAAAATATTAATAATAATAAATCTTAATTTCAGGCAATATTTACATTAATAGATCTCAAATAACGTAAACAGAGGCCCATATTAATAGGCCAATAATCCCGCGCATTATGTCTGACGAGCTAGGCTGTAGCGCGTATAGTTAATTGTTAAAAATGTTTGCCAGAGTATCTGAAAGTCTGTAACTTAATAATAAACCATAATAAGGCTATCGCGTTATAAATTAATCATCCAATACTATAGTCTATTTCACACCCAATGGGTTCGGTGACAGTTCACATTTTTCCTTTTTACGCATACAACTTTCTATTAAGAAAAATAGATGGTTCAAAAAATAATGAATAATTTATTATTATGTCATTGCTAAAATAGCTCAGGACTATTAGGTTTTAAACATAATAGTACATTATGGTACAAGTGAGTAAAGTTGGTGATTACCGCTGAGGCGCCATTGAGACCCGAGCCGTAGGCGAGGGTCATAAGAGAGCCGAGGACGGTAATCATCAATACACACGTGTATCATACGACGTTTTTCAACACACTTGTGAATAAATAATACTAAAAAATCATTTTAAAATAATCATTCGCAATGGCGGGGAAAATTAATTGGTTTTCCAATTTTTTATTTATATAATTTGGAAAAGGCAAAAGGATCTAGGCCCATACAGCCTCGTTTTCCTATGCGCTCGCATCTTACAATGGCGATCGGCCATGGACTAAAAAAATTAGGTTTCTTTTTCTTTGGTTTGTCGTGGATAGCGTTTTAGCCACGTACAAAATGGGGTATTTAAAGTTTTTACAGAGAAAACCAAAGTTATATTTGAGTGAAAGTTTTGTTTATTAAACACGTACAAGTTGAAATGATCTATTTAAATACGAAGTTGCATGAAATGAGCAAGCCATATTTGTGTATTTTAGAAAAAGATTTTTCAACACACTTGCTCATAAAGTGGCTCTAATTTCACTGCAATTAGGCACATAATGACACCTATAATCAAACTGAGACTTTTTGTTTGCTATTATTCACTAGTGAGTTATAGATTTTTTTTTTTCAATTTTGTTGCTAGAGTTGCTTTGTTCTTAAAAAAGTTTCGATACAAAAAAGATCGTATTCAATCGTACTAATAAATTAATACACAAATATGGCTTGCTCATTTCATGCAACTTCGTATTTAAATAGATCATTTCAACTTGTACGTGTTTAATAAACAAAACTTTCACTCAAATATAACTTTGGTTTTCTCTGTAAAAACTTTAAATACCCCATTTTGTACGTGGCTAAAACGCTATCCACGACAAACCAAAGAAAAAGAAACCTAATTTTTTTAGTCCATGGCCGATCGCCATTGTAAGATGCGAGCGCATAGGAAAACGAGGCTGTATGGGCCTAGATCCTTTTGCCTTTTCCAAATTATATAAATAAAAAATTGGAAAACCAATTAATTTTCCCCGCCATTGCGAATGATTATTTTAAAATGATTTTTTAGTATTATTTATTCACAAGTGTGTTGAAAAACGTCGTATGATACACGTGTGTATTGATGATTACCGTCCTCGGCTCTCTTATGACCCTCGCCTACGGCTCGGGTCTCAATGGCGCCTCAGCGGTAATCACCAACTTTACTCACTTGTACCATAATGTACTATTATAACTAGCTAAATATTTGCATACATACTCATAATACTTAGAATATCAATGTCCTAAAACTCCCCAGCCCTCCGCCGCTTGCGTTCTTAAATACACCCCCGTCCCCGTCCCGTGCGCCCGCGCACGCAGTCGGCCGTCGTCGGCTTTGTTATAGGGCTCTCGAAATTGGCCAGGAGTCTATGAAAAACGTTAATGGTAATTTCGAGGACATGAAACTTACGAGGAAGGACAGAGTTAAACCTTTGTCTGCTACGAGTCGCTATAACGTGCGCAATGCTTGCGTGGAAGTGAATCCACAACAATTATTCAACAGAATATTGTGTGTATTAAATAGCGAAGACTGTCTTAAGGAAGCTTTTAAATATGAACTCGCGCCGAAACCCCCCTGTGTATTTGATGATGTTTCATTGAGGAAGACAAACAAGGCGGAACTCGCAAGAAACTTGAATACTTTACCTATACTTCCCCTGCTCATCTACCTCAACGTCGCGTCGGACATGTCTTATGTCCTTGACGGGGTATATTATAGACACAGTAAACTGGCCACCACGTCCATCAACTTACCGAAGATGCATGTAATGCTTAAATGTATCAATACATCCAATGGAAATTCGGAAAATCTTGCGTTTACAGTATTTGCCGACAGGAGACATAAGTACAAATATTGAAGAACAAAACGTCGATCCGCAGGTAAATCATGTAAAGACTTAAAAGTAGAATCCCACTTACCGATTGTGTCTGGCAAGGATAATTTCTTTGTAATTCAAAAAACAAAGCACAACTTTTAAACTTATTAATACAAAAGCTACGGGAAAACGAAATGGTCGTACACAAAGCTGAACCAGACGCAGACACACTGATCTCAGAAACAGCGATTGGTTTATGTTCCAAGAATCCTTCAGTGACTGTAGTCGCGACAGATAATGATATTTTAAGAGTATTGATAGAAATATCAGACGAGAGTAATGCTCCAAAACTGAAGATGCTAAAACCTGGAAGTCATAAAAGGGAGAGTAAATACTACTACATTGCAGAAATCCAACAAAAATTGAGCCCTTTGGAAGATGTCTTACTATATTTGCACACGCTATATCAGGCTGTGATACGACATCAGCGTTCTTCAGAAAAGGCAAAGTAAAAATCTTCCAAATGCTTAAAAACTACAGAGTTGCGGACAACCGTTTCCGTTGACCTCCTTTAATGGGCTACCTCTATTTATACCTGTTGTGTACATAAATAAGGAGGATAGATACATTTTAGTAAACCCTGTAGGTGGGTACCTACACCGTGTTTAAAGACCCTCGAACTGAACATAACGACATTGCGAAAGCTGGGGAAGCATTTGTTTTGCATATCCTACTAATATTATAAACGTGAAAGTTTGTGAATATGGAACTTCACGCAAAAACTACTGAACGTATTTTGATGAAACTTCACAGTTATATAGCCTACACATCAGAATAACACATAGGCTATATTTTATCCCAGTATTCCCACGGGATCGGGAACTACGCGGGTGAAACCTCGGGGCGCTGCTAGTATATAATAAATCTGATTTCAAGATGGATTTAAATGAGCTAAGGTAGTTTTTGTTTAAACAGACAGTTGCCAAGCAAACTATAAAGGATAATTTTCAGCTTTCATCTTTGCCACCTACTAAAGATGTATATTTACAAGTGCAACGATGGTTGGGAAACAGCCTCCCACCGTGCGAATGGGGTTGGATAAAGCGTGGCCCAACACTTGCTCCAATCACTACATAACTTTCCCCTGCACCTGATAATTTACTGAATCTCATCAGCTGTGGTTGAAAAAAAGGGATGTGAACATTGGTGCGAGAGTGTAGAAAAGCAGGTTTGATGTGTGTCGCCGTTGTGTTGGCCAATCGTGTGAAAATTCACCGGATATAATACATGATGATGATGATGAGATTTAAATCATCAAAAAATTTTATTTTTTCCTGTTTAATAATTATTTTCAGATCTATTTTATATATATTTTTTCAACACACTTGCTCATAAAGTGGCTCTAATTTCACTGCAATTAGGCACATAATGACACCTATAATCAAACTGAGACTTTTTGTTTGCTATTATTCACTAGTGAGTTATAGATTTTTTTTTTCAATTTTGTTGCTAGAGTTGCTTTGTTCTTAAAAAAGTTTCGATACAAAAAAGATCGTATTCAATCGTACTAATAAATTAATACACAAATATGGCTTGCTCATTTCATGCAACTTCGTATTTAAATAGATCATTTCAACTTGTACGTGTTTAATAAACAAAACTTTCACTCAAATATAACTTTGGTTTTCTCTGTAAAAACTTTAAATACCCCATTTTGTACGTGGCTAAAACGCTATCCACGACAAACCAAAGAAAAAGAAACCTAATTTTTTTAGTCCATGGCCGATCGCCATTGTAAGATGCGAGCGCATAGGAAAACGAGGCTGTATGGGCCTAGATCCTTTTGCCTTTTCCAAATTATATAAATAAAAAATTGGAAAACCAATTAATTTTCCCCGCCATTGCGAATGATTATTTTAAAATGATTTTTTAGTATTATTTATTCACAAGTGTGTTGAAAAACGTCGTATGATACACGTGTGTATTGATGATTACCGTCCTCGGCTCTCTTATGACCCTCGCCTACGGCTCGGGTCTCAATGGCGCCTCAGCGGTAATCACCAACTTTACTCACTTGTACCATAATGTACTATTATAACTAGCTAAATATTTGCATACATACTCATAATACTTAGAATATCAATGTCCTAAAACTCCCCAGCCCTCCGCCGCTTGCGTTCTTAAATACACCCCCGTCCCCGTCCCGTGCGCCCGCGCACGCAGTCGGCCGTCGTCGGCTTTGTTATAGGGCTCTCGAAATTGGCCAGGAGTCTATGAAAAACGTTAATGGTAATTTCGAGGACATGAAACTTACGAGGAAGGACAGAGTTAAACCTTTGTCTGCTACGAGTCGCTATAACGTGCGCAATGCTTGCGTGGAAGTGAATCCACAACAATTATTCAACAGAATATTGTGTGTATTAAATAGCGAAGACTGTCTTAAGGAAGCTTTTAAATATGAACTCGCGCCGAAACCCCCCTGTGTATTTGATGATGTTTCATTGAGGAAGACAAACAAGGCGGAACTCGCAAGAAACTTGAATACTTTACCTATACTTCCCCTGCTCATCTACCTCAACGTCGCGTCGGACATGTCTTATGTCCTTGACGGGGTATATTATAGACACAGTAAACTGGCCACCACGTCCATCAACTTACCGAAGATGCATGTAATGCTTAAATGTATCAATACATCCAATGGAAATTCGGAAAATCTTGCGTTTACAGTATTTGCCGACAGGAGACATAAGTACAAATATTGAAGAACAAAACGTCGATCCGCAGGTAAATCATGTAAAGACTTAAAAGTAGAATCCCACTTACCGATTGTGTCTGGCAAGGATAATTTCTTTGTAATTCAAAAAACAAAGCACAACTTTTAAACTTATTAATACAAAAGCTACGGGAAAACGAAATGGTCGTACACAAAGCTGAACCAGACGCAGACACACTGATCTCAGAAACAGCGATTGGTTTATGTTCCAAGAATCCTTCAGTGACTGTAGTCGCGACAGATAATGATATTTTAAGAGTATTGATAGAAATATCAGACGAGAGTAATGCTCCAAAACTGAAGATGCTAAAACCTGGAAGTCATAAAAGGGAGAGTAAATACTACTACATTGCAGAAATCCAACAAAAATTGAGCCCTTTGGAAGATGTCTTACTATATTTGCACACGCTATATCAGGCTGTGATACGACATCAGCGTTCTTCAGAAAAGGCAAAGTAAAAATCTTCCAAATGCTTAAAAACTACAGAGTTGCGGACAACCGTTTCCGTTGACCTCCTTTAATGGGCTACCTCTATTTATACCTGTTGTGTACATAAATAAGGAGGATAGATACATTTTAGTAAACCCTGTAGGTGGGTACCTACACCGTGTTTAAAGACCCTCGAACTGAACATAACGACATTGCGAAAGCTGGGGAAGCATTTGTTTTGCATATCCTACTAATATTATAAACGTGAAAGTTTGTGAATATGGAACTTCACGCAAAAACTACTGAACGTATTTTGATGAAACTTCACAGTTATATAGCCTACACATCAGAATAACACATAGGCTATATTTTATCCCAGTATTCCCACGGGATCGGGAACTACGCGGGTGAAACCTCGGGGCGCTGCTAGTATATAATAAATCTGATTTCAAGATGGATTTAAATGAGCTAAGGTAGTTTTTGTTTAAACAGACAGTTGCCAAGCAAACTATAAAGGATAATTTTCAGCTTTCATCTTTGCCACCTACTAAAGATGTATATTTACAAGTGCAACGATGGTTGGGAAACAGCCTCCCACCGTGCGAATGGGGTTGGATAAAGCGTGGCCCAACACTTGCTCCAATCACTACATAACTTTCCCCTGCACCTGATAATTTACTGAATCTCATCAGCTGTGGTTGAAAAAAAGGGATGTGAACATTGGTGCGAGAGTGTAGAAAAGCAGGTTTGATGTGTGTCGCCGTTGTGTTGGCCAATCGTGTGAAAATTCACCGGATATAATACATGATGATGATGATGAGATTTAAATCATCAAAAAATTTTATTTTTTCCTGTTTAATAATTATTTTCAGATCTATTTTATATATATTTTTTCAACACACTTGCTCATAAAGTGGCTCTAATTTCACTGCAATTAGGCACATAATGACACCTATAATCAAACTGAGACTTTTTGTTTGCTATTATTCACTAGTGAGTTATAGATTTTTTTTTTCAATTTTGTTGCTAGAGTTGCTTTGTTCTTAAAAAAGTTTCGATACAAAAAAGATCGTATTCAATCGTACTAATAAATTAATACACAAATATGGCTTGCTCATTTCATGCAACTTCGTATTTAAATAGATCATTTCAACTTGTACGTGTTTAATAAACAAAACTTTCACTCAAATATAACTTTGGTTTTCTCTGTAAAAACTTTAAATACCCCATTTTGTACGTGGCTAAAACGCTATCCACGACAAACCAAAGAAAAAGAAACCTAATTTTTTTAGTCCATGGCCGATCGCCATTGTAAGATGCGAGCGCATAGGAAAACGAGGCTGTATGGGCCTAGATCCTTTTGCCTTTTCCAAATTATATAAATAAAAAATTGGAAAACCAATTAATTTTCCCCGCCATTGCGAATGATTATTTTAAAATGATTTTTTAGTATTATTTATTCACAAGTGTGTTGAAAAACGTCGTATGATACACGTGTGTATTGATGATTACCGTCCTCGGCTCTCTTATGACCCTCGCCTACGGCTCGGGTCTCAATGGCGCCTCAGCGGTAATCACCAACTTTACTCACTTGTACCATAATGTACTATTATTATTTGAAGTTCCTTTAGTGAGATACTATTGTAAAAAAATATGTACAAATTAATTATTAATATTTAAAAAAAAAAAAAAAAAAAAAAAAAATCTCACGCCTTTCATCCCTCGAGGGGGTAGGCAGAGGTATTCCATTACTGGATATACCCACATTTCACGAGATACCTTGGACCCCTAAACGTGATAGGTGGTGAGCCCATCGCCGGACCGGGTCTATTAACACATGTCTCAGAATTAATTCTGAGACCTGCGGGTTTCCTCACGATGTTTTCCTTCACCGTCGAGCTAGTGATAAATATGTACATAAGTTTTTGAAAAACTCATTGGTAGTTACATGCCAGGATTCGAACCCGAGCCTCACTGATTTTCGACCGGCTCTTTAACCGTCCGGGCTATCACTGCTCTTATTATTTTTTTAACACCCTGTATATATTATGACGCAAGCGGCGGAAGCTTGGGGAGTTTTGACTAGTTGTTAATTATCGAATACAGTGTCAGTATACCAAATTTCAGCTTGTTTTGAAGGATTTTATGTATTTGGTCAATTTTAGTCTAATAGTCCTGAGCTAAAATACAATAATTGTCGCCTCTAAAATTCTAAATTAAAATCTCAGACTATAATTCAAGAAAACAATAGAAAAAATTGATATCCTAAAAATACGTATTGCGTGGAACGGAACTTTTACTCATAGGGATTGACACTACATAATCTACATTAAATCGATCAATCGAAGCTTTTTGGCGGGAATCCGAAAGAAGATGCAATGTTTTTGTAATCATTTTGTTGTATATTTTGGGTTTTTAAAATAGTAATAGTGTATTATGTGGCAGGGGTCTGTGAAAGTGTGCAGTGATTTGTAGTTTCGATAATGTATGATATTTTCGTTTTGCATCAAAAAGTCGATGACATTTTTTTTTCTTTTACCATGTTTTTCCCTTATATAACCTGTGAAATTTAAACATAAACAGTTAAAAATGTAATAACATAATAGTTACTGTGGTGTATACAAATTTAAACATACCAATACCAGCATGTGCATCCGTGGCACCCGCCACAGGTGGCAACTGACATATGAAGACGGAGCTGCCCTTCCCGCGGTGCCCTACCTCTGACACCGATATGAATAACCGCATGAAATTTTATAATGTATTTATATTTTGTACAATTTCTAAATTTTAGTTAAATAAATGTATATTCCAATTTAAACATATTCAATGAAAAGTAATTTTGAAAAATCATTCTATCAATAAAGTATAAAATCGATTCCATTTCCTTTACAAACTTACTTGAAACTTTAGAAAAATCGATTGGATTTCATAAGGACACATCACTTCAATTGTCATCAGTGAACTGTCACCGAACCCACTTGTTGTGAAATTGACTATAGTTTGTAAGTGACGTTTTCGTCTGTTGCAGCATGTGGGAGGAGTCCCCGGAGACGGAGCGGGAGTTGCCGCCCGGCGCTCCGCTGGACGACTGCCTCGGCGACGTGGCGCGTTAGTTTTACATATTTATTTACGCCCGCGTAATTCCCGTTCTCGTAGGAATAGGGGGATAAAATATACCCTATGCTACTCAGGCATATTGTAGCTGTCCACTGGTGAAAGAATTTTTAAAATCGATGCATTAGTTTTTGAGTTCATTTGATGGTTTTATTATTTTAAAATATTGTTAAGTGAAAACCGAAATGCATTTTTGGAGGTTTTTGGGATAAGCTTTTTAGTGGATGATTACTCGCAATTTAATTTCGACTGTCGACTATATATATATATATATATATATATATATCTGCACCAATATTAAAAAGAGGAAATATTTGTTTGTTTGTTTGAATTGAATTGAATAGGTTCCGAAACTGGGTTGATTAAAAAAAGACTTTAACCAGGGAAAGATACATTACCATGGAGTAACATATGCTATTCTATTCTATATACTACTATTCTATCCCCGTATTCCCACGGGAACGTGACCTACACGGCTGAAACCGCTCAGAACAGCTAGTTAGTAATAATCTGGACAGTCCTCAATGTTTGAATCCCACTCTCCTACACCAGCGTGGGAGCAGTCCGCTGAGGAGGCAACCGGCGTAGGGGGCGAGGGGTGGGCGCAGTTCGGCGCGGACGTGTTCGGGCAGCCGGCCGACCCCTTCGCCCCCCAAGCGCCCCCGCCCCCGCCCCCGCAGACCCAACCGCCCCCGCCCAAGGGGGGCGCATTCGGCGCGTTCGACAGAGAGTTCGCGCCCTACTGGGACGGACAAAGCGCCGGTTTGTCATGCTTGCTGTCGTATTTGTTATTAAGAGGCGAAGAATGACCTTGAGAAATGAATTTGTAAGCCACGCCTACTAACCAGCTATTAAAAAAACTAGCAAATAGATCGACGATTTGAAACATAACCTTTGACTATTAACACCGATTTTTTTCTAATAGCTTATTTTGATGGGTGACTTGGGCATTTTTAACTAGAGGTTTTGATTAAATGTAATTGTTTTTTAAATTTATATTTTTATATTTAAATTGAAAAATTGTAAATTTATAATTGCGGTGCCCTTACAGGGTCCTTGTTGATCTTATGAATAATTATTTAAGACCTTTTTTTTGTACAACAAGAAAGCAATAAAGATTATTATTATTATTATTAATGCTGTTGTTCAGACATGTATATTTCTGAGACTAACATATTTTTTTACTTTAACGAATGAAACACATTTTCCTAAAAAGTTTTAAGTAAGCCTCAATTAGCAGTTATCAAATATAAGCTAAACTATCGAACAAATTTTTTTGGAATGAGGAACATAAATCGGACTTGCCTTTGAATTTTTACTAATTTAAATAACATGAAGTTCTGTAGCATGATTCCCCTCAGAGAAATAATGACTGCATAGAATAATTGTTAAAATCATAAAGAAAACTGAAAATTATAGCTTTAAGCATAAAGAGGCTTATTGTCGAGTAACCTTAATCGTAATCGACTTCATTTTGACGGATATTGCTGTGACATACATCTGTCATTACCTTCAGTGGCTATAGAAAAAGAGATGGTAACAAATGTTAATTACAAAAAAGCCTCCGTTTTTTAAATTGTTATAAACTGTTCACTAAATCTAATATTAATATAATTAACAGCCGACACGAGCACCCAGCAGATAGAGCAGGGAATGCGCGATCTGCACCTCGAGCACGAGCTGCACGGCGCCACTGCCGAGCTGGCCAACAACCTGCTGACGGCCATGAGCGGGATGACGCCCGACGCCCTTGCCAACCTCGTCAACGACAACATGACGCTGCCGCACGACATACCCGACGCCAACACCAACGTCGACGCCAACATCAACGCCGATGCCAACACCAACGCTGACGCCAACACCAACGTCGACACCAACACCAACGTTGACGCCAACACCAATGCTGACGCCAACACCAAAGCCACGTCCGACTCGACCTCTATCGAGTCGAATACGGTCACCGATTCCACAGCTACCGCCGAGTCGACCGCTAGCGCAGTCGACAACTCCCCCGCAGTCAGCGATTCTAGCGCGGCCTCCGGTTGTAGCGCGGCGGAGCCCCCGGCCGACAGTTGATGGAGCCCGGGGGGCCCCTAGCCGGCGCTCGTTCGGGGCGGAGGCCGGCGGTGACGCGATACCTCCGCCCGCCCAGGATGGATGGCACGAACTTTTAGTCGTTCGCTGGCGTTGTATACGTTCCCCCGATTGTTTTCGAGCGAAGTGAAGTGAATGAAGACCGACTGCCTCGACTGGCTCACTGACGGTACTTGAGATTTGTTGAACTTCCGCGACAGATAGCTTTGCCGTAAGAAAGTATGCTTCAGTAGCGATTCTGGACTGTATTCGGTTTTCATTGAGTGAATTATCCACTGTGTTATCCCTTGTATGCACTGAATGTTACAATATTCCTTTTAAAGAGTAATTAATTTTTAAATCGTACTTATGTAACTCGATTTTTATAAGGAGACAAACGTCACTCAAATTCTAAACTACGGAAGGTTTTCAAAAGTCAGTCTTATAAGAATCGAGTTACATTTTTATCGCGTTTCTTTGTGCCTTATCGATCAAAGTAGCTGTGTGACGGGATGGGACTTTCTGGCACCTATGTTGAGGTCGTTTATGTTGACGATATTCTTGTTGGCAATCGTTCGTTGATGAGTTTGAAATGTCCATTTATTGTTGCACTGGTGTCCATCGAGGAGTTTCGTCTCGAAGCGCGCAGAAGGAGGCAAGAGATGTCATTATAGAAAGTTTAATATTCGTGAATGTGTTTTTTCACCTCGTCTGTAATGTTTGTACCTCTTTTTATACATAAACGGGTTATTAAAAGGCTAATTAGAAAAATTATCGTCTGAAACGAATGAATCGAGCTTATTTGGTTTTTTTTTAGCGGCCACTCGGTTGTTTTTCCTGTCCGAGGCGAGTAAAGGTACGGTTCCACTGATCAGTTTCATTTTCGTTAACAAGACTTTCGGCCTTATCATATTAGATGGTTTTAACATAGCTATTTTAGGCTACACCATTTTATTTTATTTTTATTTTCATAATTATATTGTTTAATCTGAATGTAATCTTGGACTAAAAAGTTTTTTTTTTATTAGATAAGTCTGCAAGTGAAATCCAACCTTACAGTGCACGAAATACAACCTATCGGAAAAGATATTGATGAGTGGAATCGAACCGACAGTTTCCATTGTTTAGTGCAATATTTGGTGACGAAATTTTAATTAACTGATACTTCAATATAGTTATATGACTGTGCTGTGATGTCGTTGAGCAACGCATGCGTACTAGTGACGTAGCGAACGTAGGCTAAGGGTAGTTCGTTCCGCGAGTGTAGATAGAGTGGGGTGGGAGGTGTAGGCGTGGGGGACGCCAGGCGTAGGAGGTCCGAGGCGTGGGAGACGCGAGGCCTTGGCCGTCGTGAGGTGGGTTGTCGCAGGCTGATTGTATATTTTACCGCAGATAACCAAATTAGTGTTCTTTTTAATGATCGATTTTGATTTTTCACAATTTAATTTCGACACAGTCAACTTCAAGAGATTTAAAGTGGTAGTTCCCGTAAATTTTTGATTTTCATTTGCCTGCGACATACGTTTGGAATTCGACTATTATCAACGGACAACTGAAGTGATAGGCGCCTCTCGGTGATATGAACGTATATTTGATATAGATGCTCTCGGAGGAGCCTCCGGGGGCCAGAACAAAATGACACAGGACGGGGTCTGCAGATCCATAGCTTGAAACGATGTTTTATTTATTCAAAGTAGGGACTTACAAGTTCACTTATTGAAAGTCATTTCAACTCCACCGCTTCAGCATGTATGGATTTATCAAGTATTCAGCATATATTTAATTTATATAGCGTAGACAGCTCAATATGTAAACACCCTGTTTCGTTTATAACATAACACACAAGGGTACGGTAGGGTAGTCTGGCTTTGATCTTGGGACTTGATAGCTTAAGCTTTATTTTCTAACAAGACATGTACTATCGACAAACGCTAAGCCTGATAAATTGGGAAGAATTGTCGCTTGAAACTCGTTTGTATTACCCCGACCCTAATTAGAGTTAAACAATTAGAAACCAGTAACACAGTCTTTTTTTCCCTTTCCGATCTATTCATCGACACTTAATGGTCGTAAACATAAAAAAAAACACTGTTTTGTTATTGCCATTGTTACTATAAGAGATAGCGTTGACGGCCACGGGGTGGGAAAATATAGCTGCTTGCAAAAAAATATCAGACAGAACTTTATCAAGATAGTACATTATCAAGGGACATTATCAACGAGAAAATGCGACTATCCTGGGCTATTGACCTGCAGATTCCTGCTAGTAAATATATTTAAGGATTTAGCTGCATTTTCTAAAGGGCAAGTTCTTTTCAGTTCACTGTTCTCGGTCGTTATTGATTTTACAACGAATCTAGATAGATTTAGATAAATCTATAATATTTTAGTATCTGTCTGTTATTTTAAAAATAAAAGTCAAAATCGGACACTCAGAAAATATATTTATTGTTTTTTTGATAAACCAAAGCAAAGCGAGAGCGGGTCGCTAGCTATAAATAAAAGGAAAACAAAATAAAATAGCGCGTAGAGTAACCGATTTTTTATTTTAAGGTGCCCAAAGAACGTTGCTCTTTAGAAAAACAAAATTTGTTATTCGAATTAATAATTTAACTGTTCAATTCGGCTTTCAATTGATGCGTTGAGTGTACTAAGGTGTAGCGTACTTGTGCGGTAGGCTGTACATAGCAGCGCTAGCCTTATGCGGTACCTTTAGTGTTTACTTAGATAAGTCACAGATTCCACACTGTCGTATTTAAACACAGATGTTGCATGTTGTGTAGTGTCTCCAATCTGGTCTCATGGATTCTCACAAAATCTATGGACACAAATAAACATGATGATGATCATTCTATGTCTTGCAGAAGTAAACCTTGTAATGTGCTTTGTATACCATCCGCTTACGATAAATAAGGCAGTTCTAATCTTTTCAAATGTCGTTCGGTTCATACGCAAAACGTCTTATTGCAGGGAGTTCCCACTCTAGAAATTGATTGGCAAATCCCAAAGATAAGACTTTTAATTCCTATTAAATTCACTTTTCGGACTTAATAATTCAGTGAAGAATGTGATTGATTTGTATTTGTTTCTAAAATTATTTTTATTTTTAAACATTCGACATTTCCTGTTAAGTTGCATTGAAGAATCAATGTAAAAGTGACATTAGTAACAGACATTTTGATGAGAGGGCGTTTTGCGTAGACCTGTGGTCCCTTCGTTGTCGTAGCAGTCCAGTCCGCGGCCGCCAGCGCCGCTCGCCAACGTTCATATCGACTTTATATCATTTCACATATCGAGTGGAAAGATCTCTTGGTAATTGATTGTTTTTAAGGATACGGCTCGCGTATTATTATTTACATAGACTTCGTAGCGTAACTTATTGTTTAGAGGATAGCGCAACCGGCCGCGGCGTTCCTTGTATTAATGATTCATGTGCGAGAGAGAAGAGAGTTTTACATATTTATAACAAATAACTAGATATTTAAGTTCCAGTAATGTTTAGCAGTTAACAATAAATTCATTCTTCTTGATCACATATTTTAACTATTGTTATTGTAAATTTTGATTCAATTAATGGAATTTTCGAAATCTGTTCGCTGGGTTCGATGATGCATTCTGTGGTACAGTACGGGCGCTTTAACTTAGGAAACATAGAACTTTACTTACTGAACATAGGCTCCGCCTGCGCAAACCGCCTCAAACCGTCAAATGGTCGCTAAAAAACTTGCGCCACTTCAGAGCTGCCAAGTTAAAACGGCCGTACTGTACATGCAAGGTCGGTGCATGGAGACCTCGTCCGTGCTGCTCCCCCGTTCCGCCCAGCACATATCGCATGATATCAATAGTGTTAAGTTCCATTTATTTATCGCAGAAGAGAGCTACTACCGCATGTTTATCATTCCCACGTCCAAGAGCGCTTACAGAATTGCGTCTGGCGACAGTCGCCGATCGTTGTTGCAAGCAATCGCTGACTTAATGTCTATAAGTGCACTGATTCGAAGTTGTCATCGAGAAAAAAAGAAGTGGTGCCAACATGTTTAAAAAACTTCCGATTTTTCTAAGAATATAGTTTTGTAACGGTCACATTTCAGAGTTCCCGAAACATATTGTGAAGCCATATCGTAGTGACGTTTAGTTGTGGTTCAACAGAGCTTACTTAACTTAGTGACACCTTGTTTCAACTCTAGACTCTTGGTTAGTAGTTTAGCGCACTTAGGATTCCTTGTTTTACATGTAAGTCTGTATATTATGTACTTGTAATCAATGTGACGTAGATTCGCGTTGCGTCGTGACGTCACGCGCTTGTAAAACAAGATGGAAGTGATTCTGTAATGTCACTAACAAAATTGTTACTTTACTGAGCAATATTCAAATATTCTATAATGTAATTTTATGTTCAGTTAAGTGAGACGAATGGCGTCACGGCGCTGCGCTTTAGCGGTGCTAAATGTAAGATTTTGTACGTTTGTACGATATTATCGCTTGCTGTGCTCGTGCCAGCCTATCTGTCTGTAGCCCTTCGATTGTATATAGCTAGTGAACACACGGACCGTCGCCGTGCGACTTTATGTGCAATGCCAAGAGGTAAATTTAAGCGCAATAAAATTCAATTGTTATATAAACAAGTTTGACTATCGAGTCGAGATCACATTAGACTTACCCAACTTAACATCACAATTTTAATTGTTGCTTAGTTTTGGATCTCTTGTATGCGCACAAAATCGCACAGACATGAAACAAAAATCTATATGAGATTTAACCAAAGTCTCATAGTACTTTTTACTCGGTCCTTCTATAATTGGTAGTAGAGGTATTTGTGTGGGCATGTAATGCTGCGATTGTTCTAGTGCAATTATTTTCCTCCGGGCCTTGTTGTCAGAGCTATGAAAGCATGTAGGTAGGACAATTATATTACTGTTGGTTTCAACTATAATTAGTTCGAACATGTATAAAGGATAACATTTACTGTATTGTAAAAGTCTGGTACCAATCTAAAATAAGATTCCGGTAGTGTGTGCCGACGCTGTAAGAGGCGCAGACCAATCAGCAGTTATAATAGAAATTTTTATACACTTCTGATTAGTCGCACGGTTTCGCCGGGCTCACACTACCCGTTTTTATAATTTCTGATATTCGTGTCGTTAAGTGAAATGCTACCCGATTTCTATCCTGTTAGGATTGGATAATTTGGAACTGGCCATTATGTTCAATCGCTTTATGTGAATAGCATTGATTTTAATCTGTATCTGTTATGTTTTAAATATAACAAATTTATCAAATAACATCTTAAATGTTTTCGTAATAAATTATACCAAAATACTTTCTTTTAATTTTACCTGATGCTTGCTAATTTGAGAAGGTTCCATCCTAATAGAATTAAAATCGGGTTTTTAAATTACTGTTTTGTATTGGACGAGTGTGATACAATGTGAACCTTTTCACGCAATTCTCTCGCGGAGACTAGTACGACTATACTGGTTTTGTGATATCGACGTTCCATTTAGCCCTTCAGACTACTGTGACCGTCCTCTGATTAGAAAAGCCTCTTAGTTTTTGTATGCGAGTTTAGTTATACTGTTCAATGTGTGTTGTCCGGGTTTTGCGAAGGTTGCCATCAAAGTTATGGAGCTAAGATATTGAATCGGCAGCTTTATTAAATTTGGAAATGTATGCAGCACGGTCGCATAAGTTGGCTAGGCAATAAGTGTAATATTTCGCCAATAGCAGTTGTATTAGTATGTTGATTGTAATTCTCCTGAATCAACAATTAAATCGATTCTCATCGATTAAATCAAAATTGGAAGTCACCTGATTCAGCTGCTTCAAAGCCAATTAAATATGAAATGCCAAAATAGGACCTGTACCTAAACCTTTTAATCCTGGCTGGAAAACAACATTGTTTATTTTAAAAGTTAGTGTACTAACGGAAATTTATGCAATTAAAAATAATAATTCGTTTGTAATTTAGAAAGTTCGCGAAAGCGCATCGCAGCGCGATGTCATTCGCGCTTATAAAATTATGACTGCTGTTTCCGTTACACACACAAATAAATATGTTTACTTCATTAAGCTATAATAGTCTGTGACACTTGTGTTGGTCCCTCGGAAACCTCTGAGCCGTGTCCGAAGTAGGCGATGAAGCTCTTATAACAGCATCTGTTCGAGTGGGACGTAGCTAATGATACGTCCCTTTCCCTCAAACATGCCTACTATGAGAGAGAAGAGGAAGAGTGTGTCCTAACACAGGCTTTATCAAGTTTTTATTAGGAGACAGCCGTCCCTACATTATGGTTAAGTCATCAGTATAATAAAACATTTTTTTTAAGAGCTCATATAGGCTCAGGGGTTCCCAGCTGGATTGACACAAGGCGCAGACGCATAATGCCTGTCGTTGAAACGAGAAGTGTGCCTTGCGGGCGCAAGAGGGCGCGGCACCCCCTCGCCCGAGACATAATAAATGCTCGTAATGTATTCTATTGTACCTATTTATATTATAGTTAAAGTTTTATTAAAAAAAGTTGCTCAACATGATTGGAGTTTTATTGTCTTTCATCCCCTGGGGTTTAGAAATGAAAGTCGTGGAGTATTTTGATATAATTTTATTTTCATATTCTCATAATTTATTTATATATAATGACTATAATCATCTACCAAACTAAATAATCAATATAATTCAACAGCATCCTTTATATACAATATGTATAGTTATAGATAATTCTCCATTTTCGAACGATTAAAAAAGAGCCGTCTAATCCATACAAAATAATGTCGGGAACGTTCTACGATCATTACAGTTTAACAAGTAATAATTTGCCACAAGTTTGTCTTATTATTTATTTACAAATCTTACATTAATTTTAGTCCCAAATTTCCAAATGAATCTGCTCGATGATGGAACTTTGCGCGAGTAGTTACGTCGGAACAGAATGCGCGGGTGGGGTGGGAACAACGAATACAATCGAAAAACTACGTTTCCCCGATATTGGGACATTGCACGGTGGCCCGAGGACTAGACGTGGCAAATTGCTCTCCCTACGTCGGATCTTATTACGTTTAATTTATCAGACCAGTACCAGGATAGTAGAATGGTGTAAGAGTAATGGCTGTTATACACACTTTTTACTTAAGTTGGTCAGTAGATGAACATATTCTCTGGTCAGTAGACCAACTTAACTAAACAGGTGTAAAGCCATTAATAGAGGGTATTTGTAATACTGGGATCAGCGAATTGTCAAACAGGAAAAATAATGTTTTTTGTGTGTGGGTACCTATTTACTGAGCAGTTTACAGTCTTATTAGGTTAGGTATACTGTATTCCTAAACAATACGAAAGCTTAGCTTAGCTCTATAGAATGCTAGAGCCATCATATTTCCAACAAGGTCTGCTCTCCTGGTACCTACTTTATTAAATACTCCTTAGCCATTTGATAATTTGTTAATCTCATTATTATTTAGTCCTATTTCGTAAATTGTAGGTAGGTACTCATCGTAACAAGAAATCGACATGGCGAGAACAATTTGTGGCGGACTACACCTTAACTGATACCTACTGACACATAGGCTCCTATTTGAAAAATTAACTGTACTCGCAAGAATATACCTACTTAGTTCTGTTGATAATGAAACTTGAGTAGGTTATTAATTTGAATGTCCATTTCAATCAAAAAGCCACAAATACTGTAAGTAAGTAGAACTTTTTAATTGAAATTGATTTTCTAGGATGTTTTTTAGAATCAGTATTTTAAATTTTCTTAAATATCTCACCAAAATTGAATGCAATACTGAGGTACTACTGAGGTAGGTATAAGCTTAATTATTAGCAATCGGTAACAGAACCAATATCAACATTTTCGGAATTAAAAAATGTATCTAGGTACTATAAATTAATATCTACTAATACTACGTTTTTTAAAGTATCTCAGTTAAGGTGCAGCGAAAATATAAACCGAAACGACTAAAATAATCTCTGGTACATTACAAGTAATAACATTGAATCCAACATAAGTACTAATAAAATAGCTACGGTTAATAAACACTCGACCACTAGCAGTAGGTAATCTAACAGATGGCAAACAGCGTAGGTACATTAAACAGGTAAACGAAAGTTATAATACTTAGTTCCTTACATTACTGATAGACGATATAAATGAAAAATCTACTTTATCTTAGAGGAAGTAGGTAGAAAACGTAAGCCGCGTCTCAAAACTATAGATTCTAGGTGATCTTAGCTCTCTATAGTTAATCCTGACTGATATGCGACCAGATATAGTAAGGTGACGTCACGCAGCACGACAGCAAACAAGTAGGTAAATATACATAGTATTCGATCAAAACATTTCAACAGCATTATCTTTTAAAATCAGTAAACTTCAATACGAAAATATCCATTTCTTGACTAAAACTCGGAGTCATACGCCTCTGTACCAAAATAATCTGGTTAAAACCGGCGCTGACGCACGATATGATATTAGGTACAATCGGACCAGCATCGGTTGCACATTTGCATCAAGTCTATCGATAACTATAACTTATTATATTCGCCAAATTCGGAAACGGAACCACTGAGCTACATACGACCTTAATAAACATGATTATAAATAGTGTAACAAGTGATAATATTTATAATTAACGAGCGTCAACAGAGTACAAACGTTTGGCATCCACGTGACGGCTGCGGGTGGCGACGCGCGACGCGACGAGTGCGCGCCCAGAACTTAACCTAGCATGTCTACAGTACAAAACGGCAAGCTACGTGGTGAAGCGCTTCATGAACGGAACACGATCTGAAGGAGGCAGGAATAGACCTCCACTTAGTATAGTAGGGCAAAGCAGTGATGGCCGCTATGACATTTCACATCACATAAAGTAGGTATCGTAAACTTTTACTGTTTTCGTTATTACAAAATACATAGGTACTCGTTATTGACATTTTCCGATGCGCGACTTGTTGGTTGACAGTTTTGACAGCTGTCACGTACTAACGGTCATCACTGGTTGCAAGTTTTAATTTTCGGTGTGGAAGTCTGTTTCTGCCACAAAGAAGCGGTGCGCGCAAGCGGGCACCGCGCTTGCGCGTATCTCGACGCGATTATTGCCATGCGATACACCCATTACACTACGGTACTTAGAATACAGGCGCGGGCGCACTCGCTGCGGCTCTCAAACAAAATTTTCAAACATCAACAGATCTCCGGCTAAAATATATCTACTACGAATCCCCAATTTACAAAAAGAGAGACTGAGACGAGAAAACGACCCTCATTTCGAGACTTATTTTAACGGGATTAATTTAAATTTCAAACCAAGTTTTAAGTAAGTACATTCCATTGAAATATTAACTAGCTATAGGACTCCAGTTTAAAACACCTATGGATAATAATGTTTATCGGTTTATTTACATCTGCATCGCGCGGGCTTCCCGATTCCCAGCTTAACCACGGCCGCTAGCCGCAGCGAGTCCCGCGTCGACCTATGATAATACACCAGCGCTATACACAGGCTATTAGTCGTTAGTTTACACAGTAGTTATCGCTTTATTTAGTTTATTTATTTAGCTAGCAACACCAACACGACACCAATTGGTCTGGTTTACATTACGCTGGCAACCCGCACGTAGTATTGCTATCATCGTTATAAGGTAACGGCCGTGACCTCTACTAACACACATACACTAATCGAACTAAACAATAAAAACGCGTTTTTATTAAATGCCAACCGAACAGACTGACGACGAACGAAAGGGCAGCGCATGGCGACACTGGAGGCGACGCGATGCGCCTGCGCCGAAGTGAAACGGAAACACACGCCGTGCCAAAGTAATCTCCAGTGAGAAGTAACAAAATTATTGTCATCCAATGCTTAAATGTTCAAACTTTATAAGTATCCGTTTATTTATTTATTTACTTAATACTTTATTTTTACACGCCGACGCCGTCGGCCATAATTTTTTAGTTTATACCGTATCTATAATGTACAACTACTCGTATAATATAGTAGTAATGTAGCAACGTTAAATAATCTCGAGTTACGCGTAACGATAACACAATTATATATCATTTGTTAACTTATTAACTTAAATGCAGCTAACACCGGCTGCGCCCGCGGGGCGCGACCACAGACAACGTGAAACAAGAGAGAGAGAACAAGACACTACTGTAGTACGTTGTATAAAAAGATTTAAGTAAATTAGTTCATTCGTAATGCTCGACTATGTACAGTATCACATCGCGGGAATGCGGCGCTATGTACAGTGGAGCGACCGGGGAGAGCCCGCCTTGCCTACCGAGCACGAGCTCGGCGAAGATTGGCTCGTTGCTCGACGAGCGATCAATTTCCGCCAGAGCTGCATTGACGGGGTTGCCATTTGCCACTTTTTATTTTTTATAAATCCCAATCCATGACCGTTGATACGACTGCTTCAGTCGGAGACATTAATTAATATGACGGCCCTGTTACAGAACCCATGCACAAAAATATTGGGTCTTGAATAGTTTAAATTTTATATTTATCAACAGTAAAATGATAGTGCACAACGTTTATTCAAGAGGCAAAATGAAAATATCCATCTCACATATTTTATCCAATTTTTCATTAACTGCAGACTTTTACGGACATTTGCCATACTTTCATTATAATGAGCTAAAATCCAAAAATTACAGCAATTGAAAATTTTATTGAGACTTTTACGTATCTCTTCAGATTCCCGTCACAAAGCTCATCGGTCATTTCTTGGTTTAAAAGGTACCAATAAAAAAAAATCGGATTTTAGATTTTATTAGGTAAATTATCACGGCACCTGGCAACCCTAGCCAGCGAAACACCACCGAGGCACAGTTAATTGAACGCCCACCGGCAAGCGGGCTCGCCATCTTGTGCGTTGACCGCCTCCGAGACGAGTCCTGCGAGTTCATAAGTGCATTCACAGCTGGTACCACTTCTTGTCCTTGTACTTGAGCATGAGCTGGTGCGCGGACGTGGAGAACTCGGCGGCCTGCGAGTGCATCCTCTCGGTGCGGTCCTCGAGCTGCGTGAGCTTGTCCCCTCTCTCCAGCACGAGCATGTGCGCGCGGGAGACCTCGCTGGCGGCCGTGGACGCGCGCGTGCCCAGCTGCTCCAGGCTGCCCGTGGGGCCGGGGATGTGCTTGGCCACCGCACGGCTAGGCTTGCCGCTGCCCTCGCCGACTGGGACATGGGCGAAGAAACAGTTATTTAGTTTAAGCAAATTATACTATACTAGTTCCCGTTCCAGTGGGAATACAGGAATAAAATATAGCCTATGTTAGTCAGGGATATTCTAGCTTTATATTGGTGAAAGAATTTTTTAAATCAGTCCAGTTTTTGAGTTTATTCATAACAATGATACAAATCTTTCCTCTTTATAATATTAGTATAAGTAGATTAGTTCCCTTTCCCGTAGGAATAAAGGGATCAAATATAGCCTATATTACTCAGGGATATTCTAGCTTTCCATGGGTGAATAGTATCTATATTACTTTTTTTCACCTCGACGGAGGCGGAAAGCGGCAACTTCGTTTATCGCAGCGGGCCGAAAGTTGCCGCTTCCCGCCCGGAAAAATGAAAAACATATTTTTCATATCTCATACTCGGAAAGTAGTGTATGTTTGATCTGAGTACCGGGTCGGAAGCGATGATTCCCACCACAGAGAGATTCAGGGCTGTGATTCCCGCCCTCGGTCGGGAAAGACTCATAGTAATTGCTTCCGGCCTTAGGGCGGGAATGAATTAAAAAAAATATATTTGGCAAAGACGTTTAAGTTTCTCTAGGAAAGAGAATGACTTTCTTCCAACCTCTTTGGGTTAGTAGGGATACGAAACTTTTTACATCAATTAGAATAAGAAAAAAAGGTGCGGCCTTGTGAGTGTAGCTGTAGGTATAAACAACAGAAAATAGCCCGTGCGCAGGGCGGTACTCGTTCCATATTTAAAATAAAAAAAAGAGTAATAATTTGGTAAGCTGTTCCGAAATTCAAAATCTTGTTTGACAGTAATAAGCACAGAACACTATTACTCGGCTAAAAGTACATAATATTATAAAGAGGAAGGATTTGTATATTATTTTTGTAATGTTATTTAGGTTAGGTACTCTATGATGTAGTATTCAAAGACGTTTAAAAGAAAAAGTTTCTCTTTCTTCCAACCTCTTTGGTTGTATTGTTGACAATTTTGTTTTTTTTGTAGGTATTATTGCGTTTTTGCATGTTTGAATTTTTGTAAAATAGTAATTTTTTGTGTTTACTTTCCTTGAATTCGAAATGAAAAGTAGAGTGTTTAACGCGGGTGGAAGTTATCAATTCCTACTCGGACTATATCCGCCCTCGCTGCGCTCGGGCGTCTAAATACCTCGTATGGGAATTGATTCCTTCCGACCCTTGTATAACAATCTACTATATTAATTTAATCCTTGATAACCATTTTCAGATTATTCGAAACAACTTCTAAAATAACAATATGAGAGAGAAGAGGAGACTACTGTATCTATCACGCTAGTTAAGGTTAGCAATAGCATAACATAGTCTCGAAGATTCCTTGACCTTCGGTCCTGATTCGTTTTAAAGGTCATCTGAAAAATATTTCAAGTAAGTTTAGTTATCTGAGAGCATTGCCAAGACTCACAGAGCTCCTCGCGGTCGAGCTGCCTCGATCCGCCTCCGAAGAGCCCGCGAAAGAAGCTCTCCTTGGGCGGCTCGGGCATGTCGCGCGGCAGGAACAGCTCGCCGAGCATCTCGTTCAGCTGCTGGCTGCAAGGGGCAGAGCGCGAATCATTGCTGGAGGTCTCTTTGGCTGCATAGGAAGCTTCAATATCTATTCTTATTTCATATATTTGTTATTACAGCATTAAGTACTAGTCATAATTATTCACATATTATTTTGATTGGTCGAGGCTTCAGGTGACCAGAGAGCTGGCAGGTATCTTTGTCAAAGGATGCATTTTTAATACAGAATAGAAATCAGAATAACCACAAATACCATCACTTCATTTGAGATTATTTCCAAATCTCAGACCAAAGAGATTAATATATACCTAATAGAGATTAAAATATAATAGGATAAAGAAATACGACGCTAATGCCCCCTGCATTGGGATTATTTTCATACAAAAACTTTGAAGCTCAAGCGTCATGTCAGTTAGTATGAACGCGAGCTGTCATTCGGTTGAAATCGCACTAGATGTTTTCCCACTTGTAATAACTTTTACCTTCAAATTTTCCTCGATTTGTCCCCTCTATGCCTTATTATATTTTTGTATGGAAACTAGATTGTGATTAGGACGTACCAGAACTCTGCGTCGATTGTGAACTTCTGTATCTCTGTCGGCGACGCGAGGTACAGTCCGTGTCCGCGGTTGCTGAAGCAAAACGTCTTCGCTATCCTGCAATACACCCGGCACAACAATGTTACACGCGGTTGCAGCCAAATCTTGTTTAAATCGTGACCTGTGAACCTTTTCAAGAGCCCAACTCCTCGAGAAGTTGATCCAAAACTGCATTAGAGGGTCTGGCAAAGTGACTTTGTAATTGAATCGCTTTAGTCGAATACATCGCTTTAGTCGAATACAATGACAAATGTATAAGACTGACATAAGCGTTCGAGCGTTTCGACTTGTCATGTCATTATAACGCGACCAAGTTAAATTGGCGCTACACTCTCAAGAGGTATAGGTCACTGACATGTAGATCCTAATAGTTAGCATTACACATTAAGCGAACGCCAGTTTTCGTTTGCCACTTGTCTAGGGGGGCAGATCAAAACTGTTAACTCACAGTAGAGAAAAGTGCCAATTGAATAATGTTTGCGAATTTAAAATATCTCACCTGGAGGTCCTTAGGCTCCTCAGTGAAGTCTATTGGATAAATTCTAACGTTTAAGCTTAACATGTAAAACATCCAACTGCCTAATAGAAAGACAAAAAAGTTGCTCGTCAGAAAGTTGCGTGTACGAACAAGAAACATACAGCTACGAGTACCATGCGATCATGCGGGAGAGCAAAGATGATGCAGCCCGGAGTGAACAGCATTCCGAGTGAAGTGGAAGAGGTGTGACAAGATAGTGATGGCGTCGGACGGTGTCTCAGGTGTGGGTGTTTCGTGTGTACATAGTATAGTAGTTGGGACAATAGGTACTAGTCAAGCGGTTGCAAGCAACGTCCGGGGAGGGCAAATCATCCACCATCTGACGAACAAAATAGGTATTTTCACACCACCTGCTCGACAAAATTTTCAGGAAGGCATTATATATTCCAAGGGATATAATTTGATTTGAATTTAGAACGTCAAAATTAGTGTAAAAGTAAAAGAAAGAATAAGGACATGGTAAAGAGTTTGTTTAAAAATCCAACTGGCCACTATAGGCAGAACACAAAAAAGGCGGGATTGTAAAGAATGTGAAACAAAAGACGGTGTTCGAAGTTATCTATGTAACCCTGGGTTTTTATTGTATTGCAGAAGGTGTGAAATAAGAGTATTCAGCTCGGGGATAAAGCCTGTCTTAGTCTTGGCTTGGACCCCTCGCATCACAGGGTTTAATATGGCGCCCGTGACGTAAGACACTGCTTTATCCCCTTGGTGCATAATCAACTATTTGTAAGCTAAATTCGCGGTGGTTTCCAACGGATGATTTCCCCTCGGCCGAGCGATCGTCGTCAACATACAGGGAGGGTCCGAAGCGACTGTAACAGAGCAAACAGGTCTAGCCGGGCACGCACATACAGGTGACGGCACATGGCTACGCGCTTCGGCACTTACTGGTCCGTGTCCTCGTTAACTATCAGTTGCTGGCCCCAAATCGAGAGCATTGGGTCTACGATACCCCTCTGTTTGGACTGTGTCTGGAAGCTACCAGGAACACAGGCAACAGTCAGTGGGGTGCACACATGGGCGATGCAGGCATATTGATGATTAACATTCCTAGCATTAGCATTAGTAGGTACATCATCGGGGCGACCGGGCGCGGGCGGTGTGGGGTGTATTTACATTCGATGATTCGCACCTAAGTGGTTCACGTGTGGAGCGGTCATAAACATAACATCACTAACGTGGTCAAGGCTGGGAACTGTTGAGGTGTGTTGTGTCGTTGGATGTCCGTTTGTTGTTAACTTAAAAATAGATGAAGAGTGCCAAATATCGGAAGCACAGTGGTGCTCGACAGATTTGCAAAATTTTGTCTACTTTGTGATTAGAAAGTAGCACGACGTAGCCTCTAGTAGCGAGTGCTGGCACTCTGAAGAAGGTTGCGCCAGTGCTTGGTTGGTGCAGCACGACAGCTACGAAATAGTATCAAAATATAGGGTGCTGCACCAAACAAGGCGGCGAGCTAACATCGATTAGTCCACAGGAGGTCTGTCGGCGGCGCCTAAATGATAAAATTGCAATGATCGCGGATGAATGCGTAAACTTTAAAAATAGAAATCTTTAGCTTAGAAATTACAGCATTCGCATGCTGATAATAATATGGACCCTCTTGACGTTGGCCGAGGGCGAGAGACAGGATTGTTGTTTCGCTTCGTCTCCACGCCTTCCACACGCTCGCCAGTGTGAAAAAGAGGCGACGCTAATGAAATGTATGCGCGAGAAAGAAACGGAACGACATCTACGCTTACAGATCAGTTAACGAAAGCTGGCAGTACTATGAATAAGCGTACTGCATACGATTATAAGAAGTATCTGGCTTTATGAACGTGACAGGTTGTTTTGCTTTTTCAACAAAATTACTCATCTAACTTGTACTTGTACCCATTGTACTTTTTTGTATCACTTTGTCACTTGTTGCATATTTTTTTATTGTACAATAGAGTTGTTACTTACTTACTAACTCACAGATAAAAAAACTATAATAAAATTGCATTGGTGTGAGTACTGTGAACGTGCCAGCTTTTATTAACGGACCTATACATTCCTGTCGCGTCTCTCACACACAAGAGTGTGAGGAAGGCGCGTTGGCCTCGTCCCTCGCCATGAGGGAAGAGGGTAATAAAACTGAGAAGCTATCGTGGCTAAGATGTAATGAAAGCCGTTTATCATTTAGTGCCTGCGTCGCGGTCGTGTCGTGTCGGTGCAGTCGTCTAACAGTGAGGTGCTCACGGGGCGCGCTACGGACTCCGCGGCACACACATACACTCGCTCCTTTGCTTTCGTCGCTCACATTCGCTGTTCTTCCTCATGTGAACCTTATACTTGCAAAGAACATCTTTTACGACAACGCGAACGATAAAAAACATTTTCGGCGTTAAGTTTTTCAAACAGCCTCTTATTCATTAGGGGATAAATAATCCGAGATACATATCGCTAGAGACGACAGGCGACGTCGTCGGCAGACATCTTGTCGTTAACTTTTTCGTCCGCAATAATTTAGTCCATCTTGCAGTCCACATTTGTCGCCTAGTGAATATGAGGTTTTATTCTATGCTGACGTTTGCCGAATCAACACACTATCCATTTGAGTGGGCAAAGGTTATTAAGATTTAAGACCATGAATTTTAATTTAGTCGCCAATAACTTTCAACAATGAGGGCACTACTGTACACTAAGTTAAAAAGGGAATTTAATATTAAATGAGAGTGTAAATTATCTATGGATTTAGCAGTGCCATCTATTGGTGAAGCGTTCATTTACTATCCTTGTTTGCATAGTGGTAGTTAGTGCACTTTGTGCTTTTATAAACGGTCACATGGTATATATTTCAAGATTACAGCCACATTCACATGAGTAAGAACCGTTCAGATTCACCTCGAGTAGTATCGAGTGTGCACACAACTGGCATGGCATGATTTGACCAGAAACTTGAGCAAATCGCGGTCACGTCAGATGTGCACCCTCGCTGTGGTAGCAAGAGAGGGACCCACCTAAGCTCTGAGAGGGGGAGGAAGTCCACGTCGACGAGTGGCCGCAGCGAGGGGAGGCTGTACGCCACCAGGTGGCCCGTGGACAGGTAATTGACCAGGCATACACTATCTGAAACAGGGGATGAACCATATTTACTAGTAAGACATGAGACTAAAACGAGCTGCCCTTGAGTTTCTTGCTGGCTCTTCTCGGGGTACTGCATTTGGAACCAGCAACTCGTCGGTGGAGATGGGCTGCTGTTTACATTTGGCCAATCCTCATGGCCGAGTTTAGTGTGCCTTGTTTATTTGACATTTCATATTGACATTTCAAAGTGTATTTTTTATACCTACTGAAATAAAAGAATTTTGACTTTGACTTCGACTTTGATACGGCCTGTTATAATATGGCCGACAGCGAGGTTGTCGACATATTGCCTAAAACCAATGTTGATGTCTGTGATCATGAATGCTTAGTCCCCGAGCACCCACGAAGTCTGCGCGTCTGAACTGTCGAGTACCTTTTAAGCTGACGGTCTCGGCCTTGACGACGAAGTCTGTGTCGACGATCTGCTGCCGGTAGACGCAGTTCTGGCTGGGCAACGCCACGACGCGCGCTTGTTTCTCGGAGGCGATCACCACGAACTGGCGGTCCCCCGCGCCGTCCCCCGGCGTGGGGGACATGCGGCTGCCCGACGACGACGACGACTGCTTCGTCGGCGTGCGCTCGCGCCGCTCTCTCACCTGACAACCGATCGCTTGTTGAGGCGGGTTCGTTCAGCATACGTATACATCTTATTTTTATCAAGGGTTTGAGCACCCTGGGGGCTTATTTAGCCTTGAACTAAGCTATTTGTGGTTATTTAAAGGAGAGACACACGAACTTTGACTTGATAGCGTTATCTGACAAGGGGTCAGACATAAGTCGTTAAAACAAACCCCTCAGCATTCCGAACAAATGAACAACTGAACAACAACTACATTTCAGGTGTAGCAAATCATTGAATTACTAAACGTACTGCACATAGAAGAAACTTTAACACCCATCCGATGGTAAATATTATTTACTGGAACATTTTCTGAACGCAGATTGGAGGCATAAACCAAATTTGTCTAGAAAGGCAAACAGCGTCAAAATAGGGTTTGTAAAATGGTCTACTTCGAAGATTTTAGGAAACAAATTAGCTTCGCGCACTTTGCCGATGTGTTTGTACCATACTAAAAATGATGTTCTAATACTACTTATCAATAATTAGATTAAGAAGGCATAGGTACTCACATCTTTACTTTCGTCCTTCCAACTTTCGTATGAGTAGGGTATTAAAGCACCATTGCAGTCAAGAAATGACATTGTAAGGATTGAACCTTTTAACCTAAATATGGGGCCACCTGAAACCAAACACACGGTTTTTGAAATTCTACTGTTGACATAACCAGTGATATTGTTACACCAAATGGTCAACTGAGAATGCAAATGGTATTAGTATAATTATATATGTATAGCTGTACCCTTACATCATAGTCTATGACATTCGGGAATAGGGTAACTCTGTGTCAGTGTTAAAATCTCAGAATATCAACAGTTCTAGAGGTTGCCTGTTAGACACATACTCAGAAGCTTATAAACAACTTTGCCTCTTTATAATCATACTGTAGATGGGCTAATTGTCGAGTATCAATTTTTCCGAACCGAACCAAACCGAAAATTTTTACTCGACCATTCCATTGACTTTTGACATGACGTGACCATTGCACTCGTCTGTCAGTGGGAACCTGGTACTTGAGCGGTAAAATCAAAATTCTGGAATACGTTACACAAAAGAAACCAAAACCAGCAACGGTTTTTCTCTGGCGGACTTGACAGATATAATAGCCAATTCAAATTATATTTTTACAGTTGGTATACGTAAAATCCCTAGTGTTGGGTTACCTGTGGTGGAGAGCACGACGGGCTGCGTGTGCCTTAGGTCTGCCTCGGGCAGGCTGATCATCATCGTCAGCACCGAGCCCAGCGTCGTGCCGATCCACAGCGTCGGCAGTAGCGTCGTCGGGTCTGCCGCCACAACAGGCGATCAGTGTTTCATAGATTACTACTCGATAGGTGGTGTGAAGCAAAACACAAGTACTCGAGCAGTTGGGCAAATGTTGCATAACTTTGTTGGATTAAGATTGTCGCTCACAGATCTACGCGGAAACGGATCAGCAACGCCTTAACTCGAGCTGCTGAGTATTTACATACATACGCACATATATGTTCACCTTGCCTCGGGATCCGTTTCCGAGTTTCTTTGTCTGCTTTATCCAGACTTAATTTCAATTAAAATTTTATAGTATTCCTTAAAATTACATAGATGCAGAATCTTACTATTCATATTCATTATAGTTTATTAAAAGAGCATTCTTCTAAATCACAAAATAAAATCTGCTTTACCAATTACCATACATACGTCTATCACCCATACATTCGTGATTACATCATTTCATGATGCATTGCCAAGTCCAGTTTCCCGGGCACATCCACACAAACAACTTAGATTACTTCAGAGCTTTGAATTTCCATTACACACTCCCAGACACTCACCCGACTTCTTGGTGTAGCTGTCAGCGAAGGCGAGACACTGCACGCCCTCCGTCGAGATGTTCTCGAGGCTGGACATGGAGCTGGATCGCGACCGCGAGAACGAGCTGTCCAGTTTGTCTACCCGGCCGGTTGTAACACAACAGGGGGGTTATGGCCCGTGCGACGCAGGGGCGCGCACCCAAGCGTGGGTGCACAACCCTGGCACCGCTGGCGGTCGAGGATGCTCAGTGTCACAACTGTTGTGTTCGAATGTGACACGTACGGCGTGAGCTTCGTGCAAACGGTACGTATTTGGTATCCAAATCGTTTATATTTCGGCAAAAAATACACTGCAGCCAAAATGATGATAATTTTGGCTGTCTTTTTGTGTCTAGCTAGCGCCGAAATTGAATGAAATACTTTATTACTTTTACCTGAACAAATATTTTTATCATCTCGTTAAGTTGTTTAGGCTACATACAGTCAACAAAAAAAACTACCCAATCTTCGATTGAATTTCTTGGAGCTTTAAACGTTTGACTTCGGTCACAAATCGACCGTCGTTCGGACACTAGTTTCCGCATACATACACAAGAAGGAAATCTTAATTTGAGTAAAGGATCAAGATACAATGTAGTAGGTAACCATTTTATTAGCCATTGCAGAATTATACCGATTGACAGATAAATAATTGAAAGAGTTGAGAAAGAAGATATCAGACCCCGATCGCACAGAACTCGCGCGTGTACTGGCAGAGCACTCGATCCTCAATCGCCAGCAATGGATCAACTAGTCTACGTAAAGTGGCAAGCTACTGCTAGCTCGTGGCTCAGTGGCCTCGGTGCGGTTGTGAAATCAGCTGAAATCTCCCATTCGGTGCAACATACACTTGTGAGTGCTTCAAAACAGTCCAAGAGAAAGAGTCATGCAAAGAGTTAGTATGGACTGCATGCCCGTCCAATCTCAGCTTATTACACAACGTGTGTTATGTGGTTAGTTCGGCCCGATAGTCGGGCGGGTGCTTCAGGTATGGTGGTGGCAGTGTTAGCGTCGTGTGACCCGATCGGCGATACAGCCCAACACCGATCGGCCTCACACATTCCCATCTCACTTATGTTAGCTTAAAGTTAGGAGCACATTAACAGCTTAGATGAGGACGGCCGATGAGAAGCGCTAGTAAGTCAGGAAACAAAACACACGCGAAACAACAGCATGGGATGACAGATGGATGACGGCCAGGTCGCAAGCGGGGCCCGCGCTCCGCCCCTCTACAAGCGCAAACTCCTCAGAACATCATCTAAGTACTGTCTACTTGAAGCCCCATTCGAAATTATCGTCTAAGTTCACGTCACTAGTAAAAAGCGGTCATGTGGACGGACAGACAGTCTAATGCAATAAAACATAATAATATCTAGTGATAAAGAGCGGCGCCGCGGCGCGCGCGCATGCACTAGTGCGGTAGTAAGGAGGGTACCGTAAGCATACATAGACATAATGACAGCCGAATATAGAGGCAGCCAAAAACGAGCCATATAAACTGTTTGCTTGGTGGCAGAGCTAGAAAAGAAAAACAAACTTCATGTACTAAGAGCGGTCGTAAGATTAATAGTATCAGAGATGTCGGGTGATGCTGCGGGAGCGCAGGCAAACAATAACAACGTGAGCGCTCGTGATAACACCGGTCCCAACGAAACAGAGAAAGAATAGAAAATGAACAGATCATGTGTCGATACAATATGGAAAGCCTCGCTTATATTATGCACATATAACATACAGTTCCCGATCATCGTAACACAAGTGATAAATTATGAAATAAGTAGTTTTGAGTAGTAAGTCACCTTTTAGTTAACTCTAAGAGTCATGCCAATCAATTCCGTTTAACTGAGTGCGTCGAGGTGTCGGTGAGAAGGAGAACGGACAAGACAGTCACAGCCACAATTTCAACTAACGCAAGAACACTACCTACGGTGTACGGAGGGCCGCGGCCCGTGACTAAGCCACCAAGAGAGGAAAAAATCAAAAACAAAGAAAGGAAAAGTAAAATCGATGCAATGTTTGGATACCATTGGGTTGCATTATGTGTAAGTACTCCATAGATGCGAGAGTCTGCGGAATAGTTGGTTCTGTACCGACAAATAAAACCACAATCGTTACAAGCATGATCTCCAGGGCACTATAAGGGCCGGGGTTTGGCCACCCGGCGCGCGGCGCGGCGTGATGTGGCACGTGATGTGGCACGTGACGTGACGGCGACATGACAACAGCGGCCGCACGCCGGGCGGCGCACCGCTTGCCCAATCACACATCCTCACAGTAAATTGTACAGCAAAGTCGTCTCAAGCGACGTGGACATACACCATATAAAAGATGAGGATTTCATTCTGAAGTCGGTGATGAGGTCACAACAAAGGAGAACACTACTCGGACGGAACAACTAGAAATAAAATTATATAATAACCAATCGTGAATAGGCGTGGTATTTTCCAATGATTACCTATTAAATGATTCCGATCTGAAATTGGAAATAAGTCAAATAAATAATACGAAATTTCACAACTGAATACGCTACTCGACAAATTATAACGGGGATTCAACTTAATATCACAAATTTAATGAGTTATGGTCCGATGTCCAGCAATTGTGTCTTTTATTGTTAATTTAGGAAGTATTTTTGTGATCATTTATGAATTTAACTTTGGCAGTCTATTACCAAATTCTAACTACCGGGCTATGAATTTCAAGAGGTTTTGAATTATTTTGTTAACTTTACTGTCACTATGTAACACAAGAAACGAGAAATTGTACAAAACATCTTCAAATTCATAGCAAAAAGTATTAATTATGTAGGTAAGTAAGTATAGTAATGAAAGAAGAAGTAGGTAGTAGGTAGGTGAGTGAGTGTAGAGGAAACAAAAATTCAAAAATCAGAAGAAGAAAACAAGATAACAGACCTCGATTGCTTTTTTGGCTCAATCCCAATGAAGTGCTTCTGTCTCAAAAAGAGAATGGATTAGTACAGTGCTTTAAAATGCAGCGGGATGAAGCCGCAGCGGGTGGTGGTCATCGCCAAGGCGGCCAATGTGAACATTTACAAATCTAGGCCACTTGAACATTAATTCACAACGGCTCAGTCGCACTCATAAGCTAGAGGCCGATCACAGGATGCGGATGGCACATTCGGCGGCTGCGTCGGCAGCTCCAACAAAACCGGGGGAACGAAACGAAACCAAAACGGAACATAAGAATAGAAATTGCGACTGTTTCAGAATGGAAGGAGACGAGACTGAGCGTGACATCGTATAAGGTGACTGTACTACCAAAACTGCAATACTGTCGCGTCGTGAGCAGAGAATGCTGCGGGGCGGGGGGCGCGGCGTACACGTCGGACGCGGTGGACAGGCACTTGTGCAGT
This sequence comes from Ethmia dodecea, assembly GCA_963855545.1. NCBI lineage: Eukaryota > Metazoa > Arthropoda > Insecta > Lepidoptera > Depressariidae > Ethmia > Ethmia dodecea. Next base: position 212,729 of record OY979448.1, read on the forward strand.
TTGCGGGTACCTTGCGAGCGCGAGCGGCGCACGGCCCGGCCCGCGCCGCCCCCCGCCGCGCCGCCCCCGCCGGCGCCGCCCCCCGCTGCGCCCCCGCCCGCCGCCGCCACCGCCCCCGGGGCCGCCGTGCCGCCCGGCCCGTTCATCTACAACACACACACCCGTCCCGCACCCAACTCCACACACCCCCGCCCCCGTCCCAGCGGCGCCTCCCCGATACCGACTCCGACGCAATCGCAGCGAAACGGTTTTGGTGCTAAACAAGATTCTAGTTGTACAGTCCTCTCCGAGGCGTTCGATCGCTTCGATCACAATGCTCTCCAGGCCGACGCCCTCGCCTATGACCTGAACTTAGGCTAGCGTTGAAAAGCTGGAAAAGAAAAGATGCGAGCGAGCGGAGAAACTTTTGATTTAGCCCGACGTTTTTTTTAAGTATTTTAATCTTGGAGTACCACAGGGATCACGCTTGGGTCCTATTACTCCAAGACGACGTCAAATGTTAAATTGTCATTTTTAAAGAAACTATGGAAGAGTCGCAAAATTGCAGTCGGAGTTTATATCGTCAGTGTTAAAGCCCTCCACCAGAACCTCTCCCAGACATATTGACATATTATAAAGGAGACCAATGGTTACAAGTGAAGACCCTATTAATATAGACGGGACATTGAGTTAGTTGACCGTGATCTCTGTGCCTGTTGTCAGATTAGTATGTTCGTGAGCGCCGGTTTAGTAAATACTTGGAGTCGTGTCGTGACTCGGAAACATGGTACGGTTCGAGTTCCCTCTGTTAGTTCAGTGTCTGTGCCATACTTTACTGAGTTGTTCATACCTATGTGGTGCGGCACTTCGACCACTTCCTCGTTCGCTTTGTCCGCGTCTGTTTGTTCATTTCTCGTGCAAAGCCGCGAGACTAACTCTCCTGGGGAAAGTCGATCAATGAAACAAACGCATGTAGAGGTCGGATGATGAGATGTTCGCCGGCCGCGGCCGACGCGGCGATGAGCTAGACTGATGAAACTACCAAGCGGACAGTGCGCAGCTAGATCCCACTACTAGTATCAGCTTATACCATTAGCATGTACCTACAGTAGTTTTAAATCAACAAACGGACATCGACAACACAGAGATCACCTACTGTTTACTTGATGCAAATATTACATTATCTATTTAATTACCGAGAAAATCAGCGAATAGATATTTAAGGCAGTTAGAGTCTTCATCTGACGAGTCCTTGTCCTTGGGGATAGAAAATAAACACATCAGTCTCCGCTCGCACTGGCAGTGCACGGGCACGTTACTCTTACACCTAGGGACTTCATATACTGTGCATTTATACAGATGGCCGAATACATAATACTTATCAGGTATAAACATTTTATATTACACTCCATAAAATATAATAATAAACTAAAATATAAATAAAAAGCCAAATATCACAAAAAGCACAAAGCATTTGAAAAGATAAATCGTCATGTTACATTCGTTCTTATTAAAATGTTTAAACGTCATCATTAGTTACTTATAAATTACTGTATCTTATTTTATTACTGATTTAAACCGTTCAGGTTAGAGTTAAAACTAGCTACCATCACCTCTAACGAGCCAAAAGTCTATCTATTAAAACGGGGCTACGGTATTAGTACCAAATCATGTAAAAAACGCCAAACCATTACCATTCAAATCCAATCCGAGAACAATCGAGTATCTACACTATGTTACAGCGAATGACGTTCTAAGTGCTACGGAGCGTCTCGTGAGACCCGGCGGAGTGATGTCGGATGTGTGGGTGAGATGAGGTGCGGCGGTGGGTCGGTACTTACTGAAGCGGCGCATGAGGCTGCCGGCGAAGGAGGCGGGCAAGGGCTGCGAGCCCGCCTGCCTTCGGCGCAGGTCGCGCACGCTCTCCTGCTTGCTGTACTTGATGTTGGGCACCGACAGCAGCCGCTGCTCCCTCTGCTCCCTCTTTCCTCCTCCTTCTTGGCCCTCTCCCTCTGGCGCGGCGGACGCGCGGGCCGCCCGTCCTCCTCGAACAGCGGCAGGTTGTCCGGCCTCGTCGCCTTCTCCTCCTCCAGCCTCGACGGGGACAGCTCCGGCGAGGGCGCCGCCCCGGCCCTCTCCTTGTCCTGCCACCGCTCCTGCAGCTCCTTGTGCATCCTGTCGTACACGTCCGAGGACCTCTTCTCCTGGAGTTCCTTGTGCATCCGCTCGAATACGTCCGAGCACACGCGCAGCGGGGACGGCAGCTGGCTCTTGTCCCCGCTGCGGTCCTCGTCTTCCGTATCAGCGGCTTTGGGGTCCTCACTGTCCGGTGATTCGGCGGCTGACTCGGGAGCAGCGTCAGTCTTATCGCTCGTCTCGCCGTAAAATTGTGAGTTCGCTCTGTCGGCGGTCGGCTCGTCCGCGTTGTTCTCCGGCGGGACGGTGAATGCGGCCTTGAACTTGAGGTCGACCTTAGAGAGCTGTCGCTTCAGATTGAAAGTCTTCCAGGAGGTGGTGGACTTGCGGCGGGTGTCTAGTTTGTCGGGCGGCGGCGCGGGCTCGTCGGCGGCGGGCTCGGCCGGGCTGGCGGCCGGAGTGGCCCGGCCCTCCTCCAGCTTGACGGGACACGGGAGGGGAAACATCAGACAGGCGGGTTTGCACGGGGACGTCGGGCTGGACTTTAAAATAGACAGGACAACACTTCCTTGGTCCGAAGGAAATCCGCGGGGTGTGGTTAGGTTAACGTTTTCCGACCACCACGTTTCGTGTGCGATGTAGATGACATAGCTAAGGTGTTGCGCCACTGAGATTTCCGCAGAGCACGAAACTCTCTGTCCTGTGTTGCGAGTGGTCCCCGTGTAAACCCGCCTTGAAGGTCGCTCGATCACTGGAACTGACTCGTGAATGTTCTGTGCGCGATTCTATGGTGTGCAGTGACTCGCGACATCGGGGCATGGGTCGGCTAGACAAAGGGCACCGCACCGAAGGAGCCTCTTCCACGTGACGTCATATATCTGCCGTCGACGTCGGCGAGGAGGCTCCTTCCGTGGAGCGGTTAACCAGGAACAGTTCGAAAATAGGAAAATAGAGATCGACAGTCTCTATGTCAAACGTGACAATATTACTTAAGACTAGCATGTTGCAGTGGGCAGTCGGACGCTTGTACAAGTTCACTTCAAACGCAAGACCTAGTTCATAGACTTAAAAGTAACATTCCTGAATCGAAGTAGTCGGTCGAAAGTTGGAGTTGCAGTTGATTCTCGTAATTCTACGAAGGTATGCAATGTAAGAATAGTGAAGACAGGCCAGAGAGTAAAGAATGTCTAACGATGCCATGCTTGATGTCGCTACAGGGCAAGCCGGGGTCGGCGCTAGCGCTAAATACTTTAAAATAATCAACTCAATCGGAACCAAAGTAAAGTCAAAGGGGTGAGATCGCGCGGCGTCCAGCTCTTTCTCGCTCACCTGGACCCTGCGACCTTTGCAACTTAGAGCTCAATCAAAAGAAAATGCAAATCAAATGTAATGTGAAACAAATTTTCTTTTTACAGTTCTGTGCCCTCCGGACATTTTCTGGTATCTGTGTGCGGTGTTCGTGTGTCGCGGCGGGTAGGTACCTTTCGAATTTTGCAAAATTACTATTAATGTTTCGTAGGTATGTACAATCTCTGGACGTTCCGTAGCTTTATTAGTTTAATATTCTACGCAATCTTTGTCACTATTCCGATAAATCGCTGCAACTTGTCGCACACGTGCGGCCGTTCGCAGTCGTCATGGATGGCAGCTAAAGCCATCATTGTCGTAACCTTTGTGAGCGTTCCAGCCTCTACGGTTTCCGGCAACACTTTTGTCGGTTACATTTATTTTTATTAGCTGGAAAAGTCTAAGTCTTTGGAGTTTCGCCTGTCTTCTTCGGAAATAAGATAGTTTGAGAGTAAGTCTTCATAAGGTTGGTTTTCGTTGTATTTACGCACAAAGAAAGTTCTTAAATCACCTTACATACCTACCCTCGGATGGTTTTAAAAATTCTAACAGTTTGGTGGCTAGGTATTTGCCTAACACAATTTTCTAGAAAGTATACTTCCCAAAGTTTGAGGAAAGACCTACAGCTAAAGTGTTTATTAGTTAAACCTAACATTTCGAGAGAACAATCATTCGACTATGCAAAACTGTTGCCGAGAACCGCGAGGCTGGCGATACTCGTGTGGTGGTAGTGGTAGGGCAGCGGTAGTGGTACCTGGTCGAGCGAGGGCGAGCGCTGCCTGTCCCCGTGGCGCGGCGGTCGGCCGGGGTCGGCGTGGTACAGCGCGTGCGCAGCCAAGGCCGCCACCACTGCGCGCCGCGAGATGTCCACCACCACCACGCCGCGCTCGCCGCCCCACGCCATGCTGACGCGCCACAAGCAGTGTAACACATTCTTAGTACTCCATCACTGAGATTATTCAACCCTCATATAAGTGAAGATATGCATGTTAACCTGGGCTTGTTCTCTTACATAATTCTTGTGGTTTTGCTAGGCACCGAATAGTGATCAGTACTAGCGTATAGTGTGAACATTTTCCGCTTCCCCTAGATTTTAAGAATCATTCACTATAATAAAGTTGTCTCCATAGGCAATATGTCACTTTAAAAAGGCAACTTTATGTTGGTGCTGGCTACAGATATCAAGTTTGGACGAATACAATTTCTATAATATATAAAGATCTTATAAGATAAAAGTGTAAATATCCTAAAAATTAAAAATTAAATAAACTCACGCCTTTCATCCCCGAGGGGGTAGGCAGAGGTATTCCACTACTGGATATACCCACATTTCACGAGATACATTGGACCCCTAAACGTGATAGATGGTGAGTCCATCGCCGGACCGGGTCTATTTACACATGTCTCAGAATAAATTCTGAGACCTGCGGGTTTCCTCACGATGTTTTCCCTCACCGTCGATCTAGTGATAAATATGTACGTAAGTTTTTGAAAAAGTCATTGGTACATGCCAGGATTCCAACCCGAGCCTCACTGATTTTCGACCGGCTCTTTAACCGTCCGGGCTATCACTGCTCTTATAATATACTAAACTGCGAGAGTACGTACAGGCCGTAGGAGGAGTTGATGGTGAGCGCGACGATGGGGTGCGGCGCGCCCTGCTGCAGCGCCACGAGCGCCGCCTGGAACCCTGCCGCGCGACGGACGCCGCCCGTGCCCGTGGCGCCGCGGACGCGCAGAGATGTACTGCTCGAGCCGCACCAAACGCCCGACTGCGCATTAATTCTTGTCTACTTATTTCAATGAACAAGCGAGACGAGAGGTAGAACTGATTGTTCTTATTTACGGGATACAAATTTTCGTTGCATATGGGGACCCAGTATAGAGCCTTGAGGGACACCGGCATCGTTTCGTTTGTTTTAACCAGGATTCCTCTAAAATGTCTCAAATTCTTCACCCTTGTTAATAATTTGTAATCCTTCATCATAATCTCTTGGGTACCTCGTAGGATAGCAAAGAATTCAAGATCAATCATTTATTTTAAGATGTATCTTATGCCAGACTCAATCAAAAGCTATTGCATAGCCAATAGTCAGGTTGGCAGCGAAAATGTTGATTATATTTAGTATGATTTACTGTAGACTTATGAGGTTTTTTACAGTAACAAGAACTTGAAAACGGATACTAACAATAGGTAACTTATTTTTGAAATTCCAAGAGTCCACTCATCAATGTTACCCTGCCGTGCTACAGCACGTAACTCCACTGTAACACAGATAGACCTCTTTCTGACTGTCCTCAAAGAGAGTTCCCTGCACACTATCTTTGTGAATCTCACCCGGCGCGCCTCGCTGTCGGCGTCCCCGCGGCTGAAGGACATTGACCTCGCCCCGCCCTCCTCGGGCGACGGCTCCTCCTCCAGCGACTCCGAGATCACCGGCACGTCCAGCACCTGTAACATGGGTATGATAGGCCTTTGAATGAAGTCTTTATTTTACAATTTTTTTAGTTGCAAAGTCAAAGTCAAAATGTTTTATTCAAAATAGGAACTTACAAGTTTACTTATTGAACGTTATTTCAACTCCACCGCTTCAGCATGTATGGTTGAGGAGAAGAAGTTAAACGTCTTCAACATTTTCTATAACTTCTTTTTAGTTATCGGCAATAGAAAGACAGTATTTGACTTTTACTGAAGACTACTAAGACTTCTCGACACAGAGATTGTTAGATCTATGCTGCTTGAAGTATTCCGAAAATGTCCACCCTACGTATTTTGTCGAATCTTATTCACTGAATTCCGAGCAACCGCAGCATTCTGTAATTGAATCAGAGTTCTGATTGGCAATTGATTTAGGACCGGTTTAATTTCAATAGCGGCTGTAACTTTGTTGAGTTTTTAAATCCTATATTCACGCAAATTATCCTTGTCCGATTAACCGGCTCGATGCTATTAATGGCTATCAATTAGAGTTATTGTAAACCATATTTATTAGTAAGACATGAGATTGAAAAGAGCTGCCCGTGAGTTTGCTGGTTCTTCTCGGGGTACTGCATTTGGAACCAGCAACTCGTCGGTGGAGATGGGCTTCTGTTAACATTTAGCCAGTCGTTATTAGACTATTGACCTTGTACCTACAAAAAATAAATGATTTTTGTCCTTGACTTGTCAAATGACGCGTCACGCGGGTACTCACGTGCGTCTCCCCGTGCGTCTCGGCCTTCCTGAACTTGAAGAGCACCACGTGCCCGTGCGGCAGAGCGGCGGCCAGGCGACGCGACTCCGCGCACAGCGCCACCTGTTGGATGGCCAACGGCGCTTCCTCCTCGCCGCACACGCTCGCCGCGCGACGCTCGAACACTGCAACGAGGAACTCACGGCTGATCCACATTGGTCGGATTGATCCAGTGCTAGTGGATCGAGTGAACGGTGACAAATTTATTTATGACTAGCAACCCGCCCCGGCTTCGCACGGGTGCAATGCTAATACTAAAACCTTCATCTTGAATTACTCTATCTATTAAAAAAACCGCATCAAAATCCGTTGCGTAGTAATGTAGCTTTCCATTGGTGAAAAAATTTTGAAAATTGTTTCAGTAGTTTTGAGTTTATTCGTTACAAACATACAAAAATAAAAATCTTTCCTCTTTAATATTCGACGGGCCTGTAGGCTCAGTCGGTAGTGACCCTGCCTTCTGAGTCGGAGGTCGCGGGTTCGATCCCCGCTCGGGGCCAACATTTGTGTGCATGAACATGTCTGTTGGCTTCGTGTCTGGTCGTTTAATATTTATTTAAGTATGTTTATCAGTTGTTTAGTACCCATAGCACAGGCTCTGCCTAGTTTGGGACTAAATAACCGTGTGTGAATTGTGTCCCACAATTTATTATTATTATTAATATTATTGTAGATATAGATAGTTCGATACGACTAATTCGATAAGTACTTATCGAATTAGTTAGGTTAGTATTAGGAAAATGGAATTAGTATATCACTACATAGTAGGTATAAAACAAAGTCGCTTTCTCTGTCCCTATATTTACGAAGTAACTATTCTCTAATCTGTGCCTATATCCCTATGTATGCTTAAATCTTTAAAACTACGCAACGGATTTTAATGCGTTTTTTTTAATAGATGGAGTGATTCAAGAGGAAGGTTTTAGTATTAGCATTGCACCCGTGCGAAGCCGGGGCGGGTCGCTAGTTTTAATATAAAATCCATTTTGAAAGTTTTTGCAATTAGGTACTGGACCACTCCGAAATGTGTTTTAGTGAAATGTGTGTGTGTATTTCGTAATTCACAAAAACGGGGACTCACCTTTAGAACATTTTAATTTGTACAAAATTTGTAAGGTCCCTGCACTCGCATCCCAAAATTTTACACTCCCGTCTGCGTGCCTGGAACATTACAACAAAGACGTTTGAATTATTAATAGGTTACTAGCGGTCGTCCGCTTCGTTTACCGGACGCCATAGACCCATATTTTACACAATATACTTATGTTTAATCATAGCATATAGGTTATTTCGATGTATAAGCTATGTTACAGTAAAATTTCCCAAAGTCCTTTCGTAGTTCGTAAGTAGTTCAATCATCATCATCATCAGCCGGAAGACGTCCACTGTTGAACAAAGGCCTACCATAGAACGCCACAACGAACGGCACCTTGCTGCTTGCATCACCAACCGGTCATCGGTCCACCTGGTGGGAGGACTACCAACGCTGCGTCTACCAGTTCGTGGTCGCCACTCGAGAACCTTTCTTCCCCAGCGGTCATCGGTTCTTCAATAGTAAACCGGTAAAAACTAGATAGCACTTCGCGATTTCATCTCCGAAAACTTTCTTTGTTGGACGAATGCAGCCTTACACTTTACCAATCTGATTGACAAGTCTCTGCTCACCCAGTGAGGATGATCTCGCTGTAGGAGCAGGAGGCCGGCGCCCACTCGCCGCCGTCCACGGGCCACAGCTTGTCGCTGAAGCCGGCCGGCTTCTTGTTGCCCTGCCGGCCCACAGAGTAGAACGCGGGGATCTGCAACCATCGAGACATTGCCATAGACTACAAGAAACAGAGCCATAGACTACCTAAAGGGTGTCAACGGGATCCTAGTAGCCTCCTTTGACGGTCTGTCTGTGGGTTGGATCTCATGAATTTGTATTTCTATTGCCCAGGTAACATCAAACAATGAACATAAATGATGAAAAAAAAAAGAGAGAAAAGAAAAAGAAAGAAAGAAAAAAAGCGTGTATACTTTTTTTTCTTTTCTAGGGAGGCGGAAAGCGGCAAATTTCGGCCCGCTGTGCTAAACGAAGTGGCCGCTTTCCGAAAGCCTCAGATCTACTAGATATTTTACTTTCCTAGGTGTGTAATATACTATTCAGAAGCAACCTCAATCCTCAGTATGAGTGACTGACCAGGTCCGAAGGGCAGTCTGCGAAGTAGGAGCAGCACGTGACAGGCGACTCGTGAATGTCCATGGGGTAAGGGTTCTCGAAGCAGGGGTACCCGGGGGACAGCAGGTCGATCACCACCAGATCATTCTGGAGTAGCACCACGATCGCGTACGGCTCCTGGTAGTCTGAAGAAAAGAAATTGTTGTCTGTAAAGTCGGTATAAGGACGATAATTTTACGTGATAACGTCATAAGAAAACATTGACGAAAAATTGCATACTGGAGTGGAAGAGAGATAGATGCGTCACAAGCCGAACGCCTAGGCCGATCGTGCCTCTCTATCGCTTGCCTCTCGCTTGCACGCTTAGCTAAAGCGGATCGTGACACATTCAGTTGGCGGTCATTGATTTATAAGACGTTATCACGTCAGAAAGAATCACGCTTTTTATCCGCGAGGTATTCAATTTCTGGAAATACCAACATTACACCAGTATATTCTTTGGACCCCGAACGTCATGTGGTGAGCTCATCGCCGGACCGGGTCTGTTACACATGCCCCAGAATTAATTATTTGACCTGCGGGTTTCCTCACGATGTTTTCCTTCACCGTCGAGCTAGTGATAAATATGTACGTAAGTTTTTGAAAAACTCATTGGTATATGCCAGAATTCGAACCCAAATCTCACGAATTAGAAGCGGGCTCTTTAACCACAGGGCTGTCACTATTAAGCGAGTATAAATACTTGGACAGGCCGATCATGAACCAAATTATCCAAAAAAAAATCCACATTTTAAGTAAGACATCAAAATTCCCGATTCTCGGAACGGAAAATATTTCGCATTGCTGAAACCCTAATCCCATTAGATTAAAATAATTAGGAATACAGTTCTGTTGAAATTGTTTTGAATTTAAGCAAATAATAAAATTGTAGCCAAGAATAAATAAAATTAACAGTTGCCCATAGATTGGTAAATAAATTAAAAATATGTAAATCAACATATTTACTTAATTATATACTTTTCACACCACATGCTTGACAAAGCCGGATTATATATCATATAAACGTCACCGAAAGCAAGACATTATATCCTTTGGCTTTAGCCGGGTTATAATGTTGTATGGAATTTAATTATAACCCTAGGTCAATAATGTATTTTTAACTTTTCATAATCCTTATTGCTATGACGATAAAGTCTAATTTCGTTAAGCAAAATGTGGTGCACGGTCCTGGCCACCTCGATTTTCGAAAACCGAAGCCGCGACCAACTAGATTCGCACGATCTTCATTTGTTAAATCAAGTAGGTCACGCCGCGCCGGCAGAAACAAGTGCTGTATCCATTTTATAGCTTTAGGTACCATTTCAAAAAGAATATCGAAAATGTCGAGTGATGAAAGTACTTTGACTCCAGAGTCTATTAAACTAGATGCCATAGGCATTGTCAATAATCTACTACCATGCAATTGCATTTTATTGTCTCGCGGTGAGAAAAGTAGAGTATATAACTCGGGAATAAAACTGTTTTTGTCTTGGGGCTTAAATCCCTCACTAAACTCAGGACTCAGTCTTAATTCCCTCGCTTCGCTTGGGAATTAAATCAAAACTGGGAGTCCTTCGTTACGTTCAGGATTCAATGTCGCGCCCATGACATAAAACAGTGCTTTATTCCCTTGTTGTATAATCTACTATTATAATAGATCTTCCTATCATATGTATCACTTACTTTCATAATAATAATATGATCTCTCACATTCTACCCATAAGAACAACGAACTGAAAACATTCTATCGAATGTAGCAAGTTCTTCTAAAAATTTCAAAAATAAATAGTGGTGACTATTCACTTTTCAAAGCGGAATGTGAACGATGACCTAATACTGCGCAGCTGAACGAAACCATAGCGCGGGTTAGAATACCTGTGGCGTCATCTAGCCGACACTGAGATACTAAATGTTGTAAGGTGAACGCTTTATAGTTGACTTTTTCTAAAATAAATTGCGAGTAATCAGCAATTTGCATCAAATTTTAAAACAATAAAGACAATTAAACGATTGAGTACTAAAATGATGACTTCACAATTAATTTTCGTTTTGACCGATGATAAAAAGTAATTAATTTAAATAGGCAGTAAAATACCCTAATTAATAATAATATAATTTGTTTGTATTGAATAGGCTCCAAAACTACTGGGCCGATGTTAATGATTCTTTCACCAATGGAAAGCTTACTTTTCTAACGTAACATGGGCTATAATTTTCCCACGGGAACGCGACTTATGCGGGTCTGGCGGAAAAGCTATCACTTAAGCAGAGTCTAAATAGGGCATAGATAAGTAGCCGTACCGGCGCGGCGGTTAGGGATTTTATTTTTTATTTTTATTTTGTTTTATTTTGGTAACAGACAGTCATGTATCTTAAACAATACAAACATAGTTTCTCTTATCGACTTAGAGTACCAACAAATTAAAAGTAAATACATAATTAACATGTGATTCGGAAACGGCAAATTTCACAAAGCAATTTGCTACGGTTTTCTAAGAAGATATCTGAAGTTTACTGAACTGGTGATCAATTACAAGTTTCTTATATGTCTTTTTGTTATTTGAAAACAAATCTATATGTGACAAATCCTTGTTATAATCGGAGAGAGTGCGTCTAATGTAAGAGTGTAAGGCATAGTTGGTTGAGGCTGGAGGTATCGAAAATAACTGGTTCGTTCGGCGTACAGTCCGTGAAATTTTGAAATAGATTTTTTGCAAAAGCTCAGGAGATGATGATGATGAGGGATGTCACATTGATCGAAAAATATCGATTATTCTCTTTTCAATAATCGATTAATTTGATTAAAAATAATTGATTATTAAAAAAATATCAATTAACATGAAAAATTATCCTTTTTTTACCATTCTTTATCCTTTTAAAACATAAACTTTATGTTAGTGAAGTTACTTTAGTTGCAAATTTCTTCATTCGTCGCACAAATGGTGCTGTTTACAAAAATCGGTTAAAATATGTAATTTAAGCACATTTTTTCTTTTATATTTTTTATTTCAGAATATCTGTGATAGATTTTTTGCATATTTAAACAATCGATTATTATAAAAAACTATTATTTTATCACATACCGGCGGTGTGCGGGCTCTCGCAGAGGGTGACGAAGTCGAGCACGGGATGCTCCATCTCCAGCACGGTGGTGGTCTTCCCGCTGAGCACCGTGATGATGTGCGTGCGACCCGCCTTGTCCGTCGGCAGACCGCCGGAGAAGATCACCAGGCTCTCCCTGGAACACCAAACGCACCACTAGAACATGCACCAAAGTCAAAGTCAAAATGTTTTTATTCTGTAGGCGCTCATATGTCCACTTATTGAAAGTCATTGCGACTCCACCGCTTCGGTATGTATAGTTGGGGAGAAGAAGCGGGGCAAGAAACTCCTCAACACATTATTCTTTTAACCCATATATTCAATACAATACAAAGACAAGTTAGGTACATGGTTTTAGTGCTTTGCTGAGCTGGAGAAAATTTACACCAAACATCATTGTCATTCTAATACTCATCTAACTTATAATATGCCATTTTACATAAAACCAAAGAAATTAATTTGCATAAAACCCTTTTAACGTTAGTTTTTAACATTTTTTTCTGACAAAATCTATCCTTCCTTCATCCTTGTGATGTTGTGATATAATATATAATATATAAGTTAGTTTATGATTACAACACGACAATGAATATCAAAACCTATATATTATATTTCTTTGATCAAAACAGATACCTAGCTCTGAAAACGGTATAATATATATTATTATGTACAGTTTATGTACAACTTATAATCAAATTATTTTTGGCTAAAATATACTGCCATTATTTTCCATTACAGATTCTCATCAATCAATATACACTTAGAAACTTCGCTCCCAAAAAGTTATGTTCAAAGGATATAAAATTAAGAATCTCTAAAAGAAAATAAGAACTCAAACTTTTTGTACGCTCTAAGGTTCGGGACCAAGTATATTGAAGCAGCAAAATAGCCAGCCAAATACCCTTGGGTGGTTTGAAAAATTCTGACTATTAGTTGGCCATTAGCTTAACACCATCTTCCAATCCTCAGTGGTCTTGTATGGGAGATTAAGCCCAAACTTCCTTTTTCCTTTCTCATGTGTGAGAATGGACGCTTAGCTCAGCAGTAGGCTGTTACGGGTTGATGATGACAAATATTGATTAAATTTTGTATCTTATTAAATCTCCGCGCTTATTAGTGTCAAAATATCACCGTACCTACCGTGCCATGAGATTATGATTGAAGGTTATTTGCTGACTACTCTTAATAAAATTCAGCCTATACTGAGTTTTAAAGTATATAGGAAGTCAACGCAACTTTTTTGTTATTTGACATGAATTGCCTGGGATATAGCTTATCTTGGGAAATAGCGTTTAAGCTACTTTTTATTCTGAAACGTGAACAAAGTCGTGGTTAAGAGCTAGTACACTTTATTTCCATTAGTTATGAAAATTGGAAACTCTGCGAACTGGACGTTCTGCGAACTGGAAATTTGCGAAGTGGACATTCTGCGAACTGGACATTTTGGGAAGTTGACATTTTGCAACAGCTGGCCATTTTGCGAATTGGACATTCTGCGCCTAAGCGGCTGTACTCACCCCGTCCTCGAGGTCTTCCACTCCAGCCTGAGGATCGGCTTGCACGGCTCCAGCTTTCCGTCTTTGCTCGCTTTCGCTGGAAATAATAAATTTACACATTACATACCCATTCGTTCAGTTTATCGGCTATTATGTAAATTTTATAGCGGTGACCTAATCATGAGAGACATCTTTACGGTTGGGGGAATTTGTTAGAATTACTGTGATGGTAGTAACGTGACTCTATTATATACATCATACACCTTCGAATAAAAACCATTTTGAGATATTACAGTTTAAAGTTTATTTATATTTTTTGCTCATGATTTTAAAACTTGGAGCTTACCACGTAAATTTATGTATCCCCTTGACAATACAAGTGATAATAGATAATTGAAGCATCAAATGTCATTTAAAACTGCACTTTTAATTACATACGGCAACGTGACGTAATTTAGGTAACATGGTCGTTTCCATAATATTATAACCCATAATATTATAACGACTGCTTGAAAAATCGAATTATCGAATAGATGCGTCACAAGCCGAACTTAGGCCGATCGTGCGTCTCTATCGCTTGTTCTGCGCTCTCGGCTTGCACGCTCGGCTCACACTTTTTCGTGCGTGCAGCCGGCCTTCATCTATCTATACTAATATTATAAAGAGAAAAGATTTGTATTTTTGTATGTTTGTTACGAATAAACTCAAAAACTACTGGACCGATATAAAAAATTCTTTCCCCAATGGAAAGCTAGAATACCCCTGAGTAACATAGGCTACATTTTATTCAAATATTTTATTTTATTTTATTTTATTTTATTTTATTTTATTTTATTTTATTTTATTTTATTTTATTTTATTTTATTTTATTTTATTTTATTTTATTTTATTTTATTTTATTTTATTTTATTTTATTTTATTTTATTTTATTTTATTTTATTTTATTTTATTTTATTTTATTTTATTTTATTTTATTTTATTTTATTTTATTTTATTTTATTTTATTTTATTTTATTTTATTTTATTTTATTTTATTTTATTTTATTTTATTTTATTTTATTTTATTTTATTTTATTTTATTTTATTTTATTTTATTTTATTTTATTTTATTTTATTTTATTTTATTTTATTTTATTTTATTTTATTTTATTTTATTTTATTTTATTTTATTTTATTTTATTTTATTTTATTTTATTTTATTTTATTTTATTTTATTTTATTTTATTTTATTTTATTTTATTTTATTTTATTTTATTTTATTTTATTTTATTTTATTTTATTTTATTTTATTTTATTTTATTTTATTTTATTTTATTTTATTTTATTTTATTTTATTTTATTTTATTTTATTTTATTTTATTTTATTTTATTTTATTTTATTTTATTTTATTTTATTTTATTTTATTTTATTTTATTTTATTTTATTTTATTTTATTTTATTTTATTTTATTTTATTTTATTTTATTTTATTTTATTTTATTTTATTTTATTTTATTTTATTTTATTTTATTTTATTTTATTTTATTTTATTTTATTTTATTTTATTTTATTTTATTTTATTTTATTTTATTTTATTTTATTTTATTTTATTTTATTTTATTTTATTTTATTTTATTTTATTTTATTTTATTTTATTTTATTTTATTTTATTTTATTTTATTTTATTTTATTTTATTTTATTTTATTTTATTTTATTTTATTTTATTTTATTTTATTTTATTTTATTTTATTTTATTTTATTTTATTTTATTTTATTTTATTTTATTTTATTTTATTTTATTTTATTTTATTTTATTTTATTTTATTTTATTTTATTTTATTTTATTTTATTTTATTTTATTTTATTTTATTTTATTTTATTTTATTTTATTTTATTTTATTTTATTTTATTTTATTTTATTTTATTTTATTTTATTTTATTTTATTTTATTTTATTTTATTTTATTTTATTTTATTTTATTTTATTTTATTTTATTTTATTTTATTTTATTTTATTTTATTTTATTTTATTTTATTTTATTTTATTTTATTTTATTTTATTTTATTTTATTTTATTTTATTTTATTTTATTTTATTTTATTTTATTTTATTTTATTTTATTTTATTTTATTTTATTTTATTTTATTTTATTTTATTTTATTTTATTTTATTTTATTTTATTTTATTTTATTTTATTTTATTTTATTTTATTTTATTTTATTTTATTTTATTTTATTTTATTTTATTTTATTTTATTTTATTTTATTTTATTTTATTTTATTTTATTTTATTTTATTTTATTTTATTTTATTTTATTTTATTTTATTTTATTTTATTTTATTTTATTTTATTTTATTTTATTTTATTTTATTTTATTTTATTTTATTTTATTTTATTTTATTTTATTTTATTTTACAGGATTGCCAACAGGTAGCACACTAAAAGGAAATATAAATCATACATGGAGTACATAAAGCTAGTGTACACCCAATTACAGGCAACCACATCTTATGACTATTTACGCTGCAAACTGAACTATACAAACTAAAACGGTATCATATTTTTACAATTTAACTGAACTTAAATCTATTGCAATGCTTACACTTGGTTATTACCCGATATAAAATTTATCAAACATTTTTTATACTTAAATAAGGTTTCCGAATGGATATCAATTTTGGTGGCTTTAAATAATTTATTATGTTCGCGGCACATTCGACAGACGGTGCCGTGAAAACCAGGATATTCTCACAGGAACGGGAACAGCTAGTCGATTTAAAAGACGTTATCACGTCAAAAATGTAAGAGCAGTTACCGTGTGGGTATGAGATGGCAGCTGGTCTCGGCGCTCTCGTCGTCCAGGTTGCGAGTGCGCCGTCGCCGTGCGCCGTCATCAGTTTCCCGTCGTGCTGCCAGGCGGCTGCGCGGACGGCCTCGCCAGGCCCACCTGTGCCCAGCGAGCCGCGCCATTCGGCTGCGCGCGCGCGGAGGTCCCAAACCACTACGAGACCCGTCTCGAAGGCTATCAGCAGCTGTGGATGTTTTATGATATGTTGATATTATGTTGAAGACAATACTCAATGAATGAAGGGCGTTATACTCGTATAAGCACAAGGTAGATTTTAATGATATTTCCGAGCTTTATGTTTGAGCTATGATAAATCTTTTGGGAATGTGTGTTTAAAAATCCCACACGAGGAAAGAACATAGTTACACGTCAAATTCAAACTATCCTCCTCTTCTGAGGTCCGTTATATAATGTAGGTACCTAAGTATTTATTATTTATCAATACTAAAAAAAACATCGTGTAACCCCGTAGGGGTCCCTAAAAAAATTGAGGTACAAAAGTGGGTACCTGTCAATTCTCCCAGGTACCTATTAGACGTGATCGTATTTATATGATTTTTAATTTGCGGCGCTAACAAAAAAACAAAAGCATCAGAGATGAAGGCCGATATTAATAAAAGTTTATACAGATTACGTTTAAATTGCCTTACAACGCAAAAAAAGATGTTTGCTTTTGAAGCATCACTTTAAAACACCTCTAGATTGTTTGCACGATATTGTTTGACCACTGAAGCGCAATGCCTTCGCGATCAAACCTGAGCCCGTGATAATGCCTTTTAATTTCGGCAAACGAGCCACCGACGACGCAGGGGCGCAACGTGTCATGTAACCCGACCGGGAACAATTTTAAACACGAATGGGCCATTCGGAAATTAATCCCAGCTCGTAACAATGTCCATTAGGAGATAACGTGGCGAGGGCTGCTCGGTAGCCAGAAAATTGCAAGGGTTTGGGCAACACGAGCGGCGCGAATCACTTGACGCCTACGCAGGCTCAATTAAGAAAGGAAGAAAGCAAGAAAGAAAGAACATTATTTATTTTGGTACACTTAAAGACAAATTATTTCATAATATATTTCAAAATCCGAATAATATAATAATAATATAATCTCACGCCTTTTATCCCCGAGGGGGTAAGCAGAGGTATTCCATTACTGGATATACCCACATTTCACGAGATATATTGGACCCCTAAACGTGATAGGTAGTGAGCCCATCGCCGGACCGGGTCTGTTTACACATGTCTCAGAATTAATTCTGAGACCTCCGGGTTTCCTCACGATGTTTTCCTTCAGCGTCGAGCTAGTGATAAATATGTACGTAAGTATTTGAAAAACTCATTGGTAGGTACATGCCAGGATTCGAACCCGACCCTCACTGCTTTTCAGCCGGCTCTTTAACCATTCGGGCTATCACTGCTCTAAAATTAAAATCCGAAGTAGACAGCAAAAACCTTATTTTTAGGTTAATGGATTCCCGCCAAAAATCGCTTGATGTTTTATCGCTATCGCGTATGTTTCGTGTCCACTGCCGATTGTAACCCTAACCCGTTTCATCCCGACATATACGAGTATCTGCGCCACTTATTACAAACCGTATTACTTGTACGCACGTATGCGCCCACATCTGCTACGAGATGTGTATTTAATCTTTACCAATTTTCATTTCGCACCATATATTGGTTCTCCATCAATTAGGCACATCCAATGAATTCAAACCGAATGGCATACATATTCATCACTCTCTTGCCTTAACACATTTTGGTGACCTCAAATGGCAATGTGTTAAGGTCCCGCTGTCTGATCGTCTGTCTGTTAAAGAGCTAAATGTAATTCTGTGACAGGCCTAAAACCATACCAGTGATAATGGGTGGTTAAAGTGTCAAAAGAACTGAGAGCTATATCTTTTGAGTTGTAATAGACATCAGCAAATAATAAACAGAGGGCCTTACCACGGGCTTTCTAAAATGTAGTAGTCAGTCAAACGGAATCACAAATTTGTGGGATTGCCTTGGACTTTTCAGCGCGCGCCATTATAGCGCGACCAAGTAAACATGAAAAGAGGTGGAGACTGACATGTAGTTTTTAATACACTTAGCGAATAAAAATTTTCGTTTGCCACTTGGAGCAGTTGTCAAGAGTGTATGCGCGTACGCACTCACCTTGCTGGCATCTAGCGGGTTGTCACTGATTTCCACCACCGACCCTGGGTGGTTTGGCCTCGTCCTGTAACAAGAGAAGTTCATTTTTAATCGACGAAAAAAAGGAGGAGATTCTCAAATGGAAAAATGCGCTTGTTTTACAGTTTATATTAAAATATCAGAGGTTTATTTTTTGTTAAAAATGTTTTACTCTTATATTAGTACCTACTAGCTGACCCGGCAAACTTTGTTCTGCCATATAAATGGGGGTGAAAAATACTTTAGGACCTATTGTCAGACAAATTTATAAAAAAATCATTCAAATCGGTCGAGCCCTTTCGAAGGAGTTCAACCACAAACACCGTGACACGAGATTATTAAATATTAGAAGATTGCTTTGTGCGCAACTCTATTCACATTCTGGTATCAAAGTAGCCTACGAGTATGACCTTCCCTGCGATTTAAACTTCCTGCGTAATGTAATTCAAATAAGACAGGCTATTTCAGCCGACCCAACAACAAAAGACATGTTACACCTGGTATAAGTTACCAATTCCGTTTTCCATCCCCCCTTCTATAAACATTGTTTTGCATAAAAGGCGTAAGTTTTTTTTTTTGTTAGCCTATACGCTGTCCCACTGCTGAGCAAAGGCCTCTCCTCCCTCCCTCCACTTATCTCTATTCTGTGCCTCCTCCGGCCATGTCTTCGAGAAGGCGTCAAGATTCTGTGCCTCCTCCGGCGGTGTCTTCGAGAAGGAGTCAAGATTTTAAAAATGTAAATTTATTTGTCAAGTGCAAACACGTTTAGAGTTGCTACTTATATATCCTAAGTTTGGAATAAGTTTGAACTTAATAGTAGTGACGTGTTGTGTACACTATCTACACTAATATATAAAGAGGAAAGATTTCCATTTTTGTATGTTCGTAACAAATAAACTCAAAAACTACTAGACCGATTTTTAAAAATCATTTCACCAATTTAAAGCTACAATATCCCTGGTAAGGTAACTTAGGCTATATTTTATTCCCGTATTCCCACAGGAACAGAAACAACGCGGATGAAACCGCGCAGAACAGATAGTTAATAAATAAAATAAAGAGATCGAATCAGAAAGGTCTATGCTAACATTCGTTTGATAGGCCCACGAGGAAATAGTACCGCTTTGATCGTGCTTACTGAACCGTCTGCCTTTGTTCTATTTCTACTGCAACGCTGAATACGGTTATTGCCTGTGGAATCTCATAATTGAATTCACAAACAATAACGATGGGTCTGTTGGCTCAGTTGGTAGTGACCCTGCCTTCTGAGTCAGACGTCGTGGGTTCAATCCCCGCTCGGGGCCAACATTTGTCATTGAACATGTCTGTTGGCTTCGTGTCTGGGTGTTTAATATTTATTTAAGTATGTTTATCGGTTATTCAGTATCCATAGTGGCTCTGCCTAGTTTGGGACTGAATAACTGTGTGTGAATTGAGGTTATCATGTTGCTGGCAACACAAGTACACAATCCAAAATAGAAATTAAAAAGTAAAAAATCTATGTAGAAGTCTGTGGTTTTGCGTAGGAATATAAGTCTCAAGTTATTGTGAATCTCTGGGTTTCATTGCAACCAGCCCTAAGAAATTACAGTCCACTGAAGCAAGACCATCACACATCATAGTACAGCTTAGCTAGGTTCGTCTAGTCACGTCGGACAAGGCGTTATTTCATTTGCATCAAGACGGTCCATTTTTGCGCCCTCTGTACATGGCGTCACCGGCGCCGAGGCGGCGAGCCCGTCTGGCGGGGCGCCACTTGTTGCCATCGACAGCGCCCCCTCCGTGGGGGCGACTGGATGACGGGACCGAATCCGATTATGAGGGAATTAAACATGTCTTCCGAGTTGATTTGTCAGGTTCGGTGTTTAGGAGACGTTGAATTCTGTGTTGATACAAGACGTCTATACGAATAAAAAATAATTGTGGGACTAAATTTACACACGGTTATTCAGTCCCAAACTAGGCAGATCCTATGGGTACTAACTGATAAACAACCTACTAATATTATAAACGCAAAAGTTTGTATGTATGGATGTAGTGAACGGGAACTGTGCGGGTGGAACCGCGGGGCACTGCTACTTTTATTTCACCCCCTTAGGAGTTGAATTTTGCAAAATTAAACACCTAGAAACATGCACACAAATCGAACGGGGATCGAACCCGCGACCTCCGACTCAGAAGGCAGCGTCACTACCAACTGAGCTAACAGGTCCGTCAAATGGTATGGTATGGGCTTTTTTCCGCAACTTGAGGAATCTTTAGCGCCTGTTTTACGTGATGTATGATTACGTGAATTTTTAAGCAATGCAATTTTAATAACTTGTTATGGTACACCAATTTCTTTACCGACGTATTTAACTAATGACAAAGTAAAATAATACCAATATACTACGGAAGTAATAATTAATAAGTTGAAATTTGCTTGCAAATTGCTACTCAAGAATGCCAAACGAAAGGCCTAGCAATTAATAACCCCACTGCCGTCTCAGCCGCTCCCCAGAGCAACAGGTAGCGCCACTACTATAATGGTTGAGTAGTGAGAAATGAGTAGTGAGGAGTGAGTAGTGAGAGGTGAGCCCGGAAGCCCCCGTAACGGAAACAAAACCGCCGACGGGAAAACTCCCAAACAGATTGAATTAATCTGCATTTTAAATCAAATAACGCGAGTGCCGCCGAGTTCGCTCTCGGGGGGAAAAGTTTGAGAAGAACAAGTTGCCATGCGCCGGATAATTGCATTCCCAGCGGTCACGACGGAGGCGAATTCAGATTAGTGTCGTTAAAATATCGATGAATTATAATAACATTGTAATTTTGATATGATTTTTCCAAAAAAGTCACTGTTGATAGGAGTAGGATTATGAGCCGTATTGAACAGCGGCCAAATCTAATATTTTCAAGATCAAACCAGTGATAAGTTATATTTGTATCACTGTGTTAATCTAGATATATCCTTCCTCTTGAATCACTCTACCTATTAAAATAACCGCATCAAAATCCGTTATTGTAAAGATTTAAGAATACATAGGGACTTGGTTTTGTTTTATAATATGTAGTGATTATCGATTCATTTCTATGGTATGCCGTATGACTAGTTTTCGAGGCCACGATAGTATCGCGATGCTACCGACAAATGTACTTCTATGCAGCACTAGTTCAGTTCCAACCCAGAGTTATGACGTCCCGTGGGAGGGCCTCTCGGAGTGTTGGGGTAAGATAAGTTATATACGCACATAAAGGGTGCCCTAATGAAATGATCCGTCACGGGTTTTGGGTAGCCGCAAGACACCGCGCGGCCATTTTGAGTTTACACGAAACCGAACGCGTGAACTTTGCAATGACGTCCCGCGAGAGCTATATTACGTTCAATCGGAACATTAAGTAGGTTACGTGAGACCACAAATACGCCTACCCAAAGTTTTATGGTCATCTGCCCGTTGAGACATGATTGAGTGGCACAAAATATGAGAATAGTAAATATGAGAAAGCTACAATATCCTTGAGTAACATATAGGCTATACTTTATTCCCGTATTCCCACGGGAACGGGAACTACTCGGGTGAAACCACGGTACAGCTAGTTATTAGTAGTGACTGAATTTGACCTCTTACGTCAGAGCTCCACTCAATAGGGTCATGGCATTACAATTTATGGTTCGCAATCTGTTCTCTTGATAATGGTGCTCCGTAAAGTCGCCATTAGCCGTTTACGAGCACCCTGTGTTAGAGCTCGTAAACACTGTTATTATAATTATGTACAGTTTATTGTCACCTGATTTTCGGCGCCCACGCACATCTTTATAGCCTATCGGAGTACCTCTGTGAATAGCAACACATTATAGTCAGTCTATTACCTTGGGAATGTCGTCATGGTGATTATTCGATCTTTGTTTAAGAATAGGGTCTAGTTTAAGAGGTAAAGGCCACTCTTCTCTTCTCTTACTTACTACTCAGTCCTCCTGATGTATGTCGATGTGGCAATAGTCTTCATCTTCAGAGTTTCATAGGCTATATATTTTACCCGCTTTTACTGCTATTTATAAAACTTACATTAATTAGAAAACCAAAAATCCCGATTGTAATAATATTAAAAGCTGTGATATGTAATATACAACTCTCCGGAAATGAAGACCAATCGAGTTACATCTTGCATTGAAAATCTTTTAAATTATTAACTTCCTCCTGCGTAGCATTATAAGAGGAAATTAATGGTTTGAGTAGGATGTCTGTCTGTCTGTCTGTGTGTCTGTCGACAGGATATCTCCGGATCTACTGGACCGATTGACTTCAAATTCGGTCAGTAGATACCTTAGGTCAATACCTCGATCGAGTTTGAATTTCAGACCCGTGGGTCAAACTCAAAAGGGACTGGACATTTCAGACTCGAGGGTCAAAAATGTCAAAAATCTCAAATGTCATAAAGGTCAAAAAGATCAAAAATGTCAAAAAGGTCTAAAATGTCAAAAATGTCAAAAATTTTAAAAATGTCTAAAATGTCAAAATATCTAAAATGTCAAAAAGGTCTAAAATGTGGTCAACAGCGTTATCGAACATGGTGGTGTGTTGGAAGGGTGGGTTGGTGTTGGAAGGATGTATGGTTGTTGGAAGGGTGGGTGTTGAAAGGGTGGGTGGGTGATTGATTCATCATCAATCATCATCAAAATTATTATCATCATCATCATCATCAACATCATTTTCGTTGTTGGCAGTAAACAGGTGGAAGTTTGTCCATAGAATTACATTCTCTCGTTTACGTTACAGTTTGCCTACGAAATAGACTCACATAGTTGCATACATATTAACAAACATTACCCTCCTATCCTCCTTGTGAGGCAGTTAAGTAAAACTAAAATCAGTTTTATATAAAGCTGGGCAAAGTCGCAAAAAAAGAATAGCCGTGTCACTGTGTACTTAGTCCACCTCAAGTGTTTGCCGAGTTATCCGAGTGTGCGCCCTAATGTGATTTATCGCCGCCCGCCGCCCCGGGGCGACAGCTCGCTGGGGCGCTATATCACTGGCGCCCATTGTCTCTGTGATTTTTTTTCGTATAATGGCAACGCATTTATAATTTTGCCAATGTCAAGTAATTCAGTTTCAACACTTTCAACATCCACCTTGCTTATCAATAGTAAAATGATAGCACTTTTACTAGAGACTTCGTTGTGACTTCTTGAGGCAATCCAAAAATGTCCACCGTGGCACCGCATTTAGCATTTTGCCAATGTCAAGTAATTCAGTTTTCAAGTTTACAAAAATTCAGTGTCATAAACACTTTCAACATGCCTCCCTTGCTTATCAACAATAAAATGATAGTACTTTTACTAAACACTTCGTTGTGACTTCTTGAGGCAATCTAAAAATGTCCATCCCTCGCATTTTATCGAATTTCCCATTCACTGCACTCTTTCACGGACACTAGCCACATTATACTATCACAAATATAAGTCAAAACCCGAAATATACGGCAAAAGGAAAATTAAACAAAAAGCATAGCGTCGATCTTCTGATTCCCGCCAAAAATCGTCTCTGTGATTGGGTGGCCCTTGTGGTTGTATGTCGAAAATTAAAAAACCTAACGTTAAATAACCTAAGTTCAAAATACCTAAAATCAAAATACCTAATGGTTGTTTGACATAAAGTTAAAATACCGAAAGTTTAAAATGTCAAATGGATATAATACTGAAGTTCAAAAGGATAAAACTTGAAATACCTATGTACAAAGTCCCTGAAATTGATTTACCTCACGTTAATTGACCGAAGTGACAAATACCGACGTAATGTATTAATATAAATATAAATAGATATATAGGTATATTATCTGGCGGCTATCTCTGTCAAAGGATCAGCCTAGCTATCCAGAGAGGGAATACGGCCAGTCTTCTGGGCACTGTCCCACATGGTTCCTATTTGGAGGACATTTTTTATCTGTAATTATTGTAAATGAACATATATTTTCCTGACACAAAATATATTAAAAATAGAAAACGATGAACTTTATCAATCTACCCACTTTTACGCTTGCGGAAGGTGATCCACTATTTCAAACAAATATCGCGCAAGTGGTGCATTACTTTAGGTATTTTGACCATTTGTTATTAAAAATTTTGGTATATCAAAATTAGGTGATATAACTATAAACATTTTAAATTTTAGGTATTTAGTCCAATCGGTATTGTAAACTTAGGTATTTCGTGGGTATGTATTATTTTATTAGGTATACTAAAACATAAGGTATTTTGATTTTAGGTATTTTGAACTTAGGTTATTTAACGTTAGGTTTTTTAATTTTCGACATTTAGATACGTAACCGTGTGGACAGGCCTTTGCGGTACTCATTTGTTTTATTAGTGTTTACTGAGGAGTGCTCTTTTCTTTGTCTGGATAGTGAGTCTCCTTAAAATATTGGGTCTGTCGGTAGTGACCTGACAGTGCCCTGCGCTATTAGTGAGCTACATGCCTGGTGGTTTCCAATCTGTGAGTACGGCCTCTGCCTAGTTTGCGATTGAATTAAGCAAATTGAGTAATGGTACAAGATTATTAAGCTATTTCATAGCTTCTATCGAGGGCCTTGAGCGCGGGGACCGAATCCAGAAATTCCGTAACGAAAAAAAACCTCACGCTCCCCACTCCGTCGGGCACGGAGGTGTGGCTTGCAGGCCGTGCATTGTCTAACGTCGTTTCTTTTCGGCAGTCTTGTTGATACAAAATGCTATGCAATGGCAGTCCCCGAGTGCCACACGTCTTTTTATATTCTTTTTGTTTTTTCAAATTAAATTATTCAGGTTTACTTAGGATAGACTTCTTTGTTTTTTTTTATGATAAAAAAGGGGGCAAACGAGCAGACGGGTCACCTGATGGTAAGTGACGTCCGTCGCTCATGGACACCTGCAACTCAAGAGTCACAACTGCGTTGCTGTGTTTAGAAGCACGTCCGTTGCAACTTTAGGTGCTAAACATAATGGTAACTTTGTTGGCTTACTATTTCTATTTAATGTAATATCTATAAGTTTTTATTGTATAAGTTGTTTGTTTCCTTAATAAAGAAAATTAAAATAAAAAATGAATAACCGTGTGTTAATTAGTTCAAAATGGAAATTGATCACAGATTTTTAGTTCAATATATCTTTAGAAAATTTACAGGACAAATAAATACTTACTTCTTCAAGTTCTTCAAAGATTTTGGTTATATGACTTGTCATTTACGCGTCCTAAAGCTGTAGGCAATATTCCCAGTTCCCACGGAAACTGTATCGTAAAGAAACACTAAATTTCGAACATTCAACAACAACCCTTTGCGGAAAAGTCTAGAAGCGAAGCGCTGAAAATTGACTGAAAATGTTCCCTCATTTCCCGTTCAAAGCGACGTGGGTACATTCCCAGCTGTGAATGGCTCGGCACAACTGTTGCTCGGCGATAAGCGGCCACAATGCGGTTCCGTGGCGGATCCGTGCCGGAGACGTGTCGCCGTCGTATCGGCTGTCCGTCCGCAGCGATTGTTTGCGAGCCGGCTATTGCCTCCGATACATTGTGAAGGGCCGATGTAGGCTATCGCTTTAGACAGCAAAGTAGGTTGCAGTAAATGACATTTTATATGTAGATACGTTATACTACTACATATTCCGAAGCGATGGTAACTGTAATGAATTTCAATAAGTGACTATTTCTCAATTATAACAAACGCCCATGCGGCGTAGTTGGAATGTCATTATTCAAATGTTGCAAAATAGGGACTTTAAATAAAACCGTTTTAATTTTGCAAAAAATAAAAAAAAAGATATATAGAAGACTAGACTTGCAAGATGATAATTTTAGTTTACATACATTAGAATCGGAGTAGCGAATTCTAATTTAATTTAGGTATTTGTACTTCAAACGATTGAGAAGTAATAATAATACATTTCTCGATTATAGATGAGCGACTTAAGTTATTTTCGGTAATTACCTGGTTTTTAAATTACCATATTTGGAGCATAGGTACAGTATCTACCTGCGTATAAATATAGAATATCATTGGTTACAGTATCAAGTATGTAATTCAGATTGTAGCAATAAAGAGTACTGTAGACATACCGAAAATAGAACCAGCTCATTCATATTTGAGACAAAGACCAAACAGCCGGGAAAAGGAGTTTAATATTAAAGCGAACGCGACGACAAAACGATTCAAATACAGCGCAGTTACGTAATTTTCTGGTCCAAGAGACATTGCGGCCCTTTATTATATTCCCCCGAGCCTACTCCGGCCGAGGTTCCTTTTTCCTCATAATTTATATCATTTTAAGAGGCTACGAGCAAACAAGGCCATTCTCTCGTCGCATTTTTTTAATATATAATTCCGAGATACCTTTGTTCAGACGCCACTGACGGACGTTCGTTAGGTCCTCAGCGCCGGTAATTTTAAATAAATCGCGGAATATATTTAACAATGGGGTGGGCGACAACCATGGCGCTCTAATTGTAGCAACAGCACCATTGGCGGAAGTTCGTTACGCGCACCAATCAGCGAGCGTTATTTGAATTGCGAACCCACCGCGTGGTAATAGGGTTGGCACACGCTCGAGGGCATGTTATAATGATCTTTATTGTCTGTGAATTTAGCACTTCCAACAATAGCGGAGCGCTAGCGGCGTTACAACTTCTCCAATTAAGACCAGTGTTTATAGTGCAAAGGGAACGTTAGTGTAGCGAGCGCGGGCGCCGCTGGGTAAACAGTGTATCAGAACCAATGGATGTCTATCTATGAGAATTACGAGGCAGCCGCTAGAGGGCAAGTTTCTAATCCATATCCAATACGAAATAACATGTGAGATTGTTCTAGAACATCAAGGTCTGGTGTGCTTTTAGACAATCCCGTGGGTGATCTATTCCATTTAAAAGGACCAAAAGCAGGAGGACAGAAACGTGATGCATTTTAAAATGAAAGATTAGATTCAATGTCCAATAACATTTTAGTACCCAACATTGAATATTTTGTTTATTGGTATATGGCATACGAAAATAGGCATAAATTTTTCACGCTTTAAAGAACGTTTCTCTCTATCTTGTTTCTTATTCATGCCAACGGGTGATATTGCTCAAAACCGATGCCTGCTCAATTTTGATGTCTGTGGTCATGGGTGCTCTGCTCCAACTATTTGCCTTTTATGGGTGCTAGAGCCACCAAGCACCCACGGAGTCGGCGATCCTGTTTACATTCCAAACCAATTCTGGAGAGGTTTTCTAACGATGCATTCATGCTGTCGAGCGAGTGATAAATATTTACGTAAGTTATTAAAACTCGTACACGCTCTCGAACCCGAGCTTCAGCGAAACTATATTAACGGGATATATCTTCGCCAATTCTACGGGGATAGCAATTCCAATGAACTGTCCGTAATGGAGACATACTCGAAGCCTTATTGCGTCCTCGGGCGCTCTTGGGGCGATATTAATAAACTTGGTATTAAACTGGAGAGCCATGAAAAGTTTACGAGATATCCACTTTGAATAGTGCTCTTAGCTCTATAACCGCGGTGATTTTACGGACATTGTTGCTAGATGGATAATGTACATGAAGTTTTCTTTTCTTGTAAAAAGTACTTGACTCCTTATTCGCGGTCTTTCGATATGAGTCTTTTTAGAGTCTTTTTTAAACGACTTTAAAAAGGAGGTTATCAATTCGTCTGTTTTTTTATGTTTGTTACCTCAGAACAAAGACGTTTAAAGAAAAAGTTATGATTTTCTTCCAACCTCTTTGCCTTAGAACTTTCGACGGGGTGAACCGATTTTGATGATTCTTTTTTTATTTGAAAGCTGGTGCTTCCAGATTGGTCCCATTTCGTCCAGTTCTGACAATGACATCCATGACAAAACCATATAAGTCGAAGTCGGTTTTTTTACTCTATATCATTAAAATAGATATGACTGGACAGTCAACAACCATGTTAAGAAGATTTGCATACGTGACGTAACAGACCAAGTTTCCCAAATGTTAACATTCAAACTTGTAATTAGACTATTACCAATAAATATCTTATGTTACAATATATTTTAGTTGTCTACGAAGTACGAAGTAATCGATCGAGAATAGGACTGATCTCAGAAAGCAGGTTGCTATGGCAACTCATACGTAACTACCAATATTAAATTAACAACGGATACTATTCAGCAATCAACGAAGTATGCGAACATTTTGGGAGGGATCTAATGAAATAGCTAAGCGGATTGCTGTTAAGAGCGATAGGTATAGACAGGGTGATCTCCTTAATGAAATTGGATGTGTTCAACACACGATGTAATCGCGTGACGTAATGGAAACAAATTGGTGAGTTGTTTGCGTGACGCGACGGGATAACGTGCCGGACTCGAACGTGAACGTGACGTAAATAGGCATCGTCATTGTTTGGGCTCACAGTCACAAATATGTAAGCCGCTTGTAGCCCTGCGATGCTGTTTGTTTGTAACATATTTGTGTTGCCGATTTCTAGGACATTTCAGATCGGCTTGACCCCTTCGCGTTGCGTAGAGTTGTAGCTTCACTCTGCATCCTCTATCTGTATCATGGGGAGTGCTCCGAGGAATTGTTCGGACTTAAAGGCCGCATCGTTTGGCCATCATCCACACCACTTGGATAGTTGGCAATCCACCACTCTGCTGTTCTCACGAAACTTTTTGCCTCGCACAACCGATCTGTGGAACAAATTGTCGCCGGCGGTATTTCCGGAACGATTCGACTTTCAAACCTTTAAGAGGAGTGTACTTCAACCTCAAAGGCCGGCAAAGCACTTGTGACTCGAGTCGCAGGTTTCTAATGTCCATGGGCGACGGTAGTCACTTAACATCAGATGAACCGTCTGGTTAAGCAATGCCTATTAGATGCGGTCAGTTGGCCATCAAGATTCATGTTTCGGCTGTCAAGTTAAACCACTTTTTGGTTGTGTTCACCCTCAACGGAAGCCGTTGAGCCATATCATGTAATATGTAATCCGAAACAAAAGCTTTTTTTTTATATCAGATCCTTATAGGTGGCTTCAACAATTTTTTGTTCTGGCTTTTATTCCAATTTATATGGGAGTCGCCTATAGTAATTCTGCGCTGCACTGTACTATAGTGGGTTGTGTCTTTTGCTGTTATTCGTCCAAGGCCTCTTTTTTGATCTTCTGTATTTATGAGTCTTTTAATCGTAGGGTCAACAACAACAGCGTCGAGACGCATCACATGTCTAACGCAAGCTGTTACTCCTAAGCCTGTGGTGGCCTATAAACCTAATACCATCTTATTGGAACAATGGGAGCGTAGCCCATACTTCCTTATAGTATGTGGGATGGATCAGTTCTGGGCTGTTGATAATAAGACGGTCGATCTGACATGACATGCGTGTCGCTTAAGGTATAATAGTTGCTTTTATACTGAAGACAGAATATATCAAGAACCAAATTAGCAACAACCATTAAACAAATATAGAAAGATAAACCTCAACTTCATCGAACGCGACCTGTAAACTCCTTTGGGCCTCAACAAATAAACTAAAACTGCCGGGGACTAAACAAAGAGACTTATAATCTCCAATGAAAGCCTCAATTGATTCTTGAGGGGCAAAGGGAAAGGGGGAGGGTCGGTTGTAGGGGATGCCCAGCGAGCCGAGCGCGGAAATCAAAACAGTTAAAAATGCTCTATCGAGCGTAAGGCGATTGGCGGGATTACAGACGATAGGGCTGGCACTTCCCACCAATGACCAACCACATGTTTTGTGGTGTGTGATACAGTATTTGACTGTATCGAAATTAAATTGCAAGCAATGAATGAATGCTATTATTCAATAAAAATTTAATCTGACAAAACTGTGTTACGTTACGACATTCGTTTTACAATTAGAGCAAAAGTAAAAAAAAAAAACTATTAAAAATAGATAATTTAACATAGAACTCTAAGTAGTGAAAAAACGACTTCAACAAATTTTACTAAAAAAAATACAGGCGAATTCAGAAACTCATCAAGAATCATCCAAATCGGTTAACCCAGTTGAAAGAGTGACTCCATATTCGACTAAAATAATGAAGAAGAAAGTAATGAAATATCCTAGAAATAATAAATAAATACTTAAATAGACATTCAAATACCATTTAGCCTCAAACTATACAGTACCCGTGCTATGGATACCAAACAACTAATAAGCCTACAAATAATTACACTACTCCCACCACTAAGTACTAGTAGAGCTCAATTTTAAAAGCAGTAAGTATTCACATTAAATAACTTGTGATACGTTTATTTAAATAAACAACTCCATTAAAATTCCGCGGTAAACCGCGCCGTTCCTCTGTTCCGCGCGGTTTCATCTACGCCGATTCGTCTGCTAACCGCAAAGAGAGCACATACTCGTAGCCGCAGCGGCAATGTACATTTAATTTATAGCGCGAATATTTTATTTTATTTTTAAACACAACGCCGAACTGCCCTCCCATCCAAGTTTCATTCGCTTACTTGGCGTTCGCTTAATTACAAAATTACCAAAATCTATCAAAATTAAAATGATTTTATAAGTTCTTTGAAATTCATTGCGCGCGTGAAGCCGCAGGTAAAAGCTAGTGTTATTATACTTGGCTAGGCTCTCAGATCTGTTCTAGCCGTAACAGCTGGTGGCAGCCCTGAGGGAGATTTACGACCGTTCATATGTCACGGGAAGCTGTTGTGAATTTTATTGACTTTCGTTTCGTATTTCTGTTCAATATATCATGTGTTACGCTCTTTTGCGTTCATGATATATTTTGAATACATTAACTATTTAATTTTGACGAAAAATTTAGTCGCTTATAAAGTTTAATAAGTTAAGCGTTAGATGTGATAACAAAAGACTTATAATTTTCAGTATACTCAGGTACATTTATTGTATTTTATTTTATTTTTGTATTGTTTTTGACGGGACTGTGGGCTTAGTTGGCACTGACCCTGTTTTTTGAGACGAAGGTCACGATTTTGATTCCCGCCCGGGACCAAAATTTCTGTGCATGAACATTTATTTAAGTATATTTATCATTTTTTTGTATTCTTTTACAGGCTCTGCCTAGTTTGGGACTGAATAACCGTGTGCAAATTGTCCCTTAAATTAAAAATATATATATTTAAAACACTTAATGCATATCGTAACGTATTGTGCTAAAATACGTTGTCAGCGAAATTAATTCGCGCATTTCCGAGCTGGCGATTTACCAAACTATGTGATACAAAGCGTAGTACCAATTTAGAGGGTGTATAGCGAGTTGGGCATCCGAAACAAAGCCGGTGTCGAAGGCGTGCTGGTGACAGCCCTGTAATTTGTGCCCCTCCCGCACTCGATACAATCACCTTTCATTATGAACTGTAGGGATGTGACATTGATGGAAAAAAAATCGAATTTTCTCTTTTAAATAATAATCAATTTTTGAAAAATCGCGTTTAAATTCGCGATTTCAAATAAACGTTTATTCTTTATCCTTTTAAAATAAACTTTATGTTAGTGAACTAACTTCAAATTTCTTCATACCTCGCACAGATTGTCGGAAAAATCGATTATAAAATGTGTGAAAATATAATATTTTTTTATTTAACAAGTCGATTATTTAAAATCGATTATTTTATCACATCCCTATTATGATTTGGCGAATGAACAAGTCGCTTTCATTAAAATTTTCTATCAAAGATTTCCATCTCAAAGCGTTCCCTGTTATCGGAACTGAAAGTTAATTTAGTCCGCGTTAACGTCTCCATAATTATTAAAATCAAGCGATTTCAATTTTGACAATACAGCGATACGGTCGAGTAATTTAAGTTTCTGGAAGTGAGATTAAGCCTTGAAAATGTATTTTTCTCTTTTAACGCTCCAATTTTACATTAATGTTCCACATCTTATATATGAAATCGTAAATTCTAATTTTTTTTAACTTCAAATAGGTACCAAGAAAATTATGCTTATGGCAAGCCGTAGAATCAACCATATAATTTGGAGGAATTGGCCGAAAACAATAAGAGAATGAGTGAAATATACAAATCATCTTATAGTAAATACTTAAAATAATCTACCGATGGTGAATTTCATGCACGCTCTTCATGTCTGATCCGATAAGTACGCATGAATATGTCTTTTAAAAGTTTCTTTCTGGTTTTTCTCGGGGTACTGCAGTTGAAAAAAATTGATTTGGAACCAGCAACTCGTCGGTATAGATGGGCTGCTGCTTACATTTAGCCAATCCTCATGGACGAGTTTAGAGAGCCTTCTTATAAGACTATTGACCATTTTAAGTGTACTTTTTGTACCTACATAAAATACATGATTTTTGACTTTAAAAAGAAAACTCGTGTGATTCTCCAATCTGAACGGTATCCCAAAATCTGATGGCGAGCAGTGAAATAGACCTAATAGTTCGATAGACGCCGCAAATCACAAATAATAAGTCATCTTCATGAATTTTAGAGACAGCAATGCGGGCAAATGCTCCTAGACGTTTCTATTGCCGAGATATCGGTGAGTCATTCGCACAAGACTTACGCCGAAGTTTAAGGGAGATCCTACATAAGAAATACAAAAATTCTCAAGTCTTTTACCCCCGAGGGGGTAGAGGTGTTCCATTTCTGGAAATACCCACTTTTCACGAGAATATTTGACCCCTAAAGTAGTCTAGGCAATAAAGGTAGTGGACCCCAACATTAATTCCTCAGTCGATGAAACTTTGCAGGATTGTAGTATAGTACTAGACAATACTTGCATAAAAAAATCCAAAAAAAAAACCTAACCGAAGTTAGGTTTTTATACTTAAAAAAAATTTTTTTTTGGTTGATAATTTGATAATTTCTGAAAATAATATACCGAGACGGTTTTTATTTTGGATTTTCCTATTGTAAGTCCACAGCGACTATTAAATGACGTTCCAGTTAAAAAAAAGGACTAAGCAATTTTCCCGTGCAAGGTAGATATATGTCTGAGTTTTGTTGTTTCTACAAGGAGATTTTTTTTGATATTTCGCATATAGCTTTCTTAACACTCATGAATATTGCTGGCGAAGAAAATTTTCACTGAGCATTTTTCCCAACAAAGATATCAAATAAATAAGTATTTCAGTAAAAATACCTAACTTCGGTTAGGTTTTTTTTTTTTGATTTTTTTATGCAAGTACTGTCTCATACTATACTACAATCCTGCAAAGTTTCATCGACTGAGGAATTAATGTTGGGGTCTTTATACAAAAATCCGCTTCATTGCCTGGGCTAAAGGTGGTGAGCCCATAGCCGGTCCGGCTCTGCCACATATACCTCAGAATTAATTCTGAGACCGGCGGGTTTAGTCATGATGTTTTCTTTTACCGTCGAGCTAGTGAGTTTTGAAAAACTCATTGGTACATGCCAGGATTTGAACCCGCGCCTCACTGATTCATGAGAAGCGGCTCTTTAACCGTAAGGCTATCACTGCTCTACATATCCTACACATTCGCCTCTATTCAATAACGGAGGGCATGTGACTAGTCTACCGATACGATAGCTACGTGTACATATATAGCCCACAGCCTCTGTGTTACTCACAAAGGGAACCGTGATAGATTCACGTGGCTTTAACATCTGACAGCTGTAGGTACTCGTAGTGAGATTGAGTGTGGAACAGATGTTAGTTTAAATCTATCGCTGTATATATGTTTTGATTCATTGCCTGATTTATCAACGCATAGGTTCAACTGCAATAGAGCTAAGAAATTTGGTATGTACTCGTAGGTAGTTCATACAAGTTCAAAAAATAAAGTTGTATTAAATATATTGACTGGTGAATCTACTTTTTAATTATATCTAGTAAACCGTAGATAAACCGTAAATAATAATAATAATAAAAACGAAACATAAACTTAGTTCTATTTTTTTTTAGCCTTTACTAAACTATCAAACGTAATAACTGCCCCCCTTTGATATCGAGTATAGTGAAAACTATACTAAAATACCGCCTACCGCTAAAATTTTCAAAAGATATTTCATGTACAGACACGGCCTTGTTAGAGTTTTAGTATCCGAGATTTACATAATTAATTAGTAACTATAAAGCTAAAAAGCTTGTAAAAAGATATGTAAATTTTGCTGGACGCGTCGAGCTGAAGACAGGGCGCCATGGCGCTCATTAGGAGAGGCCCATGTCCAGCAGTGGACAAATTTAGGCTGATGATGATGGCACGCGTGAATGCTACACTTCTATCTGGGCACATCTAACGATCTTAATCTTTGACTGCCAGAATGTTTCAAGCCACTCGAAACCTACGCGGCTTTAAGCCGCCTCCATATCTCAATGATACCTGCAAAGTCCCCTCAAACCGACCCCTCTCAAACAAGCCAGAGCGACCACATTTTCAATTACACTAACAGATTGTTCTCCCTAATTGTTTGGCGAAGTAATTAAAATTTATACAACAATTAACAAGTCGGGATTATCCGCAAAATGTTTTGACAGTTTATTATTTACAGGATTGCTGTGAGGGTCTGTATTTCGTATGGTGATACTTTCAATATATACAAACATATTTATACATATAATAAAATTGTAACGAGACCGTGTCTGTACATGCAATATTTTTGGACAATTTTTGCGGTATGTAGCGTAGAATGTAGATAGTTATCGATTTAGATATCAAAACACAGAAAAAAAGATTTTGATGTTTGTATGTAGCTGTATTATGTCTTATATGATTTCATTTTGATACGCCATCTAGAAGTCGAGTTAAGTTTAGTTATAGAGCGTTTTTTTCACTACGTAAGTGCGGGGACGAAGCTAGTGTTAAATAAAAATATTTCACTCGATTTCATTGGTCATTATTTGGATACTTACTCTTAACTGACGTGTGTTAAGCTCAGTCGGTGTGGTAGTTGCCCTTTTGAACCAGAGGTCATGGGTTCGATTGCCACTATATTGCCACCTAAAGAGATTAAAATATAATAGGGCATAAAGGGGACAAAGTAAGAATCTGAAGCCAAAAATATTACCTAAGGTCATAAGTCTAGTGTGATTCGACCGAATGACAGCTCGCGTTCATACTAACTGACATGACGCTAGAGATTCAAAGGTTTTGTACGAAAATATTCCCAATGCCCCCTCTATGCCCTATTAATCTCTTTGTTGCCACCCGATTTATCTATTCATGTATCCACGTGTGTAAGTATAACAAAACTCAACAAAATTTTTGAAGAAAAAGTTTCTGAGAAAGACATTTTTTCTTCCAACCTTTGTCAAAACGGTACAGTCAACAAAGTTGTTAGGGTTACATGGCCAGTAACTAAGAATTCATTTTTCTGGGGAAGTCATAAATAAATCTTATTGATTAATGTTTATTTCGAAAGGTATCTTTGATCCCTATAATTTACCAAAAAAATACTATAAATACATTTAAGGCTTTAAGAGAATAGTGAATCTTAATTTTTGGAAATGTAACACTAACAACTTTGTTGACTGTACAACGGTTATAAGCGAGTGTCAATAGCTTCATTTTCATATCCATTTACTGCGGCTACATTACAGCCACATGTTCTAAATCCTTTCTGTACACGCGTAGTTGTTTCCCCTGTTTTTCAGTATACTTGCCATTTAGAACATGAAAAAACGTTTAAACACTGAATCGATTTGATATTTAAAACGATTATCCATAAACGATTCAGTCCCAATGCCCAACACAATCACCACAGACTGCTAACACAATGCAAACAGGCGATGTCAATTAATACCTCCGATTTAGAGGCAGGCTCTCATAATGGCAGTTCCGTTATCTCCTCTGCAGCCCCTCAGAGGGTTATGGCGACATTATATTTTACGAGGCCCCTCTGGCGCTATTAAACTTGCATCGATACATTGTGTCGTGCCGTCCTACTATCATCGCAAAGGTGAGTGTAGACACGTAACATATTATTGTAGATTAGCGGTTCTGCGCGGTTTCAGCCGCGTAGTTCCCGTTTATAAGCTATATAACTGTAAAGTTTCATCAAAATCGTTCAGTAGTTTTTGCGTGAAAGAGGAACAAACATCCATCCATACCAACTTTCGCATGTAATGTATACAGCAGCCCATCTCCGACAAGTTCAATCTTCTTTTCATTCCTATACTATATTTTATTGAAAAAAAATCTAATATATGTGTGGTCGGCGAATGATAAATGATAATAAAGTGGTTTTATTAAATAATCTCGAAAACTGCCATATTAGCATAATCGTATCGTTTTTGTTTCTCCCTTGACTGACATCTGTCTTCTTGAAACACACTCAACCAGCCAGTGTAGCTATTTTTAAATAACAAATAATGATCATAATAAAATCTCACGTATTTTTTTATCCCCGAGGGGGTAGGCAGAGGTATTCCATTACTGGATATACCCACATTTCACGAGATATATTGGACCCCTAAACGTGATAGGTGGTGAGCCCATCGCCGGACCGGCAGACGTATTCACCGAGACTCGATACCGTTTCCGTTCAATTCAAGTCGAATCTATCGAGATGGGCTGATGTTGGTATCGAAAGCTAATGTCATATGTGACACCAACTGTCATAATATGTGACATTAGTTTTCGATACCAACATCAGCCCATCTCGATAGATTCGTTTCTAATGTCGATGGATTCGTTTCCGATGTCGATAGATTCGACTCGAATCGAACGGAAACGGTATCGAGTCTCTGTGAATGCGTCTGCTGGTCTTTTTACACATGTCTCAGAATTAATTCTGAGACCTGCGGCTAAATAACAAACCCCTTACTGAGTATACCAGAGAGCACATAAAACGCGAAACTAAAACTTAAATCTAGATCTTCCCACATATATGTAGTTGTAGTTGAGTTTCGAAACTAATATAATAATATTCTCTTTATATAGTGTTAGAATGGTTCAGAATGAGACCAACAAATATTTCGATATCAATTTATATTCTTGAACAAAACACAATTCCATGACAACCGCCTTCAACCAAAGAGCATCTAGCTCCTTCCGGCCTCTCTGTTGACAGAACTCTATAACTCCTAGTCTCTGTCATATTTTACTCTGGATAATTAGCTGTATTTCATCGTAGCAGCACCATCTCTTAGTTTAAAGCATTAACTCGACGACCAACGCCATCCATGGTCTGAGCGTAGTACAAATACATGCCGAAGAATAGGATGGCGCATACGTCGCTTCCAATTTCCTTAACACTCGACCATCCTGAAACATAATACGTCCTCGTATTATCTGCAAGCATGAACAGAAATAAATTAGCAGTAGGTACTATTCTTATTTCTAATTAATATGACATAGTACCTAGACATGACCGAACTGGACTGTCAAAGTTATAACTGACTGTAAATCGAATCTCTCATCAAAATGGTTTCAGATCTCTAACCGAATTGGTCTTCGTCTAACTGACTATAAATCGAGTCTATCTGACCTGATTTACGAGATCTGAAAGTTCGACAGGCCTCTAACCTTAATGGTCTTCATCTAACTGACTATAAGCTGCGTCTATCTGATGCAGCTTACGAGGCCTGACTTACGAGATCTGAAAGTTCGACAGGCCTCTAACCTTACTGGTCTTCATCTAACTGACTATAAGCCGCGTCTATCATCAATACTTTTTCCCTTTATGTTTATGCCATAACTTGACTAAGTCGTTTCTCTTTTTAAACAATTTGTTTTATTTCTTACTCTGTTCTTTACTAAATTCAGAAAATAATTTATTTATCTGACCTTGATTCGGGCACAAACCACTGGCAGATTTGCACTTGTCGGTGCGTCAGATTTGCAGTTGCCTAACGCATCCAGACATGGTGGCGCCACCAACGCTACGCACATCAGCGACGTTGGTGCGCTAGCTGGCACCGCTGGCACCTGACTGACGGCGGAATCGCGGCGTTCCTCCACCATACTCGTGCACGTAGCTGTAGGCACAATGTTTCCCCTCCCCGCTGTAACAGAACAAACCGAAGAGCACCCGATCGAGGTGGGGTACAACATTGTTGTGTCATCGATGGATTAGAATTTGTAGGTAGACTATGCAATTTTCTCCAATAGTCTCTCCAGGTTATCTATACGAGACTCCATCTTCTTCTCGATAGTTTTTCGTCGCTTAGATAAACGGTCACAAGATTTACTGCGTTGATGTCCGCGAGAGCGCGACCTAGATCGCGACTGTTTTCCCATTTTCACTTTGTGGGTTAGGTTTATCCTATAAGGGATAGCAAAACATTCGCACTATCCCACTTCTGAACTGTTAGAATGGTTCAGAATAAGACATACAAATATTTCGATATCAATTTATATTCTTGAACAAAACACAATTCAATGACAACCGCCTTCCGCACCAAAGAGAGTCTAGCTCCTTTCAGCTTCTCTGTCCACAGAACTCTATAACTCCTAGTCTCTGTCATATTTTACTCTTTGGATATTTAGCGTTATTTCATCGTAGCAGCTCCATCTCTTAGTTTACAGCATTAACTCAACGACAAACGCCATCCATGGTCTGAGCGTAGTACAAATACATGCCGAAGTATAGAATGGCGCATACGTCGCTTCTAACTTCTTTCACAATAGCTATACCTTATATGGCAAAAATAACAGGGTAACTTGGAAGTTTTACGTATATACAAAGTAAGGTGATAAAGTTTTCCAATATGGGCGGCGTTTTATTTGCCTATAAAGAAGTGATATTGATTCAGGGTTGAAACTTGGTCGCTTTTTATTATCTCCATGAGTTTGTGATTCTTTACAACACTGTTATACTTGTAACGGGGAACTGTGGTCGAAACAAAGTAGGTAGGGCCGCGAAAATTGTTTATGCTACTTATAGGTATAATCAAATCAAAGTAAAATTGTTTTTATTCAATAAAAAATAAATACTCAAGGGGGCTCCAATACAACAACAGTTTTTTTTTTGGCGTTTTTCTAGATAATGGTACAGAACCCTGCGTGCGCTAGTCCGACTCGCAATTGGCCAGTTTTTTTACATTTTGTAAATTTTTCTAATATTATTTGGTAAATTGTAACTTTTTTACTAACGGGTTTGAAGTTTAGGCGCTAAGGTTGAATATACGTAAATACGAGTACAAAGATATATTCATATACTGCTAAAACATGACCCTTCCTTTTGCCTTTGCCGTAGTCAGGTAAAAATCAAGCGCGAATTCGAATGCAACCTTATTTCTTTTTTAGAACTTTCAGAGTTGTAGCACTAACGAACATTTATATTTTTCTTTATTTAGAAAATTAGTATGAGATGTAAGTTCTACAATTCATATACATAGATAGCTGTCCTGTAAAAATGTGATAAATGAAGAACCACTCGACAGACTTCACATAAACCATCTGCTAAATAGTCCGAATAAAGCCTAAAAATTTGGTTTGGATAGGTGAGCCCGTTCTTGAGTTATAAAATAACAACGAAAAGTGGCATTGATTTTTATATATATATATAGATATACATTTAAATTCATTTCTCTATTAATTATTAACCAGAGACCCTACTAGAGTGCAAATAACGATCCCCCCGTTGTGGGTGAGGGTGAGTATGTTAACCGGGAGGTTATTGTAGCGGATTGTGGACCACTAATATTTATTGTTGTAATATTGACATTAAGCGGAGTATTATTGGGAGATAATAATTAATGAGTGGATTGGCTTTCGATGTTCATCTTGCTCGGTCTATCAATTTTGATTATAAAAACTTTATATCAAAATTAAATTACATTTTAATAACATCAGCAGATATGTTTTAGTACAAAATTTGGAGGGGGTCGGCAGAGGTATTCCAATCGAAATGAATCACTTTAGAATATTTCGCACTTCTCGTTTAGAAGTTTAGTATTATACTTCCCTGAATCAAGGAATTAATATAGTGTTAAAAAACTTAATTTAATATCAAGTTAAATTCTTAATTTCATTATCATCACTATCACTACATAGTATAAAACAAAGTCGCTTTCTCTGTCCCTATACCCCCCCCTATGAATGCTTAAATCTTTAAAACTACGCAACAGATTTTGATGCGGTTTTTTTTAATAGATAGAGTGATTCAAGAGAAAGGCTTTAGTGCAACTATTAGCACGGGTGCAACGTGCGAAGCTGGGGCGGGTCGCTAGTAATATTTAAATTCAAAAACAGACAAGACAAGAGTTCTACGATGGTAATTTTTGTATAAATCTATTTCAATTCTAGAAACGTTTCAATAAAATAAAAGTAATAAAAACTGCATAGACCATCGGCTTACGTAAACATATAATAACTCTGAACCATATACCCCGTAACTATTTTATCGCAGTGCTACGCCGCGTAGCATGCGCTGCACGTAGCGCGGGAGCTACGCCGTAGCAGGGATAATACAATGTCAAAGAAACTGTATAAAACATTCCACTGTTTTATACATGTTCCATAATATGAATTTATACTGTTTATATATGTTACGTATTGAATATAAACGCTACAGAAGATTAAGAAGGGCGACTAAACAATTAAATATATTTTTTTAAATCTGAGGGACCAAATAAAATCGATTTCTTTTTACCCAGAAAACATCCCTAATAGGGATGCGTGTAATCTATTGTATGGCGGAACAGTTACAACATAACAACACATTCTGAAGAAATGTTAGAGAAACAATGAGGCAATTAACCCGTAACAACCCACGGCTAAGCCCTATTTTTTTCTTCACGAATGAGAACTTATTAAATGTTGAACCCAAGTGGTCAGTTTTTTTCAAACTTTATTTTGTCTATGCTAGATTCTTCTCTGTAGTTAGTTCTGCCGAGGTCTGCCGAGTCTCTCTGTGTATAAATATCGTTGTTGCTGGCAATATACGCTCTATATTAAAAAAATTGTAAAAAGTAAACGACCTTCGCGACTTCGACAGGGACTAAAAGATCCCACCGGAACCCATAAAGCTGGGAAGCTTTCGAAAACAAAAAAACCTCGGATGTAGCTTTCTCTGCTATTAGGCACTATATAAAAAATAGAGTTTTATATCCCGCAACGGTTAAAGCTCCTAGATTTTACGTCAAAGGCTTAAAATGTGGATATTTCTAGCTTTCGAGAAGCTCAAAAGCGCCATTAAGCCGCAAGCCTGATTGCTAAAAGCTGGAAATTGCTAGAATATTTAGTAATGGCAACGAAAAAGTGTTCGTTCAGGCCTTATTATTAGACTTCCGTTCAAACGAAATCATATTTTTTTAAATAATAATAAATGAGAAAAAAATAACCCACTACACTCGCGATTTCATCATTGTGAGATTCATATGCTTCCAGGTTGATCGCAGATGTCAAACGTGAGACGACAGATTTTTTATCGAAAAAATATTAAATTTAAGGCATAGCGAAAGGGGGACGAATCAGGCATATTAATTGGGACGAATGAGGAATAAAATAATCATAGATACAAACTGGGACGAATGAGAAATAAAAACTGGGACGAAACAAGAATTACAACTTTGGGACGAACAAGGAACAAATCAATTATTCTACTCCCCTATCCAAGTGTCAAACGAAGGTTTCACGTGACGTCACAGGTTCTAAACCGCGCTATCGAAGTGTTCTTACGAGTTTGTTTAAATACAACTGTCCAACATTTGCCGCGGTCCCCGGGCACGATCGCCTCGCCTGGCGGAAGATCTTCCCTTTTAATGATGGAGGAGCATTTCA
Source organism: Ethmia dodecea (assembly GCA_963855545.1). Taxonomy (NCBI): domain Eukaryota; kingdom Metazoa; phylum Arthropoda; class Insecta; order Lepidoptera; family Depressariidae; genus Ethmia; species Ethmia dodecea. The sequence continues at coordinate 254,847 of OY979448.1, forward strand.
CCTCCACTCCTCCATACGTATTATTATAGTTTAATAAAACATTATTTTATCATATAAAGTTATCTACGTACAATGTAGATCTTCCCATTTCAAGAAGGAGAAGCGTTCCCCCTCCGCTCCTCCACAGAATGACACGCAATGGAACGCGGTCAAGCATCGTGTGTAAACTAACTCAAATCAATTACAATAGAGTAAACAGTGATAGACTTACGGTTAAAGAGCCCGGTTCTCATGATAATAATCAGTGCGGTTCGGGTTCAAATCCTGGCATGTATCCAATGAGTTTTTCAAAACTTACGTACTTATTCATCACTAGCTCGACGGCGAAGGAAAATATCGTTTGGAAACACGTAGGTCCAAGGATTAGTTCTGAGAGATGTGGAACAAGCCGGTCCGGCGATGGGCTCACCGCCTATCACGTTTACGGTTCCAAAGAATATCTCGTGAAAAGTGGGTATTTCCAGAAATGGAATACCTCTGCCTACCCCATAGGAGATAAAAAGCAAGAGATTTTTGGTGATGGTGTTATGTGAGGTCATACACCGAACATATCTCTCGCGGTAGGAGATCACGGACACAGTAAATACGTCCTCTACGTGACCACATTAACAGAACCAGATGAAACTCAAGAGTCCGGGCCCGAGACCCATATATGTTCAAATTCACCGGATTTTAGTACTTAAGGCAGTGTAATTATTGCACTACGTGATACTTGGACTTATAACTACATAGTATAAAACAAAGTCGCTCTCTCTGTCCCTATATCCCTATGTCCCTATGTATGCTTAAATCTTTAAAACTATACGGATTTTGATGCGGTTTTTTTAATAGATAGTTTCAAGAGGAAGGTGTTAGCATTGCACCCGTGCGAAGCCGGGGCGGGTCGCTAGTAATATTATAAACGCGAAAGTTTGTATGGATGTTTGTTCCTCTTTCACGCAAAAACTACTGAATGGATTTTAATGAAACTAAAATTATATAGCTTATACATCAAATAACACATAGGCTATATTTTATCCCCGTATTCCCACGGGAACGGGAGATACATGAGAGTAACCGTGGGGCGCTGCTAGTATAATATAATTTGGTGAAGGTTATCCAGTAGTCAAGCACGCCTTAGCTGGTGATTAAAATTCTGCGCACGCGGGGCCAATCGGCTGCTAATTTTGGAGGGTCGATTTATTTGGGCACGTGGCCCACCACCTCCCCCTCTCGGGGCATCTACAAGAGGCATAGATTACTGTTATTGCTGGTAATACCGTTACTTTGGATCCTCACTCCACGATTATAATTTGGCTTCCTGTCTAGTCGTCTAATATTTATTAAGGATGTTTATCAGTTGTTTAGTGCCTATTTTGGGACTAAATAACCGCGTGTGAATTGTGTCCCACAATTTATTATTATTATTTGTTAAGTAGAATAACCTCAAAAGAAGCACGACCTTCCTTATTTAAGTACTAGCAGCGCCACGCGGTTTCATCCGCGTAGTTCCCGATCCCGTGGGAATACGGGGATAAAATATAGCCTATGTGTTATTCTGATTTATTTATTTTATTTATTTATTTATTAAACAGGTCTGCCACTGATGCATAAGCTATATGATTGTAAAGTTTCATCAAAATCAGTTCAGTAGTTTTTGCGTGAAAGAGGAACAAACTTTCGCGTTTATAATATTAGTAGGATTAAATTCATACTGCATTGAAATAGAAGTAGGTACAGTAGTAATTGCATATTTATTAGAAAGAGAAAAGAACAATCACTTATCCTGAGTAATAGCCGATTTAGGCAGCACCACGTGCCACGGCGATTAGGCCACGGGAGCCACGTTTTCTTTTAATTACCCTGTACATGTCTCGCCCATTTAGGCCGCCGGGAACAAATAAAACAAGCATTTGAGTTTAACTGCGCCCAATCTGCGAGTCACGAGCATGCCGCTTGCCGACGCCATTAAGCTCTATACATAGCTTAAGAGGAAGAGAATACTCTGTCTTTATATACAAAATCACACACTCGCATGAACGCACTTGTTCTTAAGGCTCAATTTACAGCGCCGCGGAATGGAGCGATAGCGAATAGCATAATGAACTTCATGTCAATTCTATAACGTACAAACTAGCTGTAAAAGTAGGGGACTTCTCGAGGATTCCCCGGAACACGCGCGTTTCTTTTGGCTCATATGTATTTTTGTTTGTGCAAATAGTTTCCGCTTCTGTTCCATTCTGGGACAAAATTATAACAACAATAAGTTGTGGGACATAATTCACATGGTTATTTAGTCCCAAACTAGGCAGGGCCTGTACTATGGGTACTAAACAACTGATAATCATACATAAATAAATATTAACCTCTAAAGGCAATAAAATAAAACAATTGATTTATAATTGTTACGGTGCCTATTGGAACCGCGCGGTGCTCGACGAATTAAGCGACCAGACAAGCCAACAGATGTTTATGCACACAGATGTTGGCCCCAAACGGGTATCGAATTCGCGACCTCCGACTCGAGAAGGCAGGATCACTACCAACTGAGCCAACAGGCCCGTCTATGCTCCATCCGTTGAGCTTAAGTTACTAAATTGATTTACGAAAAGTTCATTGTCGCTGTCGCTGAATTGACACATTGACAAGGTCTCAAGACAGGCAACATAATGACTACATAAGCACTGATGACACTTCCAGTGGTCTATCTATTATTATACACCATCCCTTTCATCCTTACACCAGAATCGAAAACAAGGTACTTATCTTTACATCGTTGGTTACCTGTTAATAGCCTCCCCCCCCCTGTTAAGCTCCCTAATATTTCCTAATAAAGGCCCTTCGGTAATCATCGGCAAGGGGCCATTAATTAGGGCCGAGTGGGCCAGAGGGCAGAGTGTTCTAGGCCCACCGCTCGTTGAAAATAGCCCCTGAGGGCGAGAAACACAAAAATATCGCCGCTTCTTTGCTCATCAAATATTTAAACTTTCAGCATAAATGTGTTGTAGTTATGGTTGTATGCTGCTGTTTTAGCTATGGGATTTATTATTGTGGCAGCTTTAACTGCATCCTGGGGATACTAGGTCGCAGATGTTACACCTTCCGGCGACCTCCCCCTAAATTACATTATTATCATATATATTTTACAGTGAGGAAAGTGTATTTTTAAGGATAGCTACATGGAGATTCAGACATAAGAGGAGAGATAAATATTCTAAGAGGAAGAGTGGAGTGAGTCGACATTCTGTAAAATACTAAATTCTCCCCAATATTTCATTCGTGTAATGCCCCGTTCCTGAGGGAAAATTATAGCAAATTACTCCTAAAAAGCTTTCCATTGGTGAAAGAATTCATAAAATCGGTAGAGTTGTTACAGAGCCTATTCATTGCAAAATATCTCTTTATAATATTAGTGTACATGTAGAGAAATCTAGAAAGGTTTGACCTTGTGGGGTAGCCAACAGAAGTAAAATTGGTCTAAACGGACCCGAGTTAATTAAAGATCAAAGTTATCAGCGATCAAACATCCCAGTGGTTCACTGGGAGGTTAACAAAGGCAAATTTGATGTGTATAATGAATTAAATTCGCTTGTAGTCCGAAAGTTCACTGTGAACTAGTTAGGAATAGCGTTGCCGCGCCAGGCTTTTGAGGAAGTGATAATAATGAGTTTTATATCAGGTCGGCGATGACGAGAAACATTATTAATAAATAATAATATAAAATAAATAAAAAATCTAACGCCTTTTATTCCTGAGGGGGTAAGCAGAGGTATTCCATTACTGGAAATACCCACATTTCACGAGATACATTGGACCCCTAAACGTGATAGGTGGTAAGCCCATCGCCGGACCGGGTCTATTTACACATGTCTTAGAATTGATTCTGAGACCTGCGGGTTTCCTCACGATGTTTTCCTTCATCGACGAGCTAGTGATAAATATGTACGTAAGTTTTAAAAAAACTCATTGGTACATGCCCGGATTCGAACCCGAGCCTCACTGATTTTCGGCCGGCTCTTTAACCGTAAAGGCTATCACTGCACTGGGCTTTTGAGGAAGAGAGTATAATGAGTTTTGTATCAGGTCGGTGGAGACGAGAAACATTATTATGCATTTATATTGAGATGGGATGACATTCAAAAAGCTACAGATATTTTGTCGTCCTTTTACGGGTATATTTTTTAGGGTTGTAAGAATAATCTTTTTTGGTTGCTGATCAGGAATTAAGCTTTGATGACCATCGTGTTTTAACTGACAACTGAAAAAACATTTAATAGTTTCTAGTTGATTACTCCAGAACCTTTTTGATAGGCAGTCCGTGGGTCAAGTGAAAAGTGTCAACGTAGGTATTGGTTAATTGCATATTGATTTTATGAAAATAAAATATTCACTGGCACTGTATCAATGGAACATCGTCCGATGCAATGCCTAAAGGCGTCCCACTACACTCGGAACGTGGTTACATGATACGAGTAGCGTCCAAGTAGCGGCGGTCCGCAGACATACCAACATCGGTGCCACAGCGAGAACTTAGTCTGTCAAAATCCGATATAGATGAAAGAGGTACTCACACTTCGATGGCCTTGTTCCAGTTGATGACGTAACCCGAGAGCGCGAACGTCTCGATGTTGACCACGTGCACGTTCCCGCGCTCCGTGCCCACGTGCACCCATTTGGACTGCAGCGGGAGGTGCAGGCATGTGATCCTAAGGACAGAGTAACGTATTACATATATTTACAATGATATTATATATAAAAGGAGGTAGATGTCCTACTAGAGCGGGGAAACTGAGGCCGAAAAATGAAGACAATTGGTCTACTTTTATTTAGTCGCATTCTAGCAGCGCATGTTTACATTTTTCACCTAGTCGTATTTCAAGTCTTGACAGATAGCTGTCTCTTTCGTTATCTTTCGTTTCGTATCATTATTGTATCCTATAAATACGCTAAGAGGTAAAATGTGTATGTTGCAGCTTGTACACGGAACAATATCCAAACGAATAATATCCTTTAAAATGTTTCTTAATTTTTCGTAATAACACCATCTCCCAAATCCTTTGTAGGTCGGTCCACAGGGCCGAGTATACACTTGACTACTACTTACTATACTATAACATATCCCCCATACTATACATTCGTCCCATGCTATAATAATTATAGCATCTGCAGGCAGACTATAAAATAATAAATCAATTGTAGGACACAATAATTTACACACGGTTATTCGGCCATAAACTAGGCCGAGCCTATAACTATAGGTACTAAACAACTGATAAATCATCTATCTATACATATAATAAAACTCTAACGGGGCCGTGTCTGTACATTAAATATTTTTTGAAAATTTTAACGGTAGTGTATATAGTTATCGATATAGATACCGAAACACAATTTTTTGGAATTTTTGTCTGTCTGTCTGTCTGTCTGTCTGTCTGGTTGTGCACGCATCACTCAAAAACTACTGGACGGATTTTGATGAAATTTGGTATGGAGATAACTGAGTACCCGGATCAACATCTAGGGTACTTTTTATTCCAGGAAAATATCTCATTCCCACGGGAAAATAAAAAAACTGGTTAAAAAGAGAAATACGTACTACTCCGAAACCATAACACCTAGAAACTTGAAAAATGGTATGAAGGTGTCTGATATATCATAGGAAATTGGTATGAAGGGATTTTTGGAAATTCAAACGGGAACGGGAATAAACTAAATCCAAGCGGGAAAACGCCGCTGGGCACCCGCTATTTGAAATATGGTATGTAGGTGTCTTAAATATGTCGTAGGCAACCACTATGAAGGGATTTTCGGAAATTCCCACGGGAACGGGAATAAACGGAATCCGCGCGGGCAACGCCGCTGGGCATCCGCTAGTATTTAAATAAATATTAAGACACTGATACATAATTAAGACTACATACGGCTCCAAACTAGTTAATAACAAACCGAAAACATCAAACAGAAACGTCATTCGCAAGTCGCAACACGCAATCTGCCCCGTCTATACAATTTCGTTATCTGATACCGGTTATGCCCGGCAGGCAGTTCCTGTGAATTTCAATGTTCCGAATCGGTAATCGGATTCCGCACCATCTAATTTTAGCTTGTGGGTAGACTCAAAACGCCTTAGGCTGTCCAAAAACCGCAGATATATTGTTGCAAGGTGATACAATACCGGTTAATAAGGTTTGCCGGTCGGAACTTCGTGCATGCGAAATAGAAAGGAACCGAAACGCACTCCGTTACCGATGTAACAAGTGAGCAACAGAGATGACTATATTAGCGCGCCACCTTCTCAACTGTACGCGTCCCGTGTCCCGTTAACAAGAATTTAGGCGTGATGCAACGCTACTTGCGCAATGTTCAGACCGGCAAATTGCAAAAGAACATGCCTTCCATTGGGGCCCAGGCTAGATGGTGAAGGAAAACATCGTGAAGAATACCCAACAGGTCGCAGAATTGGTTTTGAGGATGAGTTACACCACCCCGGACCAGCAATACTTTAGTCCAGGCCTTGTCACCTTTACAAGTTAAAAAAAATATCTTGAGTGTATACTTATATAAGAATACTAGCCACCCGCCCCGGCTTCGCACGGGTGCAATGCTGATACTAAAACCTTCCTCTTGAATCACTAACAAAAAACCGCATCAAAATCCCTTACGTAGTTTTAAAGATCTAAGCATACATAAGGACAGAGAGACAGCGGGAAGCGACTTTGTTTTATACTATGTAGTGATTAGAAACCCTCTCCACTATAACATTAATCAATCACGACACAAAGTGTAGTGGCGGTAGTAGTGTCTGTCAAGCCACATTACCGAGTCGCGACACTTCAACGGCTCCAGTGTCGATCGACATTCACATCAACGAGACCTGTTGCTCGCTTTGTCTCGCGACAATGGTGCTCCAAGAATAGCTCCCTCGAGAATGCACGTTGGTGTTTAACTGTTTGTCGAGTCGATACTGAAGTCTATTGTTAATACCTAAGTGTTTGTGAACGATTCTCATTTCATTAGTTATTGAAGCCTACGCTGGTTTGTGAAGAGTTCGTGTTCACAAGCAGATCTATACATTTAATAAAACTCTAACGGGGCCGTGTCTGTACATGAAATATTTTTTGAAAATTTTAACGGTAGTGTATATAGTTATCGATATAGATACCGAAACACCAATTTTTGGAATTTTTGTCTGTCTGTCTGGTTGTGCACGCATCACTCAAAAACTACTGGACTGATTTTGATGAAATTTGGTATGGAGATAACTGAGTACCCGGGTCAACATCTAGAGTACTTTTTATTCCAGGAAAATATCTCATTCCCACGGGAAAATAAAAAAACTGGTTAAAAAGAGAAATACGTACTACTCCGAAACGATAACACCTAGAAACTTGAAAAATGGTATGAAGGTGTCTGATATGTCATAGGAAATTGGTATGAAGGGATTTTTGAAAATTCTCACGGGAACGGGAATAAACTAAATCCAAGCGGGAAAACGCCGCTGGGCACCCGCTATTTGAATTATGGTATGTAGGTGTCTTAACACGTTCGCTGCGAAGCCATTTTTCATGGACTCTCAGCCAGTGCGTATGAGGTCTTTTCGAGGCAAGGTTAAACTTCTTTGCAGTGCGTATGAGACCTTTTCAGCCTCACAAAATGTTGTTTTTAAAAAGCACCTTAAATATAGCTCAAAAGTGACAAAATTTGCTTGAAACTTTAACATTATATACTGAGATAGTTGCTAAGGTTGAATCTAGCTTCGCCTAAAGTTATGACATTTCAGTATTGAGTAAATGAAAAAAATATATATGACATCTTTTCTGCCTCACATCGCACTAAAATAAAGTTCAAGACTAGAGATGGGAATAAAAGAAAGTTGCAGTTACGATAATATTATAACATTTGTTTACGTTTAGGGGTCGTTATAATATCTCGTGACAAGTGGGTACCTATATCTAGAAATGAAATACCTTTGCATACCTGGAATAATGGAATACCTCGGGGATAGAAGGCATGAGTTTTTTTTTTTTATAACATGTGTTTATAAAAGATCAACCAACATGTTTTTCATTAAAACAGGGCAAGCAGATCTGTTACACTGGACACAAAATAAATGTTTTAAAGTTTTTTTTGGAGCCTGATTGCTATTTAAGATTAGCGTTAATTTGTCGTTTTATTGATCCATAATACGACAACCAACTACTTAATGTACCTACAGCTATAAATGTAAAAATCGTAAAAAAGTCAGCAGAGAGTTTCGATACAGGAGCACTGTCGAAACTTTTCACATCACTAAGCCAGGAAGCGCGGCGCGCGCGCCGCTAGCTCCTCACTCCGTGCGGCTATGAGGCCTACAATTTTTGAGGCAGCTTAGACCGCAGTCCGCACTGTACGAGATTAAATTGTATTCAGTGCGTTTGAGGCCTATTCAACCTCATATTTTATTAACTACGCCGTTAAGATATACTTCGTAAGAGAAGCAATTTTATATATTTGTCTTTGTCATACGCATAGAAATATTAATATAGCCACCCCCCGCACAGAGTGAAAGAACGTGATTTTGACTGCCGCACCAGCGAGAAGTCTCGCATGTGGCTTTTTAGACCTCATAACGCAGTGAACGTGTTAAATATGTCGTAGGCAACCACTATGAAGGGATTTCCGGAAATTCCCAAGGTAACGGGAATAAACGGAATCCGCGCGGGCAACGCCGCTGGGCATCCGCTAGTACTTGAATAAAAATATCGATAATGATAGTTTTCATTTTTTTTACTACAGTGGTGTAACTATTGATTGATTGCATAACTATTGAGTCTCATCAATAGTACTTGTTTTACTGCATTTGTGCTATCGGTACTATCCATAGTATTGGAACTGGAACTTTGGATAAACTATGCAATGCGTTATCAATAACATTGAAGTTGACTACTGAATGTAGTATCAATATCATCGAGAGTATTGGTGCTGATAATTGACGCTATACTATCCATACTATTAATTTCAAACTCATCAATTGTATCACTGCTTCTATGATGTCGATAATATCGATATTTCGATTATTTATGGTAGTATTTATGGCCTATCCTTTGGAAATACTATTATAAAGTAGGTATACTTTTTAATCTCCGACCCAAAAAGAGTGATGTGAAACAATAAAATTTGTATAACCTGAGTCATTGTAAGCCTTATTGTGCAACCCAAAGACATATGCCAAACCTGACATAACAGCAATTTTAATACTAATGACGACCATTCAATACAACACAACATTTCTATTAGATGCACAACGATGGACACAGAAACACAGACGCCAACGAAGAGACAGAACAAAGACAACCCTAAAACAACAGCGTTAAGGCCGGAAATAAGGCGACAAGAAAATCTTAAGCAGCTACGACCGGGGAACATCGAACGTGCAAACATCCAACATTTAATCCACGCACAAACCTGACCTTGTATTCCGGTAAGCTAATGTGCCAGGCATACGTCACCGCGTCTCTTTACAGAGAGAAAGCTTCGCGTGACGTAGTGTTGGCACACTTGGCACTCGTGAATACAAGACCGACCGACTCACCCTTTGATCTCGCTAGTCTGCCGAGAGAGTACCACGCGGTATCTGCAACAATGTGTACTCCTAACTAATGTGCATTATGTACAAGTGCGTATATAAAGAGGTAATGGTTAAAATTAATCCAGTGTTTTGATCCATTTCTGGACTAATTTAAATCAAAGTCTGAGGCTGGAAAAATTGTGCTAAAACTACACCTACAGTAAGAACTAAAAGTTGATATGAGGAGCAATTGGAATACATATTTTAGAAATAGTGTAACAATGATATATAATTTGTGGAATACCAATAATGTTCCAGTAAACATACTGATCGAAATAGCTAAATCAAAAGTGTTAAGTGCAATATTTCTATGTAAAAAAATGTGATAGAATAACTAAAGAATAATTATTTTATTTTGGAGTAGATATACACACCTTAGAAATAGTATAACAAACAAAATTTAATTTGTGGATTTCCATTTGATTTAGTGCAACTGGATTCTAGCACTGAATCGAAATACTAGATATTTCAAAAAATATTAAGTGCGATATTTGAGTGCAAAAATTGTGATACAACTACCAATAGTAAAAAAAGTTCATTTTATTTGAGACAATAGTGATGTATTTCTACACGTTTGAGAAATAGCGTAAAAACTAAATGTTATTTGTAAAATCTTCCATTATGGTCGCAATTGCGTCTACCATTTCCTTGATTGAAGCTGAACACATCAAATTAAAAGGCCAACGTATATTTTAAATAGAATATGTGCACAGTGTGTGTGCTTAATTCAAATAGAAAATAGTACTAAGTGAAAACACTAAACAATCTAAGCGTGAAAAGTTTAAAAATAAATATTTGGTTTGTAATATTTACAGGCGTGCAAGTCTAACTGACGAGTTTTTCGCAAGCCACGTTATACCTTTAAGTTTTACGTCTGTAGCGACACTACATAGAACGCACCAATAGACGGCCGAGATCTAAACCGCGCTATCGAAGTTTTCTAATGAGTTTGTATAAATACAACTGTCCAACATCAAGTTGGACCACGGTCCCCGGGCACGATCACCTCGCTAAAGAAAGATCTTCACTTTTCACGATGGAGGAGCATTCCATCTCCGCTCCTTCATACGTCCAATGAAAGTAGACACCTTTGTTTAGTAAAAATTCCGATTCAGTACGAATATGAGTACATTACTCATATTCGTACTTTAAGCTCCATATCCAACTTCAATCTCGCCTACAATGAATCCAATTCTCGCCGCAAGCCGTCTAATGTCATGCTCGAATGCAGTCAGCTACACAAGCTCCGCTTGATCAAACAGAGTTGCACTGGGAAATTGCTTTGGGCTTTAACACGTACATAGCACATGTGTTAAAGAGGTATATACAGAACAGGTGTGCGAATAACGGTGTAGGTTGACGTAACTGTTTTTAAACTGTTAAATTCTCAGGACCATAAGCGAAATAAAAATCATAAAATCTAGGGTTGAGAAAAATAAAAATAAAATTTATTCACCACTAGAGCCCGCCCTCGCCTCGCTTCGCTTCGGTTCATCAAAATAAAATATGCAACAAACTCCACATCGAGTTTACCTGTCCTGTTTATGAGTCCTAAAATACACTGCTGTATAGTACACAATACATAAATTGAATACATCTGCTAACTTACTAAGTTTAAAGCGACTGAGCATAGAATATAATAGTACTAACGTACAGAACGCCGACTCAAGTACAATACAATACAATAACTCTTTATTGTATACCAAAAACAACACAATATGGATACCAACATTACCTAAAGTACAATGGGCGGTTTTATCGCTTTTAGCGATCTCTTCCAGACAACCTTAGGATGGATGAAACTGTGAGATTAGAACTAGTACCTACCTAGTACTAGTAAGTACCTACTTCCCTTTGAGTATTAGTAAAAAAAACCGGCCAAGTGCGAGTCGGACTCGCGCACCGAGGGTTCCGTACAACCTTGCAAATTTATGGTTTTCGTAATTTTTCCTTTATCTATGCTATAAGACGTTGCTTCGTACCAAATTTCAAGATTCTGAGTTCACGGGAAGCACCCTGTAGGTTTTGATTCCCTTGCAAGTGTCGAAAATTTGCGGCATAAACGGCTGTATCTTTTGATTGCGTTGGCTTAGAAGTTTGATTTTTTCACAGCTTCAAGGGACAGTAGACTTGAGTAATTGATATAAATTTCAGCTTCATACCTCCACGCGTTCCTGAGAAAAAGGGTCTTGACAGACGGACGGACGGACGGACAACAAAGTGATCCTATAAGGGTTCCGTTTTTTCCTTTTGAGGTACAGAACCCTAAAAACTAATAAAACAACAATATACGTGTACATTCACGGTCAACGCTTGGCACAGTCGGCGTCCCTTGCGACTTGCCTGTCGAGTAGGAAAGGCCTGGCAAAACAGAACTATTACTTACTGGACAAAATACCTATTATGGTCCGTCATTTCGTTTGGAAAATTGCTCCGTCAAATTTTATTTCTCTCGTGTCCTTAAAATGTAGTCTGGAGTCACGGGTAAGAAAATCCAAAAAAATATGCCTACCAAAACCACAAAAAATATGGTTGATAATTTAATAATTTCTGAAAATAATATACCGAGACGGTTTTTTTTGGATTTTCCTATTGTAAGTGCACAGCGACTATTAAATGACATTCACTATTAAATACAATTTTGACTGAGCATTTTTCCCAACAAAGATATCAAATAAATAAGTATTTCAGTAAAAATACCTAACTTCGGTTAGGTTTTTTTTTTTGATTTTTTTATGCAAGTATTGTCTCATACTATACTACAATCTTGCAAAGTTTCATCGACTGAGGAATTCATGTTGGGGTCTTCATACAAAAATCCGCTTCATTGCCTGGACTATGAGTGTATAAGATACACTCATCTTTTCCTATGCCTTGCCGTGCCATCCTGAGTGCTCGCCGGTCACGTTATGCTCCCCCAGTCTTGCTGATTATAGTTTACAATATTTGACGATGTCTAACTTATTGTTAGTGCTTGTAGCATATAGCTTTACAGTTGCAATTTGTGCCGAAATTCGAGCCGCTTGCGCGTTAACCCACACAGCGAACCATGCTGTATCCTGTGCCCAATAAACACGCCAATTAGGGCAGAGATTGCTTTGGGATCCTATAATCTACCAATATGATAGTTTGAAGCCATTATTATGATACGATAACGAATTTGATTACAAAAGTAATGGAGGATTTTATTACTAAGGAAATTTCTTCACAAAAAAAAGCAGCTATTTAAGCAACTGAACAGTTCTGTTGATGTCAATCTTTATGAAACCTTCTAGATGATAATACTTGATTTCATTTGATTTAACTAGTAGTTGATGCAATGAGTATGACTATACGTAGGAAAATCGAAAGAGTTTCCAATGATCGAATCCGAAATGAGGAGATCGCAGGAGAACCAATGTACAGTCAAAAGCACATGAAGCTTTATACTTGTAGAGCGAGTCTGACCTCTAAGGCGATTGTAATAGAGTCCAATGTGTCAAGCTCCACGTGCTCTTGACTGCACACGCTCTAGGGAGGCCTATATCCAGCAGTGGACGTCTTTCAGCTGATATGGTGATATCTTTGTTTTCGTGTCGCATCGCATCGCTTCTAATAAAAAATGTGCCTTTAATACTTTCCTATACTCATCATGAGCGAATCTATACCTACCGCACTATGCAAGAACGTAAAGATCGTATCGATCTGCTAAGACATGAGATTAAAAAGCATTTGGAACTACCAACTCGTCAGTGGAGATAGGCTGCTGTTTACATTTAGCCAATCTTTATGAACGGATTTAGAGAGCCTTGTTATTAGGCTATTGACCTTTTTAACCTATACAAATAAATTATTTGAATTAAAAGAAATTACACCTTGTGGAAGCATCTTTTTATCCCAGAAAAACACATAGTTCCTAGCGGACGCGATAACCGAATAAAAGTTAATGGACTTTTTGTTCCTACAGAAAATAAATTATTATTGACCTTGACTGTTTCCATAATTGTTGTTCTTTGCATCTCTCTCCATTCGTGTCTATGGTCTTAACCATAACGAGATAGCAAACTAATGCCGCTTGACAAACAAGACTCAATTATACTCGGCTTTGATGTGCATGATGAGCTTTCGCTATGAACGGGGCAGCAATTAATCCTGCGCAGACGACCGGTAATTAATCTCCTTCAAATCCGCTGAAGACTCAGATGACGTATGAGCTGGAGGGAGTTTAGTGTCTCTGGCGCCTTGCGGTCAATTAGGCGGTGCCGTTCGAGGAATGGATGCGTAATTTGAATGTGTTGAGGCGGAAAAGAGCAGGCTTGTGTATCGACTAGGTATACCTGAATGGTGGTCCAGTAACTAGAAATACTTGTAGCAAAAATATGGAAGATACTGGGCATTTTTAACGATTTTAAAAAGGAGTTTTCTCAATTCGACCGTGTATGTGTGTTTGTTTAGGTTGGGTTTGGCGTGTATAAACCGATTTTAGATATTTTTTTTTGGAAACGAGATATCCCAAGGGTGATGCCATGATAAGGAAACCAGGATCTGATAATCGCATCCTAGAGAAATAGAGGGGAACCTTCGAAAATGGTAGTGGCGACAAGTCGGGGGAATTCCACACCGAACTTTTTTTAGTTTCCTGTTTGCAGTATTTTTTTTTGTTAAACATTATATATATGTACCTATAGCGTTTTAGTTGCATAGATTAGAAAAGTGGGCAGATATAGGCGCCATAAATACATTATGACCAAACTTGATCACTAATATAAAATCACATTAAAATCTACTCCTTAAAAATTCTCAGTTGAAGACTTGACAGCACGTTTGTTTTAGCATGGGGTTTCGATAGTTGTAGTATGGTCAAGTAGTCCAGGCAATGAAGCGGATTTTTGTATGAAGACCCCAACATTAATTCCTCAGTCAATGAAACTTTGCAGGATTGTAGTATAGTATGAGACAATACTTGCATAAAAAAATCCAAAAAAAAAACCTAACCGAAGTTAGGTATTTTTACTGAAATACTTATTTATTTGATATCTTTGTTGGGAAAAATGCTCAGTGAAAATTTTCTTCGCCAGCAGTATTCATGAGTGTTAAGAAAGCTATATGCGAAATATCCAAAAAAATCTCCCGGTAGAAACGACAAAACTCAGACGTAAATGTACCTTGCACGGGAAAATTGCTCAGTCCATTTTTTTAACTGGAATGTTATTTAATAGTCGCTGTGGACTTTCAATAGGAAAATCATAAATAAAAACCGTCTCGCTACATTATTTTCAGAAATTATCAAATTATCAAACAAAAAAAAAATTTTTTTTTAGTATAAAAACCTAACTTCGGTTAGGTTTTTTTTTTGGATTTTTTTATGCAAGTATTGTCTCATACTATACTACAATCCTGCAAAGTTTCATCGACTGAGGAATTAATGTTGGGGTCCACTACCTTTATTGCCTAGACTAAAGTGGCCAGTATTTTCTGTGATTTTGTATACAGCCTCCCGAATGTAAATTGCAACAAATAAAAAAACACGAAGATATAAATATAATAAATATATCTCCGTAGAGTACTACGGCTTGGAACTTTACCTTTTTGCCTCCTAACTTATCGCAGCAGATGAAAGTTAAGCCTGTAAACCAGAAAGGAACAAAAGATGAGGAAAATACTCAAATAACAAATACAAACAGATGCTCGAAATATGAAGAGCGGCATCAGAAACAACGATATTCTATATTTGGTCAGAACAAACACTTTCCAGGCCGGTGAATATCCGCGGCTAGGAAAGCGACCCACAGCCGACATATTGGGACCTATGAAATTTCCGTTTTCACCCACGAAAGAAAATATGATTTTGGATACTAACATTTAATTTTTTGGATACCCTATAGATCAACCTATATGGTAATGTACGGTAAAGTATATCTATTACGAGCGATTCTTGTATTTATGTATGTATTTTATTTCGGATATCTCGGAAACGGCTCTAACAATTTTGATGTATACCTACAGATACAGTTTTGCATTTTAAGTTTAACTGCATACCAAAAAGATATTTTTACACCGGCAGATGGCGTTAGCGACACTGGTGTTAGAAACAGCAAAGCTCAGTCTCAAACATATCTACTTACTACTTAATTATATTGGCCAAGAACAATATGTCACATCGTGAGGTTTTGATAAGTCCAGAGAAAAGTGTTACTATAGTAGCGTAACAAAGTCGGGTCCAGGAGGGAACATGAGGGTCACCCCCCTAGTCTGGGAATAGGTCGAGCATGGATCATTTTTCTAATTTCTAGAAGCATGAAATATTGCACAAAGGTTCCTTAAATGACGTAAGTGAGTATTCCCGCGGGAACGGGAATAAACAGGATCCGCGCGTGCTAATACCCTTTAAATGTAGTAACTCCAAATAAATTCTTAACAGACTCGACACCAATTCGAATAATTTTTCTCGCAAAAATTTGCATAAAATTGAGCTTATCGCGACGCTTCATAGCTTGGAAAAACTCTGAAAGCGAGGAAAGGTAAATTTAATAAAAACCCAAAAACTAAATTTAACACAATTACTCGAGCATTATTTGGCAAATATTTATTTGAGCGGATATTTTTTATTAAATTGCGAACTGAAAATGTTAAGAGAAAGTAATTTCAATTTGTGCTAAATATTTGGGAGGGATGTTTTTACTCCGTGGGAGCGGTTAGGGAGAATTAATTTGCTGCGCGACACGGCGACACTGGCTTCGGTTTTCAAAGCCTCCCGTTGCCATGGCGACGTTATTAGAGCCACTCGAACGTGATCAATGGGACATTCTTGTGAGGAATTAGTTTCCTTTATAAATAGACTAGCTCTTTTTCAGTTTCTCAGTCCTACATACCTCATAAAAGTACCTATATTCAAAATTTCATCTTATTAGTTCTATGGGTTGAGGATGTATGTATAATACGTATTAAGAGTCAGTCAGTCGTCTTTTTAGTGCTCATTTACCTCGTTTAAGGAGCCTTTGTGTAACATTTCATGCTTCTAGACCCAGCGGTTTTAGCTGTTCGTTCATCAATCAGTCAGTCAGTCAGACAATCGACCAGACAGTTTCTTATTTTTTTTTAGAATAATATAGACATAGAATTTTTCAGGATTGAATTATTTGTTCCAGACTCTCACACACATTCTTCTCAGGGTCAGCAACTCTTCGGTGGAGATGGACTGCTGTTTACATTTAGCCAATCTTCATGGACGAGTTTAGTGTGCCCTGTTATTAAACTATTGTCTGTTCTAAGTGTAATTCTTATTACCTACAGGATTTTTTTTTCATTTTTTATTTTTTTATTCCGTCGGACGAATGTGCTCCTACCTGTCAATAGCAAATCATCCGTTCCACAGGTTTGGTGCCTGCGTACACTCGGATCACGTGTTGACATGTAACGTGAGTGTCGTCTGAGTAGTCATCATAGCTGCAGACGCGACCCGAGCGCGTAACGTGAAAAGTCATTTGCCATTTGAATATTAAGGCGTTTGTTGACAAAATAGTAATAAAGTTAACATATTCTCAAGGCTCCCAACCTTGTTTTATGGACAGAATGATTATTAGCATGTCCTAGTGCCAACAACACGCAAATAAATCTGAATACCCATAACATTTCCCAAGTGACTGCCAAGTTTCGCCAACACGGAAATAACAAATGGGTCATAAGGGTGTTAAGCCAGAAAACATCCTTTTCCCGCCTAATAAAGAGAACGCAGATGGCGGTGGGGGATTCCGCGAAATTGGCGGGAGACCGCGTAGGTTTTGTACAGGGAAGAAATACGCGGGAAAACGGTCACATTTTTTTGTAAGTTGGTACCTATACTTTTTAGATCTTACCACAGAATGGTGTTAAAAGTTAGATACCGTCTATGACATGCTGTCAGTTTTTTTTTAATAATGTTAGTACCGAGTAAAATTTTCCTTTTTGAAGTCTCACCTCTGTCTCATCACCTTAGAATTTTCTGAACTAACAACCATAGCACAGGTTGATATAGGTACACTATCTGTATCATCACTACATAGTATAAAACAAAGTCGCTTTCTCTGTCCCTATGTCCCTATATCCCTATGTATGCTTAAATCTTTAAAACTACGCAACGGATTTTGATGCGGTTTTTTTTAATAGATCGAGTGATTTAAGAGGAAGGTTTTATTTTCTATTCACTGACACTTGCCATATGCACTATCAATAGTACCTAAAACAAACAGCCAAACGAAAAAATCATGTATTTTTCGTCTTTCCCCAGTTTCCCGGCCAAAATACTTCAAATTCTTTACTCACCTTTCCCTCTGGAACTTGAGCGACTGCATGCGTTGAGGCAGTTTCTGTCTGAATGTCCACAGATGGAGCTGGTCGTCGGCAGTGGCGGTGACCAGCGAGCCCTCGTTGATGAGGAACCGCGCGTGCAGCACCGCCTCGCCAGCCTCGTGGCGCACGTGCGCGTCCACGCCCGGCCCGCCGAGACTGTGGCTGTTCAGGAAACTATGCCGTGCGTGTGACACAAGTTTAAAAAAGTTATAATAATATATTAAGAGCAAAGCCATATTTTTAGGGGTAGTGATTTTCGGGTTTGTATAGGTATGATTCTTCTTTTAGTTGAGGGTAAAGAAGAAATATTTTTGTAGTGGAAAAGTGTCCGTCAAACTGCGTTAAATTATGGTGGCGTCACAGTAGCAATAGGCTAAATTTAAAAGAAGCGCCAATAGTTATTAGGGTAGGAATTTTTAATATCATCGTCACCATCAACCCGTAACAGCCCACTGCTGAGCTAAGGGTCTTTGCCCGCGAGGAAGGAAAGTTTGAGCCATAATCTAGTAGGTACTACGCGAGCCTACCGCGGAATGGGAGATGGTGTTAGGCATTTTTCAAGCCTCCTAAAGGTATCTGACATGCATTAAAGACTTCCATTGTGCGTAAACACAACGAAGAGTGAATACTTCTGAAGGAATAGGTGTAGATGGTGTGAACGAGACGTTTCATCTTGGGCCTGCACATTGTACACCAGCGTGAAATATAAAGAAAAGTCTAGCGATTATCAAAAAATATTAAAAAAAAAATCATTTCCATCTATTTAACTTGCACAAAAGTAATTAAACTTCAATAGATCCGCATTAAATCATATTAAAATAATACTATTTCTAACTTTTTAAGCTATTTCCATGTTATTTTAGTCCGACAAACATCAAAATAATGTCAATTGTCAGTTACCGGTAAAATTAAAGTTTACAACTAAACAACTAGTACAACTAAACTAGACAAATATAAGCAAAATCATGAATAAAACTATAGTTATTTTATTTATATTTATATAAAAAAACTGGTGTGTATGGTGCAGACCCAGTCTCCATACATTCATGAAACGTCTCCTTTGTTTAAATCAACCTTTGCGGTGGAAACGTGCGACAACGTTTGACAGCTTATAAGACTTGGAAACTTGGAAGTGCCTTTGTTTACTAACCTTGGTACAAACCAAGTTCGATTCCACTCAGATTTAATTAAATTTCGCTCAGATTGTTTATTCACGCGCATAAACTTCACCCGCCGTGATTGGCACATCGCCTGACTATTAATTATCGCGTAACTGTCAATAGTTCGTGATTAACGCAATTACATAGACAAGGGATGTGTTCGTAGCTCCATAACGTATTTAGTATGCACAACTAACATTAACCCGTCCTGTAAAGGAATGCAGACGGGGTATCTTTTGTGCATGTCCCAAACACACATACATCCCACACACACACAAACTACCAAACTTAGCTTACCTTCTATGTACCTTTCCTTTTTATTCTTTGTCAAATTGTTCTGTTTGTTTCCAAATACGGCAACCAAAATGACCTCGTAGTTTTTTAATTGTACCTATAGTATTTCATGACTTCGCCAGACTCACTGTCACCTAAGACAGGTTTCACCTAGTTTAGGTTTCAGGGAATCTACGCACTGTTTTTTGTAAATAAACAATTTATTATTATTATGTCCGTCCGTAATTATCTGATGCTTGACTGGCAACCCGATACAGCCCACACTGGTGGGCTATAGATCAATTACGAGAACGCATTGGCCATAATCTCCCACGCGAGCCCAACGCGTATTAGAAGATTCAGATTTTTCAAGACACTCAAGGGTATTTAACATGGCCTAACTACTTCAATTGTGCGTAATAAAAACGAAAACCAGGACAGCGGTTTAGAGCCATTCGAAACACGAAGGCGCTCGTAATAATATAATGCTACTAGACCGTCCCATCCGATGACGCAGCGCGCCCAATTTTGCTTAACTAGTGTGTTAGAAACACACAGGTATCGCAAAGCCAAGAGCGCTTCAACTAACAACTTTGAGTCACCTATAAATAAATATACAGCACGTCATTGGCATAACTACTTAAGGTGCATTACCAAGTCGGGTCTCGTACATTTCAGTTCTGTTCCACAAGATAAACAGAGTAAGCAAACGCGTCGCATCCATTAATGTAAGTAACAGGGCACAGCGTGGAACGGAACGCGCCTCGTTTGAAATGCGCGGGAAATGCAAGCTTGCCGGGTTCGGAGTGCTAAATTAATGGAATTAATGATATTGGCGGGAATTTGTGATCATAACCTTATTTTTATGCGAGTCTTTTGTTTTTCACCAAGTTTCGTGTTATCTCACATTATAAGCAAAATAGTCAACAGCTTTCATTAAAGCTATTCAGAATCATCACTTGGTAAGCTACTATAAAATATACTGGACTTTTACATAAGATAGAAGTGGCAATACGAAAATGTCCATCCGAAGTTCTTTATCGAATTTCCCGTTCACTGCACACTTTTACGTCCTCCTGTCACATAATACGAGTAAGTTTAAAACTCATATGAGCCAAAATCCGAAATAAACAGCATGTTGATTTTTTTGACATCCGAAAAATACAATGGTAAAATTTACAGAAATGGAGTAAAATAAAAAAAAGTTTAAGTTTCGTATACAATCTATTTGATGAAAAGAAACTGGCACACCGAAATGATATTATACCATTCCTTTTTTGAATTATTTAATTAACTCCGCATCCACAAATTTAAACTAATATTATTATTAAAGTAAAACCGATTTCATCGCTGTGAAATAAGCAAACATTATTGAAGCTACTTTTTATTCCGGTCCATAAAAGAAGTCATGTGCAAAAGCTTGTATACAATTTTGATATTTATGACTGAATAAAATACCGCATATTGGAGCTGTCAGGAGCCAAAAGGCATGTGAAGTCGAAATAAGCGAATCGAGTGGAGAAATATCGCCCCAGTCGAGATAAGGACATCTATAAGGAGCGTCTTACTACAAACTGTGTTAGGATCATCACAGATCGGTTTTATTTAAACTGGTCTGTGCGATCAGTGACGTCGACGACGCCCTTACCATTGATTGTTCTCTTCGAGTTATATGATCAACAGTGAAAGGTGACAAGGGTCATCATTATTTCAATTAAAATCACCGAGTAAAAGTACCCACTTCGCCTTTGCGCTGTCAAGTTAAAAAAGGAACTCATTTGTGTAAGAAAGGTAATATTGTCGATGAAACCAGATAACTTTCCTCTCGAAACACAATCAAAGACGTTGATCAAAGCTACTTATTTAAAAAGAAGTATGGGAGTCTATTTCATACATAGTATAAAGTCTAGATAACGTAGTCTTTGTTGGTACGCTAAACAACGGATTTTGATACGGTATTACAATAGAATATAATATAATTGAATTAATTTATTTTGTACAACGAATACACACTCATCACATAAAAATAAAAACAATTACAAAGATAGATAAGTAATCTGAATAGAGCAGCTGCATGCAACTGAATATCGTCCACCAAAAACACAACTAAAAGCACATTTTCCAGCGAAATAATTATCCAAATTTATTTAGGTATGTATTCATTGTTATTTATCTATATATTGTTTTCCGGAACGTTATTACGCTTATTGTAAATAAATTCTATTCTACTACCTAATATAAACTTTATAGGCCATGCCAGCGTTACTCATATTTATCAGTCAAGATCTAAACTAGACAAGAACTTGAAAGTAAGTAAAAATATATAATATTTAGAGGTATTTGAATTTGTGACCAAGTAAATTTCCGGCAACCGATGTCCTTGGTAGGGGCGATGTTTTCACGCTCTTTAAGAAATGGCGGGAAAGGAACCCGCCATTTTCTCAAAATCCAGATTATGAGTGAAGATGTCTGCATTACACCTCGACCTGGCAACCGACCGAGGGATTCACCGATAAAAGAAAAAATGCGAATGGAATTCAAGATTCCACATTTATATTCCAGTTCAAATCTTTCCGCTTATGATCCGATCTTCTCGGTCGCTTATTTTGATTCATGAGACTGTGGTTTGTTCCAGATCGTTTTATTAGTTCACATTATACTGTATAAGGCAAATAGTATCACGACGCTTTAAGGAGCGACACGAGATGTGAATTAAGTAGGTTTAATATTATTTTAGTTATAATAAAATATGTAAATTAATAACGAACTTGCACAAGAGCAGACAAGGTATCGCAGAGACCCGTCTAAATATCTGTGGTGTTGTCGACAATTGCTCTAACATGCATCATATCATAATCTGGTAATCGGTAATTAGCAGTACTCTCCTTTCGCATTTCGCCCCATTCGAAGTTAGTAAAGTACGAAGGTTAGGGCATGATTAGACACGTTAACCAGAAAGCCTTTACAGAGAAAAAGAAAAAAACTAGAACGCAAAAAAGTCTTATTCAAGATGCTTTTAATCAATGACCTTTAATTTTTTGTGTACAGCAATGTTATATTTTTGAGAATTTTATTATTCTGTACTTATATAAAAAAGAAGAACCTGACTTGCTGACTGACTGATTGACTGACTTACGAATCGATCAAAGCCAGCCGAAACCGCTGGGTCTAAAAGCATGAAATTTCGCACTAATGTTCTTTAAATGACGTCCCCATTAAGAAGGGACTTTAGGAAATTCCCACGGGAACGGGAACAAACAGGTCACCCTCAAGTATGTTGTAACATTTCGTGAGAAACGAGGTAGCTTATGTACACTAATTCAGTAAAAGCAGCGTAAACAAACTTGACAAACACTCCATCCTCATTCACAAGTTGTTCCCGTGCATTGCACAGACAAACAGCACGTGTAAACAAGACGTATCCTTCTCCGTTCCGTTCGTCTGTGCACGGACTGGAGTAATTGAGACTAGACCAGTGTAGCGTAAAATTAAACCTACACTGGTTTTGTTTGAGAGCGTGCCCTGATTGTTTACGTAATACAGTAGTCACTTACCATCAGGTGACCCGTCTGCTCGATTGCCCCCTATATTATAAAAATACAATATAACACGTGTTGAAGAAGAGATTGAGGTTAGGAAGAAAAAGAAATTTTTGTTTACTCGCAATAGTTAGGTTAGGTTAGATTTTTGAGGCTTTGTTCCGTTCTGAGATTAAAAGTAGGTACGCACTATTTTCTCAAGATGCAAGCAAAATATAACAAAATCCGCGCGGCGGATGAGCCGTAAAAACGTAATAAATATTCATTCATACAGACAGATAGGTCCGATTTCTGTAGGTTCCGATTTAGAATCTTATATTTTAACCTTGTAAGTTTTCAAACTTTGATTTTCGAATCTATCAGACAGAAAAAACACTGCATTCACTGCTGGCATTTTGGAGCAATTGGGTAGTAGAACAGTAGCCTATAACACTCCGGATATGAAGAGAAATCTAACTATACTTCGCACTTCAGATTCCGTCAGTTTATGCATTAACCAAATATCTTACATGCATAAACCCAAGTCTACAGATCTACAGAATAAGTGCTATTATTTTACAGGTTTTTAGTTAAAAATTTACCTGTTTTTGTTCGGGTGGAATATTGCAACTCAATTTTGAAGCAGATATCTTCAACCGATTGAGCTGAAATTTTGTATAGATAGGTACACGTTTGTTTGGATGACAATGCATGATTAGCTTTGTGACGTCATGCTAAATCCAACATGGTGGAGCACCCAAGATGGCTAGATATTTTTAATTCACTCATACAGTATGGGTATCAAATGAAAGGGCTTGCTGAGAATAACTTGAAAAATAAAGTAACGAAGTGAGAGTTTCAATAGTTAATTTCCCAGTAAGTTAGTGAGTAATTAAGTGACAAGAAACAAGGTAGCGGATCCCATCCTTTTCGTACTGGCCACCTTTCAAAATTGTTAATTATATCAAGCCGTCTACATGCCAAATTCATACTTCACTCAAAATGAAGTTCGTAAAAGCAAAATATTTATTTTGCAAATTGATCTGAAGCAACTAAATATTAACCAAATATCACCATATCCGTACAAATCTGCAATTCTATCATCACCAGCTTCAAACCGTATCAAGATCTGTATAAAAACTGTAACGGTAAGTTATCAACCTCTCATTCGTTGTAACTTCCGTATCCTATCCTTGTAAATACTGATCCTCATGTACATTTCAGGTGTCCTTGTTTTACCAATAAAAATTACCACATCCCCAACCTCCGGCCTTTGAATTCCTCCTCCGTCGCTGCGCAACGTCACAAGGTATAGGTATACATTTCACTCGCTCATTAGCGTCATAATACAGTGTGATCATTTTCCACGTGAAGCATTTCCCAATTAAGTTCAGCTTTCCATTATTCTGTTAGACAACGCTAGATCGGATGCCGCTCAAATATTGATGTAATTATATTGGCAAACGAAGCGCTCTGCGCTAGAGATTTATAATTATTACAATATAATATTAGCATGGAGATAATTAAGGAGAGTAGACGTGTTAAAATTTGATCTGGATGTACTCGTATCTGAGACTTACGAGTACAAATGGTTTAGTAACAGGATTTCAATTTTCAATTTCAATTTCATTTATTTGCTTATATGGATGGATGTTGAATATACAAATAATAGTCGTTTTAGTGGTATATTCGTTGAAGTCGGTTTGTATTTTTATTACAGTACAGGATTCGTTTATGTGTGACTAAAAACCGTGTGTGACCGACCTGTGTCCTAAAGTTTATTTATTAAAATCGTTGTTATTAAATATTTAATAATTTTGTTTTTTACAAACCGTCTAAATTCTCGACAAAAGAACACCTATTACAATGGAATTATATTCAAAAGAAGTTGTAAATAATAGCAGTTTGAAAAGAATGAATTTAACTTGTTCAAGTTTCGTGCCAACCGCCTAAACTCGCCGTAAGCGATATTATGTGCTCAACAAAGAGACGGAACCAAAAAGTTTGTGGGCCTTGAACCGACGACATCCGCTATTCACGGCTCTTTAGGGCGCGAAGCGGCGCACTTTTTTTCTATTTGCGTGGATTCAGCACTCTTCCCCGTAGGTTATTGCAATTTGGATTCTATTCTAATTACATTAAACTTATTTAAAAAAATGTTGTCTGTAAAGTCACTTCACGGAAGATAATTTTAAGTGGTAACGTCATACGAAAACATTGATGAAAAATTGCATACAGGAGTGGAAGAGAGATAGATGCGTCACAAGACGAACGCTTAGGCCGCTTATCCCCGAGGGGGTAGGCAAAGGTTTACAATTACATTTCTCCAAATACCCACGTGTCACCAGTATATTCCTTGGGCCTCAGAGTTAATTCTGGGACCTGCTGGTTTCCTCAAGACGTTTTCCTTCAGCGTGGAGCTGGTGATAAATATGCTCTACGTAAGTTTACGAAATACTTATTGGTACGTTTTTATTACAATAATGATGTTAATGAATGTTTAGTCGACAAAGAACTAATTGTGCAAATGACTAATTCGCTCATAGATATATATTTTTGAGCGGTGATAGCCCGAACGGTTAAAGAGCCGGCCGAAAATCAGTGAGGCTCGGGTTCGAATCCTGGCATGTACCAATGAGTTTTTCAAAAACTTACGTACATATTTATCACTAGCTCGACGGTGAAGGAAAACATTGTGAGGAAACCCGCAGGTCTCAGAATTAATTCTGAGACATGTGTAAACAGACCCGGTTCGGCGATGGGCTCACCACCTATGACGTCTATCTAAGGGTCCAATCATCATCATCATCATCAGCCTATATTAGTCCACTGCTGGACATAGGCCTCCCCTAATGAGCGCCATAGCGCCCTGTCTTCGGCTCGACGCATCCAGCATCTGCCTGCAGCCTTTCGCAGATCGTCATCCCATCTGGCCGGAGGGCGCCCTACACTACGTTTGCCGAGTCGCGGTCTCCACTCCAGAACACGTCTACCCCAACGGTTGTCGGTTCTTCGCGAGATATGGCCGGCCCACTGCCACTTCAGCTTGCTAATTCTTTGAGCTATGTCGATAACTTTGGTTCTCTGTCGGATGTATTCGTTACGAATCCTATCCTTCAGAGAAACTCCGAGCATAGCTCTTTCCATAGCTCGCTGAGCGATCTTGAACTGGTGGACCAGCCCTACCGTGAGTGTCCACGTCTCAGCTCCGTAGGTCATAACGGGTAGGACGCACTGATTGAAAACTTTGGTTTTCAAAGATTGCGGAATGGATGACGAGAAGACTTGACGCAGTTTCCCAAATGCTGCCCAACCCAGCTGGATCCTCCTCCTGGCCTCCTTCTCGAAATTGTTTCTACCTAACTGCAGAATCTGCCCTAGGTAAGTATACTCGGAAACAATTTCAAGACGGTGGCCATGTACGACGACCGGTCCCGGATCAATGTGGCCATTGATCATGACTTTGGTTTTATCCAAATTCATGCCAAGACCGATGCATCGCGAGGCTGAGGCTAGGTCATCCAGCATCCGGTTTAGCTCCTCTAGCGACTCCGCCATTAAGACTATGTCATCAGCGAATCGCAGGTGTGAGATGTATTTGCCGTTTATGTTGATACCCATACCTTTCCAGTCCAGAGTCTTAAACATATCCTCCAACGCACTCGTGAACAGTTTCGGGGATATGACATCCCCCTGTCTCACTCCTCTGCGCAATTGGATGGGTTTAGACTGCTGGCCCTGTAATTGGACACTCATGGTGGCGGCCTTGTAGAGACATCTCAGCACCTCGATATAACGATAGTCTACTTGGCAACGCTGTAAGGATTCCAGAACTGCCCAGGTTTCTACGGAATCGAAGGCCTTCTCATAGTCCACAAAAGCGAGACACAGGGGCTGATTATACTCTTCGGACTTCTGTATAATCTGCCTTACTGTGTGAATGTGGTCTATAGTGCCATATCCTCCTCGGAACCCGGCCTGTTCCGGCGGCTGGAACTCGTCGAGTCTCCTAGCAAGACGATTCGTGATCACTCGTGAGAATAGCTTATAGACGTGGCTCAGGAGTGTGATGGGTCTGTAGTTTTTAAGGAGGGTTTTATCTCCCTTCTTAAAAAAGAGCACCACCAAACTCCCGCTCCACGCCTTTGGATCCTTAGGGTCCAATATATCTCGTGAAATGTGGGTATATCCAGTAATGGAATACCTCTGCCTACCCCCTCGGGGATAAAAGGCGTGAGATTATATTATATATTTATATATATTTTTAAACACTGCCAGGATACACCCACTGTAACTTAAAATCACACGTAATTAATCCGCGTTAAAAGAGCCATCATATAAAATGCCTTTGGCGAAGCTTTACAAAGAGAATTAATTATGTAAGCACACAAAGGATTATACGGGAACGAGTCTAGAACCAAATTACAGAGACGTGGTGGGGAAACGTGTCTGCGTCGACACCAGCTTGTAGGTGCTGGATATAGGAATCAGTTTAACTTGCAATTTGTCTAAAAGTCTTTATGGAATCAACCATTTTTACATGTTTTTTGAGTTCCTGCTTAGCTTGATGGTTGACTGGTAGATAATGCCTTTACTTTCTTGGTAGATCACCCTATAACGGACATAGGCAGTTTAAATGTTTTATGCAAGTCTTCTCAGTCTTCTTCAGATACAAGTCTTTTTGGCGTTCTTTTTGACTTAACTTCATTAATGGCTATAGGTAAGTACGCTTAGAATGCTAGCAGCATGTGTATTCTAAATGTATTCTAAATGCAAATGTATTCTAAAGTCGCTAAAAAAATATTTTTTTTAATTACGGGTAGCCAGTAGTACAAAAATCTTTTTTGCCTCTTTTTTTTTTAAATTGTGCCACTAGTTCGACGGTGAAAGAAAACATCGTGAGGAAACGCAGGTCCCAGAATTAATTGTGAGGCATGAGTAACAGACCCGGATCGACGGCGATGGGTTCACCACCTAACAGCTTAGGGGTCGAATATACCTACTCGTGAAAAGCGGATATTTCCAGAAATGGAATACCTCTGCCTGCCTCGGGGATAAAAGGCGTGACATTATTAATTAAATTTTTTTTATGTAATTTAAATTTGATATACTTAGTGTTGGTTTCAAAATTATTTTTATTTTGTTATAACTGTAAGTTAATTTTGGTTGTAATTGCAATATTTTTCTTTCATTGTAATTAAATTAAATTACTCGACCCAATTTATACTGTTTACTGGGTAAAAAACTTGCTTACTTTAATTTTTTAAATTTTAGCAGAATTCCTCTACCTACACAAAGCGCAAAATGAATTCGGACAGCCTATAATAATCCCGTTAGCGGAGTTGTCTTGAAAACATTTCGGATCGCGGCCACACTTCTCTAAATAAGCCCCGAAGGCTGCGGCAGACGAGAATAATTGCGTTATAAAATAAACATTAGGCCCACTGGAGACGTAAAACAAACCGACGGTAGGGCCGAACAAACGCGGCCATCTTTTAACTGCTAATTTATAACTAACGGAGTTACAACGCTCGTTAAGTTGCATTGCAACTTTTATTAGGTACTCCTTTCCGTAAGTTGGACCTTTTATGAGTTCCGTCAGAAGAGCGGAATTAAATTATGATGACCCTTTCCGAGTTATGTTCGAACTTCGTTAACAGTAAGTTTGTAAATTTACATTTATATTTCAACTGCGGAATAAGCACATCCTTAATTCTGTTATAATTCTTTTGCATGTTTATATTATGTAGATTGGTTTAGAAGATTTAATTGCGTTTATTTCTGTTATATTACTGGGGGAAATTAAATTCTTTGAAGCAAGGCAATTCAATAGCATATTTTTATGATCTGTCTATTATCCTCTGTCTATTAGATTAAGTTAATCATATCATTCTGTAAATAAAAACATACCCGACATCGATCGACAACCGTCCCCCTGACTGAACTGTCTTTTTTTAAGTTTTTTTTAGGGTTCCGTACCTCAAAAGGAAAAAACGGAACCCTTATAGGATCACTTTGTTGTCCGTCTGTCCGTCCGTCTGTCAAGACCCTTTTTCTCAGGAACGCGTGGAGGTATGAAGCTGAAATTTATATCAATTACTCAGGTCTACTGTCCCTTGAAGCTGTGAAAAAATCAAACTTCTAAGCCAACGCAATCAAAAGATACAGCCGTTTATGCCGCAAATTTTCGACACTTGCAAGGGAATCAAAACCTACAGGGTGCTTCCCGTGAACTCAGAATCTTGAAATTTGGTACGAAGCAACGTCTTATAGCATAGATAAAGGAAAAATTACGAAAACCATAAATTTGCAAGGTTGTACGGAACCCTCGGTGCGCGAGTCCGACTCGCACTTGGCCGGTTTTTATAATTTTTTTTATGTTGTCTTATAATTTTACGAAAATGTTGTGCGTGCTATTAATTGGCGAGCATAAATGTAATAGTTTTAGTCTACTTTAAGTTCAAAGTGTCTTGCTATGTTTTGCTGTAAGCATGCCTAATTAAATAAATAAATAAATCTGTCAAAACGAAAATTTACTACGGAAAACAAACTGAGTCTGAGCTGTGACGACATAATTCATAGTACTCAATTGCACCCCTTTTTCGAATGTCAAATTTGAATTTAGAAAAAATTGCTGTAGTTGGAAAATGAAAATCTAAATGCATTTTTAGAGGTGTTTTGGGATTTTTTTTAAATTTCGCTCGCATTTTAATTTCGGCACAATCAAATACCCTACCGAGATTCATGCGGGCGTACATAAATAAATCGCTAAAGTATTCCATTCCGGTCGAACATTCACGGCCCGTTACAGTTCCATCATTCCTGATAAATGTGCCCCCGAACCGATACCGACTCGGCCCGAACTCCCATTTGTCATAAACGAATAAAGCCTTTACGGAGAGAAAGAAATCTGACGAGTTTTATGTAAATATCTGGAGCAATTTTACACAGCCATAACTTTTATTGTAGGTGCGTCTTGGGGGGAAAGGGGGAAAGGAATATTGAAAGATTCCTGTATTGTTCGACAGCCCCGCTTCTAGGGTGGGCGGAGGGCAGACCAGGTCCCACGCCCCGGGCAGCAGATTCAGCGGTCATGAAAATCATAATGCGATGTAGTTGAAAAAAAAAACGTGTTCCACAAAGCGCCTAGCATATTGTTGGCTACATCAAAGGCAAATTTTAAAATAGTTGGAAGACCTAGTTAACAATTTTGCTATATTTTGTTTTATTTTTCCCGACAAAATTGTTTTCTTCTAGAAAACCTTTTTGTTTCAAGAACTATAAACAAAATTTTCTCTACTTTTTTGTATCAAACACTCGAGGGGGTAGCACTGTAAACTTTCTGACCTGCTTTAAAAAAAAACGTAGAGCCGGGGCTGTTGTTCGATGAATATTGGAAGCGGTTCGCTCGGCCAATAGCCGAGAGCGGTGGAAGTAATTACTATGGAGAAAATACTGCAAAATTTCCATCTTGCATTTTATTTGAATCACTTAGAAGGTAATAACCGTTCGTGGCTAACCACCAGTAGAATATAAATCGATAAGTATATTCTATAGACGCCCACCCAGGCGTTCCTCCATCCACCAGATTTGCGATGTAGTGAAGAATGGCCAGATGAAGAGTACAAGAAACAAATGAGCATCCATAAGGGGATCGATGGATGTGGATGTGGCGCGTAAGGGTTGCTTGTAAGAGCTGGTTTTATGTCATAACAGACATACAATTTTATACAGGGAATAACGGAAGCGCTTCCGAAAACGAAGACAGGTGATTATGTAGTTGATTCTTACTACAATTACATAATTTTTTATTCATATTTTTTTCTAAATTGAAAATTTAATAACATTGTAGGATACAATTCACACAGTTATTTAGTCCCAAACTAAGCAAAACGATTTCAAGTTACTTCCTGGATTCGAAAAAGTTCCCCGAACACCCTGTATCGGTTAAAGAAATCGTCGTCGGAACCCGATAATATGTGACTTTATACTTCTTGTTTTTTTTCGCTTTCCGCTTACCGCTTGCTGTGGCGAAGGTTGCATACAATATCGAGAGTTACAAA
Organism: Ethmia dodecea; assembly: GCA_963855545.1. Classification (NCBI taxonomy): domain Eukaryota; kingdom Metazoa; phylum Arthropoda; class Insecta; order Lepidoptera; family Depressariidae; genus Ethmia; species Ethmia dodecea. Next base: position 285,754 of record OY979448.1, read on the forward strand.
AAATCATGTCCGAGACCGCGACCAATTTCCTGCCATCCCGCTTCTCTATCAAAAGTCAAAGTTAAATCAATTATTTTCTGTAGATAAAAAAAGTACACTTAGAAAGGTCAATAGTCAAGTAACATGGCATTCTAAACTCGTCCATGAAGATTGGCTAAATGTTAACAGCAGCCCATCTGACCGACGAAATGCTAGTTCCAAATGGAGTACCCCGAGAAGAACCAGCAAGAAACTCAAGGGCAGCTCTTCTTAATATCATGTCTTACTAGTATCTCTATCTATCTCTGTGAGTATTGGCCTTTAAAGTTAGAAACTCTGAAACATCTCTCCATTAGTGAGGAAGACAATCAATCTCCGAATCGGAGTTCTGCTAATTTGTCTCCGGCTGACTCTATCCGAAACAATTTGGCCGTTGTTACCGAAGTTAAGAAAATGATAATTTAAAGTTGGCGTCGAGGGTAAAATATTAGCATTTTCCCGCGACTTTGGCCGCGTTTGGGTATGAAAACAGCAAATCCTTCCTTACGATGATGGTGTTGGTGATTAATTGTAATCCACGTAGAAACTACAAGTTGTCGTGTCGTATGATTTTGCCTCTTTATACGATTTAGAAGAAATGTTGCGGACATACGGACAGACAGACAAAATATTTCTAAAAATTATGTCGGCTTCCATTGAGACCTCTCGTATTCAGTTTTCTTAAAGATCTCCTATGGGCAGACATGCTAGACATAGACTAGGTAAAATTTTATTATTATATTTTATACGAGTTATCTGAAACCTACTCAGTTAGTTAGTTAAACGAGTTGAAAAAGGCCTGTTTGTCGGAGCAAGCGGCCGGGGACTTTATCAATCATCGCCGCTGTTGTGGTGTTGGAAACAACGCTGTCAAAAGCGATTAGGTCGAGACAAATGAAAAATAAAGCGGCGTTAAATTTTTTTTCTTATCTTAAGGCGTTGGCAATTTAGCCATCAGCATTAAACAAGACACGAAATTCAAGATTTTTAGCTCTGCTTCAGAGTCTATGCACAAAAATACAGTGTCTTCAACACTTTCTTATCAAAATGTTACTTGGTAATCGAAAGTAAACCGATAGTGCACTTTTACTGAAGATTGAAACGACTTCGGCGTATTCGGCGTAAACGGCGTTTAAACAGAAAAAAAGAACAACTAAGCTTTTCATTTATAGAGACAGGTAGTTACTTGTATCAAGGGTTTGGGAGACTATAATCAAATATTGTAAATGTTAAACTGTGTTTGTTGGTTTGTCCTTCATAAGCAGCAAGAGAGCAACGAATCAAAGTAATTACAAACACAAGCGGAATTCATAAAAAGATGGCGGACCTCTGCGGTTGTTGGAAAGCAATTTGCGCGGGAAACCAGCGCGGGTGTTAGCCATATTTGCATAACCTAAACTTGAAAGTGTTAGGTATTGTTAGTGACGTGGTAAATTGTAATAGAACAGTAATTACATGTATCAGACTGTTGTACACAAAGAAAACAAGATAAAGTAATATTTTTATATTCAACTTTTACAGTACTTTTTTTAATAGGTAGATGCAGTCTTCTAGAAAAATCAATAACAATCAATCTAAATAGTACCTATTACCTACACTGTAAACTAAAAGCAAAAATAGTACCTGTTACCTACACTGTGAACTAAAAATGACTAAAACCTATTTTTTTTATAGGAATAGTTGAGTCAAGGATTCAAAATCAATACATTTAACGAATAAAATCAAAAAGGTTTTATTGTAGAGGCTGCTACGTAAGCTATAAGTCCACTTATTGAAAGTCATACAAGTGAGTCAAGCTTCAGAACGTTCGCTCCGGTTCATATGATATACAAAAACCAAAGAGATTTAAATATAATAAGGCATAGAGGGGACAAAGCGAGGAAAATTTGAAGTCAAAAGTTATTCCAAGTGGAATAAGTCTAGTACAATTTCGACCGAATGACAGCTCGCGTTCATACTAACTGACATGACAAGGACATGACGCTTAGGCTTCAAAGTTTTGTATGAAAATATTCCCAATGCCCCCTCTATGCCCTATTATATTTAAATCTCTTTGACAAAAACGTTCCTGGTTTATTGCTCTTTCTATTATTGAAAACTGCATCAAAATCCGTTGCATGTTCTAAAACATCTAAGTAAACGTCGGGAAGCGACTTTGATTTATACCTCAGAGATATTATATGTAGAGTATATTTTGTGATATTGACGTATATCTGTGCGCAACTTTATAGATATGTACTTCAATTGAGAAACTGATTGTGATTCTACACTATGGCTATAAAACAAAACTGTCATGATATTTGTAAGACAAACGAGTTTCTTTACGACCTATCAAGGCGAGCACCCTTCCGCATAGCGGGGAATAAAATTGTTCCAGAGTAACATCTTTCGGCACAATGCCAGAAGCTAGCATCTGGCACGGAAATGGCAATCAGCGTACAGACACGACACCCTCAGATGTAATAATAATAGTGCTCTATGCAGGTCCCTGAAGATTAGGGGAGTTTGTGACAAGTGAAGATCTCAAAGTTCACGTTTTTGGGATCGACTTAATATTTTCTCTCATATTCTGCAGGACTTTCATAGATTACTAGTGACTACAATGTCCGTCTAAGAGGACATCATCTCTAACTGCATACCACCGTATCACACAACAATCCTTACAGACATTTCGTGAGTAACAGAATGGACAGATCATGAAATAAGCTACCAGAAAAAGTAGTATCAGCACCCAATGTCAATCAATTTAAAAATAAACTAGACAAATACATATCCTGTAATGAGAAAGCCTGAGTGGAAAACACCTTTATACAGGCGTTTATCAGTTGTAAACTGCTTTCCTTATTAATAATAATAATATTCTACTAATATTATATAAACGCGTAAGTTTGTAAGTATTGGATTGATGTTTGTTACTCTTTCACTCTAAAACTACTAAAAGGATAAAACTTAATTTTTACATCAGAATAACAGATACGCTACTTTTTATCTCGGAATGTAGACGCAGTCGATGGAAAAAGCTAATATAATCTAATCATTTCTATACTATTTATTCGGTTTTGAAAAAAAGTTGTAGCACACTCGGGAAGATATAGAAATGAATTAGAAAAAAGTACATTTCTGTCACGTTTAGTGATCCAAAAAATATACTCGTGAAAAGTGGGTACATCCAGAAATGGACCTCAGCCTAGGTCATCAGGGATAAAGGCGGGAGCATTATTTTTCCACGTACACTACACCTCCGCTTAAATCCTAGTGTAACAAAAAAAAATCGGTTGTCTGTAAAGTCGGTTTACTGACGATAGTTGAACGTGACAACGTCGAACTTTTTCGTAAATACTGATGGAATGGATTGTGCCTCTTTGTCGCTCGTTGCGCGCTCTCGCTTGCACTGGAACGACGCATACGTCACACTTTTTCGTGCATGCAGCCGGCTTCATGGAATTATAAGTCATTGTCACGTCAAAAACTGGTCTGAACGCAACACCGAGGACAAGTAAAACATTAAAAGTAAAACTGTCTGAATAACGATCTATCAGAGCGTGAAACCTTTTATACTTTAAGGATTTTCTAAAGAAATTCCTAATTGCATATCCAATTAAAATATTGATTTTAGGATTATCAGGATTACCTGAAATCTCTAAAACTGTGAAGAAAGCTTGTTATAAACAAATGCCGAAAACAGGGATATAAAATTATTTTATAAATTCTGAGGATTATCTCACTTTGTTTGCAAGAAGTCTGCAAGATTTTATTTTGAACGACCTTTTACTAAGTCGGAGGTTCTTATTTATATCACAGAGTATTCTGTATCTTGGTTTTATATTTCGAATGAACTTTTCGCATTGTTTATAGAGGAGCGGAGGTGGAATGCTCCTCCGTCGTGAAAAGGGAAGATCTTCTTTAAGCGAGGTGATCGTGCCTGGGGATTGCCGTCCAACGGTTGATGTTGGATATTTGCATTTATACAAACTCATTAGAAAACTCCGATAGCGCGGCTTCGATAATGTTTTTCTTTTTCAAACGTTCCTGGCTTTCTTGGTTTCTAGTATCATATCCCTATTTGTAACAAAGAGACAGAGTCGGCAGAGGGCGCCCTAGGCGTGACTACATCGATCAGCGGGCGTATTCACGGAGATTCGATACTCAATATTCGACTCGGAATCGGAAAATCTGTCGGAAGGTTTCGAGATGGGCTATACACAGATGTCATATTTGACATAAGGATTCGACAGATTTTCCGATATCGAGTATCGAATCTCCGTGAATACGCCCGCAGATCGGCGATGTACTGAAGAAAAGACAAAAGAGTAATCGATTGATGGATGTAAGTGAAGTGTGAGAGGTGCGGACAGTTCGTAGCGGTCTAGTGTCTGCCTAACTGTCGGGGGAAGAGGCGTGAGCATATGTTTGTATGTATGTACACAGTGTAAAATAGATTCCCGCATGCTGCACCTTCGCTGGAACGAAGCCAGGATAAATTGGCATCACTCGGATAGCGATAAACTAGTTCTGGCACCCGGCGCATTCTTCTCTTACATGCTTCAGATGAATTGACTCGGTTTAGATATGTAGATTTTATGCAAATTACATTTTACTTGATGGTGTTAACATCTGCTTTTAATGTTATAGAAAAACTGATTGCATAGCTACGTGTTACATATGCTAAGTTCTAAATGGGACGTTAAGAACTGAAAAGTATAGGCCAGAATCAGTCCAAGATGCGTGGACGTGTGTAAAGCGCAGCGACTTGTGCATGATTTTAGATTTCGCGGGTACTTCTGAACTGCTAGTCTGTAATATATTGGTGTGACTGGTTAAGATCGTATTTTTTAATATTGTATGTCAGAAATAACTGAATGTATTTAAAGATATAAGAATTATTTAACATCTTATGTACTACGTTTATACAATAAATTTCATTTCATAATGCATGAAGCCGACGGACCTGTATGTTTACAGTTCCGAGTAAGTATAATGATTACCTGAACATTTTCCGCTTCGAAAATCTTATCCTTATTTGTGTGGGCCATTGGGACGCGAGCTTTCCGAGTTTACCCGGGTCTGTAAACCGGGTCGACGACGAGCCGGATGTCCCGGTCCCGCGGGATTGTCCGTGCGATAGTGCAGTGTGTAATACGGCTTATATTCGGGATATCGTTACTGTGAGTTTCACTTGGCATTGCCTAAAAGGGTTTGCTGTGTAGAGGTTGATATTGTTGAGGCTTTTTTTCTATTAGTGTTGACTATTTGAGACTACATAGAATGAGGTATATAGGTGTTTGTTGAAGCTAGAGTTTGCAATTGTTTTGGTTAAGGATCTACAGAATATGCACCACCGAAATTTTTTTACTGTAATATTATATTGAAAGATTAATGTATACTTAAAAAATTATGTAAAAGAAAAGTAAGAATGCTTTTGTTACAAAATTTGGATTTTGGAAAAACGGGCTCAAAACTGATTAAATCAATTGTAGAATCTCAATGCTTTATGTTATTTGGCGAAAATAATACTAAAGAATCTAAATATATAAATTAAATAAAATAATAATGAAAGTGTAAGCTAATATTGGTTAATACAATAATTACATTAGTTTAAGACATTTAAAACAATTTAGATAACATGTCTAGCCTTGATTAAGCTGCAGGTGGTGATGTTTTTCCATTGCTACGTAGCCTGATGTATTAGAATGTTTCCAAAGATGGAATTCCTAAACACTTCTAAGCATTTAGGATATACGAAAATAGGTTTTGGAGTAATGTTTTGATACAATTACCAGAATCTCCCAGTCCAAACATTTCATAAAAGCAGCTGTACTTAACCCTCCGATGCCAACGCGTAAACTTTTACCCCGACAATAAATCTCGTGGGGTAATCCGGGTGATTTTTAAACACTCACCCAAATTAATGGAATAAACATTTTATTCGAAGCCAAAAAGTGTTTTATTTCGCTGTAAGCAAACAGGTTTTTATTTCAACGGTTACTTTTAATCCAACATTTCGGTATCTGGATACTAAGTATAAATTAAATATTCAGAGCCTTTTAGTTTATTGCATTCGCATTTCGTCCCGCGCAGTCGAGGAAACCGGTTGTGCCCATGCGCATATACCACGCTGATTCCGCGTCACAAGTCATCCTCGCTTCCCTCGCTGTGCAACTATAGATTAGTGAACGAAACAGAGACTAATAACGCGCGTCTATGATGGACTCACCCTTCAACGCGGAGATGTCAGTGGATGAGGTCAACATCGACCTCTCGACGTCAAGCACCAAAAATCTCGAGAATGAGTCACCTCCTTCTAATTTTGTGAATGCCGGGACCCGTGGTGGACGTGCTATACCCTCACCAATACCACTCGACGAATCCGCGCACGCAGAACTCGGAGATGCGGCTTTTAAGGTGGACGACTCAGGCTACAAAAATGATTTCCAGATATTTCAAAATAAAATGCTGGAACTGCTGGATAAGTGGTGTAACAAGCAAGATATGAAGATCTCTAAAATAGCACAGGACTTCGAAGAGCTCAAGGACTCTGTCAAATTCGTCAATAACGTGTGTGATGAACTAAATAAGAAGACTGATAATACCTGCCAGGCTGTATCACAGCTAGACACAAGGGTGAAGTCCCTAGAGAATCATGTTCTTCACACCAAAACCCTCGAAAAGAAAATTGAGTCACTTGAACAACAAGCGCGCCAGTGTAACCTTGAGATTGGAAATATACCTGACAGACGTAATGAAAATCTCATCACACTCCTCGAGAATTTGGGAACAACAATTAAACATAATATCTCGTTGAATGATATAGCAGCCGTGCATCGCGTACCTCACGCTAATTCATCTAGCACTCATCCCAAGAACATAATAGTGAAATTTCACTCACGGATCAAGCGTGATAACGTACTGGCTGCCTTCCGACTGGCTAAAGGTGTCAATACTGATCAACTGGGTGTCTCCGGTGAACCACGAAGAGTGTATGTCAACGAACACCTGACTCTCTTCAACAAAAAACTATATCGTGAAGCTCGTGAGGCCGCCGGGAGGCATGGCTACCGCTACGTCTGGGTCAAGCATGGCACAGTACTCGTTCGCGAAAATGATACCTCCTCAGTTATTGCCGTCCGTTCTGCTGATGATGTATCCAAAATTACTCCTAAGCCCGCCTGATAAACGCCCAACTTTTGTGAAGTGTGTGTTAAATGAATTAGCGGTCAGTTTAGTTCTAGTCTCGGTGATATCATGGTTTGTGTACTTTTGCGTCCCCCTCGTTAACTTTATCTGCCGTGATAGAACTGGTATTTATAACAACTTTATTTTAATATCTTTTCATAGTGTAATTAATTTACTGTCACATGTAAACATTCCTAAATCTAACACACTGATGTTGCTCTGTCTCTGTAACTACTCTGTGCTCACATTCCTGCATAACTGCATCGTATTACGCAATCGTAATCTATCTTTCCTACTTCATTTGATATGCTCTAACAATTATTATTACGTTATTAGAATATGTTTATTAAAATGCACACATTATTATCGCCAGCATTGCTCCTTGACTAAGTATAAAACGGTAGTTATATATTATATAAGAAAACAATTCACATTAACAACTAATTACGTTTATAAATTGGTACGGTGCTTTTCACCCTATTTTTGTTATAGGATATTTATTCATGTCAAATCACCCAATTTATTATACTTTAATACTTTTATTTCAACAACAAATTCGAGCGAACATGTCTTTGTATGTACTACTACCTTCAATTTTAATCTTTCCATCATAACTTGTGTTATACTATCGACCTGGGCTACCAATTTCTTAATATATCTTACAATCTATCTCAACATGAAATGTCTGAACAGTCAGGATGATTTGTTACATTATGTGTTTGTTGCACTGGCGTGGCTTGTTGTAGGGCGGACTAGGTACATATTACGCTTCAAAACAATGACTCGCATAACACATTGTCACTGTGCGCTGCGACTGTCATCGGATATATCTATTATTGCTTTAAACTACAATGACACCGTAGATGAACATTGTTTATTTACTAACTGGCATGGGCGCGTGTGACAATTATCAGATAAACATTTACTATCAAAACTGTAGTGGCATCCGTACAAAACTAAACACTTTATATATGAATATTTTATCCCAAGATTTTGACGTGATAATTCTAACCGAAACCTGGCTCGTTCCTAGCATATGTGATGGTGAGTTTATTGACGATAGGTATGTAGTGTTTAGGTGCGACCGGGACCGCGTGGCGAGCGGGCGGCGGGACGGCGGCGGGGTGCTGGTGGCCGTTCGCCGCGAGCTCCGACCTGCCGAGCGCCGCCTGCCCCCCGTCTCCGCCACCGCCCTGCTCGACCACGTGCTCATTGAGTTGCCGCCACCAGCGACCCAACGCTCGGCTAGGGCTAGTCCGTACCTTATCGCCGCTGTTTATATTCCACCACAACAGCCGGTAGAAACCTATATAGCATATTTTGATAGTATCAGCGATTACATAACTACTGAATGCCCTGAATTCTTTTGGATAGCAGGCGACTTCAATTTACCCGACCTTTTATGGGAAAATAGTGGAGGACCTCGATGTATTCCCATCACTGAGTGCTCCATTAGCCCATCCAGTAAATACTTAATTAATTTTCTTTCGGTCGCAAATTCTAATCAGTATAACTATTTGAAAAATGTTAATGATCGCACCTTAGATCTCTTTATCTCAAATACTGAATGCCATATTTCATCTTCTCTGAATCCATTACTACCCCCTGATCGTCACCACCCCCCATTTACTGTTTTAACACAACTCAACATCGAATCTAATTTTATCAAACAAAACAAACGAACTAAATACTGTTTCCATAAGGCAGATTATAGTCAAATAAATTCAGATATTTTAGAAATAGACTGGAACCTATTGTTTATGAACTTATCAGCTGAGGATGCCGTAAAATTGTTTAATGAGCGTATTTATACTATTATTAAACTTCATGTGCCTATGACTCAAATAAAAAATTCCAATTATCCTATTTGGTTTACTCCCGCATTAATTCACATTTTCAAATCAAAGTCAAAATATTGGGTCAAGTGGAAGACATACAATAATATTAGTGACTATGAAATATTTTCTGTCTACCGTGATCGATTCAAAGATCAATGCAAAAAGTGCTATGATACCTACATAAATTCAGTAGAAAATGAAATCCACAAGAATATGAAGTATTTTTGGAATTACATCTCGAGTCGTAGGACCAAGCAGGGAATACCTACCACAATGTATTATAACAATGATACTGCGAATGACCCTAAATCTATTTGTAATATGCTTTCCAACTTTTTCCAATCAGTCTACGAAGATTCAACTCTTAACACCGATAACTGGTCGTGTCCCCTCGATAGCGCTAATCATGCTATTCATATTAGTTCGATTGAATTTTCACTTACTGATGTCTTAAAGAATCTTAAATCACTTGACGTTACGAAGGGATCAGGCCCAGATGGTATTCCTCCCTCGTTTCTAAAGCTTACATCTGATAGTATCTGTGTCCCTCTCTGCATATTATACAACAAATGTATTTTAGAGGGGGTGTTTCCCAGTGTATGGAAGTTGGCTTACATTACCCCTGTTTATAAAACCGGCTCTAAATGTAATGCTGAGAACTACCGCCCTATATCAATTTTGTCGACCTTGTCAAAACTCTTTGAGAGACTGGTACACAGTGTCATATACCCACTGCTCCATAACATCATAACGCCTGCACAACATGGATTTGTTAAACACCGTTCTACTGTAACAAACCTTTTGATTTTTAGCACTTTTCTTTTCGAAAACATGGACAACCATGTACAAGTAGACACTGTGTACACGGATTTCATGAAGGCTTTTGACAAGGTGGACCATGAACTGCTTTTAAATAAAATTGCCTTCAATGGCATTAAAGGCAACCTACTTCGCTGGTTTTCTTCTTATATCTCTTCTAGAACCCAACGAGTGGTTGTGAATGGTTTTGAATCTGATACGTTCATAGCATCATCCGCAGTGCCTCAAGGATCCATCCTTGGACCCCTTTTGTTTACTCTTTTCATCAACGATATTGATAATTGTTTCCAACATAGCAACTTTCTCCTTTATGCAGATGATCTTAAGGTATACTCAGGTATCCGCTCCATTAATGATTGCTACAATTGTTTGAATAATAAATTACACTTGAGCTTGCCAAAATGTCATAAAATTACGTTTACAAAAAAAATTAATAACATTTTATACCCTTACAATCTAGGTGGTGTCACTCTTTCTAGTATTCAGACGGTGCGGGACCTGGGTGTACTTCTGGATCATCAACTTCATCTAGACAATCACGTCGACAAAATCGTTAATAATGCTTTTCAAATGTATGGTTTTGTTATGCGCTCTTCTAAGGATTTTAGACGTCCCTCTACTTATTTACATCTTTTCAATACTCTAGTTCGCCCTCACCTTGAATATGCTGCCCAGATTTGGAACCCGCTGTACAACAAATATAGCGCACATATCGAGACCGTTCAGAGAAAGTTTCTTCGGAGTGCACATTACCGATGCTTCAGGAAGAAACTATCTTATGCTAAATTACTAAATAAATACTCCTTCTTGTCTCTTGATTCGAGACGTAAGTTAATTGACATGATAACACTATATAATATTTGTAACAATAACTTTGACTGTGTCAACCTCACTAGATACCTCGCGTATCGAGTCCCCTCTGGGAAACCTCGCAAGGTAAAACGTGAAAAACTATTCTTTACATCCGTGTGTAGGACCAATGCTGGTGTTCGATCCCCATTAAGACGTATTGTTAGTGCATATAATGAAAGCTTTTTACATATAGACTTATTTGCTTCTTCTCCAGGTAGATTTAGGAATTCCGTTATTGCGTATTTAAAGCAAACTAGTATGTGAACTTAACACTTTTATTTTTATTTTTAACACCTACATAAACTTTGTTATAATTCCATTGGATTTAGTTACCTAAATCTGTATTTTTCATAAAGTGATCTGTTTGTTTCTCTCACAATTTTTTACTAAATTCGTGGATTACGTTGTGGGCTATGTATCTAGTTAAATAAGTTAAGCTAAAACTATTGTTACAATGTTATGTACATAGCTGTTTGTTTTCCCAAATAAATAAAATAAAAATAAAATAAAAAAAACAATAAAAACGGATAATGTTGCCTGGCAAATAACTACAGGACCAAATGGAAAGACTCAGATTTTTTATCTTATAGAGCCGAAATTATATCTTTTAGTGATAAAAGTATACGTCTATACCCTATTCTACGTCCTGCTTCGGGACCTCAAATTATGTGCCTAATAATCAACATAACTCCGGTGCTACGAAATCTATATCGATACTTCTATACTTACTTACTTACTAATATTATAAAGAGGAAAGATTTATATTTTTCTAGGGTTGTATTTTTGTAACGAATAAACTCAAAAACTACTAAACCGATTTTAAAAATTATTTCTTTCTTCATAAATATGTTCTGTTCCCTGAATACAAAATAGTAAAAAAGAATGAGAGAAAACTTTGTTTGACACACGTTACAAAAAATAACATAACCTATAATATCGTCTTGTCAACTTTATTATTTCCACCAAAATTACTCAGCATAATGCCAGACTGTGCCGAGGCAACCATATTAGTTAAAGGTTTTAGTTAAACAAAAAAATAATTACAAAAGCCTCTGTTATTTCCAACTGGGGATCGGCTAACTTAATAAATTCTTCAAAAGCACGTTTCATTAACAAAATTGCAAAACAAATCATAAACAAACATGCCTACTAAAAGCGAGGCTCTTTTCGACGGGATTAAAAATAGCCACAAGCAAATAGGTTTAATAGCCTGGGGTAAACGTGAGTGGGAGGGGTAATTGCGGTCAGTCAGGGGTAAAAGTGTTAGTGACCCTCTCGCTGGGTTTATTTCAGCTCGTGTGCGGTTAACGTTACCTCAGCGGTTAGATTTAGACCACCGGTCTGCTATGAACTATAGAATAGTGCCGTTAAGTCGGACATGTACGGGGTTCCCTAGCTTTATATCCGCGAGTTAAAAGGAATCTTTAATGGGTATTAAAAAAATAACTAGCTAAAGTATTATTTATTATTATTACGCTGAATGAACTCTGAAGAATCCAAAACACATGGTGTTTTATTTGCAAATTATTCTCCTTAGCTAAAGACGAAGACGTATAAGTGACACTCTTAACACCTACATTTAATAAAAAGATTTTGTTTGATTAAAATACGACTAAGGACTGTTTTCTAAAAAACTTCTCACCACAACGAAAAAGTTTAGGGTTCAAAGTACATATTGGTGAAACGTAGGTATTTGCAGAAATTGAATCCCTCCGCCTTCCCCCTCGGGGATAAAAGGCGTGAGATTATTCAATAACGAATTACGGCTATAGGATCTTTAATCTTCAAGATGTACCAAAATAGGTACTTGCAGTATCAATACAGTACCAGATTTTTACGTACAATAGACTTTGCAGTGAACTCCTGTTTCTTTTTAGCGCAGAATACGCATTAAAAGATTTAATTACGTAAGTGCGGCTCAGAGAAGCCATTATGAGAATTAAAATCTGTTGTCTGATTCCTGTTCTGATTAAGCTTGTCGTGCTCCGCTCGACTTGACATTCATAATATCCCTTAGTACAAGTTCATGGGGTTCGTATTTTTTATTTATTCAGGAAGTCCCATTTTAATTTGGTCCAGTTCTGACAATGGCAGAATGAGAAAACCATTTATGTTCAAGTTTTTTACTCTTTAGAGTTCTAAGGTTTTTTTGGTGAAGTAAGCCGTTTAATAAATTCTCCATTTCAATCGCTGGTAGATTTCCAACTTAAATCTCTTTTAAAGTCTAATGTAGAGTTAAACTCGTCAAACAAATCGAATTAAAGGCTGATTACGGCTGATTGGGCCGCCGACCGCGAACAGAAACTGGTTCGATCTAGTTTAATCCGCGTCAATCCGGCTCGCACCAGCCGCAGCCGGTCAGCCACAGAACTAGAAAATCGTTATTGATATTTAAGGGTGACTTTTATCTAGTCTAAAATAATAAAATGTTTTAATTCCAATCCTGGAAATATCCAGTTTTTACCAGTGTATTTTATGAACCCCTAAACGTTGTTACGTTTTTGGTAGTGAGACAATCTCTGGACTGGGGTATAACATGTTCCTCAGATCTAATTCTGAGGTCTGTATGTTTCCTCCCGAAGGTTTCCCGCACAGTTGCCTTCTTTAAAAATATACCTATGTAAGTTTTATAAAAGCTAATTGGTACATGCTCTCACCAGACAGCGAACCAGCGGGGGTGTTCACGGAGATTCGATATTCGACTCGGAATCGGAAAATCTGTCGAATCTTTATGTCAAATATGACATCTGTGAATGGCCCATCTCGAAACCTTTCGACAGATTTTCCGATTCAGAGTCGAATATCGAATCTCCGTGAATACGCCCGCTGGATTTGCTTCCTACAGAGCTTTCGCGATTCTTAAAGTCAAGTTAAAGTTAAAATTCATTTATTTCTGTTTTTGAAAAAATACACATACAATTGAAAAATGTGTAGTTTACACATTATTTATGCTCAGCATAAATTTTATATTGCATGATTTTATATATAGATGGATGTATTATATTATAATATTCTCGTAGACTGAGAGAATTAAAATTAATAGATAATCTCCAAAATGTTTACTTAGTTTTTAAGGTTCCGTACCCAAAGGGTAAAAACGGGGCCCTATTACTTAGACTTCACTGTCTGTCCATCAGTCTGTCACCAGGCTGTAGCTCAAGAACCGCGATAGCTACATAGTTTAAAGTTTCACAAATTATGTGTTTCTGTTGCCGCTATAACAAAAAATATTTTATAGCTGCAAAACAAAATAAAAAAAAATTTAAGGGAGCTTCCATACAACAAACGAGATCTTTTTGCAGTATTTATAGATAATGGTACGGAAGTGATCGTGCGCGATTCCGACTCGCACTTGGCCGGTTTTAGTTAAATCCAAGCTCTACGAAACTCAACTATTATTCCTTCCATCTTCAATAGTTCCGGGGCGCTCACTAGAGGGGATTATGAACGCCGTCGTATTTGCAGAGCTCTCTAATGCGGGCTATTATATCAGAGCCAGCGGTTAGTGGCCGAGTTTCAAATATGTTAAATATGAATGGGCTCAATTTAAAGTTGTTTTAAAAGTAGCTTGATGGTGAAGGAAAAAAATGGGGCCAAACCACCTCTGGTATATTATGGCTTCGTTTAGTCCCTCGATATAAAATATACTATTATTCAAAATTATTAAATAACAAATACTGATAAATCCCAAATAAAGTGTTCCCCATGGCCGTATCCGGTTACGTATTTAAATGTCTAAAATTAAAAAAACCTAACGTTAAATAACCTAAGTTCAAAATACCTAAAATCAAAATACTTAATGGTCGTTTGACTTATAGTTAAAATACCGAAAGCTTAAAATGTCAAATGGATATATAACTGAAGTTCAAAAGGATAAAAATTGAAATACCTATGTACAAAGTCCCTCAAATTGATTTACCTCGGTTACGTATCTAAATGTCTAAAATTAAAAAACCTAATGTTAAATAACCTAAGTTCAAAATACCTAAAATCAAAATACCTTATGTTTTAATATACCTAATAAAATAATACATACCCACGAAATATCTAAGATTACAATACCGATTGGACTAAATACCTAAAATTTGAAATGTTTATAGTTATATCAACTAATTTTGAAATTTTTAATAACAAATGGTCAAAATACCTAAAGTAATGCACCACTTGCGCGATATTTGTTTGAAATAGTGGATCACCTTCCGCAAGCGTAAAAGTGGGTAGATTGATAAAGTTCATCGTTTTCTATTTTTAATATATTTTGTGTATCACAGACTGCCCTTTTGTGACATTTATATCAATATATATAATATATATCTATTAATATTTATATTAATACATTAATAATAATAATAATCTTTATTTCAGGCAATATTTACATTAGTAGATCTTAAATTACGTCGGTATTTGTCACTTCGGTCAATTAACGTGAGGTAAATCAATTTCAGGGACTTTGTACATAGGTATTTCAAGTTTTGTCCTTTTGAACTTCAGTAATATATCCATTTGACATTTTAAACTTTCGATATTTTAACTTTAAGTCAAACATCCATTAGGTATTTTGATTTTAGGTATTTTGAACTGAGGTTATTTAACGTTAGGTTTTTTAATTTTAGACATTTAAATACGTAACCTTTTTACCGTTAATTGACCGAAGTGACAAATACCGACGTAATGTTCGAAATCTAAATAAAAACACAAGTAATATTTATATGTAATTAATTATTGTAAATGAATGTATATTTTCCTGACACAAAATATATTAAACATAGAAAACGATAAATTTTATCAATCTACCCACTTTTACGTCCGCGGAAGGTGATCCACTATTGCAAACAAATATCGCGCAAGTGGTGCATTACTTGAGGTATTTTGACCATTTGTTGTTTAAAATGTTGGTATATCAAAATTAGTTGTTATTAATATAAACATTTTAAATTTTAGGTATTTAGTCCAATCGGTATTGTAATCTTAGATATTTCGTGGGTATGTATTATTTTATTAGGTATATTAAAACATTAGATATTTTGATTTTAGGTATTTTAAACGTAGGTTATTTAACATAACGTTTTTTAATTTTAGACATGTAAATACGTAACCCCGCATCCCTATAGTGGGGACAGCGAAAAGCCATTTTTTGACTTCCCTTTGTCTCCGTCATGGGGATACGGCAAGTGGGGACAACAGGAATAGGTACACCAATAATACATTCTAACAAACAAATCTTTGGTTAACGGATCCCTACATACAGAACGTTTCAAATCTGAAGTTTCTAGGTGTGACTAGCTGAGGTGTTTATATTTTACTAGGGGGTGATCAGCGGCGTTGTCTGCGTTGAATTAGTTTTTTCCCGTTCCCGTGGGAATTTCCAGCAAAACGTTCTCAATTGATGCGCTTACCAACAAACAGCATTTAGTGTGTATTATATAGATAAGTATTAAAGATAACATTATATAATCATTGTTGACGTCAAGAGGTCACTTTCGTCTGATAGAAAGCACATGACGAGGCACACGGAGGTGGATCGCATAGTTAGGATGTATTTATTGTTTAAAAAAGAATTAAAATTTATTTGTTTTCTGCAGGTAATTGAAAATTACGGTGGTTCATGAGATACAACCCAGGCTGTATGTCATGAACCGTGATAGTTAGACAGTGTCAGCAGTGACAGACGGACGGACAGACGGACGGACGGACTCTTTACCCTTTGGGTACGGAACCCTATAAAACTATTTTTTTAAACCACCTTATCAGCGTAATGATCGTAGCGGCATTCGATCGGAGTCTTAGCAACATAGTTACTATCTCTTATCGTGAATGTAATAAAAACAATATTGTTTAAACTATTTTTTAAATATGCAAGGCTGTTGAACTGTATGTATGTCACCTCTGCAGACGATTAACGAATATTAACCTATGTTTTGACTATCACGATCACCTCATCAATACTGAAAAGACCAATGACGGATCGAATTTTTTTCTGAAAACTAGATAGCTGTTTATGTTTTTTTTATTCATAGCAAAACAGTATATGTATATAAGTGGATACCTTCATCCATAGTTAACTTTAATGCACCACCTTCCATCTTTTTATCTTAATTACATTCATCCTAAGGTGGCCTGGAAGACATTTCGACAGAACGCACATAAGAAATCGAGGTCGACAATTTCAAGTTAAACTTCTCTAAGCCCTCCCATACAAAATATGTAAAAAATCTGCCTTCTCGACCTCTCTTATTCGACCAAGACCATGGTCGGGTATTCGGTATTCGGCAAAAGCACTATTCTGTAGTAAAAACCGCATCAAAGTCCGTAACGTGGTTTCGGAAGCTGGAGGAGTTACCGAATATACATACGACATTATTTTACCTATACTATGTCGAGAAAAAATTGTTTTAGGTGTTTTAGGAGGACCGGGCACATCGGCGAAATAAAATGTTAAATGAGCCGCCTATTCCACCCCTTGCTACGTCATAAATGTATAGGGTATTTGGTCTAAAGATCTTTAAGTCCATTTAGGGTTTAGCCTATTTCAGCATATACCAACATCGATTTAAGTCTAACTCTCTTTATGCCTACTTTGCGTTACGTTTTAGACGTAACGCGAATTAGTCTATTTACGAATTAGGTACACCTCGCGTAAAGGTAAGTACCTACCTAATTTATTCCAAGTTGAACTTCATAATAAACAAATTACATCGCTCATCGCTTTCTCTGTCCCTAAATCCCTATGCCCCTATGTATGCTTAAGTCTTTAAAACTTTTTGATGCGGTTTTTTTAATAGATAGAGTGATTCAAGAGGAAGGTTTTAGTGTTAGCATTGCACCCGTGCGAAGTCGGGGCGGGTCGCTAGTAGGTATATAAATCTCTGTCAAAACGTTTTTGCTATGAAGCCATGTCAGATTGGATGGTTTGAAAAATTCTGACAGGTGGCCACTAGACACACCATCTGCCAATTCGCAGTGGGCTCTCGTGAGAGATTAGGCCCACATGTTTGAGTAAACATTGGGCTGTTACGGGTTGATGATGAAGAATTATTTAATTAGTTATTTAATTAGTTACCAACTTAATGTCTAAATACTTGCCCCGTCTCGCTCTACTCAATGCATTGTTGTTGTGGTGAGAAAAGGATACATTCTGAGGTTGCCGGTTTTGTCTCCGATGGCGAGTAGCTTCTGTATGGGGTCCCATGCCAGCGCCGTTGGCGAAAACGGGAACCCGTGGCGAAATGTCTGCAACAAACGAGAACTTCAGTTAAAAAAAATTCAGATTTACTCACTGTTATTTATCCTATCACGTTTAAATATTCTGGTGAGAAGTAGGTATCTCCAGAAGTGGAATTCCTCTGCCTACCCCCCCTAAATGGTGTGTTTTTTTTATTTAGTCCTAAACCAGGCAGAGCTGTACTATGGGTATTTAACAACTGATAAACTTACTAAAATACATAATATAAACAGCCAGATAAATTGATGTATATATATATATATTGACGGGCTTTTTGGCTCAGTTGGGAGTGACCCTGCCTTCTGAGTCGGAGGTCGCGAGTTCGATCCCCGCTCGGGGCCAACATTTGTGTGCATGAACATGTATGTTGGCTTCGTGTCTAGTCGTTTAATATTTATTCAAGTATTTTCATCAGTTGTTTAGTACCTATAGTATAGGTCCTGTCTAGTTTGGAACTAAATAACCGTGTGTGAATTGTTATTATTATTAGATATTTTTTTGATTGTTGACTTAAAACAAACATATTGATACACACAAATGTTTTCCCGGGCGGGAACCGAACCCGCGACCTCTGGCTCAGGCAGGGTCACTGCCGACTGAGCCAACAGCCGTAAATTCCAGGTGGTTTTGGCTCCACTTGTCACCTAGTTCGAATAATACACTTGCAGGAATTCCTGTCAAAACTCTCGGGAATTGAGCATGGACATTATTAGATTATATAGAATATTTCTTTATTTGCGCAAACATGCATGGTGGTACAGATGAAAAAAAAATACAGTCTTGGCAGTGCATACATTGTCATGTTCGCCGTAATTAAAAGGCATTCAAAAAACTTAGACATAATAGACACATTTATTTCATTCATATCATATTAATATTGTAAACATTACATTCATTGTGTCATTTATACAATACTCTTTGGCATTCGGGATTTTATTATATATTCTAACTAGCGACCTGCCCCGGCTTCACACGGGTGCAATGCTAATACTAAAACCTTCCTCTTGAATCACTCTATCTATTAAAAAAAACCGCATCAAAATCCGTTATGTAGTTTTAAAGATTTAAGCATACAAAGGGACATAGGGATATAGGGACATAGGGACAGAGAAAGCGACTTTGTTTTATACTATGTAGTGATACTCATGCAATGGCAATTTTTTTCATATTTCACAATTTTTGAAATTGTTTCAAAGACAAGCATTTGGGTCTCTGTGACTACGACGGTTTTTTATTTATGTGCCCTCATAAATAGTTTAGTAACATAGATACAAAAACAACACGGATTGCACAAATAGAAAGCATACGTGACCTACCGCACACATGCACCTGTAGAGGACAACTATCACTCGAGAGGGATAACCTTTCATATCACCTGGACCCGAACGCGATACGGGTTGATAGCGACGCCAGATGATGTATAAAAGCCGTGGGCGCCGAGACACAAGCACAGTGAAAACTTGTCACCATGAAGTTGGTGTTGGTACTGGCGGCTCTGGCCGTCGCGACTGCGAACGTCGTCAAGGACGACGTCTGGGGGTGCACCATCGGCAAAGATGTTTTGGGTGAGACTTTTGATTCTCTTTACATCATCTTTAAAGGCTAGTGAGGATACTAGTCAATCATTGGTGACACCCGTGTGTTTGTAACGATCACACTGATTAAGCAAAGTTCGGTGCGGTCAGTCAGTGAGTGGATGACTGCCCAGTGGCAGTATATAACGAGTGCCTCCGGTTTTCGATATGTTTACGCACAATGGGAGTTTTTAGGCATGGCTACCCTGTGGTTACTTAAATAATTATGATCGTTAGTTGGCTACTAACCTACCACCTCGATGGCCTGGAGTGGGAAATTATAGCCCCTTGTATTTCGTCACGTTTAAAATATCCTTAGCTCAGCGTGGATAACGGGTTGATGACGAGCTCACGCCATATTCCTCTGTGCCGGCAGATGTATTATTCCATTCATAAAAATATCCATTTTCACCAGTATATTTTATGGAGTCCTGGTAGAAGGTGAGCCCATCCCCAGCACAGGGTGTTATTGTTGATGAAAGTGCCATCTCCATGGTCTAAAAGCCTCCTGGCCGGTGTGATGTGTGTCATCGTTTACTTTTGGAACTAAGTCTAGTTCAAAGATTCTTGTCACTCATCTCCCATCATACGTTTGCTATAATATATTTGTTTTACCTTTTCCACTGCGTTTTATCGTTCTGTTCTTCTTCTCAACAGTTATTTCATGCCTCAAATCAATTCTGGTGCCTGTTTATTTTACCATGTTTTCCTTTGCCGTTGAGGCAGTGATAAAAATGTATGATAAATTTGAAAAACTCTTTGGTACATGCCAGGATTGGAACTCTATTCTCACGAATGAGAAGCGGGCTCTTTTTTTACTTCCTGTTGTCCCCATCATGGGGATACGGCCAATGGGGATAACGGGAATACACCCCTTAAACACTTACTGCTATTTATTATGTGATTAATATTATTTCGGCAAACCAAAGTTTGATACTAAATTTTAATCATAAAGAGATTTAGGTTTAACCGTCCTTTAAAAGTGTTTAAGGATTTGATGCGATAACTTTTGCTATTTTAGTCAATTTCAAATACCGATTTACACTTGTCTTAAAACGAGTTTATAAGTTACGAACTAAGTTTTTAAGTATGTACTTTAGGGTCCTGAAGTACATTAACTTTAGAAGTACTGCAAGTATCACTATTAATCATTTAGGATAGACTCACTATTACCAAGAGTTTTCAAAGTAGATTAAATATATCATCATTATGCAGTAACCAATTTTTTATAATCAGCTTTCATTAAAATTAATTAAAGAGTACCCGAAACCGACGAGCTTGTATGAACCGACCGATTGATGGATGTGGATGAAGCGCGTGAGGTATGCCAGGATCGTAGCAGGTGGCGGGCTGTTGTCTCTGCCTACCCCTTCGAGAAAAAGGCGTGAGCATATGTATGTATGTATGTAGTTAAAGTGTTTCTCTGGTCTAGATACAAGACATCATAATATACTACTATTGGTACCTTGGAATTCTGGGACCTGCGGGTTTCCTCAAGACGTTTTCCATCACCGTCGAGTATCACTCATATCACACATACTCGTACACTCAGAAGAGTAACTGTTAATCTAGAGACATGTAATTTCTTTACAATGCTACTTACAACAACATGAGACTGTTTGTTTCTTAATAAATAAATAAAAAAAATGATAACACTTCTGGTGCGAGAAGAAAAAGATTTAGAATCACAAAATCGTAAGCCATTTTGACAAGACCCTCTGCCCACAGTGACCGTGGACCTAAGGACCAAGGAGCTCTGCATCCTGAAGCTGCTGAACCACATCCTGCAGCCAACGATGTACGAGGACATCCGCGATGTCGCCCGCGAGTGGTCACTCACGGACAACCTTGACAAATACCTGGTGAGGGCCGAGGACCACTAGAACATCACTAGTTCAGAGTCAAATAGTGTATTTGCGTTAAACTTTCTATATATGAAATGATTGTACGTAGGTAAGCGCATCTCTTAAGAACGGCTGCACCATAGTTTTCTTAGATCTGTGGGCTGGACCGATTTAGCAACTTTTTAAAAATATTTGTAATAGTCCGAGTAAGGTTTTAAGGGAAAGCAAAACATGAAAGGTGCCCGGAAAATTAAAAAAAAAAGCGAATGTCTGTGGATATTACATAATAGGAATGGATGATATATTTGAGTGACACAATATTAAAATTATTGATAGGATTTTTCTTCTAACTCTGGTGAGAGAATTTAATTCTTTAAGGTGGGTTGACCTGTAATTGGTTCTAATTTCCATTGCACCCAATGGAAATTACTTTGGTTAACTAACATATTCCAAAGCTGTAGTAGTTAGAAGCTGCAAGTACTTTTCGCAAATGGAATTGATTGAATATAAAATCTTAGTGTGAGATATGATGGTCATTTTTCGACCGAATACAACAGTGTAGATCAGTTATGATAAAATCTTCTCTTTCTTTTTTTTACTGACAAAATCTTTTGCCCTGCAGAAAGTGGATGTCGTCAAGCAGTTCGTGGACATGTTCAAGATGGGCATGCTACCGCGCGGCGAGGTGTTCGTCCACACCAACGAGAAGCACCTGATGGAGGCCGTCCGCGTCTTCCGCATCATGTACTTCGCCAAGGACTTCGACGTATTTGTCCGCACTGCCTGCTGGCTGCGCGAGCGCATCAACCCCGGTATGTTCGTGTACGCACTCACCGCGTGCGTCTTCCACCGCACCGACTGCCGCGGCATCACCCTCCCCGCCCCCTACGAGATCTACCCCTACTTCTTCGTCGATGGCCACATCATGCACAAGGCGTTCATGGTCAAGATGACCAAGGCTGCCGTTGACCCCGTCATCAAAAACTACTACGGCATCAAGGTCTCCGACAAGAATCTCGTGGTGATCGATTGGCGCAAGGGAGTCCGTACCGCGATGACGGAAGACGACAAGATCAGCTACTTCACCGAGGACATTGACCTGAACACTTACATGTACTACCTGCACATGAACTTCCCTTACTGGATGACGAACGACGTGTACGGTCTGCAGAAGGAGCGTCGCGGTGAAGTCGTCATGTACGCTTACCAACAACTGCTTGCACGCATGCGCCTCGAGCGTTTGGGCCGCGGTATGTGCGACATCAAGATGTTGATGCTCAACGAGCCACTGAAGACCGGCTACTGGCCGAAGCTGTCGCTGCACAACGGCTGGGAGATGCCTGTCCGCTCCAACAACATGAGAATAATCACCAAAGACAACATCCGCGAAAAGATCATGCTGGAAGATTTCGAGGGCATGATCCGTGAGGGCATCATGAAGGGCAAGATTGAGTTGGTGAGTTCAATAAGTTCTTACAATACTAAATTGTTTATGACTTCGAGAAAACCCCATTAAGTGACTCTCAAAAACTTTAGCATGGATATACACAAGACGTTTTGACTTAAGTCACCTCTAAATCCGATTAAGTCATAATATGTATTGGTATTTCTCAAGTAAATCTTTATCAATCTTCTGTAAGTATTAAAACATCAAAAAGTACGAATATTCATTTAAAAAAATCTGTACAGCGTGATGGCACGATCATCAACCTGAAGAAGACAGAAGACATTGAGTACCTGGCGCGGCTGATCCTCGGTGGACTCAGCATCACCCATGACGATGCCAAGATCATCCACTTGGTCACCATGTTCAAGAAACTCCTCAGCTACAACCTCTACAACACCAAGAAGTGAGTCTGAATATGAAATACCTTTTCTACATAATATATTATGATGAAGTGGAAATACAGCAAAACTAAGTTACGGCAACTAGTAATCACACAGACCTAATGTAATATTCTCTTACCAGGTACACACACATCCCAACCGCTCTGGACATGTACATGACCTGCCTCCGCGATCCTGTCTTCTGGAGGGTGCTCAAGCGCATCAACGACAACTTCGTGATGTTCAAGAAGCTGCTGCCAGTGTACACCCGCAACGAGTTCGACTTCCCCGGAGTGAAAGTCGAGCAGATCACCACCGAAAAGCTGGTCACATTCATGGACGAGTACGACGTGGACATCACCAACGGCATGTACCTCGACGACGTTGAGATGAAGAAGAAGCGCTCCGATATGACCTACGTAGCCCGCATGCGCCGTGTGAACCACCACCCCTTCAAGGTGACCGTCGACATTGTCTCTGACAAGGCTGTGGACGCCGTCGTCCGCGTGTTCCTCGGCCCCAAATTCGACTGTATGGGCCGCCTGATCAGCATCAACGACAAGCGCATGGACATGGTTGAGATCGACACCTTCTTGTATAAACTAGAGACTGGCAAGAACACCATCGTCCGCAGCTCCCACGAGATGCACAACGTGATCGGCGACAGGCCGTGGACCCGGAGCATGTGGGACAAGCAATTGGACACTATGGGCATCACCACGCAGCGCATGGTCGACAACTGGTGGTACAAGGCACGCGTCGGCTACCCGAGACGCCTGCTGCTTCCTCTCGGTCGCACTGGCGGCCTTCCTCTGCAAATGTTCGTGATCGTGACTCCCGTCCGCACTGGCCTGATCCTCCCGACCGTCGACATGACGATCATGAAGGAGCGCCGCGTCTGTTACTTCTCCACTTGCATGGACACGATGCCGCTCGGCTTCCCCTTCGACCGGGATATCCATATGACCCACTTCTTCACGCAAAACATGAAGTTTACCGACGTCATGGTGTACCGCAAGGACATGTCCATAGCCAACGCCGTGAAGGAAGTGGACCGCACCGACATGGTGTTGAAGAGGGACGACCTCACGTACTTGGACTCGGACTTGTTTGTCCGCTGGTCGTACAAGGACGTCATGCTTATGAGCAGCGACTCAATGATGAGGATGTAAGGACATGGAATATTAGTTGTTTAAGATATTGCAATAATAAAAGCATTTAGTTGAATGTACTTGTCGTGGTCTTTTTTAATCTCCCTCTTCTTGATATCAAATACCCATATAGATTTAAATATGCCTACTAGACCGGACATTGGGAATCAAAGAGATTAAAATATAATAGGACATAGAGGGGGCATTGGGAATATTTTCATACAAAACTTTGAAGCATGTTTGAAGCTCAAGCGTCATGTCAGTTAGTATATGAATGCGAGCTGTCATTTGGCTGAAATTGTACTAGACTTATTCCACTTGGAATAACTTTTGGCTTCAAATTTACCTCGCTTTGTCCCCTCTATGCCCTATTGTATTTTAATCTCTTTGTTGGGAATATTTTTATACTAAACTTTAATGAGGGATGATGCAAGCCGTTGTTCAAAGGTATCACACTAGACTTATTATCTTAGGTAATCAGTTTTGGAATACGATTTTGTTGTATTTAAATCTCTTTGCAAATACCTTGGAGCTTAAAACTTAATCACCTCGACAGGTACATGTTAATTATGTGTATTGAAACATCCAGCACGTGTGCGACAAAAGCGCACTACATCCACGCGCCGCAACGAGTTTTCAACGCCGCAAAATGGTCTGAACACAAACGGACGCTTCCAAGCGTCGCAAACATTTAGCCACATTCTTCCTTTGATCCCTGCCCTTTGGTGCTCTTTCTTAGCGGCCAGGTACATTTCTGTCTAATATTATTTCGTGTTTCACTATCTAAAAAAAACTATTTCCTTTTGACAGTGGTTATTCACTTTGGAACTGTTTTGAATAGTCTGTTATTTAGCTGTTTTTTAATAATAATAATAATATAATCTCACGCCTTTTTTATCCCCGAGGGGGTAGGCAGAGGTATTCCATTACTGGATATACCCACATTTCACGAGATATATTGGACCCCTAAACGTGATAGGTGGTGAGCCCATCGCCGGACCGGGTCTGTTTACACATGTCTCAGAATTAATTCTGAGACCTGCGGGTTTCCTCACGATGTTTTCCTTCACCGTCGAGCTAGTGATAAATATGTACGTAAGTTTTTGAAAAACTCATTGGTACGAGCCAGGATTCGAACCCGAGCCTCACTGATTTTCGGCCGGCTCTTTAACCGTCCGGGCTATCACTGCTCAGCTGTTTTTTAAGCCATAAGAAATATTAATACAGCTGTTGAAAGTTCTTTTTGCGTGAATTTTAGGTTATCGCGACTTTGTGATTTTGCGGGAAGAAAAGCTAATGTTTTTCCTCAAGATGTAAGCTGTTGCCCAGCATAACATCAAGGTAGGTTTATCGGTTTATCCGTGAAACTATAAGAGACAAACCAACAGACAGTTTCGCATTTTTTATATTAGTAGGGGCGGTGACCGGTGAACCAATCGCCGGACCTGGGTGCTACATGAACAACCAATTCTGGTTTCCTCAGGAAGTTTCCTTAACCCTCAAAGCTTGTGATCTATAAAATAATAATGTCATTTGGCTGAAATTGTACTAGACTTATTCCACTTGGAATAACTTTTGGCTTCAAATTTACCTCGCTTTGTCCCCTCTATGCCCTATTGTATTTTAATCTCTTTGTTGGGAATATTTTTATACTAAACTTTAATGAGGGATGATGCAAGCCGTTGTTCAAAGGTATCACACTAGACTTATTATCTTAGGTAATCAGTTTTGGAATACGATTTTGTTGTATTTAAATCTCTTTGCAAATACCTTGGAGCTTAAAACTTAATCACCTCGACAGGTACATGTTAATTATGTGTATTGAAACATCCAGCACGTGTGCGACAAAAGCGCACTACATCCACGCGCCGCAACGAGTTTTCAACGCCGCAAAATGGTCTGAACACAAACGGACGCTTCCAAGCGTCGCAAACATTTAGCCACATTCTTCCTTTGATCCCTGCCCTTTGGTGCTCTTTCTTAGCGGCCAGGTACATTTCTGTCTAATATTATTTCGTGTTTCACTATCTAAAAAAAACTATTTCCTTTTGACAGTGGTTATTCACTTTGGAACTGTTTTGAATAGTCTGTTATTTAGCTGTTTTTTAATAATAATAATAATATAATCTCACGCCTTTTTTATCCCCGAGGGGGTAGGCAGAGGTATTCCATTACTGGATATACCCACATTTCACGAGATATATTGGACCCCTAAACGTGATAGGTGGTGAGCCCATCGCCGGACCGGGTCTGTTTACACATGTCTCAGAATTAATTCTGAGACCTGCGGGTTTCCTCACGATGTTTTCCTTCACCGTCGAGCTAGTGATAAATATGTACGTAAGTTTTTGAAAAACTCATTGGTACGAGCCAGGATTCGAACCCGAGCCTCACTGATTTTCGGCCGGCTCTTTAACCGTCCGGGCTATCACTGCTCAGCTGTTTTTTAAGCCATAAGAAATATTAATACAGCTGTTGAAAGTTCTTTTTGCGTGAATTTTAGGTTATCGCGACTTTGTGATTTTGCGGGAAGAAAAGCTAATGTTTTTCCTCAAGATGTAAGCTGTTGCCCAGCATAACATCAAGGTAGGTTTATCGGTTTATCCGTGAAACTATAAGAGACAAACCAACAGACAGTTTCGCATTTTTTATATTAGTAGGGGCGGTGACCGGTGAACCAATCGCCGGACCTGGGTGCTACATGAACAACCAATTCTGGTTTCCTCAGGAAGTTTCCTTAACCCTCAAAGCTTGTGATCTATACCTACAAATGTAGGAATAATAAGATCTTATTTGGCCGATGACATAGAAGATATTTAAGTTTATTAGTTATTCGCGTCGTTGACTTTAGTAGTAAATATATAACCTTATGTTTTTTTCGGCACCAAACCCGTTAAACAAATTAGCACCCCTACTTAACCCAATCCCATTAAATAGCGCCTCATTTCCCTAATCTCAGGAGGCGTTCGCGGCCGCGATCGTCGCTTAGCGCCAAATCAATCTCCATTCGTTCCGACCGTGTGCACTCCGCTCGTTCATTCCCGTTCACCCGCTCATCCATAATGGCGCCATTGTCTCTGCATTATGGAGTTTACATTTCACCGGCTGGTGAATTGCAATTTGTTTTATCAAGTAGAAACATAGGTAGGTATTGTTTTGCTTTTATATTTAGTGTCATTCGGTCATTTAAAATAATAATAATGCTCGCTCACGCTTTTATTCCAGAGTAGAGAGATATGTTATTTCTGGATATATTATTTTGACCCCTAATCATCAGACCGGGACCCTGTTACAGATGCTTAAGAATTAACTCTGGGACCTGCGGGTTTAATCACGATGTTTTCCTTAACCATCGAGCTAGTGATGAATATGTACGGTATGTGTTGACGTGACAAAGTTTTATAATTCGATGGAGACGGCTGCATGCACGGAAAAGTATGACGTATGCGGCGTTCCAGTGTAAGCGAGAGCGCGCAACGAGCGAGAAAGAGGCACAATCCATTCCATCAGTATTTTCTTATGACGTTGCGTTTCGTTTCGTGTCGTGTCGATTTTCTTATGACGTTGTCACGTTCAACTATCGTCGGTAAACCGACTTTACAGACAAACGATTTTTTTTTTTAAAACTATTTGGTCCCTCACCAAGATTAGACCTCGAGTCTCACGCATGAAAGGCGAACTCACTCACTATAAAATTATCTACTTACATCATACCTTTGAAAAATTATTTTACATTTTCTATTTGTTTTGAAGCGTGTCATTCTACCTTTATTCAGATGCAGATAGTAAAGTAAGCTGTGTCATACTACCAACCCCACACTATTCGTGGGTGTCGTCAGAGGCGAGTAAGGGTCCAATTTTATTTTATTTGTTGTAGTAAGTCGGCGCTAAGAAATTATTATTTTTCGAAAAACTGCAAAATAGTTTTTTGTAGTTTTGTTGTTTGAGAGGCTCTTACTTTTCATAATCACAAACCAAGATCAATTACATGCAACACTTATTTATTTATTTATTTACATTTATAATTAACAGCAGCTAATCAGTTATTTATCGGTAAAAAGTAGCATTTATTAATCTCAGTTTTTTTTTTATTTCGACTTTCTTTCATACTTACTTAACTTGTTACTTTATCTAATCCAGTATTTTTTAGTAAATTTTAGGTCCTTAATACATGAATCTCTAAGTAAACCCTACACTCCGGTCGCCGAATATTGCTAGCTTAACCAACAATAACATTTCTAAGGGCGGCCATAAACAATAGACTGCACACACTTGTTAAGGCTGGGTGGGCCGGCCGAGGCCGATTTTTGTGATTTTTAAAATCATCTGAGACATAGAAAATAGTGTTTAAAATTCTGAAAAAAAGATATATATAACTTAAGGACATACTCTAGTCAAAATCGCATTCGGTTACACGATTTGATGAACTTCACTCGATAGAAAAAAATCTCAAAGTTACCCCTTTTTGTTTTGTTTTTTCTATGTCATGACTGAACTACTGATATTTTACATTTATTTTTTGTACTAGATTAAAGATACGAAATAATTCTAGACAAATTCGCAGAGTTTGTTTTTATAAAATGATTTTTATAATCACTATGTTGAAAAAACTACAAAATGCACGAGCGCGGTGGCTTAGCTGGCGTGTTCAGTCGCGCGCTGGCGCTTACGGATGACGGACCTGTGTCAATTTTTTCCGTGACAATTTTTTGCACCAATCAATCAGTTTTGACGAATTGATATATTTGTTGCAAGTTATCCATAATGGGTAATAAACAACGAAAGCGAAAAAAGGCGTTTACTACTATAAAATAATAAATAAAAAGAATTAACTCAAAATATATGTGAAAAGTAAGTAAATGTTTAAATTGTTATGTCATTTTCGACTTTGACACAATCACATTAAATTTCATTTTACTTCAATCTCATTTATAAATTCATAAAAAGATCATGCATCATAGTATAAGAATATCAGTAGGTATAATTCAACCGAAATTAGGCAAGTAATCAAATAAATCGGAATATGAAGGTGGGTAAGGCCGTCAATTTTTTAAATCTTAAATATTGCATACATGTGTAAATCGCGTGAAAATGCAATATTATGATGACATGGTGCTGATCTGATGATAGAGCTGGAAGGTGGCCATAGGAACTTCGCAATGAAACGACACAACCTCATCGAGTTTGGGCTTCATCGAATCGTCATGACTAATTTGGAATACTATTTTGAGCTGAATACCGGAATATCTATCGCTGAACATAATTCCTCAAATTGAGAAAAGCCAATACCAGAAGCCACAATGCCAGTAGTGGCGGCTGTATTAAGATTAACTGGTCTTGATTGCATTCAAAACGAAATGTTTTAACATTAATGTTTTAAGTTGTTTTTAGGCACTTGTTTGACATGGCTGACGTGTCCGAAAACTCTGTCAGTAAATTGAATTCTGTCGATCCTGTTGACACTGTAAATCTTACGTAAGGATCACATTTGAAATGATAACATTTATCTTCACATTTTTATGTGTATTTTGTCAGTCTATTAACTTTTCACTATGCTAACATCAAAAAATATATAGGTAACTAATATTAATCTAAAATATGTAATACTTACTATATTTGTTCACTGTTTCAGAGATAGTGAAGAGGCGGAAGACTCAATTATCGTAAAGTATGCAAAGAAAATGAATTTCAAACTGTTTCGGGATGGCGAATTTTTGATATAAATTACATTTTACAGGAGTTACAAGAGAAAGCTCGTCATAAGGGTTTATTTAACTGCACCTTAGGAAAATTACGTTTGATCAGTGAAAAACGACGAGGACTTTTATCAGTATTTCATTTTGAATGCAATATTTACAAAGAAATTTTGCTCGATTAACTCTGAAGACCTAAACGATAGACATCAAGTTAATCTTAATACAGCCGCCACTACTGCCATTGTGACTTCCGGTATTGGCTTTTCTCAATTTGAGGAATTATGTTCAGCGATGGATATTCCAGTATTCAGCTCAAAATACTATTCCAAATTAGAAGATGAATTATTTGAAAAATGGAAAAAGACGGCAAATGCTTGTATGGAATCGAAGAAGCAGCTCAAGTGGAGAAGGATATCGCTATCGCAGAAGGTCGAACTAAGAACGGCTACCCTTTAATTGATGTTTACGTTGCTGGGTCATGGTGCGCTAGATCTTACGGCACCAACTTTTTCATCGCATTTCAATCTTTTTCGTCATCATGGATACGTTAAAAATTCGAGTAATTGTGGAATATGAGTACCGGCGTGGCAGCAACGCGGCACAAGCGGCACGCAACATCAACGACGTTTACGCAGCTGACACTACAAACCAACGCACCACCTGTTATTGGTTTGCTCGCTTCTGTTCTGAAAATTTCGACCTGAAAAATAAACCTCGCGGTCTTCCGAAGACTTTGGTCGACAATGACGAATTAAAGGCGATTATGGAAGCTGACGATACACAATCTACGGCTGAATTAGCAGCAGCTTTCGACGTTAGCGTCAAAACAATATTGGTCCATTTGCGTCAAATTGGCAAGGTAAAAAAGCTTGACAAATGGGTGCCCCACGAACTCAATGATCGCCAGCGCGAAGTACGCGTCGAGACGTGCCTTGCACTGCTCAACAGATACACAAATGAAGGAATTTTGAACCGCATTGTTACCTGCGATGAGAAATTGATTCTGTTTGATAACCGCTAACGCTCAGCAAATTGGTTGGATCCAGGTTCAGCACCTAAGCAATGCCCTAAACGAAAACTTACCCCTAGAAAAGTGATGAAGTGACCTGTTTGGTGGTCTAGCGATGGTATGATTCATCACAGCTTCTTACCAAACGGGGTGAGCATTACTGCAGATGTATTCTGTGAAGAACTGAACACAATAATGGAGAAGCAGGCACATCTCCAACCAGCTTTGGTCAATTGCTCGTCTCCGCTGCTCCTGCACAACAACGCGTGACCTCACACTGCACAGCAGACGGTCTCCAAGTTGCAAGAACTGGGGTTGGAAGCTCCCCGTCATCCGCCCTACTCACCAGACCTTGCGCCTACAGACTACAACTTTTTCCAGAATTTGGATAACTTCTTGGTGGGACAAAAATTCAATACCCGAGAGGCAGCAGGTACAAAATGCCTTTGAAGAATTTGTTGCCTCCCGTCCAGCTGATTTCTTTAAGAAGGGCATCAATAAAGTGCCACTGCGTTGGCAAAGATGCATTAATTGCATAGATGATTGATTACTTCAATTAATACAAATAAAAATACATGAAAAAAATTCGTTTTAATTTTTTCATATAAAATGGCAATTTCATTGGTAAAGACCTAATATTTATGTCAAACAGAATTTTTGATTTTTGTCACCATGATGTATACACATAATAGTTATAATAATTACATAAACAAACAAAATAAAAACAGAGAAGTTACTTCATTTATTTACGTTACTCTAATTTATTACTATACCATAAACAATGTTTGATAATATATAAAATGCATTTCTAAAGTCAAATAAAATTATCCTACTGCTAATTTCTATTCTATGTCAATGGCGGGGTCATGCGAGTTCACTGCCGATGCGTCCGATCTAACTATTTTGCGCGCGACCCGTGACAGCGCTAAATGCCTACTGCTGCAGAAATACCTGGCCTTAAAATCAAAAAGCAGAAAACAGTTTACTACGCTTCTACAAGCATAATTACAGAAACTAAGTAGAGCGCACAAAGTGACATCAAAAAGAGCATGTTCTACCGAGTAACGCGATACCCCACAAAGTTCCCTTTGTACCCCCTCTACGGGGTAGAGAGGGTACCTTGTACAGGCGAGGCACAAAGCAACGTGAAATATGCAACTGAAAATGCAGACTCGCTTTTTGATTGACCTACTTCAGAAATATGTTTCATTTTAGTATCCCCGGGAGCGCATTGAAGAATTCTGAGAACGAATTTCGGATATCGCTGTGCTCTCGAACGAGGTGATTGCTACCTGCACGTTTGATTATACTTGGAGAATTGAAGTGAATTGATAAAGAAATTGCAAGCAGTAATAAAAGATATTTTTTGAAAGCGAACTGTTGCGTTTTGGGAATAGTAGCATGTTAGGAAGACTTGATTTAAAGAGAGAGCTACCTCAAGATACAAGCTATATAGATTTGGAAGTTTAGCCGATAAAACTTAACAAATAAACGTACAGCCACATGTTTGCTTTGACATTTATAATATACTAGCGACCCGCCCCGACTTCGCACGGGTACAATGCTTATATTAAAACCTTCCTCTTGAATCACTCTATCTATTAAAAAAAACGCATCAAAATCCGTTGCGTAGTTTTAAAGATTTAAGCATACAAAGGGACATAGGGACATAGGGATATAGGGACAGAGAAAGCAACTTTGTTTTATACTATGTAGTGATTATCAGTGTTTCTCCACTACATTATGCATGTATTATATAACATATAAAACTTCCTTTTGAACTTCTCTATCTTTAAAAAAACGCATCAAAGTCCGTTGCGTAGTTTTAAAGATCTAAGAATACATAGGGACAGACGGACGGGAAGCTACTTTGTTTTATACTATGTTACGCTAGTGCGATAGTAATTACACTGTGACTATATAGTGATATTGAAGAAGGGAAATATCAAAATATTACATTGAATGTACTTCCTTTATTTCCTAAACCCACTTTATACTACTCACAAAAAAAGATTTTGAAGTGCGATATATATAAAAAGAATAATTTTAAAACTTGACTGCATTTTGCCCCAAATGCACCGAAACGAAATTCGTGTTTTTAAATTCTTTTAGTGATTACACACAATATTGTTTGGTGAGATACCGTAGTGAGATACTCGTAAAATACTCCATTCCAAACATAATAGTACATTATGATATAAGTGCGGTAGGTTGAAAATTACAGCCGAGGCGATATTGCTAGCCCGAGCCGTAGGCGAGGGCTACAAGTAAGCAGAGGCTGTAATTATCAAAGCGCACGTATGTCATACGACGTTTTATAACACATTTGCGAGGAAATAAAATAAAACTCCGACTATGGTAAACGAATAAAAACAATACAGCGTTAAGACAAAGCGCGCGGCGCGCATCATCATTTTTTTTTTAGACAACGGCACAAAAAACAGCCAGTATTACTATAATATAATAAAGTAAATTAATATTTTTGTGTTTTTGTTACAGATTAATTGGTTGTAATTTACTGTCAAAATTAATTAAATTAAATAATTATGTACATAAATATTTCTTTATTATATTTTATCTCTCAAAGTTAATTTTAATAATAAAATATTGACAACTTTTTTGACATAAAAACTCTTTGCTGAGATTTAAAAAAATACCGTTTGTATTAAGACGGAGCATCTTGATAAACCGTGCGTTTTACTTTACACTTACCGCACTTGGGCGTAATGAGATACAATACGATATTGAAATTGGTGAAATAAGACACCTTTTACGAGCAAATGTGTTATAAATGACATTTACTTTTTGTTTTGTCATTGAACAAAAGCTCCATATTCACCAAATAGCCCATTAGTTGGTTCGTTTGTCCCAAAAAGTTTCCTTTCGCTTGTATCTAACTGATAACTGCCAGTGGCGTGTGGCTGTCACTCTCTGCGACATGTTTCGCTGCGCTGCGTCTCGTTGACGAACGTGCCAATATTGTACAGCTAATATCGAGTTCCGTTGGCAAACTTCTCCCATCCATATCAGGACCATTTGACGTCACAAATTGATGCGGCAAAATACGTACATATTAGTATAGGGATAAAGTGAATGGGTAGGTGTGTACCAAAAAGTTTTTCAAAACGAAAGCAAAAGAAATCGTCTTAAAGATACCCGCTAGCTTCAGAATTGGTTCTGTAAAGCTCACTACTTGTCATATTTTAAGGGGTCCAAAAAATACATTGGTGGAACATCCAGGGATGAGATACTTCTGCTAATCTCCTTGGGGATCAAGCGTGACCATTTATTAAGTATAACATCACAATAAAATTAAACCCCACAGGAAAAAAATGATGCCCGTATTCTTAACATGTTTCCAGATAAACTCAAAGACCAATTGGTTATTTCCCATTTATCAATGTCTACAATATTTCTCCTAGAAATTGCCCTCATTGTCCGCGATGTCTATCTGTGATCGGCATTTGATTAGGTCCGGAGGGACGGAGGTGGCCGGACCCGAACCGGTCGGGGGCGAGCTCGCTGGGCGCAATTGGAACCTATCTTTATCTGTCATTTTACGAAAGATGACATTTTGCAATTGGGCTGCAAGATTGCTCGGGTTTTGTTTTGGCGGGAATCCGAAAAGGGACGTCATGTTTTTTGTATAATTTTCATTTTGCTGTATATTTCAGGTTTTGTCTTATATTAGTGATACTATATTATGTGGCAAGTATCCGTGAAAGTGTGCAGTTAATGGAAATTCCGATAAAATGAGAGGGATGGACATTTTTAGATTGCCTCAAGAAGTGACAACGAAATCTTCAGTAAAAGTGCTAGCTGCACTGTGCTGCTAGCAAGGGAGGTATGTTGAAAGTGTGGAATACACTCAATTTTTGTAAACTAAAGACTTGAAAACTGAATTACATAACATTGGCAAAATGCTAAATGCGATGCCATTATATAAAAAAAAAATTGCTCTGAGGGAAGGATGTTAGCAAAGAGGTTTGAAGAAAAGAAAATCATTCCATTCCTTAAAATTTTTCTTTAAATGTCTTTGGTTGTTAGTTTAGTTACAGCAGTCGACTAACGTAAGCGGCAAGTTTATTATTATTTCTAGTGTTTATACGATGTTGAATGAATTTAAGGGCCTGTTGGCTCAGTTAGTAGTGAGTTATAAGTCAGTCGCCGGTTCGATCTCCGCTCGTGGCCAACATTTGTGTGCATGAACATGTACGTTGGCTTCGTGTCTGGGTGTTTAATATTTTTTTAAGTATGTTTAGTACCCGTAGTACAGACTCTGTCTAGTTTGGGACTAAATAACCGTGTGTGAATTGTATCCCATAGTTATTTATTATTTAATGGTTGTTACAATTTTCTTTGTACTTATAGTAGTAAATTTTTTTCGGATATGTAATACTACCACCTATATAATATTAGTACAATTTGGAGTCGGCAAAGCCTAATTGATTAATCTAGCCCAGCGTGTTTCAATTAATCGGACATGTGTAATGAAGGGTTGTAGGTGCGAGTGGATTTAGGTTTGTTGAGTGCTTTACGTAAAACTATGTTACCTTTTGTAAGGCATGTCGTGTTACTGTGAAGATGAATGTTCTCTTGCCGTGCCGCTTGATTTATGCACAATACGGAATTACACTTCAGATGTCGTAGTTCACCTTAATCGTAGAGCAGTGGCGTGCAATGAGGAGCTCAATTACCTATAGATTTACTAATATTGGAACTAATAGATGTGTCAAATTGTGCGGTCAAAACAAATGTACGCCGAATCTAAAGTGAAATCAAATTAATTTTGTTCCAAGATTGGATTGTGTTGTTCAATGTCAATACAACAGTGTTTGTCGCCATAATCTCCGAGTGCATACTCTTACGAATAGTTATCAAAGTAGGACTAAAAATTTATATTTTTATTGAGCTAACGAGCAGACGAGTCACCTGATGGTAAGTGACTACCGTCGCCCATGGACACCTGCAACTCAAGAGTCATAAGTTGCCGGTCTTTTAGGTGGGAGTACGCTCTCTTCTTGAAGGCTTGAAGGTATGATTCAATCCGATGCCTGTGGAAACTATATTAGAGAGCAAATATTTCCACATCGGTGGCCTAACTCGGTGTGCAGTGGCGTGCAGTGCGGAGCGCTTTTTTAAATCTTTTTCAGATTTAATAGCCTCGCGTTCGGAGTTGATGGGAGCTGAATATTTTGCGCGGAAAATATTCTTGCGGTGGTAAATAAAATAGTGGATTAAAGTGTACTGCACAGAGATTACGTAGTTTAGTTTAAAATTTATAAAAAATCTCCGCATACATAGTCGTTAGAGTATTTTCTAAAAAGCCAATAAAAACAAAATAAATACATATGCTCATTATTATTCCTTGTTGCGAATAATTAATTGCGACATAATAATATTCTCAACGGTACTATGTTGTTGTTTTTATATTTAGCTACGTAGTTAAGTTTCGTGGGCCGATGGACGCTGAATGTAGTTGATGATGAATAAAACTCAGGAATTTTCTTGATCACTTGGTTTTACTTTTAATGAGACAGAGTTACAACTTATGTTGCTAGTTCAGAAAGTGAAGCCGGAATGCTCTTCGTCTGAAGAAGCATACCTTATATACTAATCTTACACGTGGAGTTTCCACAGATAACATTCATTCTTAGATAAAAGCAAAAGAGGAAGATACGGTATCGGCGCCTCGCGCGTGGATCCTTTAAATTAGGTGCAAGTAGCGTAATTCGTTGTAGTCAACTCGTTCGCGCTTGTGCCCGAGTACGTCTTTCTATCTCTTTTTTTATTTGCGCGTGTAGTTGTATGTAGTCCAAATTATGTCAACGATGATTTCTATGACTATACCGTATCTTCCTCTTTTGCTTTTATCTAAGCATTCATTGTAATGCATGACCATGACTAATTGGGAAATCTAAACCCTAATGTCCGTAAAAACTGAGTTGACACATACTCTCGTAAAATACTCATAAAAATATAATTTATATCAATTTTAACGATGTGTTTTTAGATATGATACAATGTTAAATATTAGGTAATAAGGCGGAGGTGTAATGTCACAATCGAAGGTTTCAATGTGATTCCTTAACTAAGTTGCTTACTTGTATTTACATACTTTATCATTTTTAATTGGATAACGTTTTTATTTTATTTACTTAGCGGTCCTCGACGCAACGAGGCTTGGATCTAAGTATTACTATTTACTTATCAAACTTTGCTGCAAGGAATAATTCATTTTTTTCTTTCATATTTATTTTTATAAAATTTTTCTCTGACTTCGTTCTTTCGCCACGCCACGTTTCGAAAGCGAGCTTTCACTAACAGAGTTATCACTGCTGTGATAAACTATGATTAATTGTTTATCACTAGCTCGACGGAAAATATAGTAATAAAACCAGTAGACCCCATAATTGGTTGTCGCATGTGTAACAAAGGATCTGAAAAATGTGTAGTTTTTGGAGCTCTAGTCGCGACAAAAATCGTGCTGAAAAGCTGTATTTCCAGGCACGGAATGCCTCTGCCAACCCCCGCAAATATAAGGTGTGGCTGTATAGACGGCCGAGTTCTAAATCGCGCTATCGAAGTTTTCTAACGAGTTTGTATAAATGCAACTGTCCAACATAAACCGTTGGACCACGGTGCCCAGGCACGATCACCTCGCAATAGGAAGATCTTCCCTTTTCACGATGGAGGAGCATTCCACCTCCGCTCCTCCGTATTATTTTATTATTACAGAATACGTGTTTTTTTTTTTTTTTTTTTACTAAAAAATGGGCTTGCTCTTGACCCCAGACTAGCCCGAGAGCAAAGACGGGGCCTACGTTGGGACGAGCTTGCCCAGAAGATGCCTGTTCACTCGATCATTAAAGGCTTGTGGGTTATATGAACTCGGAAATACAGACGCCGGCAGGTAGTTCCACTCCTTGGCGGTGCGCATAATAAAATAACTTGAAAAGCGCTTTGTGCGTATAGATGGGATATCGTGTGTAGGTAACACAAGCAAGTAGGTAGCAACATTCAAACATCAGATACACGTCAAGAGCCTATAAAGCCATAGAACTCGTCCGAGCCAATAAAATATCTGTTCCCGTTTATTGATGTATCCGAATCAACTGTTGCTTCTAGTTTGGAATTCGAGTAAGCCCCCCCTTTTATTGGCTTATTGGAAAAGTTTTGATTTCATATGAAATCCTGTGAAATGGTTTTTAGAATCCCATAGCGTTCTGTCGTTCCTAAGTTGTATAAATGGTGTAACAATCCGACTTTGTTTTGAACTCTTAGATATTCTCGAAACATTTACCGATTTTTAATGACATCATTTTTGTCATTGTTAGGCCAAGACCCTAACCCTCCAGCGCAAAATTCTAACCCGTTTCCTTGAAAAATCTAAAATTACACGATAAAATTCCAATACCGACGTTTCTTGGCGGAATTTCTATAGAAAGCTACCTACAAATAAATAACAACTCCGACTTGTAGCTCTCAATGGGGGGAGGACATTATACCTCCCCCCCCCAATGCCTGTTGCCGTTTCCAAGGCCTCGACAAACACCCGTCAATTGTTTATCCGAAGATATTGGTTTAGTGGACATCTGCAGCTTGTGAAACGGGTTGTATCAACTCAGGTTCTATTTCGATCTGACTGATCTGAGAACATACCACCATCTTTTAAGACAAGCTTAAATCTGTATTGTTCTGAATAATATCCAATAACTTGTTTTATTTATGAAAACGGTGCTTATTTTGGAACACGGTGCGAAAGTGATGACGCTATATGAAAATCAGACTACATCAGGATTACACATCTTGTTTTCTCTATAGCAGGGAATAGACAATAATGCGATAACTTTTAGTTCTTTTTCATAGCAAGAATAAAACAATATTGTTTCACGAGCTCATAGTACAAATCTGAGTAATGTTGTTTTAAGTTTGAAACAAAACGTTCCAAAACTATGCTCGTTTTTTTAATTAGGAGGTCTTAGGCCCCCGGATAAAATAAAAATAAAATAAATAAATTGTGGGACACAATTTACACACGGTGATTTAGTCCCAAACTAGGCAGGGCCTGTACTATAGGTACTAAACAACTGATAAACATACTTAGATAAATATTAAACGACCAGACACGAAGCCAACAGACATGTTCATGCACACAAATGTTGGCCCCGAGCGGGGATCGCACCCGCGACCTCCGACTCAGAAGGCAGGGTCACTACCAACTATGAATATATATGGATGAAAGTATGGTTCGGTAGAATCGCCATTAAATGAAAAAAGAATAGCAGTATTTTCAAAATAGAAAAGGACAACATGTCAATAAAACTAAACCTATTAAATATCTGTAAGAAACAATAAGTCTTCAAGTAATTCCTTATAAACGGCGGCATTTCACATTTTCATTCAATTGAAAGGTATCGCCTCTTTATTTCCCCTCAATATGAAACCAAACCCATTCACATTTGAATTCAAACAAAACATTCGAATGAGGCATTGTTTGGAAATGAATCTGATTCAAATGATTGTTGCGAATATCGCATAACAAGAGCCACGTTTCCATCTAAAGCTTCATTCGTTCTACATTCACTCGCTCTGTTTGCCTCATGGCGGCCATTATCGCGTCATTCCCTCATCCCATTCACTCGGTAAAAAGTCGTTTATTGTTTCATTATTCCTCTGACGACGGATCTATTGAATTTGCTACGTTTAAAATTGTTTCATCAAAAATGTTTGTTCAAACACTGAATACACATGACTGAGCTTCGTTCCACCTCGTCAAATCAATTAAATAACAACATTTTGTAAAGGTAGGTGCTTTATTTAAGTCCTTTTCAAGGGAAGAACTAATTTAGGGTAGAAATAAAAAAATAGAAATATACTATGATATTTAAAAATATTATGAAACATGACTGGCGAAATCCGCACTCTGTCAAACATGTATTGTATTAAGTGCTCTATTATAAAAAAAAATAAAAAAAAAATTAAATTGTTCAAATATTCTTTACTAAGTATGTACTTACTACCGATGCTGGTTTTATTTAAGGTACAACCGGGTCTGTGGGTATAATAATAAATATTGGGCTTGCTTGGAGGATTAAGGTCAATACTTCCTCATGTGTGAGAAAAGACCCTAAGCTCAGCTGTGGGCTGTCACGGTTTGATTACGTTACGATGATGAATATTGTGAAAAATTATTTAATTTCTGTAGGTACACAAAGTACACTTAGAAAGGTCAATAATCTAATAACAAGGCACTCTAAACACGTCTATGAAGATGGGCTGAATGTAAACAGCAGCCCATCTCCACCGAATATTTGTCAGTCATGACAACGAAAAAAACCGGCCAAGTGCGAGTCGGACTCGCGCACCGAGGGTTCCTAGGGTAATTTTTCCTTTATCTATGCTATAAGACGTTGCTTCGTACCAAATTTCAAGATTCTGAGTTCACGGGAAGCACCCTGTAGGTTCTGATTCCCTTGCAAGTGTCGAAAACTTGCGGCATAAACGGCTGCATCTTTTGATTGCGTTGGCTTAGAAGTTTGATTTTTTCACAGCTTCAAGGGACAGTAGACCTGAGTAATTGATATAAATTTCAGCTTCATACCTCCACGCGTTCCTGAGAAAAAGGGTCTTGACAGACGGACGGACGGACGGACAGACGGACAACAAAGTGATCCTATAAGGGTTCCGTTTTTTCCTTTTGAGGTACGGAACCCTAAAAATGAAAATGTATTTTATTCTGTAGGTAATAAGAATTACACTTAGAACAGTCAATGCTAACTAAAATACTTTTTATTATTATAAATCACAATATTTGTCTCTAAATCCTTCAAATATAAATAAATAAAAATACCCTTACCTTAAAATTCGAAGTAGCTTACTATAAAAAAAATGTTTTAGAGGTTACTTTTAATGACAAAGAAAACTTCCAATATTGTTTTAACCACCACCACTAGGCGCGTCTTTCGAACCATCAAATAAGTCTTGAAATTCGCTAAGTTTTCCCAAGAAACGGTACTTCCGAACAAATCAAAAAGACTTAACAAATAATTAGTAGGTAAGACGGCACAGGCGAAGGCTTCTTCGAAGTTTTAATGCCATCAAACGTTTTCGAACCCGGGGGACGATATAAAGGTACCTGGGAGGAAGTGGGGGGAAGTATCCCCCCTTCAACACAATGGGATTTCTTATTGTTGCGGATCTTTGATGAAAGCGATGCCAACATGATTGTTGTTCCACCTGCTATCTTAGAAATTTTAGATGAAATAATTAAACTTGGCACAGAGTTGATGGAAAGTTATGAAACCGAGGAGTGAATCTTAAATAAATCATTGGTGTTTGTATGTTTATTTTAATTTATAATAAGTGAAGTAATTGTTACCTTTTCGCGAGTAAACAGATATACATACAATTTGACAGAGAGATACCTATCTTTAGTAAGGAAATACAAACTACCTACTTTTCATTGAATATTTGGTAGCTTGTTGGGTCAGTAGTAGCCATGCCTTCTGCGTGGTCGATTTTCGCTAGGGTACAACACTTGTATGTATTGAAATAATATTAATAAATTGTGAGACACAAATTGACACAACTCACACGCGTTTATTCAGTCCTAAACTGGGCAGAAGGCAGGGTCACTACCAAATGAGCCAACAGGCCCGTCAAATCAATCAATCAATCGATTGTTCATTGCGTGTCAGGTTGTTTATAATTGATGTTTAGCTCCATATTATAAGCTCTACCTTGAGATTATAGTACCTAGTCACTTAAAAAATGCTCCCTTCTTATCCCCTAGAGTGTTGGCAGTAGTATTCCATTTTTGGAAGTATCCGTCCACTTTTACTTTTTATTGACCAACTAATATTGTAAGTTTTAAAAAACTTC
This sequence comes from Ethmia dodecea, assembly GCA_963855545.1. Lineage (NCBI taxonomy): Eukaryota > Metazoa > Arthropoda > Insecta > Lepidoptera > Depressariidae > Ethmia > Ethmia dodecea. The sequence goes on from OY979448.1 coordinate 327,661, forward strand.
ATTGGTAATTCCCAATCTTCATGGTCGAGTTTATAGTGCCTTGATATTAGACTATTGACGTTTCAAAGTGTACTTTTTGTGCCTACATAAAATAAATGATTTTGGACTTTGGTTTTTTCACGTAGAACGACTACTATTTATCTGTGTGTAAATAGAATACTATAGTTTTGAAAAACTTGCATTTTTATACACAATTTAACATTTTCCGTCAATCAAAAGCAGTCACCTCAAGCGGATTACGACCTAAGTCTGCTACAGGTATCCTAATAAGAGACAAGGCAAGAAAACCTTTCTAATACCGTCTCTTTCACACACTAATCTCTCTTTGACAAATTACAGACCTTTCATCAGAGCCAAAAGCGGCCCGCACGGTTGCTCGCTTCCTCATCGAACTCTATGATGAAAGAATAAGATTAAAATTGCCTAGTTAGTGAGTTAGTTGTTAGTTTTGGTTTGGATGTGTCGCGTGGGAGTGAATAAACGGAATAAAAAATTGATTGTCTGTAAAGTCGGTTTACGGACGATAATTTTACGTGATAACGACATAAGAAAACATTGAGGAAAAATTGCATACTGGAGTGGAAGAAAAGTGGATACATCACAAGCCGAACGCTTAGGCTGATCGAGCCTCTCTATCGCTTGTTGAGCGCTCTCGCTTGCACGCTCGGCTTAGGCGGAACGTGACACTTTTTCGTGTAATACGAAATATAATTGTATAAGACGTTATCTGGTCAAAAACATAGTAACAATTAGTTCTTTTGGGATAGGTTGGGTGATGTAGGTAAGAGATACAGGAACTTGACGTTATAGACAAAACGAACCAGACAAAGGGAATACGACATCTTAAATTATTTATTACATAAGGACGTATCCTAAAAATGTTTAGAAATTGACCGATTTTTGCGATTTACAGGTCGAATTTCTGACAAATCCGCTAAACAAGAAGTATTGGTCCGTTGTCTTTATTTCATGTTGAAAGTTTTTTTAAAAGGTACACAAAATTTAAAACATTTTCTTAAATTTTCCGTAAGACGCTCATGCAACCTTAAATACGTTCTTAAACAACTATTGTTCAAAACTCTTAGTAAAATACATACATAATCTCACTCCTATTTTCCATTGGGGTAGGCAGAGACAATGGACTGCCACTTGCTACGAACCTGGCAGATCTCTCGTGCCGTTCCTCCACATCCATCCATAAAACGACTCATGCTAAACGTGGGAGAGCCATGCTTCGGCACGTTTGGGCCGGCTTGACCGGAGTGATACCACGGCATCACAGAAAACCAGCGTAAAGCAATGCTTGCATGGCGTTTCGTGAGTGAGTTCATTGAGTGAGTGAGGTAACCGGAGTCCCCCCCCCTCCCCTCTCCTCCCCTCCCCTCCCCTCCCCCCTCCCACTATTCCCACCTCCTAAGGCCGGCAACGCATTTGTGCCTCTTGAGTTGCAGGTGTCCATGGGCGACGGTAGTCACTTACCATCAGGTGACCCGTCTGCTCGTTTTTCTTATATAAAAAAAAATACCACTCATGCATGCTCGTCAGTTTCGGGTACTCTTTCTCTTTATCTTTTAGTAAAATACTCTTCAAAACACCCACACTACAACTATAACTGACGTTGACCTTTGGCGTTGTAAAGACTCTACGACTCTAATGTAGCTCAAAGAAATGTCTAAGCGGCCAACAGAATGACGTGGATCCACCGAAAATTGCTTTAAATAGCATGAACAGGGTCGTAGCTAGTAAATTCCGCCCCAAAACCCCGTATCACTACCGTTGTTCGAAAAGAGTCTCAAAATACTCGCACTTGTGACACTTGAGTTGCAGGTGTCCATGGGCGACAGTAGCCGCACTTACCATTAGGTGACCCGTCTGCTAGATAAGCTCCGAGTCACCCAACGAGCCATGGAGAGAGCTATGCTCGGAGTTTCTTTGCGCGATAGAATCCGGAACGAGGAAATTCGCCGAAGAACTAAGGTCACTGACATAGCTCTCAGAATATGCAAGCTTAAGTGGCAATGGGCAGGCCACATCGCTCGAAGAACCGATAACCGATGGGGAAGAAAGGTTCTCGAGTGGCGACCACGAACCGGAAGACGCAGCGTTGGTAGGCCTCCCACCAGGTGGACCGACGACATCGTCAAGGTCGCGGGTAACCGGTGGATGCAAGCGGCAAGTTGCCGTTCGTTGTGGCGTTCTATGGGGGAGGCCTTTGTTCAACAGTGGACGTCTTCCGGCTGATGATGATGATGACCCGTCTGCTTGTTTGACTCTTATTTCTAAGGGATGAGTATTTTTTTACGTGATAACGTCGTATAAATCGATGAACGCCGGCTGCACGCAATAAAAAGTGTCACGTTCCGCCTGAGCATACCGTACAAGCGATAGAGAGGCACGATGGGCTTCAGCGTTCAGCTTGTAACGCATGAATCTCTCTTTCACTCCAGTATACAATTTTTCATCAATGTTTTCTTATGACGTTATCTGTCACGTAAAGTTATCGTCCGTAAACCCACTTTATAGACAATCAATTTTATAATATACGGTATATTATAAAAAAAACACTCAGAGCAGCAATCTAATTTATCACCTATGAGCAAGAGTAATAAGTAGGTAATTAAAACGTCGAAATTAATAGGAGTAACAGATGGTTACTTGAGTTTGAACTATAGTGCGCTTTAGAATAATTTCTGGAGATGAAATTACTTCATAAAATGAGCGAAGTATATAAACTGCTATTTACTGTTACACGGAATTAGTTTTTGGTGTTCTAGGGTTCCATCTCAAAGGGTCCGTCACGCTGTCTGTCTGTCAGTGTTTAATAAATCATAACAAGAGTAAAAAAAATACAGAATATGTATCTTCATTCACGCACATTGACAGAATGTGTTCTTATTTTTCGCTTGATTTTTTTTGTAGGATGTTTAAATCCGATTTGCACTGGGTCGGGATTTTATAAATCATGAAATTAGGTTAGAAAATGTATAATCTCTATCATCTACGTGCTCGGAACCGTTGACAGTTATCTATGGTGTGGTGACATCGTCACGCGTCAATACAATTTTACTGTTTAACATTACTTTGTGTTATATCACTTATTTCATTCATATTTTTTCTCTCTCTTATTTTAATGTATGCGTGTGTGTATTGTGTTGCAATAAAATGATTTATCTATCTATCTATCATTATTGCCATACAAAAGTCAGTTTTTACCGATTAGGTACGCACATAGCCCAATATTTTGATAGCCCATATAACTAAGCGCCCCCTTAAATCTGTGCGCCCCCGGCTCCCTAGCAGCGGCCCTGGCGGGAAACCGTAGTGACTATGAAAGCTTTGAGCTCAATAGCGCAAAGAAAATTGTAGGGGTGTATTTTGTACAGAGTTTCTTGTAAGCTGATGTCGATAGGGCTTAGGAACGGGTGCGGTAATTAATTCCTATGTCGTTCGGCGCTGTTAATTTTTATTACATTTCATGCCGCAATATGGTTTTAAGAGCATGTTGCGTGATGAATGGGTGTTGTTGTTAGCTATTTTGTATGCGAAATTATACAAAAGCAAGAAAATAGATTTATTAGGAACACTTAAAATTGAAATACAATCAAAGATAGATAGATAGATATTTCAGTGCCGTCTTTTAAACATTTTCTTGTGACAGCCTTACCTTACGGTTAACCTGCTACACATGATGATAATCAGTGAGGTTCGAGTTCGAATACTGGCACGTATCAATGCGTTTTTCAAAAACTTACGTACACATTTATCACTAGCTTGACGGTGAAGGAAAACATCGTGAGGAAACCCGCAGGTCTCAGAATTAATTCTGAGACATGTGTAAACAGACCCGCAGACGTATTCACAGAGAGTTGGTATCAAATTCAAATTCAAAATCGTTTATTTTCTATTGGTATTAAAATATACACTTAGAAACGTCAATATTTTATAATAACAAGGCACTCTAAACTCGTCCATGAAGATTGGCCAAATGCAAACAGCAGCCCATCTCCACCGACGAGCTGCTGGTTCCGAATGCAGTACCCCGAGAAGAGCCAGCAAGAAAACGAAAATCGAAAACTCATGTCACATATGACAGTTAGTGTCACATATGACATTAGTTTTCGATACCAACATCAGTCCATCTCGATAGATTCGTTTCCGATGTCGAAAGATTCGACTCGAATCGAACGGAAACGGTATCGAGTCTCTGTGAATACGTCTGCGGGTCCAGCGATGGGCTCACCACCTATCACGTTTAGGTGTCCAAAGAATATTTCGTGAAAAGTGGCTATATCTAGAAATGGAATTGAATACCTCTGCCTACCCTCTCGGGGATAAAAGGTGTGAGTTTTTAACGAATGGTTTTGAGTTTCTTACTAGCGGAATTGCTTAAATTATAGCTAGGACAACAAGTATAAGGTATGGAGACAAGATAACTCTCGAACTATAATATTTCACGCCCACTCGGTTCTGAAAGTGACGACGGCATTCACGTGAAGGTCGGCTGAAACAGGAGCGTTTTTCCAGTCGGCTGGACGCGACAGGGATTGTCAGTGCGCGACATTTGTCAAAGGGAGGCGTAATGCCGAAACACCGACGCCATCTTGTGAAGGTACCTTCTTAGGTGTGTCAAAGAGTGGTAATAGGATTGGAGACGTGTTACAATTCGATTATTATTATTTTCTTACACATTGGTATCGCCTGCATTATAGTTTGTTGGCGAAGGTTTCACTAACTAAAAAATATATTGTTGTGTACCTACCATGGAAGCACAAAAACACCACTAATCTACCCAGAACCACATTTAACAACATTAAACTGTCTCTTTCATTTTACATCTTGCACTTTATTTTCATACATAATAATAATTATAAGACTTCTTCACATCGAGGCAGGGTTCCCAACAAGCTGGCAGCGTTCCCTCTTTACGTCTACAATAAAACATCCAATAACATAGCTTTTAGTGTGTTCTTAAACATCTGCTTGCTAATACATCTTTCCTTCGAGACAATTTCGTAATCATCTACTATTCGCGCGACATCTATTGATTCTACGTCGAACTAAAGCACCATGGACGGCAAGTTCTAAACCGCGCTATCGAAGTTTTCTCATGAATTTGTATAAATACAACTGTCCAACATCACTAGTTGGACCCAAGGCAAGATCACATCGCCTGGTGGAAGATCTTCCCTTTTCACGATGGATGAAAGTTCCACCCTCAGTCCTCTACATATTTATGTAAAGAACCATGACACAAGGTATTTTTACAAATTTACTGTAATCTATATAAACAGCCGAAAAAAAATCTTACTAGTGTGGTTATAAGTCAAGCATTATTATTTTTATTTGAACAATGAATCTTAAACTATGAAAAAACCTGTATCTTCTGAGATTTATGAAGATATTTGAAGGTCAATTTTATCTGGGTTAAGGTGTGGGTTGGTGCGTTTGTGATTGCCTTATAAGATAGTCTATTTGAGAAATCAAATCAAACCATTAATTAATTTTAAGGCATGTGTAGCAGCACTCCGGTTTGGCGATGGACTCATCAGCATAGAAACTGCTATACATATATCTCTTGACGTTTATCTTACCAAAGAATATATTGTATGTGAAATTAGCTATTCAATTGACTTTATTATCAAAGCTAAGTGCAGCGGGGATTGATAGTACATGGCACATTATTAACAAAGCGGAGATCGCTATTGATTTACAATAAAACGAGAATACGACAAAGTAAGAATTGGCAAACAGAAAGGAAGCAAAAACATTCCTTCCTTATAAGGACTTGTCTATAGACAAGCAATAAAAGCGTGATTTTCAACGCATTTGCTTTATATTTCAATCGGCATCAAAGGTTTGTTTCATCTCCCCTCACGTGTGAATGTTCTGCTTCATCCTTACCCTGACATCCCTCATGTAGGTAATATTTGAGACTGTTCATTTTTTGAAATAAAAATACAAGTAAATATTTGTTATAACTACCTTCTTTTAAGGTAAGAGTACTTGATCGGAACCAGTTCCGTACAAATTTAAAAGCTTCGTATCGAACCAGTTCTGAAACCTGTAGACAGCCGGAGGGCAATTACACTTACATATCTCTTTTACTAATTTAATTATTTCTATTTAGTATTTAATTTCAATTTCATTTCTTTAAAATTTGAGATGCCTATATGTTATAATTGTATGGCAATTCATTAGTACTGTCAGCCCTATATGTACCCACTTGATATCCTCGCACTCTGAACTGTGGTGCTGATATATATAGCTCAGGTTTCACTTTAGATATAAGCAGTTCCTTCCTTCTGCACATAGCCTAACTTTAACTACGAGTACCTAAACTGAAGAGTACTTAAGGATAAAAACAAATGATACATAAATTTAGGCTTTCGTAAATAAAGAATTTACTTACTTTGTCTCACTAACTCGGCAGCATTTGTAGTGACAGAGTGAATTATAACACCCCATAAACATTGTACTCCGAACTATACTACTAAAGTAACTAATCTGCAATGATAAGAGGAGAGCTAGCCCGTGTGGGAGTGCCAGTCAGAGCGTGACTCGTCAATATTTCATGAGAGCCTTAAACGTAACGAACCGTGTAACCTAGTCGAGTCGCGTATTGGACATGTATTGCTGAAAATAAAATATCGACAAAATACTACGGGACACTGCAGAACCGTTCGCTTGAGCACAACTTTTTAGTCATCTCTTAAAAGAGATAACGTGCTTGCTAAGGGTGATATAAATATTAAATAAAAAAAAAACTCACGCCTTTGTCCCTAAGGGGGATCGGCAGAATTATTCCGTTCCTGAAAATACCACATTTTTAACCAGCACATTTAGATTTGCACAGTACAGTCAAGAGCACGTGGAGCTTGATACATTTTTTTTAATGATAAAAAAGGGGGCAAACGAGCAGGCGGGTCACCTGATGGTAAGTGAAGTCCGTCGCCCATGGACACCTGCAACTCAAGAGTCACAACTGCGTTGCCGACCTTTGAGGTGAGAGTAGGGGGAAGGGAGGGGAGGGGAAGGGGGGATTGGGGCCTCCAGTTATCTCACTCACTCAACGAAACGCAATGCATTGCTTTACGCTGGTTTTCTGTGAGGCCGTGGTATCCCTCCGGTCGAGCCTTGGACTTTGTAACACTCTTATTACAATCGGCTTAGAGGTCAGACTCGCTCTACAAGTGTAAAATCTCAAGTGCTCTTAACTGTACAACGTCTGTAGGGTCTGGCTGACTGTTCGACCAACGTACACTCCAAAACTGCTGGGTTCCGAAGAAAGAAATTTTGCACCAGGTTTCTTAAATGACCAAAGCGAGCACCAAGTACGCCAAAAAAGTATTCAAAGCTTTCAAAGCTGGCATCGCTGGTCACCAGTTAGTACTAAATAATTCTAGAGCGTTATATAGACATGTTTCCAACACGACCCTTCCACCTAAGGGCGTACGTTCTGAATATTTAACCGGCTCTCGGCTCAGACCGGATTTTTCTGACATTTGAGTCATGCCCACCCACTCACCTGCGATGTTTATCTGTCCATACTCAATGAGGCGAATCATTTATTCAGAAACTGAGTCATCAACTCATCACTGGAGGCCGAAAATGTTTCACGTTGGCGTGATTTTTATTGGAATACAATTGAGGCAGTGATAGCCTCACGGTTATAGATTTCTCATCATGATCTCTTCTCATGACGATAATCAGCGAGGCTCGGGTTCAAATCCTGGCATGAGCCAATGAGTTTTTCAAAACTTACGTAGGTAAATATTCTTACGTAGATAGGTAGGCATTAAGTTCGCCATGTGTACATTTTCTTGGTACATGAAGTTAAATAAATAAATATTCATCACTAGTTCGATGGTCTCAGAATTTATTCTGAGGCATGTGTAACCGACCCGGTCCGACGATGGGCTCACCACCTATCACGTTTAGGGGTCGTATATTCTCGTGTAATGTGAGTATTTCAAGAAATGGAATACTGCTGCCTACCCCCTCGGGGATGAAGGAGTAAGTTTTATTTTATTTTTAGCACTCTGAAAGAGCGTCTCTCATACCAGGGGGATACAATACAATACAATAACTCTTTATTGTACCTACACCAAAAACAACACAATATGGATACCAACATTAACTAAAGTACAATGGGCGGTCTTATCGCTTTATTATCGGGGAATTATGCAGTGAAATACTGCAGTACGTATCAATCAACGCTGAAGAAAAACAATAGAATAGAATAGAATGCTACAATATCTCTGAGTAACAGAGGATTACATCCCCGTGTTCCTACAGGAACAGGACCTACGCGGGTAAAACCGCGCGGAACAGCTAGTAATAAAAAATCATTCAGTTTGTTATTTCTGAAATAGGGTATTTATCATCTAATCATCATTAACGTTTTGTCATATTTCCACAAATTCCCTATTTTCAGCTAAAATTCATAATCGCGTCTAAAATGGACGAGTAACCGAATCATCAAATACATACTCATGAGGACTTCACTCATTACAGCGTATGACTTTTAGACCGTGTAATTTGGTTACGAACCTTTTAAAAAGGGACAAAAGCACTATTGAGGCAACTTTGTTTTGAACTCTAAGGGGTGGAGAATAGGGCGGAGTTTGGAGTGAAGTCCTCTCTGATTAGCATACAAGTAGGCTGTGAAATTCATTAGGGCGTTGCCGCTTGTCTAATGTTTGCTGGGTTGCCAATATTCGAATTTTAATCACGTTGTTAAGGTTCTTTACATAAAAAAGTACTGTAATAGGATCACTTTGTATGTCTGTCAAGATCCTTACTGATAACAAACTTACATTTGCAGATGTTTGGAACCGTGGCGTATATCGATGTATGAGAGATTTCTTTTTTCAACTTGAAAGTTCGTTTGTCTTTCAATCCGATTTATCTACTTACATAATTGTAGAGCCCGAGATAATCTCACATAGATCCGGTTTTACTTATTAATTAAAAGCATTTTTTTTACTAGTCTCATACCACAATTTACTTGGATTGAAAAATTAGCAAACTCTTAACTTCGAGTGATTGTTACTAGACAAGGCAAACATACTATTAGCCAAAAAAACTCTATGCGATCCCACATTGCAAGGAGGATAGTAGCCCAGTTCTATTTAAAAAATAAATAAATACACTATTATATGAATACAACAATTTCTATTGTCATAACATGTATTCCATAAACCTAAGATAAACATTTAATTACAAAGATGTACAATCGCCGCGACAATTATTAGACACACGAGTCTATGGCAGGCTCACTTTCCAGCGGCGGCGCAGGCGCACGAGGCGACGGTTTTTACCTGAAACAAGGAAGAAAGTTTCGTTAATTTATGTTTAACCACTGTTCTCTGCAATTTCGTAACTAAAATTGTCGGGTACAACGCGTCACAGAATAAGCGCAATTCGTCGCATACACCCCCATTAGTAAATTAAAGTAAAATAAGAAATATTGCAAATGGTAAAATAAAGCAGCAGTGATAGCCCTGACGGTTAAAGAGCCGGCCGAAAGTCAGTGAGGCTCGGGTTCGAATCCCGGCATGTACCAATGAGTTTTTCAAAAACTTACGTACATATTTATCACTAGCTCGACGGTGAAGGAAAACATCGTGAGGAAACCCGCAGGTCTCAGAATTAATTCTGAGACATGTGTAAGCAGACCCGGTCCGGCGATGGGCTCACCACCTATCACGTTTTGGGATCCAAAATATACCCACTTTTCACGAGATATTCTTTGGACCCCTTGGATGGGTGGTGAGCCCGTCGCCGGACCGGGTCTGTTACACATGCCTCAGGATTAATTCTGGGCCCAGCGGGTTTCCTCACGATGTTTTCCTTCACCGTCGAGTTAGTGATGAATATGTACGTAAGTTTTGAAAAACTCATTGGTATGCCAGGATTTGAACCCGAGCTTCACTGATATCATCATGTGAAGCAGGCTCCTTAACCGTAAGGCTATCATTGTCAATAACAATAAGCCAGCGACATAGTATCACGGCTTTTAGAATGTGTCGACATGACATATACACTAGTGTCGGCAGTGTCGTCGAGCCACAATGCCGTCAGTGTCTGGCAAGGCTTTGTGTCGCGGCCGACTTTGCCGGCGAACTGGAACGCGGTGAATACAGGCACTAAGTTAAACTACATGTGTAGTAGCAGGCTAGATGACTGATGTTGCTTCGAACATAAACTAAGGTAGATAAGTGATTTTGTACCGCTTTTTATAGCAAAACTAGCTGACCCGGCAAACGTTAGTCTACAATATGAATGGGGGTTGGGGGTAGAAGGGTGACAAAAATAATATAATATATTGTGCGACACAATTCGCACCCGGTCATTCGGTCCCAAACTAGGCAAAGCCTGGGACTAAACATACTTAGATAAATATTAAACACCCAGACATGAATCCAACCAACATGTTCATGCACACAAATGATGGTATTTAGCGGGAATCAAACCCGCAATCTCCAGCTCTGAAGACAGGGTCACTACCAACTGAGCCAACAACCCCGTCAAATAATGGAATACTTCTGCTAACGAAGTTAACTTTCATTTGTGCCTTTTTCCAATATTAGAGATACAAACGTGAAATACTAAATACAATAAAGGTAATCGTCTAAACTATACACAATCTCGGACATACATGTGCAATAATGTGCCATAAAAGTGTTCCTCCGATAAGCGCTGTCCCGCTGTGACGTCAGCGGTAGTCCCGCGGGACCAGCTACGTGAACACGTGCGATTTTGTCCCGCGGCGAGTGTCACTCTCCGACATGCGTGACACATTACGAGATAATTGAGTTACGTGATATTGATGATCCTGCTCGCAAAGATATATGTGAAAAACAAGTTGAATATTAAAACACCAAAGATTTTAAATATTACCCTCTTGGTGTAGACGGATAAAAATTTTGCCTATCACACTCCGAAGGACATATCACACCGTTTAGGCTACAAGCAGCGCCAAAGAAAATACGCTCACAATTTAAACAATATGAAACAGAAACAGCGCAATTCCTGAAATTAGTTTGTTTAGTATAATAATAATAATATAATAATAATATAATCTCACGCCTTTCATCCCCGAGGGGGTAGGCAGAGGTATTCCATTACTGGATATACCCACATTTCACGAGATACATTGGACCCCTAAACGTGATAGGTGGTGAGCCTATCGCCGGACCGGGTCTATTTACACATGTCTCAGAATTAATTCTGAGACCTGCGGGTTTCCTCACGATGTTTTTCCTTCACCGTCGAGCTAGTGATAAATATGTACGTAAGTTTTTGAAAAACTCATTGGTACATGCCAGGATTCGAACCCGAGCCTCACTGCTTTTCGGCCGGCTCTTTAACCGTCAGGGCTATCACTGCTCTTTGTTTAGTATCTATTACAAAACTAGAGTACGAATGCATCATTATTAATTAATTAGTATAGTAATATAATTTAAAATTGTTACATTTGTAAAAGACCCGTTCGGCAATGAGCTCACCACCGGGTGCAGAGAATATCTCGTGAAAAGTGGGTATAGCCAGAAATGGAATACCTCTGTCTATAAATATGAACAACCGAAACCGTGTATTTTGGTCTCACTACTAGGAATAAAGTGCTACGTTTCGTAGAAGTTGCTACGTGAATTGTGTAGCTATCACGGCTACGACCACGCTATAATATTTTTATCACGATTTAATATCTCTATCGGGTCATGAATTTCTTTAACACGCTCGCTGCAAAACTAAAATAATATATAACAATAGGTACTACAAGTGTATACTTGTCGTAGTTTGACAGCGAACCTGTTAAACACATACATAACTACGAAATGAAATGACTCGAGAATTTTAAATCTTTTCTTTATGGTGGTCCCATGAACTGACCACCTAGATTAACTGTAAGTTGACGTAATCTTGCCAAATGTTGGTAAAACGACGTTTATCGTATCAGCTCTTAATCTTCAAATAAGTACTATTCCACAGAAAATACTGACTCGATATAGTTGCAATTTACGTCGATTTTTTTTTTAGTTTTTAGGTGCTTAGTGATCAAATTACTAAACTGGTGAAATGTGAATATTTCCAGAAATAGAATTCGGCTGCAAACCCCCTTAAATTTACCTCTTACTTAACGCAAGATAAAACTAAAAATGTTTCAACGCTTCCAAAACCCCTTGCCCATTGTCAAATACGCTCACCACCCAATGTCTCCCACGGTCGCAATATCGCCGTGGTCGTTGACAGCTGCGGGGAGGGGGAAGTCCCAGGGGAGGCCCTGTGAGCCCCGTCAGGTGTTTAAACGGCTGACGTGACGACTGTCACGCATGCCAGTTGTCACGTTTTCCGCGTAAGCGTTTGAGTAAGATGAATTCGCTGTTTTACTTATAGTGTTTTCGAGTTGAGGGTCGGGTTGGGTATTCATGAGGTCTGTTTAGTGGCGGGCGTTGACTGGACAAACTTTTATATGACCCGCAACAATTGACAACTGTTTACGTTCGGAAATGATTATAATCCGTGGTTGACAGAGTATACTTGCCAATAAGTTATGTTGAATACTGGAAAAATTTAAATAAATATACACCCTCGACATACAAAAGATAAATTTGATAAATGTAAGTATGTATTTCAATTTAGAAAGTGCTCACTTTTCAGCAGTTTTTTAGTAATCTAAACTTGTAAACACACAACCCTAAATTACACTTTACATTAAGCACTGGGAAATAGATGATACCTCCTACGACCTAGTACACAAAATCCAAATTTACGGTATGTAGCAAAAAAAAAACGTATTGCAAAAATAAGCAGGTAGAAAAATGTGTGCGAAATGGCAACACTATATTAGGCGGGTATTTTTTGGCGGGGAGTCCCCCGGGAAATCACGGCGCGAATCTATTACGGAACGCGCGTAAGACATACAAACGACTTTTGAAACAGCTCTATAAAAAAACTTGATAATTATTTATTGCTACTGAGCCTAAAAGCTTTGAATTCAGTATTTCTAGGTCAGATTCTCCTTTCCTATTAAACAAAATCTAAAGCACACCCGTTTATGCACTTTTAATTGAAAAAAATACATAAAAACATTGCCCAAATGCAAAGGCTTCATACTATTTTATAAACTTTCGATGCTACCCCTTCTTTTCCCCACTCATAACCAAAAATGGCAGCCAATCAGAAGTGCCGATTTAGACAACCAATCAATCAAAACAAAGTATTCAATTTAAGTACAGTATTGCTTTAGGGCTGATTTTTCAATAGTCAGTTAAAAGTTATCTGAAGAATAAACATCACCTGTCACTTTTCCTTTCTATTGTGCCAGACAGTGACAGCATCAAAATATTCTTCAGATAAGATTTACCTGACGATTGAAAAATCAGCCCTAAGTCAATTAAATGCATATGTTCACTACGAATAAGCCGTCTATTGATTGTTAACAAGAATTATATTTTATAATAATACAATTTGCAGCATGTAGCAATTCATTATCTCTTTGGTTTTTTTCTCCCGCAAAATTTTCTCGATCGTCTTCGAAAGCGGGACCGACTAAAAGTCGGCCATCGACTGTCGCCAGTCTGTGTCCAGCAACAGCGAGTCGGTTGCAGCCGCTAGAGTGTTACGTAAATGTGTTACGTGAAGTTTTGATTCGTTAATGAATGATTGCTAGTATATGAAATTTGGCTGCTTTCATCCGGGAGAACCAAAGATGTTTTAAAAGTCCGTATATAAACGTGAAAAAAGAGAGCGGTCAGTCAGTAAATGAGTGGTAGGTAACTTACCAGTGGGAGACTATAGCCTATTAGATATATAGCCTACTAGACTATAGCCTATTATATAAGACTATAGACTATTATCTCAAGAAGAAAGAGTAAATACAAGAGTATATGTATGAATTAAACTGATTCAACGCGGGAAATTCCGCTGCGCTAGTAACTTATGTCAAACCATGAAGCCTCCTTGGTAACTTTTAATTATGTGGTATGTTCCCAGCACTACAACACGTCAATAGTGAACTAGTTTATAGTTAGTGTGGAGACCGTTTGAACACTGGAGTTTGTGTTGAAGCGTCGATTGTTTGCGTTGCCGCAACCTCAACTTAGTTTAGGCTTAGTCCTGAGTTAGGGCTTGATATATGACCTACAATGTGGTGACCTTACATACTGTTAATTTGTTACTACAAATGCCTGTGTCAGTAAGACTTAGAAGAGGGTTTGTCTAACTAAAACAAAAGTCTGACACGAGACAGTTTATTTAGAACAAAAGAAAAAATATATACTAAAGGACAAAAACCAGTCTTATCAACACTTAAGTATTCTCTCCTAGACACTTCTATTACAACAAATTGAATAACAATTTTCTTTGTTGCATGGACCAAACTATAGAATATGGAAACACAAATTTAAAAATATGAAAACACCCGTCATATTAAATTTTCTGTAACATCATACAGCTAAGGACACATTCTGGATCAATAAAAATATAACGTTTATTGAAAACGTTAGCCTATCGATATAATTTATGCATAACCATAATTAAAGAAATAACCTCAGTCGCAACACAATACAATCGGTCACAATTAATATTACAGAAAAAGGTAAATTTTATACAAAAATTGGTTGTCTGTATTGTTACGTAGAAAATCGGCGTTTACTCGATTTTCTGTCTTTTTTATTTTTATGACAAAATGTCGTGATTTTACGTCGAATTTTATGGTGTAACATTTTGTGTATGCCTGATTTAGGCTGAATGCGCAGGAGTCGTTGCCTTCATGTGAAAAAGTCTATGTGACACAATGACCTAGTTCTTTTTCTTTTGAGATCTTGGCCGTTTTGGTCGACTAATTTTGGAATCGTTTTTGGATACTCTTGTAGGCAAGTGTGAAGATTGATGATGTTGGATTTCTTCAGATTTCGTATGGGAAATCAGAGTTTTGTATTATATTCACAGTTTTGTGCTGAATGAGTTGACGATTTTGTTCCGGCCGGCTTGTTGCGATTACGTAACCGGATCGTGGAGTCGATATTGATCACCCATCGCTTGTCCTGTGGTCTAGGAAGCCCTAGGCAGGATCATTTTCCTCCGAAAGGTAATTGGGTAGTTGACAGCATCGAAATTAAATTGCGAGTAGTCGTTCATTAAAAAGATTATCCCAAAACACCTCAAAATATGTATTTCGATTTTCAATTTACAATTGTAGCAAACTTACAAATAATAAAACAATCAAAAAAAGTGCTGCATTGAGTACTAGAAACTATGACGTCACGGTTTGCTATTTCAGTACATTTTCCATTTCGTTTTGACAGATCGTAAAAAGTAACTGATTTGACTAGGTAGGACACTACCCTATTTAATGTTCATTTTATATCACTTGTTAGAAAATTAAGTGAAATTCTAAAATTCCTTTGTTATTCATTATTATTCTTAAACTCATTGGTTTTATACAGCGGCCGTCCCAGTCCATTTTAAATGGAATTAACATAATTTCAATACAAACAATGTAATGTTCCCAGGAGGTGTTTAGTACCGGTACCAATCTGGTTCGGTTACCTACTTAAAGCAGACGTCTAGCATCAACATTTAGTGGTGGAGCTGGTGCTGAGGTTCCGTTGATTGTACTCAAGTAACCCTTTTATTTTAATTTTTCATCGGTCCGGTGCCGTTTCCTACACCGGTGGCGCCCCTTATTTTTTGTTTAGATGCATAAAACCAAATGATCACCTCAAGCCAAAAACCTACTCCTGTATAAGAGCTAGTCCGTGGCATAAGTTTAATGGAAAAAGTAAACACCATCAAACCTATTCGTTCTTTTATTTTTACATCTGCAGCGTCCCGCTCAAATTGGTAACAGTATAAAGTCGGTTTACGGACGATAATTTTATGTGATAACGTCATAAGAAAACATTTATAATAAATACATACTGGAGTGGAAGAGAGATAAATGCGTCACAAGCCGAACGCTTAGGCCGATCGTGCCTCTCTAGTACCGCGCTCTCGCTTGCACGCTCGGCTCAGGCGGAACGTGACATTTTTTCGTGAGTGCAGCCGGCGTTCATAGATTTATAAAACGTTTCAATGTACCGTTTATTGAAAACTTTAGCCTATCGATATAATTTATGCATAACCATAATTATAAACAACTGTGGTTACACAATACAAGCGGTTACAATTAATATTCACATAAAAAGGGTAAGTACATAATTTTTTTTAAAAAGAAGGGGAAGGAAGGAAGAATGTAGATGTATTGTGTGAAGTATGATATGTGCAAAAAGAGCAAGGTAATGGCGTCTTAATCAAGATATCCAATTTCTCTACCGCTGAGAAGTTGTGTTGTAATTAATTGCTGGAGTTCCGTGGAATGTCGAGAAACCATCAATATGTAAATCAAATGACGTCTGTTTTGACTACGAACGGCCGTTTAATCTAAGAATAGAAGAAACAAAACTCCGCCAAAGAGGAAAACAAAAAAAAACGGTTCGAAATTTGAATACTAACGCTATTTGAATTTGGAACCGATATCGATAATTACGTGAGTCTTTTAGACAAAACGCGACGTCCGCAGGCCGGGCACGCGATGTGATGGGAACGGGAACAGACCAAATTATTAAACACGTTTATCTGATATTGATACAATTATCAATTAATAATTTTTGTAATGTTGTTTTTATTCACAATGTTTTCCTTTACCGCCGAGCCAGTAATAAATATGTACGTAAGTTTTGAAAAACTCATTAGTATGTAGGGACACCTGTACCTACCATAGCGCTTACGCTGCAATTTATATAGAACGCGGTGCGGTCGCGCCAGTCGTTCCCCGCGCATCTAGCCAGCCACTCATGTCGCAAGTACATGTCATATAGAATAAGTTTATTGGCAATATAACCGATAGTTTTCGTGAACCGCACTAAGACTTTTCATGCGACACCCTCCTTCTGATGCGAGCATAGTGACCTACAATAGCGTAACAGTTAACTAACTAGGTTCTAACAGCGATACTTACAGTGGTGACACCCGTTTGAGTGAAAAGTGACTTTTAGTGCGGAATCAAAAGACTTTCGCGAAAATAAGGGGGCGACTCAACTTCACGGCTAGCTAGGTGACGCATAAGGCTATTTATAGTCTCGTAACTTCACGTACTCCTCGGACCGCGTGTGCATTTTAACATGGCGGAAGAAAAGCCGGACCTTGTATTAATATCCGTATCAGCGAGAATCCCAGAATTTTGGATGGACCAGCCTAAATTATGGTTCGTTCAATTCGAGGCGGCAGTTGCACCACAAAGAGCAGGTGACGATGCAAAATATCAGCTCCTGATCGCTAAGCTGGGAAAGCAAGTTATTCAACAGGTAGCAGATCTCCTCGCCAACCCGCCGGATACTGGAAAGTACGAAGGTTTGAAAAATCGCTTATTGGCAGTATATGAAGATTCTGAAAACAGACGAATACAAAAGTTAATTGGGGATATGAGATTAGGTGATCAACGACCGTCACAGCTCCTCAGAAAAATGCAAAATCTAGCGGGAACAAACGTTACCAAGAAACGTTACTCGTCCTTTGGCAGAACCACCTACCAGTTGCGGTGAGAACCGTGTTAGCAGCGACTACGTTAACCGATCCAGAAAAGTTAGCTGCAGTAGCGGACAAAATCATAGAAACAAGCAAACCAGTAGACGTCGCAGCAGTCGCGAATCAGGAAAACAATGGTTTGGCGGCAGCTCTAGAGAAGCTAAGTATCGAAGTAGCAGAATTACGCAGAGGACGTTCGAGACAGCGTCAGGACGGACCGAACACCGAAAACACTTCTCGTTACCGCAGTCGCAGTCGTAGCAAATCAAAACACCGTTAGCTGGTAAATATATCATGTTGCACAAATGTTATTGTATTCGAGTTTAGATTGAGTTGCATTTTTATAACATGTTGGAGCTTTGTAAAGTAGTAGAATGAACGATTCAATTTCAAATTGGTTTAAAATTTGGATTGTATAAATTCTTATCCTACCAAATTTTAGGAGGGGTGTGATGTAGGGACACCTGTACCTACCATAGCGCTTACGCTGCAATTTATATAGAACGCGGTGCGGTCGCGCCAGTCGTAGCCAGCCACTCATGTCGCAAGTACATGTCATATAGAATAAGTTTATTGGCAATATAACCGATAGTTTTCGTGAACCGCACTAAGACTTTTCATGCGACACCCTCCTTCTGATGCGAGCATAGTGACCTACAATAGCGTAACAGTTAACTAACTAGGTTCTAACAGCGATACTTACAAGTACATGCCAAGATTTGAACCCGCGCCTCACTGATTATCATCATGAGAAGCGGGCTCTTTGACCGTAAGGCTATCGCTGCTTTTGAGTATATAAACAACTGGTAAAAGACAAATATTGGGCTCGATTCTGCATTACAGTGACTAAACTTATTTTAGTTTAGTCCTGTCATTTTCTTTCTCCTACAAAAGAAAAGAGACGAGAGATATTTAGTCCTCTCATATTAAAATTAGTCCTGTCAACCACGGCGTGTTTAGCAATTTTAGCGACGATTTAAAAAGGTGATGGATAAAAGTGACAGCTAAGCACGTTCATAAGGTTCAAATTAGTTGGTTTTTACATGTTTGACATTACTCTTCAATCTGTGGTTTGTTTCTGTCGTTTTTCTTTCGTACCTATTCTATGGAGAAGGATAGGCTAACTTAAAATTAGGAATTTTAGCTGGTCTGCAGAATCGAGTCCATTGACACAAATATTCCCTACAGGGCAAACACGTCAATTCTCAATTCCGGGTTGCCAAAGACTTGGGAATTCATGAAATTACTGTTAGCACTTCGCGTAGCTAACAATGTTAGCATCTAGAACTACAGGTTATTACACTAGTACCTAGGAATATCTAGCTGTTGTTCTCGGGACCAACTGTAGTATTGTATCTGTATTGTTAGAACTTCGTTAACTAACTTCATTTCAGTTTGATAGCAACTTCAGCGTGTAATAAAAAAATGGCTTAATGTTATTACAGTTCTACTGTGAAACACGAAACTAAAGTTACAAAAGATAGGGAGCCAAATGAGACGTGCCGCAACCACACAGCGCTAACTAAGTCGAGGATTTTCGGAAATTTCAATGGGAACGGGAATAAACTGGATAATAATAATAATAACAATTGGTGGGACACAATTCACACACGGTTTTTTAATCCCAAACTAGGCAGGGCCTGTACTATGGGTACTAAACAACTGATAAACATACTTAAATGAATATTAATTGGATATGCGCTTGCGCAGACAACGCCGCTGGGCTAGCGTCAATGATATATTTCTTATTCTATTCAACTGACGTATTCTATTTAGAAACCTCCTTTACTAGTCTTGGCTTATTAGATTAGGCATCAAATCTGGTAGCGAAAACAAAGAACGAAGAATACAATGGGCGTGATATCCCGTTTCGTATTGTATTGAGCGTCCTTTCTAACATCAAAGAAGTCGAAAAGTTCATTCGGATAACGAAGATTACCATTGTAGAATTAAGAGTGGTTGCAAATTAAATTCCATATCCGATGTAACCACGTGGAGCTTGACACATTGAACTTACCAACGTTCTTATTACCATCGACTTAGAGGTCAGACTCGCACTACAAATGCTTCATATTATCTGATAACTTGCACAGTCACGACACGAGCCATGTATTTAAAGCCGTTATAGTTTCCTTAGTAAAATTAGTTATTTTTAGGGTTTCGTACCCAAAGGGTACCCTATTACTAAGTCTCCCCTGTCCGTCCGTCTGTCTGTCCATCTGTCACCAAGCTGTATCTCATGAACTGTGATAGTGAGACAGTTGAAATTTTCACAGATGATGTATTTCTGTTGCCGAACTATACTAGCTGTTTCGCGCGGTTTCACCCACGTAGTTCCCGTTCCCGTAGGAATACTAGGATAAAGAGTTGAATTTTGAAAATCGCTTCAGTAGTTTTTGAGTTTATTCGTTTAAAACATACAAAAATACAAATAATTCCTCTTTATAATATTAGTGTTGATTAGCATAGATTATTATAGGTTATTGCATGCGGTTGTAGCTGTTATAATTATCATTCACTACCAACTGACACCCGTCGATACCTATCATGTAACGAAGGTCGCCGCGTGTATTGTGCGAGTGTAATTGCATTAGTGCATCCGCCTAGCTCCTGCGTTCGGTGCCGTGTTTCATAATATTATAACATGTCTTTCCTTGTATGATAATGAATTTCCTAAAGGTACATACAAACATATTAAGTACTAGCTGTTTTTCGCAGTTTCACCCGCGTAATTTCCGTTCCCGTGGGAATACGGGGATAAAATATAGCCGATGTTACTCCCTGATAATTTAGCTTTCCCTTGGTTAAAGAATTTTACACCAATCGAAAGCTAGAAGATCCTTGAGTAACATAGGCTATATTTTATTCCCGTATTCCCATGGGAACGGGGACTACGCGGGTGAAACCACGCAGAATAGCTAGTATTTTATGAAGTCGGCAAGAAAAAATTGAAACTGAAACATTTCCCAACATGCCAGTTGCACAAAAGATCTGTTAACAACGTCACGTCAACGTCACGCACACATGTCCCGTCGCTGCCGGACGGCGGGACATGTCACGGCGGTCCCGTCACGTGACGCCTGTCACGTACAGTTTCATTCCGGGAATTCTTTTAGTTATTTCTTTTGCGGACGGTTTAAATTGTTGCCAGTTCTGTTGATGGTAATGTTGTTATGCTTTTTAGAGTCAAAAGTTGAAAACTTTATCGGAGGAACCGCTTCTTTGCAAAGGAAAGGAATCAAGAAAGGAATTACTGTTAGTTGCAATTAGGAAGCAGAGGATTGACATTTGATTAAGTCGAAAGATATTGAGTCTAAATTGTTTACTTAGAAATGAATTTACTTTCGTATTTATAAGACCGTATTCATTATCAAACATGTTGCTAATAATAATTGCTTTCACAAATCACATATAGCTTTTGCAAAGCACTCAAACCCACACATTCATATTAACGGGACACATAAAAGCACCGCCACACGGCCCGCCGAGAGCTATTGTCCCGTAATATTTGCGAATGCAACCGCACAAAAGGATTTACGTCGGCGATAGGCCGTGACGGCACGATACCGTCATTCTGCGCGCAATCCGTTTTAATCCGGCATGTCTGTTGAAGACTTGTTTACATTTTCAACAAGTTTTGAAATGACAACGTTAAACAGATAACGACTTTTACTAAGTCTTGTTTAAAGCAATCTAATCTCAGTTCATAGTTGGGTTGTTTTGAATTAAGGTTTTGTTTATTGACTTGTCAGCTCGTTTTAGTTTCGTATTTGTTACATTTGTTTGTGTTAAAGTTGTTTTTAGTCTAGATTTATGTTCCAAAATTACGAGTTAGCACCCAAATAGGGACTGGGAAAACGAAAATCATAATAAAAACAAACTGTACAATCTCAACTCGAATTTCAAACGTATAAATCAAAGGGCGAGTGCGGCGGAGCGCGCGCGTTGTCATGACGACGGACTCGACGGCGCCCAATTAGAGGAGCCGCTGTCGCGTGAAGTTAATTTAATGACGTGTCGCTGTCCCGCCCCGCGCGGTGTGGCGATGCCTTTGTCGCGACTACCTGATACAAGAGTAGAAATCAGAGTGCCTAAAGCGTCTTTGAACGGTAGTATCTCTACTTCAGATAAAGAGCGTATGTATTAAACTAGCAGCGCCCCTTGGTGTCACCCACGTAGTTCCCGTTTCTACGGAACTACGAGTGAATACCTACTACAGATACACAGAAACTCACGTCAAACTTATAACACTCCTCTGTTTTTCGTGGGTGTTCAAAATGCGAGTATTTGTAGAGCTACATATGCCAAGTCTTCAATTCTCCATCTTTCAAATATAATGAGGTCTCTCATAAAACTAGATGTTCTGACACCTTAAAAAATGGCAACATCGAGTTTTTAAAACACTACGCTGTAAGGACTAGAATTCAAGGGCCATTAAACAAATAAAAAAACGGCACATGTGTTATTTAAAAGTTACATACATAACCTTAAAACAGTAGTGTAAACGATGGTTGTCGATAAAACTACATTTGAGACACTACCTACATTTTGTTTTTTTTTTTTAATCGATTAAGTAAGCACCGAATTAATTTGCACACCCAATATAGTATTCAGTTTCACCGAAATTATTACATTAAATCAAAATTAAATTACATTAAATCAAAATTAAATTACATTAAATCAAATTATTTTCGGCGACATCTCTCGAACTGGGTCAGCGGGTGAATTCAAATCATATGATTAATAATAGCATCGGCAGCCATTAGCCGCGATAATTACACGGAACCAGAATATCACATTTATCTTTCGTTTGTCGGAATAAATTACTTTGGGAGCTGAACTTGCACGTTTTAACATTTGACTGCGATTTTGTAACTAAGTAGATATGATTTAGTGGAACCATCGCAAAATGACAGATACGCAAAAAGTGAGCCCCTCGCGGCTCACTTTTTGCGTATCTGTCATTTTGCGATGGTTCCACTAAATCATATCTACTGAGATACATAAACATAAACCCCCACAAACAAACCTATAATAAAATATAAATATAATCTCACGCCTTTTTCATCCCCGAGGGGGTAGGCAGAGGTATTCCATTACTGGATATACCCACATTTCACGAGATATATTGGACCCCTAAACGTGATATGTGGTAAGCCCATCGCCGGACCGGGTCAACAAACAAACCTAAATACTTGCAAAAAAGTTTGCGTAGGACGGGAATGGCACCCACAATCTTTGAATCCGAAGGGTCACTAGGTCACTTAAAAACTGAGCCGACAGGTAAGAATTGACCATATTTTGTAGTATAGAATGTTGTCATCCCAAAAAGCTAAGAACACCAGCTTTTTTCCAAGAATGAAAATGAAATACGAATAAATATAACATCTGGTACTTGAGAAATTGACACACACAATGCACCCAACAAACTGACCCAGTTGGCTTCTGAGTAGATGTCCTCATACACACACTCGACCGGCCTTCATCTATATTTTTCAACAAACCTGCTTCTAGCAGTTTCCTAGTTGCAGAAAAACTTGACTTCTTTAAAAAAAATAAAGAGTCCACTGAAGAGCTACTATTAACTCTTTTGCCATGTGACGTCACGAGGCTAACACACTTTTAACCCCCCGCCGAGCACGCGTCCCGCGCTCCATATATCACGCGTATCGCCCGCGAGTCACGCACCGCAAATATTGGCTTACGTCTGATCGAGCAAACCGGTTGAGTGTAGCTGATAGAGGGGTAGCTTTTGAGCATACAGTATTTCCAAATTGCTTGTATAAATACATTTAGAGCTGAATGTTAATACGGTATGAGCATTTAAAATGTTGTAGAGAATTGATAAAAAACAGAGATCTGACAGTTATATCTGTCAAAGTATTAACCTAATTATAAACCATCCCTGGTTTATAGACTGTCTTCTGGCCTTACACTTACACTTGGAGGATTTTTTATCTGTAAATATTCTACGGTCGTACGGTAGGTGAAGTTTACAACTTACAGCATGAAACTACTAGGACACTATAAGTATAGTGTAGCTTCGGTAAACATTTTTTTTAATTATTAAGATATTATATGGTTAAAGGTCAATTTATATTGAACAACAACGAGACTACGCGGCTAAAATTATTTAGAAATTTAAAACTATTGTGAATAAATCATTTGCAACTCTAAATTCACATTCATAAATTTTTTAATTGAGAAAACTGTGATCACGGAAACCTTTTTCTCTAAACAAAAGTGCTATCTTTCCTTGGGACGGCCGAAGCTTGTCCCGTATCTGTCACCGAGAGGTTTATTAGTCGCGCAGTGTTTACGACCTCTCGTATTTAGGACCCTCGGCCACGAGTGTCCCGTAATGTGACGGCCGGCGGCCGTAGGGTTATGGTATTGTTATTTAGGTGTTAGTGGTATTGTAATGATTGGGATTCATGAATATAGGTGTGTTTGCGGGTTGAATAATGTATTGGAGACTTGTTTAGGCTAGTGATGTTGTTATCTGTAATCATGAATTTTCGCAAAGAACACTGAGCCTGTTGGTAGTCGAAGGTCGCGGTCGCGTTTGTGTGCATGAACATAACTTATGTATTTGAAAATGTTTTTCACTTGTTAAGTACACCTGCCTAGCTTAGGACTACATAGTCGTGTGTGAATTGTGTCCTTATTGTATTACTAGTGGATGTCCGCGACTTTGTTCAACGAGGACCCTTACCTATTTTACACAATATCTTTGTAAACCTGTGTAGTTCCCGTTACTATGGGAATACGGGAATAAAATATAGCCTATGTTACTCAGGGATATTCTAACTTTCAATTGGTGAAAGAATTTTTGGTTGGTTGGTTATTGGTTAAGTAGTTTTTGAGCTTATTCGTAACAAACATACAAATCTTTCCTCTTTATAATATTAGTATAGATAGATATATTTAATCAAAATCTGTTCAGTAATATCTGCGTGAAAGAGTAACAAACATCCAGCCATGTTCAAAAACTTTCACATTTATAAAGTAGCCGGTAACTTGACAGAAGCTATTATGTCGCAGAATTGTTACCAGACCCGATAGGATTATTATATTTCAGCTGCAAAAACAACATAGAGCAGTGATAGCCAGGACGGTTAAAGAGCCGGCCGAAAATCAGCGAGGCTCGGGTTCGAATCCTGGCATGTACCAATGAGTTTTTCAAAAACTTACGTACATATTTATCACTAGCTTGACGGTGAAGGAAAAACATCGTGAGGAAACCCGCAGGTCTCAGAATTAATTCTGAGACATGTGTAAACTGACCCGGTCCGGAGATGGGCTCACCACCTATCACGTTTAGGGGTCCAATATGTCTCGTGAAATGTGGGTATATCCAGTAATGGAATACCTCTGCCTACCCCCTCGGGAATAAAAAGGCGTGAGATTATAAAAACAACATACAAACCATAATAGAAATGGCTTCTAACGTAAAGTCACATTATGATTCTGAATATAGTTAAAACAGTCAGCGGACTAAATCGCTGTAATAACAGCGAAATTATACGGAATTGAGAATTTAAGGGGTATTTTAGGATGGTATACCCTTCCATTATACCCTAATGATGGGCTCAGAATGAATAGGGTCTCTAACATTATGGACAATTTATTACTAGCTGAAAACACAATACAGTTATGGAGTCTTTTGAGAGCGTCCCTTTGTGTAAGGTGATCCCATGCCTGATTTTAAGGAGGCTATTTGTGTTATGGTGTGAAACTGAGTGACGTCACAACAAAACAAAATGGCGGAACATTAATCTGTAACCTAAGAGCAGTAATAGCATTACGGTTAAAGAGCCCGCTTCTCATGATGAAAAAAATAATAATAATAAAAAAAAAGTCATGATCATCAGTGAGGCTCGGGTTCGAATCCTGGCATGTACCAATGAGTTTTTAAAAAACTTACTAACATGCACAAGCTCGACGGAGAAGGAAACCCGGAGGTCTCAAAATTAATTCTGAGACATGTGTAACAGACCCGGTCCGGAGATGGGCTCATATCTATCACTTTTAAGGTCGAATATACTGGTGAAAAGTGGGTATTTCCAGAAATGGAATACCTCTGTCTACCCCTTCGGGAATTCAAAAGGCATGAGATTATTACTATTATGGAGGAGCGGAGGTGGAATGCTCCTCCATCGCGAAAAGGAAGATCTTCCGTCAGGCGAGGTGATCGTACCTGGGGACCGCGGTCCAACGGTTGATGTTGGACAGTTGTATTTATACAAACTCATTAGAAAACTCCGATAGCGCGGTTTAGAACTCGGCCGTCTAAGGCGCGTTCTATGTAGTGTCCCTACACTATAAGTCAAAGTCAAAGTCAAAATGTTTTATTCAAAATAGGAACTTACAAGTCCACTTATTGAACGTCATTTCAACTCCACCCCTTCAGCATGTATGGTTGAGGAGAAGAAGCGGGACAAGAAACTCCTCAACACAATATTCTTTTAATCAATTGTTACTTAACACTAAATTGGGTTACATATCATATATTATTTTTTTATATTATTTACTCTTGTGGACTTTTGTCATCTTCTCCATTTCATACTCATCAACATCATAACAGCCATGTAAATACATGCAATAAACGTAATGCTCGTTCACCCAAACGTTCATAAAGCGGGTCAAGGCAGCATTACCCAAAGTGGTAGCAAATGTAAATGAAGATGACGTCACGCCTTAAATCACTCGGCATGTGATTTGGACACGCGTCACGCAATACAGCGCTTTACTTTTACGAGTGCGCTCGGTCTGAGTCAGCTCGGACGACACACGTTTTCTGATTCAAGTGTACTCGGACGCCGGTATCCAATCAAAGTCGATAATTTCTACGAGCACTGTCAGTCCAAGCGTCTATACAATATGTAACAGAATAAGCGCAATTACTATTACTAAGTAATTGGGGTGTATTCAGTGACGCGTTGTAAACTTTTTCAGGCATTGTGCGTATCTGATGACTCCGAGAAAACGCAAAACAGAAGACTTACGTGGATAAGACATATATTAAGAAATTCCAAGTTAAAATATAACCTCGTTCACGATGAATATAAGTGACTAAGTACAGTCACGTACACATTTCATCGCCTCTACGAAATATTCAATTCAAAACGCTGTATATTCTCTTGGAATGCCAGTCGAGCGGACACTTGGAACTATTTCTCAGAAGCTCAAGAAATATGAGTGCATTTAATCCTCTTAAATTTCTTCCTCATATAATTCTAGCTCGTTTCCGGGCACATTATTCGGGAACGGACTGGAAATTACTGGTTATTTCTGGTGGTTCTCGTGTGGGTTTTAACCAGTTTGAGCGAGTTATTTAAGAATGAAATATTTTCAAGGCGAGAATAAACAAAATCAAAATGTTTTTATTGAAAATATTGGCTTATAACTCCACTTTTTATGAAACTCCTCAATCTATCAATTCAAAATACTAAATTGGATTAGGTACATAATTTGGTTATAATTATTAGGAAGAATGGATACATGAAGTTTTTTATTCTCTTAAGGCGAAGTTACTTAATTCAAGTGTCTTGTAAAAGGTTTATACTTATGAGTCTTCTCATTATATTTAAGTTATTAAAGTTACAAAGAAACACAAATAAAATATGAAATGACTCCTGCTTACGTTTATAAGACATTAAGGAATACCAAGACGACAGACACATTGCTTCTAGAACTTTCTCGTGTCTCTCTAGATTCCGAGAAATGTAACGTCGGTAACAGGTTTCTCTAAAAGGTACGAAGCTCCCGAGAAATGTCTGCAAAGTTTTTGTTTGTTACTATTCAGAATTCTCACGAATATGATAACATTTGCGAGAATTTCTAGTTTCAAAGATCTCAAGAATGGTTTTCCGTACCTACTTGTCTTTATGTTACAATTTTATTACTTGTTCGAAAACCTACGTACGTATCTATCACTAGGTTTACGGTGAAATAATACAACGCGTAACAGAAAAAGCGCAATTCCTCACACACCCCACTTAGTATATTAACATAAAAAAAATATGATGCAATCGAACTTTAGTTGTGTCTAACCAATTTTCTTAAATGTCGATCAATAATCTACGATTTCCATAGAAAGCACTAAATTCAGCTACAATAATTCATTTTTTTGAAAAATTTAACACATATTAAAAATAGCTGAAATCGAATAAGTAGTCGATACTGAACAAACTAATTTCATGAATTGCGCTTATTCTGTTACATGTTGTATGTAGTGGATTAACTCGCAGGCGGGTAGT
This sequence comes from Ethmia dodecea, assembly GCA_963855545.1. NCBI lineage: Eukaryota > Metazoa > Arthropoda > Insecta > Lepidoptera > Depressariidae > Ethmia > Ethmia dodecea. The sequence goes on from OY979448.1 coordinate 355,494, forward strand.
AAAAAACGATGAGAGAAAGATTTAGTGGCGTGGCTGAGTTTTGGGTAGAGGAAAGAACTGCTACAAATTGAAGATAATTTTAAAATACCATCGACTTCAAAGTTTACGTCACTATTGTTTAGTCTTGCTTCCTTCTCGCTATAATGTTCATCTAAAGCAAGCATGCTTTTTCTTTTTTTAAATCTTTCTATTTTGTCTCGAGCTACTGTAGATAGATTATTTTTATTATTATTAAGGATGTTAGGTAGTAAAAATTTATGATGCTATATGAAAATTAAGTTCGTTTTCTCTGTAGCAGCAAACAATTAATTGGACGAGAAAATAATTTGTTCCTTAACATCACTATGCAGGAATACAACCGTATTGTTTTAAGTCACGGTATCTGAGTAATTTCGTTTTAAGCTTGAAACAAAACAATTCTGACCTATGCTAGTTTATTAAAAGGTTGTTACAGTTCGAAACAATCTCCCATTCCAAATACTTATGAAAACAATCGTATTTCCAATATTCACGATAAAGCAGGAATCAGCAACATCGAGTAGCATTCATACGCTCACAACTCATTCGGTCATGCAGTGGAATCCATTCGTTCAGGGCGCAATTACCGAACATTTCGCTATGTAGTCTCGTTACTGCGAATGAACTGGGAATCGTATAGCATATTGTAATTAAGTGACCGAAATTTGCGTGTTCGCTAATTAGCTGTTCGGATTTATAGCTGTAATTATGTAACAGTATGTGAATACTGGCTTTTCTCCTTGAAACCCGTGCCTACTATTTTAGTCAGTAATATTAATCAATTTAAGAGAGTGATATATCACGAGTACCTACCTACATGGAGCACAGAACTGTTACCAATTTCAATATCGTATTGTATCTCATTACGCCCAAGTGCGGTATGTGTAAAGTAAAACGCACGGTTTATCAAGATGCTCCGTCTTAAAACGAACGGTACTTTTTAAAATCTCAGCAAAGAGTTTTTATGTCAAAAAAGTTGTCAACATTTTATGATTAAAATTAACTTTAGGAGATAAAATATAGTAAAGAAATATTTATGTACGTAATTATTTAATTTAATTAATTTTGACAGTAATTTACAACCAATTAATCTGTAACAAAAACACAAAAATATTAATTTACTTTATTAGTAATACTGGCTGTTTTTTGTGCCTTTGCCTAAAAAAAAAATTATGATGCGCGCCGCGCGCTTTTTCTTAACGATGTATTGTTTTTATTCGTTTACCATAGTCGGAGTTTTATTTTATTTCCTCGCAAATGTGTTATAAAACGTCGTATGACATACGTGCGCTTTGATAATTACAGCCTCTGCTTACTTGTAGCGCTCGCCTACGGCTCGGGCTAGCAATATCGCCTCGGCTGTAATTTTCAACCTACCGCACTTATATCATAATGTACCTACTATTGCAGGTATATTTCTTATATTATTTCTTTAGTATGTTAAACTAATTTCAATAATTCTATTTTACAACTGGTTCATTACTATATTATTATAGAATAATAAACGTATAGGTATGTGTAACCATGTGACCCCCAAATAATGTCACATCGCCCGATGTATGTGAAAGTGTTTTTTTCGAATGATATTTGACCCTTAATTTACCCAGTGTCGCTGACATGGTGACGTCATTTATAGGGTTTAGCTATCATTGATTTTTGTAAATTAAGCTACATCTTATAATGTTATGAGCTATAAATATAACAAAACAGTTTAGAAATCTAATATCCCGAAATATCCAAATTGTTAGCAAGAAAGGTATTATGTATGACAAAGAGATTTAAATATAATATGGCATAGAGGGGATAAAGCGAGGAAAATTTTAAGTCAAAAGTTATTCCAAGTGGAATAAGTCTAGTACAATTTCGACCGACTGACAGCTCGCGTTCATACTAACTGACATGACAAGGACATGACGCTTAGGCTTCAAAGTTTTGTATGAAAATATTCCCAATGCCCCCTCTATGCCTTATTATATTGAAATCTCTTTGGTGTAGGTACGACTATCAGGAAAAAAAACCGTCGACTGACATTCGACTGCGACCATCTTTTCGACGTGATAACGCACGCACTGCACGCAGCTGAGCCGAACGTGCAAGAGAGAGCGCGGAACAAGCGATAGAGGCAGGCTTGTGACGCCTCTATCTCTCTTCCACTCCAGTATGCAATGTTTCATCAATGTTTTCTTTAGACATTATCGCGTAAAATTATCGTCCGTAAACCGACTTTACAAAGAATATTTTTTAAGCTATTGCATAGCTTCTATCGAGGGCCTTGAGCGCGGGGACCGAATCCAGAAATTCCGTAACGAAAAAAAACCTCACGCTCCCCACTCCGACTGGCACGGAGGTGTGGCTTGAAGGCCGTGCATTGTCTAACGTCGTTTCTTTTCGGCAGTCTTGTTGATACAAAATGCTATGCAATAGCTTTACCGCGGCAGTCCCCGAGTGCCACACGTTTTTTTTTATTATTAGGTTTATGCCAGAACAAAACCATAGACAATAAAGATGTGAATACCCAAAAAGCGCAAGATAAAAAGCTGATAATAATGATAAAGTGTTAGTCTTTAGAATAAAATGAAGTGGCAAAGTAACGAAACAATTAAACCGACTCGCATTCTGTATACGTGAATAATTCATGGAGTTTGTTTAATTAAACTGTTCGCCGATTCCCGTGTTTACCTGCCAGAGTAATCCGCTTACAGGGGTACGGCCCTCCGAGTATAATAAATAATACTTCAGAACTAATATTACTTTCAAAGTCACACGATTCCTAGTTATTTATGTAGCAACCATTGCGTAATCTGCGGTTATTGTTTAGTATATATACCGAGGTACAGGCTGTTTAATTTTAAAACGTCCGTTAGACGCATTTTATCAAATCTCCCTTTCACTACACACTATCACAGACATTTGCAACTTAGTATTCTATCACTATTATGAGTCAAATCCCTAAATATAGGGCAAAATGAAAATTTTACAAAAAACATGACGTCCCTCTTCGGATTCCCGACAAAAGCCCCTATTCACCCTTCAAACAAACAGGGTTGTCAGGATGGAAGCGCTGACAACCGCACCACAATACATAATCTTGGGCTAATCACGTGACACAGTTATCAAGGAAGAGAATACCAGACCAAATATATTATTGTACCATGGACGGGGCAATCGTGCAGAATAATGTCTCACAAAGGTTTAGTGACTGAACATTTTATTCTACTTTGACAATGGTGCTGATTCTGCTTTACAGCGACTAAACATATTTTAGTTTAGTCCTGTCATTTTCTTTTGCCTAGAAAAGAAAAGAGACGAGAGATATTTAGTCCTGTCAACTAAGATTCATAAAGTGTTTAGTTACTTGCTAATTATTGTTTATTTCTGTAATTTTAAACACGATTTGTATAAAATTGTTTATAAATAAATTATTACTTACTTAGTGCATAAGTAAAGAAAGTCACAACTAAAATACAGCCTCTGACAGGACTAAATTCGGTAGGTTATATTCTATCCCTTTTCTTTTTTTGAGGTAAGACAAAGACAGGACTAAACTAAAATAAATTTAAGCAGAATCGCCCCCAATGTTTTCACATCGCACACAATTTAGAAACTGCTCAAAAATTTATATGAAACGGTAACTTATTACACCTTTTTGTTAATTCATCCTGAATTATTCGTACTAATATTGACATTATAAATTATGTTTTGTATTATAGTCCGGTCTGATACAGATTTTAATTATGCTTTTCAATATAGGCTTTTGTAGTATCCTACACGAGAGGCTATTACAATTTGAAATAGTATTCAAACAAAATAAAAAGTAATTTACATTATTTTAAATCAACATAAAATAGTTTTCTATGTCAGAATAGCTTCGAGGTATACAAACTATTTTAAACGAAGCAGTATTTGCAGAGGTTTCTGCGCTGCTTCAGCAAAATACTATTTCAAATTCATGGCAATAAGCCGATTTGGAGCTCCGCATAGCAGTTTGCGCCATTATTTGTATTTATTATCAAGTCTATGGACTGTTTATTTAATATTACGGTCTGTTAAACCGACTTCAAAGAAGGATGAAGTTTCTCAATTCGACCGTAGGTATTTATATATGTATTCTTTATATATGTTCGCAGATAACTTCGTCGTTTATGAACTGATGATTTTGATTATTCCTCTTTTTGTTGAAAAATTCTTGGGATATCTATCCCAAGGGTGGTACCATGTTAAGGATCTGATGATGGCATCCATGAGAATTCGAGGGAAACCTTCTGACACGCTCGCTTCGGTGATGCTAGAGCAGGACAGAGAGAGCCGCGTGTGTCTTATGATAGATTATCAGCCACACTACCAATAAGAGCACACGCAAGGCTCTGCCTGACACTGCGATTACTTTCCGCCATCTTGTCGTTTCTTGGCCACCATCTTGTTCTTGCATCGTCGCCATCTTGTTGATTGGGGGGGGGGGGGGGGGTAAATTAAGACTATGACAACATAATATTATACAATAGGACATGCATACATCACTTAAGCTACAGTAGGTCGCGTTAAAGCTTGAACGTGGGGTTGTACATAGTCTCAAAGATTTAAATGACGTTAAATAGTTTTGTATGTCATTCATATAAAGAGTATAAAGCAAGTTACCTTAAAAAATAAAAATATAATCTCACACCTTTTATCCCCGAAGGGGTAGGCAGAGGTATTCAATTACACGATATACCCACATTTCACGAGATACATTGGACCCCTAAACGTGATAGGTGGTAAGCTCATCGCCGGACCGGGTCTGTTTACACATGTCTCAGAATTAATTCTGAGACCTGCGGGTTTCCTCACGATGTTTCCCTTCACCGTCGAGCTAGTGATAAATATGTACGTAAGTTTTTGAAAAACTCATTGGTACATGCCAGGATTCGAACCCGAGCCTCACTGATTTTGTGCCGGCTCCTTAACCGTTCGGGCTATCACTGTTCAAGTTACCTTATTTTACCTTTATTACTTTTACTCCGCATAAAAATACTTTATACTACCTAAACAATCTAAGGCAGGAATTTGAAAGCCCATAACATTGATAATAATATTTTTATAAGTTTGTGAGCAGAATTCGAAAATACAGCCATACAACTACTCTATTCTGTGCACAACAACCGTTATTATCGCCGGTGATATTTTATGACCTCCCCATCAAATGTGATGACGATGTGGAGTGATAAAACACCCCTTTTTTACTACAGTAAAGTGCTACGTAAAAGCTGGCGACATTAAAATAAATCGCGCAAATTTGATCCAAACCACAGAATATATAGCACTAACTTACAGAAGGCCGACTCAAGTACTTTCCTGAGACAAAAACGAATAAAACAGCAATATAAGTGTGCATTCATGGTCAACGCTTGGTCAAGTCTGGCGCCTGCGAGCGTTCCTTGCAACTCGCCTGTCGAGTAGGTGTGTGATATTTGCCTATACAACGCGGCAAATATTGCGGAGTCGGACATGCCTGTCCAAACGGCGCGCTCATGGCTATAAAGATAAAAAACAATAAGGTACTACACATTGAAGCCTAGATACATTTATGTAAGATAATAGCTTAAGGAAACCACTGTTTGGTCAAATAAGATACTTTTTAGTACATGTCAAAACGAAAATTAAAAAAGAAATTTCACGTCTTTTATCCCCGAGGGGATCAGGCGCGGTCGCAGCCTGATATTTTGGAGGGGGTCACTCACTAGGTATAATCTAACGCCTTTTTTATCCCCGAGGGGGTAGGCAGAGGTATTCCATTACTGGATATACCCACATCTCACGAGATACATTGGACCACTAAACGTGATAGGTGGTGAGCCTATCGCCGGACCGGGTCTATTTACAGATGTCTCAGAATTAATTCTGAGACCTGCGGGTTTCCTCACGATGTTTTCCTTCACCGTCAAGCTAGTGACTCACTCACTACACTAATAAAAAATAGGTATCTGGAATAAAATAAACATTATTGCACAAGACACAATTTTATTTTATACATTACCTATAATGGAAGTCATCTTTTTGTATATTTTGCGAATCGGGTGATAATATTTGAGACATCTGGTACTATTTCCGAGCGATTAACAGGTTTAGCTCTTCTAAACATTCAGAAGAGCTAAACCTGTTAATCGCTCTTCTAACATGTTAGCTCTTAACCACGTTTTTACACGCCTAAGCGTAGAAATTCCTTTTATTATTTGGCAAATTTTTGAGATTTTTCAATTTGACCTTAGATTTTGGGGGGGGTCATGTCGCCTGTGTCCGAAAGGGGCCTTTCGGACCGCGCCTGGATCCGGCTCACCATCTATCATGTTTAGGGTTATGGCGCATATACTTGTGAAAAGTGGGTATTTCGAGAAATGAAATACCTCTGCCTAACCCCTCGAGGATAAAAGGCGTGAGTTTTTTTATGGGTACTCATTATCACATTCCAAATATTCTTAAACATTTTTTTTTATACTATACGGAATAAAGACTTCTGAGTAGGTACACAGAATATATTGAAATCAATTACTAACTAGCAAAAAATTCTTTCACCACACTTTTCCCGCTTGCTCTGTCTTTGGCGAAAGTGTAAATCTGGCAGAAGGGGTGATCAGCAATAAATCCCGAAAGGAGGCGGAGCCGGGCGGCGACATTAACTCGATGCGACCACCAATAGAATTGGATTTTTGTGCGCCAGATTTAGGAGGAATTTCTTTGTTGCTCTATTATTTGAACCGGGATTCTTTACTGGGTCACTGTGTTAAGAGGCCATAAGAATTTAATCGAGTCTCTTGTAATGGTTTAGTTCTAATTAAGACAAACGCTATAGATTTGATAGCTGTTCCTTGTAATTTCACCCACGTAAGCCCCGTTCAAGTAGGAAAATTATAGCTTAGGTATATTACTCCAAGAAAAGTAAGCTCTCCGTTATTCTTCTACTAGATATAAAAATAAGTCGGGTTTTCCTTCCTGACGATTTAACTCCAGAACTGACGAGCCGATTTCCATGGTTTTGCATTCGTTGGAAAGGTCTAGGACTCCGCGAGGTTTATAGCAAAAAAAATTCAGCATTGCACCCGTGCGAAGCCGGAGCGGGTCGCTAGTCTACTATATAAAAATAAGTCGGGTTTTCCTTCCTGACGATTTAACTCGAGAACGGCCGGACCGATTTTGATGAAACTTTTTGTGTGGGTTCGAGTGGGTCCAGGGATGGTTTATAGCAAAGAAAATCCAGCATTGCACCCGTGCGAAGCCGGGGCGGGTCGCTAGTTTAAAATAATTTTTAAATCGGTTTAGTAGTTTTGAGTTCGTTCTGCCTCTTTATAATTTTACTAGTGTTTCTGCTCGGTTTCACCCGCGTAGTTCCCGTTCCCGTGGGAATGCGTGAATAAAATATAGCCTATATTACTCAGGGATATACTAGTATTGTAATGGTGGCACGGAAACGCTGCCTTGTTACAGCTGTAGGCAGTAGTAATTAAGCGATAAACCTTATCAGAATTAAACCGGATATTAGGCTGTACGGCAATTTCCTGTTTAGAGCAGATGTTGCTTACATCCGGCGAGTGACTTCCGGCGACTGCTGTTCAATTTATTAATTATTTAAGTATATTTAAAGTGGGTCTTTATTTTCATAAGTACATTTTATGGACCCCTTAACGTGAGGACCAGGGTGCTGTTGTAACATCGGCATGTGTACATGCCTCAGAATCAATTCTGGGACCAGCTCACGAAGTGTTTTTTTAGGACAAAATTCACACACGGCTATTTAGTCCCAAACTAGGCAGGGCCTGTATTATGGGTACTAAACAACTGATAAACATACTTAAATAAATATTAAACACCCAGACACGAAGCCAACAGAAATGTTCACCCCGAGCGAAGATCGAACCCGCCACCTCCGACTCAGAAGGCAGGGTCACTATCAACTGAGCCAACAGGCCCATCGAAAATATAAATAATATCCGGCCCGTCAATAATAAATATCATTTGCGTAATAATTTTAATTTGAGCATAAGACGTCTACTTCAAAATGGTAGACGAATTGTTTACAATCCCGGGTCCTTAAGGCAGCAGTGTAAAAATATCATGCGACAAATTAAAATTGCTTTGTAATAACTGTTGCTATAATGTAACTCTGTACAAGTTGATGTACTTAGTTTATACTTCTTCGTGTCGGAGACTTTAGGTGCAAGACCCGCCGTAGGTCAAGGTCCTAGAGATCGCGACCCGACCTTACCTTACGCAATAGTACTATATAATAAGATTAGATCCACCTGCTACCCAGATCCAACATAGATCCGTTTTTGTCTGGCAAACAGTAGGTAATGACGTAGACACTTTCATCGGCATTTTTTTAGCAAGTTGGCAACACTTTGGAAAGTTGGCTTGTACTTAATCGCTCCAGCGATTGTCGGTCTCAGTAAACAGTGTTGCCATGAAAAGTAATATTTAACAATTTTTTTTTACATATGCTAAAAAAATGACAACATTCACATAGAAATTATCAAAAATGGCTAAAACAGGATGCCGGCCCAAAATTAGACTTTATTTTTCTGTCAAAATAAGACCCTACAGGGACACGCGTGGCAGCTTGCGGCCTCGCGCACCGTGCAACATCCAGACTTTAATATAATTTCAAGATGTCTGCGCATGCTGTGTTTTCCTATAATTTTGGCTACATCTCTAAAATAACTATGTTACAGACATGTTTGTATGTTTTAGAGATGTAGCATGTATACCTGTTGGCAAACCTTTTAAATAAAATAATGGATGTTGAATATGGATTATCAATACATCGCCGATCTAATCGATGTAAGAGCTACAGGTGTACCAAGTTCGTAGCCCGAGTACCCCTTTGGGAATGTTGTACTTTTGCGAGTTAGACATTTAGTTGACAGAATCCGTCTATTTTCGTGAAAAATCCACGCGGAAGGAATGTAAATAAACCTCATAGTATACTGTGCGTTAAGTGCAGCCGCCGTATCCTTGACCCAGATCCGCGACCCGACCCAGTCGAGCTGCAATTTATGGCGCCCGGCGTTCGCATTAATAATGCCTCTTTGCCCTGTCTATTGTTAAAGTTTTTACAAGTCTTTGGACTTAGATTTATGTTCAATCTGGACACAATGTGACTATACGAGCTGTTACAATGTTTTATGGATGTTATTAATATTTAAACCTATCTTTTCTGTGTGTATAACGTGGTTCTGAAATAGTTGCATTTATTGTAATACTAGCAGCGCCCCGCGGTTTCACCCGCGTAGTTCCCGTTCCCGTAGTATATAACTGTAAAATTTCATCAAAATCCGTTCAGTAGTTTTTGCGTGAAAGAGGAAAAAACATACATTCATATATCCAGACATCCATCCAAACAAACTTTCGCATTTATAATATTAGTAGGAAGTAGGATGTACTACCAGATACTGTACTAATAAATACATACATAAATAACCATATATAATACTAGCGACCCGCCCCGGCTTCGCACGGGTGCAATGCTAACACTAAAACCTTCCTCTTGAACCACTCTTATCTATTAAAAAAAACCGCATCAAAATCCATTGCGTAGTTTTAAAGATTTAAGCATACAAAGGGATATAGGGATATTGGGACAGAGAAAGCGACTTTGTTTTATACTTAGTAGTGATGCTCTGCTTTGCCCGATGTATGAAGTCATATCTCATTTCCCCGCGGAATTAAGAAACAAAGCGATACATCAGAGCACCCGCGCGAAACACAACATAATATTTCATCTCGTAGCAGCTGGTACACAAACGTATCCATTATGCTAATACGTCAACTTTGAATGTATAAGTTTAAATAAACAACGGGCCGCATCCATGTAACCGGCCGCCATGGCTCACGTACAATGGTCCACTTCAGGACTAAGTGCGGAAACCAAACCCCCTAACATAGAACATAGGGCCGCATCCATCTGGATTATACCGGATAAAACCGGTTTAAACCGGGCGAAGCTGGTTCGAGGCAGCGAAAGAGCTTTGCATAAGAAACCGAGATGGTGGTGCCGTTTATGTATTGGACAGCCGATACTATAATGAATATGTAAGTACACGGACATGAGAATCGAAAGATAATATGATATCAACGGAAATTTGTGGAATATGTTTACCTACATCGCATACGTGTTCATCGCCATTAGGTTAATCCGTTTTTCTCATCATATTATTATCATCATCATCAACCCTTAACAGCTCACCGCTGACCTAAAGGTCTGTCCTAACACATGAGGAAGTCTGGGGCTACAATCTCCCACCCGAACCAACTGCGCGGACTGGGAGATTCCCATCATATTCTGAACGTTTTTTTTTGCCAAGTTCAATCAGATACATGTTTAATCTTTTGTCAAAAACTTATGAATACTACACTATGAGGTCATAGTTTTTTTTAGCTTTTTATTGATTTACTTTTAAATTAGTTAATATTAAAATTTACTTTTATAAAAAGAAATCGAAATACATTTTAAGAAGTATAATGGTAAGAACTTTTATTGTAATGTTATGTTACCAGATCGTTAGTTTTAAAAATAAATGTGTTTTCAATCTCGATATCCCTTAATCCCACGGTAGCGCCCCGCGTCATCCCACTAAGCCGTTTCTGATATGGCTGGGCCTCAGCGCGACACCTCACCGGCTTGCCAGCGTCCCGCGGGAAATAAGTCCCGGTTTCGATGTGGGATAGCCTTTATCTCGAAGTTAGATAGAGTGTTATAAAACCTTATTTGTGGATATTTTTAAAGAATCGATCTCGTAGACTTTACACACTTAATGCATTTGGTATAAGATATTAAATTTCAGAGTTTTTCAAAAACGTACGCACATACATGTATAAGAGCAGTGATAGCCTTACGGTTAAAGAGCCTGCTTCACATGATGAAAATCAGTGAGGCTCGGGTTCGAATCCTGGCATGTACAAACAAGTTTTTCAAAAACTAACGTACATATTTATCACTTGCTCGACGGTGAAGGAAAACATCGTGAGCAAACCCTCAGGTCCCAGAATTAATTCTGAGACATGTGTAAAAGTCCCGGTCCGGCGATGCAATGGGCTCACCACCTATCACGTTTTGGGGTCCAATGAATATCTGCTGAAAAGCGGGTATATCCAGAAATGGAATACCTCTGCCTACTGCCTCGGGGATATAAGGCGTGAGATTTTATTTTTTATTTTTTTTTATGTATCACTATTAACTAGTTCCTAAAATGTTAATTATTGTATGCATAATTTTGGCGCATCATGCCTGTGCTGCCTCATTTTATATCAACTTGTGTAACCATGTATGCATGCAATAAAAATATTCATTCATTCATATTCCGTCGGTGAAGGAAAACATGTTGAGTAAAAATCCCAGAATCGATTCTGAGGCATGTATAACATTAGCCCGGTCCGGCGATGGACTCATCAGCTGTTTAATAATATAATCTCATCAAATAATATAGGTACATAATCAAATATAATGGCTAAATGATAAACTGACTGAGTGATTGGTGATCAACGCACAGCCTAAACAGCTGGGTCTAGAGACTTGAAATTTTGCACATATATAGCTTATACAATGTAGGCCACCACCAAGAATTTTGAAGAGAAGGATTTTGCAAAATTGAATTGAGGGATTCAGGAGGGTGAAATAAACGTGCGCGAGCGAAGCCGCGGGTAAGAGCCGGTCAAATATAATGGCGAAATGTGGGTATTTCCGGTAATGGCATACTTCTGCCTGCCCCCTAGGCTATAAAGGGGGACTTTATTTTTATAATATCTGACAATAACGAATCGTTGTGCGCCTTAATAAATCTTATCAATTATTATACTTAAATGCGAAAGTTTTTATGGATGGATGTATTGATGGATGTTTGTTCCTCTTTCACGCAAAAACTACTGAACGTATTTTCATGAAACTTGACAGTTATATAGCTTATACATCAGAATAACATATAGGCTATATTTTATTCTCGTATTCCCACGGGAACGGGAACTACGAGGGTGAAACCGCGGGGCGCTGCTACTTAAACATAAATTACAAAATACTTATGCCCGAAGATTGACAAAGACCAATTAAAGTCCATAACAAGCATTCTACCAATTTAAAAAAACTTTTGTGTATAATCTAAATTGTTCGCTCTTATTTCTGAACGATTTTTTATTGTCTTCTCATAGTCGTTTCGTTAAAAGTTAAACTCGAGTGCTCAGAAGCAGCGCTCATTCGTAATTGGGGCATTTAGGTGGATTACCTTATAAAAAATCCACATGAGTTTAAAAGAACTTCGGAGCGAGTTGGTGTCAATAATTTTCTTTATAAGGACTGTATGTTGGGTTTACTACGAGCACTCACAACCGTTATCTAAGTTGACATACTGTTTTTGTTATGCTTTTCTGCAAGTTCGTATAGAGATGCGTGTATGTTCCTACAAGAAGATAGGTACCACTAGAATAAACTATCAAAACTAATACAAAATGATTTTATGTACAATGCCAAATTATAAATTAATTGAATATTTGAATGACAATGATGTACGGTGTAAATGTTCTGCTGAATATCAATTTAGAATTTCCCTGGCAACACATTCAAAGCTCATGTTAAACATGTATTTTGCGAAATGGCGTATTACAAACTAGATGATTATATACAACATGTAACAGATACGCGCAATTCCTGAAATAAGTTTGTTCAGCATCGACTACTTATTCGATTTCAGCTATTTTTAATATGTGTTAAATTTTTCCCAAAAATGAATTAGCGTAGCTGAATTTAGTGCTTTCTATGGAAATCGTGCTATTGGACTCGATTCTGCATTACAGCGACAAAACTTATTTTAGTTTAGTCCTGTCATTTTCTTTCTCCTATAAAAGAAAAGAGACGAGAGATATTTAGTCCTGTCAAATTAAAATTAGTCTTATTTTGGATAACGTGTTTAGCAATTTTAGCGACGATTTAACAAGGTCATGGATAAAAGTGACAGATAAGCACGTTCATAGTTAAAATTAATAGGTTTTAGATGTTTGACATTAACTCTTCAATCTGGTTTGTTTCTGTTTCTGTCCTTTTTCTTTCGTATTCTATGGAGAAGGATAGGCTAACTTAAAATTAGGAATTTTAGGTGGTCAGTCAGAATCGAGTCCATTATTAATCGATATTTAAGAAAATTGGTTAGACACAACTAAAGTTTGATTGCATCATATTTTTTTTACATTACTATACTAAATGGGGTGTATGATGAATTGCGCTTTTTCTGTTACGCGTTGTAGATGCTGTCGAATTGTACTCCAGCAGCCCACAATACGACAGCGAGAACCAAATTGAATATTTGGTATATTCAATTTGGTTCTTATAGATTGGTATAACCAAATTTACTACAAAATATAAATAACGCGTAGTTCCCGTTCCCATTGAAATACGGGAATAAAATACAGCCTATGTTACACAGGGATCTTCTAGCTTTCCATTGGTGACAAAAATTTTAAAATCAGTCCAGTAGTTTTTGAGTTTATTCGTAACAAACATACAAATCTTTCCTCGTTATTCCGTACAACCTTGCAAATTTATGGTTTTCGTAATTTTTCCTTTATCTATGCTATAAGACGTAGCTTCGTACCAAATTTCAAGATTCTGAGTTCACGGGAAGCACCCTGTAGGTTTTGATTCCCTTGCAAGTGTCGAAAATTTGCGGCATAAACGGCTGTATCTTTTGATTGCGTTGGCTTAGAAGTTTGATTTTTTCACAGCTTCAAGGGACAGTAGACCTGAGTAATTGATATAAATTTCAGCTTCATACCTCCACGCGTTCCTGAGAAAAAGGGTCTTGACAGACGGACGGACGGACGGACAGACGGACAACAAAGTGATCCTATAAGGGTTCCGTTTTTTCCTTTTGAGGTACGGAACCCTAAAAATAAAAAATCTTACGCCTTTTATCCCCGAGGGGGTAGGCAGAGGTATTCCATTACTGGATATACCCACATTTCACGTTATAATATTAGTATAGTTAATAATAATAAATTGTGGGACACAATTAAACCAAACTAGACACTATGGGTCCTAAACAGCTGGGGCCTGCACCATGGGTACTAAACAACTGATAAACATTAAAAGACTAGACACGAGGCCAACAGACATGTTTACGCACACAAATGTTGGCCCCGAGCGAGGATCGAACCCGCGAAATCCGGCTCAGAAGGCATGGTCACTACCAACTGAGCCAACAGGCACGTCAATAAAAAGATCAATGTGTTGAGGAGTTTCTAATCAACTATACATGCGGTGGGCTGCCGCATGTATAGTAAGCTTATAGTTAGTTGCAACGACTTTCAAGAAGTGAACTTATACGCCCCTACTTTGAATAAAAGCATGATTGTGTAATAATTCCAGAGTACTGACCACTGCTCGCGATGGCCCAATAAATCTGCTCCCCGAATAAAATTAAAAGAAATTTCACGAGCCCTCGGACGAGATTAAAAGCCGCCATTTTTCTCCGTCAGGATCAACTTTCAAGCGGAAACTTTGCGTAATCGAAGCGATTGTGCAAGAGTTATTGTTAAAGGCTTGCCCGTTGCACAGTTAAGGCGACGCTTTGAGAATCTTAATTTTTCTTAGTAATTACTTATCATTGGATCGGATATTTTTGTATTACATTTATCTTTTAGCTTTATTTTCTAACAGCATTAATGCATCCCCCCGGTATCACGTAACATAAAAAGCGCAATTCCTCATACACCCCAATTAGTATATGAATGTAAAAAAAAATATGATGCAATCGTACTTTAGTTGTGTTTAACCAATGTTCTTAAATATCGATTAATAATAGCACGATTTCCATAGAAAGTACTAAATTCAGCTACGCTGATTAATTTTTGGGAAAAATTTAACACATATTAAAAATAGCTGAAATCGAATAAGTAGTCGATACTGAACAAACTAATTTCAGGAATTGTGCTTATTCTGTAACATGTTGTATAGCCGTTAGATCGTAAGCCAATATCACTACATAGTATAAAACAAAGTCGCTTTCTCTTTCCCTATGTCCCTATGTCCCTTTGTATGTTTAAATCTTTAAAACTACGCAACGAATTTTGATGCGTTTTTTTTTAATAGATAGAGTGATTCAAGATTAAGGTTTGAGTGTTAGCATTGCACCCGTGCGAAGCCGGGGCAGGTCGCTAGTACATAATATATCATCGCTAAGTATAAAAAATGGCTATTGTATTCGGTCTATTTACAAGCAATCTCTTTGAAAGTATAATTTGGTCTTAAAACTACAACCAACTCGCCATTGCTCGGATGAAATCTTAATTACTCCTCAAACTTTACGATACTTGCAATAAAGTAGATGTTTTTCCATGTTTTTTCTGCCCCTAATGTCATTTAAGTTTTGTAATTAAGTTAAATATTAAATTATTCGTTTTTAAACACACACCTGACCTACTTTTCATTTAATACAGTGTCCAGAAATTGTAATATAAATTTGTATTGGAAGATTGAACTACGTAAAAGACTTCGGTATTTCCTTGGAGATACACAAGAGAAATGATAATATTTAAGAATATATGAATGAGAATATTTTGTTTATAATAAGCACTATACTCGTACCTAATTCAGACGCGTAAGCACAAGAGCCGTAGTCGAAAATATTAGAAAAATATAGCAAATCGTTATTTATTGATTGAAGAACCGATCGCCTTTAAGTGATTTTAAAAGTGTAGCCACTACACGCATGACACTCCGGAGATGAAAACTAATCTAAAGACACCTTTAATAAATAAAATACTCCAGATCAATAGAATTCACTTATTTATTATTTTAACTTTTCACAGTTTCTTGACAACATACTGTCCTTTAATTCTATGTATTTACTTTATCAGAGCTCGCTACAGAATGGCGCCTGAGCGATCGCTCCCGCCTTCCTTGCCTTCCCGCCAGAAATGGAAACACAATAACCGGCTATGATTGGTCCGTTATATTCTTCTATGATTGGTTGAATTTTATAAGTCTGCGAGTGTCAGTGTTGCCACTTTGCGATAGCAAAAATATTACAAATAAAACTAGAAATATGAACTAAAATATTAAGATCATGACTATGACACACCTAACACACAAAACTCCGTCAACCCGTTTAAACTACAGCCTGCGCCAAAAGAAACCCCAAAACATTACCATGCTGACGCAATCGCATCAAAAAACATCATTACCGCACTAAAACAAATCGTCATTACCAACGCAAAAACCTATCGCGTCATTCCCCTGTGCATAAAAAACCGGGTCACGTTCGGTGTCCGCTGCCGTTACATTTATTTTCCGCACAAACGTATCAGCCGATACGGGCGCTGATTTACACCGGCCTTCCGATATTAACAACAATGGATGGGACCAAAAATGGTCAGGTTATAAGGCCCAGGTAGGCCTGAAAGGGTTTGAAAGGCGTATAAGTCCGCGATGGGCCAAAATTTATATCATCAGATTTAGGTTGTGAATGACTACGTTTTGAAGACAAAGAGAATAGCAGCTAGACTGTATATATTATTGATAGTTACGAGGACTTCAATATAACGCGTCATATATCAACAGGTGTTAACATGTCGTTTGGAGCGCCTCCAAGATTTATGTCAGTCGATTATTGGCTCCGATTATATAAAAACCAAATACTCGAGCAACGCCTCAAAAATTGTGGAAAAGAAATTCCGTATTTGGAGATTTCACTGTATTATTTTGAGTAGTGTTCGAAAAAAGGGGTGTAAGTTTTGTATTTTGCGAATGGTATTTAGAGAAAATTATATTTTACATCATTATATCAGCCGAACGACGTCCATAGCTGGACATAGGTATCTCCAAGCATCGCCACAATGACCGGTCTCGTAGTCTTGATATTTAACGTCAATCTTAAGAATAGAAGTACACTAGCAGCGCCCCGCGGTTTCACCCGTGTGTTCCCGTTTCCGTGGCAATATGGGCATAAAATATAATCTACTGGATAATCAATCGATATAAAATTAAATTGTAATTAGCTATAAGTAAGTCCATGAGAGTGAATAAATTATATTATTATTATTATATGTTACTTACTAATAATTTAGAATCAAAGAATGTATGCAATAGACCCTATTACTAAGATTCTTTCATTCTTATCAACTTTATCCGTTTTACTATTTGGTTACGGAACCCTAAAAACTAATAATTTAATATTCAACTTTATTACAAAACTTAAATGACATCACTGCAGAAAAATAAATAAAAAACATCTGCTTTAATGCAAGTGTCGTAAAGTTTGAGGAGTAATTAAGATTTCATTCGAGCAAGCGAGTTTGTCTTAGTTTTGAGACCAAATTATACTTTACTAGTGGCCCGGGCAGACGTCGTTCTGCCACCGTATAAACCATCCCTGGACCCACTCTAACCCACACAAAAAGTTTCATCAAAATCTGTCCAGCCGTTCTGGAGTTTTAATCAGACTAACGAACATCAATAGATAGATAAGAGATTGCTTGTAAATAATACGAACACAATTCCCATTTTTACAAACTTCTATTTAACTTGCAATGTATGTTTCTTTTGGTGGAATCTTGCAACTCAATTATGAAGCAGACATCTACTATATACTATAAAAAAAAAGATTGCGCTGAAGAATCTCTTGGATTTTTTTTAAATCAGCTTAGAGGTTTAGGCGTGAAAACATTCTCACGAAAATTTTTGCCTCGCAATACTGATCTGTGGAACAAATTGGGTAGTTGACAACATCGAAATTAAATTGCGAGTAGTCATACATTAAAAAGATTATTCCAAAACACCTCAAAATATGTATTTCGATTTTCAATTTACAATTATAGCAAATTTAAAAATAATAAAACAATCAAAAAAAGTGCTGCAATTGAGTACTGTAAAAGATGGTATTTCTTTTATGAAGAAGTAGGTAAATAAATATATTCTACGTGACTTTTAAAAGACGAACTTTAGTTAGTTTTTATTCAAGAGTTTACAATTGCCAAATAACGTACAGACTAACGTTAGGCGTCACAATAAGAAATATAATTATTAGGACAAGTCCCACAAGCCCGTTCCAATTAGGACGCGAACTGCGGATGCAAGCCTATAGCAGTCTACAAGATAACAAGCGAGTCCGGGAAGCCGTTCCAATTAGGACGCGACACCTAGAAGCAAGCTTGTAATGCAAGTTCTTAGACTACATATTGAACTGCGCTGAGCTATTGAGCTGTGAACTGATAAACATTAATTCCACACGGAAGGTCATTATTCTGATGCGACTCTTGATAGCGTGATTCAACAATCGGTACAGCGCCACCTCTCGGCCATGTAATTAAACTTCGCACGTTTTGCAAAGGTAAACAATGACATTCCATTAGTATTTCTTGCGCTCGATGCGTTATACCTTGACTTTACGAAACGTGTGCGTTACAGTCTCCCCCTCTGGCCCTGAAGTCGTCCCGACGAAGAGGACAGTATTAATTCTTCTTTCTGGGGTGTCCAGTACACGTTAAAGTTGGTTCGCACTAATTCTCAGATCAGATCTGTGCAGCCACTTGATAAGAGGTAGGACCATGTTGCTTTGTAATTAAGTAGGGCCTTCTCGTTAATCTTCCTGTAGGAAACTTCAGATTACTCGCATATTCCATTGGATGCTCATTCTCTCCCTCCCCCTGGACGAGAACCGCTCCCAAAGCATAATTACTCGCGTTGGACATCGTTACTGCCGTTTGCCATCTTCTCAGTAGATGAAGACTTCTTCCTTAGAATTCTTCTTTGATAAGTGGTAGTGCGTCCCGATCTTGTCACGTAGAATTTTGGTTGTTGCCCACCGTTGGTCGCCAGTGTAAAAGATGACAAATATATATATATTAGAACATATTATTATATTATTTATAACTACAACTTCACCACCAGTGAGCAAACAAAAAGTCTTTATAAGTCGAACTTGTTCCACGAGCCCGTTCCAAGTAGGACGCGAACCGCGGATGCAAGTCGGACTGTATAGTCGGTTTACTACGTAGGCAGGTCTCAGTAGGTCGTTCCAAATAGGACGCGATCACCAAATGCAAGCCTTGTCGTAACGTAAACGACTTTGAGTTTTGAACTAACTAAAACAAGATGTATCGACGAAGGTCATGTTTCCGCGGCGACTCTTGATAGCGCGATTCAGAGTTCGGTACAGCGCCACCTCTTGTCTGCGTAATGATTCATAAGTGCACGTATCGGCTGCATTCCAATAACATTCCTTTGCGCGGAATCTGCGATACATTGGAGTAATTACGTTTACTGTTTTAAAATGTGATTCGGGGTGTTACATTCTCCCCCTCTCCCTGGACGAGAATCGCTCGTACTGCGTAATTGCACTCATCTGTTTTTATAATATATTGTTGTGACTCATCTGCTTGTCGTAGAATTGGAGCTGAGGTTAGTCGCCTCTTCAATTCATTATAAGCTGCATCTTGTTCGGATACTCCTTCCAAACTGCGGCGCACGTTGTCAGCTACTAGAAAAGCTTCCAGCCTGTCAGACATGGTCGTCATCTTTGCTGTCTTCTTTGTGTTTGGGTAGGTAGTGGTACCTACGTCCTGATTTTGTTATAAAAACTTGGGTTTGGCCGCCGTTGGTCGCCAATGTAAAAGATGGTATTTCTTTTATGAAGAAGTAGGTAAATAAATATTCTACGTGACTTTATAGACGAACTATATTCTTATTTAACAGGTTACAATTGCCAAATAACGTACAGACTAACGTTAGGCGTCACAATAAGAAATATAATTATTAGGACAAGTCCCACAAGCCCGTTCCAATTAGGACGCGAACTGCGGATGCAAGCCTATAGCAGTCTACAAGATAACAAGCGAGTCCGGGAAGCCGTTCCAATTAGGACGCGACACCTAGAAGCAAGCTTGTAATGCAAGTTCTTAGACTACATATTGAACTGCGCTGAGCTATTGAGCTGTGAACTGATAAACATTAATTCCACACGGAAGGTCATTATTCTGATGCGACTCTTGATAGCGTGATTCAACAATCGGTACAGCGCCACCTCTCGGCCATGTAATTAAACTTCGAACGTTTTGCAAAGGTAAACAATGACATTCCATTAGTATTTCTTGCGCTCGATGCGTTATACCTTGACTTTACGAAACGTGTGCGTTACAGTACTACAAACTATGACGTCACGGTTTGCTATTTCAGAACATTTTCCATAGTAAAATTTCGTTTTGACAGATCGTAAAAAGTAACTGATTTGACTAGGTAGGACACAACCCTATTGTCGCCGGCGGTATTTCCGGACCGATACGACCTTCAAACCTTCAAGAAGAGAGTGTACTCCCACCTCAAAGGCAACGCACTTGTCACTCTTGAGTTGCAGGAGTCCATGGGCGATAGTCACTTACACCAGGTGGGAAAGTCGGCAAAAAGGGCATTACCCGACCCGTCTGCTCGTTTTAGCCTACGTTACACAGGGATAATGTAGCATTTAAACAGTGAAATAATTTTTTAAAACGGTAAAGTAGTTTTTAAGTTTATTCGTTACAAACATACAAAAATACAAATCTTTCCTCTTTATAATATTAGTAGGTGTTAGATAAAGTTAGGATAACATTATTTGTCATTACCAGGTGTCGCTTGCAATTTGCGTTCAGACAAATAGCTTTAATTTCGATACATGTGAAACTCAATCCATTGGTCAATGCGCTTCTGAAATTGGCTGAAAAAGCCCTCCCTTTTGCTTCCACAGTCGGATAAAAGAGAGCAATATCCAAGTTAATTGAGTTGGAGCCCGGCAGCTGGCTACTGGCATATGCCATGCTAACATATACCAGTTCATGCTATTAGGCAACTGAAATGATTTTTTTAGTTTATAATGCAATACGTACAGTCAACAAAGTTGTTAGTGTTACATGGCCAAAAATTAAGATTCACTTTTCTCTTAAAGCCTTATTTGTATTTATAGTATTTTTTTGGTAAATTATAGGGATCAAAGATACCTTTCGAAATAAACATTAATCAATAAGATTTATTTATGACTTCCCCAGAAAAATGAATTCTTAGTTACTGGCCATGTAACCCTAACAACTTTGTTAAATGTACATCACTATAGTACAGTTTGTTTCATGTTTCTCTTTTTTAGGGTTGCGTAGGCAGTAAGCAACTCATATATTTTCGCCATGTCCGTTCGTCTGTCTGTCTGTCTGTCTTTATCTGTGGCTTAAATCAGAGACTCTTAGAACTAGAAGGCTGTAATTTGCCATAGGTTGGTACGCTGAGAGTGGTAACATAAAATGATTTTTTTTTATGATAATTGGAGATATTTTTTCTCATCTGTGCCATGGTGTGGGTTGTCGTTGGTGTTGGTTGGATAGGCGATACGTTTACGAAATATTAAGCTTTAAAGTGGCAATTTCAGATATTCTCAAAATTATTTCATAAAGTGTCATAATTATGCAACAGGAAATTTGCAAGGAATTATACTTTCAAAAATTTATTCTTTCCAAGCAATAGCATTCAATTTTAAACAGTAAACAGCTACGACGCTACGTAGCACTACGCGGCTACAGAAGCGCTACGAGACTGTTTGCGCTACGCTTTCATATTGAAATCTCGAACGCCATTAAGGAGTTTGGGAATTCTGATGCAAAGTAATTTCCTTAGCATATTTGTTAACTTAAAGTGATACACTGCATGGCTGCTAAGAGAATATTTTGATAGAGATGTTTGTATTTTGAATTAACAAATAAAAAAATATATGCAAATATGTGTTCACGCTTTAACCTCAAAGGGGTCGGCAGAGGTGTTCTATTCTTGGAAGTATAAAATCTTAACCATTACAGTAACTAATTATCTACTTGCGCCGCGTGTTCCTACCTAGAACACATCTAAGTGGATTCTGAATTCCAACGTCGAAATATTATTTTGATTGTTTTTTTACGTTAAAATTATGTGAAGGCGTTCAATTGTAACATTTTCTTGTAAAAAACTTACGAATAGTCTTCTTAGTCTTCTCGAACTGAGGACGGGTCTTCATTGCGAAAATCCATCTCACTGTCACAGCTCAGCTCAGCTTACCTGTGACAAAGGACGAACATATTGGGTACACGGTAGGACTGACAGTTCAGAAATAGTAAAATAAGAGCATTGATATTACGGTTAAAGAGCCCGCTTCTCATAATGATAATCAGTGAGACTCGGGTTCAAATCCTGGCATGTACCAATGAGTTTTTCAAAACTTATGTACATATTCATCACTAGCTCGACGGTGAAAGAAAACATAGCGAGAAAACCCGCAGGTTCATAGGTGAGCTATAGAATGTCTATGTGGTGAGCCCATAGCCGGACCGGGTCTGTTACACATACCTTAGAATTAATTCTGTAATTCTATGGCTCACCACCTATCACATTTAGGGGTCGAATATTCTCGAATACCCGCGTAGTTCCCGATCCCTTCAGAATACGGGGATAAAATAAAGACTATGTGTTATTCTGATAAGCTATACATATAACTGTAAAGTTTCATCAAAATCCGATTAGTAGTTTTTGCGTGAAAGAGCAACAAACATCCATACATCCATTTATAATCTTTATAATCTCTCACGCCTTTTTCATCCCCGAGGGGGTAGGCAGAGGTATTCCATTACTGGATATACCCACATTTCACGAGATATATTGGACCCCTAAACGTGATAGGTGGTGAGCCCATCGTCGGACCGGGTCTGTTTACACATGTCTCAGAATTAATTCTGAGACCTGCGGGTTTCCTCACGATGTTTTCCTTCACCGTCAAGCTAGTGATAAATATGTACGTAAGTTTTTGAAAAACTCATTGGTACATGCCAGGATTCGAACCCGAGCCTCACTGATTTTAGGCCGGCTCTTTAACCGTCCGGGCTATCACTGCTCTTCCATACATCCACTCACAAACTTTCACGTTTATTATATTAAGTAGGATAAATAAATCTACATTCTCTAGAGTCCGATATTCGTACAGTGAAGAATAAAAGCACGCAAACAACAACATCAATACTTAGTAGAAAGAGACAGAGAAAACGCCCCGCAAACTTTCCAATTTCAATATTTATTCTCCATTGCAAACATTTCCGCTCAGACCGGGAATCGAACCGGAACCAGTCTTTGTGTGCTCACCGCAATCGCAGGAAATTACATTCTGACGGTACACAAGTTGTTTGGCGTGTCAGCTGACCCCCAATGGAGCTCCGATTGAATTTAGAGTTTGTTATTCGAACCAACAGCAATTTCCAATCGCAATTTGCTTCAAAGAAATGAAACCACAGACGATATTAAAAGAGTACTGTAATATTAAATAGAGCAGTGATAGCCTTGCGGTTAAAGAGCCCGCTTCTCAATCGTGAGGCTCGAGTTTAAAACCATTTAAGGGCACATGTACCAATGAGTCTTAAAAAACTTACGTTACATTTATAAGTGGCTTGAAAGTGAAAGAAAACATCTTGAGGAAACCCGCAGGTCCCAAAATTTACTTTAAGGTATATGCAGCAGACTAGAACCCAAAAAGACGTTTAGGGGTCCCAAGAAACTAATGAAACGTGGGTACTTCCAGCAATAGAATACCTCCTCGGAGATAAAAAGCGTGAGATATTTTTTTAGAGCAGTGATAGCCCTTACGGTTATAGAGCCGGCCGAAAATCAGTGAGGCTCGGGTTCGAATCCTGGCATGTACCAATGAGTTTTTCAAAAACTTACGTACATATTTATCACTAGCTCGACGGTGAAGGAAAACATCATGAGGAAACCCGCAGGTCTCAGAATTAATTCTGAGACATGTGTAAACAGACCCGGTCCGGCGATGGGCTCACCACCTATCACGTTTAGGGGTCCAATGTATCTCGTGAAATGTGGGTATATCCAGTAATGGAATACCTCTGCCTACCCCCTCGGGGTTAAAAGGCGTGAGATTATATTATATTTATTATTATATATTTTTTATTAGTTTGTTTATTTGTTGCAAACATACAAAAACACAAATCTTTCCTCTTTATAATATTAGTGTAGGTGTCTTTTGCAAGCAGTCGAATATTTTTTTTTTTTATGATTATTGTTTTGATCTAGTACCTATAATACAGTCTCGGCCTAGTTTGGGAATAAACCGTGTGCGAATAGTCGCACAGTATTATTATCATCTCGTCCAGCTCATCGCTCACTGTCCGGTCCCATTGTTCGAACGCTGCGAAATCTATCAGGAAGAATGGTCATCAGATATTGCCCGGGGCCGGGGGGCGGTCATTAGTTAAGGCTTGGGAAATACGTAGAATGTCTCTTTTGATTGTCTCATTAATAACATGATCAGAAGGTATAAGGGTACCTACTTACAGATTGATAGATTTATGATTAGTTATACGAATCACAGGCTAATAATATTATGTAAATTAAGCTCTTTATTATCTAAGTAGCAGCGCCCCGCGGTTTCACCCGCATAGTTTCCGTTCCCGTGGGAATACGAGGATAAAGTATAGCCTATGTGTTATTCTGATGTATAAGCTGTATAACTGTAAAAAAGTTTCATCAAAATCCGTTCTGTAGTTTTTGAGTGAAAGAGGAACAAACATCTATACGTACAAACTTTCGCGTTTATAATATTACTTAGACAATTCAATCTAAACTAATATTAAATACAGATTAATATTTTTGTTTGCAAGGATTACACTCAAATACAACTTGACCGATTTCAAAAAATATTTCATCAATGCAAAGCTTACTTTTCTTAAGAATATTATAAACGTTTGTGAGGATGGATGGATATTTGTTACACTTTCTCGGAAAAACTACGGAACTGATGTTGATGAAAAAGAAAAGTTTACATTTATATGGCTGATACTCGTAGTACCTTAAAAATAACATAAAAATAACTGATTTATAAAGATGTTGACTAAAACACGGGTACACGGTGGCGAAGTAGCAGGCGTCAACGATTAATGAATATGTGATAAGTGACATAATTACAAAAACAAATAAATATTTTTTATAAAATCTAAATAAATATATATAATATAATCTCACGCCTTTATATCCCCGAGGGGGTAGGCAGAGGTATTCCATTACTGGATATACCCACATTTCACGAGATATATTGGACCCCTAAACGTGATAGGTGGTGAGCCCATCGCCGGACCGGGTCTGTTTACACATGTCTCAGAATTAATTCTAAGACCTGCGGGTTTCCTCACGATGTTTTCCTTCACCGTCGAGCTAGTGATAAATACGTACGTAAGTTTTTGAAAAACTCATTGGTACATGCCAGAATTCGAACCCGAGCCTCACTGATTTTCGGCCGGCTCTTTAACCGTCCGGGCTATCACTGCTCTATAAAATCTAAAACCTTTTAAAAAAGTAAGAAATGTAATATACTTAGGTAATATGACATTTGGAGATGAAAATCAAACCGTTTAGATCGGAAGCTGCATTATTGGAAATATCTATTTACAAACTTAAATACTATGTTATCGGTTAGGTTAGTAATTTGATATTCATAAATAGTTCCATGTAAAAACTGGCGCAACAAATTAATGCTACCAATTTATTTTGCTAGGCAGTTCACGAAACAAACTGTTACAAACTTGCACCGCGACATGCACAACCGCGCGTCGCGGTCTGCACTCGACAACCCCATTATAAGTTTGACGCAAAGTTCAACAGAAAAAGCGTGTCGCGGCGCAACCACTTGCTCGGGCTATATTGCTTCTGCCCACTTTACAACAAGATGCTAAACTGTTGTCTTCAATGCTGAGTGTCACCAAAATGCATATTGGATAAAATATTCTTAGCGAAGAAAAATTTTGCATGCTTTATTTCCTCGGTTGCCTGGAAGAGATCTCTAAAAGCGATAATACCTCAGATTTTGTGTATACGTTTTTTGTATTGTTTTTGGTGTACACATTAAAAAGTAATTGTATTTTAGTAGACAGAGTAAGTACGTTCCAAATAAAAGTAACGCCCTTTTATTTAAAACCCGCTATTCTTGTCCAAATAAAAAAAATGGATTGTATTGGGGTGTCCCGTGAATCGTATAACTCAAGTACAATGATTTAGGCACAGAATAATTTGTTTTTCTTAAAAAAAAATGTTTTGTTTGTTTTTTATTTCGTTAATTAAAATTATAATATGTATTGTATTTATGAGACGATTGAGAACCTCCTTTTTTGAAATATATTAAAATATATAATTCCCAGCGATATCACAAACTCAATAAGGCTATATTTGCTAATTAAATCGACGTGTGCCTGCCTACTGTGTTAAGTTAATTTAGGCACATCTCGGCGAATTCGCGCCTTGTCGCTGACTCTAGAAGGGATCGGTTTACGCAACTTTACGCCTGCCGAGCAATTATTCTAATTACTCGAGTTAGACAACTGTCGGTGTCAATTCTTGGCGTCGCGCGTCGGCGCGTCTCGGAGTTTGTAATTCGGTTAGATGAAGGAGGAATTAGCGTCTTCAAACGCTCGTAGCCCTGCGGTGCCAGTGTTTGTAGAGATCAGACTGGCTAAGCAACGTTGTTGCCGCCTAGTAGTATTCAAAGTCAAAGTCAAAATGTTTTATTCAAAATAGGAACTTACAAGTCCACTTATTGAACGTCATTTCAACTCCACCGCTTCAGCATGTATGGTTGAGGAGAAGAAGCGGGGCAAGAAACTCCTCAACACAATATTCTTTTAATCAATTGTTACTTAATACTAAATTGGGTTACATAGTTTCGTTTGTTTTTCGCTATCGTATTACGCTGGACTGGAGAAAATCTGTTCCAAGCATCATTGTCATTTATATAGTCGTCTAGTTTGTAATATGCCATTTTACAAATTACATGTTTAACATGAGTTTTGAACACAGTTTCAGGCAATTTCAAAATATCTTCTGGTATTTTATTATAAAAGCGTATGCAAATTATATATATATTATATCACAACCACTTCCGTGTTTTCAAGGCACGTTAAATAGTTGCTGTTGTTGTAGTGCAAAAGGAATGTGTACGAGCTATATGTTGTAAAGGGCCATATGAAACATGTAAGTTACTATTTATTAGGCTGAGGATACTAACTTTGCCTGGAATGTATATCCTTGAAATTTGTAAAGCAACATAAAACATTATTTAGAACAGCTATGGAACTGAACCCTATATGTACAAGGTTCTTTTAAAATAGCAACAGAGTTTTGTCCAAGGACGTCATTGTGCCAAAAGAGTTGCTATTGTATGTGTGTCCAGGTGTACAATAACATTCCTGATATATTCAAAACAGGTCCTACTAAAATTATGAGTAGGAAATTTAAAAGAGTGGTTAATTAATGACTGTTTTTATAGTGTGCATCAATTTTTGACCACAAATTTGCATGCTAATGTATATTAGCTGAATAGTGACCCTGTAAACCTGTTCTAAGCAAATAAAAAATTTGAATTTGGTCCCGGTTTTCGTTGTGTTTACGCACATTGAAAGTCATTATGCCATGTCAATTACTCTTGAGTGGCTTCTGACTATTAAGTGGCTACTAGCTTAATACCATCTTCCAATCCCTGGTGGGCTCGCGTAGCCCATACTTCGTCATGTGTAAGAAATACTAAATCCACTGACTGACCGCGCCCAACTTTGCTTAACCAATGTAATCGTTACAAACACACTGGTATCGCAGGGCTATATACGTTTCTCGTAAGCTTACATAAAACAACCGAAAACATTACCCTTCTCCAGTGCAGTCGGGTAAAAAGAAAGCTTGTAAAAGAAAGTGTTTTTCCATCAATTTAGCTAAACGCGCGCCGCGGGACGAGCGCAGTCATCCGGTAAATTGGGATTTGATCTACAGGGCGGATAAAGAGACGTTTTTGTGTTAGAATACACACTCTCGACACATGTAGTTTAAAAATACTAGGAACTATGTAAATACTAGGTACACAGGGTATTTTATTGTAAGTAAGTAACAACTCTTTATTGTACATCAATAAAAATATGCAACAAGTGGCACAATGATAAAAAAAATACAATAAGTAAAACACCTCTAAAAATGCATTTCGATTTTCATTTTACAATTATAGACAATTTTTAAATTGAAAAAACAATAAAAAAGTAATGGATTTCAGTCATAAAAATGATGACGTCACAAAGTCAATCAGTACTCAGTACATTTTCAGTTAATTTTCGTTTTGACAGCTCATAAAAAGTAGCCTATGTGGTATTCTGATGTTAGGTAATATTAATGTGAAGTTTCATCAAAATCTCTTTAGTACAAGTTTTTTAGTTTAGAGCAGTGATAGCCCGGACGGTTAAAGAGCCGGCCGAAAATCAGTGAGGCTCGGGTTCGAATCCTGGCATGTACCAATGAGTTTTTCAAAAAACTTACGTACATATTTATCACTAGCTCGACGGTGAAGGAAAACATCGTGAGGAAACCCGCAGGTCTCAGAATTAATTCTGAGACATGTGTAAAGAGACCCGGTCCGGCGATGGGCTCACCACCTATCACGTTTAGGGGTCCAATGTATCTCGTGAAATGTGGGTATATCCAGTAATGGAATACTTCTGCCTACCCCCTCGGGGATAAAAGGCGTGAGATTATATTATTATTATTACAAGTTTTTGCGTGAAACAGTATCAAACATCCACCCATCCTTAGAAACTATCGTGTTTATACTATTTAGGTAGGATGTTGAAATCTAAAGCCAATTGCATTCAATACTCTCCTAGCATTCAAGTTTCCTTAAAATGTATTCATGTCATTCAAATTTGAATTCGGGTGACTGGCTACGGCGTAGCTGTGCTACAAAGTTCTACGAGCATCTACGCCAGTCACTTGCTACGAGGAGCTACAAGTTTGAGATGAGTAGCAGGGTTGGCAGTAATTTGTTCACTTATATAATATTGCATAGATGTCATGTACATATTATTATTATATTAAATACATTTAATATCAATAATTTCAGAATTGTATTACAATTTTTTTTATAGATTTAGAATCATAAGAAAATACAAGTTTCACTAATGAAAAACAACATTTTACTAGTAGTAAAAATCGTGGGATTAGGAAATGCAAACAGATTTTTGATTGATTTAACAATTGTCTATGTCAGAATTATATTAAAAACAGATGTTTTATATAAAAGAGAAAATATTTTTAAATTTTAAGGTAGTTACCCATTTTGGAAAAGTGAAATATTTTTTGGATTTCTCTACAGATGAAAACTCCTCGTAGGATAAGTGTAATTCTATTTATTTTATTATTCTGAAATAGTGCAGAGCCCTATTAATATTCTAAGTAAACTCATAGCCCGCGGCTCGATAGAGCAGGTGCTACGCTCGTAGCATTCTCGTAGCGACATAGTGCTTAAGTTGCCTACGAGAATTTACCAACCTTTTATAAAGCTGCATATTATAATAGGGGGTTAAGAGCAAGCCTCTCTCTCTCTATGAAAGTATTTTAGTGAAAAATGATGTTTCTAAGATGCTAAGATATTATTGTTTGTCTGACTTCCTATAAGTTTATCTCGAATAGGCTCCAAAATGGCTCAGAAAGTATATTTTTTAAATTCTAACTCAAATTACCTGTACATTCCATTTCGATGTCTTGTAAAGAAGATATATTTTTATTTTGATGTATTAACCAACGCGAAGAGAGGCCAGAGCAGTATTGCTAATAAAAAACAACAGTATTGCTAATAAAGAACACATACATTAAAAAAAACCAAAAGGGTGAAAACGTCTCAGAAAAACGGGGACCTCAACATATGGAAAACCTCTGCCCACTCCCTCAAGAATAAAGCAAGTATATGTTTTTGTTCTACTTTAAAACCCGGAGTCCAACCCACTGTCCTACGTTTCAGAACCATTAAAACACCCCAAACTGCGCTAGAGGGAGCGGGGTAAGTCGGACTATTGTTATGGTAATTTTATTACTGCAGTTACAGCGTGACTTCTGCGGTTACACGTACTCATACATATGTATGTGTAATAGCGATATAATATAATTGCAAATGGTTGCCATTATGTGACCGGGAAACAGAAAATCACTTGCTGCTGCCCCGCGGCTTTGCCTGCGCCCGCCGTCATTTTTTTCGTCATCATCATTAGATTTTCGTAAGTAAGTGGTAAATAGTATCACGGCGGTTTATCTTAAAAACTACCAATGATACCGAATTATGATAGGGAATGATGGAAAAAAGGAAAATGTACATAGTGCTTTTAAATCTGTATTGCAAACTAAATAAATATTTCAATAATATATTTTTCGGAGGTTACCAGGGCAAGCGGAGTATCATATAAGAGGGCTATATGTAGATTACAAAACATTTTATAATTTGATTTTATGCTTTATATTAATTATGCCTTTGTTGGCTGATGACGCTTATTCGAATTATGTTAAAATCTAAATATATACGATTTCTCCCCCCCCTCCCCTTTTTCACTTCCCATAAATATAACAGGAGCAATAAAACAATAACTGTAACTACCACATTTTTTTATCAAATCATAAAATTTTAATATAAAAGTACACAGACACCCCTGCAAGTTATTCCTCTTTGTAACAGAACGAGGATAATCCGGATATCAATAAAAATTCCTCGCCCGGAATTGATTAAATTCCATAATCCGGATATTCTGAGCGATTCAATTAGGGCTGCGCTCCTCACCGCCTAACTAAAGCTGAATAATACCGCAACTTAAATAACGTCTGGGGAATTCCCCGTTTAATTGTAGGGGTGTGCCAAACTTGGATAAGGAAATAAAATTATTGGCCAGTTGGCTCGGTTGGTCACATTATTGTTGGTTTCGTGTCTGTGTTTGTTAGTTTATCTGTTGTTAAGTGGACGAAGTACAGGTTCTATGTCCGCTAAACAAAATATCAAATCAAAATTTGTTTATTTACTGCGAATTAGGGATAAGATTATAGTAATATGAGCAATGTTCTGTGAGCATAATCCGTTTTTCCTTTTCCCGTGAGAATTTCCTAAAACCTCTCTACTAATAGGTACTCAGTCAATATGGAATACGCGAGGAAAGCTTTTTAAAAAGTACAATCACAGTACAATAGTTAATTGAAGTTTAAGTTATTTAATTCAATTAATCGATTTTAACATTAGATAGCGATAGCTATATGACGAACACTTTAGATGGCCATATACATAAAAAAATGTACTTTTTATCACATTTTTTGACATTATTATAGATTATTACGGAATAACCAACTTCTAAAAGCTCAAAATTACAATGGTCCATCATGCCTCATCAGCAAGCCGTCTACGGTCCCGCGTGTGTTCGGAAGATAGAGTTCTAGGAGGCTGCATTAGAAGGCACTTCTACATCTACACTAATATTGTAAAGAGGAAAGATTTGTATTTTTGTACGTTTGTAACGAAAAATCTCAAAAACTACTGGACCGATTTTAAAAATTCTTTTACTGATGGAAAGCTACAATATCCTTGAGTGATTCAGACTATATTTTATTCCCGTATTCCCACAGAAAACAAAAAAGGTCAACGCTAGCGCATTCACAAGAAAGGCTAGTTTAATCGCGTCCTCATACCCCCTCTCTCCTTATCAATATTCCCCCTTTCCAGAGTCGCCTTCCCAAGGGATTCCCAAAAAGGTTTGTTTCTAATTTCGCACTGCCAACATTTGCCTTACACAATTTCCCTTGTTTGCAAAGTCCAATCTTCAGATTAGATCAGTTCAGAAAAATCCCATAATTTTATTCGGGTTGGCAGTATCAGCTTTGCCAAATTGCTGATTTGGGTAAGATATATTTTACCTTGAATAATGCATTTGCTTCCTTGTCTCAAATCTCGTCCTCAAATACTGAATAATTTACCTTTTTGCCTTTTCTATTTATATTCGCCTTTTATGCACTAGCTTTTGCGTCGACTTCGTCCGTATAGCGGGATAATAAGTGTCTTATGCAAAAACATGTCGGCCCGTTGCATCGTTAAGGAAGGGCATACCAACAACCACACTTACTTAAATATTTATAAGTTACCCATTTTTATGGCACCCGTGAAGTTCCCGTTCCCGTGGGAATACGGGAATAAAATATAGGCTAACATAGGCTATATTGAGGGATATTCTAGCTTTACATGGGTAAAATTTTTTTTTACGGTCTAGTAGTTGAGTTTATTCGTAACAAAGATACAAACATACCCATCTTTCCTCCAACGGTGGAGTTTCTTCACTAGGTAAACTAGTCGCTAAAGCTTCGAGAGATCACCCTAAATGGGGGAAGAATATGGGGGTATTTACAGCTTCAAGTAGTGCTCGGCTGCGACCCGCACGACGACAACTTCAGTCGAATAAATAACCCTGACTTGAGATCACCTCAGGGTTAAGCTTCTAATTCAAATCCCAACGAATTAACAAATTAATTTACTAAATTGTAAATTCATCCTCAAATAGGAAGACGTCCATGGGATTTAATACTTCACAATAATAGTACATTTACATATTCTTTTATTAGCCTGATTTTCGTCCTGCTGTAAGCATTCTCATCATTAAATTATAATAAAAAAACTCTCGCCTTTCATCCCCGAGGGGGTAAGCAGAGGTATTCCATTACTGGGTATACCCACATTTCACGAGATACATTGGAGCCCTAAACATGATAGGTGGTGAGCCCATCGCCGGATAGGGTCTATTTACACATGTCTCAGAATTAATTCTAAGACCTGCGGGTTTCCTCACGATATTTTCCTTCATCGTCGAGCTAGTGATAAATATGTACAGTCAAGAGCACGCTAAGCTTGACACTTTGGACTTTGAACCGGCCCTGTGTTCTATGGCGCGCAGTATAAATCAGAGCTCAGCTTAAACTGGTAGTGTAAAGCTTGACTTGCTCTTGACTGTACGTAAGTTTTTGAAAAACTCATTGGTACATGCCAGGATTCGAACCCGAGCCTCGCTGATTTTCGACCGGTTCTTTAACCGTCCGGGCTATCACTGCTCTTTAACAAAAAACAGTACCTATAATCAATGTTTAAAAAAAAACGCTACTGAAAACTCCCCTTACCATTTTACGCCTCAAAAAGCTTGAACCCAAAACCGTTAAACAAAACAAAAAAAGTATGCCGCTTATATTTTATATCCTCGTGATAACTTAGCTCCTTTACACAAATGTTTGGAGAAAGTAAAGCAATATTGTACTGATTTATTGTATTTTTGCCAGGTCGATGGAAGGGAAACTTTGTAAAGCACAATAAGCTAAGGAAGTTGCGTACGAGTGCTTTGTTGAGTGGTTTAGCTCAACTTTAAAAGTTTAATAACTTCTAAAAGTTAAACGTTTACTAATAAACCTTAGAAGTTTTAAGGTGTCTATTATATATACATTAAAACATGAAATTGTAGATATTTTTATTTATTGACAATTATCTATTCTATTCTCATAATCGCGTCAGCATGACAGCTTGTAGGTCGGTGGCCGTGGCGGCCAGTATACGACAGTCCTCCGCCGCTATTCCTGGCTGCCGCACTTCCGAGGCTGGTAACAGCTGCTCCAGATGTCTGCGCCAGACAGCGCCACCATCGGTCTGCACCTCGTAGTGTAGCCGGCCAAAACGGCGTACAATCGTGCCGAACTCCCATTTCCGCCTTGGGTCGGAGTAGGCTCTGGCCTGGACGCGGTCACCCACGGAGTAGGTCCTGACTGTAGGAGGTGGATCGACGAGTCTGGGGGTTCTTGGGGGAGATGCATGTTTGAACATCACATGCATCTCAGTCCTTATGTCCCTGTTGAACATCAGTCCATAGGGAGTCTGACCGTCCTGGTTCGGTGTGCGTCTCAGTCGAGATCTGAGGATGAGGAGCTTGTCCGTGAGGCTTCCCCCCTCCCCCTCCATTGCGCGAAGCGATTTCTTTATTGTTTGTACATAGCGTTCAGCTTGGCCGTTTGTGGCTGGATGGTACGGAGCGGATGTCACGTGCGTAACGCCGCAGCTTGCAAGGAAGTTTTTGAATTCATGTGACACAAACTGCCGCCCATTATCCGATACCATTGTGTATGGTGTGCCGAATGTGCAAAATAACTCCTTGAACTTTAAAATGCACCATGGACTTGTGGTTGTCTTTGTGGGGAAAACTTCCACCCATTTTGTGAAAGCATCCACGATGATCAGTAGGTGGTGTCCCAAGACAGGCCCAGCGAAATCTATGTGTAGTCTTTGCCATGGTCCTGTAGGTTGTTCCCAGTGATGCAGAGGTGCTTTTGATGGTTCATTTCGTTCTAGTCTGCACGCTCTGCACGATTTTACTTTCTGTTCAATTTCTCTATCTATGTTTTTCCAATATACGTAGCTGCGTGCTAGTAGTTTCATTTTTAAAATGCCAATGTGTCCGCTATGTAATTCATCCAGTACACTCGCTCGTAACTTTTTTGGTATAAATACTCGACTCCCCTTAAGTATACAGTTGTCTTGAAGTGTTAGTTCATTGTCATTGTAACCGTATTGACGTACTGAGTGTCCTGTTTGTAGCGCTTCTAGTAAACACTTTAGTTCATCGTCATTCCTTGTTTCTGTAGCTATGATTTCCGGTCGAACTTCAAGGATATTAATCTGTTGTAGTTGGAAAATGCAATGTTGGTCTTTTGAGGTGTCTTTTGCTATTTCTACTGGAAATCTTGATAAGTAATCTGCATTTGCATGTTTCGATGAGGCTCTGTATTGTACGTCATAGTCGAAGCCTGATAGAAAATGTGCATAATGGAACAATCTCATTGCACTTAGTGCTGGCAAGGTCTGGTGAGGGTGAAATATCGATGTAAGAGGTTTATGATCCGTTATTAAAGTGAACTTTCGGCCATAACAGTAGTGAAAGAATTTTTTTATGCCCCAGTAGATGGCCGTAGCTTCTTTGTCAATCTGACTGTATTTTCTTTCACTCGATGAAAGTGTCCTAGAGGCAAATGCGATTGGCCTTTCTGATCCATCTTGTAGTTTGTGAGATAAAACAGCTCCCAGTCCAGTTGGTGATGCGTCCGTGGCAAGTATTAATGGTTTCTTAGGGTCAAAATGAATTAAAACTCTTTCACTCGAAATTTCCTTTTTAATGTTGTTGAAGCTATCTTCGCATGTAGATGTCCAGGAGAAGTTGTTTTCTTTCTTAAGTAGTTCATTCAGAGGGCTTGTAATGGAGGCGAGATTTGGTATAAATTTATTGTAGTAGTTTGCCATGCCGAGGAATGTTCTTAGTTCGTTGATGTTGGTTGGTCTCTCTGTATTCATTATTGCTTTGATTTTGTCTTTATTTTTATGAAGTCCGTCTTTGTCAATTGTATGACCTAAGTAGTTAATGCTCCGTTTAAAGAAATGACATTTTTCCTTGT
Organism: Ethmia dodecea; assembly: GCA_963855545.1. Lineage (NCBI taxonomy): Eukaryota > Metazoa > Arthropoda > Insecta > Lepidoptera > Depressariidae > Ethmia > Ethmia dodecea. Next base: position 390,820 of record OY979448.1, read on the forward strand.
TCACGCGAAGATTATTATCTTTTAGTTTCTGCAAGACTTGCTTCAGTCGTGTTAAAAGTTGTTCTTCCGACGCTCCTTGAATTATAATATCATCAAAGAAACATTTGATTCCGTCTAGTCCCTGAAGTAGCTGGTCCATGAATTTTTGCCAAAGACTAGGTGCAACTTTAACTCCGAACATCAAGCGATTTACTTTGTAGGTTCCTTTGTGCGTGCTTAATGTTTGTAATAGAGCACTTTCCTCATCCATTACCATGTTAAGGTAAGCTTGACAAATATCTAGAGTACAGAAGAGTTTGCCTCCATTCATTTCTGCAAATATATCCTCAATTATAGGAATTGGGTATTGTTCGTCTTTGATGACTTTGTTAAGTGTAACTTTGTAATCTGCACATAGTCGGATACTACCGTTTGGTTTAACGATAGGCACAATTGGGGTCCCCCAATCCGACTGGTCTACTTTGGTGATGACCCCTGCAGCACACAATCGGTCTATTTCTTGATCGACTTTTTCTTTTAAGGCATACGGTATACGTCGAGCTTTAATAAAAATGGGTTGTGTGTTTTCTCTCAAATTTAAATGAGCTTGGTAGTTTGGTATTTTTCCTAGGTCAGTTCTGAATACGCTTGTTTCATATTCTTGTAATAGTTTGTCGAGTTTGGTGAGTTGTTCAGAAGGTTGTATTATTCTCATGTCTGCAAGTTCCACGTTTATTTCTTTCATCCAGCTCCTGCCGAATATTGGGTCGACGTTTTGATCAATGATGTATAATTTTCCGTTAAAAGTTTCGTTTTTATAAGTGCATTGAACATATGTTACTCCAGTAGGCTTGATAATTTCACCGGTATAGGTTCTTAATTTTATTTCAGTTTTGAATATTTTGTTAACTAAGTTTAGATTTTTGTACTGTTTCAGTGACATTGACGATAGGGTCGCACCTGTGTCAAACTCCATGCGAATAGGTTTATTCTCTATTTTCACCGTTATCATATATTTTTCGGATATTTCGCTTTTAATCAGGTTTATATCTCCAGTGCTTTCAGTACTCGTGTTACTGATATTATCATCTAAGTGATTAGTGTTAATGTTCCGTTGCAAGCATACTCGCGCCAGGTGACCAATTTTCTTGCATTTTAAACAGGTAGATTTGATGGCACCGCATTCATTAGACTTGTGGTCTGTTTTACCGCATCGGAAACATTTCCCTTTTAAGTCTCTAATTGTAATCGGCGGTGAAAATGGAGTTGTTGGCTGTTTACTTGCTCCTGAAGGTGTGAGACGTAGAGAGTTGGGTTTTCTTGTTGAGTCCGTAATTCTGTTTAGTGTGTCTGAGTGTTTGCATAAGTCTTCAGAAATTTCAATGTTTTCTGTTTTTCCCATTTCTATTGACGTAGCAATGTTAAGCATTTTGGAAAAATTTGCTATATCTCTCTCTTGTATAATTTTTGTTCGTATCTCGCTGTCTTTCAATCCTCGAATAAATTGTAGGGATAGGAAGCTTTCTAAAGTAGGTTTTTGACAATGTTGGCACTTGAATTCGCAGTTCAGTGAAAGTTTCTTCAGTTCTGAGGCATATGTTGCTACTGTTTCATCTTCGTGTTGTAAGCGTGTGATAAATTTGTGCTGTAATGCCCATATGCTAGGTTTCGGATCTATATAATCGTCTAGTGTTTTCGTTAGTTCATCGAAATCCATGTTGAGTGGATCATCTGGGGAGCACAAATCATGTAATCTCTCGTGTAATTGTGGAGATAGAGCAGAAAGTAAGATATATACTTTAATTTTTGCATCTTCAATTTTGTTTAGAAGAAAGAATACATTAAGTCTTTTTGTAAAATTTCTAAACGTTTCTCTTTCTTGAAAAGGCTGGAAGTTCATTTTCGGCCCTCTCTCTGGCTGTGTATCGGGCTGTGACTGTGACGTACATGGTTGCAGGGGTAAGACAGGTGGCCTGTTTCTGTTTTGTAAGATAAGGAGTTTTGTTTTTATGATAGTACATTTTTCTTCAAAATCGTACCTGGTTTCGATCTCCTGGTCAAGAAGTTCATCTGGGGTTTCTAATTCTATATTGTTCTGTATTTCTTGTAATTTCTGTAGGGTTTCTTGAAGCGATTGAAGTCTTGTTTGGGTTTCTTCGTATTGTATTATTTCTTGAGTATTCACATAGTTTTCTAGTTTTGTAACTAATCCCCGTAATGAGGCGCGGGTTTTCTTTAGTTTTTTTATATCATTAGTCGACATCTCGTCGCCAGTTTATTATATATACATTAAAACATGAAATTGTAGATATTTTTATTTATTGACAATTATCTATTCTATTCTCATAATCGCGTCAGCATGACAGCTTGTAGGTCGGTGGCCGTGGCGGCCAGTATACGACAGTGTCTATAATGGAAGTAATTACTTATGGAGAGATAGCTGAAAACTGTCTTCATTTTTTCAGGAAAGTCTTAAATAAATTGCTTATTATGAACGCAGTGGCGGACCCCGTTTATTCCCGTTCCCGTGGGAATTTCCACAAATTCCTTCTTAGTGCTTACTAACGTTTATTAAGGATATATTTTGAGCAAAATTTCTTCAGACCAAGCGGTTGCAATCACCCTGTTAGTTACTTATTTTGTTTAATGCATGCCTTAACCATTGTAACTAAAAAATAAAAATAAATAAATAAATAAGACGTTTATTCATCCACACAATGCTTTGAGTATTAAACCAACCGGAGACGCACTGACAGGCGTTCCCCTCTGCCAAAAAAAGTGTCGGTCAACACGCATACCTGTTATATACAAGTAGTTTTTTTGAGTTCACGGAGTGCTTGGATTGGTGAATGTATTTGTGTGCATCTAGTTCAAGCTAGTGTTTAATTGTTTTGTCAAAAAATGCGTTAGTTTTAACATTATTTGCGCAGAAATTGACCGACTTTTTTTGCAAAGAAACTAGTGCGCGTGACGTCTCCTGTTGGTTTAATACTCAAAGACACAATTGCTATAACTAGACTAAAACTAAAAAACTTAGTTACTAGAGTAAGAACATAATGTGAATGAATAATGTAATTGTATTTTAAATCACAGTTTTTTTCAATGTTTAGTATTACAGACAGAGCTGAGTAGCAAACTCATCACTACATAGTATAAAACAAAGTCGCTTTCTCTGTCCCTATATCCCTATGTCCCTTTGTATGCTTAAATCTTTAAAACTACGCAACGGATTTTGATGCGTTTTTTTTAATAGATAAAGTAATTCAAGAGGAAGGTTTTAGTATTAGCATTGCACCCGTGCGAAGCCGGGGCGGGTCGCTAGTTAGGTATAAACAGCAAATAAAATATACACTTTCGCAGTGGTGGCCACCTGTGGTCGCGTGTTCCGTGGTTCTGTATAGCAGTAAACATCGATCGAGAGCTGATCCCATCCTCGTTGCCATTGGCTTTGTAGGCACAATGAAACAATAGGATGTAAACTAAACAAGGTATATTTAGAGACTGGGGGCCAATTCTACTAAATTTCAACAGTTACAGTTGGATGACAATGACAATGACATGGTCAGTCGATGGTGTTATTTGCTCTGAAAAGTGTCGAAATAACACCATTGTCTGATCATTGATAAGTCATAGTCATTCAATTAAGACCGTTGATATATATCTCACGCCTTATATCCCCGAGGTGGTAGGCAGAGGTATTCCATTTCTGTATATACCCACTTTTCACCAGATATTCTTTGGACCCCCAAACGATAGGTGGTGAGCCCATCGCCGGACCGGGTCTGTTACACATGCCTCAGAATTAATTCTGCGACCTGCGGGTTTCCTAAAGATGTTTTCTTTCACATTTGAGCTAGTGATAGATATGTACGTAAATTTTGAAAAACTTATTGGTACATGCCAGGATTCGAAACCGAGCCTCACTGATTTTCATCATGTGAAGCAGGCTCTTTAACCGTAAGGCTATCACTGCTTATTTATATTTCAAACTTCAACTTCAAACATTTATTCATTATTATGTGTGTTGATACAAAGATGGTATGTCATAGAAAGAGTTCCAACATAGTTTGCCATTTTGCTGGCGTATGAATATAAATTAACATAGCAATATGTCAAGAAAAAAAATAAAAGATAAAGATATAACACTGCTCATACGCATAACAGAAAGTTTACTCAATAAACCCCGACAGGTCTGGAATGCGCAACGATGGCCATTTCACTGCCAGACTATCGCGCATCGCTGACCGCTCTCGGCGTGTTGCATTCATATTTGGATTGGAGTGAGGCTCAAGTCACAACCGAGCATTTAGTATCACGACAGATCTTATAACACATCATAAACTAGCACATACTGTTGATTTTAGATAATGAGGATCAGTACAGTTATAGCAAATCCATTAGAAATATTATCCACGTTATTCTTTATGATATAAGAATGATATCTCTTTTTGAATTATCCAAATCGGACCATTACTTACGAAGATATTAAATAATAAACATAGTCAATGATCGCGGGAGCGTGATGACGTCACAATGAGGGAACCAAGTACGGCCGGCCGGCACTCAATGATCGCGGGAGCGTGATGACGTCACAATGAGGGCGACGCTACCGCGGCGGCTACTCGGTGAACTTCGCTAGGAATTCGGTCATAACTTTGTCAATTTTTGTCGTAGAACAAAAATTTTTGTACTGTATGTTAAGGATTTCATAGCTCTATAAATCTGCATTCTCAACTAAAAACGTTACGGATCCTCATTGTATCTTTAAAAATGATTATAATAACTATAAGTTATGCTTAACACTACAGCTGTGAGGGTCTCCTATTAAGTATTTAGATACTCGTACTTGTGATATATAAGACCAAAAATGTGAACCTACCTGTTAACACAAATAAATGATTAATTGATTGATTTTACCTGACGGCTCCAGGACGTCCGTACATACCGTACGTATTAATGTATTTAACTGGCGCAGCAAAACGGTTTAATCCAACTCAGAACAATAACATATCAATAATGTACTACGAGTTCACTCGTTGACAGCGAACTGGTTTATAGGTTATAGTTTTATACTAGCGACCCGCCCCGGCTTCGCACGGGTGCAATGCTAATACTAAAACCTTCCTCTTGAATCACTTTATCTATTAAAAAAACGCATCAAAATCCGTTGCGTAGTTTTAAAGATTTAAGCATACATAGGGACAGAGAAAGCGACTTTGTTTTATACTATGTAGTGATAGTACATCGATATCGGGCCTGTTGGCTCAGTTGGTAGTGACCCTGCCTTCTGAGTCGGAGGTCGCGGGTTCGATTCTCGCTCAGGGCCAACATTTTGTGCATGAACATGTCTGTTGGCTTCGTGTCCGGTCGTTTAATATTTATTTAAATATGTTTATCAGTTGTTTAGTATCCATAGTACAGGTTCTGTCTAGTTTTGGACTAAATAACCGTGAGTGAATTGTGTCCCGCAATTTATTATTATTATTATTATCGTATCGGCATAACCTCGAAACGATTCGTCCTTAGTAGTAGCGGTTATATTTATTTATTCCCTTTCCTCCTCTAGCTTGTGCCGTTTTTTCCATTAATTACTACGGAATTGCAAACGTATGCTACGAAACACACGGAATATTTTGTGTGACAACACTCGACGGTATTGCCAGCGTATTGCCAATACTGCATTCCAGTTCTACAGCTGGTAATATTGTAAAGCTTTGATGGCCAATAAACAATAAAAAAAAGATGTATTTCAATGCATTGTTAGTTCATGCGAGTTTCTGCATGTATTTTATTTGACGTTTTTGTTTGAGCTTTATAAATGTTAAATTAAAGTTTTTATTGATTTAGGGTTGATTTTTCAATAGTCAGTTAAAAGTTATCTGAAGAATAAAGATCACCTGTCACTTTTCCTTTCTATTCTGTCAGACAGTGACAGCATCAATATATTCTCCAGATAAGATTTATCTGACGATTGAAAAATCAGCCCTTAGTATTATTATTTGTTTTTAAGGGGTCTAAAAAGAATTGCGTTTAATTGAAAAAGGTTTCGGGAAAGAAGTGAACGATGATTATGGAGTAAGTCCCAAGGTGTCCAGATTAATGAATTATAATGTTATTCCCGTTCCCGTGGGAATTTCCAAAAATTCCTCTTTAGTGCTCACTTAGGTCATTTATACAACCTTTGTGCAAAATTTCATCCTTCTCGACCCAGCGGTTTTGGCTGTGCGTGCGAGGATCAGTCAGCCAGTCAGTCTCTTTTTTAGGGTTCCGTGCCCAAAGGGTAAAACGGGACCCTATTACTAAGACTCTGTCTGTCTACCTACTGTCCGTCTGTCACCAGGCTGCATCTCATGAACCGTGATAGAAGATGATGTAAGTGCCTATTTATGTGGCGCTATAACAACAAATACAAAAACAATAAAATAAGTATTTAGCTCGCATACAACAAACGATAATATTACGCAACCATTCGTGCGCGAGTCCGGTTCGCATTTGACCGGGTTTTTATATACTTATACTAGCGACCCGCCCCGGCTTTGCACGGGTGCAATTCTAACACTAAAACCTTCCTCTGGAATCACTCTATCTATTAAAAAAAAAGACGTGTGGCATTCGGGGACTGCCGCGGTAAAGCTATTGCATATCATTTTTTATCAACAAGACTGCCGAAAACAAACGACGTTAGACAATGCACGCCCTCGATAGAAGCTATGCAATATCCATCCATCCATCCGTCCGTCCGTCCGTCCGTCCGTCCGTCCGACCGACCATCTACTATCATAACTTGGCTTTGGATGATGCCCAATAAACAAGCCACGCCTCCGTGCCCGTCGGAGTGGGGAGCGTGAGGTTTTTTCGTTACGGAATTTCTGGATTCGGTCCCCGCGCTCAAGGCCCGCGATAGAAGCTATGCAATAGCTTAAAAACCGCATCAAAATCCCTTGCGTAGTTTTAAAGATTTAAGCATACATAGGGACATAGGGATATAGGTATATAAGGACATAGGGATATAAGGACAGAGAAAGCGACTTTGTTTTATACTATGTAGTGATAGTGATACGTATCGGAGTAGTAGTAGGTGTAAATTTATGTACCTACTTAGAAAATTAATAAATAGAATTCAATAAGGCTGTGAAGGTGCTAATGCCAAGAGAAACTTGGGTGAAGTTCGAGCAAGTTCCAACATGAATGGGGTACCGAACAAGTCGAGACAAGTTCCGGGAAGCGATATCAAAGCCGAGCGACCGTAGTTTAGTGGCGTGGCAGCCGTAAGTCACTTGTACTTGTTCACTTAGGGTATTGTAATAAATTTCTATTTGTGAACATTTTGTTGTGGATTTTTCTGTTCTTTTTAACCGACTCGAAAAAAGGAAGAGGTTCAAGATTTGATGCTTACCTTTTTTGCATGTGAATCGATATATCTGTCAAATTTGAACGGATTTAAAAATATAGCATATTGTTTAGGCCGCCCATTGTTCTTTTTTAAATTATTGTATCATTTACTACACATTTTTATTGGTGCACAATAATAGTATTTTTTATATCGAGGGACTAAACGAAGCCATAATATACCAGAGGTGATTTGAAACAACACAAAATCAACACAAAACAAACAAAACTACAAAAAATCTGAAATTTTCGCGGTCAATCTTTACTTCTAAATATAATAATTAAAATGGTCCACACTACACAAATATTGGATGGCTGTTTGAGTTTGTCTATGTCTCATTAAGCAAATTTAAAAAACTAATTACTTTTTACTCCATAAGGACTAAAGTGACCACCACTTTAGCCTCTTCGTAGAGCAGTATTGGCGTACTTTTAGAGCATGAGAAGTGAAAACAGTTCTTACTTACTTACCCTTTTTAACCAAATCTGACGTCACCAAAAAGCCAACCGTTCGTTCTCTCCGGGCGGTCAGTAAATCACAGCTCACCGCGGCCCACTGCCCCACCTGGCCGCGCGCCAGTCGGGAATAATTGCACCGCATGCACTGGGGTGGGGAATAGCCCAAGTGCGATACAGGCCATTGATAGTATTTAACCTTTGGCACTTATTTATAAAATGTTGGCAGTTCAGTTTATTTATATAAGTTTAATTTGTGATTTTAATTGTAATATTTTATTTATATACCAAATATGGATTAGAATCTCAAATAAATGATTTTATTTTATTTATTTATTTATAAACTAACTATTTCTCGTGACTTTCTATTCGTAATATTCTTTTGTTAGAGCGGCTTCTTGCGACTACCGGCCTGTGATAAACGGGATTTAAAGTTAAACACTTAACGTATTACAAGTTAGAGGCTTATAGGAGTTACAATGTTTGTAGAATATAACCCGCGCGATACGACAGCGAAAAACAACCATATCACCATAAATAAATTACGAGTATAGTCACTGACACATTCATATTAAAAAATTCAATATTAGAAAGCGTTTGTAGAAACTGTCAACATACAACAACCATAATTTCTAGGAAGACATGAGACTAAGAAGAGCTGCCCTTGAGTTTCCTGCTCGTTCTTTTCGGGGTACTGCATTTGGAACCAGCTACTTGTCAGTGGAGATGGGCTGCTGTTAACATTTATACAATCTTCATGGACGAGTTTAGTGTGCCCTGTTATTAGAGTATTGACCTTTCTATGTGTACTTTTTGTACCTACAGAAAATAAATTATTTTATTTTATTCCAAAGTTTCATTTGACACTTGTCTAGATAGACAGATCGCATGCTAACTAAATCCTGGGTTTCTAATACCAAAAAATTCCCAACTTCATTATCCTCTAAATAGAAGCCACTTTAAAAAAAACCGGCCAAGTGCGAGTCGGACTCGCGCACCGAGGGTTCCGTACAACCTTGCAAATTTATGGTTTTCGTAATTTTTCCTTTATCTATGCTATAAGACGTTGCTTCGTTCCAAATTTCAAGATTCTGAGTTCACGGGAAGCACCCTGTAGGTTTTGATTCCCTTGCAAGTGTCGAAAATTTGCGGCATAAACGGCTGTACCTTTTGATTGCGTTGGCTTAGAAGTTTGATTTTTTCACAGCTTCAAGGGACAGTAGACCTGAGTAATTGATATAAATTTCAGCTTCATACCTCCACGCGTTCCTGAGAAAAAGGGTCTTGACAGACGGACGGACGGACGGACAGACGGACAACAAAGTGATCCTATAAGGGTTCCGTTTTTTCCTTTTGAGGTACGGAACCCTAAAAATAAGTATTATCCTGTTTATTTTATTGGCCGAAACAAAGTCAGTACGAAAGAATAAATGAATGAAAGAACACATTTATTATGTGGAACCCACAATATTTTGGTGCTCCGGAATTACCTTTGTAATCTGAAAAGGCATTTTTCCTTATAAAACGCAGGCTTATTTTCCTACCAGTATATCCACTTTCCGTACGCGACCGAAATTATATTTTGCGTCTTTTTCGTAAAAGAATTATTATTTTTAGGACTGTGTTATTCCATTCAACACGATACGTCCATTTTCCACAGGGATGGGTCATGGATCTGCGTAATGTTACATTCTTCTACACGAATATTATGAAAACAGTTATTAGTATATTTGTAATAGATAATCTCTGGAGCTATTGATCCGAATCTCAAAATTCTTGTAAAGATCGAAAGTTACTATAATACTCATCATTTAATTACAAATAGGTGTTACGGTTTTTATTTTTACTCTTTTACACATCACATATATTTGAGTATCACAGATAAATAATGAAAATTACTTATTCTAATTCTCAACTTATACATCATATCATTATTATTAGCTACATTGAAAATATGGTTATTTTAAAATAGCACAATATTATACTTATTTTTATATTTAGCTTCAGGTATTTCGGGTTAGGGCTCATAATATTGATACTAATTTATGGGGCAAGTGTCTATTGAAGTATACAGTGTATATATTTCGATAAAATTCGTGAATTTTTAGATTACCTCATGAAGTTAGAATGCAGTCTTCAGTAAAAGTTGAAAACTTTACCGTCAAAAAATAAAATAAGGCTTCCAGTCTGTAGCGGCCGAGCCATCTAAACAAAAAAAAAATAGTGTTATATTTTCAACAGTTGCTTAAAGATTTTGTGTAACTTACTGGTCACTGGTCAGCCCCAATAATCTTCAATCTTGTACACTCGAGAAAACGCCATGTTACCTGGAAATAAGGAAACAAATTGCTTAGCAAAATTTAATACAAAAAATCACTAGCCCCATGCCAGTATTTTATTTCCCCCAAATGAAATATAGATGTCAGTACTTCCCAGTGATTATTTCTTCCGCTTCCAAAGTAATTAATATCCAATGGTTTCTTTGTTCAGTGACGAGGGTAGGTGATCCCTCAGTCGAAAGGGGGCGATCCCACAGGACGCAATCAATCACGTGGACTCATTACAGATCAAAACACGGACTGGATTCCGGACAATCGGATCACGTTCTTGCTGTATTACGTGGATATATGAGGATAGTAGCATTTCTTACTTTTGTAATTTTGTGTACGAACCAGGCATATTAATTGGGACGAATGAGGAATAAAATAATAATAAATACAAACTGGGACGAATGAGGAATAAAAACTGGGACGAAACAAGAATTCCAACTTTGGGACGAACTTATTGGGACGAACAAGGAACAAACCGTTTCAGACGGACTCATGGCCGATGGATCCGACACGTATTGGAGTGGAAACCGCGTTTGGGCAAAACGAAGTGTAGGGCGCCCTGCGTCACGATGGACCGAACGACCTAAGCCCCTTTTCACACGTACCGAATTCAGCCGGGTGGCGAAATATATGGCCGATTGCCCGGTTGCCCGCCGGTACGTATGAAAGCGAATGGCCCTATACTTCGCCGCCCGGCGGAAACCGGTACGTGTGAAAAGGGGCTAAAGGAGGTGGCTGGCAGTGGATGCATGCAGGCTGCCCAAGACAGGAATAGTTGGCGCTTTTGTCCAGCAGTGGACAGCAATTAGCTGAAATGGAGATGTTACCTCCCGTTCCAAGTGGTGCCAAGCGGCGTTGCTCGCTCACACCCTGTTTTATACCGTTCTCTCGGGCTAAGTCACTCGATGGGAATGCACTCAATTGATTATTAATCGAAACGTTAGTAACAATAATTCACTCGTGTACTTATTCTCTCATTTAATCATTCATTTACTCACTCTCTGGTGTATATGAGCAATACTTTACTTAAAATCTTCTTTCTTCAAAACCAAAAAAATAATTACTTTGTCCTGCATGCGTCTATGTATAATTCAGCTATGTTATGTACCTAAGGCATAGGAATCTCATTAAAACTGAGATAAAACGACAAAATCTTCGATCAAGAGAATTACACATAATAGCCCTTAGAATATTTAACGAAGTTCCGAATCCATCAAAGCTCTCGATCTGATTGCACAACCCAATATTCATAATAATAATCATTTATTTCTGTAGGTACAAAAGGTACACTTAGAAAGGTCAACAGTCTAATAACAAGGCACTCTAAACTCGTAAATGAAGATTGGCTAAATTAAACAGCAGCCCATCTCCACCGACGAGTTGCCGATTACAAATGCCCCGAGGAGAACCAGCGAGAAACTCAAGGGCAGCTCTTTAATCTCATGTCTTATTAGTAATTATGGTGTACAATAATAATTATGATTACAGAACGACGAGTCGATTCTGTTACTGATAATAAGAACAGATGATGAAGAGGAGATGATGAACGTGTTGTTTGAAGTGATTAATAACAATTTCATACCATGGAAAACATAAACTTTGATAAATCCAGAACTTCGACAATTAAATTCTGAAACTCACAATATTAAAATATTTCTACTTAACACAATGAAATTCATATTTGTAGCAAAATTGTTAGAGAATTTGGAATTTTGTATTCGCATGGTACGAGTAACAAAGCAAGTGAATGTATATTAAAATCTTTGTCAAAGGATGGTGTATTACAAACTTTATAATAATAATAATCAGTATAATCTCACGCTTTTTTTATCCCCGAGGGGGTAGGCAGAGGTATTCCATTACTGGATATATCAAATTTTCACGAGAATATTCAACCCCTAAACGTGATAGGTGGTGAGCCCATCGCGGGACCAGGTCCGTATACACATGACTCAGATTTAATTCTGGGACCTGCAGCGGGTTTCCTTACGATGTTTTCCTTCACCGTCGAGCTAGTGATAAATATGTACGTAAGTTTTTGAAAAACTCATTGGTACATGCCAGGATTCGAACCCGAGCCTCACTGATTTTCATCATGTGAAGCGGGCTCTTAAATCGTAAGGCTACCACTGCTCATTGATTTAAGAATCATTTGAGAATTATTGTAATTTTTATCCGACTGCACTAAAAGGAAGGTAATGTTAAGTTTGAGGACGGTTTTGCTAAATTCATTTTCAACCTCAGACTCTGTAAAGCCGCCACATTCTTCACCGACCCAATACACTCATGTACAAACATACATCCAAAAAAACCTCTTAGACTCCGGTAAAAACGTCAAAATATTTATTCAAAAATCCCAACCTACTCTTAACAGCAAGCATTACAAGTACGTAAGTAGGACTATTTCCGCCGCTGTCAATTTTACCCACAAAGGGGGGAGATAAGAGGGGTGGTTCCGGCGCTGTCCGGCCGCTTCCGGCGGAGGCGAGGTGTTTTCTCGTTCCATGTAAATGGGCTAGTTTTCATTAAATTCAATATTTGATGTTTATATTTTAAGCGCGTCCGAATTTAAATGTATTTATTGTAGTGTAGTGCTGAGTAGCCTGCCCAGTTTGGGACTAAATAACCGGCTGTATATAGAACTAGCGGTTCTGCTCTGTTTCACCCGCGTAGTTCCCGTTCCCGTGGGAATTCGTGAAAAAAATATAGCCTATGTTATTATTATAAATATCCATGATATTGTAGCTTTTCATTGGTGAAAGAATTTTTAAAATCGGTCCGTAGTTTTTGAGTTTATTCGTTATAAACATACAAATTCAAAATTCAATTCAAATTCAAAATTTATTTCAGTAGGTATATAAAATACACTTTGAATCTTTTCTCTTTACAATATTAGTGTAAGTGTAGATGTACACAACCCTTATACTGTGAGCCCACCGGCTCCCGGTGGGTCCATATACGCCAACACCGAAGAAGCAACAGGTCCTGCACTGACTAAGGGATCAGGTGACTCTTATAACGATGGAAATAAGTTGCAGAGATTTACATACAATCATTTTGTTTTATTATGTTTATCAGTTGTTTAGTGCTGCAGTAGCCTGCCCAGTTTGGGACTAAATAACCGGGTGTGCTGTGACAGAACTTTAAACAAGTATAGTCACGACAGTCACTTCATAGTTAGTAGTCCTCATAAGCGAACGCCAGCCACGCGAATAAAACTCAAAGTCAAAGTCAAAATGTTCTATTCAAAATTGGAACTTACAAGTCCACTTATTGAACGTCATTACAACTCCACCGCTTCAGCATGTATGGTTGAGGAGAAGCGGGGCAAGAAACTCCTCAACACAATATTCTTTTAAATCAATTGTTACTTAATACTAAATTGGGTTAAATAATTTTGTTTGTTTTTCGCTTTTGCGACTTGGCTAGAGCCGTTTCACATTCATAAACTTCGTCGTACAAAACGAATCTGCTAAGTTGCCACAATTCAAAGTATTCGTTACCTAGTTACGAAGGCAAAAAGTGTGCGCAGCTGGTAGCCAGTTCGATTCCTGGCGCGGGGCCAGAGGGAAATTAGCCTAATTTCCAGCACTTGGCTTGGCACGGACTCGAACCCGCTACCGGAACTCGTAATGTAGTGTTTAACTTGAATTGGGCCGTTTAGTTGGCAGTATGTTAGTAGGTGATATTGGCAAAAAAAGTTAGTTTAAAAAACATAATGAGTTATGAGAAACTTTTGTGGCAATAATTAAAATTGCTGATAGTACTTAAACTTATCTGGGCTCTAATATCATATTTTAAAATCTGTACATTAAAAGATCAGAAATTATTTTGTAACAAGCAGATTGACAGTCACTCTCGAGTTCTAAGGGATTCAATAGGGCCTTGGAAAAACTCTTTTGCTATATAACAAAATTGTTATAATATTTTTTTTATCTGAGAATAAACGGCAACTACCCAAAACAAATATTTTTGTATTTTTAATTTTCGGGTCTGTATCTAATCCTGAAGCACCGAACTCCACTTGAGGACATTCAGAAATAAAATCCCGATAAGTAACTCTCATGAAGCACTTCTCTTCTGACTGTCCTCAACCATGGAACTCCAATCCGCAACTAATTCCGAAATTTCAAATTTGACCATACAGAAAATTCCTACTAGGCCCAGCCCACACAGCTGGAAGCGCGGCGGAACGCATTTGAAGACAACAATTTTAAAGACTTGGACATACGGTCAATAATTGCATGAACATAACAAATACGGGGCGCTCCGATAGCCGCGCCCGTATATTTTTTTAATGCAGTTATTGGGTTCGATTCTGCTTTACAGCGACTAAACTTCTTTTAGTTTACTCCTGTCATTTTCTTTATCCTAGAAAAGAAAAGAGACGAGAGATATTTATTCCTGTGAAATTAATATTAGTCCTGTCAACTAAGGCATTTCATAACGTGTTTAGTGCATATGTAAATAAGTCACGACTAAAATACAGCATCTGACAGGACTAAATTCGGTAGGTTATCTTCTATCCCTTTTCTTTTTTTGAGGTAAAATAAAGACAGGAATAAACTAAAATAAGTTTAGTCGCTGTTCCAGGTGTGCGCTGGGCCTTATCTTCAAAACCTTGACAACACACTCACTCTTCAAATAGTTTTAACTGTCGCGAGCTGAGCGTCACTACTAAAAAATAAACCGGCACGAAATGCGAAAAAACTCCGTCGAAACCCTGTGCATTTCCCAGTCCCCCCTCCAAAAAAAGGTGAAGTGCACCGCGTCACTTGCACCGAGGAGTGGTGCTCCACTGCAACCGGGCCATTTTGCGAGCGTATTTTCAACGGCAGTTTGGGGTTAAAACAAATTCGCACCTGCGAGTTTGTTGAAATAAAACTTGTGCTATTTTCCAAAACAATGATTCGTTATTGCGCTCGCATAAATAATAAAAAACCGTAACAGTTTCGATCATTTCCTTTTTTGATTTTTGTTCCTTATTTTATTTTAGGCAAGAGTTTCAAATTATTATCTCACCTAGTTTGACGCCAGGATTCTGTTTTGCAAACTATAGAGCGAAAACGTAAAGTTGTAAGTTAAACGTTATTTCATTTTACACCTACGTGTTACGGTTCAAAAGAAGACACATAGAGGAGGGTCCGATTAATACTTATCGAGCGACGTTATTTTTATTTAGCAGCGCCCCGCGTTTCACCCGCGTAGCGTTCCCGTGGGAATACGGGGATAAAAATAGCCTATGTGTTATTCTGATGTCTAAGATATATAACTGTAAAGTTTCATCAAAATCCGTTCAGTAGTTTTTGCGTGAAAGAGGAACAAACATCCATCTTACATCCATCCATACAAACTTTCCCATTAAATAAAAAAAAAAAAAAAATCTCACGCCTTTCATCCCCGAGGGGGTAAACAGAGGTATTTCACGAGATACATTGGACCCCTAAACGTGATAGGTGGTGAGCCCATCGCCGGACCGGGTCTATTTACACATGTCTCAGAATTAATTCTGAGACCTGCGGGTATTAGTAGGATTATATTTCAACTTGAGGAACGAATATGAGACAATCACTAGAAAAATACCATTTTATTTTCATAACAATTCTACAATTTCAAACAGCACAAAATACACACCCTTTAATTAAACTTTCCGACGCAATTTATAATAAAATATATAGTCTGTCTGTTGTTACTACAACGGAATAATATACAAACAAAATGATTACTCCGAGGCAACTTTGATGATTCCCCCGAGTTGTAATTGGCTGGCAGAGTTATTGGTTATAATTGATTTACAACTTGCGTCCGTTTCGGGCAAAGAGATTTAGGGTGAGGCCAAACGAGCGTAATTTCGGTTGCAGAATTTCGGTTGCAGAAATTCTGTTGCATTCGGTTTCATATAAAAGTCCTATTTAATTCACACGGCGACGCAAAATGAGTTGAAGTTTTATATGAAACGAATTTCTGCAACCGAAATTACGCTCGTTTGGCCTCACCCTTAAATGTAATAAGGCATAGAGGGGGCATTGGGAATATTTTCATACAAAACTTTGAGAAAGGTATGCTGAGATGGTTTGGCCATGTCGAGAGAATGAATGACGAACGATTGACGAAAAAAGTGTATAAGGCGAGTGTGAATGAAAGTGTGGGAAGGGGTAGACCTAGGCGGACGTTTCGAGACCAAATTGGGGACGTCTTGAAAAAAGGCCAGGTCAAGAGTACCCTAAACCGAAGAGCATGTATGAAAGGAATAATGAAAGTGGACGAAGCGAAAGAAGTATGTAAGGATCGTAGCAAGTGGAAAGAAGTGGTCTCTGCCTACCCCTACGGGAAAGAGGCGTGATTATATGTATGTATGTAAACTTTTAAGCCTAAGCGTCATGTCCTTGTCATGTCAGTTAGTATGAACGCGAGCTGTCATTCGGTCGAAATTGTACTAGACTTATTCCACTTGGAATAACTTTTGACTTCAAATTTTCCTCGCTTTGTCCCCTCTACGCCTTATTATATTTTAATCTCTTTGGTTTCGGGTAAGCTGTTGAAGAGGAAATTAAGAAGAGCTGCCAAGTTTAGGCATGGGGGAACGACAAAACATCTGCCTCGACGTGCAGAGTGGGGATGGCTTATAGTAAAAAGACTTCAAATAGGGGTGAATTTACACATAAATAAATAATAAATATTGGGTAATTTTAAGAAAAATTTTCGTCACTGTTTTTTTGGGAATCGATCTTCCAAGCCCAGTAAAATTGTGTGGGTTTGTTAGAGACTAACATACTAAGTTAAATCAGCAAAATTACTTATTAAAATTTAACATTAAAAATTATCTGTTAATGCAATCGGACAACACATGAAAGTATTCATCACTGATTGATGAGACTGACTGTTTGGTGATGTATCAACGCACAGCTTAAAGGGCTAGGTTTAGAGACTTGAAATTTTGCACATAGATATCTTATAGTGTAGGCATCGACTAAGAAAAGAATTTGCAAAATTTGACCCCTAAGGAGGTGAAATAAACGTGCGCGAGCGAAGCCACGGGTAAAAGCTAGAAAGGTAACAAACGAGCAGAGTCATCCAATCGTAAAAGATCACTAACGCCCATAGACATATGCAGCTCACAGCTGCGAATTCAATTGCAATTTTTACAGTTCGGAATCATCAATAGTAACACTTGATACTAGTCTTTACCGGCTCTTATTCACAATAGCGGGTGCCCAGCGGCGTTGCCCGCGCGGATTCCCTTTATTCCCGTTCCCGTGGGAATTTCCGAAAATCCCTTTATAGTGGTTGCCTACGACATATTTAAGACACCTACATACCATATTTCAAATAGCGGGTGCCCAGCGGCGTTTTCCCGCTTGGATTTAGTTTATTCCCGTTCCCGTGGGAATTTCCAAAAATCTCTTTATACCAATTTCCTATGACATATCAGACACCTTCATACCATTTTTCAAGTTTCTAGGTGTTATCGTTTCGGAGTAGTACGTATTGCTCTTTTTAACCAGTTTTTATATTTTCCCGTGGGAATGAGATATTTTCCTGGAATAAAAAGTACTCTAGATGTTGACCCGGGGACTCAGTTATCTCCATATCAAATTTCATCAAAATCCGTCCAGTAGTTTTCGAGTGATGCGTGCACAACCAGACAGACAGACAAAAATTCCAAAAATTGGCGTTTCGGTATCTATATCGATAACTATATACACTGCCGTTAAAATTTTCAAAAAATATTTAATGTACAGACACGGCCCCGTTAGAGTTTTATTATATGTATAGAAAACATTCCAACTAATCCCACATACCAATTAATAGTACATTATGATATAAGTGCGGTAGGTTGAAAATTACAGCCGAGGCGATATTGCTAGCCCGAGCCGTAGGCGAGGGCTACAAGTAAGCAGAGGCTGTAATTATCAAAGCGCACGTATGTCATACGACGTTTTATAACACATTTGCGAGGAAATAAAATAAAACTCCGACTATGGTAAACGAATAAAAACAATACAACGTCAAGAAAAATAGCGCAGCGCGCATCAGCATTTTTTTTTACGGAAAAGCACAAAAAACAGCCTGTATTACTAATAAAGTAAATAAATATTTTTGTGTTTTTGTTACAGATTTACTTTTACTTACTTTACTGTCAAAATTAATTAAATTAAATAATTATGTACATAAATATTTCTTTATTATATTTCATCTCCCAAAGTTAATTTTAATCTTATAATGTTGACAACTTTTTTGACATAAAAACTCGTTGCTGAGATTTTAAAAAGCATCTTGATAAACCGTGCTTTTTACTTTACACTTACCGCACTTGGGCGTAATGAGATACAATACGGTATTGAAATTGGTGAAATAAGACACCTTTTACGAGCAAATGTGTTATAAACAAAATTACAAATTACATTAATTAGTTTCTTGTTCACGTAATTTGTAATTTTGTTTATGGACATAAAGCAGTGATAGCCTTTACGGTTAAGGAGCCGAATATCAGTGAGGCTCGGGTTCGAATCCTGGCATGTAATAATGAGTTTTTCAAAAACTTACGTACATATTTGTCACTAGCTTGACGGTGAAGGAAAACATCGTGAGGAAACCCGCAGGCAAAGAGATAAGGCATAGAAAGGACAAAGCGAGAAAAATTTGAAGTCAAAAGTTATTCCAAGTAAGTGGAATAAGTCTAGTACAATTTCGACCGAATGACAGCTCGCGTTCATACTAACTGACATAACAAGGACATGACGCTTAGGCTTCAAAGTTTTGTATGAAAATATTCCCAATGCCCCCTCTATGGCCTATTATATTTAAATCTCTTTGCCCGCAGGTCTCAGAATTAATTCTGAGCCATGTGTAAATAGACCGGGTCTGGCGATGAGCTCACCACCTATCAAGTTTAGGGGTCCAATGTATCTCGTGAAATGCGGAAATATCCAGTAATGGAATACCTCTGCCTACCCCCTCGGGGATGAAAGGCGTGAGATTTTTTGTTTAATCCCACATACCTACCAATTAAACAAAATTACAAATTACATTAAGTTAGTTTCTTGTTCACGTAGACAAAGCGAGCCCGGTTGCTCGATAATTAACAACACTCGCCTTTGTACAGGTAGTTAGGGTATGTATGGAGTACCTAGATTCCTAGCTTTGTAGGTAATTAATGAAAATCCGTCAAAGGACTGGGGCTGTTCCTGGGATTGTCGAAATTGTTGAGTAATTTATATCAATTAGTCTAACGACATGTTTCGACATTGAAATGTGGCATTCACACATACATACACAAACGCCATTCTCGTTTCTAGCAAAGAGATTGGTGAACCGAGAAGTGACAAAAAAATGCGCACGGCTTTTATCTCTCACAGAGGTATTCCTTTTCTGGAAATATATAGGTTCACCAGTTTATTCTTTCATCCAAACGTGATAGGTGGTGAGCCTACCGCAGGACCGAGTCTGTTAGACACGGCTCAGAATTAACTCTGGGGCCTGCGGGTTTCCTCACGATGTTTTCCTGCACCGTTAAGATTTTTTTTTGGAAATTGCAGACTACTATTTATCGCGGAATACGGACGAAGTTGCAAGCAATAGCTA
Source organism: Ethmia dodecea (assembly GCA_963855545.1). Classification (NCBI taxonomy): domain Eukaryota; kingdom Metazoa; phylum Arthropoda; class Insecta; order Lepidoptera; family Depressariidae; genus Ethmia; species Ethmia dodecea. Next base: position 410,559 of record OY979448.1, read on the forward strand.
GTTTATAGAATTAGATCTTCACTATTTGGAATATGAATAAAACCGTACATTTTAAATAACATTTTATTTTTATTTTTGGTATTGGAACATTTTTGAAACATTTACTCTTACATAAATTATGTTAGAGTAAATAATAAGGTTTATTCAGCAACATTGGCCACCAACAATAGTCAAACTTTAAGAAGAATCTAAGTAACGAACTCTTTTTTAGCTTAATTATCGAGCATTCAACTCGAACAGAAGTATATTTTTATGATTGTATAATAATTTTAAGTAGGTATATAGGTAATAATAATAAAGTGTGGGACACATAGTGAACTTGTTGAAAATCAATGAGGCTCGGGTTCAAACCCTGGCATGTACCAATGAGTTTTCAAAATTTACGCACATATTCATCACTAGCTCAACGGTGAAGGAAGTCATCGTGAGGAAACCCGCAAGTCACAGAATTAATTCTGAGACACGTGTAACACCACCTATCACGTTTAGGGGTCAAAAAAATATTTGTTGAAAAGTGGGGACTTATATCCAGAAATGGAATACCTCTGCCTACCCCTTCGGGGATATAAGGCGTGAGATTATTTATTTGAAAAACTTTCGGATTGAATCTTAGAGGTTCAGGTACGCAAAATAACAGAAATTGAAAACCAAAACATCAGTCTGAATGTTTCGGCAATTTCAAAGGTACTCGTTCTATGTATTAGTTATGTCCTCAACAATTTTAATTAAACTCCACCTCGAAGTGTAGGCCGCCTTTGTTTCTCTAAGTAAATACTACGCCTGTCATAATTAAACAACGGTCAGGGTAATTTGTCCTTTCCTGAGGGTTTAATTACCCTGCTCGTGACGTCACGGGCACACAGGGATTGCTCGAAATGGTTGTGCGCGGGTGCTAACTGTTAGCTCGGGTTATCTTATTACAAGTTGTTTTGTGACCTGCGGAGTCTAGGCTTCTAGAATCTTCTACCTTTATAAAACTCGTCACAGAATAAGCGCAATTCCTCATACACCCCAATCGGTATATTAATATTGAAAAAATATGATGCATTCGTAATTTAGTTTTGTTTTACCAAATTTCTTAAATAAAGAGCAATAATACTACGGTTTCCATGGGTAACCCTAAATTCATTTTAAATTATCTAAAATCGTTTAATTAGTCGATACTGAACAAACAAATTTCAAATAATATTATTGTATATAAAAACAGTACCACTCACTGAGCAATATAATAATAATCTATGTTCACCCTATTCTAAGGGGTCGGTAAAGTTATTCCACTCTCTTAATGATGCTGGGACCAGATTTCCTTCAATTAAATACTTAAAATAATAGAATAAAACTTCTAATCAATTATTTCTTCTCAAAACAGTATTCTTTAAATTTAAAAGAATACTGTGTTTCGTGCCCCGCTTCTTCTCCTCAACCTTACATGCTGAAGCGGTGGAGTTGAAATGACGTTCAATAAGTGGACTTGTAAGTTCCTATTTTGAATAAAACATTTTGACTTTGACTTTGACTTTGATTAATCATGAAATCTCAGAAATTACGAGTATCAATGCTAATTATTAGAATCTATCAACCTGTTTGGGCTATAGACACCTCCAAAGAAGGTTCACATACTTAAATAGATACACCCTAAAAACATGACTCTCCCTCTGGTGCAACCGGGTAGGAACAACGTACTTCGTTTTATAATTTATGTATGAATACAAAATGACTCGCAACAATGTTAAGGCCGCAGCACTCGTGCTTAAGGGCCCGTACACACGACCGGAACTTCTCGAGACGAATGAATTCGCTGTGGTCAATGTTTCGCGGTCGCTCTTCCACGCGCCCTATAAACATAATTTTAGTAGTCTTGACCTTAGGGGCGCACATTTCGCGGTTTACGGGACTTGAGTTATGAAATACGGGACATGAATTTTAATTTTGTTACGACGAAGTTGATAAAATAAAAAAATTTGTGATGTTAATATAATGTAGGCTCTAAGTCCTGATGAGAGGAAATAAATAAATAAAATTATTATTAATGCTTATTAAAACCCCAAAAAAGCTGAAGGCGTGTTAAGCTTGGGTCCCACGGTCCGTAAAATCGCGGATGCACGCAGACCAGCTCGCACGACGCACCGTGGGAACGGCCTCGTCCGTGATAGCACAGAACGTCTGTGGCGGTGCGCCCGTATCCATCGTGAGTCGGTAACTTCAAAGGTGCGCTCTTCTCTCTCTTTCTTTCGCTTTGCATTATGACAACATAAAAACATCTACACACACCGACACGCACCGTTGGACCGGCCCTGCCTGTGGTGCGTCGCCGTCCGTGCTCGTCGGCTGAGTGTGGCTGATCCGTGGAATAGCGGACCGTGGGACCCCAGCTTAAGACGCACTGAATTTTTTGTACTAAGTATACTGTCTATTTATACTACTCCGAAGATAAGACAAATCTAACAACACCTCTCACTTTTAGGCTAGTTTCGGCTTAGTTTTAGTTTAGGCTACATACATGTAAACGCTCCTTTATACTAAAAATAATTTGCAACAAAAAAGATAAAACTATTAATACAATATTTTTTTTAAATAACCTTCACCGAAACCAAAGTACGAAAATCACAGATCATGTCTCTAAATACAATAGATAATCCTATAGTTCCTGCATTCCGTTAGTTGACGGTTTAACCAGAAAATAGCTTTCATCATTAAACTCCGGGACAGAATATCACACACTCCACTTGTTATGTAAATATGGAACGGGCAAAAGGGGCGAGAAAGCCCCGTAAAAACACGGGACGCCGACCCGAACACGTGTAAACATACATTTAGGCTTTTAAAACGTACACCAGAGTTGCATTTTTTATTCAAGCCCACAGCTCTGTAATCCTCGCCCAGATCAGACCTCAACACGGAGGGGTAAGTTCGTTACTGCGGGATCAAAGGGTACATTAGGAATAAAAGGGGTATTTCAGTGGTTGCGCGTCGAATGTAGTCGTTTTTGAATCTTCTTTCATTTCTATATTTTAACAAGTAAACGCAGATGCAGAACCCGCTCAAACAAATATTACCTTAACTGCGCTAGTTAAGATAATACGCTAGTGCTGATAGCTGAGGTTTTACCTATTTTACAAGCTTTTATTTAACTTGCCATGTATGTATGTTCGGGTGGAATCTTGCGACTCAATTTTGAAGCAGATATCTTCGATTAATTGAGCTGAAATTTAACAGTGTAAGTTCGGTGACCAAGCAATATTATGGTACCGCCGAGCTATCTGATGATGGAGCCAGGAGGTGGATATCGCAACTCCTCAGTTGCTACTCATATATCCCTCGAGTTTGGGATCATTTGATTTTTTATGATGCATGCCATACATACAAAAGCTTGTTTTTTTAGTTTTCATGTACTAAATTACTTATTTTTAAACATCAGCTGTTCCTACTTTCTGCAACACAGACTAACTATACCTAGTTCTGAATAGTCTAAAACATATAGCAAAAGTTATTAATTTAGGATTAAAAATAAAGAACTAGTTCTGTCAACCATATTGGGGGGGGATTGTTTATAGTCCTTCGTGACGTCACTCGTAGAGACGTAGCCCCACTAGAGTTTGCTTGAATCGATTTGTATCCGCTAACAATATACCTACACACAACTAAAAAAACACCTGCGACCCAATCCTCCCGATTCGATTCTCTTCCTGTTTCAATTCCATCAGAAATCCGTGACGTTTCGCATTTCTCCGTTGCGAATCGATGAAAGCAATGTAAAGTTTAATCAAACCACCAAAGTTCGCGTGACGAACCTGGAACTATTTAAAGCTGATCACGTCATTAAGCACGAAGCCAATTCCAATGCGAAACATTTAATTCAGTTCAGTATTAGCTTATATATTTCTGAGGACAGAGCCGAGTGTTGTAAGACGTAAATGTCAGTTAAATAGAATGAGAGGCTTTTTGGCGGGAATTCGAAGAGGCGTGAGATTATATTATTATTATTATTATTCGAAGAGGGCCGTCATGTTTATTTTGTAAAATTTTCTTGTTGCGGTATAATTAGGATTAATTGCTAATGCCTTAAATTAAGAAAAAAATTATAGTATGACAAAATTAAGTGATTGACTTCTCATGGACGCGGCATTATAGCGCGACCAAGTAAAATTGACGCAACGCCATTGTCTTCAATAATGTTCTCTAGGCTGTAACAGCTTCTTAAGAAATAAAATTTTACAATTTACTTTCATTCATAAGAAAAAAAACAATTGTTTTTATAAGAGGCAACTCCCAAGAATCCAATCCACAAATTAAAAGCTACTGTACAGCAAGGCCAACGTTGCAGTGCCGATAAAAAGGGCAAAATAAACAGCGTGCGGGAAACCATGAATATTCAAATTTGGAAATGCGACGCTGCAGGTGACACTGGCCACATCGCTGCGAAAAGGTGAAATATTGCGCGGCTGTATGAAGTCGTTCCGTTGTCTTTTTAGATAAAAACTTCGGTTATCTTGAAGAGGTTTCATAACTCGTTTTGTTTTAAATGGAACAGTATTTTTGGCAAAGGTAAACTAATTTATTCTGTTTCATATTTAACCGTTTTCGAGTAAAAGCTTTATCGTGTCGTGAGGACGGAGATAAGCGCTTGTTTTGGAAGTTATTGCTTGTTTCAGAAGTTCCTGTTAAGTTTTAAAGAGTTAAATTGCGATCATTTTCTTACCAACGACGGGATCTTTCCTAATTGAGTTTTCGAAGAGACAGCCATTTTTTTTAGATTTAATTTAAGACTCATAAGTATTAAGTAATAAAAATAATTATAGGGAACAATTCTTTTTTTGCATATAAATGGCTTCTGGAAACGGCTGATTTGCGTCAAAATTATTGAAACAACAACGATTATGACATAAACTGTGTGGTGTTGCTTTTAGGAGGCATCGAGGGGCAAAAAAAATTGTGACTAAAACATGTTTATTCTGTCTAATACCTACCTGACATAAACCAAAGACTAAAGACAGTTGTAAAGTTGATATCCTTGTAAGTTCTCATAACTTACCAATCTAACAGTAATTTAAAATAGATTAAGTTTCGTGACGTTGTTATAGTAACTATACCTATTTTTATCATAACGCAGAACACGTAACGTTATACAAATAACCACAATTACCCAATTACCTATTTAGTAATTACTACTTTAATTTTTATTTCAAAATAAAAATTGTCTAAATGTATGTTACTTAGAGGGTAGTTTTCAAAAAAATTGTACATTTGAGAAAAAACGCGTGTCCCCTTCATTAACACCTTCGTAAAAAATCCTAGAGTGAATAAAAATGCAGTACAATATTTTTTCATAAATCACCACATATCTATGTATAAGTATAAATAAGTTTTACTGAATTTAAACTAACGAATAATACATAAAAAAATATATAACTGAAGTGCAGTTTTTTTCCCCATACTAAAAAAAAGTGTCTCCATGCGACCTCTACTCAAAAAAAAATCGAGTTCCTCTTCGTATACCTACTTATACAAAAGTTTTTGTATACAATCTTATCAGAAAGGCCACTGCTTATGAGAAATCGGTTTAATTTTTTAAAATATTGCTTAGTATTTATAAAAATCAAAGTTAAAGTGGTGTCCCCAAATTTCATTCTTTTATGTAACGACCCTTGTGTAACGAAGTTACAACGTTTTCCTAGAGTTTAGGAATGCATCTCTACTTTTTTTAAATCTGGCAACTCTCGATCTTACTAGAAATATTAAAAACATTAGGGTAGCTATCTTACTTTTCTGGCTGTCAGACAGTTTTAGTGGTGCAGAGTGGTTGGTCACTTTAAAAAAGTTACTTGTGTAACGCAATAAATCAGGTAAGTTGAATGTTTTGGATTATATATGTTTAATATATTGACAATTTTTTTAATGCTTAAAACATGTATCATTCAGGAACTGAGAAATTCCTTTATTTTTTTAAATTATACGTGTTTTAAGATGTGTGAGTGAGTAATTTTACCTCTTTTGTGTAACATTGTGTGACGTTACACAAAAGAACTGTTCTTAAGGAACATGTACATTGGTTATAATAATAATATACCTAATGTGTTTTTTTTTTTTCAGAAAATGGTAACAATGCCGCTGACAGGAGCTGAGACAACGACGGAATAGTTAAAAATTAAGAGAAGAAAATCCGGAGAAATTTTTTTCTTTAGTTTTGCAAAACGAGTTCCTTTTAGTTTTTGATTAATCTACCTTGATTATGTTTATTATGAGAAGTCAAATAAAAAGTAATTCAACATGTATTCTTATTAAATTTCTTCGCTGTTTAATTTCTAGTAGGTACCTACCCATACCATACATTCATACATTAGCAAGTTGTAGAAGATAGTACAATATAAATGCTCCTTTACAAAATTTTTGTGTGACATAACTTCCTTTGTGTGACGGAAATTTCAATATTCCTTTGTGTTTATTTTGTGTTACGTACAATTTTTTTGAAATCCACCCTAGAAACGTACGTTTTTTATTGGTTAAAGAATTTTTGAAATCGGGTCAATAGTTTCTGTGTTTATTCGTTACAAATATACAAAAATACAAATCTTTCTTCTTTATAATATTAGTACAGTCAAGAGCACGTGGAGCTTGACACATTGGACTTTGTAACGTTCTTATTACAATCGCCTTAGGGGTGAGACTTGCACTACAAGTGTAAAGCTTCGATATACATCGAAAATTATTAATCGAAAGTATGTTATGTACTAGGTATACATAGATACCGAGCAGTATCACCCTCTGCTGAATGTAAGCTATAATCTTCAACGCGAGCCCGACGCGGATTGCGAGATTGTAACATGCCAGTGGTCACTTGTGAAACTGTTTAAACTACGCTGTATCGGCCCTGGCTCAACCGCCTCCATCGCACGTTAACATACCTACAAACTTCTCATACCACAGAGGAATATAACACGCAGTGTATACATAAATGTAGATGAACTACGTCATCACTATTATATTTCACTCGGAACAACCCAAACTTCAGCCCATAGCAGCCATAATCCTAGTTTCGGAAGCCTCCTCAAACCCACGGGACACGTAAAGTCTGCCATCCGGGTTCCGGACTACTCCGGACCGGCGTGTCCGGACTGTCCGTTGACGCCAATTACGTCCGGAACATATCTGAGCTATTATAAGTATAATAAGTATAATCTCACGCCTTTTTTATCCCCGAGGGGGTAGGCAGAGGTATTCCATTACTGGAAATACCCACATTTCACGAGATATATTGGACCCCTAAACGTGATAGGTGGTGAGCCTATCGCCGGACCGGGTCTATTTACACATGTCTCAGAATTAATTCTGAGACCTGCGGGTTTCCTCACGATGTTTTCCTTCACCGTCGAGCTAGTGATAAATATGTACGTAAGTTTTTTTTGAAAAACTCATTGGTACATGCCAGGATTCGAACCCGAGCCTCACTGATTTTAGGCAGGCTCTTTAACCGTCCGGGCTATCACCGCTCTATCTGAGCTATTCAGCTTTAAAAAGTACTACTACCATACTTAGTCAGCACTCTGAGAGTTTTTATAAGAGAAATGGCACTCATTACCGAATCTCCGAGTGTAAGACAGAAACTTGAAAGGATTTTGGGAAGTTCCCACGGGAACGGGGCTATGAATCAAAAATTATTGGTTGTGTACTGTTTGTTTATTACAATAATTAGCAGATGGAAATGATTAAAAATAAATTGGTTGGATTATAGCACCTAATTAAGGCAAATAATAAAGGTTATAACTTCTTACGTTTAGTACGCCACTAAAGACTCAAGCAAGTAAAAACAGAAAACATACCAAACACGGCACAGCTATAAAATATAGTAAAACTAAATCCTCTGAGAATATCTCGTGCAATTTTTAGCAAAACATTTTCCCTAATAAAATATTCAGCGGTATTTTAAATAAATAAATGTTTTCTGCACAAAATGCAATCTCGCAACAATGGTTTATCGTATCGGAAAGCGCTTTCGGCGCTCCGCTGTCGCCGGAGCCGTTGGCGCTGGACGCTGAGCCAGGCTTAGCCCCCCGAAGGTGTTCGGATACAGTCGAGAAAGGTGACGTCGAATTTTCTAAAGGCTCCCACGAAGATGTAGAACGTTGGAAATAAGTTGACGTCAAACACTGTTGACTTTTAAAACAATTCCTTATCTAAGTATATCACGATATTTTACGATTATAAAGCCCGTCACATACACGTTTTCCTAATTCGATTTTCGAATTCTTGTTTCGATTCGGTTTCTCTAATCGCCAGCAAACAAAGAAAAAAGACAACTGCAGCATAAATACAATAGACTGTAGTATGACTGCAGTAATAGCCGCACTATAAGTGTCAAAATGAACAGACAAGAGTAACGATTTTGAAAAAGAAATCTCCGTTACCGATTGCCAAAGGAAAAAATATATAAAGATAAAACTAAGCAAAATCTGTTCAAATGCAACAAAACTCCACGCTTCATTATGGGTTAAATTCACAAGTTCATTCATTCTATAATTCATTCAATCAATCTATAACTGTAATTAATATAGATAACGAAAAGATTGGCTTTTTTCTTTGTACTGTATTGCTATGGAGTAGTGGGGCATCCTGGCACAAGTATCTGAACATTTATTTAATAGGATGCCTTTACAAATGTAGGTAGAATAGAATAGAATAGAATATAATAGAATTCATTTGTACAATAGATACACACTCATCACGTAAGTAAGGTAAGTTTTCTTTTGCATTTTAGTATTTTTCAAATTTATTATTAAGGTACTTACACAACTCTTTCGTTTTCTATTTAGGACATAATCGTAACCCAATAACTTTGTAGATATATTTTGTATTCCGATCAACTTTTCTTATGCTGAAACTTCCAAACAAAAACTTTGTTCGCAAACTACGGCAAAGAGCCCAATCGTCAATACAGCCATTCATCCACCACAACTTTGGGGTGAGTTCCTCCAACTTTCTCGTAAGTACTAAACGACTCCAAGTTGAGTCGGCATCGCAAACCCTTTTGTGCGGGGTACCTCGAATTTACCTTTTACAGCTTCAAGTCAATAAAGTTGCTATTGTATTTCATTTTACCTGCAAAAGAAGAAACATTTTTATAGTCAACATTTTTAAGCAAGTGATTGTATGATTATTTTAAAAAGGAAACAACAAAGCCTTATTGCAAACAGAAAAAACAGTCTCACTATTATTGTTGTCTCACTAGTATTGTGAGATTATTTCTTTCTATTTCTTTCTTTCTTTCATTTATTATTGAATGAGGAGGCAAATTGGTGTTGTATTGTATTCAGAACAAGTTCTGTATTCGCAAGACACTAGACTAAGTAAAGAAAACACTACCTACTCTCCTGTAAAAACGCTGAACCCCGTTATATACGAAACAGAAGCTCCAACTACAATCTTGTTAAGAACTCCAGCGCAACAAAAAAGATTACTTTACCACGTTACCTTAACAACAAAGTTAGTCCAACGACTTTTTACAGCGAGCGCAATACGTCACGGGCAACTTTTACGTCGTCACGTCATCTTTACGTTACCGTTGCGGTTACGAGCCGGTGTCTACTTTCTAGAAGGACTTGAGAGCCGAACCGTGTTGCTGAGTTTAATAAAATTATTAAGTGATACAATATTTCTTGATAGCCCATTTGACGTATCATACAGTTTCTTTAAAACCAAGATACTATTTATTTTATGTGGGAACATGTATTCAGTATTTATTTTATGTGGGAACATGTACTTATTCAGTATAGGTTTAAAAAAAAGTATAGTATAGCCAACCAAAGAGGACGGTTACAAAATCTGTCAAAAAGGTAGCTGTCATACAAAACATTTATACAGAATAAACGACCCATTGCAATACTAAAAAAACTACACAATCAAGTAATTCGGGATGAGACGTAGAATTTCGTATATGCAAAATGACATATTTTCAGAAATTTACATCGCTAATTCTCTTATTAGGGTTCCGTACCTCAAAAGGAAAAAACGGAACCCTTATAGGATCACTTTGTTGTCCGTCTGTCCGTCCGTCCATCCGTCTGTCAAGACCCTTTTTCTCAGGAACGCGTGGAGGTGTGAAGCTGAAATTTATATCAATTACTCAGGTCTACTGTCCCTTGAAGCTGTGAAAAAATCAAACTTCTAAGCCAACGCAATCAAAAGATACAGCCGTTTATGCCGCAAATTTTCGACACTTGCAAGGGAATCAAAACCTACAGGGTGCTTCCCGTGAACTCAGAATCTTGAAATTTGGTACGAAGCAACGTCTTATAGCATAGATAAAGGAAAAATTACGAAAACCATAAATTTGCAAGGTTGTACGGAACCCTCGGTGCGCGAGTCCGACTCGCACTTGGCCGGTTTTTTTTTTTAATTTGACATCCTGAAATGAGACTGCACTCAAAACGCAAGCTAATTCGATGCAAAAGTTAGGTATATTACATATAATCCACTACGATAAAACAGTATTTGAATTCTCCGCGGGGATAAGCCGTGAAACAATAAAGAGTAAAGGCGAAAGCACCTTACCGAAAAAAAAACACTCCGTCACCAAAATCACAAAAAAGGAATAAAAAACAGCAACATACGAAAGCAACGTTATCCAGTAGCCGCAGCCCGGGTTATCTGCGCAAAAACCACAGAATACTAACTTTATAAAAATTCCGGACGAAACGCGGATGTAATCAAACCGACAAAAACAAACCCTGTCCGTTGGAGATAGAGACAAATACCAAACACTGGAAATATCAGATGGCCGCAGTCATGGGAGCTTTTACATCTGTCACCTGTAACTTGGGACGAAAATATATTTTGGCGTGATAACGTCTTATAAATCGATTAGAGAGAAATTTTTATTGAACTACTTCTGCAGCAAGTGCAGTTATAGTCCCCTGTTGGTAGTGAACTCTCCTTTCATGCGTGAATGTATCAATGTTTTTTTTAAACTTGCTTACATATTTGAATACTGCTGAAAAGTGGGTATATCCAGGAATCGAATACGTCTACTGTCGAGGTTAAAAGCGCAAGTTTATATATATGTAGGGATATGGATTGAGATACACTGTTTTGTGCTGTGTAATTTTATTTTAATTTAAACTATTATGCGCACCGAACCATCTTTCAACAAAAAAAAAACTATCTATCTCTTTCACTCATCGTCTTGCATCCTATCTACCTCTCTTTTTCACAATTTGCATTCCGTTTCATCAATCCTACATGTGTAGTGTTTAACTGTTGAATGAGGTCATAAAAATGAAACTGATATACGAAAGACACATAAACCATACAGCGCTAAATAAAGCGCTTTAAAATTTAGAACCATGATAAATTAAACGCAATTTCCGGCACAAAATTGCTTTCCCGTTTCTTAAAACAACAAGACTAGTTAGGAAAACAAAATCATAAAAGAACAATTGCAACGTTTTCGCTCTGGGGAGTTTTTATTTTCTTTTTTGCTGGAACCAGGTCGCAACATTGCTGAAGCCGTGCGTCGCTGCAAAGACAACACTTTCAACGCTACAACGATATGCTACAAGATTTTGACTTCTTTAACTTTAGCAAGGCATTTCTTTTGCCCTTTTTCGATTAGCGCAGTGTGGTCTACCTTTATCAAATATCCAGTTACAGAATATTTTGACAGTAACAGGTTGTCTAGTCACATTTGGAGGTTAAAAAAAATATAATGACGTATATTTACAACAACAAAAAAAATAAATGGATTGTTTTTTTTTTCCTTTGCCTCGTCAATAACAATAAGGCTCGATTCAAATGCTACAGAGTTTTAGAGAGTTATTTTTGAGATAAGACTTGCTACTTACATGTTGGACAAATGCAGATAACTTCAGATCCAGTTGCTCTTACGAAATATGTTGCATAAATACAATACAATACAATACAATAACTCTTTATTGTACACCAACAACAACACAATATGGATACCAACATTAACTAAAGTACAATGGGCGGTATTATCGCTTTTAGCGATCTCTTCCAGACAACCTTAGGATGGATGAAACTGAGAGATTAAAACTAGGGTAGACGGTGCACTATATATTATTGAACATACTCTTACATACTATTACATACATAAATAAATAAATATATAAATAATATAATATATTAAATAAAATAAACAAGAATAGAAAATACTTTCACACATACTTGAGGATAATAATAGATAATAATTATAACAAATAAAACAGAAAATTAATTCACATCAATGCTTGCAAGATAGTGAGCCTTCAGTCGAGTTTTAAAAATGTGAATCGATTCAGCACTTCTGACACACAGGGGTAATGCGTTCCACAAGCGAACAGCCTGAACGGTAAATGAGTTACTGTAAAATTCTGTTGTATTACGAGGAAATTGTAAATACCTATGCAATAAAAATTACAAAAAGTTAAGATTAGCAAAAGTAAAAATTATCCCAAGATAAAAGACATACCAACTCTTTATTAAGTGCTAGTCATGAACTTGGGCTATGTGGTCTCAACACCAATATTCCAAGGGTAAATTTCAAGTCAGAACATGTTAAATAACCGATTTTAAATATAAATTAAGTTTTACAAGCTCCAAGTCTTACAGCTTGGACCGAGTGTCCGCAAAATAGGAACGGAAAACTCGGTATTGTTTTGCTCTGGCCAAGCGCGAGTCGGGAGTGGAGGGCAACTCGATTGCGGAGAAAATTGCGCCTTGTTATAGACCGACTCTGTTTAGTTTAGAGTTCATTGTTTCAGCGGCCGGCTGTTTCCGGTTATAACTGGATTTCGGCGGAACAAACTGGATTTTCCCGCTCTCGCCAGCTTCTGTGTTTGCTGAGGTTGTTTGGTGAGTATTTATTACGTTTTTATTTAGTTTGTGCGATAAATAAACTTCCGTCTTACTATTTAATCACTTACATACTTAGACGACAGTAACTGATCGATCTTTGGAGCGTTAAATATTTAATTTTCCGACTTTTGTTTTAATATTTTTTCTATTCAACAAAGTGAGCTTATCGCAAATTTACCTTGGTATAATGGTACCTAAAGAAACAAGTATTTAAGTTTAAATTAATAAATAGATACGCTTACGCCATTATATACCCAAGGGTATTTTTTTCCGAAATTACAAACTTTTCGTCTTTGTTGGACTCCAAAACGTGACAGTACGTAAGCCCATCGCCGGACAGGATCGCAGTTACACATGCCTCAGAAGCGATTCCGCAACCTGAGGGTTTCCTCAGAACGTTTTTCTTCATCATGTAACTAGTGATAAATAAGTTTTTTATTTGCGAATTGTTTCGATATCACTACATAGTATAAAACAAAGTCGCTTTCTCTGTCCCTATATCCCTATGGCCCTATGTATGCTTTAATCTTTAAAACTACGCAACGGATTTTGATGCGGTGTATTTTAATAGATAGAATGATTCAAGAGGAAGGTTTTAGTATTAGAATTGCACCCGTGCGAAGCCGGGGTGGGTCGCTAGTAGACTATAAGTACCTAGTAAGAGTTTAATTATTACTATTCCAGTACTGTTGCACTAGCTATACAATACAATATTAAATTTGTATCTTTGTTACAAATAAACTCAAAAACTACTGGACCGATTTTAGAAATACTTGCAAGAGTATCCCTGAGTAACAAAGGCTATATTTTATTAACTACGCGTTTAAAACCGCGCAGAACCGCTAGTAAATAATATCACGTCCTTTATCCCCGAGCGGGTAGGTAGAGGTATTCCATTTTTGGATACAATATTACTACTCTATTATTATTCTGTTATTATTATTACTATTATTATTCCAAGTAATACAATATTGCTACTCGTAAATTCCGAATAAAACAAAATTACTTTTACAACGTAAAAAATCGAACGAAGCGAACTGCATCAGCCAACCTTGCACCGATGACGTCACACCGAGCACCCAGAGGGTTAAGAGGATTAACCTGCCCGTTAGCAAAGACAGCCAGGTGAATTATATTGGCTTTTAGCCTCAGTGAATTGGGGGTTAAGTCCAGCCTTTGGACGTAGAAAGGTAATCTTTGCACTACACGTTAGGTAAGTCTGTAAAGTGTGAATTATACTTCATACTACTCTATCTATATTGGATGTTTTTTAGGGTTCCGTACCTCAAAAGGAAAAAACGGAACCCTTATAGGATCACTTTGTTGTCCGTCTGTCCGTCCGTCCGTCCGTCTGTCAAGACCCTTTTTCTCAGGAACGCGTGGAGGTATGAAGCTGAAATTTATATCAATTACTCAGGTCTACTGTCCCTTGAAGCTGTGAAAAAATCAAACTTCTAAGCCAACGCAATCAAAAGATACAGCCGTTTATGCCGCAAATTTTCGACACTTGCAAGGGAATCAAAACCTACAGGGTGCTTCCCGTGAACTCAGAATCTTGAAATTTGGTACGAAGCAACGTCTTATAGCATAGATAAAGGAAAAATTACGAAAACCATAAATTTGCAAGGTTGTACGGAACCCTCGGTGAGCGAGTCCGACTCGCACTTGGCCGGTTTTTTTTTTACCGTCTGGAAAAAAAATATGACGTATAAGGTATCTAGAGCCGAAGTTATACATGAGATTAATTGTTAAATATAGTCATGTTTAATGCAATTTACCAAATCTAGAAAACTACGCACAGTACTATGCGCAGCTGGCGGTTGTAGGTAGATTGCGCATAAATGGAAGCTACGAGCCTGTTTCTTTTTAGAATATTATTTCAAATATTTCAGTGTGTATTATTGACTACAATTGGGTAATGTATATGGGAGAAAAAAAAATTGAAAAAAAAAAATTTTTAAGTAACATTGCCAATGAATCTGTTACACTTACCTATCACACCACATTTTTTTCCAGACGGTAAAAAAAGTCACCCTGTATATCAACATCTATCTAGGTAAATGAAGTTACTGACTCATCGATTAACACAGCCGAAATCTATATCTATACTAATAATATAAAGAGAAGATTGGTATATTTCAAAGAGATTAAAATATAATAGGACATAGAGGGGACAAAGCGAGGAAAATTTGAAGCCAAAAGTTATTCCAAGTGGAATAAGTCTAGTACAATTTCGACCGAATGACAGCTCGCGTTCATACTAACTGACATGACGCTTGAGCTTCAAACATGCTTCAAAGTTTTGTATGAAAATATTCCTAATGCCCCCTCTATGTCCTATTATATTTTAATCTCTTTGGTATTTTTGTATATTTGTTACGAATTTAAAAAATTACTGGATCTATTTTAAAAATTCTTTCACTATTAGTAACAATCATAAATTGTGGGACACAATTCACACACGGTAATTTAGTCCCAAACTAGGCAGGGCCTGTACTATGGTACCAAACAACTTATAAACATACTTAAATGAATATTAAACCACCAGACACGAAGCCAACAGACATGTTTATGCACACAAATGTTGGCTCCGTGCAGGGATCGAACTCGCGACCTCCGACTCAGAAAGCACGGTCAGAACCAAATGAGCCAATAGGCCCGTCAGAACAATGGAAAGCTAGAATATGCCTGAGTAGCATAGGCTATATTTTATTCCCGTATTCCCACGGGAACGGGAACTACGCGGGTGAAACCGTAAAGAACCGGTCTAGTAATATTATAAATGGGAAAGATTTGCATTTTTGTTTGTAACAAATAAACTCAAAAACTACTGAACCGATTGTAAAAATTCCTTCACCAATGGAACCGCTACAAATCAATATAAAGAGTACCCGAAACCTACGAGCGTGCATGAGTCGTTTGATGGATGAGGAAAAACGCGAGATCTTTCAGGAAAAAATCATCAAATTAATATACCTACTTACTGGACCACAAAATGTAAATCGAGAAACAAAGTTGATTTACCTGTATTTAAAATGCTAAGACAAAGGAATAAAAAACTTAGCTACAGTTTTCTAATTTCACCGTTTTCGTCAATTCACAAATTATACCAAGAACTGTACCGTTAAAAGTTTAAATTAGCACGATTCGCTACTTAATTACGCCAAGACGTACCATTCCACTAGATTCTTATCATACGAAACCGACTTACGAACAATCCAGCAAAAATGTCCGCATTGCGATACTTGCCTTCCAGGTGGAAAAAAAGAAAAAAGCGCGGGAAAAGTGACAGTGACAGAGCGCCCGGCAACGCTGAATAAGCCGTTACCTTTGCTTGCCCTTTTATTTTTCTGTAAGCAAGATCATCGGATCGCCGATTTTTCTTCGTAATTTAATGGCTAGTCTCTTTTGAGGAAACGCTGTTGAATTATTAGGCATAATAACCACGCTTCAAATGCTGAATCTTTCCATAGGATTTTTTATTTTATGGTCGGTTTTGAGGAGTTCGTGTAAGTATAACAAAGAAATGAATTATAACAAAGGAAAGCCACCTTAATTTTTCTACAAAAATGCATGATTCGTTTTGAAATTGTAATGTTAATTTGTCTTGATCTTTTTAAAAGAGATACTTAGGTCGTGATTTTTAAGAGTTTTATATATGTTTAGGTAGAACTGCAAAAGCAAACAAAAACGTACCTAGGTAGGTATTTAATCTAAAACTTATTACCGGTAAGTATAAGTCTAGTATAAGTCTATTGTGATACGTCTGACGACAGTTCGAATTCTTACTAAGTTTTAAATATTCCCAGTGACCGTTCCCTAGTATAAATAAACCTCTTTGTTTTTATAAATATTTATTACTAAATTGATGGGGAAGGAAAACATCGATACGAAACACGCAAGCCCGGAAATTGGTTTGAGACTCATACCTCGCCACACCTAATCTAAAAGTAAAATCCCGATAGAGTACGTGCACAAACTCGCGGGAAAGAACTAGTGCAAAGTTACGTTAAAACAAGTTGCCATTCCCGTGGCAAGTCTGCGTCCCGCCCCATTACCCTGGCAAGTTTACTCCTGCATTTGCGGCTGCATTGTACATAACACCTTTCTTGAAGAAAACTTATCTATATAATGTTTAACACTTTCCTCTGGAATGTTCTGAGGTGTGTTATTCTAAGCTGTAAGTAATGTTTTTTTCCCATGTGAACGCAAACAGATGGGTAAACTAACATATACGATGGTAATTATAGAGAACGCTTGTGGATGTAATGTTAATACATTACTTTAACATCGACAATTTTATATTAAATTATTTATTATTATGGTATCTATAATTATAGTCATGGTGTTTTTGTTGAGTTTGAAAACTCATATAGGTATTTAATTTCGAATGCTAAAAATATATTTAAAAAAATGATTCCATAAACTAAATTTTTTGATTGACATTACGTTAAAATACGCTACGCTACAACCAGGTAGATTTTGTTCATGTAGATGCATCAATCAAATAGGTAAAAAATGAAAAAATATATTAGAAAAATCTTACCTGTGTACTAAATATAAAAATGAAAGAAAGTGGCCGAACAAAGCCATCAAACGTCTTTTTATTCAGAGTTCATATTACCACGGGTATATCAAAAGCCAAATTTAATTCAAAAAGTAATAAACTTTGCATTCTCCGAGACGCTCAAGTATTCATATAACCTACGTGTCCTTGCACCGTCGGTGTACAGTTAAGAGCACATGAAACATTACACTTGTATTACGAATCTGACGTCTAAGGCGATTGTAATAAGAACGTTACAAAGTCCAATGTGTCAAACTCCACTTTGGTCTTGACTGTACTTCATAACAAACAACTTTAGAACAAGCGCATATAGATACTTTGTCTCTTATGTACGAAGCAAGTCAGACGAATATGTATGAGATGAGTCATAGAGAGAGCGTTACTCTGGAATGTGATCTGTACCCTGGGTCCCAGGTGATTCGAATATGAAGTGCTGTTAGTAAAGGCGTCTCCACACCGTCTGGCACGAACTACGGTCTGGAATGGTCGCTTTGTTGATTAAACTGCGATTCACCAAAACTTCACTAAGTGGTTTCTTGGGAAACTGTATTTTGATGAAGATTGCGCATTAGTCACACAGAATACTTTTGCATTAATCATGTCTGCGCTGCGACCATAGTTTTTATATACGTGATTTAAGTCTTAGAATTATCTAGTCTTCTTAGTTTTTAAAACCACCTTCATGGATAAAAAAAACAGTGACGTAGTAGAAGCTTCACAAAACAATTTTAAGGACGTGATGTCATATCACGCACATGTCAATAAAACAATATGTCTGACTAATCTTAAATCATAATCCAATATTTTTTATTCAACATTGGAATTTCGAAATCATATTACATACATTAAATCGAATGTGTTGCTAAGGTATTATATGCTCTACTATATATACTAGCATTTCAGCTAATTGCTGTCCACTGCTGGACAAAAGCCTTTTCCGAAGAGCGCCAACCATTCCGGTCTTGGACAGCCCACATCCATCCACTGCGCCACCTCATTTAGGTCGTCGGTCCATCGTGCCGCGTGCCTATATCCTAGGCTAGTTTGAAATCCCACAGGCCAGCAGCTACACCAGTCTTTCAGCTCAGTGTGGCAAGTGCTTAACACAGTCTGGTCAACGTACCAGCGACCTCTCACGCAATAATACGCAGCGGCAGCTAAATTAATTATTAAAGACCAAAGTTGCTCTATCACCGCGCCACTCGATTTAATAATGGAGTTTGTGAGCAATTAAATCGCCGCATTTCGCCAAATTCGCTGGTAGAATAATTTTCGAGGGTGCAATAGAATGGACAATGTATAGATGGCGAAATTATTGATGTTACCCGAAGGTGTATAAAGTTTAGAGTGTATGTTAGTACGGATTTTAAAGTGTAAGGTATCGCTAGACTCTATCGCTTTTACCGTCACCTTTGACTAAATCCTTTAAAAAAACACCTAGAAACATGCTGTAGTTTACTCAAACTAGCCGTGGCGCTGTTAGAATGACGTCATTCTAGCAGCGCCACAAACTTCTCATATCTTCAAAAGTACTGCACCCGTAATTTTTTACACATCTTGAGAAATAGTGACAAATTGGTGACTAAGTAAAGCAACGCTACGTTTCAAAAGCCAATAGCGTGGCGCTGCTAGCATGATACACATAATATGTTATTAATTTCACAATTTGTGCAACGGTGTTATATAATAAAAGAAACAGATACTTAAAGCTTGTATTACAAATAGGTATTATCATTACCATAGCATTTATTAAGGGCGCTTGTAGCCAAGATCATAAGATCATGGTAAGTTCATAAAATGTTAATTAATTCCTTAAAACGTCTCGGTTTTATGAATGAGATTATACACCTCTGTTGTGGTTTAACATCGCAGTTACTTAAATAATACGTGCAAAATAATGTTGATACAATTGTCTGTTCGTAAACGTTCGTGTTGCGAATTTTGCGTATTAGACATTTTTTGCGTAAAATATGTTTTTTAAGATTGGACATTGGACAAGGAGCCCTCGGGAGTAATAACAATTTAGTTTAAATTAAAACGGAAGCAAACGAGCCATCGGATGGTAAACAGACATCGTAGCCCATAGACATGTGTAACGGCAGAGAAGTCATCATTGCGTTGAAAAGTTTCCAACTTTTAAGGAATTTCAGACGCCTACGCTGTTGTTTTTAAAATTATTTATCCATAATGATGACAATTTAGTAGACCAAACCAACTACTTAGTAGACCAAAATGCATGGGTTTAACCGACTCAGCGCTATGTAAGGTTATTCGTTATAATTATTATTGTGAACCATATTTACTAGTAAGACATGAGACTAAAAAGAGCTGTCCTTGGGGTACTGCATTTGGAACCCGCAACTCGTCGGTGGAGATGGGCTGCTGATTACATTTAGCCAATCCTCATGGACGAGTTTAGTGTGCCTTGTTTATATTGACATTTCAAAGTGTATTTTTATACCTACTGAAATAAAATAATTTTGAGTTTGAGTTTGAATTCTTGAAGTACGAAAGAAGAGGCTTTTTGGCGGGAATCCGAAGAAGGACGTCATGTTTTTTGTAAAATTTTCGTTTTGCCGTATATTTTGGGCTTCAGTTCATAATAGTGATAGTATATTATGTGGTAAATGTCCGTGATAGTGTGCAGTGAATCGGAAATTCGATAAAATGCCTGCGATGGACTTTTTCGTATTACCTCAAGAAGCCTCTTCAAAATCTTCAGTAAAAGTGCACTATCGCTTTACTGTTGATAACCAAGTGACATTTCGATAAGTTTTGAAGAAACGTATTTTCGTGCATACCTCTGAAGCAGAGCCGAAAATCTTGAATTTCGTTTCGTGTTTAGTGCTGATGGCTAAAATGCCAATGCCTTAAAATAAGAAAAAAAAAAGTACGAAAGAAGTCTTAGTTTTGACTTTTCGTCAGTAGAAGATTTTGCGAATTGGACATTCTGCGACTAAGCGGTACAGGGTTTAAATATTAGCCCACAGATCAATAATAATGGTCTGTGTATTTGCCTGTTTCCAATAGTAGAAAGTGTGACGATATTGTAGTGACATCTATCGATCATAGATAGAACAACCAACCGCCATAGACGGCAGGGACATGACGTCACAAATTCTAAACCGCGCAACCGAAGTTCTTATAAGAATTTGTATAAATACAACTGTCCAACTTCAATCGTTGGACTGCGGTCCCCAGACACGATCACCTCGCCTGGAGGAAGATTTGAACTTTACACGATGGAAGAGCATTCCACCTCCGCTCCTCCACAATAGCACCAATGCCAAATCAACACAAACTGGGTTTTGAATCGTACCTTAAACACTTAAAGCTCTATTTTGTACAACTTCCAATAGTTCAATAACGATTCTTGGAGACAGCGACCACAGCTGTAAAGCTCAATGTCTACATTACAAACGGCAAACTGCAGACGCTAGCAAATCTCCGATCGCTTTATCTGGCTTTGCAACGGCTTGAGCCACATGTGCAGTTTCGATATTGAACGATCGTGTTGACAAACTAACAGTAATAGAGTAAACATTCGACTTTTTAAACTGACTTAAAGAAAGGAGGAGGTTTTGACAAATCGACCGTATTTTTTTTATGTATATTGATGACCGTGTTTTTTTATGTTTGTCGTTTATGTGAATGAAATGTCTTTATTGTGACCGATTTTGATGATAATTTTTTTTGTTGGAAAGGTGATATCCCTATGGTGGTACCAGGTTCAGATGATGGCATCCCAGAGAAATCGAGGGGACCTTCGAAAATCGTAGCGGGGACTAGTTGTTTTTTTACTTTTTTTACTTTCCTTTTTGAAGTCGTGTTTTTTATACACGTATACAGCCACCCGATTCACGTTCCATTACTGCCACTTTACCTTTTTGTATACCAAGTCTACGATAAAGGTATAATTGTCGAATGAGATATAAAATCGAATAAACGAGAATATGGGGGAGTGAATTAATTCTGAGGCACGTGTAATAGACGATGGGATAACACCTATCACGAATACCTTTGCCTACTTGAAAATTTATTTTTCTTGCCCTTTTCCCATTATTTGAAGTCAACGCAGTGTTTTTATACCCTCTTTCAGTAATTTAAAAACAAATGAACTCGATTCAGATCCCATAACAGTGCTAACAAAGGTTGACAATGACGTCAGATCGAAGGTACGTTGAGTACAATATGTAGAACAGTTTCCAAGTGTTCCGAGTGAAGCATTCAAACTACTATAGGAGTCGTCGAAGTCAAAACACGTCCCCGAATCCAGTGCAATCCAGTTCGGACTGGAATTGAACAATCTTGAGACAAAAGACTGTCGACAACCTTTCGAAGTACTAGAACATCTCATGAAGAATGTTTGTAGCAGTTGTAGCTACTTGAGTCAAAGCATTGTTAAAATTGCATCTACAAAGCGAAAATGTGCATCTACAAACTGACGCTTTAATAAGGAATTTGTATATACAACAGTCAGAATTGCAGTGCCACTTTATTTCACACACTTAATTAATTTCACAAAACAGTCACTTCGCAGTTCACTTCGCAGTTTACTACACAGACGCAATAATCACTATATAGTATAAAACAAAGTCGCTTTCTCTGTCCCTATATCCCTATATGTATGCTTAAATCTTTAAAACTACGCAACGGATTTTGATCCGTTTTTTTAATAGATAGAGTGATTCAAGAGGAAGGTTCCCGTGCGAAGCCGGGGCGGGTCGCTAGGAATTAAAAAAAAATAAAAAACTAAAGAATTTGTCGAGTATTACAAAGATGATTATTTGAATGACAATGGTGCGTCGAGCAAATTTCCTCCAGGACAACGCAATACGACAGCGAAAAATAACCAAATTAACTAGCCCAATTTAGTATATATTACGAATTGAATCAATCACAGTTCGCAATTTCTGAGAGTATTAGCAGTGAAAAAAAACGAACTTCCATTAACTCCTCTAACTGGTGGACCCGATAACCTAAATTACAGACAGAATAACTAGATAACCTTATTTATAAATATCGCTTAAAAAATATCAAACGTATGTCTACTCTCAATTCAAAAGTGGTAAAAAAGATAGCAACTTTGAGACAAACTTTGCACTCGCATAAAAGGATACATAAAACTTTAAATAAAGCGAGATAGTGTTTGCTTAGAAGCGAGGACGGTGTCGAGATAGCGCGGAAGTCGAGAAAAAATATCAATTTTCTTGGAAACTTGGCAACACTTCTGCAATAATACTGGAAACAAAGAGTTTCGTTTTGATATGTCACCATCATTTGCTATTCTGCAGTGTGATACTGTTCATTTCTATCTCCGAGTTTCTAGGAATGATTTTGTAAAGGAAGCGACACATGAGAAGATGTAATATAGAGCCATCACAACTGGAATGGCGTGAGATTTTGAAGAGGCGAATCCGCGAGTTTGAAAAGCAACGTTCCCTCGAAGCTACGCGCGATGAGTTAAAAGCCTACCGCCGCCATTAACTACAACTCTGTGAAAACCGTGCTCACGTGCCTCACTGCGCTCGGGAGTTTGCAGCAAAATTTGGCTACATTAGCCATAATCGGGCGCACCAGCGTCGCCAAGCCGACTAGGAGTGGTCGAAGTAGTCGAAAGCGGTCGGAGCTCACAACAACGAGTATTACAGCATCATGGGTAAAGAACGGTAAAATCATTCAAGCTACTGACCGGGTGACCGGGTTCGCAAAGGTATTCCATTCTTGGAAAAATCCAACTTTATACGCCACAGTTCAGAGCGCATCACCGGACCGGGGTGCTGAATCGAACCCACTATAACACAAATCGACGGATCAGGGTACCTCAGAACCCATTCTGAAGACTGCCGGTTTCATTACTGTTTTCTCTAGCCGTTGAGGTAGAAAATATTTTTTTACCTTCTCTATTATCTAAGTATCTTCTAGAAGTAAAATGTATTGGACTAATTTACCTGTCCGAGTCTTAATCCAGCGCTTACCTTTAACACTTTTAGTTAATGGGTTCGATTCTGCATTACAGCGACTAAACTTATTTTAGTTTATTCCTGTCTTTATTTTACCTCAAAAAAAGAAAAGGGATAGAAGATAACCTACCGAATTTAGTCTTGTCAGAGGCTGTATTTTAGTCGTGACTTATTTACATATGCACTAAACACGTTATGAAATGCCTTAGTTGACAGGACTAATTTCAATTTGACAGGACTAAATATCACTCGTCTCTTTTCTTCTCTATAAGAAAGAAAATGACAGGACTTAACTAAAATAAGTTTAGGCGCTGTAATGCAGAATCGAACCCAATGTGTGATTAAACTCTGTCCTGGCTCAGAATTAACGAGAACTTTACTTTACTAATCTAAATAATGGTTTAGGTAACGCGGTAGCACCTCCGTCTGCTAACTATTTTAAATGAGTTTCGCTTCGAGGACATCTGTTTCAAAGTGTTAAATTGCCAGCGGTGAAATACTCGAATATTGACAAGAGGTTACGTACAGACATACGTACAGAAGTCAAATACTAAACGTCAAATTTTCGTTTGTTACAAACGATAACGTTCAGTCAGTAACGATATTTAAAAAAAAATGCTTTTGGGAACAACCAAAAATTTAAACTTGTTGAATAAAATTATCTTATCTCTAACTTTGCATACGTCGCCCCTTTCTAATATATCCTACTAATATTATAAATAAAACAGTACGAGGATAAAGACCTTAGTATTCGGTATTAATTTCAACTTGATACATTGAGCAAAAGATCCAATCAGCAAAAGAAACCCTGACTTACAATACAAACGTCTTAATTACAGCGGTAATCAAGCAACTAACCCTTCGCCGCCTCATCCATATTTCACAACGCGATAACCCGCGACTGACTGCCCTGTCATTACTTCTTACTGATGAAAGGCTGTTGGGTTTGTGAGAAATGGAAGCGTCTAAGGTAAGGGCTTTTCCTTGGTTGGGTCGAAATAACATGTTGATGACTTAAAAATATACAACTTTCTCATTAAATTCTCTTCTCATCTTATTATCATACAAGCGAGCAAAACCTAGATCATCTAAGACTGGTAGATGGAAGTGTAGACACAGATCGAGTAATTGAACCCGACGAAAAAGAAGAAGACAAAAGTATATGCAAAATTTAGTATAAACATATATTGCCTATTGTACATAACGTGCACTGTCTAGACTAGACAAGAAAATGAGCCATCGTAAATCTGAACACTGTTATGTACACAAATAGTGACATCAAATCGATAAAACCCGAGCGAATTTATGAATAACAAAGTTACATCACAGTCATGAACTCATGAAGCACCGATCTCTCCAGTCGATAAGTTTTACAACCTTTTATACTAAGACTTATCCACTCCTACATCATAATCTGGCAAAAAAATCTTAACCTAATGCAAGCCAGAACAAACGAGATACAAAATAGAAAAAAAAATATAATGAACAAAACTCTAATCGACTCTTATCGGGAGGATGATACAAAGTTTTACAATAAATTTGAAAACGAAAATAATGTTGATAAATAAATAAAAATACATAAGACCTCGCAACACAACATAAATCAATCGTGGAAAACTGGGATAAGTTACAAAAGGAGAATTTTAAATAAAATCGAAGCACGAATACAATTTATGAATGACTAACAAAGTTACATCATTACACCAATCCTTCCAGCCAATACAAAGTTTCCAAATAAAGTTGAAAAAACACGCGATATTGAGCTGACACCGAGCCAAAACGGCGCAGATGGTCGGGACTTTAAAAAAAGGCGAGCTCTGTTTAATTTTCTTTTCGGGTTCAAAGATGCGGTGTCTTGAACAGACAACATAGTAGAACGTCTATAGTTGTAAGTACTTGTAAAAGTAAGTAAAAAATATCTTGTACTTTATAGTCTAGTTTTAAAAGCAGCAGAGTTGAAAGTTTTGAGCTTAGATGATATGAGAGAAAGAACGATTTTTTTAAGATATAGAAGGAATGAACTGTATTAGAGATGAAATATGTAGTTTTAGTAAAATTACGTTCAGTTTTAAAAGCAGAAAACTTTAAACACTCTGTTGATATACTATCAACTAAGAGAGTCGGCTTTAGGTATTGAAGATTCATCAGCATGCAGGCATTTGTCAGCAAATGTTTTAATATTATAACGAAGATAAGTTGTTTCTACAGAAACTCGGGCCAAATTTTGTGAGTGTTGTCGCAAGAGAAGATTGATTTGCGGAGAATTATTTAATAATCAAAGGGACAACGCTTCTTAACGAGTGTGCCGCTTATACAAAGAAACAAAAAAAACACGAATCAAAATGGTGCCCATAACCCAAAAAACTAAATTAGAATATAATTTATAAACCACTAGCGACCCGCCCCGGCTTCGCACGGGTGCAATGCTTATAAGAATTTTCTTTGCTATAAACCTCGCGGAGCCCGAGACCTTTCCAACGAATGCAAAACCATGGAAATCGGTTCGTCAGTTCTGGAGTTAAATCGTCAGGAAGGAAAACCCGACTTATTTTTATATAGTAGATAGAGAGAGAATCAACTGTTTGATTAAAGCTTTTTGAATAACGCAAAGTCTATACGGGTATACAGCTCATCCGAAGATTAAGAGATTATAATATCACGCTTTGAAAGGAAGAGAGAACAAGGTTTCAACAAAAATTTACGCCGAGATCAAACGAAATCCCCACGTAGGTTCAGTATGAAATATAGACGTCAAATGTATTTGGGCTGATAAATATTATACTGATGCAAACTTTTAGGTGAATATTTAAGTCCCTCGTGAGTGAAATTCAAATTTGTGAACTTATGTAACTTTGAAAATACACCCATATCTGGTAAGTAATATATATGGTATATGTAGTATAATCACAATTAGTTTACCGATTTCATATTTAAATGGGTCGGTTGAAGTAGGTACCTATGAATTTTACACAAACAATAACAAATTTGGACATTATACAACAAAATCATAACATCTAGCACAGAAAATACGTCACTATTGATTTGATTGTATCAAATCGGTAAACTTATAGTAATTCTACTATAGGTACTCATTTATTGATGATATCAAGCGAAACTTTACCTAAACGTCAGCAATTCCTTTAATTGCAATGTAACCACTTAATAGAATTAAAAGCAAACACACGTTAAGAAAATTCGATGTGGAAAACTAAATACGAAACTCTGGATAAAGAACTCGCTAAAGAGAAAATAAATAAGGATTAGTCCACACTTGATACAGGAAGCAGAATTAGAGAGTACCCGGATCTAAATGGCGAAAATAAATAGCGTTTCCAGTGGTAGTGAGAAGTAGTTCTGGAAAAGGGGTCAGAGTAAGAAAGGGAAAGGCAATTCTTAGATTATAATCTATTTAGACCAATTACAGAAATGAAAGGTGAACGTTCGACGAGGTAAAAATTACGATTATATTTAAATAATATGTGACTCAAATTGAAGAAAAAAGTTGTAAAGAAGTAAGACTAAAATGAGAAAGATTTACTGCGATAGATTGATGAATGTTAAGTAAGACCCGAATATACATATAATAATATAGAATTAATACAAACGAAGCAACGGCAAGTTGGTATAAGAGATATACCAAAAGACAGTGTAGTACTGACGAGTCTGCATTTAAGACAGAACTCAAACGCTCTTTTATAAAATACACAAATGTCATTAAACATTGCTGAGCTCAAAGCGTACAGATAAGAAAACTGCAGACAAAAATATAAGTGAGGCACTCATTTTCTCCTAGACGTTGCGACAAAGGAAAACAAAATAATTTTCATTCCGCACACCAGCTCACCAGTGAACTCACAAAAGGTTTACTTGTAGAAGCAAATTGGCTGCATCGGCTAACGGGAGAATCCAGGGAATATACACAGATTTGAAAATTAGGCGTAAATAAAAATAGCTATATCTACCTACTGCTACCCTTTGATAACAAATATTCTCTGTATTTCGTAGTGTTCATTTATTTACAATGTATAGCACACAGACAGAGCCAAAACACTATACAAGGCAACAGGAAAAAATGCAATACACAAGAATAATAACGTAAAAGCAAAATACAAAATGATTATTGTAAAAATTCACAAAAAGACAACACTTCCTTGCATACACATATCCATCCATCCGCAAACACATCAAACCGCGGCTTTGACGCCAAGAGTGCATCGCGCAGGCAGAGAGTAAAATTGTCGTATTTACTGTAGCTCTCTAAAAGAGACTTCCACCTGTGACCTATAGCAGCTTACCAATAAGATACGTACACTCACGACTTTCTGAAGCGGTAGGAAGAGATAATATACTGCCACAAACCTGGCACATGTTCGCTCTTCATCCACATCCATCAATTTGCGTCGCTCGTCGGTTACGAGTACTCTTTATTCTAGGAGAGATGTAGGTATAAAGAGAAGGTTATACCCATAAAAGCTTAAATAATACAGAGTAAAAAAAACTACTTTAACTTATAATGATTCTCATGGAGGCCAATGCCAGAACTGGACCAAATTAAATTTGGACACACGGGAAGCAGCATTCAATTTTAAAGAATCATAAAAATTCAACCAGTCGAAAGTTCTGAGTCATATAGTCGAATTGAGAACCTCTTCCTTTTTTGAAGTCGGTTTAAAATATCGTAGGATGAAACAGAATGAAGGTCATCAATACTGCTAAGTAGACTGTGTTCAAAATGCTTTATAACCAACACGCAAAATTCTCGAAAGATGCGTGAACAACACGCTAAGAATCTCAATTCTTGTACATCTAAGTATCTAAGTATTCTTCCCGTTTTCGTGTGTTCGGTCACAGGAGATTCGAGATTAACGGTCCACGCATGCTCTGAATTATAAACAGTGTCTGTATCGCTCCGTTAGATGTCTTAGATGTATATTTTGTTTTCCGCTCGTTTCAAGGGAAAAAAAGAACATCGGCAAAAGTCTATGTGTCTTGGGTACCTCACTTAAACCTGCCCACGAAAGACGAAAACGTGCAAAATCAACAGTTCTTGGACAGACTAAGATAATCAGAAATCATAGCACATTTTAATAACTTGGGGTTTAAAATTTGTCCGTTCGCAAAAGCAAGATCTAGGTTGCCGGTACCATAAAATAGAAAACAGCACTAAAAAACATAGACTAAATCAGTCAATGACATTGTTGACGGGACAAAACAGACCTTCAATGTTGCCAGAACCTTCCTTATTAGAAGAGTTGTTGTATAATCGAGAGTTTTAAAAATCCGATTCAACAAAAATACGAGGGTTTGCAAACATTAGAGGAAATATCCTTATTTTTATGTTTATTCATTTAAAATACAATGCAAGGTTTTTGAATTATGAAATCATAATATAATCGATACATGCTCGAGATCGATTGTATACTTCATTCTTTTCCCTGAATTCAAAAGACTGTTTTCTCTTTATCCCCAAAAGAATAAATACAAAATATGGTTATTTTCCATTTGTTATGTATCAATAAAACAAGGGTAGTTTGATACCCCGTGGGTATCTACTTCAGTGGGATACAATCTTTGGGGTGTAGACGTTAAAGGCATTGCTGAGAAAGGGATACCATATCGGATACCAATTCATAGAGTATCAAATGATTGACAACGATTAATCAAGTAGAAGTCTTCATTATTCTATCAAACTAAGATCGCACGTGCCTCAATCGAACTTCGTTATTAAATCTCCGATGTCGCTCGCTCTCGGGATCAGCGATTCTCAAAGCGTGAGGTTGGCGTGGAGCCAGTTTATTCCAGTTTCCGTTGTAATATTCAAAAAGAACCTTTGTCTAAAATGTCATACTAGACCCAGCGTTTTCGGTTGAGTTGATTGAATAGTCAAATTAGCCAGTCAGTTTCTTCTTTCATTATATACAAAACTAGCTTTTACCCGCGGCTTCGCTCGAGCACGTTTATTTCACCCCCTTACGGGTTGAATTTTGAAAAATCCTTTATTAGTGTAGGCTATATAGTATAAATATATATTTAACGACATACTTAACTTTTTTTCGTTTCTTACCAAGGGAGGAGAAAAGCTAGCTTTTTCGCTACTGGCTACTCAGTTTAATATTTCAGCAGCCTTTTAGTGGTTGACACTATCAATGATAGGAGTATATATATTTGGTGCAAAATGTTGCTTTTGTAAATAAATAATGATTTTTTATTTATTGTTGGGTCCCGCGGTACTAAGGATCCCGATTGATCCAGAATTGATATTTTCTTGCGAGATTACATTTCCTAGTCACTACGTAACTCAGTAGAAGTTCGTTGTTTACTTCTATACCTTCTCGTGAATGAAACTTTAGTTTCTAATCTGAGAAAAAAACAGGCCAAGTTTGGGAAACTCTACACGAGACTAATGTCAGACACTCGCCAGGAATAGCAAATGTTGGCGGTGTCGATTATCGACGTGTGTCACGTGCCCTTGTTAATTTTGGTACGCACTAATGTTTGATGGCCTTGTGGGTCTAAGAGACTGAATAACAGGAAAATTTACGTTTAGGGGGTCTTATCGACGTTTATTTAGAGGTCTATTACATGGTATAATAGTATGACTATTAGAGGTCTATTACATGGTATAAATAAATAAATAAATAAATGACGCGATTGAGGCAGACGAAATTTTCTTCGGTACGTAATTTGCAGAAATAAGAGTTTGAGAATAAAAGGACAACAAGTTCGAAACCTTCAGTTCAGCTAGTCTACATCTACACTAAATTATAAAGAGCAAAGATTTGTATTTTTGTATGTTTAACGAAAACACTAAAAAAAAGACCGATTTCAAAAATTCTATTACCAATGGAAAGCTACAATATCCCTGAGTAACATAGGCTATATTTTATTCTCGTATTCCCCCGGGAACGGGAACTCCGCGGTTGAAACCGGCAGGACCGCTTGTATACCTACTATATCTATCATAGCTATAGAATACTAATCTAGTGACCCGCTAAAGCCACTCTTCACTATCACTACATAGTATAAAACAAAGTCGCTTTCTCTGTCCCTATATCCCTATGTCCCTTTGTATGCTTAAATCTTTAAAACTACGCAACGGATTTTGATGCGGTTTTTTTAATAGATAGAGTAATTTAAGAGGAAGGTTTTAGTGTTAGCATTGCACCCGTGCGAAGCCGGGGCGGGTCGCTAGTATTTAATAAATGTCAACAAAGCGAGAGTTGGAGTTGAAAATACAAAATCACATTTTCCCCGAAATTCCTCGCAATTCCAGGACTCAGGAATTCCTGGAAAGCGCGAGGATTGAAGCGAATGCAACTTCCCGCGTCCCGGCGCCGACAAATTGCGCGGGATACGTTTTCCCGCCGAGAAATCTGATAACCGCAAGCTGCATTCAATTTGGGAAATCTCCCTGCGGCGAATTTACAACAGGATCTGGATGTGAAAATATATAACGCGTAATAGTCCAGTAAATTTATACATTACCGCATGCGTCAAATCCGGTAGTTCTGATTTTTTGCAGACTTGTTTATGATGTTGGCCTAATGTATAATCCAAGTTTGTGACCTCGAGCGCCGAACGCAACTTTGTCAAAAATCGAAAAAACAGCGAAAAAATAGTATTTTTTTAAAATTTTGGCGATTATAACCCTAAAGGACTAGTTTCTGAAAAAACTTTCTTAGGACGTTTTTAAAGAAGACTAAATTAACTACAATATGATACTAGAATTGTCTCTGTAGACCCAATAGTTTCTGAGATTTAGCCTTTCAAAGTTTATATTTTTTTTCGAACTTCGCAATTTTTTGCATTTCTGTCGTTTTAAAATGTTGCCTGCTACTTCGTTCGCGTTATTTAGGGATAAAAAGTAGCCTATATGTTAATCCGGGTCCTAATCTATCTACCCACCAAATTTTATCTTAATCCGTGCAGCCGCTAAGTTTATTTTTGTCTTTTATCACATAGATATCTACACTAATCTATACTAATATTATAAATAGGAAAGATTAGATTTTTTGAACGTTTGTTACGAATAAACTCAAAAACTACTGCATCGATTTAAAAAATTCTTTCACCAATGGAAAGTTAGAATATCCCTGAGTAACATAAGCTATATTTTATTCCCGTATTCCCACGGGAACGGAAACGACGCGGGTGAAACCGCGCAGAATCGCTAGTATCATATATAATAGTGGTTCCGCGCGTTTTCACCCGCGTAGTTCCCGTTCCCGTAGGAATAGGGGAATAAAATAAAGCCTATGTTACTCAATAATAATGTAGCTTTCCATTGGTGAAAGAATTTGTAGAATCAGCTCATTAGTTTTTGAGTTTATTCGATACAAATACCGTTAGTGTTATAATATAATAGCGGTTCTGCGCGGTTTCACCCGCGTAGTTTTCGTTCCCGTGGGAATACGGGAATAAAATATATCTTATGTTACTCAGGGATATTCTAACTTTCCATTGGTGAAAGAATTTTTTAAATCGATGCACTAGTTTTTGAGTTTATTCGTAACAAACGTTCAAAAATTCTAATCTTTCCTATTTATAATATTAGTATAGATTAGTGTAGATATCTATGTGATAAAAGACAAAAATAAACTTTGCGGCTGCACGTATTTAGATGAAATTTGGTAGGTAGATAGATTAGGACCCGGATTAACATATAGGCTACTTTTTATCCCTAAATAACGCGAACGAAGTAGCAGGCAACATTTTAAAACGACAGAAATGCAAAAAATTGCGAAGTTCGAAAAAAAATATAAACTTTGAAAGGCTAAATCTCAGAAACTATTGGGTCTACAGAGACAATTCTAGTATCATATTGTAGTTAATTTAGTGTACTTTAAAAACGTCCTAAGAAAGTTTTTTCAGAAACTAGTTCTTTAGGGTTATAATCGCCAAAATTTTAAAAAAATACTATTTTTTCGCTGTTTTTTCGATTTTTGACAAAGTTGCGTTCGGCGCTCGAGGTCACAAACTTGGATTATACATTAGGCCAACATCATAAACAAGTCTGCAAAAAATCAGAACTACCGGATTTGACGCCCATACATTCAACCGACAAATTTACTGGACTATAACACAATAAGCGCAATTTTAGTATATTAATATAAAAAATATTATGCATTCGTGATTTAGTTTTGATTAACCAAATTTCTTAAGTAAAGAGCAAAAATATTACGTTTTCCATAGGTAGTTTTTCGGAAAAAAATAACACATTGAAAATAGTCGAAATCGATTCAGAAGTCGATCCTGAAAAACTAGTTTCAGGAATTGCACTTATTTTGTTACATATTCTATAAGAACTATTTGTTCCACCCGCGTAGTTCCCGTTCCGGCTGGAATATGCGGATAAAATATAGCCTATGTTACTCCCTGGTAAAGTAGCTTTCCATTGATGAAATAATTTGATAAAAAAATCGGCCCAGTAGTTCCGGTAGTTTCAGAGCCTATTCAATTTAGTATATAAACAATACACGCACACTACCCAATCAAAAATTGCAAACAAAATAAATACACCAAAACACCCAACAAAAGTGGAATTTCAATATTTTATACAATCCAATAACTCTTTAGTGTACACCAACACTCTTTAGTGTAACAGTAACTAAAGTCCAATTTTATTTGTAAGCCATATTTGTGACAAGGTACATAAAGCTTTATTCTTTAGCATCCTTACAGAAAAGGAGAAATTGAATAGAATTATTATGCTAAAGATGTATGTCAAAAAAAATATAATATTCACTCGCGGCACGTCCTACATAACCTACAAAACTGCTAATAATAATATCACATAATCAATTTAACAGAATAGTCACCCAATACTCTCTTCAGTTGATTAGGCAATCACAATTATCCTAATTCCATTATAGTAGGATAATTGAAAATGTCATTGAGGCGAGAAGCTCCATCCCCCCCGATAACCCTTCAGTGCTCGAGGTAACAAAACCGCGGACCCGGTTACCCGGCTATCCGGCTAAAACGCGACGCGCAATTTATTTAAACTTATGCTGAGTGAAAATTCCCTTCCTTGTGCAAACGGCGGGAAAAGTTGCACTCCTACCATCTCCTTTAAAAAAATTGGTTGTCTGTAAAGTCGGTTTCGTCGCTTCACCGTCGAGCTAGTGATAAATATGTACGTAAGTTTTTGAAAAACTCATTGGTACATGCCAGGATTCGAACCCGAGCCTCACTGATTTTCGGCCGGCTCTTTAACCGTCCGGGCTATCACTGCTCTCATATGAAAACATTGATGAAAAATTGCATAGTAGAGTGGAAGAGACAAAGATGCGGCAATCTGAACGCTTAGGCCGATCGTGTCTCTCTATCGCTTGCTCCGCGCACTCGCTTGCACGCTCGGCTCAGGCGGAACGTGACAATTTTTGTGCGTGCAGCCGGCGTTCATCTATATAATATATAAAATAATAAACTGACTGACTGATTGGTGATGTATCAACGCACATCCTAAACCGTACCGCACCGAACCGCATAAAGTGTAGGCATCCACTAAGAAAGGATTTTGCAAATATCAACCCCTAAGGAGGTGAAATAAACGTGCTCGAGCAAAGCCGCGGGTAAAAGCTATCGATTTATAAGACTTTATCACGTCAAAAAAAGTTTCGTTTCATGCTTAACACAACATTCCCCACATTCGTGCCACGAACTCCTCAAACAATACTGTTTTATTCCTGCATTGTGATGTAATAAAAAGAATAATTGTCTGCAACGAGATCTTTCGCACCGTGTTCCTACACCAGCTAATAAATTACACGAAACAGAATCCAAATAACCAACACGTCACAGTATGAAGGAAGCAAGACAAAAACAATACTGTTTTATTAGACGGTGGTAGCGGGTAGCTCTAGTGGCATGGTTTTAAACTAAAAATACACGTCCAAGTTATATTCCGCCCCGTTTTCTCGGTAGCCGAACAATAAGCACTCTTGCTACAGAAATGTGGGTCTATTTTCTGCGGCCACAAAACCCACAGATCCTTAATTAGAAAGCGTTGGCAAAACAAAACCTCCGTTCACTTTTACGATGTGTTTACTCTTTGCTTCTTGCACATTTTGAGTTTTAAGTGGCCCGCTTTTATTATCTGCTGTTTAAATTTATCCGGGCGTTATAAAGTGCTTTTGCCGGATATAAAAACGTTGTGCAAACGTACTGACTCTTCACTATCGCTAGCATAAACAACAATATTTGGCTCACCTCTCGTTGCTGCTGCGTTGTAAATATTTGAAGCGCCTGTTAAAAAGCGGCTTACCTGCAACACGAGAGGGTTAATATTACACTCAGCACTAAAAGGGTTTATAAGGGTTTCGAAGTTGTACGGTTTTGTGATATAGTTAATATTTGGACTAAGTTATTAATACTCAAGCATGGAACCCCACTTAGGCAGAGTCAGAAAAAGATATCACTATATGAGTGGCAAAAAATGAACATTGATAAGAGTGCTCCGGTAGAGTTCCATGAAGATCGTTCGTTAATAAAAAAAACCTCACGCCTATTATCCCCGAGGAGGTAGGAAAAATCTATCTTACGAGAATATTGGACCCCTAAACGTGATAGGTGGTGAGCCCATTGCCAGACCGGGTCTGTTACACATGCCTCAGAATTAATTCTAAGACCTGCGGGTTTTCTCACGATGTTTTTCTTCACCGTCGAGCTAATGATGAACATGCCAGGATTTGAACCCGAGCCTCACTGATTATCATCATGAGAAGCGGGCTCTTTAACCGTAAGGCTATCACTGCTCTGTAGTACGGGTTTAAGTGTTTATAAAATAAAAACCGAACTTAAAAGAGTAAAAAACCGTCTGTAACGAATAGCACTAAAAGTGAAAATATAATCGATGTAGCCTATACAATTTTTAGACTAGATTAAATTTAAATGGGACCACCTCTGAAATATGCTCTACCAAACAAAAAAAGAATCATCAAAACCGATTCATGATTGGCGGAATGATCGCGCAACATATACATACAAAAACATAGTCGCTTTGAGGACCACCTCCTTTTTTAAAGTTGGTCAAAAAATACATTGGCTTAATATTTAGAATACACGTTTGAGTATCTCCTATTATTGTAGTAATTATTTAACAACTAGTAGGGCCCCGCGGTTTCTACCGCGTAGTTCCCGTTCCCGTGGGAATACGGGGACAAAATATAGCCTATGTGTTATTCTGATGTATTAGCTATAAAACTGCAAAGTTTCATCAAAATCCGTTCGGTAGTTTTTGCGTGAAAGAGGAACAAACAACCATCCATACAAAACTTTCGCGTTTATAATATTAGTAGGACAAAGCCTAAAATATAATACAATATACATAATCTGTTAGAGGTCATATAGGATTGAACTATACTGGCTGTCTATAGACATATATACTTAATCGTATTTCATATGTGGAACAGTATCGTCATAGTTACTGTTGTTGTTTATACCCTTGCGGATATGGTCGAATTGTATTGCTGTGATTAAAAGTATATTTATATCTTTATGCCTCGCCTTTAACTGCTACTCTGTAAAAGGTTATGGGCCCAGAATCCCAAAAAGCCCTGTTAATGGCCCTGGCAGAATCCAAAGCATTGGAGTAACAAAAATATAAAAATTTATAGTGATCGTGACTTGTGAAATTTATTCTGCACAACAACATGTCAGAGGAATTAAGCTCCACCGGCATAAGCGGAATAAAGAAACTGAAAGGTACGTCGGATTATCCAAACTGGAAATTTTTAGTAAGGAATTACTTGGAAAATAAGGATTGGTGGAAAGTCATAGAACGGGATGAAACCGATAAGTATGACAAAGACGTAGATCGAAAGGCAAGGACCACTATATGTTTGTTACTCGAATCAGAGTGCTTTACGCACGTGTACAATGCGAAAACAGCGAAAGAAGCGTGGAACAGCTTGAAATCAGCATTCGAAGACAAAGGTTGGGGAAGAAGGATTTCTCTTCAACGAGAGCTCTGGAATTGCAAATTAGAGAATTACGAATCTGTAGAAAGGTATATCTCTAATGTTACTTTCCTTGCACAACAATTAGCAGATATTGATTCAGCAATATCGAATGACTGGATCATATCAATTTTGCTTGGAGGATTGACTCCTGAGTACGGCCCTCTTATCATGGCTGTAGATAACAGTGGTCAGGAAATCACATTGGAGCAGATAAAAACTAAGTTATTGCAAGAGGGAAGCAGGCAGAGCAAAATAAACTCAAGCGAGGAGCAAGCTTTATTTACACGAAAAGCACAAAATGATGCCAGATCACAACCGAAAGCCAATGATCGTAAGCAGAAGTTCGGTTATAAGTGCTATAAGTGCCACAAGCAAGGGCACAAAGCGTCGGAGTGTAAAGAGCGAACTAAATCCGCGAATGTCTGCCTGAACACTAAGAAGGCGATCAACAAAGACATGTGGTATTTAGATAGTGGATGTTCAAATCACATGACCCACGATAGAAGCAAGTTGCTGTCCTATAAACCTGAAAAGGGCAACATGAAAATTTCGGTAGCGAATGGTGAAAAGCTACGTGTACAAGGAAGCGGGAACGCTGAACCTCAAGTCAGCGAAAACAAGAGATTATCTCTGAATAATGTTTTGCATGTTCCTGATTTAAGCATGAACCTTATTTCGGTTAGCGATTTGACCAAGAAAAATTACAGAATTAATTTTGACAAAGGAGGTTGCAACATTCGAAATGAGAATGAGACAATTGCGAACTGCTTGGAAGTTGACGGAATTTATGAATTACAAGAAAAGAAAAATGAAGTCGTCAATTTGACATTGTCAAAACAAGATGTAAACACTACGAATATTTGGCATAAAAGACTAGCCCATTTAAGTAAAAATTACATGCAACAAATGAAAAACCTTGTAACTGGAATGGAATTCAATAGTCAAGAGTTCAGCCAAGGATGTATTCCTTGCATAGAAGGGAAAACATGCAAGAGTCCCTTTAAAAACAAAGGTACGAGGGCGAACGAGATTTTGCAAATAGTTCATAGCGATTTATGCGGACCGATTGAAGAACCGTCGTTCAGTGGTTCGAGGTATGTTTTACTTTTTATTGACGATTATACTCGAAAAACGCACGTTTATTTTTTGAGAAACAAGAGTCAAACATTTGATAAATTCCGAGAATATAAAGCGGAAGTTGAAAATGAGACGAACAAGTCAATAAAATGCCTGAGATCAGATAATGGTACTGAATACTGTAATAGTCAGTTTAATAAGTTTTTAAAGTCTGCAGGAATAAAGCACCAGACGACTGTGCCCTATACACCGGAGCAGAATGGTGTGGCAGAGAGGGCGAACCGAACCATCATCGAAAAGGCGAGAACATTACTGTCTGAAGCGAACCTAAGCAAAAAATATTGGGCCGAAGCAGTCAACACTGTTGTATATTTAAAGAACAGAAGCCCTACTAAAGCTATAAAGAATGCAGTACCCGAGAGTCTTTGGACTGGTAAAGATGTTGATGTAAGTCATCTGAAAGTCTTTGGTTGTTTAGCTTTCAGACTAACACCTAAACAAAAA
Source organism: Ethmia dodecea (assembly GCA_963855545.1). Lineage (NCBI taxonomy): Eukaryota > Metazoa > Arthropoda > Insecta > Lepidoptera > Depressariidae > Ethmia > Ethmia dodecea. The sequence goes on from OY979448.1 coordinate 448,478, forward strand.
AGACGTAAACTGGATATGAAAACTGAACCAATGATTTTTATTGGATATCCGGATAATCAAAAAGGATATCGTTTGATGAATCCGAAGACAGGTCAAGTGGCAACGGCAAGAGACGTCAAATTTTTAGAAAATAGTTTTTTGCGTGATGAGAAGGAGAAAAACTCAGTTGCGACGTTAAACCTTGATGGAGATTCCAATGTTCAGTCCAGTATACCCAGTAGATCTGGTAGTCAAGCAGTATCATCGACGGATCACGACATTGTATTTTGTGATGCTGAAAACGATGATGATGTGGTAGAATCTACAGAGAATAGATCAGAAGAACCTGAAGAGCTAGTTACAGTACCTGAACCAATAGAAAGAAGGTATTCTGTAAGAGAGCGAAAACCTGTCGATCATTACGGATGTAATGTAATGCGTGCTATTGAGAATATTGATGGTAACCCCTCTACTGTTGCGGAAGCATTGGGAAGGCCGGATAGCGCATTATGGCGCAAAGCAATAGAAGATGAACTACAAGGAAAGGAAAACCAGACTTGGACGTTGGTTGATCTTCCGCCCGACAAAAAGCCAATACAGTGTAAATGGGTGTTCAAAATCAAGAAACATAGCGATGTAGGGATGAAGCCTATGATAGGAAAATATATTTTACTGGGAGTCGGCACATAGGATTGCGGCTAATAAAATGATGCATAACAGGACGAAGCACATAGACATCAAATATCATTTTGTTCGGGAATGTGTCCTGAACAATAAAGTTAAAATCAGATACATGCCAACCGATAAAATGATAGCTGACATTTTTACAAAATCTGTAAACGGTCCGAAAATAAAAGAGTTCTTAGGGCAGTTATCTTTGTCAAATTACTCTATTAAGGGGGCGGATATGTAGTCAGCGAGTTAGGGATGTTTTGATCTAATGTTTTATACATGTATTTATAAGTGCTTTGTGTGTGTAATAGATTAATTTTACTAATTTATTAATTGTGCAGGATTATTTTTATTGTAATGTTATTGTTATACTATTGAAGTGGAGGTATAGTATAGGTGAGAACGAAAGTGTTCGATACCTGTTTATTTTATTTGCCGAGTACAGTCGAGTACAGAGGTGTGTACGTTTATTATTTTATTGTGCCCACATGTAATAGATTAAGGGGGCGTGTTAGAGGTCATATAGGATTGAACTATACTGGCTGTCTATAGACATATATACTTAATCGTATTTCATATGTGGAACAGTATCGTCATAGTTACTGTTGTTGTTTATACCCTTGCGGATATGGTCGAATTGTATTGCTGTGATTAAAAGTATATTTATATCTTTATGCCTCGCCTTTAACTGCTACTCTGTAAAATAATCTAATGCCTTTTTCTTTCGGAATAGGCAGAGACAACCGTGACCACTTGCTACGAACCTGGTTTATAACTAGTGCGTCATCCACATCCATCAAACGACTCATACACCCTCGTCGGTTTCGGGTACTCTTTGTCTGGCTTTTCTTCAATACATCGCTATCCTTTGGTAATATTTCCCTTTAGCAAATCAAACCTCCCTTTCGCAAAATCCCCTTTCAACGGGTAATACATATTAAGTTTTGTGTGCCTAACTACATATTAAACTTATAATTCTGTTGATGATTGCTCGAACGCGATTTAAATGTGGTTTAGAGCTTCGATGCTGGTACCACAAATTCCGTAATTTAGATCGCACAAATTTGGTAATTAAATACGATAGCTTTCTGAAAACCGCAGCGCACTAACTGCATCTAACCCGGGGCGTGTACGAGTATGCACATGTATGAAAACCATTATCGAAAACCCTCAAACAAACTTCAACAATATTAAAGTTGCAGCAAAAATATTTGTTCAGTAGTTGCACGGCGAGATAGCCCATTTTCTAGAACCCGGTTACACAAGTGTATAAGGGAAATAGCTGACTTGTCAGCGGCGATGCCCATTTGGACCCCTTTTTTTCCCGTTGTCACATTTAGGGATCCAAACATCTATATAAGGTGCACTGGTGAAATGAGCTGCCCTTGAGTTTCTTGCTGGTTCATCTCGGGGTTACTGCATTTGGAACCAGCAACTCGTTGGATGGGCTGCTGTTGACATTTAGAAAATCATGGACAAGTTTCGAGTGCCTTGTTATTAGACTATTAATATTTCTTAGCACGGCCGGACCGTGACTTTAGGGGGCCCTGGGCTTATACTACTTAGGGGCCCACCTAATTACTCAGTTCAGTCTGAAGTACCAACACAACATACCTACACTTGAATTAAATTAATTGAATGGGTTTGATTAATCGCAGAATTCGCTGGGCTGCAAAACATTACGATCAGTTTAATTTATTAATATTATTGATTTTTTCGCATTATCGTCTATTTTTGACTTTGACTTGACTTAGCTGGGGGCCTCTACAATCCACGGGGCCCTGGGCTGAAGCCCAAAAAGCCATATGATAGATCCGGCCCTGTTTCTTAGTGTACTTGTTGTATCTACAAAAAATAAATGATTTTTAGGGTTCCGTACCTCAAAAGGAAAAAACGGAACCCTTATAGGATCACTTTGTTGTCCGTCTGTCCGTCCGTCTGTCAAGACCCTTTTTCTCAGGAACGCGTGGAGGTATGAAGCTGAAATTTATATCAATTACTCAGGTCTACTGTCCCTTGAAGCTGTGAAAAAATCAAACTTCTAAGCCAACGCAATCAAAAGATACAGCCGTTTATGCCGCAAATTTTCGACACTTGCAAGGGAATCAAAACCTACAGGGTGCTTCCCGTGAACTCAGAATCTTGAAATTTGGTACGAAGCAACGTCTTATAGCATAGATAAAGGAAAAATTACGAAAACCATAAATTTGCAAGGTTGTACGGAACCCTCGGTGCGCGAGTCCGACTCGCACTTGGCCGGTTTTTTTTTTACTTTTGTGGCTACTTTTAAACTACCACTCCACTTTCACCATTCCCCTCAGAGACAAAGCGTGTAGCATTATTATATTATGTTTCTACAGATATTTTCCCGTCTTAGTCTCAGAGTCGGGGATGTATGAGCTTGAAATAAAAACTGTCTGAGTTTTCATAAAATGCAGCTCCCGCTATTGCGAGTTTAATATTCAAGAATGTTAATATTTAACTAGCATTCTGATATGAAGTAGCTCGTTCTTTACACTCGCTTGCTTATTTACATTATGTAAGAAACAGTTATGCTAATAACAGCGTAACATATTTTCTCGTGAGTATCTAAAGATTATTGAACGCAACTCAAGCACGCTGCTTCGCTTGTTACGTTAGAAGAGGACAGCGTTATGTGACTCATATAGCTGCATCTTTTTCTGACTTTCCTCAAGCTGAGATTCGCACCTCTATTCTGTAACTGTACCTTAACTTGAGAGCCATGTAATACCTCTACTGTATTACATGACTCTCAAGCACAAACTGATTAAGCGGAATCAGAAAGGGACACCATATGACACTCACATAGCGACATCTCTTTCGTTGCTTGTTAAGTTGTATTGGACTCTGGATTTGTTCCCTGAATATTGCGAAGACCTTTTAACTTTCCGCGCTCCCAAAAATGGGAAAATGATAGGTGAATGATGAACCAATTTAGACAAAAAATATATGACGTCATTAGAAAAATAAGTGTTTTCAGGGTGCTGATCGGGCTGCTGCGACATTGCAGTGAGTCGAGTATATCGATTGTTTCTGAGCAATCATCAGAAAACGCTGTGCCTCCTTGCTTACTTGCATTCACGGCAGCCCTAACTGCATTTTGGGGGTACTAGGTAGCAGATTTTCCCCCTGCTAATGAGATAGATGGACCTCCATAAAAGGTCCCGAGAATTTAATTAATATTGACTGCTAACATTAGCTCATAAGTTGATATTTTTGTATTACTAACACTATGGATGTTTATCCGAAATAAATGATTATTATTATACACCACCTGCATCTGGAGCACCTATTACATGTGAAGTTTTCTTTTTTTGGACCATTTTCAATTTTGCAATCCATTGGTATTTTTTAGGGTTCCGTACCTCAAAAGGAAAAAACGGAACCCTTATAGGATCACTTTGTTGTCCGTCTGTCCGTCCGTCCGTCCGTCTGTCAAGACCCTTTTTCTCAGGAACGCGTGGAGGTATGAAGCTGAAATTTATATCAATTACTCAGGTCTACTGTCCCTTGAAGCTGTGAAAAAATCAAACTTCTAAGCCAACGCAATCAAAAGATAAAGCCGTTTATGCCGCAAATTTTCGACACTTGCAAGGGAATCAAAACCTACAGGGTGCTTCCCGTGAACTCAGAATCTTGAAATTTGGTACGAAGCAACGTCTTATAGCATAGATAAAGGAAAAATTACGAAAACCATAAATTTGCAAGGTTGTACGGAACCCTCGGTGCGCGAGACCGACTCACACTTGGCCGGTTTTTTTATTATAGATTTTAGTAGACATTGCATAAATGCCGTTATATACTGGATGATTTTTTTTACCGTCTGGAAAAAAATATGACGTATAAGGTATCTGGAGCCAAAGTTATACACGAGATTAATTGTTAAATATAGTCATGTTTAATGCAATTTACAAAATCTAGAAAACTACGCACAGTACTACGGGCTGCTGGCGGTTGTAGGTAAATTGCGCATAAATGGAAGCTACGAGCCTCTTTCTTTTTAAAATACTATTTTGAATATTTCATTGTGTATTATTGACTACAATTGAGTAATGTATATTAGTTTAAGCAAGAAAAAAAAATTTAACGAAAAAAAAATTTTTTTAAGTAACATTGCCAAATGAATTTATTACACTTACCTATCACACCACATTTTTTTTCCAGACGGTAAAAAAAGTCACCCTGTATATATATATTTTTTAAGGTAGAGAAAAGAAGGTCTAGTCTATTTCGAGGTTTGGAGGGCGAGAGTAGTCTAGATAATTTTGCGTGTTTTGTAAGGCAAAATGAAACGAGTATGGCACACAGAAACGCAGGGGCGCTCCGTAACACATTAATTATTCGGACGTTTTATCGGAGTTTTATTAAATAGATCGGTTTCAATATCTACCGAGGCGTTTGATGTATAGGTAGAGCAGAAGTAATCATACATCTATATCTATACATAAAATAATACTGTAAGGAGACCATGTCTGTACATGAAATATTTTTTTGCGGATCTTGATGAGATAACTGAGTAACAGGATCAACATTAAGGATACTTTTTACTACATGAAAATATCTCATTCCCACGGGAATATATAAAAACTGGTTATAAAGATAAATACGTAATACTTACTCCGAAACGATAACACCTAGAAACTAGAAATATGGTATGTACTATAGCTGTCTTATATGTCGAAGGCAACTGCTATGAAAGATGGGCAAACGCTATAAGAGATAAGAGGAAGCCCATTTATAAAGCACAATCGGGCATTAGTCATTTTTAGAACAAATCACTTGTAGCATTATTTATGTATAGAATGCCTGCGGCCCACTTTAATTGGTCTGAATAAAGGCTGATTCATGTTATAACGTCCGGGGCAACCATCCTACAATACGCCTCGACATTTGGCCCGGACGGGGCCAGTCCGGGCCAGCGCTTCATACAAAAAGTATTTGACCGTGCCCCGGACGGGGCCCGTCCCGTTGTAACATGAATCAGCCTTAACGAATGTTACTGGACGCCCGTGGCTTTTTGTCCGCTATACTCTTTTTATATTTTATCCACCCGATACACAACATGACTTCTGCTCTACAAATTATATCACAAAATTGTTTATTATCTTTTTTTTACTTAATTTAAGGCATTAGCAATTTAGCCATCAGCACTAAACACGATACGAAATAAAATTCAAGAGTTTTAACTTTGCTTCAGATTTTATGCACAAAAATACAATAAGTTTTAAATAAAACTTATTGAAAAGTCACTTAGTATACGACAGTAAAACGATATCGCAATTTTACTGAATATTGAAACGGCTTCTTGAAGTACCTAAGTCGAAAATGTTGATCTTCCGAATTTTATCGAATTTCCTATGCACTGTACACCATCACGGACATTAGCCACACAATACACTATCATTATTATGAGCCAAAACCCAAAACACACAGCAAAATGAAAATATTACAAAAAACATGGCGATCCTCTTCAGATTCCCGCCAAAAATCTCTTGTTTATTACTTACTACTCTTTCTGAAAAAAGATAACATACTTTCTTATACACACTACAATATTTTTTGTAGCTCTGATGATATCCTAAAAGCTAATATGCGGAAGTAAGATACTTTTAACTGGTCTTAGACATACGAGTTTATTGGACCTTGGAGAAGGACATAGGCATAGTCCGGAAAAACACAGTTCCTAGGGGACGCGATAACCTAAAATTTGCACTGGCTAGGTTGCGGGCTATAATAACAACCTGGGATAATTCAGCGCTGACAGATCTCTGCATGTAATAACCGGACTAACCGAATAGGTTTTATTGAATACTATTTCGAACACAAATAATGTGATCAAAATACAATTTCGCATATGAAAATGGAAACGTAGTTCTCGAACTCAAATATTATTTCATTTACATCAAACGCAGAAGCGTATTAACTGTTCCGTATTCAAACACGCGATCCAAATTGAAATTTTCAACATAATGGACCGCGTCGATAACATTCAGTTAAATATAAGTGCTGCTACGAAATTAATATCGAAATTGTTTGATTACAAACGAAATGGGGAATTAAAAGATATCCCGAATGTTTCGGTGAATTGTTTGTACGCGCTGTGTTTAAATATCGAAGTAATTATATTCACGAAAAATTAATACATCGTATGACGTACCTAGGTACGTCATATAGTCATATAGATGTATTTATCGAAATTATATTATTAGTGACATGCTATCTATCATTGTATAGAGTAAAAGTTACAGTAAAAGAGCCCGATTCTCATATTGATAAAGGCTCGGGTTAAAATCCTGGCATGTACCAATGAGTTTTCAAAAATTTACGTACATATTCATAACTAGCTCGACGGTGAAGGAAAACATCCTGAGAAAACCCGCATGTCCCAGAATTAATTCGAGGCATGTGGACTGCTGAGACAAATCTATTGCTTTTTCATATTTGTCAAAATGAAAATTTTGTTTGAATAATAAAAAAATTAAATAAATTAAATAAAAATTCAAATATTTACAATACAACAAAGCTATTTTACAACTTATCAAATTGGAAACTAAAATCACAATAAAACTATGACGGTTTTTTACTGAATTACTAAATAATTTACACTCAATTATAACAGCTTACATACATACATATATACAGCTCACGCCTTCTTCCCACAGGGGTAGGCAGAGACGATGGATCGCCACTTTGCCCGATCCTTGCACACTTCCCTCGCTTCCTTCACATTCATAAGCCTTTTCATGCACGCTCTTTTATTCTACATTTTCTTTTATAACAGCTTACAACATAAAAATGTGATTAAATTAAAACAATCATAATTTTGCAACAACTTCCTCTGTGGAATTGCTTTTTAATTCGATTGCTATACAACGGCGAGCAGAATAAGTACTCCTTGGGTATGCAGAAAATGTAGGTTCGAGGTACAAATAAAGATAATAAAATTCCTATTTCCCTAATAAAATTATAAATACGAAATTAACTGTGTTTCTCTGTCTCTTTATTACAATTTCACAGCTATATCATTGAACGGATGTTGTTGAAATTTCAAAGGGATATACCTAGATTACCTAGCTTATATACACACACCGGCACAATTAGCGGAACAGAAAAAAAAAGGAGAAAAAAGAGGGAATTTAGAACAATGAATGTAATTTTTAAACAATATATTATTTAAAATGAAACAACAATTAAATTAACATGTTTTGACATTCATTTGTAACACCATACTTAAAATTTTATAAAAATAAAAATTAAATTAAACAAAATGCATTTTTCTTCGATTTTTAATTATAGAGAAACAGCAGAAAATTCAAGATTTTCCAAAGTTTAACAACAATTTCAATGACTGTTCAATATCGAGTGTTTCCTCCTCGTGCTCTGATGAGGGTTTCCATCCGTCTGGGCATGCTGCGGATGATGTTATCAATGGTTTCTTGGGGCAACCTCTGCCATTCTTCAAGTAATGCGTTTCGCAACTCGTTGAGATTATTGGGAGGGGGCATTCTTGACTTTACACTCCTCTTTAGCAAGTCCCAGACGTGTTCTATAGGGTTCATATCGGGGGACCGTGCTGGCCACTCCATCACCGTTATACCAACATGGTTTAGGTATGTCTGTACTGTGCGAGCACTGTGAGCCCGAGCATTATCCTGCATTAGAATGAAGTTGTTACCAATAAAGGGGGCAAATGGCACAACATGTTCTTCTAAAATCTCCCTGATATACCGATCAGCATTCAGATTCCCGCCATCGACCACTACTAACTCCGTACGAGCTCCTAAACATATTCCTCCCCAGACCATAATTGAACCGCCGCCATATGCAACTGTATTTTCAAAATTAGACTGGATATACCGTTCTCCTTTGCGTCTCCATACTCGCTGCCTTCCATCAATTTGATTTAACATAACTCTGCATTCATCAGTAAAAAGAACCTGTCCCCAGTCGTCGAAGTCCCAATCACGATGTTCACGACCAAAGTGTAGACGGTTTGTGCGATGATGTCTCTCAAGTTTTGGGGCTTTGGCGGGCACATACGAGCCTATACCCACTTCTTCGAATCTTCTACATACTGTCCGCTCACTCATCCTTACTGCTCGTACCTCTTCCAGTAAATTTCGAGCCTGCACCGCCGTTAGTCTCGTGTTCCGTCGGACTTGAAGTTGGAGAAAACGGTCATCCCTCCTTGAAGTACACCTTTTCCGGCCTTGTCCTCTCCTTCTCACTAGAGCATTCGTCAATCTGTATCGTTGGATGCTACGATAAATCGTTGATAACGATCGACGAAGGCTTCTGGCAATCGATCTGTAGGTTAGACCATTTCTCCTCATTTGATCTGCCCTAATGATTTCTGATGGCGTTAAATCAGGCATAATTAGATGCTCGTAAATTATCAGTATGCGAAAAAACTCAAAAGCCTCAAAAACTGCAATTCAAAGCTTTTCAAATGGAATTCACGAACCTTCTAAAAACGGACAAGCGGTGGAAAAAATGAATCAATGAAAATTAAAACAAAAGAATGAAAAAAAGGGCAGTCGCTTAGTATTCCATTTTTAAATTAAAACCCAAATTTAAAAAAAGCTTGTTTAGCCGGCCAGTAACACGCAAAAATGCGTAAATACTCCCTTTTTTTTCTGTTCCGCTAATTGTGCCGGTGTGTGTATTAAGATTAGACGGTCCAAGTTATATTGAAAAGATTTACAAGTATAAACAGAACATTTAAAAAAAAATATGAGAGAAATTGTAACTAGCCTTTACATCGCGACAACCTTTATATGCAAAAAAAACTCAATGTAATAATAATAATAAATTGTGTGACACAATTCACACACGCTTATTTAGTCCCAAACTAGGCAGGGCCTGTACTATGAGTACTAAACAACTAATAAACATAATTAAATAAATAAGTCTGTTTACACATGTCTCAGAATTAATTCTGAGACATGTGTAAACAGACCCGGTCCGGCGATGGGCTCACCACCTATCACGTTTAGGGGTCCAATATATCTCGTGAAATGTGGGTATATCCAGTAATGGAATACCTCTGCCTACCCCCTCGGGGATAAAAAAAAAGGCGTGAGATTATGTATGTATGTATTATGTAAATAAATATTAAACGACCAGACACAAAGCCAACAGACATGTCCACTCACACAAATGTTGCCCCAAACCCGCGACCTAGAAGGCAGCACTCGACTTAGAATCGAAGCATCCCTCTAACACGGGCATATCCATCTGAAGAGCATTACGCGACAGTAAGCAAAGAAAGTACGATTTGGAGTTGAAAACAACATCTAGAGCGAATCAAACTTAGTCACTTCAGAACAAAACTCATCGGGCGCCCCCGGCACGTCTCGAAACCTCCGTCGGTTAAAACTTGCTCAAAACACTTGCATCTGACTTCACTCAGAAACTTGGGATTTCCGTTGCAGTGACAAAAAAGGAAAAGCGTAAAAAGTCGAGAAAAGTGGGAAAACATGTAACGGCGTAAGTGGTGGTCAAAGTTGGAATTAAAACGCGGCGGGGTTGTCGTGGTTACGAGATGCATTTTCATTTTCGATAACATCACTATAAAACTAGATAAATAATCAACCGAAATAAGGCGAGTTTTTTTTATCAAATTTTCTATTGGACATAAGTAAGTTGTGATAAACATACATGTTATTTAAAATGATGAAACTACTTTTTATAAACCGATGCCTTATAGTGCTCTATTTCTATACATATAATAAAACTCTAACGGGGCCGTGTCTGTACATGAAATATTTTTTGAAAATTTTAACGGTAGTGTATATAGTTATCGATATAGATACCGAAACACCAATTTTTGGAATTTGTGTCTGTCTGTCTGTCTGTGTGTCTGGTTGTGCACGCATCACTCAAAAACTACTGAACGGATTTTGATGAAATTTGGTATGGAGATAACTGATTACCCGGGTCAACATCTAGGGTACTTTTTATTCCAGGAAAATATCTCATTCCCACGGGAAAATATAAAAACTGGTTAAAAAGAGAAATACGTACTTCTCCGAAACGATAACACTTACAAACTTGAAATATGGTAAGTAGGTGTCTTTGAGACGTATACAGGCAACTACTATAAAATGATTTTTGGAAATTCCCCCGGGAACGGGAATAACGGAATCAGTGGGAACCTAATAAATTGGGTCTGCTAATTGTTATATCCATACTCTTTTCTGCTTTACTGCTATTTTATTTTTCTTTGACACTGTCTTAGTGACGTTTTTGATATTTGTTCAATGCAAATGTGAATTGAGTTTTGTATTTATTTGTTACAAAATGAAGAAGCTAAGAAAAAATATTACCAGAAGATCATGTTGAAACTGAAATTACAAAGAAAACCTAATAAATACCAATACAGAACAATACAAATGTCATGCAAACAGAAGGAATGCACGTACCAAGGTCAGTCATCCTTTACACATTCTGTTACTCCAATTAAAAACTGGTTAAAAAGAGAAATACCTACTAGGTACTCCGAAACGAACACATCAACTTGAAAAATGGTATGTAGGTGTCATATGTCGTAGGCAATCGCTATGAAGGCTGGGTGGGCCAGCAGAGGCCGATTTTTGTGATTTTTAAAATCATCTCAGACATAGAAAATAGTGTTTAAAATTCTGAAAAAAAGATATATATAACTTAAGGACATACTCTAGTCAAAGTCGCATTCGGTTACATGATTTGATGAACTTCACTCGATAGAAAAAAATCTCAAAGTTACCCCTTTTTGTTTTGTTTTTTCTATGTCACGACTGAACTACTGATATTTTACATTATTTTTTTGTACTAGAGTAAAGATACGAAATATTTCTAGACAAATTCGCAGAGTTTGACTTTATAAAATGATTTTTATAATCACTATGTTGAAAAAACGACAAAATGCACGAGCGCGGTGGCTTAGCTGGCGTGTTCAGTCGCGCGCTGGCGCTTACGGATGACGGACCTGTGTCAATTTTTTCCGTGACAATTTTTTGCAGCAATCAATCAGTTTTGACGAATTGATATATTTGTTGCAAGTTATCTATAATGGGTAATAAACAACGCTAGCGAAAAAAGGCGTTTACCACTATAAAATTAATAAATAAAAAGAATTAACTCAAAATATATGTGAAGAAGTAAGTAAATGTTTAATTTGATATGTCATTTTCGACTTTGACACAATCACATTAAATTTCATTTTACTTCAATCTCATTTATAAATTCATAAAAAATCATGCCATAGTATAAGAATATCAGTAGGTCAACTGAAATTAGGCAGGTAAACAAATAAATCGGAATATGATGGTGGGTAAGGCCGTCAATTTTTAAAATCTGAAATATTGCATACATGTGTAAATCGCGTGAAAATGCAATATTATGATGACATGGTGCTGATCTGATGATTGAGCTGGAAGGTAACCATAGGAACTTCGCAATGAAACGACACAACCTCATCGAGTTTAGGCTTCATCGAATCGTCATGACTAATTTGGAATACTATTTTGAGCTGAATACCATTATGCTGAGTTGAGCTGAGTTCATTATGCTAACATAAAAAAATATATATAGGTAACTAATATTAATCTGAAATATGTAATACTTACTATATTTGTTCACTCTTTCAGAGATACTGAATAGGCGGAAGACTCACTTATCGTAGAGTATGGATTCAAAGAAAATGAATTTCAACCTGTTTCGGGACGGCGAATTGTTGATATAAATTACATTTTACAGGAGTTACAACAGAAAGCTCGTCATAGCGGTTTATTTAACTGCACCTTAGGAAAATTCCGTTTGACGAACGAAAACGACGAGGACTTTTATCAGTATTTCATTTTGAATGCAATATTTACAAATAAATTTTGCTCGATTAACTCTGAAGACCTAAACGATAGAGATCAAGTTAATCTTAATACAGCTGCCACGACTGGAATTGTGGCTTCCGGTATTGGCTTTTCTCAATTTGAGGAATTATGTTCAGCGATGGATATTCCGATATTCAGCTCAAAATACTTTTCCAAATTAGAAAATGAATTATTTGAAAAATGGAAAAAGACGGCAAATACTTCTATGGAATGGAAGAAGCAGCTCAAGTGGAGAAGGATATCGCTATCGCAGAAGGTCGAACTAAGAACGGCTACCCTTTAATTGATGTTTACGTTGCAGGGTCATGGTGCGCTAGATCTTACGGCACCAACTTTTTCATCGCATTTCAATCTTTTTCGTCATAATGGATACGTTAAAAATTCGAGTAATTATGGAATATGAGTACCGTCGTGGCAGCAACGCGGCACAAGCGGCACGCAACATCAACGACGTTTACGGAGCTAACACTACAAACCAACGCACCACCTGTTATTGGTTTGCTCGCTTCCGTTCTGAAAATTACGACCTGAAAAATGAACCTCGCGGTCGTCCGAAGACTTTGGTCGACAATGACGAATTAAAGGCGATTATGGAAGCTGATGATACACAATCTACGGCTGAATTAGCAGCAGCTTTCGACGTTAGCATCAAAACAATATTGGTCCATTTGCGTCAAATTGGCAAGGTAAAAAATCTTGACAAATGGGTGCCCCACGAACTCAATGATCCCCAGCGCGAAGTACTCGTCGAGATGTGCCTTGCACTGCTCAACAGATACACAAATGAAGGAATTTTGAACCGCATTGTTACTGGTTATTTGTTGTTTGATAACCGCTAGCGCTCCGCAAATTGGTTGGATCCAGGATCAGCACCTAAACAATGCCCTAAACGAAAATTTACCCCTAGAAAAGTGATGAAGTGACCTGTTTGGTGGTCTAGCACCGGTGTGATTCATCACAGCTTCTTACCAAACGGGGTGAGCATTACTGCAGATGTATACTGTGAAGAACTGAACACAATAATGGTGAAGCAGGCACATCTCCAACCAGCTTTGGTCAATGGCTCGTCTCCGCTGCTTCTGCACGACAACGCGTGATCTCACACTGCACAGCAGACGGTCTCTAAGTTGCAGGAACTGGGGTTGGAAGCTCCCCGTCATCCGCCCTACTCACCAGACCTTGCGCCTACAGACTACAACTTTTTCCAGAATTTGGATAACTTCTTGGTGGGAAAAAAATTCAATACCCGAGAGGCAGTAGGTACAAAATGCCTTTGAAGAATTTGTTGCCTCCCGTTCAGCTGATTTCTTTGAGAAGGGCATCAATAAACTGCCACTGCGATGGCAAAGATGCATTAATTGCATAGGTGATTGATTACTTCGATTAATACAAATAAATATACATGAAAAAAATTCGTTTTAATTTTTTCATATAAAATGGCAATTTCATTGGTAAAGACCTAATATTTCTGTCAAACAGAATTTTCGATTTTTGATTTTTGTCACCATGATGTATACACAGAATAGTTATAATAATTACATAAACCAACAAAATAAAACAGAGAAGTTACTTCATTTATTTACGTAACTCTAATTTATTACTATACTATAAACAAAGTTTCATAATATATAAAATACATTTCTAAAGTCAAATAAAATTATCCTACTGCTAATTTCTATACTATGTCGCTTGCGGGGTCATGCGAGTTCACTGCCGCTGCGTCCGATCTAACTATTTTGCACGCGACCCGTGACAGCGCTAAATACCTACTGCTGCAGGAATACCTGGCCTTAAGGGGTTTTTGAAATTCCCACGGGAACGGGAATACACTAGATCCACGTCTGCGACGCTGCTGGGCACTCGCTATCTTAAATAAAGAGCAACAATACTACGGTTTCCATAGGTATCCCTAAATTCAGTTACGCTAATTAATTTTTCGGAAAAAAATCACACATATTAAAAACTAGCGAGCTAGTCGAAACTGAACAAACTAATTTCAGGAATTGCACTTATCCTATCCTATCCTACTAATATTATAAACGCTAAAGTTTGTATAGATGTGGATGTTTGTTCCTCTTTCACGCAAAAACTACCTACTGAACGGATTTTGATGAAACTTTACATTTATATAGCTTATACATCAGAATAACACAAAGGCTATATTTTATCACCGTATTCCTACGGGAATGGGAAGTATTTTATCCCCGTATTGCTACGGGGACGGGAACAACGTGGGTGAAACCGCGGGGCGCTGCTAGTCTGAAATATGAAGAATCGCCATTTTAATGTTAAACTTTAGGTAAGCTTTTTACAGCATATCTTGCAAAACTATTATCCTTCAGGAACGTTTCGTTTCAAACTTTAAATAACATTTCACAGATTCTTTCTATGACCCTTAAAACAAAATTGTTTTATTAATGAATAGTGATGTTAAACAACGTATATTGTTTCATTTTACTTTCGCACTTTTAAGATCATGGAATTTACATAAATGGTCCTAAGCAACAAGAACTTCCTTTACAAGAACGCCTTGAAACAAAGTAAGTAGTTAAATGCATCCCAGTACAGTTTTAAGCTTGTTCTAAAAGATAGGCTCCTCTATTCTTCCTTAAAAAACATTCAATAATAGTTAAAAAAAAAAAAATGTCTAGAAGAACAACAAATAAAGTCGACTCCAACCAAACTGGGATCAATTCATTTGACCCCACATTTGATTAGTCTTGGGTAGTTCGCGAACGACCTAGTTCGAAAGAGCGCTCTTTTAGGTGAACTATGCGAAATAGTTCGTCCACAGCCTCGCTCTTAGTTCTTTTATATATGTATTTATCTGACGTCCGCTCTATCATTGAGTGGCGCTGCATGGCTCACTCGTACGCGAGTTTCTTATTAAATCTATAGTTAAAGTTTTTAGGAACCATAATATGAAAATCATTTCTTTATTGAACTATCTCCATAATTTTAAAAAAATTAAAAAACGAACTAAATGAACGAACTAGTTCGCGGTAGGACTGTGAACTAAATTGAGCGCTCCCTTTTGCGAACTACTATGCCCAAGACTACATTTCACGCGTCACGTGTCATTACTACTTCAGCGGAGTTCTAAAACGCGCTATAAAAGTCTTTATAAATACAAGTGTCCATAGACTTTCCAACATCCACTGACCCGATGTCAATAGTACTCGCTTGAAGGAAGATATTCCCTTTTCGAGAAAAATTAAACAATTTAGCTTTATAAAGTGCCACTTTGCATATTACATTTTTCACCGTATCTTCTTATAGGATAAGACATTGATTACATTATTCGTGGATTTACTAGCAAGAGAGTGCTAAGTAGCACTGACTCGGGATAATAGTCTAAACTCTAAAGCCTGGATGAATTGTCAACGTCGGGGCGATAGGGTGTCTTTAGACTGAAGCTCTAATAGAATTGCTTGTTTCTAGAAATTTTCAAGGTTCCCGTTTCTAGGTGGAACTTGGTTGGTAATTTTCTACTGGGGCTAAATATCTTTGGGTCATATTATAATTCAATCATTTATTATTAAGATAAGTTTATTCATAGTTAACATTATTGTCAGAAAATTTATTTTATACTATAATACAGTCATCCCAGCATCACTCCAAATCTCACTCAATCACTTTGGGACCTGCGGAGTTCAACGCAAAGTTTTTCTTCGCCGTTAAGTTAGTGATAAATAAAAAGTTTACTTACGAAGAATTCATTATAAAAGTTGAAAATTGAAGGCCATTATTGGCCTTAAACGAGTCGGACTCGCGCACCGAGGGTTCCGTACAACCTTGCAAATTTATGGTTTTCGTAATTTTTCCTTTATCTATGCTATAAGACGTTGCTTCGTACCAAATTTCAAGATTCTGAGTTCACGGGAAGCACCCTGTAGGTTTTGATTCCCTTGCAAGTGTCGAAAATTTGCGGCATAAACGGCTGTATCTTTTGATTGCGTTGGCTTAGAAGTTTGATTTTTTCACAGCTTCAAGGGACAGTAGACCTGAGTAATTGATATAAATTTCAGCTTCATACCTCCACGCGTTCCTGAGAAAAAGGGTCTCTTCAGACGGACGGACGGACGGACAGACGGACAACAAAGTGATCCTATAAGGGTTCCGTTTTTTCCTTTTGAGGTACGGAACCCTAAAAATCTTTAATTTTCATCGTGGGCCCTTCTATATACCTTCACATAAATGATAACATAGAACTCTAAAAAGCCAAAAACCGACTTCAACGAATTATACTTAAAAATACAGTCGAATTAAGAACGTCGGTTAAAAAAATAATCATCGAAATCGGTTGGCGTGATATTGAGTTATTCAAGCATTTGTCGCGCACATACTTAATGCTTTAAGACTTATACCCTCTTATTACAAAACCAAGACTAAACATAGTACCGAGTTTATTACTAGGTTTAATCCGTGGTCTAAAAAAAACGTTATTACAAAGCGAAGATTAACGTTAGTCCGAGAATCGTCTATGGTATTAAAGTTAAACCGCCATGACCCCTAGTTTATCTATGGTACTAACCTCAAAAAGTCAAATCAAAGAGCATTTTGGACATATTCTCTGTAATCTGTTAGCATTTTTATCGTATTTGTTCATCGTCAAAAATGGATATTGATTTGATGGATTTGGATGATATAGAAGATCTGGAAACGCACCGGCGGCGTTCTATTAGACAACGAAATCGTTCAAACGCTTTGTTTGATTTGGATGACGAAGAATTTCGTTACAAATATAGGTTCACCAAAAGGTTTGGGCTAAAAATAGTGGACCTATTGCGTGATGAGTTAGCCTACGATCCTCGAGGACATGCTCTCAGTCCTGAGTTGCAAGTAGTATGTGCTTTACGGAACTGGGCTCGCCATGAAGTAAGTGGTATAACCTCTTAATGCAAATGATACTAGTTCAAACACTGTAGTAAAAAAATGTTAAGTATTTTTGTTTTATTTGCAGATTCAAGACGATACTGGTGACCTACATGGTGTATCCCAGCCAGTTATTAGCAAAACTTGCAAGAAAATATCAGGAATTTTGGCACGTATGTCATCCAGGTTTATCAGAATGCCTGCTACTTTGGCCGAGCAAGAAGAAGGAATGAGAAAGTTTCGGAATATTGCTAATTTCCCAAGGGTGATTGGTGCAATAGACTGCACGCATATATGTGTAAAAAAAATCAGAGCTGATGGGGGTCAGTTATACATAAATCGAAAAGGGTTTCCATCGATTAATGTACAGGTAGTTATTGTAAAAATGTTGAAATTATTGTATTACTGAATAAGTTCAAATTTATCTGAGTATTTCTTTCCTTTCAGGTAGTATGCAATGCAGATCTTAAAATCATGGACATTGTGACACGGTGGCGTGGCAGTGTCCATGATTCGAGAATCTTCCGTGAGTGCCGCTTGAAACAGAGGTTTGAAGCTGGTGCATTCACCGGGTTACTCTTGGGTGACAGTGGCTATCCCTGTACCTCGTATCTTTTTACACCATTATTAAACCCAACCACAGAGGCTGAAGAGAGGTATAATAGGAGCCACATACAAACTCGGAATAGTGTTGAAAGATGCTTCGGTCTATGGAAACAAAGATTCCGCTGCCTTCTAAGAGGAATGTATGGAGATATTGAAACTGCCAGGAAGACCATTGTGGCATGTGCAGTGCTTCATAATATAGCCATTGATATGAGGGAAGACTTATTTCCTGGAGAAGAAAACTACGAGCAACCCTCTAGGGATCAAATTCAAATACCAACAAATCCCATCCCGTTTGTTTCAAATTCAGTTCGTGGGAATATAAGGAGAAGGCAGTTTATTGAAACACATTTTTCGTAATTAAAATTATAAAACTGTTTTTAATCTTTCTTTTTCATATTTCTTCTAAAATCTATCATATTATTACTTACTGAGAAACTATGACTTGACAAGACAGAGCAGGTAAATAACAATTATTTTTATAACTTCAATATAACATACTACTAAGTAGTTAGTATAGATATATTATAACATTTTAACAATCAAAAAGGCAAATGCAGAGCACCTTACTACAGTTAACAGTACTAACTCCAGTAGTTATTTTCTGTAATGTATTATTTATTGTTATTCTTTAGTATTGGAGTTGTTTTTATGTATTTCACTATTAGTTTTTAATTGATTCTCTATTAATCCTATTTCTAATTCTAATTTTTTAATTTTCAATTCTGATATTTTTATGTTATATGTGTGCTCCACTTCCAGCATTTCTATTTGTCTTTTTTTTAAATCTAGGTTGCTATTTATGATAGCCTGGCGCCCTTCTTCAGTTCTGTAACAAGAAATAAAGTACCTACATGTAATTTTGTACTAAAATAAATGATTTCAAGTGTACGTGTGTGTCAAGAGCACGCTAAGCTTGACACTTTGAACTTTGACCCGGCCCTGTATTCTATGACGCGCAGTACAAATCAGAGCTCAGCTTAAACTGGTAGTGTGAAGCTTGGCTTGCTCTTGACTGTACCTATCTATATTATTTATTTAAACATACCTATTTTCGGCGACTTTTCGCCCTTTTTTTTCTGTGATTTTTGGCTTGCATTTTCCTTCGGCTTCTTCTCTCTGTGTATTAACAACACATTTTATTTTCTCAATGTCACTAATAGGAGGTATCACTGAAAACATAATAGTAAGTATATAGCGAAACTACTTCAATAAAATAAAGTATGAAAGATTATAATATTTGTATCACTTAAGAATGAATAAGCTGGACTGATTTAGATGATTTATGTTATAGTTTGACAAATAGACCAAGTTCTCATGAATGTAGAAAATATTTCTTTCCTGTAGCAACTCAGTAGTCCTTACTAATATTATAAACATGAAAGTTTGTATGTATGGATGTTTGTTCCTTTTTGACGCAAAAACTTCTGAACGGATTGGGATTAAATTTGGCACACAGCCTTTCCTAACACAAACATAGTTTACCTTGGTTTTCCATAACATTGGGTTCTGGAGTTTCCTCATTTATTGTAATTATTGAGTCAACTTGGGAGCTAGGGCCAGGAATAGGTAAAGCCTTAGATAATGTTTTATTTGAAATCTGAAACATAAAATATTTTTATTGTCATTATAACTAATTTCGAAATATGATAGATTATTAGTAAAATAAACAAGCAAATTCTATTAATTTGTATTTACCACAGCATCACTATCAAAATCATTGACTTCTATGACAAAGTCATGAGGAGCAATTTCCATAATTTGCAAGTCCTCAGGAGAAGGTGATGGGGGCTTTGCGCCGCCTCCTGTCTGGGACTGCTCTCTTCTGTGGAGAGACAAGTTGGCTTTAGCTGCCAACTTCATTCTCTTCCAAGCTAATTTAATTTCGGTATCGGAGCGATTTTTACCTGTAATTTCGTTTAATCTGAAAATAAAAAATATCCCAGTAATAATAACAAAATGGGCCAATATAAAACAGTAGTACCTACTTAGATACTTACTTATTTGTTAAATTTTTCCACTCCTTTAATTTTAAAATATTTACATTTGTTTTTGTGGATTTGTCCTCAAGTATTTTTGCTGACTGGGCGATAAGTTGACGTAATATTTCCTAGAATTACGATGAAAGTAATAGTTAAAGTAAAGTGTCATAAATAATTCTCTGTGTAAACCTAGGACCAAGTAATACTTATTACTTGGTCCTAGGTGTAAACTAACTTGGAGTCACCTTTTCCTCTGTACTCCAATTTTCACCCCTTTTTTTCTTCACTGGATCCATTTTTCAGAGCACGGAGTCCACGATCACACCACAAATTTGTATTCAGTATTGAGTACTATTACAAATTATAGAACAAAGCGAAATTTTACAGGAAATGTAGTAGGTAACATAAACATTTCAATTATGCGCGCCGATATTCGTTTCGTTTTACGTTAGCTAGATAGTTGATCATAAGTACCTACCTTTAATTACTTAATCTTGAAAATAGGACCAAAATTAAAGGTGTCTGGTATTAAAACAACTGTGAATTACAAAATTGTACGGATTTTACTCTAAAAAGTAACGATTAGTAATTATAATTTCTGTAAACCACTTAGCAAAATTTCGTAAAAGGGAACGGTGCATCTACCGGTGAACGAATGAGTGAATGAAAACTCACATTTGTTGCTTTTAATCTGTGGATCTGATTTAAACCAGGAACTATCTTCGGTACTATGTGGTCCTTGGTTAGTCTACGATTTGTAATAAGACCAAATTTTAGTACTGTCATAAACTTTAAAACCGTAATAAGCCTAGACTATTAAGTCCTGGTTTAAACACCTTTATGTTTTTGTAATAAGACGAATAGGGTTTTCTTATGGATGCTATTGTTAGAACTGGACGAAACTAAAATTGGACTAATCTGGAAGCACCAGCTTTCAAATAAAAAAAGAATCATCCAAATCGGTTCACCCAGTTGAAAGTTCTGAGGTAACAAACATAAAAAACAGTCGCATTGATAACCTCCTCATTTTTGAAGTCGGTTGAAAAGTAAACTACTGTGGCCTTAAATATCCGAATAGATGGTGAAGCCAGGCCGCAATTTACCTACAATTTGTAGACCGAATAAAGGGCTTTTACACGAAAAATCTTCCATTTTCCCGATAACAACCGCACCAGCGACCACTACAAATTACCCACGATTTTACCACTGGCTACACATTACCCAGAGACGGACTTGGCAATTGTAGATGGTTGCCGCCTACGTCTATATTTTCTGTATATTTTTTTTGTTAGCCCATGTTTTGTGCCACCGCTGAGCAACATTATTATAAATTTTACTTAAAAATATGGCTACGATTAAAATATAGAGATGTGACCTAGCGAAAATCATGACTTATTAAAAAACATGGCGGTCGAGCGTTGTTATTGTACACTAAGAGCGCCCCCCGGTTTCCTGTTCCCATGGGAATACGGGGATAATATATAGCCTATTTGTCATTCTGATGTACATAGGCTATTTAACTGTAAAGTTTCATAAAAATCCGTTCAGTAGTTTTTGCATGAAAGAGGAACAAACATCCATACATCTATACATACAAACTTTCGCGTTTATAATATTACCTAGTAGGATTTTTCATTTGTAACTTATTAATGACTGACATGAAACGCACGACATGAATCATGACATTTTGCACTCAACGTTCCTTATTTATATTATTTCTTTAAGGGAGCTAAACAGGGGATGAATGTTTGAATGAAAATTCGTCATTGTTCCAAATCCCATCGCAATTAGAATCGAGGCGAGGCGTTTCGTTTGAGGGTCGCTATTAAAAATAAAATATAGGACCTTCGAAAACTTTCCTAGATCTGCTACTGACTTTATCGCAAGCCAGTGGACACCATTACTGAGGCCATTCTCGAGACGGCCACGAATTGCCGCCAAATAACGCGCATTATAGCTTAGCTCACTTAGGTACTAAGTAATTGGGAGCTGGGTGGACTTGCAACTACCAAGGTCACAGAACTTAGTTGAGGTGGAAATGGGTGTGATGACTCCCATGAGACATCCGGGGACATTGTTCCATGTTCATGTGTCGTATAACGCAAGCGAATTTTGTACATCGCAAGTAGCAGTAGATAGGGAATAAAATCCTTACACCTTTTATCCCCGAGGGGGTAGGCAGAGGTATTCTATACGTGAAAAAACCCCATTTTCACGAGTTTATTTTTATAATTAGATCCTTCGATTAGTATTATGACTGAAATACGTAGTTAAAGCCTGATAGGACCCTTTTAAAGTATTAAGGTGATCTACTCTATGAAAAATTCTTCCTAGAAATGAGTAAGTTCAATCCCAAAACAAAGGCTAGTCTATACTAATATTATAAAGAGGAAAGATTTGTATTTTTGTATGTTTGTTACGAATAAACTCAAGAACTACTAGACCGATTTAAAAAATACTTTCACCAATGGAAAGCTAGAAGATCCGTGAGTAACCTAATCTATATTTCATTCCCGTATTCCCACGGGAACGGAAACTACGCTGGTGAAACCACGCAGAACAGCTGGTAAGAAATATAATCAGAATTTTGTAAGCTAAGGTTCTCCACACTATCTTATCTTTGGTTAAAATGGTCTAAATTCAGTCCATTGGATGCCAAAATAGTAGTGAAAACCATTAGTCAAAAGCAAACACTTCAGCCGGCGTACAGAATTCGTTAGTGAACTCATCTGTCTTCGCTGGCAGTAATCGCTGGGCAGACCGCGCGGTTTGCGGTTGAGCCGAGGGCAAATGAACTGCGGTTACTTATTGGCCGAAGAACTTCTATAGATGTGAACTAACTTTTGATTGCGACTCCGTCCGCTTTTTAACCGACTTCAAAAAAGGGAGGTTTCTCAATTCTACTGTGTGTTTTTTGTGTGTTAGCGGATAATTTCGCCGTTTATGAACCGATTTTGATTATTATATTTATGTTGGACAGAGGATATCTCAAGGGTGGTACCATGATAAGGAAACCTGGATTTGAGATTGGCATCCCAGAGAAATGGAGGGGGACCTTCGAAAATTGTAGTGGGGACTAGTTAAGTGCGTTTTACTTTTTTTAGTTTCCTGTTTGAAGTCGGTTTTATCTTGTTTAAAATTACGGGGATAAAAGAAAACTTATGTGTTTGCGAAATTTCGTCAAAATAGGTTATGTTGTTAAGCCGTGCAGGTAACAAGCAGATAGACAAAGTTACTAGTAGTTAGTCATTGTAAATAGTGGTTATGCAGAATACACATACAAAAGATGAAGTTGGAGAGAATAGTTGCCGTGACGGAGAAGTTGAGAGGTAACAGTTTGCCGTTATACGGACATATAATGAAGAAGGTTGAGAATAAATTTTGTGAGACAAGTGCATGGTTTGAATGTGGTATATACAAGAGAGAGGAAGATGACGATAATATTTGCATTCATTTCTGAAGTTAAAAGAAAATTCCACTGAGACACGTCAACAGTGTAATAACAAGGCACTCTAAACTCGTCCATAGCGATTACCGCCAATCTCCACCGACGAGTTGCTGGTTTCAAATGCACACCGAGAACAACCAGCAAGAAACTCAAGGGCAGCTCTTTTTAAAAGTCATGTCTTACTTACAGAAGATGGATAGACTGTTCAAAAGATGATAATATGTATATGCAAGAAGAAAGCGGATGTAGATATACTTATCAAGAAGAAAGCAAATGTAGATATTATGGTTGTTTTTTCTTTTGACGTTGTTAGTCAGTTAACGGTTGAACCGTTCGCCTGAAAGAATCTGAAATGTTCAACCGTTAGCTTACCTTTAGACAAGTTAAACCCTAAAACTAGGTCTTCGGTCCGAATGAGTCGTAAGTTAACCTTTTACGTTCAAGTGAACACATTCCTACGTTACGGCATTAACCACTCCACTAAGCGCTGCGCTGGTGCCACTAAGGCGGTAGCGGACGCGATGATGAAATATCAAAGAGGTGATATCACTTACCTACTGATAGTTTGAAGTTCTAACTTATCTACTTCCACCGATAGAAAGTGATTATAGGAATACAGAAATTTTATCCTCATAAGAAAGTTCTTAAATAATAATTAGCTTAAAGTTTATATTTTGTTAAATTCTACCACATTTCCTATTCAGTTTTTAAGTTACTCAATCATACAGTCACTCTGAAATAATTGAATAATTGCATACACATTTTAAATTGAGCGGAAGGGGTAAAACGAGTAGTGAAATTTATTTGAAGCAAATGCGGAACACATCTTTTATATTATCGATCAGATTGAAATATAACATGGAAATCGTGGAATATAGGGACAATTCCGCACAAACTCTATTGCAAATGCATGTTGAGTACTTATTGCTGTTCCGTGAGACGTGGCGCCATCTATCGACAGAGTGTGACAACACATGTTAAAGTCAAGTGCACGTTATTGATGGTGTGTTTCGACTTCCGTGGGTCGCGGCCGGCTGATGCGACAAGTCAATGTATGAAAATGACAGACGTCGGAAGCACGCCTCTGTCGCAGACTTCGGAAATGGCGTCGCCTCAATGACGTCAGTTTTTTTTTTATAAAAAAAAGGGGGCAAACGAGCAGACGGGTCACCTGATGGTAAGTGACTACCGTCGCCCATGGACACCTGTAGCTAATGTAAGATCGAGACGCTCGGGGATGGTCGGCTACTGTCGGGCGCCGTCGAAGATGGGCGCCGCACTCGCACCGAGCCTTGCCAGAGTCGTCAGTCGTAAGCGGAGAGACACCCAGCGAGCACGTCTTGTACCATAATCTTGTATAATCCGCGAGTATAATAATTGTCCTTACATTCATGTACATGTTCTATTAATTGTAATAAACTTAGTTCTTTAGTATTCACAGTTTCATTTCTGAGATATAGAGTCTCTTTCACTAAAGAGTCACAAGTGCGTTGCCGGACTTTGAGGTGGGAGTACGCTCGACTTTCTTCTTGAAGGTTTGTGAGAGGCAAAAAGATCGATTCGATTTACAGGACTAAATAAATATACCAGCGCCCGCCACCGCGTCCGCTTGTTATAAGTTCAGTACCAAGTGTCACCGCAGGTCGTATAACTCTGCGTTAACGCCGGGATTTCTTGTTCCGACACTTTTAACTCATAAAGGCTGTTAGTGCCACTACTGTGACCGACTTGCATTAGAGGTGACTGAGGTTCGCAGCTGAATGTCATCTTTATGACAATGTAACTTGGAGTCAGATTACAATGTATCCCATAGTACCGCAAGAGGCGGCATAGGAAATAAAATAGGGAAATGCGAGAGGCTTCATCAAAGTCTATAATAAGGTATTCTACTAACAAAATCAGCTGAAACTAAGGTTAAGCTATAGGTTATAATATACCTGCTCTGCCGGTTTCCCAGACCCCCACCACTAAAGGCGACGTGGAAAAAAAAGTTTATAATATACCTCGATTGACTACCTGGCGGCAAAAAAAGGACAAATAATTAATAATTTTTTTTACAGTTTTAAAATGGAATCTTAAGAGGAACCATAGTATGAAACAGTTAAAAATAATATCAGAATACAAGATGCCTTGCACCATATTATGTATGTCTACCTTTACCTGATATTATGTTGTTTATATAGGTAACTTTAATAAAAAAGGATTAAATCTGTCGTTTGCCAACCATCAACTTACGTGTCTCATTATAGAAACAATGCCCAGGGGGCCAACTCCACTGAATGTCAACGGTTACAGTTGGATGACAATGACATATCAATGGTCAGTCGATGGTATTATTTGCTGACCATTGACATGTCATTGTCATCCAACTATAACCGTTGAAATTTAGTGGAATTGGCCCTCTGCAAATGCACTGAAAGCTCAGAGTTCTCAAGGTTTTCAAAAAGCACAAATATAGCCTTCGTTGAAGTTGCCATTTAATTTGGACAGGGTTATATTTTGCAATTTCGAAGTAGTTGTTTTAATCAAAATTATCTACTGTGAAAGAAATTGGAAGCGACGTATGCGCTAACGTATTCTTCGGCATGTATTTGTACTACGCTCAGACCATGGATGATGTAGGTTGTTGAGTTAATGCTTTAAACTGCTACGACAAAATACCGCTAATTATCCAGAGATTAAAATATGACAGAGACTAGGAGTTATAGAGTTCTGTGGACAGAGAGGCCGGAACTGGTTAGATGCTCTTTGGTTGGAGGCGGTTGACTTTGTCAATTGTGTTTTGTTCAAGAATATAAATTGTTACCGAAATATTTGTTTGTCTCATTCTGAACCATTCCAACGCTACTTAATCGACATGCATAGCTAGACTATCTCATTGATTTTCCAACTTAGTGTAGGATAAAGATCCAGACCAAACGGCATCCCAAAATCACTTTTCGATTTATGATCTCGAACTTATGTGCTGCGCTGTTCCCAACAGAGTTAAAACTTTCCGATTACATTTATGATATATACCAGTTAAATTCTCTGGAGTTGAATGTGAACTATCTTCTCTGAGATTTAAGTTGAAATCGTAGATTCCTACTTCTTAGCGATCCGTAGGTACTCAAAAGGTAGTATTACTAATCCTCCGTGTGTCTATCTATCTGTTATACTTAACAGAACGAACTGTTTATAGAACACTAATAAAAATATGTAAGTGACACAATTTTTTTAAAAACGGGAAAAGTGCGTGTCGGACTCGCGCACGAAGGGTTCCGTACCGTTATCTATAAAACGACAAAGAAATCACGTTTGTTGTATGGGAGCCCCTTTAAATATTTATTTTATTCTGTTTTTAGTGTTTGTTGTTATAGCGGCAACAGAAATACATCATGTGTGAAAATTTCAACTGTCTAACTATCACGGTTCATGAGACACAGCCTTTTCACAGAAGGACAGACAGACAGACGGACGGACAGCGGAGTCTTAGTAATAGGGTCCCGTTTTACCCTTTAAAGTACAACAGGCGGTATTACCGCTTCAAGCGATTTCTTCCAGACAACCTCATATACCTCAAGACTTGGATAGGCAAGGCTTAAGGGCACACAATCATACGGTTGCTATTAATAAACAAGCAAAAATGTTTAACAAAATCCCCAATAAATATATAAAGGAGGATACACAACAGCGGCACGGTAATGAATAAGGCGAGCGACTTAATGTGAGCTGATGAATTATACATCGCCAGCCGACTTGTGAGGATTTATATCGCTTGAAAGCTAAATATACGACACCAGCTTTTGCTACGACTAGCTCAGTAACTAGTACTTGCTCAAGATAAAATTTATCTGTCTGCAAAATTTAATCAAGACCACTTTTTTAAACCACCTATCACGTTTAGGGGTCCAATATATCTCGTGAAATGTAGGTATTTCCAGTAATGGAATACCTCTGCCTACCCCCTCGGGGATAAAAAAGGCGTGAGATTATACTTATACTTGTACTTTTTTAAACGACTTCAAAAAAGAGGGGGTTATCAATTCGTCTGTATTTTTTTTATTTTTTTTATGTTTGTTACCTCAGAACTTTCGACTGGGTGAACCGATTTGGATGATTCTTTTTTTATTTGAAAGCTGGTGCTTCCACATTGATCCCATTTTAATTTCGTCTAGTGACAACGGCATCCATGAGAAAACCATATAAGTTGAAGATTGAAGTCGGTTTTTTTACTCTTTAGAGTGGTTATATTTTTACGGTTCCGTACCTAAAAAGGGAAAAAGAAACTCTTTTTTCTCAGATACGAGTGGAGATATCAATATAATAGTTCTATGGTCTTTTGGAGCTGCAAGAAATCAAGCTTCTAACTTGACGCAATAATAATATAGAAATCTAAAGAGTAAAAAAAACACTTCAACTACTTACATGTAAGTATGGTTTTCTCAAGGACGCCATTGTATATAGCCAATAAAAAAAGAATCATCAACATCGATTCACCCAGTCGGAAGTTCTGAGGCTTTGAGTATTAAACCAACCGGAGACGCCACTGACAGGCGTTCCCCTCTGCCAAAAAAAAGTGTCGGTCAACACGCATACCTGTTATATACAACTAGTTTTTTGAGTTCACGGAGTACTTGGATTGGTGAATGTATTTGTGTGTTCAAACTAGTGTTTAATTGTTTTGTCAAAAAATTCGTTAGTTTTAACATTATTTGTGTTTGTTTCCTCTTCCCCCGCGCAGAAATTGGCAGACTTGTTTTCAAAGAAACTAGTGCGCGTGACGTCTCCTGTTGGTTTAATACTCAAAGTTCTGAGGTAACAAAAAAAAACATACAGTCGAATTGATAACCTCCTTTTTGAAGTCGGTTGAAAAGACGTGTAATTTTCACAAACACATGATCCACGTTCAGATTTGAAGATCTCGTAAAGTATCCCCTTGGTAACGAAGAGTATTTTATCCCCTTCGCTCATTGACAGCGATGGTATCTGATTGTGTAATCGCTTTTCGCTGCGCTCCCGCGCCGCTCCCGTTATCCGAATCCGATTTAAGCCCCGAATTACACTTAGGAGACCCTTCAGGTATATTGTACACTAACGGTTACCGTTCCCATGGGAATATGAGAATAAATTATCGCCTATGTTACTCAGGAATATTGTAGCTTTCCATTGGTGTACGAATTTTTAAAATCGGTCCAGTAGTTTTTGAGTTTATTCGTTACAAACATACAAAAACCGGCCATGTGCGAGTCGGACTCGCGCACCGAGGGTTCCGTACAACCTTGCAAATTTATGGTTTTCGTAATTTTTCCTTTATCTATGCTATAAGACGTTGCTTCGTACCAAATTTCAAGATTCTGAGTTCACGGGAAGCACCCTGTAGGTTTTGATTCCCTTGCAAGTGTCGAAAATTTGCGGCATAAACGGCTGTATCTTTTGATTGCGTTGGCTTAGAAGTTTGATTTTTTCACAGCTTCAAGGGACAGTAGACCTGAGTAATTGATATAAATTTCAGCTTCATACCTCCACGCGTTCCTGAGAAAAAGGGTCTTGACAGACGGACGGACAGACGGACAACAAAGTGATCCTATAAGGGTTCCGTTTTTTCCTTTTGAGGTACGGAACCCTAAAAATACCTAAATACAAATCTTTCCTCTTCATAATATTAACGTAGATGTAGATTTAGTCGCCACGACAGAAATTTGTACGGAAGTTAACTCAGGTACTTTTTTAACTGAATTAACTTCGTTTATGATATTTTACTTCCTTGAAAATAAACATAATACAGTTAAAGGAATATTGACTTAATAAGCTATCTAATTAAAAGTCATTTTGAAACAACTCTAAAAAGTATATTTTAACATCACTTTTGTATCATATGAATAATTTCATTTAAACATTGAATTGCATAATTCGCATGATGAATGTTAATAAAATAATAACACAGCTGAAGACGGCGCTATGGAGCTCATTAGGGGAGCCCTATGTCCAACAGTGGACAAATGTAGGCTGATAATGATGATGAATACAATATTAATATACAGCTCATAAAATATTTAGAGAGTAACAATATTCTTTCTCAAGTTCAATCAGGATTCCGCATAAGCAGAAGCACAGCTACTGCGTTACAAGATGTGACCGGCAATATTCTGGAAGCACAAGATTCTGGTTTGGGTACTATTTTAGTACTTTTGGACTTCTCCCGCGCCTTTGATACTATAAATATATCATTACTCATTACTGCTCTCTAAATTATCATTTTACGGTTATGACATTCCAACGGTCAAGTGGTTTAGTAGCTATCTGCAAAATCGTCAGCAATTTGTTCGGTTGCGTAGCAGTGATGGATCTGAGATGTCCTCTTCTATCTCTGCAGTCACCTGTGGTGTACCACAAGGATCCGTACTGGTTTCTTTATTGTTTATTATTTACATTACGGATATTATCGATTGCTTTAAAAATTGTCAAGTACATTTATATGCTGACGATATTTAGCTTTATCTATCTTGTTCTCCTGATCAAGTTGAATCGGCGGTTAAAAAGATTAATGAAGATTTGGATAGAGTGTCTGAATGGTCACGAAAAATTGTTTAGTTCTAAATCCTAGCAAGTCCAAGTTTATGATTTTTGGCTCTAAACAGCAGGTGGCTAAAATTATTTCAAAGCGATCATCGATTAAGATTGGTGGTGAAGATGTTTGTTTTACAAAGGAAACACGCAATTTGGGAGTAGTCTTTGATTCAGAATTACGGTTCGAGAGGCATATTCAGGAGATAGTACGTAACTGCTTCTATCGCCTGAAGGTGCTATACCGAGTCCGTAATTTGCTATGTGTACTAATCTGCGCATAAATCTTGTCGAGTCTTTAGTTCTTTCCAAATTTAATTATGCAGATACAGTTTATGGACCAAGGCTATATTGGCGAAAACTAAATCTTTAATACAGCGTGTGCAGAACGCTTGTGCTCGATTCTGCTTTGATATCCCATCCAGGAATCATGTTTCACCATTCATTAATCAAGCCAAACAACTGAATATGGCATCGAGGAGATCTGTGCATTTCGCTTCCCTTCTCTTTGGTATAATAAAAAGTTGCAAACCTCTCTACCTTTATAATAAACTTACTTGGTCTTCTCGATTACGACTGCCTCGAATTTCTCGTCTTCCTGTTCTTACTATTCCACCCCACAAAACAGCTGCTTTCAAAGGCAGTTTCAAATACTCCGCCGCAAAAATTTGGAATAATATCCCCCCTCCTTTGCGTAGCCCTTTGTCTACGACTACTTTTAGTTTTAAAATAAAATAATATTTCTTATGCCTTCAACTGGGCGGTCTCGACAGCTAGCTTAGCATCAAATTCTTTTAACTCTCCAACTCTCTCGGAATCAAATCGTTATTTAATTATTGCCATTCTCAGTTTTACACATTTATAGCATTTACATAATAATATCACACACCCACATTGCTCTATATTATACGCCTTCTCAAATAACATTTTTACACTATATATTACATACCTATTATATTAGATTAATAAGTAACTTAAGTTACTTATATAATAAAATAAGTTTGTACTTGTTTATTTTGTATGTGGTCATCTGGCCTCATTAACGGCTCCAGCTGAAAATCAGCCCAGGCTGTGGCATTATGCTGAGCTGTGGCCCTTTCGGTATAAAATTGTTCTAATAGATCCACCGCTTCTGAAAGTGTTCTAGCTGAGAAGTCGCGAAAAATTTCCACAATAACGTAAGTAACTGTATTTAAGATAAATCGACTGCTGCGGCGGACTTCACTCTTACTTATAAACAAGAAACAAAATGCATTCTTTCTTTTTTATCGATAGACTGTATCTACTCGTTTTTTATAATACATTGAGAAAGCCCCCTAAACCGCAAGCCCGGCGATAATCTTCCAAGTCCTCGACTCAACATAACATAATGTTATATAACGCACCGTAATATAAGACGACGTGATATGCCGTGACGTGTAATCCGCGAGAAAATTTAAAACGGCGTGTTTACCGGGAAGTTTTGATGAAAAATATGTTACGAATATATAAGAACAGACACACATCAACACGGTCTAGGAATATTTCATACTAAATTAAATAACTCAAAAAGTACTGGCCACATTTAAATCTTTTTCAACACACTTGCTCATAAAGTGGCTCTAATTTCACTGCAATTAGGCACATAATGACACCTATAATCAAACTGAGACTTTTTGTTTGCTATTATTCACTAGTGAGTTATAGATTTTTTTTTTCAATTTTGTTGCTAGAGTTGCTTTGTTCTTAAAAAAGTTTCGATACAAAAAAGATCGTATTCAATCGTACTAATAAATTAATACACAAATATGGCTTGCTCATTTCATGCAACTTCGTATTTAAATAGATCATTTCAACTTGTACGTGTTTAATAAACAAAACTTTCACTCAAATATAACTTTGGTTTTCTCTGTAAAAACTTTAAATACCCCATTTTGTACGTGGCTAAAACGCTATCCACGACAAACCAAAGAAAAAGAAACCTAATTTTTTTAGTCCATGGCCGATCGCCATTGTAAGATGCGAGCGCATAGGAAAACGAGGCTGTATGGGCCTAGATCCTTTTGCCTTTTCCAAATTATATAAATAAAAAATTGGAAAACCAATTAATTTTCCCCGCCATTGCGAATGATTATTTTAAAATGATTTTTTAGTATTATTTATTCACAAGTGTGTTGAAAAACGTCGTATGATACACGTGTGTATTGATGATTACCGTCCTCGGCTCTCTTATGACCCTCGCCTACGGCTCGGGTCTCAATGGCGCCTCAGCGGTAATCACCAACTTTACTCACTTGTACCATAATGTACTATTATACACCAATCTGTTAGTCATTTATCTCGCTTAGTTCCGAATTCAAATGAAGTGGGTAGGTACTATCGAAAAAAGTTCTGCCTGATACACCTAAGTGTCATTTTAGCGAGCAGCTATTTTTTCCCACCCCGTGGCGACAAAGCCCTCACTTATAGTAACAATGACAATTACAAAAAATGTTTCTTTCATGTTTATGACCATTTAGTGTCGATGAATGGATCGGAATAGAAAAAAGACGGTGTTACTGGCTTCTTACTGTGTAACTGTAATTAGGGTCGGGGTAATAAAATTTGAGCTTACAAGCGACAATTCTTCCAAATGTATAGTACCTACTTCAGTAAAAGTTCTGCTTGATACCTAAGTGTAATTTTTGCGAACAGCTATATTATTTTCCCACTACGTGGCGACAAAGCTCTCACATAGTAATAATGACAATTACAAAAAAAGTGTTTCTTTCATGTTTATGACCCCTTACTGTCGATGATGTGTTACTGGCTTCTGATTGTTTAACTAGAATTAGGGATGGGCTAATAAAAACTTAGGCTTTCAAGCCACAATTCTTCCAAATGTATCAGGCTTAGCGTTTGTTGATAGTACCTATTCACTATACAAGATGTAATAAACGTTATATGAATGTTTAAAACACATAATTAAAATAATAAAAGAAGAATAAATTACGGAAAACTCTATATACAATATGTAACAGAATAAGCACAATTCCTGAAATTAGTTTGTTTAGTATCGACTACTTCAGCAATTTTTAATATGTGTTAATTTTTTCCGAAAAATGACTTAGCATAGCTAAATTTAGTGCTACCTATGGAAATCGTACTATTATTGCTCTTTATTTAAGAAAATTGGTTAAACACAACCAAAGTACGAAGGCATCATATTTTTTAAATATTAATATACTAATTGGGGTGTATGAGGAATTGCGCTTATTCTTTTACGCGTTGTATAACAATTTGAAGTGTACTCAAGAGAGTTCATCTCAGCTCACTGCCTTATCACACGTTAGCAATGAGTCATAGCACTTCCATTGTTTGACTGTTTGCCATCTTGAGGGCAGTTCCCCCTTTTCCTTTTTCGATTCCATTCCTTAGTTAAACTGGGTCACTTCACTCACTTCATTCTTAAGTGGTTTAGCCTCTACTATCTCGCTAGTGACTGGTAGCAGTGTTGTCACCAGACACAGCAAGGAAAAAAATACATAATTTTAGTCCCAATTTTTGCTAGTAAAAACGATTCTTTATTACGGCAGACATTTGTGCAAGTTATTTATGCAACTTCTGGTTTAAACCATAAAATATTTGATTAGCTACAGAGACTCGACGCACACAAATTCAGTTTTAAACTTGGTAATCTACAGAAAAATTAAAGGGAATGTCTCCTTGTGACGACACCAAAAATAAAAGTATTTTCTTATATGATCTGATTAGTTTTGTATACACTTTGACATAACTTTAATCAAATAGCAATATTAATTTTATAAAAATAAAGATTCTCGCCAAAAAGGCAATACTTGAATAATGTTGCTAGCAGAACTCAATTATTTATATTGGTAACACTGTTACAGGGTACGGACTTGTTTAAGCGAAAACAAATGTAAGTTAGACAGCTCATAAATTACATTTTGAAAGATAACTTTGACAAGCAATTCCAAAACTAAAACTCCACTGTCTATTGTTGAAGCAACATAAGCATATTCAAAATACTACACAGCCGATAAACCCCAATAAAAAAGTACAAATAACCTCAAAAAACTGCAAACGTGAATATAACAAAACATAAATAAATCAAAGAATATTCATAACAGATATAAAACTTCACAAACGGCGGTCCCATTGTCAGTGAGCGATTGGGGATGGATCGCAAAATATATCGAAACTATTTTAGTTTGACCTGTCCAAACCATTCAAACTCTTTTTGAGGAATGATTTATGGGAAGGAGGGGGCGGTAGAGGGGTCCGATCAACTGGTCAATGTTTAACGCTCGGTTGCGTTCGAAAAAACCGAGTATCCTTTTGACATTTTTTTGCGTTCGCTAAACGCTGCTTAGGGATTAAATTTCGATCTTTTGTGCCTTTCAGATACTATTGTCACAGACCAGTTATTTAAACTGGTATAGGGGACTTCGTGTCTGTGTAATCACATTTTTTTGTTGTTTCTATGTCTTTTGGTATCTTTTTTTCCGACTTCAGAGCGAAAGCTAAGGTTTTAGATGATGATATAATGTTCGTTTTTGGCGGGAATCTGGATTGGGACGTTATTTATTTTGTATAATTTTTTGGGCGTAATTTGGGTTCGGGCACAATATGGTGACAGGGTATTGAGGGACAAGTGTTTTTGAAAGTAAGATTTTTGTTTTATTGCCTCAACAAATCGCTGTTGACTTCAGAAAAAAGCATAATTTTAATTTATATGACAAAGAAAATTGATAGATAAACGACATAGGCAAAGACACGACACTATATTATTTCAGAGGAATTTAAGAAAGAATAAATATGACTAGCTCAAGAGAACCTGATTCCCTAGCCGTTACAAGAAATCACTACAAAGTCGCTTTCTTAAAGAGCAGTGATAGCCCGGACGGTTAAAGAGCCGGCCGAAAATCAGTGAGGCTCGGGTTCGAATCCTGGCATGTACCAATGAGTTTTTCAAAAAACTTACGTACATATTTATCACTAGCTCGACGGTGAAGGAAAACATCGTGAGGAAACCCGCAGGTCTTAGAATTAATTCTGAGACATGTGTAAATAGACCCGGTCCGGCGATGGGCTCACCACCTATCACGTTTAGGGGTCCAATATATCTCGTGAAATGTGGGTATATCCAGTAATGGAATACCTCTGCCTACCCCCTCGGGGATGAAAGGCGTGAGATTATTTATTTTTATTTATTTTATTTTTTCGCTTTCTGTGTCCCTATGTCCCTATGTATGCTTAAATCTTTAAAACTACGCAACGGATTTTGATGCGGTTTTTTTTATAGATAGAGTGATTCAAGAGGAAAGTTTAGTGTTAGCATTGCACCCGTGCGAAGCCGGGGCGGGTCGCTAGTCTGTCTGTAATACCCGTTGAATAAAACAAAAAGATAAGTTTTATTCTGTAATAAAACTTATCTTTTTGTTTTATTCAACGGGTATAGAAATTGATTGATGAGTTCGTGTAAGTTTACAGAAGTAAAGACACGTTATTATACAAATCCTTTTTAAATAATAAGGGTCGCGACACATCTGCGGAACGTACAGCGCCGAAGGTAAGGTGAACAACATACATTGACGTTTCACTTTAAAGACAAATGGATCAGCCACCCGCGTCAACCGTAATGTATGTTGTTCACCGAACCTTCGGCGCTGTACGTTCCGCAGATGTGTCGCGACCCTAAGTTTCCGAGGTGAAAAAAATAATGTATTATACAAGAGAGATATTACATCCTCAATCAGAACAACACGAATTATTTGCAATAAATATAGAGCAGAGAACAGAGGAAATATTATTAGAGGCGTATGGGCGGCGATAAAGCACCTAAATTACTAGGGAGTAATAATCATAACAGTGCCTACGATAGTGCTCCTTCCGTTATTAGTAACATGTTTATACATAGCATTTGTAACATTAAACGTACCTAATATATTATGAACTACTAAATATTTATTTTGAAAAAATTATACAGATTTTCGGTTCCGTCTTTATCTCTTTACTTATATCAACTCGGAAAAAGCAGTTCTGGGGAATCAAGTGGTATTGTATATATTTAAAATAAGATAGTTATGTATTAGCAATACGTGTTGTTTATTAGTAAAACTGAGTGCAACCTTGCCAACAAACTGCTATACAGTTTGGCGAGAACTTTCAAGCTGTATCGTGTCTATACTTATATGAAGGGAAAGATTTGTATGTTTGTATCTTTTTTACGAATAAACTCATAAACTACTGGACCGATTTAAAAAATTCTTCCACCAATCGAAAGCTAGAATATTCCTGAGTAACATAGGCTATATTTTATTCCCGTATTCAAACGGGAGCGGGAACTACGCAGGTGAAACCGCGCAGACCCGGTAGTATTTCAATACGCAAACAATTTCCCTGCAAAATTTCATAAATCTTGGTTGAACGAAGCTAAACATACAGTGACTAATATAAAGATGGATAAATCCAGATGTTTGCGGAACCATTTCTCTCCAATAATCGTACCCGTAAGACAAACAGTGGAAGAGTAACCGCGCGTACCCGATTTGACAAATTACCCTTAAGGGCTTGAGCATAACACAAGCGGAAGCGTCTGAGAAAACAGAAGTATATTACACGTAAGGCGAAGACGGTACTAATGGGACTTTAGTTTGGGACCTTTTGAGAATGGGTCCTTCTGCGAATGGGACGTTTTGCGAATAGGACGTTCTGCGCCTAAACCCTATCGTCAAACGCTAAGGCTGATATTTAAAAAACTTTCTTGAAAGCTCAAGTTTTTATTGCCCCTGATTAAGAGTTAAACAATCAGAAGCTTAGACCAGGGTCGATAATTTTTAAAACCAAAAAAAATAATAGTAGGATGAAACCCAATAGAAAAGGAGGGGAATATGTTTGAGTTGATTGATACAGATAGAAACAAATAAAAATCGTAATATTTTCGATATTAATTCAAAATAAGGTGAAAAAATAAATATTTTTAATCAAATAAATTACAGCGTATTTGGGACATAAAAAGGTAAGTTTTCACCAAATTTCGTGAGCAAAAAAATTTTTGTAAAATATAAAAATAAAAAAACCAAAAACTTGGTTTTTTGAATTTTTCACATAAATTTTGAGGTTATGTGAAAAAAGTGTAAATACAAAAGTTGTAGATCTTTTTATTACCTACAACTTTGCCATTTGACTTTTTTCGATAGGACTTTTAGTTTTGCCGGAAATCGAGAAAAACCGTTTTTTACCCTTAAAAACTCACCCCCATCCCCTTCCCGACCTCAGATCGCCCGTAATTTATTTTTCCTTTCATTTTTATAATATTCCCCTCCTTTTCTAATGGGTTTCATCCTACTACTATTTTTTTTCACTTTTTATTATTTTTAAAGGCTTCTACCCTGGTCTAGCTAGTGACATTAGTTTGTTTTCCATCCCTATCTATTCATCGACCCGAAGTGGTCATAAACATGAAAGAACACTTTTTGGCTACGGGGTGGAAAATAAAAGATAGCTGCTCGCAAAAATGACACTTAGGTGTATCAGGCAGAACTTTTACTGATAGTACATTTGAGGCGGGTATTACAGATTGTAACTTGGTTATAGGTCTCCGATTGAGCACCAAAAGAGATGGCGCCATGGGATGATTTTTCGAAATTCCAACGGCAACGAGAATACAGGATCCACGATGGCAACGCCATTGGGCACCTGCTATTAACTTATATATGATACTCAAAATCAAAATGTTTTACTTAAAGTAGGGACTTACAAGTCCACTTATTGAACGTCATTTCGACTCCACCGCTTCAGCATGTATAGTCGTGGAAAAGAAGCCTACTAACAAGTGTACTTTGTGATGTAAACACGTAGTATACACTTAAATGGTCCTATCTGGCAGCGATACTACTGTATAAATTAACGTCTTCTACTAGAACATACAGCTTTTATAAGAATTCTGGGGTTTTACAAGTATTGTCGATATTGTAGTCATTTTCAATCAGCTTCCGCTTCCGCGCCTTCCACATCCTCAACCTTATCGCGCGTCGTAAATCCCGATAAGTTTCGGTGACAAACTGTAACTGGGACAAACCGGGACCTCTGTCTCGTAACTTTCGTATCTGCTTTGTCTCAACGAAGTACGGGACAAATAAGGGCAATGTCCCGACAGATATATTCATTATACTCGTGTCAGCGAGACAAGTGAGTAAATCATCCAGAAAGTCCCGTAACTTCTCGTCTGATCCTATGTCCATTTCAAGGGAGTGAGGGACAATTACTCGTAACGGTAATGTCCCGTTAGACGTGTTCACCAGTTTCAGGACTATCTTTTAAATAAGAGCATCTAAAAAACTTGTTATACCTATACGTGTACAAGGAAGTCCGATTGATTCTATGGATTTAAATAGCAAGATTTATTTCTTTTACTAGCTTTTGCTCGCAACTTCATTCCGGGGAAAAAGTACCTTATTTCCTTCCTCAAGATGTAAAATATTTCCGTACCATATTTCAACAAGATGCTTTCAACGGCTACAGAGTTATTTTCAACCGACTTCAAAAAAGGTTTCAAAATTCGTCTGTACTTTTTTTTATGTATGTTACCTTACAACTTTCGACTGGGTGAGCCGATTTTGATTATCCTTTTTTTGTTTGGAAGCTTCCCGTGTGGTCCCATTTCAATTTGGTCGAGTCCGGCAATAGCATCCGTGAGAAAATCATCTAAATTGAAGTCGGTTTTTTACTCTTTAGAATTCTGTTATTATTGCATTCAAAACCAAATATAAGGACCACGTCAAGCTCTTTCCTATTTACACCATTGGAACTATTGATCTTTTAACATCCTCCTTGAATCATAATCAGAAGTTCACAGCTCTCTTTGTCTTATAAAACTGATTATCAAACGTTCGTGAATGAAACAAATTAGTTGAAATGCCTGGAATTGCTTACTGTGGCGCATTGCGGGAACAAATGGAAAACTGTACATTATACGTAATAATACTTTGTTTAACGGAAAACAGCAATAAAAACAGCAATATTTGGTACCCAGCGGCACTAAACGGAACAAGTATACTTTATTATCTGTGCTTAATACAGACTTTGTAATATATATCATTTTTAAAATTACTCAGAAAATGTCCCGCTAATTTATGACTCTCATTATAGCGAGACATTTTATTCCCGAGGCTGCGCGGGTTTAAAACTACAAACTAAAATTATATGAACAAAAGAATATTATGGACTCCAGCAGGCGTATTCGATATCGGAAAATCTGTCGAACACTTTCGAGATGGGCTGATGTTGGTATCGAAAACTAATGTCATATGTGACATAAGGATTCGGAAAATTTTCCGTGGCTGTCAGAAACGGCTAGAGGAAAATTTTTTACTCGACCTGAATCGAACGGAAACGGTATCGAGTCTCCGTGAATACGCCTGCTGGTTAACAGAATAATTGTTGACTAGTCGATTCAGTATTTTTTTATAATCTGTCAAGACGCAAATTGCTACTAATGCTTTAGTTTTTAAAATGTTAAAATTTTATATTGCAAATGGTGCATTCCTTTTTGGAGGTGCTCCGAGACAATCTTTTAATGTCCTCAATACTAACTACTCGATACGAACTAAGTGCCCGACTTAAGCAGCACTTGTGATAAGTATTGAAATCTCCAGCCAACCCTCAAGAACCCTTTTCGAGGCTCTCTTGTAGAATCCTTGATTTTATCGGACTTCAAAAAATAGGAAGGAACGTTTTAATTCGGCGAATTATTTCTATTTCTTGACTTCAAACGGTCCTTCCGTGCGAAGTCAAGAAAAGCGCATGTAGCCTAAATAGCCTATTTTAATAAAAAAAACTGATTGATAAGTAACTGATTAAATAATAATAATATTATTTTTTTTATGAGAGAAGGGGGCAAACGAGCAAACGGTTCATCTGATGGTAAATAACTATCGTAGCCCATGGACACCTGCAACTCAAGAGTCACAACTGTTTCATGCTGATCTTCACAAGACAGGCTGTG
The DNA here is from genome assembly GCA_963855545.1 of Ethmia dodecea. NCBI lineage: Eukaryota > Metazoa > Arthropoda > Insecta > Lepidoptera > Depressariidae > Ethmia > Ethmia dodecea. The sequence continues at coordinate 488,465 of OY979448.1, forward strand.
CCTAGTGTGGAGATCGTCGTTACAAACATGTATAAGGGTCACAGCACACATATCAACTCGGAAAGGGATCGGCACCGTATCGCCTTTCGCCTCGCCGTCAACCAGGCGTCAACCTAACGTATGCATGTAACCAAAGCGTAGCAGCGGCTCCTGTACGTCAACTCGGCTACGGCTAGGCGTCACCGCGCTTACGCCTCGCCGACCGCTGGCTGACCGGGTTGGCACCAAATCAGTTTGAATCCAAACGTTGAGTGTTCAATAAAAAATTCAATAAAACTTATGCGCAACACGAAAGGAAGTTGCCTTGCGAATGGCGGGCGGCGGCACGGTCGGCAGGCAAGTCGCGGGAGGGGACACGGTCAAGGGTGGACGGAGAGCCGTGAGCTCGCGTACGGAGAGACGTAAGCGGGGGGACAGCAAGCCGTAAGCGCGGGAACTGCAAGTTGACCACTCACCGCATCGCGGTTCGGAGCCTGTTCCGAGGCGAGGCGATTACGTTACGTTTCCAATTAGTGTGCGTTGCAGTAGGGAGTTTCATACAAACAATACTGAACGGCTCGAGGCGATACGGTGACGATCCCTTTCCGAGTTGATAAGTGTGCTGTGACCTTTAATTGTAATAGTAATAAATATTTTTATATTATAGAAAATAAGAGGAATTATTTAAGTACGTAGTCTTAGCACCCATGACGGACAAGTTAAGAGGTAATCGTTTGTCGTGTATATAGTGCGGTGTGATGAGAGTAATTTTGTAAGGCAAATGATTGATTTGAATGTGGAAGGTTATAGGAAGAGGGGAAGACCAAAGAATAGATGGATTGTGTGAAGGATGATAATGTGCAAGATGGAAGTGAATGTGGATATGACGTATGATATATGTAAATGGAAAATGAAAACATACTGACCCCAAATAATCGTAAAAGGGAAAACAAATTATCTTGTTATGATGCTTCTTACAAGCAGTCCACTTTTTTAGCTTCATCATTCAATGAAATAAGGAATTATCATGTGCTCCTACATTGAATAAAATCATTTTGATGACATGCGATTAAAGAGCTGCCCTTGAGCTTCTTGCTAGTTCTTCTCGGGGTATGTATCTGTAACCAGCAACTCGTTCGGTGGAGATGAGCTGCTGTTTACATTTGGCCAATCTTAATCAATGACGAAGTTTAGAGTGCCTTGTTGACTATTGACATTTCTAAGTGTAATCTTTGTACTTACAGAAAATAAATGTTTTTTTTTATACAACATGTAACAGAATAAACGCAATTCCTGAAATTAGTTTGTTCAGTATCGACTACTTATTCGATTTCAGCAATTTTTAATATATGTTAAATTTTTCCCAAAAATTAATTAGCGTAGCTGAATTTAGTGCTTTCTATGGAAATCGTGCTATTATTAATCGATATTTAAGAAAATCGGTTAGACAAAACTAAATTTCGATTGCATCATTTTTTTTATATTAATGTAGTAATTGGGGTGTATGAGGAATTGCGCTTGTTAGAATAATGGTTATTATACACACACCGGCACAATTAGCGGAACAGAAAAAAAAGGGAGTATTTACGCATTTTTGCGTGTTACTGGCCGGCTAAACAAGCTTTTTTTAAATTTGGGTTTTAATTTAAAAATGGAATACTAAGCGACTGCCCTTTTTTTCATTCTTTTGTTTTAATTTTCATTGATTCATTTTTTCCACCGCTTGTCCGTTTTTAGAAGGTTCGTGAATTCCATTTGAAAAGCTTTGAATTGCAGTTTTTGAGGCTTTTGAGTTTTTTCGCATACTGATAATTTACGAGCATCTAATTATGCCTGATTTAACGCCATCAGAAATCATTAGGGCAGATCAAATGAGGAGAAATGGTCAAACCTACAGATCGATTGCCAGAAGCCTTCGTCGATCGTTATCAACGATTTATCGTAGCATCCAACGATACAGATTGACGAATGCTCTAGTGAGAAGGAGAGGACAAGGCCGGAAAAGGTGTACTTCAAGGAGGGATGACCGTTTTCTCCAACTTCAAGTCCGACGGAACACGACACTAACGGCGGTGCAGGCTCGAAATTTACTGGAAGAGGTACGAGCAGTAAGGATGAGTGAGCGGACAGTTCGTAGAAGATTCGAAGAAGTGGGTATAGGCTCGTATGTGCCCGCCAAAGCCCCAAAACTTGAGAGACATCATCGCACAAACCGTCTACACTTTGGTCGTGAACATCGTGATTGGGACTTCGACGACTGGGGACAGGTTCTTTTTACTGATGAATGCAGAGTTATGTTAAATCAAATTGATGGAAGGCAGCGAGTATGGAGACGCAAAGGAGAACGGTATATCCAGTCTAATTTTGAAAATACAGTTGCATATGGCGGCGGTTCAATTATGGTCTGGGGAGGAATATGTTTAGGAGCTCGTACGGAGTTAGTAGTGGTCGATGGCGGGAATCTGAATGCTGATCGGTATATCAGGGAGATTTTAGAAGAACATGTTGTGCCATTTGCCCCCTTTATTGGTAACAACTTCATTCTAATGCAGGATAATGCTCGGGCTCACAGTGCTCGCACAGTACAGACATACCTAAACCATGTTGGTATAACGGTGATGGAGTGGCCAGCACGGTCCCCCGATATGAACCCTATAGAACACGTCTGGGACTTGCTAAAGAGGAGTGTAAAGTCAAGAATGCCCCCTCCCAATAATCTCAACGAGTTGCGAAACGCATTACTTGAAGAATGGCAGAGGTTGCCCCAAGAAACCATTGATAACATCATCCGCAGCATGCCCAGACGGATGGAAACCCTCATCAGAGCACGAGGAGGAAACACTCGATATTGAACAGTCATTGAAATTGTTGTTAAACTTTGGAAAATCTTGAATTTTCTGCTGTTTCTCTATAATTAAAAATCGAAGAAAAATGCATTTTGTTTAATTTAATTTTTATTTTTATAAAATTTTAAGTATGGTGTTACAAATGAATGTCAAAACATGTTAATTTAATTGTTGTTTCATTTTAAATAATATATTGTTTAAAAATTACATTCATTGTTCTAAATTCCCTCTTTTTTCTCCTTTTTTTTCTGTTCCGCTAATTGTGCCGGTGTGTGTAGTTAGAGATTGATTTATTTGAAACTTTGTTTTAACGAATACATTATATACGTAAATATCCTACTGACATTTTAAAAGGATAATATGATTAGATATATTCATTATTAGTATCCTATCACCAGTAAATAATATTATTTAGAAAAAGTGTAAAGTCGCTTGTGATTGGTCGAAATATCTCATGACACGAAATTAGCGGGAAAGGGTTTATAAATAGCAATGTCACTGTACCGGAGGTATTCATTGTATTATCATCTTACTTGTAAGTCGTTACTATGTTCATTTACCACGAGATTGTGTCCTGGCGCAGTTTATATACTACCCGAGTACCACGATATAATATAAAGATAAGTATTAGCAATTATTGAGATGATATGATAAAAAATATAGTGTTGCTTTGGAGTTTCTTGACAATTCTTCTCCTCAGCGATAACACACCGAATTGGCAAAATAAAAGATTGATATGAAATAGTTATTGTAGTGTTTGCTTATTACATTCCCAATAATTAGTTAAATAGTCATCCTGACATAATAATGTGAAGTAATTACATTACAGTAGGTACATGATTCTAGTATAAACTAAACATTTTAAATATCACCTTCACCTAAATAATTAGTTTCCTTTGTACCTACCAGCATTATGTTTTAGATATACCATTCAGTTGGTAACAGTTATATTAGAACAATAACAATAGTACCTACCTACCTTATCACATACCATGAGATATTATCCACCTATAACATATCTCTCTGTAGGTAGGTATGTTTTTAGAAGAAAACAAATTTAACTATAAAAATCTAACACGCTTTTTCTGTTACGCTTTGTATATTGTACGTGTAATAAAATAATTTACCTTCACCCAAGGATTCCATAATTAACAGTAGGTACCTGTAACAAGAACAAACAAATGGTAAGTATAAATCGTTCTGACGTCTAAAACATTAGGCAGCGTTCTTTTATAAATAAAATATGAATAAAATTACAATTTTGTAAAGCGAAACTTCTTTCTTGGCAATTTCATATGATAATTTAGGTAATAAAAGGACTTCATCACATTTATAATTAATCAAGACGCTCGTAAGACTGTAGAATAATTCGTAATTTATTCGTAGAATATTTCTTGAAATATTCTAATATTTGAATATTTTTTAAACTTTTTATTTTCTGTAATTTTGTATCTCCAGCTATCCTTAGTTATGAGTTTTTAACTTTAGAAAATGTACTGACTGCCGATTTGTTTTTTATTTTGTTTTTATTTCGAAAGTCTGCTTTAATTGTAAATTAAAAATAGTAATTAGGGATGATTTAAAAAAAAATTACCCGACGTTTAAATGAATGGTTACTCGCAATTTTATTTTAATAGTTTTCCTTTTTAGGGTTCTTTACCAAAAGGGTGCTAACGCGATGTGACGACGTCTGTGCGTCTGTCACCCGACTGTATCTTTTACCATAACAGGTAGACTTTTAAAATTTTCACAGTGTGTATGAAATATGGCCGCTATAATAACAAAAAAATTAAAAAAGTTAATAGCAGTGATAGTTCTGTGGTTAAGGAGCCAGCTTCTTATTCAAGGCTCGGGTTCGAATACTGGTATGTATACCTATCAGTTTTTCAAAAAGCTGACTTACTCGTACATATACATACATATATCACTAGCTCGACAGTGAAGGAAAACATGGTGAAGAAACCAGAATTGATTCTGAGATATGCGTACAGCACCACACATGTTTCAGAATCAAAGGGTATCAAAGGCGAGATTGTTTCTTAAAGTAAAAAAAAGAAGTCCCCATACAAGAAACGTGCTCTTTTTCTATGGTCGGAACCCTTCGTGTGCGAGTCGCAATTGTCTAGTATCTATAAGATACAGTCCACACGACACCCGACACGGTCGCACGACGGCTGAGTCACCTGAGTGGCTTCCGTACAAGGTCGCAAGGTCGCGGCCATGGAATTAACCGGTCTACGATATACTTAGTTTAAAACGTCACTATTTACGTAATACTGCGACGGTTATCTGTTGGCTAAGGCATTTTAAGTAACTCTATGTTGACAGAAGTTACGTATATGGTTTCAGCTTTTATATTGAACTAGCGGTTCTGCGCGTTTTCACCCGCGTAGTTCCCGTTCCCGTGAGAATACAGGAATAAAATATAGCCTATGTTACTCAGGAGTATTTTAGCTTTCTATTGGTGAAAGGATTTTTTAAATCGGTCCAGTAGTTTTTGAGTTTATTCGTTACAAACATACAAAAATACAAAACTTTCCTCCATATAATATTAGTATAGATGTAGGTATATCTAGACAGATACTTGTAAAATATAAGCTACCTAATGAATCGTGAAAGGAACATAGTAAAGAAAGAAAACTCATATTAATGTTTCAGGTAAATATGTTACAGAATACATTACAGTATCTTGAATTCAGTAGCTAGAGAAAGCCTGTTACAATAATAAATGTACAGAAACATGTTTTGACGAAGAATAATGGTTTCATTTCTGACAACGTTTCTCCGCTAGACGAGATTTCGTAATTATCTGAAGACTACGAAAGTAAACAAGAAACAACAAAGAGTTTCTTGAAAAGAGACCGTTTTATCAGAGTATTATTGAAAGCCAAAGGATCATCAAAAGACAAAACTATTTCAAGTCTCATAAAAGGTTTCGAACATACATTTGCTATTAGACATTGTGTATCTTTTAATAGAATCTCATCATTTCATGACTATAAAGACTGGACACATTCCCCGAATAAACAAGACACAGTAAAAGCAAAAACTATGAAAGAACTAGATCAGTATCGGATTTCTTTAGAAGGATCTAGACATTGGATAGACCGCCCAGATAAGCTATCAGCCCTACCGAATTTATGAACTCATAAACTTGATTAAAGTAAAGTCTACGAAAAGCAAAAGAAATCTTGCCTTTTGAACGAAGACACAATCTTTTAAAAGGTAAGGGAACATGTTTCGAAAGGTAAGGGCATTCATCTACATGACGTGACCTTTAAATTCTGTATACCTGGAGCAGAAAAGTGGCTTTTAATAAAGTAATTGCTATTGCGGCAAGGCCACTTGGGATTGTAATAGAAAAAATCAGAAGATTTAAAATAGAGTTTATTTTAGAGAGAAACAGTAGAGACAGACCGAATAATAGTTACAGAATTTTAAATATAATTAAAAAAGGTTAAGAAGAGATAAAGCATATAAAAAGAGTACTATACAATTCAAGAAGAATACGTCACAGCTATTGGGACATCATCATCATTATTAATATCAAAATGAAAAAGAACATTGGTGAGTTATGGATCTTATAAGGAGTACGCTAAATAAACAATCTACTGTTCCATACAATAGTGCAGTACTGTACATATCACGACCAAAATGTACAAAACAGCAGTTTTTTTTTCGTGATTTTAAATAGGATCCACATGGCTACTAGCCCAACATCATCTCACACTTCCTCATGTGCGAGGAAAGACCCTAACATCAGAAGTAAATGAATAAATAATAAATAATTTATTCAGGATCTAGAAACCCAATTTTTAAAAACAAAATTCTTATGCTAAACCGCAAGACAGTTTTCTGGCAGAGGGACTCCCTTAAATACATAGGTGAGTAGATTTATCTAATTGACTAGTTACTTTTTAAGTAGTGACATCTTATTGTACACGTCTTAGTGGACTGTCACATGACGATGATGGTTAAAAAAGTTATGATGGGTACCTTCACCATTTTGGAAAGATCCTGTACCTGACTATTGTCCTATTAACTTCTGACAAAATCCGAGCGGATTCGATCGCAACCGATTAAACCGTGTTGGGCTTTAGAGGGGGGGGGGGGGGGCGCGGTCAGTCAGTGGATGGGTGACCGCCTAGTGGCATTTATATTACGAGCGCTTTCGTGTTTCGGAAGGCACGTTAAATTGTTGGTCCCGGTTTTCGTTGTGTTTACGCACAATGAAAGTCGTTAAGCCATGTCAGATACCCTTGGGTGGCTTGAAAAATTCTGACTGTTAAGTGGCCACTAGCTTACACCATCTCCCAATCCGCGGTGGGCTCGCGTGGGAGATTATAGCCCATACTTCCTCATGTGTGAGGAAAGACCCTTAGCTCAGCAGTGGGCTGTTACGGGTTGATGATGATGATGATGATGATGAATTGCCCCCTACTACTTCCGCTCGGCGTAATCTAATTGGCTGAATGCACAGTATTGAGGCGTGGCGCCAGTGCCAGAGGCCATTCGTTTAGGGTCTTCCGGAAGAATTTATTTGATACTCCAACAATTGTTGTGTCTTGCTAATATAAAAACTAATTATATGTAGAGACTGCATGGACAAAACAGTACAGATAAGTATTTATTGTATAACCGATCAAAAATGTTTTTTATTATTTTATTATTATACTTAGTTTATTTTATAAAAATAAAAGCTAATACAAAAATCAAGTGTCGTTGTTTGACAGTTGGATGGTCAGATTTTTTAAACCAACCCAAGGTAAGTATGTTGTGGTTGACATGGCTTACAAGATTCGTGAACTTATCACGCAGCCAAAACAAAATGGCTACCAAAACTTCCAAATCATTTGAAAAACGAACACTATGAATGGTTTTACGACGTAATATTCTAGATTGACAGATCGCGAAATTTTACGAGCGGGCATCGAGAATTACCGCCCTTTGTGTCAACAAATAAAATGAAATGTCACGCCTCGAATACTGGATTAGATTACAGGCGGTTTATGGGGACCGCAGACCATTGCGATGTAAGAAATACGTGCAAGATTATCGTTAAATGTTATATTAGGTGCTTACTATACGTTGTCGTTTTGTATATAAGAAGATATGTATACAATACAGAGCAGTGATAGCCCAGCCGTTAAAACGTCCGCCTTTCACGAGTGAGGACAACATCGTGAGGAAACCCACAGGTCTCAGAATTATTTCTGAGGCATGTGTAACAGACCCGGTCCGGCGATGGGCTCACCACCTATCACGTTAAGGGGTCCAAAGATTATTAATGGTGAAATGTATGTATTTTCTAAAATGGATTACCTCTGCCCACCCCATCGGGTTAAAAGGGGTAAGATTTTTCTTTACTATTTTATTTGTTTTTTTCCGGGACAAAAATATCTAAGTCCAGCAGAAAGTTTCAACAATCGTGTATAAAATCATACATCTAATCTAAACATTGATTCGGGCAACACGTGGCACGAACTCTTTCCAGTACGTACGTAGGTAAATACTTAATTTTATTAAGATAGCCAACATTTTAATTAAATAATAATGCTTAAAATTACAGTTATTGCAAACTAATAAATTAGTGAGAACGTAATACTTACTGTCGGAAAATAGACTATAATGTGTACTCTAACAAACTTATTGTTTACGCACTAGTTAATTTAATAAGTAACGACAGTCGCACACACACTAGTGTTTTTTGTGAGAATGCAGAGTACTATTTACAACTTACTGCTTTCAAAATAATGTGTTAGAAAACATTTTTGCTGGCTTTGTTAAATTATCACTTTTTTTTTAAGATATTTTCTCAAATGAAATAAAAAACACGACAATGACAGCTAAATAGTTATGCATGATTTGCTTTCGTGACATTAATAGTGTCATGAAATCAACAGTATCGCTAAGATCATGGCTCCGTCAGCATCTAAACTTTATTTTGCCGCGCATAGTGTTGTCGCACAGATGCTTTCGCGAAAATAGTTTCACGTCACTTTTATTTTTTTACTAGCTGATGCCCGCGACTTCGTCCGCGTGGAATTTGTTATTCCTTTGCGTTTAGAAAATATATCAAGAAGGATAATCTAAACTATCTATCTATCTACAATAATATTATAAAGAGGAAGGATTTGTATTTTTGTATGTTAATAACGGATAAACCTATTTTAAAAATTCTTTTACCATTATATAGAATGTTACATTATCTCTGAGTAATATAGGCTATATCTATGACGAAAAAAAATTAAGGATCCTTACTAAAACTTGACTGTACATGCCGGGATTGGAACCCGAGCCTCGCGAATGAGAAGCGGGCTCTTTAGCGACTGGGCTATCATTGTTATTTATATTTTTGTTATTAAAAACACCCTATATACAACGCGTCACAGAATAAGCGCAATTCCTGATACGTACCCCGATTAGTATACTAACATAAAAAGATGGTGATGCATTCGTACTTTAGTTTTGTCTAACCAAATTGCTTAAATAAAGAGCGATAACAGTACGCTGTCAATAGGCAGTCCTAAATTTAGTTATGCTAATTAATTTTTCGGAAAAACTTTACACATATTGAAAATAGCTGAAATCAATTAAGTAGTCGATACTAATTTCAGGAATTGCGCTTATTCTCTTACGTGTTGTAAAGCCTAGGACACTCTCTGGATTACAATTTTTGAATTAGTTCTTGATATCAATGGCTACGCATGTGGTCATAATAACAAATAAATTTCCATAAGGAACCCATAGTGAATTCTCAAAAAAAGAAGTGGACTTTGTATGGAGACTATTGAAGAAGTTTTGAATTGATACACCCAAAAATGAAGGTTTTGCATACATACCAAACTCAACCATTACTTTCACCCTTTTAGGGGACGATTTTCGAAAATTTCAAAAACACGTATCTCATCATTTATTTCTAAGAGTATTTGTGGGAAGTTTCACGTTGATAGAATAAAAAAAACAACACGTCTCCATACAAACTCCATCCCCTGTTTCACCTCCCTTCGGGGGAGTTTTTAGAAAATCCGGAAATACGTTTCTTGTTGTTTGTTTTGAGGAGTATTTTTACAAAGTTTGGAATTGATACACCAAAAAATGAAGGTTTTCCATACATACCAAACTGAACCCCTACTTTCACCCTTTTAGCGGACGATTTTTTGAAAAATCCAGAAATACGTATCTTGTTGTTTGTTTTGAGGAATATTTTTACAAAGTTTGGAATGGATACACCCAAAAATTATGGGTTTCCATACACATCAAACTCAACCCCTACTTTTACACCTTTAAGGGACGATTTTCGAAAAATCCAAAAACACGTATTTCATCATTTATTTCTAAGAGTATTTGTATCAAGTTTCAACTTGATAGACGTAAAAAACAACACGTCTCCATACAAAATCCATCCCCCTGTTTTAACCCCTTAGGGGGGTTTTTTTGGGAAATCCAGAATCACGTGTGTCTTTGTTTGTTTTGAGGAGTATTTCTACATTGTTTCGAATTGATACACCGAAAAATGAAGGTTTTGCATACAAACTTTCAACCCCCTTTTCACCCCCTTAAAAGTTGAATTTGGGAAATTCCTTTCTTATTCCTAGTTTACGTCTTCAAAATAATATATGTGAAAAATATCAGCTTTCTAGGTGTAAGGGTTTAGGCTGGGCGTTGATGAGTCAGTGAGTCAGGACTTCTCTCTTTATATATATAGAAGATTTATTTTAGGAAAACCAACAGCCATATTAAACATTATAGTTAAAATATTAAAAACATATATAAAGAAAGAAAGAAAGAAGAAAGAAAATAAATTTATTAGACACGAAACAAAGAACAAGAACAGAAATAAAATAAACTGGTACAAAAAATAAAATAATAAATGCGTAATGGGACCCCACTCAGCTTGTGCTGCTATAGACCAATTACACATACATTACACATTACACAGATAGAAAACAAACATATATAGACGGTGAAATTAGTGGCATGACTTAGTTTCATCGAAAAGTTGCATGGCACGAAACGACTTCAGTATGCTAAATGTGTACATTTTTCTTTATCAAATGTTAAACGAACTTTAAACTCAGTTACAGTTAAAAACGAAAAATTAGAATGTGTAAACACTACAGTATTTTTAGGAATAACTCTAGACTCTAAGTTACAGTGGGGACCGCACATTGATACGTTGGCGAAAAGGCTCAGTTCTGCTGCATATGCCGTAAAAAAAATACGTAATATGTCAAGCGTAGAAACAGCTAGACTTGTCTATTTCAGCTACTTCCACAGCTTAATGTCATATGGCATTCTACTGTGGGGGAATGCTGCTGATGTCCAGAGAATATTTATTTTGCAGAAACGAGCCATTCGTGCAATTTATAAAATGGGGTCCAGGATGTCTCTAAAGGAAAAATTCAAGGAAATTAATATACTGACACTGGCGTCACAGTATATTTACGAAAACGTATTGTATGTTAAAAAGAATATATCACTTTACAAAAAAAATTGTGACAGACATTGTATAAACACTAGAAATAAGAATGAACTGGCTGCTTGTGTTAGTCGATTATCTAAAGTTACCAAATCATATAAGGGTCAATGTATACGCTTTTACAATAAGATTCCCATTGAATTACAAAATTTGCCTCTTGACAAATTTAAAATAATAGTTAAGCAAAAATTACGTAAAAAAGGCTACTATAAAATTACAGACTACTTAGTAGACCAACATGCATGGGATTAACCGACTCGACGCTATGTAAGGCTATTAATTATAATTATTATTGTAAACGATATTTATTAGTAAGACATGAGATTAAAAAGAGCTGCCCTTGAGTTTCTTGCTGGCTCTTCTCGGGGTACTGCATTCGGAACCAGCAGCTCGTCGGTGGAGATGGGCTGCTGTTTGCATTTAGCCAATCTTCATGGACGAGTTTAGAGTGCCTTGTTATTATAAAATATTGACGTTTCTAAGTGTATATTTTAATACCAATAGAAAATAAACGATTTTTGAATTTGAATTTTGCATTGTGAAACTTGATGTTTACACTTGAAATTGTCGACGAAATTAATTTCGAGACACACCTTCACGCCACTAGTTTCATAATGTAAACTCGGCTTTACTGATTAAAGTAAAAGAAGCAAATTTTTGTGTAAGAAATAATTCGGTACAACCTCGCTACAATTGGAACCACAACCCTTTTCTCTTCTTATTTTCATAACTCCGTATTGTTTCCCTGGAAGCTATTTTTGCGCCGGCTTCCGGTCCAATTTACTGTTGTTTGCGAATGGCAATACGATTACGGGCTATACAAACTCTGTGAATGGTAAAGAATGCCATTTTTTATTACATGTAATAATATTGTGTATACAGATTTTCCTTTACCGCATTGTTTTTTCTTTGCGATACTTTTAGGCTGCATGTTAACGATACACCGATACAATTTCGTTATACAGCATGTTTTCAAATGCAATGTTGATTTGCTACTTAGTTGGGTTGGTTGATGTGTAGGATACAATTTTTAAAAACGTGTTATGTTTCACAGACGCTATACAAGCAAAATGTGTGGATATATGTGTCAAAGGTCAAGTCAAAGTCAAACGTCAAAGTTCTTTTATTACTGTATGTAAAAAAATACTTTTTAGTTAACCGATCCTAATATTATCCATCCATCCCGGACCAGCGTGCAGCGGGATACTTCTTATTAGATACACATAGCTCAAAACTAATTCTGGACCTTAGAGTTTCCTCACGATTTTTTTCTTTACCGTCGAGCTAGTGATAAATGTGTACGTAAGTTTTAAAAAAACTCTGTTATATGATATGATTCGAACGAAATAACCACGCCTATTATTGCCTAACACCATCTCCCTCATGTGTGAGGAAAGACCCTTAGGTCAGCAGTGGGCTGTTACGAGTTGATGACGATGATGATTTGATCAACTGTTTGTGTTGTACCTTCTGACGGCTAAACCACTTACAAAACACATTGTTACAAGCCCTTACTCGACTGTGTAATCACTGTCTATCCATCCAAGTATTACTTTCCATAGTAAACAAATACATTCGTCTTGCGTCGAGAGACAATTTGTCCCGGCTGCCGCGTATGTTATTATCATACATTTGTCCCGTAAGTGGTTCAAAGAAGAAAAGTTTTGCTTTTAACGTGCATTAGTATTGCGGAAGTGTTATGAAGTAGGGTATATCGCTTTTTTTTATGATAAAAAAGGGGGCAAACGAGCAGACGGTTCACCTGATGGTAAGTGACGTCCGTCGCCCATGGACACCTGCAATTCAAGAGTCACAACTGCGTTGCCGACCTTTGCGGTGGGAGTATGGGGAGGGGAGTAGGGGGAGGGGGGCTTTCTTTATAAAATGACATACGAAGACTTATGTCATGGTGGTTCTGGTTTTTAGGGTTTAGGTGTACTTGTATAGACCAGCAGGCATATTCATGGAGGCTCGACACCGTTTCCGTTCGATTCAGATCGAGTGAAAAATTTTCCGAAGTCGAATATTCTAGGCGTTTCTGACAGCCACGGAAAATTTTCCGAATCCTTAAATATGACATTCGTTTTCGATTCCGACATCTCTGAATAGCCCATCTTCGACAGATTTTCGACAGTGAATACGCCTGCAGAACGGCGAAGTATTGAAGAGAAGCCAGAGAAAGAGTAGGTACCCTAAATCGACGAGCATGCATGAGTAGCAAGCGGCAGTCTATTTTCTCTTCCATTGGGTTATAGGCGTGAGATTATGTATGTACAGAGTGTATAAATGCTTGAAATTTGGCAGGTTAGGCATTCCTCATAGGGAGTAAGGAACGGAAAAAAAAGTATATCCGCGCTCCTGCTATTAATGTAAGTCTAAAACCTGATTGTACTCGTGATATAAAATGGAGGTATTTTATTCCCGAGTGGTCTAAGGCCTAAGTCAATAACCGGGAATAAACAAAGCACGCACGAATCAAATCTGTATGTTCAACCGCGCTGCGATCCCGGGAGATGGGACCGGACTGGCCTTGGCCTTATCAGGCCTATCCGGCCTTAGACCTACATGTCATAATAGCTAGTGTTGTTTTGTTGGTCTACATTATACGTCCCGTTCGGTAGCTCCGACGTGATTTTGATATTTCTATATGAATTAAAAAAAAAAATTAAAATATTTATGGAGTTTATGGAGTGGATAATAATATTATTATTATTATTATATTTATGGAGTTGAAAACCGTGTAATACTTTCGTTGGTGAAGCCACCAATTGCTATATTTTCTCGGAATCGGAATTTTGTTCCATATATAAATAGCTGTAAGTTTATAAACGGAAAACAGATTTATTTTATTATTGGTTACCTTAAACAGTCCACATAAACTTCCGTATTTAAGTAAGGCAACATGTCATGGCAATAAGGCAGGTTTTATAGTGCACTGTCTACCCTAGTTCCGTCCTAAATTTGTCTGGAAGAGATCTCTAAAAGGGATAAAACGATCCATTGTACTTTAATTTATGTTTATATCCATATTTTATTGTCATGTATCAGTACCTATGCAGACAATATTATTATCCAATGTCCTCGCATCTGATGCTTGACTGGTTTAAAAACGATTAAATACAAGAAAATATATTTGTCCCGATTCCCGTTTACCTGGCAACACTATGAACCCACTCTCAGAGCTGTCATATACGAAATTGCGCGCGAAAGCACGACAACAGACAAAGGTTCAGAGATACGACGTGATACATCCCGAGAGATAGCGTAATATGTTCCCAGACTTACCCGAATATTCTCGTATTTGGACACAAAACGTAAGAATATAGCGCTTTGCACGCAATATCTGACATTTGTGAGATTTGCAGTTGGTTTATTATCTGTGATACCTTTTGAGGTTATACTCCTTAAGTAAAATACAACTCTTGAGAAAATTTAAAGCGTTTTTAATTATAATAAATATAAATTCACTCGATCTTCTCATATCTCTTTAAATTTTGTGAAATTACTAAGTGACGAAGGTTACGTACTCTGTCCAAATTTCAATATTTTTCCTACTGAGTATTAACTAAAAAAAACAACTTTCCTGGCAATTTTTCCGTTTTTTGCCAGAAATATTAAAAAGTTTTTTATAATTGTCAAATCGGTCCAGCTGCTCTCAAGTGTAGTGGGTAGGTAGATACATTTATCATTATCATCGACATCATCAACCCGTAACAGCCCACTGCCGACCTAAGGGTCTTTCCTCATGCATGAGGAAGTATAGATCAAGCAAAACGAATATATTACAAACACTAAAGAACTATCTTCCCGCCAAAAAGCCTTTGTCAACGATAACCTCACTCATAAGGATGGCTGAATATTTTAGTAGTAATCGTATAATATTGTATGAACACAAATATTTGAGGCATACAGCTTTATTGCCTTTATCTATATTAATGTAGCGTGTTTTGCATTGAAAGAAAAAAGGTTTTTATAAAAGTAAAAGATAAAACGAAGAAAGAAGGCAAAAAAAGAAACATTATTTAAATACGGAGCCGTGAAAGCGAGATTTCAGTTCCATATTAATTTACTGTTGTCTATGTAATTTTTTCTTTTCATTTTCTACTCATTTATCAAGTTGTTTTTATCTGACTGCGCGGTTCTTTAAAAATATTTTTTAAATCAATGGACAGCTTGTTCTAAAAAGTCTCAAAGTAGATCCCCATTCCTATATCTTTACGTGATTCACAAGACTTCTATCATCTATTGCATTCCGTTCAGTCTAATCTAGATCTGTTTTTCTAGCCTTAGCCTAGCCTAAATTCAGACTCAACATGTTTGGGACTATTTTCCTCACAGCACCTAATAAATCTTAAAAGTCAAATCCTCATCTTGAACCTCCCACGAAGCTAAAGTCATCCCTCGAACCCAACTCCGGCATCATTAGGGCATCCGACCAAGGCCGTAAATCTCCCAGGACGATATTACAGCATTCCCCGTAAACGCCTTCAAGAAGTGCGTTAGCAGTTTATCCGGACAGGGGAAAGGTTGATGTACGTTATGTAAGGCGTTCTTTTAGAATACAGATGTTTGAAGGGTCTTTTTTCTCAATTAGTGATCACGGGTTCTGAGTCGGATTGGATCGATTCCTGACCGAGGCCAATGTGCATGAACATGTCTGTTGTACATCCAATACGCAATACATACCTACAAAAAATATCAACGAATAACACTCATCAAGTTCTAAGCCGTTTATTTTGAATTCCAAATGGACCTGGTTCCATTTCCGACGCGCGATTTTCTAACGTCATCGACGTTGTAGGAATTGTTAAAGCTCCGGTCAAACACGAGCAACCAATCGTCTGCGAAGCGGGGCAAAACTTGAGCGGCTGTAATGCGAAACATTTACACATTTTACATCCAGGACGATCGCGGGACAGTCGCGTGGAGGTTTTATTTATGTAGACCGAATAGATCGCTATACAAATCACGCATTCTCGTTGCCATTGTGTTTAAATAATAATAATAATAATAATAAATTGTGTAGAAATAAAACTTCCTGTTCCCTTAGGAACAATCCGCACTTCCCCCTTTTTCTCGTTCCCGTATTTTACGGACTTGAAACACATGTGTAGTTGTTGTGGGCGAGTACTCCCTGCATAGTTGTCGAAACAAATTGTTGCGAAGAATTGTTTAGTACATAGGCTGCGTCGTAATTATAAACACATCCCGATTGATCTGTTACCATTTGCGTGTTGGAGTTGACCCAAGCACTTGATCCCGTGGAATGTTTGTGCAAGATAATCTCTATCTAGAACTACTGAAGCGATTTTAAAAAATCTTTCTCTAATAGGCAGCTACATTATCCCTGATGAATATAGACTTCATTTACATTTTATTTTCGAATGTGAAATCGCAGAGCCTAGCTGGTTTATATTAGATTTCTATTTCTATAGTTACAGTATTCATTGATCAAAAAGCTATGCATTCTTTTAACAACAAAACGCTACGTCTGACGCTCCCGCTACGCAGACGGGTCGATAGCCTAGATGTGTCCGATGCTTCACTTTGCCTGACGGGGCAAGCAATGTGTTACTGTCAGATAGCTCGGAACAGCCAATGTGAATGTGCCGAATGGCTTGTAGCATTTGTATTTGCCACACTTCCGCCACCGGCCGTATATTTTCGATGGAAGAATAAAAGGCATCCGATAAATATTAGGTCCGAGCGCGCTCATACCGCGAAATCGCGGCTTATACGTGAATAACAACCAATGAGCTCCACCTACCAGGGCGGCTGAAAAGTTTTGAGCCTAAGGTATTGAAAATGCTGATAGAAATGTACAAAAATTTTATTTTTCAATATAGTCTCCCTCTACTTCAATACATTTCTTACATTTATTAAAAAGGGCTTTTAACCCGGTGAAAAAATATTCGCCATCTTTGCCTTCAAAATGTTCGTCGACAGCCGCCTTCATTTCCTCGTCACTGGAAAATCTCCGTCCTCGGAGGTCCTTTTTCAAATTTGAAAAAAGGAAATAATCGCTAGGGGCCAGGTCTGGACTATAGGGTGGGTGGTTGATTTCTTCAAATCCTGTCTCGACGAGGGCGCGCCTTGCAACACGCGCAGTGTGGACCGGCGCATTGTCCTGCAAAAACAGGACTCCTTTTGCCAGTTTGCCTCTTCTTTTCTCCACAACCACTTGACGCACCTTGGTCAACAATGCCGCGTAATAGTCTCCGTTCATTGTAGTATTTTTGGGAAGGTAATCAATGAATAAAATTCCTTCACAATCCCAAAAAACAGTGGCCATGAGCTTGGACGCCGATCTTTCCACTTTGAACTTCCGTGGCGGCTTTTCTCCCTTTTCTATCCATTGCATTGACTCTTGTTTTGACTCCGGGTCGTACTGCCGGATCCATGTTTCATCAAAAGTGACAAGGCGAGAAAAAACATCGTCAGGATTATCGCCACAGATGTCCAGGAACTCTTGTGAAGTTGTGACTCGACGCTGCTTGTCCAGCGGCGTGAGCATTTTTGGCACCCATCGCGCACACACCTTTTTCATGTGCAAATGGTTATGCAAAATGTCGCCGATTCGTTCCTTGCTGATGCCTATAGCTTCAGCTATCTGCCACAGCTTAATTCGCCGATCTTCGAGAACAAGTTTTTTCACTTTTTCAATGTTTTCTTCGGTAACGGCGGTGTTCGGGCGTCCCGGCCGGGGGTCATCTTCGAGCGTTTCCTGCCGTGCTTAAATTCTCGGCTCCAACGTTTTACGGTGGCAAATGAAGGTGCAGACTCCCCGTAAACTGCAGACATGTCTTCAAATATTTCCGTCGGCGTTTTGTTCTTCTTAGTGAGGTATTTTATGACAGCTCTGTACTCCAATTTCGTGCAAGGCGCGGATGACTCAGACATGGTGATGCTTATGGCTCAATTACTAGAAATGCAATGATTCTAATGACATGAAACTTGGTATTTATACTACTTAGGACACTCGCAATTAGTGCTGGGCAGCCCGAGTCATTAGTGATGCATTAAGGTACTTAGGCTCTTTCGATTGCATATCTCAGTCGACAACTACACCTATCTCGCAGATTTAATATAGAAAAGAGTGGAATGGCATTATAATTTTCATATCGAAAGAAAGTTATATAGGAGCAGCAGGCGTATTCAGGGAGCTTCGATATTCGATATCGGAAAATCTGTCGAACACTTTCGAGATGGGCTGATGTTGGTATCGAAAACTAATGTCATATGTGACATAAGGATTCGGAAAATTTTCCGTGGCTGTCAGAAACTTCTACAATAAATTTTTTCACTCCATCTGAATCGAACGGAAACGGTATCGAGTCTCCGTGAATACGCCTGCAGATCTCTCAAATGCACAACAGTCTGCGGCTAACTTCCATTAAAGCTTAAACTTTTTAAAACTCAAGTGACGCCTTCATTGGTGTAAGTGCAGTTTCACGAGGCGTGTTATGGCCAGCATTAGCGGAACATCGGCTTCGCGCGGTTAACTGCCGACACGCGCGGGAAATCCGCAATAACGCTATCAAAAAAGGGTTAGCAAGTTCTGAGGCAATCTTTCGAAGTACAGTTAAGTTGGTTTGAGGTGTTATAGCGGTAGCTTGGAACCGAATTGCATTAAAGGGTTACAGCATCTATACAAAAATAAATTGGCAGTGACTGCAGAAGGAAAGGCTTAGATAAAAGCAAAAAAAGGATGATAGGGTACTAGCTTCTCGCGCGTGGTAGTCGACGGGAAGGAAACACATTGAATGGTTAAACCGCTGTACAATCAAATGCTTCCATGTGCTTTTATTTTATGAAGTGTACAAATAGCACTAAAACAAAAATAAAACCCCTCGGGTGCGTGTAGTTGTATGTAGTCCAAATGTCAACGATGCTTTCCATGAATGTACCTATATCTTCCTTTTTTGATTTTATCTAAGAGGAAAGGACCGTGTTTGATTCCTGCCTGCCTTTTCAAAACTTATGTTCCTTAGGTATATCCAACTTGTTACGATAAGATTTTCGAATATTCACTCGTGAAAATTGGGTATTGGTATTTCAGAAATGGAATACCTACATTTTAGCTCGTCAGTATATTTATGAAAGTTTTTGAAAAAGTCGTTGTTCGATTGGAATGCCCTAAATTTTTTTTTAGTAATGTGGTTGGGCTTTTGTACAAAATTTTATAGAGTTTTTTAAATGTCAAAAAAAATTTTTTTTTCGGACTTTCCTTTCTCGGTCATCGATCGAAGGCAAACGCTATTAAATACTCTGCCTAAACTGCCTACACTGCCTAAAACGTCAAAATGTCTCGAGACTTCCATAGCGTACCAAATCGTCAATCAATTAGATTTTATTTTTATATACATACTTAGACAAATGCGAAAGTCCAATTTTATATAGTAACAAACATACTTAGCCGGAGTTATTTGCCCTAAAAAATTGGACAGGAGTGTCATTCATCATTTTGATTTATCACTCGGACATTCGAAACGGAGTGCACACACTCGGTATGAAATTGTTATGTTAAAAGAGATTATATCTTCTGTAATAGACGAAGAGTCGAGAAAGTGGGTAGTTAGATGGTCTAGCTTGACTTTAAAAAAAAAAGTAATTTTGTTAATTTTATTAAAATTTATTTTTCTTTCTTTCCTATTTTTTTTTGCATAAAAATACACTTAGGTACAATCTAAAACAATTTTCTCTACAACATTTATAAAAATTATTAAAATAAAAAATTACACATTTGCCTGAGCTTGGTAGATTATGGTATAGGTATACCTATTAATTTACTGAAAAAAAACCTACTGGCTCGACCCTGCAAATAGCTATACATATTATTATATTATGGAGACAGCAGCTGTGTTCTGTGGTAATGGGTATTCCAATTTCAATATTGACATTTGATTTAATATTTCAAAATTGGAACACAAAAATGTTAAACAAAACTAAAATGTAATTAAACATCGCCAATATTGGAACTTTAAAAAGGTTGAACAGAACAATACAGACCGTTACAGAAGAGAAATTAATTGAACATTTGAATTAAAATTCTACGCAATAAAAATAGTTACTAAAATTATGGGTAGACCGCCGAAATTGTTTTCTAATTACCCTCTCAAAATTCCAATGAATGAATTTTAATTACAATACCGCTTTTAAAAATTATCTTTTGTTAGTAATTTATCCCCCAGCCCAGTGCAAACGAAGGCTTTATTTCGTTTGCGTTCGTTTAATTCTAATAACGTGTCAGTGACTTTAGAAAACGAAATTAGCTCGCGGCGTAGCCTGCATTTCATACTTGATTCTAGGGATTTGAAAAACCAATCGTTTTTCTTTATAATTGTTTTTTAATAAATCGATTATATTCTTACACATATGCTTAAATTAAAAATATAAATATAAAAAACAATTCTGTCAAAATTACACACTTTCATCGATTTTTGTAAACATCTGTGCGACGAATGAAGTAATTTGAAGTAAGTTCACTAACATAAAGATTATGTTAAAATGATAAAACATGTGAAAACATGATTATTTTTCATACTAATTATTATTTTTTCATATAATCAATTTTTAGTCATCGATTATGTTTAATAAAATTGATCGATTTTTCAAAAATTGATTTATTTCGATCAATGTCACATGCTTGATTCCAGCCCTTCGCAAAACAAGAGAGAAACGGCGAAATCCACTTACAATACTCAAGAAATTACTCCTCCCTCCGAAAGAGTAGAATACATCTCAATGTATAGACGTTTGTATAGCTATTGGTAGGAATACGAAATGGCTCTATAGACCTTTGAGGGTGAAGTCACACTCGAGCGGGTCTCTTTGAAGACGGGCCTTCCACTGGAGACCCAATATAGCTACTACGATCATAAGCAGAGTTACACTCAAGTGTTACAAGTGTATACGAGTATACTTGTCGGTAATGTGAATTATGTGTAGCTGTGCGCGTGATATGCGCAATAGGCTTTGAGTATTAAACCAACAGGAGACGTCACGCGCACTAGTTTCTTTGCAAAAAAGTCTGCCAATTTCTGCGCGGGGGACGAGGAAACGCACACAAATAATGTTAACACAAACGCATTTTTTTGACGAAACAATTAAACACTAGCTTGAACTAGATGCACACAAATACATTCACCAATCCGAGCACTCCGTGAACTCAAAAAAAACTAGTAGTATATAACAGACATGATCGTTGACCGACACTTTTTTTGGCAGAGGGGAACGCCTGTCAGTGGCTTCTCCGGTTGGTTTAATACTCAAAGGTAATCGGTAACGGATTTATCAGAAAAAGTAAATAATATAATTAAAGTCAAAAAAAGTCAAAGTCAAAGTCAATTTGTTACTCGTACCTCAGAAGTTTCAACTGGGTGAACCGATTTTGATGATTCTTTTTTATTTGAAACCTGGTGCTTCCCGTGTGGTCCCATTGCAATTCGGTCCAGTTTTGACAATAGCATCCATGAGAAACCCATATAAGTTGAAGTCGGTTTTTTACTATATATTTTATTGTAATATTTCTGTCTATTATTTTTCTAGTGCAGTGATAGCCTTTACAGTTAAAGAGCCGGCCGAAAATCAGTGAGTTTTTCAAAAACTTACGTACATATTTATTACTAGCTTGACGGTGAAGGAAAATATCGTGAGGAAACCCGCAGGTCTCAGAATTAATTCTGAGACATGTGTAAATAGACCCGGTCCGGCGATGGGCTCACCACCTATCACGTTTAGGGGTCCTATGTATCTCGTGAAATGGGGGTATATCTAGTAATGGAATACCTCTGTCTACCCCCTCGGGGATGAAAGGCGTGAGATTTTTTATTTATTTTTATTTATTATTTATTTATTTTACTTAAAATATTAGAGGCTTACAATTTTGTATTTGTAAAATGTTAATTTTCTATCAAATTTGGCGCTTTTGCTCACAATATTGCTAGTGTACAGTTCTAATGATCATATACCTATACCAACATAAGAAAATATAAGTTGCCGCTCATTAGTATAGCTTCAGAGAACAATTACCGTATAATAAAATTAATGAAAGCCAACAGCACAATTGTACAAGACATAAAAGGCAACAGCGTTAATCGGGATCTGCCTCGCAAACAAGTCCCTCGGGCAATCGCCTGGCCTGAATAATTGAGAGTAATCCCGGACAAGTCGACAGATCCGCATTATACCAGAATTAGCGCAGATTCCTACTACCTAGAGACATCTTTTATTCGGTAAAGAGGAGATTAATTGCGTATTTCGGAACGTTACTGGAGGACGTTTACAAATGTATATATGTCAAATGGATTTTTGGCGGCAATCTGGAGGGAGACTTACTCGTGGTAGTGTATTTTGTGTCATAATGTTAATTCGATGTAGGACATCGGGAAGACATTTTCGAATTGCCTCGAGAAGTTCCAACAATCTTCAGTAAAAGTTTGACACTATCATTTTAACGAATCGAGTATTGTTTTAAATACAAGACCCTGGTATTATAAGCAGAGCCATATCTACACTTCTACACTAATGTTATAAAGAGGAAAGATTTGTATTTATGTATTGTTGTAACGATTATTAACTTAAAAACTACTGGACCGATTTTCTTTCACCATTGGAAAGCTACAATGTACTTGTAATGATACCTGAGTAACATAGGCTATATTTTATAACCGTATTCCTACGGGAACGGGAACTACGCGAGTGAAACCGCACAGATCCGCTACTATCTTAATAAACAGAAATCGGAGAAGTCACGGTCTTAAATCCCTTTGATTGCTCAGGATAAAGTACCAGAAAAGTTTATTTTTTATTTATGGTAAATAGAATAATAGATACTTTCTAATAGTGTGTTCTCAATAAACAATATCGATTAAATAATGAATAGAAAACTAGGCTATTATCCCTTTCATAACTTTGAACTGCCTGAGTAATTTATTTTCAATTAAATCTTGTTTGGAATATAAATGAAACACCCTCGACTTTTTGACCTGTACAATAGCGACAACTTTCAACAAAACATGATCTACGTATATATTTTATATATAACATGCACATTCGGGTACGAAATTAAATGAATATATGTACGGTACATGCTCAATAAAAGAGCTATCCGGACAGGAAATGAAGCCTTCTTGGAGGAGGGTTTTGTTCATTATGAGTATACATTAGCAATCTCCTTTATGCTAAGGAAGAATAGTATAAAAACATTTTGTTTTCAGGGTTTCGTACCAAAGTGGTAAAAACAAACCCTTATGGTTCCGCTACGTCTGTGTGACTGTCACAGCTGATTTAAAATGAAATAAAAAAATCAAATGTTTTATTCCAGGTAGGAACTTATAAGTCCACTTATTGAAAGTCATTTCAACAGTTTCAACTCCACATATAAAGAGTTTTAAATAATGGCTGTCAAAGGTTTTTGAACCGACGAAACGGGGCGTTGATAGCGGCAAGTGGGATATCTTATTAAAGGGCTTTATTTACACATTACAAAATGTAGACATTTTCATTGGTTTTTGTAACCGTTTACGGCGTTAGATGATTTTTTAAGAAATACCTAGGGATATAGGGACAGAGAAAGCGACTTTGTTATATAAGTACTATGTAGTGACTAAGTGATACGGTGTTAAAAAAAATAACTTTATTGTCCGCTAAGCGTTCAAAGAAAAGAAACGGAACCCTACGTGCGTAAGCCCAACTCGCACTTAACCTGTTTTTATTATTTATACCTCCATCTAAAGGTTAGAAGGGTAAAAAGGATCACAATAGAAAATCGGTAGAACAGCCCAAATGTATTAGAAAAAAATTTATGATTCAATACTCAGCAGTCAGACCTACATCCAAATGTATCCTTGCTTTAGCTATTTATTTACTGAAATAGAATGAAGCCACAGACATCGACACAGGTGTAAAAGTGAACCTAATGTAAATAGTCGGTACGTAAAAAACACATAAAATACAACATGTTTCATAATGACAAATAGCCTCGGACGCAAGAACAATATCCTATGCGATTTGTGTTCTTTTGCCTCGTTTGTATTTTTTTCGTTTTGTGTTATTTCACTATTTTTAGGGTACCCAAAGGTTAAAAACGGGACCCTATTACTAAGACTTCGCTGTCCGTTCGTCTGTTTGTTATCAGGCTGTATCTCAAGAACTGCGATAGCTATAGACAGTTGAAATTATCACAAATTATGTATTTATGTTACCGCTATAACAACAAATACTAAAAACAAAATAAAATAAATAATTATGGGGCTCCTATACAACAAACGTGATTTTTTTGCCGTTTTTATTAATGGTAAGAAACCCTTCGTGCGCGAGTCCGACTCACACTTGGCCGGTTTTTTTATTTCTCTAAATAAATATGGTAAAGAAATCAAATAGGTAATTTTTAATTGAAATTCACATTAGATATCAGCTTACAATAAAAACCTAATGCAAAATAAGTTATGTTCGGAAATATTTTTATTACATTGGCAGGGAGTAACATAGGCTATATTTTATCCCCGTATACCCACGGGAACGAGAACTACGCGTGTGAAACCGCGGGGCGCTGCTAGTTTATCTATATTTAGTCAAATTTGTAGTACCTAATAACTTATACCAAGGTTTTTGATTACGACAAATTAGAGGAATTTTAGTAAATATTTGATCAATTTATAAGATTTTATCAATTCATCTCAATATGGCCGCTTTTAGCGAATCGCATTGGCGCCAATATATTTTTTACTGCGCACATAAGAGCGCGTTTTAGCCGCCATTTGCAATATTAACATAATGACGACATTATGCTGGATTCTTTTTTTATTAAGACGCATATGACGAAGGTATAGTACGTGCATCCAATTTACATTTATAGCGAATTTTTAAGTGATATATTCTGTTACAGACGTAATAAGAAATTTTATAGTCCTACAAAGCCTTACTTATTCAGAAGATATAGTATTCAAAGTCATTGAATTTACATAAGTAACTTAAATAATTTACATCGCAATGTTTCTTACATAGAAAATTGATTCATACATAGTAATTACTATTGAATAATTATATATACGTCTCGGCGAAATACATAAAACACAAAACAAAGTAATGAAGCAAGGGTGTTTTTTTATTAGTAAGTAAAAGACAATTTATACGCTCTTCCTTTATTCTCCAAGGGGTCGCTAGACCCATTCCATTCCTGGTAATATGCCTTTTATCACTAGTATACAACCATTATAAACATATAAAAATCACAGGCACACAGAAGAAAAGAGAATTGCTCTTATTTTAACTAAAAATTAAAAATAAGAATCTAAAGTGGCCCAATAATCATAAAAAATATAAATCCGGCACTGAGCACAGTTAGAAAGAGAATAGGATAAATCTGCCCCTTTTAACTGTTCTCAAGCATCTTCGGTTTAGTTGAGAAACCGAAGATCCATATGTGATTAAGCTAATCGTAACAAATACCTAAAAGTAGGTACTATACGTCCATTGTCATCCAATATAAAACTAGAGCGTGCGTAGGTGCGGCGTGTCACCAATCTGAGCTCACTTGGCTCTGACCCGACCTTGTCCGACCAAGCTCCGAACATGGCGTCCACAACTTTTTTAATTACCACGCAAAAGCCGTAAGTCGAAGATTCTTTGCCATTCGATATCAGTTTGATACTTTTTTTAATTTGAAAACTGTCAAATACTTTCAAAATTACGATGCCAGCGCTTTAGCAGGCGTATTCAGGGAGCTTCGATATTCGATATCGGAAAATCTGTCGAACACTTTCGAGATGGGCTGATGTTGGTATCGAAAACTTTCGAGATAGGCCGATGTTGGTATCGAAAACTAATGTCATATGTGACATAAGGATTCGGTAAATTTTCCGTGGCTGTCAGAAACGCCTAGAATAAACTTTGCGAAGTCGATAGATTCGACTATTAATAATTAAGGGCCGTTCGGGTGGGTCCGAGTGATTGAGATTATGTAACTCAACTGAAGGTAACAAACATTTTTTTCTATTAAGTACCAACTACTATTATACATAATATGGCTTTTAAACGAAATAAATTTGTTTGATCTCATTTCGTAATCATGATAATTATGTTTTTCGACGTATCTGTTCTTAGCTCTGCAAGTTGCTGTAATTAATAATTACAGAGGACTTCAAGCGTGAAAATTTGTACAATTTATATTTCGACCTCATTTAAGAAATTAACACAGACTAGCATTAATTGCAGACTACTACCTAATTCATAAACTCATTTATATACCTATTGCCGTATTTTATTTCGCTTTTTATCGGAGCTCACGTGCTGAATAACTAAAAGTTTACATATTGACGAACCCGGTTACTCTGAAGTAACTTTGATAGATTCTATGACAGTTTGTCATAAACTAAGAGTAGCTTCATAGAGCAATTTTTGTTTTTTAAAGAGAACTAAGAAGTTTTGCAATAAAAGGACAAGCCAGTTACAAAATAGAATAGGTATGTACATATATTTTTGAATGTTAAGTCACAATCAGGCCTGTTGACTCAGTTGGTGGACCGTGCCATTCGTGCCGTGGGATAAACGTGTTCTTGAGAGACCGCGACTCGGCAAACGTAGTGTAGGACGCCCTCCCGGCTAGATGGGATGACGATCTGCGAAAGGCTGCAGACAGATGCAGGATGCGTCAAGCCGAAGACAGGGTTGATTGGGGGACAAGGCTGATTAATGACTATGATGATTTGGCATTCCATCTGAGTCGGAGGTCGCGGGTTCGATTTCGCGGCAAACATTTGTGTGCATGAACATATCTCTTGGTTATGTATGTATATAGTACAGGCTCTGCCTGCCTTACTGCCTAGTAAGGACTAAATGGGACTAAATGTCCCTTACTAGGCAGAACCTGTACTACCGTCCGTGAACTGTGTCCCACAATTTATATAACGATCCCGTCTAAATAATACTGAATATTATAAATGCGAAAATGAATTTATGAGTATGTCTTTCCGCAGCAACGGAACGGCGAGATTATTGTTTTAAAGACAGTTGGGGGACCGGAAAGTACATAGGGTATTTTATATCCCAAAACGAGGAAGTCACAAAGCTAATATTTTAATAAATTTAGTGCCATTACAACCATTCCTCTGGCATTAACCAATCGCCGCATCTCCGATGCACCAATCAGATATAGCGGTGGAACGTGACTCATCTGACCTTTGCGGAAAATAAACACGAATATTGTACGTTTGTTTACTATCAGCGTGTTGGCGACGACAGACTTCGATCACGACGATTGGAAATCGGATATCTATTAAGATTACGGAAAGTGAGTCTGTGACCCCCTTTCATTCCATACATTCTATCCATATGACAAACGTATATCCATTTCGATGCTATTGAAGAGGGTAAACAGTTCTCCACTTAGCACTCTAATTGAGTGAATGCTCAATCAAAACATCAGTGAGGCTCGGGTTCGAATCCTGGTATGTACCAAAGAGTTTTTCAAAAACTTACGTACATATTCATCACTAGCTCGACGGTGAAGGAAAACATCGTGAGGAAACCCGCAAGTCTCAGAATTGAGACATGTGTAAATAGACCCGGTCCGGCGATGGCCTCACCACCTATCACGTTTAGGGGTCCAATGTATCTCGTGAAATGTGGGTATATCCAGTAATGGAATACCTCGGCCCTCGGGTATGAAAGGCGTGAGATTATATTATTATTATTATTTTGAGTAAATGGTCCACTATCTTGGTGAGTTTTTATAGCTAAGTTTTTAATAGGTACTCATGGTCTGGCTACGAAGGATACGTCAATTGATTGTTCAAAACTAACAATCAATTGATACGAGTATACTCTTCC
The DNA here is from genome assembly GCA_963855545.1 of Ethmia dodecea. NCBI lineage: Eukaryota > Metazoa > Arthropoda > Insecta > Lepidoptera > Depressariidae > Ethmia > Ethmia dodecea. The sequence goes on from OY979448.1 coordinate 516,602, forward strand.
AACTGTCTTAAAACCGAACTAAGTAAGTAACTAAGTAGTTTAGTTATAAGAAGAGCTCATAGAACAATTTTGAAGAAAAAAAATATTTATATAATTTTTTGGCGGGAATCTAGTGAGGGAGAAACTTCATAATCTTAGTAAAATTTGTTCTTAATAAAACTGTATGAAAGATGTTGAAGACACTATATTTCAACTTTGTTCTATTGAAATAAATGGAATCAAACTTTTACGTTTGAAACTAAAAGTTACTAAGACATGGCCGTGTGGACAAAGATAAAGATAAAAATAAAAAAATCGTTTTCAGGATTTGGATTTCGTTACAAACTCAAAGTAGTTGCCGTGTTGTTAATGTTAATTGGACACTCTAATTAGACATTGGGTTCGATTCTGCTTTACACTGACTAACTTAGTTTACTCCTGTCATTTTCTTTCTACTAGAAAAGAAAAGAGACGAGAGATATTTAGTCCTATCAAATTAAAGCAAGTCCTGTCAACTAAGGCATTTTATAACGTGTTTATTGCATAAGTAAAGAAGTCTGTTATCTTCTATCCCTTTTCTTTTTTTGAGGTAAGACAAAGACAGGACTAAACTAAAATAAGTTTAGTCGGTGTAAAGCAGAATCGAACCCATTACTTATTTAAAAATATGGAATATTGCCGTCGCAGTCAGAGTTCTTTCTATGAAATCCGCGCTATTCCTGCTTACCTTGTCCGATTCTACACATGTCTCAGACAAAGTATCGCCATCGTCATGCACGTCGCCACGAGGCACAATAAAATGATCTAAGATATGGGAGTGCCGATACCTACCACGAGCATTCATACACTACCTACATTCATACACGAGAATTCACAGACTACTTAGTATACCAAAATGCATGAGATTAACCGACCGGACGAATTATAATTATTATCGTAAGCCATATTTACTAGTAAGACATGAGATTAAATAAATAAATAAATTTCCATTTTACTGAACACTGAAATGAGTTTTGCGAATCAATAGGAAACATTCATCTCACATATTTTACCAAATGTCCTATTTAAAGCAAACTTTCACAGCCATTTGGAAACACGGCAAAATCACAATTTAAAAAATTTACATCGTTTATGTACTGGATTCCCGCCAATAAGCCGTCAAAACATAACCTAAAATTACATCCACATTACCACGAAACTAAAAAGTAATTACACCCTGCAACACGACCCATTATAACATGTAACACGTCACGACACCGCAACGATTATCGTTTACACTAACCATTACGAAAGGTCGCGTCATATCTTGCGGGGTCGATCAATGACACCATGTAACAGGAACCATAACATAGCTCAGTTATTTTGTTCATTAGCTGAATGGACATGGTCACTGATCACGCTTGGCCCCTTTAACGTGATTTAGGCAGGTCGTAACGTACCTTGCTTTTAAATAGATTATTAACTCACAATATAATATGGGTCGTTTAATAACTAGAACACATATTTGGTAGAGCTTGGTAGAAAGCCTGCCTCAGATGTTTGCATTATCACTCGAAGGTGAAGGAAAATATTGTGGAGAAACCCGCAGTCAGGGCCCAAATTTGGTTCTGATGTATGTTACAGCACCCTAAGCTGTGGGTACCAGCTGTCACTTTTAGTACATAGGTACATATGCTCATGAAGGGGTAAGCAGTAGATCTTGGCTTACCTCTCGCTCCTCATCCACATCCATCAATCGGTTCATACATGCTCGTCGGTTTCGGGTACTTTTTAGTAATTACGGCTAGGTCGCCCTCTGCCGACTTTGACACTTACAATGCCCTTATATACTTATGTGTATTTGTCTCGTTTAAATGTCTGAAAAATAGTTACTTCCAGGAATTTGTACTAAGTACATATAATAATAAAATGATAAACTATTATTTTAAGGAGGATCAATATAATGAGAATAGAATGCCAAGATTCAACCACAAGAACATAAAAATCAACTCAACTTACTTCATCGTGTACAGATTTAAACCGACTTAAAAAAAGGAGGAGGTTCTCAATTCGTGACGTATGTTTTTGGAAGTTCCTTATCGCGCGTTGCGAAAGGGGGCTAGACGGAAAAAATTAAGACCAAAAGTTGTAACGACCGACACTTTTCGGCGTTCGCGTGTTTTTCTGTCTGTTGTTGGTCGTTGAGTAATGCTGGAAACTAACAGATGGTGCTGCTACAATGAAATACAGCTAATTATCCAGAGCTGACACCGTTACGAAGTAATACCTTGACTTATCAAGAGATGGCGCTAACACATTGTGACGACGACGACGACGACGATGATGATGATGATGGAACTTCGTTCCATTCGGGTGTCCCTTGACACCTCTCAAGTTTTTCTTTACCTTTTTTTGGAATGTTAACCCATAACACCGTCAAAGCTGAAGTGTTTTCGTATTTTTTTTGTTTGGTCGGGTATATAATACCCGACCAAACCAAAAAAAATGAAATTGAAACCTTAAGGTATATACCTCAAGGTTGGTCGCATATAAGTTTTGTGAAAATTTGATTAAGAAATTCTGGTGAACAGAATTCCTCAACGGACATCAGCCAATCACTCTATCAGCGTAATAGGTTTAATAACAGTAGGTAATGGATGTTGAATATGCTTATTTCAAGAATAAAAGACTTATACTTTCTCTATATAAATGTATATTAACTATATAAATTAACTAATAATAGTCTTTTCAGTGCTACTCGTTCGAGCCGGTTTAATTTATTTTCAAATTTTGATTACATTGTGCATTGTATCAAAATCATAATAAAAATCGGGTGGTATACGCCCAGTAGGTACTATAACGTCGCCATTTATTAATTGTCAGTAAGACTCATTACGCACTCGTCGCCGATTCCGTAAACTCATCGCACAGCGCCATTACTTCATCAGCCATTACATAGCATGGAATTTCTAGCTATAAATCATGCCATGCCCCACTAACCCCATAGCCTCTTATGACAATCCCCATTACAGCCCCTTTGAGCGATGAATAATTATATTGCTTTGACAATGTCCGGGACTATTGGTTTGTTGGAGATTATTCCAGAATTTGAGCACAGCATATTACTATAAAATTCAATTCAAATAATTTATTTCAGATTATAAATCTGAAATGTGTTAGTAAATATTGTTTTATTTATATATAACTAGCGACCCGCCCGGCTTCGCACGGGTGCAATGCTAACACTAAAACCTTCCACTTGAATCACTCTATCTATTAAAAAAAACGCATCAAAATCCGTTGCGTAGTTTAAAAGATTTAAGCATACAAAGGGACATAGAGACATAGGGATATAAGGGACAGAGAATGCGACTTTGTTTTATACTATGTAGTGATATTAATTAAATCTTGCGTCGGGCTGCGGGTTTTTACTATCCTATCCTACGAATATTATAAACGCAAAAGTTTGTAAGGATGGATAATTGGATCTTCGTTACTCTTTCACGCAAAAACTACTAAAAGGATTTTTTTTTTAAATAAAAAACACCTTTTATGCCCGACGGAAATACCCACTTTTCACGAGAATATTTGACCCCTACACGTGAATCGCCGGACCGGGTCTGTTCCAAATGCCTCAGAAAAATTCTGATACCTGCGGGTTTCCTCACGATGTCTTCCTTCACCGTCGAGCTAGAGACAAATATGTACGTAAGTTTAAGGATTTAAACTAACACGATTTTTATATAGAATTAATAATAGTAGTTAGCTAACGTACTTTTTATCCCGTAACAACGGCGAAGTTGCGGGTCATTTAAACAATTTTGTTTGAAAGAGTCATCAAGTTTCATTGATTCACTAAAAAAAATTATCAAATATTCTGATGTTTCGCATGCACATATAATTTCCCATATATTTTTTTTGCAAGAAAGAAATAAAACTCGAGGGAAAATAATAAAAAAGCAATAATTTTACTCAAGCGTAAGAAAATATGATGCTCTGAAAAATAAATAAACTTTCGTGGAAATAAAATCTATGAGTCGTTAAAAATAAGTAGGTTAAGCCTAGACACTCTAATGCTGAAGCAATAAAAAGATAGCCGCTATAAATTCAGTAAACTACGAAGTTATAGCGTACTCCCTGGAGGAAAATCTGTTACCGAAAAACCTGAGAAGCAGACTATATCTTCAATATTAAGGGAGTCTTGCAGACGTTTTTAAATGTGCACCAATAAAAGATTTCTGTTTTTGTATGTTTTTTATAATGAATAGGCTACGAAACTTACGGATTGATTTTAAAAATTCTATTACCAATAAGTTTACTTTTCTGGAAGTTTCATGGGTTATATTTTTCCAGAGATCACCTAGTAAATTAACAAAGACTTTATTATTGTAAATAAAGCTCAATTTTATTGTGATTGGGTCTTTGAAAAGGTACATCAAGAAACAGTAATGTCCTACCGCTGACTAAAGCCCACCAAAAAGATACCTATAAAATTATTAGCGCTGCAGCAAAGGAAAACATATTTAGATAAAACACAACAACCTCCACTGAGATAATCATATGTGTGAAATTTTTAAGGCAATAAGCCACAATGAATCCTGCCAAGATGCCAAGAAAATCATTACATCTACAGCGTAACCATGCGACGAAACTGTGTTTGTGGGCATGGTCAATCAGTGATGACTCTGTGTTTTTTTTCCAGGTTTTCGTTGTGTTTACGTACAATCGAAGAACCATTGTCAAATATGCCCTTTGCTTAGGTTGAAAAATTCACTGACAAATTGCCATTAGTTTAACTGCATCTCCCAATCAGCGATGGGCTCGTGTGAGAGAATATAGAATATGGACCGTCTTCCTCGTGTGTAAGGAAAGACCTTTAGCTTAGCAGTGGACTGTTACGGGATAATGATAATGATATCAATAGACCCACAATACGATACAGGTCGCAGAAATTCGAGATACTCCTAGTCAGGCGGGCCTTTATACCAACAAATCCAGACGTAGCCACAATGAATATCGCAGACGTCTTCGGCATTCGGATTCGAATCAATCATATTAACAAGTCCAACAACGGAGCTTGTATTGACAAATTGCCGTGTACTTAGCGTGCCAAAGCTTTCTAGGTCGTCTGTTAGTCTAGGACGTAGACTAACAAACGAACCACGACAGAAGGTCTAGGTTTAACGGATATCATTTCTCATATGGATATATGCATCGAACATATCGTGTTTGAGTGGTTTTGGGTGGAATCGATGAGGCGGTAGCTCGGTTCTGTGGGTGGTCCATTCTTTCTCAAATAAAGACTTATTCAGTAGCAGCCTGTTATAGTTTGCTAATGATGAGTCCCATTGAGAATTTACATAGTAAAATTTCAAAAACTTGAAAAATATCTTGCAAAAGAGAGCACCAATATCATAACTAAAGAAGATTTTGACATTCGACATGTGATAAATTAGTATAGAAGTAAGTACTTAGGTACTTTTTATAAAAATGAGCTGGATAAATAAAAATTAGTATCCATCTCGACGACGAAGCCTAGAGTACCTAATCTTTATTTTAAACGAGAAAAGAAAATAATTAATTTCCGTTAACTTCGACACCAAACAAACTGGATAACACAATTTTTCCATCAGCTACTCAACTAGCGGGTCTTTGACAAAGCTAAATTTATTCAGATTTAAACATGGAGCGTTATTGGCGCTTTGTAGAAAATCAGGGCGCAACCTGCGGACTAAATCAATCAATCCCCTTTGTGGCCGCTTGCTATTCAGGCCTCGTATGACAGGTCGGCGAAAACAATTTGCGGTTGGGGGGAGGGGGTCGACGCTTCGAGAGCTCAGGTTGGTTATTTAGTGGCAGATATTTGTTTTTCTTTTTAGAATTCTGCAAGCGTTCTGTGTTTTGTATTCACGTCTCTTGTTTAAGATTATGTATTTTTCTCGTATACATATTATATTTATAGTCATAGCATTACGGTTAAAGAGCCCGATTCCCATGATGTTAATCAGTGAGGGTCGGGTTCGAATCCTGGCATGTACCAATGATTTTTTAAAAGTTATGTACATATTCATCACTATTTCGACGGTGAAGGAAAACACCGTAAGGAAATCCGCTCGTCTCAGAATTAATTCTGAGGCATGTATTCGGTCCGGGCGATGGGCTCACCACCTATCACGTTTGGGGGTCGAATATTCTCGTGAAAAGTGGGTATTTCCAGAAATGGAATACCTCTGTCTACCCCGTCGGGGATAAATGCCTTTTTTACATATTTAGCGTTACACAGTTAGATAAAATACTTAGTTTTCTACCATTGAGATATTAAGCACACACAAAGTATCAATAAAGTGGTCAGTCGCTCATGAACTACTATTGTATAGAGTGAAGACACGCACTTGATACTTTTATGACAAACTAGCTTTTACCCGCGGCTTCGCTCGAGCACATTTATTTCACCCCCTTAGGCGTTGAATTTTGCTAAATCCTTTCTCAGTGAATGCCTACACTGTATTGGCTACCTATGTGCAAAATTTCAAGTCTTTAAACCCAGCGGTTTAGGTTGTGCTATGCGTTGATATATCTATCACCAATCAGTCAGTCATTGGGACAATCCTTCTCGTTGCAATATCTAGATCTTCTCTGCTAGTACACAGGGCATCATGATGAACAAGGATATATTTCTTCAACAGGATATTTTAAAAATTTCTTTCAAAAATTGATGATTATTTATTTTTTTATTATTTTTATATTCAGAAAACTACTTTACAAAAGTATATGCAGTAGTATGAATAACATCTGTATCTATGTACGGTACTCGTTTGTATATTATAGTTCAATGTTTTTACATACTTTCACTTTACTAAACGTACTGTCAGAGGCTGTATTTTAGTCGTGACTTATTTACTTATGCACTAAACACGTTATGAAATGCCTTAGTTGACAGGACTAATTTTAATTTGACAGGACTAAATATCACTCGTCTCTTTTCTTCTCTATGAGAAAGAAAATGACAGGACTAAACTAAAATAATAAGTTTAGGCGCTGTAATGCAGAATCGAACCCAATATTATAGATTTGGGAAAAAAATTACAAATTAAAAATAGCTGAAATCGATTAAGTAGTCGATACTGAAACAAACAAATTTCAGGAATTGCTCTTATTATGTTACATATTGTAGGTATATTATAGATAGGTACATTTGAAATCATTGACTAAAGGAAATAAAGAAAGAATTTCAGTATTCTAAAACGATTTTAGGTTATTAACAAGCAAGCATAATATGTATATTGGAAGGGATTCCCATTTCCAAATTTCGATATCAGCATTTTTCAGAATTATCTGTCTCTTGGGTCTGTTAAAACAGATTTCGGGTAATATAAACTGTGGACCAGGTACCTATTAACCTCTTTCGGATATTGTGAGGTAGAAATTATCCTTTTGGGACAGATTGTTTGTGGGAAATACTTACAAATATTATGGCGTAATTTTAAACGTCTTACTTTAGCTAAATATTTGTCTAAATTACGAATTATACTTAGGTAGATTCTGCGTTCAGTTGCTGCTTTTTAAGCTAACACTATCTCCAAATTTAATGTTCAATGTTTCCAACTTTCTGAAATTCGTGTTAATTCGTTCATATATTTTTTTTATGTGTGTGAAATTAAAAAGCTTTGAAGTAACCTCCGTACCGGGGTTTGGCAGCATCTAATTCTGTATTTCCGGGGTATACCGAACCTTATACCTGTACATACAGCAAATAATTTAAGGTTACATTTTAATTTGTATCGCGATGTAAAATTTTATTCATTTTTAACCCCCGGCGAAAAAACAGACGTGTGTTTCTGTCATTCGTAGCTCCAAAACGGCTGAGCCGATTTTTATTTAGGTTTTTTGTTTGATAAGTGACTTAATAGTTGTTCTTGGCCAAAGTTCTTGGCTATGATTTAAGGAAATCTGTCCAGCCGTTGGTTTATATTATGAATTTTTTGTGTAGAGGGATTTTATATTTTTTAAATTTATTGTTTTTATTAATACTCCGAACGATTGAAAAAAATCGCAATGACAGGTTCGTGCGCGACTATAGCAACCCTCGCAATTGCCATATTTTGAGTACTAGTAACAATCCACAGTAACATCTATATGAGTAATATAGAATACCATTGGCCCTAGACACACACACCACATGCAAAAACCTCACTCATAGACTGGATGTTTTTTTTACCACCTGGAAAAAAATATGACGTATAAGGTATCTAGAGCCGAAGTTATACACGAGATTAATTGTTAAATATAGTCATGTTTAATGCAATTTACAAAATCTAGAAAACTACGCACGCTACTACGTAGCAGCTGGCGGTTGTAGGTAGATTGCGCATGAATGGAAGCTACGAGCCTGTTTCTTTCTTTAATACTTTTTCAAATATTTCAGTGTGTAATATTGACTACAATTGAGTAATCTATATTAGTTTATGCAAGATTTTTTTTGAAGTAACAGTGCCAAATGAATCTACTGAATGAATTACACTTACCTATCACACCATATTTTTTCCAGACGATAAAAAAAAACAGGCTGTATAATCAACAAACTAAATATTATAACATACCCCGTATCGATGTCCATGACAACTAGTTAGCGATTTGCAACCGTAATGACACACGCGTGTCCACGCGGGTAGAATGAATATTAATGAGTCCACTCCACACCTCTTTTGTAGAACTACCCTCATTGTGACACCAATTAATCACCGGTTTACTATCGCACTGATTGCAACAATCTAAATTAACCCTTTATTTATAACTGGCTGTTTTATAGTTAATTAGCTGGTCTCTTTATCGGACCTATGTTTGTCCTTATCAGCGCTAATGAGGGCAGAATTGTGTGACAAAATAAAAGTTTGGAGTCATGAAGTGTTATCGCGTTGTTGTAGCTGCGAAACTACTAATTTATAGCGCTCGTGTGCTTTAATACAGCTCAAAGTATTTAATAGAAGCACATTTAAACCTGAAGCTTAAAAATGTCGACTCTTCGTGAGAATTGATTCTTAGGCATATGTAACAGTAGGTATTGAATATCCACTTAGAAAAGTCAATATTTCATAATAAAAAGGCACTCTAAACTCGTCCATGAAGATTGGCTAAATGTAAACAGCAGCCTATCTCCACCGACGAGTTGCTGGTTCCAAATGCAGTACCCAGAGAAGAGCCAGCAAGAAACTCAAGGGCAGCTCTTTTTAATCTCATGTCTAACTATTTTACTGCTGAAGCACTGTGTGGATCTTAACAATATTTAGCAAGTAGTAATAACGCTAATTTGTCTATCTGTCTGTGTGTTTGTTTTTATTCCATATCTAAAACGATCAAGACGACTTAGACAGCGAGATAGCTGACGATAGATATAGGCTTTCAACCCCGAAAACAAAATGAAGTCGCATGTTTTAAGCTGGTATGTAATAAATCAAAACTGTGTCACGCACATGACAAAGTGACATAGATTACACGTAATATAACAGACATTACACCTGAGCACCATTTCGCCCCAAAGTGGCAATCGTGAAGGCATATTTAATTCACGACGAAGGTCTTTCCAAGCCCCTAATAAGGATTGCCGGATTAAATGTTATTACTAAAATTTCCGCATTTAAAAATTCATAACTGTCACAATCGAAAACGCTAAGCCGTATGAAAATGAAAATGTATTTATTTCTGTAGGTAATTGAAAATTACACTTAGAAAAGTCAATCTATCTTATATAAATTGATAAACTGACTGATTGGTGATATATCAACGCACAGCCTAAACCGCTGGGTCTAGAGGCTTAAAAAAATTTGCACATACTCGTAATAGATAGCTTATAACTTATTTTATAACACATTTGCTCGTAAAAGGTGTCTTATTTCACCAATTTTAATATCGTTACCTATCTCATTACGCCCAAGTGCGGTAAGTGTAAAGTAAAACGCACGGTTTATCAAGATGCTCCGTCTTAAAACGAACGGTACTTTTTAAAATCTCAGCAAAGGGTTTTTATGTCAAAAAAGTTATCAACATTTTATGATTAAAATTAACTTTGGGAGATAAAATATAATAAAGAAATATTTATGTACATAATTATTTAATTTTGACAGTAAATTACAACCAATTAATCTGTAACAAAAACACAAAATAGTACATTATGATATAAGTGCGGTAGGTTGAAAATTACAGCCGAGGCGATATTGCTAGCCCGAGCCGTAGGCGAGGGCTACAAGTAAGCAGAGGCTGTAATTATCAAAGCGCACGTATGTCATACGGCGTTTTATAACACATTTGCGAGGTAAACGAATAAAAACAATACAGCGTTAAGAAAAAGCGCGCGGCGCGCATCATCATTCTTTTTTAAGAAAAGGCACAAAAACAGCCAGTACTTATCTATACTAATATTATAAAGCTGAAGAGTTTGTTTGTTTGTTTGTTTGTTTGAACGCGCTAATCTCCGAAACTACTGGTTCAAATTGAATAATTCTTTTTGTGTTGGATAGTCCAGATATCGAGGAAGGCTATAGGCTATATAACATCACGCTACGACCAATAGGAGCAAAGATATAGTGGTAAATGTGTAAAAAACGGGAGAAATTATTTCATCTTACGGGAACTACGCGGGTGAAACCGCGCAGAACCGCTAGTTACTAATAAAGTAAAATAATATTTTTGTGTTTTTGTTACAGATTAATTGGTTGTAATTTACTGTCAAAATTAATTAAATTAAATAATTATGTAGTTACATAAATATTTCTTTATTATATTTTATCTCCCAAAGTTAATTTCAATCATAAAATGTTGACAACTTTTTTGTCATAAAAACTCTTTGCTGAGATTTTAAAAAGTACCGTTCGTTTTAAGACGGAGTATCTTGATAAACCGTGCGTTTTACTTTACACTTACCGCACTTGGGCGTAATGAGATAGGTAACGATATTAAAATTGGTGAAATAAGACACCTTTTACGAGCAAATGTGTTATAAATATTAATTTACTTTATTAGTATTAAGTACTGGCTGTTTTTTGTGCCTTTTCTTAAAAAAGAATGATGATGCGCGCCGCGCGCTTTTTCTTAACGCTGTATTGTTTTTATTCGTTTACCATAGTCGGAGTTTTATTTTATTTCCTCGCAAATGTGTTATAAAACGTCGTATGACATACGTGCGCTTTGATAATTACAGCCTCTGCTTACTTGTAGCCCTCGCCTACGGCTCGGGCTAGCAATATCGCCTCGGTTGTAAATTTCAACCTACCGCACTTATATCATAATGTACTAATACAGTGTAGGCATCCACTAAGAAAGGATTTTGCAAAATTCAACCCCTAAGGGGTGAAATAAACGTGCCCTAACGAAGCCGTTCGTAAAAGCTAGTAGTCTAATAACAAGGCACTCTAAACCGCGTACACCCTCTGTATTTCTGAAGAAACTTTAAATTGTTGCTTCCGGAAGTTCCGGGTTTTGCTGGCAACACAATGGAAGGGAGGCGTGAAGCCATGTCGTATGGCCTTGGGTGACTTGAAAAATTCTGACAATTAACGCCATCTCCCATTCCGCGGTGGGCTCGCGTGTGTGAGATTATGACCCATGCTTTCTCATGTATGGGGAATGACCTTAAGCTCAGCAGTGGGCTGTTACGGGTTGAAGATGATGAGCAGAACACGACATTATTCCACGTATACAACCGCATCTGCGGACGCGTGATAGACGGAGTTCTAAAAGAAAAGAAGAAAACATATCTCAAGCATTTTATCCCCGCGGCAGGCAGATATTTATATTCTTTCGATTCCCTAAACGTATATGTAGTGAGCCTATCGCCGGACCGGGGTGCTACACACCCGGTGGTTCCACCGTCGAGCTAGAACTGGGTTTTATTACAATATCTAGGAAACACATTTCTAGCCCCGCTAGGGAGAAAATATCACGTAACTTATTAATAAAAAAAAAGCGACAGCGAGCCTGCGGGCACATTCAATATTGACGGCGGAGCTGGTCTCTCGTAATTATAGCTGTTCTTACAAGAAAATAGTTCAGAGCCTCCAACTCGGTCGTCGGGGTTAGGTTACAGTGGCGGGAAATAGGGCATAGGCGAAGTAAAACGCTATTTAGACTAATATCATAAAGCGGAAAGATTTGTATGTTTGTTACAAATAAACTTAAAAACTACTGGACCGATTATAAAAATTCTTTCACCTATGGAAAGCTACAATATCCCTGAGTAACAAAGGCTATATTTTATCCCCGTATTTCAACGGGAAACCGCGTAGAACCGCTAGTAATTGATGTCTTTTTTCTTTTTTTATTAATGGCAGCTTCTGTAAAGATAGATAGATAGACCTAGGCGTCTACGGACGAGTGCAATCTACCATCTTTTATCACTCTATGTTGCTCTCAAAGCCGTCTGAATGATATGTTTATTCATAGACTATAAATCCGTATATTACTAGTTTTCATTTTCGTTGTTGTTGTATCAACGTCCCACAAGCGATCAAGGACAATTGATAATCGTATTGTGTCTTGAGCAACATTAATAAACATAACTTTTAGAGGCGTATCAAGTAGTTTACTAGTCTCACCAAATCATAAGCAGAGAATCGCCTCCGCCACCTCTCATGGCCGTGTCCACATCTCAACAGCACCGATCCGGCTCTTACCTGGAACAAATTACAAACAGTTAGTGCCGTTTAATTAATCAAGTACCAACTCGGGGGTAGTCTAGCCTTCACTAATAATGTTACTACAAGGACTGAGTAACTAAAAGCTATTCAATAATATTAGGTAGGAATAGTGTAGGCTGTAGTAGATTGTTCAGTTAATAAAACATTTTGAACAAATACAAAATTTGACGAAAGTATGAAGTGCAAACGGAACTTTTTTTATTTTCACTCGATGTATTCTATCCAATAAAAATAGAATAATCAAAATCGGACCATTCTGTAAAAAGTTGTGCATGGTCATCAATAAAAAATCAATATACGCATCGACTTGAGAACCTCCTCTTTATTTTCGTAGTTTAAAATTTATCAGGATCATAAAGAATCGCCGCCATCTTGGAAATAGTAATCTATATTTCAGATTTTGCCCTAGCAACCTCACTTTAAAATTACGATCTCTTTTTCGACCTATTTAGCAAAAATGCTATGCTATAATTTATTTTATTTTAGAAGTATTACCTATATTAAGCTATTCTAAAATTCTAGTGGAGAGCATGAGTAGTTGTTGGGTGCGCATGAGCTGTGACAGACAGACAGACAAACAAGCAGAGCGGCACTATACGAGGGCTTCTTTTGTGCCACTTTGGTACGAAACCCCGAAACCCGAAGAAATTGTTTTTTTAATAGCAATTGAAGCGAACAAAACAACAAAGGCTTTAGAAAGAAAACAAACAGAAACCACAAATAGCTCGATTATTTTTCCAAGAAAAGCAATTTAATCTACCGAATTCATGCTTATGACGTGTTTTATATACGCGAACAAAACATACTCAGGTAACACATGGCCTCGTTCATTTAGATCAAAAGCAAACTACAAGTACCACGAATTTAATATGGAAGCGGAAAAAGTTTCAAAAATTTTAATTAACTGAAAATCCTAGGTATATCATTTGCAGGTAAAATCATATTGCAGTATAGGACTGTACCAAAAGTTTGTTTTTAACTCCAAGCTGTACTTTTTTCTAGTCCCTTGTGGAAACTCTTTTCATTTATATTAGCGAACGATACCACATCCTCCAATCCACAGAGGTGTGATGATTTTTTAAAACTTTAATTTTTCTTAGACGTCCATACAATATTTGCCTATTTACAAATTTAAAACAATATTTAAAGTTACAATAGATACCTCAACTACATGCATGGGAGTAACTAACTCGATGCTGTATCAGGCTAAATGACTAAGACATGACTTAAAAAGAGCTGCCCTTGAGTTTGTTGCTGGTTCTTCTCGGGGTACTGCATTTGGAACCAGCAACTCCTCGGTGGAGATAGGCTGCTGTTTACATGCAGCCAATCTTCATGGACGAGTTTAGAATCCCTTGTTACTAGATTATTGACGTGTCTTAGGATGAATTGAAGTTTAGAATTGTCCATATTCCTTTCTCGTCGTTCTTTTACTATCCATAGCAAAGCTGTCCATGTTTTGCAGACGTAGCCGTGGCTACTAGCTAGGCTTAGCTAAGGAAACCACTTAGCACGTGGCCAGACGATGCACCCGGTTGCATTGCGGCGTATCGATCCCAACTGCGGCACGCGATGCACTCAACACCCTTTCACTATCTCACCACGTGGCATTCCCCCTACTAGCTAAATTTTCTTATAAGAAGTAAAGTTTCCAGTCTTCTATCGATATTAATGCCTTACTAATCATTGTGGTACACACTTTTTTTGAGACTGCAAATTAAAATAAAAATCTCAAACTTTTCATCCCCGAGAAGATAGGCAGACCGGGACATTTACACGTATATCAATTATTTATTAATTCCGAATGTTTGCGAGCTGTCCTTGAGTTTCTTGCTGGTTCTCCTCGGGACAAACGGGAAAACTACATCCATGGGAGTAACTAAGTCGATGCTGTATCAGCAAATTAGTAAAACATGACTTAAAAAGAGCTGCCCTTGAGTTGGTTACGGTTATTCTCGGGGTACTGCATTTGGAATCAGCAACTGGTCGATGGAGATGGGCTGCTGTTTACATTTAGCCAATCTTCATGGACTAGTTTAGAGTGACTTGTTATTAGACCATTGACGTTTCTAAGTGTACCTTTCGTACCTATAGAAAATAAATGATTTTTGACTTGACTTTGCGGGTGTCCTCGCTATGTTCTCTTTCACCGTCGAGTTAGTGATAAATATGTACATAAGGTTTGAAAAACTCAATGGTATATATTATGTATATTCACCAGGAATAAACCAAGGCTGAAACGAAGTAATTCTGTAACACCTTTCCTACATTGACCAGATCGGCGATGTGTTGAAGAAAAGCCAGATAAAGAGTACCCGAAACCGACGAGCATGCATGAGTCGTTTGATGGATGTGGAGGAAGCGCGTGAGATCTGCCAGGTTCTTAGCAAGTGGCGGTCTGTTGTCTCTGCCTACCCCAATGGGAAATAGGCGTGAGATTATGTATGTATGTATGTATGTACGTACCTACTTGCAGATGTTAGAAACAGATAAGCTGGTTATATTTCTAAATCACGTACAAATAGCCAATTGAGTCCCAAAACTTACTTTCCCAATAATGTTACGGTAAATAAAACAATCTAAGTTTTAATTGCATTTGTATTAGTTTTGCGGAAGTCAAGAGTTCCGTTTAGTAAATGTTTGTAGGGTCAGCACAAAAGGTGTATACGTACTAAGCACGTATTACTGCGTCAGTAAGACATTGTATGTCATTCAGAAATAGAGTTACTTTACTACTCGTAATAATCTCAAGACTTTCATCCCCGAGGGGATATTCAATTTCTGACAATACTCACGTTTCATCAGTATATTTTTCGACCCCTAAACATGATAGGTGGTGATGGTAGGACCATCGCCGAACCGGGTCTGTTATACATGTCTTAGAATTTGTTCTGGGACCTGCGTATTTCATTCACCATTCACATTCATTTACGTTCCTAAATATTTATCACCAGCTCTAGGTGATAAATATTTAGGAACGTAAGTTTTTGAAAAACTCGTTGGTACATGCCCTGGTCATGTAGTAGCTTTCTATCGGTAAAATACTTTATAAGCCTTTCATTACGCTCCTCAAGCATGAGACTGATTCGGTACAGAGAGAGATTACCTCCTAGAAATATTAATGTAATTAGATGTAGGCTTCCTAAAAGGACAAAATTTAATAGCTATAAAATCAGCTGAACATGAACCTTTTAAAGAAAACGAAAATATGGACCATAAACAATCGTGTATGTAGATAGACGTATTAGTAACAATGTAATGCACCATCTTTGAATCAGGAAATCATTGTTTTATCATCAGGAAGAACACGATCATTG
Source organism: Ethmia dodecea (assembly GCA_963855545.1). Lineage (NCBI taxonomy): Eukaryota > Metazoa > Arthropoda > Insecta > Lepidoptera > Depressariidae > Ethmia > Ethmia dodecea. The sequence continues at coordinate 532,566 of OY979448.1, forward strand.
TTTTATCGCGCGCTACGCGATTATAAAATGTTTTATTAAAATTGCATCAAAATCTGACCGTTAATTAAAGATAACGAGAGAAAACAACATTCATGCTAACGAGCTCATTAAGATAAACAAAACAATAATGGACAAAAATATTAATTAACAAATTATCGCTTCGTAAAGTTTGATAACGACTAGGCATAATAAATCTATATCAATCAATTATTGACTGATATTATAAAAGTTAACTACAAAAAGTAAATCGGAAAAACACATAGCCTTAAAAACCTTATTTGTTTGAAACACATTTCATTCATTGGATTCCGGACTACCAACCTCAATTCGGAACAATTTCCGTCAAACTTTCCGAACGTTTCGTGTCCGATTTGAGCTCCTTAACCTTCATATATTTGGTAGTTGCCAGAAGTTGGATGAAAAGGGAAAGTTGTCGTTGCCGGCAGCGATTAACTCACGCAACTAAATGTAAGCCGTTTGGAAAACCGCCAAGTGTGTGCTAGGTCTAGGATGAGAACAAATAAAAATGCCACGGAAATATTTACAATGTTTATGGATGTTTACATCAGCCAAACTTTTTGGGAAATTGAAATAGCTGTTTAGTTGCCAAATGTCAAGGTCTGGTCTAGGTCTCCATAAGAGTCAGTTTCAGGCTCTATTTGTAACACATATATATCGGCTTGGCCGTTAATGTGAAAGTTACACGTTACCTAAAGTCGAATGACAGTCATTCCAATTATGATAAAATAAACTGGCGATGAAGAAATAATGTCCTGGCAGACCTCTCCCTCCACATACGACAACGGCCTAATAAACACTTCAACTTGGAATGTACCTATGTATGATCTTTAAGAACTTAGGCATAGGCACCCACTAAGAAACCGTTATAAGAAATTCTCACGGCAACGCAAAAAAACCAGATCCACCATGGGAACTGGCTAGTTGCTACAATCGTCCCTACTAATATTCCAAATGCAAAATTCAAGTCTGTCTGTTACCATTTCATGGCCAAACTACTGAACCAATATTGATAAAAATTGACATAGAGATAGCTTGTATCTTTAAGAAGGACATTGGCTACTTTTCAGTCCAAAACTCGGACGAAGTAGCGGGCAAAAACCTAGTCGTTCACAAAGCTACAATCTGGCAAAGACACAATCTCTTCGGGCACTTTGGCAAAGCTCACTTATTCTCGTTTTCGTTTTAAACTTCGCAAGTCATGAATTCATGATACTTGCATTGGCAATGGCAGTTGGCAAGTATTCATTCAGGCAAGAAAGTTATTTATGAGTGGCATTGGCAATGAATTAACAACAATGGAATGAAATCCATGAACGGAGCAGTGATAGCGCGTGTTGGTAGTCAGTATGCCTGACGCAATATCCGGTGATGTAACATTTTTTTCAAGATAATAGCACATGTAACTAGATTCGGCTTCCATCCTGGTAGGAGGTCCATGCTGGTCATGGACGAGCGTCCAGCACTAATAGCAGAATCAGAAAGAACATGAACTTAAACTGTGGAAGTTACCACACCGGCTATTATATTTACCAAAGTTGGAATGTGAATGAATTGATATAGTCTTTCCCCGCCTCAAAAACAGTTCTAGCTGAGAAGACGATCACAAGAAACTGTGCAACAACACTAACAAAAGTATTATGTACACATTCCAAAGCAATTTTGGTTAGAAACAAATCCCTGTTTATTCAAACAAGCATTTGCTACCCCCAACTACCCTAACAGTCGTTCAACTACTAATATAGTCCATTACCGTTTCCCAAACCGATCTAGACAAAGATTAACTTCTACAGATTAAGGTGAAAGTTAGGTCAGCTCACAGAACAGACGGACGCCACAACCAGATACCTCCCCGCCAATCTTTTTTTAATGGCACCGCATTTAGCATTTTGCCAATGTCAAATAATTTAGTTTTCAAGTCTTTATTTTATGCTGCTTCAGAGAACACAAATTTTCAGTGTCTTCAGCACTTTCTAAATCCCTCCATTGCTTATCAATAGTAAAATGATAGCACTTTTACTGAAGACTTCGTTGTGATTTCTTGAGGCAATCCAAAAATTTCTATCCCTTGCATTTTGTCGAATTTCCCAAACTCTGCACACAAACATAAACATGTCTGTTGGCTTCGTGTCTGGGTATTAAATATTTATTTAAGTATCTTTATCAGTTGTTTAGCACCCATAGTACAGGCTCTGCCTAGTTTGGAACTGAATAACCGTGTGTAAATTGTGTCTCATAATTTATTATTATTTCCCATAAGCAGTTTAAAACTGACAAAGCCCTGGATAGCGGCTCTATGACCTAGGTGAAGGTCAGGTCACCTGGCTAGGTCTGATTTGGCAAGCAGCCACGGAGAGCGGTGTCCGCAGCGCGAACTAGGTCTTTGGAGCAAATTGCCACGTCTTATTTACTGCTGTAGTTTAACTAGCAGAGCTATTTATTTAAAATAACCACACCCTAATACGTCACGTTAAGAGGCTCTAAAAATAGACTCTTTCAAAGTCCAACATTGAAAAAAAAAATCACACGTATTTTATTCCCGATTGAGAGGTATTCCATCTCTAGAAATACCAACTTTTCACGAGAATATTCGACCACTAAACGTGATGGGTGGTGAGCCTATCGCCGGACCGGGTCTGTTACACATGCCTCAGAATTAATTCTCAGAACTGCGGGTTTCCTCGATGTTTTTCCTTCACCGTCGAGGAAGTGATGAATATGTACGTAAGTTTTTGAAAGTAAAAGTATTTATTTAACTTTGAATATTAACTAAGATTGTGAAAACGAAAATCGAAATACTTCTCCAGGTGTTTGGAGATAGTCTTTGCAATGAATGACTACTCGCAACTTGACTTACATACAGTCAACTACACTATTGGCAGAATAGCATTGGTTTCCTTTGCCACTCGTCTACGGGGTGAGTCAAAACGAACTAACGCACATTAAAACTCTGCGCACAGTATTAAACACCATTAATAACCAGCCAACCGAAACAGCTACAGTTAAACGAAAATTTAACTATCGACCCAGTTTCCGGCACAATTAACTGTCGCCCATCCCCGTATTACGTACCCGGGTTTATTCTCGCATCGATAAAAAAACCCAGTAGATGTGTCTTAGTTTTGTATGTAACTAGCGACCCGCCCCGGCTTCGCACGGGTGCAATGCTTACATTAAAACCCTCCTCTTGAATCACTTTATCTATTAAAAAAAACGCATCAAAATCCGTTGCGTAGTTTTAAAGATTTAAGCATACAAAGGGACATAGGGATATAGGGACAGAGAAAGCGACTTTGTTTTATACTATGTAGTGATGTTGTCTCAAATTAGCTTGAAATTCTTACCCATATAATATGTATCATTATGTACACGTTGGTGAATAAAGTGTTCTGAATTCTGATATTATTTTAAGTCAAATACGCAGGGCTTCCGCAGGGTCGCCTCAGGTACTCCAGTAAATTCCCGTTCTAATACTTCTATAGATATAGAATTAAATAAAGAAAATGTTACTCCCTGATAATGTATAGCCTTACATTGGTGAAAGAATTTTTAGAATAGGTTGAGCGTGAAAGCTTATAAAGCAAATAAACAAAGTCACTTTTTAATATTCGTTACAGCCATGAACAAAAAAATGCAAAGACAATTATGAATATTATGGTATGTCTGCGGTTAAATATCACTACAGTAAATATAAAAATACAACCAAAATTACGCTATTCAGCGAAAAAATCTTCCAAATTCATTTGTAAATTTTAATGCAAGTCACGAATACATATTACAAAACTTTACGTAGTTTCATAATGGCTGGTATTCGGTAACCAAATAACTTTTTGATGCAAATTTCCTAATAAACAATAAGGTAAATCTGAGTTATTAGTTACAAATACCTTTAGCTGAAGGTATTAGTGATAGCCTTACGGTTAAAAAGCCGGCCGAAAATCAGTGAGGCTCGGGTTCGAATCCTGGCATGTATCAATGAGTTTTTCAAAAAACTTACGTACATATTTATCACTAGCTCGACGGTGAAGGAAAACATCGTGAGGAAACCCGCAGGTCTCAGAATTAATTCTGAGACATGTGCAAATAGACCCGGTCCGGCGATGGGCTCACCACCACGTTTAGGGGTCCAATATATCTTGTGAAATGTGGGTATATCCAGTAATGGAATACCTCTGCCTACCCCCTCGGGCATAAAAGGCGTGAGATTATTAAGTTTTATTTTTCAAAAACCCCTAACAACCTACTGCTGAGTGGGTCGGATGTGAGGAAACATGAGAAATTATGAGCCATAATCTTCCATACGAGCACGCGAGCCCACATTATAGTTTGACAATATTCATTTCATCCAAGAATGTCGTAGCTATAAGTATATTGGGGCAGTGTGTGAATTGTCTCCCACAAAAAGGATTGTGTATCTATTAGAGCAACAGTTTGTTTATCGATGCTCATATTACCTTTGCCCGGCCATTACCCGCTATATTCACGTGACGAACTGTTGCTTAGAAAATGGAGGGCTGTAATTATTGTGTCGATACTGTTACCGAATCCGGCAATGATTGATCCTTGACTTGTATCACGCGATCGTTAACATTTCCGCTCCAAGTTTATTTTTTGTTATTTTTTACCAGCCCAGTGGCGTTGCCCGCGCGGATCTTGGTTCCCGTTCCCGAGGGAATTTCTAATATCTTAACTCACTTACGTCATTTAAAGAAACTCGGTGTGTTCCCGTGGGAACACAGGAGTAAAATATAGCCTATGTTACTCAGAGATATTCTAGCTTTCCATTGGTGAAGTATTTTTAAATCGGACCCGAGTTTTTGAGTTTATTCGTAACAAACATTTATACAAAGATACAAATCTTTATAATATTAGTATAGAAGTATAGATATATAAAAATCTCGGGTCACGGTGCGTGTGTGTGGTTGAACTCGACAAATTTTAATGTTTTTTTTATTTGTAAGTATGAGAGCAAGTATGGGCCATAATCGCCCACGCGAGCCCACCGCGGATTGGGAGATGGTGTTACGCTAGTGATAGTGACCATTTGTCAGAATTTTTCAAACCACCCAAGGGTATCTGACATTGCTTAACGACCATTGTAGGTAAACACAACCAAAATTGCTTTGATATCTTTTTTTTTTTGCGAATACCAACCTACATTAAACTCGTCCATGAAGATTGGCTAAATGTAAACAGCAGCCCATCTCCACCGACGAGTTGCTGGTTCCAATAGATGTATGGAGGAGCGGAGGTGGAATGCTCCTCCATTGTGAAAAGGGAAGAGGTGATCGTGCCTGGGGACCGCGGTCCAACGGTTGATGTTCGACAGTTGTGTTTATACAAACTCATTAGAAAACTTCGATAGCGCGGTTTAGAACTCGGGCGTCTATTGGCGCGTTCCATTTAGTGTCGCTACAGATACCTATATAATTGTGTTTCTCAGGGCTTCACAATTATCTTGCTATTTTCTGCACTACCTACCTTCGCACCTGTCAGCGCTTCAACCATTTCTCTAATCTAGACACTAGAAAATACAAGTAAACCCACATTCTAATTCTAATAGGACATGGTAAAGCCTAATATCTAGAATTTCAGAGTGCACTGTAGGCTACGCTATCTCTGAATTACCATAACCGCAACTGGGGCAATGAGTTCGTACACGCGACGCCTGAAACTGTAAAACACGGCCGACAGCCTTGCTAGGTTAGGGGTACAGGATCCTATTCTTACTTTGCTGTATATCGGTAAGAAACAGAAAAAACCGGACTTTGTCTATGAGCCGGATTTGCACGTACCATTGTATAAGAAAGAGCAAAAAACCGCCGAAACAAATTTTTTTTTACTTTTTAGCCGTAATAGAAATCTACTTATTAACGGTTCATGAGATATAGCCCGCTGACAGACAGACAGACAGCGGAGGCTTAGTAATAGGGTAAAGAAAGAACGCAATAAAAACACAACCTTTCATTTACCTTTTTTTATTCACTATACCTACTTAAATCTGTTGCATGTTTATTCACTCTCATGGCATCAAATTATACCGTTTGAAAATAAAGTTATATAAGGTATCTTTCAAAAATACAATCAAACTTTTCGCATAAATCCTTTTCTGGAAATTAACCTTGACACGGCACCTGCCCTTCACCGTTAACTACCAATTTTATGGCCGGATACGACTGAGTTTTAACTGCCTATCAATTTGGAACGGAATTAGTGAAGACTGCATCCAACTGTCACGACAGTTCGCTGTGAAAATGTAGTATTATAGTAAGCTAATGAAGAAAATATGAAAGTTGAAGTGGCAAGGGCAGGCCACCTCGCTCGAAGAACCGATGCCCGTTGGGGAAGAAAGGTTCTCGAGTGGCGACCACGAACCGGAAGACGCAGCGTTGGTAGGCCTCCCACCAGGTGGACCGACGACATCGTCAAGGTCGCGGATAACCGGTGGATACAAGCAGCAAGTTGCCGTTCGTTGTGGCGTTCTATGGGGGAGGCCTTTGTTCAACAGTTTACGTCTTCCGGCTGATGATGATGAATGAAGAAAAGTCGGATAAAGAGCTCCCGAAACTGACTAACACGCATGGGATTGATGGACGTGGATGAACCACGAGAGATTTTTCAGGTTCAAAGATCTATTGTTTGCCTACCCAGAGGGAAGAAAGACATGTATGACACTCTTATGTGTGTGTGTAAATTTTCTGTGAAACAGGATAATTATGTAAACTGAAGCAAAATACAAAAAAATATAAAATATAATCTAAACATAAGCTTATTGCAGTGCACACGAGGATTGAAAATCATATCTCAATAAAAAATTGCCGCTACATAAACAAAGATAAATCCAAAGACTATCATTAAGATAGAAGAGCCTACAGACAATCCAAATAGAACTACAGCCGAGGCGAACGCAGATAAAATATATTATAAAACCAATACTATCAATCTTGGTGATGACGCAACGAAACCGTTAGTAGTGCATTTCCATCAGAGTGACAACAAAGGAAGGGATAAGAGTCACATTACTTCAATATGACTCTATATAAGTAACCCAATTTGTTATTAACACGTTTGCTGCCAACTATAATATAACAATAGGTACTACGCGTATACTCGTAGCTTGGCAGCGAACTTGTTAAGTATGATTTGATTAAAAAAATAATGTATTGAAGAGTTTCCTTGCCCCGCTTCTTCTCAACTGTACATGCCGAAGCAAGCGGTGGAGTTGCAATGGCTTTCAATAAGTAGACTTATAAATCCCTACCTTGAATAGAAGCAATTTGATTCAGATTCCAAATAAACAATTTAAATACGGAATTCTTCGTCTTCTTCTTCACTTCACCATATTTATATTCTGAATGCAAATGCTTGAAATGTTGCTGAAAACATCAACGTCCCTATAAAATTTGAGGAGTTCCTTCAATTCTTTATGGATCCCATCATCAGAACTGGATTAAGCTACCACAGAAACCAATGTGCAAGTGTATTGTTTGTCGTTTCAAATAAAGAAAGAATTTGCCAAATCGGTTTATAAATAACGGAGCTCAAATGAGCTCAAAGACAACAATGATATTTTTTTTAAATACCTACTTAGCGGATTGGGTAGTTGACAGCATCGAAATTAAATTGCGAGTAGTCATTCATTATAAAGATTTTCCCAAAACACCTTCAAACATGTATTTTGGGTTTTCGCTTTACAATTTTAGCAAATTTAAAAATAATAAAACAATAAAAAAAGTGCTGCAATTTAGTACTAGAAACTATGACGTCACACCTTGCTATTTCAGTATATTTTCCATAGTAACATTTCGTTTTGACTGATCATAAAAAGTAACTGATTTGACTAGGCAGGACACTACCTATTAAGCCCATTTTCTTTTTTTTAAGCTAACACCATACCTTGGTGCCTACTGATTACAAAAGCAGACACCTGTAAGCTTGATTGGTTGGCTCCTCGCCACAGCAGCATTATCAAGGGTTAGGTAAGCTTAGCGTGGGTAATTGAATTTGCTAATTATTTCGTTAATTACATTGTCAAGGTAACGAGTAACTTTGTTTTAGCTAACATTGACAGTATTGTAATTGTAACAGCTAACCATTGTGAGACTTAGGGCTTATATTATGAATAAAGCAAATGCCTTATCGCGATAGCGTGGTTCAGTGATGATTCATTCAAAATGACTACATAGTATAAAACAAAGTCGGTTTCTCTGTCCCTATATCCCTATGTATGCTTAGGTATCCGTAAACTACGCAACGGATTTTGATGCGGTTTTTTTTAATAGATAGAGTGATTCAAGAGAAAGGTTTTAGTATTAGCATTGCACCCGTGCGAAGCCGGGGCGAGTCGCTAGTCTACTATAACATGTAATATTACCAGAACGTTCAACTACAATACGAAACCAGACATTTAGCACACAAATGGTTCAGTAAAACCATAAAATAAAAATAAGTGAAACAACTACAAAGTTTTTACGGGGACCACTTTTTATAACTTTATTTCTTTTTATTAATTGTTTTTTAGCAACTATAGAAATAGGAATACAAACTTCGTGAACATTTCAAGCGTGTAAATTGAAAAGGAGCAAAAATCACCACGAAGATCACGTGATTTTGGAAAGGAACGTTCCTTGTTAGGTCAAGGAAAAAAAATCAAGTGTCTTTCTATTACGGTTCATGAGATACAACCAACTAAGAGACAGACAGATAGACGAACACTAAAAACGAGGTGTCTTCAGACACCCGATTAGATTAAACTTAGTTGCAGACACGAAAACACAAACCCTTACAAATCTACTAGACTGCACTTAATTCCTGGCTGTAACTTTTTATGCCAAAGTGTCATTATGAGGGTTGAAGTCTTACACTTATTTCGGTTTAACTCTTCGACAAATGTCTGGAGGGCGATAAAGAAACTACGTTCCACAATTTATACTTAATTCAACTGGGATCATCTATCACTGCATTTTCATGTCCATCACTACCCCACTACCCCAGCTTAATTCCAGCAAAAATGGGACTAATTACGACAACGCCGTCGAAAGACACTTCATCCCGAGTGCTTCTTACATTTTTTTTCATGGTCCATTTTCTTGGAGGCAAAAAGGCTTCTAGCGAAAGAGCGACAGGTAATTATTTGTGACGTTCAACATTTAATACAGAGTAATTACGTGGAGAATTAACTGGGAAGACGAAGTCGAATGTACTTTGGAGAGCCGTTACGAAGCTTGTGGGGTTGTATGTACTTCAAGTAAAGGCACTCCAATTAACCAAATTAGAGGGCGTTAAGGAAATTAATTGGAGGGTGAAAGGAAACGGAAAATATAGGGCTTTACATTCTGATGCAAAAACAACTGAAGAAAAGGGAGGTTTTGAATTATAAAACGATGTATAGTCATACTAACAACGTGTAATACAATGGCATTTGTATGTGGGAGAAAAAGACAAGGAGATGGTGAAGTCCATACCCACCCACCGTTGCAAAGATGAGTTAGTTAACCAAATAACGAAACAAAACATATTTATTCTGTGGACATGAAATACTATTAACATGGGCGTTCCCAGGGGGGGGGGGGGGCAACTGCCCCCCCCCCCCCTGGAAATCTCTTAAAACATGTATGAACTCGCCTAATTACTAATCAAAGTGTAGACACTGTCAAAATGCTCGGTGCAATTGCCACAAACCCCGCGCGCGACGATGGCGGACGAAGAGTAAGTCAAATTTATTTTTATTTATTTAACTGCCTATAGAGCAGGATCATTTGCGGCGGTTGCCCTACAAACTACAATACATATGCCTAATGTTTCCTGTGTGTTTATGTAGTGTGTATGAAAAAACAGCCGCGGACGATTCGACCTAAAAAATCTGACTTGCCCCCCCTAGGCCAGAAGCGGGTACGCCCATGACTATTAAATATACTTTTAGAGAACACACCACAACAAGCAGAAGTAATCCGCTAACACGGGACAACTCAGATGCCATTCCAAGCCATCAGAAGTATCGAACATCACGTTGCAGGGTTGTCAAACCTGTCATGATTCTCAATGAGGGCTATTTCAGGGTTATCAGATGTTTTAAGAGGTTACGTCAATAGAAATAACTGTGCTACATAGCCCTTCATAGTGGTAAAGTAACAGACTAATACCAATGCTACTGAGTATGTACTTGAAAACACCAAAATATATGGTGGAATTGAGGCTGGTAGAGAAACGCTCCAGGTGGCATGTCATTTATTGTAAGGTTATACAACAGAAAATTATTACAGTTAACATTTTTAAAGCACTAACAGTGTTGCTAGTAGGTTCAACTTATATTGTGCCCATAGTTCTAACTTCTATTAGTGTTGTCAATACTATAGACGTTTTGTCGCAACCTCGCTTTGCAGCTAAGTCTGAAACTCTCATTAAATACATTTCTAGAACGTTCCCTTAGATATTAACTGGGAGATGTCTATAAGGTTGCCCTTTTTTGGGTTCATTAGAAAAGGAATGTACTGTACCTATATGCACAAGTTTTTACTTTTTTGCTTTTGAGGTAAATAAAATTATGCTTTTCCATTGTTTCATCAGCCTATATAATACACTGATTTGAATAACAATGCCTCTTTTCAAAGATTTAGTATGCGTGAACTAATTACGAACTGTAAACTCTTCATTTATATTCATCTTCATTATCCTTCAGAGTAGCTTCAAAAATATTCACGATACAGCTTTTTTCGGATTGCCTCTGTCATACTTTTACGTGTCTTGCTGACGCCTCGCATAATTTGATGACGTCATTCCCCTACCCTCGCCTATTTATCCTGCTTGTCATTTTGTTACACCGTATCTACGGTATGCTTGAGTGTAAGTGGTTTTAAACTTTCACTTGCAACTGAAGCGACCGTGAACTATTTAGCTGACTGCCAGAATTTAGTAATGGTATTTGGCAACCCTACCAGCACCCCCAGTGCGATAAAGCCAGCTGTAATCCCGTCCCGTTCCCACCCTGGCCGCGTAATGTAGGTCGCGGTGGGTTCCTACAACTCAATCGTGTTCGCTCTTTGCGCGGTTCCTATACTCTGGATCCTATTTCAGGGGTACCCGATGAATAGGCAGCATTGTTGCTTTACAATACACAATTCGTAGATGCTTAGTAATACATCGAATATGTCTATTCCTTCTCCAACATTCTAGAATATCTTGAAGCTGCTATAGACCCTTTTCTAGGAAAGCTAGCTTTGTGATCTCAAATCCTTTTATTGCTCGGAAACCTATCTTCTAAGACTCGCCTGTTCGTCTCGGCTTCCTTTACAGCATAATAAAACCGAAGCTTGGTAATATATTATGTTGTCTGTTTCTGTGTCAAATCAGGTGACACTGGTGACAACAGTTACTTTATAGCTTGGGTTGTAGCTGTCGTCGTTCGGTCATATATGTGCTTGTAGAACAGTTGTACGGTTACATCGAATATTTATTTGATGTACCTAAGCATTTTACTTTATGTAGGTCGGTCAACCAGTCCACGTCCGTTTACCGTCGTGTGCAAGTTATAATTAAACATTTTATCGAACAAATATTAGGACTACCATTATCTGATCGAATTAAATGTATTGATATTCAAATACAGCAGTCATTCTGTGTAGAATACACACGGAACCGTTGACTTAATAGTAGTAAGTTCAATTGATATCTAACGGTCTACAATCTATACAGAAGGCCTAGGACACGATCCTCAAACCACACTCTTGGGTATTTTATTCGTTCAATATTTCATGGTATTCATGCTTTATTGATTCCAATTAAATCTAAAACTTCATTAATAGAAAGCTCAGTATCAGATAAGATCTAAAAATTTACTGCTTTAATTTTTTTGTTAATATCTTATCTGATACACGTGCCCTTACAATAAATTGTAATATTTCTACAGAGAATGCATGAAATTAACCATATTTAATTTTAAGAATATATCCTCGCAGGTTACCTTCCTTTATCCGCAACGTTGGCTTCGCAAATATATTTTGTTAATCCCCTCCATCTTAAGTACCAATACCGCCCGATTCACCTCAGAAGAGTAATTCCACGTGTGTAAACCAAACACGCTCACAGATTCCACTGATGTTCCGTTCCCCCTTTAAACTGCCTTTAGAAGATTACAATTCGTCGACAAATCTTTGACAAATCCCGAAAACCAGGCTGTACTGTAGCCCGAGGCTTCGGATTGTATCGTTTAATATTTGACGCGATATCAGCGGCCGCGACCTTGTGCGGCGGATAGTGTTAATCTCATTCCATACATGCGAGTACGTTCGCGATAATACATTGTTGGAAACCATCCCGAGTCTGTTTCAAAGTTCTGTTTTCCCGTTAGTAGTATTAGGTGGTAATTATAACGCGATGAACAAATTATGGTTTAGTTTCTTCCGTTTATATGATATTATCAGTTTTTCTCTACTACATGATGCATGTATTATATACATTTATAAACCTTCCTCTTGAATCACTCTATTTAAAAAAAACGCATCAAAATCCAGTCTGTAGTTTTAAAGATCTAAGCATATATAGGGACAGTCAGGAAGCGACTTTGTTTTATACTATGTAGTGATAGTGATAATACTTACTTTTAGATACGTTTCAAAACAATTAATATAGCCGCCTCATACTAGCTTCGTCAGCCAGATTGCGAGAGAATATCCTACTAAACGTAATGTTAGTGGTTGCACAACATGAGAAATTTGAGTGCTTTATGAGAAATTTCCTTAAAACAAATATGGCGCACCCAAGCAAGGAAGTGTTAAACTCGAGTCAGGTATTACACAAAGTGATTGAAATTCTAAGCCATATTTTCCTACAACGTCGTTGGTATATGAGGCCCTTTTTAACTTATTTTGTATAAGTAATTTCACTACACTTAGGTCCGATAAGTCTTATAATTTAGGTTAGTGGATTAGTTAATAACTATCTTTAGGTAACAGTATATACTCGTATACGACGGTTGACTATTTTAAAACTGCCACACATAAAATTTGTCGTGACTATCGGGTGACCAGCGGTGTTCCCTATAAAAAAAAACTATGGAACCTTTGTGCAAAATTTCATGTTTCTAGATCCAATGGCCTCGGTTCTGTTGGGGTTGGGATCTCAAAAATAAACTGGTAAAAATGCGTGAGAAAATAGTTTTATTTATTAAATTCTTAAATAATGCCTACATAAAATAGATCATCGCCTAAAGCTACAAAGCTGTTAAATCCGTACACGAATTCCTAAAATTCCATGAAACTGGTAATTTAATAAAATAAGTTAACGGAACCGAAACATGGTTAAGCCATTTGTGGCGTGTTTCCATTCAAGGCTGAACTAAATAGATTTTATGACACGGCACAAATTAATAGCCAACTGGAGGTAAGGAAATATAAAAAGCCGTGCTTCTAAATGCAAAAATTAAAGACGAACGGGCCGATGAAAGAACCGAAAGAACAGGCAAAGAGCATAAAAACAAGGTCCCTTCGAAAGCCAAGTATAAAATTAACATTCAAATGTATGGAAACGAATAACAGAAAAAGTGGAAACCTAATATTGATTCGCGAAACGAAATAAGACGAAATCATTACAATGCCGTAGAAAGAAAAAGTTGCAATGTGTTTTAAATACGATAACTGAATACATTTGAATATTGTTTCAGCAATGAGTATTCTTTTTAACTATAAACATTATGCGCCTGCTTTACTGAGCTGTCTTTCTTTACAACTACGTCTATCTTCTTTCGTTTTCTTATTATTAAACTGACTGGCTGACTGACTGATCGATCAACGCACATCCGAAATTTATTCTTGGGACACGGAAAACGAATTCAACGCAGGCAACGCCGCTGGTAAATAATAAATCATAAGCACACGAGAACAATAAATTATCTTCAAGTTACATTCAACACGACTCGTCGAAGATATCGATCTGAAGCTAAACGATGCAATCTCATTATTCAATTTGCTCTAAACACAATTGCACATCGTCTGCGTCACCGTAACGCGAGATGCATTCGACCTCCGCACTACGTGCTTCGATTACGAATCGTCTTATGAGCGTATTTTCATTCGGCGCCGCTCCGTTGTGCATTCCGTTCGTTAAATTGTTTATGGACGTGTTGACCTGCTTGGCTTTCTACTGATGCATTTTAAAATCTTCAAAATTATCTACTTAGTTGTAAATAGCCTTTGAAAAAGTATTATCTTTGTTACCATTAATACTATTAAGCACACTAAGTACTCGTCTGTGTTTTGAGACTAAGAGTCTTCCCCCAAGAGAATAGGAGGCTGGTCTTATCATTCCCAAAGAAAGCCAGCCTTCTTCGTCGAACATGCCATAAAAATTAAAGAACGCTTTGCAGTAAGACAACATACTGCGCCGACTTCAAAAGAAATGGAATAGGGCAAGAAAAAGACGACAATGATGATCAAGTAGTGTTTCTAGATAAAAAAATTTGTAAAGCTAAATAAAACCAAGTACGAACAGATTTATAAGAAGTATTACTTCATCGTCATTTTGGCCTGTTTAATCTCCATCAAATCCTCTTTGTGGAAAAAACAATTTTCCTAACTAGATTTACAAGTTGACGACAAAAAAAGAATAAAAGAAATTCTCTCACTATTTCAAAAGGAGAAAAGGAATAAGTTATACAACATAAAAAAACACGTAACTCCTGAACGCTTGGACTAAACGGTGCTCATGAATTCAACTCATGGCACAATCAAAAATAATCATTCATATTTACGCGGCAAAAACCCAAATACATCCGACAAAGGCTCCAAACGACCTTATTACAGTGTCATCACGACTCTCAAGAGCACTAATGATGTGCAAATTCAAAATGGCGAGGCCGGGTAACACGTAATGGCGTCTGTCAAATGAAACGTGACGTAGCCCGCTTGATTAATGGTGACCAGCGTGATTCGAATTTAATACAATTACAGTTATAAACGTTATTTGTAATGTAACTGATCTTTATTGTGACACTTATTAGATTATGTTATTTGTTTTACGTTCGAATAGTCGTTGAAACGTCAAGTTGTAACACAGAACCAATATTGTCATACAATAATCCAATTTTGTAATTGGGGAGGTGGACTTAACTGGATTTAGTGAAATGGTAACTAAAATAAATGGCTGACGGTAACAGAAACTGGTCAGAAGGGAATAACAGAATATTCAGGATACTATCGGTATAAGCATTTACAAACCATGTCTGTGTCATCGACAACTGGCGATCCGAGTTTCTCTTAGTTGGCAGGCTCTGTGTTCGACTCATCATCAAGAGCAAACTTTTGTTATGAAATATACAAGAGAATCGTGGACGAACAAGTTTATAACTATAACAAATTGATAAATTAATTAACCTTGACAACTGAATGGAAATAATGTTCTAAGATCAGAATTTTAGTTCAACTCAATTTTTTTTCTGTTCTTGAAACTTTCAACTAATAAAGGCCTTAATCAGTTAAGAACCGCCGGTTCCAATTGGAACCGAGACACAATTAAAAATCTATTGTGTCTGTGATTCATGGTCTGAGAGGTTAAACGATGAAGTCCTAATCGTCAGCTCTGAGAAAACATAGAAGAACAGATCAATAATATCAATAAAGTTTAATCTTTTATCTTTGTAGTAACGTCGAACTACAAATCACCTAAGTTTATAAAAGAAGCCGAGGTAGCTTCGTGACAAGCTGTAACTCATGGTCGGACCCTCACAATCCTGTAAAACCCCGCGAATCCTCTGGGACTGGTGTGGGTGGGATTAATTCAATCACGGCACGGGGACCAAACGACCTAGTTCGCAATCCTGATAAAACTTTCAGCCTAAGTCCAAGTGATGTTGGAACTCCCTAATTTGTTCCAAGGTGAAAAGATTATTCACTGTCTGGATAGTTTGACGAGATATCAAAATAAGTGTGACAAAAAATTTTAGTTTCGTGCCATAAATATCTTAGAAAGTCGATAGCAACCGTGGAAATTATCATAATCAATAATAATCATAAACGATTTTTACTAGCTATTTTATAGACTGCTTAATATATATGGTTCTAACCATTTACAGTCTAGGAAGGTATTTCTACAGCTGAATTAAAGCAAATAGCTATCTTAGACATAGAGAGGTCTTTGCTCACAAATTAGGACCCAAGAAAACAGTTATCTGTCTGCGTCTAGTTCAAAACTACTTATTAATTATACAACTATCATCAAAATACTATTAGGTTAGTGGATTGATGTTCTTGTAGCGACTCGCCACTCGGTCCAAGTCAACTATATGCGATATTTTTTTAAGTAAACTTTGGGATTTCCATCACCGCGATTGTTTTATTGATTGCCATTCCAGGTCATGTCAGAATATATTAAATCTGTCTTCACTTAATATATTTAATTTTGCTAGGCTAGAAATCTGCTTTGTCCATGTAACTGACTTTATTTAGATCTGAGTTATATGATAGTCCCGTGTGAAAATAGTTATGATTATGAATTTACGTATATGGCAGAAACTGTCGCCATTTTACAGCGGCATAGAACTTTATAGAAGAAAACTATAAAGTTGCAGAAATAGTTTTCCTGTACAGTACTGCTACATTCAGACAGTGTAAGCATGTTATATTATTATATCGTTCTTGAATTATATTGCATAATTGGTATACGAGTATAACGGTATAATACAGTTATTGTCAAATAACTGTGTTTCTTTATGATTCCGTGTTCTACATTATTATCTCAGCCAGGATACGTACCTTATACCTATAGTAGCACTGAACTTCTTGTTGTTATCAAAATATCCATAATTATATTTGATACTTACTTGCTTAACAATTTGTTGATTCTCTTCGTAATATGTTACGACTTTTAATGGGACATTTCTTATTTCTGTAAATAACTTGAATCGACTCGATATCTGATTTGAGACTGGTCCAAAGTTGATTACCTACCTCGTCAAGTAAAAATTACAGCTATACGGCACACGTAATGTGGCATGTCAAAACATGCAACAATAAGGACAGAAACGAGAATTGGTCAAAAGAGAATAAACCTATCTGTCTGCCCGGCATTTAATTACGTGAATCACGCGTCCGAACCCGACACCACGGCACAGTGGACCTAACCGATCCCATAATTGGTTTATCTTAGAGATCCAGCGATAACTATCTCATTCATAAGATTCGCTAGCACAATTTTCTTACCACCAGAGCGACTAGACGTGATATTGCTCGACGCGTGACTAGGGTTTGCAATCCGAATATTCGAATATTCAAATTATCCGAATATCCGCCGAAAATTATATCCAAATTATTCGGATAAATAATATCGAATTATTCGAATATTTTGGATAATAAACAAAATACACTAATATTTACGTAGCATTAAAAATACGTAATAAAATAACATAAAAGAGTAAAACAGGTTAAAATATTGTATTCCCTAAAATGATATTTAATAATAAGACGGGTGAGGGATGGTGGTATATCACTGTAGACAATACAATAGCAAAAAAATATAATGAAATATTGACAACACAACTCTGTTTAATATGATCATACTACTGTTTATGTGTTTTGATCTTGTACAGAGTTGTGTTGTGATTATTTCATCATGTTTTTTTCACAGTTATTACTGTAATATAACATACTACTGTATTAATGATTAAAGACAAGACAAAAGCAAAAATATATAATAAAATAATCACGTCAACAAAATCTGTATTAAATCAAAACACAATAAAAATCAACTTCTGGAAAAAACAAGGATCTAAATCAACATATAAAATAAAAAATAAATAAATAAATAATCTCACGCCTTTCATCCCCGAAAGGGTAGGCAGAGGTATTCCATTACTGGATATACCCACATTTCACAAGATACATTGGACCCCTGAACGTGATAGGTGGTGAGCCTATCGCCGGACCGGGTCTATTTACACATGTCTCAGAATTAATTCTGAGACCTGAGGGTTTCCTCACGATTAGGGTTTGCAATCCGAATATTCGAATATTCAAATTATCCGAATATCCGCCGAAAATTATATCCATATTATTCGGATAAATAATATCGAATTATTCGAATATTTTGGATAATAAACAAAATATACTAATCTTTACGTAGTATTAAAAATACTTAATAAAACAACATAAAACAGTGAAACAGGTTAAAATATTGTATTCCCTAAAATGACATTTAATAATAAGACGAGTGGGGGCGGGTAGTATATCAAAAAAATATAATGAAATATTCACAACACAACTCTGTTTAATATGATCACACCACTGTTAATGTGTTTTGATTTTATACAGAGTTGTGTTATAATTCATCATCATCAACCCGTAACAGCCCAGTGCTGAGCTAAGGGTCTTTCCTCACACATGAGGAAGTATGGGCTATAATCTCCCACGCGAGCCCACTGCGGATTGGGAGATGGTGTTAAGCTAGTGGCCACTTAACAGTCAGAATTTTTCAAGCCACCCAAGGGTATCTGACATGGCTTAACGACTTCCATTGTGCGTAACACAACGAAAACCGGGACCAACAATTTAACGTGCCTTCCGAAACACGGAAGCGCTCGTAATATAAATGCCACTAGGCGGTCACCCATCCACTGACTGACCGCACCCAACTTTGCTTAACCAGTGTGATCGTTACAAACACACTGGCACTACAGGGCTACGAGCGCTTCTATGTGTTATAATTATTTCATCATATTTTTTTCACAGTTATTACTGTAATATAACATACTATTGTATTAATGATTAAAGACAAGACAATAGCAAAAATATATAATAAAATAATCAAAATAAATCTCAGTATTAGATCAAAACACAGTATAAATCAACATCTGGAAAAAATGTATCTAAATCAACATCTAAAAAGATAACAAAAGTAATTTTTAAAAATCATTAAAGACAAGAAGAAGAATAGCAAACATTTTGGATAAAACACAAAACAGTATTATGTTATATTACAGTAATATAACATACTACTGTTTATTTGTTTTGATCTTTTACAGAGTTTTGTTGTTTTATCATTTATTTAATTTCATGAATTATTTCATCATATTTTTTTTTATATTGTCTTGTCTTTGAAGATTTTGAAAATTACTTTTGTTAAATTTTTAAATGTTTGGATACCAATTTTTTTTCCAAATGTTGATTTACACCGATTTTCATGTTTTTATTTAGTATTATGCAAAAATATACGACTTGCAATTGTCATTTTGTATTATTTTTATTAATATTCAAATTATCCAAAATATCCGAATATTCGAATTTTAGGAATTTGACTATTCATATTATCCGAATACTAAAACTGGACGGATATTGCAAACCCTACGCGTGACGAAACGAAGATAAGATTAACGTAACGACAAATAAATGTTTTCCTACTGCCGCGTGTGTCATTATTGAGGTAAATAAACACGCCTTATCAGAACCCGAAGCATTTGTTATGGAATGCATTAAAATTCCGGTAGTATTATTGATTTGAGCAGGAGTTGACATGTGCACATTGTCTCCTTTGCTTATCAGTTTGAATAAGAGAATAATCGGAACCATGCAACAGATATCGACTGTTCGAACACCCGCTTTTAAATTCAGATGCAAGACGTTACGTTCTACAGTTATTAATTCGATTCAGTCAAGCTGGAAAAGAAAACTAAAGCAAGGCAAAATAAAACATCCAGGTTAAGAGATACAGTTGCTTATTCTGTCAGACTTTTTGCTTTTTGACTTGACTGGTAAATTAGTACTGATAATATTGTGCGGATTATGACCCATTTTAGGAAAACTCACCAAAATCTAATATAAGGCGATCTGAGCGGTAATGTCGACTTCTTGATAACATAGCAGGAAAGTAGATGATATGAGTAATACTATGTCGAGGCGTGTTATCTGACATCATGCGGCATTGTTTCCTTTTACTGGCGATGCTAACCAGACTCGCACGACCCACCGAAAACAAATTACGGATTTACTACTCTGTTCTTTACAATAGGCACATGTGTTGTAAGAAAATAGAATGAAGATCTAATGTTTTGACTCCAACACTCTGAATTGGACGCGAGGTTACATTTCCAACACGCATAAATTGTAAGGTTAGTGTCCCGTCGGGATGAAGTGGATAGAAAACAGAACACACTCATGTTTTTATTCATCTTTATCTACGACAGCTATTTATAGGTACATTCTGAAAATAGATCTTTCCATAAAAGTCCTTGTAAAGAATGATAATGAACTAATTATCCCATGTCATTTGGCCTGGATAAAATTTCAGGGTTTTTCTGCGATCACTAGGCAAACTTTCGCAGATTAACTTAGCCGTGTAATTTGAAAAATTAAGATTGAGCCGGAAACTTCTGAGAGGTTTCCTCTGTCTTAAGTCTGCCGAAGTTTTCAAGAAGAATGTTAGTTTATCAGATTTCTCGTCCCCCAGATCAGGATTACTGAGTTTGTGAGACATACGTAAGTTATGCCAGGTTTGCCCCACATCGCATATAGGTAACACGGTTAAGTGTAAGGTGTAAGCAATCCCGTAAACCCTAAATCCTAGGATACGGTTCGGATTTTATTATGTTTATTGTTGAATGTTTTGCTGCGAAGGAATTGTGATGTTGCATACTGGCGGAAAAGCTCGTAAGTCGGCATTAAATTGTAAGGAAGTAAATTTCGAAGAATGCCGTCAAAGGCGACTAAATCAAACACCATTTTCTCATTTTCCTTTAACTTTTTAACCTCCTTTCTGCCGAACACAGACGAGAAAGGCAAAGGACTTATGTGGCTTCCACTTACAAGAGAAACTTATTTGTAAAATGCTACTTAATACTTGGGGGGAGTTTTAATAGAAAAAACTTCGTAAAAAAGTTATTCCTTGCAATCATTAAAAGTTTTATTTGTGCCATCCATCATTATGGCGTCTGAAATCCGCTACATTTTCGAACTTTTGATACTTCATCTATTTTTCGCACGAGTTCTTCTTTTTCTTTAGTATATTCTGGTAAGACTTTGCTGAAAGGCATATCGCTTGTTTATTCTTTTTCTTAGCAGATGTCCCAATAATCTAAATCCTACGTAAATGTAGTCCCGTAGGTGGTTTATCTGGGTTAGTAGCATTATGTCCAATTCGCAAAATGTCCAGAGGGCTCAAAATGTCCAATTCTCAAAATGTTTGGATAATTTGCGAATTTGACAAATTGCTGATTGGAGAATTAGACATTTTGAGCCCTCTGGAGTACTCTGGACATTTTGCGAATTTGACATAATGCTACTAACCTGTTTATCTGATCTCGTCTCAAAAAGGACAGCGATTCCATCAAAAAATCCATCACCGAGGGTAAAGTATTATTGAGTGCAGCCTTATCTAATCTGTTATCAGCCAATATGATCGGTATCGTTTCCCACCCACGGCTGCGGCCGTCGCAAACACTACGAAATCAACCAAAACAACATGTCTCAGTAGCCAACTCACGAGTTGTACATAAACTGTGATAACTTAGGCATCTTACCACAAAAAAATCAGTTTTTTGAAGTTTGTAAAGCCAAAAGAGATTATGTTTACGCTAACTAGCAGATTAGATGGCCAAGGTTGCGCCGACTGACGCAAGCCTGGCATACGCAAATTGTTTCCCAGCTACCCACACGGTACAAGCCAGCGAAAGGCCTTCGATTTTATCAAGCACGCGACCCAAACATGTGAAACACCGAGTTTCGCACGTAAACGGAATAAAAAGCGAAACGGTAGCAGCGAGCGGGACTGCGGCAGATTGTTTTGGTGCTGACTGTGTCAACGCTCTCGCAGTTTACATCACACGCGGCGCACCTGGCCGGTTTTATAAATACGCCACCAGTGGAGCGTGGTGGGGCCGTCCCGCGCCCGCGGAGGCGCTCCTCGCCACTATCCGCGGATCTCTCGCGCGATAAACACACTCACCTTTTTAATCTGGAAGTGGTCCGGACGCAGCGTCTCCTGGATCTCCTGCTCGGTGCCCCGCGGCGCCGCCTGCACGGAGCTCCGGAACCCGTCCAGCACGCCCTTGAACGTGAACTTCTTCATCGCGAGTGGCTCGAGCGCGGATCCTTTGTCCGAGGGCCTCGCGCCGGCCCCGGCTACATCACAGCCGTCCGCCGCGGTCCGCGAGCCGGTTTTGGCGGATGGAGGGTCGGGCGCTCCCGCGCTCCGGCTCCGCCGCTACTGCGCAGGCCGCCGCGCCGCTCGCTGTGCCCGGCACCGCGCCGCCGACGCCGACACGCGGTCCCGCCGACGATCGACGAAAACTAGGCGAGGCACCGCCTCCGGAATGTACGGCAATGCGGCGCCGGTGACGGATCGATACCGGATAACGGCCGCGGGCACACACGCGCACTCGTGCTGCGCTGACACGCTGACACGCCGACGACGACGGAGGCCGGCGGACGGCGGACTGGTGACTGGCCGGAAAGAGCGCGCCGCGACCGATCGATGCCTGTGCCTGTGCTCCGGAAAGAGACGAACGCATATTGCGCATGGAGGCGGAGACCTTGCGGAGGAAATATTACAGCTGATAGCTAGTTCGCCGAGCGGCCGCGCGCGGCGCCCCGTACGCAAACACGAGTGACGTACGCGCTGTCAACGTCACCCATTGCTGCACCTGTCAAAACAGCCGTAGATTGTTCATTTTCCATTGCTTTTATTTGGGAATTTCCACGAAAATGTCTTTCAAGGTGGTCGTGCGGAGCTTCCGGACGCTCAGCTATGTGGGAAGCTACAGGAAATTCAAAGATCGACCGTATAAGTGAGTAAAATACAAGTATTGTTTACATTGCGAAAGTAGGTTAGGTACATGATAAAGTTGATAAACACTTGAAATTTCTTATGAGATTCAAATTAGATTTAGTGTTTCGAAACAACCAGTATCTGCGTGGTAAAGTAGATACAATTAAATAGAAACAGTGTGAAACATTTTTCACACTGCTAACAAATTTGATTTCTCAATTAGTTATACTTAAAAATTGCAGTGCACTTGACTGCACATAAACCAATAGCTTTCTACTTAATAATTATAAGCTAAGACCATAGTAGATGCAAATAACCAATGTTTATTTTGTAAAACACCAAGTTTACTTTCAGTACTGTGGTAATAATTTTGCTCTTATTTTAAAAAGATATTTTTTTCAGATTATATTGCGCCGCCCTATTAGGCACAGGGTACGTAGCATACAGCCAGCACAAACAAAACAAATGTGAAATGAAAGAGATACTTATGCTAAAAAACTACATGGCAGAACCTATCACTCCGGTTGAAAAACTTGAGGAGACACAGAATGATATGAAAACTCAGATGGAAATGCTCATCATGAGAATTCAGGCAGAGTTCTGTCGGGCACTTGAGAAGGAAGAAGACAAGGTGTGTGTGTTTTTTTTATAATTTGACATAGACTATCCACATTCTGCCACTTGTAAAGTGTCTGCTAACTTGCAGGAAGGCAGCATAATAATTTTTATCGATTTAAATCTCTTTAATATCCAAATGATTTACAGAAATTAATATTTTTAAAAAGAAGTGGAGAGGCCTTTGTGTCAGAAATCTTGCTAACCACTAAACCATGAAACTAGAAGTGTTTTAGAATATTAGTTAAACAGTTTATTATTAATGTTATTAATTAAGTATGTAATATGTATGTTTAGTGTTAGCAACTGTTATTAAAAAATACAGTAAGCATACAATTTGTTTGTTGTAGGCATGGGATGATGAGAAAACTACTGATGATGATTATGACAATGACATTTATATGGTTGCACCGGTATGAATTACTGCAGTTTGACCGTGAGCACTGTGCCACTTTTAGAGTGTGACAGGAAAAGCAATCTGCCCCATGCATTTACCTAAGGCACGTGGCACAGTGCTCGCAGTTAAGCTATACTTATATTTATTTCTAATATTTTGTTTTTATATTCAAACTATACAATTAAACAAGATTTTTGTATATCTTGATTGTGCATGCACATACAAACGATGTTTGTATTCTTATCTTATTTGGTCTACTTTGTTTTGTTTACCTATCTATTAGAGTAAATCAATTTAAGGAAGAGTGGTCCCTCATGACTCACTTGGTTTCAATTAAGACCACAGAACAAAATATTTTATTTAGAAAAAGAAATGATTACCTAGCTAGGTTTCAGTTGTATTTTTTTTATCTGGTCAGGTATCAATTCCGAGTATTTCCGACACAATAGCCTATAGGATAAGATGATCTTATTATCCTCGTCCGCCCACAGGAATCTTGCTTGACCATTTATTAACAGTATATCTAAAGGGCTTGTAATGCCTTCTTACCAGTAATCTAATAAAAACCAACATGCCTTCACAGACATTGAAATTTATCCATAGGAAGCCAAATTCAAAGTGGATCGCTGGACACGAAGAGAAGGGGGTGGTGGAATAACATGCGTACTACAGGATGGTCGGGTTTTTGAGAAGGCTGGAGTCAACATTTCTGTGGTTCACGGGAAGCTGCCGCCTGCTGCTGTGCAGCAAATGAGAAGCAGGTATCTATGTGTTGAAAAAACATGGCAACATTGGCTACAATTCCTGATTTTTTTATCAACTTCTAAAGTCATTTTACCAAATAACTAAAGCTTAACTTTTAATTTTTGAAAAACTTTGGTAGTTTTTCTAAATTTAGCTACAGTAACATTCAATCAATTTTTCAATTTACCAAAAAATACTTTTTTGACAAAAAAAATTTTTGTCTTTCAGAGGTAAAAACCTAGAAAACTCCGAGCTCCCGTTCTTCGCGGCTGGAGTGAGCGCCGTGATCCACCCGCGGAATCCAATGGTGCCGACAATCCACTTCAACTACCGCTACTTCGAAGTCACAGATAAAAATGGTAAGAGTCTCATTAATACGAATTTATTACATACATTTCTTACTAAACAAATAATCCAATTAAATAAGGGTTATACTATTTTTCATAGTTAGTTACACCAGAAGAAGAACTTTGCACATGTACGAATGTTATCTAAGATCTATACACCACAGCAGCTGGCGATAATAATATGTATACAAATAATAAATAATATAATAATATAATCTCACGCCTTTTTTTATCCCCGAGGGGGTAGGCAGAGGTATCCTATTACTGGATATACCCACATTTCACGAGATACATTGGACCCCTAAACGTGATAGGTGGTGAGCCCATCGCCGGACCGGGTCTATTTACACATGTCTCAGAATTAATTCTGAGACCTGCGGGTTTCCTCACGATGTTTTCCTGCACCGTCGAGCTAGTGATAAATATGTATACAAATAATTTGTGATTATATTGCTATAGATATTGATATTTATGTTTTTAGGAGTACAATGGTGGTTTGGTGGCGGCACCGACCTTACCCCTTACTACTTAAACGAGGAGGATGCCATACACTTCCATCTCACACTGAAACAAGCTTGTGATGCTCACGATCCCACGTATTATGAAAGGTGACTTATGAACACAATTTGTAAAGTTCGACCATCTGAAATTCATTTTCTACCAAAATAGTAGAAATATTTTAAGGTGTCAATCCAATAAAAAACGCCAGTGTTGCTAGCAATGCTTTATTTCTATTTTGTTTGTAGATTCAAGAAATGGTGCGATGACTATTTCACTATAACCCACCGAGGGGAGAGGCGTGGCTTAGGTGGAATTTTTTTCGATGACGTCGATTATCCTAACCAGGAAGCCGCATTTAATTTTGTTACATCCTGTGCAGAAGCTGTCATACCTAGCTATATACCGTTAGGTTAGTATACTACTAATTTCGGGGACTCCCGTTTGGATAGACTTTTATATGGATTCTTATAAAAATATACTAATTTCAGTTAAGAAACATAAGGACAAGGCTTACGGCTATCATGAAAGACAATGGCAGCTGCTGAGAAGAGGCAGATACGTCGAATTCAACTTGATTTACGACCGAGGAACTAAGTTTGGCTTACATACCCCTGAAGCGAGATACGAGTCTATCCTAATGTCGCTACCTCTTAATGCTGTAAGTATAATTCGGTTCTTTCAAAACAATTCAATCGGAGTCATTTTCGTATCCATGTCACAAAACTCACAAATGACAAATTCTTACTTCGAAAATTAGTGTTTCTATGGGACATACATAATATTTTGAGTTAGTCTTAATAAAACTTGATTTAAAAAGGTTAATATTTCTAATGAATCCTTAATTATTAATTTCTCCTCATCGACATTATTAATATTATGACTCAAATTAAAATAATCGTTTATTGCAGAAGTGGGAATACATGCACGAATTAAAACCAGGTTCAGAGGAAGAAAAACTGATGAAAGTCCTGAAGGAACCAAGAGACTGGGTTAAAATGGAAAAATCTGCACGTCGAACAGCCTAATTTTATTCTAGTTATTATTCCTAAATTATATTATTTAATTTAAGTTTTGGTAATGGGAGTTTAAATAAACAGTGTCAATCTTCAAATTTCAAAACATAATTTGTTAGTCTTTAATGTATTTTGATAAATATATTATATTTTTAATTTTTACGTTGCTTATTTCTTCACCACACGTCATTCTGAGCCAAGATCAAATAACTAGTGTACTCGTTACGGTGGAACTTACAAACATACATATTATAGTCTAGGCAATGAAGCGGATTTTTGTATGAAGACCCCAACATTAATTCCTCAGTCGATGAAACTTTGCAGGATTGTAGTATAGTATGAGACAATACTTGCATAAAAAAATCCAAAAAAAAAACCTAACCGAAGTTAGGTATTTTTACTGAAATACTTATTTATTTGATATCTTTGTTGGGAAAAATGCTCAGTCAAAATTTTCTTCTCCAGCAATATTCATGTGTGTTAAGAAAGCTATATGCGAAATATCCAAAAAAATCTCCTGGTAGAAACAACAAAACTCAGACGTATATGTACCTTGCTCGGGAAAATTGCTCAGTCCATTTTTTTAACTGGAATGTCATTTAATGTTCGCTGTGGACTTACAATAGGAAAATCCAAAATAAAAACCTTCTGGCTACATTATTTTTAGAAATTATCAATAAAAAAAAATTTTTTTTTAGTATAAAAACCTAACTTCGGTTAGGTTTTTTTTTTGGATTTTTTGATGCAAGTATTGTCTCATACTATACTACAATCCTGCAAAGTTTCATCGACTGAGGAATTAATGTTGGGGTCCACTACCTTTATTGCCTAGACTAATAGCTTGCTGAAAACATAACCCTTAATTTTGGATTCAGAGTAGTCGGGTAAAAATGTTACTGACGAAACTGCTTACAGAATTCACAAGAATTTGTAATTTTATCTTGATGACTTATTATAGGCATTGTCGTAGATGAGTTACTACTACATGAGAAGATTGTGACTAAAAATGATTTCACTCGAGCACGGTATCATAAATACGAGTCGATGTTTTTTTTTGTACAAACCTTTGGTAGTTTTTTTAAATACATTCTGGCAATATCTTCCATTCTGTCATTCAGTTGTCAACCTGTCACTGCGATGGCCGCAATGTTGTGAATTTCGTTTATCTTGTGATGTGTTTACTTGGCAATTTTTATTGCTTTCCGCCGATATTTGCACGTCACCGCCGGATTTGCGCAATTCGGGACAACAACCGAATCTCAGTGCTCAAACCCTGTTAGATATGTGCTGCGTATGTGGCGCGCGTAACGGAAGCTTATGCATACCATAAATGTACGGTAACGTTTCCTATGTGATGCTTTTGCAAATCAGCGGCACGTAAAGATGCCTTTCAAGTTGAAGTTGAAGAAGACTCGCCAGTACAATGTAGCGTCAAAGAGTTTGTTCGTGATCAGCGTGGAGTTGCTCGACGGCGGGGTGGCGGACTGCACGCTCTCCGTGGACAGCACTGGCCAGGAATGCCTGGACAACGTCTGCCAGCGACAGGCGATCAACCAGCCCGAGTTCTTCGGCCTCCGGTACATCAACAGAAGCCAGCAGCCGCGATGGGTGCAGCTGGAGCGGCCCCTGAAGCGCCAATTGGACAAATACGCGTCCTCCCACCAGTTGTATCTACGAGTGATGTACTACGTTATATCTGGGACCAGCCTGATAACGGATGAGGTGACGCGGTACCACTATTTCTTGCAGCTGAAGAACGATCTGATTGAGGGGCGGATTATATGTGATTTGCAACAGGCAGTGGTGCTGGCTTCGTATAGTCGACAAGCGGAGTACGGTAATCATGACCGGGAGAGGCATACGGTGGAGTACTTGAAGAACCTGCTGACGTTTCCAAAGCAGATGCTAGATGGGGGGCAGATCATTGATGGTGGGACCCTGGCAGAGACGGGTCGGCTGGAATATCTGACTGCTGCAGTTATTCAACATCATATGGCTCTGCATAATATGTCGCAAGTAAGATTTTTATCGTTGAACTATTTGAAAAATGTTATCAAAGTAGTCGCTTATCTTTTATGTTTGCAATATAATGTGTAGTTATTTTAATCATACTGTATGTACTTAAAGAAAGTGAAATCATTACAGCTACAGTTTAGACATCCACCAATTAGTAAACTATGCCCATCTGCCATTTTTAATTTCATATGAATATTAACTAACAATCTATTTGTATTCAGCGTAATTTGAATTTTTTATTCAATAACAAGTTTATTTTTAGCAGTGTTTTCACTTTAATTATATCCCATAAATGGTTTTTCGTGCACTTCTAATCGTTACTAATTAACTTACAACAAGTTTTCATTGTTAAATTTATTGCAGACATGCAACAACAATTACTAACATTAATTATACGCATACAAAAGTGACAAGAAACGCAGACAAAATGCAAAATAACATTTGGCATAATATTTAACGTACAATTGTTAAGTTGTTTAAACATTGACCTGGTTATGCTAACAAGCATTCTTTCCTTGTCATATCTTCCGTACAAATTAGGTATACCATTCATTTCAATGAGTCATTTCATGTTATTATAGCATCCTAATTTGCAAGTTATTTGATTCTATTAAACCTGGCAAGCCACAAGATCAAGTCAAAGTCAAAGTCAAAGTCAAAATTCTTTTATTTCAGTAGGTATAAAAAATACACTTTGAAATGTCAATATAAACAAGGCACACTAAACTCGTCCATGAGGATTGGCTAAATGTAAACAGCAGCCCATCTCCACCGACGAGTTGCTGGTTCCAAATGCAGTACCCCGAGAAGAGCCAGCAAGAAACTCAAAGGCAGCTCTTTTTAGTCTCATGTCTTACTAGTAAATATGGTTCACAATAATAATTATAATGAATAGCCTTACATAGCGCCGAGTCGGTTAAACCCATGCATTTTGGTCTACTAAGTAGTCGGTAATTTTATAGTAGCCTTTTTTATGTAATTTTTGCTTAACTATTATTTTAAATTTGTCAAGAGGCAAATTTTGTAATTCAATGGGAATCTTATTGTAAAAACGTATACATTGACCCTTAAAGGATTTGGTAACTTTAGATAATCGACTAACACAAGCAGCCAGTTCATTCTTATTTCTAGTGTTTATACAATGTCTGTCACTATTTTTTTTGTAAAGTGATATATTCTTTTTAACATACAATACGTTTTCGTAAATATACTGTGACGCCAGTGTCAGTATATTAATTTCCTTGAATTTTTCCTTTAGAGACATCCTAGACCCCATTTTATAAATTGCACGAATGGCTCGTTTCTGCAAAATAAATATTCTCTGGACATCAGCAGCATTCCCCCACAGTAGAATGCCATATGACATCAAGCTGTGGAAGTAGCTGAAATAGACAAGTCTAGCTGTTTCTACGCTTGACATATTACGTATTTTTTTTACGGCATATGCAGCAGAACTGAGCCTTTTCGCCAACGTATCAATGTGCGGTCCCCACTGTAACTTAGAGTCTAGAGTTATTCCTAGAAATACTGTAGTGTTTACACATTCTAATTTTTCGTTTTTAACTGTAACTGAGTTTAAAGTTCGTTTAATATTTGATAAAGAAAAATGTACACATTTAGTTTTTTTCTCATTGAGAAGTAAATTATTAACGTACCCAATGCTCCCCAGGAGCCCGCCGGCGGGCTGGCACAAAATGCCGCCATTCCGTCAAGCAGCGGCAGCCCGCCGGCGGGCTGGCCTACCGAGACGACTTTAAACATTATTTGTAACACCATTAAATACATGATATTGAATATAATTTACTACAGTGATCTAGAATAAATTCGGAATCCGTTGATATCCAAAGCTACACATGTTTTTTGTTTTTATTTATAGAAAACCGCTTCCAAACACGCGCCATGTGACAAGTCATAAAAAAAATGGCCACTCCATAGTAAATTTTCGGTGTCGGATTTCAAGTGGTGTTCAATTATAAACATAAGTGGCCTCTAAAGGTTGAGTTGTTTATCTTAGACGATAATACGATCTTTCTAGTTGGTGTTTAGTAACATTGTTTATAAATTTGAGTACTGTGGTAATATTGGTAGCAATTATTCTGTGATTATTCTCGAAACAGGTCCGATTTTTTATTTACGAACAGAAATGAATGACTTGGACTCATAGTACCCCTTTGTTTTTTACATGTGGCAACACATAATCTATCCATAGACAAAAATACATTGACAGTAGGATGATAGTCAAAGTAGTTTTTTTTTGGTGATCATTTTTTTGGGAAAGTTGAACAACGCGCGGAATTTTAATTGCACCCGCGCGCCCCCTAAAAAACGTCAAAATCAAATAACATTTTATTGTGGTTTTACGGGTTAAACCAACTGACAACATCATTAATTGCACTGTTCACTTCGTCATAAGACTTAATAGGTCGTTTAATTTTAAAAAGTAGAGATGTATCATCTGCGAACAGTACAATATCATGTTGCACTCGGTTGGGTAGGTCATTGATATAGACCAGAAATAGAAAGGGGCCTAAAATGGAGCCCTGCGGTACACCAATACAAACCGCCGATCCAGACGATCTTAAACCGTTTACATCAACACATTGTATCCGGCTTCTCAAGTAGGACTTTATTAAATCAAGAGCGCGGCCTTGTACTCCGTAATGACGTAGTTTTCTGATGAGAATTTCATGATGGACACAATCGAATGCCTTAGATAAATCACAGAAAACCCCAACAGCATCCTGCGACTCCTCCCAGGCATCAAAAACATGATTTACTAGCTCAACACCGGCATCGGTTGTCGAGCGACCCCTAGTAAATCCAAATTGCTTTACAGACATTATACTGTTGATAGAAAAATGTGCACTCAACTGATATAGAATAATTTTCTCAAAAATTTTACTAAGAGTCGGTAGAATTGATATTGGTCTGAAGTTAGAAGGGTCTAATCTACTACCGGCTTTGAATAATGGAATAATTTTACTATGTTTCATCAGATCAGGAAACACGCCATCATCAACGCATTTATTAAATAAACAAGCTAGGGGTGAGGCAATTAAGTCTATTATGGATGATATGATTTTTACAGATAAGCCGTCGAGATCGGCAGTATTTTTCATTTGTATTGATCTGAATGCTTTTAGGATGTCCCAAGGATTTACATGATCGAATACGAAATTGCGTGTATTACATGCAGCGGTATGTTCTTGTAGTAGCGATTCAGCGAGTGCGGGTGACGAGTTAAGTGACTTGGTCGTCGAGACTGGAATATCAGAGAAAAAATTTACAAACACTTCAGATATATCTTTATCATTTCTTAAAATTCTATTGTTAACTTTCAACTGTAAGTCAAAATGTTGAGATTTTAATTTTCCAGTCTCGCTATTTATAATTTTCCATGTAGTTTTTACAATGTCTGTGCTATTTTTGATTTTATTACTTACATGGTTAGCTTTAGCCGCGGTACAAATACGTTTAAAGACTTTTGAATATTGACGAACATAATTGCAAAAGGTATCACTAGTGTTATACGTCCTTTCCTCGTAAAGTTCATATAATCTTAGTCTGCTTTTATGAATTCCCACCGTCGCCCAATCACTGAACATTAGATTGTTATTGATTTTTACACTTTTTGTTTTAAAAACATTATTACATTCGTTCTTAGCTAGTGTTAATACTGACTTGTACAAATCATTAGGGTCATCACAGTATGAAAAATCTAAAAGTTTATTTTCTATGTTATTTCTAAATTGCTGAAGGCGAGTACACGTTACTGGTCTGCATTTAATATCTTTCTTTAGTGCCTTTTCAGTACACATCTGATAAGTTACCATCAGGCCACAATGATCTGAGGATAATTTATTAATTACGGCTGTATCATCAGGCACGAGGTTTGTAAAAACATTATCGATGCATGTTGCTGTGGTCGCAGTAATTCTGGTAGGCACTGAAAAAAGATTTACAAGATTATGACATTTGAAAAATGATACAAGCCTACTACCAATACTGGATGAAGTATCTAAAAGGTTAATGTTAAAATCTCCACAAACAACAATGTATTTATTTTTATTGCTAATTTTACATATGGCTTCATCCATGATTTTCTCAAAGTGTTCATAACAAGAACTGGGGGGTCTGTACACGCTCATTACAATAAGCCGCTCGAGCTCTGTGCAGGCTATCTCCACAGATCGCTCAACAGAGAGCTCAACAATGTCCGCGCGCTCTTTACACTTCAGACCGTTACGTACAAGTATTAGAGAGCCACCGCGTATCGAGGCCTCCCTGCTGAATGAGCTGCCAACCTGGTGGTGGTTAAAACCAAAAATGAACTGGTGTTTTCTTAGCCAGTGTTCTGTAATGCACATTATATCAACACTATGACAGTTCATAAATAGTTCAATTTCTAGCTCTTTACTTAACATACCTTGAATATTTTGATGCACCAGGTTTATTTTATTTAGGGTATTGCAATTTAATTTTTTACTTTTACTAGTAACATTTTTATTAATAGGACATGACGTATAGCCAGAGTTAATCTCTGTTGTCTCTATTTCTAATTTAAATTATTATTTGGAACAAATTCCAAGCTGTTACAATTTAATGTCAAATTAATCGATTGCCCAATAGGGTCAGCCGTCGGGTTAGTCAAGACATAATAGGCACAATATTATCAAATTGTTATTGACCTTGTATACACTGATGCTTGACTAGTCTGTTAAATATAACAAAGGTAAATAGAAAATGTGAATTAAAAATCAATGATCTATACATGTGTATGATAAAACTTTAAGGGGACTGTGTCTGCACATGAAATATTTGTTGAAAATTGTAGTGGTAGTGTAGATAGTTATCGATTTAGATACCACAACACAATTTTTTTAAATCTTTGTTTGTCTGTCTGTGCACATATCATACAAAAACTACTGGACGGATGTTGATGAAATTTGGGGTGGTGATAGCTGAGTACCTATCTGGGTCAACATCTAAGGTACTTTTTTGTGAGAAAATGTCACATTTCCATGGGTAAATAAAAACAGTGTTCAAAGAGAAATACATGTATTACCCCGAAACAATAACACCAAGAAACTTGAAATATAGTATGTATGTGACCTAGATATCATAGGCAACCGCTATGAAGGGATTTGTGGAAATTCCCATCAGATTCTACAAGACTCATTTTAAAAATTATTTTGTTAATGGACATCTTTTTTTTCTGGAAGTAACATGGGTGATAATTTTCCCACGGGAACAGGGGTGCAGTAACATAGGCTATATTTTATTCCCGTATTTTCACGCGAACGGGAACTACGCTGCTGAAATCGCCGGGCGGTGCTAGTATTTATATTAAACTAAACTGTATAATTTCGCATAATATACACCACAAATAATATAAACCAAAGTTTCTGTCCCATACACCTCAATCCTTATCATCACATGGCAATAATATTTCTCATTTGCACATATTAAACAATCTGCGATACTTCCTCCATATGCTCATTTATCACAGACATATAATTACCGTGTTGATTCACACGCAGATAGCGATGACATACGATGCTTTGTGTGCTCTCTAAAATAAAGGCAAAGCTGATAACGGTAGTAACTTCTCCTGTAAACATGGGAAATTTTGGTTGTATTTAGCTACTATAGAAAAAGAAATATTATGTTAGATTTTTAAGCTGATAAACAACTTAAGAAAGAGGCGTGATTATATGTAATGTATATCCCTTGAACTGATTGTAAACTGATTATAAAAAAATATATTAAACTTTAAGTTGTAATGAGTAAGCCTAAACAGTTTTGTAAAGTTTTATAGGTGCTTCAGCCTGAAAGTGTTTAATTATTTTTTTTGATAGTTCAAATTTTCTCTAGCATACCGCAAAAATAAATAAGCATAATGTTGACTTAAAAGAATAATTTGCTGTTGTGGAGATTTTCGAGGCGCTTCTTCTCTATTACAACAAATTTTGAAAGAATTTAAAATCTGTTGATTTTTATACCGATACAGTCTGAAAGTGTTTCGTAGTCAATGCATAAGATTAGACTAATCTGATGAATGACGAAAAACGTTAAAGAGCTGCACTGGTTCTTCTCGCGGTACTGCATTTAGAACCAGCGATTCGTCGTTGGAGGTAGAGTCAACTTCCATGGACTAGTTTAGAGTCCCTTGTTAGACTATTGACTTTTGTAAGTCTATTTTTAATGTCTTATAAATCGATGAACGCCGGCTACACGCACGACAAAGTGTCACATTCCGCCTGAGCCGAGCGTGCAAGCGAGAGCGCGGAACAAGCGATACAGAGGCACGATCGGCCTAACCGTTCTTATCTACCTCTCTTTCACTCCAGTATGCAATGTTTCATCAAAGATTTCTCACGTAAAATTATCTTCCGTAAACCGACTTCACAGTCAACCAATTGCTTTTTCCTACAGAAATAGATGAATTTGATTTGAAACTCTCATAGGCCCAAGCTGAGGAGGGATTCATCACGACGTGCCAACAGCTGCGTGGCTACGGGCAGGAGATGTTCAGCGCGCGCGAACAGGTCAGCCACGGTGAGGTGACCATCGCCGTGTCACTGACTGGCGTGCGAGTGTTGCCCGACAACAGCGACACGCCGCACCTGTACAGGTAACGAAAGACACTACACGAGTCTCGTACACATGGTCATTCTGATATGGTACATACATACATACATACAGCTCACGCCTTCTTCCCACAGGGGTAGGCAGAGACGATGGATCGCCACTTTGCCCGATCTTCGCGCACTGCCCTCGATTCCTTCACATTCATAAGCCTTTTCATACACGCTCTTTTATTCTTCGCACTCGGGACCCCAGCTTTTTGAAGGATGTCACTTATTTGATCCGTGAACGTCCTTCTGAGGCGTCCTCTTGCCTTGCATCCTTCAACATTCGCACCATAAATCTCTTTCGTTACTCTTCTTTCATCCATTCGTTCTAAATGACCAAACCAGCTTAACATACCCTTTTCTATCCTTGTCACTACATCTTCTTTCAAACCACACTTCTCTCGTATATCCGCATTCCTCACTCTAGCACACAATTTTACTCCACACATTTTCCTCAAAGACCTCATTTCCACTGCGTTCACCTTGCTTTCATGCTTCTTCTGCCACACCCAACACTCACTCACATACATCAGCGTCGGGACCAGAACAGCGTTATGCACAGCCATCCTTGCCTTGTTAGATATGACCTGGCTACTCACAAGGCTATCCAGGGCCCCATTTACTGCATTTCCTTTCAATACTCTTCTTTCAATATCTTTCTCAAACTTGCCATCCCTTGTAAACACGCTACCCAAATACACGAACTCTTTCACTTGCTCAACTTTCTCCATTCTTAAATGGAGCTACCCACATTTGAAGATAGTCTCATTTTCATTTGGTCCCATTCTCAAATGGGGCTACTCCCATTGCAAGGTAGTCCCATTCTTAAATCGTCCTACTCCTATTTGAAGATAGTCCTATTTCCGCATGGTTACATATTATTATGTAGACATGTTATTTATTGGTTCATGTAGGTATCAAAGTCCACTCCGGATATGGCACTGTCTTTATCACTACATAGTATAAAACAAAGTCGCTATCTCTGTCCCTATGTCCTATGTCCCTTTGTATGCTTAAATCTTTAAAACTACAAAATGGATTTTGATGCGTTTTTTTTAATAGATAGAGTGATTCAAGAGGAAGGTTTTAGTATTAGCATTGCACGCGTACGAAGCCGGGGCGGGTCGCTAGTATTAAATAAATGAAAAAGAATTCTGTATTTTCATTGCATGCAAGGTGCAATGCTAACACTAAAACCTTCCTCTTGAATCACTCTATCATAATCTGTTGCGTAGTTTTAAAGATATAAGCATACATAAGGAAATAGGGACAGAGAAAGTGACTTCGTTTTATACTATGTAGTGACTAGCGGCTCCGCGTGATTTCACCTGCGTTTTGATTCCCGTTCCCGTGGGAATACGGGAATCAAATATAGCCTATGTTGCTCAGGGATACAATAGCATTATTATTATTACCTTTTACAATAGCATTCTAATCTAGTTTTTGAGTTTATTCGTTACAAACATACAAAAAACAAATCTTTCCTCTTTATAATATTATTAGTGTAGATTATTCATGATCGCTTTTTAAATGATGTCGTTCCTACTTGTAGATTCTGCCGTTCCCATTTTCAGATGGTCCCATCCTCGCACGATTCCAATCGCTTTCCCATTATTTAATAATCCCAACAACACGTTCCCATATATTAAAGTAAAGCCCCTCAATCTCCCAGGTGGATGGACATAACCAACGTGATAAACCACAAGCGGACGTTCAGCATAGAGTGCCAGAAACAGGCGGAGTCGGCGGCGTTCGTGCTGGCCAGCCCTGAAGACGGCAAGTACGTGTGGCGAATGTGCGTGCAGCAGCACACCTTCTATATGCGCCACCAGGCTGCGCTCAGTGAGGCGCCGCACGATGAGCCCAGGCCTAAGTTCCAGGTGAGACAGTTCAACATTATTGCAAGAGGTAGCTCGTTGCTCAGCATTAGTGCAAAAAAAAATTCGTTGCTCAGCATTAGTGTAAAAAGTAGTTCATTGCTCAGCATTAGTGCAAAAAGTAGTTCGTTGCTCAGCATTAGTGCAAAAAGTAGTTCGTTGCTCAACACTAGTGCAAGAGGTAGCTCGTTGCTCAGCATTAGTGCAAAAAAATTCGTTGCTCAGTATTAGTGCAAAAAGTAGTTCGTTGCTCAGCATTAGTGCAAGAAGTAGTTTGTGGTTCATTATTACTGCAACAAGAAGGTTAACGTTCAGTGTAAGAACTAAGAAGCGTAGTTTGTGTTTCAGCATCGGTGTAAAAACGACGATCCGTTGTTCAGTATTAGTGCATCAAGTGTAAGTAGTTTAAAAACTACTGTTTGACGGACCTACTGGCTCAGTTAGTAGTGACGCAGCCTTTTGAGTTAAAGTTTGCGGATTTGATTCCCGCCTAAAGCCAATATTTGTGTAAACACTATTGTTGAACGATGATTCGTGTCTGGTTGATTGTATGTATATATATGATTAGTGATCATTGTGCAGTTTACCTGTTTTATCTTGGGTTAAGTATAAGTAGGCCATCAATCAAGGAAAATATCGAAAACCAATGAAAATTCCACATGTAATATTTTCCACGAAAACAACTAGAGCGTGACACATTGGCATCTCCGAACAGTCGTAAAAGTGTGACGCGTCAATGTGTTTGTAAATATTACTCTCCTCCATGAACGTATACAATATGTATCAGAAAGGTGAAATAATATTGAAGGGTGTATATGTATATCGTGTAACGAAATACCTACAAAAATATCAGATCTAATATAGCAACTTTTTTCTTTCATATAAACTTAATAATTACTTTTTATGTGTGAATTTTCGCCAACCCTGTGATTGAAGAATAAAAGCGTACGCTCCCTACGCGCTAGTGTCGTTGACCGTAGTAGTGGTATAGGTAGCTCTGCGCGCGCAGCTGATCGCTCGCGCCGAGCGCCGGTCGCCGCCCGCGCCTTAACATACCTACCTATTTTATTCTAGGGTAAATGTTATTGGAAATAATAAAAGTTATTAATAGCAGTAATTATTTATTCAAAAAAAATAGAGGTAAAAGCATAGTTTTTATTCAATAATAAATTTAACTGATCAAAACATTGTCATTAAACAAGTAATACCTACCTACATACTAGTCATGTAGTTTCATCCAACTTTTACACTTTGGGATTTGGGTCCGACCTACTATTGGTTTACACACACATTAATACCGCACAATAACTCAAAATGTCCACCCGTGCGCGCAGTGGGTAGGTACCACCAGCCGCAGGTCCCGGTACCACGAGTAGACGTACAGGCGCGCGACCTTGGGGGTTTGAGCGCGGAACGAACCAGCCTCGCGCGGAGGCAGACACCTGACAAATTCTCCCGAAGCAGCTGAAGGATAGCATCCGCTGCTCATCCAGCGGTCTACCTTCGGCGAAGCGCACGTGACACAGCTCCCTAACTCGACTGATATTGCCATCAGGAGCACCGACACAAAGTCATTTCATAAGATTCACTTGAATAATCGTGAGACACTGTAACGACTGTTGCGAGTCATATTCTTTGATTATAACACGTCTTCACTCGTTGATAGATAGGAAGCAACTAATTGTTAGTAGTAGTATAATTAGTAGGTTTTCCTTAAAACTATGGGGAAAAAAATAATAATGATGGAGTATTATCGGGCCTGTTGGCTCAGTTGGTTGGCGCACCTTCAGAACCGGAGCTCGCGGGTTCGATTCCCGCTGAACAACATATGTTGGCCTACAGTTGTGTGAATGAACATTTTTGTGGGCTTCGTGACTGGGTTTTCAATAATTATTTAAGTATATCTATTAGTTATTTAGTACTCATAGTGTAGGCTCTGTCTAGTTTTTCGTAGGTAAAAACACGATGTCTTATTTGTACCATGTTTAGTCACTTAATAGAGAGTTCAACAGCATTTAGCAGCTGATTTAAGGGTTGAAAATGATTTTTTTAAATGATAACTTCCACGTCGTTTTACTCCAAATTTACAGTATATATTAAACAAGAGACATTTTTCCCGAACTGTATATAAGCTACTTTATATGACCCTTAATTATTATTTCACCTTTCTGATACATATTGTATAGGGAGTCCCCTCAGCTAAATATTCACCTTTTGAATCGGGAAAAAATCATCATATATAGTGTAATTTCCAATGGATTGATTCTTTTGTCGGGCTTCTTGGCTCAGTTTGTAGTGACCCTGCCTTTTGAGCCGGAGGTCGTGGATTCGATTCCCGTTTGGGGCCAACATTTGTGTGCATGATCATGTCTGTTGGCTTCGTGTCTGAGTGTTTAACATTTATTTAAGTATGTCTGTCAGTTGTTTAATGTCCATAGTACAGGCTCTGCCTAGTTTGGCACTAAATAACTGTGTGTGAATTTTGTCCTACGATTTATTATTATTATTATTACATTAGTGCAAGAGGTCGGTTGAGGAGCTCGTTACTCAGCATTAGTGCAAAAAGTAGTTCGTTGTTTAGTATTAGTTCAAAAAGTTCTTTTTGATTCAGCATTAGTGTAAAACTTAGGTACTATTCAGCGTCAATTCAAGAAGAGTGGTTCATTATTACTGCAACAAGAAGGTTATGGATCAGTGTAAAAAACGTAGTTTGTGGTTTAGCATCAGTGTAAAAACTACGATACGTTGTTCAGTGCATCAAGTGCAGTTCCTAATTCCGCATTCGTGTAAAAATTACTGATTGACGGGCCTACTGGCTCAAAGACGCTACCTTTTGATTTAAAAACCAAAATTCTAAAAACGGTCATTTATAATTTATAAATAGCGGTTTTTTA
This sequence comes from Ethmia dodecea, assembly GCA_963855545.1. NCBI lineage: Eukaryota > Metazoa > Arthropoda > Insecta > Lepidoptera > Depressariidae > Ethmia > Ethmia dodecea. The sequence continues at coordinate 572,366 of OY979448.1, forward strand.
TTTTTGAAACCACAGTCAGACACTTCAGTTTTATTATATTGGCACGGATTTCAAACGAAACAATAAGCACATAAACATGTGAAAAGATTAAAACGCTCTCGCCTTCAGCGGATCGTGCGCATTCACAACTTTTTGCAGCGAAGCCGTTGGCGCGTAAAAACTGTCGATTGGATCTCGATTTAAAAGTGCAGTTAAGGTGAAGTTCCAAGGGTAATATTTTGAGCAATACTAGGATTTAACTGCCTAGTCAAATGAGATACTTTTTATGATCTGTCAAAACGAAAATTTACTATGGAAAATGTACTGAAAATATAGTTGTGATTTCATCATTTTTAGTACTCAATTGCAACAATTTTTTGATAGTTTTACTATAAAAAAATTTGCTACAATTGTAAAATGAAAATCGATATAAATTTTTAGAGGTGTTTTGGGATAATCTTTTTAATTAATCATTCATTCAGTCAAATACCCAAAGTAGGAGGTAGTAGTTATCAATTAATAAAGCAATTTTGAACAACATCTGAAAATTTAATGCAATAAACAAAATAAATTGCGGATATTTAAATTATTTAGTGATACTCCGTAGGGTCTGTTGTCACGACGCCAACAGACATGTTCATGCACATAGATGTTGGCCCCGAGCGGGGATCGAACCAGCTACCTCCGAAGGCAGGCTCACTAATAACTGAGGCAACAGGCCCGTCGATTTTCGATAATCTTAATAAATAAAAAAAACTCACGCTTTTTATCCTCGAGGGGGTAGGCAGAGGTATTCCATTTAGCGAAATACCCTCTTTTACGAGAATATTCGACCCCTAAACGTGATAGGTGGTGAGCTCATCGCCGGACCGGGTCTGTTGCACATGTCTCATAATTAATTCTGGGACGGGTTTCCTCACGATGTTTTCCTTCACCGTCGAGCTAGTGATGAATACGTACGTATGTTTTAAAAAACTCTTTGGTACATCCCAGGATTTGAACCCGAGCCTCACTGATTATCATCATGAGAAGCGGGCTCTTTAACCGAAAGGCTATCACTGCTCTTTCTAAATATTCACTCGCACTTTCGATAAAATTCAATTCAAAATTCATCTATTTCAGTAAGTATACAAATTACACTTTGAAACGTCAATAACAAGGCACACTAAACTCGTCCATGAAGATTGGCTAAATGTAAACAGCAGCCCATCTCCACCGACGAGTTGCTGGTTCCAAATGCAGTACCCCGAGAAGAGCCAGCAAGAAACTCAAGGGCAGCTCTTTTTATTCTCATGTCACGTACCCAATAGTAACCCAGCTACTCCTGGCAGGAGCACGGCCTCTCGGACAGCCGCGAGGAGTTGGAGGTCCGAGAGCGGCCCTCCGCCCTCCCGCTGCCCCCTCTGACGGCCGCGCACCGAGCGCACTCTACCTCCTGCCTCGAGCTGGACCAGCCGCATCAGCCGCCGAGGAACAGGTCAGCATTGCACCAATAGAAGTCCTTTTACACAGGTTTTCTTTCTACACTTCTATACTAGTCTTATAAAGAGGAAAGATTTGTATTTTTGTATGTTTGTAACGAATAATTTTAAAAACTACTGGACCGATTTTAAACATTCTTTCACTAATAGAAATCTAGAATATCTCTGAGTAACATATGCTATATTTTATTCCCGTATTCCCACGGGAACGGGAACTGAGTGGGTGAAACCGCGCAGAACCGCTAGTGAACAATAAAAAATATTATTATTCAAAAAATTCTAAATCGTTTATTTTCTATTGGTATTAAATATACACTTAGAAACGTCAATATTTTATAATTACAAGGCACACTAAACTCGTCCATGAAGATTGGCTAAATGCAAACAGCAGCCCATCTCCACTGACGATCTATTATTATTAAATACTAGCTTTTCCGCGCAGTTTCACCCTCGTAGTTCCTATTCCCGTGGGAATATGCTAATAAAATATAGCCTTTGTTACTCAGGAATATTCTAGCTTTCCATCGGTGAAAGAATTTTCAAAATCGGTTCAGTAGTTTTTGAGTTTATTCGTAAAACATACAAAAATACAAATCTTTCCTCTTCATAATATTAGTGTAGATCCCTTACTTACATACTTACAAAATGGAATATCCACGTCTATTGCAGAGCCCTCCTCCCCCAATACCGACCGGCGCCGGACTACGAGACAGCAGTCCAACAGAAGTACCAACAGCAACGCACAGAAGCCCAGCTTCGCTACCAGAACCACCACGGCCACGCTACCAAGCCCATCGTATACGGCTCCCATCCCGACATCCACCGAATCCACTACCCAGACGTCACCAGACACACTGTCTCCATCAACCAAGCTACCACAGACGACTACCCCTACGGCCGGTTCGTGGGCACTAACTATCCTTTCGCTCTAAACCCGAACGTCCAAACAGAGCTTAACCCCCAACTCCACTATGTCAATGTCTACAAGCCTCCCCCTCCGTACCCTTCCAATGGCCTCGCTTCGAATTCGACCCCAGATTTAGCCGTAGCCAGCCAAGCCCTGAACTACCATAGAGGCTACATAAATTCTCACGTGTCAGGGTCCAGTCCAGATCTAGTGTCGACCAGAACCGCCTTGAATAGGCAGTATCTCGGATATATCAACCCTGGCAGCCATACTGTGGTCAATTACGGCAGGAGTATAATGCCGGCCACGCATGGAACCTTCAACAACTTAGCGTCGGTCTTGGACCCGAACCACATAATAATAGACCCGCACCACATATCAGACAACTTCCAGAAGGTCTGCGACGAAAGAGGGAACATAATGTACTCGATGCCGATGCACAGGATACCGTACCAGCGGCATATAGTGTTGCCTCAGCTTAAGTTAAGCGATGCTCAAGAACCGATATACGAGAATGTTCCGCTTCCGTGGCAGAACGAACACGGGAAGATGGCGATACGGGACAGGGCCCAAAGCCTAACGACCACAGACGAGATAGCTCGCCTCAACGAACGCAACAGCAGTCACCCAACCATAAACAAATACGGAAACATGACACCTAACCTCAATGTGCCAAACTATCTGCCAAAACTCGAACCCGACAGCCACTACGTCAACGCTCAAATCATAAAAGGAGTCAGGGAATCGAGCGTCCCCAAAGACCTGAACGTATCGAATCGATCGATTAACAAACCGGACTCGGAGTTCGAGAACGTAGCGTTGTCAGTCGATCGATTGTCGCTGAAACACGACGACGAGACGCCATACCAGAGCCTCTCTACCCACAAGGTGTCGAACAACAACACGATAAACAAATCGATGGATAACGTCACCTCGATCAGTGTGACAGATGCGCGGGCGCAGATCGCTAACGTGTCGCATTCAACCGACAGTGCTCTGTCGAATTCCATAATGAATTCCACTTACAGCACTAGCATCGACTTAGAAAGTAGTAACACGACTAAAAGCAGTGTGAGTAGTAAGGAGAAGAAGCGTAGGAGATGGGGTGTGTTCATGGGGCGTGGTAATAAGACGGTGGAAGTGAAAAGTGCTACGTTAGGCCGGGACAGGGCGAAGACTGCGGTGCAGCCAGCTAACAAGCATAGGTGGTCGACTGGACTGCCTAAGTTTCAGCCGTTGCCTCCAAGTATAACCAAAGAAACTTTGGTGAGTGAACTTTATCTATTTTTAAACAGACTTCAAAAAGGAGGAAGTTATCAATTCGTCTGTATGTTGTTTTTTATATTTTTATTTTTTTATGTTTGTTACTTCAGAACTTTCGACTGGGTGAACCGATTTGGATGATTCTTTTTTTATTTGAAAGCTGGTGCTTCCAGATTGGTCCACGTGTAGGGGTCCTATGTATCTCGTGAAATGTGGGTATATCCAGTAATGGAATACCTCTGCCTACCTCCTCGGGGATGAAAGGCGTGAGATTTATTTATTCTTAAACGTACGTAATTTAAACGTATTTGACAACTATGTTAGTGGTAAATAAGTGTGTGAAAAAACATAATCAAACTGTATGAAATTACCCCAGAATATGTCTAATCTAATACATTAAATACCGACCAAGTGCGAGTCGGACTCGCGCACGAAGGGTTCCGTACCATTATCTATAAAAACGGCAAAAAAATCTGTTTGTTATACGGGAGCCCACTTAAATGTTATATTTGTTGTTATAGCGACAACAGAAATACATCATATATAAATACATCACCATGTGACATGCAAATAAATAAATAAATAAATCATCTGTGAAAATTTGACAAACGGACTTTGGGTATGTAACCGTAGTAAAAACCGTATCAAAATCCATTGCGTATAATAGGTCAGAAGAACTAAGCAAACAGACAGACAGATGTGTATAGGACGCGACTTAATAGAAATTAACAGACATCTTCTGTTTGCGCTATTAATACTAGAGATGCCACGAATATTCGGCAACTATTCGGTATTCGGTCTATTCGGCCACTTTTTTTGCTATTCGGTATTCGGCCGAATAGTACGTACTATTCGGCCGAATACCGAATAGCAAATCATGTAAAAAATGACACGTTATTTTACTCAAAATTATGTATTTATTTCCAAATTACAACATTTTAGTAGTTAAAATTAATCAGTGGTAAGTTGTGATGGATAAAAACGAGCTTTTCAGCATTTTTTGGGAGCAAACGATTGCGCTTTTCATCGTAAACGTTACCAGCCTCAGAAAATAACCGCTAGATTTACTCGCAATTTAAACAAATACAAACGCGCCGTCGTCGGCCGTCGCCTGCCGCACGAACGCAACGAGAAAAACAGGTTGTGACTTGTCTTATTCCAGCTAACGCGCCCCCACCAAGCATGTACTTCACGCCAAATATTCGGCGCCGAATATTCGGCGCTTCGGCCGACAGCGTTGCCGAATATTCGGTATTTGGCCAATTCACTATTCGCGGCATCTTTAATTAATACTTACAACTTTGTCTTTGGATAATTGGGTAGTTGACAGCATCGAAATTAAATTGCGAGTAGTCATACATTAAAAAGATTATCCCAAAACATCTCAAAATATGTATTTCGATTTTCAATTTACAATTATACCAAATTTAAAAATAATAAAACAATCAAAAAAAGTGCTGCAATTGAGTACTACAAACTATGACGTCACGGTTTGCTATTTCAGTACATTTTTCATAGTAAAATTTCGTTTTGACAGATCGTAAAAAGTAACTGATTTGACTAGGTAGGACACAACCCTATTGAAAATCATAAATGTATAACCACTATTGAATTTTGTTTGTACTCGTAACTTATCACTCAATATTGTTTTGTCTGTACGTCACAGTTTGTCAACAGCCACATCAGTGTGTTGATGACTAATTGTTTAGGCATTACCCGCAATAAACAATACGCATGAAATATCTAAATATATTAGGTCAAGTTTATTATCTGATCAACGTTTGCGATTGTCTGATCAACAATTCCAATACTGTGCTTGTGCAAGGTATATATTAAACATTTTAAAATAGTAATAATGTATTAATTTCTGTTCTGTAATTTTGTGACAAAGCTATCAAAAAAGATCTTTTATTCTTAGTTTGTAACAAAACTTTCTAGCTAAGTAAGGGAAAAGTAATGGAAAAAAATCGGTTGTAAGTAAATAATATATGTAACAACTCTTTATTGTACACCAATAAAAATATGCAACAAGTGACGCAATGATAAATACGTACAAGGGGCGGTATTATCGCTTTAAGCGATTTCTTCCAGACAACCAACAAGAATTGTATTTTATTGTAATAACAAGAATTGTATTTTTTTGTACAATAATTTTCCCGACCGTCAATCTCTTCCAGTGCCAACTCCTAGAACGCAAGATGTCCGACGAGCAGCTCTCGTTCGCCTTCGAGCAAATACCCAAAGGCCGAGAGTCAGGTGGTGAAGTCCGAACCGCGCTCCTACCTCAACACGCGCCTCTAAACGCCTACTGCACAGACCACCTACCCTACGAGGACAACAGGGTCAAGTTGACCCCCACGCCTTCTAACCCCCACGGGTACATCAACGCTTCGCATGTTACCGTGAGTGTTAGATTTAATAGTATTTAACACTTAACGGCAGAGGGCAAATAGTTAACACCAAATATTGAACTCTTTCTTATTGAAATAAGATTCAAAACCAATGAAAAATTTTAACTGCCTATGTTAAAGGGTTAAAAAAACACACTAGGTGTGAGACTTTTTCAATTTTAAAAATCAATGTTGTAAACTACTATAACAAGCAAAACTCGGCTTTAACTTTCTACTTATAAGGTCCAATGTTGTATGGCACATAAAAAAAATCTACAAATAAACATTATAAAAGAAGCTTTATGGGTTTGGATAATGCACATGTAAGTGTTATGTTGTTTAAAATATGGAAATTAAGTGATTAGTCGAAGCTCCCAATTAAATAACCTTGTTTATCTACTCATACATCTACACTTCGACTCCAATATCATAAAGTGGAAAGATTTGGATGTTTGTTACGAATAAACTGAAAAACTACTGGACCGATTTTAAAAATTCTTTCACCAATGGAAAGCTACATGTTCAGGGCGTAATATAGGCTATACTTTATCCGCGTATCCCCACTGGAACGGGAACTACGTGGGTGAAACCGCGCAGAACAGCTAGTAAGGAATAAAAAAATAAAAATAAACTTTTTTTCAGACATAGTCTATAGTTTGTATTAGTTGGTTAGTAGCCTTACTTAAACTTAAACTAGGTTAGTGTGTTAGCACATACGCTACGGTGCATCTGCGACCAGTGCCGGATGTAGAAACTGTCAAACCTATTAGCGACTATTGCCAGAATGCTATTGGAGCTAGCGCGAACACCAATAGTATCAAAGAGATTAAAATATAATAGGACATAGAGGGGGCATTGGGAATATTTTCATACAAAACTTTGAAGCATGTTTGAAGCTCAAGCGTCATGTCAGTTAGTATGAACGCGAGTTGTCATACGGTCGAAATTGTACTGGAATTATTCCACTTGGAATAACTTTTGGCTTCAAGTTTTCCTCGATTTGTCCCCTCTATGCCTTATTATATTTTAATCTCTTTGAATAGTATTAAATAGAAGTAAATACTCGTAGTTTCTCAACTGCTTATGCATTGAAACTAACATTCCAGATGACCGTTGGCAGCACTCAGCGGTTCTACGTGATAGCTAAAGTGGGCACTGGCAAGTTGCCGAAGCTGAGTGCGGGTGTAGGAGGGTCGGGAAGTGTAGGAGACCAGGCGGCGCTCGTGTGGGAGTGTGCTTGGCAGGTGGGAGCAAGGCTCGTGGCGCTGGTGGGGGGAGGCGAACGACCCCACTACCTCCCACCCGATAACACCACGCTTCACTACGGGAAGGTACGTCTAGAACTCACACTAACAGTACAGATAGATCCAGATAGATCATACATTAAAGTTACAGTCAATATAGAATAGATGAATGAAATAAAATAATAAAAACGAGAGATGAACAAAAAATGATAGCTCTGTGGTTAGTGAACCCGCCTCTCATGCGTGAGTCTCGGGTTCGATTCCCTGGCATGTAAAAAGGAGTTTTTCAAAAACTTGTTCTCATATTTACCACTAGCTCTATGGTGAAGGAAAATATCGTAAGGAAACCCACAGTAGAAATCATTGAAATCGGTCGAGCTGTTTCGGAGGAATGCAACCACAAACACCATTACACGAGATTTTTATACAACGCGACAAAAAATAAGCGCAATTCCTCATACATCCAAATTAGTATATTTATATAAAATAAAATTGATGCATTCGTACATTAGTTTTGTGTAACCAAATTTCTTAAAAGAAAACCAATAATATAGTATACGGTTTAAATAGGTAGCCATAAATTCAGATACTGAACTAACAAATTTGTAGGATTGCGCTTATTCTGTTACATATTGTATATTAGACAGATATTTGACTTCTATTCAAAGAGATTAAAATATACTATGACATAACATTGGGAATATTTTCATACAAAACTTTGAAGCCTAAGCGTCATGTCCTTGTCATGTCAGTTAGTATGAACGCGAGCTGTCATTCGGTCGAAATTGTACTAGACTTATTCCACTTGGAATAACTTTTGGCTTCAAATTTTCCTCGCTTTGTCTCCTCTATGCCCTATTATATTTTAATCTCTTTGCTTCTATTATAGCCTCAAATAGGGTTGTGTCCTACCTAGTCAAATCAGTTACTTTTTACGATCTGTCAAAACGAAATTTTACTATGGCAAATGTACTGAAATAGCAAACCGTGACGTCATAGTTTGTAGTACTCAATTGCAGCACTTTTTTTGATTGTTTTATTATTTTTAAATTTGCTATAATTGTAAATTGAAAATCGAAATACATATTTTGAGGTGTTTTGGGATAATCTTTTTAATTTATGACTACTCGCAATTTAATTTCGATGCTGTCAACTACCCAATTGTTTTGGGTGCAGTTTCAGGTGACGGCGTGGGTGTCGTCTCGGGCGGCCTGGGGGGGTTCGGTGCGCGTTCGCGTCACGAAGGGGGACGGGGGAGTAGGAGGGACGGGACGCACGCTCTGGCACGTGCACTACGACCGCTGGCCAGACCACCTCGCTGTTCCTGCTAGTGTTCCCGACTTCCTCAGTTAGTGCTGCATGTTATACTCAACATTGTTAATAATAATAATAATAAAACTTTATTTCAGACTTGTGTCCATAATTCTGTTAGTATGTTAGTAACAATAGAGCTTATGTATTTATGTTAGTATTGTTATTTCCATTTACTTATTTATTTTCTTAGACCTATGACTGTCTCCATCCAGTGTCTCTGAAAGGGACAGTCTAGTCTAGCAGCAATCATTTTCAGAATGCTGTTGTTACTACCATGCAGGCGCTGTAGCAGAGAAGCCGCTTTCTTTCGCATGATGGCGTAGAAATCATCCGTGCGGGCCTCTGCGAACATTCCCGACGCGCTACAGCGCCATGGCAGTCCCAACAGCATCCTGAAGGCATTATTAAACTGAACACGTAGGACGTTGTAGGCTCGGCGCGTGTATGACACCCACAAGCCGCTCGTGTAGAAAGACTGACAGAACGCTTTATGAAGGGTTACTTTGACGTCTGCAGTACACCGAGCGAACCTGCGGGCAAGCATATTGCTCCTTACCGCCAACGCCCTACGTTCCCTCTCTATATCTTCGTCGTCCCTTAGGTCGCCCGTCACAATGTGGCCCAGGTACCTAAAACTATTTACAATTTTCAGTGCTACACCGTTAAGACATACGGGGGGAACATTGCGCGGCTGCTGCTTTGGCGCTTTAAACACAAGAAGCTCACTTTTCTTTGAGTTGTATATCAAGCCATGTTCCCCCGCATAGGCCTCGCAAGTCGATAGCAACTTTCTCAACCCGCTTATCGATGGACTGAGCAGAACCATATCGTCTGCATAGCTTATATTATTGACACAGGTTCCGTCAATATGGCAGCCGACATGTGTACTGCTTAGTTGCACGATAAGCCGGTTGACATAGAGATTAAATAGCAGAGGTGAGCTTAGTCCCCCCTGCCGCACTCCGCATTCCAGTCTGTACTCGTCCGACAGAGTATCGACCCACCTCACCCGGTTCTTTTGGTTAGAGTACCAGTTAATACTTCATCATGATCATCAACAACCTGTAGCAGCCCACTGCTGAATTAACGGTCTTTTTCCATACATCAAGAAGTATGAGCTATGATCTCCCACGCGAGCGGATTGGAAGATGGTGGTAAGCTAGTGGCCACCTAACAGTCAGAATTTTTCAAACCACCCATTTTTCATGTCATGGCATTATAATACTTAAAACATATAGAAGTGATGTGCCCTAATGTAATCTATCGATTTTTTTAAAGTATCGACGACTAAGCAAATGAAACAAAATCGATTTTTTAATTTTAATTTATTTGAGGAATTATTTTTCACAATTTTTTAAAGATTGCTGATTATATGATATATTCTCCTGATCATAAATATGCGTAAAAATTTGGTTTGTAGCTTGTACTCGATCCCTACACTTTTTTGCGGCCGGATCTCGTACTATAAGATTTAAAAACAATTAGTATTTTCGGCTATTTCAAGTTAACAGCTTGTTAGGCAATGGAACTTTACTCAAATTTGATCTTCCAAACATCGCAGATTACAGTTATTCCTTCTTACGTCGTTAACAGTCAAGAGCACGTGGAGCTTGACACATTGGACTTGGTAACGTTCTTATTACAATCGCTTTAGTGGTCAGAATCGCACTACAAGTGTAAATCTTCATATGCTCTTGACTGTACGTCGTGAAGTCGTCTTATAACTAGTATAAAGGCTTCCCCAATGGCCACAGGTTTCCTGTCCGAGCTGAACGGTCTTCGCCTAGCGTGTTCGGCGGAATCAGCCTCGGAAAGGGCCCCCTTGGCCAGCCACAACGCGCCTCTGGCCTTCTGCTGCGCCGCCGGTGCAGGCCGCAGCGGGACTGCACTCGCTGCGGATTTGTTGCTGCACATACTCGACAACAACCAGGTATCCCCATAATAATAATAATAATATAATCTCACGCCTTTTTTATCCCCGAGGGGGTAGGCAGAGGTATTCCATTACTGGATATACCCACATTTCACGAGATATATTGGACCCCTAAACGTGATAGGTGGTGAGCCCATCGCCAGACCGGGTCTATTTACACATGTCTCAGAATTAATTCTGAGACCTGCGGGTTTCCTCACGATGTTTTCCTTCACCGACGAGCTAGTGATAAATATGTACGTAAGTTTTTGAAAAACTCATTGGTACATGCCAGGATTCGAACCCGAGCCTCACTGATTTTCGGCCGGCTCTTCAACCGTCCGGGCTATCACCCCTTAATAATCTATACTAATACTAGCTTTGGTTTGAAAGAAGATGTAGTGACAAGGATAGAAAAGGGTATGTTAAGCTGGTTTGGTCATTTAGAACGTATGGATGAATGAAGAGTAACGAAAGAAATTTCTTTGTTATTAATAAACTCAAAAACTACTGGACCGATTTTAAAAGCTAGAATATCCCCGAGTAACATAGAATATATTTTAGTCCCGTATTCCCAACAAACCAACCAACTATAGTGTACTTAGAAGTGTAGGTCGATTTTAAATAAATAATAATAATAATAATAAAGCCTTTATTGCTGTTTTTATTTACATGTACTTAATAATAACTAATTTATGCAGAAACAGATTCTTTATAAAACAAAATTTTTGTTAGAAATATTACTTAACTATTAACTGGCTTCCGGCATGTTTGCAATTTTCACAGCTTGTCTTCCGACATAGGCCTCCTCCAACTCTTTCCATATTTCTCTGTTGTTTGCTGCTCTAATCCATTGTGTACCTGCTATCTTCTTCAGGTCATCTTCCCATCTTTTTGGTTGTCTTCCTCTTTTCCTTCTTTTGCCTCTTGGGTACCATTCTGTTATTGCTCTCGTCCATTTTGGCTTGTTTTCCCTTATCATGTGTCCCGCCCATCTCCATTTCAGTGTTTTAATTGCTGTGACTGCTGGTTTAAATTTAGTTTTTTCCTTTATATGATGGAGTCTCACTCTGTCTTTTAACTTTACTCCCATAATGCTTCTCTCCATGGAATTTTGACACACTCTTAGTTGGTTGAAGTGGTGTTCAGTTAAGGCCCAAGATTGACATCCATAGGTTAAGCATGGAAGAATGCAGCTTTGGAAAACTTTTCTTTTGTCTTTTATTGGGATCTCGCTGTTTTTCATAATTTCTTTTAAGGACCAGTATCTCTTCCAAGAGTTTGATATTCTTCTGTTCACTTCATTATTCATACAGTTTCTGGTGGATATTGATTGTCCTAGGTATATATATTCGTCGACATATTCAAGTGGCTCGCCATAAACATAGATCTGAGGTTTCGTACCGGAGTTGGTCATCACTTTAGTTTTTGTGATGTTCATTGTGAGGCCTACCTTACTGCTTTGATCGGCTAATTCTTGAATCATTTTTTCGAGCTCTTTGTGTTTCTCTGAGAATAGGACGATGTCGTCTGCGAATCTCAGGTGATGTAGGTTTTCACCATTAATGCTAATTCCTTTCTTGTCCCAGTTGATATTACGGAAGACCATTTCCAATACTGCAGAAAATATCTTTGGTGAGATTGGGTCCCCCTGTCTGACTCCTCTTTCAATACGGAATTCTTCGCTATTTCTGTCTAGTCTCACGAATGCACTACTTTTGGTGTAGACGTTTTGCAGGATGCGTATTATTTTTATTGGTACTCCTTGTTCTGTCAATGCTTTCCATATGGCGTCATGTTCAAGGGAGTCGAAAGCTTTATTGTAGTCCACAAACCCCAAGTAGTAGTCCAAACCATATTCCTCGAACTTCTGTAGCACCTGTTTGACGACATGGATATGGTCAAGTGTCGAAAAATGGCTTCTGAAGCCTGCTTGTTCTTTAGGCTGGTTTTCTTCGAGAGGTTGTGATATTCTTGACAATAGTATCTTGGAAAAAACTTTGTACACGTTGGACATTAAACTTATTGGCCTATAATTACCAATATCTCCTTTGTCGCCTTTTTTATAGATAAGGATTATTATTGATTTCGTCCAATCTGTCGGTATTTGTTCTGATTCTAGTATGTGATTAAATATTTTGGTTAGTATCGGCGCAAGTTCTATATTGGCAGCTTTCAATAGTTCATTTGTGATCCGGTCTGGCCCTGGTGCTTTGTCGTCTTTCAGTGACTTAATTGCATTTCTAGTTTCCTGGGTCAGTATTGCCGGTATTTGTTCTTCATCGGTGCCTATCCTGGTGTTCTGTGGGGTCGTCCTATTGCAGGTGTTGCTTTTATATAAGTTTCGATAGTAATCAGACGCTATTTGAATGATTTCTTGGCGTTTAGTGGTTTCTTTCCCTTGTCTGTTTTTCAAGTTTGGCACGTCTTCCATTGTTGCTTCGAATTCCATAGCTGAATTTGCCTATTATTTGTTCTTCTCCATCTAAAGGAGCGCCTATTTTCCCATTGAAATCACCCATTATTATTATATTCCTATTAGCTCGTTCCAGTACATATCGTAGGTCTTCGTAGAATTTTTCTGTTAGTTCTGGATTCGTTCGATTGCAAGGTTCTGTAGGAGCATATACTTGTAAGATTGTTCATGTTTCTTCCATTCCATGTTTGCTCGGCAGTTTTAAATTTACCAATGCAATTCTTTCGGAGACTCCTGAAATTTCTTCGATTTTTGATGCGACATACTTCTTAATTAAAAATCCCACACCATATAGACCTGCAGTTTCTCCTTTGTAATATAAGATATAATCCTTGTGTTCTTCTATGAGTTCTCCCATTAGTCTCATCTCAGAGATGCCTATGATGTCCCATTTTATTTCGCTGAGTGCTGATTCTAATTCCATGAGTCTTTCCGGTGTGCTAAGTGAGCGAACATTGAGAGTAGCTATGTGAAAGTTTTCGTTTCTTTTTGTTGGAGGGTTGTGGTCATGATTCCCCACGGTGACCAGTCGGGTTGGGGAATGTACATTGTTTTGTATAGATTTTTCTAATTGCTTAATGTTTTTTGTTTTATTCCGGTTGCCAGATCTTGATTGTCAGTTGTTTAGCTCTATATTTATTGAATTGGTGCGAGTTCTCATCATGTCGAAAGCATTAACTTTAGTCTGCTTCGCTAACGGAACCATGCCTCCGAGATCTGGAGTTTTTCCCTTCAGCGGACTCTTGATAGGTGTTGATGGGGCTCTTTTCCTCTTTTCAGTTTGCTTATTCGCCTTTACAACTAGTTTGTCGTACTGAATGTAAGCATAGTTTCCATTTTCCCTCTCTTTTTTCAGTTGTTCTTGTAAGGAGCGTCTTATTTCTATGATATCTTTGGGGAAATCTTCGGATATCGCTATATTCTTTGCTGTTTTCCTGTTTTTTAATACTTCGTAGCGTTTCCAGTTATTGCTAAATGTAATCACTACTGGTCTTGGCTTTTTGACGTTACTCTGTGCATCTTTTTTTCCAATTCTGTTAGCTTTGTTTATATCATTCAGGTTCAGCCCCACTTCTAGGTTATTCAGTTCTTGTATGACATTCTCTAACAGCTGTTTATTTGAATTTTCGCTTTCCTCCATGCCAAAGATTATCAGGTTGTTGCTCCTCTTGTCTCTCTCCAACATGGTAACTTTCTTTTGCAGTGATTCAATTTCAGTTTTTAATCTGTTGTTTTCGTCGATTAACGGTTGTAATTTGGTATCCATTTTTTCTATTAAGTTTTCTGTTATTTCCTTTGTTTGTTTTTGCATTTCGAGTTTTATTTGATCAAGTAGTTTTTGAAAGTTAGATTCCATTGTTTGTCAGTTGTAAACAAGCGTGAAGTTTGTGAGTCAGACGCAATTATTGCAAGGTTATAATTTGTTGTGATGACATATAACCTCAAAGTTGAACTTAGCTTTGATCACTTTTACACTGTTCGATGTTATGGATTTTCGGTAGATAACAGTAATCCTTGCTCGCGAGTGTTTAAAGTTGTCGCTGATAGAGGATTCTGCGAAGGGGTAGCACTTTTTTCACCAATAATCTTATTTATTTCTCGGAGCTAATTTGCGCGATGTCACTAGTAAAAGTTAAAGGTATGTAAAACGATTTTAAATAAGCAGATTGTAATTCAAATGAGGTAATATTTTAAATACTTCATCAAAAAATCTCATTTTAAAATTCCTCCCCCTTCCCAGGAACTGGATATTCCCCGAACCATCACCATGCTGCACCAGCAGCGCGCTCACCTCATCCAGAACGTTCACCAGTACAGGTTCCTCCACCAGCTTCTGCTGCAGTACCTCAAGCAGTCCCGGCTGATTTAGCCCCTGGATCTTCAAAGGTGAAGAAACTTCTAGAACCCAAGAAGCTTGAGGCTAGGTAGGTTTTCCCAAAATGTAGATTTTGGAACTGCTAATATGAACTACCTATTTGAAAATATCAAGTGTTGGAAGGTTTATGGTCCGGCCGCCATTTTGAATTTTCACAAAAGTGATATAGCGGTCTGAAACCTATGCAAATGGATAGAAGATACCTAGATGATCAAAAAATATATAGGTCGTTTTGTCGTAACATACTCGATTTTTTGCTGCGCTGCCATCTTGACTTTTGTTTTATTTTAAAATAGGTACTCTTAATATAACGAATTCCTACTTCCCTATTTCTTCCTTATTACCTACTAAATATTAAATAGGAAAGCGATCTCTGTCTGTCTGTTACCTTTTCACGGCTAAAAATAATGTGTAAACACAAGACAAATAAAATTCTTTGATATGAAATATCTCTGAAAGTGGTAGCTTAAACACAAAACGACATCATATTTAGTCCTGTAGCTGTTTATAAAGGTATCAAGGTCGAAAAGCGATTTTGAAATCAAGATGGTGACCGGCCAGAAGACATACCAAAATCTTCCAACTCTCTTTTTTAATCGTCTTAGTTGGTGACGTATGGGCGCATAGAACGACGTTCAATAAGGTCAGATATTGCAATGCATTGCAACTTTGTACTGATTGGCAAGTACCTCTCAAAACTTTAGAAGCTCAAGTCGGAGATTATAAATATACCTACTTATAAGCCATAATTTATTTGTTAAACTTACTAAAACAAGTTTCGTAGATGAAGATTTTTAGTAAAAATTATGTGGAAAATTGCGAATAACCACCGGTTTCCAAAAGGCAAATCAAACTAAAATTTGTTGACAAACTTTTAAATGTCATATTTCAGATAGTTCTGATTGGTTAAATTAAATCATTAGGTTTTTGAACAACCAATGAGAATAGTTACAGTCTGTCAACTCATTTTAGTTTAATTTGCTTTTCGGAGACCGGAGGTTGGTAGCTCAGCTCGTCTCTAACAAAGGTTATCATTCCATTTCTATAGGGTAGTTGACTGCCTAGTCAAATCAGTACTTTTTATGATCTGTCAAAGCGAAAATTTACTATTTAAATGAAATATTCGAGTTCTACTGAGCTGATACGTAATTTTTTAGTGCTCAATTGCTTAATTTTGTTGTTTTATTATTTTAAAATTTTCTAAAATTTTTAAAGGATATGAATAAATACTCGCAACTTAATATCGATATACAGTCAGCTACCCTATTATGTATGAATGAAATTGGTTTTAATTTTAAATTGTATCCAGTCATTTAAAATATAATAATCTGAAAATGTTAATTGACATTATAACTGACTCAGACAATAGTCCACCTTCCCCTTATTATGTATATAACTCTATTTATTCGCATTATTTTGATATATTTTAAAATTCAAATGGATTAGTATGAATATTGTGATTATTATGTTCTCACCCTGAACTTGTAACTTTGTTGAACGCATGCTAAAAGTATTAATTATATTATTACGTATAGACAGGGTTGCTCCTGTTGATAATATGTAAAATACTAAGATAGTGTAAAAATCATCCCTAATGCTTAGGTCTTTTGTATGCTTTTTTTAGGTTAAGTGAAAATGAATTACGTGCCTTAAATCGGAGATTATTTGTGATCTGATATCACTTCATGTGCCTTTATATTATTTTATATTTATAAATAAAAAAAGCTCATTTTTGGAAATATTTTATGAATTTTAATGTTATGAAATTATGTTATTATAAAAAAAATGGTATGAAAATGCATCATGTATTCAATTCACAGTAGATTCGGTAAGTTTGGTAAGTCAATATTTTTGCATATAAGAAAAGTTTAATGATATTCGATGTATTCTGGTGCAGTCAATGTGTTCATTACCTTTTTATCATTATTTCGTTTTTCTAGTCGAATGGCAGCTCCATACTATTTTTAATGTATTTTAATGATAATTGTAACGTAATGAGTTCTGTTTGAATGCACAAAGTGGACTTTATTGCACTACGATTTGATCAGTGTGTATTTTGTGTCATCGGTTTTTTGTAATTTGAATAATTTATATTATAGTTTTTTATATTTATTTTAATACCCAGAATTCTTAACAACATACATGGATATGTTGGTAACGTAATTACCGCAGTATTTTTAAATGTAACTGAAAAAACAACACTCAACTCCTTGAAACAATAACTATACTTTTTCAAACTATGTGACGTACAGGCAATAAAGAATTAATATGAAACTATTAATTTTGATTATTATTTTAACTAGAAACTAATATTCCCTTCCTGTAAATACCACTCCACCGTTGTTTCTTAAAAACACTCAAAGCATCACCGACCAAATAAAGCTCCAAAATCCAGTCTATCAATTATATTTTCGTAAAAAATTATACATATTATAACCTAGAACTTACATAAAACCGCTCTCCGCTAAGGGGGAGGATAGTAGGGCCTCGGAGGAGGTCCAGGAGGAGGTCCGCGCCCCGGCAACGGAGGGAAGTAGTTAGGAGGGGGGACATTTACTGGGGGGAACCTTGTAGGAGGCACGGGGGGAGGCTCAGAATACAAGCCTGCCAATGGTAGCCTAGGTGGAGGCGGAATACTCGGCGGTGGCGCCGTATACACCGTCGGGTACGGCATACCTGGGTACGGGTAACTGAACCGCATAGGAGGTTCTATTTTGGGAGGCTCCAGTTTGATGTCGGCGCCATTTTTGATCGGCGTGGCGACCGGTTTAGTGGTGACAGCGGCGACAGGCGATGCGGAAGCTGGCGGTGTAACGGAGAGCGGTTTCTTCTCGTTTTTTGGCTGCTTTGGGGCGGAGGCCGAGAGGGGCGAGTCGCCGCCCGAGGGCTGCGTCTGCGGCGAGTACAGGTCTAGCACCTGTGAGGATAAAAAGCATTGTGTTGGGAGTTTTATAACCACTCTAGCTTCTCCCCGCAAGTCCTGTTCCCGTGAGAAATACATCCCATGTTTCTTCCGGAAAGGCTTTCCATGAGTGAAATAATTTAGAAAATTGGTCCTGTAGTTTCAGAGCCTGTTCATTAAAAACAAATATACAAATCTTTCTTCTTTATAACTAAGCTATATTACTGTTAAAGTTTCGTTTAAATACGTTGAGTGGTAAAAATGTTTAGGCGCGATTTGTCCAATGATGAAAATAAATACAATTTCGCGATTGGTCCAATAACCACCCCATGAAAAAGCATGAAAGAGTAACAAACATGTCATATTTTCTGTGAACAAAGTGCAATATGACTTGATAACAAAAAGTAAACTTATTATTAAAATGTGTATGATTAATTGCATTCATCCTTTTTCATCTACTTTGTCTATGTTCTTTGTTCATTCAGTTGTCAAGTTTAAGCCTGCCTTTTGTTCAATGGCATTTACATACCTGATGACAAATATCTTCAAGCAGCTCTGTGGTGATGTCTTCAACGAACATGTCCCACCAAGCCGTGTGCTTTGGCGTGCGGCCGTTCCAGTCCACCACCTCGAACTTGCTCAGCTTGCCCGCAAGGAACATCAGTGCCACCGCAATCACCTCTGGCTCCCATTGAAGGCACAGTGTCGTACATAGGCTGGGAAGTAAGCAAATCTGTGTTAATGAGGATAAACTTACTGAATTTTGTATTTGTTTTTATTAGCCTATAGGTATATTGTAGCCACTGCTCAGCAAAGGTCTCTCCTCCCTCCTACCACTTATCCCTATCCATGAATGAATTTAATTATAAATTTAGTTAATCGGCTACTTTAAATTGACAGTCAGTTCTAGTTTGGCCTTGCCTAAGACTAAATTATAATTGCAGATTATTTTTTCTATGCATAATAATAATGTAATAAACTCTATAGTGATATTAGGCATAGTAATGATTGTATGTGAATTGTTTTAAAAATTGACTTTGACAAACATTTTAAATAATGAACACAAGAGCTGTGATATACAGGCATCAGCTCAAGAGTTGCTATTGTATCAAATAAATAAGAATAATACATAGTAGATGAAACTTCCCACTAACCTGTCGTTGACGAACGTCCACGCCATCTGCACCATCTTCTGCAGTTTCCCCTTGTCCCCTTTCAGGCACTTAGCGTATTTCAGCAGGTAACCGTACGGATGCTCCACCTGCAGGTCGAACTTGATGGTCTGCAGGAGGATCCGCTCCAGGGTCATCACCTCCTCCTTTGGGTCTTCCCCGAAAGTCCCGAACTTCTGCTCGGTGAGCAGAGACTTGGCCACTTTTATAATATCCTTGCACTTTTTCGGCGTCTCCTCCACTTTGCCCGCCAAAAAGAGGCAACAGCACGCCGTTATATACCTCGGGAATGTTCTGAACGAGTGGAACATGTAAAAACGATGAAAATAAACAACTCCAGTGGCCACTGTGTTATAACCTAAGTCCATCTTCGAGCCAGTGTCGATGATAAACCTCGCGCCCTCCTTTCGGTAGCGGTTCTCTGTCTCGTTGCTGATGCCATCTCGGAACGATGGCGTGTTCTGCTGATCCTTCTTATCGTAGTACCAGTACGGCATTATTGCAATTAAACTATAAAAATATCAATAAAACGTCGCTAACCTCCACCACAGCCATTTGACAACTAACTACATTAACCTACAAAATTACAAATACATACTATTTACATCAACTTTAAAATGAAAGAGACCATTTTTATTTATGTGGGTAATAAATGCCTTTGCTTGATTTTTTTTAAGGAGTTTATGGCACAGAACACTATTACTCCTTTTATGGTTTGGCTACTAGGAGGCCCTTCGCTTGACTTTTCGTTTATATGTGTTACCATATTAAAAAAAAAACATTTACTAGAAAAAGGACAGTGCATGATAATCTTACCTCTTTAACTCTTTGCGGTATGCTGGCAGATAAAGTAATATAAATTCAACTTTCCAACTTAATTTTAGCGGGCTGAAAACCAAGAAGGCGTTTGTGATATTATTATTATTTATTTATTAGGTTTGCCAACAGGTTTTACACTATAATTTATTATTATACATAGAGGAAGTCTTCTAAAGATAGACTAAAAGGCAAACACAACAGGTGGGTGTAGGTAGGTAAAAACACTTCAGCCTAGAATTACCGAAGATATTCGTGTAACAATATGTATGTGTGAGTATATATAGTTGGTAAGGGAATAACTAAGGTAAGTACTCAAGTGCCACATACACGAAACGATCCGTCTGTACGATCCATCGTTAACGATCTGTCGCAACAAAAATTGACGCCCATACCACGGAACGATCCGTCTGTGAGATCCGTCTATACCAGCTATACTCAATCTGCGGCCCGCGGGCCGCATGCGGCCCGCCGGACGTTTGTTATTGGCCCATCTGAAGTTACAAATTAATTGTAAAACATTTTAAATTGCGCGCCCATCAGAGAATGGGTGTATCAGAACGGGAATGTGAGCTGAGCGCTATCAGCTATAGCTAATCTTGCCCAGTGATTGCAGTTAATTGTGGTTTTAGTATCAATTTAATGTCAGGAGTGTCTTCTAAATATAAAAGAAAAATATCTAATCGACAGCCAGACCTTGATAAAGTACTGAAAAAGTGTTCACAGTATCAAAAATCGCATTAAAACATATAAACATCTTTGTTAAAACTTCTTTTTTAACTACATCGTTAACGTGGAATCACGTTTTTTTAAATAAGACCTAAATAATTTTTGCTTGCGGCCCTCGACACCATGACTGAAACGTGTTTGTGGCCCCTATAAAAAAAAGGTTGAGTATGGCTGGTCTATACGATCGGTCGCACGCAAGCGATCTATCGTGTTGCCAGACCGTGGGCAATTACCCACGCCATGGGCAATTTTAGTTATTTAAGAAGGGCAAAAGGAAAGGTCTTTGAATCGGTAAAATATGGGCAATAATGTTAAGTAAAACAAATGAAGAAACTAATTTTATTTATCTAGTAAAATAAAATTACATCGATAATATTTTATCAGACAGCACTCTGAAAATCCTGGCATAACTGATTTTCATTAAGTGAAGCAGGCTCTTTAACCGTAAGGCTATCACTGCTAATTAAATAAATGCTTGTAAAATTGCCCACAGTCTGGCAACACGACAAAATCGAATCGTTGATCGTAAAGAGAAAATACACTGTAGATTCATCGTTACGATATGGGTTTTTGTTGCGATATCGCTTGCGATGAAGTAAATCGTTAACGATCTTCACATATAAGGACGATCCGTCGTTACGATCTATCTGTTGCGACGGATCGTACAGACCGATCGTTCCCGTGTATGGCGAACTTTAAAAAGGTAGGTACATACCTACCTACCTACTCGAATGAACCTACAATACAATTTTTCAACATACAAATGGTGCATCTATTGCGTTATACAAATATGTATTTTTAAATTTGTATAAACAGCAAAAGGAGTTATCTTATCATCAGCTTAATTATTGTTTTGGACTGAGATTACATTCTACTTCTCTTATCTATCAGTAACTAACTGTATGCAGTAGGTATATAATACACACACCGGCACAATTAGCGGAACAGAAAAAAAAGGGAGTATTTACGCATTTTTGCGTGTTACTGGCCGGCTAAATAAGCTTTTTTTAAATTTGGGTTTTAATTTAAAAATGGAATACTAAGCGACTGCCCTTTTTTTCATTCTTTTGTTTTAATTTTCATTGATTAATTTTTTTCCACCGCTTGTCCGTTTTTAGAAGGTTCGTGAATTCCACTTGAAAATCTTTGAATTGCAGTTTTTGAGGCTTTTGAGTTTTTTCGCATATTGATAATTTACGAGCATCTAAGTATGCCTGATTTAACGCCATCAGAAATCATTAGGGCAGATCAAATGAGGAGAAATGGTCAAACCTACAGATCGATTGCCAGAAGCCTTCGTCGATCGTTATCAACGATTCATCGTAGCATCCAACGATACAGATTGACGAATACTCTAGTGAGAAGGAGAGGACAAGGCCGGAAAAGGTGTACTTCAAGGAGGGATGACCGTTTTCTCCAACTTCAAGTCCGACGGAACACGAGACTAACGGCGGTGCAGGCTCGAAATTTACTGGAAGAGGTACGAGCAGTAAGGATGAGTGAGCGGACAGTTCGTAGAAGATTCGAAGAAGTGGGTATAGGCTCGTATGTGCCCGCCAAAGCCCCAAAACTTGAGAGACATCATCGCACAAACCGTCTACACTTTGGTCGTGAACATCGTGATTGGGACTTCGACGACTGGGGACAGGTTCTTTTTACTGATGAATGCAGAGTTATGTTAAATCAAATTGATGGAAGGCAGCGAGTATGGAGACGCAAAGGAGAACGGTATATCCAGTCTAATTTTGAAAATACAGTGGCATATGGCGGCGGTTCAATTATGGTCTGGGGAGGAATATGTTTAGCAGCTCGTACGGAGTTAGTAGTAGTCGATGGCAGGAATCTGAATGCTGATCGGTATATCAGGGAGATTTTAGAAGAACATGTTGTGCCATTTGCCCCCTTTATTGGTAACAACTTCATTCTAATGCAGGATAATGCTCGGGCTCACAGTGCTCGCACAGTACAGACATACCTAAACCATGTTGGTATAACGGTGATGGAGTGGCAAGCACGGTCCCCCGATATGAACCCTATAGAACACGTCTGGGACTTGCTAAAGAGGAGTGTAAAGTCAAGAATGCCACCTCCCAATAATCTTAACGAGTTGCGAAACGCATTAGTTGAAGAATGGCAGAGGTTGCCCCAAGAAACCATTGATAACATCATCCGCAGCATGCCCAGACGGATGGAAACCCTCATCAGAGCACGAGGAGGAAACACTCGATATTGAACAGTCATTGAAATTGATGTTAACCTTTGGAAAATTTTGAATTTTCTGCTGTTTCTCTATAATTAAAAAATCGAAGAAAAATGTATTTTGTTTAATTTAATTTTTATTTTTATTAAACTTTAAGTATGGTGTTACAAATGAATGTCAAAACATGTTAATTTAATTGTTGTTTCATTTTAAATAATATCTTGTTTAAAAATTACATTCATT
The DNA here is from genome assembly GCA_963855545.1 of Ethmia dodecea. Lineage (NCBI taxonomy): Eukaryota > Metazoa > Arthropoda > Insecta > Lepidoptera > Depressariidae > Ethmia > Ethmia dodecea. Next base: position 595,270 of record OY979448.1, read on the forward strand.
GTTCTAAATTCCCTCTTTTTTCTCCTTTTTTTTTCTGTTCCGCTAATTGTGCCGGTGTGTGTAGTATGTCCCTAAAGTATGCGAAAGGTTTATTCTCAAGTATTTTGTGATAGTTTATATTTATAATTCATATTTATTTTTAATACTTATCTAGGTAGATAATCACTGCAAATAGTGATCTACTTTATGGTAGGGGAAAAATTAATAAATTAGAAGATATTTCCTTTATCACCAATCATGCTTAGAATTAGATTATTAATGATGATTATTTCTAAATGTTGTCTGGCATTTCTGTAGTGCAGGTTTTTGTGGGTATAGGTACATATTTAAGAAACCTCTCTAGTGCATACCGCTTCACTTCCCGGACTGGAACGTGAAAGATTACAAGATTTATCTTATAAAATACCACTAGCATTACAAAAGTAAAAGCTGGAAGACCCTCGGCGCAGATATTTAAGTAAATCTAGGTAATTCATTTGCATAACAACGATAAATTATAGCTACTGTTTCGTCGCCTTTAGGTACGCGTCTGTACAGTTCGTTCGACAATTTCACGAAACGGATTTCGATTAAGTTGAAGATAAGCGCACGCTACGTAATGAAAGGCCGCGCTCCTTATCACACTTGCTAATGTATCTGTGTAAACATGTTGGATTCAGTTAAATAATTTATGCTTGCGTCAGTCACAACATGGCGCTCAAGTGTAGAGCTAGTTTCTTGCGGCTCAGTGCCTTGCGGCAGACCGTTAGGGTAGGTAAAATAAATAGTTTGCATAATGTAAACTGTTTGTTTCTAAACAGTAGGTAGTTATTACAGTAGGTATTGCCCAATTGTATTATTATGGGGGCCAACATTTATAAGTTTGTCATTGGTAACGATAATGAACTTGTTAATGAGACATCTTTGCACTAGTCATGCTTGGTTTTAAATAAAAAAAAACTGTGTTCCAATTCTAATGAATATTAATTTTAATTATTGTATTACAAAGTTATGTAGGTACCTACTGATCTTGCAAGCTCTTCAAAACTAAAAGTAGTGATGTACAGAATCGAATGAGACTGTATCGATAAATCGTGTTTTAATGTTTGTTTGGTTGGGTTAAACGTAATAGTTAATTAGTCGTTCTGCAGTTAATATTATAAATATGAAAGTTTGTACATACGTTTGGATTAGTTTGGTACAAAATCACGCAAAAATAGCAGAACAGGGGGCCGATTCTACTAAATGTCAACGGTTATAGTTGGATAACAATGACATGTCAATGGTCAGTCAATGGTATTATTTTGGCACTTTTCAAAGCAAATAACACCATCGACATATCATTGTCATCCAACTGTAACCGTTAACATTTAGTGGAATTGGCCCCCTGGCTAGTGGATGAAATCTCGTACATACATAGATAGTTTAAAAACTAGATTAACACATAGGTTATTTTTAATCTTGAAAAAGATCTTAGTGGTTTCATAAAGATTCCTTTATTGTTATTTTTCAGCTTTTGTCCACAAGCACAAATCCCGAAGTTGCAAGTCAAAATGGCGGGAAAATTGCGGATTTCCCAGGAGTCAAGGCTCCCTACGTAACAGAAATGAAGTTTTTAAATGAAAATAGCTACGACCCCATCCCCATTTACCGAGTGATGGATAACAACGGTGAAATCATCGATAGGAAGGAAGAACCGCAAATTGATAAAGATACTTTATTGAACATGTACAAAACGATGATCCAACTCAGTCAAATGGATAAGATCTTGTATGAGTCTCAGAGGTAAACAAACTTCTATATAATATAATAATAATAATAATAATAATTTCTTTATTTCACACAATTTACAAGATAGTTATTTAAGACACAATATTCTATCTAATTACACATGAGACACAGTTACCAGAGGTCCCCAAACTAGGCTTGATCGCCTGTATCTTGGGGAACCATTTGCAATACTTTTTATGTGTGTTTATGGGAGCCTTAAGTTATAACGTTAACTGGTTTATACACCTTTATGTAGTGTGCGAAAATGCTGTGGAGTGTGAGAATGAATGTGGTTAGTAAAAAAATAAAAATAATGTATATATTATTATTGTAGTTTAAGACAATATAAAGATAATAAAGGATGTCTGCTATTAACTGTATTAGCTTTAGGTTAAATTAGGAGGTACATAATTATTTGTATTATATGTTTATCAACTTAAAACTTGTTAAGTTACAATGAGTTCTGTGCCATTGTAATCAAGTTCCTGTAATCAAAGTGTTATTTTCTGCTTGGCTTCTTTTATTGGGCAACTTTTAACTTTGCAGTGCTTTGCAACACAATTGTACAATGCTATGCAGGCTGACTGACCCAGGCGTCTGGCAAAAGTAGTTTTAGTTGGGGGCAGAGGGTATTTGTATACTCGTTTTTTGATGACGGAGTCGTATAGTTTTGACTTTAGTATCAATTTGTGCATTGCCAGGCTAACCTTAAGCACATACAATTGCCGTACTCGAAGGAGTTTAGCTTCCCTGTACAGAGTGTCCGTGGGAAACCTGAAAGGTTTGCGCAGCATTACTTTCAGGACAGCGCGTTGCGCTCTTTCCAGCTCAATCATGGCTGATTTTGCAGATCCTCCCCAAACTTCGATACAATAACTCAGAACTGATTGGCAAATAGCGACGTAGACCTGTTTAAGTAGGTGTGGATCAGCGCAATTACGTAGGGCTTTCATGATACCTACAAATTTTCGGGATTTTTTGGATAACGCGGTAATGTGTTTATTGAAATTTAAACGCTCGTCAAGTATGACGCCTAGATATTTTACGTCGCCTGTTCTAAGGATGACATCACAGTAACATGGGGATTCATAAGTTGGATTTACGGGGCTGAGCGGGCCACAGCTATGCATTTTTAGTTGGTGAATAGATGGTTGGGATGGGATGCCCAGCATGCCCCGCTCAGCAGCCTGAAGAGCATCATCCCAGCTCCTTCACTGGAATAAAACAGCGGTATCATCCGCGAAGCACACGAGCTCTGCGGCGGGCAGGTTGATATCATGAATATCGTTCATATAGGCGATGAAAAGAGTGGGTCCAAGAATACTGCCCTGCGGCACGCCGTGCGTTACTGGGTACACACTACTCCTGTATGATTCCAACTTTACAAGCTGTCCCCGTCCGGAGAGGTAGCTCCGGAACCAGTCCAAGGCCAGACCACGTACACCTAGTCTTTCTAATTTCTTTAGAAGGATAGGTATAGACACTGTGTCAAAGGCCTTGGCTAGATCCAAGAAAACACCTACACAACTATGCCCCTTATCAAGTACCGACACGACATGGTCTGTTAGTGTCTTAACGGCGGATTCGGTCGATTTATTCCTCCTGAAACCAAATTGTCGGTCCGATAGCAGTTTATTAGCTTCCAGGTAATCTACTAGTCTCTTATTGACCAATTTTCCGAGTAGTTTTGACAAGACACTAAGTAGTGAAATCGGTCTGTAGTTTCCCGGCGTGTCTCTGGGACCATCCTTGTGAACTGGTGTCACTGAGGCTACCTTCCAGCAGTCTGGAAATCTGCCTGCATGAATGTCAGTGGTTCCAAAATTGAGCTCCTTATGTGTTTTATTAAGACATTGTTAAAGGCATCGAGACCAGGCGCGCTATCGTTTTTGAGACCTAGGATTAGCGAGTTTACCTCTTCTGTGTCTGTAGGCGATAGGAATAGAGAAGAAGAAGGACCACTAGTAGAGTTAATTTTGGAGGCAAGTTGCTCCTCAGATTCATCCAATTGTTTTAGAATGTCACTGGCTAGTTTATGCCCTATAGTGGCGAAAAACTCGTTGCATATCTGGAGTGATTCTTCAGTGCTACTAGTTCCTGTGAGGAGCTCCGACGAATGCTTATTTTTTGGTTTGAAGTGGCAATTTTTTTTAATCGTTTCCCATTGCTTTTTTGGATTTCCTTTACTCATTTCCAATAGTCTGCTTTCGTGTTCACCTTTTAATCTTTTCAGGAGAGTGTTACAGAAGTTCCTGTACCTGCGAAAGGTTATACTTAATATTTCGTCTTTTGGGTATTCTCTTGTTAAGGCGTGCAGGTGGTCTTTATGTCTAATGCAGCGTAGCAAACCGGGTGTCATCCAAGGCTCCAGAGTAAACTTGGATCTACTAAGTCGAATTTCGCGAGTGTGTTTCAGAACTACTGAGTTTACGGTATCAACAAATTTCCTGACGGCCTTATTGCAATCAGAGCTATTCGTAACGTGATCCCATTTTGTAGATTTTAGTTCCTTGGCTACGTCAGTATAGTCAATAACAATTTTGGAGCGATTTTGAGATTTTCTTTTCGTCCTTTTTGCTAACCCAATAATCGCTATTTTGTGGTCAGTGACATCTGTGTCGCAAATCAGACCAATTACGGGAAAGTTAGTTTTCACAAAAATATGATCGAGACAAGCTTCGAGTCTTGTCGGCTTTGTAATAGCTGGTAAAAGACCGTGCTCAGCTGTCAGGCAGAGATAGTTGGAGGAGTTGTGGTTTCTACCATTGTTTGGCATAATATCTATATTTATATCTCCTGCTATCACTATGTTCGACTTATGTTTAAAAGACATGAGTAGTTCGTCAAGCGAGTTAACGAAGTTATCCGTGTTCCTAAAGGAAGGAGATCGATATATGCCAATGATTGTAATAATCTCTGAAATATCCAAGACAAGACAGCATGCTTCATTTAGGAGAGCCTCTGAGAAGCAAATGTTATAGTGTTCTCTTGCATAGGCCACGACGCCACCGTTTTGGTTGATGTTTCGACACGTGTTGTAAGACTTGTAGCCCGGTATTTCGGCAATGGTCGTAGCAGAGTCTAGTCTACATTCCGTCAGTATTATAATATCTATGGGAGCTTTAAGACGATGGAGAGTAATAAGAAAAGAGTCGAAGTTTTTTTGTATGCTTCGTATATTAAAGGTGAGAATTTTAAGTGGGAAATTATAAGTGAGATAGTTGACACAAGACTCGAGTACCTTAATTTCATGACATTTTATTTCTAGTGAGTCATCTAGATCTAAAAGTATTTCTGGATTAGCCATTACATAGATTATATTTATACAAGTGTGTCCAAAATGTTGCCAAAAAGTTAAGTTTGTCTAAGAGTTGCTTCCAGGACTTAGGGTTATTCTTGTTAGATACTAAATGGGCAGTGAAATGTTGTGAGTAAGGTATAAGGTGGTTGATTGGGTGTTTATCTGACAGAGTGCTGTTGCAAAGTATGGAAAGTTGAACAGAAACAGTGTTAAGCATTTTTTGAGATCGTTTTGTGTATGTATGGATAATAGTAGACTGGGATACACAATACATATGACTAAGCTTAAGTTCGCTCAAATGGCAGTGAGATACTGACAGTCGTAATTGTTTGATAGTTACAAAAAAGTTATACAAAAAACATAGTATTGAGCTTGCAGTATGAGTAAAATTACAATACAATATTTCCATTTGAGTACACCAATCAGGAACTACACTTCGGCGTTTCCTCAGATTTCGAAGTAGAAATGGGGTCCCGTTTCAGTTTGTCTAGGATAGATTCCGATGTGACTCGTAAAACAGCACTAGTTTCTGATCTTCGCATAAATATGTTGCCGTGGGAGGTCCACACGTATTTGAATTTTAGTTCGCTGCCAAGAGATCTGGCCTTGCTGAACAGTACTCTATTTTGTTTTGTGAGGTGCTCGTTGATATATACTTTGCATGAGTTTCCAAAGACGCAAAGCATTTCAGTGGAAAGCCCGCGGCGGACCCTTGCGGCGCGCAGTAGTTGGTCGCGCGGTGCTCGTCGGGTAAGCGTTAACACCACAGGGCGTGGGCGCTCTGCACCACCAGTCCACTAACTTTTCATTGTATTATTTTTCTTTGAGTGGTACTACCAATCCTATAGCCGCGAGTTCGATTTGTATGAATACAAACTGGTGGTGCTGTCAAACTGCAAGATAGAGGTTCGAGGCATAATAGGATAATCCTATTGTCTTTGATTGCTCATGGAACTCTCATACTTGACTTGCAAGTCGTTATCCTTATTATTGGTATAACTATTGTATACCGCTTGTTAGCTGTTGTTTATTACTGAGGATATTATTGGACGAATTTTTAAAAAAATATTTGAAGTTCATAGTAATAGGCCTAACGCGTTTGACTTTAAATCTTATCATTTCACAGACAAGGTCGCATCTCCTTCTACATGACTAACTACGGCGAAGAGGGTATTCACGTCGGCAGTGCTGCCGCCTTATCCCCCGATGACCTGGTGTTCGCTCAATACCGGGAGGTCGGAGTGTTCCTTTACCGAGGTGTGACCGTCACCGAGCTGGTGAACCAGTGCTACGGAAACCATGAGGACCCTGGGATGGGGAGACAGATGCCGGTGCACTATGGCAACAAGCAGCGGAATCTTGTTACTCTTTCAAGCCCCTTAGGTGAGTTGATGGAGAGATTGGCTTTACAGTTAGATTTTAAATGATTTGTTTTGCTTCCGTAAAAACTTAAACAACCATAATGACATGATGTGGCTTTTCTGCATTGGCTAGTAGTACGATAATTCTAAACGTTTCAGCAACACAAATGCCTCAAGCAGTAGGCGCGGCGTACGCTCTAAAGCGTTTACCCAACAACGATCGGTGCGTGATCTGCTACTTCGGCGATGGCGCCGCTTCTGAAGGGGACGCACACGCTGCCTTCAACTTCGCTGCCACTCTTGAGTGCCCTGTTATTTTGCTATGGTACCTATTTCAATTTCGTCGTGATTATGAAAAACTCTTAGAATCTCAGTATGAAATTATTAATAACTTTACATTGCTGTTGACAGTAGAAATAATGGCTATGCTATCTCAACGCCCACCAATGAGCAGTACCGAGGAGACGGCATTGCAGCTAGAGGACCAGCGTTCGGTATCCATACTGTTCGTGTGGATGGTACTGATGCCCTGGCCGTCTACAACGCTGTCTCGCGCGCGAGGGCGATCGCTGTGGGCACCAACAAACCTGTGCTCATTGAAGCCATGTCTTACAGGTGAGTGAGATAAGAAACCTGATTGGCATACAGATACCTACAATTCGTAAAATCCTTTTCTTCATTACCCTGTGTATTATACAATTAACGATTATTTTACAGGGTTGGACACCATTCTACCTCAGATGACAGCAGTGCTTACAGATCACTAGAAGAAATAGAAAAATGGACAAAGGATGAGAGCCCTATTCAGAAGTTGAAACTGTATCTGGAACACAAAGGTAAAGGATCACAAAGAGCCGACGAACTGACGAAAATATTACAATTTTAATGCAATTTAAAAATATCATTATGTAATTTATGTTTGTGTGTAGGCCTCTGGGATGCAGAGCAAGATCAATCCTTGATGAAAGAGGCACGGAATATAGTAGTCAAAACAATGCAAGAAGCCGAGAAAAAGAAAAAGCCAAATTGGAGAGAAATGCTACAAGATGTGTACTATGACATGCCACCCAGGATTCAGTAAGTATTCTGACAATATATATTAAGGCTTACCTAAATAAATAAACTATCCTTAGCTAGTTTCCATTTTTCTTTTTTTCTTTGAACTTAAACTTTGTTTTTTGTTTCAGGAAACAAATGCAAGAAATGGAAGAACATTTGAAAAAATATAAAGAACACTATCCACTGGATCAATACAAGAGTGATTAAGAAAAACCATTTTGTTAAATTTATGGTAATCAGCAAATTTGTTATTCGTAAAGAAATGTTTAAATTATTATATAAATGACGTTGGTAGTCTTTAATAATGATTCTTCAATATAAATATTTTCCAATTCTTTATCTTAGTTCTGATTTAAATACATACACTAATATATTTTTATTACATTATTCATAAAAAATAAAGGAGTCCATTTGCTTATCGACAAAATTACCTAACTGTACATCTCTAGCAAGTATATTTTAAGATCCATTCAAAAGTGACCACATTGCAAGAAAAATTACATTTAAGGTTGGAAAGGAACGCAACCGAATTGAGATAATCTGACATTTAGGGAGAAAAATGCGTGGAAAGAAACATAAACGTCACTTACTTACTAGGAGTAATGGGCCATTTACACGAGGGCAGTCCAGTAAGACAATCCACTAACTGCATACAAAAAAAACTTGAAGACAATCCATTCCACTGTCCTCAAGTTTTTTTTGTATGCAGTTAGTGGATTGTCTTACTGGACTACCCTCGTGCGTGTAAATGGCCTATAATAGTGTTCTGTCTGTGTTACTTACTGCCGCGTTCCAAAACAGGTAAAATTCACTCAGTGAAGGATAGCGTTATACAAAACATTAATGTGTGACTGAAGCCTCACTTTGACACATTGACATTTGTGTTGAGTGTCCTGGTCATATCATCTTGTGTTGAGTTTCGTCATAGAATTTTCCATACCTATCTGTCTGTGTCAGCTGTTTCCATAATCGTCGTGTACGTATTTTGTTTGTTCAAAATCCTCAGATATTTTGAAAAACATGTCTTTGTTATCGCGCACAGATGTTACTTGCGTAAAATTCTACAAGAGTTATGTTTTGGCCGGTAAGTTTATAGGTTATTATTTTGTTTTCATATATGATTTAGCAACTTTAAAATTACTGTATAGATATATTTTACCCACAACAGGCATAGGGAGTTTCGTGTGCATATTCGACAAAACTTCCTCAAAACTCGCAAAGAGAATTCAAGTCTTAAATGGCCAAAAGATTTATGGATTGGTGACTTCAGAGTGTGAACGGAAAATAATTGTTTTTGGGGGAAAACAATTCTCTGTAGTATCTGTGGAACCCTCTGGAAGTGAAAATGCGTTTACCCGGTTATTTGAGCCTGTGGTATGCGACGACTGGCTGCACTCAGCAGTCTGGACGGATGATGTCTCAGTGGGCATTCTAACTGCTCACAATGTTGTTCAGGTACATACAATAATGTAGTACAAAATCAACTTGACACACAGTTTAGCTAAGAACTACCTATTACTATATAGAACTTTTTTTTTTAAAATGCAATGAATGTGAAAAACTTGTAGACTCAGTTGGTAGCGACTCTGCTGATTTAGATTGCAAGTTTCAGCATCAATATTGTTGTTGGTCTATGGTTTTGGTGTTTTTTTATGTATTTTAGCATGATTATCTGTTGTTTAGTACCAATCCTGCAGGTTCTGCTTAGTTTCAGGCTAATTGATAGAGATTAAAAAAAAGTTGTATCAAGTTGTACAGGTCTACTGGTCAATTGAGATGGTTTCTGAGGTAGGTAGCTGTAGGGAGTGGGAGAGGTGAAGGAAGAATGGTGTAACAGCACTGTCAATTTTAAAAAACTTTTATGGAGCGCGACACTGGTGCAAAGACATTAATAACCCAGGGGGCCGATTCCACTAAATGTCAACGGTTATAGTTGGATGATGAATGAGGATGATGAATTAGCCCTCTGCCCCCGTGAATCTACATCATGACCTGTCTCAGTTAAGCTGCAGACCTGGAATTTATGTATTTCTCACAGATATGGGACATATCTACCCAAAGCCTCCAGAAACAGTACCGCAGCGATGACAACTCCATCTTGTACAGTGGGCTCCTCATGCCGCTACAAAATGACCTGCTGGTGTTTGCTGGCACTGTGTTCTCGGAGGTCATCATACACCGGTGCAGTGATGTGAAGCCGCTGCACTACTTGAAAGGACATAGGGTATGTTTTAACTTAGCTACTACGCTGATATTAGTTATAGTAATTCATAAAGTGTTATGAACGCTATTTTACACTATTTTCTTTTTAAACAATTTTATTTGGTTCCACAGCTTCAGCCAACTTGACAAAATCTTGTAATGAAGTTTTAACTAACTTCTAATTATCCTATCAAACTGAAATATGCTACTCATGTATTTATCAATGACATGTACCTCTACAGTCAAGCTAGTCAATATTAAGATTAAATTATTTACAATATCTTTCTTACATTATTAATTTATTTTAATGAATATGATCTTGCTCTTGACTTTAAAATAAAACAAAAGAAATATAAATAGAAAAATACTTGAAATCAAAATTAATTTCAGGGTGTAATATTCTCCATATCCTGTGATCTACAAAGAGAACTAATAGTGACAACATCTGACGATAGATCTGTCAGGATATGGGGCATAGATAACTCAACAAGCTTTGCTCCATACACTACAGACTACTGGGAAAACCTAACCTTAACCTGTCAGCATGAGGTCTATGGCCATATGGCCAGGGTAATGAGAAGTTGCATCACAAATGACTTGGTAATATCTGTAGGAGAAGACTCTGTCATTTGCTTTTGGGGTAAAGACGGCGTGTTATTGAGGAAAGTGGGTACTCACCAAAATGGTTGCATATGGTCATTGGACCATGATAAAGACCATTTAGTCACTGGTGGTGGCGACTGTGGAGTCATTATGCACCCTCTTTCAAGTGCTCATGAATATGGTCACAATGAAGTCTTAGTTACAGAAGCCGGAATCCCTAAAAAAGTGGTTTTAACTGCTAGAAGGAATTTGGTTATTTTAAATGAGAATAACGAATTAGTTTACTATGATACGATTTTGAAAACTAAATTGATTTACAAATTAAATCATGAATCTACATATAAACTACTTGGTATATCGTCTTGCAAACAAATTGTCGCAATCGGAGATATGAGTGGAAAACTAGATGTGTTTGTAGAAAACTGTAAAGAGACAGCTTATTTACAAAATATTATTGATACTAAACTCAAAATTGGAAAGATATTATCTCTGCAATGGGCTGGTAATAGACACTTAATTTTATGCTCTGAGAATGGAATCATCACAGTTTTAGCATCAAAAACTAATGCTACAGAGGTTTATGCAAACTTAGTACTGCCACAATGTAAAGAAAGATGGTTGACAGCATCAGCAATAAATGCAACAAGCTCAGTTCTAGTGTTAGGAGACAGATGTGGCAATGTCCATGTTTATAATAAAAACAAAAGAGATCCCATTAGAACATTTAGCAAAGTTCACGGTAGATACGGTCCCACTTCAATTACTGTTAGAAATAACGAAATTGTAACTACAGGAAGAGATGGAACAATAAAATATTTTACTATTAACAATGATGCTACAGTTGCAAAATATGCGAGAAGCAAAGAACTAGACTTTCAATGGGTAGAAAAGTTTTTAGACAGAGATGAACTCGTGATATGCGGTTTTCAAGAACGCATATTTGTAGTTTACAATACAAAAACTAATTCTAGACTGTTGGAAGTACCTTGTGGTGGCGGGCATAGGTCATGGGACGCAGTTCGGTACATTGAAAAAGTAAACGAAGAATTTGACGAATTTATACGTCTTATTTATGTAAAAAACTCAGATATAAACGTAGCTACTTTCCAACTTAGCAGGATAGTACCGAAAAATATAATAAACGGATCACATTCTAAAGAAATCAACTGCTTAAAAACACACAGAACTAATTCTGATGAATCCAAAACGTATTATATTTCTGGTGGAGAAGATACGACTTTAAGAATATCAAGTATAAATTCTGATCAGCAATTCGAAGATGAAATCTTGTTTAAACAACTATCAAATATTAGAACTCTAAAAACTTGTGCTCTGGGCAACAATTGCTTACTTTTGATTTCTGCTGGTGGAAGAGCTCAGATTAGTGTTAAGACTGTTAGATTTGAAAAAGGAAATAATGAGATAAAACTATCAGTAGAAGAATTAACAGACTACATGATAAAAGGAACAGATAAAGATAGGAAAAACAAAACTTGGAGAAACTGCTCCGTAGATTTTGACCCCGAAACTAGAATTATGGACTTGGAAATTGTCAAAACCGACGACAATGAATTCAAAGTTTTTGCTGGATGCTCTGATGCCTGTCTCAGAGTATTTGATCTTAAAATTGACTCTAAAAACGTCCAATTACAACCAATAAGCGAAGTGAAACATCACAAAACTTGCATACTAAAAACACATTGCATAAACTTTATAAATAAACATATTTTAGTAACTTGTACAACAAGAGGCGAAGTCACTTTTTGGGACGTAACTAACTTAAATAGTGACTCTAAACCAATTTATGCAACAAAAACAAATAAATCTGGTATAAACAGTGTAGCTTCCAGAGTTTTATCGGACAAACAGCTTCTGATAGCAACAGGCGGTGATGATAACACAATACGTATCATTTTGTTGGAAATAGATCAGAATGACGCTTTCAAAGTTTTAAGTTCATGGTCTGCAGATCAACTCCATTGCTCACAAATCACAAGTCTAATTCTACTCGAGGATATATTGGTGTCTACGTCTGTAGACCAACGCATCACTGTTTGCAAATGGGAAGCGAAAGAAGACGGAATTAGCTGCCATTTTCTAGCACAGACTTATACCGATGTTGCTGATGTACAAGGAATGGATCTGATTGAAAGTTATAGGTAAGTTTCTCTTTCTACCTTTTGTATGATTAAGTCCCCTTAAAAGTTATCTGTTTTTCCGGAATGAAGAATGGCTTAGGTTATTCTTCAAAATGTAAACTATCATCTAGCCTTTCTTCAAGATTAGTTCCCCGGTTAACAGGCAAACTCAATTTCGCATTTAAATTAGTCAAGCACCGCGCAGTTCCAACAATTAAAAATCAATTGTGTCTATGTAATATTAGAAGGAATGACTATAATAAACACAGTTAAATTAATATAACCAGTGAGACACGATGTTGTTTACAGGCCGAATTCGAACCCGTGACAAGTTTAGAGTGCCCTGTTATTAGACTATTAACGTTATAAGTGTACCTTTAGTACCTACAGAATATAAATGATTTTTGACCTTGACTTTGACCTCTGACTCAGTAAATGTCATTTCCAACTGAGCCAACAGGCTCATCACTAATTTGTTATGTAATAAAATTGATTTGATAAAGATGCTCATACTTTATCTCCGATGGGGTCGGCAGAGCTATACCATTCGCGGAAGTACCCAGTTTTCACCAATATCTTTTTGTACTCATAAACGTGACAGTTGAAAAATCCATCGTAAACCGGGGTGTTGTTACACGCGCCTCAAAAACCTTCTGGGGTTTCCTCACGATGTTTTCCTTCACCGTCGAGCTAGTGACGTTATCATCTACGTTGAAACTAGATGACGCGCTACATAAATATTCAAGGCCAAATTCATCTCTATGAATGGTCGTTTGTACCAAACAGGTATTTTGACTGGAACATGTTTCATGGTCGATTTTGGCCATAATTGCAGTGACTCTGTTACGGTGTGCGTGTACGGAAAGGGCATGGAGGTGGTCGCTGTGCCCAGACCTCTATGAAACCTGCTCCACAAATTCTACAAGTGTTGTGTGTGTTGGAAAACTTAGCTGCTTGGTGAGTTAATATGATTTTTTCTTTTTATAATACCCGACTTCCGAATCGTTTAGTCTACAATCACTGTCCCCGCACTACTCTGTACCTTAATAGTAGCTATTAACCCAGTGAATAGATAGCTTATACCTTACAAACGGTCCGGTAGTTCTAAATTTTTTACATGTTGTCTAGGATGGTTGTTAAGTGTTTAAAATGCAAAATGCACAATTCCCCCCCTCCGCGCCCTCCGCCATCTTGAAAAAACCGAAAAAAAATCGGCAATCGTACTCCACTCATGCTTCTTAGCGATAATTTTTTTATCTTTTTTAAAATATCATATCTCGTGAACTATCTGCCCTACAAACAAAATTTAACACGTATATTATAGGGAATTTTATTCTCTACAACATTGAATAGAACTGTTTTGTAGCTAAAATGCACCGAAACAAAGATATAAGTGAAAATCTAAAAAAAGTGCCGATTTTTTTCGGTTTTTTCAAGATGGCGGCGGGCGCGGAGGGGGGGGAATTGTGCATTTTGCATTTTAAACACTTAACAACCATCCTAGACAACATGTAAAAAATTTAGAACTACCGGACCGTTTGTAAGGTAACCCCCCTTATTTGGTCTCTATTCACTGTACTATATGGAATGTTTGTCAAAATGTACAACGCATTGCCAAAGGTTTTAAAAGAATAACCTCAGAAGAACTTTGTCAAGGATTTGTATAAATGTGTGATTGAAAATAAGTTTTATAGCGTTAAGGAATTTTTGGACTACAAATAATTTTATAGAATGACAAATGTAATTTAACTATCATTTCAAATCTAAAATTTATAAATTTGAACATTGTGCATGCTGATTTAAAGTAGCTGGGTAGAGGAGACTTATTTAAATTATAACACCTAGATGGAATACCCATTCATTGCAAATAAAGATTTCATTTCAATACGCTACTCTAAGATCTAATACTAATTTGTTTGTAACGAATAAACTCAAAAATTACTGGACGGATTTGGATTTTGGAAAAATTCTTTCACCAATGGAAAGCTGCACTATCGGGGAGTAACATACGCTATGTTATCCCCTTATTCCCACGGGAAAGGGAACTACGTATGTGAAACAAACAAACAGCTAGTGGACTAATAAAGTTGCAGGATTGTTTTTTTGTATGTTTGTTTGTTATTAGGCTCCGAAATTTACTGACTAATTTAAAAAAATATTTAACCAATGAAAAGATTACTTTAACACCTAATAAACACAAATTATCACTACATAGTATAAAACAAAGGCGCTTTCTCTGTCCCTATATCCCTATGTATGCTTAAATCTTTAAAACTACGCAACGGATTTTGATGCGTTTTTTTAATAGATAGAGTGATTCAAGAGGAAGGTTTTATGTTAGCTTTGCACCCGTGCGAAGCCGGTCGCTATTTAAAAATAAGGTAAAATTGAGTGTTTGTCTGTATGATCGGTACCATCTCGGGAACTTAAAAAAAATCTACCCTATTGTAAATTATGCAGGTAACTTAAGTAGGTACCTACTTTATGTGGGGTCTATTACATATCTTTGTGTCATGGCGACGAGCTAATCTGAACCCTCCCTACCAGCGATAGAATCGTTATCAGAAATCGCATTGCGCACGTGATAGTGCCTCTAATCAGTTTTGCGATAGGAATCACTCGTTCAGCTCGACTTGGATAACAATACTAGCAGGTGTCCGCAGCGTTATTTGTACTTACTAAAATGTCATGTATTAGTTTTTAGGGTTCCGTACCTCAAAAGGAAAAAACGGAACCCTTATAGGATCACTTTGTTGTCCGTCTGTCCGTCCGTCCGTCCGTCTGTCAAGACCCTTTTTCTCAGGAACGCGTGGAGGTATGAAGCTGAAATTTATATCAATTACTCAGGTCTACTGTCCCTTAAAGCTGTGAAAAAATCAAACTTCTAAGCCAACGCAATCAAAAGATACAGCCGTTTATGCCGCAAATTTTCGACACTTGCAAGGGAATCAAAACCTACAGGGTGCTTCCCGTGAACTCAGAATCTTGAAATTTGGTACGAAGCAACGTCTTATAGCATAGATAAAGGAAAAATTACGAAAACCATAAATTTGCAAGGCTGTACGGAACCCTCGGTGCGCGAGTCCGACTCGCACTTGGCCGGTTTTTTTATTAACTACAGTTACCAGATCATATGAAGATCTATATTCGCTTTTACAATAATACTCCCATGGAACTAATAACTTTGCCTCTTGACAAATTTAAAACAATAGTAAAGCAAAAATTACTAAAAAGCACAGACTAAGTACTTAGTACACCTACATGCATGGGATTAACCGGCGAAGTCTGAGTCGGTCTTCCGACCGAATCTCCATACGAATGTTTTGTACAACCCGTACAGTAAAATTATATGATAAAAAAACAACCGACTTCGAAATATTCTAAATTGAATTTGTAATCTTTTTCATCAGTTCCATTTTACAAAATGATATATTCTGAAGAAAAATAAATTGTGGGACACAATAAATGCACCCACGACTGTTTAGTCCCAAACTGGGCAGAGCCTGTACTTGGGTACTAAATAACTGATAGACATACTTAAATACATCATAAACACTCAGACACGAAGCTAACAGACATGTTCATGCACACAAATGTTTGAAAATGTGAATGATTGAAATGTCGAAAAGATCAAAGTGAATGAATGAATTTTGATAAGAACGGGAACAGTCTGAAAGTAGGTAGGTAAATCCATTCTAATAAAAAAAGATTTTTTTGAAGCGATATATAAATGGCGGAGTTCTAAGGTCACAAACATTGAAAAAAATATAACCGAATTAAGAACCTCCTCTTTTTATTCCCAGCCCAGTCTTTAAAAAAACACGTTCTTGTATTGGTACCCCTTTTAAGGTGGGGTATTCCAGCAGAAGTCGCGCTTTTGTGATTTTTAAAATCATCTGAGACAGAAAATAGTGTTTAAAATTCAGAAAAAAAGATATCTAAGTCGCATTCAGTTACAAGTTCTAATAAAATTCTCTAAACCTAGAAAAAATCTCAAAGTTACCCCGTTTGTTTCTCAATATTATGACTAAACTACTGATATTTTACATTAATTTTTTATACTCAGCTAAAGATACTAAATATTTCTAAACTTTGCAGACTTGTTAAAGTGATTTTTATAATCACTATGGCTGGCGTGTTTAGTTGCGCGCTGGCGCTAACTAAATGTCTGCTGCCTACTCACTGAGTAAGTAAACACTACCTGGCCATAATTGTAAACTTCTTTTTTGTTAAACACACTCCTTGAATATACGCCTTTTACTGTTTAAAAGATACAGCCGTGTGACAGATAAGGCGAATGGCGACAGAATAATGTGTGACGTCATAACTAACGACATTTACATTAGAATATTTTTAGACTGCGTTCTTGTCACAGATCTACATTTAAACTGCTGTACATAACTCACTCTTTCGTTTAATTTTGATTCGTGTTATTTATCAACCACGTTTCTGCGGTTGCCGTGAAAGGGTAACAGAACTAACAGACAGACAGTTAGTGAGTTACTGTTCGTAAGTATAGTTCATTTATATAGCATTGTATTGGGTTCGATTCTGCATTACAGCGCCTAAACTTATTTTAGTTTAGTCCTGTCATTTTCTTTCTCATAGAGAAGAAAAGAGACGAGTGATATTTAGTCCTGTCAAATTTAAATTAGTCCTGCCAAATAAGGCATTTCATAACGTGTTTAGTGCATATGTAAATAAGTCACGACTAAAATACAGCCTCTGACAGGACTAAATTAGGTAGGTTATCTTCTATCCCTTTTCTTTGTTTGAGGTAAAATAAAGACAGGAATAAACTAAAATAAGTTTAGTCGCTGTAATGCAGAATCGAACCCATTTTATTCGTTGCATATCTATCAGCTACTGATAAAAATGCATCGATAACAATCCGGTTTTAGATCGGAAACCTTTTTGCTGCATAGTCACGTGAACTACCTAATTTATTTTTACTATTACTAGGTATTAAGCGAACGCAAAATAAGTGAATGAAACCTCAGTTTCGCACTTAGCTAGGGGGGGTTTAAAATGCAAATAATAATCAAAAATTTAAAACAAAAATACAAACCGACTCCAACGAATAGCACTAAAAAGACTTAGTAGCATAGTTAACATACATTATTACTACTATTACTAAACCTATTTAAATACGCTGATAGCGAGTTTTCTCCGCCTGAAGTTTTTCATCAGATTTTACAAAACAGATATGGGACCAACCTTGACGTATACTCGATCAAAGCAATATAATAATAATAATATAATCTCATGCCTTTTTTATCCCCGAGGGGGTAGGCAGAGGTATTCCATTACTGGATATACCCACATTTCACGAGATATATTGGACCCCTAAACGTGATAGGTGGTGAGCCCATCGCCGGACCAGGTCTGTTTACACATGTCTCAGAATTAATTCTGAGACCTGCGGGTTTCCTCACGATGTTTCCATCACCGTCGAGCTAGTGATAAATGTACGTAAGTTTTTTTTTTTTTAAACTCATTGGTACATGCCAGGATTCGAACCCGAGCCTCACTGATTTTCGGCCGGCTCTTTAACCGTCCGGGCTATCACTGCTCAAACCAAAATTTTAATATTACGAGGCCAACAGTAATCCAAAAAATAATAATATTGAAACAGGCGTCTTATATTTAAGCAAATTATCGAAAAAATTTGGCACCGAATTTTTTTACATCAAATCGACATTAGATGGATCATTCATGTTACGTTGGAGATGTAAAAAACAAATTACTTTATATTTACCGAGATATGTATCGAGATATTATCTCAGAGAGCCTGTTGTAAACCCGATTAGATAGCTCGGTTTATATAACAACTGCTAATGATGAAAAGATTAGTATTCGACCACCATCTAAAGTGACTACACTATCTTTGCTTTGTATAACGATTGTGAGTACTAATGTTTTTGGATATAGATTTGGGATTTTGGATTTTTACGGGCCTGTTGGCTCAGTTGGTGGTGACCTGACGCGGGTTCGATCCCCGCTCGCGGCAAACATTTGTGTGCGTGAACATGTCTGTTGGGTTCGTGTTAGATCGACCTCAGTCACGATTAAGTAAAATTAATTATTCCTTTGTGGGCTTTGCATACGCTTTTATAATAAAATACCAGAAGATATTTTGAAATTGCCTGAAACTGTGTTCAAAACTCATGTTAAACATGTACTTTGTTAAATGGCGTATTACAAACTAGACGACTATATAAATTACAATGATGCTTGGAACAGATTTCCTCCAGTCCAGCGCAATACGATAGCGAAAAACAAACGAAATTATGTAACCCAATTTAGTGTTAATTAAGTAACAATTGATTAAAAGAATATTGTGTTGAGGAGTTTCTTGCCCCGCTTCTTCTCCTCAACCCTACATGCTGAAGCGGTGGAGTTGAAATGACGTTGAATAAGTGGACTTGTAAGTTCCTACTTTGAATAATTTTGACTTTGACTTTGTGTCTGGTCGTTTAATATTTATTTAAGTATGTTTATCAGTTATTTAGTAACCATAGTATTGGCCCTGCCTAGTTTGGGACTAGCCGTGAATGAAGTGTCCCACAATTTATTTATTCGTAAATATATAATTCTGTTTTCGTTGTGTTAATGCACAATGGAAGTCATTAAGCCATGTCATATATCCTTGGGTGGCTTGAAAAATTCTGACAATCCCACTAACTCCATCTCCTAATCCGCTGGGCTCGCGTGGGAGATGATGACCCATACTTCCTAGGTGTGAGGAGAGACGTTTAGCTCAGCAGTGGGCTGATGATGAGATTATAAGACTAACGAGTGGGCAACGTTGATATGGTTATTTTCCCTTCTGTCGGAGGAATTTTTTTAAATCATGAAATAATACCTAATTTAATTATAGCTATTAAAGTTGATAATGAAATCCAATGCGTACAAGGAAAACACGAATCAGGTAAGTATATGTTATTTATAAAGACGTTTTCTGTTAAAACGGTCCATTCGTCGGACCATTAATACATTTTTAAACTGACTTTCTACCTGTCTAGTTTTGAAAGTGACAAAACGTAAGTATACACCGTGTGTATGTCAATCTATACTAATATTGTAAAGATGAAAGATTTGTATTTTTGGATTTTTGTATGTTATTATAGCAGTGATAGCCCGGACGGTTAAAGAGCCGGCCGAAAATCAGTGAGGCTCGGGTTCGAATCCTGGCATGTACCAATGAGTTTTTCAAAACTTACGTACATATTTATCACTAGCTCGACGGTGAAGGAAAACATCGTGAGGAAACCCGCAGGTCTCAGAATTAATTCTGAGACATGTGTAAATAGACCCGGTCCGGCGATAGGCTCACCACCTATCACGTTTAGGGGTCCAATGTATCTCGTGAAATGTGGGTATATCCAGTAATGGAATACCTCTGCCTACCCCCTCGGGGATGAAAGGCGTGAGATTATTTATATATATATATATATATATATATATGTATGTTTGTTACGAATAAACTCAAAAACTACTGGACCGATTTTAAAAATTCTTTCACCAATGGAAAGCTAGAAGATCCCTGAGCAACATAGGCTATATTTTATTCCCTTATCCCCAAGGGAACTGCTACTAATAAATAAATAGTGTCGCAGTTTTATTGTAATAGCCGCGATATTATAATTTCAATATGGCACAACATTTTTGATAATAGAATCATTTTCATTAAAATCATGAGACAATCTTACTTACTTTTCTGAGAGTAATATGGATAGATATATTAAAACATATATATCCTAAAGTACTCAAAAAAGAGTAAGCTTTTCATGGGAAAAATAATATTTCAAATCGGCCTAGTAGTTTTTGAGTTTATTCGTAACAAACATACAAATCTTCCCTCTTTATAATATTAGTGTAGGTAGATATTGTACACTACCTGTTTTGCGCGGTTTCACCCACGCAATTCCCGCTTCTGTGGGAATCCAGGGATAAAATATAGCCTATGTTACTAATGCAGTTTTATATGAATTTTTGAAATCGGTCCTGTACTTTTTGAGTTTATTCTTCACAAACATACAAAAAATAAAAAATATACTTTGTTCCCATTCCTTGGAAATACGGGGTTAAAACATTTTCTATGTTACTCCCTGGTAGCTTTCAATTGATGTTTTTTTTACATCAGTCCAAACTACAGGCGTGAAAGCGTAACAAACAATCTCACTCGCATTTTTATAATTACTTAGATACTAGTGCTTCTCACAAGTGCGGCTTCGCACAAGTGCAATGCTGATACTAAAACCTTCCTAATGAATCACTCGATCTATTAAAAAAAACCGCATCAAAATCTGTTTCGTAGTTTTAAAGATTTAAGCATACATAGGGATATAGGGACAGAGAAAGCGACTTTGTCTTATACTATGTAGTGATCATAGATTTAGTATTCTTAGATTGGCAATGCGAAAAAGAAAGAAAATAGGTATAGGAAAATAGGTGTGTTAGAGCGAGATAGAGAGAAAAGGCCATTTTTGTAAACTCTAAGGGGTTCTAGCGGCCCGTCGTCATTTGTGAACGAAACAAATCTCGCTTATTTTAATTAATCTCGCATATTAAAAGAGTAAGTTTGATGTTTAATAGACGTAAACAGCTATGGTTACGTATGCAGTACCGTTTGTAATTCATCTAGGAAAGAAAATCCACAGAATTAGTCATTTTACATGTAAGTACGATTGAAAGATTTAATTCTCTAAATGCAATGATTATAGAAAACTGAAAAACAAATCGTGCACAAATGGATAGGTCATAACATTGCTTTTTATTATATAAATGTTCTAAATGTATCAGAATTGATTAAAGCGAAATATGAAATACGTAAATTTCTTGTATTTCTAACCTCAATTTTATAGTGATTGTCGTAATATTGATTAACCACATCTCGATAACGTGACTGGCAAAGGTATTAACTACACAATAAACCACACGCCCATTTGTTATCGAGAGCTACAAGTTTAGGGAGAGCACTATTTGTCTTGCACACATCCACGTTACACGCACAGAAGTGTAAATTTTTTTGGTCTCGCCGTACTGGCTCCATTGCCAATCTTTAACGTTAGTATACTAAATCTATGGTAGTGATATAGTAGTTAGGATGCTGACATCCTATCACTACCATAGATTTAGTTGATTCCCGTCTCTCCCGGCAGATGGCGCCAGTAGTAGAGCCGGTGACGGAGCCAGTGTGGCTCGGCGAGGGCCCGCACTGGGACTCAGATGCGCAGGCGCTGTTCTTCGTCAGCATCTTCGACGGAACCCTTCACAAGTATAACCCCAGCACAGGCGAGCACACCAGGGCTAAGCTCGGTGAGATTAATTGATTAGTATATACGGTCATTTTAAACTAGGTGTTGGTTGGTTGGGATAAATTCACATCGGGTAACACTGTAACTCGATGAAATACTAGCTCTTTTTATGTAAGTGATAAGTTTCATCCAGAAACACTAAGTCGTTAAAGCAGGGCCGGATTTAGAGGTCTGGAGGCCTCGGGGCAACAAAGGAGCGGAGGCCCCCTCGCCCCAAATTATTTTCTAAATAAAATGAACAATTTTTTTAGTCGAGTTTTTCAATAAATAATTTATTGTGGATCCAACTAGATTCTCTTAGTATTCATAAACATATTTGATATGCGTACAAACAAAGTACTGTAGGTAACAGTGAAACAGCAAAAAAAAATATCAAAGGAAAAGATGTGAAAAAGTGTTTATTAGTCGGAATTTGAAAGATTTTTTTCCCGAAGTCTCTATTGTGGGGGCTCCCCGTTTGTGGAGGCCCGGGGCTTTCGCCCCGGTTGCCCTCCCCTAAATCCGGCCCTGCGTTAAAGGTAACTTATTTTTGTCTACCTACTATGTTACTACTGGTTGGGATGAAGTAAGATATAATGTAATACAACTAATATTATAGAGAGAAAAGATTTGTATTTTTGTATCTTTGTAACGAATAAACTCAAACTACTGGACCGAAATTTTCATCCAAAATACACTCTGAATAGGATTATATAATACTTGATATTAGATATATGTAATAGGATAAGTTTGAAATAAAATACATTAGAATGATCATTATTCATTAGTAAATAGTGTCCTAACACTTACTATTTTTTAAAAGCTTTTATTTAACTTGCAATGTATGTATGTAAGTATGTATGTAAGTAACTATGTATGTTCGGGTGGAATCTTGCAACTCAATTTTGAAGCAGATATCTTCAACCGATTGAGCTGAAATTTGGTATACTTATGTAAGTGCGGTGACAATGCAATATTATGGTACCACCGAGCTGATCTGATGATGGAGCTGGAAGATGGCCATAGGAACTCGGTAATTAAACGACACAACCCCATTTAGTTTGAGCTCGTTTGATTCATCTTGACGAGTACTTTGGTACTAGATGGTAACCAGGGTCTGATGATGGAGCTGGAAGATGGCCATAGGAGGAACTCAGTAATTAAACGTCATATTCCCATCGAGTTTGGGCTCGTTGGAGTTGTCTTGACGAGTATTTTGGTACTAGATGGTAACCAGGGTCTGATGATGAAGCTGGAAGATGGCCATAGGAACTCGGTAACTAAACGACACAATCCCATCGAATTTGGGCTCGTATGATTCGTCTTGACGAGTTCTTTGGTACTAGATGGTAACCAGGGTCTGATGATGGAGATGGAAGATGGCCATAGGAACTCAGTAATTAAACGACATAACCCCATCGAGTTTGGGCTCGTTTGATTTATCTTGACGAGTACTTTAGTGGTAGATGGTAACCAGGGTCTGATGATGGAGCTGGAAGATGGCCATAGGAACTCGGTTATTAAACAAGATAACCCCATCGAGTTTGGGCTCGATTGATTCGTCTTGACGAGTACTTTGGTACTAGATGGTAACCAGGGTCTGATGATGGAGCTTAAAAATAACCAATTGAGCTGAAATATTGTATACACGTTTAGTTTGGACAACAATGCAGGGTTAGCCATGTGACGCCCTTCTAAATCCAACTAAAAAGTATAAAATAAATTAAGTAAAAAATAATTTTTAAAACAAGCTTTTATTTTAATGCGCTAAAAAGAACAAAATAAACTTTTCCTTTAAAACTGTCTTAAAACGTCATTACACAATTTATTATGTAATAAAAGCTTGTCGCGGGATTAATTAGGTAACTACCCATATTAACTTAGTCTGAAAATTCTAAAAATTTAATTCAATCAGTTAGAGTTACTTATATATTTACTTAAATATGAGTACCTACTCAGATCTCGCGACAAGCTTTTATTACATAATAAATTGTGTAATGACGTTTTAAGACAGTTTTAAAGGAAAAGTTTATTTTGTTCTTTTTAGCGCATTAAAATAAAAGCTTGTTTTAAAAATTATTGTTTACTTAATTTATTCTTAAAAACTTTATAAATTGTGGAGAACATCATCAATATCAGTAGTACTTTTCAAAGCATAATTCGGTTGATTCATTAAACACATCATCTCCAGACGGCAAACCGACGTTCATAATCCCCATCGAGGGCCGGTCGGACCACTTCGCGGTGGGCCTGGACCGGCGCGTGGTGGAGGTTAAGTGGGACGGGAGGGACCACACCGCCGTGGTGATCCGGACCCTGGCGGAGGTGGACCTCCACAGCCCCGGGAACAGGTTCAACGACGCCAAAGCGGACCCTATGGGGCGGCTGTTTGCTGGTAAGACAATAATAAGAACACCATTTGAGATGAGTGCTAAAATTAGCATTGTGACGTCACACGCTTGGGTTTATTCGGAAACTATTGGCGTGTTTTAGGTAACACAGTTCAATTTTTTTTTTTCAATTAATTATAACTTTTTAATTAGAATACATACAAAAATTAAGGTATTTGAAGTGCGGGGTAACAGTAGATTTGTCTTCATAGGCTATTTTCAAATCAAATATCATACAACACGTAACAGAAAAAGCGCGCTTCCGAATACACCCTAGTATATTAATATAAAAAAAATATGATGCAATCGAACTTTAGTTGTGTCTTGTATCTAACAAATTTTCTTAAATATCGATTAATAATAGCACGATTTCCATAGAAAGCACTAAATTCAGCTACGATAATTCATTTTTTAGGGTTCCGTACCTCAAAAGGAAAAAACGGAACCCTTATAGGATCACTTTGTTGTCCGTCTGTCCGTCCGTCTGTCAAGACCCTTTTTCTCAGGAACGCGTGGAGGTATGAAGCTGAAATTTATATCAATTACTCAGGTCTACTGTCCCTTGAAGCTGTGAAAAAATCAAACTTCTAAGCCAACGCAATCAAAAGATACAGCCGTTTATGCCGCAAATTTTCGACACTTGCAAGGGAATCAAAACCTACAGGGTGCTTCCCGTGAACTCAGAATCTTGAAATTTGGTACGAAGCAACGTCTTATAGCATAGATAAAGGAAAAATTACGAAAACCATAAATTTGCAAGGTTGTACGGAACCCTCGGTGCGCGAGTCCGACTCGCACTTGGCCGGTTTTTTTGAAAAATTAACAGATATTAAAAATAGGTGAAATCGAATAAGTAGTCGATACTAAACAAACTAATTTCAGGAATTGGGCTTATTCTGTTACATGTTATATACATACAATAATATGATATCCAATATCAAAAGAGGGTTAGATGGTTTTAGTTTATATTGCCGTGCCCTATCCGGGTCTATGTTAGCTATAAAATATCTAAGTGTAAATATAGATATTGCAATAAATTATTGAGTATTGAGTAATGTTTTTAAAGTGCATTTTTTTGGTATTTCAAATATTAATAAATAATCTCACGCCTTTCACCCCCGAGGGGGTAGGCAGAGGTATTCCATTACTGGATATACCCACATTTCACGTCACGAGATACATTAGACCCCTAAACGTGATAGGTGGTGAGCCCATCGCCGGACCGGGTCTATTTACACATGTCTCAGAATTAATTCTGAGACCTGCGGGTTTCCTCACGATGTTTTCCTTCACCGTCGAGCTAGTGATAAATATGTACGTAAGTTTTTGAAAAACTCATTAGTACATGCCAGGATTCGAACCCAAATCCAAATATTTACTTATTATTTATTTATTTATTTATCATCATATCTAAAAATGTTGTTATTACAGGTAACCCAAATCAGCAACATTACAAAAACATCTCAAATAAATGTCACTAAAATAAACATTACAAATTTGTCTAATATACTACCTCCCTTAAAATAACTAACCATATTTTCAAAATGTACCTTTTCAGGGACAATGGGCCACGAATACGAACCCGGAAAGTTTGACCTCAAGAAAGGGTCATTGTACCGCGTTGACCCCGACGGACAAGCCCACCGGGTCGCTACAGACATCGACATCGCCAATGGGCTCTGCTGGGACCTGCGCGAAAAGGCATTCTACTTCGTAGACTCATTCGAATACGCCATCCGGAGATACGACTACGACGTGAATACTGGCGACATTTGTAAGTCAAAGTCAAAGTAAAAAAAAAAAAAAACATTTATTATCTGTGGGTAAAAAAAATTTTTTTTTACATATTCACACACGGTTATTAGGCCCAAACTAGGCAGGGCCTGTACTATGGGTACTAAACAACTGATAGTCATACTTAAATACATAGTTACCACCCAGACGCGAAGCCAACAGACATGTTGATGCACACAAATGTTGGCCCCTCACGGGGATCGAACCCGCGACCTCCGACTTAGAAGGCAGGGTCACTATCAACTGAGCCAACAGGCCCGTCAATACACTTAGAAAGGTGAATAGTCTAATAACAAGGGACCTAAACTCGTCCATGAAGATTGGCTGAATGTAAACAGCAGCCCATCTCCACCGACGAGTTGCTGGTTCCAAATGCAGTACCCCGAGAAGAACCAGCAAGAAACTCAAGGGCAGCTCCTTTTAATCTCATGTCTTATTAGTAATTATGGTTTACAATAATAATTATGAGCCTGACATAGCGTCGAGTCGGTTAATCCCATGCATTTTTTATGTATGGCACGGGTCATAAAAATCAAATGAGTCCTTAACTCGAGGGGTTTACAAGTAGTTGTTGCTATATCCACCTCCTTGCACCATCATCAGATCAGCTCGGTGGTACATATTGCATTGTCACCGAACTTACACAAGTATGCGGAACAGTGGAAGTCGTCAAGCCATGTCAGATACCCTTGGTGGCTTTAAAAATTCTGACAGTTTGGTGACCACTAGCCTAACTATTTCCCAATCCGCTTTGGGCCCGATTATATCACACTTCCGGTTATATCGTACTTCCTTACAGGGCCGGATCTATCATATGGCTTTTTGGGCTTCAGCCTAGGGCCCCATGGATTCCAGAGGCACCCAGATAAATCAAATCAAATTAAAAAATAAATGATAATGCAAAAAAAACAATAATATTAATAAACTAGCGACCCGCCCCGGCTTCGCCCGGGTGCAATACTAATACTAAAACCTTCTTCCTGAATCACTCTATAAAAACCGAATCAAAATTTTAGTGTTAAAGATTTAAGCATACATAGGGATATAGGGACATAGAAAGCGACTTTGTTTTATACTAGTTATGTAGTGATTAAACTGATCGTAAGGTTTGCAGCAGCAGAGAGCAGTGATAGCCCGAATGGTTAAAGAGCCGGCCGAAAATCAGTGAGGCTCGGGCTCGAATCCTGGCATGTACCAATGAGTTTTTCAAAAACTTACGTACATATTTATCACTAGCTCGACGGTGAAGGAAAACATCGTGAGTCCAATATATCTCGTGAAATGTGGGTATATCCAGTAATGGAATACCTCTGCCTACCCCCTCGGGGATAAAAGGAGTGAGATTATATTATTATTATTATAAGGTTTGCAGCCCTGCGAATCCTGCGATTAATCAAACCCATTCAATTCATTTAATTCAAGTCTATGTTGTACTTCAGACTGAACTGAGTAATTAGGTGGGACCCTAAGTAGTACGGTCCGGCCATGCTTCCTCAGTGTGAGGAAAGACCCTTAGCTCAGCAGTAGGCAGTTGCGGGTTGATGATGGATATGTTTTCATCGCAGCAAACCCGCGGCACGTCTTCAAGTATAGCGACCACGGTTTGGAGGGCATCGCGGATGGAATGACAATTGACGCCGACGGCAATCTCTGGGTTGCTAACTTCGACGGCCGAAAGGTACTTATAGAATATCGAAACCCATTGTGTCTAAGACATAAATATATTTTTCATTCTAGGAACAAGTTGTAACACTCTCTCCCTTTATAGATACTTTGTCAAAAGAATTAAAAAAAAGAAGGTTCTCAATTAGACTGTTTTTTGACGTAAAAACTTCTTATAAATCAATAAACACCGGCTAGCTGCACGAAAAAGCACGACTCATTGTCACGTTCCGCCTGAGCCGAGCGTGCAAGCGAGATCGCGGAACGAGCCTAAGTGTACGGCTTGTGAAGCTTTACACTTGTAGTGCGAGTCTGACCTCTAAGGCGATTGTAATAAGAATGGTACAAAGTCCCATGTGTCTCCACGTGCTTTTGACTGTACATCCTACTAAATATTTCAAAAGCGAAAGTTTGAATATGTTTGTTGCTGTTTCACGCTAAAACTACTAAACAGATTTTGATAAAAACATTACAGCTATAGTCCGTGCGAAATAGATCTGGATAAAAGTGCGTTGACGCCTCTCTACTAATATACGCCATTTTTGCAAACGATACGCTACAATGTCTATGACAAGTATCGCAAACACGTCTTACCTTGCGTATCACAGTAGAAGGCGGGGTGAGCAAATGACCTTGCCACACGTGACAAACATTTTTTAAATGACATTTGATTAAAAAATAGAGCTTCGCAGTTGGAATAAATGTTTATTTATTTATGTGGGGTTATGTAGTAGTAGTAGTATTTATTCAATAGCAATGGACATTGTATTCGAATTTCAATCATAAAAAAATCAATTTAACACAATCAATTATAAATTTTATATTTAACTAAATATAATGTAAAAAATATTCTTCAATAAAAATAAATAATAATGCAATGTTTCAAAACAATCAAATAACTCAATAAAATAAAATAAATAAATAAAAATAAGCATATCATTCAAAATAAACTCATCAATGGAATATAAGCACTTTGCTATCATAGAATTAAACTTAATTATGCTTAAAAAACTGTAGAAAACTCAAATCAAATTAAAAAGCAGTAAACCTACATCTTCATATTTTTCTTATTTTGTATTATTCGATTGTAGTAATAAATAAAATACATCATGGGAAAGGAATTAAAAACAAAAAAAAGTGTAATCTAAACCTTAACTAAAAACCGAGAGAGTTTTTAAAAATCTGTAGCACTACTGTTAAAACTTAGGTTGACAGTATTCTAATATCTGTGGGTTGACTACTCTGCGACCGAGTGGCTTACCCCTGGCCGCAGGAAGTTTCCCAACGAATACGCGTAACTTAAAATATTAAATTTTTAAGTCTCAAAAATACAATCGTTAATTACTTTATGTAATAAAGTTGTTTACAGTCTATAATGAACTACGCATATAGAATTGAGGATTACATTTACAAAATATTTATTTAACGTAACTAAATATTCAATTATATCAAAAATAATGAAAATTGCGGAATGATATATGTATTTAACAACCATATCAACCTTAATTTCTGTAATAATAATAAATGTCAAAATAATAATAATGTCATATACCACAAAAAAATCCTGATAAAGTGCAACTTTCGGGGTTACACTTTTCACATTTGTCAGACGTATTATGAAACGCGTGTCGCGTCATGATTAGCGACAGTTTGTATGACGAGCGATAATGTACGTAAATGTTGTGTGAAATGTAGTAGAGGTTGGGTCAATGCACTTTTATCCAGATCTATTTCGCACGGACTATATATAGCTTGTACATCAGAATAACACAGGCTATATTTTATCCTCGTATTCTTACAGGAACACAGAACCGCTAGTTTATAATATTTTCGCAGGTCCTAAAAATTGACCCGCGAACCGGAGAGCTCCTCCAAAAAGTGTCCATCCCGGCTCTGCAAGTGACCTCGGCCACCTTCGGGGGTCCCAACTTTGAGGAACTGTATGTGACGAGTGCTTCCATGAACCGGGGGGAGGAACAGTTGCCTCCCTGCGGGGCCACCTTCAGGGTCACGGGGCTCGGGGTCAGGGGAGTCCCAAATGCCAGCGTTAAGATAGATTAAATATACCTATTTTACTACAGTGTTTGTTTTATTTAGACTCTAAATTTTATCGTTACAGGTGCACACAATGTATAAAAAAAACTCACGCCTTTTATCTACGAGGGGGTAGGCAGAGGTATTCCATTACTGGGTAGTGGATATACCCACATTTCACGAGATATATTGGACCCCTAAACGTGATAGGTGGTGAGCCCATCGCCGAACCGAATTAATTCTGAGACATGTGTAAACAGACCCGGACCAGAATTAATTCTGAGACCTGAGGATTTTCTCACGATGTTTTAAAATTTGGCGTAAAATAAAATATGAATTGTGAAAGATAACTACTAAAGCGCTCTCCAAAGACGTTTAAAGTAAAAGTTTTTAAAGATAATGTTTTTCTTCCAACTCAAAGTCAAAATTCATTTATTTCAGTAGGTATATAAAATACACTTTGAAATATCAATAACAAGGCACACTAAACTCGTCCATGAAGATTGGCTAAATGTAAACAGCAGCCCATCTCCACCGACGAGTTGCTGACGCGCATTGCCACAGCGAGTTTTTTCTGACAGCACAACCATCAAACGCCATTCAGTCATATCAACCTAATGCGGTGAAAAATAGAACTAATGTTTTGATATATACAAAAAAGTTTGATGTAAACTACAGTGGTGCCACCCTTAGATTCAATTTTTTTTGGTAATCTCTTTGGCTAAGAATGTTGAAAAATATATTTAATTCCAAATTCAAAACACTTTTCTTCGCACTTATTAAAAACGTCACTTTTCGAATAGATGGGATGAAAAGGCTATTTGTCTCCTAGTTTTGTTATCACTGAAAGAATGCGTGCATTTGAAATTGATATGATATACTTACCGTACCCTTTCCGTAACACGTTGTATACGTAGGTAGGTACTCTTTTATAGTTATAAGCCTAAAAGGGTGCATCAACCCATCCATACATTCACATGTGTTTTCAGTTTTTTTTATAAGTGGGTCTAAAAATTAAACAACATTAGTTATTGTAAAATTCCAGTTTAATTATTACAATTTCATTTTATTTTAAGCATCTCCCATTTAATTTTTAGTTTACAATTTAACATTAACATTAGGGTGCCCTTTGACGCCCAAACCAGTCACCATAAAGGTGGCTCCAGACGGTGACTTCTGTTCCCCACCAGGGTTAGCAGTGGTAACAAACAGTACATCCAGGTTGGGTCCCCCAAAAGTGGCAGAGGTCTCATGCTTGGCCGGGATCTCCAGTTTCAGCAGGATCTTTCCGGTTCTAGGGTCAATTTTGAGGACGCAGTAGCCGCCGCCGCCACACACACACCACAGCCACCCACAGGTTGCCATCCGTGTCTATGGTCGACCCGTCTGAAAACCCCTCCATGTTGTTTTTTTTGAAGTCGAAAATGTATTTTAAATTTGCTGAAAATTAAACGAACTAGTAATTTAAAAGATTAGAACAGTGATTTTAGTGAGGCTCTGGTTCGAACGCTGGTGAGAGCCCATATCTACAGTTTATGTATAGAACGGCTGGACCGATTTGTATAATTTGCCCCAAACATCAGAATAACTTAAAAAATCGACAAAAATCAAGCTCGACGGTGAACGAAAAGATAGTGAGGAAACCCGCAAGTCCCAGAATTGATTCTAGTTACAGCCAGCACCGCATGAGTTTACCACCGGTCTCGTACAGAAATAAAAAAATAATAATAATAAAAAATCTCACGCCTTTTTATCCCCGAGGGGGTAGGCAGAGGTATTCCATTACTGGATATAGGTAAGTACCCAATTTTCACGAGATATATTGGACTCCTAAACGTGATAGGTGGTGAGCCCATCGCCGGACCGGGTCTATAAAATAAAAACAAACTGGTGAACATTGAGTATTTCCTTCCAGGAATAGAATGCCTCAGCCAATCCTCTCGGGGATAAAAGCGTAAGCATTAATTGTTTCTTCACTCACAAATCTCTCCAGTCTCCTCGTCGTAGTCGTATCGTTTTATGTTATACTCCATCGAGTCGGTGTAGTATAAAGCCAGCGCGGACTGGTCCCAGGCCACTCCATTGGAGACCCCAATCTTGTCGGCCAACCTGTTCAGCTTGCTGCCGTCCAGGTGGTAGAAGCAGGCTTTCTCTTGCTCGTATAGGAGCCGGGAGGGCTCTCCTTACCCGTAGTGCCTGTATAGGTAATTATGTTTTATTTAAGAGGAATCCTTTATCTATTCATAATAAAACTGTAACGGGGCCCTGTCTGTACATGAATATTTTTTGAAAATTGCGGTTACCGTCGACTTTGGCGATGTCGTCGGTCCACCTGGTGGGAGGCCTACCAACGCTGCTTCTTCCGGTTCGTGGTCGCCCCTCGAGAACTCCAACAGGAACGGGAATATATACTGGATCCGTCTAATAACAACGGTCTCCGAACTTGTCCAGGCCTATCTCCATATCGGTTTTGCTTTATCTATCGACAGACTATCGATATAACACTAACTCCTAGATTAAAGACCGCGTTGACCTGCGAACAGCCGCCCCCTGGGGTCAGCCTTCCCGTCGTTGAACCTATCAGCCGAATTATCAGCCTCCGCAAGCTCCCGGACCATTTGCGCAGGAGTGCCGTCCTCGCACCTGGACCACCACGAACTTCTTCTCCAGTCCCACCACATACTGGTCCGTGGTACCTTCCACTGGCACGATGAAGCCTACCCGGCCATCTGTAATGAAGTCTGGATTTTATCCGTTTTATCCTAAATTTTAAAGCTAAAGCTATTTGTAACTTTGCCAGAAAATATTTCAAAACTTGCTAGTGTGTTTATACCTATATTTTAAGTATGAGTCATTATGAGTCAGATGTTTAATATTTAGTAAAGGCGCCGCTTAAGTACCTAATTAAGGAATAATCTAATAAATTGTTTAATAAATTATTTCTTACCAAGTGCAGTCTTGGTGTGCTCTCCGGTGGTGGGCACGTACTTGTGGATGGTCTTTCCGAGGATATCCACGAAGACCAGTGCCAGAAGCGCCGCGTGCCAGTGGGGGCTTTCGCCCAGCACCAGCGGCTCAGTTATCTGTTTGATCTGTATTGGCATCTGGAATCTGTAGTGTGTCGTTAGACGCGGTTTGATTTTAAGCTTCTGTTTCTACCTCTAAATCATTTGCAGTAGTGCCGATCGCAAGTTATTTATAAAGACCAGAAATAGAAATGAGCCTAAAATCGAGCCTTGTGGTACCTTTTTTTTTTAATAAGAAAAAGGGGGCAAACGAGTAGACGGGTCACCTGATGGTAAGTGACTACCGTCGCCCATGGACACCTGCAACTCAAGAGTCACAACTGCATTGCCGGCCTTAGGAGGTGGGAATAGTGGGAGGGGGGAGGGGAGGGCGGGGATAGGGCCTCCGATTACCTCACTCACTCAACGAAACGCAATGCAAGCATTGCTTTACGCTGGTTTTCTGTGAGGCCGTGGTATCACTCCGGTCGAGCCGGCCCAAGCGTGCCGAAGCATGGCTCTCCCATGACAACTACACCAATTTAGACTGCCGATCCAGATGATGTTGTGCTGATGATCAACACACTGTATCCGGCTACTACAAAAGACTCAATTAAATCAAGAGCGTGTAAAGAATAAACTCAAAAACTTATGAACCGATTTTCAAAATTCTTTCACCATTCATTGAAAACATGATTCCACACCGGCATCGGCTGTCGAGCGACTCCGCGTAAATCCGAATTCCTATTAGATACTAGCGACCCGCCCCGGCTTCGCACGGGTGCAATGCTGAATTTTCTTTGCTATAAACCTTGCGGAGCCTGAGACCTTTCCAACGAATGCAAAACCGTGGAAATCGGTTCGTCAGTTCTGGAGTTAAATCGTCAGGAAGGAAAACCCGACTTATTTTTATATAGTAGATTACCTATATACAGATAAAATGAGAACTCAATTAGGTACCTATAGAATAATTTTCTCAAAATTTGTAATAACAGTCGGTAGAATTAATATTGGTCTGCAGTTAGAAAAGTCTGATCTACTACCGGCTTTAAATAATGGAATTATTTTACCATTAAAAATAATAAAAGAGAGGTGTTAAAAATAATTGATAATAATAAAAGTACCTAAGTAGTTAGTGTAAATATAGCGCCCCAATGCAAATAGTTTTGCACAAGTGGCGGATGTTTTGGTTTTATTGCAAGATACCGGGGCCCCGCAAGATCCTACTAATTTCCTTAGTAACTAAAGGTGTGCATAAAGTAGTTTTAGTATCTACTAGCAGAGCCTTGCGGTTTCTCCCGCGTAGTTCCCGTTCCCGTGGGAATACGGGGATAAAATAATACATCAGAATAACACATAGGCTCTATAGCCTATAGCCTGTCTATGTGTTATTCTGATGTACGTATAAACTTTAAACGAGCTTTTTTGATAGCTTGGGCTGAAGACGATGGCCAATTTGAAAGTGACTAACGTCGCCTATGGACGTAGCTAGGGATTTTTCAGAAATCGGCTGGCAACAGCATTTACCTCGTCGATGATGCGTCCTTACTGAAGGACCGACGGACGTTAGTCCTTCAAAGGGTGTGTTAGGTACGCGGCGGAAGGAATTCTTTTTAACTACCTATATAAGCGGCCACTGTGTGAAGTTTTTAACCGGCTTCAAAAAGGAGGAGGTTATCAATTCGTCTGTTTTTTTTTTATGTTTGTTACCTCAGAACTTTCGACTGGGTGAACCGATTTGGACAATTCTTTTTTATTTGAAAGCTGGTGCTTCCAGATTGGTCCCATTTCGTCCAGTTCTGACAACGGCATCCATGAGAAAACCATGTAAGTTGAAGGTTGAAGTCGGTTTTTTACTCTTTGGAGTGGTTATTGCTACGTGTGTTTTTAGTAGCAAATACGACGCTCCAGAATTTTGACCCAAAACCGAGTTGCAAAATTCAAAATTATTATAAACCTATCCAATAATGAAATACATTTACAAAATAACTCTTAAACAGTCCGAAAACTATTCTAGTTTATAGGTTTGTCAAAGTCCACTTTATTCTGTAATTAAACATAGGGCACCAAGTAAGAAAAGATAGACCAGTTGCGACCGGAATACTGACGAGGTGGTGTGTTTGAAGTAATTTTTCAGGTATTAACTGAAATGAGATTTTAACAGAATCAGATGGGGTGTAGACCCCAAACAGAGTCTAAATATTACTATATTACACCAACAAACATTTATATTTTCTGTAAATACCAGTACCACATGCCAGTACGCACAAAATTCCACTTTTGTGATTTTGTCCCATATATAAAATAATAAAAAAAAAAAAAATCTCACGCCTTTCATCCCCGAGGGGGTAGGCAGAGGTATTCCATTACTGGATATACCCACATTTCACGAGATACATTGGACCCCTAAACGTGATAGGTGGTGAGCCCATCGCCGGACCGGGTCTGTTTACACATGTCTCAGACTTAATTCTGAGACCTGCGGGTTTCCTCACGATGTTTTCCTTCACCGTCGAGCTAGTGATAAATATGTACGTAAGTTTTTGAAAAACTCATTGGTACATGCCAAGATTCGAACCCGAGCCTCACTGATTTTCGGCCGGCTCTTTAACCGTTCGAGCTATCACTGCTCTTTGTCCCATAAGCTAAAATTATTCAGACCTACCTTCTACACCGAAAATCAGCGAAGCAATGAACGAGCACACTGTTGCGAACGTATGTTAATACACACATCAACACGGTCTAGGGATATTTTAAAAAATGCGAATTTCTATTAATGTGTTTATAATTTTATATAACATCTATGTATAAAAAGAAACGTTATTTAATAATCTGCCATTTTTTTAAATAAACTTTTACTTAGATTACAATTTCAGGATTTTATGGAAAAAAAATGAAACATAGGCCGAAACCGTGTTTGAACTAACTTTTATTTTGTGAGATTAAACGAAAAAAAAAAGAAAGATAATTTAATTGGTGTTTATGAACTTCGAGTTAGTAGTCTGTGAAAGCGCCCATGACGTTCATAACACATCGGCAACGATTTGGCATGCTCAGAACAAGGTTGTCAATGTCTTGCTGCGGAATATTGTCCCAGGTCCTTCTGAGGTGCGAAAAAAGTTGGTCTTTTGTAGCCAGATTTTCGGGGGACGTGACTCAGAGGACTTCTTTGAAGCATATCCCATGCGTGCTCAATGGGATTTAGGTCTGGTGATTGCGCAGGCCATTCTAAGGCCCTAACATTATGATCCTGCAACCAAGCTGCTACCGTTCTCACCGTATGAGCCCGGGCATTGTCGTGCATGAGCAGGAAATCTTGCCCCATTTGTGATCTGTGGGGCAAGATTATGGGCCCCAGCACCTGTTGGCGATATTTTTCTGCCGTCATATTGCCCCACACCCAAACGAGGTCCGTCCGTCCTCCAAGGCGAATTCCTGCCCAAACCATAATTGTTCCTCCTTGGTATGGGTGGACTTCCTGGGGGTGTTGGAGTCGACTCCATCGCCCAGGAACTCTCCAAACACGCGTTCTTCGTGAATCTGGATGGAAGCCGAACCTGGATTCATCCGTGAACAGCACATTGAATCATTGCTCACGGCCCCAGTCCACGTGGTTCCGAACCCATTCCAGGCGTCGTCCACGATTGCCTCTCCGTAAGGCTGGGACCCGAAGTGGTCTACGAGAGCGTAGATTGGCTTCATGCAGTCGCCTCCTCACAGTTGGGCCACTCACAAGCACTTGGTGTTCCACCTGCAGTCTTTTGACCAATTGAGTCGCCGTTACATTTGGTTGAACTCTTGCAGCAATTTTCAAAAATCGGTCTTGTCTGGAGGTAGTGATGCGACTTGGCCTCTGATGCCTATCCAATACTTCACCTGTGACACGATAGCGTGTCCACAATCTCGAAATGACGCTTTGATGGGTCCTTATTGCTTCAGCGACATCACGTTGCACAGACCCAACTTCCAGCATTCCTACAGCCCGTAACATTTCCTCCCTCGTTATATGCCGGCGTTGCATGGCTAGAATAGCTTAATGTGCACTTTATCTTTAAGTTTTTAAATGGAAAAAAACTGTTTTGAAACGTAATTTGTATTTTTTTCTAAATATCGCTTATACGAAAATTCGCTCTCCTACATATCAAGACATTTTTTGCAACAGAAACAAAAGATTAAAAAAAAAATTGAATTCGGAACTAAGCGAGATAAATGACGAACAAATTGGTGTATAAAAGATTTTAATGTGGCCAGTACTTTTTGAGTTATTTAATTGAGTATGAAATATCCCTAGACCGTGTTGATGTGTGTAGATAATCCGTAACGCAAACTAAGTAGGTATATTATTTACTCGAATTCAAAACTCATTTATTTTAGTAGGTATATGAAATACACTTTGAAACTCTCATGAATACTCATACATACTTGGAGCTTGACACATGACTTTGTAATGTTCTTATAACATCGCCTTAGAGGTCAGACTCACACTACAAGTGTAAAGCTTCATGTGCTCTTGACTGTACAGTCAAGAGCACATAAAGCGCCTACCACACACGCAAGCTTCACCACAGAGTATTCTAATATCTGTGCCACAGTTTTAACTCCGAATACCGGCCGGCCCGGCTCTTTTTAGGGTTCCGTACCTCAAAAGGAAAAAACGGAACCCTTATAGGATCACTTTGTTGTCCGTCTGTCCGTCCGTCTGTCAAGACCCTTTTTCTCAGGAACGCGTGGAGGTATGAAGCTGAAATTTATATCAATTACTCAGGTCTACTGTCCCTTGAAGCTGTGAAAAAATCAAACTTCTAAGCCAACGCAATCAAAAGATACAGCCGTTTATGCCGCAAATTTTCGACACTTGCAAGGGAATCAAAACCTACA
Source organism: Ethmia dodecea (assembly GCA_963855545.1). NCBI lineage: Eukaryota > Metazoa > Arthropoda > Insecta > Lepidoptera > Depressariidae > Ethmia > Ethmia dodecea. The sequence goes on from OY979448.1 coordinate 632,745, forward strand.
GGGTGCTTCCCGTGAACTCAGAATCTTGAAATTTGGTACGAAGCAACGTCTTATAGCATAGATAAAGGAAAAATTACGAAAACCATAAATTTGCAAGGTTGTACGGAACCCTCGGTGCGCGAGTCCGACTCGCACTTGGCCGGTTTTTTGTACTACACTGAACACCACCAGTGGCGGATTAAATGTTGAGAGCGCCGTAAGCAAACATCTCATAGGCGCCCCTATATTTGAAAATAACTCGTACTAAGTATAGTTTGACCGAAACCAATGTACCGCGCCCTAGGAACACGCGGTGAGATCGTCCCATCCGTTAAATTTAAAAATAATAGATTTTTTGTGTAAGTAGGTGGCTTACTTACTGGAGCAGTGATAGCCCGGACGGTTAAAGAGCCGGCCGAAAATCAGTGAGGCTCGGGTTCGAATCCTGGCATGTACCAATGAGTTTTTCAAAACTTACGTACATATTTATCACTAGCTCGACGGTGAAGGAAAACGTCGTGAGGAAACACGCATGTGTAAACAGACCCGGTCCGGCGATAGGCTCACCACCTATCACGTTTAGGGGTCCAATGTATCTCGTGAAATGTGGGTATTTCCAGTAATGGAATACCTCTGCCTACCCCCTCGGGGATGAAAGGCGTGAGATTATTAAAAAAAAAAGATTATTATTACTTACTGGCGCAATTATGCTATATTATATATTTTTTCTATATTTTATAATTCCGCCCGGGCGCCCCTTTGCAGCCTCGCACCCCTAGGCACATGCCTAGTTTGCCTTAATGGTAATCCGCCACTGATTACACCACAGTTTAAGATTGTTAAAACTGTGGTACCTACTTAATACTGTACGACGCGCAAACCTTGCAGCGCGGTTAGCACATTTTTTTGACTTGCTTGAAAATAATGTGGCTGGCACACAACTGTGCACGCACAACATTACTATACGACGTCTAATGGTCGCCATATTGAAAATTAATAACTGCCATGCCATGTCCTTAGTGACACATGCAAAACTGAGACGAATCATCCCATCAAATCGTCTGATTCGTTTGGTTTTAACCCCTCCCATCCCCTTGTCACACAATGTCACAATTCTTCGAGCCCCTTCCCTCCTCCTTAACGTGTTACGTAATTTATGGATGGTCCCTAATTACTTCTTTATATTTATTTCAGGTTTATCAGTTGCTTAGTACCCATAGACACTAGATACCTGGTTTGAGTCTAAAAATACTATTTATTATTATATTGATCCTTCCTAAATACTTAAAAAAAATAAAATTATTAAAATGCCTTTTATCCCTACAGAGGTATTCTATGCCATTATGACATAAATAATAAATATTATTGTTGTACTATACTGTACTCTAATAAGTATAAATACATAACATAAAAATTGAATAAAATATTTATAGACATATTTAAAATAAATAAATAAATAAAAATAAAATAACATATTTTTATTACTTTATACAGAGACCAGTTTAAATGGTCTCTGCTTTATAAAAGAGTTAAAACGTCGATTAATATGTATGTTCAAAGATTCTAATCAATAAAAGTCTGATTTTGCAGATATATTTTTTTATTACTATAAATTAAAACAGGGTGTTGGAAAACGTTACTTTTTAGGCGCGAGTAACTAAAGGTCGCGTATCCGCGCGCGTCTGTCACATGCGGCAATGTATAAAATAACGAAAACTAAATAATACTTGGTAATTATGTAGAATACTAATTAACTTCAAAAATTACTTAGAATACATAATATGAATAGTTGTCCTTTGTATAATCCTTTTGATGGAGCTAGTCGCTTAAACAAATATCATTTTTACAACTTAACATTAACATTAGGGTGTCCTTTCACGCCCAAGCCAGTCACCATAAAGGTGGCTCCAGACGGCGGCTTCTGTTCCCCACCAGGGTTACCCGTGGTAACAAACAATACATCCAGGTTGGGTCCCCCAAAAGTGGAAGAGCTCACATGCTTGGCCGGGATCTCTAGTTTCTGCAGGACCTTTCCAGTTCTAGGGTCAATCTTGAGGACGCAAGAGCCACCGTACACGGCCACCCACAGGTTGCCATCCGTGTCTATGGTCGAGCCGTCTGGTAAGCCCTCAATGTTATTTTTTTTAAAGTCGAAAATGAAGTTACAATTTGCTGAAAAAAAAACTCATTATTAAGATAAGAACAGTGATAGCGCTGTGGTTAGCGAGACTTGATTCGAATTCCGGTGACGACTATAATAGGTATTTACTCGTAGGTACCTATATTTTTCTAAACTTACGTATACAATATGTAACAGAATAAGCGCAAATCCTGAAATTAGTTGTTCAGCATCGACTACTTAATCAATTTCAGCTATTTTTAATATGTGTAAAATTATTCTGAAATGAATTAGCTGAATTTAGTGCTACCTATGGAAATCGTACTATAATGCTCTTTTTCTAAGAAAATTGGTTAGACAACTAAAGTACGATTGGGGTGTATAAGGAATTGCGCAATATTCTGTTACGCGTTGTATAAGTAGGTACATATTGCACTACTTAGCTCGACGGTGAACGAAAACATCGTGAGCAAACTCGAAGGTTCCAGTTGATGCTTATGCAAGCATAACAGCCAGCACCACAATCTTAGGGATAAAAAGATACTGGTGAGAAGGAGGGGGGAGAGGGAATGTAGCCAGTCTTCTGGGCACTTTTCAAATTAATTCAAAAATCGTTTATTTTCTATTGGTATAAGATATACACTTAGAAACGTCAATATTTTATAGTAACAAGGCACTCTAAACTCGTCCATGAAGATTGGCTAAATGCAAACAGCAGCCCATCTCCACCGACGAGTTGCTGGTTCCGAATGCAGTACCCCGAGAAGAGCCAGCAAGAAACTCAAGGGCAGCTCTTTTTAATCTCATGTCTTACTAATAAATATCGTTTACAATAATAATTATAATTAATAGCCTTACATAGCGTCGAGTCGGTTAATCCCATGCATGTTGGTCTACTAAGTAGTCTGTAATTTTATAGTAGCCTTTTTTATGTAATTTTTGCTTAACTATTATTTTAAATTTGTCAAGAGGCAAATTTTGTAATTCAATGGGAATCTTATTGTAAAAACGTATACATTGACCCTTAAAGGATTTGGTAACTTTAGATAATCGACTAACACAAGCAGCCAGTTCATTCTTATTTCTAGTGTTTATACAATGTCTGTCACTATTTTTTTTGTAAAGTGATATATTCTTTTTAACATACAATACGTTTTCGTAAATATACTGTGACGCCAGTGTCAGTATATTAATTTCCTTGAATTTTTCCTTTAGAGACATCCTGGACCCCATTTTATAAATTGCACGAATGGCTCGTTTCTGCAAAATAAATATTCTCTGGACATCAGCAGCATTCCCCCACAGTAGAATGCCATATGACATCAAGCTGTGGAAGTAGCTGAAATAGACAAGTCTAGCTGTTTCTACGCTTGACATATTACGTATTTTTTTTACGGCATATGCAGCAGAACTGAGCCTTTTCGCCAACGTATCAATGTGCGGTCCCCACTGTAACTTAGAGTCTAGAGTTATTCCTAGAAATACTGTAGTGTTTACACATTCTAATTTTTCGTTTTTAACTGTAACTGAGTTTAAAGTTTTCAAATTTGATAAAGAAAAATGTACACATTTAGTTTTTTTCTCATTGAGAAGTAAATTATTAACGTTAAACCAACTGACAACATCATTAATTGCACTGTTCACTTCGTCATAAGACTTAATAGGTCGTTTAATTTTAAAAAGTAGAGATGTATCATCTGCGAACAGTACAATATCATGTTGCACTCGGTTGGGTAGGTCATTTATATAGACCAGAAATAGAAAGGGGCCTAAAATGGAGCCCTGCGGTACACCAATACAAACCGCCGATCCAGACGATCTTGAACCGTTTACATCAACACATTGTATCCGGCTTCTCAAGTAGGACTTTATTAAATCAAGAGCGCGGCCTTGTACTCCGTAATGACGTAGTTTTCTGATGAGAATTTCATGATGGACACAATCGAATGCCTTAGATAAATCACAGAAAACCCCAACAGCATCCTGCGACTCCTCCCAGGCATCAAAAACATGATTTACTAGCTCAACACCGGCATCGGTTGTCGAGCGACCCCTAGTAAATCCAAATTGCTTTACAGACATTATACTGTTGATAGAAAAATGTGCACTCAACTGATATAGAATAATTTTCTCAAAAATTTTACTAAGAGTCGGTAGAATTGATATTGGTCTGAAGTTAGAAGGGTCTAATCTACTACCGGCTTTGAATAATGGAATAATTTTACTATGTTTCATCAGATCAGGAAACACGCCATCATCAACGCATTTATTAAATAAACAAGCTAGAGGTGAGGCAATTAAGTCTATTATGGATGATATGATTTTTACAGATAAGCCGTCGAGATCGGCAGTATTTTTCATTTGTATTGATTTGAATGCTTTTAGGATGTCCCAAGGATTTACATGATCGAATACGAAATTGCGTGTATTACATGCAGCGGTATGTTCTTGTAGTAGCGATTCAGCGAGTGCGGGTGACGAGTTTAGTGACTTGGTCGTCGAGACTGGAATATCAGAGAAAAAATTTACAAACACTTCAGATATATCTTTGTCATTTCTTAAAATTCTATTGTTAACTTTCAACTGAAAGTCAAAATGTTGAGATTTAAATTTTCCAGTCTCGCTATTTATAATTTTCCATGTAGTTTTTACAATGTCTGTGCTATTTTTGATTTTATTACTTACATGGTTAGCTTTAGCCGCGGTACAAATACGTTTAAAGACTTTTGAATATTGACGAACATAATTGCAAAAGGTATCACTAGTGTTATACGTCCTTTCCTCGTATAGTTCATATAATCTTTGTCTGCTTTTATGAATTCCCACCGTCGCCCAATCACTGAACATTAGATTGTTATTGATTTTTACACTTTTTGTTTTAAAAACATTATTACATTCGTTCTTAGCTAGTGTTAATACTGACTTGTACAAATCATTAGGGTCATCACAGTATGAAAAATCTAAAAGTTTATTTTCTATGTTATTTCTAAATTGCTGAAGGCGAGTACACGTTACTGGTCTGCATTTAATATCTTTCTTTAGTGCCTTTTCAGTACACATCTGATAAGTTACCATCAGGCCACAATGATCTGAGGATAATTTATTAATTACGGCTGTATCATCAGGCACGAGGTTTGTAAAAACATTATCGATGCATGTTGCTGTGGTCGCAGTAATTCTGGTAGGCACTGAAAAAAGATTTACAAGATTATGACATTTGAAAAATGATACAAGCCTACTACCAATACTGGATGAAGTATCTAAAAGGTTAATGTTAAAATCTCCACACACAACAATGTATTTATTTTTATTGCTAATTTTACATATGGCTTCATCCATGATTTTCTCAAAGTGTTCATAACAAGAACTGGGGGGTCTGTACACGCTCATTACAATAAGCCGCTCGAGCTCTGTGCAGGCTATCTCCACAGTTCGCTCAACAGAGAGCCCAACAATGTCCGCGCGCTCTTTACACTTCAGACCGTTACGTACAAGTATTAGAGAGCCACCGCGTATCGAGACCTCCCTGCTGAACGAACTGCCAACCTGGTGGTGGTTAAAACCAAAAATGAACTGGTGTTTTTTTAGCCAGTGTTCTGTAATGCACATTATATCAGTATTATGACAGTTCATAAATAGTTCAATTTCTAGCTCTTTACTTAACATACCTTGAATATTTTGATGCACCAGGTTTATTTTATTTAGGGTAATGCAATTTAATTTTTTACTTTTACTAGTAACATTTTTATTAATAGGACATGACGTATAGCCAGAGTTAATCTCCGTTGTCTCTATTTCTAATTTAAATTATTATTTGGAACAAATTCCAAGCTGTTACAATTTAATGTCAAATTAATCGATTGCCCAATAGGGTCAGCCGTCGGGTTAGTCAACGAATTGACTGAATTAGTAGTAAAATAAGATAGCATATCTGCTAACTGTCGCGTATAATATTTAGGAAGATAGTATTTATCTTTGGTCAAATAATAGTACATTATGGTACAAGTGAGTAAAGTTGGTGATTACCGCTGAGGCGCCATTGAGACCCGAGCCGTAGGCGAGGGTCATAAGAGAGCCGAGGACGGTAATCATCAATACACACGTGTATCATACGACGTTTTTCAACACACTTGTGAATAAATAATACTAAAAAATCATTTTAAAATAATCATTCGCAATGGCGGGGAAAATTAATTGGTTTTCCAATTTTTTATTTATATAATTTGGAAAAGGCAAAAGGATCTAGGCCCATACAGCCTCGTTTTCCTATGCGCTCGCATCTTACAATGGCGATCGGCCATGGACTAAAAAAATTAGGTTTCTTTTTCTTTGGTTTGTCGTGGATAGCGTTTTAGCCACGTACAAAATGGGGTATTTAAAGTTTTTACAGAGAAAACCAAAGTTATATTTGAGTGAAAGTTTTGTTTATTAAACACGTACAAGTTGAAATGATCTATTTAAATACGAAGTTGCATGAAATGAGCAAGCCATATTTGTGTATTAATTTATTAGTACGATTGAATACGATCTTTTTTGTATCGAAACTTTTTTAAGAACAAAGCAACTCTAGCAACAAAATTGAAAAAAAAAATCTATAACTCACTAGTGAATAATAGCAAACAAAAAGTCTCAGTTTGATTATAGGTGTCATTATGTGCCTAATTGCAGTGAAATTAGAGCCACTTTATGAGCAAGTGTGTTGAAAAAATGTTTACTAATAAAATTATTAGTGTCAATAAAATTAAATTTATGAGTATGACGACATGTCAAAGTATGTAATGTCATATTTAAATTATGTCTATATTTATTTTCACACTCAGTGTGACTGTTACTATAAGGGAGTGCAAACAATATTATGTTAGTGACATTTTCTAGGTCATTTAATTGTGCAAAAATGTTTGTAAGACATTTTTTGTTTGCATTTCCCCGCCTGCCAATTAATATAATAATAGTTGTATTTTTGTTATGCTTGGCATCTAGAATATTTTTTAATATGTCTAAATAAGTGGCCCCTGGCATGCAATTGTTTTTAATTGCATGCCCCAGCTTGCTGCTAAGCTGTAAACCCATGCTTTTACCTATTTCATCACTGTACATCACAATGTTTTGCTCGGTCTTGTTATTGCTTATATTATTACCTGACAGTGAGAAAGAGGCGCGCATAGCAGTAGTTATCCCGCTAGGGGGCGACGGGGATACGATACTATTTTTTTTAATTAGTTTTTGAGTACTTGTAATGTACTTTTTAATGTTTACATATTTTTTAAATTTCTTATTACTGTTAGTACTACTACTTGGCTCCATTGACTTCACTGGTGTAGTGGTCGGGGTTTCACTGGTGAGGTCAATGGTTACACAGGGGTTTCGTGAGTGTGAGACAGCAGAAACAGCTGATGGCGTGCCAGGTTGGCTGCCGACCAGCTCCTCAAATAGGGAGTGCGTTCGTGATGACTGGAACTCTTGTCTTGTGCGGTCCAACTCAGATATTTGTTTGTGCGCGTCACGGAGTTCAAACTCCAGTGAACGAATGCGCGAGAAGGCCTCTTCGAGCGCAGAGCTGCTTCGGTCGAACGCATCCAACACACCTTGGAGCTGATCTCGTTGGTTAGTCATCTCAATGTTCTTAGCGTGCAGTTCTGCCATCTCAGACTTTAACAATTTATTTGTATCTAATATAGCCAAGACCTCTTGCTCACTGTCATTTCTTTCGGCTAACAGTTGGTCACACAAAGTTTTAGACATTTTTAATTCATCTAATGCTAACTGTAGTTTTCTTTCCATCTCGAGAGTAGCAGCAATTCTGCGAGTAGTCATTATGTAATTTAATTGAACTGAATTAAATAAACAATTAGTGTACACTTTGTGCCAGCAACAATAATCTATGCAAAATTTTAGGTTATACCTAGGTTCTAGACCAGTATAGTTACTAAACAATTATATTTATAATAGTAGGTACATATGCTTAACAATATATTTATAACGATTGTGATGTTTTGTATTGATTTGGCAATAGATTTTATTAAGTATGACAAAACCTAGTGGTTTTTTGTAGATGTGATTAATTAGCTAAAACAGTCAGATAATGAGAGGTGTCTGGGCTTAGGGACCTACGTTACTGATTTCTTTATGTAGTATATAAATATCAATGAATAAAAGAAAGCAATACCGTTTACAATCCGTTGAATTCGAATGTCTCACATGGTTCCTCTTTGGAAGACATTTTTTATCTGTAATTATTGTAAATGAATGTATATTTTCTTCTGTGAGAAGTGGATATTTCCAGGAATATAATACCAGTCTACTCCCTTGAAGATGGAAGAGTAAGCATTTTTTTTACTTACAAATATTTCCCGTCTCCACGTCATAGTCGTATCGCCTGATGTTATACTCCAGCGAGTCGGTGTAGTATAAAGCACGCGCTGACGGGTCCCACGCGAGCCCATTGGAGATCCCAATCTTGTCGGCCAACCTGGTCAGCTTGCTGCCGTCCAGGCGATAGAAGCTGGCTTTCTCCGTCTCGTAGGTGCCAGGAGGGCCCTCTTTACCCATAGTGCCTGTAAAAGATTTTATTTATTTCCGACAACAGACTGCTTCCGGTCCGACTAAAGGAACCGATCATATCTCATTGTTAATTTTGTTATTTTGATCTCTTTCTTTTTTAGTTTATTTCGTTTCATTGTTTAGTTTAGTTTGTGTATTTGTTTGATTTTTGTCATATTTTGTTTAATGTTTAGGTACCTACTTCAAAAATGTTGTATAGAAACACCTTTAATTGGCATAACACACTGTCTCAGATTTTTGTATTTTTTTTAATAATTAATGTGTTTTAAGTTGTTGGTGTATCTTAAATAAATAAATATACGCTACTCCTATAATAAAGACCGCACTGACCTGCGAGCAGCCGGCCCCTGGGGTCAGCCTTCCCGTCGTTGATCTTGTCGGCCGGATCATCAGCCTCCGCGAGCACCCGGACCATCTGCGCAGGAGTGCCGCTCTCGCCGTCCCACTGGATCACCACGAAGCTCTTCTCCAGTCCCACCACATACTGGTCTGTGGTCCCTTCCACTGGCACGATGAACCCGACCCGCCCATCTGTAATCAAGTCCAGATTTTATTCGTTTCGAAATATTTCAGTAGATTATAAGTACTAGAAGCTCAATGACACTCGAGGTGAGTTTCGTTGAGCTTCTAGGTAGAACGAAGTATGACTGTTATAACCTACTACGTAAAAGCAGATGCGTTAACTCATAAAGAGTAAAAGCTTTTCTTATTTTTTTTAAGTAAGTACCCACTTTTCATTTTTACGGGCGTGTTGGCTCTGTTAGTAATGATCCTCGCTCCCGAGCCGAAGGTCGCAGGCGATCGATACCACGAACCTGTTCAAGAACATGTCTGGTGGTTCTGTGTCTGTTGTTTAGTTACTTGGGGACTAAAACCGTGTGTGAATTGTGTTCCGCTGTTTATTTATTTATTTCTTACCAAGTGTAGTGTTGGTGTGTTTCCTGGTGGAGGGCACGTACTTGTGGATGGTCTTTCCGAGGATATCGACGAAGACCAGCGCCAGCAGCGCCCCGTGCCAGTGGGGGCCTTCGCCCAGCACCATCGGCTCAGTGATCTGCTCGATCTGGATTGGCATCTGGGAACCCGATAGCTAATTATAGTACCTACTTACTCAGTCTCCGCTCCAGAACACGTTTACCCCAACGATGTCGGTTCTCCGCCAGATATGACCGGCCCACTGCCACTTCAGCTTGCTAATTCTTTGAGCTATGTCGATAACTTTGGTTTTCTGTCGGATGTATTCGTTACAAATACGTGTCTGTACCTACGAGTACATGAATTTTTTTTTTGAAAATTGATTAATTTTGAAAAGTTATTGATTTAGATATCAAAACAACGAATTTTGGAATTTTTGTCTGTATCACGCAACTACGGGACGGATTTTTATGAAATTTGGTATGGAGATAACTGAGAAACTAAGTCAACATCTAGGGTACTTTTTACTCCAGGGAAATATCTCATTCCCAAGGAAAACTATAAAAACTGGTTAAAAATAGAAATACGTAAATAGTACCGCGAAACGATAACACCTAGAAACTTGAAATATGGTATTAAGTAGGTGTCTTATTTGTCGTTGGCAACCACTAGGAATAAATTTTTAGAAATTCCAATGGGAACGAGAATAAACTGGAGTGAATGAATTAATAATATCGTCGAATAGACGAGAAATAGGTTAATGAACTGCACAATACTGCCAATCGAATTACTATACTATGGGTGATAAAAGTAATAAGGAAGTAGTTAGTGTAAATGTAGCGCCCCAACCTTTGAGTATTAAACCAACCGGAGACGCCACTGACCGGCGTTCCCCTCTGCCAAAAAAAAGTGTCGGTCAACGCGCACACCTGTTAAATACAACTAACTAGTTGTATTTAACAGGTTGGTTTAATACTCAAAAAAACTTTTTTGAGTTCACAGAGTGCTTGGATTGATGAATGTATTTGTGTGTATCTAGTTCAAGCTAGCGTTTGTTTTGTCAAAAAATGCGTTTGTTTTAACATTATTTGTGTTTGTTTCCTCGTCCCCCCCGCAGAAATTGGCAGACTTTTTTGCAAAGGAACTAGTGCGCGTGACGTCTCCTGTTGGTTTAATACTCAAAGGCCCCAACGCAGTAGTTTGCACAAGTGGCGGATATTTTTGTTTTATTGCGTAGGTAGGTGCGTAGCAAGATAGCGGGGCTGCCAGATACTAGGTAGGTACTTATTTTCTGAGTAGGTAACTAAAAGTGTGCATAAAGTAGTTTTAGTATGTACGTACTTTAAACGTGGTAGCTTGAATACTAGAATCAGAGGGGGCTACCGCCATCCTCTAATTTACAATATTTCGGCCGTTACTCCGGACCAACTAACATCCACACCACTTAAATAGTTGGCAATCCACCACTGTGAGATTCTCACGAAACTTTTTGCCTCGCACAACCGTTCTGTAAAACAAAATGTCGCCTGCGGTATTTCGGGTAGGTGGGAAAATGATAACACATTGCTACTCCCAGAAAAGTAAACTTTTAATTGCTGAAAGAATTTTTGAAATAGAGACCCATTCAAAAAAATCTAGACAGCAGTTTTCGAGTTCATTTGTTACAAACATACAATAGTACATTATGGTACAAGTGAGTAAAGTTGGTGATTACCGCTGAGGCGCCATTGAGACCCGAGCCGTAGGCGAGGGTCATAAGAGAGCCGAGGACGGTAATCATCAATACACACGTGTATCATACGACGTTTTTCAACACACTTGTGAATAAATAATACTAAAAAATCATTTTAAAATAATCATTCGCAATGGCGGGGAAAATTAATTGGTTTTCCAATTTTTTATTTATATAATTTGGAAAAGGCAAAAGGATCTAGGCCCATACAGCCTCGTTTTCCTATGCGCTCGCATCTTACAATGGCGATCGGCCATGGACTAAAAAAATTAGGTTTCTTTTTCTTTGGTTTGTCGTGGATAGCGTTTTAGCCACGTACAAAATGGGGTATTTAAAGTTTTTACAGAGAAAACCAAAGTTATATTTGAGTGAAAGTTTTGTTTATTAAACACGTACAAGTTGAAATGATCTATTTAAATACGAAGTTGCATGAAATGAGCAAGCCATATTTGTGTATTAATTTATTAGTACGATTGAATACGATCTTTTTTGTATCGAAACTTTTTTAAGAACAAAGCAACTCTAGCAACAAAATTGAAAAAAAAAATCTATAACTCACTAGTGAATAATAGCAAACAAAAAGTCTCAGTTTGATTATAGGTGTCATTATGTGCCTAATTGCAGTGAAATTAGAGCCACTTTATGAGCAAGTGTGTTGAAAAAATACAAATCTACTATAAAAATATATATTAATAATATTAGTGTAGGTAGATGTAGAAAATCGGAAGGTAAGCCGGTAAGAGTATAGCCTCAACTAGCCTCCCAGGTGCTAAAACTACGTATCTACTTACATAAAAACATTACCTAGGTACTTACTTTTCTTAAATAGGATTAATGAGTTTTACCTGATTTTTATATTTAAACAGTTTTTTTTTATTTTACAGAATATCTTACATCTATACTAATATTATAAAGAGTAAAGATTTGTATTTTTGTTACAAAAAAAATTCAAAAGCTACTTGACCGATTTTTAAAATTCTTTCACCAATGGAAAGCTAGAATATCCCTAAGTAAGAAGGCTATATTTTATCCCCGTATTCCCGCGAGAACGGAAACTACGCGGGTAAACCGCGCAGAACGGTTGCCGGATACCTACCTCCTGTTAGCGTGAAATACCGCTAGACGAATAAAAGTGCGCAAAAAACGTAACCCTAATTTATATTCTTAGTCTTAATTATTATTAGGTAGATCGATATATACCTACCGCGGGAACGGGAACTACGCGAGTGAAACCACGCGGAACATCTAGTATATTATTATTTTCTAAGCTACTACATATTTGTTCCGCGCGGGTTGGTTTCACCCGCGTAGTTCCCGTTCCCGTGGGAAGACTGGGATAAAATGTCACTCCCAGTCCTTGATAATGTAGCTTTCCATTAAAGAAATAATTTTTTAAATCATTAATAATTTCGGAGCCTATAATACAAACAAATCCTTCCTATTTTCTTTATAATATTAAGTAGGTATAGAAAAAGCTATTGAAACATACCTTCTACACTGAATATCAGCAAACGAATAAACGCGTACCGTACCTACACTATATGTAAATTGATAATGCGTATCGCAAACAATATTAAGTACTCGTACATAAAGAAAGGAAAAAGGGAAAGGAAGCTAAAATACCTACCTATGATGAAATAGGTCCTACTTAAATTAAAACTAGACGGGTTACTTCATGGGTGCATCTCTAAGAGAAGTCATATGAATGAATGAATGAATTTTGATACGTTGCACTAATGTAATCGCAAAACATATTTTTTTTCCAGTAGGAATTGTAATTTTTCATAGTAATTAAGAATCATTGTCATATAAAATTATACAGATACAATAGTGGTGTCGCATTTGTGAAGCGTGTCAGCCAAAGAGATTAAAATATAATAGGACCAAAGAGATTCAAATATAATAGGGCATAGAGGGGTATTGGGAATATTTTCATACGAAACTTTGAAGCCTAAGCGTCATGTCCTTGTCATGTCAGTTAGTATGAACGCGAGCTGTCATTCGGTCGAAATTGTACTACACTTATTGCACTTGGAATAACTTTTGACTTCAAATTTTCCTCGCTTTGTCCCCTCTATGCCTTATTATATTTTAATCTCTTTGAATAGGACATACCTATAGTAGGGGGCATATGGAATATTTTCAAACAAAACTTTGAAGCTCAAGCGTCATGTCTGTTAGTATGAAAGCGAGCTGTCATTCGGTCGAAATTGTACTAGACTTATTGGAATAAGTCTTGAAATAACTTTTCGGCTTCAAATTTTCCTGGCTTTGTCCCCTCTATGCCCTATTATATTTCAATCTGTTTGGTGTCAGCGCAACAAGATTACGAGGCACGTCTCCGCTCCTCTAGGCACTTTCAACACACCATCTGGGCCCTGTGTGGCCCGAAGTCTGGCCTATGCGAAGCATCACAGCTGAGGAAGTTTCTGACACTTTCGTAAGAGAGTGGGTTCCTCGTTTTGGTATGCCTTCTGTCATAACAACAGATCGAGGTGCTCAATTTGAGTCTGATCTGTTTCTTACGAATAATTTTGCCACTCGGCGTATTCGAACTACGGCATATCATCCAGCTGCAAACGGAATGATGCGAGTCCATCGCCAGTTGAAAGGCTCCTTAATGTGTCATGGCGACTCCTGGGTTCGTGCCCTTCCACTAGTTCTGCAGGGAATGCGCTCTACCTTCAAGGAAGACCTTCAAGCAAAGCTGCTGAAATGGTCTACGGCGAAACGTTACGCCTGCCTGGTGAGCTACTGGTTCCTGTACCTAGACGGGACAGATTTCAGGACTCGACTGATTTATTTATAATTTATTTTTTATATTCTCACGCCTTTTTTTTTATCCCTGAGGGGGTAGGCAGAGGTATTCCATTACTGGATATACCCACATTTCACGAGATATATTGGACCCCTAAACGTGATAGGTGGTGAGCCCATCGCCGGACCGGGTCTATTTACACATGTCTCAGAATTAATTCTGAGACCTGCGGGTTTCCTCACGATGTTTTCCTTTACCGTCGAGCTAGTGATAAATATGCACGTAGTTAAGTTTTTTGAAAAACTCATTGGTACATGCCAGGATTCGAACCCGAGCCTCACTGATTTTCGGCCGGCTCTTTAACCGTCCGGGCTATCACTACTCTTTCGACTCGACTGACTTCGTTGTTAAATTACGGCGACAGATGACTTCCATTCGCCCTGTTCCGGCCTCAAGACACTCCGTTCCAGCAGCCTTTATATTCAAAGATTTAGCGACAGCTTCTCATATTTTTCTCCGAGACGACCCTGGACTCGATTCTGCAAACCATCTAAAATTAGTTTTTTCATGTTTGACATTACTTTATAATATATGGTTTGTTTCTGTCCTTTTTCTTCCGTATTCTATAAAGAAGGACAGGCTAACTTAAAATTAGAAATTTTAGGTGGTTTGCAGAATCGAGTCCACTGTTAGGCGACCGCTGCAGCCTCCCTACACTGGACCACATCAAGTTATTGAGCGTGTACATTGTCTGCACCTTCACCCATCGTTTCAGCGCCAACCTCAGCATCTGCAGCGCCTCAGTTTTCGCCAACTGCCACTGTTTCTTCTTCCACGACTGCCAAGTCATACACCACAAGGTCTGGCAGAGTTAGATTTAGGATTATAGAATAACTTTTTTTTTCTCCGTGGGGGGGTGGTGTGGCAACCGCAAGCAAGGAGACCGCAGCTCGGACATAGAGTCGTTAAGCTTCTCGCAGGTAGATATTTCTTTTATTATTATTATACACACACCGGCACAATTAGCGGAACAGAAAAAAAAGGGAGTATTTACGCATTTTTGCGTGTTACTGGCCGGCTAAACAAGCTTTTTTTAAATTTGGGTTTTAATTTAAAAATGGAATACTAAGCGACTGCCCTTTTTTTCATTCTTTTGTTTTAATTTTCATTGATTCATTTTTTCCACCGCTTGTCCGTTTTTAGAAGGTTCGTGAATTCCATTTGAAAAGCTTTGAATTGCAGTTTTTGAGGCTTTTGAGTTTTTTCGCATATTGATAATTTACGAGCATCTAATTATGCCTGATTTAACGCCATCAGAAATCATTAGGGCAGATCAAATGAGGAGAAATGGTCAAACCTACAGATCGATTGCCAGAAGCCTTCGTCGATCGTTATCAACGATTTATCGTAGCATCCAACGATACAGATTGACGAATGCTCTAGTGAGAAGGAGAGGACAAGGCCGGAAAAGGTGTACTTCAAGGAGGGATGACCGTTTTCTCCAACTTCAAGTCCGACGGAACACGAGACTAACGGCGGTGCAGGCTCGAAATTTACTGGAAGAGGTACGAGCAGTAAGGATGAGTGAGCGGACAGTTCGTAGAAGATTCGAAGAAGTGGGTATAGGCTCGTATGTGCCCGCCAAAGCCCCAAAACTTGAGAGACATCATCGCACAAACCGTCTACACTTTGGTCGTGAACATCGTGATTGGGACTTCGACGACTGGGGACAGGTTCTTTTTACTGATGAATGCAGAGTTATGTTAAATCAAATTGATGGAAGGCAGCGAGTATGGAGACGCAAAGGAGAACGGTATATCCAGTCTAATTTTGAAAATACAGTTGCATATGGCGGCGGTTCAATTATGGTCTGGGGAGGAATATGTTTAGGAGCTCGTACGGAGTTAGTAGTGGTCGATGGCGGGAATCTGAATGCTGATCGGTATATCAGGGAGATTTTAGAAGAACATGTTGTGCCATTTGCCCCCTTTATTGGTAACAACTTCATTCTAATGCAGGATAATGCTCGGGCTCACAGTGCTCGCACAGTACAGACATACCTAAACCATGTTGGTATAACGGTGATGGAGTGGCCAGCACGGTCCCCCGATATGAACCCTATAGAACACGTCTGGGACTTGCTAAAGAGGAGTGTAAAGTCAAGAATGCCCCCTCCCAATAATCTCAACGAGTTGCGAAACGCATTACTTGAAGAATGGCAGAGGTTGCCCCAAGAAACCATTGATAACATCATCCGCAGCATGCCCAGACGGATGGAAACCCTCATCAGAGCACGAGGAGGAAACACTCGATATTGAACAGTCATTGAAATTGTTGTTAAACTTTGGAAAATCTTGAATTTTCTGCTGTTTCTCTATAATTAAAAATCGAAGAAAAATGCATTTTGTTTAATTTAATTTTTATTTTTATAAAATTTTAAGTATGGTGTTACAAATGAATGTCAAAACATGTTAATTTAATTGTTGTTTCATTTTAAATAATATATTGTTTAAAAATTACATTCATTGTTCTAAATTCCCTCTTTTTTCTCCTTTTTTTTTCTGTTCCGCTAATTGTGCCGGTGTGTGTAATTGAGGATGCTGTAAATAAATATTGTACGTAGCCCAATCCGAAATTTAAATCTACCGCTCAGCATCCCAAACAATCATGTAATAATAGTAGATTATACAACAAGGGAATAAAGCACTGTTTTATGTCACGGGCGCGACATTGAATCCTGAACGTAACGAAGGACTCCCAGTTTTACTCCCGAGCGCAGCGAGGGAGTTATGATTTAATTCCCGAGCAAAGCGAGGGAATTAAGACTGAGTCCTGAGTTTAGTGAGGGATTTAAGCGCCCAAGACAAAAACAGTTTTATTCCCGAGTTATATACTCTACTTTTCTCACCTTATGCGAGACCAAAATATGCAATTGCAATGGTAGTAGATTATTGACAATGCCTATGGCATCTAGTTTATTAGACTGAAGTCAAAGGACTTTCATCACTCGACATTTTCGCGGCTTCGGTTTTCGAAAATCGAGTTGGCCACGACTGCACCACATTTTGCTTAACGAAATTAGACTTTATCATCATACCAATAAGGATTATGAAAAGTGAAAATTACATTATTGACCTAGGGTTATAATGAAATTCCATACAACATTATAACCCGGTTAAAGCCAATGGATATAATGTCTTGCTTTCGGTGACGTTTATATGATATATAATCCGGCTTTGTCGAGCATGTGGTGTGAAAAATAAATTATTTCATCAAATATAAACTACAAAACTCGACAAAACTACAGCACACCTAGAAACTTGAAATTGGGCAGGTAGGTAGGTTGCATAAATAATGTACAGGCAGTCAGGCACACGCTAGAAGGAATACCTTTGCCTACCCCCTCGGGGATAAAAGGCATAAGATATTTTTTTTTTTTTTTTTTTTTTAATATCATATACCCCTGTCATAGACAAGGCCTGTGCTAACTATCACCATTCATACCAGTCTCATTTGCTACTTCTCTTACTTTCATTCATCATCCTATTCTTTCTTGTGCTGTACAGTTTTCTTACTTAACTTACATAATTATTATTATCTTACAGTACTAACTTATTTTTTAAGATTTTACTCTAATTTTATGCTAAGTTATAATATATTCACTATATTATTCTAACATAGTTTCTTTACCGTTTATTTTTATTTATTATTACCTTAACAATTTTGACACAGTACTTTAGAAACTTTTGTTCGTTTTTACCACTTATAAGTTCAGGTAAATTTTTAACACAAACTTCTGTGGCCCAGCCTTTGCTCAATGTCATAGCGTTCCTTTCCAAACTTGGGGCATTCCGTCAGTAGGTGTGTCACTGTCTCATCCTTGTCAGGGTCGCAGTCGCACGATGGGCTCTCCTTCAACTTGAAGCGACTCAGGTAGGCAGAGAACCCACCGTGTCCCGTCATCAGTTGCGTCGTGAAGTAGTCTAAGCTCATTCTTCTCACTATACGGTACGCCGCACCCGCACTAGGCAAGAACAATTTGGTTCCGGCTGCAGTCTCTTCGGCTTTGTATCTCTTGTCCCATTCGTCAATCGTTTCCATTCGGATTCTACGTTTGACGAATGAGACAGGACACAAATCATAATCAGGCTTCTTTTTCAACTTTAGGGCAGCCTCTTTTGCGAGTTCATCGGCTCTCTCGTTCCCCTCAAACCCTAAGGGGCTGGGTGGGCTTTTATCCAGAACAAGGAGACACTCTTGTTCTGGATTGTGCAGCGTCGAATGGTGTCTCTAAATTCCACTGCTAGTGGATGAGAGGAGCTAGGGTTAACTGCCGATTGGAGGGCTGCCATGGAGTCGCTAAAGACCCCGAACGTGGTCTGCTTGCTTCGGAATATCTCCTTTGCCGCACGATTTAGAGCATAGAGTTCCGCCTGGTAGACAGTGCAGCATGGAGCCAGGGCAAGTTTGAGGGCTTTGGTTTCGGTTGCGCTATTCCACATGGATAGCGCCGCACCGACCCTGCCCTCAATCCTGCTACCGTCCGTGAAAATACGCACATCGTAGTGTTCACTGTCTGCATACTGCAGCTCATCTACCAGGCGACTGAACTCCAGGCTTACCTGTTCCGCGGGATGCGGGGCCTCAAGCGCCGGTGCCATCCGCTCGATCTCACTATCCCCCAGCACTGGGTGGGGTAGTCCCTTCTTGGCCTCATACAATGAGGCCGCCTCTCGGATGCGGAGGTCGAGAGGGAGTAGCCCACCCAGGACCAGCACCGAGTTCAGGGATACCGTGCGGTAGGCCTTGTAGAGCTTCTGAGCAAAACCTCGTTGGACTATTTTGAGCTGTTTTTTGATGCCCACCTTGTTTGCGGCCGGTGCCCATGCGCTTGCAGCGTACAGCACCGTGGGTTCAACAACAGCTGTGTAAATAGTTTTTATAATGTTTGGGTGTAGTCCCCAACTGGCGCAAGCCGCCCTCGCGAGGTGCTTGTACATGTTTAGAGCTTTCCTACAAACGTTGGTGACATGCGTATTGAAGGTGAGTCGTGCGTCAATTGTTAGTCCCAAGAGTTTGACCTCTTGAGACATGCCAACATCGACCCCGCCCATGCTCAAGCGTGGAGTGTCGTATTTATGGCGTCTGGTAATTACCATCGCACAAGTTTTGTGAGGTGCAAACCTTAACTTGTTTCTGACACCCCAGGCTCCAACATGTTCGAGCTCAACGTTGGCCTGTCTTTCGATGTCCAGTGCGGTCTTCCCATCAAAGACGAGGACAACATCATCGGCAAAAGCCTGACAGTATACCTGTCTGTCCTCGAGGTCCTTGAGTAGAGGATCAAGCAGGAGGTTCCACAATAGTGGTCCCCCTATCGAGCCCTGCACACAGCCCTGACTGGTTCTCCGCTCCACCTCCTCTCCGGCGTATCTCACTCTCACCACCCGATCGCTCAGGTAGCTATCAATCACCCGTCTCAGACCCACCGGGCATTCTTCCTCAGCTAGCCGTACTCTAATGGCGGGCCACCATGCGCTATCGAAGGCACCCTCTATATCCAGTGAGACTAGCGTTACAATTTTCTTCTCGTCTAGTTTCATTCTGATGTATTTCACAAGGGTATAGAGGGAGTCCTCGGTGCTCTTTTGGGGCATGAATCCGTACTGCCGTACGCTTATTTTTGGGAGCACGTGGTATCTGAGTCGGGCGATCAACATTTTTTCGTAAATCTTGCCAAGGACAGGCAGCAGCCCAATCGGTCTGTACGACTTTGGCAAGGCATACGAATCCTTACCTGGCTTCCTGAGCACTATTACAGTTGCCTTCTTCCAGGCCTTTGGGAAGTGGCAACATGCTAGGCATTTGTTAAGTAGCGTCAAGAAACTGTCCGGGTCACACCCCACAGCCTTTGCGCATATGTCAGCGGTGAGGCCGTCAGCTCCCGGGGCCTTTTTCGGATTGAACGATGCCATCGCCCTGTTCAATTCTCCAATGGTGAAAGGTGGATCTTGTCTTTCGGCGTTCTCGTGGCATCGCTCGTTCACGGTTTTCGCCAGGCGTCGAGTTTGGCGATGGTCAGAGTTGTCGTCATCTTCTTTGTCCTCCGGGTAAAAAGTTCTGGCCAACAGCTCCGCGGATCCCCTAGCATCCAGAGTGTAGTTTCCCAGCTTGAGGTGTTCATCCTCATTCCTTCGGGCCGTTCTGCTCATTACCCTGTAGATGCCCTGCCACATGCTTTCTCTATCTTGCCTCTCGCAGAATGCCCTCCAGCTCTCGCACTGTGCGCTGGTTACTGCTGCCTCGTATCTCGCTTTTTCTTCGAGGTACAGACTGACAACTAGTTCTCTCCGGACCGGCGCCGCATTTCGGATCCTACGCCTCCTTGTCGTCACCTCTCTTTTCATTTTTGCGAGTTCCTCAGACCACCACGGCAAAGAAAATGTTTCTGTATGTTTTTTATTAGGTATGTGTAGCTTGCATGTGTCTGTGATAGCCTTTGTGTATTCGTCAACTATCATGTCTATTTGTTCTTTGTTTTGTATGTTTGTAATATCTTGTGTAGTGAGTTTTTTGTCGTGCATAATTTGGGTCAGTTTTTCACAAAAAGGGCCCCAATTAGCTTTGTTGGTATTGTATGTGCGTGTTGTTCGTTGTATGCGTGTTCCTTGCGACTTTTGTAGTGTAATGTGAAATAATATGCCGTTGTGGTCCGAGCTCGTGAGGCCTTCCTCTACGCGCCACCGGTCGACTAGGTCCAGCATGTTTTGTGTACATGCTGTAATGTCCACGTGGCTGCAGTACCTCTTTCCTCCGCGGATGGTATCAAAAGTTGGAACAATTCCTTCGTTGAGAATCTGTAGATCCAGCTCTCCTAGGGTCCACAGATCTGCTCCCCTCTCAGGTCCTCTTTTGGGCTGCCCCACCAAGTACTTTTCGCATTCGCATCTCCTCCTATGATTAGGCCTCTAGATCCCACTTCGCGTTCTATCTTCTTGAGGTGCTCCAGGTATGGCCCCATTGGCTGATCTGGCTCAAAATAGTAGGAGACCAGGTGGATCGTCCAGGCTCTGGTTCGAACTCCCACCACGACGATGTTGTCCGTGGTGAGTTGCGGGTACTGTGTGACGTCGAGTTGATGGTCGAGTACAGCTATTGCGGCCTTTACAGTCCCACCTCCTCCCCTAGAGTTCTGGTAGATTCGGACACCCCGGTAGCTCTTAACAGAACCAATCCCGCCTACGTAGGGTTCCTGGAGCAGTGCTATGGCGATTTTCCTCTTCGCGGCTTCCATCAAGAGCTCGTTAGTAGCGAGTTGGCTGCGCTGCAAATTCGCCTGGACTACTTTGTACTGGTGGTCGCTCGGTGGGACCACCTTAGCAATATGCTACAGAGGCCCTGGCCAATGCGTCCCACCTCTTTCTCACTGGGCATTCATTGCTGAAGGCGTTATGCTCCGTTCGCTCCATACCAGCCTTATTACAGTTTCTACACGCCGGTGCGATCCCCGTCAGCCTATCTGGGCATTCGGGTCTAAGGTGTGGGCCTCCGCAATGACTGCACAAGTCGGCTGGTTCTTTGCAGAATCGCCGACTGTGCCCGTACTCCAGACATCGGGTGCACTGCACCAGCGGTGTTTGATCCTCGACTATGACTCTCTGCAGGTCCACCCTCAGCTTCCCTTCCTCGATCGCCCTCCTCCATATCGTGGGGGATACGCTCAGGACGATGTGGCAGTTGTGCGGGTTTCTGGCGTTTCTCCTGTACTTGACTTCCGCCGCATCTTGCTCGTCGACGAGTCCATCAAAAACAGCCCGGTTCTGATTTCTTAAGGCTCTCATGACTTCGCCGTCATCGTGGATCTTCAACACGTTCCTAAGGATCAGAAGCGGGTTTTTATTTTTAATTTCCTCGACGATGAGGTCCTCCCCCACAGCTTCCAGTCTCTCCCTCACTTGCCTTCTTTCCTGTTCCGTTCTACATCCCATAATAATCTTCCTGTCTTTAGCCTTCCTCACTTTTTCTACCCGAATCCACCCCTCTTTTGCATCGACTGCTCTTCTTACCTTCTCTAACACTTCCTCTCCAGTCTCCTCTTCCTTCCTTGAAGAGACGACTACCGAGTGTAGCGCAATCTGCTTTGGGTCCTGTTTTACCCCTTGGATTCCGGCTGCCACACCCGCGTAGGTTGCCCTCTCAAGGGCCACTTTTTGGCCTTTCATAGCTTCTTCCAACTTCTCCAGTTTCCTTCCATTCTCCAAGAGCAGTAACCTATTCTCCTCTATTTTAGCCATCACCTGGCTATCTTTTTCCTCTATGTTTTTTGCTGTCGTTGGCTTTTCTCTTTCCTGACCTTCTTCCCCCTTTTTACTCTTCTCTTTTTGTAGTTCGTCCTCCGCTTCCTTTACTAGTTGGAAGAGCCTTTCTACGGCCTCCATTACGTCATTTTTTATTTCAGTTTTGGTGTTTCTGGAAACTCCCAGTGCCGTTTTTGCCTTATTGTTACAGGCTCTGGCCTCTTCTACCCTGTTCTGATATACCTTCCTCTTGGGAGAGCGGAGTATTGGCTCCTTTGATGTTAATGGCCTGCTCTCCTGGGGGGTTAATGGTTTTTTGGTCTTGATGGGGACCACCGGGGCCTCCACGGTCTCTCGTTGGGACGGTGCTAGGACCTTTGCCTGCTTCCCATCCTCCCACTCCCCGATACTACGTCTCACTCGAGATGTTGTTGGGACTGTCGTGCCTATTTTAGTCGGGGAGATCTCTGACGGACCCATCTTCTTCAGCGGGGACTGGGGATTCCGGCCCACGGTCTTTTTTGTCGGGGTTCTGTCCTGTGCATACATTCTTTGACAGGGGTATTCGATACGTCAAATAGATAACAAATTCGCTATTGCCGTGATAATTTTTGGCCAAAAAGCCGTCGTTAATTACACGAAAATATAGGATAAAGATAAAAAGAATTATTGTAAAAATTGTACAAAGATAGCTGAAAATAAATAAGATAAAATAAGCGAAGGTTGTCCTTCCGAAGTTAATCTATCAGTGCCAGTTGGTCTGAAGTCAGGCTGTGTCAGTCAAATTATGCTAAGTACAATCATTAATCGTTAATTACACGAAAATATAAAATAAGATAAAGATAAAATGTAGAAGTTTTGCAAAGATTGCACTATTTTTGTCACCTTCCACTTGATTTCCAGTTTTTTCACAATGTATCGCACTTGTTTGTAACGCGAGAAAGACTAATTTATTCGGAATAAAAACTGTGGAGCGTTCAAAAGTCTTGGCGTTCGGGGCGGCGCACCGGTGTATATGTGCTTGGTGATAGGTGTGACGTAGAACTATGCGTAGCAAATCCCTACGTAGATGCCTCGTAGCAGCGTATCCGTTGTTTGAAGTCAGCGCAGTGTCGACGATAGCTTTTATTCGCCACGGCGCGTCACGAGGGCCGTGGTCGAGCGGCTAAGGCAATAGACTCAAACCACAACGATCGTCGGTTCGAATCCACACGGCGTGCGGCAGCAACGCAGAACTCTCTAGTTTAATTGGCCTTCCAAGCAGCTATAAATCCGCATGCAAGCACCGATAGGTGGCGCAGATGACAGATGACAGCAGTGAAAGATGTCACCGTGACAGCAAGCACGCAGCAGCGTGCCCTTCAAATGAGTGCGAGTGGATAGCACATATTCAGTCCAACATGGCGTCGGAAGCAAATGGCACTTAGGGCAAGAAGAAAAGAGAGGGCCCGAGCCGCATGGAATGCACGCACCTGTGATTGCAACCGCAGCAGTCGCGACAAAACAAAAATGGCGTCGCTTGTATATTTGATTCTTCGCAAGATGAAACGAGAGGGTCCGATCACTGCCAGCTGACCCGTGCGACTTCACAACCTAGTCGGTGTCACGAAGCGAATAGATAAATAGATTAAAAATGACGAAGCGCAACTAAAGACACGTCCGCTACGTCCGACCGACTATTACGACTAGATTATTTTATTTTGATTTTTTTTTATTAATTGGTTGGATTGCGAAAAAATGCGATTACATTATCACAAAAGCTGAACATGAAAGTGTAAGTGGGTATGTCCAGAAATGGAATACCTCTGCTTACCCCCTCGGGGATAAGAGGCGTGAGTTTTTTTAATAAGTGTATCTGTAAAATTATAAAACTACTTTTAAACAACAAGTGTATATTCGTTATGACATCACAATAAATATTGTTGTTAGAAATACAATACTGGTACAGTCAAGAGCAAGTCAAGCTTGACACTACCAGTTTAAGCTGAGCTCTGATTTGTACTGCGCGCCATAGAATACAGGGCCGGGTCAAAGTCCAAAGTGTCAAGCTTTGCGTGCTCTTGACTGTACCTACTCTAATATAAGAGGGCTACAATACAATATAAATCACTTGGTAAGACCGTCTTAATATAATTAATAAGTACCTGCATAAAAACGTGAACAGCATTAGCACCAGTAACTTATGCTATAAATAATATTTTTTATTTATTTATTTAATAATTATTACAGTATATACTTATGTATAATATTACAGTTGAGCGTAAACATAAATCAAGTAGTGATTTTTCCGTACACTACAGTATTCGATGTTAATATAGAAAATAATTAAAAATATGTAAATTAATTCTTTTTCATAACAAAAATTATTTTGAATGCTTATAATTTAGAGTTTACCAATGAGCCAATATAATTGAGCTAAGCTAACCGAATCAGTATTTTTTACAATTTAACGTTAACATTTGGGTGCCCTTTCACTCCCAAACCAGTCACCATAAAGGTAGCTCCAGCCGGCGGCTTCTCTTCCTCATCAAGGGCCTGACTAGCAGTGGTAACAAACAGTACATCCAGGTTGGGACCCCCAAAAGTGACAGAGGTCACATGCTTGGCCGGGATCTCTACTTTCTGCAGTATATTTCCAGTTCTAGGGTCAATCTTGAGCACACAGGAGCCGTCGAACACGGCCACCCACAGGTTGCCATCCGTGTCTATGGTCGAGCCGTCTGGAAAGCCCTCGATGTTGTTTTTTTTGAAATCGAAAATGTATTTTAAATTTGCTGAAAATTAAATATAAGGCGTTAAACAATCCAATCCACGACGAAGTCTTACTTTCTTACAAAGCGTCTACACGATAATATACAATGAGGGCTACTGTTTGTGTGCTCACCAGTTGGCGCCACTGTCGAGTAAGGTCCTGAAGTATATCTGTCAAAGTTTGTTACTTACTAGGTACTACTTTTAAAATATCGAGCATGCCGCAAATCTTTAAAACCAGCATAGTCCACAGTGTCATTTGATATTTCGGAGACCTCACGCTACACTAGCGCCTCTAGCGGCGAATATGAGCCCTCATTTCTCCCTCAATTTGCGAAAGATTGTATCGTGAGTAGGCGCGTTGCGTATAGATATAACTTTTTTAAGATTTCTATCAAGACGGTGTGTCAATCGTCCAAAGACAACTTTCCTAAAAATATGCAGTCCAATAGTGAAACTGAAAAGCATTATCTACTAGTCAATCATCAGGGTAAGCAGAAATATTTTGGCGGAATTGGCCGCAAATAATAAAAATAATCAATGAAACATAACATTGCGGTAAATCCTAATACTTATACTAATTATATGTTGATAAACATAACTAATACATACTGTATATCGTAATAAACATAAATACAAAAATACTTAAATAAAATAATCTAAAGATGATGATTTTCTTTCGAACAATTTATGTCTGACCCGATAAAAACGCACGAATTTTCCTTAAGAAAACTTGCATTCGAATTTCCTAATACAAACGGGGAGGGTGTTCCAAAGCCTGATGGCACGCACAGTGAAGGAGTTGGACACAAAACCAGTACGGTGAGAAGGCATATGTAATAAGTAGTACGTATAATAACAGGTTATTGCGAAGACTTCGACTGTGGGAGGAGCCCAAGAGCTGGAATCTACATTTCAAGTAGTTAAAATAAACTAATAATCTAAATAATCTAATCTAATCTGTCCTTTATTAAACTACTACACTTACAAATCTCTCCCGTCTCCACGTCATAGTCGTATCGCCTGATGTTATACTCCAGCGAATCGGTATAGTATAAAGCACGCGCTGACAAGTCCCACGCGAGCCCATTGGAGATACCAATCTTGTCGGCCAACCTGGTCAGTTTGCTGCCGTCCAGGCGATAGAAGCTGGCTTTCTCCTTCTCGAAGGAGCCGAGGCTCTGTTTACCCATGGTGCCTGGAAGCAAATCGTTCCCGTGGGAATCCGGGGATTAAATACATATAGCGTATGTTACTCCCTGCTAAAATAGCTTTCAAAAAATATAAAATTTTGACAATTCCTAGTCTATACATTCTGGTACTGTTAGTAGATCTAGTCAAACACAAATCGGTATTTGAGACAGAGGATGAGATGAAGTTGCGTCTAGAGACTAGACGTAAGGACCTTACACATGCCATAAAGCCAAGCTTAAATGTCGTGAAGCACAGTCATCTGTATCAAGCGGTTGCATTTTTCAATAGACTTCCAAGAGAATTTAAAACAATAAGTAGTGTTAGTATATTTAAAAACAAATTGAAATTATTATTATTGGAGTTGAATTGTTATACATTAGATGATTTTTAATTTTTTTGATTTTCGTTGATTTAATTGACATTATTTGTTTTGTTATTATTGTGATATTATTTGATTGACTTTATTATTATTATTTTGTTAATTGATTGTGTTTGTATTGACCTAATAATTTTGTAATGTAGTAGAGGAATAATTTTAAGAAAACAATTTTCGCACACAGATTATTCTGTTTTTGAAATAAATAAATAAATAAAATAAATAGCTTTCTATTATTTATACCTACTTTGTGAAAATAAAGTCCTTAAACATCTGTAGGAATGAAATTGAAGGTCACAATTACTCTAAATATTTTAGTAAATTATTTTATTATAAAGATTTTATAAAACTTAATGGAAAGATTAGAATGACAAATATTGCGTTCTATTGGTGAAAGAATTTTTATATCAGTTAAGTGGTTTAGGCTTGAAAGGCGTAACAAACAAAAACACTTTCGCATTTGTAATATTTATACTACTGGATAGATGACCATGAAAACTATTCCGAATATCGATAGTGCTTCGATAGAATAAAGACCTGTAGCGGCACCACATAGAACGCGCTAATAGAGGGCCGAGTTTTAAACCTTGCTATCGAAGTTTTCTAATGAGTTTGTATAAATACAACTGTCCAACATCAATCGTTGGACCGAGGTCCCCAGGTACGATCACATCGCCTGGCAGAAGATCTCCCCTTTTCACGATGGAGGAGCATTCCACCTCCGCTTCTCCATGGACCAATACTAAGAATAAAGATCATAAAGGCACGGACCTGCGAACAGCCGCCCCCTGGGGTCAGCTTTCCCGTCGTTGATCTTATCACCAGGATCATCAGCCTCCGCGAGCTCCCGGACCACGTGCACAGGAGTGCCGTCCTCGCCGTCCCACTGGACCACCACGAACTTCTTATCCAGTCCCACCATGTACTGGTCCGTGGTTCCTTCCACTGGCACGATGAAGCCTGGCCGGCCATCTGTAATCAAGTCCTGATTTTATCCGTTTCATCCTTTGATTAAACGTAAATAAAAATTAATATTTGTTTAATTGCAGGTTTCATCTCGGCGTTTTGCAATATTGGTAGGTGTAATAGATGTACAGAAAAACCCAACGATACTTACTGCGAGTAAAACCAGATGTAAGTATTAACTCATTTAAATCTAAAAACTAGTTTTTGGCACTACCAACCACTACCTACCATCTCAGCCAACGTGCCTGTTGGCTGGGTTAGCAGTGACCTTCTAAGAGGAAGGTTGCGGGATTCGATCCGGGGTCGACCCCCCTCGCCTTTGGTGATGTGTGGTGATGTTTTAGACTACACCCCCCCCCCCCATACTGAAATATTTTCGATGACAAATGATAAAATTTTGGAAAATTAAGCATTAATAAAAAGTCACGTGCTACTTATTGTTTGGTATATAAATCGCGCGCTCAATGAAAAATAAATACACGTGATATATCTCATTACACCCCCCCCCCCCTCCTTGTGATATTTCGTGATTTTTTTCGAACCCCCTGTCGAATCTCACGTGATTAATGGACGAACCCTTCCCGCCCGACACCAACATTTGTCTGCATGAACGAGTAGGTACCTGTTGATTCTGTGTCTGGATGTTTATATGAATTTAAGTTTATAAGTTGTTTAGCACTCATCGTATATTTGGTGATTAGTTTCACAATTGGGTATTTGACTAAATTTAATTGCGAGTGATCATTTACTAATAAGGTTATCCCATAAGACCTATATTACGGAGACCTATACTTAGTTATAGCAATTTATAAAATAATAAAACAACGTAAAAAGTGTCGCAACTGAATTCAAAAAATTTATTACGTCACAACTCAATACTCAATACCACCAAAAATCAACGTTAAGTACTCACCTCGAGTAAAAACGATGCGTTAACTCATTTGAAATTTAAGTAACTTCACATCACGATGGCCTAACCTAACTCCTACCCATAACTAGCTAAGATAGTGTATTAGTGAAAGATGCTGTCCTAACATCGCCCGATCCTAGACAAAGTGGCTAGGGCTAACTAAAACTAAAACAAATCACCAATATTACCAAACTAAAACTATGTACATCTAATTTAACACCTTACACACCCCTTCCAACACGACCCCCCCCCCCCCCACACACCACATACGCAAACTCACCCCTACACACGCGCACACACCCTTACACAAACATCACATCACATCACATGGGTAACTAACATATTAGGTACCTAGCAGATATTCAATGTAAGTAAGTAATGTTTCAGAGGTGTACCTTCTATTTTTAAAAGAAATTGTATTTATGGAAGAGCGGAGCCTTCTAGCACAAGCAAAATAATTGCTTAAATGGAGGCTCCCAAACTTTTACTGCAAAATTGTAACCTAGCAACAGAAATAAACATTTTTAATTTAATTTAATTTTTTTAATTTGGAGCAAATAACTAGCCCTTCACTACATAGTATAAAACAAAGCCGCTTTCTCTGTCCCTATATCCCTATGTTCATATGTATGCTCAAATCAAAATTACGCAACGGTTTTGATGCGGTTTTTTTAATAGAGTGATTCAAGAGGAAGGTTTAAGTGTTAGCATTGCACCCGTGCAAAGCCGGGGCGGGTCGCTAGTTTCTTATAAAGTACTTTGAGGTTACTTTTTTTACAGGCCTGTTGGCTCTGTTGTTAGTAAATAGTTACTGTACTGTACCTAAGTACTTTGTGGTTAGTGATCCTGCCTTCTGAGCCGGAGGTCGCGGCATTCAATTCCCGACCGAGACTGACATTTATTTGCATGAACATGTTCTGTGTCTCAGTTTCATCCATCCTAAGGTTTTCTGGAAGAGATCGCTAAAAGCGATAAGACCCCCCATTGTTACCGGTTTAGTTAATGTTGGTATCCATATTGTGTTGTTTTTGGTGTACAATGAGTTATTGTATTGTATTGTGTCTGTTGTTTAATTCCCTTGGTACCTATAGGCGCTGCCTAGTTTGGGACTAAATAACCGTGTGTGAATTGTGTTCTACAATTACTTTATTAATATTTCTTACCAAGTGCAGTCTTGGTGTGCTTCCTGGTGGAAGGCTCGTATTTGTGGATGGTCTTCCCGAGGATGTTCACAAAGATCAGCGCCTGCAGCCCCTCGTGCCAGTGGGGGCCTTCACCCAGCTCCAGCGGCTCAGTGATCTGCTCGATCTGGATTGGCATCTGGAAACCCGAGTGTCGTTTTTATTTCTAGATAAGTACCATTTTCAGTTCGAAAATGCAAGATATAAATCTTTGCAGTATGGTATGGATTGCTGTTGTTCCGCCCAAAATAATTTCATCATCATCATCAACAACCCTTAACAGCCCAGTGCTAAGCTAAGGGTCTTTCCTCACACATGAGGAAGTATGGGCTATAATCTCCAGTCCATATCAAGTTCAAAATGAACCCAAACTTAACTGGACTACCTGTAGTATGGTATGGATAGCTATGAGGGAGGCCTGTGTCGAGGAGTGATGATGGATGATGATATTGATGATAGCCTAACTCAATCTGAGACTAGAACTTACTTAGCTATTTAGAAAAGAGACAATAACCCGCTGCGGTGCCTAACGAAGTCAAAAAAATCGAATATCATTTATTTTCTGTAGGTACAAAAAATATAGGTAGACTTAGAAATGTCAATAGTCTAATAAAGGCACTCTAAATTCGTCAATGAAGATTGGCTAAATGTAAACAGCAGCCTATCTCCACCGAAGAGTTGCTGGTTCCAAATGCAGTACCCCAGCAAGAGAGAGCGACGCACAATGCCACATTCGCAAAATGACACATTGACGCAAAACGCCACATTCGCAAAATGCCACACTAGCAAAATGCCACACTAGCAAAATGCCACATAGCAAAATGCCACACTATCAAAGTTCCATATTATCAAAATAACATGATTGTTCCCTTTCTTGAAGTTGGCCTATGATTTATGAATTAGAAACTAAACTGAAATTATATTTGCCGCTGAGAATCATTACAACTAAATAACTAAAAAATAAATAAAAAAAATAAACATTAAAAAAAAACAGTCGAGAATGTGATATTATGCGAAAATGGCATTTTACTGATGTGACATTTTGCGATGTGGCGTTTTGAGAATGTGACAATTTGAGAATGTGACATTTTGCGAAATTCCAATGTATCATTAGGCGAATGTGGCATTGTACGTCTAATCCGAACTATGGTATGGAGATCCCGAGAAAGCATTTCAGTTGAATAAATTGGTGATATCGTCGAATAGGTACACGAGAAATACATGAACTACACAACTAACCCGATTACAAAACTATGGCGATAAAAGTAAGTAATTTATTTATTTATTAAAGTTTGCTAGCAGCTTATACACTAATACAATTCTTAAATTTTGTTTGCCAGTATATCAAGTTAAATGAATAGCTATATTACCTAAAGCAAACACAACATGCACTATTTCATATAAATCAAAGAAACTAACTTAGATAAGCTGAATTAAATTAAGCACAGAAAAGAACAATATTTGCAAAAAAAAAAGGAATAACTAAGTAGGTAATACTTTTTCGAAATGTATTTATCGAGTCGAAGTACCTACGTCAGCAGATCCACCAAGCGCATTCAGCAATTTGCACAGGCGAGGAACCAAAGAGTTAGTACCAGGGATGTTGCGAATATTCGCATCCGCATCCGCAAAAGCGGAGCTTCCGCATAGATTTAGACATCTGCATCCGCATCCGCATCCGCATTAATCAATGCGGATATTTATGCGGATGCGGATGTAATACAAGTTGTGACAAGAAAGAAATTGGGCGAGACCCGCGAATGGCACGTGCCGTTCGCATGAGACAATGACCAATGGGAACGAAAAAATTGGTGACAAGATCCGACGCATTTGTTGTGGTACATCCTTTGTTTCTTGTATCTAAATTATTACGTTTTTGTTTGCGCTCTGTGGGTTACTTATCGTGAAGATATATATTTTGAGTGTTATTGTGATCAGTGACCATTGTGTGTAGATAATTGAGTATTGGAAAATCTTTATATTAGTCTTAGCTCAGCTTATTAAATTAAAATCGCCAGGAAAATGCCATTACGTTATACCGGTAAAACCTAAGTTTTATTGTAGGTAAAGTTTATAGTTTTATAACAGTATTCTTCATTTTTCCAGTGAGGTTGCTGTTATTGATTGAGTAGAATAGAATATTTCTTTATTTGCGTCAAACTTGGGTACAGATGAAAAAATACAGTTTTGGCAGTGCAAACATGTTCACTATAATTAAAAGACATGCAAACACCTTTGACATAATGGACACACTTATTTTATTTTTTAATAAATTTATTAATATCTATTGTAAAAAATACGTTCATTGAGCTATTTATACAATTTTCTTTTAATAATTTTAACGGGTAAGTCTTTAATGTCATTCGGGATTTTATTATACATAAAAATATATTCTAATACTCAAAGCCAATTTTATCATAATTTAATAATTTTTGGAATTGTTTCAAAGACAAGAGTGTTTGGGTCTCTGTGACTACGAGGGTTTATGTTACAAATTTTTCTAAACAATTCCCCATGCTGTTTAGCAAAAACGCAAATATCATTCATGTTAGATGATAATGTCAATAACCATTAAGGTCTTTAAAGAATGATCTGCAAGAGTCAAAGCGAGATATTCCCGTTATTGCTCTAATTTTTTTTTCTTCGGAATTAATGCTCTACCTACCTACGTTTTTACTGTTTCCCCATAGGATGATACCTTGACCTATAGTAAGATAATTCTTCATTCATATACTATATTTATATAAGATCCCAAACATCCGCATCCGCATCCGCAGATGTGAGCCTTCAAAAATCCGCATCCGCATTCGCATCCGCGGATGTGAAAAAATCGGCATCCGCAACATCCCTGGTTAGTACCAAGAACCGATTTACGGAAGGGGACTGACAGAGGTTTAATTTGTGCGCGGGGATAGGGGGTACTTTCAACTTAAACATGCTTAGCAGTTCTGGACAGTCAATGTAATTTCTCAAAATTTTGAATATGAGTAGGTAAGTAGTTATAAAATATAATAAAAATATAATCTCACGCCTTTTTATCCCCGAGGGGGTAGGCAGAGGTATTCCATTACTGGATATACCCACATTTCACGAGATATATTGGACCCCTAAACGTGATAGGTGGTGAGCCCATCGCCGCACCGGGTCTATTTACACATGTCTCAGAATTAATTCTGAGACCTGCGGGTTTCCTCACGATGTTTTCCTTCACCGTCTAGCTAGTGATAAATATGTAAGTAGTTATTAGTGTAAATATGGCTCCCCAACGTAGTAGTTTGAACAAGTGACGAATGTTTTTGTTTCATTGCGTACCTCGTCTCAGGGCCGGCAGACCTTACTTATTTTATGATGTTCTCTTGATGAAACTTCGTGGTCGTTCTCGATGTCGCGACAAAATAAAAAATAAACAAAATTTATTTCAGTAGATTTTTAGTCTATAAAATCCACTTTGAAACTTAAATAACAAGGCACACTAAACTCGTCCATGAAGATTGGCTAAATGTAAACAGCAGCCCATCTCCACCGACTAGTTGCTGGTTCCAAATGCAGTACGAGAAGAGCCAGCAAGAAACTCAAGGGCAGCTCTTTTTAATCTCCTGTCTTACATATAAAACCCTTTGATATAAAACAAAATATAAAGAAATAAAATAAAAATATGCAGAGTATACCGACAGATGGCCGAACACCGGAGTTCACCCTCACTATTGTTGATACGAGTACACCAAACTATGTAGGCAGACATGTCGAGACAGCGCGAACCTTCGCCGAATCTCGAATATGTGTGGCTGTAGCACTAGTAACCAAATGTTTGGCTTAGAGTATGTACATACCTAGTATTATTTTGTACTCTCTAGCGGCTTTCAAAGATGGGCAGGAAGCGACTTTATTATAAACTATGTAGAGAAGCTATAGAGACATACCTTCTACAACGAATATCAGCGCTCGAATGACCGCGCACACTACTGAGAAGCTACTTTATGTAAATTGATAATCCGTATCGCATACTAAATATATATACATGGTCATTTTAAATTATGTGAAAATATTTAAAGGGTAGGTCAACATATTAACAAGAAACTATTTTTGGCATCGATTTTTATTTTTCATACGACACTCATGTACGGAAGTGAAAGTTGGGTATGGCAGAAGAAACATGAAAGCAGAATAAATGCGTTGCAGTTGAGATGAGAGCGTTAAGAAGTATGATAGGAGTTAAACTGAGTGACAGGATAAGAAATAGTGAGAGATAAGGAAACGATGTGGTCTGAAAGAAGATGTAGTGACAAAAATTGAGAAAGGTATGCTGAGATGGTTTGGCCATGTCGAGAGAATGAATGACGAACGAATGACGAAAAAAGTGTATAAGGCGAGTGTGAATGAAAGTGTGGGAAGGGGTAGACCTAGGCGGACGTTTCGAGACCAAATCGGGGACGTCTGGAAAAAAGGCCAGGTCAAGAGTACCCTAAACCGAAGAGCATGTATGAAAGGAATAATGAAAGTGGACGAAGCGAAAGAAGTATGTAAGGATCGTAGCAAGTGGAAAGAAGTGGTCTCTGCCTACCCCTACGGGAAAGAGGCGTGATTATATGTATGAATGTATGTATGCTACTTGACAAGAGAACCAGCAGACGTATTCACAGAGACTCGATACCGTTTCCGATGTCGATAGATTCGACTCGAATCGAACGGAAACGGTATCGAGTCTCTGTGAACACGTCTGCTGGACTATTAAAAAATTTAAAAACATCCCACTTACATAAACAATATAAGAAAATATTAAAATAAATTAAATAAATAAAATCACCGACAAAAGTAGCGTTTTATTGCGGTTGTGCGGGTTTATGCAAAGCTATTTTTTTTGTTAGGAAAAAAAACTAACGTTTTTCGTCTCTCTTCATATGTTAGTTATATTTCTCTTTCTTATTTGTACCAACCCTTTAAAAATTTGCACTTGTTTTAAAATGACCTTATATGTGCCTTATATACTCGTACCTAATATTAAAATTTTGCCTTCCAATAAATTTTTTATTAATGTTTCCTCAGACGTCCGAAGTCCATTATGAGAGTACATCGTTTTCACACCGCTAGATGTCGTTGGTTTCCTGTCACGAGACCTGCCCCCTAGCGAACAATACTAGAAACATTCGTTCTCGCTAACTGTGCAAACCACCATTTTGATTTTGTCCTCATTGTTCGGCTCATAATGAAAGAGGTATTTATTTAAGTACACCAGGAAGACCTCGCCTGGACTTCGGACGTCTGAGGAAACATAATATAAAGATAAAGATTTTACTGAAATTTCACTATCTGTCATTCTAATTTGCTTATGATAAAATTTTCTAAAGGTGCATTCACGCTGCCAGTTGGCTTTGGCAAGAATTTCATTTATGGGATAGTTTTCTATCCAGTTCAGCGATGATACTGCTGACCTACAGCTGCCAGGGGACGCGTGTATACCAGCATCCATCAACAAGCTTTTAACCCAACCGCCAATCACTATCGGCTTGGCAGGCCGAATAGGAGGTTTCGTTGTAATAAACAGATTTGAAATAGACCCTCTAACGTCTTTAGTTAATTTGACTAAAGTTCTAACCCAAAAAACGGGATTAGTGTTTCGGTCAGGATAAGCCAGCAATGTCCAACTTGATTGTTGGTACTAATATGAATTTGTCTTGGACCCAACCCAATCATGGGAAATAATGTTAGAATCGACGTTATCGATAAAATGATCCGAATCGCAATGGAGAAGCGACAAATCATGTACCCTACGCCCAGATGTTAAGAACAAAATCGTAGCAGCTCGTCTTGAAATGTCATATAAAGTATTATTTGGAAGTATTTTATAAATGATTGATAAAGATTCTTGCATCGAATATGGGGACTTTTAGAGGTACAGGTTTAGCTAACGAAATTGCTTTAAGAATATGTTTTACAATTAGACTACTTGAAAGTTTTACATTTGAGACAGTCTCACAAACAGAATCAGATGCTATTGTTAACTTGTAAACCAGTAGGTATAGAACGATATGCTAGCTTGCTGGATAGATACAAATGTGCTAACTTGTGAAGGTTTTGGGAAATGCGATGACATTATTTTGCCGACACCAGATTGGCCAGTTAGTCCAAATTGGGGCGTAAGTTTTTAAGGTCGAAGGTCTCCAGCACGATGAGAGGAGCTTCTTTTCTTGGGAAGATCAGGTCTCCGTTAACGCATCCCACCCGAAAAGAGCCATGCTTCCATCTGCAGGTTGTAAATGTGAACAGGAAGACGGCCGGTCACAGTGTCTACCAGAGTAGCCCGCAGTTTCCGGATCTTCATTGGTCGAGTTGGCGCTCGGTACTTCACATCGGGGCGCTAAAATGGCTTCTTGCACTTCGGGGTTACCATTATGAAGTGACCCGATGCCGTGTTCAGGTGCTGTAGTACTCGCGGGATTAGTCCCGGCGAAGGAAACACCCAGGCAAGGTCGTATTGCCAATATTTGCTGAACGCATCGTGATAGCAGGCGTTCGAGTCTGACAAGTCGAGTGTATAGCATAGTTCGGTACGACGTGCGCTGTTTTTGAGGCGAACAAATCGATGTTTGGAGTTCCCTATTTTTTGAAGATTTTTGATCTAGCCTCTTCTTTTAGATGCCACTCGGAGCCGGCGCGATTACGTGACAGGTTGTCGGCTTCCGTATTTGTACACTCCTGGGAGGTGGTAAGGGACGAGTACAATATTGAGGCTGTCCGCCAAAGCCAGTAGATCCTTGGTCAACTTGAATAGGATTGAGGATTTCGTTACGAGACCACTGTCATGCTGTCGCTCTGTAGAATCACCTTCAAGTTGGCGAGCGTTGCAGCTTCCTTCGACATGGCGGCAAGCACTGCATACATTTCTTTGGAATTGCAATGCCAATTTTCCTGCAGACTGCTCCAGGTTCCTTGAATCTTTTTGTTGTTTACTAGAGCTCCCCAAAGCACGTCCGAAACATCTGTGACTATGTAGTTCATTAGTAATTTTTGTATGTATTGGAGACTTTTGACTTGTTTTCTAGCCACCATTCGAGTTCGGCTCTTACTTCGTCTGGATATAAAGTTAGCTTGCGCTGTGTCCTGCGAAGCAGATTGCTTCCCCGGAGGGTGATGAAGGTCGCAAAGTTGAGTAGCCCTAAGAGGCAATGCGCCTGCTTGAGGGTCCAACTGCCGCCAGCGAGAAGAGTCAACAGGATCTGGGGTATTTTGATGATCTTGTCCGGGGGCAGAGACTTTGTGTTCGATAGTGTGTCCCAGATGATACCCAGATATTCGATCGATTTCGTTAGAGTAGTAATGGATTTCTCGAAATTTACGCACCATCCGAGATTTGTCAGGAACCCTACTGCCGTCTGTACCTACTTGGGAACGAAGTAATTTTGGATCCTGATGAACGATGCAGTAATCGTCCAGAAATACTACTAGACGTATTCCTCTGGCACGCAACACCTCGGCAGTCCAATTCGTGATTGATGCAAACATAAAAGGCGTAAGATTATTTTATTTGGATTTTTTGGGTGCATCCCAATATTCCCAATAGAAGCCTAGCTTTTGCGCGCTATCTTCGTTCCGAGATAAAAAAACAGCCTATGTGACTGACTAAAAATGCGATTAGATTATTAGTACCCGGTATATTACTTTACTCTATGATTATTAGGTACCTACAAAAGTTAAACAAGATAATCAAATTACTATTAAAAACAACAAGTGTATTTATTGATTCCTTATCACCTGTCAATTAGAATAAATATTGTTGTTTATGGCACTCTAATATAAGCGGGCAACGATAGGATATAAATAACATGGTTACAATCTTAAGATAATTAACAAGTAGTGTATTTTTACATTACTTGTGGGAGCGTGCATTGCTCTTGAAACTTAGTAAAATAATAACTTGTGATAAAAACGTAACTAAAAATTTATCCTAACTATAAATATTGTACCATATAATGTACCTATACAATTATGAAAAATTAACATAAAAGTAAGTTTGATTAATAATCTTTCTGATTATTCAAAACTAACCAATTTAAAGAAAAACTTTTATAATTTGACATTAACATTAGGGTGCCCTTTAACGCCGAGACCAGTCACCATAAAGGTAGCTCCACACGGCGGCTTCTGTTCCTCACCAATGGTCAGGCTAGCAGTAGTAACAAACAGTACATCCAAGTTGGGTCCCCCAAAAGTGGCAGAGGTCACCTGCTTGACCGGGATTTCCAGTTTCTGCAAGGTCTTTCCAGTTCTAGGGTCAATATTGAAGACGCAGGAGCTCAAGAAGACGGCTACCCAGAGGTTGCCCTCCGTGTCTATGGTCGAGCCGTCAGGAAAGCCCTCAATGTTGTTTTTCTCAAAGTCGAAAATGTATTTTAAATTTGCTGAAAAAACAAAATAAGTTGTTTAAATAATTTGCAATAATCTAGGTAGGTGATTCCGATCGATTTGCATTTGACGCAAACTTCTTTAACGTAAACGTGGAGCCACACGTCTTGCATCCACGTTAGTTATCTTGCTAAAAGTACTCACGACATTTTTAATCTTCACCAATTTTATATCGTGAGTATTGCATCGTAAAATGAACTCAGGCTTCTTGTAGTTTATGACGATAAATTAAGTAGGTATAACGAGCCATTTACACGAGGGCAATCCACTAAGACTGCATACAAAAAAACCTTGAGGACAATCCATTCCATTGTCCTCAAGTTTTTTTTGTATGCAGTCTTAGTGGATTGCCCTCGTATAAATGGCTCGTAACGCTCCCAGAAAAAATATGTAGGTACTTAGTCGAATAGTGAATACTTTTTGATAAAATCACGAACGGCCTGTTTTCGTTTTAATTCCGTTCTATTCACGGCACAAAGTGGTTATCTGCATGGACACTAATATTATAAAGAGGAAGGAAAGATTTGGATTTGTGTATTATTGTATTTTTGAACTAAAAGACTACAAATCTTTCCTTGTTTTTCCTCAAAAAAGTTAGTACTAGTCAAAGTAGTTCTTTCACCATTAGAATGCTAAAATATCCCCGACATCGGCTATATTTTATCACAGTATTTCCACGGGAACGGGAACTACGCGGGTGAAACCACACGGAACAAGAGTACATACCTATTGCCCAAACAAAGAGCCACTTTTTAAAGCGGTTAATAATATTAATATGTCCTAAACTATATACACTTACAAATCTCTCCGGTGTCCACGTCATAGTCGTATCGCCTGATTTTGCTTTCCACCGAGTCGGTGTAGTAGAAGGCACGAGCGGTGAGGTCCCATGCCAGCCCATTGGAGGCCTCAATCTTGTCGGCCAACCTGATCAGCTTGGAGCCGTCCAGGCGGTACAAGCTAGCTTTCTCTACCTCGAAGGAGCCCATAGATCTCTCTTTACCCATAGGTAGAATAGTGCCTGTAGAAGATTTTTTAAATTAAGTAGGTACAAGTCGAATTTAATCACAAAGGGTAGGTACCAATGTAGAATAAATAACATAAATTTAAAAACCCAAAACATACATATATCTAAACAGGCTGGACAGATTTAGAACACTCAAAGTCACCTTTCAAACAAAAACAAACTTAATCAAAATCGATTCAGCCGTTTAGGAGCTACGAATTTTGAGTATTAAACCAACGAGACGTCACACTCACTAGTTTCTTTGCAAAAAAGTCTGCCAATTTCTGCGCGGGGGACGAGGAAAGAAACACAAATAATTTTAAAACAAACGCATTTTTTGACAAAACAATTGAACACTAGCTTGAACTAGATGCACACAAATAAATTCACCAATCCAAGCACTCCGTGGACTCAAAAAAACTAGTTGTATATAACAGGTATGCGTGTTGACCGACACTTTTTTTTTTTGCAGAGGGGAACGCCTGTCAGTGGCGTCTCCGGTTGATTTATTACAAAAAAGACATTCAGTTACAAACATACTTACACGTCAAACTTATAACACCCCCCTGTTTTTCGTCGGGGTTTTAGTAAACACACCAAAAAAAACATTTTTATTAATCGTTGTTGAGCGGCAATACACACACAGTCTGCACTGAGAAAACTGGTAATCATAAAAGACGTGAAATCAGCTTAAGTAAGATGAATTCACCTCAAGGACGGAGCATACTGATATCACCAAAAAGAAAGATGATAACACGTCTGATGATGATAACTGAATTTAAGATGACGTGTCACCGTGGCTTTAGTCGGCCGAGCATACATAATGTGATTATGTTTACTACTATTTATGTTTGCTTTCATCATATCTCGAGTTACGTACTATTATATTACCTACTATTTATCGAGGACTTCCTCATATTTCCAGTTTTGTAAAATTGTAACACGCTAGGCTCGGTGGGGCGTCAGCAGAGGTGAAATAAAACTAAAAAACCGTGAGGATAGGACTTTTTTTTCAATTAAGGTTTTTCGACAGACAAAGAGCCGGGCGCCGCCGTCCACTATATGCCTGTGAATTCCCTGATCCAGATATTTCAAAGGTTTCCAAAAGAGCCGAGGAACCTATCTCTACTAATGAAACCTTGCGATCTATGTTGGAGCGAATATAATGTCAAATGCATCTTAACTACTTATATCTAAACCCTGAGTCAAACGATAGTGCGTTTTAATTTGACCATGGCGCCATCTATCGAGAACGTATGACAATTGTTTGCGTTACGTGTGCGTTAACACTAGTGTGTTCCACTATTATTTTTCTACAATTTGCCGATGACTTCCTCATATATCCAGTTACGTCTAGTCCAGGTGTCGAGGGTCAGAGGAGTATGGAGGAGTTGAGGTGGAATCTCCATCGTGAAAAGGGAAGATCTTCCGCCAGGCGAAGTGATTGTGCCTGGGGACCTCGGTCCAACGGTTGATGTTAGGCAGTTGTATTTATACAAACTCATTAGAAAACTTCGATAGCGCGGTTTAGAACTCGGCCGTCTATTGGCGCGTTCTATGTAGTGTCACTTATAATAATATGCTTAGCGCATAAAATAATATGACTGTAATATTAAATATTATGATGCTGGGATTTCATCGTATTTTCGGTGATACTTCTTCATATTCAACTAGGAAATCTATATGAGTAGGGTGACGGTGTCATTGTGTTTTATGTTTATAATCTTACTTATAAATACCTATTCCACCTTAACTTATTAATGCGATTATAGCGTAATATTAACCTATTTTTTCCTTATTGTACGACAATGCTCCAGTTTCAGACAAACGTCACGTTATTTTATGATAAAGAAGAATTAAAAAATATCATGTCTTTGTTATAATTATGTGAGCGGAATGGAGCGATTGGAGCTAGCGCCGAAAGTGCTGTCATCATATTTTTAAGGAATCACACAGAATGTTATGCATACTCATAGATGAGATTCTGTAGTCGTATTTTAGTAATCATCACTTATATTAATATGATGCTTACTCTAAAAATAAGATTCTGTAATCAATTTTGGTAGGATTCACATTATTCTATAAAATTAAATGTGGTGCTAGGACTTCATCGTATTTTCGGTGATACTTCTTCATATTCAACTAGGAAATCTATAAAAATACGGCGACGGTGTCATTGTGTTTTATAATTATAATCTTACTTTATTAATATCATACAAATTTATAGTACAGTGAGTTATTATTTGAAGAAGAGAATATTATATTGTGTGACAAATTTTTACGATGCTAAGAATCATAATATCGCATTACTTACTCAAACAATTCGATTCCAACTAATATATTTCGATTATAGCATAGTATTAATCTATTATTTCCTTATTTTACGATAATGCACCTGTTTTAGACCAACGTCACGTTATTTTATGATTACGCCGAAATGACATTTTTTTCAGTGTGAAAACGACTACCTATTTCGGTTCATGAGATACATGACAGACGGACGGACAGTGGAAGCTTTGTAATGGAATAGTACCTACTAACGTAAATAGATTTCTGGCCAGCCCTAGCTACGAAGCTGGATATACTATCGATATACAACACTAACTCTTAGAATTAAAACAGCATTGACCTGCGAATAGCCGCCCCCTGGGATCAGCCTTCCCGTCGTTGATCCTGTAGCCCGAATCATCAGCCTCCGCCAGCTCCCGGACCACCTTCGCAGGAGTGCCGTCCTCGCCGTCCCACTGGACCACCACGAACTTCTTATCCAGTCCCACCATGTACTGGTCCGTGGTTCCTTCCACTGGCACGATGAAGCCTGGCCGGCCATCTGTAATCAAGTCCTGATTTTATCAGTTTCATCCTTAGATTAAACGTGTATTAAAGGGAATATTTTGTTTTCATTGCAGGTATTAACTCATTTAAAGCAAAAAACTAGTCTCTCTTCATAAAGTACTAAGATTACGGGCCTGTTGGCTGAGTTGGTAGTGACCTTCTAAGAGGGAGGTTGCGGGATTCGATTCGCGGCCGACACCAACATTTGAGTGCATGAACGTGTACCTGTTAATTCTGTGTCTAGGTGTTTATATGTATTATTTAAATGTATCAGTTGTTTAGCACTCATAGTAAGTATATTTGGTGCCTAATTTCACAATTGACTGTAACGAAATTTAATTGCGAGTAATCATTTACTAATAAGTTCGATTTACATTTTATAGTTTGGTATAGCAATTTATCTATACATATAATAAAACTCTAACGGGGCCGTGTCTGTACATTAAATATTTTTTGAAAATTTTAACGGTAGTGTATATAGTTATCGATATAGATACCGGAACACCAATTTTTGGAATTTTTGTCTGTCTGTCTGTCTGTCTGTCTGGTTGTGCACGCATCACTCAAAAACTACTGGACGGATTTTGATGAAATTTGGTATGGAGATAACTGAGTACCCGGGTCAACATCTAGGGTACTTTTTATTCCAGGAAAATATCTCATTCCCACGGGAAAATAAATAAACTGGTTAAAAAGAGAAATACGTACTACTCCGAAACAATAACACCTAGAAACTTAAAAAATGGTATGAATGTGTCTGATATGTCATAGGAAATTGGTATGAAGGGATTTTTGGAAATTCCCACGGGAACGGGAATAAACTAAATCCAAGCGGGAAAACGCCGCTGGGCACCCGCTATTTGAAATATGATATGTAGGTGTCTTATGTATGTCGTAGGCAACCACTATGAAGGGATTTTCGGAAATTCAATTCGCTGGGCATCCGCTAGTAAAATAATGAACCAACTTAAAAAGTGTCGCAACTGAGTTCCAAAAATTGATGACGTCACAACTCAATACCACTCAATACTCAGTAAATTTTTCATAGTAAATTTTCTTTTTGACAGATGATAAAAAGTAACTCACTTGACTACGTAGTCAAATACCCTATTCACTAGTTTACGATTATTTAGGGACTAAATAACATTTTTATTTTTTTCTTACCAATTGCAGTCTTGGTGTGCTTCCTGGTGGAAGGCTCGTACTTGTGGATGGTCTTCCCGAGGATGTCCACGAAGACCAGCGCCTGCAGCCCCTCATGCCAGTGGGGGCCTTCGCCCAGCTCCAGCGGCTCGAAGATCTTTTCTATCTTGATTGGCATCTGGAAATCCGAGTGTCACTTTTATTTTAGCAACCAAATCTTTACTAGTAAGACATGAGATTAATTAAAATTCTTCTCAATTCAACAATAGGTATTGCCGCCAACTGCTTGAGATTTTTGTAAGATTGTGCAAATGGTCTTTACTTAAATTCCTCCTTTACTAATAGTTCTTGTTTCCAGCTTTTTAG
Source organism: Ethmia dodecea (assembly GCA_963855545.1). Taxonomy (NCBI): domain Eukaryota; kingdom Metazoa; phylum Arthropoda; class Insecta; order Lepidoptera; family Depressariidae; genus Ethmia; species Ethmia dodecea. Next base: position 676,234 of record OY979448.1, read on the forward strand.
GCAGTCTGGGTTTTGATTTCTTAAATTACCTTTTCTTATTTTATTTACTTAGGTATTTTTAATGGTTTTCTTCCAACCTCTTTGAACTAAACTATGGTGATAGAAGTTAGTGTAAATATAGCGCCCCATCGCAGTAGTTTGCACAAGTGGCGAATATTTAAATTTTACCTATTGCGTATTAGAGCAAGATCTCAGGGCCGTATACCTTACCTTATTTTCTGAGTAGGTAACCAAATGAGCGGCATAAAGTAGGTACTCTACTCGTACTTAGTAAGTATTTCTCGCCAGTCATATTGGCACGTTTTTCGTATTTTCGCATATTCCCCGTGATTTAGCCTACTTTGAAAGTGCCCGCTAATTTCAGGAATCCGAGATTGTTTTTACGTTTGGCTTTAGCTGTAGGGGGCAAAGATATTATATATAGAAAGACGTAGATATGTCACTAGAGCGCGGAAAATGAGGCCGAAAAATGTAGTTAATTAACCACATTTTATTTAGTCGCATTGTATTTCAATTTCAAGCGCAACTGTTGACAGATAGCTGTCTCTTTCTTTATTATTCGTTCCGTATCATCTTTCCCCGTCATTGTTGTATGCTATAAATACGCTAAGAAGTAAGTACCTATGTGAATGTTGTAGCCACTCGTAGCGGATCAATTTTTAAACGCGCGCAGTATGAGTATAACCTCATCCTTACTTTAATATCTTTGGTAGGGAGCATCTTCTGGTTTACAATATTACGGCCGTCACTTCGCGCGTCATAGGTAGAAACCCCGTAGTTACGAAAATCTGAAGATGGCGGTAGCCTCCTACCTAGGTGCTAAAGCTACGTAAAAACAATTGGGTAGTTGACAGCATCGAAATTAAATAGCGAGTAGGCATTGATTTAAAAGATTATCCCAAAACACCTCTAAATATGTATTTCGGTTTTTATTTGACAATTATAGAAAATTTAAAAATAATAAAACAATCAAAAAAAGTGTTGCAATTGAATACTAGAAACTATGACGTCACACCTTGCTATTTAAGTACATTTTCCATAGTAAAATTTCGTTTTGACACATCATAAGAAGTAACTGATTTGACTAGGCAAGACACTACCCTAAAGTCTGACAGCTGATAAAAATCTTCTTCTCTTCTCCTCCTTCCGTGTACGAGGTGAAAAAAGTTACGCCGTGTACGAGGTGGGGTCCATTGGACCTTGGGGTCCAATGGACCCCACCTCGTACATCGTATCCTCTAACTTTATGTTGGTTTATCTATAAAACCATAATGTATATCCACGATTTTTTTATTTACAATATTGTCTATATAGGAAATAAAAACACTACTAAGATTATTCGATTTTCTTTATTCTTAAAAAAAAAATGGAAACCAAAATAGGTATTCTTAAGCACAGAGAAAAGTTATTTGAATTATTGAAAATATGAAAAAATACACTTGTCATTTTTTATGCTTGTATACCTGAAAAAGAAAATCAATTGTATTATATACACACAAACACGCATCCTCCCTCACACACATACATACATATTATATATATATCTATACATATAATAAAACTCTAACGGGTCGTGTCTGTAGGTACATGAAATATTTTTTGAAAATTTTAACGGTAGTGTATATAGTTATCGATATAGGTACCGAAACAACAATTTTTGAAATTTTTGTCTGTCTGTCTGTCTGGTATATTATATAAATATAATAAAATATAATAATTAAACTCTAACGGGCCCGTGTCTGTACATGAAATATTTTTTGAAAATTTTAATGATAGTTTATATAGTTATCGATATAGATACCAATACACCAATTTTTAAAATTTTTGTCTGTCTGTCTGTCTGGTTAGGCACGCATCACGCAAAAACTATTGGACGGATTTTGATGAAATTTAGTATGGAGATAATTGAGTGCCTGGGTCAACATTTAGAGTGCTTTTTATTCCAGAGAAATATCTCATTCCCACGGGAAAATATAAAGACTGGGTAAAAAGAGAAATACGTACTATTCCGAAACGATAACACCTAGAAACTTGAAATATGGTATGGAGGTGCCACATATGTCGTATTCAACCACTATGAAGGGATTTTTGGAAATTCCCACGGGAACTGGAATTTATAAACTGGATTGAGGAATGATTAGAATTTTTGTTTGTTTTTTTGTATTGAAAAGAATACTACCGGTTTTACCGATATTTTTTTTTTGACAATGGAAAGCGTCCTTTTCTGGAAGTAACATAGGCTATAATTTTCCCACGGGAACATATATATATATATTGTAAGGGAGGAACCTATTTTAAAAGATATAAATGACCAAGATCCGAATATTATGGTTGTATCTCGCGTTTATTGTATAGTAAAAATAACTAAAAGCTAGATACACATCTAAATAACAAATAATAACAGACAACCTTTATTAGTTAAACTACTACCACTAGGATTGCTATATAAATATGTGCAAAATCTACTTGATAATAATAGTAAAGATCAAAGCTAGGATGGTTTATGCATATGGCACTTAATGTAATAAAGCAAATGTAAGCAAAGGTTCGATTTATGCATGTAAACATTAATGATTATGCGTGATATTAACAAAGCGTGAATGCATCTAAATTATAACAATAGCTAAGCAGTTCTATTCCTAAAGCAAAAGATTTATGAGTATGGGATGATACAACACGATAACCCGGTTCCTTCCGTGTTACGAAAACAAACTGTTTTATCGTGGTGTGAACGCGTTCAATTCGATCGTATCGTGTTCCGTGTTACGGAAGCGCGGCGAGAGTCGAAGTGAACTGGCTGGTGGCAGCGGCGAGGCTGCCTTATATACTATTTGGGTCGCGACGCCGGTGACGCACGCGGGGGGCGCGGGCTGGCCGACGAGTAGTTCTCGCTGCACGATGAGGATGACGTAATAGGCGCGTCGCGTAGTAGGTAAGGTTGCCGTGTTACAGGCTCCCCCTCTGGCTCCGAAGACGTCCCGACGAGGAAGCCAGGACTGGTATGGATGGTGTCATCTACTTCGTCTGACCACGGGTGCGTAGTGTGACTGAGGTGGCTTGGGGCTCCACCTTCTTAGGCCGACCACGCTTACGCAGTGGCGCGGCTGAGGTGGCTGGAGGAGGCGCCACCTTCTTTGGCCGACCACGTTTTCGGAGTGGTGCGGCTGGACTGGGCAGAGGTGCTGACTCAGGGCCCTGGAACGGGCGGAGCGCTGACGAGTGGTACAGGCCCAGGGACTGGTCAGGAACACTGGGGTCTGCAATTTCAAAAGAACTAGGTCCATGACTTCTTAATATTATGTAGGGTCCATCACGCCTTGGTGCGAACTTGGCGCTGAACCCCTTAGAAGAGCTGCTAAGGACATGTGAATCTACCATTACATGATCACCAGGTTTATATTTAGGACATTCATTTCGTTTTTTATCTACGTAGTGTTTTCTTTGTTCTTCTTTTAATTCTTGTGTTTCTCTTGCCCTTTTAAGTGTGTTTGCTAGTTGTAAAAGTTTTGGTGTTATTTCTGGTATAAAATTTTCTTTTTCAATTATTGCTTTTAAGTCATGATTAACATCATCAGGAGTTCTCAAATTTCTTCCAAAAGTTAGAAAAGCTGGTCTGTACCCAGTTGATGACGAAATGACTGTATTCATAGCAAATCTGATGCTTGATAACATTTCGGGCCACGAAGAGTGATCGTCGCCTACTAACATAGCAAGTTGAGTTTTGAGATCTCTGTTTCTCCTTTCGACTGGGTTCGTTTCTGGATGATAAAGTGGAGTAAAACCTTGTTTTATGTTCAAACAGTAACTCAACTGTTGCATCACATTACTGACGAATTGACTTCCGTTATCACTTATGAAACGGCGGGGCGTTCCATATCGTAAAATAATTTCATCGAGAAGTATCTTAGCGCATTCTTTTGCTGTTGCTTGCTGTAATGCAAATAATTCCACCCATCTGGTTGCATAGTCCTCTATTATAAATATCCATGACATATTATTTTCACTTTTAGGCAACGGTCCAAACAAATCGAAGGATATTACTTCAAAACGCTGATTGAGAGCGGTAGTTTGCAATAGCCCAGTTGGCTTCATATTACTAGGTTTATATCTTTGACAGGTGATGCATTCTTTAATGTAGTTTTCTATTTGCTTTCTCATTCCTTTCCAAAAGTATCTCCTTGAAATTCTTTCAATTGTCTTCTCAACTCCGTAATGGCCAGCAATAGGATCGTCGTGATATGCTGAAATGATTGCACCTTGTTCTGACTTTGGTACTACTAATGGACAATCATCAGTGTCACGATCTGGATTATAGCGGTATAGTAACCCATTCTCTGTAAGATATCCTTTCCTGCTCCAATATTGGCCGTTTTCATCGATGGTGTTGTCTTCTAAGGCTAATATTATCTTTTTAACAGTTTCGTCTTCTAATTGAGCTGCTCTTATTTCCTTTGCACTCCTTTTTGGCATGTCTATAATAATGTTGCAGATTTTACAGCTCTCTTCGACTTCTATACTGCAGGTAGGACGGGACAATGCATCGGCTACAATATTTGTTTTGCCTGTGATGTATTTTATAGTTATGTCGTAAGCTTGTAACTGCAATGCCCATCTAGCTAATCTTCCGGTCGGTGACTTCAGTGTCATAAGCCATTTAAGTGCTTGATGATCTGTTAGTACCGTTATAGGTGTACCTTCTATATAACCTCGGAATTTATTAATCGCCCAAACGACTGCAAGTGCTTCCCTCTCTGTGGTACTGTAATTCCTCTCTGCTTGAGTTAGTAGTCTACTTGCGTACTCTACGGGATGTTCATCTTCTCCCTCCCCCTGCACTAAAACAGCACCGATGGCATAGTTACTTGCATCAGTCTTTATTATAAATGTCTTATTCTCATCTGCTTGACGAAGTACTGGGGCTGATACTAAGTCTTTCTTAAGAGATTCAAATGCACTCTGTTGTTCCTTTCCCCAACGCCATTCAGCGTTCTTACGTGTTAGACGAGTTAGTGGTTCAGATTTCTTCGCGAAATTCGATATGAACCTCCGATACCATGAACACATTTGAAGAAAAGATAGCAAATGTTTAATGTTTTTTGGTTCGGCTTGTCCTGTGATAGCAGTGACCTTTTCTGGGTCTACTTCTAATCCTTTTGGCGTTATGTAGTGACCAAGGTATTTTACCTTTGGGCAACAGAAATTGCATTTAGCTTTGTTGATTGTTAAATTGTATTCTCGTAATCGATCAAAAACCTCTTGTAGGTCCTTTAAGTGTTGTTTATAACTTTCTGACAGGACGATGACATCATCAATATATATCAGCATCTTTATGTGACTCAGCGAATTTCGGAATCTGTCCATTAGTCGCTGGAAAGTAGCCGGAGCATTACGCAATCCAAACGGCATTCTCAGAAACTTGTAAGTTCCGAACGGTGTCACAAAACATGTTTTCTCTTGATCTTGCTCTTGGACCCGTATCTGCCAGTAGCCTGATTGTAAGTCTATGGTGCTCATATATGGCGTAGGCTGAGCACCATGTAACAAATCGTCAATTCTTGGCAATGGATACATATCTGGAGTAGTGAAAGTGTTCAACTGTCTATAATCCACGCAAACTCGTGTCCCTCCATCTTTCTTAGGCACCAAGACAACCGGTGCTGTCCACGGTGATTGGCAAGGTTGAATGACACCTGATTCTAACATCTTGTTAACTTCTTGCCTCAGAATTTGGGTTCTTGCTGCTGATAACCTATAAGGGGTAACTGAAATAGGTTTATGATTACCTGTATCAATGACGTGTTCAATTTGAGTAGTTGGCTTACCATTGGCAATAAAAGCGTCTTCATTGCGTCGGAGAAGATCTTCCAGCTGTTGGTGTTCGCTATCACACAATACACTTACAGACGCAATATCATTGGTGGGTTCAAATAGGAAGGTAAGTTCCGGGGACAAATCGATGTCGTCATCGTATTCAGCCAAACTGTTCTGTGCGTCGAAATAGAGCGCATCCAGTACGGGTGAGTGTCCATCAAACATCAGCTTTGGCTTCTTATTTGGTGGTGTCGAAAGATCCAACGGAATTAACGGTCCGTATTGCTTCGGAGTTCTGGACGCATTTTCGATATTCGCCGTTTCATGAGCTTCAGGCATGTTCTGCGATGGAATGTCGGCTTCCATCGGTTGAGCTTTCTCAGCGCATACGCTCGTCCCTGGTACTGGCAGCACCTCACATTTGCTAACAACTTCCGAAATACTCGTGGAAGGTTGCGGCGACCTCTGTGATCCCGGTGTGCTTGCCATAGGGGAAATCATTCGCGGAAGGGCAAACTCATCCTTCAGCTTCTCTGCAACAATGTCCTGTATAGACTCAACCTCCAATTCGTACACAACTGAGGGGTCATCCAGAAAGCGGCAGGTTCGTTGAGGTATATTTAGCATAAGCAAGGCATCCGTGATAAACCCTACTCCCAGTAGAGTCACATTGTTGGTAGCCTGCGGCAGAATAGTGAACGTTGACGGGATCACTCTGCCGAATAATGTAATTGGGGCCTTAACTATAAGGGCCATCTGTTTTTTGGGAATGCCGTCAGCAAGGGTTATGCTCATCTCTTTCTCCTCGAAGAGGTACCCATTCTTTACGAGCTGCTTATACAGTGAGTATGATGCAATATTCGATCTAGCTCCTGTATCAATCTGTGCAGTCCCTTTGATGTGGCCTATCTTTATCCTGACCACCGGCCTTAAATCCATTCCCGCGATATTAACTCCGCAGAAGCTGGCATCATTTGAAGTGGTTGGACTATATGATGAGCATTTAACGCAACGACTACGTATCACGCCAGGCTCTCCACATCCGTAGCAGGAGAACTTGGGCTTATCTGCTGGACGTGTGTTAGTAGCTGGAACGACCTTCGGAGCTTCGTTTTGTTCCGCTTTAGCCTTCTTCCTACATGTGTCAGTTGAGTGGCCAGGGATACGGCAGAAGTTGCAACGTTTGCCTTTTGAGGCAGGAGTATGTGGGCGCTGGTGCAGGTTCGCTTTCTCTTGCATGTGCCTTTCCACCTCTCTGGCCTTCTCCAGTAATTCATCAAACGTTGTCACGTGATCTCTGGCTATCTTCTCTCTGATTTCTAGTCTCAGTTGTCCATACACCAGATCTATGAGCTGGTCCTCGACTAGTCTATGGGTTTTGGGCAGCTGGGCTATTAGCGCGCGTTTTTCGGCTATGAAAGTCTCCGTGCTCTGTCGATCTTGACTTGTTTGCACAATCTCCTGGTAAATCAGGTACGGGAGTTTTTTGGGTGCAAACATGTGCCGTAACCTTGCCTCAAAATCAGCCCACGTCGTCACTTGAGCCTTAACACCTTGCCACCAGGTAGCAGCAGCATCAGTCAGGATCAACGGTAAGCCAGTCAGGGCATCTTTGTCGGTTATATGTTCCAACTTAATGTACACATTTAGGGCCGCTAAGAACGCTTCCACGTCACTAGAAGACTTGCTTCCAGCATATCTTGCTGAGCTTTGAGCAAGTGTCCCTGATCGACGGGTTTCTCCCATCTTCTCTAACAATTTCTCAAATTGTTTCTCCGAAAGACTCATTTTCTTTTGTTCTGTATGGATGTTACGCTTGTTAATAATTACCCTAGCTCGCGATATATTCAAAGAAGGTTGTCTGTGAGGTCTTGGTCGTAAATTATAAGTTTTAGTTCGGGCCTCGAGTTGGGACGCCAGTTTGTAAGGGAGGAACCTATTTTAAAAGATATAAATGACCAAGATCCGAATATTATGGTTGTATCTCGCGTTTATTGTATAGTAAAAATAACTAAAAGCTAGATACACATCTAAATAACAAATAATAACAGACAACCTTTATTAGTTAAACTACTACCACTAGGATTGCTATATAAATATGTGCAAAATCTACTTGATAATAATAGTAAAGATCAAAGCTAGGATGGTTTATGCATATGGCACTTAATGTAATAAAGCAAATGTAAGCAAAGGTTCGATTTATGCATGTAAACATTAATGATTATGCGTGATATTAACAAAGCGTGAATGCATCTAAATTATAACAATAGCTAAGCAGTTCTATTCCTAAAGCAAAAGATTTATGAGTATGGGATGATACAACACGATAACCCGGTTCCTTCCGTGTTACGAAAACAAACTGTTTTATCGTGGTGTGAACGCGTTCAATTCGATCGTATCGTGTTCCGTGTTACGGAAGCGCGGCGAGAGTCGAAGTGAACTGGCTGGTGGCAGCGGCGAGGCTGCCTTATATACTATTTGGGTCGCGACGCCGGTGACGCACGCGGGGGGCGCGGGCTGGCCGACGAGTAGTTCTCGCTGCACGATGAGGATGACGTAATAGGCGCGTCGCGTAGTAGGTAAGGTTGCCGTGTTACAATATATATATATGGATCTGCCAATCACTATTCCTATGTCTACCGATTTAATAAAAAAAATTAATTTAAATAAGCAAATTAATAAAAAAAAATTGCACGACTCGAGGAGGCTCCTTTCCTGCACCACATATTATTTAGTTACAAAGCAACATTATAACATAGCAAAACAAATTATAAATTATATAATAACGATAGAAATATAAAAAAATGTACTTACCTTTTGACTACGCCGTGTACGAGGTGGGGTCCAATGGACCCCAGGTTACAATTTTTTTGAGTTCCACTGCAGATTATGCATAAACCGTAATGCTATTAAATTCAGCTTTATAAATACTGAGATTACCTGAAACTAGAACTTCTTGGGCCAAAAGACATCAAAGTAAACCTCAAAAAACTGAGGCTGGGGTCTATGAGACCCCACCTCGTACACCAAGGGTTAAATAAAATCAATTGCTTTTCGTTATAGTCTCGCCAAAACTTGAAAATGGCGCCGCTGAACCGATTTTGATGACATTTTTTGTGTTGGTTCGAGTGGGTTCAGGGTTGGTTTATACAATGGCAGAACAATCAATTGCTGCTCGTTAGTCTCGCTAGAACTTGAAAATGGCTGAACCGATTTCGATGAAATTTTTTGTGTGGGTTCGAGTGGGTCCAGGGATCGTTTATACGGTGGCCGGACCACTAATATTCCTGTAAAATATATGTACCTACAGTAGGTACTTGCAGAACATTTCAACAAGACACCTTCCATTCAGCGGTAGGTACCTTCTCTTGTAGGGTAGACTGGGTACGGTTGAAACGCAGGACGGTTGAAACAAAGCGAATATCTCGACACCCGTGCGTGATAAGGTAAAGGGTACAAGGAGAGAACGAAGCGGGTGACAACTAGAAACACGAATCTTAGTATTGCGTCGCTCTTTGCACGCTGTTCTGGTGTATAGGGGGGCCCATTGTGTTTTTCGTATTTGTACATTTTTGTAATTATTATGGTTCCACTAAAGTTAGAATATTAAGAATTTTTTATCGTTTTAATCGAAGTTTTTAGAATATATCTGTATGATTAGTTTTTATTCAAGTTTATTATCACTCTTACTGTATACCGTTTTATACCCGAAAAGGGGGTTGGGGACAGTTGAAACATTTTTTGTGGGTACAGTTGAAACAGTTTATTTCTTTCATTTTCTTGCTTCTTAGATTCCAAAAATACGCCAAATGAAGACTACGAGGTCAGGCCAACTTATCCAAACAAACAATTCTATGAAGATGTATTCGCATGGAGAGTTTATAGAATATTGTCTCAGTTCTGTTTGCAACAATTGTGGTTTCGAACGATCTCGTATCTTCATAAGTATTTTCGTTAAAATATTGTTATATTTATCTCATTTTTATATAATTGTAAGTTGTGCTTAATATAAACCTTTAAAGGCTTATTAAAATAATGTTGAATTTTATAGTCTTACTTAGTTTACTAGTAAATTTATGTATCTTGAATAATTTAAATATTAATAAAAACATTTGTAATGTTCAACTGAGCTATTACGAGTCCTAAAGTGTTATTATATGATGAATAAAATATGTTCATTTATAATAATTTGTATTATTTGCGTGTGTTTCAATTGACCCCAGGCAGTGTTTCAACCGACCCTGGCATGGGTACGGTTCAAACAAATTTCCGTATCTTTAAATTTGTGTTTACATATAAAATACAATACATTGATCTCAAATAACATTGCCTATTTGTAGACAGATACATGGTCTTTTATTTAATATATTTATGTCCTCGCTGGCATAATTAATCCCGATGCTACAGTCGATAAACTGAAAAATGTTTCAACCGTACCCAGTCTACCCTACGTCTTAATTTTTATCATTGGTTTCACCCGCGTTTTTCCTGTTATCGTGGGAATACGGGGATAAAAATATAATACCTTTTGTAAGTAAAATTATTAAGACACCTTATACACCGAAAATGCGTACACTACCGAGAAGCGAACGTATGTAAATATATACCTAGTCTGTATCGCAAACTATGTATATACTCGTACTTAAAAGAGAAATACCAATGATAATATCCTACTAATATAATAAACGTGAAAGTTTGTGAATATGGATGTATGTTGCTCTTTCTCGAAAAAACTTCTCAACGGATTTTGACGAAACTTATTATACATCAGAATAACAGATATGCTATATTTTATCCTCGTATTCCCACGGGAACGGGAGCTACGTGGATGAAACTTCGAGACGCTGCTAGTACTTTATACTGGGGATAAAGTATACCTACGCTTAGGCAACACTGCTAGCAATATTATGTAAAAGGAATAGTAGGATTAAAGAAGTCTAGCTTTTGACCGTGATTTTGACTGCGTTCCGACATAAAGCAGCCTAGGTATGTGCCTTCTCGAAAAATGAGACAACATTATTGCAAAACTTGAAAAAGTATCTAACTATAATAGTACATTATGATATAAGTGCGGTAGGTTGAAAATTACAGCCGAGGCGATATTGCTAGCCCGAGCCGTAGGCGAGGGCTACAATTAAGCAGAGGCTGTAATTATCAAAGCGCACGTATGTCATACGACGTTTTATAACACATTTGCGAGGAAATAAAATAAAACTAGGACTTTCATAAACTAATAAATCTTTAATTACTTGTTGAAGCAGTTATAAAAATTTGAACAATTTGTGAAATTGATTATTACGTTGCCAGTTGGCATTTTTAATGTAGTCAAGTTATTGTTATTAGTTACAATTTCACCAATCTCTCTCTCACTCTCTTGAGTGAAAGTAGGAGAAACGAGACCACCGGGTTCTGCAGTCGATGGCGGCGGCGGAGGCGACTGCGACGATGGTGGAATGTACGAGTGTGTACTCGTAGATGGTCGAGAGTCAACACTTGGCTCAAAATTTATATTCCTTGTAATGCGGGAACTAATTTGTTCTTTATTTCTCATCGAGTCATCTATATAGCTCTCGGCTACACTGCTCGACCGCCACCCTCCGTGGCGTTTTAGTTTCAATAAGTTCGCACCTGAATCTGCGAGCAATGTAGCCGAAGACCTTCTGAAACTGTGACCTGTGTATTCATGTGGATCATTCAAATTTAAGAAAGTGGCAATTTGTTTCGGCGTTGCTCCAAATTTATTAATGCCAATGGGTTGGTCAGCGCATTTTCCATTTTGGTAATTTTGAAAATATCTGTTAGACTTCGCTTTTGTTAAACGAAGCGCTTCGTATTTTTTCACTATGTCGTAAAAAGGCCCCTGTATTGTGAAAGATCTTGGAATTTTATTTTTGTATTTCTGATCTGGACAAGAAGAACCCGCCCATGGTTCTCGACATCATTAGTTGTGATGTTTGCCAACTCTTGACGTCTACATGCACCATTTATACCAAATATTAATACGACCTGAAAAGAGATAAAAACAGCGTAAAAAATACCTATATTGTAATATAAACCATAATACTATGTATGGACTATTTTTGTCTGAAAATAAATAATATTTTTTTTATTATTATTTTTTTTTTATTATTATTTTTTTTATTGTAAAGAAATACGAAAGTGAAAGAAGTTAATAACAATAATTTAGTTTCAACTGACATTTGTTGCCAAATATCGGCAATCCGGAGCTTCTTTTAGGAATGTCGTGACATTGTCAGCCGAAAATACTTTCGACTTTTTACTCACATGGCCATCTGAGCGTCGTTTTAGAAATGCCAGCAAGTTGGAATAGGACTTGATATCAACTCCATGTTTTGTTTTCACAGTACTTTTTAGCATTGAATAGTAGCACCACAATGAGCTTGATTTATATTTTTGAGAAAGTTCCATGAAATAGGCTAAAAATACACTTTCTGAAAATGAACTTGCATTTTTGCTTGTTTTCCAAACGACGAAATTTTGATACGCTTGTAAGTATCTATCGGTCGATTTTTCGGGCAAGAGGCTTATAGTAGCCTTTTTTGCTACCTCTGAGACTTCTGGCGGTGTCGAATTAATAAAATCATCACTACTTGACGACATTTTTCAATTAAAAAAACAGCGATAAGAAAAAGCGCGCGGAATTATTTTTACTTGTTCACAAATAATTACCGATCAGCTTTTTTTTAGACAAAGGCACAAAAACAGCCAGTATTACTGATAAAGTAAATTAATATTTTTGTGTTTTTGTTACAGATACACGGTTACAATTTATTGTCAAATCTAATTAAATTAAAGAATTAAATGTTTATTTATTACGTTTTATCTCCCAAAGTTAATTTTATTTATAAAATGTTGACCACTTTTTTGACATAAAAACTCTTTGCTGAGATTTTTAAAAAGTACCGTTCGTTTTAAGACGGAGCATCTTGATAAACCGTGCGTTTTACTTTACACTTACCGCACTTGGGCGTAATGAGATACAATACCATATTGAAATTGGTGAAATAAGACACCTTTTACGAGCAAATGTGTTATAAAATAATATAACTACTAGTATTAAACAACAACTTTAATTTTTAAGTCGTTATTGGAATAATTTATAGTTGTACAATGCTTGTACTGTACTCCAATATAATAGGGCAGGGTTTAAACAACAAGGTAACTCTTAAGATAAATAACAAATGCTACACAATAACTTATGCTATAAACATTGTATTTGTATAAAATAATGAAAACTTTACACAAATCATAATATGTAAATTACAAATATTAATTTCCTTCGAATATTTTAATAGTGTAAAAATTGTTCTTTTGATTGACCTAAGCTTCGTTTTTACAATTTAACATTAACATTAGGGTGCCCTTTCACTCCCAAGCCAGTCACCATAAAGATGTCACCTCCCGGCGGCTTCTGTGCCCCACCAAGAGCCAGGCTAGCCGTGGTAACAAACAGTACATCCAGGTTGGGTCCCCCAAAAGTGGCAGAGGTCACTTGCTCGGCCGGGATCTGGACTTTCTGCAGGACCTTTCCAGTTCTAGGGTCAATTTTGAAGACCGAGAAGCTCTCAAACCCTGCCACCCAGAGGTTGCCATCCGTGTCTATGGTCGCGCCGTCCGGCAATCCCACGATGTTGTTTTTTTCGAAGTCGAAAACGTAACTTAAGTTGGCTGAAAAAAAAAACAAATAAATTTTGTCGTTGTTTGCACGAAAAAGTGCAGTCACATTCCGCCTGAACCGAGCGTGCAAGCGAGAGCGCGGAACAAGCGATAAAGAGGCACGATCGGCTAAGTGTACGGCTTGTGTAATCGACTAGGTATAATTATCTCTGCATACCCCCTTGAGGATGACGGACGGACTATAATAGGTGAGCATAATTATTGGTAAATTACGTCAAACAAATTTCATAATTTTTTTTACATTAGTTTTATTTTATTTACATTTATTTATTAAAATCAACCACAAATCTAAAATATGAAAAAAAAACTCACGCCTTATATCACCCAGGGGGTAGACAGAGATACTATACATGAAGGTGGTGAGCCCATTGCCGGACCGGGTCAATTTACACATGTCTCAGAATTAATTCTGGTACCTGCGGGTTTCCTCACGATGTTTTCCTTCGCCGTCGAGCTAGTGATAAATATGTACGTAAGTTTTGAAAAACTCATTGGTACATGCCAGGATTCGAACCCGAGCCTCACCTCAGCCTGTTTACACACACACATGTGTAAACAGACCCGGTCCGGCGATGGGCTCACCACCTATCACGTTTAGGGGTCCAATATATCTCGTGAAATGTGGGTATATCCAGTAATGGAATACCTCTGCCTACCCCCTCGGGGATAAAAGGCGTGAGTTTATATTATATAACATAACATCTTACAAATCTCTCCCGTCTCTACGTTATAGTCGTATCGCCTGATTTTCCTCTCCATAGAGTCAATGTAGTAGAAGGCACGAGCGGCGACGTCCCACGCGAGCCCATTGGAGATCCCAATCTTGTCGGCCAACCTGGTCAGCTTGGTTCCGTCCAGGCAGTATAGACAGCCTTTGTCTAGCTGAAAGTTGCCTCGCTCGTCATCTTTGCCCATGGTCCCTGTGGAGGATATGTCACCGGACTCTTGTAAGTGTTGTCACTGTAATATATAGTATTTACTATACATATAAGTACTGTTATATACTAGTATATGAAGAAATAATATACTTTCAACACCGAAATCAAATAAACAAATAGGTATTTAAAACTTTAAAAATTTTATAATCACAGTTAATAAAACATAAGCTTTTGGTTTAGGTACGTTAATTTAAAATTTAATATGATTAAGTTTATTTTAGACAAATAATTGTTCAAATATGCGAAAAATTGAAAAAAATACAGTTTTTATAAAAATAAATAAGTAAGTAATAAAAAATATATTTGACTGTATTTTCCTTTTTCATGAAATATTTTTGACTTGTGCCTACTATATATTTTAGAGCTTATTTCGAAAAATACTATTTTTTGCCGAAGAAATGTTGTCAAACCTAGTGGGGTTTAAAGCTTTTTGGCGGGAATCCGAAGAGGGACGTGATTTTCTTTGTATAATTAACATTTTGCATACAGCAAAATTTCTGATTCATATTAGTGATAGTATATTATGTGGCAAGTATCCGTGAAAGTATGCAGTGAATGGAAAATTCTATAAAATGCGAGGGATATTTTTTGGATTGCCTCAAGAAGTCGCAAAATAAGTCTTTAGTAAAAGTGCTATCAATTTACTGTTAATAACCAAGGGAGGGATATACTGTAGAAAGTGTTGGACACTGAATTTTTGTGCATGGTCTCTGAAGCAGAGCTATTTCACAAAGATTAATAATGGGAAAGTGATGAGGCCTAAAATTCAAAGGCCAGTAAACAAAAAAAAAAGGTTATCATTAATTTTAAAAGGTTATATCTCTTTATCAGGAAGGCAGAGGCCTGAAAACTGACCTGCGAACAGCCGGCCCCTGGGATCAGCCTTCCCGTCATTGATCCTGTCGGACTGATCATCAACCTCCGCGAGCTCCCGGATCACCTTCGCAGGAGTGCCGTCCTCGCCGTCCCACTTGATCACCACGAACTTCCTCTCCAGTCCCACCACGTACTGGTCCTTGGTCCCTTCCACTGGCACTATGAAACCGGGTTTGCCATCTGTAATAAATAACAAAAATCATTCATCATCACTATCAAGCCTTCACAGTCCACTGCTGAGCTTAGGTCTTTCGATGGTTGCTCAAATTTGAGGAATTAGGTACGTAACATAATCTACGCGAGGCAAGCGCGAGCCACGCAAAGTTTTTCAAGCGAATACAATACAATACAATAACTCTTTCTTGTAGACCAAAAACAACACAATATGGATACCAACATTAACTAAAGTACAATGGGCGGTCTTATCGCTTTTAGCGATCTCTTCCAGACAACCTTAGGATGGATGAAACTGATCAACTTTATCTGATATATTAATTGTTCCGCGCGATTTCACCAGCTTAAGCCGTATACTCGTTGGTCAATTTTAACCCTCTTTAGGTACTCTCAGAAAAGTAAGTTTTCCATTGGTGAAAGAATTTTAAAATCGGTCTAGTAGTTTCCGAATCTATTCAATACTAATGAACATAATGGACTCGATTCTGCAGAACAGCTAAAATTCATAATTTTAAGTTAGCCTATCCTCCTCCATAGAATACGTAAGAAAAAGGACAGAAACAAACCATAGATTGAAGAGTAATGTCAAACATGTAAAAAACAACTCTATTTGACCCTTATATGAACGTGCATAACTGTCACTTTTATCCGTCACCTTTTTAAATCGTCGCTAAAATTGCTAGACATGCCTTAGTTGACAGGACTAATTTTAATTTGACAGGAATAAATATCTCTTGTCTCGTCTTTTCTAGGAGAAAGAAAACGACAGGACTAAACTAAAATAAGTTTAGTCGCTGACGTCGTCGCTGTAATGCAGAATCGAGGCCAATATCTAATATTTCATCTTGAGTAGCGTTGGTTTTCGTCCCCCCCTCCACGATCAAGACCCCTTTCAAACAAGAGAAACTAAATCAAAATCGGTTTAGACGACATACAGATACAAAACACGTAAATCTTTATAACACCCCTCTGTTATAGTGAGGGGTTAAAAATAAATTAATTATTAACAAGTTAATTATTAACCTCGAAGACCAAGCATCCCAGACACAATAGATTTTTAACTGTGTCTCGGTTCCAAAGAGATTTAAATATAGAGCATAGTAGAGCATAGAGGGGGCATTGGGAATATTTTCATACAAAACTTTGAAGCCTAAGGGGTCATGTCCTTGTCATGTCAGTTATATAGTATGAACGGGGGCTGTCATTCGGTCGAAATTGTACTAGACTTATTCCACTTGGAATAACTTTTGACTTCAAATTTTCCTCGCTTTGTCCCCTCTATGCCTTATTATATTTTAATCTCTTTGCTCGGTTCCAATTGGAACCCGCGGTTCTTTACAGATAAGGAGCAAGAGCCCACTAGCGTCAGTCGCCCAGCATAATTTTATGCGCTCATCCCAGTTCCCACCCATCAATTTCTTTTTCTCCTAGGTATATCAATTTTTAAAATCTGAAACATAACTTGAATTGTAAATTATCTGTTGTACATAGAGCACGTGGAGCTTGAAACATGGGACGTTGTTCCGTTCTTATTACAATCGCCTTAGAGGTTCGACTCGCACTACAAGTGCACGCGCACTACAAAACTCGGTACAGTCAAGAGCACATGAAGCTTTAGCTTTAGACTTTGACTGTACCTAGTTTTGGAATCACTTTTCATTATTACTAGTGTGAGTGAGCGTGAGCGAGCGAACGTGGAGTGACGTCCCCTCTATCACGAATATGCGCCCTCGCGTTCGTGAATCTAACTAGTTAAAGATATCTGTGGTCTACTCATTATGACAATGGGTTCGATTCTGCTTTACAGAGACTAAACTTATTTCAGTTTACTCCTGTAATTTTTAGTCTCCTAGAAAAGAAAAGAGACGAGAGATATTTAGTCCCGTCAATTTAAAATTAGTCCTGTCAACTAAGGCGTGTTTGGCAATTTAAGAGACGATGTAAAAAGGTCATGGATAAAAGTGACAGACAAGCATGTTCATAAGGTTTAGTTGTTTTTTACATGTTTGACATTACTCTATAATCTATGGTTTGTTTCTGTCCTTTTTCTTCCGTATTCTATGGAGAAGGATAGGCTAACTTAAAATTAGGAATTTCAGCTGGTCTGCAGAATCGAGTCCAATAGTTTGATTACCTATTACCACCTATTACTGATACAACCGGCCGCTGTTAGTGATTGCGGAAGAAGGTTCAGGTTTTTTTTATTTTCCCATTTAAAAAATCGTGGCACACGCGGCCTCTTTCTCAGCCGACGACGCTGGATTTCCAAAAACGTTCCACTAAGTGCCTTATCACTTAATTCCCTTACCAAGTGTAGTCTTGGTGTGCTTCCCGGTGGTGGGCACGTACTTGTGGATGGTCATCCCGACGATGTCGACGAAGACCAGCGCTTGCAGCGCCGCGTGCCAGTGGGGGCCTTCGCCCAGCTCCAGCGCGAGCGGCTCAGTGATCTTCTGAACTTTGACAGGCATCTGGAATTCCTATCATGATTTGGAAACTTTACACTTTTCTATTTTTTACTACTTAGCGAACTAAAGGATTTTTCCCCATGATGCCTCAGCCATGAATCGGCCGGCCACGGCAAGGTGGTCACTGACTATTGACTAACTGACGCATGCGCAACTATGTAGGTATCAAGTACTTATGGATTTTCGTTATCCTATCCTCATCCTATTTTGATATTATTTTTTAATGAAAGCAGGACGATATAGATCATGCGTGTATTATAGTAGGTGCGTAGGTAATTATTTCAGCTTTTTGAAGACGGTTGTCGGTTTCGGTAATTGAGTAGTTATTTTATGTATGAGGAGGGTTCAATAGTAGATTGTTATACAAGGGTCGGAAGGAATCAATTCCCATACGAGGTATTTAGACGCCCGAGCGCAGCGAGGGCGGATATAGTCCGAGTAGGAATTGATAACTTCCACCCGCGTTAAACACTCTACTTTTCATTTCGAATTCAAGGAAAGTAAACAAAAAAAATTACAATTTTACAAAAATTCAAACATGCAAAAACGCAATAATACCTAAAAAAAAAACAAAATTGTCAACAATACAACCAAAGAGGTTGGAAGAAAGAGAAACTTTTTCTTTTAAACGTCTTTGAATACATACTACATCATAGAGTACCTAAGCTAAATAACATTACAAAAATAATATACTAAATCCTTCCTCTTTATATATTATGTACTTTTAGCCGAGTAATAGTGTTCTGTGCTTATTAGTGTCGATAAAAAACAAGATTTTGAATTTCGGAACAGCTTACCAAATTATTACAATTTTTTTAACTTTAATTAAGGAACGCGTACCGCCCCGCGCGCGGGCTATTTTCTGTTGTTTATACCTTCTACTCACAAGACCGCACCTTTTTTTCATATTCTAATTGATGTAAAAAGTTTCGTATCCCTACTAAGTAAGTACCCAAAGAGGTTGGAAGAAAGTCATTCTCTTTCCTAGAGAAACTTTTTCTTTAAACGTCTTTGCCAAATGTAGTACTATTTTTTTTTAATTCATTCCCGCCCTAAGGCCGGAAGCAATTACTATGAGTCTTTCCCGACCGAGGGCGGGAATCACAGCCCTGAATCTCTCTGTGGTGAAAATCATTGCTTCCGACCCGGTACTCAGATCAAACATACACTACTTTCCGAGTATGAGATATGAAAAGGTATTTTTGTAGGGTGGAATACGGAAATAAAATGTAGCCACAAAATAAAACATGATTTTAACTTAATTAACACACGTTGTAGATAAAGTAGTAAGACTTACATTGCGATGCAACCAACTACCGCTAAATCAAAGATAACCCAAAATTGTCAATATCTGCACATACTAGTTAATAAAACTGGTCTGTGATATCTGTGAATATAAGTATCACAGACCAGTACGACGCGCCAGTACAATGATCCAAAGCACGCCTAAAAAAGCTATTTTTCATAATTATAATCTACTAGCAGCGCTCCGCTGTTTCACCCGCGTAATTCAAATTCCCGTGGGAATACGGGGATAAAAAATAGCCTATGTGCTATTCTGATATATAAGCTATACCTATAACTGTAAAGTTTCATCAAAATCCGTTCAGTAGTTTTTACGTGAAAGTGGAACAAACCATCCAAACTTTCGCATTCATAATACTATCAGCTCCCCGCGTAGTTCCCGTTCCCGTGGGAATACGGGGATATAATATAGCCTATGTGTTATTCTGATGTATAAGCTATATAACTGTAGAGTTTCATCAAAATTCGTTCAGTAGTTTTTGCGTGAAAGAGGAACAAATATCCATCCATCCAAACTTTCGCATTTATAATACTAGCAGCTCCTAGCGGTTTCCCCCGCGTAGTTCCCGTTCCCGTGGGAATACGGGGATATAATATAGCCTATGTGTTATTCTGATTTATAAGCTATATAACTGTAAAGTTTCATCAAAATCCGTTCAGTAGTTTTTGCGTGAAAGAGGAACAAATATCCATCCATACAAACATTCGCATAGGATAGGCGTCTTATATGTCAACTATGAAGGGATTTTTAGAAATTCTCACGGGAACGGGAATATAATGGTTCCGCGCTAGCAACGGCTATTTAAATAATAAAAAGAACCTACTTATGTCCTGCATAAAGATACATTTACTCTACGTTTATACCGAAATGTTTCAATAACAAATATCCATCCGTGCGAAGCCGGGGCGGGCCACTAGTATTGTATATAAAATGAATGAATGACTTTGTATACTTGGTTTGTTTTCTTTGCAATATATTGTGTTCTTTTCTGTGCATAAATTTAGTTTATCTTAGCCAATTGCATTGTCCATGATGGGTAATATCACAGTTTAACAATCATACAGTTGGCTCACGAATGTACTTGTGCAGAGCAACGGAGGGGGCCTTGCGGGGAAGCGAGCGACGCGGACCGCTTCTAACGAACTCGCGTAGTTTGTCAGGTTAATCGTCGGGGGCTGACGCGAGCGCGTTTTAAGAAATTCGAAGTGCCGCGGTCGTGCTGTTTAAAAAGTAACTAAAATATAATGGTATACTGTGCTGAATACGGGTGTCATTCAAATTCGAATACAAGGAAGGATGTAAAATTTCACAGATTTCCTCGAGATGCAAGAAAAGTTTTTAATTTTTCGGAATTCGCTCGTTCGAAATCGTTGTAACGAGTACAAAACCCTCATGATGGTTTTACCGTCATCACAACAATTTCCAAAGATCTATTCGACATACCCATAATAGTTATTAAATAATAATAACTGTTTTTGTGATATATTCAAGTTAATTTTCTCGCAGTGCGCTTAATACATCGCAGGTCAATGAACACTTATCTAATATGATCTTTATTTATTTTTGATAGTAACACGGTCACAGAATGTTACACTTTTTATTTTACCCGACTGCCCCAGAAGAGCAATTTATCTCCTGTAGACTAAACGGTGAGACGGATTTTGAAATCCGAGGTGGTGTTTCATTAGTCTTCATTTCCAGGGCTGTCTTTATCTGGGGGTAGAAGAGTGCATGTGCGAAAACAGATCGCCTTATACCTACCATGTAGATACCATGCGTAATCTGCTAGTTTAGAAAATTACTTAACATTGTACCTATACCTACCTCTAAAAATAAGTAGGCACCAATTTTGTTTACGAATATGCCTCGTTAAGCTTTCGGCACATTCGCATTAGCAATGCACTTACCTAATTCGCAAACCAATTCATATGTGATTGATTACTACTAAAACTTACAACAATCGCGTGCGGCAAATTATATAATAATACTTTTTATAACACATTTGCTCGTAAAAGGTGTCTTATTTCACCAATTTTAATATCGTTACCTATCTCATTACGCCCAAGTGCGGTAAGTGTAAAGTAAAACGCACGGTTTATCAAGATGCTCCGTCTTAAAACGAACGGTACTTTTTAAAATCTCAGCAAAGAGTTTTTATGTCAAAAAAGTTGTCAACATTTTATGATTAAAATTAACTTTGGGAGATAAAATATATTAAAGAAATATTTATGTACATAATTATTTAATTTAATTAATTTTGACAGTAAATTACAACCAATCTCTAACAAAAACACAAAAATATTATTTTACTTTATTAGTAATAAGTACTGGCTGTTTTTTGTGCCTTTTCCTAAAAAAAAATGATGATGCGCGCCGCGCGCTTTTTCTTAACGCTGTATTGTTTTTATTCGTTTACCAGTCGGAGTTTTATTTTATTTCCTCGCAAATGTGTTATAAAACGTCGTATGACATACGTGCGCTTTGATAATTACAGCCTCTGCTGACTTGTAGCCCTCACCTACGGCTCGGGCTAGCAATATCGCCTTGGCTGTAATTTTCAACCTACCGCACTTATATCATAATGTACTATTATTAATAATAATTGATCGTGTGCATTCGAAAATGTTTTTTTCATCTATATTTAATATGTACATACGTATTTCAATGAATGATTTTGTGATTGAAACCAAAAAATATTTTATTTCCATTTTTGTGACAACCCTTGCATAAATACGTAGGACAGCGTCAATACCTACGCCGGCGGCGGCATCGCGCGCCCACAAAGGCGATATCCAACTGTATGATTGTTAAACTGTGGTAATATGTTGTGTTTAAGATTTGCTTTAATATCGCTAAAGGTACATTAAATTTTAAATACTTGGAACTTATATTCTCCTATTATTGAGCAGTGATAGCCTTACGGTTAAAGAGCTTACTTCACATGATGATAATCATTGAGGCTTTGGTTCGAATACATCATATAATTAGTTTTTCGAAAATTTACCTAGTCACGTACATATTTATCACTAGCTTGACGGTAAAAGAAAACATCGTGAGGAAACCCGCAGGTCTCAGGATTAATTCTGAGGCGTGTGTAACAGACCCGGCACGGCGATGGGCTCACCACAGGCTATCACGTTTAAGGGATCCAAAGAATATCTCGTGAAAAGTGGGTATGTCCAGAAATGGAATACCTCTACCGTGCTCTATGCCCTATTATATTTTAATCTCTTTGGGTTAGGGTAATTGAGGGTCATATGAGGGTGGGTATTTTTCTAGGGTGGGCCCACAGCTATCTAGGGTGGTCCCGGCCAATTCCCCCTTCCCCCCCCCCCCGCCTAGCTACGCCTACGGATACCACATTTGGAACAAGTATTTAAGTCGACGGTGGAGATGTGCCACTGTTTACATTTAGCGGTTTACACTTATCAGTCAAGCACCGTGCGGTTCCAATGCGCGACGGAACAATTAAATAACAATTTTAAACATCATCTATACAATCCACTTTACATTATATTCTAATGTAAAGTGGACTGTACAGATGATGTTTAACATTGCAGACTGAGGTACCTACACATGAGTAGAACAAACCATTGAATGGCAGCCTGTTTATCGAAACAATGTTACGATTATTAAACATGGGACAAACCTACGACATGACAGTGAAATCTAGCAACTTTGGAATTCATGTCTTTACAATACGAGTTTATATACTTTTAGCCATCCAATTTTATATTTCTTCAGTAGCTATTTCGAAATGTCACCTTGTATCTACGAAAAACAAATAAAATATTTTATTACTGAAAGTACACATCACTACATACATACATACATACATATGCTCACGCCTTTTTCCCGAAGGGGTAGGCAGAGACAACAGCCCGCCACCTGCTACGATCCTGGCATACCTCACGTGCCTCATCCACATCCATCAATCGGTTCATACAAGCTCGTCGGTTTCGGGTACTCTTTATCTGGCTTTTTTTCAATACATCGCCGATCTGATCGATGTAAGTACGCCTAGGTCGCCCTCTGCCGACTCGGCCACTCACAATCCCCTTATATATTTGTCTCGTTAGACGCCTTTCATCCATCCGCTCGACATGTCCAAACCACCTAAGCATTCCTTTCTCAATTTTAGTCACTACATCCTCTTTCAAGCCACAACGCTCTCGGATTACACTATTCCTCATTCTATCAATCAATCGTACTCCACTCATGCTTCTTAGCGAGCGCATTTCTACTGCATTTATTTGACTCTCGTGCTTCTTCTGCCATACCCAACTCTCGCTACCATACATTAAGGTAGGAACCAACACCCCATCATGAACAGCCAGGCGTGCTTTTTTAGTCACTTTCTGGCTCCTCATGAAGGCGTGCAATGCACCGTTTACCATATTACCTGCATTCACCCTCCTTTCAATATCACTATCACACTTACCGTCTCTACTAAACTTACTTCCTAAATACACAAATTCTGACACTTGTTCTACTTTCTCACCTTCAATCATAATATCGCACGCAGAAATGTCCATATTCTTCTCCACAACCATAACCTTCGTCTTGCTTACATTTACTTTCATACCTTTCCTCTTGAATGCCTCATTCACGATAGTTACCGTGTCCTGCAACTCATGCGCTGATGGTTCAATTATAACTTGATCATCAGCGTACAGTAGGCATTTGACCGGTACCTCTCCCATTCGTACTCCACAATCACGCTCTTTCAAATCTGTCAGACAACTATCCATGAAAAGGTTGAACAGCCATGGTGATGCTACACATCCCTGTCTAACACCCATGGAGATGTTAAACCAGTCTGTGTAGGCTCCATTTATTCTAACACAGGCTCTGGAATCCTTATATAAGGATTTCAGAGCCCGCACCAGAATAGGGTCCAACCCATGCATGGCCAGTGTTGACCACAATTCGTTCCTCCTCACTCTATCGTAAGCCTTTTCCAGGTCTATAAAGGCGCAATAGATTTTTTGGCCCTTAGCCAAATACTTCTCGGTAACGCACCGTAAGGAAAAGACTTGATCCATACATCCCATCCCCTTTCGAAAACCTGCCTGAACGTCCCATATTTTCTCATCTGTTTCGCTTACAACCCTGTCAATTAAAATCCTTGCATAAAGTTTTCCTACCACACTTAAAAGACCAATGCCACGATAGTTTTTGCAATCCTGCTGCGACCCCTTCCCCTTAAATAGTGGCACAATTACCGCCTTAGTCCAGTCATCTGGCACTCGACCTTGTGC
Organism: Ethmia dodecea; assembly: GCA_963855545.1. NCBI lineage: Eukaryota > Metazoa > Arthropoda > Insecta > Lepidoptera > Depressariidae > Ethmia > Ethmia dodecea. The sequence goes on from OY979448.1 coordinate 700,766, forward strand.
CAGGCAGAGGTTAAATAGGCGTTGCAGCAGGCCTGCAACTAGCCCATCGCCAGCCCTTAGCATCTCCACGGTTACTCTGTCATACCCTGCAGCTTTACCCAGTTTCAAACGTTTCAATGCTTCCATAATCTCTTTCATACTTATTTCACTATCCTGTGGAATTGATACCTCACAAATTTCACTATCATGCTCATCCTCTTGCTTTTCAAAAAGACTTTCAAAGTATCTTTTCCACCGCTCTAGTACACACCGTTCTTCTATCATAAGTTCACCGCTTTCATCCCTTATTACATTCACCGAAGATTTTGTGGACTTCCCCTGCGCTGTTCTTACTAGTTTCCAAAATAACTTTATGTTATTCCGAAAACTTGCGCAAAATTTTTGGTCCAGCATATTATTCTTCTCTTCTTTCTTTCTATCAATACACTTTTTTACTTTCGTCTTAATCGCTGCATATCGTTCTTTCATACTTTCAACCCTATCCTTGTTGTGGTCACTACTATTCATTCTAAAATTACCTTTCATTGCCAATAGATCCAGCCACGCTTTTTTCTTTTCCTCTACTACACTCTTCGTCTCACAATCCCACCAGTCAGGCATCCTGTTCTTTGCATTCCTCCTTTTACTTGTACCACAAACTTCTTTGGCACTACTCACAGCATTCTCTCTCAAAACATTCCAGATCATATCTATGTCATCCTCACATTCATCGTTCAAATCTTTTTCCATACTTTCTCTCATTAGCTTTTTATACTTCTCTTTCACTTCTGGTTCACTCAGTCGTTCTACTTTGATACGTTCTTGCTCAGTCACAGGTCCCCGTGCACGATGTTTCCACCGTGAAAACAGACCACCAATCCTACACACTACCAAGTAGTGATCTGTCCCCACGTTGGCTCCCCGATATGCTCTGGAATCAGTGACCTTGCTTCTCAGTCTCTCATCTACTATCACAAAGTCAATCATACTTCTCTCATTACCTCTCTCCCACGTGTAAAGATGAACCTGCCTGTGCTCAAACATAGTGTTAGTCACATTCAGCTTCATCTCTACACACAAATCTAATAATCGCACCCCATTGTCATTCACTCTTGCATCACCGGCAGCCCCTAAAACCTCCTCATATCCATCCCGTTTCACACCCACCCAAGCATTAAAGTCCCCTAACAATACCAACCGTTCATTGGGCTTTCGGTTTTGGCAGATCTCTCTTAAACATTCCCAAAAAGACTCTCTTTCTTCTTGAGCTTTCGACATATCGGGGGCATATACACCAATTACAAAAATAGGTGTTATGCCCACTTTTAGTCTAGCCCAAAGAAGGCGAGAATCAACACATTCATATTCTTTCATGCTTTCCATCATTCGCTCAGAAAGGATAAGTCCAACACCTTTACTGCCATATTCATTGTCAGCGACCCCTGGTGAATTGGCCGTGCGTCGACAAGTCCTTTCCCTTTCGCTTCGTCTCATTCACACACAAAACATCAATATGCCTACCACACATCATCTCACATACTTCATCAAGCTTACTATCTATTCCTCCGCAGACATTCAATGTAGCAAAGCGGCACTCTGCTGCCCGCTTTTCGCCCCTACGGAAAACGTTTCGGCGTGACGAGTGGCGAGCTGCGTCGCCGCCTAAAGAAACCGGAATTTTGTCCCCCCCAGATACGCCGGGACTGCCCTCACCCAGGATATTAAGTGAGGGAAAGGATTCTCCGACCCTGTGGTCGGTACCTTTCTGGGGCAATGTTTGTTTAAAAAAACCGCTTTCATTTTCCCGTAATAAAAATGTTGAGGGCAGCCATTTTAGGTTTGTTCTTATGCCCTATTCCCTTTGGTCGCCTTTTACGACCCCCCGGGAGGAAAAGGGGGTGGGTCTATTCTACTCTGCCGGATCCCACACGGCTTATCATCATATCACTATCACTACATAGTATAAAACAATGTCGCTTTCTCTGTCCCTATATCCCTATGTCACTATGTCCCTATGTATACCGGATTTTGATGCGTTTTTTTTAATAGATCGAGTGATTCAAGAGGAAGGTTTTAGTGTTAGCATTGCACCCGTGCGAAGTCGGGGCGGGTCGCTAGCTATTTAATAAAAAAAATTGGTACATGAGTAGGTACCTACTTACTAACACAGTGTTTTGTAAATAATGTGTATATAGGTACTTAATCAAAATTCAATAAATATACTTTTACACCAAATTTCCGAGGGGGTTAGGCAGAAGCATTCCATTCCTGAGAGTATCAACTTTTCACTAGTATAGTTTTGGACCCCTTTACATGATAGGTGGTGAGCCCATCGCCGGACCTTTACCTTAAAAATAACAAAGACATTAAAATATGGTAGGGCATAGAGATCGGGAATATTTTCATACAAAAACCTTGAAGCTCAAGCGTCATGTCAGTTAGTATGAACGTGAGCTGTCATTTGGTCGAATGCCGGTCGAATCACACTAGACTTTTAGCAGCATCTTGTAATAACTTTTTTCTTCAATATTTTGTATTTTAATCTCTTTGATAAATAATCACAATAATATAAAATAACAATAAAATTATGAGCAGTGATAGCCCGGACGGTTGAAGAGCCGGCCGAAAATCAGTGAGGCTCGGGTTCAAACCTGGCATGTACCAATGAGTTTTTCAAAAACTTACGTACATATTTATCACTAGCTCGACGGTGAAGGAAAACATCGTGAGGAAACCCGCAGGTCTCAGAATTAATTCTGAGACATGTGTAAACAGACCCGATCCGGCGATGGGCTCACCACCTATTACGTTTAGGGGTCCAATATATCTCGTGAAATGTGGGTATATCCAGTAATGGAATACCTCTGCCTACCCCCTCGGGGATAAAAAAGGCGTGAGATTATAATATTATATTATATTAATAAAATTATGTAAAATATATTCAGATTACCTTCTACGCCGAAAGTCCGTGAAAGAATGAACAGTGCATTATAGAGCGTCACTAATAAATTAGGTAGGTACCGAATAGAAGCTATCATAATGTTATCGCCTTGCAGATAGTACCTACTTCTAAAATCATCTATAATTTAAACCAAAACGAATGGTCTTGTATCTAGGGCAGTAATAATTTATATCCATTTATTTAAATCTTTACTAAATTCTAAGATAAAATGTAGGTTCTCAAATTAATTTAAAATCAAAACAAAAGTTTCCTTCTAGTAGGTTTTTTTATTAAATTAAATTAATTAATTATTATTTATTAATTAATTAGGTAGGTACCTAAAGTGTTCTAATTTATTTTACGAATGAATGAAATTAAAGTTACATCAAAACAAGTACTTGGAAAAAAAGGTTTCTGGGATAGGTACTTAACCGGATAAAAACGAGTATCAAGACTTTTCTATAGCTCAGTGCCTAAAATATACACTTTCATAATATGGCCACTACAGTTAATGTCTCCTATAGATTTAAAATTTATTAGGTGGATTGGTAGAAAACTCCATCCATCCAACCGCAAGTAACTTGCTTGAAAATATGACATTGACGTTTTATTAAAGCAAGGAAATCTTTAGAGCGTGACGTGGCGTGACCCTGTAATCACTGCGACTAACACAGTTCAACTTTTATATCTTAATGTGCGTGACCAGCACACAAGCATACCTTGGGGCAAATTCCACTGAATGTCAACGGTTACAGTGGATGACAATGAGATGTCAATGGTCAGTCGATGGTGTTATTTGCATCTGAAAAGTGCCGAAATAACACCATTGACTGACCATTGAGATGCCATTGTCATGACATTTAGTAGAATTGGCCCCCTGATTACTTGTACTCGCGACATGTCATTTATATTGTCTCTGGGAGGATGCATAAGGTTACCAACTTATGCTACATTTCCCAAAAAACTGGGTAAAACTGATCAAATTGAAATGAAGGTATTTTTCACGAAATTAAGTCATATTAAGCAAAAAATTCAAATATTTTATTGTTTGTTTGCACAAATATATGTTAATATTTGGGTATAGTTATTGTTAGGTGAAATTAGAGTTTATTTTAATTGTTCGAATTACTACAATAAATAACTACCTACAATGATAATAGAGTCACTCACAAAGTGGGCTTTTCATTTCTCATACTCGGAAAGTAAGTATTGTTTGACCGGGTCGAATACGATAATTCCCAACACAGTCTTCACTTGGTCCATAACATTTAGGTATACCACAGACGGTAATCTTTTGGATATTTACTTTTTTAGGGAATTTTATAATATATATATTTTTATAATATATAATATAGAATTTTGCAATCAAATACTAGAAACACTGATAAATGTAAAGATGAAGTTGTAAAAATTAGACGTGGTAAATATTTTGTCATAAATAATAATATACAACATGTAACAGAATAAGCGCAATTCCTGAAATTAGTTTGTTCAGTATCGACTACTTATTCGATTTCAGCTATAGTAAATAAGTGTAAAATTAAAAAAAAAATGAATTATCGTAACTAGCTAAATTTAGTGCTTTCTATGGAAATCGTGCTGTTATTAATCGATATTTAAGAAAATTGGTTAGACACCACTGAAGTTCGGTTGCATCATATTTTTTTATATTAAAATACTAATTGGGGTGTATGAGGAATTGCGCTTTTTCTGTTACGCGTTGTATTTGGGGATAAGAATATTTTTTTACCGGATTCTGACGTCAGGTTGGCTGGTCACCTCCTAGTTTAGAGTCAACTGAGTCAAGTACGCATAGTTTTCCAAAATGTGTTGCTCTATAATTGCTACATATTTACTTACTTCATTTATGTATTTTAATTGTACTCTTCATACGTCCATTAAATAAAAAGATGTAGCATTTATTATTTACCCAAGGAAAAAGTGCCTACCAAATTTGTAAAGGCAATCTGGGGGACAATTCTGAGCATTTTTAAAAATATGGTCGCACCTTCAAAAAATTGCAGTTTTTGGACTTTGTGTTAAATTTGTATTATAGTAATTGAAACCTTGTACTGTCTAGATTACTAAAATAAGTATGGTTCTCAATTTAAATAGGAATTTTCTGAAATATTTATTAAAATATAAGACCACTCAAGAAATTGCTTCGGTTTTGTTACCATAGTAAATTTGAAATAATAATAAAAATGCAAGTGATTTTAACATTGTAAATAGACTTTTCTTGAGACAACAGTAACAGTTATTGAATTCAACTACTAAATACACTTTATGTTTACATAAAATTAAATAAATTGTCACTGATGCAGTAACAAAATTTTTGGTTCCAAAACGACATCAATTTTTCCTATAATTGCCATAAAAATTTACTGTGGACGATTAATATTAATCAGTCACCTTATAAGTATAATTTATTTTCAATTGATGCTATCTTTCATTGTAATTAATGAATAATTTACGGAGAAAAGACTTGAAAACATGATGTGATTCGAGGGACAGTAACGAAACTGACGGTAACAAAATTGTAAAGCAGGGTATACATACTAGGTAATCATTTCCTAATATGCAAATCAAAATTAATTACTTTTTCAATATTTTTATTATATAATTATTAAGTTAAGGCACTTAAGCAGTCTTGTTTATATAGACGTGTTACATTCTATAACACCTTACCTTACTTTCTATAACAATTCTTTATTACCAATTTCTGATAAAATATGTTTCTTTACTTAGGTCTATTAAAAAAACAGTTTTAAAACTAAAATACCTATGCAGTAACGATAAATATTATAAAAGTAAAATAGTATATCAGTTCAGCAGTCCCTAGATTTTTCTACTTGCGTTTAGCATATTGTTACACCTAGCATATCACACCCATTTACAATGTAGCAGAATTAATCAAAAATTCAAAAACTCAAAAATTGAAAATGATATATTCCTAATATAAAATCGATGAATTTTATTATATCTTTTTTAAATTCCTATTGCCGTATTTACTAGTATTTCTATAATAATCAATCCCTTTTTATTTTACAATGTAGGCCTAGCTTAATACACACACCGGCACAATTAGCGGAACAGAAAAAAAAAGGAGAAAAAAGAGGGAATTTAGAACAATGAATGTAATTTTTAAACAATATATTATTTAAAATGAAACAACAATTAAATTAACATGTTTTGACATTCATTTGTAACACCATACTTAAAATTTTATAAAAATAAAAATTAAATTAAACAAAATGCATTTTTCTTCGATTTTTAATTATAGAGAAACAGCAGAAAATTCAAGATTTTCCAAAGTTTAACAACAATTTCAATGACTGTTCAATATCGAGTGTTTCCTCCTCGTGCTCTGATGAGGGTTTCCATCCGTCTGGGCATGCTGCGGATGATGTTATCAATGGTTTCTTGGGGCAACCTCTGCCATTCTTCAAGTAATGCGTTTCGCAACTCGTTGAGATTATTGGGAGGGGGCATTCTTGACTTTACACTCCTCTTTAGCAAGTCTCAGACGTGTTCTATAGGGTTCATATCGGGGGACCGTGCTGGCCACTCCATCACCGTTATACCAACATGGTTTAGGTATGTCTGTACTGTGCGAGCACTGTGAGCCCGAGCATTATCCTGCATTAGAATGAAGTTGTTACCAATAAAGGGGGCAAATGGCACAACATGTTCTTCTAAAATCTCCCTGATATACCGATCAGCATTCAGATTCCCGCCATCGACCACTACTAACTCCGTACGAGCTCCTAAACATATTCCTCCCCAGACCATAATTTAACCGCCGCCATATGCAACTGTATTTTCAAAATTAGACTGGATATACCGTTCTCCTTTGCGTCTCCATACTCGCTGCCTTCCATCAATTTGATTTAACATAACTCTGCATTCATCAGTAAAAAGAACCTGTCCCCAGTCGTCGAAGTCCCAATCACGATGTTCACGACCAAAGTGTAGACGGTTTGTGCGATGATGTCTCTCAAGTTTTGGGGCTTTGGCGGGCACATACGAGCCTATACCCACTTCTTCGAATCTTCTACGAACTGTCCGCTCACTCATCCTTACTGCTCGTACCTCTTCCAGTAAATTTCGAGCCTGCACCGCCGTTAGTCTCGTGTTCCGTCGGACTTGAAGTTGGAGAAAACGGTCATCCCTCCTTGAAGTACACCTTTTCCGGCCTTGTCCTCTCCTTCTCACTAGAGCATTCGTCAATCTGTATCGTTGGATGCTACGATAAATCGTTGATAACGATCGACGAAGGCTTCTGGCAATCGATCTGTAGGTTTGACCATTTCTCCTCATTTGATCTGCCCTAATGATTTCTGATGGCGTTAAATCAGGCATAATTAGATGCTCGTAAATTATCAATATGCGAAAAAACTCAAAAGCCTCAAAAACTGCAATTCAAAGCTTTTCAAATGGAATTCACGAACCTTCTAAAAACGGACAAGCGGTGGAAAAAATAAATCAATGAAAATTAAAACAAAAGAATGAAAAAAAGGGCAGTCGCTTAGTATTCCATTTTTAAATTAAAACCCAAATTTAAAAAAAGCTTGTTTAGCCGGCCAGTAACACGCAAAAATGCGTAAATACTCCCTTTTTTTTCTGTTCCGCTAATTGTGCCGGTGTGTGTAGTTCGGTTTTGTTACTTTTCATTGTCAGTCTATATGTGACCGCCATAAAAGGGCTGAACTGTACAATATCTGACGTGGAATTTCGATCCACCCCCCACCACCCCCACCTGCCGGAAACGCATAGTTTTTTTTTTATGAATTTTCAAAGTTGACATGGAGCCTAGTGAAAAATCGCGTGACGTGGAATTTCTACTTCATATTTTTTTTTGTAGATAGAGGTATTTAAGAGGGTTTATTTACCAAAATTGCAGAGCTCAGAAATCAATAGTTTTCGAGATATAATTTTTTGAAATTGTAATAAATTAACCTCAAAACTGTACAAATAGTCGCAAGGTCATAAATCAAACTAGTGGAATGTTTAGGTTCAGGTTATTTTTTTTTATGAACACACAAATCCAACCCGCGCCAGAAACTAGTGGAATGTTTAGGTTCAGGTTATTTTTTTTTATGACCACACAAATCAAACCCGCCCCACAAACTAGTGGAATGTTTAGGTTAAGGTTATTTTTTTTATGACCACACAGATCAAACCCGCCCAAGAAACTAGTGGAATGTTTAGGTTCAGGTTATTTTTTTTTATGACCACCCAAATCAAACCCGCCCCAGAAACTAGTAGAATGTTCAATTTTGAAAAATTCGTAAAAAAAAAACTATGCGTTTCCGGCAGGCGGGGGTGGTGGGGGGTGGGTCCCCACTCCCCCCCCCTTCCCCCCATCCCCCTACCACCCCTTAATTCCACGTCAGATATTGTACAGTTCTTCCCATAAAAGTAACAAAACCGAAGTAACGTTGGTCTTCCTGGTTGGATACATATTTTTTTATTTAATTATTAAATTATCGCAACATATAATGGAAGCTATTGAATTATTCCTTAATAAACACTCCTTTCTTCAAAACCAAACATGTTTTCAAATAGTTTCTTATAATATTGAAAACCTTGATAACATTCCTGACTATAAAATTTGTTACGGGCTCCAATCACACTGTACGACACCTCACAAAGTCAAACGAAAACCGACAATGACGGTTTATGAATAATGGCCGCATGAATATGTTTAAATGTTGCCATATAACTCTTTAAAAACTGTTTTTGGTAATTATTTCTGTTCAAAAATACGGTAACAAAACCGAAATGTCCGGAAGTGGCGAATTCCAGGGACAATCATTATATTAATTTATATCTTATAAGCTGGGGTTAAAGGTTAAATTCGTTAATACAGTATCAAAGAATAAGGGTTATTTTCCTTAAAAAACACAGCTTAGTGGGGTGGCCATACAGAAAAAATACTAGTAATTTAAAGTTGAAGTTTTCAATATTGACTGGGGACAGCCAAAAACAAGGGGTATCTCTAGACAAATAATTTGTTAATAATTAATCCTTATAAATTATCTCAGAAAAAGTGTCAAAGTTAAATAGATATATTAATTATTTTGTACCCAATCTAAACACAAAAATGTCTAGATTTTCTAAAAAAAAAATTGTGAACTTCAGGGACACACCGAAATCGGGGTGCGACCATTTAAAAAAACATGCCCTTCTACTAAATGTCAACGGTCTTAATTGGATGACTCACTCAGACAATGGTGTTATTTTGACACTTTTCAGAGCAAATAACACCATCGACTGACCATGTCATTGTCATTGTCATCCAACTGTAACCGTTGAAATTTAGTAGAATTGGCCCCCAGCTCCAGTGTGTCTTCACTTACTCTTTTGCTTTTCTAAGCCCGAAACTCAGTGATTGACGTGTGTATCCCTAATGGGCAATTTACACGAGTCAATTCCATGAGCCATTCCACTAAGCCAATCCAAACTGCATACAAAAAAAGCTTGAGGACAATCCATTGCAGTGGACTGTCTCCATTTACACGAAGCCAATAGTGGATTGGCTCAATGGAATGGCCTCGTGTAAATTGCCCATTAGCGTCGCACTGGACACTGATCGGCGGAAAACGACTTAGACGTTAACAGGCAGTGGCTATTTTTATGGACGTGTTTGCGCTGCTCTCGCTATAGGTATCTAAGTATGAAATCTACCACCTAGGACTTTGCCGTGCGTAAGTCGCGGCATATACTGACAAAGCCAGAACTGTGGTGTGACCTACTGCAATAACATTTAAAAAAAAACGACAAGAAAATTAAAAAAGCACTAATTGTTTGTCACTACAATTTTCGAAGATTCCCCTCGATTTCTATGAGATGCCATCATCAGATCCTTGTTTCCTTATCATGGTACCACCCTTGGGATATCTCCTTTCAACCAAAAAAAGATTCATAAAAATCGCTTCATAAACGAAGTTATCCGCGAACACATTTAAAAAATATATAGATATACGGTCGAATTGAGAAACCCCCCTTTTTTTGAAGTTGGTTAAAAATCCGTCTATCGTCCCAGCATTCATACACAACCATGGTTGTACCACTTGTAGATGATCAAGCGTCTTACATAAGTCCAAATAATTAGGTTAAATTACGGTTACATCGGTACAGAGCGCGCATTGTTAGTTATAAGGGCACTTAACGTAGTGAATGAGTTGTACAGCAAAAACCATTCTAGGTTAAGTAGCTGTTTGTTCGTAGACAATAATAAACTATTTATATGTGTATGTAGCGTAGATATATTTGAAAACAGAGCGATTAATGTTTTAGAGTTGGAATATTATAGATTAGCGTACCTTAGTAGGTACTGGACTCGATTCTGCAAACCACCTAAAATTCCTAATTTTAAGTTAGCTCTATTCTTTTCCACCGCTTTGGAAAGGAAAGGGACAGAAATAAGGGCTATATTTATTTACAACGTCACAAATGTCAAAATAACAAAATTGAACCTTATGGACGCATTCAAATACACGTTTTTAGCAATTTTAGCAATAATGTAAGGAGGTCATGGATAAAAGTGACAGATAAGACATCAAATTAGTCGGTTTTTACATGTTTGACATTACTATAATAGTCTATAGTTTGTTTCTGTCCTTTTTCTTCCGTATTCTATAACGAAGGATAGGCTAACTTAAATTTTTTTGCAGATGAGAGAATTGCAGAATCGATTCCACTGCAGTTTATTTCACAAACAGAAACAAATTAATATAGTGATTTTACATAGAATAATATCATAAATACTTATAACATGTAGGTATGTTTAACAAAAAAATAAGAAATAAAACTTAGAAAATAGACGAAAATATTTTTGTTACATACCTATGATTTTATTCTCCTCCAAATGACCAATCTTTTTGACATTGACAGAAAGAATAAATAAAATTTCTTTTTTAATTTTTCGATAGAACAGCAAAAGCATTGGTGCTGTACTTTTCTTGAAAACTTTACTTAGGTAAGTACGCATTGTGGCCGCAATTTGCTGTCTGGACCCATCCCATCAACAAACTCCGAGGAAGACTATTCCGACTTAAATGTGGCGTTCATATAGTGCTGCCATCTATTTGAATATTGATAAAGGACTGTCAGGGAGCTTGTAAGCTAAATATCTATTTTACTTCTTTCGCTTTTCCAAATGTTACATCGATGATGTCTACATACCATACTTCATATTACCACTTGTTGACGACCGATAGATATTCCTTCGTCGAGTAGTAGGTAAGTAGGTACTATAGGAACAAGTGCATGGAAAATTTTATGTAGGTACATACAAAGATAATATATACTAGCGGGTCTGCGCGGTTTCACCCGCTTAGTTCCCGTTCCCGCAGGAAATATAAAATATACAAATATTGAAATTGCGCAAACGACTGCGCAATAAAAAAAATTTAAAACCATTTGGCGGTACGAGGGGGTTTGCGTAGGCGAAACCGGTGTTCAGAGAAGCAAAGTTATAACAGCCGTATTATACGCAACTTGTGTTGCCTTTGTCATTTGTTTTTACTTATTACCTATTTTATCCGGCGTCTGCGCCTGCCCATTTCGCAAAAGAAATTTAGGGAAAAGGGATAGTCATTAAAAAGCAAAATTGAAAAATCAGTGACTTATATTTGATGGAATTTGGAAAAATTACATATAACATCTCAAAGGCGGACTTTGAGCAGACATACATTTATTTAATCGTTACATCTATAAGTATAGTAGATTCACAACACCATTATTGTTATAAATACAATATTATTGTAAACTGATATGAGAACTACAATTTTGTTCTTTGGCAGGCATAGTGTGGTCGGACAATCTGCCAATTTGTAATTTATCTTATATAATATAACACTTTGGGTTGGCACAAAAATATTACTCCGGGAAACAAAACAACGCTTTCTGCGACCTCCAGGCAACACTAAATAACTGACGGTATCCTTAAAAAAAATTAACACTAATCTATTGTTACGTAAACATTAATTAACGACTAACATAAAATCTAACTCCTAATGATTTTAAAACTAATACTGAAACACCGAATTGACTTTACATTAACATCACACATATACCTATTGAAGAGTACACTTATTTTTTTAGTATTTTTTTGTTTTTTCAAACAACGCTGTATAAACAGTAAGATTTCGTTACGTTAAAATATATACTTATATAATATAATGCAGGAATTGAATAGTACGGTACGGTAATCAAAATGTGGGCGGATCGTTGGTTCCTAGTCATTCAAAGTTCATGTTGTCTTTACGATAAGCGAATTGTTTATTTAATGGATGTTATCATTGATTTACTGCCAGGATGCTGTGACCTTACAAATTTTTTTATGTTCCGCAACAAACTCGTTTGAGATTACATCCGAATCACAGCCAATTTATACTACCTCAAAAAAAAATATCCAAAAACAAACATAATTTGTTTTTAAGTTCTTTTTTCTAAGTTAAAAGGGAATACATAAAATATGGCCGCAATTACACATTAAAGAGATTAACGTACGTTTTGTGGCTGGTGTATGTACGTACAACGCGCTTTTTACATTCACGCCGATTCCATCTACTGACTGACAGACGCATAGGACTTAGTATACATAAATGCATGGACTAGTGTTCTGGTAGCGTTACATCTTAGTGTCTTACATAGTTAACGTTGTTAGTTCCGTATCAATTAAATATTACTACCCAAGCACCAAATTCTTACAGTGTTTGAGATCAATGTAGGACAGACAATGTAATGAATACTCTGAAGATTTAGTAAGAGATTCCATGTTCCCGGTGTTACTGATGAGATCCGTGCCTTTAGAGGCTTTGAAACCGTACAACTTATTTCTAACTAAACTAAGGTAAGCCGAACAAGGTGTGACCGCTTATTAAAACACTGGATCCGTGTAGGCTGTGAGTCAAGTAAATTAAGCATACGAGTTTCGAAAAGACAATTTATAAAAAATAGCTAAAGCTGTGTTGGGCACTACGATTGGCTGTAAATACCAACGCAGTAGTCCGATTAATTAAGTTAAAAACGGAATAAAATAAGATTTCATTCGGCTGTCTTTCGCAGTAGCATAGCCTAAGCTTGGATAGCGGCTCTGCATATCTACGAGTCGAATCTATGTTGTAATAAGCGGACTAAATTAAGTGTAACTTAAATTTGCAACATACAACCTACTTTATTTTTACATTGGCTTAAAATTTACAATTTTACCTTACCTTAAGGAATGATATACAGCGTACTAACGCCTACCTACACAGTGTAAGTGTATAATGCCGATCCATACAAAAATATTCGAAAACCCTGTCCTTCCAACAATTTTGCAGCACCAATGAACACTCTGGGGTAAAAAATTTCGAAAAGAATTTTATGGCGTGCCCACACGTAACATTGTTGCCAGTATTATGTTATATTAATTTTCGCACCAAATAAGAATTAATTGAGATGTTTCTCACGACTGCTTCCACAAAGATTACATACATGGCGTTTTCGCTGGAAAAGAACAGAGCCGTTTTTTCAAACGCACTTGTTATGTTCTTTCCCTTTCGAAAACGTTATTTATTTAATCACCATTTAACCCTTTTACGGGCATTTTAAATTTTTCATTGGTTTTGAATCTTATTTAAATTACATAGAGTTCAATATTTGGTGGTAACTATTTGCCCTCGTGCAGAGAAACATTATTTATTCAATAACTGTTACAAAAATAATTCAAAAATACATATTATATAGTATTTAGTAGATATGTTTTGATTATTGGTAGCAGCCGCAGAAAACACAAAAAAGCGTTTTTATACTGTTAATACTGGCATAACAATGGGAGACAGCGAGCAAACTGAGGTCTTATTGTCTATTGATAATTGTAATCGTAGAAATCGTCTTTAATTGACATTTGTTTCGCGAGCAGTGCTTGCTCTTCTTTTACTGTCTGTATTGACAGATGTACGGAAGAAGCAATAGACAACAAGGGCCCAGTTTTAGAACCAAAATTCACTGCCGACAATGTCCCGTGTGGTCACAGACTCCTAAATGGGTAAAAGCTATTTCAGTCATCATGATCACAGAGGGTGTGTAAATGGTAAACTTTAAAAGGGCAAGGCTATAATCTGCGGCGTCTTCAGTCTCGCGTTACAAACTTCGTCAAACAAACTGTCCACTTTAAGTACAATACAACTCTATTATACAATTTTCGACTACCCTCCATTCCATTACAATGCAATTTGCGTTTAAACAATGTCTGGAAATTTAATAGTTAAAATGCTTCTCCAAACACGTAGTCTTAAAATTTTAGCTATAAATCGTTCTGAGAACATACAGAATAAGTCTTTTTTGATTTGAAATTAAAATTTGCTGTTACTATTGCTGATCAAAAATAGATAAACATTCCATAAAATATTGACTTAATTACGTAGTATTTTGGTCTACGTTTGGAGCATAAAAAGTAGACTATTTAGGTGATAGGCAAATTGTTTCATAATAGAATGGAAATAGTCTGTGTTATGGTAAATATCAACTTTTCCCAATCGCTCTATGCTGTGTGTAGGTCGTTTTTACCCGAAATACATAGTTGCGTCTACATTCTGCCATATCTAGTATGGACCAAAAGAGAGGCCACTCTTTAGACTATGTAAAATATACTATTTTTTTAAAATACTTCGTGATATATATTTTATATTTATATGAGCGATGTTATATAGTTATTTAATAACTCCATATAATCGAATTTATGACTCAAGCTAGTTTTATCCAAACCCTATTCGTAAGAAATCGTGTGTAGAAAACTATTTTTGTATATTTTATTGCCTAAATAATTGACATTGTTTCGTGGCGACCGTAAACTATATAATCGCCTACACACAGCATAGTATATAAAATCACACCGACGCTGTCAAAAATATCAAAATTTGTGCTTCCTTTCAACTGTAATGTTCACGTCTAGTGTGATATTACAGAATTATCGTATACCGTTTTCGATGAGCATTTATCGTTGTAAGCTATTTTCCTTTAATTCAATGTATGGTGCCACCGTGAAACGTTATTTTTTATTTATGGCTTTTGACTTTATGGCGATCAAGCTTCATCAATAGGTGACACCACCATTTCCGTAACCTATTTGATTGTCCTCCATTTTCATGTGACATGTCTCTTACTAAACTATAGTTTCACTTGAGCGTTTAACGCTGTTCTCAAACTAAATCTTTAATATTTGGAGAACAATCAAATTCGATACATACATTCTATATATTTTTGCAGAGTTTTATGTACTTGGTGTCGATGCAAGCATGTTTCAAATCTCCGAAAGGCTTGGCTCTAAGGCATAATGTACTTAATATTCCCCTATGGTGTTTCGTAGCATCGACACTAAAGTTGCACTACCAAGCATATTTGACAGTGAATATTACTATTCCTGTTACATATTCACGGATGGAGACTGTCAAATATCACGAGTAACACAGTTAAGCCATTAAGAATTGATAATAGATGCCTTATATTATCATCACTTATTTTATCGATGTAATTTTCCAAGTTGTTACAGTTTTGTATGACATTTAGGCTCCAATATCAATTCGGTAAGACCCAACCACATTAACAAGCTGTTTTCATTACGAAACAGTTATATAACACGAAACTATTGGTACCTTTGCGGCTGCATTTGAAAGTTCAACTATTGGTGACGGATTAGGCGCACAATGCCACATGCGCAAAATGCCACGTTGACGCAAAATGCCACATTCGCAAAATCCCACAGTAGTAAAATGCCACACTAACAAAGTGCCATACTTGTTCAACTCCCTTTCTTGCAGTATGTTCGAGAGTGTGGCATTATGCGAAAATTGCATTTTGAGAATGTGGCATTTTGCGATGTGGCGTTTTAAAAATGTGGCGTTTTGAGAATGTGACATTTTGCGAAAATCGAATGTGTCATTTTGCGAATGTGGCATTGTGTGCGCCTAATCCTTGGTGACACGGTTTTGGTTGAATTACAAATCAGACTGTAACAAGTGGTAAAGGAAATACACGATAGAGAAAGATTGCTTGGTTTACCCATAGACTAACCAAGATCAACTTGAGAATCAACTGTCAAATGAAGCCGCAAAACACAAATAAGTTACCAAACACAGATATAGATGTACATAGATTCGACTAGTTTGTCAAATTGTATAAACACAAGTGTGTTACATACTAGGGTTACAGGTCTTTACGTAATATAGTATTATATTACCGACAGTATTGAGAGGGTCCAGCTGTAAACTACTTATCGTTCATGGCTTAACACTATAAAAAATGTAAGAGCCAATGTAATCAATCAATTAGAAATCACAACATCGTCAAGCATGGATGTAAAAGGTGGATATTTGTCGAATTTAGTTTTTTCAGACTCCTCTTATACAATGAGACTGATAAATCGAGAGAGTCCTTCAAGTGGGTGACCTTTAGCATTTGTAAAAAAACAGCACCTCAACTTTCGCAATTATAAAGTAAAATTCTTCAGTTTTAGCGTATACTCGCAAAATCAGCTGCGCGAGGTCAATGACCGCCGGCGGCCGGCGTGTGTGTGCAATACACGACGTAGTAAGACAAATTCAGAATAATCGTATTTTTCTAAAATGAATTGTGCAAAAATTGTGTTTTATTTTTACTTAAATGTAATGAAATGTGGGCATATCCAGTAATAGAATACCTCTGCCTCTCGGGGATAAAAGGCGTGTTGTTTTTTTTTTTTTTTACTTATTCAAACTTTTTATATGTATGCGGATGTTGAACAGTTACTCTTTGCGGATGTTGATCAGTTACTCTTTTGAGGGGATTCCCTCGATTTATAAGTCACACTGTATTATTGATTATTCGTTTAGTGTTGAACCCGTACCTATATCTGTGGTATACAAGGTGTCGCGTAAGAACAGCCCGCTGATAGTCGGTGGTCGTTGGTGGTTATTGGTGGTCTACTTGTGTTCTTGGTGGTGCGGGTGGTGGGGCTGCGGGTGGTGGGGGGCAGGGTAACCCGGGTAGTAGGGCTGCATCGGGGGACCGTACTCCACGCCCTCCTCGTACCCCACGTACCCCATACCCCCCATCATGCCCATCATTGCTGCACAGATAACAATGTATTAGGGAAATTGACAGTCACTTGCTTTTTAGATATCAGTGATGATAGCCCGGACGGTTAAAGAGCCGGCTAAAAATCAGTGAGGCTCGGGTTCGAATCCTGGCATGTACCAATGAGTTTTTCAAAAACTTACGTACATATTTATCACTAGATGCCGCGTCGACGTCCTGGGAATCGACATACTGAGAACAAATCAAGGAAAACATCGTGAGGAAACCCGCAGGTCTCAGAATTAATTCTGAGACATGTGTAAACAGACCCGGTCCGGCGATGGGCTCACCACCTATCACGTTTAGGGGTCCAATATATCTCGTGAAATGTTAGTATATTCAGTAATGGAATACCTCTGCCTACCCCCTCGGGAATACAAGGCGTGAGATTTTTTTATTATTATTATTTATTTGCTTTACAAAAAAAAGTTTTTTTTTTATATCTGTACAATTCACACAAGGTTATTCAGGCCCTGATTAAGCAGTTCTGACAATTGCATCCATGAGAAAATCATATAAGTCGAAGTCGGTTTTTTTGCTCTTTTTTAAAAAATAAATAAAAAAGTTTATTTCTGTTACTAGAGATTACAATTTTTGTAGTAAAAGTTTGGGAGCCTCTTTTTAAGCAATCATTTTGCTTGTGGTAGAAGGCTCCGCTCTTCCATAAATACGAGTACAATCTTTAGAGTTCTATGTTATTGAAATAAATAAATGATACACAACGAACTCACCGGGGTCCCCCTCGACGGGGTAGTAGGGCATGGGGTATATGGGCGGCGGGTAGGGCATGTAGGGCAGCGGCAGCAAAGGGGGCTCCACCAGGCACTCCTCGTAGCCCAGCGGCGGGGCCGGCACCGAGTTGCGCCTACAAACGGGAATAGACATTGGGTTCGATTCTGCTTTACAGCGACTAAACTTATTTTAGTTTACTCCTGTCATTTTCTTTCCGCTCGAGAAGAAAAGAGACGAGTGATATTTAGTCCTGTCAAATTAAAATTAGTCCTGTCAACTAAGGCATTTCATAACGTGTTTAGTGCATATTGAAAAAGTCATGACTAAAATGCAGCCTCTTTCAGGACTAAATTCAGTATGTTATCTTCTATCCCTTTTGTTTTTTTTATGTAAGACAAAGACAGGACTAAACTAAAATAAGTTTAGTTGGTGTAAAGCAGAATTGCCCCCATAGTGTAGATTATAGTTGTCAAACGAAACGCGATTAACATCTGTCAACGTCAATGCCAGTGTAAAATTAAAATCGGTCCAGTAGTTTTTGAGTTTATTCGTAACAAACATACAAAAATACAAATCTTTCCTCTTTATAATATTAGTATAGAAAACAAAGTCGCTTTCCGCTGTCTGTCTGTCCCTTTGTATGCTTAGATCTTTAAAACTACGCAACGGATTTTGATGCGGTTTTTTAATAGATAGAGTGATTCAAGAGACAGGTTCTAGTATCAGCATTGCACTTGTGCGAAGCCGGGTCGGGTCGCTAGTATATAATATTAGGGTTACGCGTTACCTGTTGTTGGGCCCCTTATTGCCCATGCCGTTGTTGTGCCCCTTGTTCTGATTGTGGTTGTTGGAATTCTGCCCGCCGTCCTGGTTGTTGCCGCGCTTGAATCTGTATTACAAATTCCTTGATTTATATTCAATAGTCATCTAAGTGTCAATGGATTTCCATTTCTAATTAACATTTAGCGGGTGACATGTTACGACATGTCTTATTTTACTGCTTACGGTCAAAGATATTAAAGTAAGGATAAGTTATGTTCATAATATATAATCCCGAATATTCAAACTCATCTCTAAAACTATCTCTCTATAAACTATTATAGTTTTCGGCGTCGCGTAAAAAGCTTGTCTCGGAATCACACAATATTTGTTTTATTAAAGCTATTCTAAAGTAGCAGCGCCGCGCGGATTCACCCGCGTAGTTCCCGTGGGAATAGGGGATAAAATATAGCCTATGTGTTATCTGATGTATCAGCTATACAACTGTAAACTTTCATCAAATTCCGTTCAGTAGTTTTTTCGTGAAAGAGGAACAAACATCCATACATACAAACTTTCACGTTTATAATATTAGTAGGATTTAATACTGTAATCTAACGCAATAAGTAGAAAAAAAGCCATTATCCAAATTATGTATTTCCGAGTTCATATAATAAGACGTTATCACGTCAAAACGAACTATAAATAGACTATAAGCTTTTACCCGCAGCTTCACTCGCGCACGTTTATTTCACACCCTTAGGGGTTGAATTTTGCAAAATCCATTCTTAGTGGATGCCTACACTGTATTAGCTATCTATGTGCAAAATTTCAAGTTTCTAGACCCAGCGGTTTAGGCTGTGCGTTGATACATCACCAATCAGTCAGTCAGCAGTGATAGCCCTTACGGTTAAAGAGCCTGCCGAAAATCAGTGAGGCTCTGGTTCGAATCCTGGCATATACCAATGAGTTTTTCAAAAACTTACGTACATATTTATCACTAGCTCGACGGTGAAGGAAAACATCGTGAGGAAACCCGGAGGTCTCAGAATTAATTCTGAGTCAATTGTAAATAGACCCGGCGATGGGCTCACCACCTATCACGTTTAGGGGTCCAATATATCTCGTGAAATGTGGATATATCCAGTAATGGAATATCTCTGCCTACTCTCTCGGGGATAAAAGGCGTGTTTTTTTTTTATCTTCTATCACTTTTTTTTTTGAGGTAAGACAAAGCCAGGACTAAACTAAGTTTAGTCGCTGTAAAGCAGAATCGAACCCATTGGGCATGAGAAGTGAAAAATATTTGTTTCTGACCGTGGCCCCAGCAGCGGCCGTTGTCCGTTGCCCTTGTTCTGCTGCATCGGCGGTTTGTCCTGCGGCTTGTGCTTGTGCGGGTCGTGGTTCACCGGACGCTCGTGCAGGGATATCTGCTGCATGTCCTGGGGGAGGACAGGTCGCAGAGGTCAGTGGGGTATGTACGGGGTATGGTATGTTATGTGCGAGCTTGCATATATTGTATGCGATCGTGCATGTATTATTTGCGAGCGTGCATGTGCTGTAAGTGAACGTGCATGTAGTATATGTGAGCGTGCGTGTGCTGTATGCGAGCGTGCGTGTGTTATATGCGAGCGTGTATGTACTATATGTGAGCGTAATGTGTGCTGTATGCGAACGTGCGTGTGTTATATGCGAGCGTGTATGTATTATATGTGAGGCATATGTTGTGTGCAAGCGTGCATGTGTTATATGCGAGTGTGCATGTGTTATATACGAGCGGGCATGAGTTATATTCAGTCGTGCATATGTTGTGTGCAAGCGTGCATGTGTTATATGCGAGCGTGCATGTGTTATCTGCGAGCGTGCGTGTGTTATATGCGAGCGTGCATGTGTTATGTGGAAGCGTGCGTGTACTGTATTGTGTTATATGCGAGCGTGAATGTGTTATATGCGAGCGTGCATGTGTTATATGCGAGCGTGCATGTGTGTCTGACCTGTGCGAGGTCCCTCGGCGAGTAGTGGCGTGGAGGGGGCGGCTGCGGTGGGCCGTACGACGCCCACATGCACTCCACGCCCAGGTTGAAGTAGTAGCGCAGCGTTGGGATGTCTGCATGACAATACGGGGATTTATTCACTAAAAAATCACTTTATAAGAAAAAAAATAAGGTCGATGCAATCCCAAACCCTCAGTATAATAATAATATCCTATGTAGAATACCATGTGTATGAAGTAGCCAAGCTATGAAATAAATAAATCCTAGTGTAAATATTTCATATTTAAGATTAATAAGTCTCTTAATGTTTTTAAATTACTATAAATTCGAATATACAGTTAAAATTTTTCATCGACTTTCCGACTCAGAAGGGAGGGGCACACCAACTGAGCCAACAGGCCCGTCAGTGTGACAGAAAAAAATAAAAAAATATAATAATATATATAATATAATCTCACGCCTTTTTTATCCCCGAGGGGGTAGGCAGAGGTATTCCATTACTGGATATACCCACATTTCACGAGATACATTGGACCCCTAAGCGTGATAGGTGGTGAGCCCATCGCCGGACCGGGTCTGTTTACACATCTCAGAATTAATTCTGAGACCTGTGGGTTTCCTCACGATGTTTTCCTTCACCGTCGGGCTAGTGATAAATATGTACGTAAGTTTTGAAAAACTCATTGGTACATGCCAGGATTTGAACCCGAGCCTCACTGATTTTCGGCCGGCTCTTTAACCGTCCGGGCTATCACTGCTCTTTAAAATAAAAAAAGACATCAATTTACATGGTTTTCTCATGGATGCCATTGTAAGAACAGGGGTAGGCAAAGGTATTCCATTTCTGGATATACCCACTTTTCACGAGATATTCTTTGGACCCCTAAACGTGATAGGTGGTGTGGTGAGCCCATCGCCAATTGGGTTTGTTTACACATGTCTCAGAATTCATTCTGGGACCTGCGGGTTTTCTCAAGATGTTTTCCGTCACCGTCGTCCGTCGAGCAAGTGATAAATATGTACGTAAGTTTTTGAAAAACTCAATGGTACATGCCAGGATACGAACCCTAGCCTCACTAATTCTCATCACGTGAAGCAGGCTCTTTAACCGTAAGGCTATCATCACTGCTATGCTCCTTTCTGAAATCTGTTGAAAATTATTGAGTATTGAACAGAAACGCGTCACTGACCGTTCATGGGCAGATCAGCGCCGTTGGCCTGCACGCTCCGGTGCACGTGCGGGTTGACTGGTGGAGGGGGCAAAGGCGGCGAAGGCCCCGCGGGCCCCGGGGACATCCACACCAGCGACTTGACGCCGCACACGTACGGGGAGCCGTAGCCAGCGCCGGGAGCCGGCTGGCCCATGCCGCCTGCGTTAACATTTTCATAACACTCGGTTTTTTTTATATGATAAAAAAGGGGGCAAACGAGCAGACGGGTCACCTGATGGGGTAAGTGACGTCACACCTGCAACTCAAGAGTCACAACTGCGTTGCCGACCTTTGAGGTGGGAGTAGGGGGAGGGGAGGGCAGGGGGAGGGAGGGGGAGGGAGGGGGAGGGGGGATTGGGGCCTCCGGTTGCCTCACTGACTCAACGAAACGCAATGCATTGCGTTTCGTTGAGTAACCGGTAGAGAAAAATAAATAAATAAATAAATTATAAATAAATTGTGGGACACAATTCACACACGGTTATTTAGTCCCAAACTAGGCAGGGCCTGTGCTATGGGTACTAAACAACTGATAAACATACTTAAATAAATATTAAACGACCAGACACGAAGCCAACAGACATGTTCATGCACACAAACGTTGGCCCCGAGCGGGGATCGAACCCGCGACCTCCTACTCAGAAGGCAGGGTCACTACCAACTGAGCCAACAGGCCCGTCGAAAAAACTAGTCAGCCTAGCGACTTGACGCCGCACACGTACGGGGAGCCGTAGCCAGCTCCGGGAGCCGGCTGGCCCATGCCGTCTGATCAACGCGGCAATGGGTTAACACATTCTCATATCACTCGATGAAGAAAACCATAAGTCGCTTATGCTAAAAATCTGTGTTGGGCTTTTTGGAGGGAATCATGCTTTTTGTATAGTTTTCATTTTGCTGTATATTTCGGGTGTTTACTCATATTAGTGATAATATATTATGTGGCAAGTGACCGTGAAAGTGTGCAGTGAATGGGAAATTCGATAAAATGCGAGGGATGGACATTTTTGGATTGCCTCAAGAAGTCACAACGAAGTCTTCAGCAAAAGTGTTGTGTTCATTTTACTGTTGATAAGCAAGAGTGGGATGTTGAGTGTTGAAGACACAGAATTTTGTCAACTAAAAACTTGAAAACTATAATTATACTTGATATTGGCAAAATGCTAAATGCGGTGCAAATTTATGAAAAAAAAAATGTATTGGGTTGAATGGGTAAAAATTTCCTTCATCTTTTATCATACTATATCTTCATGTAGTAGGTTTACGAACTTAAGTATCAGAAAAATTTGCAAAGTTAATCGCTTGAAAACGTTGGACCTATAAATCGTTGATGAATAAATAATCTCACGCCTTTTATCCCCGAGGGGATAAGCAGAGATATTCCGTTTCTGGAAATACCTATGTTTCACCAGTATATTAAGGGTAAACCCTAAACAAACCTTAAACAAACGGTTAGTTAGGATGACAATGCATGATGACACAGCTTGAGACGTCATTCTAAATCCAAAATGGCGGAACACCCAAGATGGCGGACTAGTTATTTTTAATGCACTCTTATAATACCGGTATCAAATACTAAGAGCTTTCTGAGAATAACTGAAAAAAAAGCATGTTTTTACTATTTTTTTCAAGTTGTATGATGATAACCACAAACCTGGGTAGGTGTTGAGAGCGACGGCGCTGGCTGGCGTCGAGGCTCGCGCGGCGGGTGACGTCATCCCGTGAGCGGACATGTCGCCGCTGCCACCTGCCTGCTGCAACACCAAGGTTTTGCCAAATCTAACCGATTGCCGACAACAACACCAGCAGGCGTATTCAGGAGCTTCGATATTCGATATCGGAAAAATCTGTCGAACACTTTCGAGATGGGCTGATGTTGGTATCGAAAACTAATGTCATATGTGACATAAGGATTCGGAAAATTTTCCGTGGCTGTTAGAAACGTCTTGAATAAAGTTTCCGAAGTCGATAGATCGGAAAATTTTTCAGTCGATCCCGTGAATACGCCTGCAGTGTAGCTAACATGAGCGCCTTTTCACTCGACACTGGCATAAAGCACAAAGTGTGTAAACGCCATAAAAAAAATCCATACCCAAAGCTGGACAAAACACATTCTTTGCTTTAATTAAAAAACAAATGACAAAATACTATCTCGCATGTATAATAATTAAAAATACAAAATATTTTATGTCGTGTATTTGAAATACAAAATACAGTATATTTTTAAGTATTTTCAAAATACAGTCATGCATGTGTTAGTAGGATATGTAAATAGAACGAATTCAGCTATTTTCTGCAGAACGCGCTCATGTATAAGCTATATAACTGTAATGTTTCATCAAAATCCGTTCAGTAGTTTCTGCATGATGCGTATACAGTTTTTTGTAAATTGATGTTTTATAATAACTACATCGATAAGTCATTTCTACTGGAAAATATAAAGCTTTAACCTCATAAGCAAAGAAAATGAGACAATTGATTTTTGAACCGCACCGTGCCTGATTGATTAAAGGGATTTTCGGAAATTCCCATGGGAACGGGAATAAATTCTGCCTAACCTTGTACATACCTGGCTGTGGTGCGTCTCCGGCGGCGCGCTGCCATTAGGCGCGTGAATCTCGTGCGCCCCTCCCCCCGGCCCGCCCGCCGCTCGGCAGTCCACCATCAGGGGCAACGCTTGTACTTCAACCTGAAACCGATGTGCTCTTAGAGGCCCAAGCTATCACCATTTGCTGCTTGCTACCTCCCAGAGATGCAGTGGACCTGTTGTTTGTTGGCTATGAATGGGAGCAAGCGAGACCAAGGTCCGTATTACCGAGGATGTTAGAAAGAGATCGCGCTATATATAAGCTGTCCCTGAGACAGTTTTTTGGTTCACAGATATTTTTAAGCTATTGCATAGCTTCTATCGCGGGCCTTAAGCGCGGGGACCGAATCCAGAAATTCCGTAACGAAAAAAACCTCACGCTTCCCACTCCGACGGGCACGGAAGTCCGAGTCCGAGTCCGAGTCGGAC
Source organism: Ethmia dodecea (assembly GCA_963855545.1). Lineage (NCBI taxonomy): Eukaryota > Metazoa > Arthropoda > Insecta > Lepidoptera > Depressariidae > Ethmia > Ethmia dodecea. Next base: position 725,501 of record OY979448.1, read on the forward strand.
TCGGACCCGGACCCGGACCCGGACTCGGACCCGGTCCCGGACCCGGACTCGGACGCCGGGTCCGAGTTGAATGCTATGCAATAGCTTTACCGCGGCAGTCCCCTAGTGCCACACGTCTTTTTTTTGATACCTAATGCACCGAGTTTTGACTTTTGTGGCAAAAATCTTATGTCCTCGTAAAACAGAGTCCTCATCACGCGATGGTAAAATACTGCTCGAGATACTGGATCCCTCAGGAAGGCATGAATACTGTTTCCATCCAGTTAAGACATTAGACTTAAAAACGGGATACTCTAATGAATGGCAAAAAAATACTTCAAAATAATTGCAATAAAATAAGTTGAAACTATAGCTTAAATCACACTGCATCTCTGGGTATTACTTTTCATCTCTCCGGGCGAAAAGCGTCAACTTTCCGCTGCGCAAACGAAGTGACCGCTTTCCGCCCGAGCAGAAAATAAGTATACACACCTCGGGAAGTAAATAAGAAAGCCTGACATCACATGTTACATAATATGATCTGAGACATCTCTTATTTTACTTCCCTAGGTATATAATATACTATTACACACTACTGACAGGATCATCGAAATCAGCGAAATCTCTAAGGCACAGCGGTGGGAAGAAATCAGACATCGCGGCGAAAACGAGAAACTTCCGATAAGTCCGTCCACTCCAAATAGAGCTTGATGAATGCCGTAAAACACGGCGTCTTCGCTTTTTGAGTTCAACTCTTTGTTTAAAATATAAAAAAGGCAATCGTTGAGTAAAGAAGCCAAGCAAACAGCTTTTTGAAATTTTCCAACAACTTATCAACTTGTTAGTCTAGCAGGGGCACTTGCGGAAGCCTCAAAAGCTAGTCTTTTGAAATTAAAACAAAAAGGAATTTTCTATAAAACTTGAAATGAAAACATTGGTTATGCCTGTCAGTAATATAACTATAATTCAACGTCTACGCATTTCAAAATCGTAATACACTCTATGTTACATGTGATTAGACATATTCACATTCAAACGTGCACCATGGTGACCATTCATGCCCATATGGCATTTATCACTAGCTCGACGGTGAAGGAAAACATCGTGAGGAAACCCGCAGGTCTCAGAATTAATTCTGAGACATGTGTAACAGACCCGGTCCGGCGATGGGCTCACCACCTATCACGTTTAGGGGTCCAATATATCTCGTGAAATGTGGGTATATCCAGTAATGGAATACCTCGGCCTACCCCCTCGGGGATAAAAGGCGTGAGATTATATTATTATTATTATGGCATGGCAAGTAATCTGGCGCGTAACGTGAACTTATGGTATGCTAGATTCATGGCCGGCGGATGGCATGATGCCACGTAGATGTGGAAGGCGGGTAAGTTAATGCTGATTGTTGAAAATGACCCAGAGATCACTAGTTAAGCTGCATTGATGTGAAAACGCCAAAATCACCATGTTACATAGGGTTGTATTGAGCTTAGGGTGTTATTATATCCACACGAACGTCCACCGATTGCTCTGGGCGATCAGGGGGCCAATTCCACTAAATGTCAACGGTTATAGTTGGTTGACAATGACATGCCAATGGTCAGTCAATGATGTTATTCGACCCCCAAACGTGATAGGTGATGAGCACATCGCCGGACCGGGTCTGTTACACATGCCTCAGAATTAATTCTGGGACCTGTTTTCCTTCACCGTCGAGCTAATGATGAATGTGTACGTAAGCTTAAAAAAACTCATTGGTACATGCCACAATTTGAACGCCTCACTGATTATCATCATGAAAAGCGGGCTCTTTAACCGTAAGGCTAACACAATTCTGACATTTATTATTATTATAACAGTACATGCTATTTAGATATTAAATTATTGAATTGATTTATTATTGGGCATGTGTAATAAATAACACCCTAAGACACGCCAGCATGATCGAATCCATCTGAAAACCAGAAAATACAAATCCAAAACCATAATATTATCTAAATACTAAATACTACCAAACACTAATCTACAACACAATGCTACATATAATAGCTACGATATGGCTAAGATCAATCGGTATAATTCCATTTATAAGCACCTCTCACTAGATTCAGAATAGTTATTTGTATTATTTGTGGCTAGGGGAGTCCCCTTGCAACTTGCTTCAAATAACAAATGACGCAATGTACTTGCACTCTTGTTTAAACAGTTTAATATTGTTTGGTGTAAAATAATGCTGTGTAATGAATTAATGATTGAGAACGAAATGCTTACAAATGAAATTGGCTGACCTACTTTACTTCTACTATGTAAAAACTAACAGGCATCGGTTCAAAATTAAGGAAATCCAAATGTTGATACGCAGAGAAGTTTATGTCATTATCATTCACATATTCGAGTTCTGTCTCAGGTTTTTCCTCCTTCCACCCCTGCTTAGAAGATTGCTTTTGAGGGCTCTTTTCTGGGGACTTAACGTCATCGCTGGCAGCCTTAGACTTGTTCCGTGTCTTGTTCAGACCTTGTTTTCGGGTGATGTTGCCTGGCAGTGAGATGACATGTGAGTGGAGGGAATAATGGTGGTATTAGCTTAGCATGTTAATAGGCAGTGGGATAGAAAATGAATTCCTGAGCTAACACTGTAGGAGCGATGGAGTTAAGATATTGAACTATCGTAACCTATATGAGCAGGATGTAATGGATAAAGATAAATTTTATTTACGACTAAAATGCAACAAGATTCAAATGATCTTATATGTATATTATTGTTAGCGTTTATCCTTAAGATATTTGCACCAAACTCATACACAAGTAAACTGAACCACAAACCTATCTGTTGCAACATTTGGCTTAGGGTCAGAAATTGTGAATTGGCACGGGAGTATCGGTAGGGCGGCGCCCACGGGCGGATCTCTTCAAGAGGCAGGGGCTCCAGCTGATCGTAATTCACGACACGCTTCTCGCCCAACTCCTCGATGAACACCAGGCATGGCCCATCCGGTCGCATCTCCTGGATGTGGCAGTGGTAAGCCACCGACTGATCCCTCTGCAGTTTGCATAAACACTTCACCCCTACTTGCAACGTCGTCCCGTCAGAGTACCTAGCGCCGTAGCGCATCTCTGCAAAACACATCACCGTTTACTATCACCGAAAGACTTCCATAAAATTACGAATAGAAGGATGTATACCTCGCCTGAGTTCGCTCCACACATCAAACTCTATGTTACGGTATATATCTGGATCCAAAGCCTTCGCTACCTTGTAGGGAAACGGAGTGATACCATTGTCCAGCAAATCTTTGGCACTGTTTACGTTTAAACAGTTCATGCAAACATTTTCGAGTTGAATAAGACTGCGGTTGAAGACGAAAATGCTTAAGGACTCCTTCAGAAGGCTGGCACGTTCCAAGTCTTGCGTGTGATGCTTGCATTTCAGCGCAACAGCATTATTATTCCTGTCCTTGTCATCTCCAGTGGTTGCTTCAATGAAGATCTTAGCTCTCTCTTTCTGTTTCTTACGGCGCTCCACATTTTCAGACATAAAGTACTCAATATGGTTGGTGGGTACTTTATCGTGGAGCATTTTGTCAACAGCATAAGACAAGTCTTTCAATTGGTAAACTCCGTCATAGAGTAACTCATAGACCAACGCTATAAGTGTGGTAGCTTTATGTTAATTTAAGATAAAACAACTAAATATAAAATAACAATGAGTTGGACATACAAAGAAATCATAAAAAAAAATTGTGTAGAAAATTATGTAAATGGATTTTTTTTTCTAAAATTAATTATAATTGATGTAAACATAAAAGGAAAATCAAAACTTACACTGACAAAATGAAGATGAGTTTATGAAATCTTTTGTGTAAACCGCATCAAAATGCTTTGTCTCAGGCGAGTAAAACAAAAATATTGTGTCTCCATAACCGTTGCATATTTTGGTCTGAGGACCTTTATTCGCTTCGAAAATAACGAAATCGCGTCTGTAATTGTATTTAACATTGTCTTAGAATATGTAGGTAAACAAAAAAAAATCTAACAGGCAATTTAAAAATTCTGTGTCTTACCGATACAAGTGGCTCATGGCAGATATTTCGATAAGCCCACCCCACTCCGAGGGGTTCGACATCTCTTTGAGATAGTTTTCGAATGGGCAAGTCAAGGACTACAACATAAAATACTAACATTTAGTTTCAACTCGCTGAGTGAAAAAACTAACAAACAAAATGACAAAATCCTACCCCTTCAAAGAGATTCCGCTTGGACGCCATGAACTGAACGCAGTCCAGACGGACCTTGTGGAAGAATCTCTGGGTGTTAAAGATGTTCTCCGAAACAGCCCTGAAAAGGCAGCTGGAGTCCCTAGCGGTGTGTTTGCGGAAAAAGCCCATTTCGTCCAGCCACCGGTCGGGCTCAGACGAGCGCTTATGTATTTTCCAGGGACCGCGACACCGGATCGGCGAGGGCGACATGGCAAGACTGTTCATATGCTAACAATCTGCAGGTAAACAAAAACAATTGACGCTCCCATATCCACATCAGAATGTCTCCTTGCATCGCTCAAACGTCCAAATAATATAAACAGTACTATACCACACTCACAACTTCCACAAAACCATATCGTAGCTATATTCTGGCAAAATGCAAATGGTTGTTTTGCTGTCTACGATACACAACACGTGCAAATGTTTTATGGACCGTGCGACGCTAAAATATTAACAGAACACTCACCGAAATGGTATTTCCCAATCGTCAGCATCAGTGTTGAACTGTGTCTAATAATACGTAGATATATTTCAAGGAAATTGAATGGAAATTGCACGTGCTAAAAGCAAACCGTCAAGAGCCGGCGGGAAGGAAAATCAAAATAGCATTTTTGCAAAAAATGTTGGCAATGTTGCCATGCCAGCGTTTTTTTTTCTTATTTTAGGGCATTGGCAATTTTGCCATCAGCACTAAATCTACACGGTATTCAGCTCTGCTTCAGAGTTGATGCTCAAACAAGAAATAAGTTTCTTCAAATTATATCGAAAAGTCACTTGGTTATCAACAGTAAAACGATAGTGCACTTTTACTGAATATTGAAGAGCGGCTTCTTGAAGTAATTCCAAAACGACCATACTAATCATTTTATCGATTTTTCTATGCACTGTACACTATCAAGTCTATTCCCACATAATACACTATCATTATTATGCTCCAAAACCCAAAACAGACAGCAAAAAAAATTACACAAAACATTACCTTCCTTTGAGTATTAAACCAACCGGAGACGCCACTGACAGGCCGCCTGTCATGGGCCATTTACGTTTAAAAAAACGTGAGGACAATGGAATGGATTGTCCTCAAGTTTTTTTTGTATGCAGTCTTAATGGATTGTCTTAGTGGATTGCCCTCGTGTAAATGGCCCGTAAGTGGCGTTCCCCTCTGCTAAAAAAAAAACTGTCGGTCAACGCTCATACTATTTGTGTGCATCTGTGCTAGTGTTTAATTGTTTTGTCAAAAAAATTCGTTTCCTCGTCCCCCGCGCAGAAATTGGCAGACTTTTTTGCAAAGAAACTAGTGCGTCTTCGCGTACGTCTTCCGTTGGTTTAATACTCAAAGCACCGAACTCAAAGCCTTCCTCGGATTCCCGTCAATAAGCTCCACAATAAGAAGTTGACTTTTAACATTATACATATAAGTGATGGTGAATAAGAAATAGTGACCAAACTTGAATTTGTCTATGAATTCTACAAGAGTTACCAGCGCTTACGAAGGTCCCCGATAAAAGGGTTTATTATTATTATTATCTTTTGCTAATGTATAAGAAAATGAAATGAAAATGTATGAAATAAATACATTTTCATTTCATTTATTGTAGGATGCATGTTAAAATATATTTTTCGTGTATTTCTCACTCATACTTTACGAAAACTGCTATGAGAACATATTCCTGAATTTAGAAATCTCGTTAGGCTTCTAAAATCCGCAACTTAATTGTTTTTGAATTTACGATCTTATATGACTACTATTACACCTTTAAAAAAAGTCACTAAATCAATGATTGAACTATTATTGACTACATTTAGGAAGGTGTAATAAGCCTTAAAATGGAAAGATGGATCTTCCATTGTAACTTTTAATAGAATGGTTTTAGAAACTACAAGAAATTTATGAGTACAAAACAGCATAATTAAGTTTAGTAGGTAACTAGGTATAGTAAATAAATATAATAATGAAAAAAAAAACACCAACATTTATTTTTCAATCTATATTTATAAAAAGCACCGTCGTAAAACGTACAAAATCCCAGTAGAAATTGTTTATTGGCATCAATAGCATATTTATAAAACATGGAAAACGAATTATTGTATTGTATATGATATAAAAAATTACATTTATTCCATCAAATTATTGCTTTTTAAAACCAGACCTATTTTTTAACATTATAACGGTTGAGCAATTAATAATAATTATTATAGCACTGACACTTTCGATGATATTTTACTTATTTCTCAGCTAATATAATTATACGTAAGTTAAATTATATCAACTTAGAAGCTAAATTCAAATTAATTTTGATCCAAATGAGATATGGTAACTACACTCGTAATTTATGTCACTGATAAAAGCATCTATATTGGGATACTAAAATCTCACGAGTAAATAATATGTCATTTCAAAAAAGAGAACACAAGCACTTGCTAGTAAATAATATTAATATTATGAGATACATAATGGAGTGCAGTGTGTTCTCAACTTAAATAAAAATCAGTACTGGACATTAATACTCAATTATTCATTTCGATATAAATATAAATTAAATAATAAAATGCTCATAAAATACACTTATTAAATACTATTAAAAAGTGACATAGAAAATTTGGTTCCTATAAACTAATGATAAAGACCTGTTTGCATCTTCCATTTTAAAAATTATGTATTTTAACCTACAGTAATTTTGTCGTGAATACCTACTTACACAGACAAGGTGACAATCATGTAATGGAGTAAGTATAAAATAGATGAGGCAAACGGGTCTGACACTTAAATACCTTACATCAAGTTTAAAATACAGCGATACTAGCGAGATATAGTTGCTGGAGTTTGCCAGTCGGCACTTTAAGCCGTCTTCTCCTGTTCGATGACGTCCTTGGTGGGTAGAGGGTTTTTCTCGCAGGTCTCAGTGTGCTTCAGCTTAGTGGGGTCGAAGTTCTCGATGCCGTTAAGGAATTTGTTCTTTTCTTTCTCAGCTTCGATAGCTGTGGAAGAGTTGTTATGCATCAAAATCTTGGTTAAATGAAATTGACGAAGTCAGATATGTGTAACCTTAGGACCTATTATTATAATCTCACGCCTTTTATCCCCGAAGGGGTAGGCAGAGGTATTCCATTTAAGGAAATACCCACATTTCACCAGTACTATAATCTTTGCACCCCTTAACTTGACAGGTAATGCTCCCATCACCGGACTGGGTCTGTACTGTAACACATGCCTCAGAATTAATTCTGGGACCTGCGGGTTTCGTCACGACGTTTTTCTTCACCATAGAGCTAGTGATAAAGTACGTAAGTTTTAGAAAAACTCATTGGTACATGCCAGGATTCGAACTCGCAACCTCACGCATGAGAGGTGGGCTCCTTCCTTATCCGCTGGGCTATCACTGCCCTCTTACAACCAAACACGGTTTTAGATAAACACTTTTTAAAACAGAGACTGTCACTCACACAAGTGACAGCATAAGTTTTAAACAGTGTCTAAATTTAAAATACGTTTCGTAATAAGGCCAGGACGGCCTTATTGGTGTAAGTATAAAAACGTAGACAGCTAAAAATTATGCGGAAACGATTAAAGTTTTCAATAATTGTTCATTTCAAAGATTCAAATGTACAACTATTAATAGTCATTTCATATTATAATTGACTATTTGTAACTTATGTTACCCTGCTTTCAAATAACGATACATATTATGTCAGTAGGTACTAAGTAGTAGAAGAGAAGATAAATAATAAAATAAAATGTAAAGCAGCAAAAGATCAACCTTCAATAGGCGGCAAGGGGTTCTTTTCTTCTGTGGTCGCGTGCTTCATCTGAGTCTTGTCGAAGTGCTCAACACCTTCGAGGAAGTTCTGGTGCGCTTTCTCCGCTGCGACAACTGATGCAAAGCAAAATCGTGCAGAGCAAAAAACATAAATAAATAAAAAAGCATTTGGCAAATTGGGTATTTGACTGTATCAAAATTAAATTGTATGTAATCATTAATTAATTAAAAAGGTTATCCCAAAACATCTCCAGAAATGTATTTCTATTTTCGTTTTAAAATTATAGCATTTTTTAAAATAATAGAACTATCAAAAAAGTTATGCAATTGAGTACTAAAAATTATGACGTCACAACTCAGTATTCAGTACATTCCAGTCCATTGTAAATTTTCGTTTTGACAGATCACAAAAAGTAAATCATTTGACTAGGCAGTCAAATACCCTATTGTATATTTTTTCTTATCACTTGATGTTTAAAAAAAAGCGTAACATAGTATTTACAGCCAACAAACGAAATCCAGTAAATAACGTATCCTTCATTTAAATAAGAAAAGCGTTGAGTTCTTGACAAAAATTATAAATTATATTGTTACAGGTTATAAACACAACATTGCTTAGAAGACTTTTAATTATATTCAAGTATAAAATAAAATTGACTTGCTTCCCACAAGAGCATACAAACATACTAGAATTAATTTTTTTTTTGCTTGGTTGCGTGGCAATAGAAGTGGAAGTAGGTACGTGCAAACAAACATAATTATAAAAATAAATAAAATACCATCTTTATCAGGAAGAGGGTTCTTCTCTTGTGTTTCCGTGTGCTTCAGTCTGGTAGCGTCGAACTTTTCAATACCATCGAACAGGGACTTTTGAGTCTTCTCTGTGGCAACATCTGTAAATGGCCATAAACAAAAATTATAGAATTTAAAAAGAAAAACGATTTAAGTCATTTCCGTAGCGCGAAAACAAAAAACAACTGAATGAATACAAACATTAATATTTCTACCATTAAAAATGCATGCTTGGTAAGTTGTTAATAATAATAAGAAGAACGCATGTATTAAAATTTTATTATTCGTGTTATATGTGCATTAATTATAAATCTTATTTTTAATGTAAATTATTTTGGATATTCAGTAAGCACAACCACAAATGGGTACCCGTTATTTGTAAAATGCTAACAAAGCCACGTCTAGCAGGCGATTTTCGTCGCATTTCTGTTATGTAAATTTAATTTGATTATTTTGATTAATCTCGCGTTATTTCTTCATCCGTTAAAATACCTAGTGCGTTCGGAAGCACGATTTTTTCGACGGTGTCCGTTCTCCTTAGAGAGGATGTTTGGAATTTCTCTACGCCTTGTAGAAGCGCTGTGTGTTGCTTTTCTTGCGCTACGTCTGATAAGAAATTGTTTATTTAAATTATGCATTTTTTCTTGTCACACTTACATTTGTACCATAGAGCAGAGATGTTATACTTTCTGCTTCCATGTATAATAGGTACCTACCTACCTAAGTACACTCATTGCCACAGTTACAAAGAAATATGTATGTAGTACGCATACCTTCAGCGGACGGTAGAACCATTTTTTCATTGGTGTCCACATCCTTGAGACAGCTGGTGTTGAAGCCTTCGAGCTGACTCTTGAGGTCGTTGGCAACCTTCGGGAGGTCCTTCAGGGAGGGGGCGTCGCTAACCGAGCAGGCCATTTTTGGAGATCTGTAACAAAATTTTATTTTTCTAAAGATGTCATTCTTCTACAAGTACCTAGGTACCTATTTAACGGGTGGTAGTAATGAATAAGAATCACTACATATCCGAGTATTCATACAGCCAAGAGATTGTGACCTAACAGATCTATATTAAAATATAGGTCTGTAGGTTTCAGATATTCATAGCAAATGCCAAGTTAAAATTGGAGTGATATTTAAGCGGAGAATAGATCGTTACAACGCAATAGGCTGTAGATAATTCATTACCTAATGCATTACACATAATTATGTACCTTTTGTTATATCTTATTTGGAACCTAATGATGTATAAGGTACACATACCATCTAACTAGTCGCGTGCAGGTCTAGTACCATTTAATAATACTTTAATAGGAAATCCCGCAATCCTATGTTGACACCCCGCTATCACGTTTAGGGGTCCGAAAATAAACGAATAAAGAGTACCTAAGTAAGTACATAAGATACTTCCAGAAATGGAATACCTCTGCCGCCTCTGGGGGGACAAAGCGTAAGCGTATATTAATAACTTTTTTAATAGAGGTCTAACTTTTTCTATAATAGTGACTCTGCTAAAAGTGGAAGTGCTTACAATTTCACTTACGATTGAAAAGTGTAAGATTCATCTTAGTCATCTTACAAACAAATTATTACTAAATCGAACGCCCCGATAGTCTTAAAAAATGGTCTAGTTCGTTCTTAATCATAAGTAACGAGGATTTGGCCATTATTAGAACTCAAAATGTGATGTCGATGAACTAAGGCAGTGTGGCGACGGATGACACGTCATGCAACGAACCTACCTAGCTGTTTAAGTACTCAAGCGTAACTGGCCAACCCAAAAACACAAGCAACAAACCCATGTTTCGAAACAACTTGAAAGAGCATTCAATTCAGATTGAGGGCTTAGAATTTTGGCAATTTCTTTTTAAAAATATACAGACATATTCTCACGCCTTTTTTCCGAAGGGGTAGACAGAGACAATAGCCCGCCAGCTGCTACGCTTGGCATAACTCTAGCGCCTCATCCACATTCATCAATCGGTTCATACACGCTCGTCATGTTTTTTTTTAAATAAGAGAAAATAGCCAAATCACAATATTTTTATAATCTAAAAGATGCTTCTAAAGTTTTTGATTTTTTAAAATAGTTTCTAAAGTAGGTACCTACTTTTGAGACTATTTGACAAAAGCATTTGTTTTCGGATTTGATCTCTCTAACTGCAGTTTTATTCCAAAATGCACTTGATTTCGTATACTAGGTCTGTACGCATTGTTTGTAGGTTAACCACTGCTAGCTAACTGTACTGAATAGGTACATTCGCCCACATAGCTTACAAAGAAAGTATTTTACGTTCGTTTAACCGTTTGACTACTTGTTTGCCTAATCACTGCATTAAATCGATAAAACATTAAATTTTTAAACAATTCCAAAGGTAAATAGTTGTTCCATAAGTTCCATTTTTATAATGATGAGGAATAAATAGAGTTATGCGGAAAACCTCAAACATTAAAAAAAAGTTTACAATTTATTTTTAAATAAAGCCCCACCAACACCTCCGTTCCACTACGCGTCTAGAATACGAAATTCATCGGTCATTGTTGTCAACGCCTATACACACTGTGTACTAAATATGAACACATCCTGCCTCCAGTCAAACAACCTTTTGTTCGCGAGAGGATGTTAGAGCTCGGCGAGGGCTGGCTGATTACATGGCTTCTTTTGCTTCCACCACTTCCTTGGTGCACCAGAGGCGAATCCATAAATTTATTTAGGCTGTTTAGGCTTTTCTAAGGCTTATCAGAGATAATAGAATAATATTTTTTGTTGTAAAAGGTTTTAAAATCGGTTCAGTGCTTCAAACTAACTTACAAAGAACTTTACATATTTATAATAATATTATAGAGAATGTATGTCACGCTTGTAGTCCGTAGACTGCGAACCACAGATGCGGTTATATGGTTATATCGGGGTTATATAGGTAGGTATAACTAATTTCCTTATTCCTATAATTATCTACTATATAAAAATAAGTCGTGTTTTCCTTCCTGACGAGTGACGATATAACTCCAGAACGCCCGGACCGATTTCCATGGTTTTGCATTCGTTGGAAAGGTCTCGGGCTCCGTAAGGTTTATAGCAAAGAAAATTCTTATAAGCATTGCACCCGTGCGAAGCCGGGGCGGGTCGCTAGTTAGGTATGTAAGTAGATATACATACCTACTCGTAGTACCTATATCTATTACCTATTATTATTTTTAAATATATTTATATACCTATAAAATTTTTAAATATATTTATATATATTATTAAAAATAATAAAATAATAATAGTAATAGATAGATTATGTTATTTTATTTTAACCACATTTTATGCTCGGCATTGTAATGTGTGTGTCTGTGTATTGTGTAACAAATAAAACGATTATCTATATACGAGTATGTCTAAGTTTTACTAGGTCAATTTATCCCAATGATCTATACCTACCTACTAATATTATAGAGAGGAAAGATTTGTATTTTTGTATGTTTGTTACGAATAAACTAAAAAAATACTGGACTGATTTAAAAAATTCTTACACCTATAGAAAGTTCGAATATCCCTGAGTAACATAGGCTTTATTACCGTATCTCCACGGGAACTTGAATTACGTGGGTGAAACTGCGCAGAACCGCTAGTATTAAATAAGTATAAAGTGTCATTCCATATTATACAACAAAGTTTTGGAAAAGAAACTTTCCATCCTAAGATCTTTTTTTACCTTTGGTCAGAATGTATGAAACCTTTATGAAGGTTACAAAAACCACATTACCTACCTACTCAGTTTCACTGAGCGTAGGTATTTATACGTTACAATGTAAAAGTATTCCTGGAATAAGACAAGTGGAGGACACTGCGCATTTAGCAACATCAATAACATACTTTCTTATTTACTATACAAACATATAGCGCCGACTTCGTCTTTAATAATCTTTAACCCTCTTTTACTCCCGACTTCGTTTGCTTCCCACGATAAAAACTACCATACATCCTTCCTTAAGATACTAGCTACCCCCGTGATAAATTTCATCAAGATAGGTTCACCGGTTGAGCCGTGAAAAAGAAAACACAGTTATAAGTTTATAATTTACTGTGGATACAACTTCAGATTCTTGAAAACATGTATTGGAGGATGCCTCGACACAATCCCGTATAACCAGTTTTTGGAAAATTACGAAACCACAACACGATGCACTCGTAAAAGCAATTTTTTTCAACAGCGAAATTTTGCTACAATCATGTCGATTTATTTGTACATAAGGGCATTATATTTGCATAATAATAGCGTCGCTACATTCGCAGGTGGATGAGGTAGCCATTTATTGTGGAAAGTAAACAAAGACTTAAAATTCACATTAAGTAACTGGTATCCGTTTGTTACCTTTCTATACGGTTAAAACTCGGATGATTTTGAATCCTGACAGGCAAGAAGATGGAATTTATTTTACACTAACCTACGGCCCATTGGTATATTATGGAAAAATCGGTACAAACTTTTACCAACTGCTAGAATTTAAATTTTTTCGTTCTGTTAATAATAATAATAAGAGCAGTGATAGCCCGGACGGTTAAAGAGCCGGCCGAAAATCAGTGAGGCTCGGGTTCGAATCCTGGCATGTACCAATGAGTTTTTCAAAAACTTACGTACATATTTATCGCTAGCTCGACGGTGAAGGAAAACATCGTGAGGAAACCCACGCAGGTCTCAGAATTAATTCTGAGACATGTGTAAACAGACCCGGTCCGGCGATGGGCTCACCACCTATCACGTTTAGGGGTCCAATATATCTCGTGAAAAGTGGGTATATCCAGTAATGGAATACCTCTGCCTACCCCCTCGGGGATAAAAGGCGTGAGATTATATTATATTATTATTTTATTAATAATGGCAATAGCTAATGACAATATAAGAACATTAAATTGAGCTGTGACTGCTGCAGCACTATTAATTGTACCTATTTGATTTTTCCTGTTTTAACGGTATTTTGATACGTAGCAAACAATAAATTGATATTCTATTTGCCGACTTAATGAGGGCTACAGGTTTGTGCCGTTTGGGGTGGAGGCCAGGGACCCAGAAGGACTTTCACGGATCTAGTGACGTCCTTCAAAAAGCTGGGGTCCAGAGAACGTAGAATAAAAGAGCCTGCATGAAAAGGCTTATGGATGTGAAGGAAGCGAGGGAAGTGTGCGAAGATCGGTCAAAGTGGCGACCCATCGTCTCTGCCTACCCCTGTAGAAAGATGGCGTGAGCTGTATGTATGTATGTACCAGGGACCTTGATGTCCGGAATAAGGCTTCAGGTGACCAGAGGGCTGGCAATTATCTCTGACAAAGGATCAGCCAAGCTATCCAGACAGGGAATGTGGTCAGGCTTCTGGTCACTGTCCCACTTGTTAAGAGATACTATTCGAAATGAAAGGATAATACATCCCGAACTATTTTCAGACGAACGCTCGAAAATTCTTCGGAGACAGCTCACATGAACATTTTTGTTTATTTTTATTTTAAAATCTGACTCAGTTTGCTTTGCAGAATCTTTTGAGGACGATTTAATATTAGGCAGGTTTCCAGGCAGGTTATAAGACACAATATATCTCATTATTTGTAAAATGAATTCATTTTTAGTTTAATCACTACATACTCGTAGTATAAAACAAAGTCGCTTTCTCTGTCCCTATGTCCCTATGTATGTTTAAATCTTTAAAACTACGCAACGGATTTTGATGCGGTTTTTTTAATAGATAGAGTTATTCAAGAGGAAGGTTTTAGTATAAGCATTGCACCCGTGCGAAGTCGGGGCGGGTCGCTAGTCAAGTATAAAAAATACAAAAATGTGGTGTTACGGAGTTTCTTGCACCGCTGCTTCTCTGTCAAAACACTTTCCGAAACGGTGCTAGAAAGCTATTTGCAATTGATATTCAATAGGATGAAATTCCACATTATAATATTAAATGAAAATCATTAGATTTTGATTCCCACTAGATTATTTATAAAATACTAGCGACCCGCCCCGACTTCGCACGGGTGCAATGCTTATACTAAAACCTTCCTCTTGAATAACTCTATCTATTAAAAAAACCGCATCAAAATCCGTTGCGTAGTTTTAAAGATTTAAGCATACATAGGGACATAGGGATATAGGGACAGAGAAAGCGACTTTGTTTTATACTATGTAGTGATAGAATAGGTACATCGTGTTCAAATTCTTTTGGTGCAGTAGTTTAATACCTATTCCACCTACTTAATTATGTTTAATGTTATTTTTTTAGACTTACTGAATGTTTAGATTTACGATCATTATGTGGTTAGCGGGTGCTGTATCTCGTTACATGTACCGCACAGCCTCCGCGGTCTACTGACCATAGGTGCGCTCGCGCCAATTAAGACTTTACTAGTTGCACTATAAAATCTAATTATCACTTTAAAATAAAATAATGTAAAGAAACATTTGATGTGTATCTTTTATTGCGATAAACATAAACTCAAGTTCCTGCTGTGTTGTAGGTAGGTTTAGAATTTTTTTATTAAGTATGTTAATCTTTCTTTTATCTTTCAAGACCCCTTACGTTTAGTTTCATGAGATCAGAGGACTGTCAGCTTTATCGCTGTCAAAGCGATTGATTCACTCGCGATCTTCGTAGTCGCTTCGGATTAGAGGTAAGTAAGTATATCTATACTATCTATACTAATATTATAAAGAGGAAAGATTTGTGTTTTTGTTACAAATAAACTCAAAAACTACTGGACCGATTTTTAAAATTCTTTCACCAATGGAAAGCTAGAAGATCCCTGAGTAACATAGGCTATATTTTATTCCCTAATTCCTGTATAGATAATGGCATTTAAGCGTTTGTTTTTGGGTTTTTTCGAAATAAGTAAGTCACCCAAGTACACAATCTCCAGGGCGCTAAGCTGTTTGAGGGTCATCATCCTGTAACAGCCCACTGGTGCCTAAGGGTCTTTCCTCACACTTGAGCATGGGCTATAATCTCCCACCCGAGACAATCGCGGATTAGGAGATGGTGTTAGGCTAGTGGCCAGAACTTTTTAAGCCAACCGAGGGTAATGCCATGACTTAACGACTTCCATTGTGTCGCACAATAATAATTTGTGCGCGTAAACAACGAAAACTGTTTGTGGCTATCGGTTTTCGCTCAATGCCGTGAATGCCAGGTTTCAAGTAGTTTTGTGTGATACAATTACACTTACTACTTTTCACGGGGAGCCTATATGAATACCTAATTAGATTTCTATGTTTTTAGGATCGATAATTGGCGTTAATTGGCGTTTAGTTTTTATCAAATTCGGCGCGGTGCACGTTAGCGTGCAATCAAGCAAAAAGTCTCGCACTTTTGTATTTTTGCAATAATACGGAAGCTATTATTTATCACGCTACATCCTACTTCCGAAATGTTCCTTTAATAATTTTCCTTTTACCTTTTTAGTGATTACGGATGCAAGACTATTTTAAAAGAAGAAGAACCTTAAATTATGTTTATATAAAAATCTTTCTTGCGGAAACAGAAAATACTTCTCAATTTCAGTTTCAAAATAATACATAATATAACACTGGTGAAATGATCATCTCATCACTAGCAATGCTTTTGAAGCTATAGTTACAAAAAACGCCCGACCCTCATTGGTAGCTTTTGTGGCGCTATTTTTGAAATTAATTGTTTTAAAAATAGAACTAACCCTATTCTGTTTTCAAAACTAAGTAAACAAAGTAACGTCGAAGATGACTCGCCTCGTAGTCACGTCTACTAATGTGTTCCTAATCGTAAGGCGTTCGGAATTTCGAGAATGCGTCATCCATCGCAAGCCTGATTCATCGCTAAAGTTAATCGAAAGAAAAGGACGAAACCATTCTCCATTTCTAATGTATGTAAGCACGAAGGGAAATGACTCAGTGTCGCGTCGACGGCGACAGAATCAAATAGTTCTTTCGACAAAATACAATGTACTGCCATATGTCTTGTCTAAATAAAATCAGCGTCCTATTGTAGATTAAGCGTACGTTTAACGGTTGTGTCACTCATTGCGCCTTTCGAAATCCTTTTACGGTAAAGAACTGACCAAGAGCGGGTTAATTCGTGGCCGACCGCGCGATAAAAAATGTCCCAATGCGTAAGCGCGCCATATGGCCGCCAGAGTACAGAGATGTTTTCATACAGATCTTGTGTACTCCCAAATGGGTCGATACGATAGCCATTGATCATTCATTACTTTACATAGGTAGGTAGGTACCTACAACACACGAGCACGTATGTTTACTTGTTTATCCTGTCAACTTACAACTTGAAAATTACACCGTAAGTAGGTATTCACTCCTCAGTTTTAACAATATTTAAAGATTATAATTATGAGAACAACAAAATTTTAAACCGCGAAGTTAGCAACAGCAACAAACGCTGGCATAGATAACGGCAATTTTTAATCTTCCAGATAACCGAGGTTTTCTCACGTTATTGTTATGCAAAATGCAATCGTGACTGAGTAACATTTAAAAAATATGCCGATATTTTTTTTCCAAATCGATTGTCGCGTCTGTACTGCACGTCTGTTGGAGGGAGAGGGGACACTGAACCGAATGAGTCATGCAAGCAAAGGCCTCGCGCTGCCAACTGCCGACACCGTAGAAAGTTTAAAGTTATTAAAATTTCACCGTAAGCAGATAGCCGGCCTCGCTACGTACCGTTTTCGCTGATTTATGAAGTTGATTCACTTCGATGACTGCTATCGTGGTATGATCTTAACTCCACAGTATCTCACTTTCAAGATTACTTTTTAAAGATACTACAGCCATATAAAGCCCGTGAAATAAAAATATACCGACTTCGAAATATTCGATACTCAATTTGTACTCCTTTTCATCAGTTCCACTTGACAAAAAGATATCTTCTGAATGCAAATGCTTAAAATATAGTTGAAAATATCCAAATCATCATTATTATGTACTATAGGTACCTATAAAACTTTAGTAGGGAAATCATAATGACTTACTAGTCTAGTAAGACTAAACAGCTGCCCTTGAGTTTCTTGCTGGTTCTTCGCGGGTATCTGGAATCAGCAACTCTTCGGTGGAGATAGGCTCTTTACATTTGCCAATCTCCATGGGCAAGTTTAGTTAGAGTGCCTTGTTATTACACTATTGGCGTTTCTAAGTGTAATTCTCTTTTACCTACAGATTCGGAGCTCTGAGTTAACTAACATATAAAACAGATAACTTCTTCATAACCTTAAATTTTTAGAAAGGTTAAAAAAATCGTACCTATTTTGTAAAAGACCAAAATTGTATTTCTCTAAAAGAAACTTAAGTAACTGTTCTGTATTCTAGACACATACTACGCTCAGTAAGGATTAATAGATATGTTCCACGTCAAGTCAGAAGCCGCAAGACGACCCGACCTTGCATCTATAAATACTTGCAAGGAACATTCCTTGCCTCTACAACCGTCTGACATATGTTTTGTAAGGACTATGACTATGTATAGGCTAACCTTGGAACACTAGGAGGCCCATATAAAGCTGTTTATGAGATTGAATGTCAACCATATAAAGGTCTGCGATGTGAACTGGGTCGCAAAGTCGCAATGATTTCACGCTAGGAACTTTCGATGCGTTTTGTTCATACGTGACCTTAATAGTTGGAGATACTGTGAGAGAATTACCACGGCGATTGTTCAATTTGTCGGCTGGATACGATTTAGACATATTACTTTGACCGTCAATTGTTTCGTTGCTTCTTGCATACAAACGGTATTTTTATTCCTTTTGCTCTGATAAGCAACAAGATAGGTAGGTAGGTACAAGTCTTTCTCTCCTTGATAACAAATAGTAGTTTAACCTGTTTCATTAAATTTTAAGTATTTCTGCAAGTAAATATTTTGTGGCGTACGCGTGATAACAGGTGTTTAAGTACTTCCTTCCCACAATTAAAACACCACGTACGGTGACACAAAACTACATACAGTACGATGTAACAACATCATCACGTTATAGACATGACACCTGCTAAAACACAGAAAATTCCATTTGCAAATTGAACATTTTAAAGTTTTTAAACGTGTAAAAAATTCCTTCTTTTCTCAAGAGACACCCCTGTCTCCTTGACAAATTACATTAAGCTTGAATCAGTGGTTTAGCTCTGAAAGAGTACCATGCAGACACACCTATTTTCGCATTTACAACATTAGCGTTGCAAGACTTGCAAGGATTAAGATAAAGTTCAATAACAATTCGATACCACACAACACTGATACTTATCCGTGTGTCAACAAACGGATATCAGTTCCACAAATTGACCAAAAGGTCCCGTTATCAATGACTCAAACAAAGGTATGATTAATGCGTTTGATAAAGGAAAAACAAAGCATTTGCGAACCAAAACTTGCTTGTTTTATATAGCCATGGTGAGTTCGATGTTTTTATAGTGTTCGTTTGTCAAGGATTTTGAGTTAGAGCGTGTGGACAAAGCGCGAGTGATTTACCATACTCAAAGGATTTACCTGATTCGTAGCAAGTTGTGTGTCGGAGTGACGGAAAAAAGAAAATTATCAAAATAATAATATGTTAAATGTATGGAGCCAAAAAACCAGAAGATAGTTCTGCATGTCGGATTGATTTTAAAATCTTTGAGGTCCGAAAAACACACACCAGTCCAGTTCAGTCGTCACACACACCACTATTTACTTAAACTAGGCATAATTTTAGGAACAACGGATACCCAACGGCGCGGCGCGCGGCGTGGATTCTGTTTATTTCTTTCCGTAGAAATTTCTAAAAATCCCTTCGTACCTACTTCGTAGTGCTCACTTGAGCAACATTTCATGCTTTTAGACCCAGCGGTTTCGACTGTGGGTTGATTTATCAGTCATTGCCTTCTACACTAATATTATAAAGAGGAAAGATTTGTAGGTATGTTTGTAACGAAGTAACTCAAAAACTACTGGATCGATTTTTCACCAATGGAAAGCTACAATATCCCTCAATATCATAGGCTATATTTTATCCCCGTATTGCGGGAACTACGCGGGGAAACCGCTCAGACAGACTTGTGACCGAGTCAATATGCAGAGCCACTAAAGCTTTCTATTGTAAATTAAAAGAAGTATTTCATAGTCAGGCCACTACCAACAGACCAACCATTATCATTATCACCAAGCAAGAAGCCATAATAACCGGGTGCAAATTCACACTCATGTTTTCACATTCTAGATTTCTAGCGCACGCGTGCTTCAGATGTCATTCATATCGCTCCACGCTACGAAGCGACTCATCGCTGTCGAGGAACAATACATCGACATTGGCTGGCATTGTGTGGTGTAACGGGTGCCATTGTGAGCGGCATAACGCGGCCAGCCCGTTGCCTCGTGTTGATCTTAATATTATAATAGTAAGTACCTAAGTAGTGTAGGCTTCGAGATTAAAGCCGATATATTATTGTGGATTACGCAGACTGGTCGGTAGTTTTATAAACTGCGTTTTGCTTCATAAAAAGTCCCCTCTAACAACGCTGTTATCAATGTTATCATGTTCTGAGAGCATAATTTTCTCTTAAAGACGATTTAATAACTACCTACATTCGTGGCAGAGGTAGACCTAGAAACAACTTATCTATGCCAAAAAGAATTCAAAATAAAAAACAAAAAAAGTAGGCCTACATTCATAGAAAATTAAGAGAAAAATTCCGTGATCTAATTTTTAAAATTCGAATCAATCGATAGCAAAGAATTCTAATTTATGTGGAATATAAAATATAACGAAACCAGTACGCGGTCAGTGACCCCAGCTAACGCTAGAACGTAACGTCAGAGATACGTCTCAAATTTTATGGAGCGTCAAGTCTTGGCAATTAAAATTTTCAAGTAAGCAACAGATTGGACGGAATAACACTTTTATGCGCAGCATGTATTGCTGGATTTCTATGCACTGAACTAATAAAAAAATTAAAATTTGTGTTAATTGGGGTCAAAAACCTGGAAATATTATTTATTACTATGATAGACTTGGCATATACTTCTTAATTTAACAGCCGGTGAGCATCTTTCAAAAATCATCAAACTTTTTTATTTTATTAAACTATGTTATATCTAGCATACCGCTAAGTAAAATTTTATATAGACTCATTCTTTCTGTTGAAATGGCCACCAATTTCTTTCGCGTACTTGAGATATTTTGGTAAAACGACGTAGATTTGGGTAGCGTTCCCCTCGCTGTATTGATCTACATTCTACACGGAAGGCAGACCACGCACAGGGCACCTAAATGCCTAGAGCTCAAATTCACCCTCGCCGCCCCTCCCTATGTGGAATCAGATTAAATGTTTAACTTGTACATAAAATGCATCCAGTAGTACCGAAACTTGAGTGTGCGTTTGTTACTTTTGGTATTATTTTGTACTAGGAGTACCTATACAATATGTATCAGAAAGGTGAAATAATATTGAAGGGTGTATATGTATATCGTGTAACGAAATACCTACAAAAATATCAGATCTAATATAGCAACTTTTTTCTTTCATATAAACTTAATAATTACTTTTTATGTGTGAATTTTCGCCAACCCTGTGATTGAAGAATAAAAGCGTAGGGGCTCCCTACGCGCTAGTGTCGTTGACCGTAGTAGTGGCAGGTAGCGCCTGCGCGCGCAGCTGATCGCTCGCGCCGAGCGCCGGTCGCCGCCCGCGCCTTAACATACCTACCTATTTTATTCTAGGGTAAATGTTATTGGAAATTGAAATAAAAGTTATTAATAGCAGTAATTATTTATTCAAAAAAAATTAGAGGTAAAAGCATAGTTTTTATTCAATAATAAATTTAACTGATCAAAACATTGTCATTAAACAAGTAATACCTACCTACATACTAGTCATGTAGTTTCATCCAACTTTTACACTTTGGGATTTGGGTCCGACCTACTATTGGTTTACACACACATTAATACCGCACAATAACTCAAAATGTCCACCCGTGCGCGCAGTGGGTAGGTACCACCAGCCGCAGGTCCCGGTACCACGAGTAGGCGTACAGGCGCGCGACCTTGGGGGTTTGAGCGCGGAACGAACCAGCCTCGCGCGGAGGCAGACACCTGACAAATTCTCCCGAAGCAGCTGAAGGATAGCATCCGCTGCTCATCCAGCGGTCTACCTTCGGCGAAGCGCACGTGACACAGCTCCCTAACTCGACTGATATTGCCATCAGGAGCACCGCCACAAAGTCATTTCATAAGATTCACTTGAATAATCGTGGGACACTGTAACGACTGTTGCGAGTCATATTCTTTGATTATAACACGTCTTCACTCGTTGATAGATAGGAAGCAACTAAGTTCATTGATTTGAAAATGAAAGAATTTGCCGATTTTCTAAAATTTTGTTCTAGGGTTCAGTTGAAAATTAAACATAAACCTATGAAGATAAAAGACGTAAAAATAATTTTAAGCGATACAATGATAATGAATCAATTAATTACATAATTTACTTTTCTCAATTGTGAAATAATAATAACGTGAAATAAGGTAAAAGACTTAGAATTAGTAATATTTTTTAAAACATACGGAACCACTCAATAAATAGAGGGTGGAGCTAGACTCTTTAATAATGCCGCCGACGGCCCTTTGACCTTTGCGCAGTGTCCTTATTGGCCAAAAAGGAGCGCGCGGACGTTCCTAGTGATCAATGGATTTTTCATTGATCTAAGACCGCAATCCACGTGGACTACAAAATTCTATCAAAGACTAATAATGTCAGATATTTACGTAGGTAAATTAGTAGGTTTTCTTTAAAACTATGGGGAAAAAAATAATAATGATGGAGTATTATCGGGCCTGTTGGCTCAGTTGGTAGTGACCTTCAGAACCGGAGCTCGCGGGTTCGATTCCCGCTGAACAACATATTATGTTGGCCCACAGTTGTGTGAATGAACATTTTTGTGGGCTTCGTGACTGGGTTTTCAATAATTATTTAAGTATATCTATTAGTTATTTAGTACTCATAGTGTAGGCTCTGTCTAGTTTTTCGTAGGTAAAAACACGATGTCTTATCTGTACCATGTTTAGTCACTTAATAGAGAGTTCAACAGCATTTAGCAGCTGATTTAAGGGTTGAAAATGATTTTTTTTAATGATAACTTCCACGTCGTTTTACTCCAAATTTATAGTATATATTAAACAAGAGACATTTTTCCCGAACTGTATATAAGCTACTTTATATGACCCTTAATTATTATTTCACCTTTCTGATACATATTGTATGAAAAATTACTAAAATTTTAAGGACTATTCAAAACTAAAAATAATTAATAAAGTTGATTGACACAAATAAAATCGGCGGTTAAGGAGAAGCAGACATCAAATACTTACTTATCGTTTTATTAAGTTTATTAGGCCTACAACAGATTGGGAAATCCATATTTAGGTAAGAAATTTTTAATAAGCTCACGACTTAATGTTACATCATGCCTACTTTATCTGGTTAGATAAGTAATTAAGTTAATTATTCTAAGACTTAACTTCGGAATTAAGTAATTTTCATATTAAAGCAAATCCTATTATGTAGTAGGTATAATCCGGCTTTCAAATTAGCTTAAACTGTCAGTAGGTAACTCGGAACTCCCAACTTTTATCTCCGCTCCGTTCATCCTTTGAACAATCTGCTAATGCCTCTAATTCGCTTGTAGACAGCCCTAGCATCAGTAGGTATCAGGGGTGCGTCGGGCTCAATCGATTCACGGATGCGGGAAGTAACGTTGCCTCTTTCCCGCAACTACTTCCGGCTATACTCTCTCTCTATCTACTGCAAACCAGTGTATCTTAGTCAATTTTATTATTTACACAACACACTTGTTTTACATTATGTATCGGGTGGACATTTGGGGGATGAAATATGTTAGTCTCATGCCAGAAAAGTAGGTAACTATCCAAATACTACGAATTTATATAAAACTTTATATCGCTTGGAAAATGACTCACTTCTAGTTAATAAATGAAGTTGAGTAAACAGGAAAATAACTGGAACAGAACTTTAACTTGCGGTGGCGGCAACATGTATTCGTTAACATTAACACGTTGTTCCTATAAACCAGTAATTAGTAGAAGTTATGCTCTCCTAAAAAACTTCAGATAAACTTATTGTTGACAATGATAACAGATTTCGGGATTGTCATCTAAGACTTGTTTCAATGCGAGAAAGCGGCGAAAGTAGACGACATGGCTTTACTGGTTCTTTTGTCATCCAAGTGGTTTATATGCTGACATAACCATAGCCAAATGTCAACTCAAAATCTTATTCTACTACATCAACTAGTTACTTTATCTTATCGTCGTCAATCTTTAATCTTCCAATGTCCAATAAATGGAGGTAGGTACCTACCATTTACGACTAAGCTTTATGAATTAAAAAGTACTTTTTATGACTTCAGATTCCTATAAATACCTACGTGTCAGGGGTTTAGTAATGAATTACAGTCGGTAGACAAGTGTAGTCATAGTATAAATCTATATAAATAAAAATGAATTGATGTTCGTTAGTCTGATTAAAACTCCAGAACGGCTGGACAGATTTTGATGAAACTTTTTGTGTGGGTTAGAGTGGGTCCAGGGATGGTTTATACGGTGGCAGAACGACGTCTGCCCGGGCCACTAGTAGGTATACCTATATAAAATTCCCTTAGGAACATAAATCAATGGAACTAATAGTGATTTAAATTTTAACACAATTATTGAACCCTTACACCAAATAATATAATATTTGTTCGAATAAACTATGTAGAGAAACAGTTGAAATGAAAATTATTACTAGGTACCTATACGTAAAACAACATCTTGTGATTATTTATCGAGTGTGTCAGTCCATGTGTTGCGTTAGTCAGGCTCTATTTATAGTGTCCCAATGATTTAAACTTGGGTTCGTTAACACCGCATTCCTATCCGTTAGCTTGGCCTTCACCACTTCACAAGGGCTCTAAGGTAATTATTATAAATATTTATAATAAGCGAACTTTTTTTTGTGATATTAAATAAACAAAATTAAGACAAATGTTATCAAAACTAAAACAAAAAATGTACACCTGTGCACGCAATACAGCTGAGGTGCACCGTCACTCTTTTTTAAAATTACCTACACATTTAGATATATTTTTAGTAGGTATACGAGCCTTTGTTTAATTCCAATGTAACTACCTAGTAGGTGGGTCCTAAAAAATAAGTGCAGTATAATTTATGCACGTTTTGGCTCCAAATTTTCGATGATCTTGATCTCAAGTTGAACGACACCGGTTCGTTAGCGCAACGAAGTAATTGTATTTATTATCATAAAATATCGCATGATGCGAAACGAACCGTAGAGGACCGGTTAAATCACGTTTTTTTTACAGTTTTTAGTAACAAATTTTGGAAATTTAAATAAAGAACAGTGATTTATGCAGCACATTGCACTGCTTCATAAAAGTTTTTTTTCGATATTCGCAGAAAGCTTTTTCTTAGTTCTAATTTAACTTTAGCGTTGTTAAATATCTCCCCTAAATCGAAGTCACCCTCGCAATAAGTCATACATAACCGCCTTTGTTATTTTGACGAGACCATTTTCAATAACGATAACATGTCATCCAGACAAAAGCGCGCCGAGTTATATTCTATCGTTATATTGTTTTAACAAGGAAATCTAAATCAGAGGAAAATAAAATTGTTTTAACCTCTACAAGAGCTAATGGAGGTAGAATGAGGGTAGGATAAACAACAATGCGTTTATCATCACGTTCGGACAAACGATATGGTCCCCGGAATGCATTGTTCAGTGGACATTGACGTTATCGCGGAGACGTCAGGTGCACAATGTTTTTCAAAATATCCAATAATCCATTTAAAAAAACAATAAAAATTTTCTACCGACCGGCGCGGCGCAAAAATAAATGAAGTCATACACCGCTCTCCCACTCGGTCTGAAACGGTCAGAGTTCCGTTAAATCGCCGACGTGCAAGTTCTCTGCATACAGAGAAGTAAAAAAACTCTGATCAATGGATCGCACAAGTGCATGCACACAATTTACACATGCCTTCGATCGCCGGCCGGGCCGGGGTCCTAGGGGAAGAAGGGTAAAAAAACATTACTCGAAAAAAAACTACCTACTTACTTAAGTCAATTAATTCATCCCCGAGTCGCGATTATAAGTAGGGAAATGCAGTATTATCAAAATAAAAATTATTGTAGACTTACCAAGTTATTTGGTGTAGAAAAGGAATGTGTAACGTGCACAGTGTACGATCGTCAATACTCGACTGAGTGAAGTCGGAAAACGGTGGAGCGAGCTGAAGTTGGCGCGGAGCGGAGCGGTGGAGCAGTGCCGTTTCGAGGTAGGTATGATGGGCCCCGTAGAATGTTGGGGTCTAGGAGCCTTTGTGTGGAAAATAAGTAGTCTCCTCATTTTCTCAAAAGACTTCAAACAGGAGGTTCTCAATTCGACTGTTTTTACGTTTGTTACCTCAGAACTTTCGACTGGGTGAACCGATTTTGATAATTCTTTTTTTATTTGAAAGCTGGTGCTTCCCGTGTTGTCCCGTTCTGACATTGGCATCCATGATCTAACACCATAAAAGTTGAAGTCGGTTTTTGAGAGTTCTATGTTATTTTGTCGGTACTTACTTTCGCTCCATAAATTTTAATTCAATCCTTCAATGTTAATGTATGGTGCAGCTGAGAGTTCCATTGACATTGTGAAGAAAATAATCACCATTATTATATGAAATACCAGGCCCCTATTTTATAAAGCTACAGGTTACAATTTACAGGGAAAAACGCAGCAACACTGATTAATTAAACAGCAACACTAGATAAAATTACAGGTACAGGCGTTTTATAAAGCTACAGGTCATTTTATTTACAGTCTACAGGAACCCGTGCTGTAACTTTCCATAGACAATTTAATGCTTAATCGAGCGTGATTCGAGCATAATCGACCTATTATTTACAGGTGTTTACGGAAAAACTTGTAAAATACAGTTGTAAAAAAATTAAAACTTGTAAACATTTCTACAGGTGAAGAGACGTATGTAATTTGGTTACAGGAGGAAGTTTGTTAATTCGAATATTATGCTTACGTTTTGTTGTTTGTTAATTCGAATATTTTGAGTGATTTTGCGTGTTTGGAGCTCAGACTCGGACTCTGAGAATGGTGGTCAACATCCAAGAAGACGACTCCAAGATCTTTCGCCGTCAGAACCAATATAAACCCGCAAACGATTTTCACCTTCAATGAGAAATTTAGAATGCGTTCTACTTAAATGCAATATGTTTTGGAGCATATTGGAGGAGATATAATTATTGGATAGTTATATGATGTTAATTTTAGAGAAAATCATGTGTTTTTTTTTCTATTACGTAAATAAACCATAGAAATACAAGTAAGTAAATATACAAACATCTGTTTTTATTATAAACTAGCGACCCGCCCTCACTTTGCTTCAGTTTATATTATGGTATATAAAAACCTTCCTCTTGAATCACTCTATCTATTAAAAAAACCGCATCAAAATCCGTTGCGTAGTTTTAAAGATTTAATCATACATAGGGATATAGGGACAGAGAAAGCGACTTTGTTGTATACGTAGTGATAAATATTAATATTTTATGGCGGTAAACTAGACTTAATCCAAAAAACAGATTTCGATACTGTCATTTTTTAAATTTTTGCGGGGGTTGTCGTCCCCGCTACCACCCCTATTTTATAAAGCTACAGGTTACAATTTACAGGGAAAAAAGCAGCAATACTGATAAATTAAACAGCAACACTTGATAAAATGACAGGTACAGGCGTTTTATAAAGCTACAGTTCATTTTATTTACAATCTACAGGAACCCGTGCCTGTAACTTTCCATAGACAATTTAATGCTTAATCGAGCGTGTTTCGAGCATGATTCGACCAATTTTTACAGGTGTTTACGGAAAAACTTGTAAACATTTCTACAGGTGTTTAGACGTAGGTAATTTAGTTACAGGAGGAAGTTTGTTATATTTACTTACGTTTTGTTGTTTGTTAATTCGAATATTTTGAGTGATTTTGGGTGTTTGGAACTCAGACTCGGACTCTGAGGATAGTGGTCAACATCCAAGAAGACGACGCCAAGAACTTTCGCCGTCAGAACCAATATGAACCCGCAAACGAGTTTCACCTTTAATGAGAAATTTAGAATACGTTCCTACCTACTCAAATGCAATATGTTTTGGAGCATAGGTACTGGAGGAGATATAATTATTGGCCATGGTTGAATGTTAATTTTAGAGAAAATCATGTGTTTTTTTTCTATAACTACCTACGTAAATAAACCATAGAAATACAAGTAAATAAACAAACATCTGTTTTTATTATTAACTAGCGCCCCCCCCGCCCTCGCTTTGCTTAAATAATTAATTGCTTAATTAATTAATTATGTACGTAAGTTTTTGAAAAACTCATTGGGACATGCCAGGATTCGAACCCGAGCCTCGCTCATTTTCATCCAGCTCTTTAACCATAGAAATACAAGTAAATAAACAAACATCTGTTTTTATTATAAATAAATATTAATATTTTATAGTGGTACACTAGACTTTAAGCCAAAAAACTGATGTCGATTCTGTCATTTTTTTTATTTTTACGGTTGATTCATAGTGCTGTACTCCGACTTGTTAACTGCGCCTGTAGTCGAGATTTTCGAGCCTAAGCTACAAATAGTAATATTACAGGGGTCTTTATAAAACACCTGTTACCTGTAGATTGTAACTACAGGAGCACTACAGGCTTTTTTTTTTCCTGTAGCCTGTAACCTGTAGCTTTATAAAACAGGGCCCTGATATTGGATTATTAAATTATAACGCGACAGCCTTTCATGTTATGGTTTATTCTTTAAGTTACAGACTTTCATATACTCTGGCATTTATTATATGTATTTTTAGTATGTATATGTATGTACTTGGCTATCGATAAAGATACTTGGGTATTGAGTAATAATATGTAAGTTATTTATATTTCAAAAATTCCTTGCCCATGTGAAATTTAATCCATCAATAATTTGTAGCAACAACTTTTGCAAAACAGTTTCTCTAATAAAAATTATTCGGAACTACCTACACTTAATTAATATCAGGTTTTACAATAAAAATTATAATTATGAGAGTTACTTACTAATAAACTTCACTTGTTCTCTTTATGCATGCCGAAGTGGTATAGTTTTTAATTACTTAATAAGTGGGTTTATAAGGCATAGATATATATATATATACTGGATGATTTTTTTTACCGTCTGGAAAAAAATATGACGTATAAGGTATCTAGAGCCGAAGTTATACACGAGATTAATTGTTAAATATAGTCATGTTTAATGCAGTTTACAAAATCTAGAAAACTACGCACAGTACTACGCGCAGCTGGCGGTTGTAGGTAAATTGCGCATAAATGTAAGCTACGAGCCTGTTTCTTTGTAAAATACTATTTCAAATATTTCAGTATGTATTATTGACTATAATTGAGTAATGTATATTAGTTTAAGTAAGAAAAAAATTTTTCGAGAAAAAATTTTTTTTTTATGTAACATTGCCAAATGAATCAATTACACTTACCTAACACACCACATTTTTTTCCAGACGGTAAAAAAAGTCACCCTGTATATCAAGTGGATTTATAAGTCATAGAGATATATATGTATATATATATATAGATTTATATATCATCAAGTAATGAAAATCACTTAATAAGTGATTTTCATTTAAACAAAAGCAGTGTTACCTTATCACTGTCTTCCACGCAACTATAATGGGCCATTTACACGAGGCCATTCCACCGAGACAATCCACTAAGCCAATCCAAACTGCATACAAAAAAAACTTGAGGACAATCCATTGCAATGGACTCTCCATTTAGGTACACGAAGAAGCCATTAGTGGATTGTATCAGTGGAATGGCCTCGTGTAAATGGCCCATTATATTATGTTAGTACTGTATGTTCACAACACAAAGGACGAATGTTTATTGTATTGGGGTTTTCCCTTAGTACCTCCCTGTACAACGGAGCCCCCAATAAATCGGGGGTTGCGTGGCGCTCCACAATAATAATCGTCATTGTATAGACGATGATTCAGCCCCGCGAAATCTTCCAAGCCATGGAAATATGCGCAAACGAGTGACGTAATTAGGTTCAAGTTAACAATGGAAGTCAAACTGCGATTATTATAAACCTTTTACCTTTGTTTCACAGTTCCATAGCTGAGAAATTCACGGTATATGAATTCATTAGATTGATATGAGTTTGTGTGAATTGAGGGAGACCAAATTCTATGGTCATATTTTAATTAAACGAGAGTTACTTTGATCCTCTGTCGAATACTAAACATTGGTAGTATGTAAGTACTTACAACTAAACGATTTGAATGTATGATATGTCGTTTTATAGAGCTGTATGAAAATAAAGGCATTAAAAGATTTTTAAGCTATTGCATAGCTTCTATTGAGGGCCTTGAGCGCGGGGACCGAATCCAGAAATTCCGTAACGAAAAAAAACCTCACGCTCCCCACTCCGACGGGCACGGAGGTGTGGCTGAAGGCCGTGCATTGTCTAACGTCGTTTCTTTTCGGCAGTCTTGTTGATACAAAATGCTATGCAATAGCTTTACCGCGGCAGTCCCCGAGTGCCACACGTCTTTTTTTTGTGGGACTCAATTCCCAAACGGTTATTTAGTCCCAACTAGGCAGGGTCTGTACTATGGGTAGGTACTTACTATAAACAACTGATAAACATACTTATATAAATATTAAACAACCAGACACGAAGCCAACAGACGTGTTTATGCACACAAATGTTGGCCCGGTGCGGGGATCGAACCCGCGACCTCCGACTCAGAAGGCAGGGCACTACTAACTGAACCAACGGGCCCTCGTATCCGATTTTGAAAAATTAAGGAATCGTCCGGTGACATCATCCTTGCTTCGCCACAAACTTTTCAATATCTACGAAACTTAAATGAAACAGACAGTTCAATTGTTCATCCATCAAGAGTTAGCCTAACCAATACCACCAATACATTAGTGATTTAGGTAGGTACCTACTGTAATATTGGTCAGTGAGGTTCATGTAAAGATGTAGGATAATAAAAATAAAAAACAGAATTGCCTGTAAGAAAAAAGTTTATTAAGATTTCCTTCCTCTTTTTTACTTACTTTTCTCTTTTTAATCACTTCTTTTTTTCAAATCCCGTGGCTTAACACTTTACATGAAGTATCTTAAAAGGTACACAATAATTATTTATTACACATTTTAACAAGACCATGCTATATTTATATCTAGTAGCTAAATATTTCTTTTTTTATAAAAATCTAGTAATGAAAACAATAGATTATCTCTAAGGTAGGAAATGGTGGTGGGTTTGATTTAGTAGAGAATAGAATTATCGATTTATGATTGAAGCGTATTAAGCATTTTAATTAAAACTAGCTTATGAATAAGAAAAAAACAGTAGGCGAGCGTGGAACCTATTTCTATTAACTAGCTGTGTATCTTTTTTATTTTAAATTACGAAAACACATACAAAAAAAAAACTTAACCGAAATTGTATAAGACTGACTTACGAAAACGCAAATGATTTTGCGTGCGTCTTCCCAAAACCTAATGCCTAATTCCATATGAGTCTACTCGGTGATATATGTAGAACAAAACACTGGTCTAGCAATAGGCCCTCCACCTGTCACGTTTAAAATATAATACCAGTGAAAAAGTGGATACATTCTTAAATAGAATGTCATATATCTAGGAGAAGTAACGATATGCAGACACAATAGGATCATCTATTGTGATCGTCTGCCCGAAATATGAAATTATAAAGGCTTATGTGTACTTAGGAAGATATAAAGACATGATACAAAGAAAAAATTGGATTCCATTTAAATTCATGGTTTGCTGTTATTTTCTTACTGTGGGAAGACGCATTTATTTTTTACTAATAAGTACCTAAGTGTCTTTCTAAATAGAGTCATATTTTAAGAAATTAATAAAATACTCCGCTTAGAAGTTACAACTAAAAATGATCCTACATCTACTGCCGTGATATTTTTAACAAATAATATATCCTAGTACCGGGAATAACTACTTAACTTTACTCTACCCATTTGGCATCAAAAACAAATACAACCATTGCTGGGATATTCTGAACTTAACATACAATTACTGTTCGCATAAAACCTAACCTACTTGTTGTTACGAAAAAAATATATTAATTTCTTTTTTTTCGGTGGAAAAGTTATTTACACGATTATTTACAAGAATTTTTAATCTATTCCACGCCTCGTTTTTTATTATTAACCTACAGGGCAAATGCTAGCCAAGCTGAAAAGTGCCTTATTGTGCTACGATAGAAAATTTCAATAGTTGTTGAAGTGATCTATTTGGGGTTTTTCAATAGACCAAAACATTACATCTCTAGATGTTAGAGAAATGATCAACTATAGAATAAAACTCAGTTTTGTCTGTATTTAAAAGATTCTGTTATGAATAATTTTATCTAAATCTTTTCTCATGACACTAATCAAGGACTATTTTTAATCATCCATAGACTAATCCATAGATTTAGTAAATCACAGACTCATTTTAATTTAATCTATGGACCTCATCTAAAGTCGAGGCAATTAAAGCCTACATCACCACGGCCTTGAGAACGTTGCTGACTTTGCAATTGCAAACCGGGCATCGCTTAGCCTTGGCCCAAACTTTTACAGCACATTTATAACAGCAACAGATGTGCGCGATCCGACCATGGACAAAAACCCCTGACTTTGGTTCGGAGAAACATACAATACACTGGTCGTCTTTCTCGAGTTTTTCCTTTAAACTGTTGCTAATTACCTTTTTAGTGAGACTGACTTTCGATGCGTCTATAGTGAGCGCGGGATCGCTGACAGTTTTCACTAGGGGCGAGACATTTTGCGATTTCGTTTCGGAATCCGTATCCGAGTCGGAATAATCGATTTTTATGCGCTTGTTGTTGCGATCGGCGGAGTCGGCGCGGCGTTTCGGGGTCCTACCTAGCATCTCATTGAGACTATCTGAGGTTCCCAGACTATCTGAGGTTCCCAGACTATCTGGGATTGGACCCTGTTGGGTGCCTAAGGGTTCGGACACGCCAGGGTCCTGTATGAGCTCCTGGCTCCCAACCCCTGAGTCCTGGGAGAGAGTGCGAACAGGTGTGGGGTCTATAGCGGAGGTCCGTTTGTGTTTTCGCTTCGGTCTCGGCGGGAAGAAGTTTTTACGTACCTAGAATGCATTAGTAAACAGTTTAGTATACACGCTTAATAATGGGTACAGTTTTGCAGTTCATATTGATGGTAGCTTCGATCACTATTTAGAAAAACAAGATACAATATTATATCATCAGTGAAATACTGTCCATTTGAACTTATACAACTGTAACGATAACTGTCTAATTGTAACACATGATACTGTTTTAAACAGATGAATCTGTTTTGTTGTAACTTTGAACTCCGTTTTGTTATAACCAATTAAATATTTTTCATCTCTCCGGGCGGAAAGCTGAAACTTTCGGCCCGCTGCGCTAACCAAAGTTGCCGCTTTCCACCTCCGTCGAGCAGAAAAAAAGTATACACACCTCGGGAAGTAAATAAGAAAGCCTCAGATCATATATTTGTAGTAATATACTATTTTGCATATGTCGTATCGCCAATAAAATTTTGATGCCTTGATAGTGTGTCTATTTTATATTTGTGGTCAAAGACGAGTGTCACTTCAACTGGGCCAGGATGTGGCGATGGCCCTTTTCTAGTACAAGGAGGTACCTACCTATAGAGTTTATATCTATTCTAATTCTTCTAATTTCAAAATCTTTATAAAATTCTACAAACAGAACAAATTTTCATTATAATATAATTTTATACTAAATTGAAATATTACTAATAATACCAATTTATAATACATCTTCATGTCTAAGGAAATACCCTTAGCTCAGCAGTGGGTTGTTATAACAATATTAATTGATTTATGAATTGAAATTTAGTTTATTTAAACGGATTTTTATTCCAAAACATTTTGATACAACTTGGAGCAACTTTAGTGCCATCTATTTGCTATTAATAAAGGTCGACTTACACCTGTCATTGAAAACGGCGCATTGGCAAATATTTGCATTAAATATATGATCAAGGTTATGTAAAAAAAACCATTTGGATATATAACTTCGGATTACTAGTGATATGATAAGATACCACGTAATTCGATTCCCATAAACTTACCACTCCCACGTTTAACTCCAGTTAGGCATCCTGACATAGATATGGTATTGGAGATACATATTTATCAGTTCGAAAGTTATCACCCCTAAGGACACGTTTTCATACATTAAATTGTGTAGAAAGTACTATTACTTATTCTGTGGTAGAACAGCATCAGAGTAGATGACCTGAGTCATTTCGCACCGGGTTCCAGAAAGTTCGATTTTTCAACGGACTTCAAAAAAGGGGGAGGTTCTCAATTTGACTGTGTGTTTTGTATGTATGTTACGCGATTGTTCCGCCAATTATAAATCGATTTTGATGATTATTTTTTGACGTGATAACGTCTTATGAGCCGAGAGTGCAAGCGAGAGCGCGGAACAAGCGATAGAGAGGCATCGGCCTAACCGTTCGGCTTGTGACGCTTCTATCTAGTATGTAATATTTCGTCAATGTTTTCTTATGACGCTGTCACGTAAAATTGTCGTCCGTAAACCGACTTGACAAACAATATTTTTTTGTTTATAGATCATGAGGTAGTCCCATTTCAATTTTATCGATTGATGATATTTTTAGTGCTATTCGTTGTAGTTTATTTTTTTACTCTTTCGAGTTATTTGTTATCGAATGGCATGTGTAACAGACCTGGGGCCTTAATATCTATTTGTAATTGTAATCGTCATTATTTGACATTTGTTAAGCGATCAGTGCTTGCTCTTCTTCCACTGGCTGTTGACAGATGTACGGAAGACGCGACGTATGTCAAAATGAAGACGATTGAGATTACAATAATAAATAGTCAATAAGGGGTCCAAAAGAAAGGGGTGAAAAGTGGGTATTTCCAGAAATGGAATACCTACCCCCTCGGGGATAAAAGGCGTGAGATTTATTTATTTATTTTATTTGTTATAGAAATTGATTTCGATTATAAAATCTAACTTATCACTGAGGGTAGTAGAAAAACAAGATGGCGTCTCACCTTAAAGCACCTCTCGCAGTACCGATACAGGGGGTTGTTGTTCTGGGCGCGGCACTGGGCGCAGCGCCAGTAGTCGTAGAGGTCTATCTCGCTGTCGCTGCCCCCCGACTCCGTCTGCTCGGAGTCCGCGAACTCTAAGTCCCCATCGTCGCCGACCGACACCTCAATCACCTTCGTCGATATTATCTCGCTCTGGAATATTCGAGAATGATCCAATTAGTAATGTTAACAATTTCATGTATTTTTTTAGTATAAGGGGCAAACGAGCAGACGGGCACAGCTGAGCTAAGGGTCTTTCCTCACACAAGAGCATTTATTTAAGAGCATAATATAAATAAATGCCATGGAAAAAAAACCGGCCAAGTGCGAGTCGGACTCGCGCACCGAGGGTTCCGTACAACCTTGCAAATTTATGGTTTTCGTAATTTTTCCTTTATCTATGCTATAAGACGTTGCTTCGTACCAAATTTCAAGATTCTGAGTTCACGGGAAGCACCCTGTAGGTTTTGATTCCCTTGCAAGTGTCGAAAATTTGCGGCATAAACGGCTGTATCTTTTGATTGCGTTGGCTTAGAAGTTTGATTTTCTCACAGCTTCAAGGGACAGTAGACCTGAGTAATTGATATAAATTTCAGCTTCATACCTCCACGCGTTCCTGAGAAAAAGGGTCTTGACAGACGGACGGACGGACGGACAACAAAGTGATCCTATAAGGGTTCCGTTTTTTCCTTTTGAGGTACGGAACCCTAAAAAACGACTGGATCCATTAAACTTAAAAAAAAAAAAAAAACGTTCGCTGCCATCTAAGAGTATATATAGGTACTCATAGTAAACAAAGTGCTTCTGCTTGATAGGCCAGCTGAAACATGTTATGTAACAACATAGTATAACATGTTATGTTACATATCACACGTTATGTTACATAGTATAACAGGTTATGTTACATAGTATAACATGTTATGTTACATAGTATAATATACGTGGTAGCGTGTTACCTCGCTCTGTCCGGAGGAGTCCTCGGAGACGGGCGGCTCGTCCTCGGGCTCGGTGACCGGCTCGTATTCCAGGTCGCGGCCATCGCTCAGCGAGTCGGTGTCACTGGTGTCGAGCACGAAATCTACAAACACACGCTACTTCAACACCATGTCTGTGGGCCCCCGCGACCGTAGTGTATGCCCGCCGGCTGCGCTTCCAAACATGAAAATTATAAGTCTCTTTTTTATTTTGTTTTCTTTTTTCTGGCACTAGATTCTTTATATTCGGTTTTTTTTTAGTTCTTTTGTGTTTGGATTTTTATTGAATGATTTTGAAATTTGTTTTTATTTCATCATTTTCAAACTTTGTTTACCTTATCTATCTTTGTCATGTTTATAAATTTTATCTTTCATAATTTTTTAATCATTCTTTTTTTAGTATTTTTCTTATTTTCATTCGCCTTTTTTGAAACACACATACACATATGCAATTAAACAAACAACATGCACAATAAGAATCACATAACACAAGTCAATTAACACAAAATGTGACATTGCAACACAAAAATTATTTTAAATACACACCAACTTACCGGAATACACTAATTAATGCAACTATGCTACGTATATAGAAACTATAAATAACTACTTACTAACTAATACAAAATATTTCACACAAATACATAACAATGGTATTCATTCAAGCCTTCAATGTTGATTTCTTTGTTGGTATACTTCGTGTGAGTTTAAATTATGACGATTTACTAAAATAAATAATTAAATTTTGACTGACATTGAAGTCCTGCGAGTAACATAGAGAAGGCAATTGAAATTTTAAATAGGAATTATTTTTTATTTTTACATACTTACCTACCTATTTTTGCTCGCAAGCCGGCTTTTAATAGGGGTGTACATTTTCAATACCTACGAATAGTAGTGTAAGACAGTGCAACTTAGAAAAAAACATATCCACAAATACACTACTACATATTAAAATTTCACACAACATTTTTAATTAAGAATAGTATTTTTAAATATTATTCCATTACAAAACAACACCTTAAACACATAAGGTTTTTACAGCCATATTTAGCAACATTTAACTAAAAACGTTGTTGGTTATAATATAAATCATATACGTTTTAGGTCTTAAAAATATTTAAATTCGTGGATATGTTTTTTTTAATGGCGCTAGGTTTAAACCTTGCCAGCGCATTATCGGCCCTCTAAACAAATGCATAGTGATGAAACTATTATGTGATAAATTTTAGAATCTCAAAAAGTTATATTCAAAATCCAATTTCCTTTCAAAATTGCAATTGCCTCAAAAAGCACAGCTTATACTATCGAAGTCTTCGGTTCCGTGCAGGGGAGCCAGCTCCGCAGACCATCAGGTCAGGGCATGGTGCACACACATCCTGACAATATTACCAGCATGTTAATAATACTGTTAATAAATCTTATCCTACTAAATACTTACATCCTATACTACAATACAAGCAAATTGCATTTGTAATCGCGTTCTCGAAAACGGCTCTAACTATGAAATTTACAGTATGACCGTTTTAACTTGGCTACTCTGAATATAGGCTTCGCATGCGCAAAACCCCATCGTACCGACAAATTTTTAGTAAAATATTACTGCGCAGTAGAACAAGTGTGTTATTCAATCTTATTTTTTCTTCGATGTTGTTTTTATGACGTTCTATAGGGCTCCACGATTTAAAAGTACTTAATAAAATCTTAATTCAGCATGTTCTAACACTTACTTTCCTCATTCAATTAAAAGCGTTTGGAAAAAATAAATACACTACCTTACACAATTGAAGTAACCTAATAAATCAATAAGAAATGTTCTACCTCCTTTGTGGTTGGAACTTCATATTTGAAGAAGAATTTGGTAGAGAAAATTGCTAAGAACGAATATAAAAAACCTTTAGATTAGGACAAACGTTAAAGTTTCTTTGCACTTAAAAAGATTAATAAAGTAAATAATTAATGCATTAGTCATTTGCTAAGTAGCTGTAATTACTTAGCAATGGAAAAACATGATGAAATTTTATAAACTGACAAGTTTAAACAAGTTCCTATGTCAATTATCATCAAAATAGCTTCTAAGAAACCATGACGTCACAGGATGCGAACAGAATTCATAGTGTAAACTTTAACTACAGAGCTATAAAAAAAATGTTTAGGGGAATCCCTGGTTACCAAACAAGCTAAAACAATAGCGAATCGTTGGAGAAAGACCGTTACATGGGACAAGGGTCACTTTTAAAATGATTATAAATTATTGTTGCACTTCCTATGTGAAAAAAATATGATAATATGTATCAGTAATTGTTGATATTAAATACATAGATGTAATATTTTAGCTTATTAGTCTTAGTATACATGGTTTATTCTCTTATGAGTTCTATATCAGCTTAGGAAAAATATATTATACTGTTTACATGCAGGGATTTCTACAAATAATACAATAATGAAGTATACACATACTAAGTAGTACATGAAATTACCAAAATATCATTGGATTCTCCACTAAAACGCAAATTTTAAAGTTAGTGATAAGTACATATCTTTTTGCGCGCTTAATTAAGACTGCTTTTGATAACACTCAAGACCAATTAAGTATTATTTTGATTACACATAGCATACATAATATCTAATTCAAAGTAGAATGATTTTCAAAACCAGACACGTTTATACAGGTCTTGCATTGAAAGGTCTGTCTGTCTGTTGACTCATTGCAGTGAATGACACGCTAAAAGTACAGCAAAAACCTGAGTCTGACTGCCAAGTGGATTCCAAGAGCTTTTGCCGTAAAAACAGTTTATTGATATAGTTGTTTGCACATTTGATTATAGTGTGTGTTCTGTTGATTTTGTTGAATATTTTTCCTTTATACTTGTGGAATGTTTTGTATAAATTCATAATGAAATAATGTTTACTGAATATGGCATACATAGAGGTTGAAAGAAATTTCTATAAACTTTTTCTTCAAATGTCTTTGATGACATATAACATCTTAGGAGATAATAGGAAGGTACAGTCAAGAGCACATGAAGCTTTACACTTGTAGTGCGAGTCTGACCTCTAAGGCGATTGTAATAAGAACGTTACAAAGTCGAATGTGTCAAGCTCTATGTGCTCTTGACTGTACAGTCAAGAGCAAGTCAAGCTTGACACTACCAGTTTAAGCTGAGCTCTGATTTTTACTGCGCGCCATAGAATACAGGGCCGGGTCAAAGTCCAAAGTGTCAAGCTTAGCGTGCTCTTGACTGTACATTAAAAATATTATGTTACAATATAATTATGTAGATCATTTTGAAAATATGCAAGTACATACCTACATATGTATACAATATCTTATATTCCTGGTATACAATTACATAATTATAAATGATTTTCCTCCCAATACAACATGTGTGGCACATCACTTTGTGCCATTTCTGAGTGTGGAATGCCCTTATTCATGTTGTGGACTTGTGTAAAAAGACACCAGTTAGTATTGTTTGCTATGTGAAAATGACACTGGCATTCCAAAATTCATGACCTGCAGTTTTTACCAATTGAATTCATCTATCACAAAAACAATGGCTGATAAAAAAAGTAATAAATAATAAAAAAAAAACTAATATTTGGAGATTTCCAGCCAGCATATCAGCAGGCGGAGTGATGAAGCCACTCATTCGATAACATTAGAAAATCGACTTAAGCGTCTGGCTATACAGCTTAAATTGGTATTAAGAATCACTGAATTGCCAGGACAAGACCATTTGTAATGGCAATTTCCTTTGTAAATCTATTATTTTTTTATACCACGAAATGAATGGCTTGCCACCAAGCCATTGGCAAACAATGTAATTGGTTCAATAAATATGAAAATAGATTA
This sequence comes from Ethmia dodecea, assembly GCA_963855545.1. NCBI lineage: Eukaryota > Metazoa > Arthropoda > Insecta > Lepidoptera > Depressariidae > Ethmia > Ethmia dodecea. The sequence continues at coordinate 765,362 of OY979448.1, forward strand.
AAACAGATAATACCATTTATACAATACATAATAATATGCTAATAATAGTGAAGAATCCAAAATATTTAAGTACAAAGATATGAGTTATAAATATTATCAATGAATTAAAAATATAGTATAAGTAGGTGCCTAATGATTTATAAACAGGTAATTTTTATAGATATTTACTACCAAAAGATAAAATAAGAGAAAGTATACTAATGTATTTTCTTTTATTGGCTATAAACATACAGTTTCTCCCCAGTAGAAGCGAAAAAGTATATTTTTAGTTCCTTTGCTACCCCCACAGAGATAATGAAATGGCTTTTTAAAAAGAAGTTTTATCTGTAATATTATGAAGCATACATATGACTGTACTGTGACTAAGTTAGGAGTAAATGTAAGTTTTAAGTTGTTGCAGACTGGGGCGACTTTAGACCACAAATTTTATTCAATATTTAAATTTACGACCTCAGCGAATGTCTGACTTTATATCTAGTGGACCATGGTGTACGGAATTTTTGGTGTCAGATTTTAATTCATGTCTATTATGTTGTTTTTTTTACACCTTTGAATTTACATGGACAATATTGCAAAATGTAGAGGAGGCCTACACTGGAAAGTAATCTGTTAAAAATAAGTAAACTGAACATTGTAGTGAATTAAATGTAAGACTAAATGAAGCCTTTAGGTCTATGTATAAGGTCTTATGTACCAGAATGACCGGAGTATCAAAATGATCAATTGTTTTATATCAACACAGAGACAGCTGTCAACCAAATATACACAGTTTGTTGCATAAATTTGCTCCCAGTCTGCATTTAACCTTAAAAATATTTCTACCAATCACAAAAAGCATGCAATAAAATGTATCTAACAACATACACTTTATAATAAATATTGACATTCCACATACCTGTTTCCTTTCCCTGTATACTAAATACTGTTTCCGTAGATCCTCGTCGACTTGAGTATTCTGAAAGTTTTACCAAAATTGTATCTATTATTATGTTCGGATACTGTACTTTGTTTTGGAGAATGAAGGAGGACCCTGATTATTCCAATTTTTTTATTAATTGTATATAAGTACCAAATATGAAATGAAACCCATATGTACTTAAAAAAATGGTAAAAAAGCTGTTTTTGGTCAGAACTTACTAGGTACAGCAAAACCTGAACTTCGTCTAATATAACAATAATCTTTAGATATGAATTAGATTTTCAAAAGAAGAACACACAAAGATAATGTTCGGTGTTTTCAGGATTTAGGTATACAATGTAAATTATATAAATATAAATATAATCTCACGCCTTTTTATCCCCGAGGGGGTAGGCAGAGGTATTCCATTACTGGATATACCCACATTTCACGAGATATATTGGACCCCTAAACGTGATAGGTGGTGAGCCTATCGCCGGACCGGGTCTGTTTACACATGTCTCAGAATTAATTCTGAGACCTGCGGGTTTCCTCACGATGTTTTCCTTCACCGTCGAGCTAGTGATAAATATGTACGTAAGTTTTTGAAAAACTCATTGGTACATGCCAGGATTTGAACCCGAGCCTCACTGATTTTCGGCCGGCTCTTTAACCGTCCAGGCTATCACTGCTCTTCAATGTAAATTATATACAATATACCTATACCTGCAAATAAATACCTGGAATAATTAGTTCCTCAACATAAAAAAGTGCCTGTATATTCTGACCAATAACGTTATAGAAAAAGCGAAGAAAATAGATTCGTAATTGGCGCGCAAATGCACATTCTAATGTTATCTTTATCATCAAGCACTAACGATATACTTATTATAAAAAAAATAGGTAACCACATTATCAAACATAGCCATAGAAATACCAACCGGCCGGATATAAAGACTCCATCAACGAACTGCGAGGCGAACAGTGCCGGGTGTTTTTTACAACTTGTTTGTAAATTTGGCCTTCAACAAAGCCACTCACGCCATAGTACCTATCTACTTACTAACCTGAAATGATATCTTGGGCATCTCTACGCCCAATCTCGGAAAAATCTTCACAAATACACGACTCACGCACGTATTTAACTTTCGAAAGCATTGCAAACAACTAGCAAACACTTCTAAATACCTGAATATGCTGTCGACGCCGTTGTGCTCATTTTCCAAATTCGTTGGTTTTCATTTAGTCATTTGTTGACTGGTTTGATTTTGACGTAACCAAACTGGTTCTGACTTGTTGCCTCGTTTGAATTGAATGAGTTGAAATGGCGAATATCATTGGCTCGTTTGATAAATGGATATGTATTTCCACCAATGATAGCAAGGCTTATTATTAAATTAAACCAATGACAGAATGAGCCGTATTATTAGCCAATCATAGGCTAGTATTTACTTTTGACATATTTAAAGGAATTACCATACCATTATAAAAATCCTACCATGCCAGAAATATAAAAATATGTTCTATGCTCTACCTACATTTATGTTTATGTGAATGGCACGGTCGGAACAGACAACCAAGTTCATGACGAAGTCTGTTGTTATTTCTCGTAACACGACAGAGTTTCTGACTTGTTGTGTAGTAAAAGCGAATCCGTTATTAAGTATTTTGCAGTCGGCAAAGATACTTTTTAGTTTGCATGCATATGTTTAATTCTATAAATTAATAGGTAACAAAAGAATGAGTTTAACTGTTAATAAACAATACAGAGGAATACATTTTTTTTTAATTGACGGTTGGACATTCTTCTTTACGACTCTCACGAAGAATTTGTATGTTACATACGAAACTATTTAAAACATAATGCCCCTCCTCAATGTTTAAACCACAGATTCAAACACGACAGTGTCGTATCCCTACCTAAGTTCGTAACTACGTAAGACAGAAGTAACGTTTATGGATAGATTTCCGTATGTAATGCATTTACTTATTTATTTTGAACGGTCATCATTTTGTTTATGTCCGTTCATAATAATATGTAGGTATATAGGTTTATCCGGCTCAGTCAGTTGGCAGTTGTTTGTGTGTGGTTTGAATCTCGGTCAGGCCCATTATTTATCTAGATTTACATTATGTATTTTAATCGCATGTTTATCAGCTGTAGCTTACTTTGAGTATTAAACCAACCGGAGACGCCACTGACAGGCGTTCCCCTCTGCCAAAAAAACGTGTCGGTCAACACACATACCTGATAAATACAACTAGTTTTTTTGAGTTCACGGAGTGCTTGGATTGGTGAATGTATTTGTGTGCATCTAGTTCAAGCTAGTGTTTAATTGTTTTGTCCAAACATGCGTTAGTTTTAACATTATTTCATCCCCCGCGCAGAAATTGGCAGACTTTTTTGCTAAGAAACTAGTGCGCGTGACGTCTCCTGTTGGTTTAATACTCAAAAGTAGCTTATCAAAGCTACTAGCGCTCTGCCTAGTTTACTTCGAGACGTTACTTATTTCCAAATGGTAGTTTTGATTTTTCATTGTCGGCAACACCAAATTTAAATCTGCCATTTCCTTTTCCTTGTGGCATGGTGTCGGCGTAAGGTGAGTTCATCAATTTTGTGTAATTTTATAAAATTTGTTGCGTAGTTATATTGAACTACCTTTAAAATAATCATTCGCGTATGTTGTCAAAACTATCGTCATTATTATTCAGTGGTTCTATTATTTGGAATTTGAGATCAGTGGTTCAATGTCTTTGACACACGTGGATACTTCAAGATCGATCTGAATGGGAATGTTTTTCAAGATATCTACAATTCCCTTTACATACATTAACTGAGTAACGTTAAGTTAATCGAAACGTTGAATTGAGTGTTAAAAACTACCAACAAGTGGTAAAATACGACCAGCGAAGAGGTTATAAAAACGCATTGCCAGAAAAGGTTTTTTTTAAGCCGCTAATTTTGTTGTAGTTGCCGATTAAGCAACCAACATGCCGCAGAACGAATATATTGAGCGTCACCAAAAGCTTTACGGTAGGAGGCTCGACTATGAGGAGCGTAAGAGGAAGAAAGAGGCCAGGGAGCCCAAAAAGCGAGCTGAAAGGGCGCAAAAACTCCGTGGTATCAAAGCTAAGATCTTCAACAAGGAGCGCCGCAATGAAAAGATTCAGATGAAGAAGAAAATCAAAGCACACGAAGAAAGAAATGTCAAGGAAAACACAGAGAAAGTTGCAGAGGGAGCGTTGCCAGTGTATCTTCTTGACAGAGATGTGCAATCCCGTGCTAAAGTTCTCTCGAACATGATCAAACAAAAACGTAAAGAGAAGGCTGGGAAATGGGACGTGCCGATACCAAAAGTCCGAGCGCAGGCAGACGCTGAAGTGTTCAAAGTACTAAAATCTGGTAAATCAAAAAGGAAAGCATGGAAACGAATGGTCACTAAAGTCACATTTGTCGGTGAGAACTTCACACGGAAACCACCAAAGTTTGAGAGGTTTATTCGGCCGATGGCTCTGCGTTTCAAGAAGGCACATGTTACACACCCAGAACTGAAGGCTACATTCTGTTTGCCGATTATCGGGGTGAAGAAGAACCCAAGTTCACAGATGTACACCAGCTTGGGGGTAATTACAAAAGGAACCGTGATTGAAGTAAACATTTCCGAACTGGGTCTTGTAACGCAAGCTGGTAAAGTTGTTTGGGGAAAGTACGCTCAAGTTACAAACAATCCTGAGAATGATGGGTGCATAAATGCTGTGCTTTTGGTTTAATTTGTAAATTGTTTTCATCAATAAAACTCTGAAGCTACTGTTATGTTTTTTTACTTACCCATTTTTATGACTGCACTACTGCACTGATGGTCCTTTAGCTTGTTACAGAATGAAATAACAATTTACTTGTGTACTTACTTGTACAGTCAAGAGCACATTAAGCTTAACATTTTTAGTGTGTCTGATGTCTAAGGCGATTGTAATAATAACTTTACAAAGTTCAATGTGTCAAGCTTCATGTGCTCTTGACTGTACAGTCAACAAAGTTTTTAGGGTTACATGGCCAGTAACTAAGAATTCATTTTTCTGGGGAAGTCATAAATAAATCTTATTGATTAATGTTTATTTCGAAAGGTATCTTTGATCCCTATAATTTACCAAAAAAATACTATAAATACATTTATGGCTTTAAGAGAAAAGTGAATCTTAATTTTTGGAAATGTAACACTAACAACTTTGTTGACTGTACATGAATTGTGTTCTGATTGCAGATCATTATGAAATATTTTGATTACAATGATTCACTATAGTTAAATCATCCCCCTGCCCTTTTCTTATGTAGGAGTACGGTGTTATCGGCGCAGTAGGTTATGTACTTAAAAACATTTTTGGTTGTAATCTAGCATTGAATCACTGAAATTTAACGTTGTACAGTCAAGAGCACATGAAGCTGTACACTTGCAGTGCGAGTCTGACCTCAAAGGCGATTGTAATTAGAACCTTACAAAGTCTAATGCGATGCTAATGTGTCAAGCTCATAGACATAATGGTCAAGCTCTACATACATGCTCTTGACTGTACACTGTAGGTCTTGGTATTTTCACGCCGAATCGTCGGTTTTATAACTTTCGCCAGCTGACTCATTCCTGTGATTTTTCACCCATTCTAGTAAGACCTGGTGATGTCTGACAAAGTTATTGGAGTCAAGCCAACGGTCACTATTAAATTGGACTCTGCATTCTTGAAATAAGATAGCTGAAATATTTCTACATAGTATTTTTTTACCAGAGTAATTTTCACATGGCATAACAAAACGAAAATTGGGACCAATATTGTAGTCTTTTGATATACAGAGAATCTGATATGACTTCCTGTGATCACTAATAAATAACTGAAAACACAGTTCAGAGATAGGGCCAAGTCAAAACAATGCTAATCTAGGGAAAAGTGGGTACCCCACAGATGTTCTCGTGTCATAGTCCTATACAAAATTGAACTTTTTCAATTCTTCAGAATTTTTGTTGACTTAAATGTTTTTTTCATTTCTCCGGGCGGAAAGCGGCAAATTTCGACCCGCTGCGCTAAACAAAGTTGCCGCTTTCCGCTTCCGTCGAAAAGAAAAAAGTATACACACCTCGGGAAGTAAATAAGAAAGCCTTTAGATGTTTGTAGACCGAGGCGAATGAGACTTTCTTATTTTACTTCCCTAGATGTGTACCTAATACATATATTATTTTGCTTAATAATGGGTCAGCCATTCTCAAGTGATGCTCTACCAACATACAGCATTAAAATTTTAATAATATTGATAAATAAAAACGTTTACTCAAAAGTTTGTTTTATAATTTTTATTTATTTACATTGTTAGCAGTAACGACACCAACATGCAGATCTTCGTGAAGACCCTGACGGGCAAGACCATCACCCTTGAGGTCGAGCCTTCGGACACTATCGAGAATGTCAAAGCTAAGATCCAGGACAAGGAGGGGATCCCCCCAGACCAGCAGAGGTGAGGACACGAGACTTAGCGCGACACTACACGACAGAAACTGCATGCGTTTGAAAGAGATGCAAATATCTACGCGTATACTTGTACTCATTATATTCATACCATACCATATTATCATGTTACTTTTGGTGTGCATTGGCCCACATATATCTCACTGTATCAGTATCTCACTGGTCAAGTTTCTTTGTCCAATGTGGGTTTGATCAAAGAAATTGGATGCTTTCATCAGGCAACATTTTATATGTTGAAGATGTTCTATGTTTGGGGGTTGGTTTCCGCACTTAGTCCCTAAAGCGGACCATTGTTCGTGAGCCGTGGCGGCCGGTTATTCCAACCATCCTACCTCCTTCCTAAAGCAGATTAAACTTCCGAGTCCGTATGTGAGTATCCGTGACTTCTCTGGCCTCTATGGCGTGTGCTGCCTAGGGATGTTCCGATACCATCAAAGTATCGATACCTACTCATTTCGATAGTACTCAAATCTTTTTTCGATACTACTTATATAAATACTCCTAAAGTGTCGATACTTACTGATATCGATACTTTTAGCAAAAAAAATTTGAGGGAACTAACGTTGAAGGACAATAATTAAAGCAAAATTGACAAGGAAAAAATATCTTTTATTATAAACGACAAACGGCTCTTTCTAAATACCTCTACTATTACACAGTATTTTTAACCGACTTCAAAAAAGGAGGTTATCAATTAGACACGTATGTATGTAATATTTCCGGAAATGCACAGTTTTTGGATATGTTAGTCTATATCAGCTTCTAAACACGGGTGCCAAATTCCAAAAGTGTATGTATGTATGTTTGTCCACGCATATCTCCGGAACGACTAGTCCGATTTGAATAATTCTTTTTTTGTTTGACTAGGTATTGTCCAACTTAGGGAATGGTACAAGTTTCATCAAAATCGGTTTAGTTGTTTTTGAGATATAGAAAGCTAACCGCGCTTTAATGTCAAAGAGTTTTTTGTTTAAAGTTTAAAAAAAAAACACTGTACAACACAATAAAACACTGTTTACATTTTGCAACCGTTTCGTTTGTTTTAGTAAAATGTGTCCATACTATTGATTTTGGTGGTGCCATGATAACATTGGAATAATAAGCCAATGATAACAATAATTAAAACTACTCGTAAACAATCACTCAGGTTATACAAAGTATGTATAGTTTTATTTGTTGACAATAACATAACATAAATGGCGATGGCGGGCAGGGTGGCTCTCTCGCTTTCGGCTCGGCTAAAGTCGGACAAGTTCGGCTCGCGACGCTCGCGTCACTCACGCTGCCATGCAATGTAACTGAGCGAGAGGGCTGTGCTCTCTCATTCTACGGACGCGTTCGTTAGAAAGAGACGCGGTTTAAAAAAAAAATTAAATTCTTTATTTTGATTCGATTTGATACCAAGTACTTTTGTCTCGATACCGAGTATGTATCGTAAGATTGATTCGATGCTACAAATACTTGGTATCGAATCAAAAGTATCGAGTACCTACTCGTATTTACTAGTATCGGAATATCCCTAGTGCTGCCTGGACGATGCCCACACATTCAGCTTGGTAGACAGTGTTGAGCATTCCTAGTGGTCTGGGTATTCTAATGTTGGGATCATCTGAGTAGACACCGACTCAGTTCCAGTGTCGGTTTTTGATCCATCAGTGTAGATCCTTAGCTCTTTGGACCTGGGTGATCATACAACTCCGCTGTGAGTTTTATGTTGTAGTGTTTTACGAAACAGTGTGTTTTCTGGGACCCCTATCGCTCGGTGATGCCATCATCGGGTGTATGTGTTCATCATATGTTGGAAGATTTTTGATTCAAACTTGGACAAAGAAAAGACCAATGGAATACAACCCTCTGACACTCGGTTCGCGCGACTACTATGTTCACATGTTGTAAACACATTCACACACTCACCCTTTCAGAAAATGACAGAAAAATTAGGGTGTTCATTTTTAAATGTACCAACACCAACATACACCCTAAAACCAACCCTTTATCAGACAAATACTTATATTCCATAACCTGAATACTATCATTAACAATAACAATAATCTTTATTTCGCTGGTAGAAAGAAAATGTAGTAAAATTATAGGCATTTCACACAATTTCACCAGAATCTGGCATGCAAATACACACAAAAAGTCCATACACAACAAATAAAATGTGATTTATTGTGATCTAATGTCATCCGTCATGCCTCAGGCTGATCTTCGCTGGTAAGCAGCTGGAAGATGGCCGCACCCTCTCAGACTACAACATCCAGAAGGAGTCGACCCTCCATCTGGTGCTGCGTCTGCGTGGTGGCGCCAAGAAGCGCAAGAAGAAGAATTACTCCACCCCCAAGAAGATTAAGCACAAGAAGAAGAAGGTCAAGCTAGCTGTACTTAGGTTCTACAAGGTTAGTTTTTTCAAAGAATACCTACTAATTCATTAACCGTTGAAATTCGACTTACTGTGCTTTTGCATATGACTGTAAATTGTAAAGCGAAATTGATTGCGATATAGCGAAGTTGGAAATCCCCTACTGAGATTTTCACGAAACTTTTTGCATCGTCAACCAATCTGTGGAAAAAATTGTCTCCGTGTGGTATTTCCGGACCGATACTACCTTCGAACCTTGAAGCTCCTACCTCAAAGGCAACACACTTGTGGCTCGAGTTGCAGGGGGCCATGGGCGACAGTAGTCCCTTGAGTACTAGGTCCAGTTCCACTAAATGTCTACGGTTATAGTTCGATGACATGACATGACATATCAATGGTCAGTCATTGGTGTTATTTGCTCTGAAAAGTGGCAAATAACACCATTGACTGACCATTGACTTGGCATTGTCATCCAACTATCCGTAGACATTTAGTGGAATTGGGGCCCTGCATTGTATGTAGCATGGTACTTGGTTTGACAACACTTGCTATGGTGAGATGTGCTTGCCAAGTACGTCACTCGGCACTGCGTCACGTTTTGTATCCGTAACAAAAGGATTTGATTCAATAACAGCTTGTTAGGTACCGAAACATACGAATTATTTTACATAAATTTAAATAACCCTCTTTCTGAGGCAGTCGGGTAAAATATGTACATTGATACTGCACTTATCTGGAAGTCTTACGCAGATACGTGAGCTGCTGTTCTCATAATTTCTAAACAGTTAAATCCATACCATAGACAACATATTTATTTATTTATTTATTTTATTTTATTTTTCATAGGAAAACCAACAGCACATTTACAAATATGGGTAGGTACATTAAAATTTTATAAATAAACATAGAACGTAAATATTGCCAATTACAGGTTTTCACAAATGGAACCTAAGAAAAAGTGCTTATTACTATCTTCTATTTTATCTATGCTAGGGCTGATTAACGCTTACACTGCACGATTAGGCTCATTAAATTATATTTTATTACATACATTTCATTAGTTAATACAAATCCACATGTCTTCTATCTAGCTCTAGCCATAGAATAACTTATGGAAATTAGCCAAACTAAATATACAAAAGAATTCCCCTACATTTTCCTTAAAGGTTCAACTTCGCACAGCTTGCTGAGTTTACGATCGTTATTTAGATAGCATCTTAAAAGCACCATAAAAGCTAAAATAAAACTGAAACACACTTGAACATGTTTGGACTTGCCGATATTCGTCGCGTTGGGAGGTTTTGAGCATGAGTATGTATTGTGGAGAGGGTTGAAAGCGTGACATGTTTGCACACGTATGGTGACTCACTCGGTCATCCTGTTTTAAAGAGGTTGAAAAGGTTCTTTTTCGATTCATTCTTTAGTTATTCTATAAGAAATGAACCTTGGGCCCGACAGATTTAATTTTAGTTTCAAAAGAACTTAGTCACCGGAATTTGGAGTTTCGATTCTCCTTGTGAAATACATCGCAAGTGATTATTCGTAATAGGCATCAATAAATCATCTCAGGTACATCCACCTTTATGAATTTTAGATATTTTTACGGGTAACAAATAAAAACAGCATTGTTTTATGTCGATATTATTATTATTCTTTCCCTAGGACTTCCTTCTAATCTCTGTACCAAATTTCATCAGTTGGGTATAATTATTATGACTGTATTGAAATTAAATTGTGAGTCATTAATTAAAAAAATATCCTTAAAGACCTCTAAAAATGCATACACCTCTAAAAATGCATTTTGGTTTTCATTTTAATATTGTCCAAAAGTGATGCAATTGAGTACAGTACTCTGAACATAGGCTCCACCTACGGAAACCGCCTCATACCGCCAAATGGTCACTTCAGCAACTTCAGAGCTGCCAAGTTAAAACGGCCGTACTGTACTATGAGTTATGACATCGCCGCTCAGTATTCAGTACATAAAATTTTCGTTTTGACAGACCATAAGAAGTAACCTCATTGACTAGGCAGTCAAACCCTATTTTAGTTCACCGGTTACAGTGCGAAAACGTAACAAACGAACCTCTTTCAGGTCGACGAGAACGGCAAGATCCACCGACTGAGGCGCGAGTGCACCGGCGAGCAGTGCGGCGCTGGCGTCTTCATGGCGGTGATGGAAGACCGCCACTACTGCGGCAAGTGCCACAGCACGATGGTCTTCAAGGACGACGACAAATAGACGTAGGCTAAGCGCTCGGACTACTGTGTATGATGGATTTTTAAATAAATCTTGACACAGTGTCAGAGTATTCTGTTGGTTTTATTCGGGGTCCTTTGGGTTCGGGAACGGTAAGTATTGCTGTATTACAATAGACTGAGTCGTAACCGGTTGGGAAACTGATATAAACCGCTTCAAACGGGTATTGTAGATTGTTTCGTTAAGAGCGCGAGCGGTATTCAAAAAGGTAGAAGAGTCATTCGATAACAGTTTGAAATTTTTAATTGAACTTGCTAAAACCGGTTCATCAGAAGAAGTCGTGAGCAAACCTGCACACCTGAGATAACCAGAAGTAGTAAAATGTGGAACTGTCAAGAAATTCTGTCCTTGTTTAATATATTTATAACTAGCTTGACGCTAAAGGAAAGCATTGTGAGGGAACCCGCAAGTCCCAGAATTAATTCTGAAATGCGATGGCTGACTACCCATAAAGTTTAGGGGTCCAAATAATAACTAACTGAAACGCGGGTATTTCCGGAAATTCAATACCTCTGCCTACCCCTCAGGTAAAATAGACTTCTTATTTATTTATTCACGCTGTTCATTCTTGAGGGACATTACTTACTACAGATAACAAAGAGATCTCAGCACATATTCTATCCTCTCCCACCTCCTAAAGCCGCCAAATCACAGTCGTTTGTTTTCATAATAAATGGAGCTGTAAAAAAGGATACCATTATAAAACCGGTTAGTGTACTATGGGTACTGATAAACAGACACTAAATCAAAATTCATATTCATTCATCAAATCTCACAGGTATTTCCGCTTGACAGTATTATTGCTCGAATTGCTCCGTCTTTCTTATGAACGCATGCAGGATAGTGAATTGGCGTCTAAATCGAGCTTCGCAATACGAGACACAATTTCAGAAATAAAGAAGATCTGATTAATTAATTTGTTTTATTTGTCATAATACTCAATATTACCTGTAATTGTTAGATTTGAGGTCAGAAACTTGAACATCAACCCGTAAGAATATCATTATTATCCTAGCTGGCGCTTCTATGATAATAATGGATGTACACTCTTGTATTTTGAAACGATACGATACGATAATCACTAATTCGTCAGTCAAAACTTTAGAAGAACCAAATATCTTTAGGCTTTTAACTTTTTTCAACTACCTACCCATAGAACTGTCTCCAAATTTGGAGACATTTATGTTTGTCTACTGCATTTTCTAATAAAAAAAAAAAGAGGTTAGCGCTCTCTAACTCTAGGATTGGTCAATGAATGATTTTGGAAATGTTTGGTGAGACAAAAACAAAAAGTTTAAGCAAGAGAAAATACGTAGTGATTTTTTCATGACAACCGTACTTATATCATGGCATAGCAACTCGTTTTGTGTCGATGAAAGTCTGGAACGATGGTCAACGAATCTAAGTTTTTGTAACCGATGAAATAAAACAACTCTTTAAAACCTGCATTTATTAAATACTGAGAATAAACTTGTTACAACTAGTCGGAATTTGTGCATTCCTTTAAATTGAAGGGCTACTATGAAGACTTGCAAACAAACTATATAGCAAACTGAGTTAACGTAAGTAATTAAAATTAGATCAGGTATAAACAACACCCCATGAAGTAAGTATAATAACTACACACACCGGCACAATTAGCGGAACAGAAAAAAAAAGGAGAAAAAAGAGGGAATTTAGAACAATGAATGTAATTTTTAAACAATATATTATTTAAAATGAAACAACAATTAAATTAACATGTTTTGACATTCATTTGTAACACCATACTTAAAGTTTTATAAAAATAAAAATTAAATTAAACAAAATGCATTTTTCTTCGATTTTTAATTATAGAGAAACAGCAGAAAATTCAAGATTTTCCAAAGTTTAACAACAATTTCAATGACTGTTCAATATCGAGTGTTTCCTCCTCGTGCTCTGATGAGGGTTTCCATCCGTCTGGGCATGCTGCGGATGATGTTATCAATGGTTTCTTGGGGCAACCTCGGCCATTCTTCAAGTAATGCGTTTCGCAACTCGTTGAGATTATTGGGAGGGGGCATTCTTGACTTTACACTCCTCTTTAGCAAGTCCCAGACGTGTTCTATAGGGTTCATATCGGGGGACCGTGCTGGCCACTCCATCACCGTTATACCAACATGGTTTAGGTATGTCTGTACTGTGCGAGCACTGTGAGCCCGAGCATTATCCTGCATTAGAATGAAGTTGTTACCAATAAAGGGGGCAAATGGCACAACATGTTCTTCTAAAATCTCCCTGATATACCGATCAGCATTCAGATTCCCGCCATCGACCACTACTAACTCCGTACGAGCTCCTAAAAATATTCCTCCCCAGACCATAATTGAACCGCCGCCATATGCAACTGTATTTTCAAAATAAGACTGGATATACCGTTCTCCTTTGCGTCTCCATACTCGCTGCCTTCCATCAATTTGATTTAACATAACTCTGCATTCATCAGTAAAAAGAACCTGTCCCCAGTCGTCGAAGTCCCAATCACGATGTTCACGACCAAAGTGTAGACGGTTTGTGCGATGATGTCTCTCAAGTTTTGGGGCTTTGGCGGGCACATACGAGCCTATACCCACTTCTTCGAATCTTCTACGAACTGTCCGCTCACTCATCCTTACTGCTCGTACCTCTTCCAGTAAATTTCGAGCCTGCACCGCCGTTAGTCTCGTGTTCCGTCGGACTTGAAGTTGGAGAAAACGGTCATCCCTCCTTGAAGTACACCTTTTCCGGCCTTGTCCTCTCCTTCTCACTAGAGCATTCGTCAATCTGTATCGTTGGATGCTACGATAAATCGTTGATAACGATCGACGAAGGCTTCTGGCAATCGATCTGTAGGTTTGACCATTTCTCCTCATTTGATCTGCCTTAATGATTTCTGATGGCGTTAAATCAGGCATAATTAGATGCTCGTAAATTATCAATATGCGAAAAAACTCAAAAGCCTCAAAAACTGCAATTCAAAGCTTTTCAAATGGAATTCACGAACCTTCTAAAAACGGACAAGCGGTGGAAAAAATGAATCAATGAAAATTAAAACAAAAGAATGAAAAAAAGGGCAATCGCTTAGTATTCCATTTTTAAATTAAAACCCAAATTTAAAAAAAGCTTGTTTAGCCGGCCAGTAACACGCAAAAATGCGTAAATACTCCCTTTTTTTTCTGTTCCGCTAATTGTGCCGGTGTGTGTATTAATAACAGAACGCATAATTTATGAAAAAGTTGAGATTAGGTATAATGTATAGCGTTTGTACCCATCTCCACTGTATTCATTTATCTGGGAAACGATCTGTGCACAAATTCTAAAAGTCCGGCACATTGGAGCAGTCTGGCGTTATCTCCTATCCTTATTCGTAGGTTATCTCTAACTCTGTAGACTTTCTATTTTTTGTACTTCAGAAAGAACGCTACATTGTTTCATATCAAATATCTTCCTCATTCAAGAAAATAAATGCTAGCTCATAATGACCATTGATTTCGATACACCCTCGACGCTAATCTATAAGGAAATGCAAGACCATTTAGACGTAAGCTGCTGTGTGGGCTGGCAACACCTGTACAGGCAACCCAGACACCATATGTGTTTTGCAAAGAGATTGCCATATCTCCATTATCGAAAAATCGTCTCTTAAAATCATCTACCGTTGAAGGGAGCGGCTGATGATGAGACGAATTTCGTTAGTTTTGGGGAAATTGTTGGGGTGTCAATAGTTGGGTGTTTTACCCTACATAGGAAAATGTGTCGTCGAGGGTATTCTGCCTTATGGGCAATGTACACGAGGCCATTCCAGTGAGCCATTCCACTAATGGCCTCGTGTAAATAGAAACAGTCCACTGCAATGGATTGTCCTCAAGCTTTTTTTGTATGCAGTTTGGATTGGCTTAGTGGATTGGCCTCGTGTAAATGGCCCATAACTCCATACGATTATTCTCAAATGTTTAATTTGACAGTGAAATGCACACTATAAAACTAATAGGAATCATCTATCATTACATCTTTCAATAAAAATATTCTCAAATCATTTGGAATGGAATCTATTTTAAAGATAAAAATTACTGAATATTGCTTACATAATTCATTTTCGTAAATTAAATATATAATTGACAGCTAGGATTACATTAAAAATTAATTCAAAACAAAACTCCAGTTAACCTAAAGCACCGAAATAAAATCTAAGTTTTTACATTAGGAGATCGAAAACTACAACGGAAAATTTACAAATACTTACACTTAGTTTATTTATACTCTCGCCACAAATACATGATTCATTTATTTCATAACATTTAATCTATTTAATATTTATTTAACATTTCATATAATATTTATAATTTACACAATTACATTGATCATCTTAGGTACTTCATAATTTACGAGAAATGAAATATATTTCTGAGGATTTTTCTAAGCCTAAAAAATTTACTCAATTGAACTATTACATCTATAGGTATACTCTCACAGCTAACTATAAAATTAAATTAGTTTTTACAATATAGTTTAAACCAGCTACAATATTTGGCTTCAGTTTGGCCAATACTATCTTTTATTCCAGCAACATGACATAGGTACCAAGAAATGCAGCGAAAACCTTAACCTATCTTCCAAAACTTAGATGGTCTACATATTATAAAGGAACTAAATTCGACCAACGTAAAATAAGCCTTATCCCGTCAATACATTGCAATAAACTACTTCGTACCTATTAAACCTTTATTGTTAGTCGAACCCTGGCTGAGTTTAATAATGCATCTGAAAGTGTATTGTGATTATCATATTATTATTCTCACAAAAAAGTGTGATAGGTATCTGTCTACTACGAGTATGTTTGAGGTTATAGCACACGTGTCAACTCTGTAACTGATTGTCACAGCCTCGGCTATCTTTCTAGAGCTTGTCCCGAGGCGTTCCGATACTAATTATAAGTCTATTTTACGTAGCATGAGTTCGATGACAGTTAATTTTTTTTCTTTTATGCTTACTACTTTCGACTAATCATAATATAAGATTAAAAAAAATATATATATTATTTCATTCTGGCAAAAATACGATAATTTTTATTAGTCGAAAGTAGTATGCGTAAAACGGAAAAATGTTAACTGTCACCGAACCCATGCTACGTGAAATAGACTATAGTATACGTTTTCTCAGGGAATTTCATACGAAAAATACGGAACGGCTCGAGTTTAGGCGGCGCTGCCCCCTAGCCAAGATGCAAGCTCTAACGAAAGCATTTAATCTTATAGATTGACAATGTTAGCGTGAGCGCTACTATAGAACTGTAAAGAGTAAAAAACCGACTTCTACGTATAAAAAAATGACGAATAAAAAATACACTCGAATTGAGAACCTCCATTTTTGAAGTCGGTTAAAAAAAGAATCATCGAAATCTTAAATAATAAAAAAAAAATGTCGTGATATGGTTTTCTCATGGATGTCATTGTCAGAACTGGGTCAAATTGAAATGAGACCACTCGGAAAGCACTAGCTTTCAAGTAAAAAAAAAGAATCATCCAAATCTGTTCACCCAGTCGAAAGTTCTGAGGTAACCAACTTTTAAAAAAAAGTCGAATTGCCTCCTTTTTTGAAGTCTTGGCTACAGGGACTCGGTTTCAGAGTTAATATGTGTGCGACAAGTTTTACGTTCAGTAGGCATTATTTACATACAATAGAACTTTTGGTTAAGCTATTTATTATCTGTATTATCCATAAATGCTATGTAATATAGGTACTTATAGCTCTAGTTTCGCAATAGCTCAGAAATGCATTTTGTAGCTTGATACAATAGTTAGCCTGCCTTGTTACACTTATATTCTTAGGATATTTACGTGGACAGTTGAGAGAAATTTAGAAATATTGTAATTGTAGCGTACAGGAAGATGATTGAATGATAGTACCTAATAGTGGTGGAATGCCGTTTGGTGATGATATAAAGGTATAATAAAAAATGTTTATCGAAGATGTCAATATATATTTTTATGACATTTTGTAAATAAAAAAACAGCTTTGTAGAGAGGCTTCCGGATGCAGCTACAATAAATACTCCTAAAATATATAACGTTTTTGTATTTCTTAAAAAAATAAATTTAGAATTAGAATAGTAGTAAATAGTCCCAAATAATCTGAAGACTGTTCTGATTTTCAGTATGTGTACCTACATACAATGTATGTTGTGTGCTTTTCATTAAATAAAATAATATAGTTACATGTGTTTACAAGAGATTGACTACTGTCTAAAAAACGTAGCAAGTAAAATAAAAAATCATCCACATATTACTGCACAATAATACTAATAAGTACCTTATGTTTAACAGAGCTTTACACACGATTATAGGAATAGGCTATCTTACAGATTATACAGATTTCGGCAATCATCTTACCTTTTTTATGTTGTGTATACACTTATATAATATAATCCTTCGTGATTCCTAAAAAAATGCCTTAAAAACTTTATTTGAGAAACATGGCGTCGCATTGGCTAAAGTGAGGTTATATGGCGGTAAATAAACGTCAAAACGCCAATAATCGTCTCAGTGACAAACGAAACAGTTATCTTGTGACGCTATGTAGTATCTATCTGTCAAATAACCTATTAACCACAAACAGTGTAAATTGAAATCATGTTTCAACTTTATATACAAAATCGCATATAAAGCCCGATTATCTTATTTACAACTATGGCATTACCCTATAATAAATTTTACATTAATTTATACAAAATATTTAAACGAAAATCAACGGATATAACGCTCAGCGTTGGTTCCTACGTCGTTAGAGGATTAAAGTAACGTAACTACGTATCACAGTGGGGCCTGGGAGGTTTTCATTCTGGGAATCCTACCAATAAATAAATATTACGGTCTGAACACAAAACAGTGTTTTTAGACATGGTCTAAAATAGATGGTGTCACTAACATTTGTGACATCTGCATAAGACAGAACCACACACAAAGACACACACCGTTCTGTAAGGCCGATATGGTCTAACAAAATTAGGTGAGGGGTAAATGTACATAAATTATAGGAAGTTTCGGTATTGTAGCAACAGCGGTATCGTGAAAAAAATATCATCTGTTCAGTACTTTTAGTAGTGTAGGTGGCGTTTTCGAAGTTACTCGATGAAGTACAAATACAGAATCTCTTATTTTCTGTAGGTACATAAAATACACTTAGAAAACTCGTCCTTATGGATTGGCTAAAATGTTAACAGCAGCCTATCTCCACCGACAAGTTGCTGGTTCCAAATGCAATAAAGAATAGCTTTAATCGTTTAAAAACACTAACAGTGCTCGTTCTTTACAAATTTCAATTTATTTCACGCTCTGTAACTTAGTACTTTGAACTATACCTTGTTTTGTGTGTCAAGCAAATAAATAGTTTTCCAGCTAATTTTATTAGACCTTGTATACCGTCGACCGGGGTAAAAGGAACGACGGGGTAATTGCTTTGAGTATTAAACCAACCGGAGACGCCACTGACAGGCGTTCCCCTCTGCCAAAAAAAAGTGTCGGTCAACACGCATACCTGTTATATACAACTAGTTTTTTTCAGTTCACGGAGTGCTTGGATTGGTTAATGTATTTGTGTACATCTAGTTTAAGCTAGTGTGTAATTGTTTTGTCAAAAAATGCGTTTGTTTTAAACATTATTTGTGTTTGTTTCCTCGTCCCCCGAGCAGAAATTGGCAGACTTTTTTGCAAAGAAACTAGTGCGCGTGACGTCTCCTGTTGGTTTAATACTCAAAGGGTAATTGTGACTACTAAAATACTTACAAACAACATGACAATGAAGCAGCAGAGCTGTCGCTTCTAGTCGAAAGTTTTAATTATTGTTTATTTTTTATAATTATAAATGTCCCAATTACCCCAGTTGCATTTACCCCTGCCTGGTTGACAGTTTAAAAGCATACCCTCCTTTCGGCTTTGCCTCAGTTGGATAAGTGAGAAGTTCATTACAGTTGTGTTATTTTTAGCTAGACTTTTTCGGTCAGTCAGGAACATCGAATTCATTTGTTTAATAAAGGTTAATGTGATCTTTGGTAAAATTTGCTTAAAAAATAGCATTTTCTCTAATAAATATATAGGATACTGTAACCTTCACACAATTTGAAGAATAAGAAAACATATGAAAACCTCTAGCAGACATAATCATAAATATATCTCATTTATATTGCACTTCTAATATTTTTTATTCTTGCACCAGGCAAAGTCTGCAATATAGCGTAAAGGTACAAATTGTAGCCAGATCTATGCATATGCAATATATTATTTAGCGTACAGCTATTTTTTTGAACCTACAATAACGCTACAAGTGTACATGTCGGCATTAGGGTAAGTTTCCAAACGCATTTATTTTGACATTCAGAACTGCGTTCACGGAGACAGTTAAACATTCTGCCTTTACGCATAGCTCGCTTTGTCGCAGTCAGTTCCATTGACTGCGTTGTGTTAGCCCTAATGTGTACGCAGGAATTTGATTCCTATTTGCTTACAATACCGTTCAGAGTTCTACGCGGCTGTCACTCGTGTCACGCGGCGTGTCATCGCTGTCACGCGGGCCGGTGTCACGCGGCGCCTCTCTACTCCGCGTGTCGGCGTCCTGCTGCGCTTTCTCTAGCGACGGCTCTATTGTTTCTAGAAGTTTCCTCAGCGCTTGTTCTGTCTGTAAAGAATTTAAAAATCGTATGAGGCGGGCTTACTACCAAGCAGGGCTATAACTCTACTAGCAGGGCTATAACTGCACTTTATTGTGGCAGTAATAAGAGATAGGTTGTTAGGGGTGTAGAACACAGCAAAAAAGGCCCAATTAAGAATTAAAATTTCTCATTAGGTCGTCATCGTCTTCGAAGTATTTTTTTTCGAAAATGTAGACCGACTTCAATAAATAAACACTACAATAATTAAACGGTCACAAGATATTTACAATACAACATTACTAAAGCAGAGTCTGTTGTGATGACTACTCGGTCGTTGCTCATATCATATAAACATGTGATCCATGTGGTCTCCCTTAAATTATAAGTTATATTGAAAGTAGATACAAAAATAAAGTAAGTACACATATTTTGTGTTTTAATTTAGAAAAATAGTTTTGGCCATAAAAATAATAATTAAAATCATCGTATTACAAATGGGCGTAAGTGAAAATTTAGGCATAATGCAAGCATACCTTTGAGTAAGTACACAAATCAAAGAAATGTCAATGTCAATACAACGATAAATGTCAACGTTGTCAATTTTTTTTTATTTCCTGCAGTTGGGCTAAGACACAAAGTAAGTTGTGCCTGAGTTTTCATTTTCGGCATATTATTTAGAAATTATTGATTATCTCAGTAAATAATAATCAAAAAAAATCGAAAAAAAAAATTATTCCGTACGCTAATACCCCTAAAAGGTTTTCTTATTTTCATTCCTCGGTGAAAATGAAATATTGTCCGTTCTGTTTATTCTGTGACGCGTTGTGTATACCTGCACGAGGTGCGTGACGGTTCGGTCAAGCTCGATCCGCCACTCGAGCAGCTCCCCGCGCTGCCGGTGAGAGTGCTGTTCTAAGAGCTTCGACCAGTCAGCCATCTGTGACTCGCTGACCGTGCTCATTCTGTGGACATTTCACACTATTACCAGAGTGTACACAGAAGCGCTCGTAGCCCTGCGGTTGTAACGATCACATTGGTTAAGCAAAGTTGGCCGTGGTCAGTCAGTGAATGGGTGATTGCCTAGTGGCACTTAATCACGAGCGCTTCCGTGTTTCGGAAGGCATGTTAAATTTTTGGCCCGGTTTTCGTTGAGTTGACGCACAATGGAAGCCGTTAAGCCATGTCATATACCCTGGGTCACTAGCTAGGGTGGCTTGACAATGTTGACTGTTAAGTGGCCACTAGCTTAATACCATCTTCCAATCCGAGGTGGGCTGCGTTTGGGATTGTAATCCTAACTTTCTCATGTGTGAGGAAAGACCCTAGTTCAACAGTGGGCTGTTACGGGTTGATGATGACACACACACTATTCATATACATTTAGCCAATCTTCATGGACAAGTTTAGAGTGCCATGTTATTAGGCTATTGAACTTTCCAAGTCTACTTTTTGTACCTACAGAAAATAAATGTTTTTTTTTTAATGTTGATATACCTGATGTTTTTTACCGTCTGGAAAATAATATGGTGTAATAGATTCATTTAACATTGCAAAGCAAAAAAATATTTTTTTTAAATAAATTATAAATAATAATCTCACGCCTTTTTTATCCCCGAGGGGGTAGGCAGAGGTATTCCATTACTGGAAATACCCACATTTCACGAGATATATTTAAATAAATTACTTGGTTTTTATATGATTTCACTCGTGAAATTTCACATACAATGATTTTTAATTACAATGAAAAATTCACACCTGCTACTATGCTTTGAAATGCTACTATATGTCAAATGAAGTTCACATGATTTGCAATTTTAAAGATATCAAATGTAGAGTTTTATGTTATTATTTGTAAAAACGTAAAAATCTTTTGGAAAATGTACTAAATAGTCTAGATTCACACAAAGTTAAACTACTTATTGCTCAGGAGTTCACGCTGTAAGGAAGAATTGTGAATACCAATAGCATTAATAAAATCAAATAAAAAATTACTTTAACAGAAAAGTATTCCCCTGAGCAAGGGAGGGGGGCAGTACCCCCAAACCCCCCCTTACATACGCCCATGAGACTGTCCTGTACCTGGGGGCCAATTCCTCTAAATGTCAACGTTTATAGTTGGATGTCAATGATCGGTCAATGGTGATGTAGCGACACTACATAGAACGCGCCAATAGACGGCCGCGTCGCCACCGGCGACGACGGCGGCTAAACCGCGCTATCGAAGTTTTGTAATGCGTTTGTATAAATACATGCCATTGTTATACAACTGTAACCTTTGACATTTAGTGGAATTGGCCCCCTGGTGTGCAGTTCGTCGACGTGTATTCCTCTAAGCAAGAGGGAGGGGGCTGTACCCCCAAGAACCCCCCTAAGATACGCCAATGAGACTGCCCCCCTACCTAGTATGCAGGTCGTCGTGTATTCCTCTGACCAAGGGGGAGGGGGGCAGTACCCCCAACCCCCCTTAGATACGCCAATGACTGTCCCATACCTGGTGTGTAGGTCGTCGACGTGTATTCCTCTGAGCAAGGGGGAGGGGGCTGTACCCCCAAACCACCCTTACGCCCATGTCACTTTCCCATACCTAGTATGCAGGTCGTCGACATCGATGGGCCTCCGTTGGGCTCGGTGCAGGGCCCAATACAGCGCCGCGTTGAGAGCCAGCAGCAGAAGTAGAGATATTGCCAGCCAACGCTCCCTCCTCGGCATCGGGGCCGGAGCCGCTCTTTGCACCACCAGTGCCGGGGACTTGATGGCCGATATGGCTGAAGTTTCTTGGGACGATGCTGGGGGAAGAGAGGTTAAGTCTTCGAGTGAAAGGTAAAGTACTTGAAGTGGATCAGGGACAGGTGACTTCTGAGAATGTGGTGTTTTAAGGATGTGGTATTTTGAAATGTGACTTTAGAATTTGTGTTATTTCGAGAATGTGACTTTGACAATGTAATATTTTAAGAATGCGACTATTTGATAAAGTGGCGTTTTAAGAATATGACTTTTTTTTATATTCGGAGAATTTTCTATTCAAAATACCCAAAAACAAATTGATGATTTGTATTTTATATTTGTAAATTAGAGACATCCTTCAGAAAAATTAGGTCCGGAGTGCGAAGAATAAAAGAGCGTGCATGAAAAGGTTTATGGATGTGAAGAAAGCTTATGGATGTAAAGAAAGTGAAAGAAGTATGCAGAGATCGAGCAAAGTGGCGATCCATCGTCTCTGCCTACCCCTGAGGGAAGAAGGCGGGAGTTGCATGTATGTACGATTTGTATTTTTAACTAACTGGTGTGTCGACGGTGCCTTCGTGCCTTCCTGGCGGCTGGCTGTGCGCCGGCCTCTGCGGCCAGCTTGTGCTCTATCTGCCGGCCATACTCCTCCAACCCAGAGATGGCCCCCTTCTCCAGGAATGCTGGTGAAAAGTTAACCAAGGGCGGAAATCAGCCAGGATTCTTTACAGGGTTTGTCGAAACCGGGGATGGTAAATAAGAAGTATTTATTTATTTATGAGAAAAGAAAATACACCTTAATGCATAAGGCATTATCTACCACTCAAGTATCTGCTATATAATTTGGATACTAGATAATTTAAATTTAATTTTAGAGCAGTGATAGCCCGAACGGTTAAAGAGCCGGCCGAAAATCAGTGAGGCTCGGGTTCGAATCCTGGCATGTACCAATGAGTTTTTCAAAAACTTACGTATATATTTATCACTATCTCGACGGTGAAGGAAAACATCGTGAGGAAACCCGCAGGTCTCAGAATTAATTCTGAGACATGTGGAACAGACCCGGTCCGGCGATGGGCTCACCACCTATCACGTTTAGGGGTCCAATATATCTCGTGAAATGTGGGTATATCCAGTAATGTAATACCTCTGCCTACCCCCTCGGGGATAAAAGGCGTGAGATTATATTATTATTATGAGATAATTTAAATGAAACAGCGAGACAAAAGATAGAACTAGACAATTAAGAAACTACAATTTTCCACCCCAGTCAAAACTGTTTTACTTTATAAAATAAACTAGCTTTTACAATCAGTCAGTCAGTTTATAATTTTATAAGTATAATCTCACGCCTTTTTTATCCCCGAGGGGGTAGGCAGAGGTATTCCATTACTGGATATACCCCACATTTCACGAGATACATTGGACCCCTAAACGTGATAGGTGGTGAGCCCATCGCCGGACCGGGTCTGTTTACACATGTCTCAGAATTAATTCTGAGACCTATAATTTTATATATTTAGATAAATAATTCCACGCCTACACTAGAATTGACCCATTTGTAAGGGCTCAATATTGGTAGTACCTAGGTTCTAGAACCGACTTGACGCTATGGAAGGCTATTAATAATAATTGTTATTGTAAACCATAATTACTAGTAAGACATGAGATTAAAAAGAGCTGCCCTTGAGTTTCTTGCTGGTTCTTCTCGGAGTTATGCATTTGGAACCAGCAACTGCTATTGACATTCAGACAGTGCCTTGTTATCAGACCATTGACCTTTCAAAGTGTGACATTTGTACCTACAGAGAATTGATCTTTTTAGGGTTCCGTACCTCAAAAGGAAAAAACGGAACCCTTATAGGATCACTTTGTTGTCCGTCTGTCCGTCCGTCCTTCCGTCTGTCAAGACCCTTTTTCTCAGGAACGCGTGGAGGTATGAAGCTGAAATTTATATCAATTACTCAGGTCTACTGTCCCTTGAAGCTGTGAAAAAATCAAACTTCTAAGCCAACGCAATCAAAAGATACAGCCGTTTATGCCGCAAATTTTCGACACTTGCAAGGGAATCAAAACCTACAGGGTGCTTCCCGTGAACTCAGAATCTTGAAATTTGGTACGAAGCAACGTCTTATAGCATAGATAAAGGAAAAATTACGAAAACCATAAATTTGCAAGGTTGTACGGAACCCTCGGTGCGCGAGTCCGACTCGCACTTGGCCGGTTTTTTTAATATTCCGGCACCCACCTTTGACCATGGGCCACATGGTCTTCTTGTACTTGACGTGCCCGTAGAAGGCGAAGTCTGTGAGGCTCTCCGAGACCCTTTGCAGGCAGTAGTGAGCCTCGACGGTGAAGTAGTCCGCGTAAGGGATGCCTGTGTTCTCGCTGGTCGCGTCTATGGAGTACAGCACGCCCGGCTTCGAGCACTTGTTCATCACCTGTGATGGGGTCATGTTAGAGAGAGCTTTATTTTTGACTCGTGACTATGACATTGGGTTAGATTCTGCTTTACACCGACTTAACTTATTTTAGTTTAGTCCTGTCTTAGTTTGTCTTACCTCAAAAAAATAAAAGGGATAGAAGATAATCTACCGAATTTAGTCCTGTAATTAATTCTGAGACATGTGTAACGGACCCGGTCCGGCGATGGGCTCACCACCTATCACGTTTAGGGGTCCAAGAATATCTGGTGAAAAGCGGGTATATCCAGAAATGGAATACCTCTGCCTACCCACTCGGGGATATAAGGCGTGAGATTATTTATTTTTTATTTATCGTAATATTTTTTTGTTATTTCTTGTATAATTTACACGATTAGTTATTTCTTGTATAATTTTTACGAATTAGACACGATTTTATAAAATTATTTTCTTATCTTATCTTCGACTTGCAAGTCACGTTTTTGAAATGGTGATCTGGTAATTACTGCAATGAAAAGTGAACCCTCTCCTTAGCTATAACAGATTTTGTCTACGACGGGCCCTCGACATTAGGGTTGTGTCCTACCTAGTCAAATCAGTTACTTTTTACGATCTGTCAAAACGAAATTTTACTATGAAAAATGTACTGAAATAGCAAACCGTGACGTCATAGTTTGTAGTACTCAATTGCAGCACTTTTTTTGATTGTTTTATTATTTTTAAATTTGCTATAATTGTAAATTGAAAATCGAAATACATATTTTGAGGTGTTTTGGGATAATCTTTTTAATGTATGACTACTCGCAATTTAATTTCCATGCTGTCAACTACCCATTTCTACGTATGACAGCCCTGATGACGTCTTTGACAGCTGCTGTGATCCACACAGAAGAATTTATAATTTAACGGCGCTTAACGCTTCCTTTTCAATCTATCATCCCTAAGTATAACTTGTATCGACGAATTTATCTATACTAACATTATAAAGAGGAAAGATTTTTATTTTTGTTACGAATAAACTCAAAACTACAGGACCGATTTTAAAAATTCTTTCACCTATGGAAAGCTAGAATATCCCCGAATAACATAGGATATATTTTATTTCGGTATTCCCACGGGGACGGGAACTACGAGGATGAAACTGCGCAGAACCGCTATTTGTAATATAAACCTGAATTTCTACAAGTTCCTGAATTTTATTTGTTTCATCATGAATGGATTTCTAGTAGTAGCTGCAATGCCTTTTAATAAGTGGACTAATTCAATTCTTTATTTGCTTATAAGGCCCTAGTTTTTTTGGGATATACCATTAAAACGGCGTACCTGTGTCTCAGTGACGTGTACCTCTTTGGGCCCGATGGGCCCAGAGGTGAGTCCCAGCACGTAGCTCACTTGCCGGCACTTGAGCCCTTTCTGCGGCTGCCACGGCGCCTGCCATTCAAAACATATCTTCAAATACTGACATCATACTTTGCTTGGTTTGGGACGTAATAAGTTTGTGAAACGTGTTCAACAAAATGTACTAAATCGTGTACAAGTATGAAGCCATGTTAGTCACTCCGCTAATAAAATGTGTTCCGTGTCGTGTGTTTATTCAACAATCAAAATATCATCTATATCTATACTAATATTATAGAGGAAAGATTTGTATTTTTTTAGTATGTTTGTTACGAATAAACTCAATAACTACTGGACTCTTGTTATTTCTTTATTACTTGCCAAATTTTATAGTTCTAAGTCAATGGAAAGAACCCTATAAATTTTTATTTCCTTGAGAGTGTCGAAATATACGTTTTTTACAGAAACGGTGGTATCTTTTTTTTACGTTAACTTCAAAGTTTGAATTTTATACAGCTTCAAGAGACTTGAGAGACCATATGGTTTTAATTTCAAAACGATATCTCCACGCGTTCCTGAGATATAGGGTCTTGACAGACAGACGGACAACAAAGTATTCCTTTCTGTTCCGTTTTTTCCCTTTAAGGAACGAAACCCTAGAAAGTGTAATTTTTGCGAAATTCTTATGACAAAAAATGTATCTATTTTCTGTAGGTAATTGAAAATTACACTCAGAAAAGTCATTAGTCTAATAACAAGGCAGACTCTAAACTCGTCCATGAAGATTGGCTAAATATAAACAACAGCCCATCTCCACCGACGAGTTGCTGGTTCCAAATGCAGTACAAAGAAAAAGATATTATATTATTTTTTATATTAACATTGCGACCTGCATTTCCGCCCGCTCACCTGCACATAGTCGGTGGTCCCCCTCGCCGCCAGCAGTTCCAGGTTGAACTTGGAGCTGGTGAAGATCATGGTGAACAGCTGGTCGATGTTGAAGGGGAACTGCTGGCGCATCAGCAGCTTGCCCGTGTGGGGGGAAGTACACATCTCAGCCGCGCCGCCGCTGAATCACATCCAGACATATAAGTTAGGTTTAGACGACTAAACGACTAAGGCAGTGATAGCCCGGACGGTTAAAGAGCCGGTCGAAAATCAGAGAGGCTCGGGTTCGAATCCTGGCATGTACCAATGAGTTTTTCACGTTTCACGTATATATTTATCACTAGCTCGACGGTGAAGGAAAACATCGGGAGGAAACCCGCAGGTCTCAGAATTCATTCTGATACATTTGTAAATAGACCCGGTCCGGCGATGGGCTCACCGCCTATCACGTTTAGGGGTCCAATATATCTCGTGAAATGTGGGTATATCCAGTAATGGAATATCTCTGCCTACCCCCTCGGGGATGAAAGGCGTGAGATTATATTAATATTATTATTAGACGACTAAGAGCCCTTTTCCTGTCATGCGTACTGTCGGTGATACCATGGTCTTGGCCACACGCAAGACAAAGATTGCATTTAGTCCAGTGTCGTGCGCCAGTGACTAAACTCATGCATACTATTTTTCATTTTTATTATTTAATAGCCTTTGGATTTAGTCCTTATAACCTTATTACTTTCCTATTATTCATTTTAATTAAATTCCTCTGCTTCAGAGACCATGCAAAAAAATTCAGTGCCTTCAAGACTTTCTACATCCCTCCCTTGCTTACGAACAGTAAAATGATAGCACTTTTACTGAAGACTTCATTGTGACTTTTTGAGGTAAACCAAAAATTATCGCTATCCGCGTGACAAGAAAAGCAGCTAAAGTTCTCATTCGCTATTCACAGACCGATACTCATAATAATAGTAATATAATCTCACGCCTTTCATCCCCGAGGGGGTAGGCAGAGGTATTCCATTACTGGATATACCCACATTTCACGAGATACATTGGACCCCTAAACGTGATAGGTGGTGAGCCCATCGCCGGACCAGGTCTGTTTACACATGTCTCAGAATTTATTCTGAGACCTGCGGGTTTCCTCACGATGTTTTCCTTCACCGTCGAGCTAGTGATAAATATGTACGTAAGTTTTTGAAAAACTCATTGGTACATGCCAGGATTTGATCCCGATACTCACTCGTGGTGTTTGTCGGGCTCGCTGTCGGACGAATCGGACATGTCGGTTGGCAGCGTGTCGCCAGCCTCCCCCGCTTCGCCGGCCCGGTACTCGGCTGAACCGTTCGTCACTGTGGGAAAAACGTACTGTGTTACAATGATCTTAAATATAACTGAAATCTAAAGAGTAAAAAAACCGACTTCAACTTATATGGTTTTCTCGTGGATGCCATTGTCAGAACTAGACGAAATTAAATGGGACTAATCTGGAAGCACCAGCTTTCAATTAAAAAAAGAATCGTCCAAATCGGTTCACTCAGTCGAAAGTTCTGAGGTAACAAACATAAAAAAACATACAGACGAATTGATAACCTCCTCCTTTTCGAAGTCGGTTAAAAAATAAATAACTCCCCCCTCCCCTTCCCTCCTCTCCCCTCCCCTTACTCCCACCTCAAAGGTCGGCAACGCAGATGTGACTCTCGAGTTGCAGGTGTCCATGGGCGACGGACGTCACTTACCATCAGGTGACCCGTCTGCTCGTTTGCCCCCATTTCTTATTAAAAAAAAAAACCTTTCCGCTCATTGTAATAATAAGATATAGTCAAATTAATGTCACCAGCACTTGTGAATAAATACAATGCGATTGGTAAGGAAGAACTTGTTTAATTGATCTACTGCGTGCTGGAGAGATTCCTTGACGAGAGATACTTTTTAACCGACTTCAAAAATGATGAAATGTGCTCCAGATTGGTCCAATTTTAATTTCGTCCTCTTCTGACAATGTCATGAGAAATCAATATAAGTTGAAGTCGAGTTTTTTTCTCTTTATTTATTTAAAAATGCCTGTTGACACCCTTTGTGTTTCGTACCATGAAAACACGTCACGTTAACCATAGGTCTAAGATAAATATGTTGAATATTATGTATGTACTAGTTAAAAAATATATACCAAAAAGAACAGGTGCGGCCACTTCGCAGGTTTCAACCACATCCACCCTCCACGCCTCCCCCACTTCGCCTACACACCCTTCCACCACCACAAACCCGTCCACCTCGTCCACCGCGACGGACGCACCGTCATTTTGCATATACATGTCTGCTACAATGTCCACCGCTCGGTGTATCAAAGATACCATAATTCTTACCCATATTTCGCGAAATTAATGATTGAGAATAAAATACAGATATGACAATGATTTGTTTAATTTAATGACGTATTCGTTGAATTAACGCTAGATTGATATTATGGGAGTCACATCAACTAATACATCACAAAATATTATCACTAGCCACATAACTCAGAATAGAGAAAATATTTTGTACTTTAGACTAACAATATTTATTCACTTTGCCACATTTTTTTTTACAATTTACACTCGGTTTTTCCCCTTAAGAAAGCAGAGATAAAAATAGTCCATCATATATTTTTAAATTATTTATCAGACACTATGCAGCATAGCAACAAATACGAGCCGTTAAGTATTTTTATGGTAACGAAACGTGCGTACACGCACAGCCAACGTTAAAATGAACAGAAATAAATGCACACGGTATTTAAGTACGTAAAGTGCCACATACACGGAACGATCCGTCTGTGCGATCGATCGTTAACGATCCGTCGCAACAAAAATTGACGCCCATACACGGAACGATCCGTCTGTGAGATCCGTCTGTACGATCGGTCGCAAGCGATCTATCGTGTTGCCAGACCGTGGGCAATTACCCACGCCTTTGGCAATTATAATAATATAATAATAATAATAATATAATCTCACGCCTTTTTTTTTTTTTTTTTTTTTATCCCCGAGGGGGTAGGCAGAGGTATTCCATTACTGGAAATACCCACATTTCACGAGATATATTGGACCCCTAAACGTGATAGGTGGTGAGCCCATCGCCGGACCGGGTCTGTTTACACATGTCTCAGAATTAATTCTGATACCTGCGGGTTTCCTCACGATGTTTTCCAATTTTGGCAATTATAGTTTTCCTTAAAGAAGGGCACGAGGGCGGAAAGGTAAAATATGGGCAATATCGTTAAGTGAAATAAATGAAGAAACTACATTTTATTTATCTAGTAAAATAAAATTACATCGATAATACTTTATCAGACAGCACTCTGAATGAAACATCTTATTCACACACAACTAACTTCACGTTGGACTTTTCAAAGATGCTAATGCCATAGTTTATGGTTTTTTTACTAGGCTTTTAAACCAAGTCTTTATTTTACACTTTAATATTAGTTAAATGGCTTTGCTTCAAAGTCCATGCAGAAAAATTCAGTGTCTTCAAAATTTCTACATTCATCCCTTGGTTATTGTACCTATAGAATATATTTGTAGTTTGGTTTACTTTGGTGCTTTACAGTTTTATATAAAATAAGGGAGGAGAAATGATAATATATATATAATAAGTAGAAGTTTAAGTTAGAGACTGTTTGTTTTCCTAAATAAATAAAATAAAAAATAAAGTTATCGACCGTAAAATGATTTGATTTGATTTTTACTAAAGACTTCATTGTGACTTATCGCATTTTATCGAATTTCCCACTCACTGCACACTTTCACGGACACTTGGCACAATATACTATCTCTAATCTATGTCAAAACCTGAAATATACAGCAAAATTAAAATTGTACAAAAAACATGACTGAGCAAGTTTCCACCCAAACATACATAGTTATATTACATTGCAAATTAAATAAATAAAAGTATAAAATAAATAAATAATCGCACGCCTTGTATCCCCGAGGGGGTAGGCAGAGGTATTCCATTTCTGGATATACCCACTTTTCACCAGATATTCTTTGAACCCCTAAACGTGATAGGTGGTGAGCCCATCGCCGGACCGGGTCTGTTTATGCATGTCTCAGAATTAATTCTGGGACCTGCGGGTTTCTTCACGATGTTTTCCTTCACCGTCGAGCTAGTGATAAATATGTACGTAAGTTTCGAAAAACTCATTGGTACATGCCAGGATTCGAACCCGTGCCTCACTGATTTTCATCATGTGAAGCAGGCTCTTTAACCGTAAGCCTATCACTGCTAATTAAATTAAATAAATGCTTGTAAAATTGCCCAGTCTGGCAACACGACAAAATCGAATCGTTGATCGTAGAGCGCCATACACTGTCGATTCATCGTTACGATATGGGTTTTTGTTGCGATCTGCGATATCGCTTGCGATGAAGTAAATCGTTAACGATCTTCACATACACGGACGATCCGTCGTTACGATCTATCTGTTGCGACGGATCGTACAGACCGATCGTTCCCGTGTATGGCGAACTTTAGTAAGCAAGCACCAAAGACCTATTGCAAGCACGTACGAATGCCCCGAATCAAACAATGGGGAAGTCCCTAAACCTTTGAATATAGTGATGGGCAAGCCAAAATAAATATCGACAGATATCGTATCGATATTTTACACAGTATTGATTGTACATTTAATATATCAAGACATAAAAATAATAATCTTTCGGTTAATTGACACATCTTGATCATCTTGTTATTTTTAACAGTAAACAAAAATTCTGATACACGCAGGGTGTGACATAAAGTAGTGAAATGACACTTGGATATGGTCTGCTTTCAAAATGAAAATATCAATTCAAACTTCATTGATTTTATAGGTAAAAAAAATTTAAACTTAGAAACGTCAATAATCTTACATCATCCACGGATGGATGAGTTAGGTAGTTTTGTAACTTGATTTTTATGGTTCTTTGGACTTTTTTTATGATTCTATTTTAAGGACTTGTACAGTCAACAAAGTTGTTAGGGTTACATGGCCAGTAACTAAGAATTCATTTTTCTGGGGAAGTCATAAATAAATCTTATTGATTAATGTTTATTTCCAAAGGTATCTTTGATCCCTATAATTTACCAAAAAAATACTATAAATACATTTAAGGCTTTAAGAGAAAAGTGAATCTTAATTTTTGGCCATGTAACACTAACAACTTTGTTGACTGTACCTATCTGCGAACATGAATAGAATTTGTAAAATGTTAACTGTCGAAAAGGGGAATTACCTTAAAACATTCCAATATTTAGACCTACTTTTTTAAGCTTTAATGATATCAACAAAACTAATGTCTTTAGCCTCTAGCCTAACAATGTATCTTTATCTCTTCAACAATTGGTAATTACCAATTGTTGAAGAGATAAAGATACATTGTTGTTGACCGAAATAATTTAGAGACCCCTTATCATTTCTTTGGAAGCGCTATAAAGAATTGAGACAAAATATGTACATACGCCAATCATAATTGTATATAATATATACAACTAGCAGCGCCCCGCGGTTTCACCCGCGTAGTTCCCGTTCCCGTTTCCGTTGGAATATCGGAATAAAAAGTATTCTATATCCGTGTCCTGGTTCTAAGCTACCTCCCCACCAACTTTCAGTCAAATCGGTTCAACCGTTTTTGAGTTATAAATAGTGTAACAAACTCGACTTTCTTTTATATATATAGACTAGCGACCCGCCCCGGCTTCGCACGGGTACAATGCTTATACTAAAACCTTCCTCTTGAATCACTCTATCTATTAAAAAAAACCGCATCAAAATCCGTTGCGTAGTTTTAAAGATTTAAGCATACAAAGGGACATAGGGATATAGGGACAGAGAAAGCGACTTTGTTTTATACTATGTAGTGATTATGATTGGCGTTGGAAAAAACTGCTATATTATAGCAGGCGCCCAGCGGCGTATTTCCCCCGTTCCCGTAGGAATTTCAGAAAAATATTAATTAATTAATTAGGGTTACCCGAGGTTTATTTAAATACTAGCTCTTTCACGCGATTTCGCCCGCGGGATTAGGACCACAATGCCACATTGACGCAAAATGCCACATTAGCAAAATGCCACACAGCAAAATGCCACATTAACAAAGTGCCATACTTGTTCAACTTTCTTCTTTGCAGTATGTTCGAGAGTGTGGCATTATGCGAAAATGGCATTTTGAGAAAGTGGCATTTTGCGATGTGGCGTTTTGAGAATGTGACATTTTGCGAAAATCGAATGTGTCATTTTGCGAATGTGCCTAATCCCGCCCGCGTAGGTCCCGTTAAAACTATAGCCCAGTTCCCAGAAAAGTCAGCTTTCCATTGGTTAAAGAATTTTTCAAATCAGTCTAGTAGTTTCGTAGCCTATTCAATACAAAGAAACAAAAAAAAACTAAATATTAGTGTAGAATGTAAGTTAGATAAAACGATATCTCTATAGGTATTATATACTAGCAGTGTGAATTTTTGCTAAAGAATTTTGTTCTTTTCTAGGTTCATTTTTCTCAAAGCGTCAAGCCACGTAATCGGAAAACAATAGGATTATCTATTGACTGCTGCTTGATAGGTTACAAAATATACACTAACTGTAAGAAACCTAGGTTTTACCTAGGGTTTTGTTTTAGCACCCAATTATTGACACCCTAGTTCACCCTACCAATTAATTGATACCCCTACAGATTTTATAAAAAAAATACGAAATTGCGATACACTATTATATCTACACTAATTTTATAAAGAGGAAAGATTTTTAGGTATTTTAGTATATTTGTAACGATTTAAAAAATTATTTCACTAAGTGAAAGCTACATTATCATTCACTATTTCATTCCCGTACACACTATTTTATTCCCGTATTCCCCCGGGAACAGGAACTACGCGGTTGAATGAGTGAGTTCGTAATATATTTAGAATAATTAGATGAAAGTTCTAAATAAAATTGTGTATCGTAATTACGTTGATGTTGAATAAAGCTGTTCGGGTCTCAATTAATTGGCGAGGTGTCAGGTGTCATATGTCAGCAATTGGGTGTGTTACCCTATTTTTATTTTGGGTGTCCTTCCAGCCTGAGACGTAGCCGTACTCACCAAGCGGCGGCGAGGAGTCCCTCCCGTGGGAGACCGACCGGGAGCTGCGCTGGTCGTCGCGGCCTTCGCGCCCGTCCGCCTCCATCGACGAGTCCAGTAGGTCCTGAAACAGGGCCGGGTTCAGCTGGGACCCGTACGTCATCGTCGTCGTCATACGGTGCAGGAGCAATAGAACACTAAAGGAGCTCAGACCTCATCTGTCACGGTTAGGGGTCCAAGAAATATACTTAAAAGCAAAAGATTCTTAAAGTAATAAAAAGTAGGATAATAAATTAAAAAAGCTTTCGTTATAAACAAGCTGTTTTTTCGAGTTATTCTCAACAAGCCATTTGATATGTATTGTACGAGTGCATTTAAAATAAGTAGTCTGCCATGTTGCAGTGAATCATCTAAACTAAACCTGTACCTATACAAAATTTCAGCTCAATCGGTTAGAGCTATCAGCTTCAAAATTGAGTTCCAAGATTCCACCCGAACAAACATAACAAAATTAAAAAAGCTTGAAAAAAGTAGGCTGACCTTAGACATCGCCCTGGATCCGCTACTGATCGTCATTAAGGGGTCCGTAAAATATTAAGGCGAAAACTGGGTATATAAAATAGAATACCTATGCCGACCCCATAGAGGTATATTAGCGTGAGTATATTTATTTAGTAGCTGTTCCGCACGGTTTCATCCGCGTAGTTCCCGTTCCCGTGGTAATACGTTGATAAAATATAGGCTATGTTACTTAGGGATATTGTAACATTGTATTCAGGGATATTGTACAAAACTACAAGTCTTTCCTCTATACCATTGTTAATGCAGCTTAGGGCTTCCTTTCTTTTAGATTTTGGGATATACTTAAGGGTGCTCTTCAATGAAGGTATTTATTGAAGTAGATATAAAGAAAAAAATGATTTATTTTAGCAAGGTACTTAGGTATGTACTTAATACAATTTACAATGCTATTTAAGGATTGTTGCGTTGAAGGTCGATTCGATAAAAGAGGATGATCAAAATGGCGGGCGCTGGTTTTATAGGCAGCTCCGCGCCCCCCGCGCTCCGCTCGGCGTGACGTCACAGAGTAGTGCTCCTTAACATGCCCCCGGCCTTGGAAGCTTCAGGTTTCAAGTGAATCTTGCTCAGGACGACGACCCGATGATGTGTAGTCAGTCCTTGGTGAAGACTCCTGAAGTTATGACTCATCTGTCTCATGTAAAAGCGGACATATTTTTGGGAA
Organism: Ethmia dodecea; assembly: GCA_963855545.1. Taxonomy (NCBI): domain Eukaryota; kingdom Metazoa; phylum Arthropoda; class Insecta; order Lepidoptera; family Depressariidae; genus Ethmia; species Ethmia dodecea. The sequence continues at coordinate 800,735 of OY979448.1, forward strand.
TGACCGCTGAATGTTTCCCGTCGCTGTTTTGATGGTCGCGACACGTGAAATTCCATCTTTGCCAGCAACCGTCTGTAGAACGCGACCCAAGTGCCACTTCATAGGGGGTGCGTTGTCTTCTTTAATTAAAACAAGGGTGTTTGGAGTTAGCGTGCCCTTATTTGACTGCCACTTCGTTCTTCGTTGAAGTTCGGAGATGTATTCTTTGGACCATCGCTTCCAGAAGTCCTGTCGCATTTGCTCCACTCGATCATAGCGTGTGAGGTACAGCGTAGCTTTCGCTGTGAGATCTCGATGAGCAGGCGCAGTGAGCGGTCGGCCGATTAGGAAGTGAGCAGGGGTTAGGGGGACTAAATCATTTGGATCTGTGGACATAGGAGACATGGGACGGGAGTTGAGGACAGCCTCGACTTGTGCTAAGACCGTGCTCAACTCCTCGTACGTTAGATTTGCATTACCTACGACGCGACGGATGTGAAATTTACAAGACTTGACTCCTGCCTCCCACAACCCACCAAAATGAGGCGAATAAGGCGGAATAAATGTGAACTTAATTGCATTGTTAGCTGTAAAATCTAAAATATTATCCCTATTATCATTAATAAATTTTGAAAACTCGTTTGTGGCACCTACAAAAGTCTTGCCGTTATCTGAAAAGATTTCAGCGGGTTTACCGCGCCGAGAGATAAATCTTTTAAGAGCAAGTAGGTATGCAGCGCTAGTGAGATCAGTGACTAATTCTAAGTGTAAGGCACGCGTAGCAAAACAAACAAATAGACAAATATAACATTTTTGTAGATTTGCCCCCCTACCTTTACGGTTTAACATGAAAATTGGGCCGGCGTAGTCTACACCACAGCGTAAAAATGCGTACCCCGGTTCCAATCTCTCATGAGGTAAATTACCCATCTGGATCTGTAAAGGCTTTGCTTTCATACGCACACATTTGACACAGTTATGAACCGTCTGTTTGGCTAAATCGCGTCCTCTTAAAGGCCACCAGCATTCTCTAATAGTCGCTAACAACGATTGAGGCCCTGCATGTAGTAAAATCCGATGATTATACTGAAAAAGCAGCCGTGTGAACCTGTGTTTAGAACATAATAATATGGGATGTTTTTTAGAATAAGTAAATGTTTCAGAATTAGCGAGTCTCCCCCCAACCCTGATTAAATTGTGATGGTCTATAAATACATTTAAAGAAGATATATTACGACATAATTTCTTATTGTCATTTAAATCTTTAAACAACTCTGAGAATGACTGTTGTTGAGAAATGCGCGCTAAAACATTATTAGAATTATCTAATTCTTCAGTTGAAAGCGGCCCTAATAATCTGTGTGAATTTAGTTTAGTGCGACAGTTATGAATAAATCGCAAAACATAAGCGTTCGCACGTATCATTCGATTAAAGTTAGAAAAGCGCTCAAAGGGAAAAACATTTAAATTAGTTTGACTTACCAGAGTGATTTTATTAGATTTTAATTCCGGTAAATTATCTGTATTGATACTATTATTATTTTCGTGTGCCCAATTTAGGTTAGGGTCTCTTAAGAACTCTGGACCGTGCCACCAAACATCGGAATGCTGGAGCACGTCGAGCTGAACACCGCGCGACACTAAATCAGCCGGGTTTTGTTTGCCGGCGATATGAAGCCACGGTAAATCACCAGTCAATTCATTAATTTCAACCACTCGATTTTGAACGAACGTTTTTAGCAAGGTAGGTGACATTCTAAGCCATCCTAAAACAATAGTTGAATCTGACCAAAAATAAACTTTATCAAACTTTAATCGAAGTGATTTCACAATTTTTGCGTATAGCCTGGCAGATAACAACGCGCCGCACAGCTCTAAACGTGGAATGCTAACCGGTTTTACCGGCGCAACCTTACCTTTCGCACACAATAATCGAGTTGTTATCAATGGATTACCTGAATAGCTACGTATGTATGCGCAACTACCGTATGCGTCCTGCGAAGCATCGGCAAATAAATGTAATTCTTTACTAATTATTGTGTGTTCGCCCATTACATAACGCGGTATTCGCAATTCCTGTAGAAATATTATATTTTTTAAAAAAGTTTGCCATTGTAGTAAAATATTGTTAGGTACAGGTTCGTCCCAACCTATTTTACATAGCCATAATTTTTGTAAAATTATTTTTGCTATAATTGTAAGAGGAGCTAATAACCCTATCGGATCGTATATTTGTGAAATGATTGAGAGTATAGTGCGCTTAGTCACGTGAGTCGCGTCATCTTGAACGTATCGCGATGAGAAATGTAATTCGTCGGACGAATGAAACCACCCTAAACCCAACATCTTGGTCTGACAATTATCACCTAATGCTAATTCTTTAGATGAAAAAGGATACTGTGAGTTTTGCATGTTCATATTGAATAACCATTTTCGTAATGGAAAACAACCTGACTGTAATACATTAGAGACGCCTTTACATATTTCTATTAGTCTTTGTTTACTATCATCACCCGTTATTAAGTCATCTACATAGAAATCTTCATTTATAACGCGTGAAATAACCTCGTCTGTGCATTCGGAAGCTAATTGTTGTAGGCATCGCAAACTTAGGTATGGCGCGGAAGCCGTGCCGTACGTTACGGTGTTAAGCTGGTATACACCGAGTGGCTCGGAAGGATTTTCTCGCCACAGTATCAATTGTAAATTCCGTTGGTCAGGTTGAATTAATATTTGCCTATACATTTTTTCAATATCGGCGCAGGCGACATATTTAAATTGTCGAAATCTTAATAAAATGGAAAATATATCGTTCTGTAATGACGGACCGATGAATTGAATGTCGTTTAATGACTTACTAGATGTGGACTTAGCGCTCGCATCAAATACTACACGTAGTTTGGTGGTAGTACTACCTTCTCTGAGAACGCCGTGATGCGGCAGAAAAAAATAAGGTAACGAATAATTATCGATGCGACTCATGTGCCCCAGACTTAAATATTCTCTCATGAAATCGGTATACATTGCCTTGTAGCTAGGCGCGCATCGAGTGAACTTACGTTCAAGTGCTAGAAACCGGTTCTCAGCCATTATATATGTTTCGCCTAGTGAATCAGATGTTTCTTTTAATGGAATGCGCACAGAAAAACGACCTACACTATCGCGTAATGTAGTTTCTGTGAATGACTTTTCACAAATAATTTCATCTTTTGTAAGATAATTATTGGATGAAATTTCTTCAAGCTCCCAAAATTTTCTTATTTGTGTGTCAAGTGTTTGTGTGAAGTTACATTGTACTCTTTTGACTTTAGTACCTTTTTTATGCACAGCTCCCGATATGACCCAACCTAACTTCGTATTTTGTAAATAGGGACCGCTAGGTAAACGGATTAAACCTTCGTTCAATAGTTCCCAATACTTATCAGCGCCTATCAACAAATCAATTTGACTAGGCGAGTGAAAGTCAGTGTCTGCCAGCTGAATGTGATCAGGTATGTGTAAATTGTGATTGGATCCTAAGGAGGGTAATTGAGCTGTAATGCGGGATAAAACTAAACAATTAAAGTGTGTATAATATGAGCTAGCCTTAGACCGCATTTGGATTTTGCATGATTGTGTGGATTGAGTAACTGCGTTACCTACGCCTGTTACTTGAACAATGGACTGTATTAGTGGAATATTAAGTTGTTTACATAATGTTTCGGATATAAAACAGTGCTGACTCCCGCTGTCTAGAATCGCTCGCGTTGTGTGATATTGATTATTGCTGTCCGCGATCTCCACTAATGCAGTCGATAACAATACTTCATTTAATAATGAATGTGTATTGTTATCACCATTATAAAGCGTGTGATTTGTGTGAGATACGGTATGCAAATTTTGTGTGTGTGAGGATCCCGCGGGCGGCTCGCCGTGTGACGAAGCCTGTAATTTGTGTGTGTTTGATGACTTTGTCGAGGCACCGGACTCGGCACACTCGCTATGAATTAATGTGTTGTGTTTTTGATTACATTGTTTGCATGGGCCCATCCAGCAATCGGTAACTGTGTGACCAGCTCGCAAACAATTACGACAAAGATTTTTGTCATTAATATATTTTAATTTATCTGGAGGCGATAAATTAAGAAAAACTTCACAAGAATAAAGAGGGTGATTTGAATTGCACATAATGCATGAATAGCGTTTGTGTGATGAGTTCACTGCTTTATTCTTAGGCGTAGCTATATAGCTGTGTGTCTTTTGTGGAATCGACGACTTCTTAGCATTATTACTGTGTGTGTTGGAATCTGAATGTGTGTGTTTAGTTTGTGATACGTTAATCGTTTCTAGAACATCAGCTCTGTCTTTTAAAAATGTAATCAAATCAGACAAACACAATTTATCCTCGTTTTTAGAATTTATAAGGGTACTTTTATACAATTCCCATTCGCGTTCTGTTGACGAATCTAATTTGGAGGCTATTAAATAAATAATTAAAGTATCCCACGTATCTGTGGGCTCACCTAACGTATTAAGCGAACGGATATTTCTCAAAATTGTATCAATAAGCTTACGTATTTGTGGGGCTGATTCTTTAGTAATAGACTGAACGGAAAACAAAGCCTTTACGTGATTATGAACCAATAAACGATTATTGTCGTATCTGTTTTCTAATAAATCCCAAGCGGCTATATAATTATCTGAAGAAAATTCTAATGATTTTATAACATTCAGTGCATTACCCGTTAGTGCAGACCGTAAGTAGTGGAATTTCTGAACATTATCTAAGTCTGTGCAGTCGTGAATGAGAGATTTGTAGGTATCCCGGAACTCAAGCCAATGATCATAGGAACCGTCAAAAGTCGGCAACGAAATAGTGGGTAATTTAATCATGCTGCTTTTAGATGACTTTTGATGTTGAGAAGGTGAATTTAATTCTAATTTAGTTTTACATTGTGCCGTAATTGAATAATAAAGGTTCTCAAAAGATTCTCTCTCCTCTAATTCCTTATCTAATCTACTTTCGGGAGTTTTTAAATCTATTTCATCTTGAATCAAAGAAAACTGTTCAAATAATGGCACTGAATTTTGAAGGCGCTCACGTAATTCACACATCCTAGATTCAGATAAATATGGATAATCATTTAACGAGGAAACATACTTTACGAACAATGTGAATTTACCCTTGATAACGCCCCTTCTTCTAACCAAATCTTTAATAATCTCTTCATCATTATCAAAATCTGCAATGGATTGCCTCTTTCTCGTCATGTTGGTGTGTTATAAAAGACAAAATCAAGCACTTACAGTCAAACACGAATATTCCACACCACGTGCCACGCGGTGTGAAATATGCCGGTAGGTAGGTAGGCCGCGCGCCGCAATGACACTGAATAACAAGTAAAGCACGATATTAGCACTCCTCGAGGATAAGGGATGAAAGGAATCACCTGACCATGTGCTCTGTGGGTTCTGCGCTGCTCCAATGATGGTGATCCGGCGATGAAGGTCCAACTATGTTAATGCAGCTTAGGGCTTCCTTTCTTTTAGATTTTGGGATATACTTAAGGGTGCTCTTCAATGAAGGTATTTATTGAAGTAGATATAAAGAAAAAAATGATTTATTTTAGCAAGGTACTTAGGTATGTACTTAATACAATTTACAATGCTATTTAAGGATTGTTGCGTTGAAGGTCGATTCGATAAAAGAGGATGATCAAAATGGCGGGCGCTGGTTTTATAGGCAGCTCCGCGCCCCCCGCGCTCCGCTCGGCGTGACGTCACAGAGTAGTGCTCCTTAACAACCATATTAGATAGAACTGTAGATTAGTGTAGATGTAGATTTACAAAATCTCTTTGAAATCTCGATAAACAACATTAATTCGTCGAGCACCGCGCGGTTCCATTTGGCACCGTAACAATTAAAAATCAATTGTTTTATTTTATTGGCGATGACATTTAAAACTCAGTCAAATTCTACGCTAACGTAGTGGCGGGCAACAACTGGGTTTATGAAACAATTTCTATTAACTGAAACAATTTGCGGCTTGTTGATATAAACGGTGGAATGTTATCAAACACCAACAATACCTTACCTTACGAGTAGGTATGTTATTTCCAAGATATTTCTTAGCTCGGTACATGGTCGAGTAAAATTAGCTGAAACTATTTTAAGGGGATAAATAACGAAGAGGGCTTCGCTTATTAGAAATATGGCTTACTAGCAGCGCCCTGCGGTTTCACCCGCGTTGTTCCCGATCCCGTAGAAATACGGGGATAAATTATAGTCTATGCGTTATTTACGAAGTAACTATTTAGAAATCTGTGGCGTTATTCTGATGTATAAGCTTAACATATAACTGTACTAGCGACCCGCCGCGGCTTCGCACGGGTGCAATGATAACACTAAAACCTTTCTCTTGAATCACTCTATCCATTAAAAAAAACCGCATCAAAATCCGTTGCGTAGTTTTAAAGATTTAAGCATACAAAGGGACATAGGGATATAAGAACAAGGGACATAGGGACAGAGAAAGCGACTTTGGTTTATACTATGTAGTGAAGCTTAATTTTTTACTGTAAAGTTTCATCATAAACCGTTCAGTAAATTTTACGTGAAAGAGGAACAAACATCCATTCATCTATACATCACCACATACAAAATTTCGCGTTTATAATATTAGTAGGTTGAGTTCGCCGCTAGTGGCGCTAGTGTAGCGTAAGGTCTCCGAAATTTCAAATGTCGCTGTTTGTGGGTGGACTGCGAGTTTATTTCTAATTAGTATAATGTTGTGAATATTTTGCAATGCTTGAGATTATTTATAGAAAATATTCGTATGAGTTACGGGACGATGAATGTCAGTGCTTTATAAGCGGAGCTCTTTTTTTTTCTTAACCAAACGAACTTCCTAACACTGCGGCATTCTCGATATTTTTAGGGTACGATTTAAATCAGTCAAGAACCGCCGGTTTCAATTGGAACCGATAACAATTAAAAATCAATTGTGTTTCTTATTCTTGGTCTCCATAGTAATACTAGTAATAAACTGTCATATGCTGAAAAAAAAATACATAATTACTTGCACTTAAAAATTATATCTTTACAAACCTGTAACAGCTTAACAGTCCACTCAGAAGCCTAACTATTCTGTGAATTAATAATTGAAATAGGTATCGTCTTTATTTGACAATAGGGTTGTGTCCTACCTAGTCAAATCAGTTACTTTTTACGATCTGTCAAAACGAAATTTTACTATGGAAAATGTACTGAAATAGCAAACCGTGACGTCATAGTTTGTAGTACTCAATTGCAGCACTTTTTATGATTGTTTTATTATTTTTAAAAATTTTATTATTTGAGGTGTTTTGGGATAATCTTTTTAATTTATGACTACTCGCAATTTAATTTCGATGCTTTCAACTACCCAATTATTACACAGTCAGCTTTTGCAATACATATGAGCTAATGAAAGATGGATTGCAGAAGCAATGTACTATCGATACTATTATCATATAGCCAATCTTCATGGACGAGTTTAGAGTGCCTTGTTATAAGACTTTCTAAGTATACTTTTTGTACCTAAAATAAATAATTTTTGACTTTTTGATAGACAAACGCCTGATGAAGCCATTTGTAAGAATTGTTGTTGAAAGCTTAAGCTTTTATTAAAAAAAAATCACGTCTTAAATCCCCGAGGGGGTAGGCAGAGGTATTCCATTTCTGGATATACCCACTTTTCACGAGATATTCGTTGGACCCCTAAACGTGCTAGGTGGTGAACCCATCACCGGACCGGGTCTTTTACACATGTCTCAGAATTAATTCTGGGACCTGTGGGTTTCTTCACGATGTTTTCCTTCACCTTCGAGCAAGTGATAAATATGTACGTAATTTTACTAGCAATAATATGTACCAAAAAGAATTTTTTATTACCCCATCCCTAATTAGAGTTAAACAATCAGCGGCCAGTAGCACCGTTCTTTTTCCATTCATCGACACAAATCGGAGAAATTGGAAATAAAAATTTTATAGAAAGCGGCACCCAATATAAAAGACTCACATGTTTCTTGGACTTGCGACCAAGCCTGATCATTCTGGTGCTAACCATGATCGTGTAACTCTTCCAAAACACCTGTAGATTGTGAACGGCTTATCTGGTCACGGTATCATATCGGCACTTATCGTTGATAACTCGTCGATAGATATACCAGTGTAATATAGGTATTCTGACGTTTATTCTATAAGCTACCTTGAGCAGTGATAGCCTTTACGGTTAAAGAGCCGGCCGAAAATCAGTGAGGCTCGGGTTCGAATCCTGGCATGTACCAATGAGTTTTTCAAACCACTTTCACCGTCGAGCTAGTGATAAATATGTACGTAAGTTGTACATATTTATCACTAGCTCGACGGTGAAGGAAAACATCGTGAGGAAACCAGCAGGTCTCGGAATTAATTCTGAGACATGTGTAAATAGACCCGGTCACACGTTTAGGGGTCCAATGTATCTCGTGTGGGTATATCCAGTAATGGAATACCTCTGCCTACCCCCTCGGGGATGAAAGGCGTGAGATTATTTATTTAATTTATTCTATTAGGTACCTAATCGCATTACACAACTAAAAAACTAAAAAAATTGCCTTGTCATCGAGTGGGTCGTCAGAAGTATCAAATTCTTCATAAAATAGAACTCGAAAGAGTAAATAACAGACTTCAACGAATTATACTACAAAAAATACAGTCGAATTAAGAACCTCTTCCTTTCTTTAAGTGGGTTAAAAAAATAATGGTTGGCGTGATATCGAGTTATTAGTCCATTTGTCGCGCACATACTTAATGCAGACTTAAATGGTTTTCTCATTTATGTCATTGTCAGAACTGGACCAAATTAAAATGCAGCTTTTAAATAAAAAAAAGAATCATCCAAATCGGTTCACCCAGTCGAAAGTTCTGAGGTGACAAACATAAAAAAAACATACGTGTCGAATTGAGAACCACCTCCTTTTTTGAAGTCGGTTAAAAATAACCACTTTTCACGAGTGGATTTTCCGGACGCAGTATTGATTCCAGCAGGTTTTTTCTCGATGTTTTCCTTCACCGTCGACCTAGTGATAAATTTGGTTTATCTACATCTCCACTAATATTACAATGAGTAAAGGTTTGTACGTTTGTATGTTTGTTACGAATAAATTTAAAAGCTACTGGAAATATTTTAAAAATTCTTTCACAAATGGAAAGCTAGAAGATCCCTGAGTAAGATAGGCTTTATTTCATTCCCGTATTACCACGGGAATGGGAGATACGGGGGTGAAACCGCGCAGAACTTCTAGTATACTACGAAAAAAAAAAAATCTCACGCCTTTCATCCCCGAGGGGGTAGGCAGAGGTATTCCATTACTGGATATACCCACATTTCACGAGATATATTGGATCCCTAAACGTGATAGGTGGTGAGCCCATCGCCGGACCGGGTCTATTTACACATGTCTCAGAATTAATTCTGAGACCTGCGGGTTTCCTCACGATGTTTTCCTTCACCGTCGAGCTAGTGATAAATATGAACGTAAGTTTTTGAAAAACTCATTGGTACATGCCAGGATTCGAACCCGAGCCTCACTGATTTTCGACCGGCTCTTTAACCGTCCGGGCTATCACTGTAGTATACTACGAGTATGTAGTAATAGTGGTTTTAGACTATGTAGTGATAGTGATACATCAGAATAACACATTGGCAACTTTTGTTCACGGAACTACTAAAGCTTAAGCTAGTATGTTGTATAAATTCATCCTTCTTACCTCGGATGGCGTGTCTGGCGGGGGTCCCGTTAGTTCCCGGGAGTAGCCTTCGTCGTCCGAGTTGAAGCCCAACTCCTCGCCGTAACAGCTGTGCACCTGAACACAAAACATTCTTTTGTAGTTACATTACATAGAACGCGCCAATAGACGACGATAAGTTTTCTAATGAGTTTGTATAAATACAACTGTCCAACATCAACCGTTGAACCGCGGTCCCTAGGCATAATCGCCTAGCTAAAGGAAGATCTTCCTTTTTCACGATGGAGGAGCCTTCCACCTCCACTCCTCCATACTTTCATTAATAAAATTCATTCTTTTTTATTTATTTAGAAACAAACAGTCATATATTGCTATAAATAGTATTGTAAATCAATTACACAAGATCTAGACTTACAGTTACCTCACTATGTATAAAAACTCAAAGATAGAACTGTAATAAGGTACAGATGAATATTATATAAAAGATCAATAAGATATCTTAGTTAATTTAAGTGATACACTGCAGGGATATTTTTTTAAAACTGTTTAAGGTCTCACTAAAAATATCGACATCTACTAACTTATCGTTATAAAGCCTGCTAGCCCGCTTTATGAAACTGTTGCTTGCATAAGACGTTCGACTACGAGCTATATTAAATAGAGGCTTTTTTCTACATGCTCGCTCACGTCTACGAGGTACTCTAAATGACAATAAGTGCAGTAACGCAGGTGCATCAATATGATGGTTTAATAATTTAAAAAGTAATGGCAAAGGGATGTAATTTTTAAACTAGAAAGAGCAGCCATATTATGTTTAGGAGTAATTCATACTATGTTTAGGAGTCCTGGATAAGCCTATATGCTATTTAAGCAATTGCTTGGGCATTCCGTCTAGGGGGGCACCAGAGACGACCGAGAAAAAAAAACGAGCACACCACACTTAAAGTAATTTCAAAATCCGATCGTTATTGATGTTCGGTTCTGCCGCAGCCATGACCCGTCTTCATACAGTATTAACATTTAAAAAAAAATTAATTCTTGTAGTTCTTGGAAGGATAGGGGAAGATTGCTTAAGGCATCCAGTTACCTTGATCCGGCACTGTTTAACTCTCATTTTACTAACGGACTTCAAAAAGAGTATAAACCGACTTCAACGAATAGCACTAAAAATATCATCGATGTTTTTAGACTGAAATTTTGAATCTTGAAGATTTAAAAAAAAAACGACCTACTTCGATAAAATTTAAATAAGACCATCATCAAAATCATCATCATCATCAAAATCGTTACATATTTGGCTGAATAATCGCGAGAAGCGCTTGTAGCCCTGCGGTGCCAGTGTGTTCGTAACGATCATACTGGTTAAGCAAAGTTGGGCCCGGTCAGTCAGTGGATGGGTGACCGCCTAGTGGCATTTATATTACGAGCGCTTCCGTGTTTCGGAAGGCACGTTAAATTGTTGGTCCCGGTTTTCGTTGCGTTTGCGCACAAGGGAAGTCGTTAAGCCATGTCAGATACCCTTGGGTGGCTTGAAAAATTCTGACTGTTAAGTGGCCACTAGCTTAACACCATCTCCCAATCCGCGGTGGGCTCGCGTGGGAGATTATAGACCATACTTCCACTATCTTCCTTCTAATATTTTGATTATGATTACACTAGCCTACAACTCCGTTCACGTTAGCTGAAGCACAAACGTGTTTACAGAGAAATCGTAGCAAACTAAAACTCATTGCATTAGTGCATAATTAACACCAGAACGACAAGGCTGCTTCAATTAGAGTTTGCTTATCCACGTACTAGCTTCGATAATCTTTAGATAAGTCTTTCTTTTTTTTCTTAGCGTTTATGCACAATGTATGTCATTAAGCCATGTCAGATACCTTTGCGTGGCTTGAAAAATTCTGTCAGTTAACACTAACCTACAAGACCGTTTTTTTTTTTTTTCACCAATGGTAAGCTAGAATATCCCTGAGTAACATAGGATATATTTTATTTCCGAATTCCCACGGGATAAGGAACTACCCAGGTGAAATAGCGCAGAACCGCTGGTATCTATTATATAAATAAACCATCACACGTTTTTATACGCGAAGGGGTAGACAGAGGTATTCCATTTCTTGAATAATAATCCACAATATGATTTCAAGACCATAACATGAAATTTGTACAGAAAAATGTCTGTTGGGTCAGATGATTTATAATAAAAGTGGATTATTTTGAAGTTAATACTCGTATGATAAAACGTAGTGTAGCCGTGAAAGATTATATTTAAAAGGTAAAAAATATACTTTCACGACGTATTACCGACGGGGCCGGTAGAAAGGGACAATATACCTTGACTTTTGTCATTTTTTTTTTTTATTATGGTGTTACTTTGATTGATAATTCCAATTATTAATATTCAGGGTTCTTTTGACATTTTAAATTTGTATTAATAACCAAAAATATTTGCATGCTTATTTGAGGGCCGAATACGTTAACCCTGACATCTTAACATCTTTTAAATGTGAACATGCATTCTTGCAAATAAATATTACCTATTTACCGAAACCTTCTACGAACTTGGCAAATCTTTTGAGATTCAATCACATCTATCAAACACATACAATCTCGTTGTTTTAAGGTACTTACTTTTTATTTTAGCACTATCGTATAAGGTGTAACAGTTAATTGATTGAAATGAAGTCTTATTGGGACACTTGTGACTATGAAACAGTAACTCACATAAAATTACGTGCACAATTTTCAAAGTCGAGATACGGTGTTGTGTAACCATAATATGTAATGTCCTACTCGTAAAAAATGCGCTCTTAACATTTTATCTCTAGGAAATGCGACTGTAAACACTACTATCTCTGTGGTTTTAAATTATGAGTGATTCTGATAATGATCACGCATTTTCTGCGAGTCCCTTGAGCAAATCGAGTCATCAACCTATGGAATGCTCTATCAGAAACAGTGATAAGTGCCCCATTTCATTCAGTGTGCAATATCAAGTTTCTTCAAATACTTTTGATTTTTAGTTTCACCCCAACAAGACTGTACCTTATGTTAGGTTTTCTTCTGCACGTCCTGTATTTATTATTATTTATTTAATACATACGTGTATATCACTGCACTTGTGTTTATTATTTAAAATTTTTGTCAAGTCTATTTTTAAAAACAATTCACTGTGGGCCACTGATGGCCCACGCTCTCACGCCTTTGATCCACGAAGGGGTACGCAGAGGTATTCTATTTCCGGATATACCCACTTTTCACGAGATATTCTTTGGACCCCTAAACGTGATAGGTGGTGAGCCCACGTTATCCCTGCCGTTATTATTGGCACATTTCATAAGCTATTTCATGTGATCATCGTTATTGGTCCTAAATGGTAATTCCAAATGAGAAATGGTAAAGATGGTTTTTAAACACCTATTCAATTTAAATTTAATTTTATTATTTTTGTGTGTTTCTTTTATTGTAACTGTCTTATTTTAATGTATTTTTGTCTGTTCCCTTGTATAGTGTATCTCTCAGTCAGTATGCTATACATTGTAAATAAATAATAAAAAATATATCACAAGAAATAGAAACAAAACGTACCTGCTATCGCAAAGGTGAGTAATGTGTTCAATACTCCAATCAGAAGTCTATAACTCAATACTTCAGGAAATTCCAGAAGTTATACATGATAATTTTAAATTAAGTAACTAAAAAATTTAAAGGGTAGACCAAATAAACAAGTATTTTTTTTGCATGGATTTTAATTTTTCATACGATACTTTACTAGATAACATCGATTATAACAAAAATTAAAAACACAAACGAACGAACGCTGTACATAAACAATACACGCACTCTACCCAATCAAAAACTATTACCGAAAATATCAAAAGAAGCCGACAAAAGTGGCGTTTCGATGCGGTTTATGCAAGCAATGTATATTTTTAGAAAAGAACTTAAGTTTTTTTTCCTTAAATGTATGTTTATTTAATATCTCATGCATATTTGTACCTACCCTTAAAATATTAACACTTGCTTTAAAAGGACCTTAAATGTTACGGACCGGGTAGCGGCCGCGGCGGGAAAACGCGGACTGATCCGAATTCCGGCCTTGGGATCGACTTACCGTCAGCAAATGCAAAACTACTTCACGTGGATATAAAATATTGATGGGCGGAGCATTTTTTTTATTTTCCACGTGTTAACGAGTGAAAGTTTAAAAATTGGTCAAGTGCCAGTAGGAATATCGGCCCGAGAGCGTTCCGTTCTGACTGACTTATCCTAGCTATAAATATATCAAAATAAACGAAATAGAGGCAACAGGCTACATATATTTTTTTTGCTTTTGACGTGATTACGTCTTATAAATCCATGAACGCAGGCTGCACGCACGAAAAAGTGTCGCATTTCGCCAGAGCCAAGCGGGAGCGCGGAACAAGCGATAGATGCACGATCGGCCTATGCCAGGGGTTCCCAAAGTGGGCGATAACGCCCCCTTGTGGGCGCTGCAGGCATAAAGGGGGGCGTTAAGAGACCCAGAAAAAATGGGTGCGTTGTGCAGAGGCTTGGGGGTTGATTGGATTGGTGATTAACGTAGGTCCCTAAGCCCAGACACCTCTCATTATCTGACTGTTTTAGCTAATTAATCACATCTACAAAAAAATACTAGGTTTTGTCATACCTACCTAATAAAATCTATTGCCAAATCAATACGAAACATCACAATCGTTATAAATATATTGTTAAGCATATGTACCTACTATTATAAATATAATTGTTTAGTATACTGGTTTAGAACCTAGGTATAACCTAAAATTTTGCATAGATTATTGTTGCTGGCACAAAGTGTACACTAATTGTTTATTCTCAATTAAATTACATAATGACTACTCGCAGAATTGCTGCTACTCTCGAGATGGAAAGAAAACTACAGTTAGCTTTAGATGAATTAAAAATGTCTAAAACTTTGTGTGACCAACTGTTAGCCGAAAGAAATGACAGTGAGCAAGAGGTCTTGGCTATATTAGATACAAATATATTGTTAAAGTCTGAGATGGCAGAACTGCACGCTAAGAACATTGAGATGACTAACCAACGAGATCAGCTCCAAGGTGTGTTGGATGCGTTCGACCGAAGCAGCTCTGCGCTCGAAGAGGCCTTCTCGCGCATTCGTTCACTGGAGTTTGAACTCCGTGACGCGCACAAACAAATATCTGAGTTGGACCGCACAAGACAAGAGTTCCAGTCATCACGAACACACTCCCTATTTGAGGAGCTGGTCGGCAGCCAACCTGGCACGCCATCAGCTGTTTCTGCTGTCTCACACTCACGAAACCCCTGTGTAACCATTGACCTCACCAGTGAAACCCCGACCACTACACCAGTGAAGTCAATGGAGCCAAGTAGTAGTACTAACAGTAATAAGAAATTAAAAAAATATGTAAACATTAAAAAGTACATTACAAGTACTCAAACACTAATTAAAAAAATAGTATCGTATCCCCGTCGCCCCCTAGCGGGATAACTACTGCTATGCGCGCCTCTTTCTCACTGTCAGGTAATAATATAAGCAATAACAAGACCGAGCAAAACATTGTGATGTACAGTGATGAAATAGGTAAAAACATGGGTTTACAGCTTAGCAGCAAGCTGGGGCATGCAATTAAAAACAATTGCATGCCAGGGGCCACTTATTTAGACATATTAAAAAATATTCTGGATGCCAAGCATAACAAAAATACAACTATTATTATATTAATTGGCAGGCGGGGAAATGCAAACAAAAAATGTCTTACAAACATTTTTGCACAATTAAATGACCTAGAAAATGTCACTAACATAATATTGTTTGCACTCCCTTATAGTAACAGTCACACTGAGTGTGAAAATAAATATAGACATAATTTAAATATGACATTACATACTTTGACATGTCGTCATACTCATAAATTTAATTTTATTGACACTAATAATTTTATTAGTAAACATTTTTATTTGACCAAAGATAAATACTATCTTCCTAAATATTATACGCGACAGTTAGCAGATATGCTATCTTATTTTACTACTAATTCAGTCAATTCGTTGACTAACCCGACGGCTGACCCTATTGGGCAATCGATTAATTTGACATTAAATTGTAACAGCTTGGAATTTGTTCCAAATAATAATTTAAATTAGAAATAGAGACAACGGAGATTAACTCTGGCTATACGTCATGTCCTATTAATAAAAATGTTACTAGTAAAAGTAAAAAATTAAATTGCAATACCCTAAATAAAATAAACCTGGTGCATCAAAATATTCAAGGTATGTTAAGTAAAGAGCTAGAAATTGAACTATTTATGAACTGTAATAATATTGATATAATGTGCATTACAGAACACTGGCTAAAAAAACACCAGTTCATTTTTGGTTTTACCCACCACCAGGTTGGCAGCTCATTCAGCAGGGAGGCCTCGATACGCGGTGGCTCTCTAATACTTGTACGTAACGGTTTGAAGTGTAAAGAGCGCGCGGACATTGTTGGGCTCTCTGTTGAGCGATCTGTGGAGATAGCCTGCACAGAGCTCGAGCGGCTTATTGTAATGAGCGTGTACAGACCCCCCAGTTCTTGTTATGAACACTTTGAGAAAATCATGGATGAAGCCATATGTAAAATTAGCAATAAAAATAAATACATTGTTGTTTGTGGAGATTTTAACATTAACCTTTTAGATACTTCATCCAGTATTGGTAGTAGGCTTGTATCATTTTTCAAATTCCATAATCTTGTAAATCTTTTTTCAGTGCCTACCAGAATTACTGCAACCACAGCAACATGCATCGATAATGTTTTTACAAACCTCGTGCCTGATGATACAGCCGTAATTAATAAATTATCCTCAGATCATTGTGGCCTGATGGTAACTTATCAGATGTGTACTGAAAAGGCACTAAAGAAAGATATTAAATACAGACCAGTAACGTGTACTCGCCTTCAGCAATTTAGAAATAACATAGAAAATAAACTTTTAGATTTTTCATACTGTGATGACCCTAATGATTTGTACAAGTCAGTATTAACACTAGCTAAGAACGAATGTAATAATGTTTTTAAAACAAAAAGTGTAAAAATCAATAACAACCTAATGATCAGTGATTGGGCGACGGTGGGAATTCATAAAAGCAGAAAAAGATTATATGAACTATACGAGGAAAGGACGTATAACACTAGTGATGCCTTTTGCAATTATGTTCGTCAATATTCAAAAGTCTTTAAACGTATTTGTACCGCGGCTAAAGCTAACCATGTAAGTAATAAAATCAAAAATAGCACAGACATTGTAAAAACTACATGGAAAATTATAAATAGCGAGACTGGAAAATTAAAATCTCAACATTTTGACTTTCAGTTGAAAGTTAACAATAGAATTTTAAGAAATGATAAAGATATATCTGAAGTGTTTGTAAATTTTTTCTCTGATATTCCAGTCTCGACGACCAAGTCACTTAACTCGTCACCCGCACTCGCTGAATCGCTACTACAAGAACATACCGCTGCATGTAATACACGCAATTTCGTATTCGATCATGTAAATCCTTGGGACATCCTAAAAGCATTCAAATCAATACAAATGAAAAATACTGCCGATCTCGACGGCTTATCTGTAAAAATCATATCATCCATAATAGACTTAATTGCCTCACCCCTAGCTTGTTTATTTAATAAATGCGTTGATGATGGCGTGTTTCCTGATCTGATGAAACATAGTAAAATTATTCCATTATTCAAAGCCGGTAGTAGATTAGACCCTTCTAACTTCAGACCAATATCAATTCTACCGACTCTTAGTAAAATTTTTGAGAAAATTATTCTATATCAGTTGAGTGCACATTTTTCTATCAACAGTATAATGTCTGTAAAGCAATTTGGATTTACTAGGGGTCGCTCGACAACCGATGCCGGTGTTGAGCTAGTAAATCATGTGTTTGATGCCTGGGAGGAGTCGCAGGATGCTGTTGGGGTTTTCTGTGATTTATCTAAGGCATTCGATTGTGTCCATCATGAAATTCTCATCAGAAAACTACGTCATTACGGAGTACAAGGCCGCGCTCTTGATTTAATAAAGTCCTACTTGAAAAGCCGGATACAGTGTGTTGATGTAAACGGTTCAAGATCGTCTGGATCGGCGGTTTGTATTGGTGTACCGCAGGGCTCCATTTTAGGCCCCTTTCTATTTCTGGTCTATATAAATGACCTACCCAACCGAGTGCAACATGATATTGTACTGTTCGCAGATGATACATCTCTACTTTTTAAAATTAAACGACCTATTAAGTCTTATGACGAAGTGAACAGTGCAATTAATGATGTTGTCAGTTGGTTTAACGTTAATAATTTACTTCTCAATGAGAAAAAAACTAAATGTGTACATTTTTCTTTATCAAATGTTAAACGAACTTTAAACTCAGTTACAGTTAAAAACGAAAAATTAGAATGTGTAAACACTACAGTATTTTTAGGAATAACTCTAGACTCTAAGTTACAGTGGGGACCGCACATTGATACGTTGGCGAAAAGGCTCAGTTCTGCTGCATATGCCGTAAAAAAAATACGTAATATGTCAAGCGTAGAAACAGCTAGACTTGTCTATTTCAGCTACTTACACAGCTTAATGTCATATGGCATTCTACTGTGGGGGAATGCTGCTGATGTCCAGAGAATATTTATTTTGCAGAAACGAGCCATTCGTGCAATTTATAAAATGGGGTCTAGGATGTCTCTAAAGGAAAAATTCAAGGAAATTAATATACTGACACTGGCGTCACAGTATATTTACGAAAACGTATTGTATGTTAAAAAGAATATATCACTTTACAAAAAAAATTGTGACAGACATTGTATAAACACTAGAAATAAGAATGAACTGGCTGCTTGTGTTAGTCGATTATCTAAAGTTACCAAATCATATAAGGGTCAATGTATACGCTTTTACAATAAGATTCCCATTGAATTATAAAATTTGCCTCTTGACAAATTTAAAATAATAGTTAAGCAAAAATTACGTAAAAAAGGCTACTATAAAATTACAGACTACTTAGTAGACCAACATGCATGGGATTAACCGACTCGACGCTATGTAAGGCTATTAATTATAATTATTATTGTAAACGATATTTATTAGTAAGACATGAGATTAAAAAGAGCTGCCCTTGAGTTTCTTGCTGGCTCTTCTTGAAGTACTGCATTCGGAACCAGCAGCTCGTCGGTGGAGATGGGCTGCTGTTTGCATTTAGCCAATCTTCATGGACGAGTTTAGAGTGCCTTGTTATTATAAAATATTGACGTTTCTAAGTGTATATTTTAATACCAATAGAAAATAAACGATTTTTGAATTTTGAATTTGTGGGGCGCTAAAAATAATTTATTCTCAAAGTGGGCAGTAGACAAAATAAGTTTGGGAACCCCTGGCCTAAGCGTTCTGCTTGTGACGCATCTATCTCTTTTCCACAATTTGTCATCAATGTTTTCGTATGACGTTATTACGTAACTAGCGGTTCTGCGCGGTTTCACCCGCGTAGTTCCCGTAAGATGAAATAATTTCTCCCGTTTTTTACACATTTACCACTATATCTTTGCTCCTATTGGTCGTAGCGTGATGTTATATAGCCTTCCTCGATAACTGGACTATCCAACACAAAAAGAATTATTCAATTCGAACCAGTAATTTCGGAGATTAGCGCGTTCAAACAAACAAACAAACAAACAAACTCTTCAGCTTTATAATATTAGTATAGATATTATCGTCTGTAAACCGACTTTACAGACAACTATATTTTTACACTTGTAAGTTCACAAGCAATGTTTTTTTAAATTGTAATAAAATAAAAATGCCGAAAAGGGCGCCAAAAGCATGACTTGCCCAGGGCGCCTCTGCTGATACTTTATGGGTCTGAGACATACATTGGTGAACAGTGTGAATTTGAATGGGTATTACGACTCGAGAAACGGCGACAGCGTCTTTTAACCGACTTCAAAAAGGAGGAGGTTATCAATTTGTCTGTATGTTTTTTTATGTTTGTTACCTCAGAACTTTCGACTGGGTGAACTGATTTGGATGATTCTTTTTTTATTTCAAAGCTGGTGCTTCCAGATTGGTCGCATTTTAATTTCGTCTAGTTCTGACAATGGCATCCATGAGAAAACCATATAAGTTAAAGTCGGTTTTTTTACTCTTTAAAATTCTATGTTATTATACAACGCGTAACAAAAAAAAGCGCAATTCCTCATACACCCCAATTAGTTTTTTTTTTTTTTTATGATATAAAAGGGGGCAAACGAGCAGACGGGTCACCTGATGGTAAGTGATTAGTATATTAATATAAAAAAATATAATGCAAACTTTAGTTATGTCTAACCAATTTTCTTAAATATCGATTAATAATAGCACGATTTCCATAGAAAGCACTAAATTCAGCTACGATATTTAATTTTTTTTAAAAATTGAACACATATTAAAAATAGCTGAAATCGAATAAGTAGTCGATACTGAACAAACTAATTTCAGGAATTGCGCTTATTCTGTTACATGTTGTATAAGCAAATAGGCATTTTGAGTAAGAGTAGTGTACAGGGGCCTCCCATCTGTAT
The DNA here is from genome assembly GCA_963855545.1 of Ethmia dodecea. Lineage (NCBI taxonomy): Eukaryota > Metazoa > Arthropoda > Insecta > Lepidoptera > Depressariidae > Ethmia > Ethmia dodecea. The sequence goes on from OY979448.1 coordinate 821,086, forward strand.
CCAGTCTCCCGAACGCCGATTTGAATGACTTTAAATTTGTAATGCGGCCTACTTGATGGCGGTTCTCTGTATGCTTAGGTTAGCTTGTTTTTCAATGGACACGATTTGAATCCGCATTTTTAGTAGTTTCGTCATATGATTTGTTGGTGATTCAAATATTTTTGCGAAACAATAAAATTTATAACATAGAACTCTAAACAGAAAAAAACAACTTCAACTTATATGGTTTTCTCATGGATGTCATTATCAGAACTGGACCAAATTATAAAGGAAAAACACGAAAGCAATAGCTTTCAAATAAAAAGAGTCATCAAAATCGGTTCACCTGTTAGGTCAGTTAGACCAGTGGTAATAAAGAAATTTTTAGGGTATCGCCCTGTCTGTCTATCTATCACGGCATAGCTGCTTAGTTTAGCATCAACTAATGATATCAATCGACTTGAAATTTGTAAAAGTTTTAAATAATCTTTGCCTAACTTAACAGTCAAGAAATACACTCCCGGACACATCTATCGGGCCACCTAGTGTTTTAAGTTTTGACGGTCCCTAGCTAAAAACGTTGTCACACGAGATCGCGGTCTTCCTTGACAACAAACGAAGCCGCCAGTCTCTAAGTACCTTTAATAAACTCTTCGGACAGTAGTACGGCTTAAATTCAGTTGTGCACTCACATTTCTTTGGCTATGCCTGGCCTGCAGAAGTGCTACAGCTTTGGCGGCAATTTCAGGCCGAGTATCCATATTTTTTGGTCAAAACTGGCTCAAAGCTTGCAGTTGCCATATTAATGAACCAATAATCAGAAACATAAATAAAAAAATCCAACTTTCGCAAATTAAAAAACTTTTCTCCTCCCTTGCACCGTTGAAAACAATGAACAGACTCGAATTTTCTTATTTTTTTTCAAAATTCTGAATTCGAAATTAAAAAAAAAACATACCAAAAGCTTGACCAATAAATCAGCTTCAAAACTGCATACCAACTTATTGCTCTACCTAACATTTATTTTTAGCTAGGGACCGTCAAAACTTAAAACACTAGGTGGCCCGATAGATGTGTCCGGAAGTGTATTTTTTTTCCGGTGCAAAAGGAGTCGAACATTAGACTTTTTTTTCTTTTGTTATGTCATAAAAAGGTTCTGGACTTTTTAAATATGTGCATTTCTTGTTAATCTGACGTGGGAGAGCCATGCTTCGGCACGCTTGGGCCGGCTCGACCGGAGTGATACCACGGCCTCACAGAAAACCAGCGTAAAGCAATGCATTGCGTTTCGTTGAGTGAGTGAGGTAACCGGAGGCCCCAATACCCCCTTCCCCTCCCCTTTCCTCCCCTCCCCCTACTCCCACCTCAAAGGTCGGCAACGCAGATGTGACTCTCGAGTTGCAGGTGTCCATGGGCGACGGACGTCACTTACCATCAGGTGACCCGTCTGCTCGTTTGCCCCCATTTCTTATTAAAAAAAATAAATAAAATCTAAAATTCAGTAAAAACTACTATCTACAAGGCTACGCAATGCCTAATTATGAGTGACCGTTTTTAGAATTTCTGTCTGTCTGTCTGTCTTTGTTCAGGTATGTTATTGTATATCTTTCCAATCAATAAGGCACACGAGAACAATAAACAAGCTATTATCACGCAGAATTGTTGCCAGACCAGTAACAAATTAAATTAAATTAAGCTTTTTGCGAAACACCTGTGACAGACACATACACATGTATACATACAGTCTGACTGGTAAATTGGGAATTCTCTCGGAAGGTAACACAGTACTCGATCAACCTTCCGCATACATAGAAAAAGTTTAAATAAATAAAAATAAACCACTACTTTTGCCCAGTTTTCTAAAATACGATTGTTCTGAATTTGGCATGTACTACATAGCGTATTGCATACACACCGGCCGCCGGCGGTCAATCACCTTGCGCAGCTGATGTTGCGAGTATACGCTAAATAACACAGAACTCTAAAGAATAAAAAACCAACTTGAACAGTCAAGCTTTACACTACCAGTTTAAGCTGAGCTCTGATTTATAAATAATTAAGAACTAAAAAGAGCTGCCCTTGAGTTTCTTGCTGGCTCTTCTCGGGGTACTGCATTTGGAACCAGCAACTCGTCGGTGGAGATGGGCTGCTGTTTACATTTGGCCAATCCTCATGGACGAGTTTAGTGTGCCTTGCTTATATTGACATTTCAAAGTGTATTTTTTATACCTACTGAAATAAAAGAATTTTGACTTTGACTTTATACTGCGCGCCATAGAATACAGGGCCGGGTCAAAGTCCAAAGTGTCAAGCTTAGCGTGCTCTTGACTGAACTTATATGGTTTTCTCAAGGACGCCGTTGTCAGAACTGGAGGACCACACGGGAATCACCAGCTTTCAAATAAAAAAAGAATCGTCAAAATCGGTTCACCCAGTCAGAAGTTCTGAGGTAACAAACTTAAAAAAAACATAGAATAAAATTGATAACCTCCTCTTTTTTAAGACTTCAAAAAGGAAGAGGTTATCAATTCGTCTGTATTTTTTTTCTTATGTTTGTTACCTCAGAACTTTTGACTGGGTGAACCAATTTGGATGATTTTTTTTTATTCGAAAGCTGGTGCTCCAGATTGGTCCCATTTTAATTTCGTCCAGTTCTGACAATGGTATCCATAAAAACCATATAAGTTGAAGATGGAAGTCTTTTTTTTTTCTTTTTATAGTTCTGTTATTTGAAGTTGGTTGAAAAAGAATTTAACTTAACGAAAATTAGGTGGTGTTTTATTATAGAAATGCTAAAGGCTGCTCAGCGCAAATGCTTCTCATCTTGAAGAATTCCCTCGATTTACCAGTTACATTGTATAAATAAACAGAAATGTCCTTACCCACTGCCATATCTCCTGGCTGGACATGGGCTGGTCCATGAGCGCATTCTGCCAGATCCTGAACAGCATCAGGTAGGCCTTGTCGCGGCCAGAGAACGAAGTGAGGAAGTTTTTCTCCCCGTCGGTGCACACCAGGATCGCGTTCGGGATCACCTGATGGAGAAAGGGGGGGGGGTCAGCCCGTAACGACCCAGGGGGGGAAAAACCCCCTTAAATAGTAATAATAATCTCACGCCTTATATCCCCGAGGGCAGAGGTATTCCATTTCTGGATATACCCACTTTTCACGAGACATTCTTTGCACCCTTAAACGTGATAGGTGGTGAGCCCATCGCCGGACCGGGTCTGTTTCTGTTTACACATGTCTCAGAATTAATTCTGGGACCAGCGGGTTTCCTCACGATGTTTTCCTTTACCGTTGAGATTGTGATAAATATGTCCTTTAGCATGTAATAGGTAATAATAAATTGTGGGACACAATTGACCCGGTTATTTAGTCAAAGAATAAGCAGGGGCTGTATGGGTACTAAACAACTGATAAACATACTTAAATAAATATTAAACACCCAGCCACGAAGCCAACAGACATGTTCATGTACACAAACCCGCGACCTTCGACTCAGAAGGCAGGGTAACCAACTGAGCCAACAGGCACACTCCCGGAATCGAACCCAGACCTTACATGGGGGCATCCGGGGTCGCTAGTCCTCACCAGAGCTGTCTTCTCCTTGGTGATGGCGGTGACCTCCTTCCATCGCAGAGACATGGAAGTCTCCCAGCCGAAGATACTAGCGTAGAAGCAGAGGTAGTTCTGGGACGCGTACAGCCGACCGTGGGCCAAAATGTCCTTTTGCAGTGCGCACGAGTAGTCTGCGAAGGCAATAGGGATGTTAACAATTTATCTTGTTTACCATAGAAACAATATATTTTTTTAAAATATACAAAAATAAGGTAATTTTGAATTTTCCCCCTAAAACACTAACAACTGTCAAGTGACTGACATGACGTCACTAACCGCAAAATATTGTCGTGATTGAAGACAGAAAGAAATAAAATGCAGAGAAGTACAGTCTTTGACAGCTTGTTTGAGGTTAGTGACGTCATAAGCTCTTATTGGTGTTTGCAGTCAGGCGACAACATAGTATAAATTTAGCATTTAAAATCATTTATAATTATATTAAATTATAAAAATTATATTTTCGATATTCTAATAATACAAACTATCATAAAATTAACACTAAACATTAATTTGTGATTAGTGTTAACATCCCTATTGCAAGTAAGTAAGTAAGTAAACCGTTTATTTTATGCTACCACACTACAACTATACAGAATACTACGAAAAAAAAAACAACCAGAACCAAAAAAAGAAAAAGAAAACATTATTCCAAGTGGGTTGCAGTTCAAATGGGCCATGACTCAGTGACTGAAGCTTTGCCCCATAAGAGGAAGAAAATAAACATCAAATATTATCTTATCCTGTAGTATACATACATTCACGCCTTTTTCCCGAAAGGGTAGGCAGAAACAACAGACCTACACCAGCTACGATCCTGGCATACCTCACGCGCCTCATCCACATCCATCAATCGGTTCATACAAGCTCGTCGGTTTCGGGTACTCTTTATCTGGCTTTTTTTCAATACATCGCCGATTTGGGCGATGTAAGTACGCCTAGATCGCCTTGTAGTATTATTTCGTTCTTTAACAACAACTAACAAATGAACCTGTAGCTGTCTTACTAAAGACATTTTATTATTATCACTTCTTCTTACTTCTTCTGAAAACTGATTTATTAAATCATTTATAGCTGACTAGCGACCTGCCCCGGCTTCGCACGGGTGCAGTGCTAATACTAAAACCTTCCTCTTGAATCACTCAATCTATTAAAAAAACCGCATCAAAATCCGTTGCGTAGTTTTAAAGATTTAAGCATACATAGGGATATAGGGACAGAGAAAGCGACTTTGTTTTATACTATGTAGTGACTATAATTATTTAAGTGGCATTCCTTAGCCATTTTTTGTAGTGATTTTCTTTGGCCACTTTCTTGTAGTGATATTCCCTAGCTATATTCCTGTAGTGGTATCTTCCAGTACTGCACTCACCAACAATAAGCCGCTCGTCGTCGGGCAGATCCTTGAACAGCCTCTTGAAGTCGTCAGACTTGCTCTTGTACGTTGGATACAGCGAGTTATACCAGCTCTTCTTCTTGGAGCGAGCAGCGATGGGGTCAGTGATGCGTGCGCTAGCACCGCCACCCTGCTCACATATTAATTTTTAGCCTTTGAGCCAAAAAGAGAGGGGTGTTATAAGTTTAACGTGTCTGTCTGTGTACCTGTGGTATCGTAACTCCCAAATGGATGAACCGATTTTCGTTTAGTTTTTTTTTGTGTCATAGATATTTTTATCCCAAATGTTCTTAGCCATGATTCATGAAAATCTGTTCAGCCGTTTGTGTTTATATTATGTATTTATTGAGACGGGGGTTTTATATTTTTTTAATTTAATGTTATATCTGGGACACTAGGGAGCGCTGGAAAAATTTAATGCTCACGCATTTACCCCGTGATATTAATTCATAATAATATTTAGAGCACTTGGGACGCTTGCAAAATAAAATAATAGTAGATTATACAACAAGGGAATAAAGCACTGTTTTATGTCACGGGCGCGACATTGAATCTAGAACGTAACGAAGGACTCCCAGTTTTACTCCCGAATCTAGAACGTAACGAAGGACTCCCAGTTTTACTCCCGAGCGCAGCGAGGGTGTTATTTGCGTGACCTACTTGATTTAACAAATGAAGATCGTGCGAATCTAGTTGGTCGCGGCTTCGGTTTTCGAAAATCGAGTTGGCCACGACTGCACCACATTTTGCTTAACGAAATTAGACTTTATCGTCATAGCAATAAGGATTATGAAAAGTGAAAATTACATTATTGACCTAGGGTTATAATGAAATTCCATACAACATTATAACCCGGCTAAAGCCAAGGGATATAATGTCTTGCTTTCGGTGAGGTTTATATGATATACAATCCGGCTTTGTCGAGCATGTGGTGTGAAAAAAAAATTGCTAACGCACATCCTTCAGCGGGCCAGCAGATTTATTCCATTACTGGAAGTACCCACTTTTCCCCAGTATATTTGGACCCCTAAACGGGATAAGTGGTGAGCCCATCGCCAGACCGGGTCTGTTACACATGCCTCAGAATTAATTTTCGGACCTGGGGGTTTCGATTCTGCGATAAATATAAGTAAAGCAAGTAATTTTTTTTAGTAAAGCAAGTACTTATTGGTTCATGCCCATATATTCACCAGTATTCGAACCCGATCCTTACGGATGACAAGCGGCTCACTAACCACTGCGACTTTGTAACTTTTTAATTTGTGGATCTCCTCGACACCACTTTGAAATTGTTCATTCATTTTCCTATATCGAAATATATATACGGAAAAATCTAAATTTTTTATTTAACAATAAAATACCCGGGGCTTTTTATTTTCTTTCCCTAGCTTTCCCCCTCCTTTTCTGAAGCAAATTGGTACAATAAAGAGCACGTGGAGCTAGACACATTGGACTTTGTAACGTTCTTATTACAATCGCCTTCGAGGTCAGACTAGCAATACAAGTGTAAGCTTCATGTGCTCTTCACTGTACAATCAAATCGAAAATAAACACACTATACCTTTTCACCTCTCGGCGTTGCAACAGTGATATCACTGGCACTGGATATAGAAACCGAGTCCCCGGACGGGTGAGACGGCACATGTATTGCCATCTCGCTCCCCTGTAACAACGACTCTTCTATAAGATTTCCACGAAAGAAATCCTATAGAATAGTCTTATTTAGTTCTCGTTCACAATGTGTGGAAAGTCAATAAAACTTCTGTCATGACTTATTTCATCGATTCATGGAATTCAATGTCATGCGAAAGTCACACTAAGCTGTGCGGAAGTCGCACTAAGTTGTGCAAAAGTCACACTAAGTTGTGCGAAAATAGCATACGATACTACGCAATACGACATATTAATATTCTCCAGCATGCCATTGCGACAATATCGTAATGGCATGCTGGAGAATATTAATATGAATTAACCTAAAACTGCGTTGTATTCTTTGCAAAATATCAAGTAGTGTACTCGTAGCAATTTTTTTGTAGGATCTTTGATTAATTGAATACTGTTTTTATAAAAACAATTGGCACCTATAGACCTCTGTTTCAGATCATCACAGATGTTTTGGTGATAAAATACAATTTTTTGAAATCTTAGCAAATATTTAATATTTTAGTCTTATAGTTCAATTGGGAAAGCAATATCAAGCAAACTGCACCAGTTAGATAATTGTAAGTTTTATTCAAAACAAATGTTTTTATTCAATGTATGGGCTTAAAAGTCCCCTTATTGAAAGTCATTGTGCCTCCATTTAATCATTTATTATTATCATTTACCTTATCATTGTCGATGGTATCTACGGTAGAGTCGCTGTTTCGGAGAGAAGGGGATGGCGACCGGGATATACTCCTGGAACATTACAAACACATAAAAAACACCTTGTATCCAAATAAGTGTGGTAATAAGTGAGTAGCTGGGTCAACATCTTTTTATCGCGGGAAAATGTCTCATTTACACGGGAAAATTAAAACACTGGTTAAAAAATGGGTTGTCTGTAAAGTCGATTTACGGACGATAATTTGATGTGATAACGTCATAAGAAAACATTGTTGAAAAATTGCATACTGGAGTGGAAGAGAGATAGATGCGTCACATGCCGAACGCTTAGGCTTAGGACAATCGTGCCTCTCTATCGCTTGTTCCGCGCTCTCGCTTGCACGCTCGGCTCAGACGGAACGCAACACTTTTTCGTGCGGGCGGCCGGCGTTCATCACTACATAGTATAAAACAAAGTCGCTTTCTCTGTCCCTATATATGCTTAAATCTTTAAAACTACGCAACGGATTTTGATGCGGTCTTTTTTTAATAGATAGAGTGATTCAAGAGGAAGGTTTTAGTATTAGCATTGCACCCGTGCGAAGCCGGTGGGGGTCGCTAGTGGATTTATAAGACGTTGTCACGTCAAAAGAGAAATATACGTACTAATCCGAAACGACACCACCTAGAAACTTGAAATATGATATGTAGGTGTCTCGTATGTCGTAGGCAACCGCTGTGAATGTACTTTTAGGAATTCCCACGGAACGGGAATAAACTGGTTCCACGAGGTCAACGCCGATGGGCACCCGCTATTTGTAATTAAATTCCACGTGAAGGTCTTAAACATACTTCAACAATGGGAAGCATACCTTTCTAGGCTATAATTTTTCTACGGCAGGGGTTCCCAAAGTGGGCGATAACGCCCCCTTGTGGGCGTTGCAAGCATAAAGGGGGGCGGTAAGAGACCCAGAGAAAATGGGGGCGTTGTGTAGAGGCTTGGAGGGTGATTTGTAATTTCATTTAGCTAGGAGGCACCGACTGTCAAAACTGGCCACTTCAGGCAAAAATCCAAAGTTTGGTTACTTCTTCGGTAATAAAATACACAACATACATCTCAAAAAATTACAAAATCCTGTCCATAAAAAGATTTTTTCCAAAATGTCTTGTATTCACCAAGATTAATGAAAATCATCGGTGTCGATAGTGGACGCCAGCGCTTACCAGGGCGCACTCTTCGTTTAAAGTTATAGTGGTTTTTAAGTGGGTGAAGAAATGGGGGCGCTAAAAATAATTTATTCTCAAAGTGGGCAGTAGACAAAATAAGTTTGGGAACCCCTGTTCTACGGGAACGGGGCACTGCTAGTAACCAATAAAATTATAGTTTTTTGCTCTAATTGACGTAGCAGAAATGTGTGCCCTAGCAAGCTATGGCGGAAGCATTTACAGTGTTATCGCGTCCATAAAAAGTAGTTAATTTGAGCAACCGCAGTTCACACTTCCATTACTGATACGGCCATTAGAGCAAGCCTTTTGAATTTACCGAAAGAAAACCTACCATTTTAGAGCAGCTGTCGTAGTAGCTGACTGCCTAGTCAAATGTGTTACTATTTAAAAGTATATATGTATACTAGCGACCCGCCCCGGCTTCGCACGAGTGCAATGCTAATACTAAAACCTTCCTCTTGAATCACTCTATCTATTAAAAAAAACGCATCAAAATCCTTTTCGTAGTTTTAAAGATTTAAGCATACAAAGGGACATAGGGATATAGGGACAGAGAAAGCGACTTTGTTTTATACTATGTAGTGATTATGTATGTTACGAAAATAGTATTTATAAATGAATCCAAATGTGGCAAACCACTGAATGTTTCTTTAATTTATACCGTCTCGCCAGGGGGACTTTTAACTTACTTTATTTAGTTAGAATAAGGTGGCTTTTGGAGATTAAGTCATTATGCCGCCAACATAGCCGTCGCCACTAAGGTTGACATCACGTTGGACAAGCCGACCTAAAGCTACTAACATTTTATGGATTTTTGAATCCACATACTGCCTTATTTCCAAAGAGATTAAAATATAATAGGACATAGAGGGGGCATTGGGAATATTTTCATACAAAACTTTGAAGCATGTTTGAAGCTCAAGCGTCATGTCAGTCAGTATGAACGCGAACTGTCATTTCGGTCGAAATTGTACTAGACTTATTCCACTTGGAATAACTTTTGGCTTCAAATTTTCCTCGCTTTGTCCCCTCTATGCCCTATTATATTTTAATCTCTTTGCTTATTTTCATACTCATACGAGTTAAATTTCCTTGGACCATCCACTCTTATCCACGTCAAAATATTACACAAACATAACAACTTAACACAGTCATATAAATTGCTAACGCAAACCAGTATTAACCAAAAGTAGTATTTATCCTAGTACAAAAACGACCAACTGAGAAACAAAAAAAATCGAGATCCAACGTCGCACGACAGTTGCAAAACATTGAAAAGTGGAGTTACAACACTTTGGTAGTGGCATTCACCGGTCCGTTGATTTGACCGTTGCGTCATTGTTCCGATAAAATTAACAGCTTTATATTATTTTAGGTTCTTGTCCGTTTTAAATAAAACAATGAAAAATTGAAACTTTTTGGAGGGAATCCGAAAAGAGACGTTTTTTATGATTTTCTTTTTGCTGTATATTAAGGCGCCAGTCTTGTACAAATCAGTGTTTTTGCAGTATTATCAGAAACTAAGATCTTTTTTAAAGTTATTAAAATAGCTTCAAATGGAATTTATTTAATATCACTCTACAGTGCGGGGTTTTGAGTTTCAAAAACATATTAGTTTATTTACTTTGATGTTACTTTTATTCACTTTGTTAGGCTTTGAACATACCCGTGTTTACGTTCTTCGCGTTGAATGTCTAATTCATGCACACGTCACGTAAAAAATATGGCAAAAACACGAAATGTATTCAGATAACATTTATTCTTATATCCTCTAGAATAATCTTACCTGATTACATTTTTAAGATATGCCTTAGTTTTCTTATTTTAAGTGGTTCAATTAGTGGTAATTTTAAGAAATCGACCATATCTAAAACCTAATTTTGTTCTTTAAAAAACATATTTTGGGGTAAGTCACTTAACCACTTACAAAACCACTATTAGGTAATGAATTTAAAAAAAATGTATTGAAAAATTCATTATTATGTACCCTTTTTAATCAAAACTTCTGCCAGAAGTTTTGATTTTTTTGAAATTTGAAACGCGTCGAAATTTCATAATTTCAATCAGTGCCGCTGGGTACATCTCAGCGATCGGACGTGTGCTTTGTAGCTTACCTGCCTTTACCTCTCGCTCGCACGGTTGTTCTCTCTCCCACGCACTACTCTTACGACGCGGCCCAGATCGCATTGAAAGTTGCTCTACTTGAATTTAACTTGCTTGACTGTACTGTCAGTAATTACCGAGTATGGATCGGAAAAGAAAGAAATATCCATGTGTCAATAAAATTTGTTTCTATCTGTATCAATCAACTCAAACATAAAAATAGTAATATTTTCTTTAAAAAATAGTATGCTTAACGTAACATAACCTAAAATTTTTAAATTAAATGGGTGTTATTTAAATGGTTAGCAGAGTATTCGTATTTTTGTAAGCAGAAAAATATAATCTGTAAGCAGAAATAGCTAATTGGTCAGCAACTCATGGCCAGCAAACATTACAAAACCTATCAGCAATTTATGTCATTCTGGATAGCTGTAATTATTTTTGAGCCGCAATGAGCTGCTACTGTTTAATAAAATTTTGGTAAGCACTCAGAGGGGAAGCCAAAAAATATTTTTTGAGCTGCATATAAAAGTAGCAAAAATAATCTCAGCAAACTTGTCATGCGCAAAATGGGCGCATTCCTTACATAGATTAGGAAGGACTTTGGATTATGCAACTTTTATGATTATGATATATTTATTTATTTTATATCTTAAGTTAGGTTTTTTACAATATATGTATATAAAAGTAAAATATATAAAAACATTCACAAAACAATATAAAAATTACACATTATAAAAAACCTAACCTAGGGTGCCGCCGGCAACGGGGCAGAGGCCCAAGCTGCCGGTGGTCAGGGCTGCAGAGAGAGGAACCGGCGGACTATCCGCGCCGTGTTCAAGATCACCGCCTTCTGTATCTGACCCTTGATCCAACCACCTAGCGAGAGTCTCTCAAGATGTTGGTCGAGACTCTTTGCTATTAGACCGTTCGCTGAAACAACTATCGGGACAATGATCGTCGAATCAACATCCCACATGGCGGTAATCTCATGGGCCAAGTCTAGGTACTTACTGGACTTGTCCTTCTCAGCTTTCACGAGATTCTCATCATGGGGAATGGTGATGTCGACGAGCACGGCCCGGCGTTGCGATCGATCTATTATCACAATGTCAGGCTTATTGGCTACAATAGTCCTGTCAGTGATAATAGATCGATCCCAATAGAGCGTGGCACGACCATTCTCGAGAACTGGCACAGGTAAGTACTTGTAGTACGGCACTTCGCGGTCTACAAGGCCGTATAGAAGAGCAAGCCGCTGGTGAATGATCCTGGCTACGAGATTATGTCTGTGCAAGTACTCGCCGTTAGCTAGATGAGAGCAACCGGAGATGATATGCCTGAGTGACTCTCCGGGACGGCGGCATGCCCGACAAATGTCGACCGTACCGTCCTTCAGGATATATTTCCGATAGTTGTTCGTCATCATAACTTCGTCCGCAATTGATTATGATTATTATTACGATGACAAGTGGTGGTGGTGGCAGTGGTGGTGTTAGTGGTAGTGGCAGTGGCAGTGGTGGTGGTTGTGGTGATTGTGGTAGTGGTAGTGGGAGTGGGCGTGGGAGGTGGGGGTAGGAATGGGGTGTAGGAGTTCAGTGTAGGAAGGTGTAGGAGGTAGTGGGAGGTAGTGGTAGGTAGTGGTAGGTAGTAGGAGGTATTATGAGGTAGTAGGAGGTAGTAGGAGGTAGTTGGAGGTAGTAGGAGGGTGTAAGAGGGTGTAGGAGAGTGCTGGAACGTGTATGGGGGTAGGAGACTGTAGGAGGGGTATGAGAGGGTAGGAGCGGGTAGGTGGGAATGAGAGTGGGAGTGGCTATAGTATAATTTTTTACCACATGTTTTCTCTGCTGTTCAATCATGAAGTCTTGCTGACCAAGTAGTTATTTTGTGGACCAAGTAACTATTTTGCGGACTGAATGTTTATTATGCAAACCCATGTTATTGTAAGCTGCCTATTTCTGATTTAATTTTTGGTCATTATCAAAATTATTTGCCGAACAGAGATTGCTGCCTGATTTTTTTATTTGCGAACAAAATCTTTGTATGCCGACCAAATGATTTAAATGCTGATTTTTTGTGGCTAACCAAATTTTATTATTGCTGCACATTTAATTACTTCTCAAATTAAATGATATTTTAGTACAAGATTTTTTGCATTTTCTGAGAAGATTTACTAAAGTAACATATATATTTTTTTTCACCATCGGAAAGTAGAGATTTCAACGAACAGAAAACATACCCACTTTTTGAAAAAGCTGATATTTTGACGGGTGAGTTTTCGATTGAAAATTAGGGTGTTTTTTCGATATTAATTCAAAATAAGGTGAAAAAATAAATATTTTAAATTATCGCGTATTTGGGACATAAAAAGGTAAGTTTTCACCAAATTTCGTTAAAAAAAAATGTAAAAGATAAAAATAAAAAATCAAAAACTTGGTTTTTTGAATTTTTCACATAAATTTTGAGGTTATGTGAAAAAAGTGTAAATACAAAAGTTTTAGATATTTTTATTACCTATAACTTTGCCATTTGACTTTTTTCGATAGGACTTTTAGTTTTTTAGTTCCGGAAATCGAGAAAACCCGTTTTTTACCCTTAACAACTCACCCCCATCCCCTTACCGACCTCAGATCACCCGTAATTTATTTTTTCTTTCATTTTTATAATATTCCCCTCCTTTTCTAATAGGTTTCATCCTACTACAATTTTTTTTTACTTTTTATTATTTTTAAAGGCTTATACCCTGGTCTATAAATGTATAGGATCGTGATGGTTGGAGGAGTTTGGGGGAGACCTTTGCCCAGCAGTGGGACGAAATGGGTTAATAAAAAAAAATATATGGTTATTGTACAATGTAGACATGCAAAAAAAGAAAATAACACGATGTAACGAATAAATAATTTTAATACTAAATAAAAATCATGCTATTATGATAGTTGTAATGTTCATATATTTTACTTGAACTTACACAAACCATAAAAAACACACATACTTAGCCATTTAATAATAAATTGACATAAGTACCAATATTAAACGTGAATAGTTGTATTTAATAAAAATCGTATACACGTATATTAAAGCAGAGCAACCTTCACGTGTAGTTTCTAACGTCTAATTGCAGCGGGGGGAGCACCACTTTCACTAGGTGTCACAAAGCGAGACTGCGCCCTTAAGGGTTTTGGCTCATAATAGTGATAAATTATGTGGCCAGTGTCCGTGAAAGTGTGCAGTGAATGGGAAATTCGATAAATTACGTGTAAAGTACATTTTCGGATTACCACAAGAATACAATGCAATCCTAAAAGTCGAACACTATCATTTTACTGTTAACGACCAAAAAAGACATGTAGAAAGAGTAGAAGACATAGTTTTTTTGTGCATGGACTCTGAAGCCGAGCTATTTGACTAAGAATATCATAGAATAAAGACTTGGTTTAAAGCCAAACCATAAACTCCAGAAAAATATATAAATTATACTGAACAGCTGTGGCCATGGACTGCTAATTATATTTACAACAAATAAATTTAGAATTTATAAAGAGTCTTTCTGAAATTTCCGAAGCGAGTTTAGTCCAAAGCCAAGTAACTTGCTTACTACTATAAAGAATAACTAGCAGTTCGCGGTTTCACTCGGGTAGTTCCCGTTCCTGTGGGAATACGGAAATAAAATATAGCCTATGTTACTCAGGGATCTTCTAGCTTTCAATTGGTGAAAGAATTTTTAAAATCGGTCCAGTAGTTTTTGAGTTTATTCGTAACAAACATACAAAAATACTTTCCTCTTTGTAATATTAGTAAGTAGTTATTACTATAAATGTTATGAGTGTAGATAAATGAATAACTAATAGATGAGTTTCCGTATGTCCTTCGCGATTGTCACAGTTCACTAACAAACGTACGTGACAAGTTGTCAACAGTTACTAATGTATATTACAAACAAGCAGCGCCCTGCGGTTTCACCCGCGTAGTTCCCGTTCCCGTGGGAATATCGAAATGAAAATTATCCTATGTCCGTCTCCTGGTTCTAAGCTACCTCCCCAACAACTTTCAGCTAAATCGGTTCAGCCGTTCTTGAGTTATAAATAGTGTAAAAAAGCTACTTTCTTTTATATATACTTATAGATATAGATAATAGATATACGCTACAAAAATAAACTGTAGATTGTACAAGTCTATATACCTACGGAACATATTGTTCGGAAACTTTCGCCCCAATAAACATTCACGCCTTATCCCAAAGGGAACGGCAGAATTATGGACTTTTGGCAGGAACTCAGCTTTCTGAGTCGGAGACCGGAGTTGTATTTGTGTCTGGGTGTTTATACTTGTATGAAACTAGCGGTTCTCCAAGGTTTCACTCTCGTAGTTCCCGTTCCCGTATTCTCGGGAATTAAATATAGCCTACTAGCGACACGCCCCGGCTTCGCACGGGTGCAATGCTAATACTAAAACCTTCCTCTTGAATCAATCTATCTATTAAAAAAAACCGCATCAAAATCCGTTGCGTAGTTTTAAAGATTTAAGCATACATAGGGATATAGGGACAGAAAGCGACTTTGTTTTATACTATGTAGTGATGATAGTGATATTACTCAGAGATATTGTAGTTTTCCAAGTTTTTGAGTTTATTCGTTACAAACATACTTAAATACAAATCTTTCCTCTTTATAATATTAGTGTAGATGGTGTATGTTTATGTGTTTTTTAGTACCGATAGCACGGACTTTGCCTTGTTTATGACTAAATATAGGTGTATGACATGTGTCGCTCTTTTTTGTTTATATATTCTATATCCAGATCCCACGTTTCTCCAGTGTACTTTTTAGAACCCATAATCGTGACTATATGTAAAGTATTACGCTCGGAGGCAAAAGGTAGTACAAATACAAATTAAAATAATAAAAGTATTGACTAGCATATCCTACTAATATTATAAATGCGCAAGTTTGTACGCATTGATGTATGTTTGTTTCTCTTTTACGCAAAAACTACTGAACGGAGTTTGATGAAACTTTACAGTTATATAGCTTATACATCAGAATAACGCATAGGCTACATTTTATCCCCGTATTCGCTCGGGGACGGGAACTACACGGGTGAAACCGAGGGGCGCTGCTAGTTTACTCCGATAAATATCGTTTGCATTTTTGCACACAGTTTAGCAAAAATATCGCTGGGATTAATCTTTTCATATCATAATCAAGGTCGCCTCTGAGGAAGTTACTCTTTGTGATACTGTAATCAGCCCCCAATTTCCGTTATTTCGATACATTACCAAAAGTTATGGAGTATTATTTTTTTAATCTACGAGACATGTACGTGCGTTGGTTTTTGTGTGACTCGTGTCTCTTTGAAGTCTACACTATCTACGTATATGTACACTAATACTATAAAGAGGAGAGATTTGTATGTTTGTAACGAATAAACTCAAAAACGACTGGACCGATTTTAAAAATTCTTTCACCCGTGGAAAACTACATTATCAGGGAGTAATAATAATAATAATAATATAATCTCACGCCTTTTTTATCCCCGAGGGGGTAGGCAGAGGTATTCCATTACTGGATATACCCACATTTCACGAGATACATTGGACCCCTAAACGTGATAGGTGGTGAGCCCATCGCCGGACCGGGTCTGTTTACACATGTCTCAGAATTAATTCTGAGACCTGCGGGTTTCCTCACGATGTTTTCCTTCACCGTCGAGCTGGTGAAAAATATGTACGTAAGTTTTTTGAAAAACTCATTGGTACATGCCAGGATTCGAACCCGAGCCTCACTGATTTTCGGCCGGCTCTTTAACCGTCCGGGTTATCACTGCTCAGGGAGTAAGTAACATAGGCTATATTTTATCCCCGTATTCCCACGGGAAAGGGAACTACGGGAACTATGAAATGAACGGGAAGGGAACTATGAAACCGCGCGGAACAGCTGTATATAATCTACTAGCGACCCGCCCCGGCTTCGCACGGGTGCAAAGCTTACATTAAAACCTTCCTCTTGAATCACTCTATCTATTAAAAAAAAACCGCATCAAAATCCGTTGCGTAGTTTGAAAGATTTAAGCATACATAGGGACATAGGGATATAGGGACAGAGAAAGCTACTTTGTTTTATACTATGTAGTGATAATATAAAAATCAATCGCAAAATGTGTTGGTAAGCGCATAACTCAACAACGCCTGGACCAATTCGGCCAATTCTTTTTTTTAAATGTTCGTTGAAGTTCAAAGATGGTTTTTACGGCGAGAAAAATACAAAATAATTGCCGGAAAAACTCTAAAAACACGCGGGAACGGGAAGGGAAACTATACGCGGGTGAAACCGCGGGTCGCTGCTAGTAGAAATATATATATATATATATATAGAAAACATATATAGAAATATCCAAAACTGTGGATACGCAGCAAGCTATTATGAAGTCAATTGAGTGGAACGAATTTATTTAAATGCCGGAAAACTCGCGATGTCACCGTCGGTCGATTGTTAATTGTTATTTTCATGTACCCATATAGCCAATTAGCCTGTATATTCGGCCTGAAGGTTTTGTGGATAACTGTTACCTATGCACTGTTTTAGATATAAACGTTTTTGATAACGGTCTTATAAATCTCATTCAAGACTCATTGTCACGTTCCGCCTGAGCCGAGCGTGCGAGAGAGAGCGCAGACGGAACGTTGCTTATGAAGTTATCACAACACCCTTGTATATTTGTCTCGTTGAGCGACTTTCATTCATCCGCCCAATGTGACCAAACCACCTCAGCATTCCTTTTTCAATCATAGTCACTATACTTTCAATACCAATAATATAAATAAAAATAAAATTAAAATACCTCTCACTCACTGAATAATTGCAAAATCTCAGAAAATTTAAAAACTTCAAACTTGCAATTTCGCTGAAATAAAGATCGTAAGTAGGTACCTACCAGCTAAGAAATAATTTTAGGAAATTCCCACGGGAACGGGAAAACACTTGCTCCGGCCGAACATCGCCGATGAAAGGTCGACTAGTAATATTATATGATTTACATTTCCCGTTAGAACGGTGGAATTTGTTTGATTAAAATAGTATCCTTGACTTGCCTTTAGACTAATGGTTTTCTACACGCCTATAACATGTTCAAAAAAAGCATATATTCATCAGTGGAGAGTTATTATAATGATTATGAAAAACAGAGGTATTCCATTTCTAGAAATACCAATTTTTTACCAGCGTATTTTATACATGTCAAGGCGTTAACATTGTTTTTTTCAAGGAAAATGTTATCAATTAGACTGTATGTTTTTTTTTATTGTTACCTCAGACCTTTCGATTGGGTGAACCGATTTTGATGATTCTTTTTTTATTTGAAAGCTGGTGCTTCCCATGTGGTCCCATTTTAATCCTTCCATCCATCACATCTCATCCAAATAATAGTATTCGAATGTATGAAAATGTCGCTGTGTTCCCCTACTTGTGCCTCTGAGTGTAGTCCAAATAGTCAGCCCAGCAGTTAAGCCATACATGTATAACATACCTCAAAATAAACACTTTCCCCATCGAGCCTAACTGCGTGAAATGCACTTGAAACTTCGTATCGCCCATCACGGCAACTAGCTTATCAAAATCCCCATTCCACTGTATTAACCACGGCACTTGTGCACTGATACAATTAACCAGATAAGATACAAAAACTGACCGCGATAAAAAATATTGAACGAAGGAGTTGATTCCTTTGTTGGTATGTGATTCGGAACGAGGAAGGTCAGCTATCAAGAACAATGAACATACTAAAATTATAATTTGTTGATAATTATGAACATGTTTAAGTATCTGTGGAAATTTACATCCTTTTGCGAGTTTATTTGTTTATATCAGCGTGATGTGGCGTGACAATTTGTTTTCAAAATATGTGTTTTGGAGTAAAAATATGAAAGTTGATTATATTAAAATTGGACTTTAGCTTTTATCTGAATTTGGTTCTCATTCTGGGATAACAATTCGTACTGGATATAGACTATACTAGTATGGAATATCACCTCCTATGAAATAAATATAAACCAACAAACACTCATTTCCAGTGCTGTATTAATACTGTTCATAAGTTTGCTATTTCAGTTTGTGCCACCTTTAAAGAGATTTGAAAATAGGCGGAAAACTCTATTTTATCGCAAGTGATATATTTATAGTGAAGCGCTCGTAGCCCTGCGGTGCCAGTGTGTTTGTAACGATCACACTGGTTAAGCAAAGTTGGGTGCGGTCAGTCAGTGGATGGGTGACCGCCTAGTGGCATTTATATCACGAGCGCTTCCGTGTTTCGGAAGGCACGTTAAATTGTTGGTCCCGGTTTTCGTTGTGTTACGCACAATGGAAGTCGTTAAGCCATGTCAGATACCCTTGGGTGGCTTGAAAAATTCTGACTGTTAAGTGGCCACTAGCTTAACACCATCTCCCAATCCGCAGTGGGCTCGCGTGGGAGATTATAGCCCACACTTCCTCATGTGTGAGGAAAGACCCTTAGCTCAGCAGTGGGCTGTTACGGGTTGATGATGATGATGATATATTTATAATTGCGAACGATCTTCAATGTTTACGAAAGGGAGCGCAAAATTGAAATCGTGCCGCCCGATTTGTTGCCGCGGCACTCTTGCATCTTACTATCGGAACTGGATTTTGATTAAAACGGACAAATCTGAAATATCCTTTGAAATAAAAAAAAACCGACTTCAATCTTCAACTTAAATGGTTTTCTCATAGATGCCGCTGTCAGAACTGGACGGAATTAAAATGGGACCAATCTGGAAGCAAGAGCTTTCAAATAAAAAAAAGAATCATCCAAATCGTTCACCCAGTCAAAAGTTTTGAGGTAACAAAAACACAAAAAAAAAACAGACGAATTGATAACCTCCTCCTTTTCGAAGTTGGTTAATAAAAAAAACCTCCAAATCGTTTTATAAATATATTTTTTTTAAAAAGAAAAGGGGGCAAACGAGCAGACGGGTCACCTGATGGTAAGTGACTATCGTCGGCCATGGACACCTGCAGCTCAAGAGTCACAACTGAAATGCCGGCCTTTGAGGTGGGAGTAGAGAGAGAGTGTTCAAATATTTAAAAAAAATCAACCGAATTAAAAAACCTCGCTGCTAGTCGTAATTTATAGATTAAAAAAAGCAAAAAAAAAAACCAGTAAGTACGTTTTCGTCCCAGTTCATACGAATTCGGTTCATATTTCATTGTCTTTAAGTTCACCTTTTACAGGTTTTCTGGTTGGGGATGTCATCAGCAAGCTAGTTTTACGAGAATATATAGAGTCTTCTACTGCACTGGAACATACTTTGTCAAAGCAACTTCAACAAATACTGGTATCGCATCACAAACGTAATGAGCAACTACAAGGTTTATTTAAATATAGACAATGCATCATAAAACAAAGATAGAAAGACACAACAATGGTAGTATTTAGGTTGTACAATCATGTGAATGTTTACTGGAGTTTTCCGCATTATTAGAAATCACCCGAGACTATATACGTAACAGGGATTTGACCAATGTGGAAATGTTCGAAGTACGTAAACGGATTTGAAATTTGACGGCCCTGTTGGCTCAGTTGCTAGTGACAATGCTTTCTGAGTCGGATGTAGCGGGTTCGATCAATAATAAAAAAAAACTCACGCCTTTTATCCCAGAGGGGGTAGGCAGAGGTATTCCATTACTTGATATCTTATCTCGTGAAATGTGGGTACATTTCACGAGATATATTGGACCCCTAAACGTGATAGGTGGTGAGCCCATCGCCGGACCGGGTCTATTTACACATGTCTCAGAATTAATTCTGAGACCTGCGGGTTTCCTCACGATGTTTTCCTTCACCGTCGAGCTAGCGATAAATATGTACGTAAGTTTTTGAAAAACTCATTGGTACATGCCAGGATTCGAACCCAAGCCTCACTGATTTTCGGCCGGCTCTTTAACCGGCTATCACTAATTTCTGCCTAAAACTAAGAAGTTAATATTGCAATACCATATATTATTATAATGGAATTAAGTTGCGTAATCAATGCAATTCGTATTGAGATCATAAAATGCAAGTGTTTTAATTATAATATAAATGAAAATAATAAATAAGTACTCAGAAGTTTTATGTTAAGTAATACAGTGATAAATCATTTTATTTCTATATACATACACACTTCCCTCGCTTCCTTCACATTCATAAGTCTTTTCATGCACGCTCTTTTATTCTATGCACTCTTGACCCCAGCTTTTTGAAGGACGTCCCTAATTTGATCCGTGAACGTCTCTTGCCTTGTATCCTTCAACATTTGCACCATAAATGTCTTTCGTTACTCTTCTTTCATCCATTCGTTCTAAATGACCAAACCAGCTTAACATACGCTTTTCTATCCTTGTCAATACATCTTATTTCAAACCACACTTCTCTCGTATATCCGCATTCCTCACTCTAGCACACAATTTTACTCCACACATTTTCCTCAAAGATCTCATTTCCACTGCGTTCACCTTGCTTTCATTCTTCTTCTGCCACACCCAACATTCACTCGCATACATCAGCGTCGGGACCAAAACAGCGTTATGCATAGCCATCCTTGTCTTCTTAGACATGACCTGGCTACTCACAAGGCTATTCAGGGCCCCATTCACTCCATTTCCTTTCAATACTCTTCTTTCTATCTACTCTATATCTTTCTCAAACTTGCCATCCCTTGTAAACACGCTACCTAAATACACGAACTCTTTCACTTGCTCAACTTTCTCAGCATCAATCTTTATATCACTCTTCATATCTTTCTCTTTCAAAAATCATCACTTTCGTTTTTGCAACATTCACTTTCATGCCCTTCTTTTCAAATGCTGCATTCATTATACCCACCATTTTATTTCTATCAGTGTTAATTCCTGCAGATACAATATTAAGAGGTTTAATAATTTGCTGATTAAAATTGAACTCAATCTCTTGAAAATAAGACTTGGAACCAATAGTGAAATCCGTTCTGCATTAGTTATTAATGGGTTAAGAGTTTTTGAGATTAGAAAATACTGCCATAAAGATATATCTGCCGATACAAGAAGATTAAATAAGTGTTAACAATGCTATCTTTCATTTCAGGTGACCAAAGTACTTTACATTTACAGGTCTCTAGAAAGTTACAGGCCTCCAATTCTCTAGCATTCTGAGCACTGTACCATGTGGTTTTATTTAGTTGAAGGTCTTCCAAGGTGACACAAGTATAATACAAACCTACATAGAAGATGTATCAATTGCAAAAACTTTATAGCATGTACCTACTACTTTTTTTTAACTAAACTATTTTTGAATTGTTACCATAGAATTTTTATTCCAATTCCACCAAATTATTTCTGCTTAGACTGATGGTTGACTGGTAGACAATGCCTTTAGGCATTAAGTTCGGCATGTGTACATTTTCTTGGTACATGAGGTTAAATGTATAAATAAATAAAGACTTACTTATTATCCGACATGATCTGGTTGTGTTGTGTGATGACCCCAGAGAAAGTGAGGGCTTGACTGATGCTCTGGCCGATGGCATCTTGGGATGATATCACCAGGTTCTCTACAGATTTTCTCCTGCAAAGAAATGTTAACATTATTCTTTGTTTACAATGTCTTAAAAGTTCAGTGTTCTGAATTTCTGATAAACACTTCCTGAAAATATTTACATTGAATTTCTTCAAGTGTTGTCCAGAACTACATACATATGTCCACGCCTTTTTCACGAAGGGGTAGGCAGAGACAATAGCCCATCTACGATCCTGGCATACCTCTTGCGCCTCATTCACATCTGTCAATCGGTTCATATATGTTCGTCGGTTTCGGGTACTCCTTATCTGGTTTTCCTTCAATACATCGCTGATCTAATTGATGTAAGTATTTTGTCCAGAATTATAACTTCTTATTTTTACCTGACTGCGAGAATGAGAGAAATGATTTTCACATGTATGAGCTTTATCGTTGGTGCATCTGTAGCCTAAATGGTTTGGTAGATTTTTGGCATCGGATATTACATAAATTTGGCTTTTTTGACATATTTTTATAGTTATAATAATATAATATAATCTCACGCCTTTCATCCCCGGGAGGGGGTACAGTTACAGTAATATTACTTGTAAATATGGTAAACTAGGGGGTGCATACATTTCATCTAAGTATTTTGGATAAATAAATAATCATAACATTTTATTCGTAGTAGTCTCAGCTCCTAATGTTAATCAATTTAACAATAAACTAGACAAATACATATCCTTCAATGAGAAGTCTTGAGTGAAAAACATCTGGATACAGGTGTTTATTAGTTGTAAACTGTTTGCCTGATTAATAATATTTTTTGTCTAGCCCATGAATAGCACCACTTATAAAAAATTTACGGATTCCAAATTTCGGAAATATACTCTAATGATAATACGATAGTTTTTTTTGTTTTTTATGATAGAAAAGGGGGTAAACGAGCAGACGGGTCACCTGATGGTACGTGACAACCATCACCCATGGACACCTGCAACTCAAGAGTCACAATTGCTCCAGTAAATCTTACAACCCCTTTGGAGTAAAGCGTGAAACTATAATTCATTTTATATTTCCAAGGATTTACGTTCTAATTAGACAAAATACACTAGCTGGTACTTGTATGAACAAAACTATAATGTGGATATGATGAGGGGCACAATTTCATGGCTAATTTTTTCATATACTGCAGCGCCGGATGAACCTCCAGAGATCTATGGATCAATGACCTGTGTGATCAATAACACAGACCTAGCTTGAATCGATGCATGCGCCATCCCAGCGCAGTGAAACAGTTAACCGCGAGAACAAACACACAATGTAAATACGTAAAATGCGACGTCTAGTGCATCTACACGACGTGTTCCCTCTATAATTAGTAATTATGCACAAAAACGTCAATACTTCACTAACATGGAAATCGCAATGTTTCGGCTGTCCAACTCCGAGGTACTCATGGCGGCGGCGGTATTTAGTTCACTGGTAAGTCTTCCGCTCTCGAACTGTCGTGAGGAACCGCGTTTTTGCTATCATCATCCAAATAATGGATTTTTTGCACAAAAATACAAGAAGTGAGATTGATTCGCAGATTTCAGCTGACAACTGTCTTTGTCGGTGTTGCCAGTGATCCGTAAAAAACGTTGACATTTGTTTTGGAAAAAAATTAATGCATTGTAAAGCTGGAGTCCCACGGTCCGCTATTCTACGGATCAGCCACACTCAGCCGACGAGCACGGACGGCGACGCACCGCAGGCAGGCAGGGCCAGTCCAACGGTGCGTGTCGGTGTGTGTAGATGTTTTTATGTTGTCATAATGCAAAGCGAAAGAGAAAGAAGAGCGCACCTTTGAAGTTACCGACTCACGATGGATACGGCGCACCGCCACAGACGTGTCCGTGCTATCACGGTGCGTCGAGGTGGTGCGAGCTGGTCTGCGTGCATCCGCGATTTTACGGACCGTGGGACCCCAGCTTAAGATGATAGGAAACGCTCGTGTGTACAGAAACTTAGCATGTTTTTTTGTTAGTACGCGTGTATCCGAATCAAAATAATGTCAATTGTCAATGCTTGTCAATCAAATGTCAATATGTCATAGGTTCACACGTGAATTTATTTTGAACCGAATGGCTCGATTATTTGATATATTTCTAAATAACTGAACGCTGCTACAATGGGGGACGATAGCGCCTTTGATAAAAAGAAGTCGCATCATGCGAAACACGCGGGGCGGAAAGCGGAGAAGAAAAAAAAGAAGAATCAACTGGACCAGTCTAACCTAAGTGCTAGGCAGCGCAATCCCAAAGCTTTTGCTATCCAGTCGGCTGTGAGGGCAGAGAGGCAGTTTCGGAGGCGCGAGGATGTTATTGCAAAGAAGCAGCATATCCCACAGGTAGATAAAACGCCGGTAGACGCGCCGCCAATAGTCGTGGCCGTGGTCGGCCCACCGCGCGTCGGCAAGACGACCCTCATCAATAATCTCATCAAGAGCTTCATAAAAACGAATGTTACGAGCACCAACGGCCCCATAACCATTGTCACGTCGAAAAAGCGGCGGCTAACGCTGATTGAGTGCAACAACGACGTGAATTCTATGATTGACATCGCCAAGTGCGCCGATCTCGTCTTGCTGCTATGCGATGCGAGCTTCGGTTTCGAAATGGAGATATTTGAGTTCCTCAACATCTGTCAGGTGCACGGAATGCCTAAAATCATGGGTGTACTGACACATCTCGATATGATAAAGAACGCTAAAACTTTGAAGACTACAAAGAAAACTTTGAAGCATAGGTTTTGGACGGAAGTTTACCCTGGTGCCAAGCTATTCTACCTTTCTGGTATTGTCCATGGAGAGTACTTGAGGAATGAAATTAAAAACTTGTCAAGATTTATATCGGTTATGAAATTCCGGCCACTAAGCTGGCGTACCACTCATGCATATATATTGGCGGACCGGTTGGAGGATATCACCAGTCAGGAGACTATACGGAAAGATGCAAAGGTTAATAGAGATGTGGTGCTCTATGGTTATGTCAGAGGAGTGCCGCTGATGAAGGAGTCTATGGTCCACATTGCAGGTAACACCGTTTTTATATTTCTCCTTTCTTTCTTTAAAAATTTGTGTGAAATTTTTTTGTTGAGATTTTCACACATACCTTTATATCACAACCTTATCTTAAAAACTAATATTTAATATGCTGACAATATGAAACTTTATAGGTATGCATTATATCTGAATCATCCATAATTCACAACCCTCTAAAACACTTGTCTCATAAGACGCCTTCCATACATCTTTTGGATGTTAAAACCTCCTCTGCAGCTCTATTGTTTTTACAAATTTTTAAGTATTTAACAATATTTTCAGGTGTCGGCGACATGAAGATTAGTGAACTCTCATACCTTCCTGACCCATGTCCGTTGCCGAGCAGCGAGAAGAAACGCCACCTGATGGAGCGGGAGCGACAGATCTACGCTCCATTCTCTGGTGTTGGTGGGATAGTTTACGACAAAGATGCAGTTTACATTGAACTGAAAGGCTCTCATTCACACAAAAAGGAAGACGAGGAAACAAACGAAAAGAAGGCTTTACTCAAAAATGTTGTGGAAACAACCGAAACTGTTGATGAGCAAATGCAAGAGTCGGGATTTAAACTTTTTAGTGGTGGAGCAGTTATATACCCTGACATGGTTAAAGATGATGAATATTTGAAACCAGGTAAGGGAGAGGAAAGTGACTCAGATTCAGGGGATGAGAGTGAGTTGGATAATGACAGTGGGATTGATCAAAGTGAAAAAGATACAAGTAGTAAAGCTGCTAAGTTGCCTTGGGACAATAATTCTGGTTCAGAAGATGATGGGAATAACACTGACAATGATGAAGGAAAATCAGATACAGGGGGAGAAGAATTAGAAGAATCTGATAATGAAGACTTTGGCACAAAATGGAAGGAGAAATTAGGTGAAAAGGCTACTGAAGCTTACTTTGAAAGACAGAGAACTTCAAAAAACATAATGAAATTGGTTTATGGGGAATTTGAAATAGGAAACAAAACTAAAGATAATAAAGACGATTCTGATAAAGAAAGTGGAGAAGAAGACATTGGTGGACTATTCAAGAAAGTAACAGACACACAAAAGAAGAAACATAAAGAAAAAGAAAGACAGAATATGGAAGAATGTTCATTTTTCTATTATCTAGATAAACCAAATCTGAGAGATTGGACAACTGACACTAATAAGCAGTATTTAATTAACAGTTTTGTGACAGGTAAAAGATCAGCCGATGAAGATGCCTCAGAACTGCTAAAATTAGATGATGCTAGTGATGGTGACGATGAGGAGTTATATGGAGATTTCGAGGATTTAGAAACAGGCGAGAAACATGTTTCAGAGGAGAAAACAGAAGATTCTAACCTGTTGGCTACAAAACGCAAGGCGGAAATGACTAAGTCCGAAATTCTAGACAAGAAAATGAAACTCAAAGCCAAGTTTGACTCAGAATATGATAATCCAGATGACCACAGAATCAAAGGAGATCATTCATACTATGAAAATTTAAAAGCTGAAGCTTTAAAACAGTCTGAACTTAACAAATCTGTATTTGAAAACTTAGATATTGGTTTGAGAATTGAAGTCGAAGGTTTCAGACCAGGACTATATGCTAGAATGGTTTTTAAAAACATGCCTTCTGAATTTGTTACGAATTTCGATCCTAGCTATCCAATCCTTATTGGGGCGTTAAACATGGCAGAACAAAACATAGGATTTGTGTCTTGCAAAGTCAAGAAACATAGGTGGTACAAGAAAATATTGAAAACGAATGATCCTCTCGTGATTTCTTTGGGATGGAGGAGGTTCCAAACTTTACCCATCTACTCGAAAATCGAGGATGATTTGAAATGTCGATATCTTAAGTATACTCCTGAACATGTTACTTGTAATATGCACTTTTATGGGCCAGTAACTCCTCAAAACTCAGGTTTTCTAGCTTTACAAACCGTTAGTAACAATCCGAATGACATCAAGCGATTAGGGTTTAGAATAGCAGCAACAGGCAGTGTTAATGAGATCAATAAATCGACGCAAATCGTCAAAAAACTCAAGTTAGTTGGCACACCATTGAAAATATACAAAAAAACTGCATTCATCAAAGACATGTTTACCAGTACCCTTGAAGTGGCTAAGTTTGAAGGAGCCCGAGTAAAAACAGTTTCAGGGATCAGAGGACAGATAAAGAAAGCTCTCAACAAACCTGAGGGTGCTTTCCGAGCGACGTTCGAAGACAAAATCCTGATGAGCGACTTAATTTTCTGCAGGACATGGTTCAAAGTAGATGTTACCAAATTCTATGCGCCTGTGGTAAACATGTTACTGCCAGTTGGAGCCAAAAACGCGTGGCAAGGCATGAAGACGAAAGGGCAATTGAAGAGAGAAAAGAACATCCAAAATCCCGCGAACACTGATTCCATGTACACTGAAGTAAATAGACAACAAAAGGTTTTCAAACCTTTGGTAATTCCTAAAAATTTGCAGAAAGGTCTGCCTTATAGATTCAAGCCCAAAGAAAGGACATCGACATTGTCAGGAAAGAATCCAAAGGACAAATTCAAGAACAGAGTAGCTGTCATCAAGAGCCCTCACGAGCAAAAGGTTACAAGCGTCATGAAAATGTTAAAAACTAATTACGAGAAGAAGAAAGAAGTCCAGAAAGTAGCCACAGCAGAAAGGTTGAAAACGCATAAGAGACAGAAAGACGAAGAAGAGTGGCGTAAAATTAAGAGGCAGAAAGAGTTGAAAAAGAAGATTTGTAGGCAATTGAGTAAAATGGGTAATAAAAAGAAACCTCAAATGTGATTGATAATGATAATAAAAGAGTAATTGAATTTTAAATAAAATTAACAAGAGAGTTTAATTTGTGTGTTTAACCTACTTAAAATTCTATGAATAATCTGTGAATTGAGCATTTACAAAATGGTACTCGTTTCATATTCTTAAGCACACATGCTAATTATTTTTAGCCTGAAAAAGTAGGCCACGCTCTGTGCATACACGCTCGCACGCACACATTTACAAGCAAACTACTCAACCCACACCGATCAGTTAGAACTAGTTCGTCAATGAAGCAATGCGTACGAACAAATTAAACTGTCATCGTAAATGCCCTGTAAGTATCATTTCGTTTCGCAATAATTTAAAAAGTGGGCCCTCAATCCAGATGCACACTCGGAAAATGTGTGCCTGTGAGCGTACTATATGCACAGAGCGTGGCGTACTTTTGCAGACTTCAGTTTATCCTTCGCAGCGCTCGCATCTTTACTTTTTATTTGATCTGAGGTTTTACCATGTTCTTTATCACTCTTTATGTAAGGATAAATTGTACACCCGAAATAAAACAAAGCTGTATATCGTGTAAATTGTATTTACTTCTTACCTTCATGCATAACGTATGTCGTTCGCACATTTGATAAATATTTATACAAAGGTTACACAGTGATTATATTGGTCAAAACAAATCATCGATTTTAACAACTTGCTTCAGACATCTATGGCCCTGTACTTGGAACTGCTATACGTTTTCGGAAGCGAAAACTGTTACACTCAAAGCTTGGAATGTCAGCGCAAGGTAACATGTAACAGTCGCCTGTAAGCTATGCAACACATATGCAAAAGTATATACATTTGAAATTTCACTAACAATCTATGTTACATTAATTCCCTTAACGTGAAGGTAACTTTACTCTTTGGTAGCGAGCCATGGGCCGTGCAAAAATATTTGTTCGTCACAGATCTATCAATATCGGGCAGGAATGATACAAAATTATACTAGTTATTGTTATCGGCGTCGTCGACGTCGAAATTGGCACTTGTGGAGGTTTGTGGAACAGTAACACGGGATTTTTTACAACTGACAGTTATAACGTTTTCTTTTATTACATAACAGCTGAAGAAGCACGATCGGGTACTAATGTTAAAATCGGAGCATAGTCTACACTAATTTAGGACTACGTACGGTCCGATTTAGACCGGATACAGCTATGGGCAAGACGCATTATCTTGCTAGACTACAAGCTATATCCAAAAACAGGACCGCCCGTAGCTCTAGGACGCATGGAACTTAATATACACGTGCCGTGTGCACGGCGGGCGACAGCTTCCATCCCTCCACTTTATACAAAACGTAGCTACACCAAAAAGCTATACACTAACAAGTAACTAATAACTTTGTAAACACAACTTGCATTTATAAAACTTTATATTTATCATAATATTTAGTTGATAATGAAACAATTTGATGTGTATGAATGATATTGAGACGCGCGTCCTAGCTTACACATACGAAGGCGTTCGGTGCAGCATTGGCTGAGCAGACTAGCCGGGCCGAAAAAATCTATAGAGCACAACACGCCGCCATCTTTCTACACCAATGCTGACCTCTCGTTACATATAACTTTACATTTCCTGTAAATTTAGTTTAACTCCATTATATTTCAAGATTCCTATGACAACGTCTAGCTAGACGTTTTTGGATACGTAAGAAATATACAAATAGATTATTGAATGTGGCGAAACTTTAAAGTTAGCTACGACACGAATTACTCTAAAAAAAGTCACGCCGGTGGCCACACGTATCCTCCTAATTTTTATTAATACTGTTATGCGATTATATTACTATATAACGTTACTCATTCGCGGAGTCCTATCCAAGTTCAACAGAACACCAGCCCTTTGACCTTCACGCTAATTATAAAATAAAAAATAATTGTGATTCATAGACAACCGTCATTACACGATTAGGAGGTAATTATTATTCATAATCAATTAGTATTTCATATAGCTTCGTTATGTGACGCTAAACTTCATAACTTAATAAATAATAAATCCTAGATAATAAATAGAGTACTAGAAATTATAAAAATAAATTTGTAATTGTTTGAACACATCCTAGCTAGATATTGCTACATTTCGACTAACTTGATAGAAACATTTATTCAAATCATATTTACATTATATTCGCTACTTATATTCCATCAAATTAAAATCGGTTAGCTATACAAATATGACATTTTTCATTAATTTGTATTGTGACCGAGAGGCAGACGATATAAACAACTGACTAACTTAACCAGATTTTTGGTTCATATTTCTAACGAATTTTTTGCAAAATTTATATGCGTTAGATTGCCGTATTGGTCGCTCGGTCTAAATCAAACCATACTATAATTTATTTGTAAACGCTTAACAAAATATCCTAGCTACGTCTCATCGCCGGTAGATAATAAAATAGAAGATTACAAAACAATGTAGTTAACTCTGTACATAAGACTAGTTCCAGTGTGCTCACATCCGTGCTAAATAAATAAAAGTGTTTTTTCTATTTAAACTTTTACAGAAATCCCGTTTTGGAGTAAAGCCATGTTTTAGATGCTACGAGAAGTCACAGTAACGTATCTACAAACGTAGATGTTACCATAGCTTCTAAAACCGGCTTTCTGATGATGACTAATATCACCTTTTAAATACTTCAGACTGACAAAGGTATTTTTATCCATTCAGCCGTTTTTGCAACAAAAGTTTTTGCGATTAATTGTTAATGTTAACATCCCTAGTTATTGTATGACGATTTATACTAGGAGCGAGGGTATGGAAATAGATTTTAACATATTATATCTATACAATGTAAGTATAGTTGTTTATATAATTAGCTCTGACAAACGGAGAGGCACACATCATCTACATAAAGCTATATATACACACCTCAGCGAGGCACTTGGTAGACAGGTATCTAGAATTTGTTTGTAACTACCCACAAACAATAAAAAACAATTATAATCAAATCTGTTCTGCAGTCGAATCGAAACATTTTTATTGGTATTTTAAAATGTCTTGTCTAATACACACCCAGTATTTTATGAATAGCTAGGTGGTGATTTTTAGTGACATCTACACAAGGAGAGGAGAAGAACCAAAGACAAGAAACAAGGTTATTTGAAAAAAAAAAAGATAATTGGTAAAATAAGATATTAGCAAATCATTACGTTGCATCAATAAAATGTGTCAATTCGACTGAAATATCTTGCAATACACAAATGATAACCATAGACACACATGAACTGAAATAGTTCAACCTCCAGAATCATACCACGCAATCTCGCGACGTCGTAACTCTAATCGCCATTTCACAATTTACAAGTCAATGTTAGTAATATTATTATCTTAATTTGTTTGTTTTCATATAAATGTAGTGAAAAATGCAAATGTAATTTTTATTTCAAGATTTTTTGTTCACGTTATTGTCTTTAACTACCTACACTTTGGGCCGTATGGTTGTAATACCATTGCGAATTTTGTTAAGTTTTCGTATTATAAATTATATCAAAGTTTTTTTTAAGAACTTGTGAACTGTGAAACAGGCTCTAATATATTAGTTAAATTTAACTAATATTTGGCATCAGAGTATGACCGTGTTCATCTGCGTGTGGCGTCTTTTAATTAGAATAAGGAAATTAAAATTAAGAATACAATATAAATTAAAAAGGTTATAGCTTTTATAAAAAATATAAAATAAATCATGACTTTAAAAAACACCACACAACAGAAAGTCCTTACACTTTTTAATAATAAATATCGGAATAAAGATTAAGTACATAGTAAAATCTACTTTATCAGAGCACTTTTGTATTTTATATTATTATATTCAAGCATAATTTGCTACAATTGTATCAATTTAATATTTATTATACACATTAACTTTAGTAGTGAAAACTTTATTGTATCAACAACGTTGGTTCAGTGGAAATATGGCAATACTGGAAAGTTGATTAACCTTTCTATTTGTAGCAACATAAAGTAAAACATATAACTTAAATTTGACCAAAAATAATGTACTCGAAAAGTTTATTTGTACCACTTACCTATCATATTTTATCACTGACTAGCGTTGCCATATTTCGTGAAGACCATAGACTATAAACCACGCCCTCTACCATCGTGCAGAACCTGTCAAACCCAGAGATTCCATAAACTAATTTATATGGAATAAAAAAATTATACAAATTTGTACGTTGAAAACAAAAGTAATAAAAAATAAATAGATAAACTTGATTAAATTAAAATCTACGACTATGCCTTCACTAACCAATCGCAACCATAGTTCTGCGTCATGCCATCCGTTAAAACCATCTGCTTCCGAACCCATTCTATCTAGCTAACCTAACCTTAAACATTTGTCATTGAAAATCGACCATTGTTGCCATCCCTTTCTTATTTAATTAAACAAGAAAAACAGAGACACGATAGTTTATTTTCAATAGGTGTCCCACTTAATTCCGAATGTAATTTAAAATTTATAGACTAATGGCTGTGTTAATGATATTTTGCTGCCTCGCCTGCAAATGAATACAATCTGTCAATCGCCAGCAATTTTGCCTCGTTTAGACACTAAAGACTCGATCTAAGTATCTCGATCTAAGTAAGTAACAAATCTTTATTGAACACTTATTCCTTATTCGTAGTTGAACACCAATAAAAATATGCAATAAGAGAAATAATTTTAATAATCTTATATTGTGAAAAGGTTTTTTATTTTATTGTTATGTAGCTAGTTTATTGACGTCATCAGTTTGAGATGCATTGTTAGACTGGCATAGTCACGGCTCTACCCAGTTTTGCTGTTTCACTTATAATTTTATTGACTAGCGGATGTGGTCACTATTCCTAGCTGGCTGGCCAATGTGGTCACTATTCAACTTGCAGACATACACAATTTTACCAGGCAAACAGTATAATATTCCTGACATGCATACGTGGTCACAACTGTCTGGAAAACGTGGTCACAAATTATTCTGACTGGCGGCAGTATTTACAGTTTACCAACAGACATGTACCTACAACTGGCAGACTTAGTCACCGATGGTAACTGACGAACAATTCACTATTCCTGACATGCATACGTGGTCACTATTAATCCTCTGGCGAGTATTCAGTTTACACAACTTCATGGCAGACGTGGTCACCGTTGCTAACTGGCGGATATGGTCAATATTCCTGACTTGCACGTGGTCACTGACTGTCGAACGTGGTCACTGACTATCGAACGTGGTCACTGACTGTCGAACGTGGTCACTGACTGTCGAACGTGGTCACTGACTGTCGAACGTGGTCACTGACTATCGAACGTGGTCACTGACTGTCGAACGTGGTCACTGACTATCGAACGTGGTCACTGACTGTCGAACGTGGTCACTGACTGTCGAACGTGGTCAGAGTCCGTCGTGTGGCGGCCTAGTTGATGGTGTGGTGTCAGGAGGCCGTGGGGTGCTCGTGGTGCATCCGGGCCGCGCGCTCCGTGCCAGCCGCCAGCAGATTCGCGAACTCCATCTCTAGGATTTGCCGCGCCTGTAATTTACATTTTAATATTAATATATAATATTAATATTATTAATTTTAATATTAGATTCGTATAAAGAACTTCACTAATTGATAGATATAGAGCAGTGATAGCCCTTAACGGTTAAAGAGCCGGCCGAAAATCAGTGAGGCTCGGGTTCGAATACTGGCATGTACCAATGAGTTTTTCAAAAACTTACGTACATATTTATCACTAGCTCGACGGTGAAGGAAAACATCGTGAGGAAACCGGCAGGTCTCAGAATTAATTCTGAGACATGTGTAAATAGACCCGGTCCGGCGATGGGCTCACCACCTATCACGTTTAGGGGTCCAATGTATCTCGTGAAAGGTAAGTATATCCAGTAATGAAATACCTCTGCCTACCCCCTCGGGTATGAAAGGCGTGAGATTATATTATTATATATTAATTGATAGATTTCACCGACGTTAGAAATGCAAGCTTGCCTAGATGAAAGAATTCTTATATCAGTCCAGTAGTTTCGGAGTTTATTAACTACTAGCACCCCACGGTTTCATCCGCGTAGTTTCCGTGGTAATACAGGCATAAAATATAGCTAGTGTTATTCTGAGGTATAAGCTGTATAACTGTAAAGTTTCATCAAAATCCGTTCAGTAGTTTTTGCGTGAAAGAGGAACAAACATCCATACATCTAAACTTTCGCGTTTATAATAAAACATTTAAAAACTACTTTTCTCTTTACATTTTTTTTTTCGAAACAGTAGGAATAGCCTAATATAATAGAGCTAACCTACATGTATTTTACATTTATCAGTTATAGGTTTCACGCGCGTAGTTCCCGTTCCCATGGGAATACGGGAATAAAATATAGCCTATGTTACTCAGGGATATTCTAGCTATCCATTGGAGAAAGAATTTTTAAAATCGGTCCAGCAGTTTTTGAGTTTATTCGTAACAAAAATACAAATCTTTCCTCTTTATAATGTTAGTATAGATAGATACAAAGAAAGAATATATTTTAGACAAGGAGCTATAAATCTCTTTGCTTCCAGTACCGTTGACGAAGTTATCACAAATTATTATGTAATTTGTGGAATTTCTTCACGAATGTTCTCCATATCAAACAGAACACTCGTCCTCTATAGAGGTTCCACCTTCATCAATACCTTATATGAAACTGACCTGGGTGTTTTGCGTGGGTATCTGCAGCGCCAGCGCCATGCTATTGGCGTCGAAGTTGTCGTCGAGAGCGATCAGAGCGCCGTGAACGCCACTCTCCACCAGATTGTTCGCGTATTCCTGCAGAGAATAACGTGTGAGAATAAGAAGAAAGTGTGTGACATTCCGGCAGCGCCACGCTACGGGAATTTGAAGATTGACAGAGCTTTCATCACTTTTAAAAAAACTTTTATAAAATATGAGGTAAAAACGTGTGAGAAGAATAAGAAGAAAGTGTGTAAAATTCCGGCAGCGCCACGCTCTGACAAAAATTTCAAAACTTTGAAAAAAAACCATAAAAACCTTTTATATTATAAAAGCCTTAAAATACGAGGTACCATCAACAAAAGTTCCGCCTGATAAACCTAAGGGTGATTTTTGCGAGCAGTTCGGAAATGGCGCCGTAAATTTTCATACATCAGCCGCGTCAGTCCCACGCGATCAGCCGCGACCCACGGAAGGAATCTGCCTTTACGTACTCTCCATACGATGAAAGCAGCGGAAAGGGTAGTGTCCTGCCTAGTCAAATCAGACAGTCAAAACGAAATTTTAGTATGGAAAATGTACTGAAATAGCACGCTGTGACGTCATAGTTTCTGGTACTCAATCGCTACACTTTTTATGATTCAATATTTTTAAATTTGCTCTTCGTCAGGAAGGAAAACCCGACTTATTTTTATATAGTAGACAAGCATTACATGTTTTCACTTGTTATACTCGCCAAACTGCATAGCAGTTTGTTGGCAAGGTTGCACTCTGTTCTACCAAAAAACACTTATTGCTAAATACATAAATAACTATATCTTATTTTAAAATACCTATTTTATAGAAATTACTTTCGATGTATCATCTTTTTAAAGAATGACAACTCTCAATTTGTCACTGTGTCACGGTCATCGTCTAGTACCTTGAGGTTGATGGCCACCAGCCACCGCTGCAGCCTCTCGTTGGTCCAGACCAGCACGTCGCGCGCCACGTGCTCGGCCGCCCTTCGGCGCTCCTCCAGCGCGCGCACAGAGTACCCCACGCGCTTCAGGCACGCCACGCCGAAGTGCAACGACGTTCTAACAGATAACATTTATTATAAATCAAAAATGTTGGCTACCTCAGACTCAGAAGACAGGGACCAATTGAACCAACAGGTCATCTGGTAATACTGACATAGATAATTGGTAGTAATATTGCAAGTAAGATAATGCGTCGATTATATTATTCGATTTTGACCGTATCGTCTCGTTTCGGTTTGTAAATGTGAATTTAAATATAGTGTTTAGAGAATCGTTATAATAACGAGTGGTCAATGATGGATGTTTGTTGTCTATAAGGCAAACAGGATGTTTTTATATAATCCTAATTCATGACCATGGATACAAGTCCATATTCATAAATGCTCAAAGCACGTTTTATACTTGAGAACAAGTGGCGTAAAAAACTCCATGACTGCACCAATATTTTACACTGTTATTGCAAGACTCGTTTCCACTATTTATCTACAAATATAAGCTACCAAGTTTAAGTCAAGCAAAGGAAAAGTCCATACCTGTGAAAACTGTCGACCATTTTGAGCTGCGTTCTAAGGTCCCGCTTCGTTAGATGCTCCAACATCCTCGCGTCAACTAGACACTCCATGAACGTCGTCCTATACTGTGGTAAACCTGAAAAAAAAAACAATATTACGTGAGACACCGACGTAGGACCTGCCTATGTAGAATGAGCGCCTTGAAAACATTTTGTCGACGCTTATATCGTACATTTGTCTCGTATTTTTAAGAAAAAGAGCGAGTAGATAAAAATTTGTCACGTGTGCTCACAGAGATTAAAATATAATTTGACATAGTTAATAGCGCATTGGGAATATTTTCATACAAAACTTTGAAGCATATTTGAAGCTCAAGCGTCATGTCAGTTAGTATGAACGCGAGCTGTCATTCAGTCGAAATTGTACTAGACTTATTCCACTTGGAATAAATTTTGGCTTCAAATTTTCATCGCTTTGTTCCCTCTATACCCTATTATATTTTATTTAATCTCTTTGCGTGTGCTATTGTATTTGTATAGAAAGTGTTAGTTGGCTCTTTAAAATAGAAGGTCTTAAAAATTCAAATATTTTCTGAGATACATCCAAGAAACAGCAGAGAAATCGCCGGCGATTGTAATAAGAACGTTACAAAGTCCAATGTGTCAAGCTCCACGTGCTCTTTGACTGTACCATGAAAATGTACAATGTGGCGAACCTAATGCCTAAATCTATATGTAGCGACACCTAGCGGTACTACATAGAATTGTTATAAACCGCGCTAACGAAGTTTTCTAATGAGTTTGTATAAATGCAACTGTCCAACATCAACTGTTGAACGATCAAATCGCTAAAGGAATATCTTCCACGATGGAGGAGCATTCCACCTCAGCTCCTCCATATATTTATCAATCGTTTCATAATTTTTCTCGTCGGTTTGGGGACTCTTTTAATAAAAAGTAATATAAAGTAACTAGCAATCGGCCCCGACTTCGCACGGGTGCAATGCTTTATACTAAAACCTTCCTCTTGAATCACTCTATCTATTAAAAAAACCGCATCAAAATCCTTTTCGAAGTTTTAAAGATTTAAGCATACATATATAGGGATATAGGGACAGAGAAAGCGACTTTGTTTTATACTATGTAGTGATGAAGATCGAACCTAATGAGGGCAGCCAGACGTTCCCGATCCACTCGTGGTTCATGTCCCCGAAGGCGAGCGCGGCGCAGGCGGTGCCGCGGGGCGCCGAAGGAGACGTCAACGAGACCATCTCCTGGATGGCCAGCCGCAGCTTCAGCCGGTGTAAAGGATTGCTGATGCCTGCAACAACATTCACCGTACTTTCAATATATATCCCACTAGTTTTCGTCTAAAAACTCACTCCGCCCTCCACCATCTCCTACCTCCCAGTAACATCCCACCTCCTACATTTTAGTCACATCCCACATCCTACCTCCTAGTCACGTTCCACCTCCTACCTCCTAGTCACGTTCCACCTCCTACCTCCTAGTCACATTCCACCTCCTACCTCCCAGTCACGTTTCACCTCCTACTTCCCAGTCACATCAGAGTCACGTTTCACTTCCTACCTCCCAGTCACATCCCACCTACCTCCCAGTCACGTTCCACCTCCTAGATTCCAGTCACATCCCACTTCCTAGATTCCAGTCACATCCCACCTCCTATATTCCAATAACTTCCCACCTCCTACCTTCCAATCACGTTCCACCTCCTACCTCCCAGTCACGATTCACCTCCTAATTACCTATCTACCACTCACGTCCCTCCTACCTACCAACAACCTCCTACCTCCAAGTCCCGTCCCACCTCCTACCTCGCAACCACCTCCCACCTCCTAATCACTTATATCGTACTCACGTCCCTCCTACCTCCCAGCAACCCCCCACCTCCCACTCACCGATCTCCCTCTGGATCTCCTGGTCGGAGAGCGCAGACATGATGGCCCCGGACTTGACGTTGGCCCTGCAGGCGGCCACGTACCAGGCGGGCATGCCCACCCACAGCTCCAGCCAGGCCACCACCGTGGGCCCGTTCCATAAAGCGAACGGCGTGCCCGCGCGCATCGCCTCGCCCAGCAGCTCGTGCCGGTAGTCGCGGTCCCTGCTCACAACGATTGCTCAGTTTCACAATAAACTGTACAGTACGTTTTAACTTGGCTTTTCTGAACATAGGCTTCGCCTGCGCAAACCCCCTACGCCAAATGGTCGCTAAAAATGTTATTGCGCAACTTCAGAGCTGCTAAGTTAAAACGGCCGTACTGTACATAATCTATATAGGTACAGTCAACAAAGTTGTTAGTGTTACATGGCCAAAAATTAAGATTAACTTTTCTCTTAAAGCCTTGAATGTATTTATAGTATTTTTTTGGTAAATTATAGGGATCAAAGATACCTTTCGAAATAAACAGTAATCAATAAGATTTATTTATGACTTCCCCAGAAAAATGAATTCTCAGTTACTGGCCATGTAACCCTAACAACTTTGTTGACTGTACCTTAAAGTCGAATTTACATTACGAAGGTATAGTCAGTTTATTTCACATAGCAATTTACAATAACTTAAACTTAAAAGACCAATAACTTAATCGTAGACTTAGAGAAGACAAAAGTAATGACCTTTCATCAACGAATGCCACAACATATACACTCAGATATTATATTTGACGGTATTGAGATAGGGAAAACGACAGTGGTAAAATTTTTAGGCTTACTCATAGACTCTAACTTGAAATGGCAATCGCATATAGAATTTTTTTGTAAAAAAGTTAGCCAATTCTCGTATGCACTTTACAAATTATCAAATGTCGTAAATCAACAGGCTGTTATCTCCGCATACCATGGTTATGTGCTCTCGCGGCTAAGGTATGGCATTATATTTTGGGGAAATGCGACAAACACTGAACGTGTTTTCGTAATGCAGAAAAGATGTATACTTGCAATAGCTGGTATTAAGAGACTGGACAGTTGTAGACCTTACTTTAAGAAGCTGAAACTCTTGACTCTTTCATCACTCTACATTTACGAGGTTGCTATCTTTGTAATGCGTCACTGTGACCGCTTTTCATATGTTCAACGTGCACGCCGTTGTGATCAGTTGTGTATACCGGCGCTTACAACTGTACTATGCACGAAAAGTATTATTGCGATGGCACCTAAAATCTACAATAAATTGCCAGCTAATATCAGAGAAATAAAGGATATGATCGTATTTAAGAATAGATTGTATGATCATTTAGCAGACAAAACATATTATAGCTTAGCAGAATTTTTTGACGACTAACTAATGAGAGCACAATATAGACATGCTTATTTTATTGAAATTTTGTAATTATTTGGAATTACATATTTTGATTATTATTATTATCATTGACATTAAATTATTCAGTTATTCTATTCTTGACATTGCTATAAAATATGAATCGTGTGATTAGCTTGTAATTTTATAATTTTGTAAGACATTGTATGCCTGATGGTAGACCACAGCGCTCTCTCTTTAAATTTTAAGACCTGCATGATTTGTATAATTAATGTAACCTGTGTGTCACAATAAATGATTTGGAATTGAAAAAATCAATATTTTTTATTACATTAATAGTTCTTCTGACATTAATAGTGTCGTGAAATCAACAGTATCCTTAGGATCATGGCACCGTCAGCATCGAAACTAAATTTTCAGATGCTTTCTCGACCCTAGTTTCACGTCACGTGTAGACGGTGTAATAAGTGGCATAACATTAGTTCATCAAAAAAATTGCGCAGGTTTCGATTTGAGAATTTTTGAAGTAAGGTAAAAAATAAAATGAGGGTACAAAACCTACTTGTTCTTAGCCCGTGCGTAGTCCTGGTGCTGGAGTGGCGCGGAGGTTGGCCCAGCGTGGCCCATCGCATCGTACGTTGGCGTCATGTCGTCCGCCAGCGACGACAGCCCGAGCGAAGACGCAGACGACAACGATCGGCCTCCCTGCGTTTGTTGTAACTGCAAATTGTGATTATCAATTCAAATTACTAAAATCACGTAACATTACCGTCCGTAAACCGACTTTACAGCCCATTATTTTTATTAATCAAGGAGATTTAAATAAACTAGGATACAGAGCGGCCATAGAGAAACTTTGATCATAAAAAAACTTTGATCTCAAGCGTCAGTTTGCGATATACGAACGCGAGCTGTCATTAGGACGTTATCACACTAGACGTATGGCCACTGGGTAACTTAACTTTTGGATATCAATTTTGTTCTTGCACACAAACCCTAACAGGATTGACACTACACACAAATAATAGTAAGTTAGTTTAATAGTAAGTATTATATTGCTAGAATTAAGTTTATTTATTGGTAGATTTAAGTAATTATAACTTTATGACTGAGAGCATCAACACTCAACAGGCCAATGAGGAGTAGTCTAAAAACCAGCACCTGGCGTCCGTACCTCAGCATACGATAAGCCTACCTCCTTTTGCCGGCTACCCCCACATTATTAATGTTTTAGTTTTAAGTAAAATGTAAGCCAATAAATAAGTTTTTATTTGATTTTATTTAGTAACTTACCGGCATTCCAGCCTTCTCTTTCTTACTAAACAGCCTTCCCAAAGAGCTTTTGATGCCTCTCTTCTTCTGCTGATGCATGGAAGCTATTGACACGGCGGAGGCGGCAGCAGCCACGCCTCTCGGCAGTCCTGGCGAGGCTCCGCCCCACGCAGGCGTCGACGTAAGTCCTCCTAGAGACTCTTGGCTTGAGCTGATGAAGGAAATTGAGGTTATAGTCATCATCATCAACCCGTAACGGACCACAGCTGAGCCAAGATAATAAGATTTATGAATTAGCGAAGTCTAAGATAATGGACTCGATTCTGCAGACCACCTAAAATTCCTCATTTTAAGTTAGCTCTATTCTTTTCCACCGCTTTGGAAAGGAAAGGTACAGAAATAAGCGCCATATTTATTTGCAATGTCACAAATTTCAAAATAACAAAATTGAAGAAGACAAGCCATGTGATGGTGAATGATCATCGTCACCCATGGACATCAGCAACACCAGGCGAAATTGTGCAAACTTATGCTAAATGTTTTTTTTTAATTACTCCCTATTGTACAGTCAAGAGCACATGGAGCTTGCTTGGACTTTTTAACGTTATTTCTTTTTTTTTCTTCGAAGGTCATTGTATCTCATACATATCTCTAATAACTCAGTCATACTCACACTACAAGTGTAAAGCTTCATGTGCTCTAGACTGTACAAATAGTAGTAGACGTACAGAGAATATTTATTTCATTATGCAACAATGGCACTATCCGTGTTTATGACGAAATGTATGGTGCTTGATGAAAATAGAATGCTATTGAAGGAAATGGAGAAATGAGAATTATTTGGTTAGCCATGTTCAGAGCTGTAGCGGAAATGGAATTACTAGGAATTACTGTGTTCTATTTCTACTGTGGTTAAGGGGCACACATATTAAAATAAATTACACGTACCGAGTGTTGATCTCATAAGGGAATAGAGAAGATATCGGAACAAAAAGAAGAAATAATTCCTTAGTAATTCCACTTTATTACCTAATTTTTAAATGCATAATTTGTGAATAAATAGAAATTGTTAAAATAGAAATCTCGCAAATTTAAGGCACTTTAATAGTATTCAAAAAAGTGTTGCCGGATAACATTACAAAAAACTACTAAGTTTGATTTTTATTTTGTTAGATTTATAAAAAAGTTTAAATATAACTGGCAGATTTAACTAAAGATGGGTGGTAAAACAGGTAATTATCAACTATCCTATATAAATTAGATTTCAAACACAACTTGTGTGGCATATAATTGAATAACGTGTCGGGGCAGTCACACCAAACATTCAAGTTTATCTCTGACACTGGCTTAGGTCTTAGCCTAAGTTCTAGACTAGTTCTAGGTCTTAGGATAGACGTAGATGAACACCTGTGTATTGGAATCCTGGCCATGCTTCCTGACATTGAAGTCCTGAGCGGCGTGAAAAAAAAATTTTATTGATTAAACTTTTTAAAACGCTACCAAAACCATGATGAGGATGTAATAACACTAATAACATATGAAGCAAAATTTGTTTGTATTACGGCCTTACCACCATTATGGTGCTTAATGTTAGACACTTCACACAGCATCTATTTTAGACATATATATAGTATATCGTATATCATAAAATGTGGGGCCTCATTGACTAGTGACAACATTATTCGTAATCGGCTTTATATATAGAGCAAGCGCTAGCCGCAGAATAAATATAAAATGAAGACAAGACCAATTATAAATACACAATAAGGCCTCTGTTTTAGACATCGGGGTGTTTTATTAATACCTTCCATGTAAATTTTGTGAATACTCACGAATCGTAAGGCGCAGGGTAATGCGTCCTTAGCCTGTCCCTTTCAGCGTGTATGGCTCGAGCGGCTCGTTCCAGTCGCAGCGAGCGCGCCGTCAACGGGGACTCTGCCCCCTCGCCGCCGGGGCCCGGGGCTCCGCCCTCCTCGCACAGCTGCAACTGTTGCGAGTTGAGGTTACGGGACACTTCACCGGCATATCTTATTAAATTATGGAATATCTTATTAAATGATGGAATATCTTATTAAATTATGGAATATGTTTTTTGTCTGGTAGTATTTAAAAACTTTGAAAAGGTATCTTATTAAATTATGGAATATCTTATTAAATGATGGAATAGCTTATTAAATTATGGAATATGTTTTTTGTCTGGTAGTATTTAAAAACTTTGAAAAGGTAAGTTCGATGTAAAAACGATGGTCTTCTATTCTAATGTTTTAGACCACCTTGGTTATTAAACTAATCCATATGAACCTACCTACAACTAAATTTAGCATTATTACAAAACAGTGTGAAGTTAGACCCTGTCTGAAACATATACTGTCACTTTATTGACAATAATATTACAAAGTATGTGTTTAATATTGTGTCTAATTTCAACTACTATTTTGTGGAAAGGCCGTATACGTTTTAACTCGATTATTCCAGTTTATGCAACTAACTTCATTCTACGTCTAAATTTTATGACTACAGTGTGGAATATGTAAAACTATCTCATCTAATACTAAAAGATCAAGTAAAAATTACATGACGCTTATAACTATCTGATTTACATACATAAACTATTTCTATAATATTATATAAACATTCATAGTGTTTAGAATATAAGTTTAAATAGATTAACAATAATAATATTATTATAAATATTAGGCACAGTTATAATATTAATTGTACATATGTATTTAATCGCACATTTAACATTACTATAATAATTGTATGTACTTATTGAAAGCGCTATCTACTTTGCAATAAAGCTTAGCCGTGTATTGGGTAGCTGGAATACATATAATTTATAATCACAGTTTATAATTATATATATCATATTTACATAGACGACAATATTTGCGGGGGTATCATGCCTTATACAATAAAACCGGCCAAGTGCGAGTCGGACTCGCGCACCAAGGGTTCCGTACAACCTTGCAAATTTATGGTTTTCGTAATTTTTCCTTTATCTATGCTATAAGACGTTGCTTCGTACCAAGTTTCAAGATTCTGAGTTCACGGGAAGCACCCTGTAGGTTTTGATTCCCTTGCAAGTGTCGAAAATTTGCGGCATAAACGGCTGTATCTTTTGATTGCGTTGGCTTAGAAGTTTGATTTTTTCACAGCTTCAAGGGACAGTAGACCTGAGTAATTGATATAAATTTCAGCTTCATACCTCCACGCGTTCCTGAGAAAAAGGGTCTTGACAGACGGACGGACGGACGGACAGACGGACAACAAAGTGATCCTATAAGGGTTCCGTTTTTTCCTTTTGAGGTAC
The DNA here is from genome assembly GCA_963855545.1 of Ethmia dodecea. Lineage (NCBI taxonomy): Eukaryota > Metazoa > Arthropoda > Insecta > Lepidoptera > Depressariidae > Ethmia > Ethmia dodecea. Next base: position 865,208 of record OY979448.1, read on the forward strand.
GGAACCCTAATAATAACTCGGGGCACATATTTAAGCTTAGAATAATGCAATTTAGTAAGTATAATTATGTTTACATATTAATATGTATTAAAATAAGGTCATTAACAAACGTTTTAACCAAAAACATTGAAGCAGTGAATGCAGTGCACACATATTACAGCAATATCTGAAACGTACGACTAAACTCATTTAAAATAGTTTCTTTATATTTTGTATTAATAATTTTTTTCAATTATTGTAAACAATTTGAGATAAGTTAAATAGGAGTGTATGACGCACATCTAAATGACTGGCCAATAATATACGAATATAATTAAATATTGGATATTTATTTAATAAATACGCTAAGGTTGTCTGTGATATTTTGGCTTGTAGTAACATTATTTTCGAAGCAAACAAAATTGACAATCTTTCAAAATCGTCTATATCCGCGACTCAACCCAACTACTGTGCAGTTACGTGCATGTATCACACAGCACAAAACATCATCCGTCTGTGCTTAATAAGCATAAAATCTGTTGCAAACTCGCAAAAGTGTATCTCAATTGTTCTAAAAATGGTATAGTTCAGTCGTACGTGTAATCTAGCACCGCAGACACCGACCTGGCTGGAAGGCAGGCTCTCTGATGCCGGGGCGCTCCTGTAGTGGTGCGCGGGAGACATCGACGCTGGCGCCTGGCACACGGGACGACAATACTCAAAACGCGCAATGTAACAGTGTGATGCAACATTTAAAGAAATTGATACCTATTCAACTCGAGTATACTCAAAACGCGCAATGTAACAGTGTGATGCAACATTTAAAGAAATTGATACCTATTCAACTCGAGTATACTCAAAACGCGCAATGTAACAGTGTGATGCAACATTTAAAGAAATTGATACCTATTCAACTCGAGTATACTCAAAACGCGCAATGTAACAGTGTGATGCAACCTTGAAAGAAATTGATACCTATTCAACTCGAGTATACTCAAAACGCGCAATGTAACAGTGTGATGCAACATTCGTGGAACGAAATAAATTACTATGCAAATTTGAGTATTCAGTCTCGATTGCACAAGTACGATTTTGATGACTGAATATTGAACTCTGTTGCATTACCTTTAGTCACGTTATGTGTTACGTTAATTTGATATATAGCTCACAGAATAGTGAATTCTTGAATTGGAGGGTATATAATTATTATTAATCAACTACATATGAGCCTAGCTGTCATGTAGTTATATAACAATAGTTCTATGTCTAAGACGGCCGACAGTTAAGGAGATAATATATATTTCTCGTTGCCATATAGTAGAATTGATCATTTCATGATGCTTTCAATCGTTGTAGGTATACCATTTTATGAAATTGAAATAGAAATTTCTAAGGTATGGTCACGACACATTTATAGAATAAATTCGTTGAATAACTTTGAATGACTTGTGCAAGGAGGGTTTGAAAAGACTCTATTTAAGCCTCATTGGGGGGGGGGGGGGGAGGTAAACCGATACTCGCGCCCGCAGCTTCGAAAGGGGGAGGAAATAGAAGAAACATGTGGGTTTTTAGTCAGTGCAAGCCTGACACATAGTGGTAGAGTCAATCAGTAATGGCAGTCAATGTCAACTTTGTTGATTTTTATCACAGAGATTAAAATATAATAGGGCATAGAGGTGGCATTGGCAATATTTTCATACAAAAACATTGAATCTCAAGAGTCTGTCAGTTACTATGAACGTGAGCTGTCATTCGTTCGAATCAGTACTAGACATGATGACCTTAGGTAACAATTTTTCTCTTCATATTGTCCTCGCTTAGGTATAACCTCTAACCATCCATACCATATACCATATATATATACCATAACTTCTAACCATCTGTCACACTGACACCATTTTCATACAATATATCTTACTCTATAGCGTAATAAAATCACAGTTCCACTGTTATTTAATATCTTTAAAAAGCATCACTGGCGTATGCCGCTTTTGTGATATCAATAACGTAATTTTAGCACCAAATATATACATTTTTTTACACTTACGGTATGGTATTTGTGGTGGGAGGAGAGATGGGGTCGGGAGGGGGAGGCAGCCAGCGGAGGCGACTCTCCTCGCCGTGACAACAAGTTCATATGCTCGTAGCTGCCCACCTGTGGAACATTTGTTGAATAGTTTTAACAGATGACTTCATTCTATTGCGGTATACAAAGTAGTCTTATGTAATCCAGCATGGCTGTCGACGAATCATTCAACTGTTGAAGCTATTCGTGTGTTGATATGTCAGTCAGGACATTTCTCTTTGTAACATGTACCTAAAAAGTAATTTCTCCCTTTTTGTGCAGTCGGGAAAGAATGTAGCGTTAGAAACTCAGGAGAAGTAGACGAATATATCGACACCTCACACTTCAAAATCTGTCTAACCGGTTACGCTAAAGGCTGCGATAAAGAAATTAGATGTGGGTGATTTCATGAGTAGCATGTAAAAATCATATAAATGTCATGACCATGGATACAAGCCGTTCGGTCCTTTTGTTTTCGACTTATGAGCTTGTATCCATGGTCATGGTCAAGACAATCCAAATATTTCTCACATGCTACTCATGAAATCGCCCACCTCTAAAAGAAATAGACTCACACCTGAAAATCACTACACTCATTTTAGGGCATTCAGCTAAAAACAAATATAATAATTATATTTGTTTTTAGCTGAAGAAGGAATGATGAAGAGGAAGAAAAAACCGCGCCCTGAAATTTTTTGTTACCAAAGCTTATTGGATTATACCTGTTTTAGTATGTAATTATACTATTTTTTTTAATAATAGAGTGATATGTTACACATTATTAGCCTAAACATGTTAAATGTCACTTACGAGGTTTTCTAACAAAAAACTCACTATTTGGACTGCAGTTACAAGTTAATCAATGAAACCGGGTAAAATAAAAAATAGTTATTTACATTAAAATACATATAATTTTAAATAAAATTAGATTTGTGATTACAAATTCTTCTTGTTTTAGGAAAATTCTTAGTAAAAAAAGTTTAAAGTATGTAGTCAAAAGATTTATAAAAAGTCGAATAACTATGAATCGTAAGATGCTGAACCATCTTGACCTTTCGTTTTCTTGGTTTTACATAAATTTTGGTTTGGACTGCTGACTATTGCCATCCGTCGACACAACTCAGAAAGATAAAGCAGTCTCTGATATTTTGGACTTTTCTAACATACAGTAGCGCTTTCGAATTTTGCCGTCATTTGTATTTTAATAGAAAATTTTGTACTCTCTGCATGCCTTTTTAAATATTTTATGCTGGTTATAAAAAAAAGTAAGTAAGTAATTAAGGGATTTTGGAGGCGGACCTTCTAAATCGTGTAGGTACAGTTTGACATTTCCGTAATGAATAAGAATTACATGACCTTGCGTGGCTAAATATCTGAATCTCATTCTCTTTCATAAAGTTATTAAGAATAATTGGACGTTCTTTTGTGTTCTTGCGCCCTTTTCTCCACTTTAATCCAGAATCTCCTAATTAGGTTCAATATAACTTCGAGAAAACCTCGTAACCACACATACGTAGTTTATTTTCCAGCTATTCTGTGTAAAAAAAAAATCCTCGTAAGTGAGTTTGCGAGGTTTTCAAACAAGAGATAATTAAATGAGTTTTTCTTTCAAACGAGAAACAAAAATTGCAATAACATCTGAAATATTAATTAATACAATTTACCAAATTATTTATAACATCAAAAGCACTTACTTCCTTCAGAAAACAGTATAACTATACTGAAAAAACGACTTTGAACTATTGAATTGGCAGCCACGTATGCACTTTCTTACGAGGTTTTCACAGCAGACTGACATACGAGTGCTTTTACGAGGTTCTCATTATAGGTCATAGATGGTGCACCATGTCTATGATGTTTACTCGAGTAAAACTAGAACGTCCGTTACGAGGTTTTCTTTCCAAATATGTAATAAAAAAAAACCATGAAATTTCAAATACGAGGTTTTCACTCTAAGGCGACGAATATGTATAAATAGTTTCAGCGTATACACGATGTAGCTCTCACCCTGGACTCCAGCTCCTCAGCCCTGGCCTCTGTGCTCTGCTTCTCCTCCTGGATGAGCCTGATCTCGGTGTTGATGGCGTCCAGCTGTTCCTGCAGCATCAGCGCCAACGCCGCCGCGTCCGTGTGGCCTTCCACACCGCCGTCAGATTCGTCGTTCTACGAAATATGGTAAACGGTTTATTGCCACAACGGTCTTTAAAGTTAGACGCCGTCTAAAACTGATGCTGTCTTTTTAACAGATTGTCTAAAATGTGACAGCGTGTTTTTACAGAGTGTCAAATTTTATTATTTATATTTTTTATTGGATTCTATTATTGAATATGCTTAAAAAACAAGTGACAAGATTTAAAGATGAAAATTTTAACAACTTGCGACATCGTGGCTTGAGGCAGTTTTTACGTAGTACCAAATAAGTATTTTCATAACGTTACATAGTTCAACATTTTCTACATAACTTTTTCGTTTGTTTATAAATTTTCATGTTACTTTGCTTCATATATTATTAATGATAACATTTTTGAATATTCTACTTAATAAAGTTATAACACTGACCGATTGATAATTTGATATACAACGCAGAAACAGAACCACTAAGTTTGAAAGCATGCACTAAGAAACCTCGCACCAAACGTTAACGGCCATTTGGGCCCTTGTTTTTTTTCACTTCTCTTGGTAATCGCAAAAACCTTTCCTAGTAACCTACACTTATCTTATCCACGTAATCTATATATATCAATGCCACTTTTTGTTGTTATTTTATAACTCAAAAACGGGCTCACCTATCCAAACCAAATCTTTAGGCTTTATTTGGACTTTCTAGCAGATGGTTTATGTGAAGTTTGCTTAAAATCTGTCGAGTGGTTCTTCATTTATACGTTGCGAAGCACGTACCGGGTCGCTAGTATAATATAATAATAATAATTTGTAGAACACAAATCACACACCGTTATTTAGACCTAAACTAGGCAGAGATTGTACTGTGGGTCCTAAACAACTGATAGACATACTTAAATAAATTTAGACATGTTCAATCCAATCAAACCATGGGGGCCCCACATAATACCAGCGTTAGGGCCCCACATAGCACCAGCTTTGGGGGCCCCACAAAATACCAGCGTTAGGGCCCCACATGATACCAGCGCGGGGGCCCCATATAATACCAGCGCGGGGGCCCCATATAATACCAGCGTGGGGGCCCCATATAACACCAGCGTGGGGGCCCCACATAATACCAGCGTTGTGGCGTTTCACAAACCGCCGCAGCTTGTGTTTTTTATCTTTAAGATTTTTTATCTCCTATGTAAAGGTGTTCCTAATAAATATTTTTCTTTCTTTCTAGTATTCTAATACGCACCTCAGCATCGCTGGACACGTCGAAAGCCTGCTGCACATTGGCCAGCACGTGCGCTTGATGCAGCTTCTCCCACGACCCGTCCAGCTGGTAACAAACACAGAGCTTGTCTACGTAACACTACTATTCTAGCAGATTCCTTAGCAAGTGCTTGTTACTTCTAGAATCTTCTAAACACACAAACAAATGAAAAAATAAATTTATATTGGTTTTAGCGCTTTAAGAGTCACTTCTAAGGAGACAATCTTAGCCACAATCAGTAAATGGACTTTACCTACACAAATTTTCTTTGTAATAAAGAAATATTTGTAGCCTCACCATGTGTGGTTAAAATGTGTCTAAAACAGATGCTGTCCTTTTTTGACTACAATGTTAAAACAGTGACAGCATCTGTTTTAAACAGCGTCTAAACCGTTCTGTGAAAAGACGGATTAAAAACCATGATGTCTAAAAACCCAAATGGAATTAGCTTTATTTTATGAAAGTTAATAAACAAGTCAAATACACTTCCGTTTTTTCACTGTGATCAGTGAAGAAACGGAAGTGATTTTTTGTTGGTCAAACGGTTATTGATCCTGAGACCCCTGACTCAGTAGCCAATCTCACTACCAACTGCACGAATGTGCTCATCAAACTTTACTACTAGCAAGTGCTCTCACAGCTGCATCCTAGATGACCTAAAAACAATACCTTAGTCTGGAACATCTGCACGGGAGGTTGAGGCGGCGCGCCAGGCGACAAGGAACGCGTTAACGCGTCCGTCTGCTGGATATTGAAAGCTATCTCCTGCTGCAACATCTGTCGCTTCAGCTGGAATAGACAAATATATTATGGGATATTATACACATGGGGTTTTTTTAATTTTGCAAGGAAGTTTTGCAAAATATATTTAAAAGATTATTCAAAATTTTTAGTCAATAGTATGATATTTTAGTAATAGTACTTATGTGGGCTCACAGCACAGGTGCCAATGACATATTTATTTTACAAAAAAAATGTATACGCATCCTTTTTAATATACGCCCTAGAGACTCTTGTAAACCTCATTTCATAAATGGGAAAATTAAACCTTTCCGTGTTTCTACATACTAGAAACCGTAATGTTTGTAAGACAACATTTACATCTTTTCACCTTTCTTAAAAGCGACCGTCGTAAAAATAAATGGGTGTTATTTAAATGGTTAGCAGAGTATTCGTATTTTTGTAAGCAGAAAAATATAATCTGTAAGCAGAAATAGCTAATTGGTCAGCAACTCATGGCCAGCAAACATTACAAAACCTATCAGCAATTTATGTCATCCTGGATGGCTGTAATTATTTTTGAGCTGCAATGAGCTGCTACTGTTTAATAAAATTTTGGTAAGCACTCAGAGGGGAAGCAAAAAAATATTTTTTGAGCTTCTTATAAAAGTAGCAAAAACAATCTCAGCAAACTTGTCATGCGCAAAATGGGCGCATTCCTTACGTAGATTAGGAATGACTTTGGATTATGCAACTTTTATGATTATGATTATTATTACGCTTACAAGTAGTGGTGGTGCTGGTGGTAGTGGTGGTGGTGGTTTTAGTGGTAGTGGCAGTGACAGTGGTGGTGGTTGTGGTGATGGTGATGGTGGTAGTGGCAGTGGCTGTGGTAGTGGTGTTGGTGGTAATGGTAGTGGGAGTGGGAGTGGGCTTGGGAGTTGGGAGTGGGAGTGGGGCGTAGGAGGGAGTAGGAGGTAGTAGGAGGGAGTAGGAGGTAGTATGAGGTAGTAGGAAGTAGTAGGAGTTAGTATGAGTTAGTAGGAGGAGAGTTAGTGGGAGGAAGTAGGAGGTAGTAGGAGGTACTAGGAGTTAGTAGGAGGTAGTCGGAGTTAGTAGGAGTTAGTATGAGTTAGTAGGAGTTAGTAGGAGTTAGTAGGAGGTAGTAGGAGTTAGTAGGAGTTAGTAGGAGTTAGTATGAGTTAGTAGGAGGTAGTAGGAGTTAGTAGGAGGTAGTAGGAGTTAGTAGGAGGTAGTAGGAGTTAGTAGGAGGTACTAGGAGGTACTAGGAGTTAGTGGGAGTTAGTAGGAGTTAGTAGGATTTAGTAGGAGTACCTACCCCATCCTACTACCTCCTACTAACTCCTAGTAACTCTTAATAACTCCTAAACTCCTAGTAACTCTTAATAACTCCTACTAAATCCTACTAACTCCTACTAACTCCTACTAACTCATACTAACACCTACTAACTCCTAGTACCTCCTACTAACTCCTACTAAATCCTACTAACTCCTACTACCTCCTACTAACCCCTAATACCTCCTACTAACACCTACTAACTCATACTAATTCCTACTAAATCCTACTAACTCCTACTACCTCCTACTAACCCCTAATACCTCCTACTAACTCCTACTACCTCCTTCTAACTCCTTGTACCTCCTACTAACTCCTCGTACCTCCTACTACCTCCTAGTACCTCCTACTTCCTCCCACTAACTCCTACTAACTCCTACTAACTCCTAGTACCTCCTAGTACCTCCTACTAACTCATACTTACTCCTACTAACTCATACTAACACCTACTAACTCCTAGTACCTCCTACTAACTCCTAGTACCTCCTATTACCTCCTAGTAGCTCCTACTTCCTCCCACTAACTCCTACTAACTCCTAGTACCTCCTACTAACTCCTAGCACCTCCTACTAACTCCTACTACCTCCTACTAACTCCTACTACCTCCTACTAACTCATACTAACTCATACTAACTCCTAGTACCTCCTACTTCCTCCCACTAACTCTCCTCCTACTAACTCCTACTAACTCCCACTAACTCCTACTAACTCCTACTAACTCCTACTAACTCCTACTAACTCCTACTACCTCCTACTAACCCCTAATACCTCCTACTAACTCCTACTACCTCCTTCTAACTCCTTGTACCTCCTACTAACTCCTGGTACCTCCTACTACCTCCTAGTACCTCCTACTTCCTCCCACTAACTCCTACTAACTCCTACTACCTCCTACTAACTCCTACTAACCCCTAATACCTCCTAGTACCTCCTACTTCCTCTCACTAACTCCTACTAACTCCTACTAGCTCGGGGTTAGGCGGGCGTAGGAGTTAGTAGGTGGGGGTAGGAGGCAGCAGGAGGGGGTAGGAGGTAGCAGGAGGGGGTAGTAGGAGGGTGTAGGAGGTGGTATGATGTTGTAGGAGGCGGTAAGAGTGTATAGGAGGCGGTAGGAGGGGGTAGTAGGCGGTAGGAGGGGGTAGTAGGCGATAGGAGAGGGTAGGAGGGGTAGGGGGCGTAAGAGGGGGTGGGAGTGGGAGTAAGAGTGGGAGTGGGAGTAGCTATTGTATAATTATTCACGACATGTTTTCTCTGCTGTTCAATCATGAAGTCTTGCTGACCAAGTAGTAATTTTGCGGACCAAGTAACTATTTTGCGGAATGAATGTTTATTATGCAAACCCATGTTATTGTAAGCTGCCTATTTCTGATTTAATTTTTGACCATTATTAAAATTATTTGCCGAACAAGGATTGCTGCCTGATTTTTTTATTTGCGAACAAAATCTTTGTATGCCGACCAAATGATTTAAATGCTGATTTTTTGTGGCTAACCAAATTTTAAAATTGCGGACCATTTAATTACTTCTCAAAATAAATTAATTCTACCACCTCCAAGAATAGAAATGTTTAGAGATAGCCCATTATACAGAAGCATACTTATTTATAATAAAATTACAGGATCTATTAAATCATTAGATTCTCAAAAAGCCTTTAAAAGCAAACTTAAACAGATACTAATATACAAAAGTTACTATAAAATAGAAGAGTTTATGAATGATAATTATTTACACTTAGATTAGATTGCTACACCCTGACAGGGTCTGTACATACTCTTGTTATGTTACAATGTGCAATAAATAAATAAATAAATGAGTAGTCGCCTGAGATAAGCCGCTGTGACAGAGAGGTGCTGCCAGGTGTTTGTTTCTACCATTTTGGTACGAAACCATAAAAATAGGTAATAAACTTTAATTCGTTGACTCTTTAAACAAATAAACACACATTTAAGAGTTCAATGTAATAATTACGACCGAAGTTAAAACAAAATATCCCGGACCTATGAAAGTTTTGAAATAAATTCAATAGTGTTCATTCTGACGTACGTTGCTTCTACCGTACATCTGTCATTACCGGCAGTGTATGTGGAGCAAGCCTTGACCATGTAACAAATGTCAAATATCAATTATTGCGATTCCAATTACGCATAAGGCCCCTGGTAGGTCCCCAATTCCTGAGTGTTCTTGTCTGCCTATATGTCTATAGTACTTAATCTTAGGAAGTCTAACTACATTGTAAATGCTTAGATAACAACAGAAAGCCAATAAGTCTCCTATTTTGACCATACCTGTTCAGTCTCCATGCGCCACTTGGCCAGCTCCTTGAGGATCTCCTGCTTCTCGGCGAGCAACTCGTCCGCGTACTTGCGAGTCTTGTCCAATTCCTGCGTCAGCGCATTCTTCTCGTCCAGAGCGTGCATGCGCTCCTTAAGGTGTACTTGAAGCCTGGACATCGAATTTGTTTATCATATTATTACTATTATTTGGGACTAGCAGCGCCCCGCGGTTTCACCCACGTAGTTCCTGGTCCCGTGGGAACACGCGGACCAAACATAGCCTATGTTACTCGCTGATAATGTAGCTTTATATCGGTGTATTTTTTTTTATGCGATAGTGAGTTTGTTTGAACAAACAATCTCACTATCGCATAAAAAAAAAATCTCAAGCCTTTTATCCCCGAGATGGTATTCAGAGGTATTCTATTACTGGATATACCCACATTTCACAAGATATAATGGAACCCCTAAACGTGATAGGTGGTGAGCCCATCGCCGGACCGGGTCTATTTACACATGTCTCGGAATTAATTCTGAGACCTGCGGGTTTCCTCACGATGTTTTCCTTCACCGTCGAGCTAGTGATAAATATGTACGTAAGTTTTTTTTTTTAAACTCATTGGTACATGCCAGGATTCGAACCCGAGCCTCACTGATTTTCGGCCGGCTCTTTAACCGTAATCTATCTATCTTTAATCGTATCTATCACTGTCGCATATATAATATTTACAAAAGTTTCGAATGTCTAGTCAGCACTTACTTTTAGGATTTTCCTGATGTATTTAATAATTATGTGGATTTGGACACTACCGTCTTTCCACTGGATGATAAGTGATATACCATCGAATGTAACTTAAAAGTTTTTTTGGGTCAGCCACGGAGTCTTTCAATGAGCTGGCCTAGTAGCATTTGCTAACTCTTGCAACGTGGCTAATCCAGCAGAGTTTTAGATCGAATACCTGGTTAGATCTAGGACCTGTACCCAAGGGCGAAGCTATAGCTTATCCATAGGGGGAAGATCTTTACAAGTAAACTAGTTATTCCGTGACTTAAAACCATAACACAGAAAATCTGTGAGCGCCAATACAATCAATCATATCGTCAAATACTGATGCACAAAAGCTGGTTATTGTGCAAACATTAATATTATCACATAGACTACAACGTCGTCCACCCTCCCTTAAGCCGTATACAGAAAGAAAGCTGAAAACTTATCGGTCTACGCAGGTAACCGGCGCAGGCATTTATATGAACCAGCGCCGATAAGCGCCGACAATCTTCGACAGGCGCCGGTCAGCGCTGGTGCCGCCCGCCAATCATCGTACGACATTTTGCTCGCTCTGCTTCAATCTGCTTGCTTTATGTAGAATTGACCAGCGCCGATAAGCGCTGATAAGTTTTCAGCTTTCTTTCTGTATACGGCTTTATATCCCCTCTAGTGTGGCGAGACCCGCTGCGGGGTTCTGTCAAATACCTATCAATCAAGTGTGGCAAACCCCGCTGCGGGGTGCTGCTTACCCGCTCATATTTCGCGCCCATACACACTGGGAGACTGTTTTTATCTCTGTTTCACTAATTAAAACGTGTTAAGCGAGAAGGGAGACAGCTAGCAAGCCGTCGTTTATGTACTTTGTAGAGGAAAAAACCCACTTGAGGCTGTTTTAAAGATAGGCACCATTTTTGTTCTACTGTTAAATCTTTGATTGTGTAAAATATTTGTATGAGTTATAGATATTGTGCTTTTTATTTGTAAATAGTATTATAAGGTTTTCATGAAAACGGTCACTAAGCTCAAAAGTGGTTTGTTTAAAAAATATAGTCCAAAACCTCTTCTACATTTAGGTACCCCGGTTATACCACCTGTACAACTTTATTACTACACAAATATTACAAAAGTACTTATTTATTGGCAGCAAACTTAATTATAAAAACGTTCAGTTCGATAAAAGGGCTTCTGCTAGACCAAGGGATAATAAAATGCAGTTTTAGTGGAGGTTGGGCCCCTAAAAACCCTTGACTGTGGTGAACCCCTCTGCGGGTTCCACACTCAATGCAAATCGGCCATTTTGACTCCCACACTTGAGGGGTTATACGGCCGTTTCTGTACCGTTCATTACATCACTCACCTGTCATTAGATTCTGAAAGCAGCTTGTCAACTGTGGCGGAGAGGCGAGTGTTGTGTTCCTCGTTCATCCGCAGCCGCTGGTTCAGCCTCATCAGCTCGGCGTTCTTTTCCTCCACGCTCGCCTCCAGCCGTTGGATCCGATCCTCGGCCGAGCCATGCCTCTCCTGGGCCTGGGGGGATTTATTCTGTGAATGGGGGGAACATCTGGGCGATTCAGATGGTTGCGAATGGTTCTACGATACATGGTTAGTTGGGGATAAAGAGATTAGTAAGAGACACAGGGTATTTTACTGCTTAGTCAAACGAGTTACTTTTTATGAGCTGTCAAAACGAATGAGTACTGACTTTGTGACGTCATAGTTTTTAGTAGTCAATTGCATTACTTTTTTAATTGCTTTATTATTAAAAATGATAGAATTGTAAAATGAAAATATACATAAAAGATGATACATAATCTTTTTAAAAAATGATTACGTGCTATTTAATTTTGATACAGTGAAATACCCTACTGTAACATATGAAGATATATTTTTTCAATTTACTGTTGTGATCATAGATTTTGATTTTTTTTTTGCTGCGGTTGATGATTTTCATTGTGTGTACTCTGTTGTGTTTAAAGCTGAAACGTAGGCGTGAAGGAGTGGATCTAGGAAGTATGAGCATGTAAGTAGTACATAATGATAACAATTTGCTAACGAAAATAATACCTAACTATGTACTTAAAAATAAATATTTAGATTTCGGATACGCTCGTGTTGTGTTGTTTTCTTTTGTTTATGTTTTGAGAGTGTGCGTGTATTGTAACAGAAACGAATAGGTACTAAATTAACCCCAAAATTGTATGTAGTTAGACCAATTTTCTTTACCTATTTCTAACAATCAGCAGTTTTGAACTGTCTTACCAAAGACGTTTAAAGAAAAAGTTTCAAGAGAATGATTTTCTTCCAACCTCTTTGTGTCTTATATTTCATTGTATAAGTTAGTATGTAAATATTATAGACTTCCTATTAAAAATAAAAAACAATTATCAGTGTCAATAAAGTAGTTTTACGAACAGTAATTATCTACATTATCTGGTCATAGATTTTAAGATGATTTATGTTAGATACTAATTGGTTTAAGTATGAATGAACTATATCTAGACAATCACATTGGAAGTGATGACAGGGTTGAGGAACTAGATGGCAATGTATCATTTAAAGCGAAGCATGATCAGTGTTTTACTGTTAGAAATAAGGAAAATATACTGTTTACCATTTAGAAGTATATTAGTAAAGCACTTAGTCAAGTAACAGTAAAAAAGTGAAGTAGTTAGTACTTATTGTAATTGTAATATTCATAAATCATGAGCAGTGATGGGTTCGATTCCTGGTGAGGCCATGTACTAATGAGTTTATCAAAAATAATATCACTAGCACGACGTTGAAGGAAACACCGCCTGCCCTATAATTGGTTCTGTCCTCCTATTTTGTCATTCTGTTCGACTGAAGTTTACGTTTTACAAAGCCGCTTGGCTAACCGTCAGAACCGATATTTATGAACTTCTTTAAGATATTAAATAATTGCTGGGCCACCCACCTGGCTTAGAGCTTCCATCCTGGCTTTGAGCTGCTCCTCCATCTCTGGCAACGAGGACATCTGCGACAACTTCTGCGTCGAGAGCTCCAGCTTCTCTTCTATTGCCGCGATCTTCTCTTCTTGCAGCTAAAGCATATTTACATGGTCATGGGGTGCTTCATGCTCGGATCATGACACGCGGTGACTTTTGGGCAGTTACTAGTGGGCAGTTACTACTGTGATGACAGGATAGTTAATTAATGGTAACATGAATTAGAAGGGAGAGGCAGCTACCTATTGACATATTACTTTTTCTTTCGGAGAACTAACAGAACTTAACAAAATAACTCTAAAGAGTAAAAGGGCAATTTCAACGAATAGTACCAATTAAATCCCTTCATAGTGGTTGCCTACGACATATTTAAGACACCTACATACCATATTTCAAATAGCGGGTGCCCAGCGGCGTTTTTCCGCGTGGATTCAGTTTATTCCCGTTCCCGTGGGAATTTCCAAAAATCCCTTCACACCGGTTTCCTACGACATTTGAGACACCTTCATACCATTTTTCAAGTTTCTATGTGTTATCGTTTCGGAGTAGTACGTATTTCTCTTTTTAACCAGTTTTTATATTTTCCCGTGGGAATGAGATATTTTCCTGGAATAAAAAGTACCCTAGATGTTGACCCGGGTACTCAGTTATCTCCATACTAAGTTTCATCAAAATCCGTCCCGTAGTTTTTAAGTGATGCGTGCACAAACAAACAGACAAAAATTCCAAAAATTTGTGTTATGGTATCTATATCGATAACTATATACACTACCGTTAAAATTTTAAAAAAATCTTTCATGTACAGACACTGCCCCGTTAGAGTTTTATTATATGTATAGATATGTATATAGATATTTAAAAAAAAAAACATAGTCAAATTGAGAACCTCCTCCTTTTTTAAAGTCGGTTAAAAAAGAATCTAAAAATAGAACAAACAATGTATAATTCTACGCTAATTACAAAGTTCCCACAAATAATGTGTTAATAAATTGATACTCAGATTTACATGAATTATCTAAAAGTAATTTAAAAGATAAAAAAAACAACAAGTAAAAATAGATGAAAAACTTATAATATGCGGTGTCCTTTCTGACCAATAATTTCCTTTCCAGTTCCTATAATGGGGTTGGCGTTAATTTGAAAGTTGACTATATTGGAGCCTCATCATTTTGGTATGTACAGTCAAGAGCATGCTAAGTTTGACACTTTGGACTTTGACCCGGCCCTGTATTCTATGGCGCGCAGTATAAATCGGAGCTCAGCTTAAACTGGTAGTGTAAACCTTGCCTTGCTTGACTGTACAACTATTTAAATCAATGCATCGTCTTGTCGAGTTGTCTGTGTGAGTAATGAAGTATATCTTATATATTACCTTCAGTTGCGCCTGTTTGTGCTGCAATTCCTGCTCCAGCTTTTCATTGAGGTCATGCAGCGATGTGGACTCCCTCTGCGCGTTCAGGTACCGTTTCTCCAGGGTCGCTATCCGCTCCTCCTACACACACAAACACAGTTTTAAATTAGTTACCAGAAGCGCCAAGCGGTTTCACCCGCGTAGTCGATAAAACTTTGCAGGATTGTAGTATTGGCTGGGTGCGCGATGACAGCGCCCACTAGTGGTAACAATTAGGGCGGACTTGGAAATGTCAAATGGCTGGCTGTCATTACGAAAAGTAAGTAAACACAAAAATAATTTCAGTGAATCAACGTTATTTACTTAAGTCCTGTTGGATATTGTAAGTCTATAGCGTCGATAATAATGTTGACTTTTTTTATTTCCCGTCAAAAATGCCATAATCAGTAAATTTCATGCAGTATACCTACACGGACTTTCTCATGGCTTCACGGGAAATAAGTAAAGAAACGGACAAAATTTATCGACTAGAGCGTTTCATGAATCTTGTAGACCATTATTTATAGCAGTACTGTCGATAATAATGCAGATTGTTGTGTATTTTCAGTTCAACATGGCCCAAAGAGATTAAAATATCTTTGACATGGTCAAATTGATTATAAAAACTGGATTCCGGACAATAACGCACAATATAGTTTTCAGCCACAAACCACTACAAAAGACAAACAGTTAGTTTTGGCTCAACATGTGCAAGATGTAAAAGAAATAAAATGTGAAAATCAAATAAGCCACACCATTGAAGCTAGTGTAATTAGACCAAAGAGATTATATTTTAATCTCTTTGAATTAGACAAACTTCATGTGACATCAACGCCATACAAAACATCATTGCAGTCGTTGATCTTGTTTCCAACTTGCTCTTGGAAATTTATAGAATCTGCGATCACTATTTTTGCCATTATTCTTGCAGTTGACTACGCAATAGGTTTCGTTACCCATGTTCAAGTATTTATTTCCACTAAGAATGCACGAATACGTAAATTTCTCTAGTAAAAAGTGACAGTTCGTCTGAGTTCGTCCGACCCGAGTTTCTTTTTTAGCCACCATGGGCGCTGCGATCGATTCGTGGTTCCCCCACCCCCTACTTCGCACCCAGCCAATAGTATAAGACAACACTTGCATTAAAAAAAAAACCTAACCGAAGTTAGGTTTTTATACCTAAACTAGCGACCCGCCCCGGCTTCGCGCGGGTGCAATGCTAATACAAAAACCTTCCTCTTGAATCACTCTATCTATTAAAAAAAAGCATCAAAACGTTGCGTAGTTTTAAAGATTTAAGCATACAGCACGGCCGTTTTAACTTGACAACTCTGAAGTTGCGCAAATGGCTGCGCAGTAACATTTTTTAGCGACCATATGGCGGTAGGAGGGGGATTTGCGCAGGCGAAGCCTAAGTTCAGAGAAGCCAAGTTAAAACGGCCCTACTGTACATAGGGACATAGGGATATAGGGACAGAGAAAGCGACTTTGTTTTATACTATGTAGTGAAGTACAAATAGCCTAATGAATTCGACGGAGTAATACCTATGTCAAAAATTGTTTTACTAGATGACTTAATAACATCATTATGTGGTACATGATAAAAATCCAAAACTTTGTCCAAACAGAACTATTACCTACTGTACAAAATACCTATTATGGTGGGTCATTTCGCTGGTAAAATTGCTCCGTCAAATTTTATTTCTCTCATGTCCTTAAAATGTAGTCTGGAGTCACGGGTAAGAAAATCCAAAAAAATATGCTTACCAAAACCACTAAAAATTTTTTTTTCTGTGGTTGATAATTTGATAATTTCTGAAAATAATATACCGTAACGGTTTTTTTTTGGATTTTCACATTCCAGTTAAAAAAATGGACTGATCAATTTTCCCGTGCAAGGTACATTAAAAAAATATATAACTATGTCTGAGTTTTGTTGTTTCTACCAGGATATTTTTTTTGGATATTTCGCATATATAGCTTTCTTAACACACAGGAATATTGCTGGCGAAGAAAATTTTGACTGATCATTTTTCCCAACAAAGATATTAAATAAACGAGAGAATGTAATTCTATGGACAAACTTCCACCTGTTGACTGCCAACAACGAAAATGATGTTAATGATGATAATAATTTTGATGGTGACATTTTTTGTCATTTTTGAAACTTTTGACATTTTAGACCTTTTTGACATTTTGACATTTTTGAACTTTTTGACATTTTAACATTTTTGACATTTTGACATTTTTGACATTTTTTGACCTTTTTGACATTTTGACATTTTTTGACATTTTTGACCTATTTGACATTTTTGAACTTTTTGACATTTTGACATTTTTGACATTATTTGACCTTTTTGACATTTTTGACCTTTTTTGACATTTTGACATTTTTTGACATTTTTGACCTTTTTGAACTTTTGTCATTTTGACATTTTTGACCCTTTTGACATTTTTTGACCTTTTTTGACATTTTGACATTTTTGACCTTTTTGACTACTTGACATTTTTGAACTTTTTGACATTTTTGACCATTTTTGACATTTTGACATTTTTGACCTTTTTGACATTTTTGAAATTTTTGAAATTTTGTCATTTTTGACATTTTGACATTTTTGACCTTTTTGACATTTTTTGACCTTTTTTGACATTTTGACATTTTTGACCTTTTTGACTATTTGACATTTTTGGACTTTTTGACATTTTTGACATTTTATGACCTTTTTGACATTTTTGACCATTTTTGACATTTTGACATTTTTGACCTTTTTGACATTTTTGAGCCTTTTGACATTTTGACATTTTTTGACATTTTTGAAATTTTGACATTTTTGAAATTTTTTGACCTTTTTGACATTTTTGACAGTTTTGGCATTTTTGAGATTTTTGAAATTTTTGAAATTTTTGACCCACGGGTCTGAAATGCCCAGTCCCTTTTGACCCACGGGTCTGAAATTCAAACTCGATCGAGGTATTGACCTAAGGTATCTACTGACCGAATTTGAAGTCAATCGGTCCAGTAGATCCGGAGATATCCTGTCGACAGACACACAGATACACAGACAGACATCTTACTCAAACCATTAACTTCCTCTTATAATGCTACGCAGGAGGAAGTTTACTCAAACCATTAACTTCCTCTTATAATGCTACGCAGGAGGAAGTTAATAAGTATTTCAGTAAAAATACCTAACTTCGGTTAGGTTTTCTTTTTTGATTTTTTTATGCAAATGTTGTCTCATACTATACTACAATCCTGCAAAGTTTCATCGACTGAGGAATTAATGTTGGGGTCTTCATACAAAAATCCGCTTCATTGCCTGGACTATAGGACGCACCTGGTCTTCCTTCTGCGCGACGTTTTCTCTGAGGTCCCTCTGCAGCTTCGCGCACTCGTCCTGCTTCTTGACCAGCTCCTTCTCGCCCTTGGTGAGCCGCTCTTCCAGCTCGGAGACCTTGTTGTTGAGCTCCGCAACCCGTCGTTGCCACGAGCTCAGTTCTGCTGACTGAAATGCGAGCGGTTTTTGAGAAAAAATAAAATTTTCGAGTGGGGCTTTGAAACTGTACATATGTACGAGGTGTCTCTATAGATTGGGAGACATGATAGATACTATACATTATTCAAAGTGAATTTAAGAAAGTGAGGCAAACATTATGACATAGGTAAGTATTCCGCAAATTTTCTATAACATCGGTTTTGACAAATGTTAAAAAGTATCAGTCAACTACTTCAATTGGCTTCCTCGAGATGATTTCTTTCACTATCGGTTTGAACAGTAGTCATCATGTCATTGAATGATAATCGGAAAAGTTGTGATATATTATTTCCTTAACATGATAAATTTAAAACTTCTATTAGCTTTCAGACGTTATTCAATATAATATATTTTAAGCATTTTATAAATCATTAGACCGATTAGATGGCATCCAGACAAAGGTTTCGTCGCCAGAAGACGCTAGGCTAGCGGGGCATGAGCCAAGAAAATACGTTTTATGTTTTCTGTTTATGTTTACTTAAAATCTGTACTGCCCATTTATGTATTGTCCGCCACTTCGCGGCTAGAATAGTTTCTATTTTTTCTTTTTTAATTTTAACAAGTGAATTCTACATTAGACTGCTGGTGAAACTTATGATATCTCCTTGGTCATATTCTTTCAGACTGCAAGCCTTCATTCTGTCGTTCCAAAATGTCTAATATATTTACATTAATTCTAACTTTCTTTTTACTTTAGACTTTATAATACAGTAGGTACTTACTTACCTTAACAAAAATGAGTTAGCATCCAACTACCATGATATTACTGATGCTGTCGTTAGTGAGATGGAGTTATGTGGTGTTAGTGACGCTATAGTGACATGTTACTAGACCATAGCTAGAAACAGAACAGTATCGAATAGTCTAGTCTCTGTATAAGCTCCGCACAAATACAGTACGCCCGTTTTACTGCTCTGAACATAGGCTCCGGCTGCGCAAACCGCCCTCATACCGCCAAATAGTCGCTAAAAATATGATTGCGAAGCCATTTGCGCAACCTCTGAGCTGCCAAGTTAAAACGGCTGTGTTGTACAAGCGGGTTCAGAGCGTGAGTATAACATAGTGTTCTGTTATTTACCGTTAGTGTGGTGTTCTAATCGTTTTATAGTACTACACGAATCTTGTAACTTAACATGCATATAATACTTAATATTGGGGGGAAAATTAACTTATGCACGGGTAAGGAAAAACACAACGCAGTGGTCTGTTATAAAAAAAAATAATAATAATCTCACGCCTTTCATCCCCGAGGGGGTAGGCAGAGGTATTCCATTACTGGATATACCCACATTTCACGAGATAGGTACATTGGACCCCTAAACGTGATAGGTGGTGAGCCCATCGCCGGACCGTGTCTGTTTACACATGTCTCAGAATTAATGCTGAGACCTGCGGGTTTCCTCACAATATTTTCCTTCACTTCAAGCTAGTGATAAATATGCATGTAGCCAGGATTTGAACCCGAGCCTCACTGACACTGCTGTTATAAAGGAAAAAATATTATGGGTTTATCATTGAGGTTTTCTCACAAACTAGGCAGATACTGTACTAGGGGTGCTTAACCACTGATAAACATATATACATGTATAACCCACGGTCTCACCACATAACTGTGCTTAAAGTTACAGAGTTGTTTTTTGTTTCAACTACATCCTTTTATGGTAAGACCGCAAGAATCGAAACCAACAAAGATTCCTTTATATAAGTACAGTTATTGGTGCAGAAAGGGGGGGACAAAGGGGGGCTACTAGCAGGTCAATATCGTGTATTTAGCTAATATGGGATATCATATACGTATTCATACACTACTACATAGTTATTATGTAAGTCGTATCTCCATGCAGCTATTTCAGAAAATACATTGAAATAGAAAACATTATTTAAATGTTAACGTACATAATTTATCAATGAATTAGTTTTTCTTACAATTACTTAATTATCTTCCAAAAAGATTAACTAAATCATTAAATAAAAAATGTGGTCAGAACGAACCTTTTTTCAAAATTAGTAAGAAAGAATTTAAATTTGTTTTCTTTTGATAGATAATTTTGTACAGAACTTACTTCTTCCAAACATAACGATAACAATGTATTTCCTTTTCAACTAGCTACTCTAAATGTTAGTAACTATAGGTATTTCCGAAGCTTTCCGAAGCTACATAAATAAATGTATATATACGATGAAGGCTATAATCGAACCACAGGTGTCGCTAGTGTTCAATTGGCATTATTCTGATTCTCATAGTGCTACCAAATATAATAGCCAGACTCAAACTTTTGACTTATGAAGATATTGTTTGTCAGTATTAACTAGCGTCATCTATTGGTACTGCAATGGTAGCCTTCACTGTAAAAGTTTTAGTACGTTATCTATGCGAAAGATGGCGACACGATGCAATGGCAAGCAGACCTCGAATCGAGGGTCTGTGATCGATATATGCATTATATTCTGTATATCTGTCCATCTAACCTGTTTGGCAATAGTATTTTGGAGCTCAGTCACTTTCCTGGTAGACTCCGATTCGCCGTTAACACTATTTTGATCCTGTGTCGACCATCAAATAAAAAAATTAAAACTATTCATGCTTTACTGGGCTAATTCTCGTACTGCCTTCTCTAAAATTGCTCTATTTCTTTCAACAGCCACAAGAAAAGAATAGAAACTATGGAAACGCGTCAAAAGATTGAGAGAGTCCAGATGTATAAATAAATTTTGTGAACGCTGCAACTGTCTGTTTATAAAAGGCTATTAATTTCAGCATCTTACATCACTCTGATTAAGCTCTAAAGTGATCTTATTTTTAGTCAGTGACTGCCTTCTATTCTTTGCATATGGTTTTTGAGGCAGATATTTTTATTGTTTGAGAATGGTTAACGGAATAAGCCCACCATTCCTTGATTTAATATACAAATCTATTTGGATGTTGGTTTTAGATATTCAAAATACACTAAGCAAATTTTGGTAGTATGATATCATAATGAAAATGTACTTTAGCTTCAAACTTACCGCAGAGACAGTAAAAACTCTAATTTAATTTTGAATAAATAATAAAACCAACATACACTAAAATTACACAGATTCCGCACAGTAAACATTCAAGCAACTATTAAGTAAAACGTTTACTTTATTACATAATTCGTTTTTGTGTATTCCTTCGTACAGTGTCAGCTTCCATCGTTTGGGGAAATTGTAAATGTCTTGTGTAGAAAAGACCGAAACCACAAACCATTTACCAACAGATGGCGTTAGTGTTCTATAGGTGTAAATAGCAAGGACGCTTTGTATCCCACGATTCAAGTGAATGAGTGCGCCGTTTATTATGTGGAATACTTAAAAAAAAAATGTTCTAGTAATTTAAGTACTTAGATACACAAAATGTAACTTTATTCGTCTCTCATTCGATATGTACTTATTTTATACTTATTATATTACTGACAACTATAATCGCAATCGGCTTCATTTTGACGTTCATGTCAGATAAAGACGATTCCGAATCCAATTATAAATGGGCAATAAGGCAGCAATCAACTCAGCTGAACAAAATGTTCCCGACTAAAATGTGGTGCATTTTGGTTGTCAACATTTTGCATTTTTTTTCACTAATTCGGAGTTGCTTTCATAGTAAAAGTTTATCAGCTTTGCGAGAGTACGAATTTTACAATGCTATTTATCCTTTTCATTTATCTCGCTACAGTAGCTCCATCTAGCGGTAAAACGGATGGTCAGCAATGTAGAAAAAAATAATTATTTTCACAATAAATTACTGTTGAATTTTTAAAGTTTAATTGTGTTCCCTTATTCCGAAATGTGTGACCTCGTGTTTTAATAGTGCTCACCATTAAAAAAATCATTTACAGTAGTGGCATCATACCCAAATTTAAGTCTAACTCTCTTTATGCCTACTTTGCGTTACGTTTTAGACATAACGCGAATTAGTCTATTTACGAATTAGGTACACCTCGCGTAAAGGTTCCCAATCCTTTATTTTATTTTTAACTAAAATTAAGTCTTTTATGACTGCGACTGACGCTTTGCATTGCTTGGAATAGACCGCAGATAGCAATAGCATCGCCTTTGATGGTAAAATAATATAATTTGAAAGCTGTGAAAGGACCTCAATTCAAAGAGAAAATGCAGTCGACCTCTGGTTGTTTTATAATTTTCATATCTAGAGTGCCAGAGGCTACATTTTAATTCGACTGCACCAGAAGGAGGTTAATGTTTTGATCTTTTCAGTGTCTTATACTGGATGATTTTTTTTACCGTCTGGAAAAAAATATGACGTATAAGGTATCTAGAGCCGAATTTATACACGAGATTAATTCTTAAATATAGTCATGTTTAGTGCAATTTACAAAATCTAGAAAACTACGCACAGTACTACGTGCAGCTGGCGGTTGTAGGTAGATTGCGCATAAATGGAAGCTACGAGCCTGTTTCTTTTTAAAATACTATTTCAAATATCTCAGTGTGTATTATTGACTTCAATTGAGTGATGTATATTAGTTTTAAAAAAATTTTAAGTAACATTGCCAAATCAATCTATTACACTTACCTATCACACCACATTTTTTTCCAGACTGTAAAAAAAGTCACCTTGTATATACACTATGAGGTTTTTTGGTGAGCCTCTTCTAAGTGTATCATATAATTAATCGGAAGCGTATGTAGCAGTCATAAAACACTGTTTATTTTATGTTTAATGAATATTTTAAGTTTTAATTATAAATTGCAAGGAATATTACAATGCGGTTTTTTTGGTGACATCTGTCATAGTGGAGACGGAACTTCCGTGTTGCCAGACGGAAAGATAAAATGATAAAATGGCGCGAACGTTTTAGTTCTGTTAAAATGGAATCTTGGGAATTTCCTAAAACTTGACCAGTGATTTTGGTATGACGTCACATTCTTTCCAATAGAACCTTAAATCGCTGAACGGAGCTAAAAGCCACAAGTGTACCTTAGGCGGCTGCTGCTCGCCGTTCTGCTCGGGCGAGCCGCTCGGGACGGTGCCGTTTTCTTTGGGCTTGTCGCCATCTTGTCCCGCAGACGACTTGTACTGTTGTAACTGGAAAAAATAAAATAAAACAAATAATCTCACGCCTTTCATCCCCGAGGGGGTAGGCAGAGGTATTCCATTACTGGATATACCCACATTTCACGAGATACATTAGACCCCTAAACGTGATAGGTGGTGAGCCCATCGCCGGACCAGGTCTATTTACACATGTCTCAGAATTTATTCTGTCACGATGTTTTCCTTCACCTTTGATAAACTCATTGGTACATGCCAGGATTCGAACCCGAGCCTCACTGATTTTCGGCCGGATCTTTAACCGTAAGGGCTATCACTGTAACTGGAAATAGACAGATATAATGTTTTGTTGTGTACGTATAATATGTACCTATATTTAAAACCAGCAGCCCCATAATTGGTTCAGGGGCATGTGTAATAGCACCCCGACCTGGTGACAGGCTTATTGCCTGTCACTTTTAGGATGTCAGTTAAAAAAATAAGCTGGTGAAAAGTGGGTAATTACAGGAAGGAATACCTACCTGCTCCGGTTATCATTATTTTTATTTTTTTACTACTAGCTAAGAGTAGTTCAGAAATTTGAAAGTGGCGCAATTTATTTTATAGTACAGTCAACAAAGTTGTTAGTGTTAAATTTCCAAAAATTAAGATTCACTTTTCTCTTAAAGCCTTAAATGTATTTATAGTATTTTTTTGGTAAATTATAGGTATCAAAGATACCTTTCGAAATAAACATCAATCAATAAGATTTATTTATGACTTCCCCAGAAAAATGAATTCTTAGTTACTGGCCATGTAACCCTAACAACTTTGTTGACTGTACATACCTAGTTAGTAACTAGGTATGTACAGTCAACAAAGTTGTCTGTACATACCTAGTTCTCAAAATCTTCGCCGGTTAAAATTTTATTAGTAACTAGTAGTTACTAATAAAATTTTAACCGGCGAAGATGCAAGAACAAATCTCAGAAAAACAATTTCTTCTTTTTCGATTTGACGAAAATAAATATAAAATGTATGTATCATAAATAAAAAAAAGATTTATAAATTTTTCCCTTCTTCACTAATATTCTATAGAGGAAAGATTTGTATTTTTGTATGTTTGTAACGAATTAACTCAAAAATTACTGGACCGAAATTAAAAATTCTTTCACCCATGGAAAGGTACATTATCACTGAGTAACATAGGCCATATTTTATTCCCATCCCACGGCAACGGGAACGACGCTGGTGAAACCGCGCGGCACAGCTAGTCCTAAATAAGTTACTATTATTGTACCTACATAATTTTAATCTGTATAGGTATTATTCGCAAACCTATTACATGCGGTGATTGCCTTTACCGATAACATATATACAGCATGATCCAATAAATGTCTCAACTTCAATTACTGTTAAGCAAGTTTTCATGCCTATTTGTCGATTAGTACAAGCGTATAATTGGGCATGAAAATGATCGTACCTATATGAATGTACAACATTTATTTACATACTAGTGGCCCGGGCAAAAGTTGTTCCGCCACTGTATAAACTATCCCTGGACCCACTCGAACCGACACAAAAAGTTTCATCAAAATCAGCCATTTTCGAATTTAGTGAGACTCAAGAAGAGAAATTGATTTTTATATCTACACTTCTACACTAATATTATAAAGAAGGATGGTTTGTATTCTTGTATGTTTGTAACGAATAAGCTCAAAAACTACTGGACCGATTTTCAAAATTCTTTCACCAATGGAAAGCTACACCATCTATAAATAAACTAGCGGCCCGGTACGTGCTTCGCAACGTATAAATGAAGACCACTCGACAGATTTCAAGCACACTTCACATAAACCATATCCTAAAGAGTCCGAATAAAGCCTAAAAATTTGGTGTGGATAGGTGAGCCCGTTCTTGAGTTACAAAATAACAACGAAAAGTGGCATTGATTTTTATATATACTTATAGATAAAAAAAAATCTCATGCCTTTTATCCCCGAGGGGGTGTTCAGAGGTATTCCGCAGCTACAATATCCCTGAGTAATATAGGCTATATTGTATCCCCGTATTCCTACGGGAACGGGAACTACGCGGGTGAAACCTCGCAGAACAGATAGTAGTCTTTTATATACATAAATCGAAGAATGCAACATTTTTGATTCCTGACGATACTAGGTCATTTAAAAAATACCTAAATATTTATCACAAAAAATACCTAAATGGTTCTCTGTATCATTTATTTTTCTTTCTATACCGTCTCTAGCAAAAATAGAATCCCCTAGGCCTTAGAGGATTCTATTTTTTATTCCTTAGGGCCTAGGGAATAAGAGACTAGTTAAGTATATACCTTTATTATGTACAACATCCTATGAGTAAAGATAAAACACTCGTATCTTTCATAGCCGTAGACAGAATGTCAATAAATTCGGTATACATAATTGTTTTTTCTATCTTTATGTGCGTTCATAGCTTTACAAGAGGTAAGAATCCTATGAACTGATTTATTCAAAATCATTTACTTCTGTGTATGCTGCATTCTAAACTCGTCCATGGAGATTGGCTAAATATAAACAGCAGCCTATATTCACCGACGAGTTCCCGTTTCCAAATGCAGTACCCCGAGAAGAACCAACAAGGAACTTACATCACATATTTACATCTAAAATGTATAAAACAGAAATTTGCTTTCAGAAGAACGATGCAACCTGCCTATCGACAGTGGTTTCTGCTTCGGTGACCAGCATAGGTAAACAATATGCCGGCTAATATTACAAATGAAAGTAACTCGGTCTGGCTGTTTGTTGTTTTAGTACCTAAACCACTCAACAAATAAATAAAAAATAAAATAAATAATCTCACGTCTTTTATCCCCGAGGGGGTAGGCAGAGGTATTCCATTACTGGATATACCCACATTTCACGAGATATATTGGACCCCTAAACGTAATAGGTGGTGAGCCCATCGCCGGACCGGGTCTATTTACACATGTCTCAGAATTTATTCTGAGACCTGCGGGTTTCCTCACGATCTTTTCCTTAAAGCATCGAGCTAGTGAGCTAGTTCACTCAACAAATAGTGATGTAGTTTTGCGAGGAGATAGCTTGCTCGAGATATATTGGACCCCTAAACGTAATAGGTGGTGAGCCCATCGCCGGACCGGGTCTATTTACACATGTCTCAGAATTTATTCTGAGACCTGCGGGTTTCCTCACGATCTTTTCCTTAAAGCATCGAGCTAGTGAGCTAGTTCACTCAACAAATATATATATATAATCTCACGCCTTTTTATCCCCGAGGGGGTAGGCAGAGGTATTCCATTACTGGATGTACCTACATATCACAAGATATATTGGACCCCTAAACGTGATAGGTGGTGAGCCTATCGCCGGACCGGGTCTGTTTACACATGTCTCAGAATTAATTCTGAGACCTGCGGGTTTCCTCACGATGTTTTCCTTCACTGTCGAGCTAGTGATAAATATGTACGTAAGTTTTTGAAAAACTCATTGGTACATGCCAGGATTTGAACCCGAGCCTCACTGATTTTCGGCCGGCTCTTTAACCGTCCGGGCTATCACTGCTCCAACACTCAACAAATAGTGATGTAGTTTTAGAGGAGCCGTTGCGACTGACAGGCAGAGCGTCCTTTTTTTTTGGCACCGAATTTTGGATTTTGCCAATGTCAAGTAGGATTTAGTTTTCAAATCTTAAATGGCTCAGCTTCAGAGACCATTCACAAACATTCAATGTATTCAACACTTTTTACATCTCTCCCTTGGTTATCAACAGTGAAATGATAGCCTTTTACTGAAGACTCATTCTGACTTCTTGAGGCAATCTAAAAATGTCCATCCCTAGCGATTTTTTGAATTTCCTACTCACTGCACACTTTCACGGACACTTGCCACATAATACACTATCACTAATGTGAGTCAAAACCCGAAATATACCTACAGCAAAATTAAAATTATACGAAAAGCGTGACGTCCCTCTTCGGATTCCCGCCAATAATCTTCAATAATTAAATATATCCTAATTTCGCTTAGCAAAAATTGTGCTGAATATGATACAAAGTGTTTCGGTCCAAATAGCTTAACTTTTGACACCCTGTAGGTATGCATACGATGCGATGAAGAATCAATGTGTGAGATTCGTGTACGGCGGATGCGGTGGGAACAACAATTTCTTTGCCAAAAAGCAGCACTGCCTAAACGCATGCATGCCGCCTTCAGACAAGGACCCAACTCCGACCACAGAACACTCATCTGAAAGTGATTAGGTATATCTATATAGCTAATCAATAAATGTTTGTAAGACCTATTTATATGGCTTTTCATGAAAAATTCACCGCTCGTTTACGTATACAATACGCTCGATTCTGCTTCTCAGCGATTTAACTTATTTTAGTTTAGTCCTGTCATTTTCTTTCTCCTAGAAAAGAAAAGAGACGAGAGATATTTAGTCCTGTCAAATTAAAATTAGTCCGGTCAACTAAGGGGTCTTTAGCAATTTTAGCGACGATGTAAAAAGGTCATGGATAAAAGTGACAGATAAGCACGTTCATAATATTCAAATTAGTTGGTTTTTACATGTTTGACATTACTCTTCAATCTATGGTTTGTTTCTGTCCTTTTTCTTCCGTATTCTATGGAGAAGGACAGGCTAACTTAAAATTAGGAATTTTAGCTGGTCTGCAGAATCGAGTCCAATGTATACCTATATAATTATAGTATCTACTGTATGTATATACAGGGTGAATTTTTCAAGTGGGCGTGGTAGGCTAAATCAGAAACTATGAGGAATACCGAAAAGTACTTAAAGGAGTCTCGGGCCCGATTTCGATGAAAACTAAAACTGCATCTTTGGATTTTTGAAAAATCAATAATACTATCCAGGAATCGAACCCGTTGATTTTGGAAAAAAAAACTCACCCTTTATTATTACACCATTCGATAGTGTCGCTAATAAGGATCGAATTCTGGGAAGAAATGACGTACGAAAAACTTAAGGAAAACGTTGGATTTTAATAAAGTGATTCATATTTTAAAGTAATGCCATAATAGCATACCTGCATTACCTGTACCTTGTCCAAAATTATGCTCATTAATTTTATAGGTACTGGCGGCGATAAAAAATATCAACTATTTCATGAATGATACTCGTCAACCGTTATCAATGAATTTTGGCGGGAATCCAAAGAGAGACGCCAAGTCTTTTTGTAAAATTTTCATTTTGATGTACATGTTGCGTTTTTACTAATAATAGACGACTAATTTACATATAGGTATCAAATATGAAACTGTGTCAATAAGAATCCAAAAATGTATATATCAGATAAATAGGTACTAACCACTTAAGATCCTACTAATATTATAAATCCGAAAGTTTGTATGGATGGATGTTTGTAAGTGGTTTTTGCGTGAAAGAGGAACAAACATCTATACATCCATCCATACGAACTTTCGCATTTATAATATTAGTACGATGTTTGTTCCTCTTTCACGCAAAAACTACTGAACGGATTTAGATGAAACTTTACAGTTATATAGCTTATACATCAGAATAACACATAGGCTATATTTTATCAACGTATTCCCACGGGAACGGGAACTACGCGGGTGAAACCGCAGGGCGCTCCTAGTATTTAATAAACCCCTAAAAAAGCTATTTAAGTGTAAGTATTTGTAATAGAAATTTATGATAATGTGAATTACATCCATTTCTAATTCATCAGATAAGCATCGCAATAATGTTTAACATATCGAGAAAATTACTTATTGGACAGGAATATTTAAACAACGCCTTCACTGCGAGAGCTTGGTTCAAATCATTAGTATTTTTGTGTCCATTTGTGAGTAACGTATTAAGTACACGGGAACCATGTCTACAAGGCGGTGTCTCTTGGTTATTTTGAGTGTCATCGTGCATTTAATTTGCATTGCTGCATGTAAGATTACTGACCAAAGACGAAGGTTAAATAAAAAATAAAGTTTACCCGACTAAAGGGAGAGGCATTCGATTTCTGGATATACTCACTTTTCACCAGAATGTTGACATTAGAATATCTTTATTTTTTATTAAACCTAAAAAAATCACATTGTGCGTTGATCAGTAAGTCAGCAGTCAGTTTCTTCTTTTTAACCGACTTTTCGACTGGGTGAAGCTGGTGCTTCCCGTGTGATCCCATTTCAATTTGGTCATGCATGATAAAACTATACAGTGTGAGTCTCCATAAAGTGCACATATGAAAATGGGTGAAACTAGACACATTTTTATCGACGGAAAAAATGTTAAAAAAACTGAGATTTTATTTTTATTTTTTATAGACATTTTTTCTCTCTAATTACCTACTGCTTCATTTTATCATTTTATGGAGACTCACACTGTATAAGTCTTAAATTTGCGCTAAGTATGGCAGCGACACATGGACGAATAACTCAATATCAAGCCAACCCATTTCGATGGTTCTTTTTAGGGTTCCGTACCTCAAAAGGAAAAAACGGAACCCTTATAGGATCACTTTGTTGTCCGTCTGTCCGTCCGTCCGTCCGTCTGTCAAGACCCTTTTTCTCAGGAACGCGTGGAGGTATGAAGCTGAAATTTATATCAATTACTCAGGTCTACTGTCCCTTGAAGCTGTGAAAAAATCAAACTTCTAAGCCAACGCAATCAAAAGATACAGCCGTTTATGCCGCAAATTTTCGACACTTGCAAGGGAATCAAAACCTACAGGGTGCTTCCCGTGAACTCAGAATCTTGAAATTTGGTACGAAGCAACGTGTTATAGCATAGATAAAGGAAAAATTACGAAAACCATAAATTTGCAAGGTTGTACGGAACCCTCGGTGCGCGAGTCCGACTCGCACTTGGCCGGTTTTTTTTATTTATTTCGCGATATTTTTGATTGGTTAGTGTGCGTGTATTGTTTATGTATAGGGTGTTAGTTTTTTTTAATAAGCCTAAAATAGTTTCTTGTTATTTTTTGATCTACCCTTTAAATATTTGCACTTAATTTAAAATTACCATTTTTACTCGTCTTCCTGGGGGTCTTAACTCCGTGTCTTGGTATGCACGCTTTTTCACATTCTTGCAGTGTGCCGAAATTGTTTTTGTTGCCTTTGCAACCGCCGTAGGTGAACTTTACACATTGACCAAGATCCTCGTCGTAACCAAAGCTAAAAAACATATATTCTGAGCATAAATAACTTCACCTATTAATAATAAACTTTTTAATTAAATTTCATTCTTTAACGCCTATTATTCTGAGGTATGTGTAACAGGCCCGGTCCATCGATGGGCCACCTATTAAAATCCAACATTTTCCTTAAGTTTGCCGTATATCATTTCTTCCCAGAATTCGATCCTTATTAGCGACACTATCGAATGGTGTAATAACTAATAATACAGGGTGTGTTTTTTTTTTTTCAAAAACAACGTGTTCGATTCCTTGTTCGGAATATTAATTATTCAAAAATCCAAAGATGTAGTTTTACTTTTCATCCAAAGCGGGCCCGCAACTCCCTCATAGTTTCTGATTTACCCATCCACGACCACTTCAACAATTCACCCTGTATATTCACTGTGACGGCAGTCCTATGGCGGCGAATATTACAAGTAAAATAATCTTTTAGAAGAACCAGTGAAGTATAAGTATAGATATAAAACTCAGCGACCAATTTTTACCTGGGCATGTTCGCGTAACATGGGCCTCTCACAATAGGCATCGCGCATCTTGCCGGCACTGAAAGCACATCTATCTATATTATAAATACCTAACATAGAACTCTAAAGAGTATAAACCGATTTCAACAAATAACACTTAAAAAAATACAGTCGAATTGAAAACCTTCTGATTTTTTTAAGTCGGTAAAAAAAACATCGAAATCGGTTGGCCCGATATTGAGTTATTCGTCCATGTGGTGCGCACATACTTAGTGCAAATTTAAGACTTATATAGTTTTATCATGCACGACCAAATTGAAATGAGACCACACGGGAAGCACCAGCTATAATAAATATGGATAATAATTACCTATTTAGACTGATTTCTTGAAATTACGCATTTTGAAGAAGAACAAAGCTGCTTTCTATGGCGGAAGTCAAAAGAATTCGAATAAAAAAGCTAGTAGGGATTGCAGGGGCTACATTTATAGGCTGTAGGTACTACAAATAATTGACGAGGTATAGTTTATATAAGGTCATTTTAAATCAAGTGCAAATAGTTTAAAGGTAGGCACAGATATGTAAGAGAAATACTTGAGAAAGAGAATTAACATGTGAAGAGAAAAAGACGTTTGTTTTTTTTCTTGACCTTTTGTATAGTATATAAAGTATAATCTCACGCCTTTTTTATCCCCGAGGGGGTAGGCAGAGGTATTCCATTACTGGAAATACCCACATTTCACGAGATATATTGGACCCCTAAACGTGATAGGTGGTGAGCCTATCGCCGGACCGGGTCTATTTACACATGTCTCAGAATTAATTCTGAGACCTGCGGGTTTCCTCACGATGTTTTCCTTCACCGTCGAGCTAGTGATAAATATGTACGTAAGTTTTTTTTTTAAAAACTCATTGGTACATGCCAGGATTCGAACCCGAGCCTCACTGATTTTAGGCAGGCTCTTTAACCGTCCGGGCTATCACCGCTCCTTTTGTACATAAAAAAATATTATTTTGTAAACTTGCTTTGCATAACCCCACTAAAACGCCACTTTGGTCGGCTTTTTTTATTTATTTCGCGCTATTTTTGATTGGTTAGTGTGCGTTTATTGTTTATGTATAGGGTGTTAGTTTTTTTTAATAAGCCTAAAATAGTTTCTTGTTATTTTTTTTATCTACCCTTTAAATATTTGCACTTAATTTAAAATTACCATTTTTACTCTTCTTCCTGGGGGTCTTAACTCCGTGTCTTGGTATACACGCTTGTTCACATTGTTGCAGTGTGCCGAAATTGTTTTTGCTGCCAAAGCAACCGCCGTAGATGAACCTTACACATTGACCAAGATCCTCGTCGTAACCAAACCTAAAAAACATATATTCTGAGCATAAATAACTTCACCTATTAATAATAAACTTTTTAATTAAATTTCATTCTTTAACACCCATTATTCTGAGGCATGTGTAACAGACCCGGTCCGGCGATAGGCCACCTATTAAAATCCAACATTTTCCTTAAGTTTGCCGTATATCATTTCTTCCCAGAATTCGATCCTTATTAGCGCACTATCGAATGGTGTAATAAATAATACAGGATTTGTTTTTTTTTTCATAATCAACGGTTCGATTCCTGGCAAGGAATATGGATTTTTCAAAAATCCAAAGATGCAGTTTTAGTTTTCATCCAAATCGGGCCCGAGACTCCTTTGAGTACTTTTCGATATTTCTCATTGTTTCTGATTTAACCATCCACGACCACTTCAACAATTCACCCTGTGTATTTACTGTGACGGCAGTCCTACGGCAGCGACTATTAGAAGTAAAATAATCTTTTAGAAGAACCAGTGAAGTATAAGTATAGATATAAAACTCTGTGACCAATGTTTACCTGGGAATGTACGCGTTACAAATGCCTTCATCAATAGGCTCCTTGCATCTTTCCGGAACTGAAAGCACATTAATCTATAGTATAAATAACATAGAACTCTAAAGAGTTAATAACCGACTTCAGCGAATAACACTTAAACAAATACAGTCGAATTGAAAACCTTCTCCTTTCTTGAAGTCTGTTAAAAAAAACCGGCCAAGTGCGAGTCGGACTCGCGCACCGAGGGTTCCGTACAACCTTGCAAATTTATGGTTTTCGTAATTTTTCCTTTATCTATGCTATAAGACGTTGCTTCGTACCAAATTTCAAGATTCTGAGTTCACGGGAAGCACCCTGTAGGTTTTGATTCCCTTGCAAGTGTCGAAAATTTGCGGCATAAACGGCTGTATCTTTTGATTGCGTTGGCTTAGAAGTTTGATTTTTTCACAGCTTCAAGGGACAGTAGACCTGAGTAATTGATATAAATTTCAGCTTCATACCTCCACGCGTTCCTGAGAAAAAGGGTCTTGACAGACGGACGGACGGACGGACAGACGGACAACAAAGTGATCCTATAAGGGTTACGTTTTTTCCTTTTCAGGTACGGAACCCTAAAAAGCCGACCAAAGTGGTGTTTTAGTGGGGTTATGCAATGCAAGTTTACAAAATAATATTTTTTTTGGTACAAAAGGTCAAGAAAAAAAACAAACGTCTTTTTCTCTTCACATGTTAATTCTCTTTCTCAAGTATTTCTCTTACATATCTGTGCCTACCTTTAAATTATTTGCACTTGATTTAAAATGACCTTATATAAACTATACCTCGTCAATTATTTGTAGTACCTACAGCCTATAATAAATGTAGCCCCTGCAATCCCTACTAGCTTTTTTATTCGAATTCTTTTGACTTCCGCCATAGAAAGCAGCTTTGTTCTTCTTCAAAATGCGTAATTTCAAGAAATCAGTCTAAATAGGTAATTATTATCCATATTTATTATAGCTGGTGCTTCCCGTGTGGTCTCATTTCAATTTGGTGATGCATGATAAAACTATATAAGTCTTAAATTTGCACTAAGTATGTGCGCACCACATGGACGAATAACTCAATATCGGGCCAACCGATTTCGATGTTTGTTTTACCGACTTAAAAAAATCAGAAGGTTTTCAATTCGACTGTATTTTTTTAAATGTTATTGGTTGAAATCGGTTTATACTCTTTAAAGTTCTATGTTAGGTATTTATAATATAGATAGATGTGCTTTCAGTGCCGGCAAGATGCGCGATGCCTATTGTGAGAGGCCCATGTTACGCGAACATGCCCAGGTAAACATTGGTCACAGAGTTTTATATCTATACTTATACTTCACTGGTTCTTCTAAAATATTATTTTACTTGTAATAGTTGCCGCCGTAGGACTGCCGTCACAGTAAATAAACAGGGTGATTTTTTCAAGTGGTCGTGGATGGCTAAATCAGAAACTGTAACGAATATCGAAAAGTACTCAAAGGAGTCTCGGGCCCGATTTGGATGAAAACTAAAACTACATCTTTGGATTTTTGAATAATTAATATTCCGAACAAGGAATCGAACACGTTGTTTTTGAAAAAAAAAAACACACCCTGTATTATTAGTTATTACACCATTCGATAGTGTCGCTAATAAGGATCGAATTCTGCAAAGAAATGATATACGGCAAACTTAAGGAAAATGTTGGATTTTAATAGGTGGCCTACTGTCGGACCGTGTCTGTTACACATGCCTCAGAATAATAGGCGTTAAAGAATGAAATTTAATTAAAAAGTTTATTATTAATAGGTGAAGTTATTTATGCTCAGAATATATGTTTTTTAGCTTTGGTTACGACGAGGATCTTGGTCAATGTGTAAAGTTCACCTACGGCGGTTGCAAAGGCAACAAAAACAATTTCGGCACACTGCAAGAATGTGAAAAAGCGTGCATACCAAGACACGGAGTTAAGACCCCCAGGAAGACGAGTAAAAATGGTAATTTTAAATTAAGTGCAAATATTTAAAGGGTAGATCAAAAAATAACAAGAAACTATTTTAGGCTTATTAAAAAAAACTAACACCCTATACATAAACAATACACGCACACTAACCAATCAAAAATATCGCGAAATAAATAAAAAAAAAACGGCCAAGTGCGAGTCGGACTCGCGCACCGAGGGTTCCGTACAACCTTGCAAATTTATGGTTTTCGTAATTTTTCCTTTATCTATGCTATAAGACGTTGCTTCGTACCAAATTTCAAGATTCTGAGTTCACGGGAAGCACCCTGTAGGTTTTGATTCCCTTGCAAGTGTCGAAAATTTGCGGCATAAACGGCTGTATCTTTTGATTGCGTTGGCTTAGAAGTTTGATTTTTTCACAGCTTCAAGGGACAGTAGACCTGAGTAATTGATATAAATTTCAGCTTCATACCTCCACGCGTTCCTGAGAAAAAGGGTCTTGACAGACGGACGGACGGACGGACAGACGGACAACAAAGTGATCCTATAAGGGTTCCGTTTTTTCCTTTTGAGGTACGGAACCCTAAAAAGCCGACCAAAGTGGCGTTTTAGTGGGGTTATGCAATGCAAGTTTACAAAATAATATTTTTTTTTGGTACAAAAGGTCAAGAAAAAAAAACAAACGTTTTTTCTCTTTACATGTTAATTCTATTTCTCAAGTATTTTTCTGACATATTTGTACCAACCCTTAAAATATTTGCACTTGATTTAAAATGACCTTATATAAACTATACCTCGTCAATTATTTGTAGTACCTACAGCCTATAATAAATGTAGCCCCTGCAATCCCTACTAGCTTTTTTATTCGAATTCTTTTGACTTCCGCCATAGAAAGCAGCTTTGTTCTTCTTCAAAATGCGTAATTTCAAGAAATCAGTCTAAATAGGTAATTATTATCCATATTTATTATAGCTGGTGCTTCCCGTGTGGTCTCATTTCAATTTGGTCGTGCATGATAAAACTATATAAGTCTTAAATTTGCACTAAGTATGTGCGCACCACATGGACGAATAACTCAATATCGGGCCAACCGATTTCGATGTTTTTTTTACCGACTTAAAAAAATCAGAAGGTTTTCAATTCGACTGTATTTTTTTAAGTGTTATTTGTTGAAATCGGTTTATACTCTTTAGAGTTCTATGTTAGGTATTTATAATATAGATAGATGTGCTTTCAGTGCCGGCAAGATGCGCGATGCCTATTGTGAGAGGCCCATGTTACGCGAACATGCCCAGGTAAAAATTGGTCGCTGAGTTTTATATCTATACTTATACTTCACTGGTTCTTCTAAAATATTATTTTACTTGTAATAGTTGCCGCCGTAGGACTGCCGTCACAGTAAATATACAGGGTGAATTATTGAAGTGGTCGTGGATGGGTAAATCAGAAACTATGAGGGAGTCGCGGGCCCGCTTTGGATGAAAAGTAAAACTACATCTTTGGATTTTTGAATAATTAATATTCCGAACAAGGAATCGAACACGTTGTTTTTGAAAAAAAAAAAACCACACCCTGTATTATTAGTTATTACACCATTCGATAGTGTCGCTAATAAGGATCGAACTCGGGAAGAAATGATATACGGCAAACTTAAGGAAAATGTTGGATTTTAATAGGTGGCCCATCGATGGACCGGGCCTGTTACACATACCTCAGAATAATGGGCGTTAAAGAATGAAATTTAATTCAAAAGTTTATTATTAATAGGTGAAGTTATTTATGCTCAGAATATATGTTTTTTAGCTTTGGTTACGACGAGGATCTTGGTCAATGTGTAAAGTTCACCTACGGCGGTTGCAAAGGCAACAAAAACAATTTCGGCACACTGCAAGAATGTGAACAAGCGTGCATCCCAAGACACGGAGTTAAGACCCCCAGGAAGACGAGTAAACATAGTTATTTTAAATTAACTGCAAATATTTAAAGGGTAGATCAAAAAATAACAATAAACTGTTTTCGGCATTGATTTTTTATTTTTCATACGCTACTTTACTAAATTATAACGCTTATTATCTTATAGCCCGTTTATTTTACAATATAAAAAGTATTACTTCAATACCATCGTCAAAGTATAAAACTTGTAACACCCTGTCCCTAATAACAAATATTAAATACTGAAAGAATATAAAACAGCTTGGTGGGGCTGTAAACATGTAAACACATGTAAATATAATCAGAAATAGAAAATTATCAAAACTTAGGAAAAGTTCAAAAATAATGAAAAATCAGTAAAGTAGAACTTTGATTAGTCAAAGTGTAACACCCTGTCCCTAATAACAAATATTAAATACTGAAAGAATATAAAACAGCTTGGTGGGGCTGTAAACATGTAAACACATGTAAATATAATCAGAAATAGAAAATTATCAAAACTTAGGAAAAGTTCAAAAATAATGAAAAATCAGTAAAGTAGAACTTTGATTAGTTAAAGGGATGTTAAGATAGCATAAAAGTTTCATAAAAGTAGTTAGAATTAGGTTTCAGTAGGGTTTAGGAAAAGTTAAAACATCTTCCCATGGAAGGAAATGCGAAACAGGTCTCGTATTGAAATAAACCATTAATTGGTTATATCTCAGGAACTAATGGAGTTAGAGAGATGGGAAGCATATCGTTGTGGTACTGTTGACGGACACTACGATATGAAAGAGGTTTCATCGAAATCGGAGATGGTCGGGTTTTTCCAATTTTCCGCTGCGGGACACGAAGATAAAGTCTTGGCATATATGGTGAGGGAGGGTGCGCAGTCAGGATGCGAGGCTGCCACCTCAACCATAGGTTGGACTTAAGATGTATGATACATAGGTCGGTCTGTTGAGCGATGATGAGCATAATGGCAAATAAATATATAAATATATAAATAAATAAATAAATATATTTATAAAATTTTCATATGGCGTTATTGGCTGGAAGGTTCGTTAATAACAGAAGTTATGAGGACAAGGCAGGTAAGGGTACCCTGTCTGATTAATGGAATATGATAGTTTTATGCGATATTCTAGACGAACCTAATATATGAAAAGCATGGCGAATAAAAGTAAATAACAGAGCTGGACTTATAATACATCTGGTTTCCCTCCCGCTTATAGGGCAGCTAACGCTGTCCGCTTGAACGAAAATATCGGGACAAGGTAGGGGTTGTAGTGTTTGAGTTATTGAAGGAGTGTGTAGTACTGCCCGAGTGGTGCAGCGGTTGTGTTAGTACGTTTCACCGTTCCATGGTCGGTGTTATGTCAGCACGTTACACCGTACCGCGGATGGTGTTATGTCAGCACATACCAATGTTAGCTTGGCGGTGGCGGCACCTCTGATCTTTGACTTGCATTATGACTTCTTTGTGATGCAGAGGCTTACGCTTCGACACAACGATCTTGTTCAACACTGTTTGGCGACAAAGTGCGAAAAGGTAAAAAGTCCGTGCCTCGAGCACTGCCTTACGGTACGGCAAGGTGATGTTATATAGACTTAGTTTTGGACATAGTCCATAAGCTTTGTTGGATGTAACGATCGCTCAAATATTACACATTGGGGCTAGTAGTGGAATGACCGACGACGCACCTCTTAGCGCTGTCTTGTGGTTCACAGTAGATACCCCGGGACTGCTTCTGAGCTTCTTGATGCTAAGTAACGGAGACGATGGTATCGACTAACACTTAATTGATGGAGGTTGATAACGTCTCTCATTGAAATGTGAAAAGCAACATCTAGCTTGATCGTAGACCTGACGGTTCGAAATGGGCATTAGAATAAGTTATCTTCGAGGAGTATTGTTGGTCTAGTACGCGAACACTCGACCAAATCTTCAGGAGTAAGCTCTTCGGAGTCTGGAACTGGAGTAATGTTGGCATTCGTGTTGGCATGGTTAAGGGTCTAGAGACTTGATTAGCTTGACGGGGATGTCTGTCACAATTCTGTTGAGTTTGATATTGCAATAAAGTGATACCACGAATGAACGAGAAAGGGGAACGCCTCATATATCTTATGATAACCATGTATTTTGCAGAACGTACATCGGTTACTCCATACTATCATATGAGTGCGTGCGCGACGCGTACTAATATAAATTAATGGTTTTACCATTATAAGCTCATTCAGGGTGTGACAGTGCTTCTGATGGCTGAACGAGAATCGATGGCTCGTAGGGACCGAGGTCGGGTTATGTTAAGCATTAAGACCTATGAACTAAATGTCCTATGAGAATTATTGCCTTACGGGGCTTACTGCAAATGATCCTGAGGTCGTAAAGACCAATTCAAACATGTTCGAGATTGCCTTACGGGGCTTGCTGCAAATGCACCCGAGGTCTTAATGACTGGCGTAACTCGCCTTCGGGGAATCACGACTACGGTCGCACCGGTCCCTTCGGGGCAACACACGGCTACGGCCAAACCACGACTACGGTCGCACCGGTCCCTACGGGGCAAAATACGGCTACGGCCGCACCAATCGACTAAGGTCGCACCGGTCCCTTCGGGGCAAAACTCGGCTAAGGCCGCAACAATCGGCTACGGCCGCACCAATCAGCTTCGGCTGCAACAATCGGCTACGGCCGCAACAATCAGCTTCGGCTGCAACGGTCCCGCTTCGGCGGGATATAAGACCGGATGTCCGGCAAAACCGGGACGTTCGGGGGGGTCGCAAACGCAATTGTGGAATGTTGCGGGTCGGCGACCACCGTATGAAGCGAGGCGGAGCTTCCTACTCTTCCCACCAACCACATTTTTATTTCTTTTCTTGAAAGGAGGTGAGAATGTGGGGAAGGCGATCTTATCTCGAGTCTGTCATCAGATAAGAGATAGCAGGGGTGGGGAACATGAAGTGTCCTTCATGAAATTATTGCCTTAGGCATGAATGGCGCTGAAGTGGGCAGCGTTATTAAATATTAAAGAATAAAAGCGAAAGACAAATTTTATAAATACGCGATAGATAATTAAAGGTATAGGTTGATTCAAGTTAAGATTTCTTTTGATGGCAAAGCATGATCCTCAAAAAGGATCTGGATTACTATTCACAAAGTAGTGTCCTACACTCTAGACGATCACATAAATTAATTACAAGGCCAAAATTGCAGGAGATATTTGACGGTGTCGACCTATTTAGCGATGCCTCCAAAGTAAATACTTTGGAAATCATCGTGAAGCTAAATCTTGAGGTCGTTTAAAAACTATGCGTAGGACGTAGATGATGGTTACTCATTTACGTCTATACGTGTAAAATTGATGTTCGTTTGCTACGAGTTAGCAGCGAAATGTCATACAGTGGATTCTCTCTAATTCCGTGCAAGAGAACATGATAACAAAATATTGAAACGATATCTTGTGAATGGGATCCTTGCTTTGAGCTGTGCAATACTTGCTTAGCATTATATGATGTTTGGCTTTGCATGGCTGGGAATTAAATCTACTACGTTGGAATTGGTGGTTCCAATGTATAGAGAGATAAAGTAGTAGATGGGGGGTTTAGTTACAAACTATAAAAAAATATCTTGCATAGCGCGACAGAACGGATTTTTTTATTTGAAGTTCGAACTATTAGAGCTACTAAGCTGAGTTTGGTTAAGGTTTCATATAATTTGAGAACGATGAATTTATTTCTGGAATAATAAAATATCAGTTCATATATAAAAATTAAGTATCTTGCAAAAAGTCACAATCTAAAAATAAAATGAACTGACAAATTAATGTGTCTGATATAATACTTTATTTATATTATACGATAAATGAGCAATTATAATAAATACTTATAATGTTTTTATTTAATCTAATTAGTCAAAGTATACTTCTGAGCCTTAAAATTCAGTTAATGATATTTTTAGATTGTGATTTATCAAGTTACTTCATTTTTGTCTATGAACTATAATAATAATTTCTTTGTTCGGATTCAAAAGTTGTATTACAAAAAACTTATAAATAACACTGAAGCCCACACTAGGTTACCCTATGTTGGGTTGTGGGGTCCAGTCTCTTTCGTCTAACCACTGTTTTAATTAAATATAATAGCAGTTTTGAAGTGCACACACTATACCAATTTTAAAGTTTAAGGATTTTACTAGTGTAGGACAAGGTACTTTTGTATAGCAAAGTATGCTATGGTGAAACCAAAGAAAACACATTTTTCACCTCTCTACCTTGCAAAGGAACATCGTTTTCACCGAAATTAGTGAGGAAAGTCCACTTTTACTCTCTGTTTTAAAGAGTTAAAGTATCCGTTGAAAACCTCCTTGCTTCGGTTTGTAATTGTTTGAAAAGTTTTTATCAAAAAGTTTTTAGTTTAGAAACGTTCTCAAACTATAGTTAAAATTTCCATAGTTGACACCAGTGCAGAATTTTTGAAAAAAAAAACAGTCTGGAAATTAAGTTTCCTGGAACTGTTCCAAAGAATATTATTAGAGTTACGTAAAAATACTAAAATAGTGGATAATTATTATTATAAATAAAATATTATCTTTAAATATCAAAACATCATTTTGTAAAAGTTTTTATCGGAAACAAGTTTCAGAACGCACCCTAAAAGAAAAAAGAAAAATGCGTTTCATTTGTTTCGTCGTGTTTTGTTGTTTGGCGGGCGCTATTTAATTTGTCACTTTTGTGTTGGATTTTATCAAAATTTGTGCAGAAAAGATGGATAAATCAGTTCTAGTGAGGATGAAAATGACTAACTGACACCTAGTGAGTTGAGAGAGGATGTGAATAAAGCTGCCGAACTCACGTTTTTACCAATGAAATCCAAGGAAAAATACTACAAACAATATGCAATTTTACTTTCAACTTTTAATTTTCTGTGTAGAATATAGGTACTTATTTCAATTACTGATTTGTACTCATTTAACTACCTAGTTACCTGTTTCCTTTGCTCGCTTAGAGAGGTAAAAAGTTCTGTACATCAACACGAGAGGAAGTTTTTTGCATGTCGCTCTGTGGATGTCTCGCTACAAAATATCATGCGAGTGTTTAAGTTCAACAAACTGACATGATATTTCGTATCTCGACATTCACCGTCGCTCGCAGCAAAATCTAAATTTCCTCTCTTGTTGTGTAAATAACTATTAAAAAACTGTTTACGTAACGGGACTATATACGATAGATTACGTGACTTCATATTGGAGCGTCTGTAACATAATAAAATCTGCTTTATTTTCTATGTTTTAAGTTTGTTTGACAGTTTTTTTTTCAGCTAGGTATACAGATATTGTACGAATTACTAAAAATTAAAAATGCTGTGTACCGACAACAACCGCGGCTCTACTACCTAATTCTACGTCCATTACCCGCTGTCTACCTAAGCCGTGGCCTTATCATCGCGCGGGATCCGATTTTTTTCTATACTGCAGTTCGATATAATTTGAACAAGGAGGTTTTTAGGTTAAACGATAATGAGTACAGATTCTTATGTCTGTGCTAGTTGTAAAAGCAGAATTATATTTCTCCTTTCTTAACTATTTTCGGATGTCAGTTAAGACAGGCCACGTTATGAAATAAGGAGCAAAAAGTGTTTTTTTTTTAACTAGTTGTGAAAAATAGTTGTGAAAGTGGACCAAAGGCGGTATTTGACACGCAATATGGGCGGGGCCAGAACGGCGCGATATTATATCGCGGCAGTGGCTTTAGGGAGACGCCATGTCT
The DNA here is from genome assembly GCA_963855545.1 of Ethmia dodecea. Classification (NCBI taxonomy): domain Eukaryota; kingdom Metazoa; phylum Arthropoda; class Insecta; order Lepidoptera; family Depressariidae; genus Ethmia; species Ethmia dodecea. The sequence continues at coordinate 907,832 of OY979448.1, forward strand.
TTTTGTAAAATTTTCATTTTGGGTTACTTTCGGTTTTGGCTAATAATAGACGCCTAATTTACATATAGGTAGGTATCAAATATGAAACTGTGTGAAAAGATACCAAAACCGTAAATATCAGATAAGTAACCACTTATGATATTCAATAAAGTCCTAAAATAGCTATTTAAGTGTAAACTAAGTACTTTTAATGGGAATTTTATAATATGTCAATTACATCCATTTCTAATTCATCAGATACGCATCGCAATAATGCATAACGTATCGAGAAAATTGCTTATTCGACAGGGATATTTAAACAACTCCTTCACTGCGAGAGCTTGGTTCAAATCATTAGTATTTTTGTGTCCATTTGTGAGTAACGTATTAAGTACACGGGAACCATGTCTACAAGGCGGTGTCTCTTGGTTATTTTGAGTGTCATCGTGCATTTAGTTTGCATTGCTGCATGTAAGATTACTGACCGAAGACGAAGGTTAAATAAAAAATAAAGTTTACCCGAGTAAAGTGAGAGGCATTCGATTTCTGGATATACTCACTTCTCACCAGAATGTTACTAAAAAAAAAATATGTTTATTTTTTATTAAACCTTCGGGTATGTATTTATTTATTTTTATAGGTGTTTCGATTTTACCCGCGTAGATCCCGCTCCCGTGGGAATACGGGAGCGGGAGCTTCGGTCCAGGAGCTTTTGAGTTTACCTACATACATATATAATATCACGGCTTTTTCCCATTGGGGTAGGCAGAGACAATAGGCTGCCATTTGCTACGAACCTGGCAGTTACCTCACAACTTTCGACTGAGTGAACCAATTTGTTTTTTTTTATTTGAAAGCTGGTGCTTCCCGTGTGGTCAAATTCTGACAATGGCATCCATGATAAAACTATATAAGTCTTCAATTTCTTCTTCAGCACTAAGTATGTGCGCGACAAATGGACGAATAACTCAAGATCCCAACCGATTTCGATGGTTCTTTTTTTAAGAAGTCGGTTTTTAACTCTTTAGAGTTCTATGTTATATATATATATATATATATATACATATATATATATATATATATTTGCTTTCAGTGTCGGAAAGATGCGCGGAGCCTATTACTCAAGGCCCCTGTATGGCATACATGCCCAGGTAAACATTGGTCGCAGAGTTTTATATCCATACTTATACTTCACTGGTTCTTCCAAAAGATTATTTTACAATAAGCTAAAGGCAGTACGGTAACTAAAGAGATTAAAATATAATAAGGCATAGAGGGGACAAAGCGAGGAAAATTTTATGCCAAAAGTTATTACAGGTGGGAAAAAGTATAGTGCGATTTCGACCGAATGACAGCTCGTGTTCATACTAACTGATATGACGCTTGAGCTTCAAAGTTTTGTATGAAAATATTCCCAATGCCCCCTCTATGCCTTATTTATTAATCTCTTTGACTTAAACTAAGTACAAACCTCCGAAACGACTCTCTCACACAGAGACATGCCGTTCTAAGTTATTGTCTAATTGTAATCGCAATTCTCGTCAAAACATCCAGTGAAACAAAAGCAAGCACTGATCGCGTAAAAAATGACAAATAAAGACGGCTACAATTACAACTATAAATAGAAAATAAGGCCCCAGGTTCTACAATGTAACAGAATAAGCGCAATTCCTGAAATTAGTTTGTTCAGTATCGTCTATTTATTCGATTTTAGTTATTTGTAATATGTGTTAAATGTTTCCCAAAAATGAATTAGCGTAGCTGAATTTAGTGCTATTTATAGAAATCGTGCTATTACTAATCGATATTTAAGAAAATGGGTACACACAACTAAAGTTTGATTGCATCATATTTTTTTTATATTAATATACTAATTGGGGTGTATGAGGAATTGCGCTTTTTCTGTTACGCGTTGTATAAGCGGGTTTTCGCTATGCAGTCGGTATAATAATATATTTACTGTCGTTGTCAGAATCTCGTATAATCTTTCGGAAGAACCATCTCGTATTATATATCAACATATTATATAACTTCCCTTACAGGTAAGTTTCTTTTAATATTAAGTGATAGGCGTTAAAAAAAACTCCATAGGCAGAGGTATTCCATTTCTCGAAGTACCCACTTTTCACGAGTATATGCGACCCCTAAACGTGATAGGTGGTGAGCCCATCGCCGGACCGGGTCTGATACACATGCCTCAGAATAATATTAAAATTTTAATATTGATAGGTGAAGTTATATTTGCTCAGAATAAAGAGCAGTGATAGCTTTACGGTTAAAGAGCCGGCCGAAAATCAATGAGGCTCGGGTTCGAATCCTGGCATGTACCAATGAGTTTTTCAAAAACTTACGTACATATTTATCACTAGCTCGACGGTGAAGGAAAACATCGTGAGGAAACCCGCAGGTCTCAGAATTAATTCTGAGACATGTGTAAACAGACCCGGTCCGGCGATGGGCTCACCACCTATCACGTTTAGGGGTCCAATATATCTCGTGAAATGTGGGTATATCCCGCTCTTCTTCCGTAGTTCAATTGGATGTCCCATTGACGGGACGATGGAAAAAATAATTTAACCGTACACCCATTTGCTTATGGGACCACCGATAATAGTGTTTAATTTACTATCGTTTTTCTATGATACCATTAATAGAGACGTAACCAATATGAAAAGAAATATAAATCAAATCCAGTAATGGAATACCTCAGTCTACCCCCTCGGGGATAAAAGACGTGAGATTATTATTATTATTATATGTTTTTTAGACTTGCTAGAGCAGTGATAGCCCTGACGGTTAAAGAGCCGGCCGAAAATCAGTGAGGCTCGGGTTCAAATCCTGGCATGTACCTATGAGTTTTTCAAAACTTACGTACGTACATATTTATCACTATAGCTCGACGGTGACGGAAAACATCGTGAGGAAACCCGCAGGTCTTAGAATTAATTCTGAGACATAAGTAAATAGACCCGGTCCGGCGATGGGCTCACTACCTATCACGTTAAGGGGTCCAATGTATCTCGTGAAATGTGGGTATATCCAGTAATGGAATACCTCTGCCTACCCCCTCGAGGATGAAAGGCGTGAGATTATATTTTATTTATATATTTATATAGATTTGCTTACGACGGGGATACCGGCGAATGTGTAAAGTTCATTTACGGAGGTTGCCTAGGCAACGAAAACAATTTCGACTCACTGCAACACTGTAAACAAGCGTGCATCACAAAACACGGAGTTTAGACCAACAGGAAGAATTAAATTATATAAACTATACCTTGTCAATTATTTGTAACTAGCGACCCGCCCCGGCTTCGCACGGGTGCAATGCTAATACTCAAACATTCCTCTTGAATCACTCTATCTTTTAAAAAAACCGCATCAAAATCCGTTGCGTAGTTTTAAAGATTTAAGCACACAAAGGGACATAGGGATATAGGGACAGAGAAAGCGACTTTGTTTTATACTAGGTAGTGATGATACAGCCTATAATAAATGTAGTCCCTGCAATCTCTACTAGCTTTTTCATCGAATTCTTTCAAGTTTCATAGTCAGCACCTTTGTACTTTTTCAAAATGCATAATTTCATCAAATATAATAATTATCTACGAGTATATTTAATACTAGTGGTTCTGAGCGATTTCAAAAGCGTAGTTCCTGTTCCCGGGAATACGGGGATAAAATATGGCCTATGTTACTCTGGGATATGGTGAAAGAATTTTGGAAATCAGTCCAGTAGTTTTTGAGTTATTCATTAGAAAAATACAAATCTTTCCTCTTTGCAGTATTAGTGTAGGTAGCAGTTTCTCACACATTCCCTATTCTATTTGGCATTATCCCGATGGAAAATAATGGTAGGTACTACCAGAAAACTTAGCCTTCCATCGATGAAATAAAATTTAAAATCGGTCCAGTAGTTTCGGAGTCTATTCATTATAATCAAACATACAAAAACACATTTTTCTTAAATATTTGTGCAAATTGTATAGTACCTATGTTGTATTGTATAGACGTTTGAAGACAGAGTGTTTTTTCTAATCTACTAACCTCTTTGGTTATTGGTTAAGTCGACTCCACCAAGGGGTATTAATTCCTGTTCTTCCTACGAGGAAATGATGGGAATTTTTTTTTAATTAACGTTGGGCTTACCTACTCCTGACCCCAGAGTAGCCCTAAGGCAAAGACAGGGCCTACAATAGGACGAGTTTGCCCATTTGATGCCTGTTCACTATCACTTTAAAAAAGAAAATCGGTTTCTGTAAAGTCGGTTTACTGACGATAGTTGAACGTGACAACATCATAAGGAAATACTGATGGAATGGATTGTGCCTCTTTGTCGCTCGTTGCGCGCTCTCGCTTGCACTGGAACGACGCATACGTCACACTTTTTCGGGAATGCCGCCGAGACGTTGTCACGTCAAAAACGATAATAAATATTTGGTACATATTATCGTTTTTTTGTCCATACTAGGTACACCCCGCTCTTAGGAATTTGTACGAAAGATATTGTGTCTGGAATCTAGTTTGACAGGAACTTCTAACTATTATCGTGGCACTCAGGCATAAATGTACTTACTTCTTCTTTGGTTAATGCAAGTTCTTCTTCTAGCGCCGTATTTCTCTCTAACGCAACCCGTAACCTTTCCCGGACCTGAAAAACACACAATACAATACAATAACTCTTTATTGTACACCAAAAACAACACAATATGGATACCAACATTAACTAAAGTACAATGGCGGTCCTATCGCTTTTAAAGATCTCTTTCAGACAACCTTAGGATGGATGAAACTGAGAGATTAGAACTAGGGTAGACGGTGCACTTAACATATTTTTTATTAACATCTATTTTTCTTAGTAAATACCAGAGCACGATTCATATCTTTTAATTGCTTTCAAAAGCGGTCTCGTTTTATCTCAAATGGATTTAAACTAAAAAATCTTAATTAGAAAGTGAAATGTTTTAGCTTTGTACATTTGAAGAAACAGTATGATTTGACCCAATTTAGTATTAAGTAATTGATTAAAAGAATATTGTGTTGAGGAGTTTCGTGCCCCGCTTCTTCTCAACCATACATGCTGAAGCGGTGGAGTTGAAATGACGTTCAATAAGTGGACTTGTAAGTTCCTATTTTGAATAAAACGTTTTGACTCTGACTTGACTTTGACTTTGTTAGTCGGTCTGGTCAGTCATTATATACGAGTACATCAGGTACAAAATAAAATGAGTCATTGCTTCGTTATGGGGTTTACTGAAATAGAAATGTATTTCATTTCTGTAGGTAATTGGAAATTACACTCAGAAAAGTCAATAGTCTAACAACAAGGCACTTTAAACTCGTTCATGAAGATTGACTAAATGTAAACAGCAGCCCATCTCAACCGACCAGTCGCTGGTTTTAAATGGTACCTTGAGAAGAACCAGCAAGAAACTCAAGGGCAGCTATTTTTAATCTGATGTCTTACTAGTAAATACGGTTTACAATAGTAATTATTATTAATAGCTTTAAATAGCGTCGTCGTAGGTGGGCCTAAAATCGTTGAAGGATAGCCCGAGACCCAGGATCGGTGTGCCTTCTTGATGCTACACCTATCTCCTAGTGGAGGTAGCTAGAGTTGTGTTTAAAAGGTTATCCTGTATAACCTTTTAAACACAACTCTAGCTACCTCCACTGACTTTTTTTACCGTCTGGAAAAAAATATGGTGTGATAGGTAAGTGTAATAGATTCATTTGGCATCGTGCATCTTTACTAAAAAAAAATTTGTAATTGTTAAATATAGTTGTGACTATATTTAACAATTAATCTCGTGTAGGTATAGCTTCGGCTCGAGATACTTTATACGTCATATTTTTTTACAGACGGTAAAAAAAATCATCCACTATATAACACACTAATCAACTCGGAAATGCATTGCTAGCGCGCTTATTCCGAGTGAGGCGATACCGTTAAGATGCTAATTGGTGTGTAGAGAATATCATTTTAAATACTAAATGCTGATCTGTTTCTCAGTTGCTATGAGTGCAACAACCTTCACACTTTAACGGGCATAGGGTAAATAGTCACCACGCTCCATGTAATTGAAATAAGATTCAAAACCAGTGAAAAATGGAAACTGCTTATGCCCGTTTGGGTTAAAGCTGGATACACACCTTCTCGTCCAATGCTTTGTGGTGCTCGAAGAGGCTCTTCAGCGCCTTTAGGACCTCGACCTCGGAGGACACGCCGGACTGAGCCGCCGCCTGCCTCTTCACCACGGTCATGCGCAGCGACCGCTCGTGCCTCGACACGAGGCATTCTAGATGCTCTAGTAGTAGCTGAAAATTACAATATAGGGTTGACATCTCGTTTTTATGGTATGGAGTGTGCAAACAGAAGACCTATCTGATGATATACTGGATTTATTGGGACGTTATCACCCTTGATCTGAAGCTGACAACGGTTAAGGCCTATGGACAACGTCTTTATTTAGCACTGCTTGAGGAAACTTTATTATTTTATATTATTAACTGTTCTTATAATCTGTTATTGCTATTTTTTTTATTTTGTGACATTCATTCTCTACTGTTCATTATTTTTATTATCAATTGCTATTGATTATGTTAAAAATGTGTCTTGAAATTCTTTATGTTGTTTGTAATTTATTTCCACACAATTAAAATTTTGCACGTCAATAGACAGCCTTTGCGGATTCTGCAACACATTTAATTTATCTGTACCTGCACCAAAATCAAGGCAAATAAATACCATTTCATTTCATTTCCTATTTCTTGTAACTTTTAACGAAAAATATTAGCTGTGATCAGCTCTATTCGCGTTATATCGATACGACAATTCTATACGAGAATTATAGTGATAATTTCTCTCATTTCTAATCCACTAGACAGTCGCCGACTGAGTTAACAAATCGAATAAAGGGGACAGTATTGCTACACAATAAATAGATTTTCGATTGTTTAATTATAGGACAATATAAAATGCCATCAAAAACAAAACTTGTCAAAAATCCAAGTTTCGCAACTCAGTTCTTCTACCGTAAAAAGTTGTGAGATCCATGTAATTCCAAGTCGGTTAATTTATTTAGTCCCTACTAAGGGACCTTCTGTATTTAGTTAGTAAGTAATTACTTGATTAGCTAACCTAACAACATCTTATAGTGACCATATCAATATTAAAAATGTTTTAAATAAATAGATTGACTTGGCAATCGCACTAAGCATTCTAATTTAATATAGGTAATATGTATCACTTGTGAGATACATTGGGTTTTCATGCGATGGCCAAGTCATTCTGTTTATTTAAGTCACTTATAAGGCACTTCTAGCAGTCGTAGAAGTGCCTTAGAGTTTTCATGATCGGGTCAGTCAGTAAGTGACAAAATTAGAAAACTTTGACTATTTATAATTCTAAAACTACTGGTTCAAATTGGATGAAATTTGAAATATACTGTATTTATACAATGCCTGCTTGGGTACTAAGAATTCAGGCTTTTAGTCTTATCCACAACGAAGTTATAGGGGATCGAAAATGGCGTGAATTGCTTCGAGAAAAGGATGGTAAGGCCGTGCCGCTTTTTGCTCGACTTGGCGGGGGCACTGCCATGCCCCCCGATTATATCAAATCAATAGCAAACAAGATTAATGAACCAGGAAATCCTTATACCGACGCATGCATAGCGTTAACCAGAGTATGCCTTACACACCGAAACTATCCCATGAATTATTCAGCACCATTCAGCGAACAAAGATTGCTGTGAGCTGACCTAAAATCTGCATATAACTTTTAACGCTATGCATTTTTTGTCATGATTATCATACCAAAGGCCGAGGAATTAGAAACACAGCCTCTTCCGGTCTTCCCCGGAAGGCTATGTTGATTTTGCGTTTATTAAAACCATAGACACCCAGTTTTCAAGCGTCATTTTTGGCGGGCCTGTTGGCTCAGTTGGTAGTGACCCTGCCTTCTGAATCGGAAGTCGCGGATGCCCGTTCGGGGCCAAAATTTGTGTGCATGAACATGTCTGTTGGCTTCGTGTCTGGTCCTTAATATTTATTTAAGTATGTTTATTAGTTGTTTAGTACCCATAGTACAGTTTTTCAAAACTTACGTACATATTTACCTACCACTATCTCGACGGTGAAGGAAAACATCGTGAGAAAACCTTCAGGTACCAGAATGAATTCTGTGACATGAGTGTAACAGACCCGGTCCGGCGATGGACTCATCACCTTTCTGAGAATATCTGGTGAAAAGTGGGTATATCCAGAAATAGAATACCTCTGCCTACCCCCTAGCTAGGGGATATAAGGCGTGAGACTATGTATGTATGTATGTACAGGCCCAGCCTAATATAACACAAAATAACCGTGTGTGAATTGAGTCCCACAATTTATTATTATTATCCCAAGGGCGATCAAGGACACAATAAATAATTCTATTACCGTCTTAATCTTTTATTCGAAGGTGTAACAAAAGTTAAATCAAAATTGTGTTGAATAAAATTGCTAATCTCACAAATGTATTATCAAGTAGTATTCTTTTATGATCTCAGGTCCCAGACTACTCTCGAACGCCGTGTTTTGAAATTTTTACATCACTTCAAGTATGCAGCATTCATGGATCATCTACCGCATTTCTTAGATGCATACATTTTAAAGCAGCCTCAGTCTTGGGATCAAAGTTACGGTGTAGAGAAAAAGTACTAAAAGCTTTACTGCCTGATGCCTGATGATTTAAAAAAAATCTCAGGCCGTTTATCCCCGAAGGGGTAGGCAGTATTCCATTTCTGGAAATACCTGCCCCTAAACGTGATAGGTGGTTCGGGTCCAGCGCCGGACCGGGTCTGTCTACACATGCCTCAGCTAGGCCTCAGCATTTATTCCGGGACCTGCGGGTTTCCTTATGATGTTTTCCTTCACCGTCGAGCTAGTGATGAAAATGTACGTAAGTATTTTGAAAAACTCATTTTTACATGCCAGGATTTGAACCTGAGCCTCATTGATTATCATCATGTGAAGTGGGCTTTAAGCGTAAGGTTATCACTGCTCTTTATAATTAGTTTTGTCAATTTTATATTTAAAACAATAAATAAATAAGGGGCTCATAGCCCTGCCCGCGTTAAGCATAGTTGGGTGCGGTCTGTAGTGATTATATCACGACCGCCTCCCTATTTCGGAAGGCACGAAGCTTTTGGTCCCGATTTTCGTTGTTTACAGTGGAAGTCGATAAGCCATGTCAGATACCCATGCATGGCTTTAATACTTTTAACAGTCAGGTAGCCACAGCCTAACACCATCTCCCACGTGGGAGATTATAACCCATTCCTGTGTGTATGAGAAATGGCCATTTTCATTTTTATCTAATTGTCTAGGTATGATATAATAAGGTACCCGTCAAATAACAATATGTGGCCACAATATTCCCATTGTATCCCTTATCTTTGTCCACCGGTGGGCATCTATTGCTACACTATTTCACTACGTATTTCGATTTCTTTGACGCAATCAAATAATGTATTAAATTCTACAATTCGATTTCCAATCGAAAAACAGTCGGTATGATTCCTCTTTCATTATTTCTATGGAGATATTATGAAGGAGGAATAACAGATTTAATACAATGTTCTGAAGATTCCATTCAATTTACTTCCTCGATTATGCCATCATATTTATTACGGTGAATTCCCAGAAACGAATTTCTTTCTGACAAATTCTTTACAACATTTTGAACGGGTTTTAATTTATGATTTTGAACTCTATGTTGAAGGAGGTAGGTATGCTTTGCTTTTGTTCATGGTACTGGTAAAACTGTATTATTTTACTGTTATTAATTCATAAGAGATTTAAGCAAAATGTTAGAATAGATATTTTTAAAATGTCGAAGAAAAACGTACCCTGGTGTTGTTTCTTTCTGCCTTGAGCTCCGAGATTTCCTCCTCTCGCTCTAACAACTGCTCCCTCGCTTGGTTTAGCTCCTTCGTGAGTGTCGCGAATTCCTGAGAACAAATAAAGAAAAATATAAGTCATAATAACGTAACATTTGGTTTTATTACTTTTTAATTGGAAGTATTAGAAATTATAATTTAAGTTACTCTGCCTGCCGCCTTTACGGACGTGAGCACATATTTTTAACAAATTTTTATTCTACTCTTTTACTTAAAGTAATGTTAAGTAAAGCACGGCCGTTTTAACGTGACATCTCTGAAGTTGCGCAAATGGCTGCGTAGTAACATTTTTTAGCGACCATATCGGTAGGAGGTGGATTTTCGCGCAGGCGAAGCCTATGTTCAGAGAAGCCAAGTTAAAACGGCCGTACTGTAGGTAACTAATTTTGGAATTGCGTACTAAAATTACTAATACATAACTATGAAAACTCATTATTATGAAAAAGCCCATTTGTGTTGTTTTTGGTTTACAATAAAGAGTTGTTGTATTGTATCTCTCTGACACTGTCTGGACAATTTGGCGTTATGAGAATCTAATTAAGTATTTACCCTTTCATATAAATAACAGCATATTAAATTCTAGCAACTTCAATTGACGTTTTTAAAGAGGTTAACCTCAAAAACAAAACCATAAACTTGGAATGGAAGCTAACCTCAAAAAACCATTACAGTTTTAACGACTTTTCATGACGTCTTTAAAATTCTTGTCTAAAACAAATCTAGCTAACGGTACAGTCAAGAGCACGTGGAGCTTTAAACATTGGACTCTGTAACGTTCTTATTACAATCGCCTTAGAGGTCAGACTCGCACTACAAGGGTAAAGCTTCATGTGTTCAGGTTAAGACGAGTGTTTGTCGAGTCGTTCCGGTCCTAATTTCCCTTAGGGCCCAAGTTTGCAGCCACTTAAGAATTTCACCTGATGTCTACTCACAGCGGTCTGCGCATTCTGTGTATGATTTAAGAATGGAAGGTCGTTGTTTAATTTGCTTATGAAAAGGAAGAACATAAAGTACATGTAATGTGTTTCCGATGGAAATGCTAATTGTCAACTAAAAACATTTACAAGAAACTAAGTAGAGTGAAGATAATAAAACGTAGACAATTTTATTAAATAATAAATAACGACTTTTAATCGGGATATATATATTCCGTCATTGTGTATAAAATAACATATTAATTTAAATTTAATTAATTATAAGTGATAAATCATTGTTTTATTTATTTATTTAACTTCTTGTGCCAAGAAAATGTACAAATGGCGAACTCAATGCCAATTAGTTAATAATATAATCACTCAACCAAAGATATTATATATAGAAAGACGTAGATATGTTACTAGAGCACGGAAAATGAGGCCGACAAATGTAGCTAATTAACCACATTTTATTTAGTCGCATTGTATTTCAAGTCGTATTTTAAGCGCAACTCTTAACAGATAGCTCTTTTTCTTTATTATTTGTTCCGTATCATCTTTCCCCGTCATTTTTGTATCCTATAAATACGCTAAGAAGTAAGTATGTACATGTTGTAGCACACTCGTAGGGGATCAATTTTCAAACGCAAGCAGTATGAATATAACTCATCCTTACTTTAATATCTTTGCACTCAACCATCAATTATGTAAGTAAGTGTTTGAAAAAACTCATTGGCAAGTACAGACCTAATCCGGAACAATACTTAATACTCAATCATTTATCGCATCCCATAAGTTTACATATAAAGTGGTCTTAACTAAGTTTATGGACCCTGTACAGGGCACAGCAATAGTAGAAGAGAAGACTACTTTATTCTGGCCTAGTGTATAAGAATTGGTCTTACTTCCAACACGGCTACAGCCGTTTTCTTTACTTGTACATATTGTTAATTTATTTTTATATTACCACGAAAATTAAGCAGGCGAGATTTTTTTAAGAAACATTACCTAATACTAACTAATGTTTATACCTTTTTTAAATTTTATTGTTCAATTTAACTATTACCTCATCTAACCACAAGGTGCAGACAATAGGACCATCTGTTGTTCTCGTTCACCCTTAAGAAAGTGTTCGACTGGTTTCTGTGTGTGAATAAATAAAAGTGAAAAATGAAAGTGAAATGTATTTATTTCCGTAGTTGAAAATTACACTTAGAAAAGTCAATAGTCTAATAACAAGGCAATCTAAACTCGTCCATGAAGACTTTCTAAATGTAAATAGCAGCACATTTCCACCGACGAGTTGCTGGTTCTAAATGCATGTCATGAATGTACACAAAGATATAAGAAATTAATAGTCATTCAACCCTGACCGCAATACTCCCTCGACGTCGACAATACCCTATATAATCGTGTCTCTTATCAAGCTCCAGGGGTCCAGAACGATGTGACCGGTTAGTTGGCACCCCGCCGCGACATCTTGCACTGACAGCGGCATTTTATGGCTCTCGTTCGGTTATTATCTGTACTTTATTGTCATCGAAGCTTCTCGAAGGAAAGTATCTTTTTAATTGATAGATTACTTTGTGAGCAGCGAGTTTATTTTTAAATTTGGAAGCGTTGAAAAGGAGACGTTCCATCTTGGGCCTGCTTATTGTAGACCAACGTGAAAGAGAGAGAAAAATGTAGTGAATATCAGTAATAATCTCCCTCTAATCATTTCCATCTATTTAACTTGCACAAAAGTAATTTTACTTTGGTGATGATCCATGGAATCCCATTTAAATAGTATTATTTCTAACAACGTAAATAGAATTTCCATGTCATTGTGAATTAGTTTGACAAAAGTCAAAATAATTTCAATTGTCATTTTAACGGTCAGGTCGCCATTTTTTTTTCGGTCGTCGTGTTGCCAGTTTAGTGAAATTAAAATTATATGATTATAAATTAAAGTTTATTGTGCATCGAAACTAGACAAATGAGCAAAATCATGAATATAGTTATTTTATTTATATTGTAACTGAACCCCCCTTAACATCTATACTTTATCTCTCTTTATATTGGAACCACCAATTCCAACGTAATAAGATTAATTCCCAGCCATGCAAAGCTAAACATCTTATAATGCTAAGCAAGTATTGCACAGCTCAAAGCAAGGATCTCATTCACAAGATATCGTTTCAATATTTTGTTATCATGTTCTCTTGCACGGAATTAGAGAGAATCCACTGTATGACATTCCGCTGCTAACTCGTAGCAAACGAACATCAATTTTACGCGTATAGACGTAAATGAGTAACCATCATTTACGTCCTACGCATAGTTTTAAAACGACCTCAAGATTTAGCTTCACGATGTTCTCCAAAGTATTAACTTTGGAGGCATCGCTAAATACATAGGTCGACACCGTCAAATATCTCCTGCAATTTTGGCCTTTTAATTAATTTATGTGATCGTCTAGAGTGTAGGACACTACTTTGTGAATAGTAATCCAGATCCTTTTTGAGGATCATGCTTTGCCATCAAAAGAAATCTTAACTTGAATCAACCTATACCATTAATTATCTATCGCGTATTTATAAAATTGTCTTTCGCTTTTAATCTTTAATAATTAATAACGCTGCCCACTTCAGCGCCATTCATGCCTAAGGCAATATTTTCATGAAGGACACTTCATGTTCCCCTCCCCTGCTATCTCTTATCTGATGACAGACTCGAGATAAAATCGCCTTCCCCACATTCTCACCTCCTTTCAAGAAAAGAAATAAAAATGTGGTTGGTGGGAAGAGTAGGAAGCTCCGCCTCGCTTCATACGGTGATCGCCGACCCGCAACATTCCACAATTGCGTTTGCGACCCCCCCGAACGTCCCGATTTTGCCGGACATCCGGTCTTATATCCCGCCGAAGCGGGACCGTTGCAGCCGAAGCTGATTGTTGCGGCCGTAGCCGATTGTTGCAGCCGAAGCTGATTGGTGCGGCCGTAGCCGATTGTTGCGGCCTTAGCCGAGTTTTGCCCCGAAGGGACCGGTGCGACCTTAGTCGATTGGTGCGGCCGTAGCCGTATTTTGCCCCGTAGGGACCGGTGCGACCGTAGTCGTGGTTTGGCCGTAGCCGTGTGTTGCCCCGAAGGGACCGGTGCGACCGCAGTCGTGTTTCCCCGAAGGCGAGTTACGCCAGTCATTAAGACCTCGGGTTCATTTGCAGCAAGCCCCGTAAGGCAATCTCGAACATGTTTGGATTGGTCTTTACGACCTCAGGATCATTTGCAGTAAGCCCCGTAAGGCAATAATTCTCATAGGACATTTAGTTCATAGGTCTTAATGCTTAACATAACCCGACCTCGGTCCCTACGAGCCATCGATTCTCGTTCAGCCATCAGAGGCACTGTCACCCCCTGAATGAGCTTATAATGGTAAAACCATTAATTTATATTAGTACGCGTCGCGCGCGCACTCATATGATAGTATGGAGTAACCGATGTACGTTCTGCAAAATACATGGTTATCATAAGATATATGAGGCGTTCCCCTTTCTCGATCATTCGTGGTATCACTTTATTGCAATATCAAACTCAACAGAATTGTGACAGACATCCCCGTCAAGCTAATCAAGTCTCTAGACCCTTAACCATGCCAACACGAATGCCAACATGACTCCAGTTCCAGACCCCGAAGAGCTTACTCCTGAAGATTTGGTCGAGTGTTCGCGTACTAGACCAACAATACTCCTCGAAGATAACTTATGTTAATGCCCATTTCGCACCGTCAGGTCTACGATCAAGCTAGATGCTGCTTTTCACATTTCAATGAGAGACGTTATCAACCTCCATCAATGAAGTGTTAGTCGATACCATCGTCTCCGTTACTTAGCATCAAGAAGCTCAGAAGCAGTCCCGGGGTATCTACTGTGAACCACAAGACAGCGCTAAGAGGTGCGTCGTCAGTCATTCCACTACTAGCCCCAATGTGTAATATTTGAGCGATCGTTACATCCAACAAAGCTTATGGACTATGTCCAAAAACTAAGTCTATATAACGCCACCTTGCCGTACCGTAAGGCAGTGCTCGAGGCACGGACTTTTTACCTTTTCGCACTTTGTCGCCAAACAGTGTTGAACAAGATCGTTGTGTCGAGGCGTAAGCCTCTGCATCACAAAGAAGTCATAATGCAAGTCAAAGATCAGAGGTGCCGCCACCGCCAAGCTAACATTGGTATGTGCTGACATAACACCATCCGCGGTACGGTGTAACGTGCTGACATAACACCGACCATGGAACGGTGAAACGTACTAACACAACCGCTGCACCACTCGGGCAGTACTACACACTCCTTCAATAACTCAAACACTACAACCCCTACCTTGTCCCAATATTTGAATTCGAGCGGACAGCGTTAGCTGCCCTATAAGCGGGAGAGAAACCAGATGTATTATAGGTCCAGCTCTGTTATTTACTTTTATTCGCCATGCTTTCTTAAATTAGGTTCGTCTAGAATATCGCATAAAACTATCATATTCCATTAATCAGACAGGGTACCCTTACCTGTCTTGTCCTCATAACTTCTGTTATTAACGAACCTTCCAGCCAATAACGCCATATGAAAGTTTTATAAATTTATTTATTTTATAAATTTATTTATTTATTTTTTTATATATTTATATATTTATTTGCCATTATTCTCAATATCGCTCAACAGACCGACCTATGTATCATACATCTTAAGTCCAACCTATGGTTGAGGTGGCAGCCTCGCATCCTGGCTGCGCACCCTCCCTCACCATATATGCCAAGACTTTATCTTCGTGTCCCGCAGCGGAAAATTGGAAAAACCCGACCATCTCCGATTTGGATGAAACCTCTTTAATATCGTAGTGTCCGTCAACAGTACCACAACGATATGCTTCCCATCTCCCTAACTCCACTAGTTCCGGAGTTATAACCAATTAATGGTTTATTTCAATACGAGACCTGTTTCGCATTTCCTTCCATGGGAAGATGTTTTAACTTTTCCTAAACCCTACTGAAACCTAATTCTAACTACTTTTATGAAACTTTTATGCTATCTTAACATCCCTTTGACCAATCAAAGTTCTACTTTACTGATTTTTCATTATTTTTAAACTTTTCCTAAGTTTTGATAATTTTCTATTTCTGATTATATTTACATGTGTTTACATGTTTACAGCCCCACCAAGCTGTTTTATATTCTTTCAGTATTTAATATTTGTTATTAGGGACAGGGTGTTACAATATTTATCTAAAAATCTGGTGTACATGGTGCAGGCCCAGTCTCCATACATTCCTGAAAAGTCCTTTATTGGATTATCGACATATTTTTATGCTGTAAGTATATTATTTGCGTATGTTTACTCCATACAATGTTCGTCATACTTTATTTAATTCCCAAAATAGTATGAGCAAAACTGATGCAACTGGTAACAAAAGAAACAGTGGCCAAACATAATGCTCCGGTCCAATACCCTGATCAAATACCGCGTATCCGAACACCTGGAATCTTTGCAGTTCGTATAAGCCGGACGCCGAAGCAATTTCCGCCGAAAAAGGTACGTGACAACTCTCATGTTATCAGGACTCACGAAAATATAGATAGGTACAATTGATTCCACACCGCCATGTGTATCCGAATTTAAGTTCGAATTCCGTGGGTCGCGGCTGATCGCAGCCGCGCGTTCGATCGCGTGTGGCTGATGCGACCATAGTCGACGTATGAAAATGTATGGTGCCATTTCCGAAGTCTGCGACAGACGCGTGCGGCCGACGTCTATAGTAGCCGCACATTTCCATACAATGGGTTCGATTCTGCATTACAGCGCCTAAACTTATTTTAGTTTATTCCTGTCATTTTATTTCTCATAGAGAAGAAAAGAGACGAGTGATATTTAGTCCTGTCAAATTAAAATTAGTCCTGTCAACTAAGGCATTTCATAACGTGTTTAGTGCATAAGTAAATAAGCCACGACTAAAATACAGCCTCTGACAGGACTAAATTCGGTAGGTTATCTTCTTTCCCTTTTCTTTTTTTGAGGTTAAATAAAGACAGGAATAAACTAAAATAAGTTTAGTCGCTGTAATGCAGAATCGAACCCATTGACTTGTCGCATCAGCCACCCGCTCAGTCGCACGCGATCGATCGCGCGGTTGCGATCGGCCGCGACCTACGGAAGTCGACCTTTAACCACGACATACTTTTTGTCACAAGACAAACGGACGGACTGAGTCAAAAGACTGTTCATAATATTAGTAGAGGAGATCCTTCCTTTGCCATAACATTAGTTCAGCGCTCCTTTATTAGAAGCTATCGACTTATCACTGCTTCACGACTGAATGGTTCCTCCTCGATTTTACTATTCCAACGAGTCGAGAAATTCGATTCACCATTTTAGGAATCGTCGCGATAAGCAAATGGCGTTTAGTCGTTGAAAATGTTGACTAATTTACGTATGTTTGCGATGTTTACAGTCCCCACCAGCTGTTTTATGTTCTTTTAGTATTCTATGTATGATATTAGGGTCAAAGTGTTACAACGTCACCAAAGAAGATCTAAGCCGAGGCTCGTACAGTCAACGGCACGTAGAGCTTGACACATTGTACTTTTTAACGTTCTTATTACAATCGCTTTAGAGGTCAGACTCGCTCTACAAGTGTAAAGTTTCATGTGCTCTTGACTGTACTCCGTGGGATCCTCAGGCCAATCGTTTCTTTTGTAGTTAGTATGTAGTTTGTAAGGCGCAGGGTCGAGTGCTCTACACACTCCACTCCCTAACCAGGTGAATGCTGTCAAGCCATTAGGGCAAACAGCACAAAAAAAAAATTATATCAAATACTGTCACATTTATTGTCATACATAAAAATAATTGCATAATTATAAATAAAAGACTTCTTCCAACGCATCACACCGAGACAGGCTTCCCTATACGCTGGCAGCGTTTCCTCTTTGTATTGCCAAGCTTATTCTTTGGCAAAAAAATAGCTGCCAGCCCTTGGGTCACGGTTTGCCTCGATGAGACGCGCTGAGAGTTCCTTGACAAAAGCTTTTGGCTTTATTTATTATTATTTTATTACTTTAAACACCGACCTGTAGCAGCGCAGTATGAACACGGCAAGAGCATACGGCGCCGTTCTTGCGCGCGCACGGCGTGCCGAGCCATGCGCAGGCGCCGCCGACCATTGCGCGCGACCATGCCTCACCGCTTGACGACCTTGGCAGTGCTGTATGGTCGTACGTTTCACGGCGACTTTGGAAGATGGCGCATCAGTTTGAGCATTGCTTTTGGATTTTGGCACTTTGTTTTTGACACTTTAATCACTCGAGTTACGTGGTTTATTAGACTTTTATGGTTTGTAACGTTTACGTTCCAATATTGTATTAGGCGACTGTGAAATGTGAAATTTTAATAGCCATGACTGACGTAGTGGGTCAAAACAATCATTGATGATGAATCAGAGAAGATGATTAACGAACGAAAAACTGTGTTCATAGTAATTTGTACATAGACATATTATTGGCTAGTCGGTAGTTTCAGAAAACCATTGATGATAACTCTTCAATTTATATGTTGAATAGTTTTTGTGCTAAAATAAATTTCTAAATAGCTTTCGGACTAAATAATCCATCCTTCAATTTACATCATAATATTACTAGGATTAATTTATAACGCGATAACCTTTCATATTATGGTTTTTTATTAAGTTACAGACTTTCATAGACTGGCAAATATTTATATCAATTAACATTAACTATACGCGCCACAGCCTGCTTGTCAGACTTGTAACGTCACGCGTAGAGCTAGAGACGTAGTTCCAATAGAGTTGCTCCAATCGATATTTATTGGCTAACAATATTGGAAGTACCTACGTAAAAAACGGATGTTTATAAAGTGTTGTCTCATTTTCAGCGGCAACAGAAATATATTATCTGTAAAAATTTCAGCTCACTAACTATCACGGTTCATGAGATACAGCCTGGTGACAGACGGACAGACAGACAGAGGGACAGACAGCGGAGTAATAAGGTCCCGTTTTACCCTTGAGGTAAGGAACCCTAAAATATGAGGACTACCAACACGCGAAGGTTAAATATCCAATATCTTTCAAAGATACGAGAATAATAACAATAGTTTCTATTTCACTGAGCTTGGGTTCGAGCACGATTCGTACAAATAACGTATATTGAATCCAAATATCTTTAAAGAAGATACAATCTCAGTAAGCAAGTAAGTAATAAGTTTTGTGACCTTAACAAAACCCTTAAAATGAATTGTCTTCTTGACAAATGTGGACATCACAGACTTAAAGCCTCTGACACAAATCCTTGAGACAATATATGAATTCATGTTTCCTTTGAATTTAATACTCGTGCTACCGTTTTCTACCGACTCAGGAGTAACATAATATATAACGTCACAGAATAAGCGCAATTCATCATACACCCCAATTAGCATTAAAAAATAGTAGATTGTTATACAAGGGTCGGAAGGAATTGATAACTTCCACCCGCGTTAAACACTCTACTTTTCATTTCGAATTCAAGGAAAGTAAACAAAAAAATTAAAATTTTACAAAAATTCAAACATGCAAAAACGCAATAATACCTACGAAAAAAAACAAAATTGTCAACAATACAACCAAAGAGGTTGGAAGAAAGAGAAACTTTTTCTTTTAAACGTCTTTGAATACTACAAGGCCGCACCTTTTTTCTTATTCTAATTGATGTAAAAAGTTTCGTATCCCTATTATGTACCCAAAGAGGTTGGAAGAAAGTCATTCTCTTTCCTAGAGAAACTTTTTCTTTAAACGTTTTTTCCAATAAATGTAGTACTATTTTTTTTTAATTCATTCCCGCCCTAAGGCCGGAAGCAATTACTATGAGTTTTTCCCGACCGAGGGCGGGAATCACAGCCCTGAATGTCTCTGTGGTGGGAATCATCGCTTCCGACCCGGTACTCAGATCAAACATACACTACTTTCCGAGTATGAGATATGAAAAAGAACTTCAGTTTTGTCGAACCAAATCTCTTATATGAAGAGCACTAATAGTCAAAGATATTAAAATATAATAGGGCATAGAGGGTACAAATTTCTACTGAGAACGAAGTATGATTGAATGTCGGCCATCTTATTCGTTACAACCGAAAGAAAGTCGAGATACAAACCGAAATCAAAAGAGATTCATCTCAATCTATTGACAGTATTCTGTAAACAATTTCTTTGAGTCTCGGCAACAATCGACGGCTTTTTCAGAAATATGACGACAATAAGCCGGCAGAGAGACAAATGCGCAAAAAGACTTGTATTAATATTTCATTGAGCCGCGCCCGTTTTATTGTACGGATGAAACAGGGCGGGGCTGTACTGCTAGCGGTAGTCTTGCAAACTTATTTACTTAGCAAAAGGATACTTTAAATAAAAAAATGTGCTTAAGCTCTCTCCCCGAGGGAGTCGACACATTTATTCGATTTCTGAAAATACCCAAGTTTATGGATCCCTTAACGTGACAAGTAATGAGCCCATCACTTAGGGTATTGTTACATCAAAATAAATTAATTGTGACTAGCGGGTTTGCTCACGATGTTTTCCTTCACTGTCGAAGCTAGTAATAAATATGTACGCAAGATCTTAAAAAACTTACTGGTACATGCCCTCACGATTTGAACCCAAGCCTCACTCAAAACACACACACAAAATTTCATCAAAATCGTTCGAGTCGTTTCCGAGAGTCAATAAATACATACCTACAAGTATTGCTCGTGAATGATCAGCCACGTCCACAATTTTTAGGGTTCCGTACCTCAAAAGGAAAAAACGGAACCCTTATAGGATCACTTTGTTGTCCGTCTGTCCGTCCGTCCGTCCGTCTGTCAAGACCCTTTTTCTCAGGAACGCGTGGAGGTATGAAGCTGAAATTTATATCAATTACTCAGGTCTACTGTCCCTTGAAGCTGTGAAAAAATCAAACTTCTAAGCCAACGCAATCAAAAGATACAGCCGTTTATGCCGCAAATTTTCGACACTTGCAAGGGAATCAAAACCTACAGGGTGCTTCCCGTGAACTCAGAATCTTGAAATTTGGTACGAAGCAACGTCTTATAGCATAGATAAAGGAAAAATTACGAAAACCATAAATTTGCAAGGTTGTACGGAACCCTCGGTGCGCGAGTCCGACTCGCACTTGGCCGGTTTTTACAATATTATATTGTATTTTCAAATCTCCGGGCGGAAAGCGGCAAATTTCGGCCCGCTGCGCTAAACGAAGTTGCCGCTTTCCGACTAAGTCGATAAGAAAAAAGTATACACACCTCGGGAAGTAAAAATAAGAAATCCTCAGAGACATTTACTATTTTACTTTCCTAGGTGTGTAATATACTATTTTGAGTCTACATGAATAAGAATTCTAGCTAATAATGGGGACCCACAGTAAACTACGGAGGTGCTCTCGGAGTGGGTCGTAAACCACGCCAATTACGGCAGAGACCTCCCAAGGGGCTTGCCGGTCGACAAGCGGGAAAAAAATCAGCTGATATTGACGTACTTGATAGTAGACATCTTGAATGCACCGACTCTTTCTGGATATGTAGAGAGCTACAGAACTTTTAGTGTAGCCATCATCAACCCGTAACAGCCCAGTGCTAGGCTATGGGTCTTTTCTTACCAAAGATATTAAAATATAATAAGGCATAGAGAGGACAAAGCGAGGAAAATTTGAAGCCAAAAGTTATTACAAGTGGAAAAAGTCAAGTGCGATTTCGACCGAATGACAGCTCGCGTTCAACTGACATGACGCTTGAGCTTCAAAGTTTTGTATAAAAATATTCCCAATGCCCCCTCTATGGGCTATTATATTTTAATCTCTTTGTTTCTAACATACGAGGAAGTATGGGTCAATCTTCCATCATTGAAATTTCATTCGGTAATATTGGACTAAAGCAACTTTAGGGTAGAGGCGGAAGAATAGTATCCCAATTTTAAAAAACAGAGACGAAACATACCAAATGCCACTTAAAACAAGGCTCAAAATCCAAATCTCCATCAATATTACAAGAACGCGCTTTCTTCGGTTAAATTTCAAACTCCCATCCTTTGACACGGCTATTACTTATTCTGTGACGGGGCTGAGAGCTCCCAAAACAAAAACGACGATACTGTACAATGTAATTATACCCTAGCTTTGATGTGGTCTCCTTTGATCGATATGATAGGTTGGCTGTAAAACAGCTATAAAAATAGTGAACCGGAAATTGGATTCTGCGGTTGAATGTGACAAGAGGATAACGATTAATCTTGTGTTTTTAAAAGTAAGTAAATTTGAAAGATAGCGTTCACTGTTTTACCAGTATTTGATGAGTCTATCTACCAGGTAAACTCCGACTTAATTGGTGTAACATAAAAAATATATCTGTCAGATTTATCCAACTATATTTTATCAGTTAGATATACGAGTGTATCACATACTTTATCAGCAAGTAGTGAAACAGGGCCTAAGTGTATGTCTTAGTAAATGAGGTGGTATGTCAAAAAATGGAGAGTTAATGGCGAACAGGCTTCTTAAATGGTTTTAGCAGAGAGATTAAAATATAATAGGACATAGAGGGGGCATTGGGAGTATTTTCATACAAAACTTTGAAGTATGTTTGAAGGTCAAGCGTCATGTCAGTTAGTATGAACGCGACCTGTCATTCGGTCGAAATTTTACTAGACTTATTCCACTTGGAATAACTTTTGGCTTCAAATTTTTCTCGCTTTGTCCCCTCTATGCCCTATTATATTTTAATCTCTTTGAGTTTTAGTATCATTTGATAGAAGGACCTACGCGGCCGCTATACAAGACATAGCTGGCAGAAAGCGACATGTTACATTTTTTAATTGTTATTATTATATTATATATTATCATAGATTAAACATTTTTTTCTTAAAAACTAATAAATACAGCCCTGCAAAAATGTATAGAACAGTTTTTCTGCAGCTGTGAGTCTCAGACATAATATTATTATTTATATTTCAAATTATATGTTTGCTATGATAAAGACTCGGGCAGACTTCGGGCCTACAAGTTTTTTTACGATGTTCTCCGTCACCGCTAAGCTAATTATAAGGGTTTAGGCGCACAATGCCACATTCGCAAAATGACACATTGGAATTTCGCAAAATGCCACATTCTCAAAACGCTACATCGCAGAATGTCACATTCTAGAATGTATTATTTTTTAATGTTTATTTTTTAGTATTAAGTTGTGATGATTTTCAGCGGCATTCACAATTTCAGTTTAATTTTTTAATTTATTTTATGTTAAAATAAAAGGAAATTAATAAAATATGTCACTAAATACTAACATAGTTAAATTACGTTTTATTTTCTAATTCATAAATCATCGGCCTACTTCAAGAAAGGGAGTTGAACAATCTTGTTATTTTGATAATATGGCACTTTGTTAGTGTGGCATTTTGCTAATGTGTCATTTTGCTAATGTGTCATTTTGCTAGCGTGTCATTTTGCTAATGTGGCATTTTGCGAATGTAGCATTGTGCGCCTAATACGTAATATGCCCCCATCAGGGATCGCAACCGCACTTCTAACAGGGATATCTTCTCACAAACTTTAAAGCTATATTTTGCAAACGCTAGCAAAAGCCAGACATCTATCAATTTATCAGGTGTGTAAACAGTAAACTAAGTTAATGCATTTACGACCAACAACTCCACTGCACATTTACGGACTCCCTACGGACAGACGGACAGGCAGTCTCTGAATAATGGATTATTATAGTCTGGAGTTAAAGCTCGCAAAGCCCAGATTTGGGTAACGTATTGTCTGGAAATAGTGTTTATCTGTAGTGTTTAACTGGACGGCCGTGGGTGTAAGGCATTTACTCTTCGCTTTCCGACACGGTCGCATTATTATTTTTCGTGTCATAAATCGAAAGATTATACAACGCGTAACAGAATAAGCGCAATTCCTTATACAAACAATATTAATATATTAATATTAAACCAATTAATAAATTAATACAAGTGCGGTTTGCAATAGGTAGCGCTAAATTCAGGTACGCTAAATCATTTTTCGGAAAAATTTAACCCATATTATAAATAACTGAAATCGATTAAGTAGTCGATACTGAACAAACTAATTTAAGG
This sequence comes from Ethmia dodecea, assembly GCA_963855545.1. NCBI lineage: Eukaryota > Metazoa > Arthropoda > Insecta > Lepidoptera > Depressariidae > Ethmia > Ethmia dodecea. The sequence continues at coordinate 931,818 of OY979448.1, forward strand.
AATCGCGCTTATTCTGTTACATATTGTATAAAACTTTTAAAACAACTATTTTTAGTTTTAGGTGTTAAAAAGTTATAATAAATTGTTTTTTTTTAACTCAGTAGGTACATACCATAGGTACATACCGAAAACACTTCGTCATTTTCGAACCGACCCGATCGCGTGTGACCTCATGATAATTTCTACTCTTCGTAGCACACATCTAACAATGTGGCGTCACCAGAGCAGCACTCGGCTTAGTTCGGGTAGTTAAAAAAAAAAATTCAATTAATAGGGCATTTGACTGTATCGAAATAAAATTGCAAGTGATGTTTTAATAATAAGATTATCCCATTAGATCTCTAAAAATGTATTTTGATGTTCATTATATCAATTTATAAAGTAATAGAACAACCAAAAAAGTATCGCAATTGAGTTCTAAACATGTTGACGTCACAACCCAATACTCATAGTACATTTTAAATAGAAAATTTTAGTTTTGATCATTAAAAGTACCTCATTTGACTGGGCAGTCAAATACCCTATTATAACATTTTAATTAGAACACATAAAAAGCTAAACCGGTCACGCCGCGCCGTCCGGCTGCTTGCTTGCTGGGCCGCGGTCTCACACCTAAATTTCTTTTTACGAAACACTTTTTTAGCGTACAGAGACATATATGCCACACGTCTCTGTATAAAAAAGTGTGCCCTTGCATTTAGAAGCTGATCATTTTTACTTAATCTCGCTTCAACGGCTACACTTGGATAAATCTTGTTGTGTAGATACTATGTGTCCTGTATTAGTACATCGTATACCGGAAAAAATAAACGAAAAAATAAAAAAATAATAATCTCACGCCTTTCATCCCCAAGGGGGTAGGCAGAGGTATTCCATTACTGGATATACCCACATTTCACGAGTTAAATTGGACCCCTAAACGTGATAGGTGTAAAAAATAAACGAAGTTGCCGGTATACGCTAGTAAACGAATACATTCGATATCTATCGCCACTCAAGACCAACTAGACAGTTAGAACCGCTGAAACAAAGTGGAACTCAAATGCATTCGGTGCAAAATATACGAAGGCTCAGTGTATTGCTGAAGTGTTTGAACAGGTATGGACCTAGGCTTATTTCTATTTCTAACCCCCAACAAAAAAACAGGGGGATGTTATAAGTTTAGTATGTCTGAACCGATTGATACATGTGGATGAGGCGCGAGAGATCTATTTATAAATGTCAACTGTAACATTTTCATGCCATTATAATTACTAATTATTTAAAAAACATGACGAAGCATCCCTGTGGACAGTTTTGTTTTTTATCAGCGACCATTTTCTGTTCGCCGGTTTATATGAAACTAGCTGTTCCGCGCGGTGTCACCCACGTAGTTCCTGTTCCCGTGGGACTAACTTTCCATTGGTGTAAGTATTTTTGAAATTGGTTTAGTAGTTTTTGAGATTAGTCTTTACAAACATAAAAAAAAAAAAAAGGTGTTTGACGATGCATTTTTATGTAACAACAACAGAATAAGCGCAATTCCTGAAACTAGTTTGTTCAGTATCGACTATATACTTATTCGATTTCAGCTATTGTTGATATGTGTTAATTTTTTCCCAAAAATGAATTAGCGTAGCTGAATTTTGTGCTTTCTATGGAAATCGTGCTATTATTAATCGATATTTAGGTAAGAAAATTGGTTAGACACAACTAAAGTTCGATTGCATCATATTTTTTTTATATTAATATACTAATTGGGGTGTATGGGGAATTGCGCTTTTTCTGTTACGCGTTATATTTAAGTTTCAGACGAGATTACAAGGCAAGACAAGTAGCTGGCAGTCCTGTGACACCTCAGACCTGAGGGTGGCCCTGGCGGAAGCTTTTAGAAGTAACCCGAGATGTTCCGGCCGGAGATGCATGCTGGATGAGCCACGCCTGTCGAGCTCAGTGAATGTTTTACTGTCTCAAAGAGCCGATCCTGAAGGGTATATTAGGTTATCGTCAAGCTAGGGCGTATACAAGTGGATTTGTTACGTTTAGGTTCTCGTCAATAGCTTTGTTTTTTTTTTATTTATTTATTTATTTATTTATTTATTTATTTATTGTTTATTCGGGAAACAAACAGTTATAATACCACAAATTAATCTAACATAAAAAAAAAATTTTTATGTTAAAAAAGGGGGCAAACGAGCAGACGGGTCACCTGGTAAGTGACGTCCGTCGCCCATGGACACCTGCAGCTCAAGAGTCACAACTGCGTTGCCGACCTTTGAGGTGGGAGTAGAGGGAGGGGAGGGGGAGGGGGGATTGGGGCCTCCGGTTACCTCACTCACTCAACGAAACGCAATGCATTGCTTTACGCTGGTTTTCTGTGAGGCCGTGGTATCACTCCGGTCGAGCCGGCCCAAGCGTGCCGAAGCATGGCTCTCCCACGTAAAAAATCTTTTTACGTCGAATAGAATGACAAATGTATGGGATTGACTTGCAATGCGCGCGGCATAAGCGCGACCAAGTAATAATGGTGCAATGATATAATCAAAAAGTCAAAATCAAAATGTTTTATTCAAATTAGGAACTTACAAGTTCACTTATTGAACGTCATTTCAACTCCACCGCTTCAGCATGTATGGTTGAGGAGAAGAAGCGGGGCAAGAAACTCCTCAACACAATATTCTTTTAATCAATTGTTACTTAACATAATTTTGTTCATTTTTCGTTGTCGTATTGCGCTGGGCTAGAGGAAATCTGTTCCAAACATCATTGTCATTTATATAGTTGTCTAGTTTGTAGTACGCTATATGACAAAGTACGTGTTTAACATGAGTTTTGAACATAGTTTCAGGCAATTTCAAAATTTCTTCTGGTATTTTATTATAAACGCGTATGAAAAGCCCCACAAAGGAATTCATAATTTTACTTAATCGTGACTGAGATCGCTCTAATTTATTTTATTCCTAAGATTACAATTATGCCTGTCACAGTTTTTATTAAAAAGTAATATGTTTTTCCGTGCATACATAATGTTTTCATAAATGAACTGACAAGGCATTGTTAAAATATTAAGTGACACGTAGTTATAAGTAGTTGAACGAAGCGAATAAAACTCGTTTGCAGCTAGTTCAGTATACATATTCGACGGTCCTGTTGGCTCAGTTGGTAGTGACCCTGCCTTCTGAGTCTGAGGTCGCGGGTTCGATCCTCAAGGCCAACAGGTGAATGAACATATCTGTTGGCTTCGTGTCCGGGTGTTCAATATTTATTACCCATAGTACAGGCTCTTCCTAGTCCTGAGTAACCGTGTGTAAATTGTATCTCTCGAATCATTTATAAAAGAAATATATAAACAATGTTCACCAAAGTAAATGTTGGTTGTATAAAACAGGATTAAAGTTTAGCCACAAATATAGATCTTCCATTTACGTCAGCTAAGGTCCAGTCAGGGAATTGAAAGAAAAAGGGAAATAATCTGGGGGTTCCGCATACTGTCACGTTTCACTTATTGCTTTTTAATTTTATTTGTAGAATATTTCTGTTTACGAAGTCAATTGGAATCCAAGAAGGCTGAGACACAACTAAAAGAAGAGACTTTTGAGCCTATCATATTGAAGGTATGTACAGTCAAGAGCAAGTCAAGCTTTGCACTGGTAGTGACCAGTTTAAGCTGATCTCTGAATAAAGGGCCGGTTCAAAGTCCAAAGTGGCAAGCTTAGCGTGCTCTTGACTGTACCTACTCTTACAATATTAATTATTTTCTCTTCAATATATCATGTTACTATCTTTAATTGATCTTAATGTATCTGGTTTGGTCATGTAGAACGTATGGATGAAAAAGAGTAGGTAAAGAAAGAGATAAAAATAAAAAAATCACAACATTATTTTAAAAAATGAATGAGTGTATCAGTTGCTAGCAAACTATAATAAATAAATAAATAAGAAGAATAAATGTATGATCACACCTTACGATTAAATTAAAATCCTCCTACTCCCACCTCAAAGGTCGGCAATGCAGTTGTGACTCTTGAGTTGCAGGTGTCCATGGGCGACAGACGTCACTTACCATCAGGTGACCCGTCTGCTCGTTTGCCCCCTTTTTTTATCATAAAAAAAAGGGATTAAAAAATTACAATATTATTATTACTTGTTAATAGACTGTTGTCTAGAACGTGTTTTTCCCTGTTTCCGTTCAAAAGGAATCTATTTTCTAAGTTGCAAGTATCTATCTTCAGTCTTGGGTAACACAATATGGTTTCTATGCATCGGTTGCAGAACCCTAAAAATACTGCACCTAACAGCGACTAACAACATTATGCTAATCTGCCGGCCGGGGGAGCCATTCGTTTGTGAGTTTCTACGGATCTAGTGTTTCGGTGGAAGTCTGTAAGATAAGCAGAGAGAGAAATATACGTTAACGGTTTTTATAACACATTTGCTGGTAAAAGGTCTCTTATTTCACTAATTTCAATATCGTACTGTATCTTATTACGCCCAAGTGCGGTAATGTAATGTAAAACGCATGGTCTATAAAGATGCTCCGTCTGAAAACATGCTAAAAACTAACAGTACTTTTTAAAATCTTAGCAAAGAGTTTTTACGTCAAAAAAGTTGTCAACATTTTATGATTAAAATTAACTTTGGGAGATAAAATATAATAAAGAAACATTTATTTAATTAATCTTGACAGTAAATTACAACCAATTAATCTGTAACAAAAACACAACAATATTAATTTACTTTATTAGTACCTAATACAGGCTGTTTTTTGTGACTTTGCCTAAAAAAAAATGCTGATGCGCGCGCATCGCTAATTTGTGAACAAGTAAAAATTATTCCGCGCGCTTTTTCTTAACGCTGTATTGTTTTTATTCGTTTACCATAGTCCGAGTTTTATTTTATTTCCTCGCAAATGTGTTATAAAACGTCGTATGACATACGTGCGCTTTGATAATTACAGCCTCTGCTTACTTGTAACCCTCGCCTACGGCTCGGGCTAGCAATATTGCCTCGGCTGTAATTTTCAACTTACCGCACTTATATCATAATGTACTATTACCCTTTGAGTATTAAACCATCCGGAGACGCCACTGACAGGCGTTCCCCTCTGCCAAAAAAAACAGTGTCAGTCAACACGCATACCTGATAAATACAACTAGTTTTTTTTGAGTTCACGGAGTGCTTGGAATGGTGAATGTATTTGTGTGCATCTAGTTCAAGCTAATGTTTAATTGTTTTGTAAAAAAATGCGTTAGTTTTAACATTATTTGTGTTTGTTTCCTCGTCCCCCGCGCAGAAATTGGCAGAATTTTTTGCAAAGAAACTAGTGCGCGTGACGTCTCCTGTTGATTTAATACTCAAAGTTTCTACCCGACTGCGGCGACGCAAACCTGACAGTATAAATTAATAACATAGAACACTAATGAGTAAAAACCGACTTCAACTTATATGGTTTTCACATGGATGCCATTGTCTAGACCAAATTGAAATGGGACCACACGGAAGCACCAGCTTTCAAATAAAAAGAATCATCAATAAGTTCACCCAGTCGAAAGTTCTGAGGTAACAAACATAAAACACTTTTCTGTAACTCAACTGTCTATTACCATACATTATATGTATACCTTTTATATATAAGTAAATTTCAATATTCTGAGGCCGCGTCAAGTAAGTGAATTTTTTGACGTTCCTAAAGTATGTCAGACCTTTCCGAACCCAATCTAAGTTCTGTATGTATTCCAGCAAACCCAACTTGTAAGGCCCAGCAAACATAGGAGCGCATTTAAAGACAACAATTTAATATACTTAATCCTTTACAATTTGGAGTTATACGGTCAATAATTGCATGAAAAGAATAAATACGAGCGCGTCTATTGGAACGCCCCGTTCTTCGTTCTTTTCGTGCAATTATTGACCGTATGTGAAAGTCGTCAAAGCTTATATTAAAATTGTTGTCTTCAAAATGCGCTCCGCCGAGCTTACAGCGGTGTGCGCTGGGTCCTATGTGTTTTTTGTCACAGATACAGTTCATAAATTCGCATTCATTCCATAAGCTCACGTAAAGTAAGTTTGTGCACCGAAAACCAACCGCAATGAACGTCAATTATTTTGTAAAATAATAACGAACCGGCTATGAACACGCAACTAGGAACAGGGTTGTCCGACTCAGAAAACTGTAGGCCGTAGCACAGAATATATAATAGTACGCGCGAATGGTCCAATGATGAAAAAAATACAAATTCGCGAGTGGAACAATTCGCGATTGGGCCAAAATAAAAGAATTTCCAAAATTAAACGGAATAATAAAACATTCATTTACAAAGGAAATATACATTCATTTACAATAATTACAGATAAAAAATGTCCTCTAAAGAGGAACCATGTGGGACAGTGCCCAGAAGACTGGCTGCATTCCCTCTCTGGATAGCTAGGCTGATCCTTTGACAGAGATAGCTGCCAGCCCTCTGGTCACCTGAAACTTTAAACTAAATTGAAATAAATAGAAACTAACGTACAGAAGGCCGACTCAATACTTTCCTTTGAGTAGCTGTAGCCAAATATGAATACCTAAACTACGGTCTCGGACAGGCCTGGCCGTAGTTTAAGTTTTGATATAGGTTAAATTTAATCCCGCTTGAATTTTTTCACCCATGGACATCTGCAACAACAGGGGAGACAAAGATGCGTTGTCGCCTTTATTTTATATTCGTTAACTCATTTCAAATTTCAAAAAATATAGCACAAAGAGTCAATTTGAGCTTTCAACTTGAAGAGAAATATAGGATTAAGAAATTAAATCAGCATTCAGCCTTGTATATAAACGACAATGAAAACTAACATGTTTCCGCTTTCTTTTTACAAGAAAACCAAACGAAATAAGGTAAATAATAATAAAATAATAATCTCAAGCCTTTCATCCCCGATGGGGTAGGCAGAAGTATTCCATTACTGAATATACCCACATTTCACGAGATACATTGGACCCCTAAACGTGATAGGTGGTGAGCCCATCGCCGGACCGGGTCTATTTACACATGTCTCAGAATTAATTCTGAGACCTGCGGGTTTCCTCACAATTTTTTCCTTCACCGTCGAGCTAGTGATAAATATGTACGTAAGTTTTTGAAAAACTCATTGGTAGATGCCAGGATTCGAACCCGAGCATCACTGATTTTCGGCCGGCTCTTTAAACGTAAAGGCTATCACTGCTTTCGAAAAAAGGTAGTATATTATTTTACGAATTTTTAAACTATTGTAGTCGCGATGCTGAGAGTGCATTTTGAAAATAAATATCAGACAAGTGGCAGCCCTAGAAGCGGTCTCGGACGATAAAGACCGCAACTGTTCCTCAAAATAACAAGCTAACCAAAACGAATTCACTGCAATGCTGCAACGGCCAGAAACGGGCGACAACGGGAAGCAACGGCTATAAAAACGGCAACGGCAACGGATAGAAAAAAAAACACTCGAGGCGATTCCAAAACAAATACTTTTAACTTTAATAGAATTTCTTCCAGCTGCAGTTTATTTAGGAACGAAAATTGTTTTTTAAATACATATACACTTTGTTTAAAATACTTGTTGGAAGTTTATCAAAGAGGAAAAGAAAGATAGAATAGGGTAGAATAATAGTGCATTGATAGAGGTGAAAGTACAAGTGAGAGATGTCTAGGCTTTGAGCGCGACTTTAGGCTCGATTCATCGGTTACACAGACAAATGTATTTTCCCCTTATAATATTAGTAGACCGTAAAAATGTGTAAGTAAGTACATGATTCAAAAGAAAACCTAATTTCAAAATGTTTTTATTCTATGAAGGGGTTTATTATAAAGTCCATACACATTGAAAGTCGTTGCTACACCAACGCTTCGGTGTGTATACTCATAGTTGAGAAGAAGCAGGGCAAGAAACTCCTCAACACATTATTATCTTAAACAGTGAATACAATACAAGTTTCCATTGTATTGTATTCTAGCTCACGCCTTCTTCCCACAGTTGCAGGCAGAGACGATGGATAGCCACTTTGCCCGATCTCACTTCCCTCGCTTCCTTCACATCCATAAGTCATTTCATGGACGCTCTTTTATTCTTGGCACTCCGGACCCTAGCTTTTTACAGGACGTCCGATTTTACATAAAACTAGTTTTATGTAAGTTTTGAATATTTTTCCTCTAGAAAAGGTGCCTTACCATACTAGATAACCTATTTTTTATTGTCCTAACGAGGCCACGAGCCCACCGACCATACGGTGCACAATTTTTCCATGCAATTACCCCCGGGACAAGAGCTGCAGGTTCGAAGAACTCTGTAGTTCATTTTGTTGTCCGGACGGACTGACAGGTGGATTTTATGTGTACATACATACATAAAGCTCACGCCATTGTCCCACAAGGATAGGCAGAGGCGATGGATCGCCACTATGCTCGATCTCTACATACTTCTTCGCTTCGCTTCCTTCACATCCATAAGCCTTTTCATGCACACGTGTAGATTAAAGATAAACCCCTATTGGAAGTAAGTTCATGAAGCCCTGTAATTCCCGGCCAGATACACCATCACTTTAAAAAAAATAAGAAAAATGCTAACCACTTCAAGGAATAGCACTAAAAAGACAACAAAATTTTTTTTTTTACATAATGGGGATTTTATTTATTTAAAAGTTTGTATTATAGTACTCTACTTTTATACGCGCATTGCAACAGTTGTTGTTCTTGTTTCAAAACCTGCAATGTCATACTGGTTTATTCGGGATGCTTTTACATAATTACTTCAATATTATAATTCGGGGCACTATCAAAGTCGGTACCATGATTGTGAAAGTATAAGTCTACTATTATTTGCAATCTCATCATCTGCAATTAAACCTATTACACTCCCTACGAGTGATTTGTTGATGTCTGTTGAGGTGTTCCGTTCTCTATCTCTGAAGTTCTTTATCTGATCTTCACAAAGTTTACATAGGACCAACTTTGAGGTATACCGGTACACCGAAACTTTAGTACAGGAACGTTATATGTCTGCCAACCCCCTCGGGGATACAGCGTGAGTGTTATTAACTTATTACAAAATTAATATGAAACATGTATAAAAACTTACGTAATTGCAAGAAGAGCACGTCTCCGCCTCAAAGCCCGTTAAAAGTATTACGGTAAGACAAACTAATTTGGCGCAAGATGGTTGGTAGGGCGACTATAGTATCATGGTTTAATCGGACAACGGAAACATAAATGTAAATATTAACTTAGACTTAGGCCCATAACTTAATGGATTATGGTCAAAAAGAAACAACAGGCGTAGATTAACGACGATGTATTTATAGATACAGAAAAGAGAACAGTAGCCATTACAGTCAGGGCAAGCAGGGAGAATATAGACTGATGTCCGACATAGACAAAGTATATTTTTATTTAATCTTAAGATTACCGATTTGATTACGTTTATTCTTCCAACAATTTTACAGGAGATGTAATGACTAAGACTGAAACTTTAATATTGCTCAAAAAGGTATTGGACATTATGCCTGTATGAAATTAATTATGCCGGCCGAGTACCCATGCCTATCACAAAAAAAAAACACATATTTGTCATTGTTATAGCACCGGGACTGCCTGTAAGCCCAAGAGAATCCAGTCGAAACATATGTTTAGGAATCAGTATGTGTTGATGGTTACAAAAACAATTCTTGATCCTGAAACTAAGGCCGCGACCGTGCATCGCAGTTTACCACTGAGGCAAGAGACAAAAGAGTCGCAACTCGAATATAACAAACAGTAAAAATAAGACGTAAGTTAAACGAAATTGCGGATGCAATGCATGAATTTTAATGCCTATACAACACCTGCACGACACCCACAACTTTGAAAAGCACGACTTAAACTCAAAATATTGGCAATTCTTATTACAAAACATAGTGATTAACAACGACGAATAATCAATCAAAATGTTTTTATTCAATGTAGGGGCTTATAGGTACACTTATAAGATCATTGGTAAAAAGCGGAATGTCCGAAATAATATAACACTCATGGTCTCCCTCCATCCTTTGCAAGTTAGTGATTAATATCAGCTATAGAGATGCCTTTGAGGTGGTTCCTGAATACCTGATGTGGAGGATTGCCCAGATTATCAAGTGCGAAGTGAAGATGTCTTCAGTTCGAAGTGACTTTGAACATAAAACTTTTGAACTTTCAACACGACTCTTGAGTTTCAATATTCTTTTAAGACTGTCGATACTTTACAGAAATTTTTATACAATCAATCAATACAATCTCACGCCTTTTTTTTCCCCGAGGGGGTAGGCAGAGGTATTCCATTACTGGATATACCCACATTTCACGAGATACATTGGACCCCTAAACGTGATAGGTGGTGAGCCCATCGCCGTGGTGAGCCCATCGCAGAAATTTTTGTTTAAACTAAAACCCCTGGTTTTTTACGTTCGTAGACATTTATCACTCTATTCGTGCTTCGAATAGTACGTTGATACTGCGTAAATTCAGCTAGCTTACTATTCATTAAGTATTTGTTTAAATTTATGAATATAAATGAAATACATTGGTTAATTATTTTCTGAAGTTGTCATTTCGTACATAATTGTTGATATTTTAACCTACTTCCAAAAAAGAAGAGGTTTTCAATTCTTTATGTATTTTTTGTATGTTAATCTATACATCCGTCAAAGAACCAATTTCAACTTTTTATGTTGTTTGAACTGGTATACCTTAAGGGAGGTTCCATATAAGTTTTGTGAAAAATCTGATGAAGAACTTCAGGTGGAGAACGGAACTCCTCGACGGACATCAGCAAATCACTCGCTATCAGCGTAATGGGTTTAGTAACAGTAGGTAATGGATGTTGAATATGCAAAAAAGTGTATTTTTAGAATAAACATTTTTATAATGTGTGTTTTTATTTTTTTCCCTTTTCCTTAATTTTCATAATACAATAATTCATTAATTATTCATAATTATTATCAGTCAAGTTTTTTTTAGAACTACGAATGTCATATGATCGCCAAACACTCATCTATATATATAAAAGGAGAAGCTAAATCTAAAAATCAAGGCCCAGCCAAAACCACTGAACATAGAAACATGAAATTTTGTGTGTAGGTTACGTTTATAGTGTAGATGCTCGCTAAGAAAGGATTTTACGAAATTCAACCCTTAAGGGGGTGAAAGAGGGGGTTGAAGTTTGTATGGGATAGTGTGATTTCTGCGTGAATCAACTTTAAACTTGGCACAAATACTCTTCAAAACACACTATGAAATATTAGTTCTAGGATTTTTTGAAAATCATCCTCCAAGGGGGTGAAAGTAGGGGATGAAGTTTGTATGGAAAACCTTCATTTTTGGGTGTATCAATTCGAAACTTTGTAAAAATACTCCTCAAAACAAACAACAAGACACGTATTTCCGGATTTTTAAAAAAACATCCCCTAAGGGGGTGAAACAGGGGAGTGGAGTTTGTATGGAGACGTGTTGTTTTTTATGTCTATCAACTTCAAACTTTACATAAATACTCTTAGAAATAAATTATGAGACACATATTTTTGGATTTTTCGAAAATCATCCCCTAAACGGATGAAAGTAGGGGTTGAAGTTGATACGAAGAAGTTTATTTTTTGCGTCCATCAACTTGAAACTTGGTACAAATGCTTCTGAAAACAAACTATGAGATATTAGTTCTAGGATTTTTCAAAAATCTTCCTCCAAGGGGGTGAAAGTGGGGGTTGAAGTTTGTATGGAAAACCTTCATTTTTGGGTGTATCGATTCTAAACTTTGTAAAAATACTCCTCAAAACAAATAACAAGATACGTATTTCTGGATTTTTCGAAAATCACCTCTTAAGGGGGTGAAACAGGGGGTTGGAATTGAGAGACGTGTTTGATTTTTTCGTCTATCAACACCAAACTTGGCACAAATACTCTTAAAAATAAATCATGAGACCCGTGTTTTAGGAATTTTCGAAAATCATCCCCTAAGGGGGTGAAAGTAGCGTTTGGAGTTTGTATAGAGACGTGTCGTTTTTTACGTCTTATCAACTTGAAACTGGGCACAAATACTTTTAGAAATAAATGATGAGACACATGTTTTTGGATTTTTTGAAAATCATCTCTTAAAGGGGTGAAAGAGGGGGATAAAGTTTGTATGGGATAGTGAAATTTCTGCGTGTATCAACTATAAACTTTTTACAAATATTCTTGAAAATAAACTTGATATGTTAGTTCTAGGATTTATCGAAAACCATCCTCCAAGGGGTTTCATCCCCTTGGGGGTTGAAGTTTGCATGAATACTTTCATTTTTGGATGTATCAATTCGAAATTTTGTAAAAATACTCCTCAAAACAAACAACAAGACAAGTAGTTAGGTATGTCTCGATTTTTCAAAACTCACGGGTGAAACGGGGTTGGAGATTGTATGGAAACGTGTGGTTTTTTTTACGTCTATCAACTTGAAACTTAACACAAATACTTATAAAAATAAATGATAAGAAACGTATTTTTGTATTATTTTAAAATCATTTCCTAAAAGGGTGAAATTAGGGGTTGAAGTTGGTATAGAGAAGAGGGGTTTTTTGCGTCTATCAACTTGAAACTTGGCACGACTATTCTTTAAAAGTCTCCATACAAAGTCTAATTTTTTTTTATAATTTACTATGGGTTGCTAGGAGAAATTTGTTTGTGCATCCCAAAATGTTGAAAAAATAAATGTCCACCCGTGCGAAGCCGGGGCGGGCCGCTAGTGTAATATATGTTAGTTACATATACCAATTAATTTATTATTCACGTATAAGTCAATTGCTGAATGTCTTCTTTGCTCGAGAAGTGTGCCAGGTTCTCAACAGGCGGTCTCTGCCTACCCCGTCAAAAACATAGCATGAAGATACATGTATTCACAGAACCCCTACGATTAGGGTTCATCAGATCATGGCTACCCGAGCTCCCCGTGTTGGTTTACAAGATAATCTGTTGAACCGTGTATGTTCAAGCCCCCCCTGAGGGGATAAGCTGACATTGACATAAGAGAGATAGGATTACACGTGTTTAATGCTGTATGTTACAAGTGTATCAAAGTCATAGTGTCAAATTACTTTCCTTTTTTTTTATAGAATTTAATTCATACAGCAGTGATAGTCCTGTGGTTCGTGATCCTGACTCTCAATCGTGAGGCGCGAGTTCGAATTTCGATGAGGGAAAGTACAAATCAGTTTCAAAAAGTACGTACTTACATATTTATATTATATATTAAGCCGTTAAATCTAGAATTTATATATAAATATATATAACATATAACAGAATAAGCGCAATTCCTGAAATTAGTTTGTTCAGTATCGACCTTATTCGATTTCGACTATTTTTAATATGTGTAAAATTTTTCCCAAAAATGAATTTAGTGCTATCTATGGAAATCGTGCTATTATTGATCGATATGTAAGAAAATTGGTTAGACACAACTAAAGTTCGATTGCATCATATTTTGTTTATATTGATATACTAATTGGGGTGAATGAGGAATTGCGCTTTTTCTGTTACGCGTTGTATATATAAAAAATGATAAACTGACTGACTGATTGGTGAGATATCAACGCACTGCCTAAACCGCTGGGTCTAGCGACTTGAAATTTTGCACATAGATCTTATATAGGCATCCACTAAGAAAGGATTTTGTAAAATTCAACCCCTAAGGGGGTGAAATAAACGTGCGCGAGCGAAGCCGCGGATAAAAGCTATTCTAAATATCCGGAGAATACTAAACTACAACATTTTGCGTTGTTTTGTAAATAACCCCAGACTCAGCCTTTTAGTGGTCTCTTGTGACACATTCAATTCCCGTTGAGTCTTGGTCTAATTTAAGCTTTCAATTTATTTTCAGTTTAATTGACTTGGCTTCCACCGTTATTTTTTAATTTAACCTTTTAGTAGTGATGCAAAATTTGGTTATTTTGTCTTCGTTGTGTTTATTACTCTAAAATAATATAAGTATACGCTCACGTAAGAAGTTTAGCAGAGTTATTACATTATTGCAAATATCCACTTTTTACTAGTGTCCGACCGAAAGTTCGGTTTCGGTTTCGGCCGAGTTTCGACCAAAAATCAAGTTTCGGCGGCAGTTTCGGTTTCGGAAGTTGTCGTTCACGCTCGCCTAACTTCGCCTGCCAGCCCTGTTCGGGAATTGTCGTGTATTATTATTGTTTTATATTATAAATTATATAAATTAAATAAATTATTACAACAAAATTAATTTATACTGTATTTCATGTCCTAATTTATGCAGAATAATGGGTAAAATGCACTAAATTTCTGTATTTTAAGGAATTTTATACTTAATCACGTGAGTTTCGGTTTCGGCCGAAACTAAAGCCACGGCCGAACATTCGGTTTCGGTTTCGGCCGAAAAATCAGTTTTGGTCGGACACTACTTATTACCATTGTTTTGCCGACAAGGTGGTGAACCCGTTGATTGAACGTGTGTTACACATCCCTCAGGATCAAATTCTTCACGATGTTTTTCTTGATCGTGGACTTAAATAAAGATTTTTTTGAATGTTTACTGCCTCACCTATTAAGCTATAAGTAGCAAAACTATGTAGTCATTTATATAAATTATTTTATATTTATACTTCTATACTATCTATGCTTCTACACTTATACTAATATTATAAAGGGGAAAGATTTGTATGTTTGTATTTTTGTATGTTTGTTACGAATAAACTCAAAAAACACTGGACCGATTTTAAAAATTCTTTCAGCACTAGAATGCTAGAATATCCCTGACTAACATAGTCTATATTTTATTCCTACGGGAACGGGAACTCAGCGGGTGAAACCGCTCAGAACCGCTAGTATTTTATATTTGTAAACTATATTCACTCAGCAGCAGAAAAAGCAAAAATTCAATACCAATATTGGTAGAAGCGTCGATAAAGCAATATTTTAAAACTAAAGGCTCCATTTCTAGACGATCCACATAAAACGTCTAAACCGATTCAGTACAAGTAAGTAATGCACTCACTCGAGCCGATTCAGAAAGGCTTCAATACCAATCCAATCCAGCTACACTTACTACATGGCTATCACTGCTACATTTCATTACACAAATTTAAAAATAATATTAAAACATAATGACAAAATATTAACACACATCTTTCAAATAAAAAACATGATTGTTGGCTGCGTGTATAAGTTAGTTCGAACTACCAATTTTGGGAAGAGCGCTCCTTTTGGTGAACTACACGAACTAGTTCGTCGACATCGACAATTTTGCTTTCAGTTCTTCATATTTATCCGCTCTATTGTGGAGGGGCTACATGGACAATTGACTGTTTTTTTTAGTCTTACCACTCTTCTTATTTTTTTAGTATCTCTATTGAAAAATAAAAAAAAAACACAAACATACATGCCCCGCCTAGTTTGGTCTAAATAACCACGTGTGAATATATTTAGCACTAGCAGCGCCCCGCGGTTTCACCCGCGTAGTTCCCGTTCCCGTGGGAATATCGGAATAGAAAGTATCCTATGTCCGTCTCCTGGTTCTAAGCTACCTCCCCGCCAACTTTCAGCCAAATCGGTTCAGCCATTCACTCGTGATGCCGTGACCAAGGGAAAAAGGGATTCATTTTTATATATATAGATTAATCGTTAATATTTTTGAAATTGCTTTCAAGCTACTCGCGGCCATGATAACATCGCCATAAACCAGGAGGTTTACTCGACAAAAAGTTCACTTCAGTGCACGATGCCTGCAATTACGCCGCACGAAATGCAGGGTTCAATGTCTGCTAAGACTTTAATGCTCTTTTTAAAAATTGGTAGACAATTTGTTGGTTGTGCTAGTAGTAGCGACTCGACGCTATTTAATTATTATTAAACCATATTTTCTAGTAAGACATGAGATTGAAATGAGTTGGTCTTGAGTTTCTTGCTGGTTCTTCTAGGGGTACTGCATTTGGAACCAGCAACTCGTTGGTGGAGATGAGTTGCTGTTTACATTTAGCCAATCTTGATGAACGAGTTCAGAGTTCTTGTTATTAGACTATTGGCTATTCTAAATGTAATTTTTAATTACCTAAAGAAATAAATACATTTTAATTTTTTAGTAGAACTTGAGTCGGGTCTCGAATTAGTCACTTTATTATATTATTGTACACTTTTCTTGTTATTGTATATATATCTGTTCTTATTGGTCACTAAGAAATTGATTTTTCCTAAAATTAGAAAATTAATTATCTGGAAATACCCACTTTTCACGAGTATACTCGACTCCTAAACATGATAGGTGGTGACCCATTCGCCGAACCGGGTCTGTTACACATGTCTTAAAATTCATTCTGAGACCTGCGAGTTTCCACGATATTTTTCTTAACCGTCGAGCACGAACATATGCATCACTGAACATTGGAATTTCATACATATTACGAATCGTAATATGTATGAAATTCAAATGTTCAGTAATCTATCATCACATTACGACACATTTGGATAAAGGATAAACTTAGTTTCTTTCGTTTTGATAAAAGTTACCAGGGGAAAGCACTGTATTTCAATCTTCACAGCCCGTGCACTCCAATAGGGTGTTAAAATATTAACCTGCTTAGCAGTATTCTTAAAGCATTAATGTTCCTTGTACCGTCTCAAGTTTCGCCAAAAATGACGCCGCCTCCATTTTTAATGTCAATCTTAGGATTCGCGAGCTGATTGCGGATTAGCAATCTAAAAGGAATTTATTATTATTATTCGCTGGTCTTCACTTGAAATCTGTTTTCAGCCTATTTTTGTCATGTTGCAAGAGCGACGAAACATTAATTATAATAATAGCCTACATTCCTAGAGCCTGTAATGTGCATAACAAATTATTTTATGAATCTGATATATTTCATTCACCTCTATCCAAATTTTTAAACGAAATCTTTCTTAAAATTGTATAGTTTCAGTTTCAGTATTACTTTTTGTTTTTAACTTTGTATAGTATCTACCTACCTATACAACATGTAACAGAATACGCGCAATTCCTGAAATTAGTTTGTTCAGTATCGACTACTTATTCGATTTCAGCTATTTTAATATGTGTTACATTTTTCAAAAAAATGAATTATCGTAGCTGAATTTAGTGCTTTCTATGGAAATCGTGCTATTATTGATCGATATTTAGGAAAATTTTTTAGACACAACACTAAACTTCGATTGCATCATATTTTTTTTAATATTACTATCAAAGAGATTAAAATATAATAAGGCATAGAGGGGACAAAGCGAGGAAAATTTGAAGTCAAAAGTTATTCCAAGTGGAATAAGTCTAGTACAATTTCGACCGAATGACAGCCCGCGTTTATACTAACTGACATGACAAGGACATGACGCTTAGGCTTCAAAGTTTTGTATGAAAATATTCCCCATGCCCCCTCTATGCCCTATTATATTTAAATCTCTTTGATTACTATACTAATTGGGGTGTATGAGGAATTGCGCTTTTTCTGTTACGCGTTGTATATAAATATTTCTGTTCACTCTTTGTATTGTATAATAATGGAAACATTACTGGTTCTATTCATTATTATTTATGTTAGATTAATGTTGTGGTATTATAACTGTTTGTTTCCCGAATAAACAATAAATAAATAAACCTTTTTGGCTTTGGCTACAGTGACCGCTACTGAATACACATTATCGGGGTGGCGTTGATTTGCGCTATCATTTGCCCTAAGGTGGCTGCAATAGCCAATCATTGGCAAACGACAAATTGAACACTCACTACATGTGAGGACACCGTCTATACCGTTTTGTTTTCCCTTTTGCAAGACTAATCTCGGTCAACACTGCCCGCTATATCGTATGTGTTCATGCTATAATTCCATTAGATCTGATTTGTTCCGTGGCCTCCTCTAGGAACTCGTTAAGGAAATGCATACGTTAAACATCCTGTCTAATGATTGCACGCTTTCATTGTTTCATTGTAAGTTTTTAGTTTGTAGCATGTATTTTTGTACTGTGTTCACGTCCAGTAGGGTACACTAATTAATATTTTAATTATAAGTAACTCTATTTGGACTAATTAAGGACTGTACTCAGTTTTGTGAACCAAATAAAAAAAATGTTAAGCTGCCGGAGGTCTGGCCTTACGAGCATCGCGCTTTGCATCCAGGTCGGATTTCCTCTCCTCTTCGAAGTCATTACCGGCAATGTCAAATGATACTGTTATGTCAGAAAAGAAACCGTAGCCAAAATGAAAAACACATAGAGATGATTTCATGATTCATACAATATTACAGGATAATCTTAGTTACGAGTAGATACATTATAATTTCACTATGTAGATGACGAATGATATTGTAATTACTCTAGTTAAATTATCAATACTAGCAATATTTGGATGTGGTGGGAAGCCGCGGTGCGTTGTGATTGGCTGATCATGCTAATTGCTGGCCAATCAGTGAAAAATTTACAATTTTGCTTGGAATTCAGACGATTGAAAAGTCTTGTAAATTTTTTTTTGGCGAGAGAAGAGAGACTTCATGTTTTTTTGTATAATTTTCATTTTTCTGTATCTTTCGAGTTTTGACTCATATTGGTGATAGACTCATAGTTTATTATGTAGCAAGTGTCCGTAAACGTGTGCAGTGAATGGAAAATTCGATAAAATTCGAGGGATGGACATTTTTGCATTGCCTCAAGAAGTCACAATGAAGTCTTCAGTACAAGTGCTATCATTGTACTGTTGATAAGCAAGGGAGATGTAGAAAGTGTTGAAGTCACTGAACTTTTATGCATGGACTCGGAAGCAGAGCGATTTAACTGGGATTAAAGTATAAAACAAAGACTTGAAAACGAAATTACTTGATATTGCCAAAATTCTAAATGTGGTGCCATTATAAAAAAAAGTTGTTGAGCACTGTAATAAACAGTGTCAATAAATTTAAAAATCAAATACTGAATTGACTCCTTGCACTTTTAATAGTCGAATATTAAAATCAAAAGGTTGGAAGAATTTTATCTCATTTCTAAAACAAAAAAAGTGTGTGTGCGTCGATGAAAAGCTAAATTTATGAACATATAAAGTAGCGTGTCTCTACACCTATACTCACACTACAGCACCTGGTGGCCACTGAAATGGTAGTGTGCAGCCTTCATTAAGCTCAACTTAAACGTATGAAATGCGGAGCGCATTCATCAGAACATGCCGGCAATCTAACTTAATTCCAACTTGGCGTATGCATGAGCTTAGAAATTAACCTAGTTGCTTACTTGCGGTTATCTGGAGCATTTAGTGGTGTATCATTGGGTTAGCTGGTTGGAGTGTTTAATCGTTTTGGAAGTTACACGCTTTTCATCGGTACTCAATTTATAAAATGATTATTGTTAGAAGCGGTTTCACCCGCGTTGTAGGAATCCCGTAGGAATACGAAGATAAAATATACCCTATGTTACTCCATGATAATGTAGCTTTTCATTAGTAAAAGAATTTTTAACATCGGTCTTTTTGAGTTTATTCGTTACAAACATAAAAAAAATTTAAGAGATATCAATCTTTCCTATTTATAATATTAGTGTAGATGTACCTAAATGTCAATAGGAAAGTTCATAGCGCTCAGAGACCCATAATATTTTTATGAAACTTCATTAGAACGGCTCTTCGTGAGGCTTGCGATTAATTCGGTTCACGGCGTGTCCTTTCAAATGCAAATTTAGGTGCCCGAAGAAGCGGAAATTGAGTCGTGTGGGACAATAGACACGTTTTATAGAACTCTGAATGTTGTTCTTGACCACAATATAATAATTAGAGATAGACTAGTCGTGTTTTCAAAGGGATTCTGAAAAATATACTTCCTTAAAAACTTTCATCCCCTATCTAACCTTA
This sequence comes from Ethmia dodecea, assembly GCA_963855545.1. NCBI lineage: Eukaryota > Metazoa > Arthropoda > Insecta > Lepidoptera > Depressariidae > Ethmia > Ethmia dodecea. The sequence goes on from OY979448.1 coordinate 951,649, forward strand.
TTAAGGGCTGAATTTTCGAAATTCCTGTAACTGTTACTGCTCGTCTACTAAGAAACTTTGTAAGTTTGGTTTATAAGTTTGTGCTTTGTCAGTCAGTCAGTCAGTTATCAACCAAAGCACAGTATATATCAGATTATGTAGAGGAGCGCATGTGAAACGCTCCTCCATTGTGAAAAGCGAAGATTTTCCACAACGCGAGGTGATCGTCTCAACCGAGGTTCAACGGTTGATGTTCTATTTATACAGACTGTTTTGAAAACTTTGATAGCGCGGTTTGGAACTCTGCGTTGTTGTACCAAGTGACGTCAGGTTCTTGCCGTCTATATTGTGTTGATCTATGTAGCGGAAAAGGGTATCTACAATTGTATTAGTTTCAGCTATAATAATAAGGAAATGACTTTAAAAAAAAGAGATTTGAATATATTAGAGTATAGAGCGGCTAAAGCGAACAAAATCGTAATCAAAAACTTATTACCTAGCGGCCAAAGCAGTTAGAACGATAACACGCTAATATCTTGCAAATCTAGGTAGCAGCACTGACGCTGAAAATTTCTGTATGAAAATTTTGCGGTGGCAAATTCTATGCCCTAGTACCTATATATTTAAGTCACTTTGCTTCAAAAAAATTCTACAAGTACAAACTAACCCTCATAAGAAACGCGTGTAAAGTGGGAATGTTATTTAATCAAGAAAGGAGGCGAGCTCTGTGGATTCTCTGTTGACACACCGCGGTTACGACTCTACCTAGAGGTGCTATGTTTAACTTAGTTTGCTTTAAGTTACGTAGACGGGAGCGTCTCGACTGGCTGCGGTTTGTTTTTACTTTGTAGATGTTATTGGAATAAATGGAATTTAAATGTCAACAGTTTTTCCTACATAGTTCTAATACAGGGTTAAATTCTCGATGTTGATCAGCTAGTGATCTAGTTTCATGTAGATTATTTTAATAATTTTAGGAATACACGAGAATCAGTAGCGATGACAGTTGAAAAAAAAGATAAGACAACATAAGGGAGATCTTCAATCTTCATTTATTTATTCAGAAACACTGAGCATGTTCCACAAGCTTATTTCTTTTTGTAGTCTTTTGTGCTTTATGCCAGTGTCCAGTAAAATAAGCTTAATTCTAGTTACAAGAAAAATTTGAAAAGTTGCCGGACTTTTTTCTTTTATACGGAAAACGTGAAAGTGTTTTTTATGAGGTTTAGACGGGGGCCATTGACAGACGTCAAGTCCGCTTGTTTGCTACAAATTTCATTTGAGAACGCTTTATCAAGTAGCAATTAAGTTACAAGCAAAAAAGTTTTCTACTACAATCTAACTAGCTATCTGAATTCAAAACTTAATCAAACTCGTGTCTACATAACTCGCGAGCTCAACTTTCAACTCAAATTACATATCAGGATTATTCAGGATCATACTCACTGGTAAATAAGTTTGTCTCTCGATTTATGACGTCATAGCTTGATATTTATTTTTTGTTTCTGATATTTGGTATGTTCTTTTTAATTGCTAGCATTTTCTAGGAGTAAAGATGCATGGAAGGCAATATATTTTGTGCAAACGAATACGCATGTCTTAAACTGGAGAGACTTGTATCCGTGGTCTTTAACATAGATTACATAAAAAAAACAAGCTGAATATTAGCAAAAGTATGGATCCCACGCATCCATTTCACGTGAAACCCACGCATCCATTTCACGTGAAATACAATTTTGAAGCATTCATGCGAACACGTTTATCCTTGCCAGGATTTTATAGGACCTACTTATCCCTTACAGTAATTTATCCGTTTCTTTATTTTTTTCATGGCTTATCTGATTCGTCCTTTAAGCTAAGTCTTATTCAAAGAGATTTAAATATAATAGGGCATAGAGGGGACAAAGCGAGGAAAATTTGAAGTCAAAAGTTATTCCAAGTGGAATAAGTCTAGTACAATTTCGACCGAATGACAGCTCACGTTCATACTAACTGACATGACAAGGACATGACGCTTAGGCTTCAAATTTTTGTATGAAAATATTCCCAATGCCCCCTCTATGCCTTATTATATTTTAATCTCTTTGGTATTATTTTAATTAACTAAGGCTAATGACATACCTACCTACTTCGCATATCCGCGAATTATTAGACCAAAACATATTAGAATAGGTACATATAGGTACCATAAACTGTCGGATATGTTTAAACTATCGCAAACTATTTGGGAACATCCCGAAATAATTAACTTCCTAGTATGAGTTTGTTTCGGGTTCCCTGACAGTTTCCGGGTTATTAATTTTGCCATGTCTCTCATTACAATTTACATAGGTTAAGCAAAATAAAATAAGTTACTTAGCTAATTCGGTATTTTTACGTACATACATCAAAGATATTAAAGTAAGGATGAGTTATACTCATACTGCGCGCGTTTAAAAATTGATCCGCTACGAGTGGCTACAACATTCACATACTTACTTCTTAGCGTATTTATAGCATACACATAACAATGACGGGGAAAGATGATACGGAACGAATAATAAAGAAAGAAACAGCTATCAGTCATTAGTTGCGCTTGAAATATGTTTTGAAATACTATGCGACTAAATAAAATGTGGTTAATTAACTACATTTGTCGGCCTCATTTTCCGCGCTCTAGTGACATATCTACGTCTTTCTATATATAATATCTTTGACATACATCTCAAAGTTTTTAATAAAATGATAAATTGACTGACTGATTGGTGATGTATCAACACACAGCCTAAACCGCTGGGTCTTGAGACTTGAAATTTATATAGCTTATACAGTGTAGGCATCCACTAAGAAAGGATTTTGGAAAATTCAACCCTTAAAGGGTGAAATAAACGTGCGCGAGGGAAGCCGCGGGTAAAAGCTAGTCGGTTAATAAATTATGAAATTGCATCAATAGAAAAATATGATTGTGGCTTTCAGACTTGACTTATGATCCTTAGTCCCCTAGATCATCAACAGTGACTGGCCATGCCGAACGGCATGGCCAGACGCTTTCAGAGCCATGTAGGTACCATATTTCTCAAATGTTATCATTTTAGTAGTCTTGTGACATCTTAATCCAAAATTGAAAATCGTTCGATCGTTAATCATCGCTATTCAAACAGAACAACATGTTTATTGTTTACAAAGTGCGCGATTACCGGCTGTTTACCGTCCCTCTCGGTTTTGCTCGACAAACATTAGAGCAGAACAATATTTTCAACTGTAAACAACTAAAATAACTTTGAACAATATAGAGTTCAAAGAATTTGTTGCAGATGTTAAAGAATTTGATGCAGATGTTATTAGAGCACCAAAAGGTTCCTTTTGCACCAATAAATCACTGAAACACTAAGAAATCACACATATTTCGGTTATTTTGATGATAACAATCACTCACAATAACACGCCACCATAAAAAACCTTTAACTTTTTTAAAATTTAATTCACCACTTGAACGACACTAGCAAGAATTAAAAAGAAAATAATTTATTCCATATTCGAATTGAATTTGGTATTCTAGTGGCGCGTTCTGAATTTCGAATGTCAGATTTTAATTTGCGCGGGCATGGAGGCGGGCGACCGGGTCGCGGCGCGCCGCCATCTGCCGCGCGGGATAAGGTAGCTGGCTTGTGCGCTTATAGCCCCGACTATTGGGAATACGAGATCTATTAAAAGTTTAATTGGATTCAGAAATAATTATGGACCATTTGTAGCTTAAAAAAGTGCTGATTATTCGGGCTGGAATTTAGTGGTGTTTACTAATTAATTCCATTGAAATATAAATACTTAGGATATTGTTTGAAAACCACCTATCACGCTTAGGGGTCCAATGTATCTCGTGAAATGTGGGTATATCCAGTAATGGAATACCTCTGCCTACCCCCTCGGGGATGAAAGGCGTCAGATTATATATATATATATTGTTTGAAAACTTGGTGTTGCGCGGCGAGGGAGTACGTAGCACGCGTTGCGAAAGGACGAACTCTTCAAAGACAAGACCCATGAATATAATACAAAATTTAACTTCCCTGTACCTTCATAGGAAATCTTTAATTGGATATTTCAAAATGAAACGTCAATGGAATAATATTATGGACATTGATATCTTTTTTCTAACATCCTCAAGGGACGAAGTATTGAGTGATTGAGTGGAAAAAAGCGACAAAAATATTGGTGTTTTGTAAACAAAAAGTTCTATAGGCAATTGGTCAGCGGGTAGGTATTTACCTTCGTGTGTTTAAATCAGTTAAGTAAATTTTAGAATAATAAAATAATATCTAGCCGCTAATATCTAGCCAGTGTAATTTTACAAGGTATGAGAGATAATCTATATCTATACTGGAGGAAAGACTTGTATTTTTGTGTGTTTATTATTTACGAATAAACTCAAATTCCAGGACCGATTTAAAAAAAATCTCAACAATGGACAGCTAGAAGATCCCTGAGTAGCATAGGCTATATTTAATTCCCGTATTCCCACGGGAACGGGAACTACGCGGGTGAAACCGCGCAGAACCGCTGGTTAAAAATAAAAATGTATAATCTCATATCCCCGATAGTAATATTTGCGTTATTTTATGCGCATGATGTAGAATATCATTGATTTAGGTATGATTATCAGCGAATGGATAAAACTGATGCTTATCAGTGCAAGCTCTGCTTATTTAGAGACTAAAATAAACTTGTGTAAATTTTTACCCACAATTTATTAATTTAGCAGTTGTCCACGACTACGTCCTATCGTCGTCATAGCGTCTCCTAGGAGTGTTTTTCTGGGATGAAAAGTAAGCCAATGCCTTCAAGGTTTACCGTTTTAGGCGCGAAAACGAAACAAACAAACTCACTTCGTATTACAAAAGAGATCATTATATGAATGACAATGATGCTTAGAGCAGATTTCCTCAAGCACAGCGCAATACGACATAACAAGAATAATGTCATAACATCATAATTATTATGGAAGACCGGGGCGTCCTGACAGGCTTCATTTATGTTTACTAGGAGGTCCCAGCCCTTGTTCTAAAAAATGATTGTTATTTTTTTATTGAAATAATCATTTTTTATTTTTTTTTAAATTAATTTTTAATGTGTTGAATAAAGAAGTTTCTTGCCCCGCTTCCACTATATTGTTGAAGCGGTAGAGTTGAAATGACTTTCAATAAGTGGACTCATAAGCTTGACCTACCCTGCTTTGGTGGAGCTGGAGCCCTAATTTAAATACAAGCATTTTGATTTGATTTCATATTACTTAGGATTGTGCTTGCTAGCTTTCTAACTTTTAAAGTACATACAAGTCTAGAACATTTAAATCGCCATGCCCTAGACTCTAGACGACCTAATTGAGGTAATCTGATCCCACGTCTCCCCGATAAAGTTTCTGGAGTGCACTCAGCTGGATCGGCGCGTGAGGACGGAGACTCCGCGAGTCCTGTCTTTAAGTTCTAGAGGTGTGTTCTATCGTTACATTGTATATAGTGTAGATGTGATATACGCTCATCAACAGCCTAATTTGTGTATTGGGTATATTAAATAAAAAAATCGGCGCTGTTTTTTTCGATAATTTAAATATAAGACACTTATTTCAATATATTTTTTATAGAGTAAGCAGTGATAGCCTTACGGTTAAAGAGCCTGCTTCTCATGATAAAAATCAGTGAGGCTCGGGTTCAAATCCTGGCATGTACCAATGAGTTTTTCAAAACTTACGTACAAATTTATCACTAGCTCGACTTTGAAGGAAAACATCGTGAGGAAACCCGCAGGTCCCAGAATTAATTCTGAGAATGTGTAAAAAGACCCGGTACGGCGATGGGCTCACCACCTATCACGTTTAGGGGTCCAAAGAATATCTGGTGAGAAGTGGGTATATCCAGAAATGAAATACCTACCTCTACCTCGGGGATATAAGGAGTGAGATTTTTTTTTTAGTGGGTACTGTTGGCCTCGTAACTTTTTTAAAGATTTTGTGTTATGACGTCGATCTTGTCACAAAATTGTAAACAAACATGCGAGAGTGAGAGTCTGGAGCCGGCATTATGAAACGAATATGCTTTGAAATACCAGTTTACTTTTTCATTTAAAAATATGAAAATAAGGCTTCTAATTGGAAAATCTCGAAATGGTTTTTGAATTACTGCTTCTATTGTGAATTGAAAGTTTGTGAGTATGGATGTTTGTTGCTCTTTCAGGCAAGAACTACTACTAAACTTTACAGTTATATGGCTTAAACATCAGAATAACACAGGCTATATTTTGATCAGGAACGGGAACTACGCGGGTGAAACCGCGGGGCGCTGATACTTAATTATAAAATAAATAATAACGATTTACGAATACAGAGGTATACTTAGCATGAAGTTATTTATAGTTCTGTTGTCTCTGCCTACCCCAATGGGAAATAGGCGTGAGATTATGTATGTATTATTGATTATGTAAGTTTTTTACAAGTAGATATGTATAAATCTAACAAAATTCTCTCTAACGCGGTTAGCAAAGGAAATCCTGATACAACGCCAAATACCATCTACAAAACTATTTTAATAAAACATATCAGAGGCAAAGGTTGTCGCGGCGGTTCAGCAAGTTATAAGCTTTGCGGGGAACCAAGGAGAACCGTAACTCGTTTTGCAGTTGTTCGTAATTAATTTATTCCCCTGTTTTAAAGGAAAACCGCAGGGCCCGAGAAATAGTATACGTTAATACTACTTTTGTTGTCTGTCTTTTTTCTTCATTGACAGCCAATAATATCATAAAAATACATTTCAAAAATATTAATTGGCAAAGGTGGATCCCTTTTAAGAGGCCAAGAAACTTTTCTATATGTTTATTGTTGTATAAATATCGCATATGTAGATAACGACTACGTTTGTACAATTCGTAATGCTTTTGTTACTCAGGATTTTGTTTTTCAAATAAACACATACTTGTGACTTACGAGTATGTAGAGATTATGTCGATCTTTATTCTATATTCTAATACTAGCGACCCGCCTCGGCTTCGCACGGGCGCAATGCTAACACTAAAACCTTCCTCTTGAATCAAAAACCGCATCAAAATCCGTTGCGTAGTTTTAAAGATTTTAGTATACAAAGGGATATAGGGACAGAGAAAGCGAATTTGTTTTATACTATGTAGTGATTATAAGAAAGGAGTGACCACTACTTGTTGGAACCGAAGAGGTTTCCTACCGATTTAAATTTATAAAGAAATATGTTCTTGTGTTCTATGTCGTGTCCAGTTGACAGTCTAAAATAAATGCCCTTGCATCAAACTCTTATTTTATTACTGAGTACGCTGATCCTGGATATACAACTTCCATCAGGTTATGGGCCCAGGAAACGAGTAATAAATATGTGAATTATCGTAAAATATCAAAATAGTAGTTCGAAATTAGAAAAGAAAAACAGAAACCATGGCGGCGACGGAACATAGTCTAGGGGTGTGCGGAATCAAAAAACTAAGTTGCGCCACTGATTTTGCGAATTGGAAATTCCAGGTACGTAATTACTTGGAAAATCATGACTGGTGGTCAGTTATAGAGACCAGAGAGTTGAAAGATGAGCAAAAGGACGCTGATCGCAAGGCTAGAACAACTATTTGTCTGCTGTTGGAACCCCCGTGTTTTACTTACGTCTATCAAGCTAAAACAGCGAAAGAAGTATGGGATAATATTTGCAATGCATACGAAGATAGAGGTTGGGGTAGACGAATTACGATACAGAGAGAATTGTGGCAATGTAAACTGGAGAACTTTGAATCGATGGAGAAATATATCTCCCGTGTAATATTTCTATCGCAGCAGTTGGCTGATATTGAAGCAAAAATATCAGATGATTGGATTATATCCATACTGTTGAGTGGACTGTCTGTGGAATATAACCCACTTATAATGGCAGTTGATAACAGTGGCCAAGAGATTAGTCTAGAGACAATAAAGACTAAACTGCTTCAAGAGGGAAATAGACAAAGTGTCGGCAGTACAAGCATGGAGACTGCATTTGCTGCAAATAAGGCACGAAATTCTGCGAAGTGGAATAATAAAAACACTGATGCAAAGAAGAAGTTCATGTACAAGTGCTTTAAATGCCACAAACCAGGGCACAAGGCGTCAGAATGCAAAGAAAAGCAAAGTTTGAATGCGAACATTTGCATGAACGTAGGAGATGGCAAACCATTAAATAAAAACAGGTGGTATCTCGACAGTGGATGCTCAAATCATATGACACACGATGCGAAAAAGTTGGTTGATTACAAGTGCGAAAAAGGCAACTTGAGGATCAAAGTCGCAAATGGAGAAGAAATGCCAGTAAAAGGCAGAGGGAACGCTGAGCCATTTCTTGGCGGGAGTACGAAATTGGTACTGGATAATGTTTTACACGTTCCCAAATTGTCGATGAATTTAATTTCGGTGAGCAACTTGGCTAAGAAAAAGTATGCTATTAATTTTGACGAAAGAGGTTGCACTGTAAGCAATAAAAACCAAATAGTTGCGATCGGAAAAGAAGTTAATGGCATTTACAAGTTCGAAGAAAAAGTTGACACAGCCAACTTGACACTGTCATGTCAAAATATGACAAATTTATGGCATAGAAGATTAGCTCATTTAGGATTAAAATACATGACTTCTTTAAAGAATTTAGCGACGGGAATAGATTTTACACAATCAGATCAATATCAACCGTGTGTACCGTGCATCAACGGAAAAATTTGTAAAGTACCTTTCAAAAACAAAGGAACGAGAGCCCAAGATATTTTGGAATTGGTTCATACGGATTTATGCGGACCAATGGAAGAAAGTTCATTTTCTGGCTCGAGGTATATGCTTACCTTTATCGACGATTACACTCGAAAAACTCATGTTTATTATCTACGGAATAAAAGTCAGACAATAGATAAGTTTGTCGAATACAAGGCAAGAGTAGAGAAAGAGACTGGTAAGTCGATTAAATGTATGAGATCTGATAACGGTTCTGAATTTTGCAATCAAGCCTTTGATAATTTTTTAAAGTCTAACGGTATAAAGCACACGACAGTACCCTATACCCCCGAACAGAATGGTGTGGCGGAAAGGGCTAATAGAACAATAATTGAAAAAGCGAGAACCCTATTATCAGAATCGAACCTGAGCAAGAGGTACTGGGCAGAAGCCGTTGGTACTGTAGTATATTTGAAGAACAGGAGTCCGACCAAAGCACTACGAAGTGTTGTACCGGAACAAATATGGTCTGGAAAAGGAAAGAAAGTCAATCTGAGTCATTTGAAAGTGTTTGGTTGCCTAGCTTATGCATTGAAACCAAAACAAAAGCGTAAGAAACTCGATACAAAAGCTGAGCCATTAATATTCATCGGATATTGTGAAAACACGAAGGGTTATAGAGTGTTTAACCCAATAACGGAAAAAGTGACAGTTTCCAGAAACGTGACATTTCTTGAAGACGTTTTTCCAGGAGATAACATGAAAGAAACGATGAATACCTATGTTCAAATGAATTTATCTAAAGAAGAGCGAACAGAGCCTGTAAATAGTGAAAATATCATTGAAAACGTACCTGAAACGTACGTGAACAGTACAAATAATGAAAATGTTTTCACACTGGACCACGTAGAAGAAGATGTAGAAGATATGACTGAATCTCCAAATGACATTGAGCTTGAGACGACAGCTGAAATAGAGACTGAATCAAGCGCAGTCGTTGAACCCGAAAGGAGATACAATCTTCGAGAGCGTAAACCTGTTGACTACTGTCAATGTGCTATTGCAGAAATTGATGGCGATCCTTTGACGATTGAGGAAGCACTAGAAAGGCCTGACAAAGAGTTGTGGCAGAAGGCTATTGATGACGAGCTACAATCTCTGAAAGAAAATGGAACGTGGACTCTGGTAGATCTTCCGCGTGATAAAAAGCCTATCCAGTGTAAATGGGTCTTCAAAATAAAAAAGAATAGCGACGGGCAGGTAACAAAGTACAAGGCCAGACTAGTGGCCAAAGGATTTACGCAGGTACGTGGAGTAGACTATAATGAAACTTATTCGCCAGTTGTCAGAAGTTCAACTTTGAGGTTATTGCTTGCGGAAGCTGTTGAAAATGACTGGTTTATAGAGCAGTGGGACGTCACCACAGCATTTCTATACGGTCAATTGAAGGAGGACATCTGTATGCTCCAACCCAAAGGTGCAGTCGTGAAAGGCAAAGAGAAGTATGTCTGTAAATTACAAAGATCTTTGTATGGCCTCAAACAAGCGTCAAACGCGTGGTTTAACGAACTTGATAAAGAGTTATTAGCGTTAGGATTCGAACAATCAAAGATTGAACCCTGTTTATATCAAAAAAGGTTAGCTGGAGATAAGACAATCATTGTTGTAATTTATGTTGATGATATTTTCGTATTTGGAAACTGTAACAGCGAGAAACAGATGTTAAAAACCGGTCTGTTGAACAAATTTAAGCTCAAAGATTTAGGTTCAGCTAGACATGTATTAGGTATGAGATTAAGGCGAGATAATAACTGTATTTACCTAGATCAAGAGCAGTTTATTCTTAATGTTTTGAATCAATTCAAAATGAATGACTGTAAACCAGTCGCAACTCCAATGGAGGTAGGTTTAAAGTTAGATAAAGTACTTGATGCTAATTGTAACTTACCGTACCAAAATCTAATAGGATGTCTTAATTACTTGGCGGTTAACACAAGACCCGACATCGCGCATGTAGTTAGCGTTTTATCTCAGTTTAATTCGTGTTACGATGAATTACACTTCAAGTGTGCTAAACGAGTCTTACAATACTTGAAAGGCACATCGAAACTAAGTCTTACTTTTAAAAAGTCAGGCGGAGAGTTACATGGCTATGCAGATGCGGATTGGGGTGGGTCATACGACCGAAAGTCATTTACGGGATTAGTGTTCAAATTAGGCGAAAACGTTATATCGTGGGAGAGTCGCAAACAACAGTGCGTTTCTCTGTCCTCTACTGAGGCGGAATACGTTGGTCTATGTCACGCCGCAAAAGAGGCGATTTATCTAAATAATCTTGTAAAAACGATTAGGAAAACGGTTAGTGTAATGAAGCCAATTGTCATCTATAATGATAATCAGTCAGCGCAAAGAATTGCGAGTAATAAAATGAATCATAATAGGACGAAACACATCGATATTAGATATCATTTTATTCGCGAGGCTGTGTTAAATAATCAAATACAGATAAAGTATTTGCCAACCCAAGTGATGTTAGCAGACATCATGACCAAATGTTTACATGGTCCTAGAATTAAGGAATTTATTTTAGGATTATGTTTACAAAAACTAGTCGATTAAGAGGGGGGGACATAATGAAGTAGAGTGTATATAGTATATGCACGGATTATTATATTAATTGACAAGTTTTATGGTGTAAACAATTATAAATGAAATATAGTAGAATGTGTGTGTACTATGTTAATTGAAGAATTTTATAATGTATACGTTTATAAATTTATAGGGGGCGTGTTGGAACCGAAGAGGTTTCCTACCGATTTAAATTTATAAAGAAATATGTTCTTGTGTTCTATGTCGTGTCCAGTTGACAGTCTAAAATAAATGCCCTTGCATCAAACTCTTATTTTATTACTGAGTACGCTGATCCTGGATATACAACTTCCATCACTACTACACATACAGGACAGACATACATTCTTTACAGGAAGGTGATTGCAACAATAACAGTAACAATATTATTTGTTTTTATTCTGTTACCTACTGAATTAAGTTTTTTTGTAATAATAATAATATAATCTCACGCCTTATTTCTCCCCGAGGGGGTAGGCAGAGGTATTCCATTACTGGATATACCCACATTTCGCGAGATATATTGGACCCCTAAACGTGATAGCTGGTGAGCCAATCGCCGGACCGGGTCTGTTTACACATGTCTCAGAATTAATTCTGAGACCTACGGGTTTCCTCACGAAGTTTTCGTACAACCGATAATAATAAAATTGTCGCATTTGGCAGATCAAATTTGTTCGTTGTCTCACAATGAAAAACCTGAGATCTTGAGTTAAAAAAAGTTTGTGTGAAGCAAAGGGTTGTAAACATCTAAAAGTTTTTAAATCAAGTTAAACAACTTTAATCAGACAAGTAAAACCAGGTTTAATCTGTAAACTATTTGTCCAAGTAAAGTGGAATAACAAACATTCAACTCGTTTAGCAGGCGCAAACTACTTTCACAATAGTCGTTATTAATGAATTTATCATCCAAGGAGTTACCACAAGCGGCAACTTTGTTCTGTAGTTCTAATTTCCACGCTATGTAGTTTTCAAGAAAAACTATCTGCTGTTTTATATTGTTCTGGTAAAAAGAACATGACATTCCTATTTTAAAAATCTTAGTGTATTGTATTTTGAAAATTATATATTTTTTTTAATATCCCAGACGAAAGTGCCTTAATCTTTGTGCCAATATAGCCAGCTTATAATTTTGTAAAACGTACTTTGTAAAATAAAGCTCTGCCCTTAATTTTTGACTACGAAATTCTTCGACAAAAATAAAATTGAAAATGAGGGTCTTAATTTATAGGCAAATCGCCCCTTTAATTGTACTTATAATAACAAAAAAAAAGTTTGGTTAATTCTGCGATATCAGATAGCCAGTGTGCTTCGTTTTCCGAAGGAGTAACTCCCAAAGAGACGTAATACCCTGTATTTATGTACCTTACAAATAAACAGTATGATTGTAAACAGTATCCATCGACGTGGTTCACTCCCGAGGTTTGATCAATCAATCCTGTGCGTGTATCCGAATCCCTCGGCTCAGTGGCATGCTGGCAAGTCACTCAGACGCGAACTCGACACGCGATTGACAGCCCCCAACAGTGATGGCGCGAATATGTCGTAATTGGGACTGTGTTTTACATGACACTGTTTTTTATGACACGTTACAGTTCGCCACAGCCTTGCATAACCTAAATTTTTTTACCGGTTGCATTCCGGTTATTTTAGAAAGAGATCTTTGGGAGATCCGAAATATTCCAATTTATTTTGCTATCTTATAAATGTTCTCTGTCAGAATTATTCGTAAAATAATTGAAAGTCGGTTATTAGAGGCAGATCTGACAGCTTCAAAATATTTTAAATAATTTCATTGTATTTTTAGAAATGCTATCTGTCTGAGCTTTTAAGATAATAATTGAACAATAAAGAGATGTGGTTACACAGAGCTAGAGTGTCAAGAACCCCGAACGCCATGAGATCTAACACTCGATATAATACAAACACTTCAGTTAATTGAAGCTTCTTCACAATATATTATGACGTTCTGTATAAGTTTACCGCTATACAAACCTGAATTTCATCATGTAAGATAATACAATACAGATAATAATATTAAAGCTGGCATTTAGTATGTTTTCATTTTACGAACCTGTTTTCTTACGTTACTATCAATTAAGACCAAATGTGTATTTATTTAAATTTTTAAAGAGAGTATAATGCTAAGTTTGATAAAAATATATTTATTACAATCTAAAACTTAAATGTCTTTATGAGGCCCTAAGTCTAAATGTAACCTAATATCATTTTTTAAAGTGTTCTACAACACGCCAAGCTTACAATTATTCTACTTCGAGAAAAATGGTAAATAATTTCACGCCTTTTTTTATCCCCGAGGGGGTAGGCAGAGGTATTCCATTACTGGATATACCCACATTTCACGAGATACATTGGACCCCTAAACGTGATAGGTGGTGAGCCCATCGCCGGACCGGGTCTGTTTACACATGTCTCAGAATTAATTCTGAGACCTGCGGGTTTCCTCACGATGTTTTCCTTCACCGTCGAGCAAGTGATAAATATGTACGTAAGTTTTTGAAAAACTCATTGGTACATGCCAGGATTCGAACCCGAGCCTCACTGATTTTCGGCCGGCTCTTTAACCGTCCGGGCTATCACTGCTTATTGAATGAATGTGAAATGGTAATTTCACAGAAACACCGGACAATACCGGTTCCTAAAGATTTATTGAAATTTCCCACACCCGCACTGTGGACCGGGTCTGTTATACATGCCTCAGAATTAATTCTGAGGCATGTATAACAGACCCGGTCCGGCGATGGGCTCACCACCTATCACGTTAAGGGGTCGAATTTATTTTTAAAAATGGGGTATTTCCTGAAATGGAATACCTCTGCGTACCCCCTCGGGGATAAAAGGCGTGAGATTATTATTATTAAGTATTATTTATTTATTTAAATTCCTAGTCATATCGGCATTTGACAGCATTTTAATAATCGAATTTTTAAATAAAAAATAATCAATTTTTAATGAATCGATTATTTTTTTACACAATTCAATCGATTTTTGTAAACAGCACTATCTGTGCGACGAATAAAGAAATTTGAAGTAAGTTTACTAACATATGTTAAAATGATAAAGAATGTGAAAAACAATAACATTTTCATATTAATTGGTATTTTTTGTAAGAAAAGAGAAAAATCGTTTTTTAATTAATCGATTTTTTTCGATCAACGTCACATCCCTACTTATGAGTAACTACATCTCATATGATCCAGCGAGGCATGCTTCGTTAATGCCTGTGCATACCGCATGCCCCTCGGCCGCTCGCATTCCGGCCCTGTAGCTGAGTATATTTCGCCATTGTTATGTGAATCGGGCACCGATATTGGAATATTGATTAAAAATTAGGAATTTCTTTCTGGGATATATTGAAATCGTAATTCTAGACAACAACCTATACTGTTATCCCCAGCGGTGTTTTATCTAGACAAAAGTATATGAGTATCGGTGTATGCCCGTCCAGTAACACCCCTTACTGTCACACTGTAACTGATTTGGGATAAATTAATTCACATCGGGTAACAATCTGCCTCGATCAAACATTTTATTACTATCCAGAAACACTAGCTCGTTTTATGTAACTTGTATCATTGTTTTAGGTGATATACATTCATAGAATTGTCATCGATAAACTGAGTTTCGCAATGTAATTCGATATGTCGTACCCTCGTAGGTAACTTAGAAGAAAGGGCTCACTTTTTTTTACTCTGAATACAAAATTGGCAAACGAGCAAAAGAGCTAACGTCATCATCGACCATGGATCTGCAGCATGAACCTCATTTCATAGAATATAGGTAGGTATAGGTACTTCAGGAGTTTCATTCCCCAGCAAGGAATGGATCAAAGGAATAGATTGAATAAAATCTCAGTCACGCCACAAATGACATTACATCTTTAGCCATCTCCTTGAACCTGATATTTGAAAGAGGATAGGATATAATGACCAAGATATTTATTTTTAGGAAGGATTGTTGAGGTGGTTTGGACATATTGAACGGATGGAGGAAAGGTGTCTAACAAAACAATATGGGTATAGTCGTAGAGAGCGAATTTGGCATACCTGCATCTATCAGATTGGCGACGCATTGAAGAAAAGTCAGATAAAGAGTACCGGAGAACACTGACATGAGCCAAGTTTGTATCAAGTGTGGCTATTGCATGGCTATTGTCTCTGCCCAGTCCGTCAGGAAAAAGGAGTGTGTTAAGCGCTATGACTTTTCAAGAATGTGTTTCGCCAATTTCTGCACAGTCGGAAGTCAAACCTCTTATACCAAATCCAGATCGAAGCAACCTTCCTACGTGAGGGAGTGTTGGTTCTGTATTTACTAACTTAACTTACCTACGTATTGTTGAAGTTACGTAAGATCACCTTCATTTCTTTCCACTCGTTCCGCGCAGATGTGCCTATAATACAATAGGCACAGCCTTGTACGGAACCTTCGAGCGATAAAAAGGCGCCCATTCACTTGATAGACGCGATCCAAGTTTTTTAGGGCAAAAGAATGTTATTCACCTGAAGTTGATTCATTGCGCCTATAGTTTGCAGGTGGGAATGAATATCCCCTGTAAAAGTCCACTGTTGGACAAAGGCTGCTCCCGTATGTGAGGAAATTGCCATGAGATGGTTGGCAAGATTATGCCCTAAAATTTATTCACCTTGTTTAAAGAATAAACTCAAAAACAAAAACAGAAATGGAACAGGGCACCTGCTAGTAGCCTATAATAATAGGTTGTGGTGTATTACTATACAGTTTCATCAAAATCAATTAAGTAGGGAGTCTGCGAAACATTAACAGGACAAAGTTTAGATAAAAGTGAAAAAGGAAGATGCGGTACTAGTTTCTCGCGCTCGGACCGCTTAAATTAGGACCAAGAAAAGTAATTCACTGCAGTTTCAATAGCTCCGGCATTGAATCAAATGCCTTCATGTGCTTGTATCTTGTATGAAGTGTACAAATAGCACTAAAACAAAAAATAAACCCACGCGTGTAGTTGTATGTAGTCCAAATGTCAACGATGCTCTCTATGAATGTACCGTGTCTTCCTTTTTTGCTTTTATCTAAGCGACATAGGTAAGTATTCAGTACATTTGGGATTGGGACTACATGATGTTACGACAGAATAAAGTCATTTCAGCATTTTAGAATCAATAACTAGTCCAAACAGCCAACATGAGCCATGACACATTGAATTCGTTCTGTAACTAACCTGGTAACCAGGTGACTAATGGCGCATGCCGTGATGGCGGACGCGTGTCGCTAAATGCAACTGCTGTGTATTGCTAGGTGTATTGATTGACATGGTTATTGTTTAAATTAATTCGCCGAGGCTAGAGAGCTTCGTGTGCAGCCTTGGGTGTATTATCTATACATATAATAGAACACTAACGGGGCCGTGTTTTTAATCTGTAGTGTATATAGTTAACGATGTAGATACTAAAACACCTTTTTTTTTTATTATTTTTGTGTTTCTGGTTGTGCACGCATCACGAAAAAACTAATGGAAGACGAAATTTGGTGTGGAGATAACTGAGGAACCGGATCAAAATCTATCATTTACACGGGAAAATTAAAAAAAAAACTTGGTAAAAGGCGTACTACTCCGGAACGATAACACCTAGAAACTTGAAATATGTTGTCTAGGCAACCAGCTATGAAATTATTTTTGGAAATTCCCACGGGAACGGTAATAAACTGGATCGACGCGGGCAAAGCAGCTGGGCATCCGCTATTTATTAATAAATCAAAAGTAAAAATCTTTCTTTATAAACAAGCTTTTTTCAAGCTATTCTCAGCAAGCTCTTTCATTTGATACTCAAATTGCAAGACTAGTCCGCCATCTTGGGTGTTAAGCCATGTTGGATTTAGAATCACGTCACACAGCTAACCATGTAATGTCACCCAAACTAATAGTGTATACAAAACAGCTCAATCGGTAGAAAATATCTGCTTTACAATTAAATTGCAAGATTCCACCCGAACAAACATATACATTGCAATTTGCAACTTAAATAAAAGCTTGTAAAAATCACAAATGCCTGTCGGTACCTACTTCTGCATATTGGTTTCATGGGACTCTGGAACCATATTTCTTAACTTCAAGGGAAAGTCGCTGACATTTGGTAAAAAATTATAAACATATCTCGTAAGTTTCGTTTACCCAGCGTTATGTAAAGGAAACCCTACATAAATTCCCTGTGTAGGTATTAAATATTATAGTTTTATACATATGTATTGTATAAGACTATATCAGATACTGATTGGAAAACATGTACGGGTTCTAAGGTTTCCTGTTACTTGATTAGGGATACAATAAGTTTGCCATTGATAGGTACTTACATATCTCCCGACGTAATAACGCCTACACTGATGGATAAAGATATTTTTGATGGCTAAACCGGTGGTGGACCGATTTGATTAAATTTGGGAGGACGATAGACAGGGGCGTACCCAGGTAGGGGAAGAAGATAAAATAAACGTCAATTTTCCTGGCAAGTGGGAATTAAAAACGTGTTACCTACTCTGCGCAAAATGAAGTCTTCTCGAAACAGGTATTGGCTGCCCCCCCCCCCCCCCCCCCTAGCTGAAATCCTGGGTACGCCCTTGACGATAGATTGATTTTTGAGAAAGGATATAACCCATTTTTCATTCCAAAAAAAACACAACAACTAAACTAAACTTTATGGTATCTTGTCCCCAGCTATACCATAAAGTTAACGAAGACGGAGTAGCGGGCAAGAGCTATTAATAGTACATTATGGTACAAGTGAGTAAAGTTGGTGATTACCGCTGAGGCGCCATTGAGACCCGAGCCGTAGGCGAGGGTCATAAGAGAGCCGAGGACGGTAATCATCAATACACACGTGTATCATACGACGTTTTTCAACACACTTGTGAATAAATAATACTAAAAAATCATTTTAAAATAATCATTCGCAATGGCGGGGAAAATTAATTGGTTTTCCAATTTTTTATTTATATAATTTGGAAAAGGCAAAAGGATCTAGGCCCATACAGCCTCGTTTTCCTATGCGCTCGCATCTTACAATGGCGATCGGCCATGGACTAAAAAAATTAGGTTTCTTTTTCTTTGGTTTGTCGTGGATAGCGTTTTAGCCACGTACAAAATGGGGTATTTAAAGTTTTTACAGAGAAAACCAAAGTTATATTTGAGTGAAAGTTTTGTTTATTAAACACGTACAAGTTGAAATGATCTATTTAAATACGAAGTTGCATGAAATGAGCAAGCCATATTTGTGTATTAATTTATTAGTACGATTGAATACGATCTTTTTTGTATCGAAACTTTTTTAAGAACAAAGCAACTCTAGCAACAAAATTGAAAAAAAAAATCTATAACTCACTAGTGAATAATAGCAAACAAAAAGTCTCAGTTTGATTATAGGTGTCATTATGTGCCTAATTGCAGTGAAATTAGAGCCACTTTATGAGCAAGTGTGTTGAAAAATTATTTAAAATAAAAAATAATAAGCTCGCCAGTTCCATGCCAGTTGCAACTCGATGGTCCATATCTGAGTTTAGTAAGGAACTAAGGCGATAGTGTATTCTGTTAAGACAATACTCAGTGCAACAATGCAGGTAAGGTGGATTCGGAATGCAATTATTGTAATAACATAATGGGCCGATGATCAATGGTCGAAAGGCCGTGTATCAATTATACGAATACCCCAAGAATCCCGTGTGTATTCACCGTTTACGTATAGGTAACATATAATGTAATATGTATATTGTAAAAATCTATAGATATTTATTCAAGCGATATCCGAGTAGGTAGGTACCTACTCTATCACTCATCACAAAATCTCTCGGGGGGTTTTGGCGGGAATCCGGAGACGCCATGTTTTATTTATTTATTTACTAGCGACTCGCCCCGGCTTCGCACGGGTGCTATGCTGATACTAAAACCTTCCTCTTGTATCACTCTATTTATTAAAAAAAACCGCGTCAAAATCCGTTGCGTAGTTTTAAAGATATAAGCATATATAGGGATATAGGGACAGAGAAAGCGACTTAGTTTTATACTATGTAGTGATACCCTGTTTCGGGTTTTAGGCTTTGAAAATTGGCGATTACCTACCCCGGCAAATGTTGTCAAGATCAGTTCAGCAGTTTAGCCGTGAAATGGTAACAAACAGACAGAGATACTCGCATTTACAATTTTAAAATAGGTAGGTAATTGTACAGTCCCGTCGTAAATGTTAGAGAAATAATATTTATAGTATAAGTATAATCTCACGCCTTTTCTATCCCCGAGGGGGTAGGCAGAGGTATTCCATTACTGGATATACCCACATTTCACGAGATATATTGGACCCCTAAACGTGATAGGTGGTGAGCCTATCGCCGGACCGGGTCTGTTTACACATGTCTCAGAATTAATTCTGAGACCTGCGGGTTTCCTCACGATGTTTTCCTTCACCGTCAAGCTAGTGATAAATATGTACGTAAGTTTTTGAAAAACTCATTGGTACATACCAGGATTCGAACCCGAGCCTTACTGATTTTAGGCAGGCTCTTTAACCGTCCGGGCTATCACCGCTTTTTAATAAATAATATTTAAATAATATTAATATATTTAAATAATATTTACACAAATATTTTTATTACCAATTACTGTAATTCTGCTTTCAAGTAGCCCGAAAATTTATTAATTAGTGATTTAATTATTTTTTTTATAAAAATATTGTTTTCTTGAAATTCTCTATACAATGCAGAGCAGTGATAGCCTTTACGGTTATAGAGCCGGCCGAAAATCAGTGAGGCTCGGGTTCGAATCCTGGCATGTACAATGCAATGAGTTTTTCAAAAACTTACGTACATATTTATCACTAGCTCGACGGTGAAGGAAAACATCGTGAGGAACCCCGCAGGTCTCGGAATTAATTCTCACCACTTTAGGGGTCCAATGTATTTCGTGAAATGTGGGTAAGTATATCCAGTAATGGAATACCTCTGCCTACCCCTTCGGGGATGAAAGGCGTGAATTTTTTTTCTCTATACAAAACAGTAGTGATAGGGACAAGTACCCAATACTACATCCACTTAGTGTCGATAGGCACAGGCTACAATTACAACTGTAGCAGGCTTAATTTGCCAATTCTGAGGTATTATCGTAACGACTTTGGACTTGCGATTGGCTTGGGTTACGGCCGTCCGATTTGGATCACTGATCGCTGGGGCGCGGGTTTGAATCCCGGTGCAGATTAATTGTAGTTTAAGCTAATTTGATCCTTGGTGGATGGGAGTTTCGATCATAGGTGATGTAAAGGGTATGTATTGTTACGAGTATGTATGTAAGTAAACCAAGACCTAAACACACAAGATTTTTTTGAGTTTGTAGCAAACTAAAACTTAAGCCTGCTTCAATTTTGTATAGTATAACATTTTGGTAAAGTATACAATACAAAATTGAAGCAGTACAGTCTTTAAGAATATATTTACATATATCGACACTATCTACAATTATTAGGTAGGTACTAGCGGTTCTGCGCGGTTTCACCCGCGTAGTTTCCGTTGGAATACGGAAATAAAATATAGCCTATGTTACTCAGCGATATTGTAGCTTTCTGTTGGTGAAAGAATTTTTAAAAACGGTTCAGTACGTTTTGAGTTTATTCTTTACAAAGTTACAAAAAATACAAATCTTTCCTGTTTATAATATTAGTGTAAATATTTACAGATTAGAAATAATTATATTATAATTAATCTTTCTTGTTTTCTAAAATTACGGGGACGGGGTGAAACGAGACCGCGCTTCGCCGCTGGGTGCCTGTCAGTTTACAATATAGCGTCGAATTAATATGCTGAATATTCCCAGAATGCTGAAGACACCCCATCACGTATCTCGCTACAAGAATTTTAGCGGAGCTCAACAAAACCATAACAAGCACCATAAATCAATTTTACCTAGTCAACATTACACACACATCTGCGAACATCAGGTTTTTCGCCGTTGGAAACATTATTAGGTATGTCTTTCCCAAACTTTTCACTTTCGAGTTCTCAGAAAATACATTTAAGACTTTTCAACCGACTTCAAAAAAGGAGGAGGTTCTCAATTATTCGAC
Source organism: Ethmia dodecea (assembly GCA_963855545.1). Taxonomy (NCBI): domain Eukaryota; kingdom Metazoa; phylum Arthropoda; class Insecta; order Lepidoptera; family Depressariidae; genus Ethmia; species Ethmia dodecea. The sequence goes on from OY979448.1 coordinate 973,063, forward strand.
ACGTATGTTTTTTTTTTGTTTCTTACCTCAGAACTTTCGACTTGGTGAACCGATTGAGATATTTTTTTTTTATTTGAAAGCTGGTGCTTCCCGTGTGGTGCCATTTTAATTTGGTCCAGTTCTGACAATGGCATCCATGATAAAATAAGTTTGTATCTGCATTAAGTATGTGCGCGACAAATGGACGAATAACTCAATATCCAAACGATTTCGAGGAATCTTTTTTAACCGACTTCAAAAAAGGAAGAGGTTCTCAATTCGACTGTATTTTTAGTATAACTCTTTGAAGTCGGTTTTTTACTCTTTAAAGATCTATGTTATTACCTGAATACATCAGGGTAATGTTTTACAAGTACATGTAGGCATGTGTGTAAGTGAGCTATTTCGCTGTATGGCGCCTCAACGGTATGACGGATTCCAAAGTGTGAGGGCGTCAGTGTCAAAGGCTACATTTTACAATCTTATCTCTCTCTCTTATATTCAGTAAAAGTGTACAATAATTTGTGAAATGTTGAATTACGAATATTTTTATTTTAATGCAGCAGGTTCAAAGCATCTGAGACTTTATGTCGTATTTAGGCTGATGGCTAGATAGATAATGCCTCATAAAAATATAAAAAATTATTATATCGTCATATTACCGCACCAACTGGCAACGGCGTGCGCTGATGAGCGACGTTGCCAAACATGTAAACGTCACGTGTTTCGCGCCAATTGTAGCCCAATTGCGTTTTGAGCATTAGACAAGATAAGGATGAGTCCTTCCGTAGTTCTACAGATGTTTTTTGTCGAAATTCTTTTTCTTTTCGTGTTTAGGGAATTGAAAAAATAATGAGGGCTCAGCATTTTGTGGATAAGGGTACCTCAGAATTTACCCTTAGTAAAAGGGTGACAATCATGGGTGCTCCATCCAGCACCTACGATGAGGAAATAGTGGGTGTTACTTACGCCACCAATTAATAACACAAATACCAAACTGATTAATAGTTAATCTAATATGAGTTTGCCTGAGTTTATGTAACTATCTCTTTAAAAAAGAGGAATATACGAGTATAGAACATATCAATAACATCAACAGTTGTATCCAATTAAACTTGTGAAATTAAGACGAATCGAATGACACTTCATTTTTTAACTAGCATGTTTACATACATTCACCCCAAAAACATTATTCTCCTACTGGCACAATCAGGTAAAAATCATAACCATAAAAGAACCCCTAATCCCACGAATCACGCTAGTTCACAGCGGTACAAACTGGAAATAACTGGTAAATTCAGGTCGGAACCGCATTGAGCCGGGATCACATCGCCTCACTGAATTGAAAGTCTGAAAGGAAAACTTGCGGATTGAATCGCTAACGATGTTACCGCTTTCACGATAGAACATCACTATAGCGTTTTAAAGGAACGCAGAAGCAAAAGCGAAAAAGGTATATATAACGAATAGTGTCAAGTGTTCGAATATAGAGTTACAGAAATAACGTGGAACCAATTCTAAAAACACTTTGAGCAGACTATAACCTATCTGCCAAATTTAGTTTCGGAGATTTCGTGGGTCGTATTATTACATTTAGGTCACTTGTGGATCCAGGACTTTGGTTTGAAACTATACATGAGGAATTATGACCTATAATCTCCCACGCGAGACCACCGCGGCTTGAGAGATGGTGTTAAGCTAGTGGCCAAATAACTGTCAGAAATTTTCAAACCACCCAGGGTATCTGACATGGCTTAACGACTTCCATTGTGCGTAAACATAACGAAATCCGGGACCTAGAATTTAACGTGCCTACCGAAAGTCAAAAAAGTATGTAGGTATAAAAAGTACACATAGAAAGGTCAATGGTCTATTAACAAGGCACTAACTCGTCCATGAAGATCTCTAAAGACGAATTGGTCCCTGTCACGATAATGGGTCCAAAGTTTTGAATGGAATACCTCTGCCTACCCCTTCGGGGATAAAAGTCGTTAGTTTTTTTAATACATAACAATTGTACCTACTCCTATCTCAAAACATGACCTCCCGATACTCGTATAACTTAATATAGACACGGATTCGCTCAGAAATGTCTTGCTTACAAACCTTGGAAAGCCCAAACATACAGAAATAAGCAACAGAGTAGGCCTTTAGGTACGGTACGTAACACAGCAACAATAAAACACAAAGGGCCGAGCCATTCCTTTGGAGGGTTCCGTCTAGTACCCGCTCCAATGCATCAGGGCTACAAGTACATGTGTATATTGTAGACGTACAAGTGATGAGGTCACTGACATCCAGAAAATGAGACGTGGAAAGAGCAATCTTTTGTGACGGCAGGGTACATTTGCTTCTCGATGTGCGTGTTTTTTTTGTAAATCTAAAGTCATGACCATGGATACGAGACATAAAATAAAAAGAAATAATTTCATCTCTTATCTAAGTTACATCCATCTAAAGTTGTCTGGAAGAAATCGCTTAAAGCGATAAGACCGCCCATTGTACCTTTTTTTTATAACTGTGTCACTTATTGCATATTTTATTGGTGTACAATAAAGAGTTATTACTTACTTACTCACGTTTTTTATAATAATAATAAAGGTTTATTTGCCAAAAGGTTTTACAACATCAACAAAAAATGTATTAAAATATCTTAAAATTAAACTTAAACGATTAGACAAAATGGTCTAAAGCCATTCTACAGCTTATTATCCCCGAGGAATAAGTGGACTTATGAGTCCGTACTTGAATAAAACGTTTTGACTTTTTTTTTATGAATTCTGACAACAGCACGCACAAAATCTGGGGTAGTTAATATTTCAACAAGGCTTACATGCCTCAGTCAACGCCTCATAAGGCAACCTTGCTCAGATTAGGAGGTAAGCTCACAACTCGTGATTCATTCGCGGCGCGACACCGTTTTTCTTAGAAATTATGATTGCCAAGGAATAGTAGATTGTTATACAAGGGTCGGAAGGAATCAATTCCCATACAAGGTATTTAGACGCCCGAGCGCAGCGAGGGCGGATATAGTCCGAGTAGGAATTGATAACTTCCACCCGCGTTAAACACTCTACTTTTCATATCGAATTCAAGGAAAGTAAATAAAAAAATTACAATTTTACAAAAATTCAAACATGCAAAAACGCAATAATACCTACGAAAAAAAACAAAATTGTCAACAATACAACCAAAGAGGTTGGAAGAAAGAGAAACTTTTTCTTATAAACGTCTTTGAATACTACATCATAGAGTACCTAACCTAAATAACATTACAAAAATAATATACAAATCCTTCCTCTTTTTAATAACATGTTCTGTGCTTATTAGTGTCGATGAAAAACAAGATTTAGAATTTCGGAACAGCTTACCAAATTATTCCTCTTTTTTTAATTTTAAATATGGAACGTGTACCGCCCCGCGCGCGGGCTATTTTCTGTTGTTTATACCCAATGTTTATACCTACATTCACAAGGCCGCACCTTTTTTACTTATTCTAACTGATGTAAAAAGTTTCGTATCCCTACTAAGTACCCAAAGAGGTTGAAAGAAAGTCATTCTCTTTCCTAGAGAAACTTTTTCTTTAAGCGTCTCTTCCAAATGTAGTACTATTTTTTTTTAATTCATTCCCGCCCTAAGGCCGGAAGCAATTACTATGAGGCTTTCCCGACCGAGGGCGGGAATCACAGCCCTGAATGTCTCTGTGGTGGGAATCATCGCTTCCGACCCGGTACTCAGATCAAATATACACTACTTTCCGAGTATGAGATATGAAAAGAATAATGGTGTACTTTATGTAGTCGGAGCGGATTTTTATTATAATAATTAATATACATTATAATAATTAATATACATTATTATAATTAATATACATTAACTAGGTTTAAAATTATAAATAAATATGTTGTAGGACACAATTCACACACAGGTTTTTGGTCCCAAACTAGACAGAGCCTATACTATGGGCACTAAAAAACTGATAAATATACTTCTATACCTATAAATAGGTATTTTTTTTGTATCTTTGTTACGAATAAATTCAAACACTACTGGACTGATTTTAAAGCTACATTATCACTGAGTAACATAGGCTATATTTCATTAACGTATTCCCACGGGAACGGGAACTACGCGGGTGATACCGCGCAGAACCGCTAATACTAAAATAAATATTAAAACACCCAGACATGTAAGTATTGTATGCGTTCATGTGTGCCAAATTTTAATCCAAATCGTTTTTGTGTGATCAAGGAACAAACAACGATAACAAAGAAAAGATTTTCAAAAACATATACGTACATGTTTTAAACACATCTCGTCTCGATTTCTGCCAAGGCCATCGAGAAGGATTTAATATGTAAAACAGGTATACTCGTAATCACTTTAACAGGCGGAGCCGCGGGCGGGTTCTAACTGTCAATAATTATGATGGAGCGATGTAAATGGGTTAAGTAAAACCTACCAACACCATCAACTCCTCCGGTGGAGCGCGGAATGGTAGCACCCGCCGGAAGATCGCATAACTACACTGTTCACAGGCGAACTAGTTTTATTTATTTCTTTGAGTAATCCACAAGACATACACTAAAACATTTTAATAAACTTCACTACATAGTATAAAACAAAGTCGCTTTCTCTGTCTTTATATCCCAATGTATGCTTAAATCATTAAAACTACGCAACGGATTCTGATGCGGTTTTTTTTAATAGATAAAGTCATTCAAGACGAAGGTTTAAGAATAAGCATTGCACCCGTGCGAAGTCGGGGCGGGTCGCTAGTAGGAACTATAATAAGGTGTAATCTTAGTGCTGACTTAATTATAGATTACCACGTCATGGGCTCATATATATATTTTTTAGCGTTCCAGGATGAAAAGTATTGTATTCTTTCTATCTCCCTGTCGAGTTTCATCAAGGTCAGTTTAAAGGTTTAGCCGTGAAGAGTTACATTTACTATCATTCTTAATGCGACAATCTTTTTGCGGCCAAACCGCTAAACCAAACGATTGCGAAAATCCCTTACAAAAGCGGAAACATTAAATGTGGTGTTGATGACTGGCCACAGGCCTTTGCTGGCCTGTGGCCAGTCATCAACACCATATACTCGTACCATATAGCTTCAAGCTGAACATGATTTATGTTACTTTTTTTTTTAATTGATAGTTTTTTGGGTTGTTAGTTGTCTTTCAGTTTTTGCATTATACTGTTGTTTTCTTTCCTTATTTCGCATTGTTTTATTAATTATCTAGTCAACTCCAGCCCAGGCAGTCCGCTCCTTGATATGTGGTACATAGTTTTATTTACGATGTTTTTTAAATTGATAAGTTAATTGAAAAATAAAGCTAAATCGTTTTTCCGGCAATAATTCTCGCCTCCTCCAAATCCTAGACACAGGATGCGGTTTAATTTTGAAACTTGTAAAGGAGAATCGATGTGTACAGTATTTGCAAAATTGTAAGTGTTACGTTTACGTTGGGACAATGAGACAATTCACATGCGAACCAAAAGGCGACGTCTCCGGCAGCCTGCCACAATTGGGTAGTTGACAGCATCGAAATTAAATTGCGAGTAGTCATACATTAAAAAGATTATCCCAAAAAACTTCAAAATATGTATTTCGATTTTCAATTTACAATTATAGAAATTTAAAAATAATAAAACAATAAAAAAAAGTGCTGCAATTGAGTACTACAAACTATGACGTCACAGTTTGCTATTTCAGTACATTTTCCAAAGTAAAATTTCGTTTTGACAGAGCGTAAAAAGTAACTGATTTGACTAGGTAGGACACAACCCTATTGAAACCTTGGGTTATCGAAACTTTAGGCATGTTTTATGTCAATTGAAATGATAATGGGACCTCACATGGAGCGAGTAAATCTGAGTGCAGCCGGATGCAAGCGTAAGTTTTGTTTGCTCGTGTCGCCTCACCGTCACTTATTTTTTTTTTATTTTAAAAGCCAATGACGCTCATTAAACTTAAAGATTTGTCCAATAGACTCAAAAGATTTTGTTGGATTTGGATGTTTAGAAGCAGAAATCACTACATAGTATAAAACAAAGTCGCTTTCTCTGTCCCTATATCCCTATGTCCCTATGTATACTTAAATCTTTAAAACTATGCAACGGATTTTGATGCGGTTTTTTTAAATAGATAGAGTGATTCAAGAGGAAGGTTTTATTATTAGCATTGCACCCGTGCGATGCCAGGGCGGGTCGCTAGTAAATAATAAAATGTAAGTATAAAAAATAACGTCTGCTTTAAAAACTCCATACAAAACGTCAATTTCATAGGTAAAGACCCAATTTAATAGGACATCTCTTTGTACAGAAATAAATGATTTGCATTTGAATTTGATAACATATTTAATGTCACCCAGCGAGCTGTAAGGTCTATTGGAGCCTCTCTGAAGGATTAAATCCGCAACGAGAGAGCTCCATCAGAGAACCAAAGTCATTGCCCGAGCCCATCGGATTAGCAAGCTGAAGTGGCATTATCCACAGATCTGATAACCTTTGAGATACAACAGTTCTTGAGATGAGATCGCGAATCGGCAAGAGTAGTATATAACGCCCTCAGACTAGGTGGAAGGATGATCTTTACAAGGTAGATGGTATTAGGTAATAGAAGTCAAAAGTCAAAAATAATTTATTTTTTGTAGATACAAAAGGTAAACTTAGAAATGTCAATAGTCTAATAACAAGGCACTCTAAACTCGTCCATGAAGATTGGCTTAAACAGCCCATCTCCACCGTCGAGAATGTTGTTGTTGAATTCAAATGTAGAATTAGAATAGAAACTTTTCTTCTTTATTTGAATTAGAAAGACAGAGTTTTCAGAGTTTAAGTTTTTAGCTTTTTTTATAACTTGTGGACAGGATGAATATAACGGAAACGTGACTCATTATAAAAATTACGGACACAATTACGAAACACTAGCGAAAGATAGTTATCTGCTCAAAGTGAAGTGATAAAATTCTCGTTCCACTGTTCCACCAATTTACCTCTTCATTCCCCAGCGAGATAGACACTTTTTGCGTAAAGAGATAAATAATTCCCAAATCGTTTCTGTCTAGTGAGGTGAAACAAGAAACTCAACGTTTCTACATGTCTTACAAACGAAGTAGAAATTGTGTTTTATCGTTTAATACAGGTGCGGACTTAAGAAGTTAAGTCAAACTCAAACTCATTTATTTTCTGTAGGTATGGAAAATACACTTAGAAAAGTCAATAGTCTAATAAATAACAAGGCAATCTAAACTCGTGCATGAAGATTGGCTAAATGTACCGACGAGTTGCTGGTTCCAAATGTAGTACCCCGAGAAGAGAAAGCAACAAACTTAAGGGCAGCTCTTTTTAATCATGTCTTACTAATAAATATGGTTTACAGTAATAATTATAATTAATAGCCTTACATAAAAGTACTAGGAAGACATGAGATTAAAAAGAGCTGCCCTTAAGTTCGTTGCTGGTTCTTCCTGGGGTACTGCATTTGGAACCATCAACTCGTCGGTGGAGATAGGCTGCTGTTCACATTTAACCAACCTCCATGGACGAGTTTAAAGTCCCTTATTAGATTATTGACGTTTTTAAGTGAATTTTTTTCGTACAGAAATAAATGCATTTTGACTTTTGACATTCTTGAAATTTATAACGTTAGGTTTGAAACGTTCAGTTTTCTTTTTAATTCATTCTTACAAGTCTACACCTAATAATGTTTGTTCAAGTGGGTCTAAGTTAGACTGGATTCGTGCCTGTTCACCGATTCGTGTATCAAAGCGGACTCAGCGAACCGCGAATTGAGTATGTCGGGATGTCGGGAAATCTTGTAAAAATGTTCTTGTAGCACAAGATCTTTTCAGTAGGTTTTTTTAATTGTTTAACGGCCTTTGGATTCTAGTCCTTATAGCCTTTACTTTCCTATTATTAATCTTAGTTAAAGCCATTTAACTAAGATTAATAATAGGAGAGTCTTCTTCAGAGACCATGAACAAAAATTCAGTGACTTTAACATTTTCTACATCCCTCCCTTGGTTATCAACAGTAAAATGATAGCACTTTTACTGAAGACTTCATTGTAACTTCTTGATGCAATCCAAAAATGTCTATCCCTCGTATTTTATCGAATTTGACATTCACTGCACACTTTCACGGATACTTGCCACATAATCCGAAATATTCAGGAAAGAATATTTCGGATACTTAAAAAAAACATGGCGTCCCTTTTCGGATTCCCGCCAAAAAGCCCTTTTCAGTACGTGTATACTAGGGTTTCCAACTCCAAATTAAAACAACTACGAACCCTGTGTGCATGTACAGGAACTGAAATTATTTAAAAGCATCACCTTCCATATCATGCGGTTGGGTAGCAAATGTAGCAGACGACACGCCGGAGTCTAGTCACAAAAATGCATCGGCAATAAAAAGTGTGTAGGTTTTCGTAGACATGGAACTCTCCCCATTGGCGTGTGTCTGATTAATTATTAAAATATGGCGTTAACCTGAATATATTTTGGCACCGGGTAAAGGCTCCTTAAAGTGGCCTTGGCACAGAACGTCCCATTCGCAAAATGTGCCCACCGAAAAAAATGTCCTAATCGAGAAACGTCCTATTCTCAAAACGCCCCTTTCGCAGAATGTCCCATACTCAAAAAGTCCTATTCTGGATATACCCACTTTTCACCAGATATTATTTGGTGGCGTGATAGGTGGTGAGCCCATCGCCGGACCGGGTTTGTTACACATGTCACAGAATTCATTCTGGGATCTGCGGGTTTCCTCGCGATGTTTCCCTTCTCCGCCGAGCTAATGATAAATATGTTTGTAAGTTTTGAAAATTTCGAACCCAAGCCTCACTGATTATCATCATGTGAAGCAGGCTCTTTAACCATAAGGGTATCACTGCTCACATATTTTACTATAATCTCACGAACTATAAAGCGCGAGTATAATCATTATCCTTAAATTTATGTACATGTCATGGTAGTTTTAATAAACTTAGTTCGTAAGTATTCACAGTTTCATTTCTAAAACATATACTCCCTATCACTAGGCTAATCCTTTGACCGAGATAACTGCCGTCCGGTGACCTGAAGCCTCGACCAAACGGTCTGACAGCTCCTTCATGAGCTGCCGCGCCTCCGGACCCCAAGGCCCCATGGTATTTAGGTATTTTAGCCTTTATGGTATTACCGTCGTGAAGAGTGCGGTCACTGTACTTACAGACCCGCCGGGGCCTCCAAGGACCTCTTATCCGACTGTACCTGCAACAAAGATGAACATTGTAACTGTGTTGTTCGTCATAACATTAAACTTAAACTTTTAAGTTCTCGTAAAGTTTCAGTGCTTCATAAAAGCGCGGAATTAAGCACAATAGTTTACAGCTCTGGAGGTAAAGTTGTTTAGATAGTAAAACAAATTTTAAGTTGTCAAGAGTTTTACAAGTAAGGATATTTAAGGCATTTCACGATACCTATGAGACAACGAAATCGCAAAAACCATAGTGAACTAATATGTTCAGTTTATGGCGATAAAAAGAAAAGTTAAAAGTTTTTACTCTTTTGCGCTAGAAACGGGCTCTTCATTAGATTAGTAATGTGCTAACATTACTGTTTATATTAGTAGTTTTATCATTAAATCTTTTAATAATAATAATAATAATAATAATATAATTTATTCACTCTCATGGACTTATAGCTAATTACAATTTGAATTTATATCAATTGTTTATCCAGTATGAGAGTCTGGAGACCGTGATAGGTTGCAAGACCCGTGTTACGGCACACCAGGCTCCTCCCTCGCGGTACAAATTTACGATGCGAGTGTACCAACCTAGGTACTAGTATGTAGTAGTAGTAGTTGAGAGTATTTAAATTATGTGTCTACGAGTGTTTGTGTGTAAGTGGATGTGAGAGTAGGTGTGGGGGTGAGGGGTATATGAGGGTGTGTTGTGAGTGTATGTATGGGGGGTGTGGGAGTGGTGTGTGTATGTGTGTGTAAGAGAAATGCCATGGGTTAAATGCCAGAAGAAGAAGTAGGTATTAGTTAAATATGCAGGTAAGATGCAGATTATTTAATGGTAAGTATAACATTTTCAGTTTTGTTATAGTCAAGATCTAATAGCCAGTCTGTAACAATTTTTTTACATTCAAAATAGCACTTAGGGTAGATGTTAAGTATTTTATTTAATTTGTTGTAAACATAATAACCAAGGAAGTATACGGAGCGCTGAGCAAGTGCAGTTCTTACGAAAACAGGGGGGCATACAGTGTATTTCCGTCGGGAGGTAGAATTGGTTATGGAGGGGTTAAATTTAATTTGGGAATGGGTTTTTAAAATTAAATTTAATATAAATAACTGTCGCACAGTCAAAACTTTAACTTTACCATAAAGCTCGACAGTGGGGCACCTGAAAGAAAGCTTCCATCCAACCTTCAAAATGGCTCTTTGGGCGCGTTCAAGCTTCAGGATGGTTGTTTTAGGACAGCCACCCCAAACAACAATGCAATAAGAGGTCAAAGATTGGGACAGAGCAAGGTAAACCATTCTTATTACCGTTTCATCCGCAATATGACGAAGACGTTTAAATATAAATATAAGCTTTCTTAGTCTAGAAGAAAGAGTATCAATGTGAGAGTGGAATGAGAGCAGATTGTCAATATGAACTCCTAAGTACTTGATCGAATTTGTACTTGTCAGAGTGGGACATGAGCAAATGGTATGTGGTATTTTTGGGCAGGAGTGGGCAGTGAGGGAGTGAAGAGAGGGAGTTGGCAAGCTGGACTTGGACAAGGAAAAGGTAAGGAACTGCGTTTTGTCAGCATTAAGTGTGAGAAGGTTTCGCGAAAGCCAGTTCATAACTGAGTCAAGTCCTGTCTGGGCAAGTCCAAATATATTTTCCCAGGTGTCCCCGTGGAACAACAGGGCAGTATCATCGGCGTATGTATAAATTGAACCATTTGTCAGCTTAAAGTCACACAGATCATTAATGTAGACTAAAAAGAGAGTTGGTCCAATGATACTGCCCTGCGGCACCCCATAAGTGATGGGAAGTTCATCGCTAATCCAGTTTCCGATCTTCACGCATTGGCGTCGGGACGTAAGATAGCTCTTCAACAAGGACAGCTGAAGACCACTAATAAATCTTTTAGTAAATTGTAACGTGTAGGTACCATTAATGTAAATAAATATATACATATTATGTCTAAAACGATTATTTATAAATAAACAGACATACATTTTTTTTTGCTGAATTTTTCTTACATTTGTATCAATCTCTTAAAATGGATACAAAGAAGCATATTAAGAATGTATTCTGTTCAGTTTGTGATAAAAATATTGCAAGTAAAGCCTTCACAGGCCATTTACGTAGGATTGCTCATAAAAATAACTCTGCCATTTTCGTGGATACGGGAATTGAAAAAGTCATCTCAGCGTTCAGAGGCCGCATAGCATCGTACGTATCGCATACGAGAAGAGGTGGCGCACCGCCCTGACGGCAGCGTGGCAGCGGTCGTGTCTCCCGCTTTGTACCTTCAAGCCGTGGCGCTCAAGTTACGTCGCCTGCTGGAAACGGCACTCGTCAATCATACCAACATTAAGGTAAATTTCGAGATCTTTGTTCAAGTTACCTTACCTAAAGATGATACCATTGAAATAAAATCATTTGCTACTGAAAATATACCGTTACATCAAAGTCATGATTTCAACGGACTTTTAAAAAAGATTTCTGAAATTCTCGGTAAGAAAGTTGAGGAATTTCAAGAGAAAGATAGTTGTTGGTCTCTCTTGAATATTTTAAATCTAGAAGTTAATATTAATAAATATTCACCACTCTACGGTTCCTGTTTTGTAGAGTTACCAAAAAATATAAAATCTAATCACCCAGTAAGGTAACATTTAGGTACAGTACGGCCGTTTTAACTTGGATTCTCTGAACATAGGCTTCGCTCCTACCGCCTTATGGTCGCTAAAAAATGTTACTGCGCAGCCATTTGCGCAACTTCAGAGCTGTCAAGTTAAAACGGCCGTGCTGTACCTATGTGTTAGATAATGGCCTATGTGCGGCCGCATGAAGCCACTTTGTCATCGGTGACCGATTAATGAATACATTTGGTTTATCAGTGACGGCAATTATTACTTGAATTCAATAACTAATCGAGAAAAAATTGGTACAGCCAAGAGCACATGAAGCTTTACACTTGTAGCGTATGCGAGTCTGACCCCTAAGGCGATTGTAATAAGAACTTTACCAATGTGTCAATGTCCACGTGCTCTACTGACTTAGCAAAACTAAAGCCGCGGTTTCACAGTACGAGTCTCTACTCAGACGCTAGTATCTTGTAAATACGTGATCCGGAACTCGGACGCCGGCAACCAATCAGTGGATCGGACGGTATTCTATTGACAGATACGATCGCAGTCCGTCCGCTCTTACCGTGTTAATGCGGCGGTGCGTTTAATTACTGAGTTCCTTTGGTCGTCTTCCAGCTCCATCATCAGGCTCTGGTTACCATCTAGCACCAAAGAACTTGTGAAGATGTATCATACGAGCCCAAACTTGATGGAGTTGTGTCATTTAATTACCGAGTTCCCATGGCCATCTTCCAACTCCATCATCAGACCCTGGTTACAATCTGGAACCAAAGAATTTGTCAAGACGAATCATACGAGCCCAAACTCGAGTGGTTTACGAGTAGTCATTGAGTCGGCTTCAGTCGGGCAAGGCATTTGTCGACTGCAAGACTGCTAGGTCCATAACTCGAGCACGATACATCAACGTCATTTTCTAAGATGCTTTATGTTCCAGCTAAATGCATCTTCGTTGGCAACGTGACGGCTCTAAAGAAAAATGGCGGGGAAATGTAGGAATATTAAATTTTATTCGACACTCAAACTCGGCACACAACACGTCGGTTAAGATAGGCTCCTGTTTGCATTCAGCCAACCTCCATGGACGAGTCCCTTTATTTAGACTATCGAAGTTTCTAAATTTAATATTTTTTACCAATAGAAATAAATGAATTTTGAGTTTGTTCTGTCTTAGCGTATACTTACTTCCTATGAGGAATCCTCCCTCCAAATTGCAAATTTTTAGTGTTCATACCTACTTATTCTACAATTATTATAACAACGAATGTTTGTGAGGATGGATGGATGTTTGTTACTCTTTTTGTTTGTAGATTTTTATAAAACTTTACACAAACAGAAGAACACAGACCACTTTTTATCCTAAAATGATAATAAAATCGCGGGGAGAAGCTAGTGTTTAATAAAATTTTTATACTACTTATTGTTGTTTTATAGTTTCACGCCAACATTGAGCATGCTGATAATTGGAGAGCATAAATTTAATAGTTTTATCCTACTTTAAGCTCTAATTGTTGTATTATGATTTGGTGTAAGCATGCCTAGCAAATAAATAATAAGTAGTTTAGTCTATGGTATTAATATATTCGTGATGCAAAGAGCTGTATATAAACTTTGAACGAAAACATTTTTAGAAACACTTTTCCCACCTATATAGCGTGATGACGAAAACACCCCAAATTACTAAGGAAGGTATAAATTCAAGACCTGCCTTGTTCCCAACGAAATGAGCCCGCCAAAACGATCGGCCATTTTGGGCTGTTCTCTGATTTATATGGACGCCGCGTCGGAGTGTGGCCAGTCACGAACTTTCGTGGACAAAAAATGGCGTTGATTCCTAATTAAAGAACTTTTGTCTTTTTACGTTGGAATTAAATAAGTATTTTGTTTTTTTGTTCGTATTGTCATGGCATTTAATTAATAATGTCCCCTAGAAATTAATATCATCATCTTTAATATAATCATCATCTTTAGATTATTTTATGTAAGTATTTTTGTTTTATGTTTGTTACGATATATAGTATGTATTAGTATATTTTATCAACATATATAAGTATGTATTAGTATTTATCGTAATGTTATGTTTAATTGATTATTTTCTGTTTGCGGCCAATTCCGCCAAATTATTTCTGCTTAGCCTGATGGTTAACTGGTAGATAATGCCTTTAGGCATTAAGTTCGCCATGTGTACATTTTCTTGGTACATGAAGTTAAATAAATAAATAAACTAAACTATGTCGAGCGGATGGATGAAAGGCGTCTAACGAGACAAATATATAAGGGGATTGTGAGTGGCCGAGTCGGCAGATCGCCCCTAGGCGTACTTACATCGATCAGATCGGCGATGTATTGAAAAAAAGCCAGATAAAGAGTACCCGAAACCGACGAGCTTGTATGAACCGATTGATGGATGTGAATGAGGCACGTGAGGTATGCCAGGATCGTAGCAGGTGGCGGGCTGTTGTCTCTGCCTACCCCTTCGGGAAAAAGGCGTGAGCATATGTATGTATGTATGTATGTACTATATGTTTTTCCGGGATAAAGTAGGTAGCCAAAATTCGTCAAGATAGGATCAGCGGTTTAGCCGTAAAAAGCTAACAACCGATAGTCACTTTTAAATTCAGAACTAGTACTAGCATTTTGTTTTCAGCTTTTACTATTTGGATTAAAAATTCAATAAAAATATAACATGTATTTAGTGTTTGTACAAAAGGGTACTCGACTGTATCGAAACGAAATTGAAAGTATTTATTTATTAGAAAGCTTATACTAAAACACCTTTAAAAATGCATTTCGACTTTCATTTTACAATTACAGCAATACGCCTACTACCAACCGCCCTGATGGACCTGTGGGTGACGTGATCGGGGGATCCGTCACCAGCTTGGAGAAGTCCCGTTCTAAAAGGCGCCACTACCAGGTCCGGGTCGCTTAAGCGGAGATAGGGGGGGGGGGGGGGTTTCGCTCGACCCCCCTCGAGGAGGCCCTGCAACGTGTTGCGGGCGGCCGTGACCCAGCCGCGGATGCACAACCGCGGTGCCATGGCTGGGTCCGAAGCGGCAAGGAGGAACATCCCTGGGTTTTTAGTGGGTATGGCAGCACTAGGCTCACATAATCCCCGGCCCCCCTGGGTCGGGTGCGTATGCAGTAATGCATTTTCCCAGGGTAAAAAAAAAGAAGCAACAGTGACGACCCTACACGACCTAACTACATACGTAATTTATTTAGTCATTAAATCGTGTAGTCTCATCGTCGCTTCTGGTGTTTATGCTAGCTTACAATTTATCTCGAATTTAAGACGAAAACTTTTAAAGTTAGAATTGAAGACAACTCACCAAAGAACTAAGTCGAAGTAACGTCAGCAATAAAGTGTCGCAATGTTTCGCTCTGCTAATTAAAGTGGGAGCTGGCTTAAGCAAATATGTTGGGAGCGCATGTTGGAAGTTTTGTCTAGTGAACAGCCTCAACATGAACTATTGCAGGACTTGTGAGTGAAAGAGACATGTATGTCTAAGATGTAGCTGTCTCATACTTAATAATAAATGAGTCCCGCTATAAGACTTTCGTTAGGACCGGCAATGTTGAATGTTGTAAACAAAGTTTATTAAAATATCGAAAAATTACGAAGGAAAACATCGTGAGGCCGATCGCAGGCCCATTCACGCATAATTACATATTTTAAATACCTACTTGTAGGTATATTACATTTTGTTTGAACGTTACTTTTTTTTTTTTTTTGTTTCACCCCTTACAGGGTAGGCAAAGGCATTACGCCATGCAGCCTCGTCATTAGTTAATGATATCCTTATGTAAATGGCTCTGCTTCAGAGTCCATGCACAAAAATACAGTGTCTTTAACACTTTCTACAACCCTAACGTGCCCTAACTTGGTTATCAGTAAAATGATAGCACTTTTACTGACGACTTTATTGTGACTTTTTGAGGCAATCCAAAAATGTCCATATCTCGCATTTAATCGAATTTCCCATTCACTGCACACTTTCACGGACACTTGCCACATAATAAACTATCACTATTATGAGTCAAAACCCGAAATACACAGCAAAATGAAAATTAAACAAAAAACATGACGTCCCTCTTCGGATTCCCGCCAAAAAGCCTTGAACGTTACTTAATTTTGATCTTTTAAATTTATTTAACATTTCTTTTTGTATAGGTACATTCATAATTAGCATTATTATATTACGCTCTTTGTTGCACCAACTGTTCGAAAACATTTTTGTATTTTGTTTGTTCAGTCAGTTTTCGTAGTTAGTTCCGAGTTTTGGCGCCAAACATATTGAAGTTGGAATTCCTATTCTTTTCCCTTTCGATTGAACCATACGTATTCCATTATCTTTTCCATCTACGTAGGTATTCTTTGTATGTACGAGGCCGCAGTGACCCCAAATGGAAAAGGAACCCTAATTTCGCGCGCAATAACCCGATTGTAAACAGGCACGGAACAAAAGATATACAGCCTATCCTTGCTTCAATGGTTTATTACTGTGCGACGTGGGCTGAACTTAGTTACAGTGGCTTGTTAGTTAAAACATTTGGATAAAGAAACGTTATACCTCCGTAAACTCCTTAGAAGATAAACTCGTGAATGTGCCTAAATGTGCATAAATTTTTATTCTAATTTTTTTTTTACCTGCCAGGAATTTATTTAATTTTTTTTAAGATTCCTTATCAAAAGGGTGCCAACTGCCAACTATTGCTAAGCTACCGCTGTCAGTCCGTCTGTTTGTCTAGCTGACAGTGGGCTAAATATCATGAACCGTATAAGTTAAAAATTTCACATAACATCTATTTCTAGAGCCACTATAACAACAAATAAAAAAAGGGAGACCCCATTCGAGAAAAGCGATTTTTCCCGTTTTTAGAGTCCGACTACCACTCTGGTTTTTCTAATAAGTTTATCTCTTTACAAAACAGCTTTTGTACACGGTCCAAACATGGACGAATAAAAGATTCCATGATTCCAACCTTTTTTATAGAAGCTTCTTACGTCCTGCGTATTAACTCAACCCGGGTTCGGATCTAATCTAACCCTTTAGAAAGGGGCCTCCCTAGTTAACGGGCAACCTTGGAGAGGGCGCCACGTGCCCCGACCTTTAATGAGGTTACGAAGAAAAGTGCTCAATGGTAATTTAAAACTTACGTAAGCCATGGATGACAGATGGCGGGAAATTTCGAAGCGTTTTTGAAAAGTTTTAGGTTAGGAGAGTTATAACCTCAAAATATTTGGCATGTACTTTTATGAAATTATTAACTAAGTGGCTGAATTGTATGAATTCCTCGGTTACTAAGGCAGTTATAAAATTAATATAAATATACTGTTAGATTAACACCAAATTAGGTGTAAATTATGTTTAAAAAGGCAATGTTTATTAATAGATTTTTATTTTAAAAGTAGCCCGTCATTTTGCGAATCTGACATTTTGCGATGGTTCCATTTTTTTTTTATAATTGAAAAGATATTTTTTTATAATAAATAAATGTATTGTATTTATTTATTATAAAAGAACTACCTCACAGTGTAGTGCCTTATTTTCACAGATGATACAAGGAACAGTCTAGTCAACTTATTACTGTAATATTAAAATCTCAGAAATAAAAATAAATACTTACACAATTTGAATTTCACAAAAATACACATCTCCCTACCACAAAACAGAATTTATATACAATGTCAAAAACAGATGCTATCTACGTATAATATATTTTACAAAAGCTTTTAAATGTAAACCATTTTGTGGTAAGACCAAGAGTGTCCAAGAAAATAAACCTGCTCGTTTGTGCATCCTGTACAAAGGACATTATTACGCTTAAACAATGGACCTGCATAAACTGCCTCACGCAAGCGGCCCCGTGCTCCCGCAGGAAGCTCTGCAGAGTGCGCACTCCTTGCACAGAGAGCCGATAACCATTGCCGTTCTCCCCTGACGAGAAGAAAACGCCGGCCGGCCCTTCACCCATCCTCCTCACATTTTCTATAAGTTATTTAACTGGTAATTACTGCACTCTGAGCCGACAATAACGCACTGGCTACGCCTAATATGTTACGCCTGATAAAAGATATAAGCCAAAATTTGGTTTCGTGGTTTTGCTATTTTATTATGGCAGGCGCTCACTTATCTTTCTTGTTGTTATTTCATTTAGTTTCGATAGTATATTGGGCACTTGTTCAACACAATATATAACTGATGATGCACCAATACAATAATTATAAATAATCGTTTCAATGCTATGCTTTTTGAAATGCATTTAATACTTTTGTTTGGAGAAAATCAGGGATGGACTTATCAGCCCCTACATTTGAATAAAACACTTAGACTTTGACTTTGATTTTGTTAGTTGTATTTACTCTCAAAGCGATGCTTTTGTTTACAAATTAATCTTTACACTTCATATAACACCACATGCGGAGCAACAAAATGCTTTGAGCACTTTAATTAGTTTCTCAGGGCATGTTCTAGTAAAATAAGTAAACTTTTAAAATACATAAAATAGTTTTGAAATGTCATTTACCACTCGTATCAACACGATAAAAACTTTAATTTATATTTTACTTAAAAATATGTCATAAGATAACAATAATGATTCTATTTAGAAAGATTATAATAAATTATTTTGTTACCACATTTTTATTCGCTATAAACTTTTTAAACACCTCTCTAACCCCCACTTAAAATGGCATAACTCAATTTAAAAACTTCATATTATGACATTAACCGCTCATACGCTACGCTCTCCGTAGCGGCGTAGCACCCGCGCCGCGCGTCCGTAGGCACTGCTACGGGCTACGAATATCGTAGCACCGGGCCGCGGTGTGACGTAACGGACGGGTCGGAGTCACTCGATACGTTATTTTTCTTACAAATTCGAGGATAAAAAGGAACGAGGTTAGGTTTCAATAGCTTATCAATCAATTTGGCTTTTGACATTGAGTTTTTGAAACGCTGAAACGTTTGTACACTCGAGAAATTTTTGGACATAAAAACTAATCTGAATTCTGCAGCTAAAATTCTTACACGATGTGTGTAAGAATTTTAAATAATTTGCTGGATCATTGAATGCGATTAAAAACAAAACTTGTCAAAGAACCAAGTCTCGCAACTTTGTAGATAGTCTTACTTTTTTCCTTTCCAGTACCTTCTACTTCTTGTACACCAACAACTGATTCTTGCTCGAAGGTAAAGGAAAATATCTTGAGGAAACCCCCAGGTCCCAGAATTAATTTTGAGGTCATATGTGTTACTCGTATGTGTATAGCAAATTTCAGCTCAATTGAAAATTAACAAACAATGAACATTGTTGGATTATTAACTATTCGGTTAATGCGAATTTAAATTATAACTTTTAAAAAATGGTCTATGTGACAACCAAGGACGTTTATTTAAACGTCCTTGGTGACAACTTTATATTTAAAATCATTGGTGAAATGTGCGTCTACCATATCGACAACCTAACCTATCAAACCAATAATCTGAGACACAATATATATATTTTGTTACGGTGCGCACTGGAACCGCACGGTTCTTGACTGAATGAAAAAAAGATATTGAAATTGAGGAACAATTGAGCTTATTTTTTTGTTGATTACTTGAATATGCCTACGACGCCATTTTGTATGTTTATGTGTAAGATAAAAGCTAATAAGCTTTAAAAATACGCGTGGAAATGAAAACTTCTTTCTTAAGTAACATAGAAAACTCACTTACTAGAGTGACAAATAAAATGAGTTTAATAATTATGTTCCTCACGTTTCGGCTTTTCAGAATTTTGTGGACTAACTCTCTCTCAGTATTCAAATGAAATGAGTCAGCAAAAAAAAAACAAATAAACTTGTCACTTATTTAGACAAGAAAATACACTTGTACTGTCTGTAGATCGCGCCTTCGTCTATACATTGAACTTTGTTGTAAGAATAGCGAAATGAGATTGTCTATGTTATTTGAACCTTAGGGTCAAAAACTGCTTGACGAATATGATGAAATTTTTATTATTAGAAAGCAGAGATACCCTTGTGAGTAAAGGGTTGGTTCGGATTCGAATGCAGCTGGGGGCATCTACCGTTGGGTTTATATTTATGTTATTTCTTTTGTACTATCTGAAAGCCTTAGCATTAAATATTCTAGAAATAGTTGATCTTTCTTTTAAGCTTGTAGAACACAAGTTTAAGACACTTTCCACTACGTTTTTCCCTTTTTCGCGTTTTGAGTCTGCTTCAAGATCAAACTATCATCATATTCCGCTCAGCAATTTACTCGTCGAAATGTAACAAACAGACAGATGCTTTCGTATTTTTTATATTCAGTGCGGATGTACAGACATTTCCTACTTGTTATGTATCACTAGTAATACCTCAAGTCATGTTCAGTGAGTTTTACGTAATATGTATGACAGTGACTTTGTTTTTAGTGACACTTACTTACAATGTCTAAAGCTGGTACAGTCAAGAGCACGTGGAGTTTGACACATTGGACTTTGCAACGTTCTTATTACAATTGCCTTAGAGGTCAGACTCGCACTACAAGTGTAAAGCTTCATGTGCTCTTGACTGTACAGCAGTATTATAAAACTACTTTTAGTGGCAATACACAGTTTTATGTAACATCAATAATAGCTATCGTTAAATAAATCATTGTAAGTTTTACAAAGGAATATCCTATGGTTTATGGTTCGGTAAAATCTATCACAGCATTTGTTGTAGCCAAAGAAATTAAAATATAAAAGGGCATAGAGGGGACAAAGCGAGGAAAATTTGAAGCCAAAAGTTATTCCAAGTGGATTAAGTCTCGACTTACAATTTCGACCGAATGACAGCTCGCGTTCATACTAACTGACATGACGCTTAAGCTTGAAACATGCTTCAAAGTTTTGTATGAAAATATTCCCAATGCCCTCTCTATGTCCTATTATATTTTAATCTCTTTGGTTGCAGCCCGCATTATGGCCAGAGTTGGGCATTCCTAGTTAATTAATGTTAACGTGACTAAAGTTATAATGACACAAAATTTTACCAGTGTTTTATTTAGTAGTGGTTTTGAAAAATTCTTTGTATAAGGGGTTTTATTTTAGCCTAGTATTTATGTTAATGTAAATCCTAAGACTAAGTAAAAGTCTGGATTTTTTTTGTTCTGTAATTTCAGATTTAATAAGATAGTCACCTGGTTAATCTTAGGTTTAAACACAAGGGCAGTGTGTCAAAGTCAAAGTCAAAATGTTTTATTCAAAATAGGAACTTACAAGTCCACTTATTGAACGTCATTTCAACTCCACCGCACCCACTAACCGCATCACTTCAAGCACCAAAGAGCTGCGAGCCACAGCTTTTTAAATGAGTAAAAATTTACTGAGATATTTAAATTTCGTAGTCTAAAACGCTGGACTTTAGGTATCTAAAAGGAACTTCTCATCCTTTTTTTCTTTGTAGGTATTGTTTGTGTTGTTTTATGTTTTCAATAGTGCAAAAGCTTTCGTAATTTTTTTGTGATCAACGGCAATGCTATTCGGTTAGCCCGCTACCACCACCCGGGGCAACACGAAAACAGCTGGTTATTCCCTTGGGAACGGGAAAAAGAGGCACCTGCCGGTTAAACAAATATCTTTAATCAAGCTAACTGCAGCTCGCGATGGGTGGGAGCCGTATTGTACCTGTTCGTAAAAAGTTACGAGCGCCTCTAACCGCCGATTCAAAGATTACAATGAAATATTGCGGTAGACCGGTACCCGAAAAAACGCGGCTGATTCCAATTTCGAACGCTTTAAAGTCTGTTTTACGTGCATGTGTTATCGCACGCCTGTTCACGCCGGGGTAGGCAGAGAGAATAGACCGCCACTTGCTAGGAAACTGAAAAGTCTATTACTTGAAAAATAACGGAATATGACATCACAGAACTATTCTAGGTCATTTTGTTTTATTTTTCTACAAAGTAAACTACATAAATATAAATTGTTGTTTGTAACATTGTGCACAATATATGCTCTACAATGGAGTTAATATACCAATCCGGACAGAACCTCGAGTTATCACTTTTTTCAAATTTTGCAAATTGTAATTTAGCTTGCTATGCCGCCTCTAACGATCCTAACGATGTTCAAGACTCCAAGTAAGGCAGAAACTTGTAACAAATGGCCACTTTTACTGGGTGAACGAGAAAACTAATCAGTACTTAGCACAGAGAGTACTTAGCAAGGAGTTTGCATGTTTCCAAACCAGTGAGCTGAAGAGAGTAAAACCGACTTTAAATTGCTAAAAATGAAGAACAAGATTCTTCAACGTTAACCCGTTAAGGTTTTAGTTAAGTGTTTTTTACGTTAAGTCATGTTAGATACCCTTGGGTTTCATGAAAAATTCTGACAGTTAGGTGGCGAGTTTTATTATATTTAAATACTAGCGTCCGGCCCCGACTTCGCACGGGTGCAATGCTTATACTAAAACCTTCCCCTTGAATCACTCTATCTATTAAAAAAACCGCATCAAAATCCGTTGCGTAGTTTTAAAGATTTAAGAATACATAGGGATAAATCGACTTTGTTTTATACTATGTAGTGATTCCAATCAAAACATCCATGACGGCATAGAAAGTCTTAACTCAAAGGAACGAAGCTGCAATAGCTTAATATTCAGACCGTCTGGAATAGTCTGGATCAAGAGGTACTATACTTGATCATCGTCCGTCAATCACTCTTCAATAAGCCGCGTCGGGCGCCTTTGATTCCGCTAAGTGGGTAATTTAGGGAGTTTACGGGGGAGGGGGCAGAATATTGATGTTAGCACATTTCATATTATGATTCACCTAGTTAGCGACCGGCGAAGATGCAAGTGAGGATACCGTTTTAAGGGGATTCCCATTTCATTTTCTGAAACCCCCTTTAATTATAAGTTGGATTGAAAGGAGATACAAAAATAGAGTACATATATATATATTTTTTTAATTGGCCTTAAAAATAATTATTACAAATTTATGCATACTCAGGCATAATGCAGGTATACCTTTGCTAATGTACACAAATCAACAAAATGTTAATGTCAATCACATGTCAATATAACGATAAATGTCAACGTTGAGATTTTTTTTAATTACCTGCAATTAGGCTAAGACGCAAAGTAAGTTGTGCCGGAGTTTTCATTTTTGGCATATTATTTAGAAACTATTGATTATCTCAGTAAATAATAGTAAAAAAAATCTGAAAAAAATATATTTTCTTTCGCACGCTAAAGCCCCTAAATGGTTTTCTCATTTTGCTTCCTTATGAAAATTAAATGTTGTCCATTGAGAGTGATATTCCATTACAAGGAATTGACAGGCCGATTGGCAAGTTGTTAGTGACCCTCCCTTCTAATTCAGCCTTCTTCTGCATATAAACACACGAAGCCAGCAGACATTTTCATACACACAGATGTTGGTCAAGAGCGGGAATCGAACCCAAGCCTTACGCATGACAGGGCTTTTAATGCTCTTGGAGAAGCCAATAAAAAGCACCAACTAGCGCATTATAACCCTGTCATTCCAATTTACTCCTCAACGTCTAAGGGTATATTAGCATAGAATAAAACGGGATTAAATTACCATCTGCCCCAACTCACCGCTATCGGTCGGACCTCATTACGGGGTAAAGTTATCGCGGTCGGCAGAAACAACGCTTTTTATGGAGATCTTTATACATCGCCGCTTTTGTTTTACACAAACGTTATCTGGAGACACAGTGGGCTTGACCAAGTGGCTTTCTAAAACGAATACGGCAATCGAATAGAATAACAAATGTAGGTACATGAAAGCGGCATGGTAGCACGACCAAGTATAATTGACGCTAAATTTCAAAGAAGTATAGCGACTGACATGTAATTCTTAACCTCTCAGACTATGAATCACAGACACAATTGATTTTTAATTGTCTCGGTTCCAATTGGAACCGGCGGTTCTTAACTGATTAATAGTTCTAGTATTAGAGCAGAGATAGCCTTACAGTTAAAGAGCCTGCTTCACATGATGATAATCAGTGAGGCTCGGGTTCGAATCCTGGCATGTAACAATGAGTTTTTCAAAACTTACGTACATATTCATCCCTAGCTCGACGGTGAAGGAAAACTTCGTGAGGAAACCCGCAGGTCTCAGAATTAACTCTGAGGCGTGTGTAACAGACTGGTCCGGCGATGGGCTCACCACTTATCACGGTTAGGGGTCCAAAGAACATCTCGTGAAAAGTGGGTATATCCAAAAATGTAATACCTCTGCCTACCCCCTCGGTGATAAAAGGCGTGAGATCATTATTATTTATTGTACCTTCGCAAAATAGAAGCACCTCCGAGAATAATCCTGGAAGTGAAGGGTTAGAAAACTTTTATTTCCCGCCCTACTTCCATAGAGAAAGCCCTTTACCTTTTCAATCGAGAAGCACAAGCCATCGACCGATGGTCCAAGGACCCAAAGTCAGATGGAAAGTATAGACTAGATAATACGACAGACCTGAATCTCTTAAACAAAATAAATAATATCACGCCTTTAATCCCCGAGCGGCAGGTAGAGGTATACCATTTCTAGAAGTACCCACGCTTCGCCAACATATTTTTTGGACCTCTGAACTTGACGGGCCTGTTGGCTCAGTTGGTAGTGACCTTGTCTCTTCTGAGTCGGAGGTCGCCGGTTCGATCCCCACTCGGGGCCAACATTTGTGTGCATGAACTTGTCTGTTGGCTTAGTGTCTGGTCGTTTAATATTTATTTAAGTATGTTTATCAGTTGTTTAGTACCCATAGTACAGGCCCTGCCTAGTTTGGGACTATATAACCGTGTGTGACGTGTGTCCCACAATTATTATTATATACCTACTTTTTTTTTAAGAGAGAAGGGGGCAAACGACCAGACGGGTCACCTACTGTTGCAAAACGTGGTAGGCGGTGAAACTTTTTGGACCCCTAACTGTGGTAGGTGGTGAAACCACCACCTCGACTTTACTACAACGCTTTAGCTCTACGGTGAATAAAAACCAGCAGGTCCCAGAATTGAATCTGAGGCATTAGTAGCGGCACCGCGGCCGGCGATCTCTTCATCACCCTTCACGTTTAAGAGTCCAAAAAATTGGGTATTTGTCTGCCGAGCCCCTGGCTGACAAAGTCGTAAACATATATAAAATCATTATAGAATTCGAAGTGTAATCGTTAATATCCACGAAGGCTCTCCAATAGTCCTATTTTGAATCATATTCATAACTAACAAAAGCTAATCCTATGCCTTGCAACAAATTTGTAATATTCTAAACCATATTCCTAACTCAAGAAAGCTTATTTTAGCTATAGGTTAACACTCAGAGCGATTGTTTGGGAATTTCAGCGCCTGTTATTGTCTTAACAAAAGGAAGGGTTAGGGCTGGAAGCGCTGGAAGGAGGAAAGCGAGACGCCGGCATATAGCCGCTCATACAGCGGAAGGTGGCGGGTAGATTTGATAGTAGGAACGATGTAAGGCACAAGAGCTAGCTGGCTATCTCCAAATACATCAGTTTTTCCCGTTTCAGTCTGTGTCAAGGTTTTCCGTTTTTCTCTTTCATTTTGGCATCAAATAAGGAACTCACCTGCCAACTTTAAGTTTCATTAAAAATGTATTCTGCAAAACATTCTCAAATATTACGGGTAAGTAGTTTTTGTATTAGTAATCAAGCTAGGCTACAAATTAACTTAATTATTGTGGTTATTCTTTCTAGCGCTATTCTTTGAAGTCAGTTTGTATTTTTGTTAATTTTTTTTTCTATTTTACCAACTTTTATGACATGCATTACAAATGATGGGCCTGTTAGCTCAGGTAATGTGTACTGAACTGAGCTATAGGTCAACATTTGTGTGCATAAACATGTCTGTTGTTTCATGTTTATTATAGTCTATTTCAGGTAGCTGGTCTCGGTGACAGTTCACATTTTCCCCTTTTACTCATGCTACTTTCGACTAATAAAATATATTGTATTTTTGCAATGATAAAATAATTTATTAATTTTTGAATCTAATATTTTTATTAGTGGAAAATAGTAGGCGTGGAACGGAAAAATATGAACTGTCACCGAACCCATGCTACGTGAAATAGACATTAACTGTTTAGTACTCATAGTATAAGCTCTGCCTAGTACTCAATAGCCGTGTGTGAATTTTGTTCCAAAAGAACCACTACCTACTCTAGCTAGACTATCTCTTTTCCCGCGCTAGCCGGTCACTTGCTCCGCTTCTAAGGAGTTGCAAAGCATAGCGCTTCTAATTGAATAGCCGACGAGAGCCGAGCGCTGATTGGCCCAAGGTCTCTCAGCTAAAACAATTTGTTAGGCACTTTGGAGGGTCTTAGCCGAAATGAATTTTATGAAAAATTGGAGAGGACAGCTTTGAGAGTATTCGATGTCGGTACAAAGAATTCGCCAGTTATAAATCAATAATCCAATTTGTTTGAATTTTCTCCCTCACGAGTCCTTAGGGAATCACAAGGAGTGATAGTCTTTACCAATAATAAAATTGAAGTGTCTGCGTGTGATTTTAAAATGTCAAAATGTAAGCGAAACCTAGTGTTCGTACGAGTTTTTAGATTTCTTTAGTATTGTTTTTTTTCTTTGCGGAATTGCATTCCCTTCTCACAATCATAATAACCGTGCACATGAAATATTTTTTAAAAATTTTAGGGGTAGTGCAGATAAGTATAAATAACTATCGACTTAGATATCAAAACACAAATTTTTGTCTGTCTTGGTGTGTAAATAACTGAGAACCTTTATCAACAACTAGGATACATTTTTCTCTAAGAAAATATCTCATTCTATGAAAATATAAAAACTGGTTAAAAAACGAAATACCTACGTACTATTCCGAAACGATTACACCAATTGTTTTTTTTTTAGAAAAAATGAATTTTAACTTTGATGGCCTTACCACCTATCACGTTTAGGGGTCGAATATTCTCGTGAAAAGTGAGTATTTGAAGAAATGGAATACTACTTACATCCTCGGGGATAAATAGGCGTGATACTTCTTTTTTTTACTTTAGCTCGTGATGTTTTCCTTCACCGTCGCGCTATATCAACTCTACTGCTACGTTATTTCGATGTAGCGACTTTCGATATGACATAGTGAACCCTATCTTGACACGGCTCGTTAAATGCTATACACACAATCCCAATCAAGTGACGATTATTGGAACCGACTGTAACTGTTATTGTAGCGCTGAACTCTGCGGGGGTGAATCATTGTTATTTCGTATGACCTTCCACTTTGAC
This sequence comes from Ethmia dodecea, assembly GCA_963855545.1. NCBI lineage: Eukaryota > Metazoa > Arthropoda > Insecta > Lepidoptera > Depressariidae > Ethmia > Ethmia dodecea. Next base: position 1,000,165 of record OY979448.1, read on the forward strand.
TTCGAGCTGTTTGTAACTTAGTAATAGACTAGCGACCCGCCCTGGCTTCGCACGGGTGCAATGCTATCACTAAAACCTTCCTCTAGAATCACTCTATCTATTAAAACAAACCGCATCAAAATCCGTTGCGTAGTTTTAAAGATTTAAGCATACATAAGGACATAGGGACTGAGAAAGCGACTTTGTTTTATACTATGTAGTGATGGTTTGAAGAAGATTCTTTATTGTTGGGCGCTCGTTCGTGTCAACCACGATCTACATGTGTAATCGGTTTCGTGATTGGTTTAATAACAAAAACCGGTCAAACAGAAGTCGGACTCGCACACGAAGGGTTCAGTACCACCGTGTAGTAAAAACTTTAAGCGCAAATTCCTCATACTACTAATTAGTATATTTATATAAAAAAATATATTATGCCTTCCTACTTTAGTTGTGTCTAAACAATTTTCTAAAATAAAGAACAATAAGTAGCACTAAATGCAGTTACGCTAATTCATTTTTCGGAAAAAATGAACACATTTTAAAAATCGATTAAGTAATCGATACCGAACAAACTAATTTCAGGAATCGAGCTTATTCTGTTACATCCTACTTCCTACTAATGTTATAAATGCGAAAGTTTGTATGGATGGATGTCTGGATGTATGGATGTCTGGATGGATGTTTGTTCCTCTTTCACGCAAAAACTACTGAACGGATTTTGATGAAACTTTACAGTTATGTAGCTTATACATCAGAATAACACATTGGCTATATTTTATCCCCGTATTCCCACGGGAACGGGAACTACGCGGGTGAAACCGCGGGGCGCTGCTAGTATTGTATATAGCCATGCCTTCTGAGGCAGAGGTCATGGGTTCGATTCCCGCTCGGGGCCAACATTTGTGTTCATGGACATTATGTTGGCTTCGTGTCTCAAAATTTATTTAAGTATGTCAGTCAGTTATTTAGTACCCATATTACAGGCTCTGCCTAGGTTTGGACTAAATAACCATTTGCAAATTTGTCCTACAATTTATTATTATTATTAGTTATGTTAATACTCTACTCATACTACTCAACCTAATAAACTGTTGATAGTGACCACTTCACACGTTCACTAGGTAGAGCATACTTTGGGACTTAACAGCCCTGTGTGGATTTCATGCTCATTTCTTTATTGTAGTGCTGCAATATTATTCAAAAACCATATTTCTCCACTTAAATCTGTAAGAAGAGAATAGAAAGCTCTTGTAGTGAGCGAGAAGACGATAAATTAGAGTAATTGCGGCAAGTGGCTCCGGGATAAATGTCGCGTGAAATAAAACAACGTGCGCGCAGTTTTTAGAGCACCCTGTGGTTTACGAAATATATTTGCTGCAGAACAATTGCTTAGAAATATTTAAAAGAACTAAGTTTTTGCGAGCGGTTTCTTGATAGACTCATTGGACTTTGGGCTAATCACCTTAGAGTAAAGCTTCATGTGTTCCTGAATGTACCCGCGACTTTCAACAGGTCATCGGTCCATCGTGTTGGAATTTGGTGTGTTGATAGTTTATTAATTCAAGATATAAGATATTTTTTACTGCTGGAAAACGTCGCAGTCCCTCGCGATGTTCCAAAGGAACGAAGTCGCGGGCATCAGCTAGTCATAAATAACTCGCAACAAAATTGTGCCTAAACTCCTACACTTAAGCCGTATACAGAAAGAAAGCAGATTGAAGCAGAGCGAGCAAAATGTCGTACGATGATTGGCGGGCGGCACCAGCGCTGACCGGCGCCGAGTCGGCGCCGCTCGGCACTTATCGGCGCCGATAAGCGCCGATCGGCGCTTATCAGCGCTTGTTCATATAAATGCCTCCGCCGGTTACCTGCGTAGACCGGCGCCTGTAAGCGCCGATAAGTGCCGACAGGCGCCGGTCAGCGCTGATAAGTTTTCAGCTTTCTTTCTGTATACGGCTTTAGTGTCAGAGCAATTCGTGCTATATGGGTTTTTGCCCACGCATTTATTCCAGGCGCTCAATAGAGATTTATAGAGGCGTAATGCGACGGTACAAGTGAGGGTTTCCAAACGAACGCATGCTAAGCAATATCAGACGTGGTTAGTTAGGATCAATGATATTATATGATGACAAGTTCGTCTTTACTTTTCTAGAATATAAACCACCGATTTTCTTACAAAATTGTAATTGTTGACGTTCTCAATAGATGGCGTTATACTGAATTCAACTGTCACTGTAATAAAAATGAATTAAATGCATTTTTTAAATTGTCACTATCACATGTACTTAGATTTTTTTATTGTAAAATAGTTTGTAATATGGGTGAATTTAACTTTGCTGTTTGTGTTCTGTAATTGTAAATAAAATTCTATAGTACCTGTTTCTGATTATGGTTTTGCCAATACGCATTGAATTGCTCAGCGCCATCTGTCGAGTTACTTCAAGCTACTTTTTCTTGAAATTCGTTCCCCAAAATCTTTCTCGTTTAAATTAGTATTAAGGCGTCCCCGTGCTCAATATTCAGTTCATAAATAACGTTGTCCATTACGGGTGGGCTAAACTGCCCGGTAATATTGGACCTTAAATTTGATTTACTGACATCCGACTATTAGTTATTGGCTCTGACTTCAGAGTAGAAACGTTAGGTAGCATGTAACTGGCCTCATATAAACAGACAAGAAATATTTAAAAAAATACTAGTTTTTTTTTCTCGTGGAATTAGTTTTTGGGATATCTAAGAATTTTCTGACACAATTGCTTTCAAGTGTTTAAATTTAGGTTTTAAAAAAAATATCTTTTTCCATTCGTTCCTTTCTCAAAACTTCATTGTTACCCATCTATGGAATTTCTTAGGCTGTATTTTACCAGATTAGGGTAATGTTTAAAATCGTTTGAGTGTCTTCGCTGGCGGTTTTCTAGTGTTTCGATAATTCGTAATCTAGACTCTCTGATGTTTTTAAACATCCCTATGACGTCTGTTTGATTTGTTTGGACCCTAATCCTGCCACATTAAAACCTAATATTTCAAATGTTTTTCAACAAAACATGGCGTACATTTTGAATAACAGCAGTCGCAGCTGCATTGCGATAAGCCGCGGCTTGCTACCAATTTGCGGCTGTAAATCAATTTGCAAGCCGGCGGACGGCTCACTATTTTGTTTACTTACTATTGGACATACAGAAAATAAAAAATGTAGTCCTATTTTAAAATAATTGAGAATATTGTGAGTCACTAATACTTTTTCGTGGATATTAAGAAAATTAGGACTGTTAGGTGACCATGAGTTGGACTCGATTCTGCAGACCAGCTAAAATTCCTAATTGTAAGTTAGTCTATCCTTCTCCATAGAATACGGAAGAAAAAGGACAGAAATAAACCATAGATTATATATCTAGTAATGTCAAACATGTAAAAATCAACTAATTTGATGTTTTATCTGTCACTTTTATCCATGATCTTGTTACATCGTTGCTAAAATTGCTAAACACGTGTATTTGAATAAGATGTCAATGCGTTCATAAGGTTCAATTTTGGTTATTTTGACATTTGTGACATCGGACAGTTAGGTGGGCATTATACACCCTCTCCTAATATGCGGTAGAAGTTATCTAATACGGATACAGAAATGCCGATTTTTAGTCACTCCATTTGACACTCGATATGTACCTAATTATTTTGCTGACGACAATGGGGTTGTGTCCAGCCTAGTCAAATCAGTTACTTTTTTTGTATTGTCAAAACGAAATTTTACTATGGAAAATGTACTGAAATAGCACGGTGTGACGTCATAGTTTTTTAGTACTCAATTGCAACACTTTTTTTGATTGTTTTATTATTTTTAAATTTTCTATAATCATAAATTAAAAACCGAAATACATGTTTAGAGGTGTTTTGGGATAATCTTTTTAATGAATGACTACTCGCAATTTAATTTCGATGCTGTCAACTACCCAGTTGTATGATATTTTTTTTTTGTAAGAGGAAAGGGGGCAAACGAGCAGACGAGTCACCTGATGGTAAGATATGACGATAAATAATAATAATATTAATATAATTCATGTCTAATTAAGAAGTAATACTATTGCATTTGGATATGTATCAGGTATCTGTTAGCAATATGTAATTAATTAATTAATACTTGAACGGGATCTTTATGGAATAAGTAAGTAAACTAAGCATATTTTTATGTGTTAAGTACTGTAAAATCCCGTACATGGGTTAATTTTAGAATTTAATAACATGAGTTGGTAAATATAAGGATTTTATAATAAATAATTACGACTCCATCCCGAATTGCGGCTTACTGGTATAGAGCACCTAGTTTTACTGGTATAGAATTTACAGTAACATATGTAAATAATGTAAAAAAATGTTTATATCTAGGTACTAAATCTGTGATTGCCTATTCCAAATACAATGGAATGAAACTATGTTGGCTATTCCCTGTTGAGCCTAAGGCTTGGCTAGCGCGTTAGTATTCAAATCGGGGTCTAAGACCCGTATTACAGAAGGATCCTTATCAGCGAAACTCCGCTGAAGGATGTCAGAATGAGATGCCGGTATAGTCGTCGCATATAGCTGTCCCTTTCTAGTTGAGCGTAAGCAGAATTTCATGCGTGATGACCTTTCTGAAATACGGGCCTAGACTATGTATTACAGAGTTACAAAATAAACTAATGTATATTCCAAACACCTAGCAGACGATCCAAAATTTATATCTTTACTAATATTATAAGGAAGAAAGATTTGTATTTTTGTATGTTTGTTACGAATAAACCCAAAAAGTACTGGATCGATTAAAAATTCTTTCACCAATGGAAAGCTAGGAGATCCCTGAGTAACACAGGCAATATTTTATTCCCGTATTCCCACGGGAACGGGAACTATGTGGATGAAACCGCGCAGAACCTAGTGACATGAATAACTTAAACAATCGGTAGGATAACGGCGCGAAGCAGACATGAATCTGCGCTCCGTGAGCCAGACACCCCCAAATCCCACATACCTACTTGGACATTCTTTAAAGAGAAACGCTGCGATCCGTGGACGTGGAAAAAATTTATAATACATAATACTAACGTAAGCGTAACGTACCTACTGTCCAAATAGTTGGTTCCTTATAGAAACTTGAAGCTTAAAGCATCCGCTAAGAAAGGATTTTAGGAAATTCTAAGTGGAACAATAAATAACATAGAACTCTAGAGAGTAAAACATCCGACTTCAACTTATAATATGGTTTGCTCATATCAATTGTCCGAACTCTGTATCAAATGAAAATCCCACACGGGAAGCACCAGCTTTCAAATAAGAAAAGAATAATCAAAATCTGTTCACCCAGTCGAAAGTTCTAAGGTAACAAATATAAAAAATACAGCCGAATTGATAGTCTCCTCCTTTCTTGAAAACAGGAACCGTGTTGAATAGTCCCCTGATAATTTTTGTTTTGTTATACCTACCGACCCCCGGCTTCGCACGGATGCAAAAATAATATTTTCACTTCTCATGCTCTAAAAGTACGCCAATATAGCCCTACGAAGCGGGACTAAAGTGACCACTTTAGTCCCTAGGGAGTATAAAGTATTTTTTTTTTATTTCCTTAATGAGAAAAAGACAACCTCAAACAGCCAGTAAATATCTATAGAGTGTGGACCATCTTCATTGCAAAAATGTGAAGAGTTTTAGTTCCATGGTTTTTCCGCAAAGAAGGTGGCGCCATGTGTTTTAAATTGTTTACCTGCAAAGAGATTTAAATCTCTTTGTTAATCTGTGACAGCCAACATTAAAAGAAAAAACTGACCGCGATTTCTGAATTTTTGTCAAGTGTAAATTTGTTGGGTTTTAAATAAATTTGTACTAAATTGACAATTTTTCTCGCACTCAAAGTGAAAAGTACAGTTTCCACCTCGAGACTAAACGCCAACTTAATATACCCTCGGTTTCATACCCTGGCAAACCACCTCTGGTATATAATGGCTTCGCTTAGTCCCTCGATATAAAATATACTATTAAAACTTCAGGAAAAATCTCGTCAAAACGGTATCCAACTAAGAAGTAAGCGGAGAAATATAATAGCAGATAGCGATTTTGTAATACTATTTAGAGATTAGACTAGCTATACCTAGTTCAATATTTGTTGGATAAACCTTTTTGTCCGGAGTAAATAACTAACAATTGGAGACGAAGTACTCTCGCTTAGAATATTAGGGCGCGTGGGTGGGTCGGGTACCATGTTCACAAGCTCTTCGGAGATTGTTAATTTATTAGGGTTTCCTACTATTTGCAAAGAAATAAACTCTTATGAAGCCGCTCTGTCGGTTTGTAAGTCATAACATAACAACAAAGTTTTCTATGCAACTAACGACATTATTATTTGAAATATGATTAAAAAATTATTATAAATAAAGCAGTGATGGCCCTTCCTCCTCATGCGTGAAACTAGAGTTCGATCCTGGTGAATTTCCACAAATTACTACAAAAGACATGCGTACAAAGGAGTTTTTCGAAAACTCATGTACGGACGTACATTTATCAAAACTTCACGGTTAAATAACTCTTTATTGTACACCAAAAACAATACAATATGGATACCAACATTAACTAAAGTACAATGGGCATTGTGACGAGGAGACCCTTAGGCCCCATAATTAATCAGTTTTTTTTTTAAATCAGCATAATTCGTTTAGGTACAAACTGTTGCAGGACAATCTAGTAAATGAGGATTTGGCGAAATAGAAATATGGAAGCAATATAAGATTCGCTACAGATAAAAAGTTTCAGACGTTTTAATGCGAAATTTCGTTTCCCTAACACGCTTCGTAAGCGGGAATAATATAATCTTTATTGGAGGAAATACAATCTTCTTACGAATATGTTACTACGTAAGTTTGGGAGTATTAAGATGACAATCTCGTAAGAGGATTTTGATGGGAACTGGCTTTTAGTGTAGTTGGATGCCCGCGGCTTCGCTTGTACGGACATACGGATGGGTCTGACTTTTTATGTTATTACTACATTGCATTACTTGTCACTAACTTAGCGGTGAAGGAAAACATCTGCAAATATGCAGACTTCAGCAGAGCTCGACACATACTAGAAGTGATCATAGCGGATGTATAATTGATTTTTGTTATTAGACCATTGACTGTTGTAAGTGTAATTCCAATTCTTATTACCTACAGAATAAAATACATTTTCATTAAATGGCTAAGTTTTACGATGCGGAGATTTGGATGACGAGGGTTTCCACAGTGAGGTGACTTATTGAAGTAAGTTATTCTGTTGTTAAACAAACCTGTCTATTCGAATATTTTTAATTTATAGAGTTGTAATGGTTAGTACGTAATATCACAATAAAGTTTTTTCACACGAACACACGATTCCCAGCATGAATCAACAATAGAGATAGCACAAAAACGATTCAATAATCCTCAAAGTCATACCGTACGCGATAACCTCGTACGCTCCCAAGTACATTCGATTTCAAAATATCACCGAGTAGTACAAAATAAAGCTAGAAATTCTCTCCCTTTTCACTAATAACGAGATGACATCGATAAATCATGGCAAAACGGAAAATAAGCGATCGGTGGCGATCAAAAAACGGTAAAATAGATCGGTGATCAATCTACAGTCGGACGCGCCGGTTATCTGGCCGCGATTAGCGAGATATATCCTGATTGTGCGGAGCGATGCTGTTGAACGAACTCGAAACGTCTGGAACTTTCGATTAAACATTGACAAAAATATACAACATGTAACAGAATAAGCGTAATTCCTGAAATTAGTTTGTTCAGTATCGACTACTTATTCGATTTCAGCTATTTTTAATGTGTTAATTTTTTCAAAAAAAAAAATATCGTAGCTGAATTTAGTGCTTTCTATGGAAATCGTGCTTTTATTCATCGATATGAAGAAAAATGGTTAAATATTCATAACTAAAGTCCGAGTGCATTATATTTTTTTTATATTAATATACTAATTGGGGTGTATGAGGAATTGCGCTTTTTCTGTTACTCGTTGTAAGTATAATTCTTTTTATTAGAGTGTCTTTATTTTCTGTAGGTAATTAAAAATTATACTTAGAAAAGTCAATATTCTAATAACAAGGCACTCTAAACTCGTTCCACACACTCGTATGCACACAGCATGAAGTTAACAACAATACTGAACATGTCTGTTGGTTGCGTGCCTGGTTGTTTAATATAATTAATTATATTAGTGTGTATGTCGGTTTTTTAGTATACTTACCTACTCAGCCAAGTTTGGGAGTGTACTGGGACTTGTATCCTTTAATTATTTTTTTATTGTAACGTGCTCAACCCCAATAACAAAGAATAAATAGTGATAGTAGGTATATTAAGTGGCAAAAATCCGCGAGAGTGTGCAGTGAATGGGAAATTCAATAAAATACGTGGGATGGACACACTGCCTTCAGTAAAAGTCTTGAACTGTACTTGCATAACTAAACGAAATAATATGAAAATAGTGTTGAGACACAATATTTTTGTGTAAGGACTATGTATACTGGTTTTATTTGTGTTACCAATTGAAGGACTTGTATCCATGGTCATGCATGACTTAGGATTTGCAAAAAGTAGTGGTATAAATTCCAGTTTATATTGTATTAACAGTTTAATGTCAAAAAAAGGTTGTTAAAGAGTTTTAAACATTAATTAAGGATCGCCCGCTACAGTCGGACCACGTGTAACCCGGATGACGTCTGCGCACACCCACATTGCTCGGCCAACTGTCCCGTTCTAATTTTAAACAAGAATGAATGAACTCTAATGCTCGTACGTATTAATAGTTGTACGACCGCCGGCGATCTGCCAGAATAATTAGATAGCGCGGTTTGATTTGTTGATATTTTTGTTTTGTTAACGAATGTTGTTTGTCACATGATAGCTGTGGCGTGGCGTTTGATGATTCAGAGGGCTTAGGTGAGCGTCCGTTCTTGGTGACATTGTGTTGATAGTATTGACCTTTTCAGGGTGCCAAGGGAACCTTATTACTAGAGAGTTGTTGTCTTTCCGTCTGTCACAATGCTGTATTGTATTTTTGTGCATAGACTCTGAAGCAGGGCTAAAAAATCTTTAATTTCGTGTCGTGTTTATTGCTGATGGCTAAATTGCCAGTGCTTAAAAAAAATAAAAATTAATAGTCAATGTGTGTTTTTTTCTGTAGTTTTTGCACGATCTTACGAAATATTTAAAAAAATATATTTTATATATAGTACCACAGAATAAGTAATAGTACTACGTAATAGTACGGTGGTACGAGCCCACCGCGAATTGGCAAATGGTGTTAGGCGGGTCGGGTGCGTATGTAGTAATGCATTTTAACAGGGTAACAAAAAAAAAAAGTGGCCACCTAACTGTCAGAATTTTCAAGCTACCCAAAGCAAAATCTAATTGGAGCCGCTGCTCTAAACACGTTGATAAAATCTATTTATTCATTTACAAATATAGCTACATATTTAAAATAAAATTTTATTGTGCCTAATCGTGTAGTGTATGCGTGAATCAGCCCTATAGGATAAGAAAGAATAGAAGAAAATAATAAGCACTTTTTTGACTTATATATTTGTGAAAACCTGTAATTGTCATTATTTACATTCTTAATTAAGTTGTAAAATTTAATGTACCTACCTATATCTGTAAATGTGCTGCTAAAAATAAAATAATATGGCTCTTGTATGTAAGCGATTTGGAATCGGAAATGAACATTTACAGTCCAGTGACGGATTAGAGAGACTCTTTGAGTTCTACAGAGCATCGAGCCGACGTTATTATAATTCTCGGAACGGAATCATTTTTAACTGACTTCAAAAAGGAGGAGGATCTCAATTCAGTTGTTTTTTTTACCTCAGAACTGTTTTTTTTTACCTCAGAACTGTTTTTTTTTACCTCAGAACTGTTTTTTTTTACCTCAGAACTGTTTTTTTTACCTCAGAACTGTTTTTTTATGTCTTTTACCTCAGCACGTTGTTACTTATAAACCGATTAGGGAAAAAATTTTTTTCAAAGGATAATATTAGATTGGTCCAGTTTTACTTTAATTACCTACTAGCGACCCGCCCCGGCTTTGCACGGGTGCAATGCTAATACTAAAACCTTACTCTTGAATCACTCTATCTATTAAAAAAAACAGCATCAAAATCCGTTGAGTAGTTTTAAAGATTTAAGCATACAAAGGGACATAGGGACATAAGGACATAGGGATATAGGGACAGAGAAAGCGACTTTGTTTTATACTATGTAGTGATTTAACATGGGTGTTATTGAAATGGTTAGCATAGTATTCGTATTTTTGTGAGCAGAAAAATATAATCTGTAAGCAGAAATAGCTAATTGGTCAGCAACTCATGGCCAGCAAACATTCCAAAATCAATCAGCAATTTATGTCATTCTGGATGGCAATTACAGCCATCCAGAATGTCATTTTTGTACAGCATATCTATATGTATATAAAATGATAAACTGACTGACTGATTGGTGATGTATCAACGCACAGCCTTAATAAGCCGCTGGGTCTAGATACTTAAAATTTTGCACATATAACTTAGGTATACAGTGTAGGCAATAGGCATCCACTAAGAAAGGATTTAGCAAAATTCAACCCCAAGGGGGAGCGCGAGCGAAGCCGCGGGTAAAGGCTATTATTTATATAAGCTGCAATGAGCTGCTCTTGTTTAATAAAATTTTGGTAAACACTCAAAGCGTAAATAAAAAATATATATTTTGAGCTGTATGTGCCCAGTGTTTTTTGTCGACATTTTCCGTTACCGTCGACCGAGTGATAAAATTAAATGTTGACGCGATATTATTTTCTATATTAGCGGTTCTACGCGGTTTCACCCGCGTAGTTCCCGTTCCCGTGGGAATACGGGATGAAAAAATTTAGTATAATATGTTACTTACTTACTAGCTTTCCATTGGCGAAATATTTTTAATAATAAACTGTCGGCGAACGAAGAAAGCCTGAGTAAAAATCTATTGGCATGACGTAATTGTTTACATTGGACGTATTGGTTCGATAGTTTGTATAATGTATAGGTCAAATATGAACATAGCGACGATGGGAGCCTCGTAAAACTGTCTACCGCTTGTTATCTTTACAATAACCGTATAAACTTACTTCAATATTTAACCCAACGGTAAGCTTACCAATTGTTTAGGTATCATGTATTGTATGCACATATCTTGAGAAATCCCACAAATTTGATGTGAAATAAAATTATAAGAATAAGAAATACAATATTCTAAGAAATCTTAAAATTTTTACATGACTTTCACATAATTGATAATCAAAGTGATAAAAAAGAAACTTTAATATTTTGTGACATGTAGCGCCATCTACCGCAGGGTGGTGAAAGTACGTCGCCCGCTTTTGAGCAGGGGCGGAAACCTTCGAGTTTAACGGCAACAGAATATAAATAGTTGTCTATGTTTTCCGCAAGATGGGCTGCTATTTTATTTCCAAATGGAAAATACAAAATCACTTTTTTTTAAAGTTTCACTCATTTTTCTTGTAAAGCTTAAATATTTTGTCACATTGGTCAGCAAAGGCTTCTCCTTCTTCCACTTATCAAGGACTCCTCTGGTCATGTTCTTCAGAAGGAAGAAAGAAGTCTAGTTCAACCCGTCATCTACTCTTTGGTCTGACTCTCGACTAGGGTTGCCAGGTCACCAAACGTAATAGGGGGACAGACCAGCCAGTTTGACCGACCATTAGGGTAAAAACGCCGGACATTCTCTATTGATTATTTTGACAAAAAATATAATACTTATCTAAAATCTATGTTTTATTATTACCATTAATATTGTCAAAATATAAATAAAATCGAAAGCCAAATCAGTTTAAGTAGGTACTTTATTGTTAAATAAAGTCATCAGTCAAAATTGTACCTACTTGTTTACGAAATTCCTAGAAGGAAGAAAGCCTAACAAAAGCCGGACACCGTTTATTTTGGCCGGACTTATGTCCGGCTTTATTCGGACGACTGGCAACGATAGTTTCTACGTCTAGATCATTGGGATTTGGACACATTTGGTGCACATTCTGGTGGTCATCTGGCCATCTGCGTATCAGGGAATTTGCGTTTCTGACAGTATCCGTCGAAATGTAGTATGCCCAATCCCACTTCTGCTGACTTTGGCAAAATTAATTAAACATATCCAAAAAAGTCAATTTCGAAAGCTTGACAGATTTTGAATTTAGATCTTTAAAGTAGTGCTTAAAAAATAATGTTATACCTACGTAATGAACCTCATACGTTTTTATATAACGTCTCACAGGAGATGAAAGTTTTATAAAAGACGCGGAACACAAAGAGCACGGTCCTACATAAGAAAGTAGGTCTTACAGAACTAAACAAGTCCAATGTTTATATAAACGCATTTTCTCGGGAGCAGACGGATCAGCGGGCGCCGCGAGAATTAGAATAAGAATCGATTATGGGACGCAGATGTCCTCCTTTCCAAAGACGCCGAGATGCTTCAGCTGTAATAGAAGTATTGTATTGGCTTCAGATTGAACGCCACGAACTATAAATCTGTTTGAGGGAGTCAGATGTTTGATTGTAATTTTAATTGTATTTAATCACATTATTTATTTACGTAAATTATAATATAGCTGAGGCTTTTCTCGACATATTAGTAAAGTTTGCATCAAAATCCGTCCAGCCGTTGTCATGTGATGAGCAATCAAATAAACAGACAAACTGAAAAAAAATTGCGTAATTCATAAAAACACCTTTAGAGAATGCGTCATTTTGCGAATGTGGCATTGAGCACCTAATCCCTTATAAGATATCCATAGATTCTGCCGACGAACTAATATATTAAGAGCCAAGTTATCTCACCACCAAACTTCAAGTTATCTAGGTCAATCGCTGTTTAGAAGAGATGCCGACAAAGGAAGAATAAGTAAAACTTTATAAGGTGCTGCAGTAATTATTAAATTGGCGAAATAATCGCGTAACATACATACAAAAAAACATAGATAGGTACAGTCGAATTAAGAAACTCCACCTTTTTTGAAGTCGTTTGAAAAACACCAGGTTTTATTAAAACTGTAAAATTTAGAAATATGTAGACACTGGTAGACACTTTACATCAATATTATATCAAAAGCCGTTTGCCACGTTTATTAAGTTACGGGGCACACAATATCCGTTAGCCGGATATAACCGGGTTATCCGGGCTTGCACTGGCTCCAGCGTGCCCTTTGCGATGAACGTAACATCGTTATTTTATAAACTACACAAGAAGTAGGGTAATCAAATCTGTTTTGAGCATTCTTAAACATTTAATACTTACATCGATCAGATCGGCGATGTATTCAAGAAAACCCAGATAAAGTGTACCCGAAACCGACGACCACGATTGATGGATGTGGATGAGGCGCGAGAGGTATGCCAGGATCGTAGCAGGTGACGGCCTTTTGTCTCTGACTATCCCTTTCGAGGAAAGGCGTGTGCATATGTATGTATGTATGTATGCATGTCAAACATTTTTATTTACATCTACGCTAATATTTTAAGGAGGAAAGATTTGTATGTATGTTTGTAACGAATAAACTCAAAAACTACTAAACCGATTTTAAAAACTCTTTCACCGATGTAAAGCTACAATATCCCTGAGTAACATAGGCTATATTTTATCCCCGTATTTCCACAGGAACGGGAACTACGCGTGTGAAACCGCACGGAACAGCTAGTTTTCTATAAATTATTTATGAGTAAGCGAGTACTTGTTACGTTATCCATGATAGCTTAGAGAAATTAATGTTTTATTATATTTTTACAGTAATGTATCTGAATGACTCGAAGTAAGGGTACGCCGCCGTCTATCCGTTCGTTCATTTGTCTTCTCAACTTCTTATAGAATAGCAATATGTTGAAATTTTCACAGAATCAGTGTTATTACGGCAGCTTTCCTAACAAATAAATAATAATGAAGATAGCTAATTATTAAGATGGTATTTTTTTCGGTTTTTTGGTAGTACCGAACGATCTCCAGTTTTTATCTATATGTGCAGGCAACGCCGTTGGGCACCCGTTAGTTATTAAATAAACCTGAAGCTGTAATTCGCAACGCGAATCTGAAGTACCAAATAAAAAAGAAAACCAATCTAAACTCAACATTCAGACAGATGTGGACAGTAAAAAAATTGGTTGTCTGTGAAGTCGGTTTACGGACGATAATTTTACGTGATAACTTCAAAAGAAAACATTGATGAAGATCGTGCCTCTATTGCTTCCGCGCTCTCGCTTGCACGCTCGGCTTAGGCGGAACGTGACAATGAGTCATGGTTTTTCGTGCGTGCAGCCACCGCACCGTTCACCCATTTATAAGACGTTATCACGCCAAAAAAATGGATTATAAATAAGAGTACAGTTCGCAAATAAACAGGCTTAACTACATAAAATTAGGCGTAAAAGTTCGCTGCCCCAAATTAAGTTGATAATGTTTATGGTATTTAGAACGTATGGAAGAAAGAAGAGTAACGAAAGAGATTTGTGGTGCGAATGCAAAGATCGAGCGAAGTGGCGATCCATTGTCTCTACCTACCCCTGTGGGATCATGGCGTGAGCAGTATGTATGTATGTACGTTTATGGCGCCGAAATTGGGGCTCGATTTTGGAGCTCACCGTGGCGTTTATGGTTACCATGAGTGACAATTATAAATTACTAGCGACCCACCCCGGCTTCGCACGGGTGCAATGCTAATATTAAAAACTTCCTTTTGAATCACTCTATCTATTAAAAAAAACCGCATCAAAATCCGTTGCGTAGTTTTAAAGATTTAACCATACATAGGGACTTAGGGATATAGGGACAGAGAAAGCGACTTTGTTTTATACTATGTAGTGATAGTGATAATTAACACCATTACCACTCAGGTAATTTTCTATACATATGAAAGTAGAAACCTAACAATTGTGTTATTTAGTATCCATATATACAGGCTCTGTCTGATTTGGAACTATAACCGGGTGAAAATTGTTTCTTACTAAAAATTATTATATACTCTCCTCTACTTACAATACAACTATACCTACTCACTCACTAGTTACATAGTCAACAACGGACGACTTCTTTTCTAAATTAAAATACCTACATCAGTTAATGATAATTTAGTTTCATTCATAAAATACTACTTAAATATTTTAGTGGCTCAGAGCCAAATGATACAACTAGAAGCGGTTAATAACGAACTCACCTTGACCTTCGAGAAAAGCGATCTCAGGAATTTCGTGTTCAAGGTATTATTTAATGCCAAAACAGAACAGCGTGGGTGCTTTTTAACCGCCTTCAAAAAGAAGGTTCTCATTTCATGGCTTATGTGTTTTTTGGTATGTTAATTCACAACTCCCTCAAATCTAAACAGTTTTTTTTTGTTTGATCGAGTATACGTCAAGGTTGGTCCCATATAAGTTTTGTGAAAATCGGATGAAGAACTTGAGGTGGAGAACGGAACTCCTCAACGGACTTCAGCAAATCACTCGCTATAAGCGTAATAGGTTTAGTAACAGTAGGAAATGGATGTTGAATATGAAGTCTTTTTAGTGCTATTCGTTGAAGTCGCTTTGCATTTTTGTTTAGAATTTTAATTATTAGATATTAACAACTAGCTGAAGACCGCGACTCCGTCTGCGTCCATTAGTATATCGCGTTCTCTGGGTGGGTGTGATTTTCGGTGAACGGTCTGCAAGAGTCAAGCAAAAGCAATAGCTCTAATACATTTTTTTCTGCTCAATAAAAGCTCTACTCCACTTCTAAGACTCTATATATGAGAAAAGCAAGAAAATAACGATGGTTCAAGGCTGTTAAGACCAAAGTGCATGGCCTAAAGACTAGTAAAGACAGGAAAGAAAATCTATAGTTATAGTGACGTCACCGCCTCGATTGTTCAGAAAGCCGGTCACAAGTGGGATGACGCAGAGGTCAGCTATGCCATAAAAATTGCTATTTATCGTGTCTATAGTCTTCAAGACTCCCACTTAGTGCCTCAGACATATTTAGGTAGGAGCAAAAGTCAAAACCATTTATTTTCTGTAGATATAGAAAATACACTAAGAAAAGTCAATAGTCTTATAACAAGGCACTCTAAACTCGTCAATGAAGTTTGGCTAAATGTAAACAGCAGCCCATCTCCACCGACGAGTTGCTAGTTCCAAATGCAGTTCCCCGAGAAGAATCAGCAAGAAACTCAAGGGCAGCTATTTTTAATCTCATGTCTTACTAGTGAGAGCATCGATAGCCATCTGGTTAAAGACCCCATTTCTCATGCATGAGGCTTGGGTTCGAATCCTAGGAAGGGAATGCAAGTTTTTTTTTTAAACTTACGTACATATTTATCACTAGCTCAAGGGTCAAGGAAAACATCGTGAGGAAACAGTCAGGTCTCAGAATTCATACTGAGACACGTATAGTCAACTTGTCACTCTTGGGGGTACAAGAAATATACTGAAAGCACGAAATAAATATTTGTTTGTGCTATTAATTCTTCTAGTACAAACGTTTATGTAAATTAACAATTAAAGATATATAGGGTGGACAAACACTGGTGAAGTGGGTATTTCTTGGACTGGAATAACTTTGCCTACCCCCTCGGGAATCAAGGCGTGAGAATATTTATTTGTGTAGCTAACACGAGCGTCACGACAAAGTTTAGGCGCCCGAACCCATGGCTTATGTTTACATTAGAAAAATGAAACGGAAATCTCATTAATTTACCAATAAACACAGTGAAAGCGCGTCGACCAAAACATTTATTTGAATTCAATAGTAAATAAAAAAGTTAAGTTTACTGTTTTGAACATTTTGTAAACCTAGCTAATCTTCAAAACGTTGCCCAGGGTTCTGTTACATATTATTATGTATACATTATTATTACATACCCACCCACCTACAGGGTTTAGTAAAATGTATCTACCCTCTTTATTTATGTACACTACTAGTATAAACAGAGGTAGCCCATTAAAAGAGGTCAGATCCGATCACCGATCACATTCGATCTCGACTCTCGACACGAGCAACATCTTTCATTCCGCAACCCTCATCGCCCTCGACCTCGCTTAGTGGCAGTCACAGTCGACACATAATGCCTCAGAACTCAGAACCGATGCTGGGCCCTGTCAAATTTCTGGTCGGGTTAAGTAAGGGCCGAAACACATAACCGCGTTGCCGCGCCGCTGAAATCGGCAGTTTGCGTTGCGGCGTCGCGAAAAAGAGCGTTTTACTAAATAAATCGATGTCAACGTCAGACATTTTAATTTTAAAACTGCTTTAGGGTTACGCGTGTTGTTTGCAAGAGTAATAGAAACAAACTGAATCATTGTCAACAAGTTTAACGTGATAACGCTGAAATTTTAACGCCGCACGCGCTTTTTCTAAAGAACTGGGGGCAAATTCCACTAAATGTCAACGGTTACAGTTGGATGACAATGACATGGTCAGTCGATGGTGTTATTTGCTCTGAAAAGTGTCAAAATAACACCATTGACTGACCATTTACATCTCATTGTCATCCAATTACAACCGTTGACATTTAGTGGAATTGTCCTCATGGTATCGTAATTAATTACTTACGTTGGAATGTGGTTTACCTTTTGCATATTAATATTATTGAGATCTTAAATGACGTAGGTTTCACGGTAACATTACAATGTCGTTCCGATTACTGTTATTATTCTGCAAAACTTATTTCCTCGTAGGTACTTGAATAAAGAATTATTCTACAAAAAAATGAATTCTGATTTTGACTGCACATTTTATCAGACTAACGATAAACGTGTTTCGGTTTTCATTGTGTTTACGCACAATGGAAGTCGTTAAGCCATGTCAGATACCCTTGGGCTTGGGTGGCTTGAAAAATTCTGACTGTTAAGTGGCCACTAGCTTAACACCATCTCCCAATCCGCGGTGGGCTCGCGTGGGAGATTATAGCCTATACTTCCTCATGTGTGAGGAAAGACCCTTAGCTCAGCCGTGGGCTGTTACGGGTTGAGGATGATTGATAATCGTATCCGCAAATAAGAATAATGTATATCTAATCAGATCACCTGTTTCTTTAAGAATTTAATTTTTTTACGTCAAAATGCATATAATATATGCATTAGATATTATCTTTTCTGCGACTCAGATCAGTCGGAATTCCGACATTCTGCTTATCTGACATTTTGCGTATCTGACTTTCTGCGATAATTCCATAATCTCATTTTTTGAAAGTTAGTCCCGAATTATCGAAACGAAACGGCGAAATAGCTGTAGGTAACTATCTAACTATTTTATACCCTTGACTCGCTTTAGTTTATTCATAACATTTCCGGAAGATCTCAATATAAATAACAAAAAATCCCTTTTTCCAGACATGATCGAACGTATGACGGATGATTAGAAATATAGAGTGACACATTGCCATAGTCATTCACATTTTTTTCCGTCACGACCGCTATCTATAGCGGATGGGCGAGACACAACCCGTTTGCCTTGACAAGGTCGCCTCGACCGGTTTCCGCGCAGGCGCGTCGATCGTGCCGCCATTCATAGCTGCCTGTCATAATTCTACTAGCACATTGTCGGGCGAAGATGTCGCGTTATCACAACAACTTTGTGTTCGATCTACGGCGAATTACATGCGGCTACACTGTTGAGATTCGGCGAAGGTGTTTAGAATCCCCTACACCATTCGACAAAACGATAAAATCGCCTATTGTCCTTTTCATTGTGTGACTTATTGCATATCTCTACATAGTATAAAACAAAGTCGCTTTCTCTGTCCCTATATCCCTATGTCCCTTTGTATGCTTAAATCTTTAAAACTACGCAATGGTTTTTGACAGATAGAGTGATTCAAGAGGAAGGTTTTAGTGTTAGCATTGCACCCGTGCGAAGCCGGGGCGGGTCGCTAGTTAAATATAAATCGAGATACACAGAACCGGGAAACATAGTTATGTTCGCCGAATCTCGAATCATTGTGGCATAATAGATAAGTTAGATAACTGTTTGGAAAATAAGTGTCAATATACAATAATAATAAATTGCTGGACACTATTCACCCATGGTCATTAAATCTCAAACTAGGCGGAGTCTGTACTCTGTACTTACTATGGGTACTGAACAACTGATAAAAATAAATCTAAAAACCCAGACTCGAATCATAGAGAGATCATTTTCATACACACAAATGTTGAAATTGGAATTAAAATTACACAAATGATGAAACCCTTCGATTGAAAAGACAGTCTGTACTCTACCAACTGAGGAAGACCTAATATTATGAGTTTCCAATCGTAGCAGCGAAACTATAGAATAGAATAATTCTTGCTCATATTAAAACTGTAACATCAATTTAACAAACATAAATATTAGGTCGTTTCGTAATCGAGTCATCATCATCAGCCGGAAGACGTCCACTGTTGAACAAAGGCCTCCCCCATAGAACGCCATAACGAACGGCAACTTGCCGCTTGCATCCACCGGTTACCCGCGACCTTGACGATGTCGTCGGTCCACCTGGTGGGAGGCCTACCAACGCTGCGTCTTCCGGTTCGTGGTCGCCACTCGAGAACCTTTCTTCCCCATCGGTTATCGGTTCTTCGAGCGATGTGGCCTGCCCATTGCCACTTAAGCTTGCAGATTCTGAGAGCTATGTCGGTGACCTTAGTTCTTCGGCGGATTTCCTCGTTCCGGATTCTATCGCGCAAAGAAACTCCGAGCATAGCTCTCTCCATGGCTCGTTGGGTGACTCTGAGCTTATCTAGGAGGCCAGCAGTTAGGGACCACGTTTCTGTGCCATAGGTCATCACTGGCAACACACATTGGTTATAAACCCTCGTCTTCAGGCACTGTGGAATTTTGGACGAAAATATATCGCGTAGTTTCCCGAACGCTGCCCATCCGAGTTGGATTCTTCGGGCGACCTCTTTGTCGAAGTTGGACTTACCTAGTTGAACAGTTTGTCCAAGGTAAACGTACTGGTCGACAACTTCGATAGCAACGTTTCCAACAAATACCGGCATGGGTGGAACATGTACATTCGACATAATTTTCGTCTTGTCCATATTCATTTTAAGACCCACCTGTTGAGAAACGTTGTTGAGGTCTCCAAGCATAGTGTTCATATCCTCCAGCGATTCAGCCATGATGACTATATCATCGGCGAAACGAAGGTGGGTGATGTATTCGCCATTGATGTTGATGCCAAATCCGTCCCAATCCAAGAGCTTGAAAACGTCCTCCAATGCGTTCGCGAACAGTTTAGGAGAGATGACGTCTCCCTGTCTCACGCCTCTTTGCAATTGGATTGGTTCCGTGCTCTCGTCCTGCAATCGGATAGACATATTGGCGTTTCTATACAAACACTTCAACACTTCTATATACCTATAGTCGATACGGCATCGCTGAAGGGACTGTAACACTGCCCAGGTTTCGATGGAATCAAAGGCTTTTTCATAGTCCACAAACGCTAAACATAATGGCCGATTATACTCCTTAGTCTTCTGTATAATCTGACGGAGCGTATGGATGTGGTCTATGGTGCTAAAGCCTTTTCGGAAACCGGCTTGTTCGGGAGGCTGGAAGTCATCAAACCTACGTTCGAGACGATTTGTAATGACCCTCGAGAACAGTTTGTACACATGGCTCAGGAGTGAGATGGGTCTATAATTCTTCAACAAGGTATTGTCACCTTTTTTGAAGAAGAGCACCACCACACTCCTATGCCATGCTTCTGGCGTTATACCTTCGAGTATGACGGAATTAAACAACTTCTGGAGGACTAAAAGTACTGGTTTTCCACCCGCTCGAAGGAGTTCTGTCGTGATTCCGTCATCTCCCGGCGCCTTGTTATTCTTAAGCTGTTGGAGGGCCATTCTAATCTCATACAGGCTGATGTCTGGGATATCCTCAGTGTAGTGTCGGGTCAGTCTCGCTCTAGTGTCCTGAGCGGAGCTGCCAACGGGTTGTCGTGTTGAGGTGTACAAGTGCCCATAAAACCTCTCGAGCTCTTTCAGGATCTCTGGTTTCGATGAGATGATACTGCCGTCCTCGATCTTCAGTTTCGTCATTTGGCTTTGCCCAATAGACGCATTTTTTGCGAACACTTTGGAGCCCTGGTTTCGCTCAATTGCGGTCTTAATACATTGTGTACTATAGGACCGCAAGTCGTGTCGCATGGACTTTGAGATACGTCTATTGAGTTTACCGTATTCCGACATATCAACTGAAGATTGCAATCTCATCTCAGACCGGTCTTTCATTAGCTTAATAGTAGTTTCCGAGAGCTTTTGAGGCCTTTTCCGGCGTGGGGCTTTGAAAAACTTAGACCCCACTGCATGGACAGTTTTCACCAACCCGTTGTTTATCTCATCCACTGTTTCGCACTCTGTTAGGCACTGGAAGCGATTATGCAGTTCGAGTTGAAAGTCTTCGGGATTTTGGATTTGGGCAGGATTAGGGCGGAGCGTGGACTTCACCAGACGTGACCTCTCAAGCTTAACATCGATATTCAATGTGCCTCTAATGATCCGGTGATCGCTACCGGTTTTCACCCTGCCGATCACGGAGACGTCATTGAATATTCGCTTCTTGGTCGTCATGATGAAGTCGATCTCATTTTGGATGGAACCATCGGGGCTTATCCAGGTCCACTTTCTAGTCGGGCGCTTCTGGAAAAAGGAGTTCATCGAATAGAGTCCTTCCTTTTCCATGAAGTCAACCAGCCTCTGGCCCCTCTGGTTTCGCTGTCCATATCCATATGTCCCCACTCTCAACTCATCGCCATTCCGTGTGCCCACCTTTGCGTTGAAGTCCCCCATTACAACGGTGAAGTATGATTTGGAGGTATGCATGGCTTTCGATATATCCTCATACATAGACTCTACTTCCTCGTCAGGGTGTGTCGAGGTCGGCGCATATACCTGTATGACCTTCAGCGAATACCGATCGGTGATTCTGAGTATTAGGTACGCTACCCTGCTCGACACACTATCGACCTTTACTACGTTGTTAACGAGGGGCTTACGGACGAGAAACCCAACACCACCCTGGGATTTTTGGTCTCCTTCCCGGAAGAAGAGCATGTTGCCAGAATCCAGGATTATCTTGTCCTGTCCCTCTCGTCTTATTTCGCTTAATCCCAGTATGTCCCATCGCAACTTGCTCAATTCCTCCTCCAGCTCTACAATCTTTTCGTCAGTCCTCAGTGTGCGAATGTTGTGTGTTGCCAGGGCCAAAGTCCGTTTGGGGTAGTAGCGGGGTATCTGCCGGAGATTCTTCGCACCCCCTGCTCCACCGTTACCTGACCCGCTACCGAGGTCAGGAATAGCGGAGCTGCCGGGGACTGGGGGCCGTGGTCTGTTTTTGTCTGTCATGGTGTGTGGGAGGGGGGGGGGGGTTGCCATAATCCCCGCGCTTGGCAGGCGTCTTGGGGATCGCAGTATAACTGTTAAGTACACGGAAGCTGCTGCTGCCCAACTTCCGGATTTTTCCCTTAGTCGCCTTCTACGACACCCTCGGGATGATGTGGGTGGGTGCTATTCTGGCCCGGACACCCCACGGGCCAGACGTAGAGACGTAATCGAGTAAGGGTTGTTTATACGAGGAATTACTGTAGCCTGAACCTTAATTAAAATACAGAGGTACCTACATTTATTTTTTAAACTATGTATATTTATTTAAATTTATGATAGATACAACAATAATTTAATCTTCTGTAAGAAGGTTTATTCATTCGCTAACAATATGAATTGTGTTGAGTACTACATAATTAAACTAATATAATCAAATAAAACATTTCAAATACAATCTTTAATATTTGTCTAATCTTTGAGCAAGCAAAAAATCTTTAGTCTCAGCTTCAAATATTCGGGATCTTGAATTTATGAACAGTACCTACTAAAGGATTAGCTAAAGCCCTCTCGAAAATCACTCGCTTTTAACTTTTGAGATGCAACGACGATTACAGATCTTAGGTATATATTTAAGTAAGTATATGGCTTGGAAGAGAGCTCTCCTGTGGCTCTTGTTCAACTCCTGGTAAGGGCATGTAAAAAAGAGTATTTCACTAACTTATACGTACCTATACCTACATATTTAACACTAGCTCGACCGCGACAGTGAAGGAAAAACAGAATTGGTTCTGACTGTTCTGAGACATGTACGAGTATGTGTTTACAACTAGTCTGACCATAAATACTGTTGTAACATAAAACCTTTTTTTTTTCAAAATTTAAATTATTTGAAACATGTATATTATTTTAAAAACTTCTTTAGATTTTGCGCCATTTCACATATTTGTTCGTGTTCTTTATCAAATTGCACAAAGTGGGTATGGAGCCGTCGGTCATATTCCAGACACTTTAAAAGCTTGGTATCAGCCGTATTCGTATATCGTTCTATCGACAGATACAACAACGCTTCGTCCGTCGAAGACCAGAAAAGATCTACTACAAAGGCTGTTAATGCTGTTAAAGCCAGAATTCGTCGAAACCCCATTAGGAAGCAAAAAATAGAAATGAGGATTCCTACTAGGACTCTGTCGCATAATATTATAAAACAAGACCTGAAGCTCGGTGCTTATCGTTGATCGATATACAGGACATGCCCTAAATCATTGTTATTGCAAAACCACTGCAATGTGGAGAAGAAGCGGGACAAGAAACTAACGCATATTTTGTCTCACCTACAGAACCCTACAACGCGTGGTCCGACGGGCAATTTTCTGTTAATGTAAACCAAGTCATAGGCTGGCGCTAGTCTGGATCAATTCCCAGTCCCAGAGGGCCAGTTACAAGTATATCGACCGGGCTATTTTTAAGCGGCGCCGGAGACGACGCCCTAAGTTTTTTTATTAAGTTTTGGAGGGAAAGATTTATAGCAGAACCGACACTGTGAGTTGTTTTGATTAGCGCTGCGTCCGTTTTGCAAACGAGTTACGAACTCCGTTAGGTCAAGATCGTAAAATTAAACACCGAACTATAGGAATGTACCGGAAATACCTACGGAATAAGTGAATACGGAATAACCATAATGATGTTAATTTAAGTATGTATATCTGTAAATTCGCTTTAGCTATTATAATACTTATAGCATTTGCCCAATTAATTTTCTAAAAGAAATAAAAAAATCTTAACACAGTATCATTCGAAAATTAATAATAATAAAAATAAAGAATCACACACATTTATCTCGCGTATATTTTTTGGATCCTTATAGACGTTATGTAATTTGAACCATAAAACGATCCACAATTTCACTGGCTTACCAAAAGTCACCTCTTGCCTACAGCGACCATTAAAAAACAAAGACGTTAATTCCCGCCGCGTACATGCGTACTTAATACCACAGAGTATAAATAAATCCGCACAAAACGTCAGCAAATACTGAGTGGCCACCTGTGAGCGGTCGCGTGAATATTGCAGTGGCCAGCTTTGTGTGAAACGCCCTTATCGTTAAAACGAAACTCTGGGACTGTCGTGGCCAAGTCACGGGAACTAAGCAACTAAAATTGTTTTGAGGCAGGGTGCTAAGCACCGAAAAACAGGAGTTGCAAAAAGGTACCAATTTTTTTAGTAATCAAGTTTACAAGACTATTAGACAAGCGAAAATTCACGTCTTGTATCCCCGAGGTAGAGTATTCTCATGCCTGGAATTACCCACTTTCCACCAGAATATTTTTAAACCCTAAAGCTAATAGGTGGTGAGCCCATCGCTGCGGCGAGCTGTTACACATGCCTCAGATTATGAGGCAAGAGGTTGTATTCGTTTTATGTGCTACTTATTCGTTTTAAGGCGATGTTATTCCATCCTATTGTCATTTTGCGAATCTGACTTTCTGCGAAACGCGAATGGTCAGATAAGCAGAATGTCAGAATTCTGACATTTTGCGAATCTGACATTTTGATGACGATGATTCCATCCTATTAATGGTTACTCCATTTTCTTAGAATTGGAAAAATTTACATAGCGCCCTGGACACGCAATCATCGTGAAATACCTTAGCTTTCTTCACCGTTTCATCATCATCGTCATCATAAACGCGTAACAGCCCACGGTTGAGCTCAGGGTCTTTCTTCACTCATGAGGAAGTGTGGGTTATAATTTTCCACACGAGCCCAGGGATTGGGAGAGACCAATTGACCCTGTAAGCTCATGAAAGTTATGTCGGTTTTTATGCTTATAGTTTCGAGTGGCAGCAAAAAATAACAAAGTGAATTAAAAATGTCCCGTCATTTGTTTTGTATGTTGAAAACTCACCGCTAGCGCCTGTGGCTTGATCCAGATGCTTCATCTCCAAGTTTTATTATGTTCCAAAACAGTAGAGGCATTTCGCGGTAGTAAACAAATTCGCTTTGTGCCGTGTTTCGGCACAAATCGCTATTGTTGAGAAAAATGGAAGAAACAAGTGGGTAGGCAGCAATTTGTTCAGAAGATTACTTGTTTTATAGAAATTATATACTGTTTTCAGAATAGAAGTTGGAAAAACAGGAAAATTGAGGTTCCGAATAAACTTCCATCTTCCTAACACGATTATTATTTTTTGTTATTCTTTGATTTTCTCTTCACTTTTTACATATTTTTAGACGTATGCCTAATTATATTCGTATCATCGTTTAGACCCATTATAGTTAAATAAATTTTCAACGGTGTAGGGACTTTTAATAAAATTAAGAAGATTCACATAATGTCGCATGTTACGGCACGGTAATCTCCTAGTATACAATATGTAACAGAATTATAACAATAATTCCTAAAATTGTTTTTATCAGTATCGACAACATAATCGATTTAAGCTATTTTTAAGATGTCTTAAATTTTTCCGAAAAATGAATAGCATAGCTGAATTTAGTGCTACCTATGGAAATCGTACTATTATTAAATAATTGGTTAGACACAACTAAAGTACGAAGGCATCATAATTTGGTGGGATTGCGCTTAAATTCTGTAAAGCGTTGTATAAGTCGCCCATACAATATTTTGCGATGTTAAAATTGCAATGACGCGTCATTCCTTCTTGCGACGTAGTAGCGTTTAACCGATTTAATGATGTCCTACCTTTTAACATGAAAATGGGTCCCCGACCACGTGCAATGGTGACAGCCAACAAATCAAAATGAAGCCTCAATTACAGAGAAAAATGGCCGCTCTTAAAAATTCCCGCAAAATTGCAGTGAAACGCCGCCGACCCGAATTACCGAGTGTAAACGGTTGTGATGACCGCCTCTATCAATTACAATCAACGCTCAGAGAACCTCAATTTATTTTTATATTAGTTTTCAGAACAAATTCAGGGTTTTAATTACATTTTTTAAACTACTAGTACTTTTTACTTTTTTATTTTCCTGTTTGAAGTCGTTTTTTTGAAGTGAAAACTTCTTAGCGGCGTTGAGCACTTTTGTGGGATGGGTAAAAACTGTGAAACTCGCGTCAGGTCACGTGTGCTGATCGAAAAACCGTAAGACGGTTGGAGAGTAGTGTTGTAACACCGAAATCGATACTCAAGTTTTCACTTCTGCGAGCACTCCCGGAGTGCAACCCGTGTTTTTTTTTTATTATGTCGATTACAATGGACAGCCGATGCACAAATGCCAATACCTATAGAGTGATATAGACAACTGAAAAGCTATATGTCATCCATCTATATTGCAATGAATCAAAGCCGGTTTTCAGATGTTCAACTGGACTGAAGATTATGTTCTATTGTACGGAACGTAGTACAAAGTTGAACAGACTTTGATTTTAATCGGAGGTATGTGTAAACCATTTTTTCATATCTCATACTCGGAAAGTAGTGTATGTTTGATCTGAGTACCGGGTCGGAAGCGATGATTCCCACCACAAAGAGATTCAGGGCTGTGATTCCCGCCCTCGGTCGGGAAAGACTCATAGTACTTAATTGCTTCCGGCTTTAGGGCGGGAATGAATTTTAAAAAATAGTACTACATTTGGCAAAGACGTTTATAGAAAAAGTTTCTCTAGGAAAGAGAATGACTTTCTTCCAACCTCTTTGGGTACTTAGTAGGGATACGAAACTTTTTACATCAATTAGAATAAGAAAAAAAGGTGCGGCCTTGTGAGTGTAGGTATAAGCAACAGAAAATAGACCGCGCGCGGGGCGGTACTCGTTCCATATTTAAAATTAAAAAAAGAGTAATAATTTGGTAAGCTGTTCCGAAATTCAACACTAATAAGCACAGAATACTATTACTCGGCTAAAAGTACATATTATTTTAAAGAGGAAGGATTTGTATATTATTTTTGTAATGTTATTTAGGTTAGGTACTCTCTGATGTAGTATTCAAACACGTCTAAAAGAAAAAGTTTCTCTTTCTTCCAACCTCTTTGGTTGTATTGTTGACAAATTTGTTTTTTTGTACGTATTATTGCGTTTTTGCATGTTTGAATTTTTGTAAAATTTTAATTTTTTTGTTTACTTTCCTTGAATTCGAAATGAAAAAGTAGAGTGTTTAACGCGGGTGGAAGTTATCAATTCCTACTCGGACTATATCCGCCCTCGCTGCGCTCAGGCGTCTAAATACCTCGTATGGGAATTGATTCCTTCCGACCCTTGTATAACAATCTACTATTCTATGTTGTAATAGATTAAAAGAGAACTTATCACCCTTTATCACCAGAACACGCTTGCATCACAGTGGAATTAGGAGCTTACCTGAAACAAAATTAGGCACATTTTAAAAGACAAATCTTATCTCATGATGAACACGACATGGTAACAATATTTATTAAATAAGTAAAAGCGAAAGGAAGGATGGATATTCAATGAATCATCTTTACTATACATGTAT
The DNA here is from genome assembly GCA_963855545.1 of Ethmia dodecea. Lineage (NCBI taxonomy): Eukaryota > Metazoa > Arthropoda > Insecta > Lepidoptera > Depressariidae > Ethmia > Ethmia dodecea. The sequence continues at coordinate 1,027,961 of OY979448.1, forward strand.
ATTTTTGCTATAGATTCGTAATAAAAAGAATGTAAAAATCTTGTAGACGTTGTTTTTACAAGACAAAGACAGCGGAATGTAATAAAAAATCGTGGAATCAGGATACAATACATGTAGGAGTTATATAGAAATTTGGCCTGTCGCCTTGCATGAACTAAGCTACTAACAGTCACTAATATATTATCTCCATTTTTAATCAGTAGAATGAGTAATTTTTACTGAGTAGAAGGGATGTATTGGGCTCGATTCTGCATTATAGCGACTAAACTTATTTTAGTTTAGTCCTGCCATTTTTATTTCTCCTAGAAAAGAACAGAGATGAGAGATATATTTAGTCCTGTCAAATTAAAATTAGTCTTGTCAACTAAGGCATGTTTAGCAATTTCAGCGACGATGTCAAAAGGTGATGGATAAAAGTGACAGATAAGCACGTTCATAAGGTTCAAATTAGTTGTTTGACATTACTCTTCAATCTATGGTTTGTTTCTGTCCTTTTTCTTCCGTATTCTATTGAGTAAAATTAGGAATTTTAGCTGGTCTGCAGAATCGAGTCTATAAAATTTTTCTTTTTTTGGGAGTCAATGTCTGCTTTGTATTCGGGTCACTGTTATGTCAAGGATTAACTTTTAGGGTTCTCTACCCAAAGGTGCCGATGGGACCCTATTACTAGACTCAGCTTCCGGTATTTGTCTATCCGTACCTATCGGGCTGTATCTTTTGAACTGTAATAGGTAGAGACTTGAATTTTCTACAGAATGTGTTTTATACTATGGCCACAATAGTAAAAAATACAAATCAAATGATGGGCCTGTTGGCTCAGTTGGTAGTGACCCTGCCTTCTGAATCGGAGGTCGCGGGCTCGATCCCCGCTCGGGGTTAACCAACATTTGTGTGCATGAACATGTGTGTTGACTTCGTGTCTGGGTGTTTAATATTCATTTAAGTATGTTTATCAGTTGTTTTACCCATAATACAGGCTCTGCCTAATTTGGGACTGAATAACCGTGTGTGAATTGTGCCCCACAATTTATTTATAATTATAATAATTATAATTTGTGGGACACAATTCAATTTATTTATGAAATAAGGGGTTTCGATACAAGAAACGTCTCTTTTTTGGTGTATTTTTAATGTTTTGTTTCCGGGGGACGTAAAGCTTGCATTTTTCCAATTTCTTAACCTAGTGCTTTACATCAGTGAAACTAAATTCCGCTTTTCGCATTTTCCCCCCGATTCACTCTTGACGAGTTGTAAGGAATATGAGGTAGTACTAAATTGAAACACTGGGTTAATTTGAATTTGCCATAATTTACTAGACTATGTCTACTCCACCACTCAATATCAAATTACGAATGCCGGAGGAACGGTTGAAACGTTATTCATTGAATCATCAGGGCTAGAGTAGGAACGTTTGACCGAATTGTTTGAAGAGACTGTTGCCCGAATAATTTGATTACCAACTCAATCGAATTTGCACTAAAATCATCATAATTGGCTTAGACAATTTGATTAAATTTTTAGCCGACTTTACCCAAAACAATGTAATCTACACTAATATTATAAACATTAAAGAATTGAGAAATGTTTTTTTTTGTATGTTTCCATTACAAATAAAATAAATAAATATAACCTCACGCCTTTCATCCCCGAGGGGGTAGGCAGAGGTATTCCATTACTGGATATACCCACATTTCCCGAGATACATTTTACCCCTAAACGTGATAGATGGTGAGCCCATCGCCGGACCGGGTCTATTTACACATGTCTCAGAATTAATTCTGAGACCTGCGGGTTTCCTCACGATGTTTTCCTTCACCGTCGAGCTAGTGATAAATATGTACGTAAGTTTTTGAAAAACTCATTGGTACATCCCAGGATTTGAACCCGAGCCTCACTGATTTTCGGCCGTTCCATTACAAATTCAGTCAACAATATGAAGCTTATTTTTCTAGAGTAACAAGGACTTTAATCATACGGGAACGGTACTCAAGCGGGTGAAATCGCAGGGAATAGCTAGTATTATATCAGCTGCCAGTGTAACAGGCCGCCACATTCCTGCAGAGGAATTCAACTACAAGCTGATAACATTCCGAGGGCTCGATAAAAGAGCTAATGACATCTCGCGGGCGTGGAATTCCCGAACATTGCTATTATTAAGCGCCTTATAAAAGGTTCTTGGTTCGACCGTTTCTCTTTGGAATTCGTTTGGTGTTGCTGTACTTGTTACTTATGAAGCAGTAGCTAACCTTTCTTTTCTGATTCTACGATAATTCTGAAATTGCTCTTTCGTTTTGGGTGTGCTAAGACATTTGATAAAAGCTACTACCAGAGACGTTTGATGAAGAAGTTTACCTTTATGAAGAAGTTTACCTTTTTATACCACTGCGCTAGGAACAAAGTAATGTTTTTGTGGTCGGTCTTATCTATGGGTAGGGAAGGACCTAATTGTATTTCATAAATTGCCGCACAGTATGTATATTTACATATTTTATAAAATTTTAATTAATAGAATTCAAAAAACTTCAGGTTCAGCTAAATATTACAAAAAATAATTATCTTAATCAGCAACTTCGGTATATAAAATTATTGTGTCAATTATTGCATATTTCTATTGATGTACAATAAAGTGGTTACTTACTTAAAATTGAAATAGAGCTCGAAATAATTAAACCAATCTAACCATCGAATCGGGCAACACATGACACGAACACATTTCTAGCTTAATTATCGAGCATACAAAAATAATCGGTTCTTTTTCTATTTGAAAGCTGTACTGGTGCTTCCTGTGTGGTCACTGGCATCCATGAGAAAACCATATAATTTGAAGTAGTTTTTTTACTCTTTAGAGTTCGATGTTAATTTTTAGGTAGGCGTTAGTCAAAGAGGTTAAAATATAATAGGGCATAGAGGGGACAAAGCGAAGAAAATTTGAAGCCAAAAGTTATTCCAAGTGGAACGAGAGAATGTAATTCTATGGACAAACTTCCACCTGTTGACTGCCAACAACGAAAATGATGTTAATGATGATAATAATTTTGATGGTGACATTTTTTGACATTTTTGTAATTTTTTGTCATTTTTGAAACTTTTGACATTTTAGACCTTTTTGACATTTTTGACATTTTTGAACTTTTTGACATTTTGACATTTTTGACATTTTTTGACCTTTTTGACATTTTTGACCTTTTGACATTTTTTGACATTTTTGACCTTTTTGACATTTTTGAAATTTTTGAAATTTTGTCATTTTTGAACTTTTTGACATTTTGACATTTTTGACCTTTTTGACATTTTTGACATGTTTTGACCTTTTTCGACATTTTGACATTTTTGACCTTTTTGACTATTTGACATTTTTGAACTTTTTGACATTTTTGACATTTTATGACCTTTTTGACATTTTTGACCATTTTTGACATTTTGACATTTTTGACCTTTTTGACATTTTTGAGCTTTTTGACATTATGACATTTTTTGACATTTTTGAAATTTTGACATTTTTGAAATTTTTTGACCTTTTTGACATTTTTGACAGTTTTGGCATTTTTGAGATTTTTGAAATTTTTGACCCACGGGTCTGAAATGCCCAGTCCCTTTTGACCCACGGGTCTGAAATTCAAACTCGATCGAGGTATTGACATAAGGTATCTACTGACCGAATTTGAAGTCAATCGGTCCAGTAGATCCGGAGATATCCTGTCGACAGACACACAGACACACAGACACACAGATACACAGACAGACATCTTACTCAAACCATTAACTTCCTCTTATAATGCTACGCATGAGGAAGTTAATAAGTCTAGTACAATTTCGACCGAATGACAGCTCGCGTTCATACTAACTGACATGACGCTTTAGCTTCAAACATGCTTCAAAGTTTTGTATGAAAATATTCCCAATATGCCCTCTCTATGTCCTATTATATTTTAATCTCTTTGGCGTTAGTAGAAGTTATTTAGAGATTATTCAACACAAATAAAAAAATATGTGGCATAATAACAAGTGGTCAAGCATCATCAAGTAGATATCATTAGTACAGGTTGTTGCTAAGCAGTAAGTTGGTAAGCAGTAATTGTGACAGACAATACCAGACAGAACTGCGCAATAAGAGTTACTTTCTTACCACTTTCGTTCGAAACCTTAAAAATACAGCTGTCAACACTACTAGTGTCTGACCATACATTACATCACATGTTATGTAGAAAGAAATAAACATTTGCTGGTATTCTACTTGAAATATGTGTCCTCAAGGGCGGTGAATGCGGTCGACTGTTGTTTTAGCCTCTAGCCTGAATGCCGTCACAACCATATGTTGTGTCACTCGGCATTATGCAATAAACACGTACTTACGAATCACCTAAACTCATGCCGTATCTCCCAAGCAAGGGGATTCAGAAGTGAGTTATAGATTTTTTAAAATTTTATTGATTGAGTTGCTTTGTTCTTTAAAAAGTTTCGATACAAAAAAGATCGTGTTCAATAGTACAAGTAAATTAATATACCTATTGCTTGCTCATTTCATGCAACTTCGTAATTATATAGATAATTTCACCTTCAACGTCATTAATAAATAAAACTTTCACTCAAATACAACTTTTGTTTTCTCTGTAAAAACTTTAAATTCCCCATTTTGTACGTGGCTAAAACGCTATACGCGACAAACAAAACAAAAAAAAACCTCATTCTTTTATGTATTATATTCTATGGCCGATCGCCATTATTAGATGCGCGCGCATAGGAAAACTAATAATTTTTTCCCGCCATTGCGAAAAATGATTTTTTAGTATTATTTTCTTCACAAGTGTGTTGAAAACCGTCGTACAATACACGTGTGTATTGATCACGTAATCGGCTCTCTTAAGACCCTCGTCCAGCGGCTCAGGTCTCAATGGCGCCTCAGCGGTAATCACCAACTTTACACACTTGTACCATAATGTACTAGTATACAGCAGCCCATCTCGTAGTCCATCAAGTTGTCGGTGGAGATGGGCTGCTGTATACATTTGGCCAATCTTCATGGACGAGTTTAGAGTGCCTTGTTATTAGACAAAGACAAGATAGTGCCTACACATTTTAAAATTACTCTTGAATCACAATTAATTCGTACAAAACAAAGCATGACTGATAATTGATGTTTGCTAGGATTTTTTCTTAGGCTTCACAACATCACCCATACCTACTTGTATTGTATGACAGTCAAATTAAAATTCTACACAAACGAAATTATAGGCAACAGCTAGGTAAAATAAGAATACAATTTAACTATTTATTTAGATCTCTCTCGCAAAAGTACAACTTAATCATATATATCGTTATGTTTTAATTGGCTCTAGAAAAGCATCATAGAGTTACGGAGGCAAATTGAGCGCCATGGCAACGACCTTTGCTCTTAAGAGGAAGACGGTGGATACAAAAATAAAATTATTTATCTCTGTTCCGACAGAACTTTGTCGTGGTAGGGAATTATTACTTTTGGTAATGGAATTAAAAAACGGTGAGGTGATGAGGACATCTCAAATGTTTGATGATTCTGCCCCATGCTGGGCGCCATTTTTAAGATTATCTGTAAATTGCAATTTTCCGTCAGATGGATTGTGGACACCAATATGTACAATATTCAGCTTAACCGACTTATGTACATCGATTGTCATGCTCGGTGGAATGTAAGTAATATTTAACAATCAATTTTGTATAAAAACGTCCTTAATTATATTGATGCATTAATAAGTTTTGTTTATTGATTACTCTCAATTTATATTAGATATGATGATACAGCAATAAAATTCTGGTATCTACTCTGATTAAGAGTTTTTTTATCTTGATGGGCGGAGTTTATATAATATTATATATATATATATAATCTCACGCCTTTTTATCCCCGAGGGGGTGGGCAGAGGTATTCCATTAGGTACTGGATATACCCACATTTCACGAGATATATTGGACCCCTAAACGGGATAGGTGGTGAGCCTTTCGCCGGACCGGGTCTGTTTACACATGCGGGTTTCCTCACGATGTTTTCCTTCACCGTCGGGCTAGTGATAAATATGTACGTAAGTTTTTGAAAAACTCATTGGTACATGCCAGGATTTGAACCCGAGCCTCACTGATTTTCGGCCGGCTTTTTAACCGTCCGGGCTATCACTGCTCTTATTTATTATCCGCATTAGAAACCAAACGAGAGGCAAACATCTACAATTGTAATGAATGATTTAAACAAAATCATAAGGAGGGCAACTGCCGAAGAGGTACGGGTAGTAGTATTTTATTCATAAATAATTTACATTGTATTCGAATTTTAAATATAGATGGGTCTTATTGTCTATTTATAATTGGAATCGGAAACATCTTTATTTTAATTAATTACGAGGCCAATCTTTCACGTCAGCAGAAGTAAATTACAAGTCGTTACGTCAAAATGAAGCAGCTTGAGAAAAAGGTTGTAAATATTAGAGATGCCACGAATATTCGGCAACTATTCGGTATTCGGCCTATTCGGCCACTTTTTTGCTATTCGGTATTCGGCCGAATAGTACGTACTATTCGGCCGAATACCGAATAGCAAATCATGTAAAAAATGACACGTTATTTTACTCAAAATTATGTATTTATTTCCAAATTACAACATTTTAGTAGTTAAAATTAATCAGTGGTAAGTTGTGATCGATAAAAACGAGCTTTTCAGCATTTTTTGGGAGCAAACAATTGCGCTTTTCATCGTAAACGTTACCAGCCTCAGAAAATAACCGCTAGATTTACTCGCAATTTAAACAAATACAAACGCGCCGTCCGCGTCGTCGGCCGTCGCCTGCCGCACGAACGCAACGAGAAAAACAGGTTGTGACTTGTCTTATTCCAGCTAACGCGCCCCCACCAAGCATGTACTTCGCGCCGAATATTCGGCGCCGAATATTCGGCGCCGAATATTCGGCGCTTCGGCCGACAGCGTTGCCGAATATTCGGTATTCGGCCAATTCACTATTCGCGGCATCTTTAGTAAATATACGAGTACAATAGCCCAGCAGTCCTTCCAAAATGACTATCAGAGCTACCCTTTAAAATTGTACTAAAACCAGTTCTACTACGGTAGAAGCTCTGCGACCAACCGTTAGAAACGGAGCACTACAAAGTTGCCCTTTAAAATACTTCTCTCAAGAATGGCATGCCAAGACAGGCTTGCTAATGGACGAAAAGTGTCTTTGGCATGCTTACGGAGATTGAGTAATGGGGTGCTGTGTTTAACTTCACACATAACCCTTCCTTCGTTTATAACTTGTCTGTTCTCGTTATTTATATATATTCTCGTAAAGTTTCTGGGACTTCTAGAGTGTATTGGTGTGGCAAGTTTGGGATGTAATGCCTGCCTGAATTGTTCCATTTATAATTAAGGTATGTGACATTGTGGACTCATCTTCGAATTACAATCCTACTAATATTATAAATGCGAAAGTTTGTGTGGATGGATGTATGGATGGATGTTTGTGTTTGTGTGTCGGATTTTAGTTTTTTTTATTAATGTAGCTACCTACTTTAGCACCTTTCAAAACGTTAAAACCGGAGGTCCCTGGTCAAAAGTTATTATTTTATGTGTAAATCCAGGTTATAAACTAATTGTGTACCAAATTTCATCCAAATTAGTTCAGCCACTTTTGCGTGATTCAGTAACAAACATACAAACTTTCAAATTTATAATAAGTCGGATAAAACTCTTAACAAATACATCAAATTCCGTAATTATCTAATCTCATTACTTTGATAACGAATGGAGAATAATTAGTGACGTCATATTAAACTTAGTTACAAATCGTCTAGTCTTCAGGGACGCAAAAACGACATTGGTTTGGATGTTAATATCCTATGCTTGATTTCAGAAGCCACATTCGAAAATTTTCGGAGAAAGCTGTAACTAAAATTGTTACCAATACGATGGGTAGCATCTGAAACCGGCTGTCACTGAATACTGACCGATTTAATTTGGGATGTAGAATTTTTTTCGGGTATTTTTTAAATATTATTATTATTTTAATATCATTATAATAGAAAACCCATGTTAACACTTGACCTCTAAATGACATAGCGATGAATGACGGATGAAATAAAAAGTAAATTAAATTGATATTTGACACTTCAAGTATCCAGTGTCGCCAAATCATCAATCTTTGTGAAGTCATTTAGAGGTCTTTTTTTTTTAAATTACCTCAATCTAATATAAATATAAAAAATAAGTTTAGGAATCTATTATCTATCTCGCAATGGTTTCGAAATCAGATAAATTATTTTTTTTTGCATTCCAGATTCGCTTGGGTTGCAAAACCCTTCGGGGAAATAATCTGTACGAAGTCCCTTCAACAAAACTATATTTTATGAATATATTATGTCCTATCAACGAGTTATCTCTACATACATCATACATTACTTCATCATCATCATTTACAGCCTGTAACAGCCCACTGTCAAAACTGACACTTTTTCAAGCCGCCCGGGGGTATCTGACATACACTGAAAACCCGTACCCAATTATTTAAAGTGTCTCCCGAAGCACGCCGCCCTCGAATGCCACTAGGCGGTCACCCGTTCACTGACCGCGCCCAACATTGCTTGACCAGTGTGATCGTTACCAACCGCAAAGTTGTGAAGGCCTTTTCTCATTTCTCGTCTCTAATTTTACTCGACTACGGCGAAGTCAAAAGGAAAAGTTACGTTTTATGTTAACTCATCATAATATCCAGCCTAATGTGATTTAAAACCTCAATTCATTTACCGCCACTTAACAAATTGCCTCTCACATTACCGCTAAAATGTTCCCACGGTAATCACGTAAAACTTGTCACTTCATTTATACAAATTCTGAGTTTAGAATTCATTAGTGACAGTCGGAGATATGTAACATACTCAAAGGTATTGACTGATATCAAAGAGAAATTGACTGTGTTCCTGCACTCTCGTCAAAACGTTTATATAGTAGGTACCTACAGTTAGGCATCGATATATTTATCACTAGAAGCACCTCGCAATTTCACCCGCGTAGTTCCCGTGGGAAAACGGGAATACAATATAGCCTATGTTACTCCCTGATACTAGCTTTTTGGTAATAGTAGATTGTTATACAAGAGTCGGAAGGAATCAATTCCCATACGAGGTATTTAGACGCCCGAGCGCAGCGAGGGCGGATATAGTCCGAGTAGGAATTGATAACTTCCACCCGCGTTAAACACTCTACTTTTCATTTTGAATTCAAGGAAAGTAAACAAAAACAATTACAATTTTACAAAAATTCAAACATGCAAAAACGCTATAATATCTACAAAAAAAAAACAAAATTGTCAACAATACAACTAAAGAGGTTGGAAGAAAGAGAAACTTTTTCTTTTAAACGTCTTTGAATACTACATCATAGAGTACCTGACCTAAATAACATTACAAAAATAATATACAAATCCTTCCTCTTTATAATACTTTTAGCCGAGTAATAGTGTTCTGTGCTTAATTAGTGTCGATGAAAAACAAGATTTTGAATTTCGGAACAGCTTACCAAATTATTACTGTTTTTTTAATTTTAAATATGGAACGCGTACCGCCCCGAGCGCGGGCTATTTTCTGTTGCTTATACCTACACTCACAAGGCCGCACCTTTTTTTCTTATTCTAATTGATGTAAAAAGTTTCGTATCCCTACTAAGTACCCAAAGAGGTTGGAAGAAAGTCATTCTCTTTCCTAGAGAAACTTTTTCTTTAAACGACATTGCCAAATTTAGTACTATATTTTTTTTATTTATTCCCGCCCTAAGGCCGGAAGCAATTACTATGAGTCTTTCCCGACCGAGGGCGGGAATCACAGCCCTGAATCTCTCTGTGGTGGGAATCATCGCTTCCGACCCGGTACTCAGATCAAACATACACTACTTTCCGAGTATGAGATATGAAAAAGAATATTTCTAATCGGTCCTGTAGTTTCAGGGCCAATTCAATTGAAACAAACAAACATCTTTAATCTTTATAATATTAGTGTAGACTAGCTCGACGATGAAGGAAAACATCGTGAGGAAACCCGCAGGTCCCAGAATTAATTCTACACACGTGTAACAGACCCGGTCCTCCTCACCACTTATCACGTTTAGGGTCCAAAGATTATACTGGTAAGAACTGGGTATTTCTTGAAATGAAATACCTCTACCACTCCCTCGGGATAAAAGGCATTGGTGAAAAGTATAATAATATAAGGGTCAATTAAAGTCAGTCAGACTCGCGCTAAAGATCCACTGAATGAAAGAAAATACATTTTCATCTCTCCGGACGAAAAGTGACAAATTTCGGCCGAACAAAGTTGCCGCTTTCCGTCTCAGTCGATAAGAAAAAAAGTATACACACCTCGGGAAGTAAATAAGAAAGAGACATTGCTTATTTCACTTCCCTAGGTGTTTATATACTATTATTTTAAGTTAAGTATACACACCTCGGGAAGTAAATAAGAAAGAGACATTGCTTATTTCACTTCCCTAGGTGTTTATATACTATTATTTTAAGTTAACACGTAACATATGTATTGTGTACCTAGTGAACTCTGGTGCGTAAGTCCAACGCTGACTTGGTAATTAAAGGTTACGTGGATTCCGGAGGCGACGCCCACGCCGCGGCGTTTTCTTCTTAATATCAAAGGGCAACAGGTCGTCACGTGGGTTTAAAAAGAAAATAATGCTTCAAATAGTTATGTTATTAGACCATTGGAGTTGTATCTATGTCAAACAGATGGTTTGGTTTCTTTACTTAAACTGGCTGTAGGCCACAGAATAAGTAATATGGCAATACTAACAAATATGTGTTAGAAATATATGACTAGAGGGTGGACTGCTTTTATATAATAAAAAAAATTTGGCAGCAAAGAGCAGTGATAGCCTTACGGTTAAAGAGCCTGCTTCACATGATGAAAAACAGTGAGGCTCGGGTTCGAATCCTGGCATGTACCAATGAGTTTTTGAAAAGTTACGTACATATTTATCACTACCTCGACGGTGAAGGATAACATCGTGAGGAAACCCGCAGGTCTAAGAACTAATTCTGAGACATGTGTAAATAGATCCGGTCCGTCGATGGGCTCACCACCTATCACGTTTAGGGGTCCAATGTATCTCGTGAAATGTGGGTATATCCAGTAATGGAATACCTCTGCCTACCCCTTCGGAGATGAAAGGCGTGAGATTATTATTATTATTCAATTAAATAAGCAATTATTTGACAATTCGTGTAGGTGGTACACGTAAGTTTCGTGTTAAAGTAAATCTGCCTTGCAGGGCTAATAGAATTTTTCATACATAACTAAGGCAAGGTATGTATGGAAAATCATATTATTAGCTCATCGCGCCGAACTGGGGTGCTGTGGTGGGCCCTGCGAGTGTTTTTCTTTCCGTCGTGCTAAAAGATAACTATGCAGTTACATAAGTTTCTGAAGAACTCATTGGTAATGGTAAAAATATTTATTGATCTTTAAATAACTTTAACTAACTTAGAGCAGTGATAGCCCGGACGGTTAAAGAGCCTGCCGAAAATCAGTGAGGCTCGGGTTCAAATCCTGGCATGTACCAATGAGTTTTTCAAAAACTTACGTACATATTTATCACTAGCTCGACGGTGAAGGAAAACATCGTGAGGAAACCCACAGGTCTCAGAATTAATTCTGAGACATGTGTAAACAGACCCGGTCCGGCGATGGGCTCACCACCTATCACGCTTAGGGGTCCAATGTATCTCGTGAAATGTGGGTATATCCAGTAATGGAATACCTCTGCCTACCCCCTCGGGGATGAAAGGCGTGAGATTATATATATATTATCTATACATATAATAAAACTCTAACGGGGCCGTGTCTGTACATTAAATATTTTTTGAAAATTTTAACGGTAGTGTATATAGTTATCGATATAGATACCGAAACGCCAATTTTTGGAATTTTTGTCTGTCTGTCTGTCTGTCTGTCTGTCTGGTTGTGCACGCATCACTCAAAAACTACTGGACGGATTTTGATGAAATTTGGTATGGAGATAACTGAGTACCCGGGTCAACATCTAGGGTACTTTTTATTCCAGGAAAATATCTCATTCCCGCGGGAAAATAAAAAAACTGGTTAAAAAGAGAAATACGTACTACTCCGAAACGATAACACATAGAAACTTGAAAAATGGTATGAAGGTGTCTGATATGTCATAGGAAATTGGTATGAAGGGATTTTTGGAAATTACCACGGGAACGGGAATAAACTAAACCCAAGCGGTAAAACGCCGCTGGGCACCCGCTATTTGAAATATGGTATGTAGGTGTCTTAAGTATGTCGTAGGCAACCACTATGAAGGGATTTTCGGAATTTCCCACGGGAACGGGAATAAACTAAATCCAAGCGGGAAAACGCCGCTGGGCACCCGCTATTTGTAGTATGGTATATGTAGGTGTCTTAAATATGTCGTAGGCAACCACTATGAAGGGATTTTCGGAAATTCCCACGGGAACGGGAATAAACGGAATCCGCGCGGGCAACGCCGCTGGGCATCCGCTAGTATATAAATAACTTTAAACTATATTTTGAAGGCTCTAGTGAGAATGAAAATTAGTTAGATGATAGATAGATATTATTTAACCAAACCCCCTAACATAGAACATAGAGATAGATATTATATTATAAGCTCTCGCCTATGCAAGTTTCATATACTGCTTAGTCAAATGAGTCATCACGTCATAATTGGCGGGCCTCTTGGCTCAGTTGGTAGTGACCCTGCCTTCTGAGGCAGTACACGGGTTTGATCCCCGCTCGGGGCCAACATTTGTGTGCATGAACATGTCTGTTGGGTTCGTATCTGGTCATTTAATATTTATTTAAGTATAGGGTTGTGTCCTACCTAGTCAAATCAGTTACTTTTTACGATCTGTCAAAACGGAATTTTACTATGGAAAATGTACTGATTGAACTTACGTACTTAAACGGACTGAATAGCAAACGGTGACGTCATAGTTTGTAGTACTCAATTGCAGCACTTTTTTTGATTGTTTTATTATTTTTAAATTTGCTATAATTGTAAATTGAAAATCGAAATACATATTTTGAGGTGCTTTGGGATAATCTTTTTAATGTATGACTACTCGCAATTTAATTTCGATGCTGCCAACTACCCAATTATCAGTTGTTTAGTACCCATAGTACAGGCCCTGCCTAGTTTGGGACTAAAAACCGTGTGTGAATTGTGTCCCACAATTTATTAGTACTCATTCATATGCATCACTTTTTAGATTGTGTTATAATTAAAAAAATGGCTACACATAATTGTAAAACGAAAACCGAAATGCATCTTTCGAGATATTTTGGGATAAGCTTTTTAATTCATGATTACTCACAATTTAATTTTGATACATTGTTAAACCCTATAAACTAATGTCGATACCAAAGCATTGATTTACCGAGGGTTAGACCTTATTCATATTTGATGGCTCAGCGGGGTGCATTAACCCATATTCCGGGTTATATATTATTTACTACCCCACTATTCTTTGAGGTTTCTGATAAGCTCGGCACATGTCAATACGCAGTGATAAAGTCCTGTAGACTGGTTGATGCGAATCCTATTTTTAACCGACTTCAAAAAAAGGAGGAGGTTATCAATTCGTAGGTACCGTATGTTTTTTTATTATGTTTGTTACCTCTGAACTTTCCACTGGGTTAACTAATTCGGATGATGCTTTTTTATTTGAAAGCTGGTGCTTCCAGACTGGTCTCATTTTGTCCCTGACAATGGCATCCATGAGAAAACCATATTAAGTCTTTAAATGGACGAATAACTCGATATCACGCTAACCGCTTTCGATTATTATTTTCTTAACCGACCTCAAAAAAGGAAGAGGTTAATCTCAATTGGACTCTATTTTTTTAGTATAATTTGTTGAAGTCGGTTTTCGGGATGGAAATTTGTTACTCATTCGCGCAAAAACTACTGAACGGATTTTGAAAAAACTCTACAGTAAGCTTATAAGTAACATTTAGTAGTTACGTCCCGTAAAGAAAACCAGACACATTCACTGGCGATTGAAGTCATGCGATTCACAGTTCAATCACCGTGAAGCGTGTCGTTGTGACTAGCTTAGTTTATCCATCTGAACGGATCAGGCGCGAAATGTCGCAAAGTCATTTGTATTTTTTTTCTCAAAATGTCAAATTCGCAATTTATCAAATAAAAATAAACATAAATAATCTCACGCATTTTATCCTCGAGGTATTTCATTTCTGGATATACACACTTTTCAGGAAATATTCTTTGGACCCCTAAACGGGATAGGTGGTGAGCCCATCGTCGGACCGGCGGGCCTATTCACGGAGATTCGATACTCGATATTCGACTCGGAATCGGAAAATCTGTCGCAAGGTTTCGAGATGGACTATACACAGATGTCATATTTGACATAAGGATTCGACAGATTTTCCGATATCGAGTATCGAATCTGCGTGAATACGCCCGCGGGTCTGTTACACACGCCTTAGAATTAATTCTGGGACCTGCGGTTTTCCTCACGATGCTTTCTTTCACTATCGAGTGAAGGAATGAATATGTACGATTTATGATGTCGGCAAAATATGACATTTGTAAAACATCATAATCACAGACATGGTAAAATTAGTCAAAGTAAAGTTTTTAGTAATACCTAACTGGTTAAACTACAAAACTTGCTAGTGCGTGGTCGCCGCTTGAGAAAATTCCAAGGAACAGATAAATTGTCGTTTCCAACTGCGCAGGGCAGCGTTTTCAACGATTCCTTGTCCAAAATACTTAGACCTCTGTTTAACCAGTGATGTTAGCACTTTCAAAACAAATAACTGTCAACTGGTCTAAAATGGTTGTTCCTTTCGCTTTCTACGATAAAACTATATTCTAATGACCCCCAGAAAGCGGTTTCAAAGACTCAACAGGCTCTTTGGCTAAGTTGGTAGAGACTGCGTTTCTGAGTCAGAGGTCACAGGTTCGATTCTTGCCCGGGCCAACATTTGCGTTGTGTAATTGGATATGATTACTTTTCGTTGCTTTTGAGTCTGGGTTATTATTTATTGTTTACATCATGTTTACTGTATGACTAGCTGTTCTGCGTAGTTGCCGTTCCCGTCGGAATACGGGAATAAAATATAGCCTATGTTACTCCGGGATATTCTGGCTTTCGATTGGTAGAAGAATTTTAAAAAGCAATCCAGTAGTTTTTAAGTTTATTCGTAAGAAACATACAATTACAAAAATACAAATCTTTCCTCTTTATAATCAATATTAGTATAGATAGATCGAAGATCGGTGCGATCGAGCTTTTGATTTGCCAGAGCTTTTAGAGCTTACAAATTATACAGATCCGTGTTCAGCCCAACATTGACTCCACGGCAATACAACACCATTTTTGGAGTAAACGTTTGTAAGCATACTAATATTTCATTGTGACGTCCCGAAGTCAACAATTTGACAGATTTGGGTGGGAGGTTTTATCAGATTCACCTTCAGTCAGATTTGTTTATCATCTCCGGAGTATTATTGGCTAAATTTTTAACCCAATGCAACAGTTTTTACACACAGTTGGGTTTTTAGTGTTTAACCCATCAAGCTATCAATATGGATACACAAGATTAACTATTGTCCTTGTCCGTCCGTTCTTGACTGGATGTAATTCAGTTTATTAACCACAGATGACAACGGCTGAACACTGACATTACCTAATCCAAAGGCGTGTAACAGTACCCAAGTGAACGTCGTGAATGGGCCGCGTCTCGCGCTGATTGCTGCAGGGTGGCGCAAGGCTACGGCGGCGGGCGGGTTGAGCCGACGTTCGGAAATTGGTCTAACAGATCACTTTTTGGTTAAGATTTTTTTGTTAAGATTGATCCATATACAGAACTAGCCCTCGCTCTCGCTTTGCTTCGGTTTATCAAAATAAAAGAGATCGAAATGGAACATAAACGACAATTTAAGATAAAAGTTGATCTTAAGATGAAATTGAAATCAGTTGAGGTATTTTAAGATGGTCATTAATGATTCAGAATAGTATAAAACTACAAGGACGTGACGTCACAAGTTCTAAACCTTCTCAAAAGAGTTTGTATAGGTAAATATAACTATCCAACATTCATCGTTGGACCCGGTCACCTCGCCTGGTGGAAGATCTTCCCTTTACACGATGGCGAAGCATTCCACTACGGTGCTCCAAAGACCGTCGGAAAGTGTTCTGGCTTTTTAGTCTCTGCTGAGTCTAGCTATGACGTCACTGGCCGCCATAAACCTACTTCTTGAGTCTGAAGCATACTACTAGCACAAAGCCATCTCAGTCAACCGAGGCTGTTTTGCAAGAGACTGACGTGCCCCGATTAGTTTCTTTTCTAGACCGCCTGGTCTATGGTACAGCCTGCCAGCCTTCTTTGGTGCCTTACAGAGCGTGAAAATAACAGTTAGGTACTAACAAAGTTACTGATATAAATAACAACTATCTTCTGCCCGCCTACGGGGAAAAAGTCCTATTCACTTCTCAGTCCTCAGAACTATCTCAAAGCAAAGTTTTGCGTCCGCGTAATTCCGTTGAAGCATCATAGAACTTCAATCCAATTATCAGACTTTTGCATTAATAGAGTAAGTAGTAATATTTTAAGGAAACTATGACTTATTGAATGATCTATATTGAAACCGAGGGGTACCTACCACTTATGGTAAATAATATATATAGGTACTTACCTAAAAAAAAAATTTCTGCTGGTTGGCTCAATGATTAGTGACCCTGCCCGCATGGGCGATGTGCGGTGCGAATCTATCCATCCCCTTAGTGTCGTCCAGAAAATGAAATCATCATCAATCAAGATAAGATTTGCAAACTTTATTATCATGGTAACATGGAGGTGGTTGAATGGTCATAAGAACTCTACATTTTGTTTTAATGAGATGCGTTTCGTAATTTGACTATAAGTAATAGTAAAATTATACAAAGTAGGTAGGTACTTACACAATAAGTTATTTTTGTTTGAGTAAAATGTGCTGGATTAATAAACTAGAAAATAGTTCGATCCATATGTTGCCCAATTCGATGGAATTAGTTTTATTCATTTAAAGCAGTTAGATTTAAAAAAATAATGTCACTGATTACCTAACCTTAATGATCTCTAAAATACACACATAATTTATCTAGATTTGGATAAGTATTTCAATCCGTAAAAAAAAAGGATTTTGTTTACTTGAAATTGTCTCAGTACAAAGCGACAAAATGATGGATAAAGACCCAATGGATAAAAATTTTTTGTCCATCGAATTTTTTGAAAAGGTGAATGCTACACCTCGCCCCATTTATTTAACCGTTACTAGAAAAGGATTTTCCTACACGATGCGTCATGAACACTTTAGCGTTCCACTGCTTTCTAGGTAAACCAAGAACTCCTACAAAGTGCTAAATAGCTGTAACAACTTTGAGGTTAGAATATACCAGCGTCCACTCCCAAGCTTTGGACGAGTAAATTCGTCCAATGAACCATGTCTCCTCACGGTCTATTTGTTAATAACTATAGTCGGACTCATTATGAGGCCTAAACTGCACTCAAATTAAAATTGAATATATTGACCGTATCGACATTAAAGTGGGTATTTGACTGTATCAAAATTAAATTGTGAGTAATCATTAATTAAAAAGATTATCCCAACATATCTCTAAAACTGTATTTCGATTTCCATTGTACATATTATATATTTTTTTTAAATAATAAAGCAACCAAAAAAGTGATGCAATTGAGTACCTACTAATAATTCTGACGTCACAACTCAGTATTCAGTACATGTTCCATAGTAAATTTTCGTTTTGACAGATCATAAAAATAACATAAAAGTAACTCATTTGACTAGGCAGTCAAATAACCCTATTGCGAGTAATCATTCATAAAAAAGATTATCCCAAAACATCTTTAAAATATGATTCGGTTTTCATTTTATATTGTTGCAAATATTTAAATAAAGATACAAAAAAACGAGGTCATAGGTTAATTTTCGTAATTGATTATAAAATTTTGAGTAGGCGATCAACAACCCCATAATTTTAAAGGCTGGCAGATAAGTACATAGGTACCTTCTAAGTACCTCCTTTTTTTTGCAATTTCTCATGTAAGTGAATATTTGTATTCTTTTTAAGAAATAAAATTCTTTACCACACTTATTTACCTAATATGTAAAAATCGTTTGCATTTACAACAATTATATTATCTGATACCTATTATCGCAATTGTTTTCATATAAATTTTTACCGATTTTGAGGGCTTCGTCATATTGCTTAACTCTTTACCTTATGGCTTTATAAATGTAGAAACTATGTCTCCGTCAGTATAATATATTATTATTAGTATGTATGTATAATATATTATTATTTTTTTACTATGTCTCCGTCAGTATAGATTGTAAAACTGTGCTACTAGGTAGGTATCTGAGGTGTCCACTTTCCTACTTGTCGGTCTGTATGTCTGTAACATTTTCAAGGCGGCTGAACCGATCGTAATGTCATTTTTCAATTTCAATTTGACAGTTACTTGTATCTTGCATCTTCAGGAAATATATAAATAACAATGAAACTCAATGCAATACCTACTTTCCTACCCTCCATCTTTTACCTAACCTTGTATAAGTTTTTGTCGCAATCTCCTTATAAACATAAACCAATATAAGCCAGGTTCAAACCACAAGCATCCCTTTCCATAATGCGGTAGTTTACTTTACAAGCCATTTTCGTCTCGAGGGTGCCGAAAGGGATGAGGCATACCCCATATGCGTGTTTCATTACCTCGTTTTCCGTTTTGTACCCTTAAATTAGCGCCTTTCGTTCTCGACAAGATTTCGCAGGGTTTGCGAAAATCACAGATAATAATAGATTGTGGGACAAAATTCACACACGGTTATTTAGTCCCAAACTAGGCAACGCTATGGGTACTAAACAACTTAGACATACTGAAATAAATATTAAACCACCAAGACACGAAGCCAACAGACATGTTCATGCACACTAATGTTGGCCCCGGGGATCGTACCCGCGACCTCCGACTCAGAAGGCAGGGTCACTACCAACTGAGCCAACAGGCCCGCCCAGATTACACTATAAATAGATCGTATAAGACACAAGCGTCACTATGCATAGAGGTTGGAAGAAAATAATTATCTTGAAACTTTTTCTTTAAACGTCTTTGTCACTATGCTTAGGCTGTACTGTTGCGTCATAGGGTGGATAACAGGCAGTTGATTGTGCCAAATCAAATTACGAGTATTTAATCGTTAAACAACTTCGAAAAATTTGATTTTCATTTTACAAGAATATCAAAATAATAAAAAATCCTTCTCATTCACTCTAGTAACATCTAGAAGCTAATCTCTTTGCAAAAAACTGGTAAACATACATAACTGCCCATAATGTTATGTTTACAAATCGTGCTACTTAAGGGCTGCTCCACATTGTTACGAATGTAACGAGACTGGTCGCAGGATATCGCAGATTCTCCATGGCCTAACGTAAATACTCTCTCAACGTAAGTACGTTACACTTTCCTAGTTTGTTCCCATTTATTTATACTCAATACTGTTTCGCTTTTCCTCAATGTAGTTATTTATAGAATGGTCTATTACAGCTAGCAGGTCTAGCATAGCAAACGGATCCTTTCAACGTTGAGCACAGCAATAACACAGATGGCTAATCTAATCTATTCATTGCTACTAAACAAACTTCTTATATGTTTACTACCTAAGATCTTAATTGTAAATAGTATCTACAATGATGGAATCGCTATTTTTTTAAGAGTTTCTGTTATTTGTTGTAGAACTTGATTTAAGTCCCGTTGAAAATGTTATAGAAATATAGCTTGGACTTAACAAAAACCACATCGCAAACAAAACAATTATAGTTATCCTATTTCATAATGTTTAACGGCAAGGAGGTAGATGTTCATGAACTAATTTTCTTCATCTAGCGAAAGACATTCACGGTTTTTCCGTTGCGTGGCGATGCTCTAACGCCTGTAGGTCATACACACCGATAAAGCAGGCTGGCGACGCGCCAATCGCAATAGGAATATGTCTTCGGTATTGTCAGGCCAGCATTTATGCCGGGTATTTTTCACTCGACCAATGGGCAGGCATACGCGTTAATAGTTTGCGGAATTAATGTTTGACAGACTGTCTGTCAGTCGTGATTGCCGCCAGCGAAGATATTTCCCGTTGCTTTTCGCTGACTTTCTTGAACGTTTACTACATGAAGCTAAAAATTAAAAACCTATCACGTTTAGGGGTCCAAAGAATATCTCGTGAAAAGTGGGTATATCGTGGTGGGTATGTAGGTATCAATTACTATTTATTCATTTAATGTATCTGTGGATGGGGAAAATAAAAATTAGGCCTCATGCCTGACATAATGAAAACTTGCGTCAGAAGCCAGTCGCCCGATGTCGATGATATTTATTTTCCCACAATCGAGCTGGGTTCGCCACGATGATTCACCTGTCCTAACAAAGCCGGGAAAGTATACGAAATAGCGGAGGTCAGCCAAGAAAACTTCTTACATGAGCCTTATATATACTCCGTATATTATGTATGAGGTGTTTCATTTATCGATATGATCTTTTATCTCGAGCATTTGTCCCATATTCGCAATAGAAACGAGATAGAACAGTAGACAACATTTTGTCACGGCGCTCATGGTAGCCCGGCTGAATAATTGTATTTCTTGAACTGAAACTTTGTTTGGGGTGTTCGCAGAAACCATTGATAATAAAAATAGAAGGTGGTGACCACGACTAATCCACTTATTTTCTCATTTACATGTTTTCGTAGGATGACGCCAGAAATCTCCGGAACTGTCAAGCCAAATTCCTCATAACGTAGGCATCCACTATGATAGGATCATCATCATCAGCCTATCTTAGTCCACTGCTGGACTTCTCGTCGTCGTCATCGTCATCCCATCTATGATAGGATAGGATTATCGAAATTTACACGGAACTTCAAAAATACCGGATACGCCACTGGACATAATTATAATCATCTTTTTTTTACCGTTGGCAAACATAATAAAATATGTAGAATGTGTAAGGGTTTACGACGACATTTCTTTGGAATACTTTTTCTTGGAGTTACCCAACCCCAAGTTAGTGGCCCGTATTACAGAACGATCTTCAAGCAACGAAGTCCGCTTGAGGAGGTCAGAAAGAGATGTCGCTATACGAATCGCAAAAAGTTATCCCCTTCTGTTCTCAAGTTAAATTTCATACTTGAGGATCATTCTGTAATACAGGCCCTAAAAGTATAATTAAACTGACTATCTAGACTATATAATAGACAGATTAATATTCTACACGTAGAGAGTTTTAATAAAAATTATCTCATCTAAATATACCGTGCACGTGAGCGCATTAAACCGGCGAGGCGCGTTTTGGTTCATTAGATAACAAAAATACACCCGGAAACCATAACTACGCATCACCGGAAAATCATCCTTACAATAATAGATTTTACTGCTCTTTATTATTCCCAGATTTCGTCTTGGTTACTGGTGAAGAATAAATCAAATGGGACACAACTTACACACGGTTATTTAGTCCCAACTAGGCAGGGCCTATACTAGGCACTAAACAACTGATAAATATACATATTTAAATAAATATTAAACGACCAGACACGAAGCCAACAGACATGTTCATTCACACAAATGTTGGCCCCGAGCGGGGATCAAACCCGCGACTTCCGGCTCATAAGGCAGGGTAACTACCAACAAAGCCAACAGACCTGTCATGAATATGACTAACCTGCATCTTCTAAAGGTATCCGTTGTGTTCATGCACGCAATTAAATTGCGAGTAATCAATTAATGATTCATTTAAAAAAATATTTCAAATAGCCTCCTACCAAAGAGATTTAAATATAATAGGGCATAGAGGGGGCATTGGGAATATTTTCATACAAAACTTTGAAGCCTAAGCGTCATGTCCTTGTCATGTCAGTTAGTATGAACGCGAGCTGTCATTCGGTCGAAATTGTACTAGACTTATTCCACTTGGAATAACTTTTGGCTTCAAATTTTCCTCGCTTTGTCCCCTCTATGCCTTATTATATTTTAATCTCTTTACCTCTTACAATCCGTGTGAATTAGGTTTGCTGGTGCGAAAAGGGCTACTACTATACTATATAGGCGTCCTAATAGGTACATAAATGATTGACATACAATATGTCGCACCGCCAAATCTTAGTCTGACAGAAGGTACCTATTAAGTTATGGTTAAGCCGTGTAAGATACCTACGGGTAGGTTTAAGAATTCCGTCAAGGAGGTGGTTACACCAACACCTAATTGGCGGTTTACTCGCTTGGGAGATTAGGGCCCATAGTTTTTTATTATGTCCATCGAAAGACTAATATCCGCGTGCTGTTATGGTGGAATGCATATTTAAAAAAGCAAACGACATGCCTAAAAATGGGAGAAGCCGCTTATTCTATAGTAAATGCAAGAATGAAATTCACTAAATAATTTGCAGATGTGTGCTGTAAATGCGACTATTTTCTGTATAATCTGTGGAACTCCTTGTCTATTTCTGTGTTTTGACGATTGTACATGACTGTAAGTTTCCATTGTCCGTAAAAAAACAATGGTGGACAGATACTCTAATATTCTGGAGTGCACACTTTTTTTATCATCAGACATAAGGCAGGAAGTCATAAATGCGTAGGATGTCCTATAGATCACGGGAAATCCCTGAAGCTTTTGAGCGAATGGTATTAAGATAAGTTAGAAGTCCTGTGACCACGTGTGTGAGTTTATATCTTGAGGAAGACCTTATGTTACTTTTCGTCCCAGAAAACAACATAGTAAGCAACAACATAGCAATGACGTAAAGTTCACGCGGACGGAAGCAGTCCCGGCAACAGCTAGTCAGCTACAAAAGAAGAATGCCAGCAAGCATGGCTCTGGTACACTGACATTGTAACACAATAACAAGTTCAAGTGATTCAATCCAAGCTCGGACTATCAGCGTTATGTCATCAGTTCAGTGTTCACACGCTCTTTGTGAATCCGCAGCACTATCGCTTTCAGTTTGCTATTGAACTTGAAGATTCTGTTTGTAAACAATTAAATGCACATATGTTTGCTGAGCAACTATTTTATTTAACCTTGCTATTTCATCTATGTACACATTACTGAATAATCAGTATAACTTGCTAAGAAATTTTTAAAAGTGAAAGCTCTTGCCAAATTTGAAGAGAGTGCAGACTTCTTTTTCGAAATAATAATGCCATCAAAAACTTAACTTGTAAAAAAAACAAGACTCGCAACTCAGTTCTTCTACCGTAAAAAGTTGTGACATACATGTAATACCAAGTTGGTTAATTTATTAAGTCTTAGGGGACCTTCTGTCTTAAGTTATTAAATTAACAAATCTAACAACATCTTATAGAATTTAAAAAAATAAGTAGTTTTTCCAGTAGTATATGAAAGCATAATTGATGTATGGTACCTTCAATATAAAAGATCTGTATCAAATAAGAATTTGAATGCATAAGAAAGTAGACTGGTATATTATACGCTAAAAAGGATAAAGTAATAATAAATTTAAGCTATAATTTAGGAATCAACCCCAGTAACTCTATACTATTTTGTGATAAAATCTCAGCATAAATTGTATTTTTTGTTGGACAAATTCAGTCAGCAGCAAAATAGCTATCTTAGTATGGATACTACCTGTTTGTGACTTTAAGTCTCATAGTGTAATACAGTTATTTCATGCATTTTTGTTTTCTGTGATCTAGCAATATGTTAGTTTGGGTTTCACACTCTGTGATTTTGTAAACCAAATAGCTACCTTTCGTCCATGATATTATAACAAGTATGTCCATGTCCTGACACACTGACCTATCAACATACAATCTCCACTGCTGGATCTAGCAAGTTATTTGTAAGAAGACAGCTTTCAGGATGGAGACACCCCTAAAGAAAGGTTTTTGAAATTCTCACAGGAACACCACAAACCCCACAAGGTGATTGCCAGTAATAATAATTTGCAAAACCTTGCATTGTGTTATCATGTTATGTCATACTATTTCATGGTAAATTATTCTGAAATCTAGAACAATGAGTAGCTAATTACATTAATTAGTTTGTGTTATCTTTAAACTTACAATTCTTTTAACAAAAATTTAAAGTCGAAGGAGTATATATTGGTAATGAATTGATGAGGAGTTGTTACACCAGACATGAAGTAAACTACAAATGTAATTACAATAATAATCTCACAAACTTAGGTAATTAAGACTTAAGAATTACAAAATTAGAACTGATACAACCTGATTAACATAGGGGTACCAAACTGAGACATTAGCTAAATGAATCTAGACTTTATTACAAGCACTGAAGTACTACTACAAGTTTTGCAAGACATTGAATGGTGCTGTTCCGCCGGCTGAGCATTGTATTTGCAATTTATTGTTTCCTTGACCCAGTAATTCAATAATGTTCATTATTAAACATAGGAGTGCCAGTTTGTATGCCCATCACACAACAACTACTGCACCTATTTGGATGCAGTTTTCAGTTTGTTGCTTGTCTAACTTAAAATGTTTCATCTTGATATGGCATTTGATGCTGAGTTATATACATACAGTGTTTTTAACTGGGATAGTACAGAGACAAACTCAGGGGCAAAAGCTAGTTTAAAATATTTTAGGAAGATGGTTGACTGATAAATATTTACCACCAGGTATGTGTAAGGCATTTTCCCCACAGGCCAAAAAAAAAAAGTTTAAAAAAAAAGTTTTAAAAAAAGTCTTAATCTAATATTTACACTAATATTATGAAGAGGAAAGATTTGTATTATTGAATTTTTGTAACAAATTAACTCATAAACTACTGGACTGACTTTAAAAATTCTTCTACCAATGGAATGCTAGAGTATCCCTGAGTAACATTGACTATATTTCATCCCCCTATTCCCATGCCAACCGCGCAGAAGCGCTAGTACCTAACTCGAGAACACCTAAATAGTGATTATCATAGATTTGGTTAAATAAAGCATAATTGTTTTAAGATTCCAACAAGCAGTAGAATTCCACAGCATAAGAGATCTAATGATAACAACATAACAGCTATAAAAACTCACTACGTACAATTACAATGTCATTACAAAATCTCTATATCATGCAAAAAAGTTTTTAGTGCTATTAGGCGCTGATATCAGAGATGTTTGCAGTGATTGCGTAAATGTCAACATTCTGAATTACTTCAAGATACCTTTGGAAAGCAAGCTTTGGTTATCTCATTGGATGGACAGTAATACTGAGATATTGAATGCATCGTCTTATTTTTTATGTAAAGTTTTGTTATAATTCCTGAATATTTTTTATGATGTCAATAAATTCATAATATGCAAGCGATGTATGTGCAAGCAACCCCAGAACACACTTTTTACCACATCGAGTCACCAACATATGGAATGCTCTCCCAGAAACTGTGATAAGTGAATTTTTTTAAAAACAGACTTGACAAACACTTTAAACAATGAACACAAGTGCAGTGATATACATGTATCAGCTCAAGAGCTGCTAGTGTATTAATTAAATAATAATAATAATATGTTCTAACAAAATATTTATTTAGAATACGCAATAGACCTAGTAAATCCTTACAGGACATTGCTTCTAAACTATTATGGAAGATGAAGGCATACAGATCTAAAATTAATGTCTATAAAATTCTTGAATCCATGAACAAACAACATGGTACTGACAATATACCTAAGTTAAAAGATTACAAGTTACCATTATTTTAAAAATATACTAATCTATAAAAATTTTGGAACATTGAAAAAGTTAATGTGGACGATTTAAATGTGGATTCTTCTTCAACACTAGACTTGATCACAAATAGATCATTTGAGCTGAATAAATGTGCAATAGTTTATAATGAACTTGATGGGTTCTTTCTTGGTATAATACTGATTGTGCAGGACTCGGAGGCAGGAGGAGAAATGGATGAGGAATGGTCAGGGTTACAGGTTACATGGAAAGTAAAGTATTAGCAATTAGTAATAAATGGATGTCAGCAAAATTCTTTTCAGATAATAATTCTCATTTTTACTACAAAGTAAAACAAGCTGAAGTACAGTCCTCCTTGCTTGTTATCTGTAGTTTCTAAGTAGGAAAGGCGTGCAAGGCCGAGAATTCATAATGAGTAGGTGATCTATGAGTTGGGTTGCAATTCTTTTAAGACTAGTTAAAAAAATTATAAAAAATTACACAATTTTGCTGTGCTACATGGAATTATCACTGCCTACTCATTAGATACACATTTCGTAGCTGTTAGATAATAATTTTTCGCGAATAATGGTAGTTTCGCGAATCGAATGAGGCAGTGTCACTGACCTGCGGTAAGTTGGCGGCGATCTGCCGATGCAGCGAGTCCCGCTCCTTCTCCACCTCCTTGAGACGCAGCTCAGAGTCCCCGAGTCGTTCCTGGGTCTCCCGAAGGCTCTCCACGAGCTTGTCTCGCTCGTCCAACATAGACACCATGAGCTGCTCGAAGTTGGCATCTTCACCACTGAACTGAGAACTCCGCT
The DNA here is from genome assembly GCA_963855545.1 of Ethmia dodecea. Classification (NCBI taxonomy): domain Eukaryota; kingdom Metazoa; phylum Arthropoda; class Insecta; order Lepidoptera; family Depressariidae; genus Ethmia; species Ethmia dodecea. The sequence goes on from OY979448.1 coordinate 1,054,569, forward strand.
GGCTGATACTGTCTTCCGAGATAGTGGGCATCACGTCGCACATCATATTCCACATTTTAATTTACCATCGAAGCAGAAAACGTACACGACTCACCGCACAAAACAAAATTCGATCACCGTTTTTATTACATATGTTCCGGCACAAACGTTACCTAAACCTAGCGCACGCTACGCGGCCGCGATACTTCACATAGTCATAACACCCGTATAGGTCTTTAGTCAAGAATTTGGGAGACATTCTAGTTCGATTCTTAGAAAGACACACCTAAAAATTGAACTCCTACGATTCCATAGTATCACAGCTCAAGCGGCATGTCTGCCATCTTGGATTGGAACGTCAATCTGATCATAGACTATTATACATTCGGATACTCAGAAAATAGAGTGGTAACATTACCGAAGAACATTTTTGAACGGTGTTCTAGCATTGTGGTATTTCGAGCTGCATTGGGAGAAATAAAAATACTCCAGTAAATTACTACTTAATGTCCTCTATTCCTTTAACGCCTATATTTATTTATAATATATAAATTTCTTTATAAAGCTGAAAGGTTAAACAGACAATCGTCATCTTTCTTTTTGTACATTACTTTTAGTACATAAATGAAAAACTGATCTATTCATAATCATCTTGATACTTAATGTGTCCTATTTGTGATACTAAAGGAAGCTGATCAAACGCGATGAATTAAATGAAAGTAGTCTATGAAGTGTGCTCCCGTAGTATCATCCATCATACAATAGAATCTCATCTTTCAATGAGGCGTTTTTTAAAAAAGAAAAACTAGTTAATTCACTAAAGATAGATGGCGATGTCCACCTTCCAAAAATCTGTCATCGAATCTAGCATCGAATGATGGCTTTTTTTTGTTCTCATGAATGCAAGGATCATGAAAATAAACAGCTATTAACCTGCGGGTAGTCGCGCATGGGTCAAAAAGACCCAGTACCTTGTTTCTTGTTCCATAACTTTTAAAATGTTGGTTACTATTCAAGGCCACGCTCAGTACCTTTAAGGCTGATTCATGTTACAACGGGACGGGCCCCGTCCGGGCCCGGACGTCCGGGCCAGCGCTTCTTACAAAAAATATTTGACCGTTCCCCGGACGGGGCCCGTACCGATGTAACATGAATCAGCCTTTAAGCTACAATTTAGGCTACTCGCACACCCCGCCTCACTCAGTTCACGCGCGGCGTTTGGACAGTATGAACATATAAAGTGAGTATAGGTCGTTTCGACCCTTACGCGACGGTTTGTGTAAGTGTAGATAGTGTTCCATCTACCCCCCTAAAAAGGATAAAAATCCAAAACTTAATGTCAAATATGTAGAGATCACACCGCATTTTTATGCATTAATTGTAAACAGACAATGAGTCAAAAGTGATAAGACTGCAAGAAGACTAATTAGAAAACAAATCCTACTAATATTATAAACGCGAAAGTTTATGCGTAAGGATGTATGGGCGTTTGTTGCTCTTTCACGCAAAAACTACTGAACGGATTTTGATGAAACTTTACAGTTATATAGCTTATACATCAGAATAACACAAAGATTATATTTTATTCCATGGGAGATCGGGAACTACTCGGGTGAAACCGCAGGGCGCTGCCAGTAAGAAATATTTTTATGAGAAGTTTGAAAGCTGATTATTAAAAAAACTTGTTATGTTAAATGTTTTATTTTATTGATTGCTTTAGGAGAATGTTTATTCGTTTTTGTAAAAATAATGTTTTTTTTTCACTTGTACTAGAATAAAAAAAGTTAGACTGTGATTCTGGTTCATATGCATAAAAAACTAAGATTTAGCATTTAACTCTTTGTTATTGTGATTAAGATATAAATTGTTTTCTAAATTATAAATATTTGTGATTTCATTATTGTTTTATCACCCTTTTTCTTTTTAGTTTAAAAAAAATATATATAAATATCTATTGGCTAGGTGCGCGATGACAGCGCCCACTAGTGGTAACAATTAGGGCGGACTTTAAAATGTCAAATGGCTCGCTGTCATTACGAAAAGTAAGTAAACACAAAAATAATTTCAGTGAAACAACGTTATTTACTTAGGTCCTGTTGGATATTGTAAGTCTATAGCGTCGATAATAATGTTGACCTTTTTTATTTACCGTCAAAAATGCCACAATCAGTAAATTTCAGGCAGTATACCTACACGGACTTTCTCATGGCTTCACGGGAAATAAGTAAAGAAATGGACAAAATTTATCGACTAGAGCGTTTCATGTATCTTGTAGACCATTACTTATAGCAGTACTGTCGATAATAATGCAGATTGTTGTGTATTTTCAGTTCAACATGGCCAAAAGAGATTAAAATATCTTTGACATGGTCAAATTGATTATAAAAACTGGATTCCGGACAATTAGTCCAGGCAATGAAGCGGATTTTTGTATGAAGACCCCAACATTAATTCCTCAGTCGATGAAACTTTGCAGGATTGTAGTATAGTATGAGACTATACTTGCATAAAAAATCCAAAAAAAAAACCTAACCGAAGTTAGGTATTTTTACTGAAATACTTATTTATTTGATATCTTTGTTGGGAAAAATGCTCAGTCAAAATTTTCTTCGCCAGCAATATTCATGTGTATTAAGAAAGCTATATGCGAAATATCCAAAAAAAATTCCTGGTAGAAACAACAAAACTTAGACGTATATGTACCTTGCACAGGAAAATTGCTCAGTCCATTTTTTTAACTGGAATGTTATTTAGTAGTCGCTGTGGACTTACAATAGGAAAATCCAAAATAAAAACCGTCTTGCTACATTATTTTCAGAAATTATCAAATTAACAACGAAAAAAAAATTTTTTTTTTAGTATAAAAACCTAGTTTTGGTTAGATTTTTTTTTGGATTTTTTTATGCAAGTATGGTCTCACACTATACTACAATCCTGCAAAGTTTCATCGACTGAGGAATTAATGTTGGGGTCCACTACCTTTATTGCCTAGACTAAATAACGCACAATATAGTTTTCCAGCCACAAACCACTACAAAAGACAAACAGTTAGTTTTGGCTCAACATGTGCAAAATGTAAAAGAAATAAAATGTGAAAATCAAATGAGCCACACCATTGAAGCTAGTGTAATAAGACAAACTTCAGTGACATCAACGCCATACAAAACATCATTGCAGTCGTTGATCTTGTTTTCAACTTGCTCTTGGAAATTTATAGAATATGCGATCACTATTTTTGCCATTATTCTTGCAGTTGATTACGCATCAGGTTTCGTTACCCATGTTCAAGTATTTATTTCCACTAAGAATGCACGAATACGTAAATTTCTCTAGTAAAAAGTGACAGTTCGTCTGAGTTCGTCAGACCCGAGTTTCTTTTTTAGCCACCATGGGCGCTGCGATCGATTCGTGGTTCCCCCACCCCCTACTTCGCACCCAGCCAATACTTAAATAAAAAAAATACATTTATCTTTGGGGTCTTTTAGACCCTCACGCGACCGCTTATGTCACAAAATGAGACGCGAGTGCCGGCGGGTTAATGCCGAGAGACGTGTTGTTATATCTAATTTGTGTTGTGGTTGGTGTGTTTTCTCCTGATTTACACCAGGTTTAAAGTGGTTCGAACAAACACATAAATATTTACTCAGATTCCATCCAACTTTGCTTTGAACATTTATAATACTGGTAGGTCTAATCCCCTGTTGTAAAGTTAGCTCTATTCTTTTCCACCGCTTTGGAAACTAAAGGAACAGAAATAAGTGCTATTTCTATTTGCAATGTCACAAATGTCAAAATAACAAGAACTTATTCACATCTAATTCAAACACACTTGTTTAGCAATATAACAAGGTCATGGATAAAAGTAACAGATCAGCACCTTCATAAGATTCAAATTAGTTGGTTTTTACATGTTTGACATTACTGTATAATCTATGGTTTATTTCTGTCCTTTTTGTTCCGTATTCTATGGAGAAGGATAGGCTAGTCGCCAGTGTCTGCCGCAGCTCTGGCCAAAGACCCCAAGATAATCATAACGCCGCCATAAGTGACGACCCTTCCTTCCAAGTCTCCCCGGCGACATCTCTGGCTGCTATCTGCGTGGCAGCGCCTGCAAGCTTAAGTAAGGCTACAATTTCTATTACCGTAAATAACCTGAAGGCTGATGCACTAATTGATACAGGAAGTTCTATAACTTTTATAAGCAATGAACTCGCTCAAGCACTGAAACTCCGAAGGAGACCATGTAGCCAAACGGTAACACTAGCCTCATTAAGTAACACATCATACGTTAACGGCATGTGTCATGCTACTATACAAATTGGCGCTCACGTCTACAAACACCAGCCACTTCTTATAATTGATAATCTTTGCGCTGATATCATCGTCGGACACGACCTTTTGAAACATCATGCTTCCCTTGAATTGCAGTTCGGCGGGAATAAAGGACCTTTAAAAATCTGCAACGTCATGGAAGCGTCCGTACCACCTGCGTCTGTCTTCACAAATCTGTCGCCTAATATCAAACCAATAGCGATACCATCAAGACGTCACTCAGCCGAAGACGAAGTATTTATTGCCAAAGAAGTAGCAGACCTTCTCAAAGACAATGTCATTGAACCAAGTACATCTCCGTGGAGAGCACAAGTTTTAATTGCAGGCGGGGGAAACCATAAGAAACGGATGGTAATCGACTATTCGAGAACGATCAATCGCTTCACCGAATCAGATGCGTATCCCATCCCGAATATTGACGCGATAGTATCTCGAGTTGCAAAGTACAATTATTTTAGCCAAATCGATTTTTAAAGGCGCATACCACCAGGTTCCAATAATTCCCAAAGAAAAAATCTATACCGTTTTCGAAGCTTGCGGAAATCTGTATCATTTCACAAGAATACCGTTCGGAGTGACAAACGGAGTTGCGGCTTTCCAAAGAACACTGCACCACGTCATAAGAACGGAAAAACTAAGCGGTACCTACGCCTACTTAGATGACGTTACCATTTGTGGCAAAAGTAAGGAGGAACATGACGAAAATCTCGATAAATTCAAGGAAGCTGCCAAGAAATATAATCTCACGTTGAACCTCGACAAATCTATCTTTGAAACGGAATCGATAAACCTCCTCGGCTACTCTATTCATAAAAACTGTATCAAGCCCGACAAGACTCGTTTGGAGCCTCTAATGAATTTACCCTTTCCATCCGATAATACTACTTTGAAGAAAACCCTCGGTCTCTTTGCGCACTACTCAAAGTAGATCAACAATTTCTCGGCCAAAATCAGGCCACTTGTCGAATCACCTCTACCTTTATCGCCAGAGGCAAAAGAGTGTTTCAACAAACTTAAATCAGAGATAGCGCAGTCCGCTCTCGCCTCAATCGACGAAAAGGAATTGTTTACAGTAGAAACAGATGCGTCCGATTACGCAATTGCGGCGACGCTATCCCAAAAAGGACGGCCTGTCGCATTTTTTACGCGAACACTCAGCGACTCGGAAAGAAGACAAGCCTCCATTGAAAAAGAAGCCAGCGCTATAGTAGAAGCACTACGGAAATGGCGCCATTATCTAATCGCAAGACATTTCCTACTTATCACCGATCAGAGATCCGTAGCCTTCATGTTTGATCAAACGCACTCGAGCAAAATCAAGAATGAAAAAATAGAAAGATGGCGCTTAGAACTATCGTGTTACAAGTTTGATATTTCGTATCGTCCGGGGAAGGACAACGTAGCAGCCGATGCTTTATCCCGCGTATGTGCTATGACGGATGGGGCTACCAGCAGACTCATTGAAATTCACGACTCCTTATGCCATCCAGGGATAGCTAGAATGGTTCATTGGGTCCGGTCCAAAAACTTACCATACTCTGTCGAAGAAGTCAAACGAATGATCGCCGCTTGTCCGGTCTGTGCGGAGGTAAAGCCCAGATATGTCAAAAACAAAGGACAATTAATAAAGGCAACGGCTCCTTTTGAGAGACTTAATTTGGACTTTAAGGGACCTTTACCCTCAAATTCTTCAAACAAATATATACTTACAATCATCGACGAATACAGCAGATTCCCATTTGCATACGCCTGTAAGGATATGACGTCAGAAACTGTCATAAGATGCCTCAAAGACCTTTTTTCCTTATTTGGCACTCCTGCTTATATTCATTCGGACAGGGGGACATCCTTTCTCTCAGACGAAATGCGAAAATTCCTAATGAGCTTAGGCATTGCAACCAGCCGCACGACACCATATAACCCGCAGGGGAACGGCTTAGTAGAACGCCTTAATGGGACGCTCTGGAAAGCTGTTCAGCTCCACCTGCGCTCTAAGAATCTGGACGGCACCCATTGGGAACAAGCCCTGCCAGTGGCACTCCATTCGATAAGATCCCTCCTGTCCACTGGGACTAACGCAACACCGCATGACCGAATGTTCCAACATCCTCGTCGTTCTGGTAATGGTCAGTCGATGCCATCGTGGCTGATGGTTCAAGGACCAGTATTTATGAAAAAAAATGTAATAAATTCAAAATATGACGCTGCCGTAGAAGAGGTCGAACTTTTACAAAGCAATCCCGAATACTCATACGTGAGATTGCCTGACGGACGAGAGACCACAGTTTCAAACAGGCGCTTGGCTCCACTACCACTAAGAGAGGATGACACTGATGATCTATCGGAAGATGAAGAGCCTCCTCCTAGAATAGAAGAGCTACCTTCCCAAGAAGCTGAAAGACAAATACCACCTCCAGAAGCTGAAAGAGATCGGCCATCTCCGGAAACGGATGCAGCACCCTCAGCTCAGAATGTTCACATTCGTCGCTCTACTCGCAGACAAAGGACTCCTGCTTATTTGCAGGATTACCACACTACGTAATAGACATAAACAACGAGGGGTGAATGATGTGAACTTCTTAGTTGATCTCTATGATCAACGATGTGACATGACGTTGTCAGAACTGTCTGTCGAATACTTTATATTATCTTGTATTTTAAAGTTGAATAAAGCCTTGTTATCTGTAAGGCTTTGTCTCTTAATGTATCAGCATGGCTGTTACTGTACTACTAGTTTGACAGCTAATATAAAGTTCAGTTCAGCACCATCTATTGACACTTTTGAATACTCAAGTAAGAGCTGTCACCGAAAACGCCTCATAGCCAAACTCTATTATAATAAATACAAAGACGTATAAAGAAAAAGTTTCCCTCGAATGATTTTCTTCCAACCTTTTTGAATAAATATTTGTATTACCGTGTTTATATTACTATTGTATTACTAGAAGTAAAAATGTTTGAAAGGGCATTTACAAAGAGGTTGGAAGAAAATCATTCTCAACTTTTTCTTTAAACGTCTTTGGGCATTTATTTATGGAGTTCTCGCAGTCGCGGCTCAACCGCCCAACGTTTACCTTTTTTTATTCGACTTTTAGTTCTATTTGTATCGTGGCAAGTGGCAACACTGTAGAAGAGTTGTCAAAAACAAAAAATGGTACCTACCTTGAAGGGTTCGTAAAAAAACGTTATCGAAAGTCGAAATAATTTTATTCCTGTTGACTTTTCAGCTGGTCTAGGCTTAACGAAGCCAATGCCGAAGAAAAAGGGCCACAGAAAAATTATAAATCCTGGTAAGGTCGTTTATTCTACAGACTTGCCTTTGTATGTATACCTTACCATATTTTCATCTTGTGATTAAACTCCATTTCAGATTTCACTATAAATGATTGCGCCAACGCACCGAAACCGGTGAGCAGGGTAAAGAAGTCTGCCCCAGCCGAGGCAGTCCCTCCAGAGCTACCCTGGGACAGAATTCAAGATGAAGACTTTGATATTGTCGAAGAAATTCTTGAGGATGGCTGCAAAACATTTGTTTACAGGAGGAAGAAACAAGTACATAAACCCGAAGATAATATTGACACCCGCCCGGGCATCGAGTATCCTGAAATCGTCTGGTATTTAATATCCCATTACATAAAACCAGAAGAAGTTGGTCATTTCGCTGGGATTAACAAAGCTACATATGCTATTACCAAGCGGGAGTCTTTCTGGCGTACATTATATAAGCGATACTGCCAGAACCATCCGAAACTGCCTGAAAGATTGCGGATAGAGAATAGTTACATGGCATATGGGCTACAGCAGAGAGTGATACGGGCATTGTATCATACTTACGATGTATTCATAAATAAAGTATCATCGCAACAGCTGCACGATTATAAGCCCCATGCATTGCTCAAAAGGCGATGTGTCAACGTGTGGTACCGTAAAGCACCATGCTATTGGATTGTATATTTTAAATTAAAGAGGACCTACGGGTGTCCGAGAGAGACTGAGGCCGTAGATTTTATAGAAGAGTTGGGACGGATTGATGCGAATCCTGAGGAAGATTCTCAAGTTTTGCAGGTAAATTTTGCTGTCTCTAGTTTTTATGTGTTTGGTACTTCTGTGTTTAACATTGTCTATCTATGTTCTATGTTAAGGGTTTTGGTTTCCACACTTAGTCCTTAAATCGGACCATTGCACGTGATCTATGATAACATTGTCTATCACTTTATTGTTTATTTGACCTTGGCACGTTTACAATGATGCACTATGTTTTTTAGCGGTTCATTTCAAATAATGCTTGTGGTTCAGAGATAATGTTATTGTTTTGCACATGAATGAATTACTAAATTGATATAACATCTGTGATGCTGCTAAACTGCAAATTAACAAGATAAGTTGCACTTTTGTTTCTTGCATGCATTAATTTTTACTTACCTTTACAATACTACCTTTCGCTTAATCAACTATTTTCGCAATATAAGAATCCTGAGTCACCTTTGGTGTTTCTGGAAAAGATGATAAAAAAAGCATCAGATCTGGTAGTTGTCCCTAATGGCAGTATGACAGTTCAGAAGAGAACCCTCCCTCGCCCACTCCATCTCTCATTTAAATGTTTTTATTGTAAGACTTATTCCTCAACAGTGCATTTTTTTTTTTAAATATTGCATAAACATAAAGTAAGCTCTACTGGACCGTAAAGATTCACACACATTCATAAACACATCTAATACTAAAATGTGTTTACATGCTAAACATTTTGGAACTAGGTATACCTATTGACAAAATTGACAATGTAATTTTCATGGATGCACCCTGTATCCCAAACTAAGCTAAGCGCCTGTAACTTGGGATACAGTGTCACGTCGGTGCAAGATGCTATAATTATGATTAACAATATAAGTACGAGTAATGAGGGTAGGTATCTTAAAAGTATCAAAGCTATATTATAAGAAATAGGCAGAACATTATGCTAGGATGTGTGTTGGATATTGTGGTGAGTGCCTGTGTAGCTGCCAAACTACTAGCATACCATAGTACGTATTGTTATATTTTAGATGCGAACGTTTTGAGTAGCCCATAGACATAAAAATATAAATTAAAATACGTAATCTTTCAGGTTATTTGCCAGAATTTCCATGAAGTACCCCCTATGATGGGCATGATGCTGTCATTTGTCAGCGTATCCCTGACCCAAGGGTTCCACTACCATCAGCTGCACCTGGGCTTCAGCACGAGCAGGGTGGTAACCCGACACCACATTCCAGAAGTCTCCGCGGTCCTGGACACTGTTATCAGTATACTGGTGTTCGACTGGTGGCATCCCAAGTACCCGCATTTCGATAATAGGCTGCCCACTCACGTGCAAGACGATGAATCGACGCCAGTTTTGAAGAAAGATTTTTTTACTTAAACATGTAACTTGAGGTTGATGTGATACATAATCATTAAAGTTTATTTAATAAACTGTGTTTGTGTTTTATTTTTATTTGGTTATTGTATCACTGTTATAATGATTTGCGATTAAACTAGATAGAACAAAACTGTTTTTTGATAATTATTGTGGATAGTGAACAGATAAACATTTTAGTAATAGTACATAGTTACCTATTAATTTCATAATTCTGTTTTATCTGTGGTTTTATATTAGTAATTAAGATAATATTGGAATATCATACAATACAATACAGTTACTCTTTATTGTACACCAAATGCAATAAAATAAATTTAAGTACTTTAGGGCTGGGTGGATTTATGGTTTTTAGCAATATCTTCCAGACAACCTTTGGTTGGATGAAAGAGAGAGATCAGAATATAAAACAAAATAGTGCTTCATACTAATAATTGTATATTATTTTTATTATTATTAGGGTACAGACAAAGGACTATTACCCTTGGACAGACCTATAAGGGTTCAGATTTTTTCATTACGAGGAAACGGAAACCGAAAATCGTTACTAGAGAGAGATATATAGACATGAAGACACAAAGTCATAACTATGTCTCTATCTCAGCATCTATATATGAAACCTAATTTTAATATACCGGCCAAGTGCGAGTCGGACTCGCGCACGAAAAGTTCCGTACCATTATCTATAAAACGGGCAAATCACGTTTGTTGTATGGGAGCCCCCCTTCAATATTTATTTTCAGTTTTTTAGTATTTGTTGTTGTAGCGTCAATAGAAATACATCATCATTTCAACTGTCTAACTATCACGGTTCATGAGATACAGCCTGGTGACAGACAGACAGACAGCGAAGTAAGTAATAGGATCCCGTTTTACCTTTTGGGTACCTAAAAACTGCTTAGCATTGCACATACACTAGGAAACCAGTAATAATTCATCCCAAGGTCAAAGATGTAATGACCTCATGTCTTATTCTCGATTCGAGCGTGTTGACAAATAACGACCATTGATATACGGACGGACCTTAGTGCCATCTGAACCGAGATAGGGGGAGGTCTCGTATCATTTCATTATATGAACAGTGTAGAACAGGAACAGTTCAACCGTTAAAATGTTTCAAATTGGTGTTCTAATCCTTATTGGCGTATCGGTGAGTATTTCTTTGGTATATTTGTAGATTTAGTTTTTATGCTACGCTGTAGCCATTGATTCCAAGCGTCAATCAGAAAGCGATCGACCTAAAATATAGAGGTATAAGATCTAAAATGTAATGTGCATAAATCTTCTATTCCCCATTTAAACTGTTATGTGCCATTCGGTTGTTAATTACTGCGTCTATAGTAGACCACACCTAATGCTTTTGCTATAAAGGACTTGCATTATACGAAGACTATTGCTTTGTGACACACTGGCTTATAATAGTATAATGATAATAAATTTAGGCATATAAAACTATACGAGTAGTACAAAGATATATATGTATTGTACATATAACGATAGGTACCTATCTATATCGACTAATATTATAAAGAGGAAAGATTTGTATCGTTGTGACGAATAAATTTAAAACTACTGGACCGATTAAAAAAATTCTTTCACCAATGGGAAGGTACAATATCCCTGAGTAACATAGGCTATATTTTAATTCCGTATTCCCACGGGAACGGGAACGACGCGGGTGAAACCTCGCAGTACCGCTAGTCTTATAAGTATAAGACTGTCATATATCTTATTGCTCCAAAATAATTTTAGGTATGTCACGCCAATGTGCCCACTTCGTCGACGCCTGCGCCGGTACTCTGTGGGGAGATTCCAAAAAACGTAAGTTACCAAAAGCTACGCAAATAAAGCGCTCGTATCCCTATGATACCCGTGTGTTTGTAACGTTAGGTACCTACCTACTGGTTAAGCAGAGTTGGGTGCGTTCAGTGACTGGGCGTTTCGGGAGGCTGCTACCTACTATCAGTAAAAGTTCTGCCTGATACACCTCAGTGTAATTTTTAGAGCATCTATCTTTTTCCAACAAAAGCCCTCTTAAAGTAACAATGACAATTACAAAAAAGTATTTCTTTAATTTTTATGACCATTTCGTGTCGATGAATGAATCGGAATAGAAAAAAGCGGTGTTACTGGCTTGTAACTCTTTAACTCTAATTAGGCAGGAGGCAGGGTAATAAAAACTTGAGCTTTCAAGCGACAATTCTTCCAAGTGTATGAGGCTTCACGTTTGTCGATAGTTGGTACGCTAAGCCGTTGGTTCCGGTTTTTGTTTTGTGTACCATGACATATACCCTTGGTGGCTTGAAAACAGGTTTCCACTCGTTTGACATCACTTTACACCTCTGCCTTCATCACCAGGAAAGAGGCGCGAGTCAGAGTACCCGAAACTGACGAGCATTTAATGTATAAAATAGACTGCCGCTTGCTACGAACCTCTCAGATCCTCATCCATCAACACACCCAAGCATAACCAGGTTAGGTAATGCATTCTCGTCGGTTTCGGGTAGGTAGGTAGGTACCTACTCGAGGTAAGTTCTCTGTATCTGGCCTTTCTTCAATACATCGCCATTTTGGCCGATGATCTACAGACACCCATTCACCTGTCTCGTTAAGCACCTTTCATTTGTTCGTGCAATTTAGCCACTGCATGAATGAACTTATATCTCAATGTGTGAGCTACTATTCAGTGATAGGAATAGGTAGTGCCTATTTGCCTAAATTTCGAAGAACAGAGACAAGAATCGGAGACTTCCTTAGGACTAAATTTTTTTATGTCCCGACATTCGGGACAACACTTAAATACATTAAAAAAATATGCTATACACCTAAAGTTTGCGACTAGACATAACATTTATAATTTATAACTCCATAATAATTATTATTTAAACAGTTATTATTATCTGTCCGACATTCGGGACAGAATATCTTGTAAAAAAATTTAGTCCTAAGGAAGTCTCCGATTCTTGTCTCTGTTCTTCGAAGTTTAGGCAAATAGGCACTACCTATTCCTATCACTGATTATGTAGGTACAAATGTTTTTCAGATCTACAAATGTCTGGGTAATCTCAAGGTAGTCAAGCCTGAGGTCTCGCAACAATGTGATAAATCGAGCTCAGAGGTGAGTATATACAAAATCAAAATGTTTTTATTCATTTTGCATTTTAAGGGACTTAGTGAAATTTATTGCGACCACACATTATGTTTACAACATCAGTGTAGGTAATTCAAATGCTCATCTCGCTTACAATAAGTACGAGTAAAGTGCAAGTAGATAAGTACTATCAGTTAAAGATCTGCTTGATACACCTACTTACCTACACGTAATTTTGCAAGCAGCTATCTTTTTACATCCGGTGGCCACCTCTCTTATAGTAACAATGACAATTACAAAAAGGGTTTCATTCGTGTTTATGATCATTTCGGATCGGAATGGAAAAAAACGGCATCTGATTGTTTAACTCTAATTAGGGGCGAGGTAATAAAAAGTTGAGCATTCTAGCGACAATTCTTTCAAATGTATCAAACTTCGCGTTTGTCGATAGTACATTAAACAGTTACAATACTTTTTCAGTGCGATAGGATGAGGTGTATATTCCTGAAGTCCCTGTGGCTTTCGCTCGACGGTCAGATTGTGGACAAGCCGAAGGTCATTGGGCATTTCGAGCAGTTCGCCAAAGAGCATCCCGAGTGGTCAACGGCGGTGCAACACGTGAAGACGGAATGTCTGGCCAGTGACCTGCCTCCGCAAGGCGCCTACATCAACTGCCCAGCCTATGACATCATGATATGCACGCTCGGCGCTTTTGTTAAGGTTTGTATTGCTATAAATGCTTAGTATCTTTACCTTTTTAATATTATAAATAGTAAAGTAATAAGCCTGTCTGCATTATCTTTTCTAATTCATCTTGATGAAATCGTTACCACATCGTGTCACCAACATATGGAATGCTCTCCCAGAAAGATTGAAAAGTGCCCCATCAGTGAATTGTTTAAAAAATATACTCGATAAACATTTGAAATAATAAACACAAGTGCAGTGCATCAGCTCAAGAGTTGCTAGTTAATTAAATAATAATAATAGTATTTTTTGCTTATTTATTATTATTAACCAATTAATGACAACAATTCTTTCTTCTGGACCACATCCTCATCATTGTCAGAATAACTTTTATAGGGATAATATATATAAAATATAAATATAATCTCACGCCTTTCATCCCCAAGGGGGTAGGCAGAGGTATTCCATTACTGGATATACCCACATTTCACGAGATACATTGGACCGGGTCTATTTACACATGTCTCAGAATTAATTCTGAGACCTGCGGGTTTCCTCACGATGTTTTCCTTCACCGTCGAGCTAGTGATAAATATGTACGTAAGTTTTTGAAAAACTCATTGGTACAGTCAGTCAGTACATGCCAGGTTCGAACCCGAGCCTCACTGATTTTCGCCCGGCTCATAATAGTAATAAAATATAGGGATAATACTGATAATAGTAAAAAAATTTGGCTAGGAGGTAATAGGGTCAAGTTTTTACCCTTGGGGTACGGATCCCTAAAAAGACACGTGGCGAATGTTCCAGAACGCGCAACCGTCGCAGTGGTCGTCTGCGCAGGAGTGCTCGTACACGCGGCAGTTCGCGGCCTCCTGCCCCGTCTGCCCTGGGGACTGCTTCGCGCCGCTCGTGCCGTACGGCTCGTGTCGCGCCTGCGTATCTTTGCCGCGCTCCCCCTAGTGCCCACCTCCCTACTTTGCCACTCTTCCCCTTTCTTCCCTAAAAGCAGCTCACCGGACGACAGTGTTATGCTGTTGAGATTTTTCAGGTTTTTTGACATTTTTCCCCCTACATCCCCTCTCCCTAGTTTGTCACTCTTCCCCTTTCTGCAACATTAGATAAGCTTACTGGACGATAGTGTTACGTCATTAAAAATTACAAGAAAAAAGCGGACAAATTTCCCTAAATATTTAAGATTTTTGTCTAATTTCCCGTGGCCTTTCAACAGGTCGTCGCTACATCTTGTCTACCTTTTCCTTTATATCCTACGAATGATTTCTTTGGACTCTTACTTTTTCTTTACCCGCGAAGGATGGTATTTTTCATAGCTTCCTTGTTTCCCCCTCCCATTCTTTTCTTTCCTATACTCAAACCTTAGGTTTCCCTTTATGATCGTACAGTCCTTTCCCTATATATTAAAACTATGCATATAAGCTACTATTTCTGAGATGACCAAAACAAAATTGTGTCTGAAATAAAATATACTACCAAAAATGATCTGTTTATTATTTCAATATTCTTGTAAATATTATTCAAAATTCCGCCCATTGTATCGTCACATATTGGTGTACAATAAAGAGTAACTTACATAAAACTCGCAAAAAAGGAAAACATTATGTTTATAGTCCTGCATTTATATTGACAGAGTTTCTTTTCGCGATGAAGATTTATTGAAACAGCAGTCTTGAGATGTGTACATCCTATTGACCTAGTTCGTTTGAGGGCACCCGAATGTAGGCTAATCAAATTTAGAGCATGCACCGATGGAACGGATCCTTAATATATTGCATTAATGTTCAATTTCATACAAAGTGTTTTATACTAGATCTGTGTAACGGAAAATGTAAAGTAGCCTTGAATTATATTGTATTTCCCACCTTACAGGAACTTCGTTCATAGGTAGGTAAACTATCGTCCCTGACTCCATGCCATAAAAAGAAAAAAACTTTAAACTCCAATAGAATTAATCAATTGGAAGTAAGGGCGGCCGCATATTGTAAGAAATTTCTGATAGAAAAATTTTAATGGTCGACGGACGCACCCCGCACACCACAAGAAATTTCGGTCCGGCGATTTGCGAGCCCGGGGCTTAGAACAAAATGTATGGACGGAGTGCCTTCCGGCAACCATCAGCATTTTTCTATTAGAAATTTCTTACAATGTGCTGCCGCTCTAAAATAACATATCAAGCACGGAAGCAAATAAAGTAGACATGGGTTTCACCCATAGATAGGTGGAAGATGCGACCGATATTGGCCCGTATATGGTAGGACCTAAATTCGGCTGGAAGTTTGTACATATTCATGATTTCAGCAACAAGGTTCATTGCTGAATTCGCCTTCATCGTCTTCCAAAGCGATCGAAAGCAGCCTTTGTCCATTTTTCCGCAACCTTTACCAGGTCGTGTGAACACCTTTTCTAATTATTCATTTACTAGCGACCCTCCCGGCTTCGCCCGGGTGTAATGCTACGGGTGCCTTCGTCTTAAATCACTCTATCTATTAAAAAAACCGCATCAAAATCCGTTGCGTAGTTTTAAAGGTTTAAGCATACATAGGGATATAGGGACAGAGAGAGCGACTTTGTTTTATACTATGTAGTGATAACATCATTTTGTACTTTTTCTAAAAATCCTCGCCAAACTGGGTACAGTTTTTTGGCGAGATAGCGCTCTTTTTTACTGCTTACATCAGAATATACCTACTGATTTTTAATTAATTACTACTAACATCACACATTTAGGTATCTTATTTATTTAATTTTGTAACAGAGTTCTAGAATAAAGTTATTTTTAATAATATATATAATATAATCTCACGCCTTTTATCCCCGAGGGGGTAGGCAGAGGTATTCCATTACTGGATAATATATACCCACATTTCACGAGATATATTGGACCCCTAAACGTGATAGGTAGGTGGTGAGCCCATCGCCGGACCGGGTCTGTTTACACATATGTCTCAGAATTAATTCTATTATATTATAATATTATTTATTTTTATATTATAATATTATCTTAAAATTCCAAAAATAGGTTTTTAATTTTACTTTTTACGTTTTTGTTTTTGGGTTTTGTAGGTTCGTCCTGTCGCGTCCTATGCTGCGCTTGCCAGTGCACGGTCTCCACTCGAGAACCTCTCTGCCCCATCGGCCGTTAGTACATCTGCACTATCTACACTAATATCACAGTTTAACAACTAATATTATAAAGAGGAAATATTTGTATTTTTGTAACTAATAAACTCAAAAATACTGGACCGATATCAAAAATTCTTTCACCATTAGAATTCTACATTATCCCTGAGTAACATAAGCTATATTTTTTCCCCGTATTCCCACGGGAACGGGAAATACGCTCGTGAAACCGCGCAGAACCGCTAGTAATATTATAAAGAGGGAATATTTGTATTGTATGTTACGAATAAACTCAAAAATTACTATACCTATTTTAAAAATTCTTTCACCTATAAAAAGCTTACTTTTCTGGGAATAACGTGGGCTATATTTTCCCACGGGAACGGGATGCGGGTGAAATCGCGCCGAAGAACTAGTAATTCGAGAAGTTAAGATGATTGCCACCAAGCTTTTCTCAAAAAAATACGACGGTTACAAGATTCGTAAACATAAGTACTTAGAGGGTACACGATAACATCGTTATAAAACAGCTCCAATATTGAGCGCCCACCCACGTTTTCCACACAACTACAAACTAGGGATGGGTAGAATTGCTACTTTTCAATCATTTGCATTTGACTTGTTACATGCACATGATTTTTAAAATAAATAATCTCACCTCTTTTTAAAGTATGCAGAAATTCTATTTCTCTTAATACCCACGTTTCACCGGTATATTCTTTGGACTCCAAAACGTGATAGGTGGTGAGCAACTCGTCGGTAGAGCAGTGATAGCCCGAACGGTTAAAGAGCCATCCGAAAATCAGTAAGCTCGGGTTCGAATCCTGGCATGTACCAATGAGTTTTTCAAAAACTTACGTACATATTTATCACTAGCTCGACGGTGAAGAAAAACATCGTGAGGAAACCAACAGGTCTCAGAATTAGTTCTGAGACATGTGTAAACAGACCCGGTCCGGCGATGGGCTCACCACCTATCACGTTTAGGGGTCCAATATATCTCGTGAAATGTGGGTAGGTATATCCAGTAATGGAATACCTCTGCCTACCCCCTCGGGTATAAACGGCGTGAGATTATATTTATTTATACTTATACAATAATATAATCTTATACAACTCGTCGGTAAAGATAAGTTACTGTTGACATTTAGCCAATCTTCATGGACTAGTTTAGAGTGCATTAGACTATGTATTGACTTTCGTCTAAGTGTACTTTTTACCTACCTAAAGAAAAAATATGTGTTTCCTTTTTTTGCCATTTTCTGATGATTTTTAATTACAATGTAAAATCACAGTTCCTACTGAAAATGAAATTAATGGAAAGTGCAATTACATTTACACTATTTGCGATTTCCTTCGATCAACCGTAGGTACCTACATGGTTGATTGAAGGCGATTTCATTAGTAGCAGGCTAGGTAAACGAGAGTAGATAAGAAGTTTGGAAGTTCATTTCATATGATTTTTCAAAAGCTACTCCTGAAATCCCATCTCTACAACAAACTTTCTTAGCAGCACGTCGCGCATGCGTGAGTCCTCCGCACATGCGCGCTTCATGACACCTGTCAAACCGAGCCTGACGTCACAGTATCAAACCAGTGGAAATTACGGGTGCATCGGCAAGGAATCATGTAAATTGCAGGTAAAATTAATTTTCTAACACATTCTGATTTCAAACTAAGTAGTCATTGGCAGTTGTGTTGTCTGAAATTTGAATCTGGAATCGGCGAAAAAAATATTTAGAAAATTAAGTTCGAATTCTATTGTTATCTATCACACATTTAATTTTAGTAAGAAAGTGTCGAATATTAAGGGTGCGCTTCTATTGTTAAGCGAGAAACTATTCTACTTAGTACCTTTCTATTGTGATATATTAAAGGACCTCCTAAGTAGGTATACGTCGCCCTAGGGGTCCTGTGTTCTATTTTTAGATGTCAGCGGATATTGATACAAACATCAATTAATATTGCGCGTGCTTCGTGACCTTTCATCTTACATTCTAGAAAATCAGCTGAATCCGATGTTCATTTGTTGTTTTGGCATAACCGACATCCAGGATGGATAGATGGATGGATGGATAGGAGCAGACATTCTACGCCACTTTTTACTTCGTTCTAAGAGCGATTGATACCAAATATACTCTACAATTGGTTACTTACTAATAATTTATGGTCAAACGAACTTACCTTAAGTGAAGTTCGACCCATAATTATATGAGGCCTTCGTGTCCGAACCGAGTCCTAAATTTACTTATAGATATATGTGTCTCTAGTGATCGTCATTCACACGGATTTCAAAGCTTAGTATTATTTTAAAAAATAAAAGCATTTTTCAGTCTGGCAACACATATGTCACCCGTTTCCGTCAAAGTCCGCCATATGTCATTTAAGTTCAAAGTTTAATATTTTATGGGTAGATCCAAACTTTGGATCCAGGGTTGGGAGGGCTGGACTCGGTTCGGACACGAAGGCCTCATATAATTATGGGTCGAACTTCACTTAAGGTAAGTTCGTTTGACCATCAATTATATTTCTGCCTTCGTGTCCGAACCGAGTCCTAAATTTACTTATAGATAGATGTTCAAAGCTGTTTTATTTATAAAACAATAAAAAGTATAATATTACTAAATTATACTTCCCTGTCTAAGTAAATATATTTTTTATTTCCATATAGTAGGAAGGTACTTGCTAGGTTTTCGATAGATAACAGGTATCTTAAAGAATAATAAATAATCAGTAACTCTTACACTGTATGTACTACAATAATAATAAAATAAACACATTAAAAGTACCCTGCGCAGTCGGGTAAATAGGTGTAAGATAACTATGAAAAGGTGTAAACAACCTAGAGATATCTCTACAACCAAATGAAACCTTACGAATTAAGCAAATCATCTTTCTTTTAGCTATTGGGTCTATTATAGAGCCTTTTTCTTATAGGCCTACATTTTGGGTAGCAAGTGTTGCAGCCTACATAAATACGTATAAATCCCTCAATCAGCGAGTATTGTTTTGAGCTATCTAACTACTCTAAGTTTGTGTTGAAAATTATCTGAATAAAGTTTTATGAAGCTTTGGAACAAAGAAGTATTACTGGAACGTAAATTTTTAGTCAATTTTAAATAACTAATCGAGCAAGGTGCAGGCTGGACAGTGGAGATATTTCAGGATTGAACTTGAAATAGACAGGCAGAATCCTAATTATTCTGAAAACTTTTTTATGGAGCAGTTTTTATTCTTTCTGGATTTTATTAAAGTTGTGCAAACATTACTTTAAAAACTAATTCAAACTTCAAATCAGAGATTTGATGAAAATTGTGCTCTTTTCTATCGTGCACACTATAGTGCTAAATATATTTTGTGAGTTAATATCAATATTATTTATGTTATCTACTATATAAAAATAAGTCGGGTTTTCCTTCCTGACGATTTAACTCCAGAACTGACGAACCGATTTCCATGGTTTTGCATTCGTTGGAAAGGTCTCGGGCTCCGCAAGGTTTATAGCAAAGAAAATTCAGCATTACACCCGTGCGAAGCCGGGGCGGGTCGCTAGTCATATATAGAAGACAGAGTAGGAGTGAACCCAATGTCCAGTAGCTAACACTGTAGGTAAAGAACTGTATATTTATTATGGTTATAATAATATACTTACTTATTCTTTATGAAACATTCTCTTCAGATGGTCCAAACACAAAAAAAAAATATCCCTATAGTATGGCATTTAGACAGATTAGGTCATAATTGTCATCAATTGTAAAATTTTCACATTCATCGTAATAGTGACTTAACTTGTTAATTTATAAAACGAAGGGCCGATCTGCCTGAGTTTGGTGTGGCACAAATTGTTAACTGAATTTAGAAATGGCGAAAAATTTCATACTGATATCCTAGACAGAAGTTTCAACATACAGGTATACCCAAAGAGAATATAACCACTAACGTTTTAGGTATACCTAGGCACAGATATTACAATACTGTAGGTACAAATAATATATGTTTTATAATATATTTTTGAAAAAAAAATATTAAGAGTATATAGTTACATTACAGGATCAAATTGCTTTCATAAATGTCAATACTCTGAAACACAGAACACTTTTAAAATAGGTACCTGGATGTACATACATGCCTGCCTGGCGTCTCCCTGCCACCAGAGTAAGCTGCTTGTATAGGTAGAGAGTGTAGGTTCCTGAAAGGGTAAACCAATAGTTTAGTGGGGCCTAAACATTGGAAATCGAGGAAATTTTGGTACATCAAAATTCTTCTTGGACTATCAACTTAGATCAAAACAATTTTATCTAACACTATCAATACCCAATATTTTTCCTATTCTTAGAATGAGTCTTACAACTGTGCGAATACTACTGCAAATCCATTAATAAACCAATAAAAATACCTGTAACAGGTTTAATCTAGGTTCTTGCAAATAAATAAATTGTTGATTGTTCCAAAGTATTTATACTCAGCTAAAATCCTTTTTTTTTTTTTTTGCATTAACATAAAGCTTTCTAGATTCCTTGTAATTTTCTTTAGAGGTAATATATGATGCAAGCATATTTGAAAATATACTCATTTTTAAATTCTAACTATTGCATGTAAATAGTAGTTTTTATTTGTAGATATATGTATATATTCATATCTTTTAATTTTATTCGCACCTGAGAAATGTGGAACAAGATTTCTTCTCTAGAGATATTCCTACTATAAGTACCGTAAGTACGTCATAAGCAGGAATGTATACAAATATACCTACTGCATCCATGGTCGTACGTAAGCGTAAGTGAGCAAATTGAGTAATACCCATATTATTTGTCTAATTCAGCAGTTGTCTTATTTATTCGAAAAAGTATTTCAGAATGATGATAGTCTTTGCTCTTCTGAAAAAGAACTCAAAAAACGCTACCGCCATTACTTCCAGGTAATTATGTTAGTTTCTTCTATATTCTACTCTTCTTTAACATTTTGTTAATTACGAGACTGTATTGATCTTATTCGATTATATTCTCACCTTACCGTTTTCATTATCACCATTATTTAAATAATGCAAGATATTTCGATCGCCCAATATTTCTGATGTCCCAACAGCCAGTCGTACTAAATGGCTGGGTATGCTGTTGTAAGGGTAGCAAAAATTTGAATAATTACTCTTGTCTTACAATGTCGTAATAGTTGTTTGAACAAAATTAATTTATATTTTAATATACCTAATAATTTTCTTGAGTCAAACATTCTTATAGAAAATCCATCAGAATTTTAAGAATCCTAAAAATTTGCAAATCTTGCTTGTGTTATTAACTTGATTACCAGATATGGTACTGTGTTCAGGCCCAATGGGTGAACATTAATTTATATAATACAAACCATCCCAAAAAGCAGATCTAAGATTTTATTGTATGTCATCTTCATGAATAAGTAGTTACCTATTAAGAAATATGTAACCTTTAAATAAATGCTGGACATCACTGGATTCATTAAACTAATGATAGATCTTACATCTTCCAACTTGAAATGGTTTTGTATGTATTTATTTATTTTTTCAATTTTTTGAGGTTAATTATGACTTTGAAAAAGTTATTTGGTTTTGCTATGTACTAGAAATACCTTAGAAATAAATTGATTAGAATGTGGGCCACAACGTGAGATTCCTTCACATTTTTAGTCTCAAGATCTCTGTAGGTATGGTATGCATCTGGTTATTGTATGAATTACCTGATTGATTATATACCTATATTTAGTCATTGTTTCGGAGGCTTTCCTAAAGGAATGCTGTATCCCGAAATGTAAGACAGATTCACTTTATCCTGAGTGTTTTCCTCCAGTTATAATGAATAGTTAAAGTCCTCCACAGTGATAAATTGACCTTTAGCGATGATTTTTGTGTATTTGTCTGCTGCTGCTGAGGTCTTTGCACACCAGCTGCCACTCAACTTGTAATCTCATCTGCTGTGGCTGTGGAGGCCCTTCAGTTTAAAGTATCTGATTTGGGTTTGTTGTTGATGAATCTTACTTTGAAGATCATCTGTTGTGGTGTCTGATGTCGCAATTCTTAGCTGTTTTTGCTTATTTTATTTGTGGTTTTATACTTTCAAATAAATTAGGTATCACCGAACAAGAACTTTCTTGTCTTTGTCCTCTGCCTCAAGGATAGTTTCTTTCGCTGTCTTTAAAACATTAGCCAGCACCGGGCCTGTAATGTTTCACAGCAGCTGTTAATCCTTGAAATAATGCACTTAAGGATTTTGCAATATTACATAAGTATTTTGTTTCGACTTCTAGACATCTACATACCTATATTTATATAGATATATATATTTATTATTAATATTTTATTTATTTTCGAAATAAATAAGGGTCCAACGAATATCTCGTGAAAAGTGGGAAAGTATATCCAGAAATAAAATACCTTTACCTACTCCATCGCGGATAGAAGGCGTGAGATTGTATTTTTCCGAAATAATAATTGTTGTTTCCAGCATCAGCAAAATAACATCCTTTCTTTACAGAATCTCTCACCATACTCCTAATGGAAGTACAGTATACATAATGAGTAAAATAGCTTAGTTATAACCGCCACATACTCAAACTTATTAACCAAGTAGGTACATACATAGTCAGTTTCAACTTGTAGGCAACTTTTTAGTTTAGTTTCGTCTTCATGCAGCTCCTGTAATTATGATTCGGCTCCATGACGCAGAAGTTGCGTCAAAGTGTCGCCTTAGGGACGATGCCCCTTAGGCTAACTTTATCTTTTCAGCTGTGACCCCAGTGATGGTGATACAGCTCCCTGATGCAGGATTTCGGTCAGTGTCGCCCTAGGGACGATGCCCCTTGGGCTAACACTACCTGTTGAACTGTGGCTCCAGTAATAGTGATACAGATCCATGATTCAAAATGTCGGTCAGAGTGTCGCCGTAGGGACGAGGCCCCGTAGGCTAACCCTACCTCCTGAACTGTGGTGTTAACGAGGTTAACTCCGCAGCAGGAAGAGCTATGGTGCTCTGATCAGCGATAGCAACAACCCCTAAGGCAGTGCGTAACGCGTGATCGAGGTGTCAAGGGTGAAATCTGGAGCCCTGTAGGCAATGCGTAGCACCCAATTAGCAGAAGTGAGAATGCAATTCGACAACCTCTTGTAGACAGTTGTGTAACATGTGAATTTATGTGGAGCAGTTCGTGTTATTTTCAGAAAATAATCCTCGTCCGGATATTCTCTCATTTCTATCTCTTGTTATCTTCTACACAACTTGTGACTGACTCTCGACAGCTTAGACGACGAGGATGGTGCAAGCCAATTTCTATCGCACGAAATCGTGCTGATCAGCATCTGTCCTCTCTTTTAATGTCTTGAGTAACATTTCAATATCCTCACGGAGTTCCTGCAAGTCTTCATTTTTCCATTTCAGCATCTTGAAGTCTTTTAAAACCTGAAAAAACAATTTTATAAAATTTACCGTAGTGAACAACGAACACGGAAACACGTAATGACATATGGCGGACTTTGACGGAAACGGGTGACATATGTGTTGCCAGACTGAAAAATGCTTTTATTTTTTAAAATAATACTAAGCTTTGAAATCCGTGTGAATGACGATCACTAGAGACACATATATCTATAAGTAAATTTAGGACTCGGTTCGGACACGAAGGCAGAAATATAATAATTATTAAACAGTTGTTGAAAAACGATGGTGATGGAAAACATCGAGAGTTAACCCCCAGGTCCCAGAATTGGTTCTGAGGCATGTGTGTGTGTGTAACAGTTACCCGGTCTGGCGATAAGCTTACCACCTGTCACTTTTAGGGGTCCGAAAATATACTTGTTAAAAGTGGGTACCTATATCCAGAAATTTAATACTTAGGTACCTACATCTGCCGACACCTTCGCGGCCTCCGAGATAACTGCGTATTTTTTTTATTCAGACATATTATATGCTAATTATTTTACTCTATTTACTTCAGAATCCATTTCAGTAGTTTTAGCGCGAAACAATGACAAACATTTATCTATCTATCCTCATAAGCTATCGCATTTTTTTTAAATCTACTTATTACGTTCCTCTAAGATTCATCTTCGTCTTACTTCGAAGTTAATTGCGAAATGGCTGACGTTTACTGTTAACAGCTTAATTGGTTTGCAATGTCTTCTAATTGAACTCGGTCCTTGGATTCACGTCGTGGAGGATATTGAAGAATTCTAACCGTGTGATAATGGTATTTGAAAACAAGACCTTTTCTTATCATAAAAAATAAGTAATTTCATTAAAAAATAATCCCACGCCTTCTATCATAGGGTAGGCATAGGTTATTCCATTTCTGGAAATACCCACGTATCACCAGTTTATTCTTTGGACCCCTTAACGTGATAGGTGGTGAGTCCATCGCCGGACCGGGTCTGTTACACATGTCTCAGAATTATTTCTTTTTTTTATTACTTATTTTATCAAATGAAAATGATTTAAAAGTTGCAATCATATTCATCTCTAATTTGCAAGCGTCCGACGGGACTTCGACGCCTGGCTGTTTAAAAACTCATGTCTGACCCCGAACGTCCCAAGCCTCGTCTTTAAGAATGCATCTAATTTATCCATTCCTACAAACTTTCCTGTAGACGATCCCTGGGGATCTAATCTTATATGTATTTATATCTCGGGATATTGGATGGTGTTAGGCAAAGTTCACAACGTACCTATGACACGTGGTAGGTATTACAAGTATTACGATCGTGACTTGTAATGGCTGTTACGCGTATGCTAACACATTCAAAAAAATACCCCATCATTCTGCTAATGCCCTTTCTCATAGGGTCGGTATGTTTTAGGGTATGTTATTTGTCTGTCTGTCCGTCTGTCTGTCGTATATTTATCACTTTTACGGGCAAAGAGCAAATAGTTACCACCAAATATTGGTCTCTATGTTATTGAAATAAGATTCAAAACCAATTAAAAATTTTAACTGCCTATGCCTTAGCTTTTTAATTTCTATTGCTTTTGTATCTTAATTACATAGAGTTCAATTCATGGTTGCAACTATTAAGCCAACACCCGTGAAAGGGCTACAAGCAGTAGCGTAAGCAGTGGTGAAATAAGAACTTCACAGAATATCTGTTAGTTAGTGCGGAAAACTAAAAAATAAATTATTAAGGAGATTCCCGTAGGGGGTAATTCAAGATAGCTAAGTAGAAATCTTCACTTGAAGGTAGAAAGAAATACCGCGATATAAATGTGCCGAGGAGTTTCTTGCCCCACTTCTCAACTATAAAACTATAATATCACATTTAGTTCTTCAGTTTGCAATGACTTTCTTTATGTGGACTTATAAGCCTCTACATTGAATAAAAACATTTTGATTTCATTTCATTATGTCGAGGGTGTACGATAGCCTCTTAACCCACGACATAGCTTATTAGCTCTATGTGAGTCACTTACATTC
The DNA here is from genome assembly GCA_963855545.1 of Ethmia dodecea. Classification (NCBI taxonomy): domain Eukaryota; kingdom Metazoa; phylum Arthropoda; class Insecta; order Lepidoptera; family Depressariidae; genus Ethmia; species Ethmia dodecea. Next base: position 1,080,617 of record OY979448.1, read on the forward strand.
TATCACTAAATGCATTTGTCATAAAATAATTTCTGTTAATAAAGAGCTGACGTAATGCCGCCTTATTATTTTTCTCAAGAAAGTTCTGGCTTCAAGCTCAGTGACGCGTCGCCATTTGCATTTTAATAAGTTGTCTGGACGCGGAGCGAATCCTTGATGTTGTTTGTTAACCCAACAGGTTGTATTGCGTTGTAGGATTACATACCTTTTTTTAGTACTGTAGGTACCCACCTACAGGGTTTACTAAAATGTATCTACCCTTATTATTTATGTACACAGCTGGTATAAATAGAGGTAGCCCATTTAAGGTCAGATCCGATCACCGATCACATTCGATCTCGACTCTCGACACGAGCAACATCTTTCATTTCCGCAACCCTCATCGCGCTCGACGTCACCCGGTGGCAGTCGCCCTCGCTGCCCCTAAAGTACCATGAGGAAATAGCAGCACAACCCGGGGGGCGTGGTTAGGTCGGGATCAGCATCTTGTGGCCGGCGGCAGCAATACCGTCTTAAATCACTGGGGTATTTTTCCTCTTCCCTTTAGACTATTCAGCCTATAGCCCTGCTGGACATAGGCATCTCCAATTGCACGAAATTCAGCTCGATTCTTGGCAACTCTTATCCAGCTGCTGCTAAAAGCCATGGGCTTGCCATAGATGGAGGGGTTCTAGCGAAAAAACACTTTTTACGATATGCGCACCAACGTCTTTGCACCAAATACAATATCTGTTAGATATTTCGCTTCTTCCGGGCTTCCGTGTTTCGGAAGGCACGTTAAATTTTTGGTCCCGGTTTCCATTGTGTTTACGCACAATGGAAGTCGTTAAGCCATGTCAGATACCCTTGGGTGGCTGAAAAAAATCTGACTGTTAAGTAGCCACTATCTTAACACCATCTCCCAATCCGCGGTGGGCTCGCGTGGGAGATTAAAGCCTGTACTTCCTCATGTGTGAGGAAAGACCCTTAGCTCAGCAGTGGGCTGTTACGGGTTGATGATGATGATGATTTCGCTTCTTCTCAACCATACGTGCTGAAGCGGTGGACTTACAATGAGTTTCAATAACATAAGTCCCTTACTTTGAATAAAATTCAGACAGTTTAATTATATATGATTCGATCGTCTGTTTGTTTGCGCATTACGCTAAAAGTTTTTTTACAGATTTTGATGTGGTCTTCGCTGTTTGATAGTTATTACTTCAAATATGAGGTAACTCGTAAAGTGGTTGTGGCTATAGGTAGATAGATTGTGCACAAAATACTGTTTGCGCCTATGTTCTTCGTTCTACGCATAATGATTACACAAAACTGGAGTACCTATCGCAATTTGTTACGGATTTATTACAGCTTATAACGGATTTTATAAGCCATGAAAACAAGCCAAGTCGGGGTAAGAACACCGTATCTGTGCCTAACCTTTATTACCCATAATGTCGAAGAAAGCAGTCATAAACTGAATAGTTAGGTACTTAAGATGTAATCTATTTTTTTATTACTCGTTAAGAAGCTTTTCTCACTTGTCAGGTTTAAATGTACGCTCAATACTCATCACCAAGGCCTCTCCCTTGGAGATAAGTAAATATGTATATCTACTTACAGAGATGTGACGTATCTTAGATAAAAGTATCTGAAATACAGATACAAGATACAAAATACGTATTTACATCTTGTATTTGAAATACTTTTTATTTTTTTATTTTGTTTCTTATATTTAGATACATTTTCCTGGTATCTTAGTATTTTGAAGATACTTTGTTCCCCAAGATACTTTTACTAGAATAAACTTCGCAGTTTTTCTTTCCGAACGCAACTGAACGCAGCGCATTCTCCTTCGGGGGCATGATCATGAGGCCTCATCTGAAATGCTTTTTTAAAAGTATTTTGCATCTTGTATTTCAGATACTTTGTATAGGGTATCTTATACATCTCTGCCTACTCGTACTTAAGTAGATATTCCATTTCTGGAAGTAAGTACCCTCTCTTCAACAGTGCGTTTTTGGATTTTTTTATTACTCACTAGGGTTTGACCTTGCTTCACTTGTATCTTCTGAACTACAGATAACAACTTCGCACTTCCATCGCTGGACCCAAGGCCTTAGTGTCTATTTATAATTGTAATCGTAATTTTTATTTGACATTTGTTACGCCGATCGGGGGCCAATTCCACTAAATGTCAACGGTTATAGTTGGATGACAATGACATGTCAATGGTCAGTCAATGGTGTTACTTGCTCTGAAAAGTGCCAAATAACACCATTGACTGACCAGTGACATGTCATTGTCATACAATGACATACTTACTCTTCTTTTAATCTGTTAAGAACCGCCGGTTCCAATTGGAACCGAGACACAATTAAAAATCTATTATGTCTGTGATTCATGGTCTAAGATGTAATGGCTGTATTGACATTTACAGAAGAAGCAACGCACGTCAAAATGAAGATGATTGCGATTACAATAGGGGTGTGTCCTACCTAGTCAAATCAGTTACTTTTTACGATCTGTCAAAACGAAATTTTACTATGGAAAATGTACTGAAATAGCAAACCGTGACGTCATAGTTTGTAGTACTCAATTGCAGCACTTTTTTTGATTGTTTTATTATTTTTAAATTTGCTATAATTGTAAATTGAAAATCGAAATACATATTTTGAGGTGTTTTGGGATAATCTTTTTAAAGTATGACTACTCGCAATTTAATTTCGATGCTGTCAACTACCCAATTATAAATAGGCAATGGTCCCCGGTCTGGGTGCGCTCACCTCACCTCGAGGCTTATATTACGGTATTTGATCTTGCTTACCAACTGGTATCAAGGACAATCGAACCTCCATGCGTTGTCCTTGACTGTACTCAATTTGTGCTGGGTGCTATTCTGGTCTGATTTATCGATCGTCTCACAAATGTCATGAACCCTTATGTTGTTGATGCGATAGAATTATTAATTATTATCATCGACGACTCGAAACAACCTAGCTGAGATAATATATACATACTTACATTTTGGGTCTTTCGTTTGAGGAAAAATTCGTAGCATTATAAAGAGAAAAATAAATTATCCCATGTATCCCAGTGCCGGGGTAGAAAAGAAAATCGTACTCCCACCTCAGAAGCCGGCAACGCACCTGTGACTCTCGAGTTGCAGGCTTTGAGTATTAAACCAACCGGAGACGCCACTGACAGGCGTTCCCCTCTGCAAAAAAAACGTGTCGGTCAATGAGCATACCGGTTAAATACAACCAGTTTGTTTGAGTTCACGGAGTGCTTGTATTGGTGAATGTATTTGTGTGCACCTAGTTCAAGCTAGTGTTTAATTGTTTTGTCAAAAAATGCTTTTGTTTTAACATTATTTGTGTTTGTTTCCTCGTCCCCCGCGCAGAAATTGGCAGACTTTTTTGCAAAGAAACTAGTGCGCGTGACGTCCCCTGTTGGTTTAATACTCAAAGGTTGCAGGTGTCTATGGGCGACGGTAGTCACTTACCATTAGGTGACCCGTCTGCTCCTTTTGCCAGCTGTGGTATATAAAAAAATGATGGGGTAAAAGGTCCTTAGACAAGTACCTTCACGAACTCTTTAAAACCATGCGCTCCTATATAGTTTTTATTTTTCAAATCAAATCGAACCGGAGCTTAAAGGGCCCGTATTCCTCTTGAGGACAGTCAGTAGATATGCCGCTATAGATGCGCTCAAGCGGAGTTATCTATGCTTGATCATCTTTTTGCAATGCGGGCCTAAGTTTCCAAGACAGAGAATCAGGGGTAAGTACTCAACGATTTAAAAATTAACTGCACAAACACTTAAAACAAAGTTAATTCATAATGCGCTGGTAAGCTACTAAGTACCTAATGGCTTCGATTTTGCTTTACAGCGACTAAACTTATTTTAGTTTCTTTCTCCTAGAAAAGAAAAGAGACGAGAAATATTTAGTCCTGTCGACTAAGGCGTGTTTAGCAATTTTAGTGACGATGTAACAAGGTCATGGATAAAAGTAACTGATAAGCACGTAGATAAGGTTCAAATTAGTTGGTTTTTACATGTTTGACATTATAAATTAACTCATCAATCTATGGTTTTTCTGTCCTTTTTCTTCCGTATTCTATGGAGAAGGATAGGCTAACTTAAAATTAGGAATTTTAGCTGGTCAGCGAGGATCCCATTGCTTTTGATAAATAATTAAATTAAATATCTGGGAACTGCAGTTAAAAATAGTGTTAGCTTTTTAGTTATTCGGGATAATCAAAGAAATACAAGAAGACTTAAAAAAAGCACATCAAAAACAGAAGCCGGCTTTGAGGTCACATAAAAATGAAAAGGTTATTTTAGCAAAATTCCCCACTATGTATACAGTGTACAGCAATGTCATTAATATGTAGACAGATTGTAACGTGTATCGACGTATCCTGATAGCGATGTTATCACCCCTGAAAAGCTGATAAAATAACGATAAAGGCGAAGTATTAAACAGCGTCCGTCTTTGTTTACAAACGTTAATTGTTGCGAATTTTAAAATAGTTTGTGTAAAATTGCATGAAGGAATCCACAAGTGATGCTTGACGACTATTTATTGCATACTCTCTCTCTTATTTGCTTACGAATGTGCTTTTAAAGAAACTGAATACACAGGGTAGGTATGTATCATTCTACTTATATGTTATTTTATCTTCAGCCAAATTAATTATTCACGATCTGTTTTTAGATTTTATAGTGAAAAAATAATATACAGAGCTGTTTATTACAATGATAAAAAGAGCTCCTCTTGAGTTTCTTGCTGGTCCTTCTCGGGGTACTGCATTTGGAACCAGCAACTTGTCGGTGGAGATGGGCTGCTGTTTATATTTAGCCAATCTTCATGGACAAGTTTAGAGTGCCTTTTTATGAGACTATTGACTTTTGCAGATCTTTTCCTCTTTTCCCCAGGAGTTCTACAATCAGCCACGATGTTCGAGGGAGCGGTAGCCGGTCTCCTCAACCGGCTGCTGGGCAAGTACGTCCAGGATCTGGACACGGAGAATCTCAACGTGGGCATCTTCTCTGGGAATGTGAACCTCTCTGATCTCAAGCTCAAGCCTGAGGCTCTGGTGAGTGCTCATTAATTCAAACTTGTATGATTTGGGATTAATCAAAGTAGGTACCTACTAAAGCAAATGTCGAAGGTGTGAAGAATGATATGTGGAAGAATGCAGTGAATGTAGATTTGACGGTTAACATTAAGTGGAAAGAAAATACATACTGCCCTAATCTAATTTTGGCTGAGTTACTTTTAATAATCTGTCAAAACGAAAATTGACCAAAATGTACTGAGTGCTAAGCTGTGACATCGTCAATTTTGATACTGAATTGTTTTACTTTGTTGGTAGTTTTATCATTTTAAAATTTGCTATTAATTGTAAAATATAAATCGAAATACATTTTTAGTTTCAATAGAGTTAGTCCTTATTCGAAATACCCGCACAGAAAAGGAGTCCTAGAATGAAGTTTTCACCAGGTATAGTTCTCATAGGCTTTTGCTCAAATAAGTAAAGGCTTCGCCCTTGATATACTCGTAAGACATAACGTTCCTTCCGCTGCAGTTGCGTAATACTTTCCTACTGGTTCCAGTACGAACTCGACCTGCCGATCGACGTGAAAATCGGCACGATCGGGCGCATCAACCTCCAAATCCCATGGGCAGGATTGTACACCCAGCCCGTGGTCGTCCACATCGAGGACGTATTAGTCCTGGTCGGACCAGCCATCTCCAACAGCCACTTCGACCCTGAGCGGGAGAAGAGGCTAACGAGAGCGGCTAAGAGGAAGATCCTCCAGGACTTAGAAGCTGAAAGCGAAATCTTGAAAGGCCCTCACAACTTCTTCGAGCATATGTTTACGGCTATCGTGAACAATCTGCAGATTTTCGTGAGGAATGTCCACGTGAGGTACGAGGACTCGATCAGCTCGAAGGACGGGCCGCTGGCCGGCGGACTCTGTCTGCAGAGCTTGTCGATTGAGACCACAAATAGGTAAGTTCTTGTTGATTCGATGAATTGCCTTTTCCTTTTGTCTTTTTCCGTATTTCGAAAATGGAACACTGATAGACTTACGCTTTGTTGTCCTTCCGTCCTGTACGTCTATCAAAATCCTTTTCATTCAGGAACGGGTACGATACTAAGGTCCTTGGTCCCCCTAAGGTATAAAAAACGACCTTAGTCCACGCAATCAAAATATAAGGCAATTATGTCACATATTTTGATACTAGCAAATCTCACTTAAATCCACCTGCTACCTTATTTCCGTTTGCTCGCGATATTTTTCTTCACCATCGAGTTAGTGGGTACTATCCAAAAGCGAGACAGTAGGAATTGATATGATATTTAAAATATTTATGATGTTTACATTCAGATTATCACATCTACACTAATATTATAAAAAATTAAGGTTTTGTATTCTTGTATGCTTGTAACTAATAAACTCAAAACTACTGAACCGATTTTAAAAATTCTTTCACTAATGAAAAGCTACATTATCAGGGAATAACATAGGCTATATTTTAGTCCCGTATTCCTAGGGCAACGAGAACTACGCGAGTGAAACTGCGCGGAACAGCTAGTTCATGTATGAAGTCTATGCAAATCGTTATTAGTAGTTTCTTTTATGAGATAATTTCCTACTCTCTGTTTGCTGCACTTATTTGGTGGGATTGCCATCTGCTTAGATAAAGTTAACATTGGGGCTTCAAACTTTATTTCCCATCTAGAGATAACTGTCATTTGTAATCAAAGAGATTAAAATATAATAGGACATAGAGGGGGCATTGGGAATATTTTCATACAAAACTTTGAAGCATCTTTGAAGCTCAAGCGTCATGTCAGTTAGTATGAACGCGAGCTGTCATTCGATCGAAATTGTACTAGACTTATTCCACTTGGAATAACTTTTGGCTTCAAATTTTCCTCGCTTTGTCCCCTCTATGCCCTAATATATTTTAATCTCTTTGTTTGTACTATTAGTTACATTATTAAGTAACAACCTCCGATTCCAGTAAATGGAAGCCTTCTGTGACACCAGCGAACGCCTCGACGGTGTACCAGATGATGCGTATCGAGTCTCTGTCGCTGTATTGGAATCCAGCTGCTACAGCGCTAGACGACGCAGAGACGGCCAACATAACCCCAATACAGTATTACAACTGGAAGCATTATATGCTCACTGGCCTGGATAAGTTTTCTATGCATCATGAGGACTTCGAATTTTGTGAGTATGCTCAACTGTTGGCAGCTTGTCCGTCAAAGCGAATAGGTGGTATCTTAATACTTTTGGAACATTCTGTTTCAACTCTCGAATAGGTTATGATATCTTAGCAGGTGCCCATTGGCGCTGTTTACTGTATGTTGTTTTTTTTATGTTTGTTGCCTCAGAACTTTCGACAGGGTGAACCAATTTTGATGTCTTTTTAGGGTTCCGTACCTCAAAAGGAAAAAACGGAACCCTTATAGGATCACTTTGTTGTCCGTCTGTCCGTCCGTCCGTCCGTCTGTCAAGACCCTTTTTCTCAGGAACGCGTGGAGGTATGAAGCTGAAATTTATATCAATTACTCAGGTCTACTGTCCCTTGAAGCTGTGAAAAAATCAAACTTCTAAGCCAACGCAATCAAAAGATACAGCCGCTTATGCCGCAAATTTTCGACACTTGCAAGGGAATCAAAACCTACAGGGTGCTTCCCGTGAACTCAGAATCTTGAAATTTGGTACGAAGCAACGTCTTATAGCATAGATAAAGGAAAAATTACGAAAACCATAAATTTGCAAGGTTGTACGGAACCCTCGGTGCGCGAGTCCGACTCGCACTTGGCCGGTTTTTTTTATTTGAAAGCTTGTGCTTCCCGTGTGTTCGTATTTTAATTTGGTCCAGTTCTGACAATGGCATTGAGAATCATATAAGTTGAAGTTGTTTTTTTACTCTTTAGAGTTCTGTGTTTTATTACCTTTACCGTGAAAATTTCCAAAAATCCCTTTTCAGTGCAAAACAAAAAAATATTAAATTTTTGTGTAAAATTTCATGCTTCTTTTAGACATTTCTTCTTCTTTATACTATAAATAAATAAAATAAATAAAATAAATTGTGGGACACAATTTACACACATTCAGTCCCAAACTAGGCAGAGCCTGTACTATGGGTACTAAACAACTGATAAACATACTTAAATAAATACTAAACACCCAGACACGAAGCCAACAGACATGTTCATGCACACAAATGTTGGCCCCGAGCGGGGATCGAACCCGCGACCTCCGACTCAGAAGGCAGGGTCACTACCAACTGAGCCAGCAGGCCCGTCAATAATACTTTCTTGTCCATCCACTGACTGAGTATAACAACGGAACCATTCAGCTATAACCTTAAATTTTCTGTGCAGTGCTGAAACCCGTGACCTGCAAAGTGAAGGTCCTCATCAACCGGTCCGGGGAGCCCCGCGTGCCGAGGCTACTCCTGGACGCCGTGCTGCAGGACAGCGCTTTGCAGCTGTCTCGGCGCCAGTACCTCTCCATCATGAACCTGGTGGCCTCCTTCGACAGGATCAAGCTGAACAGGTGGGTTTGTTTATAGGGTTTGACAATTGTAAAAAGATACGCTGTGTCTGTCACTGTCTGCGTATCTTCAAGCATTAATGTTATCTTCTTTACTAGAGGTTCTGCGCGGTTTTAGGACCCTAGTTCCCGTTCCCATGGGAATAGGGGAATAAAATATACCCTATGTTACTCTAGAACATTGTAGTTTTCCATCGGTTAGAGAATTTTTTAAATCTGTCGAGCAGTTTTTGAGTTTATATAAATAAAACTAATTTTTAAAGTGGGTTTACAAGGGAAGTGGAGATCACATAAAAGGGCCTTATCGTTTTCGACTTAAGACATATATATGTCTATTAATAATACACTATGCTTCTTCTCCTCAACTATACAAGCCGAAGCGGTGGAGTTGCAAAGACTTTCAATAAGTGAACATACAAGTCTTGAATAATTTTTTTTAACACAATTTAATAATGATGATAACCTCAAAACTTCCGCAGAAAATACCGCCACATCCACCCAGGCGTTCCCCTCTCAAAGGACACCAAAAAATGGTGGAAGTACGCCTACAACGTGGTCCTAGAGCAGCGCGTACGCCCGTACACCTGGGCCGCCATCAAGAGGCACAGAGAGAACTACAATACGTACAAGCAGACGTACAAGAGTACACTAAAGAGCCCAAATGATACCGAGTTGAAACTTGACCTTCAGAAGTGCGAGGATAGCCTCCCGATTATATCTGTGGTCATCGCGAGGGAGCAGGCCAAGTTTGAGGTAAGGGTGGAAGTTTTGTGAGAATCGTGTGAGATTTTTTTTTATAGTAAGGTTAGCCAGTGATGTGCAAAAACTCAGGAATTTTAATCCCTTGTCAGTGGGCCCACCGTTTCCGGGAGGGTCCATATACGCCAACACCGAAGAAGCAACAGGTCCTCCACAGCAATAAGCCGCAGCAATAAAGTATCGTATTTTGTATTAAAGAAAGATGGTGGTATTTAATCTACGTTGTTTACAATTTGTTGTTTTTTTTTTTATTATTATCAGGTTGCTATTAAATCTAAGACCTGCACGCAATGTGGTGTGAGTTTTATAAAAAGGCCATTATACTACTTTTGTTAAAGTGTCTCCAATTTACCAGTGAGTTCTCACTCGCATTCACACACAGCTACAAATTCACGAACTCATATTAACACATACACATCATAGCGCGCTCTCTCTTTCTCTCATTCACGATACACACACTCAACAAGTACATTCACTATTAGAATACCAAAAAAATATATATCAATGGTGCAGCCGGGTAAACATGTAGCCTATAAAATTGGACATAAAGACGTATATCACAAGAGTTTGGACTTTAAAATTCGTCTAAGCAGACAGACATATGCAAACATTATAGCGCTCTCTCTCTCTTAACCACTATCCGTCATAAACACTGACATATATACATAGTCCACAAAACAAATCTTAGGTTACATTTGGATCGATTGGATTTCCAACAAAAATTCTTATCATTTCAGCTCCTATCTCAAGAGCCGAACCGGATCGAAGTGGTAGAAACCGAATACGACTGGTGGAAACCGACGAGTTCGGACTCTGAGTCCGAGTCGGACACCGAAAGCAAGGCTAGAGTGGAGCTGTGCGTTAAGACGGAACGCAGCAAGAGCCTGTGGAGCCACCTCTCTAGTCCCGAGAAGAAGAGGGTCTGCGAGCTCATTGGTTACGTTGAAGGGGCGCCGAAGACTGATAAGTCGAAACAGTTTATTGGTAAGTTGAATTTTTTTATACAACGCGTCACAGAATAAGCGCAATTCCTCATACACCCCAACTAGTATCACTACATCACTATCACTACATAGTATAAAACTGAGTCGCTTTCTCTGTCCCTATATACCTATGTCCCTACGTAACGAATTTTGATGCGGTTTTTTTAATAGACAGTTTTACGGAGATAGCGTGGATTGATGATAAATGGACTGTATAAGAACGATTTTAATGGTTAAATGGAAGGAAACGCAATGTTGTTGAAAAACTGGTCTGTCTTCTAGTAACTTGTAGAAACAATAGCAAAACACGTACAAGTCAATCATAAAATAAAAAGTAAAAGTATCAAAAGAGGTTGCGCTGCAAGAGGTCCGCAACAGACAAAGTGATTCAAAAGGAAGGTTTTAGTGTTAGCATTGCACCCATGCGAAGCTGGGCGGGTAGCTAGTATAATAATATTTAAAAAATATGATGCCTTCAACATCGGACCGTGTTGCTGTTACACATGTTTCTCAGAGCTCTTGTTAAGATAGAGAGAATATGTAATATGTATGTTATTGTGAATGTTTCAGAGCACAAAATAAACCTGACCCTGGCCAACTGCTCGTTGACACTGATGAACAGGAGCAAGGAGGTGCTGGTAGTGACGCTCACCCAGTTCCTCGCGTCGCTGGAGACCAGGCCTTCCGCTAAGGCTTACAAGGTACACTAAGCCTAACCTCAAACCACATATTTGATAGAGTCAACCTTTGCCGCTCCAACATAATTTTCAAGACAACAACCACAATGAGATTTTTAATTTAATACTTTTTTATCAGATGTCAGTTAGAGATATTGTAGATTCCTGTTAAGTTTTTTCAGTCGGTTAAGGAGTTCCAAAATTACGCCCAAGTTACAAACATACAAAAGCATGCCCTAATCAAAGGACTACTATCCACAGCCAATGCTGACCTTTAGACATTTTTGTCCACCAAATTTTTTTTGAGGGAGACCAGACACGGTAGTTTAGTTGGGACTATATCACCGTTATTCAGCCCAGTACTGTACGTACTAAATAACTGATAGACATACTTAAATCAATATTAAACGCCCGGATAAGAAACCAAAAGACAGATGTTCATGCACACAAATGTTGACATACATACATACATACATACAGCTCACGCCTTCTTCCCACAGGGGTAGGCAGAGACGATGGATCGCCACTTTGCCCGATCTTTGCACACTTCACTTCACAAATGTTGACCCAGACCGGAAATCGAACCCGCGACCTCCGGCTCAGAAGGCAGGGTCACTACCAACTGAGCTAACAGTCCCGTCTATAATTATTTACATTAAAGATTTTTATTTGAAAAAATTACAGGACAAATAAATGATCTTGCTTCAAAGTTGTAATGTAATGTTTCTCTCCAGCTGTCAGCCCGAGCGGAGAGCGTAGTAGTCGAGGGGGTCTCAGGGGATGGAGACCTGGTTCCCCTGCTGACTGTGGAGCGAGGGTCTGCCCCCACGGCCACCAACCTGCTGGCCGTGGACCTGGAGAAGAACCCGCTTAGCAGCGAGGCAGACTACGGCCTCAGCTGTTTGATGGAGCCGGTGGAACTGCTTTATATCGAGGTATGTTAAGTGGACGACATTTAGACCGAGTTTTTAGGTTATGAGCGTGTTTGTAAGAGTGAGCTCGTAGAAATTGACCACTTTGGTTGTATGACAGCGACCGAGTGTAAGAGAATCAAGTGTTTAAAGATACTAGTAGCGTCCGAGTAGACTTAGATTTTCATAGAGTTTATAAGAAACTTTCTAGTTTTCAAAACTAACTCAAAAACCATGACAAAAAGTTTTGAAAAAACTAAACATTGTAAAGAACACCCAAACCTCCACATGACTTTAGTTTTTAGTACCATTAAAAGTGTGCACTGTGCATCTAATAACAACTAACCTAACAAGGTAAATTGAAGTACTATGTTGTCAGGTATCCAAAAAAAGAAAGGTCATTTGAAGGCAACTTAGAAAATACTTTATTACTTAAATTATTACAGTCCTCCACATTTTCTAACACATTTACAATTGGTGCCGTGACCAGGATAATTTAACACAAATAAAATACCTTAATGTTATGACTCCAACAGCACGCCTTCACGGAGCTAATAAATTTCTTCCAAACGCACTCGATGACCTCTGATGACCTCGCCGAGGAGCTGGCAGTGGCAGCTGACAAGGCTAAAGGCGTCAGCAAGGCGGTGCTGACGTACGCGGTCAGCAGGAAAAAAGTGTTCTTCATTAACGTCGATGTGAAGGGGCCCTGTGTTGTTATCCCGGAGTATGGATGCGCTGGGAAGTTAGTTTAACGTTTTTTCTAGAAATATGATTGATATATTTGCCTACTTTGTGTTTATTTTTAACGAACTGACTTTTTTGGTACAATACAAGAATTTATACTCCGAATTGCACACTCACTTATAACTAAATCTTGAAAGTCGAATTTAACCTACATATTTACTTATTTTTGTCGTATAGACTTGAAACTTTGGAGGACAATACAATAATGTAGTATCAAATAGCTCGTTTAATGAAATCGTCAATAACTTCTCGGAAATCCTCAAGTTTGGGCTCATTTGATTTCTTTTGATGAGTGCCATTCAAACAAAGCTTGTTGTTTAGATTTTTCCCAAAATTGTTTGGTTGAAAAACCTATTATTTTAACAATCAGAACACCCAAAAATATGACAGGCAATGTTTCCTATGCATCATTTACCATTGTGCTATCGATATTTGAGTTCAAAAATATTTTGTTTAGGTAATATTTTTGTGTATGACGTAGGTCTGGCCGGGTCATGGTGGTGGACATCAGCCGGGTGATAGTGAAGTCTGACCTTCAGCCTTCGAACCTCGCGCTAGAGGACGCCACTTGCATGGAGCTGGAGGAGCGCTTGTACGATCGCCTTCACGCCGAGTGCTCTGTACAGGTAAGCTGTATTGTTAGTTGGTAGTGAGTGACCTTGGGTTTCTTGCTGGTTCTTCTCGGGGTACTGCATTTGGAAGCAGCAACTCGTCGATGGAGATGGGCTGCTGTTTACATTTAGCCAATCTTCATGGACGAGTCTCGAGTGCCTTGTTATTAGACCATTGACGTTTCTAAGTGTACCGTTAGTACCTACAGAAAATAAAAGATTTTTGAGCCCCTTACAATTCGCGAAATCGCCACATCTTCGCTTATCGCTTGGATCACCGTCTATTTCTTTGTCTCAACAATGTTGACTCTTTTGTTTCGGAACCGTGGATACTTCTTACACCAGCCGCAGACTCAGGCGTGAAGCCAACAGACAAGTTCATGCACACAAATGTTGGCTTCTGCATTTCTTAATTTTTAAATGCTTTTCTTTCAAAGACTTCTATTTTTAGAAGTATATATATACAGGATGTCCCAGAAGTCAACGATAAGCCGAAAACCAGCGATAAGCCTAGTCATGAGGGTAATCAGAAAAATATAAAAAAAAATCTATGTTCTTTTTTCAAAATGTTATGAAGGTTTAAAAAAATCCTAAAAAACGGACACCCTGTAATGAACTTTCTTGTACCGTGACTGTAAATATTTACTTTTTGAATATTTTTTTTCTGTAATGCTATAACGAATAGCCGTGCTACAATTTACAATAAAAAAAAATTACATAACTGCCTCACTTTTAAGTAAAAAGTTAAATTTGTTTCCAACATTGAATTCTAAATAATTTCATCAACCAACTTAAACCAGCTGTACTGTAAAAAAAATGTATGGCTACTATTTTGGCAAGTATACTTAAAAGTTGACGCATTTAGTCTTAATTCTAAAATGGTATAACACATGCTAGGTTTTGTTATAGTTGAGGCATGAAAATTTTTTTTCTCGATGAATCCGGATTCTATGCCAATCTAATTTAATGAGGTGAAATGTTGGTAACGCAACCTTCTTAGGTAAATCCAGGTTAAAATCTTTTTGAATGGAGACGGACTCATAATTTTGAAAAGAGAACCTAACAGGGATTTTTTATTCGTACATCTTTTGTTTATGTCATTTGCTTGATGGCTTTGATTTAAATCCATCTGTCCCAGAAGTAAAGATTCTGGAGTCTGTTGCTTAGATTGTATTTGCGTGTAATTACGAGTTCGTAACGTGAAGTTATCATGCCAAATAGATATACCGTACAGGAGTACGCCAACATGCATCTTATTTACGGAGAATGCTTATGTAACGCCAATGCTGCAGCTAGGGTGTATCGCGAGAGATACCCAAACTTAGAGCGTCATCCTGATTACCGAGTTTTTATTAATCTGCATCGATCATTATCCGAAGGTCGATTCCCTGATCATATGGCTGGTGAAGGAAGGCCCCTCTTGCCCTACGAGGACGAAGTCATGCAAGCTGTGGAAGAAAATCCAAGTATATCCGTACGTGAAATTGAGGAAAGCCTTAGAGTACCTAAAAGCAGTGATGATCTTCTTCCACAGCTTAAATAAGATGCATGTTGGCGTACTCCTGTACGGTATATCTATTTGGCATGATAACTTCACGTTACGAACTCGTAATTACACGCAAATACAATCTAAGCAACAGACTCCAGAATCTTTACTTCTGGGACAGATGGATTTAAATCAAAGCCATCAAACAAATGACATAAACAAAAGATGTACGAATAAAAAATCCCTGTTAGGTTCTCTTTTCAAAATTATGAGTCCGTCTCCATTCAAAAAGATTTTAACCTAGATTTACCTAAGAAGGTTGCGTTACCAACATTTCACCTCATTAAATTAGATTGGCGAAGAATCCGGATTCATCGAGAAAAAAAATTTTCATGCCTCAACTATAACAAAACCTAGCATGTGTTATACCATTTTAGAATTTAGACTAAATGCGTCAACTTTTAAGTATACTTGCCAAAATAGTAGCCATACATTTTTTTTACAGTACAGCTGAATTAATTTGGTTGACGAAATTATTTAGAATTCAATGTTGGAAACAAATTTAACTTTTTACTTAAAAGTGAGGCAGTTATGTAATTTTTTTTTATTGTAAATTGTAGCACGGCTATTCATTATAGCATTACAGAAAAAAAATATTCAAAAAGTAAATATTTACAGTCACGGTACAAGAAAGTTCATTACAGGGTGTCCGTTTTTTAGGATTTTTTTTAAACCTTCATAACATTTTGAAAAAAGAACATAGATTTTTTTTTATATTTTTCTGATACCCTCATGACTAGGCCTATCGCTGGTTTCCGGCTTATCGTTGACTTCTGGGACATCCTGTATATAAATATATTTTATTTTTATATTTATATATACAATATATATACTTCTATTTTTAGGTATTATTTTGCGAGTGGTCGGAGCCATGGCGAGAGCTTCGGAAACACGCGGACTCTGATCTGCATCTCATCCCAAAGATCAAAATGCAGGTCGTTTTCTCCAACAGCATCAAGAAAGACTACAAACTACTCCCGAGGTGAGATAAACCCTTTAATAAGGCAGAGTGACAATAGTTACCACTATAAATTGAACTCTATGTCATTGAAATAAGATTCAAAATCAATTTAAAAAATTACAAACCTATGCCTTAATGGTTAGAGAACGATCCCCAAACATGAAAATCTGAATTTAAAATACACAGTTTTATGCGACTTGTATACGACTTATTTAAAATTATAGTTAAAAAAAAATGCATAAAAAGGCTGCTATGTAGACAGACTACTTAGTAGACCAACATGCATGAGATTAACCGACTCGACAACCATATTTACTAGGAAGACATGAGATTAAAAAGAGCTGCCCTTGAGTTTGTTGGTGGTTCTTCTTGGTGTACTGAATTCGGAACCAGCCACTCATTTCTAAGTGTATTTTTTTATTACAGAAATAAATGATTTGGATGCAATTGAATAGCGGTAGCTGTTTCTGACAACCTCAAGCGCAGTTTCATTTTAGCCGAATAAGGAGTGGAAATAGTAAATGTTCTAGGTCTTTTCATTCACAAAAAAATAGAGAAGCTGCCGTAGTCCTGCGGTCCCAGTATGTTTGTAACACATTCGCAAAGTTAGGCGCAGTCAGTCAGTAAATCTCGAGCGCATCCGTGTTTCAGAAGGCAATGAGCCTTGCTGTTGGGCCCATTTTTCATTGTATTCCGTACGCAAATAGCTAAGCCATATCAGATACTCTTGGGTGGCTTGAAACATTCTAACAGGTGACTATTAGCCTAACACCATCTCCCAATCCGCGTTGGGCTCCAAGCCCATCTGTGAGGAAAGATCCTTAGCTCAGCAGGGATAGAATATAATATTTATTTTTTATTTTTATTTATTTATTTATTTATTGGAGCTCAACAGCAACATAAAACCTTTAACTTATAAATTTAAATAAGAAATACAGCCATTTACAGAGCTTCACTCATTATATAAAACTAGTGATAGGTACAGGGTATGCTCTAACTAAAAAACAAAAATAATACAGTAAAAAGCTTTACAGAATAACAATGTTATGATTGTTATGATGCAACTCATATGTGTTTGTGTGTATATGTGTGGGGGTGTGGGAGTATGAGGGTGTGTGTGGTGGTGGTGGGGGGGTTATTTTAGGAATATGATGTACGTGCACTTAACCCTACGCCTATAAGCTTGGGATCAGTATTTTTACTGTTAAGTGCATTCGATTAACAATTAACGTGTTAAATTATCTTAATTAAGGAGAAGTTTACAGATACTTTTTCTATAAGTAGCTTTCGTATTAGCAAATACATCAACTTCATAAAACTTTGTATTGTGAAGACGAAGCAAACGTGGAATAATAATAATAATAATAACTTTATTCTGGAACATTGTTACAATATAAAATACAATAGCCTGCACCAATACTTACTTACTACAGTACAAAAATATCACATGTGCCTGAACTAGGGAACCCTGTTTTTCAGGCGAAAATAGAACATAATATTAAAAAATAAGTATAAATAAATTGAGCTAGGTGTACATTATAGACTTGTTACATTAGAATAAGAATAATACATTTATTTCATAAGAACAGAAAAATTTGTATTAACAACTTGTTGAGGCCCTCTTTTAAACTTAATTAAGTTTGTGTCAGAGAAAACATTAACTTAGTAATACTCGTATCTCACCAACAGATACAAACTCAACGTCTCCCTGTCAAGCTTCAAACTGAACCTATCAGATCGAACCATCGGCCACCTCCTGGACTTCTCGGACAACCTGCCCGTCCCGGTGCCCAACACGGTCCCGGTCTCGTTCATGGATTCCGGAGACTACGCCGAGGACCTGGAGGACCCCGAGCTGGTGGAACTCCTGGGCCAGGACCGGGTCTCGGCAGACCCCGGGTACAAGGACCTGGTGCATCTAAGGCAGAAGATCGTGGCTGCGTATCTGGCTAGGAATAGGTAAGTTTGTGTAATAAATTAGGGAACTGTGTTTAATAAATTAGGTAAGTGTGAAGTGGCAGGCTCGGTTTCGAATTAGGTGGTTAGGTTAGATAAAATCTTGCAGTGATTTTTTGTAAAGAAAGTTACCACCTCCTTTCGAATATAAAATCTCATTTCAGCAAATATTGTAAATTTACCATACAGGCCGAAAATCAGTGAGGCTCGATTTCGAACCTGGCATGTACCAATGAGTTTTTCAAAAACTTACGTACATATTTATCACTAGCTCGACGGTGAAGGAAAACATCGTGAGGAAACCCGCAGGTCTCAGAATTAATTCTGAGACATGGGTAAATAGACCCAGTCCGGCGATGGGCTCACCACCTATCACGTTTAGGGGTCCAATGTATCTCGTGAAATGTGGGTATATCCAGTAATGGAATACCTCTGCCTACCCCCTTGGGGATGAAAGGCGTGAGATTATATTTATATATATTTATGTACCATACACTTCAGAATAAAATCTCCTTACAGTAAACTTTTTTGTCAATTTATTTTTCTTTTTTGACACTACGGCGAGAGAGTGAGACCTGCGCAAATTGAACATAGATTTGCCGCCATTAGCTTTTTAATTCGTTGCTTACTTGTTTTATTTATATGTATCTAGGCATTTTGCATGATTAATCAGTTAAGAACCGCTGGTTCCAATTGGAACCGAGACATAATTAAAAATCTATTGTGTCTGTGATTCATAGTCTGAGAGGTTAAAGTAGTGCATGCAACTGCATATTGTAATACGGTATTAAACAATTCTGTCATAGAATGATCAGTGTTTATTATATTAGTGTTTTAATAGCCCATATTATATGACAGTTGCCCAAACTACTATTAGAGTCATCATCATCATCAGCCGGAAGATGTCCAGTGTTAAACAAAGGCCTCCCCCATAGAACGACACAGCGAACGGCAACTTGCCGCTTGCATCCACCGGTTACCCGCGACCTTGAGATAAGATTTATTGTCATAACTGTGTACAGTGGTTGTTAACACATTTATAAAAGTTGGTAGGTATCAACAGTTTGCCTTTTTCAGACGTACAATAATAAATTTAAGAAAATTATACAAGAATGTTTAGTTTAGAACTTAGCAAAAAAATCACTTAAATTATAGAAGCATTTGGATAACAGCCATTCTTTTAATTTAATTTTATACAGGATACCAGTTAATGATTTTAAATGTTCGGGTAAATTATTAAATATTGTAATTCCTTGACGATGTCGTCGGTCCACCTGGTGGGAGGCCTACCAACGCTGCGTCTTCCGGTTCGTGGTCGCCACTCGAGAACCTTTCTTCCCCATCGGTTATCGGTTCTTCGAGCGATGTGGCCTGCCCATTGCCACTTAAGCTTGCATATTCTGAGAGCTATGTCAGTGACCTTAGTTCTTCGGCGGATTTCCTCGTTCCGGATTCTATCGCGCAAAGAAACTCCGAGCATAGCTCTCTCCATGGCTCGTTGGTTACTCTGAGCTTATCTAGGAGGGCTACTATTAGAGTGCAATTGTCCATCCATTAGGTCTAAGATGTACGTTGTATCGTCGGATCACTGCAGTCACTGACCACGTTGTTAACATTCTCCTTAGGGCATCCGAGTCGACGTTCGACAAGGCGGGCGCCAAGCTCGGCTTCCAGGAGGCCGACCAGGCGTTCGTGTCTTCCGAGCACAGCGATGAAGACATGGAGATATACGCGCGCTCCCTGGACCTGCCCGGCTTCGACGACAACGTGTCGCCCAGCAACAACATCAACACGCTGCTCAGGTTCATTGTTGGTAAGTTATGTTTCATCTCTCCGGGCGGAAAGCGGCAAATTTCGGCCCGCTGCGCTAAACAAAGTTGCCGCTTTCCGCATGTTTATAGACAGACAATTCTATGTGATCTGAGACATTTCTTATTTTACTTCCCTTGGCACGTAGGTAATATACTATTTCATCCCATCTGATCGAAAAGTGACGTTATGTTCCTCTATAACCGGGTAAATTAGCTCTTTTCTCCACTAGAGCAGGCAGTTGAAATTTGTAAATTATGTAAATTACTGGCTGTAAGTATTGGCTGTACGGAGCGGGCAGGCGGGGTAATTAGAAAAAAAAACACAATTATGTATACTTAAATCTTTAGATCAGTTTTTTAATAGATAGAGTGATTCATGAGGAAGGTTATATGAATATAATCAAAAAGGTTGGAAGAAAATCATTCTCTTTTCTAGAAACTTTTTCTTTAAACGTCTTTGTATATAATATTGTAGTGAAACACTGATAGTAACCAAAGCAAAGCGAGTCGCTAGTTATTCTTAAAAATACGTGAGCTCTACATCTTTCCTCTTCCAACAGGTGAAATAGTAATCAACCTGTCCCGCTCTGCGGAGCAAAAGGAGCGTCCGTACATGATGCTGAGCGTGACCAAGGTGTGCCTGGACGTGGCCCTGATGGAGTTCGGTCCTGCCGTGCAGCTGTGCGTCAGTCAGGCTTTACTGACTGACAAGCAGCACCACAGCAGCAACGGGCAGTATCTGGAGATGCTCACCAATGAGGGCGAGCTGTTCAACTTGTTATATAGAAAGGTATGGAGCATTTAGAATCACCGAGAAGATAGCCGAAGCGGTTATTAGGAAGTATTTAGTCGAGTCACTTATTGTATTGTGTATTAGCAGCAGTGATAACCTTACATTAAAGACCCTGCTTCACATGATGAAAATCAGTGAGGCTCGGGTTTGAATCCTGGCATGTACCAATGAGTTTTTCAAAACTTACGTACATATTAATCACTAGCTCGACGGTGAGGGAAAACATCGTGAGGAAACCCGCAGGTCCCAGAATCAATTCTGAGACATGTGTAAATGACCCGGTCCGGCGATGGGCCCACGTCCTATCACGTTTAGGGGTCCAAACAAGATCTCGTGTAAAGTGGGTATATCCAGAAATAGAATACCTCTGCCTACCCCCTCGGGGACAAAAGGCGTGAGTTTTTTTTATTATAATGTTAGCTGCAACTTGCGAACGTGATGGGGCAAGCGATGATCCGTGAAACCGCGCAGAACCGCTAGTAATATCATAAGAGGAAAGATTTTTTGTTTGAATTGGATGCACTCCGAAACTACTGGACCGATTTTAAAAATTCTTTCACCAATGGAAAGCTACATTATCAGGGAGTAACATAGAATATGTTTTATTCCTGTATTACCACGTGAACGGGAATTTATTGTTAAAATTTGCTATAATTGTAAAATGTTAATCGAAAAACATTTTCAGTTGTGTTTTGGGATAATGTTTTTAATTGATTACTCGCAATACAATTTCAATACCATCAAATATCCTATTCTTCCAATTAAAAAATATTCTTGATATTCTCCTTACAAAACGGCAATAGCATAAGTATGTACATGTATCCAATAATGAAACCCTCTTGCTGACTGATTTACGATATGTGTTTGTGTGTTTAGGTGCGTGCGGACTGCCCCGAGTTCAAATCGCACTTCCACAGCGTGGAGCAATCGTTGGTCGCGGACACGGGGCCAATTGCACTAGTGCTGCACGCGGCTGCGCTCGCGCAGCTCTGCAAGTACCTGCAGTACATCGCCGACAAGTGAGCTAAGCCACCATTAAGGAATATACAACAGTACTAACGTATAGAAGGCCGACTCGAATACTTTCCTTTGAGTATTAGCAGGGGAGGCACACTGCGTGACGTCATCGCTTTGCTACAAGTACATGCGGCCGGCCGCCACCCGGCGGTCTATTAGTGGTTGCCGCGCATTGGTTGTATAGATATTGAATTTTAATAAACTATTTTTCTTTACATTATATAATGTATGTATGTAGATAACCAAGTTGTATGTCTTCGTCCTACATTTTGCAGAAACAGGCAGTTTTGAAGTCATAAAATAAAGGCAAATTACACAGCTTTTGTTTAGTTGGGTGGTCTTTAGTACCTAAATAAAGAATAATCGTAATATCGCAGGTAAAATACACTATTATACTAACTACTACTACTGACGTATAATTTAATGGGTCGAGCTGCCGGCAACTCTAGGTAAGGCTCCGCCTCTGAAAGAGCGCGTTGCATGCGATAGAAAGAGATGGCCATATTTAGGCACGTTTGGCATACCTAAACAGGGAATTTGTTTACAGTGAACCTTCTGTACGTAGTACTATTACTTATTCTGTGGTATTAGTAAGACAAAAGCGTATAAAACAGCAATAAGCGCGTGCGTTAAACGCTTGGCAGTCTGTGACCGACGAACGCCCCTTGCGACTCGCCTGTCGAGTAGCCAAATATTTGAACAGTCAAGAGCACATTAAACTTTACACTGGTAATGCGAGTCTGATCTCTAAAGCGATTGTAATAAGAACGATACAAAGTCCAATGTGTCAGGCTCCACGTGCTCTTGACTGAACCTAAACTGAGGAGTTGGACATACCTGATGGAGCGCTGAATGCGTGGGAGGGGGAGAGAGAAAACTTGGACATAGACAGGGAGTGAGACAGAAATATTAGGGGTACGTATTTGTGTGTCAGAGAGAGTACAGTGGAAACAATTAGTCTTAGCCGGTCTGTACATAGGCTTGGCCTGTGCAAAACCGCCTCATACCACTAAAAATGTTATTACGCAGCCATTTGCGCAGCTTCAGAGCGGCCAAGTTAAAACAGCTGTACTGTTCTCGTATATTTGCGTGTTGTAGTTCGTGTATGGCCTTTCCACAGAGAAAGAGAGTGGCGGGGAAATAGGATATAGACAGAGTACGCATATAATTGTGTCAGAGTTATCGTGTATGTACGATCTTTCTCAATTACACAGAGATAGAGCGAGAGAGAGAACGGGGGGAGAAAACAGAGAGGAAACAAGAGTGTGAAAGTAAATATTCGTGTAAGGTGTATTTATGTGCATTCTTCGCTTTTCTAGAATACAAAACCGTCATGCACTGGATTTGAAGAAGGTGGTGGTCCCAAAGACGAAGACACTATGGGACCATTTCATGAAGCCCGAAGCGGACCCGCCCGTGCCTTCAGGGGCCACCAAGTTCAGCTATTCAGTCAGGTGACTCTTATTTCTATTGTATTTGAGCACAAAATTGTATAAAGTCTCACCCACGGCCCACCTATCCAAACTGCTTTGTTGCTCGTAATCATACATACATAAAGCTAATGCCATTGTCCCACGGGGGTAGGCAGAGACGATGGTTCGCAACTTTGCTCGATCTCTGCATACTTCTTTCGCTTCATTCACATCCATAAGCCTTTTCATGCCTCTTTTATTCTTCGCACTCCGGACCCCAGCTTTTTGAAGGACATCACTAATTTATACTCGTAAGCAGTACTTGTAAAAAGAGTATGCAGTAACTACATTTCAAGCAAATAAATGAGATACATACATAATTTCCTGTTTTCCATTGAGGTAGGCAGAAACAATAGATTGCCATAGCCAGACACGGAGCCAACAGACATGTTATGCACACATGGAGGAGTAGAAGTAGAATGCTCCTCCATTGTGAAAAGGGAAGATCTTCCCCTAGCGAGGTGCCCGTGCCGTCCAACGGTTGATGTAGGACATTTGTATTTATACAAACTCATTAGAAAAATATTAGATATTGTACTTAGTGTCGCTACAGACATATACATTAGCACTGAGCGGGAATCACTGCCAACTAAGCCAATTATTATTCCGAATATGGTTTTCTGTAGAAAAAAAACTAGAAAATTTGGCTATAAAGTTGTAAAATTCGAGAAAACATGAAACTGCTTATTTGTATATAAATTTGTACAGAATAAGTCAGCCGGGTTAGGTAGTTAGTGAGACCTTTTTCAACAGACTTCAAAAAATGAGGAGGTTACCCTTGTATACCGGTGTAATTCGACTGTGTGTTTTTTTTATGTTTTTTACCTCAGAATTTTCAACTGGGAGAACCGATTTGGACTTTTTTTTATTTGAGCGCTGGTGTTTCCCGTGTACAATTTCAATTTGGTCCAGTTCTGACAATGGCATCCTTGAAAAAACCACATTAGTTGAAGACGGTTTTTACTCTTTATTTAATAATTGTTGCAGAGCCTCATCGATATCGATACGGCTGTGTCACCTGGACTGCTCGCTGATCGAGGCTCGCCTTTCCTGCTTGGAGAGCGACTGCGTCTTCAGGGCCAACGACCGGATGATCTTCAAGCTCTTCCTCAGCTCTCTGCACATCGATGACCTGTCTGAAGCCACGCTTTATCCTAAGGTGAATTGGGTTTTAAAAAAAGCTAAAAATTTTGTATGGATTCCTGCATACCATGACGTCTTGTAAAGTAATTTTGATGGTAGTTTTCGTATTGAGCTAAATCAATAAGGTTTCGTACCAAGTTGATAAAATCTATTGGCTGGGTGCGAAGTAGGGGGTGGGGGAACCACGAATCGATCGCAGCAGCGCCCATGGTGGCTAAAAAAGAAACTTGGGTCGGACGAACTCAGACGAACTGTCACTTTTTACTAGAGAAATTTACGTATTCGTGCATTCTTAGTGGAAATAAATACTTGAACATGGGTAACGAAACCTATTGCGTAGTCAACTGCAAGAATAATGGCAAAAATAGTGATCGCAGATTCTATAAATTTCCAAGAGCAAGTTGGGAACAAGATCAACGACTGCAATGATGTTTTGTATGGCGTTGATGTCACTGAAGTTTGTCTAATTACACTAGCTTCAATGGTGTGGCTCATTTGATTTTCACATTTTATTTCTTTTACATCTTGCACATGTTGAGCCAAAACTAACTGTTTGTCTTTTGTAGTGGTTTGTAGCTGGAAAACTATATTGTGCGTTATTGTCCGGAATCCAGTTTTTATAATCAATTTGGCCATGTCAAAAGATTTTAATCTCTTTGGGCCATGTTGAACTGAAAATACACAACAGTCTGCATTATTATCGACAGTACTGCTATAAATAATGGTCTACAAGATACATGAAACGCTGTAGTCGATAAATTTTGTCCATTTCTTTACTTATTTCCCGTGAAGCCATAAGAAAGTCCGTGTAGGTATACTGCCTGAAATTTACTGATTGTGGCATTTTTGACGGTAAATAAAAAAGGTCAACATTATTATCGACGCTATAGAGACTTACAATATCCAACAGGACCTAAGTAAATAACGTTGTTTCACTGAAATTATTTTTGTGTTTACTTACTTTTCGTAATGACAGCCAGCCATTTGACATTTCAAAGTCCGCCCTAATTTTTACCACTAGTTGGCGCTGTCATTGCGCACCTAGCCAATATTATAGTCAGAGCGGAACCATAAAAAATTGTTTCATTTGCAATACAGTTTTGCACGGATATGACAGATTTTTTTTTCCGGAGCAGAAGGGGTTGAAATGAGGGGTCTAAATTTTTAAGTGGATTGATCAAGTTCCATTACAATTCCATTTACGTATAACATTCAGTAAGAGTCAAACAGCCTTATCTTCAACTTAAAGTATGCGATCATCTGATCGAAATTTACTCACAAAACTCACAAGTACGAGATTGGGGCGTATTATTTTCAAGAAATCACCAAGTCGAGAAAAAAAGTAAACACACCTCTGAAAGTAAACAAGAAAACCTCAGATTACATGTGATCTGGGACATTTCTTATTTTACTTCCTTAGATATGAATTTTTTCGGCAAGAGTAGAGCCATTCCCACCATCACACATAATAATAATAATATGTGGTTGGATCAAGGGTGAGATACAGAAGGCGGTGATCTTGGACACGGGACACAATTCACACACGGTTATTTAGTCCCAAACTAGGCAGGGCCTGTACTATGGGTACTAATCAACTGATAAACATACTTAAATAAATAGGCTCAGAAATGACGTCGAGTTGCGGAAACAAGCCCGCGTTACCATACCATACCATAGATATGTAATATTTCATTTCGCAGCTGGTCTGGCCGGACGAGGACAAGATAATCGAGATAAAGTACGTGCGAGCAGCGCCGAGGTACTACGGCGAGCAGAGCGTGAAGGCCAACGGGGAGCTGCGAGTGCGAGTGGGAAGGGTGCACGTCGTGCTGCTCTACTGCCTGCTGCACCATCTACAGGTCAGTCTGTGATGAGATACATAGAAACATGGTTGTATGTAAAGGTAGGCTTCCGTGGGTCACGGCTGATCGCAGCCGCACGCGACTGAAGCGCGCAGCTGATGCGACAAGTCAATTCAGAGCAGTGATAGCCCGGACGGTTAAAGAGCCGGCCGAAAATCAGTGAGGCTCGGGTTCGAATCCTGGCATGTACCAATGAGTTTTTCAAAATTTACGTACATATTTATCACTAGCTCGACGGTGAAGGAAAACATCGTGAGGAAACCCGCAGGTCTCAAAATTAATTCTGAGACATGTGTAAACAGACCCGGTCCGGCGATGGGCTCACCACCTATCACGTTTAGGGGTCCAATGTATCTCGTGAAATGTAGGTATATCCAGTAATGGAATACCTCTGCCTACCCCCTCGGGGATAAAAGGCGTGAGATTATTATATATTATACGTATAGAAGAGCGCTCACCACCTATCTCGTTTAGTTTAGATAAAAGGCGTGAGATGATGAATCAATTTGTAATGTCACCATGCAGCAATTCGCGGAGCCCCTGGTCCCTAGTGCAGTGGCATCCTCAGCGGCCTCAGCCTGCGAAATGGCGGCCGGGAGGGGAAAGGGGGGGCTGCGACAGTGGAGCGCCAGGCTCAACCTCGCCATCGAGGTAACTCAGAGTTCTGCCTGATACACCTAATAGTACGAGATCCGGCTGCAAAAAAGTGTAGGAATCGAGTATATGGTACAAACCAAATTTTTACGCATATTTACGATCAGTAGAATATATATCTACAAGGGTGCCCTATCGAAATATGGCCGCTAGTATTTTTAATAAAAAAAAATATTGATTTTTGCGACGAAATTTCATTCACTTGTTTATTTACATAAAATATCGTCCACTTCACGGCAATATACATAAAGACTCTGAAAAATCTGCAGATTTTTATATTGTTATATTGCCGTGAAGTGTAGCATATACTCGATCCCTACACTTTTTTGCAGGCAGATCTTAGGCTATATGTGTCATTTTAGATTAAAAGAAAATGAGTTGCAAGATTTCACGCCATCATACATAACATTAGTTACATACATACATTGCAAATTAAATAAAACCTTTTAAAAAGAGCTGCCCTTGAGTTTCTTTCTGGCTCTTCCCGGGGTACTGCATTTGGAACCAGCAACTCGTCAGTGGAGATGGGCTGCTGTTAACATTTAGCCAGTCTTCATGGACGAGTTTAGAGTGACTTGTTATTAGACTATTGACTTTTCGAAGTGTATTTTTTGTACCTACAGAAAGTAAATGACTTTTGTTTTGTTTGTTTGTTTAACCCGCATTTGAGACTAACGTTGCATTTGGAAAATTATTTCTGATTCCCGAACGTCTCGAGCGTTCCGAGGATTCTATAATTGAATCGTGAGCGTAGCGACTGGTTCTAAGTTAGGATCCGAAGCGTAACGGAGTAAATTAGGGACTCAAAGACACGAGATGCAAATATATTTTTGCTCTCGTGTGGCACACAGAACTTTTCACCTCAGCAATGAAAAAAATACCAATTACGAGAATGAAAAAATACAACATTTGAAAAAAAAACATTTGTTCTATTAATTTACACCAAGGAATATTTCTCTAATTGTATTTATTTATTAACAAGAGATGGCTTAGAATAAAATAAACTCGGTTATTTGGAATTTAGCACAGATCCTGCAATCGAGTTAAAAATATATAGCAGCATCAGTGACAATGGCGAAATGGCAAACAGCCAACGGGCATCGGATTGTAACTCGATGCCGCATCCGCACGATTCAAAATTAAAAAGGCTACTTTCAGTGTTGCCAACTTAGCTACTTTATAGCTAGATCTAGCTATTTTTGGGTATCAGGCAGCTACAATTTACAAAATCTTGTAGCTAAATTTTTTAGCTACTTTTTCTGGCTACTTTTACTCTTTTACAAGATGTGAGTATTTTCGAGACTTTATAGTAGGGTATCAGTCCTTAAATTGTACCTAAACGTGGCTGGCTTAGGTATGTATTTTATTACTAATACCTGAATAAATGAATGGGATAAACATATTTCTTCGTTTAAAACTTTTATTGCGTTCTGTTTTGTCTTATTTTATAAATTTAAAATGATTTCTCGCTGTTTTAAAAAACTGAAAATTGATTTACCTATGAAAAAATACACGTAATCTGCTTACTTTACCTAGTTTAAAGTGTTAGCTACTTCTAGCTACTTTTTTGTGTCAACAAATCGGGCAATCTGGCTACTTTTCGCAAGATGTCTAGCTACAAGGTAAGGGTAGCAGTTGGCAACACTGGCTACTTTGCCTCACTCTGTGAGC
Organism: Ethmia dodecea; assembly: GCA_963855545.1. Lineage (NCBI taxonomy): Eukaryota > Metazoa > Arthropoda > Insecta > Lepidoptera > Depressariidae > Ethmia > Ethmia dodecea. Next base: position 1,108,756 of record OY979448.1, read on the forward strand.
AAAATGCAACTTCACTGTGTCCTCGCAGCAAAAGCCTCTTGTTCAAGCTGCTGATATAATAATATTTTTATTCAAAGTAGGGACTTTGAAATCCACTTTTCGAAAGTCTTTGCAACGAAACTACTTCGGCCTGTGTATAAGTATTTTAAAAACAGCAATATATATTTATTTTCTATTCAGATTCACGCGCCAGTACTGCTGCTCCCGCAGAAGCCATCATCACCCAATTTATTGGTCCTCAATATGGGTAAGTCTCATTTTATTCTGTGTAGCCTAAAGCGTGTTTGTGCAACAGACATCCAAACATCCCAGAAAAAGAAAGATCTTCCTTTAGGCGAGGTGATCGTGCCTGGGGACCGCGGTCCAACGGTTGATGTTATACAGTTGTATTTATACAAACTCTTTAGAAAACTTCGATAGCGCGGTTTAGAACTCGGGCGTCTATTGGCTTAAAACAGTAACAGTTTAGAGTAGTGAAATCTGAGGCATGCGTAACAGGCGGCGATCCCATTTAGGGACCAAAAATTCGTAGTGAAAAGTGGTTATTCTCAGGAACACTACTGGGATATTGGGTGAGCATATTTTTTATACTAGACAGAGCCTGTACTATGAATATGTAGCAACACCACATAGAACGCGCCAATAGACAGCCTAGTTCTAAACCGCGCTATTGGAGTTTTCTAATGAGTTTGTATAAATACAACTGTCCAACATCAACCCTTGGACGGCACGATCACCTCGCCTAAAAGATCTTCCCTTTTCTTGATGGAAGAGCATTCCACCTCCGCTCCTACATATCTGTTAAAAACTGTTGAAAAGTGAGTATTTCCGAGAATAGAGCACCTCTGCATACCCCTCCGGGACAAGGCGTGATTGTATTTAACGTTCCCCTCAGGTGACCTCCTGATAGAGAACTTCTTCAAGCAAGTGACCGTGCAGCAGGAACATGGTCCCCAGAACCCCATCATCGACAACATATTGGTGAAGCTGGTGGACGTGACGCTTTCCCGCGCCGTCATGACCCTCGCGGCCACTCTTCAAGTTCAGGTGCGTGTGAATACATCATGGTGATGATGAACTCGTCGGTGGAGATGGACTGCTGTTTACATTTAGCCAATCTTCATGGACGAGTTTAGAGTGCCTTGTTATTAGTCTATTGACCTTTCTAAGTGTACTTTTTGTACATACAGAAAAGAAATGATTTTTGATTTTGACTTTTGGCCGTCCGTCCGTCCGTCACCAGGCTGTATGTCATGAACTGTGATAGACAGTTGAAATTTTTACAGATGATGTAGGTAATTCTGTTGCCGCTATAACAACGAATACTAAAATACAATAAAATAAATATTTAAGGGGGCTCCCTCATACAACAGCCATGATTTTTTGCTGTTTTTATAGAGTCGTGCGCGAGCCCGACTCGCACTTGGCTGGTTTTTATTTTACCTACAGAATGTTTGTTATACGATTTATAACTCAAGAACGGCTGAATCGATTTGCCTGAAAGTTGTTGGGGAGGTAGCTTAGAACCAGGAGACGGACATAGAATACTTTTTATTCCGATATTCCCACGGGAACGGGAACCCCGCGGTTGAAACCATGGGACCCTGCTAGTTTGAAATAAAAGCTTCTAGAAATGGAGTCCAAAAATGTTTGCGAATCCAGGAGCCGATCCTGGAGCCTGTATCTCTCCGCTGCGACATAAAGCGCACGGTGTGCTACCAGCAAGCTCAGAGTGCAGTCCGCGAGCTGTTGCTCTGCGACGCGCATGTCGCCGTTGATGCTGTGATCGTGAACCTGGGGCAGAGGGATCTCGCCACCGTGCTCTGCGTCTGGACGGAGAACCTCAGCGAGGCGCATTACATTGGTAGGAAGCCAAGGCCTTAACCTTTGGTTTGCCGAGTCGCGAAAAAAATCTGCACCCGCGTATTCCGGGAACTTTGCGCGAACCAAAGAGATTAAAATATAATAGGGCATAGAGGGGACAAAGCGAGGAAAATTTGAAGCCAAAAGTTAGTCCAAGTGGAATAAATCTAGTACAATTTCGACCAAATGACAGCTCGCGTTCATACTAACTGACATGACGCTTGAGCTTCAAACATGCTTCAAAGTTTTGTATGAAAATATTCCCAATGCCCCCTCTATGTCCTATTATATATTTTAATCTCTTTGGCGCGAACACTTCCAAATTCAAACTTTCTAAGGGCTCATATAACCAGTTTTTGTGTCAAACTCAGTCTGTCTCTGGTCTTTGACTTATTGGGATTCTATAAAACACAATTTTAAACTCTATATGTTTGTTTTTAAGGCCAAAATTGCGTAAAAACTAATCGATATCAGTTTCGCATACGGGTGGTATGGCGCGGATCCGGAAGCTGGAAACAAATTATCGGACGCGGCAGACAGCCGCGACTGATACGCGTACACAGTCTTGAATTCAGCACGCCAGATTTCTGTCGGACGTCCGAACGCTCAAGGTTAAGTCCACAACTTACGTCCGATAGTCTGCACAGCTCTGTGTACACTCATTATCTAGATCGCGGCTATCATCCGCGTCCGTAAGCCGCGTCCGATAATTTGTTTTCAGCTTTATATTTTCCATAAGTACTATCAGTACAAGTTGAAGCTATCATTGAAATTCCCATTCTTCTAAAAACATCATCATCAACCCGCAACAGCCCACTGCTGAGCAAGTATGGGCGATACTTTAGTAGGTAATAATAATAATTCTTTATTTCAGAGTACTTCCAGTAGGTTTTATTACATAATAAATTGTGTGATGAAGTTTTAAGATAGTAAAAGTTTTTTAGAAAAAGTTAATTTTATTCTTATTAGCGCATTAAAATAAAAGCTTGTTTTAAAAATGATTTTTTACTCTTTATTTATATGATTACAGAGTAGGTATATAACTAGCCTAGTGAACTACAGATAAATTAATGACATTTGTTTGCAGGAAGCATAGTACCCAGTTCTCCGGTAGAAACGATTCCATCCGATATATCAGTGAAGAAGCTGCAAGCCTTTTTCGCGCAAGGGGAACCAATAAGGAAGGAAATTGTATTGAGGTACACTTTTTCTTGTGTTGAGCTATCAATTGTCTTCTAAGAAATGGATACTTATCAATAACATCAATGATTGAATGACTTTGAACTGATTTCAAGTTACCCTGTAATAAGTTTGTTACCGATTTCACTAGTTTGACTGGGTCTGTTTGCATAATTTGTGTTTGATTTAATTTAAATAAGGTACACTCTATGTATTCAACTCGGGAGTTATTTCTTCTGATAAGCCTTGGTCTAGCTAGTGAGTAAAAATACGCTTTTAGAAAAATTTATAAGGTCCATAGTTTTAACAAAAAATGTAGGTTTCAATACACACTCAATGGTATTTTTAGTATAACAATAAAAGCTGTATTCTAAAAAATAATATAGACAAAAACAATCTCACGCTTTTTATGCGTGACTGACGGGGTAGGTAGTGGAATTCCATATGTGGACCCAGTATATTCTTTGGACCCCTAAACGTGGTAGGTGGTGAGCCCATCGTCGGACTGGGTCTATTACACATGCTTCAGAATTTATTCTGTAATTGTAATGATGAGCGAAAAATAACCTCAAAATAAAACGTTCTTCTTCCAGATTAACCTTAGAAGGCGTAGAGCTGAAACTGTTCTCAGACATGGACGAGGTCCTAAGCTCTCCAGTCCGGGACCTGAACCATGGACTGGCGAAGCTCACAGCTGGAGAAGCGACGGTGCAGCTGGACTGCTTCTCGGACGGCAGCATGGAGATGCGAGCTAGTCTCCAGAGCTTGCTCATCGAGGATATTCGCCCAGAGCCAAGTGTGCTAATTAGGAGGTTAGTGTATGACAGCTACTAGTTTGTAGCGACATCTATAATCCTACTAATATTATAAATACGAAAGTTTGTATGGATGGATGTCTGGATGTATGGATGTCTGGATGGATGTTTGTTCCTCTTTCACGCAAAAACTACTGAACGGATTTTGATGAAACTTTACAGTTATGTAGCTTATACATCAAAATAACACATAGGCTATATTTTATCCCCGTATTCCCACGGGAACGGGAACTACGCGGGTGAAACCGCGGGGCGCTGCTAGTAATAATATAATTTTCTCCACATTTAGGTAGGTATAGCTTACATATAGGTTCTTAATAAAGGTTGTGGGAGACTGGAGCGTGAGCTAGGTTGAAGACCTGTGTTACAGGTCTCCAGGCCCAACTCCGTGACAACAATTTCGGGATGAGTCCTGGAAACCTGTAACTATCCGTATCTATCCGTGTTACATAATATAACAAGAAAGTCGGACAGCATATTTCGCCACGTGTATTTAGGGGGGTTACCATGCAAGAAAAGTGTTTGTTTTTTTATCTATTTTACAAGACATTATAAACGGTGTTTCAAAATAAACCAGTGTCTTTAAACAAAAAAAACAAACCAATTACATGTCACTAACGTGCATTTAATTGAAGTTTCTGTAAAGTGCGGACCTTTTGACCGACTATCTCATTTCGCCGACTTTTTTGTATTTTATACAGTGGTCCTATAAATGTATTATTGTTATCTGAAAATAAATAATTTTTATTTAAATATTATCGTGTAATTTTCAACCCCAGTTACCAATGGTATTGATCTCGTGCGCAGGATCCTATCGTCCCAGGGGGGCGCGCAGTGCTCTGCCGGGGGCAAGGGCAGCGGCATAATGGTCCTACGGCCCGCTCTGCTCGACGTGACCGCTAGGGCTGCGCCTCGTCCCGGTGCAACGAGTGTGGACGTGCGCTTAGACCGCACGAGGTGCAACCTGGCGCTGCCATTCCTGCTGCAGCTTGCTAGGACGCTGCTCGATGCTATGCCTGGTAAGCGGGGCTAGGGGAGAGACGCTATGTGCGGTGGGAGGAAACGCTTATCACTTTATAAGGCAGGGGGACAATAGTTATCACCGTAAATTAAACTTTATAATAATTATATAATATAATCTCATGCCTTTTTTATCCCCGAGGGGGTAGGCAGAGGTATTCCATTACTGGATATACCCACATTTCACGAGATATATTGGACCCCTAAACGTGACAGGTGGTGAGCCCATCGCCGGACCGGGTCTGTTTACACATGTCTCAGAATTAATTCTGAGACCTGCGGGTTTCCTCACGATGTTTTCCTTCACCGTCGAGCTAGTGATAAATATGTACGTAAGTTTTTGAAAAACTCATTGGTACATGCCAGGATTCGAACCCGGGCCTCACTGATTTTCGGCCGGCTCTTTAACCGTCCGGGCTATCACTGCTCTTTATGTAATTGAAATAAGATTCAAAACCAGTGAAAAATTTCAACTGCCTATGCCAGTTAAAGGGTTATAATCGGTGGGAGGGGATGCCTGGTCCGGTAGGAGGGGATGACTTTCCCCGTGATAACGTCATCCCTTCCTACCGGACAGGGCAAGGGAATGGCTGCACGGTAGGAGGGTATGGCCTGTACGGTAGGAAGGTATGACTTTCCCTGTTTGAGGGGACGCAATGTCCAGTGGGAGACGATGCAATATCCAGTGATGGATATTCCATGCCCGATGGGAAGATGCGCCATATCCGGTGGAATGATACTTAATGTCCGGTGGGTGGAGACGCCATATCCGGTGAGAGATGCGTAAAGAGGGTGAGGACGGCATACCTAGGAATGGGGAGGGGGTAGTGACAGGCCGCGATGCCCAGTAAGTGCGACACGGTATTTATAAATGTCACATTTTGTGATGTGACGTTTACCCATGTCACATTCATCTGTAGCATTCTACAATTATCAGAAGGCTTTTTGTGAATGTGACATTCTATGCGCTTTTTTTTTGTTTGCTATGGGATTACTGCATACCTACCCCACGACTCAGGGGGCCGAGGGTTATGTGGGGTTCGACAGTCTAGTGCTGCTATACCCACTAAAACCCCTGGGGTATTCCTTCTCGCCGCTTCGGACCTGGGGGCTAATTCTACTAAATGTCAACGGTTACAGTTGGATGACAATGACATGGTCAGTCGATGGTGTTATTTGCTCTGAAAAGTGTCAAAATAAGACCATTGACTCACCATTGACATCTCATTGTCATCCAACTATGACCGTTGACAAAGAAAAAAAAATATTAGGAACACCTTTACATAGGAGATAAAAAATCTTAAAGATAAAAAACGCAGAACATATTTGGGTGTCCTAACGGGACCCCACTCAGCACAAGCTGTGGCGGTTTGTGAAACGCCCCAACGCTAGTATTATGTGGGGCCCCCATGTAGTACAATTGGCCCCCTGACCACGGCACAGCGGGTGACATTCTATGCGCCTAATTCAGCTAATCTTCAGTCACCACAAACGAATAGACCTGGCACCTGTAAGTTGTTGATTTGTACGTTGTTTTCAGGCGAGAAGAGCATGGAGGGCGGCGTGGTGAACCACGGGTACGTGGGCGACCTGCACTCTGCCAAACCTGGGAACAACAACCGGCTGCCCAGCTGCGACTCCACCAGCGGGTACTACTCCGCAGGTGAGTTCATTGGTCTCCTCTCTCTTTCACTCCCGCCGTCCCACTCGTACGCACATCCCGTTTCATGCACCCTGCTTACGTCGCATAACCATAAAATAATAATAATTATCGCCTTTAATCCACTTTTCACGAGATATTCTTTGGACCCCTAAACGTGATAGGTGGTGAGCCTATCGCCGGACCGAGTCTATCACACCAGACACATGCCTCAGAATTAATTCTGGGACCTGCGGGTTTCCTCACGGTGTTTTCCTTCACCGTCGAGCTAGTGATTATTATGTACGTAAGCTTTTTTGAAAGACTCATTGGTGCATGCTAAGAGGGCTCTTTAACACCACTTGATAGTGGAGATGGGCTGCTGTTTACATTTGGCCAATCTCTATGGACGAGTTTAGAGTGCCTTGTTATTAGACTATTAACATTTCTAAGTGTAGTCTTTATACTTACAAAAATTAATCATTTTTGACTTTTGATTCACGATTGAGTTATTGATTGATGATTATTGTTGATTGTGGTGCCCAGCAACGTCAGTCCCCGAAGAGTCCCCGGGGCTGTCCATCTCGGTCCAGCTCCGGCAGCCGGAGCTGATGTTCTTCACGGACCAGACCAAGTCCGAGGGCCACGCGCTGCTGGTCCGCGCCGAGGTGCTCCTGGACTACTCCTGCCACTCCAGCTGCCAGAGCTTGGTGGTCTCGCTGGCGGGGCTGCAGGTGAATTCACTGACCTTCGAGGCCGAACTGAAGTGAAACTGCATTTTATGATCGACTAGCGACGCTCCACGGCTTCGCACGAGTGCAATGCTGATACTAAAACCTTCCTCTTGAATCACTCTGTCTATTAAAAAAACGAATCAAAATCCGTTATGTAGTTTAAAGATCTAAGCATACATAGGGACAGACACAGGGAAGCGACTTTGTTGTACTATAAAGTGATAGTGAAGTAAGACGCTTTTGCAGTGATAATGAAGAAAATCAAAATATGCAATTTTTGGCGCTCTCGTCCCGTAGGAACACAGAGGGTGCCACTTCTCTCATTGTCACGTTTCGCCTGAGCCGAGCGTGGAAGCGAGATCGCGGAACATGTGAATGTTTTCTTTTGTCGTTATCACGTGAAATTATCGTCCGTAAACCGACTTTACAGACAACAAATTTTTATATTTCTAATTAATATTCTAAAAGAACATCAAACTCGCCAGGTGATGTCTAAGCTCCAGTCGAAGCTGAAGAACCTTCCGCCCCAGCTGGTGCTGAAGCCGTGCGACGTGGAGTTCTCCAAGTGCTTCAAGAACGCGGATGAAGGGGTCAGGGTCAAGATGGCCGTCTCGGACATCGAGGTCCATCTCGCCGCTACCACCGTGCACACTGTCATGGGTGAGGATAGACTGGACTAGACTAGATTTCACAACTTCGCCCAAGGTCTGATTAAAGAAATAGCTTATGTCACTTGGTGGTTCTCCAACTATCTTTGTGCAAAAAAACGCGAGGCTGCAGGGAGACTTTGCCTGCGACTTCAACCAAGTTGTGATTTAAGAAATGGCTTCCAACTGTGTCTATGCTAAAAATCACGGCGATCCGAATCTCGGTTGCTGCGTGAAGAGACAAACCAAAAACACGCTTAATTTTGCAATATTAGTTAAATCAGATTATATACATATATACGCTCATGCCTTTTTCCCGAAGGGGTAGGCAGAGACAATAGACCGCCACCTGCTACGATCACTCATCCACATGTATCACTCGGTTCATACATGCTCGTCGGTTTCGGGTACTCTTTATCTGGCTTTTCTTCAGTACACCGCCCATCTGATCGGTGTAAGTACGCCTTCGTCACCCTCTGCGGACTCGCTCATTCGCAATCCCTTTATATATTTGTCTCCTTAGACGTCTTTTATCAATCCGCTCGATATGACATCATTTAGATTTGGTTCTTTAAAAATCCCCGGTTAAAAGGTTCATATTTTTGTTCGATACAAAGCAAAGGTATCAAACTACTCAGCCTATTTTATGACGTCCTCAATGTTTTACTTAAATCTTAATCTTTTTGAAAGACAAAACTGATTGGCTGACTGACTGATCGATCAACGCACCACCGAAACCGCTGGGTCATATTGACTATTGTCGCATAAGCCGCGCGCGTCAGTCGCATGCGATTGATCGCGCGTGAGTCGTGACTACGATCGGCCGCGATCCACGGAACCTTTAGGGCATCCCGTCTAGGGGGCACCAGAGACGACCGACAAAAAAAACCGAGCACACGATAGTTAAGGCTATTTCAAAGGGACGGAAATCTACCTTAAGATTTATTAAATAGCTTATAGGCTAATCCAGGACTGAATCGAGTATCTTTCTCAACAGATCTCATAGAAGAAGTATCCTCAGAGCTGAACATGCCAGAGGAGGAAAAACCCTTCAGCACGCCCACTTACAATTTCAAGCCCGAGAAGCCAGACGAAGACCTGTGGTCTCCGAAGAAGCTGACTCCTTACCTGTTGCTTAACCCTGAAGAGAGCTACGTCCAGCCGAAGTTTCCAGCTGGTGGGGTCTCTGAGACTTTCACCATGCTTGTGCCGAGTATAAGGCTACTTCTGGAGCTGGAGCAGACGGTGCGAGTGCCTGTACTTCTGGTGAAGGTTAGTACGCTGCAGAAGTACATTGTCCTGTTACGTACGCCTATTACGTAGCTGTTCGGAAAATAGGATAAAATATAGCCTATGTTACTCAGGGATATTGTAGCATTCTAATGGTGAAGGAATTTTTGAAATCGGTCCAGTCGTTTTTGAGTTTATTCGTTCCAAACATACAATAGTAGATTGTGTCATAAGGGAGCAAAACGATATTTTTACGGCGAGGGCGTTTTTTTAAATCACGAACATAGTGAATGATTCTAGGATAGAATCCCGAACGTAGTGAGGGATTCTAATGTAGAATCATGAACGAAGTGAGGGGTTTAAAGTACATAGCCCAAGGTAAAAATAATTTTGCGACCGAATGATACACTCTGCTTTTCATACCTCTCTATGAGAAAAATTATTGATGGCATTGTTTGCTTCTTCTTTTTGGTGTTTAACTATCACTGCAGTCACTGCTAGATACTTGAATTCATTTTAAAATATAAAATACACAAACAATTCGATGTTGGAATTCGAAAATTTGACGTATTTTACGCCTGTGAAAAATAACTACGAAAGCGCGCGCAGTGCCACAGCAATTTTTTCTGACAGTGTGGCACGACCATCGCATGCCATTCAGCCTTGTCAACCTAATGCGGCTAAAAATGGAACTAATATTTTGTTATACAAATGTTTGATGTAAACTACAGTGGCGCTACCCTTAGATGCAAAACTTATTTTGCTAATCTCTTTGGCTAGAATTTTGAAGAATATTTTTAATTCCAAATTCAAAACACTTTTATTCGCACTTATTAAAATCCTATCAGAAAAGACTGACTTTGCTCCCTCTTTTTGAGGACCAAAACGTCACTTTTCGAATAGGTGGTATGAAAAAATACATGAATCACTAAAACTACAAATACAAAACCAAAAATATCAATCTTTCCTCTTTATAATATTAGTGTAGATCTATGAGAAACAAAATAAATAAATCACTCAAGTGGTTAAAAGGGGTACTCTATTTTGGTAGTTACCAGTTGTTATGATTTGCCCTGGCTACCTCACTTCATATGTTGACCTCCCATTTCGGCCATTATCTATAAAACGTTAAAAAAAATTCGTTTGTTGTATGGCTCTCATACAAAACGTGATTTTTTTTGTTAAATAATGTAATTTTATTCTGCTTTTTAGTATTTGTTGTTATGTGAGGGTTCATCTAGCATGTCTATTTAATGACAGATGTCCTGCGAGGCGTCTGTGCAGGAGTGGTCTCGCAGTATGCGCGGGAGTGCGTCCTTGAGCCTACGAGCGTCCTGCTACAACGAGAGGGTGGGAGCCTGGGAGCCGCTCTTGGAGCCCGTCGTGAGGGGGGAGAACCGATCCAGGCCCTGGGAGCTAAGCGCCACGATCTTCCAGGTCAGGGGCTGCTCGCACTTAAGCCAAGGAAATAAGACACAATTGGTTTTTAATTGTTCTGTCGCGCATTGGAAACGCACGGTGCTTGACTGATTAATGGCACATTCTGGAATGGACAGTGGAAAGATTTACAAACCACATAGAAGACACCCACACAGAGAATGGGAAATTCTAGGAAAGTGGCATTAGGGGAACGGAAAATTCTGGGAAAGTGACATTCTGGGATGGGGACGTTCTGGAAATGGAGCACTCTAGGAAAATAACATTTGGGAAAATAAATATTTTGGATACCCCATATTATATTCTGGGAAAAAAATCTGGGAATGGTATACTCTATTATAGGGATATTTTTTTATACTTATAGTAATTATGAGAGAAAATGATATTCTAGAAGATACATTACAGGAATAGGACCTTCTGAGAATGACAATATTTCTAAAAGATATTCATGGAAAAATGATATTATGGGAAAATCGAATTTTTAAAAAGAGACATTCTGAGAATTTGATAATGATATTCTGGGAATGGGACCAGTGTTATATTTTGCGGAATTTTATTCTATCGGCGCACTCCGGATGCTCTAACCAAATGATTATTTAAACGTCAATTACAGGCAAAATCATACCCAATGTCATCGCGACTCGACACAACACAGCACGAACCAGAACCAGACACAGCTCAGAGCTCAAAGAAGCAAAGGAAGCGTAGCGAGTTCGAATCTGAGACCTCAGCAGACGAGTGCGACACGGACAACGAGATGACCTTCATAAGGAATCCGAACGGGACGGAGAATAAGGGCGTGGACTTCACAGCGGGGAGCATGTCGTTCATTACGGCTATAGACGGCGACGAGTCGGACTCGGAGAATGAAAACGGGTTAATGGATAAACTGGCCACTGCGATTGGACATTTGTTTACTGAGTGAGTAGTTTCAAGTTTGCTGGCATGTACCAATGAAGTTTTCAAAAAGCTTACGTACTTACACATGTCATAGCTTGACGGTTAAGAAAAACATTGTGGAAACCCGCAGGTCCCAGAATTGATTCTGAGGCATGTGTTACAGAACCGGTCTGTGTCCGACTACGTTAAGGGGTCAAAACAATATACTTTCTTGCTGGTTCTTCTCTGGGTACTGCATTTGGAACTAGCAACTCGTCGGTGGAGATGGACTGCTGTTTACATTTAGCCAATCTTCGTTGATGAGTTTCGAGTGCCTTGTTATTAGACCATTGACATTTGTATGTGTACTTTGTTGTACTTACAGAAAATAACAGTTTTTTTACTTTTTGACGTTTTTTGAATTTGTGAATTGTGGGTATTTCCAGAAATGGAATACCTTTCCCAACCTGCTCGGGAATAAAATGCGTGATATTATTTATTTTTTAGTAATTGGTTGTGATGCTTGTGCAACACCACCCTGGCAAGAAATATATTTGTGTTACGTGGGTAATGTGGGTATTTTCAATATAATAGGATACATCTGCCTCAGGGAAAACGCATGGGTATTGGGTATATTTCCTTTATTCATCATCATTTGACGGGCCTATTGGCTCAGTTGGTAGTTACCCTGCCTTCTGAGTCGGAGGTGGTGGGTTCGAATTCCACTCGGGCTAACATTAGTGTACATGAACATGTCTATTGGCTTCGTGTCTGGTCGTTTAATAGTAATTTAAGTATGTTTATCAGTTGTTTAGTACCCATAGTACAGGCCCTGCCTAGTTTGGGACTAAATAACCGTGTGTAAATTGTGTCTCACAATTTATTATTATTATTTATTTTATTCAGCGACTCAAGCGCAGAAGAGTTAAGCAACGATGATGACTCGTCTGCGCCCGAGCACAGCGAGGTGGAATGCGAGAGCGAGAGGGAAGATGACGTCGATAAAGCTGTCACTTTCATCGACGGCGACGTCAAAGGAAAGAGGGAGGGAGAGCCTAAGACTGTCACCTTACAGGTATTTATGTTTTTTATTTATTAATTTTGCATCCAACAGCTTCACAACATAGTATAAAACAAAGCCGTTTTCAGCTGTCTGTCTATCCCTATGTATGCTTAGATCTTTAAAAGTACGCAATGTGTTTTGATGCGGTTTTTAATAAATAGAGTAATTCAAGAGTAAAAGCTTTCTCTTGAATCACTCTATATCAGCATTGCACCCATACTAAGCCGGGGCGTGTCGCTAGTAACTTATGAATGTCGCAGTGTTAAGGCTGATTCATGTTACAACGGGACGTGCCCCGTCCGGGGCGAACCATCCTACAACACGCCTCGACATTTGGCCGTCCGCGGGCCCGTCCCGTTGTAACATGAATCAGCCTTTATTATAGAAGCATTTATAGTAAAATTTCACTAGTGGTGTTATGAATGCACGGACTTTTGACAATCATCTCCATGTGACACAATATCACGGGGCGATCTTAGTTAAATTATAATTTTCATTACGCAGATTTAGTGTTAATTTACTAAAAAAATACATGGTATATTATATATGGATGATAAATATAATTCAATGCGTCATGTTTAGCTAAAATATAATGTAATTTCATATTTTGTAATGTGCATGGTGGCACGTGTAATAATGTAATTTTTTTATAGTTCCGTACCATGTCTTTGAAACCATATGAGGTAAACACTTGTAATATTATCAGTGTATCTATAGCCGCTCTACAACAACAAATAAAAAATAAAAAGTTAAAAATGAAAGGGATCCTACACACTTGAAATTTTCACAGAGTGTTTATTACTACAGCCACTATAACAACAAATAAAAACAAAGTTAAAGATGAAAGGGCTCCTACAAGACACGTGCTTTATCGTACGGAACCGAGTCCGACTCGCACTTAGCCAGTTTTTATGACCAAATATCTGTCCTACCAGGACCCCCTTCGCGAGGACAGCGTAGACTCCGGCCTGGACACGGAGAGCTTCGCCGAGAGGAGTTGCACGTACGTGATGCTGGAGGCACGGGACATGCTCAACGTGACAGTCACGCCAGCTGCCACTCGCGTGCTACTCGCCTTGGCCAACGCCTGCAGTGACAGGACGGCCGCCGTCACCGCACTAGTGGCCGAGAACCCGCCTCTCACTCTCATCAATGACATCGGTGAGTATTATTGAGACGTGTCAGTGACACTATGTAACAGTCACACGCGTGTTAATCTATACATATAATAAAACTCTAACGGGGCCGTGTCTGTACATTAAATATTTTTTGAAAATTTTAACGGTAGTGTATATAGTTATCGATATAGATACCGAAACACCAATTTTTGGAATTTTTGTCTGTCTGTCTGTCTGTCTGGTTGTGCACGCATCACTCAAAAACTACTGAACGGATTTTGATGAAATTTGGTATGGAGATAATTGAGTACCCGGGTCAACATCTAGGGTACTTTTTATTCCAGGAAAATATCTCATTCCCACGGGAAAATATAAAAACTGGTTAAAAAGAGAAATACGTACTACTCCGAAACGATAACACCTAGAAACTTGAAAAATGGTATGAAGGTGTCTGATATGTCATAGGAAATTGGTATGAAGGGATTTTTGGAAATTCCCACGGGAACGGGAATAAACTAAATCCAAGCGGGAAAACGCCGCTGGGCACCCGCTATTTGAAATATGGTAGGTATGTAGGTTAATATGTCGTAGGCAACCACTATGAAGGGATTTTCGGCAATTCCCACGGGAACGGGAATAAACGGAATCAGCGCGGGCAACGCCGCTGGGCATCCGCTAGTCATAAATAAGTTTGAAGTTTGTTTAAAGTTAATTTGTTTATTACGCTTTCACGCCTAAACCCCTTAACCGATTTAAAAAAATCTCTTTCCTCACACATGAGGAAGTGTGGCCAATCATTTCCCACACGAGCCCACCGCGGATTCGGATGGGCTAATGGCCACTTAACTAAGTATCTGACATATCTCAACTGACTGCTAGTTAAATAGATGTAAAACGCTTTGAGTAAATTTGTAGCGACACATAGAACGCTCCAATAGACAGTCGAGTTCTAAACCGCGCTATCGAAGCTAATGAGTTGGTATAAATTCAACTGTCCAACATCAACCGTTCAACCTTGGTCCCCAGGAACGATCACCTCGCTAAAGGAAGATCTCCCTTTTCATGATGGAGGAGCATTCCACCTCACCACCTCCATAAATTGATTGCATATTGTATTATCATCGCTCTCAATAGCCGTCTAAGTCAAAGTCAAAACTATTTATTCAATGTAGAGGCTATAAGTCCTCTTATTGAAAGTCATTGCGACTCCACCGCTTCGGTATGTATAGTCGAGGAGAAGAAGCGGGACAAGAAACTCCTCAACACATTATTCATTTAAGCAATCAATGGACTCGATTCTGCAAACCACCTAAAATTCCTAATTTTAAGTTAGCCTATCCTTCTTTATAGAATACGGAAGAAAAAGGAGAGAAACAAACCATAGATTGAAGAGTAACGTCAAACATGGAAAACCAACTAATTTGATGTCTTATCTGTCACTTTTATCCATGACCTCCTTATATCGTTGCTAAAATTGCTAAAAACGTGTATTTGAATGCCTCCGTAAGGTTCAATTTTGTTATTTTGACATTTGCGATGTTGTAAATAAATATGGCGCTTATTTCTGTCCCTATCCTTTCCAAAGCGGTGGAAAAGAATAGAGCTAACTTAAAATTAGGAATTTTAGGAGGTTTGCAGAATCGAGTCCAATATAATACAAAGCACTAGTTACATCGTTTTAGTGCTTTGCTGAGCTGGAGAGCTGGAGAGTTTCTAATGTTCCAGGGCCAGGATCCACGGTGCAGCTGAAGACCAGGGCGGAGACGGACCTGGCAGGCAACGACAGGGTGCTAGCCACTGCCGACTACGACATGGTGGACACCAGCAGGCCCAGCACTCCCGGGGACTCCTCAGCTGACCTCCTCGACGACAAGGACAGGCCGGAGACGACTGACGTCAGCGACGACTGGGACTGGTCAGTTTGGGTGTTGCGTCAGGCAGTGACGGATTTATACTCTTTTTAATTATAGGAAACTTCATAGGTCTATTAAGTAGAAAACTGTCCATCCACAAGTGACTTGTCAAACAAGTTTAGTGCATTAATTAAGAACGAAAATAAATAACAGTTTTTTGACGTGATAACGTCTTATGAATCGAAGAACGCCGGCTGCACACACGAACAAGCATGACTCATTGTCACTATTCCAATAATCGATTATAACATTTATTAATAACACAAATATTGGTCCATGTCATAAATTAATAATTTCTTACCAAAGTCGTTCTTTTATTATAATTTTTCAAAAAAAAATTGTTGTCTGTAAAGTCGGTTTACGGATGATAACGTCCTAAGAAATCATTCGATCTGAGCCGATCGTGCCTCTCTATCCCTTGCACGCTCAGATCGTCATGCTACTTCGTGCGTGCAGCCGGCGTTCATCGATTTATATATATATATATATATATATAATCTCACGCCTTTTTTTATCCCCGAGGGGGTAGGCAGAGGTATTCCATTCCTGGATACCCACATTTCACGAGATATATTGGACCCCTAAACGTGATAGGTGGTGAGCCCATCGCCGGACCGGGTCTGTTTACACATTTATAAGACACGTCAAAAATTATTAAATCTTGTAAGGAAATACACTTATCTATCTATTGGCAGCTTCGAGGGCGGCTTCCCTTGGGGCGCGATGTCCCCCCCCTCCCCCCTCCCTGGGGACTCGTCCCCCCACTGCCCCCCTCCCGCCGCCGCCCTCTACCGGCGATACACCGACGAGACGCTCACCATCAAGATGCAGGACTTCGACGACCTTACCGTAAGACATTATCTCTACATAGTGATTTGTAGTAATACGCTCTACAGAGTATCTGACTTTCTGCGAAACTTCAATAGTCATGTAAGCAGAATGTCAGAATTCCGACATTCTGCTTATCTGCCGCTCTGTGAAACTTGAAGACATTATAAAATGTTACGTCATTTGAATTATAATCTAGCCTAAAGACTAATACTTCTAAGTACACTATAATTAAGAATGTATCCATTAACACTTTTATTATTGTCTCTATTAAGGGGAAGATACTTTGTTCATGTGTTAATGTTAGCTGAATGTTTTAATTTCGAAATTCCGCTTATGTGTCGTTCTGGGATACGCGAATAGTCGTGTAAGCGCAAAGTCACAATTCTGACATTGACGCCATTCTGCTTAAGCGAGCTGTCCAGGCCCACCCACAAAAGGAGACTCAAAAGACTTGCAATAGTAGACAAGCTAGATAATGGATCCCTAGACTCTAGCATGAGAGAAGAGGTTTCTTAATGAAGAAATTACTCTGCAAAACTAAAGCCCTGTTAACCTGCTCGCAGATCAAAATAATAACAATAAATATCTGCTCAAGTGTCGTTCTGCGATGGGTGATATAGGTGCTGTGCCCGACCCGGTCCGTGTGCAAGCTGCACGTGCTGCACCCCAGCAGGAACGGCTCGAGGTACCACGTGGCCGTCGAGAGGACCACCACGTACACCGGACGGAGGGTTGTCGTCAGATCGCCGCTGCAGGTATGATAACAATATAATTTTGATCTCTAGTCGATATTTCTGGAAATTTCCTTTAATATCAGGTTATTTCTGAACAAAGAACAGTTTTCTCTTCCATAAAATTTATATCGACTATAACTAAAATTGTCCAAAAGTTTTTCCCAACTCCGCAAGGAGACCTCGTACGCCTAAGAAGTGTTACTGCAAGAAGTCTGAGCTGGTGGCAGCGAGGGCAAAGAACTACAAAAATACTTTATATACTTTCTGTTCTGAAGCAATCGGTTAAACTACAGTATATTTGCTATGAAATGACACTAACCACGTCCATCTGGCATCAGCATTCAGCATCTAGGAGATCAATTAGGGTCGTTACATATCTTCTCGAAATATCTGGAACGTTCTGGCAACTACAATATTTTTCCCGCTAACTCCAAAACCTGTTATCTCTTCCATAAAACTTCCATCGACCATAACTTCCAATTTTCAATAGAAAGTATTCTCCCCAGCTCCGCAACGAGACCTCCTACGCCCTAGAAGTGTACTACAAGAAGTCGGAGCTGGTGGCCGCGGGGGCGGAGCCCGTGGGCTCCTTGACCAACCCCTTCGACGACAAGCTGAGGATCGCGGTGGTGGCCCCTCAGGACACCTACAACGTTCCCCTGTACGTCGCCTACCACTGCCGACTGTACTTGCTGCCTTCCAACTTGGAGTGAGTATACAACGTCTGTTACGTTGAGCTTAGACAGTAACTCTTACTCTCACTCACGCACACACAACTCTCTCTGTTGTAAACACTCATCTCCACCTACAACACTCTTCCCCCTCTCTCTTTCTCTATCACATTTATACAAAACTTTTGCGGTCTCTTACATGCACCCCCATTTACATTTCTCTTCTACACACATCTCTCTTTCTCTCTCTCTCTCTCTCTTAATCTTCAGCATCTTCACCCTCGCACGCACACACATTTCTCTCTTCTCAGGCACCCCCATAACTCTCTGTCCCGGTATATCTCGCACTCTAAATCCATCTCTTTCACATCTCTCTCACGCACACAACATTTTTACATGAACTAAGAATGCAATTTTCTAAGAAGAGTAGACATTTTTGATAATCAAGCAAACGAGATAAATTATTGGGGGTAATTAACCATAGAGTATAAAATCCTGTGGTTGCAGGAGCTACCAGACTTCTCCGCAGGGCATCTGGTGGAAGGAGCTTTGCAACGATGGCTCCCCGAGAGACATGGTGTGCCCGGCGAGGGAAGACGGGGACTCCAAGGTCTTCGCCCTGAGGATACTGCCCGTTGAAGGTATCATATCACGATAGAGACAGTTAGTTTTAGGGACAGTTAGCTAGGGACACTTACTCTCGAATCTATAATAAGGCTTTCGACCAGTCACATGATGCCCACAATCTATAGAGTACTGCGGGTTGATGATATACACCCATCCCTCGTCCCCCAACAACTGTTACTGTCCCCCATAGGCTCGGCGGATCCCGGGTCAATTTATAGTGGGCCCACTACGGGCTGAGAATAAACGCCTCTGTCCCCCAACATTCGTTACCTACTGTCCCACCATTGTCAGTCGGGTAAGCTATTCTGAGTCAATATGAGTATACTGCTGTTCGGGACTAAACGTCCATCCCTCGTCCCCCAATATTTGTAACTGTCCCCCAGGGGGCCAATCTATAGCGTACTGAGAGTTAGGCTACTAAACGTCTCGTCGTCCCCCAACATCCACGACTATCCCCCAGGTAAGCGAGTCAGTCTGGTAGGCAGTCAGAGCTGTTAGTCGGGTAAGCGATCCCAGGTCAATCTATAATGTACTGCGAATTAAGATACTAAAAGTCCGTCCCTGGTCCCCCAAAAACTGTTACTGTCCCCCAGGCTGTCAGTCGGGCAAGTGGTCCCGGGCTTCAGCGCCCAGCCTGGTGGTCCGCATTCTGCCACCACTGTGGGTGTGCAGCCGTCTCCCACTGGCGATGCAGCTGTCCTGCTCGGCCCTCCAGTGGCGCGCGCGAGTGGAAGCAGGAGAGAGACTGCACTCACACAGACTGCAGCTGGCGCATGCGCATCGACTGCGGCTTGACGTCACGTACATGGGGCTGCCTTGGACCGGCAGCTTCACCCTGTCGCCGGGTGAGTGAAGCAATCTTTACTAATCTATTATGTAAAACAAGAAACTGACAGGCTGACTGATCAACGCACATCCGCTAGGTCTAGAAGCATGAAAATTTTCACCAAAGGTTTATTAAATAAATATAAAATAAATAAACAAATAAAAAGCAAAAGAAACCAAATTTTGCAGACAACTATGATAGGAATTATAGAGCGCCATCTATGAGAATTTTTAGGAACGTGGCCTAGAAAGTCCCTCAATAGCTCTTGGTCTTCCGACTATTCAATAAATAGAATATAAATGCCCGCCCCGGCATCACACCTTCTCCCTTTGAAACTTGTGATTTGTAGTAAATTATCTGAGTCGCTATCGTGTCGGTCACACTCCGTGTCCGTGTCGCAGACGTGTCTGAGAAGTCAGTGAGCATGACGACGGAGTGCGAGACGGACGGCGGCAACAAGCAGCTGGGCGTGAGCGTGCGCGTGGAGCGGCAGGACTGCTGGCTGCTCTACCTGCACGCGCCGTACTGGCTCATCAACAAGACCGCGCTGCCGCTGCAGATCAAGGTACCTCACCGATTCGGGAACGGTCGGGGACCTTCGCGTGCCGTCGGTGTGTTGAGCTCCATTTTAAATCAAGAGCAAATATTTTAAGGGTAGATACAAACATGTAAGAGAAATAGAATTAACATAGAAGTAAAGTAAAAAATTGACTTCAACTTATATGGTTTTCTCAAGGACACTACCTTGTGGTACACCATATTGATGGTACAATAGAGAGACCATAAGGGGCTACCCATAAATGACCTCAAACGTTGAGAGAGATGGAGCGACATCATGTGAAAAAGACGGGGGACTAGTCATAAACCTTGTGACGTTATATTTCCAATAATAATTATTTAAAATATGTGAAAAAAACTCATGGTTTTTTTTTTCTTTTCAAACGACTTTATAAAAGGAGGATGTTCTCAATTCGCGTATGTTTTTTTATGTTTGTTACCTCAGAACTTTTGACTGAGTGAATCGATTTTGATGATCCTTTTTTTATTTGAAAGCTGGTGCTTATCGTATGGTCTCATTTTCACAATTTGGTCCAATTCTGACAGCGGCGTCCATGAGAAAACCATATTAGTCTTAAATTTGCATTAAGTAGGTGCATGACAAATGGACGAATAACTCAATATCACTCCAACTGATTTCGATGATTCTTTTTTTTAACGACTTCAATAAAGGAGGAAGTTCACAGATCGACTGTATTTTTTTTAGTGTTTGTTGCGATTGTCTTTTTTTACAATTTTCTGACAGTGGCGATGCGAATTTACGAAGGGCCAAAAATGTTTGTGTTCTCCAGGCCCGTCACTCGGACACGTGTTACGAGGTGACGGAGGAGCCTTTGCTGTGGGCGGGGGGCCCCCGGGGGGGCAAAGTGCGCGTGAGGGCCCACCACTCGGCCTGGTCGAGGGCCGCACGCCTCGCCGCCGCCGCGCCCGGGCTGCTCGTCTGCGCGCACACCGAGCGACGGACGCACTACAGGATGCTGCTCACGGTGAGGCCTGCACTTAATTTCTGGGCCCCAAGGAGGGCCCCAGGGTACATAGCACCACCCGGCGGGGCCCCGCGTTGCAAGTAGTATCCGATACTGCTCACTGTGAGGCTTACACTTGATGGGGCCCCAAAGTTCATAAGCGGGTTGGCGTATATAGCACCTTTCTGCGTGGTCCCTTTGCACGCACTACTAAATGCTGACGGTAAGGCCCCCACTTATTATGCGGCCAAAAGGAGGGCCTCCAGAGTACATAGTACTGGTCGGTGTTTTCCCTTTGGACGCACTATAGGATGCTGCTCACCCACTTATTATGGGGCCCAAAGGAGGGCCGCTAGAGTACATAGCACCGCTCGGTGTGGTCCCTATAGGATGCTGCTCACGGTGAGGCCCCCTTTATGTCTAGATTGGGCCCAAAAGAGGGCCCCCAGGTACAGAGGCCTGCACATGTACATATTGGATTAGGTAACGAAGTATAAGCAAGATGACAACCATCCCGATAATTATCACGAAGACGGTGATTGTGGTATTTATTCGATTTAAATGTCCAAGCACTGACGAATTGTGGATATCCATGCGATTCTACATGCGATATCCAACCTGTGTTGCAATGACTTCTTGCGCAGCATCCGCTGAGTCCGTAGTTCTTTTTGCCTGTTGGATAAACATCTTCTTTTAAGCCAATATTGATTTTTAAAATCACTAAGTCTCTACATCTTCACACAGCAAAACTATTTAATTGTAGTTGTAATATCATACATCCAATGCCCGGTGAGGCAGGGTCGCCATATAAGGATTGGAGTAATGAGACAAACGACGTCCGAATCAATACTAATTTTTTTTAGATTATAACGGCTTTTAAGGATACAATTTCAGTAACATTCATATGGATATAAGTACTTAGTCTAGATACACTACAATATGGCCCCCAGGGCATGTAACTCACTTAGGATGGGGCCTCAAGGTCAATAGCACAACTCGGCATGATCCCGCTTCGCACGCACTACCTGGCGGTGAGGGCCCCTTACGTCTTGATGGGCCCCCAGGGCACGTAACACCAATCGTCGAGGCCCCGCGTTGCAAGCACTATCGGATGCTGCTCACCGTTACTTTACCCACTTATTATGGGGCCCCAAGGTACATCGCACCACTGGGCGTGGTCCCGCACCGAGAAACAATACCACAACAACGCAAGAAACTGAGAGAAGAAATGTTAGTGGCTCGAAAAAAAGGACTATACGCAGTGATAAGGAACAACATGCTATATATAGACGGCCAATTAAAAAACACGGAACACTGTAATAATGAAAATACCGATAAACAAGACAACAACGAATACTACCAGACTAATCAACAACACTCAAACGAAAAACAAAACCACCACTCCTTTCGAAACTCCGAATACAGATTTTAAAATACTCTACCAGAATTTCCAGAGCCTCTACAACAAACAGCATACACTGAAGCATTTATCGACGAAGACCCTACATACCAAGCCATATGTATTTCTGAATCGTGGCTGTCAGAAGGAAAATTGGAATTAATAAAGTTCACTGGATATAAAAATGCAGCATCTTTTTGTCGAAAAAATAAAGTTGGAGGAGGCGTTTGTATTCTTCTGCAAGAACAATTCGAAAGCACCGAGGTCCGAGAAATCAGCGATATGTCTACGGAATACATACTAGAAGTGTGCGCTACACACTTGACAAAACAAAATATATTGTTAGTAGTAATGTACTGGAATGCAAGAGAGGAGGACTTATTTTACGTTAATTTAAATTCAATATTAAAATTTATAAACAAAAATTACTCTAAATGTAACATCATAATAGGAGGAGACTTTAATATTAACGTGCTAAAAAACACCCCAAAGGCTAACCACTTTTTAGAACTCATGTCAGAATATAGACTAACCCAACACATAAAAAAACCAACACATATTACGGAAACTTCATCAACTTGTCTAGATCTCATATTTACAAATTTTAATAACAAAGACTTGTATACAACTGTAGAAAACTTCGGCTTCACCAACCATCTATCTACTATCCTACATATGAAACTACCCCAACCTAATATAAAACAAAGTGTATGGTATATAACTAAAAGATTGTATAACAATAAGAATATCGAAATATATAAATCACAACTTAGTAAAATAAATTGGCACAATGTAATATCTGAAAATAAAGACATAAACGATAACTATAAATCATTTTTAGACATTCTATTAACTACTTTAAATATGTGTATACCAAAGCGAAAAATTAAAATTAAAACTACATTCAAAAAATACTGGCTAACAACAGGTATTAAACTAGCTTGTATAAACAAAAGATTATTAAAAACTTTAATATTAAAATATAAAAACAAAATTCTTACCGATTACTATAAAAAATATGAAAAAAGCAAATTCTCATTACTAGGACTAGAAATCGACACACATATTAATTGGAAAGAACATATCACAAAAATAAGATCAAAACTATCGAAATTTGCTTACGCACTTCGCGAGGTTAAAAAAACTACAGATATTAAAACTGCATTAGTCACCTACTATGCCTATGCACACGCATGGCTAAGTTATGGCGTTATCCTGTGGGGTAACAGTGCCGACGCCACTACCGTTTTCACCGCTCAAAAAAAACTATTAAGAATATTAGTCAACATACAAAACACTGATACATGCAAGCCGCACTTCACACAGTATTAAATTATCACACTGCCATGCATTTACATACTCGAAATATGCAAATTTGTAAGAAAATATCCCGAATTTTATAAGAAACGTGAAGATTTAAGAACAAAATATTCTTTGAGACAAACCCGTAAAAATCAATTACTACAGCCTATTTCCAGGCTAAAACTACACTCTTCCGGTCCGTTAGTAATGTCCATTAAACTATATAATAATCTACCGCAATATCTAAAAAATGAAACAAACGAGATGAAATTTATTAAACAATTGAAAGAAATGCTGTATAAAAAATGTTATTATACAGTAGATGAATATATCAATGATAAAATGTAGTAGGTATGGTACCTACTTATATAATTAGCACGTTCCCTCTCACGTATTGCAGTGCCTAAACTAGGTCCTTATTGATACCAAATATGTAAATACTATCTATGTAAAACATAAGGATTGCAATAAACCATTTTGATAATAATAATAATAATAATATAATCTCACGCCTTTCATCCCCGAGGGGGTAGGCAGAGGTATTCCATTACTGGATATACCCACATTTCACGAGATACATTGGACCCCTAAACGTGATAGGTGGTGAGCCCATCGCCGGACCGGGTCTATTTACACATGCCTCAGAATTCATTCTGAGATCTGCGGGTTTCCTCACGATGTTTTCCTTCACCGTCGAGCTAGTGATAAATATGTACGTAAGTTTTGAAAAACTCATTGGTACATGCCAGGATTCGAACCCGAGCCTCACTGATTTTCGGCCGGCTCTTTAACCGTCCGGGCTATCACTGCTCATTTTGATTTGATTTGAAATTCGACATATACACCAATTAGTATATTAAATAAAAAAGTATGATGCATTCGTAATTTAGTTTTGTCTAACTAAATTCCTTAAATAAAGAGCAATAATAGTACGGTTTCCATAGGTGGCCCTAAATTCAGGTATGCTAATTCATTTTTTGGATAAAAATTACACATTAAAAACATCTAAAATCGATTAAGTAGTCGACACTAAACAAACTTGTTTCGGGGATTGCGCTTATTCCGTTACATATTGCATACATTGCGGCACTTATAGCTGATTTCCTTCATCCCCAGGTAACCCTCTCGGAGCTCTGCCCGCAACTGACGAAGATCGTGACTCTACTCCCCTACTTCCTGGTCTACAACGACACGCGGCGCCACCTGCGCTTTATGGAGGAGAACGAAGCAGCCGACCTGTGGATAGACCTGGCCCCGCAGCAGTGCACGCCCTTCTGGCCGCAGACGGAGTCCATGGCCATGCACTGCAAGTACAGGTAACGTGAGCTAGCCAAATATAGTCTATTTCACATAGTTTAGTTCGGAGACAGTTCACGTTTTTCAGGCTTAACGCATACTACTTTCGACTAATTAAAATATTTATTTATAACCTCTTAAGCCAATAAAATAAAACACAATTGATATTTAATTGTTACGGTGCCTATTGGAACCGCGCGGTGCTCGACGAATAAGGGCTGATTGTTCAACACCTGTCACTTTTCCTTTCCATTGTGTCAGACAGTGACAGCAGCAATATATTCAATTCGACTATATGTTTTTATTTTGTACGTAAGTTACGCGATTTTTATAACATCAACAATATCTTAAAAATTGCTATTCGCTGAAGTCGGTTTTTTACTCGTTTTATTATTTTATCATTGCAAAAATACAATATTTTTATTAATCGAAAATAGTATGCGTAAAACGGAAAAATGTGAACTGTCACCGAACCCAAATCTACGTCAAATAGACTATAACACATTAAGGACTATTCATGTATCTGAAATAATTTTTTTATAGGGACTCGGCCGTGGTGTCCCAGCACTTCCCGATCACGAAGAATCATTTCACTGTGCTGAGGATGGATAAAGGAGTGAGTTTTGATATAGAAATAAGTGGAAATCGATTTGTACAGTCTCTATGATCGTTATGCATTTCTTACTTTTTCAACTGACTTCAAAAAAGGATGAGGTTATCAATTCGACTGTATGTTTTTTTTGTGTTCGTTACCTCAGAACTATCGACTGAGTGAACAGTTTTTGATGATTCTTTTTTTATTTGATAGCTCGTGCTTCCCGCGTGGTCCCATATTTTAATTTGGTTCAGTACTGACAATGGCATCTATGAGAAAACCATATAAGTTGAAGTCGTCTTTTTATTTTTTAGAATTGTATGAATGAATATTATTGAATTTGGTTTTTGACTATCGTAATTAAATTACGAGTTATAATTCATTAAAAAGATAAAAAAATAATAAAAAAATAACATTTAAAAGATTAATAATGAAATAAAATACACAATAGGTAATGATCTTTTATTTTAGTATACCTACGTATAAAAATTATTGTTGTAATATTTACAAGAGCGCCTAACAAATATTGTACAGTCAAGAGCACATGCAGCTTTGCACTTGTAGTGCGAGTCTGACCTCTAAGGCGATTGTAATAAGAACGTTGCAAAGTCCAATGTGTCAAGCTCCACGTGCACTTGACTGTACGTAGCACTTAAATCTACTAATAATTTATACCTCAAAGTACTTAAATCTTATTGATGCCCATGCGGCCTAGGCCTGGCTCTCTCCAGACTCAATGTCCCGTCGTCGTGAAGAGTGTAAGCGGTCCCTCTAGACCTGTGGGTCCAGATCTTGATGGCTTTGAGGTGGGCGTCGCTCTGATCGCGGCCCGTTGCCCCTTGTGGGGCTAACTCCAGGGGGGGAGACTTGTTTGATGATGATGATGATATGTGTGATGAGGGCGGGGCTGGCTTGTGTTTTCCGGTTATCTGTGGAAGAGATACGACTTTTTAATAGAGAGCAATCTTCGGTGTTTGCTATTTAGAATTCAAGTTTATAGAGTACAACTTAAGGTTGAGTAAAGTGGTTATGACGTCACTACACTACCTACATATACCAATTTTTATTTTGTTTTATCCTTGACTCCGTAGCTAAATAGTACTAATTGATATACTGTGGTAATTAAATAATACATCATCTTTCAAGTCTTGGTTTCTGTTTTTAATTTATAAATATGTCTTACAATTAGGTACAATTTAAACTGGAACTACCTTTGCCTCCACTGCGTTGGTCGGCTAGTAATAATGCACAATCATCACACCATCACAAATGGCAAAACAAAATGTGCACTCAATTGAAGATACATCAGTTCACTTTTGTTTTAGTAGTGCTCGATATTTAACTATTATGTTTAAATGCAAATGGACAGGTTCTTACTGGGATTTTTTATATGACCTAGTTTTATTAGTGATCATAATTCAAGGCGTTTGTTCCATCCTGTCCTACCAGATGACCGATGATCGAACTGTTTGGACTAAAAATCAAAATGGTTTTTTTTTCTGTCCGTCAATCATACTTACAGTGTAATGCGGGACATTATACGAGCTGACTGAATGCAGCTTCGAGTTACGGTAATTCATGACGGGCAATTCCCCGAAATTTTCCAGTTTATACGAAGAATCCGCCTTCACCACTCTGGGGACGTTATTCGTAAACGAAACTTCATATTCTTCGTATTCTCTTAAATTCACTGGTTTCGGTAATACCTCTTCTATATCCATATTAGTGGCTCCAACTTTATTGTTGTATACATTAGGCGAATTGGAAAGCTGGTAACTGACTTTAGTTTCTTGAGATTCTAGTGGAGAGTTTAAATATGTAGGGTTATACGCATTTTCCGTATCAGGCGGTTTGGAGTATATAAGTTTAGGCTGGGAACCATCATTTATATAATTGACGTTTGGGTCAGAGTCATATGGAGTCGACTCAGGATTGTGCTGGATCTCTCTAACGTAACTCTCTTCGTTAGACTCAGGCCTATCTGGGTTGAGAAAAGGCCCGTTCAGCGAGAACTTCTCGTCGTCAATCTCTTGGATTCTCACTTTAGGTCTTTTGTAGCTAGGTCTGTATTCAGACTTCTCCCCAGCGAATTCAATAATCTTATCAAGGTCTGTCTTCGATAGGTACTTGACTAAATTACTTATGTCCTCGTCTCCTAGGCCCTCTGGTCTACTAACCTTTGGAGGTCTTGAAGGGGTCAACGGACGGTCCTCGGCCGTGTAGTTGGGGGGTGGCGTATAAGAATAGGGTCCCTTGATAGGGTAGGCGTGCGGCGGAGGTCTGTAAAACCTTTGAGGGTAGTGGTAATACTTGGAGCGCTTCATCCTCAGGTTTTCTTGGAGATTCTCACAGTCGTCACTTTTCATTTGCACCGCACACATTGTCAAAGTAAATAACACTATTTTTAGTCCCATTTTTTTTAGTAGATGCCAACGTATCAGTAAGCCTCTGTTGTCAGTCCGTGTGTCTGTCAGTGGGCAGTATCTCATCAACTGTAATAGATAGACAGTTGAAATTTTCATAGAATATGTTTCTATATAAAAAAAGTTTAAAAATTAATGTGGGTTCCCACACAAGAAATGTGTTTTTTTTTATTGTACGGAACCGTTTATGTGAAAGACTCACACTTAGCTGGTTTGTTAAAAAAAAAGTTTTTTTTATAATTGTTTTTCACGTTTTTGAAGCACGTTTGTAAATAACAATGATTTTCAGCGTTATGGCAGGAAGTAAAATTGTTTGGTGACTCTTATAACGTTGCAGATGAAAGTTGTGAATTGAGTTAGAGCACGCGACTTAATAGCAGAGCAAATAACGTTGTTACTTATGTCATCTTTAGGGTTACGTGTGTCATAACTTAAAAACTGAACCTATAGAGAATCACTTAGTTGTCCGTATTTCAGTCTGTATGTCAAGACCCTTTTCTCAGAAACAGCTTTAGAAGTCAAGTTGGAATTAAATTCTAATATCTACAGCCTCAAGCTTCAGTTAACTCAATGGATTTATTTATCCTGAATAAATTATTATTAAACTAGCGACCGGCCCCGGCTTCGCACGGGTGCAATGCTGAATTTTCTTTGCTATAAACCTTGCGGAGCCCGAGACCTTTCCAACGAATGTAAAACTGTGGAAATCGGTTCGTCAGTTCTGGAGTTAAATCGTCAGGAAGGAAAACCCGACTTATTTTTATATAGTAGATTAGCTATTTATTATTATTAGATCCCACTCGCTGAGTATAAAGAGAGGTCATCTGGAGAAATGAAGGACGGAACCCATAATCATGAACGTCGAACTCTATGTAAAATTAGTACAATATAGTGTGTACAACGCGTAACAGAAAAAGCGCAATTCCTCATACACCCCAATTAACTAGTATGTTTATATAAAAAAAATATGATGCAATCGGACTTCAGTTGTGTCTAACCAATTTTCTTAAATATCGATTAATAATAGCACGATTTCCATAGAAAGCACTAAATTCAGCTAACTACGATTTTTTTTTTTTAATTTAACACATTAAAAATTGCTGAAATCGAATAAGTAGTCGATACTGAACAAACTAATTTCAGAAATTGCGCTTATTCTGTTACATGTTATATATGTAAAACTTACTTGTACGGAACACACTTAGGTCGCGAGTCCTACCTACTTGACAGCATTTTTTGTTGTGTAATACACTTTCAATGTTATATGTGTGAATGTTTAGTAGATAAATTATGTTACTGTAGAAACCTACTTATGTTCATTGATTATTCTTTAACTATTGATTCGCTGAAATAGTGTTTGCCTGTACTTATGATCGATAAACTACTGGCCGGTCTGGTAACAATTCTGAGACTATATTTGGTTTTGTATTATCATCGTACTCCTGTGGAAACCTACTACTTACCTGCTAATATTATAAATGTAAACATAATTTAAGCACTAAATTGTTATGTATAACATGGCGAGGGCAAGTAAACACGTGCCAAGAGTTTTTCAAAAAGCTTACGCGCAGCGTACCTATTTATCCTAGCTGGACGCTGAAAGAAAACATCGTGAGGAAACCCGCAGGTCTCAGAATTAATTCTGAAGCATGTGTAACAGCATCCGGTTCGGCAATGGGCTCACCAAATATCACGTTTAGGGGTTCAAAGAATTTACTAAAGCAACGTGGGTATTTCCAGAAATGGAATACCTTCGTCTACCTCATCAGTAAAAAGGCGAGTTTTTTTTTAACTTTGTTTAATATGTAACTTATGCGAATTAGAGAGAACAAAACACTTTAAAAAAACCGGCCAAGTGCGCCTCGGACTCGCACTTGGCCGCTTTTTTCAAGTATTGCGTACCATTATCTATAAAAACGGTAAAAATAAAAATTACATGTGTTGTATGTTTTAGTATTTGTTGTTATAGCGGCAATGTCCAAAATCTGTGAAAATTTCAACTGTCAACTATTACGGTTCATGAGATACAGTCTGTCAGACGGACGGACAGCTTAGTCTTAGTAATAGGGTTAGGGTTCCGTCACCCTGAAAAGGTAGAAGCCGTGTGAGTGATGACATGTTCAAAAAAAAAAGACGTGTGGCACTCGGGGACTGCCGCGGTAAAGCTATTGCATAGCATTTTGTATCAACAAGACTGCCGAAAAAAACGACGTTAGACAATGCACGGGCTTCAAGCCACACCTCCGTGCCCGTCGGAGTGGGGAGCGTGAGGTTTTTTTTCGTTACGGAATTTCTGGATTCGGTCCCCGCGCTCAAGGCCTACGATAGAAGCTATGCAATAGCTTAAAAGGTTTTTTTAAGGAACCTTTTTTGAACATGTGGTGACAACATGGTAATGTTTTCAGTCGGCGATCTGCGTGGAGGTGACCGGCGGCACGGATAGGCCGTTCACGATCACGTTCAAGCCTTTCACGGAGGGCGATGCGCCAGTTAGGATCGACAACCTCTGCGACGACCTCTTCCTCAAGGTGAGAGGATAAATCCAAAAAAAGGAGAGTCTATTTTGTTTTTTGTTTTTTTTTTATGATAAAAAGGGGGCAAATGAGCAGCCGGGTCACCTGATGGTAAGTGACGTCCGTCGCCCATAGACACCTGCAACTCAAGAGTCACAACTGTATTGCCGACCTTTGAGGTGGGAGTAGGGGGAGAGGGGAGGGGGAGGATTGGGGCGTCCGGTTACCTCACTCACTTAACGAAATGCAATGCACTGCTTTACGCTGGTTTTCTGTGAGGCCGTGGTATCACTCCGGTCGATTCGGTCGGTTGCAAGTATAGCAACATCAAAACGTTTTTTAGTTATAATTTACATCGTGGCAACATTCTGCCCTTCAGTTGTACAAGGTGAAATATAGTACAAGTGCAGTTTCTTAATCTTGAGTTGTTATTTCATCCGCCACCAATCCAGACCCAGAATAGTAAGAAATACAGTCTACATATTTTTCACACTATTTTGAAAGCGAAGGCGGTTTAAATAAATAATTAATCTCACGCCTTCTATCCCCGAGGGGGGGGAGGTATTCCATTTCTGGAAATATTCGTTCCCGTGATTTCCCGATTTTCAGTGTATACCATAGACAAATAGTGTTTTGTATGTCTCTTCCTGGATAAACATCTTTTGTCTTTTCAACCGACTTCAAGAAAAGAGGAGGTTCTCAATTCGACTGTATGTTTTTTTTTAGGTTTTTTACCTCAGAACTTTCGACTGGGTGAACCGATTTTGGTTATTTTTTTTTTATTTCAACAAAGCTAGTGCTTTGCGTGTGGTCCCATTTTGGTTTGGTTGGTTCTGACAATGGCATCCTTTCGAAAACCCTATAAGTTGAAGTCGGATTTTTCCTCTTATGCTACTTCACCTCTGCTTGCAGCTGCACCAGGCGGAGTCCGGGCAGGTGGCCTTGCTGAGCCCGTTCCAGTGTCTGCTGTACACCTGGGACGACCCCGGCAAGGAGCGCCGGCTGCTCTGGAACATATACAACAACAAGGGGAAGGGATACGTCGCAGACTTCGCACAGGACGGGTGAGAAATATTAATAAATTATTTGATTCCTGAAATAAAAAAAGTTAAAGAAAAATCGGTTGTCTGTTAAATCGGTCTACGGACGATAATTTTACGTGATAACGTCATAAAAAAACATTGATGCAAAATAGCATACTGGAGTAGAAGAGAGAGATGCGTCACAAGCCGAACGCTTAGGCCGATCGTGCCTCTCTATCGCTTGTTCTGCGCTTTCGCTTGCACGTTCTGCTCAGGCGGAACGTGACAATGAGTCATCCTTTTTGGTGCGTGCAACCGTTAATCGATTTACAAGACGTTATCACGTCAAACAAAATAAAATCTGACTGCTTAAATAGCTTATGGTTCGTCGACTTTAATATTTTTCTTTTTAACAATATGGCGTCTGGTTGTCTGGTAGACTGATAAGCTAATTAACCTGCTTGCCTCGCGCAGTCGGGTAACTTTTTATTCAATATTTTTTGGACCTTACACAATAACACAACAACTAGCAAGGATATTTATTTATTTAATAAACAATAATAATTATAAAACACACATAATATTTTCAAACTAAACTAAACTAAAGATAAAAAACGTCCTCCAGCGCACCAGGTTGAGGTAAGGCACCTAAGATGCTGGCAGCATTTTCCCTCTGGACAGCCAAGCTAATCCTTTGGGCGAAATAGCCACCAGCCCTTGGGTCGCCAGTGGCCTCTATTAGGCGCGCTGACAGAATTTTTAAAAATGTCTTTGCTTCAGGGCCCCATGGGCCCATGGTCTCTACTGCCACTGGCACAAAAATATAGGTGTCCTCTAAACCCTGATACCTCCTACGCTTTACTGCTTCTGCAGATACGGCTGCGGCACCAGCACCGTTGGAAGTTGACGGGACATGGGACAGGGCTAAAGTGTCTACACACGTGGCATCCCACACCAGGCATTTCCC
The DNA here is from genome assembly GCA_963855545.1 of Ethmia dodecea. Lineage (NCBI taxonomy): Eukaryota > Metazoa > Arthropoda > Insecta > Lepidoptera > Depressariidae > Ethmia > Ethmia dodecea. The sequence continues at coordinate 1,141,022 of OY979448.1, forward strand.
ATGGCTCCACGGTATTAAAGTCATACCATCAGGTCTCTTGCCATCCGATCTAAATATTCCATTTGGTTCTAAGACCGATGGCACATTAGCGGTGGCAAGACCCCTGCGGATGATGTCGTTGAGGCTTGCATGACGTGATAGTTGACCTGCACTCCTCTGGCATGAGACCATGGTGTCCCAACTTATCTACCAGGGTGCCGCAGCGACAACGATGAGGTTGGTTGGTTTGAACACCTAAACGAAGGCTGACAGACAAAGAAAAAGTACAGTTGTCCATAAGGGTACCCAAATTGGTTGATGGTAAAGCCTGTAGCCAATATCCAAATTCTCTCTCAAAAACAGCTAAAAGACGAGCTTTGTCTTTTTGATTGCCGCAAGCAGCAATTAAATTGTCTTGGATTTTCTTACATATTGGCTCATCCCACTGTCTTTGAGAGGAAATTGACACTGGAAGAGCAACTGGATAGGAGGCATAAAAGCAACCAGGCATCTCTTGCCTCCGACAGGTGTGAGACCTCAATGGAACCCAATGTGGGGTTAATTATACTACCAAAGAGGTCCTTACAACCGTGGGCCGATGAAAGAAACGCAGGCAGAGATACTGTAGTCACTTTTCGGATACCTAAACCACCGTACTTTTTTACACAGAAATAACAGAAAAACCGACTTCAAACAAGAAACTAAAAAAAGTGTCGCCACTACGGTTTTCGAAGATTCCCCTCGATTTCTCTATGATGCCATCATCAGATACTGATTTCCTTGTCATTTTACCTTTGGGACCTTTCTAACAAAAAAAGAATCATCAAAATCGGGTCATAAGATCGAAGTTATCCTCGAACACCTCAAAGTCGAACACACATAAAAAAAATACAGTCTAGTTGAGAAAACTCCTATTTATAAATACATTTATTTACAGATTAAAAATATCCTCCAAATAGGAACCATGTGGGACTTCCACTTAACAGATTCATTTATAATATTCTAATTTATTCCAGTTATGGCGAAGAAAAAATAAGCTTCCACTCAGTAAAGCACTCGACCCTCGTAGCGACCAACAGCGTCACATCCAAGCTGTCCTCAACCCTCAAGCGTCTGACTCCAAGGTCACCAGAACCGTGTTCCTCAAGCAGTGATGACTCCGACAGCTCAGACCTGCCTGGCCAGGCCAAGGCCAAGAAGATGAGGAAAGACAAAGTTATCGTGTATTGGGTCTCATACATGGACGGCTACCAAAGAGTATTCACTCTGGCTCAAGACGAACGCATCGCGTATCAATACAGGTATGATTGCGATTTCACCTGTGTAAGTCCCGTTCCCGTGGGAAAATTTTAGCCCATGTTACTCCCAGAAGAAATACAATTACATTATCGAAAGATTTTTTAAGTTTTGTCGGGCCTGTTGGTTCATTTGGTAGCGACTCTGCCTTCTGAGCCGGAGGTTGTGGATGGCTTTGTGTCTGTGTGTTTAATATTTATTTAAGTATGTCTTTTAGTTGTTTAGTACCTATAGTACAGACACTGCCTATTTTGGGACTACACCGTGTGTGAATTGTGTCCCACAATTTATTATTATTAAATCAGTCCTGTATTTTCGAAGCCTGATCATTACCCCTTGTGCTCTAACTACATGGTAGAGGTATGATATTCCTGAAAATACCAACTTTTAACCAGTATATTTTGGACCCCTCAACGTGACACGTCGCCGGACCGGGTTTCTGTTACACAAGCCTCAGAAGCAATTGTGGGACCTATTTTTTTAAATTATTATTCCCTGTACAAATAAAATAGTATACAATTTTAAATTACACTCCCCAAAACTACAATGCAGTTCGTCGGTGAGAATAACGCCTCTTTTGTTTTAATTTATCATAGACTAGCAGCGCCCCGCGGTTTCACCCGCGTAGTTCCTATTCCCGTTTCCGTTGAATATCGAAATAAAAAGTATTCTATGTCCGTCTCCTGGTTCTAAGCTACCTCCCCACCAACTTTCAGCGAAATCGGTTCAGCCGTTGTTGAGTTATGCGCTTACCAACACATTTTGCGATTCATTTTTATATTATAGACTGTAGGTTGCCTCACGATGTTTTACTTCACCGTCGAGCTAGTGATAACTTTATGATTGTGTCACTTATGTCTTATCATGTTACAGGATGAGAATAAACGCCGAGCGGACCAACCACGAGTTATACATGTCACTGTCAGGAGTAAGCCTGTCAGTTTGTGTACAAACGAGCACAGGAGTCAAGGAGCTAGCGTACGTCAGTATGACGGACTCACTGCCCCGATGGGAAGTGAACGTCAGCCACAAATGGAAGCAGCTATCACCCGACCTGACTGCCTGGATCGAGAACAACTACCAAACTGATCAGAAGAAATGCCAGCTAAAAGAATACCTCCACATCGACTTAGAGAAGATGCAGATGACTAAGCCATTCTTCTCTGAACTCCGTCGGACGTACAACCCCGGTATATGGTTGCAACTTAGAAAGTCTGACACTTGTACCTACTGCCATTTGAAGGTGCAAATGCTGCAGATAGACAACCAGTTGAACGACGCTGTGTTCCCGAGTGTACTCTACCCGGCTCCTCTACCTTCAAACGTGAGGTCGACTCGCGAATTAAAACCGTGTATAGAACTAGTAGCTTTGAAGCAACATCGCCCAAGCTTAAACCAGGACGTGTATAAATACCTAAAGGTCCTAATACAAGAGTATTGCGTGAATTTAGATAGGGGCTTCGTGAACTACGTATTTGATATTCTCAACCATTGGAAGATTGAAGAGAAGCCGGCGGTGAGACTGAGAGCGGATTTAGCGTTAGTACACATGCCGTTGCCGATTCTGGCTATCAAAAGCCAAATGACGGCGAGGAGGAATGTGTTATTGGAGTTCGTACATCTGTCGCCGATCAAATTGGTGCTAAGTTTGTCCTCGAGGGGCTATTCGGCGGATAGCAACAGTCCTAGTCGAACACGGTTCGGGAACAAGAAAGAGAATCGTCCGAAACTGTTCAATAGCGATCTGTTGGAGTACTTGTTCAATTCTTGGGGGTCCTCGCTGTGTGATATGAAGGATGTTGTTATAAGGTAAGCTAAATAAATGTTTTGATTGCACCTTTTGACTTTGATAAAGTTATGATCAAAATGTCTTCCAACTCATCATCATCATTTACTTGCCCTTTTCCAATTATTTGCGGTAGGAGCAGTTTTTTTTCCTCCCATTTAGATCTATCATACGTCAAATCTACATTCACTTGCATCTTGCACAAATATCTTTTAACGAATACAAATATCAATTTATATTAGTTAGATGATGATCATGTTAGATGTAGCCTTATGTAGGTTCTTCTCCTCAACTATACATACCGAAGCGGTGGAGTCGCAATGACTTTCAATAAGAGGACTTATAAGCCCCTACATTGAATACAACATTTGATTTGATTAGTGTTATTATCGATTGAATATATTTTATGCAATTTTCGTTTTTCTACACATAGCATTTTCCATCCTCTGCAATGCTGGATTTTATTGATATCAATGTATCTAGGCTTGCCCTTGCTCTGCAAAATATCAAAATTTAACATATTCACATAAAATTTAAGTTTGAAAATCCGTTGAGCAGTTTATAACTGTTATTTATGATTTTGATTAGGCACCATATAAACATTGCAGGTTCCTCAATTATTTTAGCATTTATATTTGACAGACAGACACATCAATTGTATTATTGCAAGATCACATTTTAAACCCTATCTCCATCGGCACACGTTCCAGGATGGCCTACTTAGAGCTCCGGAACGCTCCCATCACGGCCTCGTCCCTGCTGGACCTGGCCTCCCGCCACTACTGGACGCAGCTGGTCCAGCAGTTCTACGTACTGGTGCTGGGACTCAACATCCTGGGGAACCCGTACAGCACTATCGGGGACTTCACCAGGGGGATACGGCAGTACTACGAGCCCTACTTGGTGAGTCAATATGGTACCAGTTTTTCAAAACTTACGTACATATTCATCACTAGCTCGACGGTGAAGAAACCCGCGGGTCTCAGAATTAATTCTGAGGTATGAAGCAGACCCGGTCCGGCGATGGGCTCACCACCTATCACGCTTAGGGGTCGACTATTCTCGTGAAATGTAGGTATTTCCAGAAATGGAATATGTCTGCCTATCCTCGAGGGGATAAAAGGCGTTAAATTATTTATTTTTATTTATTTAATATGATAGAAAAATAAAGACTGTGGTAGACCACAGTCTCTATTTTTATTGATTGTTAACAAATTAGCAGTGCATTAGTTCACCAGTTTTGTTTTGTATTCTTAAATGAGACAAGTAGTGAACCCAGGGTGCTATTACATTCCTCAGAATCAATTCTGGGGCATTCGGGTTTCTTCGCTTTGGTACACGCCCGGTATTGGTGTATGCCCAATAGGTATATAACGTATCGCATTTTTATTCTAGTGTGTAATATAGACCTAAGTATATGGTTTTAAGCGGTCCCGAGATAAAGGGTCTTGATAGACGGACAACAAAGTGATCCTAACTTTTTGGTATACAAAAGCTAAGCCTGATACATTTGGAAGAATTGTCGCTTGTAAGCACAAGTTTTATTACTTCGACTCTATAAGAATCCAGTAACACCGTCTTTTTTTTCCATTCCTTGACTCTAAATGGTCATAACCATGAAAGAAACACTTTTTTGTAATTGTCATTGTTACTATAAGTAAGGGCTTTTTCGCCATAGGGTGAGAATATGAGATAGCTGTTCGCAAAAATGTCACTTAGGTGTATCAGGCAGAACTTTCACTGTATGTACATGTTAAGGGCACTTTGGCCACCCGCCGCGGCGAGGACGTGGCCTTCCGTCTGGGCTACGGCGCGGCTCGGCTGCTGGGCCACTGCTCGGGCAAGGGGAGGCCCGGGGGGCTCTTCGCGGACGCGCCCGACCACCACAGCGCGCCCGGCGGGCTCGGTACGTACCTTCAGGCTGCCGAGATAGCTATATCCCTGTATCACCCACTTACACACTGCTATATATTTTTTATCACAAAACTGAGTACAATCCTTAATTAAGCCAAATAGAGTTACTTATAATTAAAGTATGAAATAGAGTGTACCCTACTGGATGTAAACAATACAACGTTTCAATTCAACGTTTTATTACAAGTGAAGAGACCGAGCTTCGCTAGTTCTAAAATCACGCCATCTGCCGGTGTGTAGCGGTATTATTAATATATTTGTTTGTCAAGTTACGTTTTTACAAGATAAACAAATATGCAATTGAACTTAAAATGCAAAACTGTATATGTATACAAAATTTCATAAAAATCGTAAATAAAAAAATTAAGTCATAGGACTCACTCCGGTTTCCAAAGGCAGATCAAACTAAAATTAGCTGATAGATTGTTAACTGTTTTGAGTGTTGTTGAAGAGCGTTATGATTTTATTCAACCAATCAGAACAGCTGACAGTCTAAGTAAGATTTAACAGTATGTAAGCTTATTTTAGTTATATTTGCCTTTTAAAACCCGTGGATAATATTTCATTTTATTTCATTACATATAAAAGCCGATTCTCTGTAACTCACACTCTATAGTAATCAATTACAACTTCATCTTCGATTCGATCGTCCTACAGTTCTTCTCATCATATTCAAGTAACTTCATAAAAAGATTGTGTGTACACATCTCCCTCAGTTTGTATACAATATCATTGATCATTACACAACATCCCACACTGGTAGGCGAAGAGGTGTTGAGCAACGACATCCCCGAGTCGGTGGTGCAGGCGGACAGGAGTGCGCCGGCGAGCGTGGCGTTGGCGTTGACGGGGCTCATAGCGAGACCGCACTTCGGTGAGCCACTGGCTCCTACTATGCATGGCTGTACGCTTGGCACTTTGCAGGTGTCACACTGAGCAGGTCTGGCACTTTGCAGGTGTCAGAGGGTGTAGATCTGGCACTTTACAGTTGTCAGACTGCTTAGAAGTGGCACTTTACAGTTGTCAGACTGAGCAGGTCTGGTACTTTATTGCAGACTGCGCACGTCTTGCACTTTACAGGTGTCACGGTGAGCAGGTCTGGCACTTTATAAGTGGCAGCGCACTATGCACGCTCTATCGGTTTGTTTGCTACTTCTTTAGATGTTTTAATAGCACCACCATATATTTTGGACACTCTAATAGCAGTAGCGTATTGTGTGAAATAGTTTGTGTGTAGATGTACTATTCTTTGATTAGTTATGTTTGGTCTTTTTTGCTATTTTTTTGGTTGGATTTCATTTTTTTTTTGTTTGTTTCATACATGTCCTTCGACCCAGATTATAAATTACGGGCTACAATCGCCTGCGCACGTTTCAGCGACATCATACACTTCTCTATCATTTGTGCACTATGTTTTTATTATTTCTTATTCATTTTTATTTAAATAACATTTTCTTTCAGTACCTACGTCCGACCTACTATTAGACTTTTTTTTGTTAAATACTAATATGGATGATGGAACCACGAGAAAGTCAAAAACTTTGACTTGGCGACCATTTCGCACATTAAAAATCTTCTCCTGCGTCTATCACCCACTTAACTAGCAGCATGTTGCTGTAAACTTCGAGCCACCACATAAGTCCTCTAAAAACTGTAACTAAACTTCTAGATCTTCTCTTTTTCTTTCTTCTTTTCTTCTAGATATTATGTCTTTATTCTTTATGATAAAGGAAAGGGTAAAATTTCTTAAATCCAATCAATATCTTTTTTTTTAATGCAGGGGCATATAGTCCTCTTACTGAAAGTCAATGCGACTCCACCGCTTCGGTATCTATAGTTATGAAAAGGAAGTGTTTTCAACCAACCATAGCAGTCGCAGCACCGCGTCTGTAAGACTTAAGTGGTGGCGCAGACTAGTTCCGAATGACGTTATTAACTATGTGGAATTGTATAAAGGAAACATTGTTTATTGAAAGCTGTGATTAATTGATTACTTTCTGGGTCAAGAAACCTACAACTGATATATGAAAGCAAGTAAATAAAAGCGATAGAACGCTATTTACAGTAAACAAATAAATCTCCAATTGATTTAAAGTATTTTTTTTGATATTTCTACTAAATTAAATACATATTATGCAATTCAATAAATATTGTTTCCAATAGTAGTTAGTTAATGGTTCGTGTTTGGATTAACGTTGTTTCTCGTTTCCATCTCACTCTGGATAGACGACGAGTTTGTTGTGATTCGACGTGAGTACCAATTACTGCACTCGCTCCTGTTTATCGTACAACCGAGAGGGATCGCGTCATTTATTTATTATGACACAATAGTTACGTAGCAATTCTATAATAACCTAGTCGATTGATTTGCTGCTGTCCGTTGACGACTTTTGTTAACCATCAGATCTTCAGCAAAATTATGTGGGATCAGCCTCTTTATCTGTCTATAAAAGCAAAGTGATTGGCTGACTAATCTACAAACTCCCAATATCAGCCGCTAGTTTCTCCAAAAATTTTTTAATAAAGGTAGCTTTTAGGATGACTGACACCCACTAAGACTGACTTTCCAGAAATTATTAATTGCACCAAGTCTATGACAAACTGACTGCTAACTTGGGTAGATGCTCTCAAAACTACATTCTCGTGGGAATGGGTGTAAACGAGAACCGAAATTTATTACATAAAATATAAGTATCATTATATTCTATAGCGTCCAAGATAATAAAAATCTACTGGTTTAGACTTTGGTTCTAAGTATAATGATTAGAACTTGGTCAGTTTTTGGTAGCAAAGTCCTGCAGTGTCGATGAAACATCCATTAGTACATACAGGCTGATGGTAGTGATAAATCCCGCCCCACAGGCAGATAAATAGGGGCGTGTGAATGATTGCATGATTTTATGAGTTGTGTTTACATTCCTGCAACATGGGATAAACTATTTATATTTATAAAAACAATGTAAATTGTGCACATTTTTACATTCCCATAGACTAGATACAGACGGAACTTCTTGTAGCGTTTCTCCAAGTGCTCTAAATCTTACAGACAGATCGTAAAAAGTATCTCATTTGACTAGATAGGCAACTACCCTATCCAACAATTCGATTGTTCCACGAATGTAGACACACAAACACCATAAATTATAAATTGAGTGCGATTATAAGAATTCTGCAGAAGCTTGCACTTTTGTGAGAGATACCCTAGCTTGCACTTAAAAGATCTTAGTATGATTAAATTATTTCTTACCAAGACATAATTTTTAATTCCTAACGCATGATTTGATAATCGCAGGAATTAACAGCATGGCATGTATTAGAACGTACGATTACAAATGAGAATAAAATTAAGGACTTACACCAGATTCGATATTCGACTCGGAATCGAAAAATCTGTCGAACGAATCCTTATGTCAAATATGGCATCTGTGAATAGCCTATCTCGAAACCTTTCGATAGATTTTCCGATTCCGAGTCTAATACCGAATATCGAATCTCCGTGAATACGGGCCCTGGTTTCCGAAACACAAATATAATTAAAATATCTGACTGACTGTCAAATCTCATGTTAACTGAACTGTTCTGGTTGGTTGCTGAAAAGCGTTAAATGATTTCAACCAATCAGGACAGCAAAAATGAAATTGAACAATCTATCGGCAAATTTTATTTGCATTTGTCTTTCTAAAACCGGGGGTTGCTCTCATCCCTACTAATATTAGAAATGGGAAATTAACTCTGTCTGTTTGTACGCTTTCATGTCTAAACCATTGAATTGATTTTGATAAAATTTTGGTACAAAGATAGACCAGACCTTGGGAAAGGACATAGGCCAAATTTTACCAAAGAAAAGGCTTAAAGGGGTTGAAGTATGTATGGAGGTTCGCCACTGTCGAATTATATGGTAACAAAACTTTGTATTTAGGCACTAGATAATAAAATACAAATTAGATTGCTTGCATGCTTGCTATTCCACGCGAACGAAGTCGCAGGCAAAAGCTAGTATCATATAAAGATGATAGTTTAAAATATAACTGTCGGTCTACCAATTACCGATTTGTCTCGGTCCTAGCAAATACCACTGGTTTCTAGACGTGTGTCGCGAGGCTGCGCGCGCGGCTCTGTCTCGGCAGCTTGGCGCGGATAGTGCGGAGAGCGCGCTGCGTGCCTGCGTGGAGCGCAGCGGGGGGCGGCTCGTGGCTCGCCGGAGGCTGCCCCGACACTGCCCCGCCGCTGAGGTAGGACTCCGCCACACCTACAAGACTTCGTCTTCGGTGGACTCCGGTCTAAGAAATCATAGATTTTTATATAAATAAATAATAATAAGTAAATAAATTGTTGGACACAAATGACACAATTCACACACGGCTATTCAGTCCCAAACTAGGCAGGGCCTGTACAATGAGTACTAAACAACTGATAAACATACTTAAATAAATATTAAACGACCAGACACAAAGCCAACAGACATGTTCATGCACACAAATGTTGACCCCGAGCGGGGATCGAACCCTCGACCTCCGACTCAGAAGGTAGGGTCACTACCAACTGAGCCAACAGGCCCGTCAAATCAGTGGAATTGTGACGTTTCAACAAATTAGAAGAAGGGGAATGAAACAAGAAGGGGAATCACTGAACTGAAAAACATACTTCAACGACTAGACACGAAACCTATAAATAACCATATTCACGCTCTCAAATGTTGGACCCATGCTGAAATCGAGCCCGCGATCTCCGGGTCCACTACCAACTGAGCGAACTGGTGTTACTTAATCATGGATTCCATCAAACAACCTCGCAATGAGTCCCATCCTACATTATTCGAATCAAGTTTTCGTGCAACTGGCAAGTGTGAGTGTAGTGCGAGTCTGACCTCTATGGCGATTATAATAAGAACGTTACGTGCTCTTGACTGTATAGTGGTGATGCGCTTGCGCAGGGCGTCCGGCCGTTCTCTCAGCACGCGGCCTTGGGCCTGCAGCTGCTCTCGCAGCTCGGCCGCGGCCACTACGCCGACACGGACGCGTACGTGGCGCACGCGCACCTCGCGCCCGGATCCAACTACACGCTGCTCGTCTCCACGCAGTACGTACAATAGTAGTAGTCGTTAGTCGTAGTTGAAACAATTAGTCTTGGCCGCTCTGAACATAGGCTCCGCATGAGCAAACCGTCTCATACTGCCAAGTGGTCGCTAAAAATGTCATTGCCTTTTGCGCAACTTCAGAGCGGTTAAGTTACACCGACCGTACTACTAGTGTTTTGACTTTTACACTGAGCTTTTGTTTCTTTTCAGCTTTACTGCCCACAAACGCCCTTCTTTTATTTTTGTCTTATATTGATCGTGTTTATGTGTGTTTCTGTAGCAAAATTAAAAAAAATATTTCTTTATAGTAGTCTGGACTTGACTTACAAGAATTAGATTCGAGATTAATGAGCCATTTACACGAGGGCAATCCACTAAGACAATCCACTAAGACTGCATAAAAAAAAACTTGCAGTACCCCGAGAAGAACCAGCAAGAAACTCAGGGGCAGCTCTTTTTTAATCTTATGTCTTACTAGTAAACATGGTTTACAATGATAATTATCATTAACAGCCTTGCCAGAGCAGTGATAGCCTTACGGTTAAAGAGCCTGCTTCACATGATGAAAATCAGTGAGGCTCGGGTTCGAATCCTGGTACCAATGAGTTTTTCAAAACTTACGTGCATATTTATCACTAGCTCGACGGTAAAGGAAAACATCGTGAGGAAACCCGCAGGTCCCAGAATGAATTCTGAGGCATGTGTAACAGACCCGGTCCGGCGATGGGCTCACCACCTATCACGTTTGGGGGTCCAAAGAATATCTGGTGAAAAGTGGGTATATCCAGAAATGGAATACCTCTGCCTACCCCCTCGGGGATATAAGGCTTGAGATTATGTATGTATGTATGTAGTCATAGCCTTACATAGAGTGCCTGCATAGTGAAACGGTGTTTCCGCAGGCACGTGTTCATGGTCCGCGCTGGCGGAGGGAACTCTTGGCAGACCGAGTGGGTGGTTCGTCTCGACGACCTCATCGGCGTGCCGAGGATCGACGGGGACAAGCTCGTACTCAACATCAAGCAGGTAGCTATCAGGGTGTTTTGGTTTTGTAACCAAGGAAGAGAGTTTATTACTAAGACTACCATCTGTCTCATCCACAAATGGTCTGTGGTCTCATCTGAGCATAAGTCCTAAACGATATATTCCATATTCTTTGTCGCTCGAATCCGGGCCAAGAAAAGCCTTAAACGCACAGCACAAAAAAATTTCATCGATGTTTTTAGATTGAAATTTAAACTTTTGTTGATACTTTAAAATCCGCCAAACCGATTTCGATAAAATTTTAATGGGACCACCTCTGAAGTATGATCTACCGAAAAAAAAAAGAATCATCGAAATCGGTTCATAATTCTCAGAATAATACATACGAAAAAACATACAGTCGAATTGAGAACCTCCTTCGTTTTTGAAGTCGGTTCAAAATAAAAACATAGTGAACACTTATGTCACAGAGTAGCAATCGCTGATGATTAAATGAGGATTTTTAAGCTATTGCATAGCTTCTATCGAGGGCCTTGAGCGCGGGGACCGACCGAATCCAGAAATTCCGTAACGAAAAAAAACCTCACGCTCCCCACTCCGACGGGCACGGAGGTGTGGCTTGAAGGCCGTGCATTGTCTAACGTCGTTTCTTTTCGGCAGTCTTGTTGATACAAAATGCTATGCAATAGCTTTACCGCGGCAGTCCCCGAGTGCCACACGTCTTTTTTTTTTTTATTTGCAGGATGAACTCGTGAACTACTATTCAACGGACGAGAAGGCGATCGAAATCCCGGATCCGGAAGTGCTGGCGTGGCTGCAGGCCAACATCGAATGCGCTCTCATCATGGCGCTGGAGGATAAGCGGGTGCCCCAGTAGGTGGGCTGGACTGGGGAATGGGTCTGGAGATACTGGTATTGAGTGCCCACTGCCCATAGACTACGAGTACTTTTGACATTGCATTAATCAAACAGTCAAAATGTTTTATTCAAGGTAGACTAGGTCCACTTATTGAAAGTAATTTCAACTTAAGAGGGCAAGAAACTCCTCAACACATTAATCTTTTAATCAAATTGGGTTACATAATTTGGTTACTTTGCGCTGTGCTGGAGGAAACCTGTTCCAAGCATTATTAGAAAACTTTGTTTCCAAAGCTAGTCGGTAGTGCCGGATGTATAGGTACTTTTCATAAGATTAAGCCACTTCAGTTTGTGGCAGAGATTTGAAGTTTAATAGAGGTAGAAAACTGACTGCATATGACTTGTTGAGCTGGAGGATTGACAAATCTATACAGAGGTGTTAGTCGGTGGAGTGGGGAGTCTTACCGTGTTACGATCGGCTACAATACCTGCTAAGTAGTACGTGCTATATTTTCGAATTACACATGTTGGAAGACGCAAAAAAAAGTTAGATCTAAGAAACAACTTTTTTTGCAAAACCATAAATTGTTGATTCCGTAGCCGGATCTTTTTATATTGGACTAGCTATCAGATGGGTACTGAAATATATTAGAATGCATTCGAGAAAGAGCATAAGCTTGTAAATCGGGAACGCATACGGAGTCGAGCGCAAAAACTAGTAGGTACTAAGGATAAACCAACTACGTCTGATAATCTCTTATGTATCTGTAGAGCTTAAGCGTGAAAAGCGCGTCTGTCTTCCTGCGCTATATCTACATACTGTTAAGTAATCTGTGTTTTACTCGGAAAAATATTAGATCATAATAACTAAAAAAACATACAACTGTAGCGGACTATACCTGGACATGCACTTAAAAATGTTATGAAAAAAAAAAAACAGCGTCTTATTATTTCAACCGACTGCGCTTTCATGAATATCCGTCACCATGTTCCCTTGTAACTACTACCGGCTGAACCGATTTTGATGAATGATATGCCGTTATTGCTCCCATAACCCATTCCGGTTTGGTCTTAACACTGCCTTGGACCTTAATACCAGCATCCCAAGAGTTTTATCAGTATTGAATGCTGGGGCTTGCACGCCACCACAGAAACCTAGGTAGGGACGCTGTTGACATTTCAATATTAAAAATATAACTGTATTGTTAAGAGAAAGTTATAAAAATCTAATATAACCACTAAAGCTGTGTTACTAGGATTGGGCATGTAATGTATCTTGAATTCTTGCTAATATTATAACTGCGAATGGAACTCTGACTGTTGCCTTTTCACATCTAAAATATTGATGAAATTTTATCAGAAGCGCACCTGTGATGTCATCATTTTTATTACTTTACTTGTTTCACGTATTTCTTTTATTATTTTAAAATTTGCCATAAGTTTGTAACTGAAAATCGAAATACATTTTTAGATGTTTTAGGAAAATCTTGAAATTATTATTCGCAATTCCATTTCTACAGTCAAATACCCCATTGAATAATCTAGTCGTAAAAACTGGCATGCTATAATATGCCCAGGCGTTTCATGAATTCACATTATACTTGACGATGAAGTATTTGGTTATTTGGTTTTGAATCTTATTTCAACTACATAGAGTTCAATATTTGGCGGTAACTATTTGCCCAGTCTAAGTGCCACTTCTAGTAATGCAGCGTTTAGTTATCTACGGACATCAGTGTTCAGTTTTACATGTTTATACTTTGCTACGGACACCAGATCGTACTTTCCGCGGAGCATATCAATTAACATCGATTTGTTTTTAATAATTACTAACATTTATTCCTGTTTAAGCATTCCTATGTCATGTATCCTATTTTACTGTTATAATGCTACTTTAAGGGGATTCATCCCAAATGTTTGTTATGGGAACGGCTTATTGTTACAGAAATGAAATGCCGACCAAAATGGTCTTGTATTGGTACTATAGTGAAAGTTGGAAGTTTGAAGTACAGGACATGCCTAATTTTATATTTAGTTATATGATTTGATCTCGATATCTAGTCGAATTGCTGTAATTTGTAGGATAAATCGACAATTTATTTATAAGCGCAATCGCACAAAGCATATTCGGAATAGAATTCAAAATTCCATGGATTTTGCAAGACATTCTATTTAATAAAATGATAACTTTGATGTTGAAGAATTTTCCACTGTTGTTATTTAGGGTGTCCAAAAAATCTGCTTAAAAATGACTGTCACCGTTACATATATATCATTTTGTATGGATATAATATGTAATGTTTCTGTATGTATCAGCAGAGTATCAGTATTATGAGTATATTTACTACCTTCACCAACTGCTCTATTTGTGACATCCTGTATAATGTCAACTTCAACAAAGAAGTTAAATACTAACCGCATTATGTATTTTAAATGTCGACTAGACGCAAATTAACGAAACTACATGTGCAATTCGTCTCATCGCCTCATCTACACTAGTTAGATATTGAATGTTGATTGTAATCATATTTTGGTATCGCCACCATTAATACACTGTCCGATTTATAGCGCAATGATATTTTAAAGAGTCAATATGCCTAACAATAACAAATATTAATTCTTAAGAATTGATTTGTAGCTTCTATGATAAACTCCTGTATGTTAAGCCAAATCAGATACCCTTGGAAAATTCTGACATTTCGAGCCACTAGCCTAATACCGTCTCTCAATCCGCGGTGGGCTCGCGTGGGAGATTGTAGCCCATACTTCCTTCTGTGTGAGGGAAGATCCTTAGCTCAGCAGTGGGCTGTTGTGGGTTGATGATGGGTCATATCAAATCAACAAAATAGTTCGAAATTAATGAGTTTTTTGCCTCATCATCATTGTAAATTTTCAGCGTCATAGGTACAGTGACACTTTAAATAATCATTACCTAACTCGGACATCACGTATGTAATTTATAGGTACATTGATGTGTGCTAAAGCTGTCACTATAGGCTTTGTGTCAAACACATGGTATTTTGCTGTGTAGCGTAGATTTGTGTTAATCGATGTTCCTAGTTGGTTTGTTAAACGATCATGCTAGAACGAGACTGACGGGACCGAAAACAAAATTGTCGAACGTAAATTGGTCGACATCGATTTATCGAATGATCAAAATGGCGATACGACGAACGCCGGACCACCGTCGATCTAGTTATAAAGATATAGATAAGTTATATGTCTACATAAAGAATTGCACCCGGCTCTCATACATGAGACTTTTTTATAGGAAATGTATAAAAACTTAGACCACGAACTTGGTTCGTTCTAGCATGAATCGTCCTCTGAAAGAATATTTATGTATCTATAATCACGCCCTTCATAATGAAATGAGTGAAATTTTATTAATTTCATATCCATGTACTGGCTTTGTAAATTAAGACGATCAACATTTATTATTGTGCAAGTCGTACACTACTGAACCACAGCTTTTTAGCCGACAATGGTAAAGCCAAAAGGAAAGGTTATGTTTTTAGCCGTCTATGTATGTTCGACCTTGGCGCTTAATCCGATTTTGATGAATTAGGTGTCAATTCAATTCATTAATATGTTCTGGTTACTAACTAGTAGGTAAAATCTTGTGGTCTCGCTATTTCGGTCTTGCACCCATAGTAAAAGTTGATCAACTTAATGTTTAAAGTTATTATGCTCTGTTAAGAAACTAATAAAATTACACCTTATATTAAACAGAATGGTTTCAGTATTACGAGGCTTCTACTGATAGTAACATTGATCGTGTTCGAATATCGGCGACACGGCTGGTAGCCTTTAAACCAGAAATATTACAGACAGATTACTTTAATGTAAACCCTAGCACTGGTTCTAAATGGGGAAGTAGGTATTTATGACGACTAATTTGAGACATACATCAAGCGAGAGCTTATTCTATAATAATAATAAGTTTTGCTAATTCCTATGCTACATCTTGTTGATGAATGAAATAGACTAATATTATTATCCATTATGCTAGGAATATTACCGCTTTGATCGTCAAATGTCATTCAATAAAAAAAAAAAGTGTGTCGCTGGAGTGGATAATTTAAATTCAACTTAATTTGCTTCTACTTACGACTGTTATTGGTATAGCGAAGTCTTCGCCGCCTCTCCGTCAGTTCTACACTTAGATGAGTTTTCTAAATCAGTGCTAGGGTGTTTTTGAACGAACATTTCTCACCTCCATAGTCATTTATTGCTTACATCGAACTGTTAAGGTGGAACGATGACCCTACAAAAAGCTCAAGTCACGTCAGATGGCGCTGTTTCTGAAAACCATGGTTTTTATTTTTTTACGAAATGAGCTTTCCGAATCTATAGGTCTAAAAATGGTTCGCGGATTCTTTAAATAAATATTGAATTGTCAAAATTTTCCGTTGACGATTTGATTGAGTTATAGTATTGAAATCATCCGATAATTTGTCCCTTCACGTTGTTTCTAAATAGGCACGCACACATGCACAACAGTATTTCAAACTCAAACTGATACATAATTTCGACTGCAACTTGTGCGAGACGCTGGCGTTATCATGCAAGGGCCTGACTTGTAAGCCGGAATTACTGGGTTCAAGTCATGGTTATTGTTTTGGTTTATTTTTTTGTTTTCTTTGTTATTTAGATTTTCTAGTTAGGATCTTATAATAACTTGTCACTAAACAAAATCTGACTATAACATTTTTGAGCTTCATTATTTTATTATGATAATATAGCTATAAAAATGTGAAAATATCGTGATAAAAACTATCCTGAGTAAATCCTGGCCATATTGGTGTGTCTGTTTACCAAAGGAGATTACAATTGGTTCAATAGTGTTTGTGTGGTTGACTAACAAAAACATTCATAGTAATATATTTATTTTATAACAATAGCAGGGTCAGTGGGATAGGAAGTAGGATTAGGTAATAGAAATCATATGTACTCATTAATAAAAATTATAAAAATTTCTAAGGTACTGATGTACGAAGGGCAAACCGAAATGATCGGGAATAAAAAAACTATTTACAAGTTAAACCTAAGTTATGTTTTATTGTTTTTCGAAGTATTCTCCGTTACAATTAATGCACTTTTGCATTTTTTCGATCCAGTCATTGAAGCAGTAATTCCAGTCTGAACCAGATGTTGCCAATATTGCCGATTTGTAAGTTTCCACGGCCACGGCTGCTTCTGACATGATGGGTCATCAACTCAACGTTTTCCTGGTTCAAAAAATCTTTTGTCTTTCAGGCAGTGTGGGAGCTTGCATTGTCATGATGTAAGATTCTTTGTATAAATTCTTCAGTTCTTGGTATGTGACATCTTGACGAACATTCTTTTTATAATTTTCAATAAAGTATGTTGTCGCTACAGATTTTATTTTCCTGTCCATAAAGCATGTCTTTCGTCAGAACATTACTTTTGCAGAGTATTTGTTTCAAGTGATTGTACAAAGGAATACTGTTTGCATATCTGCAATATAAAATGACAAACATGTTATATATTATATTTATAAGAAATCCCATCATTCCAAAATGTCGGAGCATACGTAATAAAAAGGAGTAGAATAGATTTTAGTTTTTTTACGTCATATTTCTTCACAACTGAAAGAATAAATTAGAAAATTACGTGGAACTCGTGGAAGGTATATGAGGAAACCTACGAATAAGGAATAAGTCCTTATTCGTAGGAGGAAACCTATGCGCCCTGGATGGAACCTTCGAACCTAACCCCGGTAGCTTATGAAGATGAAGGTAGGTACTTATAGGTATCCAATGCCAAAGTTAGAAAACTGATACCTAACCTAAAATTACTCAGTAAATTAATTTGTCTAAAACTAAATTACATCAAATTAGATAGGTACTCACGATACATCTTGTATAACATCTTTTTTGGATGAGCTCAAACTCTTTCGAGATTTCGGTGGGCCGGAATATATTGATGTTTTTTATAAAGTTTATAAACCAGCAACTTCTATGTTGCTGGTTCCATGATTAATTTATTATAGATAACAAAACACTGTTGTTTCACAACGATAGTGAATATAATCAGTGCGTTTAGTAAAACAAAACATTGTCACCGTTTCACGAGGAAAGATACACATACATTTTGTTGACGTATCGTGTTTTTTTTTAAATTGTTTATTGGCCTTTGGATTCTAGTCCTTGCGCGCAAGGGCTACCAACTCCTTAAATAAAATTCCACTAAGATCAAGGTAAAATACCTCTACAAACCACTACATCACAAATTGAAAAGCTCTCTTGCATTTTATTTCTCCAAGGCTATTATAATTTAAATGAATTTCCCTTTAAAAAAAATAGTGTCTTGCATGAGAGAAAGTCGAAGGTGATGATATTTCAAGACTTGACGATGATTTTACTTTTTTTTACTCTTTAACCAGTCAGATTTTAAAAGGGTCATAAATGCATTACTAGATGCATTTATGCCCCTAAAAATACCTAAAATTGATTAAGCCCTACAAATGCCCAACGCTCATATTTTTAACCTAAATTTAGGGCTAAAATCCCTATGTTGGTAACTCTGCGACTTTGCCAGTGCATGGGTTTTATTAAGTAGCTGACATTGGGAAATCGCAAGAACGGCAACAGCTCCGTAGTCGGGGCGGTAGCACGGAGCGGCAACGTTGCGCAACTTGTGTACGTACACGACAGATTCTTACACACACATTCGTAAATTTCATGAAAATTTACGTAGATTTATTCCTGATTTCTAAATGAAAGTATGTATTATTATTCAGTTTGCGATAATTTTTTGTTGAAAAATGTCTGTAGAACGCCTAATTTACGCGTTATTCTGAAACTTAAACTTGTTTCGTCCGATCGTTTTTTGTATGGTAATCGTTCCACCTTAATTTCGGTTACTATGATTATAATATTATTATGTATTGATAAATGAATGTTTTATAAAGACAAATAAAGGTATATAACTTATTATGCAGTTTAATTGTTACTCATACCTATACATTCAAATATAATACCAAATTATATGTACATTTTTTAAATAACTTATTTTACATAGCAAACAACCTACCCCCTCTTGGATAAAAAGCATGCATCAAATGTGTGGTATAGGAACGTATCGAAATAATAAATACATCTCTTCTCTAATGTGTAAATAGTATAAAACAAGGTCTCTATCTGTCTCTGTTTGTTTCTCTGCTTCTAAACCATGCAACGGATTTTGATACAGTTTAAGAAATTTCTTCCAGAAGGTCCACAGCTGGATCAGGTTGCCAGTCTACACAAATATTATAAAGAGGAAAGATTTGTATGTTTGTAATAAATAAACTCAAAAATTCTTTCACCATTAGATTGCTAAATTTCTGAGTAACATAGGCTATATTTATATTTTATTCCCGTATTCATATCCGTATTTTATATCGGGTATAATCGCGCGGAACAGCCTTGTATTTTATAAAGTAAGAATTGAAGTGCTCACAGTATCATGATTATTCGGAGCTCTCTCCACTAGAACTGTAGGCCCCCACCAACGATACCTTTGCATTTACTCCCTCTTTTTCATTACCATTTGTTCTCTCTTGACTCTGACTTGTTACTGTGCAGTTATCACTATCTAATGCTTCACCATCTTTGATATTTGCTCCACATTTATACTTCTTGTCTATATTTTCTACAATATGAGTTACTGCCTTCACTTCTCTGTTTACATCATTTAATTCTCCATCTTCTCCATTGTTCTCTACCTTAACTTTCTTCACCAGAATACCCAAAGCGTTCCTGGTTAAAGGACCATTTTTGCTCAAGGATTCTTCTTTTTTAAGGCCTCCAAAACTTGTTAGAAGTCCGCTAGAGCTTGGCAAAGCAGGGCTGTTGAGGATCTTACTTCTAGTGTGGCTCTGCTTCTCTTCTATGCTACGAGAGGGTCTCAGTGAGAGGAGCGTGGCCAGGCTTCGGTCTTCTTCTGTCTCTGGCAGCAGACTGATGTCCAGAGAAGACTTTGCTAAGAGTAAGCTATCATTCACTGACGATTCTTCTAGTTCTTTTCTTCTTTTCTGGGGGATAATGAAGGAAATATAAGTTGGCTCACAAAGCACACCTCTAAGAGAAATATTTACATAGATTACCTACAACATGGTCTCATTTTTTTCATCAGGTATTTAATATGAAGTTAAATAATGTTTTAAATCTCTTTTTAAAAACTCATTGAAATTTTAAAGTTTCTGCATCAGCGGAATAATGTTGAAGAAATGGAATATCGATATAAATATGCATACCACAGCAAATTTCTATAAGTATTTTATAATACACTACAAGCTATGTGAATAACTATGTACAATCAATCATGACATGATAAGGTACTGAGGTTTGCTTAACACCAATGATTTGGGAGATCAAGCATAATGGTTAATATTGTTAAACTTATACATCCTTTGGCTATATGAGTGTTAGATGTTTATTGCTATATGCTTAGTCATCAATTTTCATACCCTGAAATTTCTCCGTAAAGAACAGTTGGCTTCGTAATCATCTTTCCACACTGACTCATTTCTTCCCACAAGCTTCCCGAGCCTTGGTTTATCCAGTTTAGCAGCATCTATGTCCCCAGTTTTGTGCTCCAGTCTGAACATAGCATCGTCGAACAACCGCTTCTGAGCCTCTTTTGTCTCTGGGACAATCTGACCATTCTCCGTTGGATCCCATCTATTCTCTTGACGTCTTGCACCTGATACTATTACGTAATCAAGGTTCTGTAAATGGTAAGGGTATAAATGAGAGAGGTTACAGTGTAGCAGGATCGGTCAGTGAAACGGAAAGCAGACAATGGCTTTATGTATTTTTTTTGTGTTTAGGAACTATGAAACTACCTTAGCTGTGTCAAATACTCTTGGGTATCTTGACAAATTCAGATAGGTGATCACTATCCCAACACCACCTCTTAATCTTGAATTGTTAGGGAGATTGTATCTATACTAATATTATAAATAAGAAAGATTTGTATTTTTGTATGTTTGTTATGAATAAACTCAAAAACTACTGGACTAATTTTAAAACTTCTTTCAGCAATGGAAAGCTAGAACATAGGCTAAATTTTGTTCTCATATTAAAACGGAAACTATGTGAAACTGCGCAAAACCACTAGTCTACTATATAAAAAGTCGGGTTTTCCTTCCTGACGATATAACTCCAGAACGGCCGGACCGATTTTGATGAAACTTTTTGTGTGGGTTCGAGTGGGTCCAGGGATGGTTTATAGCAAAGAAAATTCTTATAAGCATTGCACCCGTGCAAAGCCGGGGCGGCTCGCTAGTATCCCATAAAAAGCTAAGAAAATAATCTAAATGAACTTAAGAAGCTCGTTGATAGTGAACCTGCCTTCTGAGGAAGAGGATTTGTGTTCGATTCCCACCTGAGGCCAACATTTGTGTACATGAACATGTCTGTTGTCCATTTGTATGTTTAGTAGTCTCTGCCTAGTTTGGGACTAAAGAACCATGTGTAAATTGAGTAAACAATACAACAATTTTCAAAAAATCTCACCCCTGGATCCGTTTTGATTTCAAAATGGTTGTCGCACAGATGGCATTTCATTCTGAACTGGTAGACAGGGGTGGTATAATACATGCCTATCTTCGTCTTCTCAGCATTGTACCTCACTCCCATGCCGATGTGGTTGTTGCAGCCGTCGCACCAGATGTTGTACGGCATTTCGAATCTTATGATGAGAATCCCCATGTGAAGCTTCCTAGCTCTCTCTCTGAGGGCATGGGTGCCCATAAACTTGTTCAACCCCCCGACTTTGGGGTCGTAGTCGGGGGGGTAGTACAGGTTCTGGCCCTTACGTTCTCCCATCTTGATAAGATTGACCTGGAAGGAGGTTGTTGATGTATAAACTCCTTTCTATTACTTCTCTTCGATGAAGTATTTCGCTGTCATATATATTTGTGTCATTACTATGTTTATTTCTAAAGCTAATTAAAACCAAGTTTTCTGTTGGTATTTGCGTTTCCATGTATCAATTTAATTAGCTTTATCATGTCTGATACCGAGAAAGAAGCAGGAAACATATTTCAACACTCACTGGCCAGGTACTTGCGACCCGATCGATTTGACGTCGAACCCAACGCTCCTGGAGCTGGCGAGAAGTGGTCGCACTGGTACCACACGTTCTCAAACTTCCTTGCGGAAGAGATTCCGGCCGGCGCTACAGATTCCTTAAGACTAAAATTATAAGCGAACCATTTAACTGCTAACATTTACTCGCATATTAAGGAATGTAGGACCTATAACGATGCTGTTGATTTCCTTAACAAAACGTACCTCAAGCCACAAAACGAAATTTTGGCCCGTCACATCCTCGGCACGCGCAAGCAAAAACAAGATGAGACAATCTCCGATTACTATCGTGCTTTACAACTTCTCGCACAAAGCTGTAATTTCAAGGAAGTTTCAGCCAACGAACATAAAAACCAAGCTATACGAAGTGCTTTTATCGCTGGAATATTTTCGCATAAAATTAGGGAACGATTACTGGAAAATTCATGATTGTCTATGGACGAAGCGTTCAATCAAGCAGTTATTGTTGAGACTGCCGAAAAAGACTCTGCAACGATGGCTATGCCTAATACTTTCAACACTATGAACGCCTTGCCAGTTCCACACCAAGAAGCACTGCATCCCACGGTATCAAGCCCGAGTCAAGTGGCCGCTGTTCCTACGACTTTTCATCAATCATCAGTAAAACGCTGTTTCTTCTGTGGAGGGAAGGTCCATCAAAGAATAAAGTGCCCAGCTTTCCATTCTTACTGCCAACTATGTTCGAAAAAGGGGCACTTCGCTTCAGTTTGCCGTTCTGCTGATAATAAACCTTCTACTAACGCCATTTGCCCTACGAACCCTATCGTTCCGGCTTTACAACAACCTAAATATAACGAAACAGCTGGTGCTGGTTTCTCGGCTGCGTCGCCATCGAGTTTGGAGAAAGCTACGATTAGCATTAACGTAAATGGTATTAGAGCTGATGCGCTAATTGACACTGGAAGTTCCGTCAGTTTCATTGACAGGAACGTAGCGCAGATTATGAAATTAAAACAGCGACCCTATAAACAAATCATAAACCTTGCTTCGCTGAACCATACGTCGCACGTTGACGGAGTCTGCATCGCCACTCTTGAAATTAATAAACACATATACAAGCAACGCCCTCTTCTCGTAATCAATAATTTATGTGCAGACGTAATCATCGGTCACGACGTACTTAAGGATCATACTAAACTTGAATTTCAATTTGGAGGTTCTCGGGAGCCCCTGCAAGTGTGCGTGATGGAAGCTCTTGTGCCGCCCGCTTCGCTCTTTACTCACTTATCAGCCGACATCACACCTATCGCTATCAAATCGAAACGCCATAACAGTGAGGAAGAAGAGTTTATTCGAGCCGAAATATCACAACTTTTACAAGATGGAGTTATTGAACCAAGTGTGTCTCCTTGGCGCGCTCAGGTACTAGTAACTGGTGGTGGAACTCATCGGAAACGGATGGTTGTTGACTATTCTAGAACCATCAATAAGTTTACATATCTGGACGCATATCCACTGCCAAATATAGAATCGATGGTATCAAAGGTGGCGAAATTTAATCACTTCAGCCAGATCGATTTAAAAAGCGCTTACCACCAAGTGCCCATCTTAGAAAGAGAAAAAATATATACAGCTTTCGAAGCGTGTGGTAATTTGTATCAATTCAAAAGAATTCCTTTCGGAGTTACTAACGGGGTCGCCGCTTTTCAACGTACGCTCGAACATGTCATCCAAAAAGAAAAACTGAAAGGAACGTTTGCATACCTGGACGATGTCACGGTTTGTGGCGAAACTAAAGAAGAACATGACAAAAATTTACACTTTTTTATGACTGCGGCTAAGAAATATAAACTCACATTGAACGAACAAAAGTGTAACTTTAACAAAACTTCAATTAGTCTCCTGGGTTACACTGTTAAAAATAATATAGTCCAACCGGATAGGGAACGGCTTGAGCCATTGGTAAAATTACCGCTTCCACGTAATGCCGCAGAAATGAAGCGAGCCCTGGGGCTATTTGCTCATTACGCCAAATGGGTTCAGAAATTTTCCGAGAAAATTCAACCGCTTATTAATAATATCCACTTTCCCTTAGACGAAAACGGACGGCGAAGTTTTGAACTTTTGAAATCGGATATTGAAAAGGCGGCATTAGTTGCTATTGACGAAGAAGAAACTTTAACGGTAGAGACTGACGCATCGGAATTTGCTATAGCTGCAACTTTAGCTCAGAAGGGCCGCCCCGTTGCTTTCTTTTCGAGAACATTATCGGACAGCGAACGCAAGCATGCGTCTGTAGAAAAGGAAGCGTATGCTATCGTCGAGAGTCTCAGAAAATGGCGTCACTACCTTACTAACAGACATTTCCTCCTTATCACAGATCAAAAATCCGTTAGCTACATTTTCAATCAAAATCATACAAGCAAAATTAAAAACGATAAAATCGAACGATGGAGATTAGAATTATCGTGCTTTAAATACGATATAATTTACAGACCGGGAAATGAAAATGTTGCAGCGGATGCACTGTCCAGAGTATGTGCTTTCACGAATAGCAATAAACTTTATGATCTACACGATGCCCTTTCTCATCCTGGTGTCACTCGAATGTATCATTGGATTAAATTGAAAAACCTTCCGTATTCTTTGGACGACATTAAACAGATGACTGCTTCCTGCCGAGTATGCGCAGAGATCAAGCCTCGTTTTGCGAAATCGAAGGGCACGTTGATTAAAGCAATGTCATCCTTTGAAAGATTGAATATAGACTTCAAAGGCCCCTTGCCTTCAAATACAAATAACAAGTACATTCTAACAATCATTGACGAATTTTCAAGATATCCATATGCATATGCATGTCCTGATACCAGGGCTTGAAAGCGGTTAAGGTTAAGGGTTAAGCTAGCGGTATAAAATTACGGTACCGTTTTGATTTAAAGGTAGAGCCAAAAAGGTAAGAATTGCGGTACAGGTACCGTTTTTTACTAGTACCTCATCGAAATCATTTTCGGTACCGAAAAAACGCGAACGAGTGAGACTTCAGCGCGACGTTGCCAAACCGCTCGGTCGAGGCACGGGCGCTTGCCGCATGAAATCTCATTTCTTGCATATTGCATTATTGTGTGCTGTGGTGACTGGTGACGTGACGCTTATATTATAACTCATCTATTCTAGGTACCTATATAAAAGTACGTTATTTTAGCAAAGTTTTATCGACTGTTAAATACATAGACATAGATTGCACTAATGGGGAAAAAACGTAAAAACGGCCAAGTGCGAGTCGAACTTATTCATTATCTATAAAAGCGGCAAAAAATCACGTTTGATGTATGGGAGTCCCCCTAAATATTCATTTTATTGTATTTTTAACAGATTTCAAAAGGTGGAGGTTTCTCAATTCGTCCGTATATATACCTACCTATATATTTTTATGTGTGTTCGCGAATAATCATGTAACTCAATTTTGAAGCAGATATCTTCAACCAATTGAGCTGAAATTTGGTATACTTATGTAATTTCGGTGACAATGCAATATTTATGGTATCACCGAGCTGATCTGACGATGGAGCCAGGAGGTGGATATCGCAACTTCTCAATGACTCCTCTTAAAGTAATTAAACGACACAACCCCATCGAGTTTGGGCTCGTTTGATTTGTCTTGACGAGTACTTTGGTGTTAGATGGTAACCAGTAACCAGGGTCTGACGATGGAGCTGGGAGATGGCAATAGGAAATATTTTCCTTCACTGTCGAGATAGTGATGAAAATGTACGTAAGTTTTTGAAAAACTCGTTGATACATGTTAGGATTTGAACCCGAGCCTTACTGATTGTAATCATCTTCATCAGGCTATCACTACTCTTTTTAGTTTGTTTGTAGTTTGTAGGAGTTAAGTTAATAATCAAAAATAAAATCAAATAACTTTTATTTCAGGCCCAAGCTATATTATTGTATATTAATTATTGTTGTTGTTAGTTGTTGTTAGTTCTTGTTGTAGTAGTAGTATTAGTTGTAGTAGTTATAGTAGTAGTAGTTGTAGTAGTAGTAGTCGTAGCTGTAGTAGTTGTTAGTTGTAGTAGTTGTTAGTTGTAGTAGTTGTTAGTTGTAGTAGTTGTTAGTTGTAGTAGTTGCTAGTTGTAGTAGTTGTTAGTTGTAGTAGTTGTAAGTTGTAGTAGTTGTTGTAGTTGTAGTAGTTGTCGTTGTTGTGGTTGTAGTTGTTAGTCGTAGTTGTTATTCGTAGTTGTTAGTCGTAGTCGTTGGTCGTAGTCGTCGGTCGTAGTCGTTGGTCGTAGTTATTAGTCGTGGTCGTATTTGTTGGTCGTAGTACTCGTAGTCGTTAGTCGTAGTCGTAGTCGTTGGTCGTAGTCGTAGTCGTTAGTCGTGGTCGTATTTGTTGGTCGTAGTACTCGTAGTCGTTAGTCGTAGTCGTTGGTCGTATTTGTTGGTCGTAGTTGTTGGTCGTAGTACTCGTAGTCGTTAGTCGTAGTCGTTGGTCGTAGTCGTAGTCGTTAGTCGTGGTCGTATTTGTTGGTCGTAGTTGTTGGTCGTAGTACTCGTAGTCGTTAGTCGTAGTCGTTGGTCGTAGTTGTTGGTCGTAGTTGTTGGTCGTAGTCGTTGGTCGTAGTCGTTGGTCGTATTCGTTGGTCGTAGTTGTTGGTAGTAGTCGTTTATCGTAGTCGTTGGTCGTAGTCGTTGGTCGTATTCGTTGGTCGTAGTCGTTGGTCGTAGTTGTTGGTCATAGTCGTTGGTCGTAGTCGTTGGTCGTAGTTGTTGGTCGTAGTACTCGTAGTCGTTGGTCGTAGTCGTAGTCGTTGGTCATAGTTGTTGGTCGTAGTCGTCGGTCGTAGTCGTTGGTCGTAGTTGTTGGTCGTAGTTGTTGGTCGTAGTTGTTGGTCGTAGTTGTTAGTCGTCGTTGTTAGTCGTCGTTGTTAGTCGTAGTCGTTAGTCGTTGGTCGTAGTTGTTAGTCGTCGTCGTTAGTTGTAGTTGATAGTTGTAGGTTGTTAGTTGTAGTTGTGAGTTGTAGTTGTTAGTGGTAGTTGTTGGTCGTAGTTGTTAGTCATAGTCGTTAGTCGTAGTCGTTAGTCGTCGTTGTTAGTCGTTAGTCGTCGTTGTTAGTCGTAGTTGTTAGTCGTGGTCGTTAGTCATTGGTCGTAGTCGTTGGTCGTAGTCGTTGGTCGTAGTCGTAGTCGTAGTCGTAAGTCGTGGTCGTAGTCGTTAGTCGTGGTCGTTAGTCGTGGTTGTTAGTCGTCGTCGTTAGTTGTAGTTGATAGTTGTTAGTTGTAGGTTGTTAGTTGTAGTTGTGAGTTGTAGTTGTTAGTGGTAGTTGTTGGTCGTAGTTGTTAGTCATAGTCGTTAGTCGTAGTCGTTAGTCGTCGTTGTTAGTCGTTAGTCGTCGTTGTTAGTCGTAGTTGTTAGTCGTGGTCGTTAGTCATTGGTCGTAGTCGTTGGTCGTAGTCGTTGGTCGTAGTCGTAGTCGTAAGTCGTGGTCGTAGTCGTTAGTCGTGGTCGTTAGTCGTGGTTGTTAGTCGTCGTCGTTAGTTGTAGTTGATAGTTGTTAGTTGTAGGTTGTTAGTTGTAGTTGTGAGTTGTAGTTGTTAGTGGTAGTTGTTGGTCGTAGTCGTTAGTCGTGGTCGTATTTGTTGGTCGTAGTTGTTGTTCGTAGTACTCGTAGTCGTTGGTCTAAGTCGTAGTCGTTGGTCGTAGTTGTTGGTCGTAGTTGTTGGTCGTAGTTGTTGGTCGTAGTCGTTAGTCGTAGTCGTTAGTCGTAGTCGTTGGTTGTAGTTGTTGGTTGTAGTTGTTGGTCGTAGTTGTTAGTCGTAGTCGTTAGTCGTAGTCGTTGGTTGTAGTTGTTGGTTGTAGTTGTTGGTCGTAGTTGTTAGTCGTAGTCGTTAGTCGTAGTCGTTAGACGTGGTCGTCGTTGTTAGTCGTAGTTGTTAGTTGTAGTTGTTGGTCGTAGTTGTTAGTCATAGTTGTTAGTCGTAGTTTATAGTCGTAGTTGTTAGTCGTAGTTGTTAGTTGTAGTTGTTAGTTGTAGTTGATAGTTGTTAGTTGTAGGTTGTTAGTTGTGAGTTGTAGTTGTTAGTGGTAGTTGTTAGATGTAATTGTTAGTGGTAGTTGTTAGTTGTAGTTGTTGGTTGTAGTTGTTAGTTGTAGTTGTTAGTTGTAGTTGTTAGCCATTCTTATACTTATCCATCTAAAATCAAAATCAAGACGAATCATACGAGCCCAAATTTGATGGGATTCTGTCGTTTAGTTACCGAGTTCCTATGGCTATCTTCCAGCTTCATCATCAGACCCTGGTTACTATCTAGTACCAAATTACTCGTCAAGTCAACTCAAACGAGCCCAAACTCGATGGAAATATGTCGTTTAATTACTGAGTTCCTATTGACATCTTCCATCTCCATCATCAGACCCTGGTTACCATCTAGTACCAAAGAACTCGTCAAGACGAATCATACGAGCCCAAATTCGATGGGATTCTGTCGTTTAGTTACCGAGTTCCTATGGCCATCTTCCAGCTTCATCATCAGACCCTGGTTACTATCTTAAACCAAATTAGTACTAAATTACTCGTCAAGACAACTCAAACGAGCCCAAACTCGATGGAAATATGACGTTTAATTACTGAGTTCCTCCTATAGCCATCTTCCAGCTCCATCATCAGACCCTGGTTACCATCAAGTACCAAAGTACTCGTCAAGATGAATCAAACGAGCCCAAACTCGATGGGGTTGTGTCGTTTAATTACCGAGTTCTTATGGCCATCTTCCAGCTCCATCATCAGATCAGCTCGGTGGTGCCACAATATTGCATTGTCACCGAACTAACATAAGTATACCAAATTTCAGCTCAATCGGTTGAAGATATTTGCTTCAAAATTGAGTTGCAAGATTCCACCCGAACATACATAGTTACATACATACATACATTGCAAGTTAAATAAAAGCTTTTAATAACATGTCGCTCAACTCGAATTCTCGGTCAAGCCGGCGCGCGGTGCCCCGGCGTTCGGCGTGGTACCTATACCTAAAGAAAACCTTTATTTAAAAATTTAAGTATCGTAAAAAAATAATGGTATCGTTATTTTGCACTACCAGAAAATAGCAGTATCGTTATTTTGCACTACCAGAAAAAAGCGGTACCGTTATTTTAAGATATCGCAATATAAAGGTATGACGTCATACCCCTAACCGTTTTAACCTAAATTTTTTCGGTTATTCAAGCCCTGCCTGATACTACTTCAGCAACAGTGATTAGATGTCTAAAGGACCTCTTTTATGAATACGGCCAGCCTTTATATATTCATAGCGATAGAGGATCATCTTTCATGTCAGAAGAAATACAAACCTTTTTAAAGAATTGTCACATTGCCACGTCTCGTACGACACCATACAACCCCCAGGGAAACGGTCAGATTGAGAAACTGAATGGAACTCTCTGGCGAACGATGCAACTAGCTCTCAAGTCGAAGAATCTGCCTATTGAAAATTGGGAGCAAGTTCTGAAACTCTCCTTACACTGCGTGCGTTCACTGCTCTGCACGTCGATAAACGCCACTCCGCACGAGAGGCTATTTAATTTTCCTAGAAGAACGCCAATCGGAGAATCGTTACCTTCGTGGCTCGTACCGGGCCCAATACTATTAAAAAAATTCGTTCGGTCTAAAACCGATCCTTACGTCGAGGAAGTAGAGCTACTTCAAAGTAACCCTGGTTACTCGTATGTACGCCGAAGGAATGGGCAGGAATCTACGGTATCTAATAGACATCTAGCACCCCTGCCTACAGTATCAGGCAATGACGATTTGCTTTCCGAGGGTGCAGATGCTGACGGACATCCTGATAGTCCACGTCAGTCTCAAGAACAAGAGAGACCTGGTAATGAAGAGATCTTTAGCACTCCGCCTTCGCAAGTGCCTTCAACGTCATCGCCTTCACATGAACCTCGTAGGTCAGCGAGACCTAGACGGCTGCCCCAACATCTCAACGACTACATCCTGGATGATGAGGGTACAGGGGGGGTGAATGATGTATAAACTCCTTTCTATTACTTCTCTTCGATGAAGTATTTCACTGTCATATATATTTGTGTCATTACTATGTTTATTTCTAAAGCTAATTAAAGCCAAGTTTTCTGTTGGTATTTGCGTTTCCATGTATCAGTTGTATCATCAGGGATGTGTTTAAGCGAAATGTAGCAGAGAATGAGCAGTTATAGGTTACTTACTTCTAGATGATAAGAAGATAGTTTCTAAGGCAACACTCTGACCAGTTTTTGGTATGCAAGTAATAGGTAAAAGTGAAATAAAGCGATTTTTCGAATAGGTAATTACATTACACATGCATGTTTATCAATGAAACGTCAAAGTCGTCAAACGAAACACGTCAAAACAAAAAAAAAAATTCGCACAATGATCAAAGATCATAATGCCCGATCTACCTACAGTCTTTATTGAGTCGAATTTTTTTTTTCTTTATTTCTACCAACTTGTGTTGGACAGGCTAAAGTCATAGACCATACTGCCTCGTCTTTAGTTTTTATCTTTAAATGGCTCTGCTTATGATGCCATGCATAAAAATACAGTTTCCTATCTTTCTCTCTTCGTTTTTTTTTCTCGTTAGATAAGTGGCAGTACTGAAAACTTTATTATGATTTATTGAGGCAATCTAAAAACAATACTGACCTACGCATTTTTCTCGACAAGAAATATAAAATTAACCATAAACAAAGCAAATGTCTGGCTGCTCGGCGAGTGGCGACACGGACAGCTGTTTGACAGCTCAGCTTTATTTTCGAAAGAAAATTGGTTCTCCATCGAGAAAAAGCTTTTTGTTCGTATTATTTGTTTATTCATTGTGTTATCTGTTACGTAGCGCGTGAATGTAACTATACTGCAGTAAAGCAGGAGTGATGAGCGATGAAATGTTATACACTATAAATAGAACGGGGTTCAGTTAGTGAAAGATTTGTCCGATTGTGATGGTT
Organism: Ethmia dodecea; assembly: GCA_963855545.1. Classification (NCBI taxonomy): domain Eukaryota; kingdom Metazoa; phylum Arthropoda; class Insecta; order Lepidoptera; family Depressariidae; genus Ethmia; species Ethmia dodecea. Next base: position 1,171,969 of record OY979448.1, read on the forward strand.
GATTATATTCTTTGACTTTGCAATAATGGGGAGGAGAGAGGAGCCGGCTTGGGCGAAGGGGACGGTGGGCCTGACGGCGGCCAGGGAGCGGGGGGACATCACCAGACAGTTCCAGAACCGTCTAACGGTCACCAGGAGCATGATTGACAGACTTGGCCTGGAGAAGGAGCTGCATGGTCATATGGGATGCGTGAATTGCCTGGAGTGGAACCACGATGGATCGTAAGCATATTAGTTTTCTAATGCAGTTACATCCAATGAGTGAGGCCATTTATCTTCGTGTTATCTTTGCCTTGTGGCTTACGTCGCAAACTTAGCTAGTCTTCTATCGACACCAGCTAAGTTTGCCTGATTAACAAATTGGAAACATAATGTCACCCATAAGCAGATGTATCTGGTGATATGGCGAGACATCATGTTTTTCTAATACTACTAACGCTTAGTGTAATCAAATGATTCTACTTTATCTATATTTTACAGTATCCTGGCATCAGCTTCAGATGATCTGCATGTCATCCTATGGGACCCCTACCGCTACAAGCAGCTCCAGAACATAGCTACAGGACACACAGGGAACATATTCTCTGTAAAGGTAATTATTTAGAATCAATAAAACTACATCTCCTATATTCTGTGTTGCTTGCAATCTGCTACATAGATGATTTGAGACTTGATAATTTTTTTTGTTTGATTTTGCAGTGCTTCTTATGAATAATGGATGGGTATTAGAAGCGGGTAGCCACAAAGCTAGGTTGAGAACTTGAGATGTAACAGATTGAAAAATAAAAATAAACTTTTTTACCAAGCCTCTGTCATATTTCACAATGTAAACCACACACTGGCAATTTTTAACCCCCGACCCAAAAGAGAGGGGTGTTATAAGTTTAACATGTCTGTCTGTGTCATGATTTTCGTTTAGTTTTTTTGTGCCACAGATCATTTTGTCCCGAGAGTTCTTAGCAATGTTTCATGAAAATCTGTTCAGCCGTTTGTGTTTATATGTATTTATTGTGTCAAAGGTTTTATAATTTTTTTATTTAATGTTAGATGATGTTAGTAGTACTTCTATACTTTCCTATCAGTACTTTTATATTTTCTTGTAAATTTTTATTATTTGATGTGCTTCTCTCTAGGACATGCTAGCTACCGTTTCAACACTTGCAGAAACATCACTTTATTTTAAAATGTCATTAGAATATACTTAAATATCTACCTTTTCTTTAGAAAACTTATTAAAAGTATAATAAAAATAATGATGGATAGAGCATTATGGAAATACATTGTCAAATGCGTCTGCTAGTTAGCCCCCTTTTTTACTTTAAGACTTACTTTATCATAATAAAATAAAACTAGGTATACATACATTTTCTGATAACGGTTATATAAAGAAATGAGATATGGATTATAATGAAACAATATTGGCTCTAATTTGATGACTCATTCTTGTTGCTCTATGTTGCATCATAATATTGCTGTGACACTATTTTGAGACAGTTTTTTTAATAAATGATCAAATTGTGATCAATTTGCAGAATATTAAACAGTTTTACTTATTTTTAAAAATAAATTAACATTTTCGTTTCAGAAAAAAATTACATTATTTCAATGTTTTGGGTAGTTTTCCCTATTTTTTCGACCCTCAAGCACCACCAGTGTGTGACTGCCCAGTTGCATAAAATAAGGAGTGCTTCTTTGTTTCGGAACGCACGTTAAATTGTTGTCGTCACAATGGAAGTCGTTGTCATGTTAGATACTCTTGAGTGGCTTGAAAGTTCTGACTGGGCTTGCGTGGGAGATTATAGCCCATACTTCCTCATGTGTGAAGAAAGACCCTTAGAGCAGTAGGTTGCTATTACTAACTTGGTACATGTCTGTCTGTCTGTCCGTCTGTGTGTAGTTCCTGTCCCCGGACACGCTAGCGACGTGCGCGGCGGACGGCACGGTGCGCGCGCGCAGCATCTCGTCGGGCGCGTCGCTGCTCGAGTGCGCCTGCCACTGCGGCCGCGCCAAGCGCCTCGCCGCGCCGCCGGACAACCCGAACATCGTCTGGTCCGCCGGCGAGGACGGGCTCATACTGTGAGTTACTAACGGACATCGGAGTAGATGCACTTTGCATCATGATATCAATAACAGAACATGGACATGCCATTTTCCAGGAAATTCTACCGAAATTTCCAGAAAAGTGTGTAATTATATAAAAAACGTAGAAATAAGCAAAAAATATGATTTCCTTAGTTTATCATTTCTATAATATTCATAAATTGAATTGATTTTATTATAATTTTAAACATTACAGTAGTTACTACATACTATACTGTTCCCGCTATCACAACAAATACTGAAAAACAGAATAAATATATATTTAAGGGGGCTCCCATACAACAAACGTGATTTTTTTGCCGTTTTTTTAGATAATGGTACGGAACTCTTCGTGCGCGAGTCCGACTCGTACTTGAACGTTTTTTTTTATTGTATCCACCATTGATAACACACATTTTGTGAAAATTTAAATCGAATATTGGTAGTTAATAAATATATATCGGGCTTCCAGACGCCCGGCTGGGCTTCATCCCTACTTGGTGGATATCCCATATACACACACCGGTACAATTAGCGGAACAGAAAAAAAAAGGAGAAAAAAGAGGGAATTTAGAACAATGAATGTAATTTTTAAACAATATATTATTTAAAATGAAACAACAATTAAATTAACATGTTTTGACATTCATTTGTAACACCATACTTAAAATTTTATAAAAATAAAAATTAAATTAAACAAAATGCATTTTTCTTCGATTTTTAATTATAGAGAAACAGCAGAAAATTCAAGATTTTCTAAAGTTTAACAACAATTTCAATGACTGTTCAATATCGAGTGTTTCCTCCTCGTGCTCTGATGAGGGTTTCCATCCGTCTGGGCATGCTGCGGATGATGTTATCAATGGTTTCTTGGGGCAACCTCTGCCATTCTTCAAGTAATGCGTTTCGCAACTCGTTGAGATTATTGGGAGGGGGCATTCTTGACTTTACACTCCTCTTTAGCAAGTCCCAGACGTGTTCTATAGGGTTCATATCGGGGGACCGTGCTGGCCACTCCATCACCGTTATACCAACATGGTTTAGGTATGTCTGTACTGTGCGAGCACTGTGAGCCCGAGCATTATCCTGCATTAGAATGAAGTTGTTACCAATAAAGGGGGCAAATGGCACAACATGTTCTTCTAAAATCTCCCTGATATACCGATCAGCATTCAGATTCCCGCCATCGACCACTACTAACTCCGTACGAGCTCCTAAACATATTCCTCCCCAGACCATAATTGAACCGCCGCCATATGCAACTGTATTTTCAAAATTAGACTGGATATACCGTTCTCCTTTGCGTCTCCATACTCGCTGCCTTCCATCAATTTGATTTAACATAACTCTGCATTCATCAGTAAAAAGAACCTGTCCCCAGTCGTCGAAGTCCCAATCACGATGTTCACGACCAAAGTGTAGACGGTTTGTGCGATGATGTCTCTCAAGTTTTGGGGCTTTGGCGGGCACATACGAGCCTATACCCACTTCTTCGAATCTTCTACGAACTGTCCGCTCACTCATCCTTACTGCTCGTACCTCTTCCAGTAAATTTCGAGCCTGCACCGCCGTTAGTCTCGTGTTCCGTCGGACTTGAAGTTGGAGAAAACGGTCATCCCTCCTTGAAGTACACCTTTTCCGGCCTTGTCCTCTCCTTCTCACTAGAGCATTCGTCAATCTGTATCGTTGGATGCTACGATAAATCGTTGATAACGATCGACGAAGGCTTCTGGCAATCGATCTGTAGGTTTGACCATTTCTCCTCATTTGATCTGCCCTAATGATTTCTGATGGCGTTAAATCAGGCATAATTAGATGCTCGTAAATTATCAATATGCGAAAAAACTCAAAAGCCTCAAAAACTGCAATTCAAAGCTTTTCAAATGGAATTCACGAACCTTCTAAAAACGGACAAGCGGTGGAAAAAATGAATCAATGAAAATTAAAACAAAAGAATGAAAAAAAGGGCAGTCGCTTAGTATTCCATTTTTAAATTAAAACCCAAATTTAAAAAAAGCTTGTTTAGCACGCAAAAATGCGTAAATACTCCCTTTTTTTTCTGTTCCGCTAATTGTGCCGGTGTGTGTATATGAACGAAGCGCTTCTCAAGATCTTTTATTATGTGCACCGCCAAGAAGTGGAACTACCTGCCGTCGTCTGTATTTCTGAGTTCATATAACCCACAAGCCTTTATAGATCGAGTGAACAGGCGTCTTTTGGGCAAGCTCGTTCCATCGTAGGCCCCATCTTTGCTCTCGGGCTAGTCTGGGGTCGAGAGCAAGCCCATCATTAATAAAAAAAATCTATATTGTAAAATACGCGTACGGTAATCTGTAAATAAACAAACGAATCCTATCAGGCAACACGACCTTCGAACGTCGCACCGCTGCAACTCTGACTCGGCCAGCGTGCTGGTGAGCCTGCTGAACCACCTGGGCCGCTACGCGGAGGCCAAGTGCGTGGCCGTCAACCCGCGTCGGCCGCACCAGCTGGCCGTCGGCGCCAACGACTTCTACGTCAGACTGTACGACGTCAGGATGATCAAGCTGGCCAAGCTGCAGGTGAGGGAACACAGGCCTTATTGGCTATAGAATAGAACATTTATTTGCTCAACAAGGTAGGTATGGTGTTAAATATTATTAAAATAAATTGGTCAACATGTTTTACTATAGACAGGCAAGCTAAAATTACAATTAAAATAATAGCAATTAAACTTCAACTACCAACAAATAAATTCAATCATTATGTGTAATTTAGAATGTAAAATATATAATATTTGTATTTGCTATCTACATGAATATCTACATGAAGAGGGAAGATTTATATTTTTGTATGTTTGTAGCGAATAAACTAAAAACTACTAGCCCGATTTTAAAAATATTTCACCGATCTAAAGCTAAATTAATATTGAGTAACATTAACCTATATTCTATTCCCGTATTCCTACGGGAACGGGAATTACGCGGCTGAAACCGCGCAGAACCGCTAGTTATTAATAATGGCGTGGTCCCACACAGAGCAACGCCCCGGCGGCGCCCTCGCGGCTCGTGTGGGAGAGGCAGAACGTGCGATGCTCTCGAGCTGGCCACGGGGACCCCGACAACAACATCCCCAAAGCAGCCGTGCATTACTTCGCGCCAGGTAACAATACCATCGTAGAAAAAGATCACAGGAAATAGGACACCCTAGTAGGACGTTCACGTATCAAATTAGTGACGTCCTTCAAAAAGATGGGGTCCGGAGTGCGAAAAATAAAAGAGCGTTTATGAATGTGAAGGAAGCGAAAGAAGTATGCATAGATCGAGCAGTGGTCATCCATCGTCTCTGCCTACCCCTGCGGGACAATGGAGTGAGCTTTATGTATGTATGTATTTAAAAAGATCACACTGGCTAAGCAAAGTTGGTTGCGGTCAGTCAGCGAATGGGTGAGCGCCTAGTGGCAATGGAAGACGTTAATCCATGTCACATACCCTCGGGTGGCTTGAAGAATTGTGACTGTTAAGTGGCTACTTACTTAAACAATATATCAATGGTAAACTTTAATATGTATATATATTTTTTGGGATCTCACGTATTGCAGCAAGTAACAATACTATTTACATGTACGAGTACAACATAATCATTGCAATAAATGATTTGATTTGACAATCTTCCAATCTGCGTTGGGCTCACACATAAGGAAGTATGGGCTATATTCTCCCAAGCTATCCCACCGCGGATTGAGAGGTGGTTTCAGTCTAGGGCCACCTAACTGTCACAATTCTTCAAGTCACCCATAGAGATCTGTCCCTTTACTACGATTAATTATCAAATTATAGCATTAAAAAAAAACACTTTAAAATGGCAAATTCAGAATCTCGGCAAGGCTCTAAACAGTCCGCTTGGTAACCACGTTATAAGTTTCTATATTTCCTCTTGCAGGCCACCTATCAATGGAACCGGACGAACACACGTTCCCCAAGAAGGCGACCACGTACGTCGCGTTCAGCCACGACGGGAACGAGCTGCTCGTCAACCTTGGATCTGAGCAGGTCAGCAAGTTGTGGGAATATCCTAGAGGGCTAGCACATATAAGCAGGTCAGGGGGATATATGAGCAGGTTAGGGGGATATGCGAGCAGGTTAGGGGATATGTGAGCAGGTCAGGGGATATATGAGCAGGTCAGGGGATATATGAGCAGTTTAGGAGGTAAATAATTCGGGCCATCAGGCTTTGAAACTCCTTCCCCGTTGGCTTTAAAAAATTCCAATGCATTTTTTCTTTTGAAAGGAATTATTTTGTTACACGTTGTATATAAGATAGTATATTTATTGAAATCTACATCTAGAAGTTACAATAATATTATAACGAGGAAAGATTTGTATTTTTGTATGTTTGTTACGAATAAACTCAAAAACTACTAGACCGATTTTAAAAATTCTTTTTCCAAGTGAAAGGTCCAGATTATCACTGAGTAACATAGGCTTTTTTTATTCACTTATTCCCACGGGAACGGGAACCGTGTGAAACCGTGTGGAACAGCTGGTATTATATATAATAAATTAAGAATTTCATAAATTTAGTTAATATATATTTTTTGTGGATAGCAGTTCTGCGCTCCCGTGGTAATACGGTAGTTTCCGTTCCCGTGGGAATACGGAAATAAAATATAGCATATATTACTCAGTAATAAAGTACCTTTCCGTTCGTAAAAGAATTTTTATAATCGGTTCAGTCGTTTTTGAGTTTATTCGTAACAAATATACAAAAATAACTTTGTTCTTTATAATATTCGTATACAGTATAGATATACTATTATTAGTGTTGTTACTAGTAGTGGACTGAGCTGTTTTCCGTACGGCAGGTGTACCTGTTCGACATAAACTCTGCCCGTCGTCCGGTGCTGGTGGAGAGCTTCGTGATAAGGCACAACCACGCGCACCGCAAAGAGGGCCGCCCTCCCAGGAACGGGACCACGCCTTGCGACACTCCATTGGAACCGCAGCCTTTGTCGGACAGGGTCAGGCAGATCAAGGAGACGGTGAGACATCATGATGGATTCCAGAAATATTTTATTACTTCCTAGCATCATCAACCCGTAACAGCCCACTGTTGAAGGTAAAGGAAGGTTTCCTCACACATAAGGCAGTATGGGCCATAAAACAGGGTCAGGCAGATCAAGGAGACGGTGAGACATTATCATTGATTTGCTACAGAAACATTGTAGTACTTTCTTATACCAATAATATACATTTAAAATAAAAATGAATAATCTCACGCCTTTTATCCCTGAGAGAGGACAAACCCACTTTTCACGAGATATATATATTATTTGAACCGCTAAAGGTGATAGGTGGTGAGCCCATTGCCGGACCGAGTCTGTTACACATGCCTCAGAATTAATTCTGAGACCTACGGGTTTCCTTACGATGCTTTCCTTCACCGTACATTGAATTTGTCTGTAATTTGAAAGTAAATGCCAAAATATAAATGAAAAATTCTATTTACACGACGCATTGGTCTTTTTAGATGTTACGGTTCGAATAGACTCAACGGCTTTCAATTAAAATTTTATTTTGATAGATTGAAGCTACGCTAAAAAGATAAAAAGCTTTGTGACTTTTCATAACTCCTGTATACGAGTGACTGACTGAATGAGTTGGTCAGTTTTCAATGCATATGACAGTGTGCCATTTGTTTTTCAGGCAAACGACCTAGTGAACAAGGGCACTTACTCGACGGCCGTGGAGCTGTACAACACGGCCATCGCCGAGTGCCCAGATTGCGCCATCCTCTACTCCAACAGGGCGGCCGCGCTTATGCGCAGGGGCTGGTAACTATATTTCCATGTAGGAGGACTTCTTGTGGAACCTGTAGGGGGTAGAACTGGAAGAAGGACTATATTTCCATGTAGGAGGACTTCTTGTGGGACCTGTAGGGGGTAGAACTGGAAGGACTATATTTCCATGTAGGAGGACTTCTTGTGGGACCTGTAGGGGGTAGAACTGGAAGGACTATATTTCCATGTAGGAGGACTTCTTGTGGGACCTGTAGGGGGTAGAACTGGAAGAAGGACTATATTTCCATGTAGGAGGACTTCTTGTGGGACCTGTAGGGGGTAGAACTGGAAGAAGGACTATATTTCCAAGTAGGAGGACTTCTTGTGGGACCTGTCTAGAACTGGAAGAAGGACTATATTTCCATGTAGGAGGACTTCTTGTTGTGGGAGAAATATTTGTAGGAGGAAGGACTGGAAGAAGGAAGCGAAAGAAGTGTGCAGAAATCGAGAAAAGTGGCGATCCGTCGTCTCTGCCTATCCCTGTGGGACAATGGCGTGAGCTATATTATGTACTAGCGACCCGCCCCGGCTTTGCACGGGAGCAATGCTTACACTAAAACCGTTCTCTTGAATCACTCGGTTTTTTTTAATAGATCATTAAAAAAAACCGCATCGAAATCTGTTGCGTTGTTTTAAAGATTTAAGCATACAAAGGGACATAGGGATATGGGGACAGAGAAAGCGACTTTATTTCATACTATGTAGTGATGTATGTAAGAACTGGAAGTGGGAAGTCCTCTTGTAGGAGGAACTATTGTATAGGGTAGTACTTTTGTTGAGGCAGGGACTCTTGTTGAGAAGGGTCTCATGTTAGAGAAGGACTTTGATTGGGGGAGAAGGCCTTTGGTGGTGAGAGGAACTCTTGGGGAGGAAGCGATTTTTGTTGGAGGTGGGACGACTCTTGCTTCGGGGGACTCTATTTAGTTGAGGGACTTTTGTTGGGTGAGTGACTCTTTTTGGGAAAGGAACTGTTGTTTGGAAAGGGACTCTAGTTAGGGAAGGAACTTTTGATATTAGACGAACTCTTGTAGGGGGAAGGCCTCTTGTTGATACTTGGACTCTTGTAGTGGGACAGATTCTTGATGTGGGAAGGCTTCTTGTTAGGAAGAGCATACAATAGGCTTTTATGTAAACGTTCAAACGTCAAGCGTTAACACACGCATATAAATCCTACTAATATTATAAACGCGAAAGTTTGTTTGGATGGATGTCTGGATGTATGGATGTATGGATGTCTGGATGTATGGATGTCTGGATGGATGTTTGTTCCTCTTTCACGCAAAAACTACCGAACGAATTTTGATGAAACTAGAGTTATATAGCTTATACATCAGAATAACACATAGGCTATATTTTACGCCCTTATTCCCACGGGAACGGGAACTACGCGGGTGAAACCGCGGGGCGCTGCTAGTTAAAAATATATCTAACGCTAGGTTGACTTTTCCACAGGTCAGGCGACACCTACGCAGCCATCAAAGACTGTTACCGGGCTATCAAATTGGACCCGAACCACGTAAAGTCCCACTTCAGACTGGCCAAGGGTCTAATGGACCTCAAGCGAGCACGGGAGGCCCACGAGTGCCTCCTGTACTTCAAGGACAAGTTCCCGAAACACGCGACCAGTCATGCCGTGTTCCTGCTTCAGAAGGACATTAACGTGGCGCTGGAGGGCATGGAAACGCAGCCCGATGAAGGTAGGGTTATGTGGATGACAGTAAAGTGATATATCAGGCGATTAAATATGTATATATGTAGGCGATTAAATAGAACAGTGATAGCCTTACTGTTAAAGAGCCGGCCAAAAATCAGTGAAGCTCGGGTTCGAATCCTGGCATGTACCAATCAGTTTTTCAAAAACTTACGTACATATTTATCACTAGCTTGACGGTGAAGGAAAACATCGTGAGGAAACCCGCAGGTCTCAGAATTAGTTCTGAGACATGTGTAAATAGACCCGGTCCAACGATGGGCTCACCACCTATCACGTTTAGGGGTCCAATATATCTCTTGAAATGTGGGTATATCCAGTAATGGAAAACCTCTGCCTACCCGCTCGGGGATAAAAGGCGTGAGATTTTTTTTCATTTATTTATTTTATTTATTTATTTACAATAAGTATTACATGTTTTAACTTGTAAGTACTCGCCAAACTGCATAGCAGTTTGTTGGCAAGCTTGCACTCTGTTTTATCAATAAACACTTATTGCTAATACATAACTTTTATCTTATATTAGAATACCTACCTAATACATTACCGCTTAAATTGATAAGACCGCCCATTGTACTTCTTTTAAATAACTGTGTCATGTATTGCATATTTTTATTGGTCTTCAATACAGGGTTGTCACATACTTACTTATACAGTATTTTCAGATAGCACCGTTAAAAAAATATTATAAAAATGTATAAAAATGTATATGGGTCAAAACACTGATATTTTCAATATTTGACACTAGAAATTCTTATAGAGCCGTGATAGAGAACCCGCTTCTCATTCGCGAGGCTTGGTGTTCATAACTGGCATGTACTAATGCGTATTTCAAAAACCTTACTTATATATTTTATTATATTGTACAAGGTGCATGGTTTTAGTGCTTGCTGAGCTGGAGAAAATTTACACCAAACATAGTCATTCAAATACTCATCTAACTTATAATATGCCAATTTAAGTACTATCAGTAAAAGTTTTGCCTGATACACCTAAGTGTTATTTTTGTGAGCAGCTATCTTTTCCCACCCCGTGGCCACAAAGCCCTCTCTTATGGTGACAATGACAATTAAAAAAAAAAGTTTCTTTTAATTTTATGACCACTTCGGGATAAAAGAAACGGTGTTACTGGCTTCTGATTGTTTAACTCTAATTAGAGGCGGAGTAATGAAAACTTGAGCTTTCAAGCGTCAATTCTTCCAAATGTTAGCTTTAAGATTCCCGTTCCCGTGGGAATACGGGAATATAAATATAGCCTTTATTACTCAGGGATCTTCTAGCTTTCCATCGGTGAAAGAATTGTTCAAATCGATTCAGTAGTTTTTGAGTTTATTCGTAACAAACATACAACAATACAAATCTTTCCTCTTTATAATATGAGTATAGATATAGATTGTATCAGGCTTAGCGTTTCTCGATAGTACATCAAATCCATAAGCAACACGCTTCGCCAGAGGGTCTATATATACCTCACCCATTGAGAGGTCCGTTTCGACCGTGTAGTGGGTAACCCAGCAGCTGGCGAGGCGGAGGAGAGCCAGACGACGAGCGTGCTGGAGAGGCAGCTGAGGGCCTCCGCGCTGGACTACGACCAGCGGTTCCTGGGCCACTGCAACACCACCACCGACATCAAGGAGGCCAACTTCCTGGGGCCAGACGCCAACTACGTGGCCGCGGGGTGAGCTCTGATACTATTTTTAAACTTCGTTTGGCGAACTTCCTGGGGACAGACGGGGTGAGCTTTCTTCGGCAGTTTTTTATCCTCATTAGGCCAACTTTCTGGGGACAGATGCCATCTACTTCGCCGCGGGCTGACTTTTGGGACATTTAGTAAAACTTGATAGGCTACCTTCCTGTGGGTTCTTCGGCATTTTGCTAACTCCCATTAGGCCAACTTCCTGACGACAGACGGGGTGAACGTTCCTCGGTACTTGCTTATCCTCGTTAGGCCAACTTCCTGGGGTTAGACACCAACTACGTCGCCGCGATTTGAACTCATGCACAATTTGTAACACTCGGTAGGCTAAATTCCTTCGGACAGACGGGGTAGGCATTTCTGGGCACTTTCTAACCCCCATTAGGCCAACTTCCTGGGGCCCGACGGAGTGGTAGTTCCCGGCACTTTCTAACCCCCATTAGGCCTACTTCCTGGGCCCGTGGGGGTGAGCGTTCCTCGACAGTTAACACTCTTTTCTTTTCGTTTATAACTGAATATGAACTCAGTTAAACGTGTTTGTCGGTGGTCAGGTCCGACGACGGCAGCATGTTCATCTGGTGCCGTCGGTCGGGCAACATCGTGCGCTGCCTGCGAGGGGACGAGTCCATCGTCAACTGCCTGCAGCTGCACCCGGCCACCTTCCTGCTGGCCACCAGCGGCATCGAGGCCGCCGTGCGCCTCTGGAGCCCCAGGCCCGAGGTACGGATACATGGTCGTTTTAAATAAGTGCAAATCTTAAAGGGTAGATCTAATAATGAACAAGAAACAATTTTTCGCATGGATTTTTGTCTCCGACGCTACTTTACCAAATAACTTCGATTATTACAAAAATTTAAAAAACAACCTAATACGCTGTACATAAAGAATATACGCACACTACCCAATCAAAAATTGCCCGAAAATATCAACGCGAAAGTGTCAACTAATCGGTGAGGTGTCAACAATTGGATGTTTTGTATTATGGTATTTACATTTAAAAAATATAATTACACGTGATAGGTGGTGAACCCATCGCCAGACCGGATCTGTCACACATGCGTCAGAATCAATTCTGGGGCTTGCGGGTTTTCTCACGATGTTTTCCTTCACCTTCGAGTTAGTCTATACTTATACTTACACTAATATTATAAAGAGGAAAGATTATAATCACACGCTTTTTTGTCCCCGAGGTGGTAGGCAGATTTATTCCATTACTGGATTTACCCACATTTCACGAGATATATTGGACCCCAAAAGGTGATAGGTGGTGAGCCCATCGCCGGACCGGGTCTGTCACTCATGTCTCAGAATTAATTCTGGGGCGTTCGGGTTTACTCACGATGTTTTCCTTCACCTTCGAGTTAGTCTAGATACTTGTAAGTATAAGTATCTAGACTAACTCGAAGGTATAATATTTTAAAGAGGAAAGGTTTTTATTTTTGCATGTTTGTAATGAACAAACTCAAAAACTACTGGACCGATTTTAAAACTTCTTTCGCCAATGGGAAACTAGAATATCCCTGAGGAATAAAATATAGTCTACTAGCGACCCGCCCAGGCTTCGCACGGGTGTAATGCTAACACTAAAACCTTCCTCTTGAATCTATTAAAAAAAACCGCATCAAAATCCGTTGCGCAGTTTTAAAGATTTAAGCATACAAAGGGACATCGGGACATAGGGATATAGGGACAGAGAAAGCGACTTTGTTTTATACTATGTAGTGATGTTAGACTATATTTTATAGGAATATGTACGTAAGTTTTAAAAGTTTTGAAGTACATGCCGGGATTCGAACCCGAGCCTCTCTGATTATGATCATGGGAAGCGAGCTCTCTGACCGTAAGGCTATCACTGCCCCTAACCCGATGTGTGAAAATGCCGCTAGGACGGTAGCAGCGAGTCCCGCGTGGTGGGCGACAGTGGCGCCGCGGCCAGCGCCAACCAGCAGCGCATGCGCAGCGACCCCTTCGAGGCCATGTTGCTCAACATCAGCTTCGGCGGAGGCCACGAGAGGGAGCCGCACTCGCCCGCCTGCAGGACCACATAGGTGACGGCACTAACGGCATTGACAGCACTAACGACACTAACAGAACTAACGACACTAACAGCACTAACGGCACTGACAGCACTAACGGCACTGACAGCACTAACTGCATTACCGACACTAAACAGCACTGACCGCACTAACAGCATTAACGACACTAACACGAAAATAAATAACGAAATTAGAAAAAGTTGGTACCTAATGATTGTATTATGAACCTGTTTATGTGCTGTAAAAGTAAATAAATCTTTTATCTATCTATCTATCTAAGAGCACTAACAGCGAAAACGGCACTAACAGCACTAACAGCACTGACGGCACTAGCAGAACTAACGGCACTAACAGCAACACCATCGATTCAGTGAGGTTTTCCACTGCTGAAAGGTCAGCACGGTAGACAGTATGTCGCGAGCGAGTTAATGCGTCTGCAGATGGATTCAAGTTTATTTTAGGCAGTTATCAACTGTTTAAAAGTTTCCTAAGAGTTGTCAGTTGCTACAACCAAATAGCCCGGTCTACGGTTGCCGCAGTTTTATGGCAATCCATAAAACTGCGGCAACCGTAAACCGGTCTATTTGGTCGTAGATTGCTACGAGCAACTTCGATAGCTGATTGCCCGTTTAGAAACTAACTTAGTCACCGATTTCAGCAACTCGATCACTTAAACTCGCAACTCGAGTTGACGTTGATGACGTCATTTTCAACAGTTGAGTGACCAGTGGCGGATTTACACATTTTCAAAGTGTAGGCTGCTAAGTTTGTGCCGCCCCTGCTTTTAAAATTGACAGTTCCTTGACTAGTTTTTACGATTTCGTTCAAATTGCATAAGAAAGTTTTTTTACGGCCGCGGACTATCGCACTGTCACTGTTTAAGCAAAAAAAATACGTTAAATAAAGTAGGTAATCGTTAAGATGTGATGCTCTCTGTCTCAGACATAAGAAAACCGTCATAGGTACAGAAATGTTTTAGATTTCTACGACGTAGCAAAGAAGGAATACCCGAGATTTGCCGCCCCCAAAATCTGCCGCCCTAGGCTCAAGCCTGCTGGTAAATCCGCCACTGTGAGTGACAGTTGAAGGTAGACAAATCTCTTGTCTACCGACTTCGCGCTACCCCTACAGCTTCCACTAATGTTACACAGACGGCGTTAAAAGTCGAATACTTTATAAAACTCTTTGTTAGTCTTTCATAAAGGTGTCATAAAAAAGAAACAACGAAGTTGAAAAAAAAACAAGATTCAGTCATTCAATCAATAATTTCCCTTATCAATAACCATACACAACTATTAAAAATGGTTAACGAACTTCATGAATATTGATAAAAGCGCACACATATCTATGTAATACATATTTAAAAGCTTATAGAATGACTAGACCGATAATAGTGATGTTTCTTTCCAGGTCGAGGTATCGAATCGTCTTCGCGGCGAAGCCGTACATCACACCAATTGTAAATATTATGAAATAATAAACAGAACATTATTATGCTAACCCCTTATTGGTAAAGTTATTAACTTGACTCTTGGGATTAACCTTGGATTATGTATATAAAATGTATACACGATTCATTGACTACTAAAGCATTGGCGTAGCTACGTAGGGATTTTTCCTAGGGGGGGCCATGGCCCCAGCCATGATCGGCAGGCCAAGGCAAGTGGTCAATGACTGTCAGCGCATGCGCAACTATGTACCTAGTTATCAAGTTTGGATTTCGTTATCCTATCCTATTATACCATTGTTTTCCTTTTATCTGTGTCCTGACCAAAACTATGTAGTTTGTAGAGCTACCTATATAGCAAAGATGTTTAAAGAAAAAGTTTCTCTCTCCTAGGAAATACGATTATTTTCATCCGACCTCTTTGATAGCTCACAATGACAAGAGCTCCGCTCTTAAATTACCAACAACAAGGTAAATCAAATCGATGGTATATTATTATGAGATTTATTAGGTATAATTTAGGATAAACTTATTTTATGTATGAGGAAGTGTATTTTTCTAGGGTGGGCCTACAGCTTTCTAGGGTGGGCCCGGCCCACCCTGCCCCCCCCCTAGCTACGCCCATGTACTAAAGTCGTGAATTCATTGAAAACTGCATTTCCACCGGCGAGGCAAGGCTAAGCGGGGCGAGGCGAGAACTGTAATATATCTTTGTGTAATATTGAATCGTATTGCTGCATGCACAGAGTGTTTATTGAACTCGCTTGCGCTTTTTCCATATAAACTTATGATAATTTTTTTCTGCGTCTTAGCTGCGTTTTCACTGCTGCGATGCGCAGATTACTACTCGGACAAACAAGCGATCCGAGTGTACTCGGACGTTGGTATCCAAGTGTCATAGAGTGAAAACCCGGCTTTACTCAGTATAATCCAAGATTAATCTACGTTGTAAAGTTACTCTGTTAATAATGAGGGGGTTACGTTCGAAGGTATATAGTTTTTTCACTTTATATCCTCTAGAATGGTGCCAAGTTTTTTTTAATATACAATTGATTTTTATCTACGGAAACATTGATGTCAATAGGAATATGTTTCTTTGTGTATATTTCGAATGTTATAATAAGTACTCTTCTTAGGAGATGCAAACAGACGGTTCTATTTTCAATAGTTCTTATAATCTGATGGTGATATACAACGCTTAACAGAATAAGCACAATTCCTCACACACGCATTTGTATATTAATATGGAAATACATACTCTCGAAAAACATAACCATCCTTCTGGCACAGTCGGGTAAAAATATATAATTCATTTGTAATTTAGTTTTGTCAAACATCAACATTGGTACGGTTTCCATAGGTAGCCCTAAATTCAGTTACGCTAATTAATTTTTCTGAATAATTTACACATATTAAAAATTGCTGATCGATTAAGTAGTCGATACTGAACAAACGAATTTCAGTAATTGCGCTTTTTCTGTTACATATTGTATAGTGATTTGAATTAAATTTATGAATATATATATCTATAAAAATAAATCGGCATTTCCGTCACGGCATCACGCCTAAACGGCTGGACCAATTTCGCTAATTCTTTTTTGTTGTTTTTGTTATATTCAGGAGAAGTTTCTTAGGAAAAAAAAATTGAAAGTTCCTCGGAACATGAAAAACTTAACGACCTAAACTTTTCTAATGTAACCCTTATGGCGTTTGACATAAGTGTCAGCTATTTAACATTTGGAAATAGTAAAAATATGATTATATTCATCAGACTTGGTGACGCTTGATATACATTTAATGTGATTTTGTGATAGTTATTGACGGCTAAGAAACAAGAATACCTTTATCTGATAAGCCATGTACCTTTCATAGACATCATAGTAGACTGGACATAACTGACTAAAAGGTTGTCATATTAAATAGTCTTAATCTGTTATGTTGCCTCGGGCGAATACCTGGATTGGCTGATACGCTATGGCTGGATGATGATGTAATGGGTCATCCATAAATTACGTCACACAAATTTCATGATATTGTAGCGACCCCCTCCCCCCTTAACGAGTGACGTCGTTTATAGATGACCCCTAATCAGAATTTAGTCTATGATTGACTCGAAAGACATGTCAAGTGTTGAGGAGTTTCTTGTCCCGCTTAATCTCCTCAACCATACATGCTCAAGCGGTGGGGTTGAATAGTCGATAAAAAAAGACGTGTGGCACTCGGGGACATTTTGTATCAACAAGACTGCCGAAAAGAAACGACGTTAGACAATGCACGGCCTTCAAGCCACACCTCCGTGCCCGTCGGAGTGGGGAGCGTAAGGTTTTTTTTCGTTACGGAATTTCTGGATTCGGTCCCCGCGCTCAAGGCCCTCGATAGAAGCTATGCAATAGCTTAATAAGTGGACTTATAAGTCCCTACTTTGAATAAAACATTTTAACTTTTGAAACAAGCCTCAAAGGAATGACGCGAAGCCAAGAGTCTAGCAATACATTATGCTATTGTGTCCGTCATATGAGCGGTCTCTGTAATTTACATTATTTTTTCTTGTGTAAAATTGTCTAATTGACGCGCATTTGTTGTCGAAAGTAACTATCAGTTTGTTACTTCTTCATGGTTAAACCGCTGGTTATATCTTCATGAAATTCGACAATTAGATAGCTTGTATCTTGAAGAATGACAGCACACTTTTCATCCTGCAACGCGGATAAAGTAACAGGAAAAGTTAGTATTTCTTTAAGCAATTGTTCTTGATTCCTAACCGTCGATAAAACTGTGTGATCTCGTATATCTAAAAAGACTGAACAAACTTCAGTCGTCCAAATTGTTTGATCGAATCGTATTTTTTTTTTGTTAATTTTCTATGTTTTGTAAATATTTGTTGGCCTGTTGACATCATTGAGTGTCCTATAATGCGGTGTTTTTGCGGTGAATGGAAAAACAAGTATAACCCGTGAATGATGACATTGATGACCCTTCATTTTAAAAATTATCTTACTAAGGTCTCCGTTACGAGAATCGATACATTAAGTACAGTCAAGAGCATATGAAGCTTGACCTGAATTTATATACGGGTAATACGAAACTAACATGCTATTTTTATTAGTCTTATAATTTTTTAGCTAGACATAGAAAGTGGTGTCATGCAAAATCTTTTGTGGTACAGGGACGCGGTTGTAACATTTAATCTGCCATTTTGAAGTAGACGCGTCATGATGAAATAAAAAAAATAATTATTACCAAAATAGTTGTTAGAGTTCCGTACCCAAAGGGTAAAACGGGACCCTATTACTAAGACTTCGCCGTCCGTCTGTCCGTTTGTCACCAGACTGTATCTCATGAACCGTGATAGTTCAACAGTTGAAATTTTCACAGATAATGTATTTTTCTATTGCCGCTATAATAATAATAATAATAAATCTTTATTTCAGGCAATATTTACATTAATAGATCTTAAATAACTACAACAACATAATATAACTGCTATAACAACATGATAGACTAAAAAGCAAAATAAAATAAGCATTTAGGGGGCTCCACTACAACAAATGTGATATTTTGCCGTTTTTATAGATAATGGAACGGAACCCTTCGTGCGTGAGTGCGACATGCACTTGGCCGTTTTTATTTATTTATTTAGTCCAAATGTTGCAAAAAAATGTTCGTTTACATAATTTATACCTTCTCTTGATGGGGACTTTAGTATATAATATGGTATTTATTTTTTTACGTTCACTGCATTTTTGTTTCTTATCATCACCGTACACTGGGGAGCCAAAAACTTAGCACTTAACTTAAGATACGCCTTTGTAGTAGTGAAGTAGAGATAAGATTTGACTAATGTACCGTGTTTTTTGCATCCCAGTGTGCTGACTGTGGCTACACTAAACTGAAATAAAATGTTATATAATGCGTTGAAAATATATCACTGATTTATAATGCTGTTTTTATTTACACCTTGTCAACGATCCTTAATTTAAAAAGTAAAAAAAAAACAATTTTAAGGTTTCGTACCTGTGGTAATAAGAAACGATTATGGTACTCTCTGTCTGTCTGTCTATTAAAATAAATATATATAAAAAATACAAGTCTGATATGCCCACGATGTGGTAATCTATAATTAATTCAGCACTTACACCTTGTAGTCCCTTATGTGTATCTAAATGTTTTAGTGTATGTCTTGTTGATTACCCAAATAAATAAATATTAAATATTTCAAAGTCAATACTAACAGTTGTCTACCACCGCTTCGGGAAGTGAAGTGAAGGGAAGCGGTGCAAGAAACTCCGTAAGAACACTTCATACCACATACCCATAATTTGGGTATTTGACTGTATCAAAATTAAATTGTGAGTAATCTAATCAATAATCATTAATTGAAAATATTTATTTATTATCCCAAAACATCTCTTAAAATGTATTTCGATTTTAATTTTACAATTATATATATTTTTTAATTATTAATCAATCAAAAAGTGATGCAATTGAGTACTAAAAATGACGTCACAACTCAGTATTTTTCATAGTAAATTTCCGTTTTGACAGATCTTAAAAAGTAACTCATTTGACTAGGCAGTCAAATACCCTGCCGGTGGATTACCTACATAATTATGGTTATCTCTCGCTGTTTAGGCTATAGGCAAAGAGATTAAAATATAATAGGGCATAGAGGGGACAAAGCGAGGAAAATTTTAAGCCGAAAAGTTATTCCAAGTTATTGAACTTGGAATAACTTCTTTAGACTTATTGAAGTCTAGTACAATTTCGACCGAAAGACAGCTCGCGTTTATACTAACTGAAATGACGCTTGAGCTTCAAAGTTTTGTACGAAAATATTCCCAATGCCTCCTCTATGCCTTACCTATTATATTTTAATCTCTTTGGCTATAGATATGGTGTCCCTAAGAAATATACCTGGGATGTAACATTGAGTTAAAAACAATTACTTACAAATAGTTCTCTGTTCAATATAAATCGATTGATGAATCGAGTGGAAACTTGATTTTAAAACTACTAAAATAAAACACCCGGCTAAATTACCCTCCCTCTTTTGCAGCTGGTAAAAAAAAGAAATAAATCATTTATGTACCATGATGAAGATTTTATTAATTTACCAACATAAACATTTACTTTAAATGTTACTAAACTGTAGGACCAGTGACAAATAAACAATAAAAATAAGTAATGGATGGAGTAAAAAAATACATGATGTTTCGAAACTAGGAAAAGCTATAAACAGGGTAAAATACAACTATTAAATACGTACATATATGTAGAGGTGCATGTTGCATAGGGTACATTTAATTAAAGTAGACGTTTAATTTTGGGCCTGCACATTGTACCTACACTAGCGTGAAATATAGAGAAAAATGTAGTGATTATCAGAAAAATATTTTAAAAAATAATTTCCGTCTATTTAACTTGCACAAAAGTAATTAAACTTCAATGGATGAGCATTAAATCATATCGAAATAATACTATTTCTAACTTTTTAAGCCCAATTTCCCTGTTATTGTGAATTAGTCCGACAAACATCAAATAATGTCAATTGTCATTTACCGGTCAGGTCGAAATTTTTTTTTTGGTCGCTAGTTAATGAAAATTAAAGTTTATTGTACAACTAAACTAGACAAATATGAGCAAAATCATGAATAAAACTTTTTATGATATTTATATGTTATAATATATCCATATTGTGTTGTTTTTGGTGTACAATAAAGAGTTATTGTATTGTATTGTATATTTTTCTAAAAAACTGGTGTACATGGTGCAGGCCCAGTCTCCATACATTCATGAAACGTCTCCTTTTCATTTTTAAAGATAAAAATAATATATGCTTACATTGATGTCATACAACAAAAGATTACCTACACTGAGGCTTATTGATACCCTCTTTTGATTAACTGGTACCTGCGACTTACCGGTACCCGATTAGGTACTTAGTGGTGTAATGTAGCGACCCCGTAGCATGTAGTACCGAATGTAGCGGTACTACATAAAAAACTGTTCTAAACCGCACTATCAAAGTTTTATAATGAGTTTATAAATACAACTGTCCAACATCAACCTTTGGACCGCGGTCCCCTGGCACGATCACCTCGCCTAAAGGAAGATCTGCCCTTTCCACGATGGAGGAGCATTCCACCTCCGCTCCTCCATACTTTAAGTATCTTTAGCAATGGTAGCGTTTACTTAATTAATTATACCTACCCGCTGACTTATTGATACCCTGTGGTTTAATACATTGATACCCTGTGGTTTAATACAGTGTACCCCAGCTACACGAAATTAAAGATTTTATTTCAGGTGACGTTATTAATAAGAAATCTTTATTTGCTTCAAACATGGTGTAAAGATAAAATTGCATACATGTTCAGCTAAAAAAATTTAGCATGCAAATATAAAAAGCTCAATGAGAAAAAAAAAGAATTTCTTAAAAATTACGCATATCCAACAGTTCGCGAATATTGTAAAACATTTTATTTAGAAGCCACTCTTGCAAACTTTTTTTAAACAATCTTAAATTCAATGTCTTAAATTCATCTAGAATTTTATTATATACCTATTCTTACTCATAATGTTAAACAGTTTTTGTCATATTCGTTAGGTATAAAATATGAGATTTGGAGATTTTTCTTACACATTTTACTCGTGTAACCGCAACGATTGCTTGGCTACAGTAAGCTTGCATAGTAAGTATTCCCATTTGTATATACAACTGATATTTTTAATATCTCGTATATTATTATGTAGGTATGTTAGATAGGTATGATTATTGTTAAAATAACGATTCTTTAGTAGTGTTGAGTTTTATTCATGTTATTACCATTACATTTAGTTCCAGTTCCCGTGGGAATACTAGGATAAAATATACTCTGTCACTCCCTGATAATGTAGCTTTCCATTAATAAAATAATTTTTAAAATCGGTTTTGTCGTTTCGGAGCCTATTCAATACAAAAAAAAACAAACATTTCCTCTTTATAATATTAGTATAGATTATTTTAAATGTACCTAGGTAATTACCTACTTAAACTTACAGATGTTACAAATACACTAGAAAGCAATCCAGTTACCAAGTATAATTTAACTACTATTTGGAACATCCACTCCCTCCTTAAGTTGACATTTGAATCTTCTTTTTTCTTCTCGCATTCTCTGGAATCTTCTAGAACTTCTATACGTAGAACCTCGCTACTAGGAGAGGGAACTCTGCCCCCGTTGGCGGAGCAGCGCCAACGGTGGTGGAGTTACCAACCCCAGTGACGTTTGGTGTGCTGGTACCACTGCTACCACTGGTCCCACTTGTGGTCATAGTGGGACCGAAAGCTAAGCGTAGGCAGTCTGGATGAATATTTTTGTTTCGATGCTCGATGAATGTGCGCGTTTATGATGTTCCTATGAAGTCCAGTAAACTTTGAAGACTGGTATCGAAACGTTGGTTGCAGGTTGCATGATATTGATGCAACATTTTTGATGTTATGTCATATTATCTTATGATGCCCACGTTACGCCACGCACCTGAAATTGTAATAAAGTTGTTTAATAACTCGAGCTACTAAACTGAAGGACCTGTATGACTGACTTAGGTATATGTTTAAAATAACCATAGTTGGCGGTCTTTTCTATACTTTATGTAATGCATGGTCGTTGTCTCTGCCTATCCCAATGGGAAATAGGCGTGAGACTATGTATGTGTACCTATGTATGGTTGTATCAAAATATTCCATTTTACACCCACACGATTTGACGGGCCTCTATAGTCTAGGCAATAAAGGTAGTGGACCCCAACATTATTCCTCAGTCGATGAAACTTTGCAGGATTGTAGTATAGTATGAGACCATACTTGCATAAAAAAATCCAAAAAAAAAACCTAACCGAAACTAGGTTTTTATACTAAAAAAAAATTTTTTTTTTCGTTGTTAATTTGATAATTTCTGAAAATAATGTAGCAAGACGGTTTTTATTTTGGATTTTTCTATTGTAAGTCCACAGCGACTACTAAATAACATTCCAGTTAAAAAAATGGACTGAGCAATTTTCCCGTGCAAGGTACATATACGTCTGAGTTTTGTTGTTTCTACTAGGATTTTTTTTTTGATATTTCGCATATAGCTTTCTTAATACACATGAATATTGCTGGCGAAGAAAATTTTGACTGAGCATTTTTCCCAACAAAGATATCAAATAAATAAGTATTTTAGTAAAAATACCTAACTTCGGTTAGGTTTTTTTTTTGGATTTTTTTATGCAAGTATTGTCTCATACTATACTACAATCCTGCAAAGTTTCATCGACTGAGGAATTAATGTTGGGGTCTTCATACAAAAATCCGCTTCATTGCCTGGACTACTATGCTCAGTTGGTAGTGACCGTTAAACAGGGTTCCTGGGTTCGATTCCTACTAAAGTTTGAGTGCATGAACACGTCTACGTCGTCGTCAATATGGGTGTTTTATGTAGTATCTATAATACAGGTTGTGCCTAGTTTGGGACTGAATAACGATGTGAAACAGTTGTTTAGCCCCAGTGTCCCTCAATTTACTCGTAATATTGTTGTCATTGTTTCCAAGCATACATAAATCTAAGTTAAAACGTTTGTTTACGTGAATTTATTATAAAGTTTTTAGTCCTACAATAGACAATTCTTACCTCGTTTCGTTTTGAATAATGAGAGCTACCATACAGATGAAAAAACAAAATCAAAAGGAAAGTTCTTTTATTACTAAATAAGTTTGTGAACACCTACTCAAAAAAATAATCGTAGAAGGTTTTCTTTCTTAACATCCACCCTGCGGTAAAGCCAGTATGGTTGCCAGTAATGGCTGGTTCGCGATAGTTGCTAGAATACACTTTGCATCTTTATTGAAATGGATTGATATAATCTCCATTTGCTTAATTTAAAATTATTCTTACCAGTCACGTGACCGATAGTATTTGGATAAATGACGAGATTCTGTACAAACTTGCATGCATAATTCAATCAAATTAAAAATACATAAATTCTTTTTAATTGCTTACTAACTATGTTATATACGAAACTCCTGCACAAAATTTCGTGCTTCTTAACCCGGTTAAGACTATGCGTTGTCTGTCAGTGTTAGAATGTTAGATACTTATATATTTATAATACAGATTGGAGAGGAGCCCACCCCAATTTTATAAATAATTTTCAAGGTTAGCACCAGTGACCACCAAAAGATGTAGGTGCTCATAATAACAAAGATCCTAGCTTGTATGTCGTGCTCAGATCTTAAAAATTAGGTTAGGTTAACTTAGACTACCTAAGTAGGATATTTCATGAAACGATTGTGTTTTCATTGCTTTATCATTAAATTTTAACAATTTCAGGTTAGATTACATTCAATCTTCTTTATGAGGTTAATTCTATATTTATTATTTTATTTAACACTATCACATATATTATCGAAAGTCAAGGGATTATAAAGTCGTTTTCACATTTTACGTACTACCGGTACTACTATTCTATCTACTGGAAAAGTTTGAGGCAACTGTGTAAAATCTTGAAAATTTGTGTCATTTAAAACCACGAATGAACAAAGAAATGTACCTCACTTGTAAAAGTCACCACATTCCTCGCTAAACAGAAATTAGTCCAACTCACTTCACTGCAATATTCAACGTACGAATTTCAACTGCTAACACTAACCGTTCACATTCAAATAACTTCTCTTTAGAACACAATGATGTAGGTAGTTCAAAATTTTGTACCAAAAATTAAGATAAAAAGACATTTTTATTATTATGTTGGTACCTACGAAAACTTCACTATATTTCTCACGGTCATGTCAAAAAGTTTAAATAAATGCAAGCTGTTACGAGTTGTCCGCGCCACCCCTGGGTTTAGACTGCGGGAACGCGCCAGCATATTATTTTGAAAAAGGAAACAAAACGCTGCGCCTGAGCGGCCCGCCATCTTGAATTTCACCGCCCTTACATTTTTATCCTTATTTCTTTTAGTTAGGGTCCGCATTGAACTGTTCATTGGCATTTGTAAGACTGTTTTCATTGAATTTGAGTTTTCGAGTTTTGCTAATTTAATTCAGAGGCGCTCGCTCAATTATGATGCTTTGTGTAATTCGTTTAACGTCAAGGGCTTGTTGTGGTGGCTTTGAGTAATCGTTTATTAAAGAACGTTGGATCAACATTGCTCTTCGAGTGTTTTAGGTTGTTTGCACGTTTTTGGACGTACGGCAGGTTCGTCTCTTGGGAGTAACTACGGTCTATTTAGAGCTATTTAGAATCACGGATAGTATTCTAGTTAAGAATAATAAAACCCCAGCTCTTATTAAGGGAACCGTGATAAAAGGCTGAACCATTTTACAACCAAAGAGATACGATCACAGAACAAATTTAAATTTTACCTATAAAAGAGCGAAAGCTCTCCCTATGTTATATGACATTAAAATATCACATTAAGAATTCCGCCTATTGCTATACACAATTCAATCCAATTTGGACCGTATAATTCGAGTCACTAAGTTCAAAACTGCTTAAGTATGAGAGTGCGTAGGCGCACCCACGATAAAAGTCTGTCGATTCACTATGAGAATTAAATTCTGTGGGATCAGCATTACATTATCGGGAGTCAGGGTTCCGTACATAAAAATTTTGTTGAACAGGACCAAAGGTACACACTATGTCTTTAAAGACTGCTTGCAATAGCCCACTGCTGGGATAAGACTTTTAAATAGGGGAAGATTGTATTGAACGCTAGTAGGTATATTCCCTATTATTTTTCAGATATGAAACCTTCCCAGAAACTCCTGTAGTGTAAATTTTATCGTAATTCTAAAAGCTAAAAGTTTTTGAGAATCACATTAGCAGATGCAACTACTGCCCGCATTGCACTGTTCCCGTGGGAATTAGCAGTAAATTTAAATGAATTCTTAAATGACTGGACAAAAATTTATAGTGTAAGGAGAAAGTTTGAGTAGGGCTACATCTGGATACAGATTTATACTTATTATATTATGTTGTAAACTTCTTGCCTGATTAATAATTAATATAATTTAGAATTTATTCTGAGACATGTCTAAATAGACGCGGTCCGGCGATGGGCTCACCACCTATCACGTTTAGGGGTCAAATATATCTCGTTAAAAGTGGGTATATCCAGTAATGGAATACCTCTGCCTACCCCCTAGGGGATAAAAGGCGTGAGATTATTTATTTTTTATTTTATTATTTATTTCTCATTGGATTACTCCATTGTATAAGGAACCTACCTACCAAACAAGTGTGTTTGGGAGTAGTTTCGTTTGTCGTGAGTGAGTAAGTGAGTCATATTTCGCTTTTTGTATAAGTATAAATTTCTGTATAAATACTGCCAGTTTTGTAGCAACTTCGTAGACGGTCGTAGCATTTTTTAGCGTAGCCCTTGCAATTCGAAATAATACCTAGTTTCTAATTAGAAAATCCTACAAATTATCATTCGATAAATCTACTCGTACAAGAAAATACAACCGTATACAGCTAATCTCCTTTTTCTTTAATTGGTTATAAATTGACGTGTGCTGCAACGCCTCTTCAAAAACTACATACATAATGCTCACGCCATTGTCCCACAGGGGTAGGCAGAGACGATGGATCGCCACTTTGCTCGATCTCTGCATACTTCTTTCGCTTCCTTCACATCCATAAGCCTTTCCATGCACGCTCTTTTATTCTTCGCACTCGGGACCCCAGCTTTTTGAAGGACGTCACTTATTTGATCTGTGAAAGTCCTTCTGGGGCGTCCTCTTTCCTTGCATCCTTCACCATTCGCACCATTAATCTCTTTCGTCACTCTTCTTTCATTCATACGTTCTAAAAGACCAAACCAGCGTAACATGCACTACTTGTACTACTTAAGTAGTACGTATATTGTCTTAAGTGTCTTATAGTGCGAGTACAACTCGAGCTTTACTGGTTTTTGTGTAATGAAATCCCAGGTAAAAGTTATATGTGTAGTACCTAGTAAGATTTTATTTAGGTATTCTTACAAACGGCACATGGTGCTAAGGATGACACAACTTTGCATTGTCCGCAACTCAAGTAATTCTAGGAACAATCCAGTCTGTTTAATACGTTATTGTGACCTGTTTTAATAATAGTGATGATGTTAGATGGAATTTATCAATACTAGGACCTGTGTTATTATAATTACGCCAATGATTCAATACGATATTCTCACATGAGATTCCAATCCAATCCTATAAGACCTACTTAGTGCTGTTTATTGTAAACGGTTATGTATGGGTTATCAAGAATTTTGGACAGCAAATTCCAGACATAATTTTTATATCTGTACGTAGGTAGGTATATACAGCTTTAACTTGCATCTGTTTTTTTTAGATTATCAAGTGAATGACACAGATTTGATGTACGTTGCTTCTTCCCTATGTCTGTCATTACCGCCAGTGTTAGTAGAGCAAGCACTGATTGCGTAACAAAATAAATGTCAAATAAACACGATTGCGATTACAATAAATAAACAATAAGGCCTCTGGTCCAGGAATGGGCTCATCACGTTTAGGGGTCCAAAGAATATCTCATGAAAAGGAATACCTCTACCTACCCCCTCGGGGATATAAGGAGTAACTTTTTTTTTGTGATGTGTCTGGTAGAAGGTAATACAAGACCTGGGGCCTAGGGCGGCCAAGACTGCAAATCCGCCACTGCAGGTTGGTACCTACCTAAGGACACGTGTATTCGTAGACTACCCGTGTTATTACTCCGAGACTTTATTTATTTACATTGTCCTCCATTCATCAATGGCGTAAATATAAACCTGCTAAGAAACAGGCTTGTATAAACTGTCAATGCTACAGGCTACAGAAGAACGTTTATAAAGTTAAAAATAAATTGATCGATGAGCTTGTAGAATGTCACATCTTCAAGTTTTTAGGGTTCCGTACCTAAAGGGAAAAACGGGACCCTATTACTAAGACTTCGCTGTCCGTCCGTCTGTCTGTCTGTCCTTCTGTGAAAAGGCTGTATCTCATGAACCGTGATAGTTAGACAGTTGGAATTTTCACAGATGATGTATTTCTGTTGCCGCTATAACAACAACTAAAAAAAAATTTAAGGGGACTCCAATACAACAAACGTGATTTTTTTGCAGTTTTTATAGATGATTTATATAGACGGAACCCTTCGCGCGCGAGTCCAACTCGCACTTGGCCGGTTATCTTAGCTTACTTTTGAATGCTATGGCTAGCATTTGCTAGTGACGTTTGGCACTGGGATAAAATAGCCTATGACGTTCTTCTTCAAGTTGTAAACTGCTCAACTCCAAATTTCATCTACCTACTTAAATCTATATTAAGTAATATTATTACTCGTAAGCGCTCGTAGCCCTGCGGTGCCAGTGTGTTTGTAACGATCACACTGGTTAAGCAAAGTTGGGCGCGGTCAGTCAGCGGAGGGGTGACCGCCTAGTGGCATTTATATTACGAGCGCTTCCGTGTTTCGGAAGGCACGTTAAATTGTTGGTCCCGGTTTTCGTTGTGTTTCCGCACAGTGGAAGTCGTTAAGCCATGTCAGATACCCTTGGGTGGCTTGAAAAACTCTGACTGTTAAGTGGCCACTAGCTTAACACCATCTCCCAATCCGCGGTGGGCTCGCGTGGGAGATTATAGCCCATACTTCCTCATGTGCGAGGAAAGACCCTTAGCTCAGCAGTGGGCTATTACGGGTTGATGATGATGATGATTACTCGTAAGAGTAAAGATTTATATGTTTGTATCTTTGTTATGAATAAACTCAAAAACTACTAAACCGATTTTTAAAATTCTTTCAGCAATGGAAAGCTAGAATATACATGAGTAATATTTTATTTGGCTATATTTTATTCCCGTATTCCCAAGGGAACGGGAACTACGCGGGTGAAACCGCAGAACCGCTAGTTTATTATAATATAAGGCCAGATTCCTCAACTCCATAATACTTTTAGGGATATTTAACCCGTAATAGCACACTGCTGCGCTAGTCTTTCCTCACATGAAGAAGTATGGACCATAATCGCCCACGCGAGCCCACCGTCGATTGAAAAGGGCAGAATTTCTCAAGCCAGGTGGTGAGCCTACCGGACCAGACTGTTGCTACACATGCCTCAGAATCAATTCTGGGACCTGCGGGTTTCCTCACGATGTTTTGCTTTACCGTTGAGCTACTGACAAATATGCACGAAAGTTTTTTTTAAAACCTCTTTGGTACGGACATGCCTTCGCAAAGAATCAAACCCGAACCCTCGTTCAATAAATCCGGCCCTAAGAACAAGGCGAAAGAGATTCATACTGCAGCCGAAACGTACCTAATTATAGGTACCTATACTAATATATTATTTGAAAACAATAAGCTGTTATGTGAACAAGACATTCAAACTCTATTTACGCATGTGCTCTCAAAACGGGTAGCCGAAACACCGAAATGTTGAAGCCTGTTTTCTTACACTCATCCCAAGCGACGACAAAACCTCATGGAATACCATCAATATTTGTTCCATTGAATTCCTGTGCACTTGTCAAAGAGTAAATAGTCTACAGTCTTCGAAAAGTAAAAAATAGAGGAAGAAAACAAAAGGTTGGAGCGAGCAAGGAATACCAATCGGAGAGACCACACTATGTCCCGGTATAAAACAAATCATTATGTATTCCACACACGATCCCACAGATAATGTATACGGCTAGGGATGAGTTACATCACGTAATAGCTAGATTCTAACTAGATTTCTTCGAAGTAATACGAAATACCAGAGACTTTAATGCAAGTTAGCATCGGCACTCAATTAAATAATTCGAGAGAAAAAGCGCATGAGAGCTTTAAAAAAAGCTGACACCCCTAGCGATCCAGTTGAGCAAACGATGCGCGCCGCTGCGCCCGCGCCGCCCTCCGATTGGCCGGTGCATCGCCAAGCGGCACGGGTGCGAGCGAGAGAGCTGTGCTCTAATACTTGTGGGAGCGGGACAGAGGGACTGCAGCGGCGGATGCGAGGGTTTCCGATCGTTGACTCCTTTCAAGGCCAGCGGAGTTAGTTTTTGTGGTGTCATCACGCGCCTGTAAGGCTGAAGTGACCTTCAGGGGTTTAGAGGTCGGCTAATGGGGGCTGGTTGTCTGGTTTATTACACGTGTAATTTTGCTTTTGTGTTCATGAAATCCCTACTTTATATTATAAATGCGAAAGTATATCTGTCTGTTAGTCTCTTACCTTTTCAGCGGTGGACTGATCTTGATTGTTTGGTACACCTTGTATTTTGAGAAAAGACATTCTACTTACTTTTCATTCCAGTATGTTTGTTGTTGTGTTCGCGGGTAAACTGCTAGACCGAACTTGATGAAAATTGTCAGGGAGAAAGCTTGCCTCTTGAATATGGACATGCGCTATCTACAATACCTAATATTAAAACGCTGACAAAGTAGCGAGCAACATTGGGTATAATCGTCAATCCATTATCATAGATCAAGTTTCCATCGTCTCCGACCTACCCCAAACTCCGTTGAAACTGATAAGGGGCGCTGATAAGGCTATGCGGGCAGTATCACCTATCCGAGGTCGGTGAACCCACTATCAGTTAAGTTTCGGTAATAGAACTGATATTGTGTCATGTATGGGACAGCTTAAGGTGTCTAACGTCTTACTTAATAAAACAAATAGGTAAGAGAAATAGAATTAAAGAGAAAAAAACCTTAGTTTTTTGTCATATGTATTCTTTTCTAACAATAAAAATATTATTTTGTAAACATGCTTTTCATAAATCCTCACTACCGCAATGAAACGCCACTTTTGTCGTTTTTTAAATTTATTTATTTTGTTATTATCGTCCAATTTTTGATTGGGTAGTGTGCGTGTATTGTTTTTGTTGTAGTTTTTTTATGTTTGTAATCATGGATGTTAGCTAGTAAAGTAGCGTATAAAAAATAAACATCAATGCCAAAAACAGTTAATTGTAAATTTTTTACCCTTGAAATATTTGCACTTAATTTAAAATTACCGTGTATAGATCTGAGAAGTATGACCAATATGTACCGTGGATGTGTATAAAAAGTGTTGATGAGGCACTTGTAATAATAAATAACATCTCCTAATTAACTAAAGGCAGAGAACACTGGTAAAGCAGTGGCAACGGCATCCCGCTAAATTCCTGTGTGGGAAACAGCCACAATGGTGGGAGAATGTCTGAGCTATGCTAATCTACGGCCAATTATAGCTCGTCTGAGCTACCGTCTGCCGTTGGCAAGATCCCATCGCGGATTACTTTATAGCTAGCATGGTTCGTGCAAAGAGATTTACTTAAATAGAGCAGTGTTTTTTAAACTTATGGCTCCATTGTAAAAGTTCCCAAATGACTGACCCTCACCCTCTCCTTAAACATAAAATCTAGCTGTTTTTAAGGTTAATCTTCTATAAGAGGATTAATTCTGAAGCATATGTACAGACCAGTGATAAATAAATAAAATAAATAGTAAAAGAGCAGTGATAGCCCGGACTGTTAAAGAGCCGGTCGAAAATCAGTGAGGCTCGGGTTCGAATCCTGGCATGTACCAATGAGTTTTTCAAAAACTTACGTACATATTTATCACTAGCTCGACGGTGAAGTAAAACATCGTGAGGAAACCCGCAGGTCTCAGAATTAATTCTGAGACATGTGTAAATAGACCCGGTCCGGCGATGGGCTCACCACCTATCACGTTTAGGGGTCCAATACATAGATACATCTCGTGAAATGTAAGTATATTCAGTAATGGAATACCTCTGCCTACCCCTTCGGGGATGAAAGGCGTGAGATTTTTTTTATTTTTATTTTTTTTATTTTTATGTACAGACCCAGGCTCACCATCTATCACGTTTAGGGGTTCAAAGAATATCTCGTGAAAAGTGGGTAGGTATATCAAAAAATGGAATACCTCTGTCTACCCAGTCGGGGATAAAAGGCGTGAGATTTTTTTATACATATAAAAAAGAAGAAATTGACTTACTGATCGAAGAAAGCACAACCGATTCCGCTGGGTCTAGAAGCATGAAATTGGCACACTAGGTTCCTCAAAGAGACTTTTGGAAATTCCCGCGGGAACGGAAATAAAGATCCGCGAGGGCAACGCCGCCGCTGCATTGCACCTACTAAGTAGTAGCAAAATATAATAATTGAGTTGTCTTTGAACTTTACCCAGTTCTATAAGGGACTGTATTTATTCCTGAGTTTTTGATACGTCCTTGACTTCCAGAGAAAAATGTTCTTCACAGAAAGAATGACAGACGGACAAAGAAGTGACCCTAGGCAAAGACGTTTAAAGAAAACGTTTCTCTTTAGGGTTCCGTTTTTTCCTTTGAATCATAGAAACAATAGTTGGGTACTCAAAAAGTACCCTTATTAACCGACTTCAAAAAGAAGGAGGTTATCAATTCGTTTCTATTTTTTTTATGTTTGTTACCTTACAACTTTTGACTGGGTGAACCGATTTGAATGGTTATTTTTTATTTGAACGCTGGTGCTTCCAGATTGGTCCCATTTTAATTTCGTCCAGTTCTGACAACGGCATCCATGAGAAAACCATATAAGTTGAAGATTGAAGTCGGTTTTTTTACTCTTTAGAGTGGTTATTTTGAATCAAACGAGTACCTAAACTTCTCAATTTCCGTCCATAAATATAAAATTAACTTATGGATCCTACAACCGAATCATCTATAGCTCAGCAAAGAGATTAAAATATAATAGGACATAGAGGGGCCATTGGGAATATTTTCATACAAAACTTTGAAGCATGTTTGAAGCTCAAGCGTCATGACAGTTAGTATGAACGCGAGCTGTCATTCGGTCGAAATTGTACTAGACTTATTCCATTTGGAATAACTTTTGGCTTCAAATTTTCCTCGCTTTGTCTCCTCTATGCCCTATTATATTTTAATCTCTTTGTAGCTCAGACTAGTGCTAGTCAAAGCATTTCGTAACATTGATGACTTGCATTGATGACATGCCACCTCCCTCAATGAATGAGAAGTAGCTTGACAAGCTAATTTCGAATAAGCATGCCAACGAAATGTGACACTTAAGTCATTTGATACATAATATGACTACTCGCTGTTAACAGGCGCCTGGTCGCATGCTCGGGAAGGCTGTTATTTCCCGTTCCCGTGGGAATTTCCAAAAATCCTTTCTTAGCAGAGAACTGCATCGTATAAGGAACTTATCTACCAAATTTCAAGAGCATTTATACTTTCTAAGGTTTAGTGATTTGTCAGTAAGTGGTTGATATTTCGCTTTTAAAGCAAATGACCCGAGAGGCCCGTGTGGAGAGTCAGATTTTCCCGTTCCCGTGGGAATTTCTAAACGTATTTTCTTAAAGTATGTATCTATAATATATTCTTTAAGGAACACACCAATTTAAGTTTCCGCGTGTTATTGTAATGGAGATTTCATGATAAGTTTGTCAGTAGGAACCTTCGACTAGCGGATGTTCAGGCCGCGCGGAGCATGACTTTTAGCGTTCCCGTGGGAATTTTTCAAAATACTTTCTTTGTCTACATCGTTTAAGGAACATAAATCTGCCTAAGTATCTAGGAGTTTTAGTCTTGATTCCAGGCGTCTGGTGACCTAACTTGACCTCGACTACTTTATCATAAATTCGTTTTGATTTAGCGGTAAATAACATGGGATATTTTCGTATTTCTGTCACGAAAGATCGATGGACCTACGTAATCATGGGGGCCTCCCCTAATATTGGCATTAATTAAATTAACTTTTAGAGTTTGTCCTGCGCAGGGCAGGATCTATCATATGTCTTTTTGGGAGTCGGCCCAGGGCCCCGTGGATTCCAGGGGCCCCCAGCTAAGTAAGTCAAAGTCAAAAATAGACGACTATAATTTTATTAAATTAAACTGATCGTAAGGTTTGCAGCCCTGCGAATCCTGCGATGAATTAAACCCATTTAATTCAAGTCTACGTTCAGGTGTCTTCGAACTGACAGTAAAAATGTTTGGCAGCCATTAAACATTCATTCGATTTTTTTTTAAACTTTGAGTAAATAGGTGGGCCCCTAAGTAGTATTAGCCCAGGGCCCCATAAACTCACAGTCCGGCCATGGTCCTGCGTGGTAGTTATAAATATAACTGACAGTTATTAATTTAGTAATATAATAATATTATGTGGGTGCAGTTTCTTATAATAGGGAGAAATAATTTATTGCAGCTAAGCGCAATGATGGCTCTGTGGTTACTGAGCTCGCCTCTCATGCGTGAAGCTCGGGTTCGAGTCCTGGTGAGTTTAAAAAAAAACTTACAAACATATTTAACAGTAGTTCGATGGTGAAGGAGGACACCGTGAAGAAACCCGGAGATCCCAAAATAAATATTTTTTAGGTCGATGATTGTTGATGAAGTAGCAGTCTATTGTATCTGCCTACCCCAAAGGAAAACAGGTGAGATGATGTATGTAAAGGGAGTTGGGAATACTGCCAGTCTTCTGGGCACTATCCCACATGGTTCCTCTTTGGAGGGCATTTTTATCTGTAATTTAATTATTGTAAATGTATGTCAATAAAAATTGAATAAACTCATTTGACTAGTCGAGAACGCTATTGTTGGAACATACATCACTGTCAGAATAATACATCCGGAATTGTAAGTAATCGGAAAAGGCACCTGCGTCTGTAATATAACACGGTGCCGCTAATTGCCCCAAACAGGAATCGAACCCGGGACGTTACGGATGTTAAATATTTAAAGGCCCCTGCTGCCCCTCTGGTATGCATGTTGAAATATCTGATAGCTAGATATAAAATTATTTTTTGGTTGGCAACCCCAATAGACAACTTTTTGACAACGGCTTTTTGGCAGGAATCCGAAGAGGGACGTTATGTATTTTGTAAAATTTTCATTTTGCTGTGTGTTTTGGGTATTGTCTCATAGTAATGATAGTGTGTTATGTGGCAAATGTCTGTGATATTGTACAGTGAATGGGAAAATACGTAGGTGTACGTTTTCGCATTATCTCAAGAAGCCGCTTCAATCCTCAGTAAAAAGGCACTATCTTTTACTGTCGATTACCAAGTGATATTTCAATAAGTTTTTGAAAAAAATATCGTGTTTTTGTGCAATACTCTGAAGCAGAGCTAAAGATCTTTAATTCGTGTCGTGTTTAGTGCTGATGGCTAAATTGTCAATGCTTTACAACAAAACAACAAAATGAAAATGGCAGCATTCATAGGCAAAGATCCGTTACTCAAAAGAACCTGTATTATGTTGTAAATTATCGCATTATTCAAATGAAAATGAAATATAAAATAAACAAACAGTCTTAATAGTTTTATAATTTAAAGATCTATTTTTGCGTACACCGTGTAACAAGTTACCTAGAGCAATACACGCGACTTGTGCCCTATGTGATGTGACTGATGCCATGTCAGGCAATGTTGCCAGATCAACTAAATCGTCTGATGATTAACTAACAGAAGACAAAATATACATACATACATACATAATCTCACGCCTTATATCCCGGAGGGGGTAGGCAGAGGTATTGCATTTCTGAGTATACCTACCTACCCACTTTTCACCAGATATTCTTTGGACCATCAAACGTGATAGGTGGTGAGCCCATCGCCGGACCGGGTCTGTTACACATGTCTTAGAATTCATTCTGGGACCTGCGGGTTTCCTCACGATGTTTTCCTTCACTGTCAAGCTAGTGATAAATATGTACAAAACGTAAAATCAATTTATCTTAATATAGGGAATCACAGCCAAAATATAACCACGAAGATCCAATAAGACCATTATTTATGTGTTTGCTTTAAAACAGACCGACGCGCTTACGTAGTCTACATTGTAATACTGTAGGTAGGTACTTTTTGATATTTCCTCATGTGGCGCTACATTAGGACAAGTGGTTGGGTACGTACCTGTAGAACACTTAAATTGTTAGTTACCGATACCAAGAGACGTGAAACTGAATACACTGTTATTAAAATGAGGGGTGTTTTGTAACAGCGTGTACTAACTCACGTAGTAAGGATAATTTACGAGTAATCTTAGTAATAGCGTTTAAACGGGTTTAATTTTAAACTTATTTGCGGGGTTATTTGTCATACTTTATAGACAGGTACTTAATTAGAATCCTGTTCTTGTAAAAATAAAAAGCTGCACAGGGTTCTTGGGATAAAATTACAATGTTAGTGGGGGCGATTCTGTTTTACACAGACTAAACTTATTTTGGTTTAGTCCTGTCTTTGTTCTACCTCAAAAAAAAGGGATGGAAGATATCATACCGAATTAAGTCCTGTCAGAGGCTGTATTTTAGTCGTAACTTCTTTACTTATGCACTAAACACATTATGAAATGCCTTAGTTGAAAGGACTAAATATCGCTCATCTCTTTTCTTTTCTAGGAGAAAGAAAATGACAGTAGTAAACTAAAATAAGTTTAGTTGCTGTAAAGCAGAATCATCACCGTGGTTAAAATACTTAACAGTGACGTCAAATCAAGCGGTTACAGGCGCGGTTTCTTGTTAGAAATTTATTCTAACCGCAACAGAATTATAACCGCTCTGATCACAAACGTAATGCAAGTATTTAAATTCGCTGTAAGTATTCCAGTAATGGCGTACCTGGGGTGTGGCAGGCTGGCAAAGAGATTAAAATATAATAGGACATAGAGGGGGCAAATGGGAATATTTTCATACAAAACTTTGAAGAATGTTTGAAGCTCAAGCGTCATGTCAGTTAGTATGAACGCGAGCTGTCATTCGGTCGAAATTGTACTAGACTTCAAAGATATTATATATAGAAAGACGTAGATATGTTACTAGAGCACGGAAAATGAGGCCGACAAATGTAGCTAATTAACCACATTTTATTTAGTCGCACTGTATTTCAAGTCGTATTTTAAGCGCAACTCTCAACAGATAGCTCTCTTTTTCTTTATTATTCCGTATCATCTTTCCCCGTCATTGTTGTATCCTATAAATACGCTAAGAAGTAAGTATGTACATGTTGTAGCACAATCGTAGGGGATCAATTTTCAAATTTTCAATTTTTTTGAATATAACTCATCCTTACTTTAATATCTTTGACTAGACTTATTCAACTTGGAATAACTTTTGGCTTAAAATTTTCCTCGCTTTGTCCCCTCTATGCCCTATATTTTAATCTCTTTGCAGGCAGGGCACGTGCCTTGGACGCCGTTCAGGGGGGCGCTATATTCACAAATCATCGTTGCATTTTAAAGGATGCAACATTATGCTGAGGTCAACTAACACGAGCACGACGGTGAAGATCTCCGATGGGGCATAGCTGGCTGAGTGACGGAAGAAACTGTTTCCCGGGACTCGGACTAAGGGCGAGAGGAGGAACAGCATGTAGGGTTTTAGTCAGGGCAAGCCTGACATAACATGGTTGCCGTCCCCGCTAACAGGTATGCATAAGGCATTTTTCCCGCACGCGAAAGAAGAAAAAAGGGGTATAAAAATATACTGGTGAAAAGAAAGTTATTTCCAGGAATGCCGACTCCCTCGGTGATAAGTATAAAAATATCCTTATTTGGAAATTTTTAAATTAAGGAACTATTTGGTAAATTTTTATTGTAAATGTTTGCAGATAAAATGAAATAAATTTGATAGTGTAGGAAAAAGTCACGAGAAACACGCAGATCTCACAAATAGGGTAGTGTCCTGCCTAATCAAATGAGTTACTTTTTACAATCTGTCAAAACTAAATGTTACTATGGAAAATGTACTGAAATAGCAAACCGTGACGTCATAGTTTGTAGTACTCAATTGCAGCACTTTTTTAGATTGTTTTATTATTTTAAAATTTACTATAATTGTAAAGTGAAAACAGAAACACATGTTTGATGGTGTTTTGGGATAATCTTTTAAATCAATGACTATTCGCAATTTAATTTCGATGCTGTCAACTACCCAATTGTTAAAATATTTCTTAGTCGAGTGATAGGCTAACTACTTGTAATTTTAATTGTACCTACTTTCTACTTATTTATTAGCTCAATTCCCTAACTAGAGGATAGGGTGCGAATGTAATTAGGTATAATTTTTCCAGTTAATAAAAAACGTTTTAAAAATTCAATTCAATACTTATCATCATCATAGAGCCAACATATTCCTTTTCAAATGCTCATCCCTATTTTATTGAACCCATTAAATCGATATCACGCGTGGAGTGACCTTTGTTTTTTTTCCGGTCGGCAACAGAACCGGCCAATGTTTTAAACTTGTATTAAGACCTCCTTTATCTAACTTTTATCGTTTTATTTTTAATTTTAGACAACTTTAAAAGGTACCATCTCAGTCCGAGTTAGGTTTTTTATCGTATAATATTCTATGCTTAATATGCAGTGTTATTTAAAATCAACGTTATAAAGGAAAATATATTTAATGTAATAATAACAAACAACTCTTAAATAAAAATAAAACAACTTCAACAAATAAGACTCAGTGATATAGCAACATATTATTGAAAGCACTAAAATATCATCGATGTATACAATTTTCATTTTTAAAACCACTTGACCGATTTCGATAAACTTTAAGTGGGACCACCTCGGAAGTTTGGACTACCAAACAAAAAAGAATGATCAAAATCGGTTTATAAAAATTATCAAAGGCGAAGTAATCGCGTTACATACTCGTACATACAAAACAACCTCTTCCTTTTTGAAGTCGATTGAAAAAATACATTGCTAGGTTTAGGGGTTTAAGAAAAAACTGGTGACTAGTGGGGTAGGGGTAGTGGGGACTGTAACACATGCCTCAGAAGTCAGAATCAATTCTGGGACCTGCGGGTGTCCTTACGATGTTTTAAAATGTACTAAACCTAATTATAAAATAAAACTCGAAATAATAAGAGGTATTCTTTGATAATATTTTTAATAAATGATTCGATACATAGACATTGAGAATAGTAAAACTATTCCAGTAAGTAGTCACAGACATGTGTATCCGCCACGTGTTTCTGGAAACGGCAGTTAAAACTTTTGTTTATGGTACCTAGGGATCCGCTGGAGAATTATTGAACCATCTGATATTATCACTGCAGTATCATGTAAATGGGACGCATTATAAGAGAGAGAGAGAGAGACCGCTGGGTCTAGCTAGACTTGAAATTTTACACAGAGATAGCTTATACAGTGTAGGCATCCACTAAGAAAGGATTTTGAGAAATTCAAATGAAATAAACGTGCGCGAGCGAAGCCGCGGGTAAAAGCTAGTATTTTATAATCTACTAGCGGTTCTGCGCGGTTTCACCCGCTTAGTTCCCGATCCCGTGGGAATACGTTAATAAAATATAGCCTATGTTACTCAGGGATATTCTAGCTTTCCATTGGTGAAAGAATTTTTGAAATCAGTTCAGTAGTTTTTGAGTTTATTCGTAACATAGATACAAACATACCTACAAAAATACAAATCATTCCTCTTTATTGTTTTAGTATATAAGTATAGACTAGTAGCACAGAATAAGTAATAGTACTACTAACTTACTTAGGCAGAACAATCATTTTCCCATAGGTATATACTAGAAAATCTATTGAAATCGATAAAGCTGTTTTCTAGAACTCGAAATTACAATTTGATGCTCGTTTACAGGATCACTAGCAGTTGTCCGCGGCTCCGGCTGCGTCAACTTTGGCCTATCGCGTCCCTAGTTACTGTGTTTTTCCGGGATGAAAAGTAGCATTTGTCCTTCCTCGAGATGTAAACTATCATTCTGCGAGATTTCATGAAGATCGGTTCCCCGGTTTAGCCATAAAAAGGTAACAAACAACTATAAATTTCTATATAAAGACCTAACCAAATGATGAATGACGCAATTCTAACAGTTTCTTAGTTATGTTAAAAGCATATTAACATTACGAGCTTTAAACATTGGATTATAGAAATCTGTAGTGGATGGGGTAGTGCGGAGACCTTGGCAATGAAATGTCCAACCGGCTGCCGGCCGCGAACACGTTGCCTAGAGATGTGACACTGTTATCGATATAGGTACTTGCAATAAGTTAACAAAAATTAAATGTGTTTTCAATTTCTTTAGTGATGATTAATTATCATAAAGTCTTAGTTATAGTAAAAATTGTAGAAAATAATAAATTATTTTTCTTGTTTGTAAAATCTACCGCATCACTCGACTAGAGGTAATTAAATAACATGAGTTATTGGGTAACGAAACAACACATCTGAAAAAAATCGGTAAAGGTAATTCAGTAAGTAGGTAATTAATAATACAATTTTTGCAAGTAACCTCACATTTGTATAAGAGTAATTGCGCATATAAAAAGGTTATGATTGCAGTTACCATACGTGTTATTTGGAAAGTCATAAAACAATTGAATAATCTGGAACAGTATTGAAGAGATCGCTAAAAGCTATAAGGCCGCCCATTTATCTTTAATTAATTTTGTTCTGAGTCAGAGCTCGCGGGTTCAACTATCTATTAGTTTGTGTCTGGGTGTTATCGTATATTACTAGATATCCATAGTACAGGCTCTGTCTAGCATCTGAATTGTGTTCTACAATGTATTATTGTTTTATAAATTCGCCTATGGTCACTAAGGAGTAGGAGATGAGATACTTTTTTTTAGATGTGCCATATCCTTCGATACTCATTGTATTCTGTTTTTTTTTACTTTGTAACAAACT
Source organism: Ethmia dodecea (assembly GCA_963855545.1). Classification (NCBI taxonomy): domain Eukaryota; kingdom Metazoa; phylum Arthropoda; class Insecta; order Lepidoptera; family Depressariidae; genus Ethmia; species Ethmia dodecea. The sequence goes on from OY979448.1 coordinate 1,212,401, forward strand.
TCTACACTTCCCACCATTGAAACCATAAATGGTGCTAGGGAACTTTAACGACATCCTTAAGTGTCCATTGAATTATTAATAACGCTGGAACAATAAAATTTTATCGATAGTCGATGAAGAACAGCTGACGCGCTTGCCCATCACTAGTTGACAAAAAACCTGTCTGCGTGGCCAGTGGTGACCTCTCAGGTAGGGTTCCACACCCCTAACCGTAGACAGAAATTGTAACTTTACTCGGTTATGCTGCGTTTGCGCATTGAATCAAACTCGAAATAATTTTCAACTTGAGAAACAAAAACAGCAGTATGAAGTTAAAAAGAGCTGCCCTTGAGTTTTGCTGGTTCTTCTCGACAATAGAAACCGATGTTTTTTCCGTCGGTCGGTTTGTTTAAAACTACTGAGAGTATAAGTATGTGATGAAAAAAAATCATTAAGAATGTTTGTTGACCTGTGTCACGATGAGGGTGACATGTTTATAACAAAAAATATTAAATATTGTTTGCTATAGAGTTTAAATATTGATATAGAAAAATAGATAACCTACACTGTCGCATTGGGTGCCAAACCCGTAAGATAGTAAGTTGAAGAAATAAATAAAAAACTCTTAATAAATAAATAATAATAATAGAGCAGTGATAGCCTTACGGTTAAAGAGCCGGCCGAAAATCAGTGAGGCTCTGGTTTTTCAAAAACTTACGTACCTACATATTTATCACTAGCTCGACGATGAAGGAAAACATCGTGAGGAAACCCGCAGGTCTCAGAAATAATTCTGAGACATGTGTAAATGTAGACATGTAGACCCGGTCCGGCGATGGGCTCACCACCTATCACGTTTAGGGGTCCAATATATCTCGTGAAATGTGTGTATATCCAGTAATGGAACACCTCTGTCTACCCCCTCGGGGATAAAAGGCGTGAGATTATTTATTTATTTATTTTTATTTAAATAAATAAATAATAGTACATTATGATATAAGTGCGGTAGGTTGAAAATTACAGCCGAGGCGATATTGCTAGCCCGAGCCGTAGGCGAGGGTTACAAGTAAGCAGAGGCTGTAATTGTCAAAGCGCACGTATGTCATACGACGTTTTATAACACATTTGCGAGGAAATAAAATAAAACTCCCGACTATGGTAAACGAATAAAAACAATACAGCGTTAAGAAAAAGCGCGCGGCGCGCATCATCATTTTTTTTTAGGAAAAGGCACAAAAAACAGCCAGTACTTATTACTAATAAAGTAAAATAATATTTTTGTGTTTTTGTTACAGATTGGTTGTAATTTACTGTCAAAATTAATTAAATTAAATAATTATGTACATAAATATTTCTTTAATATATTTTATTTCCCAAAGTTAATTTTAAGCATAAAATGTTGACAACTTTTTTTGACATAAAAACTCTTTGCTGAGATTTTAAAAAGTACCGTTCGTTTTAAGACGGAGCATCTTGATAAACCGTGCGTTTTACTTTACACTTACCGCACTTGGGCGTAATGAGATAGGTAACGATATTAAAATTGGTGAAATAAGACACCTTTTACGAGCAAATGTGTTATAAATTAAAAAACAAAACTATATCTTCATTATAGACAATTAGCTACCTACTATCCTCTCCACTGTCCTGCAGTAAACTAAGTTGCCTTACCGCATGCGTTTCAATGGAAATGGGACGTTTTTGTCCGCCATCGGTCTAGTTAGGCAGTTGCTACATGAATTGCGACGCCATTTTGATAATTATTGTTAATGATAATTAAATGCTGTTATAATGTGTTGCAAATGGAATGGTTGTGCATGGCTGTTTTTAATGTGAAAGTAATAAGTTCTTTCAAATATTACAATGGTAAAACGCTTGTTTTCAACAGACTTCAAAAAAGGAGGGAGGAATTCGACCATATGTTTTTTTTATGTTTGTTACCTCAGCTCAGATATTTCGAATAGGTACATAAATCGATTTTGATTATTTTTTATTTATTCGGTAGCTGGTACAGTCAAGAGAACGCTAAGCTTGACACTTTGGACTTTGACCCGGCCCTGTATTCTATGGCGCGCAGTACAAATCAGAGCTCAGCTTAAACTGGTAGTGTCAAGCTTGACTTGCTCTTGACTGTACTCCCTGTGTGGTCCGATATCGTCCAGTTTGGTCCAAAGTTCTGACAATGACATCCATGAGAAAACCACTTAATTTCGGTCGTTTTTTTTATTCTTTAGAGTTCTATGTTAAGCATTTATCACTACATATCACTATCACTACATAGTATAAAACAAAGTCGCTTTCTCTGTCCCTATATCCCTATTTCCCTATGTCCCTTTGTATGCTTAAATCTTAAAAACTACGCAACGTATTTTGATGCGGTTTTTTTAATAGATAGAGTGATTCAAGAGGAAGGTTTTAGTGTTAGCATTGCATCCGTGCGAAGCCGGGGAGGGTCGCTAGTATAGTATAAGGCTCAGCTTTAGATTATGCAACTTCGCTTTTGGTATTGATATTTTTTTTGTGGATAGAGGTATATATAAGGGATTATTTACCAAAATATTAAAGCGCGGAGCGCAATGGTTTTCGAAATATGATTTTTTGAAATTACTTGAAAATAACCTCAAACTGTACAAATTATACGCGATCACATATGTCAAACGTCAATGCGTTTTGTTTCACCTATGTTAAACGTCAATGCGTTTTGTTTCGTCAATTCCAAATGTCAAATTTGTTCATGAATGTGTTTTGAGTAAGTGAATCTGTCATATGGTGTCTATGGTGTTTTTGATAAATAAAAACAAAAAGTGTTACTGGAACGTAATTTGTGGTAGATGTTATTCGCCCGCCATTTTGTAGGTCATTCACAGCTTGGATCTTGGCCTTTGAAGTGCCAGAACCGAAATGTCCCCCCCCTGGTCAATTGTCTAAGGCAGAATACCGCACTCCAAACACCGCTGGGTTAGGTTAGGTTTATCTTGTGACCACAACGCACGAGCCGAGCGAGCGTAGCGAGCGTGCCGCGGCAGCGGCCGGCGAAGTGCCAGAATCGAAATGACCCCTGGTCACTTGTCTAAAGCAGAATACCGCAGTCCAAACAGCGATGGGTTAGGTTAGGTTTTTCTTGTGACCACAACGCACGAGCCGAGCAAGCGCAGCGAGCGTGCCGCGGCAGCGGCCGGCGAAGTGCCAGAACCGAAATGGCCCCTGGTCACTTGTCTAAGGCAGAATACGAAAGATTATATACTAAGTTATGATGACATAACCTCACTTTTTTGTTTTTTTAATTTCTCCAAAACTATTAGTCTCCGCGCTCTGGAAGTTGGTGGGGCGGATTACCCCTCCCCCCCTCCCCCCTCCCCTCCCCCCTCCCCTCCCCCCTCCCCTCCCCCTCCCCCCCAAAATCGAAGTTGCATAATCTAAAGTCCTTCCTAGTATAAAACAAAGTCGCTTTCTCTGTCCCTATATCCATATGTACCTATGTCCCTATGTATTCTTAAATCTTTAAAACTATGCAACGGATTTTGATGCGGTTTTTTTAATGGATAGAGTGATTCAAGAGGAAGGTTTTAGTATTAGCATTGCACCCGTGCGAAGCCGGGGCGGGTCGCTAGTTAGACATAAATTTGATTTGCCTTGCTACTTAGTTACGGCAGACGCTTATTTATAATGCTAACAATAAAAGTTAATACAACGTAACGTAACAGAAAAAGCGCAATTTCTCATACACCCCAATTAGTATACTTACTAATATAAAAAAAAAATGATGCAATCGAACTTTAGTTATGTCTAACCAATTTTCTGAAATATCGAATAATAATAGCACGATTTCCATAGAAAGCACTAAATTCAGGTACGAAAATTCATTTTTTTTTAAAATTTAACACATTAAAAATAGCTGAAATCGAATAAGTAGTCGATACTGAACAAACTAATTTCAGGAATTGCGCTTATTCTGTTAAATGTTGTATAACTATAACTATTTTTGCTGAAGTTTCAACAGTAGTTATATACCTGCCGTTATTATGACGGTCAATAATAAATACCCACTATTTTGTTCCGAATTTAAGCGACCGAAAGCTATTAATAAATATGTCTGAAACTGAACAGCATTTATTTTAATCTGGTTTCAGATTCTATTGATATCTACACTATATTATTATGGAGGAGCGGAGGTGGAATGCTCCTCCATCGTGAAAAGGGAAGATTTTCCGCCAGGCGAGGTGATCGTGCCTGGGGACCGCGGTCCAACGGTTGATGTTGGACAGTTGTATTTATACAAACTCATTAGAAAACTCCGATAGCGCGGTTTAGAACTCGGCCGTCTATTGGCGCGTTATATGTAACTCGGCCTTCTATTGGCGCGTTCCATGTAGTGTCGCTACATCACTCCCCCTCCAAGACCGGAGGTCGATTTGATTACTTGTGCTGCGTCGTTGCTTCGTAGGTAGCTTGCAAGTGCCAGTGCTGCTCCAAGTCTGCGGTGAGTCGAGACTGAGCGGGTTGCTGCGACTGTTGAAGTCGCCCGTAGTTCAGTGTGCAGAGACCGCCACGCCGGCGAGGGTGACCAGCCGCTGTAGATCCGGACGTGGGCTGCGGTGAACTTTGCGTGGGCCGAGTGCTGTCGCTGTGTCGCTGTGAGTGATGAGCCTGCAGGACCAGGTAGCACGGTGCGTCGGCTGCGTATGGACCTGATTGGGCGGATTCTGGCTTGCTGTGCGACTGCTGCTGCTGACCTTGAGTGATGTGTGATGGCGATGCGATGCTGTTTCTGAAGTCCAGGTGTTCCGGAAGGTTGCGCTGATGTCCAGGTGTCGAGGGTCACCAGTATGGAGGAGCGGAGGTGGAATGCTCCTCCATTGTGAAAAGGGAAGATTTTCCGCCAGGCGAGGTGATCGTGCCTGGGGACCGCGGTCCAACGGTTGATGTTGGACAGTTGTATTTATACAAACTCATTAGAAAACTCCGATAGCGCGGCTTAGAACTCGGCCGTCTATTGGCGCGTTATATGTAACTCGGCCTTCTATTGGCGCGTTCCATGTAGTGTCGCTACATTATTATAAATAGGAAAGATTTGTATTCTTGTATTTTAGTATGTTTGTAACGAATAAACTCAAAAACTAATGGACCGATTTCAAAAATTCTTTCACCATTAGAACGCTACAATAAATATCCCTGAGTAACATAGGCTATATTTTATTCCCGTATTCCCAGGGGAACACACGGTTGAAACCGCGGCGGAACAGCTAGTTATAAATATGAGTGTGTTGTTGGTTTGTCCATCTTCTACGCGGTAGCGGATTGTTTTTTTTTGCATAGAGAGAGAGAGAGAGATGTTGAAGTGGAATTGACATACTATGAATTTCAGAATGCGGACTAAGTCATACATATGCTCATGCCTTTTCTCGACGGGGTAGGCAGAGCGAGACCACTATCTGCTACGATCCTGGCACACATCTTGCGCTTCATCCACATCCATCAATCGGTTCTTAAATGCTCGTCGGTTTTGGGTACTCTTTATCTGGATTTTCGTCAATACATCGCCGATCTGAGTAAGTACGCCTTGGTCGTCTTCTGCCGACTCGGTCACTCACAATTCCCTTATATATTTGTCTCGTTAGTCGCCTTTCATCCATCCGCTTAATATGTCCAAACCTTTTTCTATCTTAGACACTATATCCTCTTTCAAGCCACAACGCTCTCGAATTACAGTATGCCTCATTCTATCAATCAATCTTACTCCACTAAATCTTTCTTAGCGAGAGAATTTCCACTGCATCTATTCGAATCTCGTGCTTCTTCTGCCAAACTAACTAAATAAATAAAAATAATAAAAGCTAGTAAAATATGAATGGAAAACTCACGTACGCTACCGTAGTCTACGTGGTTGCATACCAATGGGTTCGGCTCTTTTCGTTTCGACTCGGTTGTACCCGTAAAGCTCGAACAGTGACCTAGGCCAACTATTACTAGCGTAGACCACGAAGACTTAGCAACTGCATTAGAATAGACAACTATTTTTACCGGACCGCGCCAGAAGGAGGGTAACGTTGTTCGGTATGTCTATGAGTCTATTTCGTGTGCGATTTGATGGATTTAACTTGAGATGTTTTTTTAGGTTGATCTTCTTTTTAACTGAGTGCTATGGACGAAGGTAATGATTTAAATATTCTCAGTGTCTTTTATATACAGTCGGGTTTATAGGTGTTTATTTTTTAATTAAAGATATTTGTTTGATATAGCAGTTTTCGAGCGTAAACGACAATACGGTCTTTGGCAATTTGTTGATCCTTTCATGGAAAAATAATGTGATTTTAGTTAACGCGACGGCTAGATTTGGAGTTAAACTGCAGATGGTTTCCAAAATCTTAGCTCCAAATAAATATATCCACCACCTACATAATATTTTTATTTTTCTATTTCATATATGTGAGTCACTATATAGTTTTATTTATTTAGTATCATTTCAATAAGGTAGGTAAGCCAATTGTATCTAGGTAGGTATCTATTTCTTTTAAATATCTATGACTGTAAAAGAAATTTCCAGATACAAAATGGATTACGTACCTCATGTATATTATACAATATGTAACAGAATAAGCGCAATTCCTGAAATCAGTTTGTTCAGTATCGACTACATAATCGATTTCTTGGTGGAGCTAGTTTTAATAAGTGTAAATTTTTTCCTAAAAACGAATTAGCATAGCTGAATTATGAACCTATGGAAACTCTACTATTATGGTTCTTTATTTAAGAAAATTAGTTAGACACAACTAAAGTACGAAGGCATCATATTTTTTTTATATCTATTTATATACTAATTGCGCTTATTCTGTTACGCGTTGTATATATATATATATTTTTATATGGCCTCGCGCGGCTTGCGCATTTACCACATTGTATATGTAGTAGTTTTTGTATCTTGAAGAATGATGAAGATGTTTCTGATGCTTTATCATGGGTGAATTTCAGGTGATTTGCAACCTCGTGGAAATATATTTTTTTAACTTTGTAAATGATACAATTTTGTTTACTGGATGATGGCTGAAAAAAGATTCGAAACGCCATAAAAAAGTTAAAGTATTCCTTTTCGAAAGGCGAATAGTAAATCTGGAAACCTCAATACAAATTCAATTACGGCTCAGAATAAATGCATTTTCCAGGCTACATTTCTGCAACTCGAAAAGCTGCTCTATCGTAAAAACTTTAGGTGTAAATTGTGTTAGATAACTTTGTCGGTTCTAAACGTCTATTCTACTCGTGAAAGTGTGCGGCCGTGACCGAGTGTATTGACCTGACGCTTCCGACGTCTGTTGGGCTAGGTTAGTTCACTGACGTGGCAGCGTGCTTAGAAAACTACGGAAAGTCGCATTTTGAGGTTAGAAAAACTATGCACCTTTTCTTTTAGCATTTTGAGGTTATAAAAATTATGCTTGCAGGTAAAATGATAACTATTTCATTGTTGAAAAGTTAATCGGCAGTTTTAAGGGGAAGAATATTTATATTAGAAATTAGAGAGAAAGGCATTGGAATCCTGGTTTATGAAAGTAATTTATGGTAATGAGGAGTTAACATGACATATGTGGAGTATAAAAATCAAAAACTACCGACCTAAGTTTTTGACATTATCTATCTTGATTGGATGATGATAAGTGATTTAATTGAGTCCTGTTTGAAGTAGGTTTACAAGAAGAAAGCATAGAAATTTCACATTTCAGCTTCAGCAGAGCATGCCAGCCACAATTTAATACTTACTAAGACAGGTTACATTTAAGAAACACGTACCTATGTACGAATTAACATTATTTTAACATTTTAAGTTCAAAAAGCTAGTGCCTTCCTTTTGGAAGACCAATTCTGGTTGCTGTAGAATTTTAATTATCTTTTGATAATTAAAATTCTACAGCAACCAGAATTGGTCGGTCTCGAGAAAAAAACTACTAATTAGGATTCTTTCTTATAGTAGCAAATTTTTTACTGGCAGACAAAACGGAAAAGGTTTCCAGGCGGAAAATATCTTGCATTTTCCCAGCTTAAAAATTCGATCTAATTAATTAAAATCGAAAGAACTCACGTATCGCCTGCGGGTAGGTCGTGACGTCACACTTGCGCCGGAGTCGATGTTATGCCGGCAAAACCGCGGTTTAGGGGTTAACAACCACCTTAGAAATGATTAAATTGAAATTTTAAAAAAATGAACGTTGATTTTTTTCACGGGTGTTGGGGTGGACGCGGCGTGCGGGAGGGCCGAGCTCCTGTCGGGGACTGCGCGGGCGCACCGACGCAGGCATTACGTCAGCGCGCACACTGGCCAGCACCCCTTTCTTTTTTTTCAGTAATTAATTTTTTGCAAGATTTCGGCGCGTTTTTTTTACAACGTAATTGTGGTTGCGCTGGAGTGTTTGATGTTGTAATTTTGATTTCGGATTATGGATTCTGTCGTGTCGTTGGACATCACTAATTGGAAACGCAGGTTTGAAGCGGCAGGTTTTCTTAACAAACTTTTTACACCATTATTTTCTTTTTACTGTCTTTATTTCAGGCTACACCAATACGTATTTCATAGACTATGGTCAAGATAATGAAACTACAGTTTTCGTTATGCATGTAGTAGGGTATCTACTTAGTCCCATAACATACAGTTATCGTGTCTATGGTCATAGGAATATCCACTTAGATTCTTCTAAGACTGAATTCTAATACAACGCAGTGTGAACGCGGCCTCTCCCTCGCTGCAGACGATCCTGGTTACCTGCGCCCGCGCACACTCACACACATACACACACACAGCAGGGATCGGGAGACGCGACAGAGCTCTAACGCTCGAGAGAATTTGAAAATAAAAAGTAGCAAGTGAGTTTTTTTTTCGAATTGGGTTTTTGAAAGCGAAAGTTTTCTTATTGGAAGGCCTTGTAAGGGATATTTTGAGGGGTTGATGGAATTAAATTATGTTATTATTATCCTACATACTTCATTATACAGATAGTTATTTAGTCAAATAATAGTTTGAATTATTTTGTTGATGACGTTGATGTCTTTTCTTAGAAAAAAATAATGCATGTTTTTTGGTAATTTGTTTTTGAATTCATATAATTTTCTATTGATTTAGTCTTAATCGAATTATCTGTACTAAATAATTATTTATTATTATAAATGCGAAAGTCAGTACCCAGAGATAGAATGCAGCCAATCTTCTGTGCACTGTCTCACATGGTTCTTCTTTGGAGGTCATTTTAAGGGTTCTATACCCAAAGGGTAAAACGGGACCCTTCGTTAAACGTCTTAGTAATCTAAGACTCCGCTGTCCGTCCGTCTGTCTGTCTGTCACCAGGCTGTATCTCATGAACCGTGATAGTTACAGTTAAAATTTTCTCAGATGATGTAAGTATTTCTGTTGCCGCTATAACAATAAATACCTACTAAAAACAGAATAATAAAATACGTACGAGAATTTAAAAGGGCTCTTATACAAGAAACGTGATTTTTTTCCTTTTTATAGATAATAGTACGGAACCCTTCGTGCGCGAGTCCGACTTTCACTTGGCCGGTTTTTATCTGTAAATATTGTTTATAAATGTACCTACTTTTATTGTAGATAAATGTATATATACACACGAAATTGAGTTTGTTTGGTTAATCTTTCTCGCCAAAACCACTAAACCGATTTTTAAAATTCTTTCACAAATGGGAGATACATTATCAGTCAGTAGCATAAATTTTATTTTATCCTCGAATTCATAAGGGAACGGAAGCTACGCGGGTAAAATCACAGGCCGTTACTAGTATATTATTAAAAATACTTTTTTAACTTTATGCTAAATTGTCTAACGCTCAGTTACTGCCCTCTCCCCATTGGTCTCGTCTAAGAAAGCACAAACAGAACAACGCGGCACATAGCGGCGCGCGGGACGTTGCCCCGGCGCGCGTGTGTGCGCGCCTTTATTATGTGCGCTCACGTAACTCTGGCTTAGTGTGCGTGCAGCCTAAGTACACATTCGGTCTGCGGGGTGCTGTCACACCGATGCGTAATCGGTAAGACATCATTTCTTAAGAAGTTAAGATTGTCGATTTTAAATAAAATGGCGAGGAAACCTGGCTCCAGAGTTGGTTCGGTTCGGAGGCGCGTGTAACAGAATGTCAATCCAACGATGAGCTTATCACTTGTACTTTGCTAGCCAAATTGGGAGTAAAGTGCGGTGGGCTCACGTGGGAGATTGTGGTATATAGGTACTTCCTCATTTGTGAGGAAAGACCCTTAGCTCAGCAGTGGGCTGTTGCGAGTTGATTATGGGTCGATGATTATATTTTACTACACATACAAGACATGTCGATAAATATCAGGTAAAAAAGTCAAACCTATTAGCATTATATATCGTAAACGTTAGTCATATAAAATTAATGATAAATTCAATGGGATTGACATAAGCTTTTTCATATCTCATACTCGGAAAGTAGTGTATGTTTGATCTGAGTACCGGGTCGGAAGCGATGATTGCCACCACAGAGAGATTCAGGGCTGGGATTCCCGCCCTCGGTCGGGAAAGACTCATACTTCCGGCCTTAGGGCGGGAATGAATTAAAAAAAAATAGTACTACATTTGGCAAAGACGTTTAAAGAAAAAGTTTCTCTAGGAAAGAGAATGACTTTCTTCCAACCTCTTTGGGTACTTAGTAGGGATACGAAACTTTTTACATAAATTAGAATAAGAAAAAAAGGTGCGGCCTTGTGAGGTGTAGGTATAAACAACAGAAAATAGTCCGCGCGCGGGGCGGTACGCGTTCCATATTTAAAATTTAAAAAAGATTAATAATTTGGTAAGCTGTTACAAAATTCAAAATCTTGTTTTTCATCGACACTAATAAGCACAGAACACTATTACTCGGCTAAAAGTAGGTACATATTATTATAAAGAGGAAGGATTTGTTTATTATTTTTGTAATGTTATTTAGGTTAAGTACTCTATGATGTAGTATTCAAAGACGTTTAAAAGAAAAAGTTTCTCTTTCTTTCAACCTTTTTGGTTGTATTGTTGACAATTTTGTTTTTTTTTTGTAGGTGTTATTGCGTTTTTGCATGTTTGAATTTTTGTAAAATTTTTTTTTTTTGTTTACTTTCCTTGAATTCGAAATGAAAAGTAGAGTGTTTAACGCGGGTGGAAGTTATCAATTCCTACTCAGACTATATCCGCCCTCGCTACGCTCGGGCGTCTAAATACCTCGTATGGGAATTGATTCCTTCCGACCCAAGGAAGTACAACAATCTACTATTATCGACTGTTGCTAGGAAACCTTTGAAGCGCGACGACAGTAAAATGGACGGGTCACTCCAAAGAAGTACACGTAGAACTTAGTTCGATAACCTTGCGAACGCAAGCTAATAAAGTGAACATTTCGTTTTCCACTTGGCTAACTGGGCAGTATAGATATTTATGGAATCGACGTCGATTGCGTGGTACAAAAACACAAGAAACTTTTTTATACGGATAAAAATCGTAAAGTCATGTCGATGTCAGAAAAAAATCCTGACAGTTACACACAAGCAAAATATGTGTAATAGCACAATACCTGCTCTAGATTCTTGGCACAAAGGCTCACTGAAACATTTAGTCAACACGACGAGAAATAGAACACAAGATACTGTTCTGCTTTTAAGTGTAAAATGAGGTACTTATTTTTGTCATGTTTACTAAGTCTATGCAGATTACTGTTATATTTAACTTAACTATATTATTTTAGCTTTGTTGTTCAAATACATGGTGTTACATGTCATTTTAACAATAAGTACAACTGTTAAAGATGGATGTGTCATGTAATTTGCAATAAATAACTATGCTGTTTTAAAAACTACAAATTTGCTTCTAATTGACAAATAAGAAGCGAAGATTACTGGGCTAAGTTAAGTTGTGCATTTAAAGTATTATCTTATATTTCTCTTGCTAAGTGAATTGTGTTCTTTCTTATCCTTAACCTTAAGCTAAGCGAATGTCGCCGAATATTCGCTTAAGCACCGAACTTCACACCTCTGTTAATCCGGTGCAACAGCCGGTCACACCGCAGTGAGCGCTCGATGTGAGCCAAGTTCAGTGGTACCTAGGCCGAGGCCTATGTAAATAGCGAACCACAATTATGTTGGGACATCGACGGGAATAAAACTGGAGACTTATGTACTGCAGTTAAATGCCTCGTCTAATGGCGGAGGAGATGGAGACAAAGCTCCAAGTTTCGAACGTTGTTTTCGAATTTAACGGTTTTACAGAATGAGTATTGTAACATACTTTCGCATTTAGCGCGAATTAGTTTTTACCCTGCCTCAGGATGATGGAATATTCGAACTTAGTTTGGAGGCTTTGCCACCTTGAGCAATTCAGGGATACTTCAAGTGTTTTGTAAGATTTAAATTTTCAACCGACTTCATAAAAGGAGAGAGGTTATCGATTCGACTGTGTTTTTTTATGTTTGTTACTTCAGAACTTTTTCGACTGGGTGAACCGATTTTGAATATTCTTTTTTTATTTTAATGCTGGTGCTGCATATGGTAATTTGGTCCAGTTCTGACAATGGCATCCACGAGAAAACCATATAAGTTGAAGTCGGTTAACCGACTTCACTTAATTTTATAATTTCAACATTCGATTCACCGACTTAATTCAACAAATCTAAAACAAAATATGAATTATGGCTTTTTATTGCTTTTCTCATTATTAGCATCGATAGACAAGGTCCTCCGTTTATTACTAGACCTGACGCTGCACTGGCTAGGAACGCCATCAACCTGCGCACACGCTGCTGTTTGAAGCTCGCCGACTGCAGTTATAGCCTGCCCGTCTGTCTGAAAGGTTATATAAGTATACCTTTTTCCCCACGGCTTCGTCCATGTTACGAGAATATGGGGCTTATTATCATTTCTCAAGATAGATGCCATGTTTGCAAACAGATATTATTTGCATTTATAATATTACTGGCTCTTGCTCCCGACTTCTTTCGTGTTCAGGATAAAATATAGCCATTGTGTTATTCTGATGTATTTCAGAATTAATTCTGGTTTGCCTGCAGGTTTCCTTACGATGTTTTCCTTCACCGTCGAGCTAGTGATAAATATGCACCTAAGTTTTTTTTAATCAGTTAAGAACAGCCGGTTCCAATTGGAACCGAGACACAATTATGAATCTATTGTGTCTGTTATTCATGGTTTGAGATGTTAAAAACTCGAGACCTCACGCATGAGTAGCGGGTTCAAACATAATGTCATACTATTCAACTATCTTTACGTTTTTTAAATTTACTAGGCCCAGGTGTTGACTCACTCAGTGTGGAGAGGGCCTGTAATATTGAACACCTTGTATATCAGTTTTAATTGCTTGTATTGCTACTTATATAGACACTTGTACATATTGATTACGTGAGTGAGTAGTATCAGCTTATCTCACTAATGATGTAGACGGCCGGACGGCTAGCAACTCGTCCGGCTAAGGTGTTACCACACGTGTCAGTACTCAGTACTGTACTACGTATTTATAGCACTCCAAAAATGTAAGCTTAGTCCAATTGTAGTTAAGTTATACAGTCGATATTATAAATAGGTATATTTTATCGAATCAAATCTTGTAATTGAATTTGAACTTTCTGATTATGAGCTCAAGCAAGAATTTAGTATGCGTAATATAAACCGACCGAGATGATTATACAATACTAGCTTTTACCCGTGGCTTCGCGCGCACGTTTATTTCACGACCTTAGGGGTAGATTTTACGAAAATCCTTTCTTAGTGGATGCCTACACTGTATAAGCTATCTATGTGCAAAATTTCAAGTCTCTAGATAAAGCCGTTTAGGCTGTGCGTTGATACATCACCAATCTGTCAACTTATATATTATATAAATTCAAATGTGACAAAACATTTTTGTCATTTTCTGACACAACAACAACTAATGTGTGAAAAGGCCTTTAAAGCGACTTGTCCGGTGATAATTGTTACCTGTAAATTTGTGAGTGACGAGATGAGATACGTACACTTTACGAGTGCGAGTCTGATTAATCATTGGACCAAATTAAATCCAGTCTTAAATATAGAACCTGAGCTGCCAGCTTTATGTAGCCCCAGATTTTATAATAATAATAATAATTTATTGCACAAAACATGGTAGGTATGTGCGTTCCAAATTCAAATTCAAAATTTTATCATCATTAGGTCTACCCTATAATTTACTAGCGGCCCGGTATCGGTACGTGCTTCGCAACGTATAAAGTGAAATAATAAAAAAAATTAGGAACCACTCGACAGATTTTAAGCAAACTTCACATAAGCCATCTGCTAGATAGTCCGAATAAAGCATAAAAATTTGATTTGGATATGTGACCCCGTTCTTGAGTTATAAAATAACAACGAAAAGTGGCATTAATTTTTATATTTAAAGATTCAAAAACTGATGAAAAATAACCCTGTCTTGCTTGGGGTTCGTATATTAATTATCTACATGAAGCGTTCTCGGCAAATACCACGTGCATTTTTTTTATTATTCCAACGCAATCGCCAATCATGCATATTAAGGTATTATAATAATATAATATAATCTCACGCCTTTCATCCCCGAGGGGGTAGGTAGAGGTATTCCATTACTGGATATACCCACATTTCACGAGATACATTGGACCCCTAAACTTGATAGGTGGTGAGCCCATCGCCGGACCGGGTCTATTTACACATGTCTCAGAATTAATTCTGAGACCTGCGGGTTTCCTCACGATGTTTTCCTTCACCGTCGAGCTAGTGATAAATATGTACGTAAGTTTTTGAAAAACTCATTGGTACATGCCAGGATTCGAACCTGAGCCTCACTGATTTTCGGCCGGCTCTTTAACCGTCCGGGCTATCACTGCTCTTTAAGTATTAAGGTATTTACAGATACAATACGCTATTCGAAAATCTCACGTGAGATTAGGAAGGGAGATGGGGGGAGCCAAATCTCACGACATCTCAAAATCGGGGGGTCGAAAATGCGCAAAAATGTGATCACGTACTTAATGGGCGGCGCCTATGACGCAAGCTATCCCTGACAAATTTCATTACAATCGTTTCAGTGAGCCTACCAGAGTGGTTTTGTTAATCGAAACGTCAGTCGAATATAATGACAAATGAATGGAATTGATTGACAAAAGCGTTCGACTAGTCACGTGCGACCAACTAAAATTAACGCAACTCTCTAAAGAAGCTGACACGTAGTTCTATAGTTAGTATTATAAATAAGCAAATCCACCTAACCGAATGAAACAAAGAGATTAAAATATAATAGGACACAGAGGGGGCATTGGAAATATTTTCATACAAAACTTTGAAGCTCAAGCGTCATGACAGTTAGTATGAACGCGAGCTGTAATTCGGTCGAAATCGTACTAGACTTATTCCACTTGTAATAACTTTTGGCACCAAATTTTCCTCGCTTTGTTTCTATGCTTTATCACTACACATAGTATAAAACAAAGTCGCTTTCTCTGTCCCAAGATTAAAGCATACCTACCTACATGGGGATATATTATGCGGATTTGATGCGGTTTTTTTAATAGATAGAGTGATTCAAGAGGAAGGTTTTAGTATCGGCATTGCACCCGTGCGAAGCCGGGGCGGGTCGCTAGTTAGATATATTTTAAACTCTTTTGAATGAAACATTCTTTTGTAGTAACATGAATTTTACAGTAAATTAATTTTGAATTGAATTGAAATTGAATTGAAAATTGAAATTGAAAATGAGTAAAATGAAACAGTCTTTGGTAGTTGTTGAGACGTGAAACGGTGACAAACAGACAAACCTCGCTACAGAGATACTTTCGCATACCTACAGTATTAGCGTGGAAGTGTGAGTTGCGGTTGCGCATCAACTTGTGTACAATTGTGCATAGGTGGTTAGGTAATCACGTTTGATGGTTTCGGGTCTAATAATGTTTAAGACTATCTTTTGCTGCGACTTCGCCCACTTTCGATATTGTTTATTTATTTACCTACTTAATTTTAGGGAGACAGCTGTAATAATAATAATGAGCAATAAATATAAACATCAGACAGCCAATAAAAATATTTCACTATGGACTTTTGAAGACCTTTTGAAAAGTAAATACATAGCGAAATATTTTTGAAAAGCGATATTCGCAACAGCACCTTTGTAGTAACCACCGCACACACCTATAAGGATAGCTATCAGACAACCGCGGACAGTCACGGCCAAAAACTGTATTGCATACATGATTTGTTTAAAGTCCATATTTATTTATGTTAATAGTTCTAAGGTCTAAAGTGACGTTAATTAAGTGGCCAGTCCGGCCAGTGCCCATTACGCCCTTATCATACACTTATGGACCATGTCAGGTTCCTTGTGAAGATTTCTCACGCATGCGCGCAAATAGACTGGCAAGCAATCTCGCCGGGGAACACAGGGAGGGAGGCAGGAAAACCGGGGGGCGGCAAATTAATTTGACGCCCCGTTTTGTGGACGTTACAGATTTTATTAATAACTAGCGACCCGCCCTCGCTTCGCTTTGGTTTTGTGTCGAATGTCGACTACTAAATTGGGATAAATACTTTTTTATGTCATCGGTAACACCAGAGGCCTTGCTGATTTTATTGACATTTTCCAAGCACATGTACCTTCAAAAGATTCTTTATGACTCTTAGCAATCGGAGCCCGGGCTAGATGACAATACAAAAAAGAGTCATCATCTGATGAGCACACGAAAGCAAGGACTTCGTAAATTACGTGACCAGCCCCCTTATTCTTGTTCATGCGATTTTTCAGTCGGTAACTACTTAAACACAAAGTAGCAGTGATAGCTTTACGGCTAAGGAGCCTGCACAGATAGAAAAGATTACTTAGACCAAGAGTCAAAAATCTCTTGGAATAATTGCTCCAAGCAAGTAATATATATCTTGGTATAAAATACTTTACTTGAGTTAAATGGGTCCCAAATATTGCCTCAAAAATTATATTTATTTAGTTTGATTCCGAGAAATTTTTGTTTGAAGAAACACCGTTTTGATGTAAGAGTTACTTATTCCAACCAAAAGTTTCCCATTCTAAGCGTTAAAGTGAAAACTCTTGGCAATTCTTATTTAACCCAAGATTGTTACCATTTGCGTTAAATATCGCCATTTTCCATTCAAGAACTATCAAAAGTCTTCCTTTAAAAACGCACGCCACTTTGAACGAAAACAGAGCTTTTAGAATAAGATTCACTCTATCTTCATTCAAGAGTTTTTAAATCTTGAAACCAGTACTTAGGCCAAGAAAGTTTCATTCTTGTCTCAAATATTTTTGTTAGGTATTTCATTCAAAATTAATTCTTCGACCAAAATCTAGAACCAAAATTCTTACTCGCACCAAGAGCGTAAGGTTTCTTAGCACAAGAACTAGACGTTCTTAACTCAAAACTTTTTTAGTATTTATTGTTTCGATTAAAATTTCTTTTTTTTTCTTTCTTCGACCAAGAAAGTTTCACTCTTGGACGGAAAAATTTGTAGGTTACTAATATTAGTGCCTTTTTGGTGTTGCTACTATATAAATTTTCCCTGGATCTATGGTAAATTGGACGACCGTCGAAATTCTCTCATTTGATTCGTCTCGATGAGAAATTTCGACCTGGGTGATTCCAAGGGTCTGACGACGGAGCCGGGAGGTGGACATGGGAACTATAACCTTTATTTATTTATTTATTAGGCATGCTTACAGCAAAACATAACGTGACATTTTAAACTTAAGGTAGACTAAAACTATTACATAATATGCTCGCCAATTAGTAGCACGCACAACATTTGCGTAAAATTATAAGACAAGTTAATAATAAAAACATATAAAAAATTATAAGAAACTATAAAAAACTTAAAAAAGGACGGTTCAGGGGGACGGTTTTAAATCTTGACATGATTTCAGCAGCTTATGTTTGAATGTAACTTGTGAGTCATGGAAAACATCGATGTCAGGTATTTTTTTAAGTTATTTTTATAAGATGAAACCACCCAACTACGTTGAACTGGGGCTCATTTGATTCGTATCGATGAGAAATTCCGACTTGGAACATAGTGATTTCAAGGGTCTGATGATAAAGCCAGAAGGTGGCCATGGGCACTCTAAGATGGAACCACCCAACTAAGTCGAACTTGCTCTCGTACGATTCATCTCGGAGAGAAATTTAGACCTGGGTGATTCCAAAGGTCTGATGATGGAGCCGGAAGGTGGCTACGGGAACTCCAAGATGGAACCACCCAATTACGTTGACTGGTGCTCATTTGATTAGTATCGGTAAGAAATTCCGACCTGAAACTTGGTGATTTAGAGGGTCTGATGATGGAGCCCGAAGGTGGCTATGGGAGTTCCATCTTCGAGTTCCCATGACCACCTTCCGGCTCCATCATCAGACCCTTGAAATCACCCAGGTCGGAATTTCTCACGGAGACCAATCAAATTTCAATTACTTGACTGGTTGTCGGTCAGTTAGGTACGATAGTCAGTTACTACTCAGTTAGGTACGATAACTAGTGAAGCTAAAAAATCATAGCCACAACAAAAAGAAAATAGCGGCCCATACTTCGGCATTTTCGGTCTCGCGTATATCGGACTGCCGTACATTCGGTCAAACGTACGTCGGTCTTTTGACATTCGGTATTTCGTACTTCGGTCAACCTTAGCTGAGTCGATGAGCCCAAATTCGACGTAGTTGGGTGGTTTCATCTTAGGGTTCCCATGGCCAAGTTCCGGCTCCATCATTAGATGACCCTTGGAATCTACCAGGTCAGAATTTCTGATTGAGGCGAATCGAATGGGCTAAAATTCGATGTAGTAGGTTCAATAGTAAACATAGGTAGGTATACTAGGGAAAAGTTAATAGGTGACTTGACAGCTCTGCAAAATACATATCATAGACAAAAAGATGTAAATTGTATGTATTTGACAGAGCTGTCAACTCACCTATTAACTTTTCCTTATTATAATATTATTTGTTATGAAGATGTATAAGTATCTTAGTGTAGATACTCTATGGTCTTATTATTGTCTATGGTGTTGCTATGATAGATTTTGTCAAAAACAATTTATCGATTCTATCCATTTCCTACAAATGTTTATTTTATTTTTCAACACAAATCCTAAACTTAATATTTGTTTATGCGAGTTCATACTTATCATGCGTATTCATGTTTATGCGCATTTATTTAAACGAATTTTAAAAATGGGAAAATGTTAATTAGTTTGGCGGAATCTGAACAATCATATCTGGCCACCCCGATTTGTCACTGGCAAGTTGGCAACTGGCAATTCAAATTTTACGAGTGCACGTCTATTTCTTGTGTCGTAACGGAAAAACCAGCAAACAGCAAATTTTTGTGAAAATTAACTCCTGAAGTCCTGGACATAACTGTTACTGCTTTGAGCCTGAAGTGAAAGCAATGGAATCTGCAGAGGAGGCCACGCTATCCTTACTTTCCTCTTTAGTTTAGGCAATAAAGGTTAATTCCTAACATTAATTCCTCAGTCGATGAAACTTAGTATAGTATGAGATAATACTTGCATAAAAAAATCCAAAAAAGAAACCTAACCGAAGGTGAATTCAGCAGACACTGAAGAAATACAAGGTAAGTTCTCTTCTCCGTGATAGTTAAGCAGTTGAATATGTGTAAAGTAATTAAATTATCATTGCCTATCATCACTACAAAATATAAATTGAAGGCGCATGTCTGTTGTTATCTGTTATCTGCTAACTCCTCCTAAACCACTGAGACTTCAATGTGGTTTTCACTGTTAGCTAGGAAATGTTATTAGGACCAGCATAAACCCACCGTGTTTGGGTTCATTTAATTCATCTTGACCAGCACTTTATACTGTGGGTGTCATGATGGAGCTAGGAGTTGCATAAGTAGTTGATAATGTTTTTTTTTAAGTTTTTATGAGTACCTATTAGTCTCTTAGGTTATTATTGAGAAGTAATTAAACGAGCAGCAATTACAAAAATTTGGTTAGAATAAGCATTTAAATCATTTGGACGGCATACAAAGATTTTGTTCTCAAATAAAAAAATCAGGCAGCAATCCTTGTTCGGCAAATAATTTTGATAATGGTCAAAAATTAAATAGGCAGCTTAACATGGGTTTGCATAATAAACATTCAGTCTGCAAAATAGTTACTTGGTCCGCAAAATAACTACTTGGTCAGCAAGATTTCATGATTGAACAGCAGAGAAAACATGTCGTAAAAAAATGTACTTTAACTACTACTAATACTACTACATTATTACCACTACCGCTACCACCACCAGTACCACTGCCACCACCACCACCACAACCACCACCGCCACAGCCACTACCACCACCACTACCACCACTACCACTACTACCACCACAACCACTACTACCACCGCTACCACCACCACCACTACTACCACTACTACTACCACTACCACTACCACTACCGCTGCCACTACCACTACTACTTGTAATCGTAATAATAATCATAATCATAAAAGTTGCATAATCCAAACTCCTTCCTAATCCAAGACAAGTTTGCTGAGATAATTTTTGCAACTTTTATATGCAGCTCAAAAAAATTTTTTTGGCTTCCCCTCTGAGTGCTTACCAAAATTTTATTAAACAGTAGCAGCTCATTGTAGCTCAAACATAATTACAGCCATCCAGAATGACATAAATTGCTGATTGGTTTTGTAATGTTTGCTGGCCATGAGTAGCTGACCAATTATTTCTGCTTACAGATTAAATTTTTCTGCTCACAAAAATACGAATACTCTGCTAACCATTTAAATAACACCCGTTATTATTATGGTTAGGTTAGGTTATATTCCATTCTTCAGTTATCATCACCTAGCCTAACACTAGACTATTTGCAGCCATAATATTTTTGTGTGTTTAAATTAATGCAAGTACTTACTCTTTTATTTTAGGAACATCTGATGATGCACTATGGCTTATGCAAAATTATGAGCCGTGGGACGAGCTCTTAAAGAAGTGGGAAAACACATATGTGGAGCGACAGAATTCTAAAACCTTGACGGTGTATGAGTACATAGAAAAGTTTCCAATACTCAAAAGCTCCAAAGCTCAAACGCTGGTAAGTAACCACGATGTAGCATCCTTGAGAAATCTTTGACCAAGTGTCCTGTTTTTTATACTTAGTATTTTTCTGATAAATCATGACAGAGTAACTTAACACATGTTTTGTTATTTCAGATATCCTGGGACTTTGAACAAAAGTACAAGAATGTAGATAGTGACTTATTAATTTAACTTTTGATTATTCCTAACAAAATTCCGAGTCAACTTGGTCCGAGCCTTGCCACGTGTATGCTTGGATGCGGAGATTTTTTTAAATTTTTTAACCCATAAGTACCCTTCGCCTGCATCCGGGCGTCGCATGGGGCAAGTCTCGGACTACGTTAACTCAGAATTTTTACCGAAATATTATATGTAGGTATGTGCAAAAAAATTGAGGTATGTCGCTTACTCGACGAACTATTCATATTTTCGATATTTTACCGACGATCGAAATACTACATACATCTGTATTTCAGTAGGTATAATCAGTGAAATCGACAGTAGTTTGTTTACTTTAAATGCACAGTAGTTTGTTTACTTTACAAATGAATAAAATTGAATATAAAATAACTTGCATACAGCTTTTTCAATTAATAATTAAGTACCTTCCTTTAATATAATGGTTTTAGGACTTAATTTATGAAAGATTCTGATTGTATAGATATTGGTTATGCTTTGCTTTTCCATATTTTATTGTTACCTGTTGGAACGTTTTTTTTTTCTTTCCTATTTCCTATATTCTGTGACGGTTCTTCAGTTTTGCGATATGACTCAATTCAATACCTATGGTTTTCGTTTGTAATTGTACCCGATGTTGATTTGGTTGTTCTTAGCATATATCCAAGAACGACCAAAACAAAATCGTGTACTTTTTCTCCTAAATTAATAATTGCACTCTTTTAGACCAAACTTTTATAAAGTTTAATATAATTAACAGAATCTTTCATATCAAGTAATAGGCTCTTTTCACCCAAACTAACATAAAGTTTAATTGAAGTATCAGAAACTTTCATATTGAACAATATGTTCTTTTCGCCCAAATTAATATAATGTTTAATTGAAATATGCGAATCTTTTATAAAAAGCATTCGTCTCTTTCATACTAAACATTCACAATTTTAGGATAAATATTTATCGTATTTCCTGGAAGCAATGCGCAATCTCACGACAAAGCAGAAATATATTTAATTTAAAAGCGCAGTTGTTAGTGTCAAGCATATTAAATACTTCACGTCAAATTTTTTAAATCTTAAACTAAGCTTTAAACCTTAAGGCAAGACACACTAATTATTAAATAAAGAGTCGATAACTTTTCATTCAAGCATTTCTCGTTCTTGCTTTGTTGTTTGAAATGAAGAACGACACAAATTAAATCTAAAATTTTTATTTATTCGGTCCAAGAGCGTAAAAATTTTAGATAAAAGTTTCATGCGCTTTTGTAGAGAGTATTTTATTGTTTGATTCAAATAATAAACTCTGAAATCTTTTCACTCTTGATCCAAGAGATTTACGACTTTCCTCATATACGAATATGAAAAACTCTTGGATCAAGTAATATTACTTGAATTAAGTAATCTTTTCTATCTGTGTGCTTCACATGTTAAAAATCAGTGAGGCTCGGGTTCGAATTCTGGCATGTACCAATGAGTTTTTCAAAAACTTACTTACATATTTATCACTGGCTCAACGGTGAAGGAAAACATCGTGTGGAAACCCTTAGGTCGCAGAATTAATTCTGAAACATGTTTTACAGACCAGGGGGTCGATTTTTGAATCTCACCAAGTGACTAATTCTCACCGATGTGAGTGATTTCCAAAAGTTCGTATTTTTGAAACTCATCGGTGACTTACATTTGTCATACCTATGATATCGATTTACGAGTGCCCCTACCCACTCGTAATTGAAATCACCATGTGATTTTTTTTTTTTTGTTATTTCACCCCTTACAGGGTAGGCAAAGGCATTACGCCATGCAGCCTCGTCATTAGTTAATGATATCCTTATGTAAATGGCTCTGCTTCAGAGTCCATGCACAAAAATACAGTGTCTTTAACACTTTCTACAACCCTAACGTGCCCTAACTTGGTTATCAGTAAAATGATAGCACTTTTACTGACGACTTTATTGTGACTTTTTGAGGCAATCCAAAAATGTCCATATCTCGCATTTTATCGAATTTCCCATTCACTGCACACTTTCGCGGACACTTGCCACATAATAAACTATCACTATTATGAGTCAAAACCCGAAATACACAGCAAAATGAAAATTAAACAAAAAACACGACGTCCCTCCCTCTTCGGATTCCCGCCAAAAAGCCTCACCATGTGATTGTTTTTGACAGTTAACGTATGTGACATCTGCCAAAAGTGCCAAAGTATGTTTTTCGGAAGAATTAGCAGCGGGGCTCGATTGTGATATTTCGTGATTGCGACGATTTATTGAAAATATAAAAAACCTCTCAATTAAATAAAACAATATCCAAGTTATTAGTAAATACAATTATTAAGTTAAATATACTTGTAAAACATATGCCACTAACAAATGTACATACCTTTTCTTATAAATTGTAAAATCTGTGTTATGTTCTCTTTATTCGTCCTTTTCTAGTGAATTAAGTAAATTTTTCAATTCAAAACTTTAATTTTCGTTTACATGACACTGACAGATACGTTACGTTTTACGATTGACCAATTTGATGAATCTTTTTTAAGTTATATTATGAGAAAATAAAAACCGATATCAAGGGCAACACTATAACATCTGCGTAAAAAGGAACGTAACGGGAAGATTGTCTCTGACTGACATTGTAAAATTTCTGCATGTTGGTAAACATCGTGTGACTTTCAAAAATACGGCTTTTGGAAAATGGTGACATAAAAGTCATCGGTGATAATTTTAGTCACCGGTGATTTTGATATCACCAGTGAGATTCAAAAATCGCACTTCCGGCCCGGCGATGAGCTCACCACCTATCGTTTAGAGGTCCAAAGAATATCTCGTGTATAGTGGGTATATCCAGAAATGGAATACCTCTGCATATCCCCTCAAGGATAAAAGTCGTGAGTTTATTGAATTATTATTTATTTATTTATAACTATACACCTGTCTCGTAGATTTAATATAGAAAAAAGTGAAATGGCAATACGGATATTGTACTTGTTGAAAATGTCGTCTCGAAAAAACGTAAATAGGGGGCGGATCGACTTCATAGGATCCTGCGGACGGCCCTGGGGCGCCGCGTTGGGACAAGGGACGCGAGCAAAAAAGACTAGTTAATAACTTCTAATAACTGCTGGACTGGTTCTAAGCCTCGCCTAACGCAGGATTATGCGCAGGATGCACTAGCACTAAGATTATCTACGTTAGGGGTATGTTTGAGATCATAAATTCAGTGCCACTACGCGCGACGTATACAGTCATGACTAGTTTTTTTTTATTTAATATTATAAATACTATATACTCTTTTATGGTTCCCTACCGCAAACGGAAAACATAAATCCTTATAGGATTGTAAAAACCTTTTTTCTCAGGAACTCGTGGAGAAAAACAAAAAAAAAAACGTCTTCAAACTCGTCGTCTTCATCAGGTCTAGCATTTCTTGGAGCTGTGAGTTAACAGTTAAAGACAAAAGCAACATTATTACTTTCATACAATCGTGACATTTGTACAGTCAAGAGCACGCTAAGGACCGACCCTGTATTCTATGGAGCGCAGTATACTCAGAGCTCAAACTGGGAGTGTTAAGCTTGACTTGCTCTTGACTGTGTGTGTGTACACAAAACAATCACTTATCAGTATTAATGATCAACTGTTAGGTACCTACCTATAAGTTTAGTGTCTAGAAGTAGCAACTAGCGACTTTGTCCGAATAAAACCTTTCTGGACATATAAACCAACCCTGTAATCCGATGACAACTTACTATAAGTACTATATCTTACAGATTTGGCACCCAATGTGACAGTGTAGGTAATCTATTTTTAACCGACTTCAAAAAAGAAATAAGTTCTATTAAGAAAAAAAAACATCATTAGATGTTTTTTTTGTTTGTTACAACTTTCGACTGGGTGAACCGATTTCTGATGATTCTTTTTTTATTTGAAAGCTGGTGCTTCTCGTGTACTCCCACTTCAATTTGGTCCAGTTCTGACAGGGCATCTATGAGAAAACCATAAAAGTTGAAATCGGCTTTTTTACTCTTTATTCTATATCAATAGGTATTGAAACTATATAGCAAACAATATTAATGTAACTTTGGAGAATTCGCTCAAAGAAGTAGAGAATATATCGATTTTTCGGCAATCGAATTTAGGGCCTGCATGGTACGAGTCAGATAAGTATATCTAATATGGGGATAATATCTAGTAATAATTTTGTGGGACACAATTTACACACTGTTATTCAGTCCCAAACTAGGCAGAGCCTGTACTATGGGTACTAAACAACTGATAAACATTCATAAATAAATCATAAACACAGAGACACGAAGTCAACAGACATGTTCATGCACACAAATGTTGGCCCCGAGCGGGGATCGAACACGCGACCTCCGATTCAGAAGGCAGGGTCACTACCAACTGAGCTGACATGCCCTTCATAGTGCATAGACAAGCAGTGGCAAAGCATGGTTCGGGTTCGATTATTGTTTTAACTGTTTCCATGCTCGGCGATCTCATGGGTGAAAATGGCGCTAATGTTTTAAATTCCCACACATATTCCCTCCGTTTTTTCCACGGTGACAAACAAACTATGCATTAGAAGCAAATCATACTGGCTCTAACTGGCCCTGCGTATAATTTGTTGTCTTTTTAATAATTCATGTGCGTGCCAGCGTTCAGACGCCATCTTGTTTTTGGGTTCAGTGGCGGGAAAGCGTTTTAACATAACAACGTTCGAGATTTTGGGTGTTCAGAGAGATGGAATACACTGGTGCGACAGTTTTTAAACAAGTTAATGATGGTAAAAAAACTAATTTAATATTTTATTATAAAATGTAAATAATAACCTTGTTACTAAAAACATGATAGCAGTCAAACTACTACAGCTACACGGAAATAAAAACGACTCAGGGATAGCTTATTATATTCAGAACCAATGGATATAAAAAGAAAATTATAACTAATAATTAAAAGTTCTCAAAAAAAGAAACAGTAAAATCATAGCGAAAAACCGACGAAATACCCTATTTTTTCATGTCGATTTGTCGTCGCATCAAACTTTGGACATTATGATAGTTTTACATAATTGGATGTAGTAATCTTGAGGATTACATTGATATATAATAGTAATATAAATATTGAATATTTACATTATAAGAACAGACTTTCAAGAGTATGAATCTGATAAAAATATCTAAAGGAATCAAAACAATTAGTTAACCCAATAATCAATAGCAATATCAATATCTAGAACTTGACGGGTATTGTTCCCTTAAATTATCCTAAAATTGTCATGGCAGTTAGTGGAGTAGGCCTACAGGGGAAAACACGGTAAAAAAAGGCGCCGATCGAGTATGTACATTACCTCACAGGTGGCGTGGAAATGTGTGCATATCATGTATAGTGTGACTCTTAGAATCGCGATATCTCAGGAATGGTAACTCTTACGGAAAAAAATGTAAGAGCCATTTTAGTAGATAATTTTAAGATCTATAATTTTGGTCTAAGGTTCTTTTTGATAAAACTTACCGTTTTCGAGAAAAATCCAAAAAACCTCAAAC
The DNA here is from genome assembly GCA_963855545.1 of Ethmia dodecea. Classification (NCBI taxonomy): domain Eukaryota; kingdom Metazoa; phylum Arthropoda; class Insecta; order Lepidoptera; family Depressariidae; genus Ethmia; species Ethmia dodecea. Next base: position 1,239,180 of record OY979448.1, read on the forward strand.
TTTGACCTTTCGACCCGAATAACTTTTTTAGCACACATAGGATCGATGGGGATTTTTAAAACTTTATTTGTAATGGTAAACCCCAGCTGTCCACCAAAATTTGGCTCTGTGGGAATTATTGTTATTTGAAATGTCTATTTTGACTGGACTATATCTAAAATATTTTATTCAATATCTAATGTTAAGTATGTCTAATTATTGAAAATCTTTACAGCTACTATCGCAATAAAATGTAGGTCGCAGTCACCCAAATCATATGGAACCCTTTATTTCTACGCTCGACTGGCGCTGTCTGATATCAAATGCGAGTGAAATGATCGCAATCGAAGCGCAAAACCTCTAAAGTACCTACAGCGAGCGACGCCAGAACAGGTTGCTTGCATAGTCCACGAACTCTAGACTATTGAAGTGTGTTTTTGGACTTAGTGAATTAGATCCCGTTTATCATTCATGTAACTCTTAAAATTTGATGATACATCTATCACTTTTAAATAAATAAATAACTAATCCCACGCCTTTTATCCCCGAGGGGGTAGGCAGAGGTATTCCATTACTGGATATACCCACTTTTCACGAGATATATTGGACCCCTAATCGTGATAGGTGGTGAGGGCATCGCCGGACCGGGTCTGTTGACACATGTCTCAGAATTAATTCAGGGACTTGCGTCGAGTTTAGGGTTTGCAATCCGAATATTCGAATATTCAAATTATCCGAATATCCGCCTAAAATCATATCCGAATTATTCGGATAAATAATATCAAATTATTCGAATATTTTTTATAATAAATAAAATACAATAATCTTTACGTAATATTAAAAATCCGTTATAAAATAACAAAAAAGAGTAAAACAGTTTAAAATATTGTATTACAATATTTAATTTCACATTCTAAAATGGCATTTAATAAAAAGACGGGTGGGGCGGGTATTAAATCATTAAAGACAATACAATAACAAATAAAATATGATGACATACTTAATCACAACACAACTCTGTATAAGATCATACTACTTACTATTTATGTGTTTTGATCTTATACAGAGTTGTGTTGTGATTATTTGATCTTTTATTTCACAGTAGTGCCTATGTTATATTACAGTAATATAACATCAGTAGTATGAATCATTAAAGAAAAGAGAATAGCAAAAATATATAGTTAAATAATCACAATACAACTCTTTATAAGATAAAAACACAGTCAACATCAACAAAACACATCTGGAAAAAAAATCTGTATCTAAATCAACATCGAAAAATTAACAAAAGTAATTTTCCTTGCTCAAAACAACGTTTTTATTCCACCGAATTTTGGCTCATAATCCTAGATATTAAACACGCGTGCTTTTTCAGTATATTATTGAACGAGTGCCTTTAGTTTATTAACCCGACCAATTTACATTTGTACCCTAGTACCAAGTCGTAAGTAAGAAGAAGAAGAAAGAAAACGGTAAATCCAGCTTTATTATTAAAAAATAACTTGAATTCATTTAAAATTTTCTGTAATTTCTGTTTTAAACATTACATTTAAATTTAATTACATTTTTTATTTTTTTTTCTCAAAAAAACGTCGTTTGAGCAAGTGTGTTGAAAAACGTCGTATGAAACACGTGTGCCTGTGACAATAATATACGCGGCTTTCTTAATCACACAATATCGCCTTGTATAATATAATAGTCAACTTAGCACACTTGTATCATAATGTACTATTTCAAAACCATTTAAGACAAGACAATATCAAAAATTTTGATCAAAACACATAAACAGGAGTAAATAGTTATGTTATATTTCAGTAATATCACATTGTACTGTTTATGTGTTTTGATCTTTTACAGAGTTCTTGTTTTGTCTTTAAAGATTTTGAAAAGTACTTTTTAAATGTTGATTTTATAAAAGAAAGAAATTCTAGATGTTGATTTATACTGATTTTCACTTTTTTACTTAGTATAAGCAAAATTATACGACTTGCAATTGTCATTTCGTTAAAATTTTTATTAATATTCAAATTAAGTATCCAAAATATCCGAATATTCGAATTTTAGGAATTTGACTATTCATATTATCCGAATACTAAAACTGGACGGATATTGCAAACCCTAGTCGAGTTAGTCAGGACTTCACCGTCGAGTTAGTGATAAATATGTACGTGAGTTTGCAAAAACTCATTGGTACATGCCAGGATTCGAACCCGACGAGCCTCACTGATTTTCATCATGTGTAGCAGGCTCTTTAACCACGTTTCTATCACGTTTAGGCGACTAAAAATGCACTGGGGATAAAGTGGGTAAGAGGTAGGTACTTTTAAAATAGAAATACCTACGTCTGCCATTATACCTATACTCGGGGTTGAGGCGTGTGTTTACCGTGTTTTTTGTGACTGTAGTCAATTCATGTGTTTAAAACAATATTGTATTTTCTTTTTCTACATAAAATGAATGTTTTGGGCAACTTATTTTGGAAATACCCACGTTTCCTCAGTATATTCTTTGGACCCCTAAACGTGATAGGTGGTGGGTGAGCCCATCGCCTAACCGGGTCTGACACATGTCTCATCTCAAAGAAATAATTCTGGGACCTGCGGGTTTCCTCACGATGTTTTCCTTCACCTCCGAGCTATAGTGATACATATTTAAGTTCTTGAAAAACTCATTGGTACATTCTGGGATTCTGATCCTGTCATGTAACAATGAGTTTTTAAAAACTTACGTACATATTTATCACTTACCCGACGATGTAGGAAAACATCTTGAGGAAACCCGCAGGTCTCAGAATTATTTCTGAAACATGTGTAAATAGACCCGGTCCGGCGATGGGTTCACCACCTATCACGTCTAGGGGTCCAATATATCTCGTGGAATGTGGGTATATCTGGATATAGGGGGTAGGTAGAGGTATTCCATTACTGGAATGGAATACCTCTGCCTACCCCCTCGGGGATAAAAGGCGTGAGATTATACTATACTACACTGTTGGACAAATCTTAATGAAATTTTGCACGTCAGATTAAATCTTCAGGAAGGATCGACACACTCGTAAGCTACTTTTCATGACGTACACCTAGGTAGTTCCTAGGGGAAGAGATGCCCTTAAATTTAGTAAACTACCTACGTACCTTCTATAGTGTTTAGATAAACTTCCAGTAAATAAATGTAATAAGTATTCATTAGGGAACAACTTCCAGCTTAGAAGTAAATGGCGAGCAAGCCGTAATTTTGCATAAACGTGGCTGTATTCCAGTATCTATAAAACTTAGCTACGTCTAAAATAAACTAAATATATTAAAAAACATGACAAAAAGAAAAAATGGCGATGGCGGCCATCTTGGTGCTATTGCGCGGGAACGGAACGTATCGGGTGCGTTCAATAAATTGACGTGGGCCTTATATGGTGCCTTGGTGTCCCATTCGTCTTGCAGTGAGGCCTAGGACCTTACTGCGTTAGATACAACATTAAATTGGTCTAAGAGAGGGACGGGAAAGAAAAATTGCAAAAGGACGCCAGCAATTTATTTCATATCTAGCTCGCGATTTATAGGTGGGTTGGAATACTAGATAAAAGTTGTTTATGTGTTCCTTTCGCAATTATTATACAGATTTCTAATTAAACCAACTTGTAGACTTTACTATGATGTTTATGTTATTGAATTAAAATAAATCTAGCACAGACTAACTGATAGACAGCGCACAATCTAAAAGGTGTGTCTAGAAGCATTATTTGTTTTTGTGTTCCTGATCTGCCTCAATTTCTGTAGAAATGATTGCCTATCTAGATCGATATTTCGTCACCAATAGCCTTTGCTTGATAAACTGGGTAGGTAGAAGATTTTCACACTTATATCTTTATGAGATAAATTAAGTAACTAATGAGAAAAAAACCATTTTACCATCTAGTAGGTACATAATACAGAATATTGAGAATTTTCAGAGAAAAACAAAAACTAGCAACTTGGGTGTTTCCAAAAAGATGTAGCAAATTGACAGAATCCACGCAAAAATTCCCTTCATATATCACATGTATAACAGAAGCGATTCTAACAATTCGTTTAGCCATATCCCTAATGTTCCCCGAGGAACCCGGCCGCAAGAATGTCGCCTCAGTCTGCAAGGGTTTTTGCCCACTTACACCGCAGTTATTGACCACAACTCCCAGCATAACCTAAAGGGCTTAATCACCGAGTTGAAAGCCAGAAATATCCGCTTAAATCCAGTTAGAAGCGGTCCGATCTCCTCTGCAGTGGTTCGAGGTTATAGAACAGTTTTGCAGTGGCCGAGGCTTTGGTACATTGATGGAGACGCGTTCTTAGGTTAGAGACGAGTTCAGGTAGCCGGTGCTGCAAGGCTTACAGATTTAGCCATAAATGTACTGATTTATCAGTAACGAAAATCAGTAAAATCAATCATCTGAAAGAACGTAAGGTTTCATAGCTAACCTACTGTTAGCAATAACGTTGATTACAATAGCAGTTTTGTAATGTTATCTTTATCAAAAAACATAATATCTCCTATGGTCCAGTGACAAACATTTCCGAAATCTTACAATAGGAGAACATAAAAAAAAAAACTCACGCCTTTCATCCCCGAGAGGGTAGGGCAGAGGTATTCCATTACTGGATATACCCACATTTCACGAGATACATTGGACCCCTAAACGTGATAGGTGGTGAGCCCATCGCCGGACCGGGTCTTTTTAGACATATCTCAGAATTAATTCATACCTACATAGAACATAGTCTTTTTTACGTTTAAAAAAAAAGAAAGAAAGAAAATTTGTTAAAAAAAGCTATCCGCGTCTGTCTGATCGATCGCTGTCGAGTTTTTCTAAACTACGTAACGAATATTTATTTATAATAAGATTTTAACTATCATTTAGAGAATTTCTTCGTATTCTTATTTCAACAATGGTAGGACTCTATATTGATTTAAAAACGATTGATTTAATTTGCACAAATTTATAGTTTAAAATTTTGTATTGTATTTTATATAACCTTAAATAATAAATCTTATTTGCACATAAGTCGAGCTTGCAGATCGCCAGTAATGAAATAAAATGGAATATTTTGTAGATGTTCTTGATAACCGGATCATAATTTGAATTTTGAAAATCTTCAAACTTCGGAGTTTAGAATCTATGGATTTTTTTCAAATTCGCCTGGCAACACTGGTCGGCAGAAACGTGAGTGTGGCAAGAAGTTTTGATTTGGAGGGCTTTGAAAATGCTTGAAAAAAGTTGGACGACGGCTTTTGAGCGGATTGAGGGCATCTATAGATTTATATCTTTATAATACTTTTTACTAGCAGTTTTGCTTTCTTGCATCGTGAAGTGCCAAGGACTGGAAGGTGATCGGACAGCCATGTGTCACGTCTTAGCTCTAACAAGAAATTGTAAGATAAGACGCACGAAATCACGACAACAACACAAGAATTGTGCGTCTCACCGATTTGCGTAATTTTTAGCAAACATTTCATGGCAACACGTAATACGTTTGAAAATAAAATTATAACATGGAGTTTCCATCTACAAAAATATTGAATTGAGTAAACCTACTTATTTGAAATGTAAGCAGTTAAGTTATAGTATCGACGGTCCCTACGTACAGTTACGTATGTGTTAGTTACGTGATTTGTACTTTTTTGTTCCGTGACCTTCCAGTAACCCTACTCTTTCGATTGGTTGAAAAAACGGGTCAAAAATATTCAAAATTGAACTTGATTTCACACCCCACATTTACCGTAACTACAAAACTTTACCAAATATCCAACGTAAAATACCAGCAGTGGTTATTCCGTGATTTTACGTGGGATTGTTAGCCTCACTCCCGCGCGCCTCTCCTGCAACTGCCACATGCGGGACAATTGCAAAGGCGCCGAGCTAGGAGATCGTCACGTTATAATTTTCTGTGCAGAGTATCAATTAATTTAGCTAAAAATCATGCCACGAAGGAGAAATACCACTAAATAACCTAATGTGCCATCTCGGAATGTGAAAAAGGCAGTAAAAGCTAAAAAGGGAAAGTGTAAAAATATCAAAATTCCTAAAAAGTAAGCTAAATTTTACTATTATGATTAGTGACACTGTTTTAACGAAGGTAATAGTCACTTTTTGTGTTTATCATGTACAATAATAACATTAGAATTTATAGTTTTAAGTCAAAACAGACCTAATTAATCAATTTCCGCCGTATATTTTTGTATCTGGTATTTGCGTTATTTTACTCGGAAATATGAAAAATAAAATTAACTTGTCTGGTAGATATGTGCATTTACGTTGTAAAATCTAAACTATTTTTTTTACTAACTACCATTTAAGGTTTTGTACATTGGAAAAATTATGCTGATACTGTGAGTCCGTGTCATTTATGTTATTTCACATTATTTTATTTTACTACTAGCGGCTCCCCCAGGCTTTGCATGGGTATTATGGAATGATAAATTATTATGTATTTCACCATACCTTCCCATAACTTCACTTTCCTTCCTTTTCCTTGCCCCGACTTACCCTTCCTTCCCTGCCTTGCCCCACTCTGCCCCTACTTGTCTCGCCTTGCCCTTCCTTTTCCCGCCTAGCCCTACCTTACCCCTCCTCGTACCGCCTTGCCTTTAATACACTGCCATTTCTGCACTGTTCCTACCAATGGTGATATAATTTGGACATAGGTGCCATAGAAGTGTTCGATTAATCGCAGGCAGAACTTAATATGATTTAGCCGCATGCCGGTGAGACTTCTGGTCTCTTGCTAGCTACTGTTCCACCTTTCAATAACATTACAGATGAAAAATATGAGAAGTTTAATAATACAGAAGTACGCAACATACCAAAACCACCTATATCTCCATCTACAATCACTGAAGAAGTTCTAGTAGAATTTCACACGATCGGAAAATAATGTGATCATAGAAGAGATAGACATAACGCTTAATACTGATCAACCTTTGGATACAAGAACTCCCTTAGCTTCTTTTTCTACATCAACTATATTGAATAACATTGAGTCAGGAAATATTAGTTCCTTTCATTTTTTTTATAGTGATGATGGGCTTACTCTTGACCCCAGACTAGCCCGAGAGCAAAGACGGCGCCTACGATGGGACGAGCTTGCCCAGAAGATGCCTGTTCACTTGATCCTTAAAAGCTTCTGGGTTATATGAACTCGGAAATACAGACGCCGGCAGATAGTTGTACTCCTTGGCGGTGCGCATAATAAAAGGTCTTGAAAAGCGCTTCGTGTGTATAGATGGGATATCCACCAAGTTGGGATGAAGCCCAGCCGAGCATCTGGAAGTCCGATTGTAAAAAGGGAAAGGCGGAATGAGCTCGTGCAGCTCTGCAATCGGTAGTATACCGACAGTCTGGCAACTTTATGGGCTAAAGATTGCAGCTTAGTCCCCATCATCTCGTCACCAATCATTCTCCTGGCTCTGCGCTCTACCGAGTATAAAGCGGCGAGTTGGTATTTAGCTGAGCCATCCCAAAGGTGGCTGCAATACTCCATACACGATCGGACGTCTTGAGCTTTGTAGTGTTAGAAGCTGTCCAGGTGTGAAGTATCACTTAACCTTATTAAAGATATCCAGCTTTTTGGCCGCAGTTTGTGCCTTAGACTCAATATAGGGGTCGAAGTTGAGGTCTAAACTCAACTCCATGCCAAGGAGTTCTAGGCTGGCGGTCAGGTATTAATACTCCTAATTCATTATTGCGTGCCAAGTAAGATTTAGGCCGCGTTCCTAAACCAAGTTAATTATTACCTGACAGTAGTCTGTTTCAGTCACACATTAATGTTTTGCATAACGCTATCCTTCACTTTACACTTCACCGAGTGAATTTTACCTGTTTTGGAACGCGGCCTAAGTAAGTTTACAAGAGACGGAAAGTGTGACAGTGACATTGAAAGGAGGGTGAATGCAGGGAACATAATTAACTGAGCTTTGCACTCCTTTATAAAGAGCCAGAATGTGACAAAAAAAGCACGTCTGGCTGTACATGATGGTGGTACCTAACTACGTTGATGTATGGCAGTGAGTGTTGGGTATGGCAGAAGACGTATGAAAGTAGAACAAATGCAATCGAAATGCGTTCGTCAAGAAGCATTAGTGGAGTAAGATTGATAGATAGAGTGAATAATAGTGTGATCCGAGAGCGTTGCGGCTTGAAAGATGATATAGTGACTAGGATTGAAAGAGGAATGCTGAGGTGGTTTGGTCACATTGAGTGGATGAATGAAAGTCGTCTAACGAGAGAAACATACAAGGGTGTTGTGAATGGGCGAGTCGGTAGAGGCAACCTAGGCCTGTTGAGGAAGAGCCAGATAAAGAGTAGCCGAAACCGACGAGCGTGCATGAGTCGTTTGATGGATGTGGAGGAAGGAAGCACGAGAGATCTGCCAGGTTCGTAGCAAGTGCCGGTCTGTTGTCTCTGCCTACCCCAATGGGAAATAGGCGTGAGATTATGTATGTATGTATGTAATTTTTTTATTATCAATAAAAATTACATACCTACCTAGATTTTTATTTTACATACAAAACCTGTAAGTGTGTAATAGATCCCAAGTATAAATACATAAATGACAGTTGTGAGTTTATTCATCTGATATCTGCCACGTAAAAGTCACTAAGTTTCACTTACGTTATTGTAAAATAGCATGTTTCCGATGTACAAGTAAGTAAATAGCAAATAATACAGTAAACCTCAAGTTTTTGAGTATTTTATTAATTTTAATTGAAATATAGCACATATTAAAAATCCCTGCCAAATTTTATCACTTTACGACTAATAGAACTCAAAATACACATCTTTAAAACTTCAAAGCGCTCTACTGTAAAATTTGGGTTTTGCAGTTATGTGAATATACGTAGGGACCGTCGTCGGTATAAGCAGTGATAGCCCGTACGGTTATAGAGCCGGTCGAAAATCAGTGAGGCTCGGGTTCGAATCCTGGCATGTACCAATGAGTTTTTCAAAAAACTTACGTACCTACATATTTATCACTAGCTCGACGGTGAAGGAAAACATCGTGAGGAAACCCGCAGGTCTCAGAATTAATTCTGAGGCATTGTGTAAATAGACCCGGTCCGGCGATGGGCTCACCACCTATCACGTTTAGGGGTCCAATGTATCTCGTGAAATGTGGGTATATCCATCCAGTAATGGAATACCTCTGCCTACCCCCTCGGGGATGAAAGGCGTGAGATTTTTTATTTTTTTTATTTTAGTTTTATTAATTAATCTTTACCAAAGAGAATTAGGTGTAAAATAAGAAGATTCCTTACAACATGATTCTTGACATGCTACTCATGGAATGATCATGTCTATACTTGTTTGAACATTAGGGTAGCGCAACATCTGCGGAACGTACAGCGCCGAAGGTTCGGTGAACAACATACATTAGACGTTTCACTTTAAAGATAAATGGATCTGCCTCCCGCGTCAACCGTTATGTATGTTGTTCACCGAAAGTTCCGCGCCGTAAGTTCCGTAGGTGTGGCGTGACAATTACTTCTTACGACGAATAAACTTGACGACTTTCCAAAGCGACTAGATTAGACTGCTGCCACCTAAGCCGAGGCCTATACACCGTATTGAGAAACCCTGGACTGCCTCCAATATCTCAATAAATTCTATGACAACTTTATGATATTGTTACGAACGCGGGGGTTATAAGAATGCCGGTGGTGAGGTTTAGTTACACTTTATTATGCGCACTTAAAGATAATACAAAATAAACAGTTTACAGTAACCACTACAGTCACAGTACTCAAACACAGTCCGCAGAATTGCACTTGAATCGCTTCAGAGATTCCGATCGCTGTCGCTTCGAATAAACAACTGACTCCGCTCGACGAACACCGCGGTTTTTATAGCTGAGCGCAGGTATCGACGGAATTATCTAGACCTTCCAGAAATCCGGAGTACGTACCGCGTGAGAACAATAGGCGAAGATCTAAGTCGTAAACAAGGGGCAATAATAATCGTTTACTTGCTACAGTCAAAATTCAACCTTAACCACTTACAGACAAGGTCTAATATTGTCTGATACTTTATTTTGTTTGTGAGCTGCTTGTTTGTTTGCTTTTATCCAGATGATTCGGAACTATTCTCACACAATGTAGGTGTATTCGAGATTGTCTGGCGTGTACGTATTCCGGGCGTAACAATATTTAAAATCTAACTTACTCTAATATCGTATAGGTTTAAGAGATGTCGTTAAATAAAAGCACAGAGCAACTAAGAGAACAAGTTATCGATTCCTATAAGAATGAGCCGATGTAACCTCCCGCGAACTTATGGGGTCTAACGATTGCTGACCTCACACATGCTGTGGTGTACGGAGCATAGATCTAGGTGAAAGTAGAATAAACTTACATGCAAAGAGGTTGGAAGAAAATCATTCGAGATAAACTTTTTCTTTAAACGTCTTTGCCTACATGCTTATTATAGTGCCCGGAGATTCTCCGTACAAAAATTGCCTTAAAAAATTGCCAAGAGCAAGTTGCATTCGCAAACAATCTGTTGTACCTACTGTTGATATTATTAGTAGGTACGCAAATAAAGTTATTATTTTTTAACCTCAAACATGTATAGAAGTCATAGACAACCTACGGGGGTATTTTTTTAAATTAGTAGTAGTTTTTTATTTATTAGCGTAGGTATAAAAGAAAATTAACACGCAATAATATTCACATTCAATAATTTATCCATACTTAAAATATGTAGAAAATGGTTACGGTACATCGGGGTTAATGTGTGAACATATATTTTTTTATTAAATATATTATATTTGTTTATACTATAGACACTGAAAAAATATAAAATGTACACTATACCTAAACAAATTACACGAGAACTAACTACAGAGTGTTATGTTATGTTAGTGTTATTGTTATCCTTAATGTGAAAGGCAGTTTAAAATATTATTGTTAAATGTACGCTATATTCCCAAGGGGACAAAGATCTTGTCAATTACCTAGGTAGTGAAAGTACTGAAATTTCACCAGTTCTATATTCAAGCCGTATAGAGTGACAAGAATTGATAAAATTAGGAATGAGTACATAAGAGGAAGTCTGAAAGTAGCACCCGTGATGGAGAAGTAGAGAGGTAATCGTCTGTCTTGGTATGGAGATATAATGAGGAGGGATGAGAGTAACGTTGTAAGGCGAGTGCTTGATATGAATGTGGAAGGTTAAATAGAAAGAGGGGTAGACCAAAGAAAAGATGGATGGATTGTGTGAAGGATGATATGTGCAAGATGGAAGTGAATGTAGATATGACGTATGATAGATCTAAATGGAAGGAAAAAACATACTGCGCCGACCCCAAATAATGGGATAAGGACAAGTACATGATGATATATTCAAGCCGTACAAACCCTAAGTTTTGTAACGTGGGACCCAATAGAAAATTTGTTCTACTAGAGAAGGATTTGTGGCGCAGCCCACACAAGCTCCATGAGTGTATTTTGTAATGAGTGTTATTGTAATCGTAAAATGCATAAACTCGTACAAAACTCGTACAGTACTGGATTTGAACGAACGAACTCAAACGGTCATAAATGTTCGCGTTTCTTGAGTCCTAAGTCCTATCTTTTAAAACACGAAACATAAATATAATACCCACATTTACAATCACAAATATTCATGACTAGTGATCGGCCCTCGCTTCGCTTCGATTTATAAGTTGTACCCTGAAAGATATTAAAATTGAACATACACTGAATGTATGCTGAAATTCCTGTTCTACAATTTTCATTAAGATCAGTTGAGCCATTTTGGTAATATTTCAGACAAACTTTCAGATAGACAGCAGGTAAAAATTCAAATAATAAAAATGGTCATTCATAAATTCATAATTACTGATTAAGCTTCGTTTCATTAAAAATTTTGACATTTATTTTGAAATCACAGACAGACACATCAATTTTATTATTGGTATAGATTTCTTATTTATTATTATAGGTACCTTACCTACTAGAGTAGACTAAAGAAATTTTACCACTAACGTGACCGTATCTTTTAGGTACAGGTTGTTCGAGAAAATGAGCTACTAGTCGCCGCCCAAATGCGCTGCCCGTTTTTTCCCGTTCTCGTGGAAATTTCGAATACTTTTCATAAAAACCTAAGAACACAACAAAAAATAAATAGATCGAGTCTTTCTTCAGCTATGTTATGACGTGACCAAGGGAAATGACGTGGGAGAGCCATGCTTCGGCACGTTTGGGCCGGCTCGACCGGAGTGATACCACGGCCTCACAGAAAACCAGCGTAAAGCAATGCATTGCGTTTCGTTGAGTGAGTGAGGTAACCGAAGGCCCCAATCCCCCCTCCCCCTCCCCTCCCCTCAACTCCCCCTACTCCCACCTCAAAGGTCGGCAACGCAGTTGTGACTCTTGAGTTGCAGGTGTCCATGGGCGACGATAGTCACTTACCATCAGGTGACCCGTCTGCTCGTTTGCCCCCTATTTTATCATAAAAAAAAATAGGGATTAATTTTTATATTTACCTGTATTATACTGGATAATCATGTGTGTCCGCATTAGGAACTTTTAGGACGTTACTTCAACTTTGCTTGGTCGCATTTAATGGCATATAATATACTAGCGACCTGCCCCGGCTTCGCACGGGTGCAATGCTAACACTAAAACCTTCCTCTTTAATCACTCTATTAAAAAAAACCGCGTCAAAATCCGTTGCGTAGTTTTAAAGATTTAAGCATACAAAGGGATATAGGGACAGAGAAAGCGACTTTGTTTTATACTATGTAGTGAAGCAACAGCCGATCCTTTACCAGTATATATATACAGAGGAAATGTTTGTTTCTTTGAATAGAATAGGCTCCAGAACTAGTAGACCGATTTTAAACATTCTTACACCTTTAGTATGCTACAATATCGCTGAGTAACATTGGATGTTTGCTATTTTATTCCTCTTTTCCCACGGGAACGGGAACTACGCGGAAGAAACCGCGCGGAACAGCTAGTGCCGAATAAAGACGATGCCGCGGCCATTACCAATTATAAATTGACAATTAAGACCTAAAGATTAATAATAAACACACGATTTTAGTTAAATACCACTCGATCTCCGTCGATTTAGAATTTCATTTCGTTCGCCTGTTACCTTAAGACTGGTTCTTATGTCCTTGGGGAGAAATGCGGCGGCCATGTTGGGCGAAAGTGCGAGCGGTACTGACCACCTCACCGAGCTACCTGTATTTGGCCATCTTTATAGTGAACACGAGCGTGAGACTGAAGATGATCCACTCAGATTCTAGCGTGAGCTTGACATCATAATTCTTGCACTTGGCATTGTGAAAGAACGCGATATGGTACCTACAAGGTAACATAATTTTTCAAGGTTTCAAGGCTCCTGCAATATAGTTAAATATCGATCATACCTGGATGTTGCTCATAATACTTCATCAACCAGAAAAGGGCTGATGATCTTTTAAAGGCTGAATAGATTTTCTTGAATCATACCTAAAAACACTAATTGTATGCATTAGGTAGGTATACATGGTCACATTTTTTATATAATAATATATAATGATATACCCACATTTCACGAGATATATTGGACCCCTAAACGTGATAGGTGGTGAGCCCATCGCCGGACCGGGTCTGTTTTACACATGTCTCAGAATTAATTCTGAGACCTGCGGGTTTCCTCACGATGTTTTCCTTCACCGTCGAGCTAGTGATAAATATGTACGTAAGTTTTTAAAAAACTCATTGGTACATGCCAGGATTCGAACCCGAACCTCACCGATTTTCGGCCGGCTCTTTAACCGTTTGGGCTATCACTGCTCTTCACTATCACTACATAGTATAAAACAAAGTCGCTTTCTCTGTCCTTATATCCCTATGTCCTTATGTCCCTATGTCCCTTTGTATGCTTAAATCTTTAAAACTAACGCAACGGATTTTGATGTGGTTTTTTTAATAGATAGAGTGATTCAAGAGGAAGGTTTTATTATAAGCATTGTACCCGTGAGAAGCCGGGGCGGGTCGCTAGTTTTTTATAAAGTGCAAGTATTTAAAGAAGAGATCAAAAAATTAACAAGAAATTATTTTCCTCATAGATTTTTATTTTTCATACGCTTCTTTATTAAGATAACATTGATTATTACAAAAATTAAAAAATAAACTAAAACGCTGTACATAAACAATACACTTACAAGGGTAGTAATTTTTAGTAAGTTTTTATTTCAAAAATTGCGTAAAAATATCATAATAAACAAATAAACTAAAAAAAGACGACAAAAGTGACGTTTTAGTGCGGTAGTAAGGGGTGTATGCAAATCATGATTAAAAAATAATATTTTTTGGTTAGTAAAGAAAAATAATATCTCTTTATAAATAAGTTAATATTATTAAAATGTTTTGTAATATATAATAAGTTAATTATATTTCTCTTACATATTTTTACCTACCCTTAAAATATTTGCAGTTGATTTAAAATTACCTTCAACAACGCGTAACAGACATACACCCCAATTAGTATATTAATTTAAAAAAATATGACGCCTTCGTACTTAAGTTGTGTCTTACCAATTTTCTTAAATAAAGAGTAATAATAGCACGATTTCCATACGTAGCTAAATTCATCTATGCTATTAATTTTTCAGAAAAATTTAACACTATTAAAAATAGCTGAGGATTTCGATTTGGTGGTCGATTTCAGCTATTTTTAAAAAGAAAGAAACTATTTATTCGACATAGCAACAAAAACAAAACTGAAAATAAAGTACAACAACACATAATACAATTCTATGCCGAAAGGGCTAGATACAGCTCCATTGAAAAACGCGCTAAGAAGCAGCTCATCGCCGATACAAAACTGGCTGAGGCTAGGCTGCAGAGCCTCCAGTACCGTCGCAAAGTAGCTTGCCTCTCGGTATTCTACAGGATTCATTTCGGTGAATGTGCGAAGTCACTTCATGACCTGATACCCCCCTCCCCATTCCATCTCCGGGGCACGAGGCGCCGGTTGGGATTCCACCCTTACGTTGTAGACCTACCTAATATTCGCACAAAGCGCTTCGCTTCAACATTTTTAATGCGAACGGCTAAGGAATGGAACTCCCTGCCTGCGGATCTGTTTCCGGAACGCTATGACCTGGGCCTCTTCAAGGCAAGAGTGAATAGGCATTATCTAGGCAAACATGCTCTATCGTCGTCTGCATCATCACTTTCCATCAGGTGAGATGGCAGACAAATAGTTTGCCTATTATTAATTAAAAAAAAAGCTCAGCATAATGCCACAGCCTGGGCTGTGACGCTGATTTTCGGCTGCAGCCGTTAATGAGGTCAGTAGACCGCAGACGAGTAACTTATACAACGAATATTGTACGTAAAATATATCCAACTTCTAATATAATTCAAAAATAATAATACAACGAAACCACCCGGTTCTTCTCACGGGAAAATATAGAAATTGGTTAAAAAGATAAATACGTACTACCTACCTACTCCGATTTTATTTTATAACCAACTAGTGACCCGCCCCGGCTTTGCACGGGTGCAATGCTAACACTAAAACCTTCCTCTTGAATCACTATATCTATTAAAAAAAACCGCATCAAAATCCGTTGCGTAGTTTTAAAGATTTAAGCATACAAAGGGACATAGGGACATAGGGAAATAGCGATATAGGCACAGAGAAAGCGACTTTTTTTATACTATGTATAGTGATTAGATAACTGTACTTGCTTTGCCTATTTTGAGATGAGTTCGGCCATGAGGATATGTTAGTCCTCGTAGCCAAATCAGTTAGGCGAAATAGTGTGGCCACGAGGAAGTTCCCATAGAACCTTGAAATATGGTATGTAGACTGTAGAGGTGTCTTATATATGTCGTAGGCAACAACTATGTAGGGATTTTTGGAAATTCCCACGGGAATGTTGGCAACGCCGCTATGGGCACCCGCTACTTAAAAAATTAAAATTACTATGCCTATGTATACTGTAATACTATGTATGCATAAACATTCCTGCTAAACCTACACCTTTACAATCGTATTATTTCTTCAGTTAGCATTTCAAACTCTGTTCGACTCGAGCCTTGCACTTATTCTAACTTTTTCTGAGGCGAGCGGGCGCAGCGAAATGCGCCGATTAGAAACCGGTTCAAGAACTGCATGAGTAGTGCATTGCACTGCGCCTCCTAAGCCTCCACGCCAGACCAGGGACGTTTTAAGCTATTCTAATCCCTAGGGGCCTTTTTAAAAAAACAAAATCAAAGTTCAGGAATTTCATTTTTAGCTTAAAATAGGTACCTAATGTAATAAGTCAGCCTAGTACCAACGCTGTTTTATTCTTGCGGGTGCACATCGGATCCAGTTTGATTCTTATTCCCATGGGAATTTTCTGAAATCTCTTCATAGCGGTTGTCTACGAAATATAAGACACTTGCATACCATATATTTTCAGGTTTCTAGGTATTATCGTTTCGGTTTCGTAGCAGTAGGTACGTATTTCTCTTTTTTAAACCAGTTTTTATATTTTCCCGTGAGAATGAGATATTTTTAATATTGTAGATTCCTGGCTATTGAGAAAAACAAGATCCTACAGCTTAGTTTTGATACAATGTCATCACTTGTCCACCGTATTGCGTAACAAGCTTGAATAAAGCAAGTTTACTTTTCATTCAGAACAAGAGAAGCCAGAGGTACCTATTCCAATTCTGAAAATTCATTTTTCGTAAATTTTTAAGAAACAAGCGAGCCCATGAAGCCCATCACCGGACCGGGTGCAGTTACACATGCCTCAGAATCTATTACATAAATATTACACAACAAAAACGAGCATAGGTACTTTAATGATACTGATTTACCGAAGTGAGCGAGCTTAGTCTGAAATCTGCGGCCCCTATTCCGATTGAGAAATCAATGGGGCCCCCTAGATCACGGGGCCCAGAGTGGCCAATGAAAAGAGGGCCCTGGCTGCGTTCCCTCACAACTTCCAATACTTATCCCTTGGGAATAAAACGCAAACCGCCAAGTTTGAAACTCCCGCGAACGCGGACTCGGGAATGCCTTCAACGTCCACCATAACTTGCAAAACGCAACTTTATGCGTTTCGCAAACGTTCTTAATAAGTTATTTGAAGGGAAACGTGTGGCCATGAAGGAATTCAATAGGGTATTGGAGGTTAGAATTAGGGTTGACAACTTTTTGTACGAGTACGAGAAATATGTAAAAAGACTAGGTACTATGTGACTAGCGGCTTTTCCCGGTTGAATGCGTTTTTTCGCCGTTCCCGTGGGAATTTCTACAAATCCTTTGTTAATGCACACTTTCTAGACCAACGGTTTCTGCGTACGTTGATTGAAAAGTCATCTGTCAGTTAGTCAGTTTCTTATTTTTTTAATATAGAAAAAACTGTCTGACTGATTATCTGATTGCCTGACGGACTGTATAGTAGGTATAGTATAGTATAGTATAGTTTAGTATAGTAGACAGTATATTAAACAGTGGAATAAGGTATAAAAAGAGTACTAACATTAGCATTAAATCATATTATGTACTCTACAACACATTTTTATTTTATTTTTATTTATTTTGGTAACAGACAGTCATGTTTCTTAAATAATACAAAAAAAAATTTTCTTATCGACTTAGTTAGAGTACCAACAAATTAAAAGTAAATATATTATTACTTAACTAGCGACCAGCCCCGGCTTCGCACGGGTGCAATGCTAATACTAAAACCTTCCTCTTGAATCACTCTATCTATTTAAAAAAACCGCATCAAAATCCGTTGCGTAGTTTTAAAGATTTAAGCATACATAGGAACATAGGGATATAAAGACAGAGAAAGCGACTCTGTTTTATATTAAGTAGTGATAGTGATATGTGATTCGGAAACATTACAACAATAATTTGCTACGGGTTTCTAAGAAAATGTTTGAAGTTTTCAAACCCGTGGAAATGGACAAGATCCTTCTGAAATAAAATGTTATATTATTCTCATTACTATACTGTTTTAAGAGTACCTATTTGGTTGGCAACCCTAGTAGAATAGTTGGATTCATTGACATCGGCCAGGCTCACCGCTTAGGCTGGATTAGTCTAGGTTTTTTTTTTTTAATCTAGCTCTCAGAGTGCTATTGGCTCGAGTTGTACAGTCAAGAGCATGTGGAGCTTGAAACATCGGGACTTTGTAACGTTCTTATTCATCATCATCATCAGCCTACATTTGTCCACTGCTGGACATAGGCCTCCCCTAATGAGCGCCATAGCGCCCTGCCTTCGGCTCGACGCATCCAGCATCTGCCTGCAGCCTTTCGCAGATCGTCATCCCATCTGGCCGGAGGGCGTCCTACACTACGTTTGCCGAGTCGCGGTCTCCACTCCAGAACACGTTTACCCCAACGGTTGTCGGTTCTTTGCGAGATATGGCCGGCCCACTGCCACTTCAGCTTGCTAATTCTTTGAGCTATATTCTACGATAAATTTTGTTCTTATTACAATCGCCTTAGAGGTTCATGGTGTTGTTGACTGTACCTTGTGAAGTGGTTTGACATTCCGTAGAAATAAAATAGTTGCTAAGTGAAGTTTTTAAATACCTTATAGTTTTTATAATTAAAACGTGTTTCAATGTGGTTTTTCACGATATTTTTTTGTTATAAGCTATGCCACTCTTGGGACCATAACTGTTTGACTTTAGTAGATAAGCGCAAAATTCCTCATACACCCCAATTGTATATTAAACAGTACTGTACCGTTATTCGAAGCCTAATAAAACATGACAGTAGCGTCCGTTTCCTAGAACTAGTTACGCGCTTCCGATTGGTCCGCGTGCTTTACTCCCCACTTCCGCTCCCACCGGTCCGCTTTCCCCCTCCAGCGCCGCCATGACATTTGAGTTTCGAACTCATATTTTTAAATCATTGGCGTTTCGATTCCCGCCCGAGGCGGTCATAAGCTATCCACATTACGTGTACTGGACCGACTCTTTTATACTAGTTGTGTGTGTGCTTTGGTAATAATCAGTGATTATACGTAATATACATTTTATTTTATTTCTTTTTATAAAAAAGAACAACAGTAAGTGATTTTAAATTTCTTAACGATCTTTTAAGCTACAGGCGTTGAATAAATTTATCGTTATCAGATAATAGCTGTTTTAAAGTGATGAATATTGTTTTAACGGTTTTACAGTTCGAAATTATGTTTCAGATTTTACGTTTAAACCGGCATTTTAGAAATTATACCTATCTAACGGTTGTACTTTACTATAGGTTTACAGATATGGAAGAAGTGGATTTATCCGCGTGCGATAAGAGTGCTAGACCTGACGAGGGACGAGGACTGGAATCTGCAAAGCCCAGGAAAAGAAAACGTTCAACATCTTCGAGTTCGGATTCCACAAGTAGCTCTTCTGAATCTAGTTCATCGTCAAGTGATGATCGCAGGCGACAAAAGAGACACCGACGTAAGAAATCTAAACGGCACAATCGTAAGTTGAATAAATTAATAACTGCAGTGAATGAGTTACTAAGTAAAATAGCCTCTACTTCTAGAGGAAATACCAGCCATGATAACTATCAACTTGATGATGATGATGACTTTATAGATCCCAATATTAGCGGTGAACTCTTTGAAAATGAAGCTGATAGGTCGGCGACCTCTAATATTAATAAACCCGAATTCAATTTTAATATAAGTACAAAAATAAAAGAACCTACTGTCCCCCGCGCATCTAATGAGATGCTTGAACTGTTGAAAAATCTACAGCATTTTGATAATCCTGATTGGAATAGCGTTCGTTACGCGGAGGTGCAAAAACTTTATTTACAATCACCTGGCTTTATAAATTTAGAACCCAATGAGGAAGTAAGACGTTATGACAATTCCAAATTCACAGCTAATATGGAGAAAGCATTTGCCAGCATTACATGTGCTCTTTTGAAGCAGCGCGAATTTCTCCAGAAAGAAATTCAAAACTTTCTTATCTGGGCTCAACTAAATGATTCTTTATGTTATACGGATATTCACACAAAAATTAATGAAATATTTTCTAACAGTGATTATTTTAAAGCTTCAAGTGACACTGTACAATTAGTTTGCGGGCATAGAGCCGAACTTATCCAACAAAGAAGGGAGAGCATTCTTGCAGCCGTGAAGGATCCTTATCATAAGAATGCACTTCGCAAAATTCCACCATCATGCTCGACATTATTCGAAGCTGAGAAATTTAGCTCACTCTTAGAAAAAAGTGGTGGTGTAAAGAAGATTTTTTGGCCGAAAGACAAGGATCGCACTTCTGTACCACAGACCGATCCGGGAACTTCTTCTCAAACTAGTACTCAGCCTAAGCCGGTAAGAAGTGGCCCACAGACGAAGAACAACTTTCGTATGCAACATACAAAGGCCAACAATACCCATAATAACTCGTTTCGAGGCAGAGGTGGAAAATTTTCCAATGGCCGTGGAGAATCCTCATACAAAAATGCTAGAGTGCGCTCTTCCCCATCCCACCGGGATAGGAGAGACCAAAACAAAAGGAGGAATTGACTCACCGGGTCACTCTTTTCGTGCCGGACAACTTCGTCACATTTACAACCAATGGGAATGTCTCCGGGCACCGCCCTATATTCTCAAAATGATATCCGGGTATCGCATCCCGTTCAAATCCAAACCACCACTGCACCTGCCAAATTTTCAACATCAAATACCACAAACACCAGAATTATCACAAATAATACACAAAATGAAGGCTCAAGGTGTACTAGAAGCGGCGAGAAACTCTCCCAGCTTTGTTTCTTCAATATTCCTTCGACCAAAGGGAGACGGCACATGGAGACCAATTTTCAATTTAAGGAATCTCAACAAATACATACACTCGGAAAAATTCAGACTGATAAATGTACACCGGGTACCAGACTTCTTACAGGCACGGGGCTGGATGGCCAAAATCGATTTTCATCAGGCATACTTTCACCTAGCCGTTGCCGAAAGCCACAGGCGTTTCCTACGCCTAATATTCAACAACGAATTACTCGAGATGACGTGCTTGCCCTTCGGGCTCAGCTCGGCACCCAAAGCTTTCGCATCTTTGACCAATTGGATTGCGCAATGCCTCAGGGACTGCGGTGTTCGGATCCTCGTCTATTTCGACGACTTCTACCTGGTAAATCAGAACCCAGCCACATTAGGAAAGCACATTGCAATCACTGTGAATCTTCTGCAGCATCTGGGCTGGGAAATAAACACACAGAAGTCCATCCTCACACCGCAAAAAGCCTTGGAGTTCCTCGGTGTAGTGTGGGACCCTTGGAACACTATGAAATATCTCCCGGAGAGGCTAGTATCCAAAATAGAAAGTCATGTCACAACCATGCGGACAAAGGAGAAAGCATCCCTAGTAGAACTCCAGAGGTTGATAGGTATGATGAATTTCGCTAGTTTTGTCATAATGAGGGTTCGTCTTCATTACCGCACTTTACAAACCCTATCCAATCGAATGATGAAAATACCAACTGCGAAAACTCTTCCCCTAACGGCAGATATGATACTAGAATTGGATTGGTGGCAACAAAACTGCCGAGGCCACTCGTGGATTCACCCTCCACTTGCCACGCACTATCTCACCACAGATGCGAGCGACATTGGTTGGGGCGCAAAGCTAGACAACCAAAGTCTTCAAGGGACATGGCCCCCTCTTCAGCAGGGTCTCCATTGCAACCAGAAAGAGATGATCGCAATAATAAACGTGTTGAGAGATCAAAGTCAGCTCCTGAGCTCGAAGTCGTTAATAGTACAGTGCGACAACAAGTCTGTGGTATCATATCTTCGTCACGAAGGGGGAACGAAATCACGGGCACTTACGGAACTGACCAAGGAAGTATATCGGATTCTAGACCAGTTCAATATCCACATTTCAGTTTACCACATTCCCGGGAATTACAATTGCCATGCGGACCACCTGTCCCGCCAGAAAGCTCCACCGGAGTGGCACCTCTTACCAACAATAACACAGGTAGTGTTCAGCAAATGGGGCGAACCCACGATCGACTTGTTTGCTTCCCAACGAGCTCATGTAGTGAAAACGTACTGCACCCTCGAAAGAACAGACGAGAAGGCAGCTCATTACGACGCCCTAAGCATACCATGGAACTTTCCACTGGCATGGGTGTTTCCACCACCACACCTTGTTCCAAGAGTCCTAGCCCACTTGAACAGCTCCACAGGGATTTTTCTATTGATTGTTCCTCGGTGGGAGAAAGTTTACTGGAGGCCGGATCTAAAGAGCAGAGCTCTAGCGCCGCCTTTCACCATCAGAAAATTACCACATGTGTTAATAGATGCAACAACAGGACTCCCACCTCCCAAGATCTCGGAGATACAAATGGAAATTTGGAGATGTGGGGGTGGAATCAGCATTTAAGGGATTGGTCTGACGAACAAAAGAAATTGTTGACCTCAAGCTGGAGGAAATCTACTCTTAATACATACAGACCTGCATGGAATAGATGGTCGGCCTGGGCAAAAGAATTTGGCATTAACGTATACAAACCACGGGTTCAGAATTAGCTAGATTCCTTGCGGACCTTCATCAGAAGTACAAACTACATATCATTAAGTACTATATTGGTGCACAAATCAGTCGTAGCCACATTTTCTAGTCCTGACAACCAGGGGCCCGTTCAACTAAACTACAAGTTACAAGCAACAAGTCAACAAGTGACAAGCCCCCATTGTTAACAATTTACAAGTACAAGTGTCTATCGAACACTGCTTTCCTACCAGACTAGTAACTAGTTTTTTTTTTGCTGTATTACAAGTTGTTCTCCTCGATTTAACAATTGTTGGTTACATCACTATTTAAAAAAGGTAAATGTTATGGTAAATGCCTGTTGATCAGTAATAGTGTTCTGTGGTTGATCTTGTCAAATAACTGTCTGTGGTTTCTGTTGTGTTTTGGGCTTTTGATGAACATAGAAAACAGGAAAGAATTAAAAACTTAGCAGCCGCTAGGTGTAATCAATCTAGTTCAGAACTTAACATTTTTGTTATGGAAATAGTATCTATTGTCATTGTAGTTTGTGATAGTTTGGTTTTGTCAGGTATGTGACATGTACCAAGTGGGGGGCATTTTTGACCTACTTCATTGCTTTTTCATTTATTAATTGTTTGACAAATAATTGTTTTATATATTTGGTATCTGAAATCTATCTAAGTTTTTTGAAAATTGTTGCTGTATGATTAGAAATAACAAAAGCCATTTTTTATAACTTGTTTTATCACGGATTAATCACACCTAATCCAATCATAATATACATCAGGGATATACATAACATTTGCCGGCTAGAGTTACAAGTTACAAGAATTGTAGTTTCGGTAAACGGGCCCCTGGGGCCCGTTCAACTAAACTACAAGTTACAAGCAACAAGTCAACAAGTGACAAGCCCCATTGTTAACAATTTACAAGTACAAGTGTCCATCGAACACTGCTTTCCTACCAGACTAGTTACTAGTTTTTTTTTTGCTGTATTACAAGTTGTTCTCCTCGATTTAACAATTGTTGTTTACATCACTATTTAAAAAAGGTAAATGTTATGGTAAATGCCTGTTGATCTTGTCAAATAACTATCTGTGGTTTCTGTTGTGTTTTGGGCTTTTGTTATACATGGAAAACAGGAAAGAATTAAAAACTTAGCAGCCGCTATGTGTAATCAATCTAGTTCAGAACTTAGCATTTTTGTTATGGAAATAGTATTTATTGTCATTGTAGTTTGTGATAGTTTGGTTTTGTCAGGTATGTGACATGTACCAAGTGGGGGGCATTTTTGAACTACCTACTTCATTGGTTTTTCATTTATTAATTGTTTGACAAATATTTTTTTTATATATATTATGTGTCTGAAATCTATCTAAGTTTTTAGAAAATTGTTTAGAAATAACAAAATCCATTTTTTTATAACTTGTTTTATTCTTAATATCAATCACACCTAATCCAATCATAATATACCTACATCAGGGATATACCTACATAACATTTGCCGGCTAGAGCTCGGCCTCGGTTCGATCTTGGGTATGTATTGGAGAACTATCCATTAGAACTCATGCATGGATCTATCGGTCAAATGTTGGTGCTAAACTGGGTGTAAACCATGTTCAAACCATGAGCAAATACCTCTGAGATTCCTTGTCCACTTGCTCGGTGGTGAAGGAAAACACCATGAGGAAACCTACACACTTGAGATAACCGATTTAGTTAACTACACCTACAGTAAACACTAAACAGGGGGCAAATTCTACTAAATTACAACGGTTACAGTTGGATGATAATGACAATGAGTCGATGGTGTTATTTGCTCTGAAAAGTGTCAAAATAACACCATTGTCTGACCATGGATATGTCAGTCATCCAATTAAGACCGTTGACATTTAGTAGAATGGGCCCCCTGGACTCGAGACAAACAGATTCTTTAGCCAATTTAATTTAATACTAATTTAAATCGCACAATCCACAAGTCTACCTAGCTCCAAAGGTAAGTAGAATTGTAAAATTTTTGACAGATATAAATTAACAAATCCACAAATCTTTGTTGAACGCTTGTTCGATTTGGTGATTTTTAACTATAAAAAAAAATATATAGTCTATGGAAGGTAAACTTGTAGTTGTAGCAAGTAAATCACAAGTTGTGATATCGCAGTTTCCATGAACACTAATAACGTCAGTGTTGCCAGACTTTTCACCAGTGCTGCCATTTTTTTCTACAAGTTACAAGAATTGTAGTTTCGGTAAACGGGCCCCAGGAAGTATTGAGTTCCAATAAACTTGTCAGACAAGTTCTGAAATCCATCGCATTATCGAAACTGAAGGTAACTAAGCCTCCAATTTGGGACACTGACATTTTGTCTCAGTTTATCGGGACTACCCAGGTAGCAATTTCAGACGCCAACCTTAAAATGACGTCTTTTACCAGTCATTATAAGGTCAGTCCGGCGACGGTCGTGGATGTATGTCCTACTGACGTACGGTTATCGACGGCAACAAGTTATTCCAGATGCAGTCTTTGGTGCACGTACCAACGACGTACTTACATGACGTCTTTTGGATCCTTTGGTTAGGACCAGAAAAGAACGTTTCTAGAACATGAATCTGTAAACGTCTTTATGACGTACGCAACAGATCATTCTGGAACCATCCGAAAAAGTATAGAATACTGTAAAACCAACCATTACCGTTCGAGTAACCGAATGAATTGTATAAGTTTGTCTGTGATGATAGTAAAAAATGTTACGTTGGATGATTAATTATCTAAAAAGTTAATCCGATAACCAACACAACTTGAACTACCTACACTTTATACAATTTTCAATTAATGAAGTTCTACTTATATTAGTCAAATTCAGCCCTCAGTTGCTTGTGAGTGCTGTCCTGCACCAAAAGAATGAATTCGGCGGATTTCATAACATTAAAAAAACAATTATTATAAGTTGAATAAGCTTGAACTTGTATGATGGTGTAGTTCGGTTATGTTGTCTAGAGTCCAGATACTATGACATTGACCTGGGGGCCAATTCCATTAAATGTCAACGGTTATTATAGTTCGATGTCAATGGTCATTCAATGGTGTTATTTTGACAATTTTCAGAACAAATAACTGACCATTGACATCTCATTGTCATCCAACTGTAACTGTGTTGGACAGTGTGGTCTCAGCACAGATGTCAAGAAATGTTAGGGATGTCAGGAAACTACGGCGGGATAATGGGTAGAAGATGTCAATATATGAAAAACCAACCGTAACTGCAGAGCGTCTTTATTACACTACCGATCGGCGGGCAACGCCGAATCTAGGTTGCGAGTCAGCAATACTTAAAATTATAATATAGAACGAAAACACTGTACGTTGACTCGTACAGTAACCGTTGACATTTAGAGTAGAATTGCCCCCCTGATTGACCGTCATTTTTACCCCCGCAATAACCAACCGTCATTTTTAGGGCTGCCAGAATAAGAAATTTATTCGAGAAGAAAGATATTAAGAAGTTACGCTTATTATTCATTAGCATCGAGCTAATGAATAAGCATAACTTCGACAATTTGGTTAGTTTAAAGATAATACTTATAGGCTGAGAATTTTCTATTTTAAAGCAAACAGGGGCTGATGGGTTCCTGGCAACAGAATGGTGTGATAGTATCTAACTTCGTTTTTCATATTACATGTACCATATCTTAAAACTTTCGGCGGCCAAGACAGTAACTCAAAGGTGCGAATAATACTGAAATATCTGATGTCTGACTGCTTGCAACTACAATTTTTATGGCCAAAAAGAGTCACAGCAAAAACAGCCGTTTAATAAACATCCTGCATTACTAATAAATATGAATACTACTTTGTAAATCCGGGTATAATTAATAAAACTGAAGAGTACATGGGCAAAACAAGAAATGTCACAAAAACAAAAAGTTGTGTAATTAACATTTTAATTTTTCAAAGGTTATTTTTAAGTGTCACTTAAAATTATTAACTAGTAATAGGAACTTTAGTTTACCTTGTAAAGTCTTATTTTCAGGAACATAAAATATTGAAATGTTTTTTAAATTTTTTATAAATTTTGACAGCTTGGACATTCCTTCATATGTTCTGTTACACTATGGACCTTCCCTGTTTTGTTCCAATACACAGTTTTGAGACTTAAGTAATACATCTGACTAAACTTGTTTTTACGCTTTTTGTGTAATGCCAAATAAAAATACGAGAGAAAATGAAAATATTGCCATCAAAACTTAACTTTTTGAATTTTAGTGACATTCCTTGTTCTGCACCTGTACCCTTCAACTCGTTTAAATTAGATTGTTTTTAATTTATTGATGCCGTCAGCCAGGCGTCATTCTGATAGTCCAATCTTAGTTTCAAGAAGACGTCCTACCGACACTTACATGAGACGTTCTACTGACGTTAATGGTATGACGTGTAGCGACACTACATAGAACGCGCCAATAGACGGCCGAGTTCTAAACCGCGCTATCGGAGTTTTCTAATGAGTTTGTATAAATACAACTGTCCAACATCAACCGTTGGACCGCGGTCCCCAGGCACGATCACCTCGCCTGGCGGGAGATCTTCCTTTTCACGATGGAGGAGCATTCCACCTCCGCTCCTCCATACTGGTGACCCCTCGACACCTGGACATCAGCGCAACCTTCTGGAACACCTGGACTTCAGCGCAAACTTCAGAAGCATCATCACATCGTCATTATTCAATCACACTCACAACAAACTTCACTCAAGGTCAGCAGCAGCAGCAGCAGTCGCACAGATGTTTATGGTATGACGTGTTTCAGACGTTTATGGTGTGACGTGTCACAGACGTTTATGGTGTGACGTGTCACAGACGTTTATGGTATGACGTGTCACAGACGTTTATGGTGTGACGTGTCACAGACGTTTATGGTGTGACGTTTCACCGACGTGTCGATAAGACGTCATTGGGATAAGACAAATCCACGTCACTATAAGATCCTACAGACATCAAATTTTGACGTCATCTATTTCAAGATGGACCTTAATTGGCCGGCGCTTCTACGTCATTTTGCTACCTGGGTAAGGATCCCCAAATAACAAGTTTATACGAAACCTCGAAATATACAGCTACAATTCTCCTGTTATGCTCGGGGAGACGTGTGCATGACCTGACCCTACTCAAGGTCTCATCGGCGCTCTGTACACTAGGTCAGGATTACGTAATTTTAAACCCAGTGTTTGGTTCAAAAACTGACACATCCGATCATCGACAGTCCAGTTGGAAGCTAACAGCTAACAAAGATAATATGGCTTTATGCCCAGTTCACTGGATCAAACATCTAATTCATCTATCGCAGGCACGAAGAGACGTTGCAAAATCAGATAGTCTATTTTTATCTCTAACGGGGAGGCCTAGACCCGCCACACGAACTATTATCGCAGGATGGATCAAAAAACTGCTCCAAGAAGCGGGCATAGAGGCGTCGGCTGGAAGCGTCAGATCTGCCGTGGCCTCAAAGAACTGGGTCGAGAATTTCCCCTTGGACGAAATATTAGCCAGAGGTAATTGGAAATCAGCAAACACATTTGTAAAATTCTATCGCAAAGAAATAGGAAACACATCAAGAAGTAGCATGTCTATTACATCATCTTTTGTACCTATTGATGATTGATTTATATTAATTATCTAATGATTATTTTTATCAGAAAACATAAATGTTATTTTGTTATTAATAAATATCATCTGTATTAAAGCTGTCTATTCATAGATCCTATTAATAGCTAACTACCTCAAAACTTACCTACCTACTTATAACATACATACATATATCACATTGGCGTTTTCCAGCGCCACCAGACGATAATAAACACATCTCTCATGTTTTATTAGGCTTCGAATAACGGTACAGTACTGTTTAATAGCTACGTTTTACCTGAAATTAAAACGTTTATTAAACATACTTACCTTATTCGAAGCCTAATATTTTCTAACACTGTCTGGTGACATATAAACACAATGATTTAAAAATATGAGTTCGAAACTCAACTGTCATGGCGGCGCTGGAGGGGGAAAGCGGACCGCTGGGAGCGGAAGTGGGGAGTAAAGCACGCGGACACGGAAACGGACGCTACTCTCATGTTTTATTAGGCTTCGAATAAGGTAAGTATGTTTAATAAACGTTTTAATTTCAGGTAAAACGTAGCTATTATTATGTAAAAAAATATGATGCTTTCCTACTTTAGTAAGTGTCTCACCATTTTTTTAAATAAAGAGAATAATAGTACGATTTTCATAGGTAATTCTAATTATAACACATTAAAAATAGCTGAAATCGGTTAAGTAGTCGATACTGAACCAACAAATTTCAGGAATTGCGCTTATTCTGTTACATATTGTAGGTATAAATTAATGTTATATTGTAGTATAAGCATTGAAAAAACGTCTAGAAGCGAGTAAGACTTTTTTGGGATCGCAATTCAGATACCTATTTTTGGTAATTTTTAGAATAACTAAAAATTAGAGACATTTGAATCTATATAACCTACTAATATTATAAACGCGAAAGTTTGTTTGGATGGATGTCTGGATGTATGGATGTCTGGATGGATGTTTGTTCCTCTTTCACGCAAAAACTACCCAACGGATTTTGATGAAAGTTTGCAGTTATATAGCTCATACATCAGAATAATACATAGGCTATATTTTATCCCCGCATTCCCACGGGAACGGGAACTACGCGGGTGAAACCGCGGGTGCTGCTAGTATTATATAAAATGATAAACTGACTGACTGATTGGTGATGTTTCATCGCACAGCCTAAACCGCTAGGTCTAGAGACTTGAAATTTTGCATATAGATAACTTATACAGTGTAGGCTCACTACAAGAAAGGATTTTGCGAAATTCAACCTTTAAGGGGGTGAAATAAACGTACGCGAGCGAAGCCACGGGTAAAAGCTAGTTATTTTTAGAAATCAATATTTCAATTGCCTTATATAATCTCACGCCTTTTTTTATCCCCGAGGAGGTAGGCAGAGATATTCCATTTCTGGATATACCTGCTCGCTAGTAAACCCCATTTCTCCAACGGGCCTGTTGGATCAGTTGGTAGTGACCATGCCTTCTGAGTGGAGGTCACTGGTTCGTTCCCCGCTCAGGGCCAAAATTCGTTTGCATGAACATGTCTGTTGTCTTCGTGTCTGGTCGTTTAATATTTATTTAAGTATGTTTATCAGTTGTTTAGTGTGTGACTTGTGTGATGTGTCCAACAATTATTATTATTATTTACTTTTTTTTTTAATTCTTTCATTTCCTGTCCTACAGCTTGGGATGCATTATTTAACACTGTAGGATCTTAAAGTCGATAGTTGCTGAAATAAGAAGCGGTGACAGGCAGACAGAGCGACACCATGGACTCTTTTTTACCAATGCGTATTTGCAATGAATACTTTACTTACAAGGATAAGGCATGTCTCGGGAACACTTTCGATTCCCACGGGAAAATGGAGCAACGCTACGAGAACGGTAGGCCAGTAGGTAATAAAAATGGTGCATTGTCCTCGGTAAGCATTTAAAAAACTGCCTTAGTTTAATTAATAGACCACAAACTGACCTTTAGGGTGATTATTTGCTCGTTATGCTCTCGGAGGGGTGAATACTAACTGGTAACAATAAAATAATTAGTAGGTAAGTGGGGTCTTGGATAAAATGGAAAGTTCTAGAAACATTCCAAGTTTTATGAAGTTTTTTCAAGTATAACGGTTACACTAACTTATACTTGCAACATAGCTCCAGTTAAAAATAGCCCATGCACTGTAATCTCACGCCTTCTATCCCCGAGGGGGTGCAGAGGTATTCCATTTCTGGAAATACTTATTTCACCTGTTTACTCTTTGGACACCCAAAACGTGATAGGTGGTGAGCCCATCGCCGTACCGGGGTGTCTCTAAATTAATTCTGGGTCTAGCGGGTTTCCTCACGTTGTTTTTCTTCACCGTAGAACTATGCTTTTAAAAAACTAGTTGCTAATGCGAAGCGGGCTCTGTAACCACTGGGCTGTCACTGGCCTAAGCACGACCTACTTAGAATATATAATATTTGTACATATACACAGTAGCAGTGGTTAACGCAGTTGGCACGTTGGTGAGCACACGCAAGAGAGGTATCTAGTAGGTATTGTTCGTAAGGCTCGAGTTCGAAACCTGGTGAAGGCTACCAATGAGTTATGAAGAGTTTACGTTAGGTAGGTACCTAGTACATATTACCACCAGCTCGACACACTCAACATCTAGGGTACTTTTTATTCCAGGAAAATATCTCATTCCCACGAGAAAATTATAAAAACTGGTTAAAAAGAGAAATACGTAGGTACTACTCCGAAACGATAACGACTAGAAACTTGAAAATGGTATGTAGGTGTCTTATATATGTCGTAGGCAACCACTATGAAGGGATTTTTAGAAATTCCCACGGTAACGGGAATAAACGGAATCCGCGCGGGCAACGCCGCTGGGCACCCGCTATGACAAATAAAGTACTTTACTGCGTAGCTAAGTAATTCCTATCCTCTGTGCACATGAATTATCTACGTGATCAATGACTACTTTTGGGTGATGCGAAGAAACGAACGATACAAACTTTGCCCGGCCTCATGGGAGTTTAACCGCAACATTGTAAAACCTAGCATTTATCTAAAAAAACTTAAAACTACCCCCGCAAATTAGAATAATCGGTATAATTAATACTTAGTTTCCATCGATAAGATCGCCGCAATGTCGATGACAACGGATAGATGATAAAAAGACGAGCGCAGTTCAGTACCCTATCGCATCTCCTTATTTGTAAACACCGCGGATCATCCAAGGTATTCAGGCTGCTTCCACTTGAAGATATCGATGGTAGAATGTCGCTTTGAATAGCGGAGCTTAAAAAAACAGGCCAAGTGCGAGTCGGACTCACGCACGAAGGGTTTCGTACTATTATCTATAAAAAACCCCTGACATATTTTTTTAATTGTTTTTTTTAGTATTTTTTGTTTTACCTAGCGGTAACAGAAATACATCATCTTTAAAAATTTCAACTGTCTATCACAGTTCATGAGATACAGTATGGTGACAGAAGGACGGAGAGAGGAGTCTTAGTTATAGGGTCCCGTTTTACCCTTTGGGTTTACGATGTTATTGCTTGGTGGCAAAAATGTGAAACAGTTTTTGCTTATGTCCTTCGTCCCACTTCGTAGCTACATTTGGTAGCCAGTTTGTTTCGAGATGTGATTGTTCATTTTCCATTACAAAGCCGGCGAGTTGGGATTGTTATAGAAGAAGAAGAACAAAAGAAAAAAGAAGGGACGAAAACAGTCCCATCTTAAAGCTTTCTTTGATTTTTTGTTTTTGTTTTACATAATTAAGTACAATTGGAAAACTCATGCCCTCTTGTCTACAATATTTCGGCTTCACTTGTTATAGAAACACAGACAGTTCACTTCGATATAGAAAAGTGATAAAGCCGCCGTAGTGAAAAATTACATCAGTCTAGTGAACATTGACACCGCGTAGTGAAAAATGCCACCACCCCGGGCTCCGTAGTGAAAAACGCCACTTCTCCGTAGTGAAAAATGACTCCGCCGTAGACCGTAGTTTCTTTTGTTTTACTCAAATCGTAAATAGGAAAACCGCGGTAGGTAGATACAATGTATAGGAGGGGCTTAATAATCGTACTATCAATCGCAATAGCAATCTGCAAGTCATAGTTAAGTAATACAGCTTACACTGAGCTACCAGCCCGCGTCGATAGCAATTCCTGCCCACCTTTTTGCTATAGCATCACCTACCGCAATTGGAACTAGTTTAGGGGTCCGCGGGCACTGAAGTCTAGCCTGGGGCTAGTCTACCTACACCCGGTCATCATCTGCTTTATCTGTGGTTTATTGCACGTTTATCTTTATAGTATGATTTGATAGGAGGCTGCGGGCGGTTTTTAGCAATGAATAATTTAGTTTTCTGGTTTAGATTCGTACCGGAATTTTATAATATATCTACACAAATATCATAAAGAGGAAAGATTTGTATTTTTGCGTTCTTGTATTTTTATATATTTGTAACGAATAAACTCAAAAACTACTAGACCCATTTTAAAAATTCGTCCAATGGAAAGCTACAGTTTCCCTGACTAACATAAGCTATATTTTATTACCGTGTTCCCACGGGAACGGGAACTAAGCGGGTCGAACCGCGCGAACCGCTATACTAAGTAAATAAAATAAATTATAAATATATGCTCATGCCTTATCCCCGAATAAGATGGCAACGGTATAGAAGTACACACTTTTCACCAGTACATTTTTGGACACGTCGAAATCGTTAAGCCATGTCAGATACCCTTGGGTAGGAAGGCTTGAAAAATCGTAGTCAGTTTTAAGGGAGATACCTACTTCCTGTGTGAGGCAAGAGACCCTTAGCTTAGCAGTGGTCTGTTACAGGTTAATGATCAGAAGTTTACCAGAAAAAGTGAAAATGAAAATGTACCTATTTATTTATGTAGGTACCTAATTGAAAATTACACTTAAAAAAGTCAAGTTTAATAACAAGGAACTCTAAACTCGTTCATGAAGATTGGCTAAATGTAAACAGCAGCCCATCTCCACCGACCAGTTGCTGGTTCCAAATGCAGTACCTCGAGAGTAACCATCAAGAAACTCAAGGGCAGCTCTTTTTAATCTCATGTCTTACTAGTAAATATGGTTTACAATACTGTAAGTATTTATCTACGTTTAAAGTAAGTACGTATATATTTCTATACGGAACACTAAGTGCTTGGCCGCCGGATCATCGCCACGTTCGTCGTGTTATTGCCCTGCAACCGGTTGAAAGGGATCGTGCGAAAATTACGCGCGTCGCTCTATGACAAATGCAAGCTTATCGCTATTTCTATCATTTAGACCCATCAGTCCATTGGACAGAGGGTGTTTTGACCACCCTGTATGCTCTAAAGAGTAGCCGAACATTCATTACACAACATTATTCTTTAAGGCCGAGTATCCAAACCATGAAATCCCAAAAAAAAAGTTCTGTAGAGTAATGTGGACGTTGATATCATCATCAACCCGTAACAGTCCACTGCTGAGCTAAGGGTCTTTCCTCACACATGAGGAAGTATGGGCTTTAATCACCCACGCGAGCCCACCGCGGATTGGGAGATGGTGTTAAGCTAGTGGCCACTTAACTGTCAGAATTTTTCAAGCCACCCAAGGGTATCTGATAAGGCTTAACGACTTCCATTGTGCGTTAACACAACGAAAACCGGGACCAACAATTTAACGTGCCTTCCGAAACACGGAAGCGGACGTTGATTTACCATTGTTGAACAAGAACTCTTGAGCGAAAATGACTTCAAGGGCGTAAGGGTTAACTAGCGGTGACCAAAATCCGTCCAGTAGTTTTTGCATGATGCCTGCAGAGACAGAGAGGCAGACAGACAAACAAACATTTCTAAAATTGGTGTTTTATATCCAAATCGATAACTATGTAGGTACCTCCCTATCTACACTACCGCAAAACCTTTAAAAAATATTTCATTATAAGGTAAACGCAGCTATTACCGACCCCCTTAAGCAAATTTTGAAATTGATTATTAGAATTAAGGGTAGTGGTTGCAAACACACCAGATTTTTTTATTTTATATTTAAATATAGATTGTATATTTTATATTTATATTTTCATTTGTTTATAAATATCACGTTTTCATTAAAAAAATAATCAAAGGATTGTTGAAGTCAATTGTTTCTATCACCGACCCATCCGAAACGCTTTGAAGCTATTACCGATTTTTATGAATCTAACACCGACCGTACGTAAATAAAGCATACTTTTTTTTTCACAAAATACCTACCTACATGTTCGATTCTCAAAATAATTATTAATTTGAGCGAAATATCCCTTTCCCAAAATATATTCGAAATGTCCAGTTTACTTTTATTTGCTTCTCATTTTTGTACTTGATTCATTACAATAATTATAGTTACTAAAATAATCTGAAAATGGAGATAAACTTGACTTTAAACTTTTTGGCGGGAATCCGAAGAGGGACGTCATGTTTTTTGTATAATTTTCATTTTGCTGTGTATTTCGGGTTTTCACTCATCATAATAGTGATAGTTTATAATGTGGCAATAAGTGTTCGTGAAAGTGTGCAGTGAATGGGAAATTCGATAAAATGCGAGATATGGACATTTTTGGATTGCCTCAAGAAGTCATAATAAAGTCTTCAGTAAAAGTACTATTATTTTACTGTTGATAACCAAGTTAGGGATGTAGAAAGTGTTGAAGACACTGTATTTTTGTGCATGGACTCTGAAACAGAGCCATTTACTCAAGGATATCATTAACTAATGACAAGGCTGCATGGCGTAATGCCTTTGCCTACCCATGCCATGCCATGAAATTCATTGTTATGTAGATTTCTTCTTCTAGTGCCCATGCTTTTCAACTAATCGCAGTGAACCTCGGAATGCTTGTGGATTCTTTAAAAGATTGTTTTCACATTTGGACCTCAATAAAAATAAAGGTAGGTATTGATTTCTCGGTGGACACAAATGAAATTTTAGTAATATAAGAAAATAGACTTTAATAGAAATGGTAAATAGAATAACATTCATAAAATCAAAGTGAGAACATAGGTCACGTATTGTTATCTTGCGCCCCCGGAAACCTGCTGCTTGGCCAGCTAGTGCAAACCATAGTTACCATAGCCTTTCCTTCTAATTGATTAGCCTGCTTAATAGTAATTACTTCTTAAAATAATGTCAATGTTGTTACTTCATAATGCAGTTCCCTGTAGTGCCGTTGAAGGGAATTGGTCTTAGTGTCAATTGTCTTGGACATACGGGATAACTGAATCACCTGAAACATAAATATTCACTATCAAAATTCAGAGATAATTTTGTAAATGTGTAGATGTTAATAAAATAAAAACACACTGTTTTATTTTCAGCACAGAGTTTTTCAAGTTGGGATCGGATAGTGTCTGGTGCTTCTAGACACATGAATATGATTTGCTCCACCGTGGCTAGCTCTAATACTTTATACTATTTAAGTCAGAGTCACAAACCTGAAAATAAAAGTAAAAACTATTATAAATATATAATTTACATGTTTTGAATAAAAATAATTAGACAATTTTATTTCAAAATAACGCAAAATAAATAATGTTTTATTTCCCAAAAAGCCTATATTTTTTTTCGAACTTCCCAAGTTTAGCTCAGCCGATGGTGAGGGTTGACTGTCGGAACAAGTTGCAATGACGGTTCCGCACGTGTACTTAATAACAATTTTAATACAGTTGCGAAAAAATTAAGCAATTTAATAAAATAATAAAAATACAATAAACTCAACTAACATTTTTGGAAAATCGCGCCAACCGTAAAAGATTAAAAGCAGAGGTTTTTTTTGTTTTTTTCACCCATTCTGGGTAGGCGAAGGGAACTATACATACAGCCAAGTCTTTAGTAGATTTTTTATATGGATATGAAATGAAAATGAAATTTAATGACATTAAATGAAATTAAACCTAACCTAACTCATTGAAACAAATTAGTAGCTTTACTTTTAGACATTACATACCGTTATCCCAAAAATACAATTAATCCGTATAGAATCGGTGATAGCTTCTCTTTGTGGCTATTACCGATTCATATGGATCGGTTATTAGTGTCGAATAAAAAAATTAACAAATCTTTTTCCGAGCCACAAAAAATAATCAATATTAATTGTAATATATTTCCCCATCCGTTTTAATACAATAATTTATCGATTTAGTCCTAAACTATAAAAAAAAACACCATTTTCATATAAATACGTAGAAAACTCTAAGTAGTTTCTTTCATATCCCACGTCTAAATGTTTAATAATGCGTGGCAGTTTATCGCGTAAAAACAAGTTTATAATATAACATGGTGTATGTCGCTAATAGATGCTTATAATTTTAGAATACTTAAGATTGAAATGGTGTTATAAAAACTTGTTTAATTATTATAAGCATTAACGAAAAAGGGAAAAAATAAAGAATAACCTTTTAGCCATTGCCGATCCATGGGTCGGTAATGACTGCACTACTAAAATGCACGCAGCTATTGCCGTTCTATTTTAATTTCAAAAATACTTTTTAAAATCCCTTAAAACATAATAATTTCGTTGCGAAATGTGGAATTTACAAATAAAGGAATATGTTAAGTTATTCAGAATAAACTTAACGTAAATATTTATATATAACATATCTTAAGCAAAAAATTTGAGTACTTACCTGAGGAAGTAAGAGTTAGTATGACACGATCGGCGCACTCGCTACGTTCACAGAAACTAACGTATTTGGTCACATTCCCGTGTACCTACGTACACTAACACCAGTAAATTAATTAGGAAACATACAAACATGTGTGTATATTATACTCTCTTGTGACTCAAATCGTTCCAAACCGATAAAAATAGGAATAAGCAGAATGGGTCGGCAATACCTGCAGATTTTCGATGGGTCGTTGATAGCTGCGTTTACCTTATACGGTCTTGTTACAGTTTTAATATTTATGTAGTAGTACCTATTTATAGATATACAAACAAAACTGTAATGTGTAGGTAGATATAGAAGGTTATATTTTTCCTTTTTGGGTATGAGAGTCCGCTCGCCTCTCATGCGTGAAGCTCTGGTTAAATTCCTGGTAAAGGAATTTTACTAATAAGTTTTTTCAAATAGATCGTTATCTCAACGGTGTAAGAAAACCTCGTGAGCAAACTCGATCGCAGATCCTAGAATTCGCTGAAGCATGAACCACTTGTCCGTGAAATACCTCTGCCACCCTCCTCGGTGATAAGGCGTGAGGGCAGGATATAATTTTAGTTTGAATATTCGGTCAACTTATACATATATTGGTCAACACTGAGAATTTGCTGGAAATACAGGTATACAACATAAAAAATACACCGTTCATGATTATGTTTTCATTTATTACATCAAATGCATCGCATTGTTATTTTAAACAATAAATAAATTGGTGTGATACGATATCATTTACCTTGTTGTATAACCATACAGCTATTTTATATAAGTAGACATTATATAACTTTATCTACATAGATTATTTACACACTCAAATATCTACAGGTTTTAACTTTGATAGGTACCTGTTTCACAGAAGATAGTTAGATAATAATAATAATAAATTGTGGGACACAATTCACACTGTTATTTAGTCCCAAACTAGGCCGAGCCTGTACTATAGGTACTAAATAAAGTATAGACGTATGTCTATACTTTATTTAGTACCTACCTACCTACCTACCTTTAAGTACCTTTAAGTATTTAAATAAATATTAAACACCCAGACACGAAGCCAACAGCGAATGGGAATCGAACCTGCGACCTCCGGCTCAGAAGGCAGGGTCACTACCACCTGCCCGTCAAGATAGATACCTACTTATAAGGTATAATTTAGGGGTCCAATGTATCTCGTGAAATGTGGGTATATCCAGTAATGGAATACCTCTGCCTAGCCCTTCGGGGATGAAAGGCGTGCGATTTTTTTTTATTTTTATTTTATTTATTTTATTTTTTACCCAGAGACTAGCGATGGTCGCTCATGCAAACAGATGGTATATTGCATTTGGTGAACAGATTATGTTGCGCAACCAGAAAGAAATTGATATGTAGTTAACAATGGAATGACCAATAGCATAGCTTAACTTTTATTTTTTCATAGATATTTGAGTGTGCAACATGAATAAAATAAAGAATTTAACATATTTCAAGAATTATTTATATATTTCATCTACATCTGTTTTAAATTCCAAGAAGTTTTAAGCCAGGAGAGTAGTTCAAATATTTAAAATAAAGAACATAAAATATATATAACTGATATAAAACTTTGTCTTTGGTAGCCATGCAAGCTTTGGAATATGAGCAGAACAAAAAATTGTACTTAACAGGCAAAATCAAGCCGTATGTATATAATACAATGTACAAGGAACATTCATGAAACATGGAAGGATTATGAGAGTTGATTGCATTGCGTATAAAAAAGTAAAACGTCAAATCACTGGTGCATAGTTGCCATATTCAATACTGACTTATCATATCTCAAACATTAAAATCAAAGTGTAACCGATCACAATACAAAAAACATACACAATTTCTTAAAAATAGCACCAATATTTTAATATCAGCACATCGCACATACCAAAATCGATTGCTAGCAACATTATAAAATTACCGAAACGGAATAGCTAGCTACAACAAATGTTTATGCAAAAATTGTAAAATTACGTGGCAACACTTTGTCACAATTTATTCTAATACAGTTTTTAATTCAAGATAGAAAGAGAGAGAGTCAATGAAACAGTCTCCGATTGTGGACAGCGACGTTCTTAAATTTAGAGAATACTAGCGACCCGCCGCTCTTGAATCAATCTGTTAAAAAAACACATAAAAATCCGTTGCGTAGTTTTAAAGATCTAAGCATATATATAGGGACAGACAGCGCGAAGCTACTTTGTTTTATACTATGTAGTGATACGAGTAAGGATAAGAAGACCAGGTACCAGTCTATAGTCACATAGCAAACTAAAGCCATACCATTCAAGTGATGTTTACTTTTTAAAGTCACTTTTTTAGGTTCTCTGGGAATGGTATCATCTGAAAAGTTACTATCATAGCCACATCATAAACTCGCTAAACTGTTAACTAAACATGGCAATCGTCACATAATTATACATAATCTCACAACTTTTTCCTGTCAGGGTAGGTAGAGCCTGACAAATTCAAAAGAACTCATGCATGTTTTACGGTTTCGGGTACTCCATACTTATTTAACATTCGTTCAGTACATCTTATTCTTTCTAATGATCATAGTTTTATATTGTTAAATGTCAAGTCCACAATCGGATATACAGTTTCATCTGCTATAGTATTGTTTACACTTTATGCCTTGAAATGATACAAGATATGGTTAGTTAGACATTTAGAAGATATGATACATACAAGTCGCACCCTTAATCCGATCACACTGAGAGTAGAAAATATACATTTCCGTGTAAATATGTAGATATGTATAGGTAAATTAATTATTCACTATGGTAACACTTTGCCTACGAAATAGAGCAATCATAGAGTAGAAGTATCTTCTAACAATAAACTCAAAAAAAGCTTTTTTATATATTGCATTCGTATACAAACTTTTGATTTAAAAGCCATTTAAATTTAAAGTTAGAAGATTCTTCAAGAATTCTTTAATAAAAATTACTAGACAAAATTATATTAACAACAAATATAACATTAACACATGTTAAAATTTACATCACTACAACTTAAATTAACACAAGTGTAGCCAACTACTTATACAAACATACCTAATTTTATTTGGTCTCATTTTAGTAACGGTTAATTTCAACAGAAGCTTAATACCTAACCAAAAACTATTTTTACACTACCAAGGTGTATAGCTCGATATTTATTATTCGGAGAGAAGTTTGAAGTTTATTAAATTTACTCTATGGTTATGAGCAGCCATCTTGTTTATAGCCAAAATTTGGCGCGTAAATTAAGGAGAGAACACCCTCAAACTTCTGAGTAGTGTGGCCAAGACATTTGCCAAGCATTCGGCTCTCAAGGCCAACTGGCCTTCGAGCGTGGAGTCTGTGTCTTGGCCTTGGTTTAGAGCCTTCTTGGCGTTGTGATCGTGGATGATTTGTGCCATCTCCGCACCAGCCAGGTCCTTGAAAGCTGCTGTGACGTCATGAACTCTAAGAACTAAGTTTCTGGTCTGGAGTGGTGCTGATGTGTGTCGCCCTAAGGCCTAAAACAAAAAAAAAGTATTTTATAATAAATAAATAATAAAATAAATTGTGGGACACAATTCACACACGGTTATTCAGTCCCAAACTAGGCAGAGCCTGTACTATGGGTACTAAACAACTGATAAACATACTTAAATAAATATTAAACGACCAGACACGAAGCCAACAGACATGTTCATGCACACAAATGTTGGCCCCGAGCGGGGATCGAACCCGCGACCTCCGACTCAGAAGGCAGGGTCACTACCAACTGAGCCATCAGGCCCGTAATTCAGGAGAGGATATAAAAAATGCTTATGCTATGGCTAAAAATGGGATAGTTGTAAAATTACATCGTTTGTAATTATCTCTGGTCCCATTTTGGGCGCCAACGATAGTTTTTAAAGTTTTTATAAATAAATGTAATAGAAATTAATTAAATTTGGAAGAAGTCTACGTGGATTCCATACAGCTTACGTATATTGCCGTCTAGGCCTTCATATGTCAACAATGTATGTACCTGTGCAAGATCAGACAATCGCCGTAGTGGCGTGAGGCAGTCAGCTAGAGCCGAAGCGGCGGTGCTGCCCTTTGCACTTCCTAGGGCTCCAACTAATGTTCTAGAAGCTCCTACCAGTGACACTGCGCATGAAGTTAGCTCACTGCGTGCTCGCTGCAAGGAAAAAAATCGGAGATTTAGTGGGTACTTTATGTGAAAGTTTAAATATACTCGAGGTTTGCGTGACCTAAGTATACTTATTATATAGGTGCAGATTTCACTTGTTCTTGTAAGAATTTAGAAAAAAATTTCATTGGTTTTATAAATCCTAAAAGCAACTGAAGTTGTTCAACCAAGTGAGGCTGTGGATGGATCAGTCAGACTTATCAATCAGCATGAGTCTTCCTCTAGCTCCTACCTATCTCCTTATTTAAGATGCTTCTGCCAAGATTGGTTCAGTCGTAGAAAAAGAAATAATTATTTCAGCATTTCCTAGGAATTAATGCTTAGGACATACCTGAAATTTCACCTCGTCAATGTCTTCTCCTCCGCCGTGAGCGTGTTGATGCGAGCACTTTTGCGCCACCTGATGCAGCCTCTGTAGTAACCCGTCTACCGCCACTTCGGTCTTACATAGCAGGTTCTCAATCGACACGTGCCCGTTGTTCCCTGACTGGAATTCAGGGAACTTCACCGTAGGAGGCGAAGGCGGCGTCGGTATGTCATCCACAACGTCGTCTTTGAACCTAACGTGGTTTACTTTAGGAGTCGGACTCGCGCTGTTTCTTCTAAAAGGCTTGCGTTCAGATAGAGGGGGGCTGAACACTTTCTGGTCGCTCCCAGGAGCCCCGTTCAAGATGTCCGGCCGATTGCTAAACCGTCTATTCATTTGGGGAGAACAGAGGGATAGCGCAGTCGACATTTCTTTGTTTTTCAATATCGTGTTCTTCGTTTCTGAACTGGAGCGGACATGGCGGTTCTGTAAAGTCATCGAACTGTAGTTCTGCGATTGTCTTATGTTTTGGGCTTCGTCGTCGGTTATTCTGCTCTCGTTCTCTAGGTTTTTATACGTATTGAGGTTTCTCTGAAAGTGTGGAGAGCCGATGCTTGCGAGGCGCTGTTCGGGATTGCGCACCGGCGACTGTTTCTGCGAATTTTTTAAGCGTAAGACTTCGATGCTCGGTACTGGAGGTAGTGGCGGTTTTTTTGGAGGTAGTAGGAGCGGTGGGGGAGGAGACAGGACTCTATTTTCTACTCGAGGTGGTAACTGAGGTGGGTTCTGGCTTTCGTTAATTTCGCAAACAACTTTGTAATTCAACTTTCTGTTATTCAAAGTGCTGAAATGGTTGCTTGGGATTTCAACAGCTGTTAGTTCGTTGTTCAGGCACGTGAATGAATTTGACCTGGGTCGTGGTGCGGGAACGGGTGGTGTTTTCGGGGGCCGGTCAGGTGGTTTCTGGTATTCAAAGTTTTTTCTTCTAGGAGGTGGTCGGATTTCACATACATCGGGCATTGAATCAGAATTCTGTATTTGACTTTCAACTTTTTCAGTTTCCTCGCTATTGTCTTCACTTTTACTCTTATCTTTACTACAACATGAAAACATACCTTTTCTTTCCACTGTGGGATACTCTATGACATGCGCTGTGCCATTGGACTGTTTGTCTCCCGATACACTTTTTCTTTTACCTTTCGGTGAATCTGCTTTGCCTTGAGATTGCGTTTTAGTCTTTTCTCGAAGTAATAAACTATTTCTAGCATCACTCAAACTTTTCGCTGAAAACATATTTCTTATCTCGCTTACGCTAAGCGTCCCCTTTACAATCTCGCCATTCGAGGTTTTCGTTTCGTTTGAAGTATTCTGATGGTTTTGTTGTGCTTTTTCTGCAATTATCTGGCTATGATTTGCGTAGCTAACAGTTTCTCTATCTAACGTTGAGGAATTTGACCCTGGCGGCGGTGGAATGATATAAGACATAATTTCTTCAGGTGTAAGCTCTATCGCTGGCGTGACTCTCACAGTTGGAGGCTGTATCGTGACATTAGCTAAAAACTCTTCTAGTTCATTAGCCTTTGGTATTTTTGTTAAATTTTCTCGTGAATTCACCTTGTCATCTGCAAAAGAAGGTGGTACCTCTGGCAATATTTGAGGCACTTGAGCACTATCTAATTCATCGGGTGTTTGTGGGGGAGGTATCAAAGTTAAATCTATAAGCTCGGCATCATTATCTACTATAATATCTTCTTGGTAGTAATAAGGGAAATCTGCGGGTCTTGTTTCTTCTTTATTGCTTTTCTCTCTGAGTTGTTTCAAATATTCCTTTAAATTTGATTCTTTACTATCCAAAGTAGCATCGGGACTATGAAGACCGAAGCTTGTCCTAACTATCTTACTATTGGAAGATTTGTTTTGGTGTTTCCGTATGGGGCTATTAGTAGGTGTATACAGAGAATCGTTGTCACTTTCTGAATGAAGATCATTGTTTAAAGCTAATAAAGCGTCAGTTAGACCACAGTTATTCAATATAGCACTAAGACCTTGTGATTGTCGGTTAGTTAAACTACCACCGTCTTTTTCCGGTTCTGGAATACTTAAGCCACTTAAACCTTGATTTATTGTTTCTGTTAACAACAGCAAAGAATCACTATGTTTTAGAATACCAGGAGCGTCGTCTGCAGCAGACATTCTGCTGTTATTAGATTCAGTATCACTTTCCATTTGATCTACATTAGTTTCTCTACCAACAAGCTCATCTCTCAGCATACCACTATAGTCTTCAGTATAAGCATCACAGTTTTCAGTCAAATATTGCTCAGAATTCTCAACTAGCTTCTGCATTTCTGCTACACGTCTTAAAACTTCCTCGTTCTTGGCTTCAACTAGTCTTGGGTTTGCAGCATTCTCCAAGAGTTCCATTGAGAGAACACTTTGAAGATCGAAGCCCATGCCATCGTCCAGGTAACATGCGTCATTTGGATCGAATAGCCTAAACTCTTCGTTTCTCTTGCATTTTTCGAAATGCACATCGTGGCCAAGTAACCCAGGTTTTTCATAGCCTATTAATGGGCTAGAATTATTGCTGTGGTTTCTGTTTGTGATGCTAGAGTTC
Source organism: Ethmia dodecea (assembly GCA_963855545.1). Taxonomy (NCBI): domain Eukaryota; kingdom Metazoa; phylum Arthropoda; class Insecta; order Lepidoptera; family Depressariidae; genus Ethmia; species Ethmia dodecea. The sequence continues at coordinate 1,283,078 of OY979448.1, forward strand.
ATGTTTGTGTCTAGACTAGCTTTCTGCTCCGGAGTCGAATGGTACGGAGGAGGCATGGTGAAGATAGCGAAGTGTTTCTTGGAAAGAACGATTGGGTCGTCGTAGTGCAAATAACTCCACTTAGTCGGGACCACGTTGTGTTGAGATAGGTAAGGTGGAGCTGTAACAGAAAGTAGAGCAACATTTAGTTGTGTTCTCTTTCTATAGATACAATAGATCTCAAAACCATAAAAAAAGTTACCTATATCTTCTGTTAGTGGTTCCCTCTCCAGTTCAACGTTCAGGTCTTGGCCTGTAGCAAGACGGTAGTACCTGGAAACAGAAAATACTCCTTTTCAACAAATTTTTAACAAGTGCAGCGTTGAATTTTTATCTCAATGCTAACATCGGGAATCATAGACAATCAAGAAAATTTAATGTTTTTAGATATCATTAAATGACGTAATTTTTTTTTATAAATAAAAAAGGTGATAACTATGTAGATAAGAATTATAGTAGGTACTTATGTAACACGTTTATAATTGCAATGTTTATAAACTGTTCGGAATAAATTAAGGAAATATCGGCCGCCGGATGAAGTGATCGTGAGGTGAACGGTTGATGTCGAATAGTTCTATTTATACAAATTCTTCTGAAAACTTTGATACGATTTGACACTATTCGGAATTTATGACGTCACGTGCTAGCCATCAATGGCACTTGTTTGCTATGTGGAACCAATAGATGTCGCTATAATGCATTGCACTTACCCAGCAATAACTAAAGGCATTTCCGCAGCATCTCTCTCATCCATCAGAAGCGCTAACACGCGGTCTCTGCGGAGGAAGATGGCGACGTCGGCACTCCCGGGGCACTCCTGCTTCACTCGGATGCCCTCCACTTCTTCGAGGGAGGCGATTGATTGTGGCTGGTGGAATAGGAATTAATAGTAGAGGTATTTTGTTAAACTCAACTTTATTGGAAAGATAGGCAACCGTTTCTAAGGGGAAAGAATGTGACAACATGTGAACTCTTATCAAAACTCATATTTACCGCTTTTTAGTCTATATTTTGCAAGTGATCAGCTATAATATTAAGCCCTGTTAGAAGTGAGCTCGTCTGTCAGACATGAAGCTGCGGTTTGATTCTTGATGAGGGCATGAACCAAGAGTTTTTCATAATCTTTATATCTATCTCAAAATTGATTCTGAGGCATGAGTTAAGTGTTACAAATGGAATACTTCTTACAAGCCTCAGTACCTAAGGTTGGTTTATGGGTAAAACACTGGTGACCTCTCGTGACAGAAAGATGTAAACAAGTAAGAACAGAGTTTCTGAACGAAAGTATCTACTGTTACATTCTTATTATTACTACTAGATGTCGCTATAAACTGGCAATAGTAACAGGTACCGACACACGCCAGACAAGACAGACGCAACTTAGGGGCGTGTCATTACTCCGGTAGAAACATAGATGGCGTTACCTGTATTTATATTGGTTTTTGAAATCCCACTGATATGCGAAAATAACTATCTGTTTTTTCTTACCACAGAGTTACTTCTGCCGACGATCTGACTGAGGCCAAATCGTGGGGACACCAGCAACACTCTCTCTGGTCTGGTGCTGCTGTAGCACTTGGCCCCGTAGCTTGGCAGGCCCGCTACGATATCCAGGTAGTGCAGCTTCGCCTTAAATGTGGGAGAATTTGTGTTAAATAACCACATCGCATATTTTTTATTAAACTTTTATATTCGTTTAATGGCATTTTGATTTTAAATCAGTAATTTTGTATTTAATAATTAATTAAATACAAAATTGCAAAAAATTGCAGAGATAATATACATATTTCTGGAAATATTTTTCACGACTATATTCAACGCCTAAAAGTGATGGGTGCTGAGCCCATTGCCAGACCGGGTCTGTTACATATGCCTCAGAATTATTTCTGGGACCTGCGGGATTCCTCACGATGTTTTCTTTCACCGTCGAGCTAGGGATGAATATGTATTTTCATTTCGGGCGGAAAGCGGCAAATTTCGGCCCGCTGCGCTAAAAGTTGCTGCTTTCCGCCTCCGTCGAAAAGAAAAAAAGTATACACACCTCGGGAAGTAAATAAGAAAACATCAGATCACATGTTTGTAGACCTCGGCTTCGCCTCTGTCGACAATTAAATGTGATACGAGTCATTTCTTATTTTACTTCCCTAGATGTATACCTATATTATTTCACCTCTCCAGGCGGAAACGGCAACTTTCAACCCGCTGCGCTAAACAAAGTGCCTCCGTCGAGTAGAAAAAAAGTACCTATACACACCTCGGGAGGTAAGTAAGAAATCCTCAGATCACATGTTTGTAGACCTCGGCCCTATTTTACTTCCCTAAACGTGTAATACTTATATATTATATCTTAATATCATCTGGAAATAAACAGACCTGGAGCTGTGTCAGTTGCCGCTGGCTGCCTGTCATCTGGGAGTTGAGTTTGAGGAAGTGAGCGATCAATCGGCGGAGTTCCTTCCTCTTCATGTTCTCCAGAAGTCCGCTGGGAACGAACCGTTCCAACCCGAATTCTCTTCTGGAACAATCACGATGGGGTATTTGACTGTATCAAAATTAAATTAAATTAAATTGTGAGTAAACATTAATTACATTGTTTGACATGTAAGTTGTGATTATTATAATTTTATTATTATGATAGCCTATTTGTATTAATTATTCAATATAGTTGGTAAGTTTCGAACACAAAGAATTTTGTTAACGAATAAATAAATTAATAAATGAATTTTAAAAAATATCCCAAAACATCTCTAAAAATGTATTTCGATTTTCATTTTACAAATTTCCATATTTTTAAATGATAAAAGAATCAAAAAAGTGATGCAATTTAGTACTAAAACTTGTGACGTCACAACTCAGTGTTCAGTACATTTTCCATAGTAAATTATCATTTTGACAGAACATAAAAAGTAACTAATTTGACTAGGCAGTCAAATATCCTAAGCTATGGAATACAATTCATACACGGTTTAGTCTAACACTTAGGCGAAGCTACTAACTATAATTTTATAAAAAAAAAATAAGTATGTTTTGCGCGAATAGTTACCAGGCAGACATACAGACAGAAAAAAAATGAGTTTCCGTATCTAAACTTAAAAAATAACCTGATAGTATAAATATACCATGAAAATTTTTGAACATTTCAATTGTCTACCCATTACGTCTCAGAGTCAGAATTAATTCTCAGGCATGTGTAACAGACCCGGTTCGGCGATGGGCTCACCACCTATCACGTTTAGGGGTCGAATATTCTCGGAATTACCAGAAATGGAATACCTCTGCCTACCTCCTCGGGCATAAAAGGCATTAGATTTTTTTACCCATTACGGTTTAAGAAAAACAGCCCACAGATTGACAGACAGACAGACAGACGGATGGACGGACCTTTGGGTTTGGAACCCTAATAATATTTTGTGTACCTACGCGTACGCTGTCTCGTATTTTTTATTATAGTTATGATGATTTACGTTTCGTAACAACAAAACTTTTCCTGAAATAAAAGAGTTCGACTAAATCCTAACAATATTCAATTCAATTCAATTCTTTATTTTGCTTATCACATGGTGAGTACATTTTGGTACTAAATATTAGGTACATCCAACACATGTATCCCCCGTAGGGGCACTGGAATATAAAAAGGTTACTAGTTAAATAAAGTAATTTTCTAAGTTATCTTATTCTACCTAAACTAAAATATGCTAGGTAACATCAGACCAGTTGTTATTATTTTATAATATACAATCTATAAAAATCTACTATAATCTCTTATATCTTACAAAACAGTTTAAATATTATGTAGATATTAATATGGCACGGCTATGACATCCTTATCTCCTATGAATTCTTCTATATTATAAAAAGGCCTTTTGTAACAGATAGTTTTTAAGTTATTTAATGAAGCTAGATATGTTTTCTGGATTTTTAGTATGGTTAGGGATATTATTGTATATTTGTATTAACATAGAATGAGGTCCTGATCTGTATAAATACTTACTCGACAGCTTTGACAGTCAACTTGGCGGCCGACAGGTTGTTCGACAACGCATGCTGGTGCATGTGCAACGCGGCGAGCCTCAAAGCCACGTCCGGCTGCAACTCCGGTGCAAACCTCTCCTGTGCCACATCGTTGCAGCACTGCAAGTATAGGTAGTCCAGAGCGGCCAGGTCTCTTTGAGCCAGTTCTGCAGCTGATGAAGGCATGAATACGATTCGGAAGAGACACCGCATCTTGTGGGAGCCCGGACGAGCTGCGATCTGGAATTGGATGAGGTTTGATTGAAAATATAAGATGAGTAATTTTAGAATATTAAGCCGAATTTACACTAACATCAATTGAGGGGCCTGTTGGGTCAGTTGGTAGTGACCCTGTCTTCTAAGTCGGAGGTAGCTGGTTCGATCCTCGCTCGGGGCCAACATTTGTGTGCATGTCTGTTGGCTTCGTGTCTGGGTGTTTAATATGTATTTAAGTATGATTTATCAGTTGTTTAGTGCCCATTTGTACAGGCTCTGCCTAGTTTGGGACTGAATGACCGTGTGTAAATTGTATCCCACAATTTATTATTATTATCAATGTATCTGCCTGTCTGTCCGTATGTTTGTAAACGCGTTACGTTAAACTCACAGTCTTTATATTGTTACAGGTGTAACTTAAAATCTGGTACATGGTTCATCTTGATAAGTCGCCTAGAAGCCGAGTTGGAAATGGATCCATACGAAGTCGCTGTCCGTTAGTCTATAGGTATTACTGATCGTACTTACCCTAGCAAGCGATTCCTTCGGATCCAAAAGCGTCAGTTTGTTCCTCCTCACGCTCTTCACGTGTTCCACAACCAAGCTGAAGTGCTCCTCAGCTGTGATGCACAGCTTGTCTTTCAAGCTGGTCACGACGTCAGCCACCGTGGTCGTCGTGTCGTACTTGAAGGACTTCGTTTGACCATTTTCGAGGAAGACTTTGAGGACGTTCGCCATTGGTGGGAGGCAGAGGTCACCGAGGGAGAAGGCTGAAGGCTGGAAAATCAATTGCATTTTATTATTCAACTTTGTTTAGAAACGCACATTTTAATTTAGTTGGTTAGGTATATGAAATGTTTACCTAGGATCGTGTGGGCCTCTAAATGGCGTCACGTTAATGTAAGTAAAAGTGTCTTTAGGATTGACATTTGATGAAAAGATCGTGACTTCCCCACTGCTCAACCAGATTGCATTTTGTTAAAAATAAGCACCATACTAACTGATCAGAAACTAAAAAAAATTTCGATTTTTCTTTACATACCTACCTACCTACCGAATTTGTTAAAGGAATTATAGATACGAAAGTCATAGTGTCCGTCTCATCATCATCAACGTGTCATCGCTCACAGATGCACATAGGTCTTCCTGGTTCAGTCAGATGCCAGTTGCCAGTGCCCTGCCCATGGTGCCTTCACTGCCTTTAACTTTTGAAGCAGTAGTAGTTTAACCACTCTTGCTGAAACCTGTCAGGAGCTTGCATCTTCAGGAAAGTCACAAGCTAGTAAAAGCTAATAAATGTTGAAGCCATTCATTTTTAGCACCCGGCCCAAAAAGATAGGGGTGTTATAAGTTTAACGTGTCTGTCTGTGTATCTGTCTGAGGTATCGTAGCTCCCAAACGGATGAACTGATTTTCGTCTAGTTTATTTTGTGTCATAGATAATGAGTGTTCTTGGCCATGTTTCATGAAAATCTGTTCAGCCGTTTGTGTTTATATGTATTTATTGTGTCGGGGGTTTTATAAATTTTTAATTTAATGTTATGTCCCTATACTTGTTATGATTTACACGACTTCGCTGCTGCAAAACCGATCTTAAAGCTTTTTCGCAGGGGTGATAACTTGCATTTTAAGAAAGACAGTCTACTTTTTATTCCGAAAGAACAGACAACTATTGAATATGTACTTACAGGATACATAGGCGCCCCGTTTAGCTGAACCGAGTCTGCAAATCGAACTCTGGGTGGCCTGGCTCGCAGCCTCGCTCTCTTCGCAGCAGACAGCAGAGCTGACCTCCTGGCCGGGTTCCCGCTCCTCGCTGGCTGACAGACTCGCAGGGTCACCCGCTCTGCGCATGCGCGGACCGCGGAGATGACATGTTCACGCGCTGCGCAACTCACGTCTTCGCCGTTCACGCAGAGGATTTGGTCGCCGGGTTCTAACTGGAATTGGATACAATAGTATTTTACTCTACTGTACCAGGTAAGAAATGTCTGCTTTTCGAATGTATGCAATACTAGAAGCGCCTCCAGTTCTAGTTTTCGTGGGAATACTGGGATAAAATATAGTCTATGTGTTCTGTAACGTGTAAGCTATATAACTGTAAAGTTTCATCAAAATCTGTTTAGAAGTTTTTGCAGTGAATTAGCTACAAATATTCATACTTACAAACTTTCACGTTTCTAATTTTAATTAGGATGTACCTATTATTGACTTGAGCCGTTTGAGCACCCCACTACGACAGACGGTAAAAAAGGTAGAAATATAATCTATATATAATCTCACGCCTTTTTTATCCCCGAGGGGGTAGGCAGAGGTATTCCATTACTGGATATACCCACATTTCACGAGATGCATTAGACCCCTAAACGTGATAGGTGGTGAGCCCATCGCCGGACCGGGTCTGTTTACACATGTCTCAGAATTAATTCTGAGACCTGCGGGTTTCCTCACGATGTTTTCCTTCACCGTCAAGCTAGTGATAAATATGAACGTAAGTTTTTGAAAAACTCATTGGTACATGCCAGGATTCGAACCCGAGCCTCACTGATTTTCGGCCGGCTCTTTAACCGTCTGGGCTATCACTGCTCTTTAAAAAAAAGGTAGAAAGTATCTAATAAAAGTTGTTATCGGAGATTTAGTATAGACTCAACTTGTTTGTTTATTACAATTGTGCTCTAAGACATACAGAAACATAGTGCTAATACAATTTATGTTTGTTATAATTGACGTTTAAATTTATGAGCATAAGTTCGAAACCACGCTACCGAAATTTTTACACGATTTTGCATAAATACAGCTGTCCAATATCAACCGGTCCAACCACGGACCCCAGGCACGATCACCTCGCCTGGCGGAAGATCTTCCCTTTTCACGATGGATGCTCATTCCACCTTCACCAGTTGTTTGTGATAAATTATTTTAGATACTAAGTATTGTTAAGCATCTCAGAAGCTGCGATGATTGATGATGTATTAGACTTGACAAAGGCTCGAGCACAGCTAGTTTCGATCAACTTTGTAATCTTTGTAAAGCCGTTGATAAACTAATGGTTTTAGTTTGAAGTTAATTAGAAACCAATTCAAATTCAACCACTTTTGCACTGGCAATGACATTATAATGCCAGTCTTCAATTAATATTGTTGTAAGACAATTAAGATAAGAAATTACTAAGCAAACAGGCTTCATGGCGCTTCAACTTTTATAAGATTCAAACTTCAACAAAATGAAAACTAATTAAGCACAAAATTGCTTGAGAGAGTTTTAAGACCATAAATCCCTGTCGTTATTAGGGTTTCGTATCAAAGTCGTGAAAAAGGAACCCTGGTTTCGCTATGTCTGTGTTTCTGTCACAGCTGCTTATTTAAGTAACTACAAATGCTTGTAGACCTAAATTTTATATTACTATTTTTAATGGTTTCTTAACTTAACTGCAAAAGGAATTTAAAAAAAAATCTGTCCGGAGGGGTTGAAATGGGCAAATATTACAAAGCGAAAAATCTGAAAATTATAGTTGAAAGAGATTTATTATTGGTAAGTAGGTTTCTTATAAAAAAAATCTAACACCAACACAATAAACAATCTATCTCCGAGGGGGGTAGGCACAGGTAATCCATTTTTGGATATACCCGCTTCTCTACCTACATTTATATAAGTAGTTAGAAAGTAGATTATATGTTACAGAAAATGTGTGTAACTAACTTCGTTTCTAAAATAATGCGAAAGTCTTTGCTATCGTTAGCTATTCGGTCCCAAAAAAATTACTTAGTAACTGGTGAAAAGTTGGTATTTATCGAAAATAAATCCTGAACATATTTATTTAGATTTTGTTATAAAAAAGTTCAGAACCCTGGATGCGCTAGTTCGCATTTCACTTAAGGCTGGTGTACACACTGTGTAGTTAAGTTGGTCGGTGGATATAGCTTCTATAGACAGGTATATGAATACCAAACCTAATAATGGGCAAGAAATGTTCATCTACTGACAAACTGAACTAAAATAAAAAATAAATAATTTGACGCCTTTTATCCCCGAGAAAGGCAGAGGTATTCCATTTCTGGATATACTCACTTTTCACAAAATGTTGTAGGTGGTGAGCCCATCGCGTGACCGGGTCTGTTACACATGCCTCAGAATAAATTCTGGGACCTGCGGGTTTCCTCACGATGTTTTCCTTCACCGTCGAGCTAGTGATAAATATGTAAGTAAGTTTTAAAAAACTCATTGGTACAGACCAGGATTCGAACCCGAGCGTCACTGATTATCATGTGAAGCAGGCTCTTTAACCGTAAGGCTATCACTGTTAATAAGTAATACTAAACAGTGTGTAAACCAGCCATTTTGCGTAGTCTTACCTTTCCAACACTGGGCGAGTTGTCCGTGACGAACCGGACGAGTACGGGTCGTTCTGATCCCGCTACGAACCCGAACCCCAGCTCGGGGTGCCTCTCGAGGACCACGTCGCGGGGTGCAGGCGGGGACTCGCACGAGCAACCCTCTGGCGCAACGTACGTCGTCGTCTTGTTGACATGGCTGTAGGAGGGGTAAGTCAGAAAAAAAATAAAGTAGCTGTTCCGCGCAGTTTCACGCGGTTCCCGTTCCCGTTGGAATACGGGAATAAAATATAGCCTAGGTAACTCCCTGATAATGTAGCTTTCTATTGGTTAAAGAGTTTTTAAAATCGGTCCAGTAGTTTTTGAGTTTATTCGTTACAAACATACAAAAATACAAATCTTTCCTCTTTATGATATTAATAATAATAAGTAGTAAGTGTTTAAAAAAATATGCACACACTTTATATCCCCGAGGGGGTAGGCGCAGGTATTCCATAACCAGAAATACCCACGATTTACTCACAGGTATGTTTTTGACCCTTAAACGTACACAATACACATATATAGATATCATTAGCTCGACTCATGCTTGATCGTCGATTTCGGGTACTCTTTATCTGGGTTTTCTTCAATACATCGCTGATCTAGTCGATGCAGGTACGCCTAGGTCGTTCTCTACCGACTCGTACGTTTGTTAAGCGCCTTTCATTGATATTACTTTATTAAGTGTGCCTTGTTATTGACGTTTCAAAGTGTATTTTGTATACTTACTGAAATAAATGAATTTTGAATTTGAATTTTTAATAACTCACTTGATGTAATAAGCCTTCCCCCGGCTGTCCAGCGCCTGTTCCCAGCCGTACGGCAGATCTTCCAGGTCCTCCTGGCTGCAGCCACTGCCCTCCCTGCTGGAAGGCCAGCTCTCTGCTGGAGGCAGCCAGCTTGCTGTCCTCGTGATGTGGCTGCAACAATAACAATAGTTTAGACAACAATAGACTGCGGCAGTAAGAGGGTCTGATATTATTATTAATAATAATAAATGATTTATTTGTTGGAATTACAATGTCATAAATCAATACTCAGATCTTAAATGTTGTATCAGTATAGGAATTGAATTTGGTGTGCAAATAATTTTTAAATTCATTTTAAATGTCCCTAAATCTATTACAAAATTTCAAAATTTATATAAATTGGAATAATAAAAATAATTTAAACAATAACAAAACAATAGATTAGGTGGTGCGACGATCTTCGCAAGGCAAGAGCTGGATGAAAGTGGTCGTGATCGTGCTGAGTGGTGGGATCCCTAACATTATGTATTTCAGGGTTATGTACCTCGAACTTTTACTCGTATAGGATCACTTTGCTGTCCGTCTGTCTGTCTGTCAAGACCCTTTGTCTCGGGAACGCGTGGAGGTATTAAGTTGAAGTTAAAACCATAATATACCTACTCTACTCAGGTCTACATTTCCTTGAAGCTGTGAAAAATAATAAATGTGTAGAACAATGAAATTTGGCAACTACAATATCGTCTTTCGTCTTATATTACAAGTAGGTACAGGGAAAAATCTGAAACTATACATTGGTAATTAAATCATAAAAAATATAGTTTTATTTAAATTAGGTACCTACGTCATCAGTAATCGAGGTTTAATCTGTACCTACAAATTTGTTCGGAACCCTCGGTGGGCGAGTCCGACTCGTATTTGTCCGTTTTTTTTATTTTTTGTTATAGTGGGCACAGTAGTTTTCAAATTAAAATTCAAAATGCATTTATTTTAGTAGGTACATAAAATACACTTTGAAAATTTTTAAACGTAAATTACAAGGCACACTAGACTCGTCCATGTGTAGTAAGGTTCACACTATGAAAATTTCTAATGTTTCTATTACGCTTCATAACTTTGATAGACGGACGCACAGATAGAGGTACGACGTAGTTCGTAGTTCCGTTAAAACACTTACAATCTTTGGGTACCAACCCTAAAAAAGTAAATAAACAAAATACATTAAGAATTGTATTCCATTCTCTGCCATAACTTTGATAGCTCCAGACTTTATTTATTGGCTCAATGTAATATTTTGCTATAAATTATTTACGGCAACTCTCGAATTGATTACAATCCCAGCTGTAACCAGCATTAAAATTGAAATTCACCTGGAACTTTTATAGCTCGTTTGATACAAAGCAGATAAATGCCTACAAGTTTATATTTTCTGCAAGTTGTTGAATATTTATGTAAAATATTAAGATAACACTTTATAAAAATCAATTTCAAATTGTTGCTTCAAAAGAAAGCTACTACCTATATTCTGTTAATGATTTTTTACAAGTTAACCTTTATAATCTACTCCTTAAATATTAAACATACAAATTACAAAGTATTAAATACGTAGGAATGACATTGAGTTGTAATTTATTTAGGTGGGAAAAAGCACCCAATTATTGACACCCTAGTTCACCCTACCAATTAATTGACACCTCAACAGATTTTTTATCAAAGTTAATTATATTACGATATACATTTAGAATAATTAGATAAAACCACCGAGTTTATTTGATTATTCTAAATACGAGTATAATTGTGTATCGTAATTTCGTTAATGTTGAATAAAGCTGTTGGGCTTGGGCTGTCAATTGATTGGTAGGGTATCAAAAATTGGTTGTTTTAAAATATACAATATTTTTTCAAAATATATAAAGACCTTTGAAAAAAATATAAAGAAAAGAAAGGAAAGAGAGAAATTTTTTGCCCCCTTTTTGGGTACATCATAACCACAAACTAAGTAGAGAACTCATTCTTCATATTTTTTTTTATTGTTTTGTTTTGCAAACTATTTTCATTTGTTTTTTATTAATTTTGTTCCATTGTTTGTTGTAATCACTGCACGTGTATTGTGTAACGTGTGTGCGTTTCTGGGCGTACCTAAATAAACATTCATTCATTTCATCATAAATATCAAATAGGTACATATGCGATTCCTAGGTGGTTTTAAGGTTCTGAGGTCAATGTTTTACGAAATAATTACTATATTTTGACGGAGTTCCGATATCAAAAGTAGCCTGTATTATTCTGATGTATAGGGTCTGTAAGCGACTGGCTGGATGCGGCCTTTTTTACCCTTTTTGATACATATTTTGTAAATACTTTTTTAAGAACATCTGTCTGGCATTGATAGCTGTCTGTGTGTAAAATTTGGTTTTGGTTGACAACATTGTTAAAAGACTAATTATATTAAAATACCAATATATTTCATAAATAACGTGTTTCCATCGTTTCCCATTTCATTACATTATACAGTTAAATTTTACACACCGCTCACCAACAGGGTCACTGTGAAGTTTCATAAAATCCGGTCAGAGTTTTTGCGTGAAAGAGCAACAAATATAGTTACATCCATCAATCTCACAAACTTTCGCGCCTTCCTTCTTCCTCGTAATAAAGTCGTAATAATATGAAGTAGTTACCCTGTAAAGAGATTTCACTTTACCCCAACTATCTCCTTGCTAAAATTATTTCCAGCAAGGGTCCGACGTCTGTTGTTCCATTTATGACGTTTATTAAAAACAAAGAACAACTTTGTCTATTACGACGGCTGGACAATTATAATGGCGCCTTATTTAGGGCGGGAAACTTTTCGGGACTACATATTTGGTGAACCGCGAAAATGGTGTTAGTTGATACAGTTTATGTGCTGTGTATTTTGTATTTATATAACACTATAACTGCGTAAAACAACGATGCCATCAAAAACATAACTTGTAAAAAAAAAACAAGTATCGCAACTCAGTTCTTCTACCGTAAAATGTTGTGAGATCCATGTCTAAGTCGATACGAAGTCGGTTAATTTATTCAGTCTTTCTTAGGGGACCTTCTGTCTTAAGTTATTACGTTATTAGCTAACCTAACCATTTCTGATATTGATATATCAATGTTAAAAATCTTTTATGTTTTAAATAAATAGATTGACTTCGCAATTTTCATTAGGAGTTTCACCTACTGTACAAATAGTAAACGTAAATATAATAGCAATGCACGTTAAGTCTGATTCTCCTCTATTGCAATAGATGGCGTTGTGCATTTTCTACACCGCGCTATGGTTTCGTTACCGCAGAAGCCTTATAAGTAAAATTATTAATTTTGTAGTCAACCTATTCTTCACCAAATGAAATATCAGCTGGTTAATCCACTTGTTTTATTTGATACTGCACCTTTGGGCACATGCAAAGACGTTTAAAGAAAAAGTTTCCTCTCCTAGGAAAGAGAATGATTTTCTTCCAACCTCTTTGGGCACATGTATGGTTGGGATTTGTTTGTACACCTACCTCGAGCAACCTTTCAGCGTAATGAATCCATGTGTGAATGTTATTATTTACCAAAAAGTTAACACAACATGACCACGAAGGACGTATCTAGGCATTGGGGGGTCTATTTTATTGTTCTTCACTCCTCATAGTAGAAACTTTATAGAAAGTTTTTCATTGTCTTACAAAAGCAAATTTGATGCCATATTTTATTTCCAAGAAGATTTGTAATCATATTATAAAAAAGTTCCGAGTGCTATCGTGTTATAAAAATAACTCATGTTTCTAGTGCATCGTTAGATAGGTTTCCAAAAATTTGTCAGCAGTTGGTGATATTATGCGCTTCATGTGTCCTCCCGTATAACTTTAGAATGTATGATAAGAATTGGATTTAGTGGGGTGGAAAATTCTGAAAAATAAATAGGGGAAGTAAACCTTAATAATGAATAAGATGTTCGTCATAGTTTTTCATAGTTCTTTTGAGAAATACAAACTTTGTTCTGTCTAAAAAATGTTAATACTGTGCGTGGTCCGACACACACTTGGCAGCTTTTTTGGTGTACTTTCCTTGATCCGGCCCCGGAAGCTCGACCGGGCGACAGGTGAGAAATAGCCCCAGCTCCCGAAATGAGCGATCATATTTTTCCGGGTACAGTTTGGGCACTTATCTCCGTGTAAATGTTTGTAGCATTTGTTCCGGGTATTTACCAGTTTCCAACTTTGATACGGATAAAAGATGACTTTATAAGAAAACATGTCTAAAAATATACACTCGTTTACATTAAGGTCCATCTGAGGCAGTCGGGTCAATTGTCTGTCTAATGCTTGATCGTAACTACTCAGAACATAGTCCAGTCAAATTAGCAATCGTCTGAGAAATGAGGGATAGCTGAATTTTCGTATTTACTTTCATTTTGGTGTTCTAAAGGTTGTCTCAAAAGTCTGAATGAATCTTGACAGTATTTTTATAGGGAATTTGGGGAAAACGCTATTATATTTCGGATTTGGGCTTACATTAGTGATAGTGTTATGTGGTAAATATACTTGAAAGTGAATGGGAATTTGGATTTAATACGCGGGATGGGCATTTTCGTTGCCTCATGATGACACAAGTAAAAGTGCACTATTATATTTTAGTAAGAAGTAAATAATAAACAAAGACAGCTTTGAAAAGACTTGCACCCAGAGCCGTAAAAAATAATATAAATAAAAAAATAAATAAATTCCCTATCTATCTGATACAGTCTATAGATATAAGGCCTACTACGTTGGTCGAATCCAACCTTAATAATAATAATATGATGAAACGAAAACGTATCTAATATTCTTAAGCGAAGCCGCGATAAACTTAATAAAGCCGCGAAATAAACCCAACTCAATATTTTATATCGCAGATTTTATTTCCTAAACAGTAAAATCCTATTTAAACCTCTCAACATGTTTCATGATTTTGGCCCTAAGGAAAGAGAAATGGCGGGCATTCCGTAAATGTTAACGTTACGTGCTTATGAAAAATCTGGGAGTATTTTAAAACAGTCCGCTAAAGCTGAAAACAAATTATCGGACGCGGCTGACAGAAGACTTATAGTTACAAACAACTGTGTCTGATCACCTTTCTTTACGTAGAAGATATTATTTCTCTACGACACACCGCGAAAAACTCAAAAGTAAAAACTTTGATCCCCCACTCCGACGCACCTCCTAGACGCGGGGACTTTTAGTATGTTTACTTCCTAAGCAGCCTGAACAACTTTCTGAAGAAATCGCTTAGGTCCCAGCTCACGCACTCTTACAACTCCTTTTTAAGACTAAGTGGACTACACTATTCTAAAAACTATTCAACTTCATGTCTACATCGATAGAGCAACGTACGAGTCGGTCACGCATCCGTGATCCAAACAATAGGGTTGTGTCCTACCTAGTCAAATCAGTTACTTTTTACGATCTGTCAAAACGAAATTTTACTATGGAAAATGTACTGAAATAGCAAACCGTGACGTCATAGTTTGTAGTACTCAATTGCAGCTCTTTTTTTGATTGTTTCATTATTTTTAAATTTGCTATAATTGTAAATTGAAAATCGAAATACATATTTTGAGGTGTTTTGGGATAATCTTTTTAATTTATGACTACTCGCAATTTAATTTCGATGCTGTCAACTACCCAATTAAGAACCTTTTGTGCGTTCACACGCAGACGGGTAGTTCCCATTGTCTGCGAAACAGAAGATTTAATAACACTTTCCTACACTCAAAATGGGCGTTGTTTCATTTCGTTTTAATTTATCAGGGCTGTTGATGGCTTACTGCCGGTGTTTGAGCGAGACAATTTCATTAACGCGGCACGACGCGGAATTATCGACACTCCCGTAAATCTGCCGGGAATGGGGAATTTATACGTGAATGGATATACATGTAACTTTGCACATAGCAACCTGGATATTTATGATACTCTTGGGACTTTTCAAAAAAGGTAAATACTGTGGGGGAAATGAGGTAGAATCCACCAGCTAGAAAAGGAAGAACTTCAGCTAAGCGAGGTGATCGCCTATAATGTTGGACGGTTTAGATTAGTTTGGAACAAAGATATTATATATAGAAAGACGTAGATATGTTATTAGAGCACGGAAAATGAGGCCGACAAATGTAGTTAATTAACCACATTTTATTTAGTCGCATTGTATTTCAAGTCGTATTTTAAGCGCAACTTTTAAAAGATAGCTCTCTTTTTCTTTATTATTCGTTCCGTATCATCTTTCCCCGTCATTGTTGTATCCTATAAATACGCTAAGAAGTAAGTAACTATGTACATGTTGTAGCACACTCGTAGGAGATCAATTTTCAAACGCAAGCAGTATGAATATAACTCATCCTTACTTTAATATCTTTGAGTTTGGAAGCTAAAAACTAAGCGGACAACGATGTTTTATACTTATTATTTAGAGAGTGGACAAGAGATATGAAGAAGGAATTCAATCATGGTTCTACTGTGGGCTGTTGATATTGCCACTGTTGAGACGTGGAAATGGAATGCTCCTACATCGTAGAAAAGGATGATTTTTCGTGAGGGGACGTGATCGTGAAGACAACCTGTCCAACGTTTGATATTGGACGGTTGTATTTATACAGACTGCTGCGAGAACTTTGATAGCGAGGTTTAGAACTCAGTTGTACATAATATACGCTGTTGTAACAGCAGCGCGTGCTTGGCGTCTGTGGCTTGTCTTGTTTCATATAACAGATAGCTCCCCTGGATTATATCTTTTCAAGGCGGAGGACTTACCTTCCTTACCACATTTCATAACATCAAACATCAAAAACTCATTGCTTAACCATGAGTCTTTCTTCACATCTAATTCATAAATAGAAAGAAAGAAAAGTTTATTAGACACAACATATTTATACTTAATATACAAACAAAACGAAAAATTAAAGAAAACGAAAACAATAGCGCTTAAAACCAGTCAGCTTGTGCTGCAGCATTTGCACAGTGATGTTATTCTACAGGGCCCAGGGAGCAGACGTACAAAACAAAAGTCAAATTGTTTCCCCCCATCCCTAGAACAACAGTTACACTTTTAATTCAACAAAACAGATGTTTCCCTTCAATCATAAGCACTTATCCAACATCTTGGAGGTAAGTAGCTTCATTAGGCGGCACAGCACGGCACGTTCTCCCATCAGCCAGGGAATTTCCGGCAATTTATTAGATTCGCCGCGCGTGTCGCAGGCACCGAGATCGTGTGTGTCGCGCTTAATGTCGTTGTCTATGGTGTTTATAATATACTCTGTGGACTGGAAATTGCGCGGGAATGTGAAGAGGCGGGAAATTAATGTCCTTTGTCTATTTTAGATAGTACTTACTTTTATTTTACCATAGATAGATAATTAGTTATATTGTAAAAATAAATACAATTATGTAATCTCACGCCTTTTATCCCCGAGGTGGTAGTCAAAGGTATTCCATTTCTATTTAGTGATAGGTCTTGAGCCCATCGCCGAACCGGGTCTGTTACACATGCCTCACAATTAATTCTGGGACCTGCGGGTTTCCTCACAATGGTTTCCTTCACCGTCCAGCTGATAATAAATATGACGTATATAAGACATAAACTACCGGACGCCCGTGGCTTCGTTCACCGGGGACCCGTATTTAACACACTATATTAATTTCCTAAATTAAAGTCTCTAAGTAATTTTGAAAAAAAAAAGGATAACTAAATGAATTTAGAATAAATATCCACTCATCCATCCTTACAATCTTACGCATTAGTAGAATAACAATTAATAAGTATGACTAAACTAGAAGAACCTAAGTATTTTTTGTATGCCAGTCAGAATACTAGCGGTTCCATTTATGTCCACCTATATGCTGCGGTCACGGAGCGGGCAGAAACAGGTGGCCACCGGTATCTGCGGCGTACAAATTGCAGCAGTTACCTCCAACGAACTCCGCAGATTACGGCACACGTGATTTTAAGCTAAATGCGCTTCATTTTGTACTAGTAACGCTACTGGGATAAAATGCTATGAATTTTCAAGGTCATAAAATTTCTGTTTGATAAAAATTTATTTTCTGTTTTCGAATCCTGGCATGAAGTTTTTCAAAAAACTTACGTACATATTTATCACTAGCTCGACGGTGAAGGAAAATATCGTGAGGAAACCCGCAGGTCCCAGAATTAATTCTGAGACATGTGTAACTGACCCCGTCCGGCGATGGGCTCACCAGCACCACCTGTCACGTTTAGGGGTCCAAAGAATATCTCGTGAAAAGTGGACATATATACGTCTGCTTACCCCTTTCGGGGATGAAGGCGTGAGATATATTTTATAGTTCATTTTCTGCAGCGATTATTTGTTAGATAGGTAACGTATTATTAAGTTCATACACTAGTAGATATTACTGTTATTGAATAAATAAATTGAATTGAAATAATTCTTCTACATGAGGTTTAATTATATATTCATATTCATTAAAAAGAGGCTAGCCTAGGCGTACACCAAAAATAAAATTGAAGTGTCTGTCTGTGATTAAAAACTGTTATTAATGATGCCTTATTACCCTAAATGAAAAATATAAAATAAACATAAATGAAAATTTCAGAGATTTTAACTTTTTTTTTATATTTGGATATCCTGCAGGGTTTAGAAGAAAATAATAAACCGAAGCGAAGCGAGAGTGTGCCCCTAGTTAGTAATAAATCCAATACGGGTTCCGAATCGAATCCACTGCCGACGTTCGGAGCTAATGTGTTAGAGCCGCAGAGTGCTATAATTCACAGACTGTATTGAATGTTTTTAAACGTTCAAAAAGCGGTGCGGTGAAATATTTGGCCACGGGTCGGCCCTTAGGGAGTCGAATGTGATTCTGACCTACTTTCATGTAGTGGCAGCATTGGTTAAAAAATTATAGTACCTTTTTCTTGTCAGCCTATATGTTGTCCCACTGCTGAGCAAAGGAAATAATACCTAATAAGTAAAAAACATAATAGTGGGATACAATTTACAAATAAAAAATAAAATAAATAATCTCACGCCTTTCATCCCCGAGGGGGTAGGCAGAGGTATTCCATTACTGGATATACCCACATTTCATGAGATACATTGGACCCCTAAACGTGATAGGTGGTGAGCCCATCGTCGGACCGGGTCTGTTTACACATGTCTCAGAATTAATTCTGAGACCTGCGGGTTTCCTTACGATGTTTTCCTTCACCGTCGAGCTAGTGATAAATATGTACGTAAGTTTTTGAAAAACTCATTGGTACATGCCAGGATTCGAACCCGAGCCTCACTGATTTTCGACCGATACAATTTGATACAATTTACACACGGCTAATAAATCCCAATGTAGGCAAAGCCCACCAGAGCCTGTGCTATCGGTGGTCTATCACAAATTGTAGTTTGCTTAGTTGCTGCTACAACTTATCTATAAACACAATAGCAAAGTTACGTGCGTACCTATGCTAGTACTTCACATAGTACATAATATAATAATAGCGTCATTATTTCTTCTACAAAAACATAATAATATAGATAGGTAGTAAAGTATATTGAACTGAAAGAGATTGGAGCCCAGATTAGGAGAACCTGTTAATACTCGTATAGCACCCGTGGCTTCAGAACTAAAATCTTGAAAGTTAATCTATTAAAAAAGTATTTTTTTAAATTATTGAATAAACAATTTGTGTGTGTGAAAGAGAGAGAGATAGATACAGAGGTATAGACGGTAATTGAGTGTGTATGAAAATAAGAAAAAAAATCGTCAAAAGAGTAGGTAGGGACGCACCACTATAAAATAAATATTACTTAATTATACTTTCATATCTCTAAATTCCATATAATAATACCTTTGTGGAGAGCGACCAAAATATCCTGAAATTGCCCTAGCTTAGCCATATGCAGTATGCATATTTGAATTACCATAAGCTCTGGAGAATGACCATATTTTATCGCTATAATACAGGAGGGTCCTGCATTAGAGTAAGCGGAAGCGGCTATAGGATTCACTTGGGTCCTTTCACAACAAGACCACATCGCAGCTACAAAAAGGGAGAGCTATGGTTGTGTGAATAGTTTAGGTGCTTCTTGTAGTTGCGTTGTTGTTGCGTGGTAACAACAAGAACCGTGTTGTTGCGATATGTTTGCTATGTAATTACGATATCCAACTTTTATGCAAACATTTCGGCATATGTACAATTGTACATATAAGTAATATGATATAAAATCGCTTGGTTTGTCTCTCTGTATATCTGCCGACGGATTTTGATGCGATATTCACTAATTGAAAGAGCGATATACGAGGAAGGTTTTAATTATGTTAAAAACCATATAAACTTCAAAAAATAAGTTAAACACAAGGACTGCAATCTTATAACCTTTAAGTTATCTGTACTAGCTGTTCCTCGCGATTTCACCCACGTAAGTCCCATTCTCGGGGGAAAATGATACCCTAAGCCCTTTGAGTATTAAACCAACCGGAGACGCCACTGACAGACGTTCCCCTCTGCCAAAAAAACGTGTCGGTCAATGAGCATACCAGTTAAATACAACTAGTTTGTTTGAGTTTACGGAGTGCTTGTATTAGTGAATGTATTTGTTTGCACCTAGTTCAAGCTAGTGTTTAATTGTTTTGTTAAAAAATCCTTTTGTTTTAACATTATTTGTGTTTGTTTCCTCGTCCCCCGCGCAGAAATTGACAGACTTTTTTGCAAAGAAACTAGTGCGCGTGACGTCTCCTGTTGGTTTAATACTCAAAGCCTAAGCCAGAAAAGTAAGCTTTCTATTGGTGAAAACATTATTAAAATCTGCCCAGTAGTTCCGGAGCCAAATCACTAATCTTTCCTGTTCATAATATGAGTGTAGATACAAAATAAATTTTAGAGGCTGTTTTTTAAATTTTATCATTTCTCACGTAGTCGGTCTTTTCTATAATAATAATAATAAATAATCTTACGCCTTTTATCCCCGAGGGGATAGGCAGAGGTATTCAATTACTGGATATACCCACATTACCCACATTGCACGAGATTTATTGAACACCTAAACGTGATAGGTGGTGAGCCCATCGCCGGACCGGGTCTGTTTACACATGTCTCAGAATTAATTCTGAGACCTGCGGGTTTCCTCACGATGTTTTCCTTCACCGTCGAGCTAGTGATACATATGTACGTAAGTTTTTGAAAAACTCATTGGTACATGCCAGGATTCGAACCCGAGCCTCACTGATTTTCGGCCGGCTCTTTAACCGTCCGGGCTATCACTGCTCTAATTTAATGTACCTATGTATATTTTTTAAATAACGACAGTAGCTACCGCTCGCACCGTGCCCACGCCATGTTACGCAACATGCGGGATTAGCCATACAGCGGCAACCATTGTTCCCCAAAATTACTTCTTATGCCCAGGATTGCAAAATTTCTACCAACCCCCCACCACTTACTATTAAAATGTGAAGATAGCTTTGTGGACCAACGGCTTATGTTCACCGAGACACAGAGTCCATTGTTGAGTTTTAAAACCTTGTTACAACATTAAATTAAAAAAATATAAAACCCTCGACACAGTAAATTCATATAAACACAAAAGGCTGAACAGATTTTCATGAAACATGGCTAAAAATACTCGGGATAAAATTATCTATGACACAAAAAATACTAAACGAAAATCGGTTTATCCATTTGGGAGCTACGATACTACAGACAGATACATAGACAGACACGCTAAACTTATAACACCCCTCTCTTTTTGGGTCTGGGGTTAACAAAATAGGAAGTTTATTCTAAAAAACAACAAAAATATTTATTACTAACTCGAACGGTGAAGAAAAACTTCGTTAGGAAACCCGCAGGTCCCAGAAATGTTTCTGAGGTGGTACTGCGATGAGCTCAATACCGATCACATTTAAGAATCCAAAAGATATACTGGCGAAAAGTTGGTATATCCCGGAATGGAATACATCTGTCTACACCCTCGGAATAAAGGCGTGATCCTATTTATAATTATATAGGTTTTCTGAGGTCGAGGATTCTAATTCCTCGCTGTTCCAACACTGGAAGTGTTGGAACAGCGAGGAATTAGATGCGCATTGAGCGGAAATTTTATAATCGATCAAACTTCACTTACCGTGTGTTTAGTACGTACGAAATCTTCATAAGTAGAATGTATGTTGCCTGAATGGACTTAAAACTTGGATATATTCAACAAGTTACTAGGCACTTTGCATTTAGTACTCTACTACTACTACTTAACTCTCTTGTTCAACGGTTTACTACCGCCATAATCACGAACATAATATCAAAACCTCCCACAAAATGCACTCTAAATCATAATGAGAGAATTCACGGTATTAAGCAGCGGAGCACAGCTTAACTAGCCCATAAGCTATACGCATAAAGTTAAGTTAATGGCTTCCGTCAACGAGCTTTGATATAGATGGTGAGAGGACGCGAGAGCGGGAGCGAGTGCGGTAGTAGATGCGGATGCGAAATGAAGAAGTGAATGCAGCCACCAGCTTGGTAGTGGGCGAGGACGCGAGTGCGGTAAAAATGTGTTCCAAGCTAGGTAGTGTGTAAGGACGAGACTGCAGTAGTGGATGCATAGGTATGCGAGCTTGGTAGTGGGTGAGGATTCGAGTACGGTAAAAATGCGGACGCAATTTTGGCCTTAGATGCGGTCGCGATCGAGGCAGTGGGTAGAGACGAGACTGCAGTAGTGGATACATACGCGAGCTTTGTAGTGTTAGAGAATGCGAGTGCTGTAAAAATTCGAACGCGATTTTAGTAGTGCATGCGGTCGCAAGCGAGATAGGTATGCGAGCTTGGTAGTGGGTGAGGATTCGAGTACGGTAAAAATGCGGACGCGATTTTGGCCGTGGATGCGGTCGCGATCGAGGCAGTGGGTAGAGACGAGACGGCAGTAGTGGATGCATAAGCGAGTTTGGTAGTGGGTGAGGACGCGAGTAGTGCGGTAAAAATGCGGACACGATTTTGGTTGTAGATTCGGTCGCCAGTGATGCAGTGGGTCCGAGTCTGACCTCTAAGGCGATTGTATTAAGAATGTTACAAGTCCAATTTGTCAAGCTCCACGTGCTCTTGTCTGTACCCAACATTATCCCGTAAATGTTTGTACTTAATTTGTTAAGATAGATACCTACTATGCAGAGGAGTTGGGATCGCGACCGGTAGGTAAATGGGGCGGAACGGTTACGATACGGCAAACAGGAGGCGAGGATAACCCAATCAAGAATGGAGGACTACAGGACGGATTTTAATCACCTAAATTATTCACTTAAACTATCACCCACGTCACTTGGATTCTTGGCGGTCTTCACGAAACTTTTTGCCTCGCAGAACCGATCTGTGGAACAAATTGTCGCCTGCGGTTTCCGGACCGATACGACCTTCAAACCTTCAAGAAAAGGGCGTAATACCACCTCAAAGGCAACGCACTTGTGACTCTCGAGTTGCAGGTGTCCATGGGCGACGGTAGTCACTTACCATCAGGTGACCCGTCTGCTCGACTATAACAAAACAATCATTCGTTCTTTTCGGGGTACTGCATTAGGAACCAGCAACTCGTCGGAGGAGATGGGCTACTGTTTACATTTAGCCAATCTTCATGGTGAGTTTAGAGTAGATTGTTAATTAGACTATAGACTTTTCTAACTGTACTTTTTTACCCTTATAAAATTTCAATGTTTTTAATTTCATGATCAACTTTGTCGGTTAATTAAGGAGTTCTCAACCCTTGAACGAACTCTCTGGAGGGATAAACGGGATTAACAGAAGAGCAAACACCCAGAATTTCTAATTACACAACCAAGAAAACGTAATTAAGAACACCGCACACTAGGAAGAACAGAAGTACCGGTAGTGGCGGATAAAATATCGGTTAGACGGATAGCGACGATAGAGTTACGCCCGGGTAGAATGGGAAATACTGTCCAAAATAGATTTAAAAATATAATAAAATAAAATTTTAAATTATGTACAGTAGTATATATTATTTAATATTTTTATTTTTACGAGTATTGATCGTTTTTCTTTGTGCTATTATAAATCTTATTATCTGAAATATATAAATGAAATTTAAGTTTATTTTAGTTTTGAACAAAATCGTATTAACGTAACATCTTTTATTTTAGTAAAAGGAATTAATTAAATGGTCAGTATTTTTATCGAAACTCTTTGTATAGTCCAGGTTTTAAAGCCAATACAAAAATGTTTTACTCAATGTAGGCCTCAGTCAAAGAGATTAAAATATATCAGGACATAGAGGGGGCATTAGGAATATTTTCATACACAACTTTGCAGCATGTTTGAAGCTCAAGCGTCATGTCAGTTAGTACGAACGCGAGCTGTCATTCGGTCGAAATTGTACTAGACTTATTCCACTTGGAATAACTTTTGACTTCAAATTTTCCTCGCTTTGTCCCCTCTATGCCCTATTATATTTTAATCTCTTTGGCCTCAGTCCACTAAAATAATTAAAATATTCATTACACAATGTGTTATTACTAAAAAGAAGAGTCTGCTAAGATAATGGAACGCTTGAATAAACGACTGATTAGTAGAACAGGCTCTTTATTTTATTTATTTATTCCGCCCCTCGCGACCTCGACCCGCCCCGGCTTCGCACGGGTGCAATGCTAACACTAAAACCTTCCTCTTGAATTACTCTATCTATTAAAAAAAAGATATAAGCATACCTACATAGGGACATAGGGACATAAGGACATAGGGATATAGGGACAGACAAAGCGACTTTGTTTTATACTATGTAGTGATTAGGATGCACAAAACAGAAAGTGACAATAAAGTTCAATATAAAATAGACATTGTAGATCAAGCCACTTATCCAAAACATATGCATACAACATGACAAAATTTATAGCTCTTAAATTAGAAACAAAAATAAAAATAAAAGAAGGGAAACAAATTAATGCCAATTATTTAGTAAATAAAAAATGAATAAAATGTGTTATACTAATGTTGTACTCTGTATGTTTTATACTCCTTTACTATTAGTTTCACTTTGCCACCTCTGCTGTTTTTATCATATGAGATAGCTCTATAGATAGATAGTTCCGTTTCGTTGCCAGTAAATTAAGCAGAATGGGCGTAACGGAATTATTTAACTGTCCACACAGGCCCGTCCGGATATCGGATTATCTGGGCTCTGCGTCCGGTACTGCGAAGTGCGTGACGTACATCGGCACGGTACCGGTAATATGGTTAGGAGCTCTCGCAGCGAAATTTTTTGTACCGGTTAATTTGATTTAGAGTAAAAAGGGTGGAAAATTGAGTTTAGTGCTACACTATAGGTTCGCAGTACCTTAAAGGTAAATTGTAGTAGATATATTTTTTATGCAATTTTATACCAGTTCTAGTTATTCACTATCATTATCAACCCAATTTGCTGTGTGTGAATCCAAAATGAATGCCAAAAGTTGGTGTGAATTGCTGTTTATGCGATGCATATTATAAAATTCCTTTTTTGAAATGTTTGCTGATGTTCTGTTTTGTAAAATATAAACTATTATTTTAGAAATATTGTAGTAGGTTATATTACTGTTGTTACTGATACCTGTTTTATTTTGTTCTTAGTGGGAACGGCTAAGGGTAAGGCTAAGATCTTTTCTTTTTGTGTTAGCTATTGTGTCACAAATGTCTGTAAGTATCCGTTTGGTCTCCAATAAATAAATATACCTTTGTGTTCTTCCTCACGTAATGAGGAATAAATAAAAACTAAATAAGCTCCCGTCCATTATCCTCGAGGGGATAGGCAGATGCATTCCATTAGCGGGAATACTTTTCACCACTTTGTTTTTTGAACCCCTAAACGTGTGGTGAGTCCATCGCCGGACCGAGTTGCCGAGATACACATGCCTCAGAATGAACTTTATTCTGTGACCTGCGGGTTGCCTCACGATGTTTTCCTTCAATGTAGAGCTAGTAATAAAAGTGCACGTAAGTCTTTCCAATGAGGAAGTATGCACTATAATCTCCCATGCGAGTCCATCGCGGCTTGAGAGCTGTTAGGCTACGCCATAAAGTGGCTGGATCTTTCAAGCCGCCTAAATATATCTGAAAACCAGGATGAGTAAAATTGTAAGCAACTTTTTCGTCAATATTTATTTAGCCTCTAAAGACAGCTCATCCGAACAAATGTGACGTCATAACACAGATTGTAGTCATAAGCCTAAGGGGCCATCCATAAATTACGTCACACTTTCAGGGGGGAGGGGGTCGACGAATCGTGACATTGTGTGACAAGAGGGTGGATTTTGTGACGTCACATTTCAAAATCTAATATTTTGTTATTTTTTTAAATTTCTATTTATTTAAATGGTAATAAAACTAATTACGGTACTGCTGTTTTAATTCAACGTCTAGTTGTAAAATTGCAATTTATGTTGTTGCTCCCTTTGTATCCCTAAATATTTTAATGAATATGGAAAAAGAGTCTGAAGTTGCACCCTGCCCCTTGTATTGAATAATCTACCTATAGAACTAATTGACAAAATTGAAACAAACCCTAAATATGCAAAAAAACATATGAAACATTACCTTAATAACGAGAGGGGGGATGCTAATTCAGACACTTTGCAACGGTTAAGATTTAAAACCGTCCCCCTGAACCGTCCTTTTTTAAGTTTTTTATATTTTCTTATAATTTTTTATATTTTTTTATTATTAACTTGTCTTATAATTTTACGCAAATGTTGTGCGTGATACTAATTGGCGAGCATATTATGTAATAGTTTTAGTGCACCTTAAGTTTAAAATGTCACGTTATGTTTTGCTGTAAGCATGCCTAATAAATAAATAAATAAACGGTAATAATATAGGTAATAAAATAACATTATGTAGCTAATGTGTATAGTGCTGTGAGTTGTACGACGCCATAGGCACATATATTAGAATACCCATAGGTGCACATAATCCTACTTTCTTGGATTTAGCGCCTTTGTTTTTTGTCATCATGTGTTCTTTATTCTTGAAATAAACAGATTTTTTTTATGGGTCTAGGGTCTTACAAATGTGACCAGCTGTGACAAGGACAGGGGAGGGTCAAAAATCATGAAATTTGTGTGACGTAATTTATGGATGGATAACAGCAGGGTATTTCAAACGACCTGCGTTAATATCTGGCAATCCGTCTCTCCAGGGGGACATCAGGAGTACAGAAGTTGGCCCACAATTTATCATGAGAAGTGTAACTAATTCCGTGAGAAAATGATTTTGTGTTAAGTACTTTTTTGATCATATTTTTTTTGAGTGAAACGTTACCACGTTTCAAGTAAGTAAATAAAGATTTTTTTTTTATGATAAAAAGGGGGCAAACGAGCAGACGGGTCACTTGATGGTAAGTGACAAATTGAATTGAATTTATGATTTTGTTTGAAGTAATTATTTTTTGCGCCATTTTTCTAACCTAACCTAATCACGTTTTAAGTAAATAAAGACATTGAATTGAATTTAGGGAAGCATACTTACTTACTTATATCTTATACCTACCTAAACTAACTAACTAAATCACTTCTATATCCAACGGTTATTGTGCGTTGATCGATCCTATAGATAGATGGATTGTAGTCGAATGTGAAAATTAAAATATATGCTCTCGCCTTTAATCCCCGAGGGTGTAAGCAGAGGTATTAAATTTCAGGAAGTACTCAAGTTTCACCAATAAGTGTTATGTGACCCAAAAACGTGACAGGTTTATTATTATTATTTACTAGCGGTTCTGCGCGGTTTCACCCGCGTAGTTCCCGTAAGATGAAATAATTTCTCCCGTTTTTTACACATTTACCACTATATCTTTGCTCCTATTGGTCGTAGCGTGATGTTATATAGCCTATAGCCTTCCTCGATAACTGGACTATCCAACACAAAAAGAATTATTCAATTCGAACCAGTAGTTTCGGAGATTAGCGCGTTCAAACAAACAAACAAACAAACAAACTCTTCAGCTTTATAATATTAGTATAGATGTAAAGAAAATCACTAGGATTATCGATTTTCATAATGGTTTTAAATTTGCCGCGTAATCGACAGAAATTCATAGCTGTGACGTTTGAGAGCATTTTGAGAGTGACATCTTGACAACCGGTTGACAACTAACCTAAACTAAGAAAATTTGAAGATATTGAAAAGCAAAGAGATTTAAATATAATAGGGCATAGAGGGGGCATTGGGAATATTTTCATACAAAACTTTGAAGCCTAAGCGTTATGTCCTTGTCATGTCAGTTAGTATGAACGCATTATGTTAAATTTGCCGTAAAAAGAATATTTCCATTGCAAAGCAAGGTTCAACGGGTTCCGTTGGCACCTTTTGAATACGGAACCCTAAAAAGGTCCAGAAAACGAGAAAAACTGTTTTGTTCTGCAATAATTGAATAAGACCCGACAAGTGACCATCGGTACAGAGAAAACCACTTTAGACTAAAAGGACATTTCCAGCTTAAGAAAATAAATGACTATGCTTATTTACTCGTATGTAGGTACCTACATAGTTTTAAATTTGTGTATATTTTTACTTAGGTATTTATAGGTAAGTACGAAATACAAATAACAATTTACTGAGGCATAATAAAAATAATAATAATAATAGATAACAATAATAATTTAAAACAGTAGGTATGTTTAATAGATCTTGGAGTACCGAAAACCCATAATCTTCATAAAACTATTACTCATAAAATACACAAATACACAGAACTGAAGGAAGAAATCATTTAAATATGGAAGATAAATAAAGTATACATCGTGCCACTGGTGCTCTCCAGTACTGGAATAATCCTAAAATATTCACTTCATTGCATAATATAGACCTACCCGAAAGCACCTACATAACTAGGTAGGTATACAAAAAGCTGTCTTAACACCTGTCGCATTGTGCGTAAATTTTTGCAAGAGGAATCCGCCAACCCGCCCAACCTTCAAGATGAAATTCAATTGGCTTAGGTCCGTGAATTTTGTCTAAAACTTACCGAAACATAGGTACATTATATTTCGAGAAATTAAACAAAAACAGACTGATAATAATAATAGCTTATGCATTGTTAGGTATCTTGCGCCCATGGGATCGTGCTGCAAGACCAAAGCACGATGCACGAAAAATGTGCATTATAACTAAAAAAAACACACTTGCTTTTGT
Organism: Ethmia dodecea; assembly: GCA_963855545.1. Taxonomy (NCBI): domain Eukaryota; kingdom Metazoa; phylum Arthropoda; class Insecta; order Lepidoptera; family Depressariidae; genus Ethmia; species Ethmia dodecea. The sequence goes on from OY979448.1 coordinate 1,311,648, forward strand.
AAAAGGTAATGCACTGAATTAAAGAATTACTCTATCGACTTCTTGGCTTCATCATCAGATTTTCGTTACCAAGTGTGATGTATGGAATCAAGAAGAAATGGGTCGGGTCCCGTTGGCCTTACTTGCGTTTAGCGTTTAGTCCAGTCAAAATAGACATTACAGTTTGCATTAATTCCCAACAAGCTGGATTTTTGTGCAGGCCTTGAATACGTCATTACAAATGATATGTCAAAACCCATCCCCATCGATCCCGCTTGTGCGTTGTTTTTTATTCAAGGTCAAAGGTCACAAATTTGCGTTTTTTGCGTATATCTCTGAAAAAATGAGAGCTACTGAAAAATGGTTCAAACAAAGAATAATTATTTAAGACCTTTTTTTTGTACAACAAGAAAGCAATAAAGATTATTATTATTATTATTAAAGTTTGTAGATCGTAAAATTGTCTACAAAAAAGATCTCAACACTTTTCTTCTACAAAGCATCGCTTTCGAGATATCGTGACTTTAGACCGCAGGAAAGTCGTATTTTTGACTATATGCACACATTTCCGCACCACCTCTGAGGTAGTGTACATGGCGCTTTTTTTTAACGTGGTTTCCCCAGTACTCCACTTTTTTTTTTGATCGAGAGTATGTAATGGGACTACTTGGCGAGCAGAGCACCTTTTAGAAATTATCACAGGAAAAAGATACATTCGACTTTCGGAAAAAAATGTTTGATTCCTAATAACGCAAAAACGGCTGAACGGATTTGGGTGAAATTTAGCACACCTTCATGACCTGGAACCTGGCATTAGCACATAGGATACTTTTTATTACGGAGAACATTTGGAGTCAGCGGCAAAAGCTAAAGTAGTAAGTATATTTATATTTTCAAACAAAATCTATAGTATATTTATAAATAGTATATTTATAAATCAAACCCAAACATTGTAGGTATTGTATCCATTTCATGAAAAATCTGATAGAAAGGAAAGAATAGACAAGATAAAAATTCTGAAGCATTTCTTGTTCCTGTGTATCTGAAAGCTGAAACCAACGATTCAGGTTTGTGCTGAACAAACGCGTCCCTCGGCATCGATACAATCTGTGCCACCACTTTCTTGATATTTACCCGATGGTATTGTGTTTGTACGTCAGCTACATTTACACACACCGGCACAATTAGCGGAACAGAAAAAAAAAGGAGAAAAAAGAGGGAATTTAGAACAATGAATGTAATTTTTAAACAATATATTATTTAAAATGAAACAACAATTAAATTAACATGTTTTGACATTCATTTGTAACACCATACTTAAAATTTTATAAAAATAAAAATTAAATTAAACAAAATGCATTTTTCTTCGATTTTTAATTATAGAGAAACAGCAGAAAATTCAAGATTTTCCAAAGTTTAACAACAATTTCAATGACTGTTCAATATCGAGTGTTTCCTCCTCGTGCTCTGATGAGGGTTTCCATCCGTCTGGGCATGCTGCGGATGATGTTATCAATGGTTTCTTGGGGCAACCTCTGCCATTCTTCAAGTAATGCGTTTCGCAACTCGTTGAGATTATTGGGAGGGGGCATTCTTGACTTTACACTCCTCTTTAGCAAGTCCCAGACGTGTTCTATAGGGTTCATATCGGGGGACCGTGCTGGCCACTCCATCACCGTTATACCAACATGGTTTAGGTATATCTGTACTGTGCGAGCACTGTGAGCCCGAGCATTATCCTGCATTAGAATGAAGTTGTTACCAATAAAGGGGGCAAATGGCACAACATGTTCTTCTAAAATCTCCCTGATATACCGATCAGCATTCAGATTCCCGCCATCGACCACTACTAACTCCGTACGAGCTCCTAAACATATTCCTCCCCAGACCATAATTGAACCACCGCCATATGCAACTGTATTTTCAAAATTAGACTGGATATACCGTTCTCCTTTGCGTCTCCATACTCGCTGCCTTCCATCAATTTGATTTAACATAACTCTGCATTCATCAGTAAAAAGAACCTGTCCCCAGTCGTCGAAGTCCCAATCACGATGTTCACGACCAAAGTGTAGACGGTTTGTGCGATGATGTCTCTCAAGTTTTGGGGCTTTGGCGGGCACATACGAGCCTATACCCACTTCTTCGAATCTTCTACGAACTGTCCGCTCACTCATCCTTACTGCTCGTACCTCTTCCAGTAAATTTCGAGCCTGCACCGCCGTTAGTCTCGTGTTCCGTCGGACTTGAAGTTGGAGAAAACGGTCATCCCTCCTTGAATTACACCTTTTCCGGCCTTGTCCTCTCCTTCTCACTAGAGCATTCGTCAATCTGTATCGTTGGATGCTACGATAAATCGTTGATAACGATCGACGAAGGCTTCTGGCAATCGATCTGTAGGTTTGACCATTTCTCCTCATTTGATCTGCCCTAATGATTTCTGATGGCGTTAAATCAGGCATAATTAGATGCTCGTAAATTATCAATATGCGAAAAAACTCAAAAGCCTCAAAAACTGCAATTCAAAGATTTTCAAATGGAATTCACGAACCTTCTAAAAACGGACAAGCGGTGGAAAAAATGAATCAATGAAAATTAAAACAAAAGAATGAAAAAAAGGGCAGTCGCTTAGTATTCCATTTTTAAATTAAAACCCAAATTTAAAAAAAGCTTGTTTAGCCGGCCAGTAACACGCAAAAATGCGTAAATACTCCCTTTTTTTTCTGTTCCGCTAATTGTGCCGGTGTGTGTATTAGTCTGTGCGATACAGTCTCTCAGAATGTGGAAAAAAGTCCAATAATTTCCGGAAATTCGGTAGCTACAGTCAACGACCTGTCAACGGCAAATGTATTTTTTTCTCAATCGTTTATAAACTTTGAGTATTAAACCAACAGGAGACGTCGCGCGCACTAGTGCCTTTGCAAAAAAGTCTGCCAATTTCTGCGGGGGGGACGAGGAAACAAACACAAATAATGTTAAAACAAACGCATTTTTTGACAAAACAATTAAACGCTAGCTTGAACTAGATGCACACAAATACATTCACCAATCCAAGCACTCCGTGAACTCAAAAAACTAGTTGTATTTAACAGGTGTGCGCGTTGACCGACACTTTTTTTGGCAGAGGGGAACTCCTGTTAGTGGCGTCTCCGGTTGGTTTAATACTCCAAGTTTATATAGTAAGAATATGCTCACGCCTTTAACTCTGCAGTAGGCAAAGGTATTCCATTTCTGGAACTGTTCACCAGAAAATGTTGTAGACCCTTAAACGTGGTAATTTACAAAAGCCTGAGAATCAATTCTGGGACCTGCGGGTTTCCTCACGTTTTCCTTCACCTTCGAGCTAGTGATAAGTACCTATGTACTTAAGTCTTGGGTAGTTCGCGAACAACCTAGTTCGGAAGAGTGCTCTTTTAGGTGAACTATGCGAACTAGTTCGTCCACATTGTCGTTCTTTAAATATTTATTTTTATGGCGTCCGCTCTATTGTGGAGTGGCGTTGCATGGCTAACTGACTTATTTGTTTTAACTCTTGCTGACCTTACAAAAGTTTCTTACTAAATTATATAAATTATAGTCTATGGTTAAAGTTTTTCACAGAAATAATATGAAAAACACTTCTATGGTCTCCAATAAAAAAAAAAACCAAATGAGTGCACTAGTTCGCGTAGGACTGCGAACTAAATTGAACGCTCCCCATGACGCTCGACTATGTCCAAGTCTACTGCAACATCGTGTCTATCTAGGTATTGTTACAAACCCAGTATGTCACAGCCCTATTTTAAAGTTTATATCTAGGTAGGTATTGTTACAAACCCAGTATGTCACAGCGACACAGCCCTATTTTGAAGACTTGCCCAGTATTGCGCAAATACACACACCGGCACAATTAGCGGAACAGAAAAAAAAAGGAGAAAAAAGAGGGAATTTAGAACAATGAATGTAATTTTTAAACAAGATATTATTTAAAATGAAACAACAATTAAATTAACATGTTTTGACATTCATTTGTAACACCATACTTAAAGTTTAATAAAAATAAAAATTAAATTAAACAAAATACATTTTTCTTCGATTTTTTAATTATAGAGAAACAGCAGAAAATTCAAAATTTTCCAAAGGTTAACATCAATTTCAATGACTGTTCAATATCGAGTGTTTCCTCCTCGTGCTCTGATGAGGGTTTCCATCCGTCTGGGCATGCTGCGGATGATGTTATCAATGGTTTCTTGGGGCAACCTCTGCCATTCTTCAACTAATGCGTTTCGCAACTCGTTGAGATTATTGGGAGGTGGCATTCTTGACTTTACACTCCTCTTTAGCAAGTCCCAGACGTGTTCTATAGGGTTCATATCGGGGGACCGTGCTGGCCACTCCATCACCGTTATACCAACATGGTTTAGGTATGTCTGTACTGTGCGAGCACTGTGAGCCCGAGCATTATCCTGCATTAGAATGAAGTTGTTACCAATAAAGGGGGCAAATGGCACAACATGTTCTTCTAAAATCTCCCTGATATACCGATCAGCATTCAGATTCCCGCCATCGACTACTACTAACTCCGTACGAGCTGCTAAACATATTCCTCCCCAGACCATAATTGAACCGCCGCCATATGCCACTGTATTTTCAAAATTAGACTGGATATACCGTTCTCCTTTGCGTCTCCATACTCGCTGCCTTCCATCAATTTGATTTAACATAACTCTGCATTCATCAGTAAAAAGAACCTGTCCCCAGTCGTCGAAGTCCCAATCACGATGTTCACGACCAAAGTGTAGACGGTTTGTGCGATGATGTCTCTCAAGTTTTGGGGCTTTGGCGGGCACATACGAGCCTATACCCACTTCTTCGAATCTTCTACGAACTGTCCGCTCACTCATCCTTACTGCTCGTACCTCTTCCAGTAAATTTCGAGCCTGCACCGCCGTTAGTCTCGTGTTCCGTCGGACTTGAAGTTGGAGAAAACGGTCATCCCTCCTTGAAGTACACCTTTTCCGGCCTTGTCCTCTCCTTCTCACTAGAGTATTCGTCAATCTGTATCGTTGGATGCTACGATGAATCGTTGATAACGATCGACGAAGGCTTCTGGCAATCGATCTGTAGGTTTGACCATTTCTCCTCATTTGATCTGCCCTAATGATTTCTGATGGCGTTAAATCAGGCATACTTAGATGCTCGTAAATTATCAATATGCGAAAAAACTCAAAAGCCTCAAAAACTGCAATTCAAAGATTTTCAAGTGGAATTCACGAACCTTCTAAAAACGGACAAGCGGTGGAAAAAAATTAATCAATGAAAATTAAAACAAAAGAATGAAAAAAAGGGCAGTCGCTTAGTATTCCATTTTTAAATTAAAACCCAAATTTAAAAAAAGCTTATTTAGCCGGCCAGTAACACGCAAAAATGCGTAAATACTCCCTTTTTTTTCTGTTCCGCTAATTGTGCCGGTGTGTGTATTTTTGATGATTAATAATAATAATATAATAATATAATCTCACGCCTTTTATCCCCGAGGGGGTAGGCAGAAGTATTCCATTACTGGATATACCCACATTTCACGAGATATATTGGATCCCTAAAAGTGATAGGTGGTGAGCCCATCGCCGGACTGGGTCTGTGTACACATGTCTCAGAATTAATTCTGGGACCTGCGAGTTTCCTCACGATGTTTTCCTTCACCGTCGAGCTAGTGATAAATATGTAGGACGTAAGTTTTGAAAAACTCATTGGTACATGCCAAGATTCGAACCCGAGCGTCACTGATTTTCGGCTGGCTCTTTAACCGTTCGGGCTATCACTGCTCTTTTTTTTAATAATTTTGTTTTTGAATATTATTATAATTTGTCAATAAAATTGTATTTAATTGTGTGACATAAAAATTAAGATTTTTAAAATTTGTTAAATTTATAAAATTCACTAACTCAAATCGATTTTAATTGTATAAACAGACATTGTATGCCTGATGGTAGACCATAGAGCACCCCGCTATTTCTAAGACCTGCAAGTAATATCCTGTAAGTCACAATAAAGAAATTTCATTTCACATTAAATAATTGGCTTTTTATTTTGAACAAAGAGATTAAAATATATGAAAATATTCCCCCTCTATTCCCTATTATATTTTAATCTTTTTGATTTTGAAGTTTGCGGTGTAGATTAATCTTCATTGCTAAATTCTAAATTTTTACCCGAATTTACTAGGAAGAGCGCACATTATTTTTTACATCTTTTAATAATGCGACTGCACCGTAGTCCTTCGCATTTGAGTTATGAAAATACAAAAGTGCAATGCACTTTATCAAAATCACATAATAGTAGATAAACAAGGGAATAAAGCACTGTTTTATGTCACGGGCGTGACATTGAATCCTGAACGTATGAAGGACTCCCAGTTTTAAGCCGTATACAGAAAGAAAGCCGAAAACTTATCGGCGCCGATCGGCGCCGACACGCGCCGGTCAGCAAGTCTGGTGCCGCCCGCCAATCATCGTACGACATTTTGCTCGCTCTGCTTCAATCTGCTTGCTTTCTGTAGAATGGACCGGCGCCGACAAGCTTTCAGCTTTCTTTCTGTATACGGCTTTACTCCCGAGCGCAGCGAGGGAGTTATGATTTAATTCTCGAGCGAAGCGAGGGAATTAAGACTGAGTCCTCAGTTTAGTAAGGGGTTTAAGTGCTTAAGACAAAAACAGTTTTATTCCCGAGTTATATACTCTACTTTTCTCACCTTATGCGAGACAATAAAATGCAATTGCATGGTAGTAGATTATTGAAAATGCCTATGGCATCTAGTTTAATAGACTCTGGAGTCAAAGTTCTTTCATCACTCGAAATTTTCGATATTCTTTTTGAAATGTTAAAGATATAAAGATATAAGTACAGCAACTTGTTTCTGCCAGCGCGATTTAACAATTGAAGATCGTGCGAATCTGTTGGTTGCGGCTTCGGTTTTCGAAAATCGCGTTGGCCACGGCGGGTGCACTACATTTTGTTTAACGAAATTAGACTTTATCGTCAAAGCAATAAGGATTATGAATAGTGAAAATTACATTATTGACCTAGGGTTATAATGAAATTCCATACAACATTATAACCCGGCTAAAGCCAAGGGATATAATGTCTTGCTTTCGGTGAGGTTTATATGATATATAATCCGGCTTTGTCGAGCATGTGGTGTGAAAAAAACAATGGCGTGATTTTAAAACAAACACATTTGATGAATCGATAAATCTAACCAGTGAATGACCGCATATATCCAGATTTGATTCGTATTCCCGCCAAAATATACATTGAAGGTCGTGACCCGTGCATGACAGATATGCAATAAAACTCATCATAGATGCCGTAAAGCAAAATTTAATTTTCTTTTTTATCGTCAAAGCAATAAAGTTTGAAGGCGAGAGATTGCTTTGTTACTGAACGCTTGGTCTATTTTCGCGGGAACTCCATTTTGATTCCACACAGTTTCCGAACGTCGCGCGTCGCCCCGGGGAAGAAATATTGTTATGATAGGGAAAATTGATACGTTTTGTGTGTTGATAAGGGTGAAATTTATTTATTGTCCTAAAAATAATGAGGGATACGATCCGTTTTATAAGTTATTTACTTTATAGGTATATTATGTAGGTTCGGTTTTATTTTTTACATTACACAAAAATTTAAAGTCAAGTTTTTATTCAACTAAGAAAACAGTTTCTGTGAAGAAAATGTCAAGAGTCCAGAAATTACGTTTTATTATTTTGTGTTGCATAATCTTAAAAAGTAACGCACTCTACTCTCTTAAGAAACAAACTACATACCTAACAAAAGAAAGTGTAAAAAAAAAACATTTACCTACAGTTGTAGGTAGATACTGATATCTTATTTTTATCTTATTTATTATTTAACTCAATTATACATTTACTAAAGTTATTTAATTGAAGACAATTTCTTAAATTAGCTACAGGGCTGCGAAGCTCCGAATTAACACAAATAGCCGACAATTAAATAGGGGTGTACACTTTGAAAAGTACCGATGTTTTTATTAGATGTTCCACATCGAAACTTTACATTGGTGTTTTTCTATTTCTTTCGACATTGGACTCGATTCTGCAGACCAGCTAAAATTAATAATTTTAAGTTAGCTCTATTCTTTTCCACCGCTTTGGAAAGGAAAGGGACAGAAATAAGCGACATATTTATTTACAATGTCACAAATGTCAAAAATTCACACTTGCTATTCCAATAGGTACAAGTGTTTAGCAATTTTATCGACGATGTAACAAGGTCATGGATAAAAGTGACAGATAAGCACGTTCATTAAGTTCAAATTTGTTGGTTTTTACATGTTTGACATTACTCTAGATAATCTATGGTTTGTTTCTGTCTTTTTTTCCCTTATTCTATGGAGAAGGATAGGCTAACTTAAATTAAAATTAGGAATTTTAGAAGCGAGGTAAAAGCTAGTAATATATAAAACAAAGTCGCTTCCCGCTGACTGTCTGTCCCTATGTATGCTTAGATATTTAAAACTACGCAACGGATTTAGATGATCTTTTTTAATAGATAGAGTGATTCAAGAGAAAGGTTATTATAGTTATAATATCAGCATTGCACCCGTGCGAAGCCGCAGCGGGTCCAGTCCTATAATAACCGGACATTCAATGTATCGAATAGTTTCGAAAGGTCTCTAGCCGGCAAGCAGACAATATCTAAATAGCTAACGACCAACTTTGCACATTAACCGGCGAGGTCCCACAATGAAGTATTTAGCGAACTTGTCCGGAGAATTTCACGATTTTCGCTCAGGGAATTAGGTATTTTGTAGTGATTTTGTCTTTTGAAACAACTCTGGTTTGTAATTTGAAGGTTAAAGTTTCATTGGCGCAACTGACTTTTATAAAGATGATAAATAGGTTTTGCGATTCATAATAATACAAGATTTTTAAAAGTCACACCAAGGCATTGAATTTATAAATTAGCCTCTTTTTGTCCATTTTTGGTAATTTAAGAAAATCCTTTCTTAGTAGATATTTAAATCATATTTTCAAGAAACTTTCACGTTCCTATGCGTAATAAGTAGTTTCAGTTGTCTCGAGATGAGTGAGTCTTAAATGGCTTTATAATAATAATAATAATAAATAACTGCAAATAGACTGATTGTTCCAATCACGGCTGCCAGTTTTTGCAGCAAAGCAAAATTATGCAGTTTGTGACAATCAGGATTCAGCGTACAGGGTAGTGGAACCACGTAATAAAAAAATTGGTTGTCTGTAAAGTCGGTTTACGGACGATAATTTTACGTGATAACGTCATAAGAAAAATCGATGAAAATTTGCATACTGAATGAAGAGAGTCGCGTCACAAGCCGAACGCTTAGGCCGATCGTGCCTCTCTATCGCTTGTTCCGCGCTCTCGCTTGCACGCTCGGTTCAGGAGGAACCGAAACCGGAAAAGCCAGCGTTCATCGATTTATAAGACGTTATCACGTCAAAACTAAATCTTAGCCGAAAACAGTAACACTGAGATGCCATTATTATGCATAGCAGTCAAACCGAAAAAAATAATTATTATTTGGGTTTCTTGGCGGGAGATGTCATGTTTATATAAAACGTTGATTTTGCTGTTGTCTCGTGTTTTGGCTCAATGTAGATATATTACAACCTTGTGCAGTTGTGCACTGAATATAAAATTCAATATAAGACTTAGTAACTTCAGTCTTCACTCTTCAGTAAAAGTCGTGCACTATTATTTTGCTGTCTTCTCTTTGTAGCTTGTGACGTCGAGATGACTAAGCTCAAAACGAAGTACAAGCGCGGAAAAGGTAATATTTTTATGCATGGACTCTGTAGCAGGGCAATAATAATAAGACTACCACATTTAAGTTTTCAACTGAAGTGCTTGTTTCCATAGTCATGATCACATATGACAAAAAAAAATACAAGGTTCGAATAGGGAGTTTTTTGTTGCTGAATCATAAATTACTATACAAATAAAAATAATTATCTATATGAAAATAATTTTCTAGCGACATAAATTGGCAATTAAATTTTCAGTCGTTCAATAACCAAAATTTATAAAGTTACAAATAGATGTCACTAATGTACCAAAAAAACAATAAAGATATTTTTAATGCAAAAAATATACACTTTCGAATATTGCCACAAAATAATGGCAACAGTTCCTACCTCTCTTTTTGTTTGGCATGCAGAGAAAAAAGTAGCGGGGACTACAACCAGGCTATGTCAGGCTTTGCACTGATAAAAACCCCTATTTTGTTTCTCTTGCCCTAAGACCGAGCCATGGGAAACAGTTTCTTCCATGAGCATAACAAAAACAAATACTCCTGTCCTACATTTTTCTTCGCAGCCCAAATACAATGCGTATTTGACGGTTTAATTCCAGCTTTATCCGAGTCGCAGCAAAAGCGCACTAACGAGCTCGGTGGCAGCATTACTGAGCGCAGTTTTATTTCATTTTATTTTGCAGCGTAACGCAGCTAGCTGGGCTGAGCTCCACTTTCCATGCCCCAGGGCTGGCTATTTAAATAAGAATTATTTGTATTATTTAGCTGATCTGCAAAATATTATAAGACCTACAATTATGTACTACCTACCTGATAACAAAAATAAATGATTGATCGATTGATTGATTGATTGCCTCTCGGCTAGTAATCCTTAAGACAAATTTTAAGAGGTTTCTAAGGCATTTTTTAAGTTTGTGGCTGTTTTTAGTAATAGAAAATATGCTGTAATGTAATGATAATTAAATAACGTTTTAGAAGGCAATGAACACATATACGTTTATAGAAAAAGTTTATATTTATATGATCAGTGGAGCAGCCGTGGACAACACATAATTTCATAACATTCGGAACTGATATTCATGTAGATATGATTACTTAATTCAATTTTCGAACAAATGGATTTAAGCCGCTAAATTTATTCTATAGATAAGAGTACAACCTTACGGCACAAGCTAGCTCGAGTAGGTTTTTGTACGCAGTCAGTGCTACCACCACTAGGTACTTCAGGACCAGTTTTTGAGAACCAAAATAATTAACAGTACAATAAAATAACTCTTGTACACGAAAAACAATATATTTAAACAATGTACCTAAACATTAATTAAAGTAAGTTAGGCGGTCTTATCGCTTTTAGCAATCCCGTCCAGATAGCCTTGGGATGGATGAAACTTAGAGATTAGAACTAAGGTGACGGTGCACTATTATACGGATATACTATACGGGAATTCTTTCAAGTTTCAAGCAAATACTTCTGGACGGATTTTGATGAAACTACACAACTTCAGAATAACTCACACGCTACTTTCTTATTTACACATACTCGTAGATGTCAGTTCCTTTACTAAGAAAAAAATTGATCTCTGCTGCAAACATTCTGAATACGTCGTCGTCTTTGCGAACTTTGAGTATTAAACCAACAGGAGACGTCACGCGCACTAGTTTCTTTGCAAAAAGTCTGCCAATTTCTGCGGGGGGGACGAGGAAACAAACACAAATAATGTTAAAACAAACGCATTTTTTGACAAAACAACTAAACACTAGCTTGAACTAGATGCATACAAATACATTCATCAATCCAAGCACTTCGTGAACTCAAAAAAACAAGTTTTATTTAACAGGTATGCGTGTTGACCGACACTTTTTTTTGCAGAGGGGAACGCCTGTCAGTGGCGTCTCCGGTTGGTTTAATACTCAAAGCTTGCGAATGACAAAACACGAGTTATCTTCTACGAGGTGGCAACCCTACCCTGATAATAATCGTGAGTTCATATGCAGCTGAAGCTGTGGCCGCCACTCGGCGAGAAGTGGGTTATACAACGTACAGCGCATCCCTCGCTTCACCTGGAGCTGTAATTCACTTCTCACTGGGGCACGATATAATAAATGGGATCTAAAAAGTGTACTTGAGGATGTAATTCTGAAAGTTAGGTTGGCACTTTTTTAGGTACGGCGTCGGGTGGCCGAGGATTGTCCAGCTAGGCAGCCTAGTACAGTCAACAAAGTTGTTAGGGTTACATGGCCAGTAACTAAGAACTCATTTTTCTGGAGTGGTTATAAATAAATCTTATTGATTAATGTTTAGAGCAGTGATAGTCTTACGGTTGAAGAGCCGGTCGAAAATCAGTGAGGCTCGGATTCGAATCCAGGCATGTACAGTTGTACCATTGCCCATTTGACAACATAAAGCCTTTAAAAATAAAGACTGAATTAAATCAGCGACACAGGAATCGAACCCATGTATGCACATTCCATAATTAAACATACCATACATACAAATCCATTGGAGAACCGATAGATGAATGTATGCATAGAAAAGTTGATGATAAGCCATGATGTGATCGTCTAGTAATTGGTAGGACCCCTAACATTGTGTAACATCGTAGTAACCCAATTCTTTATAACCCAGTGAATAGAGAGCTTATACCTTACAAACGGTCCGTTAGTTCTAAATTTTTTACATGTTATCTAGGATGGTTGTTAAGTGTTTAAAATGCAAAATGCACAATTCCCCCCCCTCCGCGCCCTCCGCCATCTTGAAAAAACCGAAAAAAAATCGGCACTTTTTTAGATTTTCACTTATATCTTTGTTTCGGTGCATTTTAGCTACAAAACAGTTCTATTCAATGTTGTAGAGAATAAAATTCCCTATAATATACGTGTTAAATTTTGTTTGTAGGGCAGATAGTTCACGAAATATGATATTTTAAAAAAGATAAAAAATTACGCATTTTTTCAAACTTTTTTTCAAATTTTTCAAACTTCTAACTTTAGAACGCTGTAATTCAATTTTGGCCTATTTGAGAAAAACAAGTATTAAGAATAAAAATTGTAGGAAATTTAATTACCTACAAAATGGATGCATACTTTTTTAACCAACCTTACGGAGGGGGCAGTAACCATTAAAATGAAAACAACGGCATATTGTTTATTTGATAAGTTTGAAAAATTTTCGGAAAATGCGCATTGTAACACATCACTGTTACTAGTAACGTAACGTAACCACGTGTTGTCATACGTTCTCAATAGATGGCGCCACGATCGAATTAAACCGCGCTATCGTTTGGTTCATGAGTATTGTATATAGTCTAATAAGATTATTTCTCGGTGTGCTCTCTGGTAACGGTCTCTCCACATCTAATACGTTAGGTTGGAGGATACGACTACACCCAGCAAGAGTGCTTCGCATACGCGGACGCTCTTATCTTGTGAGACCTAATTTTTTCATTAAACTGTGTTCGACCCTACGCCTGGACTTTTCTTCATATTAGTCGCCAAACGCCCTTACAATCTGGCGCCCAACAGTCCGAAACCCCCAAAATTCATTGTTACTCGGTCAGGGCGATTGACAACTGTAAGAAGAAGAAGTTTACAGTCAACAAAGAAGATGCCGAACTTTACGGATCAACAGTTCGAAAAGTTGTTGACTGCCGTTACAAGTAACGCAAGGAAGAGCTCCTTTGCTTCCTGCTCGGCAGTCTTCCATGGGCAAACCAACACTACCGACGTCGAAGTATTCATCGCTGCCACATCCGTTTTTAAGAAAATTGAAAATATTTGTGATGCAGATGCCTTAGCTGGACTTCCGCTGCTTCTTAAAGATGACGCCGCAATTTGGTGGCAGGGTGTGAAGGACAGCATAGCAACGTGGGAAGAATTTATAAAACGTTTACGTAATTCATTCGCTCCAAAGAAACCTGCCTACATTTTGTACCAAGAAATTATGGGAATTAAACAGCAAAACAATGAATCTACAGAAGTATTCGTAGCCCGGAAGCGCATGATGTTTGAACAGCTACCAAAACCAGCGCATACGGAAGTTCAACAACTAGATATGGTATTTGGACAATTAAACATGAAAATTAAAGACAAAATACCCCGAAGATCTGTTGAAACATTTCAAGAATTATTAGAAGCCGCTCATGCTATAGAGCAATTGGAAAAAGATTCGTCGCATACTTTTTACGAAGAAAACCGGTCATCCAAGAAACTTAGATGTACATTTTGCCGAAACTTGGGACATCCAGTCGAAAGTTGTCGAAAAAGAATGAGCTACGAAAATTGCACACCGGCTAACAAGTCTACTGCCAATATTTTCCCGCTCCAAAACACAACATCTTCTGCTTCGCAAGTACCTTCGCCATCTACTCCGAAATTCTCGTGTTATGGCTGTGGAACTCCTGGGGTTGTGCGGAGTAATTGCAAAAATTGTTCTAAACCAAGAGAACTAAGCCAACAGTCAGAAATAGGATTCTGCTATATGGACACGAAAACAGACGCAAGATCAAGGCCAGTTACGTATATCACCGTTGCAGATATAACAGGAATTGCGTTTATTGACTCATGCGCAAAAAGCAGCGTAGCATCCTATCAACTTTACTGCTGTTTGAAGGACAAAGGATACAAATTTGAAAAAGCAACTGTCACAGTAACACTTGCAGACGGGTTTCCTAGAAAACAGGAAATTTTGACAGTTAAAGTACCAGTAACGATTTCTAACCGCACTATCGAAACGACTTTCATCGTATTCCCAAATTCTAGAGAAAACAAAACACTCTTGGGAATTGGTTTTATACAAGACGCAGGCATAGTTGTGAATTTACCACAATTTACCTACCAATTTATAGATGATCCTGAAATAGAGTACGAACTTTACAAGGAAGAGTTTGCTACTTTCAACAGGAAAAGACATTATCCTGACCTATCCATATCTGCTGTTTGCCCAGTTAATGTCATTGAAACAAAACAATTCTGCGGGGAACCCATGACGGGTATTGCTAAAGATAGTAAAGCGGCTATGCCTCTAGAATCTGCGTCTGTAAACCCTCCCTATAAACTAATCCCGATTGATTTACCATCGGAAAAGAAAATTATTTTTGATGGATATTCACCACGATTTACAGACGCCATGTTTCAAGATGCGAAGCTAAATGTTGCTCAAATGTATGATGACATTGAATTATCTCCACATTCAGCGAAATTATTTCCTGAAACATAGTTTGTTACCGAAGCAGCTCTTGCATAGGGGGAGGATGAAGACCTGACTCCAATATGACTTCGACGTCCTATAATAGTTTTATTACATTGTTTTATATTACTTACATTTTTATGCTACATACTTAGGTATCTTTTGTTGTTAATTTCATTTTTGTTTTGTTCTTGTTTTTAATTTTTCTCTTCTCTCTCTTCCTGTTCTCCTCATCGGGACGCTTTCGGGAACAGAGGGGGAGATTGTAACACATCACTGTAACTAGTAACGTAACGTAACCACGTGTTGTCATACGTTCTCAATAGATGGCGCCACGATCGAATTAAACCGCGCTATCGTTTGGTTCATGAGTATTGTATATAGTCTAATAAGATTATTTCTCGGTGTGCTCTCTGGTAACGGTCTCTCCACATCTAATACGTTAGGTTGGAGGATACGACTACACCCAGCAAGAGTGCTTCGCATACGCGGACGCTCTTATCTTGTGAGACCTAATTTTTTCATTAAACTGTGTTCGACCCTACGCCTGGACTTTTCTTCATATTAGTCGCCAAACGCCCTTACAGCATTTTTTTATATTTTTAAAAATATCATATCTCGTGAACTATCTGCCCTACAAACAAAATTTAACACGTATATTACAGGGAATTTAATTCTCTACAACATTGAATAGAACTGTTTTGTAGCTAAAATGCACCAAAACAAAGATATAAGTGAAAATCTAAAAAAAGTGCCGATTTTTTTCGGTTTTTTCAAGATGGCGGCGGGCGCGGAGGGGGGGGAATTGTGCATTTTGCATTTTAAACACTTAACAACCATCCTAGACAACATGTAAAAAATTTAGAACTACCGGACCGTTTGTAAGGTAACCCCCCTTATTTGGTCTCTATTCACTGTACTATTAAGAGGTAGCAGGTATCTTTAGAGGTGATTTTGAATAAAACCAAAAATTAATATTAAATTGAACAAAGTTTATTCCTAGAAGCATCTACTGAAAACATAGAATCTATGAACATAAAACAATGAATTAAATAAGTATAGAATTTTACATTCTTCATAATTTGTGTATCTAGAAGTAGCCTAATGCCTTTGGATTTACCTAGAACAAAATAGAAGGAAACCAATAAGAAAATGAATGATGAATAAGAAAATGGTTTGAATAAATAAATAAATAAATATTTTATTTTATAAATATGAATATTATAAAAATAAAAATATGCTACCTACTCCCTATCCTATTATGATTATTGGCCCCTTAAGGGGGGGACAGTACCCCGTGGATCGGTGTCCACACTCTCCCCTCCAAACCAAGTCAGATCTTGTAATGGAGCAAAAGAGAGTCCCCGTACTATCCTGTGCGCCTCAGCCAAGACTGGGGTAGCGCTCCACCATGCAATGCAAGCATCAGTAAAATTGTTTAGACTCCATAAGAGCATTTGAGCAGACATATAGTCTAGATTGTTTGGTATGTATTCAAATACATAAGTTGTATGATATATAATGATTTTAGTGCTGTATAGCAACATACTCCATCATTGAGCAGGTATTGTTCGGCCACAAGGACCAGTGATGAGGGCGCGATGCGCAAGCGTAGGATAGAACGTCAGATGGTTCATCAAGCTGTGATGCTGGGCGTCAAGACTCAGTGAAGTAAGCATTTAGGGGAGCTGTCTAGAATTGAACTCAGCCAGAAAGTCAACCATGGAGTAGAAATATAGATAGAGTGTGACGATGGTATGGATGACAGTCAGGGGAGCCGATAGTCGACAGTTTTGCCATAGCCACCCACTGGACTCGTTGCTGTGCAGAGACAGGGATGACCAATAAGAGGAACCGACCAAGCTTAGTTTTGTTGTTGGAACAATAAAACTCTCCGATAAGAGGTTGTCACCATACAGCGTATAATCATTTTTAAAATATGGTTTTAGATGATTAATCCAAGCCAACCACACTAGACCAATGAAAGCACTAGCATGAAGTTAAAGAGGAGACCGTAGCATTGTACTATCAGTCAGTTTGTTGTTTGTCCATAATAAAATGGTAGGTATATTGATTGGTATATGAGGAACCGGCTTCGCCAGTAGCATTTAGCTGCCTCTACCACCGTTTTAAAAGAGAGACCTAGCCATACAGTAGAAACGGCACTACCATATGGCAAATCGGCCAGTAGTTTGTTGTTGCTGGATGGAAAGCATAAAATATTCACATAAATGGTTGATACTATAAATAGCAATAGAATTTCAGATATTGTTGTAGCTAAGTAGTTACCCAGCTAGATATGTTTATCAACTTATATCCCTCTAGATATCAGTAATCATGTGTCCTTAAGCTCTAGTATTTTCTTATTAGAATGTAATTGATGATAAATGGTGAGTATTATGACTCTTTGGTGTTCCTAGCTGGTAAATAATGAAATAAAGAACCCCTGCCTAATTTTGTGAATCAAAGATTTCCTAGCCTAGATATTCCTTTGGTAGCATTGAGTCCTTCATATGATACCTATTCAGCCTAAGAGCCATGAAATTAAGAATTTCTCAGATTATTTGTAACTTATCTTCTAGTAACATAAAATAAATCATAAAGCTTAATTTAGTATTCCTAATTAATTTGATGAGGCTGTCAACATAGATAGAAACCTAGATTATTTGACTGAATCCGCATAGACATGTACTTAGTATTATACTCTAGGCCCTAGACCATTTAAATTGCCTTATTTTATACCTACTGCCTTATCATACCTACATCAACATCTCATATAAGGCTGTCTGTCCGTTTGATCAGATTTTATGTAGATATAATGACTCAACCTGAGTGGGGGTGTGTGAATAATGAGCAAACTGATTGGCCAGGACTTCGCTATGCTGTATTTTACGCAGTTACGCACTCTCATGCAATTATGTAAGCATTTAGCCAAACAGCCTGGCCACCACCACGCAACTCACCCTCTCTGTTGAACAGATTAGCTTAGTGATAGAACCAATACGACAGCCAGTACATCTAAACCAATCTCTCTCACATTTTAGTAGATTTTCACCATAAAACTATGTGTCAGTCAGATCTTAGTCTAGATACGTACCTACGTAGGTACGCATTTGCCTATTTATTACCTATTTATTTATTTCTACTTATAAAATTACGACAAGACATTTCGCAGGGCGACAGAACACAGAAAATACAACAAGTTGAGTGGACCCTAGGATATATTTCCTAACAAATTCCTGAGCTTCAATATGACCTAATTTCGCCTACCCATAAGAACACTCCACTTACCTTCTGCAGGCTATGAGATTCATACCTGCCCATTTCCATCGTAGGAGCCGAAGCTCGCTCGTCACTAACACTCACTTTGAAAGGCCATGGATACAACACACAACAGAAACCAAGAACCACTCCAGCACTCCGCTTGCGTTCCCAGAGCTCTGGCGCCTCGGGGCCCACGAGTCTGTCACGCTAGACGCTACCTAATCGAAGCTAATTCCCTATTCTCACACAAATATCGACTTCACCATACTCCAGAAATACTGAAACGCATTACTTTTCACGATAGAACATAATATTCCTATTCTAGACCATGTAAATCCCTAATTTCTCTCGCAAAACCGGCAAGCGCGTGGGCAGCCATCTTGCGAATCCCCCCCGATTCTATCCAAAAACTAGCATAGTGACTCGCACGACTCCAAAACCCGAACTGTCCCGATCTTCCCCAATCGGCGTCTTTTTATCTCTTTCTTTCATTCAATTTCCTAACTACTTGTCTATCACTCCACATCATTCACCCTTCCGTCCTTCTAATAACGCCTAAAATTCTCCTCGTTTATTCCCCCGGAAGAGCGGACGCGGCCTTAGTCACGCCACTGGCGGTAGCCAATCAGACCCTCTTCAATCGGTTCTGGACCATATTTGGACATGTTTTCGGGCCCGACGCGGCTCATCTGGGGGCATGGTAGTGCCCCCGCCAAGTCAAGCAAAAAGCAATATCATTATTTCCTGCTACCGCTTTCCTAGTAATATCTTTCTCACACAATATTTTCATTCTTGTCTTCTCTTAATAATGCTACTTGCTACTAGATGGCTTGTTTTAAAGACTAGGTTTCGCTTCTAATTGTTCTTAAAATCTAATCTATTATTTAAATTAAAATTGTTATTAATTTTACTCATAAAATATCTTATCTAGAAAGTGGGAACCGTCACACAGTCAAGAGCACGCTAAGCTTGACACTTTGGACTTTGACCCGGCCCTGCATTATATGGCGCGCAGTACAAATCAGAGCTCGCTCTTGACTGTACCAATGAGTTTTTCAAAAACTTACGTACATATTTATCACTAGCTCGACGGTGAAGGAAAACATCGTGAGGAAACCCGCAGGTCTCAGATTTAATTCTGAGACATGTGTAAAAAGACCCGGTCCGGCGATGGGCTCACCACTTATCACGTTTAGGGATCCAATATATCTCGTGAAATGTGGGTATATCCAGTAATTGAATACCTCTGCCTACCCCCTCGGGGATTAAAGGCGTGAGATTATTATTTGATTTTTATCAACTAAATCTTAGTTTCTGGTCATGTAACCCTAACGACTTTGTTGACTGTACCTACTGTAGGGGTAGCACCAAGGCGGTAGACAGTATTTTGCGCGCGAGTTTAAATCTTTAAATCTTTGTCTTTTACTGGTTTTACTGCAAACCAGTAGCGTAGCGTGCTTAAGCGGGCCAAGTATAAAAATTTGTTTGGGGGTTTAGCCTCATGAAGGCTAAAGATTTCATACAAAAGAAAAAAAAAATGTGCATAAAATTAAAAGAAATATTTATTTCATCATTGTTATCTATCTGTCACTTATCCCAATTATTTTTTTTAATCTTCAACGCTATCTATAGAAACGATCAATTGAAATGAAGGACTTAAGTTTTTTTCAACTAGGACTGTCAAGAATCTACGATTCAATACCGTCCGTGCGCTATCAAAATCAAGAGTGACTTGTATCGAAGAGTGCGTCTCTCGATCGAGCCATCCAATCCACTAACAGCCACCGAATAGAGTTGCGACTCAGGACTCGGCTAACAGTAATTTGATATGAGGCGTTTTCCACAGCTGTTTCCACGAATTTTATACAATAGATGGCTCTTAATCAGTTAAGAACCGCCGTTTCCAATTAAACGTCTATTGTGTCTGTGATTCATGGTCTGAGAGGTTAAACTATAAAAAACTCCTTGCTTGCTTTCTAAAAGATTTTATAAAAAAAAGTAGCTCTCATTCACAGATAAAGGGACGTAATGACCTAATCTTCAAGTAGACGGAGTAGCAGACAAGGTTGTCTGCGACTAAGGAAATATTAAAAATATAAAAATTTAACGCCTTTTTTCCCTGAAAGAGGTAGGTTATATAGTTTATTCCTGGAAATCTCCAATTCCCACAACTTTATTGAACCCCTAAATTACTATTATTATTAATTATTATCTAATATCTGAAAATGGTTTCTTTTTTTTTTTGTCAATTCGGGTTTCCTGTCAATTACCCTTAAAAAATAGACCGTAGGCCGAAATAAAGTCTACTATCGAATGCAACTCTAGTTGCATTGGCAGCGTCGTTCCTCAAACAAGTCGTAGTTGCATCCGTGCAATCAGATAAAACGTCGCATCCTTTGTGTTGTTGTGATCTATTTGAATTTCTTTTCGAAGCTTTTCAATTCGGAAGCTTGATAGTCGTATTTATTGTCGTGATTCTGCTTTATTCAGTTCTGTAGTTTTTAGTCCGTACCCAAAGAGTGTTAATGATGAGAATGATCAGTGATCGAGTCCCATATCACTAAGCTTCCACTATCCGTCAATCAGTCCGTTACAAGTAGACAATGTAAAATTTTACTTTTTAACTAAAATTAAAGGGAAGATACAAAAAAAGAGTTTTTTGGCCTCATTATATCCCATATTAATAATGGCCGATAGTCGCTATAAAAAAAATAAGTGTTTTTTGCTCTATTAATTTAATAAGCAATGTCGCTATATCCGTCTGACTGTTTGTGGTCTAGTTCTTGTTAAATACGGAAAGGATTTTGATAAAGTTCCACTACTTTTCCGGAACTTGCACCCTATGTACACACCTTAATAAAAAAAATACACACCGTATTGTGATAGGTATTATTATTATTAAAAATAACAATATAAATATACACTTACTCATCGCGGATTCATTAAAAATATCATTGTTTAATTGACACTGTCATGTTTAACGAACTGCATTCTTAAGCACTGCCGAACTTCGGTTGTCGTCAATTGACGTTTAATTTCCTCAGTATATGTCGCTTCACTTGTATTCAGAACGGGGGTACACAGGGTGACGTTTTTGTTACATTTCAGTTGATATTGTGAGTTGGAAAACGGGTGTGGACATGACATGAAATGAGGTTAAAAACTTTTTTTTTCTGTTAACATGGGAAGGAAAAAAAATAGAAATCCTCTCCGCACAGAAAAAAACCTGCTCTTTGGCACCTTATAGCAGTCTTCTTAGTAAGTAAGTAACAAATTTTTATGGTACCCCGATAAAAATGTTGTCAATGTCAATTCTGTTGGCGGTCCGCCTATTCTCATATTACAAACTAGACGACTATATAAATGACAATGACCGGAGTGATACCACGGCCTCACAGAAAACCAGTAAAGCAATGCATTGCGGTTTGTTGAGTGAATGAGGTAACCGGAGGCCCCAATCCCCCCTCCCGCTCCTCTCCCCTCCCCTCCCCCTACTCCCACCTCAAAGGTCGGCAACGCAGTTGTGACTCTTGAGTTGCAGGTGTCCATGGGCGACGGACGTCACTTACCATCAGGTGACCCGTCTGCTCGTTTGCCCCCTTTTTTAACATAAAAAAAATGATGCTTGGAACAGATTTCCTCCAGTCCAGCGCAATACGATAGCGAAAAACAAACAAAATTATGTAACCCAATTTAGTATTAAGTAACAATTTATTAAAAGAATATTGTGTTGAGGAGTTTCTTGCCCCGCTTCTTCTCCTCAACCATACATGCTAAAGCGGTGGAGTTGAAATGACGTTCAATAAGTGGACTTGTAAGTTCCTATTTTGAATAAAACATTTTGACTTTGAGTCCATCTACAATTATATTAAAACCAATTCAAAAAACACTCCCTCTCTGATATAAAAGTCTGGTTATATTTAATACGAGTAATTCTGTCACTTCACATCTCGAGGCGTTTAGACCTCACAAATTCCATTTCTCGATTCATTTAATTAGCAGAATACGCTTTCAAATAACATCACATCATACTGTATGTGACAAGGGGTTGTTTGTAACAAGTAGTAACAAGTATTGTGCTATTTGGGGCAGACTGACACAACTCGTAATGAGATGTCATTCCAAAATGTTCGCATCGAGGTTACAAATATACAGGGGTAATTTTATATAGGTAAAATTCGAGCTAAGATAAAAATAAATAGTACCTAATATAGTATTTTTGAAGTAAGTACATATGTATTTAAGGTTTTTAAAAGGGTTTATGTCCAACACAACAATAATCAACCTATCACTGCTATATTTTGTAAAATTATTGTAGACGCATAAAAATATTAATTAATGCATTGTAGTGACATCTATCGGTCTGCATATAACAACAAGCACCATAGATGGCAAGCACGTAACGTCACAGACTGTGTTCTAAGCCGTGCTATAAAAGTTTTCATAAAGGTAGAGCGACCCACGGAGAGTTTGTATTATACAACTGTCCAACATACAGAAAGAAAGCTGAAAACTTATCAGCGCTTATCGGCGCTGGTCCATTCTACATAAAGCAAGCAGATTGAAGCAGAGCGAGCAAAATGTTGTACGATGATTGGCGGGCGGCACCAGCGCTGACCGGCGCCTGTCGAAGATTGTCGGCGCTTATCAGCGCCGATCGGCGCTGGTTCATATAAATGCCTGCGCCGGTTACCTGCGTAGACCGGCGCCTATAAGCGCTGATAAGTTTTCAGCTTTCTTTCTGTATACGGCTTTAGACCGCGGTCGCCAGGCACCATCACCTCGCCTTCCCTTTTCAAAATGGAATATCATTCCACCTCCGCTCCTCCAGAGCGTACATTCACTATCGCATAAATCCCCGAAAATTGCCGCGAAAACATATGTAAAAAAGGGCTCCATCCGCGACAACAAGGAAAATTGTTACCACCAAGATATACGAGAATATATACAAGGAATGTATTACGCAAAGAGAACGGAAAAATAATACGTTTTTCCTCACACAAGGAATTTTAATAAACGGTCCTTGTGCTGAGGGGGTCCGTGAAGAGTAACCACAGGCTTTTAGGCCTTCAGCCTTTGACAAATACTTTCATTATTTAAAAAATATATATTTGTTATTCTTTTTGACCTTTGTGGAGGGAGTTTTATGAATACCTTTTCTCTAGAGCTTGCATTTTCTTAGGTTCAAGAAACAAAATTATAACAAAGAAAGCGCAGGCAAGTTGTACAAGTTTTGCCCGGCTGTTTGTTTGCTGACTGGAGCTAGTCAATGGGTTCGATTCTGCATTACAGCGCCTAAACTTATTTTAGTTTAGTTCTGTCACTTTCTTTCTCATAGAGAAGAAAAGACACGAGTGATATTTAGTCCCGTCAAATTAAAATTAGTCCTGTCAACTAAGGCATTTCTTAACGTGTTTAGTGCATATGTAAATAAGTCACGACTAAAATACAGCCTCTGACAGGACTAAATTCCGTAGGTTATCTTCTATCCCTTTTCTTTTTTTGAGGTAAAATAAAGACAGGAAAAAACTAAAATAAGTTTAGTCGCTGTAATGCAGAATCGAACCCTGACAATTTATTTGTAGACACGGTAAAGTGGACGGCATAGGAATTTAGATGTAGGGAGGGAGTCATTCTTGTTTCCCAAATAAATGGCGACAATACCAGACATTTTGCGATATCGGTCGATAATTTTAGTTTACATATTTTGCATCAGAATCACGAAATAAAATTTAATTAAGGCTTTTATATTTTAAATCTTTATACTGCATGCATACATTTAACTTTAGAAGTAAAATTTTCAAATAAAAAATCAAAATTTTAAATAAAAATTCAAACCGACAAAAAATAAGATCCTTTTAAACTGGAAACGGAAATATATGGATTAACATACCAAAAAAATAATACGTGTCGAATTGAGAACCTCCTCCATCTTTAAAGTCGATTAAAAAAGGAAAAAGGGTAGATTTATAAAGTCAAAGTCAAAAAGTTTTTATTCAATGTAGGGGCATATAAGTCCTCTTATTGAAAGTCATTCACACGCTTCGGTATGTATAGTTGAGGAGGAAGCATATAAAATTACATAGTAGAAAGGGGATAACTATATGAATAATTTCCCACTCATCCTCCGAAGAACGTCAAAATGAAAGCCGTGATAAGCTTGTGGCTTAATTAAATCACAGAAGCTTTCCCAACAAAACCAAATAATGCAAGCGCTCCATAATCTCACCTGTATATCTTCACGCCACTCAACTTGATCGGGGAATTGTTGTTGTCGCTGGTGTCTCTAGACGATATGTTTTTAGGGTTACCAAAATGGCGATTGCGTCGGTCTGTCTATCACAGGTATTTTTTAGAAACTATTAATGCTATTTAGTACTTGTTGAAATAGGTTTAAATAATACATGCCTACGTTTATTAGTCATGAAAGAATTTTGATTGGTTGATTTAATTTTGAGAAAAAAAATAGGCTTTGGTGGCTTCTCGAACACAGAAATAACAACAAATAACATAGAACTCCAAAGAGTACAAAACCGACTTCAACTTAAGTACAGCACGGCCGTTTTAACATGACAGCTCTGAAGTTGCGCAAATTACTGCGCAGTAACATTTTTAGCGACCATATGGCGGTAGGAGGGGGATTTGCGCAGGCGAAGCCTATGTTCAGAGAAGCCAAGTTAAAACGGCCGTACTGTACATATATGATTTTCTCATGGATGCCATTGTCAGAACTGAACCAAATTGAAATAAAATGTTGAATATTATGCAAAACAGGCTATTACTGTTTGCATTTAGAGAATCTTCATGGACGAGTTTAGAGTGCCTTGTTATTAGACTATTGACATTTCAAACTGTAGATACTTTTTGTACCTATAGAAAAAAATATATATTTTGTAATACATATTTTGTAAATTAAAGTCTTTTTAGCGCGATTCGTCGATTTGGTGGTCATTGTAACAGCGACGGTCCATCTTATTGGTGTGCGTCCTCTATTCCTCTCGCTCTCCATGCGGCCTATGAAATGCCTATGAACCATGGGACATTTGTCAATCCTCTCCATTTCATACAATACCATGGGGCAATCTTATAGTTTCATTATATTGCGAGTGAAACCGGAAAGAGCTGGCATTTCGATAAAGGTCTGTTTCTTGACGTGATAGCATCCATCTTTTCATTTACCTACCATGTGAATCGTGTGACATACGATATGATAGATCAGTAATATCCGGTTTTGGCCGGATAAATGAAGCGGGCAGCATAAGAGGCGTGTACACAGTCAACCGCTCGTCGTGTGAGCTCACCTCTCGACGTTTAATATCCGGGTATTCCCGGATGCTAACCGGTTTAGCTGCGTAGGGGACGTATAATTTTACGGATATCGTTAAATTGTCCTGGAGTGCGATTTTTGAATCTCACTGGTGATATCAAAATCACCGGTGACTAAAATTATCACCGATGACTTTCATGTCACCATTTTCCAAAAGCCGTATTTTTGAAAGTCACACGCTGTTTTCAATAAATCGTCGCAATCACAAAATATCACTATCGAGCCCCGCTGCTAATTCTTCTGAAAAACATACTTTGGCACTTTTGGCAGATGTCACATACGTAAACTGTCAAAAACAATCGCATGGTGATTTCAATTAGGGGCACTCGTAAATCGATATCATAGGTATGACAAATTCAAGTCACCGATGAGTTTCAAAAATACAAACTTTCGGAAATCACTCACATCGGTGAGAATTAGTCACTTGGTGAGATTCAAAAATCGATCCCCCGTGCCTTAAGTTTTTATAGGTGTTTAAGCAGGTTAAGTCTAAGGTAAGGAAAGATACAGTTGAACTTTGTCCTTATATGTCTTCGTTACAATCCTACTAATAATATTATAAACGCGAAAGTTTGTATGGATGGATGGATGTTTGTTCCTCTTTCACGAAAAACTACTGAACGGATTTTGATGAAACTTTACAGTTATATAGCTTACTAGCGACCCGCCCCGGCTTCGCACAGGGGCAATAATAACACTAAAACATTTCTCTTGAATCACTCTATCTATTAAAAAAAACGCATTAGAATCAGTTGCGTAGTTTTAAAGATTTAAGCATACAAAGGGACATAAGGACATAGGGATATAGGGACAGAGAAAGCGACTTTGTTTTATACTATGTAGTGATACATCAGAATAACACATAAGCTATATTGATTCGCTTATCCCCGTATTCCCACAAGTGCGGGAATTACGCGGGTTAAACCGCGGGGAGGTGCTAGTTTATAATAATAATCTCACGCCTTTTTATCTCGTTGAGTGTAGTGCGCCCTGATCTATATTTTAACCGACTTTAAAAAACGAGGAGGTTCTCAATTC
Organism: Ethmia dodecea; assembly: GCA_963855545.1. NCBI lineage: Eukaryota > Metazoa > Arthropoda > Insecta > Lepidoptera > Depressariidae > Ethmia > Ethmia dodecea. The sequence goes on from OY979448.1 coordinate 1,338,228, forward strand.
AACGAGTATGTTTTTTAGGAAATATTTACAAAACTTCGACGTGGAGTGTGTGCTGATCAAATAACAGACCAAGTGCCTTGTGTGTTTTAATTATAAAATAAATAAATTAAGGAAGAAGAATGATTAAAATTAAGCAGTGATAGCTTTACGGTTGAAGAACCCGCATCTCATGATAACTCTGCTAGGCTCGGGTTTTTCAAAAAAACTTACGTACATATTTATCACTAGCTCGACGGTGAAGCAAAACATAGGGAACCCGCAAGTCCCAGAAATAATTTTGAGGCATGTGTAACAGACGCGGTCCGGCAATGGGCTCACTATCTATCACGCTTAGGGGTCGAATATAATTACTCGTGAAAAGTAGGTATTTCCAAAAATGGTAGTCGAAACCCTCGGGGATAAAAGGCGTAAAATTATTTATTTACTTATATTAAAACATTTTTTCTTACTTTCTTATTATTATATTATTATTATAATCTCACGCCTTTTTTTTATCCCCGAGAGGGTAGGCAGAGGTATTCCATTACTGGATATACCGACGTTTCACGAGATATATTGGACCCCTAAACGTGATAGGTGGTGAGCCAATCGCCGGACCGGGTCTGTTTACACATGTCTCAGAATTAATTCTGAGACCTATGCGGGTTTCCTCACGATGTTTTAGTTCACCGTCGAGCTAGTATTGAATATATACGTAAGTTTTGAAAAACTAATAGGTACATGCCCGGATTCGAACCCAAGCCTCACTGATTTTCGGCAGGCTCTTTAACCGTTCGAGCTATCACTGCTCTTTTTTTGATGATTTTGTTTTAGTATTATTATTATTTGTCAATAATATTGTATTTAATTGTCTGACATAAAAATTTAGATTTTGTAAAATTTATTTAAGTTTATTTATTACAATTTTACAAGTACGGTACGAGTAATACAAAGTACATTGCTACTTTAAATAAAATAGGCCCGCGCCAGAAACGGCACTAAATCCTCAGCTTGGCGACCGATTTTTAAATTACTTTTGAGTGACATGTTCATTTCGTAAAATTAAATGCCAATCGAGTAATATTCACTCCCTTATCCGTTTTTGCACGTTGACTCCGCAAATAAAAGGCGAGGGTCATCAACATCAGCAATGACGCTCAAAGGTAAATACAGTTCAATTTTGTTTGTCATTCTCCAATAACAAGTGAATTGCGTTGAAATTAAGCTCGTATTCGCGTGACTGACTCCTATATGTAAACATAGTCATCCACATTAATTAATCCACTGATACTTTTATGTTACGCTCATGCCCTATTCTGTAGGGGTTGGCAGATGTATTCTGTTCTATGAAACACCTACTTTTTACCAGGGTGTTTAAGGGTCCAGGGTAAACATGACGGGTAACACACCGGCCTCAGAGCTAAGTCCGTGGGAATACGGCGATAAAATATAGCATATGTGTTATTCTGGTGTATAAACTATGTAACTGCAAAGTTTCATTAAAATCCTTTCAATAGTTTTTGCGTAAAAGAGCATACAAACTTTCACGTTTATAATATTAGTATATAGGATCTAAATAAGTTAATTGCTAAGATTCGCTTCAGTCAAGCTCATTCGAGGAAATTGTTTCCCATCCGAGAGACTAACTGGATAATAATTTTCGCAGATTAACCGCAACAGAACCATAGCAGCTATGTTAGATAATAGATGAGAAATTATACACATCCAGTTATTATAAACTCGGCAACAAAACAGTAAAAAGAGTTTTCACAAGATTAAAAAGGTCATTATGATACGGTACTACACTAATAGATCGGCTATGATTGATCACAACATCGGCACTAAATCAGATTTTTCCAAAATAACTTGTTTTGTGTTCTTCTACATCCCTACTAATATTATAAAAAGGAAATATTTGTGTTTCTGTATGTTTTTAATTAATAAACTCAAAAACTACTGCACCGATTTAAAACATTATTTCGCCAGTGGAAAGCTACATTATCACTGAGTAGCATAGGTCATATTTTATTCCCGTATTCCCACGGGAACGGGAACTACGTGGGTGAAACCCCGCAGAACCGCTAGTTTATAATATTATTGTAGAAGTGTAGATGTAACTGTTGAGTATCAGCCAATGTCTCTGAAGAGAATAATTAGAGATGAGTCTGACATTCATGCATGAGTCCCAGATTCAATTGCGGTTAGATAAGATACATACATACATACATACATAATCTCACGCCTATTTCCCATTGGGGTAGGCAGAGACAACAGACCGCCACTTGCTACGAACCTGGCAGATCTCTCGCGCTTCCTCCACATCCATCAAACGACTCATGCATGCTCGTCGGTTTCGGGTACTCTTTATCTGGCTTTTCTTCAACACATCGCCGATCTGATCGATGTAGGTACGCCTAGGTCGTCCTCTACCGACTCGCCCATTCACAACACCCTTGTATATTTGTCTCGTTAGACGACTTTCATTCATTCGCTCAATGTGACCAAACCACCTGAGCATTCCATTTTCAATCCTAGTCACTATATCATCTTTCAAGCCGCAACGCTCTCGCTCGCGCTCGCTCGATCTCGCTTAGATAAGATACAGTTTTCAAAATATATTACTAGCTCGACAGTGAAAGAAAACATTACGAGGAAACCCGCAGGCTCTGGAGTTGCTTTGACAAGGGCTTGACTTTTAAGGGTCCGAAAAAACTATGAAAATTGAGCACAGAAATGTAAATACCTAGTGTATTTTCACGACACCTATACTTTTACTTCACAATTGCTTATAATGTTATTTTAGCTGTAAGTTTTCCGAAAAATAAATAAATAAATAAATAAAAATTCCGTTTAGAAAAAGCTCCTCACATTTTAAACGACATAAAAAGGTCACCAATCTACCCTTACGGTAACAAGCAGTTTCAGCCAGTTTAAAACCAGTTCGAGCCGGATATATCCAGTAAATTTGTTCGAAGGAGATTTTTATGTGCGCGCTATAAAGTTCGCCCCAAATGGACTCTCCACTCCGCGGCAAGTTAAAAATGGAGGTACTCCCAGCTACCAGAACTTATAAAACTTGTAAGAAAACTTGTGCTTTATTGGACTGTGCACTTGAAGGGAACAGTTGACAAATGTTTTAATTTACTTTGCTATGTTAACGCAATGGTATTGTGTTTTGTTCTGCCGGATAAAGAAAAAGATTTCATCAATAATTTTAAAGCTTTCTAGTAATCTGAAAGTCATGACAATATGTGGTACAATACAATGACAGCAAAAACTACATTAAAATCCGACCAGCCGCAGTTATTGCGTGATATAGTACCTACCTAAACAAATACCTAGATTAAAATAAAAAAGACGTGTGGAACTCCCCGTCCGACCGACCGGCCGACCGACCGACCGACCGACCGACCGACCGACCGACCGACCGACCGACGGACGGACCGACCGACCGACCGACCGACCGACCGACGGACGGACCGACCGACCGACCGACCGACCGACGGACGGACGGACGGACGGACGGACGGTCGGTTGGTCGGTCGGTCGGTCGGTCGGTCGGTCGATCCGTCCATCCGTCCGTCCGTCCGTCCATCTACTATCTGGCTAACTTGGCTTTGGATTATGCCCAATAAACAAGCCACGCCTCCGTGCCCGTCGGAGTGGGGAGCGTGAGGTTTTTTCGTTACGGAATTTCTGGATTCGGTCCCCGCGCTCAAGGCCCGCGATAGAAGCTATGCAATAGCTTAAAAACCAACGAACACGCAGTTCACGTACATTTATTGGAATACCTATTACACAGACAGATAATGGGTTCGATTCTGCATTACAGCGACTAAACTTATTTTAGTTTATTCCTGTCTTTATTTTACCTCAAAAAAAGAAAAGGGATAGAAGATAACCTACCGAATTTAGTCCTGTCAGAGGCTGTATTTTAGTCGTGACTTATTTACTTAAATATGCACTAAACACGTTATGAAATGCCTTAGTTGACAGGACTAATTTTAATTTGACAGGACTAAATATCACTCGTCTCTTTTCTTCTCTATGAGAAGGAAAATGACAGGACTAAACTAAAATGAGTTTAGGCGCTGTAATGCAGAATCGAACTCAATATCGTCATTTATGTATGTACTGAAGTGACCACTGATTTTGATCAACATTGTACAGTCAAGAGCACGTATGCACATTGAACTTTGTAACGTTCTTATTACAATCGCTTTAGGGGTCAGACTCGCACTTTAGGTATAAAGCTTTATGTGCTCTTGACTCTACATAGAGCTATGCAATGCAATAGGTATAAAATTTCCTATATATAAACATGGAATAACTTGACTGATACTGCCAGCACGGAATATGCATTCAGTATCAGTATGCCAGTGACTTCCGAAGCACGTTTCCTGAATATTGCTATATTCATGCCTGGAGCATGCCGAGGTTGCTTGGCTTTCTGGAGAAATACGTGTTCACTTGAACTTAGGTATAAAGTTCTTACATATCACACATGTAGGTAGAGTAGGTACAGTCAGGAGTAATGTTGTAACATGAAAACATCCTTGAAATTCAAAATCATGTAGCAATATTAAATCGCAAAAATTTGTAAGTATGCTAAACTGTGGCCAATAATTATGTAAACGCTAAATTGTGTCAAAATAAACTACACATTTTTATCAAATTAAAGAAATTGTTATGGATAGTTAAAAATGATATTGGAAGTGTGTTGAAGTTTTTCTGATTTGTTTTTCGATTATATATTAACGTGGAATAAATGTATACCTTATTTTAATGGTTAGTTAGATCATTTAGAATAAATTGTCGTACACTTCTTTCCTTCCTTCCTATCTCTTCCTTATGGTAAATAACGCCTAGTAAAATGAATTAGTTTTTCCGTCTATAGAAAAAAGGAAAATTTACTATGGTTAATGTTCCGAATCCATATTGAATGTAACAACTCCATTTTTAGGGTTCCCTACCCAAAGGGTAAGACGGGTCCGTCTGTCTTTTTGTCTGTCCGTCTGTGACCAGACTGTATATCATGAACCGTGATAGTTAGACAGTTACCATTTTCACCGATGATGTAGGTATTTCTTGGTTTATAAATGGTGTAACTAACCCGACTTAGTTCTATTTATTTATTTAACTTCATGTACCAAGAAAATGTACACATGGCGAACTTAATGCCTAAAGGCATTATCTACCAGTCAACCATCAGGCTAAGCATATTTATATAAGTATATATAGATATATTACCATTGTGTTGTTACTTCATGTCCATAGATACCCTATCAGCTCGACTAATTGAAGGCCTGTTTTCTCCTGGCAAAAGTTTTAACCCGCAAGTTCGTTAAATTAAATGTTCTAGGGTTGGCAACAATAAAACACTGTTGGTAATCCACAAAGAGATTTAAATATAATGGGGCATAGAGGGGGCATTGGGAATATTTTCATACAAAACTTTGAAGCCTAAGCGTCATGTCCTTGTCATGTCAGTTAGTATGAACGCGAGCTGTCATTCGGTCGAAATTGTACTAGACTTATTCCACTTGGAATAACTTTTGACTTCAAATTTTCCTCGCTTTGTCCCCTCTATGCCCTATTATATTTAAATCTCTTTAATAATCCATAAACTCCCAAAAAACATTATGGTGTTTATCTGTTATTTTTTACCGCCAAAAGGCGCCATGACTCCATTTTTTTTTTTTTTATCTTATTTTAAGGCATTGGCATTGTAGCCATCAGCACTAAACACGTCACGAAATTCAAAATTTTTAGCTCTGCTTCAGAGCTATGCCCAAAAATATATAAGTTTCTTCAAAACTTATCGAAATATCACTTGGTTATCAACAGTAAAGCAATAGTGCACTTTACTGAAGATTTTAGAAGGCTTCTTGAGGTAATTCGAAAAAGTCCATCGTACGCATTTTATCAAATTTCCAATTCACTGCACACTATCACGGATATTTACCACATAATAAACTATCATTATTATAAGCTAAACTCCAAAATATACGGCAAAATGAAAATTTTACAAAAAACATGACGTCCCTCTTCGGATTCCCGCCAAAAAGCCCCATGACTCCATTTTGTCCTCTGACAGCGAGGAGATTTTGTGTATGCTTAAAATCTCTTTGGTATTTTCGGCACGAGCATTGCGGTACGTAACTGTCTATGTAAGGACGCAACAAGACGCATCTTATATGCATGGTAAAATATTTTTTCGTATAATCCTCCTAATATTATAAACCCGAAAGTTTGTGGATCCTGGACAGATGGAAGTCTGTTACTCTTTCACGCAAAACTACTGAACGGATTTAGATAATACTTTACAATATTACGGCCCATACGTCAGAATAACATATTGGCTACTATTTATCCCAAAACGCAGCCGCAACCGCGAGTAAAAGCCAGTGTTTAATATGAACGACCTGACTTACAAACATAATTTTCAAAATACAATGCGATGTTTGCCTTCTTCGAAAATGATAAATATGTAAGTAAGTTTTTAGAAAACTTATTGGTACTTTTAGGATAAGACCCCGATCGACCACTAATCTAGACTAGTACGGCTCGTGTGTTCACGTGACTTAATACCTACTTTAAGTATTGAAAATACTCAAAAGGATTTAATATGATGTGATCTTGCAAAATATTGACTTTCCTTTATTAGGATCACGTCACAAAATATATTTTCCTTTATAGCTGATGTGTTTGGTGATGGGATTATAGGAACCTAGTGAGTAGTTTCCGAGACTTGGAAAATAAATTTGGAGCCCTTTCAAAAAGTAATGGTACTTCATTGGAATATAACCCATTTTATCTATTGTTTTTTTAGTTTATGTAAGTACATTTTTTGTGTATATTACATTTTTAGGGTAGATTCAGAAGTTATATTGCGAATTTTTTTTTAATAAAACTAAAATTAAAAATAGATAAACTAAAATTCCAGTATCAATACATTTTTTAAAATTATATCCCTGGAATAACATGAGTTTTGCTACTTATTATAAATTAAATTTCATCAAGTGTTTAATAAGAATTAATGGGAATTATTAAAATATTTTAAATTTTATATTTTAATCTCTTTGGAAAATACACTTTGAAACGTCAATAACAAGGCACACTAAACTCGTCCATGAAGATTGGCTAAATGTAAACAGCAGCCCATCTCCACCGAAGAGTTGCTGGTTCCAAATGCAGTACCAGCCAGAAACTCAAGGGCAGCTCTTTTAGACTGCATGTGGAAATCAGGAAGATAAGGAAACTCGTATAAATGAAAAACCTGTGAAAATTTAAAGGCAACTAAAACTGAAAACTGCATTTAAAAATGGAATGTCAATACAAAATATGTTTTATAAACTTAACCATACGCTTGCCGCGACTACCAGCCAGTTGCAAACAACATAAAATTCTTGGCGATGAAGGAAAACTGTAAGGAAACAGGTCCAGAATTGATCTGAGGCATGTGTAACTTGTCACGTTTGTGTGTGTACGAAAAATATAACTACTGGTGAAAAGTGGGTATTTCCGGAAATGGAATATCCTTGCTAGCTTTTCGGAAATAAATAGTGTGCTTATTTATTTGTAAATACATTTTTATGTTTATTATAATAAAAGTAAAATTTAAAATATTTTAATAATTCCCATTAATTCTTATTAAACACTTGATGAAATTTAATTTATAATAAGTAGCAAAACTCATACTCATAGAGGGGACATTGGGAATATTTTCATACAAAACTTTGAAGCATGTTTTAAGCTTAAGCGTCATGTCAGTTAGTATGAACGCGAGCTGTCATTCGGTCAAAATTGTACTAGACTTAATCCACTTGGAATAAATTTTGGCTTCAAAATTTCCTCGCTTTATGCCCTAATATATTTTAATCTCTTTGGTATTTTCTATACCTACTGAAATAAATTAATTTTGATTTGATTTGATTTGAGTCCACATCGTTTGGTAAGAGTATCTTTTTACCACCCCTACCTGAAGAGGCGGTCTCCGCTGCCATAATTAAGTTGTCCCTATAATTACGGGGTCGGGATTTAATGAGCACTATACCTGGAAAACTAGTTGCATTTGGGTCACAGGGTCATTTGGGTCACTTAAAGTGGACTGGTGAGATAAGGAACAAGTGGCCAAAGTAGGTATCATGGTTTAAGGACCATGTTATCGGTAACAGGCCAGTCATTCGACAAATTGACATTATAATATAAAATTAAGATATATTACTTGATAAAATATCTACATCTACGCTTCAAAACTATCTACACGAATTCTGTAAAGAGGAAAGATTTGTATGCTTGTAACGAATAAACTCAATCAAAGACTACTCCGTTTTTAAAAGTTCGGACCTCCGGTTACCTCATTCACTCAGCGAAATGCAATGCAAGCATTGCTTTACGCTGGTTCTCTGTGAGGCCGTGGTATCACTCCAGTCGAGCCGGGCCAAGCGTGCCGAAGCATGGCTCTCCCACGGGTTTGTTGTGTGGGAGCCCCCTTAAATATTTTTTTTTGGCTGTGAAAATTTCAACTGTCTAACTATCACGCCTGACAGCCGAGTCTTACTAATAGGGTCCCGTTTTATAATTTAGGTACGGAACCCCCCAGGTAGCAAAATGACGTAGAAGCGCCGGCCAATTAAGGTCCATCTTGAAATAGATGACGTCAAAATTTTACGTTTGTAGGATCTTATAGTGACGTGGATTTGTCTTATCCCAATGACGTCTTATCGAGACGTCGGTGACACGTCACACCATAAACGTCTGTGACACGTCATACCATAAACGTCTGTGACACGTCACACCATAAACGTCTGTGACACGTCAAACCATAAACGTCTGTGACACGTCACACCATAAACGTCTGTGACACGTCTATGGAGGAGCGGAGATGGAATGCTCCTCATGCGATGAGCCTGATTCTGGCTTGCTGTGCGACTGCTGCTGCTGCTGACCTTGAGTGAAGGTTGTTGTGGGTGTGATTGAGTAATGACGATGTGATGATGCTTCTGAAGTTTGCGCTGAAGTCCAGGTGTTACAGAAGGTTGCGCTGATGTCCAGGTTTCGAGGGGTCACCAGTATGGAGGAGCAGAGGTGGAATGCTCCTCCATCGTGAAAAGGAAGATCTCCCGCCAGGCGAGGTGATCGTGCCTGGGGACCGCGGTCCAACGATTGATGTTGGACAGTTGTATTTATACAAACTCATTAGAAAACTCCGATAGCGCGGTTTAGAACTCGGCCGTCTATTGGCGCGTTCTATGTAGTGTCGCTACACGTCATACCATAAACGTCAGTAGAACGTCTCATGTAAGTGTCGGCAGGACGTCTTCTTGAAACTAAAACTTATATCATAAATAAAATTTAAAAACAAACGACAACAAACACACTTACCTACCTACTTTTTTCAGAACTTTTTTTGTATAGAATTTTTGGACATTCGTTTAGATTAAATCATAAAACAAAAAAAATACAATGGATTTTCAAAATCATAATTCTAGAAAAACCAAGCCCTTCATAATTTAGCTTCAACATACATTAGGTAACTACGTCGTACGTGGCAGTTATTTTTGAATTGGTGAACGTCTACCGCGGCATAAGAATATGCGATTGACAAGTTTTTATATACTTACCTATTTTTTTATTTTTAAAAGTCAACTCCATCATATTTTATAAAAAGATGGTGTCTTAACCAAACTAGGCGTCTTGTACAACTTACAAGTTTAGTGACACTTCAGCTTGCAGTTATGAGGTTTGAAGTCATGAATTGTTTTGTTAAACCTATAGTAGCTGCTGTTCAGTCACAGTCTTCTGGTGCAGGATAGCACTCACAAGCAACTGAGGGCTGAATTTGACTAATATAAGTAGAACTCCTATTAATTGAAAATTGTATAAAGTGTAGGTAGTTCAAGTTGTGTTGGTTATAGGATTAACTTTTTAGATAATTAATCATCCAACGTTACATTTTTTACTAGCATCACAGACTAACCTATACAATTCTTACAGACACTTTTTGAGCAACAGAGTGGTCAGATCATGGAATAAGCTACCAGAAGAAGTAGTCTCAGCACCCAATGTCAATCAATTTAAAAATAAACTTGACAAATTCCTATCCTGTAATGAGAAAGCTTGAGTGGAGAACACCTGGATACAGGCTTTATCAGTTGTAAACTGCTTGCCTGATTAATAATAATAATAATTCATTCGGTTACTCGAACGGTAATGGTTGGTTTTACAGTATTCTATACTTTTTCGGATGGTTCCAGAATGATCTGTTGCGTACGTCATAAAGACGTTTACAGATTCATGTTCTAGAAACGTTCTTTTCTGGTCCTAACCAAAGGATCCAAAAGACGTCATGTAAGTACGTCGTTGGTACGTGCACCAAAGACTGCATCTGGAATAACTTGTTGCCGTCGACAACCGTACGTCAGTAGGACATACATCCATGACCGTCGCTGGACTGACCTTATAATGACTGGTAAAAGACATCATTTCAAGGTTGGCGTCTGAAATTGCTACCTGGGCTTACCTAACTGATCGATCAACACCGCCGAAACTGCTGATCCTTGGTCACGAAAGGAGACATTTGACATGAATGTATGGAGACTGGGCCTGCACCATGTACACCAGCTTTTTAGATAAATATAAATAAAATAACTATAGTTTTATTTATGATTTTGCTCATATTTGTCTGGTTTAGTTGTACAATAAACTTTAACCCTAGATCACTAATCATTCGTCTCACAGTAGACCGGCAACTGACACGTTCGATGTTTAGGTATGTTCCCGACACTTTCTCGCCCCGCCCCCCTCTCAGTACCTTCCTGATTGGCAATTTATTTAGTGACCCGTGTGGAGACGACGCGGACGCACGCTTCCCAGTTCCGGAGTTATAGCAAAATATGCGGATTTTGTCCATACAAAAAACGCAGAATCATTGAGTATTTATGCCACTCGTGCAGAATGGCAATTTGCGGCGAGCACATATAAGCTACATGTAATGACTGCAAAGATTGAAAAAAAAAACATCTATTTCTTATAATAATATTTAGATAACTAACTTGGCTATGTTGTTCATTATTTCACTTAAATATAACAAATAAATAAAATACATACATTTTAATTTGTTCGTCTGTTAGTCGAATGTTTAGTGTCAAAGTTACACCAAATTTTTTGATGTTTGTCGGACTAATTCACAATAACATGGAATTTGGGCTTAAGAACTTAGAAATAGTAGTATTTCAATATGATTCGATGCATGTGGCATTTTTTATCAAGTATATATATATATATATATATATATGATAAAAAAGGGGATTGGGAAAAAGGGGATTGGGGCCTCCGGTTACCTCACTCACTCAACGAAACGCAATGCGTTGCTTTACGCTGGTTTTCTGTGAGGCCAAATATAGTGAAAAATCTAGTTATTATCAGAAAAATATTTTAAAAATCATTCCCTTCTATTTAACTTGCACAAAAGTAATTAAACTGCAATGGATCCGCATCGATATATATATATCGGCGCGATAATGAAGATCTCCCATCCGCAGAGGATTCAACGGTTCTTAGAAACTAAAAATTATAAGGTTTTATTAAGAGTATTTAAAATAAGTAATTATTGTAATTTATTTGAAAACTAAACTTAACTTAAAATAAATAATTTTGTTTATTAATTAAAATTAAATAATCACGTATTTATGAACTACGTTTCATTAATGTCGGATGTTATGCACAGGTGCACTATTGTAAACAAATTCAAAGTATTTAAGAACACGTGACTCGATTTCTCTCGCTTTCATTTGCTATAAATACGGCGCACCGGCCACTGCACGGCTCAGTCTTGCTTGAGCTTTCAGACAGTGCAGAACATTCTACTTAGGTACAGTGTTTTGTTACCTATGGATACCTACTTTATGTAAGAAATAAAAGTAAGTTTGTGTACTGCATACAAGGAATAAAAGTAAGTTGAATTTATGCGATCTTTTGATTTATAAACTATGTCCGATAGAACCTATGATGATGGAAGTTATGTTAAAAACATCCCGAGCTCCCATGCTCCGTCATCAGAAGTGGGATGTGATCCTGTTCCACTTGTTACCGCTACACCAGCACCTCCTGATATAGCAGGTCCACAGCAAATGATAAATGACGAGGCCATGCAACAACCGCCACCATCACTCACGCAGCGTCAGATGCCCGTGTACAACATGCCTGTGGGTAATATACCCCCACAGTTTCTTATGCAAATGATGCATCAAATGTCTGAGCGATTGAGCGCTCCTGCCGAATCAAAGGTAAGAATCAATTATATTTATTTACCATCGTTTGATCCTGATACAAACGTCGGAGTTCGTGAATAGTGTCAGCATATCAGCAATGCCGTTGATACATACAAACTGAACGACTTCGACATTCGCATGAAGGTTGGTAGCCTTTTGAAAGGACGCGCCAAAATGTGGGTCGATGATTGGATGGTCACTACATCTTCATGGCAAGAACTAAAAAATAATCTCATCACGACATTTGAACCAGAAAATCGGTATTCCAGAGACATTTTCAGATTTAGAGATCATGTTTACGATTCTTCAAAAGACATTTCAGAATTTCTGTCACGTGCCTGGGTCTTGTGGAGAAGAGTGACTAAAGACAAACTGGCTAATGAAGATGCAGTTGAAGCAGTTATTGGGTGCGTAAATGATGAACGTCTTAGGATCGAGCTGCTCAATGCCAGAGCTACTACGGTTCCTGAGCTCATTTCAATTGCATCGTCAATACGAGCTAAGCGCCCGCATCCAGGTACCAACTCTACAATACCTGCCAAACGCTCACGTTTTTCAGATAACGCAAATGCACGCTTTTCAAATGGTAAACCATCGACATCGTTTTGTCGCATCTGTAAAAGGAATAACCATACTACCAATGATTGTCGATTTAAACTTAACGATGCCAAACCAGAACAACAAGACAATGAGGTAAGACCCAGTAGTACAATTGCATGCACATTTTGCAAGAAACCAGGGCATACATTTGACGTATGCTTTAAACGCGAACGTTCACTGACATCGAGTGTGAATTGCGTAGGAAGTTCAAAACTAGCTCCAATACAAATGATAATCGGTGGAAAGTGTTTTCAGGCTGTGTTTGACAGTGGTGCGGAATGTTCCGTGATACGAGAAGCTGTAGCTGCAGCATTGCCTGGACGGAGGACTCAAACCGCAAACTACTTACGAGGTATTGGACAATTCCCATACTATTTCAAACCTATTTCAAGCTCTTGTGATCAACACTCATGTGCCACAGTAGCACGCAACATTCATGTGCCACAGTAGCACGCAACACTCATGTGCCACAGTAGCACGCAACACTCATGTGCCACAGTAGCACGCAACACTCATGTGCCAGTGTAGCACGCAACACTCATGTGCCACAGTAGCACGCAACACTCGTGTGCCACAGTAGCACCCAACACTCATGTGCCACAGTAGCACGCAACATTCATGTGCCACAGTAGCACGCAACACTCATGTGCCACAGTAGCACGCAACACTCATGTGCCACAGTAGCACGCAACACTCATGTGCCACAGTAGCACGCAACACTCATGTGCCACAGTAGCACGCAACACTCATGTGCCACAGCTGCACGCAACACTCATGTGCCACAGTAGCACGCAACACTCATGTGCCACAGTAGCACGCAACACTCATGTGCCACAGTAGCACGCAACACTCATGTGCCACAGTAGCACACAACACTCATGTGCCACAGTAGCACGCAACAACAAACTCACAATAAAATACCACACAAATATGATAGGCAAACAAGTTGCCTTCAGATACCATACTCAGAACCATAAAAATGTTATTGTTACAGATATCCACGAGTACAAACAGGCTGGTGCAGAGCGCGCACCGCCTGTCAGAATGGCCGTATCGGCGCGATAATGAAGATCTCCCATCCGCAGAGGATTCAACGGTTCTTAGAAACTAAAAATTATAAGGTTTTATTAAGAGTATTTAAATAAGTAATTATTGTAATTTATTTGTAAACTAAACTTAACTTAAAATAAATAATTTTGTTTATTAATTAAAATTAAATAATCACGTATTTATGAACTACGTTTCATTAATGTCGGATGTTATGCACAGGTGCACTATTGTAAACAAATTCAAAGTATTTACGAACACGTGACTCGATTTCTCTCGCTTTCATTTGCTATAAATACGGCGCACCGGCCACTGCACGGCTCAGTCTTGCTTGAGCTTTCAGACAGTGCAGAACATTCTACTTAGGTACTGTGTTTTGTTACCTATGGATACCTACTTTATGTAAGAAATAAAAGTAAGTTTGTGTACTGCATACAAGGAATAAAAGTAAGTTGAATTTATGCGATCTTTTGATTTATAAACTATGTCCGATAGAACCTATGATGATGGAAGTTATGTTAAAAACATCCCGAGCTCCCATGCTCCGTCATATATATATATATATATTTCACGCTGGTGTACAATGTGCAGGCCCAAGATGGAACGTCTCCTTTAACATGACGTTAGCTAAGACGACGTCTGCTAGTTACAATACAAACAAAATGATATAGAAAAAGTTATGTAATCCTAAATTATTTATGAATCTTAATAATTGTAACAAGATAGGTTTTATCACTTAACCGGTCAACGCCCAACTACATCAAGCGATGTCGCAAAAATGTGCATACTGCGAACGACCTTTGGGCGTTGACCGTTTAATAAGGCGATTCCTCCTAGACAACCTTAAAATATTCTATTTTACAAAGTTTTATATGTCTTTCGAAGTCTAATCTATTAACTACGTCCAAAGACACTAATAAACTTTCTAGTTTAATGAAACTGTCTATAGAAGGACTCATCCATCAAGTAAGTCCGTCCGTATCGTGCACAGACAACTTACCACTAATTAGACATTGCATTGAAGTTTTGACGGCTGCGAAACTAGCGCCACTTTAGAAAAAATATCATATTTCTTAAAACTAATACAAAGTGTGTAGAAATAAACAGCACAGTTTTTAATCAAGTATTAAAGTAGTTTAGGACACAAAACTTGAAATTTTAATCGTCTGCACTATATGGATGATCACAGTGTAGTTTTTTGTAGCCTATTAAAAAAATTACTACAATACTTGAAAACTGCTGTTTTAAAATTTTAATATGGTCTTTATTAGTGATTTTTTTTTCTATAGTTGCGCTTGTTTTGCAGTTTTCTAAAGAAAACTAAATACGAACGCAAAATAATCATGAATCAATATTCTAAAATGAAACAGCCATGAACTTGGCTAGACATACAGTCATGTCAGCAAACCATGAGCAGACCTAATAAGGCGTGCTAGCTAAGCTGAGCTAAGTCTTTTAATTGTAACCAAAATTAGTTTATATGAAAAAATTATGAAGCCTCATCATCTATTCAGCCACAAGACATCTACTACTGAATATAGGCCTCTTCTAATGAAACTTAATCTAATTATATTCATTTACTATGATTGATTATTTTATATTCAAACACTAACGAACACAAGAGCCAAACAAAAAAAAACAAGGGTCTACTTAGCGGCTGGCAAGGTCTCATGTAGCCGTAGACCAAAGAGATTTCAATATAATAGGGCATAGAGGGGGCATTGGGAATATTTTCATACAAAACTTTGAAGCCTAAGGCGTCATGTCCTTGTTATGTCAGTTAGTATGAACGCGAGCTGTCATTCGGTCGAAATTGTACTAGACTTATTCCACTTGGAATAACTTTTGACTTCAAATTTTCCTCGCTTTGTCCCCTCTATGCCCTATTATATTTAAATCTCTTTGCCATAGACCCTAAGTGCGGTGGCCTTGATATGCGGGGTCTACAAAGTTTCAATCTTTGGTATCGTTACGCGTACGTGACGGATGTCTTCACTTAGCCAACTTAATTTGTGCTCAGACATTATTTATTGCTCGTAATTAGTTATTTCGATGAATTAGCGATTTCAAAATGGCGGAGTCAAGTCTTCGTACTGACTGTAGATATTCTGGCATAAGCCTTGAGTGGAAGGATTAGGTGCAAAATGCCACATTCGCAAAATGACACATTCTCAAAATGCCATTTTCGCATAATGCCACACTCTCGAACATACTGCAAGAAAGGGAGTTGAACAAGTATGGCACATTTTGCGAATGTGGCATTTTGCTGTGTGGCATTTTGCGTCAATGTAGCATTTTGCGCCTAATCCGAGTGGAATTTTAATTAAATATAGCTCTTCATTGATAGTAACTTAGGTTCTTAATGCAGTACCCCGAAAAGAACCAGCAACAAAACTTAGCGGAACAAATCGCTTTTATAAATCAACGAAATATCCGCGTGTATGAGGTTAGGTACTACGCATCCAAACACAAAATACCAAAGTGCATTCAACGGCATCGTTTTCGAGCAGCCAATTATCCTCATCACCGCTCAAATACCATTTATAGTATGTAAAGCGGAAAATTGCTTCAATGAGAAAGTCGAATTTACTAGTTTCCTTTTAGGTAACAAAACACGATAGGGTAAAAAACAGAGTAAAAACAAAAAACAGAGTAAAAACAAAATTGAAAAAATAATATTTTATGTGTGCTTCTTATCTTTTTAAAGGCTAAGAAGCTATACCTATTGATCCGATCTTGATAAAAGTTGGCAGATAGCTTACCTACTTCTTAACACGTTTACAACAAAAATAAAAAAGTAGTTTTGCCTCCAACGCGTCACAGAATAAGCGCAATTCCTCATATACCCCAATTAGTATATTAATATAAAAAATATTATACATTCGTACAGCTACCTTAGTTTTGTATAACCAAATTTCTTAAATAAAGAGCTATAACAGTACGGTTTTCATAGGTAGTCCTAAATTCATTCTATGAAAATTTATTTTTCGGAAAAAATTAACACATTTTAAAATTAGCTGAAATCAAAAAGTAGTCGATACTTAACAAACTAATTTCAGGAATTGCGCTTATTCTGTTACATATTGTAAATAAATAAAATCAAATGCCGCATGTATGAAAGATCAAAACATGATAATAGCTCGACCGATTTGGCAGTTTTTTTGCGATCGTAATCATTATCAGGACAAGGTTTGCATAAAAGGGATTTCTCAAAATTTTCTTGGGAACGGGAAAAATATAGAAAAGCGTAGACAATGTAGAAAAGTAGGGATGCGCCTGCTAGTTTAATGCAATGCTAACACTAAAACCTTCCTCTTGAATCACTCATCTATTAAAAAAACCGCATCAAAATTCATAGGGACATAGGGATATAGGGACAGAGAAAGCGACTTTGTTTTGTACTATGTAGTGAAAACACTTTAATAAAAAATACACCTGTACCCAAGGAGGTTGGTGGAAGTGTATTTTTCAGACCCCTCAGACATCCGACCGTGACACTTCAGATGTAGTTCTAGGGCCTGACTATATGACTCACGATGTTTTCGTTCGTCAAGCTGATGAAAAAGAACTTATATATTTGAAAAACTCAATTGCAGTCATCTCCTTACTATTGCTGTGCCCCGTTACAGGGGAACGTTACGTTACGTTACCGTTACGTTATGTAAACAAGGGATGCAATAAATGATTGAGTATGGAGTTTGGCTTCAGGACTCATCATCATTAATGGACTAATAGTCTTTCCTTATACACATTCCGAAACACCGTGTAACAAAACAAAGCCAAAATACATACCCCAATTTTCAACGCTTCAATGATTCAATCATACATTCCGCTGCGGTCTGCAATCTCCATGCCAGTTATTAAGCTAGTTATGCAAGTTAGAATGCGTTCACATAGCATAGGTACTTGACTAGGATAGATCGGTATCCCTAAAGACTTCCTTGGGTCGCGACCGATCGCAGCCGCGCGCGATTGATCGCATGCGACTGACAATAAATAGTCAACGTATGAAAAGTGCCATTTCCGAAGTCTGCGACAGACGTCTGTCATTTTCATACATTGACTTGTCGCATCAGCCGCGCGCGTCAGTCGCAACGCGATCGATCGCGTGCGGCTGCGAAATCTACCTTTAGCTGCTTTTCCGCCGGCGAATTGGAATAGTGTACTTGACAGTATCGAAATTAAAATTGTGACTGCAAATTTGTCTTTAAAAGTTTTGTCTAAAAAACCTATTGTTGAAATTTCCAAGAATCTTGTTCTTGAACTTGGTTCATCTTTTTATCACCAACATCAGCTGGAAGACGTTTACTGATGAACCAACGCGACGCCAGCCCCGTAAAACTTCATTCATCTGTTTAAAGTTTTTTTTATTATATTTTTATAAATAAAGAACAGTGACAGCCTGCTTCACATGATGAAAATCAGTGAGGCTCGGGTTTGAATCCTGGCATGTACCAAGGAGTTTTTTGAAAACTTACGTACTTATCACTAGCTCGACGGTGAAGCAAAACATCGTGAGGAAACCCGCAGGTCTCAGAATTAATTCTGAGACATGTGTAACAGACCCGGTCCGGCGATGGCCGCGCCACCTATCACGTTTAGGGGTCCAAGGAATATCTTGTGAAAAGTGGGGATATCCAGAAATGGAATACCTCTGCACCCCCTCGGGGATAAAAAGGCGTGAGATTATATTATATCATATAATATCAATATAAATATAATTTTTAGAAATGAAATAGTTCTGCCACAGTAAATACTCCCTGAAATTCCCGGGAAACTATCCAGAATCCTAATGCAAACGAGGCAGTCTCAGTGCAGAGAGGCGGGCGAATAAATCAATAAAGTCATCAGCAGTCGGCAGCAGAAGCCTGGAGTTAGGTATGTTAATTGTTGTGGGGTTAGATTTATTATAGACGACGGCTCACTGCATTCGTTTTGCATAATAGAGTTGTTTGGAGTGTGGTCGGTGTCGAGGATATTTGGATTTTGTTTAATAACTTTTATGTTCTGCATTGTTTAGTCAATGTCAAAATACATTTATTTCTTCAGGTATGGAATATACACTTAGAAACATCAATAGTTTATAATAACAAGGACTCTATACTGGTCCATGAAGATTGGCTAAATGTAAACAGCAGCCCATCTCCACCGACGAGTTGCTGGTTCCAAATGTAGGTAGTACCCCGAGAAGAGCCAGCAAGAAACTCTTTTTAATCTCAATGTCATACTAATAAATATGGTTTACAATAATTTATATACCTAGAGCATGTTTCAATGATCCGAGTCCGAGTGACCGATCATGTAACTGGAAAGAATAAATAAAGATTGGCCTCTGCGATGCAGGTTTCGTGCCTAGTGCACTAATCTGTAACACTATTGCTCTTGTACAATGTTTTGCTGTAATTTTGTTGGCAAATTAATGAATTATTACTATTATTTTATCCAAAGGTTAAGCAGCGACTTAGGAGTGTAGGAAATTTGGATTATATTATCGAGAGGTAGGAGTGTAGGAAATTTGGATTATATTATCGAGAGGTAGGAGTGTAGGAAATTTGGATTATATTATCGAGAGGTAGGAGTGTAGGAAATTTGGATTATATTATCGAGAGGTAGGAGTGTAGGAAATTTGGATTATATTATCGAGAGGTAGGAGTGTAGGAAATTTGGATTCCGTTATCCAGAGGTAATACACCGATGGAGGAGTGTAGGAAACTTGGATTATGTTATCGAGAGGTAATACAGCGATGTAGGGGTGTAGGAAATTTGGATTATGTTATCCAGAGGTAATGCAGTCAACCAAAGACGAAAAAACGTTTGAAGAAAAAGTTAGGAAAGAGATTTTTTCCTTCCAACCTCTTTGCAGTTTGCAGCCGACATTCTAAGAACTTTTCAACGTACGGAAAAACTTACATTTAAACGTAAAATTCTGTGCAAGTAGGTATGTCTGGAAATCTAGAGGATCGTTGGTCGTATTTTCATAAATTAGATAGATAATATGTAAATAAAAGATTTATTCAGTTATACAGCACATAAATCTACTATATAAAAATAAGTCGGGTTTTCCTTCCTGACGATTTAACTCCAGAACTGACGAACCGATTTCCATGGTTTTGCATTCGTTGGAAAGGTCTCGGGCTCCGCAAGGTTTATCGCAAAGAAAATTTAGCATTGCACCCGTGCGAAGCCGGGGCGGGTCGCTAGTAGGTTCATAAACAATGGTAAGGTACCAACGTGCATGTACTTCCTGCTGAGGCAAAAGGGAAAAAATAATCAAGCAGCTTCAAAGAAGTTGGTAAAACTATATAATTGTACTAGCGACCCGCCCCGGCTTCGCACGGGTGCAATGATAACACTAAAACCTTCCTCTTGAATCACTCTATCTATTCAAAAAAACCATTAAACATTCAAAGGGACATAGGGACATATTAAGGACATAGGGATATAGGGACAGAGAAAGCGACTTTGTTTTATACTATGTAGTGATATCCAATATTCAAAACAACAATAAAAAAAGAGTTTTATTAAAACAGTTTCACTTTTAAATTGTAAAAATAAATTGGTCATATATGTATGTCATGTTGATGATGTAGGTACCATACTATAGTTGTATTTTTTATGGAAAATGACGCTAGATTCCAATAAAGTAATAGGTACTTACTAGGTACTTACCTTCAGTAGAATAAGTTCTCGGTATAAAGGCGCGTGTACACTTACCTGAAATAATACAAAACATATTAACACACATAAAGCAGTAATTGCCTTGAAGTTAGCCTCTCATGGCTCGGGCTAAGATTTGAATCCTTGAAAATTTTCCAATGAGTTTTACAAAAACTTGAGTATTACGAGTTCCTGTGAAAAAGGTCTTTACAGAGAAACAACGAACGTAAGAGTCCGACTCGCACTTGGCCGGTTTTTTTTTCTTTTGAAGAGAACCCTAAAAAACATCTTACACTAATATTTTTTTATATCTAAGTTAACATTTCTTCAACATTTTCAGCGAGTTTTTCAGCGTCGCCTTTGTGAAGACGCATTATTTCAGCCGATTGGTCGGGCTCTTTGTTAATTTTTTTTAAGGTCTAATAAAGTTAAATTTACCGAAATTGTTTGGAATTGGTCTTGTGCGTGTTACCAATTGAGGCAAACTATAATCATTTATATTTCCTTTTTTACATAGATTGTTCTAGAACACTAGTACGAGTATAGACACCTTATGGCAATGTTAGTCGCAAAGTTTGTCAGTAACTTAGGTGTATACTGGGCCAGCTACTTTCATAGTTTAAGTGAAATAGAAACATCCCTTGATTGCATACGTAGAGTAAAAGAAAACCTTTAAAAAAACATAAAACATAAACTAATTAATAGGGACCAACCTCGAGGTGTACCCGATGCAATAAAAAAAACATTAAAAGCGAACCACTGTATAAAAATTTAATATAGAATATAATAAATATTTTATGACCTCTACAATAATCAAAAACATAAATAGCAACAACACAAAAATGAAAACTATTAAATTGTATTGAGTACCGCAGCAGTCAAAGGTCAGTATAATGTTACACCCCTGTTGGCAATCCTGTAAAATAAAATAAAAAATAAAAAAAATAAAAAAATCCGTTAGCAGCTTTGAGTATTAAACCAACCGGAGACGCCACTGACAGGCGTTCCCCTCTGCCAAAAAAACGTGTCGGTCTTTGAGCACACCGGTTAAATACAACTAGTTTGTTTGAGTTCACGGAGTGCTTGTATTGGTGAATGTATTTGTGTGCACGTAGTTCAAGCTAGTGTTTAATTGTGTTATCAAAAAATGCGTTTGTTTTAACATTATTTGTGATTGTTTCCTCGTTCCCCCCCCCCCCCGCAGAAATTGGCAGACTTTTTTGTAAAGAAACTAGTGCGCGTGACGTCTCCTGTTGGTTTAATACTCAAAGGTTAGCTGTAGCGCTGATTTTCAGCTGTGACCTGAAAAGGCAAAAATGCATGCGACTTTAGAACCTCCTCCTTTTTGGCATCGATATAATAAATATAAAAAAAAAATCTCACGCCTTTTATAACCGAGGGGGTAGGCAGAGGTAAATTACTGGATATACCCACATTTTACGAGAGATATTGGACCCATAAACTGGATAGGTGGTGAGCCCCTCGCGGTTATTAATTCTGTCACCGAATTAATTCTGAGACCTGCGGGTTTCCTCACGATGTTTTCCTTCACCGTCGAGCTAGTGATAAATATGTACGTCAGTTTTTGAAAAACTCATTGGTACATGCCAGGATTCGAACCCGAGCCTCACTGATTTTCGGCCGGCTCTTTAACCGGAAGGCTATCACTGCTCATAATATTTTACCGCACATAATATTTTAGCCAAAAAGTTACACTCCTTACATAAACTAAATCCCCGAATAAAAACAAATGCTGTATATAAATGAGGCGGCCACCTCTGGCACTAAGTCCTACGTACATTCATACGACAGCATTAGGACCACGCATATTTTATTCATGACCTGGAAGAGGCACTTCTTGTACGAGCACCCCCAGATTCCAGATGTCTTTTTCCGTATTTACAGAGCTGTGACCTGACCGTATAATAAAAGGGGTTAAACTATGTATGAAATTGCTAAAACATTGTGACTAAGGTTTTTGATTAAAACTCGTTTAATTTATCGATTAGTCCGAAGATTACTATTTAATTCGAAAGTTGATTATCTTGGTAAAATTATGCATGGTGAAAACATATTTTTGTTTTAGAGTTTACATACATACATACATACAGCTCACGCCTTCTTCCCACAGGGGTAGGCAGAAACGATGGATCGCCACTTTGCCCGATCTTTGCACACTTCCCTCGCTTCCTTCACATTCATAAGCCTTTTCATGCACGCTCTTTTATTCTTTGCACTCTTGACCCCAGCTTTTGAAGGACGTTACTAATTTGATCCGTGAACGTCCTTCTGGGGCGTCCTCAAAGATTTCGTTTGTGCAAGCTGTAAAAAATGACGTTATCTATTTTTAGCTTTTGCCTTTCTACAAGTTTTGAAATAAGAAGCAATCTATTATCTTTCCTCAAGATTTAAGTATACTAAAATCTATAAAGTTTAACGGTTTTTCAGTGAAAATTACCAATCAGGCAGACTTCAGGCAGACAGATATTATTTTCAAATTTAACATTAGTATCTAAGGTCTCTAAGGTATGAGGCTCGGGTTCGAATCCTGGCATGTATAAATGAGTTTTTCAAAACTTACGTACATATTTATCACTAGCTAGACGGTGAAGGAAAACATCGTGAGGAAACCCGCAGATCTCAGAATTCATTCTGAGACATGTGTGAACAGACCCGGTCCGGCGATGGGCTCACCACCTATCACGTTTAGGGGTCCAATATATTATCTCGTGAAATGTGGGTATATCCAGTAATGGAATACCTCTGCCTACCCCCTCGGGGATAAAAGGCGTCAGATTATTTATTTTATTTTTATTTTATTTTATTTATCTAAGGTCTTTTTGGTCAAATTGTATACAGATGAGATAACGCTGGCTAGTATTCGCACCTACATAATATGAAAAAAAAATCTAAAAGAATAAATAATTTTTATTTCTATGCAGGTACTTTGAATAGATGGCCAGTGTATAATATTCTAACATGATTCTAACTTATTGATACAAACTATTTAGTACATACTTTATGTAAGTAAGTAAATAAATAGCATGTTTACGAGATTGTGACTGTAGTTTTTTTTAATAATTATATAGGTATAAAATGGAGCTAATGCATGTCATTTACATACTGCATTCACCCCATAAAAGCGCAATGCGACGCCATGCTATCGATTTGCTAGCATTTCGTAGAAAACCATAATAATGTAAGTGATAGTAATATCACTCGGGCACGCTAGTGGCATTTGTAATAGAAATATGAATTTTAAACAGAAAATTACATACTTGGATTTATTTTTCAACCTTCTTTCTCCCTATGACTTCTTTGATTTAGTTCTGTTTTATAGTCTACTAGCGGATGCAGAGCGGCGTTGCCCGCGCGGATTTCATTTATTCCCGTTCCCGTGGGAATTTCCGAAAATCCCTTCATAGTGCTTGCCTACGACATATTTAAGACACCTACATACCATATTTCAAATAGCGGGTGCCCAGCGGCGTTTTCCCGCTTGGATTTAGTTTATTCCCGTTCCCGTGGGAATTTCCAAAAATCAGTTCATACCAATTTTCTATGACATATCAGACACCTTCATACAATTTTTCAAGTTTCTAGGTGTTATCGTTTCGGAGTAGTACGTATTTCTCTTTTTAACCAGTTTTTATATTTTCCCGTGGGAATGAGATATTTTCTTGGAATAAAAAGTACCCTAGATGTTGACCCGGGTACTCAGTTATCTCCATATCAAATTTCATCAAAATCCGTCCAGTAGTTTTTGAGTGATGCGTGCACAACCAGACAGACAGACAGACAGACAGACAGACAAAAATTCCAAAAATTTGTGTTTCGGTATCTATATCGATAATCGATAACTATATACTATATATTAAAATTTTCAAAAAATATTTAATGTACAGACACGGCCCCGTTAGAGTTTTATTATACACACACCGGCACAATTAGCGGAACAGAAAAAAAAGGGAGTATTTACGCATTTTTGCGTGTTACTGGCCGGCTAAACAAGCTTTTTTTAAATTTGGGTTTTAATTTAAAAATGGAATACTAAGCGACTGCCCTTTTTTTCATTCTTTTATTTTAATTTTCATTGATTCATTTTTTCCACCGCTTGTCCGTTTTTAGAAGGTTCGTGAATTCCATTTGAAAAGCTTTGAATTGCAGTTTTTGAGGCGTTTGAGTTTTTTCGCATATTGATAATTTACGAGCATCTAATTATGCCTGATTTAACGCCATCAGAAATCATTAGGGCAGATCAAATGAGGAGAAATGGTCAAACCTACAGATCGATTGCCAGAAGCCTTCGTCGATCGTTATCAACGATTTATCGTAGCATCCAACGATACAGATTGACGAATGCTCTAGTGAGAAGGAGAGGACAAGGCCGGAAAAGGTGTACTTCAAGGAGGGATGACCGTTTTCTCCAACTTCAAGTCCGACGGAACACGAGACTAACGGCGGTGCAGGCTCGAAATTTACTGGAAGAGGTACGAGCAGTAAGGATGAGTGAGCGGACAGTTCGTAGAAGATTCGAAGAAGTGGGTATAGGCTCGTATGTGCCCGCCAAAGCCCCAAAACTTGAGAGACATCATCGCACAAACCGTCTACACTTTGGTCGTGAACATCGTGATTGGGACTTCGACGACTGGGGACAGGTTCTTTTTACTGATGAATGCAGAGTTATGTTAAATCAAATTGATGGAAGGCAGCGAGTATGGAGACGCAAAGGAGAACGGTATATCCAGTCTAATTTTGAAAATAAAGTTGCATATGGCGGCGGTTCAATTATGGTCTGGGGAGGAATATGTTTAGGAGCTCGTACGGAGTTAGTAGTGGTCGATGGCGGGAATCTGAATGCTGATCGGTATATCAGGGAGATTTTAGAAGAACATGTTGTGCCATTTGCCCCCTTTATTGGTAACAACTTCATTCTAATGCAGGATAATGCTCGGGCTCACAGTGCTCGCACAGTACAGACATACCTAAACCATGTTGGTATAACGGTGATGGAGTGGCCAGCACGGTCCCCCGATATGAACCCTATAGAACACGTCTGGGACTTGCTAAAGAGGAGTGTAAAGTCAAGAATGCCCCCTCCCAATAATCTCAACGAGTTGCGAAACGCATTACTTGAAGAATGGCAGAGGTTGCCCCAAGAAACCATTGATAACATCATCCGCAGCATGCCCAGACGGATGGAAACCCTCATCAGAGCACGAGGAGGAAACACTCGATATTGAACAGTCATTGAAATTGTTGTTAAACTTTGGAAAATCTTGAATTTTCTGCTGTTTCTCTATAATTAAAAATCGAAGAAAAATGCATTTTGTTTAATTTAATTTTTATTTTTATAAAATTTTAAGTATGGTGTTACAAATGAATGTCAAAACATGTTAATTTAATTGTTGTTTCATTTTAAATAATATATTGTTTAAAAATTACATTCATTGTTCTAAATTCCCTCTTTTTTCTCCTTTTTTTTTCTGTTCCGCTAATTGTGCCGGTGTGTGTATGTATAGATTATTATATACATGATAGACGCTCCAATTATTCAGTACCAGTCCGATAATTGGTTTGCATCTAGTTTGAATGGCAATCAATTTAGACTGTTAATTATTACAACCTTTGCGGATCCACTAACTGACAGTAATTAAAACAACAACTATTGGCGCGGTGAAATGACAAATTACAAAATGGCCGCCTAAATTTTGCGCGCGAATCGTTCAATCGATTTTCAAACGTGGTCACTACTGAGTGATTGTGTAAATGTTAGGTGGATAACGATAAATCTCTTCGGCAGGCCGATCCCACATATGGGATGAGATTGACGGGGAGTGGCCGAGATTCGCACATCCATTAGGCGATGACAGTGCGTATTGTACACCCGGCTCAACGTCCGTCACGTTATCCCTTAGTTCTGGACTGTAATTTACAAAGAACTTTGTTGATGATGTTGGTAATTGTTTCACTTTATCTCTTCGGGTTATAAGGGTAAAATGGAGTTCCGATGTTAAATTTTGAGGTTATAAGGTTACTGTTGTAATTTATTATCTCAAAATTTTGGTTATGAAGTAAGTAAGTAAGCATATTTTTATTGTACACCAATAAAAATATGCAACAAGTGACACAGTGATACAACAAAGTACAATGGGCGGTCTTATCGCTTTGTAAGTGGTCGTTTGACCATGAAAAAATGGAGTCTACCGCGAAAGGAAGCTCTACGATCTACTCGTAAGTTCTTGTAGGTATATGTTTCCAACAATGTAATGCCAACTTTAAAAAAAAGGAATTATAGTGGAATCAGGATCAGTCGCCGATTCGACAGTTCTGGAGAGTTTAAATAACAAAGTTGCGCACAAACGTATTTTTTTAAATATGTATCACAATACTTATAGTCATTCATTTTCAAGTTATTAGGATATTAAAAAAGCACGCCTGGCTGTTCATGATGGGGTGTTGGTTCCAAGTTCCAACCTTAATGTATGGTAGCGAGAGTTGGGTATGGCAGAAGAAGCACGAGAGTCGAATAAATGCAGTAGAAATGCGCTCGCTAAGAAGCATGACGTCGCCTTAGAGTGAAAACCTCGTATTTGAAATTTCATGGTTTTTTTTTATTTCATATTTGGAAAGAAAACCTCGTAACGGACGTTCTAGTTTTACTCGAGTGAACATCATAGACATGGTGCACCATCTATGACCTATAATGAGAACCTCGTAAAAGCACTCGTATGTCAGTCTGCTGTGAAAACCTCGTAAGAAAGTGCATGCGTGGCTGCGAATTCAATAGTTCAAAGTCGTTTTTCAGTATAGTTATACTATTTTCTGAAGGAAATAAGTGCTTTTGATGTTATAAATAATTTAGTAAATTGTATTAATTAATATTTCAGAAGTTATTGCAATTTTTGTTTCTCGTTTGATAGAAAAACTCGTACAATTTATCTCTTGTTTGAAAACCTCGCAAACTCACTTACGAGGATTTTTTTTACACAAAATAGCTGGAAAATAAACCACGTATGTGTGGTTACGAGGTATTAATGATTAAATATTTGTTGATAAAGACTCAGAAAATTATCAAACATGACTACCTACGAGGTTTTCTCGAAGTTATATTGAACCTAATTAGGAGATTTTGGATTAGAGTGGAGAAAAGGGCGCTAAAACACGAAAGAACGTCTAATTATTCTTAATAACTTTATGAATGAGAATGAGATTCAGATATTTAGCCACGCAAGGTCATGTAATTTTTATTCATTACGAAAATGTCAAACTGTACCTACACAATTTAGAAGGTCCGCATCCAAAAGCCCTTAATAACTTACTTACTTTTTTTATAACCAGCATAAAATATTTAAAAAGGCATGCAGAGAGTACAAAATTTTCTTTTAAAATACAAATGACGGCAAAATTCGAAAGCGCTGCTGTATGTTAGATAAAATCAAAAATATCAGAGACTGCTTTTGCTTTCTGAGTTGTGTCGAAGGATGGCAATAGTCAGCAGTCCAAACCAAAATTTATGTGCAGCCAGGCGCTCAACGAAAAGTCAAGATGGTTCAGCATCTTACGATTTATAGTTATTCGACTTTTTATAAATTTTTTGACTACTTTAAACTTTTTTTTACTAAGAATTTTCCTAAAACAAGAAGAATTTGTAATCACAAATATAATTTTATTTAAAATTATATGTATTTTAATGTAAATAACTATTTTTGTTTTACCCAGTTTCATTGATTAACTTGTAACTGAAGTCCAAATAGTGAGTTTTTTGTTAGAAAACCTCGTAAGTGACATTTAACATGTTTAGGCTAATAAAGTGTAACATATCACTCTATTATTAAAAAAAGTAGTATAATTACATACTAAAACAGGTATAATCCAATAAGCTTTGGTAACAAAAAATTTCAGGGCGCGGTTTTTTCTTCCTCCTGTAAAGTTGCTCTTTTTCTTATACGAGGTTTTCACTCTAAGGCGACGATGAGTGGAGTACGATTGATTGATAGAATGAGGAATAGTGTAATCCGAGAGCGTTGTGGCTTGAAAGAGGATGTACTGACTAAGATTGAGAAAGAAATCCTCAGGTGGTTTGGACATGTCGAGCGGGTGAAAGGCGTCTAACTAGACAAATATATATTAAGGGGATTGTGAGTGGCCGAGTCGGCAGAGGGCGACCTAGGCGTACTTACATCGATCAGATCGGCGATGTTTTGAAAAAAAGCCAGTTAAAGAGTACCCGAAACCGACGAGCTTGTATGAACCGATTGATGGATGTGGATGAGGCACGTGAGGTATGCCAGGATCGTAGCAGGTGGCGGGCTGTTGTCTCTGCCTACCCCTTCGGGAAAAAGGCGTGAGCATATGTGTGTATGTAGGATACCCAATGCTCCCCAGGAGCCCGCCGGCGGGCTGGCACAAAATGCCGCCATTCCGTCAAGCAGCGGCAGCCCGCCGGCGGGCTGGCCTACCCAGATGACTTTAAACCTTATTTGTATCACCATTAAATACATGATATTGAATATAATTTACTACCGTGATCTAGAATAAATTCGGAATCCGTTGATATCCAAAGCTACACATGTTTTTTGTTTTTATTTATAGAAAACCGCTTCCAAACACGCGCCATGTGACAAGTCATAAAAAAAATGGCCACTTCATAGTAAATTTTCGGTGTCGGATTTCAAGTGGTGTTCAATTATAAACATAAGTGGCCTCTAAAGGTTGAGTTGTTTATCTTAGACGATAATCCGATCTTTCTAGTTGGTGTTTAGTAACATTGTTTATAAATTTGAGTACTGTGGTAATATTGGTAGCAATTATTCTGTGATTATTATCGAAACAGGTCCGAGTTTTTATTTACGAACAGAAATGAATGACTTGGACTCATAGTACCCCTTTGTTTTTTACATGTGGCAGCACATAATCTATCCATAGACAAAAATACATTGACAGTAGGATGATAGTCAAAGTAGTATTTTTTTGGTGATCATTTTTTTGGGAAAGTTGAACAACGCGCGGAATTTTAATTGCACCCGCGCGCCCCCTAAAAAACGTCAAAATCAAATAACATTTTATTGTGGTTTTACGGGTTAAAAAATCTATAAGTAATAATAAATTGTAAGACACTATTAAGGATTAGGCGCACAATGCCACATTCGAAAAATGATACATCACACAGTTACTTCCCAAACTAGGCAGAGCCTGTGCTATGGGTACTAAACAACTGATAAACATACTTAAATAAATATTAAACGACCAGACACGAAGCCAACAGACAAGTTCATGCACACACACGAACCCGGGGATCTTCATTAATCGTTTGAGCACCGTCAGTACCGTCACAGTTTTGTGCAAGTAAATTAGTCTCAAAATCCTGAAACCACAGTTTCCGAAGAATTTGAAACACGAACCACATCCTTATTCCAACTCCTAAACATACTCTCTTCAGTTGTTTCTTCTAAACAGTCACGTGAACGAAGCAAAATAAAGCGAACGCAACAGACGCAATATGAAGGCTTGCCAACTTCGACACAGCGGATTTTCGGGCGTTTACTCTTATTTTGTTACAATGCCCCGCGGCCTAACACAACGAGGTTACTCGACACTCTTTTGACTTTTGCTTTGATCATTTCGCATCGGGCTCTTTCGAACCGAGGTCTCTAAGAGCGATTGAACGTGATTTTCACTTGTTTTTCTCTTTCGTCTATGAGAGCCCAATGCCGGGCCTAGGTATTGTAAAAACGAAGCCAAAAACGAAAATGATTTAGACATTGAAAAAATCGCAGGCCTTTTATCCCTGATCTAGGCAGATGTATTCCATTGCTGGATACACAAAATTTTCACGAGATATTCTTAGGACCCATAAACGTGCTTTTGCATTGATTTTGGTGGACATTGAAAAAATATTTATCTATCTAACTGTATAATACATTAATTAAACTAGTAATTAGGTAGATATTTTGGACTCCGACATTCAAATGTATTTCTGTTAAAAGTTGAATAAACTATTACACATTTTATCCCCAAGCGGTTACCCAGAATACATTTGAAACTCGCTTAATCATAGACATAATTTGCCTTTTAGACCACTCCTATTTATACATCTGTCGAATCAAATTAAAATAAAGCTTTTGGCCGCTATGTTAAATATTGCTATCATTTGCGATCTAAATACATTTCGTGTGCCATTTCTACAAATTAATACTTAAAATTCGAACGTAATTCAGTTTTAAGTTGTACTAAAAACTTGGCTAGAAATCCTGGGCTCCAGACTGCTGGGTGATAGTGATAAATATAAAAGAGGAGGTGGGGGGATACTTAATTAAAGGGTTTATTAGACTGTCTCTTAACAGAGCTGCTTGAGACAGGGCTGGTTAAAGTATGGGCTTGGGATGCTCTGGCTCGATCTACAGAACAATAATTAAGCATGGAAGTCAGCTTAAGTACAGTTAGAAGAGGATAGCTTTATGTGACTTGTATAGCGGCAACTCTTTCTGACAGTACTCGGTAGTTTTGAGTCTCAAATAAAGTCGCTTAAAATTAAAACTTAGCTACCTAAAAAAATTCTCAAGCCTTTTTCCTGAGAAGGTAGCAGAGGTATTCTATTTCTGGAAATATCCACGTTTTACTAGTATATATTCAGTTGTGACTCTTGAGTTGCAGGTGTCCATGGGTGACGGACGTCACTTACCATCAGGTGACCCGTCTGCTCGTTTGCCCTTTGTATCATAAAAAAAAACAAAAAAAAAACGGATCACTGCTCCAGTTAATTACTGGACAACTTAATACGTGTAAACCAGCCTTATCTAAGACTTATTATTCGGTCAGTACTGAGTCTTGATACCGCATTGGTCGTCTGGTCCTATTGATATAGTCTATACTAATTATCGAAATAAAAAGATACAATAGTTTTAGCGCCTTCCTTATACATATGTATGTGCCTATTAGGTTTTATTTATAGTACGACTCAACTATTATTTGCTATCTTAGCCCCAATTGCCTTTGAAAGGGAAAATTTGGCCTCCGCGCGGAAAACGCGACTGCCAGTATACTCAAATACAAGTGTTCCTTATTTAAAAATTAGGATTTCGATTAAATTCCCCTTGCTGCTTAGTATCCGATTTTATGTTAATTTAAAATCAGCTTTTACAGCACGACCCTCGGTTAAATACAGTTGGAAATGCCATAAGGATCCCGTTTAAGAGGCAACATTGCAACTTAGCAACAATCATTGAACTTAAAACAACTGCTGTTAAGGTCCCATTGCTTTCGAGGCGATTTTCACTCAATTTCTTGCAAAATGAAACAACTTTTGGTTACTTCTGTGAGAAAATGTGGAATACAGCTGCAGAAGTCATTATTAAACAATCAAACAAAGTGTGTAATTATTACAATATGTGCTTCAAAACTGAATTGCAAAATTCCACCCTAACAAACATACATGGCAAGTTAAATAAAAGCTTGTAAAAAATAATTATAGCTAAGTGCTATATTTTTTTAATAATATACAATCTGTCACTTCAACTGTTAAGATAAATCTTACACCTCATATGTTAAAACCTGTACATAGAAAAAACAGGCGCCGCGCGCCGTCGACGGCAAGCAAGTGATGTCACAAGTGCTAAACCGCGCTATCGTAGTTTTCACAACAGTTTGTATAAAAACTGTCCAACTAATCGTAACTTTCTGTATCACGGATATGTAGGCATACTATCTAAGACAATCTTCTAATATGCGACAGGGTCAAATGACTATTAATTACCATTTAAAGTTCAATTTCACGTTTTTTATTTGAATTGTGACCCAAAATGGCGTAGTCCTCCAAAATACGAGTAATATAATAGTAATTGGGTATTTTGAGCTTCAAAGTTTTGTGTGAAAATATTCCCAATTTTAGGGTTTAAAAGGGTATTTTACTCTGGTAGAACCCGACAATCCTATTATCAGACGACAAAGTGTATTTAAAAAATTTATAAATTATAACGTCACTAATTTAATAAAAATAATCAGCTTTGAAGCTGCGTAACTTTTTTCTTTAAAAATATATTCTACAAATTTGCGTCTTATGAAAAAGGAAACTGGATTTTCTTCTTTTACCTTAGACACCTGCGTAAAAGTACCTACCGACTTATATTCAATGTTGCCGGAAAATAAAATCACTTTACTACCCTTTTACGGGAAAAGATGTTATAAAACATATTATTATTATAACCCCAAATAATGTAGGGACCTCCCCTCCGCATCTAGCAGTCGCGCTCAGGGGAATCCCGTAATCCGACCGCTCGTAAACACACAATCACTCAACTGTCGTATACTAGTTTATTACTTTGTTGGTTGCAATATTCAGGTTTACTTGTTAGGTGTGACGTCATTTAAGGAGATGTGATGTAAATAGGTTAACGGTTATGCGTAAATAAAATAGGCACGTAGGAGATACTATAGCCCATACAAGTACAGTTAGACTGACGGTCGATGTGTCAGAAAAGTCCTCGAATGGACACCATGTTTAAGTTAAGACTTCCACCTACAAAGTCAAAATGCTTTTATTCAAAGTAGGGACTTATAAGTTTACTTATTGATTGAAAGTCATAACAAACTCCACCGCTTCGTCCACCGCATCATGGTTTAGGAGTTAGCAGATATACAGACAGACAGACGCGAAAAGTATCTTTTCACTTCTCATGCTCTAAAAGTACGCCAATATAGCCCTACGAAGCGGGACTAAAGTGACCACTTTAGTCCCTAGGGAGTATAAAGTATTTTTTTTTTAATTTCCTTAATGAGAAAAAGACAACCTCAAACAGCCAGTAGGGGAAGGGGGGGCATGATGGGGTATCGAGGTAAGATGTGGTACCGCACATATACAAGAAACTAGACGTTTGTGAATAGAAAGCAATAAGCCAATAGGAAGCCTCAGTCGACCAACGGTCAATGCGAGAGAAACTGCGAGTTGGGGTGCACGCGTCTTTTGTTTACAAACGGAAAGCTGTTTTAACGTTTCGTCGATCTAATTTTGTGTAAGGTCAAACGTCATTATTTTAAACTAACCATGATCACTCCATTTATGTATTTTTGATCTTAGTTTACTAGTGTTGTTTATTTTGATATTGTATGTTGTTTGTATGAATGCGTTCAACATTTTATTATTAAAAAATTTTTTTGCTCAAAGTTACCCTATGAGGCAAGATGGTGTATTGGGTGTGGGGTAACCTTGGGTAGCCTGCCAGCTCTATGGATGTTGGGCTGACAATGCTTGTGCTGGCGTGGACAAGGATGATCTGGAGGAAATACAATTTGTTTGTTTGTGAGAATAATTAGCCGTCCTCATCATGCCCCAATTTCATAACCCCATCATACCCCATAGTATGGCGCAAAATGATTTTTCGGATGGTCCTATTTAATAATTTATTATTAAAAAATGTGATAAGTTGATATTCCAAAACCTGTGCCAAATCATAGTTAGATTAATAACATAACGTGCCATAAATAAATAGGAGTAATAAATATAGTGGTTATGCTGTATTTTTTTATTTTCCTTAGCTACCCCATCATGCCCCCCCTTCCCCTAAATATCTGTAGAGTGTGGACCATCTTAATTGCGAAAATGTGAAGAGTTTTAGTTCCATGGTTTTTCCGCGAAGAAGGTGGCGCCATGTGTTTTAAATTGTTTACCTGCAAAGAGATTTAAATCTCTTTGTTAATCTGTGACAGCCTGACAGGTTTAGAAGAAAAAACTGACCGCGAAAATTTCTGAATTTTTGTCGAGTGTAAATTTGTTGGGTTTTAAATAAATTTGTACTAAATTGCCAATTTTTCTCGCACTCAAAGTGAAAAGTACAGTTTCCACCTCGAGACTAAACGCCAACTTAATATACCCTCGGTTTCATGACTCCTCTGGTATACATATAATGGCTTCGTTTAGTCCCTAGATATAAAATATACTATTATATTACTATAAGTAGAGAAGAATCGCACAATGTCAAACTGAATGGGGAAGACAACTGTCAAATAGTTCGGGATAGAGGGCGCCAAATGTTTGTTTTAAAAGAACTGTCAATCGTCATACGCCAAATAGAATACATCACAAAATCTTCTTGAACACTCTACAAAAACCAGTCCAATAGCTGAAAATTAAAAACACAATGAAAAGTTACTAAGGTATTTTGACAGGTAACAGAACAAACACACTGCGCCCTCTGCCTTAAAAATTTTTCACATTATTTTTAACAAAAAAAACTGACTTCGCAGAGGAAACTAAAAAGTAAAAAAAGACGTGTGGCACTCGGGGACTGCCGCGGTAAAGCTATTGCCGAAAACAAACGACGTTAGACAATGCACGCCCTCGATAGAAGCTATGCAATATCCATCCATCCATCCGTCCGTCCGTCCGTCCGTCCGTCCGTCGGTCGGTCGGTCGGTCGGTCGGTCGGTCCGTCCGTCCGTCCGTCCGTCCATCTACTATCATAACTTGGCTTTGGATTATGCCCAATAAACAAGCCACGCCTCCGTGCCCGTCGGAGTGGGGAGCGTGAGATTTTTTCGTTACGGAATTTCTGGATTCGGTCCCCGCGCTCAAGGCCCGCGATAGAAGCTATGCAATAGCTTAAAAAGCACTAGTCGCCTACCTCCTTCGTTTTTTGGAGTTGGTTCAAAATCAGTTCATATACGACGAAGTTATCCGCGAACACACGAATTGAGAAACCTCCCCTTTTTTTAAGTCGGTTTAAAATAGATTTTAAATATACGAATTCGCAAAGAAAAATCCTTTGTATTCAAGAACATCATAATACGAGCTTAATACGAGAACATAAAGTTGTTCCAGTGAATAGAAGCTACCAGAGAGGCGCAGTGGGTTGGCTGTGCACAAAAACTTAAAGTAATCCCAGCGGATTAATGTTAGGTAGCTGGTTCAGTGGCGGCATGAGAGATAGCGTTTTACTTAACAGCGAGTCTGAGAAAATAGGACTTCAAAATGATCCAATTTCGTGCAGCGGCTTTTGCGTGATCATGTGTGAGGAATATAGCTAAATATTGGGCTGGTAGGTACTAGTTGGTGATGATGATGATGTGTGATAATCCAACCTCTCTTTTTTTTCTTACAAACGACAAACGTAATAAAATGAAAATGATTTTTTTTCTGTAGGTAATTGAAAATTACACTTAGAAAAGTCAATAGTCTAATAACAAAGCACTCGAAACTCGTCCATGGCTAAATGTAAACAGCAGCCCATCTCCACCGGCGAGTTCCTGGTTCCAAATGCATTACCTACCCCGAACTCAAGGGCAGCTCTTAATAATCTCATGTTTTACTAGTAAATATGGATTTACAATAATAATTTTAATTAATAGCTAAGTCGATTAATCCCATGCATGTTGGTCTACTAAGTAGTCTGTAATTTTATAGTAGCCTTTTTTATGTAATTTTTGCTTAATTAATTGACCCTTAAATGATATGGTAACTTTAGATAATTGACTAATATAAGCAGCCAGCTCATTCTTATTCTAGTGCTTAAACAATATCTGTCAGATTTTTTTGTATTAATAAAGATATTTCTCCAACGTTGATACTATAATAATACAAATACGGGATCATTAATCCTTATTGTGTAAGTTCAAATGACATTGAATGATTCTATAGAGTAATCACTATCATTATTGCACTTGATCAAATAAAACTGACACTATTTAATATAAGTACGGAAAAACCTGAAAGGGATGTGATCACGGTCACTTTGGAGTTTAATGATCAATATAAAAATAGTTATACAACGCGTAACAGAAAAAGCACAATTCCTCATACACCCCAATTAGTAGGTATATTACCTAATATAAAAAAAAAATCATGCAATCGAACTTTAGTTGTGCCTAACAAATTTTCTTAAATATCGATTAATAATAGCACGGTTTCCATAGAAACCACTAAATTCAGCTACGCTAATTCATTTTTGGGAAAAATTTAACACCTTTTAAAAATAGCTGAAATCAATTAAGTAGTCGATTACTGAACAAACTACTTTCAGGAATTGCGCTCATTCTATTACATATTGTATATCCAGTCTGGTAACCATTCCTAAACATTAAAGTTTTATTCTACATCGCCTGGGAACCTACAATTATACCTGATATTAAATAAATATACCTACAATCACTATTTGCGCATGTGACAACTTGAGAAACTGTCATTTTGTGATGAACTACAACTTAAAAAGTTTAATTTTGTGATTATTTTTTTTCGAAAGTTACGATTTTGCTAATTTGACATTTTCCGAAAATGATAGTTTTGCGAATATGAAATTTTGTAATTTGTAATTTTGCTAAAGCCTTTTACGAAACACATAATTTACGAAAGTCCTAATTTGCGAATGTGACATTTTGCAAATCATCATCAATCATCAAATCATTTTGACACTGTGCTTCGAAATGACAATTTCCTAATGTGACATTTTGTGCTTGATCCGTCAGTGTACCTTTGTTAGTTTTTACTAATCCTAATATTTTTATATGTTATCCAATATCCATATTATTATATTATTTAAACACCATTCTTTTCCACGTATACCCCAGACCCTTACGAGCTGATACAAGTGATATTTACGTTAGACAACAAAGGCATGTTATTACAACTCTATCTATATATATTCTATATATCTACATAATATATGAAAGAAGAACCCTGGCTGGCTGACGGGTTCGATCCCCGCTCGGGGCCAACATTTGTGTGCATGAGCATGTCTGTGGTGTCTGGTCGTTTAATATTGATTTAAGTATGTTTATCAGCTGTTTAGCTCCCATAGTACAGGCCCTGCCTAATTTGGTACTAAATAACTGTGTGTAAATTGTGTCATATAATTTATTGTTATCATTTTTGGAAATTTCCACGAGAACAGGAAAAACGGATTCAACACGGGCAACGCCGTTGGTTACCCGCTAGTGTTGTAAATGTTATAATATTTTACCGTCGAGTCATTCCACAGTCTTTGTTGTTACCTCGTGAAAAGTACTGCGCAGATATATCACCAGTTCTCATCGGCACTTGATTGGGTGTGAAATATAGTGTAATAGTTTTTTTTATGTTATAAGTAGACTAGTCATAATGCGGTTGTTTATTTTGGTGTCTCTACTATGGATCTGCTGTGCCAGTGATGATGATAAGCTGAGTGAGTTTTTAAACGTTTTTGAGACGTGTTTGACCTCCCGGTTTCCGATATGCAAATTAAAAAAAAATGCTGACAGACTAAGTAAGTATTGTGATTGGTTGAATGAAATCAAAGATTTTCAATTTTTGATTTACAGAACAGCTAAAATGAGATTAACGGTCAGTCAGCAAATCTTTGTTGGATTTTAATTTCGGAAAACGGGGGTCAGAGTGTTTAAGAAACTAAACAAAGTTTAAGTTATTTCTTGTGTCATTTTAGTGGGTAACACTTTTTGTTTGTTTTTAAACAAGCAACACGGTTTTTCTGTATCTGCGGCTTCTTTCTCACAAGAGACAACTGCGCGAGCAGTTCGTTGTACAATTAAAATTTAATTTAATACAGTCCATTTTAAAATTCAACTTGCATTTTATTTTACACACTGGGTGAGAAGTGGTACTTCCTGGTATAACTTTGACCAACTCCGAGGGGATCAGACGTGGGTTAATGGCGTCTCTGTGTGTACCTAAGGGTCGCGACACATCTGCGAAACGTACTACAGCGCCGAAGGTTCGGCGAACAACATAAGTACATTACGTTTGACGCGGGTGGCTGATCCATTTATCTTTAAAGTGAAACGTCAATGTATGTTGTTCGTTCACCGAACCTTCGGCGCTGTACGTTCCGCATATGTGTCGCGACCCTTACTCTACTTAGGTACCTACTTGTATGTAAAGCAGCTGTTAGTACGGAACACTCTTCGCCCAAGCTGCGACTCGCACTTGGCCGGTATTAAAGATTGACATACGACACAGTCATCTTTTCAAATATGCGGGCTTCATGTCATATCGATTGTTGTTATTATTTATTATAGCACAAACCGATCATATTGCTGACTATACTGACAATACAGTCAATATACAAATATTTCAGGCAACTGCATTGTTTATTTATTTATAACACATTTGCTCGTAAAACGTGTCTTATTTCACCAATTTCAATATCGTATTGTATCTCATTACGCCCTAGTGCGGTAAGTGTAATGTAAAACTCACGGTTTATCAAGATGCTCTGTCGTAAAACGAACGGTACTTTTTTAAATCTCCGCAGAGTTTTTATGTCAAAAAAGTTGTCAACATTTTATGATTAAAATTAACTTTGGGAGATAAAATATAATAAAGAAATATTTATGTACATAATTATTTAATTTAATTAATTTTGACAGTAAATTACAACCAATTAATCTGTAACTTAAACACAAAAAAAATATTAACTTACTTTATTAGTAACTAGCGACCCGCCCCGGCTTCGCACGGGTGCAATGCTAATACTAAAACCCCTTACTCTATCTATTAAAAAAAACCGCAGCAAAACCCGTTGCGTAGTTTTAAAGATTTAAGCATACATAGGGACATAAGGACATAGGGATATAGGGACAGAGAAAGCGACTTTGTTTTATACTATGTAGTGATACTGGCTGTTTTTTGTGCCTTTGCCTAAAAAAATGCTGATGCGCGTCGCGCGCTTTTTCTTAACGCTGTTTATTTTTTTTTTATTCGTTTACCATAGTTGGAGTTTTATTTTATTTCCTCGCAAATGTGTTATAAAACGTCGTATGACATACGTGCGCTTTGATAATTACAGTCGCTTACTTGTAACCCTCGCCATTTACTTTTTATATTATTTTAATGAATACATAAGCTATTCTACCGTAAACTTTCATCAAAATCAGAAAAAGTTGAGTTTTTTTTTGTGAAAAGGCAAAAAATATAAATTCACTTATCTGCACTAACTTTTGCGACTTGTAGTGGGATTCACATTATTAATAATTTTAATATTATGTAATTTTACATTCCTCCGCTAACAATGTCGATGGAGACAAAAGTTTTTTTTAATATTTTGATGAACTGTGAACGATGTTTTCCTTCACCGTCAAGCAAGTGTAGAATATGTGCGTAAGTTTTGAAAAACTCATTGGTACATGCCAGGCTTTGAACCCGAGTTTCACTGATTATCATCATAAGAAGCAGGGTCTTCAACCGTAAGGATTTTACTACTCTAAAGGTAGACTTCAGTAAGTTGCGGCCGATCGCAGCCATCGATCGCGTGCGACTGACGCGCGCGGCTGATGAATGTATGAAAATGACAGACGTCAGCCGCACGCGACTGCGATCTGCCGCGCGCGACCCACGGAAGTTTACCTTAAAGATCTAAAGAAGTATTGTCATTACCATGTAATTCTTAATACATAGCTAAGTGAACGAAACATTCATTTGTCATCTGTTTAGGAGAAATACTCGGCTTAAAGTTACAATGTGTCAATCGCCTCAGAATTATTTAGTACTCTTGAAATATCGACATGAATTTTAAAAGCAAAACTCCCGCCGCCGACAGTAAGTAAGCATGAAAATTGGCGCTTCAACTCAGACACACGCCGAAAACCGAAGACTGAAGTATTCTGCTGACGAGCGAAGGGAGGCATTAC
The DNA here is from genome assembly GCA_963855545.1 of Ethmia dodecea. NCBI lineage: Eukaryota > Metazoa > Arthropoda > Insecta > Lepidoptera > Depressariidae > Ethmia > Ethmia dodecea. The sequence continues at coordinate 1,378,397 of OY979448.1, forward strand.
ATGAATATTGCAAGAACCCGACTTTCCACGGACACAAATTCGTAGAACTGTTCCTTTGTATTCTGTAAGCATATTTTTACTGGCGCGTCACATTTTGACGGATTTTGAAGTTATGCAACTGACGTGAAGGGGTTTTTGGAAATTCCCACGGGAACGGAAATATACTCGATCCGCCTGGGCAACGAAGCTGAGCATCCGCTAACAGATCATAAGTATTTATAAAGCAGTGAATGAAATAAGATTCTAAATCCCACCACTTGAAATTATTATATTCGTGGCAGCTTCTAAAGCCATTCTAGATTCCATATTTCCATGGTTGAGGTATTCTCTTAAGGATCTTTTGTTTCCTCGTTTTGTCGCTGAATTGTTATCGACGGAAGTTTGTTCCGCTCCCAAGAAAGCTGTTTCGAAGAGCTCTTATTCATAAGTTATATATTTCCCGTATAGGAAACTATTATTGCCATACCTAGAAGTAGATAAGTTAGGGAATATTATCCGTAGTGTATACCACTTTATTCATATACCTATCCCTATGCGAGAGGTCAGTCAAAAAGGAGGTAGAATTGACAACGTGATAGTATACGTTGATTCATCGCCGGAACCGAACTCACGGAACATGCTGATGCATCGTAGGCGGACTCACTTCTAAGCTAAGTAAATTAGAATTACAAAACTGTAGTTTTAACCAGCACTCAAGCTAAAGACCGATTATGAAAATAAAAACAAAAACATGTAGCGACACTACATCGAACGCGCCAATAGACGGCCGAGTTCTAAACCGCGCTATCGAAGTTTTCTAATGAGTTTGTATAAATACAATTGTCCAACATCAACCGTTAGACCGCTGTCCCCGGGCACGATCACCTCGCCTATGGCGAAAGATCTTCCCTTTTCACGATGGAGGAGCACGCCACCTCCGCTCCTCTATAAACATCTGCATAATATTAGCACTTACCTTATCCAAAAATCAAGAGTTATAAAAACAAACGGCCCACCTGTAAATAATTCGAGACACCTCATTTCCCAAATTCGCGTTCCGAACAATTTGCCGGCACCGGAGGCGGCGTAAAAAATTCAGCGCCAATAAATATTTATGAGACAGCCAGCGAACCGCATCATATTTGGGCAAAACGATCTTTTGTTAACAGTGTCGAGTTTTCCTATAATGCCGGATTTGATACAACAGTGATAGCATGAGACTCGGATTCTACCCAGATCCAGACCAAGCACGCACTAATAAGTCAAAAACTTTACGCACTACATATTTATCACTAGCCACGGTAATTTCCTTTACCGTGAGGTTTCGCTAGGAATTCCGCATCCACATAATGGCTTTTGACATAATGGCAGCACTCTATAAGGTCAGATCTCTTACCACGTGTCACATTTGGGGGTACTTCAAGAAATTAAATTAATTACACTGTTCTCAACTCCTGGATATCATACGCTAAGTCGCACGTGTATGCCACCCATAAAAAGTGATGAAGAGGTCTAATCTTTCCAGAAAGTAAGAGGAACAATTTAAATGAACAGAAAACTAATGTGAATGAACCTGTCATGAAAAATTTAAGTAGCATTATCTAGCAACAGTTTTTACTATTTATCTCAGCCAAATACCACGCTACGTTTGGTCGGTGGAACAATGGAGGAACACAGTTTTTAGATTAAATCTTATCTATGTACTGCAGTAGATTTTTGAATATGTTAAGACCTAGCCCTTCTTTAAACTCAACCTCTCTTCAATCCAGCACATCTTCCATATCTTCATTTACAATAATTTCTCGTCTTTCTAGGTCGCTACATCATCGCTTGCCACACAACAGACTTCGAATGCTTCAAGCGGCAGTATCGGTCTCTTCGAGACAACGTGTTGCTAGGTAACGACCGTCTCGGCATCAACGAATACCAGATGTACACGTTCAAATATGGAAAGAGCGGAACTTGTATCAAGCTTTCTGGATTGGAGGATAGCGAGTTGGTTGGGATACAGTAAGTTTTTATTATTATTATTAATGATGGGCTTACTTATTAATCTTGGCCCCAAGCCCGAGAGCGGAGACGGGGCCTACGATAGGACGAGCTTGCCCAGAAGATGGCTTGTGGGTTATATGAACTCGGAAATACAGACGCCTTCTGGTAGTTCCACTCCTTGGTGGTGAGCGTCTTGAGCGCTTCGTGCGTAAAGATAGGATATCCATGTTTAATAGTATTTAAACACAATAATTTCGCTTTTGCTAACATTACGATAAGACGTCGGTAAATTGTATGCGAAAGTGTTGATTGAAAGGGTTGTGAATTAAACAGACGAAAAAGTATGGGATGCACAAGCGGGATTTAGAAAGGGAATGGGATGTACGGATCACGTCTTTTCTTTGCGGTGCATAGCCGAAAAGTTTTTGGCTAAAAACAAGAAGGTCTATTGCGCGTTCGTGGATCTAGAAAAGGCCTATGATAGAGTGGTGAGGAATGAATTGTGGTCAGCATTGTCCGTGAACGGTGTGAGCAGTATCCTCATACGAGCATTGCAATCTCTTTATAGGGATTCCAGTGCTTGTGTGAGGATAAACGGGGCATACACTGAATGGTTTAATATCGAAAAAGGTGTTAGACAGGGATGTGTAGCGTCACCGTGGCTGTTTAATCTGTTCATGAACAATTGCTTGACAGATTTAAAAGAGAATGAAAGTGGGTTGAGAATGAATGAGTTACTCGTCAAATGTTTTCTCTATGCTGATGACCAAGTATTACTTGCGTCTTCGGCCGAGGAGTTGCAGGAGATGGTAACTGCTATGAGTGGATCTTTTGTTAGAAAGGGAATGAAGATGAATGTAAAGAAGACGAAAGCGATGGTGTTTGAAAGAGATGAGGCAGTGACAGAGTGCAATATCGTGATTGGAGACGAACAAATTGAACAGGTGAATGAGTTTGTGTATCTGGGTTCAAAGTTTACAAGAGATGGAAAGTGTGAGAGTGATATTGAAAGAAGAGTGAATGCAGGAAACATGGTGAATGGAGCTTTGCACTCTTTTATGAGCAGCCGGAAGGTGTCTAACAAGGCTCGTTTGGCTGTGCATAGGGGGGTGTTGGCTCCGACACTCATGTACGGAAGTGAAAGTTGGGTATGGCAGAATAAACATGAAACCAGAATAAATGCAGTTGAGATGAGAGCGTTAAGAAGTATGATAGGAGTTAAACTGAGTGACAGGATAAGAAATAGTGAGATAAGGAAACGATGTGGTCTGAAAGAAGATGTAGTGACAAAAATTGAGAAAGGTATGCTGAGATGGTTTGGCCATGTCGAGAGAATGAATGACGAACGATTGACGAAAAAAGTGTATAAGGCGAGTGCGAATGAAAGTGTGGGAAGGGGTAGACCTAGGCGGACCTTTCGAGACCAAATTGGGGACGTCTTGAAAAAAGGCCAGGTCAAGAGTACCCTAAACCGAAGAGCATGTATGAAAGGAATAATGAAAGTGGACGAAGCGAAAGAAGTATGTAAGGATCGTAGCAAGTGGAAAGAAGTGGTCTCTGCCTACCCCTACGGGAAAGAGGCGTGATTATATGTATGTATGTATGTACGATAAGACTTGCACGGAACGGCTACGTCTTAGGAAGTCTTGGTACGCTAGTTCATCAACATATTGCCGTTGGGTGCAAGGAGTCTTCAGCACCCACCAAGAAAATATCAATAATTGAACTGGCTAAAAATACTAGCTACTGACTACTTATACTTAATTTTAAGCCAAAAAAAATACTTCAAACAGTAAACTAAGAAAGTAAAAAGCACCCAATGTAAATAAATAAATAAATAAAGGTTCCCCTCGATTTCTCTAGAATGCTATCATCAAATCCTGGTTTCCTTATCGTGGTACCACCGTTGGGATATCACCTTTCACACAAAAAATTACCAAAATCGGTTCATAAACGACGAAGTTATCCGCGAACCTACGAATACCGCGAACACACAAAAAAAAAAGAACGGTCAAATTGTAAATTCTTTTTTGCTGAGTTCAAAAAAGGAGGTTTCGTACGTTTTCAAAGAGGTTGGAAGAAAATCAATCTCTCCTATTTTTTTCTTTAAACGTTTTTGTGCGTTTTATTAATGATTAATGTGCTTTTTTATGCCACTGCAGCAGAATAATGAAAGTCATTCTTTTTTTAGTTACTTTTTCTATTTCTCTATATTTATGAATCGCAATTTCTGTTTTACTGCTTGACTATTCGCCACGTTACGACTATTGAAGTATGTATTTTTTTTATTTTCCAGGTTCAACGGTGCTGCGAAGATATTCACTTGGTCACTAGATTTGCCTTTCAGAATTGAACAAGTCAAAAACAATACGAATTGTGTTAAACCTGGCCAAAGTAAGTTGAACTTTATACTTATTCATGTAATATACATACTTAGTAAGAGAAGCGTTATTTGAAACAGATTTTAATGCTGCACAAACTTTGTTCTCGGACTTTGTTTAATATCGGAGCAGGAGAGTTATTTTTCAAGTAAATTACGACATACGAGAGTTCGTGTTGTTTCTTAAAACGATACAAAATTTCCACAACCGCAAAAATTTCCTCGTGAAAATTGTTACAAAGCACTGAGCAATATTACGGGTCGATTTATAATCGTCCGGTCCAACGGTTCAGCTATTCAATATAAAGTACAGCGCTATCTTATTCGAAGACAAAGTTAGTGAGAGATTTATAGTTAATGATACCAACTCGTGCACATCGGCGTATTAAATCTAATATATCTGTTAAATTATTTAATAATTTTTGTTTCAGGTTTTCAGGGTATCGCAGAACATAAAGGTATAATATTTTAACTTATATATTATTTTATATACCTCTGGCTCCCAATATGGGACCAGCATAATATTATGATAATTGCATAAAATTATGAATATTATAATTGATTTCAGGTCCAATGAGGAAATTTATGGGGAATGGTAAGCAATTATATCATAATATAAGGTTAGCTCAGTTTTACATATTTAACAAGTGGCACGAAACACGAACGAACGAACTGAAGAGAGACAAACAACTATTTCAAAATCCCATCGGACACAAACTTATTTACTAAATATAAAAAAACAAGCAAGTGCGGGTGAGACTCGCGCACGAAGGCTTCCATTATCTATAAAACCGCCAAAAAATCATGTTTTTTGTAGCAGTTATTTTATTCTGTTTTTTAGTATATTTTGTTATAGCGGCAACCGAATTACATCATCTGTGAAAATTTGAGCTGTCAACTATCACGGTTCATGAGATACAGCCTGGTGATAGACGGACGGACGGCGGAGTCTTAGTAATAGGGTCCCATTTTACCCTTTGGGTACGGAACCCTAAAAACGCTACCAACCCTTATTCTTAGCCATATCTATTTTTAATGTTATTATTAATATCTCGGAGCAGGATCTCAAACCTTGAATGTCAGCGAACTAATTGATCACGACTCGATGAGTCCCTGACTAAGGTCCTTACCATGAGGGTGGGACCACTTCACTTCACCTATTGTTCGAGCGACCTTTGTTATCGCATCTATGGACTCAATGGTTTAAGGTAGAGATTGTAACATTTCGGTGTAATGTAACTTGTTACAAAGTGAGCATAAAGCTTACAGATACAAGCGCCGCGTGACACACAACCTCTAAAGCCGCCATTTTAAGAGAAAACTGGCCAAGCGCCGAGACGGATTTGCACACGAAAGCACCACCTACAATAAAAATAAGGGAACTAAGAACGCCATAAAGCTATAGTTTTTGTACGGGCACCCCTTTAATTTAAAATTTTATTTTCATTTTAGTTACGGTTCATGGAATACAGCTCACGGACAGACAGACAGACAGGCGGACGAACAGTGGAAGCCTGGTAATTGGATCCCGTTTGGGTACAAAACCCAAAAATGGTACTCATTTATATAGTAGGTATAGGCTCTGCCTAGTTTGGGACTGAATAGAAAGAAAGAAAGAAAGAAAGAAAAATATTTATTAGGAACACATAGGAGATAAAAAAAATCTTAAAGATAAAAAACACGGAACATATATAAGTGTCCTAACGGGACCCCACTCAGCACAAGCTGCGGCGGTTTGTGAAACGCCACAACGCTGGTATTATGTGTATATGAATAAATAGCCGTGTGTGAATTGTGTCCCACAATTTATTAGTAATTTTTATTATATGTATCGCCGTAATGTAATGTAGGTACCAAGATCGCCTCGAATGATACAATACAACGAAATGTTACAAGTCAATCTTCACCTTTATATAGATTTCCGGACCGATACGACCTTCAAACCTTCAAGAAGAGAGCGTACTCCCACCTCAAAGGCCGGCAACGCACTTGTGACTCTTGAGCTGCAGGTGTCCATGGGCGACGGTAGTCACTTACCATCAGGTGACCCGTCTGCTAGTTTGCCCCCTTTTTTTATTTAAAAAAAAAAAAAAATATATATATATATAAGACAAGATATTAATATATCGCGTGGGAGTGCCCTGAAATAGCTGTATTATTTCTCTAAATAAATCTTTGATATTGATAGCCTTGGTGATACTTCAGTAAGGGATATCGAAATAGGTAATTGACCTTATAAAACAAGGAATAATTATTGTCATGCATAGGGTCTATAACCCAGTGAATAGAGAGCTGATACCTTACAAACGGTCCGGTAGTTCTAAATTTTTTATATGTTGTCTAGGATGGTTGTTAAGTGTTTAAAATGCAAAATGCACAATTCCCCCCCCTCCGCGCCCGCCGCCATTTTGAAAAAACGGAAAAAAATCGGCACTTTTTTTAGATTTTCACTTATATCTTTGTTTCGGTGCATTTTAGCTACAAAACAGTTCTTTTCAATGTTGTAGAGAATGAAATTCCCTATAATATACGTGTTAAATTTTGTTTGTAGGGCAGATAGTTCACGAGATATGATATTTTAAAAAAGTTAAAAAAATACGCATTTTCCTGAAATTTTTCAAACTTCTAACTTTAGAACGCTGTAATTCAATTTTGGCCTATTTGAGAAGACAAGTATAAGAATAAAAATTGTAGGGAATTTAATAACCTACAAAATGGATGTATATTTTTTTTAACCAACCTTACGGAGGGGGCAGTAAACATTAAAATGAAAACAACGGCATATTGCGTTTTTTGTTTTGTTGTAGCAATTGTTACTCCACAGTGTATTATTTTCCAGATGTGGCTTGAATTTGGAGTTTATACCAATCTTATTTGGGTTTCTTACATGTATAGCGCAATGATCATCATAAAGGTACTATTTCACTTGAATATTTCACTATTTCACTGGTGATAGGGGAATTTCAAATAAGCCACCAACACAGCAGATACATTTTTTAAATATTCATTTATTTAAACATAGTGAGAACAAAAAGCAGTAATTATCATACAATAATCATTAGTAATTGAACTAATTGGTGAAAAGAAAAAAAAATTTATAAGCGCTTCGCTCGTTTTGTAGGTGGTGAGTTCATGAAGTCGGGGTCTTCATTTTCGTAACATAGTGAAATTACTTGATCGGCGTCGTCTTCGTCGTCGACGATCACTTCATTCCTGTTGTCACATTCTTGGCCAGCACAGAATTTGCAAAGGGTGGAACAATTAAGGCCCGCCTTTCTACAGCCACACATTGCCATACAGCCAGTTTTACATCTGCATGAAATAGTCTTGAGCAGGTTTGGGGGAGCCGCGTCTCTACTCATCCTGATAGGCTCCAGTTTTCCAGCTTTTCTACTCCAGCCCCACTCGATAGGGTCTTTGACAATCCCCATCCACTTCATGATGCACGCAATATCGGGCTGTGACACCACTTCAAACATTTTTGGGTTTGAATAAACTCTGCCAACTTTTTAGGAAAGACCCATCATTGCTGGAGCAGGCGGAGAGGTTCAGTGACCCTGCTGCACCTCTCCGCCTGCTCCAGCAATGATGAATGAATGAATGAAAAGCTGGAAGACTGGAGCCTATCAGGATGAGTAGAGACGCGGCTCCCCCAAACCTGCTCAAGACTATTTCATGCAGATGTAAAACTGGCTGTATGGCGATGTGTGGCTGTAGAAAGGCGGGCCTTAATTGTTCCACCCTTTGCAAATTCTGTGCTGGCCAAGAATGTGACAACAGGAATGAAGTGATCGTCGACGACGAAGACGACGCCGATCAAGTAATTTCACTATGTTACGAAAATGAAGACCCCGACTTCATGAACTCACCACCTACAAAACGAGCGAAGCGCTTATAAATTTTTTTTCTTTTCACCAATTAGTTCAATTACTAATGATTATTGTATGATAATTACTGCTTTTTGTGCTCACTATGTTTAAATAAATGAATATTTAAAAAATGTATCTGCTGTGTTGGTGGCTTATTTGAAATTCCCCTATCACCAGTGAAATAGTGAAATATTCAAGTGAAATAGTACCTTTATGATGATCATTGCGCTATACATGTAAGAAACCCAAATAAGATTGGTATAAACTCCAAATTCAAGCCACATCTGGAAAATAATACACTGTGGAGTAACAATTGCTACAACAAAACAAAAAACGCAATATGCCGTTGTTTTCATTTTAATGTTTACTGCCCCCTCCGTAAGGTTGGTTAAAAAAAATATACATCCATTTTGTAGGTTATTAAATTCCCCACAATTTTTATTCTTATACTTGTTTTTCTAAAATAGGCCAAAATTGAATTACAGCGTTCTAAAGTTAGAAGTTTGAAAAATTTCAGGAAAATGCGTATTTTTTTAACTTTTTTAAAATATCATATCTCGTGAACTATCTGCCCTACAAACAAAATTTAACACGTATATTATAGGGAATTTCATTCTCTACAACATTGAAAAGAACTGTTTTGTAGCTAAAATGCACCGAAACAAAGATATAAGTGAAAATCTAAAAAAAGTGCCGATTTTTTTCCGTTTTTTCAAAATGGCGGCGGGCGCGGAGGGGGGGGAATTGTGCATTTTGCATTTTAAACACTTAACAACCATCCTAGACAACATATAAAAAATTTAGAACTACCGGACCGTTTGTAAGGTAACCCCCCTTATTTGGTCTCTATTCACTGTACTACTAAACCACGGACCTATAATGTATCTCTCTTGTCCTAGCTACGCGAGAAAAAGGTCCTCGCTTGCGATGAGATGAAAAGAAAATTCAGCTCTGGGGCGGAAAGCGTCAACTTTCGGCCCGCTGCACTAAGCGAAGTTGCCGCTTTTCGCCTCTGTAGAGCAGAAAAAAGTATACATACCTCGGAAAGTAAATAAGAAAGCCTCGGTCGACAATTACAGGTGATCTGAGACATTTCTCATTTTACTTCCCTAGATGTGTAATATACTATTACAGCTCTCCGGTCGGAAAGCGTCAACTTTCGGCCCGCTGCGCTAAGCGAAGTTGCCGCTTTTCGCCTCTGTTGAGCAGAAAAAAGTATACATCCTCAGGAAGTAAATAAGAAAGCCTCGTTCGACAATTACATGTGATCTGAGACATTTCTTATTACGTAAAACTCGATACTATTCCAGCAACCATCCAAGTGTCATACCCGTTTACACTGCGGAAGAAGAACGGCGATATACATATGATCCTCGACGAAGAAAACCTGGACGTGGTACTGGATATTCCAGACCTGTCTCATCATAACAAGGCGAGCAGGCTTGAACGTGAGTATTAGACACAGGTACTAGATTTAAATATACTAGGTATAGAACAAATTGTCACCTGCGGTATTTCCGGACCGATACGACATTCATTTTAATAACTAGCTATTTAGCGTTTCACCTAAGCCGCGTTCCCGTGGGAAAATTACCTATAACCCATGTTACTGCCAGGAAATTAAGCTTTCCACTAGTGAAAGATTTTTTTAAAACAGGTCCAGTAGTTTTGGAGCCTATTAAATACAACAAACAAACAAAATCACATCGTTCCTCTCTATAATATTTGTATAGATTATGTCTGATAGTAAGACTTAACGTCGAGTCAGACGGCTTGACGGCTTAAAGCAAGGGAGCGTACTCTGAAATGTGCCTCTCTTAGGACTCTTGTCGCTCTACGGGGCTTACAGCATAACACAGCATGCCAAAGCCGGGGACAAGGATTGCACAGATTTTAGAAGCCTGCAAAAGGATGCCAGGCATGCCGTGTCAACCTGTATGTAAATAGTCCGATTCGTCCAAAGTTTCGCCACAGGAGTGTAATTTACACTAAAAGCCGGCCATGTGAGAGTTGGACTCTAACACGAAGGATTCCGTACCACAGTAACAACACTACAGTTTCCAGTCTATTTCTTTGTCTTGATTGTAGGTAACTCTGTGTTGGTGAAGTCACAAAGAAAAGCAACATGGCGGTCATTTGGGTAGCATTATGATTATTTTTAACTTTAATTTGTGTCGCAAATCCGCTCCAAGCATTGTCATGCATTATTAATGCATCCAAAACGCGACAATACTAGACATTATGATAGTGTTGGCGACACTTCCGAGTTTGTGTTAAACACATACGATCGACGTCAGCTGTTGACTTTGTGACGTCGGGCGGTGACAGAACTGCGCCTCTGACGCCTCGGCCGATACCTACGGAAGTGTACCTAAACGATAAAAACCTTCATAATATAACAGCAAAAAAGGAAGATACGGTATTAGCTTCGCGCGCGTGGACCGCTTAAATTAGTTCAAAGGAAAGTAATTCGCTACAGTCTCAATCGGGCCGGGGCGTATCGACAGTGTGATAGTTGACGAGAAGGAAACACATTAAATGCCTTCATGTGCTATTATGAAGTGTACAAATAGCACTAAAACAAAAAAATAAACCCACGAGCGACAATGACAATTTCTTTTATAATGGCGGTCCTTTTTGATTTCGCCAACGTGTAGTTGTATGTAGTCCAAATGTCAACGATGCTTTCTATGAATGTAGCGTATCTTCCTTTTTTTCTTTTATCTAAGTAAAAGCCCTAATGACTTTTCAACATGTTTCTTATGTTTAGGAGACCTCTATGAGATGTCGGAATGGGCGTACGCTGTTGTACAGAAAGTGGACGCGGCTGAGCACTTCGCTCTGCCCTACACTTCGCAGTTTCGTGCTCTAACAGAAAACATTCCATTGAAAAGGTATATATCTGTGGTTGTAGAGAAAGAAGGAGTGGAAAAACGAAATCACAGCAAAAATAAAAATTTAATTCTTCAGGCAAATGAAATTAGAAAATTAACAAGATTGGTTGCTACGGTAACCGTGCGCCTGTAGACACACAAAACACTATGTATATAATATATATAAAATACATTAAATAAAATCTGTCCGTATGTTGACATCGAAGACCGCCACATATCTGATAGCATTATATTGACGTTTGAACCTTATGTCCAAGTACCTAGGAAACCGATTACCTACCTATTACATATTTTGTGACTTATAATGTGATCGATTGGAATTATGTGACGAAGTGGTCTCAATGTTTTTGCGAGTGGTAATAATTCATTAAAAAAATCTCAAAACACCTCTAACCATTTTTTTTTTCGTAGCAGGTTGTTCATTTGCAGTAGCAAATTTTAAATAATGAAACAAAATAAAGTGAAGCAATCTTGAAGCATTGAGTACTAAAAATGATGACGTCACAGCTTGTTATTTCAGTACATTTCCACAGAAAATTGACATTTTGACAGATCTTGAAAAGACTTGATCATTTGAATAGGCAGGCTTTTTTGACACAATAGGGTATTGTGTAAAAAAATATTTAAAGGAATGGAATATGTTTAACAACTCAAGGCAGGATGCTAGACGTAATAAGGCGTGAAACCAAGTTTGTATTTTAAAAAATCACGTTTTTTCCAGACTCTTACTGCTTTATCCAGACGAAGAATACGTCGACCTCCTGTTCAAATATCTGGACACTTATTCCAAGTGCTATGAAAAGATATGATGTCTTGTGCTAGGATTTATAATCTAACTGACAGGTGTCGAAATTGGATCGGCTTAGAATTAAAACTTTGTACATTTTTAAATATTATATTGTTTACATTATTGTATTTGTGTTTTATTGCAAGAACGCTTTATATCCACACCCAGAGCGGATTAAATCCTGTCTGTCTGTCTGTTCTACAAAAAGGGCTGTATCTTTTGAACCGTTACTACCTAATACTGCGAGCTGCTACGTATCCCGTTAAAATTTTTAGCACAAATGTGTTAGGTACTAACAAAAAAAATCATAAAAAATCTGGGAATCCAGCACATGACATTCGAAATCGAGCAGTAGACCCGGTCCCCAAACAAGAAACTTTTTCAACACATTTGCTTTAAAAGTGCATTTACGAAGCCTGTATACATTATTCGAAAGTAAAAAATTACGCAACTTACCATCGACTTAATATACTAGCGTCAGATCGGTAATGCGAGAGAGAAATAACATAGGTACTTGTGTGTTAGAGCGAGATAGATAAGCGAGACCATTGACGTACACACTAACGGCCTGTATCGGCCCGACGTCAGTTGTAAACGAAACAAACCTCGCTTATTTTTATTAACCTCGCGTTTTAAAAGAGTAAGTTTAATTATTAAACATCATAAGTTTCTTTAAATAAGTACTAACACATGGATTTTAAATATAAAATAAAACTTTTTTTTTATATAATCTGGTTTACTCCAGAAAATGTTCCTAAATTTGTTCTGTATCTTGGAATATTAACTATTATTGGCACGTAACCTTCAGTGCTCGAGTCAGTTTCGCTCTTAGATTTTTATTCCACATTTTATAATATGATTTATTGCAAGCTTTATTTCTAACGTCAAATCTGTTTTAAAAGAGGTTTAGCGTTCTTAAGTGCCCATTAGTTCCCTAAATAATTAAAAACCCCGCTTCCGTTTGGGAAACGCCATAATTTATCCAAAGAGGTTTTATGGAATTCCGTAAAAATAAGCCGGTGCTTAATTGCTTAGCTTTACAAAAAAATCTTTAATTAAAATAATGAAATGTTGCTTTTAGTTGGCAATGGCATACATTGCATTTATGAGCTAAAATATTATTTATTTCTACGGATCTTACTACCTAAGTAACAACTCTTTAATAAGTGACATAATGATTTAAAAAAGTTCAATGGGCGGTATAATAATAATAATAAACTTTATTTCAGGCAATACTTAGATCAGTATAGATCTTAAATAACGTAAACAGAGGACCATATTATATATACCTACCTTATATCTAACATATCTACATATAAAATAACCAACGAAACAATTTTGCATTTAAACTATTTTATACCTTTAAGCTATTTTTTCAAGCCAACCTTCATCTTAATACAGCGACAAACATACTTAGGTACGTACTCACACCCAGACACGAAACCAGCAATCACATAAATGCAATCGAACCAACTACCTCCGACAGGGTCAATAACTGTGCCAACAGACATGTCATTTAATAATTAAATTAAAAGTTTATTCATTATTACGTCACCCAAGGCACCACCCGATGCAAAGAGATTAAAATATAATAGGGCATAGAGGGGACAAAGCGCGGAATATTTGAAGCCGAAAAGTTATTCCAAGTGGAATAAGTCTAGTACAATTTCGACCGAATGACAGCTCGCGTTCATACTAACTGACATGACGCTTGAGCTTCAAGCATGCTTTAAAGTTTTGTATGAAAATATTTCCAATGCCCCCTCTATGTCCTATTATATTTTAATCTCTTTGACCCGATGGCAGTGATAGCAGGACTATTAGCCAGTCTGACTCCGCAGTTTAGGTATAAATATTTGCCTACAGCGCGCACGCCTACTCGACAGGCAAGTCGCAAAGGGCGCTCGTCGGCGACAGACTGCCAAGCGTTGACCATAAATGTAAACGTATATTGCTGTTTTATTTATTTTTGTCTTATTAATACTCAAAGGAAAGTACATTCTGTGGTGATAGCTCGTTCTGCAGACAAATTAGTGCATAAAATATGTATAGAACCTAACTAATACCCGTTTCTGACTTCGATCCACTTAAATTAAGGCCAAGAAAAATGGGTGAGATTATCGAGAAAGATGAGATAAAGCGATATTGGCAGCGCTGTAAATGATTACTTGCTGAAAATACGTAATCTATTCGTTCTTATCTTCGGTATATACCTAACGGGCCTGTTCGATCTCCGCTCGGGGCCAACATTTGTGTGCATTAACATGTCTGTTGGCTGTATGTTAATCAGTTGTTTAGAACCCATGGTACAGGCTCTGCCTAGTTTGGGACTGAATAACCGTTGTGTAAATTGTGTCCCACAATTTATAATTATTATTATTATATACCTATCTCATGACCAGATTCAGAAGGTACAGTCAAGAGCACGCTAAGCTTGACACTTTGGACTTTGACCCGACCCTGTATTCTAAGGCGCGCAGTATAAATCAAAGCTCAGCTTAAACTGGTAGTGTAAAGCTTGGCTTGCTCTTGACTGTACCAATACTGATATTCATCACCGATTACATCACCAGCAGTAAAAAAGCCAGCCCTGACATTTTATTCGATCCACTACCTGTGCAAAGCATTAGTCCTATTTTAGGACGCAATCTAAAAATCCCCCTTTTGAGTTACCTACGTAAAAAACTCTTCTACACAAGTAACATTAATTTACTATGTCATTAAACACGCTGAATTCCATTCATTAGACCGTAGTCGGGGAAAAGGGGGTAGTAGGGGGGGGTGGAAGCCTTTTTACGGCCTTATGGAAAGGCATTTAAGGCCCGAGGACAAGGGACGTAATACGCCACTTTATGTTTTAGTGCGTGGCTTAAGCCACGAGATTCGGCATTGATCTACAGGTGTCATGGTAACACTATCAATGGTATCATTTTTTTATTTGGGTTAAAATAATATTACAAAATACAATATACAATATTGTACTAGAACTAATGACATCGATAAGTAGGTATATGTTATAATAAACATACATACATATAATCACGCCTCTTTCCCGTAGGGGTAGGCAGAGACCACTTCTTTCCACTTGCTACGATCCGTACATACTTCTTTCGCTTCGTCAACTTTCATTGTTCCTTTCATACATGGTCTTCGGTTTAGGGTTTATAATAAACCAATATCAATAACCACTTTATAACAAGTCAAAGTATATATGCTAATAATAGGTAAATAACACTACATTTAATTATATATATCATATTTTATGAATTTTCCAGCGATTCCTCGACTGCCACTGACAAAAATTGTAAAAAATAGGCTCTCTACCCACAATGATCAATTGACCAATCGCAAAATGACACATACCTGTAGGTATACGCAGAATGACCAATCACGGAACGACCTGCACCTTACAGATACGCATGATGACCAATCGCAAAATGAAAAATAAACTTGACTAAATACTTTACTTCGAAATTGAGTTTATCGACTAATGTCAAGAAACAACTTTTGCTTTATTTATAAACTAGCGACCCGCCCCGGCTTCGCACGGGTGCAATGCTAATACTAAAACCTTCTTCTTGAATCACTCTATCTATTAATAAAAACCGCATCAAAATCCGTTGCGTAGTTTTAAAGATTTAAGCATACATAGGGATATAGGGACAGAGAAAGCGACTTTGTTTTATACTATGTAGTGATGAATGCAAAGTCAAAATGGCGTATACGCGTCGGCACGCCATCTACGAGTATTTCATCTTGACTAGTTTAGTTATAATTTTAGTGATCACAGACCGGAATCTCTCTTACAAATTAGTGATTACTTATTTTCACTTGTCTGTCTACTTGTTGCAGCCTGTGTCTTGGACCCCAGAAAGGAGGTTGAGCGAATTTCAGTTCAGTATTGTGTAGGATTTTATTCGACGGCAATAATTCAGTGAGATAATTTTGGGACGCGCCACCACCCGTGCCGTGCCATCATCATTAGACAGAACCGTCTACTTCTGCATTAGTCTTTGTGTTTTACCAATCAATCATCATCATCTTCGACCCGTAACCTAACCTGTTGAGCTAGAATTACTCAATCTAATAATATTATTTTATTTATCTTTTATTGTCCCTTTACTTTTCACCTCGCAGCATGAAGATATATTAAGCCTAATAGACCGATATTAATTCCTAATAAGGTGAAAAAATAAATATTTTTAATCAAATAAATAACAGCGTATTTGGGACATAATAAGGTAAGTTTTCACCGAATTTCGTTAAAAATAAAAAAAAATTGTACAAGATAAAAATAAAAAACCAAAAACTTGGTTTTTTGAATTTTTCACATAAATTGTGAGGTTATGTGAAAAAAGTGTAAATACAAAAGTTTTAGATCTTTTTATTACCTACAACTTTGCCATTTGACTTTCTTCGATAGGACTTTTAGTTTTGCCGGAAACCGAGAAAAACCGTTTTTTACCCTAAAAAACTCACCCCCATCCCCTACCTGACCTCAGATCGCCCGTAATTTATTTTTCCTTTAATTTTCATAATATTCCCCTCCTTTTCTAATGGGTTTCATCCTACTACTATTTTTTTTCACTTTTTATTATTTTTAAAGGCTTCTACCCTGGTCAATAAGTTCTAAGAAAATCTTAAACAAAATCGGTTCGAAAATATTCTAGGTAGAGTCGTTTATATTCTACTTAGCTTTTACCCGCGACTTTGTAGTCATTCTCTGATCCTCCAAACATCTGTGGTTAAAAAAATACGTCTTTTCTACATGATACAAGACAAACAAATACACTTTCGCATTTATAATTTACTATCGGTTCCGCGCGGATCCTTAAAATTAAGTACAAATAATTATGGGGATACTGCAGTTTCGTGTCAATGAAAGAATTTTCGGATTCGATTCAGTAGTTCCAGAGATTATCTCCCACAAACATACATACAACTTTATAATATTAGGATAGCAGGAGGTATAAATAACATTCCATTTTACCTGCTACCTACAATCTAATAGTAATGTACCTCAACATCTTTGAGTGCCTCATTCACACATAAGTACCAATAGCAGGTACAGGCGCCGGAACATATTGATTCGATAGCCGTAAGTGCATGAATACAAACCTTATCGAGGTACAGTCGACAAAACAATCCAAACTAACTATTTGAAGTTTCATAAAATTCCAAGTGCAACCAAAACAAAAGCAAATCTTAAAGATTAGTCAAATAAATTGACATTAGCACTTGACTTGTCATGCGCGATCAATTAAAATTGAGGCAACACTGTAAAGAAGTAGGCATTGACACGTTGTTCTTAATAATTATTATTAGTTAGTACTACAAGTAAGCGAACACCTGCCAAGCAAATAAAACCGTACCTACAAGTTTGTACGGAATCCTTGGCTGACTCGTACTAGGGCGTTTTTTATATTAATAAATCTTTAAAATTTGTGTAATTTAAGTGTTATCATATTCTTTATTCAACTTTTCTTTCCGTAAACATAACAATAAATAAACTTTCGTTGCTGACTCTACCAAGAGAGCAAGTTGGCCAGAGCTCGGCCGCGATAAGTTGCCGGACGCTCACCGGGCAATGTTAGCACCAGATAATGTTGTGAACAGAACTAGAGCACTACACTTTCACAGAAGTACCTCTAAATATAGCATATATCTACAAACGGGACTATGATTAAAGATATTATTCTGGGGCCTTAATGTCTATGTTGAGCAAAGAGATTAAAATATAATAGGGCATAGAGGGGACAAAGCTAGGAAAATTTGAAGCCAAAAGTTATTCCATGTGGAATAAGTCTACCACAATTTCGACCAAATGACAGCTCGCGTTCATACTAACTGACATAACGCTTGAGCTTCAAACATGCTTCAAAGTTTTGTATGAAAACATTCCCAATGCCCCCTCTATGTCTTATTATATTTTAATCTCTTTGATGTTGAGTCAGTTGAGTAAGATCATGATTGGATCAGCGGCTGAGCCCAGACAAAAAGAGTTTTTGCGAGTGTATCGCATTAAAAATGTAGTTTATATAAAAAAAAAAACATAGACGCCTTTATCACCAAGGGGGTTATTTCCGAGGAGGTCAGCAGATATATTCCATTTCCGGAAATACCCACTTTTCACCAGTATATTACTATGACATACAATCTAAAACAAGACAATTATTATAATAATCTAATAAGATGCCGCGTATCTAGTCTCTGTAGGAATTTGAAAATTAACTTGGAAATTCTAATAATATATTTTTTCAACAAGCCTATTTTCATTTCAAAAACTATTCGAAGACGAAAATATCAACCTCCTTATCTGAATCAATACGAATCGTAGCGGTATTGCAATATTTGCCGGCGAGATATCCGAATTGTCGACCGACAATTTGTCCGGCTATCGGAATCGGTTTTATCCGGATTCGGGAGGCATTTCGAGGACGGCCGAGAAATGGGAACAACCCGGCAATGTTGGGCAAACCTTGTTGCTTAATGGATCGTCTACATCAAACGAGCATCGGGACGCATGTATCGGACACGTGTATCTAAAACGGTTTTGTTTACCCGACGCAAAACTTCTGAATAACATTTGTGCCATAACAGACAAGGGTAGCACGAAGAGCAGTGATAGCCTTACGGTTAAAGAGCCCGCTTTTCATGATGATTATCAGCGAAGCTCGAGTTCAAATCCTGGCATGTACCAATGAGTTTTTCAAAAATTTCGTCATCAGCACTAGCTCGGTCGAATTTTCTCGTGAAATGTGGGTATTTCAAGAAATGGAATACCTCCGCCTACCCCCTCGGGGATAAAAGGCGTGATATTTTGTATTAATTTTTATTTTATTCATACAAGGGTATGTAGGGTCATAACATGTTGTTCCCCGCTGAAATTTCCAAACAGTATTTTTTTTGGCAAAACTGGGGTCATAGACCACATTGTCTCGTCTATCTTTAAATGGCTGCACGAAAACATAGTCTTCAACACTTTCTGTATCTTTTATAGTTTTGTGGTCGTCGACAGTAAAATGATAGTGTTCAACTTTTACTGAAGTCTGCGCTTTGACTTCATGAGGTAATCTATAAATGTCACTTCAATGCACACTTGACATATATTACATTATCACTATTATGAACAAAAATCCGAAATATAGAGTAAATAAAAATTTACAAAAACATGACATGACCAAAAAGTACAGTATTTCCAAAGAGCTGTTCAGCGTTTGGTCCAGGTTTCAGGTAACCATTACCTCACATAGGATCAGCCTAGCTATTCTATCCAGAAGGAAAATCCAGCAAGTACTTTAGAATAACAGAGCAGCAACACGATTTATTCAGATGACATATTTAAAAGGCTTTGAGGTCATATGAGCCCACAGACTGCTTAGCCCGCGGGCTAAGTTGACAGTATTATTTTTTCTATGGAAAAAACATTTCTTGTGTAAAAGATGAATAAAACCAAACTTTTCTTTTATAAGTATTCCTCTAAAGTTTACTTACCAGCATTTCCCAGGTCTTTGGGCAAGGAGATATCTTAGAGACCTTCTCAGATGTATATCTTTAACATTTACTTACCTGAAACAAAATAAAAGACAATTAATTTCAATTGAAACATCTCATGATCTCACAATATTTTTAAAACTTGCAAAACTATGCCTTAATGATAAAAAAATATTTTTTATTTCGGAACAAGAGGGACCGAAATAGAGGGTTGTCATTTTAAAGTAGGAGCTGGGGTTACTGGGGTAAAAGCGCGTATGAAAGGGCTTCATAGACAGTCAACTAACTTGACCGACTTTTTTTCTTATCAATGACCCATATCGCAACATCCAAATAATACGGCAATCTATTTGAGCGTTGAAACTAAATTCAGATCGGCTTATTTCATTTGGAATTCGGACGGATCCCATCTGCGGAATCCGGACCGTTACCCGGTTATTTCCGGACTTTCCGGCACGTTATTACCGCGTGAGTCCGATTGTTACGGAGTTTACGGAAGTTACGGATTTGGCTCAGTTGATAGATGATTTAACTCAGCAAATTGGAAAATGAAAGATTTATGTTTACCTGGCGTTCGTTTAATTGTAATACCATTAAGAACTAAGCGCCAGGGGCAATGGATTCTGTACAGTCAAGAGCGCATAAAGCTTTACACTTCTAAGGTGATTGTAATAGGAACGGTACAAAATCCAGCTCCACGTGCTCTGGACTATAACACCGTAAAATAAAAACGAGAAAAACCAACTATTTTCTTATCTGAGAACCCCCCTAATTTTTATTATATTATTATGTCGTTATAGCCGCAATAAAAATACCTACATATTCTGTGAAAATGTCAACTTTCCTACGGTTCCAATCCATTGCGTAGTTTTAAAGATTTACGCATACATAGGGATAGAGGGACAGAGAAAGCGACTGTTTTATACTATGTAGTGATGTTACTCAGGGATACTGTAACATTCTGGTGGTGAAAGATTTTTTGAGTTTATTCGTTACAAACGTACAAAATACAGATTTTTCCTCTTTAAAATATTAGTATAGATAAGCAATAGGGCACCTTTTTGGGTACGGAACCCTAAAAAGGGCAACGCAAAGTGTCTCCCTTCCGCCCTCAATTTAATTTCTTCTACATTAACTTTCAAAAGAGGTTATTGAAAAGAAAATTCTTATTTCGAGCGCATAATTTCTCATCAAGGCGTTGGAGGAAGTAAAACAGTTACGTAAGGGTGGTGGCACACGTCACGTGCTCTCACTTAGCTAACAATGAGAGCGCTGTGTGCGCTGCGCCTTGTTTTGTTGAGTTTCGAGAGGCTATAGGGTTAGCAAAAAAGTTTCACTTGTGGATTTACGATAGTTTTATGATAAACTAGGGAACAGCTTAGGTTTCGCCGACGTCCCCACAACAACTCAAAGTTTCACCGCGATCGAGTGAATGACAAAAAAAGGAACATTATTTTTATATGTAGTATAGTCTTTTATCTAACCGTCAGAGATTGTAATGGAAAAATATTAATTTGTGCATGTTGAAGTGTTTTTTTCTAACCTTATTTTCGTTTCCTAGAATACTATTTATAATTTTTATTTATTTTTTCATAATCGGTAATCGACATAAAAACTTTTGGGTTTTGTACCCAAAAGGTGTTTTCATAAAGGGTAATCGGCATTATTTTTTTTGTGTTTTTACCCAAAAGGTATATATTCCTTATAACTAATAAGTATCCGCTGTCCGTCTGTCTTTGGAACAGAGTGTGACCTATTATGGCCGCTATAACAACAAATTATATAGAAATAAAAAACCTACAAATTAAAGGAAGTCCCAATACAAAGATCGTATTTTTATTGTACGGTGGTACAGAACCCTTTGTTTGCGAGGCCGACTCGAACTTGGCGGGTGTTATTCATATTATTATAGATAGTCAGTATTACCAACTCGTTTCTGCCGACCGTACCTTTATCCCGAACAAACAGATTCGCAAACAGAAACAGTCAGGTTTAGTTTAGTTCAAAGCTACTGAAACTTCAGTGCGCACTCTGGAATAATTTATGTAGCAGCTGAAATCTTACACAATAATATTTTACTGCCTAGTCAAATTAGTTATTTTTTATTATCTGTCAAAACGAAAATTTACTATGGAAAGTGTAGTGAGAGCAGTGATAGCCTTATGGTTAAAGAGCCGGCCGAAAATCAGTGAGGCTCGTGTTCGAATCCTGGCATGGCATGTAGGTACTTACCAATGAGTTTTTCAAATACTTACGTACATATTGGAGGGGGGGATAGTCTAAAACCTCACCACACATCACCAAGGGGGGGAGGGGGGTCAAAAATAGGTAAAAAACATCACTTGATTAATGGACGATCCCTTACTATTGAATAAAAATAAAATAGAGCAACCACATTACAGATTAAGTAAAATTTATAATTCCTTTATGGGTTTGTGTGTCTTACAACAAGATACCTAAAGCTGTTGTAGATTTGCCAGAAAAAATTTTCAAAACTCACATTAAAATGGTTTTATGTAAAATGGCATATTATAAGTTAGATGAATATTTGAATGACAATGATGTTTGGTGTAAATTTTCTCCAGCTCAGCAAAGCACTAAAACCATGTAACTTGTACTTTGTATTGTATTGATTGTTTAAAAGAATAATGTGTTAAGGAGTTTCTTGCTTCTTCTCCCCAACTATACATACCGAAGCGGTGAAGTCGCAATGACTTTCGATAAGAGGACTTATAAGTCCCTACATTGCATAAAAACTTTTGACTTTGACTTTTGACTTTAATATGGTTTATTGTTAAAAGCACCCAATTACTAAGCCTCTGTGTCCTTCCGTCTGTCGTTATGTCTGTCGGGAAGGAAATGAGACACATTCTCATATTTTCCCAGAATGTTCTTTTGCCCATGACGAAAGGGGCCCATACAATAAACCTGTTTCTTATTGTGCTTTTAGCTCTGCGTGTGTGCTTTGTACGAGTCCGACTCGCACTTGACCAATGTTTTTCGGAATAATTTTCTACATTACCCAGGCCCTATGGCGAATGTCAACAATCACCGTTAGCACGAGAGCGGAAAATTAATTTCGGTGGAATTCAAATTTGACCGCTGCCTTCCCGCAACCGCGCCGTGGAGATACGAATCACGAGACTGGGTTTAGAAATAGAGTAACCATGGTCATAAAAACCAGGTCTACGCCAACACTTACTTTTATCCAAGGGGTCACCAAAGGAAATACACCCTGTAGTTCCTTTGGTGCCCCTCGGATATGGCGTGGGACCAAAAAACTAATTTTTTTGACATGATAACGTCTTATAAATCGATGAACGGCAGCTGCACGCAAGAAAAAGCATGACTCGGCGGAACATGAAGCGGAACAAGATATAGAAGCACGATTGGTCTAAGCGTCGGCTTGTGACGCATCTATCTCTCTTCCATTCCAGTATGCAATTTTTCACCAATGTTTTCTTATAAAGTTATCACGTAAAATTATCGTCCGTAAACCAACTTTACAGACAACTTTTTCTGTCTCTAAACGTGACAGCTAATGCACAGGAAAGATTTGTATTTTTGTAACGAATAAACTCAAAAACGACTGAACCGATTTCAAAAATTCATTCACCATTAGAATGCTACAGTATCCCTGAGTGAAATAGGTTATTTTTTATCCCAGTATTCCTACGGAAACCGACTTTACGCGGGTGAAACCGCGGGGCGCTGCTAGTGGCTATAAATATACTATACATACACAAGAAATAACTTTTTTTTTTCTGGAACTCCGGAAGTCGTGAGAAAAGCTATTTCATCAAAAGTAAAAAAAAAAACATTTATTTCTGTAGGTATAAAAAGTACACTTAGAAATGTCAATAGTCAAATAACAAGGTATAGGTACTCAAAACTCGTCCAAGAAGATTGGCTAAAAACAGCAGCCCAACTCCACCGACGAGTTGCTGGTTCCAAATGCAGTACCCCGAGAAGAGCCAGCAAGAAACTCAAGGGCAGCTCTTTTTAACGTGATGTGTTCACGACACCTACCTGTCACAAGTGCATTAAAACTATAACGAAAGACAAATATTAACATAACTCCTTAACCCTTAGCCAGGGAATATGTGCTACTTTAAATTGAACTCTATGTAATTGAAATATAATTCAAAACCAATGGAAAATTTCGAGAAGAAGAATAATTATATTTACTAGCTCCGAGTAGTGAGGGCACTCCGTGTCGGGGCCCGTATCTCACGCGCGCCCTCGATATTAAATATTCCATTAATGTGCAAACAAACGGCATCCTTTCCCGTTAAAGAATAAAATGACGTCACTGAATTTCTGTGAGATTCTTAGAGGGTTTCAACTAAACTAACCAACCTGAAATTCAGTAGAACAGGTTTCATATACGATGTGAGCATCGGATAGGAACTGGATTTTGAGAAATTCCCACGGGAACGGGAAAACATGATCTCAGGCATCCGCGCCGAGCGATTGTTAGTATCTTGTAGGTACATCTTATCAAACCATTGAATTATGTAATGTAATAAACTACATAGAAGAGCCAGAGTTAATCATGGCTATCCTACTTATTTGTAAATCTACTTACATCTACACTAATAAAAAAAGCAGTGATAGCCCGGACGGTTAAAGAGCCGGCCGAAAATCAGTGAGGCTCGGGTTCAAATCCTGGCATGTACCAATGAGTTTTTCAAAAAACTTACGTACATATTTATCACTAGCTCGACGGTGAAGGAAAACATCGTAAGGAAACCCGCAGGTCTGAGAATTAATTCTGAGACATGTGTAAACAGACCCGGTCCGGCGATGGGCTCACCACCTATCACGTTTAGGGGTCCAATATATCTCGTGAAATGTGGGTATATCCAGTAATGGAATACGTCTGCCTACCCCTCGGGGATAAAAAAAGGCGTGAGACTATATTTATTTTATATTATCTACACTAATATTATAAAGAAGAAAGATTTCTATTTTAGTATGTTTGTAACGTATAAACTCAAAAACTACTGATCGGATTTCAAAAATTTCCATAAATCCTTTTATAGCGGTTGCCTACGACATAATATGTATAAGACATCTATATACCATATTTCAAGTTTCTAAGTGTTGTCATTTCGGAGTAGTACCTACGTATTTCTCTTTTTACCCAGTTTTTTACGGCCCCGTTAAAGTTTTATTATATGTATAGATGTAAGTAGGTAATATTGTTTTCAAGAGTTATAGTTTTTTTAAGTAGTTACACAAAGTATCATATAAAACTATCAAAAATTCCCACCGGGCAAAGGAAGCACCATCGTTAATCCTAAAAGCCGATTCAAAATAAGAATAAAATTTTAACAACAAACAACTCAGTAGCGGGGCGTGGCTGGCGGGCTGCCAGCCGCGCGGTCGCCGGTTCAGACTTGTACTGGCTATTAAATTTGCATATTATTGCACTAAGGATACTGTTTTGAAGATGGGCTATGGCTATGACAGCTAAGTTAGTATCTGAGCCATTCAAAGAACCAGCGCTGCAGTTATGATGAGGTAAAATGAGACGAGTAAGATATTATATTTTTTGTGTCCATTATAGAAATGTTTACTATAAAGCAAGCAGAATAGTTGTTGCTAATAATTAACATTTATTAATATTTAAACTGTGCAAATGTGATCTGCAATTATAATAATAATAGGCTCTTTAACCGTAAGGCTATCACTGCTCTGAATTATAATATTAATAAATTATCACACATAAAAAAATCATTTACAGAATAAATTTTTTGTAGGTATATGTACCTCTAAATCTCAGTTATCTAAATCGACTCAGCTGAGTCCTCTTCTTGTCACGACTTAAACTTTGTCTTCCCGCAAACTAAACCTTCATTAAAACTTTCAGAGTTTCAAAATTATTTTCATTAACAAACGCATTGCGGATGGAATTTAGTATTGTTTTAAGGTTCTGTACGAAACGTTGAAAGAGCCCTGTGGTGCGACTTGGTTTGTCTGATACTGCTGCTTATTTCAGAAAGTAATTATGGCTTTGGACTGACGAGTGAAATTAAGAAAGAACAAACTATTCAGTAAATTTAATTAACACACGACACAAACTTTTTTCTAGCTTGTTTTTAAGCATTGAACTTAAAAATCACTACTTGTGCATTGAAAATTGTTCCGAAATACCTATAGTCAACATCTATACATTTAATTAAACTCTAACGAGGCCGTGTCTGTACATGAAATATATTTTTTAAATTTTAGCGTTAGTATAGATAGTTATCGACGTAGATATCAAAACACCGATTTTTGTGTCTGTCTGTCTGGTTGTGCAGGCTTCACGTAAACACTACTAGACGAATTTTGATAAAATTTAGTATGAAGTTAACTGAGTAACTCGGTAGAGTACTTTTTATTACGGGAAAATATCTCATTCCCACGAGAAAATTTAAAAAACTGGGTAAAAAGGAAAATTCGTACTACTCTGAAACAATAACACCTAGAAACTTGAAATATGTTATGTAGATATCTTATATGTCGTAGGTAGGTAAGATTTTTGGAAATTCCCACGGGAACGGTAATAAATTGGATCCATCTGGCGTCAAAGTAGATATTCCGTAATAAAGGCTGCAGCTATGGCTGCAGGTCATAATATAGGCCTTGCGCACGCACTGTGGCGCTACGGAAGATCAGCGCTGTCAGTCTTCTGCTGCAGCACATGCTGAGTAGCGACCCTTTTTGGTAGCTTCAATAATTAGTTTAATATCTAAGATTATACAAGAATGTTTTTAAGTTTACCAAAATAAATAATTTTCTTCTTCTTCTTTCTTCATATAATATTTTTAAATCTAAGCTCTATATCCAACTCTGGCTGGTATCGACAATCCGATAAGGAAGCGTTCGTCCGCTTGGACCGTCGCCAGGAGGGTTAATTACTTAATAGCCGCACTGGGGCTATTTCCACTGCAAATGGAGTCTTTTTATTGCATCCATCCATTTAGCCCACATCTGGACTTAGCTCGATTATGGATCGAGCGAGTCTACGAGTTATACTCTTCACGTTCTCGCCCTTCATTCGTTTGTGCTAAGGCCTCATTCGCGGGCGCTTTTGAACGGGCGTTCAAAATACTTTGAAATAAAACAAATTAATAATAATGTGTTTAATCACACGAAGGCAGTTTTTAAACGCTGCGCGTTTTTATCGAGCACTGTCGGATTTTCGACGTTGACCGTTGGACGCTAAATAGAATTGTTGAAATACTCCGAAAAAGCGCTAACTTCGGGTTTTAACGCAACGCTTTTTAAACGCTCTGTCACAGAATTAGCGCAATTTCTCATACACCCGAATTAGTATATTAATTTAAAAATATGATGCATTCGTATTTTAGTTTGTCTAACCAAATTTCTTAAATAAGGAGCACTAATAGTTCGGTTTTCATAGCCCTGAATTCAGTTATTCTAATTTATTTTTCGTAAAAATTTAATACATACTCGTAAGTATTAAAATTTTCTGAAATCCATTAAGTAGTCGATACTGAAGAAACTAATTTCAGGAATGACGCTTAGGTATTTTGTTGAATATTGTATAAAAATCATGTTGTATCCTTTCCTAAGACACCTTTTTTATAAAAGAGTTTTAAACCAAAACGACTAATTAACAAAACTTAATTATACTCTTAATTAAGTTTAAGAGTTCGCCTCGGAAACCCGAAAATATTAATAGAAATTTCGTTTTAATCGTTTTGCGAGAAAGTTTTTCCATCTGGCAACACTGAGGTAAAACGTGCCTGGAGGGTTGCCATTCCCCGGCTAATTAGAGGCTTTGGGATAGCTAAATATTTGTGTTTGTATTCTAAATTAAATTTGAAGCTGATAAACTGTAGGCAATTTTTTATTTTTTAAAACCTTAAGGCTTGTACTATCAATTGGTGATAAAGTACTGGATAGGCTATCTTTGACTATAAACAAATATGTAACGAGGGGGTAGGCAAGTATTCCATTTTTTGAAAGACCCAAGTTTCACCATAATTGGACCCGTAAACGTGATAGGTGGTGAGCCTATCGCCGGACGGAGTCTGTTACACATTCTAGAGAATTATTTTTAAGACCTGCTGGTTTCCTCACGACGTTATGATTTAGTCATAGTCATAGTCATATCGTTTATTGCGATTACAGTCGAGCTAGTAATAAATACGTACGTAAGCTTTTTAAAAAATCATTTAAGTACATGAAATGATTCGAACCCGAGCCTCACTAATGAGAATCGGGATTTTACAGAGTTAACAATGAGTTATTACTGGTCTGGCCCTTAACAAATCATCAACTAAAAGTCAAATCAAATAAATATATATATACGAGTATATATTACTTTATCTGAACTTAATCTAAAGTACACGTTGTTGAAATGCTCCTTTGAGTTTATACATAACTTGTGTTAGGAGATCTCACTCTTCCAGAGTCAGTTAAACATAGACATAAGTAACAGTTTTTGGTAAGTTCCAATATCTAAATTATTATTTTTAAAACTAATTAAAAAGAAATGTTTGAGTGAGGATCGAGGGTATGTGTGTTAAAGTTTATTTGTGTGCATGATGTGTGAACAAAAAGTATTCGTCAACTTTCGTTACCGCCTGTCCTAGTGGTCATTCTCTTTATCGTAACACACATGAGGGGAGGTTGTAAACAAGGCTTGCATGGCAGTAAAACTGGTCACATGACGAAGGGTCACCGATGTTTGGTCAGAAGATCTTCGATAATATATAGATAATATAGATAATCGAGAAGTTCGGTCTGTTCTGTATTTTGATAATATACTGGATGATTTTTTTTACCGTCTGGAAAAAAATTTGACGTATAAGGTATATAGAGCCGATGCTATACACGAGATTAATTGTTAAATATAGTCATGTTTAATGCAATTTACAAAATCTAGAAAACTACGCACAGTACTACGCGCAGCTGGCGGTTGTAGGTAAATTGCGCATAAATGGAAGCTACGAGCCTGTTTCTTTTTAAAATACTATTTCAAATATTTCAGTGTGTATTATTGACTACAAATTGAGTAATGGATAGTAGTTTAAGCAAGAAAATTTTTTTCTGAAAAAAAAAAATTTTTTTAAGTAACATTGCCAAATGAATCTATTACACTTACCTATCACACCACATTTTTTTCCAGACGGTAAAAAAAGTCACCTTGTATAAAACAAAAAATACTTGCAAATGAAATTAAATATAAAAAATTAATTATGGCTAAAACTAGTCCTTGCCGCTAGACTTATTCTGGAAATACCAGCCTTGACAATGGTAGAAACAAATAGAGTCCTTTGAAAATGTATCGAAGTAAAAGTTGCCTGTATGGAAAAGCTGTTTTCTAAAACATCAATATAAAAGTTAAAAATTAAAATTAAAAAAAAAACTAATTTCTTCTGCAATCCCTACGTGAGGGGAAATCTGGTCCCAGCTGGACTTTTGTTTCGTATCAATTACTTGGGGAGTCGGTTTATCGTGGTCCCTTGCATGAGAGAGCTTGTATGTTATTTATATCCTTACCTTTAGGTCTATGAGGGGACATCATCCTCTCTCATCGCATTGAAAGTGAAACCCAATCTAGTAATATGTAACAATTGATTAAAAGAATATTGTGTTGAGGAGTTTCTTGCCCCGCTTCTTCTCCTCAACCATACATGCTGAAGCGGTGGAGTTGAAATGACGTTCAATAAGTGGACTTGTAAGTTCCTATTTTGAATAAAACATTTTGACTTTGACTTTGACTTTGAGTGGATGCCTACTGTAAATTATAAAAGTACTTACATTTATAATTCACAGTATCCACTTTCAATAAGTAAGTAAGTAACAACTCTTTATTGTACACCAATAAAAATATGCAACAAGTTACTAAAAAGTATAATGGGCGGTCTTATCGCTTTAAGCGATTTCTTCCAGACAACCTTAGGATGGATGTAACTGAGATAAACAGATGAAGGTAGGTGGTGCAAGTTAACAATGGATTAAAAGAATATGTCAGTGTGTTTTATTTTATTATTAAAATAAATGCTAACGCAGTTTATCCCCAAGGGAGTAAACAGAGGTATTCCATTCCTGAATATTATCACTTTTTTTAGGACCACTAAACGTGACTGGAGGTGCGAGCCCATCGCCGCCGGACCCATGCCTCTAAATCAGTTTAGGGTCCTACGATTCTTCGAAAATGATAAAATTGCAATTACGAAGACGAATTATTTTAGGGAAGCTATGACGGCATAGTTTTTAGTTTGTCGATTTTTTTTATTTGCTTACTACTTACCTAAAAAAATATTTGTAATATACATAGTTTTTTACGAAACTTAAAAAACAACATTAAATTATAATTTTCTACAATAACCTTTACAAAATAACTACTAGTTTCCACCCGCATACTTCCAGTTCCCGTGGGCATACGGGGATAAAACTTAGCCTATGTGTTATACTGATGTATTAGTTACATAACTGTATGGTTTCATCAAAATCCGTTCAGTAGTTTTTGCGTGAAAGAGGAACAAACATCCATACATACAAACTTTCGCGTTTATAATATTAGTAGGATTATCAGTGTAATTACAGCAAAACTCAATAGTAAACTAATTAAAATACACAAACATTTCCACCCTCCAAACGAAATTCAATAACAAAATACAAATGAGTAAAGTGTAATCGAATTAATAGTTGTACAACTACCCAGACGGAGTTACGACAAATTACGCTTACTTCCTGTATTGTTCGATCGTCGAGCTATGGATCCAATTTGTAAATTTTGTACCATCAGAAAGCTAGGGTTGACACATCCCCCAAAAATATTAATAAAATTAAATTGTCTGACACAATTCACACATGGTTATTCAGTCCCAAAGTAAGCAGAGCCTGTACTATGGGTAAACATGATTTTAGCTTATAAATAATACTTATAAGCCGGAATAGGATACAACAAGGATCCGGCCGGTCTTTTTCTACCAACGTGGCGCGGGAAGGAAGCAACGCGCTGCGCATGCGCGATGACGGCCCGACGCGCCGTCTAGCAGTGATGTCAATAGGTACCATTTATTAGCGCGGCAACTTTAAATTAGCGCGCCATGTTTCAATATCTTTAACAATAGATACTTAAATATTAAACACCCAGACACGAAGCCAACAGACATGTTCGTGCACAATGCACATGCACACAAAAGGTGGCAGAAGAGTGTATATTTTTACGCTCATGCATCATAAGAAGGGTAAAGTTTTAGGGTGTACGTAGGTATGTGAGGGTAGCAAGTCAAGTAGCAGGTTTGCCGACGCACGATGAAAATACACAACCTATTATGTCTTGTAATTGTTACCAGATTGGATATTTCTAAGCCTGTAGCTTTTGGTATAAAGGATATTGAAGTGCCAGGTGTTTTTAGATACCTACCTAAGTCTTTATTATCATTGGCTAAATTTTTATGTACCACAAATCAACATTTTATTCAATTTTAATAGATCTTCGTGTCTTTTCTTTCTTCGGCATTTGCTTCCCGGGATCTGTTCACCAAGATCACAACTCCAGCTATGGGTTATGCTGAGGTCTCCTACCTGCACGAGGCCAGAGACCGGTGTGGGTGCAGCTATGTCCGGAGGAGTCTGCCCCGTTGGATTTACAGCGCGGTAATGCTGCCTACCTGCTAGGCACAATGCCACCTCGAGGGGACGCATTTGATGACGTATTTTATTTATAATCGAGGAAAGTTTTGTATTTTTGTATTCTCTATATGTACTTATATAACTAATTGTTAATAAAAAGTTATATGTATTACACGATTTTAATAGAATATTATCCTACCTACTTATATTATAGACGATATAGAGATGGATGTTGTTGCTCTTTCACACAAAAACTACTGAACGGATGTCGTGAAACTTTATAGTGATGTAGATTACATCATTTTAATTCCAGAACGCGGGTGAAGTAGCGGGCGAAAGGTAGTCTATAATAATTCAAATTCAAAATTCAAAAATCGTTAATTTCTATTGGTATAAGATATACACTTAGAAACGTCAATATTTTATAGTAACAAGGCACTCTAAACTCGTCCATGAAGATTGGCTAATTGCAAACAGCAGCCCATCTCGACCGACGAGTTGCTGGTTCCGAATGCAGTACCCCGAGAAGAGCCAGCAAGAAACTCAAGGGCAGCTCTTTCTAATCTCATTTAATAAAAAAGAATTTTTCGTCGATATTCACCATGTGACTTTTTTACAGCTTGGCTTTCGTTTGTTGGAATCGTTGACAACCCTACCGGCAAGCGAGGTAGACCGAGAGGTAATTTCAATATTTATTGAAGGAAAGGGGACCTTCACTAAGGGATGCGAGAATAAGTAGTAACGAGTGATATTTTAATATTTATGTTAGTGTTATTTTAATATCCCACTTTGATTCGATAGTGTTCAAAGAGATTAAATAAAATATAATAGGGCATAGAGGGGACAAAGTGAGGAAAATCGGAAGCCAAAAATTATTACTAAGTAGTAGGCAAAAGTCTAGTGTGATTTGACCAATGACCTTCCACCCACAGATTTGACCGAATGACAGCTCGCGTTTCGCGTTTTTGGATGAAAATATTCCCAATGCCCCTACTATGCCCTATTATATTTAAATCTCTTTGATTGTGTTCTAGAATACTCGCCGCTTCGTGCGGTTTCACCTGAAATTCAAGTCTGGATTAAAGTAGCTTTTATTCAGTAAAAGAATTTTCAGAAAAGGCTAATTATTATTGTTTAGTAGTGTTGTATATGTCCTGTAAATAAATATTTATATACTCATTCCTACAGTATACATATAAACAACTATAACCTATGCTTATAACTTCTGCTTAATATTAGTACAGATTAATCTTTTGAATGTGTACTCTTTATGTAAAACTAGCGACCCGCCCCGACTTCGCACGGGTGCAATGCTAATACTAAAACCTTCCTCTTGAATCACTCTATCTATTAAAAAAACCGCATTAAAATCAGTTGCGTAGTTGTAAAGATTTAAACATACATAGGGACATATGGATATAGGGACAGAGAAAGCGACTTTGTATTATACTACCTATGTAGTGATATGTATTGATAGTGAAAATGCAGTTATGTTTTATTTTATACTTTTACTTTCATTTATCTCGACCCCAACAAACTTATAACCTCAAATCATTTAGAATGCCTAAATCTATATCTAACATATTCAAATGTATATAAATATAGCATATTCAAAACCGTTCCCACCCCTTCCAACCTTAGCCTCGAAGTTTCAACTTCTTCCCGTATGTCGAGACGGGACTAATCTATGTTTGTACGAAAGATTTCTTGACAAACATAAAATTTACAAGTTAAATTTTGCAATCTCCTTACTTGGAAACTCTTTGTTTGACGTATACTTCATTGCGATGATTGATGGCTGTGGGCTTTTTGGTTGCTTTTTGGCGGGAATCCGAAGAGGGACGTCATGTTTTTTGTAATATTTACATTTTGCTGTGCGTTTTGGGTTTTGGCTGTTAATAATGATAGTGTATTATGTGACAAATGTCCGTGATAGTGTACAGTGAATAGGAAATTTGATTAAATTCGTAGGTTGGACTATTTCGAGTTACCTCAAGAAGCTGCTTCAATCTTCAGTAAAAGTGCACTGTCTTTACCAAGTGACATTACAAATAAACTCTACTGTCAGTTACAATAATTATAGAAAATTAAATATTTCCGTGTAACGATGAAACTATACTTACTTTTATACACTTGAATAATACTTAATAATAATAATAAATTATGGGACACAATTCACACACGGTTATTTAGTCCCAAACTAGGCAGAGCCTATACTATGGGTACTAAACTGATAAGAGAGAAAGAAAGAAAGAAAATAATTTTTTTAGACACGAAACATAAAACAAACAAGAACAGAAATAAAATAAATTGGTAAAAAATAGTGCCTAATGGGACCCCATATTAAACACCCAGACACGGAGCCAACAGACATGTTCATGCACACAAATGTTGGCCCCGAGCGGGGATCGAACCCGGGGATGAAAAACATTGCCCTCTGTGCATCCCGGTAAAATCAAGGATTCTTCGCATATCTCAATAAACACACCAGTCCTTTGATAAAGTGGGTAATAGGGATAATCCGGGTGGAGCCAGACGGATGTTTATTTGCCAGGGTAAGGGCCGGACGGTGCATCCCTCAGGATTTGGTGCCGGAAACCGGACGGATCAGACGTCAACTAATGTTATGTCCCCATGTTGCTCTAAACTTAATCATTTTAAAACAGACTTCAGAAAAGGATTTTGGAACGAAGTTATTAAGTTACGAGGCTATAGACGGTTAAAATTAAGTCCAAAAGTTGTAACGAAAGACCGACACTTTTTGGAACGAAGTTCCTTATCGCGCGTTGCGAAAGAGGGCTAGGCGGATGATGATGATGAGATGATGATGATGATGATGGAACTTCGTTCCATCCGAGTGTCCCTTGATATCTCTCAAGTTTTTTATTCGTACATCCTGGTGTCCCATGACACCTCTCAAGTTTTTTATTCATAGTAGAGAGCCAAGTCATTTCAAGTCGACTATAGACGCTTATATGCCAGCCTCACAGGTCATAGCTCCGAAGAGTCCTCTACATAGTTATGAGCTACTCGGCTGGCATATTGACGACACAGCTCAATAACCACCAACTTAGAGTATAATTAAATTCCTGAAAGTGGAACTACACAGATAGAAAAGATTACTTAATTCAAGTAATATTACTTGATCCAAGAGTTTTTCATATTCGTATATGAGGAAAGTCGTAAATCTCTTGGATCAAGAGTGAAAAGATTTCAGAGTTTATTATTTAAATCAAACAATAAAATACTCTCTACAAAAGCGCATGAAACTTTTATCTAAAATTTTTACGCTCTTGGACCGAATAAATAAAAATTTTAGATTTAATTTGTGTCGTTCTTCATTTCAAACAACAAAGCAAGAACGAGAAATGCTTGAATGAAGAGTTATCGACTCTTTATTTAATAATTGGTGTGTCTTGCCTTAAGGTTTAAAGCTTAGTTTAAGATTTAAAAAATTTGACGTGAAGTATTTAATATGCTTGACACTAACAACTGCGCTTTTAAATTAAATATATTTCTGCTTTATTGTGAGATTGCGCATTGCTTCCAGGAAATACGATAAATATTTATCCTAAAATTGTGAATCTTTAGTATGAAAGAGACGAATGCTTTTTATAAAAGATTCGCATATTTCAATTAAACATTATATTAATTTGGGCGAAAAGAACCTATTGTTCAATATGAAAGTTTCTGATACTTCAATTAAACTTTATGTTAGTTTGGGTGAAAAGAGCCTATTACTTGATATGAAAGATTTGTTAATTATATTAAACTTTATAAAAGTTTGGTCTAAAAGAGTGCAATTATTAATTTAGGAGAAAAAGTACACGATTTTGTTTTGGTCGTTCTTGGATATATACTAAGAACAACCAAATCAACATCGGGTACAATTACAAACGAAAACCATAGGTATTGAATTGAGTCATAACACAAAACTGAAGAACCGTCACAGAATATAGGAAATAGGAAAGAAAAAAAAAACGTTCCAATAGGTAACAATAAAATATGGAAAAGCAAAGCATAATCAATATCTATACAATCAGAATCTTTCATAAATTAAGTCCTAAAACTATTATATTAAAGGAAGGTACTTAATTATTAATTGAAAAAGCTGTATGCAAGTTATTTTATATTCAATTTTATTCATTTGTAAAGTAAACAAACTACTGTGCATTTAAAGTAAACAAACTACTGTCGATTTCACTGATTACACCTACTGAAATACAGATGTATGTAGTATTTCGATCGTCGGTAAAATATCGAAAATATTAATAGTCCGTCGAGTAAGCGACATACCTCAATTTTTTTGCACATACCTACATATAATATTTCGGTAAAAATTCTGAGTTAACGTAGTCCGAGACTTGCCCCATGCGACGCCCGGATGCAGGCGAAGGGTACTTATGGGTTAAAAAATTTAAAAAAATCTCCGCATCCAAGCATATACGTGGCAAGGCTCGGACCAAGTTGACTCGGAATTTTGTTAGGAATAATCAAAAGTTAAATTAATAAGTCACTATCTACATTCTTGTACTTTTGTTCAAAGTCCCAGGATATCTGAAATAACAAAACATGTGTTACGTTACTCTGTCATGATTTATCAGAAAAATACTAAGTATAAAAAACAGGACACTTGGTCAAAGATTTCTCAAGGATGCTACATCGTGGTTACTTACCAGCGTTTGAGCTTTGGAGCTTTTGAGTATTGGAAACTTTTCTATGTACTCATACACCGTCAAGGTTTTAGAATTCTGTCGCTCCACATATGTGTTTTCCCACTTCTTTAAGAGCTCGTCCCACGGCTCATAATTTTGCATAAGCCATAGTGCATCATCAGATGTTCCTAAAATAAAAGAGTACTTGCATTAATTTAAACACACAAAAATATTATGGCTGCAAATAGTCTAGTGTTAGGCTAGGTGATGATAACTGAAGAATGGAATATAACCTAACCTAACCATAATAATAACGGGTGTTATTTAAATGGTTAGCAGAGTATTCGTATTTTTGTGAGCAGAAAAATTTAATCTGTAAGCAGAAATAGCTAATTGGTCAGCTACTCATGGCCAGCAAACATTACAAAACCAATCAGCAATTTATGTCATTCTGGATGGCTGTAATTATGTTTGAGCTACAATGAGTTGCTACTGTTTAATAAAATTTTGGTAAGCACTCAGAGAGGAAGCCAAAAAAATTTTTTTGAGCTGCATATAAAAGTTGCAAAAATTATCTCAGCAAACTTGTCATACGCAAAATGGGCGCATTCCTTACAAAGATTAGGAAGGAGTTTGGATTATGCAACATTTATGATTATGATTTATGATTATTATTACGATTACAAGTAGTAGTGGTAGTGGCAGCGGTAGTGGTAGTGGTAGTAGTGGTGGTGGTGGTAGCGGTGGTAGTGGTGGTAGTAGTGGTAGTGGTGGTAGTGGTGGTGGTAGTGGCTGTGGCGGTGGTGGTTGTGGTGGTGGTGGTGGCAGTAGTACTGGTGGTGGTAGCGGTAATGGTAATAATGTAGTAGTTATAGTACAATTTTTTACGACATGTTTTCTCTGCTGTTCAATTATGAAATCTTGCTGACCAAGTAGTTATTTTGCGGACCAAGTAACTATTTTGCAGACTGAATGTTTATTATGCAAACCCATGTTATTGTAAGCTGCCTAATTAATTTTTGACCATTATCAAAATTATTTGCCGAACAAGGATTGCTGCCTGATTTTTTTATTTGAGAACAAAATCTTTGTATGCCGACCAAATGATTTAAATGCTTATTCTAACCAAATTTTATAATTGCTGCTCGTTTAATTACTTCTCAATAATAACCTAAGAGACTAATAGGTACTCATAAAAACTTAAAAAAAAACATTATCAACTACTTATGCAACTCCTAGCTCCATCATGACACCCACAGTATAAAGTGCTGGTCAAGATGAATTAAATGAACCCAAACACGGTGGGTTTATGCTGGTCCTAATAACATTTCCTAGCTAACAGTGAAATCCACATTGAAGTCTCAGTGGTTTAGGAGGAGTTAGCAGATAACAGATAACAACAGACATGCGCCTTCAATTTATATTTTGTAGTGATGATAGGCAATGATAATTTAATTACTTTACACATATTCAACTGCTTAACTATCACGGAGAAGAGAACTTACCTTGTATTTCTTCAGTGTCTGCTGAATTCACCTTCGGTTAGGTTTCTTTTTTGGAATTTTTTATGCAAGTATTATCTCATACTATACTAAGTTTCATCGACTGAGGAATTAATGTTAGGAATTAACCTTTATTGCCTAAACTAAAGAGGAAAGTAAGGATAGCGTGGCCTCCTCTGCAGATTCCATTGCTTTCACTTCAGGCTCAAAGCAGTAACAGTTATGTCCAGGACTTCAGGAGTTAATTTTCACAAAAATTTGCTGTTTGCTGTTTTTTCCGTTACGACACAAGAAATAGACGTGCACTCGTAAAATTTGAATTGCCAGTTGCCAACTTGCCAGTGACAAATCGGGGTGGCCAGATATGATTGTTCAGATTCCGCCAAACTAATTAACATTTTCCCATTTTTAAAATTCGTTTAAATAAATGCGCATAAACATGAATACGCATAATAAGTATGAACTCGCATAAACAAATATTAAGTTTAGGATTTGTGTTGAAAAATAAAATAAACATTTGTAGGAAATGGATAGAATCGATATATTGTTTTTGACAAAATCTATCATAGCAACACCATAGACAATAATAAGACCATAGAGTATCTACACTAAGATACTTATACATCTTCATAACAAATAATATTATAATAATGAAAAGTTAATAGGTGAGTTGACAGCTCTGTCAAATACATACAATTTACATCTTTTTGTCTATGATATGTATTTTGCAGAGCTGTCAAGTCACCTATTAACTTTTCCCTAGTATACCTACCTATGTTTACTATTGAACCTACTACATCGAATTTGGGCCCATTCGATTCGCCTCAATCAGAAATTCTGACCTGGTAGATTCCAAGGGTCATCTAATGATGGAGCCGGAACTTGGCCATGGGAACCCTAAGATGAAACCACCCAACTACGTCGAATTTGGGCTCATCGACTCAGCTAAGGTTGACCGAAGTACGAAATACCGAATGTCAAAAGACCGACGTACGTTTGACCGAATGTACGGCAGTCCGATATACGCGAGACCGAAAATGCCGAAGTATGGGCCGCTATTTTCTTTTTGTTGTGGCTATGATTTTTTAGCTTCACTAGTTATCGTACCTAACTGAGTAGTAACTGACTATCGTACCTAAGTCCTAACTGACCGACAACCAGTCAAGTAATTGAAATTTGATTGGTCTCCGTGAGAAATTCCGACCTGGGTGATTTCAAGGGTCTGATGATGGAGCCGGAAGGTGGTCATGGGAACTCGAAGATGGAACTCCCATAGCCACCTTCGGGCTCCATCATCAGACCCTCTAAATCACCAAGTTTCAGGTCGGAATTTCTTACCGGTACTAATCAAATGAGCACCAGTCAACGTAATTGGGTGGTTCCATCTTGGAGTTCCCGTGGCCACCTTCCGGCTCCATCATCAGACCTTTGGAATCACCCAGGTCTAAATTTCTCTCCGAGATGAATCGTACGAGAGCAAGTTCGACGTAGTTGGGTGGTTCCATCTTAGAGTGCCCATGGCCACCTTCTGGCTTCATCATCAGACCCTTGAAATCACTATGTTCCAAGTCGGAATTTCTCATCGATACGAATCAAATGAGCCCAAGTTCAACGTAGTTGGGTGGTTTCATCTTATAAAAATAACTTAAAAAAATACCTGACATCGATGTTTTCCATGACTCACAAGTTACATTCAAACATAAGCTGCTGAAATCATGTCAAGATTTAAAACCGTCCCCCTGAACCGTCCTTTTTTAAGTTTTTTATAGTTTCTTATAATTTTTTATATGTTTTTATTATTAACTTGTCTTATAATTTTACGCAAATGTTGTGCGTGCTACTAATTGGCGAGCATATTATGTAATAGTTTTAGTCTACCTTAAGTTTAAAATGTCACGTTATGTTTTGCTGTAAGCATGCCTAATAAATAAATAAATAAATAAAGGTTATAGTTCCCATGTCCACCTCCCGGATCCGTCGTCAGACCCTTGGAATCACCCAGGTCGAAATTTCTCATCGAGACGAATCAAATGAGAGAATTTCGACGGTCGTCCAATTTACCATAGATCCAGGGAAAATTTATATAGTAGCAACACCAAAAAGGCACTAATATTAGTAACCTACAAATTTTTCCGTCCAAGAGTGAAACTTCCTTGGTCGAAGAAAGAAAAAAAAAGAAATTTTAATCGAAACAATAAATACTAAAAAAGTTTTGAGTTAAGAATGTCTAGTTCTTGTGCTAAGAAACCTTCCGCTCTTGGTGCGAGTAAGAATTTTGGTTCTAGATTTTGGTCGAAGAATGAATTTTGAATGAAATACCTAACAAAAATATTTGAGACAAGAATGAAACGTTCTTGGCCTAAGTACTGGTTTCAAGATTTAAAAACTCTTGAATGAAGATAGAGTGAATCTTATTCTAAAAGCTCTGTTTTCGTTCAAAGTGGCGTGCGTTTTTAAAGGAAGACTTTTGATAGTTCTTGAATGGAAAATGGCGATATTTAACGCAAATGGTAACAATCTTGGGTTAAATAAGAATTGCCAAGAGTTTTCACTTTAACGCTAAGAATGGGAAACTTTTGGTTGGAATAAGTAACTCTTACATCAAAACGGTGTTTCTTCAAACAAAAATTTCTCGGAATCAAACTAAATAAATATAATTTTTGAGGCAATATTTGGGACCCATTTAACTCAAGTAAAGTATTTAATACCAAGATATATATTACTTGCTTGGAGCAATTATTCCAAGAGATTTTTGACTCTTGGTCTAAGTAATCTTTTCTATCTGTGTAGAATTTAATTTTAGACCAAGCCTTAGTTGTAATGTTCGATGAATGTTTAGACGACATGAGTTGTAGGGTTGATTAGAGAACTTTCTTAATTAAATAAACATATGATACGCTAGCTTTTAAGTCAGGTTTCCTTAGAAAAAAAAATAAAAAAATGTTACTCCCAGAAAAGTAGTATTTCCATTGGTAAGAGATTTTTTTATATCGGTCCAGTAATTAAAAAAAAAACAACTAAAAAAAATGGTTGTCTTTATAAAGTCGGTTTACGGACGATAATTTTATTAATATTATTAATTTTCATAAGAAAACATTGCTAAAAATTACATGCTTGAGTGGAAGAGAGATAGATGCGTGACAAGCCAAACGCTTAGGCCGATCGTGCCTCTCTATCGCTTGTTCCGCGCTCTCGCTTGCGCGCTCGTCTCACGCGGAACGTTACACATTTTCTTGCGTGCAGCCGATGTTCATCGATTTATAAGACGCAATCACGTCAAAATCTTTCCTGAATCTATTCAAGCCACAAGGGAATATGCTTCTTCTGGGTGAGCTAGTTCCATTGTCGATCTCATATGTGTCCTCTGTACTGGATTGAGGTAAGGAGCAAACCCATTGATAATAAAAAAAACCTCTTATCTTAACAGGTGGTATAGTGAGACCATTGCTTATTTGTGTTCTACCCTCGACATATCATCGGTTGTTGATCACTGTCCACAGCCAATGCTGAGCCTTAGACCTTTTTGTCCACACTATATACGTATAACAATTTACAATAAGTTTTGTACTCGAAGAGTTAATAGGACAAATAAACATTTATTTCTTCTTTCATTGCCAGTGCTGTACACATGCCTCAGAACCAAGACTGGCGCCTACAGGTATCCTCGCGATATTTTCCTCCTCTGAAAATTCATTTCAAGTTAACCACCCCAATAAACTCTTTAAAAGCAACCCTTCCGTCTTCGGGCAAGCCATTTTTAAGCATAAAAAACAATTTAACCCCTCAAAGACGACTCACAATAACACTGTTCGACTTTTAACCCTTTAGTAAACTTAAGCTTTTCATCATAAAACCTGTGGGCTGCCGCGACGCGTTTATTTTTTTTATGAAAAGGGTTATTACGAG
This sequence comes from Ethmia dodecea, assembly GCA_963855545.1. NCBI lineage: Eukaryota > Metazoa > Arthropoda > Insecta > Lepidoptera > Depressariidae > Ethmia > Ethmia dodecea. The sequence goes on from OY979448.1 coordinate 1,419,462, forward strand.
CTTTGTAATAACTTTAAGTTACAAGGTTTGAATAAGTCCTCTTTGGAGATGTGCACTTAGGCTGTGGTCACACTAGATCGATAGAGTATTCGGATGCGGAATGTTGATTGTGACCAACAGCGTCCTCGATACCAATGCGGAGAAGCTGGATTCTCTCATATTGAGGCACTGGGTGAAGCCACACGTAATCTCTGTAACCAGTGCTCTGGCGAAGGTTCTCTTTTATTTAACTAATGACATACCTATTAAATGTAAAGGTAATTTATGTTGTAAATAAAAAAAATAAAAAAAAAAATATTAACATCATATTTCTTAAGATCATTGTTGCTAACAACTGGACTTGATTTTGATTTTTCTTTGTCACTGATGACTGTTAGAGCTAGTTGGGTATAAACACCAGCAGTAAATCCAATAAATCAGTTGTTCTTAGAACTCCATCAATGTGGATCTGCATTGCTCTGCATGCTATTCGAGTGTGTACTCATGTGCTTGTGTGTAAACGGGTGTGAGTCAGGGGTATTTCACTTTCCGTCAAGCCATAACACATAATAAGATTGAGATTGAAGGCCACTGATGCTTGACTGGCTACAGATTCAGTCAAGCACCGTGCGGTTCCAATGCGCGATAGAACAATTAAAAATCAATTGTGTTTCATTTTCTTGGCTTAAAAGGTTAGTAAAACACACACAATTCACACACGGTTGTTTAGTCCCAAACTAGACTAAACCTGTACTATGGGTACTTGACAACTGATAAACGTACTTCAATAAATATTGAACACTCATATACACGAAGAAGAATGTTCAATGAATGTTCACAAATGTTGGCCCCGGACAGGAATCGAACCCACGACCTTCGACTTGGAAGGCAGGTTACCTAACTACCAACTGAGCGAATAGGCCCGTAAAAAAATAGTTTTGCATCTATCGTCACTCGCCCCTCACCATTCACTCCGCACCCGCACCATTCACTCCGAAAGTTCGTACCCGCAACCGCATCCTCTCCAGTGTGTCTAGACCCTAACTCATATTGCGGAGCGCCTCGAAATTCAATTAATCCCATCTCGTCACGTAAATTAGTTAGGGGGAACTTAAAACTCGATGTTACATGGAATTGGGGGTGAAACTACAGGCGGAAGTGGTGCACATATAAAAGAGAGACTCAAACATAACGAAACCTTTGAAAATAGAACTATAAACATGAAATTTATCTAATATAGGACACAATTCATACAGTCATTTAGTCTCAAATTAGCAGACCCCAATATTAACATAGTTTGAATAAATATTAAACATCCATCACAACAAACATCATCCGCGTTGAAAACTCGGTACTATCTACACCTACAATAAGGAACGACTAGATTTTTTGTTTGTTTATTTGTTTTACATTTGATGTTGATTTTACATTTTATTTCACCAATGGTAAGCTTATTTTTGTTAAAGTAACATGGGTCATAATTTTCGGTACGGTAGTAGGTACCTACGGGAGTACCTACAAAATATACCTAACTCCAATACATAATTAATATAGGTTGGTTTTTGTATTTGTATGAGGTAATCAAACTCAAACTCAAACTCAAAATCGTTTATTGCAAGTCACAGTATTACAAGGTGTTGAACAAAAGATATGGTACAATGTGACGCCCCGTTGGAGCACAGCAATTTTAATCTATGGAACTACTTATCTAATATGGGGTGCAGTTGGTATATACCTTATTTTCACCGCTAGATCTTATAACTTATCCCGGGGGTATAATAAAATCCCTTAACGACTCCGTCAAAGCCAGGTAAGGGGGAAGTAATAAATTAGTCAAAAATTGTAACAAACATCACTTATTCAGGCCGTTGCTCAACTTTAACCGGAATTCCGGGAAGTTATAATTTATGTGAGATACCTGCTGCCAGCTGCAGCCTGCTTCACATGATGATAATCAGTGAGGCTCGGGTTCGAATCCTGGCATGTACCAATGAGTTTTTCAAAACTTAGTAGTGGATAGATAGTAGATAGTAGTACATATTTATCACTAGCTCGACGGTGAAGGAAAACATCGTAAGGAAACCCGCAGGTCCCAGAATGAATACTAAGACATCTGTAAAATCACGTTTAGGGTTCCAAAGAATATCTAAAAGAGAAGTGGGTATATCTAGAAATGGAATGACTCGACCTACCCCCTCGGGGATAAAAGGCGTGAGATTATTTATTTTTATTTTGCACACCCGTCCCGTCCCGTTCCCGTGGGAAAATTATAGCCCATTTAAGCCCATGTTACTCCCAGAAAAGTTACTCTGTTGTTGCGTTAAAGGTTAAGCTAATAGTAGATTATACAACAAGGGAATAAAGCACTGTTTTATGCCACGGGCGCGACATTGAATCCTGAACGTAACGAAGGACTCCCGCGAGGGAATTATGATTTAATTCCCGAGCGAAGCCTCCAGAGTCCTGAGTTTAGTGAGGGATTTAAGCGCCCAAGATAAAAACAGTTTTATTCCCGAGTTATATACTTTACTTTTCTCACCTTATGCGAGACAATAAAATGCAATTGCATGGTAGTAGATTATTGACAATGCCTATGGCATCTAGTTTAATAGACTCTGGAGTCAAAGTACTTTCATCACTCGACATTTTCGATATTCTTTTTGAAATGTTAAAGCTATAAAATTGATTCAGCAACTTGTTTCTGCCGGCATGACCTATTAGATTTAACAAATGAAGATCGTGCGAATCTAGTTGGTCGCGGCTTCGGTTTTCGAAAATCGAGTTGGCCACGACCGTGGGTGCAGGCGGATGCACCACATTTTGCTTAACGAAATTAGACTTTATCGTCATAGCAATAAGGATTATGAAAAGTGAAAATTACATTATTGACCTAGGGTTATAATGAAATTCCATACAACATTATAACCCGGCTAAAGCCAAGGGATATAATGTCTTGCTTTCGGTGACGTTTATGTGATATGTAATCCGGCTTTGTCGAGCATGTGGTGTGAAAACATACTTTTGCCTTTATAATATTAGGAGGATTCAAGTCGTGGCTAGCAAAAGCTAGTGTTACACGGTGTATTGTATTTACAAATGATGACGCGAGCTAAACTTGACATTTCTATGGTCATTATCAACCCGTATATAACCAACGGAGAGATAATTTACTCCTTTAAATACCTTGACATAATAATATAGGACTTTATATAAGTGGGGACTTTTATTTAATCCCTAAATAACATTAAATTACCTAATTAATATAAACATGGCGGCGGAATTCAAAATAAATATTATTCCGAGTATAATCGCGGTCGTTAAGCGGCTAAATTAAATTAAACCAGACGTTTTCTTCTCCGAAACATAAAAAGGTGCGATGATAATTTATATGGCGAGAAATCTCAGGGTTGCCATGTTTATCCTTTATCTCGTGAAGAAAGCCTTTATTTTTATTTTTCTAAGAGGTGACGACAGACGTTGCCGCGTAATCGGAAAACATTAGGATTACCTATTGTAACAGATCGCCCGTGGTAGGCTTCTGCTTGATAGACTATTGATTTTCCGAACTTAAAAATTACAAATTGTGTTTCCCAAAACACTATTCGGATCAAAAAATATTAAAAGAAAAAATATTTTCTAATATTTGAGTAGGTATACATACAGTTTTGAAATAGGATGAATACTCGTGGCAATATAATAATAGCATAGTATTTCACTGTGAATTTTGATGTAATATTTGTTTGTGTTTTGTTTGTACGTAGCGTTTATATTATAATAATAATATAGATTTACAAAACCGCAAAGTCGTGAGTCAAAAATGTCGCAAGGGCGTGCGATTTAGTGTATGGTTCGCTTCATCCAAATTTCTATTCAAACAAAAGATCATATAGAAATTTAAATTCCCTCAATGTTGGTAAAATTTGAAACTTTATCAAGTCATTTAAATGTGCTGTGAAAAATTCTTTTAAACCTGAAGCAGGTAATTTTAGGGGAGACAGGGGAGGTCAGGGCGAGGCGGGCTGAGACGAACAGTCTGACTCACTGACGGGAGGAATAATGAACGAAGTATAAAGGAGCAATTTAATATCATGTATTTCTGTTCGTAAAAAAAATACCCACTAAGAAACGTCAATAGTCAACAAGTGACTCTAAACTCGTCCATGGAGATTAGCTGAATGTTAGCAGTCCATCTTCACCGATGATTTGCTGGAGAAGAAGACGTTGAGGTAGAGAGAGGAGCTAAGATGGAATGCTCTTGAAAAGATAATATCTTCCGCCCGGCAGATAGTGCCTAACCGCGATCCCACGGTTGATGTATGACAGTTCCAATGCCGAAACTACCATATTTTCGGCATTGGAACTGTCACACACACTGCCAGCGGTGCCTATGCATAGGGTACAAACCATGGAAAGCTAGACGATCCCTGAGTAACATAGGCTATATTTTATTCTCGTATTCCCACATGAACGGGAACTACGAGGGTGAAACCGCGCAGAACCGCTAAATAGGTATTAAAAACATCTTCAAACATGCAAAAATATCTGAACATAAATTTTAATATTTAGAATGTTCGTAGATCGCGCCGTCCGTGTGTCTCAACGCTAACCGAGCTCCGGCAACCTGGCTAATGAATACAAACCACTGGATGCTGCCTATCATCACGCTATACGTACTGGGAGCAAGCTGTTACGCCAGACGGGCACGGACTGAACGAGCTTTAGTGCTTGCTATATTACTACACAGCAGGTATCTATGCTCTACTATGAGTGAAGGGGTGTTGCTGGGAATAGTTTAGTTTGCTGATTAGGTAGGTATAAAAAACTTTTGTGCTCTGTTATACTCGTATTGTAAATACGCAAATGTTTGACTCCGTTCCTATGGGAATTTCCAAAAATCCATTTCCAAAAACCTAGCTGAGCACCGGCTAATTATTCATATTTGTAACATCTTTACACCATGTATGAAGCAAATTAAGATTTTCTCGATCGATATATCGATAATAATCAGTGAGACTCGGGTTCGAATCCTGGCATGTACCAAAGAGTTCAAAACTTACGTAAGTACATATTCATCACTAGCTCGACGGTGAAGGAAACCAGTCCCAGAATTAATTTTGAGATTTTGAGACACGAGTAAAAGACCAAGCGATGGGCTCACCTTTTACGTTTAGGGGTCCAAACAAAATCTCGTGAAAAGTGGGTATATCCAGTAATGAAATACCTCTGCTTACCCCCTCGGGGATAAAAGGCGTAAGTTTTTTATTTTATTTATAACCAACAATCACGTCCAGTATTAATGTTGATCCGGGTAGGAATCAACCCGAAAAGGGCTTACTGAACTAAAATGCCACAATTAACACGTACAAACAAAATAAAAAGGATGGTTATAGAGTGCTCTCAAAAATTCAATAGCAAATTCGCTCAACAGAGTAATTGCTATGACGCTCACAACAGGCGCACGGGTCAGCGGCTCATATGCCGAGCACGTCGCTTTGATCGTATTTGATCACTTGATACTGGACGGTGTACAAATTGAACGGCACAAAAGGTGTATCCAGAGGCGATAGGTCAATCCTGATGAAGATTTGGTGCAGTGAACTCTATTTGGACACCTTGTGAGTGCTAAATAGCGTTTGATCTCAATTAGTTGCTTCTCTTTGACTCCATTTACACTTATGTTATCTAAGTATAAAAGATTTGTATGCTTGTTTGTAATGAATCGGCTCCAGAACAGTAACCTTTACTGTCCTCGCTCATCGCATCAATGCATTGGTAATCGGTTTAATTTCTTATCTACCTACCTTTCTGTCCGCTCATGTTCCTGTCCATCTAAATAAGTAAGAATGAAATACCTTCCCCCTCAGGGATAAAAGGATTGAGATTATTGTTATTAAGAATCTTAGTTATCATAAAACATAATTAACGCAGTTATTGGGTTCGATTCTGATTTACAGCGACTAAACTTATTTTAGTTTAGTCTCCTGTCTTTGTCATACCTCAAAAAAAGAAAGGGGATAGAAGATAACCTACTGAATTTAGTCCTGTCAGAGGCTGTATTTCAGCCGTGATTTCTTTACCTATAAGCACTAAACACTTAGTTGACAGGGCTACCTAATTTTAATTTGACAACACTAAATATCTCTCGTCTCTATTCTTTTCCAGGAGAAAGACAATGACAGGAGTAAACTAAAATAAGTTACTCGACGGATTTTAAAAATTATTTCGCCGATGGAAAACTTACTTTTCTGGGAGTAACATGGGCTATAATTTTCACACAAGCAATCTGGTTGGATATATGTATTCGGATTCTAGGTTAGTAACGAGTTGTTAGCACTAGAAGCGGTCAAAATGAAGTTCAGATACGGGTATTTAAAGGTTTAACAAGGATTTTAAGGTTTATGATATCGAATCGCATGTGTACGCTTTTACAACAAGATACCTTAAAGCTGTTGTAGATTTGCCAGAAAAAATTTTCAAAACTCACGTTAAAATGGTTTTATGTAAAATGGCATATTATAAGTTAGATGAATATTTGAATGACAATGATGTTTGGTGTAAATTTTCTCCAGCTCAGCAAAGCACTAAAACCATGTAACTTGTACTTTGTATTGTATTGATTGTTTAAAAGAATAATGTGTTGAGGAGTTTCTTGCCCCGCTTCTTCTCCTCAACTATACATACCGAAGCGGTGGAGTCGCAATGACTTTCGATAAGAGGACTTATAAGTCCCTACATTGAATAAAAACTTTTGACTTTTTGACTTTTGCATTAAAATAATATGAACGGTATATCTACTGTAAGTTACATTCTACTATTTATCTTACTATTATTGGTGCAGGGCAGCACCAATAGCATCCAAAAAGCGATCGGGGACAGACTACTTAGACTGTCCATTTATATTGTATTGTTGTTCTCTGCATGTATCTACTAACACATAGGTTAAGGATTTACTAACACAGAGTCATTGTTACTTGATTTTTAAAATAAATTATTATTATTACAATTACAGTCAGTAACATAGGTACGTATGCCATTATTTTTAGGTTATTCAGTCCCTGTTTCAAACCACTAAATAAAACACACTTTAATGAGCCTTCCACACACGGTATTAGACATACCTACGAAGGCAAATAGGTACTAAAACACGGTAGCAGACATACGAAGGGTATGGTACGAAGATACCAAAAATCTCTTATAATTATTTTTCAATCGCCATCAAAAATGCGAAATCGATAGAGAGCGGTTCCCATCCAATTAGTCGCATCGTTAACACTCAACGCCAACGAGAATATTCTCTAATAGATGAGTTTACATTGTCTGTTAGTTCAAAACAGGCTGGTACCGTCTGGGGGTGAAACATGTTAAAGGGGCATCTGAAATCATCGCTTGTGAAAATGATTTTAGGGAAGAAAGGAAAAATACTGATTTACTAAAGTAAACAATGTAATAACAAAGTACAAAATGTATTGAAGTTTTATTCGATAGTGTGTTAATGAATTTCAAGATTTTACCCTAATTTTCTTTTATACCTCAAACAAATGGAACACTTATTATGATGACTTTATTCTCCGTCTGTCGAGACTCTTTTCCTCGAGAAGTCGTAGAGGTATAATGAATATCAAATACTGAGATCTGTAATCCCTTAGAGGTGTGAAAATAATACTTCTGAGTCAACCAACGCAATCAAAACTAGTACGGACCTTTTTGCCGTTCTTCCCATTTTGCCGACTTTTTACACATCTTTTACCGATACTCGAAAAGAAATGAAAACCTATAGGGTACTTACTTTTGACCTACAATCATAAAATGGGGGCAAGAAGCATCTTATAGCACAAGTAAAGGCAAAAATCCGAAGACCTTTTTTAGTTAAGTACTTCAACTTATTTGGAGTTTGTAAACTGATCTCATGCGAAATGTGGATATTTAGTGGAATTGAATACCTATCCTACCTACCTATCTATAAAAGGCCTGAGCACAATTATTTTTATTATTTTAAACTAACGTCTGTCGCTGTATGGGGACAACCATTTTCCAACGGCAAAGTTTAGTTTGTCCGTCAATTCAGTTCCTCATAAAGGTGTACTATTTACTAGTAAGACATGAGATTAAAAAGAGCTGCACTTGAGTTTCTTGCTGGCTCTTCTCGTGGTACTGCATTGGGAACCAGCAACTCTTCGGTGGAGATGGGCTGCTGTTTACATTAAGTCAATCTTCTTGGACGAGTTTAGAGTGCCTTGTTATACGTACCTACTTTTGACTTTTCTCATTGTATTTTCTATGGGTATACCTACAGAAAATAAAAAAGACGTGTGGCACTCGGGGACTGCCGCGGTAAAGCTATTGCATAGCATTTTGTATCAACAAGACTGCCGAAAGAAACGGGTTGTTCCCAGTCCGCCGATCGGAACTCCGATTGGTAGGGACGAGTGGGAATATTTTTTCCCACTTCTCCGATTGTTTTTATGTTGTTTCAATAACCCCTTTTTTCGCCAAAAGTACAGTCACCAATAAAATAATAAAGTTGACTGTCTTGGTTGGTCTGACTATTTCATTTCATTTCATTTGATTCGATTCGACTCGACTCGACTCGACTCCGACTCGACTTTCGACTTTCGACTTTCGACTTTCGACTTTCGACTTTCGACTTTCGACTTTCGACTTTCGACTTTCGACTTTCGACTTTCGACTTTCGACTTTCGACTTTCGACTTTCGACTTTCGACTTTCGACTTTCGACTTTCGACTTTCGACTTTCGACTTTCGGCTTTCGGCTTTCGACTTTCGACTTCGACTTCGACTTCGACTTCGACTTACTTTACTTTACTTTACTTTACTTCACTTTATTTTATTTTATACAATGCACGGCCTTTAAGCCACACCTCCGTGCCCGTCGGAGTGGGGAGAGCGTGAGGTTTTTTCGTTACGGAATTTCTGGATTCGGTCCCCGCGCTCAAGGCCCGCGATAGAAGCTATGCAATAGCTTAATAAATTTGTATTTTTGTACCCTCGGTGCGCGGTTCCGACTCGCACTTGGCCTGTTTTTTAATCTTGATCAGACAATCGCTCCTCAGAACAAGGAAGTCCGTTCGAAACCGGGACATCTCACTAATCCCGTGGGAGTCCGGGTATCCCAGCCAGTCCCGTAATCCCGCGATCTGTCCCTACATAATGTCGTCGGAATATTGGTCGGAATATTCAGACGGTTAAGCCGTCGGATTATGTCTTCACATTGTCTACTCGATCCTACTTGTTGGTCGTAAGGCTTGAAGCCGGCCTCAGAAGCTACTGTCGCTGGTAACTTTCACCGAATGCAACAAATTCGCCTACGAAGCCGACACAATGAGTGCCAGCGGGCTACTAAGGCTCGGCTGTCTGTCCGTCCGTCTGTCAAAGAGATACATCTTTTGAACAGTAACAGTACACAGACGGACACTTGAAGTACAGTGTAGACAACAAATAATAGTAAATAAAACAGGCCAAGTGCGAGTCGTACTCGAGCACAAAGAGTTCCGTACCATCTACACTATCTACACTAATCTATATCTATAATAATAATAATATAATCTCACGCCTTTCATCCCCTAGGGGGTAGGCAGAGGTATTCCATTACTGTATATACCCACATTTCACGAGATATATTGGACCCCTAAACGTGATAGGTGGTGAGCCCATCGCCGGACCGGGTCTATTTACACATTTTCTATATCTATACTAATATTATAAAGAGGATAAAATTTTATTTTTGTATGTTTGTAACGAATAAACTCAGACACTACTGTACCGATTTTAAAAAACTTTCACGAATGGAAAGCTAGAATATCAGTAACATAGTCTATATTTTATCCCCATATTTCCACGGGAACAATAACTATGTTAATATAGTTCTAGAGATATAGATTATCTAGTTTTGTTATTCATATAAGCATAAACTACGAGTAAGTACAGAATATTGGTCTGTATCTTTAGAGTATAAGTCTTATAACTAATATCGCTATTAAACAACTTACGAACCAATACTCTACCCCCACAAAACAATAACTGAACTAACTAGATGCAAATTCCAACAATTCTGCACAAACTCGCTGAAACTCCTGTGTGGTAGCCGATGGGTTCGGTAGATAGGTCGATGACGTCAGCAAATTCGAACCAAAGTGATGGCTGACGTGATGAATAATTTTGAAGCCTCACTCAAGTACCGATAAGCACAGGCGTCACTAGACGCTTGACTCTTGAGGGTACACAATATTAATCAGTTGCAGTTCTTTGGAATTTGATATTAAATATTAATAATGTTTTTAACAAAAAGAAACCTATTTCAAACAGGATCCAAAAAAACTACTACGATTTTCGAAGGTTGGATGTTAGTTGTAGTAGATGTACCTAGGTTGGATGGTAGGATGCCATCATCAGATCCTGGTTTCCTTATCATGGTAGGGATTGGGATATCATTTCCTACCCCCCATTGGGATATCATTTCCATTCCAACAAAAATATAATTATTAAAATCGGTTCATAAGATGAAGTTATCCGCGAACATACCTACATAAAATATATATACATATTATATACAGTCAAATTGAGAAACCTTCTCCTCTTTTGAAGTCTGTTTAAAAACAATACAAAAGAGATACAAGAAAAGACACTTTTGTCGCTCTTTTATCAACACTTGTAGTTACGGGGCTCTTGTTCGAAACCTAGTGAGGACATCTGTCAACGAGTTTTTCTAGAAACTTACGTAAGTAGGTACATATTTATCACTAGCTTGACGGTAAGGAAAACATCGTGAGGAAACCCGTTTTAGCGATAGGCTTACCACCTGTCACGTATATGCCTATACGCTTCTTCTCCTCAACCATACATGCTGAAGCGGTGGAGTTGAAATGACGTTCAATAAGTGGACTTGTAAGTTCCTATTTTGAATTAAACATTTTGACTTTGACTTTGACTTTGACTATGGGTCTGAAAAGTATACTATAGTGAAAATGGGGTTTATCAGAAATTACGAATGCAAAGCTTTCTGAGATTTTAAAAAAAACTTTAGATCTCTTTAAACACTGGTTCTTTCTACTACATCCTAAAGCAAAAGCCTTGTTCCCAGGTGCCCTCGGAATCTTCCCACTGAATCCCATTCAGGTCCTTTACGCAATTTGGCACACAACAAAGACTATATCTCTTATTCGAAGTAAGCACTGGTTCCTTCTACTAAGCCCTGTTCCCTGGTGCCCTTGGAATCTTCCTACTGGATCCCACTCAGTCCTTTACGCAACTCGGCACACAACAAAGAATACCGCCTCAGTCGTAAATCAAAACGACTTGATAGCGCAAAAGCTTCAAGCGTGCCTGTTTCCATTGCACTGTCTGATAAATCCTGCGGAATAAAAGGAGGGGGGCACGTCAGTTGAAAAAAAATCTACTGATGTAATAGACGACTAAACGTGCACTTCTGTACCCAGTGGCCATTATGATAATTTTAAACAAGAAAACCGACTCCAAACAGGAAACTAAAAAAGTAAATAGCCCTACAATCACCACTACGATTTTCGAAGGCTCTGGAATAGGATCATCAATTCCTGGTTTCCTTTTCAGGGCACCATAATTGGGATATCTTCTTTCCAACAAAAAAAGAATCATCAAAATCGGTTCATAAACGACGAATTTATCCCCGAACATACATAAAATATATCGTCGAATTGAGAAACCTCCTTTTTTAAGTTGATTTAAAAATGTATGGCGCCGCTTTTGAGCCCCGCGAGACGACGACATCAGCCGTCGACGACTGACGCGTGACACTACCCTCGAAAGCGACGCCACAGACAATATGTTAGTTTGGCAAGTTTCTTAAAATCGCAAAATAAATAAAGGTTTCTTTCTACAGATACAGAAAGAGCAGCGTTTTTAGGCACTCTCAATGAAACCAGTGGTGAGTCCATCGCTGGACCATAAGCTATATTTTATTCCCGTATTCCCACGCGAACGGGAACTACGCGGGTGAAACCGCCCAGAACCGCTAGTGTTAAATAAGAATATGTATGTATTTTGTTTTTGTTACGTATCGTGTCTGAAAATGGACACGCACATTGACAGATGTGGGTCGTAGGTACGCAACACTGATAGTGAAACGAAATGATTTTGTAAGCAGTGTGTTGTGGGTTCCTACAAGAATTCATTCATAAATCGTGGGTTATGCGATGAATGATATATAAAGCTCTATTTGTACGAGCAGTCGTTTGAAAACCATATGTGAAATATTTTATTATGTCTGATTCGCTTTAATAAAATATAAGTAAGTAAACTTTATTGCAATAAAGATGAGATTCTTGTTAGGGTAATTGTCTTCTTAATAGATCCAAAAGGATCTGTTAAGAAGACAATTGTACCCCACGCTAAATTTAGAAAATTGTGGGACACAATTCACACACACGTTTATTCAGTCAGTCCCTAACTAGGCAGAGTCTGCACTATCACTATCACTACATAGTATAAAACAAAGTCGCTTTCTCTGTCCCTATATCCCTATGTCCCTTTGTATGCTTAAATCTTTAAAACTACGCAACGGATTTTGATGCGGTTTTTTTTAATAGATATAGTGATTCAAGAGGAAGGTTTTAGTGTTAGTATTGCACCCGTGCGAAGCCGGGGCGGGTCGCTAGTATCTAAAATATAATAGCATGTGCTCCTGGACCAACACTCCAAATATAATTTTACTGTGATCTTCCACTTGAAGTAACAACTCCTATAACCCGACACGTCCCAGGACACGTCAGTATAATTTATTCCTCGCTTGTAAGGTACAAGCTGTAACACATGCTAAGAAAATTAATAGTCCCTGTGGTTTACGAAAACACTTTAATATAAGGAGCGGGGATTGAACCACAACCATAGAGATAATAGAAGGTTTTTATTTATTTTCACTTCTCATGCTCTAAAAGTACGCCAATATAGCCCTACGAAGCGGGACTAAAGTGACCACTTTAGTCCCTAGGGAGTATAAAGTATTTTTTTTTTATTTCCTTAATGAGAAAAAGACAACCTCAAACAGCCAGTAATATCTGTAGAGTGTGGACCATCTTCATTGCGAAAATGTGAAGAGTTTTAGTTCCATGGTTTTTCCGCGAAGAAGGTGGCGCCATGTGTTTTAAATTGTTTACCTGCAAAGAGATTTAAATCTCTTTGTTAATCTGTGACAGCCTGACAGGTTTAGAAGAAAAAACTGACCGCGAAAATTTCTGTCGAGTGTAAATTTGTTGGGTTTTAAATAAATTTGTACTAAATTGTCAATTTTTCTCGCACTCAAAGTGAAAAGTACAGTTTCCACCTCGAGACTAAACGCCAACTTAATATACCCTCGGTTTCATGACTCGGTTTCAAACCACCTCTGGTATATGTATAATGGCTTCGTTTAGTCCCTCGATATAAAATATACTATTAAATAAGGTCCACCAACAACCATTACACCATCACATTAAGCATCACAAGAGCTGCCCTTGAGTTTCTTGCTGGTTCTTCTCGGGGTACTGCATTTGGAACCATCCACTCGGTCGGTGGAAATGGGCTGCGGTTCGTCCGTTTTAAATCCGTTGTGCAGTTTTAAAGATTTAAGCATACAAAGGGACATAGGGATATAGGGACAGAGAAAGCGACTTTGTTTTATACTATGTAGTGATTATCTAGAGTTTGTACCGTCCAGATTTTGTTCTTGATACTGTACATCATCATCATAACCTATAACAGCTACATGGAATCGCGCCTTACGGCTTCTAATTCTATGGAGAAACCTATTTTGTATCCGGACTGGGTTGCCAAAAGTCACCAAACCTAATAGCCGGACAGACCAGTAAGTTTCGCCGGACATTTGGGTAAAAAGGCCGGACACTCTACATTATTGAGAATTTTGTGTCTCAGTATTAATAGGTAGGACAACAAAATTGTAAGTAAATTCAAGATTTTTTGATTATTACTAAAAATCTTGTTAAATTCTAATGAAATATAAAAATCCCAAATCAGTCTAAGTACTTTATTATTAATCGGAATAAATAAAATAAAGTTATCAGTCGAAATTGTACTCGTTTGCAAAATATAAAAATCTTTAAAAAAAGCCATACAGGCCGAGGCCGGACACCGTTTATTTTGGCCGGACACGCCATCAAAAAGCCCATGTCCTAGTTTATCCGGACGCCGGGCAACGCTGACCCGGAGGGTGTCCAGCCTCCGGCGTAACATGGTTTAACTAAAAAACTCATTGGTAAGGATTCGAAGCCGAGCCGCACGCATGAGGCGAGCTTTTCAACCATAGGGCAACCGCTACGAAGTAATTCATCATACAACATATCGTTTTTCAAGACGAAATGAACAAAGCTTGTTGTATATCCAGGCTGGTTTAGCGTTACAGCTCCACATAATGAAACCTCTGTTCAGGCTACAGGTACGTAATCAGGAGGGGCGATGAGGGATTGGGGGTTCAATTTATATTGAGCACACTTTGATTGAGAAAACATAATAATATAATAATAATATGAGCAGTGATAGCCCGAACGGTTAAAGAGCCGGCCGAAAATCGGTGAGGCTCAGGTTCGAATCCTGGCATGTACCAATGAGTTTTTCGAACACTTACGTACATATTTATCACTAGCTCGACGGTGAAGGAAAACATCGTAAGGAAACCCGCAGTTCTCAGAATTAATTCTGAGACATGTGTAAACAGACCCGGTCCGGCGATGGGCTCACCACCTATCACGTTTAGGGGTCCAATATATCTCGTGAAATGTGGGTATATCCAGTAACGGAATACCTCTGCCTACCCCCTCGGGGATAAAAGGCGTGAGATTATATATAACATAATAATAATAATAATATAATTTATTCACTCTCATGGACTTACTTATAGCTAAACAACACAAAACATGTATCAAGGTTTTCGGTAAGTACACAAGATTCCGGCTATCTTCCCGGCAAATCGTTCCGCCATGAAATGGTAAGAAGCAGCACATACTTACCTAGATATTTTTCAAATTAATAATTTTATTTATTTTTTTACATTAGTAGAGAGAATCTTGAATAGTAAGGTGTTATTTTAGCCATCAATTCCTAAATAATTAATTTGTTAGAAATAGTGGATCTGTTTATACTAAAATCTATGAGCAATCATCATTTTCTGTCGTTGTATAATAGCGCGCGCATGACCTCAATACCATACTGTCAATACCATACAACTAACCTTTACCTTTACAAGGTCACTTGGTCATTTGTTCACCAGATTTTGTACCGTCAAGCAAACACTTAACAATATTTTGTTTTTACATCTATACTTCACTTCACTATCACTACATAGTATAAAACAAAGTCGCTTTCTCTGCTCCTATATCCCTATGTAGGTATGCTTTAATCTTTAAAACTACGCAACGGATTTTGATGTGGTTTTTTTAATAGATAGAGTAATTCAAGAGGAAGGTTTTAGTGTTAGCATTGCACCCGTCCGAAGCCGGGGCGGGTCGCTAGTAATATTATAAAGAGGAAAGATTCGTATGTTTGTACGTTTGTTACGAATAAACTCAAAAAGTGAACCGATTTAAAAAATATTTCACCAATAAGGGAAATATCCCAGAGTAACATAAAATATATTTTATTCCCGTATCCCCACGGGAACGGGAACTACGCGGGTGAAACCGCTCAGAACCGCTAGTAATTTCTATGTACCTAACTGCGGGCCTGGTTAGGATTAATAAACCGAGCGATATTCCAAACGAAAATATCTTGTTTTGAGCACGAAATGTGGAGCGACACATTTTATCAACAGCTGTCAGCTTGTCTATTATGTCGGGGTTTCCGTAAATTTGTGCGTGGAAATATTGAAAGCTAGCTTCTACCTGCGACTTTGTCCTCGTTTCGGGTTAAATAATATCCCATATCCTTCCTGAAGAAGTAAGCTATACAACGCGTCACAGAATAAGCGCAATTCCTCATACAATTAGTTTACAATTAAAAAAATATGACGCATTCGTGCTTTAGTTTTGTCTAACCAAATTCCTTAAATAAAGGCTCAATTATGCTACTAAATTCAGTTATGCTACTCGTAATTCATTTTTCGGAAAATGTAACACACGACACAGTTACTTTCGTAATTATACTGTTATTGTTGGAGTGGGTGTTGATACAAGCAAATTAAATTTCCCGCAAAATTCCTTTGAAGTATATCAACACACCTGATGGTTTCCGGTTACTTTTTAGGTTGTTGTTGATTAAAGATGAATAAAAAGAAAAGATAATGATTTATTTATGAGCAGTATTCATTTGGCCCGCTACAATAACACTGTCGTCGGACAGTTGGTTTACTTGGTAGTAACTCCAGTGTCGTAGCTAGGTAACGAAAGGCACTGGTGCAAAAAAAAACGGCCAAGGAGTCGGACTCGCGCACGGAGGTTTCCGTACTATACCGTTATCTTTAAATAGGTACGGCAAAAAATCACGTTTGTTGTATGGGAGCCCACTTAAATATTAATTTTATTCTGTTTTTAGGGTTCCGTACCTCAAAAGGAAAAAACGGAACCCTTATAGGATCACTTTGTTGTCCGTCCGTCCGTCCGTCTGTCAAGACCCTTTTTCTCAGGAACGCGTGGAGGTATGAAGCTGAAATTTATATTAATTACTCAGGTCTACTGTCCCTTGAAGCTGTGAAAAAAATCAAACTTCTAAGCCAACGCAATCAAAAGATACAGCCGTTTATGCCGCAAATTTTCGACACTTGCAAGGGAATCAAAACCTACAGGGTGCTTCCCGTGAACTCAGAATCTTGAAATTTGGTACGAAGCAACGTCTTATAGCATAGATAAAGGAAAAATTACGAAAACTATAAATTTGCAAGGTTGTACGGAACCCTCGGTGCGCGAGTCCGACTCGCACTTGGCCGGTTTTTTAGTATTCGCTGTTATAGCGGCAACCGAAATAGGTACGTCATCTGTAAAAATTTCAACTGTCTAGCTATCACGGTTCATGAGATACAGCCTGGTGACAGACAGACGGACAGCGTAGTCTTAGTAACCCGCTTTACCCTTTGGGTACAGAACCCTAAAAAAAGGGCCGGCAAATAATGACATAAAAAAACAACCAACTACCGCAAGCGGAAACAAGCGATCAAAGTAATTATTTTGTAATAAAAGGTGTGTCCACAGATAATTTACATCCGGATGCCGCGCATTGTTTCATTTCATTCTCATTCAATCCGTCTAATGAAGGCGGGAGGGAACGAATGACGCGCGTCCGCCATGTTGAATCTGAGGGCTGCCAGTGCTAATTTTTATTTAAAAAAATTAAATCTCGATTCTTAGACAATTTTAATTTCTTTATACAATTTTCAAAAAATATATAATTTTCAATTCGATAACACTCCAGCAAATCTACATCATTATAAACAAAGGTCGCGTATTTAAATTACAAATATTTTGCTCCCTCGTTCTCAGTTTTCTTTTCGACTATTTTGTTTGAAAAATCTCTTAACATTGCCAAACTCACACCGAATAGAAAGCATCCATCGAATCGTAAATTCTTATCCTATTGGATAAGCTGAGAATAGGGCCGCTGACCCGAGATTGTACAATCTCCTTGGAGCTATTCAATTCTCACATCGCCATTAAAGAAAATGGCTGTTGAGATCGGAGCATATGTTCTATGAAAACTCTTTGGCCACAGTCTACACGCAATCCTCCGAATTCTGATGTTCTCAAATTCTTTTTTTGAGTTCTTATAATTTTCTTTACATACTACATCTAATCTCTCAGTTTTATCCACCCCAAGGCTGTCTGGAAGAGATCGCTAAAAGCAATAAGACCGCCCATTGTAATTTAGATAATGTTGGTATCCATATTGTGTTGTTTTGGTGTGCAATAAAGAATATTGAACACAATGTCCAATATTTTGTCTTAACTAAATATTCTGCATGCAAACTCTGACACCAACCGAGAATAATTGGCAAATATGTATGAATAGCCTGACATTACGCAATTTAATGCGTTGCATTGCATCTCTGACCCTTTAGCCATAGAGTAAATGAGTTTATCTTTTAATCAACGTCAATTCAACTATAATCCACTTAATGTCATATGAGCAAATTTCCACTGTAGGTACCCCAGTTCAGTTGCATAATTTGTATTAAGTGGAAAAGGCTCACGCCTTTTTCCCGAAAAAGGCGTGAGCGTATGTATGTATGTATGGAAAAGGCATCAAGATCGAAAATTATTTACAATGCACAAACACGATGAAAATTTAATTATAAATATGGCAACCCTAACAGCAAACAATGGCGGGAAAATATGACGTCACAAGCGCGAGTGTCCCGACGCAGTTTGTTGGCTCTATTGTATCTCCCAGTGCCCGAGCTTTTCATTAAATCATATTCTCGGTGTCACACTCGTCTTATGTCGATGGAGATAGAAATTATTGTTAGATGAAATGACAGGTCCGTGTTATAACAATAGTTTTATACTCTAATTTTAGAATGCCTCTTAAAACTCGTTAAGTACGTCCAAAGTTGCTACTTTTCCATTGCTATTAGTTTTTAATTACAAATAAAACAAATTAAAATAATTATATATTTATGGAGGAGCGGAGGTGGGATGCTCCTCCATCGTGAAAAGGGAAGATCTTCCGCCAGGCGAGGTGATCGTGCCTGGGGACCGCGGTCCAACGGTTGATGTTGGACAGTTGTATTTATACAAACTCATTAGAAAACTCCGATAGCGCGGTTTAGAACTTGGCCGTCTATTGGCGCGTGCTATGTAACTCGGCCTTCTATTGGCGCGTTCCATGTAGTGTCGCTACATATTATTATTAAATTTGTTAACTTGATAAGTAATTAACACTTAGTTATCTACAAATATAATACCCAGCTATCTTCTACTATCTTTGAGTAATTGAGTATTAAACCAACCGGAGACGCCACTGACAGGCGTTCCCCTCTGCCAAAAAAAAGTGTCGGTCAACGCGCACACCTGTTAAATACAACTAGTTTTATTAAGTTCACGGAGTGCTTGGATTGGTGAATGTATTTGTGTGCATCTAGTTCAAGCTAGCGTTTAATTGTTTTTTTAAAAAAATGCGTTTGTTTTAACATTATTTGTGTTTGTTTCCTCGTCCCCCCCGCAGAAATTGGCAGACTTTTTTGCAAAGGAACTAGTGCGCGTTACCTCTCCTGTTGGTTTAATACTCAAAGACTACCTACTATACATATTTGAAGATATACCTAATTGTCATTAAACTTACTATTAGGTAATTTCTTTTTGGGTTTGATTTTAGTTTCGTTCAGAAAATAATCACCACTGTAATTATACAATAATTTGTTCCTAGCTTTTTATATAGGTATCTAGGAATATATTATCAAGAGAAAATTACACGTATCATACTCGTACATAATATATTATTATGGACTTTTTTACAATGTTGCCTGAAATAAATGCTTTTATTAATATAATCGTAATACGAAAAGGTAACTTAGTGTTTTTATATTACCACTTCTAATAACTATTAGTGAATAGAGTCATTAAAATATAACGCTTGATAAAATATTGTACTTGGAAAATGAAGTTCTTCAGAAACTAATTTTAAAAAGTCAACAGACCGAGGAATGGAAGACGAGAAAAACTATTCGTAGAGCTCAACATTGCACAGAGAAATGTAGCGTCTGGTAAAAGCAAAGGTAAAGTGTACTTAGATTTAAAATATATATCAACGTGACAATAAGAAAAAAATATTTTTTTTCTGGATCACAAAAGCTTTTAGCCATAACTATAGAACCATGGACAATAGTATTTGGTATCCAGAGCCGAAAATTAAAAAATATTGAAGTATAAAATTTGCTTACTTGGTGTAAGTATAACGAATTGAATAGATACCATCAAATATTTTTTTACATTTCAATCGTTGACTTTTTTAGTATCTTTAGGGTTCCGAACCCCAAAAGGATCAAAGGAATCTTTATAGGATCACTTCGTGGTCCGTCTGTATTTCAAGCCCCTCTTTTTTCAGAAAGATGTAAAAGTATCGCAAATGTTTTTTATGATTATTTTTTTGCATTTGCATTATTTGTGTGCATTTTCTACCTACCTATCCATATAATAGTTATAAAACATTTTCAAAATGTTCACATTTTAACAAGAGCTTCGAAACGTAAACTAAATTATTCAAACCCACAAAATCAAGTTTCTGCGCTCGCAATTTCGCCGTCTAAACCTAAATGAAAGCAGAGTTGAGTTGCAGTTAAACTGCGTCTAGTTTTCAAAAGCCCAGCGCAGTCTGACCGCCTCTGTAATTGGAAATCTTGTTTCCACAGATGCAAAATACGTCTTACTTTAAGTTATCCTGCCATTAGTATCTATCCAACTAGCAATTTGTTTGGATTAACTAGAACGTTGCTCGTATAGTTAAACATGATTTTAAAGTTTTGACTCACTTGCAATAATACAGTCTGCCATCTCTTCCTGTGTGCACTGTCCAGCCCTCCTTCAGTTCCGCTTGCAATCGCTCCAAAGCAACCTCGTCTTCCGCAGCTGTTCTACCAGGCTTTGGGCTCCCTCCCAATCTTGGGCTCCCATACTTCGGACTGGCGCCCAGCTTGGGACTATTGGCACCCAGCTTGGGGCTATTCGAACTAGAAGCTCCATCGCTCAAACTTGGGCTACCAGTCAATCGGGAGCTGAAGCTTGGGCTAGGGTTCGGTCTAGGACTCGGGGCTAGCTTAGGACTGGCCGTGCCGCTGGGACCAGGCGAGGACGACGCCTGCTGCAGCAGCATCGCTTTCAGGTCATCCCACCATTTTCAAGGGTATCGCGATCTGGAAAGACGAGAAACCGAATTTAATTTACATAAAATCACCATTACTTAACCGTGACATTTAAATAACAAACGGAAAGCTCATTTCCCCTGAATGTTTGGCAGGTACACAGAAATGCCAGACACTCAAAAAATGCCCCAAAAAGAAGCAGCCAAATGAAACGCCCTTGTTGGCTCTCTCTGAAATGGCAACACCGATTAAAACTGGCCGCAAAAAATCCACTGGAAATGCCGTCCAAATTGCCGCGCAAAAAGAGCCTGAGCGTTCCCGCGCAAACCGTAATCGCTGGAACGCGACGAACGAAATATGAATGAAAATGGCTGCCATTTTCGCGATGGCATTTTGTTTATTCACGCGTTTTTTATTGGCCGCTCCTTAAGCCCAAGGATTAGAACGCATTTGGAAGTATTGTTTGCAATGCTAGGTTCTAGCGTTCGAAATCCGAAAATTGATTCCGGAACTAATGCCTTCGGATCAAGAGCTGTTATATTGTTCTGGAATGATGTAAGGAGAGGGTGGGATTACTGGGACGATATTTTGCCAAGAAACGTGCCGATATTGTCTTCATTGCGGATTTTTGTCCCTAGCTATCGTGGCATCAATTTGTTTCGCTTCGCGTTGAGCGATGCGCGTTTCGTGAGAATGCCTATCGATTCAAAAAGCTATGAACGAGGTTGCTCCGAGGAGTTTTATTCCTTTATTTTATTACTTGGAGTAATTTGTAACTTTCGCTTGAAAGCTTAATGATTTACAACTGTGGAAAATTTCCAAGGAACCAATTTGAGTTATAAATTATAAACTAAACGGAAACCGGCTACTTTTGTTTGTAATAAATGTCTGTTTTGCTTTGGAGATGATAGACGGACGTTCTGGCAAAAGTAAGAGCTGTTTTGTTTTACAAGTCGTGGTACCTGCGTTGTTCTTGCTTGTAGCCTCAGGGATAGTAGTTGAAAAAGTTTAAGGTTTAATTTTCTTTATTTACATAGATACAAAGATTTTTTTGCAATAACTTTAGATCAAAAATTTCCTCTATAGAGATAGCTGCTACTGGCTGAATTCCCTATATTTTAGAACTATGCGTACCCGTGTGTATAATCTATACATCTATACATATAATAAAACTCTAACGGGGCCGTGTCTGTACATTAAATATTTTTTGAAAATTTTAACGGTAGTGTATATAGTTATCGATATAGATACCGAAACACCAATTTTTGGAATTTTTGTCTGTCTGTCTGTCTGGTTGTACACGCATCACTCAAAAACTACTGGACGGATTTTGATGAAATTTGGTATGGAGATAACTGAGTACCCGGGTCAACATCTAGGGTACTTTTTATTTCAGGAAAATATCTCATTCCCACGGGAAAATATAAAAACTGGTTAAAAAGAGAAATACGTACTACTCCGAAACGATAACACCTAGAAACTTGAAAAATGGTATGAAGGTGTCTGATATGTCATAGAAAATTGGTATGAATGGATTTTTGGAAATTCCCACGGGAACGGGAATAAACTAAATCCAAGCGGGAAATCGCCGGTGGGCACCCGATATTTGAAATATGGTATGTAGGTGTTTTAAATATGTCGTAGGCAACCAATATGAAGGGATTTTTGGAAATTCCCACGGGAACGGGCATAGGTAAACGGAATCCGCGCGGGCAACGCCGCTGGGCATCCGCTAGTTTAGTAATAAATTAGATTTGTGTGGTAACCTATATCTTAAATGTTAAGTAAGAGTTGCACGGTTCATTATCTCGTTGAAAATTGGAAGAAATAGGTTAACGTCTTTTTGTATGTATTTTACTTGGTCATCTTATAAAAAATCAACCTTTATACCTAATATCTACACATTTTCAAGGAAAGTGAAAAACGTAAAAAACAGCACACACCACACACACACACACACACACACACTTAGAATAGCGTAGCTCTGTTGACAACCCATAACGCAATATCCTAATGTCAGTCAATCGACAATTTCTTTTCCAAATGGGTAAATACAAACTCGAATGTCGTGTAGAAACAATCAAAAAGCTACAATATCGAAACACGCGATAGAACAGACTAAAGCGATACAAAGATTAGCCTGCTAGAGCGAGACAACGCTAGCTAGCGACAGGTAGCTGGTCAATGAACCCGGCAACGTTTCGTAATCGTTTACTTTAACTCAATTAGGTAAGATTAACTGTGTTTGAGGCTCAATTGCTGTTTTGACGAAAAGTGGCGTTTGAACGGTTAACTAGAGGTCTTAAAATAAACACAAACAACTTCTGCAAATTACTCTTAGATAACTATATCTATGCATCAATATTTTATTTGTTATATTAAAAAGAAGACATTTAAACATCCTTATTTTCCTACTAATAAAATAAGAAAGAGTAAAAACCCAACGAATACATACCACTAAAACATATTATAATGGATGTTATTTTTTTTAGATTTTTGTAGATTTTTAAAAAACTGCTTGACAGATTTTTTAAAAATTAAAATGGGACCACCTCTGAAGTACGATTACTAAACAAACAAAAAAAGAATTATAAAAATCGCTTCATAATTAGCGGCATAATCGCGTAACATACAAACCAACCCACCTAAGCTTAGCAATCTTTAACAAATTCAATGCAACACGATTAAACAAATAAATTACCAATACATCATAACCTATTAAGAAAAACGTGGGCAAACACATTTGCCTCAACAGGGTTTGATACAAAAAGGTCCTTACCACACTGAACTTTTGTGCTACTTCTTAGTTAAATAACCTTGTACATGAATTGAAGACTGACATAAGCTTTTGACAGCAAACATTGGTTTTTAACGCCAAATATTGCCTTGTGCTGTATAGGAAGTTTCTAAGGCCCTAAACACGGTGGACATAAAATGCTCTTTCATCCAACATCTAAAATACGTATGGTCATATCTTACTGAACTCAAGAGTGACCGCAAAACTTGACTCGCGTTGCAAAACTATACGTGACATGTGGTTACTCGCTATCGTAACGATCATACTGTTAGTATTAACGTCCCGATTTTGGCGGGACGACCCGATTTTTAAATCAATATTTAATGTCCCACGCGGGACAGGCTCAGTCCCGCTGTTTGGGTATAAGATGAATTTTAAATACAAGTGCTTGTAGTGACCCTGCCTTCTGAGTCGGAGGTCGCGGGTTCAATCCCCGCTTGGGGCCAACATTTGTGTGCATGAACATGTCCGTTGGCGGTTGGCGTCGTGTCTATGGGTGTTTAATATTTATCTAAGTATGTTTATCAGCTGTTTAGTTCCCACAGTACAGACTCTGCCTAGTTTGGGACAGAATAGCCAACAGTGTGTAAATTGTGTCCAAAAAAACCGTTCAAGTTAACCCTTTAACGGGCATATACAGTTTAAAATTTTCATTGGTTTTGAATCTTATTTCAATTACATAGATTTTAATTTATGGTGGTAACTATTGCCCCTCTGCCTCTACGCTTGATTGAGTAGCAAACATCTAAACACAGTGACCATGAGCGAAGAGCTACTTTGTATCGCATTGTGTTAACTTCGCACGCATCACGCCCGCACCTGCGAATACATGCTATGTATAGACCTTTACATTTGTATGACTCACACAAGTCGGGCGTGGGTGACGTAATTTGCATGGATGTAATGTGACAAGGATAGGTGTAGCTACAAGCGTCAGTATTGACTGGGTTTATGTCATTATGCTAATATTTTGCTCATTTAGCGTGCGTACCTCTAGTGCGTATTGAGTTCGGGTAATAGAAGTTGGTAATTATTGAAGAGTTATGTTTTGCCTTTACTAGCGCCGTTTAAGTCAATGAAATGAGGAATACGGTTTTTTACAATATATGACAAAAAAATTAGAAAGAAGACGTTTCATGAATGTATGGAGACTGGGCCTGCACCATGTACACCAGTTTTTTAAATAAATATAAATAAAATAATTATAGCTTCATTCATGATTTCGCTCATATTTGTCTAGTTTCGTTGTACAATAAACTTTAATTTTTATTAAACTAGCATCGTGGCGACCGAAAAAAAATTGTGACCTCACCGGTACAATGACAATTGTCATTATTTTGATGTTTTTCGGACTTTTTCACAATAACATGGAAATTTTGCTTAAGAAGTTAAAAATAGTATTTTTTTAATATGACTCCATGCGGATAAATTGAAGTTTCATTACTTTTGTGCAAGTTAAATAGATGGAAATATTTTTTTAAATATTTTTCTGATAATCACTAGATTTTTCTCTATTTTTCACGCTGGTGTACAATGTGCAGGCCCAAGATGAAACGTCTCCTTTAATATTGAGATAGATTAAAAAGTAGGTAAATTCGAGGATTTCAGTTTTTAAAAATCACCAAATTTTTAACAACCTGAAATAGTAGCCTTTATATTATTACGTCATACGGCTGTGTAAGCAAAGTCAAAGTTACAACGCGAACGGTGCCAGAGTGCAAATTCTTAATTAGTTCATACATGTGTGATCAGCAACATATTTTCGGAAAAGTGGCTATATGCAGGAATGGAATACAGTGGATAGTACAGTACCGCCGTTTTAACTTGGCTGTTCTGAACATAGGCTTCGCCTGCGCAAACCGCGTCGTACCGTCAAATGGTCGCTAAAAAATGTTATTGCGCAACCATTTGATCAACTTCAGAGTGTCTGTTTCTTCGATTTTTACATTGCGTTTGTAAATCATGTACATAATAGCTATGGCCGACACCAAAGAATTACCAGATTTATTGTTCAGTGATAAATTGAATTCCCGAGGGAGGTCTCCGAGAAGGGAAAGTGGGATGACAAAAGGATTCCAAACAATATTCGCCCTTCTGTGTATAGACGGGTCCCGCGAGGTACACAAAGAATGCTTAGGACAACGTATTTTTGTGACATTTTCTTTAAAATTGTAAGTAATTCGCAGGGAAGGCTACCGATTTCAAATGTTTGTTTCGCAGTGTGACAATTTCGAACTTTAACCTTGTTTACACTGTTAAGATACGAGAAATAATATTTGGAAGTTGTAGTTCTAACAATCGTAAGTAGGTAGTTGACTTTTTGTATGAATTTCTATGACTTCCATATCCGCTAGGTTTTGTCCTTTAAATGTTCCTGTATTAGTTTGTACTCGTAGTATATTGCTATTTTTTTTTATTTATTTACCTAAATAAATTTATACTATATAGTGGTATTACTTAATTCTAACATCGCCAACCTTTTACGTTTGATGGCGAGAAGCGCTCTTTTAAAATCATCTGAGTATGAGTATACGAGTGAGTAACTCCATAAGAAAAAAAAAAAAATAGTTTTTTTATTTATCAGGTTTTATTATTTATTAGGATATCCGCTATATTACAGCTTAAAAGATAATAATGTAATCAAGGTCGAGCACACGGCGTAGGCATAATAACAGATTCCCATCCCGTCCTAAGGGTACGAAACGCTGAAAACGAAATCGAGAACACTTATTTACTTAATAGAAGGCTATTTTTAGAGGAACAATACCTACATATTTATGAAAAATACTGTCAATATTATCAGATAATATAAAATAATAAACTGACTGCCTGATTGGTGATGTATCAACGCACAGCCTAAACCACTGGGTCTAGAGACTTGAAATTTTGCACATAGATAGCTAATACAGTGCAGGCATCCACTAAGAAAAGATTTTGCAAAATTAAACCTCTAGGTGGTGAAATAAACGTGGGCGAGCGAAGCGCGGGTAAAAGCTAGTTAACAGATAATCAAAGATGACATCCAGAGAAGAACAATATGCATCACTATAGGTACTCAAAAGTACGTATACTCCAGAAATCTGGACAAATCATTGACAGAAATGCAATGAGCTATTTATCTACCCAGACCACAGACTGGTCCATATTTAAAGATCAATCACCTTCCACCGCTGACCATAGAAAGTGCCCAGACAGGTTTTAGAAATCGAAAGTGGTCTGGGTGCTTGGACCATAACATTATCATAAACATTGGAACTGTTTCCAATTCATTTATTCATTATTTACAGTAGACAACATAAGTTAAGGTAGCATGTACAAGAAAGAAGATTTACGTTTGTTATTTACAAATTAATATTTTAGTCCCTATAGTATAGAAAGAAAGAAAAAAAAATATTTATTAGAAACACCTTTACATAGAAGATAAAAAATCTTAAAGATAAAAAACACGGAACATATTTGAGGGTCCAACGGGACCCCACTCAGCACATGCGGCGGTTTGTGAAACAGCAGCAATAGCAGTGATAGCCTTACGCTTAAAAAGCCTGCTTCACATGGTGATAATCAGTGGGGCTCGGGTTCGAATCTTGGCATGTACCAATGAGTTTTTCAAAACTTACGTACATATTTATCACTAGGTCGACGGTGAAGGAAAACATCGTGAGGAAACCAGCAGGTCTCAGAATTAATTCTGAGACATGTGTAAAATATATCCTGTCTGGCGATGGGCTCAACACATAAAACGTTGAAGGCTAGAAAGATTATCTCCTAAACAGTGGGTAGGTATATCCAGAAATGGAATACCTCTGCCTATGTCCTCGGGTAGAAGAGACGTGTTTTTTTTTGTTATATTAATTTACAAGTCCTAGCGATGGTGGCATGCGAGTTTTATTTATCACTATCTTGTTTATTTCCGTTCCCGTTCTAAAAATCCCTTTTTCATGATCACTTACATCATTGAAGGAATTTAACCATTGAGAAATTTCATGCTTCTAGACACAGCAGTTTCGGCTGTATCAGTCGGTCAGTCAGTTTCATTTTTTCTATACAATATGTACAGAATAAGCGCAATTCCTGAAATTAGTTTGTTCAGTATCGACTACTTAATTGATTTCAGCTATTTTTAATATGTGTTAAATTTTACCGAAAAATTAATTAGCATAACTGAATTTAAGGCTACCTATGGAAATCGTACTGTTATTGGTCTTTATTTAAGAAAATTGGTTAGACACAGCTAAATTACGATTGGGATGTATGATGAATTCCGCTACGCGTTGTATATAGATAGAAGACTAGCTCGACGGTGAAGGAAAACATCGCGTGAGCAAACCCGCAAGCCAATTATTGATTCCGAGGCATGTGTAAAAACACCCTGGTAAGGTGATGGGTTCACCTATTGTCACGTTTAGGGGTCCAAAAAATTTCCTGGTGAGAAGTGGGTATTTCCAGGAATTTTATGATTTTAATCCATAACTTCCCGTGAGAAGGGCTATTAGTTGGTACCTGTCAGTATATTTCAAGCCACCCAAGGGTATCTGACATGACTTAAGAACTTCCATGGTACGTGACCACAACTAAAAACTCGCTGAAAGTTTAATTCTTATATTCTTTGTGATTGAGTCACAAGCATACAATTTATGGAATCTATCTTCGCTGAACCCTTTTCGAATAATATCATAATTCTATCATAAAAGTTTTAGTGTCATATTAAAATTCAGCGAAATACCCATTTTATACGGGTACAAGCAAGACCTTTACATCGAGTTCACATAAGATGTTTCGGATAACAAACATACATATATAAATCATAGTAAAAATAATCGCTAGTACCTACTCATTATTTATTATTAGCTTTGGCCTCGACTTTGTCCACATTTCTTGATGAAAATTGCCATCACTGTACGGTCCATATTATTTATCTATAGGTACTCCTATCTATACTAATATCATGAAGAGGAAAGATTTGTATTTTTGAATTTTTGTATGTTTGTTACGAATGAACTCAAAAACTACTGGACCGATTTTAAAAAATCTTTCATCATTGGAAAGCCAGAATATCCTTGAGTAACATAGATTATATTTTATTCCCGTATTCCCTCGGGAACAGAAACTACGCTCTCTCTTTAACCACAGGGCAATCATTGCTCTTTAAGAGCATATTAGAAACTGAACTTTTTAACCATGTGTGAATTGCCCTCACATGGCGAAATTAATGTCGATGCTAACATGTTTGTTCTGTACTGCGCATGCTAGGTTTAAGACGTAAACAATTTTACGAGAAGATCGGGTCGGGCGCCGCTTACGATGTATTTCATGACGTCATAACAGTGATGCCATGAAATTGATTGTTAAATTGTAATGTGCGTGTTATGAGATTGTGCTTAATAGTCATGCATGACGCCATGCGTAGGAAGCCTCCTACGAATTTAGAACGTTTTTGTCCCATAACTTTTGTTTATTTTCAAATATTTTACCCGCGTAAGTAACGTTCCTGTGGGAACATTACAGGCATTACATCCCATGTTACTACCAGAAACGTAAGCTTTCCATTGGTGAAAGAATTTGTACAATCGGTCCAGTAATAAGATCGAAACATTTCGAGTTTCGAGTTTCATTTCGAGTTTCATTTGAGTCAGTCTAACAATTTGGAAAAATAGAGTTCAAACAGTTCGATCATCGGAATACTAGTAGGACAGGACAGGATGGAAAAAAGGTTTCGGAGCCTATTTAATAGATAAAACCTTTGATTATTTACTCTCTAGTTAATAATCAAAGATAAAATCAAATCTTTCCTTTTTATTAAACTAGTGTAGGTAAGTAGACTAACTTTTGAATGGAATATCTCTGCCTACCTAGTCTAAAAGGGGTCAGTATATTTAGGAAATTTATTATTTTGCTTTTCTGTGAACCTTTCAGTCGAGTCTGACGCATTTTACCTACCTCTTGACTATAGTGTAAAGAGAGAAAACTTGATTGACTGACACATCAACGCACATCGGAAACTACCTTTGAATATTAAACCAACGAAACTACTGACATATGAGACTTGAAATTATTTATATTTATTTAATTAATAAGCACACAAATGCTCATAATGCTACATACTACAAAACCCTACAAAACTGAGTCAACAGTTTGACTGTGGGATCGGAAGTCTCTTTCTAGACTTATTACAATTTTAATACAATTTTTAATATCATTGCATTGAGTGGTAGTGTTATTATTTTTATTGTTCTCGCGTGTAATAGACACAGGTAGACTATATTATAACATTATGGGCACAAAATGCATCCGTACGGCACCTGCGTCTATAATCTCGCCTTCAAACAAACAATTCTTGATATTGCATTGTTTGTAAGTGGAGCGCGGACAGTGCCGAGATGATCCTAACAACGCGATTGACCCGACCACTTGAGGCAGTTGGCCGGCTTCCCGCCACGCGATAGCCGTATAAACTTATATGTATACCTGTAGCCAAAGCCTGTAGCAGATAGTTAAACGAAACGCGATTGACATCTGTCAATGTCAATGTCATCTGGAGTTATACAAATAGGTCAGGCTTTTTGGCGGGAATCCGAATAGAGACGTCAAGTTTTTTGTAACATTTTAATTTGGTGTGTTTTGGGTTGTGGCTCATAATATTGATAGTGCATTATGTGGCAAATGTCCGTGATAGTCTTTGAGTATTAAACCAGCGTGATAGTGTACCTACGTACAGTGAACAGGAAATTATAAAATGCGTAGGATGGACGTTTTCGAGCTATCTCAAGAAACCGATTCAATCTTCGGTAAAAGTGCACTATTGTTTTACTGGCGATTACAAAGTGACATTTTAATAAGTTTTATTTTGTTTTGTATTTTTGTTCATAGACTCGAAAGCAGAGATAAAAATCTTGAATTTTTGTGTCGTGCTTAGTGCTGATTGCCAATGCCTTAAAATAATATATGTGCTGTAAAATTAAATAAATCTTTTATCTATCTATCTAAATAAGAAAAAAATACAAATATCTATAACCCAGCGACAGTCGCTGGGTTATAGTAAAAGCCGTGATATTATAATAATTATAATGACACTATATTTCACCTAGCGTGGGTTCGGTGACAGTTCACATTTTCGCCTACTACTTTCGACTAATGAAAATATTTGATTAGGTACAAAATAAATATTATTATTTCATCATTCCAAAAATATTTTTTTTATTAGTCGATAGTAGCATGAGTAAAAGGGAAAAATGTACACTGTCGCTGAACCCATGCTACGTGAAATAGACTATAGTGAAATTATTTAACTATATAGTGTTGCACGGACTTTTGTCAATTGCATACAAAATAGTAAAACGATCACTGATTGGTCTGCATGGCACAGTGTTCAATTAATCAACCAACCAAAACGGACCTAGCTAAGCTTCCTAAGACATCAAGGTGTTGTTAGGAAGTATTGATAATTTAACTAGGGGAATTACAATGTAACTGAATCTGCTTAGCGAAATTATAATGTAGGCACCTAATTAAGATTTTCCGGTGATATTGTAAGAAATTGAGACAAAAGTCCGTAAAATCACAAATACAAAAATCTTTATTTTAGAAAGCGGGTCCTACAATTTAAATTTTTTTGTTAATTGACCTATTAAGTAAGAAAGTAACTACTATAATACTGCTGCTGAATTATAATATCAAGGCTTACAATAACATACACAAAGATAAGTAAAAAAGTAGTTACCAAGAATTAAAGTTACTAACTTACCATTTCAAATTAAAAACTGTCGCGATTCCTCCCACGACCCTAGACGGTTGCTTAACCTTTTCTCGGTTAACCTAAATAGTAAACTGTACAGTTAACGCCTAGCTTAAACATTCTAAGTAATATTGCGGTTGCTTATTTATTTACAGTACAGCAGCGCCCCGCGGCTTCACCCGCGTAGTTCCCGATTCCGTGGGAATACGGGAATAAAAAAAGAGCATATGTGTTATTCTGATGTATAAGTTATATAACTGTACAGTATCATCAAAATCCGTTCAGTAGTTTTTGAGTGAAAGAGCAACATACATCCATCCATACTCATCGCGTTTATAGTCGTAATGAAAATCGGTTCACCCAGTCGAAAGTTATGAGGTATCAAACATAAAAAAAATTATTGAAGTCGGTTAAAAACTCAAAGAATCGATTCTGAGGCACGTGTATCACCCCTTGACTAGTAACAAAATGAATTACCCAAAACATATTGTCTAGACATATCAAATTACATATCAAATTAGGCAAATTAACAGTGCTCAACCCTTTTCAGAAGCGTAAACAATCCGAAAGCCCGTCGTTGGTTTTCGGCCACCTAATTAAAAGGGGTCACCCCCATTAGGCTAGTGACATGAGTTAAAACAATAGGAGTGTCTGGCTTGGATTGTTTAACCGACTTCGAAAAAAGGAGGTTCTCAATTCCAAACTCCGTCAAATCTGAAGCGATTTCGAAATTATTTCTTTCGTTTGATCGGGTATTGTTTAGACCAAGGTCTGAACATATAAAATTTAGAAATATTAGTATTATAAAGTGGCAACACTATTTTAGTAAAATGCCTGTCTGCGCCCTGGCAATTATTCCTACCTTTTTTCTACTTGCTTGCTAATGATCATGCATTATGTAATACTAGCGACCCGCCCCGGCTTTGCACGGGTGCAATGCTGCACTAAAACATTCCTCTTGAATCACTCTATCTATTAAAAAAAACCGCATCAAAATCCGTGCCGTAGTTTTAAATACTTATTTAAGAATACATAGGGATATAGGGACAGAGAAAGCGACTTTGTTTTATATCTACTATGTAGTGATATTGTAAAAATTATAATAAACTACCATTGTTAAGATTATCGCGCTAGTTATTATATTTAACAGGTATACTTACTTCGAGAGCAGTGATAGCCCGGACGGTTAAAGAACCGGCCGAAAATCAGTGAGGCTCGGGTTCGAATCCTGGCATGTATACGAATGAGTTTTTCAAAAACTTACGTACATATTTATCACTAGCTCTACGGTGAAGGAAAACATCGTGAGGAAACCCGCAGGTCTCAGAATTAATTCTGAGACATGTGTAAACAGACCCGGTCTGGCGATGGGCTCACCACCTATCGCGTTTAGGGGTCCAATATATCTCGTGAAATGTGGGTACACAGAAAAAAAGGATTTCTTCATTTTAGTAAAACAAATATCTTGGAATATTTTTTTAGACTTAAAATATATCATCTTGATTCAAAAATATTGTGTCGAGTTAAAAATTCTGTTGATCTTACCTTGAAACATTTTTTTTCTCAAAATATATTATTCAGTCAAGAATATAATCTTAGCTTAAAATATTTTTAAATTCTTCTAAGAGTATCAATGTGTCTTGCATCAATAATTTGTAATATTATTAAATAAAGTAATATTTTCTTGTTTCAAAAAAAAATATTTCATTCCAAATAATGTACCTAGAAATATAATTCTTCGGTTAAGATATTTAGTACTTATTTCAAGAGCACACATTTGCCTTAAATTTAAGTTTCAATACTCTTAGCTTAAAATATTTTAAAATTTCCCTAAGAGGATCAATGCGTCTTGCATGAATAACTTACAATATTAAGATAGAAATCGGGTAGTTTGAACTAAAGAAACATAATCTTGAATCATTAAACATGCTGCACATGGCTTAGTAAAATATTTTCTTGAAATAAAATCAAACTATTAAATTAACAAAAAAATACATAATTTGAAGTATTTATTGTACTGAAACGAAAAACATTATTACTTATGTAGCGACACTACATAGAACGCGCCAATAGACGGCCGAGTTCTAAACCGCGCTATCGGAGTTTTCTAATTAGTTTGTATAAATACAACTGTCCGACATCAACCGTTGGACCGCGGTCCCCAGGCATGATCACCACGCCTGACGGAAGATCTTCACTTTTCGCGATGGAGGACCATTCCACCTCCGTTTCTCCATACTGGTGACCCTTGACACCTGGACATCAGCGCAACCTTCTGGAACACCTGGACTTCAGAAGCAGCATCGCATCGCCATCACTCATCACAGCAGCAGTCGCACAGCAAGCCAGAATCCGCCAATTCAGGTCCATTGGAGCAGCACTGGTACTTGCAAGCTACCTACGAAGCATCGACGCTGCACAAGAAATCGACCTCGAGTGATGTAGCGACACTACATAGAACGCGCCAATAGACGGCCGAGTTCTAAACCGCGCTATCGGAGTTTTCTAATGAGTTTGTATAAATACAACTGTCCGACATCAACCGTTGGACCGCGTTCCCCAGGCACGATCACCTCGCCTAAAGGAAGATCTTCTCTTTTAAGTATTTCTTGACCAAAGAAATCGGGTAATTCGAACCAAATAAACATAATCTTGAATCAATTAACATCCTATATAGACGGAACATAATATATTCTTGAAATTAAATAAAATACTATTGAATTAAAAAAGAAATATATAAATCGAAGTACATAAAATACTAAAACGAAAAATATTATTACTTACAATTAGTTCAGTATTTCTTGATCAAAGAATCTGGTAATTTGAAACCAAAGAAACATTAATTTCATCGAATACATTAAATTTACTTGGTCCAATGCTATAGTAATGTTGATCTAAAAAAAACACAATCTTTAGGTTATTATTAAAATATTTGAATAAAGAAACTGATTCACTTCAGTTGACTACGCGTTTTTATTTTCAAGATTAAATATTTTTAAGCAAAAAGTATTGCAATACTTGAATCAAGAAATACATTTCTTAAACTAAGAGCTGACAATCATTTATTAGAAAAATTTTTTTATTTGATATCCAAGATTATGCCTTTCTTAGATCAAATGTAATTTTTGTCCAGTTGTATGATTCTGTCTTGTTTTAAATAAATTTATTTAAGATAATGTTTAGCTGATATCAAGAAAATATTTCTTTACGTCTATAGGGAGAGGACCATTTTCTTGAATTAAATAAATTTGCTTTGCGTGAAAAAAAACAAAATTATTCTAAGAAATCTGTTTTTTCCGTGTATATCCAGTAATGGAATACCTCTGCCTACCCCCTCGGGGATAAAAAAGGCGTGAGATTATATAATTATTATTATCACTCACTTCAAGGTTGGTCCGATATAAGTTTTGTGAAAATCTGGACAAGAACTTCAGGTGGAGAACGGAACTCCTCAACGGACATCAGCAAATCACTCCTATCAGCGTAATAGGTTTAGTAACGATAGGTAATGTGGTAGCTAGGCTTTTGAATAATAATATGCAAATAATAGTCTTTATTTATATTCGTTGAAGTCGGTTTGTATTGTTGTTTCAAATTTTGATTTTACACACTGCACTGCACTAGAATGAAAGTGATTTTCGGGCGTTTGTTTGTGTATTTATGTGGCTCTATAGCTTTGTAACCAAAACAGTCGAAATTTTCCCAAAATGTGTATTTTTACTACCGATATAGCAACAAATCCTAACTAATATTATAAATGCTAATGTGACTTTGTTTGTTTGTTAAGATTTTACGCCTAATCCACAGCCCATTTTAAAAATTATTTTAACTATGAAAAGCTAGATTATCAGCGAATAACAAAGGCTATATTTTATCCCCATATTCCTACGGGAACAGGAACTACGCGGGTGAAACCGCAAGGCGCTGCTATTAAGTAATAACATTTCAAGATGTACTTACTTATTTTTATATTTACAAGTTAGACAGAGTTCTAAGTGTGTGAATCCGACTTGTACTCGGTCGGTTTTTTTTATTTGAAAAGTAGCTATTGTTAATAATGAGAGCAAAAATAGCTTACGTCCTTTCTCAATAAGCAAGATATGACTGTGCCAAATTTCATCAAGATCGGTTCGGAGGTTTAGCCGTGAAAAGGTAACAAACTAATGGACAAAGTTTCTATATGAATAATTTTCTTCTTTCTAAACTTCCCAACAAAAACCAAATGTTTAATGCAGCACTCAGTCCGGCGATGAAACATTTACGGAACAGAAAAATACTAGGGGGAAAATAGGCACTTACAGAAACGGAATACCTCTGCCACCCTTCTCGAAGATAAGGCGTAATTGTATAATTATTTATTCATAATAAACCTATGTATAATGTACAAGTGTCACAAAGATATTCATTTTACCCCAATTTTACGTATTAATGTCTCCATAAACTGGAATTATTTACTTCAATACACAGACTTATCCTCTCTTAGAACCCACAAATTAAGGCAAACAAGCTCAACCGAATAAACTTAATTTGGTTTAGTCCTGTCTTTGTCTTACCTCAAATAAGAGAAGGGATAGAAGATAACCTACCGAATTTAGTCCTGTCAGAGGCTGTATTTTACAGAAATAGCCCAGCCCTGTCACCTTAAGTCTCGACCAAATGCACTGGCACTCTTTCTCTAAGCTGCGGTGCCTCCAGCCCCACGGTCTCAAGGGCCCAAAAGATGCTCTCTCACTGAGAGCATTTGTAATGTAACGTTACATTACATCCGAGCATTACAGTATATTTTAATACCCTAACACTTTTGGAATCAACTCAACGCTGAACTTCGAACGAATCTAAATGTTACATTACAGGCGAATGCTCGTCAATCAGGGAGACAGTATTGTAACGCAATGGTCAAAATCGAATCTAAATGTTACATTACAGGCGAATGCTCGTCAATCAGGGAGACAGTATTGTAACGCAATGGTCAAAATCGAATCTAAATGTTACATTACAGGCGAATGCGGCGAGGGAGCACCTTAACAGCAAAAACGTGTAGCCCTCATTGGGTCGCCCGTTTTTCGTACTACAATATCTATGTCCTGTTAAGTAGTCCGTGATTTTAATTTAGTGTTAAACAGGAACCCTTGACAGAAATCCCCCGGGACTCAGACTTAATTGTGCCAAATGTAAATAGTAAATGCCACGGGAATTTATCTGGTACCTTTACTGGGATTGGGGATTATTTTCGTCTGTCCCAAAACAAAGGTATTTAAACGGATTAATCGCAATCGACAGACGAAATGTTTTTGTACCTTCGTATAGGTAATTACATGTTGGCGTCGTCGTCTAACTAGATAATTTCTGATATAGTTGAATAGAATGATAAGTGTATGGAATAGATATCAGAAACGAAAGTCACGTAGTTTCAACATCAATCAAATTGTTTTCAATCTATGTTTGAAGTCCACGTATTCTCGTATGAGTTTGAACAATTTGTCTGG
Organism: Ethmia dodecea; assembly: GCA_963855545.1. NCBI lineage: Eukaryota > Metazoa > Arthropoda > Insecta > Lepidoptera > Depressariidae > Ethmia > Ethmia dodecea. Next base: position 1,456,222 of record OY979448.1, read on the forward strand.
TAAGGTAGGTATGTACCTTAATCTGAAACAAACTTGTAAATAACATACAGAGTGGACTTTTTGAACTGTGGCACTGACACAGGATTGAAAAATTTTGTTTTGATTTGCCTTTTGGCGGGGGGGTTTCCAAAAGGCAAATCAAAACAAAATTTTTTGACATGACATACTGTTAAATCTCATATTCACCGTTCTGATTGGTTGAATAAAATCATAACGCTTTCAAACAATAAATCATAACAGTTTACCTTTTGGAAACCGGTGGGTCTTCTAGTATTAAATCCTCCCAACCATAATGTCTGCATTCATTTCCTTGTAGCACATTTCATCTTTCACACAATTAATCACTATTTTCTTTGACTATTAGTTTGAATTGTCTTTCGGACACCGGTGGGTCTTCTATTTTATATCCCTCTCAACCATAATGTCTGCATTCATTTCCTTGTAGCACATTTCATCTTTCACACAGTTAATTAATATTTTCTTAGATTTTTCCCTCTTCTCACACACTCGATTTCTCTGGGATACCATCATCAGATTCTGGTTTCCTTATCATGGGATACCTACCCTTGGGATATCTTCTTTCCAACAAAAAAGAATAATCGAAATCGACTCGTAAACGACGAAGTTATCCGCGAACTCATATAAATAAAAATAAAAAATACGGTCGATTTGACAAACCTCCTCATTTTAAGTCAGTAAAAAGTAAAAACAAACTTTTACGTGTCAGATTGACTATAATTCTTTAGTGTTGCATAAATGTTACTTCTTGGTTTTGGTGACTTTCGCCAGTGTCCAAGTAAAGAAAAAACTACGTGCGGAGAATATAAAATTTTTCTTGGTCGCGTTAAAATCCTGCGCGCATGACAAATCGAACGCTTATGTCAATTCCATACATTTGTTATACTATTCTACTGACGTTTACGTTTTACAAAGCGATTTTTTAGGCCCTCTATATCATGACTAGTTTTTTTTCTGGGGTACACTGTAGTATGCTGTAAAATCTATGTAAAAACTAGCGACCCGCCCCGGCTTCGCACGGGTGCAATGCTTATAAGAATTTTCTTTGCTATAAACCTCACGGAGCCCGAGACCTTTCCAACGAATGCAAAACCATGGAAATCGGTTCGTCAGTTCTGGAGTTAAATCGTCAGGAAGGAAAACACGACTTATTTTTATATAGTAGATAACTTTGAGTATTAAACCAACCGGAGACGCCACTGACAGGCGTTCCCCTCTGCCAAAAAAGTTATGAGCAACGCTCATACCTGTTATATACAACTAGTTGTCTTGAGTTCACGGAGTGCTCGGATTGGTTGTTTCTGTGTGTGAATGTATTTGTGTGCTTCTAGTTAAAGCTAGTGTTTAATTGTTTTGTCAAAAAATGCGTTTGTATTATCATTTTTTGTGTGCGTTTCCTCGTCCCCCGCGCAGAAATTGGCAGACTTTTTTGGCAAAGAAACTAGTGCGCGTGACGTCGCCTGTTGGTTTAATGATAAGGGTTATTTGTATAAATAAATACAGACAGATGAGTTTAAAACTTTTGCTCGGCCCTTAAGTCCCAAAATTGCCCGCAAGTTTGGGTCCCGGATTATTGGCCCGTAAATAGGGTCGACCCGGATAATCCGGGGACCATTGACAGGTGGAATTTTCATAACGCTAATCGGTTCAAGGGTTCCGTCACCAATTTTCGTATGTATAGCGATATGATCGAGGAACATTGTGGATATTTGGGGATGATTAGATAAAGCTAGAAAGGCTTTTGTGGTGGCAAGGTTTCAAAATAGGATTTGTGCAGTCAGCAAGAGCACGTGCAGGTTGACACATTGGACTTTGTAACGTTCTTATTACAATCGCCTTAGAAGTCAGAGAGTGAAAAGCTTTATGTGCTCTTGACAGTTTAACATGAGTTTTGAACATAGTTTCAGGTAATTTCAACATTTCTTCTGTTATTAAATATGTTACTCAATTTGTTATTAAAGCTGTTAATCTTCCAAAAAGATTATAAATAAATAAATAATAAATAAAATAAATATATATTTTATTATAAAAGCGTAGATATGCAAAGCCCCACAGAGGAATTATTAATTTTACTTAATCGTGACTGAGGTTGTTCTAAGTAGGATATATCATTATGGCTTGGCCTAGGGCAAGGGGTGGAACAGCATGGGGGGTTTTAGTCAGTGCGACTCTGACATAACTTCGCAGTTGTCCCCGCAACCGCTTAGTATGCGTTAGGCATTTCCCCGCATGCCAAAAAAAAAAAAAAAAAAATCAAAAAAGATATATCATTGACACCTAAGTGACAACTTGCTTCATCACAACGCAAATAACATTCAATATCGCTTCTAAAACCGTCACACGATGTCAATAATACCACTTCATTATTATTCCCTCGTCGCTCGGGGTGGTAATATCCGCTCTAGATCCTCTTCATTACAGGGACTTGTTACGATGAGCCGGTAAGCTTTATCATCATCTGCTTAGCATTTCGTTTGTGATGTCTTGTTTTGATTAGACCATTAAATCCACATTGTGTTGTGTTAAATATGAGAGTATAGCTGTGTTTTGTCTTTTTTCAATGCTCAATAGGTAGTTTATTGGAATTTTCTGTTTGTCTACTTTTTTTTGACATGTCTATTTTCCAACATTTGTTTTCCACATAGACCCGGATAAGGCAATCTCACTAAAATTGGGTATTAACAACTAAAATTTAAAAACTATGTAGGTACCTAAAGATAATAACATATTAGAAACTAATTAACAATAGGTATATAGATATGATATACATGTTTAAGGCTAAACCACTGATCGGATCTTGATGAAATATCGCAGAGAGGTAGAGATAGATCTTATGACATAGATATTGACTAATCTAGGGTATTTGTATTCCCGGTTAGGTACAGTGCTTTGAGTTTAAGTACCGGTAACGAAACCAACTGAAGTGTTTGTATTTTCATTTGGTATGAAATTTTCTTCATACCAAAATGAGCTTTAACTAAATAAACTTTTACGTATCTTGAGGATACAGTTACTTATCGGGAAACTTAGAAGTTTTTGTCGCGTTCCCAGCTAAAACCAAATTGTAGTAGCTAGTGATGTGCTTTACCTACTGGTCGCCTAATAAGTAAAAATAATAATAGTTACAATAAGTAGCTCAACGGTGAAGATGAAACCGCAGGGCGCTGCTAGTATATAATATAAAAAATGCGAATGTTTGTATGGGTGGATGTATAGATGTCTGGATGGATATTTGTTCCTCTTTCACGCAAAAACTACTGAACGGATTTTGATGACACTTTACAGTAATATAGCTTAGGTATACATCAGAATAACTATATTTGATCCCCGTATTCCCACGGGAACGTGAAACCGCGGGGCGCTGCAGTAAATAAATAAATAAATATATCTTCTGAATTCTGCAAAATATCGAAATAGAACTTTCGAAAATTATACTTACTTAAAATTTATCCCTAAAATCCCTAAAAATCTTTATTGAAATGCGTTGAGTTGTTTCAAAGTTGTTGTTGTTGTTGTTGTTGCTGCCACCTTTGGGACGGTTCTGCCAAATACCAGCTGGCAGCCTTGGATTCCATTGAAAAACGCGCTAAGAAGCTCATCGGCGATACAAAACTGGTTGAGGCTAGGCTGCAGAGCCTCCAGCACCGTCGCAAAGTAGCTTGCCTCTCGGTATTCTACAGGATTCATTTCGGTGAATGTGCGAAGTCACTTCATGACCTGATACCCCCCTCCCCATTCCATCTCTGGGGCACGAGGCGCCGGTTGGGATTCCACCCTTACGTTGTAGACCTACCTAATATTCGCACAAAGCGTTTCGCTTCAACATTTTTAATGCGAACGGCTAAGGAATGGAACTCCCTGCCTGCGGATCTGTTTCCGGAACGCTATAACCTGGGCCTCTTCAAGGCAAGAGTGAATAGGCATTATCTAGGCAAACATGCTCCATCGTCGTCTGCATCATCACTTTCCATCAGGTGAGATGGCAGACAAATAGTTTGCCTATTATTAATAAAAAAAAAAAAAAAAAGACTATTTGAGACCAACAGCCGACAAAAATTAAGATTAGGCAATTTACGCATCGTGTAAATAACGTTTAACACTTTCATTTAAACATTTATTTTGAAACTAGCGGATGCCCAGCGGCGTTGCCCGCGTGGATTCCGTTTATTCCCGTTCCCGTGGGAATTTCCGAAAATCCCTTGATAGTGGTTGCCTACGACATATTTAAGACACCTACATACCATATTTCAAATAGCGGGTGCCCAGCGGCGTTTTTCCGATTGGATTTAGTTTATTCCCGTTCCCGTGGGAAATTCCGAAAATCCCTTCATAGTGGTTGCCTACGACATACTTAAGACACCTACATACCATATTTCAAATAGCGGGTGCCCAGCGGCGTTTTCCCGCTTGAATTTAGTTTATTCCCGTTCCCGTGGGAATTTACAAAAATCCCTTCATACCAATTTCCTATGACATATCAGACACCTTCATACCATTTTTCAAGTTTCTAGGTGTTATCGTTTCGGAGTAGTACGTATTTCTCTTTTTAACCAGTTTTTTTATTTTCCCGTGGGAATGAGATATTTTCCTGGAATAAAAAGTGCCCTAGATGTTGACCCGGGTACTCAGTTATCTCCATACCAAATTTCATCAAAATCCGTCCAGTAGTTTTTGAGTGATGCGTGCACAACCAGACAGACAGACAGACAAAAATTCCAAAAATTGGTGTTTCGGCATCTATATCGATAACTATATACACTACCGTTGAAATTTTCAAAAAATATTTAATGTACAGACACGGCCCCGTTAGAGTTTTATTATATGTATAGATTACTAACAGACCTTTGAATTTTCGTCGAATAATACGTATTTATCTAAGAACCTTGTAACTTTAGGTTTCATATAATAATAATAATATAATCTGACGCCTTTTATCCCCGAGGTTTGAAAGTTTTCTAAAAATCATTGTCGGAGTTTCACATGAACATGATCCTTATAAATAAGAAAATAAAAAACATCTGCTAACTCCCCTAATAGGATTACTTATTCATTATTAATTATATCCAATTTTAAAAGAGGTATTAATGTCATCGCATTCTAGACAGTCACGTAAGTATATAAAACTCAATTTACAACGTAGCTACGTGACGAACATTTGAATCATGGGTGATGTAGGTGCAGAAAGTACCTGCTAGGCTAGTGTCAATGCGAAGGTAACTTTACGCAACTCACGTAAAGATAAAATTAATGTTATACATGATTCCGGGGCTTCTCCTCAGGTTATGTAGTTCTCGTCAGGAACGGAGATGGAATTCTCCTCCTTCCTGTGTGTTCTATATTCCGGTTCTTCCAAATAAAACGCACGTATTCACGACAAGCCGTTTATTAATAGACTGACAGAATGACAGCGATGCAACACTACCCTACTTAACTAATAACTTTGAAGGGAAGATCTACCGCCAGCGTCGTGAACAGAACTTTTATAGCGTTTAGAATGTGACGTCACTTGGTATGTGTCTACAGAACACGGATGTGAAGGAAAACATCAAGAGGCCACCCAAAGGCTTACTACGTCATAGAACTGCACTCCCTATTTGTCAACTCAATTCTTATAAATCAGGATATTTGAAACAACCAAGTTCAATAACATTTTTTATTATCCAAGCCGTAATAAATATTTTTAATATACAGTGTGCACATATGAAAATGGGTGAAACTCGACACATTTTTATCGCGATATACTTCATAGTTTAAAAGTTATAACGTTTTCTTTACATAAAGTCAACAGTAAGTAATCAGAAGAAAAAAATATCTATAAAATTTTAAAAAAAAAAATTACATTTTTTTGAACATTTTTTCCGTCGATAAAAATGTGACTAGTTTCACCCATTTTCATATGTGCACTTTATGGAGACTCACACTGTATAAATTATTACTTATAAAGAAAATCTATTACACCACATCGCTCTAAATGGTGTGGGATGAAACTAAAAGCGCCTTTTTGATTGACGTTTGACACTTCAATTACACAATGTCGCCGGCATGGTGACGTCATTCAGAGGTCAAGTGGCAACAAAAATCCGCCATTTTACAATATTTAGTGTTGAAAATATTACAATAAAGTTAAGAGATGTAATATCTCGACATGGTTTTGGAATCGGATCATTTTTTTAAGCTCGTACCGGCGAATGATTTCGTACCTAAGTAAGTATATTTGATCTATGTCCACACTGATCCCAGTAATACTTAGTTTATTAATCATGTAAAAAACCAACGTACCTACGCATAATAAAAAATATGGTAGCTGATACAACAATGTGACAGATATTAGACAGTTACATATATTACCTACACGGGCACATCACTAACCGCCACCTAATCCAACTCACAGAACTTAGTTATTGGAAGGGAGAAAGTACACAAGTTAAGCCAGATTAAGAGGTTTACCAAGATATAGGTATAATACAAAGTATATCTCCTAAAATACTTCAGTCCCAAAAAGTTTTAAGATTACCGCGGTAGTCCCAGCGGCCCTTTTATTTGTTTCCGAACATTGAGTTATTATGTACTTTCAAGTTTTCGAAGCAATCGGTTTTATTCTCCGCTATTCGAGTTGACTCAAGTTCCGAAGAAGTTTAACAAGAGAAGTTTGAATTTTTTTTTCTCTAGCTGCTTGTCTATGACAAATTCATTAATAATTAAACCACCAGGGAGTGAAATTCCGTTCCTGGCTCTGTGTTCCCGAGTTCATACAACATAAAAACACCAAAAACACAAAAAGGGCAGTGATAGCCTTAATGTTAAAGAGCCCCCTTCTCATAATGATAAATCAGTGAGGCTCGGGTTCAAATCCTGGCATGTACCAATGAGTTTTTAAAAAACTTACGTACATATTTATCACTAGCTCGACGGTAAAGGAAAACATCGTGAGGAAACGCGCAGGTCTCAGAATTAATCATATAATAATAAAGCAGCAGGCGTATTCACGGAGGCCCTACACCGTTTCCGTTCGATTCAGATCGAGTAAAAATTTTACGAAATCGAATGAAACTGTATTCTAGGCGATTCCGACAGCCACGGAAAATTTTCCGAATCCTTATGTCAAATATGACATTCTTTTTCGATACCGACATCTGTGAATAGACCATCTCCGACAGATTTTCCGATTCCGAGTCGAATATCGAAGCTCCGTGAATACACCTCTTCTTCTTCGACTATTCTCGTGAAAAGTGGGTAAAATGGAATATTTCTGACTGACTCCCCTCGCGGGTATAAAAGGCGTGAGATTTCTTTATTTTATTTTTTACCAAAAAATGTGCCGCCAAACCAAGAATCAGAGACACAATTGATTTTTAATTGTTACGGTGAGCATTGGAACCGCGCGGTGCTTGACTAAAGACATAGAAACATTATGTGTCTGACTTTGGCTCAGTAGTACCTACAGGACTACTCGTATCACTGCAAAATCAATTATTGATTTGCCTATGTTTGGAATCCTTACAAAGCGACCAACAAATGTAACAGAATCTAGATTTTGACCCGGGATTTCGCGGCGCAAGCCACAGCTCGAGTTACTCCGAAACCTTACCAACCACAAACTTGCAAGTGTTGCTAGTCTAAAGTTTCTGCAAACTTCGCCTTGTTTGTTCGCGAAGTAGTTAGGTTTATTTCACCTTGAACTATCCCTCATTGGAATCTATAGTATATTTTATATCGAGGGACTAAACGAAGCCATTATACACCAGAGGTGGTTTGAGTCAATGAGAGTCAATGAAACCGAGGGCATATTAAGTTGGCGTTTAGTCTCGAGGTGCAAAACTGTACTTTTCACTTTGACTGCGAGAAAAATAGTCAATTTAGTACAAATTTATTTAAAACCGAACAAATTCACACGAGGTTAGTTTTTTCTTGTAAACTTGTCAAAGATTAACAAAGAGATTTAAATCTCTTTGCAAATTAACAATTTAAAACACATAATTATGGCGCCACCTTCTTTGGAAAATGGAAGATGGTCCACACTCCACAGATATTTACTGGCTGTTTGAGTTAGTCTATGTCTCATTATGAAAATAAAAAATCTAATAACTTTTTACTCCCTATGGACTAAAGTGGTCACTTTAGTCCCGCTTCGTAGGGCTATATTGGCGTACCTACTTTTAGAGCATGAGAAGTGAAATATGAGATTTATAGTCGCAGGGTAATTGTAAAAGTCATAATGTTATAATTTTGCTAGTGATTGCACTGACTTTTGTCAGTCGTCTCCAATTCATATAATATTTCGGCAATAGTTTTAGTTTTATAATTTCTCTTGGTAAATTAAGTGACATTGTGAACAAATGAGACATTGAAATTATGAACTGACTTCAAAAAAAGAGGAGGTTATCAATTCGACTGTATGTTTTTTTTATGTTTGTTACCTAAGAACTTTCGACTGGGTGAACTGATTTTGATTATTCTTTTTTATGAAAGCTGGTGCTTCTTGTGTGATCCCATTTCATTTTGGTTTAGTTCCGACAATGACGTCCATGAGAAACCATAAAAGTTGAAGTCGGCTTTTTACTCTTTGGAGTTCTATGTTTTTTATTGTTAAATTGCAAAGAGATTAAAATATAATAGGGCATAGAGGGGGCATTGGGAATATTTTCATACAAAACTTTGAAGCCTAAGCGTCATGTCCTTGTCATGTCAGTTAGTATGAACGCGAGCTGTCATTCGGTCGAAATTGTACTAGACTTATTCCACTTGGAATAACTTTTGGCTTCGAATTTTCCTCGCTTTGTCCCCTCTATGCCCTATTATATTTTAATCTCTTTGTTAAATTGTCAAAATCTCAATTGTGATATCACGGCTGGTAGAATAATCCTGCGGAATATAAGTACAAGAAAGATTTTTATGAATTCAATGTAAATCGAACAGCATAAGAATGTTGAGAGAGGTAAAGACAAAGATAGAACTGCCCTTGAATTTGTTGCTGGTTCTTCTTATGTGTAATAATTTTATGTCGAAGACTCTCCAGGTCTATGCTGCTTTCCAGAGCAGTCCTTGAGTTTGTTGCATGTTCTTTTCATAGTACTGCATTTGGCACCGGCAACTCGTCGGTGAAGTTAAGCTGCTATTTAGGTACATTCAGCCAACCTCCATGGACGAATGTTAACCGCTTTTCGTCTTTTAAGAGACTTTGTGTACGTTTAATGTTGTAAGTTTAATAGGAAGTAAATCTACTTACCCTAGTAAGTATTCCATCAAACAGTTGACAGTCTAAATTTCTGTCACGTAATTAGGTATGTAGAACACGAATGCACATTCGAGCATGCGCTATGCGTGTCAATGAACCCATTATCGCAGTGAACTCTTGGCCCAAGGTTAGTCTGATACAGACTGCTTAACACCTTATAGTACCCGCATATTAAAAATAATATTCACTTATTTATCACTCATATAAACACAACAGCAGATAGTTATCAAAAAAATATTAAACTAAAGGTACTTATAATCAAAATAAAATATTTTTTAAACCCTATTCGAGGCAAACTTTCAGACAGATGACAATTCTATAAAGGCTATTTTATTATTAGGTACTTAGTTAATTAGACATCGCATAAATATCAGTTTGTAAAAAAAAATTGTTACGGAAAGATCCTTCAATTTTATTAATATAGTACCTATTGGTACAAATTAGGTAGATGTTATACAGCCGATACCTACATCATCCTCTAGTGTAATAAATTATAATACTTACCAACGTGCCAGAAATATGAAAATCAATATGTACCTAAGTAATACAGGATGTTCACTAATGCCTTTCAACGTTCCATTCACCTCGAAGGCTTTGTGACTATAATCGTTTGCAGCTTTTGTCGCTAGATGGAACCACTGGCGCGGAAAATGGCTCCCGAGGGCAAAGGAGAATTTTTTAAACTTCAAAGTCCCACTTAATCCTTGAGGAATTGGTCAAATTGAAAAATATGTAAGCGCTCTAAAGCTTATGTATTTATAGTCGGTATTATAGCCTGTTGTAACCGTTGGGGTAAACGTGTTCTGGAGTGGAAACCGCGACTCGGTAAACGTAGTATAGGATGCCCTCCGGCCAGATGGGATGACGATCTGCGAAAGGCTGCAGGCAGATGCTGGATGCGTCGAGCTCAAGACAGGGCGCTATGGCGCTCATTAGGGGAGGCTTATGTCCAGCAGTGGACAAATGTAGGCTGATGATGTGATGATTATAGCCTGTTATAGTCTGTATAAGTGATAAAGTTGAACTGCCTGTATATTATCAGATGGGTGAGAGCGGCAAAATCTGAAGCCAGCGTTGCGGTACGCTACTCGTTATCGTGTAAACACGTGATACGAGTTTACTTGGACGCCGTCGTTCAATCAAATGAATAATTTCTACGAGCACGGTTGGACCGAGTATGATCAGATGACAAGTCGGACGTTACTTGTATCATTTAAGCACGTGATTTATTTATTTATTTAATCAGTAACAATAACAGTAAGTATACAGTAAGCACCGTAAGCACCAAAACACATGTAAGTACGTCAGATATTATCCGAGTTTACTCAGACGCAGGCATCCAATCAAAGCGGAAAAATTCTACAGGCTGATTCGTACGAGCGCACCTACTTACTTTATCCGAGCGTGATCTTCTGTGAAAACGCGGTTCAATTAACGTAAAATCTATACAACATTATCGGATTTTTATTTTCCATTTATTATTCCATCAGCCATAGCATAAAAAATATTTCTCGTGGAGCAGACAGGCTGCTTCAAATCTTTAAAACATACGCTAGACTTTTTATGATGCACGATTCTAAATCAAGACACAATAAAATCAACTTTGAACAGCACATACAAAAACACCTAGAACCCCATCCACATTTTCTACGCCTTTTTAGGGCGTCAACAGCGCGCATTTCAAAAAAGGAACGTGACCTGATTACTGACGGAAGCTGTCAACTTGTCTATGGTCCACTTCAAACGTCACAACTCCTTTCTAACCTCTTCGATTTCACACCTAACATGAAAAACTTAAAGTTGGAAATAGCTCGAATCAGTTTTCCCGCCTTCTCTTTATTGTCGTCTATTAGCGGTTTATTAGAAGGATGCCCATTCCTTCGCTGTTGGTATAGAGCGAGTAAGGTCAGCTTTATTATTTCCACTTCAATTGAATTTGTTACTTACTTCACGAAGTTAAGGGCTTTTGTCGAAATTAGTTAAGAAAATTGAGCACGCGCCTCTGAAAATGGGACCGAACAGTTTTTTTCACTTAAATTGTTTGTTTGAGGAGAAAAGTTTGATATATTGACGAAAGATTTTGGTTAAACATTGATATTATTAATCGAAACTTCTATCCATTTGTATTTGGGATAACTACTTTCTTTTGATTTATTACTGACTCTAATGACCAGGATGTTCTGCATTTATCAGGAGTCGCTTGAATTCATGATAATAGTCTAAAATTAAATCTTGATTTGTAATCAAATAAAAGATAAAAAAAATGCTTATAAAACTTTCTTACTACTTAGGTCTAATTAGAAAGATAGTTTTTTTTTAAGTTAGCAACAAAAACGACACACGCTCAGCATACTTCGTAGCGATAAAAACTACAGTTATTTGGGGCAAGCATGTACCGTAGATCACGGAGCCAGTTGCAAATCGTAGAAACGGTCAGCGGCCAGTAACTGTCTGTACAATATGGGGATTTGTAATTGATATTACGATGTGGGTTTACGATGTCTATGTTCCGATTGGATTTGACGTGACTAGAGTGCCTAATCTGTATACAGACTTATTTATTCATTTAGACAAATAGAATATGTAGGTATGCGTCGAATAAAGCGATGGATTAGTTTAGGTAATTATAATGGTTTTGGATTTCAATAATGGTGTATATTTAAATGAAATGAAAATTATTTGAAATTAATTAAATTAATTAATTAAATTAATTACAATTTAAATGAAATCAAATTGAAGACTAAACTCTTACAGTGCGTGGCTTATATTTTTTTAAATGTATGACGTATGTCGTGGTTATATCAATAACGGAACCCAGACTCTGTTTCAGCTTGTGATAATTATCAAATAAAAACTACATAACACCGGTAGGCTTCTAAACACGCGACGTCATGGCAAGTAAATATAAAAAATAACCAAAAAATGCCACACGATATGAACTCTTCCTACTTTATCGGGAAGTGAGTTTCGTAACGGAACGGGCCACTAATGGCGGCGGCTAATGTTACCGCGTGAAAAAACCCGCGAAAATCAATCAAATCTTACGAAAGCGGGGAAAATAATATCGAATTTTCTTCAATTCGTTGCTTGATTTTATCGTAATAAAATCAGTAAGCCGGCTTATTATTTGTAGTTGCGGAAATTAAAAACAACGTTTAGTGTAAGAAGTACAAAAATGTTATTTTGGAAAACATATTTTTTGTAAACGAAAATAATATCAGCACTATTACAATTGGAATTACATTTCTAACAAAGGCTCAAGAAAACGGACATCTGTTGCGGTGGCCAATATCGCGACAGTAGACGCAATAAATCTCAGCATCACAGAAAAAATATAAAAGGGCGGGAAAAACTCTCATGGCGTCAAAGTTCAAGCAGAGATTTGTTATTTCCTAGAGGGCCACGAAATTGCATTTTGCGTTGAAAAATGTACACTGCTTAGTGTTCGACGTGCGGATGTAAAAATAAGTAAAATGTTTACGGAAATTTTGCATTTCCAAACCTGTGGCGGAGGAATGGCATGATGGAAATGTTAGCGGGCCAACGGCAAAATACTGACGCACGCTTTTTAAAATATCTGATCTACTTACTTACTTTATGGATTAAGACCGAATTCGTCCAACGTAGAGTGAGCCTTGCCACAGGGATGAAGTGTAAAATATTAATTGAACTTACGTACCTATCTACATATTTATCACTATGTGTAAACAGACCCGGTCCGGCGATGGACTCACCACCTATCACGTTTATTGGTTCAAAGAATATTTCGTGAAAAGTGGGTATACCCAGAAATGGAATACCTTTGCCTACCCCCTCGGGCATATAAGGCGTCAGGTTTTTTTTATACGAATGGAATTTCGCGATTTTGTTGCCTTGTAAGTTGTAAGCCTTTTAAGCCTGTCGCTAGTACTTAATAAAAAATTAATTACACGTTATCACGTCCTACAGAATAGGCAAAAAGATATCCTGTCACTTGTCACGCGTCTCATATTCTTCCTTTGCGTTCGTAATTTGTTTTTGGTGCTGTGAACCGTCTTCCTTAGAAATGGTATCACTTTGATCCAGGTATTTGCAAAGGTCGCGTTACACTTCAGCTACCAAGACTTTATTATACGTTCATCGCCTTTTATTAGTATACGTGCCCAAGCCATTAAAACATGTCTTTTCTAATATATTACAAACTTATTTGCACGTGATCTCGTCTGCTTTCTGTTATAAAAAGGAACTTGTAGGTCCTCCATATACGCAAAAAATCACGTCGATCTGATGATTCGTTGAAGTTTTGAAGCAAGACATAACCTGATAAAAATCATGCAAAGCATAGTTCTTAAGGAAGATAATGCGGAAGTCTGTGTTCAGCAGTGGACGTCTTGTAACTGAGATGATGATGAGTCTTAAAACAACCATATAAAATACGTTTCAAGTGTCACCGACCAACAATGCAAGCCCCAACCGACTAGGCAAAGCGTTCTCAGCCAAGACAGCCTAAAACGCGAGCATCGTAAACGTGGTACAACTATCTATTTATATGCGCAGCCCTAACACCATTTTACCAGCAAGCAGAATAATAAAACGTAAACCCAATCGAACTAAGTGTAGCTTACTAATCTTTCAGCGGTTCAGCCTCAACGTAAACACAACGTAAGTAGAGTGCTTCCATCTGTCAATCCCACACCCAGATAAGTCGGAGAGGGATTTGAAACTTTATTTGATGCAGTTTATTCTTGTTAAAAAGTTCCGTACTTAACAGAGCTTATGGTGTGGCAACACTTACTAAAACGTGTACTTACTGTAAAGTACTTAGGTACTTACGTTACGGGGTCCAAAGATTATAATGCTGAAATGCAATACCTCTGCCTACCATCTCGGGGATAAAAGGCGTGAGATTAAGTATTTATTTATTTTACTAGAAAGTTTAGAATAACGAAAAGTATTTTTAGATAGCATAGAAAAAAACTATTATAAACTAAAATGTACCCAGCCTAAAACTAACAAAAACAACATTAAATAAGACAAATAGATAGTCTCATTAAAAACACAAATAAGATTACTTTATTATCATCACAAATTATGCTACTAATAATGGATTCATATTACTGAATTACGTATGTACGTTTTTTATTTTCTTTTATATAAAAAACTGCACCCTCTTCGATAGGATGTATATTTTTACAAGCCTAGGAGCCGTCATTTTTACAAGAAAAAAGTATAACTTTTTTATATTTGGAATGCGATAAAAACATCTCCCGTTTGGTTTTTAATGTCCAGCTCTTTAATTAACTCACAAAAAGTTTGTGGACTTAACGGCTGAAGTCCGAACTTTTTACGTGCACATTCCGCTGTTTCGGGCAAAACTTTTTCCGGATTTAAACGGGGAATGGTGAATTTTTAATCTGTATTCTGATTTGAAAATAGATTTTGATGGCTGTGGAGTTGTGTTGTTTTCGATAAATTCTAATGTTTTTTTAACTACTTATTTTGAATTGTATTTTGAAATTAGGAATATTTTACGCGTCCAATACTTATAAGTCAGGTAAGTATGCGATTATCGTCCAAAATGACTCAAAATATTTTCAGTAATTATGATTAATGGCTTATCTTCTCTGTTCAAGCGATACATGGCTTAAAGTATTCTCTGTCCGGATAAAAAATTGCAGCAGGGATTATTCGGATGGGGAGAATATGGCTTAGGCTAGACTACAAGGATATTAATTATCACTGGCACTGGCAAGCAGATTAATTTCAGTAACAAGCTTTATCTATAACTTAACTATAACTTTATATGGTACTTAATAAAAACCTTCCTCTTGAATCAATCTATCTGTAAAAAAAAACCCATAAGAAATCGTTGCGTAGTTTTAAAGATCTACCTAAGCATACCTACATAGGGATAGACAGACTGAAAGCGACTTTTTTTATACTATGTAGTGATGATGATAGTGATAGTCTGACTTTCACACAAGGTTATAAAAAAACATTAGGTACATTAAAACTGTATTAACAGAAATGTGAATTATTGTCAATAATAGATTCTTACTTACCTACTTGATTACTGTAATGACTAATGAATGATTAAAGTATGTAATAAATAATTTTTCTACCAGTTTGTAAACTAAAATACAAAAACTATCAAACGTACCATATATTTACCCGACTGCTCCAGAAGGAGGGTTATGTTTTTCATGTGTATGTATTATATGTAATTAAAGTAAGTCGATTTCTTTGGCAATGCCTGTAGCATAAACAAGTTGATAGATTTTAATAAATGAGGTGCCGTTAGATTCATTTTACTTAATTGTGAAAATGTTACTCAGTGTTTTATTTCACAAAACAATATGGCGGACGAGAGCCAGCCGTGACAACTAGAATTATAGACTATTATAAATGAAATTTTTACCCAGCTGCACCAAAAAAGTCTAGGTAAAGTTTTTAAATTGTTGCAGCCCCTTTTACATACAGTAAGGTTTTTGCTGTATAATGAGTGTAGGTACCTACTAGATAAAATAAATCCGCTCTTTTGAACTCAACGAAACAACGTGAACGCGAAACAAGCAGTTTTGTTAGATAAAATAAATACCAATTTAGAAAAAAAATCACGTGCAAATTTTGGGCAGCTACTCTGGGCACTCGAGTGTAAAATGTATAGCTTACGGGCGGCACAATCGATAGATTGTTCCTATTTCAGTCGAGATCCTCGGGGAGCTATCGAAGTAGGGCTGGATTGCTGGCACGTTCGTCTTCAACTACATCACTAGACTAGGATGCTGAGATTACATACCTAATTTAGAAAAACTTATAGAATACTAAGGTACCTACCTACATTTTATTAAGTATCTACACTATATTGGAATAAAGTTTCTATGTAAACATTTTCACTAGGTACGTACCTATATTTTATTAATATAAACTCTTTATAAACATCAACAGCTAATTTTAACCCATCATCCTACAAAGCGATCTCAATTCACAAATAAACAAAGATGGCGGTGAAATGTGAATAATGGAACGTACATAAAAAATCCTTATATCCGTTACAACTTCCTGAGAACGCGTAACGTATGGCTACCCCATTTTTCGCACAATTTTACAACCTAAAATCTACTCTATAAGTTTGAAAACTAGGCTGAAAATCTGTTACACTGTTCCACTTTAATGACTTACTTCACACTGTAATTGCGTTCGTAAAACGTAACCGACGCATGTGTGCGCGTTCTAAATTTAAATTAATAGTAACGTAAGATTCTGTGAAGGAAACAATTCTGAATTTAGGAACGCATTTCGTTTCACGCCACTTCATGTTATTGGTTACTGGCACGTCGTTTGTTAGTGGCATAACGTAATATTGGCCATTACTTTATTATTACACCCGAGATTTTTATCTGTATCAAGGAAAAATCCTACTACATTATGCAGCAATAAAGTGTTCGAAATATAACGATACTAGATATAAATACTATTGCTATTCTAATGAAAATTTATTTAAATTTAAAAGCTGTATCCAAAGCTTATCCTTCTCTGAAATAATTGCGGAAAATGATACCAACATAGCTTACAATACTTTTTTGGATTTGTACAAATTGTTTTTTAATCTTTGTTTTCCGAAATATAGAATAAAAATAAAAAGTATTAATAAAAACAAATGGATTACCAAAGGTATTAAAATAGCTAGCAAAGTAAAAAGGAAATTGTATATAGATTTTAAATATAAGAAAGACAAATCAAAACAAAATATGTATGAAACTTATTCTAAATTGTTAAAAAAATGTACACACCAGTCACTCAAACTGACCAACCACAAAATTATTCTAAATTCTACGAACAAAAGCAAATCTACATGGAAGATAATAAACAGACATACAGGGACTAATAAATTACCAGAATCTATACGTTCACTCACTATTAACAATAATATAATTACTGACGGACCGACAATTGCGCAACAGTTTAATGATTTTTTTATAGATAATTTACCAAAATCACATCATTTAACTAGTAATACAACAAAGAACATTAAGACGGTTAGTTCCACTATATTTCTAGAGCCAGTAACTGCTGAAGAAGTCCTTCGAGAATTGCAAAATCTCAAAAATACCAAATCGGTTGGATATGATGATATTTCTACTGTGGTAATTAAGGAAACATCGAATGAAATAGTGATTCTTCACGTAACTTATCTCTAGAGAATGGTGTGTTCCCCAACAACTTAAAAATTGCTGTAATAAAACCATTATTTAAAAGTGGCAAAAAAGATGTTTTGAACAATTATAGACCGGTTACTCTTCTGCCTATATTCTCTAAGCTTTTTGAACGCATTATGTATAAGAAATTGATAATTTTTTCAGACAAATATTCTATTATTATTAATGAACAGAATGGTTTTCGTAAAAATAGATCCATTAATCTTGCAGTTTTTCAATTGTTACAGACCATCATTAAATCTGTGGATAATAGAACTAATGTATCAACTATATTCACAGATATGTCTAAAGCATTTGATTGTGTGAATCATGGTATACTACTTCGCAAACTAGAGTTATATGGATTAAGAGGGAAAGCTTTTGAATGGATAAAATCATATTTAGAAAACAGGCAACAATGTACCGAGGTAACTAATTTCTGTGAGCACTCCCGAACTGTAACAAATGTTAGATCTAACTATAGAAAAAATTTGCCTGCACACTCAGGTAACCAAATGGTACTATACGCTGATGATAGTACCTCTATAATTACATGTAAAAATAAAAATAATCTTGAATATGAAGGAAATGTAAATAAAACTTTAGACAAAATAGTTGACTGGTTAAATTTGAACGATCTGAACATTAACTTATCTAAAACCATTATAATGCAATTTCATACTTATAGGAGACAGCCGCCAACCTTAAACATATCCCATGAATCAGTTAATATTCTAGAAGTAAATCAAACTAAATTCTTAGGGTTGATATTAGATAGTAATTGTAGTTGGAAACCACATATAGAGGCACTATGTCAAAAACTAACTTATTTTGTATTCCCTCTAAGACGCATTATTAAAAATACATCCATAGAGGCGGGCCTTATGGCATACTATGCTTTAGTGCCATCAAGATTGGTTTATGGTCTAATATTTTGGGGTAGCACCGTGGATTTTACAAAAGCATTTAAAATGCAAAAACGATGTGTGAGAGCACTAGGAGGCATTACTCAAAGAGACTCGTGTCAACCGCTTTTCAAAAAATTTTGTATTCTCCCCTTACCATGTCTTTATGTAAAAGAAGTAGCAATATTTGTAAAGAAACATGAGTATCTATTCCATAATGCTAGTCACAACAGAGATCTCAGAAACAATCATAAACTGATCCACACTTCACGTCACCACACTTCCCTTTACTCTCGAAGCATATTCTGGATGTCTGTTAACATTTTTAATAATATTCCCGATTCTTTTAAAATGTTACATGCAGACAAATTCAAGAGTAAGCTCGACCAGTGGCTTTTAAAGAAATCTTTTTATAGTGTGGACGATTTTTTATGTAACCGGGGAAAGCTATAAGCTAAGCTAAAAATTGTATAGATTTTTTTTTTGTATTGATTTGTTTTTGTTTTTATTTGATAAAGTACTTATTAAAAAATGTTTATATAGTGTAGAAGATATAAGGTCCACAATGGGATACAGATATTGTTATTTAGCTTGTTTTTGTTATTTTATGCTATTTTTGTTTAGTTTTTATAATACCTACCTACTTACCTACTTGTTCGCAAGTTATATTGTATACCATAATATGGTAGACTGTAGAGAGTCCTAGTTTATATTTATTTTAAGAACTTTCATAATATGTAACCTACAGCCATGCAATAAATATTTTGAATTTTGAATTTTGCTGAACTAATGACTTTTAGCAACAAATAAAAATTATAAGTAGGTACCTATACGTAATAACTATTTACTTATTGTAAAAAATAAAACCGATTTTTACGCAGTACATACAACTTAATTTTATTTTATTCTTTATTTTATTTATTGATACGAAACAGTTAACAATCATTTATGTAATCAACAAAAACATGTGATATTAAGGGAACAGATTGCCAACCAGGAGGGTGTACCTAAAAGTATGTGTGTAGGTACCTAGTTTGGTTAATGGTTTGTACCCGCCTGTATAACATAACGTTATATTTAGATATTAAATTATTTTAGGTTAGGTTTCTGTATTCAAAGCGTGTCAACGGGATCCTATAAGCCTCTAGTGTTCGTCAGACTTCGTCAGTCTTTCTGCCCAGCAATGGATTCACCACAGGTCACATTAAGTAGTCCAAAAAATGAAACTTCTAGGAATGGAATACCTCTGCCGGCCTATTTACCTAACTAATAAATACTAGCCCAATATAAGAGGGAGATATACCACGAAAAAACGTTAATTTTCTCCAAATATCTTTTACTTCCGTTCCTGATGATATTATGTTGTTGTAATTTCTACCTGATTGATTAATCATTATATTGACGCTGAAAGTTCTTCCTTCTTTTCACATTTTTGGGAAGCTTCCAAGTGGAATAAGTCTAGTACAATTTCGACTGAATGACAGCTCGCGTTCATACTAACTGACATGACAAGGACTTAGGCTTCAAAGTTTTGTATGAAAATATTACCAATGCCCCCTCTATGCCCTGTTATATTTAAATCTCTTTGGTTCTAGCAAAGGAAAAGTGACGCAAAAACCTCCACAGCACTCATCACATTGTATTTTTTCATTTTCCTCATTCATAACCAAAAACGCTACACATGTGTTCGAACTTCGAACCAAATCGAAATAGCTAAAGCGAAGCAATGACAGTGATAGATTAAAAAGCCAAATCTCAGAATGTTCCGTCACAAGTCAAGTAAAAGTAGTTTGTCGCAAATGTTCTCGCCCTGAGCGGTTTGACTTCTCTACGTATTTCATAGACTATCTGATAGGCAAAAGTAATGTAACATACTGTCTAGTTTTGTTTAGATAAAGATTATTGTATAAGCACCTATGATTGGGATAAATGGGACAAACGTATTTAATTTATTAAGTTAACGTTATTGTAACGTGAGTATTTAATTTATTAAGTTATTGTATGTACATATAAAATTATTTGATTTGAAGAGTGTATTTATTATTTAACTAACGGGTGCCCAGCGGCGTTGCCCGCGTGGTTCCAGTTTATTCCCGTTCCCGTGCGAATTTCCAAAAAATCCCTTCATAGCGGTTGACTACTACATTAAAAACCCCTAGGTACATACCATATTTCAAGTTTCTAGGTTTCGGAGTAGTAGGTAGGTACATACTTCTCTTTTTACCCAGTTTTTAATTTCCCGTGGGAAAAGACATCCACAAATACAAAAAAAATAACAAAGTGTTAAATCTTCTCATCCACTACATTATTATGTAACACGTAATAATCGTGTCGCCGATCAACTAACGTTATCCCGAACATGATACGACATTCTCGGAAGCCAAGACAATATCGAACAGTCCCCTGGCGGGTTTTACTTGCGAGGACAAGTATTCCTCTAGAACAGATTTAAATTTTAGAACTTTTAATAGATAGTATATACTTACTAAAACGGTAATAGCAAGTGTGTGCTGCAAGGAACAAAATAGGCCACGGCTACACCAAAAAAAGCTCAATAGATATAATAAAATAAAGTAGACAGTCACTTACCACCAGGTGATCCGTCTGTTCGTTTGTCCCCTATATTATAAACAAGGGTAAGTATTTTTTATATAATACTTATATTTGGTCGTGTCTGCTGGCTTAGTTGGTTGCCCTGCCTTCTGAGTCGGACATCGCGGGTTTGATTCCCGGTCGAGACCAAAATTTGTTTTCATGAAAATGTTATAGGCTTAAAAAAGAAAAGAAAAACTTTATTACCTTGTGTAAATTGTGTCTTATCTTTTATTATATTTTTTTTTCTAATGCACACACGGTTATTTCCTAAACTAGTCCCAAACTAGGCAGAGCCTGTAGGTAGTATGGGTACCAAATAACTGATAGACATACTTAAATAAATATTAAACACTCAGATATGAAGACAACAGACATGTTCAATTATTCATGCACACAAATCCAAGCGGTAATCGATCCCGCGACCGTAGCTTGGCAAAACCAAATACCTATTGAATTTAGTTGCGGAAACATTTTAAAAATATCAATAATGTTTTCATCATCCCGAATTACAAAAATACTGCATGACGTTTGAACTTTTAGTAAGTACCTACTTTGTGTGTTTAGTTATACCTATTGACTGTCCCCTATTTAAATAGCTAGTAAAACCAGCTGAGCTCACCGATATCACAAAAATAAACTAATACTATATCCTATTCGAAAAAAGAAACGTAAGGGACACAAAAGTACCTACCTTCATATTCCCAGCACATCCCGAACGTAAAACATATTCTGAATTCGTAATGAAATGATACAGAGAATATAAACTGTGAAAGGATCACTCGATATTTGGGTGAAGTTTACGATCGGAAATGTAAACAAACTGTTTGTAAACATTTTTATAATTAGATTCTGGCAGGGGAAGGAAAATAACGATAAAAACACAAAAAAGTTAATAAAGATGACAGGAAAATTGATTGGAAATTGATTATTTTACTGTCTTTCATCAAAAAATAAAAATGTTGTTAAACATTACAAAATTTTCGCATTCATACGACCTTCAAACCTTCAAGAAGAGAGCGTACTCCCACCTCAAAGGCCGGCAACGCACTTGTGACTCTTGAGCTGCAGGTGTCCATGGGCGACGGTAGTCACTTACCATCAGGTGACCCGTCTGCTCGTTTGCCCCCTTTTTTTTATATAAAAAAAAACTCATTAATCACTAAGTTTAATTTCTTAAAAATACAAATTTATAAATTTAAATTTCTTCTTTTGAGGTTTCTTACCTGTCAACAAACTATTCATTAACATTTGTTACGTAGAAGTCATGTAGAAGTAGAATTGGGAAATTGTCAGAATATTTAGTTAGTAAATACATAAATTGTATTGCATTTATTTTGAAATTACACTTATACCAGTTTTTAAACGTCGGGATCTTGACGTATGTGGGTATTTGAATGAGATGAAACTAAATGTTGCCATTTCCAAAATTCAATCACATTTTTACAGGAAACGGGGAGAGAATTTGGTGATAGCAACTTTAGCAATACGAGTAAAACTGCAATTTTACAAGGAAATGGAACACTTTTCTCAGTCAGTGATAGACTTACGGCTGGTGAATTTTTGTACTAAACAAGATTAATTTATAATAATACATATATAGGTCAAACTTAAACCCGACCACAGATACTTATATGTAGCCTGTCACCCGGACGGTTGACAACCCATTCATAAAAATCGGATATGAATTTAGGTGCTACGGTGGAAAATACCACACAGAGGCTGCTAATCCAATTCAAATAATTTATTTTAGATTATAAATTCATAAATATTAGTAACAGAATACTTAAAATCACAACCGTTGCTTTTGTATACGTTGTATTAAATAAATGAAGCATTATCAAATTGCCAGCAAGAGCATACTTTCGCATAGGTACGTGAATTCTTCGTTCAGAAATGCCTAGACTTACTTTTGTTCGCTGGGAGATCTAAAAGCCTAGAACAATATTATCACACCGTAATTTATAATTTTCAGCTAATCTACCCTACAAAGGGCCGAGGCTGTAGTAACAAAGCACTATTTGAGGTATCCTAAATAAACCGGCCTTTCTTTTGTTCCGAGCTGGAACTCTTTTACCCCAGATTATGTGTGGAGTGCCGACTAGGGAAGTTTATAAAAAAGATAATACTTATATAAATTGCTGTTGCGCAGACTTCACACGCGTAGAAACAGTTTTTTGCTTTTCCCGTGCGGATTTCACCAAATCTTTTCTCTTTAAAAAATAATTTTCGAAAACTCAAATAAGTAGGTAGGTAAGTATATCTACCAAGTCCAAGGTTTTCCATAAGTCAGGTTTATTTATTTTCCCATTTTACAAGTCTTAAACATATTTTTTCATGTCTCTAACGCTAGGTGTCTCAAATTTTCATAACAGTTTTCTCTAAGACACAATATTTGATATTTTTACTTAGTTACCTATTTACTTACTCCTTTAAACCTTTTACGCCATAAGTCACAATTACTGCCTATAAATTTTGTTATCAGCAATTTCAGTCACTTAAAAAGAAAAAAAGCGTTTTATTTTATTAATATAACTTGTGACTCGTTAACATAACTTTTGGTACCCAATTAAAGTACGCCTAATAAAAATAAAATACTGCGGCGATAATGAAGCTAATGTTATAGGGATTGTAGCTATAATGTCTCTGTCATTATTACGTTCTAAGTACGTGGTTCTACACAACCGACATCTTTAGTTAGATATGTAGATAGTTACAAAACCTATGGAAGATCTGCTCAGTAGAAGCTGCAGACATAATTTTGTTTTCTACGTTTATGTTTAGCACAATTCCCACAAAACAAAACTGCTTACTCAATAACCACAAACAATTAAAAACAATCAAAAACAGCACAACGTAATCTTACATACAATATGTAAGAGAATAAGCGCAATTCCTGAAGTTAGTTTGTTCAGTATCGACTACCTACTTGATAGATTTCAGCTTTTTGTAATGTGTTAAGTTTATCTGAAAAATTAATTACCATATTAACTGAATTTAGGGCTACCTATGGAAACCGTTACTATTATTACTATTTATTTAAGAAATTTGGTTAGATAATACTAAAATACGAATGCATACATATATTTTTTAAATTAATATACTAATTGTAAGACTAATTGGTATGCATGAGGAATTGCGCTTATTCTGTGACGCGTTGTAGTAAACACATTTATAGTTATTTTCATAGATGTTTCATAATATTAAAACGGACGTAGATGAAGAGATACGAGCAAATATATCTATATCTTCAGTTCACTTCACAACACGCTGACAGAGCGTCAGTAAGTTATAAGATTTATCTAATCCAACAAAATCTTAGCGTTTTTAACAGAAGTGGAAAAAAAAAATGGTCCAATCCAATTCATAGCTAGATAGTGTGCAAAATAGTCAAGATAGCTAGATGAATTAGAAAATATATTAAATACATTTCAATATAACTGTTTACTTCACCGAGATATCTTGATTAGGTTGAACATAATTAGTTATCGTATTTTATTTCGGCGGACCTGTTGGCTCAGTTGGTAGTGACCTTCTGAGTCAGAGGTCGCGGGTTCGATCCCCGCTCGGGGCCAACATTTCTGTGCATGAACATGTTTGTTGGCTTCGTGTATTTATTTAAGTATGTTTATCAGTTGTTTAGTGCCCATAGTACATAACCGTGTGTGAATTGTGTCCAACTATTTATTTATGTGCTTTTCTGAGACATGTGAATATGCTACGTGTCATGGTTGTTTACATCGGTATAGGTATTGTATAGGTACATAGTTTATTAGTTGTTCAGTAGGTACCCAAACCACAGACAACTACAAGATAAAAAAAAAACATTTTTTAATACATTTTTGTGGGTTCATATATTCGCCCTGATTACAGCCCTGTATCTGATCGTGTATTTTTCTCACTCATTTACATTGTCAACTGACCCACGGTGGGTTACGTTGTTTGTACTACCTATATTTTTTATCCATTGTTCCAAACTGTTGCGCAAAAGACCTCCATTATTATGCCACAATAAACGAGGAAACACTTTCTTTATTTTTTCCGCTTCGAAATTAGTTTTTGAAGTGGGCTTACTCAATTTTTTCCTGTTTAGGCACTTGTAATAAAAATTTAAATATGAATATTTGAAGACAAAAAACAACAAACTGTCGAAGGATCAGCTTAGCTATTCAAATAAATAGCGTATAAGTATTATACCTATCTAAACCCAAAAACAATACAATTTCGTGATTGAATCCTACAGATAGTATTTCTACCATTTTTAGGTATGCTTTGCAGTTTAGTAAGTATCTAGAAATACCTTTTTTCTTTTGTTACGAAACTGATCAATAATTTCTAAATGTATCTAGGTAGGTACTTACATAGGTACAGCTGTTTGAAAAAAGTTAACTTACTTAAAAAAATACTGTACTTAGATATTATTTTTGTTTTTTTATGGAAACGTGAATTTGACTCGCTCTCAAAGGTTAGCCGTTGGCTTGGCTTTGTGGTCAAATGAGTCCACAGACCACTTAGCCCGCGGGCTAAGTTGGCCCCGTAGTTTTTTTTCGTAGGTGACTCGACCCACACGTACCGGATAACTCAGCCCGCGGGCTCAGTGGACTACTATTTTACCGATAAGGGTCCATTCAGCCCGCGGGTTCAGTTGACTACTATTTTCCCGGGAAGGGGTCCACTCGGCCCGCGAGCTAAATCAACCACTAACATACTGCTTCACTCAGCCCGGTGTAAAACAATTTTATAAACGAGAGAGTTTTATTTTTACAAGCTTTTAATGATCTGCTCTATGCAGTTGAAATCTATTAGGTAGAATTCATAATCATAAGGGAAATGAGATTTATAATTTGGACATTACTATATTCCTTCAGCGTATTTATCTTACAACCGACGAAAGCAGACTCAGTGAGTTTCTATTGTTTTCTGTCGTATTCTCAATATTACACAAGCAAAATAAAAGCGACATCCGCCATCCCATTTCGAAATACAATAAACATTAGGCATCGTACAAAATCCTAATAAAACACACAACTATGTAAACAAATCAATTTTATTGTCGTTTGTACTAGGCTACACCGAACTACATTGAACACATGCTTCGAATAAAAGAAAAAAACATTCCCGCTCAACTTCGCGCCAAATTTCCGATCCGTGTGAAAGTGCCGATAGCAGTTGATTGATAGGACTGCCACAGACGGGCTCACTCGGCTGATACGGCCGATTGATTGCCCATGTTACGGCCAGTTATTTATTGGACGATAAAACTTACATCTATAACATGCGTACCAATCCTAATTTGCCGGAAATGTTCTGTGGATTCACAAGACGTACGATAATGTACTGTATTAAGATTTATGGGTTTGGATGTTTGGATTTCTGAATGGTATTGCTTAGACGAATAAAGCTTATCATTTACTACATATACAGCCCAGTGGATGAACTACTTAAAGTGGCAGTGGGTACGGCACATTTCTTGTAGAACTGATGGTCGATGGGACAGAGAGCTTGTTTTTTTTCCGAATTGACAATAGGTATCTAATAATATAATATAATCTCACGCCTTTTTTATCCCCGAGGGGGTACCCACATTTCACGAGATATATTGGACCCCTGGAACGTGATAGGTGGTAAGCCCATCGCCGGACCGGGTCTATTTACACATGTCTCAGAATTAATTCTGAGACCTGCGGGTTTCCTCACGATGTTTTCCTTCACCGTAGAGCTAGTGATAAATATGTATCCTGCTTGCAATTATTTGTACTTGGAAGTCGGGCAAAGGGTAAGAACCTAGTGACTTAGAAGCTACTTAGTTCACAAGTAGGACCTCGGAACAACACAGTATATCCTCAGGCCTTGATCCCTGAGGGAGTCGGCAGAGATATTCCATTCCTGAATACCCATATCCCAAGAGCCCAGGCTTGTCAGACCTTCGTCATTTTGTAAAACCTCAAAGTTTGTCTGTGTATGTCCCTACTACAGGTGTAAACGATCCCCGAATATGAAGTTTGGATAACGGTTAAGTACTGTGGACGTTATCAAGCAGCAAAGGTCCATAAAGTAATAATAATATAATCATATAATCTTACGCCTTTTTTTTTTTATCCCTAAGGGGGTAGGCAGAGGTATTCCATTACTGGATATACCCACATTTCACGAGATACATTGGACCCCTAAACGTGATAGGTGGTGAGCCCATCGCCGGACCGGGTCTGTTTACACATGTCTCAGAATTAATTCTGAGATCTGCGGGTTTCCTCACGATGTTTTCCTTCACCGTCGAGCTAGTGATAATAATGTACGTAAGTTTTTGAAAAACTCATTGGTACATGCCAGGATTCGAACCCGAGCCTCACTGATTTTCGGCCGGCTCTTTAACCGTCCGGGCTATCACTGCTCTGGTCCATAAAGTTGCACCTCAAATTCGTTAAAGTTTAAAGCCCAGTTTTTATAGGTATATTTTATTCGGATTAATATTAGAAATCACGTCGTCCATTGTCAGACACTTGTTGCGGTGGAAACCCCCTGTCAGACACCCTTGAATCATGGTGAATTGAGGATATACTTTCATGACATGATTTCTGCCCACATATAGCTACTAGGCCAAGTTTGATGTCATTTTCATATAATTCAAGGATGAGGAATTCATTTCTGGAATAAACTTTTTATCATAGTATATAAAAACTATAACATAGTATAAAACAAAGTCGCTTTCTCTGTCCCTATATCCCTATGTCCCTATGGATGCTTAAATCATTAAAACTACGCAACGGATTTTTATACGGTTTTTTTTTAACAGATAGAGTGATTCAAGAGGAAGGTTTTAGTGTTAGCATTGCACCCGTGCGAAGCCGGGGCGGGTCGCTAGTTAGTGATAAAATAGAGCTGGAAAGCTAGTTACTAATCCGATCTGTTGCTTTATGCTAATCTCGTAGATGCCTAAACCAATATTGGGTCATCTGATCTAAACTACACGTGCGGTACGGCACCTAGTACGAAATTATGCGGAACTAATTAAGGCCCTGTAGTTGCAGCAGTGATAAACTTGTTGGTAGTGCACGAGGAATGGGTTCGATTCCTGTTAAGGGCATGATGACCTTGACTCGACGGTGAAGGGAAACATAAGAAAAGCCGCAGGCCCAGAATTGCTGGGCTCACTACTTATCACTTTTTTTTTGGGTTCGTAAAATATACTGATGTAAAGTGGCTATTGCAAGGAATATAGTACCTCGGCTGACCCCTTAGGGGATGAAGGAGTAAGTATTTTCTATATAAGCCGCCTCAATACCTATACCGATTTTAATAATGCTATATTAAAATCTGTATACTTTTGTTTTGAGTATGTCATTAACATCAGTGTTTAGTTTTAAAGATTTGTTTTCAAATGTCAAATCGTAGAATAGGTACCTACTCATCGTCGACTTGCTCTTTTCCCATTATTTGGGTTCGGCGCAGTATGTTGTTTCCTTCCATTTAGTTCTATCATACGCCATATTTACATTCACTTCCTTCTTGCACATATGATGCTTCACACAATTTAACCATCTTCTCTTTGGTCTAACACTCGCTTTACAACATTACTCTCATCCCTTCTCATTATATGTCCGTAGAGTACCTACCTACTACAGTTTATAATATAAATCTTTATCTTATAAATGAAACGAGGCTACAGCCACATACAGAAACGTATTAAATAAATCTTTAATAGTTTAATTGGACCCAATCGCCCCACTGGTCAGCCCATTGCAAAACATTCGACAACCTTGCTATAGCAGGCGGAACTCTGCGATTTCTGCCGCGTCCGCCGTCGACACGCCAATTTTGTTTGCTGCAATTTAGCCGGACTGACGGCTAGCCAGTGTGCCATAATATCTGCAGTATCTTTGACAGGCCAACAAATACAAAATCATTTATTTTCTGTGGGTATAGAAAATACACTTAGAAAAGTCAATAGTCTAATAACAAGGCACTCTAAACTCGTCCATGAAGATTGGCTAAATGTAAACAGCAGCCCATCTCCACCGACGAGTTGCTGGTTCCAAATGCGTACTGCATGCATGCCCTCGAGAAGAGCAAACAAGAAACTCAAGAGCAGCTCTTTTTAATCTCATGTAATTTTTAACCATCTTTTTGAATGCCTTAAGCATACCTAGTGGTAGCGGAGACGACAACCACAGGTTTTGTCCCGCTTGCACTGACTAAAAACCCCCCATGCTGTTCCTCCTCTTGCCTTAAGACAGAGCCACGAGAAAACCTGTTTTTAACCGACTTCAAAAAGGAGGAGGTTATCAATTTAGTTGTTACCTCAGAACTTTCGACTGGGAGAACCGATTTTGATGATTCTTTTTTTATTTGAAAGCTGGTGCTTCCAGATTGGTCCCATTTTAATTTCGTCCAGTTCTGACAACGGCATCCATGAGAAAACCATATAAGTTGAAGATTAATTGAAGTCGGTTTTTTACTCTTCATTAACCATTTATGCTTTACCTACAGGGCAGCAGTTCCAGGTGATCCCTGCCGCGTCTACTATCTCTCCTACTCCTATGCTTATATATATTTCTTTAATTAATTTAAGATGCCAACCCAAGAGTCTAATACTTGTGAAAATCCAAACCAAATAGAAGTTCACTTCAATATGAACCGCAAAGACCAGAGAGTTAACAGATTAAAATATAAAGTACACATCGATATTGAATGAAATTCTAATCGACCTACGCTTCCCGTTTCCGACCCCAAAATCCGATCCTAAACACACATTCGGTAATTATTTACGAGCATGCCAGTGTTGCCAGATAGAATTTGAAAAAGATCTTAAGTTTACAGCTCTGTAGTTTATCTTTCTACAAACATAATAAAAATAAAATAGACTTGCCCTGTGAATTACCTCCTAACTTAAAAGGACATCGGTACTTATTTCCATGTGATATCAGTTTATGATGAGTTGTACCTAAGAAACGGAAAGAGACGCCACGCAGTCAACAACATTACGTAGCTGTTAAAAAACAGGTGTGTTTTTGTTATTAAATAATTACACAAAGTCAAACACTTGCTTCCATTAATTTTGATACAGAAAAAAATCGACAGATGCTAAAAAAAACTCATCTTTTATTCTTTCATCCAAAATTTGGAAACCTCAGAACTGGTAACACTGTACTGCGACGCACACATTTAAAATAGATTTCAAAATATAAACTTGTGAATTTTTCCCGAGCACTCTGCGCAACTCATCGCGGGATCAATCAACGCAAGCTGTGATTAATGAACTCGCAACCAATACACTCGCACGCAGGCAAATATACATCTATCCACAAGTAGTGGGGAGATATATATGTACTTACTCGATGTGTATGAACACACTATAGAAAAAAATCTCACGCATTTCATCCCTGAGGGGGTAGGCAGAGGTATTCCATTACTGGATATACCCACATTTCACGAGATACATTGGACCCCTAAACGTGATAGGTGGTGAGCCCATCGCCGGACCGGGTCTATTTACACATGTCTCAGAATTAATTCTGAGACCTGCAGGTTTCCTAACGATGTTTTCCTTCACCGTCGAGCTAGTGATAAATATGTACGTAAGTTTTTGAAAAACTCATTGGTACATGCCAGGATTCGAACCCGCGCCTCACTGATTTTCGGCCGGCTCTTTAACCGTAAAGGCTATCACTGCTCCTGTAATGAACACACTATAGTATGCAGAAATTATCCGACAGAAGTTCGATGCTACGGCAATGCCAAAAGAAAGGGTTATATTAAGTATTTTTAACCTCGTATATTTTTTTTTAGCCTCGGGGATAAAAGGCCTTTTTTTTTATAATTTACATATGTACGGCCAGAGCGGATTGAGTTTTTTTCGTACCCGTAGAAATTTTAAAAAGCGGAGAAATGTTTTCTGCTTTCGAACCTCTAAATCAACTAATTTAGGCTGAGTCAGTCTTTTAAACGGGCAATTTTTCAGAAAAAATACTTAGTAACCTTATGACCAGTACAAGTTTCTACATCAAGATTTTATTCTGTCCAATCAGCTTTGTCTTGTTTTCGTCTCTTGTGAAAAGTTCTTCGAAATTCCGTGGGTTGCTTTAGAAATGCTAATAGCGACCGAGGTCGCAATCCAAACCTTTTTCGATTTTGATAAACATGCTAAACGTGCTAACTCTTCACATACCTACTAACAACCACCTGCTAAATGACAAAACAAACTCATGTTACACGTGTTTGACAGTCCAATTATTAGGCAATTTCCCAAACGACGTAGCAAATATTCAGAAGCGATTTGTGCTCAGTATTTCGTCGCACTTCCAAAATATCGATAATAAATACGCAAAATATTTGAATATCCACCAAGTATACAATATTTGAGACGTTGAGGAAAGTAGATTTGTAATAGTAGGTATATTAGTAACAAACGTACGTTAAGCAAAGTAGTAGGTGTGAGTGAAGGAGTGACTGGCGTTAGGTAGGCGTGGCAGATGCACTGGCCGGTATTGTATAATATTTTAATGTTTTAAATTCAAAATTAGTTTTACGTGGTTTTGGCTTGTCTTTGGATCTTTGCTTTTGATTTTGTTTTCTGAATTATTGTGTGAACCGGTATTGTACCGTATTATTTAATTATATTTGTTTTTAAAGCATTATAAAGCCTTTCTCTGAGGTTCACATGTAGGTATATTAAAACACGACTTCCTCCATGTTTAAGAAGGCACGTTATAGCACACATGTCAACTCGGAAGCGGATCTTCACCGCATCGCCTATCTTCCCGAGCCTGTTCCGAGGCGACCCGTTACGATACCGATTGGTGGTTGTAGTAGGGTATTTCCATGGTATTTTACGCAGAATACTAAACGGCTCGAGTCGAGGCGGTACTGGTCCGTTTCCGAGTCGCTATTTGTGAGACAACCTTAAGCCTAGTTGGTCTTGGCTTCTTTGTCTTCTTGCATAATGTAGCGGTCATTAAACATTATGTGGCCTAACCTAAGGAAGATCTTCCATTTCTACCTATTATGTGAGGAAAGACCCGATATAGCCAAGCAGCGCGCTCTTACGGGTTGATGATGATGAAGTAAGTAAGAGGTCTTTCCATGAGAAAGATGATGACAACAAGCTTATGGCTTACGTTAATACGTCAAGAGTTTATCACCTCCAGTGCAAGTTTATATTCAAAAGTCATTAAATCGATGACTAATAGTAGTCAGATTTATTCTACACTTAGACAATCCGCAATGTTTTTCTATTAAAACAATTACCTACTAGTTGGTTTACTAGATACATACTTGTTTTAGTTGGTTTCAATCCTCTCATATTTTCAGCTCCCCAGATACTTACCTAGTTCACCAGATTCTCCACTTACCAGACTCATTTAGGTCGACAGCAATAACACATAGGATAGCTATACTTATAAGTAAGTAAGTAAGTAAGTAAGTAACAACTCTTTATAACACATTTGCTCGTAAAAGGTGTCTTATTTCACCAATTTTAATATCGTTACCTATCTCATTACGCCCAAGTGCGGTAAGTGTAAAGTAAAACGCACGGTTTATCAAGATGCTCCGTCTTAAAACGAACGGTACTTTTTAAAATCTCAGCAAAGAGTTTTTATGTCAAAAAAGTTGTCAACATTTTATGATTAAAATTAACTTTGGGAAATAATAGTACATTATGATATAAGTGCGGTAGGTTGAAAATTACAGCCGAGGCGATATTGCTAGCCCGAGCCGTAGGCGAGGGTTACAAGTAAGCAGAGGCTGTAATTGTCAAAGCGCACGTATGTCATACGACGTTTTATAACACATTTGCGAGGAAATAAAATAAAACTCCGACTATGGTAAACGAATAAAAACAATACAGCGTTAAGAAAAAGCGCGCGGCGCGCATCATCATTTTTTTTTTAGGAAAAGGCACAAAAAACAGCCAGTACTTATTACTAATAAAGTAAAATAATATTTTTGTGTTTTTGTTACAGATTGGTTGTAATTTACTGTCAAAATTAATTAAATTAAATAATTATGTACATAAATATTTCTTTAATATATTTTATTTCCCAAAGTTAATTTTAATCATAAAATGTTGACAACTTTTTTGACATAAAAACTCTTTGCTGAGATTTTAAAAGTACCGTTCGTTTTAAGACGGAGCATCTTGATAAACCGTGCGTTTTACTTTACACTTACCGCACTTGGGCGTAATGAGATAGGTAACGATATTAAAATTGGTGAAATAAGACACCTTTTACGAGCAAATGTGTTATAAAATATATTAAAGAAATATTTATGTACATAATGTAATTTACTGTCAAAATTAATTAATTTTGACAGTAAATTACAACCAATCTGTAACAAAAACACAAAAATATTATTTTACTTTATTAGTAATAAGTACTGGCTGTTTTTTGTGCCTTTTCCTAAAAAAAAATGATGATGCGCGCCGCGCGCTTTTTCTTAACGCTGTATTGTTTTTATTCGTTTACCATAGTCGGAGTTTTATTTTATTTCCTCGCAAATGTGTTATAAAACGTCGTATGACATACGTGCGCTTTGACAATTACAGCCTCTGCTTACTTGTAACCCTCGCCTACGGCTCGGGCTAGCAATATCGACTCGGCTGTAATTTTCAACCTACCGCACTTATATCATAATGTACTATTATTGTACACCAATAAAAATATGCAACAAGTGACACAATGATAAAAAAGTATGGTAAAACTCAATGGTACAGCTGGTCCGGAGGGGTCTTTTCTATACAAAGGAACAAGTATCGTTTTCAGCTAACCCGACCGTATTATTAAGTGGTCTAGAACCTTCTTACCCGCGTCGCCTCGCTAATGGTGTCAAATTGAAATGCTGTCACATTCAGAACTCCAACAATTTTGATGAAATTCTAGGATTGACCGAGAACTGAGCACCGCAGTGTGATGGCTACGCTTTGATCAATGAACTAAAAACACAACGATGTTTTCCACTTCTCTGTATTAAGGTCTAATATTTCATTTTTTTAAACCTACCCCGACATGTCCACTAAAAGTAACTAAAGTTTCATCGCAATCGAGTGATTGGTTCAGGGACATATAGAGCACAAATATACAAACATTAATTAGTTATAAACATTAATAGAAAAGTATATGTACTTTGGTATTATTGGAAGTAACCTACCTACATCTATCTGTCTGTGTAAACCTTTTCGCGGCTAAACCGCTGATAAAAAAAATATGAAATTTGTATTTCTTAATAAAAATAGGTACTTAACACTTTTGGGTTTGTAAATGGACACTTATAATTAGCTAGTGATATTAGGGTTGTGTCCTACCTAGTCAAATCAGTTACTTTTTACGATCTGTCAAAACGAAATTTTACTATGGAAAATGTACTGAAATAGCAAACCGTGACGTCATAGTTTGTAGTACTCAATTGCAGTACTTTTTTTGATTGTTTTATTATTTTTAAATTTGCTATAATTGTAAATTGAAAATCGAAAAACATATTTTGAGGTGTTTTGGGATAATCTTTTTAATTTATGACTACTCGCAATTTAATTTCGATGCTGTCAACTACCCATTTCTTATTGTATCTTTATTTTATTGATGTAAAGGGCTGTAAGTCTTCCTAAAAGTAAATAAAAAAAAATGTATATTACCTTATATTTGTAGACATTTTTATGTACCGTTTTGTAGTACTTAACATTGTTTTTAATTTTGTAGTTTATTTTGTATTTTATTTTGTACGAGGTACCTATATTTGTGTTTTAACATTTGCAGCGCGATTCCAGGGTTCATGTGTGTCGGTACTGTACATATTCTTTTACCTGCTACTACCTATAAAACCATATGGAGCAAAATGATATTTTTATACACTAGGTACGTATGTTTTATAACAGATTGATTACCTTATTATTATATATATGGTATATTTGTGTAAACAGCGGCATTGATCCAGCCAGCAGACAGAACTTTCGCCGTAATCCAGACGTGAATGTATCAATCGGCCTCATCCATCAAACCTCGACAATACTAGATGATAAACGACTCGCCAAAGCTCTGCAGTGCTACTACTGGCTTTCGAAAATTGACTCAATATTAAATCACTTTTATTAGAACTAAATAATATCGAGTGAGAGAAAGGAAGTTTGTTTCGTAGAACTTTTTTTTACTTTATTGTTAATGTTAGTCGATGCGAAATTAATTTATTTGAAAATCTTTACTTTCGGGACCTATAAGTCCATTTATTGAAAGTCATTCCAACTTCAACTCCATAAAAAAAATATTTATAATATTAATAATTGTAAACTTAAAAAAATATACTTATATAAGAAATGCTACTATTCTATAGCTGAGTATTTATTAAGTATTTAGTATGTAAAATTGTAATTTATTTTTTTATTTTGTTCGCAGATATTGTAAAACCCCTTAAGTGTGGGACTCAAAATGGCCGATTTGCATTGAGTGTGGAACCCGCAGAGGGGTTCGCCACAGTCAAGGAGGTTTAGGGGCCCAACCTCCACTAAAACTGCATTTTATTATCCCTTGGTCTAGCAGAAGCCCTTTTATCGAACTGAACGCTTTTATAATTGAGTTTGCTACCAAGAAATAAGTACTTTTGTAATATTTGTGGAGTAAAAGCTTGTGTTTATACTCTAAGTTCCACTTACTCACTGATCATCAAAAGTTATAGGGTACTTTAGATTTATCAAAAGCTATGCAAAATAAACAAAAATCAGTGCAAAGCAATCCGAAGATTTATAGTCCCCAGTCATAGGCAATGACCCCGCATTTACGCTGCCACGACGACAATATAAAGTTTATCGCCTCCGACCCCCGCCTCTCGAGAATACTAATCAACTCATTTTACTCCCTTCATTATCGTTCTGTGTTTGTCCATGGTTTGTTGAACATTTAAACTGTCGAATTGGCGGTAAAAATAACAAGGGTTTAAAAAATATGTTATGCAGCTTTTATTACTGGCTGGTTGGAGCAAAGATTGTCTTGAACAAATGACTAGGATTAGTTTAAAGAAATATTATGTAAATATTAAAAATAACGAACGATTTTTTTAATAGGATATACAAATCCTCGGGGATAAAAGGCGTGATATTTTTTTTATGTACAATACTTGGGAGCGTACAAAATTTAAAATGTCTATAATTCAACTAACTTTTTTTTAACTCGTATTAAAAGTTAATCTTTTGTGAGCGAGGGCAATATTGCTCATACTCTCAAAATTACGAGTGAATAAACCGTGAGTATTACTAGTACCGCTTCTAGCGATGGTTTCATTTGAAGGAATATTCTGTATTTATCTATCTCTGCCGAAAACGTTAGACAATAGCTGTCGATTGTGGTCAAACTCAGAATAAACGTTCTGTGTTAAATTAATTACGTGTTTCTCGATTTTGTGTTCATTAATCGTAACATTTTACTTCATTGGATCGATTTAAATAATTCTGTGGTTAGAATAAATGGGTATCTCTAGTTTTAGAACCCTATCAGCGATTTCGGAGGGAAGCGAAGTCTGAATCGTCGTCACGTTGAACTATCGTAGCTGCGATGCCGCGATATCGCAAGACATTTATGATATCGCATGCGATTTTTTTAGTTGTCGCTGCTGCACAGCCGTGACATACCTACCTATACAAGATGCACTGTCGATACGCCGCAAGCGGTTTTTGCGCGAAGGCTATGTCGCAGAGCTACACCGTAGCCGACAGCCAGAGATACACCGATTTTTCATACTAATTCCATACTTACAAGTTTTTTGAAAAAAAGAAATGAGAACAATTTTTGGGGTCCAATTAACACGGATGATTTGTTTGACCTTAGTATTCCTGCACAGAAGGATTTTATTTAAATTAAAAAAAAGACACATAAAAATTTCAATGCTCTATAATGCTCTAAGTCTGTGAAAGACGATTTTCAGCCCTGCACCCGCCTGCAGCCCGCTGCCTACTGCGATCAAAGCGTTGCGTGCGACAAGCGTCTAAGAATCGCTTGTGTGATACGGCTCTTATAAGACAGATTTTTTTTCTTTGACGATATAATTAAAACCACATTTTACAATAACTACAATAATTTCAAATACTTACCATACTTTTCAATGAAATTCAAGTATTTAAAACTAACCTAGAACGTCAGCTTTAGCTTCTCAAAGGCAAAAAGTGGCGCGCATAAAGTTACAAGTTGAATCGTATAAGTTAAAGCATAGTTTCTGTGTAATTGTGACACCAATTACTGTAGCCTGGGAGTTTTAGAACTGCAAGTTGTTTCTTGAACGTTGAAAGGAGATGGAAGCAAAGTTATATATTATTCAGTGCAGTGTAAATTTTTAATTGAATTGCTTTTGGAAGTTAAATGTGTTTCAAATCTCACCGAAACAAGCAAGTGACAGGAAAATTAAACACAAATTTGTACCGTAACAAAAAGGTTTAGGTTATCGACAAACGCTAATATAAGAATAATATAAGAATTGTAGCTTGAAAAGTTTTTATTGCCCCGCCCGTAACTAGAGTAAAAATCACAAGCCTGTAACGCCGTTTTTTTCCATTCATATTTTTCAGTCATACCTACAACACTTTTTGACAATTGTCACTGTTACTATAAGAGAGGGATTTGTCGCCACGGGTCCCAGTGGCGACAAAGCTCTTACTCGGCGGGCGGGCGACCGGAGTGATACCACGGCCACGGCGGCTACGTACGGTAACTGGGGCCATAACAGGCCACGGTCCTTTTAACAAACATCTGTTTACTCTAGGTGTCACAGACAGCCCCCTGTGCAGAGCGTGCATGGAGGCAGAAGAAACGGCTGCGCAAGTGCTGCTGGAGTGCGAAGCCGTGGCTCAATACCGGGCGAAGCACCTTGGATCCCCAAGGTCGCTCCCCGAAGCCCTCAAGGACATCAAGTCGCTGCTGGGCTTCCTGAAGGAGCTAGGATGGCTTGAGTAGAGCCATTCCCACCATCACGCAAAATAGGCGCAGAAATGAGGTCGAGTTGCGGAAACAAGCCCGCGTTACCATACCATACCATACCACGGCCTCACAGAAAACCAGCGAAAAGCAATTTGCACTAACCCGAGAGAGTGAGGTAACCCTCCCCGCTAATGATCACGTCGTTAAAAACTACGTTACGCAGGGGGTACCAGCTGCGCTAGCGTTGGGGAATCCCCCCTGGCTGGACGTCTACCCTCAGAACAAAATGCAACTGAGCGTGGACATCCAGGCTGCCCGATTTCTCGGACCGATACGACCTTGAAACTGTAGGTACCCACCTTCAGGGTTTACTAAAATGAATCCACCCTCCTTATTTATGTACACATCTGGTATAAATAGAGGTAGCCCATTAAAGGGGTCAGATCCGATCACCGATCACATTTGATCTCGACTCTCGACACGAGCAACACCTTCCACTCTTCAACCCTCATCATCCTCGACGTCACCCAGTGGCAGTCACTATCGCTGCCGCCAAAAAAACCTTCAAAAAAAGAGCGTAGGTACTCCCTCAAAGGCCGGCAACGCACTTGTGACTCGTGACTTGTCCATGGCCGATGGTAGTCACTTACCATCAGGTGACCAGACCCTATTGTCTATCTACAATGGTAAACGTCATCGTCTTTATTTGACATTTGCTACGCTTGCTCTGCTTACACTGGCGGTAATGACAGACGTACGGAAGAAGCAACGTAAGTCAAAATAAAGACGATTAAGTTTGTAAATAGACAATAGACCGGCAGGTCAGGTTTTCTACCTATTGGCCTTAAGACAAATCTTAATCCAAAACTGCCTCCTATTGTGTCCAGGGCCCAGATCTACAAGCAACACAAAAGGCCTCATAATTCCCCGCGCTGATTATTCAACTCCAACCAGACTATAGGTACTTATGTCATTACTAACACTAGCCTTAAGTTTTTTTTGTTTCTTTAAATAAGTACTAACACATTATGGATTTTAATTCTGAAATAAAACATTTTTATTTAATTTTTTTATTTTATTTTATTTATACGGAAGTGGAGGCAATGAAAAAGCGGCATCATCCGCAAAACTGACTTAACTATTCTTACCTCGAAAGGTAACAGTTGATTATACGAACAAAGTTACTCGAGTGTGGTAAGTGAACGTAATTCCAGTTAAATATCATCAAAGTAGTCGCTCGACCGTTAATTGCGAACAAGGCTCTTCTAAACATTTATCAGAGCAGTTTGCACTAGAAATAATGACTTGGTTTGTAGTTTTTTGGCCATTAATAACAGATGCGCTCGTTGCCCTGCGATGCCTTCTTTACTAATAAACTTATTCCTGGACAAAGGCTCTTTAAAGCTATCGGCCATACAGTTTCTTCTTTGAGATCGATAAAAACATGTGGTCAAGCCTTTTCTACTTCCAAATAAAATAGATTTACCTTTCTAATATATAAAAATCTCGTGTCATGGTGTTTGTAGTTGAACTCCTCCGAAACGGCTCGACCGATTTAAATGTTTTTTTTTGTACCTACATACTTATATTTGATAGATATGAGAATAGGTCTCAATTTATTTTTTACCCTCCTACTCCCCCCCTTTTATATGATAGAACAACGTTTGCCGGGTCAGCTACATAATTGGGTATTTGACTCTATCGAAATTAAATTAAGAGTTATAATTAATTAAAAAGATTAGCCTCAAACACCTCCAAAAATGAATTTTTATTTTTATTTTACAACTATAGCAAATTTTAAAATAATAGAATAATCAAAAAAGTGTCGCAACTGAGTACTAAAAAAGATGACATCACAACTCAATATACTCAGTAGGTACCTAGATTTTTTCATTGTAGATATATTTTCGTTTTAACAGATCATAAAAAGTACTTACCTACCTCATTTGATTAGACAGTCAAGTACCCTGTTATAATATTTTTGTCTTGAAATATATCGAAAGAGAAATCAGGAAGCCGAAATCAGGAAATATTGAATCAAATATCATAACAGGATAAAAATCTGCCAAGCAAACGATCCGGGTCCCTTTTCATTGTATCAGCGTGTAAGTAATTAACTCGCCTACCTATTCATTATGTGTGTAAAAATGGGGGAATAGTCGGTCTTTGATTTGGAATTTTATTATGAATCGCTGAATGTGTGTAGGTGATATCAATACTTATATGTACAACATACACATGTCGACATAATAAAATCAATTAATAACATTTAGATTTTCCGTAAAATCTTTGACATAAACAATGAAAACTACAATTTAGTGTTTATTTTGGCGGGAATCTAGAGATGATGAAACAAAATTTTCAATTTACCTACTCTATGTGGCACGGGGCCGTAAAAATGTATAAAAAAAGACATTAAAAGACATAGTATAGCATCGATATAAGATGGCTCGTTTCATATTGCATTAAAAAATCCACTTTAAAAAAAGATTTACTTATATGTCTATACGTAGACGAGAGCGAGATGTATGTGAATATAAGTATATCTTTAAATACATAAATTACCTAGTAGGTGCATATAAGTATGTATTAAGAAAGGCTATTAGGAAAAAATAAATCTGTGCTATAAAATCTAGTTTTTGCACAAATGAAATAACGATTCAGTCGGCATCTCTAACTGGATTTATCGCTATTCAGAATGCGCGCCAAACTAAACTACTTAGTTATACGACGTCGCCGGAAGTCAGATCCAAAATTATGGCGCACAAATTGTTACTTCCTGTTTGTTATTTACGTAATTTGGGAGGCGCGAAAATTAGCTGTTGAATATACTCGTAGTTTTAGGCTGATATTGAGACGGGTAATTAACTTGTGTGAAGATTAATGTTTATTTAAATGTGCGGCTACTAGGTATAGTTGGTAATTACTTACTTATGTACATTCAAACTAGTTTAAGGCTTTTCTGAACGTTGTTTGAATGCGTTTTTGTTGTGGATTTGTTTTCGACGATAGTCATTTGTTACTTTTTTATGAGTAAAAGGCATAATATCGTCGCATTCCGATTTTTTTTTTTTGAGAAGGTTCTTAAGTACTTATTTTCATAATTTGGAAGGATGCGGAGTGCTGTGCACCATTTGAGAGAAGTAAATAAATGAATAGTAAGTAACTGGGGGTATTCAGAACCGTATTGTCGACAATATTATTTACCTACTTATTTAAAAGATGAAACTAATCAAAGAGATTTAAATATAATAGGGCATAGAGGGAGCATTGGGAATATTTTCATACAAAACTTTGAAGCCTAAGGCGTCATGTCCTTGTCATGTCAGTTAGTATGAAGCCGAGCTGTCATTCGGTCGAAATTGTACTACACTTATTCCACTTGGAATAACTTTTGACTTCAAATTTTCCTCGCTTTGTCCCCTATATGCCTTATTATATTTTAATCTCTTTGAAACTGACTGACTGAATGACAGAACGATAAAATAAGTTAGAAGCATGAAATTTTGAACAAAGGAATAAGTGAGCAATAAAGTAGTTTTAGGAAATTTCACACGGGAAACGGGGGGAAAACTGATTAACGCCTTTGATTACCCGCTAGTCTAGGTACCTACTATAACATAAAGCTGTTCTATTATGGGTCATAACAATATTGATAATTGAAAAGATTAAATACAGAAACGAGAACAAAATCCTCACGAAAATGTGAAATTGAAATAAACTGATTTCCGAAGGTTCCAAACTCAATTCGGAATTGCGAATAACTTGGGAATTTGGATAAACAGATTTATAATAGCAAAACAGGAGCTCATTGAGTAATTGATTCCGAGAGAAAGTTCTGAACACGATTTTGAGTGATTGACAAATCGAAATGTTCAATTTTAACACAAAACAACATGTTAATTGAATTGAAGTTGTATAACATAATACTTTGAATCAAACGTTACGATACGATATTCACAACAATTTGTGAATTGAGAGCAAAATACTGAGTTACCTAAATGTAATACACGGATACGTTACGTGTGACAACACACATAAAATACAATATTAAATTATTACAAACAATCCTACCTATTACTTAATACTATACATAAGGAAGCGGTGGAGTCGCAATGACTTTCATAAGAACTCAAAACTCATTTATTTATTTAGGTATGGAATATACACTTAGAAACGTCAATAGTTTATATATAACAAGTAGAGGATTCCGGGGATCCCGAGATCCGGGATCCCGGGATCCCGGTCATATTTTAGTCCCGAAAATTTCGGGATCTAATTTAATGAATCCCGGGATTTTCGGGATTGATACATTTACATTACAGTACCTATAAACATTGATCTCTTTAGCATATTTTTTATAGTTTATCTAAATAAGTCTAAAGCAGTAGATTTTTTGAAGTTTATTTTTAGTTTCATAAATTATTTACAGAACAAACTAGGCTCAGTTTGTTTATTTTATAAGAAAAAAGTATAATTTTGTTTAACCGCTTTTTTAAAGATTTAAAACTTAAATATTCTATGTCCTTACAAGGCTTTCTTATTGACAGAGGCGAAAAGCGGCAATTTCGTTTAGGCCGAATGTTGACGCTTTCCGCCCGGAGATATGAAAAATTTATTTTTTTAGTTTTACTGTCTTTTTATTACCACTTTCCATTACCAATACAATCCTGGGATCCCGGGATTAGAAAAATCGACCGGGATCGAATCCTCTAATAACAAGGTACTCTAAACTCGTCCATGAAGATTGGCTTAATGTAAACAGCAGCCCATCTCCACCGAGGAGTTGCTGGTTCCAAATGCAGTACCCAGAGAAGAGCCAGCAAGAAACTCAAGGGCAGCTCTTTTTAACATCATGTCTTACTAATAAATATGGTTAAAGAGGACCTATAAGCCCCTAAATTAAATAAAAACTCTTGATTTTGACTTAAAATAATAGGTTAGGTATACTTATACAGGTACCTACTTACACTAAATAGGTGGGTATTAAATTGTTTAACAACAACGTCGAGTTTACGAATTTTAGGAACTACTTTTTACTGCCCACTAATTAGGTAGACGTACATGATCTTATTAACTGCCGTAGAAAATAATAATCCATTTTTTTTATAAGAAAAAGGGGGCAAACGAGCAGACGGGTCGCCTAATGGTAAGTGACTACCGTCGCCCATGGACACCTGCAACTCAAGAGTCACAACTGCGTTGCCGGCCTTAGGGGCATATTACACTATCATTTATCTTGGATCATAGATCTATGAGTCAATGTTATTGGATAATGTAATATAGACATATGATTCATTTTCTCCTTGATCATAGATTTTTGACATTTGCTAAAAGATTGGATCCAATACGGTCATAGAAACAGGTGTTGCCAGTTATTTTTTATTTTTTTCTACTAGGTATTTAAAATCAAATATTTAAAGACAGTTTTTGATTTCTTGTTCGTCAATATGTTTCAAATAATGTAATGTGGTTCTTTTTCTAATTATATACTTGCATAATCTTGCT
Organism: Ethmia dodecea; assembly: GCA_963855545.1. Lineage (NCBI taxonomy): Eukaryota > Metazoa > Arthropoda > Insecta > Lepidoptera > Depressariidae > Ethmia > Ethmia dodecea. The sequence goes on from OY979448.1 coordinate 1,499,546, forward strand.
GAAATAACAAAAAACAAGCCATACTAAAAATGACGATGCCTTTTGGCAAATCGAATTTTCTGAGATCTGGTAACCCTGACGTCAAAACCTGCCAAAGCAATAGTAGCGCCAGTGTTGCCAACTTAGCTACATTATCGCTAGATCTAGCTATTTTTGGGTATCAGGCAGCTACAATTTACAAAATCTTGTAGCTAAATTTTTTAGCTACTTTAACAAGATGTGAGTACTTTCGAGACTTTATAGTAGGGTATCAGTCCTTAAATTGTACCTAACCGTGGCTGGCTTATGTATTTTATTACTAATACCTGGATACATGAAGGGGATAAACATATTTCTTCGTTTAAAACTTATATTGCGTTCTGCTTTGTCTTAATTTATAAATTTAAAATTATTGCTCGCTGTTTTAATAAACTGAAAATTGATTTACCTATGAAAACATACACGTAATCTGCTTACTTTACCTAGTTTAAAGTGTTAGCTACTTCTAGCTACTTTTTTGTGTCAACAAATCGGGCAATCTGGCTACTTTTCGCAAGATGTCTAGCTACAAGGTAAGGGTATTAGGGTAGCAGTTGGCAACACTGAGTAGCGCACACCACCGACTTGCAACCACATATGACGCAAAATAGCATCAAAGAACTTTGATAGTGTAATACAGAGATATGACTCAAATAGTCAATTATATTGGATCAAATATATGATCATTTAAATGATCAGAGATATATGATAATGTAATATCCCCCTTAGGAGGTGGGAATAGTGGGAGTGGGGTGGGAAAGGGGAGGGGAGGGGGGGGTTGGGGCCTCCGGTTACCTCACTCACTCAACGAAACACAATGCAAGCATTGCTTTACGCTGGTTTTCTGTTATCCATTTTGTTATGAAGCTAAAACGTATTCTTGAAGTGATGATAATCTAATTAACTTGATAGCTCTTAAAAATTAAAGTCAAACAGAATTCGCTGTCTCAAGGTTGACTCTCCTACAAGTACTGAATTAGAAATAACTTAATTAAATTTCCTTAATAGGTTCTTATCTACAATTAAATCTTCTTTCGCACGAATCTTTTTATATAGGTACCAACTTTTTTTTATAATAGACAACTTTGACTTAAGTAAGAAAGTACTAACTCACACAAATAATAGGTACTTATCATAAATTGTTTTAGGCATGAACCTATTATGGTAGGTCCTTGGTTTTAGAAAAGTTTACAAAATGGCGAATTTCAAAATGGCTGCTGCGCACACCTTGAAGTGTTCATCCAGCTAAGTAATATTTAATTACTCTCGTGTGATGCCCGATTTAGCCTAATTGCTCTCCTAATTAGCGAAAGTTAGTTACCTTCGATGTACTCGTAGCTCTATTTACCTATATGTCGAAAGTTTTAGAATAATAAATTGCTTGGGCACTTCGTCGATCTACAGAACAATTCTCATCACGTTCATAATATATCGTATGTTTACTTACTTATTTTGTTTGAAAATCAATACAAGGAAAGAAACTTACTTTTCGTAAGTACTTCTGCTCTGAATGGTGCTCGTAAAGTTCAGCGAAATTATAACTAAAACTCAAATCTCAGACGGTAGGATTTTTGTGTTCGGACAAAGTCTGCAGTGGTTTCAGTGTATTTTCTTTACTTTCATATCCGTATGAGAGTCGGACTGACTTCCAACAGGAAGAGAAACTGTCTTTGTGAAAAGCAAAACAAAGAAATTGTAATTAAAATCTCTTTTAGTAAACAATTCTAGAGCTTGACTACTTAAAGTCCTTTAAGTCTTATCTATACTTCTATACTAATATTATAAAGCTGAAGAGTTTGTTTGTTTGTTTGTTTGAACGCGCTAATCTCCGAAACTACTGGTTCGAATTTAATAATTCTTTTTGTGTTGGATAGTCCAGTTATCGAGGAAGGCTATAGGCTATATAACATCACGCTACGACCAATAGGAGCAAAGATATAGTGGTAAATGTGTAAAAAACGGGAGAAATTATTTCATCTTACGGGAACTACGCGGGTGAAACCGCGCAGAACCGCTAGTTGCACTATACGATTCAAGGAAGAAAGATAGATTGATCTATATACCTACCTACTTGATTCTAAATACTAAAGCAGGATTTAAATTGTACCTAGATTGTGTCGTAAGGATGAAAAACGATATTTTTCCGGCGAAGGCGTTTTTTTAAAATTTACGGGTTGATGAATATGTGTGAAAGATTAACAATAGTGGGCACATGTTTGGATAGAGCTGCGATAATAAAGAAACATATAAATAGTTGTGATAGCCTTACGGTTAAAGAGCCTGCTTCACATGATGATAATCATCGAGGCTCGGGTTCCAATCCTGTCATGTAGGTACCAATGAGTTTTTCAAAAATCACTTATTCGTCACTAGCTCGACGGTGAAGGAAAACATCGTGAGGAATACCGCAGGTCCTAGAATTAATTCTGAGGCATGTGTAACAGACTCGGTCCGGCGATGGACTCACCACCTATCACGTTTAGGGGTCGAATATTCTCGTGAAAAGTCGGTATTTCCAGAAATGGAATACCTCTGCCTACCCTAGGGGCGTGAGATTATTTTATTGTTAGTTGAATAGAATATATAGCACTATTTCTATCAGCACAATAGACCATCGCCCTAAATGATGGTGAAATATTGTTGCGATACCATTGTCTTAATAATCTGGCCGGGTTATCAGAGGTTTGGGTATTCAAACTTTATTCCTGAGAGGGTTAAGAAAAGGGAAATCCCACTTTTCACGATCTCTTAACCTAACAGATGGCGAGCCTATCGCGGAACTGGGAGACTATTACAGATGGAAACCAATTCTAGTTTCTCCACGATGTTGTACCTGACCTTCCAGATCGTGATAAATTTTACACAGTTTTTTTACTTGTTGGCATATGCACTGATCCGGAATCTAACTCAGTTCTTCTCATGCATGAGATGGTGGGCTCATTTCCAACATTAGCTACTTAACTCAAACTCAACTCAAAATTCATTTATTTCAGTAGGTACCTATGTAAAATACACTTTGATAATTAATATTGCTGACATCCTCCTTTTTAATAAAAAATACTAAGAATACAGTAGCTACTCAAAGTCAACTGTAACTTGGAAAGTTGTTTTTAATTCCTTTTCAAAACTAACCTCTATTCGTCAGTCATCATTATCGTATTAAAAGATCTAAAAAGATTAGTCTAATTGTTAACTATGTAGATCATTATTCAACCCTGAAATGTCTCGTGCGCCGATGCTAATCAATACACAAGTCGCCCATTTATCAAAGACCTGTCATTATTAGTGACGTCAGAACAACGCTTCAGAATTAAAATATCAATACACCTCTGTTGGTACCTATAGGTATTGTTATCGTAATTTTGGAGGCACAGGTTTTGCTTTTTACCCGAACGGCCTTAGAAGGAGGAGGTAAAGGGTAAAGTTACGTATTTGCAAGTTTGTAGAAGATAATCACTGGAGTCTACTGACCCGATTCTTTTAACTAGTTTAGGGCGCTTTCCGTGAGAGCTAACATGCTTGCACGCAGGTTCGCCAGGTGTATTGCTGCAGTCAAGCCACTGTACGCCAGCGCCCTGTTGACAAGCTACACTCAGCACTCACTGGAAGCACTGCGTACGCAATATAACAATACCATCAGAGAGCTGATGGGGTTGCCCGGTGCAGTGCCTCTGCTATGTTCACCGAAGCTCGTGTCGAGCTTAATACTGAACAGTGATGAGGCAAAAAAGAAGAAAAAAAAATACTTACCTACATAGTTTTAAGCCTAACTAACAACCTAATGGATCTCTGTTGTCCGGAATAAGTTTTCAATTAAATTTAACATCAATTTCAGAATTGCATTCAAAGAATACCTTCTAAACTGCTCGAGTTAGGCGGTGCTAATGCGTTTTCGACTTGAGTCGTGTGCGATAAGATTTAAAGCTGTTGTCTATGGAGCAACCTAAAACTAAGTAATTGTGCTAAGGAGTGGAACTACCTGCCGGCGTCTGTATTTAATAATAATATAATCTCACGCCTTTTATCCCCGAGGGGGTAGGCAGAGGTAAGTATTCCATTACTGGATATACCCACATTTCACGAGATATATTGGACCCCTAAACGTGATAGGTTAGGTGAGCCCATCGCCGGACCGGGTCTCAGAATTAATTCCGAGACCTGCGGGTTTCCTCACGATATTTTCCTTCACCGTCGAGCTAGTGATAAATATGTAGTTACGTAAGTTTTTGAAAAACTCATTGGTACATGCCAGGATTTGAACCCGAGCCTCACTGATTTTCGGCCGGCTCTTGAACCGTTCGGGCTATATCACTGCTCTATTTGTCACGTCTGTATTTCCGGGTTCATATAACCCACATGCCTTTAAGAATCGAGTGGACAGGCGTCTTCTGGGCTAGCTCGTTCCATCGTAGGCCCCGTCTTTGCTCTCGGGCTTGTCTGGGGTCAAAAGCAAGCCCATCATTAATAAAAAAAACTATCATACAGAGGAAATATTAGTACCTATTTTTGTATGTTTGTAACAAATAAACTCAAAAACTACTGGGACCGATTTTCAAAATTCTTTCATTAATGGAACGCTACATATTCAGGGAATGACATAAGCTAGCGATATTTTATCCCCGTATTCCCACGGGAACGGGGACTACACGGGGGACACCGTGACAGCTAGCAATCTATAAATCTACGCATCATTTCCACTTGACTATTAATAATGCTTAATGTCATCATGCAATTAGGTACCTAAGTAACATGGTCTAAGCGCAAATGAAGATCGAGTTCCATAACGTACTACCGTTTCCTTCCATTCGCGTATTATTTAGGCATTCATGGAGTTATTTCATAATAACTTATATGATATTACATTTATAAGTTACGAACTTAAGAGCTTGTGTTGTGACGTCAAGAGCCTATCTACAGCTCTTGTTTTTCTATGTACCTACTTAGATTTCAGTACATGTAAAAAACTTTTCTGCTACGTTGCGATCAATTCTAGGCCCAAAAAAGGCAGAATAAATATCTTTCAGAAATACAAAGCGAGTCTTGAATATAAATTTTATATTTTACCCTAGAAACGGAATGATGAGATGGGGTGTGAATACAGTTTTAGAAGCAAAAAGTAACTCTACCTTCTTGAGGTTAAGAAAACTCATTTTCTATAAGTAGGTAGGTACCTATAAAGAACACTTTATGTGCTTCGATTTTGCAAGTGGGCGTTCTAAACGGGTATTGCCCTAGCTGTTTACTTGGTAAAAGATACTCAATGCCGTATTATAAGAAGACGTATTACAAGAGGAAAAAATAAAAATACGTTGACAAAAAATTTCGAAGCGTTGTTGACAAAGAAAATCTTTTGAATCTTCTTCAAAAAGCGTCAATGATTTCCTATTTCTTGTGAACGTCCTTCTGGGGCATCCTCTTTCCTTGCATCCTTCAACATTCTCACTATAAATCACATTCGTTACTCTTCTTTCATCGTGGGCTGCCACAGATTGATTATGTCGCCGACTCACCACACTAATAGGATTTTTTTTAAACCATCAGCAAACCCACTTGACCCTGGCAATGACCGGTCATCTTCATTATGCACAAGCCAGCAGCCGATTTGCGATGCTATTTAACACACAATGCCTGGGTTTTTAGGGTTCCGTATTAAAAGGATGGGCCATATTACTAACTAGCGACATTGCCTATTCATATTTTTTTTATTTCACGAAATCCCTTGAAGCGGTTGACTAAGAGTCCTACGACATAAGATTTTTCAAGTTTCTCAACGTTTCAGAGTAGAACGTATTTCTGTTTTTAACCAAGTATTTTTTTAATTTTCCATGGAAATGAGACATTTTCCCTCGATAAAAAGTACCCTAGATGTTGACCCAGCTACTCAGCTATAACCACACCAAATTTCAAACTTTAAATCACTATCACTACATAGTATAAAACAAAATCGCTTTCTCTGTCCCTATATCCATGTCATGTCCCTTTGTATGCTTAAATTTTGAAAACCACGCAACGGACTTTGATGCGGTTTTTTTAATAGATAGAGTGATTCAAGAGGAAGGTTTTAGTATTAGCATTGCACCCGTGCGAAGCCAGGGCGGGTCGCTAGTGTAAAATAAAATTCAGAACCAACAGAAAAATTAAAAAGCTATGCAAAATCTCTCGTTAGGTCTATGGCGGTTTCAGGTATATGGCGAGTAAAGGTCCTAGTCTACATAAGTACTTCACCCGTTGACTGTCACTAGGTTAAGTCTGCGCTCCAAAAACCACTAAGAATCGTTAATGCCTTAAACAGCGACAGTTAACCAGTAATTTAAACTAACTCGAACAAAGACTAGATTGTCAGAACGCAGAACGTACGGCCGGCTTGGCTGCTCTGAACATAGGCTCCGCCTGCGCAAACCACTTCATACCGTCAAATGGTCGCTAATACCCTAAACCGGTGGGTCTACAAGCACGCACTTTTGTACAGGAGTTCCGAAACGTAAACTGTGAACACTAAGGCCCGTATTAGAGAATGATCCTCAAACATGAAACTCTGGAGGAGCATAGTTAGAAGGGTACAGATTTATGTGACTCATATAGGGGCATCTCTTTCTTACATCTTTAAACGAAATTTCGTTGTTTCAGATGTAAATACCAAAGAAAGATTTTTTTAATTCATCCCCTAAAGGGTCTGGCCAGGGGATGAAAGTTCTTCATTTTTCTAAATCCCCTCGATCCCACGAATAGCTAAACAGAATAAAAGTAAAAGGAGTTGTCAGTGTGTAGGTATTTATTTCAACGTTTTTGGTAGTACGGAACCATTGGCGCGAGCCCAACTCGCTCTTAGCCACATTTTATCTAACACCAAGTAGCATTAGCATTTTACGGTTGGTGACTCCCTTGGATGTGCAATAACATATAATATTCATATTTTTACGCACTTTTATTCCGTTGAAGGTTTCTTATTGTGTATGTTAGGTACTTGTGCGTACATTTCGTTGTAATCAGTAATCCAATACATCTTGTATTTTCATAGGTTACCGTGTATTTTATTCAATTTACGTTTGATGTTGAATTAGGTTATGTGTATTGTGTATGTTAGATACTTGTGTGTACATTTCGTTGTACTTAATTAGTAGTCCAATATAGGAGTTCTTGTATTTTCATAAGTTACCGTTTATTTTATTAAATTACCGTTTGATGTTTAATTAGGTTATGTGTATTGTGTATGTTAGATACTTGTGTGTACATTTCGTTGTACTTAATTAGTAGTCCAATATAGGAGTTCTTGTATTTTCATAAGTTACCGTTTATTTTATTAAATTACCGTTTGATGTTTAATTAGGTTATGTGTATTGTGTATGTTAGATACTTGTGTGTACATTTCGTTGTACTTAATTAGTAGTCCAATATAGGAGTTCTTGTATTTTCATATCATAAGTTACCGTGTATTTTATTAAATTAACTTTTGATGTTGAATAAGTTGACTACTTTCTTTTATGTATCTACCCGCTTATTTGAATTTAATTTATTTTTTTTCAACTGAATTACTTAGATACCTATACTGTAAGATTTTTTTAATCATAATTTTGATTTGCAACTAGGTATGTATTCCAAAGTTAAGAAAATTCACCTACCTACATAGAAACACTTGTCTCCAATTATAGATCACGAAATTGTTACAAAAATGTAGGTACTTAAATAAATAAATAATCTCACGCCTTTTATCCCCGAACGGGTAGACAGAGGTACAGCATTTCAGAAAATACCCACATTTCACCAGTAGGACCTATAATCTTTGGACCCCTAACGTGATAGGTGGTGCCCAGCGCCGGACCGGATCTGCTAAGAATTAATTCTGGGACCTAGGGATTCTGGTTTTTCTGCGGGTCTAGCTAGTGATAAATGTATATGTAAGTTTTGAAAAACTCATTTTTAATGCCAGTATCCGAACCCGAGACCTTACGTATGCGAGGCAGACTCTTTAACCGCTGGACTATCACTGCTCTCAAATGTTGAATATTGGTACACTCCTTTTCCAATTTTATCAGAGTTTTCGAGAATCCTCCAAATCGTGTCGGAAACATCATTCCGAAACCGCAAACTAAACCTAACCTAAAAACTACTCGGCAAACACAGCTTTACGTTGTATCATATTCTCTGGAGTAACTTCGAAGAGAAGCAAGCCAACATTGTTAGATAACTTCGTTAGCAAACGGTCTCTAGGTACCCGACGTTTAGTCAATGAAGCACGGTATTTACTTACCATTACTCCGCTTTAGTTGCTTTGCTTCGAAGGACTGAGGGTATTTGACGATTCTCGGTTTGGCTAAAGTAATACTCCAATTTGAAATAGACGAAGGATAAGTCATGAGCTCAGCCTTGAAGTTTTTTTTTACGAGTTTATGGTTTGGCCACTCGACTTTTTAACCAAGTTTTTTTTTGTTTGAAATTCGAATACATTGTTTACCAAGTCTTTATTTTATATTATACCTACTATCATGTACCTACTAAACTGCGTACTTTTGTCGCAGTCGGTTGGCACAATCGTAATTTATTACTATCATAAGGACGAAACGAAGTTAAAAGTACTGGTATATGTGTGTCGTGAGACTCTTAAATCTTTTGTTGTGCAACTTCTATCGCAAAGACAATCAAATTCATACTACATTTATGGCTTGTACAGTCACTTATTTCATGAATGTCTCAAACGATGGGCTAAATGTCATCTCCAAACCTCTCGCCATTCAAACGCAGGACTACAATCCCAAGCATTACAATCCATTAACATAAGCTTCAGAGATTCTTAATTAAATATCTTGATAGAATTACTAACGGCTGAGAGGACAACAATTTCCGGAGTTTAATTATATCCTGCCAGTGATTCTTCATTATAACGAGAAAATACTTTTCCTGCCTAATGAATACTTCCGTTTCCGAGTGGCAAGGGCTCGTCAGATTGAAGTGCCATTTGGGTTCACAAGTTATAGCTCAGGAAATGACGGTACCTCAACTTTCACTAACTGCAGTTTCAATGCAACAAAGGAAACACTTTCAATCATGCAAATAATCAGTAGAAATTATTCGCTGTCCTTAAATGTCAAAAGAGAAATTCCCCGGCGGGATATATTTTTAATATTTATAGACGTTTAATAGTGACATTAAAAAATTACACGTTCCAATAGTGTACGAATGCGCCGCTTATGGCTCTGTAGCTTACTATTAAGGCATGTAGCACGCACGAGGCATAGTGATTGCGAAAGTCCAGTTACTGGCGACTCGGAGTCACAGGTCCGCAACTCCATGTCACAGAATACACAAGAAACAAGCCAACAAGACAAGGAAACAGACGAAAATAGAGTTCCCTACGTACCTTTTAAGCGTTCTTCATAATCCGGACTATTTAATCCAGTCACAAACAAAAAACACTCGAGCACTACACAAAATAAAACAAACTCAAATCGCTTCGGGGCACCGAGGTTGGATCTCGCACATCTTTTGCTGTTGTTTTTAAAGGAATTAATTAAAAAAACTTGCACAATATTTGAACAGATGGCTTTATTTTGGTGCACGCGCGACGTAGAAAAGAAAAGGTGGCTACACACCGCCGCCCGCGAGGACGCAATCTCGACACTGCCGGAACCATTTGTTTGCGTTCTCTGCCCTTCTCTAACTTCAACCTGAAGCGGTATAGCGACTTCTCATTCTAGCAAACGCGAGGTTTACCAACGCCAGCTGTCGGAGGATGTTGGAATCACTCAATTCTTTGGTTTTACCAAATTTGGTTCACCATAATACAAGATCAAATTAGAAAGTTTGTACATACGAGGGTTTGGGAGGTATTGTTTATTAGTTATACTATAACGTATGGCAGAGGGCGGTGTAGCCATGGTTTTTTTTTGTTCAGCCCATGGTCGCATGGATCACCCCTAATTTTTATATTCTCTGGATTGTAATTTAATTTTAATAAAAATAATATGGCTGATCCCTTTAGTTATGGGAAGATGAAGAGGTTATTACCCCTATAACGGGTATTGCACAATAGTTGCCACCTTAAATTGAACTCTATGTAATTAAGATAAGATTCAAAACCAAGGGAAAATTTAAAAAAGCTGTTCCCGTTAAAGGGTTAAAAGACGCAACGCTACCGACACGTGGAAGTATTACAAGTGAAATAGAGATGTTTTCTTGGTATAAGGAAATCGATTCTATTTGGTCACTCAGTTAGATTAAAAAAAAATCGTGTGGAAGTTCACTTGACAGGTATCAAACTGGTTTTTCACTTCTACTGGCAATTATAGGTTACTAGCGTCCCGCCCCGGCTTCGCACGAGTGCAATGCTAATACTAAAATCTTCCTCTTGAATCACTTTATCTATTAAAAAAAAACGCATCAAAATCCGTTGCGTAGTTTTAAAGATTTAAGCATACAAAGGGACATAGGGATATAGGGACAGAGAAAGCGACTTTGTTTTATACTATGTAGTGATGTACCTTCTAAGTTCAAGTTCAAGTCACTCCTTGCGAAAATTTGAAGCACGGCGCGTGACGTTACGCGAAATTTTAAAGCGCTATATCATCTTCATTTTTTGGTAGCCAGACAAAAAAGTAAATAATAAATACGGATACAATATTTTCAGTAATCTATCTGAGGGGACCCTATATATTTTTTTAACCCTATTGTGTTTATTATTATTATGGGCACTACTATATTAGTAATTAATGTAAAAAATATTTCGTACCGATGATAATCGTATCGCACGAAAATAGTGATTTTTAGAACCGAGCATTATCTGAACCCACATAATTCCTCAGTGAATTATCATCATTTGACTTGAATCATCGTCAAACAAAGATTATTTCATTATTTTCAATTGAAATTGAAACAGTTATAAAAATATCTTAACATTTAATTCTCAAAAAAGACTTAGCATAACGTAATCTTACATGATAGTTCTGTCTCTGTCTGCTCTGCTGTAACTTTAATTAAACTATTTGTATTCATAACATTCTTGGGCATAAAACCCGAATTGATCCAATTATCCAGAATATCTGTACTTGGCAACATTGTCCTTAGCATATTTCTCGCATAGATGTACGAATGCGGTGAATACTTATAGACAGTAAGTGCAAAGTCCTTCAAATCGTCCGTGTATTTCGTGGGCATTGCCATGACGAGGCCATTGTTATCCTCTTTGATTTTGTCCTGCAACGAAAGCAGGATCCTTGCTTTTTTCTTCTTCTTCTGCTCGAGAATCTCTTTCTTCATTTCTATGATTTGTTTTAACCGATTCAGGAATCTGTTCTGCCGATTGTGGATCTTCATGTTGACCTTCAGCTTTTCTTTTAAGCCGACGGCTTGTCGTTGCATCATTTGTACTTCTGAGAATAGCTTTAAAACTTCTATGTTGTCTTTTGGTACCGGCTTGTGTATGTCCCCATTTATTTTTTGTTTGTCAGTTTTTTGTGGTGTCTCTGTCTTGTCCTCGTCTGTTTGGTCCTCATCCATTTCGTAGTCCTCGTCTTCATTGTCTAGTGTTTCCTCGTCAATGTATTCAACCTATTGACAAAATTACTTTTTTTTACTTTTTGTTTTGTTTTAATTACTACTAAGTATATTAAAATAACTAAATGCCCTGACCGATCAAAATGGTGATGATGGTGATATTATCGTTTATGGTATTTGATATTGGCGGAATCCTTGTTCTATAACGATGGAAAAGCCATAACCAAAAAGTTGAAGTTTATGTATTTTGTTTGTTTTCATATAATTACTTTTATTCAAAAAAATTAAATAAATACCATAGGTTCTACTTGATTCTTAATACAAAAAAACTTATATTATGACTGATTGATTAGTAATAAAAAAGTGTTGTCGGTGTGGGAGTTAGTTATATACTTACCCCTATACAGTTTAAAGGCCGAAATAGATTAGTTTATTAAAGAAATCAAACGTGTGATTGTCCCAAATTAAAAAAAAAAGTCTTGAAATTGAAGGGACTGACTTAAACTGAGAAAAGAGACTTGACAACAACTCTCATTGCAAAGTCAATTAATAGTTCAGCATTAGATAGCAAGTTTCCAGTAATGTTAATGTCACTGGAAAATGGTCAATCTTTCTACCAATACGAAAGAACTTACAGTACGAAAAACAACCCGAAATTACATATTTTCAGATATCCCGTGATAAAATCTTATGTACACTGTGCTAGATGAAGCGAAGAGGATCGGCAAGACTTGGAGGCAAATCAAGCGCGAAGCTCAAGACCGAACGGGATGGCGAGTCACTATTGATGCCCTCTGCCCCATCTAGGGGACTTAGTATCATAAGTCAAGTAAGTAAGTCACATCGGAAGTCATCTATGTACTATGATCACACGGATTTACTCTGTTAAAAGTTCATATCAATGGTAGTAACTTTTTTGATTTGATTTTCTCAATACTCAATATCTTTATTACGTTAATCTGTTTCCTGTGTGCGCCATTAAAGAGTGATAGAATTGGTCAAAACGGCGGGCTTGACGCATTGTGTGATATGGATTTACTTGCTGCTACTTGCCTTCTTCTTTAATCAGCGGTGATATGTACAATCAGAATTAGCTAGCCGACAGTTAGCAACAAACTTATTGTCATATTGCAGAACTTAATACCGGATCTCCACTTAACTGGTAGATAATGCCTTTAGGCATTAAGTTCGCCATGTTTACATTTTCTTGGTTCATGAAGTTAAATAAATAACCCATAAAGATGACCTCTTTAGATTTAGAGACAAAAAAAATACTTTAGATTTAGAAAACAATACTTGCAGGCACCGAACAGAAATAAACGTACCTCTAAAACATGCCTCGGCAGCTTCAATGATGGAACAGCTTTATCTACAAGCACCATTTCACGGTCAGCATCGCAGATGAAGGAGTCTACGGAGAAATGCTGGATACAGATGTAGGAGTAGTCTGTCGGCGTCCAATTGTTCCTTCCTGTGAGGTCTGTCCATATCTGTTTAAAGTGTGGGTCTTCTGGGAACCTGATATTGAAGTAATTAAATGAGTTTTCAATTTGATTGGAACGCAACCAGTTCCTGTTAAGTTGTTATCGCAATTTTACAGGGAGTCTAGGTTTTTTATTTAATATATATTTGGATTTAGTCATGAAACTTGAAAAAATAAATAATCTCACGCCTTTTATCCCCGAGAGGGTAGGCAGATGGAACTCATTAACAGAAGATCTTAAAAACTTCTTTTACCATTGCTACAATACCAATACCAAAGCTACAATATCCCTGAGTAACATAGGCTATATTTTATTACCATACTCCCACGGGGAAGGGAACTACGCGGGTGAAACCGAGCAGAACCGCTAGTTAATGATAAAAATGTATTTATAGCTTTCGCAACTCAGTGATAGTGTTACATGCTCAGGATTTGAATCTCTGAACCTATGTTACCTGAAGAATTCCTCAGAGCTTAAGTTTTTGGAGTCATCACAGCCCAACACGGCACATGTCTTGGTGATCTCCGTGTCAGTGTCCGTGTTGTGTTTTAGCTCTGGAGCCACCATAGCTGGAAAGGGAAAACATTGTTTTTTTTATAAAAAAATATATATAAATGCTAAGTATATCTATGCCTTTACCCCTAAATCCATCCACTTTTCACCAGTACATTCTTTTAACCCCTAAACATAAAATGTGGTGAAGACGTTCGACAATGGTGCTTTTAGACTTTTGTAATTTTCTTTAACTACAGCTATAACTCATACAGTCCTACATGAGTATTAACAACTACAAATTTAGATCACCTTAGTGTGATTTAGTGTTATCACCTACAGGTTCATGAATAAGCATGTAGTATAGTGAAGCCGCTTTCCGCTGTCTGTACACTTAGATCTTTACACTACACAATGGATTTGGATGCGGTTTTCACAAATGCGGTTTTGACACATATTCAGGATAGCTTATGTCCACAGGATAGCTTATGGTCTTTAATCCTACTATTACAAAATTTCATCTACCTATAAAACTAACCAACTTACTCTAGAGCAGTGATAGCCTTACAGTTAAAGAGCCTGCTTGACATGATAAAAATCAGTGAGGCTCGGGTTTGAATCCTGGCATGTACCAATGAGTTTTACAAAACTTTCGTACATATTTATCACTAGCTCGACGGTGCAGGAAAATATCGTGAGGAAACCCGCAGGTTCCAGAATTAATTCTGAGACATGTGTAAACAGACCCGGTCCGGCGATGGGCTCACCACCTATAACATTTAGGGGTTAAATATTCTCGTAAAAAGTGGGTATATCCAGATGGAATACCTCTTCCTACCCCCTTGGAGATAAAAGGCGAGAGATCATTAATAATACTCTAGAAATTTAAATGTAAAAAAAATATGTAGAAGAATAAACATTAATAATAATATGTTCTTCCTCAACATGGAAATATGTCAACCACATTTTTTTCATTGGTTCATAAATAATCTTTTGAAAGATGACAACAACAACAATTTCTTTTATTTCATAACAGAATGCTTCTGCTTTCAGACAATGTTCTTTCTTTGACATGAGTCTTATACCTGTCTTATCTAGTGAAATCTCAGAGAAAACATACTCATATGATAATGGTTATCAACTTTATGGACAGGCCTAGAATCTTTGACTGATGACCCTATACATTACCACTGTGATGCCAAGATTTTAATGATAAAATCTTCAAAAACAGTTAGTCTAGCTAAGTCGTGTCTCCGCTACCATATCAGTTACGAATCCATAACATAATTTATTCGAGCCTAAAAATGGGTCAAAATAAACACAACATACCTATAGGCGTAGACTTTGACTTGCTCTCTGTAAAATCCGAGACATTATCCTTCATTTTAAGTAGTCCTTGATTAAAATTCATGTGAGTTCTGAAATTTGAACGATAAAAGAATGTTGCAGCTGCCCAGATCGAAAGGAGCGGCGCCGCGCCGATCTCTTGATGTTAGGTTATTCACCAAATTTAACTAAACTACATGTCAAATTCAACACATAATACATAAAAACTATTGATATGTAATTAAACTTATCAGTTTAATAGTAAAATATAGTTAAAATTGTGTTAATTTCACTAAATTCAATTTACATCACAAAACCAATCAGATGTCATTATTTTTTGAATTCTACTTTGGTTATGGTATAGAGTATAGGGGACCGCTTTTTTTTTGTGAAACGCCGGTTTTTGGATCTTTCATAAAGTATTTTACCTTCTATACATAAATGTTGATAAAATTTATGCAAATTACATAGTCATGTGCAAATGCAGAAATGAGTAATTAATAATCGGCTCATTTTATTATTCGTACACTTATAGATTTTCCTGAACGCATTCTAAATGAATATAGCAGTGTTTCCCTTTTGAAGAATTCAGTTTTCAGGAGATTAAGTATTGTTATAGCATTTCATTTACTTTTGTATTTTAAGTGGACTTAACTCACAGCCATGTAGCCACGTAGTGTGAAGTATTTTTATTTTTTCTGATAATGCTATTTGTTTTCAAAAAGTTTATTTTAAGTATATCTCCGTACCAGAGTTGTATCTGTACATTTTAACTAATAGTTACGAATCTTGATTGAATTGATACACATTAATAAATCCTAGCACTAAAGAGCAGTGATAGCCCGAACGGTTAAAGAGCCGGCCGAAAATCAGTGAGGCTCGGGTTCGAATCCTGGCATGTACCAATGAGTTTTTCAAAAACTTACGTACATATTTATCACTAGCTCTACGGTGAAGGAAAACATCGTGAGGAAAACCCGCAGGTCTCGGAATTAATTCTGAGACATGTGTAAACAGACCCGGTCTGGCGATGGGCTCACCACCTATCACGTTTAGGGGTTCAATAAATCTCGTGAAATGTGAGTATATCCAGTAATGGAATACCTCTGCCCTCAGGGATAAAAAGGCGTGAGATTATATTATTATTATATTATATTTATAAATCCTCTTTTTGTAGTCGGTGAAAATAAAAGTTATTAAAAAAAACAAGGACTAACTAAAATCGAAAGTGGAAACATTATAATTTTTAATTTCCGCCAAGTCATTCATTCAATAATTTCAATTTATTCACGACGACTAGAGTGTCGGTCGGTCGTTGTCGAAAACTGGCGCTGGCTGTCGTTCGTTCGTAGTCATTCAAAATAATACGTAATTTTGGACGAGGCCTTTGTTGTTATAATTTTTATGTTATTGAAATTGCGATTAAAATGGTTGACCCAATATTTGACTATCAATTCAGGCTGATTTTAATCGGGGACAGTACAGTGGGCAAGAGCTCGTTGTTGAAATATTTCACGGACGGCAAATTCGCGGAGGTAAGTTTTCCATTGTTTTCGTACTAAAACTCAGAGTACTGGGTTTAATTGCGCGGTAATTTTCAGCTATCCGACCCAACTGTGGGGGTTGATTTCTTCGCGAGAATAATAGAGGTGCAGGACGGGACGAGAATTAAGCTCCAACTGTGGGATACCGCTGGGCAGGAACGGTTTAGGTCCATAACAAAGTCTTACTATAGAAACTCAGTTGGAGCGTTACTAGTGTACGATGTGTGTAATCGATCGAGTTTTGAGCACATACCACTGTGGATGATGGAAGCGAAGAGGCACATTGAACCCCACAGGCCCGTGTTTGCACTGGTGGGCTGCAAAGTGGATCTTGTGGGCACAGACAACAAGAACGGAGCTAGAAGAGAAGTCTCGTGCGAGGAAGCGAGGATGTTTGCAGAAGAAAATGGTAATTTATTTACATAAATTTGAAACATGATAAACATTTTTGTGTATGAATTTGCATAGAGAATTTGAATGCCATCAGTTTTTTTCTTATATAATATATTGACGGGCCTGTTAGCTCAGTTGGTACTGTTGGTAGTGACCCTGCCTTCTGAATCGAAGGTCGCGGGTTTGATCCTCGCTCGGGGCCAACATTTGTGTGCATGAACATGTCTGTTGGCTTTGTGTCTGGTTGTTTAATATTTATTTAACTATGTTTATAAGTTGCTTAGTCCCTATAGTACAGGCCCTGCCTTGTTTGGGACTAAATGTGAAAACCGTGTGTGACTTTTTCCCACAATTATTATTAATTACAAAACTTGTCTCAAAAGTCTTAATGTTACAGGTCGGGTCAACATACTGTAAATGTCCCATAGTATTGAGATTTCAAGGTCAATCTTAGTAATGCCCTTGTCAGCTGATTATTATACAGTGACCTTTTGCTTAACAGTGACTTTATTTACTTGAACTGGCACACAAATTTTAAAGTGCTTAAACATATTTAAATTTATAGAAGTGAGATTTGCACTTCTTTTTTTATCACGGTTTATCAATATACAACATGTAACAGAATAAGCGCAATTCCTGAAATCAGTTTGTTCAGTATCAACTACTTATTCGATTTTAGCTATTTTTAATATGTGTTAAATTTTTCAAAAAAATGAATTAGCGTAGCTGAATTTAGTGCTTTCTATGGAAATCATGCCATTACTAATCGATATTTAAGAAAATTGGTTAGTCACAACTAGAGTTCGATTGCATCATATTTTTTTATATTAATATACTAATTGGGGTTTATGAGGAATTGCGCTTTTTCTGTTACGCGTTGTATATGCAATCAGTCTCCAAATCATAAGCAGATTTCTTAAATGAGTTATTATGTGCAGAGTAATTTATCCAGTGAGAAGTCCCTCTTTTTATTTTTGGGCAACTTAGTTACCTACTCAGGTACAGCCAGCCTTTTGAGTCCACTCTTCATAAGGATATTATATTATCCTGATTGTTTATTCTGTTTCCTCCTAAGAATCAGCCATTATTGTCGTGTTACTAATATAGCAAGTTTACAAAAATAACTTAATAATCATGGTCATATCATACTGTGAAAGGATTTCCTGTTGTCTTGTTGGACTTTTTTTTCTTTCCTTTTCTTAATGCAATCTGTCCTTGGACATTCAGCAATGATGATGGTATAAATATAGCATTGCAAGGTGTGGGACATGTGTTCCACCCTTATAAATATTTATCTATTCTAAGATCAGCCCTCCTAGTCAAGTGGCATTGTACTACATCTAATCGAATGTTCTTTAAGATTGACATGTATGGGATTGATATAAGCACTTGCCAACGAGCGCTAACGCTAATGTCAATCCCATTCATGTCAAAAGAACATTCAATTAGATTGTGCAATGCCACTTGGCTATGGGGGCAGATCTTGGGGTGTTTTCCTTTTCAATCTTTTGAAGGTTTTAGGATTGCTCGTTAGTTCCTTTGCCATTGGATTAGGATGTTGCTTGAGTATATTTCTGTATATGGCAGTTGTCTTAATTTGTTCTTTAACTGTAGGCATTTTTAAGTCATGGTGAATGTAGTCGTTTGTAAAATACCAGGGTGCGTCTGTTATTAATCTGAGAGTTATTGACATTAAGTAGAAAAAAAATGTGTAGTCTGATGGGAAACATTAGGAGGAAACTAGCAGACCCCAGAATTAGTTCTAAGGCATGTGTAGCACCTAGTCTAGCGATGGGGTTATCACCAGTCAAGTGGTCACTAAAGTCCCTCTGAGACAAAAACATTATTTATTACTAGCAGTGCCCAGGTTTCACCCGCGTAGTTCCGCGTAGTTGAATACGGGGATAAAATATAGCCTATGTGTTATTCTGATGTATAAGCTATATAACTGTAAAGTTTCATCAAAACCTGTTCAGTAGTTTTTGCGTGAAAGAGGAACAAACAACCATACATCCATCCATACAAACTTTCGCATTTATAATGTTAGTAGGATTATTGATTAACATTCTATGACATAAAAAGTGGAAAGTTAAATAAAAGCTTATAATAAGTATCAAGTATACATCTTGCATCACAGTAATATAATCTTTCCATTCTAAACTCAGTCACTATTTCTGCTCTAATTAATCTGTTCTGCTATTACAAAAATTATGTAACATGTTTAATAATTAAGAACATTATAATTCACATTCCAGTGCTGTTAATTACATATTTAATTGCAATGATAATGTTATAACAATGACCCGTTTGGCTTTCTGAGGATTTGGTCTGGCAATCAAAGGTCTTAGGGTCAACAGTTGTTTAGATTTAATTTTAATGATTTGTGTAATCTAACTTGACAAAATTCTAGTCTAAATAGCAGTGATAGCCTTACGGTTAAACAGCCTGTTTTTCATGATGATAATTAGTGAGGCTCGGGATCGAATTCTAGCATGTCACTAGCTCGCTCGACGGTAAAAGAAAACATCGTGAGGAAACCCAGAATTAATTCTGAGGCATGACTGAACATATTGAGATGTCATTGTCATCCAACTATAACCATTGACATTTAGTGGAATTGGCCCCCTGGCCCGACGTTGGGCTCACCACCTATCACTTTTCAAGGGGTTGAATATACTCGTGAAAAGTGTGTTTTTCCAGAAATTTAATACCTGTGCCTACCCCCTTGGGAATAAAAAGCGCTATTTTTTTATTTCAGTGTCTTCTGTATACAATTCTCTATTAATAATCTCTTTTAATATCTCTTCTAACACCAGTACAGTCAAGAGCATGCTAAGCTTGACCCTTTGCACTTTGATCCGGCCCTGTATTATATGGCGCGCAGTATAAATCAGAGCTCAGCTTAAACTGGTAGTGTAAAGCTTGACTTGCTCTTGACTGTGACCAATGGTATAGTATACCTGACCTGAAAACATACTATGAGTTAGCAAAATATTTTATGAGTATGAGGCTTCTCGAATATTCATCTTGCCATCCGGTCAACAAATGGTGCTGTTTTAACCAAAAAAAGACACACAGACGTTGCACTCTTAAAAAGCAGGAGAAACAAACCCTGGCTGTAACATTATGATGATGATTATACAATTGATGTGTTGACATTCTCTGTTTCAGGACTTCACCATGTGGAAACATCAGCCAAAACAGGCTTAAACGTCGAAGAAGCGTTTGTTCTAGTCGCTCAAGAAGTTTACAACCGCATCCAGACTGGTGAATACAAGGTAGAAGACGGATGGGATGGAATAAAAACCGGTTTTAACCGACCCAACGGAATGGACTTCAATTTACTTGAAGCTGAAACTGTCCAGTCGACTTGCTGCTAGAAAATATGTTAATTAGTTGTAAATAATGACTCATACGATGGTAATTTAAAAAATATATAAGCATAATTTTGTAACATGCAGAAGTTAGATAAGGTTCAGTGTAACAAGGTGTTTCGGAGCCATAGTACATTTTAATAAGTACGAATACGAATATATTTTGGCCACTAAAAATATAATTAGTTATGAAAATTCTAAATTTTTAACTTGATAGGTATCAAGGGTAGATATAGATACATAATGTATTGATTAAGGTATTTCTCGTCTTCTCCATTTTGGACTAGCTCAAACTGTCTATTGTGTTCATGAACACACAAAAAGTTGTAAATATTTATTATTTTCCGACATTTTCCGTGTCCAGAAATTTAACCAAAGAATTTGAATTAAAAATGTATTTATTTTGAAAACATCCACCAGAAAAACTTCATTTGGATTTGTAAAGTTGCAATCTACTAATATTTACTAACATAATATTTTTACGTAAGTAAAGAAATTGTACCTGCGACACAATTTGTTTTATAAATAATGTAATGCATAATTTAATAAATTAAGATAATATTTTGTTAAACAAAACTGGTAAATGCTCATTTGTATATATTTATTTTTTATACCTGGCAACTCATAGCATAATGGCATTGCAACATTTTTTTTATTTTTATATCTAAAAAAAGTAATAGGCATGCACAATTGCACATATTTATTCCTTTTGAGTAAATTTAACTCGTTAGTGTAGTAGGTACACCTTAGTAATAATAAAAGTTTATTAATAAATAAAAGTTCTATACTACAGACAGTAAACATTCTAAAACCAATCAAGTAACAAAAAAGGAAAAAATATTTCAACTTAAAGTATAGTTTAAAACTCTTCAGGAAATCAAAAGCATTATTTTCGTTTTTTTTTTATATCTTAAAGGTAATTAATAATTTTACCTTGCGCCTGCGGGATTTTGCTGCTTTACCGCCTACTACTTAAATCTCAAATAGTGCAAAACAGATTCGCTATCGGCTTGTCTGTGTCTTTTCTAAACTACCCAACGGATTATGATACAATTTTCACTATAAAGAATTGAGAAAGTTGGTATACATATGAACATACTGCACTCGTGTGAAGCCAGGGAGGGTCGCTAGACTATTACAAACAGAATCAATGAAAAAAAACGTGTAAAATAAGCCAAGGTATTTTGGCTTTATTTTTAAACTGGTCCGTCCATACGCAATCGGGCACGCAAATGAGATTTATCAGTTTTGCTATAAGTAGTTATTGATTTGCCTCAGATCTTAAAATAACTGCCTTATGGACTTAATCGTTACACGCGTGGCGAAAGACCTTGGATTCAATGTATGAATGTATGTACAATGTAGTGAACAGGAAATCGAGCATACATTAATTTAGAGAAAGTATTAATTCTATGATAAAGTAAATAAACAGTGCAAGTCGTATATATAAACAAACACTTAAAAATAGTTTTCTTCTTAAATTTTATTTACGTGAAACTAAAAGTCTAGAACATACTAAGGTTTCTGACTCAAAGCGTACCTGCGCGGGACCCTGTCGATCCGTTATATAGCGCTGTGTCCTCTGAACCATATTGAAATTTTCAAATATTCACTATGACCGCTATAACAACTACAAAATTTAAAATGAAAAGAGGTCTCCATAAAAAAAGATGTTTTTATCTGCGGTGGTACGGAAGCCTTCGTGTGATATCGACTCGCATTTTTTATTTGACTTCCTACTCAAATAAATGTTTTACACTGATACAGAAGTTTAAGGCAAGCGATCGAGGTACGGCAATAGGGATTATTTATGTCACTTTTTTGTTAATGTAGGTACACGCAGCAATCAAAGTAGACAATGCGTTGAACTACTTTTGTTGCTGTCTGTACCTCTTGTAATGTGCGCTGTTATTATAATGCTCTTTATGAAGTAAAACATTTTTGTTAATTTAATTTGTGTTTTAATGTTAGTTAAGTATACGTAAATCTTTTCTATCTAATAATAATAACATTATGGATGATATCATCGAATACGCAATAAAAAACACTACCTACGAACCATAAAGCAGACCTACACCCAGATATATTCATTTATACAAATGTTGATTCTGAGCGGGATCGAACCTGCGATCTCTAACACAATAGAACATAATACTCCCCCTACCTCCTACACCGTCCTAGCCCCTCCTACGTCCTCCTACCTACTACTACCTCCTACTACATCCTCCTACCACCTCCCCCTACCTCCTACACCCTCCTAGCCCCTCCTACATCCTCCTACCTCCTCCTCCTACCTCCTCCTACCACTTGGAGGAGGTATGAGAGGGTAGGAGCGGGTAGGTGGGAGTGGGTGTGGCTATAGTATAATTTTTTACGACATGTTTTCTCTGCTGTTCAATCAGGAAGTCTTGCTGACCAAGTAGTTATTTTGCGGACCAAGTAACTATTTTGCGGACTGAATGTTTATTATGCAAACCCATGTTATTGTAAGCTGCCTATTTCTGATTTAATTTTTGACCATTATCAAAATTATTTGCCGAACAAGGATTGCTGCCTGATTTTTTTATTTGCGAACAAAATCTTTGTATGCCAAATGATTTAAATGCTGATTTTTTGTGGCTAACCAAATTTTATTATTGCTGCCCATTTAATTACTTCTCATTAATAATGGCTAATTATTAGTTAATTAGCCATTATTAATTCATAGCTTAGTACTTATGTAAGTAGGTACTTTGGCTGGCCAATTTGGTATGTAAATAAATCGGGGTGCTGTTACACATGACTCAGTAGTTCTGTATTATAATCTATTTTCATTCACCGTTGAGCTATTGATGAATATGTTGGTAAGTGCTTGAAAACATCATTGGTGCCTTCCTCAGGGATCGAACCTGAGCCTCACGCTTGAAAGACAATCTCACTAACCACAGGGCTAACACTGCTGATCGATAATGATCCTTGGAGGAAACCTAGTTTCTGTGTTACCTAAGCAGACAAGATAAATATTCGGCCGATAGTTACTGGATTTGATTAGGGTCACAGTGCATTGTGTCAATGTTGAAGTACAAAATAGTGTGCTCATTTTAGTAGCCTAGATAAGTGACCCAAATAATGCCTAAAATCCGCATTATCTCAGCCCTGCGATGTCTGGTGTGGATGTCACAGAATAACTTAAAAATCGAAATTTCTTTTTAAGAAACTTAAGTACTTTACGATTTCTAGGCACGAAATCCAAAACGCAGGAAACTATAAAAAGTCTGTGTTGCAAAAACTATACTTGAATTGACATTGACAGTTGACTTTTACCCACCACAGTTACCCACCCCACAGAGGCGCTGAGGAAGAGAATTGTTTGGAGTTTTTCGAAGGAAAGATCCATTTTTCATTGCATTTATCAATAGTCTTTACCAATTATAATAAATACAAATTAACACAAGAACAATAAACAAAATGAACATGTCGTCTAGTCGTTCTAAAACCTCGATCCTCGACAAACCCCTGAGCAAAGGTAAAGGGGAGGTTTCTCTAGCATTTTACGCCTTGTTATTCTCCGAAATTGTTCAATATTGCCAGAACCGGTCACATTCTGTACAGGAACTCCAGAACAAGTAAGTTATGAACGCATTTTACGGCTGAATTTGTGAAAAAAAAACCTCCGAGAAGGAAATAGTTCAACCGCCTTTAACCTATTCTGGTTGTTACAGATTATCAGATCTTGGCCAAGATGTGGGTACAAGGGTACTGGATCTGTACTTTGTGAGGGAACGAAGCAGCAAGCGAGAGATTAAATTGCTCAACATGCTGCTTTTTGTGAAATCCACACTGTGGAAGGTGCTATAAACTTATATGTTACTTTATACTTTGATCTTATAATTGCTACTTTTTACTTTCATCTGTCTCATAGTCTTAGTTAAAAGTAGCAACCTAGCAATACAAAGACAACCGTCTTCTAGGAATTTTTCTACATTTATATAATAAAAAAATAAGTTAAGATTGTTGGAAGTGAGTCCACCTGTAATTCATAAAGAATGGGTTCAGTTCCAGGCACAGAGATTAAAATATAATAGGGCATAGAGGGGACAAAGCAAGGAAAACATGAAGCCGAAAAGTTATTCCAAGTGGAATAAGTCTAGTAAAATTTCGACCAAATGACAGCTCACGTTAATACTAACTGACATGACGCTTGAGCTTCAAACACACTTCAAAGTTTTTTATGAAAATATTCCCAATGCCCCCTCTATGTCCTGTTATATTTTAATCTCTTTGGTTCCAGGTCATGTACCATGCATATGTACAGTGAAGTGCATGTGGAGCTTGACACATTGGACTTTGTTATGTTCTTATTGCAATCGCCTCATAGAGCAGGTGTAAATCTTAATGTGCCCTTGACGGTACCAACAAGTTTTACAACTTGTCACAAACAATGTTTCAGGTTCTGTTTGGAAAGGAAGCAGATAAGTTAGAACATGCAAATGATGATGAGCGAACATACTACATCATTGAGAAGGATGCCTTAGTAAGTTTCATTTGTTTAATTTATTATTTATTTATTCATAGCCTTGTGTCGGATTGGGCGCACAATGCCACATTCGCAAATTGCCACATTGACGCAAAATGCCACATTCGCAAAATACCACATTAGCAAAATGCCACACTACAGAGGGCCATACTTGTTCAACTGCCTTTCTTGCAGTATGTTCGGGAGTGTGACATTATGCGAAAATGGCATTTTGAGAATGTGGCATTTTGCGAATGTGGCATTTTGAGAATGTGACATTTTGCGAGAATCTAATGTGTCATTTTGCGAATGTGGCATTGTGCGCCTAATCCATGTGTCGTCCTCCCATAGGAGGAGCAGGTATTACTTGGAGGAGAAAAGCACAGAACCGCACACTATGGCAAACTCTAGGGAAGGCCTATGCTGGAAAGCAAGACAATCTTTAAGGAAAAAAAAAACAATTGTAATAACTTAGAATGTATATTTTACCAAAAGTAAGATTTTGTTAAATAAAGGCTATTATTGTAGTTATTTATTTGAAATCACAAGCTATTGTACAAAAGGCTAGTCCTCTGGTTGAATATTTGAACTGATTTACTGTCAGTCAGTCAGTTTTAATAAATAGAAGACCTGTTAGGCTTCATACTGTTAAAATCTTAATCTGTTGCATATTTTGTTAGTTATTTAATATTATTTTTACAGGTGAACAAATTCATTAGCGTTCCAAAGGACAAAGGGTCTCTTAACTGTGCTACATTCAACGCTGGAATCATTGAAGCTGTGCTCACTAGAAGTGGATTTGTACGTACATCCTACTAATATAATAAATGCGAGTTTGTATGGATGGATGTTTGTTCCTCTTTCACGCAAAAACTACTGAACGGATTTTGATGAAACTTTACAGTTATATAGCTTGTATATCAGAATAACACATAGGCTATATTTTATCCCCGTATTCCAACGAGAACGGGAACTTCTACGGGTGAAATCGCGGGGCGCTGCTAGTATCATATAATTTTAATTTTCAATTAACATACTTTGATGTTTTTCTAGAAAATCATTGTCCATGATAGCCCTTACGGTTAAAAAGCCGGCCGAAAATCAGTGAGGCTCGGGTTCGAATCCTGGCATGTACCAATGAGTTTTTCAAAAACTTACGTACATATTTATCACTAACTCGACGGTAAAGGAAAACATCGTGAGGAAACCCGCAGGTCTCCGAATTAATTCTGAGACATGTGTAAATAGACCCGGTCCGGCGATGGGATCACCAACTATCACGTTTAGGGGTCCAATGTATCTCGTGAAATGTGGGTATATCCAGTAATGGAATACCTCTGCCTACCCCCTCGGGGATGAAAGGCGTGAGATTATATTATTATTATTAAAATCCATGTTTACCTCGATTGATGAGACTATCTTGGGAGCTTGTCAGTGCTGGATTTGCCTTGGAGGCCAGGAGGCCCGGCTCTAGAGCGGCCAGATTAGGGGCGGTCAATCGTGACCAAAAAAGTCAGTGATCATTACAAAAAATCGAATTCTCTAGAACCCCCAGGCCTTTATTTCAACTTCACCTTATTGGTTATGGCTTCTCCATCATTATAGATTCAATTATGTTTTAGCCTGCCAAAGTGACAGCCCACTGGCATAAAGGAACAACGTACATGGTGAAGTTTGAAGACTCCGTCATCACCAGAGACAAGTCGTTGGATGACCGATAAACATCTTCAATTAATGCTTTATCTTAGTGATTAATATTTAACTTAAATGTATGGATATAGTCATATTATATTTCTTTTTGCTAAGCCATTCTTAATCTTTTACTAACTTTTGCCCACGATTTCGTCCCCGTATTGTTAAAAACACACTCCGTATATGCGCTACGGATTCGTGGTCTACCTGTCATGTTCCCGAGGGGGACAACGAGGCATTCGCATGTGGTAGCTCGGCTTCTAGGCAGCGTATCACGATGACACATACCAGAATTAAAGTTAAACCTGCAAGAATATATCTGAAAAAATCGCATCCAATTTCTTGCAGTAGTTTTGAATTTAAATTTAAAGATTGCTAAGTTGCAAGTTTTGATGTGTTGTCAACTTGCGATTATTGGGAGTTGGGACCCAGCGTTCGCTTTCGAAAATATGCAAAAATTATTAACATTGACACCATATGGTCGTTCCATTTGTGATATACCCTTTGGGGTGGTAGGGGTATACCTCCTAGTGGTCCACCCCGGGCAACGGCACCACTAGCTCATACTTGTGGTGACGGCTAAACGACCCCTACCAGCGGTGGTAGGCCCCGCAAGGGGCCGCCTGGTTTGCGACCACCCTCCCGCCGGATTCAGACGCCAAGCAGCTTGCTGCGTTCCGTTTGTGCGCAGGAGTACCAGAGCCTTTGGGGGATGGAAGGTTGTCAGTTGCGTTGCTTAATGCCGGTTTACGGACTCTAGAGTGACGTTGAGCCGAGTAGCTCACGCTGGAGGGTAGCGGGATCCGAGGCACGGTCTTGCCGGTGGCCGACCGCAGGAAGTTGGGGGCCCAAGTAGTGCGCCAGCCACGTGCCAAAGGCTGCCCCGCCACCTCGCGAAAAATCCTGGAATGGCTCCACCGTGCCAGTTGGCGACTGGATGGGAGGACCCGGTGGCCATTTCAGGGCGGCTCGGGCGTCCCCGCAGTCTCCATGTGAGCTCCTCATTGTTTGGCCTAGCTCAAGTGATCCGCTTGGTTAAAGCAGCGCCTTGTCATCCGACTGTCACCCAACCCTTACTCCAAAAAATAATGAGCAAGTCCAAAAAGAAGAATAAGGTTAAGAACCGGCAGCACTTCCTCCCTTTGAAAGTGCACCTCACCAACATCCGGGGGTTGCACTCCAATCTCGATCCGGTCCACCACCACCTTGAGACCGAGAAGCCGCACCTGTTCTTCTTGACAGAGACGATAATTAAAACCCCAGCGGACGCGGCGTACCTCAACTACCCAGGCTACTCACTGGAACATAAGTTCAAAGAGCATGCTGGGGTCTGTGTATACGTCCGCGACGATATTTGCTACAAGCGTCTCCGCTGCCTTGAGGGTCCTGGGTTTTCGACTTTGTGGATTATCGTGGACACAGGCGCAGAGAAAACTCTGTATTCCTGTGTATACCGATCGCACAGCGGGAACCAGGAGACAACTAAGCTTTTTGACCACCTTACTGAGATGGCAGATAAAGCCCAACAACAGTACCCAACGGCGGAACTCGTATTTCTCGGGGACTTTAACGCCCACCACGAGGAGTGGCTGTTTCCGTACGAGAAAACTTGCCACGCCGGGAGGGAAGCGCGCAAATTTGCAGTATCGCTGAACCTTACCCAGCTGGTAAACGTTGCGACGAGGGTACCGGATGTTGCTGGCCATACACCCAATTGCTTGGACCTTCTGCTGACAACAGAACCAGACAGGCACTCGGTTTCGGTCTCGGCTCCACTGGGTTCGTCCGACCACTGTCTGGTGAAATCCGTATCAATCTGTTCTCCTCCTGAAGTCTGCCCCAGGGGCACGAGAAGAGTATGGCGATACGAGTCAGCAGACTGGGATGAGATGCGGCATTTCTTTGCATCTTTCCCTTGGCGGCTGGTCTGTTTTTCTTCGGGTGACCCCTCGTGCTCTGCTGAGGCTGTTGCGGACGTGATTCGGCAGGGAATGGAATATTTCATTCCGTTCTCCGACCTCTCGCTCGAGCACAGAGCTCAAGCATGGTATAATGCGGATTGTGCCCGTGCTGAGGCCCGCAAACAATCTGCATACCAAGCTTGGGTGCAAGCCCGCGATACTAAAGCTGGGGCTCAGAGGGTTCGCACGAAGAAGAAAGCCTTTAATTCTGCCGCTAAGTCCTGCAAACGGGTACTCCGGAAGGCTCGATTTGACCATGTCAGTCGTATAGGAGCCAAACTTGCC
The DNA here is from genome assembly GCA_963855545.1 of Ethmia dodecea. Lineage (NCBI taxonomy): Eukaryota > Metazoa > Arthropoda > Insecta > Lepidoptera > Depressariidae > Ethmia > Ethmia dodecea. The sequence continues at coordinate 1,528,097 of OY979448.1, forward strand.
TCCTACCCTCCCGGTAGTAAGCAGTTTTGGTCCCTGTCGAAAGCGGTCGAATCCAACTTCTGCCGTCCCTCACTGCCACCCTTGCAGAAACCTGATGGCACGCTGGCCCACTCCGCAACGGAGAAAGCGAATTTATTTGCTTCCTTGTTTGCGAGCAATTCACGTCTTGACGCAGGCTCAAAAGAACCGCCATCTATACCTCATTGTGATTCCTCAATGCTGGAAATTGCGATTCACCAAAAAGAGGTACGCCGGGCTCTGCAGAACCTCGACGTGAATAAGGCCAGTGGACCAGACGGTATACCTGCACGTGTACTAAGACAGTGTGCACCTGAGTTGTCTCCTGTATTGACACGCCTGTACCGCCTCTCTCTCCAAACTAGAACGGTGCCAAAATCTTGGAAGCTTGCTAATGTGCAGCCAGTACCCAAGAAGGGTACGCGAGCCGATCCCTGCAATTACCGACCAATCGCCATTACCTCCATGCTCTGTAAGATCATGGAAAGGGTTCTCAACGGCAAATTGCTGTCATATCTAGAAGAAAACGACCTGATCAGTGACCGGCAATATGGCTTTCGCCGCGGTCGGTCTACTGGGGATCTTCTAGTGTATGTTACGCACTGCTGTGGCGAAGCCATTGAGAAAAACGGGGAAGCGCTTGCTGTTTCTCTCGACATCTCAAAGGCTTTTGACAGGGTTTGGCACGCAAGTCTCCTTAGCAAGCTTCCTGCTTATGGCATCCCTTCTGACTTTTGCAGGTGGGTGTCGGACTTTTTGAGCGAACGGTCAATCAGAGTGGTCGTTGACGGCTGCTCTTCGGACCTCATGGCCATTGACGCCGGTGTTCCTCAAGGGTCTGTTCTCTCTGCAACCCTCTTTCTGCTCCACATCAATGACATGCTACAACCTAGCATTGTTGGCTACGCAGACGACAGTACGATTGTAGAGAGATATTTGGCCAGTGCAAGAGCCAGTAGGGAAGATATACGTTCACAGAGAGAGGCCATGGTAGAGCGAACGAACTTGGCCTTAAGTCGCGTCTCCCAATGGGGTGACGCTAATCTGGTCACTTTTAATGCCACCAAGACGCAGGCCTGTCTGTTTTCCGCTAAACGGAGTCCATTTGACCTGACTCCTACTTTTCGGGGTGCATCTGTACCTACTACCGGCAGCCTAGAACTTCTTGGCATGGAGTTGAGTTCAGACCTCAACTTCGGCACCTATATTGAGTCCAAGGCACAAACTGCGGCCAAAAAACTGGGCATCCTTAATAAGGTTAAGCGATACTTCACACCTGGACAGCTTCTAACACTCTACAAAGCTCAAGTCCGATCATGTATGGAGTATTGCAGCCACCTTTGGGATGGCTCAGCTAAATACCAACTCGCCGCTTTAGACTCTGTAGAGCGCAGAGCCAGGAGAATGATTGGTGACGAGATGATGGTGACTAAGCTGCAATCTTTAGCCCATCGGCGCAAAGTTGCCAGTCTGTCGGTATTCTATAGATTGCATTTCGGGGAGTGTGCCCAAGAGCTGCACGAGCTCATCCCACCTTCCCCTTTTTACAATCGGACTTCCAGACGCACGGCTGGGCTTCATCCCTACTTGGTGGATATCCCACCTATACGCACAAAGCGCTTTTCAAGTTCTTTTATTATGCGCACCGCCAAGGAGTGGAACTACCTGCCGGCGTCTGTATTTCCGAGTTCATATAACCCACAAGCCTTTAAGGATCGAGTGAACAGGCATCTTCTGGGCAAGCTCGTCCCAACGTAGGCCCCGTCTTTGCTCTCGGGCTAGTCTGGGGTCAAGAGCAAGCCCATTTTTTAGTAAAAAAAAAAAACCTACCTAACTTTTGAGATTTTACGCCCAGAAACGGGGTCTGTTACATTTACTCTTGATTCGTGTTTAATCTACGTAGGTGTAGGTACAGTCAAGCGCACATGAAAATTTACACTTGTAGTGCTAGTCTGACCTCTAAGGTGATTGTAATAAGAACTTAACAAAGTCCAATGTGTCAAGCTCCACGTGCTCTTGACTGTACCTAATTCAATAAAAATTGTGAGCTCTGCATTTTCAATAATTTATTGGAATTTAAACAACCTGTCCCTGTATCGAAGTTCTCCACAGCGTATAGCTGTCTCTCTCTTACTCCGATCATTCCAGATCACAGTGCCGTAAAGAACCATCGGAATCACAACGACGAAAATCGCCTGCATGGCATTCGAGAAGCTGGGACGGAAGTGATCAAACTGCGTGGTTTTTAATGCGAGCCACTTCATCAAGGCCGGATCGAACTGGAAAATAGGATAATATAAGTGATATAAGTATGCGAAGATCTCGTAGCTCTGCGGTAGCAGTGTATTTGTAACGATCACACTGGTTAAGTTATAAGGTTTCTTTTCTTGGACTCAGTTTTTTTTTCTCGGTCGTCTCTTGTGCCCCTTCTAGACGGGATGCCCTTGTAGGCTAATCTAAAGGTCTCAGCACACTTATCAACTCGGAAAGGGATCTTCACCGTATCAACTCAAGTCGTTCAGTATTGTTTGTATGAAACTCCATACTGCAACGCACGCTTATCAGGATCTTAACGGCATATGGCCTCCCCATTGGCGTAGCTAGGGATTTTTCCTAGGGAGGGGCATGGCCCCAGCCATGATCGGCAGGCCAAGGCAAGGTGGTCAATGACTGTCAACGCATGCGCAACTAACTATGTAGTATCAAGTTTGGATTTCAGTTATCCTATCCTATTATACTATTGTTTTCCTTTTATCTGTGTCCTGACCAAAACTATGTAGTTTGTACAGCTATATAGCAAAGATGTTTAAAGAAAAAGTTTCTCTCTCCTAGGAAATACAATGATTTTCATCCGACCTCTTTGATAGCTCACAATGACAAGAGCTCCGCAACAAGGTAAATCAAATCGATGGTATATTATTATGAGATTTATTAGGTATAATTTAGGATAAACTTATTTTATGTATGAGGAAGTGTATTTTTCTAGGGTGGGCCCACAGCTTTCTAGGGTGGGCCCGGCCCACCCTGCCCCCCCCCCCTAGCTAAGCCCATGGGCCTCCCCTCGGGACAAGTACGCGAATATAGGCGAGGGGTGACGTTCCCTTTCCGAGATGATAAGTGTGCTGAGACCTTTAGATTAGCCTACAAGGGCATCCCGTCTAGAAGGGGCACAAGAGACGACCGAGAAAAAAAAACTGAGTCCAAAAAAAGAAAGAAAGTTTAAGCAATTTAAAAATCCCGACGTTCGGTTCGGTTGCATCTCATAACATGTGAAAAAGTCAGACTGTTAGTGACCACTAACTTAACACCATCTCCCAATCCGCGGAGGGCCCATAGTTCCTCATGTGTTTAGGAAGAACCCTTAGCTCAACAGACAGAGGGCTCACGGGGTGTTACGGGTTGATGATGAAGTATACTTAGGTACTATTACTATGGGCCACTGCTTAACTGAGGTAGGTGCGCGAGGGGATGACGTAACAGCACTGTTAAATTTTAATCTAAGTAGGTATATCCATGGGCGTAGCTAGGGGGGGGGGGGGCAGGGTGGGCCGGGCCCACCCTAGAAAAATACCCGTGAACCCTTCCTCATACATAAAATAACTTCATCCTCAATTAGCGCAACCGAAAAAAGTCTTCAAAAAGCAGTGACCAACTTGCCGTGGTCGGCCAAATCATGGCTGAGGCCATGGCCCCCCCTAGGAAAAATCCCTAGCTACGCCAATGGGTATATCTATTGTAAAGTTACCTACATTTCGTTCAAATACTGGTCTGGTGGGTGTGTACCATTGAGTTTAATAACTTACGTACATATTTGTCACTAGCTCTACGATGAAGGAAAATGTCCTAAGGAAACTTGCAAACCCCAGAATTGGTAGTGCATGTGCAATAACACTCTGGTCAAGTGCTCACTACCTGTCACGTTATGACCCAAAAAGTAAAATGGCGAAGTGAGTACTTCCAAAAATGGAATACCTAGGAACCTCCTCGGAAAATGTGCCAGAGCGTATTTATTTCGATTAGTTCTATGACTATTATGGACAACCAGACTGGCTGAAATAGAGACTCAGCTCGCAAGACAGGCGACTTATTATGTTACATGCCTCCCGAAACATGCGCACGTCATGTTGGAGTGCGAAGGCGTTTCTCAATTCGAAGCACCATGGATCCCCGAGGTCGCTCCTCGAAGCCTTGAGGACCTTAAGTCGCTGCTGGGCTTCATTTAGGAGCTGGGATGGCGAGAGTGGAGCCAAAATGGGCTCAGAAAAGAGGTCTAATTGCGGAAACAACCCCGCATGCCTCCTGAAGCACGGAGATATGATGTAATCCAATAAAAGTAGGTATTGTTCAACCAACATTACGGAGATTACGCGTAATGGACTTACAACATGGCCAGCTTCTTTAGAATGCATGCATGGATCACTTTTTTTCTTCAAAAACTCAAGTCGTTGTACCTTCCGCCGTTGAATTTGATCCTGAATAATTCTATATTCGATATCAGAAAAATATCCGGCTTGTTCTTGTTTTGACGCCATTATGTATACATATACATTAATATTTTTTTTTAGAAAATAGACTAAATAGTAGGTACAATCGTGATGATGACAACTTGCATCAAGGAGTGTATGCTATAATAGATGCTATTCGAATAAAGAGATTGCATTCGAATTATTAAGATTCTAATTTTGTGGCCAGTGTTTTCATAAAAAATAGTTGAGGAAGAAATACACAAAAATAAAATTTAAATGAAGTTTAACTTTGGATACCTAGTGATAAAGGTTTTTTATGGTTAAGTACATAGTAATAAATTGTGGGACACAATTCCCAGTTATTTTAGCTCCTAACAGGCTGAACCTGAAAGCTATGAGTACTAAATAACAGATGTAAGCATCTACCTAAATACACTGATATTTAACAAACAACCACACAAATGTTGAGACCAAGCGGGAATCAAAGCTCTGGCTCTAAAGGCAGAGCTACATCCAGCTGAGACAACATTTCTATGAATATGTAAATGTAGATAAGTAATTAAATTAAAATTAAAATCTATTTAACAAAATTAACTTGATGCAGGTTTGTAAATAAAAAAAAAGGTGGATTTAATCAACAGATTTTAATTACATGATTAATTTAATTAAACGACTATCTTTTCTACAGATACAGATTGCTTGCGAATACAGAATTATGCAAACTTGAACAATCTATCTCTGTAGCGGAGCTCTCCTTTTCTGATCTTCTGTTCACGTGTATTGCGATCATTCCAGACAAAGTACCCATAAACGAGCATAGGTAAGACTACAGCGCCAATCCCGAATAGTGCAGCGCTCCTGTTAGGTTGGAAAAACTCGAAGTGGGTCACTTTCAGTGAGTTGAACTTTTGAATGGCTGGGTCGAACTGGAAAAAAATGAGATAAGGTTGGTAAGGATTAAAAAAAAATGTTTTTTATTTTCAAACAAAATTACGTAATTGAAGTACTCACAACGTATCCAGCTTCAGCGGAATGTTTCCAAGGGTTCGTCTTCTGTTTAATGAATTCCTTCCTCAGCTCCGCACGCTTAGCAGCTTGCTGTTTAGCAAGGTTATAGTCTGCCTCAGATATACCATAGTTGCTGGCCATTTTAGACCAAATTCTTCGATTTTGCGGTCCACACAGAAACTCCTTGGTAATTTGGCAATATTTATTTTGACATTAGACATGACATTAGCTGTCAAATTTTTGACAAAAATAATATCATGATTGTGGTGAACGCATCCGTAAGTGTATGGAATTGATTGAAATCGGTGATTGCCGGTTTTCGCAGCTCTAGATAAGAACGAATGACCATAAACAAAAAAAATACTGAATGAAGTTACGCCTTCCGGACACCATCTTTTTAATTTTCCGTGTTGTCGTTGTCAGGTCGGCGATTTCGCTAAAAAACCGCAACCATGGGTCGTATGCACGCACCAGGGTAATTTACTTCTTAATTTATTATCACTAAGCTTCTGGCGCCTTTTGTTCAAAGATTGGTTCGAGTTTTTATTCCTAAAGTTCATAGTGATGGCTGCATAACCTATCAAAAATTTGACGATGACCACATGGCGGTATCTGATTGTGTGTGTCTTGTGTTTTCAGTAAGGGTATTTCGCAGTCGGCGTTGCCATACCGCCGCAGCGTCCCAACCTGGTTGAAACTGACTGCTGATGATGTCAAGGAACAAATTTTCAAACTCGGCAAAAAGGGTCTCACCCCCTCCCAAATTGGTGCGTACTCATGTTTTCTTTTCAATTTAGAAGAAATAATTTTAATAGACAGAAAAGTGTATTTAATTTTCAGATTTAAGGTTTTTTTTTATAATTTATACTTTGTTTACGGTGCAATAATTTCATTGTTCTGGATGAAAGACAAAATTCCAATGATAAATGTTAGAACATCTGTATTCCTTATTCAGTGCTCTGAGTTATTAAGAAATCCCATACATACACAATGTTTTTTGTCTGACTATGAGAAACATTACATTTCTTTGCTGCAAATAGGATATATTTCTCCTAATGTATTGAGGAGTTACTCCTAAACCTCAATATCTAATTTACTATCAAATGAACACCATTTACTTAAAAGTTCTTTGAGATCCAGAATAAAATGAATACTGTTTACTTCCAGGTGTCATGCTCAGAGATTCACACGGAGTTGCCCAGGTCAGATTCGTCACTGGCAAAAAGATCCTCCGTATCATGAAAGCTATGGGTCTGGCTCCCGACCTACCCGAGGACCTTTACTACTTGATCAAGAAGGCTGTAGCTATGAGGAAGCACTTGGAACGTAACAGGAAGGACAAGGACAGCAAATTCAGGCTGATTCTAGTTGAGTCCCGTATCCACAGGCTAGCTCGGTACTACAAGACAAAGAGTGTGCTCCCACCTAACTGGAAATACGAGTCGAGCACTGCTTCAGCCCTTGTGGCTTAAGTTTAAATAAACTATATAAGCTCCCTTACTGTTTTATTTCGCTGACAACCTTTTTTAAGACTAGTTTGTAGGCACTGTCACCAGAGCCCTTATGGTTCCTCTTTAGAGAACATTTTTTTTTTGTATTTTAAATTAGGTTTGTAGGCTGACTCAAGTAATGTGTGTGTGAACTGAGTAGGATATTATTTCTTACAGACAGAATTTAAAACAATTTAAATCTGTCACACTACAATAATTATTAATTACACAACAGATTCAAGTATGAATATGAAAGAATGGAATAATCAATAAGAACCCTAGAAGTTGTGTGACACCTTAGGTTGTAAGACTACTAGCTACAAATGGAATAATTGTTCAAGGGGACAAATTATAGGTCACCAAAATAATTAGTTTCCTTCTGTGGTTTCATATACAAATTTAATTATGTATTTTAACTTGGCCAAGGGAGGTACAATATTTTTTTCTGAAACATTTGAAATTTGGGAATATATGAAAATTAATATTTACATTTCTATTATGTGGTTATTTACTTCAGCATATTATAACTCTGATGACTGCATGTAAAGCTGACATGAATTTTACTTGACTGCTTTTTACATATAAGGGTAATGTTTTTCCTGCTCATTATACAGTCAACACTAAATACAGTCAAACAGAATTGGGTATAATATTATTAATATAATATAGAGCAAAGGAACAATAAAATGTATAAGTATAATCTCACGCCTTTTTTATCCCCGAGGGGGTAGGCAGAGGTATTCCATTACTGGATATACCCACATTTCACGAGATATATTGGACCCCTAAACGTGATAGGTGGTGAGCATATTGCCGGACCGGGTCTGTTTACACATGTCTCATAATTAATTTTGAGACCTGCGGGTTTCCTCACGATGTTTTCCACGACATGACAATAAAATGTTAGGTATGTAAACATATTTTATTTTACAAAACAATAATCAGTCAACAAAAATATCACATAGAAACAATAAAATTCATAATTTCAATTAAATCTTACTCTAACAATTAACTAAACATAAGGGTTCCAATTGCTCCCATCTTCTGGGTGCAATCTATTTGTGATCAAAAGAACAACATCCACTATCCACCAAATGCCTAACCCTCCCAACGTTAACAATTTTCCTACAGCGGTCCCAGTTTGGCCCAAGCAGAACCGGTCCATCCCCAGAAAGCCCAGGAGAATACTATAGATGAGTGTTGTTGTGAAGTAATGTCCAGAGTACTTGACACACGGGAAACCGTCGCGGAAGAACGAACGAAGACCGTGACACTCTATGCCTTCCAACACCTTGCAATTAACTTTCGTTATTTCAACATCCTCGTAATACACCCCGCCGTATTTGACGCAGCCGTGTCCTGTTGCCTTTTTAGCTGTGTCGTTCCCCTTATGGTCGTGGGGTTCGTCGCATTCGAGGAACTCTAGTGGGAGAAAACTGCACTTTACTAACGGCCCCAATGGTCTGTAAGGCTCTTGGGAGTACGGGTTGCTTTCTGATAGGATTGTTGGTGCAATGATCAGGAGTCCTGCAACTGCGGCGAGGCTGTTCATTGTAGATTTATGTGGCTTGTCCTCATTGAAATTATATGGTATTTTAGGCTGAAACTTCTGAAAAAGCGAATCATCACAAATTCTAAACGCAGTGACGAAAAGTGACGTGACGATGACGTTGACGTTTTAGAGTACGTTTGTAAAGATAATGGAAACCATCGAAAAGTATTCGCGTCTGCGTTATTTGACGAAAGAACGGAGTGAGGAGGTTTTAAAGTAGACGAGTATCTTTTTTTATGTATGATTCGTAAAGCCTTGCCGGTTTCGGCTACAGCAAAGAGATTAAAATATAATAGGACATGACCGCTACATAATCGACATTATCGGGGCGTTGATTCGTAAATAGTTTTAAACGCAATACGAACTGTCACCTGCTGCAGTCACAGTGATGGTGCGTGGTGCGGTCCAAATTGCACTTTTAATTGCGCCGGTGGTACACTGACATGAGCATTGTGACTTATCGATGACGTCATCGATTGGTGCGAACAGTGCCAACAACGAGGAGGTAGTGCAATGTCTCCGGATCTGTCAAACTTCAATGTGCGTGCTGTTTTTTGGTTTGGTGATTGTTCTGTTTTTAAACTTTTTTCTTTTTCGTTAAGTAATCGATTAATTCAAATTAGGTATGTCGTCATTAATATTAACAGAAGTACATTGTGAAGCTTCGGGGGATACTATACGACTGAATTTAACTTCAGAACAATATCAACCTAAATATTAAAAGAACTGTAATTTTTGACAAACGAAAACCTGTTCAAATTGTTTGCATGCTTACAATAGGGTTGTGTCCTACCTAGTCAAATCAGTTACTTTTTACGATCTGTCAAAACGAAATTTTACTATGGAAAATGTACTGAAATAGCAAACCGTGACGTCATAGTTTGTAGTACTCGAGATGAGATCGCTAAAAGCGATAAGACCGCCCATTGTACTTTAGTTAATGTTGGTATCCATATTGTGTTGTTTTTGGTGTACAATAAAGAGTTATTGTATTGTATTGTATTGTACAATTGTAAATTGAAAATCGAAATACATATTTTGAGGTGTTTTGGGATAATCTTTTTAATGTATGACTACTCGCTATTTAATTTCGATGCTGTCAACTACCGAATCGTAATCATTATGAACAGTCGTGCGCGTGCTTACGAACGTATTTACCATTTGCACACAACGAACCGCACCATGACAGCGTCGTCACTCCCTTTCATAGGCTGTCAAATGTCATTGTCACAGTGACACAAAATGTCCGAACAGAATCAGACTTGGTCCTTGCAATGATTTTTCTTTTCACAATTACAAAAAAATAGGTTTATATCGTCAAAATGGAGGTGTTCAACAAGTTCTATTCGTCAGTCAGCAGCACAGTGTCTCAGCTGTCGGGCGTTTTGCCGGGAAACCCGGTGACACGGGAGTTTGAGGCGACGCAGTTCATAGCAACTGCTGGACCAGGTAACAAAAACCTCTCTAATGATTGTTTCAAAACTACTGTTGAACTGTTGACTCATTCATTGAAACCTTGTACTGAAATTGGGCTGTATATATAATAGGTACCCTACCTTATTCTTTATGTTTAATGAAAGGATCTTTTTACATGTCAACTAAGTATTCAAGTTTTTATTGATTATCTTCTATTTTTTCATGACCGCGACTATCAAATCTTTATTTAAGAAATTGCGTAGTAATTAAATTCGGTCATAAAAATAAATAAACAAATTCTTTTTTTTAAGGTCTTTTATGGAAAGTGTACAAAGGTTACAAAAAGTCCACAAAGCAAGAAGCCTCAATATTTGTGTTTGAAAAAAAGAACTTAGAGAGATGGGCGAAAGCAGACAGAGACATTATGCTGGAGATGCTGAAACGTGGCATCATACAGTTGACAAAACTACGACACCCCCAAATACTCACCGTCCAATACAGTCTCGAAGAAAGTAGGGAAAGCTTAGCGTTTGCAACAGAACCAGTCTTCGCAAGTCTAGCCAACATACTAGGAAACACGGACAACATGACACAGCCTATCCCAAGCCATTTAGAGAACTATAAACTTTACGAACTAGAAATAAAGTACGGATTAATGCAGGTTGCTGAGGGCTTAGCATTCCTCCACAATGATGTTAAGCTTCTTCATCACAACATCTGTCCAGAATCAATAATTGTGAACCAACAAGGAGCTTGGAAGATATTTGGGTTTGACTTGTGTATTGCCAATCAAAACTCTGCTGGCTCACCTCCGTTTTGGCCATTCTCTGAATACTGTCAAGCTATGCATCCGCTGACTCAACCCTCACTGGATTATTTGGCCCCAGAATACATACTGTCAGCTACCCATTCTCCAGCCAGTGATATTTTTTCTCTCGGTATGATGATTTACGTACTACACAGTACTGGCCATCAGACTTTAGGTAATGTTGGTACAGATTACATGAAGTACAAGAAATTTGCGAATGAGACTAGAAATCTGCCCGCCTCCCGGTTGCTTTGTGTAACAGAAGGGCTGAGGGATTATGTCAAGCTGATGTTGAATGCTATTCCAGAGTTGAGACCCGATCCACATCAGTTTTTAAAGGTATTTTTATTATTTCTACCAACTAAAAATGAGTGTTAAATACTATATTTAATGGAAATGATATATATACAATATGTATCAGAAAGGTGAAATAATATTGAAGGGTGTATATGTATATCGTGTAACGAAATACCTACAAAAATATCAGATCTAATATAGCAACTTTTTTCTTTCATATAAACTTAATAATTACTTTTTATGTGTGAATTTTCGCCAACCCTGTGATTAAGCGTACGCTCCCTACGCGCTAGTGTCGTTGACCGTAGTAGTGGTAGGTAGCGTTGCGCGCGCAGCTGATCGCTCGCGCCGAGCGCCGCGCCGATCGCCGCCCGCGCCTTAACATACCTACCTACGTACTTTATTCTAGGTTAAATGTTATTAGAAATAATAAAAGTTATTAATAGCAGTAATCATTTATTCAAAAAAAATTAAAGGTAAAATCATAGTTTTTATTCAATAATAAATTTAACTGATCAAAACATTGTCATTAAACAAGTAAAACCTACCTACATACCTACTAGTCATGTAGTTTCATCAAACTTTTACACTTTGGGATTTGGGTCCGACCTACTATTGGTTTACACACACATTAATACCGCACAATAACTTGACTCAAAATGTCCACCCGTGCGCGCAGTGGGTACCACCAGCCGCAGGTCCCGGTACCACGAGTAGGCGTACAGGCGCGCGACCTTGGGGGTTTGAGCGCGGAACGAACCAGCCTCGCGCGGACGGAGACACCTGACAAATTCTCACGAAGCAGCTGAAGGATAGCATCCGCTGCTCGCGCGCTGCTCATCCAGCGGTCTACCTTCGGCGAAGCGCACGTGAGACAGCTCCCTAACTCGACTGATATTGCCATCAGGAGCACCGACACAAAGTCATTTCATAAGATTCACTATTTGAATAATTACGAGACACTGTAACGACTGTTGCGAGTCATATTCTTTGATTATAACACGTCTTCACTCGTTGATAGACAGGAAGCAACTAAGTTCATTGATTTGAAAATGAAAGAATTTGTCGATTTTCTAAAATTTTGTTGTAGGGTTCAGTTGAAAATTAAACATAAACCTATCAAGATAAAAGACCTAAAATAAATTTTAAGCGATACAATGATAATTAATCAATTAATTTCATAATTTACTTTTGTCAATTGTGAAATAATAATAACGAGAAATAAGGTAAAAGACTTAGAATTAGGAATATTTTTTTAAACATACGGAACCACTCAATAAATAGAGGGTGGAGCTAGACTCCTTAATAACGCCGCCGCCGGCCCTTTGACCTTTGCGCAGTGTCCTTATTGGCCAAAAAGGAGCGCGCGGGCGTTCCTAGTCATCAATGGATTTTTCATTGATCTAAGACCGCAATCCACGTGGACTAACAAAATTCTATCAAAGACTAATAATGTCAGATATTTACGTAGGTAAATTAGTAGGTTTTCTTTAAAACTATAGGAAAAAAAAATGATGGAGTATTATCGGGCCTGTTGGCTCAGTTGGTAGTGACCTTCAGAACCGGAGCTCGCGGGTTCGACTCCCGCTGAACAAGCTGAACAACATATTATGTTGGCCTACAGTTGTGTGAATGAACATGTCTGTTGGCTTCGTGACTGGGTTATAAATAATTATTTAAGTATGTCTAATAGTTATTTAGTACTCATAGTGTAGGCTCTGTCTAGTTTTTCGTAGGTAAAAAGACGATGTCTTATCTGTACCATGTTTTGTCACTTAAAAGAGAGTTCAACAGCATTTAGCAGCTGATTTAAGGGTTGAAAATGATTTTTTTTAATGATAACTTCCACGTTGTTTTACTCCAAATTTATAGTATATATTAGACAAGAGACATTTTTCCCGAACTGTATATAAGCTACTTTATATGACCCTTAATTATTATTTCACCTTTCTGATACATATTGTATAAGTTAATGCCAAATTATGCTCAATATTCTACTAAAGATATGGATATTTATAGAGTTATCCTCAAAAAAGTGGACTTGTGATTCTAAAACCATTTCGGGATTGTATGATTTTTTTCATGTTTAGCGATTTTTTTTTTAATATTATTTTATTTTATAACTTCCTGTCTAGAACAAATACATATCTATCAAACTTTTCAGCCAATAACTGATTTCAAAATATTTAATTTGAATCTAATGCTTGGAAAAACCGATTGTAGATTTTGTTTCTCAAAATTATGTAAAACAAATACCTATACATCATAAATTGTGTACCTACTTGTAGATTAAAAAAAATGCACTACCAAATATTTTACTTAGGTTTTATGCCATGTTTCTTTTCCAGATTCCATATTTTGAAGACATTGGAGTCAAAACCTTGAACTACCTGGATTCCCTGTTCCAATGGGACAACTTACAAAAGTCACAATTTTATAAAGGCCTGCCACAAGTCATACAGAAAATGCCACACCGTATTTGCATATACCGCATCCTGCCATGTCTCTCAAAAGAGTTTGTAAACCCTCCAATGGTTCCATTTGTGCTGCCAAACGTCCTCCTCATCGCTGAGAACTCAACAAAAGAAGAATATGTGAAATACATCCTGCCCGTACTCAAACCCGTTATGATGATCCAAGATCCTATACAAATACTCCTAATATTCATGCAGAAAATGGAGCTGCTTCTCAAACTGACACCGGGTGATGAAGTTAAAACTGACATCCTTCCGATGTTGTATCGGGCATTAGAATCGGACGCTCAGCAGATACAAGAGCTATGTTTGTCAGTATTGCCTACATTCGCATCGTTAATAGATTACCCGGCCATGAAGAACGCATTGCTGCCGCGTATAAAGAAGCTGTGTATGAGTACCAATTATATTTCGGTGCGTGTGAACTGCCTGCTGTGTTTGGGGAAATTATTGGAGCATTTGGATAAGTGGTTGGTGTTGGATGAGATAATACCGTTCCTGCCGCAGATTCCGTCTAGGGAACCCGCTGTTTTGATGGGCATTTTGGGTGAGAGTTTGTAACCCTATCCAGAATATGTTTATGTAGATGATATTATTATCTTTTTCGAAAGATGCGAGTTACATAGCATACGTCGTCAAATTTTATTCTTATAATTTACGATTGAAAAGGCTGTCCCTCTGTCAACTTTTTACAAACACTGTCCTCTCATTGAAAACGTAATTGGGCAGTGAGATAGATTGCATTTTGAGTAGGTATTCTTCTATGAAAAAAAATTTTGTCCGGTTACTTCGTAAGCGCATCACTTGAAAATGGTCTGTCAGGTCAGCTAGTAATAATGTATTACATACTAGGGTAGTAAAATAAGAAATGCCTCAGATCCCATGTAATTGTTGACCGAGGCGAAGCCAAAGTCTAAAGGCATTTGATCTGAGGCTTTCTTATAAGGTACTTCCCGAGATGTGTATACTCTTTTTCTGCTCGACGATGGCGGAAAGCGACAACATCGTTTAGCGCAGCGGGCCTAAAATTGACGGTTTCCGCCAGGAGAGATGAAAATAATATATTTCATTAATCCAGGCATTTACAAGTTGGTGCTGAGCCATAAAAAGCTTGGAATCACCAAAGAAGTCATGGCTACAAAAGTGCTACCATTCCTGATACCACTGTGTGTGGAGAATGGACTCACTCTAAACCAGTTCAACGCACTCATCACTTTGGTTAAGCAAATGATATCGAAGGTGGAGACAGAGCACAGGGCAAAGTTGGAGCAGCTTAACTCTATACAGAATGAGTCCAAGTAAGTATACATGGTTGTAATATGTATTTCATTTCTGGTGATGTTTTTTGGACCAAATTTTATGCACCATATCCTATATATCATCATCATCATCAGCTGGAAGAAGTCCACTGTTGAACAAAGGCCTATAAACGCATCGCGCAATGCGAGCCCACCGCGGATTGAGAGATAGTTCTAGACTAGTAACCTAACTGACATTGTTGAGGTCATCCAAGGGTATCCGTCATGGCCATTTGGTACCAGCAACTCGTCGGTGGAGATGGGCTGCTGTTTACATTTAGCCAATCTTCATGGCTGAGTTTAGAGTGCCTTGTTATTAGACTATTGACGTTTCTAAGTTTACCTTTTGTACCTACACAAAATAAATGATTTTTTAATTTTGACTTTTTGGCCGAGTGTTTAATGTGCTTCCGAAACACAGAGGACCATGAGAGAATATATTGCTTTTAGGCGGTCACCCATTCACTGACTAGCCGCGCCTAATGAGTAGCTCTTAAGTTACCTTTTCACGGCAAAACAGCTGAACCAATCTTGATGATAAAGCTTGCATCTTGAGGAAGGACTATCAATCCCAAAACGCGATAGAAGTGGTTGTCCAAAGCCGTTTTATGAATTAGCGACATCTATTTTTCAGAGGCATGGAACACACTCTCACTTCAACTGACACACTCGTGGTAGCTCCTGCAACCAACAATGACATTGACAAGATGTTCTCTGGTCTCGGCCTGGACCCTTTCTCGTTTAAGCAGACCCCGGAGAAGGCAGAACCGACCTTACCGAATATCACTGAGGGTGGCAACTCGCTCAGCATCGAGCAGAAGCAGAGGTGAGGCATTTTGTTCCTTAGTGTCAGAGTTTTTGCGGTCATTTTTCAGGTATCTATGTGCACTTTCTCAAATCGTGACTTTGGGCCAGCGCACACCGCTGGAACTTGTACATACGGTCAATAATTGCATGAAAAGAACGAAGAACGGTGCGCTCCGATAGTTGCGCGCGTGTTTATTCTTTTTATGCAATTATTGACCGTATGTCCAAGTCGTTAAGGCTTATATTAAATTGTTGTCTTCAAATGCTCTCCGCCGCGCTTCCAGCGAGCGGTCTGCGCTGGGCCTTTCGCAATGTGACAACATTGTAAATAATGAACGGTAACAAATTTAATCATATAAATGCGTTGTGATTTCCGAAAGTGACATTTTGCAAACTGATGTTTAAGAGAATACTTGATTTTTGCTATAGACATTTTGAGAAAGTGGCATTCTGCGAAAGCGGCTGCGACTTTTAGCGAATGTGACACAGAGGAACCTATTTAATTGGAAATGCCTACTTTCCACCATTGCATTTTTTATGTTTCTCTTCACAGGATAGCGACCCAGCAAGAAACTGCACGAAGAATCAAACACCAGCCCCCTCCCACCGCCGTCTCCGCCCCTCTCAGACACACCCCCAAACCGGTAGATCTAACCAACAAACTCCTACAAAACAACCTTTCACAGTTATCCAAACCCTTCCCTACGTCCATTTCTAGTCCCATTGCGCACCAGCCTATGAATTCTCTAACCAACACACACCTCAGCTCCTCACTAATGTCAACAAACCTACCCCAAAACATGGGCTACGGGGCTCAAAATACACCAATCGCCTTCGACAATAACCTCATGAATGTCAACAGCGGGAATTTTGACAACAAATGGGCGAATAACGAAAATAATCAGTCCAAAATGAAGCAGGATTGGTCCGCGTTCGAATCTCTATTGCCCAATCAGAGCAAGGGCAACGAAAATTCGAATAATAACGTTAAAAAGTTGAGTGATAATGAAATGATGGATTTGTTGAGTTAAAAGTTTGTTGAAATAGGTGAATGATACAGTGGTGAATCAGTACAGTATGACAAATTCGACGACCTAACCCGGGGGTAAGAGACGTTGGCGGGAAAAATTCGCGCACTAGGCTAGGTATGAATGAAATAAATAGCGCCCCCTGAAACAAAATAAAACATTAATTTAATTTTTAATCAATAATTTTATAACAAACCAAGAATAATACATTTTCTTACCTGTCAAATTCAACTGTTAGCCATTGGAGCTTGGATTCTACAATAAGTAACCTAACATTAGTCTTTCGAACTCCATTTGATTCCAAAAACGAAATCTAGAGTAGAAAACAATTTTGTCCAGTTTCTGTCAAAATCCTCATAGACCTTAAGCATAAAAAAGCTAAGAAAATAGTCTTCAATGAAGAAAACTGGTTTTACTACTTTCTTATCTCGCTGGTTCATTATTTACTGAGGATAGTAAGTTTTTAACCACACCGCCAACGTGTCACACCTTGGGACCATCGCGCACACCTCGTACTATGGAATATATCGCTTTATTATGACTATAGACAAAAAAGTCTGTGCCAATAATATCTTTTTATTCATTGTTATTAAGTTATGTTGGTTATCGCTTACAAGAAATAATTTAATATGGCCGGAGAAGCAGGGAACTCTTCTATTTGCTATGCATTCCATATACATAAAAAAAAATGAGGGTAGACAAGCATTTACACTGATATTTTATTTTAAAAACTTAGTTATTTATCCGACTACTAATTAAAAAAGTACTTAATTAAAAAAAAGTAAAACATATACAAAGCTTAAAATACATGCGTTATTTTGGGAATGTGGAAATATTACCTAAATACTTATTTGTAATTTAATTAATTATCCATAGTAACAATTTATTTGCATTGCAGCATTTGCAGCTGATATAATATATATAGCATGAATATTTCTTTATATGCTGTGTTGTTTTCAATTAAGATTTTTTTAGTGTACATATGAAATGGGTTCTATGCACTATGTAGAAATAGTTAAACCTACTACAATATTATATTATGTATTATTTACTGACTACTTTAGTAGAACTGATCTCTTATAAACAAAATAAACTCTAAAAAAATTGTAAATAATGATTTATTTTAATTATTCACTTAACCTATTACATAAATAGTCTTTTATTTAGCAATTATCTCATAGTAGAAAAATATTTTTTGTTAAACATAATTTCATTACATTTATCTTAGAACCTTATAACAACAGCAATTCATCAAAGGAAGCAAGCTTACTGTGTTTGAGACTTTTTTTTGCGTATGTTTGCGGCCAAGCCCTTATTGCTAGAATGCAAACTACTGATGACTGATTCCAGTAACTGGAATGGCTATCTAGATAAGTCCAGTACGTAATGAACTAATAATGTAATGGAAAATATAAATGAATCGAGCATTACGACCAAGAAAATAGAATAGTCCATACAAAGTGGTCAGCTTATAAATTTTTTATTGTCTGTCCCAACTCTGCTAAAGTATTAAGAGATGATTGGGTATATAAAAAACCGGCCAAGTGCGAGTCGGACTCGCGCACCGAGGGTTCCGTACAACCTTGCAAATTTATGGTTTTCGTAATTTTTCCTTTATCTATGCTATAAGACGTTGCTTCGTACCAAATTTCAAGATTCTGAGTTCACGGGAAGCACCCTGTAGGTTTTGATTCCCTTGCAAGTGTCATAAATTTGCGGCATAAACGGCTGTATCTTTTGATTGCGTTGGCTTAGAAGTTTGATTTTTTCACAGCTTCAAGGGACAGTAGACCTGAGTAATTGATATAAATTTCAGCTTCATACCTCCACGCGTTCCTGAGAAAAAGGGTCTTGACAGACGGACGGACGGACGGACAGACGGACAAAAAAGTGATCCTATAAGGGTTCCGTTTTTTCCTTTTGAGGTACGGAACCCTAAAAGTAACTTATTTGACTAGGCATTAGTAATCTGTTAAACCAAATGTACTGGATACTAAAGTATTATGTTATCGTTTTTATTTTTCTCGATTTGGAATGTCATTCAAACGGGATTTTTACTTACATCCGGTAACGTGACGTTATTTAGATGTCAAGGGGTTACATGGGTTACATAGATATTCTTAAATAATGAAGGACTGCTTGGAAAATAGAATTATTGACATTAGTTGCTTCAAATATATAAAATAATATAAAAACTACCAGGATAACTTCACTTACCGAATTGCTTTATTTCTTTGACTGTTGTGTTGTCTTAAGATAATATTTATAATGAATTCTAAGTTCATTACAGTCAACTGCCTAAACTGTTACACCACGGTTATCGTTAAAACTACCAATATTACCTCCGCCTTCTAAAAGAAGCGGCAAAGAACGCACAAGCAGTCAAACTCTGCAGAAGGCTGGTCGCCCAGAAACAAGTCTTATACTCATAGTTGTAGACTAAAGACCATATCATAATGGCGACTCCGACTATTGTGTTTGACGTTGTCATCGTCGCGGTGGCGTCGAATTCATTCAACGTTGTGTTGTATAACGTCTGCTGGAGAATACTGGCTGCTGATGTGGAGAAACTCGCGAGCATGCACCAGATGACAAGGAAACTCTTATTGGATGAGAGAGTTATGCCTGCAAATAAGAATTTTGGTAAGTTCACCGTTTATGTTGACGACTTTGTGGTCGTTTTAGAATGTAGGGTAGTTGCACTGACTTTTAATAAGTGGACTTATGGCCCTATATTGAATAAAATAACTTTGATTTTGAATGGAAAGTTTTAATAGGTATGACTATTTTTTTATGATGTACTTACAGATTTTTTCCAACAAAAAAGATGAAGAATGAAAAGTATTGATGATATGATGATAATCATATGTCCTTATACGCCTTCCGTTGAGATTTTAAACGGAACACTAATTTTTATCAAAATAAAATCTAAGGCTATCAGCGATGATATACAGAATTTTTTTCCTTCCAACCTTTTTGCTGTCTGCATTCCCATATTTTTTTGCCTGAGTCTATGTAGTTCCAGTATAGAACAATAAATGTTTTTTTCTTTATAAGTAAATGTTAGACAAAATACCGTAAAATCCGACCGCCCCACAAACGCAGAAGGCGGCGCAAAGCCGCGCCTTTTCGTTGATGGACTTGGGAAGGATGACGCACAGCATTATGAAACATAGTGCTGCTCCGTGCGCCGCAGCTGTTAGTAATGAGACCTGTAAAAAAATATTAAGAAGATATTAAATTTGTAGCAATGATAGCCTTACGGTCAAAGAGCCTGCTTCACATGATGAAAATCAGTGAGGCTCGGGTTCGAATCCTGGCATGTACTATCAGCAAACGCTAAGCCTGATACATTTCGAAAAATTGTCGCTTGCAAGCTCAAATTTTATTACCCCGACCCTAATTAGAGTTACACAATGAGAATTAGCCAGTAAGTAACACAGTCTTTTTTTTCTATTGCGATCCATTCATCGGCACTAAATGGTCATAAACATGAAAGAAACACTTTTTTGTAATTGTCATTGTTACTTTAAGTGAGGGCTTTGTCGACACGGGGTGGGAAAAGATAGCTGCTCGCTAAAATGATACTTAGGTGTATCAGGCAGAACTTTTTTAGATAGTACATACCAAGGAGTTTTTCAAAACTTACGTACAAATTAGTCACTAGCTCAACGGTGAAGGAAAACAACGTGGGGAAACCCGAAGGTCCCATAATTTATTCTGAGACATGTGTAACCACTAACTGACCCGGTCCGGCGATGAGATATCCAGAAATGGAATACCTCTGCTACCCCCTCGGGAATTTATCCGACACACTCACAAAAAAACTGACGCCTTTTAAGGCGTATTTAGTTTTTTAAATTTTTAGTTAGGCCCTTATCTCAGGACCGTAGATAAAATGTCATACGTCGAAACATAAAAAATGCTGAAAGTGCTGAAACCTGAATGCTGAATCTGATCCCAAATAATGGGAAAATGACTGATGGCGGTTGTTTTTGTTGGAAACAATATTATTCATCAGTTGTACAGTCAAGTGCACATGAAGTTTTACAGTTGTGGTGCGAGTCTGACCTCTAAGGCGAATGTAATAAGAACATTACACAGACCAAAGTGTCAAGCTCCACGTGCTCTTGACTGTACATCCAAATCTCATTGGTAAGCTAGATATAACGAAACTCAAAGTAGAAATTTGAGTATTCAAGGCCATGTTTTATGATCATGCTATTCATTTTTTATAGTTTGAACTAACGTATTCCGATCACGTCACTTAGAACAGCATCGTCTTTATAACACGACAGCTTTAATGACAGTTAAAAGAATAGATCTTCTCTGTGTCTAAGATGGCCTCCATGGCCACTAAGATCCGAGGGCGCCAAATTCATAGATATACCTATTTGGTAAAAAGCTCTTTTTTATGGGTTCCTACTCTCCCAGTCGCAAAAAATCCCAACCAGTAGGTAGGTACTAAGTATGAAACTGAATAAATGTAGTATTTTGAAGTATTAAATTAACCTCACATGCTGTTGTGGCGTCGTGCGTATCGCGCTCATAATATGAAACCTTTGGGTCTCTCTGAAAGGAGCGGTGGTTGCACTCATAATCAAGAAACTAGAAGGCGCCAGCGAAGTCTTGGAGGTCTTCTTTCTTCACATCGATCGACAAAAGAGCGACCCAAAGGTTTCTTATTATGGGCGTGATACGCCGCCACACTGTCAAATTTTTGACAGGCTCTGGGAAATCGTAGGCTGACAAAAAACACTTAAAATGAATATTTTTTTTTTTAATCAAATCATACTGATACATAGACTCACCGAAAAAATGTTCATTGAAGGATTCTGCTCCCACACCATTGGCGGGAACACCACTCCCAATATCAAAATCGAAAACGTAGTGCACAGATGCAGCATTGCGTACAGGTAGAAGTTCAAATCCGCTAGCATATTCTTCACGGCTATCAAATTCTTCTTTAAGAACGCCGTCCGCCTCGCTGTGCCCGGCGTCATTTCTGCCGCAAAAACTATATTCCCTTGCGGTGCATCCACTGTAGTTTCTCTGTATAAAGGCTGAGGGTTTTGCCCTCTATCAATGCTTTCTAGTTCCTGATAACCATTTATTCTTCCGTAACTAGTTATGTCTAAATTCCCGAAGTCTGATGAAAATCTGTTGTCATCTTCCGTGAACATTGAGCTGAAATCTGATGAGAAGCGAGGTGTGTTAGCTGGTCTGTTTTCCCTGTACTGTATTGCCGGATCAATGATTTCTCTCGCATTGCGTTTAGAATTGAATACTACAACGTCGTTGTCTTCGTCTTGTGCTGTTGAAGGTACTGGGTCTATATTTGTCTGTTCTTGCTCTGGTCTGTTCTGATTTGAGAATATTACTTCGTCTTCGTCCTCGACTGCGTCCCTCAGCATGTTGTATGTTGATCGGATGACCTTTTCTATGTAAATAGGCCTGGTGTAAGCAGCCAAGAAGAGACAGTTCTGCATGAGGATAGCTCCGTATATCATCACGACGACGTCACCGGTGTGTAGAGTGCACAAGTAGCCGACTAAGATTGGTACTAGACAGTTTCCGATGGATGGCGCCATCCGCACAAGTCTTTGGGCTATGGTCAGTTTTTCCCTGAAGAAATGGGTTATGGTAACCTCGGTTTGTTGGCCGGTTAGTGCACACCCCATACCTATAAGAAACAATGATTATATGATTGTACAACCTATATTAAATAAAATAGGCTGACTGACTCCCTCATCACGAAATGACTGAAACTAAAACAACATGAAATTTGAAAGGCAGGTAGGTACCTACGGTAGGTGCCCGTACGATGTATCCGATCGGATAAGTATTTGGAGAAATTCCCACGGGAAAGTGGAAAAAAGGGGCTCGACGCCGGTAACAACCCGGGCACTCGCTATGATTTAAGGATGAGCTACCTACTGAAAAGAGACTTCCGTCTACCTGCAAAATTTCATAAATATCTACCAAGGTGACTCACGCGTACCAGCTACTACATATTGAAGGTGTAGTTAAAAATTTAAATCTAGATAGGTAAGTACCTAACGATTAACGAATTTTTAATTGAAATATCAATTAGTGCCCTCATCAATTACTTAGACCACGTAACTGGATCATAAATAATTTAATTAGGTATACCTAATATCATTTCTTATGGTTTAAAGATTGACAACACCACTGGATCAAAGTAAATATATGCCTAGGTACTTAAGATTCATTTACTGTGACTCGATTGACAAGTTAAGATTCACTCCTACTTAAGTAAGTAGGTACCTACACATTGGCACCAAAGATACTTTAATTGAATCACCTAGGTACAATGTTATCGATTTATTTTGCGAAAGCTATTATAGGTTCCTATAGGAACCTATAATAGCTGTAACAGAATAAGCGCAATTCCTGAAATAAGTTTGTTCAGTATCCATACTTAATCGATTTCATCTATTTTTAATGTGTTAAATTTTTCCGAAAAATTAAATAGTTAGCATACCTACCTAGTTACCTAGCTGAATTTAGTGCTACCTATGGAAATCGTACTAAGTTAGGTATTATTGCTCTTGATTTATGGAAATTGGTTAGACACAACAATAAAGCTTAAAGAGGCTTAAAGTATGAAAGCATCATATTTTTTTATATTAATAGTTACCTAATACTAATTGGGTGTATGAGGAATTGAGCTTATTCTGTTACGCTTTGTATATCCGTCTTTAAAAAATACAAATAAGTAAGTAATAATAAAAGAGTTATTTAAACATGGAAGTTAAATTGTATGACCAGCACACAATAGTTTTTAAATAACAATAGGTAACTATGTAGCTTAATGAGCAGATGTGAATCATCAATGTCGCTTCTTATTCAATAAATAACCGTTCGACCATGAAGTCTGTATGTATGTCGTGATCTGCTTATAGTTTAGTTCTAGGTAAATCTATTTAGGTAGGCTAACCTACCTATAGGTATGCTTGTTTTCTTAGCGTGAAAATATCGAGTAGGTAAATGTACCTACTACGGTTAAGAAGGGGTCAGTAACATAATAAAATGCACAACCTTCATGCTTCGTTTATAATCAATTATTCACACAATAATGACAAAACAAGCAAACCTGCGTTCGAAAACTAGTGTACAGTACCTGCAAATAATCCAGCGAAAATGTTAACGATGTGATCATTGCTGTTGGCGTCAGTTGAGTAGCTAGAGAGCAAAACACCTGCAACGGTCAGACACAGACCAGACAAAGCCATAAAACGGGGCATGTTGAAGGTCTTCACCATCGCGCGACACCACGACTCCAGTAACAATCTGATCACCACCATAATCACAGGCACAAGGGCTATATCCACGTCCCATATCCTCATCACCTCTCCTTCCTCGTGATCATCTTCTCTGATCGCTTTCAAGATAATCAAGCCGTATAAACTGAGCACTGTAGGCACTGTTATATGGTACACTATCGCTGATACCACTATAAGCCATCCGTAGCCCCCGTCTGGCGGTGTGGGTCCAATTTCAGGCTGCGAGGCGACGACACGGTCCAAATGGAGGTCTTCCACGCGATTCTGCCCTCGTTCCGCTCGACTTGAATCCGGATTCTGAGGATTCTCCATGATTTTCACACGATAAACAATGGATTCATGACTAAAATGAGTAAGTCAATTGTTATCTGCTCGCGATGGGTGTGTTATCTTATCGTTATCATTCCTAGTAATCCTCATGATCTAAATATTTTGAATTCACCGCCAAATAGTATTCGCATGTTTGGAATCACACGTAAATTCACTGAATAAATATGTGGTGCGTATCTATTTATGTCTTGTTAACTAATGATGTAACTACCTATTTAATTTAAAGTAGTTTGTTGATCGATTGTAGCAAAATACTAAAATTCGATGAAAAGAACACATTCGATTTCCGAACGTTAACAAGTTACAATACGGCTGAATTGTAGTGTCATTATGAGAATCAGGTAGACAAAGACATATAGCTTAATTCTCATGAGAGTGAAAGAGTTTTCCGGACTCTTATTTTAATAGTAACATTATTAAGCTTGGTAGCATAATACAAAATGAATTCGTCGAAGTAGAACTGTGACCGACGCTCTTATTAGAAAATCCTGAAAATTATCAATAATGCAACGGTAATTCGATTTTCAATTCTTCATGTGATGAATTAGTAATGTTCCCTTGGATTTTACTACGAGAAAACTGTGGATTTCAGTGTGAAATATGTTTTGTGCCGTGTTCAACTTCCGTGAAGGAAGCCACAGATTTAATTGGCCTGATTCAGTGGCTAATTGAGGACATGTTGCAGGTTGTTTAGGCGTTGCACTCATGGGTAGGCTTAGGGATAGCCTGAAGGCCTGGATTCTCGGTAACTATGGAGACAGAATCTGTGAGGTCTGAAATTAGCAGCCGGTCGCGGCGGAGCTCTCGACACAGGCAGCATACACATCGGAGCACCCGGTAAGTCTATAATCTAGGCTATTGTTTATGTGTCTAGCTCCTTCCTATATCACAACAACCCTCACAGACATTTCAACAACAGTGGTCAGATCATGAAATAAGCTACCAATAGAAGTATGTAGTCAGTACATACTAAATATTAATCCGTTGTAAAATAAATTGGTTAAATATGTATTCTCTAAGGAGACAGCTTATGTGGATGGATACAGGTTTTTATCAGTTACCTACTCACTTCTTGGCTGTATATTAATATTAATTTTTAATCTCTGGTATAACATGATTCACACTTTTGTCTCAGGATTTTATGTACTAATTAAATAAATATCTATCCTAAACCAAATTTATATAGATTTCTATCATATGTAATTCTTATTACTTGCAATCTAACAAGTACAAATTTTTATTGCTCTTATTCACTTTATAAAAAAGTTAAAATTTATTACACATATGTACCTAAAATTATACTTATATAATGTTTTTTTTTCAGGAGTACAAAGTCTCAACGTAAGGAGTCAGACAACATAATGGCACCATTCCAGACAAGCGTAAATATTAATCCAGAAATCGGTAGAGACGGTCAAGAAGTAATTGAGGTACAAATCCTACCGCAAGACGAGAACTGGGGTGAAAATACCACTGCGGTTACCGGAAACACTTCTGAGGGATCCCAATCAATGGAAGATGTTAGCAATTGGCCTATGGAGGCGGACAGTGGCATTGGATTCGTCTGTTCGAGATATTTCCGGACGACCGTTGCACTTGGACTATCATTTGTGTCATTTGTAAGTCCGTTGGCTATGGTAGTGCTGCCAAAGATTGGATTTTTCCCTGGCCTCACAGATAATATAGCTCTACAGCCAAGTCAACGAATACAGCTGCTATCTTGTGCAGCAGAATGTAAAGGAATCTTGCTCTCTTTAGCTTTTAAGTTAGTTTTACTTGCCATCGGAGTATGGGCAGTGTTTCTGAGACCTCGTAATGCGATACTGCCTAGGATATTTGTGTTCCGAGCAATGACTTTGGTCATTCTAGCTGTATGTACGTTCTCGTACTGGTTATTCTACTTTGTGCAAATAACAGAAGCCACGAAAGCTCTTGCCGTTGGAGAGGAAGCTGTGGACTATAACTCTTTAGTGTCCTACGTATCAAGTTTCGCAGATACACTGCTGTTTATTCATTACATAGCGGTAATTCTCATGGAGATTAGGCATTTGGAGCCTACTTACTACATTAAAATTGTACGAAGCCCCGATGGAGAAAGCAGGTCTTATGCTATCGGGCAGCTGAGTATTCAGAGAGCAGCAGTATGGGTGCTGCAGAAGTATTACACAGAGTTCCCGATTTATAACCCGTATTTGGAAAAGATACCAATATCAAAGTCTCAGAGGAAAGGAGGTTCGAGTATCAAGTTCTATGAAGTTGACGGGTCAAATACTAATGCTCAACCAGGGCAAACAAGGTCAGTAGTAGTCAGTACTATTTTGAATCTGTCATTTTACAGACACATCCAAAGAAAGCAACACAGTTAGAAGAAGCTAATATTTGATACAGTTCCCCTAGAGTTGAGACAGGGCTGTATTGGAATGTACAACATCCAATTTCAATCACCAAAAAAATTCATTCTATTCATGGCAAATGTTGGAATAAGTTACAATATTTTTTTGAGCAGTGATAGCCCGGACGGTTAAAGAGCCGGCCGAAAATCAGTGAGGCTCGGGTTCGAATCCTGGCATGTACCGATGAGTTTTTCAAAAACTTACGTACATATTTATCACTAGCTATGGTGAAGGAAAACATCGTGAGGAAACCCGCAGATCTCAGAATTAATTCTGAGGCATGTGTAAATAGACCCGGTCCGGCGATGGGCTCACCACCTATCACGTTTATGGGTCCAATGTATCTCGTGAAATGTGGGTATATCCAGTAATGGAATACCTCTGCCTACCCCCTCGGGGATGAAAGGAGATTATATTTATATATATATATTTTTATATATTATTTTTTTAACCCCTTACTACCCACTGATCTGGCAGCCATGAATTACAAAATGATAGCTCATGTTGCTCCAAGGAAATAAGCTTTCCTTTAGTGTCCTGCAATACCGTTTGTAATGACCACACTGGTTAAGCAAAGTGGGGGGCGGTCAGTCAGAGAATGTGTGACCGCCTAGTGGTACATATATCACGCCCCTGTGTTTTGGAAGGCACGTTAAATTGTTGGTCCCGGTTTTCGATGTTTACACTCAATAGAAGTCGTTAAGCATACTAAGATTGTCAGATACCATGGTGGCTTGAAAAATTCAGACTTAGGTGGCACCAGCCTAATACCATCTCCCAATCCGCGGCTCGCGTGGGAGATAATGGCCTGTACTCCAGCAGTGGGCTGTTGGGGATTGATAATTATGATTAAAAACCAATCTTTCCTATTTAACATATTATTATAGAAAGCTTGACTACCACTCACTCTCAGGAGTCGTTTTGGTGTATTCCCGTTGTCCCCATTGACGATATCCCCATGATGGGGACAACGGGAAGTCAAAAAAATTTCTTCCCGTTGTCCCCATTATAGGAATACGGCAGTGGGGACAACGGGAATACATAAATTTCACGTGTCGATATCCCCATTAAATCTGTATTTGATTTTTAACCTTAGTTAACCTTAAAAACGACCATATATCAATAAATTTTTACCAGCCTGGGCCTCTTGTGACATTAACAAAACGTAAAAATCGTAAAAACTGAATTATTAGTTAGAAGTAGGTGAATAGGAAAATCGATAGTTGATTTATTGGAATATTCTAGCGGGATATATTCTCCGCTGTCATATATGTGGTTTTTAGGGTAGCTGGTGCTAGAAAAATGATAGCTTGTATAATAATATTAATAGATTAGAAATCTGATAGACGGAATCTAAAAATGAGCACTCTATCTTTAATTATGGGTACGTATTTGAATGTCTAAAATTAAAAAACCTAACGTAATATAACCTACGTTTAAGATCCCTAAAATCTAAATACCTAATAGTTGACTTAAAGTGAAAATACCAAAATCTTAAAATGTCAAATGGATATATTACTGAAGTTCAAAAGGATAAAACTTGAAATACCTATGTACTAAGTCCCTGAAATAGATTAACCTCACAGTTAATTGACCAAAATGACAAAGACCGATATTGTATGTACATAATCTACTTTATAACACATTTGCTCGTAAAAGGAAAGGTCTCTTATTTCATTAATTTCAATATCGTATTGTATTTCATTATGTACTTGTGCGTTATTGTAATGTAAATCGCACGGTTTATCAAGATAAAACAAAAACGAACGGTACTTTTTAATATCTTAACAAATAGTTTTTATGTCATAAAAGTGGTCAACATTTTGTGAATAAAATTAACTTTGGGAGATAAAATATAATAAATAAACATTTAATAAAGATAATTACAGCCTCTGCTTTCTTGGAGCCTTCTCCTACGGCTGGGGCTAGCAATTTCGCCTCGGCTGTAATTTTCAACTTACCACACTTATACCATAATGCACTATATCATATTGTATTATACTTAACAACGGTTAAAATAAAACATATTTATTTGTTGCTCATAAAAAAAAAACTAACATCAAAGATCTTCTGAACCTAACCAGTTCAAATAATTTCTGCTCTGGTATTTTGAGCTCGCTTCACTCGCTATCGCATTGAATATGTCTATAATATCTCGCAAGTAGTGCATTATTTTAAGATTTCGACCATTTGGTATTTAAAATGTTGGTATATTAAACTTTGTCGTTATAACTATAAAGATTTTGAATATTAGGTATTTAGTCCAATCTGTATTATAATCTTAGATATTTCGTAGGTAAGTATTTGCTGCCTAGGTATATTAAAACATTCGTTTCTTGCTGGCTCTTCTCGGGATACCGATAATGCAGTACCATTTGGAACCAGCAACGCGTCGGTGGAGATGGGCAGCTGTTTACATTTAGCCAATCTTCATGGACGAGTTTAGAGTGCCTTGTTACTATAAACTATTGACCTTTCTAAGTGTATGTTCAATACCTACTGAAAATAAATGCATTTGAGTTTGAGTTTAGGTATTTAGATTTTAGGAATTTTAAACGTAAGTTATTTTACGATAGGTTTTTTAGTTTTTGACATTCAAATACGTACCCGGTCACATACAGAAATAGACTCAAATAACATTCTTATCCAATGGCAAAGGAACTAATATGCAACCCTCAAACATTCAAAAGATTAAAAAGAAAAACGCCTCAAGATCTAATCTGAGAATAGAACAAAAATTTTAAGTGTGGAACACTGGTCCCATTTCTTGCAATACTATATATATTCTTATCAAAATATGGCTGAATGTCCAAGGACAGATTGTAGTAAATAAAAGAAGAGTTAAAAAATATCAATGGGGACAACGGGAAGTATTTTTAATAATTTTATTTCATTATTTCAATGGGGACAGATAGTGGGGACAACGGGAAGTATTTTTAATAATTTTATTCAATTCCCGTTGACCCCACTCAATGGGGATATCGTCAATGGGGACAACGGGAATACACCGTCGTTTTGGAGGAAACTCATGTAGGCGAAAAAAATACTAAAAAATTGCCTCCCGGTTTATAATAATAATATAATCTCACACCTTTCATCCCCGAGGGGGTAGGCAGAGGTATTCCATTACTGAAGTAGGCAGAGGTATTCCATTACTGAATATATCCACATTTCACGAGATACATTGGACCCCTAAACGTGATAGGTGGTGAGCCCATCGCCGGACCGGGTCTATTTACACATGTCTCAGAATTAATTCTGAGACCTGTGGGTTTCCTCACGATGTTTTCCTTCACCGTCGAGCTAGTGATAAATATGTACGTAAGTTTTTGAAAAACTCATTGGTACATGCCAGGATTCGAACCCGAGCCTTACTGATTTTCGGCCGCGTCTTTAACCGTCAGGGCTATCACTGCTCGACGCCGGTTTACGCCTCCCAAAATGCAGTCAAAGTCAAAATGTTTTATTCAAAATAGGAACTTACAAGTCCACTTATCGAACGTCATTTTAACTCCACCGCTTCAGCATGTATGGTTGAGGAGAAGAAGCGGGGCAAGAAACTCCTCAACACAATATTCTTTTAATCAATTGTTACTTAATACTATATTGGGTTACATAGTTTCGTTTGTTTTTCGCTATCGTATTGCGCTGGACTGGAGGAAATCTGTTCCAAGCATCATTGTCATAAAAGCGTATGCACCACAAAAGAATTATTAATTTTACTTAATCGTGACTGAGGTTGCTCTAGTTTATTTTTATTCCTAAGATTACAATTATGCTTGTCACAGTTTTTAGTATACAGTAATATGTTTTTCCGTACATACATAATGTTTTCATAAATGTACTGACAAGGCATTGTTAAAATATTAATTTCTTTGAACAGTTCTCGGAATCACGACATCTTAACTTGTAAATGGCGCGTATAGCCCAGTTTTTGAACTATGGATTCCGCAGGTCTTCGGCGGGGTCGTGTGCGGGCAGCACGGGTCGAAGACGCGACTCCGGCTCCGCCCACAACGAGCGCTACTACGAAGAAGCGGAGCGGGAGCGTCGCGTGCGCAAGCGCCGCGCAAGACTGCTCAGTGCCGCTGAGGATGCCTTTGCGCATGTTAGGCGCGTCAGGGTCTCTTCGGCCAATGGTGAGCTTTTACGTTTTAAGATCTGCCCGCTACTGTACCATACTTTGACCGTAATAGGAAGGTGTCAAGCAAAAAAAAATATTTTGAAAAGTATGAGACTAAAAAAAAACTCACGCCTTTTATCCCCGAGCGAGGACCCCCTCGCTCGGGGATAAAAGGCGTGAGTTTTTTTTTAGTCTAGGCAGAGTCCATTACTTGATGTACCCACTTTTCTCGAGATATATTTGACCTGTGATATGACCCTAAACGTGACAGGTGGTGAGCCCATCGCCGGACCGAGTCTATTTACACCTCACGATGTTTTCCTTTACCGTCAAGCTAGTGACGAATATGTACGTAAGTTTTTGAAAAACTCATTGTTACACGCCAGGATTCGAACCCGAGTATCACTGATTTTATCATTATGAGAAGCAGGCTCTTTAACCGTAAGGCTATCACTGCTCTTATTACTACTTATTATAAGAATAAAATGATGTGTTCTTTCAGTAAAATATCCTATTTTGAATATTTAATATACTTTCCCTCCGAGTGGCATGGGCATGGGACGCCCTGTATATTCATTTGACTTAGTACATGACATTAACTCTTCGCAGGAGGCGCGCTGGGCCCTCGCGAGGCTGCGCAGGCGGTGTTCCCTTCGCTTGCGCGTGCGCTGCAGAAGTACTTGCGAGCTACGAGACAACAGCCGCGGCACTCGGCGGACTCGGTGAGCGAAAAAGCCTTCATATTCATAGTGTAGATTACACTAATATTATAAAGAGGAAAGATTTGTATTTGCTACAATATTCCTGAGCAACATACTCTATATTTTATTCCTGTATTCCCATGGGAACGGGAACAATGCAGGTGAAACCCCGCGTAACAGCTAGTAGTATTATAAAGACGAAAGATTTAAGAATAAACTCAAAAACTGCTAGACTGATTCTAAAAATTATTTTACCAATGGAAAGCTACAATATCCCTGAGTAACATAGGCTATATTTTATTCCAGTATTCCCACGGGAACAGGAACTATGCGGGTGAAACCGCCAGAACCGCTAGTTGTTTACTAACCTTAAGTACACCACCTACTTTCAATACTCAATCATTTAGTGCATCCCATAAGTTTACATAAAGTGGTCTTAACTAGTGAGATCAATTTATTGACCCCATACTGTTCACAACAGAGAATTTTTTATACTATAAAAAAAATTAAAGCTTTAGAAGTATAGCTACCTATAGTAGCCCCACTTATAATTACTAGCTGAAGTCTGCGACTAAGTTCATCGAAGAATCACAACAAATCTTTTTTTCTAGGTCCTAGCACATCTAGCACGCTGTCTCTCCCAAGATGCTTCACCCAGAGCCTTCCTGGAGCCATTCCTTGTGGAAGGCCCAGTCCTGGCAGCAGAACAGGAGACCAGGCCGATCCAGAGATGGTCTCTCATATCGGACGAGCTGCTGGCCAGACCGTTGGCTGACAACATCGAGTTCCAGCTTCGACAAGGTGACATATCACTGATTTGCACTATAAAGCAGCTACCTAAATTCAGTTTGACCGAAGAAGTTGTCGACCCAAAGAGCAACAGGTTCGTTCTCCGGTTGAATTCTGAGACGTCCGTTTGACAGGAAGAGTTTTTGGAGAAAGATGACCATAGGTTGGTATGACGTTTGGGTTACGTTTAGGTTCTATTGTGGGTTAAACCATTTGTTGTTTCGGTATTTTTATGTCGATTGATCGTGACAATAGGGTAGTTGTAGGGTAGTTGACTGCCTTGGTAAATCAGTTATTATTTAACATCAATATGCATATTTGCTATGGAAAATGCAGTGAAAAGTTGACTGTGATGTCATCGTTTTTAGTACTCAATTGCTTCATTTTATAATTGTTTTTTTTAAAAATTTTATATAATTGTCAAATTATTTCGAAATCATTTTTAGTGGTGTACACTTTATTAAGCAGAGGGACAATAGTTAGGTACCACCATAAATTGAACTCTATCTAGTTGAAATAAGATTCAAAACCAATGAAAAATTTTAACTGCCTATGCCTGTTAAAGGGTTCTAAAGGGAATCTTTTTAATAAATGATGTGTAATAATAATTATTTTAATAGAAACAGGCAACTACGCTATTGTGACGTCATTTTAGTGCTATATAATTGCAGATTAGGAGCAAATCAAAGTATCTTTTGGAGAATGGTTCAGTAATTAGAATCGATGTATGTTTTTTCTGTTCATCTATGTTTGGTGTAGCTTTTTCGAAGCTGTGTAAATTATTTAAATTATTCTAATTAATTGAGGGAATTGATATTAATTTTGATTATTAAACATCAGAGTGCAATACTCAGTTTTGTAAACTTTAAACAAGAATCTCAGTTTAGCTATAAGCGCCTTGGGGAGCCACTTAATATTTCAAAAAGACTTAAACTGCATTTAGTTTTTTACGTGTGTTGTATACTGTACATTTTGTGTCATATATTTTATACGATTTATCTTAGGCTAAGTAAATTAATGGATTGGATTAAAATTTTTATGCACATTATTATTGTAGTAATAAAAAGCTTATTATAGCGTATTTTAACACAAGTATAATTTGCTATCCTTACATTGAACAAACTATAAATATTAATATAAGGAGCCAAGTATTTTTTTCATAATTATATGTACTTCACTTGATACTACTGAATATGGAATTGTATAATTAGATTCGAATGCAAGTATTGAATAATATTCAGCATTTTATACGAGCATACTTCCTTATGTGTGAGGAATAGAATATTACACATCTAGGGAAGTAAAATAAGAGATGTCCCATATCAAATGTAATTGTCGACGCGAAGCCGAGGCAACTTTTTAGCGCAGCGGGCCGAAATTTGCCGCTTTCCGCCCGGAGAAATGAAAAACCCTTAACTCAGCAGTGGGCTGTTACGGGTTGATGATGATGCATCTAATAAAAATAATAATGTGTCTATTTGGGACTTGACAGGAATTACAGTCGCCCATTACTGATACTCGAAGTTTTGATAATATTATTAGACTATAATGAATACTGTATAACATTAAACAGAGAACTATTTCGAATTTTCCAAATAACAAAGTAAAGTTTCACTTTGAGTCAATTTTAAGGGTAGCAAATGATATTATACCGTTATCACAAATTATTCCAGTACGGATCCAGTATTTGTAAAGGCAACTAGTTAATACCATATCATAGGTTAGGATAAATATTTATTCTCTAGTTAAAGCTGTAGCGGTTTTCGTGGAAATGAAATTTGTAAGGTTTTTTTGACTGAGCTTTCAAGACTTATGGGCCTTTTTATGGGAGAGTGCATGTGAATGCCATCTGCGAATGTGAAGATCGCCTTCATACCTTGTTCGGAATGGGCAAAATGCCTGCGGAACGTCTGTGAGTTAATGTGTGTGAAATATACTCATATACTTACGCGCGCGTTCGAATACACTTTAAGAATATGTTCGACTGTACACTCAAAAAATATTCTCGATAAATCAATTGTATTATTAACTTCACGAATGTAGAAAGAATGGGAATATAAAAAAAAACTAGATTTGTATAAAGACTGCTTTTATACATATTTTTATGATTGAAAGGAAGGTTGTGCTTAGAAAAAAATATACTTTCTCAGAGTAGAATGTCATTATGTCACCAAAGATTGCTTCAAACTGTAGCTTGTAACATATCATAGGAAAGGAAATTATCAAGACGTTGGAATTGTCGAATTACTTACCAAAATAATCAAAATCTGACGAATGATTTACTGAAATAAGCAACTACGCTAATTTCAGTAAAACGTAGAACATACCATTTATTAAAAGAATGAAATGAAGAATATCTTACATATTTCTTTTAATATGAATTCATGCGCTTCTGCGATGCCATGAGCCGGTATAAATACATAAAATTATGTAATCATACACAAGACAATGTTAGAATAGCTTGACCTAAATTA
Organism: Ethmia dodecea; assembly: GCA_963855545.1. Taxonomy (NCBI): domain Eukaryota; kingdom Metazoa; phylum Arthropoda; class Insecta; order Lepidoptera; family Depressariidae; genus Ethmia; species Ethmia dodecea. Next base: position 1,562,876 of record OY979448.1, read on the forward strand.
TCTCAGATTGTGTGCGCCTGAAAATGAATTTTATTATGTCTAAAATACTGGCCCTTGAAGGATTACGTTAAAATAAATCTTGTTGTTCTTAAACATTTTTTAGAGCAATTTACATTGATTAAACTTAAATGAATGCTCAAAAAACAGCCTTTTGTAAAATGCTTGTGCCTATCTAGTAAGCGTAAGGATTTGTACATGTGACATTTTGAAGAAATATTTTAGGATAATGTAATTAAATTTAACAGGATTGTGGACAAAAGTCGGTGACTAAGTATTTCATGGCTACTTTAAAGTTGTTAGAAGTTATTAAGTCTCAATTATCACAATTGTGATGTAAGATATTTTTAGATCTGTCTGTAATTTTTATGCTCTAGCTCGAGGGGGCAAAAAAAAAAAAACAGGTAGATACTTTAATTGCAAGAAAAGTAAATATAAAAACAGTTTCTGAAAGCTTGGCACAGAAGGGACGGCATTGAATCTCGTAGTAATCATGGAATAAAAAAATGCGTGAATACGCAACGCCCTGATTTTGAGTAGGAATTAATGTATGAAATTTGCTGAAAGTAAAACATAACTTCAAACGTATTTACGAAATAGCATCATTACTAGCAAAACTGAAATTGCAAAATTTGGAGTTCAATATATTTATTAGTACTGATTGGTTTTCCGCGATTTCGTTGTTGCGCCCGTAATGATCAACATATACCTATAGTATAGTTTTCGTTATAGTTTCAGCTAATTTCCATAGACCTTATAAAATAATACTCTAAAAAATATTACAGCACAAAACGATTGTCTGAAAAGCACAAGATAATTATGAATGTAAGAATATCTATGTAAATGAACACTTTTGTATTTTTTACAATATATGAAGTGAACTAAATATGTTGTTTTTTTAACGCCTTTAAAAACGTTTTTCTAATATTTTTGTACCAATATATAATATGATATAATAATTTGTTCATAAAATAGTATCACAATGATCTATAAATATGATTCTTTAAATAAATTTAGGTCAAAGACAAAAAACGTTTTCTCAAAATATTTACATTTATTTATTTAACTTTGTTATGTACTAAGAAAACTTTACATATGGCGGACTTATATTTGCCTAAAATGAGCATTTGTATAAGGCGCTCATTGTCTATAATATCTATTACAACTTAATTTGACGTAAATCTGTCATTACCACTACAGTGATGGCATCACTGTCAAGCGCCTGCAGCGTAATAAATACGAAAAAAATATAAGTCTACAAATGCTTAATACTAATACTATTAGAGACCGTACAATATTGTGATGTTCCGTCAATTTAACTTGGTCGCACTTTAATAAAAACCAAAGAGATTAAAATATAACAAGGCATAGAGGGGACAAAGCGAGGAAAATTTGAAGTCAAAAGTTATTCCAAGTGGAATAAGTCTAGTACAATTTCGACCGAATGACAGCTCGCGTTCATACTAACTGACATGACAAGGACATGACGCTTAGGCTTCAAAGTTTTGTATGAAAATATTCGAAATGCCCCCTCTATGCCCTATTATATTTAAATCTCTTTGATAAAAACAGTCGATAAAACGGGCGTTGACGGACGTTGGCTCAGTTGGTAGAGACCCTGCCTTCTGAGTCGGAGGTGGCGGGTTCGATCCCCGCTCGGGGCCAACATTTGTGTGCATGAACATGTCTGTTGGCTTCGTGTCTGGGTGTTTAGTATTTATTTAAGTATGTCTATCAGTTGTTCAGAACCCTTAGTACAGGTTCTACCTAGTTTGGGACTGAATAACCGTGTGTAAATTTGTGTCCCACATAAAAAAAAAACCATTCTTCTACTGCCACTTTAACTAATAATATAAATGCGAAAGTGAGTTTGTTATGCTTTCCCGCCTAAACCACTAAACCGATTTTAAAAATTCTTTCGCCAATGGAAAGCAACGTTATCTGGGAGCAACATATGCTATATTTTATCCCCGTAATCCCACGGGAACGGGAACTACATGTTAGTTTACATATGATGATTCCTAGCAGTAGGTAATAGAACGTAAGCTGAGTACGGCGTACTCATATTTTGCAGGAAATTACATCGAGATTGATATTTAGGCATAAATAGACACAACCACAAAGCTATCGTTGATAGTATGACGCAGAATGATACCCCGGCTATGGCAATGCCTACGTAGTGAGAATTTACGGTACACACGAAGCTTTTCTCATCTAAATCGAATATTCGTTTGTTTAGCAGAGGCCTCGGTGATGCGCATCTGAAAAATAATAAAAAAAAATAGTTAACAATTATGCAAGTAAAGATTTCTTCTGAAGCAATGACATGTTTTCGCTTGGACAAAAGTGAATAAACAAATTTTTTTTCGGGACACAGAAACATACGTACGTTAGTTAATGTTGGTATCCATATTGTGTTGTTTTTGGTGTACAATAAATGTTTACAAAGTCTAATAAATCTATGGAGTGCCAACCCTAATTCTTGTTTTGTAATTTTACTACACCATTGTTTAGCTGTCTTTATAAAACACTATATGTGCCGCGTGGTTTCACCCGCGTAGTTCCCGTTCCCGTGGGAATACGGGAATAATATAGCCTATCTTACCCAGTGATAATATAGCTTTTCATTGGTGAAAGAATTTTTAAAATCGGTCTAGTTGTTTTTGAGTTTATTCGTTACAAAAATACAAATCTTTCCTATTTATAATAGTGTAGACTTACAATATTTATCTATTAGTATAAAGGTTACGAATAAAATGGCTGTTTAACACGGACAGAATTAAATTATAAAGGTTCCCTTAAATGTAAGGGAATTTGAATGCAAAGAGATTAAAATATAATGAGGCATAGAGGGGACAAAGCGAGAAAAATTTGAAGCCAAAAGTTATTCCAATTGGAATAAGTCTAGTACAAAGAGATTTAAATATAATAGGGCATAGAGGGGACAAAGCGAGGAAAATTTGAAGTCAAAAGTCGACCGAATGACAGCTCGCGTTCATAATAACTGACATGACAAGGACATGGCGCTTGAGCTTCAAAGTTTTTTTATGAAAATATTCCCAATGCCCCCGCTATGCTATTATATTTTAATCTCTTTGCTTACATTTGACTATAGAATCATAAAACATATTCAGACAATTTAGTTGGAGACGACAAAAGCAAGGATAACAGAAAAAATTAGTCCACATTACATGAAGATAACCAATGTATGAATCATTATCCGGATATGTTGCGATTGGAAATGTTTCATGGCTTTGTTCTATGTTATAACTAACTATTTGTTTATTTATAAATTTTAATATTGTAGTCAATTTATACTTATTGTACTTTCAATGAGTATCAATTGAAAACCTGTACATGAAATATTTTATGAAATTTTTTAGAGATTGCCTGGCGGGGCGTTGCCATGCAGATCCGGTTTATTCCCGTTCCGGTGGGAATTTCCAGAAATTCCTTCATAGCGGTTGTCTACGACATATTAGACATACCATATTTCAAGTTTCTAGGTGTAATCGTTTCGGAGTAATACGTATTTCTCTCTTTAACCAGATTTTTTAATTTTCCCGTTGGAATCAGATATTTTTCTGGAATAAAAAATACCCTAGATGTTGACCTTGGTACTCAGTTATCTCTCTACAAAATTTCATAAAAATCCGTTAAGTAGTTTTTGAAAATTAAGTTAAGTAGTAGGTGAAAATCAGTGTTTTGCTCTTTGAGCAAAGCTACACACTGAGCTGTGTCCCTTTGCACCGCCACGCACACACATACATTCCATTATGTTTAGCTGGTAAGTAGGTAGTTTGTATTTATTTGTTGTTCTTTTGTTTATCTTTTTTTAATTTCTTATTTTGATTGTATGTGTGTGTATTGTGTTGCAAATAAAATGGTTATCTATCTATCTATCTATCTTTTGCGAGATGCGTTCACAGACAGACAAACAATTCAAAAATTGGTGTTTTGATATCTGTATCGATAACTATTACTGCTTTATTTTCCAAGAATATTGAGACATGGCCTCGTTACAGTTTTATTATATGTAGAGAAGTATCTATTAGGGCTAATCTAGCTTCCGATTAGAAAAAGCATTTTTTCAATCAGTTTAATCGTTCCAGAGGTTTCCCTTAACACACACACACAAAATTTTACCTCTTTGTAATAGTAGGCAAGAGATAAATAAGCTTTCTTACCTCAAATTGTCGGTGTATTTCGGTTTGATATTTAGCTTCTTCAGCCAGGCAAGCTTACAGTCACATTTCCAAGAGTTTCCTTCCAAATCCAAGTGTACAAGTTGTCCAAACGGCTCCATCAGTTGTGCATCTAACGTCGTCAACCGCGACATTCTCAAAGACAGCCTTTCTAATAGAAAATTGTCAGGATCTTCTAAAACTTCCCCGCCAAACGCAACAGTACTGAATTTAGTTAATTTCTGATTTCTCTCCAACTCCAAATTGACTAAACCACGGAGCGGTTCGAATACGTAATCTGGTACTTCTTGAATTTGCAAGTTATTTAGTTTCAAGTCCTTCAATGCTGGCAACTCTGAGAAGTCTTCCCCGGCTAGATCTGCGATGGGGTTGTCAGATAAATCTAGGGATACCAATGTGTATGGTATCTCGAATATCTCTGATAAATTGTTGTTGGAAATGTCTATTCTCTGTAAGTCGTACGCCTCTATAAAGAAATTGTCGGGTACTTTGTTTAAGTTGATACCACTAATGCCCATGTATTTAATTTTGTGCGTCAGCCCGAACCCGTTTCTGTTGAATAAATTGAAGTTTTTCAAACTCAGCCCAATATTGTTGTTATCCAAGATAATTTCCTTCAAATTCGGGAGGTTGTGAAACGTCAATTTTGCGAATGTAGTGAATCTGTTATTAGCTAAATTCAGCCTCTCCAGATTCCTCAGATTCTTGAATACATCTTCACTAATAAACTCAAGTTGGTTATATCTTAAATCTAGAATTTTTAATTCCGGCATCGTAAAAGCATTCGGATCGATTTCTACGATATCATTATTGCTGAGAATCAATTCGATTACAGTTTTCGAATTGAAAATATTCGATGCGTGAATGCGTGTCAGGTTATTCGACGATAGGTCCAGAGTATGCACTTGACTTGGCAAACTGTACTCCGTTGCGAGTATAGAAGGATTGTATGAGCAATCAACGATTTCTCCTTGAAAATCTTGGCCATGGTTCTGACTCAGTCGGCACATGCACTCACTGTCACATATCGAGGCACAATGTACGTAGGATAAAAAAAATGATAAAATAATAATTGTGGTATACATTTTTCGACGCGAGCTCAATGTAGACTGGTATAGAGCGAAAATTCTTATCAACGCCATACGTCAGATAGCGTTATCAGTAATATTTTTGTTTGATTGTTTGTCATTTCACGCTCTGTGTTTACCTGGATATGTGTATTTACGATAAAGGTGAACTAATTGATGTTTTAATGTATTTAGATAATTTTTTTATATTTTTTCATTTTTTTTTTGATAGCTTCACAAACAGAGCTCTCATAACTAATTAATATAAATTCACATGTTTAACTAAAAGCCAATTACATGTTTTCGCATATAGTTACGAATATGACAACAATAGAGAATAGGTGTTATATAGAAGAGAGAAGTTATTTTTTGGGTGACTAATTGATCACTGCCCAGGACGTATTTGCGTTTTATGGTAGTATTTACTAAGGGCTTGAAAATTTAATAAAAAAAGGAAAATAAAAGCGCAGAAACATCTGTATATAAATTCCCATTTGAATTGAGACTAGAAAAATCGTACTATTTTATTATCTATTATTATTGACGTTTACAAAATAACTTATAATAAAACTGTTTTTACAGCTCATAAGTACACGATATATAAACAAAGTTACACTATTAATATTTTATCAGTGTATTATGCTTCGTATAGTATCCGTCGTAAAAAATTCGTAAATCATTTACAAAAATTTGCACAGAATTTGTTTTCAAAATTCAACACATGTTTCATAGTGAGATTACTCATTTGTACAGGTGTTAGTTACTAACAGTAAGACGCTAGTGTTTGTTAGTACCTTGTTTCAAGGTTATCGATATAACCGTACAGAAATATCCACATGATGCAACATAACTGCCTGAATGACATCACATACGAATATAAAATATTATGATACTTACTCAAATGTTTACGTAAATCGATCCAAACTCGATCGTACCGTAAAAACTTAACTTAGTTCCGCGGAATTCCGACATTTCAGTAGTAACAAACCATTTTGGTCTCTGTCTTTCTATTAAATCGAATATTATTTTTTATCACAACTTTTTGAAACCCTTATTAAAGACTACAGGAAAGGTTTCATATACACATTCTTAATTATAGTTTACTTAGAAGTTTAGGTAAAATTTAAATTACTTATTAGTCTTTAGCCTATTATATAGTCGATTGTAATTTAAATTAGGTAATATTTATTACGTCATAAAACAACATTTTGAAACGTCAGAATTCTACGAAATCGTCGTAACAGTGATTTTATTTTCGTAGTCTTTATTATATAAATTTATATACAAGTATATCTCCCACATTCAAGTCGCAATAGTCGCATTCGCGTCAAAGCATATTTGAGTATGGAGGAGCGGATGTGAAATGCTCCTCCATCGTGAAAAGGAAGATCTTCCTTTAGGCGAGGTAATCGTGCCTGGGGACCAAGGTACAACGGTGATGTTGGGCAGTTGTATTTATACAAACTCATTAGAAAACTCCGATAGCGCTGTTTAGAACTCGGCCGTCGATTGGCGCGTTCTATGTAGTGTCGCTACATGAGTAGTCACTGCGGGTAGCGACGAATTGTGTGACTTGCTTAATGTCTACTGCTAGAACCTCGGTCGCGTTGTCTGTGCGTTGCTCTTAGTCGTCGGGTCGTCGTGAGCCTGTAATACACATTTAAATAACTAATTGACCTCTAAGGTCAGATTCGTTCCAGATGGGGCGAATTTTGGATTTCTTTATTTTGAGTTTTAGAAAACCTTCCACCTTTTGTCCTCGAGGGAGTAGGCAGAGGGATTTCATTTCTGGATATATCTACGTTTCAGCACTATACAATGACCCTGTTAATTCGAGGAATCTTTCAAAGAAAAAGGGTGTGAAAGACATATATATACAAAAGCACCACCCTAATTTTCGTAACTCTCAAAAAATCTTCAGTTTTAGATTATACTCTCAGAATCAGCTGCGCGGAGTCAATGACCGCCGGCGTGTGTATGCAATACGCTACGTAGTATATGGCAAATTCAGAATAAATAGTATATAATATAATCTCACGCCTTTTTTTTTTATCCCCGAGGGGGTAGGCAGAGGTATTCCATTACTGGATATACCCACATTTCACGAGATATATTGACCCCTAAACGTGATAGGTGGTGAGCCCATCGCCGGACCGGGTCTGTTTACACATGTCTCAGAATTAATTCTGAGACCTGCGGGTTTCCTCACGATGTTTTCCTTCACCGTCGAGCTAGTGATAAATATGTACGTAAGTTTTTGAAAAACTCATTGGTACATGCCAGGATTCGAACCCGAGCCTCACTGATTTTCGGCCGGCTCTTTAACCGTCCGGGCTATCACTGCTCTTGCTTTGAATAAATAGTCTTTTAAAAAATACTCAAAAGTAGTGTTACATTTTTATTTATTTAAACTTTTGTATCCGGAATGTTGATCGGTCACTCTTTTACCTGCTACTAGAAAATGGAAGAATTTATGAATGATAATTATTTACACTTAGATTAGATTGCTATGGTCCAATATATCTCATGAAATGTGGGTATATCCAGTAATGGAATACCTCTGCCTACTCCCTCGGGGATAAAAGGCGTGAGATTTTTTTTTTTTTTTTTTATTAGATTGCTACACCCTGATAGGGTACATACATACTCTTGTTGTGTTACAATGTGTAATAAATAAATAAATAAATAATCGAATGTCAGTCACCTTAACGACGATAGAGGTCCTAGGGCCAGTATTCCAGAGTTCGCCCTTATCGTCTATGAAGGCGGCCTCCACTGCCACCGTATACAACCCTGCGGCGTTTACCGAAACCAGTTGCTGCGCCGAGAAGAAATCCCGCACCGGGGTTACGGTCTGCACGGCGGTCAGGATCGGAGCCACGTTCGTCAGTTCCACCGTCTGGGAAAGTCATATTTATGAATTTATTGCTCTATGGTTTATCATACCCATATCAGAACAATAGACGGAGTATACAGGGTGTAAATAAATAAAATAAAAATTACATAAATCATCATCTCAAACTGCACACCACCGTATCACACAACAATCCTTACAGACATTTCCACCTTGTGTAATTTTATGTTTAATAAGTGACATACATGAATACAAACCAGGGATGTTACGGAGCTTCGACTTCGATTCCGATATGTCCGAACTTCCGATTGATCTTACACCTCCGACTTCGGTTCCGATACTTTTAAATCAGAGGTAATCGGAGGGCGTGCGGCGGCTCCAGTCAACGTGTACGAACAGGTTTACGCATCTCACCCGGGAAACACGCGTTCATCGATTAATATTTCACTTGTTGTTACGCCATACATATAATATGGTTTGATTTGTTTTGTGCGGCGTGTCAATTAATTAATTTCGTCCAAAATCGAGTGTTATTTGGACACATCTTTCTTAGCCACCATCTCCGACTCCGCCTCCGATTCCGACTCCGAAAAACCAAATTTAATAATAATAATCATTTATATAGCATAGAATGGGGTATGATACAGGTGGTAAATTTTTAAAATGGTAAATTTAAAAACTCCGACTTCGGTTCCGATAAAACCACCTCCGTAACATCCCTAATACAAACCAATATAAAGAGTCCTAAAAACAACACTTCTGATTACAAGAAATATTATAAAGATTTAAGAAGTCGAATTTTTTACCTTTTCGTTAGTACGTGGATGAGGAGTGGCTGTGACTGTAATTTGAACGCCTTTCACTTGACGTTGCTGTTGTCGCTTGCTGTTAACAAAACGTCATATTTAATTAGTTTAATGTGTTTCCTGAGAAGCGGATCGATTATTATGTAAAGTCCCCCCCCCCCCCTCGGGAAAAAGGCGTGAGCATATGTATGTATGTCTCCAATTTATTCATTCTACTGACGAGGACTTTAGACTAGTTAAGGGTGGATTGTCCAATCGTCAGATAAAGCTCACCTGGAGAATATATTGATGCTGTCACTCTCTGACACTATAGAAATGAAAAGTGAAAGGTGATGTTTATTATTCAGATAACTTTTAACTGACTATTGAACAATCAGCCCTAAATGGAATAACTTAAAAAACTTAGTTGTACTTATATGCACTGCATCGATTATCGATTTGTATAAAATGTGTAACCACCCTCAGCTGAGCAGCATGGCAGGCAGTGTGACGCTCTCATTTGAGCGGCACTGCAGGCAGTACGACCCCCTCACCTAACCAGCCCGACGGGCACTATGACCCCCTCACCTAACTAGCCCGACGGGCACTATGACCCCCCTCACCTAACCAGCCCGACAGGCACTATCACTGTTATAAAATATATTTAAATTAGGAATCATTTTGAATCATTTAAATTAGGGCAGGGTCTGAAAAGCAGCAGTTGTGCTGAAACTTTAGCCGTTTCATTCACATTATGTACTTGCTCTAGTAACTAAGTTTTTTTAGTTTTAGTCCAGTTATAGCTTTGTGTGGATGATTAAATGTCTTTTTTTTTATTTCACGACCCCCTCACCTGAGCGGCACTGCGGGCAGGATGACCTCCTCACCTAACCAGCCCGCAGGCAGTACGACCCCCTCACCTATCCAGCCCGACGGGCACTATGAACCCTCACCTATCCAGCCCGACGGGCACTATGACCCCCTCACCTGAGCGGCACTGCGGGCAGGATGACCCCTCTGAGCAGACACGCAAGCACTATGACCCCCTCACCTGAGCGGCACTGCAGGCAATATGACCCCCTCGAGCCTTAACGCGAGTCGGTGCGAGAGCGGCAAAGCGGCGGCGTGGTCGGCGGGCGGAGCCCTGGGCGCGGGAGTGAGAGCCACTCGGCACAGAGCGCCCCCCGCTCGTCCCGCGCAAACGCCCCGAGGCCATACCGAGCCGGAACTGCACGCTCGGACTGCGGCCAGTACCGCCTCTGCGTGCTATGGGTAAAATAAAAATAAATAAATAAATAATCTCACGCCTTTTATCCCCGAGGGGGTAGGCAGAGGTATTCCATTACTGGATATACCCACTTTTCACGAGATATATTGGACCCCTAAACGTGATAGGTGGTGAGCCCATCGCCGGACCAGGTCTGTCTCAGAATTAATTCTGAGACCTGCGGGTTTCCTCACGATGTTTTCCTTCACCGTCGTGCTAGTGATAAATATGTACGTAAGTTTTTGAAAAACTGATCGGTACATGCCAGGATTCGAACCCGAGCCTCACTGATTTTCGGCCGGCTCTTTAACCATCAGGGCTATCACTGCTCTTAATTCTGAGACATGTGTAAATAGACCCGGTCCGGCGATGGGCTCACGATCTATAACGTTTAGAGGTTCAAAGAATATCTCGTGAAAAGTGGGTAAGTATATCCAGAAATGGAATACCTCTGCCTACTCCCTCGGGGATATAAGGCGTGAGATTATTTATTTTTATTCTATTATTATATCAAATACAACCAAATTTAACTTTACATCATAGAAACAAGTCAAGACCGAAGCAAAATATCTCTCTCGCAAGCTCGGGAGTCAATGAAACCGAGGGTATATTAAGGCTGCGGTCCGTTTTGTGCAAATAGTAAATACGTTCGTAAGCACGCACACGACTGTTCAAAATGATTACGATTGTTAGCATGCAAACAATTTGAACAGGTTTTCGTTTGTCAAAAATGACAGCTCTTTTAATATTTAGGTTGATACTGTTCTGAAGTTAAATTCAGTCGTATTTGAGTCGTATAGTGTCCCCCGAAGCTTCACAATGTAATGCTTCTGTTAATATTAATGACGACATACCTAATTTTAATTAATCGATTACATAACGAATATGAAAAAAGTTCGCGGGAAAAAAAACACCACGCACATTGAAATTTGACAACTGTTTGACAGATCCAGAGACATTGCACTACCTCCTCGTTGTTAGCACTGTTTGCACCAATCGATGACGTCATCGACGACGTCACAATGCTCATGTCAGCGTACCACAGCGCAATTTGAACAGTTGTTTGCATGAATATAGCGCACACGAGCGCAGAAAGCGCAATTTGGACCGTACCATCAGTTGGAGTTTAGTCTCGATGTGCAAACTGGACTATTCACTTTGAGTGCAAGAAAAATTTTCAATTTACTACAAATTTATTTAAAACCGAAAAAATACACTCGAGAAAATTTCTCAACTGTCACAGACTAAGAAAAGAGATTCCGTTAAGAACCACCGGTTCCAATTTTATTGGAACCGAGACACAATTAAAAATCTATTGTGTCTTTGATTCATGGTCTGAGAGGTTAAATCTCTTTCAAAAAAAAACGCGCCACCTTCTATGCGGAAACATCATAGAATTAAAACTCTCAACATTCTCGCAATGACAATGGTCCACACTCCACAGATATACTGGCTGTTTGAGTTTGTCTACATCTCATTAAGGAAATAAAAAAAACTAATTACTTTTTACTCCCTAGGGACTAAAGTAGTAAGTCGTAGGGCTATATTGGCGTACTTTTAGAGCATGAGAAGTGAAAGAATCATTATATTATTTGCAGCAAACCTTATGCGTGATCCCAGGGTTGACGATCCCGCTGGTGTTGTCGAAGAGCTTTGCGGATATCCTCGTGAGGGCCGCACTTGGGGCCAGCGCCATAACCTCCTCCAGCGTGGTCGGGATGATCTCCTGCGTGCTCAGCTCTTGGCGCTCCTGGTGGCTCGACGTGATGCGGTCAATGAACTGCGCCAGCTGGGTGTACGTGTGCTGGGAGCTGGCCGTTGTTGAGGGTGGAATTGGGAAGTGAAATGGAATAGTAGATTTTCATTTGCCGCTTTCCGAGTCCGTCGAAAAGAAAAAATAGTATACACCCCTCGGGAAGTAAATAAGAAAGCCTCAGATCACATGTTTGTAGACCTCGGCTTCGCCTTGGTTGACAATTACACGTGATCTGATACATATCTTATTTTACTTCCTTAGATGTGTAATATACTATTTTATATTTAAAAGATGATTTCATCCCCCTTATTGTTTGTATTTGTTACTGAATAAAACATTATTTAATTATTTTTTTACTTAATTTTTACATTTTACAATGATGGGATACAGTGCAAAGTGGGATACTGGAGTCTAAGCTAGGTCTAGCCTATGTTATAAGTCTCTAGGAACCCACCCCGCAGCCTATTGAAATGCTAAACCTAATCTAACACAATATTAGTTTAAATAACGGCTTAAACCGCTAGACATATCTTGATGAAATTTCGCAGGGTGACACCTTGTATCTTTAGTAAGAACATGGCTACCATTTATCTCGGAATGTTGACGAAAGCTCGTTTATAAAGGATACATATGCAAGTGTCGTAGCGTGGAATCGTCCGCGTGGAAGGCAGTCCTCGCGATTGCGGCGTAGCGTTGCGCAACGTTGCCCACCGCGCGGGCCGCTCTGCGAAGGGCGCCTGCGCATGCGCCGGCTTTAGCTGCCGGGTCACGCGCCGCCTTAGGGGGACAGCGGATTGTTAAAATATACAACGCGTAGACACAGAATAAGTAATAGCTACGTACAGAAGGTTCACTGTTAACAAATTCCCTGTTTAGGTACGTCAAACGTGCCTAAATGTGGCCATCTCTTTCTATCGCATGCAACGCGCTCTTTCGGAGGCGGAGCCTTAGATCTAGGGTTGCCGGCAGCTCGACCCATTAAATTTTACGTTAGTAGTAGTAGTTAGTATAATAGTGTATTTTACCTACGATATTACGATTATTCTTTATTTAGGTACTAAAGATCACACAACTAAATAAAAGCTGTGTAATTTGCCTTTAGGTTATGTTATGACTTCAAAACTGCCTGTTTCTGCAAAATGTAGGACGAAGACATACAATTTGGTTATCTACATACATACATTATATAATGTAAAGAAAAATTGTTTATTAAAATTCAATATCTATACAACCAATGCGCGGCAACCATTAATAGACCGCCGGGTGGCGGCCGGCCGCATGTACTTGTAGCGGCGCGATGACGTCTCGCAGTGTGCTTCCCCTGGTCGTGCCAAATAACACCATTGACATGTCATTGTCATCCAACTATAACCGTTGACAGTTAGTGGAATTGGCCCTCTGGTTAAAACTCCCACCTGTGCATTGGCGTGCGCGATTGCGGGCGGCGGTTGTGCACAGAGCGCCCTGGCGGCGGTGGCCAATCGCGCGAGAGCACCCAAAGCACCCGCCCTGGCCGCCAGCCACGCGCCCGGCAGGGGCGTGCACGCGGCGCACCCACCGCACCCAGCCGCGCACCCAACCCCGCTGGACAAGCCCGCGCCGCACCCACCCCACCCACCCGCTACCTCCCACTCGGCACTCGCAGCCTCCAACCCCGTTATACCTGACAAAATAATCATTATTCGAAATTGGGTAGTTGACAGCATCCAAAGATATTATATATAGAAAGAATCGAAATTAAATTGCGAGTAGTCATACATTAAAAAGATTATCCCAAAACACCTCAAAATATGTATTTCGATTTTCAATTTACAATTATAGCAAATTTAAAAATAATAAAACAATCAAAAAAGTGCTGCAATTGAGTTCTAGAAACTATGACGTCACGGTTTGCTACTTCAGTACATTTTCCATAGCAAAATTTAGTTTTGACCAAAGAGATTTAAATATAATAGGGCATAGAGGGGGCATTGGGAATATTTTCATACAAAACTTTGAAGCCTAAGCGTCATGTCCTTGTCATGTCAGTTAGTATGAACGCGAGCTGTCATTCGGTCGAAATTGTACTAGACTTATTCCACTTGGAATAACTTTTGACTTCAAATTTTTCTCGCTTTGTCCCCTCTATGCCTTATTATATTTTAATCTCTTTGGTTTTGACAGACGGTAAAAAGTAACTGATTTGACTAGGTAGGACACAACCCTATTGACAGCTAGCCAGTGGGTTCGATTCTGCTTTACACCGACTTAACTTATTTTAGTTTAGTCTGTCTTATCTCAAAAAAAAAAGGAATAGCAGATAACCAACCGAGTTTACCCTGACAGGGTCTGTACATACTTTTGTTGTATTACAATGTGGAATAAATAAATAAAGCTAAAAATGCTATGTTTCGAAATTGAAATTTACAAGTAACGATGTAATATTGATCCGACTTATACCACATTGTGTTATACAGTGATCGGAGTAGGTAGATTGATTTGAGGTCATTGACGTCGAAAGTATATGTTAATATGGATATGACTTCGAAATTTCAGGAATTTTAAAATTATTATATTTTTTCCGGAATTTAGAAACTATCACATTGAGCCACGTGAAAAACGTAGTGTTCAATAAAATAATAAAATTCATTTCAATTTATGAATACAATACAAATGAGAAACTAAGGATATTGTATTATAAATAAACGATTTTGTTTGCTTTATGTACTTGTACGTTTTTTGACGTGACAACGTCTTATAAAATGATGGAGCCGGCGGCATTCATGAAAAAGTGTGACGTATGCGGCGTTCCATTGCAAGCGAGAGCGCGCAACGAGCGACAAAGAGGCACAATCCATTCCATCAGTATTTTCTTATGACGTTGTCACGTTCAACTATCGTCAGTAAACCGACTTTACAGACAACCGATTTTTAAAACTCTTCTTACATTTCTGGAAATTTCGGTACAAGTTCATGAAAAATGGCATGTCCATGTTATGATATCTTGACTCAAGTACGAAAAATCAATCTACCTACTCCGATCATCACTAGTTATAACAGTATAACTGACCCTCTTCGAGAAGAGTAGCGTCAGCAGCGGCGGCCCTGTGCAGCGCCGAGAGCCATCGCTGCGCCGCCTCGCTGGGGGCCTCTTCGGAGAGGCGCCTCAGCAGGGCCGCGGCCAGGCTGTGGTGGCCGTACCTGAGGACGAATGATATTTCCAATAATTATATCCCTTAGTTATACTAAAAAAAACTAAACGAAGGATAGCCTATTTCACATAGCATGGGTTCGGTGACAGTTGACATTTTTCCGTTTTACGCATACTAATTTCGACTAATAAAAACCGGCCAAGTGCGAGTCGGACTCGCGCACCGAGGGTTCCGTACAACCTTGAAAATTTATGGTTTTCGTAATTTTTCCTTTATCTATGCTATAAGACGTTGCTTCGTACCAAATTTCAAGATTCTGAGTTCACGGGAAGCACCCTGTAGGTTTTGATTCCCTTGCAAGTGTCGAAAATTTGCGGCATAAACGGCTGTATCTTTTGATTGCGTTGGCTTAGAAGTTTGATTTTTTCACAGCTTCAAGGGACAGTAGACCTGAGTAATTGATATAAATTTCAGCTTCATACCTCCACGCGTTCCTGAGAAAAAGGGTCTTGACAGACGGACGGACGGACGGACAGACGGACAACAAAGTGATCCTATAAGGGTTCCGTTTTTTCCTTTTGAGGTACGGAACCCTAAAAACATTAAGATTAAAATAGTATTATTATTTTATGAAAAAAAAATCTTACGGTTTATATCCCTGAGGGCAGAAGTATTCCATTTCTGGATATACCCACATTTCACGAGATACATTGGACCCCTTAACGTGATAGGTGGTGAGCCTGTCGCCGGATCGGGTCTGTTACACATACATCAGAATTAATTCTGAGATCTGCGGGTTTCCTCACGATGTTTTCTTTCACCGTCGAGCTAGTGATGAATGTGTAAGTAAGTTTTGAAAAACTCATTGGTACATGCCAGGATTCGAACCCGAGCCTCACTGATTTTCATCATGTGAAGCAGGTTCTTTAACCGTAAGGCTATCACTGCTCTTTACGAAAATGGTCTCGTCTATCTATCTCGCTCTAACGGGTACCTATGTTCTTTCTCTCTCGCATTGCCAATCTAAGTATACTGAATCTATGGTTTAAACAAACTCACCTCAAAGCGGCCCGAGCCACTCTGTACCTGGTCCACCCGTTTTAAGTAATTATAATAATAATATAATCTCACGCCTTTCATCCCCGAGGGGGTAGGCAGAGGTATTCCATTACTGGATATACCCACATTTCACGAGATACATTGGACCCCTAAGCGTGAGAGGTGGTGAGCCCATCGCCGGACCGGGTCTGTTTACACATGTCTCAGAATTAATTCTGAGACCTGTGGGTTTCCTCACGATGTTTTCCTTCACCGTCGAGCTAGTGATAAATATGTACGTAAGTTTTGAAAAACTCATTGGTACATGCCAGGATTTGAACCCGAGC
Organism: Ethmia dodecea; assembly: GCA_963855545.1. Lineage (NCBI taxonomy): Eukaryota > Metazoa > Arthropoda > Insecta > Lepidoptera > Depressariidae > Ethmia > Ethmia dodecea. The sequence continues at coordinate 1,579,323 of OY979448.1, forward strand.
CTCACTGATTTTCGGCCGACTCTTTAACCGTCCGGGCTATCACTGCTCACTTTTAAGTAATTTTAGTACTATATTTGATAAAAATATAGCAATCGACATAAAATTATTGATCTATCGATATTTTATACTATTTGACAAGCACTAAGGAAATATTAATGGATAAAAATTCAAATATTTAAATATATTTTTGTGGTGTAGTTTGAATAGGAAAATACTAAATGGTGATAGCAGTGATATAGCCCGGACGGTTAAAGAGCCGGCTGAAAATCAGTGAGGCTCGGGTTCAAATCCTGGCATGTACCAATGAGTTTTTCAAAAACTTACGTACATATTTATCACTAGCTCGACGGTGAAGGAAAACATCGTGAGGAAACCCGCAGGTCTCAGAATTAATTCTGAGACATGTGTAAACAGACCCGGTCCGGCGATGGGCTCACCACCTATCACGTTTAGGGGTCCAATATATCTCGTGAAATGTGGGTATATCCAGTAATGGAATACCTCTGCCTACCCCCTCGGGGATAAAAAGGCGTGAGATTATATTATTATTATTAAATGGTGAAAGGTTTTTTTTTTTTCTCTTTATTTTATATGGGGCTTTTGTCCTATTGGACATGTCAGTCCCGTTACACGAAACTTAATCTACACTATCTTAATATACATCATTGTGTAGGGAATCAGTCGTGAGATGCAGCCACTAGCTTATATAAAGCTAGAGCAGCATCAGATGTAGGTGAGTGTAAAATACTCTGCGCAATACCCACATCAAAAAGGTTTAAACAAAAGGTGATAGGTTTAAACAATCTCACCTCAAAGCGGCCCGAGCCACTCTGTATCTGGTCCACCCGTCAGCTCCTCGGATGGAGTCCAAGACCTGCCCCTGCCAGGAGGGGTTGACCTTGCAGGTGAGGGAAGTACCAGCTCTCTCCTGGAAGATGACCGTGCACAGCAGCACTAGGGCCGTCCCGTCGTCCGTGGACTCTTGCGATGCAGTGCTGGAAGATGATGTGTATTTGTATAGTAGGATTGCTTATAAATGGCGTATCACAAACTATATTACTTGTATAAATGACACACCGCAATACGACAGTGAAAAATAATCAAATTAATTGACCAAAACCAAGAAAGTAAACCTATTTTTATTAATTTTATTATAATCTTTCTTTCAATTTACGATTTTTTAATTCCCCAACGAAAAAAGACAGGGGTGTTATAAATTTGACGTGTGTTTCTGTGTATCTGTATGCCTGTCTGTTCGCTCGTAGCTCCCAAACGGCTGAACCGATTTTGATAATCTTTTTTAAAGGTGACTTAATCGAGTTCTTAGCTGTGGTTTAAGAAAATCTGTGCAGCCGTTTCTGTTTAAATGTAATTTTTGTTGCGCAGATTTAAAAAAAATTTTTTTAAATACAGAAATAAATGAATTGAACTAAGCAGGGCATATACTGACCCCTGTAACGCTGCGAGCAGAGTTCCAAGCAACGCGGGCATAGCATGTGCGGCTGCGCGGGCGCAGTGTGTCCCCCCCGCGCCCCCCAAAGCCGCTAAAGCCTCCAAAAGGGAAGACATCCTGACGTCATCTCTACACGCCTTCAGCTGGGAGCCAAGAAGGCTAGCGGTTCGAGCTGCATACGCTGCTGGCTCTGCGTTGCTTAATTGCACCTATAGAAGGTATGGGGTGTGTTGTTATCGAATAAAATGTTCTTGAGGTCTTTGGAGATTTATTTGTACAACGCGTCACAGAATAGGGTTGTGTCCTACCTAGTCAAATGAGGTACTTTTTATGAGCTGTCAAAACGAAATTTTACTATGGAAAATGTACTGAAATAGCAAACCGTGACGTCATAGTTTCTAGTACTCAATTGCAGCATTTTTTTTGATTGTTTTATTATTTTTAAATTTGATATAATTGTAAATTGAAAATCGAAATACATGTTTTGAGGTGTTTTGGGATAATCTTTTTAATGTATGACTACTCGCAATTTAATTTTGATTCTGTCAACTACCCAATTAGCGCAATTCATCGTACACCCCAATTAGTATATTAAAATTTAAAAAATATGCATTCATACTTTAGTTTTATCTAACTGAATTTCTTAAATAAATAGCAATTAGCCAATAACGGACTCGATTCTGCAGACCAGCTAAAATTCTTAATTTTAAGTTAGCATGTCCTTCTCTATAGAATACGGAAGAAAAAGGACAGAAACAAACCATAGATTATAGAGTAATGTCAAATGTAAAAACAGACTAATTTAATGTCTTTTCTGTCACTTTTATCCATGACCTCGTTACATCGTTGCTAAAAACGTGTATTTGGATAAGATGTCAATGCGTTCATAAGGTTTAATTTTGTTATTTTGACATTTGTGACATTGTAAATAAATATGGCGCTTATTTCTGTCCATTTCCTTTCCAAAGCGGTGGAAAAGAATAGTGTTAACTTAAAATTAGGAATTTTGGCTGGTCTGCAGAATCGAGTCCAATAGTATAGTAGCCCTAAATTCAGTTATGCTAATTCATTTTTCGGAAACAATTGACACATATTAAAAATAGCTAAAATGGATTAAGTAGTCAAAGTGAAAAGTTTTTATTCAATGTAGGGACTTATAAGTCCTCTTATTGAAAGTCATTGCGACTCCACCGCTTCGGTATGTATAGTTTTGGAGAAGAAGCGAAGTATAGGTACTATAAATACTACTTTATATATTATAATAAATTTTACAAAAACAACCATCCTTACAGACATTTCTTGAGCAACAGAGTGGTCAAACCATGGAATAAGCTATTTATATATTAACATTTTTAATTATTATTACTTACCAAACACCGCAAAGCGACACGTAAAGGTTTGACCTTGTTCTGCCCTTCGGACACGCTCGTGGCTATCACCAGGGACTCCAGCGCCAGCATCAGATCTGATCCCTCCACGGGCAAGCATTCTTCGTAGCTGATAAGATTCACATTTATTTATTTACTAGCACCCGCGGTTTCACCCGCGTAGTTCCCGATCCCGTTGGAATACGGGAATAAAATATAGCCTGTGTGTTATTCTCATGTATAAGCTAGATAACTGTAAAGTTTCTCAAAAATCCGTTCAGTAGTTTATTCGTAAAAGAGGAACAAACATCTATACATACAAACTTTCACGTTTATAATATTAGTAGGATAGTAGGATGTGTTATTCTGATGTATAAGCTATACAACTGTAAAGTTTCATCAAAATCCGTTCAGTAGTTTTTCGTGCGTGCAGCCGGCGTTCATCGATTTATAAGACGTTATCACGTCACAGATAGAAGAAAGTTGTAATTCTAATATCAGATTCCAATTTTTATATATATATTTTTTATATTGTAAGTTTGAAATTTCTGGAAGAGAAAGATGTAATTCTAATTTGAAATTCAAATAAGGCCAGATAAAGAAGTTAAAAACGCAAAAAGTTCTCCAACCAGGGAGAAAGGAGGTGCAACGAGTACCTCGTTACGATACTGTTATCAAAAAGTTAGTATACCAGTGCACGACGACCCTGGTGAGCACTTGTGCGGCGGTGGCGGCCTGGGGCAGGTCCCCGGTGAGCGCGGCGTCGCTGCAGAACTGTCGCAGGGGACTGCGCTGGCCCGCAGAGGGGGAGCCCGCCGCCGAACACACCGCCGGGCACTGCACCAGGATCTGGCCACGGTTACGTACAGTCAACAAAGTTGTTAGGGTTACATGGCCAGTAACTAAGAACTCATTTTTCTGGGGTAGTCATAAGTCATAACTAAATCTTATTCATTATTTTTTATTTCAAAAGGTATCTTGGATCCCTATAATTTACAAAAAAAAAACTATAAATACATTTAAGGCTTTAAGAGAAAACTGAATCTTAGTTTCTGGTCATGTAACACTAACAACTTTGTTGACTGTACTATCAGCAAACGCTAAGCCAGATACATTTGGAAGAATTGCCGCTTGTAATCTCCAATTTTATTACCCCAACCCTAATTAGAGTTACACAATGAGAAGCCAGTAACACCTTTTTTTTCTATTCCGATCCATTCATCGACACTAAATGGTCATAAACATGAAAAAAACACTTTTTTGTAATTGTCATTGTTACTATAAGTGAGGGCTTTGTTGACACGGGGTGGCAAAAGATAGCTGTTCGCTAAAATGACACTTAGATGTATCAGGCATAACTTTTTTCGATAGTACATGGATAACACAAATTTACTGCATGAAAGCTTTAGAGCCAACCCGATTGTTCCCTAAGTTGTTAAGCCCAAGCTCTAGAGAGTGCAGCTGCAGCTGTATCGAAATTTTGGGCAAAATTTGATGCAGACTTATAGTTCCACTTCAACTGCACAAGAGTGGCATAAGAGCTGCAACGAATTATTACTCTACACTAAAGCCGTATACAGAAAGAAAGCTGATAGTCGGGGCCGATTACCAGCGCTTATCGGTACTTATCGGCGCTGGTCCATTCTACATAAAGCAAGCAGATTGAAGCAGAGCGAGCAAAATGTCGTACGATAATTGGCGGGCGGCACCAGCGCTGACCGGCGCCTGTCGTAGATTGTTGGAACTTGTCGGCGCTTGTTCATATAAATGCCTGCGCCGGTTACCTGCGTAGACCGGCGCCTATAAGAGCTGATAAGTTGTCAGCTTTCTTTCTGTATACGGCTTAACGCTCATATGCTGTTATACGTTTGTGAACGAGTGAACTAATGATTGTACTTTTATTCCATCAGTTCAGTATTTCGACAGTGTTTGTAAAAAAATTTTAATTTTTATTGTAGCTATTATCAACCATCAGCGCTATTACTAAAATATTATTTGTAAAGTTTAAATTACATAGGTACATTACTGCTTACGGTATATGTCAGCAGCTAAGACGCTTCCAAGTTTACTCAGCAGCTAAAACGCTTCCAAGTTTACTCAGCAGCTAAAACGCTTCCAAGTTTACTCAGCAGCTAAAACGCTTCCAAGTTTACTCAGCAGCTAAAACGCTTCCAAGTTTACTCAGCAGCTAAAACGCTTCCAAGTTTACTCAGCAGCTAAAACGCTTCCAAGTTTACTCAGCAGCTAAAACGCTTCCAAGTTTACTCAGCAGCAAAAACGCTTCCAAGTTTACTCAGCAGCTAAAACGCTTCCTAGTTTACTCAGCAGCTAAGACGCTTCCAAGTTTACTCAGCAGCTAAAACGCTTCCAAGTTTACTCAGCAGCTAAAACGCTTCCAAGTTTACTCAGCAGCTAAAACGCTTCCAAGTTTACTCAGCAGCTAAAACGCTTCCAAGTTTACTCAGCAGCTAAAACGCTTCCAAGTTTACTCAGCAGCAAAAACGCTTCCAAGTTTACTCAGCAGCTAAAACGCTTCCTAGTTTACTCAGCAGCTAAAACGCTTCCTAGTTTACTCAGCAGCTAAAACGCTTCCTAGTTTACTCAGCAGCTAAGACGCTTCCAAGTTTACTGTGCATGTAGATAACGTTTTTTGAGTAACTTTAAAGCGCTTATAAGATAACATCAAAATGTGAAAATTTATGCATACCTGCATGACCTGCAAACACAGCATGCTGTGTGTATGCTGGGTTTCAGCGCATAGCACCAATTGCTGGATGCTTTCCGCTGGCCATAAGGCCGCGTGCTCGGCCAACTTCCTCAGTCCGATCAGAGCGGCTCGCCGAACTGCTGACCGAGCGTCCTTCATTGCTATGTTGAGCAAAAGTTCCACCTGGAGGCAAATAATAATAAAATAATAATAATAGTGGGACACAAGTCAGACACGGTTAAATAGGTTTATTAAAATGATTTGTGACAAAAATAAATATCGTGTTACAAATGTACACAATCTATAAAAATGTATAAATATTTGTTATAAAAAATCTAAATGTTTGGATTTCGAGGGATGTAGAAGGCGTTGAAGACACAGAATTTTAGTGCATGGTCTCTGAAGCATTTATTTATTTACTTATACACTTTTTTACATTTACATATACTTATTTATTTATTTATTTAATTTTCCCACGGGAAAAGGCCTAAACCACAAAACCGATTAAAAAAATTCTTTCACCAATTTAAAGCTACGGAACAAAGGCTATATTTTATTCCCATATTTCCACGGGAACGGGAACTACTTCATAAATAGTATTTAATAATAAAAGACTTAAAAACTAAATTACTTGACATTGGCAACATGCAGTGCTATAAAAAAAAAACGTTGCGCGTCCATAGTGAAGCGTATGCGTCGGAGTCCCAACAGTGTTCTAAGCCCACTGGCAGACAGGTGGGACTCTCCGATACTGGTCCCCAGTTAGGCTTTTAATATGTGTGTTTTATTATAATTACTAAGTCTTAATATTTAAGTGCCTATTTACTAACCATTTGTTGACAGTATATTGTAAGATTTATTATATACACTGTATACAATTTAAAATTATCTGTATCATTACATTAGAGTATGTTAAATTAATTGTATTGTTCAACGTTATGCCTGTGTTATTAAAAAGTTATGCTTACAGTCTGTAATAGCAAATAGTATATTATACAATAAAGACAAAATAGAACAGCCACATGCTAGACAGATCATAAAGAAACTCGTCGTTTCTACAGGCGTCAATCTTTAATAAAAAAACCGTACAACTGCGGGTCTGACCCACGCACCGAGGGTTCCGTACAAACTTGTATGTGGATACCTAGTTTGTCACCTTTTTAATTTTATTTCATGTGACGTAAGTACAAAATAACAAATTTGTTTTAGTGTTGTGACGAGGCGGTAGAGGATGACCTAGGCGACTTTACATCAACCAGACCAGATTGGCGATAATTTTATTGAAGACTATATGTTTAGCGCGATCTCACCCGCGTAGTAGTTCCCGTTCCCGTGGAAATACGTGAATAAATAGACTATGTTATACTCAGTGATAATGTGGCTAAAATCGGTCCAATACTTTTTGAGTTTATTCGTTACAAACATACAAATCTTTCCTCTTTATAATATTAGTGTAGTAAAGCCAGATCAAGAGTAAGTATTTGGAATTGGCAAAAAAAAAAATCGTTTAGTTTCGTTAGGTATATTAACCTCAAGTTTCTGTGTAAGTGATATCACATGTATTATTCTTTGAGGGCCTGTAAATGTATAAATAGCGACAACCACCGCACGCATCTGACTCGAGCAAACATGTGGTTAATATATTCGAACATAATTTGTGTGATCGTCGTATACACATCAGCTTTCAGAACTGGTGCTCCGGTTGAGTCCTGCTCCGACATGCAAGTGAGCCACGGCATAGCTCATCCTATATCAAGCCCTTACACCATCACCACTGACAAAACCACAATGAAAGCTGAAGAGTCTTTGAAAGTGACAGTAAAAGGAATTAACGACACTGTCACTTTCGCAGGGTTCTTGGTACAAGCTCGCAAAGATGACAAGATACTGGGAAAGTTCAAGGTCACCGATCGCGCTGGGAAGACTATGAATTGCAGTGGCTTAGACGACTCAGTCACTCATACAGGGGAAACGCAAGGGTCACAGTGGCCTCTAAACAAAATATCTTTCATGTGGCAGCCCCCAAAAGCTTTTCACGGTGATGTAAAGTTTAGACTAATTATTGTTGAAAGTTACAGAATATACTGGACAGGATTGGACTCTGCGCCAGTTAAGGTACTATGAAGTGATCAATAAACTATTAAAAAAGGTTTGACGTTTAATATTCTTTTTTTCACATTCCTTTTTCTTGGCACCATTTGATTGGTCCTGGCTTTCTCACGCTTTATCCACATCTACCAAACAGCTTGTGATTGTTCATAAGACTTTTCCTCAGTACATCGCCGATTATATTTATGTTGGTACGTCTAGATTGTTCTCCACCAATTTCCTTATCAACCCTTGTAAGTTTTTACAAATGAACTAATAGTTAGGGAGCTGGCAAGCATTTCGGTAATGATTTCCAAACGTTTCACATCGGATTGACGTTTAGATCAATACGAATAGATTTTGTTCAGTCATTTAAGGTAATATGTTGCTGTTCCAACAATGATAGAGTAATACAGTAGTTTGTATGTTGTAGTCAGACAATACATAATTTTTAATTTACTTTCACTTTACTTTATGTATTTGGGAAACAAAGAAATATGCGATCAAATGACTTTATAATTTTTAGTATTTAATTGCTTCAGTTAATTATTTTGAAATTGTATACAACTGGGGAATGAAAGCCGTGATTTTGATAGTTTCAACTATCTTATTCAATATAGGAAAAAAAAAATGTGGTTGTCTCTAAAGACGCGATAATTTTACGAAAACATTGGTGAAAAATTGCATACTTTTATAGATGCGTCACCAACCGAACGCTTTGGCCTATCGTGCCTCTCTATCGCTTGTTCCGCGTTCTCCCTTGCACGCTCGGCTCAGGCGGAACATGACAACTCATGCTTTTTCGAGCGTGCAACCGGCTTTATCGATTTATAAGACGTTACGTCAAAAACTTACTGCGTCGACCCCAAATATTGGAAAAAGGGCAAATGATGATGTAACTTACATACATACATACAGCTCACGCCTTCTTCCCACAGGGGTAGGCAGAGACGATGGATCGCCACTTTGCCCGATCTTTGCACACTTCCCTCGCTTCCTTCACATCCATAAGCCTTTTCATTCACGCTCTTTTATTCTTTACTGATGTAACTTATTTTTTAAATATAATGGCAGGTGCCACATTTAGCATTTTGCCAATGTCAAGTAATTCAGTTTTCAAGTCTTTACAAAAATTCAGTGTCTTCCACACTTTAAACATCCTTGCTTATCAACAGTAAAATTACAGCACTTTTACTGAAGACTTTGTTGTGACTTCTTGAGGCAATCCAAAAATTTCCATCCCTCTCATTTTATTAAATTTCCCATTCACTGCACTCTTTCACGGACACTTGCCACATATTATACTATCACTAATATGAGTCAAAACTCGAAATATACAGCAAAAGGAAAATTATACAATAAGCGTCATGTCCCTCTTCGGATTCCCATCAAAAAAACATGATGGAACTTACTTGGTCAGGAACGTGGACGACCGTGTCAGCAGCAATAGCAGTTAGTGCTGTGATGGCGGCCCTCACAGAGCTTGACGACGGAAACCTCTCCAGTAGGGAGCGAAGAAGCTTCAGTACACCTTGAGCTCTCACCGCTGGAGAATAAGTAAACGAATACAACTAACACATTGGTTGTGTAAAAATGTAAAAAAGATAACACATACGGATAAATAAAGCGTAATAACAAATTGGACCAGCACACAAAGGCTTCGGTACCATCATACAATAAAAAAAATACTATATGTATGAGAACCTCAAAAAATGAGTTTTTTTTTGTTGTTATAGCGCGGCAATAGAAATACACATTTGTTTAGTCATTTTCTAAAAAAATTAACTGTACTACCATGTACCACATGGACATATACATGGGCGGACACCGAAGGCCTAGAAATAGGGTACTGTAGGCACCCTTAACACTGTAGGAGAAAAAATGATGAAACTCGACAATGCTACAGTATTTCGCTCGCTATCAAGTCTGTAAAGTAGTAAATGTTTTGAACTTTTTTGTTTTTTTTTTCTCTTTTGAATTTTTTGTGGGAAAGGCAAATATTATTATTACAACACTTTTTTTGTACAGGTGAAGTGTGCGTATTTCTTAAAATAAAATACATCTGTCTACCCCCTCTGGGATAAAAGGAGTGAGATTATTTATTTAATTCTTTTATTGGCTTAAAATGGTAGCTACCTCCCCCATGAACAGTTCTCAGGGCCCTGACGAGTTTAGCGCGCCGCTCCGCCCCCGTACTCTCGCATTCCACCATGTCCGATAGCTTGTTACACATTGCCAAAGCGAATGCACTGAAACAGATTAATATTTTAAAGCGATTGTAATAAGAATGTTACTAATTCCAATGTGTCAAGCTTCACATGCTCTTATACATAAATGTTTTGCAATATTATTTATAGAAATGTGTTACTTAATCTTAAGTAAGTGAACTGTACTATTTAGTTCTTTTGAGAAATAAAGTTCTTTAAACCTAAATAAAGCTCCAAATGGTATTAGTTTATATATTAAAGATGAAAGAGACTTTACATTTCAGGCTTGTATTTATTAATTTATAGTACCTATTTATGAGTTATTTTATGATTTTTCAACCTTTACATAAGGTTATTTATTTTAAACTTGATACAAAAATACTTCTTTTTCTACACTTATTTTCAACACTACACTACTAAATCTTGAACTAAGCAATAAAGTTAATATTTGTTAAAATTACTTTGAATGAGCTGCGAATCTCGTAGTAGCGTAAATAGCTGCGTCCACCTCGACATTGTCATGGCTGTCCAGTCCTCTCCGTATGGCGTGGTGCACATTCTGCCTCTCAGGAATGATTCCTGCCACCGCACCAAGGGTACGTAACGCCAGCGCTCTGGCTACTGGATCATTTGAGTGCAACACGGAGAAAACTCTCCTCAAGAACTCGTCCACATTCAGAATCTTGTCCAAATGCTTCTCGCTCTGCTGGCAGACCCGTAACACCCATAATCGAAGAAAGTTGTTCCCCATACGAAATACGTCAGACAATTTTAGGAATGAAGAGTTGATAAGTATGGGAAAGGGGTATTTCTCGAAGAGTCTAGGGAAGCGGACGATGGCTTCGCATTGTTCTCCGACTTTCCCGGATCGCAGACCTGTAAAAAAGTGGGTTTAGTCGTGAATTTCGGTGAGATGTTGAGGTTATGTCGGCGTACCTTTATCAAGTTCGGTTAAAGCCGAATTGGCATCTTGTTCTGGTTCGCCGGCGTTGTCGTTAAACGTGTTGAGTCTAACGCCAATCATTTTGAACGTTAATTGCAAACTGAACGATATTTCACAAATAAAAACAACGTCGAAGTAGCAAGACTAGCAAGCTGTAAACAACTTTCAGTGAGTGAGCTGTCAATCAAATTCGCTTTTTTTGCACTATAACTATTTGGGCGACCGTGTTGGAATAGTGATCTCTTCAAGAGTCAAAAGTGCTCTTTGACTAGCTTTCTCTGTCACTCATATCGATTACAATCTGTAGCAAACCAAATAAGCAAAGTAAATTCTAAACAGTGCCATCTATCTTGGCAAATTGTAACTCTGCTTGTAGTTTAATCCCTGTTCGATAGATGGTGTCACATACCACTTTGACTAATGAAAATTTAAAAACACTACAGCTCTGCGCAGTCGGGTAATAAGATGAACATTTTGTGAAGATAGAGATAATGGTTATTTTTCTGTGTTGACACTACAGATGTTCTTACTTTCCGTCGCGAGATACATATAGGTACCTACATTATAATAGTTAGGTAGGTAGGTACCTACCTACAGATTAATCGGTTACCTATGTAAGTAGTCAGAGATATTCGGCAGCTTCTATTGATCAATGATAAAACACATCTTGTAAGATTATCAAAGCACAAATTATAAAAACGTCTAAATACAGTAACAGTGGTCAGTGGCTCTCTATAGCTAAAATACTACCTAGACTACATACCTACTGTGAAATCTGTTACTTTTTCTGCGTACCTAGGTTCAATAAAGACATTATTCCCAAGCTACTATTTGTAAGTACAAACCTGTAGTGGATTACAAAGCCGTATTTAGTCTATTTACACGAACTCAGGGCTCGGTTGTCAAAGAGCGTAATTACGCTACCTGCGTAACGGGAGCCGTGTATGGCGCCATTAGCGAAAATTACGCGGGAAAGCGGCTACTAATCATGGCGGATCGCGCTCTAAATGGCGGGAGTTGAGTTACAGTTCCAGCGAGTTGGCAATTTTGTTTAAGTACGTGATATTTTGTTGTTTTTAGCAGGTGAACACCTGTTTCTTTAGAAATATCGTTGTCGTGATCAATTTAGTTGCGCACTTAGGTACCTACATAGTTTAGATGGTACTGTGCATTTGTAGGTACTGACGCGTGTCTCTGTGTTCCTTTGGTAACAAATATTATAAATTAAGAAGTCAACTACAAGTCAATTTCCTTAAAATATAATAATAATTATTAATTATTTCTTTATTTTTGCACTACATAGCACATATTTTAATGTAAAAGTATTTATTAAGATTAATGAAATATGTATCTAAGTACCTACATAATACTATGTTATTCACTTTAGGTACTTATGACTTAGTTAATTCTTTCCTTTCTTTAGCCCACCATGCATAGGTACACCTGTGCAAGCTCATTAACTGTAATCTCTTGTGAGAACAGTAGTACAGAATTTTAATGACATAGATATTATGCAAGATAATACTCGCAACTTTTTAAACAACTCTGTAAAAGTCTAATCTTTATAATCTGTGGAATCGTTAGTCCTTCCGGATTGGCACAAAGCGATGTTTTGGTGATTTCTTTTTAATTCCTAGACAAAAGACATTGTCTGAAACACGCAAGTAATCGATGCCGGACGCTGGGATTATAAATGGTCACAAAAAATGTGTCTTAAAACTGAGTGTTAGGGCTTATTTTAAAAGCGTTTATTTGGTGGTCTCCTGTACACGTTGTAAAGATGCTACTATACTAACCCAGTTTGTTACAATAGTAGCTTCGTAGAATTTATGTCTACAATATTTCCTTTGCTTTTTGGGGTTCCTGTCTGATTTTTTTTGAATGAAATTGTATTAAATACAGACATACCTAGTTTAATTACAAGGTTGAAAATGGGTTTATCCAGATGTGGAATACTATTACTGATGCTCTCGGGGATAAAAAGGGCAAAAAAGTTTTTTAATAGGTAGGTACTACCATACCAGTTTTTTGTATTTTGAACTGGACAAAACAATTTTGAAATAGTTTGTAAATAATATCTAGGTATCTTAGTCTAATTTAAGTTGAGTTTATACTTAGCACATCTTGTTGTTATTAATACACCTATCAATAATTCAGAACCCCAGGCAATTTCGTACATTTCACTCTTCATCATATTATATGATTTTAAAATCTGAATCCATTCGAAGGGTGATTTTTTCTTAGCTCGTAGACGCCACAATGGGTCATTCATTCCTGGCAATGGGGATTATGGCTATAATCTCAGTTTAGTTTTCTCTGGCTGAGGATTACTGACTAATGAAGATAAGATTGGGTCGGTGAATCAGTTCGACGGGTCCAAATTTACCCTGACTTTTGCATAGTCGGGTATTGTTGTTTTTTTTAGTTCAGAATGTATACCAAGGAGTTTGTATAGCGTTTTAGTGAGAAAGACTAAATTATTTACCGACTTATATGTAAGTAGGTATACCTATACATAAGAAATTGTATAACTGGCCGAAGTCTGTAGATAGGATATATCGAAGAAAACTTAATACCTTACCTATGGGTGTCTATAACATCAATAGAAGCCAAAACAATTATTTTTGAATTTTAGTTTGTTTATGTCTTTGTCCGTACCTATGCTTGTGCGCGCATCACGCAAAAACTTTTTATAGGTAAGTGTACCTAATGCACAAAAGTGGATGCAGTTTCCACAGTAGTTTCACAAAATCTAGTACATATTTCGTCTTGATATGCCGCCTAGAAGCCGCCTTACATAGTGTTTTTTTAAATAAATAAACTGCCTAATATCTCTAAGTATTAAAACAACAATAATAGGAGCGATCATAAACCGATCCGACTATCATGACGGCCCAAGTATCGCGCAAATATTTGTCCAAAGCAATCATTGAGCCGATTCCCAACTAATCCTCACGCGTGGAGACAGCTTTCCCATAAAAACATTATAGAAATCCCTAAATAATGCCCCACAATGACACGGATACAATGGCGTTCGTTCCTCACAGTGTATTTATTTACTCCGAATAATACAGGAATAATAAATAGGGTGGTTTTGGTGGTAGCAGCCGTTGGTGTCAAAATTAACGCCAATAGTGTTGGGGCTTAGGTGTTGTGTAGTGTCACCATGTCGCGAGAAAGGAACGGACAGGCCTTTAGTTGGTGGTAACTCTACTTATCATAATCAATTTTTGGGACACAATTAAGTTCCTTGCTGATTCTTTTCGGGGTACTGAGTTGGAACCACTAACTCGTCGGTGGGGATAGGCCGCTGTAGTTATACATTTAGTCAACCTCCATTGATAACATTCCCTGATTATTAATCTATTGACGTTAGTGTCCATGTATTTAAATATTATTTAATAAAACTTTTGAAGTATTTTTCAGTGATCCTGTGTATTTAATTAATATTTTCTACTTAAATGTAAAAACGAAATCATGTTTCTTACAATAAGAGAAAATGATGTCTTCCAAAGAGGAAACATGAGGAAGTGCCCAGAAGACTATCAGTTACAATTAGCAGTAAAGTAATTAAATTTTGCTGAAATACAATATTTACAAATAAATTACCTTTAAATTCCTGAAACTAATATCCCGGAGATATGTCAAATCCTGGTCACACTACAAGGTGGGGGATTATTCCGAGATATCGATCTGTCGATCGACAATGCGCGCGCGCATTCGCCGAAAACCCCCGCCATTTGTCAGGCCACCTCAAAGCGGATTATTTCACGATGTTTTGATTCCACCAGTGGCTAAAGGTGCGATTTTTTAAGATTAATACGGAGCTAAATATCTTAAAAAATATTTATACAAGTGTATGGGGTATTTGATCACAATTGGTAGGTAGGTACCTAGATACATGTTTTAAAATGTTTTTATTTTTTATTTTATTTATTCGGAGAAAAAACAGTACATAGTGTATGTAAATTCTTATGGGGTATGTTTGTATTTCACTTACATAGGTAACACTATGCCCATGGACATTTCTCGCTAAGATGTAACAAATAAAAACTTAATAGTAATGTAGTTAGAAATTGAAAAGATAGAAATGCAAAGCTCGCGCGAACATACACCCACCAACCTATAATCTTAGAGTTTTATGGTGTTTAATATAATATGGGAGTTATTGTAATAATATACCTATCAGAAAAGTGGTGACTATAGAACGCATGCCAAAATTGAAAGCATCAATATAAAATCAGTCAAACATTACAAAAAACTCTCTGGGCTAGCCCTACGACAGCGTCTTGGGATCGTTGAAACAACACTAGCGGAGTTAAGTAGCGAGGTAATAAAGTGAGGCCTACCGATTACTGTATCTATATCTCAGCATAGGAGAACAAGATTTCATGCACCTTCCGCCTGTAACCAGCATCAGACTCATGAAAAAGGTCGACGTCTTTAAATAATTTGTTAAACGTATTGCACATTCGGTGCAGTTGATGTTTTATCGATACATATTCCACATTAAAAAAATTTAGGGTCCCTTTAAATTGTTTTAGTAAAAAAAAATAAATAAAAATAAATAATCTCACGCCTTTCATCCCCGAGGGGGTAGGCAGAGGTATTCCATTACTGGATATACCCACATTTCACGAGATACATATGACCCCTAAACGTGATAGGTGGTGAGCCCATCGCCGGACCGGGTCTATTTACACATGTCTCAGAATTAATTCTGAGACCTGCGGGTTTCCTCACGATGTTTTCCTTCACCGTCATTGTAATATAATATTATGTAATATTGTTTTAGTACCTATAAGTATTATATTTGTGAGTTCTCAAAAACAGCTCTAACAATTTCTATGAAATTTAGCAGAATGCGGAGTTTATTGGAGCGAGAAATTCATCTAGCTAGGTCTCAACTCTGTAAAAAAATATTTTCTGAAAGTTTTCGCACTAGACCCGCATAATTTTCAACATAACAATGTAAACTAGGTACCTACTTATTATAAGATTGAGATGCAAAAGCAGAGAATTATGAGCGGTTTGAACAAATACTAAGTTTGTTATTATTTTGTTGATGTTAATGGTTTCCCGCAGTTAGTAGGTACAGCAGATTACTGATAGGTAGGTACGTATTTTTGTAGTTATTTCTTATCCGGGTTACCCTTAACGGGTTACTGTTACCATTTAATTTTAAGATTACACTTAAAAATACATTATTGTAAGAGTACTCACGACACGGTACAGCTATACTCTCTTATCAATTTATTATTTTGTAAAAAGAAACTATGTACTGGGTACGCTATAATGGCGAGAAGTGTTGAAAGCAATGCAAAATACATTACAATTACTAAGCCCGTCACGGTAGACGGATAAAAATAAAAATCATTCCTTTGTTGATGGCGTGAACTTTTGAGAATAGGTACGTTTCTTATTGTGATGGATTCGAATTTTCTCAACAATTTAATGTAAAGATGTGCCCGAAAACAATTTATTTTATTGGTAATTTAATGAACATTGCGAGGAAACCTGTACTCTGTTGGTTTTGAGGCAAGTGTACCAGCCCCGGTCTGGTGAGTCACCGCCTATCACGTTTGAGTCTTTGAATTTTTAATAATCAAAGGTTTGAGTATTTTATTTTGTATCTCGTTCGTATGGTTTTGAATACAATATTGTTGTATCTCTCGCTTATTTCCCGTCGGACTACCTCGCAAACATTCACATCCATGAAACGATTCATGCACATGACTCTCAATACCTTCTTCTCTACTAATCACTACCTACATAGTAAAAAACAAAGTCGCTTCTTGCTGTCTGTCCCTATGTATGCTTAGATCTTTAAAACTACGCAACAGATTTTGATATTTTTTTTAATAGATAGAGTGATTCAAGAGGAAGGTTTTAGTATCAGCATTGCACCCGTAAAGCCAGGGCGGGTCGCTAGTCCTAAATATTAAAACGACGTAAAAACCATAACCAAAAACTTGAAGTTGACGCGGGCATCGGCTAGAAGTATATAAACTGATTATATTTAAGCGAGTAGACAATTTCTCCATCTCAAGTTGAATGTTTCGTCGGATCCATAAAAGGTAGGTACCTAGGTACTTACCTACCCACGTGAAGAGTGTAATAATAATGTATTAGCATTCATGTAGAGCGTAGATTTGTATCAGCCGTCACGGAGCGACGGTCGTAGCTCTTTGTTTCCTCTATATTACATAAACATTAATGTAAATGTGTAACGGGGTTTTAATGGTGTTCGGTTTTGGATGTCGTCTCAATATTGAGTGTCAAGAGAGCGAGAGAGTCGTGATTCGATATGTGTAGCACGAAAATAGTTATAGGTAGTCATATGTACAATATGTAATAGAATAAGGATAGAAGTTTGTTACTCTTTCACGCAAAAACAACAGAAGGGGTTTATGCTAAAATTTCATAATAATATAGCTTAGACATGGCAAAATGTGATTAGAGTTCGAATCCTGTAATATGTGTCGTGGCCATATCTTAGAATTGATCACTTCATGATTTGGTTAGACTATTTCATGAAATTGTATACAACCATTTCATAATATGATCTACTATGATCTGGGCACGACATATGCACATCACCCATCATGTTGGTACGTATATAAGTACATTATAATAACACATGTTTTGTACAATAACGCACCTTTACAATGCCAAAGAATCAATGCCAACAGAACCTACAATATTACCTCAACCTTATACACTTCAATAACACACGCCACACCAACATATTTTAAAGCTTTGTAATAATTCTTACAGACATGACCCATTATGATAGAATCTGTAAGTGTAGTGTCATGTGACGATCAGGACCGACAGGCCGCTGTAAGGCGACTCGACAGGCCAGGGATACACTACAAAGGCCTAACACTACACAATCCCAATTATATTTAGCCACCGCCACTCCATGTCTCGGATTTCACTGCTTTTGTGGAATATTTGGATTTTAATCTTGATTGTAAGCGAATCTAATGAAATAAAAGGTTTTGTGTAGAAAACCTGAGACGTGTAGCTATAATAGTTATCTTCAAATTAAATCAAATATTGGTTACCCGGCCTTGCTTTGCTTCAGTTTATATATATACTCGTAGTTATAGGTATACCTACTAGTGGCTCGGTTTTAACAGCGTATTTCCCGTTCCCATGGAAATACCGAAATAAAATATAGCCTATATTACTCAGGGATCTTCTAGCTTTCCATTGGTGAAATAAATTTTTAAATTCGGTCCAGTAGTTTTTGAGTTTATTTGTAACAAAGATACAAAAATACTAATCTTTCTTCTTTATAATATTAGTATAGACTTACGACATATAACTCTAAAGAGTAAAAAAAAACGATTTCAGGAATTGCGTTTATTCTGTTACATATTGCATAGTCTATGTAATGTTCTCTATAAAATTTGGTTAAACTACCCCCTCGCCTAGTTACCAGTTACCAGTGTTACCACCAGTTTCGTCACAGTTGCGGCGCAGTGTGACGTCATCACAATGCACAGGAGGGTGTCAGAAGTAATAAATGCAATTACACAAATTGTCATGTTATATCGTAAAATACTATTGTACCTACCTATAGATTTTAACATATAGCTCACGATGTCATTCGGTTCTGTTGTAGAATTAATTCTGGGACCCACGGATTTCCTCGCGATGTTTACCTTTACCGTCGAGCTAGTGATAAATTTGTAGGTAGCTCCGGCTCTCTGAAAAACTCATTGTTCCATGATTCGAACCCGAGCCTCACAAATGAGAAGGCTATAAACGGAATCAGAATAGTAATTTTGAATATTTTTGATGCTTGAGTTAAATTAATATTTAAAAAGAATAAATAAAAATAGTGTATAATATGAACATAATAATTACTTCATATACAATAATATAAAATGAATAAAATTAAGTCAGGATTAAATAATCACAATAAAAAATGCTACTAACAAAAAACATGTCGTAAAATCGGCCATTTTGTCTCCGGAAACAATCTCCCTGCAACGATACATTCTTTTGTGTTCGCATAATTATGTAGCGATGTGCTATTCATGCTTTAGCACCTTATTCCCAAGCAGTAAAGGCTATATTTATATATTATTACAAATCGTAGGGAGGGGACGTAATGCCATAGCTGGAGTCATAAAGACCGTTGATGTGTGAAAGTTAGTCGTTATAATGTGATATTTTAGTAACGCGATGCAGATACATGTTGGGCTATTGTTGGGGAGATATGGAGTGATTTTTGGGGGTTGGGTCACTGGGGTACAATGTTATAGGCCCATTTTGACAATGGAATTTGCTTAATACAATTTTGCTTTGCTGTATCCAAAATTTTAAAAACCGACCAAGTGCGAGTCGGATGGTTCCGTACCATTTTCTATAAAAATGGCAAAAACAACACTTTTGTTGTATGGGATAGGTAGGAGCCCCCTTAAATATTTATTTTATTTTGTTTTTAGTATTTGTTGTTACATCGGCAACAGAAATACATAATTTGTGAAAATTTCAACTGTCTAGCTATCGCAGTTCTTGAGATACAGCCATGATACAGCCTTGTGACAGACAGACGGACGGACAGATGACCCTCAGGATGGAGTTAGAGCTGGCCCGCAGTCTGCAGAGCATGGTTATGCATCCGCAGCTGGGTCTCAGATAGTTTATAACCTCGATTAACACATTATAATACCTTTTATCCCGAACCACGTACGGAGACCCTTGATAGCCAGTATACAATAAAACGTTACTTCAGTTAAGAAGTCTCTTTTTTGATACAACAGTTTTATCTCAAAAAGACATAAGATATCCAGGAAATTGGTATAGGGGTGATATTCTGTCCCATAATTGATCCAAATTCGATAATTCATTTAACAAGGTAAGTCGACGCTGGATCTTTAACTAAACAAGGCCGGCTCCGGTTACAACAGTCGTGGTTATTCCAACCAATTACCGCCCATTAGCGGATAGTTCCGGACGAATCCAGTTTAATCCAGTTTCATGTTACACGGCTACTGGAACACCATTACACGCATGAATTATTTATTATGTTTTGGTTTTTGTTAAATGGCGAATGCGGGTTGTACCTATATTCATATCTCCATGTGTAGGTACGTTAAAACTAAATATTTCAAAGGTAAGTTTAAGAATCACCTGTGCTCCTAACACCTAATAGCAGTGATCATGAAAATAATCAGTGAGGCTCGGTCTTAGAATCTGGGCATGTACAATAAGTTTTTCAAAAATGACGTGCATATTTAAGTATCACTAGCTCGACGGTGAAGGAAAACATCTTGAGGAAACCCGCAGGTCCCAGAATTAATTCTGAGACATGTGTAAAAGACCCGTTCGGGTGATGGGCTCACCACCTATCGTTTAGGGGTCCAAAGAATATCTCGTGAAAAGTGGATATATCCAGTAATGGACTACCTCTGCCTATCCGTGCCGTGAGTTTTTTATTTACCTACGTTCTGTAATAGAACGATCCGATAGATGGTTATACTTAGACACTTGTTAACTTATAAATACAAAGCTAGAATCGAGTGATAAAAGCATTAGTTTTTATTTACTCTGATCCGAGTACAAACCGATTGAAGAATGTTTAAAGATCAATTGTTATTAAGATACATATCGTAAAAAGAATGAAACCTCACCATTTGTCCTAAAAGTGTGTCTAAGCTCCCAAATGTGTCAAACAAAGCAGGTATCAATGGGTCCTTTGTGGTAGATACTGACACACTTCATAAAGGAATACGCGTTGTAGCGTACCACTCGTTTTGGTATAAGTTATGGGAATTTATAATGTTTAAACAAGAGGTTGATTATGAGCGGTACAAAAAAGACTGTTGATGAGAAACCATTAAAGTGCGAAAAAGTGGAATATGGTATTTGACTGCCTGGTCAAGTGAGTGAGTTTTTTTTTTATGATAGACTAGCTGTTGTACGCGTAAAATATAGCCTATTTAACTCCTAGAAAAGTAAGTTTTCCATTGGCGAAAGAATTTTTAAAATCGGTCCTTGCTTTTCCTTACTATTTTTATTGTAAGTATTATTTTTTAGGAATTAGCTATTATCTATTTTGAGACAAACTTTTAATGAATGGTTACTCACAATTTCATTTTACGATGCTGTCTAACGTATTCTGCATGACTACTGACTTCTTGAGATCCTTATAGAACACAATGATAAAAAGTACTAAGTATACTCTTACCTACTAAGTATAAACCAAGCTTTCGTTACAAGTTAAGGTGTGTAATTAATTTGTAAAACGACTAGACTACCTATGTAGCCCTGTGGTCTATAAGGTGTGTGCCAAGCTACATGTGGAAAACCGCTTGTCGCCTCCGCCTTACGCCACCACATAAGGATCTGTCCACATCATCCGCATTAAGAGGATTGTCTCTTGTCCGACGATTATCCACGACCGGACGCCTCGATACTGACGCGCTATTGTCGCGCGACTGCCGGCGACAGGTACAGTCAAGAGCACAAGAAGCTTACTCTTGTAGTGCGAGTCTGACCTCTAAGGCGATTGTAATAAGAACGTTACAAAGTCCAATGTGTCGAGCTCCATGTGCTGCGGGTACGTGTTATCCAAGATCAGCTGACTTTATCTGGAGTTCTTCGAGCGTGGTCATGGATCACACCTTTAGATTTGGACTTCAGTCTTCCCAGTAATTCCTTTTGGAAGTATCAAAGAGATTGCGAAATGGTGACACGTGGTGTAGCTACTTACATGACGATACTAATTCAATACTCAATCGTTTATTGCATGCCATAAGTTTACATAAGGTGATATATATGTCATCCAGAGATCGGCATTAGGTAGTGTGATTAGGTACCATAGTAGGTAAAGTTGCTACGAGGATGTCATATGAAGTTGTTAAAACCACCACTTTATTTCTGACTTCTGAAATTTTCCCGGAAAATTTTCCAGATTTTTCTACAGTATCATATTTACTTACTAAATATAATCTTCTTTTGTTCTTTGGTGATTTTCAATTCAACAAGTTGTCATCGGTATTGAAGTTTTTTTCAATTCCGTATCTTTTAGGGTTCTGCACCAAATTTATGGCTCGACTGTCTGTCTGTCACATAAATTATAGCTGCCCGATCCCGAGCTTGATGCCGTTCATTCTATGCACGGATTATTCGGTACCGAATCAAACAACCCGGTTTAAAAAAACCTCTATTCCAACCCACTGTATTCTAACCTCAAAATTATTAGCGTCCAAAACATGTTGATCGGGATTAAAGGCGGGGGCGCTATGAGAATCGTGTGGCGCACGGTTGTAGCGCCCCTGCAAATATAAGCTTAAAGCAAACACAAACATTATTTTAGTAACCCGATGAGCTTATGCGCCATGCACGGAATTAAGTAGATTTTTGTGGAATACTAAAATAAAGACTCGGATTTTCTAAAACATCACGATTTTTCTCTCTTTGAAAAAATATATAAGTATAAAAAATACTCGATTCTTTTGACGGGCCCGTTGGCTCAGTTGGTAGTGATTTCTAATTCGAAGGTCGCGGGTTCGATCCATCGCGGTTCCATCATTTGTGTGCACGAACATGTCTGTTGGATCGTCGTGTCTAGTCGTTGTTTTTTTGTAGTGGTTTAGTACCCATAGTACAGGCTCTTGCATAGTTTGGGACCACTTGGGACTGAATAACCGTGTAAAGATTGTGTCCCACAATTTATTATTATTATAAAATAAAATGACTATAGGTACTACCGACCCTAACGACAAGTAAGTTTTCGGCAATATCGAAGATCAATCCCCTAAAAGGATGGCGGAAGAGTGATTTTCACGGGAAAATGAATATTTTGTTAGCGTAACAACTTCCCCGTCACGTGTTTTCTATCACCCTTCAAAGTGTTTGGTACGAGGGACAAGGACAGAGCGGTGAAATGGGTGAGAGCCGTTTGATTTATTGATATACTAGTATTTGCCGGTTACCACATACAACGGGTCACGTTACAGAATAAGCTCAATTCCTCACACACCTTAGTAAATTATTAAAAAGATTTCAGAGGGAACGGTTCTTTATGTATACGTATGTATAAAGGCAATATGTTTACAGGATGCTGAAACAAATTAATGAACACGAAGTCTTTAGCCTTTCTCTCGTTCATAAAAGAGCTGCCCTTGAGTTTCTTGCTGGTCCTTCTCAGGGTACTGCATTTGGAGCCAGCAACTCGTCGGTGAAGATGGACTGCTGTTTACATTTAGCCGATCTTCTTGGTCGAGTTTAGAGTGCCCTATTATTAGACTACGGACCTTTCTAAGTGTACTTTTTGTACACAGAAATAAATGATTTTTGACTCTGACGTAACCGGACCTAATCTTGCCATTTATAATTTGGTCTACATATTCATCTCTAACTCTCTTTCACATAACCTAACCTAGGTAGGTATACATTAGGGATGTCTGTGATGACTTGTCCCACACAACCTAAGGGCGGGAACAAATCCGCTTACGACTGATTGACAGTTGACAGCGCAGGGCCCAGCCTTTGTGGCAAATAAGTAAAATAACGTTTGCTGCGTGGAATATGTGAAATGTTTGTATATGAGACTAAGTTGTAATAGAATTTATCTGGTGTAGAGGGCTAAGTAGGGTATTATGTAGTGAACTTTTTTAAATAGTCAATAATTTTCTTCTTTGGTGGAAACAGCTCATCTTTAAATAGTCGATCTCGTCTGTGTAACGGGGGATAGATTGAGGGTCCAAAGCAAGCCCATTAATAAACAATTAATTATATAAATTACATTATAAAAAACTCGCAAAACGTAGGCATATTGATGAGATGAGCCATAGTTACTCTTTTTTATTTATTTTTTATTTACTCTGCATCATCTTCTACGATTTTAACTAGCTTTCGACCGTCGCGTTTCGGGATAAAAAGTGGCACATTCTGATCCCCCAACTACCTACCTATATTAAAAAAATCACGATGATCCAGAGAGCAGAGCAGTGATAGCCCGGACGGTTAAAGAGCCGACCGAAAATCAGTGAGGCTCGGGTTCAAATCCTGGCATGTACCAATAAGTTTTTCAAAACTTACGTACATATTTATCACTAGCTCGACGGTGAAGGAAAACATCGTGAGGAAACCCACAGGTCTCAGAATTAATTCTGAGACATGTGTAAACAGACCCGGTCCGGCGATGGGCTCACCACCTATCACGCTTAGGGGTCCAATGTATCTCGTGAAATGTGGGTATATCCAGTAATGGAATACCTCTGCCTACCCCCTCGGGGATGAAAGGCGTGAGATTATATATTATTATTATTATTATTACGATGATCCAGAGTAGCCCGTTCCCCTCAAATTTTTCGGAGAGCGGTTGCGGAGGGGTTTAATTAACACAAACGATTACTTAGTGTTATAAAAATCCACCAAAGCTTTACAAATTCTTGATATGAAAACCGCTTGACAAGCTTTTTCTTCCGACTTCTGGGCATGACATAATACAAGCAAAAATTGCGTTGCGCAGCTATTGAGCATCCCTAAGTAACATTGTAGATCCTAGGTAAAATCCTCATTTCCCATGTTGTTACACGGCATTACAGCTTATTGGATGTTAATGCAACGATAGAAGGGTACTGCGCGGACCGTCTCAGTCATATACGGGCCCACTGCTTCATCCGACACGTTAGTTATGCGAAGACTTGAATCCTTTTGCTGAACGGTTTGTTTGACAGATTTTTAAGGAGATTGAAATGAAATGATTTTTACTTGCCTTGATTTTGGTGCAGGTACAGATCGGTAACATTTTGTTGCAGAGTCCGGCAAAATCTGTCTATTATACAAATAGGTACATTTTCATTCGTCTCCATCTAAAAATAAGTCTACATTTTACTCGACTGTATCAGAAGGAGGGTAATGTTCAATTCAATTCAATTCTTTATTTGCTAATCACATTGTGAGTACATTGATGGTATTTAATATTATAGTCAATGTTTTAAATATGTTCAGTGCTTCTTACACGCAGTCGGGTCTTTTGGTGTTTTAATTATATGTATAAAATAAATATGTTTATAACACATTTGCTCGTAAAAGGTGTCTTATTTCACCAATTTTAATATCGTTACCTATCTCATTACGCTCAAGTGTGGTAAGTGTAAAGTAAAACGCACGGTTTATCAAGATGCTCCATCTTAAAACGAACGGTACTTTTTAAAATCTCAGCAAAGAGTTTTTATGTCAAAAAAGTTGTCAACATTTTATGATTAAAATTAACTTTGGCAGATAAAATATATTATAGAAATATTTATGTACATAATTATTTAATTTAATTAATTTTGACAGTAAATTACAACCAATCTCTAACAAAAACACAAAAATATTATTTTACTTTATTAGTAATAAGTACTGGCTGTTTTTGTGCCTTTTCCTAAAAAAAAAAATGATGATGCGCGCCGCGCGCTTTTTCTTAACGCTGTATTATTTTTATTCGTTTACCATAGTCGGAGTTTTATTTTATTTCCTCGCAAATGTGTTATAAAACGTCGTATGACATACGTGCGCTTTGATAATTACAGCCTCTGCTTACTTGTAGCCCTCGCCTACGGCTCGGGCTAGCAATATCGCCTCGGCTGTAATTTTCAACCTACCGCACTTATATCATAATGTACTATTACGAAATTATCTCTGACAGGATCAACAGGAATATTCCAATCCTGGGATTACCCACGTTTTACCAATATATATTTTGGACACTGCGTCGAGCTATAAATATATACCTACCTATTATACGACTAATTTACTATCTATATCGTTAGATCCAATGAATGAAAAATAACCATAATATGATGTAACCCAAATACCAAAACGTCATAAAGAGTGTTGATGTGAGGTTCAAGCTCCCCAAATGACGTGTCGTCCGTCACACCGAGCCCGCGCCCAGGGATTAGCGCTACCCGCGTCAAATAGTGTGTGGTTTATTTTGTGCATGTTAATGCACTTAGCTAATGCGCTGAGGCTGCTGTAATCACAGTGCTCCTATACCTACTGCCTGGCGATGGGGTAGCAAAGACTCGAAGGTGTTGTAAGGGTGGAGGTTGGTAAACAAATATATTATGATTATTAAACAAGTATATTATAATTATTAAACAAGTATATTATGATTATTTTGAAAAATCTAAATTCCGAGTGCTTATAGGGCAGTTAAAACTTCCTTTTACACTCGAGAGCATTGAATCTGGGTCACTTAAAGAAACCTAAGGATCTCGGAAACTAAGAAAGCTAGCTTAATGAAGTAAATTGTGTTTAACAGACAATATAAAGATCTTTAACGAAAGTAATAACATTTATGGGTGACTACAGTTTTAGTTACAAAAAAATTCATAAAGAAAATAAAAACTGCTGATCTCGCCTTAAAACAGAAATGGGAAACATGACATTTTTGAACAACATTACGATTTTTTAGAATTTTAATAGGTACTTCGTATTGCCTCCTCGTGCTTCCATTACTGCGTTTGGCATGCTGTACAGCAAGTTCCTTTAAACGATTTTGGGGAATATTCTCCCATTCAGCAGTGATAGCCCGGACGGTTAAAGAGCCGGTCGAAAATCAGTGAGGGTCGGGTTCGAATCCTGGCATGTACCAATGAGTTTTTCAAAAACTTACGTACATATTTATCACTAGCTCGACGGTGAAGGAAAACATCGTGAGGAAACCCGCAGGTCTCAGAATTAATTCTGAGACATGTGTAAATAGACCCGGTCCGGCGATGGGCTCACCACCTATCACGTTTAGGGGTCCAATGTATCTCGTGAAATGTGGGTATATCCAGTAATGGAATACCTCTGCCTACCCCCTCGGGGATGAAAGCCGTGAGATTTTTTTTTTATTTTTTTTTTATTCTCCCATTCCTCTGTGAGAGCCATTTTGAGCTCTAGCTGATCCCAAACATGCTCGATCGGGTTGATATCCGGGCTGCGTGCGGGCCACTTCATATACAAGTAATATCCATCTCACACTTTAACGGGCAGAGAGCAAATAGTTATCACCAAATATTGAACTCTATGTAATTAAAATAAGATTCAAAACCAATGAAAAATATATAATATACTCATTCACAATCCAACCTGTACTGTATGAGGTCGGGTATTGTCATGCATAAAAATAGCATCCTCACCCAAATTGACCATAAATGGACCAACGTTTTCATATTAATTTTAATTGATATGCAACGTGGATAGACACCACCACTAACATACCTATACAACGCGTAACAGAAAAAGCGCAATTCCTCATACACCCCAATTAGTATATTTAATATAAAAAAAATGATGCTATCGAACTTTAGTTATGTCTAACCAATTTTCTAAAATATCGATTATTAATAGCACCATTTCCATAGAAAGCACTAAATTCAGCTACGATAATTCATTTTTTTTTTAAATTAACACATTAAAAATAGCTGAAATCGAATAAGTAGTCGATACTGAACAAACTAATTTCAGGAATTGCGCTTATTCAGTTACATGTTGTATAGTGTGTATTAAAAAAAAATTATCTCACATCCTACACATTCAGTAGGTAATCGTCACTACGACAAAGTGCGATATGCATCACAAGTTCACACAACAAATCGACATACAAATATAGGCATCGCAAAGAATGGTTTCCATAACTATTGCGAAATATTACGTCGAAGTTGAAGCTCATATCATCATAATAATAAACGTGCGGGCAGACGAACTGCAGTCCTCGATTCCTCGCCACAATGTTAAGGATGATTCATGTGGACGAGGCTCTATCTGTCGAACACTATTACGTGTCTACTCACGACAGTTTATTGAAAGAGTCTGCTGCTATGGTTATGTTACGGCTAGAGCCCGAACGCAGCTGCACCTAGTTTTATCCAGTTAGGTTAGGTTAAAAAAAACTCACGCCTTTTATGTCCGAGGGGGTAAGCAGAGGTATTCCATTACTGGATATACTTTTCACGAGAATATTCGACGCCTAAACGTGATAGCTGGTAAGCCCATCGCCGGACCGGGTCTGTTTACACATGCCTCAGAATTAATTATGGGATCTGCGGGTTTCCTCACGATGTTTTCCTTCGAGCTAGTGATAAATATGTACGTAAGTTTTTAAAAAACTCATTTGTACATGCCAGGATTCGAACCCGAGCCTCACGATTTTCATCATGTGAAGCAGGCTCTTTAACGTAAGGCTATCACTGCTCACGTCGTATCGTCACAGCCAATATTAAACATACTGTAGTAACGTTTCGGTAGGACACGATAGTGTCAAGGAGAGATGTTCTAAAATCGGCTTTAAAACTTACGTAGTAAAGATCTTTTGGCATCAGATAGTTCATTTAGTACTCGTCTTCATAGCAACCGATGTCTATCGACACGTAAAATAGTCGAGGAGTCAGCAAAAAACCACAGCCCAGTCAACGTCGCCAGGCGTCACATAAACTAATCATCGGTTGATGTACGCGACGTTCACAGCCACGTTCGGACACCTTTTGCTGACCGCTGCAAGTTCAGAGCGGTTATGCTAAATTGGGTGGTAATTTGTTGTATTATGATTATGAATTACTAGTGTACATGCGACTTCGATTGCATTGGATGTAGCCCGTGGTTTTAAAAATGTACGCTATCTGATGCAGCATGTTCGCTTCAGCGTGATAAACATATAGCCTAAGATCTGGCTGCAAAAAAGTACCTACATATAGGGATCGAGTATATGCTACAAACCAAATTTCTACGCATATTATTTATGATTAGGAGAATATGTATCTACCGAAATATGGCGATTTGATACTTATAAAAATATTATACAGTTGGGTTGAGTGAGTTTTCTGGTCGATTCTATTACCAAACAGGTTGGAAAAAATCATTCTCTTGAAACTTTTTCTTTAAACGTCTTTGTCTATTACATTCCGAGTAGGTATATATTTATTGTTATTCAAATAGCGTTAAAACCCCCATTTTGCTGACATACGATTGCAAATTCCAGTCAGTTTGCTAGATATTCTCTTTCAAACGCAGCTATCCTCAATCTACCCAGCGTTTACCATTCAAAACGCGGTAACACTGAACCATCAACCCGTCGGCTGCAGGCGAGTGACAATTTGACCGTACTATTAGAGCTATGGTTTTGGAATCCGAGTATCGTCCCGCGAATCCGTATCTGTTCGCGGGCATAAAACACGAAATTGCTTTTGCTGAACGGTCGCTGAACAAAGGGTTAGTACCAACCGAGTGCTGTTGGTGTGCGGTTTGCGTCAAAAGATGTTAGATTGTGGATATACTCCTATGTGATGCAATAAATGTATAGAACTAAAGAGACTTGAGAAGAGGCATGAAAACCGAGGCATAGCGTAAGAAACTCTTTAAATATTATAATTACTTATTACGTAATTAGTTCGGTTAGGTGAACAAGGATTGAATATGAGATACGAATATGATCTACGAAGATAGACATATGCGTTGTACTTGGTGATCACACTCCAAGAAATAGGGTTGTGTCCTGCCTAGTCAAATGAGTTACTTTTTACGATCTGTCAAAACGAAATTTTACTATGGAAAATGTACTGAAATAGCAAACCGTGACGTCATAGTTTCTAGTACTCAATTGCAGCACTTTTATTGATTGTTTTATTATTTTTAAATTTGCTATAATTGTAAATTGAAAATCGCAATACATATTTTGAGGTGTTTTGGGATAATCTTTTTAATGAATGACTACTCGCAATTTAATTTCGATGCTGTCAACTACCCAATTGCCGTCCGTAGGCCGTGTATGACTCTGGAATATAGGTATAATTATTTAGTTAGTAAGTATGCCAAGTATACCATTCTGTGCCATCAGTGAGCAAACAACTTTTCCGCTGCTTTTAGCTCGCTTTTCGTAATACCTCCGCTGCATTCCGCTGTCTGCCGTCGCTTTCCCCACAGTTTAACCAAAGCGATAACAAAACGCGTAACTACGGAAGGCAACCAAATGTCCCTTTGTGGGTGTTCTAGTGACAATGGCGCGTTACCCGCAACTGCCAGGACGCGCCTACAATCCGAATGCCAAATGTGCCTTGAATGAGCAATACAGCCTGTGTAGAACTACCGTGAACTCCTGTAGTAGGATGTGTGCCATTGTTTGTTAGATGACGGTGAAAAGCGGCTGTATTAAGACAAATCTGATGATACTACATTTGTCAAAATCAGTTCAGTTGTTTAGTCTTGCAGACAGAACAGGGCCATTATATGTTCAGGTTAAAACACTGCTCTCTTTTTGGATTTGACCGCAGTCAAAAGGAAAGATGGAGTTAAAATAAAAAAAAAATATTTCATGAAGTTCAGAGGGGGTTAAAAGTCGACATATTAAAAGTTATTGACGGTAGTTACTACCACTTCGGAATACAACATTCTTAGTTATGATAGTGTCTCTTTCACTTCAGTCAATGGAATAAATCCTGCTTCATGTAGGAGGAATAGTAAGTAATCTCTAAAATCTGTCATTAAAGTTGATGATGTTTCATCAATTTAATCGAGTCTTTCAATGTAAAACCGATTCCTGGATGTTTAAGGGACCCCACATTTCTTTAGGTGCCGTGAGTGTAAGGAAATTGGAGGCGAACTGAATTATTTGGCGTCATGTATATTATATTTTAGCACAGTTAGGTAGGTGGAATTAGGTACCTATAAACGTACTTTAGATTTGTGTAATTAATAACGATTTGCCATAACTACTTTTTTAAATTTTATGTAGGTATTATTGTACTTATCATGACATTTTGCAAAAGTGACAGTTGAATTCGAATGTATACTTCCAGTCAGACTCCCTAAACTGTAATGAATAATATAATAAAATTACTATAAATTACGAATTCCAAAAGAATACTATGCTATTATCATTACCTATACAATGTTTCTATGCGATCCTAACTCCATAAAACGTTCTCAGAACCGCAACTCATAACTGTTGAATACTACTTTGATGTCCCAACGGCCCATTGGATTGCGTTTAACTGCATGCTGGTAATTTCATGTCCGATTACACTTAACCCTGCGCAGGCGGTCGCAGAGACCGCAGCCCGAAACTAACTAACCGTGCTTGAAGGGTTACTGGCTCTGTGATCATTTTGCGTCTCATTTTTGGTATTGTTATCCAGCGATGCGATGTCCATCGGCATTTTGAGGGTTATGAATACATTTAGAATGAAGTTTTGGTTTTGAAAATGTGTAGTTGCAGGCGTAGTTTCGTGGAGTTATCAAAACTCAATGCGGCTCTATTACATTTTGCTCCACTTATTAATTTTGAATACTGAACTGTGATATAAGATTTTCCCTTTTCTTATAACGATTGGCTTTAAAAGGCTTGTATGGTCATCAATGCCTTGGTGACTCCTCTGATGTTGGAGATATGCATGGGCAGTGATGAATTCTACTTATTTACCATAAAATGGCTGGACCTAATTATAAAATATTTTATTGTAGGTAGGTATATTGTAAGGAGCGAACGTTCTTATTGACAACATTCTACGAGTATATTGTTTAGTTAGGAATCAAAAATCAAATCAAAAACTGAATTAAAAGAAACTTTTCTTTATTAAAAAGTGGGTGACAAGACAAGTAAAAAGCTGTCTGTTTAAGAACCCGATAAACAATTCGATCTTACATTCGCTCACGTTACCCTCCTTAATTTATTAACCGCAACCTATCAAATCGTCATGTCCCAACCGACTATAGCCGTTCACAAATCATCGCGGCTAAGCGATGTGTCAAGCATCCGGCGATACGAAGCGCCCGTAAAGCCCGCAAGTCATATTCGTTATGACGTATGACGCATTGTTACACGCGCCAACTTGCCCGCGCGGTCCGTGAGGAAACCCATGAGCAGCCGAACGGTTAACGCTGTAGTATTAAGGTCGAAAATTGCGTAAACTTTTAGTTTTTCAGTAGTTAACCCGTAAATTGTCGTTACTATGTAGCGGCACGGTAGCCTCGCAGATTTTACTTTCGAATTTACAGATGCAAAATAGCATATTGTATTCGATGGTGGCTGTCGTGGCAGGGTTTTTATTATGCGTGTTTCTCAACAGCCAAGTTGAGTTTGCATTAGGATAGTGATAGAAAGCGAGTAGCGTGTTTTCACCCCGATCCGGCGGTGGGCTCGCCACCTGTCACGTTTAGAGGTTTAAACATTTGTAGGCACCTACTGGTGAATAGTTGGTGGAATACCTGTTCTGACAATTAATGGAATTAGACGAGAATAACATAAAATAACTGACTACTTGACTAATCGATCAACACGTAGCCGATGCCACTGGGTGTAGGACCATGACAAGAAGAAGAGATATTTGGAAATTCCCACGGGAACGGGAACAAACAGGATATATGTGGGTAACGAGCCGCTAGTCCTACTTCCTACTGCTACTAATATTATTAACGCAAAAGTTTGTGAGTATGGATGTGTGAATGTTTATTGCTCTTTCACGTAAAAAACTATCTACTGAACGGATTTTGATGAAACTTTACAGTTATATAGCTTATAGATCAGAATAATACATAGGCTATATTTTATCCCTGTATTCCCACGGGAACGGGAACTACGCGGGTTAAACCGCGGGGCGCTGCTAGTTTGTTATAAATTTTATGAGAATAAAGCTAGTACTAAGCAGCAATGCATCCACTCTGCCGACCTCTATGTCTAAACGAGGCTCCCAGGATTGAACTCTTCATTCTTCGCGTGGGATATTCGGCGAGCGAAATGGAGTTTCGGAATACCCCTTTGTGTATTGAGAAAGCTACCCTTGTAAACGCAGAACACGGTAGCTTTGACTGCTATGATTAGGATTGTACGAGAAACTAGCGAGTGCCCAGCCGTGGCGTTGTTCATGCAGGTCCTGTTTTAGAACTTGGATAGCGCGGTTTAGAACTTATGTATGCTCACGTACTTGCCATAAATGACGTTTATTGTTCTACTAGCTGTTCCGTGATGTTCAACCCGTGTAGTTTCCGTTCCCGTGGGAATACGGGGATAAATAGCTTATGTCACTTGCTGATAATGTAGCTTCCTTTGGTAAAATAATTTTTAAATTCGGTTTAGTCGTTTCGGGGCTTTCAATACAAACAAACAAACAAATCTTTTATCTTCTAAGTATAATAATATAATAATAATAATATAATCTCACGCCTTTCATCCCCGAGGGGGTAGGCAGAGGTATTCCATTACTGGATATACTCACATTTCACGAGACACATTGGACCCCTAAACGTGATAGGTGGTGAGCCCATCGCCGGACCGGGTCTATTTACACATGTCTCAGAATTAATTCTGAGACCTGCGGGTTTCCTCACGATGTTTTCCTTCACCGTCGAGCTAGTGATAAATATGTACGTAAGTTTTTGAAAAACTCATTGGTTCGAACCTGAGCCTCACTGATTTTCGGCCGGCTCTTTAACCGTCAGGGCTATCACTACTCTAAGTATATCTATCTAAGTATCTATCTATCTTCTAAGTATGTCTTTTCTATATAGGACCGATATAAGCATAAAGCCATTTGTAATAATATTACCTTTTCTAGTTTTGTACTTGTAAAAATAAATTTATACACACATTTTAATCGTCAAAAGATAAAGTTAATTATAGTAATGTTATAATAATAAATAAACCTAAAACTAAATACCTTAAGAAATTAAGGACCGATATATGTCAACAATTTCATGTTGCTCACTCAATAATTATGCCCTATTTGGTAATACAAAAGCTAGATAAAAAAATAGTAATACATAGATAAAAAAAAATATTCTTTAAATTTCTGGTTGATTATTATCTGGTCATAGTTACCTTTTGCATTTTATGTGGTAACACTGATCGCCTACACTTAGGTATTCACATGGGTACACAATACAGCTAGTGTTTTTTTCCTATAACTGCTTATTTTTTTATGATATAGGTAAGCTTTTATTGATACTTTTTCATATTAAATTTTTATTAAGTTAAGCGTATTATAGTGTGCTACAGGACATATACCTAGGTAATTAAATCTCGTTTTTATATAAAAAAATATTCAGTTACATACAACAGTAGCTACGTAAGTATATAACTTGTATTTTATATACCTACCAAAAAATACATCGTCTAAAAAAGACTAATCTTTCACCCACAATTTTCAAAGCAATTTATTGAAGCTTTTCGAAATAAACAAACCAAAAACGACAATGGAAAGAAAATACAAAATATACTTACTCTACAAATCATAGAAATGTTTCCTTACAATGCTCGCAATTCTGGGATGACAGACCACACCCAGAAGATTCTATATCATCCAAACAAAGATAGCGGGGGGAATTTCCCCCTCTTTATCGACCTGGGGGGAGATTCACCCCCTCCCGAAGGTATTACAGGACAGAAGGCTTTGAAGCAAGGGCGATACGAATATCACACCGAGAGCGAGTTACGGTAGCCACTTAGATGTGGTATACAATATGGCGAAGCATCTCTTAGGTAATATAGGGGGTCGTCTGGCGGTAGAGGAGACCAATTATCAAGTAGGTAGATTAATTCGTGTTTGATAATGTTATGAGTTATGACACTGAGTAGTACACTCAATCACACCCACTCGTAAATCTACTTATTTATTCTTCCCTGCATTTTTTGGGTTTAATTTTGTACACAATAATATATTATTCCTCTAACTTCGCTTATGGAGTACCTATGTGTCTCAAATGCGAACCACTGACTTTCATAACAGGTTAACCAATTAGCATGAAAGTCAGGTCATAATTTATTGCAATCGAAAAACATTTCTTAAATAAGTATTAATGTGTTATATTTAAGTGTCATAATTTTATGTTTATATCTACTTTAGTAGTTTTAAGTTTAATATTGTTTTTTTTCTTAAGAGGCTTAAATAAATAAATAATAATTATTATTATATTATTCTATGACTTTTTCTTTTTGGTAAAGGCTGAAGCATCTTTTTAGGGTCCCCTGAGCGTTACCGGAACCCTGTTTCTGTAAGTGGGCTGTATATATTATAGACAGTAAAAGATAGACAGTTGAAATTTCCAGACTGTATTTCTATTGCATATCTATACAAAAAAGTATACGGTGTTGAGTGAGAGATGAACTCACACTTGGCCGTATTTTTTTAATCGGTTCGGTTAAAAAAATACGGTCCTCGGTACCAATCGGAACCCGTAACAATTAACAATCAATTGTGTTTTATTTTATTGGCTTGAGAGGTAGAGATTCATTTTGTTCCAAGACTGAGATTAACTTCTTATTTGGATTATCCAAACGATATTGCCAACACAGGGTTGCTGGGTACCGAGCATGCACACTTAGTTATTTATAAAGCCTGTAGTAGTATTAATTAGTAGTAGGTATTTGTAGCCAAAGCATTGATAATATTCCACAAGTAAAAAAAATGTTAAGACAAGGACTGACCACGGGTAGTTATTTGTAAGTAAGTATTGTTAAGTGAAATAAAATAAAATAAAATGATTATATCTTATTTTATTTTATTGTATTATTATATTGTTAGTGGAATATTTAAAAACAAAAAAGGTATTTTCTCGTTGGCTGAAGATACTAAATAGATATACCTATATTATCTAATTACATATACAACTACGTAGGTAACTATAGTAATTTAACACCACTGTGAAAACACTTTTATCTTGCAGTTGCACTGATGATTTACTGCATTCTTAACGCGAACGAACTGTAGTACCTAGCTATATTTTTATTCTTGTGGTTTTATCTAGAAAGGAAGTTAACTTAAGTTAAGAAAAAAAAAACTTATTTTTAACTTAGTAGGTACTCCCCATTTACAAGTTAGCAACTTTTCAATCAGCACCCCTCGCTTTATTCCGGTTCTTCCCCGGATTAAGCTTGTAAGAGTTGTAAGTAAAGCTGCGGAAGCTAAAATAAATTGTTGAAGAATTTTAATGAGTACCTAGGTAGTTAAATTTATGCTATTTTACACAAATCCATCCTTAGTCCCTAAAGAAACAAATTATGCTGCGGTTTATAATACACAATGCTATTTATTAAAGGTAAAAAATAGTTTATCTATAAAAGTAAATCGAAGTTTTGACCGAAAAACCCTTACCTAAGTAGGTATATTGTAGGCTTTTTTATCAAAATTGTTTAACTATACCTGTACCTACCTACACAAATAGCAAAGTATTAGACAGTATTTCAACCTAATTTTGTATGGAGGTAGATATATTAATTCAGTAGGTACCTACCTACTACCTAGCTATAACAACAAACCCCTATTAACACTCCGTGACAAAAGCGGAACTCTCAGAATTAATTCATCTGAAACTGTAAGTGGATTACGTAGATGCAGTAATCGAATCGGAAGCCGGAATCCGCGCTCCGCGAAAAATGCAAATTGCGCGAAAATCCTCAGAAACAACGCAATCCGGCTGCGCCTAGCGAAGGCCCTGTTACGTGTCGCCATAGATGGCGGATGCTATCAAAGATGAACAAACGTGATTTTTTGGCGTTTTTATAGATAATGTTACGGAACCCTTCGTGTGAGAGTCCGACTAGCACTTGGCCGTTTTTTTAGGCTCGGGGATTAGGTATTTCGTTTCGTTCTATAGGTATAGAATTAGAACACAATCTATAAAGTTACAAAATACGAAAAGGTACAGGTACCGTAGGTAGGTCTACCTACTCTTAGGTATCACCGGTATTTTTTGTGGAATTAAAATATTTGTTTTAGCTGAACAGACAAATATAATCTCCTCGCTATTTATTTATTTATTTTGAATCTGTGAACTTTTAAACATTTGTATTTATTTTCCAAAATAATAATTACTACTTATCAGTGTCATATTCATAGGCATAGGTACTTATTGATAGTAAACTATAATTAAACTATAATAATAATAATCTACCTAATAATAAATTCACACGCGGTTATTTAGTCCCGAACTAGGCAGGGTCTGTAGGTACTATGGGTACTAAACAACTGATAAACATACTTAAATAAATATTTAACGACCGGACACGAAGCCAACATACATGTTCATGCACACAAATGTTGGTCCCGAGCGGCCTATGAGTAGGTACATACCTACGTTAGAAATAATACTTTGTGGTTTTGACTGTTTGCCCCCATTCACGGCGATCCCTTCGTCACAGTCAGCTGACTTTACATCATTTAAAATTAATAGAAGTTGTTCATCTTTTAAGTTATTAAAATGCAATAATCGTTTAAGAAATTAATTAAACACCCTTGCCGTTGATTGCTTGTGTGTTGCTGTGTTGTGTGAATGTTTTACTTTTTGCTTATTAGGTATGACATAACCAAAAAATTCTGAAATATGGAGTAGAGGTCATTTAATCAATAAGCATAATATCTTATATCACAAAGGTAAAATACTCCGTTTACCTTACGCTTACACTTACTTACTATTTAAATAAGAAATAAAATGGCAATAAAATTGTCAAAATACAAATCGCAGCTCGACGTATCGTCATACCAACACGTGATACGCCTGATTATTCCAGTAAAGCGACCCACTGGGGGGTCAGAGGATATCTGGGGGTGGCTAGAGGGGGGCGTGGGGATAGGGGGTACCTGTGTAGCGTTACAGCCGCCTGGGTGTGGTTTGCCGTTCAATAACTTAATACTCTGGAAAGGCTTTCACGCTGAAATCTCGCTGAAGTATACTGCGACCGAGTGGTTTTGGTCCTTGAATATTTTAATCATGGATCAAAGGTTTTAAAAAGCACAGTCTTTGTACATTAAAAGGCGAATTTGTTTCAATGATTATTGTTTATTTTATTCCTTACTCAGACTTTGTATTTTATGTTTTACTACCCAAATACTCGCATATATTTTGAAATTGGCATTTGGCATTGCACCTGCGCGACTACGGTCATGATTCATGATGATTTTAAAGTTTATTGAAAGTGTTTAATAAAACCGCAAAGACCTATAGTAGGTAGGCTATCTTTTGATATTGTAAAGTAATTTTTGATTATAGTTATAAGATTTTTGAAACGTGAGTTGCAAAATGCTGTCACAAAGTGATCTCACAGAAGTTAATTTGGATCTGTGATTCGATAAGATGAGACGCGAGAGTGATTATGACATATTAATTTAACGTATATGGGCATATCGGGCAAATACAGCATGTAATCTACCCGGATGAGTGTAT
Source organism: Ethmia dodecea (assembly GCA_963855545.1). Classification (NCBI taxonomy): domain Eukaryota; kingdom Metazoa; phylum Arthropoda; class Insecta; order Lepidoptera; family Depressariidae; genus Ethmia; species Ethmia dodecea. Next base: position 1,617,241 of record OY979448.1, read on the forward strand.
GGAGGCTATTAATTGCACGTTTGCAGTAATCGATAGAGGTAGGCCGGCGAGGGATCGCGGATCGCGGCGGTGCGAGCGGGCGCGGTGTGCGTGGCGGATCATGGCGGCGCGGGGGGGCCGCGCCCCGCCGCCCTCGTTAAACGCGCCCGTCGGATACGCGGTTGAAAGCTATCCGGCCCCCGGCGGGCGGCTCGCGCGATTGGCTATCGGTGACGGCGCGCGCGGCGCGGCGGCCAATCGCGCACGCCGGCCCAGCACGCCCCCGGGCGCAGAGCGCGAGCCGCTCACACCGCGCGCGACTCCGCCGCGCACACTCGCACCGATGCGCGGCTCCTGGGACGAGGCCACGACGGCGGCGCTGCACGCGCGCATCCTGGAGGCCCGCGGGCCCGCCGCGCCCCCGCCCGAGCGCGCCACCGAGCCCGCGGCCTGCGCTGAGCCCGCACCTTCGCTTACCATCAACGCGCTCGAGCTCGCCGCCCCGACTCCCTTGTTACCGCTGCCGACGCTCTCCTTCAGTGCCGCGCAGGTGGCTACCGTTTGTGAAACGCTCGAGGAGAGTGGTGATGTGGAACGTCTGGCAAGGTTCCTGTGGTCACTGCCGGTCGCTCATCCCAACGTTGCCGAGCTGGAGCGCTGCGAGGCCGTGCTCCGAGCCCGCGCCGTTGTAGCCTTCCATGCGGGGCGCCACCGGGAGCTCTACTCAATATTGGAGAGGCACCGCTTCCAGAGGTCAAGCCACGCGAAACTGCAAGCACTGTGGTTGGAAGCCCACTATCAGGAAGCGGAGAGGCTCCGCGGACGACCACTTGGCCCCGTGGATAAATACCGTGTCCGGAAGAAGTTTCCGCTGCCTCGGACGATATGGGACGGCGAACAGAAGACACACTGTTTCAAGGAGAGGACGAGATCGTTGCTTCGAGAGTGGTACCTGCAAGATCCATACCCGAACCCGACGAAGAAGCGAGAGCTGGCAGCAGCGACGGGGCTGACGCCGACGCAGGTTGGCAACTGGTTCAAGAACCGGCGGCAGCGAGACCGCGCCGCTGCCGCCAAAAACCGCTCAGCACTGCTGGGCCGCGGGTTCGCCTCCTCGTCCACCTACGACGAGGACTCGGCCGACTCAGAAATCAACGTCGACGAAGAGTAGCCGACGGCTTCCACAGACTGATAGTGTAAATAATCACGGTGATACGGATTTTAAACGGTGTGATCGCTGTAGTTCGGCCGTAGAGACGTTTTGAGTGGCGGACGATGCAATATAGACGGGAGTTATGTTATCCTAGTTAGAATCACGAGCTCGTGATGTATGTGATGTTAAGGTATTGTAAACCAGTTGCTTAGGTTATAATTCTGTCGTTGAAAGTGTAAAGCGAGTGCTTGAAGTAAACTCAGCATTCCTGCGTCTCAGGTATGTACCTCTACATTGTAGTGAAATTTCAATATGCTGTTGCCATCCTAACATAAATTATAGACCCTCAAATTTTAGCTAAATATTTTGAATGCGACCACTTTGCTTGACAATTTGAAGGTGAATACAGGGTTATTTTAATGATTTTTTTATCATACTCTCTCTCAACAGGGACTTAAGATTAGTTTATTTATTTAATTTTATCATTATCATCACGTATATAGGTACATATTATTTAATTAATATATAGGTAAAATTTTAGATATATTCAATGCCTTTCCACGAGAAGCATTTACTTACTTACCTAAATAATTACACATGCTACTTATTTTACCAGTAAATATAAATTTTGTTTATCATATCAACTTTTACTTATACCTACCTATATGCCATAGTTACGGCATCCGTTGTAGATAGTTTCGGAATATAGATTTTATATAGCATTCTATAAAGGTTTGTACCTGAACACGTAATTTCGATAACTTGACATTTATTGTTGTAGTGATATTGTTTTTATTTATATCTACTAATAATTTTATAATTTGATATTATTACAAATTTTAAAGCACCTATTGGAAATGCTGTTAATAATATTAAAGACCACAACCCCATTTAATAAGATTTTTTATAGAACGGAAAAGTTTTTTACTGTCCGGATTCTAGGCCTAAACATATCAAGAAGAAAATTGTGTTAATAAAATTTACTAAATCATTCAAAAGCTTGTGTAGATCCCTAATATATTTTTCAACACACTTGCTCATAAAGTGGCTCTAATTTCACTGCAATTAGGCACATAATGACACCTATAATCAAACTGAGACTTTTTGTTTGCTATTATTCACTAGTGAGTTATAGATTTTTTTTTTCAATTTTGTTGCTAGAGTTGCTTTGTTCTTAAAAAAGTTTCGATACAAAAAAGATCGTATTCAATCGTACTAATAAATTAATACACAAATATGGCTTGCTCATTTCATGCAACTTCGTATTTAAATAGATCATTTCAACTTGTACGTGTTTAATAAACAAAACTTTCACTCAAATATAACTTTGGTTTTCTCTGTAAAAACTTTAAATACCCCATTTTGTACGTGGCTAAAACGCTATCCACGACAAACCAAAGAAAAAGAAACCTAATTTTTTTAGTCCATGGCCGATCGCCATTGTAAGATGCGAGCGCATAGGAAAACGAGGCTGTATGGGCCTAGATCCTTTTGCCTTTTCCAAATTATATAAATAAAAAATTGGAAAACCAATTAATTTTCCCCGCCATTGCGAATGATTATTTTAAAATGATTTTTTAGTATTATTTATTCACAAGTGTGTTGAAAAACGTCGTATGATACACGTGTGTATTGATGATTACCGTCCTCGGCTCTCTTATGACCCTCGCCTACGGCTCGGGTCTCAATGGCGCCTCAGCGGTAATCACCAACTTTACTCACTTGTACCATAATGTACTATAAAACATTTTTCGAAATACAATGAATCATTTTTAATACTTCGAAATTAGAAGGATATTTTGCATAATCCGTGTCTACCTACCTATCCTTATCTGCAGCTTACTAAAAATTATCTCAAGCTTATTATTGACTTACTGTATTGACTGTTTCCTAATAATATCTAATAATTAAATAGGAGAGTATTTGATTTTAATATAAAAAATGTGTTTTAAATAATAATGTAATTGAAAAATGTGAGATTTATTTGAACATCGTTGGTTATAAAGGGTTAATTGAAAAAAGAGTGACGAAAGTATCAAAATTATTATCAGCTTTGAGAGATAGATAAATTATGGATCATAAAAGTTAGACAGTTGATCCTCATTTTTATTTTAAGGAATGTGTCTAACCTAATTGAAATAATTAACTAAATTACCTAAATGTAACAGCATTTTCAATAATAGGTACAATAGCTTGTACATTATTTTTGGAATTCAAATACCTAATTGCGGGGTGTTTTTGAATTCATGTAGAAAATTTAAAGTGAAAAAAATATTCAAAAATATATTTCAATTCAGAGAAATCTTAAATTAAAAAAACAAACAATTTAGACATTTCACCAATGACAGACGTGCTAAAAATATTTTGAGAGGCTATTAAAAAGGTTTTAAGATTTTTTACATGGCTTCAGCATCACCAAGTAAACGACTTTTTTTCAGTAGGTAAAATTATTTGTTTAGATTTCACAAAACTTGTGCATTATATGATATATATTATAATATTATTATTTTAGGTGACGACCGTATAGAATTGGTTAGGATAGCATAGTCCAGAGAGAATTGTAAAAATGTATAATATAAAACGAAATGCAAATTGTAAATATGATATCGACTTACATTACAGTCATTAAATTAATATTGTTAATAAAATTATATTCGTAAACACATATATTGTATTATTGACGACATTGCCCATATTAATTTTCGAAATTTAAAACCTTTTAATAACTTAAGATTTTTTTTAAACACGCCAAGCAAAAGAAAGAAGAATAGTATTTTGCAATAAAAAAAAGCCTACCTAAGAAATCGTAGAAACTGAGTTGGTATTAAACCATAGATATAGGATACCTACGTAGAGTAGATAGAGAGTAGGTACCTACGTAGCGAAAAAATCTGATTGTTATGTCATAAACTATCGTCTGTTAACTAAAGGGTTGAGTTATTAAAATTCTTTCTTAAATATTTTACTACTCAAACTAATTTTTAAAGTGAATATTTCGTCCTTTTTTCAAAAGGATTAGAAGAGAAATTCCATATTTTCTGAAAGTAGGTATGTACTACTTACTTACCTACCTACCTACCCAATTTACCAGTGTTATGGTAGACCTATTTCGTTTATAGTAAATTAGTAGCGCCCCGCGGTTTCACTTGCGTAATTTCCGTTCCCGTTGGAATGCGGGGACAAAATATAACGTATGTGTTATTCTGATGTATAAGCTATATAACTGTAAAGTTTCATCAAAATCCGTCCAGTAGTTTTTGCGTGAAAGAGGAACAAACATCCATCCATACATCCATCTATACAAACTTTCGCATTTATAATATTAGTAGGATTGTAAACAAAATTAGAATAAGAGCTATAATCAATTCTTCATTATGATTATAATACAGTTAAGTAGCCAGCATTTTTTTTGAGTTTCCAGGTACGATTCTAATCATTATCTTGTTAAAAAATCTAAATTGATTGTACTGCGTCGACAATTTTACCCCTAAAAGTTTGCTTCTACTTGTAAGTTATTTACACAAACTGCATATTTTGGAACCAGCAACTCGTCGGTGGAGATGGGCTGCTGTTTACATTTAGCCAATCTTCATGGATAAGTTCAAAGTGCCTTGTTATTAGACTATTGACTTTTATAAGTGTAATTATCAATTACCTACGGAAATAAATACATTTTAATTTTCAAAGGGACTTTTTCATGTAAGTATTAAACGTATGACACTCACAAAAATGTGACAAGTTTACAATACCCCACTAAATCGTTAGAATATGACAGAGATGAAAATTTTTAGACAACATGCTGCATTGCAAAGAAAGATGTCGTCAATATGTTTCTTTATTAATGACATGCTGATAGGTACACTATGTAATCCTGTTGGAATAGGTTAAACCTTTATACCTACGTTAATAAAACGTGATACATTCGTGAAATTTAAAATAAATAGCAAAATTTTATTTTCCAAGGCTATTCACCAAAATCGGGAGGCAGTTAATAGGTATTGGAAAAAGTTAATATTATAAATACAAGAAAAGTGTTTTGTGTGGGTACGCTGCCTTGATGTGATGCTCTGGAGGAGGTTTTTAATTTATAGTTTAAAATGTGATAAAGAAAAATAATATAAATTTTTCTTATCTATCTAAAAAAAGTGTTCAAAAATTTTTTTGCATGTGGCAGTTTATAACCAAAAAGACAAAACGTTCCTTCCTCGTGGTCAAACTTAATGCATGAGACTGATGCATATGGATGGAGGTGTGCCAGGTTCGTAGCAAGTGGAGTTTCGTTATCTCTACCTACATCGTCAGGGAAAATGCGTGTATATGTAAGTAAAAAATGAGGGTAGGCAGAAAGAAGGAAAAGAAATATAATTATTGAAAAAAAAAATTGACAAAACTTTACAAAGTTTTCTTATCCTGACTTGGCTCAGTATGTAGAGCTTTTCATTATTACCCTTTGCTCTATAAGATGCAATGAGAGTGAAATAACCTTTTAATTTGACTTTATTATTCACATTAGGTATATTATATTTTTTGTTTTACATTCGATGTAATAAATTAAATAAATAATCTCACGCGTTTTATCCCCGACGGGGTAGGCAGAGGTATTCCATTTCTTGAAATACCCAATTTTCAAGAAAATATTCGACCTAAACGTGATAGGTGGTGAGCCCATCGCCGGATCGGGTCTTTTTTTACACATGTCTCAGAAATAATTCTGGGGCCTGCGGATTTCCTCACGATGTTTTCCTTCACCGTCGAGCTAGTGATAAAATGTACGTAAGTTTTGAAAAACTCATTGGTACATGCCAGGATTCGAACCCGAGCCTCTCTGATTATCATCATGTGAAGCAGATTCTTTAACGGTAAGGCTATCACTGTTTATATGATTTGTGTTCTATTTCTGAGGTACCTACATGTGTTTTAGTGTTTACTGTAAACTTGTATTGTTACTGATGAATAAATAAAAAATGTCAAAAAGCCGTGCAAAAAAAATCCTACAAAGACAAAACAATAAAAATAAATCCAGAGAGGACATTGGACTCTGCCGTGACGTTTTTAACTAACTCTATTCACTTGACAGATAATGGACCGCTGAGGATATTAATTACACCTATTAGTGTATTCTTTAATCACTTAATCACGGGGATTCATTCCGTACTTGGCGATTAAGATTGATCTTTGATTGAGTTTATTAGCACTGTACAATTATGTCGCATTTTTATGGAAATTGTGTAGGTACCTTATTATATAGGAACGGACAATTTTTTACAAATTACTAATTAAGAATTATCCTGGCTGTTCAAGAAAGAAATTTTGTTTAAATAGGATCATATCATATCTCCAGTATACCTATGTTAATAAATGTTTGTTTTATATTCTAAAATAGAATTAGACAACTTTAGCGATGTAAAGTTTAGGCAAAGACGATAAGACATGTCTACACATACCATTGCTTTCAATAATAGCTGCATTTTTTTAATGGTTTATGTAAGTTGTTAAACGAGTATCAATACGTCATGTTACTACGGTCAGTATTCTAATATCTGTGCTACGGTTACTACGTAGTTGAGAAAACTATATTGCGTAAAAAACCTGAGGGGTTACCAGCCAGGCACTCGTTTTCCCTGTTTCCGTGAGAATTTCAAAAAGATATATGTATATTGGGCAGAAAAAAATAAAAAAGAGACCTTTCGAATACACATTCAAATTTTAACTTCCTAGGTTCAGGTGTTTAGACTGAGTTGATAGTAGATCAGTCAGAAATGTCATTTCTCTTCGTAAATTTAAGGTATTTATCCAATTTTTAAATTTTACTGGCAACTTTATAATTTTTTTTTCTTGGATTATAGAATCTTATTTAATCAATGCTACTGTGACGACATGTAGAACAGAAACCCACGATTTATTGCACCAATCAACGTAAAAACCTAACAATATTCAATAAAATGTCATTAAAACTATATTTGCAACAAGAAAAACGTCACAAATGGCTTGGAAAGTCATTGTCGACCTTATTAGGCGTGTGACGTGCAATTTGCCCCTACCCTAAGCTGATTATTCCAGTTTCCATAGCTTAATACCGGTTAATACTAGTTTTACGACGTTTAATTTCACACTTTGCATGCTAGCTTGCGTATCTATCGTTATAATAACATTGGTTTAATGTTTAAGGATGGAATAACATGCGATTGGTTACAATTTTTATGATTTTGAATACCTATAAAACAATTACACAAGTATGAAGTAAGTACCTACCTTTATTATTGATTTTAACGATTATAAGCTTTTGATTGTCGCATTTTATTCAATGTTATCTTAAAATGTTATGTTTTTTATCTACTGGAACTATCTATATAATTTGTATTACGTAACTTGTTTGGACAGGAGCACGTACACGTCTGTAAGGTATAATTGGTGTAATTAAAAAAAAAATGTCACACCTTTTATCCCCTAGGGGGTAGGCAGAGGTATTCCATTACTGGATATACCCACATTTCACGAGATATATTGGACCCCTAAACTTGATAGGTGGTGAGCCCATCGCCGGACCGAGTCTATTTACACATGTCTCAGAATTAATTCTGAGACCTGCGGGTTTCCTCACGATGTTTTTCTTCACCGTCGAGCTAGTGATAAATATGTACCTACGTAATTTTTTGAAAAACTCATTGTTACATGCCAGAATTCGAACCCGAGCCTCACTGATTTTCGGAAGGCTCTTTAGCTAATCGGGTAACTAATCGGTAATAAACAGTAGGTAGGTATCTACTAAATAAACATTACACACAGAATAAATAAATATAAACAAATACCTATTATGAAATAAAAAATGAGAGAGCTACCAAAAGCACAGTTAAATCATGTCATTATTTGCCAATCACCAGAAAACAAGCCTGAATTGATAAATAACCCGTAACTGATTAATTGTAACATTATCTAACAAAGACTGTTTGCATTGACTTGTTGCCTAAACGATTATTAAAACTTACTTACAAACTGAACTCTACACGGATTCTCAATCTAAACACTTGATTGTGAACCTTAAAACATAACCTAAAAGTAATGACGGAACAAAATGGCCGCACTAACATTTTGTCGAATAAATCGGTAAGCGGGTGCTGTCAAAATTTGAATTCGTTCTTTTTTAAGGCTTAGCTTAAAAAATAAAGCTGGCCATCGACTGGACACGTTAATTGCAGCTCAAACAAATTAACAGACGGATCGGTGCTAATGAGCCTCTAACGGACGGCTTGACGTGTTTGGGTTCATGGCATGTGATTAGATATAGCTAGGTTTAGGTATTAGTGTAATCAAGTTTTTGTGAATAGAATTTGAGATTGTAAAAACAGATAAATAAATCTCGAAATAAACTAATGTTTATCATAGGTACTAAACTGACTAGCTAACGTTTCAGAAGCTATCGAGCCGTCACGCGTCATTGGTAACGGTAACTTCTAATGATACTAAAAAATTACAGTCATTTGAAAAAAAATCGTGGCAAAAACATCGCAGTAGAAGTTGAAAACTGCATGTAGGTACAATTAAACAGGTAACGTTAAGGGTCATATAAATAAAATTTCGATAAGTTACTCTTATCGTATTCAACGTAAGCTTAACTTTCTTTTTAAATCCACTCCATATACCATGGACCTTCCGAGAAAGATGTTAGGCCTACAGACGCATCCACAATATGATACCTATACGCCCGGCGCCCGCCGCTGTCAAGATTGACAGCTTGTAACTTTTTTAAACTCTATTTTTAAACATTCTATTCAGCCAGTTAGATTTTATTTTTATTGGTTGACAAAACGCTGAGATGTGTTTGTGGAGACTGTTAGCTGTTGATTTGGATCTTTGTTTGTATGTTTATTCAAAATATTGAAGGAGCTGTTTTGGATGAGTTGTCTCTATTGTCCAGATATATTTTTTATGAAATATAATTTAGAAGTTCGTGATGTATCATCAGTTTGTATTTTTTAAATTATGTTTTATTGTATCAGGTTTAAGTATCTAGGAAAAGCTTACAAAAGCCACGAATCAAATTAAATACCTACTGTGAAGGAAAGCCAAATAAAACTAATGGGATAATGATGTGCCTATAATGTGGTAGAAAATATACATTATATATTACATACATACATACGCTCTCGCCTTTTACGTCAAGGGGTAGGCAGAGACAATAGACCGCCAACTGCTACGATCCTGGCCCACCTCTCGCGGATCATCCACATCCATCACTCGGTTCATAGTCATACATGCTCGTCGGTTTCGGGTACTATTTATCTGGCTTTTCTTCAATACATCGCCGAAAAATATGTGATTCGAATAAATAAGTGGGCACCATACCTATATTATTACGTTTCTACCTACTACTTACTATAATGTACCTACTAGAAACACAGTCTTAAATAAAAAAAACATAGAATTTGAAACCTTAAGATATTTGTATAAAATATCCTGTAGAGTCCTATTATTACCTAATTTAAGCTATTATTTGTACAACTCACCCCAGAGGAGAGTAGGTGTAATTACTTATAAGCCTGAGGCAGTTCTTTGATTAATTTGTGTCGTTCCGTCCGTCCATCCGTCACAACACAATAGACAGACACGCGAATTTGTCATTCAACATAGTAGCAAGTAAATTAAAACTAAAAAAGGTATAATGGTATTTATTAGTGAACGAATATTTTGGGAAAAACAGGCAGAGCCCAGTTACCTACTTCATAATAATTTTTACACATACTCGAAAAACAAAGTCGGGTTAGTTATACCATTTAAGTATAACTCGATAAGGGCTACACCGATTTTTATGATCTTTTATTTATTAGTTTTTCTTCGCCCCGAATTGCAGAATAAATATTACAACGACAAAAAACTACCAATGCGAAAGGGCATGGTTTCCGTGGGAATTCGGGAATAAAATATAGCCTATGTTACTCAGGGATATTCTATGGCTTTCCATTGGTGAAATAATTTTTAAAATCGGTCCAGTCGTAAAATAAATAAAAAAAATATAAATAATCTCACGCCTTTCATCCCCGAGGGGGTAGGCAGAGGTATTCCATTACTGGATATACCCACATTTCACGAGATACATTGGACCCCTAAACGTGATAGGTGGTGAGCCCATCGCCGGACCGGGTCTGTTTACACATGTTTCAGAATTAATTCTGAGACCTGCGGGTTTCCTCACGATGTTTTCCTTCACCGTCGAGCTAGTGATAAATATGTACGTAAGTTTTTGAAAAACTCATTGGTACATGCCAGGATTCGAACCCGAGCCTCACTGATTTTCGGCCGGCTCTTTAACCGTCCGGGCTATCACTGGTCCAGTCGTTTTTCAGTTTATTCGTTATAAACCCACAAAAATACAAATCTTTCCTCTTTATAGTATTACTGTAGAAGTGTAGATGTAGGTAATTTAGCTCGACAGTTTTGTTTCATTACCCAACGCAGTATTATTTTAGCAAACATATCTATGCCTCATCGCTAAGTGGGATGATAGAAGTGTTGCAATTGGGTAGTTGACAGCATCGAAATTAAATAGCGAGTAGTCATACATCAAAAAGATTATCCCAAAACACCTCAAAATATGTATTTCGATTTTCAATTTACAATTATAGCAAATTTAAAAATAATAAATCAATCAAAAAAAGTGCTGCAATTGTGTACTACAAACTATGACGTCACGGTTTGCTATTTCAGTACATTTTCCATAGTAAAATTTCGTTTTGACAGATCGTAAAAAGTAACTGATTTGACTAGGTAGGACACAACCCTATTGACCTAGGGCTTTTTTATACCTAACTATAGTTAGGTATGTAACATTACTGCGGATGCATTAGGCTAAGAACACTGAAAACGGCACTGAAAAATTAGCCCTAAGGCCGAATACTTAACTGCAGAGATGCAGATATCTTCCATATTCTCATAATTATAATCATTCTTGTTGTGTCGTGTTTCCCGTAACGTCTGGTGTACATTGAGCCTAAGGTTTTCTCTTCAATCACTTCTAAGCGAAGTTCTCATTTATACACAGACTAGCGACCCGCCCCGGCTTCGCACGGGTGTAATGCTGATACTAAAACCTTCCTCTTGAATCACTCTTATCTATTTAAAAAAACCGCATCAAAATCCGTTGAGTAGTTTTAAAGATCTAAGCATATAGGGACAGACAAACAACGGGAAGCGACTTTGTTTTATAGTACGTAGTGATGACGTAATTTTTCTAAGATCTAGGTTCAAATCTTCTGAAACCCGTAACTTGACCTGCGTAATGAAGTTATGCCTCCAAAGACCACGAATTCCATTGTTACATAAAAACATGTGATTTTCTATTGCATTACATAAACCGAGAATACAAAACAAAACAATACACAAAGCACTTGACGTCACTTACGAACTTAATTCTTCGTTCGAAATTTATTCTTCTCAGTCGAACAAAGGGATGGGGAACAGACCACATCAGTCGTTTACCATCTCAGAGGCGGAATAAGGTGTGTAGCATAGTTTGACGCACGACTGAGCGATGCTGTGTGTTCCTTTGTACGACGCTTACAAGTTTTTGTTAAGACTAAGTCGTTTGAGTCTATCTTAAAACATGTTCAAAACGCATGTTAAACTAGTACTCTGCAAAATGGCGTATTACAAACTAATGGTTATATGAATGACAATGATGCTTGCAGCAGATTTCCTCCAGCGAAAATTAGCGATAATACATTACGGTCGTTGTAACTTGGCAGCTCCGAAGTTGCGCAAATGGCTGGGCAATAACATTTTTTGGCGACGCTCTGGTTTGCGCAGGCGAAGCCTATGTTTGGAGAAGCCAAGTTAAAGCGGCCGTAGGTACTGTACTTAATATGTAACTCAATTTTTGAATGAATAATAATAAAAACAAATTTATTACATACATAAACTTAGTCTAATTATAATGGTCAACAGAGTAAAACTTGTTTCTAAAAATAATAAAATTGTACTTTTTTTAGCAGTGTGTCACTTATTGCATATTTTTATTGGTGTACAATAAAGAGTTGTGACTTACTTAAAATCAAATTGCGCCTTTATCCCGGCGGAGATCGGTAGTGGTAGGTATCTCATTGCCGCAAATACCCACTTTTCACCAGGATATTTTTAGAGAATCCTCACCAGGGTCCGAACCTCGCATAACAGTCGATTAGGTACCAAAATGCGATCAAAGTCGGGGCAAAATCTAGTCTCATATGTCCCCTGAGTTCAGTCCACCTCACCACACATGAAGGTTGTCGCCACAGCTGTAAATTATCATCGTTTGCGACCACTCTTACCACACAGTAACCCATAAACCACCATTTTTATGCGACAGGTAGAATATTATTATTGTGGACTGCTCTTCAGCTGTATTTTGTCTATGGAAAAAATAAGCGAAAAAATAAATAAAATAAAAAAAAATTTTGTAGGCAAGAGGTATTCCATTTCTGGAAATACCCACTTAAAAGTGGTTTATTTCTAATCGCATAAAAGTGGTTTATTAATAATCGCATATTATGGGTTATTAGATGAATATTTGATGCGAATGATATTTGGTGTAAATTTTCTTAAACCAAGCACATCACTAAAACATAATTTTGTAATATATTTCTATTGCATTGATGGCTTAAAAGAATATTGTGTTGAGGAGTTTCCAGTCCCGCTTCTTCTCAATTATAACACAGGCCGAAGCAATTTCAATAAAAAAAATCTCACGCCTTTTATCAATGAGGGGGTAGGCAGAGACATTCCACTTCTGGAAATACCCACTTTTCACGATATATTCCTTGGGCCCCTAGGCGGTCAGCCCATCGCCGGGATCTTTAACACATGTCTCAGAATTTATTCTGGGACCTGCGGGTTTCCTCACGATGTTTTCCTTGACCGTCGAGCTAGTGATAAATATGTACGTAAGTATATTTTAATAAACTTATTGGTATATGCCAGGATTCGAACCCGAGCCCCACTGATTATCATCATGTGAAGCAGGCTCTTTAACCGTAAGGCTGCTCTTATTTTTAATAAGTAGACTTATATACTTATAACCCAATACCTTGAATAAAAACGTTTAGATTTTGGTTACGGGGCAGTCCTGAAGGAAAATCTGCTCCAAACATGGTTTTATCAATGCCCATTTATATACAACTAGCGACCCGCCCCGGCTTCGCACGGGTGCAATGCTAATACTAAAACCTTCCTCTCGAATCACTCTATCTATTAAAAAAAACCGCATCAAAATCCGTTGCGTACTTTTAAAGATTTCAGCATACATAGGGATATAGGGATATAGTGACAGAGAAAGCGACTTTATTTTATACTATGTAGTGATGATGAAATATAACAAAAACAGCTTTCCATTAAGAAGCAAATTAACAAGTAAAGTACATCAGTGTAAGTGGCCTATTTAACCTCTTGTGGTAAATATTGCAGTCACTGGCGTCAATGCAGGGGTGGCGAAGCAGCGACTCAATAAAGTTGCTGTGAGAAGCAACACTCAACAACACCCCGGGTTGAGCGCCCCTGACACTGTTGTGTGGTACAAGTAACTCGCGATAGCAAAGAAGGTATTTTTTGTATACTTACATTCTGCTTATCCGACAATATGCGTATCTGACATTTTGCGTACCCAACATTTTGTGAATACGACATTCTGCATATCGGAAGTTTCGCATATCAGACATTTTGCATATAAGACATTTTGCTTATCCGACATTTTGCATGTCTGAAATTCTGAGTATCTGACATTCTGCGATGGTTCCATTCTGATTTCTGAAGATGTAACTAAATCAGTTATAGTGATTTTAACGTCATATAAGTCCCACATGACCAATATTTCAAAAATACAAAGTTGTCTGAGTGTTTGTATTACATAATCACTGGAATATGATTGTGCAAATTATATCACTCACAACAAGCTACTCTATTCCCGAGTGGTAGGCTATTTTGCTGACGCGGTTGAAACAGCGCGATGCAACTCATGCAACTAGTACTAGGTACGTGCCTATTAAAGACAAAAAGGAACAAGACACTACCAAATAAAATAAAATTCAACTCGAATCTAGAAAGTATCAAAATTTGTTGTTAAAGTGTGACGCTCTTCACTCCCACCAAAATAGGAGTCCGTTTTCAATTAAGCGCTGTTTGCCGAGGAGTGGTGAGTGCAGGAGAACACCTAAGCCGACATTTAGTGTGTTTTCCCTCCGCATTGAGCGCTCCAAGGATTTCCCATGGGGTTACATGTTGCCTATAGGATTCTTGTTGATTTTAATGAGACTGGCAAATTTTAAAAGTGTTATTGGCCCCGATTCTGTTTTACAGCGACTAAACTTATTTTAGTTTACTCCTGTCATTTTCTTTATTCTAGAAAAGAAAAGAGACGAGAGATATTTAGTGTATAGTAAATTAAAATTAGTCCTGTCAACTAGGCATTTCATAACGCGTTAAGTGCATAAGTAAAGAAGTCACGATTAAAATACAGCCTCTGACAGGACTAAATTCGGTAGGTTATCTTCTATACCTCTTGTTTTGTAAGGTAAGACAAAGATAGGACTAAAAAATAATAATTTTAGTCGGTGTGAAGCAGAATCACACCCATTGTAAATATTAAATGCCTTACCATTTTTAAACACTGTCGGCCTTATTACATAAGGTAGCGTAAGATAGATATTGTTGAAAACATATGCTGTCACTTTTACACATTATTTTCAAGATAGTGTCAGCTTCTGTTTTAGACACTGTTTTGACATTGGCGGAATCATTGTTCTATAACGATGGAAAAGCCATAACCAAAAAGTTGAAGTTGAACTTTATCTTTACATACCGTTTTGTAAAAAGACCCTTTAATTATTTATTTTGAATTTTCTTTGTTTTCTAGTAGTACATTCGTTTACTAACTGTTTTGTAGGTCTTACATAAGTATTGAAAATAATTTTTAAAATCCTTTCACGAAGCTGTTCTATGAAATTGGTAAATTGTTAGTAAACGCTAAATACTCTCTTACTCTCTAGGTTTCGGTACTGTATTCGGTGAAAATAAACAAGTTGTATTTTCTAGTCTTATCTTGTAACTTAACCGAATAATGGTCGCAAGATACACATCAAATATACTCCCAAATGAACACAGCCTCCTCTCAATTGGAGTGCATAGCATTTGTAAAGTGATTTGTCGCCACCACAACTCGATAATAACGGCAGTCGTGTTCCGACCCCCATCAATGTGGATTGGTAAACCCTGTCTATAGTTTTACATGGCTAAAAGAATAAAACAATGTTGCTCTTTTAAAATTAGAATATACAAAAGAGCTCAGCAATAGATACAGATTTTTGACAAAGGCATTAAGTTCGCCATGTGTACATTTTCTTGGTACATAAAGTTTAATATATAAATAAAATATATATTTTCTACATTTATAAAATAAATTTAATATGCTCAAGCCTTTTATCCCCGAAGGGATAAGTAGAAGTATTCAATTTCTAGAAATACCATATTTCAAGAGCATATTTTTCTGACGTCTAAACGTGATAGGTTGTGATAGCCGCACCAGGGTGCGCATTAAAATATGATTAAAAAAATTATTTCATTTTATTTGTGAAGTTAAATAGTTAAAAACAGTAAAATCAGGGACCAGGGTGCGCATTTAAATTTGATTACAATTTTTATTTCATTTTATTTGTGAAGTTAAATATTTAAAACAGTAAAATATGCAATTAGTCATCGGCTTCAGTTAGTATGCTTATTTTCTTCAAATGTGTGGTAATTGTAGAACCACAAAGACTAAACCTTGTCGTAGGTAGGTATTTTCCGGCCTCAAGATACTACGACGCGTTAACTTGCAATAAAATATGTCCGCTACCTCTCAACTGAAGTGTCTAGCATTGTAGCAAAGTGATTTATAGTTGTTACGACAATCTAACAACAACAGTTGTTAGTTGGTGGATGCGACCCGTCGCCACAATGAGTTTGCTAGTCCTGTAATGTATTAGTTTTAACTATTTTTTTTATATGTTTCCGTGATCAGACTGATCAGAGCTCGCACTTGGCAGTAATTTCTGTCTAAGGATGAGCCTAGCTATGCAGAGAGAGAATGTATAGAGTTTTCTGGACACTTCCACATGGATCCACTAAATATATAGATATATTTTTTATTTGTGAATATTGTGTATATTTTTTTTCTAAGACATGTGTAAACAGACCCGGTCCGGCGATAAGCTCATCACCTATCACGTTAGGGGTCCAAAGAATATCTGGTGAGAAGTGGGTATATCCAGAAATGGAATACCTCTGCCTACCCCCTCGGGCATATAAGGCGTGAGATTTTTTAATTTTTTATCTGTCAGTGTAGCATTTTCATCTACACTATATAATAGTCTATAGTTGTTTATAAACAGGAAAGATTAGTATGTTTGTAACAAATAAACTCAAAACATACTGGACCGATTTTAAAAATTATTTCTAATGGAAAGCTTACTTTTCTGGAAGTACCATTTCCTATAATTTTCCCACGGGAACGGGACTAACGCGGATGAAATCACGCGGAATAGCTAGGTAAAAAAAATCAATACAAATATTTTCTTATTGATTCTGCCTCTAATGCATAAGGAGGGGTTCGATTATCGGTCAGCGGATTTATATAAATTACTTTTATAGAATATCCTATAAATATTGCTAAAAAAAAATATAAATCTGAATAACCATATTCTTATACAAATGTGAATATTAAATCTCAATACAACAATAATTTAAGACCCTTGCCCTTCTAAACTGTAAAGAGGAACGTATGAAGGTCAAAAGGGGCTGCACACTCGGTCTACTGCCCTACAGCCCCCGGCGGTAATAAATGTTGCAGATATTGTGTGATGTTGTTTATTTATTTACTAGCAGCGCCCCGCGGTTTCACCCGCGTAGTTCCCGTTCCCGTGGGAATACGGGGATAAAATATAGCCTATGTGTTATTCTGATGTATAAGCTATATAACTGTAAAGTTTCATCACAATCCGTTCAGTAGTTTTTGCGTGAAAGAGGAACAAACATACATCCATACATCCAGACATCCATCCAAACAAACTTTCGCATTTATAATATTAGTAGGATTTAAGAATAATTATATATTGCTAAGAGATATATATCCAAACGCTATAGTATTTACTTGTAAATTATACATAAAAAATATATGAATTATATTATATTAATATATTTTTATTAATAATATTATTTATTTATAAGTCGTGTGCAGTGCAGTGCTCTCTAACTTTTTGACAGCCCTAATTGATTCCCTTTTGTTTAGTTTTTTTATAAATTACGGAAACGTCAAAAAATGTGCAGAAAGATTTTGTATTCTATTTTACACCTACTTATTTGATTTAAAATCGTGATGACCAAAATAATTATGTTTGCCTACGTGTTACCCACCTATTTCAAAAAGCCTCTCTCATTTTAAAAAGCCTCTCTGATGTCTTTTGATGTCACTACTAAATAAATATACCTACAGATATATAACTAGAGTCTTTGAAGACTCTTGTTATATATCTGAGAGAGAGAGACATCTTTAATGCAGTTAATTAACATCTAATAGGTATAATATACGCTATACTACAATACCTAACTTCGGTTAGGTTTTTTTTTTGGATTTTTTTATGCAAGTATTGTCTCATACTATACTACAATCCTGCAAAGTTTCATCGACTGAGGAATTAATGTTGGGGTCTTCATACAAAAATCCGCTTCATTGCCTGGACTATATTAGGAGATTTTGATTTTTTTCGGGAGTCTGGATCTCGACGAATTTTGACCACAAAATAGCGACCAAAAGTTGTCTGTTGCACAATAAGCTTTTAGTTGGACGATTTGAGTTTTTTGGTAGTCTGCATCTCGAATAATCTTGACCATTTGAAAGGAAGACAGACATATTTATTTGTACTATTAATTCTTAAAGTACAAAACTTAATGTAAATAGTTATAAAGCGTGGACATAAAGGCAACGCTTAGACCATCCGCAGTCCTGTTCACTCGCCTAGATGACGAAAAGAGGCCCAATAAAGGCATTGGGGTCGATAGAGCCCCACAGCACTGCCCCAGAGCCCCCGGCGGCAATATCTCTCAGGATATTACAGCTATGACGAAACGTATATTAATTTCGCAGTTCCGGCCCGCGCGGATATTTGATGCTGATAGTTTTCGGCCGGTCACTGTGTGTACTGGGCTTAATAACTGCGCGATTAGTTTTTGTACGCTATTTTTAGAACATGTAACAAAATTGGTTATTAGCAGTAAACTATTACTGCTTACTGCTAGTAGTGCTAGTCAATTCAGTTTTAGCATCTGTAAAAAGTAATGTAATGGAATTCCTTTTAATGGCACTGTCTCACATTGTTCCTCTTTGGAGGATATTTTTTATCTGTTATTTTGTAAATGAATGTAATTCAGAAAAAGCGTGATAATAGTATAATCTTTTTTATATCTCATACTCGGAAAGTAGTGTATGTTTGATCTGAGTACCGGGTCGGAAGCGATGATTCCCACAACAGAGAGATTCAGGGCTGTGATTTCCGCCCTCGGTCAGGAAAGACTCATAGTAATTGCTTCCGGCCTTAGGGCGGGAATGAATTAAAAAAAATAGTACTACATTTGGCAAAGACGTTTAAAGAAAAAGTTTCTCTAGGAAAGAGAATGACTTTCTTCCAACCTCTTTGGGTACCTACTTAGTAGGGATACGAAACTTTTTACATCAATTAGAATAAGAAAAAAAGGTGAGGCCTTGTGAGGTGTAGGTACCTATAAACAACAGAAAATAGTCCGCGCGCGGGGCGGTACGCGTTCCATATTTAAAATTAAAAAAAGATTAATAATTTGGTAAGCTGTTACGAAATTCAAAATCTTGTTTTTCATCGGCACTAATAAGCACAGAACACTATTACTCGGCTAAAAGTAGGTACATATTACTAAAAAGAGGAAGGATTTGTTTATTATTTTTGTAATGTTATTTAGGTTAGGTACTCAAAGACGTTTAAAAGAAAAAGTTTCTCTTTCTTTCAACCTCTTTGGTTGTATTGTTGACAATTTTGTTTTTTTTTTGTAGGTGTTATTGCGTTTTTGCATGTGTGAATTATTGTAAAATAGTTTCCTCCCAACATTCCAAAGTGTTGCCAACTTGCCTAAAAATGCCGATTATTATTAAGAAAATTGAAATTTTGCAGTAAAACAAAAATAACGGGGCGGCCATCTTGTTTTTTCTATTTTTCGGAATTTTCTAGTAAACTACAGGATATACCCTATGCGATGACACCAAACACATCCCTGTAGCATATCGGCATCTGGGAGATCAATTCGGGTCTTTTGAGGTCTACCCCAAAAATTAAATCAACCATAACTTTTAGTGTTGCCAGGTGAAAATCAAAAACCTACAAAAAGTCATAAGGAGAGATAAAATGTTTCACTGACTGTCACTTGTTTTTGCAAAATGGTAAAATTTAGAGTTTTGACATTTTGCGTTAAAAGTAAAAAAATACGCCAAATTCCGGGAATATTCTTAAACATGGCAACACTTCGTAATGAGACCTCTTACCCCGCCATACAAGCCAATTCGCTCAGGTGTCGCCATCTTGCCGAAAATCGACATTCAAAATCTGGTAAAATTCACCTTTTTCTTTGGGAGCCAATTACAGGGCGGCCATCTTGGTTTTTAAAATTTTCGGGATTTTCTGGTAAATTACAGGATATGCCCTATGCGATGACACCAAACATATCCTTTTAGCATATTGGCGTCTGGGAGATCAATTCGGGTAAAGTGGGGTCTAAAACCACTCAAACTTTGAAACACTATTACGGGGCCGCCATTTTGTTTTTTTTATTTTTTAAATAATATTTGTAAATCATCTAAACAGTTTTACAGTTTCCCAAAATTTCAATCGAATCGGCTGCAAAACAAAAGAGATACGATAGCCAAGCTTGGCCGCCATTTTGTTTTTTTTGAAAAGTCGGAATTTTCCCTAGGTCAACCCGCCATTTTGCACACTTTTCTCATATATGACTTGACTCCAAAACGACTCCTTCTGGGAGAACAATTATGTCAGTGAGTCAGTCAGTGGTAATCGAGCTTTATATATTATATCTATACTAATATTATAAAGCTGAAGAGTTTGTTTGTTTGTTTGTTTGAACGCGCTAATCTCCGAAACTACTGGTTCGAATTGAATAATTCTTTTTGTGTTGGATATTCCAGTTATCGAGGAAGGCTATAGGCTATATAACATCACGCTACGACCAATAGGAGCAAAGATATAGTGGTAAATGTGTAAAAAACGGGAGAAATTATTTCATCTTACGGGAACTACGCGGGTGAAACCGCGCAGAACCGCTAGTTAAAGTAATAAATCTAAAAAAATCATAACCAAGTGCCCAAAACCCATAACCAATACTCATCTACAGAAGTGTCAACTTTTAATATTTTTTATTTTTACTCAGGTAATAATAAAATTTATTATTGTTAAACTCTGTTTAATAGTGATTTTCGGCTTCGGCTTAAATAAATGATAATTATTATGTTCGTCTTAACCAACTCACGAGACTAACTACATATATACTTGGTTTCCGAAATTTTGGAGGCGTAAATGGGGCCGCTTTTTAGTCAGATTATAATCAGATGTTTTACATTATATGATCTGATTGCTATTTAACAGTCGTTTAGTGAACTCAGACTTTGTTAATCTATAGATTTTCTTCTTGAAATCTGGTCTTTGTCTTTCTAAAATCAGTTTTAAAAGACAAAGATCACTTCTATTCGTAATCGCAAAATTGTAATCATGTAGGAACAAGTATGTTATGTCTCTATTCTCTATTGTCTCTACGTACCATGTCAGGAAAAAGGCATAGGATTATATATAACCTATGTCAGAAGAGGCAAGGTGCATTGAGATAAATAGTAAACACAAAAACATCTATTATTCTGAGTTATTGACAATCATTCAAGCACTCAGTAGACTTTATTGGCCAATAACACTGTCTCGGGATGATCAATCGGCCATTTTTCATGCAATTATTGCTCTATCGAGTTTGATGCGACAAACATGGCAACACTGACACCGGTCAGAATTTACGACTTCAATAAAATATTGTGCGGCTGTTAATTTGGTTTCTTTAAAATTGTTGAAACAACCAATTATAAGGATTAAAAGGGTAGTTCTTATCGTATGTTTATTTGCATTCCATTACACATAGGTGTAATTAAGACAGCCCATCTTTAGGTTGTTAAGATGATATAGAGTGCTTATGAAGAATCTTCAAAAAAATTAAGCAAAATTAAGCTATCTAAAAAATATTCGTAATCATTCATTTTGTGGATGGAATGATATGCTATTTTTCAAGTGGATATACCTACTTATAATAATAATATAATCTCACGCCTATTATCCCCGAGGGGGTAGGCAAATATACCTGCTTGTGATACTATATATTTTATTTTTTACTAAGTTAGAAGAAGTATTTATAGGCTCTATGTCATTAAGACTAAATTGTATCTATTCTTAATTTAAAATGAATATGGAAGATTTTTACTAAATAATTTTAAACTTTGTAATTTGAAATATCATTCTACAAATTAACCACAACATACCATAAAATTATTTATTATCATTAATAAAAATAATATCTAATTATAATTGTTATAAGTATATAATATCTTTAAGAAAAACTGCCTCTACTCATTATAAATCCCCCAGTAAAAGTTACTTACCCGTATGTTTGATGATAGATGGTAGGTGTTTATTTTAGCCCGACAGTTATGATAATACGTAAATTACTGGTTCTGTACATATAATTGCACGTTTGCACTTATTAAGTCATAATCGTAATAGAGGTTCTGTTCGTAAAAACTTGATTAAAATTAATAATTAGGGTACCGGCAGACTACTCCACTATCCCGACTATTCCCGACACAACTGTCTAAGCTAGTTACTGCCCGTCTGCTTACCATACGTTCTTACATGAACGTCACTAAACAGCGCACAGTTCTATTAAAGTTCTTACAGCAATCTACATGAATACTTACAATATAAACCGTTGCGTTGCGAAGCGGTCTCCAGGCACGATCACCAATAATAAAATTCTTAGGAAATTTATAAAATGAATCTGAATGCAAGTTGTTTGCCAGACTAGGGATTCCTTCAAATGCTTTAATAGCTAAATACGAAAGTGTGATTCTTGGTTTGTCTTTTTTGCACTTTTTTGAGATCTGTTGGAGTTAAAGTAACTGACAACTTTTTACCCCAAAAAGCCTACGACTCAAGCAAAAGCTGGTGTAAATCACAAAACATTCGACAATTTGTCGCGTCCGATCGCTCCGTCTGCATCACCCTTTACGCAGTCCTGGGCAACCTCGATGTACCCGCGACCTTTATTCGCATAATTCATCCATAAACCATCATTATGTGGATGATAAAAACAGGCACCATTACACACACATTGTTTTACCAAGGGTTACACTTTTTGTCATAATTTAACCTATTTATCACTGTTATGCGACTTCTAGTGGGATAAGTAGATATTGTCATGTGCTTTCGCATTGTTATAATAATAACCCGACTACATGTCTCTGGTGTAGTGTTGTGAGATAAAATCGAACAGTTTTGTGGCATTCATCATCAACCCCTAATATCCCACTGCTGAGCTAAGGGTCTTTCCTCACACATAAGGATCACGCGAGCCCACTGCGGATTGTCAGTGGCCACATCACAATTCTTCAAGTCATCCAAGGGTATCTGACATGGCTTAACGACTTCCACTGTGCGGAGACCCAATGGAAACCGGGATCAATAATTTAACGTGCTGAAATACGGTTTTGTGGCATTGACCAATAAAAAGATTCTGCTGAACAATGTTTATAATTCCATGATCAACTAAAACAAACCAACTAAGTATTTTTCTTTTCCAGCGATACAACTATTGGTTCGACAAGACTATTTCTTTATATTATAATATAATAATAATATCTAAGTCTTTCATCGGACATCCTTCAGGTATTGTGGTTTGCTTATATTTGTGTGGAAAATGCCTCCTTTCAACCTTCCCTATTTCGGTATCTCTCAGGCCACTCTATCCTATGTTGTGCGACGTATCTGTGATATTGTCATCACATTTTCTGTGCTACATTTCTTAGACCTTTTCTTAGTAGTTAGTACACTATTTAACAATTTTACTCCATTTAGTTTTCCCTCTTGTGATATAATATGTTCCTCTTTCCATTTCAGCCTTTCGATTTTAAGACGCCTATCTTGAACCTTTATAATGTGCTTTATTAAATTAAACATAGTTAAATAAATATTACACACCCAGACCCGAACTCAGAAGTCAGGGTCAAATAATTTATACACAATTTTTGTTGCCTATATTCTATCTAGATTTTAATCTGTAATAGTACATTATGATATAAGTGCGGTAGGTTGAAAATTACAGCCGAGGCGATATTGCTAGCCCGAGCCGTAGGCGAGGGCTACAAGTAAGCAGAGGCTGTAATTATCAAAGCGCACGTATGTCATACGACGTTTTATAACACATTTGCGAGGAAATCAAATAAAACTCCGACTATGGTAAACGAATAAAAACAATACAGCGTTAAGAAAAGGCGCGCGGCGCGCAACAGCATTTTTTTTTGCAAAGGCACAAAAAACAGCCAGTATTACTAATAAAGTAAATTAATATTTTTGTGTTTTTGATACAGATTAATTGGTTGTAATTTACTGTCAAAATTAATTAAATTAAATAATTGTGTACATAAATATTTCTTTATTATATTTTATCTCCCAAAGTTATTTTTAATCATAAAATGTTGACAACTTTTTTGACATAAAAACTCTTTGCTGAGATTTTAAAAAGTACCGTTCGTTTTAAGTCGGAGCATCTTGATAAACCGTGCGTTTTACTTTACACTTACCGCACTTGGGCGTAATGAGATACAATACGATATTGAAATTGGTGAAATAAGACACCTTTTACGAGCAAATGTGTTATAAATTATATTATGTAAATATAAAGGCACGAATATCAATATTACCCACCTATAATGGTGTTAACGAATACACACAGGGGAAAAGACAGGGTTTCAGCTGAATATCGCTAACAACGTTGGCGGGAACCAATCTCGACCCATTACGACACAGTCAAAAGCAGCAGGGACGCACTCAGGACTTTACCTTACCTGGATCAACTGGATGATCAGGGCGACCAAATATTGTAATGGAAGTCTTTATGATAGAAATTCCGCCAAATTATTTCTGCTTAGCCTAATGGTTGACTGGTAGATAATGCCTTTAGGCATTAAGTTCACCATGTGTACATATTCTTAGTACACAAAGTTAAATAATAATAATATACCTAATCTCACGCCTTTTTTATCCCCGAGGGGGTAGACAGAGGTATTCCATTACTGGATATACCCACATTTCACGAGATATATTGGACCCCTAAACGTGATAGGTGGTGAGCCCATCGCCAGACCGGGTCTGTTACACATGCCTCAGAATTAATTCTGAGACCTGCGGGTTTCCTCACGATGTTTTCCTTCACCGTCGAGCTAGTGATAAATATGTACGTAAGTTTTTGAAAAAACTCATTGGTACAGTCAACAAAGTTGTTAGTGTTACATGGCCAAAAATTAAGATTCCCATTTCTCTTATAGCCTTAAATGTATTTATAGTATTTTTTTGGTAAATTATAGGGATCAAAGATACCTTTCGAAATAAACATTAATCAATAAGATTTATTTATGACTTCCCCAGAAAAATTAATTCTTAGTTACTGGCCATGTAACCCTAACAACTTTGTTGACTGTACATGCCAAGATTCGAACCCGAGCCTCACTGATTTTCGACAGGCTCTTTAACCGTTCGGGCTATCACTGCTCTCGTTCGGGCTATCACTGCTCTAGTTAAATAAAGAAATAAATAAAAAGCAATGTAACGTAATGGGAATAAAATATACTTAGCCAATGTTACTCACGGATCTTCTATAGCTTTTTATTGGTTAAATATTTTTTAATTCGGTTTTTGAGTTTATTCGTAACAAACATACAAATCTTTCCTCTTTATAATATTAGTATAGATATAGATAGATATAAAAACCTTCCTCTTGAATTACTCTATCTATTAAAAAAACCTCATTAAAATTCGTTGTGTAGTTTTAAAGATCTAAGCATACATAGGGACTGCAGACAGACGGGAAGCGACTTTGTTTTATACTATAACTAGCGACCCGCCCCGACTTCGCACGAATGCAATGCTTATACTAAAACCTCCCTCTTGAATCACTCTATCTATTAAAAAAAACCGCATCAAAATCCGTTGCGTTGTTTTAAAGATTTAAGCATACATAGGGACATAGGGATATAGGGACAGAGAAACCGACTTTGTTTCATACTATGTAGTGATAATTCATGCGATGAGGCCATGGAATTTCCGGATACAGTCCTGGCAGCAGGTAGTAACAGCATCAGGCGCGAGTGCCGGCAATTTTTGTCCAATCGCATGGATTTCCGCCACCCGGCGCGCGCTTCCGACCGGAAACGAGCCGAGCTTGCGTACGCGCTTGTTTTGCTCGCCCAACATGTTCGATGGTTCATAATTTTCCCTGTGGGAACGTGGGATCGTGATTCTGTTACGCATGCCTCAGAATGAATTCTGGGGCCTGTGGGGTTTCCTCACGATGTTTTCCTTCATGGTCGAGCCATGGATGTGACATTGATCGAAAAAAATCGATTATTAAAAATAGATAATACGAAAAAAAAACAATGAATATGAGAAATGATCATTTTTTCACATTCTTTATCCTTCTAATGTAAACTTTATGTTAGTGAACTTACTTTTCGTCGCACATGCTAATATTTCATTTTATTTTTTGTCTGTTATATTTTCATGGCTACCGCTTAATCGATGTTGATGTAATTTTCGCATGACCATAGCAGCAATAGATAATGTTAAGCGACCACATAACCTTCGAATGACTTGATACAATATCACGGCACCGCCATTACTATAATGTTGAATATTTGGCACTGCGGTCAACCAAGGTCACTTTAGATGGAAACATTACGCATATACCTACTTCATATTTGGCAATTCCAACTAAACAAACTATACACAGAATATCTAAGGTAAACGCAGCTATTACCGACCCCCTTAAGCAAGTTTTGAAATTGATTATTAGAATTAAGGGTAGTGGTTGCAAACACACCAGATTTTTTTATTTTATATTTAAATATGGATTGTATATTTTATATTTATATTTTCATTTGTTTATAAATATCATGTTTTCATTGAAAAAATAATCAAAGGATTGTTGAAGTCAATTGTTTCTATTACCGACCCACCCGAAACGCTTTGAAGCTATTACCGATTTTTATGAATCTAACACCGACCCTTAAGTAAATAAAGCATAATTTTTTTCACAGAATACCTACCTACACGTTCGATTCTCAAAATAATTATTAATTTGAGCGAAATATCGCTTTCCCAAAACATCCCGTTTTCGAAATGTCCCGTTTACTTTTATTTGCTTCTCATTTTTGTACTTGATTCATTACAATAATTAGAGTTACTAAAATAATCTGAAAATGTTGATAAACTTGATTTTAAACTTTTTGGCGGGAATCCGAAGAGGGACGTCATGTTTTTTGTATAATTTTCATTTTGCTGTGTATTTCGGGTTTTGACTCATCATAATAGTGATAGTTATTTATGTGGCAAGTGTCCGTGAAAGTGTGCAGTGAATGGGAAAATTGGATAAAATGCGAGATATGGACATTTTTGGATAGCCTCAAGAAGTCACAATGAAGTCTTCAGTAAAAATGCTATTATTTTACTGTTGATAACCAAGTTAAGGATGTAGAAAGTGTTGAAGACACTGTGTTTTTGTGCATGGACTCTGAAGCAGAGCCATTTACTCCAGGATATCATTAACTAATGACGAGGCTGCATGGCGTAATGCCTTTGCCTACCCTGTAAGGGGTGATAAAAAAAAATACCAACCAAACCAACTTGATATTTATTGTTATGTAGATTTCTTCTTCTAGTGCCCATGCTTTCCAACTAATCGCAGTAAAGCTCGGAATGCTTGTGGATTCTTTAAAAGATTGTTTTCACATTTGGACCTCAATAAAAATAAAGGTATTGATTTCTCGGTGGACATACTCGCAAATAAAATTTTAGTAATTTATGAAAATTGACTATAGAAATGGTAAATAGAATAACATTCATTATATCAAATTGAGAACATAGGTCGTGTATTGTTATCTTGCGCCCCAGGAAACCTGCTGCTTGGCCAGCTAGTGCAAACCATAGCCTTTCTTTCTCATTGATTAGCCTGCTATAGTAATTACTTCTTAAAACAATGTCAATGCTGTTACTTCATAATGCAGTTCCATGTAGTGCCGTTAAAGGGAATTGGTCCTAGTGTCATTTGTGTTTGACACAGGGGATCACTGAATCACCTGAAACATAAATATTCACTATCAAAATTCAGAGACAATTTTGTAAATGTGTAGATGTTAATAAAATAAAAACACACTGTTTTATTTTCAGCACAGATTTTTTCAAGTTGGGATAGCGGCTGGTGCTTCTATACACACATGAATCATGATTTGCTCCACCGTGGCTAGCACTAATACTATAAACTATTTAAGTCAGAGTGACAAACCTGAAAATAAAAGTAAAAACTATTATAAATATATAATTTACATGTTTTGAATAAAAATAATTAGACAATTTTATTTCAAAATAACTTAAACCCTTTTTTTATTTGCCAAAAAGCCTATAATTTTTTTTCGAACTTCCCAAGTTTAGCGCAGCCGAAGGTGAGGGTTGACTGTCGGAACAAGTTGCAATGACGGTTCCGCACGTGTACTTAATAACTATTTTTAATACAGTTGCGAAAAAATTAAGCAATTTAATAAAATAATAAAAATACAATAAACTCAACTAACATTTTTGGAAAATCGCGCCAACCGTAAAAGATTAAAAGCAGAGGTTTTTTTGTTTTCTTCACCCATTCTGGGTAGGCAAAGGGAACTATACATACAGCCAAGTCTTCAGTAGATTTTTTATGGATATGAAATGAAAATGAAATTTAATGACATTAAATTAAATTAAACCTAACCTAACTCATTGAATCAAATCATTATACTAAAACATATTAGTAGCTTTACTTTTAGACATTACATACCGTTAATCAAAAAATACCAATTAATCGGTATAGAATCGGTGATAGCTTCTCTTTGTTGCAATTTCCGATTCATATGGATCGTTAATTAGTGTTAAATAAAAAAATGAACAAATATTTTACCGAGCCACGAAAAATAATCGATATTTATTGTAATATATTTCCCCATCCGTTTTAATACAATAATTTATTGATTTAGTCCTAAACTATAAAAAAATACACCATTTTCATATAAATGCGAAGAAAACTCTAAGTAGTTTCTTTCATACCCCATATCTAAATGTTTAATAATGCGTGGCAGTTTATTGCGGAAAAACAAGTTTATAGTATAATATGGAGTATGTCGCTAATAGATGCTTATAATTTTAGAATACATAAGATTGAAATGGTGTTATAAAAACTTGTTTAATTATTATAAGCATTAACGAAAAAGGGAAAAAATAAAGAATAACCTCTCAGCCATTGCCGATTCATGGGTCGGTGATGACTGCACTACTAAAATGCACTGCAGCTATTGCCGTTCTATTTTAATTTCAAAAATACTTTTTGAAATCCCTTAAAACACAATAATTTAGTTGCGAAATGTGGAATATACAAATAAAGGAATATGTTGAGTTATTCAGAATAAACTTAACGTAAATATTTATATTTAAAATATCTTAAGCAAAAAATTCGAGTACTCTGAGGAAGTAAGGGTTAGTATGACACGATCGGCGCACTCGCTACGTTCACAGAAACTAACGTATTTGGTCACATTCCCGTGTACCTACGTACACTAACACTAGTAAATTAATTAGGAAACATACAAACATGTGTGTATATTATACTCTCTTGTGACTCAAATCGTTCCAAACCGATAAAAATAAGAATAAGCAGAATGGGTCGGCAATACCTGCAGATTTTCGATGGGTCGTTGATAGCTGCGTTTACCTTAATAGTTGCGACTACGCAAGTCATAGCTACGCAAAACGTATATCATTGCACTAAATTGTAGTGTTACAGAGCCTGCTTACATGACGATAATCAGTGAGGCTCGGGTTCGAATCCTGGCATGTAAAAAAGAGTTTTTTGAAAACTTACGTAGTTACATATTTCTCACTATAGCTCGACGCGCGACGGTGAAGGAAAACATCGTGAGGAAACCCGCAGGTCCCAGAATTAATTCTGAGAGTGTAAAAGTCGAGGTCCGGCGATGGACTCACCACCTATCATGTTTAGGGGTAGAAAGAACATCTCTACCTACCCCCTCGGGGATAAAATGCGTGAGAGTATTTATTTCTATTATTTATTTTTAAATTGTAAAGACCAGTGAGCTAGCCCTGTGGTTAAAGAGCCCGCCTCCTAAACATGTCACAAGACTTAAAATAAAAATTACATACATACACATTACACACATATCTCATGCCCATTTCTCATTGGCGTAGGCACAATAGACTGCCGCTTGCTACGAACCTGGCAGATCTCTCCTGCTTCATCCACATCCATCACACGACTCATGAATCTCGTCGGTTTCGGGTTCTCTTTATCTAGCTTTTCTTCAATACATCGCGCCGAGCTGGTCGAAATAAAAATAACAAAAATATATAATGTCGCGCCTTTTATCCCCGGATGGGTCAGCAGAAGTATTCCATTTCTGGAAATACCTACGTTTCACCAGTATTTCTTTGGACCCCTAAACGTGATGTGGTGAGCCCATCGCCCGAACCGGGTCTCTTACACATACTTCAGAATTAATTCTGGGACCTGTTGGTTCTCTCACGATGTTTTCCTTCACCGTCGAGTTAGTGATAAATATGTACCTACGTAAGCTTTTTTAAGAAACTCTTTGCTTGCACCCAGGATTCGAACCCGAGCCACACGAATGAGAAGCGGACTCCTTAACCACAGGGCTTATAGGGTTATCACTGCTGTAGTGATTAAGATAGGTAGATGTCTACACTGGTACTATATTCTAAGCAAACCTACTATGGCATTAGAAGCTAGATAAATGCTGAATACAATAATCCTCATTTTCTCCGGTCGGTAAAAGTAAGTCTTGGTCCCATTAATCTGAAACAGTCGTAGACAGATCTCAAATAACATCAAGTCTACATAAAAGATTTTCTTGACAACTTTTTCAATCCCGAGTTTCTGGAGATTGGAACAATAACGGGGGTTGAAAAGTGAAATCCCAGGGGAGTCCCCTCCCTCCCTTCGTCCCTTCACACCGCATCTAACGTTATATTGATTCGATTTGCCAAACTCGTTGTTACTGTATTGGATCAAAATTGATGGTTATTCGGTTATAAACTGTTTCTAGTTTATTTTTTTGAGGTTGGGAACTATTTTTTGTTAGACGATATATACAGTATACTTAGATGTCTCGTGTCTTTGTGTAATGTGTCATGGTTGTGTGTAATGTGTATTCTAAAACACAAAGTTTTAGAACACACATTAATAAGATTTTTTTAAACAAACAACTTACACGAATTTTAAAAGTGAATATTTTCACCATATTTGTGATATTATAAAGACTGGATTGTATTATCATATACCTGATCCCATTAAAGTTTAGTATTTTTTTATTTATCCCATCGGGTAACAATTCCTAGACATAATAGATTAATGTTAGGGGTCCAAAAATACACAAGTAAAAAATGGAAATAGATATTTAGGCAAAGATGGGAGTTTATTTTTTGTAAATTTTTATTTTGTCATATTTAAAAAAAAAAAATTAGAAGCAAACACTGCGTCAAAATAACTTATGCGGCTCCAAAAATCACTGCATTTTGCGTCACGATGTGTGAATCACCTAAAAGCATCCAAAGAGAGGTGACGACAATGACAATCCAAAACTAAACCAGACAAAAACAAACTCAAAAGATAAATAATTGCAGCGCAAAATTAATAAAAAAACAATCGAGCAAACGGTTTCACGGTACATCCTTACGTGTTCTGTTAGAAAAAGACACATATGGTATTTAAAGTGAGTAAGAAAAGGATGCAAGCTCAGTTTTATACAGAAGTTCGGAGGAACCTGTCATTAAGTTGTTGAGACAACGTGATGAGATCTGGCGCCCACCCTTTCGAGGTGATCGGACTATCTTGACTCTTATTAAGTGTCCGTCATTATCAACGCGTAACCGCCCAGTGCTGAGCTTTGGGTCTCTCCTCACGTATGAGGCAGTATGGTATTTATTTATTTATTTATTTATATATGGCCAGTAATGGAATACCTCTGCCTACCCCCTCGGGGATGAAAGGTGGGAGATTTTTTTATTTTTTTATTTATATAAGTACATTTAGGCAACAGACTTACAGTTAACACCAAAGCGCCCGTTGCCTTACCCTTAACCCTTACTTAAAGCACTAAAACACTAAAAATTACAGACGGCACAAATACATTCGCAGCTTATTAATAAATACAGCCAAATATTCGTCAAAAATGTCGACATCCCGGACCTGAAGTAAAAAAAGATTAAGCAAAGTGAGTGCCTGAGCCGTGGGCGCGTTGGCGGAGTGGAGCAAGCGTTGCGCGGGCAGCGCGAACAGCTGGTGCCAGGTATGGACCATCATATCCTAGGCGAGTCCCACCAGTACCTAGTGGACACCTAATTGTTAAAGATTGGCAAGCCCCCAAGAGTGTTATAGCATTTAAGTGACGGGCTTGTTGGCTCAGTTGGTAGGTTGGTAGTTATCGAACCTGCGACCTCCGACTCAGAAGGTGCCTTCTGAGTCGGACGTCGCGGGTTCGATCCCCGCTCACGGCCAACATTTGAGTGCGTGAACATTTCTGTTGGCTTCGTGTCTGGTTGTTTAATATTTATTTCAGTTTTGTATCTATGTATTTAACTGATAAACAGTTTTTCAGTACCCATAGAATCGGCTCTGAGCTTAGTTAGGGACAAAATGATACTTCGTTGTAAATTGTGTCCTATAAATTATTAAAGTATTATTGTATCTTTATTTAAGTATTATTTGGCGCAGGTTGTGAAGAAAAAACGTGCGAGGAAGCCTCGCACGTTACATTCATCTTAATCTCCAAAATGTCAAAGGGTAAGTTTTTTACTGCACTAGATGTTTAAAATCTTTACAGTGCCTCGAATTTAACATGTGGACGCGTTTTTGGTTTATAATTTATAAAGACGAAACAATTAACTGAAAAACTAATAGAATTAAAAATATCTTTCGCCAATGGAAAGCTACAATACCCCTGAGTAACGTAGGCTATATTTTATTCCCATATTCAGACGGGAAACTATACGTGGGTGAAACCACTAGTCTTTTTATAAAAAAATTTTTGCTAGTTATCTTTGATTGAGCCAGCCAGTTAGTTACGAATAAACACCGTCTTAGAGATAAAAGTCTTACCTATACATAAGGAACTATTACTCATTGTACCTAGCTTAGTAAATAATTGCCATGTTTATCGGAAGTAGCCGCGCGGTGTATTTATCACGGTCTCCGAATCACAAAATGAGGAGCGGTGTTGCCATCGCATTTGTATAAAATACCCACTGTGTGACTGATTGTGCTGACACACCGCTGTTGAGATCGGCAAGCAATGGCATTGAAAGTTTTTCGGCGTATCCATTAAAGAAATATTTGAGCGAAGTAAGGACCAAGTGAGACCGAGCAAAAATAGCCGTGTAAGTCCCTACTTCCCTAGGTTCCTACTTCATTTTCCTACTAATCCGAAATATTTCTTAGTGGAATTCCTTGCGCCTCTTCCCCTCAACTATAACACATTCCGAAGCGCGGCGGTAGTGGCAATAACTTATAGTTATGAATCCCTGACCACATTGAATAAAAACTTCTTGATTTTGATCCCTACTTCCCTTTATTATACCTATTATAAATGCAAAAGTAACTCAGTCTGTTAATCTTTTCACAGCCAAACCAGCGTACCGATCATGCAAATATATTTCAAGGCATATCACTACATTTATCTTTGGGGATAAAAATAACCTAAAATTGAAGCGGACGAAGTCGGGAACCACAGCAAGGTCTTATCTTTGATTTGGATGAAACTTTGTCAGTAGGTATATTATATCCTACTAATGTAGCTCATAGGCTACTTCTTACCCGGGAATTTGAACGAAGTATCTCTCAAAAACTGTATAGCTAATCTTAACATCGTGAGGAAACCAGCAGGTCCCAGAATGAATTCTGAGGCATGTGTAACAGACACGGTCCAGCGATGGGCTCACCACTAGGGAATGCAAATCTCGCGAGATTGGGGCTCAAGCGAGATCTATCGAGTTTATGAATACCAATACTGCGAGATCTCGCGAGATTGGCAGTTTTTTTGTGTTTTCTTGCAAATAATCACAATCATTTGAATAAGTTAAGTAAATATATATATATTAGTATTATAAGATAAACATTTATTTTAACTAATTTCTTCAATAGACTCTTAGGCATCAAACATTATTTGATGTATCTATCTATAATTTTTTAATCAACTTTCTAAGTAGTAAACTTTGACGTACGTATCTATCAAATAACAAATGAAAAAACAAACAGTCTTCTAATATCATATCTCTTCATCTTATTTTAATTTCAATAAACATATTTTAGTAATAAAACTGTTTTTTTATAACTTCCTATCTAAGTTGAGTTGACTTTTAAACTAAGGTATTATTCTCAATTAAATAAAACTATATCGACGCATTAGATTTTTTTTTACTGAAATTACTGTTTCATAAACGACTATTTCATTCTCGTGTTTTACTTAAACCCACCTCGAGTAGCTTCACGTCCTGACAACGTTGAAAGCTGAACAACACCAGCCTACACTGTCTCAACAGGACTTTCAGTCTAATTTGGCCTCTACGAAAGCGGAAATCTACATCTACTCATTAGATTTTATGCTCGAGTGCAATCTCGTTAAACTCGCGAGATCTCGCCCTTTTTTCGTCCGAGATCAATCTTGCTAAAAAAGGCCGAGATCTCGCGAGAACGAGATTGCATTCCCTACTCACCACCTATCACGTGTAGGAGTCCAAAGAATATCTCGTGAAAAGTGGGTAAGTATATCGAGAAATGGAATACTTCTGCCTACGCCTCCTCCTGCCTCGGGGATAAAAGGCGTGAGATTATTTATAATTTTACTAAATCGTCGGCTCGCGTGGGTTCCGTGCCGTGTGTCTCCCACTGCACTTATAGTTCAGAAGCTCTGTCTGTCATTAATCACGTTTTTTTGTGTAAATGCGATTTTTATTGTCCGCACACAAGTCGTGAGTCCATTTGTGTTAATGAGCCCTGCAAGGTGGCCGATTAATTCAATGTCATTTCATAATAAAGTTTGAAGTAATCAGCGCCCCCTGTCTCCCCCACGGTTTTTGTTTTGTGAAAAAGTGTGTGAAATCGCCAGTTGCTACGTGTTTTCGTTTAATCTCGATTTAGGCGGTTGCAAATTGAGCTGTGAGTGTTTTAGACACTCTTGTAAGTTACGAGTGTCTAAAACAGCACAGCACAGGACACCGATTAACTGTTAACTTAACAGCTTCGGCGTTCTTTGTTTTGGACTAGTTAATAATATAATGGACTCGATTCTGCATACCAGCTAAAATTCCTCATTTTAAGTTAGTCTATCCTTCTCCATAGAATACGAAAGAAAAAGGACAGAAACAAATCATAGATTAAAGAGTAATGTCAAACATGTAAAGACCAACTAATTTGAACCTTATGAACATGCTTATCTGTCACTTTTATCCATCACCTTTTTAAATCGTCTCTAAACACGCCTTCTAATTCTAATTTGACAGGACTAAATATCTCTCGTCCTTTTGTAGGAGAAAGATAATGACAGGACTAAACTAAATAAGTTTAGTCGCTGTAATGCAGAATCGAGCCCAATATGCGCAGTTGTTGCTGTGTAAATCGCTCGTAGCCCTGCGGTGCGAGTGTGTTTGTAAGTTGGTTTAATACTCAAAGGTTTGTAACGATCACACTGGTTGAGCAAAATTGTGCCGGTCAGTCAGTGGGTGACCGCCTAGTGGTATTATATCACGAGAGCCTCACCAGAGATACAATGGCATCATCATCATCAACCCGTAACAGCCCACTGCTGAGCTAAGGTTCTTTCCTCACACATACCACGGCCACACAAAAAACCAGCGTAAAGCAATGCATTGCGTTTCGTTGAGTTAGTGAGGTAACCGGAGGACCCAATCACCCCTCCCCTCCTCTCCTACCCCCTTCCCTCCCACCTCAAAGGTCGGCAACGCACTTGTGACTCTTGAGTTGCAGGTGTCCATGGGCGACGGTAGTCACTTACCATCAGGTGACCCGTCTGCTCGTTTGCCCTCTTTTTCTTATAAAAAAAAAACATGAGGAAGTATGGGCTATAATCTCCCACGCGAGCCCACCGCGGATTGGGAGATGGTGTTAAGCTAGTGGCCACTTAACAGTCAGAATTTTTCAAGTCATCCAAGGACACAATGTACTTGCGTTATATATATATATATATATTAATTTAAAAAAATGTGTCAGCTCCTTAATGCCAAAGACATATCATATTCGAGCAGAAATCACTTAAGGTGCAACAAAAAGGATACTGGGTTCAATTATCACCCAACTCGTTGATCACAAAAACTTGCAGCATAACGTTGACTGGAATGCATTCTTACATCAAATCTGTATGGTAGCGTGTCAGTATGTACTTCAACAATCATATTCTAATTAATATATAATAATAAATATAATCTCACGCCTTTTTTATCCCCGAGGGGGTAGGCAGAGGTATTCCATTGCTGGATATACCCACATTTCACGAGATATATTGGACCCCTAAACGTGATAGGTGGTGAGCCCATCGCCGGACCGGTCTGCTTACACACACATGTCTCAGAATTAATTCTGAGACCTGCGGGTTTCCTCACGATGTTTTCCTTCACCGTAAAGCTAGTGATAAATATGTACGTAAGTTTTTTGAAAAACTCATTGGTACATGCCAGGATTCGAACCCGAGCCTCACTGATTTTCGGCCGGCTCTTTAACCGTCCGGGCTATCACTGCTCTAATATATATTCTAATTAAATATGTAAATAACTTACTTGTGATGTGAAGTGATATTTTTCGTTGATATATTATTAATATATTCTAACGATGAGGACGATATATAATCCTACTTATAACCAAAATTCAAAAATGTAACTCCCAAGGGTCAGTAGTACCAAGGATTTGTACCATTGATGGTACTATTGACACCGATTTGTGTCGCTAGTACCATTAAAAACAACTAGTTTTAGCTCATGTGTTTACTTCAAAAAATATTTTTAATTAGGTATTAACATTTAACACACTTGCTCAGATAAATAAAACAATTTGTTTCTTTTCATTTTAATAAATTCTGTGTCAAAAAGTGGGTTAGTTCAGTAGACAATTTTACAGGTTAAATAATGTAAAAAAACTCAATCAAATTAATACGATTTAAAATGGGTGTTATTTAAATGGTTAGCAGAGTATTCGTATTTTTGTAAGCAGAAAAATATAATCTGTAAGCAGAAATAGCTAATTGGTCAGCAACTCATGGCCAGCAAACATTACAAAACCTATCAGCAATTTATGTCATTCTGGATGGCTGTAATTATTTTTGAGCTGCAATGAGCTGCTACTGTTTAATAAAATTTTGGTAAGCACTCAGAGGGGAAGCCAAAAAATATTTTTTGAGCTTCTTATAAAAGTAGCAAAAACAATCCCAGCAAACTTGTCATGCGCAAAATGGGCGCATTCCTTACGTAGATTAGGAATGACTTTGGATTATGCAACTTTTATGATTATGATTATTATTACGCTTACAAGTAGTGGTGGTGGTGGTGGTAATGGTGGTGGTGGTTTTAGTGGTAGTGGTGGTTTTAGTGGTAGTGGCAGTGACAGTGGTGGTGGTGGTGGTTGTGGTGATGGTGATGGTGGTAGTGGCAGTGGCTGTGGTAGTGGCAGTGGCTGTGGTAGTGGTGATGGTGGTAGTGGTAGTGGGAGTGGGCGTGGGAGCTGGGAGTGGGGCGTAGGAGGGAGTAGGAGGTAGTAGGAGGGAGTAGGAGGTAGTATGAGGTAGTAGGAGGAGAGTTAGTGGGAGGAAGTAGGAGGTAGTAGGAGGTACTAGGAGATAGTAGGAGGTAGTAGGAGTTAGTAGGAGGTAGTCGGAGTTAGTAGGAGTTAGTATGAGTTAGTAGGAGTTAGTATGAGTTAGTAAGAGTTAGTAGGAGGTAGTAGGAGGTAGTAGGAGGTAGTAGGAGGTAGTATGAGTTAGTAGGAGTTAGTAGAATTAGTAGGAGTTAGTAGGAGTTAGTAGGAGGTAGTAGGAGGTAGTAGGAGTTAGTAGGAGTTAGTAGGATTTAGTAGGAGTACCTACCCCGTCCTACTACCTCCTAGTAACTCTTACTAACTCCTACTAACTCCTACTAACTCATACTAACTATTATTATTAGTATGAGTTAGTAGGAGTTAGTAGAATTAGTAGGAGTTAGTAGGAGTTAGTAGGAGTTAGTAGGAGTTAGTAGGATTTAGTAGGAGTACCTACCCCGTCCTACTACCTCCTAGTAACTCTCACTAACTCCTACTAGCTCCTACTAACTCCTACTAACTCATACTAACTCATACTAACTCCTACTAACCCCTACTAACTCCTACTAACTCCTACTAACTCATACTAACTCCTACTAACTCATACTAACTCCTACTAACTCCTACTAACTCCTACTAACTCCTACTGACTCATACTAACTCCTACTAACTCATACTAACTCCTACTAACTCATACTAACTCCGACTAACTCATACTAACTCATACTAACTCCTACTAACTCCTACTAACTCATACTAACTCCTACTAACTCATACTAGCTCATACTAACTCATACTATCTCCTACTAGCTCCTACTAACTCCTATTAACTCATACTAACTCCTAGGACCTCCTACTAACTCCTAGTACCTCCTACTAACTCCTAGTACCTCCTACTACCTCCTACTTCCTCCCACTAACTCCTACTAACTACTAGTACCTCCTTGTACCTCCTACTAACTCCTACTAACTCCTATTAACTCCTACTAACTCATACTAACTCCTAGTACCTCCTACTAACTCCTAGTACCTCCTACTAACTCCTGGTACCTCCTACTACCTCCTAGTACCTCCTACTTCCTCCTACTAACTCCTACTAACTCCTACTAACCCCTAATACCTCCTACTAACTCCTAGTACCTCCTACTACCTCCTACTTCCTCTCACTAACTCCTACTAACTCCTACTAACTCGGGGTTAGGCGGGCGTAGGAGTTAGTAGGTGGGGGTAGGAGGTAGCAGGAGGGGGTAGTAGGAGGGTGTAGGAGGTGGTATGATGTTGTAGGAGGCGGTAAGAGTGTATAGGAGGCGGTAGGAGGGGGTAGTAGGCGGTAGGAGGGGGTAGTAGGCGATAGGAGAGGGTAGGAGGGGTAGGGGGCGTAAGAGGGGGTGGAAGTGGGAGTAAGAGTGGGAGTGGGAGTAGCTATAGTATAATTATTCACGACATGTTTTCTCTGCTGTTCAATCATGAAGTCTTGCTGACCAAGTAGTTATTTTGCGGACCAAGTAACTATTTTGCGGACTGAATGTTTATTATGCAAACCCATGTTATTGTAAGCTGCCTATTTCTGATTTAATTTTTGACCATTATTAAAATTATTTGCCGAACAAGGATTGCTGCCTGATTTTTTTATTTGCGAACAAAATCTTTGTATGCCGACCAAATGATTTAAATGCTGATTTTTTGTGGCTAACCAAATTTTAAAATTGCGGACCATTTAATTACTTCTCATTTAAAATTACATAACTAACTTTATCTTTTAAGCAAACCTAATGAAATAAATAAAACGTTCTAATCCAATAATCCTGGCAAGCAAAGCAGCATGCATCAACTAGTGCAACGGGAGGAGCTGTGGACGTAGTTACACAAATTGCCGGGAACCTATCATCATCCCGCAGATTCACACGCCTCACATTCCTATGGGGTCGTCCATTAATCACGTGAGGTTCGAAAGGGGGGAGGGGTTCGGAAAAAATCACTAAATATCACAAGGAGGGGGGGCGGTGTGTAAAGAGATATCACGTGTATTTATTTTTCATTGACCGCGCTATTTCTAAACCAATAAATAGCACGTGACTTTATTGATGCTTGATTTTCCAAAAAAAATTCATTTAGTTATCGAAAGGGGAATGCCCATTGGCCCTACAAAAGAATGCCTGAGATAAACAAAGATGAACTCTACACCGAATTGTACCTTAATTCAACAGAAATCTATTCCAATTTACTTTATTATCCCAAAACTAGGCTCAGACGCTATTTTAAAACATTTTAATAAAAGACAGGTTATGTCAAATTAATTCGATTTTTGTTGTATAAGCTCACGCCATTTTTATCCCCGAGGGGGTAGGCAGAGGTATTCCATTACTGGAAATACCCACATTTCACGAGATATATTGGACCCCTAAACGTGATAGGTGGTGAGCCCATCGCCGGACCGGGTCTATTTACACATGTCTCAGAATTAATTCTGAGACCTACGGGTTTCCTCACGATGTTTTCCTTCACCGTCGAGCTAGTGATAAATATGTACGTAAGTTTTTGAAAAACTCATAGGTACATGCCAGGATTCGAACCCGAGCCTCACTGATTTTAGGCAGGCTCTTTAACCGTCCGGGCTATCACCGCTCACCGATTTTTGTTGCTGTTAGGTAATAAAGAGCTACAATTTAAAGAAAATAATATGTCTCAAAGCTTTATCTCAGTACTTACAGCTTGTGGTGGTATCCATTATTGTACATCAGAGTAAGAACTTTATCAGTTCATTTTGCATTGAGAAGGAGTTACGTTTCATCCATCTAAGATCGAGATAGCAGTTAGCACAGTGCATGTTCCAACACATTTCTGTTATATTACCTATGTCTTCGGAGGCACAAATCCAAACCAAAAGCAGAGTTGTCGTGCATAGCGGGTTCAAATCCGTTGTAAACAAAAGAGCTGAGTTGTCCTGTTAGGGGTGTCTAATCAAAGTCCGTGTTTGCAAATATGTATCACGTGAAGAGAAGACATCAAAATCATTAAATAATAGTCCAAGTAGTACAAAATAAAATATCGTAATAATAAATCTGTAAGAAGACAAGTCGCAAACAAATGGAATCAACGAGTGAGCGAAATGTCATATTTTATTTATATCATGTGTTCATAGAGCTAAAGACATAAAAACTATTTTGTATTTCTTGAAATAATTAGATTTTATTGAATGTTCGCACGCTACAAACTTTTTAGACCCAAAACCTTGTCTGTTATTTCAATGAACAATGAATTTAACAGGAAATTAAACAAAAATCAAAACAGGTATTAAAATAAACGTTATATTTTCACCTTAGTTATTCAAAAATACTTTTATTACTCATATTTTATTATGAATAAATTTTAGGGCTACTAATGTTTTCTGTTTATTCCAGGCATTTCATGGGCATTCCCCTTTCAATATACTTTCTACTAAAAAACAACTACACGTGATTTCGGTTAGGGGGGGGGGGGGAGGAGGAGGGTAGTCTTAAACCTCACCACACATTACCAAGGGGAGAGTGGGATCAAAAAGTTGCTAAAAACATCACGTGATTAATGGACGACCCCTATTGGAAGTACTTGTAATAGATTGAGCATTTGTTTGTGCCATACAGTGTTGATATTCTACTCACGCCTTATCCCCGAGAAGGATGGCAGAAGTGTTTGATTTGTCTCTTTTGATTTGATTGATCGCCTCACATTTCAACCGACTTCAAAAAAGGAGGAGGTTCGCAATTCGACACGTACGTTGTTTTTTTGTTACCTCAGAACTTTCGATTGGGTGAACCGATTTTGATGACTCTTTATTAGAAAGCTGGTGCTTCCCGTGTGGTCCCATTTCAATTTGGTTCAATTCTGACAATGACATCACCCATGAGAAAACTATATAAGTTGTCGGGTTTTTACTCTTTAGAGTTGTTTTTAAATATATAGTTTTTACTAGTGAATTTATCGGATCAAGCGTAAGAGGTAGTGTTAAATATAAAAAAGATTTTTATTTAAATTCAAAACTTATTTTTAAGTATGTGATACACATAGCAATTAAACTTATACAGGATCTACGCAGGCAAAATTACTAGTAATAACGTGTCAATTCTGCAATGCGTGTTTTTGTGTCTTCAAGACATTTATTTTTCTTTTTATCTCTAAGCCTATATCACCAAAATATGAGCATAAAATAAAGACAGACCACATATGCTTTCCATTAAGCATTGACCAAACTTTACTATCTATTATAGAATATTAAATACTTAGCTTCAGAAAACAGAACCCGAGATCCAAATAGGGATAACACGCAGACGATGACGCGGCAACATGCGCGGGCGCCGGTCGTGATTATCGCGTAATGTGGGAGACAGCACCGATGGCCGGGAATGTTGGCGGTGGGTACAATTACTGTACAAATATACTGATTTATTAGGAAGTAAATGTTCTATCGAAAAACATTCCGCTGTAGTAAAATTGTCGCTTGAAAGCTCAAATTTATAGAGGAATAAAATAAATAATCCGAGTAGGCAGAGGTATTCCATTTCAGGATAGGTATACCCACATTTCACCAGTGTAATCTTTGGATCCCTGAACGTGATAGGTGGTGAGCCCATCGCCGGACCGGGTCTGTTACACATGCCTCGGAATCAGTTTGACCTGCGGGTTTTCTCACGATGTTTTCCTTGACTTTCCTTCGAGCTACTGATATATTTTTTAAACTAAAAAGTTTAGTTCCCCGGACCTAATTAGACTTTAACATTCAAAACCCGTATCACCATTTTGTAAATTCCGTTCCATTCATCGCCTTAGAATTGTTATAAACAAACATGAGAGTTTTTGTAATTGTCATTGTGTGAGGATTTTGTCTCCACGGGGTGTCTCAATGCTATTGCGCGCTATGCCAATAGCCGTTCTGTGTCTAGTATATAACACATTTTGGCGCATATATTAGCCATGAGCAGTGATAGCCCGAACGGTTAAAGAGCCGGCCGAAAATCAGTGAGGCTCGGGTTCGAATCCTGGCATGTACTAATGAGTTTTTCAAGAACTTACGTAACTACATATTTATCACTAGCTCGACGGTGAAGGAAAACATCGTGAGGAAACTCGCAGGTCTCATAATTAATTCATGTCTCAACATGTGTAAACAGACCCGGTCCGGCGATGGGCTCACCACCTATCACGTTTAGTGGTCCAATATATCTCGTGAAATGTGGGTATATCCAGTAATGGAATACCTCTGCCTACCCCCTCGGGGATAAAACGTGAGATTATTTATTATTATTATTATCTTAGCCATCTTTACAACGGAACCGTCGACCAAACTAAATTAAATTAACCCCGCAATCGATGTAGATATGCCATGTTGTCAGAAATTGATCACAAGAGTGAGCGAGTGGTGTTCCTGTCAGTAATCTGCTGGCCTTTCGCTCCGGCGATGATATCTTTCGATGATTTCCAAGTCGTACACGCTGTCAGGCGCACACCAACAGTTTAATTTTGAAATCTGCCAGTACAGTTGGCTGCAAGAGCTTTTTTAATCGAGGGAGTGGTTGGTTTACAGTACTTATCTTTGACAAATAAATGATTACATCATAATAATAATAACACATCACATCATAATATCTGGAGTTGCTGGTGAACTCGCTCGAAAATCACTCGAACGATCATGCGAGGCGGAATCATCATCACTACATAGTATAAAACAAAGTCGCTTTCTATTTCTTCCCTATATATCCCTATATATCCCTATATGCTTAAATCTTTAAAACTACGCAACGAAATTTGATGCGTTTTTTTAATAGATAGAGTGATTCAAGAGGAAGGTTTTATTATAAAATATTTTATATTTATAACAAAGTATAAACAATTTATAAAGCCGAGTGTACTGAATCATATTGATAAAATCTGCGGATCAAAACGTCTTCTTCGCGGTCGCGCGGCGCCGCGTGCGCACCTCACCTCGCGCCGATCATACCTTTCGACCAGTTTTTAGAAAAAATATTTTCCGGAAATTGTTACTTGACTGCACCTGAAGAGAAGTAAGGTTTTTTAGGTATTTACGGGTACACACACAGTGTGATTATGTAAGTCTGTTTCATTTATAAATGGGTCATTTTATGAGTAGCATGTAAAAATTATGGTTTTCCTACTAATTGTCTCTTTTACACAAGTTCTTATTATGCTAAAGTCATCAAAGAAACAATTCATACCTTTTATGGGGAAATTTTTGCAACCGCGTAACAGAAA
Organism: Ethmia dodecea; assembly: GCA_963855545.1. Lineage (NCBI taxonomy): Eukaryota > Metazoa > Arthropoda > Insecta > Lepidoptera > Depressariidae > Ethmia > Ethmia dodecea. The sequence goes on from OY979448.1 coordinate 1,660,868, forward strand.
AAGCGCAATTCCTCATACACCCCAATTAGTATATTAATATAAAAAAAATATGATGTAATCGAACTTTAGTTGTGTCTAACCAATTTTCTTAAATATCGATCAATAATAGCACGATTTCCATAGATAGAACTAAATTCAGCTACGCTAATTAGTTTTTTTAAAAAAATAACACATTTTAAAAATAGCTGAAATCGATTAAGTAGTCGATACTGAACAAACTAATTTCAGGAATTGCGCTTATTCTGTTACATATTGTATACTTAGTCTGGCCATAAATACTGTTACAGTTAAAAATAAACAAAATGGTATATTTGAATTTTGAATCTGTGATTTTTATATGATTGTTCATTGGGTTTTCTCATTTTGGCGCCAATACATTGTACAATATTTTGCGATATTTAAATAGAGTGGGGTGATAAAGAGAACCAAATCGCTGTGATTGCATTACACAAAGTAGATATGAGCCAAATGTATTTTTTAAAACTCTCCATACGCTTGATATTAGTAAAATGTTTGTGTACCGGGCTATTAATGGGTACAATGAGACCTCCTCTGTTTGTGACAGAAAAAGATCTGGCCGTCCATGTAGTGTTCGTACGAAAAAGGTGGTCAAAGCAGTAAGGGAAAGAATTCGAAGAAATCCTGTCCGAAAGTAAAAGATTGTATCTCGGGAGATGAAGATAGCACCTAGACCCATGTCGCGTATTTTAAAAGATGACTTAGTACTTGCAGCCTACAAGAAACGTACTGGTCATTTCTTAACTGATAATTTAAAAAAGAATAGGGTGGTAAAATCGAAACAACTACTAAAGCGGTACGCAAAGGGAAGTCACAAAAAAATTTTTTTACGGATGAGGTTTTTTTTACAATTGAGCAACATTTTAACAAACAAAATGACCGTATTTATGCTCAAAGCTCTAAGGAAGCTTCCCAATAAGTCGACAGAGTGCAACGTGGGCACTATCTGACTTCAGTGATGGTTTGGTGGGGTATTAGCTATGAAGGAGTTACTGAGCCATACTTTTGTGAAAAAGGTATCAAAACAACGGCACAAGTGTATCAAGATACCATTCTTGAGAAGGTAGTGAAGCCCCTTAACAACACCATGTTCAATAACCAAGAATGGTCCTTCCAGCAAGACTCGGCGCCAGGTCATAAAGCTCGGTCTACGCAGTCTTGGTTGGAAACGGACGTTTCGGACTTCATCAGAGCTGAAGACTGGCCGCAGTCTAGTCCCGATCTTAATCCGCTGGATTATGATTTATGGTCAGTTTTAGAGAGTACGGCTTGCTCTAAACGCCATGATAATTTGGAGTCCCTAAACCAATCCGTACGATTGGCAGTGAAGAATTTTCCCATGGAAAGAGCGCGTGCTTCTATTGATAACTGGCCTCAACGTTTAAAGGACTGTATTGCAGCCAATGGAGACCATTTCGAATAAGCTTTTTATATTTTAAAGTGTTTTATATTTATGTATTAAAGTAAAACACTGTAAAAATAATAAATGTTATTTGCAATAGAAAATTTTTTTTTCTTTGTTTCAGTATTTATGGCAAGACTAGGTATACCTACCTACCTAACCTAATTTTGATCCTGAACGCGGCGAAAGTCGCCATCAAATGGTAGTTTTATGAAAACATACACTCCAAGGAAAAATTCTGATACCATGCCAGTTTTTTTTTAAATCCAACCCTTTACCCCGGAGACCACGAATAAACCTATCACAAGGCGCCTCTGTTGTATTAAGCCATCAAGCTGTCAGCCCGCTCGCTGCGCCCGCGCATGACGTCACAGCCGATATCGATCGAGCGATACGTTATTAGAAATCAAGCTCGCCCCGTGGGAGTCACTCCGTTTTCTGGGCGACTGTTACACCGAAGCGCAGTTTAGTTAGTTTAAAGTGGTTTAAAGCAGGTCTTGGAATCAATTCTGAAAAATTTTATGTCAACATGTCAAATTCTCGTTTTTTAATGTGTGGCATGTTGGTGGCATTTTGTCTGTAGGTAAATGTATATTGTAAAAAAATTATGATTTCTTTGTAAAAATTACATGATGAAATGAAAGTCTGCAGTAATTATCTTATATATTAAATCGGTTTCTATGGTAACCGTGCGCCTATAGATAGGTACCTATATACAAGATTTTCTACATTTATGTATATAAAGAAACAATTTCATTAAAGGTACATAAATAGGTGTTAGCGCACTTATTGCGAATACCGTTTCACCATTGGCGTAGCTAGGGATTTTTCCTAGGAGGGGCCATGGTCCCAGCCATGAATTGGCCGGCCACGGCAAGTGGGTCACTGTTTTATGTTGCGCTAAATTGAGGATGAAGTTATTTTATGTATGAGGAAGGGTTCACGGGTATTTTTCTAGGGTGGGCCTACAGCTTTCTAAGGTGGGCCCGGCCCACCCTGCCCCCCCCCCCCCCCCTCCCCTAGCTACGCCCATGCGTTTCACCAAAATATTTCACTATGTAGGTACTTGTGAATACCTTTAATGGCTTTCTGAGGTTTAAATTCATTGCCCACTATTATTATTATATAGCTGTAGGTCTCCCTAAAATTAAATAAATAAATAAATAAAAAATATTGCATACCTAATTATAAATAAAAGATTTCTTCCAACGCATCACACCGAGGCAGGGTTCCCAATAAGCAGGCAGCTTTTCCTCTTTGTATTGCCAAGCTTATTATTTTGCAAAAATTGAATTTATTTACAGTGTAATAAAGCCCTGTTGGCAATGGTGTGATGGGCGCCTTGTGCATGACAACGTATAAACCGTGATAACTCTACATTTCACAAAACAATCCCTTCAACTTTCAATCTTCAGACTATACAAAAGAGTTGTTAATACCTCTTTTTCTCTTTTTTTACAAGTGTAAGTACCAGATATACTGTTTGTATTAAAATAAGAGCAAGTTTGTAGAAGGCCCTGTATAGGCGCCAGATCGAACCTTAATTGAAAAGATCAGTGTTGTTGTAATGTTTCAAAACCCAGCTTAAATATTGACGTATTACCTTTGCTTAACTGCTATGTTACATATAAGTTTCGTACTTTGAAAACTAATAAAGATATACACTGTATTCCTGAGGAAGTTATTAATAATAATAAAATTGTGGGAAACAATTTACACCCAGCTATTCAGTCTCAAACTAGGTAGAGCCTGTAGGTACTATGGGTACTAAACAACTGATAAATACTTATGATAGTCTTCATCTCTGGAGAACCATAGGCTGTTTCTCTTTTATGTGCAGTCGGATAGTTTTGTGTTTTAATAAATTACTGTAGATTCTTGTTAGTGATATGCACATAACTTTTGCAAATGAAAATGAGAGTTTTACTTAGCACCATCGACCTCGAAATTAAAGTACGACAGTGTCATATGTCTTGGCCCAAAGATCTTTAGTAAATTATCTTTAAAAATAAAACAAGAAAATAATTTATATACCTTCAAATCTTTGATACATAAGATTTTAGCAAAGAGATCCTATTACACTATCAAAGAATTTTTAACCGATAAAGATATTGATAAATTGATGTAATTAAAATATGCATGATGACTGTTAATGACTAATTTATAGATTGAATATCACTGACATGTACTTAGTTTTATTAAATAATTTTGCACGCCAGCTAAGGCAGATTTTGGTAGAACAAATTTAATTTTAAGACCCAATGTACCCAAAATGCTAGCAAATAAATGATGATGATGATGATGATAATATGAGGCAAGATGTTAACAAGAACTGATCCGACAGGTCGAGGGGGCAGCTTGCCCACCACAATACTTAGATCCATTAATACAAACAACACTGTCAATTTTTTGTCCCAATACCAAAATGATGTAGCCCAAAGGTCCAAGAAATAGACACCTTAACAAAACAAAAGAATTTTAATCCAGAAACAAAAAACAAACACGAAACATACATTATAAAACCAGCAGAGACGAGGAGTAACCCCAAAAATCACGAATCATTGTTACACGATCTCTTTTTTGCCGTCCCAGTAATAAATTTGGATACAAAATAAATAGTTATATCCCAGCGTGCAGTAATTACGACTTTAATAGGTACGACGCGGCGATCCGAATCAATCGGTCGTCATTTGCTTGACGTTTCAATCAACATCGCATTGTTTGTGTTGTATGTTTAATATCTATAGATTGTGTTACCGATATACACATTTTTTTGTGGGCCATTGTGAGGCCTGTTTTTGTCTGAGACGTGAATCGGCGCGGGCGCCGGATTGAGTCTTCGATTCGTGCGGTGAATTAGGTCGAATGAATTTGTTCATTACTTGTTAATGAATATTTCAGTTGCTCCGTAGATGTTTTGTTTGTGTGTAGACTTATTTATAGCCATCCTATGCTAGAGAGTTCGTCCGAATAAAACGTAGCAATGTCTTGTCTAAAGATGCAAGCTTTTATGAAGATTGTTTCAATCATTTTAGTCATGAAAACTGACAGACACTATTTTAGCTTTTATTACCTACTAGCGACCCGCCCCGGCTGCGCATCGGTGCAATGCTAATACTAAAACCTTCCTCTTGAATCACTTTATCTATTAAAAAAACCGCATCACAATCCGTTGCGTAGTTTTAAAGATTTAAGCATACATAGGGACATATGGATATAAGGACAGAGAAAGCGACTGTTTTATACTATGTAGTGATAGTGATATTACGCGTGAACCTTAGTTATTCGCGTCTTCTAGGAATCATGTGTTTTTTTGGCATGAAAGTTGTCTACGTTCTTCCCCAAGATGTAAAAATCGTCTTACAAAATTTCATTAAACTTTTTCCGCCACGCCAGCCAAAACAGACAGAATTACTTTCGTATCTATAACCATTCGTTATAGAAGGGATAGAGATATTAGCAAGTGACTAGTACCGTTTTGTTTCCGTTCCCATGGGATGCATATCGGAAAAACCTAAGTGGGTGTGTACGATAAAAGCTTTTTAAAATTGAAAATTTCATCTAATGGTTATAGAGCAGTATTTCTCTTTAAAAGCCGGTCAAGCAGCGGTTTAGTTGTGATGTCGCGGAATTGTTACCACACCGGATAAAATACTACTTATACCTAAACCTAGGTGTAAAGCTTTCCTACGCTTGCTCGATCAACACACACAGGATGTTGTTTTATCGAAACAGAAATAGCCCTTCGCTTACTTTTATGAACATCCTGTTATTGTAAAAATATAACTCAAGTGTTTTTGTTACAGTTTTAGAAGATAAAATAAAATGGTGTAAATGAAAAAGTGATTAATTTGGCGTAATTTAATTCAATTTATTTAGTTAATAAATATAATAAGTATAATCTCACGCCTTTTTTATCCCCGAGGGGGTAGGCAGAGGTATTCCATTACTGGATATACCCACATTTCACGAGATTTATTGGACCCCTAAACGTGATAGGTGGTGAGCCCATCGCCGGACCGGGTCTCTTTACACATGTCTCAGAATAAATTCTGAGACCTGCGGGTTTCCTCACGATGTTTTCCTTCACCGTCAAGCTAGTGATAAATATGTACGTAAGTTTTTGAAAAAATCATTGGTACATGCCAGGATTCGAACCCGAGCCTCACTGATTTTTAGGCCGGCTCTTTAACCGTCCGGGCTATCACTGCTCTTTAGTTTAGTTAATCTATGATGATATGATTCTGTAATTTAAAATATGTCCAGTTTCAAAGTGCTTTAAATGCTATATCTATGACTAGCGGTTCTGCGCGGTTTCCGTAGTTCCCGTATCCGTGGGAATACGGGAAAACAATATAGCCTATTTTACTCAGGGATATTTTAGCTTTCCATTGGTGACAGAATTTTTGAAATCGGTCCAGTAGTTTTTGAGTTTCTTCGTAACAAAGATACAAACATACAAATCTTTCCTCTTTATAATATTAGTATATAAGAGTATAGATATAGATTATTTTCACAATCCGTTACAGTTAATTATTTTAAGTATTATGAATACCTAGTACAAAACAAACAGAGAAACATGTTACCTACATTATAAATAATGTACTTATCACTACCCACGTACTTACGTCAATTGATACTTATACTGATACCTACTCTACTATTGCCCATTGTATAAACACATATCCACAAAGAAAAAATACATTATTTACGATACTTACAGATAAAAATGTCATTATAATCAGAAAACACAAAAGGCTATTGAAATAAAGTGATACCATCACAAATTCAAAAATTCTTAATGTAAAAAGTAAATTAAACACATATTAAACATAAATTAAGCGACTCGCAGTAATAGGGAGACGCAACGATTATATTTTCATTTAAAACTTATCGCGTTTCTGCAAATGACCTATCCACCGTCTACATTTTTAATGTTTAATTTTTTTGCAATAAAATAAATTGTAAAAATATTGTGGCACCTGACACCGTCTTAGTCCCGAGACACTGCGATAAAAAACTGGGGCCGTTATAAGTTACAACGTAATGACTCCTTCGATTGGGGAAAAAATAAACACGCGCTGTTTCAATTTTAGTCGCCACATGTCGGCAGTGACTTGCGGAATCTCGCGGCGAAAGCGCATCCATTAGGACGAAATAAGTGTAGATACAGTTTGTTGTTTTGTACGTCATTTGAGTTGACATTTCTGTTTTTGAATGTTGAGTTTACACTTGAGGCAAGTCGGGCCGACTTTTGACCATGTTTAAACTCCATGTCAAAAGAGAGACTGCGTTACACGTTGATTTCTCTAACCCTTACCTACATAAGTTCGGGGGAATCATAAAACAGTTGAATCATTCAAATTTCATACAAGTTTTGAAATCGGTCTGGTTTGCTTTATACTGTGAGGTTCGTTTAATAAATATATTTATATATTTTTTTTATTTTTTGCGAGTGACTCGCGCGGGCGTCTAGAACTGCCTACCACTCAAGCCGCAGTTCTTCGACTTACGATATTTCGGCCGTTACTTCAGAACGATCGTTGTCAAAAAGCTCTATAGTGAAAAATGACACTGCCTTAGTGTCATTAGTTATGTAAATCGTAGAACCTAGGTAGGTCTCCAGTTCCCTTTAAATGCAGAGCAAAAGTACTATGTATTTCGCTCGCGACTTTGATCCCATTCCGTGATTAAAAGTAACCTAAACTAAATAAAAGACATATTTTATTTAGGTACTAGGTATTATTACCAAGTTTCATCAAGATCAGTTCAGCGGTTTAGCTCCGATAAGGTAATATACAAAAAGACACTGAGTCCCTTCGGCATTTTTAATTATATTTTTTCTATATGTTCCAAAAATAAAAATAACTGGAATTTTTAAACTGTGTTTATTTATACCTATCTATAATAATTATCATAATAACTTCAAAATCATAAAATAATAACATTCTTTAGTAACTGAGTTTATCACAGGTGGATGTGCGACTATATCGCTAAGTGCATCGAGGGTGAGCTGACACAAAAACGGTGTCCATCCGACCACCAGCCGCCGACTGCTGCCCGAATATTAACTTAATCACATATTTGTTTGTATTGGGGATTAAAGAGCCTTTAATAATGATAAAATAAAACATAATTATTGATGTAAAGAGCTAAGAAACCGACGAGAATGGATGAGCATGTTGATGTGGACGAAGAGGGAGGAACTGGGAAAAATTAACACTTGTCCCTAGGTCTTGGCTGGTATTCCTTTTTATGTATACAAGTATATGCTCGTTACAAAGTTTTTTGAATTTATTATTTATATCGCATTAGATAGTGTGAGGAGAATCCAGTTGCAATTCTGCCCCGGTTAAAGAGAGAGAGGTATTACATTTCTGGAAATACCCACCTTTCACGAGAATATTCGATCCCTAAACGTTATGAGCTAGGTGGTGAGCCCATCACATGCCTCAGAATTTATTCTGAGACCTGCGGGTTTCCGCACTATGGTTTCCATCACAGTCGAGCTAGTGGTGAATATGTACGTAAGTTTTGAAAAACTCATTGGTACATGCCAGGATTTGAACCCGAGCCTCACTGATTATCATCTTATGAAGCGGGCTCTTTAACCGTAAGGCTATCACTGCTCTAAAAAATATTAAAATCTGACCTCACCAGAAAGTATAATCCTAAAAACCGCATCATCTTCATCAACTCGTAACAGCCCACTGCTGAGCTAAGGGTCTTTCCTCAAACATGAATAAGTATGGTCCATGGTCTCCCACTCGACCCCACTGCGGATTGGGAGAAGTTGTTAGGCTAGTGGTCATTTAACGGATATAATTCCAAGCCATCCAAGGGTATCTGATATAGCTTAACGATTTCCATCGTGCGTAAACACAACCAAAACCGGGAGCAACTATTTAACGTGCCCTCCAAAACAAGGAGGCGCTCGTGATATAATGCCACTATAGGCGCTCACATATTCACTGAGTGCGCCCAACTTTGCTAGTGTGATTGTTACAAACACACTTGTATCGCTGGGCTACGAGCGGCTCTTAAAAACCTCAGTTTTAAGTTTTTATTTACTTTTCATTTTGGACTATTAATGTTTTACCATTGTTCAGTTTATACGTTTCATTTCGCCAGAATACAAATTTTCAAAAAAGAACGCCGCAAAACACTTAGACTCTTCAAAAGCCTTAAAAACACAATTTGATAAAACCCTTTAAAAATATCGTTATATTCTGAAAAAGTTGTAACAAAACACTTTAAGGAGTTGAAACATCTTTCAATGCTCCTCTTTTCTTTGTAACTGAGTCATTACGATCTCTTTGGTCCTTGAATCTCAAAGGTTGTTTGGTTCGCAACAAACGGACAAAAGACAGTGGCTTTTGTGTAGTGAATCGCGTAGTAATACTGTTGTGATGTGGTTTGATTGATTATTTTGGATGGATTTTTTCCTTGAACGGGTTGAATATTATGTTTCCTTAAGAATCGGTATTGAATAGAGTATGAATAATATTAGAGTGTTTTACCCCACTGCATAGGAGGTAGGTAAATGTGTTTTGTGTCTGGGTCAGGACCAAATTTTTGTATTAATTTAGCTAATTTTAATGTCCCTTCTTAGACTTCCCAAGAACTTTTACATTTTTGTCATAAAAAATATTACATTCATATAAAAATATGATTTGTATTACATCCTTTATAGTTTCACTAAGCCATTTTATTTATTTTATCTACATTAAACGCAAGGTTTTATATTTATAATAATTAATATCTAAACGTCCGAAATGTGATTCCGTTGTGCGACTCAGTTGTGCAACACTTCTAACGCAGTATTTCAATACCTAATAACATGAATTTTTAGTTTATTTGCTGCGGCAACACTAGAATACTACCCGTGACTAGCTTCAGGTTACTGCGGCCACGTTGTTTTGCTATCAGTCAAAGTGCGACTTCGATATCATTGTGTGTCATTATAACTGTGCTTTTTTGTTTGATAATTTCAACTATTCTTTAACGATTTCTGCAATTTTACAGTTTAAGTACTGAAAGCTGACCTCATCTAGTACTGAAATACGCAACTGCGCTTTCTTTTACCAGTTCAATTCACACTCTATGAACATTTTTAGGTTAGGTCGTCTTATTTTTTATTCTAGTGTGCGACTAATGACACGAAATTGTGCGACGTGTTACAACGGAAAAATATAACACGAAATTTCAACTATTTTGAATAAACAAATCACTACATAGTATAAAACAAAGTCGCTTTCTCTGTCCCTATATCCCTATGTCCCTTTGTATGCTTAAATCTTTAAAACTACGAAACGGATTTTGATGCGGTTTTTTTTAATAGATAGAGTGATTCAAGAGGAAGGTTTTAATGTTAGCATTGCACCCGTGCGAAGCCGGGGCGGGTCGCTAGTTCTCGATAAAAGTAAAACCAACGAAAATGCACTTTGTATATTTATTTAGTAATTACATATATTTTTTTAAATTCCTCATCTTTGTAGACTTATCTTTATAAATTCCAGTGTGCTATATTTTTTCAAGTGTAACACTTTCCGTTGTGATTTCCATTGCGCAAAGACGCAAAAAATTTGGTCCTGACCCGTCTATACAATATGTAACAGAATAAGCGCAATTACTGAAATTAGTTGACTACTTAATCAATTTCAGCTACTTTAAATATGTGTAAATTTTTTCCAAAAAAATAATTAGCATAACTAAATTTAGGCTACCTATGAAAACCGAAATTTGGTTAGATAAAACTGAAGTAGGTACGAATGCATCATATTTTTTTTATATTAATTGGGGTGTATGATGAATTGCGCTTATTCTGTGATGCGTTGTATATGTCGTATGTATGTAAGGCAATATAATTGGTTCTAAGCTAAGGCAGCTGTAATTATATTATGTTGTACGTGTAAGCTTATAAGCACGGCAAGAGTGATGTTGAGCTGAGTCACGTTTAGCAGACTTGGGGATAGAAAAATACATTGGTTTGGTGAAAAGTGGGTTCTCCCAGGAATGAAATACCTGTGCCTACCCCTTCTGAGGTAAAATGTAAGTTTTTTTTTATGATAAAAAAGGGGGCAAATGAGCAGACGGGTCACCTGATGGTAAGTTACGTCCGTCGCCCATGGACACCTGCAACTCAAGAGTCACTACTGCGTTGCCGACCTTTGAGGTGGGAGTAGGGGGAGGGGAGGGGAGGGAGGATTGGGGCCTCCGGTTACCTCACTCACTCAACGAAACGCAATGCATTGCTTTACGCTGGTTTTCTATGAGGCCGTGGTATCACTCCGGTCGAGCCGGCCCAAGCGCGCCGAAGCATGGCTCTCCCACGTACTTTTATATCTATTACATTGGTGTAGCCTGTAGCCTAAATGGTTTCACGAATTTGAAATGCGTTGTATCGTTAGGCCCGTCTTAAACTCTGAAACGTATTAATGCAACGTACATTTATATTGCTCCCTATAATGGGGTCTTTTAGAATTGGCGCGAATAGCCATAAACCATGACAGCTGTCTCTTTCAGAGAATGTCGTCTCCTTCTCTCTTCCATGGAAGATTTATGACCCTGTACCCCTACCAAATAATGGTTATGTGCAGCGGCGAATACATATTTAATAATGGTAGTGTACATATAACAGATGATGTCTGTCTATGAAATGATGGCTACCTACTCTATTCAGAAGTTGTAAGCTTGACTATACTAAGTAGGCAGTTGTTTAGCCGGGGAAAGGTAAAAACAGACAGAATTACTTTCACATTTCAAATATTAGTTGGGATACTAGCTGTTGCTATAGCCTAAGTAGCCTATGTCGGTCCTCGAAATGCCAGCTAACTCCTTGGAAAATTTCATCAAAGCCGTGAAAAGCTAACAGACAGTGTCTCCAACATACGTCATTATAGGCAAAGCGACCAACACGAAAAGCCTAAAAAGATTATCTAAATCTAAAATAAACAAATCTGGCTTAATCTCAACTCAATCAAGCGCCCACAGGGGACAGCGCTGTCAACTCGAACAAATTAAAATAAATGACGCGCGCATCTCCAATCACAGTGTTGCCAGTTTAAAAAATTAAAACTCAATTTGTGGGGCGTCGCGCTAAGCGGGCGCTTCTCAATCTGTCAATACAAACAAGAATGTTTACGTTTCGGCTCCCGATGCTCGGAAGTTTAATTAGTTTGACCGAGGCGACAGTTCGATGTGTTTACACACAGTGCAGCGTTAGCAGTATACCGATTCTAGGAGTTTATTTTTGTTAAAGTCAACCCATTTATGGTATGTTCCATCCCTATTTAGTTGACACGTATTGCAGAACGATCCTCAGCTTGAGGATGTAAAACGAGATCCCGCTATATAAGTGGCATAACGTTGTCATAGTTGTGCATAGGTAGAGTTTTATACACTACATTATTTCATATAGTTACTACAGGCCTAAGTGATTCGCAATCATCTACATTATGCCTCCTTAAGGAATGAAACTCCCTGCCTAAATCTATATTTCTCTTTATTTAGTCTTTCAAAGGGTCGACTGAACTTACTTGTCACCAGGTGCGATTGTGGCCAACATAAAAAAAATACAAGCCCCGGTGGTATCCTTTTTAGAAGTATGGTTTTTATACGTACTTACCTACTTTTACGAGTATATATACCTACTACATTAAAACATGAAATCGTAAATATTTAATTTAATTGACAATTATCCATTCTATCTCATATCGTGTCAGCGTGACAGCTTGTAGGTTGGTGGCCGTGGCGGCCAGTACACGACAGTCCTCCGCCGCTATTCCTGGCTGCCACACTCCCGAGGCTGGTAACAGCTGCTCAAGATGTCTGCGCGGTCTGCACCAGACAGTGCCCCATCGGTTTGCACCTCGTAGTATAGACGATAGACGTAAGATCGTGCCGAACTCCCATTTCCGCCTTGGGTCGGAGTAGGCTCTGGGGGGCAAATCCACTAAATGTCAACGGTTACAGTTGGATGACAATGACATGTCAATGGTCAGTCGATGGTGTTATTTGCTCTGAAAAGTGTCAAAATAACACCATTGTCTGACCATTGATATGTCATTGTCATCCAACTATAACCGTTGACATTTAGTGGAATTGACCCCCTGGCCTAGACACGGTCACCCACGGAGTAGGTCCTGACAGTCAGGGGTGTGTCTAGGCGCTCTTGGGGAAATGAACGTCTTGTGTGTCGGTGGCCGTAGCGGCCAGTTACACGACATCTACTTATTGCCTGACTATGGTGCTGTTACACATGTCTCATGATCAATTATTCTTGGAAAATCCTTTGGAGAGAAAACTAAACCAAAACAAGTTTTTTTTAGTCATCAACGCATCACCAAAGCATCAATATTAATATTCACTGTTAGGTTAGGTTAGACAGATCTATACTGTGTCACTAGGAGGCGTTGCGTGTGCCCACGTTCAATTTGTACGTAATCGTGCGTCTCGTTCAGATAATTCCTGCAATGGGATCGACTTGTTTGTTTATTTGACATTGCCTTATTTGTGTCTATTGCACGACAGTTTAACGCACTTGTGGGGAAATTGTTTAGACTTCAACGGAAGAATTGAAAAAGTGCCTATGTTCTCTATACATACGGCTACGAATGCTACGATATGTACGTCCGGTTTGTAATCTAAGTAGGTGTATAAAGCTTGGGTCCCACGGTCCGTAAAATCGCGGATGCACGCAGACCAGCTCGCACGACGCACCGTGGGACCGGCCTCGTCCGTGATAGCACAGAACGTCTGTGGCGGTGCGCCCGTATCCATCGTGAGTCGGTAACTTCAAAGGTGCGCTCTTCTCTCTCTTTCTTTCGCTTTGCATTATGACAACATAAAAACATCTACACACACCGACACGCACCGTTGGACCGGCCCTGCCTGTGGTGCGTCGCCGTCCGTGCTCGTCGGCTGAGTGTGGCTGATCCGTAGAATAGCGGACCGTGGGACCCCAGCTTAAGACATATAAAAATAATATTGTCTTGGATAATTGCAGAACATTATAGTGGGAGAGGACCACATTTTTCATAGTTACAAATACCGTGACAAGTATGATGAACTGTTTCACAGTTCGATAATATTTGTATTTCAATAATTATTCTATCATCAATTTATCAGCGCCATAATTATCAGCCGAGTTATTTTTATTGTCATTACTTTTTAAGGACTTGTTTATTCATTCAGATTTAAAGAACACCTATTATAGCCTCATTTCTTATTCCTCAACTATATAAACCTACGGAAGCCTTAAATAAGCACCTATAGTCCGTACAAAATTTTCACAGAACAGTGCACATCCAACGCAAATTTTAATATTTCTCAGAAAGAATATCAATTAACAAAATTCGGCAAACTCGAACTTATATTTTTGAACAGGATGTCAGGATATCCGAGCTTAGGCGCCTCACACACGGTCAGTTCACGCTCCATTAGGCTGTAACGTGATCTCGCGCGGATCCGCTGAGATCCGCCGAGATCCGCCGGGATCCGCACGGATTTGCGCAGTTTTTACCGGCCCGCATTATCTTTAGCTGGTTTGGTACAACTCCTGCCAAAAACAACAAACTTTTGTAGGGTGCGGAATTATTAAAGAGGGATTAAAATGTTGGGGAGGGCTTCGTATAGAAAGGTTGTACCTACTTTTTAGGTGGAGTGTTGTCTCTATCTCGTTAATAATGATGAGACGTGTTAAGAGTTGAGAGCGAATGTAAATCTAACAGGATGGACTAATCCATCCAATATTTTGGATTAAGTATTATAAATGCGAAACTACAACGACTCTCTGTAGAGCAGTGATAGCCTTTACGGTTAAAGAGCCGGCCGAAAATCAGTGAGGCTCGGGTTCAAATCCTTTCATGTAGGTACCAATGAGTTTTTTAAAAACTTACGTACAAATTTATCACTAGCTCGACGGTGAAGGAAAACATCGTGAGGAAACCTGCAGGTCTCAGAATTAATTCTAAGACATGTGTAAATAGACCCGGTCCGGCGATGGGCTCACCACCTATCACGTTTAGGGGTCCAATGTATCTCGTAAAATGTGGGTATATCCAGTAATGGAATACCTCTGCCTCTACCCCTTCAGGGATGAAAGGCGTGAGATTATTTATTATTTATTTATTTATGTTACGACTCACAGTTGTTTTTTTAAATATTTCCTATGTACAGACATCTTACAGTTATAATTAGATTATGGTCAGTGTTCACCTAACACTGCTAGCTACTGTATCGCCAATATCTGGCACTAACACGAGACGAAGTATCGAGTGTCAGCGGCGTAGGAGTATCGCACACGGCTCACTGCGCCGGTCACCGTGTCATGCCACCGCGCACCTGGCGCTTGTAGGGCAAGCCTAACACGCAGATTGGAGAGATTATTATCGCTATACTAAGAACCCATAAATAAAATCAATAATCTCACTCCTTTAATCCCCGAGGTATTCAATTTCTGGTTTAAAAATTTGGTTTGTAGGAAAAAAAATCTCACGCCTTTTATCCCTGAGGGGGTAGAGGTATTCCATTTCTTGATATACCCACTTTTCACCAGATATTCTTTGGACCCTTAAACGGGATAGGTGGTAAGCCCATCGCTGAACCGGTTCTGTAACACATGCCTCAGAACTCATTCTGGGACCTGCGGGTTTCCTCAAGATGTTTTCCTTCACCGTCGAGCTATTGATAAATCTGAACTTAAGCTTTTTGAAAAATTATACGATAGGATTCGAACCCGAACCTATTATATTATTCTAAGATTGAATAGTAAAACTCTATCACCGAGTAAGCTTAACTCTTCGTTACACGAATCAAGATTTTAATCAACAGCGGATAACATTTTGGAAGTACTTAGACAATTATTTAGGCTTTCACAAACGTTTTCAAGAGCAGTGATAGCCTTACGGTTAAAGAGCCTGCTTCTTCGCTTCACTTTGGCAAGAAAATAATGACAATCGACACACTATGGCAAAACCACACGGTAAAATTTCTGCAGCCTGCACAGACTAGTATTGCAGACCTATAATCACGCCAAAATTTGGCCGCATAATCCTTGGTAGGTATTGTGCTCTACGCTTCACTTTTACATTATATTTAACTAACCTTCCACGAAATCTGCTAAAGACGTAACCACATCACCCTTTTCCCGTGCCGTGTTAATACACAGAGCTGTTTCTTTGTTTGTTTCTGTTTCACTCTAGAATCTGTGAAGTGGTAGATTATTTCTATCTACATCTGGTAGGTATGTACAGTCTACACTAATATAATAAAGAGGAAAGATTTTATTTGTTGTTTGCTTGTTTGTATTGAATAGGCTCCGAAACCTCTGGACCGATTTTCAAAATTCTTTCACGAATGCAAAGCTTACTTTTCTGGGCTATAACTTTTCCAAGGGAACCAGGTCGCACGTAGTAGCTAGTATAATAATATGGACTCCACGAGTCGTAAGATATCAATAAATCAAAGCGTGTATTTGCTCTGCAAATTCGCTGTGAGTCCTCGGGAATTAAGCTCTCATTTATAGTAATAACTGTATACGTAGAGAAAATTGTCTCACACCCGGTAATTTCTCCAAGATCAAGAAGTTAACTATAGCATAGTATTTAGCGAAACACGTCCCGGCATTCCCGGCACTGACCCACGATAATCGCATCTCATTTTGTTGTCACCGGCGCGCGCGGCGGCGCGAGCTCGTTAACATTGCTACGCACAATTACTGCGCGCGCGCACACCGAACTACGAATATATCCTAATGGAATAATACAGCAAATCTACTGTTATACCTAAATAATAAAATAATAATCTCACGCCTGATATCCCCGAGAGGGTAGGCATAGGTACTCCATTTCTGGATATACCCACTTCTCACCAGATATTCTTTAAACCCCTAAACGTGATAGGTGGTGAGTTCATCGCCTGACCAGGTCTGTTTACATTCTAAGACATGCATGTGCATGTGTTATGTTACCTAGTTACCTAATTCCTAGTAATATTATAATGCTAAATTAATTCTGTCTGTTCGTAGGGTTGTAGCTTGCTAGAAGTTGGATCTTGAAACAAAAATATCAAAAATGCAAAATCTGGTACCTAGTCAATAAGCTCAATAAGTAACCATAACTTTACACTCAATGCCTGGACTTTTGGGGAAGATTACTATAATTATGAAATGTTATAATTTCGGTTTTTATTACTTACATTCTTTCCTGTAGAACTTTGACTATAATAAAAAAAAATTAAGTATTCCATTTCTGGAAATACGCTCGTTTCTCCAGTAGGTATAATGTAAAATAAATTAATTAAAAAAGACCAACGGAAATACGAGTAGTTGTACCTATATAATACATACTTAATCTATAATATAAAAATGAATCGCAAAATGTGTTGGTAAGCGCATAACTGAACAACGGCTGAACCGATTTGGCTAAAAGTTGGTGGGGAGGTAGCTTACAACCAGGAGACGGAAAAAGACTCTTTATTCCGATATTCCCATGGGAACGGAAACTGGAACTTTGCGGGAACGGGAACAACGCGGCTGAAACCGCGGGGCGCTGCTAGTAAATAATATTTCCCAAATTTCATAAGTGTACATAACAGAAGATGAACACTACACAAATAAAACTTTTAATACAGT
This sequence comes from Ethmia dodecea, assembly GCA_963855545.1. Lineage (NCBI taxonomy): Eukaryota > Metazoa > Arthropoda > Insecta > Lepidoptera > Depressariidae > Ethmia > Ethmia dodecea. The sequence goes on from OY979448.1 coordinate 1,677,922, forward strand.
ATGTATGGATGTTTCATAGTGACAAGAGCACATGATTTCATGGTCAACAGGAGCAATCATAATTTTAAACAAAAAAAACACCAACTTCAAACAGGAAACTAAAAAAAGTAAAAAGCACTAGTCGCCACTAAGATTTTCGAAGATTCCCCTCGATTTCTCTGGGATGCCATCATCAGATCCTGGTTTCCTTATCATGGAGGTGATATCCCAACCGTGGTATCACCAAGAATCATCCAAATCGGTATAAACGACTTTATCCGCGAACACACATTAAAAAAGGACGAATTGAGAAACCTTCTCCTTTTCTGAAGTCGTTTTAAAAAGAAGCTGTACAAAGCTCAAAACCAGCTTCACCATTTATCTAACTTCTCCATTCTCTGTGACTGCATCTGCGCGCGCGCCGGTGCCGTTACAGCGCTAAAAACTGCGCCGATTACACAAAGTAAATACTTCTCCGTGAGAGAATTAGTGGTTGGTGCTGTGATCTTGTTGCTACAAGATACCTGAAATAGAGTTGGATCGGCTCTGAATCGATAGAAATAGATCAGCTTTAGTCATACTTTGGATACTGGAGGCTTAGCAATAGGGTTCCGCTGGCACCTATTGGGTATGGAGCCCTAAAAAAGCATCCATGACACACAGTTAAGACGGATAGAGTGGCACTTACTCCTGCTTTTTAGCTACCCGCTGTCCGTCCGTCTGTCTGTCTGTTCATCTATCACCAGGCTGTATCTCATGAATGGTGATAGTTAGACAGTTCAAATTTTCACAGATGATGTAAGTATTTCTGTTTCTGCTATAACAACAAATATACTTAACAGAATAAAATAAATATTTAAGGGGGCTCCCGACAAACATAGACAACAAACGTGATTTTTTTGCCGTTTTTATAGATAATGGTACGGAACCCTTCGTGCGAGTGCGCCTTAATGGCAATGCCCAGTGTATTCTGAAGTTATAAAATTTTATAATAATTACGATTGCCCTCCCCCGTCTAGGAGCAGCATTTGCGAACGAAACTATGTAACCCAATTTAGTATTAAGTAACAATTGATTAAAAGAATATTGTGTTGAGGAGTTTCTTGCCCCGCTTCTTCTCCTCAACCATACTGCTGAAGCGGTGGAGTTGAAATGACGTTCAATAAGTGGACTTGTAAGTTCCTATTTTGAATAAAACATTCTGACTTTGACTTTGACTTTGACTTTGCTGCCGACAGTAATCTATGCTGTGTTAGAGCAACAAATATTTGCAATATAATAACCATAACAATTCTAACGTACAGTGTGCACCCGATATAATTACCGAAATTGATACGGTTTTCACGGTACGAATAATTTTAAAGTCTGGCTGAAATTACCGAAGCATCTTTTACGAGACATTGATTTATCGCAAAAAGAACAAGGAAATCGGTAAATGAGGCGGAAAATTAGGGTCGGGCTGTACCTAAAGCGAGCGGCGAGCCGCTAGTATCGCATTACTGTGGAGCAAGACATAGGTGAGAGAGAACAAGCGAGAGCGATTTAATTTCAAGCCAATATGGGAACTTCAAACTGTATATATTATCCTTCATTGAATTACCTATTTGAAACGGATTTTAAATTTCATTTTGTCAAACATGTATGGAAATATTGACATTATTTTCGAAAAAAGAACACGCGAAGTATCGAATTTACGGACGAAGAAAATCAAATTCATTGCTGAAGCTTTTTTGGAATTCGGAACATTACAACCAAAGACGTTTAAAGAAAAAGTTTCCTCTTAGAGAATGATTTTCTTCCAACCTCTTTGATTACAACGCTCCAGCTATACTGTACGAAACGCTTTATGAAACTTACTTTGATTGGATCTCTTTTATCAATCTTTTCATACCAAAGTAGAAAAGTTTTTTTGCTTAGCATTATGTATTGATTTTAATTAAGTGAACTTTATGTTCGTTCATTGAAATGTTATCAAGTAAGTAGGTAGATATATTGAGTTTTAACAGTAAAATCACATAAAAATGTCATACTATATTCTGCTTGATACAAAACAAGGGTGCATATGGTGCAATGCACTAATCAAGTGAATATTTAAGCGCATGATTGTTAAAGACGTTATTCAAGGTATGTAACTATTCAAGCATCATGGATGGTTGAATAAGAACCGTAAATATACATAATTTTATTAGGTCTCGTTTCCGATACTTAGCAAGTGAAAAAAAAGTACGAAAATCTTTTTGTAGTGACATCTGTAAATTTATTACTGATTTAATTAAAAATTATAAAAAATAACCAGAATACCTACATCACAAATAGGTATTTTGATATATTTTCCGCCCCGCTGTAAGCTCATACCTTCCACCATGGCCCCCGATACCACATTATTAACACGTTCTACCGCGGAGCGCGCATTGTCAGTACGAATTTTTTTAATACCGGTAACCGGACACCGGTATTGTGGCGAATACTGCTTTATTAAGCCGATAGCTTCGGCATGAATGACGATAGACCGTCTAATGTAAGCTGATAGGCGATACGCTGCGGACTGCCTGTTGGATGTATGGATTATGGCCGTAATGTGTATTGTGTGTACAACTTAAGCATTGATTAAAAAAAACGCGTGAGGAAACCCGCAGGTTCTAGAATTTTGATTTGATTTTTCTGTCATAGCCTGAGGATGAGGCGGGAAATAAATAATATATAAATTAAAATTGGTCACCTTATACAATTTTTATTATTATTTAAAGATATTTCAAGAAAACGTTTTCTATTTCAGTTTACATTTAATTGGTTATAAAAATATGTAAGGTACTATCGATCCACCATTATGAAACTTAAAACTAAATAAAAAAAATAAAAAATAAAATCTCACGCCTCATCCCCGAGGGGGTAGGCAGAGGTATTCCATTACTGGATATACCCACATTTCACGAGATATATTGGACCCCTAAACGTGATAGGTGGTGAGCCCATCGCCGGACCGGGTCTGTTTACACATGTCTGAGAATTAATTCTGAGACCTGCGGGTTTCCTCACGATGTTTTCCTTCACCGTCGAGCTAGTGATAAATATGTACGTAAGTTTTTGAAAAACTCATTGGTACATGCCAGGATTTGAACCCGAGCCTCACTGATTTTCGGCCGGCTCTTTAACCGTCCGAAAAACTAAAACTAAATACTTCTACACTAATATTATAATAAAGAAAAAATATAAAGGGTTTCCCATATTAAAGATTTGCAGCTCGGTGCATCTCTACATATAGCTAGACTGATCCTTTGACAGAGATAACTGCTCTGCCCACCTGAAGCCTCGACCATAAGAACGACCTTTGATAAGAATATTGAGTTTTTTTGGTAAGTACTAAGTATTAAAAAGTTTTTTTTTTTCATCAATTTTGTATTAGGGCTTTTAATACGAAGGTATTATGTCAGCCTGATAATGTCTGACATTCTAATAACAAAACAAAAACAATATACGAATTAAATATCTATGCCACGGCACGTCGTTTACGAAGGAATAATTTAATATATTTTAGAATAGTTTTAAATTGATCAGCTACACAATTTCGCAATATTATATTACTTTAATGCCCCCATATGTCCAGATTCCCCGAAACTCTCCTTCGTACTGTTAAAAAGTGCAAGTTTCATCCCAGTAAGATAAATTTTGAGTGGTATAAATAAAAAAAATTAAATCCTTAATACGCCACTCACGCTTGGCAACGTTTTTGCAAAGTGTGTCAGTATCACGGCGCGGGTGCAGCTTGCAGGTAAGCAGTAACTCTATACTCTGCAGACTATCCCAGTTTACGCATGATGGCGTGGGGTCTGCAGCCCACCTGGCCGCGAAACTTAGCCGTTTACGTTGTCAAGTTGTGGGGTACCGATAGGACCACCGTTTATTAAAAATAATCTGTTTTTTTATCAAAGATATTAAAGTAAGGATGAGTTACATTCATACTGCGCATATTGAAAATTGATTCGCTACGAGTGGCTACAACATGTACTTACAGGATGACTTCTTAGCGTATTTATAGGACACAACAATGACGGCGAAAGATGATACGGAACGAATAATAAAGAAAGAGACAGCTATCTGTCAAGAGTGAAAAATGCAAATATTGCGTCTAAATAAAATTTGGTAAAATCTACATTTATCGGCCTCATTTTTCGCGCTCTAGTGACATGATCTGATACTCTGTTGCACAGAACGTGTAGGACGCCTGCTTACTTATTTTCTTATCAAACCATAAAATAATATACTTTATTTATTTTACTGCTAGCAGATGTCCGCTATTCTCGGCGTGAATTTAAGCATGACGCGACGACTACGCACTATGTGTTGTTCCGGGATTAATTGAACTTTTCGTTTTTGACGCAAAAATAAATTACACTTGTTCCAAATTGTTTTAATTGTGCTGACCTACAACAAGAACTTAACTAGATTTCCAGGGAGGTTAATTTTTAGGTGAGTACACAAGATAATACAACTAAAATAAAATTATTTACAATATTTACATATAAAAATGTCGTCCACAGAAGATATATCATATTTTTTTTACACTATATGCCAATTAAAAATGAAAAACAGTAAAATAATCAAGGAATTTCATAATAAAAATTGCAAAAGAGCCACGAGCAGCCGTCTTGGTTCATAGTAAATTAATAGAAATAATACTTTTAGCTCTTTTTTACATTTGCACGTCGACTGTGGTCTGTTAAAACCTTAATTGGACATTGAGATTAGTAGGTGTTATCGTACCCTTTTAGCATTTTCTTGTAAATTGTGCTGTTCGCTTACTTAGCATGAATTAATTACGTGTTTTTGTAAGAACAGCTGGCCTGTCGCTTATTTTAATTACTAAAGCCAATTTTATTGATAATTAACTAGAAATAGGAGGTTTATAGTTTAGACTACTAGGACAGGGAGGTATTAAGGATCTTAAAAGGTTGAAATTGGTAAGTTTCTTAGGAATGCTTTTCGTATGTTGGTAACAGAAATTCTACATTTTTGTGATGATTTTGACAAGTGACAACTACTATTGTTTGTTTAGTAAAAAAAATATTTTTTTACCCTCAATTGTTTCCTCCAGAAACAAATAGGCCAAGACACTGATTTTCAGCCATAACCTAATCGGTTGTTTGCAGAAGATCTGACAAATATCTCTTCTCGAACTCTCTTGCAAAAGGTGGTAGGGAAGACCGGAGCAAAACGGGATATCCTGTTATGCCCCGACCATTTTGCCCCAACGAATATTTTTTGTAATAATACCAAGCATTCCTAACCTTGAGTTGTGTAGGTTATAAACAGCGCCTCATATAAACATTTGATCTGGCATTGCTGTGTTAAGTTTAAAAATGTTGTCAAAACATGCTTAATTACTTCATAACACATTGATAATTGTCGTAAACTTTCGTAATATTATTCAGAATATTAAGTTTGTTCACGCAGAGCAGCCAAAACAAGCAGCAACACATTTGTTTCCACTGACCGACAAAGCGCGACTGAATTTCGTACTAATGGTGCTGCCGGAGCTCATATATCGTGCATAGCTCACGCACATCAGCACATTTCCCGTCCTGCCCCGAACCTCATCTTGCCCCGGTCTCCCCTATATTATCTCGATGACCGGTTTCTTAGGGCAACACTATTTCCTTAATACATCCCTGTCGTCTGCCACTACGTGTTGTTTTTAGGCGCGGTGCAGACAGAAGACAAATGATTGACAAATGACAGTGTAGAGCCTCAAAGGCTGTGCCGCGACCGCGCCTCAGCTGATAAGGTGTCGGTAATTGCTTATTGTAAACGTGTAATTATTGCTTTATTTTAACAAAGCTTAGCTATTTATAGTTATAGGTAGTACTATTACTTATTCTGTGGTTATACCTAACTTATAACTCAGTGAAGAATTGCTCTGTAAATTGTGTGCTTCATTTATTCGACGGGTCGGAATGTTACTATGTTATTAATTTCTAGCGGTTCTGCGCGGTTGCACCCACGTAGTTTCCGTTCCCGTGGGAATACGGGAATAAAATATGGTTTTGTTATTTAGGAACATTGTAGTTTTTCATTGGAGAATGAATTTTTAAAATCGATCTAGTAGTTTTTGAGTTTTCGTTACAAACATACAAAAATACAAATGTTTCCTCTTTATACTATTAGTATAGAAAAATAAATATAATCAAGCCTTTATCGCCGAACGGGTCGGCACAGCTATTCAGTTCCTTGAAAAAACAACTTTTCATCTGTATCAGCCCATCCCTAGACCGGGGCTGTTTCATAGTAGGTATACCTCAGAATCAATTTTACTATAATACTACTTATCATTACTTATATCATTATACTTATATCATTACTTTAATTTAAACATTTTCAGATAAACATACCTACTACCTACTTTGTATAGAGAACTCAAAGAAAAATAAAATGCTATAATTACATTATATTAGTTGTTTTAAAATGAAAAACAGATGTGAAGAATAAATGATAGATAAATAATCTGAGTATTAAATCGGCAACACATCACGAATAATTTTAACTTATTAATCAAGTAACTCGAATAGAAATCTTTTTTTTTTGTGCGTGTATAATATTAGCAATAATTAATAATAATAATATAATTACCTACTTAAATCAATCAATCAATCAAACTTACAGAAATTGATAACCAAAACATTGGTCAGATTACATACAAGACATTGTTTTCTGCAGGTAGAAACACTCAGACAATAATATCCACAGACATGTCCATGGACACAAATGTTAGTTCTGGACGAGAATCGAATCGACCTCCGATTCACAAGGCACCAAACATCAAACATTACGTCACCCAATTTGCATCACAGAACGGTACCTCTACCAACATAGTGTTATCTGGTCATGCAGTAAAGTAACCCGATACATTGTTAAAGAACTCTTTGTGGCGCCGAATGAAGACGTCACATTAATTAATGGTGGATGGTCACCCGCAGAGCGGTCGCTGCCACCGACGGTCGGTACCGTCAGATTCGGCCGGATGAGACTGTGGTAGGTAGTGCTTATGATTCAATGGGCCGGTTAATTGAGATTCTGTTCAAGTTTGTGATCTTTAATTCTTATAAGAATAATATTTTGTGCTATTTCAGTCAGCATGATTGGTTTGGTACCAAATGTAATTAAAGTCGAATGAAGGATTTACTTTTAATACTAACAATTAAAATTTTAAATAAATAATATGGCGCCTTTTATCCCCGATGGGGTAGGCAGAGGTGTTCTATTTCTGGAAATACACACTTTTCACGAGTAGTTAGGTAGTATTCTTTGTGACGTGACATGTGGTGAGCCCATCGCCGGACCGGGTCTGTTACACATACACATGCCTCAGAATTAATTCTGGGACCTGTGGGTTTCCTCACGATGTTTTCCTTCACCGTCGAGCCTACGTAAGTTTTTTGAAAAACTCTTTGTTACATGCCAGGATAATACACATACAGTCTAATTTTTCATTGTTTGGAATTATCTCGTTGAGACAAATAATATTTTATTTTATCTCAACACTTTTGAAAAGTGAAGTCAAATAAAAGGTTTGTTACTTATGGAATTACAGTTTTCAGAAAGAATTTAGTCGGTAATATTTTAGTCCTAGTATTATAATTTCATTAATTTAGACAAGGAGCACAAAACATTTGTTGGCGAACCTGCCGGGGTAACATATGCACCGTGACAAAATTTTGTCTACTGTTTTGTCTGGCTCTTTCTCACGCGATTACGAGACAAACTGTAGAAAATTGTAGACAAAATTGTGTCATGGTGCTCTTAGTTACACTGGCCACAGTTAATTAACTCTACAATTAAAGTCTAAATAGGCAGGCCCAAAGACATTAATATTTATAGTTTAAATGGCATTAATAAAATAAAAAAAAAATTGATCGAGTAATCCTTCACAAACCACGGTAATTAAGCTACCATGAGACCGGGTTAATGTCAGGTTAATTACTAATACCAAAGTAAATTACAAGTAATTCAGAACAATTAATAACTCAACGAGAATAACTTAGAAAAATAAATTATTTGTAACGAATGACATACAGATACAAGTTAAGTAGTGTAGGCTGTAGTCAGTCAGTCACTGAGTGGTGACTAATCCCCTTGTGTGGGAGATTTATTTACATCATTAGGAACATCAAAGATTATTTAATCTTTTTAGCAGATAGCGGTTATAGAACCCAGTGGCACTGGATATAGGAAAAATATAAAGATTCAAGCATTCTAGTTACTGTATCAATTCAAAGCAATCAAAAAATTACAATAGTAATACCTGGTAATACAATTGGACTTATCAGACCACATGTCTGTCGGAGTAGGTCGTCGAACGCATACCTACATTCACAGTTTGAATGGACTACGAGTATGTGTATGTAAATATAAAAAAGATGTCTAAGATTAACTCAGAATCAATTGTGGGCTTGCGCCGCTAAGCCTAGTTCGCACTAGCCAGTAATTTAGTTGATTCCTTGTTCAGTATGTAGTACCAGAGACCAGTATATTTTTCCGAGGTTTTATTGAAGAAGTTATTTAAATTTCTTGGTTTTAATGGCTCTGGTGAAATTGTATATATTATGGAGTAGCGCCATCTGGATATTGTACAAATTTTGAGCTTTATTTGAGTTACGATTTGTTCTATGGGGATTGACAGTCTATTTTTATAAACTGGTCTCTGGTAGTACCTACGCAAAGGAGCCTAATATTTTCGAGTTGAATAGGTATATATGTACCTACTACGAACAAGGACTCGACTAAATTACCTACTGTCTCAATATCTTCTGACAATGGATATATGCCTAAGTGCTTCTATCGGCAACTGGATGTTTAACTAGCTTTTTCTGTCGACAAAGGTCTCCTCTAAAGTTTTCCACTTATTCCTGTCTCTTGCTAAACGGGTCAAAATTGGACCAGCAATTTTCTTGAAGTCATCTTCCCATCACCGAATCTTCAGATCTTTTAATTTGTTTGTAGTTACGCATATACCTTCGACTATATATAGGACAGGCCTACCCCTATAATCCGCAACAATTTCGCCAGTAGCAACTCATTCGATCATTATTCGTCCACAGGAAATATTATAATGTCCATGCCATGCCAGTGGATGTGCAAGTCATCCCATTAACAATCATTCCATTCCTGTCATGATGTAGTCTGTCATGTGTTGCCTCGCCTTTTGTTGATTATGCTTTTGGGTTTATCTGTCTTACGGAAGTTTTTATTTATAATGTTACGCGATTCGCATATTATGTGACACCAAAGAGATTGCCTTATTATATTTTAATCTCTTTGTGTGACACATATTTGAACGCCATATTTTGACAAAATCACAGTCGAAATTACGCATTTTTGTATTAAGTACCTACAATATAATTTACTTATGGCTTATATAACATTAAATTCAAAATTTATAAAACCCTGACACATAAAATGCATATGAACACAAACGGCAGGACAGATTTTAGGATACACAGTCAAACTTGTAACACCTGTTACAAGTTTGACGTGTGCTGTTATTATTGTTGATCAAGAATGCGATTGTTTTTAAGACTTTTTATTTGACAGTAAAAATAGACAAAAGAAAAGCTCTAAAAAGGGTAAAAGGTTCTAAATTTAAAATACTTATATAAATATGGCTGCCAGCACATCGGCAACAGCTGTATTTAAAATAATAAAAAGATACATTTATAAACAGTTGATAATATAAATTACTGTCAAGGTTTTATTTTAAAATAATAAATGATTAAAAAAAATTAATAAACATACAATTATAACCTAATCACAACCTAAGACTTGATTAATTAGTTTGTGATTTCGAAATTAAAAGGTACATACATACCTACTTTTCAATACCGAATCCAAAATATTGGTTTTTATTTTCTTAAAATGGAGTTTTCGTCAATGTTATGACTACCCATGTATTTTTTAGAAAATGTAACATTTCCTTTCAATCAACCAGTTTCCCTAGTCATCACCGTTAATATTAGCAAGGATATTCCCAATCCACTATTATAATGTCTGCCACAAAGCCTTACACATCTTCCATACAATGAACCTTCTTTTGAAGACTGGTGGTCACTTCGCAGAATCCCTCCTTTCAACACGGTCTCTCAATGCGACCACTAATGGTCCTCTGGAATGTGTCTGTGAGATCATCGACTGTGTCGTCAGAGTCACACACCATTTAGAACTCATTAGGTGTACAGTCAAAAACACATGAAGTGTACACTTGCCAGGCTGACCTCTAAAGCGACTGTATTAAGAACGTTACAAAGTCCAATGCGTCAAGCCCTACGTGCTCTTGACTGTACACAACAAAACTTTGTGCTTTTGTATCGTAGGTAATCAATCTTAAATTGCAAAAGATCTGCTATGTTTGATTCATATACAAGTAAAATGTTCTGTATTGCAACATTTGCAAAATCTGCAAACCATTTTCAGTGAAAAGTACTAGTAGTTTTTAGGGTGTGTTGTCACACTAATAATACAGAAAAAGCTTGAAGGATGCAAATTTCATGAAATACAAGCGGTTTCTGCGATTTTACCTTCCTTCATTTTACATTCCTATTGTCCCTGTTCAAATGCAAGAATGGTGTTTCTTTTGTATCGGTCCAGTAGTTTCGGAGCCTATTCATTGTAAACAAATGTACAAAGAATCCTCTTTTACTTTCTTTTACTAAAAGAAGAAAACATGGTTCACAGGTCCATTCAAAATTAATAAATACTAAATATCATCATCATCTAGTGTAATATAATATTTGCATTTTCTAAATTCTGTACCTACTCGTATGTATGTTATCAATCCACTACCGTGTGTGTGGAATTGTGAGAGTAATGGAAGTCTTTTGGGTGGCATCAATCAATTATTATTATTTCATAATACCGTATTCCGTTTTCAAATTTCCCTCTGCCCATTTAAGACACAATGACAGTGTGTCTTTACCATGGACTATCAGAATGTTTACCGCAGTGGTGTCTTCCGTGGTCCGTGGCGAATGACTCCGCCGCGACTAAACGGTTTTCCCAAACTCGTCATTAGTAGCTGTTGGTGCAAATGACCATCAAGCAGCGGATTTACCACCTTTTCAAGTAGTTTTTGAAATTAAATTCGATTGAAGTCACATTTTTCCAAGTATATTTTTTTCAAGTTATATTTTCCAAGTCGTTAAGTACATTTTTTAAGTCAAATTTTGGTGGAAGATACATTTTTCCAAGTCAAATTTAATCCAAGTCACATTTTTAAATCAGATTTGGTGGAAGATACATTTTTCCAAGTCAAGTTCAGTCCAGGTTACTTTTTCCAAGTCACATTAAACCTAAGCCGCAATAATTGCAAGTCGCTTTATCCAACTCTTAATAAGTCATACCTACTGTCAAAGATATTATATATAGAAATACGCCTACTGTTGCATTTTAGGAGCGGCTTGGGATATCAATGGAATAATCAAATTTAGCTAGTCAAATGGGTCTTGCTGGTCATTCTGGGACAAAGTTCCAATTGTTCCAAGTCGCACTTAGTCCAATTCAAACACTCCAATTGACAAAAACAAAACATTTTCCGCAATACAAGAACTAACCCACATAATTAAAAGATCGCTAACAACACACACCAAACTCTTAAAACCGTCACCTGATCTCCCAAAGTTTTTACCCCGAGCGTGTAACGAGTGCCGTATTCGATGCGCCCGCGCCGGTGTCGCGCATTCCCGCATTCCGGGCAGACAGACAGACAAATCGACCAGAGATAATTCTTATAGATGATATGACACTTGATGATATGACGGCTCTGATTGATGCAGTTCGCATCGAGAAATTTTAATTTACGCCAGCTTTTTGTGATGGGAATTCGAAGGAATTGAGAGAATGTTCTTGAGGCTAAGTATGATGTATGATGTCCGGGGTTTTCTCTGTGGGTGCGAAGCCAGGTCACGGTGACATAGTTAGGTATTAAGTAGCAGCCTGCCACGGGCGATCTGTTACAATTTACAATAGATAACCCTATTTTTTCCCGATTGACTTCTTCGAAAACCATCGAGTTTGATCTTTCACTGTAACTGTACCTTATTTATATTTATTTACTAAGAAAACATTTCAGATATTTCATAATAGTTTCCTCCAAATAGGAACTAATTGATGTCCAGACGCCGGGTCCCTTCTCTTTCTGTAAATGCTATAGGCTGATCTTTGGATAGTGATAACTGCCAGCCGCTTCTCAGGCGGTCTCTTTTCAGACCACTTAGAGGAGCTAGATACCAAATTATGTTTTTTTTTTATATTCGGACGTTGGGAACACTTTGAAAATGGAACTCAACGAAAGAACAAACACTTCTAAATGCTGTCCGCCAGTGTCATAGAAAATATTGTCTCAATCCCTAAGTTTTATAATTACCTAAAGGCTATTTGCCTGTAGAATAAAAAGAATGCACAAACTTTAATTGAGACGGCGGTTGAGAGTTAGCTACCGCTCCAAGCGAAATATAATGAACCCAAAAAAACCGAATCCATCATTATGACAGACCCATTTCAAATGTCAAAACTCAAAATCGGAAGTGAAGTTTCCTTTACCTTTCCGGGTGTATCATCAATTCCTTAACGTATCAATTTTAACCCGTAATCTCTTTTGGGAGTGATTCGATTCGAGTCGAATCGATTCGAGTCGAATCGAAATCGATTCGGAAGAAATCGGTGGAAAAAAATCGATGTGACAGAAATCTAATCTAGTACTTAAACGTAGAAACAACCATAGCAATAAAATAAAGTATTTTTTTGGATAAAGAATTAAATAAACTATTTTTTTTAAAAGGGATCGATAAACAGATAGACTTTCAATAAGAGGACTTATAAGCCCCTCAATGTAGGGGTAAAATCTTTTGACTTTGACTTTGACTTTGATTCAGTACAGAAATATTTATTATACTCATTAAATATTTATTTGTGCAAGTGAATATGTAACATAATATACGTGTGCGCTACAAAACATACTAACTCGTAAAAATAGAAGCATCGGCAGTATGCAGCTAAGATATCCAAGAGTATTCAATTCGTCAAAATATTTATCGTACTGTCAAAAAACGCTGTCACTGTCAGTTTGAAACATCGTTAAAGTCGAAAATCGATTTTCAAAAGATCGATGCAACATCGACTCGCATTTGGAATCCCTAGAGGGCGACACTAAGTGTTATTGATGTTAACCATTACCCCGGGCAAATTAAGGCGGCTATCACGCAGGTGTCAAAAGCTTTGCTGAAGTGGGGCAAAAAAGGTCATCAGCTATAAAACGCTGAGATGGGCACATAGAGGTAACGGAGAAAGGACAGGACGGGCCAATACACAAAATCCGATAGATTAAATGCGGAGTTTTATTGCATTTATTTATTTTATTTTATTTATTAAGTACATAATAGATACTACTCGTATGTCCTTCTTACATAATCAAAATAGTTATTTAATGGATCACTAGAAAACTTAAGCGAAATATTCTCGTACAATTTGGATGTAAAAGATTATCTGAAGAATCTTTCTTTTGTATCAGACAGTGACAGCATCAATATATTCTACAAATAAAGTTTATCTGAATACCTATTGAACAATCAGATCTTATTCGAAAGTTTAATATTTTTAACCCCAAAAACAGGGGGGTGTTATAAGTTTGACGTGTGTTTCTGTAATTCTGTATGTCTGTCTGTTCGCCCGTAGCTCCCGAAAGGCTGAACCGGTTTTGATTTAGTTTTTTAAGGTGACTTTATCGAGAGTGTTTTTAGCTATGGTTTAAGAAAATCTGTGCAGCTGTTTGAGTTGAAATGTATTTTTGTGTCGGGGGTTTAATTATTATTTTCAATTTAATGTATGACACAACTTTTATAAAAAAAAAAGATTCTCACGCCTCTTGTTCCAGAGGACCCCCTGTCTGTGTGTGGTATATGATTCTTGAAAATACCTACATTTCACCAGTAAGTATAATCTTTGGACCCCTTAACGTGATAGGTGGTGAACCCATCGCCGGACCGGGTCTGTTACACATGCCTCAGAATTTATTCTGGGACCTGCGGGTTTCTTCAAGATGTTTTCTTTCACCGTCGAGCTAGTGATAAATATACTTGTAGTAGGTACTTGAGTAATTTTTTGAATAACTCATACATACCAGGATTTCCAGGATTCGAAATCCGATCAAAAAGGTGCAAAGAAAATTATATGACAACAAATCGATTCAATCATTCTGTTTCAATTTTTTCGACGACATTACATTTTTTAAGTGTCGCGTCTCTTTCACAATGACCAGTCTGTGAATGGTGCTTGCCGAGTGGAAGCGAGACGACAAGAGTTGACCATCTATCGCACTCATTTGCGCAGGCACAAAAGAAATAATACTATTTGACGCATCTACAAATCCTTTCATCTTAGGCAGTCGACGCGTTAACTTAACGCACGTTTTTATTATGACAATATTAAATCACGGGGCGGAGGCGGCGCGGGCGCATCGGATGATTTATTGGCATCTAGTTGCTCGCTACTCCTCCAGGTTTTGTTTTGAGCTTAGTGATTTGATGTAAGAAACTGTTTATGATCGTATCATGTTAATTTATCGAATTAATACTAATAATAATAATAAAATTATTTATTTGCCACAGGAACAATAACAGTATAAAAACATAGGTAGAATCACAGCATAGACAGACTCAGCAAAATGGCCACTGAGGTCCAGCAACTGCTGTTATTCTGTCATAGCCCGTCAGAGTCAGAGAACTTAATCTAAAACTTAATTAATTAATTAAACTTAAATAGTACCTAGCTTTCTATAGTGCTTATGCACTTACCACATACTTTACAAGAATTAAATTATAAAAGTTGAACATTGTCTATAACAGATGTTGTCAGTTTTTTTGGGAATAATGTTAAAAAGTGAATGTTCTGTGCTTCATACCTATTAACAGCTATTAATTTCAGGAATTTAAAGAGTATTAAACAGAGATTCATAGGTACAATCACTCAGAAATAAGTAAAGCAGTCAATAAATAAGTTTAAATTCCTCAAAACAACAACTAATCGAGAGACTACTAATATATCGCTGTAAAGAACATTGCGGCTTTCTCAAACACTACCGAGCACTGAAGAACGCATGCGCTGACCATTGTCTAACTAATGAATTATTAGGCAGCTCTGTGCACTGACAGACAATTTTGAGACTTCAGTTATTAGCAGTAAAGAAAACATGTTGATGTGAAGCGCATAGTTACAATTTAGTGTGCAAGTTTTTGGAGTGGTCTGAGTCACGAACTTTCATCAGCATCGCTAGTCCACTGCTGGACATAGCCTTGCCTACTATGGGTGTGTAAGCGATTTTAGTCATTTCCTTTTTTTTTCATCACGTTCAGGACAGCCCCCCAAAAGATGCAAACGAAAGGAGGTTCTCTACGCCAATGACCAATTGATCATGACTCTGAAAAACGCGAAATGACCAAAACGCAGAATGACCAATGGCAAAATGACACATGGAGTACCTAGGTAGTTGGTAGTATTTGCAATGTTACGGGGTACTTATTTGATAAAAACTTTATTATTTTGTTAAAAAAAATCTATTTCATCATTTTTTTTACCATTATCTAAGTGTAGGTACGTTATCCATACTGGCAAATCATTTTCTATTTAATTTTTATTACATCAACTGTACCAAGAAAGTTGTATACCTACCAGGCTCAGCAAATATCACGTGACTTTTCATACATGTAAAATATTTTTTTGATACGTTTCCGGGTCTTTACTTCAACAAATAAAAGAGACAGTGAAAAAAATATCCAACTATATTTCTTCTCTCTCTATTCCAAATACATTTCTCTCTCTCGCTCGTGAATTGAACCAATACTCCCAAGGCGGTGTTATTTGAAGTCGCCCAGTAAGTCCGTGTGATGTGCCCTATGACATCCACAATGGCTTCAATAAGCTTCAATAGTCTGTTTGTCGGTCTGACAAACTCATTATTGCAGTCTCGTCTAGCTCTTCGGTTTCGGGTTTTAAACGGGCGAATAATATAGACATACGAGGTGAAACTTTATATGTCTTCTCTGTCTTCCGGCCGAGTTGTACCTACTGACTATATATATATACTAGCGGGTGCCCAGCGGCGTTGCCCGCGCGGATCCAGTTTATTCCCGTTCCCGTGGGAATTTCCAAAAATTCCTTTATAGTGGTTGCCTATGACATATATAAGACACCTACATTACATACCATATTTCAAATAGCGGATGCCCATAGCGACGTTGCCCGCGCTCATCCCGATTATTCCCGTTCCCGTGGGAATTTACGAATATCCCTTTATATGGGTTGGCTACGATGTATAAGACACCTTCACACCATATTTCAAGATTCTAGGTGTTATCGTTTCAGAGTAGTACGTATTTTTCTTTTTACCCAGTTTTTATATTTTCCCGTGGGAATGAGATATTTTTCTGGAATAAAATGTACCCTAGATGTTGCCCCGGGTACTCAGCTATCACCACACCAAATTTCATCAAAATCCGTCCAGTAGTTTTTGCGTGATGCGTGCACAACCAGACAGACAGACAGACAGACAGACAGACAGACAGACAGACAGACAGACAGACAGACAGACAGACAAAAATTCCAAAAATTAGTGTTTTGGTATCTATATCGATAACTATATACACTACCGTTAAAATTTCTAAAAAATATTTAATGTACAGACACGGCCCCGTTAGAGTTTTATTATATGTATAGATATAGATGAATCTGAGCAAGTCTGAGCAAGTCATACTATAGTAGTCCCCATATAAGGGTCCTAAATTCTAATATTGTTGGTACATAAAATACAATATAAAAAATACAAATTTGAGTAAGCGATATCTTCCAGACAACTTTGGAATAGATGAAGTTGAGATATTACCTAATTTAAAGATTTATTTTTACGTTATTATTCGTGAGTTGCTCCCATAACAAAATTTGATCAGTTTCATTTATTCAGTCAGTACTTCGATCTGAAACAAATATTAACTATGAACTCTACCTTCGCCAGTCCCTCATAAAAATTATTAACGCCATTATTATCCGAGATAATCGTATCCCGCAGAGAACATTTCTATGACATCCCATCACATTGATTTCTCACCCAATTAGTGAGAAAAACTGCGGCCGCCGACACGATGCATGAGATCTATTTGCCGGCCAAAATAACACAAGAGTGTCGGTGGAGCCCAGCTTGCTTTTTGGAGATTATAAGTGCTAACTTTTGTCCTATCGTACTCTTTCTGGGATAAAAATAGAAGGTGTTAGGGTAACGCTGCGTTAGCTTCGCAGCTGATTCTTGATACGAGACCTTTTTTTTTATTTTTTTATTGTGAAATGAAACGTAAACGAAACAAATGAACTTTAGGTTATCAAGGATATTTTTTTTTCGGTATCAAAAATATCGTATGTCCTCCCTTAAGATGTAAACTACAGCCTTGCCAAATTTCATAAAACACATTGTAGCGGTTTTATCCTGAAAATGTTACTTTCGCATTTATAGGGATTTAAATAAATCAAATACTTCGTTCTTTTATTTAATTCTATTAGCACTATCCAAATAAAGAGCAGTGATAGCCCTTACAGTTAAGGAGCCGGCCGAAAATCAGTGAGGCTCGGGTTCGAATCCTGACATGTATCTACCAATGAGTTTTTCAAAAACTTACGTACATATGTATCACTAGCTCGACGGTGAAGGAAAACATCGTGATGAAACCCGCAGGTCTCAGAATTAATTCTGAGACCTGGTCCGGCGATGGGCTCACCACCTATCACGTTTAGGGGTCCAATGTATCTCGTGAAATGTGGATATATCCAGTCATGGAATACCGCTGCCTACCCCCTCGGGGATGAAAGGCGTGAGATTATTTTATTTATTTATTTTAGCACTATCCGTTTTAAGAAAGAAAAAAATCTCAATTTTCGCATCGCATTTTTCCTATACAGGGTGTATAGGGGATGCGATAATCGTGCCACCGTGCGAATCTGACGCGTGCGACTGACAAACATCAAATCGGTCTTATTGTCCGCTGAGTGACCGATGGGGCTCCAGCGAATAACATTGTGGGTAGCGCGACAGAGATGAAATTAGCTCATTATGACGCACAGGTGTTTATGCGGACGTAATTAGGGCTGCCACAAACAGTTTTACCAGCAGAAAAGGATATTTTAATAGTTTCGCAAGCTAACGTAAATAGTAACAAGGTTTGGTTTTTATACTGACAACATTAGGTAATGTTTTGAGTGTTTTAGACCTATGTGTGTCACCATCATGTACTTTAAATCTTTAGAAATATTCTCCTATATTATACCTCACTCCCAAAGCACTACATAGTGGTAAAACTGTTTGTGGTAGCCCTCACTAAGTTAGTAGTTCGGTGCAATTAATATTATGGAGACCAAATCCTACTAAAGTTATAAACGCGAAAGTTTGTGAGTAAGAATGTTTCTTGCTCTTTCACGCAAACTGCTGAACGGATTTTGATGTAACTGTACAGTTGTATAGCATAAAAGTATATCACAATAACACATAGGTAACTGGTGTTCCCACGGGATCGGGAACTAAGCAAGAGAAACCGCGAGACGCTGCTAGTATTTGAATACGCTTTTCTCAAATTAAAGTTTGAATAGAACGAGTATAGAAATAAGGGTATTAAATTCATTAAACTTAAAAAGAAAAGGTATGAAAATCAACAAAAACATCTCAAACTACAAAAGACAGTTTAAAAAATCGCTAATGAACATTCAGACCGTATTATTTTAGCGTTCGTGTCAAGTTACAAAAGTACGAATATCTCGCATTAGCTCGTTTTATGCCAATATCATGTTCCATTCGTTCAAAGCTGAACGGATGAATGAATGGAATGAACTGAGAGCCTGTCCCTTTCATCAGAAACAAAGGTGTATAAATAAAATAATTAGTACTGGTGTTGAGACGTTTAGTATTACCTGCTATAATTGATATTTGAATACGCCTGTTTAGCTTGCAGGGTAGAGTGTAAGTTGTAGGCGATTTACGCGAAAGATTATATTGTAAAACAACAAACAACAAATATTCAACTAAAGATTCTTTAAAAAAAAATTACTTACCTTATAAATACATAATTTTGTTATTATTTCTAAAAAAATATATGTAAACTGACTTACTGAATAGAAATCTCACTTATCATCAGATGACTTGATGATAACGGATATATTACCTACTAGCGGGTGCCCAGCAGCGTTGCCCGCTCGGATCCCGTTTATTCCCGTTCCCGTAGGAATTAAAGAAAATTCCTTCATAGTGGTTGCCTACGACATATAAGACACCTACATACCATATTTCAAGTTTCTAGGTGTTATCGTTTCGGAGTAGTACGTATTTCTCTTATTGACCAGTTTTTCTATTTTCCCGATGGAATGAGATATTTTCCTGGAATAAAAAGTACTGTAGATGTTGACCCGGGTAGTCAGTTATATCCATACCAAATTTCATCAAAATCCGTCCAGTAATTTTTGCGTGATGCGTGCACAACCAGACAGACAGACAGACAGACGGACAGACAGACAGACGGACAGACAGACAGACAGACAAAAATTTCAAAAATTGCTGTTTTGGTATCTACATTGATAACTTTATACACTAGTTACCTTTAAAATTTTCAAAAAATATTTCATGTACAGACACGGCCCCGTTAGAGTTTTATTATATGTATAGATATATCCGTTATCTATCACAAAAGAAAGTACCTATACTTTAGTAACATACGAGTAGATACCTGTATAGACTATACCACAGATTACTAAATAGTTACTACGTAATTATACACACATATAATCATCAAAAATGTAGGATACTTAGTAACAAGAATTCTTAAAAATTCATAGGGTCTCAAATCGATGATAAGGAGCAACCTATTTGACAACCCGATATAATAATTATATCTGGTGCTAGCTTTATTAGTAAGACATGAAGTTAAAAAGAGCGACCTTTGTGTTTGTTGCTGGTTCATCTCTACTGCATTTAATAATAATTTTATTTGTGAACACTATGTTACACAATATTTAGGTAGGTTTTGTGTGCTAGAAACAATTCTGTATCACAGACCGCCCATTTGGAACCAGCAACTCGTTTGTACCTAGAGATAAGGTAGAGATAGACTGCTGTTTACATTCAGCCCACCTCCATGGACTAGACTAGTCCCTTGTTATTAGACTAAATGTACCTATTTTAGTAACAGAACTATTTGATTTGATATCAATCGAGAATTAATTACGAAGATACCCCACATTTCATAACTTGGACCAAGATAAACACAATAATTGATATTTGAATGGCGTCTCCTGGTAACAAGGCAGCGTCTATCAAACAACATTCAAGTTCAGCTCGGATCAGCCGGCTGATTATTTTACACTGTTGTCAGCATTACCCACCTTTCCGACGTTGATGGATAGCTGGGCTTATTGTTTATTAATGTATGGAAGAAATGGTGTGGAATATTTGTATAATTAAATGGAACTTATCAACCTGTGAGGTAATTTAAACAAGGTTAATCTGTGGTTTCTGATTATGTTCGGTTGTGGTCAAGCAAAAGTGGGTTACAGGCGGTCAAGGACAATTGATACTTGCATTGTGTCTGCAGTCTGTTACTTGACTGTTACTTCATTCGGGGACGATTCTTCCCTACTGTCAGTCTATGTATAATAGCACTCTTATAAAGCGTAAATTTTGATATTGAGAGTAAATAGCGAATTGTTGTAGAGACAATAGAGGCAAAGGAACAGCAAGTAAATATTATTGATAAAGAAGAAAGATTTGTATATTTGTAACGAATGAACTCAAAAACTACAGGACCGATTCTATAATAACAAAATTAAATTGTGGGACACAATTCACCCACGGTTATTTAGTCCCAAACTAGTCAGTAAGTACGTAGTAAGTAAATAGTAAACACCTAGACACAAACCCAACAGACATGTTCATGCACACAAATGCTGGGATCGAACCCGCGACCTCCGCCTCAAAAGGCAGGGTCACTACCAGCTGAGCCAACAGACCCGTCAAAAAAATGTTTTAAAAACAAACTGATTCAAGTCAAAGTCAAAGTCAAAAGTTTTTATTCAATGTAGGGACTTATAAGTCCTCTTATCGAAAGTCATTGCGACTCCACCGCTTCGGTATGTATAGTTGGGGAGAAGAAGCGGGGCAAGAAACTCCTCAACACATTTTTCTTTTAAACAATCAATACAATACAAAGTACAAGTTACATGGTTTTAGTGCTTTGCTGAGCTGGAGAAAATTTACACCAAACATCATTGTTTTTCAAATATTCATCTAACTTATAATATGCCATTTTACATAAAACCATGAGTGAATTTTGAGTGAGTTCAAACCGTGAGTTTTGAACATTTTTTCTGGCAAATCTAGAACAGCTTTAGGTATCTTGTTGTAAATGCGTACACACAAACCCATGAAGGAATTATGTGGTTGCTCTATTTTATTTTTATTTCTAAGATAACAATTGTGCCTGTCACAGTTTTTTGTAAAAAGAGATATATTTTTCCGTTTCTTTTTTTGTACCTTATTATGGCTCTTCTTCAACTCTTCAGCTAATTGGATTAATAACCTGATAAAGGTGGCTAGAGGCAGCATGTTGCGGAAGGCTAAGATGATAAGGACGATAAGGAAGATGTTAAGGAATGATATAGGAATATAAGGGTTTTGCCTAGAAACGTGACAGGTGAGCCAATCGCCGTACCTGTGTGCTACTAAAAAACTAGCAGAAATCGATTTTTCGCAAGTATGAGTCTAAATACAAATTTATCTACGCTATCGACGTACAGATATTGCAAATTTGTTAGCACAATGTCTACATACAATTTAAAGAAAACATTGCACAATCAAAATGTCGTAGGTAGATAACATAAAAGAAGATAAACTATCTGACGTATAAAAGGAAACGTACAATTTATCTAACGACTCGCGGCTAAACAAAGATTTTAATCAACGTTCACAATGCGCGCGCGCATATGCGCAATTAAGGAGATCACAAATGAGCTCACCTGTGGCCGACTCTGTCCCCACTCGATTAATCACGTGCGCGATTCTTGCGAATGACAGTTAATATCGCGGGTTCAGTGGCGCCAGGCATGAGCGGCAGCGGGCTTTGCGTGGGTATCTGACATTCTGCGATGGTATAGTATATCTACGAATATTTATTTTGGGAGCAAGAGCTGACAGTGCGTTTGGTCGAGGCTTCAGGTGCACTGGTAGCAATCTCTGTCAAAGGATCAGCTTTTCAATCCAGAGAGAAAATGCGGTCCGTCTTCTAGCAATGTCCCACAAAGTTCCTCTTTGGAGGTAAATAATAGTACATTATGATATAAGTGCGGTAGGCTGTAATTATCAAAGCGCACGTATGTCATACGACGTTTTATAACACATTTGCGAGGAAATAAACGAAAACTCTGGTAAACGAATAAAAACAATACAGCGTTAGCGCGCGCGGCGCGCATCTTCATTTTTTTAGGCAAAGGCACAAAAAACAGCCAGTATTACTAATAAAGTAAATTTTTTGTGTTTTTGTTAGATTAATTGGTTGTAATTTACTGTCAAAATTAATTAAATTAAATAATTATGGATATAAATATTTCTTTTCAACACACTTGCTCATAAAGTGGCTCTAATTTCACTGCAATTAGGCACATAATGACACCTATAATCAAACTGAGACTTTTTGTTTGCTATTATTCACTAGTGAGTTATAGATTTTTTTTTTCAATTTTGTTGCTAGAGTTGCTTTGTTCTTAAAAAAGTTTCGATACAAAAAAGATCGTATTCAATCGTACTAATAAATTAATACACAAATATGGCTTGCTCATTTCATGCAACTTCGTATTTAAATAGATCATTTCAACTTGTACGTGTTTAATAAACAAAACTTTCACTCAAATATAACTTTGGTTTTCTCTGTAAAAACTTTAAATACCCCATTTTGTACGTGGCTAAAACGCTATCCACGACAAACCAAAGAAAAAGAAACCTAATTTTTTTAGTCCATGGCCGATCGCCATTGTAAGATGCGAGCGCATAGGAAAACGAGGCTGTATGGGCCTAGATCCTTTTGCCTTTTCCAAATTATATAAATAAAAAATTGGAAAACCAATTAATTTTCCCCGCCATTGCGAATGATTATTTTAAAATGATTTTTTAGTATTATTTATTCACAAGTGTGTTGAAAAACGTCGTATGATACACGTGTGTATTGATGATTACCGTCCTCGGCTCTCTTATGACCCTCGCCTACGGCTCGGGTCTCAATGGCGCCTCAGCGGTAATCACCAACTTTACTCACTTGTACCATAATGTACTATTATTATTTTAATCATAAAATGTTGACAACTTTTTTGACATAAAAACTCTTTGCTGAGATTTTAAAAAGTACCGTTTGTTTTAAGACGGAGCATCTTGATAAACCGTGCGTTTTACTTTACACTTACCGCACTTGGGTGTAATGAGATACAATACGATATTCAAATTTGTAAAATAAGACACTTTTTACGAGCAAATGTGTTATAAATGAATTTTACTGCCAGGGTTTTTAAATTATGTGAAAATTCTGACTTAAAATAGCTTTCCCGAAGTTAAGAATTTATAGTTTGTTTGTCTGTCACTGTAAGGAAAACAGAGGTGCCTACCTAAATAATTCAAGTTACAACTTTATATCCCTAACTACTTTTCACGGCTAAAACGGTTAAAAAACCGATGTCAAGGGCCTTCCATCATTCTCGAAAAACACAATATATGTTTCAATCGGACGTGATAACCTCAAATTTTATAGGAACATACCTTGCATCTTCAGAAAGGCTTGTTTGATTTTAAACGCTATCACTTGCAACTTAAAATAAGGCGCCAATCACACCTAGGTGCATACGTATTCGCCACTTTTGATTCCGCACCTCTTTGACGCGCTGAATACAGCTGCAGGAGACCGGCTATTGCGCACAATAACCGACTCGTTAGAAATGCCTACTCGTATATTTCATTCAACCAGTAATTTAAATCGACGGGTAATTTAAACATTCGTATAGTTTATGGGCTAACAGTGCTTGCAAGTGCGTAGTCGATGTGTGTAGCGGGGTAAATAAGGTTGGAAGCAATCAAAGGGTGGATAGCGTTGAATACCTACTGAGATGTTCCAAATCATCATCAACAGAGGTATTATTACTAGTTGACTGCTTACTGCTGAGCTAAGGGTTATGTCACATGAGGAAGTAGGCCCATAATTTCCCACGCGAGAAAATGAAAATGTATTTATTTCAGTAGGTAATTGAATATTACACTTAGAAAAGTCAATAGTAATAATAACAAGGCACTCTAAACTCGTCCACGAAGAATGGCTAAATGTTACCAGTAGCCCATCTCCACTGACGAGTTGATGGTTCCAAATGCAGTACCCCGAGAAGAACCAGCAAGAAACTCAAGGGCAGCTCTTTTTAATCTCATGTCTTACCTAGTAACTATGGTTTCTAATAATAATTACAGTTAATAGCCTTACATAGCGTCGAGTCGGTTGAGCCCGCCACGGATTAGGAGATGGTGTTAGGCTATGAGCCACCTAACTGTCAGAATTTTATTGTCAATCCACCCAAGTGTTCTGATATTCTTAAAAACTTCTATTGAGCGTAAAGTAATACAATAATTACAGGTATAGATCTTTAGTTTTCTTTCGTTGTGGCGTTCTATGGGGGAGGCCTTTGTTGAACAGTGGACGTGTTCCGGTTGATGATGATGAGTTTTCTGAAAATCATGCCCTGTTTATTGATAGGAACTGTTCTTGTATTAAATCTAGTGTTATCCTATCGTCCGAAGTGGGGATATTTAGTCAAGTAGTTTCATGGATCTTTGTCTGGTCTTTAGTAGGTACAATCACAAATTAATTGGTAGTATGTGCCGTTTCTTATGTTTAGCTGGTAGATTTAGAGACTAGTCTTTCTATCACAAGACATTCGTCAATAATTCCTCATCGTCTATAGGTACTTTGTTTACCTATCGCTTTGTCATCGCTAGTTAGTGATATCCATTATACATTGGTACAGGGTATTGCACCCTTTGTTTAGAGTAGGAACAAATCCTTTGGCACTTCTGCGATTATGGATTACTGTGCGTACAGTTTAGTTTAGTACAGTATAGTCTACTAGCATCGCCCCGCGGTTTTACCCGCGTAGTTCCCGTTGCCGTGGGAATAAGGGGATAAAATATAGCCTGTGTGTTATTTTGATGTATAAGCTATAGGTATTACTGTTAAAAAAAGTTTCATCAAACTCCGTTCAGTAGTTTTAGAGTGAAAGAGGAACAAATATCCATACAGCCATCCACACAAACTTTCGCGTTTATAATATCAGTAGGATTTCTAATTGCAATCGCAATCGTCTTCATTTTGACATACGTTGCTTCTTCCGTACATCTATCAATACAGCCAGTGAAAGAAGAGCAAGCACTGATCGCGTAACAAATGTCAAAAAAAGACCATTACGATTACAATTATAAATAGACAATAAGACAGAATTAGGGAGACGTGTTGCTGACTCGTTTTCTTATTGATTTGATTGCCATATGAAAAAAATATAAAACAAAAATAGGTATGCATACATCAAAGAGCCTCAAAAATTTGCATTGCCAATAAAAACATTAACACAACTGTCCCCCAGTTAAAGCTCGCCTGTCAGACTCAAGAGACGTGAAATGCGCAACCAGCGAAAGGACCATCGCTCCATTAAAGTGGAGGGCCTTTAAAACAATAGCGACCCCTCCAAAGCACTTGTTTGCGCAAGTTAAACGGGAGGTAATACTGTTGACATGTCTTCGTGTAGAATGTTTGCTTTATTGTGTCAAGTCGATTGCGTTCCATTACCGGAGTTTGCTGAGTCGATACGGTTGGTAGTGGGTTCTTTGGTTTTAAGTTGTCAAGAAGTCTTGTCGGAGATCCCGGTCTTATTGTTAATGCTTTTAGTCGACAGTTTATGACGTATACGTTTCGTGTGGTTATAGGTTACGTCATCGTCTCTGTAATCTTGGTCCAGCTTGTCGCAGATTCCCCCAAAGCGAGGTGACGCCGTTACGAAGCTGATTAGAATACGTTGTAGTAGGGAATTTCAAAGAAGCAATATAGGGACACATGATACGACGAGTATGTCAGTAATTTGTTGGTCAGCTGGCAGTTGTTACCCGCACCATGTTCTTTCTACACGCTAGTTAAGTCGCTCTGTAAAATTATAAAGTAAATTTACTTTAGGAGAACATTTGAAGTTGTTTCCTTGGTGACGTTCCCTCGACCCTTAACTTAAAGACAGTAAGCCTAGTACGTCGGTCAGTCACAGGTCTTACAATTGACGAAGACTTGAGGTGGTTCTGCCTCCCTAGCCAAGTGGCATTGCACAATCTAATCGAATGTTCTTTTAGATTGACATGTATGGGATAGACATTAGCATTACCGCTCGTTGGCAAGTGCTTATGTCAATCCCATACATGCCATGCCACTTGGCTAGGGGGGCTAATCTGTTTCTGAGTCATTTTTATTACAATAAAGAGTTGTTAATTACTTACTACGGTTACCAAGATTATGACAATCTCCTTTTATAAGCGACAGGCGAACCCGTCACCTATGATTGTATGTGGAATTTAACCACTAAATATTCACAGAGCTCATGGATAAGCTACAGCTCAGAGCTACACAGAAACTAATTACCAACATCAAACTAACCTATAAAACCGAGAACACCAAAACCAAAATAACGCATTAACTTTTCATTGCTTAAACATTTGACCCTTCGCAATCTGGAATCAGAGGTTTCTTTGAAGCAGCATCCTCGTTGCCTCCTTCTCACTCTTAAAGCTTTCGAGCAGTGGTAGAAAGAGAGGATGAACATCTTAGAAGTGGAGCGTATGAAAATTGAATGCAGGGTAGTTTGTTACCCGGGTAAATAGAATTGAATATGCAGGGATGAAATCACGTCCCGGATTTGATGGACTCGGCTGCCCGGTCTGATATTACGTGTTGGGTTGTTGCTATTAAGAATGTAGTTGCTATACTACTACTAAGGCATACGTATCGACATGATTTTTTGTACAGAGATAGTTGGGTGAATGCTATATAGACTGCTTTTTATCATACGGACGAAATAAAAGCTAGTCGTAAAATGTATTTCATTTCGTTTTATGTCACACTGATTTATACTAATAAATGCCTAAAATTTAATTCTCTCTTATCCTCGAAGGTTTGTAACAAGTGTTCATACTTTGAATTTACTCAACAGGGGGTCGATTTTTGAATCTCACCAAGTGACTAATTCTCACCAATGTGAGTGATTTCCGAAAGTTCGTATTTTTGAAACTCATCGGTGACTTACATTTGTCATACCTATGATATCGATTTACGAGTGCCCCCACCCACTCGTAATTGAAATCACCATGCGATTGTTTTTGACAGTTGACGTAGTGCCATCTGCCAAAAGTGCCAAAGTATGTGTTTCGGAAGAATTAGCAGCGGGGCTCGATTGTGATATTTTGTGATTGCGACGATTTATTGAAAACAGCGTGTGACTTTCAAAAATACGGCTTTTGGAAAATGGTGACATAAAAGTCATCGGTGATAATTTTAGTCACCGGTGATTTTGATATCACCAGTGAGATTCAAAAATCGCACTCCCGATGTTAAATGATTTAAATAATGAGTGTTCAATATCTGTTCTATATCTATCCATTAATGAGACGAATTATGTAGATTATTTATTTATATGTTCTATGTTATAAGATTTTTATACAATTAAGTCTGTTAGACCGAAACCGACGAGCATGCATGAGTCGTGTGATGGATGTGGAGGAAGCGCGTGAGATCTGCCAGGTTCGTAGGAAGTGGCGGTCTGTTGTCTCTGCCTACCCCAATGGGAAATAGGCGTGAGATTATGTATGTATTATGTATGTAAGTCTGTCAGAGTCAGCATTATCAACCCGACAGCCAACTGCTTAGTATTTGCGCAATTTATTCTTTTGTTGGTGCAATAAAAACCTACGTAAAACAAGTATGTTTTAACAACTCAACTATATAATACTGGCCATAGCAATTAGCAATATTGGACACGGAATAAAGCAGCCGGTCTAAAGCCGGGAGAGGCCGCTTGTCAGGTGGGCAAATTAAATTTCTGTCCGTGGAGGTGACAGCTCCAAGGTTTGCATTGTCCTATTCTGTTTCAGCGAATCCATCATCAGATCATCTCTTAAGCCCGTAGAATACGTTATTCGGCAGTGTGAAAAATCAAGTGTCAATTATTGTTATTTGACTATATTTACCAGAGACCAGTATAATATTTACATACATATTTATGCTGGGTATAAAAGCCATTAGGAAATTTATAAAAAAAAGAAAACTAAAAAGTTTTTTAGTTTTCCGATTTCAAAATGATTGGGATGTATGTGTTCCTATTACAAAATACTATTAAGATATCCAAAACAGCAAAAATATGCTATTAGTACTCCAAAAAGTAAATAAATCAATAGACAATCGGACGGATAGAGAGATAGACAAACAAATAAATAAATAGATACCAGCTCACGCTCGCTAAAATCATTCTGTTTCTTGGTCCACCGATCGCCTATAGAAATCAAATTCAGATTTTCAAGGATCTGATTTCTTAAACTGCATCCACGATTTATTCTCAAGCATAGAAATACTATTAGGGCTGTCCACGACCCCTGTCCACCCTATTGTGTATTCGACGTCTATTGCATTGACCAGAACTAGTTTCTAATAAATTAAATTGGTTTACAATCAGGGCGTTTTGATGTGGGTGCGACGCCCCGGGCATAGCCATGGCTTGAGGACCTGTAAGGGTGGCTTAGAGGAGATTTTTGACAGGATTGAAGGTCATGAGAGAAACAAAGTCAAAGTCAAAAGTTTTTATTCAATGTCTAGAGTAAAGAGCAGCTTTATATCCTTTACGGTTAAAGAGCCGGTCGAAAATCAGTGAGGCTCGGGTTCGAATCCTGGCATGTACCAATGAGTTTTTCAAAAACTTACGTACATATTTATCACTAGCTCGACGGTGAAGAAAAACATCGTTAGGAAACCAGCAGGTCTCAGAATTAATTTTGACACATGTGTCAACAGAGCCGGTCCGGCGATGGGCTCACCACCTATCACGTTTAGGGGTCCAATGTATCTCGTGAAATGTGGGTATATCCATTAATGGAATACCTCTGCCTACCCCCTCGGGGATGAAACGCGTGAGATTATTTATTTTTATTTTTAGAGTAAAGAGGATTTATAAGGGGCTTATAAATCATCTTATTGAAAGTCATTGCGACTCCACCGCTTCGTATGTATAGTTGAGGAGAAGAAACTTTTTGAAGATACTTTTTCAACTATACCACCTCAAGCCCAGTGGTTAAAGAGTCCGCTTTCTATGATGATGATCAGTGAGGCTCGCGTTGGAATGGCATGTACCATGTTTTTCAAAATGCTTACGTACATATTTATCGCTAGCTCGACGGTGAAGGAAAACATCTTTATGAAACCAGCAGGTCCCAGAATTAGTTCTGAGACACGTGTAAAAGATCCGGTCCGGCGATGGGCTCGCCACCTATCACGTTTAGGGGTGCAACGAGTATACCTACCTACCTAAATGGAATACCTCTGCCTACCCTGAGATTATTTCTTTATTACTTTATATATACAAGGTGACTTTTTTACCGTCTGGAAAAAAATGTGGTGTGATAGGTAAGTGTAATAGATTCATTTGGCAATGTTACTTGAAAAAAAAATTTTTTTTTTTAATTTTTTTCTTATTCAGACTAATATACATTACTCAATTGTAGTCAATAATACACACTGAGATATTTGAAATAGTATTTTAAAAAGAAACAGGCTCGTAGCTTCCATTTATGAGCAATTTACCTACAACCGCCAGCTGCGCGTAGTACTGTGCGTAGTTTTCTAGATTTTGTACATTGCACTAAAAATGACTATATTTAACAATTAATCTCGTGTATACCTTCGGATTTAGATACCTTATACGTCATATTTTTTTCCAGACGGTAAAAAAAATCATCCAGTATATTTTCTTTGTAAGTAATGCAAGTTGACAGTGCACTAGTTGATTCCAATCGATACAGTTACAAGAACAAAACGAGAGCTGCAATTCGATTAATAAAAGTGCAAAAACACTGTCCCACGCAGTGTCGCTGCTTGTAATCGGAACAAGCCGCGTCTGCTAACCGTTGTTGCCATTGGTGATGATAAACTGTGGGAGCCAGATAACTTATGAGCCTTTTATGACTCTTTTTTCAATTTCACAGGACACAAAGCACGTTATAACACGATTCACACATGATTATTTAGACCCATTTGTAGCAGTGATGAGGCTTGTGTTCGAATCCTGGCATGTACCAATGAGTTTGTGAGGAAACAAGCAGGACCGAGTTTTTTTTTTATTCTGAGACATGTGTAAAAGACTCTGTCCGGCGATGGCCCACCACCTATCACGTTTAGGGTCCAAATAATATCTCGTGAGAAGTGGGTATATCCAGAAATGGAATACCTAATACCGCCTCGGAGATAAAAGGCGTGAGATTATTTTATTATTATTTAGACCCAAACTAAGTAAAGTTTTGTATGTAGGTACTATGGGTGTTAAACAACTGATACTCGTCGGTGGAGATGGGCTGCTGTTTGCATTTAGCCAATCTTCATGGACGAGTTTAGAGTGCCTTGTTACTATAAAATATTGACGTTTCTAAGTGTATATCTTATACCAATAGAAAATAAACGATTTTGAATTTTGAATTTTTTGAATTTTGATAATCTGAGACAGTAGTGATGATAAACAAAAAATTTGGCCCTGGGCGGTAATCGAACCAACTTCTGGGTCACAAGGAAATCAATTTTGGCATTATAACGGCAGACTGTTGGCTTAATTGGTTTCCTAACAAGAAAAAAAACATTCATTAGGTACCTATAAGAAAGTACCATAGTTTTACAACTTTGGTATGAAAGTCTAAAAATACTACATAATTTAAAAAAAAACTAACCTAACCTTATTCCTCAACAGCTGGTTCAAAGGTCTCTCAGAAAGTCTACAACGTCTAATTTACGCAACAAATAGTGATCTTATCAAATCCCAAACCTAGCATTCTCTTATCTACCGGATTGGTATTTGACAATCCCAAACCTTTGAAGGCACCGCTGGTAATTAAGAACCACCATATTAGACCCGTTTGCATCTGCGCAGATGATCTGCGCGTAGCAAAATGTTAATTGTTAACATTGTACGTGACTGAGATAGACTTTGCGACACACTGCTCTGTAGTCCGCCAAGCTAAAGTGAAATGCTAAATTAAAAAAAAAAAAAAACAAAGAAAAAAGTTTTTTTATATGGAGGTCTCTTTGAATTTTTCATTTATTTATTATTTCTTGTTATGCCGGCTATAGACATACTTACATATTATATGAAAATAACTGTTTACCTTTTGCGGTTTATGAGATACAGCCCCCTGATAGACGGAATTACGATCCATCATTATATTTAGAATAATGAAATAGACAGGGTGGTTTTATCTAATTATTCTAAATACAATAGTGTAGGTATCGTAATTTCGTGAAATTTGAATAAAACCGTTGGGGTGTCAATTAATTGGTACGGTGAACTAGAGTGTCAATAATTAGGTGTTTTACCCTAAGTCAGTTCTGGCAAAGCGTCAGCAAGGAATAATAGTGTTCTGTGAGCGTGAGCCTATGTGGTATGTGTAGGTTAAGTTTGCAGATCCACAGAGCCGTGAGTCGGCTTAAAGCCGTAAACCATTCACTTACGCGGAAGAGAGTGCGATCTGATACCCGGCATGGGCGGCTTACACCTAGTCAAAGGATATCGCGGCCGCAGATTTCCTCATGCAACTTGCTTCACAACACTAAACAAATGAAGTAGGAATTCTTGAGAAGAATTTTCTTCTAACAAAGATAACACAGAATTTCTTTATACCCTCAAAATGACAGATATACATACTCGTATACAATAACCAACTACAACGTCATGATATTGAAAGGAATGCAACTGGTAAAAATTATGTACTTAAGTTTTATACCGGTAATCTATCTTTACTTGTGATTCAGTATGTAAACTTTTTCAGGTATTTTTCATGTTATGATTTTCAATTCAGACAGTATTATAATCCATTTCTGCTAGAAGAGGCTTAAGAATTACCTATTACAAGCAACTAAACTAATTCCAATATTAAATTCGTATTACGTCACTGGATGTAATGTAATAGTGACTTTTGATTGACATTTTAACAATTTTATTATCCATAGTCACAATTACCATTATACCACGGCGTTGTGACGTCATTTAAAGGTCAAGAGGATACTAGGCAATAAAATTTGTTAAAAAATTTATACCACCTCATCATATCGTGAGCTGTAAATATTGTAATGATTCTATAAACGTTAAAAAAAATTGGCACACAAAACTAATATATAAATAATATAAATAAATATAATCTTACGCCTTTTATCCCCGAGGGGGTAGGCAGAGGTATTCCATTACTGGATATACCCACATTTCACGAGATATATTGGACCCCTAAACGTGATAGGTGGTGAGCCCATCGCCGGACCGGGTCTGTTTACACATGTCTCAGAATTCATTCTGAGACCTGCGGGTTTCCTTACGATGTTTTCCTTCACCGTCGAGCTAGTGATAAATATGTACGTAAGTTTTTGAAAAACTCATTGGTACATGCCAGGATTCGAACCCGAGCCTCACTGATTTTCGGCCGGCTCTTTAACCGTCCGGGCTATCACTGCTCTTATAAAACTAAACTAATATACTTAGTCAAATCAGATACTTTTTATCGTCCATCACAACGGATTTAAAAAATGTGTACTTTACTAAACCTTAACATTGAACGAAAGAAAGAATAAAGAAACAAACTTTTTGAGACAATAAAAAAAAAACAGAAATTGACCTTTTATCATTTTCATTATTAAAATGAATTTTGAAAAGTATTTACGACTTTAACTTCACAATTTATGATCTGTGTGTTAACAATGTACAAGAACTACACTAGCTTAACAACAGTATATTTTTTAGTCTTAATTAATCGGGTCGGTGGCACTTGTAGATAGTATCTGTAGTTATTAGGGTACCGTACCCAAAGGGTACCAGCGGGACCCTCTTACTAAGCATCCGCAGGCTATCCTTTTGTTTGGCTGTCAGACGGTTGAATTTTTCACATAGTGAGCGGTAAATATATAATACATACATATTACGTACATATATATTACTAACTTGACGGTAAAGGAAACGTAGTGAGGAAACACGCAGGTGCCAGAATTCATTCTGAGGCATGTGTAAAAACACCCCGGTCCGGGCGATGGGCTCACCACCTACTCTTAGAGGTTTAAAGATGTTAGAAGTCATATAGGTAGTTCTATACTATGTCTAGTAATCGTATTTCATACTTAGAACCATATTTTCATTGCCCTGCCTATATGACCTATATGGGCCCATAACCTTTTACAGAGTAGCAGTTAAAGGCAGTGGTGTCAGAAGTATACAGTTTATTTATGATCACAGCAATAGAACACATCCGAGATGATAGAATAAACAACAACAGTAACTAAAGCAATGACAATATGGTTCCAAGTATGAAATACGATTACTGTAGACAGTCAGTATTAGCCCTGACTATATGAACTCTACAAAAGAAAATACTAGTGAAACGTTGGTATTTCTAGAAATGGGATACCGCAGCCTACGTGGATAATAGGCGTTGACATTTTAAGTATTTTTTAATGTTTGAAATATATAATTTAAAATTTAATAAATTAAAGGGGGAAGGAAACGTATGTTTATTATACGCTGGTACGGAACCATACGTTGGCGGTTCCGACTCGCACTTGTCCGGTTTTTCTATGTAACGTCTGCTGCGTTTTTGTCGCATAATTGCGAGATCTCAATCGAGGTGTATCGATAGCGGGAGACCTACAAAAAAACACATGTACAGTATAATAATGGAAAAGCTTTCAATATTTATACTTTCCATGAATTCAATGTTGCACCGTGAACTAATTTTATGGGTCTGCGTTTTGTTGGACTTACTTGCTATTATTTACGTTTGTTTTGTAAGCGTACTCAATTTGAATTTTTCATAAGAAAACTATTAAGTACCAGCGTTCCGGCCCGGCGATGGACTCTCCACCACGTTAAGTGGTCCGTAAAATGTACTGGGAAATGTAGGTATTTCCAGGAATAGAGTAACTGTGCCTACCCTCTCGGGGATAAAGACGTGAGGATATTGCTTTTATTTATTGCTTTCGTTGCTTCACTGTTTACAAGATAATAATTTTGTTCTTATCGAAACTGTAGCGTTTGTCATTATAGTTAGTTAAATACATTGTAGCGACACCAGCAGGCATATTCACGGAGCTACGATATTCGATATTCGACTTGGAATCGGAAAATCTGTCGAAGATGAACTATTCACAGATGTCGGTATCCAAAACGAATGTCATATTTGACATAGGGATTCGGAAAATTTTTCGTGGCTGTCGGAAACGCCTAGAATACAGTTTCCGAAGTCGATAGATTCGACTTCGGAAAATTTTTCACTCTATCTGAATCGAACGGAAATGGTGTCGAGCTTCCGTGAATACGCCTGCCGAATGCGCCAATAGACGGCCGAATTCGAAACCCCGCTATCGAAGTTTTCTAATGAGTTTGTATAAATACAACTGTCCTACATCAATAGTTGGACCACGGTCCCCAGGCACGATCATCTCGACTGGCGGAATGAGTTAAAAGATAAACTCGTAGAAGAAAACAACAAAAGGGATCCGAAACACATAATAAACTTGATGGCAGAAAAACTTAGAAAACGGTGTTGGCGGTGTTGCTTACCGCATTTGCATATAATGCAGCCAAACAAAAAGCAGCTGGCGATACGCGTACGGCCAGCGTGCCTTGTTACTTGGTGTCACAGAATATACTTTATAAAAGAACAGACATCACACTGTCTCCGACTGAACCAATCACCGGTTTTGACTGTATCGAAATAAAATTGCAATTTCAATATTCATTTTACAATTATGGCCTATTTTAAAATGATAAAACAACTCAAAAACTATAGTAATTGAGTACTAAAAATTATGCCGTCAAGGCTTAGCACTCAGTACATTTTCCATAGTAAAGCTTCGTTTTGACAGATATTAGAAAGGAACTAATTTGACTAGGCAGGTAAAGATCAGAGAACGGATTTCTATCAATTTGGAAGACAAATGGGGCAGACCTAAGTTCTGCACTAGACATCCTGTTGTGGAAATGATCACAATGATTCCTAAGCTCTTTGAATCAATTCTACATGACCTGAGTGTCTACCTGGTTCTTCTCGGGGTACTGCATTTGGAACCAGCAACTCGCTGGTGGAGATGGGTTGCTGTTTACGTTTATCTAATCTTCATGGACGAGTTTTAGAGTACCTTGTAATTAGACTATTGACTTTTCTATGTGACATTTTCAATTAGGTACATACGGAAATAAATAGATTTTAATTTTCGCTTTTGCACAGTATTCCTTCTTTGAAGGTGGTGCTCGCATACGATACGCTTGTACGAGCACTTGGGCGTCACCGGGACTGCCAGCGGGCAATACAGAATCATCTATTAAAACTATGTTCCATTGAACCTTGCAACAGCTTAAATAAATTCAACGTAAAGCCGAAACCGCTAGGTGATATAAGCATGAAATTTGGAACAAAGATTTCTTAAATAACGTAAGTAAGCACTAAGAAGGGATTTTTGGAAATTTCCACGGGAACTGGAAAAAAACAGATTTAATGGATGGATCATCACGCAACTCGCAAAATATGAATTAGGTCTAAAATAACATCTTGCCTGAGTCGCACAAACGCAAACGAAGAGTCGTGCAGTTTTTGACAGCTGTCAAAAATAGTTCAGACTTCCGTTATAGTGTTCACTCCGTTTTCGAAAGATTTACTCAACTCAGTTCTTTGACTCTTTCTTAACTTCTTAGGTCGTTTCTTATGTCGGGTGTGCCAACGCGATGCCGGTTACTTGTGTCAGTCCCATAAAAATGAAAACATAGGAAAGCAATGTAGTAGATATGTCGCAGTAAGATAGATGAAGCCGTAATATAGTTATATTCCTAGGGATATAATTATATACCGTCAGATAGTTATACGAAAGCGATTCATTACTATCTCACTAGGAATATAGTTATAAAACGGTCCAAGTTTAGTGATATACTTATATTACTAGATTCAGTTTAGTGAAATAGCTTTCGGAGTGTGCGCCGGTGCAAGGTCGCATTCGAATTATTGAATTTTTTTTTGGATATTGGATGTCCTTAGATACTTACTTCATAGTGCTATAGAATTCGCAGCGTCAATTATAAAGGAATTGGTTCAAATGTGGCCAAGTTGTAAAATAATTAACGGAAGACCTAGATATCCAGCGAGTCAAGGATCTGTAGAGCGAGCGAACCAAGATGTGGAGAATATGTTCCAGGCTTGGCTACAAGATAATAATTCTACTAATTGGTCGATTGGAATAGACTTTGTACCTACCAAAAAACTGCTCTTTTCATCCAACTATAAAAAGAACACCATACAAAGCTCTTTTTGGAGTGGATCCTCATCCTGTTCATCGTTTTAATTATAATTACTTTAATACGTGTTAATGTCACAAAGTATTGTAACTAACTGCAGGATACATAAAGTTGACTTTTGAAATTTTTTCAATTTTTCAAAAATGTTTGAGAATAAAAATAAGCTTTAATATACTACAATATGATACAATATGACTTTTTTGAGACAAACCTTAATATATATTTATAACACTGAACTTAATCTAGTGATATAAGTATATCACTAAACTTCGACGGTTTTATAATTATATTCCTAGTGAGATAGTAAAGAATCGCTATCGTATAACTATGTTACGGTATATAATTATATCCCTAGGGATATAATTATATTACGGCTTTATCTATCTTACTGCGACAGATATACCACGCAAGCAATGGAGCGAACAACAGAGCGTCGTGTTCACGCTCCATTAGATACTTAAGGGCAAGTGACTTATCATTTTGTAAGCCTCCATAAACTTTATAAATTGAGTTTTAATTTATTTAACATTTTTATTTGCCTACTGCTCCAGAAGGATGGTATTGTTTTACGGATATAAGAAATATTATTGTGTTTATTAAGCCCAAACGACTTGACTCGTTTCCATCTTTGTAAAGTGTCTGGCAATTTTTTTTAACTGACTTTAAAAGACGTACCGAGTTTTATAATCTATTCAGTGCCTTTTACATGCAATTGGTTTTTAGTGTTCTATTTAAACTTCTCTTTTATATAATTTAATTCATCGCCATAGAAACGACAGCCAATAAAATTTTGTATTGCTATTAGGTGTAGGTACTAACAATAGGTTAAGTTATCATTGTGTTACTACGAACACTGATCCATGTAGGACTAAATTAATTTGGTTTATTATTATTAGGTACTAGCGACCCGCCCCCGCACGGTTGCAATGCTTATACTAAAACCTTCCACTTAAATCACTCTATCTATTAAAAAAGACCGCGTCAAAATCCGTTGCGTAGTTTTAAAGATTTAAGCATACAAAGGGACATAGGAATATAGGGCTATATGGACAGAGAAAGCGACTTTGTTTTATACTATGTAGTGATTACAATACCTACCCGCTCACAGTGGCACCACACCTCAGTTACATAACTGCAAAATCAAATCCACAGTCTATTAGATACAGATACATATCCTACAACATCGTAACATAGTACACATCTTCATATTAAACGTTGCTGATACATACGACTTCCGGTGGGTTCACGCGAGTTCAGTAAAGCCGGCTTGCATTGAAGTTTATTGATTCCAATAAATAAAACAAACAGCGCCGTTAAATGGGAACTCGGCCGCAGATTGAGTTGTATTTTCATTTTTGTTGTGGCATAAGTCACGAGATCTTATATTTAAATCTATGACCGTTCGATAGAGCAGTCATATATCATTACGGTTAAAGAGCCTGCTTCACATAATGACCCCCCCCCCTCCCCTCCTCTCCCCCTACTCCCACCTTAAAGGGCCGGCAACGCAGTTGTGAGTCTTGAGTTGCAGATGTCCATGGGCGACGATAGTCACTTAATTACCATCAGGTGACCCGTTTGCTCGTTTGCCCCCTTTCTCTTATAAAAAAAAAAATGATAATCAGTGAGGCTCGGGTTGAAATCCTGGCATGTACAGTCAACAAAGTTGTTAGTGTTACATGGGCAAAAATTAAGATTCACTTTTCTCTTAAAGCCTTAAATGTATTTATAGTATTTTTTTGGTAAATTATAGGGATCAAAGATACCTTTCGAAATAAACTTTAATCAATAAGATTTATTTATGACTTCCCCAGAAAAATGAATTCTTAGTTACTGGCCATGTAACCCTAACAACTTTGTTGACTGTACCATTGAGTTTTTCGACTAATAATACTATAGTGCATTTATGCAAAAGTATCTATGGCGCTGCCGAAAGAAGCCACATAAAATCCTACTAATACTATTATACAGGAGCGATAAGACCGGCCCTTGTACTTTCAATCATTGTGTCACTTATTGCATATTTTATTGATGGACAATAAAGAGTTGTTCAAACAGCAACGGAGCCACGGAGCCACGGATCCACGTGATTTTTTTATCATAAATAATTTCGACGACCGAGAAATAACACAGGTTACATTTAATCCCAAAACGCGGACGAATCTTACGAATATATCTCCGATAAGTAGGCAGAGGTGTTCCATTTCTGGATAAACCCGATTTTCACGAGATATTCTTAGGATCACTAAACGTGAGTGGTGAGCCCATCGCCGGACCGGATCTGTTTACACATCAGAATTCATGGTGGGACCTGCGGGTTTCCTCACGATGTTTTCCTTCAAGCTTCCGCTTATAACTTGTTCCCCATGCCAATCGAGGTGGCGGTAAAGGCGCGGTCACACCGGCCGCGTAACGGGCGGCGCCTGCGATTTACGCGCGCATAACATTTAACTCCGGCATAATTTAATTTGAACAGCGCGCGCCTTAATTATGATATCTGCCGATACGTGTACGCCATTTTTGCGGTATTTATTGTGATGCGTGGAGTACAGTCGGCAGAGATGTGGAGATAAGGGATTTATTGAGTTGATAACCAGAATCGTACTTAATATTGTAATTACAGTCGGAAAGTTTATGTGGACGTTTGTTTAGGCACCTTTGTGTTAAAGTAGATATACTGTTTGTTGCTATAATCGTTAGCTGTATCGTCGCTTTCTGTATTTGAAAAAATGATTTTTCATGGGTCAGAGGGCCTAGCCAAGTGTCTTTGTACCTATAAGTAGAGATTAGTCGAATAGAATGACAAAAGAAACTGCTGGATATATAACTAGTTAAATTGCTATTATATAAATAAATCTATATTCTATATTCTAACTATAACTAATCTAATTATAACTAACTGGCTAACAAACTTTCCGTAAATGACGTAAGTGAGCAGAAGAAAGAATTAAGAAAGGATTTTTCGAAATTTCAGGCAACGCCACTGGACACCCGCTAGTATAAAATCGCATAATATCTCTCACATGAAATGGTGACCATCAAAATTATCATTAAACTAAAAAGTAATAAAGCAGAATCTGAAATGTTGCGTGCAAAATCCAAACGCAATTTGTCATACGAATCGCTGATACGGCGGACGGACGGACAAAACGAAAATTGTATAGTAACGCGTGAAAAATTCATAATTAAGTCCACTGAGATCTGGGCGAAGACAAAACTGAGCGTGGTGAGCTGGCGCAGGTTACTCCTAAGTACTCCAATCCCAAGTCCCTGGAGAGACTTAGCCGATTCAAAAACTCCTATTCCTGTGGGAATTTCAAAGAAATCCCACTTCAGTGCATAGCTGTGAATATTTCGTCTAAATCTATTACGTATGTATATCTGTATTTAATTTTATACTTCTAACAATATTATAAAGAGGAAAGATTAGTATTTTTGTATGTTTGTAACGAATAAATTCAAAAACTACTAAACCGATTTAAAAAATTCTTTCACCAATGGAAATCTAAAATATCCTTGAGTAATATAGGGTATATTTTATTCCCGTATTCCCACGGGAACGGGAACTACGAGGGTGAAACCGTGCAGAACCGCTACTTTTTTTTTAATATATAAGTAGACCAGTTTAGGCAGTGGGTTGTCAGTCAGTGAGTTAGTCCCTGTACAATTTTTTAAAAGTAGTCTTTACATAGGACCATTGACATTAAAATAATTTACTACTTCTTAGATGGGGTTTCGCAAACTAGAAAAAATCTGGGCCACACTTTGATGCAGATGATGTCAGGAACTGCGTACTGCCGTCCACTAGCTATAATGCCGTTAAGTACCAAAACAACATTTCGAGAAAAACGGGTTTAAAGAGCGGGAATTGAAAAATGTATGCTGTTTCAAATTTAAAAGAGAAAATTATAACCTCAATATATCATTAGATAGGTATTTATAAGAGCTTTAATATATTCAAACTCTCAGCACGCTAGGTATTATAAATTTTAAAATATTTTATTTTTTGCATTATAACTTAGTATTACTCACAAAAATCTTCTAAAAAACCTGAACTATAATGCCGCTAGGAGTACCTTAACGGCATTTAAGTGTTGGATTTTAAACAACTTTGATGCGTTGGTAAATAAAGTTTTTCACTAATAATTTTACTGAACTTAAATGCCGTTACGTAATATAGCGGCGTTTTACCTAGGTAAAACTCAATTTTTCAGGCCGAACATTACTTGACTATAATGCAGCTAATGTCACTTACCGGCATTTAAGCGAAACATTAGTACATAAATAAAAAAGATTTTATAATGCAACATTTATTTGTGATTATTACTAAACTAAAATGCAGCTAAACAGAAAACATTTCACTATAACGGCATTTAAGTTATGCATTTGTTAGTTGATAATTTAGAAAATAAAGCAAATCGTAAGTATTTATGTTATGAAATAAAGAAAATAAAATAAATAAATAAAAGGTATGACTACTTATACATGTCTTTATTAATTTTAGATATAATATTAGAATCAATATTTAGGTCATAGCACGGTTTATTGTTTAGTAACTGCTTAGTATGCAACAAACCTTCTATTGTGCTGGTTTCTAATCGATTTCTTTCTTTCCTTTTTATCAGGTTTATGGAAGAAAAAATTCTCTCCACAGCTGCACTGGAATGCGGGAGGCACAGAAGTGCAGATACAAGTACTGACAATAGCGGATACAAAGCTGTCCCATCGTGTCGCTGGGTTTTCTTTCGTGAAGAATTTTGTTCCAATACCTTTCCATGTCTTCGTTAGCTCCTTCTGGGTGGAGAGCTGAATTATTTCTTAAATGTCTCTTATTTCTAAAATTAAATTGGAAAAGTGAAAAGTGACATTTACTAAGGATTGAATCTTGCGGGATTTTATAATATCTGGATTTAGAAATTCCATGTCTTCTATTATTTTGTTATTAAAATTGTATCGGTTTCTGATTTGTCTGGCACCTTCAATATAAAATTCAAGACAACGGAGTCGAAAATTTTTAATATGTTCTGGTTCAAGGTTTGCAGATGTCGCTATGCTGGTTGCTACATTTGTACCCAAGTATATTTGTTCGATCGGCAGATACCGTCTTGGATTATCAAATTGGACTTCCTGCAGCTCTGTTGACATTAAAATTAAATACGAGCTTTGAATATAATTGTCCAATAATGTTCGGAATGCGGTTTTCATATTTTCGTGCAGTTTGTGGATTTCTGGACGCTGAGACTGCATCAGTCTATTTATGTTATTGAGGATTTGTAATGCATATTCTAGAAACTCCAGTACATTTGGTTGTACGGATTTTTTAGCATGTTTAGAATGTTATCAGATGTCTGCAAGCGATCTGTGAAGTATAGTTTAAGCGCCTCGTATTGCTCCAGGAGTCTGGTCACAGCTGGACGCAGCGAAAGCCACCTGGTCTGGCACGGGTGCAGAATCTTGTGGGGTTTCAAGTTCAGGAATTCCTAAAATTCTTTGAGAATGCCAGCTCGCTTTGGACTGTTGTTAAAATAATTGTAAATATCTCTTACTAAGCCTTCTGGTTCCCGTGCCAGTTTAGCGCATGCATATGACGCACAGAAATGGAAAGTGTGGCAGATACATTTCATCACAAATAAATTCGGTATGTCTGCAAGAAACCTCGATGCTATAGTGAATTGTGTTGTCCCATCATAGTGCTAGCACCGTCAGCAGCAAATCCAACCATATTCTGTTTGTACGGAACAGAATTGTCTGAGAAAAGTTTCACAATATTATGTTGGTAGAGTGCTTCTGCAGTCCCATCTTGAATTAGCACTAAACAAAGAAATGCATCAATACAATACAATACTTTGTAATCTTTGTAATAGCGAGCAACAAGGCATAAGTGTTTAGTACACCCTCGGTCAGTACTTTCATTCACAAGTAAGGAAAACTTATTTTTTCGGATGTGTCTTAAAATATTATCATCGTCGGTCGCTCCTGTTACTGATGTC
Source organism: Ethmia dodecea (assembly GCA_963855545.1). NCBI lineage: Eukaryota > Metazoa > Arthropoda > Insecta > Lepidoptera > Depressariidae > Ethmia > Ethmia dodecea. The sequence continues at coordinate 1,720,581 of OY979448.1, forward strand.
AGTATTTTTGTCGTTTTTGTTCGGCCACAGTTAATTCCCTTGGCTATTTCTGAGTTTGGACAAAATTTTCTGTATTAACTGTGGCAAATGTTCCGTTTCGTAGTTTTCATGTGTCGGAATATATCGTTTTTGCCACCACATCCTATTGCTAAATCAGTTAAACAGTACTTGCAAAACGCAAACGTATCACCTTTCTGGCTGGGTTGAAGCCAAGAACAGAATCCCGGTTCTTCCATCCATTGCCGATTAAATCGCTGCAATATTCGAGGCTTTTTTGCCGGATCAGCCATCTTTATAAAAATTTACAAACAGGCAGCTTGATACCAAATCTAATCGAACGAAACAAATGAATAATGAACGAACAAAATTAATGAGAAAATGAACTAGTTAATGGAATATACAATTAGGGAATTCCCCGTCACAACGGCGAATCTGTCAGGCACGATTGCGGGACAGAGCTATGGTGAGAAAAGATGCAACTACATCGTAACTCTTCTAACCTATAGCTCTGTCCCCCAATCGTACCCGCTAGCCGCCAAGATTGATCGGTGTTATCGTTTCGGTCCAAAAATTACAATTTTAAGGAAATCTGTATGAAAAATCTGTAAGGTTCTTAAAATCTGTATACAATTTGCCCCAATTTTTATATCGGTATGACATGCTGAAAATCTGTATGGATACCGAGAAATCTGTATAATATCTGGCAACGCTGATCCAACCAACGCTTGCGCCTACCAAACGTTCGCGAATTCGTCCTTGAACCTTTTGCACATAGCCGCATTATAGTTAAGTAATGCGGGTTAGCCGCATTTAAGCCTTGTAAACGTGTACTTCTAGAGTAGCTTATTACATTTGGATAGTGCTAATAGTTAACTCATACTTGAAACTTTAATCAATAAAATCCTGAATTACAACGCTATAATGCCGTTATCGGACTTTAACCGCGTTATTGTCTAGATATTTTACTTAACGGCATTATAGTCCTGAGAGGTTATATTGACGCTTTGCAAAGAACAGCATAACAATATTGTCGTTAAAGTACTTTAACGGCTTTATTATATAGGAAATCCAAATAACGGCAATTAAGTTATGTAAATTGTGATAGGTTTTCAGTACTTTTAAAAATTAATAACCTTTAACCACATTTTAGCTAAGAAATTTAAGGTAACTGCAATTTAGCTATGTAATCTTGAAAAAACGGAGCAGTTAACGGCATTCTTATTTTTCTTATCTCCGAAACTAAACAAGATATAAAAAAACTGGTAAGATGGTTAGATAGAGCATTTTTTTCTTATTCGGGTGGCATTTATAGTTTGAAATTGGTCGATTGTCAGTTAACGGCATTATAGCTAGTGGACGGCAGCGTAGGTAAGAACTTTTCTCATAATCTTATATTCAATAGATCTATTTTATTGACAGATAGGTACATGCGTGTTGGCGACAGACGATCTTTTTATAGTTTTAAATAATAAATAAATAATAATATCACGCCTTTTATCCCCGAGGAATATGATATACATGCCAGGATTCGAACCCGAGCCTCACTGATTTTCAGCCGGCTCTATATCCGTAAGGCTATCACTGCTCTGTTTTTAGTTTTTATATTTAATATTTTACGTGTTTTTATTCTTTTGGATTTTTGCTTTTCACTGTTGTTCTTTTATTTAATAGGTAAATGTTTTTAATTAAAATTAACCTTTTTATTAAACTTAATAAAAAAATTAGCACACACGTGGTGCACGTATGCAACAATGCGTTATAAATGTTATAATGTTCAAAAAACCTAAAAATGTTTATTAAATTACAGGCCTGACTGTACTCTAACTACGAACTCAATAAATTTAAACAAAACAAGAATTAACAGGAAGAAATTATGCACTTCAATTAACATTTTTAACCCTCGGACAACATTTGGCCAAACGGGAACAACCGTCACCCGGCCACAGAACTCGATACACGCACCATCTGATACCATAAACAAATTAGTGTTAAGAAATAAACAAATACGAATCGGCCGGCGGGAAGTTGAGTTATGTCTTATAATTAAGGCCTACTGTATCCATGCGAACCAGTTTCGAGCTAAATAACTCCATTTGGCCCGAAAGGCTCGAATGGCTCGATGCCCGATAAACCAGCCGTTTGGACATCGATAATTATTTACCGGTAAATTGGATCTACAATTATTGATCTGTAAGTGTGTCTGCGGGAGTTATGGGCGGTGTTTTTAATGTTGTGAGTTTAACATTTCGATCAGTTTAATGTTTGGATATACATACTTTGTTGGCTTTCGCACGCGACTTTGTTCGCGGTTCAGCGTAAAACAATGCTCGCATTGCATTTCGTTGAGTGATTGAGGTAACCGGAGGCCCCAATCCCCCCCCTCTCCCTCCCCCTACCCCCACCTAAAAGGCCGGCAACGCAGTTGTGACTCTTCAGTTGCAGGTGTCCATGGGCGACGGTAGTCACTTACAATCAGGTGACCCGTCTGCTCGTTTGCCCTCTTTTCTTCCTATATATATATAAAAAAAAAGGTTTGCGATTAACGCGGTTTAAGAAAGGAAATAAGAACTATATCTATGCCAAAGTTATCAAGATCGGTTCCGCGGTTTAGCCGTGAAAAACTTGATGATGATGTTTGGTGTAAATTTTTTCCAGCTCAGCAAAGCACTAAAACCATGTAACTTGTACTTTGTATTAGGTATACTTATTCATTGTTTAAAAGAAAAATGTGTTGAGGAGTTTCTTGCCCTGCTTCTTCTCCTCAACTAAACATGCCGAAGCGGTGGAGTATATATTGTAGCATAAAGCTCCAAATGGTTTGTTTGCTACGCAACTCTTTGGTATTATTTCGGTTTTTTCTTCGAGTATTTTTAAATTTGGCGTTCCTTTTTCTGAGCGGAGAAAACAAAGCGATGAAGTCTTGTCATCACTGCTCGATACCTCAAGCTTTGGACTGTTTTTACTGATGAAATTTCTGGAAAATGAAATAAAGGTTAAATACCTAATTAATATTATAATAATCGCAAGTGAATGTTAATTGCGCACCGTTTAATGTTAAAATTCTGAAGCCCCACAGTTTTGGGGTTTTTTTTTATTTTGGGCTAAGGATTCAAGCCTAAGCATTTATTTTTATTGAGGGTTTTGACCCATGCGCAGCCACAGTGCTCTTTTCACGCCTGCCGAAGCGAGTTAATATAAACGAAGACCGGACCACCTTGCAGAGACACCAGGGAGATAAGTAGCTAGGAAATTGGATTCCTTGGAAAACCGAAAGAAAATTTTGTATACTTTTGTCTACAAACTAAATTATAAACCACATTTTTTAAGGAATCGCGGACACGTATAGTTGAGGAGAAGAAGCAGGGCAAGAAACTCAACTCGACAACAAACTCAATAAGAGGACTTATAAGTGACTTGGAAAAAAAAACATTGTTTAACCAGCTTTTATTAAATTCATCATTCATTCAATGGTTATTTACTTTTCTTACCAATAATACTGGGACGCAATTTTAATCAACGCATATTTTCAATCATAATTTCTATCAAAGCGATACGGTTATGGATTATCTCGTTATAGTCTCCATTTATCAATATAAATTGCTATTATAACCTGTTTCTAGCCATTGAGTACTTTAAATGAGAGCCGGTGATAGCCTTACGGTTAAAGAGCCTGCTTCACATGATGAAAATCAGTGAGGCTCGGGTTCGAATCCTGACATGTACCAATGAGTTTATCAAAAACTTACGTACATATTTATCACTAGCTCGTCGGTGAAGGAAAACATCGTGAGGAAACCCGCAGGACCCAGAATAAATTCTGAGACATGTGTAAAAGACCCGGGGATCGATTTTTGAATCTCACCAAGTGACTAATTCTCACCGATGTGAGTGATTTCCGAAAGTTCGTATTTTTGAAACTCATCGGTGACTTACATTTGTCATACCTATGATATCGATTTACGAGAGTTACCCCCACCCACTCGTAATTGAAATCACCATGCGATTGTTTTTGACAGTTGACGTATGTAAAATCTGCCAAAAGTGCCAAAGTATGTTTTTCGGAAGAATTAGCAGCAGGGCTCGATTGTGATATTTTGTGATTGCGACGATTTATTGAAAACAGCGTGTGACTTTCAAAAATACGGCTTTTGGAAAATGGTGACATAAAAGTCATCGGTGGTAGTTTTAGTCACCGGTGATTTTGATATCACCAGTGAGATTCAAAAATCGCACTCCCGGTCCGGCGATGGGCTCACCATATATCACGTTTAGGGGTCCAAAGAATATTTGGTGAAAAGTGGGTATATCCAGAAATGGAATACCTCTACCTACCCCCTCGGGAATATAAGGCGTGAGATTGTTATTGTTATTATTATTTATTTATTATTATTAAATGAGAGCTATCAAGAAAATGTAGAGTTCTTAATCTCACGGCATAACTCATAGACATAGTACATACTCTCCTTTTTTTAAAATGCTAAAAGAAATGCATTTTTAGAGTTTTTTAGGACTCGCATTTTTTAATAAATAGTTCTTATGATTTAATTTCGATTACTCAAACACCCTATTGGGTGGTTGGCTGCCCAATAAAATGAGACACTTTTTGTGATCTGTCAAAATACAAATGTGTTAGTATAGAAAATGTACTGAATTAATGTAAATATTGATATTTACGTTATTATTTTATATTTTTGTTTGTATTCAAATTCCTCACTTTTTTTATTATTTTATAATAAAAATTGGAATACATTGGAACACAACAAAACTTATTAACACAACATAGTAACTAATCTTTTCGAGGTTGGTAGATTTTAATAAATTAGATGTTCTTAGACTTATTTTAGTTGTCACAGTGACATTGGACTAGTGAATTAACCACAGAATAATATAGCGGTATTAGGGAGCTACCGCCGTACTCCAACTTGCGATCTTCGTAACTTGCCCGTTGTCATTATTCTATTTCGCGTGTCACTTTCTGACACCGATTATTTAAAAAATAACTAAAAACTGATTTTAGGACCGATTCTTCTTCTTCCCTTTCCCTCTACTGCAAAACCGAATGAGACCGAAAGGACAAGAGAGCATGCTCGCCTCCAAACATTATAGCCTAACTAAAATTAATTAACGCATTATCTCGCTTCTTATTATCTCCGCAGAATTTCACAGGCACTTTTCTTAACACCGCTCATTGTTATCAGTGGAAATCGCAAAAAGTCGTATAGTGCCGACAAAAGCTGATACACTAACATAGCTGCGATGGAATCCGACGGAACCCTCGCTCATTAACGCTTCTCCAACGCTACGGTTTCGCGCGGAATTGAAACAACACATATCAACTCTGAAATGCGAAGAAAAACACACCATAAAACCAGCACAAAAGACTGTATTTCCAAAACGCAACTGCCTGGTATAATGGCAAAATAAAATCGTGGTAAGTTCGTATAATGTTCGGTGATTTCTATAATCGACTTTGTTTAACATATTTAAGAACCAATTTTCTTTGATACAGTACGGCGACTTAATACTTTTTTGCAAATAAAGTTCTCAAAATTAAATATAGAAGAACATCTTGACGGCCAATTTATAACTTTTGAATTTCGATCGTCTTTTCGCTGCAATAAAGACGTATGTGGAGTGTCGTAAAAGACATTTGTGTCGATTCTGTGTCGTAAGCTCAGTGTACGATGCACGATTAGTGTTTTTGCGTCGCTCGCGTAATTAGGGGCTATCGGCGGCGCGTATGAAGACATAAATAAAATGAGAACACCAGAATTAGCGAGCCGGTACCTCGGAGCATGGGTTTACTTAAAATTTCGATCGATTAATTTTTTGTTTAAAAAGATAGCTAGTAACATCACAGAAAGATACATCTTTACACTTGTCTATGTATTGTGTTAAGAATGTAAAATTGTCTTGATAGGTACCCATTGTCTTTTTTATAACATACGCAGGTATGCGTTGCGCATCACAGAGAGACACTTAGTTATTTTAATGTATCGAGATTAAATTGCTAGTAGGTAATCATAAAACTAAAAAGCATATCTCAAAGCTTACCTCTTAAATGCGTTTCGATTTTCATTTTTCAATTATAGCACAATTTTAAATAAAAAAAAAAACATAAAAAGTTCTATATACAATTGAGTACTAAAAATGATGACGTCACAAAGTCAGTACTCAGTAGGTATACATTTTCCATAATAAATTTTCATTTTGACATGCAGCTCATAAAAATTAACTTATTTTTATACACCCATGCAAATAAACTGGACTTATTTGACTATAGGCAGTAAAATACTCTATTTCATCTATATCTAAGTACACTAATATTATAAAGAGGAAAGATTTGTATTATTGTATGTTTCAAAAATTCTTTCACCCTTAGAATGCTACAATAATGCCTGATTAATAATAATAATATCCCTGAGTAACATAGGCTATATTTTTGTTAAAGAAGATATATTTTAGCGGGTCGATCCGTATACTTCATACCGCGATGCTGCAACCGATAATGAGGCACAAACATGCAAATTTTATTTAAATAGTCGGAAAACAGTTTCCGATAGCAACTTTATTTGCAAATGCATACTTTATTACCATTATATGCATAAAGGCGAGTTTATTATCACTTGACACTTGCTAAAAAAGATTGCATCACTTTCATAATTAAAACGTTGCGCGTAAACTCGCTAGGGGGGCCATGAGTTTGTACAAATAGTGGATATGTGTAGAATTGGACCACCCAATATCTTCCCATAGACAAGAGCTGTTTATAAAATCCTACTTAATCCTAATAAAATCAGTACCCAGGAAACCGAGCTTTGCTTGTTGTGTGCTATCTTACACCAGTGTCTCTTACGCCATCTGCCGGTGAATGGCCGTACTTTAAAAAAAAAGAGTATTATTGCGTTTTTACAGGACATACAACTATGATGTTTAACTTAAATGTCAAACTATCTGTATACAAAATTTCATCAAAATCGATCGTAACCATAGGTACAAGAGCTTTAGGATAATAATAGCTCTTTGTCATTGTATTTCGGAAATTTCGTGAGCGAGTAAGTGATGTATCGCATACGTAATAACTACGATAATCCTCGACCTAGTAAGCAGAGGTGTCCGTTTCTTTTCTCGAAGTAACCGATTTTCACCAGTAATAATATGTTTCTTTTCTGGAAGTAACGCTTGGCACCAGTAATAATAAGAAGTTTGGACCTTGGCCTGTGACCTTTTTGAAGTTGTTAAGATGTCAGAAAATCCCTCTTCCTTCCAGACGCGTGGCCACCGTCCCGTTAGCGCATATTCGGCATGCAAAACAGGCTCGGTGCCGTGACGCTGCTCGCCCGGTGAGCTACATGAGTGGATTTATTGCATTATTACTTTTTGCTGCCACCCAGCTATCGCACGCGAAGTTACCAAATTGTTTCCCGGTTATATGGCTAATAAATTAAGTACACTTTATTGGTGGTCAATGATCACTTATCGATTAATTACGTGTGTTGAGCAGACAGAACGGATTGAGCGAAATGAAATGATATTGCATCTTGTCAAGCCATCTAGATGAATAATACTCAAACATGGAACTCCTTGAGTACAGTTAGAAGGAGACAGAGGAATATTGTGTTAAGGAGTTTCTTGCCCCGCTTCTTCTCCTCAACCATACATGCTGAAGCGGTGCAGTTGAAATGACGTTCAATAAGTGGACTTGTAAGTTCTTACTTTGAATAAAACATTTTGACTTTGACAGCTTTATGCTAGTAGGTAATACTAGTAATGCTATAGTAATAATAGATTAGATATTTGACGAGCAGTTGAGCATTCGACGAGTGTCCGATGCTGGAGCGATGTAGTGGATAGATAAACTCTTCAATGTATACTAAACGTGTTTTTTAGTTTGTAGATATATTCAGTATTCCAGAAGCGCTCTTAGCCCTGTGCTATCAGTGTGTTTATAATGATCACACTGGCTAAGCAAAGTTGGCCGCGGTCAGTACGCCCCGTATTTCTGAAGGCATATTTAACCGTTGATCCTGGTTTTCGTGTGTTTACGCACAATGAAAGTCGTTAAGCCAAGATACCCTTGGGTGGCTTCAAAAATTCTGACTGTCAGGTGGACTAGCTTAATACCATCTCCGTGTAGCGACACCACATGCCGAGTTCTAAACCGCGCTATCGGAGTTTTCTAATGAGTTTGATAAATACAACTGTACAACATCAACCGTTGGACCGCGGTCCCCAGGCACGATCACCTCGCCTGGCGGAAGATCTTCCCTTTTCACGATGGAGGAGCATTCCACCTCCGCTCCTCCATAGCCGTATCTACGGTAGGCTCGCTTGGGAGATTACAGCCCATACTTCCTCATGTCATCATGTGTGAGGAAAGACCCTTACCTCAGCTGTAGGCTATAACGCGGCATCTGCAGCTGTCAGCCAATTGAAATTGGCAATTGAATTCTTTCAATTTTCCAACAAACCTGTGTCACGTCCCGAGGACAATGCACCGCGACCACACTACGCTAACCAACAATTAGCTTCGGTTAATTGCGGGTAAGCAGCAGCAACGGCGATTGTTGCTTTAGGTGTGAAATCGATCACGTAGATCGATGCACGTGACGCCTAAGCATGCGGTGTTACTACGGGTCTCTCAACTCGCCCGGGCGAGTGAGTTTACGATCACAGTTCGCAGAAGTAACACCATATATTTCGACGGCATTTAAAAGGCACTAAAAATAATCCTTCTAATGGTGCAGTAGGGCAAAATTAGCATATGACACTCCGGAGATGAAGACGAATCTAACATTTCACATTTCAAAATCTATATGTCAGACACAGAGCACAATCAAATAAGCTCACATAACAGACATACGCGAAAAATACTAATGACCATCTGCACGGGTAGCACAAAGGCTTGTTGCTGGTTACGCGTGGATGACGTCATTTTCGAGACATGTGACAGTTGAAGGTACAGAAATCTCTTGTCTATCGTCTTCATGCTGATCCTGCTGGTGCAGTTAAGTAAAGAGCATAGCGATGGTCCGTTGGAAATGAGACCTCCTATAACGAAATCAGCAGGCGTATTCACGGAGGCTCGACACCGTTTCCGTTCGATTCAGATCGAGTGAAACTGTATTCTAGGCGTTTCTGACAGCCACGGAAAATTTTCCGAATCCTTATGTCAAATATGAAATTCGTTTTCGATACCGACATCTCTTGAATAGCCCATCTTCGACAGATTTTCCGATTCCGAGTCGAATATCGAATATCGAAGCTCCGTGAATATGCCTGCTGGGCTCGATTTCGGATGAGTTCATGTACCAAATAACTTATACTAAGTCAAGTCAAGCTAGTGAAGCTCAACGGTAAAGGAATTTGTGCTTCTATAATCTGCCTAAACCTGTTTTTAGACGAATAACGTCTCACCATCACGTTTAGGGCCCCTGATTGTCCAGCTCTCAGTTCTAAAATTACTCACTAAAACTTCGTTCGAAAACACACAGTACCTCATAAGTGGCACAGTAACCAAACGATATTAGTATTATACTTTTATTCTCACATTATTTTAATTATAACCGCCTGCAATAGAAACTGTTAAAGCATTTGCATTGCAGGCCACACACATGCTTCTTGACAATTAAAATGAGTAAACATAGTTTGTACTATGATAATTAATTTTCAATTAAATATGCCTTCTATGCTACGGATACAGGAATATTTTTTATTAGCTGAGAGGGAAAGAAATGGTTTTACATCAAAAGCTCTTCACAGATCCAATAATAAACGCGGAAGTTCGAGGATGTATCTTTAATTGTCTACTATTTCACACAAAAACGAGTGAATGGATTGGGATGATTTTTTAAAGTAATATCGCATATGTACATTAGAATAACATATACTTAGGTTATGATTTATATAAAAACAAAAATAAAAAATGTATAAATAATGTCACGCCTTTCATCCCCGAAATGCTAGGCACAGATATTCTTTTAAAACAAACACTTTTAAAATAAAATACAATGTTTTGAAGCTAACAGAGCTCTTCGTATAAAATCCCGATTATTTTGAATATTCCCAAATATTTTGTATTATATTTTTAGCTAAGTCATTCATATGTTAGAGCTCTTCCCATAAAAACCAAACTGTAACTACCGTACGGTTAACGTGCACATCCTTGCGAGACGTTACTAATTCTTTTTGTAATTCATCATGGTAGAACATCCTAGCATACCTTCCTGGTAAGTTTGCCGGTCTGAATACAGCGCATACCGCCTTTCACGGCCAATGAAAACGCGTTAATGGTGGACACTAATGCGAGACAGCGCTGAGACGGTGGCACGAGTATATAGACATCTCTATCGCTCACTTGGCTTACCGGTGCGCTCTCTTTCTATTTTTCGCTCGTAAAACCGTAGTTCAGACCAAACTTAGCTTACGAGGTCTATAGGTACTTGCCTGATATTGAGCGCAGTCGGCTAGGGTATAGTGGCGTGAGACGCCGGTGTAATCGCTAATTAACAATCATAACTCATCAATATAGCAATTAATACGCCGAGCCGCTTATTTAACTAATTGCTAGTGATTTTCATAAAAATTACAATTTTGTAACAGTTTTGCGAGGAGTTGAGTATATTTAGAGATGTTGTTACCACCTTCTTTGTTGTTATATAGTTTCTTTGCAATCATGGTAGTAGGTAAGTACTACAAGTAGGAAAAGGAAAGATTTTATTTATTTATTTATTTTTAGGAAAACTTACAGAACTAATTACATTAATAAATATAAAGATACTGTGAATATCAACATTGCTGATGAAAAGTCTCCACCAGATGATTGTAATAAATGACTAATGTTTATTTTCTAACTATAAGAAGGTTAGGTCATTATCATATCTTCATAGGTTTTTTCTAACCTTGTTAAATAATTGCGGTTAGTTAATCAGGTGACACAGATGATAATGTCCTTCGAATATGAATTCCAGTTAATTATTAATTGGGTCACATTTTGTGTGATAGGTAATGCAGTTTTTTTACTTTGTAAAAATAACCCCAAGACAAAAGTATGAGTGACGGTCCTGCGGAAATGACTATGTCCAACAGTGAACTGATATTATGACGATAACGATGAAGAGGACCTAAAACGAAATGTGGACACTACACTGATATGATGTGGTACCTACCTATTCTCTTACTTTTGTTATAAATAAATAAATAAATAACTTGTAGCTCAAAAGTTTTTTTTATTTATAAGTAGCAACTCTGTGTGGTTCGCTTGTGACGTCACGGCAGCGTGGCGGACGATGCGCCCGCGCGGCCGTTACAACAGGTCCAGCTACTTTTTGTCGCTGCTACTGTGCGCATCCACTAGCGCACGCAATTCGCGGTCGCTGGCGTCTAACACTTGCAGTACCTATGTTATCTATACTGCCAAATGACCTTTTTTATTTTTTTACCATCGGCTGCCTGCCTGATCGCACTTTGGAAATTCTCTTGGTGATAACTATTCGAGGTCGGGCTGCGAGGCGGTAAGCTAGGGTCAACTACAACCAACTAATAGGACTAGTCTTTTCAATTTTCTCAACATTAAAAACAACACACTTTTAGAAGCGATAGTAGATACCTACATTCAATAAGTCAAATAAAAGTATTGGATTTAAATTTATAGTATTTTATTTTATTCATATTTAAAAGGTAGACAGGGGGGTTCCATTTCTGGAAATACCCACGTTTTACCAATAAGTATATTCTTTGAACCACTAAATGTGATAGGTGGTGAGCCTACTGCCGGATAGGGGTGCGGTTACAAATGTCTCAGAATTAATTCTCGCGGGTTTCCTCACGATGTTTTCCTTCACCGTCGAGCTAGTGATAAAATATACCTACGTAAGTTTTTGAAAAACTCGTTGGTAAAAGTAGGTACATGCCCACGCTAGGATGATTAATAGTAGGTAATTTTAATTTAATAAAAGGTATTTTCTCTTATCACTTACACCACACAAACTATACAGTTTTTGTTTATTAACATTTAATTAGAAGATAAAGTTGTATTATTCTATAGTACGGTGATGTCCCACTCATTAATTTAGCTGTAATTGTATGTATGGGCTGGTGGTTGACCTTATAGTACGTAAAGTAGGTGCTAGTAGACGATGCAAAAGTTTTTTTTTAAATTCCTTTATAGGGTTGCCAAAGTCGTATTGCTCATAAAAGTCTAGCATTTCTTTAAAGCAAATTCACTGAATACAAAAGTGTCTAGAAGCAGTAAGTACAGTTTCACTGATGTACGTATCATCGTGATGATGATGAAACTTAAAACTTGATTAATACGTCGATCACTTAAGGAAAGTGCAAACAAAATATTAAAATACACTACTTACCACACTTGTCCTGGCAACCCTATCTCCCATAGTGATTAGTAAGCAATAAGATGATTGAACTGATAAGTACAGTGTAGTAGGGTCGCGACTTGTAATCTTATTAATTGATTACATTCGATTACAGCTCGTCACGATATTGGCGAAACAACAGAATATTACAGTTATAAGAAAGTTGTAATTGTGATAGCTCAATTATGTTGCTTCTACCTATGTATTCTTTGTATAATAAGTATAAGTTACACTTGCTGACAAGTTCTAAGATGAAGATACAATAGGATTATATTCTATCCTTGTTCGCTCTGATATGAGCAGTGATAGCCCGGACGGTTAAAGAGCCGGCCGAAAATCAGTGAGGCTCGGGTTCAAATCCTGGCATGTACCAATGAGTTTTTCAAAAACTTACGTACATATTTATCACTAGCTCGACGGTGAAGGAAAACATCGTGAGGAAACCCGCAGGTCTCAGAATTAATTCTGAGACATGTGTAAACAGACCCGGTCCGGCGATGGGCTCACCACCTATCACGTTTAGGGGTCCAATATATCTCGTGAAATGTAGGTATATCCAGTAATAGAATACCTCTGCCTACCCCCTCGGGGATGAAAGGCGTGAGATTATTCATATTCATATTATTCATTCATTCATTCATTCATTCATTGTTCGCTCTTGAGCATCTACACTTCTACACTATCTACACTAATTCTTTCACCAATAGAAAGCTATAATATCCCTGAATAACATAGGCTATATTTTATTTCCGTATTCCCACAGGAACGGGAACTACGCGGGTGAAACCACGACGGATATTAATACGGTTTTCAATAGTAGAAAGACCTATAAACATGGAAGGTTTTTGTGTATCAACAAAGTCGAAGCGTAGCGAAGGGTCGCTAGTAAGAAAATAACAATCAAAGAGCTAGTAGGTATTGGAAAACTCGAAAATGGCCTGGCTGGACTGAAATTGATGTTTTTTTTTGTGTTTGAGTCCCTGAATGGTTTAGAACCGATAGGTTGGTATAAAAAAATATAAGTAAAATAAAATCCAAATGACCAGTTGTCAAAATTCAACGCGCATTGAAGATTCTTTTGTCATAGCGTAAAGGGAAAAGCATAGCTTACAGGTGGGCGGAGAAATCAAAGCCCAGGTCTTGTAATAATCTATCTTGCAAATATATTTTTTTGACTAAACACTTTTCCTTTCTTCTTCTTTTCTTTCTTTCCCGGGATGCAAGGCGTCCATCAGGATGTTACGATGAGTCCCGTATCCAAATAATATTTGTACGTTGAAAAAGTAAGGCAGGTCTTCTTAACCTCATTAACCTCTGCTTCTCACAGCTCCACCCGATTAACCATACAAAAGTAACAGGAAAACTGCATTAGAAAGATAATATCGAGTAGAAACAGTCTTTATCCATGCATAATATTGATGTATGGCGGCGGCGGCGCGGAAAGAATTTTAATAAAGCGTCCAACAACACATAAACACAAACAAACACATTTTTATTGTAATACAACGCCTTTTCGAGAGGCAATAGCTCATACTGTCTAGTTTTATCGCTTGCTACATGCGTTCTGCGGGTTTGCTTGAGCGGTAAGTTTATTTTATTTTCAAGTGATTTTTGTGAGTTAATAAATAACGTAATTTAAAAACGTTTGTTCAAGTTAATGTGTATGAAATTACTTTTTTTCAAAATTACTACTTTCTTTTAGCTCTGTACGACATCCAGTCACAGCTTAATTCAATAATAATTAAATTTCGTGATATATTGTATTTGTAGGTCTTTTTTTTTGTAAACAATACAATTTAAATTGTTTATGGAATTTCGTCGGTCCACGTATTAAAATTCTTTATTGGTACCTTTTCATAAATATATTGACAGACGTGAAACTAAATTGCATCTTAGTACAATACAAAGTTAATCGATTTAAATACATGCGAAAAACACCACTAATGTCCATGTTTATGGCTCAAAAAAATCAATGGGCATTCAGCGAGTGTGAAATTTTTCTGACGTGCGTATACGCACCTTTTTTACTACGGTTATTGGGTGATAGATGTTCATTGAACATTTCATAGTTGGCTTATTGCCTAATTAAACGATATGTCTTCATCTTGGAAAGCTAAGTATGCGTCTACGCAGGACTTACGTTAGTCGTTTTAAAGTTAAGTGGACTGTAACAGATGTTCCAATGGACTTTGGAATTCCTTAACAATTAAAATATTTAATAGGTCATTATTAAACCACATGTGCTGACACATAGGCTCCATGCCACATCAGTAGCATCTCAATGAGGGCTACATGTTTGTGCCGTTTGGGATGGAGACCATGGGGCCGTAGGGGCCAGTGCAGTAGCTTATCAAAGACCTGTCAGCGCTTTTACAGCGCTAAACGTGATAGGTAGTGAGCTCGGGTTTGTTACACATGCGTCAGAATTAATTCTGAGACCTGCGGGTTTCCTCACGATGTTTTTCATTGGTACGTATGCCAGGATTTGAACTCGAGCCTCACTGATTATCATCGTGAGAAGCGGGCTCTTCAACCGTAAGGCTATCACTGCCCTTAAGGCTATCAAAGAAATGGTTGACACAAATATTGTTGGTGGGTGAGGGCTATCCAGGATTTCTAATTCTGTAGGTACTATCGGCAATACCGCATTTGTTCTTGAGATTGTATACCTACTTTGATTTGATTGTAGACTAAAATCGTTAAGACGCGTGCCTCAGCGACTTGCGGCTATATGTGAGTTGCCTTAGTCAACATGCAACTTTAAAGAACAGTTGTCAATGAAACAAAAACAAGGGAGCCAATTACAATAGCAAATACGAACAGTTAAGCCGACAATTTATAGCTTGTTTCTGTGCAAGTAACATTCTAATGAACTTGGCGTTTCTTGCACTATGCATTTCATATTCACACAGTAGTATAATAAGGTTTTTATTTTATAATCGACCTTCCGCGATTTCGATACAATGTAAACTAGCCGCGAAGTATAACGGAAAAGGAATAAAATACAAAGTCGTGTTATATTTGCTCTTGTAAAAAAAAAACACGGGTTGCACTCCGGGAGTGCCGGCAGAAGTGAAAAAGTTGATTATTAACGTTTGTGCATTTTTGATTTATTGGAATAGTTAGGGAATAGCATTTAACCTCTCTTGACAACATCGTGATTATCTTCTCTCTGCTTCTCTTGATATTTCTGCTAAATCTTATTTACCCAAAACACAAAGGAGAAGGGAATACGAACCTGTGACACGTGATGACATTGACATGTTTACTTAGCAACACCATTAATTTAATAGCAATTTATTTATTTTTATATTGAAAATACTCGATAATCCGAATTTTCCGCCTATAAGTTGTCGACTCAGATCGACTTATTTTTTACGCTCTTCAAATTGATGTGCGTTTCGTTTGAGTCTACCGTAGACACAGTTTTTGCAGCGTACGCCAGAATAGCTCGCAGATGGCAGATCGCGCAAGCGCTCTGCGCCGTCTTACGGTATTTTTTCGATCAACACACGTGACCTGACGCGAGTTTCACAGTTTTTACCCATCCCACAAAAGTGCTCAACGCCGCTAAAGAAGTTTTCACTTCAAAAATATGTTGTTGTAATAAATAAATAAATACCTACTTCTGATAGTAGGGCTCGTCTACTCCCATATTAAGAGATAAAGAATAGGTATTGTACCTATTTGTATTTACAAATGCTACTAGCTGCCTTGCCTGAACCAAAAGTTGGACCTGGTCTGGTCATTTCTGTGAACTGTGCCTGGACACTGCGGTCATCGTCCTAGAAACGGCATTGATCCTATCCCTCGCCCCTTCTTCCTTATTTAACAGCTTCCAAATACCAATCCATAAAGGTTAAGAACAATCAATCTGTAGCCTTCAGTTTATAATGTCATCGGACTTATCGGGAGTGCAATTAGGAACTGTTAAATATGTCTGGTTGCCAAAAAACGCGATGCGCCTGAGCACCGATACACGGCGGCGCGGCAAAGCTCGATATTTGGGCAATGCGATCCGCGGCCGACCGGCCGGAGCGTGTTTTTCACGTTTAATTGCAATAGGGTGACCATTTCTGTATGTAGAGTGGAGAATGGCAGACAGAGCGCGTAGGTAAGTATCTTTCTATATATAAACAGAATAACCTATGAATTTAATAAGGTCATAAGTTATGCAAAAGTCTGAACATCTTTAAATGCGATAAAGTAAAATTAACGCAACACTCAAAATAAGTTTAGAAAGTATTATCAATTAATAGTTAAGTAAAGGGTGGGTAAAACGGAGTAGAATATTACTTCCCGAGGTGTATCATACTGTTTTTCTTCTCGACTGAAACGGAAAACGGCAACTTCATTTAGCGCAGCGGGCCAAAATTTGCCGCTTTCCGCCCAGAGATGAAAATTAACAAAATTTTTGCTTAACCATATGAACTAATAAAATAGCTGACTCTACCAAATTAATTAATCAATTTAACTTCATGTACCAAGAAAATGTACACATGGCGAACTTAATGCCTAAAGGCATTATCTACCAGTCAACCATCAGGCTAAGCAGAAATCATTAATTAGGTACTATTAACTCGATAAGTATCAAAAATATTTTTGTCTCATTTTTCTAACCAATGTAACCTACTAACCTACTTGTTTTCTTAATTATTACCCGACTACCTTTATGTATCAGAGTACTCAAAATTCTTTAAAAAAATATGCAAAAATCTTATAAGTATATCGTCTCTAAAGAGTCTCGTTTTCACTTGAACTTGTGGGCACCGTACCTATAGCCATCTTTTCCAGTTTAATTGCAGTGTATCATCGCATACTAAAATGCCCTTTAATTTTTTACGATTCGGCGGCGTAATGACATAATCGCGTCGTCGCGCGGATGCTTCCACCAGTTTTTGTGGGGTGACATCTGCGCATACCAGCGCTATGGTGCTAGGTCTTCCAAAACTGGTCCTTCTTCAAACTGTCTTTCTAAGATCATCTAGCATTACATTTACAAATACTACTATGTCTCAATCCTGAGAGATTTCACTGCACAGATTAGTCCGCATTCTACCTTAGGTACAAGGAAGATTCTAAATATTGATGATTTGAAATCCCTGTTTCGTATAGAATGATAGATGTTGGTTACACTTTCACGCAAATCGGATTTTTTATGAAACTTAAAAAATAAAAAAATAATAATCTCACGCCTTTCATCTCCGAGGGGGTAGGCAGAGGTATTCAATTACGGGATATACCTACATTTCACGAGATACATTGGACCCCTAAACGTGATAGGTGGTGATGGTGGTGGTGGTTTATGAAACCTTACAATACTTTTTTTTTTATATATATCTAGGTACTTACATTTCATCGGACGATACCTATAAATTGTGCCGATCATATACATAATTGGAAGAATTTAGTATCTTCACCTCGTTAAAGGGTTATTTTATGAACATCAAATACACATAACGCTGTAAGTATTCTAGCCAACTAACTTTTCAATGATATCCTATTAAAACTTTATTACTAAAATCAATAAGTATCAACACGATAACCAAGAGTTTTTCATTGTAATAAAAAGTAATTAAACTATAATACCTTGTATCAGCGCCGCCATTTTGCGCCGCCATCTTAAGCAGAATTTACTCAAAATGGCCGAGGCGATTGGCGCGCGGTAAAAAGCCGCGAGAGTTAACACGCCAGATTCGTCGTTAACGAAGTGTGATTGAACATAATTGCCAACACACACACGTCTGTAATGAACGCAATTATAGTGTTCAACACGCTGTGAGACATCTAACTTAAAGCCTAATCATAGATAACAATAAAATCATGTTTTTTGAATAAATGTGGCAGCTAGCTTTTTGCCACTTGTTGACATTTAAAAATATAAAGAATATTGAACCTTTATTAGTTATACCACCTGAAAGCAATTCAATATATAGGTATACGTTCTAAAAAAAGGTCTAGTACTTAACTACTTAGTAGGTACAAGGCGCAAAAAGAATTGAAAAAAAAACTATGCGCCTTGTTTTGAAATATCGTTCTGTAATTTAAAATAAATAAATTCACTCTACTTTTCAACTTATAGCAGCTTGATGTGAGTCTCAATTTTAAAAATAATGTGTGTAGGCAATTACAAAATCCTAGACATAGTTTTATATCTATCTACTTAGATTTAAATAGAACTTAATGATTACTTAATCACTCGATAAACTCACAACATTACTTTAATTGAATTTGTAAATGAATTAAATTAGTAAGTAAGTATGTTAAGGACATACCTACTTACAATGTGATCAATTTAAAAAAAAAACATTAATTAATTCACAACATTATGGAAACATAGCTTTTTACTCAAATTCTAAAAATGGAAGCGACCGAATTATGTGATACTTACAGGGGTGATTGCAAAGCTTAATTTCTTTTGGAAGAATGTCAATGTCTCACTTTCAATGCTCGTAAAGTTTATCATAAATATACGCCGACAATCGCCGACGTCTTTCGCCGACACGGCAAAAAGTGACGGTTCACCAAAACGTACTGTCGGCGAATCGTGAGGTATTTGCCGAAAACAGTGGTTCGATTTCACACCTTTTACGGTGGGACGTGCGACGGTAACTTTTTGCAAATCGCTTTTGGTTAGGGAAAATTCCCTAAAAAGTTACCGTTAATATTTATTAGGCGAATAATTTTTTTCACAATTATTTAGTGGCAAACTAGGGCGAGCTTGCGTACCTAAAAAACCAAAAAAGTGCTGCAATTTAGTACTAAAAGTAATCTATATATGTATATAAAATGATACACTGACTGACTGATTGGTGATACCTATATCAACACTTAGCCTGAACCGCTGGGTCTAAAAACTTGAAATTTTGCACATATCACATCATGGCATCCACTTAGAAAGGATTTTGCGCGACCGAATCCGCGGGTAAAAGCTAGTAAATAAATAAAAATGATGATGCCACAAAGTCAATCGGTGCTCAGTAGGTACATTTTCCATAGTAAATTTCGTTTTGACAGCTCATAAAAAGTAAGTCATTTGACTAGGCAGTAAAATCCCCTATTGTTCTTTATGTGCGTGAACCACTGATGCTAGGGGTAAAGGGTGCGTCCATACAAGACTGTACTTACGCCAGCACTAATTACACTATGGTTACAATCACTTCTACACAACACTATACAAATGAGATAGCATCGCGATCAGACAGAAGGGGTGTGTCCACATATCGGTTTCGTAACAAAGCACCGAAGGTACCGTGGAGGAAGAGGCCGCGGGGGCGGAAGATATTTATTGAAGGCGAGATAGCGCCCAAATATCTTCATTAGCGAATCGCGGAGGACGTTGGGTTAGCGAGGATATGCTTTATATTTTTTATATAATTAAATCCAGCGATGCAATTGTACCAACTTTAACAAGGCTACACATTTATGCGTCTAACCATCGTTAACGAAAATAACCATCGTTGTAACCGTTTTTTTTATACAGTAGTAAGGTAAGAAAAGGAAGTTTAAAGGAAATATTCACTTTTTTCTATATTTGTATATATGTTTGTTACGAATAGTGTCTGATACAACTGAACTGATTTCTTAAAAAATCTTTCATCAGTGGAAAACTATTTTTTCTAGCTACAAGCTAGTTTTTAAATATTTTGAATTTTCAAAATGTAAAATCGCTATCGAGTAACAACCTATATTAAAGTCTTTCGATTTTAAATTATAGTTTTTATAAGTAGGTACATCAATGCTATTTTGTCTCATCCATCCCAGCCTTCTCAGTGACCTCATAAGGAGTCTTGCGCCGCTGGGCGTTGTGGGGGGAATTTAGGGGTTAATGGGCATCTTTGGAGCCTGGTTTAACACGTAGGTGTTACATAATATATTATCATAACCGTTAACTACATTCTAATATGTTTACTATATTTTCACGCGGTTTTGTCGTAATTTTGTCTACTGTTTTTAGTTAGTGAAAAGAAATCGATTATCGCGTAATTAATTGCAGTTTAGTTTAAAAAGCCCGCTCCTCGTGACGAGACGTGATGAATGAATCCTACTAATATTAAAAACGCGAAAGTTTGTATGGATGGATTCATGGATGTTTGTTCCTCTTTCACGCAAAAACTACTGAACGGATTTTGATGAAACTTTACAGCTATACAGCTTATACATCAGAATAACACATAGGCTATATTTTATCCCCGTATTCCCAAGGGAAAGGGAACTACGCGGGTGAAACCACGGGGCGCTGCTATAGTCCTACATATTTATCACTACCTTGACGGTGATCGAAAACATCTTGAGGAAACCTGCAGTTCCCAGAATTGATTCTGAGGCAAGTGTAGCACCACCCCTTTGCAGCTATAGGCTCACCACCAATCACGTTTAGGGGTCCAAAAGTACCTACACTGGTAAAAGTTGGGTATTTCAAGGAACTTAATTAATACCTGTGCCTACCCCATCGAAGTGAAGCCGTGAGGATATTTTTAGGGTTCCGTACCTCAAAAGGAAAAAACGGAACCCTTATAGGATCACTTTGTTGTCCGTCTGTCCGTCCGTCCGTCCGTCTGTCAAGACCCTTTTTCTCAGGAACGCGTGGAGGTATGAAGCTGAAATTTATATCAATTACTCAGGTCTACTGTCCCTTGAAGCTGTGAAAAAATCTAACTTCTAAGCCAACGCAATCAAAAGATACAGCCGTTTATGCCGCAAATTTTCGACACTTGCAAGGGAATCAAAACCTACAGGGTGCTTCCAGTGAACTCAGAATCTTGAAATTTGGTACGAAGCAACGTCTTATAGCATAGATAAAGGAAAAATTACGAAAACCATAAATTTGCAAGGTTGTACGGAACCCTCGGTGCGCGAGTCCGACTCGCACTTGGCCGGTTTTTTTATTTTATTTTTGCTGTCTAATTTTCAGGTCTTGTTTGTACATATTTTATAAAAACTAAAATAAGAATAACTTTTATTAATCGACTAGTCAAGTAACAATTTGCAGACATACCTAATAGTAGTGTAAATATAAAATGCTTCATGTCCAAGAGTTTAATAACTACCATTATTCTGTGCACAATATGATATTTGCTGTCGAGACAGTACTCCCGCAGAATTTTGATCATTCTACCCCCACCCCGTGGTTCTCGGCGCTGTAATATGCTGAAAAAACTTCAGACGATCGTGCTAGGAATAAAAAGTGTTGTCTGCCTTTAAATCATGTGCACTGAAAATCACGTAAGTTAATGTGAAGAGTTTATTATTTGAGGAATTGAGAATAAGACAGTTCAGATATAATACATAATAATCATAAATTGTGGGACACAATTCACACACAGTCCGAAACTAGACAGAGCCTGTACTATGAGTACTGTTAAAAAACAAAAATCTGCACCTTCTCTAATCTGTGCTCAACCCTATTAATTTATACTGTCTATGTTTTCGCTCTCTGCTCTGTGGTCATTACTAGGATGCAGTTGTATTTCTATAAATAAATAAAGTTTCGTCATAGACTGTCTGGAAACCGTTTATTTTCATTTAATAATAATAGGTTATGGGCCCAGGAAGCCCGACAAATAAAATCAGTGCAAAAAGTTTTCAATTACTGTGTGAAAAACATTCTTGTAAAAGACATAACCTATAAAGTCAACGTGCTCAGTTTACAGAACAAAATTTTTCGTGCGATTCGAATTCGTCATGTCCTCAAGTAATCAATTGGCATTAATTGAGAAATTAACCGGCCGTGATAATTATTCCACATGGCGTTTTGCTGTTAAAACGTATTTGCAGCATGAAGAATTATGGGATTGCGTGGAATGTGAAAACTCGAGTACAATTGACAAAAAGCGGGACACTAAAGCCAGATCGAAGATAATACTTCTTGTCGATCCTATAAACTATATTCATATTCAAGAATCAAGCACTGCGAAGGAAGTTTGGGAAAATTTATCTCGTGCTTTCGATGACTCCGGGCTAACACGCCGAGTTGGTCTGCTGCGAGACTTATGCAATACTACCCTAGCTGAATGCCTAAATGTAGAGGATTATGTCAGTAAAATAATGACAACTGCTCATAAGTTGAGGAACATTGGCTTTAATGTAGACGACGAGTGGCTAGGCACACTTTTGCTATCCGGCCTGCCAGAAAGTTACAAACCAATGATAATAGCCATTGAGAGTTCAGGTATGAAGATTTCCTCCGACTCAGTGAAATCTAAAATATTACAAGATGTCAAACAAACTCAAAGTGATTCATCAGCTTTTGCTACAAGTCAGAAGTTTCACAATAACAACAAAAGATTTTCTAAAGGCCCCCGCTGCTACACATGCAACAAATATGGTCATAAAAGTCCTGAGTGCAAATCATCAAAATCCAAGAAGGATCCGAAGAATACAAATAATCAAAACAGTTCATCTTATGCCGCTGTATTTATAGCTTCATCTGAATACTCCGATGCCTGGTATGTTGATTCTGGCGCTTCTGTACACATGACCAAACACAACGATTTGTTCATCGAAGAAACAACTCCACACATAAGAACCATTAAAGTTGCAAATAATAAAACACTCCCTGTTCAAAGCTCTGGAAAAATAAGCTTGGGTGTTTATGATGAAAGTGGCCAACAAAATGAAATATTGTTTACAAATGTGCTATATGTACCTGAACTAGCTACGAACCTGCTGTCAGTAAGTCAAATTATTAATAATGGTGGCCAAGTAAGGTTTAATAAGAGTGGCTGTGTTATTCTTAACAGAAAGAAAGTCATAGTAGCAACGGCTAGCTTAATAAATAATATGTACCGATTGAACATGCCTGGTGGGTATGCATGCATATCAGACATTATTGAGCAAGACACTTACCTGTGGCACCAGAGGATGGGACATCTGAATTTTCAGACAATGAGGAAATTGGCTGAGAATACCGCAGATTTAAACTTAAGTCAAGTTAAAGATAATGTTAAGTGTATAACGTGTCAGGAAGGAAAACAAACACGTCTGCCTTTTAAAAGTCAAGGATCTCAGAGCAAAGATCTACTTGAATTGATACACTCAGATGTCTGCGGACCGATAGAAACTCAGTCTTTAGGCAAAGCCAGATATTTTGTCACATTCCTTGATGACTACTCAAAGAAAATATTTGTGTATACTATGTACAACAAGTCAGAAGTCTTTGATAAGTTTAAAGAATTTAAAAATCAAGTTGAGAATCAGTTAAATCGCAGTATTAAAATTCTCAGATCTGACAATGGACTTGAATATGTTAATGAAAAATTTTCAAATTTTCTCAAAGATGCTGGCATTATACATCAAACAACTACTCCTTACACACCAGAACAAAATGGTAAAGCCGAACGCATGAACAGAACTTTAATAGAAAGAGCGAGATGTATGTTATTAAATGCCAATTTACCGAAGATTTATTGGGCTGAAGCAATTAATACAGCTGCTTATATTATCAACCGCTCTCCGACAAAAACTCTGACATATAAAACCCCAGAAGAAATGTGGACTGGTCAGAAACCTAAAGTCAGTCATATGCGTACGTTTGGTTGTGAGGCAATGGTTCATTTACCAAGAGAAAAGAGGAAGAAGTTAGATTCAAAATCACAAAAATTAATTTTTATTGGTTACTGTGAAAACTCTAAAGGATACCGATTCATATTACCAAATTCAAGAACAGCAATAAAAAGTAGAGATGCAATGTTTTTGGAGTCAACAGTCAAAAGAGATTATGTACCAATAGAATTAACTTCAAATGAAAGCAATGTTAAAATTAAAGATATAGAAGAAATTTCAAGTGATGACTCCTTTGACACTGTGAACGATGAAAAATCACAGTCAGAAAGCGAGTACATCCCCGATGAAAGTATAGAATCTTCACCTGAAAGAAACATAACAGTTAGAACAAGAAGACAATGTTTAAACGCTCAGAAACAAGAAGACAGTTCTTACCTGTGCTGTGAAAACCAATTATCAGAAAATGAAGTTCCTGATAACTATGAAAAGGCATTAAAGTCTGTTGATGCTACAGAATGGATAAAATCAATAAAAGAAGAGCTTGATTCTCATCACCGTAATAATACTTGGACATTAGTTGATAAAACTCCCAATATGCGATTGATTGGATGTAAATGGGTGTTTCGCATCAAAGAAGAAGAACCTTCAGGCCCACGTTATAAGTCGAGCCTATGTGCAAAAGGATTCTCGCAAACCAAAGTTATTGATTACCAAGACACATTTGCTCCAACTGTCAGGTATGACTCCATTCGTCTATTACTCTCCGAAGCTGCCCAACACAATCTTCAAATAATTCAGTTAGACATTAAAACAGCTTTTTTATATGGTGAGCTTGAAGAAGACATATACATGACAATACCCGAGGGTTTAGCCTGTGATACTAACAAGGTATGTAAACTGAATAAATCACTATATGGTTTAAAACAGGCTCCTAGATGCTGGAACTCAAAATTTGATGCTGTTTTAAAGAAGTTTGGGCTAGTCAATAGTAAAGCAGATCAGTGTGTGTATGTTGGTAATAGTAATGGAGCAAAATGTTACTTGAGTTTGTATGTCGATGACGGACTATTGTTTTCAAAAGATTTATCTACTTTAAAAGAATTAGTTAATGACTTACAATCTATATTTGAAGTAAAAACTTGTTCACTTAAGAATTTTGTTGGTATTGAGATACAGAAATGTGACGAGTACATTTTTATACATCAGTCAAACTATATTGAGAAGCTATTAAATAAATTTCATATGTATAATTGTAAACCTAACAGCATTCCAGTTGACCCACATATGTAGTTGGAAAAAGAAGAAGGAGAAACAGAACAGAATATTCCATATAGAGAGGCAGTGGGATCGTTGATGCACCTAGCTACCGTAAGCAGACCTGATATATCATTCACAGTAAGCCTGGTGAGTCGATTTTTAAACTCTTACAATGAAACACATTGGAATGCTGTAAAGAAAATTCTCAAGTATTTAAAAGAGACTAAAGATTACGGTCTGTGCTACACACCAATGTCAGGACCAAATGTAGTTATTGGCTACAGTGATGCCGATTATGCTAATGACCCTAGCACAAGACGTTCAGTCACAGGATATGTCTTTACTAAAAATGGAGCAGCAGTGACTTGGGCTTGTCAGAAACAACAGACAGTGGCCCTTTCGACCACTGAAGCTGAATTCATGGCAGCCTGTGCAGCCACTAAAGAGGCTATGTGGGTAAGGCAATTGCTATGTGACATTGGTGAATTTAATCAAAAATCTGTGTGCTTAAATTTAGATAACCAAAGTGCTATAAGTGTAATTAAAAATATGAACTTTCACAAACGGTGCAAACATATAGACATCAAGTTTCATTTTATTAAAGAAAAATATTATGCTAAAATTATAGAATTGAACTATGTGTGCAGTAATGAGCAATTTGCTGATATTTTTACCAAACCATTGTGTAAAATAAAATTTTGTTATCTTAGAGATAAAATTGGTATGAAATCTTGTCATGCAGTGAAGAGTACTTAAATACTTATGTTTGTATATTTTTGCTTTATGTCTGAAATGTAAAGTTTTTTTTATTAAAGGAGAAGGTATTAATTTGGGGGGAGTGTTAAAAAACAAAAATCTGCACCTTCTCTAATCTGTGCTCAACCCTATTAATTTATACTGTCTATGTTTTCGCTCTCTGCTCTGTGGTCATTACTAGGATGCAGTTGTATTTCTATAAATAAATAAAGTTTCGTCATAGACTGTCTGGAAACCGTTTATTTTCATTTAATAATAATGTGCACTGAAAATCACGTAAGTTAATGTGAAGAGTTTATTATTTGAGGCATTGAGAATAAGACAGTTCAGATATAATAAATAATAATCATAAATTGTGGGACACAATTCACACACAGTCCGAAACTAGACAGAGCCTGTACTATGAGTACTAAATAACTGATAGACATACTTAAATAATATTAAACACGTAGACACGAAGCCAACAGACATGTTGATGCACACAAATGTTGACTCCGAGCGGAAACCTAACCCGCGACCTCCGGCTGAGAAGGTAGGGTCACTAGCAACTGAACCAAACAGGCCCGAAGACATAGTGATTTTGTTTTTTATTTCTCGACTCAAATAAATTCGACTCTCGAACAAATGACAAAACTAACTCTCAGTAGTTCGACAGTAAAACAAATGAGAAAAAAAATCTCACTAGTTGTACGATCAAACCAATGAATCGAACTAGTGAGAACAAACGATAAAATCTAGTTCTCGTTATTCAAATTTTCTTACACCATTGCTTAATTGGTGATATATTCCTTCACCGCAATCGATTAAAAAAATAATAATAATAATCTCACGCCTTTCATCCCCGAGGGGGTAGGCAGAGGTATTCTATTACTGGATATACCCACATTTCACGAGATACATTGGACCCCTAAACGTGATAGGTGGTGAGCCCATCGCCGGACCGGGTCTGTTTACACATGTCTCAGAATTAATTCTGAGACCTGCGGGTTTCCTTACGATAAAACAAAAATAAATCGATAAAACAAGAGGTCTTTATACCAGAATCTTATCTATACTCCAATAACTTAGACCTGATATGCATATTACACAAACCACTATAATTACTGAGCCAAGTCACAAATATCTTCATTAGAAACAACAACGGCAATCAAAGGTGATAAATATGGTCACCCCGGCGGACACTGTAAATTACAGGCTGGGCCCAAATTGATGGTGTTTTGCTGTTAATTGCCGACGGCTCTAACGCCCGTATCTAACGCAAGGATCTTTGATCTCTCTCGTTTGGTGAGGTGAACGTGGTATACTTACTTAGAGCTCGAGTTGTTATGAATAATTAAAATACTAATCCGAAAGATTGCAATTTCATTTCTCCATGAATGAATGAATCAGCTACAAACTTTAAACGCCACGGTTAAAAATTAATTCAGGATTTCGGTCACCAGTGCCCTACATGGCGATCAAAAGCAGTACGAAACTACGAGATCTCATAATATTAGATGGATTTCTAGGCCTTATTATAATTAGCATAAGACAGATTATTTTTTAAGCCACCACCTTACCTCAAGCTTCAGCTGGTGTTAAGCCGTTATCTCGATAAGCCGCGAGGTGGTTAGTAATGATATATGGAGGCGAGGCCGATCGCGCAGAGGTGTCGAATAAATCGCTGGCCCAGATTGAAATCAAACCGCTTTTGTTTTTATCGATCCGATTCGATAATAGTGATGGGATGGCGCGAAAATAGATCCCGTTGATGGAACCAGCGGGAAAATCTTCCTTCTTTTTATAATGCCAAATTTGTGGATCTCGATCGAAGACGAAAGAATAGAAATAATTAGTTGAAAGGCTTAAATTTCTATAACCCACGTATTTTCAGACCACGTCTCTGGCCCGAGTGGTTTCACGAACTGTAATATTTTGTCCCTACGGGTTTCCTTAATAAGTTTCCAAACCCATCGAGCTAGTTTTCAATAAATGCTATGAATTGAAAAGCCCATCAAGGCGTACAGAAGTAACGCAATCAATAAAAACTGTTATATATATCTTTCACTAAAGAAAACTACAGAAATCTTTTAAAATTTCTTTTTATTTATAAACATTTTCAATTTATAAATATACCGGCATCTCGCAGATCTCGCTTTTTCGGGAATGACGTAAAATAGGCTGCTTTCCATCCTAAAGACTATATTGCAATTGGCAGATATTCACGGAGATTCGATACTTGATTCCGAGTCGAATATCGAGTATCGAATCTCCGTGAATACGCCCGCTGGCCCGGGAAATTAGTGACCCTTTCATTTTTCCATCGGCACATCACTATTTGGATGGCAACGACCGCGGCGCAGTTTGATACCGATACACGGACAGATTGAGAACTGAAAAAATGAAGAATCGCTCGAAAAGCAACTTACTGTAAGTTCAGAGCTACATGCTGCATGCCGGGCAAGGTGCAGTTTTTAGCCTCCCAGAACTATTAAGGTATGAAACAGTCAACGTTTATTTTTAGAGCTATCTAAAAGTAAAAACCGGCCAAGTGCTAGTCGAACTCGTACATGTAGTGTTCCGTACCACACTTTAATGAAAAAAACACATTTCTTGTTAGGGAACTTATGGGTAGTTCTCATTATGAAGGAATAAAACTGGACCTTTTTGGTTCCACACTTTTTTTTACTAGATTTAGTATACAAGCTAGCCAGACATCAAGGATATGACTTAAATAAGCCAAAGTATTGCGGGTCAGACAAAATATTAGCAAATTTTAAAATTATGGCCGTTTTAAGATTTTTACATGACAGGCAAGTGAGACGTGGCGCAGGAAAATGAAATCAATGGTTTAAAATGTTTAAAAATGCATAATAAGTTAATAGCATAGTACTTAACATATATGTTTTATCCTTGGATTGAAAACCAATATAAAATACTACTATGACAACATTAATTTACTACCAGGAAAATGAGGAGAACCAGGAAAGTGAAATTATTACACACAAATGTCCATATTTATTGTTTATTTAGAAACAAATTATCACAAAGAGTAAACAGTGAAGCACTAGCAATCATCAGCGTTTTAAACAAATCTTTGTATAATAAAAATTCACTCGAGAGCAAAGAATCCGGGCCACTTAAAGATACTTGAAAATCTTGGAAACTAATAGTACCAGCTAAATGAAATATTTTTTGTTTAATAGACATTTAAATACTCCTTAAATGAAGGTATTAAAACATCTAAGTAATAGTGAAGTTATGTCATAGAAAATCAAATTTGAAAAAGGGATACTTTCGAATATTTGGTACTGGCATTTGTTTTTGCTTTTGTTTCTAATCTGTGATTTAAGTGGGTATATAAACCATGTTTATAGTGTTCGATATTTATTATTCAAGCTGTAATAATGTCGCTTACACCTAAATAATGCACAAGAACTGTCACAATGCTCTGTCAAAGGACTGTCGGTGTGCCACTATCAACAGCACAAAGAGTTCTCTGACGTTTTGAGGAAACTGGCTCTAACCTACGCAGACCAGGAACAGGTAGAACCAGGTGTCCCACAGCACGAGAAGATAGATACTTTGTGAACTCCGTGCTTCGTAATCGAAGAACTGAACTTACAAATAATGTTGACGCCTTGGAGGAAGTAACCCAAGGAAAGTAAGACGACCACTTGCTGAAGATAACTTGACACCACTCACCCTAAACTGGAGCATGGGTATCGTATTTTAAGACTAAGATATGCTTATAACCACTTAAATTGGAGTGTTAAAGATTGGTCAAAAGTTATGTTCTCCAACGCATCAAAATTTATGTGCTACAAGCACGATGGAGGACACAGAGTGTGTAGAAAACAAAGGGAACGATTCAAGCAAGCATGCATCCAGGAAAATGGATTGAAAATGGAAACTTGATTGCTTCCGAGAGTCGCACAAAACTGGTGTTTAAAGAAAATGGCTCTTTAACTAGCGAAAGATATGTGGAAGAAATCCTCAATTAACACGTTGATCCATGTATGGTCAATTGGTGAGGATGCTATTTTTATGCAATACATGAAATTAAATGTACCTAGTGACTCAGAAATTTTATTACTTTCATTTAAGGGGTATTATATTGTCTATTTAACACAATTTATTTAATTAAGCTAGCATTCTTAGTTTTCGAAATTTGATTCCTTGCTCTCGAGTGTTTAAAGCTTATGCAGTAGTTCTTGACTAATATTACTAGTTATTTCTTCCCGGCTCTTCTTTTTCTAAGGTGGCATTTTGGTTTCTGTGGAAAAGTCCTCAATAAGTTAATAATATTTAACCACACAAACTAGAAGACAAAATAGAAGAGAATCTAATATATTTGTTTCGTCCCGGTAACTAAGTAATACACAAATAAAACACTAACAACTACACGTATACGTACTTTAAATCCTTTAAAGTACCTAATTTTCATCTCTCAAGTACGTTATTACATACAGGAACAACAAATCTGAGCATTTTTATCATTTTCCTGCAGTGTTATCATTCTCCTGTCTAAGTGGATTCAGACAAGTGATATACAGGAAAGTGATAATTTTAAGGTTTTTCATGAATTCTACAAAAATGCTGTCTTTGATTGCAATTTCAAGGCTTTTTATTTTATTTACACTAGGTATGGTAGTTAAAACTATTCAAAATATTTAAAAAAATTAAATATTGATTACGTAAGTACTTACCATACGAGTGAGAACTTGTCTGACCCGAACACTTTTGCGCTAGAAGAAATATCCGTCCCGACTGGCTGATTATCTAATTGGCTGCGGATTGAGCGGCAATGGACACATTGAGGTAGGCACTTTGCATCGAAAGTCTGGCAACTTCCCTTATCGTTTAAATTGTTGGTGTTTTATCATGTTTTTTAGCTCACAGGAATGTGATACGAAATTCTTGTCGCCTCTATTCTCTTATGGAAAAATTATTAAAAAGAGGGAGTTACGTACATTTTTTTATTTATTAGCAAAGTTATATTAATTCTTACTGTAATTTGTTGCTAATCTGTTTGATTATGTACATATTTTGCTTATTATTCCGGTAGAAAGCTTGAGTTTTGGAAAATCGCCCCACAGGAAAGTGACAAATTGGATCACATTTGGGCTTTCTTTTGCAAGAAATAAGTTTCTTACCGCTCTGAATTTCAGTGCCCAAATAGTAGACCATTAGTTAACTGTCTCAGATAAAAAATAAATCAGGAATATATAAAACTTGAGAAGCTACGAGCTGAGCCCACCAAAATTCCTTCACTGTAAGAACTACCCTTATATTAAGTACTAGCAGCGCCCCGCGGTTTCACCCGCGTAGTTTCCGTTCTCGCTGAAATACGGGAATAAAATACTTATAGGCTTTTTTACTCCCTGATAATGTCGCTTTAAATTGGTGAAAGAATGTTTAAAATCAGGTTTGTGGTTTAGGCCTGTTCCCGTGGGAAAATTATAGCCCATGTTACTCCCAGAAAAGTACGTTTTCCACTGGCAAAAATTTTTTTTAAATCGGTAAAACCGGTAGTAGATATCGGAGTCATTCATTCCTCAATCCAGTTTATTCCCGTTCCCGTGGGAATTTCCAAAAATCCCTTTATAGTGGTTGCCTACGACATATAAGCCACCTACATACCATATTTCAAATAGCGGGTTCCCATTTCGACGTTGCCCGCACGCATCCTGATTATTCCTGTTCCCGTAGGAATTTCTAAAAAATCCCTTCATAGCGGTTGGCTACGATATATGAGACACCTACACACCGTATTTCAAGTTTCTAGGTGTTATCGTTTCGGAATAGTACGTATTTCTCTTTTTACCCAGTTTTTAAATTTTCCCGTGGGAATGAGATATTTTCCTGGAATAAAAAGTACCCTAGATGTTGACCCGGGTACTCAGTTATCTCCATACCAAATTTCATCAAAATCCGTCCAGTAGTTTTTGAGTGATGCGTGCACAACCAGACAGACAGACAGACAGACAGACAAAAATTCCAAAAATTGGTGTTTCTTTATCTATATCGATAACTATATACACTACCATTAAAATTTTCAAAAAATATTTCATGTACAGACACGGCCCCGTTAGAGTTTTATTATATGCATAGATTTGCTGTTATAATGGTAATACCTACACACTTTTTGAAAGGTGGACAATGGTTACAGTTGAAATGATACAGCAAGAGAGATTCAGGTACCCAATCTAAAGTTGCTCGAAAATAATGAAATAAATAAATAAAAGCATATTTACCAAATAATATTAGTTTGTTAGAAAAAACTCTCACATTATTTGTACCTACCCTTAAAATATTTGCAATTCATTTAAAATTACCTTGTTTATTATTTTTCAATCCTAGTTACTTCATATCCTTCAAGCCACAACGCTTTCGGATCGCACTATCGCTCTATTATACCTACCAACATTTCACCAGTATATTTTATGGAATCGAACCCGGGCCTTAAGAAGGCCGGCAGACATATTTCCAACAGCACTATCACTATTAGTATGAAAGTTATACAAGATGTAAAATTTTATACAAAAAGATAGGCGGCGACGACAGTGTCAAAGTAACAGCTTTCCTCATAAGGAATTGCATTTTCATAATTGAAAGCAAAAACCCTATCCATACTATTACCACTCCTTTTATATATTCACATCAATCAACAATAAATTTCGCCCAACAAAGTAAGCAACAAAAACTCGACGAGAAAACTATAATGCTTAATGCGAACAAACGATGGCAAGAAAATATAAAATTGCCAACTACAACTATAATTCTTGAGATGTATAGTATTTACATAATGCCCGTTAAATTCCTGGCAATTGTTGCAATAATGAGACAGTCGGCTAGACCGAGCAGATGGTATTCATCTGCTCACATATTATGTTTGTAAAGACGTGTCCATCATACATACAGTACGGCCGCTTTAACTTGGCTTCTTTGAACATAGGCTTCACCTGCTCAAGACCCCTCGTATCGCCAAATAGTCGCTAAAAATGTTATCGCGCAACCATTTGCTCAATTTCAGAGCTGCCAAGTAAAAACGGCGGTACAGTACTTCTAAATCGTCAAAAGGTCTAAAAGCATCACAGAAGATAGGGCACGGAAAGATTTATTAGTGATAATTTATTTTAAAATTCTTTTAATACATAGCCGTGGATAAAATTATACTGCTATGATTATTTAATATTGTGCAAAACTTTTTATAAAAGTCACTCAATTCGTCGAGCACCGCGCGGTTCCAATCGGCACCGTAACAATTAAAAATCAATTGTGTTTTATTTTATTGGCTGAAGAGGTAGCAGTGGTAAAAAGATTTAATGACGTAAGTAATAATAATAATAATAAATTGTGGGACACAATTTTACACACGGTTATTTAGTCCCAAACTAGGCAGAGCCTATGGGTACTAAACAACTGATAAACATACTTAAATAAATACTAAACACCCAGACACGAAGTCAACAGACATGTTCATGCACACAAATGTTGGCCCCGAGCGTCAGGCCCGTCAAAGTGAGCACTTTTTGGAAATTCAAAGAGGGCAACGCGCTAGGTTTTTTTTAGTAATTATTTTAATACGAAGTTACAGTGTGCACAAGCCTCTGAACCAATTGATCAGTATCCGGAGAATTGTCGCCAATTATTGGCACTCCACTTAGTTAGTCTAGGTCAACTAGTTCACACATTCTCCTGACCTGTGAGTCCTGTGACTAATGTTAAAAGTAATGTCACATTAGCGCCACATTAGAATTAAAATTTTGACGTCTTTATCCCAGGAGTGGTCGGTAAATGTAGGCATACCATTCCTTAATACCCATCTTTCAAAAGAATATTTTTAGGATAAGTAAAGGTGGCGGGAGTGAGTCTATCGCCGAGACCGGGT
This sequence comes from Ethmia dodecea, assembly GCA_963855545.1. Classification (NCBI taxonomy): domain Eukaryota; kingdom Metazoa; phylum Arthropoda; class Insecta; order Lepidoptera; family Depressariidae; genus Ethmia; species Ethmia dodecea. The sequence continues at coordinate 1,754,346 of OY979448.1, forward strand.
GCTTTTACTCGTGCCTCAGGGTTTTTCGTTTTTTCGATCGAAAATAATTGAAAATCAAAAGAAAGAACACCTAATGGTGATATTATATGATTTATAAGCGATGGGCTCACCACCACTGTCACGTATAGGGTTACGAAAAATATAATAAATAAACTCACGCCTTTTATCGCCGAGGGGATAGGCAGAGGTATTCCATTTCTGCATATACCCACTTTTCACGAGAATATTCGACCCCTAAACGTGATAGGTGGTGAGCCCATCGCCGGAAAGGCTCTGTTACACATGCCTCAAAATCAATCCTGAGACCGGGTTTCTTCACGATGTTTTCCATCACCGTCGAGCTAGTGATAAATACGTACTCTACGCAAGTTCGAAAAATACACTGGTCAAATTTGGTTGATTCTAGAATGAAATATCTTTGCGAACCCCATCTGGGACTAAGCGGGAACATATTAGCGTTACTGCGTTTGTTAACGTTTTCATAACAGAGAGTATTAAGCGCTCCATTACTCAGGAGGGCAGGACAAATGCGTAACAAACTGCCAAGTTAACAAAATCACCTTAGCGCGCGTTTTTCGCTCTTTGTCCGGCTAAACGGAGCGGGCAGAATGGGCAATCAAAATGCATTTTACGACGGCCACTCCGCTGCCTTGGGGTTGGCAACTGCTTCTTATTTAACGGGACATTTTTAAGTGTTGTCCCGCTTGTTTTGTTATGAGGGTTTTAGGAGTTTTAATGTTAGGTACTTGTCCAATGGAAAGCATTTTAAGCTATAGGTAGACTGTTTTCTCTGAAATTAATCTGAAATTAATTTAATAAATAAAAATTTAATTGTAATGGCAAAATGAATCTAATATTTTCACGAAACTGCCACCAGATAAAATACATTTTAAGAGTTATTTATTATGCATAGGTACAAATATATTGTCTTATGTATAACCGTCATTTTGCTAATCTGACATTTTGCGATGGTTCCACTAAACTGTTTGTTTATAAAAAAAACAGAAGACATGAAATATGTTAATTATTTAGATATCAATGTCAATATGTTTTCAGCGATGTTCCGCTTTCCCAAGACTTCTCAAGAAATAGTCCCGCAAATCCAACAACCGACACGACAACCCTACGCCAAGTATTGAATAACATGGCAATAATGTAGACAAAGGCAGTGGGACAGCGAATACGAGCGTAACTCAAGTTATGTTACATTGTCCCGAACGAAGGTTGTTTGAAACCCAATTTGAGATTCGTAAAATGTTTCCATACAAACATTGCTATTCATTCGGTACCTACTATATTGCAAATACGCTGTTGCCTGCGATTTCGCCCACGTAAAAAAGTAGCTTTGATGTATGAGCATTTGGTTCATAAAATATGCTCACGCCTTGTAAAGTCGTAGGCAGAGGTATTCGATTCCTGGAAATACACACAGGTAAAAAACCAGTAAGTATAATTGGTGGTGGTAGTTTGGTGAGTCTATCGCCTGACCAGGTTTCTACTACATTATAAGAAGCAGAAGTTGTCAAAAATCTAAAATAATTAGGTTTATTTATAGAAAGCAGCAAAAAACATAGGTACACATACAAACTTAATTATATGGTCCCAAAAGAAATTGTACTTAATTGCGGTACCTCTTGTAGATATTGGTACAAAATGTACTCTGCTTGCGCCAGTACAACCCTCACGTGACCAGTTTTATTTAATTTTAATCATGTCGATATTATTTTTGCTTCCACGAATCGTTAATTAATCTAACTAAGTATAGCATACATTGTCAGTCCTATTTCATCACTCGACTACATTGTATGAAAATGAATATTATACAATACAGTAGGATTCACAGCGGAGTATGTTTATTGTTTGTTTTTAACATTGAGACTCTTGAATGCAATATGAATGCAATTTAAAAAACTCATTTCGCGTTGGTATTAAAGCAGATGTTTCTTTTAATAACCATGTGGATAAGTGTGTCGCCTGATCTTAATTTGTGGTTCTGTATGTTTTGAGAATAGACAATATTGTTTTAGATCCTTTTTGTAATTACATATAAAGGAAAGAGAAAGGGAGAAAATGAGAAAATGAGAAAAGTACAATGAGCGGTCTTACTCATAACTTATTTTTAAAGTTACTTATACGATTTGCTAGGGAAATTCCATTTAGACACTGTCATTGATGTTTCCAATCTATTGCTCAGCTGTCATGTAGATAAAGAACAATAGTTATCGACCTCTTAAAGGTCGACTGACACTTGAGGGAAATGATAGTCTTATAATGGTCAAAACAATGCAGAGCTTAATTTTTCTGAACATTCTGAAATCAGATTTAATTTGCAAAACACTCACTGAGTTTGGTAAATCAACAGTTCAAAAAAAAGAAAAAAATGTGTCCCTAAATTTCACCTCCCAAAAATGTATAAAAAAGGGAGAGGGATAAAAAACCCTTCATGTTTGTATAAAACTCCATCACCAAGTCTTCCAACATTCTCCTAAAGATCCCTGCTGCAATAGTAACTAAGGTCTTACTTAGCGACAAAGATAGCTTTGCTGATAATAGCCATAATATATGGGCTCAGCGCACGAATCTATAAGGTCAGACCAAATGGGACCTTTACGAGGTCTGGAGTTCTGGACCTCTAAGATATATCATACAGTACATTCAAATTGCGACGATAAAATTGGTGTTATTTATTTGTACTTTTCCACCCTTGGATCTTACACAAAAACAACATATAAAAATAAAATGTTATAGAATAAGGACCTGCGGAAGTTGCTTAAATCCTCAAATAGAAAAGAACTGATGATCTTGAAACGGCTGAATATATTTTCTTATATCATATCTAAGAACATAGTCGCCGTCCAGACAAAAGCAACAGTCATCACCCCTCCGTATGTGTTGGGAGTTAACAAGCTTTTACATTACTGTTATCGTAAACGCCAGGAAGACGTCATATCAGAAAGTACAAAGAAAAATAGTATGACGTATTTTTATTCTATTTTTATAGTCACAGTTTGTATAATACTTGAATCATCTAAGGTTGTTCAAATATATTCAACACCCTAATAATTTATTCAATTCTTCATCATTCAGTCATTCAGTGATCTTCTTTATCCCTTGATATGACGTGAATGTTAAATTTACTTATCTACCCACCTACAAATATAAGGATGTACTGATGTAATTTTTCTTTTATTAGTTATAATGCACCTTCCTGAAAATAATCTAGCCGGCATGACTGTTAAGGACTTACTTCCTTCGTATCATGACATTTTCATAAAGTAAGCTTGTTTACATCTCCCAGTTTCATATAATTTTGTTGGCCCCTTGATAGTTTTTCAGTGCTATTAATTCCCACTTCAATATGCCCTGAGGGCAGATTCCCCAATTTACGCTCATCCTCAATCTGTGGGGTTCATTATTTTCGACCCAAATAAACAATTAACCTTCGAATATCACGTAAACGAGCTCCCTTTGTCAGCTAGATGAGCTCACGAAACGTTTAAATTTCACTTAGAAGCAAATGTGATAGTGCTGTTGAGGATAAGGTAAGTTAAACATAATTGCGGGAGTTACGGGACATGGGACATCCAGGTCATTTATCTTGCCAATAGACTAAATGTGGTTAAGAACATAATTCTTTATTACTGAAGCTCAAGTTTAAAATGACCATGACAGTTTATAATTTATTTTATTATCAGAAATGTTACTTTACTGCTGCGAGTAAGTAATTAAAATGCATTCTAATATGTATAATGATATCTGTAAACTAACCAAATTGAGAAAAGAAATATGTGGCCAATATAATTTCCCACTCAAGCAACCGGAAGCCACGGTCGGTGGAGGACCAAAATTGATCCTATTATGTCTGCTAATCGTTACTTGAGATTTCATTTTTTCCCGAACACATAATAATTAAGGAATTTGTAACTTTTGCAGTGTAGTAAAATATAACCAAAAATACTTTTACGAACGGGACCTGTGTCCCGTAAAAGTCCGCTTCGGGACAAAATCCAACCCTACATCAGCCCGTATTGAGCCAGCACCGTCTCGCCGGCGGGCAACAATTAATGTCTCAAAGCTGCTCTGTGTCCCGCTTCCTGCAGCGGAACATCCCTAACTCGATTGTGGCCGAAACGAGACATTTTGTGGATGCTACCGTTGAAGTTAATGGAAATTATAAATGCTTTCCTTGCTTCGAGTTATGGCAGCTAATTTTAGAGGAGTTCTGGGGATATTATACTCACTCTTTATCCAAGAAATAAAAATAAATAAATAAATAATCTCACGCCTTTTATCACCGAGGTAGGCAGAGGTATTCCATTTCTGGAAATACACACGAGACTTATTACACGAGAATATTCGACCCCTAAACGTGATAGGTAGTGAGCCCATCGACGTACCGGGTTTGTTAGACATGCCTTAGAATCAATTCTGAGACCTGCGGGTTTTCTCACGATGTTTTCCTTCACTTGCTTGTGATGAAAATGTACGTATGATTTTGAAAAACTCATTGGTACACGCCAGGTTTTGAACCCGAGCCTCACAGATTATCATTAGGGGTCCAAAAATGTACTGGTGAAAAGTTGGTTGGTAGAGGTAGGTATTCAATTCCTATAAATACCTTCGAATATAAAGGGGTAAGCATTTTTTTTTATGTGAGCGCGCCTCAAAATCGTTCTCGCGTTTAATTCTTGTTGAGAGCATGTACCCACCTTTATTTACATACACTTAACATACTTTTTTGTTGTGTTTGAGTCAATCATCATAATATAATGCACCATTAAACTCAGTCTGGATCTAGAATTGTCAAAGAACGTTTAAAATCATCAATTAAATACAGTTATTTTAAAAGATCTACGCGTCGTAATTGGCCATTTTCATAATAAATAACAAAACACCTGTGAATAAAATGATTTAAAATACCAAAAGCACATTATTTTTCATCGTTTGTAAAAATACCAGACTTTATAGTGCAGTAATAACATATCTATCATCATAATTAGCAAGCTTTCCTTATTGAGTAGTCACTTCAGTCGAATAAGACAGCCACATAAACCACTGTTTACCATAATTACAATTCTAAGTAGCTCGAAGCATGCAATAAACAATCTGACTATTCTGTGAGCCCGTGCCACATAAATTCCCATACAATCTAACTTAATAACTCAATATGACAATATTACCATAATTGTCGTTATACCGACTCCGTGTAACCGCGTCGCTTTCGGATGGGCGAAGTCGAATTGCATGCCTCGGGTCTCGGGTTCGACCCCCGCGTTGCCCAAGGCAGCTTTGTATTGAGTGCCGTAGATTGGATTATAATGTTTTTGTGTCTGGGTTAGAGGGGTACTGTATCTGGCTTGAGATTATAGGTACGAAGCATGTAAGTACTTAGTACGAGTATAATCCTGTCTTAAATCTACATCGACACTAATATTATGAAGAGGAAATATTTTTTTTGTTTGTTTGAATTGAAAAGGCTCCGAAACTGCAGAACCGATTTGAAAAATTCTTTCATCAGTGTAAAGCTACATTATCAGGGAGCTATATTAGTAACATAAGCTATAATTATATGCCCGTATTCCCAAGGGAACGCGAACTACGCGAATGAAACAGTAAAATGTATATTGGTGGTGTGGAGGTGTAAATAGTAAAATGTATTTCCAAAAGTTACCTATCGTATGAACCGTCTAACCAGTAAAAGAGAGATAGATTTTTTCACAAAATGTGTATTTCTATTGCTGCTAATAAAAATGAAATGAAATTAATAACTAAATGGGATTTCAAGAACCATGTTTTTTACCATACGGTGGTACTAAAACCTTTCTGTAGGCCTGTTTTTTAAAAATACCGAATTCTAAAATCGTAGACGTAGTTTACCGCCTAATAGTTTCCAGTTCCTACAATTTTCAAATCCCATCTCCCATCAATCATGTGTTATTTGTACCATATTTGCTCTAAAATAATCCCGCACCGAGCATCGAACCCCGCCGAAATCCGATACCCTAATCCCAGCACAATTACCGCTGATATCTCCAAATGAGAAAATAACCTAATGTTTTATGCCCCGGTTATTTAAACTCAGGGACGGATTTAGTTAAGATACATTTTAAAGTACCAGTTATAAAGTCAAATAAGAACTGCAGGTGTATGCAGGGAGTTTCGATATTCGATATCGGAAAATCTGTCGAACACTTTCGAGATGGGCTGATGTTGGTGTCGAAAACTTTCGATATTCGGAAAATTTTCCGTTGCTGTCAGAAACGCCTAGAATAAAGTAGATTCGACTTCGGAAAAATTTTCACTCGATCTGAATCGAACGGAAACGGTATTCTGTCTCCGTGAATACGCCTGCAGATGCCCAATTTTCAACCGACTTCAAAAAAGAAGGAGGTTATCAATTCGACTGTATGTTAGTTACCTCAGACCTTGCGACTGGGTGAACTGATTTTGATTATTCTTTTTTTTATTTGAAATCTGGTGCTGTCCGTGTGGTCCCATTTCAGTTTGGTCCAGTTCGGACAGTGGCATCGAAGAGAAAACCATATAAGAGTTCTATGTTATCTATTTACAACCAATCGACTTCATTTTGACGTAGGTACGTTGCTTCTTGCGTATACATTTGTGAACAACTGTCAAATTAACGACGTTTGCGATTACAATGCTAAATAGATAGATTAGGATAATTTATACCTAAAAAAACGGAATTCAAACATAAAAGACGTAAAAAGGTGTATATACGGAAGACTCCTCCTTTTTTGAAGTCGGTTTAAAAAAGGATGATAGAGTTTGGTTATAGGGTCAGTTGCGATCTGTTTCTTTTAAAGATACAAAATAATATAGTAAAGAACATTACAAAATCAAATCAGGCCATTATCAATGACTTACATTAAATCAATAAATTAAAATATGATTATAATAGTCAGCCATAAATAATGACGGCCCTGTTGGCTCAGTTTGCAGTGTCCCTACCTTCTGAACGGTCGCGGAGTCGATGAATATGTGTGTTAGTTTAGTTTCAGGGTGTTTAATATTTATTTAAGTAAGACTATCCGTTATTTAGTACCAATAGTACACTCTAGGAATAGGACTACATAACCAAAAATTCATTTATTTAATAGTATCGAAAAATAATTAGGTAGGTATGTCTAGACTACAATGCAAAGCCAGACACATCGAACCGCAGTCCTCTCATCTGGAGTCCCGTCAAATCGAATCAGCAACGATCCGCGGGACATATTGTTGCGGGACTCGAGATTGAATCCCAGATTTGATCCAATCCACCGCTGCACTGGCATCGCTGTAATTTGTTTTGGTAACGATATCTGGAAAGCTTGTTGACGTGATATTACGATTGTCCCGAATAAAATTAAGGTTACAGTCCTATTTCGTTATAGTTTAGCATTCATCGAAACAAAATAATACTTGTTTAACAAGGGAAAAAAAAGAGAAAACCTCACTCCTTATATGAGGACAAAGAAGTTTAAAAACAAGTTTTTCTCTCCAAGAGAATGTTTTTTTTCCAACCTTTTTACCCGGCATTCCATTTCTAGAAATATTTACGTTAGACCAATAGGTACCTATATTCTTTGGACCCCTAAATTTGATAGGTGTTGAACTGGTGAGCCCATCGTGGAATTTCCTTTACCGTCGAGTTAGTGATAAGTATGTAGGTACTATCGAAAAAAGTTCTGCCTGATACACCTAAGTGTAATTTTAGCGACCAGCTATTTTTTCCCACCCCCCGTGGCGACAAAGCTCTCTCTTATATAACAATGACAATTACAAAAAAGTGTTTCTTTCATTTTTGTGACCATTTAGTGTCGATGAATGGATCGGAATAGAAAAAAAGACGGTGTTACTAGCTTCTCATTGTGTAACTCTAATTACGGTCGGGGTAATAAAATTTAAGCTCACAAGCGACAATTCTTCCAAATGTATCAGGCTTAGCGTTTGATGATAGTACAATCAAGAGCACGCTAAGCTTGACACTCTGGACTCTGAACCGGCCCTGTATTCTATGGCGCGCAGTATAAATCAGAGCTCAGCCTAAACTGGTAGTGTACAGCTTGACTTGGTCTTGACTGCACCTAAGTTTTAGTATCCGGCGCTGGGCTCACCATCACGTTTAGGGGTAAAAAAAATACTTGCCGAAAAGTAGGTATTTATAGGAAGACAATAACTCTGCCGCCACCATTGGTGATAAGGGTGAGCGTACATAAAATCCATAGGACAATGTCTACCAACTGTAACTGTAGCATGCGAAACAATCGACACAAAATAAAATCTGGGCGCCGAGTTCGCAACACAAAGACATGCCTTGTGATTGTTATAAAAATCAGGGCGCATTAATGTTGCGCGCTTATTAATAAGCGATAGCGATTGTGAAAACCTAAAGATTTGTCTAAGTAGATTAAAATCTCGATTTGTCTAACGAATAGTTAGGCTTACTCGGTAATAGAGTTTTACGATTCAATCTTAGAATAATAATATAGGTTCGGGTTCGGATCCTATCGTATAATTTTTCAAAAAGCTTAAGTACCTACAGGTTTATCAATAGCTCGACGGTCAAGGAAGATATCGTGAGAAAACCCGCAGGTCCCAGAATTAATTCTGAGACATGTGTAAATAATAGATATCACCCCGGTCCTTCGATGGGCTCACCACCTATCACGTTTAGGGGTCCAAAGAAAATACTGGTGCGACGTGGGTATTTCCAGAGATAAAATACCTCTGCCTACCCTCTTTGAGAAAAGGAGTGGAGATTATTTATTTATCTTGATTTAACATTAAGATGATTTACTCCACCACCACCTCTCATGTTTAGGGGCATGGGCATAGCTAGGGGGGGGGCAGGGTGGGCCGGGCCCACCCTAGAAAGCTGTTGGCCCACCCTAGAAAAATACCCTTTCTCTTACATAAAATAACTTCATCCTCAATCCATCCTTGGGCGGATTCATGTCTGGGGCCATGGCCCCCCCTAGGAAAAATCCCTAGCTACGCCAATGTTTAGGGGTCCAATACATATAAATATATAGCTGTCTCACTGTCTGTACGAGTATAATAATATGCCTCTGTAGCTAGCCATATTTATCCGCTATCGCTTCCGCTGATACCAAGTCCTCAGCCCAACAGACCCGGGGTACCGGGCAGAGAGCGGAAATAATGCGATAATGCAGGACTCTATCAACGTTCCAATTAAAATTAGTCGTATTTTTGACGTCGGAATTCGCTCATAACTACATTGTACGCGCTGGTGCTCTCCTTCTTTTGTTATTTTATTAATTTTTAGCTGGGGCTTCGCGGATTCTCTTGTTTATTTAAAAAGTTAAAGAGAAATATCGCAGCCGCTCGCGATCGATCGCATGCGATTGACGCGAGCGGCTAATGCGACAAGTCAATGTATGAAAATGACAGACGGAAATGGCGCCATACATTTTCATACGTTGACTATTGTCACTATGTATGACGCAAGTCGGAGCGACCATCGCAAACGCTGGAGCAACCACGCGTCTCTGCGTAATTTATTAATTTAGCTTATAAACATGCAGGTAGGTATATACGATTAAAAGAGCTTTTTCTCCCAATAGTATCATAAACTGTTACTGCGGTATACCTATATGTAAACCCTATCTTAGATGAAGATGACTTTATATAGATACTAGCGGCCCGCCCCGGCTTCGCACGGGTGGATATTTGTTTTTTAAACATTTTGGGATGCACTTATACAGTAAATATATCTTTATGCAGAACATAAGATAGGTTATTATTTTTCAAATAGCCTGTGCCCAGCGGCGTTGCCCGCGCCGAATTCCTGTTCCAGTGGGAATTTCTAAAAATCCCTTCATAGAGCGTTTGCGAACGACATATTATTATAAGACACTTACATACCATATTTCAAGTTTCTAGGTAGGTATTATCGATTGGGAGTAGTACGTATTTCTCTTTTTAACCAGTTTTTAGGGTTCCATACCCAAATGGTAAAACGGGATCCTATTACTAAGTCTCCCCTGTCCGTCCGTCTGTCTGTCCATCTGTCACCAAGCTGTACTATCTCATGAACCGTGATAGTTAGACAGTTGAAATTTTCACAGATGATGTATTTCTGTTGCCGCTATAACAACAAATACTACAAAACAGAATAAAATAAATATTTAAGGGGCTCCCATACAACAAACGTAATTTTTTTGGCGTTTTTATGTTGATAGACACAAAAAACCACACTTCTCCATACTAACTTCAAACCCTACTTTCACCCCTTTAGGGGATGATTTTTGAAAAATCCAAAAACACGTGTGTCATAATTTATTTCTAAGAGTATTTGTGTAAAGTTTGAAGTTGATAGACGTAAAAAACAACACATCTCCATACAAACTCCTATCCCCAGTTTCACCCCCTTCCCTTATGGGATTTTGTGATTTTCGGAAAATCCAGAAATAGGTGTCTTGTTGTTTGTTTTGAGAGGTATTTTTACAAAGTTTCGTATTGATACACCCAAAAATGAGGGTTTTCCATACAAACTTCAACCCCTTCTTTCACCCCCTTGGAGGATGATTTTCGAAAAATCCTAGAACTAATATCTCATAGTTTGTTTTGAAGAGTATTTGTGCCAAGTTTAAAGTTGATACACGCAGAAATCACACTATCCCATACAAACTTCAACCCCCTCTTTCACCCCCTTTGGGGTTAAATTTCGTAAAATCCTTTCTTAGCGAGCATCTACACTATAAACGTAACCTACGTACACAAAATTTCATATTTCTATGTTCAGCGGTTTGGGCTGGGCCTTGATTTTTAGATTTAGCTTCTCCTTTTATATATATACTAGCGGCCCGCCCCGGCTTCGCACGGGTGGACATTTATTTTTTAAACATGTCGGTATAAACGTAAAGTAAATGTATCCTTATGCAGGACATAAGTAGGTTCTGTTTATTTTCTAAATATCCGATGCCCACGCGGAACCAGTATATTCCCTTTCCCGTAGGAATTTCTAAAAATCCCTTCATAGAGCGGTTGGGGACAACATACTCGTATAAGACACCTACATAACATATTTCAAGTTTCCAGTTGTTATCGATGCGGAGTAGCACTATATGTATGTATATGCATGTGCTCATGATAACAAACAAATTTCCCCAAGGAACCAATACATAGTGAATTCTCAAAAAAAATGGACTTTGTATAGACTTTTAAAGAATATACTCCCATAGGGGTTGATTTTCGGAAAAGCCAGGAAACGTATCTTATTATTTGTTTTGAGAAGTATTTTTACAAAGTTTCGAATTGATACACCAAAACATGAAGATTTTCCATACAAAATTCAACCCCCACTTTCACCCCCTTAAAGGATGACTTTCGAAAAACCCTAGAACTCATAGTTTGTTTTGAAGAGCATTTGTGCCAAGTTTCAAGTTGATTTACGCCTAAAACCACACTTCTTCTTACCAACTTCAGCCCCTACTTTTACCCCTCTAGGGGATGATTTTCGAAAAATCCAAAAACACGTGTCTCATTATTTATTTCTAAGAGTATTTTTACCATTTTTTAGGTTGATAAACGTAAAAAACAACACGTCTCCATACAAACTCCAACACCCTGTTTCACCCCTTTAGGGGATGATTTTCAAAAAATTTTAAAACTAATATCTCATAGTTTGTTTTCAGAAGCATTTGTACTAAGTTTCAAGTTGATGGTCGCAAAAAATAAACTTCTTCGTATCAACTTCAACGCTTACTTTCATCCGTTTAGGGGATGATTTTCGAAAAATCCAAAAATATGTGTCTCATAATTTATTTCGAAGAGTATTTATGCAAAGTTTGCAGTTGATAGACGTAAAAAACAACACGTCTCCATACAAACTCCACTCCCCTGTTTCACCCCCTTAGGGGATGGTTTATAAAAATCCGGAAATACGTGTCTTGTTGTTTGTTTTTAAGGAGTATTTGTACAAAGTTTCGAATTGATACACCCAAAAATGAAGGTTTTCCATACAAACTTCATCCCCTACCTTCACCCCCTTGGAGGATGATTTTCAAAAAATCCTAGAACTAATATTTCATGGTGTGTTTTGAAGAGTATTCGTGCCAAGTTTAAAGTTGATACACGCAGAAATCACACTATCCCATACAAACTTCAACCCCCTCTTTCACCCCCTTAAGGGTTGAATTTCGTAAAATCCTTTCTTAGCGAGCATCTACACTATAAACGTAACCTACACACAAAATTTCATGTTTCTATGTTCAGCGGTTTGGGCTGGGCCTTGATTTTTAGATAGATAGATAAGGTCATAAAGTCATTTAAAATTACTGAAAATATAATTATTGAAATAATAATAATAATAAAACTTTATTCTTGAACTATGTTACAAAATAAAATACAGTAACATATGCACAAAACTTACTACAGAACACAAATATTACTTGTGCCTGAACTAGGATACCCTGTTTTTCAGGCGAACAAGGCCATAAACATTTCTTTAATAATTACACATAATCACATACAAACTAAAATCACATAAAAAAGTATAAACAATAATAATATAACACAATTAAAATAAATTTACTTTAACACTACTAGTAAGTTCTCTGTATCTTCGTAGGACATAGTCATCAGCACAATTGTAAACTGGGTCAAAGTCAATGTTGAATATTAGGTACAATAATATCTTCTACTAGTTTATTTACATTTGCGTTTTGCGTTCTTGCGTTCCAATTTAGGTACCTAGTTTACGATTTAAGGTTAGTAGGGCAGCTCTATGATCCGTTATTGTCGAGTTTGTCATTATTGCAAGAGATGGGAAATTTAATTACAGAGAACTTACCTAAGACTTAAATTTAAATATTAGCTATAACTAAAGGTAATAAGTAAAAAAGATCTAAAAATACACAAATTGATGGCGCTCCTAGGCGCCTTCATAGTCTATAGAGTTGATGTACCTTTTTTCAGCCAATATTTTAGCAGGGCAGTCAGCATTTCCTGTTTTATGATTGCACGGCTTTTTGTACTGCATACATGTGGCACATTTTGGGGACTCTGCCTTTTTAGTGCACTCTTTAATTGAGTGGCCTATACATCGCCGCAATGGCCGCAGGTGTGAGCCTCCTCTCGGCATGATTTGGCCGCATGACCATAGTGCTGGCACTTATAGCACCTCGTCACTAGAGTGTAGTCTCTGACAGGACACAATGACCAGTTCACAAAAACTCTGTCTTTGGTTATAAGGGCTTTACGTACAGCTGATGGTACTTCTATTATATAATTGCAGGTCTCGGCGTCCTTCTTCCCTGATTTGTGGCTCAACTTGATGGAAGTCATAAATGATTCTAGTGACGAATTATCTAACTTATCAGCTAAGTTCTGATTATATATGCAAGAAAAGACTTCAGTTTCCTGCATAGACACCGGCACTCCTTAATATATCCTTATAAAACATTAAACACAAAATTTGTACGAGAATGTTTGTGAGTAGATCTACTCACAGCATCCTCGTCATCCACCATTATTATTTATTACATTAAGAGTTGTATAAAAATAAAGTTAAGATCATTACATAAAGTAATAATAATAAATTGTGGAACACAATTCACACACGGTTATGTACTATGGGTACTAAACAACTGATAAACATACTTAAATAAATATTAAACGACCAGAAAACAGATAGTATGTTGGCAAAACACAAATGTTGGCCCCGAGTGGGGATCGAACCCGTGACCTCCGACGGCCCATCATATAAATATATTTCTCGAAATGTTTTTTTTTTCTTTACATTACATACAGAATTGGTAAGGTCTCTTTACTAATGTGAAATATTATTTTAAGAGGAGAGGTTCAAAAGTCAAGCCTTTCTCTCGCGTGGGAATGTGGATATCTTGGCCAACATCTGATCTGTTGAAACTTTTGAAAGAACAGACAATTGAATTGTTTTGATGACTCCGGAAATGTCGAAAACTGAGGTGCAATTTTCAATACACAATGAAACGTAATAAAATATTTTTGAATAAAAAACTTTTGTAAGTACAATTGAATTGCGTTATTGAAATGGAAAATCTAGTAAATAAATCACAAGATTCTTATTTTTAAAAACTTTCCTATGCGCTGCACCAGAATTATGGTTATGTATTTCGGTTGTGTTTATAATGTGTGTATGAGAAGTTTGGATGGATTTTCAAGTGCGTTCCACTTATCATTAAATTAGTTTTGATCTCCACAGTATCATTTCACATTTTTACTCGACAGGCAATAGTGTTTTTGGTATTTATTTATTTAACGAAAACCGACAGCCATATAAAACATTGTAGTTAAAAATATTAAAAACATATCGGCCAATTGCAGGTTTTTACAGATAGAAAACAAAAATAAGTGAAGTGCAGTGATAGCCCGAACGGTTAAAGAGCCGGCCGAAAATCAGTGAGGCTCGGGTTCGAATCCTGGCATGTACCAATGAGTTTTTCAAGAACTTACGTACATATTTATCACTAGCTCGGCGGTGAAGGAAAACATCGTGAGGAAACCCGCAGGTCTCAGAATTAATTCTGAGACATGTGTAAACAGACCCGGTCCGGCGATGGGCTCACCACCTATCACGTTTAGGGGTCCAATATATCTCGTGAAATGAGATTATATCCAGTAATGGAATACCTCTGCCTACCCCCTCGGGGATAACAGGCGTGAGATTATTTATTTTTAATTTATTTAAAACAAAAATATCTACTGACACTGAGGACAGAAAGTTTACACACGCACAACAAGAACATTAGCTTAGATTAATGATAACTTACATACATTTTAGCCATATGAAATGAAATAAAAAGAAATAAAAAAAATGCGCTCAGTCAAAGAAACACCTCACCAATTTATGTCTCACTGAAGATGTATTGCAGTTAAATATGTCAATGTCTAACTCATTCGTCAAATCATTCACGCATTTGCTTGCACGCAAAAAGAAAGTATTATGTCTATAGTTGGATGATGCGAGAGGAATTGAGATATATGTTGCAGAGTCCCAAATAACCGGCGGTCCCCCCGGGTCGGTCGGTATGCAGTAATGCATTTTCCCTGAAAAAAATAATAGGGGGTTATATCTTAGAGATCTTGTGTCAGTGTGATTAAAAAAAATTGGTATATCTACATATTTCTTTTTAAAGAGGCTGTGGACATTGATTATGTAAGACGACAAACACATCAAACCTGCATAGGCTTCATCAATACTGAAGAGGACAAAGCGTAGTCTGCCAAGTTTGGACATTTTTCCGTCAATTTTTCAAAATTCAATTTCAAAGTCATCGCAGCCCTAGTCAGTGGAGTGCACTCCAAACATTTAACGATGCACACGGCTGTGAACTGAAGCGCTCATTATAGCCCAAAAACAGGTCGCGATTGTTACCTAACCGCCTATTGAACCTTTGCCAAAAACAGCTTTTAATTTGTAAATTAATTTTCAATGGCATCAGCTATAGCGATTTGAGTTTTTTATAATACCTAAAGTGTTATAGTCCATAGTCACCAGCAACATCAACCGTTGGACCGCGGTCCTCAGGCACGATTGGCTCGCCTGGAGAAGGTCGTTCCTTTTCACGATGGAGGAGCATTCCACTTCTGCTCATCTTTATAGGTATGTAAGAAACTATGCTGTGGTGCAACCTATATCCTGAATGACAGACAGATTTCTAAATGCGAGGTGTCGCTAGATCCGTTTTCATCTCCGAAGTGCTAAATTAAATATATATATTATATACATATTATACGATCATTCAATTCCAAATATAGCAGCTAACTTATTATTATGTTTTCTTACAATTACTTACCTCGTTTGTATATTTGCTAATGGTTTCATATTCTTAACAAAACTACGTAGCTTCAGTAAAGAATTTCAAACTGCCGTTCCCATGATGACAATGTATACGCAATTTTAAAACAAAGAAGCCATCCATTCCGTACGTACTTAACTTTTAAGAAAAATCAAACGCCACGAACAACTAACATTGGTTGCATAAAACCCACTCGATGTTTGAAGTCAATTACAATTGCAAAAATTATTCCAACTGACTTTCAAGTTCCGACTTTAAACGGTAACAAAATAGAACCCTCCACTAATCAAGTGGTCTCACTCGAGGGGCACAGGCCCTTCAGACCCTCCAAGACAAAGGACTAGCATTTCTCAGCAATTTAACTCTATTTTGCAAACAGCTCTTGAGGGTTAAGAGGTATTTTATAAAAGTCAACATTTAAAATGTATTTTGTTTCGAATTCGAGTGGAAATTCACATGGGAAGTTTGGACCCTGTTGTAAAGAAATTTATTAATTGTTTTTTTGTTGCGTAGTGTAATTTTATGGACGCATTTTGAAAGGTTAATTTTGTAAATGCAATAAATAGATTTCCGTGAGAAAAAAAGCTAAATAATCGACATAAATCTACCACGAACTCTGAGTACAGCTGAAATACCGCCGGCATTTTTACTTTGAAATGCAAATAATAATATTTACTTTGTTTATATTTAGTGATATCCTATTTATTGTTAACTTTATTATACCACCTATTATTGGGAATCATTTTTGTTGTTATTGTTCACCACCTTTCCAGTTTAACTAAAATTTACTGGTTTAAGAAAGGCAACTCAAACTAAAATTGGCTGACAAACTGTTAAATCTCACGTTCACTTTGCTGATAGGTTGTTGAAAACAATTACGATTATTTTAAAGAATATTTTATCATTGCGTCACTTGTTGCATGTTTTTATTAGTGTACAATAATAGTACATTATGATATAAGTGCGGTAGGTTGAAAATTACAGCCGAGGCGATATTGCTAGCCCGAGCCGTAGGCGAGGGCTACAACTAAGCAGAGGCTGTAATTATCAAAGCGCACGTATGTCATACGACGTTTTATAACACATTTGCGAGGAAATAAAATAAAACTCCGACTATGGTAAATGAATAAAAACAATACAGCGTTAAGAAAAAGCGCGCGGCGCGCATCATCATTCTTTTTTAAGAAAAGGCACAAACAACAGCCAGTACTTATTACTATTATAGTAAAATAATATTTTTGTGTTTTTGTTACAGATTAATTGGTTGTAATTTACTGTCAAAATTAATTAAATTAAATAATTATGTAGTTACATAAATATTTCTTTATTATATTTTATCTCCCAAAGTTAATTTTAATCATAAAATGTTGACAACTTTTTTGTCATAAAAACTCTTTGCTGCAGATTTTAAAAAGTACCGTTCGTTTTAAGACGGAGTATCTTGATAAACCGTGCGTTTTACTTTACACTTACCGCACTTGGGCGTAATGAGATAGGTAACGATATTAAAATTGGTGAAATAAGACACCTTTTACGAGCAAATGTGTTATTTAATAGGAGATTTAATAGTCTGTCAACTTATTTCAGTTTTGTTGACCTTTCGGAAAGGGGATTAAGGGGATAATGACTTTAAGTAGGTACAAGGTTCATGCAGTAGAGCAGTGATAGCCCGGGCGGTCAAAGAGTCGGCCGAAAATCAGTGAGGCTCGGGTTCGAATCCTGGCATGTACCAATGAGTTTTTCAAAAACTTACGTACATATTTATCACTAGCTCGACGGTGAAGGAAAACATCGTGAGGAAACCGGCAGGTCTCAGAATTAATTCTGAGACATGTGTAAAAAGACCCGGTCCGGCGATAGGCTCACCACCTATCACGTTTAGGGGTCCAATATATCTCGTGAAATGTGGGTATATCCAGTAATGGAATACCTCTACCTAGCCCCTCGGGGATAAAAAAAGGCGTGAGATTATATTATTATTATTATTATAAGGTTCATGCATGACAGGAGGCTGACTTCCAACAGGGCTCTAAAATTCTGTTTGTCTCTTTGTTACCATTTCACGGCGTAACCGGTGGACCGATGTTGATGAAATTTGCCAGGAAGATAAATAACACCTGGGAAAAGGCATTTGCTACTTTTCATCTTGGAAAAAATCACCAATGTTTATAGGTACCCTAATGTTAACACGGCAAAATCCAGTTGATCAATATAGCAAACTAAAACATCAATAGAACGTAAGCAAGTGAACAAAATGCGTCGATTGTAAGTAAATACCCGTAAAGGGATTGCTACAAGTTCACAGTTTAAAGAGTTCATTACTTCCCCGATTCGGCAAGGGGTGTAATATGCAGCGGGGACCGAGGACTGCCTTATGCAGCTATGCACTATAAAAAAATGGTTTGGTCATTTAGAACGTATGGATAAAAGAAGAGTAACGAAAGAGATTTATGGTGCGAATGTTGAAGAGGAAAGAGGACGCCCCAGCAGGACGTTCACGGATCAAATTAGTGACGTCCTTCAAAAAGCTGGGGTCCGGATTACAAATGCATGAAAAGGTTTATGGATGTGAAGGAAGCGAAAGAAGTATGCAGAGATCGATCAAAGTGGCGATTCACCGTCTCTGCCTACCCCTGTGGGATAATGGCGTAAGCTTTATGTATGTATAAAAAAATCGTTCATTTTTGTTTTTGGTTTGCCGCTCTCCACCCGGAGATATGAAAATATATATTCATCTCTCCGGGCGAAAAGCGGCGGCAAATTTCGGCCTGCTGCGCTAAACGAAGTTGCCGCTTTCCGCCTCCGTCAAGCAGAAAAAAGGTATACACACCTTGAGAAGAAAATAAGAAAGCCTCATATCACATGTTTTCTTCAATTACTTCAACCTTTGATTATTAACTCTCGATAAACTTGCGACATTCTGCATAACACACACTAGTTTGTTTGATTTCTCGCGATGTTTTATGCACCATCAGTCGCCGTCACAAAGTCGGTCTCAATTCGGCATTACGATATTTGCCCAATAACAGGGGCTGGGGCGAGAAATCTTTTTTGCTTCGCGACTATGACATGAATATAAAAGGACAAGTCTAGGGTGCCTCTCTATTTTGAATTAAATTGATTGTGAAATTTTGTACATTTTGCCTTGAAAACTGTTGTATATATTTTTCATAGATTTAGTATACCTACTAACGATATTTTCAGAAAATGACAGCATCTTTAAAAAGTTTTTTATGGACGAATGACAAAGAGAGATATGTAGGTACTTACCTCCGTTTTGAATTGAGAACCTCCTCCTTTTGTTGAAGTCGGTTGAAAAAGAAACGATACTGTTAAATTAAATTCAATGCCGCAAATAGTTAAAAACAGTTAGCAAAACCATCAAAGAACCGATTTTAGCTTTCTCGTATCAAAGAAAATCTGACGACGGCCATTACACGGAATTAGAATGAAAAAAAGAAAAAAATGTAAATGCATTTCCCGCCAGTTTCGTGTTGCCATTCAAAATAGGAACGTATTACCGCCAGTGAAAAGAACTGTCTCAAATTACTTTACATGCGTCTCGCTTTCTCTTGTAGCGCGGCATAAATCTGTCTCTCTCTAAGGCTATACAAACTCAGATAAACAAATACAAAGGGCCTAATTGAGTAACTAGTAAAACGAACGGCGCTGTCCCGTCCCTTCAAATACTGGCACCAATTTAACCATGCAGTTCTTAAAAAGATTTCTTTGTAATTTCAACTTTATATAACTGTGTTAGAGACTAGGATAAGGTTTGTAAGTTTGACGTGTAAGTTAGTTTTGGTTGTACAATTTTGGAGAGACGCTCTCTCAAGTGGTAAGGGAGTTCGACTCCGGTAGGGAACTTAATTTGTCAACAATTTTCGATATTTGAATACGTTTCGCTGCTCAATGAGCTTCTGTCAGCTTAAATTGTTTTTCTTTCTAAAATAATTCGAGTTGGCGCGTGCTTGTTAGTAAAAAAAATACATTGAATTACTCGTAGGGTTATACATCTAAACCTATCTATAAATTATTTAATACCAGGTTTTGTCCGTGTTTTCGCCCGCGTTCTGAAGAATAGGTATCACTCCTGGGTCCAACTTTGTCTATAGGTATCTAGCTCCGTTTGTAAAAGAAGGATAAACCAACAAACAGCCTTTCGCATTGTATAGGTACCTACTGCCTATTATAAACGCGAAAGTTTGTGAGGATGAATAGATATTTGTCACTCTTTCACACAAAATGTGCTGAACGGATTTTGATAAAACTGCATTAATATAGCTTTCGCTTAAGCATAACATATGGGCTATAATTTGCTGCCCTTTCATGGCCTATCCGCTGAACCGATCGTGAATAAAGCCGAGAAAGATAACTTGCATTTGAGGAAGCAAACAGAGTACTTTCTATCCTGAAATAAGGATAAAGTAACGAACCAAATCCATAAAGAACTAAAAATACAGACTTAATACTCAGCAAATAACAAAGATTGACAGAGCGCAAGAGGTGCGCAAGAGCACTGGACATCCGCCAATCAACGAGATGGCCGCTTCCTCATTCGGCGCAGGATGGGAGCAATTCGCAGACCACCGCCCATCGGCCCACCAACCCACAATATTGCTATAGATCTGTGATGAGGTATTTTTGTTGCCGCTATAACAACAAATACTTACTATAAAAACAGAATAATATAAATCTATAAAATATCTCTAATACAACAAACGTGATTTTTATGACGTTTTCATAGATACGTACGGAACCCTTCGTGCACGATTCCGACTCGAACTTGGCCGGTTTTTTTTTATATTTTCCCGTGGTAGTCGTGGTACACATAAAATTTTCCTAAATTTGGATTTCATAAAATCCGTGTGCAAAGATCGGGCAAAGTGGCGATCCATCGTCTCTGCCTACCCCTGTGGGAAAAAGGCGTGAGCTGTATGTATGTATGTATGTATAAAATCCTTAGAAATTCCATAAAGTGTTAGTACGTATAAAGATTCCGTTTTCTTTGAATTCTGTCGGCTATTTCATATTTTAACACGTTTAACACCTATAACGACATTTCCTTACTATGATGATTTTCATAGAAAGTATTCCGGATCAGCTGCACAAACGGGGAATAAATCGTTAAAACAACGGATGATCTACAAACTACTTTTGTCTGTTTAACAAAAGCCCCAATCGACATTATTTACCAACTAACAATTCAGTGGTCCCATTAGCTTCTCACCGACAAGACAACTACAATGGTATTGTGTTTGACGACTTCCCCTCCACCAATTAGTAAGGGAGGTGACACACGATCAATATTTGCTTGACACCTGCGTTTATTATAAGCTTTCCTTATGATGACATAGATTGTATTTTATGGCAGAATGAATGAGTATGAATGGTGATATATTATATTGACGGGCCCGTTGGCTCTGCTTCACATGATGAAAATCAGTGAGGTTCGGGTTCGAATCCTGGCATGTGCCAATGAGTTTTTCAAAAACTTACGTACGTATTTATCACTAGCTCTACGGTGAAGGAATCATCTTGAGGAAACCCGCAGGTCCCAGAATTAATTCTGAGACATGTGTAAATAGACCCGGTCCGGCGATGGGCTCACCACCTATCACGTTTAGGGGTCCAATATATCTCGTGAAATGTGGGTATAATCAGTAATGGAATACCTCTGCCTACCCCCTCCTGGATAAAAGGCGTGAGATTATTTCTTTCTTTTTCTTTTCTTGTTAACTCAGTTGGTAGTGAATCTGCCTTCTGAGTCGGAGGTCGCGGGTTCGATCCCCTGGCCAACATTTGTGTGCATGTCTGTTGGCTTCGTGTCTGGCCGTTTAATATTTATTTAAGTATGTTTATCAGTTGTTTAGTACCCATAGTACAGGTCCTGCCTAGTTAAGGACTAAATAACCGTGTGTGAATTGTATCCTACAATTTATTATTATTTCTTTCTAATTTGCGGCGACCGGTCACCGGTCAGGATACACCTGAAGTAAGTAATTTTCAAGAAAAGAGGCTCCGAAAATACGAGACTAAATACGAAGTATATTGTATAATGTGGAGTCTCAATTAAACTACTATCATGTTATTTTTACTTTCTAATATTTTCAAACCGCCACAATGAAGTCAACGTATAAAGTTATAAGGTTTAGGTAGACTTGATCGTGTAAAAGAATGCACGGAATTCAATTTCCAAAGTGATAACGTCGAAACAGTATCGATAATTTAAAAAAAACATCGAATGATTCAAGGTATTCGATAAAAACTATAATTCCATAGAAAAAGAGTAAACGGACTGTCGCTATCATTACAGGCGCGTTAAAAAACGCTACTCGCCTCCGATTTTAACTGTCATCACTGACTCAATCCAGAGGCAAAATAAGAGTTAAATAAAATAATAATCGGTCATAATGTAGGCGAAAGAAACGACTTGTGGGGAGCGAGCACAGTCCAAAGCTTATACATTTCAAGAAAGAACAAGAATATTATCTGCTACTTCACGTCCCGCTGTCTCATCCGCGACAATAAAACATACATTACTCCGGAATAGAGTAACTTGCAACAACTGATCAATCAGAATCAGGTTGGCTTTGTAATACCAGTCATTATTACCTCCTACAAACATTATATTTAATAAAAGTGGTAGATATAGACTAGTACAGACAATTCACTTTCTGTAACCTATCTTGAATCGCTTCTATGATAGTTTCTTGGTACCTAATGGTCTTGTAAAACAAAAACAATAAAAAAAACTAGCAATCCTGTTATATGATCAACATGATAATGAAATGTTTGTTAATCAATCAGGCAAAAACGGATTTGGATGAAATTAATAACACAAATAGTTTAACGCAAGGGCTACTTTTCATTCAGGAAAAACACCAAGGAGATGAGATAACCTAAAATCTACGGAGTCATGGCCAACATATAAAGTTCAAGCTTCAACATATAATAATGAAAACAGTTTGTGTTAGTGCACGATATTTATGACAGTACTAGTAATGCTCGCTCCCATACCCACTCCCAGTACCAGCCTAGCCGCAGTAGCAGAGTCCGTCCAGCCTTTTGTTGGCCCGTCACAACTGACTTTTGAAAATACTAACGACCAAACTGTTTTTAGAAAACAATTTAAGAAGCTTCCGTTTAACACGAAGTTTATTTAGCCATTGTGGCCAGCGGATCGGTTCAACGTCTAATTGTCGAAGAAAGCCAGACGAATACAGCGTGCTGTGTTTTTTTTGTTAATCAAATAAACATTAATTTTGGACGTTAAGACGGGAAGCAATTACCGTGGACTGTTGTTGAACGGTGGCCGGCCGTGTGTGAATGGGCAGCGTTGCTGTTGCAGCAGGCATTTGTTTTCTGTCTATTTCCCTACCAAAATGCTAAAAAGGAACCTTCGTAGAAACCTCCTTACAGTACTTAATCGTTTTTATTGTTGAAGGGCCTTGCTCTTGACCTCAATGGGGTAATTGACAGCATCAAAATTAAATTGCGAGTAGTCATTCATTAATAATATTATCCCAAAACACCTTTAAACATGTATTTAGGTTTTCAAGGAACTTTAAAAATAATAAAACAATCAAAAAAGTTTTCCAATTGACTACTAGAAACTATGACGTCACACCTTGTTATTTCAGTACAAAAGGAAACAGCCAAGATTTTACTTACAAGTGATTTGTCTAAGAAGTTCATAGATTTTTTACCGATTTCCGTAAATGTTTCTATGAACTCGGATCTGTTATTTCGTCACAAAACAAATTACCATATTTGAAATACTTTTGGCTCCCCGAGGCGAGGGGGTGAATGGAAGTCGCGGCGTAGGGTTCGGTGTCAGTGCAAGCAGGGATAAGTCTTTATTATCGTTAGGAGCGAGAAAATATTTTACTTTGTTTTACATGCTATAAAAATATGTTAACTTTAGTTTTAAATAGATACTAACTACGAAGAGTCGTACATTAATATCTAACGCTCACCAATACGCTCAAAAATAAATGATACTCAGTAATTTATATTTAATAAAAAGCATAGGCAATACCATATAAGTAGGTATGTTATATATTTATCATTATCCGTTTATCTCAGTCACATACCCATTCTAACGTAGTCTGAACGCAATCGCTTACGCTTAATAAGACCACCATTGTATTCTTATAGTAATTGTATCACATATAACATATATTGTTAGAAGTTACTTAAGTACCTACTTACCTACCTAGTTACTATCTTTTATCTACTAAAATGTAACGTCGTCGCTGTATTTTAGTATCACGTTCGGTGTATCCAGGAGTCTTAATGCAGTATTGTAAGCAGAGCAAGCAAACAAATATCAAATAAACACGATTCCGATTACAATTGGGTAATTGACAGTATCGAAATTAAATTGCTGGTAGTCATTCATTAACAAGTTTATCCCAAAACACCTTTGAACATTTATTTCAGTTCACTTTACAATTATAGCAAATTTAAAAATAATAAAACACTAAAAAGAGTGTTGCAATTGAGTACTAGAAACTATGAGGTCACACCGTGCTATTTCAGTACATTTTTCGTAGCAAAATTTTGTTATTACAGATCATAAAAACTAATTGATTTGACTAGGCAGGACACTACCCTATTATGAATAGAAAATTAAGCCCCTGGTCTATAAACACAAATATTGAAACGTCAAGTTGGAAGCCTCACCATCGAAAATAGAATCCGCTGTCACCAGAACCCAACCCGAACGTAATTGTGCGCGAAACTTATCACATTATCAAAAAGCGACAAATCGCCGAATCCTTTGATCTGAGCTGCTGCCTAATTTGACAATTACACCCGAGGGTGCGGGAAGGGCGCTTTCGACATCGCTTCGAAGCCACGGTATCGAATTCGAAAGTCAATGTGAGTTTTTTTTTTATGCATTAATGCAGGACTTTATTATCCTAACCATACATATTGTGTTTACTAATTATGTGATGAAATGCGCTACTAATTTTTATTTACCTACTTAATATCTACTTACTTACTGTGTAATTTTTTTCAAAAGATACTTAATAAGTTTTGTTTTTTATTTATTTTTTATGTGTAGGTAGGTAATACTAGAATATTTATCTATTTAGTACAATTTAATGATAGGTATTATGATGAAATTGCAATTTATTGCCAAAATTAAAATGAATTTCATCACATCCCGGCAAAAAAACAATATTTCCTTCAAGTGATAATTTGCAATCAATAACTCACGCATCTTCGGTTAATGTACTGCTCACAAAAGATCTAAGCCGCAACTTTATTCTATCGCCAACTTTCATCGACAATAGATTTTCGATAATTCAAGTTCGCTTTTCCACGTGCGGCCTTCCTAACCCCCATCTAGCTGACAAAAGAGTCTGATGACGCTGCCACGTGCCTATACGTTGGCCTATACCCACTAACCGTCAGTTAGTTAACCCTACGGCAGCTCATGATACTGTTACGTAATCCAATAAATGCAGATTACAGGAAAGTTTGTTACGGTATATAAAGAATAATATATTTGTTTTGAATGATTTAAAATTTATTTCTGGAAGTTTTTGCTAAGGCCTAATTTATATTAAAGCCTGGTTTCGTTCAACGTATAATCAAATCTTAAATTTAGCGTTGGCATCCGATAAATACCTACGTATAGTATTTACCTAACATACAATTCCCGAATCATATTTTTGGGATTTGTTATTTTTTGCAAACATAGATAAAACCATAGTCATCCAATCCAAACGTGTCTTATATTTTACCAATAAAATTATAATGTTAGTCCTGTAATATGATAACCCTACGGTGCCAACGCAAAACCGCGACACATTCCACTAATTTCCCCATCGATTCGCAGATCACATTCGCAGACAGGCCCATACAATTCGGTGCGCTTTGACACCGCACAATACGTTTCCTTGCTCCGTTTCCTCTCGACAATACCAGCTTTTATTTCACTCACTCGTTCATTCGAGAAATCACCGCGGCCATTATATGCTCATTTGGGGGTGCATTCATATGGCCGTCGGTGACACTTGGTGTTTCCGGAGCACTGGATCAATTAGCCGTTTGTTTAGAACAATGCGAGCCGCTTGCAGTTTGCTGGGATGCGGCGTGTGCAGTTCGTCGTGTTTGAATTTCGAGTGTCGGCTTACTCGAGTTGCTTGGCTCGCAGTCGCGGTCCCCCGGACCCGTCGTGAATGAAATCACGGTCGCAAGGGGTTAGTTTTTAATTTCGTTATAGTGATAATAGACTTCGGGTGCAGTAATAATTTACTAATCCGTCAAGTAATGCAGACACAATAAGATTATCTGTTTTGCTTGAGCGCTCTTATTACGTATTTTAGTAAATTTTACGTATGGACATCGCAAGAGGCGACTTAAGATTTGAAAGCGTTTATTCTAGACCTGTATTTTGTTAGTCTGTATTACAAGATCCAACATTCAAAGATTTAAATATTATACATAGGTACTAGGCCTTATCCCCGTGGAGGTTGACAAAAACGAAATCTAGTACTCATACTTTACCAGCGTAGGTATTTTACTGACAACTCAACGTGATTTTCTATTGCAATTCATTGCTGGAACTTTCTGGTTTTTTCACGATGTTCTCATCAAGATTTGTAGCAAAAAATAGATGTAACGAAGTCTTTTGAAGTCTGTATAAAGCCACCTGCAATTGAAAACCGAACACCTACGTAAATAAATTCGCTCAGCAAACGAAATTAACTCAACAGGAGTCTACCCCGGTGTCACCACTTTGATCACTCGCAGGTTATTTCGCGTTCGCAAAAGGATTTTTCCTTTGTCAGTCATCGTGTCGCGAGATGATTGACGGTCGATTCGAGGCGCGAGAAATTTAACACCACTACTCGTTTATCACTCACCAAAGTTACAAGCAAGCGATTCTGAGCCTTGCCACTTCAATAATAAAACAAAAGCTGTGTTTGCGACACGAGAAAAGTAACTTTGTTGCTGCGCACCGCGACTCACCAATCACTGCAGGGTTAGAATCGGAACCCGTTCAAAATTCAACTCTAACGGGTTAGCTCAAAGCACCAGACAGGTACAAGCGGCAGCAAAACAAACCGAGCTGTAGTCTAATAAGAGCGGAGGTTTAGTCGGCGTTGGAAAATGAGTTTCCTCACGCTGAGGGGAGAAGGGGGATAATTGTCGCGGGAGATTGCAGGATCAAAGCGCCCGTCGGATCTGGCTCAGCAGCGGCGCCTTTTGATTGTTTTTCCAGCAACGCAGTTTTTGCGGCGGCCACCTGTCCTGCTGATCGTAATGACGTTATTTACGACGCCGACTGTACTTGCTAGAGTGATACTATGCTAGTAACAAGCCAACCATCTGTGATAATTGATAGGATTTCTTCATTTGTTTTTGTACTGTGCGTTGGCTGTGTAATTAGAATTAAATACCGATCTTGCTATAAAATTGATGTCAGTTGCCCTGTGCATCGTTAAGGGAGAAATATGTTGCTTTCCAGTAGATTGCTATATGGGTTCGTTGCTTCTAAGACTGCCTAGCTAGTAGCCGTCGACTAATAGGTAAAGGAACTTTGTCATTATCAATTAAAAAATTAACAAACGAACTTGCAAAAACTTAGAGATAAACCTATGGCTTTTCCTCGTGCGTATCCTGGGTTCTCCAAAGTCTGTGCCTTCTTCAATTATTTGATACAGCACTTAGCACCGACTTCTGAAAATAACCTACAAAAATAACGTATAACAATTCACTAGCTCGACGGTGAAGGAAACCCGCAGGTCTCAGAATTAATTCTGGGACATGTGTAAACAGACCCGGTCCGGCGATGGGCTCACCACCTATCACGTTTAGGGGTCCAATATATCTCGTGAAATGTGGGTATATCCAGTAATATGTGGGTATAACCCCCTCGGGGATAAAAGGCGTGAGATTATATTATTATTATAACAATTCAAGACAATCGCGTGAAATACTTCTAGTAACACTTCTACCAAAGTGTCTTCGGATGTCTTCCAAACATACTTCAAGACTTCTCAGGGTCTCAAACTATGATTTTCAAAAGCAATTGACGCTCAAAAATTCCAGTAATTTTGAGTGATATTATCTTTGTTGACACACGTCATGTTAATACAGGGTGGTGTCTGTTTGTATGTTCGCAGGCGCCTGCGCCGGAATATTGTTTTAAACCGATGCCGAAACTTGAGATGGCTGTATTTGCTCAGTTTTAAACACGTCAACAGGGCCAGCTAGGGTTGGCAAAGGCAAGAGACAATGTAAATATTTATATGAAAACTTTTGTTATATTTAGGAACATAATAGTCCACTCATTGAAAGTTATTACTTACAGCAAATACGGTGAAAGGATTTTAAAGAATTTTTAAAATCGGTCCAGTAGTTTTTGAGTTTACCTATTCGTAACATAAATTAAAAAAAAGAAATCTCACGCCGTTTTATCCCCGAGGGGGAGGCAGAGGTATTCCATTACTAGATATATCCACATTTCACGAGATATATTGGACCCCTAAACGTGATAGGTGGTGAGCCCATCGCCGGACCGGGTCTGTTCACACATGTCTCAGAATTAATTCTGAGACCTGCGAGTTTCCTCACGATGGTTTCCTTGACCGTCGAGCTAGTGATAAATATGTACATAAGTTTTTTTGAAAAACTCATTGGTACATGCCAGGATTTGAACCCGAGCTTCACTGAGTAAGGCTATCACTGCTGTAACAAAAATACAAACATAGAAATCTTTCCTCTTTTTTATAGACTTAATATTATTTTCTTCTTAATATAATATTAGTATAGACTAGTATAGAAGTAGGTATAGACTAAACGTGCTTTTCACACGAGTATCCTAATTATTTTCGGTTTTCCACCAGACACGACGCGTGCCAAAATACCACTTCAGTTTGCTTAATAATAATCTTCAGAGCTATGTTGACCACTTTTGTTTTTCGTCAAATAACCTCGGTTCGGGGTCACCAAGCTCTCTCTAGCTGTTGAGCGACCTTTATTTAGTGTACCACCCTCTAGGTCAGTCAGCTGCGGACAGTGTCCACGTTAAAAGGATCCTAAAAATCTGTCAAAAAAGTCAAAGCTGTGACAACCCTACAAGGCTGTATAGAAACGTGAGCCGTTGTTAGAAGTAGTTGGTGTTTAAAAACAAAAGTCGGACACCCGCTCCTGTTAGCTCCCACGACTACACACAATAGTTTCAGCAAAAAACTAATAAAAATTCTTAATAATCCCTGAAGAGATTCTCAGAGAAGTATTCCAGATGGAGATCTGTAGGAACCAACTTTCATCCAGAGAAACCCCTTAACGTGAAAGGTGTTTTTTTTTTAATTTATAAAAGGTTCCTTAAATATATAAATATAAATTGTGGGACACAATTTGCACACTGTTATTCAGTCCCAAACTAGGCAGAGCCTGTACTATGGGTACTAAACAACTGATAAACATACTTAAATAAATATTAAACACCCGAACACGAAGCCATCAGATATGTTCATGCACACAAATGTTGGCCCCGAGCGGGGATCGAACCCGCGACCTCCGACTCAGAAGGCAGGATCACTACCAACTGAGCCAGCAGGCCCGTCTAAAAATTAAATCTAAATTATGAGTTTATTCCAATAAATAAACATTAGTATAGGTAATATTTTGTAGCGTGAAAACTCAGGTGAATGAATCGTTAATAAAGTCGATTAGTTTTTAGTTTATGTGTTGACTTTCACGAATAAAGTTTACTAGGTTTGACTTTTTAAAGATAAATCATGTAGTAGCACTCATCTACATCTATACTTCTACATCTACACTATATTACAAAGAGAAAAGATTTGTATTTTTGTATGCTTGTAATGTAACGAATAAACTCAAAAACTACTGGATTTTTTAAATTATTTTACCAATGGGAAGCTACATACGAAAAAGCATAGCAGACACCTAATATATATACCCACGTATGGATTTATATGTGATCTTATTGCACGTGTACCTTAGAGCAAAGTTATTTAACATCACCACACAACCATTATTCAAATAGAATTGGTCATTAAAATATTATATTGTAAATTTCCATTCACAGTCGCCACTGCCCGAGTCACCGCACCGCCCCTCCTTGTAATTATCAGAGATGACTTCATTCTGCCACAAATTATCTTTTAAATGCACCTGTTTTTGCCATTTATAAATTTATATCATGTTGGTATGCTTGAATTCTGTGAGTCACGGTGAGTTTCCAAAATATTGACCGTCATCAATGATTTGGTGTTTTTAAATTATGAAAATAGAATCCACGCGGCAACGCCTTAGGGCACCCGCTAGTCAGTTATAAATATGTAAAGAGGATTGCAAGAAAAAATGTCCCAGAATCAACTGTCTCATACACTAGAGAAACAACAAAAAAACCGGCGCCACCGATCGTGAGAATCCCAAAAATTACCAAAACCACTTTACAGATAGCCTGTAATTTAATACTTACCGTTTTTGCAAAAAGTTTTATGTCAAAGAGGAAGTATTGGCTGTTTATTTAGGCCCCTTGCTTGTAATGGAGAAAAACACGAGGCCAACGTTAAGCTATGTCCAAAATGTTTTCACTGCAAACAGACGATTGTTAACTGTTTTTGAACGCCCCCTTTCAAGATTGGCCCTTGAAAGTTATTTAATAATGCTTGAAGAATGTTATTCGATCAATTTTAATGCTGTTTTCATCTTGTGTGGTTCCTGTCAGATATTAACCACTACCATTCTAATACGCCATTATACTGTATGAATAGGCTTTAATTCACTGCAGATAATAAACGTGTAGAGACATCTATTGGTCAAAGCGCCGCGCCATATAGGTACACCTACTGCAAGCCAAGCACGTATGATGTCACAAGTTCTAAACCGCGCTATTGAAGTTTTACACAAGAGTTTGTATAAATAGAACTGTCTAAACATCAATCACTAGATCGCGGTCCCACAATCACCTCACCTGGCGGAAGATGTTCCCTTTTCACGTTGGAGGAGCATTCCACCTCCTATGGGTTGACATGGCAATCGACTTGTCATGCGCCGGCTTTATAGCACCACTATCACTTCACTACATACTTACTATAAAACAAAGTCGCTTTCTTTGTCCCTATATTCCTATGTATGCTTAAATCTTTAAAACTACGCAACGGATTTTGATGCGTTTTTTTTAATAGATAGAGTGATTCAAGAGGAATGTTTTAGTATTAGCATTGCACCCGTGCGAAGCCAGGGCGGGTCGCTAGTATAACATAAATGCAACAATCTAAAGAGATATCGTCAGTAACACCTAGTTCTTAAGAGTTAGTATTAAAATTTAACCGCCTACTAAGCGAAAACCTTCCTTTGCCAATTAGCTAAAGAAGATTATCGCCTGAGCCCTGACGCGATAAGATCTACAGAAAAGAACCTTTTCCCCTTCACATCGAATTACATTGTATTTCCAAATGTATTTTAATGTTTTTGGAGATGTCTTACCAAAATAGGGAGCTGTTAGAGAGGCGGATGCCGTGGCGCCGGCGCTGCGAGCCGTCTCGAGCAGTTGGGCTGTGTCATGCGTGTGCGCATCGTGGGGGTGTGGTGTAAGTTACAGAAGACTTACGAATCTTAGAATGTTTACATGTTCTAATCGTCTAAAGATATCCTCGTCAATATTTGCCACAGCATGAAAAGTCTAAAATTAATAAAATAAATAATCTCACGCCTTTTATTGCAGGCAGAGGTATTCCATTTCTGCAAATACCCACTTTTCAAGATTAGGTAGGTACCTATATTCTACCCCTAAAAGAGGTGAGTCCATCGCCTGACCGGGTCTGCTACACATGCCTCAGAATTAATTTTTGACATGCGGGTTTCCTCACGATGTTTTCCTTCACCGTCGAGCAATTGATAAATAAGTACGTAAGTTTTTGAATGCCAGGATTCAAACCCGAAACCTCACGCATGAGAGGCGGGCTCTTTAACCGCTGGGCTAACACTGGATGCTGCATAACACAGATATTATGTCACATTTTCGCATCAGTGTGTTAAACGCATTATATTTTCAGTTTTTTTTTTGCATTTTGTGTATTTCCAATGTCAAGTAATTTAGTTTTCAAGTATTTATTTTATACTTTAATCTTAGTTAAATCGCCCTGCTTCAGAGACCATGCACAAAAATTCAGTGTCTTCAACACTTTCTACCTTATCAACCGTAAAATCATAGCACTTTTACTGAAGAATTCGTTCTTGCAATCCCAAAAAGGACCACTAGGGATGGTCATCATTTTATCGAATTTGCCATTCACTGCACACTTTCACGGACACTTGCCACATAAACTATCACAAACATGAGTCAAAACCCGAAATATATACCGCAAAATGGAAATTATACAAAAAACATGACGTCCCTCTTCGGATTCCCGCCAAAAAGTCATTTTATGATCATAAATCGCTATTATCCAATAACTTCCACCAGCCGTCGGTAACCCGATAGCGCCAGGGTCGGAAGGTGATAGCGCGACTAACATCTCACGTCTCCTCTGTAATGAACTGCTAAATACAGTGTCAACACGTCACTATCGGATAATTTTAGTCACTCCGTCAGTACCAAGTTTATTAAACTCGTGAAAGCTGGAAAGTTTGATAAATGATTTTTATTTTTATATTTTATATTTTCCTGTGGGAGTGAGACATTTGTCCGCAGTAAAAAATACCCTATATATTGACTATCTATAAAGTAAATATTATCAATTACTCAAGTAGGTATATTGCTGCAGACTGATAGAACACACAGAATTAGGTAGTTAGACCGACAACGGTCATAGTCCACCAACAAATTTGCAGTTCCACAACGACAACTTAATTACCAATCCAGATTCTAATTAACCCCAAAATCTAAACCTGACCCGCGTAATCAACGTTCGACGCAAATTACTAGCCAGTAATGCCAGCAAACAGAGCTGGCAAACTGGTCATCTGGCAATCAACCCTTGGCTGTTTGCTAGAGCGGCTGGGATGAATTATTCATGCCATGTCACAGCTAATTGTAATGAAATTTGCGCGCCCCGCGCTCCGGGTTGGTTTCTATGGCGATCGGCCCACTGGCTATATACGGCGTGTTCAAGAAATGTCCTCTACGGTTTAAGTAACCTAAGAATCGTAACAATTTTACTTAAGCATAATATTTTTAAATAGCAAAAATATATCATCCTACTAATATTATAAATGCGAAAGTTTGTATGGATGGATGTCTGGATGTATGGATGTCTGGATGGATGTTTGTTCCTCTTTCACGCAAAAACTACTGAACGGATTTTGATGAAACTTTACAGTTATGTAGCTTATACATCAGAATAACACATAGGCTATATTTTATCCCCGTATTCCCACGGGAACGGGAACTACGCGGGTGAAACCGCGGGGCGCTGCTAGTATACCATAAATAAATCTCGGGACACAATTTACACACTGTTATTCAGTCCCAAACTAAGCAGAGCCTGTGCTATAGGTACTAAACAACTGATACACATACTTAAATAAATATTAATCAACCAGACACTAGACCAACAGACATGTTCATGCTCACAACTGTTGACTCGAACCCGCCACCTCCGACTCAGAAGGCAGGATCACTACCAACTGAGCCAACAGGCCCGTCGAAATATTCATTAGAATTATGCCGAATGGGAAGATAGATGTGTTTATGAATAAGCTGCGGTGTACCTACAATCTGTAAAGTGGCGACTACTTACGTAAAATATGGTTAAACTTCACATACCATAGCTATTTGACGTCGTTCTGACCCGCAAGCGATAAATGAAAATAAAAACAATAGTCACCTGTAATGTTTTTATTCTCGTTTATTTTTATCATAACAAAATAGGTATTTAAAAATATATATACCGTCGAATTTTTAACCTTTCTTCTTTTGTGAAGTCGTTGTATAAATACTTACTAGTTTGAAAAACTGAAAAACTAGTGCGGCATGTAAACCAACGCTAACAGCAAGCGTTAGAGAACGCAAGTCTTATTATTTTATTAGTTCACGCGCGATTTAATCAGGATTGTTGGTTTTGGTAAGTTAATAAGCGGGAACGGGTTGCCCCCGCGAGGAATGTGACGCTCTGACATAAGTGCTGGAGGGTTAACTCTGCATTGGTTATGGTTTCGCATTTTGGAGCACAGATAGTGCAAAGAGGTTTTAAGACAAAATAATTAAAATGGAAACTTCTTCACACGTCTTGGGATTTTGTATAGACATAGCGTTTTTGTCTACCTACTTAAGAACCTATATCTGAATTACAAAAACAGTTTTAGTGTACTTACCCTTTTCAAAAGACTGTCTGGTAATTAAGTACCTACTTATAGCTTCGATTAGGTACCTACATAAACAATACTTAAAAAATAATTAGAAATGTACCTATGTAAGTAGTTAGTTTGGAATGTAATACCTACCCCTGTTATTTGTATCTTGCTTGCCGTACTTATCTATATCTTTTGTACATTATCTTAGTACTAATTTATATTACTTACTTGCTACTTACTACATCTAAGTGCTTATTTTTTAATTCGTATCAATTTAATTTAATTAATAACAGTGTGCCATATAGGATTTGGAAAATAGACGAATTTCCATACGTACTTATAGGTAGGTAGGATACCTACCTAAGTATAAACTACATATATAACTGTAGAGTTTCATGAAAATCCTTTCAGTAGTTTTTGCGTGAAAGACTAACAAACATCCATCCCCCACGCACTTCAGCGCTTATAATCTACTATATAAAAATAAGTCGGGTTTTCCTTCCTGACGATTTAACTCGAGAACGGCCGGACCGATTTTGATGAAACTTTTTGTGTGGGTTCGAGTGGGTCCAGGGATGGTTTATAGCAAAGAAAATTCAGCATTGCACCCGTGCGAAGCCGGGGCGGGTCGCTAGTTTTAAATAGAATAAAACGTTGACACACATTGACATGACGACATCGTCATCGTCAACATAACATTTTTTTTTCAACTGTGAATGAATTGGTAAAAGGAAACATGACCACAAAGCCGGAGGTAAGCCGCAAGAAATTTCCTTATCTGTGGCATTTCGAAAATCCCCAGACAACTCGAAAGATCGTAACAAAAGATACAGCGAGCACTGGGGTGTTACTACACAATGTTATTTTTTTATACTAAACCACAAACTTAACTTTGCTGTTCGCGAACACGAGAAATTCTACGTTTCAATCAATGTTAGAGGCTACATTACAAAAAAAAAGTCAACGATTGACTATTGAAATACTTAGGTACAATATTACATTACAATAACAACCTAAGCTTTGTTTTGCAACAAGCCTCATCTAAAAAGACACATCATTTCTTGCGATTAAGTGAAGATTAAGAAACAATGTTACATACCAAAATCATATAGACTTTCAACAACTGCAAAGTTAAGTTTGTTTTTAATAAGGGGAGAGTGGGCGTTATCGTTTCTGTGTCCATCTATTTACTAATGACTTCCGGCGACAGGTGCACCCCTGCCTCCCCTTCTAATGATTCTTTATGCATTTGTTCCGTGTTAGATTAAAAAGTATATCCGCGGAATATAATTTCTTTTGTCGAATACTCTTTTGTGTTGTATCGCACTTATTTAGATAGGCGAAAAGTATTTTTGTGTGCAACATTCGTTTTTGTAATAAGATGCTACCTATACAGAAAAATAATATAATAATATATATAATCTCACGCCTTTCATCCCCAAGGGGGTAGGCAGAGGTATTCCATTACTGGATATACCCACATTTCACGAGATACATTGGACCCCTAAACGTGATAGGTGGTGAGCCCATCGCCGGACCGGGTCTATTTACACATGCCTCAGAATTAATTCGAAGATCTGCGGGTTTCCTCACGATGTTTTCCTTCACCGTCGAGCTAGTGATAAATATGTAGGTACGTAAGAAAAATAAGAGAACACAAAAAATTTATATAGTATCCAGCACTCTATTAAAAATGAATGGCAGATCAACATATACCTACCTAATATACTTAGGCAGGTACTTACTGCGAATGAAGTGTTACTTTTTTTTTTATTTGAATATTAACAGAAGTAGGTAAGTACCTAGGTACCTAAATACGGATCTCCTGTAAAAAAATTGTTAATTGAAGATATTACTGACATTCTAGTGATCGCAAAACTGCCAAACTTTTTAAGTGTTTATTTTTTGTTGACCCCCATATTTTCACTAAAGTATGAACAAAGTTTAATGAGATTTTATTTTTAACCTGCAGGAATATTTTAAAGAAATCTATGGTGTAGGTAAGTAGGTTAATGCACTAGATCCCTACATGTATCATTGAACTAATATGTATACCTCAAAGAGGTTGGAAGAAAATTATTCTCGAGAGAAACTTTTTCTTTAAACGTCTTTGGTATACCTATACAATGCGTAACAGAAAAAGCGCAATTCCTCATACACCCCAATTAGTAGATACCTATATTAATATAGAAAAAATATGATGCAATCGAACTTTAGTTGGGTCTAACCATTTTTCTTAAATATCGATTAATAATAGCACGATTTCCATAGAAAGCACTAAATTCAGCTAAGCTAATTAATTTTTGGGAAAAATTTAACACATATTAAAAATAGCTGAAATCGAATAAGTAATCGACACTGAAAAAACTAATTTCAGGAATTGTGCTTATTCTGTTACATGTTTTATAGGTAGTATACGTAGTAGGTAGGTACCTACCTACTAAAAAAATCGTGGTGGATAACATGAAACATCTTTATAACATCTCTTTTGCTCTTTTTTTTGTTATTAAAGCAATGGAGTTTTATGTTAGTAGTGCAGATAGTGCTAATTTTTTAATTTGCTATCTCCGTATGTATATTAATATACATCCAGAACATAATATGCAAGCGGAACTCCAATACATAGCAATTTACTAAGCAATTTGGCTAAACCGATTTAAATAACACCAATTTTAGGCCAATCATATCAATTACAAGTCACACTCATGCCAATCTAACCTCTAAGACAATAGACCTAAGTCTAAATTCCAACTAACACCACCATAAAGAAATAGGGTATCTATTACACAATCCGCATAAAATTCTCTCCGAATATGAACTCTGTGCGCAGGAGTTAGAGTAAAAAATTGTCTATGGTTTGCTTGAGAAGAAGTAGGGTATCAGTTACAGGATTGGCTGCGGCCGACCCCGCCCAGTAGGGCCGTATCCATTTCACTCACACCTAAAGCATAAAGTCCACCCACTAGCACATAGCGATGTAATCAATACTATGGACACATAGACAAACTTCTTGGAGCAATTGGCAGTGAATGGTATGCCTCAAAAGAAGAAAGGTTTTTAAAAATACTAATAAGAAAATCTAAATTCAAACGAATGTTCCATGATTTGACATTGGAACAAATTTGTTTGGGCTAAAAGGTCCACTTATAGCAACTTTTATTTGTGTAATTTTATTTGCAAATTAAATTATTTTCCGTTTATAAAAATCATAAACGTAACAGCCACATTAAAATAAAATATACCTAGGTAGTAAGTAAGTTACATGCTTTTTTCTTTAATAAAATATTCTTGCCGACGGCAACTCTAGGTACCTACTATAGGTATAGTGTCAATTTATTAGACTTATAACCTTATAAGTATGATTTATGCTTGGATCATGAGATAAGGTTAAAAATAAGAATATCTTTTCAAATGAATATTACTTACCTAAGTAAGTTTATAATTTTAAGATTATATTCTTTCAATTCACAACACAGTCTGCGTTGGTTATTGTTAGAATTGTTAAGCAAATATTTTTTTCTTACAAAAGACTCGCGAGACACGATAAGGGTTCGCCCCTGGTATATTTTAATCGTATTAAAAGCATTGCTGGAATGATTTTATCTACAATACAAGATATGTAGGCTACCTACATGTCTGGTACCTACCTATATCTATAATTTAATGTGATGTAAGTAAACTCATTTGAACATTAAATTATGTTGGATCAACCATAATCAAAGAATATGTAGGTAGGTAGGTAGTACTTAGTTACTTAAATATATTTCAATTTACATTATTTATGGTCATCAGTTTTTTTATTGTTAGGTGTGTGTTGCTTTCAATGTGCGATTAAAAACCTACTGAATCATCTATTTTCGAGGAAATAGGATTATTCATTAAATGAATTCCTTATTCAGCATTTCAGATGTAAATTTATTTAAGAGCACTTCAACTTGAGTGCAATATTCAATGGAATTATTCAATATTTACCCAAATATCAGTTTGGAGTACCCCAATTATAATTCAACGCATCATTACGCTATAACGGAGTCACGCTCGGTCCAGTTGAAATAACACGCAGCATCCCGTGTGTTTTGATAGCCATCCCGTTTGGACGAGAATGGGCGCAGTTACCTCATCGGACGTGACCATAGACAATGCGATCGAACTTTTTACCGAGTGGCCAAGCAAGAAAGACTACTGGTATCAATGACTTTTGTGTGTAGTTTGGTCAGCTGTCCGTTTTGGGGAATAAAAATGAGTCGCCGATAATCAAATTATTGTCTACTTTTTATAGATACGCCTTTGACCTATCACGCACTTCAAAATAAGTATTCAGCACCAAATTAAAAGTAGAAGTAGGTAAGTAGCTACTTGCTTGCTTAACGTTCATTGATTGAAAATGATAAAATTGTTAATAATACCATCACTATCGTTATCAATATCAATCAACCCACAGCTGAGCTAGGTATTAGTCTGTCCTCAATTCCTCAGAGGTATAAGAAAAAAGTCGTTAAGCCATGTCAGTTGCCCTTGGGTGGCATCAAAATTCCGACAGTTGGGTGACCATTAGCCAACTCTCTCGTAGAAGATTACCTATCGTCCATATTCCCCTATATTATGTGAATTGATATAAGTAGCTTACATAATAATATATTCTAAATAAATTACTAGTCAATTTCACTGAAGCCGAAAGTAAGTCACTACTTACCGGCTGTAGGTAGTACCTACAGCTGGTTATTCTCTTCCATCATTCGAAATTCAAATTCGAACCATAAACGATCTAGTAGATATCTAATCTTCCGCGAACAAAATGGCGGAGACTATAAATAGGCAGAGTAGTAAAACGTTCCCGCTTGAATCGCAACGGAAGCGGCCGCCCGTTTCCGCTGCAGACAGGCTTATCATTTCCCGCGGGATTTATGGGGTTCTTTAAATGGGGAAATATGACGTTATTTTATTGTCTTGCACTATCTGAGTGCTCTGGAAAACTAGATTTTCTGTGTGGATATTTTCGTCTACAACATAAAAATTAAATGTGTTTAATAAACAATTTACAAGAATATTAAAAATAACCATACGTAGGCAGGTAGGTACGTTATTCTTTCCTTCATATAACCATTTACATTGACCGCCATCATATTTTAATATTTTGTTCCACTGCTCTACCTCTTCAAAATATAGCATCTAGCGCCATCTGTTTATATGAGGGTGAACTAACTTGTATTTTTTGCAACAAATTAAGGTAAATTCTTTACTTAATTACCTAGGTACCTACTTAACCAATTTAATAATTTAACTCTAAATTACACTTTAGAGAAACAACTTTTACCTCGATAATTATACATTAAATTATCCCATTGCACATGAAACTACGTAAAACAAATGTAAAAATATATAATTAAAACAATAAAGTCGCACGATTTTAGAATATATTCGAGACCGTCAAGTTAGAAGCCTCACCATGGAATTGAGCTGTTCTGATCAAACTCAAGACAGCAGCCTCACTGACCGACCTAAATATCTCCGAAAGTATGATAGCACTATTTATAGGCTTCGGGCACTATTTAGAAAGAGTTGTTTGGTATTATCAGAACAGCTCAATTCCATGGTGAGGCTTCTAACTTGACGGTCTCATATGTTCTACATTAGTGACGTCATAAAATTGTACTTAGTAAAAAGTCATTAGGTAGTAGGTATGACAGAAAGACTAGATTGTGTTGTCCTGTCAAAATTTCATATTCCTTAGCTTACATAACATTTGTATTTTTAAATTAATGTGGGATATCAAATCATTTATTTGGTACCTATATAGTATGTAACTAAGTCTTTTTTTATATAATTTGTAAAAAAACTTTTGGGGTTCAAGCGCAGGAACTACCATATTGTGCAGTCGACCCCACTTCGTCTGCAGCTAGACAGACAAGAGTCTAGAATTCGGATAATTGTCGGCTGAAGCACGTTTCGCCGTCGGGTAACGAAGCCACTCGCCGGACGAGCAGCTGCCTGTCACCTCGAGAGGTCCCGAGATATTTCACTCAAGTTTTTGTTTTAAGTGGGTGGATAATTGTGAGGTACGCGGTGGGTGCGCGCTATATTTTTGGTTAATTAATAGTGTGAGTAATTATGTATTTGTGAATGGCGCGATGCTGTTACTGATATAAATAAAATAAAATAAATCCATTTTTACTTCTATATTTCGCGAGTTGCCTAACTACCATACAGAATAAATATCACAAAAAAGTTATTTTTTTTTACCTTACAAGCTCGCAATGACAAACATAATCTCTACCTATTTTTTTAGCCACGGAAAATCAATTACTTTATAATACGCGTGAAGTGATAAATTGAGTGTTTCGCTCGGCATCAAAGTAATTCAGCGTCTCGTAGGTATGTATGTACCTTTGAAACCCTAGAATCAGATTCAACTTTTATAGCGCTAGTAGGTAAGTAGGTACTTATAATAGGTAAGTACCTACTTGTATTGAAATTTGAAACCTGAGCTACCGAAGGGTTTGATTTGTAGAGTCAAGAGCACATGCAGCTTTACACTTGTAGTGCGAGTCTAACCTCTAAGGCGATTGTTATAGTACATTATGATATAAGTGCGGTAGGTTGAAAATTACAGCCGAGGCGATATTGCTAGCCCGAGCCGTAGGCGAGGGCTACAAGTAAGCAGAGGCTGTAATTATCAAAGCGCACGCATGTCATACGACGTTTTATAACACATTTGCGAGGAAATAAAATAAAACTCCGACTATGGTAAACGAATAAAAGCAATACAGCGTTAAGAAAAAGCGCGCAAAGGCACAAAAAAAAACACCCAGTATTACTAATAAAGTCAATTAATATTTTTGCGTTTTTGTTACAGATTAATTGGATGTAATTTACTGTCAAATTTAATTAAATTAAATAATTATGTGCATAAATATTTCTTTATTATATTTTATCTCCCGAAGTTAATTTTAATCATAAAATGTTGACAACTTTTTTGACATAAAAACTCTTTGCTGAGATTTTAAAAAGTACCTTGATAAACCGTGCGTTTTACATTACACTTACCGCACTTGGGCGTAATGAGATACAATACGATCTTGAAATTGGTGAAATAAGACACCTTTTACGAGCAAATGTGTTATAAAGAACGTTACAACGTCCAATGTGCCAAGCCCCACGTTACAGGCTCTTCACTGTACTCTTATACTTGTTTCTGAAACCGGAGGTTAGAGTTATACCTGGTTATACTAACCTCTAGCTTAGTACCTAGATTCATTAGGGTAGGTAGGTAGTAAGTATTAGCACAGTTTAACAATCATACAGTTGGTTATCGCCTTTGTGAGCGCGCGATGCCGCTGCCGGCGTAGGTATTGACGCCGTCCTACGTATTTATGCTAGGGTTGTTACAAAAATGTAAACAAAATATTTTTTAGTTACAATCACAAAATCACATATGAAATAAAAATGAAAAAAAAAAACATTTTGAATGCACACGAGCAATTATTATTAAAAATGTATGTTATTATAAATAAATCATTTAAAGATGTTGCACTGCCAGATATTTCCGCGACACTATTTTTGGGAGTATATTAGTTGGGTCAAATAAAAAGTAACATTCTGTGACCGTGCTACTATCAAAAATTACTAAAGATCATAATAAATAAGTGTTCACTGACCCGCGATTTATTACGCGCACTGCGAGAAAATCAACTTGAATATGGCCCAAAAACAGTTATTATTATTTAATATCTATTATGGATATGTCGAATAGATCTTTGGAAATTGTTGTAAAGACGGTAAAACCATCATGATGGTTTTGTTCTCGTCACAACTCGGATTCACGTCAGCCCTTGACGATTAACCTGACAAACTACGCGAGTTTGTATGAAGCGGCCCGCGTCGCTCGCTTCCCCGCAAGGCCCCCTCCGTTACTCTGCACAAGTACATTCGTGAGCCAACTGTATGATTGTTAAACTGTGGTATTAGTGAGTAAAACCAATTTCATACATCCACTTATACATGTACTCGTTGTTTGTAACAATCCCGATCCCCTGCCCCGGTTATCCGCGTTCCTCTAACGAAGTCAATTTGCCGGGCGAGTGTCCCGGGCACTTCCCGGGCGTAATGAAGCACTCAGATGACCTGTCCTCGTTTAATATTCTAGTTAACAATTAATTTTCATCTCAACTTTTGTTTCATTGGCTCTCTGACAAAGTTGATTAGTTATTGGACATTGTTGAGAAGAATGAGGATGGTTTACTTGAAAATACTAAAATTAATACTTAATAAATGATTTTTATTGGTTTTACAGCTTATCGAATTTTAACTTTCTTTTGCTTATCCAGCAATCGAGCTGAAATTAGTAAGTACCAGTTACCTACGTAAAAAGTTTATGGAATTCAGCCTGCTAGATTTTTCTTAGTACCTCAGTTAAAATAAGTTGATAGGTATAGGTAGTACCTACCTATTGTACACTTAATTAAATTTTAGTCAAATTAGGTCACATTTTAGTATAGCGACAACTGACAAGTCTTAAAACAGTAAAATAATAAACTGTATTTTCATATCACTTGCTCAAAAAAGTGACATTGTATGCCAAAAAAGCGAACATAACAATAGTAATTTTTAATCTGTTAAAAACATGGAAAAAAAATTGTACTGAATTTCATTCATCCTCTAGGGGGAGAATGTGATTTAAATTTCGAATACTTACCGAAATTTATACTGAACTACATCTGTGTTTACACCATTGAGTTTGTATATAAAGCATTATACATCTTTTTGAAAAAGGAATACGCATAATTTATTATGCAGTTATGATTATTAAATAAAATTACGAAAACTGACTAGGCCGTATGAACTTGATGCCTTTGCTTTTTCGACAAAAAAATATTAGTCTAGGAATTTGCCGCGTTTTTGTTTTCTTCTAATACTTAAACGATAACAAAATCCAAGGAATATTATTTAAAAACTTATGAAGAATTTTCAACGTGGAGAAGTGCGAAAGGCCTATCAATTTCAGAATCAGTACTTCTTGTCTTTTAACTTTTACTTTTAATAATCATAATTTTTAATAAATGCTTATCTCATATTAGGTATTATTGTGTTTATTTTTTCGCAAATGGTACGAAAAGTAGAGTATTTTCCTCGGTGATAAAGCTGTCTTAGTCTTGGGTGAACTTAAATCCCTCGCTACACTCGGGACTCGTCTTAAATCAATCTCGAGTTTTTAACACACCCTCGCTACGCTCGGGAGTAAACCTCGAGTCCTTCGTTACGCTCGCGATTTAAATCGTCACCCGCGACAGAAGACACTGCTTTATCCCCTTGGTTAATAATCTACTATTAACTTACCTTTGCTAAAATTAGCAATCCAATTGAGAAATTATTTCTTTATTTAGTGTTATTAAAAAACATAAAAATGAAGTGTTATTTATACCTATGTTGTAACTTAGTTAAGTTACAATTCACTAATGTGCATAACTTTAAAATAAAATAGGTAGGTATATGTATGCGAAACATAGGTAGGTAGGTACCTACGCGTGTAGGTAGTAGAGTAGGAAGGAAGGAAGTACTAAGAAAGGATTTTTCAAAATACCTACGAGATTAAATAAGCGATGATAATAATAATTATGGAAGTCGTATTTTTTCCAAATCTCATCGGCCATTGAAGACGCGATAGCCTACACTTAGCATGTCGAGGGTTACAGCTTTCCTCAATTAACGGAAAGTAGCATTAGTCGATTATTAGCAGTAGTCGATGTAAGTAATTTAATAACCAGCCAGACTCAATAACTGTAGCTTCACCCTACAACAAAATGGCGTCACATTCTACCTCCATAACCATAGCATAGATAGCTTTTTATAGCAACAGCATAAAGTTCACATTCCATTAAAACTCGATTTTAAAAACAAACAATTGTAGCTAACACCTTTTTTAAAGCAACGGAACAAAGTTGAAAGTCCTATAAAATGTAACAAAAG
This sequence comes from Ethmia dodecea, assembly GCA_963855545.1. Lineage (NCBI taxonomy): Eukaryota > Metazoa > Arthropoda > Insecta > Lepidoptera > Depressariidae > Ethmia > Ethmia dodecea. The sequence goes on from OY979448.1 coordinate 1,798,406, forward strand.
TAGACATTACAATGTCAATGCACATGTAATAATGATTCAATGCAGTACATAGATGGGTGTAAAATAACGTTTTAAATAAATCTTTGGGTAGGGGCGCCATAATAGCTGTTGCAGCGCGTAACTGACGCACCCTCGAGAAAATCAAAATGCGAGGACCACGATACAAGAGTGAACCAGACATTTAATACAAGACCTAGAAGAAACTTGAAATATGCACAAGATTTCCTTATATTACGCAGGTAGGTAATTGAGTACTAAGAAAAGAGTTACAAAAATTGGGAAATGAAAGTTTTCTGTAAGTTCGCCATATTTCTGAATCCCATTGGACAAACGGCTAGTGCGAAATTTAAACGAACGTACGAAAAAAAGGTTTGTCATAATATAAATAGGTAACAGAAGATTTTTTGAGACGACCGGAATAGTAGACATATACGTAACACAAACCCAGAAATTTGAAGATAATCTGATAGTAGAAATTGAATTACTCAAAGCTACCTGTACGTAGTACCTAAAGCGCGTATACCTAATTTGGTAGGTATTATCTAAGCAGGTAATGATCGAGCATTAGATAAGTATAGTTAACTTTTATATCTGCCCGGTCAAGCAATTATTAGAAGACATTTATTAGAAGGATTATCTATTGTCCTCATTTACCTGCGGGGCCAGTATTTTATAATACCAGCTGTATAACTAAATTATATTCAAATTCACTTACAGACAAAAGCGAATTAAGACCAAACAAATTATGAAAAAAAAAAATGTCCTCTCGACTCCATAGCTCCCAGCCTCCACTACACAGCGCTCAAACGAAGTTACACAGTCAAGTAGGTAACGAGTGGCCCTAGCCATTGTGCCCTAGCACGTAACAGCCAGACGTAGGACGTAACTCGTAACGCGGTTACCGACCGCCCGCCGGCGCATGCTAATGCCGGGGGAAGAAAAAAAGAAAAATTGGCGGCAGAATGTTGCTGGCAGGATTGCGAGGGATCCGTAGATTTAAGTTTGAAATTCGAATCAGTGCAAAGTACAGTGCTAGCACACACTTTTGCAATATTTTTAGTTCATAATTCAAATTCGCTTCGGCACTTCGCTTCGGTTTATCAAAATAAATTTTATCTTACAGGAGAGCATGATATCAAAATGGAATACCCAGCATAATTGAAAAATATGTAAAAAGTCCATTTTAATTTAAAAAAAAAAACATTGAAATCTATCGTATAAATAGCAATTTTCATTTACTTATATTTTGGCATATAAGTAGCTAAGTATCATAGATACTTAGACGCATTTGAGAGGTTGGTTTAAATGGCATAGGAATTAAAAGAAAAGTAGATAGACAAGAGTAGGTATCATAACAGTCCATGAGCTAATAAAAAGTCAAGGACATCTAAACTGCAATAAAAAAAAACGGAAAAACTATGTTATCCCAGAAGATCAACACCAATTTGGTTTACAGGCCCCTAAAAAGGTAAAAACATGAAACTGTCCACGACGCGGACGGACCCATCAGTAAACTGAATTTTGCTTTTTTCTTCATTTCAGAACGGACGGCTGCACCGCACGGATTTTTGAGCAAAAAATGGCGGACACTTTTTGGCCACAAGCTCCGCTCTTCAAAAAGTTAACTGGACAGACACTAGAAAGAGAAAATAGACATGTCTACTGAAGTTAAGTGAGTGAACACCATAAAGGATAGATAACATAGCTATCTTAGATATTAGACGAAAAGAATGACATGGGGTTGATGACGATTGACAAAGATTCTAAAAGTCACATGATGACGAAAATGAAAATAAAATAGTACATTATGTATGATACAAGTGTGCTAAGTTGACCTAGCGAAAGCGAGTGCGCCATAAGAAAGCCGCGTATATTATGGTTACAGGCACACGTGTTTCATACGATGTTTTTCAACAGACTTGCTCAAAACGACGTTTTTCCGAGAAAGAATGAGCGTTCTTGACGGTTTTCCATTTTAAAAATTTTTCATAGGCCGCTAAATACATTTCACTCGATTTTGATGGCAAAAGACTATCGCACGCGTTTTTCGCCTCGTTACGTATGTCCGGCGGAGTTAATAATAGGTTTTCTTTATGTTCTTCACTTGAAGTAACCATTTTCGTTAATATTAAACTTCACAATTAATCCAAACTTCGTCACAGCCGACAATTATTTACGAAAAATGGCGCGTTGTTTTTTTTTCTTGCCGCAATACCATTGCGCGCGCAAGGCTAAGGTGCGAACTAGATCGGCCAACAGCCAAGATTAAAAATATAATTAAATTTAAAAGTAATGTTTAAAACAGAAATTACAGAAAACTTTAAATGAATTTAAGTTATTTTTTAATAGTAAAGCTGGATTTACCATTTACTGTTATTTTTCCCATAAATACTGTTTGTTGTTAAAATAAAAAGTTATAACCCGACCAAATTATATCGCTTCTTCTTCTTCTTACTTACGACTTGGTACTAGGGTACAAATGTAAATTGGTCGGGTTAATAAACTAAAGGCACGAAAGGCACAAAACACAAGGCAGTTCAATAATATACTGAAAAAGCACGCGTGTTTAATATCTAGGATTATGAGCCAAAACTCGGTGGAATAAAAACGTCGTTTCGAGCAAGGGTGTTGAAAAATGGTTGAATTATCAAATGAAGCTAAATTAAGTGTGTTTTAGGAAATTATGTGTGTCTGTTTAATGTTGTAACGAGGTCCTCCTTATCGGACCTCCTTTCTTCCTAATTTTAACAACTTCCATAACTGGCCACATATTTTGAATTTTGAATTTGAAATTAGAATTACATTTTTCTCTTCTATTCAACGGCAACGTCAGTATTTAAACCTACCTGAAATTTGAGTTCGACAGTCCTTCCGAGCTAAAATCTGAATTGTTTTTAAATTTCTACGTTTAAAAACGCTCCTGTAAGTAGGTATCCTTATAATAAATTGCTACATACAAATTGTGCTACGGCGACCTGATAAGCCACGTCTCTAGTGGAATGGCGTTTCCTTCATACCTAGGTACAGTACATTCCTTCTTAAAATCAGTATATCCCACTTTGGCTGGCTTAACGTTTCGTTATTTCGAACCCCTCCTCCCTTTCGAACCTTCACTCCGTCATCGATCGAGCTCTTCTCATCTGTATCTACGTGCTGGCTGGTTGTAGCTGAGGTGTCGGCTGCACTGTCGCAGTGTGTATTGTTTTTTGATATATTTATGCAGTGAGCTTATAACATATATTAACATTGTATTCAGTAAGCATTACTATAGTAACATATATTATCATTGATTGTATTTATGTATCTATTATTGCAACAAGTAATTTTTTCTGGCACGAATATTTTAATGGTAAGTACTTAGTTATTAATATTTTTATAGTCCAGTTTACGTAGACAGGTTTTTTTATAGTGATGATGTTAGGATACCACTAAAAAGTAACTAAATAAAATTTACGCAACACCACAAAGAAATAGTCATTGCGACTATGTAAGTATAATTAGATACTTTTAATAGAGACTATTTTAAGACTGTACCCATTGTACTCTAGTTAATATTGGTATCCATATTGTGTTAGTTTTGGTCGAAGAGATGTAGGTACAATAAAGATTAGTTGTATTGTATTTTAATTAAACTTCTGTAGAAGTTTTGTGAGAATTTTTCCTAAGCCTTTTCTAAAACTATTTTCTGCGACAGCTTTGGTGTCTTAAACAATTTCACTCCTACAATAATAGCCCCAATTGTTTTTACGCTTCTAAACCAATATTGACTCCCATTTTACAATTCAAATGACCTCCATTTTGTCTGTCCATTACGACAATTCGATTTGTTCGATGGCCGCGACACGCGAAACTCCGTAATCGGATTTTGAAGGCGACACCCCTATTAAATATCTTCTGGAACGCGAAATCAATCTTGAATTGATTTAGGAGAATACTGCGTCTTATGCTATAATAACAAACTTAAGAAGGACGTTCACAACTGGAATAGATAAAAGGCTGGAATTATACGAATTACAATTAGGATGTGGAATCTTTTATCTAGAGAAGTAGAAGATAATCTATACTCTATACTCATATTAAAAAGAGGAAAGATTTGTATTTTTGTACTTTTGTATGTTTGTTACGAATAAACTCAAAAACGACTTGACCGATTTTAAAAATTCTTTCTCCAATGGAAAGATAGAAGATCCCTGAGTAATATAGGCTATATTTTATTTCCGTATTCCTACGGGAACGAGAACTACGTGGATGAAACCAGAACCGCTAGTTAATTATAATTGCATGCTCTCATCTCTTTCTTTGCCAAAATTAAGACAGTCCTCCGATTCGAATTCGAAATCCAAATATTCAGTGTCCACTACAAAATAATTTGATGCTCAACTTGCAAACATACTTTCATTTCATACTTAGGTAGGTACAGCAGGTTGTAGGGGCATGGAATACATACCTATTTATATAGGTACATTTATTCTCCTTGCTGTGCCTTCAGTTAATCTCCGAAGCGACGGAATCCCAGACTCTGTAATGTTCGGAAATCTTGTTGTATTAATTTCACTCGACTCGTAGCAAAACTGTATAGTGTAAATAGTCTCGTTGTTGGCACTATTATACCTAGCACTACCTCTACATTACACCTACTCATTATTTGACATAATCCAAGTCGTCACAGCTCTCTGATTTTTACCACAATCCAAAATCCAAGCACAAAACGAACTGCGTGCAATAAAAAAAAAGAATTTATATAGTCTCGCATGGCGTCACGTTACAATCGTTAGAAACAAGACACTACTACCTGGGGCCTTATAAAGACATAAGTAATTCGATAAATATCTCGGTTTCAAAACGAAATCTAAGGCGTTTATTTTATTAAGGCACGTTTTATAATATGATATTGTGCTATTGATAAGTTTAAAAAGATTATCGCAATTTGGTCACAGGGGTTTTAAATAAGTGACACTGCGGTAATATTATATGTATCTGTCGTAGGATCCGTCCTTTCTGTACTAATAGGTATTATACAAAATATGTTGTTAAAAATTGTATAATACGCGTAATAAGCGCAATTCCTGAAATTAGTTTGTTCGTATCGACTACTAAATCGATTTCAGCTATTTTTAATAGATATGTGTTAAATGTTTTCCAAAAAATGAATTAGCATAGCTGAATTTAGTGCTAATTGCTCTTTATTTAAGAAAATTGGTTAGACACAACTAGTTTTTTTTATTATATTTTGTATTTTTGTAGGTATGTTTGTTACGAATAAACTCAAAAACTACTGGACCGATTTTAAAAATTATTTCGCCAATGGAAAGCTAGAAGATCTTTGAGTAACATAGACTATATTTTAATTCCGTATTTCCACGGAACGGGAGCTACACGGGAGAAACCGCGCAGAACTGCTAGTATCTTATTTACCGATACTTAATGGATTAATGTTCACCTATTAAGCAACTAAGCAGTGTGTAAACCATCAAAAATAATAATATAAGTAAGTAATAACAATAAATCACAGTATTCATCGCTTTTTAGTAAATCTACATTTCAAAGTCAGAGTCACCAGTAATCCGCAATACATAATCCTGTCTAACAAAAGGAGTCATCTTTCAATCTGTACATAGGGCCCCCTAAAATTAATAATCATCTCACGACTGGGGGGCGGCGGTGGCGTCACCGCCCCCTGTAGGGGCGCTATTAACATGACAATCGCACGAACTGTCCCTGACTCGCGACAATGCGCTATTATCGCCGAGGAGCCCCGCTGCGGCGACGCTGCGTGTCTGCTGCGTTTGTGGCGTAAGTGGTGATATTGTCCGCCATTTTGGAAGTCTCTTGTAAGTAATGTCTCTAGTAAGTAGATTGTAGTAGGTAGTAAATAGTAATAATAATAAAGTAGATTGTAATAGCAAAAGCTGCTTTTTCATCCGCGAAGTGTGGCCGCGGCGAGTGAGAAGAGAATTGAAATCCCGCCTACCCATTTTCACTCTCCATAAAAATGTCATCCACTATTTACCTAACTCGAGAATGAACATTCAAAATATTTTGGTCATCGCGTTGTATTAAGAAATAGTGTGCAAAATTTCATGCTTCTTAGCCCACTGGTTCACTGTTAATCAGTGCTAGATTACTTGTGATATACACGTATATAGACGCAAGTTTTTTTACTAAATTTTAATTCCATTTAGACATCCTCTCATCAGCCCTGTAACAGACCACTGCTGAGGTAAGGGTCTTTTTAACCGACTTCAAAAAGGAGGAGGTTATCAATGCGTCTGTATTTTTTTTATTTTTTTTTTATGTTTGTTACCTCAGAACTTTGGACTGGGTGGACCGATTTGGATGATTCTTTTTTTATTTGAAAGCTGGTGCTTCCAGATTGGTCCCATTTTAATTTCCTCCAGTTCTGACAACGGCATCCATGATAAAACCATTTATGTTAAAGATTGAAGTCTGTTTTTTTATTTACTGTTTAGAGTTGTTATGTCTTACATATTTAATATTCATTGTGAGTGGCCGAGTCGGCAGAGGGTGACTTAGGCGCACTTATATCGATCAGATCGGCGATGTATTTAAGAAACGCCAGATAAAGAGTACCCGAAACCGACGAGCAACCTTCAGGAAAAAGGCGTGATCAGAATATTATGTAAGTATTTATGTATATTTAATGTTTTATCCGACGTTGTACGTGTACGCATTAATCGCATTATTTATCTATACTAATATTATACCTAAAGAGGAAAGATTTCCTTTATTAAGATACATAGGCACTGTAGTAATTGAGGTCCTATGTACCTATAGATAGCAATCATATACTATGTCCTCTGAGTAAGTACAAAAGAGGGTCGGGCGAGGCGAAACGTGACGACGCATCCGATGTCAATGCGACTTAGGGGAGAGCAGATACTTACGATAATCACACCGAACAACTCGACACTCCAATGTTTAAATACTATATATACCTAACCAAACATTGCTTGGGAACATCTAGAACTTTCTATATCGATTATCGAATGTTTAAACCTATATCCTAAAATGTTCTAATACCGAATAAATAAATTGTGGGACACAATTCGCACACGGTTATTTAGTCCCAAACTAGGCAGAGCCTGTACTATGGGTACTAAACAACTGATAAACATACTTAAATAAATATTAAACGACCAGACACTAAGCCACCAGACATGTCTACGCACACAAATGTTGGCCCCGAACGGGGATCAAACCTCCGACTCAGAAGTCAGGGTCACTGCCAACTGAGCCAACAGGCCAGTCAATAAATCGAATAGATGTATTGTCATGAGAAATATCTACCTATTGAATATACTGGCAAAACGTAAGTAATATTTCCTGAAATGGAAGACCTGCCTACCCCCACCGGGATAAGGTATGAGATTTTGGTTTTCATTTTGTTTAAGTATCTAAGTTACCTTAAATGATCGGCTACTTATTATCCCAGCACGAAGACTTCTAATAATTACTCCTTAAAAAATTTAACTGAGTTTTTTTTTTATTATAAGTAGGGGAGCGAGGGGCTTGTTGTAACAATTTAAAAAATATATGATATATCTTCAGGTATATTGATTAAATTACCACTAACGAAACTTTGATTGATAGTTTAACTAGTCTTCTATTAAGTTAAATCGAAAAAATATCAAATCTACAGATAACTCTTTCACAATTATTTTTTTATTCAAAAAAGGGAAGTTTTACAACTTTCCTCGTGACTGGGGTTTGTTGTAACATCTATTGGGGCAAGTAGTAACAACAATAAAAAACAAAATTCAATCATTTAATTTATTCACATCTTGAATTATTTGGTTTGTTTTCAACAAAAACTAACTAGGTATTTGTATAATATGTATTTGTTATTAAATAATAAACTGAAACATACTTTTTATATTAAACTACAAATTAAAGATTTAAGTTAATTCCTCTTCTTCTGTAAATATTTGTCTAGGCTTGACATAGCCTACTTTTGGACTTTCATTATTCTTCTTCTTCTTAATGCTATAGTACTATATTTGTGTATAGTTGTTGTACTATAGTTGTTTTCTAAAACTTCAGATGCACCTAACTTGTATACCTCCTGGCTTTGTGTTGCCCGCTCTGTCTTTCTCTTATAGTTTCTCATTCTAAATGAAAACAAATAAGGTATATTACATTACAAATAATAACAGTAACTTACAAGCAATCTGGGGGCAAGTTGTAAGATGTTACAACAAACCCCAAGATTTTGTTACAACTAGCCCCACAGTATCGTTCTTAATATTTATCAAGATAACTATTAAATCAACTTAGTTATCTCGAAAACTGTTACACAACATCATAAATAGTTATATTTTAACATCTAATAAAATACAGAAAACTCCAATTAGTCGAAATTAGTTAAGATAACCAAAAATTTACGAAAGTAAAATTATACGTTACCTGGCGACAATGAAGCGCTTGCACACACCCACTCACTGCGCCACCTGGCGGGATACTGGCTATGAGGAATCAGCGCGGCGCGTTATAATTGTAAGATTAGGTAAAAAAAAATCGTGAATTAAGTTTAAATTCCTATTAAAAAAGGTCTGTTAATACTTACCCCTGTTACAACAAGCCCCCCGCTCCTTTGATTCCATTTCACCAACTATCTAATACTTACAAACTCAATAAATTATCTTACATTTGAAGACGACGCAGTATTTAGTTTCCCTCCATTTATTCTTACTTACAATAGACGTAGCGTACAATATTACTGCGAATTAACTGAATTATCACACTTGCGTTGTGAGCAAAGCTTGAGCAAAGTTAATATGGTGGTGGAACACTCCATCTTAGAACATTCGAAGCAAATGTTAGATATGTGTGGATATTAAAAATCAATGCTTTCATTGTTAACCATTGCAGCAATAAAATCTCTTTGCTTTTATTTTTTGCCAGGCGCTCTTCCATAACCATTCATATTATTATCTATGAATACACAGTAAACAATTTCTCTTGCCAATCTATCAGCACGCAATCGGAATAGAATTAACATGAATTTATTCCTCCGAGGCTGAGCAGATTTAAATGGTGTGTCGTGATTCGTGAATGCAGGCCTCGTCCATCGTTAGCCGTCATGACTGGCTGTTTCTGCATTTTGTCGTCGTCCATTATCCAGCGTCGGGTTGAGTGCCTCCGTCTCGGCCTTAATTTGTTTTTAAATAAACCCTTGACGCATGTAGACATCTCGTGTTCAGCCAAACGTCGAGTTGACTTGTTTTAAGTTTCAAGTTTGACGTTGTTTTTTTGGTTCAGAATATTGTGGGGATAGTTTTCTTGTATCGTTGACCTACCTACCTACCCAAATTATCAGACTTACTTATAATTATGTACCTCTGTTCAATTTTATCGAAGGTCTAGAAGAAAATATATTATAATTTTAGATGATCATATAATACTTACTTCAATACACAATAATTAAGTAACTATATAGGCATAAAACCCGCAACCTAGGTATTGATTGGCCCTACCATCAAACAACTGGCGGAATCTATAATAATGTTAATAAATATAACCATACTTGATTCCCTATCAGACCTACTTACCTATTACCAAAGACGTTTTAAGAAAAAGTTTCAAAGACGTTTTAGGAAACCGGCTAAAATGAAAGTGACATTGCCAATATCATTTTACTCGAAATGTACGTCTCTTATATCTTTATAAGTTGTTGTAAACAATAAAAACATTCTACAAAATTGCATTATTTACCAAATAAAAAACAATAAAGTAAAACGATATGAACAAATCATTTTCAGTTTTCCCAGTGTTATCTGCATTCACCTAGGTCTGTTTCGAAGCGGCCTTTATTAAAACAAGAAAGAAAAACAAATAGGCTACTATGTTATTACAAATCATTACATAACGACACTGTTTAGAGAAGATGCCGTCGCTTTTTTAACATGATTGCCAAGAAACTGACAGCAATCTATACCTAATAGACTTTAACTTCTGTGACGTTTTGAAACAACACCGTCTTTACTTACTTTTAATAACGTCAAACTTCTAAAAAGGTAGAACAGGACTTTTTCTCATTATAAACGATTTTAATATACAGAGTTACGTATTTATTTAGTTCTCCTATAAATAATTAAGTGCATTTGTGCATATAATTGACAAACAAATCAGAGGGTAGATACTCTCGGAAGGCACAGAAATCGGGACGTCATCACGCACGTAACACTGACAGCTGCGCGCACACAGCTCGCACTACTATCACAACATCCGTTTACTTCGAATAGTTCGATAAAACTATTGATAAGAATGCGTCGAAGATCACTCCACGAATGACTTCTGTGGGCAATCATTCGTTGCGGGCATTCTACCGCGTGTTCAATCGTATTTTACACTAAAATTGTATTTTAAGTGTAAAACCATGGGTGTAAGGACTCAAAAAGTGATACAAGTGGTCAGTGGGTGGGAAGCTGTTCAGTTGATATTGAAATGCGTGTTCTACGGCATCTGGCAATTAATAAACATCTCAGTGAAAAGGTTATGGAAAGGACATCGGAGAAAAATTACTAAAAATGCTCCGTCGGTCGAACTTACAGTGGATTCTTCTGTAGGGACTCACTGTTACATCAAAGTCATGGTAAGATTTTCTATATCTATATTTCTATATCTATATTTTTATAGGAAATATTTATATATTTTTTTGGTGTGTTTGTAAAGAGTAAACTCAAAAACTACTGGACCGATTTTAAAAATTATTAACCGATGGAAAGCTAGAATATCTCTGAGTAACAAAGGCTATATTTTATTCCCGTATTCAACCAGGAACGCAACGGGAACTACGCGGGTGAAACCGCACAGAACCGCTAGTGTTACATAATTGTCTATTTATGATTAAAAATCTTGAAATTTATACTCGTAGTCTTCTAGAACCGATGTCGTATTTTTTTAGTCATACATACCCTGCACTTATAGTCTCAAAGTTTAGTTCGTCTATTTGACTATAACTCATGGATATTTTTTTGAAAAATAAACTAAACTTTCCTCATTATTTAATTTGTGTAGTAGGCGGTCTTATAAGAGTTTTATTTTTGATTTTACCTATTTCTATCCTATTGTTTTATAGCATGACCTAACATGTACCTACGTAGTATTAAGACTTATGAAGTCAATACGTCTAACATTCACTCAATTAAATTGCTTATTATATTGGTAATAGTAAGTACTACACATCGTACGGACATAATAATTGTACCTATCTACGTAAATCTTACTAATATTATAAACGCTAATATTATAAATCAGTGAGGCTCGGGTTCGAATCCTGGCATGTACCAATGAGTTTTTCAAAAACTTACGTACATATTTATCACTTGCTCGACGGTGAAGGAAAACATCGTGAGGAAACCCGCAGGTCTCAGAATTAATTCTGAGACATGTGAAAATAGACCCGGTCCGGCGATGGGCTCACCACCTATCACGTTTAGGGGTCCAATGTATCTCGTGAAATGTGGGTATATCCAGTAATGGAATACCTCTGCCTACCCCCTCGGGGATGAAAGGCGTGAGATTATTTATTTATTTTATTTTTTATTTATAAACGCGAAAGTTTGTATGTATGGATGTCTGGATGTTTGTTCCTCTTACACGCAAAAAATACGGAACGGATTTTGATGAAACTATACAGTTATACCTACAACGCGTAACAGAAAAAGCGCAATTCCTCATACACCCCAATTAGTAGTTATATTAATATAAAAAATATATGATGCGATCGAACTTTACTTTTGTATAACCAATTTTCTTAAATATCGATCAATAATAGCACGATTTCCATAAAAGCACTCAATTCAGCTACTCTAATTAATTTTTCGGCAAAATTGAACACATATTAAAAATAGCTGAAATCGATTAAGTAGTCGATACTGAACAAAATAATTTCAGGAATTGCGCTTATTCTGTTACTTATTGTATAGCTTATACCTACATCAGAATAACACATACGCTGTATTTTGTCTCCGTATTCCCACGGGAACGGGAACTACGAGGGTGAAACCGCGGGGCACTGCTAGTTTAACATAAATAAAAAAAAATAAAAAAATCTCACGCCTTTCATCCCCGAGGGGGTAGGCAGAGGTATTTCATTACTGGATATACCCACATTTCACGAGATACATTGGACCCCTAAACGTGATAGGTGGTGAGCCCATCGCCGGACCGGGTCTGTTTACACATGTTTCAGAATTAATTCTGAGACCTGCGGGTTTCCTCACGATGTTTTCCTTCGCCGTCGAGCTAGTGATAAATATGTACGTAAGTTTTGAAAAACTCATTGGTACATGCCAGGATTCGAACCCGAGCCTCACTGATTTTCGGCCGGCTCTTTAACCGTCCGGGCTATCACTGCTCTAAACATAAATAGCAATCTAATGAAAACCTACAAACAAATGTATTATTCTTTTACAGGGAGTAAAATACCATTACGTGAAGACAGGTCCAAAATCTGGTCAAGTTATTCTCATCCTTGGAGACGCTCCCGATGCCGGCAACTTGTGGGGACCGAACTGGACCAGGGTCGTCAGGAGATTGGCTGAAGCTGGGTACTGTGTTATTACCATAAAAATTTAATAGCTCACCGCTGCACTGGGCAAAACAGAAACATATAAGCTCTTTTAAAAGATTAATCTACAAACGAATCTGAAAATATCTACCAACTAGCGGTTCTTCGAGGTTTCACCCGCGTAGTTCCCGTTCCCGTGGGAATAGTGGAATAAAATATAGTCTATGTTACTCAAGGATCTTCTAACTCACCATTGGTAAAAGAATTTTTTAAATCGGTCCAGTAGTTTTTGAGTTTACTCGTAACAAAGAAACAAACATACAAAAATACATATCTTTCTTTATAATATTAGTGCAGGTATTACATATAAAAAGGAAAGATTAGTTTTTGTTGTATGTTTCTTTATATAGGCCGCAAATTACTGGACCGATTTTAGAAAATATTTTAGGAACGAAAACTTCCTTTTCTGAGACTATAATTTTCCAACGGAAACGGGACATAGGTACCTACGCGGATGATGTCACATGGAAACTGTTAAGTAATTAATGAACATAAATAAATTTAAAATTGATTAATAGTACATTATGGTACAATTAGTGTGTAATGTTGGTGAGCTGAGGCGCCATTGAGACCCGAGCCGAGCAGCTCGAGCGGCTCCCAGTTTTTATGGGGAATGTAAAATATTTGACACATCTAAAACTATTTTCGACTCATAAAAAAATATGATCAATTAGGTAACTGAAGGTTATTACAAATTATGTAAAACTAGCGACCCGCCCCGGCTTCGCACGGGTGCAATGCTAATACTAAAACCAAAGACGTTTAAAGAAAAAGTTTTTCTCTCCTATAGACTGCTAATGTTCTAAAAACACTATGGAAACCGCTGCAACCAAAAATCGGGGCGCGGGGAGCGAAGTATGAGATGACGTACTAAATGTCAATCAATTTACCAATAGTATTTAAAGGACATTTTGCGCTCGGCCAATCAGAAAGCTCACGTATTATTTTACTTTTGAATTTGCTCCAATAGTGACGGACTAGTGAAGTAATCATATACCACACAATCGATATCGATAAATGCTGCAACCTGTACTATAATTTCATTTGATTTGAAAAATTTACAAATTTGAATTATAAATATAAATTATCTCATTATGTTACTTCCTTCCTTAAAAAAAATCCTTCTTTACTATAATATAAATGCAAAAGTAACTCTGGCTGTCTGTCTGTAACATTTTTACGGCTAAGCCAATGAACCGATGTCGATGAAAGGTAGGAATATAGGCTGCACCCTGAGGAAGGATATAAGTTTTATTTCATTCTGCAAAGCGGAGTTGTGAGCAAAAGCTAGAATCTCAAGAAGTTTTTTAGGCTTCAGGTAAATGTTATTCTATTTTTAAATTTTAATTTTTTTTTTTTCCTCTTATTCAAGCTGCAATCGGCTGTCCAGCCATAATCAGATGGGATGGATATTATGTCTGTCTTGAATGGGTGATACTCCATTGAGCATCATACCCTTAATTTTAGTTTAGATGTCATCATCATGTTCTCTGATCAAGGTCTAGTATGTGCCATCTCTTCAGTCTTTTATCCACTGGTAATAAGGGTTGGAGTAGGTTCCTTGCTAGCTCATTGCTATGGTGCTTTAGGCGATTTTTATATTTGGTGCAGTAGCTTTGTACTTCCAGTCTCACTGTTGGCATTTCCAGGTATGCATGGATCTCGTCATTTCTTACGAACCAAGGCACGTTGCAGATGCTTCTTAGTACAATATTCTGGTACCTCTGCAGTATCTCTAAGTTAGAGTTGCTGGCTGAACCCCATAGTTCTATTCCGTACGTCCATATGGGTTTCAGAATGCACTTGTACACAAGTAGTTTATTCTGTAGGGATAGTGGTGACTGCCTTCCTATTAGCCAGTATAAGCTTTTGTAACGTAGGTTTGCTTCATTTCTTTTGGCTTTTATATGATTACGCCACGTGAGTCTTCTGTCTAGGTGTAGGCCCAGGTATTTGACGGAGTCTTTGCTAGGTAGAAGTTCGCCATTCATTGACACGGGTGTACACTGTCCCTTTCGTAGAGTGAATGTGATATGTACAGATTTGGTTGTACTGGACTTAATTCGCCATATGTTTAGCCATTCGTCTATTTTGTGAAGATGTACCTGTAGCTTAAGTGACGCTCTCTGTGGGTCGGTGTCGCTAGCTAGGCAGGCTGTATCATCAGCATATGTAGCCGTGACAACTCCCTCTGTCTGCGGCAGGTCAGCGGTGTAGATGGAGTACAGCACAGGACCCAGAACAGAGCCCTGTGGTACTGATGCATGCACTTCATAGACTTTCGATAGTTCTTCTCTATATCTAACTTGGAACATTCTGCCAATTAGGTAGGACTTTAGGATCATGTAGTAATCGTTGGGTAGCATGGTTTTCAGCTTGTATAAAAGGCCACTGTGCCACACGCGATGCTTGTTGGATGTCAAGGAAGACGGCAGAGCAATATTCTTTTCGTTCTATACTTTGTCTGATCTTGTTCACAACTCGATGAACTTGTTCTGTTGTGCTGTGTTGCTCCCTGAATCCAAATTGGTGATCGGGTATTAAACGTTCTTCCTCCAGAATTGGCTTGAGTCGTTTTAGTAGTATTCTTTCAAACAGCTTTGACATTGTTGGTAGAAGACTAATGGTTCTGTATGAACTTACTTCAGTCAAAGGTTTGCCAGGTTTAGCTATCATGGAGATGTGTGATACTTTCCAGAGTTTAGGGTAGTGATGTATCCTTATTATGGCATTTAACAGCATTGTGATATATACAAGCACTTTTCTCGGTAGGCGTTTTAGTACCTCAGCGGTTATTAGGTCATATCCAGGTGCTTTTTTGTTGGGTAGTGCTCGTATCTCTTTAGCTAGTTCTGTTGGTGTGACTAGCTTTATGGGGGGGGATAGTTGTTGATCGCTGCTTATGACTCTCTCCACCTCAGTGTCAATTTCTGGCACAGAGGATGGATTTGGTGTGAAAACTCGACTAAGGTGCTCGGCTAATAATTCCGCTTTTTCTTTGGGTTGTCGTGCCCAGGTTCCATTAGGATTTTTAAGAGGCGGGATTGGTAGTTGTGGCCTCTTAAAGGACTTTGTTATTTTCCACAGTGAGTAGTTGTTTCCCTTGGTTGCGGATAGAGATGCGATCTGCTGTGTGAACTTCTTATTTTCATGTTCTTGCAGGTACTTCTTTAGATCTCTTGCTGCTCTATTAAATTCAGTTTTGTCTTGGGTTCGCCTACTGTTGTGCCACTGTCTACGTTTGCGCCTTTTGTTGTGAATCATTTCTTTGATCTCTCTGGGGATAGTTCTGTTGCCTTTATTGGGTTCCAGATAGGGAGTGGAGAGCCATCCAGCTTCTTGTATTTTATTGGTAACATAGAAGGTAGACTCGTCAATGTCAGATTTGGTTTTGAGTTTAACTTTCAGTTCTATTTCTGTGGTAAGATACTCTGAGAACGCTTCCCAGTCTGTTCTGTGGTTGTATATTGTAGGTGGGGATTTCCTGTGTGTGGTTGATACGCTGTAAATTGCAATAACCGGTGAGTGGTCAGAGGAAGTGTCCAGACAAGACTCCAGGCTAAGGTGTGCATGCGAAAGACCTTTTATGATAAAGAAGTCTAAGAGGTCAGGTATCTTGTTAATGTCTGTAGGCCAATATGTAGGTTCCCAAGTTGATATGGATCTGAGATGTAAACTGGTAATGCACTTGTACAGTTCTCGACCGCGAGTGGTAGTTAGTCGTGAACCCCAGCTGGTATGCTTGCTATTCCAGTCTCCTGCACTAATGTATCGGGGACCCAACATGTTAAAATAGCGCTCAAACATATCTGCTTTGATATTATGTCGTGGGGGGCAGTATACAGCACTCACATTGAGGGAACCCGTTCTGTCTTCTACAGTCACTGTTGTTGCCTGTAGGAAGTCTTCTTTAAACTCACTGTGGTAGTGGTGATGTATATGTCTTTTTATTATGACAGCCGTTCCGCCATGGCTTCTTCCATCTGGATGGTTTGTGTAATAGGTAGTATAGCCATGCAGTTTAAATGTTTTGCTTTCGTTGAGGTGTGTTTCTGAGATGAGTATAATATCAATATTGTTTTCTATGAGCATAATTTCCAGTTCATTCTTATTGGGTGTTAAACCATTTATGTTCCATGTGGCAATCCGTAGCATGCTGCTGCCTTTTATGGAAGCTTGGTGATGAGCGTAGTTAGCAAGTTCATTAGTGTACCCATTTGTGAAATTAGTTGATCCATTTTTTCAGCTTGCTTCAGGTGAAGTGTGATGATCAGTTGTTCAAGAGATTCAGGACTTTTAATTCCATGAGAGTTGTTGTGCTGTCTATTTTCAGCGATATTTTGGTTGTAATTGGTTGGCTGTGACTTGTAGTCAATGGTGTGCTCTTGGTTGGGAGGGGGCTTAGGCACGTTCAATGGGCCATGCTTGACTACAGTGCTATATTGCATACTTTGATGCATTAATTGGGGTCGTGCAGATTGGGGGGGGGCGCTGAGGTACTTCTTGTTGTGTTGCATAGGGTAGTGGTTGGTTTATTGCAGTTGTTACATGCTGTTTCTCATTATATTTATTTCTAGATAGCAGTGGTTTTTTTCTAGCAAGTATTTCTTTATATACCTGACAACCTTTGTAACTGGCTGGGTGGCTGCCTGAGCAAAGCGTGCAGACTGCAGGTGTATTAGGGTCTTTAGTGCACAGTGTTGTTTTATGGTCACCGGCGCATTTTACACATCGATATGGTCGCATGCAGTAATTTTTGGAGTGTCCGTACTGTTGGCAGCGGGTGCATTGCACTACTGTATTTTGTCTTTTGGGATCTTCAATCACAACTTTTTGATGATATATGTAAGCTATATCCTTGGTGGTTCCACATTTTAAATGAATAAATAGTATGATTCGATCTTTAGATCTTTAAATTACAAAAAAAAACATTTTTCAATTTTCATATTTTATGATTTATTTACACCTAACTCAAACGTTGTGTACATTGTACGTAGATAACTTTATATGATAAAATAATGTTTTATTAAACTATAATAATACGTATGGAGGAGTGGAGGTGAAATGCTCCTCCATCATTAAAAATCATTTCGAAAAAATATTGCAAATTTTATCCACATAAAATTATTCTATCGATATTGTATATTTTTTGTCAAGCACTAAGGAAATGTTTATAAATAAAAATAAAAATATTTAAATATATTTTTTGTGGTGTAGTCTGAATAGGAAAATACTATCAGGTGATACGAGTAGGTAACGCCTGTATTGGATTTCCGCGAATTTACTGTGGAGTTTCCGCACCAAACAACTACGCAAGCGGGCATATTTTTGTCAAAACCGAGAGCTTGTTTCGATCTGACTTCCAATATGGCATTGTGTTGGCAAACCAGCGGCCACGTTAAAATACGGTCTGTCAACCGAATGTTGGCGAGGATTCACTAGGGCGAGATTTCCTACATTGGCACTCTATAGGAAAGAGAATGATTTTCTTCCAACCTCTTTGACTAAAACCTTCCTCTTGAATCACTCTAGGTATATCTATTAAAAAAAACGCATCAAAATCCGTTGCGTAGTTTTAAAGATTTAAGCATACATAGGGACATAGGGATATAGGGACATAGGGATACAGGTACAGAGAAAGCGCCTTTGTTATAAACTATGTAGTGATAAAAGTTCAGTTATAATTTAACTTCCGTTGCGTTTTGGCGCGAAATCCAAAAACCCGCGAACGCCACACCTATATGCGTCGGCGCAAAAGCATTCAAATACATATACTTGTATATACTTAACTACTTATTACTTACTAAAAATTCATCTCGTGCAGCGGCAAAGCGACTTGACATATAAGTAGGAGTGAAAAATTTTCCATCCATTTCTATGCCTCTTTCGTAGAGTAATTTATAACCTGTCGCCGTTTTTCCGCACTTAATTGAATTCAATACCAACAGCTTTAATTAAATACAATCAATATAATTAAATACGTACTTAGACCATTTCTGGATACGGTCTGACCTAGGTAAAAACTGGAATGCTGTCTATTTAGAACAAGTTTTATAATATTTATCCCAGCGAATCAGAAAAGACAAGAGGCCGCGAAGAAATAACCGAGTCATTCGAAATCGATTCATATGAAATGAATTTTCATACGTCGCGACTTCGCGCGACTCGCGCTTCATCTGGTTCATTTCACACAATTCATTTCCCAAATTCTCACATGGTTCACTCAAACAATTTACTTAGTGCTCAACGCTAAGAAGACTAAATGTATAAAGTTTGTACTCCCTAATGTTAGACGAGTAGAGAATGAGATAATTTTAAACAATGACAAATTAGATTTCGCTGATAATACAGTTTTTTGGGGATAACGATAGACTCCAAACTTCAATTGAATTCTCATATTTCTGCATTATCTAACAGACTGAGCTCAGCTGCTTATGCCGTCAGAAAAATCAGATGGCTTACTGATGTAGACACAGCAAGACTCGTTTATTTTAGCTACTTTCACAGTATAATGTCCTATGGCATCTTGCTGTGGGGCAGAGCTGCTGATGCAGAATCTATTTTTATTTTACAAAAAAGGGCTATACGCGCCATTTACAAGTTAAGATGTCGTGATTCCCTAAGAGAACTGTTCAAAGAAATTAATATTTTAACAATGCCTTGTCAGTACATTTATGAAAATATTATGTATGTACGGAAAAACATATTACTGTATAGATACTAAAAACTGTGACAGATATAATTGTAATCTTAGGAATAAAAATAAACTAGAGCAACCTCAGTCACGATTAAGTAAAATTAATAATTCCTTTGTGGGGCTTTGCATACGCTTTTATAATAAAATACCAGAATAAATTTTGAAATTGCCTGAAACTGTACTTTGTAAAATGGCATATTACAAACTAGACGATTATATAAATGACAATGATGCTTGGAACAGATTTCCTCCAGTCCAGCGCAATACGATAGCGAAAAACAAACGAAATTAGGATGCAATTTAGTGTTAAGTAACAATAGATTAAAAAAATATTGTGTTGAGGAGTTTCTTGCCCCGCTTCTTCTCCTCAACCATACATGCTGAAGCGGTGGAGTTGAAATGACGTTCAATAAGTGGACTTGTAAGTTCCTATTTTGAATAAAACATTTTGACTTTGACTTTGACCCCAGTATCAAAAATATTTGATATTTTTGGTACTGTCCACTACCCTATTAAAAATAATTCCCTGATAACTACATTTCACAGGTGAAATCATGTGACAATATATATTTAAGTAATCTCATCTAGGTAATGAAAATGATTTAAATAAGCTATCATACATAATCTAACCACCAAATGGGTGACCGCCTAGTGGCATTTACCTACATCACGAGCGCTTCCATATTTCGGAATTCCGTATTTAAATTGTTGGTCCCGGTTTTCGTTGAGTCACAATCATCATCATCAGCCTATCTTAGTCCACAGCTGGACATAGGCCTTAAGTATAAGTCTTTAAGCAATTTCTAATCCCTCGGGTAGCTTGAAAAATTCTGTTATGTGGCCACTAGCTTAACACTATCTCCCAATCCGCGGTGGGCTCGCATAGGAGATTAGGTATAGCCCATACCTACTTCTTCATGTGTGAGGAAAGACCCTTAACTCAGCAGTGAGCTGTTACGGGTTGATGATGACCTAGTTAGTCTAATCTGTACAAATAAATTCATTTCTATTCTATATGCACAGGTACCATGTCATAACCCTGGACCTCAGAGGCACTGGAGGGAGTGAGGGGGGGAGTAGAGCCGAACTGTCTCCTCCGAGGGCAGTTGAGGAGCTGTCTACATTCCTGGAAGTGCTTGGAGTGACTGAGAATAACCCTGCCGTGGTCATCGGGTTTGGGATTGGCGGGATTCTGACTTGGTAAGTGCTATCAAGGGTTCTGTACCCGAAGGTCCCAACAGTACCCTATTACGGGGTACTGCATTTGGTCGCAACTCGTCGGTGGAGATGGCCTGCTGTTTACATTTAGCCAATCTTCATGGACGAGTTTAGTGTGACTTGTTATTAGACTATTGACTTTTCTAAGTGTAGGTAATTGTTATTACTTACAGAATAAAATAAATTTTGATTTTCATTACTACCTAAGCCTTTGATTGCCGTCTGTCAGTCTGTCTGTTAGCGGGTTGTATCTATTGCCGCTATAACAACAAATAATAAAAACTAAATAAAATTATGTGCGTTTGAACCGAGTGAGTACCTACCCCACTGAAAAAAAAGAAAAAATGCTGTTTATTTAGTAAAAGTTCTAAAATAATTGAAAATAAAAATATATTTTATTCTGTGGGTAATAAGAATTACACTTAGAAAAGTCAATAGTCTAATAACAAAGGCACAATACACTCGTCCATGAAGACTGGCTAAATGTAAACAGCAGCTCATCTCCACCGACGAGTTGCTGGTTCCAAATGCAGTAGGCCCGAGAAGAACCAGCAGGAAACTCAAGGGCAGCTCTTTTTAATATATATATATATATAATCTCACGCCTTTCATCCCCGAAGGGTAGGCAGAGGTATTCCATTACTAGATATACGGCCACATTTCACGAGATAAGTATATTGGACCCCTAAACGTGATAGGTGGTGAGCCCATCGCCGGACCGGGTCTGTTTACACATGTCTCAGAATTAATTCTGAGACCTGCGGGTTTCCTCACGATGTTTTCCTTCACCGTCGAGCTAGTGATAAATATGTACGTAAGTTTTTGAAAAACTCATTGGTACCAGGATTCGAACCCGAGCCTCACTGATTTTCGGCCGGCTCTTTAACCGTAAGGGCTATCACTGCTTTTGTTGCAATAATAGATCTTTTTATTCTGTAGGTAATAAGAATTACACTTAGAAAAGTCAATAGTCTAATAACAAGGCACAAAGAAACTCGTCCATGAAGACTGGCTAAATGTAAACAGCAGCCCATCTCCGCCGACGAGTTGCTGGTTCCAAATGCAGAACCCCGAGAAGAACCAGCAAGAAACTCAAGGGCAGCTCTTTTTAATCTCATTGTAAAAGTAATCTCTATTTGTAAAAAGTAAAAACAAAATAGGTACTTCTAGGTACCTATTAGGCTACATTATTTTTAACGTGGCTACATTATTAGGCTACATTATTTTTAATTAATTTTAGGATACATTTTTAATATTAGGATACATTATTAGGCTACATTATTTTTAACGTGTCTACATTATTAGGCTACATTATTTTTAACGTGGCTACATTATTAGGCTACATTATTTTTAATTAATATTAGGATACATTTTTAATATTAGGATACATTATTATTAGGCTACATTATTTTT
Organism: Ethmia dodecea; assembly: GCA_963855545.1. NCBI lineage: Eukaryota > Metazoa > Arthropoda > Insecta > Lepidoptera > Depressariidae > Ethmia > Ethmia dodecea. The sequence goes on from OY979448.1 coordinate 1,820,326, forward strand.
AACGTGCGCTCACTCACAAACTACCAACGAAATTACTGGAAATTTAGTAGGTAAAGAGGAGAAGAAACGTGTTTTTTGCGTTTCTTATTTACAGTGCCACATAACACTTGGTGTGCGAGTCTGACTGGCGCTTAGCCGTTTTTATTTTTTTTCCGACAAAGCCAGGGGGGTTTAGATTTTATCATTTTTGATTTATAATTTTTGATTTTGTTTTTGTACAAATGTGCTTTTTATAATTTTGACGGATTCCGTTTATATTGAAATTTCGGAAATTATATTCTTTGTTCGTGCCAAGGTACCAAATACTATCTACCGCTCTCTGCCTAGGCTATCCGGTCTGGTAAAAATTATAATAGGTTTATGTATTGTTCTCTCTCGTCTTTATGAAGCTGCTACTTGACTAGGCTCTAGTCTGAGTGACTCATGTTTAATTTTTCGTATATTAAATACTTACTACGGTTTCTTAAAAGTCCCCACTAATTTCAGTACTTAGGTAGGTTTTATCTGTGACATAACTGACATGGATAATTTTATAGAGATACAACTATTGTTCTCCTCAAGTTATCATCAATCTAAATTAAGCACCAATTAAAATTATTTACATGGAACTTGAAGCCTATAAATATTTTCCTTCCTCCTTATCAACCGGCCCTGTGATACACCTGACGCAATACCTTCGAATATTAGTCAATCTGGAGTAAACAACCTTTTATCAGATTGCCATCCAAAGTACATTGTCTGCTCGGCGTCTAAAGGTTTACGGCGTCTGAACCTTGGCGATAGCGTTATTCAATTTAAGACAATTTGCAATTATGTTGAATAATATTTATAACTTTCTTAATGATAAAGTGTCCTCTTTGTCATTGTTTGCAATCTATATGTTAAAAATTATTGTCCTGACTGACAGATATATTAACGCACAGCTTCAACCACTTGCCCTTCAAGGTGAAACTTGGTTAGAAAGAGTTTTATAAAATTTCCGCGGGAACGGGAATAAATGGGATCAACACATACCTACATCCGAAAAACATTACCAAACAACGGACAATCCTCACAGCAATTTATTTTATGCAGTGTCTAAATTGAAATAAACATTGTGACGTTACCCACAGATCCCAGAATTAATTCACCAGAATTAATACACATTCACACCCAGTCCGGCGATGGGTTTACCACCTATCACGTTTAGGGAAACAAAGAAAATCTTGTGAAAAGTGGTTATTTCCAGAAACGGAATAGGTACCTCTGCCTCCCCCTCGGGAATTTAAGGCGTGAGATTATTTATTTTAATATTATTATTTATTGTAAATTGAAATATTTACCGTTCTTTAGCTCTAGATAATTATGGGATTGACTGTAGGTAGGTACCTACCTATAAAGTACTTTTTTAAGAATTAATTGTATCTTTCTACAAGATGTTCAATGCAAGGATAAATTAAATGATCATTTCAATTTAATAACGACGAATACTAATTACGACTTGGAAAATACTAGAATAAAGGCCAACACAGTCATACAAAGCCTGGTATTGGCCTTAATAATAAAGATATTATAAACTAAATTTCAACTACAAATTTTAACTTATGACGTCAGCACAATTTTGCACTTGGGAGAGCCATGCTTCGGCACGCTTGGGCCGGCTCGACCGGTGTGATACCACGGCCTCACAAAAAACCAGCGTAAAGCAATGCAATGTTTCGTTGAGTGAGTGAGGTAACCGGAAGCCCCAATCCCCCCTTCTCCTCCCCTCCCCTCCCCCTACTCCCACCTCAAAGGCCGGCAACGCAGTTGTGACTCTTGAGTTGCAGGTGTCCATGTTCGACGATAGTCATTTACCATCAGGTGACCCGTCTGCTCGTTTGCCCCCTTCTCTCATAAAAAAACCGGCCAAGTGCGAGTCGGACTCGCGCACCGAGGGTTCCGTACAACCTTGCAAATTTATGGTTTTCGTAATTTTTCCTTTATCTATGCTATAAGACGTTGCTTCGTACCAAATTTCAAGATTCTGAGTTCACGGGAAGCACCCTGTAGGTTTTGATTCCCTTGCAAGTGTCGAAAATTTGCGGCATAAACGGCTGTATCTTTTGATTGCGTTGGCTTAGAAGTTTGATTTTTTCACAGCTTCAAGGGACAGTAGACCTGAATAATTGATATAAATTTCAGCTTCATACCTCCACGCGTTCCTGAGAAAAAGGGTCTTGACGGACGGACGGACGGACAGACGGACAACAAAGTGATCCTATAAGGGTTCCGTTTTTTCCTTTTGAGGTACGGAACCCTAAAAAAGCACAAGACAGAGAAATATGCATTTTTGGAGGAGGCCTTCACCCAATATATGGGGTTCGTGCAGAATAAGCTTAACATTATGTTAAATCCTACTAATATTATAAACGTGAAAGTTTGTATGTATAGATTTATGGGTGTTTGTTACTATTTCACGCAAAAACTAATGAACGAATTTTAATGAAACTTTACAGTTATACTTCGCAAAATAAATGTTTTAATTTATTTGAATTTAACGAATTCATTAATTCATCGATTACTAGGTATACACTAGCTTAGTGGGTGGACGGGTATACCTGTCCCCGTTACCCTTCCACCCACGAACGAAAATATAAGAATTGGCCATTATTTTAAAGTGAGATAATTTGTTTTTTTTTTTTAATAAAATGAAAGCAAAATAAATGTTTCAATTTATTTGAATTTAACGGATTCATTAGTTAATCGATTACTAGGTATATACACTAGCTTAGTGTATACCACCAGTGGGAATGTCTAGTGGGTGAACGGGTCGCGATCGATCAGAATAACACATAGGCTATATTTTAAAAGAAAGGGAATTACGCGGGTGGTTAGCTTATATTTATTGGTATTGTAAGTCATAAGTTACATTAGTTAACAAGTAGGTAAATCAGTTGAAAGAAATACGGTTTTTAAAATGTATGAAATTGATAGTTAGGTAAGTCATTGAAAAAATATGTAAAAGTGGTAATAAGTAGAAAATAAAAGGCTTTATTATTTTAATGCAGGTATCTGGCTCACTGCCACGGCCGCTTGGTGAGCAAGTTGGCAGTAGTCGGCGCTCCACACCCGAATCTCTACTGGCAGTTCCCGCCCGCCAGGTTCTGCGAGAGCTCCTTGCATTTTATACAGGTAGGCAAATTAATCATACTAATAATGGATAAGTACCAGGGGCGTAGCTACCGCGGTATAAATTATACGGGGCCCCCGGGCCACGAGGGCCCCCGACGTGCGTAAGCAAAAATTAATAACAACTTTAAAAACTGATAAAAAATTAGCTAAGAACTTCGATGGGACATGAACGGCTGTCAGACCTGTCACTATTGTCCATAGAGGCTTGACGCTCTACCTACGTTTGCCGAGTAAAAATAGCAACTCCAATAAATAAGTAAACGTGTCAATTGTGCTCTATGTTCCAGTGGCCCAACTTCCCCGAGCAGTGGCTGGCGGAGGGCGAGTTACAGATTGGAGACGGCAAATGGGCCAGCACGCGAGCCTGCGACTGGACCGGCGCGCTCAACTATGTCAGAGGTCGGTAACACTCTTCTACCAACCACCAGCCTACGACCAACCAGATCTAAGTATTCGATGTGAATTGTTAAATCGTAATTTTAAATGTTCAATAAAATGTTATAATACATACATACATATGCTCACGCCTTTTTCCCGAAGGGGTAGGCAGAGACAACAGCCCGCCACCTGCTACGATCCTGGCATACCTCACGTGCCTCATCCACATTCATCAATCGGTTCATACAAGCTCGTCGGTTTCGGGTACTCTTTATCTGGCTTTTTTTTAATACATCGCCGATCAGATCGATGTAAGTACGTCTAGGTCGCCCTCTGCCGAATGTTATAATATTATTGTACAGTCAAGAGCACCACATTGAACTTTGTAACGTTCTTATTACAATCGCCTTAGGGGTACTCGCAATACAAGTGTAAAGCTTCATATGCTCTTGGCTGTACATCCGAAATGTATACACTGTTGGGTCGAACCTCCTTATTTATAAGATCTTAATTAAGTACAGTACACACGTAGGTATACAGTGAACAATAAAGATTTATCTTATCTTATCTCAACGGTCTGAATATCAATAACGAGTTGTTACTTATTTAACCTAGAGGTTTCCCTTTGCGATATAGGTAACATGGAGCCCTGATTTCATGTCTTCAGGAGCAGCTTGGTGGAGAATCCGTCCAGGTCACCGGATAGAATCCACAGCACTGCTGATCGGAGCGAAGGATTCTGCAGCGCAGCTGGTCACCAGCGCTCAGTACTGCCTCAGCTACTCATTGCGGATGGTGCCAGCGCCCGCCCCTAGTGACCTCGAGGTGGCGAGCATAATACAGGATTTCCTTATTGGTATGTGTAAGTCCAACTTTTTAGTTAAGATATGAATGTAATGTAAATAAAAGGTGCATTATTACAGGATATTAACTTTTTTTTCCAATTTTGTGGGACACAATTCACAAAAGGTTATTTAGTCCCAAAGTAGGCAGAGCCTGTACTATGGCTACTAAACAACTAATAGACATAATATGTACTTAAATAAATATTTAACACCCAGACACGAAGCCAAAACACATGTTCATGCACACATATCTATGTTGGCCCCTAGCGGGAATCGTACTTGAACCAGAGAGAAGGCTGGGTCACTACTAACTGATCCAACAGGCCCCTCAATGACTATTACACAGAACACTACATTTACCTGACTAGTTTGGGACTAAATAAACGTGTGTGAATTGGGTCCCACAATTTATCTATTTATTTATATTGTAAAAATGACTAACCATTATACGTAAAGAAGCGATAGGTACTAACATCCTTCTGTCAATATACCGTCGCCCGACTCCAGTGCCAGCGCGAATGAAACAACCGAGTACCTATACTTACTCCCATTCTCATTGAATAAGCAATTAAATCGCGTCGCTCATATGAAGTGTCGAGAAAGTGGTAGACTTTGTAGTCGTACTGAGATGAAATGAAAAGTACTCTATTACTAATCTACTATACCTACCTTTTGACTATCTCCTGAAATTGGTTAGATTTTATAGACACCAAAAATAAGAAAAAACTGACCTAAAAGGCTCTGTTGAATCATAAATCTTCTACTTCGCGTGAAATTGTTGACAATCTAACAGAGACTGTTCTTAAATATTTTATCCCGACAGCGCCCTTCACTGTGCGTGGTTCCACAGGTACTTGGCGAGTTTTATAAAATGTCTCCTTATTATTTTATATGATCAAAAGTCGTAAGAAAGCCCATAGGCGCACAGTTGCTGAGGTGTTTAAAAATGTGTATATCTAAGTCAGATGTTTTTTTTCTTTTGCAGTCAAACAAAAATCACTAGAAGAGCCACGTACCTTAGTTGGTAGGGTACTGGGCGCAGTAGCGGGCCGCGGCCGCGAGCTCAGCGCCAAATTTGTGTTACCGCCTATACAGGCGTAATATATGAGTGTTTGAATAATGTACAGTGAAGAACGAATGTCTTACATAGATTCGAATACAAACTTCTCTTTTTATACTTGAAAGGTTTGTGATGTAATGACATCACCAGATTAAAGACGAATTTCCAGTATCAGATTTACCAGCAGGCTGAGTAGGCTTGAGCGTAGGGCGGCAAATTTCGGAAAAGATTTTTTTGACGTCAAGATAGCAGCCTCAATGGACGACCTGAATATCTCCAAAAGTATGGTAGCACAATTTATGTATATGCTTCGGGCACTATTAAATAACAGATGTTTGTCATTATCAGATTTAGAACAGCCCAACTCTGTTGTGAGTCTTCTAACTTGACGGTCTCCAAAGGCAGCACAAACTTAGCAGTCTTAATCCCAGCGCAAGCGCGGCGGAGCGCATTTAAAGACGACAGTTTAATATAAGCCTTAACGACTTGGACATATGGTCAATAATAATGCTCTTATGTGCGCTCCGAAAGCCGCGTGCGTATTTATTATTTTCATACAATTATTGACTGTATGTGCAAGTCGTTAAGGCTTATATTAAATTGTTGTTTTTAATTGCGCTTCGCCGCACTTCCAGCAGTGAGCGCTGAGCCTTAGAAAATGTGTAAATTCGCCACTGCGAATTCCACCAACGCAGATTAACTAATCATAGTTCCGAAAGCACCGTAGTATTTTGCAATTCTTCTTTTTTGGTTGAACATAATATAATAAAATAATAATATAATCTCATCCCCGAGGGGGTAGGCAGAGGTATTCCATTACTGGGTATACCCACATTTCACGAGATATATTGGACCCCTAAACGTGATAGGTGGTGAGCCCATCGCCGGACCGGGTCTATTTACACATGTCTCAGAATTAATTCTGAGACCTGCGGGTTTCCTCACGATGTTTTCCTTCACCGTCGAGCTAGTGATAAATATGTACATAAGTTTTTGAAAAATTCATTGGTACATGCCAGTATTCGAACCCGAGCCTCACTGATTTTCGGCCGGCTCTTTAACCGTCAGGACTATCACTGCTCATCATTGGTTGAACATGCTTTTTATTATTGAATTATTGAAGAATACAGCCTGATAAGTACCAAATTATTTAAGGTATTTGTATGTTTGGACATTCCAATCAATTTATTGATTCCTGTCTCAAATGAATTAAGATCTTATGGGCATTTATACAGGGACCACAGTTCCACGTGCATATTATGTGCCATTTTATGTTTTTAATCTTTAGTAATAAGATTATGGCAACAAGCATGAGACTTACTTATTAAGCTTTTCTACTTATGATTTCATAATGGTGAAATCTTAACGTTGAATACTGTATTAAGATTAATACTTTGCAGACATTTACAGCCTTACTACAAAATGGTGGTTAAAATATCTTTAAAAATATTTTATATCTGTTTCTATCATCACTATAAGTCTGTAGTCACGAGAATGTATAAATTAAGTGAACAATGGACTCGATTCTGCAAACCACCTAAAATTCCTAATTTTTATTAGCTCTATTCTTTTCCACCGCTTTGAAAAGGAAAGGGACACAAATAAGCGCCATATTTATTTACAATGTCACAAATGTCAAAATAACAAAATTGAACTTTATGGACGCAATCAAATACACGTTTTTAGCAATTTTAACAACAATGTAAGGAGGTCAAGGATAAAAGTGACAGATAAGACATCAAATTAGTCGGTTTTTCCATTTGACATTACTCTATAATCTATGGTTTGTTTCTGTCCTTTTTCTTCCGTATTCTATAAAGAAGGATAGGCTAACTTAAAATTGGGAATTTTAGGTGGTTTGCAGAATCGCGTCCAATGACAGTTATGAGTTAAACAAATCCAATCAAGTAACTTTAATTAGTCGGATTATATTTTAGCGATATAGAGTGCTGTCAACCAACTATTGTGTATATACAAGGAAACCGGATTGTCAACATTCGCTCTGTCATTTTGAAATATGGAGTTCATACTCAAAAAAAAGAATATTACGAAAATAGTATTTACTAGCGACCCGCCCCGGCTTCGCACGAGTGCAATGCTAATACTAAAACCTTCCTCTTGAATCACTCTATCTATTTAAAAAACCGTATCCGTTGCGCAATTTTAAAGATTTAAGCATACATAGGCATATAGGGACAGAGAAAGCGACTTTGTTTTATACTATGTAGTATGATACTGATACTTAATTGAATCCAAATTTTGCAAACCAATGTTTGTTTACATAGTTTATACATTCTCGTGACGAGAACTTTAGAATTACAGCATCTGTTTGCATCATTGATGTATAACCGTTTGTCACACAACGTTTTTTAGTAAGGACGTAATTGTTCATAATTAATACCAAAGCATGGATATTTTATTTATTTGATTTTTAATTTTCGATTATGCAGCTTTTCGATATATTTTTTTTAATAATTCAAGATATTATTGATATTTTTTGTATAAAGAAATAAAACTCTTGCTACATGTGCAAATGCCTTTTTATTACGCAATATGCCCACAAAAGCTAACCATTTATAAATTTTTCACTATCAATATATTATATTCACAAAAGTCAATAGATTTCAAAATCCTCTACATACATTACTTTCTACAGCGCATTGAACTGCGCTTAGATAAAGGAAGATAGTTTTATATCACATTAGCTCAGATACAGAAAATAGAACCCTAAGTGTCTGAGTGACAGTTCACATTTTTCCGTTTTACGCTTACTACTTTCGACTAATAAAGAATATTGTATTTTTGCATTGATATAATATTAAAATAGTATTTATATTAGTCGAAAGTAGTAAGCGTAAAATGTGAACTGTCACCGAACCTATGCTATGTGAAATAGAGTATAGTTATGTTTTGCTCGCGACTTCATTCGTGTTCTAAAATTATGAATCACTTCCCGGTCCTCCAACTATCTCCCCTACCCTTCGGTTTCAAAAACACAATCAAAATTAGTTCAGCCGTTTAGGAGCTACGATGCCACAACCAGAAATACGAGCGGTTTCAGTGTCATTTAATTTTAAACTTTATCTTCATTACTATAATACACAGGGAACTATGGCAAAATGTCCGATACGCAAAATGTCAAATAGGGACTTAAAATGTAAGATACGCATAATGTGAGATACGTAGAATGTCAGATTTTAGAATTCCGACATTTTGCGTATCTGACATTCTGCGATGGTTCCATACACAGTACCGCTTGAGAAACTTGAAAAGGTTGCGCGGGCGGCCGGCGGCGGCCGAGCGCACTCCTACGACTCCAAGACGACGAATACTATCAATCGATACTGTGTGATATAGTAACGATGATAAAGTTTAAAATTATATGACAGTGAGATTGCTTGCCGCTTCGCTGGCCGGCCGCTGCCATCTCGGTGTGAATTGAGCCTTAGGTGGCGACAGATGTGCGCGGGGAGGGGAATCGAGGCAGGGGAGAGGTGAGGTAAGCTTATATGCTCCCCCGTCTACCCAAGGCTGTGGCGAAAGTTCTAGAACATTTTGCGACATTCTAAGGTGTCTAATTTTCTAAGAGGCTCTGTTTTCTGTACTCCATTATTAACGTATCTGCTAATATATTTAAGTAGTTATTAAATACTACAAAGATTAAGCAACGAAACAGATTGGGTCTAACAAAATTATGTAAAGCAATTACAAGGGGTGAGTCTTATACCAGAAAAACCTACTTTTATTTTAGCCCCTCCTTTTTCCTTCGCCGTCGTTGAGTGAATACAATAGCAAAATCGCGAAAATCGTACATTTTGGTCTTGTAGAAATTTACACTTTTGTACGTGAATATTGAATATTAATGAAAGTAGATTTTACATTTATTTACTAAAATAAAATAAACTAGTTTTAAACGGTGACATTGAGGTTGATATTGATAGAGTAGAGGATCTACTGGGTTGTTACGGACGTTATAAGAGGCACATTGTTGCAAAGGTAAGTCCACAGCCAATCTATTTCGTTGCTCTAGAAAATGCCAAACCAATTAGGCCTTACACCGTTAATACAACATCGAATAGGCACACTCGTTAATACTGCACTTTTGCTAATACCAGATTACAATCCGTAGATACGCTCAAAGACTCATTACTCCGCAAAAAAAATAGGATATTGTGCACAAAATGCGCTTGATTCACCACTGTTGCACATGCACAGTACGAGATTGAAACACTAACACAAATCACATAAACCAATAAAGCTTTTTTCAGTGTAGCTAACATGAGCGACGTAAAAAAATTTTGCATTTAGATTATTTGTCTCGTATTTAACCGAGAAAGAGCGAGACAAAACTTGCTTAAAGAAAACAATTGATTGATGAAAATAACGCTATCTCTGTTTCATTAAAAAAACTATTTAACCGAGGAGCGTATCTACCCATTAAATCTTTGACTACATCCGTATAAAAATGAGATGATGATCGTGCGAACTCGAGTTAAGGCGGGGTGTGACGTCAGTCTATGTTTAATACCAAATCGAACTTGTGACAAGAGGGACTTGTATGTTTTATGTTATTTTGTACCGTTGCGTGGTTTAAAAGATTTAAGCGTACAGGCGGAAAGCGAATTATGTTTTATACTATAGATATAGACAAGTACTACGCTCCGTACGTCAGTACGTCATTAAGACAGGATTCGTTCAACATGAAGTAAGCCTTATCCCAGGGATTTTACGATCCAATCTCGTCCTAACCCTCCGTTGCACGAATCTAGCTTCAAACTAATAACAGGAAAACCATGTTTTATTTTACCAAACCATATGGTTATTGTCTTGTCTACGTTCTACAAGTTGTAGCGTCACCTTGTATACTATGAGCACTGGTCATGTACCATCCACACCTTAATTTACTATTTTGTGAATCAGTATATTATTTTCTAATTACTGGAAGATTACATGACAAAAATCATTAAACAGTCCATTTTAAATTTTGGCACGTTAGTCAACAGGAGTGGTGCTTCGCAAAATGTCACATATTCAAAATGTCAGATTCGCAAAATAACATCTGGAAAATATCAGATTCTAGTCTGTTTTATTAATCTTTAAACTCAACATATAATTGCATGTCTGATAATTAGCGTCACTGGCGTTTGCAAATCTGACATTTTGCAAAGCACCCCACATAAGCTATACACGACGAAAGCTATCGCTTACAATACTCAGACCCAAATAAACTTAAAATAAATAACCTTACATTAATAATATACAACTTACTACTAAAATTATACAAACATAATTGCTCTATACTTAAGTTTGATTTATGTTATGTCAGTGTCATTATTTGAGACAAAACTTAATTACACTTTTTAATGAATTCATTAGAAAATGTAAAAAATATGTTTTATCCAGAAAAATTTAAAACTTATATTTAATGGCAGTGAAAACATACGTCATTTCATCTCTGTAAAATATATAACACTGACACAATTTAAATCAGTTTAACTTGCGTTTACAGTTGACACTAAGCGTAACTTGTCCGTCCTAACCATTTATAGCTACATTTAAAGCCCATCTCACGAATACATTAATCAACTAACTCGGATTTACAACCGCTTGGATACTGTCAATATGTTATACATTTCTCTCCGATTTTTTATGGATAGTACGCGAAATGTAAAGTTGACTTTTTGAGTCCCGAATTAAACCCACGGATTTGCCTTACGGAAACTGGGTGTAAGTTATTAAGATATCGACATATTGAGTTCTCAATTCTCTCTAATCGAACCTTAAGTCAATAATTCACGTCTTAAGTCATTTGCGAAAATTGCCATATAACTCTTTAAACGTTATTACATTTCATGTGACCAGATGTTGTCACACCGTAGTCTCCCCTTTCGCTTCCACATCCGACACCGCCTCGCTCACACAGCTGTCACTGTCAGTGGGCTTGAGCGTGACGTCACTATTAACTGTCACATCCAGCCCCTCCTTCCTCGGCGTCCTATCTTTATCCCTACTAGTTATTTGAGTGTACAACTCGTCTATATCACTAGAGAATGACACGGGGCTCTCCCGGTTGACGTTTGGACAGCTTAATGCTGGCGTTGGCACGTATTTCCCCAGCTTAGGGTTGCTTTTTATCGTCTTCCTCCACCCAGGATCGTAGTTGACATACTGGCTTTCGATATTCGACACATCTTCGTTACTGAAGCTTATTTCGTTCGGACACATGGAAGAGGGTGAAGGAGCGTATAGTCCGTGACTTCTAATGCTGACCTCAGAAATTTGGTAGTTAGGGCAGTAGATATCGCTTTCGTTCTCGAAGCCTTGCTCGCTAGCGTTTGTACTGCACGTTTCGAAGTCGTACGTCGTTTTCGCCATGTAGAAAGCGTCTTTCTCAGAGTCTAGCTTTTCCTTCGACCCCTGCAGATCAGTTTCGGGGTTGGAGAGTAGGTTATCTAATTCTCCTGCGTCAGGTTCCAGGTTTTGTGGTGTACTGGACCTGTTTATTTCGTCGCTGTTCATAGTGCACTCTTCTGATATGTCTTGTAATGATTTGTCGATACTGTCCTTATTGTCTTGCTTGTTAGGTTGTAAATAGTCTATGTACTGCCCGAAGCTTTCAGTGTCAGTGATTTCGTTGGTGGAACACACAGCACTTTCTTGAAAGGAATTCATTTCCGAATGCGTGTTCAGGGTTTGGTCTGAACAAGTGTGGGGCATGGCGATTTCGGATGCAGAACTGTATTCTAAGCTGCATTGTTGAGAGATGGTTCTCATTTCTGGCTGCTCATCCTGGCTTTGGAGACACTCTTCGGAAATACTAGTCCTTTGTGGATTGAAGGGTTTAGGAGGTGCTTTGACTACCTGATGTTGTGGCACCTGTGTTTCAGGAACGTTAGTGTAGATGTTCATGATTGTTCTGCTTGACTTCGGGTCATCATTTTTGTTCCAAGATTTTCTGTCTGTCGAGTAGTTTTTGTAGTCCTTTGGCACTTCGTCCTCTAGCAAATTTGGGTTCAAAACGTGTCTTGTTTCTTTGATACCATTATTCGATCTTTCTACGTGTAAATTAGTGTTATTCACTTTAGAACCCGAGTTTATTATATTAGCAACACCGTTATAAGCTTCTTTGGTAGGTAAAGGTAGTGATATGTGCGAATCGTTGTCAAAATCCCTTCTCGTCGGCAATTCTAGGCAGTTCCTCTTCATATTCTGCCTTTGTTTCTTGAAGAACTTCTTGGCAACGTTCATCTGGTTCGGATTATAGAATACTTCTGGTCCCATATTAGCTGAATCTGGGTACGTCATCATCGAATTGTTGGACCTGTACTGCTGTCTGTGTAGAACTACCAGGTTTATATTCGGCGTTTTCCCGTTAGTATTCTTGAGCAGATCTTTCTGCAACGTCTGGCCATTCAGCTCCCCCCCTTTGTACGTCCCACTGTTGTTAGTCTTAGAATTAGTTCTGTTCGAACTCCTACTTCCAGACCTCGATCTGTTATCGTTGGGAATAGGATGACTCAATGGCGCGGTTTGATTCGTGGGCAGATTCTGCTGGTTAGTGTCAAAGACGCTTCTATTCCTGCAGCACTGTTTGCTCTTCTGCAGGTAACAGTGCATCATAGCCCACTGAGCTCTGACGTCACTCCTCGCTATACCGTAGAAGAATAGAATAAACGTGCCCAGTATAGTAGCGCATACCGCGTAGATAATGCTACAAATGTCCTCCTGATACGGCAAGTAAGCGGGTAGGGGCCGGTACACAGCTATCGCCCCGCAAGTCCAAACGGACATATACAAACAGAGCACTATAACTTGCGCTCGCAGCTGTATTATTGGCGTGTGTTCTATATCTTCCACTTCTGAGTCTAGTGCGGATTTGATGCTCCTTCTCTCAGCGTTTTCGTTGCTCTGATTTGGCTCCCACATTTCCAAGTCAACGTTCTCCGTCGCTTGAGTACCTTCAGACAACTGCACGTTCATATTCCGTATCGTACAGCGTATAAGCAGAAATAATACCAGTAAAAACATTAATAGAATACCTCCTGGCACAAATAAGGCCGTCAACGCTGGTGCCGTACTGAGAAAGCATTGAGAATAGCCAGCATAATCTTTCAAATTGACAGCACCGGATATACCACAGACTATCAAAGCGATACCCCATCCGACTAAATACAAGCCTAATATCGGTTTCTGTACCGGAACGTCTGGAGGAATATCGTCTTCGGGCGTCCTAACAGGATTATTCGTCTTCGTCACCCACTTGTACATGTTGCTAGCTGACACACACATCCACAACAAGCAAGAAAGAGACAGATAGTGTATCAGCAGTCCTAATATCTGACACAGTTTCACGTCTTCCGTCTGGTATATGCCTAGGGTGTACAAGAAGCACAGCAGTCCTATGGCTATCCAGGTGTTGATTAGGGCGTGTTTGGTTTTCTTCGCCATCTGTATGGCGGGGTAGCACATTATGTAAGTGAGGGTAGCACAACTTACGCAGCCTATGAGGATGAGACTACCCACGTAGATGGCTGGATGGGAGACTTTGAAGCGAGCCCCGTCGGTTCTGGCGCCGTAGATACCAGTTTCGACGTTCTGTAGAAGCCCGACGAAAGCTAGTCTCGTACAGCTTATGATCACCATTTCGGAGACCACGTGCGATATTTTGCAGTCTGTAATAGAGGAATTTGTTGTTAAACTAGCTGTTAGTTATTTCCCTGATTTTAAGTACCGTTCTCGTGGGAAAATTATAAAATATGTTATTAAGAAAAAGTAATATGTTATTAAAAGATCCTGTAGTTTTAGAGACTCATAATTACAAATAAACAATCTTTTTTTATAATTAGAGTTAACCAGTTGAACTCTCAGTTTTTGTTCAAGTGGGAATATCAATGATTTTGCGAGTTGCCGTGAAAATTAAAAAAAACGTTTTTTTATACTTCCCGGGAGTGCTACCAACAAATGGTATAGATATTACTACCTACTATTATACTTTAATCTTAGTTAAATAGCTCTGCTTCAGAGACCATGTACAAAAATTTAATGTCTTCAACACTGTCTACATATCCCTTTGTTATCAACAGTAAAATGATAGCACTTTTACTGAAGACTTCCTTGTGACTTCTTGAGGCAATCCAAAAATGTCCATTCCTCGCATTTTATCTAATTTCCCATTTACTGCACACTTTCACGGATACTTGCCGCATAATGTAGAATCACTAATTTGAGTCAAAACCCGAAATATACAGCAAAATGAAAATTATACAAAAAGCATGACGTCCCTCTTCGGATTTCCGCCAAAAAGCCATTTGCAAACATTATTTGTGCATATTTTAACTTTTTTCTTTTTGGTATTTTTATGTAATCCTTAAATCTTGAAGTAAGTGAGTAACAACTCTTTATTGTACACCAATAAAAATATGCAACAAGTGACACAGTGATACAAAAAAGTACAATGGGCGGTCTTATCGCTTTAAGCGATTTCTTCCAGACAACCTTAGGATGGATGTAACTGAGATAAATAGATGAAGGTAGTTGAGGCACTGAAGTTAACAATGGATTAAGGTACTTACATACATAAAACGATAAGATACATTTAAGATAAATAAAAAAAAATTGGTTGCCTGTAAAGTCGGTATACGGGCGAAAGTTTTACGTGACAACGATTTTATGTCTGTCTCTCTCGCTCTTAGGCGGGCTAACCATGCCCGAGTGGAAGGGACGCGTGCCTCTCACTCGCTCTCATTGTGAGCGCATAACGTGAGCGGAGCGTAACGCAGTTTCTTGAAGTGTCACCCGGCAAACCAATTTATAAGACGTTGTCACGTCAAAAAAAATTTATGCAAGTTCCTCATAAATAAAAAAAAAACACGGGTTGCACTCCGGGAGTGCCGGCAGAAGTGAAAACTTGATTATCGATTTCGGTGTTACAACACTACTCTCCAACCGTCTTACGGTTTTTCGATCAGCACACGTGACCTGACGCGAGTTTCACAGTTTTTACCCATCCCACAAAAGTGCTCAGCGCCGCTAAAGAAGTTTTCACTTCAAAATAGACTGTGCTAGTGCGTTACCGGTGGTATTGTCTTGCCAGCGTCTCGTGTGGGGGTCCCAGACGGCGGCGCGGCCATCGACGCCGCCGGACGAGTGAGCGCGGACCGTCGCGATCACCGGCTCCAGGAGGTCGCCTCGCAGGGACACATTCACTGCAATGTCATTGTAAATGGGGAAGTTGACAGTATCGAAATTAAATTGCGAGTCATTCATTAAAAAGATTATTCCAAAACACCTGTAAATATGTATCTCGGTTTTCACTTTACAATTAAAGCAACAAGGACCGATTTTAAAAATTCTTTCACCAATGGAAGGCTAGAAGATCCCTAAGTAACATTTTTTTTTGTTTTTCCGTAACTTTACGTTACTTTAAAATAATTACAATCTAGCCTTATTATGAGGCTAATAGGTAATTTAAATTTAACTTAAGTTGCTAATAAGTCACTATTCTAAGAAAGTAGTCCACTGACGATTCTTAGTTTACATTAAGGGTAAGACACTTTGTTCATGTGTTCTTAATTTTCACTATCACTAAGTTTATACTAATGCACTAACTCAAAAGGTTTCGTTCTTTTAAGTCTTTTGACTGTGTCCGTGCTGTCGAGGAGCTGAATCGCCTCGCCTCGCCTGAGTAACATAGATTATATGTATTTTATTCTATTATTCCTACGGGAACGGGAACTACACGGGTGAAACCGCGCAGAACCGCTAGTGTCAAATAAAGACGATTACGATTGTATAAATAGACAATAAGGCCCCTGAACAGAGAATAGACCAGGACATAACAGGACAGAATATTAATTTAGTGACCGCCACATAAAATATAGCTACTTACATAACTGGAACCCGACGACAGGCGATGTGATCTCCATGTTCATATCTTCACGCTTAGTGCTCCTGCCGTAGTAGTCTTTAGCTCGGTGGGTTCGCAGCGAATCTTCCTCCCTCGCAGGTAGAAGAGGAAATAGGGCTCCATTGTCGAACATGGACACCACCAGCTCGTGGGGCTGCGACTGAACGAGGGTCCCGGAAGACGTCGTACTGTATAGGAGGGATTGCGGTATCTGGAAAGGTATTACAATGTTACTGGTAAATTTAGGGAAACCTTCAAGGGGGAATGAAGCCGATACCTTTAGAATTTGTATAAAGAAACGGCATCTTAATTTTCGTCATCGAAAAGTTAAATTCTTCAGCTTTAGCGTATACTTGCAAAATTAGCTGCGCGGGGTCAATGACCGCCGGCGCGGCGGTTGCGGCAGTTTTTTTCTAATTTGTTTGTAAACATGCTTTGCATAAACACTCACTACCGCACTAAAACGCCACTTTTGTCGGCTTTTTTTATACCTATTTTCGAGCGCAATTTTTTATTGGATAATTAAAATTAAAATTAATAATCTCACGCCTTTTTTTATCCCCGAGGGGGTAGGCAGAGGTATTCCATTACTGGATATACCCACATTTCACGAGATATATTGGACCCCTAAACGTGATAGGTGGTGAGACCATCGCCGGACCGGGTCTGTTTACACATGTCTCAGAATTAATTCTGAGACCTGCGGGTTTTCTCACGATGTTTTCCTTCACCGTCGAGCTAGTGATAAATATGTACTTATTATGTATGTCATTTATTGGATAGTGTGCGTGTATTGTGTATGTACAGGATGTTAGGTTGTTTTTTTTTATATTTGTGTAAAATTCTATGTTATCTAGTAAAGTAACGTATGAAAAATAAAAATCAATGCTAAAAATAGTTTTTTGTTCATTATTTGATCTACTTTTTAAATAACTTTTGACTTATTTTTTCTGATTAATAATAAGTAAGCTACTCTAATATTATAAAGAGGAAAGATTTGTACTTTTGTATGTTTTTAAAAACTCGCGCGAACGGCTACTAATAAATATTGTAAGGACCATGTAAGTAGGTACATCACCTGCACGCTGGCGTGTATGAGTGCATCGGAGACGTGCAGCAGTGGCGCCACTGTGCGGTTGGTGGTGGTGCAGTGCAACCTTCGGCGCATCCCTCTTACGGCGCTGTACCAAACGCACGTCACGCCGCTGAAGCCCTCCCTCACCGGAAACTGCTCCACGGCCAGGTTCGACTGAGGCAGGAAAAAGATTAAGGTCGGTCGATAAGATCGATTACGGTCTAGATAAACAAAATCAAAATATTTTTTTTACGTGATAACGTCTTATAAATCGATGAACGCCGACGAAAAAGCATGACTCATTTTCACGTTCCGCCTGAGCCGAGCGTGCAAGCGAGAGCGCGCAGCAAACTTTGAGTATTAAACCAACCGGAGAGGCCACTGACAGGCGTTCCCCTCTGCCAAAAAAAAGTGTCGGTCAACGATCATACCTGTTATATACAACTACTTTTTTTGGGTTCACGGAGTGCTTGGATTGGTGAATGTATTCGTGTGCATCTAGTTCAAGCTAGCGTTTGTTTTGTTAAAAAAAATGCGTTTGTTTTAACATTATTTGTGTTTGTTTCCTCGTCCCCCCCGCAGAAATTGGCAGACTTTTTTGCAAAGAAACTAGTGAGCGTGACGTCTCCTGTAGGTTTAATACTCAAAGGGAGCAAACGATAGTGAGGCACGATCGGCTCGGACGTCGAATGTTTTCACGTTTATCACGTAAAATTATCGTCCGTAAACGGACTTTACAGACGACCAATTTTTTATTTTATTATTTACTCATTGTGTTCTCGTTCGAGCTAATGATGAGTATGCACTTTGTTAAGCTGTTTTTAAAACTCATTAATACAGTCAAGAGCACATGAAGTTTTACACTTGTAGTGCGAATCTGACCTCTAAGGCGATTTTAATAACTACTTGAACGCCCGCTCCGCTAAGCCACAATTGCCTTGAGCGCCCGCCTTTGCGATTCACGTAAAAACACAGCGGCTACTACCTCGTTACTAAAACTTTATACTACTTACTAACTTATACGAGGCCATTCCACTAAGACAATCCACTAAGACTGCATACAAAAAAAACGTGAGGACAATCCATTCCATTGTCCTGACGTTTTTTTTGTATGCAGTCTTAGTGGCTTGTCTTAGTGGATTGGCCTCGTATAAATGGCCCATAATAGCAGCCAAACTACTACAGGTACACGGAAATGAAAACTACGTAGGGATAGCTTATAAAAAATACATAATGTATTATTTTATTTTTAGGCATAGCTTATAATATGCAGAATCAATGTATAAAATACATTATGACTGATTAACATAGGCTATATTTTATTCCCGTATTCCCAAGGGAACGGGAATAAAATACACTTTCCAAAAGCACGTACCTTGTGCCCGTTGACGCTGGCGGTGTGCAAGGAGACCAGCTGCGCGGCCCTCAGCAGCGAAGAGCCAGCCTCGTGCTGCTCCTCAGCAGCTCGCAGCACAGGAGCCGTCACGTTCATCGCTGCGCTTATCACGTCCAGCAGCGAGGACCCTGGGACAACCACCTTCGTTAACACTTATTCAACGCCCCGCAATTTCACCCGCGTAGTTCCCGTTCCCGTGGGAATACGGGAATAAAATATAGCCTGTCTGTTATTTTGATGTATAAGCGATATAACTGTAAAGTTTCATCCAAATCCGTTCAGTAGTTATTGGGTAAAAGAGGAACAAACATCCATACAAACTGTTAGTAGGATTACAATGTATTTATTTCCGTAGGTAATTGAAAATTACACTTAGAAAAGTCAATAGTCTAATAGCAACGCACTCTACACTTGTCCATGAAGATTGGCTACATCTAAACAGCAGCCCATCTCCACCGACGAGTTGCTGGTTCCAAATGTAGTACCCCGAGAAGAACCAGCAAGAAACTCAGCTCTTTTTAATCTCGTACAAATATATCCCAAAGTCACGTAAGCTTGTGCAAACACTAAATGCACTGCTTCCATGCAAAGTGGAAATGAAAGTAGATGCGAGGCCTCAAAAAAATAACCACTCACCCAAATCCTTCTCCTCATTAATGTACTGCATATAATTCTGTATCGCTTCAGCTATGAACATAATGTCATCGGGATCACTGATTTCCGCCACAGGATACGTCTTCTCTTGAATCAGCATTGCTAATCGTTCTGAAGCATTCATCGCTGAATACTGAACCAAGCTGACGTTCAAAAGCGCGAATTGCTGTAGTAATTTCGTTACATTACTAATGTACGAACACTCTGTAGTGTTCACTGGTCCCCATGTCGCGTTGGCTCGGCAATATCTATACGCCATGCCTTCTCCGTTACTACAGGGCACTACTGCTGTATGATTCACTGGTACCTGCGGCCAGGAGTACATCCCTTTGTTGTTCAAAATGCTCGAACCATTCGTCAAACAATAATGAGTGTTGTTCGATAAAACAACGACTTGGACAGTATGGTTATGCTTTATGTGGTTCTGGTCCGTATACATGCAAGTCCAATTGCCCATATGATGGTCAGTTATGTTCGGGAAGTATACAGTTGTCTCCGCTAACCCTTCTTCTTGCATGTCCGTATTCGTGACATTCACGTCACAGACTTCTAACATGGGATGCAGCCATTTTAGTTCATATTTGGCATCCACCGACGCGAACGGAGCATTGCAAGTTAGCGATAATGTGTCTCTTTCGAACACAACTTGATCGTGAGATGGTTTGACTATTAAGCTGGTTGATGGTAGAACACTTCCGCATGCAGATAAGTCGAGGAATATCTTCAGCTTCCGGATTGGTTTGTTGAGTAAGTTTTCTGGAAACGCGCATTTGAGGTTGCCGAGTTTGACGCTGGTGTTTCTAGCCCATTCTCCGACCCAGAGGAGCTCGCAGTCACATATCAGCGGGTTCCCAGTCAGGTCTCTGTAAAGATTAGATTATCAACGTTATCGAGTTTTGATTGTATCTTGCGAGGCTTTATCTTCAATGATAATAGTTATTGACCAATTCAACAGTTAGATATTTTTATAGATTATCTGCTTTTCATCATCTCTTACAGAAATCATTTTGTATATTATGAACCTGGGTACATATTACGACTTACGAGTTTATTAAACCTTTAGAGGTTGTCAAATTTTGACTAGATTTTTATCAGAAGAAGGGATCATTTTCTCACTTTTGTCTGCCATCAGCTAAACAGGGTTGGGCAGTATTTGATTTACTTGTAATTACAATATGTAATGGAGCATGGGGGAGTTGAAATAACTTTCAATAAGTGGACTTGATAAGTCCCTATTTGAAGAAAAACATTTTGTCTTTGACTTGACTTTGACTATCCTGAAAGCACATCGCGTTTTGGCGAAAAAGCTAAACTTTGGTCAGTTTACCTAAAATCCGCATTTTAGGTACAATAATGTATGCAATTTTTAACATTGATACTGGTTTCACTTTACTCAATTTTGGCTCAAATCTTAGTTAGACCACTTGGCTTCTAAGTTCTCCATATAGGGACTCCAAATAACTCTTGAAATTAAAGGAGACATACTCAGGAAAACTTCGTGAGGAAATCCGCAGGTCTCAGAATTAATTCTGAGACATGTGTAAATAGACCCGGTCCGGCGATGGGCTCACCACCTATCATGTTTAGGGGTCCAATGTTTCTCGTGAAATGTGGGTATATCCAGTAATGGAATACCTCTGCCTACCCCTTCAGGGATCAAAGGCGTGAGATTATATTATTATTACATACTCAGAATGAAAACGCTAAAATAAAAAAAACTTACAAATGTGTCAATCCAACAAGATAATCGAACGTTCCTGTAGCCAGCACCGAGATGTGGTTCTGAGCGATATTCAGCCTCTCAAGACTGATTAGTCCTTTGAACATCTCTTTGTAGACGTGGCTTATTTGATTGTAGGACAGGTCTAGCCGTTGTAAAGATGACATATTGTAGAAAGCATCAGACTCTATCAGGGTTATCTGGTTTCTGCTCAAATCACTGTAGGAAAGGGGATTATAGTAATGATACTTCTAATTTTAATAATATACAATTGGATTTATTCAATTACAACAATGTATTTTATTAAATAATCTATTAAATAACTACAATCTGTATTGAATAATGGATAAAACATTAATTCACTCAATAAAAATTTGATTATACTATAAGATAAAATTGTTTCTAAAAAAATTACTCACAGCTTCTGTAAATTGGGCAGATGTAATTCTCTGGATAGTGTAGATATTGCATTGCCTGACAAATTCCTGAAATATATACACAATATTAGACAAAGTTAATACACAATATTGTCCATCAATAACTTCACTTCATATCAATCCTACTAATATTATATATGCGAAAATTTTTATGAAAGGTTGTATCGATGGATGTTTGTTCGTCTTTCACTCAAAAACTACTGAACGGATTTTGATGAAACTTTACAGTTATATAGCTTATACATCACAATAACACATAGGCTATATTTTATCCCCGTATTCCTATGGGAACGGGAACTACGCAGGTGAAACCGCAGCGCTAGCACAAAATAATAGTCATATCATTTATTGGTATCTCTTAGGCCAAGAAAATGAGAAACAATTGATTTTTAATTTAATTGTCTGTCGCACATTGGAACTGCATGGTGCTTGACTGATAATGTGGTTTTACAGATTCAAGTTGTAATTCTATTGTTATGGAAACATAGGCTTTTGGAAATAGAGAATAATATTAATTTCAATATAAGCTCAACTTCTGATACTTTACTACCCAGCTCTGCTAAGCCATGTATTGTAGATGGGTAGAATGAGCAGATAATCCCTCTTTACCAAGTTCAAAATGAAAAATATTAGTTTGTTTAACTTATGTTAAAAACAACTTATTAGTGACCTTCTTTTAACTTTTGTCGAAGTTAAGTTCTGTGCTAATTATCGATTGATTTAAAAATATTTAATTGAGTCATAGTTTTGAAATTCATATAAATGTAACATTGGCTCTCCTAGACAGAAAACTCTTACAGCTGGCTCTATAAACAGCAACCTGTATTGTAGGATATCTTATTACAGATTGTTGCAAACAATAACAGACTAGAATTACTTGCCAAGTTCTTACAGAAATTTATGATTTATGTGAAGGAAATAACACTTACAAGCTCACAACAACCATCCAAAGTTTGCTTAGGTCTATCTCCTTGAACTCTGTGACTTGTGTGGGGCTTCCACCACACTTCAGCTTCAGAGAGTCCCCAGCTAAAGGCTCTGCTGCTGCCCCATCGCCACTCTTAGAGCTCTTACACGAGCAGAGCGACGGGCAATAGCCACGGACCCCTTCCACCCACAGCACCGTCATTAAAACCAACAAACAACACTTCATCACGCTCATTACAGATAAAACTGCAGTAAATCCAATGGCACGAAGCCAAAAACCAATAATTATCACATTTTCACGAATTCTTTGATATCATCAATGGCATGTTCAAGTTCGAGCACAGAGCAAATACACAATCAACTATGAGTGATGTATGAAGCTAAAAACGGCACATTTTTCATTGGTACTAGTTTGGTTCTGTGAATAATTATAAATAAACAACAATGTAACGCAAAGTACAACAGTCAGCCGACATTTGTAAAAATTGTTTGACGAATTGAGTCTTTTTTGTTATCTTAACCCAAAGACAATGGGATCTCAGCTCATACAACCATGTCTTTTGTTAATTTATTTTTAGAGATATAGGAATGGTTTTTCTTTGGTCCATGGTTCGCGAAAATACAGTGTCGTTGACGCTCTATGACTACGTAATGAAAAATGATTAGAATACAGTTGAAAACTATTTTATTGAAAACCGGTACCGGAGACAAATGTGGGGTGTGCATGGGAAACTTTAAACAAATACGAAAATGACAGCCAGGCCTGCCAACCAAAAATAGCGACAAAATTCAAACTGAACCGTTGCCGATTGTTTTGGTCGTTGATAAATTTAAGTTTTTATTGATGTTTTCCACGAAATAAAAGTGTTTTATCCCAGTGCTGAAGAACATGAGTGATCAAGGATGTTCTGATAGCGATTTATCGAAGCGCGATATACCTTCGTTCATCGAACCGAGGCCGCCTTTGATTTCGAATCCTTTTATGAGACCTCGTCCACAGAAAGGGATGAACTTGTTAGAGTTATTTGAGGAGGATTCTGAGAGCGAGGAGCCAGAGCTGGTGCAGGTTTACCTGCGGCTTAAGCCGTGCAATGTGAGGAACAACCTGTACGAGGTGAAGTCAAATCGATGCCTTATAACTTCGGTGGACACGGCCACGGCAGGCCACGGGCGGCGCACACAGCACAATGTTTCCAAAATGTACACATTTTCACACATTTTTGGACCAGAATCAAACCAGAAAGTTAGTAAGCTTTGTGCATATCTTTGACTTTTATTTATTCTGATAAGTCCTTCACACTTTTCGTGCATAGTCCTTGTTCAATAGTTTAATCCATTCTACCAAAAATTTTTTCTAATGTTTGGCGTCAACTTTTGATCACTAATATGTCTGGATAAACAGTGTACCAGCATAAATCCCACTTTCCACTGAAATAAGCCCTTGTAAAACAAAAGTCCACTGAAATCTTCAATTCAGTTATCAAATCAGTCTGCTAATGTTATTCTTATTACCAAAAAGCATTTCCAAATTAATAAATGTACATATCTAATTATACTCAGTGAATTTTCTGACCATCCACAGCAAATATTTGAACATGTAGTAAAAGAGAACCTAAAAAAACTACCAGACGGCCACAACTTCACGCTTCTCACGTACGGAGCATCAGGTTCTGGCAAGACTTATACCTTGATGGGGACTGTGGCTTCTCCTGGACTCGTGCCTCGATCCCTGGAGTATGTGTTTCGAGTGGTGGATGCTGCACAGCAACCGCTGTATAAGCCTGCCGAAGGAGGTGCTGATAAACTTGGATACGCTGAGCAGACTTATGAGTTACAGGTCTGTTAATGTGGATGAATGGGCTATTAATATACAGGCTGGTGGGCCTGTTGGCTCAGTTGGTGTAACTCTGCCTTCTGAATCTGAGGTTGCAGGTTTGATCCCTGCTCGGGGCCATCATTTGTGTGCATAAACATGTCTGTTGGCTTCATGTATGGGTGTTTAATATTTATTTAAGTATGTTTATCAGTTGTTTAGTACCCATAGTACAGACTCTGTTTAGTTTCGGACTAAATAACTTGTACAGAGTAGCAGTTAAAGGCAGTGGCAATGGTGGAGTAAATTGATTAAAATGATTGTATAAACAACAACAGTAACTATGACAATATGGTACCACATATGAAATACGAATACTATAGACAGCCAGTATAGTCCTGCCTGTATGATCTCTAATAACAGTGTGTAAATTGTGTCCTACAATTTATTATTGTTATTTGTTAATAGTGGGTAAAGCGGTTAAGGCATGTGTCAGCGCCACTGCGAGACAAGTACCGGCGAATGAGTGCGCAGCTGCGGAGTGACCTCACAGTCAGCTCCCTCGACCTGTCCAACAGGACGCGCTACTATGTGTGGGTGAGTCAACTTGATTCAGGGGTCTGGCTAGGACAGTCAGTCAGTGATTGGCAGACAATATTATACTACATCATTAAAGTAAATGAAATAACTTAGTGGAAGTTGTATAATATATATTTACTCCAAAGAGATTAAATTATAACATACAGGGGACAAAGAGAGGAAAATCTGAAGCCAAAAATTATTACCTAAGGTCATAAGTGATTAGGCCGAATGACAGCTTGCATTCATTCTAACTGACATGACGCTTGAGGTCAAAGTTTTTGTATGAAAATATTTCCAATGCTTCCTATGCCATATTATAACTATATTTTCAAATACACAACATAAACTATACCACTATCTACATATACAAACACCAAAAATTGTCCCAGATGTAGATTAAACCTGCATTAACTCCATATTATGGATATGTACATACATAACTTAGCCATGCACACGCATGGCTAAGTTATGGCGTTATCCTGTGGGGTAACAGTGCCGACGCCACTACCGTTTTCACCGCTCAAAAAAAACTATTAAGAATATTAGTCAACATACAAAACACTGATACATGCAAGCCGCACTTCACACAGTATTAAATTCTCACACTGCCATGCATTTACATACTCGAAATATGCAAATTTGTAAGAAAATATCCCGAATTTTATAAGAAACGTGAAGATTTAAGAACAAAATATTCTTTGAGACAAACCCGTAAAAATCAATTACTACAGCCTACTTCCAGGCTAAAACTACACTCTTCCGGTCCGTTAGTAATGTCCATTAAACTTTATAATAATCTACCGCAATATCTAAAAAATGAAACAAACGAGATGAAATTTATTAAACAATTGAAAGAAATGCTGTATAAAAAATGTTATTATACAGTAGATGAATATATCAATGATAAAATGTAGTAGGTATGGTACCTACTTATATAATTAGCACGTTCCCTCTCACGTATTGCAGTGCCTAAACTAGGTCCTTATTGATACCAAATATGTAAATACTATCTATGTAAAACATAAGGATTGCAATAAACCATTTTGATTTGATTTGATTTGACATGATCTCACGCCTTATATCCCCGAGGGGGTAGGCAGAGGTATTACATTTCTGGATATACCCACTTTTCACCAGATATTCTCACTTTTCACTGATTTTCATCATGTGAAGCAGGCTCTTGAACCGTAAGGCTATCACTGCTCAGATACTGCTATGGATATGTATTACACTTTATAACACATTTGCTCGTAAAAGGTGTCTTATTTCACCAATTTCAATATCGTATTGTATCTCATTACGCCCAAGTGCGGTAAGTGTAAAGTAAAACGCACGGTTTATCAAGATGCTCCGTCTTAAAACGAACTGCACTTTTTAAAATCTCAGCAAAGAGTTTTTATGTCAAAAAAGTTGGCAGCATTTTATGATTAAAATTAACTTTAGGAGATAAATATAATCTTCTATATAAATAAAAATGAATTGATGTTCGTTAGTCTGATTAAAACTCCAGAACAGCTGGACAGGTTTTGATGAAACTTTTAGTGTGGGTTAGAGTGGGTCCAGGGATGGTTTATACGGTGGCAGAACGACGTCTGCCCGGGCCACTAGTAAAGAAATATTTATGTACATAATTATTTAAGTTAATTAATTTTGACAGTAAATTAAAACCAACTAATCTGTAACAAAAACACAAAAATATTAATTTACTTTATTAGTAATATTGGCTGTTTTTTGTGCCTTTGCCTATAAAAAAAAATGCTGATGCGCGCCGCGCGCTTTTTCTTAACGCTGTATTCTTTTTATTCGTTTACCATAGTCGGAGTTTTATTTTATTTCCTCGCAAATGTTATAAAACGTCGTATGACATACGTGCGCTTTGGTAATTACAGCCTCTGCTTACTTGTAGCCCTCGCCTACGGCTCGGGCTAGCAATATCGCCTCGGCTGTAATTTTCAACCTACCGCACTTATATCATAATGTACTATAATATTACATTAACATTATACATGAACTAAATACAAAGCATTTTTTATAGGTATCATTTGTGGAAATTTACAATGAAGCAATATATGATCTGCTGTCGAACAACGATCGCAGTAAAGCAACTTCGAAGCTGCGCATTCGAGAGGACGCCAGTGGCAATGTCTATGTGAAGGTACGTCAATCAAACCCATCAAGCTACAAGATCGACACATAATAGGATTATTACTACATTGTATAAAGCAAAGTCGCTTCCCGCTATCTGTCTGTCCCTATGTATGCTTAGATCTTTAAAACTACGCAACGGATTTTGATGCGGTTTTTTTTTAATGGATAGAGTGATTCAAGAGGAAGGTTTTAGTGTTAGCATTGCACCCGTGCGAAGACGGGGCGGGGCGCTAGTATAATAATAAACGTACTAATATTATAAACGCGAAAGTTTGCGAGTATGTTTCTCTTTCACGCAAACACTACCGAGCAGATTTTGATGAAACTCTACAGTTTTATAGCTTAACACTCTATAAGGCAGAGTGACAATAGTTACCACTATAAATTAAACTCTTATGTAATTGGAATAAGATTCAAAATCAATAAAAAAAATTAACTGAACTTCACTTAAAGAGTGAAGATAAAGATCAATAATAGTACGGTTTCCATAGGTAGCCCTAAACTCAGTTATGCTAATACATTATTCAATTTTTTTTACACACATTCAAAATATTTAAAATCGATTACCTAAATAGTCTATAGTGAACAAACTAATTTCAGGAATTGAGCTTACTCTGTTACATCTATACTAATATTCTGATACCGACTCGACGCTA
Source organism: Ethmia dodecea (assembly GCA_963855545.1). Taxonomy (NCBI): domain Eukaryota; kingdom Metazoa; phylum Arthropoda; class Insecta; order Lepidoptera; family Depressariidae; genus Ethmia; species Ethmia dodecea. Next base: position 1,848,076 of record OY979448.1, read on the forward strand.
TGTAAGGGTATTAATTATAATTATTATTGTAAACGATATTTATTAGTAAGACATGAGATTAAAAAGAGCTGCCCTTGAGTTTCTTGCTGGCTCTTCTCGGGGTACTGCATTCGGAACCAGCAACTCGTCGGTGGAGATGGGCTGCTGATTACATTTATTTATTTATTTATTATTTATTTGATTTGAATATTATAAAGATCAAAGATTTGTATTTTTGTATGTTTGTTAAGAATAAACTTAAAAACTACTCAAACGATTTTAAAAATTCGTCACCAATGGAAAGCTTGAACATCCATGAGTAACATAGGCTATATTTTATTCCCGTATTCCCACGGGAACGGGAACTACGCGGGTGAAACCGCGCAGAACCGCTAGCAATATGTATTGTGGTGGCAGGGAGCTACGCAGGCTTTCGTGCGCACCGGGGAGGAGGCCTACGACGTGATGGTGGCTGGCAAGCACAACCTCCAAGTGGCAGCAACTGGCGTCCACGCGCACTCCTCGCGGTCCCACTGCATCTTCACCATCACCATGCTCACGGAGACAGGTCGGTGCTAACAAGTGTACAGTCAACAAAATTGTCAGGGTTACATGGCCAGAAATTAAGATTCAGTTTTCTCTTAAAGCCTTAAATGTATTTATAGTATTTTTAAGCTATTGCATAGCTTCTATCGAGGGCCTTGAGCGCGGGGACCGAATCCAGAAATTCCGTAACGAAAAAAAACCTCACGCTCCCCACTCCGACGGGCACGGAGGTGTGGCTTGAAGGCCGTGCATTGTCTAACGTCGTTTCTTTTCGGCAGTCTTGTTGATACAAAATGCTATGCAATAGCTTTACCGCGGCGGCAGTACCCGAGTGCCACACGTCTTTTTTTTTTGTAAATTATAGGGATCAAAGAAACCTTTTGAAATAAACATTAATCAATTAGATTTATTTATGACTTCCGCAGAAAAATGAGTTCTTAGTTACTGGCCATGTAACCCTAACAACTTTGTTGACTGTACTATCCACAGAAATCCTCCTGATGCATTTGGAACCTGGGCCCATAACCTGAGGGCCAATTCCACTAAATGTCAACGTTTATAGTTGGATGACAAGGATATATCAATGGTCAGTCGATGGTGTTATTTGCTCAAAAAAGGTGTCAAAATAACACCATTGAGTGACCATTGACATCTCATTGTCATCCAACTATAAACGTTGACATTAAGTGGAATTGGCCCCCTGTTGTAGTAGATTGTAGGAGGTGTACAGCACCAAGGTAAACGCAGATTGAAACTGAAAATATTTTATTTTTGAACTCACATACAATATTAATTTGACAACTGACAGGGCCTAAACAAAAAAAAAACATCAATTTTAAACTAGAAAAGCATAGATTACAGCCCGAGGTTATCTTAAAAGAAACCTCCAACAGTGTCTTAAAAGTCGAGGGGTCTCTGTAGATGGCGGCGTCCGTTCATCGTTCGTGCGGCTCTGCGACCAAACGCCTTTAAAGGTAGACTTCCGTGAGTCGAGGCGACATGTCAATGTATGAAAATGTACGGCCTACGACAGACTTCGGAAATGGCGCCATACATTTTCATACATTGACTATTGTCGCATCAGCCGCGACTCACTGAAGTCTGCCTAGCCTTTTCTTTTATTCACTGGGGTCTCATAAACCGTGGTGGTCTTGAAGATGGCGGCGTCCGTTCGTCGTATTTGCGGCTCTGCGACCAAACGCCTTTAGCATTTTCCGAATCAAAGTCAAAAGTCAAAGTCAAAATGTTTTATTCAAAATAGGAACTTACAAGTCCACTTATTGAACGTCATTTCAACTCAACCGCTTCAGCATGTATGGTTGAGGAGAAGAAGCGGTGCAAGAAACTCCTCAATACAATATTCTTTTAATCAATTGTTATTTAACACTAAATTGGGTTACATAATTTCGCTTGTTTTTCGCCATCGTATTGCGCTGGACTGGAGGAAATCTGTTCCAAGCATCATTGTCATTTATATATTACTAGCAGCGCCCTGCGGTTTCACCCGCGTAGTTCCCGTTCCCGTGGGAATACGGGGATAAAGTATAGCCTATGTGTTATTCTGATGTATAAGCTATATAACTGTAAAGTTTCATCAAAATCCGTTCGGTAGTTTTTGCGTGAAAGAGGAACAAATATCCATCCAGACATCAATACATCCAGACATCCATCCATACAAACTTTCGCATTTATAATATTAGTAGGATTATTATTATTAATCAGGCAAGCAGTTTACAACTGATAAACGCCTGTATCCAGGTGTTCTCCACTCAAGGTTTCTCATTACAGGATAGGAATTTGTCAAGTTTATTTTTAAATTGATTGACATTGGGTGCTGAGACTACTCCTTCTGGTAGCTTATTCCATGATCTGACCACTCTGTTGCTCAAGAAGTGTCTGTAAGGATTGTTGTGTGATACGGTGGTACGCAGTTTGAGACTATGTCCTCTTAGATGGACATTGCAGTATTATATAGTAGTATATAGTCGTCTAGTTTGTAATATAATAATAATAATAATAATTTATTTCAAGTTACAGTGACTCATATTGTGTTAGTAAAGACTTATCCTATGTGTTAGTTACATAAAAACACTACAATAACACTAAACATCCATACTAGCTGCTGGGACCGTGTAGTCCACAGCAGTGTAGCATATACGGACAGTTCACCCTGTCCGCTATCATCCGTAGGATGGTGTTGGGGCTGGCCCGCACCCTGCGCACTAGGGACGCGCATCGTTTGCGCATGGTCGCGTAGAAGCAGTCAATGCGCGCTTCAGCAAACATCCCTGACGCACTACAATAGCGGGGCAGCCCCATCAACACCCGGAACGCGTTATTATACTGGACACGGATGGCCCCAAAGGACCGTTGCGTATAATCCCTCCCCAGGCTGCACGTGTACAGGGAGGTGCAGTTATATGCCTATAGCCTTAATTTAATGGAGTCTTTAAAACGTGGTGGTTTCAAAGATGGCGGTGTTCGATCGTCGTACGTGCGGCTCTGCGACCTGGCGGGCAGCGAGCGTGCAAGGCAGACGCGCAACACTGGCGCGCGCATGCTCGAGTCCAGAGCCATCAACTCGTCGCTGCACGTGCTCGAGAGGTGCCTGCAGATGCTGCGCAGGAAGCAGAGGCAGAGGATCGACGCCACTCTGGTGCCATACAGGTGGGTCCATCATCATCACCCATTTGTCCACAGCTGGACATAGGCCTCCCCTAATGAGCGCCATAGCGCCCTGTCTTCAGCTCGACGCATCCAGCATCTGCCTGCAGCCTTTACAGATCGTCATCCTATCTGGCCGGAGGGCGTCCTACACTACGTTTGACGAGTCGCGGTCTCCACTCCTGAACACGTTTACCCCAACGGCAACGGTGTCGGTTCATAAACACAGATCGGATATTCGGATGCATATTTACAAGGCCCGATCCGTTTGTTCCGTCCTGTCCTACCAGTAGTCCGATGATCGAACTTTTTGGAAGATTTTTTTCCAAATAGCAGTGATAGCCTTACGGTTAAAGAGCCTGTTTCACATGATGATAATCAGTGAGAGTCGGTTTCGAATCCTAGCATGTACCAATGAGTTTTACAAAAACTTCGTACATATTTATCACTAGCTCGACGGTGAAGGAAACCATCGTGAGAAACCCGCAGGTCCCAGAATAAATTCTGAGACATCTGTAAAATACCCAGTCCGGCGATGGGCTCTCATCACCTATCACGTTTAGGGGTCGAATATTCTCGTGAAAAGTGGATATTTCCAGAATTGAAATACCTCTGCCTATCCCCTCTTGAATAAAAGGCATGAGATTTTATTTTTTAAATTTTTCTAAATTCTTAGACTGAACAAATATAACAATGTTAAAAATAATTGTCCAAAATGTTCGATCATCTAATACAGTTTAACAATTTGGAAAGAACTATTCTAAATATAATTGCGTATCGTAATTTCGTTAATTTTCAATATTTCTGTTGGGGTGTCAATTAATTGGTAGGGTGAACCAGGGTGTCAATAATTGGACGTATACAGGGTGATTTTTTCAAGTGGGCGTGGATGGCTAAATCAGAAACTATGAGGAATAGCGAAAAGTACTCAAAGTAGTCTCGGGCCCGATTTTGATAAAAACTAAAACTTCATGTTTATATTTTTGAAAAATCAATATTCCTAGCCAGGAATCGAACACGTTGATTTTGGAAAAAAGAAGCACACCCTGCATTATTCGATAGTTTCTGAATTAGCCATCCACGCCCCACTTAAAAATTCACCAGTATATAATTTTAAAAAAATCCCCAGAGAATCGAAGCTGACCCGTCTCCTCGGCGCCGGGTTGTCTGGAGCGCGAGGCGAAGCAGTTAGTATGGTGAGTTGTTTTCTTTACTTCATCACCAGCGGTTCTGCGCGGTTTCACCCACGTAGTTCCCGTGGGAATACGGGAATAAAATATAGCCTATGTTACTCAGGGACCATTGGTGAAAGAATTTTTAAAATCTGTCCAGTAGTTTTTAAGTTTATTCGTTACAAAAATACAAATCTTTCCTGTTTATAATATTAGTGTAGATTGTAGGTATGCATTTTTTTATTTATTTAGAACTCATACAGTCGTGTACAAAAATGTTAGAAACGAGATAGGTATGACAAACAGACCTGGAGGTTCCTTAAAACAATTTTAACATATTATAAAATACAAGCAGCAGTGTCGGGCCTCATTATTTTAAACATTGTATGTAATACAATTTTTTATTCTATAATAAATGCGAATACAAGTTAGTTTGTTAAAAGCTTGGACCTAACATGTTTTTAATGGTATGCAAAGAATCGTGAAAAGGATCAACTAAAATAATCCAATCCTACACCCTATCTATTCACTTATATGTAGTAGGGTATCGTTGATCGAAGACAGTAGGTACCTAATTGCTTTCATATTCAGTTGGGTTTCAGTTACACCTATTAACTTCCATTTAATTTTGTAATGTATGCTGTGGTCTTTTGCCACAGGTGGTTACTTTGAACCCTGCACCGGAATACGCGCACGAAACCCGCCACGTGCTTCAACTGGCTGCCGTCGCTAAAGACATCCGTAAGTCCTATGTAAACTTTATCACTATCCTATGAGATTGTATGCAACTGTAACTAAAATTAGTACTTAATCGATTTCAGCTATTTTTAATGTGTTAAATTTTCCGAAAACTGAATAGGGTGTCCTACCTAGTCAAATCAGTTACTTTTTACGATCTGTCAAAACGAAATTTTACTATGGAATATGTACTGAAATAGCAAACCGTGACGTCATAGTTTGTATTACTCAATTGCAGCACTTTTTTTGATTGTTTTATTATTTTTAAATTTGCTAAAATTGTAAATTTAAAATCGAAATACATATTTTGAGGTGTTTTGGGATAATCTTTTTAATGAATGACTACTCGCAATTTAATTTCGATGCTGTCAACTACCCAATTAACATAACTGATTGCTTCTGACTGCGCTTATTCTGTAACACGTTGTAATTGTATAAAAGCAGAAACTGCCTGGTTGCCTGTCTGATCAATCAACGCAAAGACGAAACCGCTGGCTCTAAAAGCATGAAATTTTGCGCTAAGGTGCCTTAACGTTAAGTGAGCACTCGGAAGGTACTATCTAATTTCCCACGGAAATGGAGAACAGAAAAAACAAGGTTCAACGCTGGCAACGCCGCTGGTCACCAGCTAGTATTAAATATATTAAATTATAAAAATACATAAATAATCTCACGCCTTTCATCCTCGAAAGGTAATCAATTTCTGGTAGTACCCACGTTTCATCAGTATATTCTTTGGACCCCTAAACGTGACTTTTTTTTATTATATTTTTTTATTTAACTGTCGATCGATCGATCGGCGATGTGTTGAAGAAAAGCCAGATAAAGAGTACCCGAAACCGACGAGCATGCATGAGTCGTTTGATGGATGTGGAGGAAGCGCGTGAGATCTGCCAGGTTCGTAGCAAGTGGCGGTCTGTTGTCTCTGCCTACCCCAATGGGAAATAGGCGTGAGATTATGTATGTATGTATGTATTATTTAACTCATCATAGAGGTGAACACTATGGCAAACTCTAGGCGAGGCCGAGGCCTATGGAACGCAAGACAATCTTTAAGAGGAAAAAACAATTGTAGTAACTTAGAATGTATATTTAACCAAAAGTAATATTGTTAAATGAAGGTTATTATTATTAGCTATTATTATTATTAGAGGTGAACCAGACTATAGCAGAGTCCATTCTGGAGAGCACTCGAGACACGACTGTCGATTGCAGTGCAGACATGATGAAGCTGAGAGCAGACAACGAGCGGTTGCACTTTGAGCTCATCCAGTAAGCATTATTTTACTTCTTAAAGTCTTCGATCATAATATGACCGCTGGCCTCCAATGGTTAGGCGAGAGACAAACTATCAAACATACTTTCCGTTTATAATGTGAGTAAAATGGCTACATCCCATTTGGTAAACCTCAAACTGTACCTACTAAAAAGTTGCGTTTGGTAAACATTTTGTTACAAAGGGGACATTTAATCCCATTTGGTAAACTAACATAGTTTACCAAATGGGATTAAATGTATGAAGTAACAAAATGTTTACCAAACGCAACTTTTTAGTAGGTACAGTTTGAGGTTTACCAAATAGGAAGTTTACCAAATGGGATGTAGCCAGTAAAATAGAATTATTTTAATTATTTCACATCTACACTTTAATATTATAAAGATTAAATTATAAGATTAAATTTGTATTTGTGTATGTTTGCAACGAATAAACTAAAAACTACTGGACCGATTTCTAAAATTCTTTCACTGGATAGCTTACTTTTCTGGGAATAACATCCTACTAATATTATAAACGCGAAAGTTTGTATGTATGGATGTTTGTTGCTATTTCACGCATGAACTACTGAACGGATTTTGATGAAACTTTACAATTATATAGCATATACATCAGAATAACACATAGATTATATTTTAGCCCTGTATTTTATCGGGAAAGGGAACTACGCGGTGAAATCGCGTGGCGCTGCTTGTACTTCACTACATAGTATAAAACAAAGTCGCTTTCTCTGTCCCTATATCCCTATGTCCCTTTATCCTATGTATGCTTAAATCTTTAAAACTACGCAACGGATTTTGATGCGGTTTTTTTAATAGATAGAGTGATTCAAGAGGAAGGTTTTAGTATTAGCATTGCACCGGTACGAAGCTGGGGCGGGTCGCTAGTAAATATATAAAAGTATTAAACAGGACTAATAATAATAATATATTTTTTCTAGATAATTATCCATAATTTTGTTAGTAAAGGTCTTAAAACTTAAGTAACAAATAAAGTAAAAATATGGTCATCCTGGACTCCAAATGTATGAAGTTCCAGTGCTGCACAACTGGGCAGTCTGCCCGATCCAATGTAAACTAAATCCACATAAACAAGCCCGGGAACAAAAGCTGATAGTTCCTTCGTTCCAGAGCACAAACCCGCAACAAGGAGTTGATGGCCGCGATGGCGGAGAAGCAGCAGGAAGTCGCGGAAACCATGTTCGAGATCGTCGAGGAGGCCAAAGACATGACCCGGCAGTACTACGAGGCGCGGATGCAGTCTCTACGCACTGAGGTACATTACAAAAACTCATTAGATATTATAAGCAATTATTATTAATTTATTAATTTTTTTATTAATAAGCACACACAAAGTACTTAAAGCTAAATACATTGTCCCACAAAACTGTGTCAACAGTTCGACTGTGGGATCGGCAGTCTCTCTTAATAGGTAGGTAGGTATATCACATTAGAATTTATTGATATTTTATTGACAATGATAGGTAGTGGTTTTTTAAAAGTATACAGAAATTTTTTTTATTGCTTTCTCGTCTAATAATTTCGGGAAGACTATTAAATAAGGAAGGGATTCGTTTTTTAAGAGTTCTATCACCATAATAATTATTCATTCTTGGAACGAATAATTTCCCTGAAGCCAGGGTTTTCGTATTATAGGCGTGATTAACACTCCTATGCGAAGATTGTACTGAGCTATGCTCAAGAGAGCCATGGTTATTAACTGCGAGTAAATATTGATGTTTTAAACTAATAGGCAATATTTTACAAATTTTGAAAAGTTGTTTATAATTATTTTTATATTTAAATTTAGTTTTGGAATTGACAAGTAATTTTAAAAATCTGATTTGCATATTTTCAAGTTTATCAATGTTTTAGTAATTGTGAGCCAACACGGTTATTTAGTCCCAAACTAGGCAGAGCCTGTACTGTGGGTACTAAACAACTTATAAACAATTTTCTAAAATACGATTATTCTTAATTTGCCATATACTACGTAGCGTATTGCACACACACGCTGACGGTCATTGACCTCGCGCAGCTGATTTTGCGAGTATACGCTAAAACTGAAGAATTAAACTTTAAATTGCGAAAATTAAGGTGGTGTTTTAAACAAATGCTAGAGGTATACCTATAGAGGTATAGATATATGTCAACTACCCTATTCGTTGGCAGATGGATGAAATGAAAGAAGAGTATGAGTTTAGACTGAAGGCCGCGACGGCATCCACCGAAATCAGACTGTCTAGCGACGTGGGCACACCGTCGCGATCGCTACAAATTAAGGTATTGAGTCATTCTAATTTAAGATTAGAAGTTAAGTTTTTGTAAAAAGCATGCTATTTTTTGTTTTACGAAATAAACAGATTTTTTAAATTTAATTTGTAACGAGGTACTCGCTATCAGACCTCTTTTCTTCCGAATGTTTGCCCTAGTAGCTTGTTAATCTGGCCACGTATTTTAAATGTTGAATTTGAAATTAGAATTACAACTTTCTCTTCTACTTTTCTTCAACGGCAGCGTCAGTACTTACCTGAAATTTGAGCTCGACAGTTCTTCCAAGCTAACATCTGCATTTTTTAAATTGGCATTTCTACATACAAAAGCTCCTGTATAAATAGAATATGTTTGGCTACATACAAATTGTGCTACGACGACCTGATAAGCCACGTCTGCAGTGACAAAATCGTGTTTCCTTCATACAATAAAAACCCTTTGGCTGGTGAACATCTCTTTATTTCGAACCCCAACCTTCACTTTGTCTTCGTGCCCTCCTTACATGCTCGCTGGTTGCGGCTGGGAAGTGTATTGTTGCATTTTATTCGGCCAATTATTTACCTATTTGTGTTCTACCCTCGACATGACGGGCTATGGCAGAATATCAGCGGTTGCGGACTGTCCACATCCAATCCTTAGACCCTTTTGTCCACGCTTTAAACTATTCACATTGAGTTTAGTGCTCGGAGAATTAATTTAAATATTTCTTTCTTTCTATGGCAGAATATCAGCGGTTGTAGATCACTGTCCACAGCCTTAGACCTTTTAATCCTCACTATATAACTAGATATTTTCATTTTTTTACAGGTCGCCCAGTTAACGACTGAAATCGCCATATTAAAAGTGAGTTCATATTTAAATTTTTAATTTTCCTCGGCATACATTTAACCATTTTTTTTTCTAATGGTCGATTTATTCGATAGGAGCAATTGGCCGCTGAAAAACTAGCCCAAGCAAGAGCGGAGGAGGAGTTGCAACATCTGCGCGCATGCATAGAAGAAAGAGACGGTAAATATGTACATTATTATTCTAAACTAGCGGGTGCCCGGCGGCGTTGCGCGGATCCAATTGATTCCCGTTTCCGTGAGAATTTAAAATCCCTTTATAGCGTTTGTCTACGACATATAATACACCTAAATTCATCTCGGGGTACTGCGTTTGCAACCAGCAACTCGTCGGTGGAGATTTGATGCTGTTTACATTTAGCCAATCTTCATGGACGAGTCTAGAGTGCCTTGTTATTAGACTTTTGACTTTCCTTAGTGTAATTTTTAATTATCTACAGAAAATAAATACATATTCATTTTTCATTGTCATATACCATATTTCAAGTTTTTGTTTCGCTTACAGAAAAAGCAGAGGGCATATCAGAAACTGAAGAAAAAGTTCTAACAGATTCCGATAGTGAGGAAGAGGACCTTTGTAACGAAAGCCTCGAACCGACATTCAAGAAAGATGACATCAACCAATCACGGTTGTTACAGAAAAGTTTGACCAATGAAAATGGTGATGGAACACTACATGACTTAACTAGTGACATTGAGAACAATACTATTGAACAGGGGCACGGAGATAATAGTGCTCTAGAAAAATCCAGCGATACCCTCAAAGACATATCGCGTGAAGATGTAGCCGAGTTCAAAGGACACATAAGCAGCCAACACAAAGATACTAGTGTAGCTAGTAATAATGATGTTACAGGAGAAATGAGTCCCAAAATTAATGACAAAGATGATAGTGTTGCTAGTGATAAAAGCAATGTGTCTTGTTATAAAGATGTTACCGAAGAAGTTAGTCTCAATATAAATAACTATGATGGGGCTGCTAGTGGTAATTATAATGGTGACAATACTAACAATGGTAAAGATGAAATGAATGCGAAAGCAAATAATACACAAGATCAAAATGAGTCTATTAAAGCAGGGAATTCTTTCTTGCGGGGAACATATTTTGTCAGAGAAATTGATGCAACTAAAACATCAATTTACGAAAATGCAATTGACGTTTCTAAAACGAAATCAAGGGGAACTTATTTCGTAAAAGATTCCAAAGGTAACGACTCAGGGACCAACTCTCGTGAAACCTACGAGTCCACTGAAGACAACTTTGCAGATACTGAAAGTTCTAACGCTGATTTTCCTGAAAAACTTATGGCGGGATCTGCGAAGGCAGCACATAAGCATTTCAGTAAACTGAAAATACGCCAAGACAGCGACGCGTCTCTTGCACAATTTGAAAAGTTAGAGCAAGATGCCAATAAAAGAGATGGCAGTACTGTTGTCTTAAATACTACAGATGAATTTGCAAAAATATTAAAGGAAAAGAGAAAGTACTTTGATGACTCTACTGATTTAAAAACGACGAAGGAAAAGAAAACTTATTTCGATGATGTTAATGCGCCTATCGCAACAAACATAAAATTTACTGAGGCTGAAAAAAAAATTGTTCTTGATGATAGATCGCCATCGATTGTAAAAGAGGTCGCCGCAAATAACTTTGAGCCTAATGCAATAAAAAAACTCCTAGGGGAAAGTTTTACAAGGCAACAAGAGATATCCGTAAAAAAGAAACCTAAGTCAGTAGACATTTTCGATGGTTTCGACTCTCCCAATATTGTTGCAGAAAAAGCGACTTTTGAACCTCCTACCATAGTTAAAAATCATAAGTTTTTTGAAACTATTGAAGCTCCAAAGACAGTCATAGAAACTGTAAAAAAATTAGGAGAAAATGAAAATAATCAGAAAGAAATTCAAGTGCTGTACGTGAATACACAAGCTCAATCTGTCTGTGACATTATTACGACAACAGAAAAAAAAGTAGATTCAGTTACACCTGAAAACTTTGTATCTATATTTGAAAGCTGTACCGAAAAACCCGCTCTTCTAAAAATACCTGATAAAGTAGATACAGTCGAAAGCATTAGGAAGTCTATTCAGAATATGGTATTAAAAAAGAAGTCGGAAAAAAAAGAAAAGCACATGAACATAAAAGTTAAAGTAGAACGCCCCTCTATAGAAGACACATCTAAAGAAAGCGAGCTAAACGACGAAACACAATCAGTGTCACATATAAAAAGAGAAAATACGATCGATGAATTCGAAAACCTTTACAAAGACGTAACCGCACCAAGGGCCACAGAGTTCGAATTACTTGTATCCCGAGAAATTAACGACACTCAGGTTAAAGAAATAGAACAACTTGTGACCGAAGCAGAGATTCGCCGTTCACCACATAACATAAGTCCTAAACAGACAGAAGCAGATACAACACGCCCCACGCCATACAAATTGCGACATAAACACGATACATCCAACAATCAAGAAGAAGCAAAGGCTAAATCCACAAAAAACACCGAAAAAAAAGGTAAAATCACCTCGGACGAAGTACTGCTAGAGGCTTTAGCGAGTTGCCAAAGCAAGAACAAGGCGCCAAAAAGAAATCTAAGACTGCGCAGACGTAAGGACGAGGATGCTACAGAAGATGATAAGTTGAAAGACATCGTGAACCTTCAAAACGAATTCTCAGATGTCACTATGGACATGCCTGCTCCTCATAAGGAGGTCAAGGACATAGAGTCGCCCGAGAAAAAGGGGCAGGAAGAAAATCTACCGCCATATCTAGGGGTGCAGAGCTGTCCTTCTAAAAGGTATTTTTTTTTGCATTATTTAATAGATGATGATGAAATAGTGGAAATGGTTGGTAGGACTAGAGTGGCTCTGGACAAAAGAGTGTGTGGGAGATTGGAGGGGGGGGCTTTTCCCGAAGGCACATAGATACTTCTTGTATACTGTAGATTTAGATTATTAAATTCTGATATAAGGCTATAAATAAATAGGTGCTGAATACACTCGTAGCTCTGCCATGTCAAGGGGTGTATCCTTTAGGTACATAAAGACTACTTCCCAAAATGTCCAGTTTTTTTTTATAAGTCAGTTGGTCGACTTCTCATTATGACAACATTTAAAAAGATTAGTTTTTATAAAGACCACTTCCCAGAATGACCACTATTTAAAATGCATTTAGGAACATAAAGACAACTTACCAAAATGTCCGCTTTCAGTTTTTAAGTCTGTAATGCATTCTCTTTGCGAGAATTGCTAATCATAGATACTACACTGGTTAAGCAAAGTTGGATATGATCAGTCGGCGAATGGGTGACAGCCTAGCTAGTGGCACTATATCATAAGTGCCTTTACGATAGTCACGTTAAATCGATGGTCCCGGTTTTCCCTAGCTTTTCACCATCTCCCAATACGTGGTGAGTTTCGGCCGTCTTGGTCGGATACTTCCTCACGCGTGAGGGTTGAAGATATATTCGTCAATAGTCTCTATCTCTCTCTTTATCGATAACCATGTGACTACAGCTCCCAACCTGTGTACACAAAATGTAGAGTAAACTTCAATATCTTGATTCAGGTTTTTTATTTAGATTTTATATTAATCTTCATTTTGATTTTTTTTCACCTATTTTTTTTACATGATTTTATTTCTATTATATTTCCTATAGTCTATGGAACGAGCAACTATATTTATTTATTATTCTGAAAACTTAAAGCTAAAATAATATAGTGAGAAAAAAACATTTTCGCAATTAAAAAACTATTTAGGGCACAATATTAATAATATTTCCATAACAATTTTGTATTTTCCCTTCCAGTGTACAGCGAAGCCGCAGGAAACTATTCACGCCGCGGGCGGAGCCCCTAGAAGAGTCGATCACACAATCTGGTGACAGCAACGACAAAGTGTACGTGCCAAGGCCCTCCTACCACCGGCCTAGGGCTCGGCGCAAGCTCTGAATAACTACAAGTGCTTGAAGTATAAAAACTGCTTATGTTGATGATAATGTTATTATTATATTAATTTTGAGAATTTACTACCCAAATTATTGGCAGTATCATTGAAGCTTTGCAGCGGCTGTGAAGCTGTTGTTGCTTTGAACATGCTTATTTTTTATTGTTTGATTTTAATATATTAGTGATCTACCTGCGTTGAAGATGTACAGTCAAGAGCACGATAAGCTTGACACTTTGGACCAGCCCTGTATTCTATGGCGCGCAGTACAAATCAGAGCTCAGCTTAAACTGGTAGTGTCAAGCTTGACTTTCTCTTGACTGTACAAAATAGGCAAAGTGGAATATATTTTGCGAACGGCCGTAAAATTTAAGTTAGTCACTTTTACACACATTTTAGCGTTACTGCTTCCCGCAAATATAATTATGCAGGGTTAAGTAAATTATAATGCCTTAGGAATGTTCGAGTATACGGCAGTAAGGTTTGCGGTCCAGTGACATTATAAGGGTTAAAGAGGTTGGAAGAAAAACATTAGAGAGAAACATTTTCTTTAAACGTCTTTGAAAAGAGTGCCATCATAAAGTCGACCTTTGTATAATCTTGCTTGTGCTTGGCTGTATTCTATTTGTAAATAAATTCCTAACTGATATGTAGCATTAGGCACGTGAACAGTTTTACGAAAAGCTTGGAAAGTTATATCTAAATTCAAAAAAATATATACATTGTCTCTTGACTAACTACTATCGCTTAAATCTGATTTGAAAAAAATATTATATAGTATGTAATAGATTGTATTGATAATTAATAATTATGATTGACAATAAAAGTTGTATTAAAATTAATTTTACTGTGTTTAATTTCCTAAACATTTATCCCTCGCTACTGCCTGTAATAGCCTGCGCAGACGACGGACTTTGTCCCCGGAGGACAAAATCCACAGAACACTATTACTCCTCGAATCGTAAAAAAATATGTCCGTCTCTTTTAGTCCTGTACCGCCCCTCGGTGTCCGCGATTATTCGGGGGACTTTTTGTACGCCATACTTTTAATCCCTCGTGTGCGTTAAGTTGGAAAGTTATCTAAATTCAAAAAAATATATACATTGTCTCTTGACTAACTACTATCGACAGCGTTACTCGATACAGTTGTAAGCGTTCTATTTTGGCGGACTAAAAAATACGGGGACAAAAGTGTGTCGTCTGCGCAGGCTATAAGGGATAAAAATATATTCCTACACCTACCATGAGTCCCAAGTTCTTATCCCCTACGAGTTTTCATCTCGACATTTCTAACGTGATCTGGTTGGGCATAGCCGCTGGGCATCGCCTAGTTTGAAATAAATACTTGGGCATTCGGAAGTCGGGACAAGCATTTATTGGTATTTTTGATGTAGTGGATGTGGTCCATTTGGTTTTACTGTTTTTCATGTCGATGACGCAGCTCCACTCCGTCTCAAATCTAGACGATAGGCAGTTTGCTTAAATACCGTTGCCAACTTTATAAAAAAACCTACAAAAAACAAACAATTGTCAATGTCATAATCTGACAAATCGAATTGAATCGAATTGTGCTATGTTGGACGCGAGGTGTTTTTCTGTATTTTTCTTCAATTTTCTTATAAATTCATATTAAAAACTAATATTTAATTGTTGAAATAGGTATATAATATAATTTCCCGCCATGACGACGAATGTTAGAGCATCAGTCTCCCAAATATTGCGCAATAAAGATGAAGCTTGTGAAGAGGAAGATGAGCCTAAAAAGAAGTCCAGGGAAGATTGGAGGAAGGCTAAAGAGCTGGAAGAAGCCAGAAAAGCTGGTACAGCACCTGCTGCAGTTGATGAAACAGGTAATTATTAGAAAAAATATATATTGATAACCTTGTGGGATTTGTTATTGGTTGTTGTTTTTTTATTCGTATCTCTTAGTTCATGACATTATGCAATGTATATGATGTTTCAAAATTACCCTAAAGCGAAATGAGAAGGTATATCTAGGTGTTCAAAGTGAAATATTGCTCTGTAAGAATATTTTTACTGCAAATATATTTGAACACACAACAGTCTTCAACTCAGATGTCATGCTATCCATCCACTGATAGGTACTTGACAGGCTCTTACCTGTAAAAAATATTGTGCCTCAAGCTCAGTATCCATGGCCACCAAAAATGTAAAACCAAAGTTTATTTTCTTTGCTTTTTTTTTCAGGAAAGGACATAAATCCACACATTCCGCAGTACATCTCCTCGGCACCATGGTACTACGGCACTGCGGGGCCCACATTGAAGCATCAGAGGCCCCAAGAAGACAGAGAGGCCCAGTTCACGAAACTGGACACATATTACCATAAGGGTGTTGACTCTGTGAGTGATTTGTACCATCATTTACATATTTGAGAATTCAAACATTTATACAAATTCCTATTTGTCAAGTAGATCATATTATATTTTATAAATAAAATCTTATATGTCTTATTTCCCATTGTCGGAGTTTAGGCAGAGACAGTAATACAATACATATTCAAAGAAGTTCTTTTTAATAAAACATAGTATTTTTTTACAGACTAAAGTAGCAACCAAATACAGAAAAGGAGCATGTGAGAACTGTGGAGCCTTGACACATCAGAAGAAAGACTGTCTGGAAAGACCTCGAAAGGTAAAGGAAAAATGCTTATTTACAAAAATACCTACAGTACGGCCGTTTAACTTGGCTTCTCTGAACATAGGCCTGAGCGCCTGAGCAAACCCCCTCGTACCGCCAAATGATCGCTAAAAATGTTATTGCGCAACTTCAAGTTAACACAGCCTTACTCTGTACTACTAACACCCATGCTAAACCAAGCCTGGTCCATATAATTTAAGAAATACTGAATTTCTAAATCAATGTCGTAATACTATTGTTATAACTAGTAGGTATTTGAACTTGTGTGTACTATACTGTATGATTTTGTGTGATGTTTGGGTTACAGGTTACAAAAGTACTTTCAGAGTTGGTATTGATTGTTTGTATTGCTTTTAGTACCCATGCCTAAAATTGTAAAAAAAGGAGTCCATCCACTGACTATCTTTACTTAAAAAAAATATTTATGTTAGGTTTGGGTTGGCATCAACAATGAATTATACGAAGTCAATAGTATTTCACTGTATCGAAATTATTGCGATGAATAAAATAACATATCCTAAAACACTTCTAAAAATGCATTTCGATTTTCATTTTACAATTAAGTATAGCAATTTTTTTAATAAAATATAATTTAATAAGTCTTGCATTTCAGTTCTACAAATGACGTCACAAAGTCAGTACTCAGTACATTTTCTATAGTAGTTTTCATTTTGACAGATCATAAAAAGTAACTCATTTGACTAGGCAGTAAAATACCCTAATTGGTCTCATAACGTAGTCTCCTTACAGATCGGTGCAAAATTCACAAATGTAGGCATAGCAGCAGATGAGTTTAGCCAGCCGAATCTGAACCTTAGCTACGATGGCAAGCGTGATCGCTGGAACGGGTACGACCCGTTACAGCATAAAGCCATCATCGAGGAGTACCAGAAGGTGGAGGAGGCGAAACGGGAACTACGGGCTAAGAAGCTGGAACAAGGTACAATCCAAAAACCAGAGCAGAAGGTCAGCTCAAAATACAAAAACAATAAAATGCACATAGTTTATTTAATAATAGATTTAATGTGTCATTTATGAAGATGCAGACACAGAATAAGATAATCTTTTATCATTGTCTGTCCTTAACCCTTAGTCAGTGCAGGACCTGTTGCTTCTTCGGTGTTGGCGTACATGGACCCACCGGAAGCCGGTGGGCTCACTGTCAAGAGATTTTATATTTTATATATAGTTCATTTCCTAAATTCTGGTGTAATAATAGAATTTCTGTACATATTAGGCTATAAGTGTCAGCAAAGTTAATAAAAAAAAAATCAAAAAAATTTATTTTTTTCAAAAATAAATATTTATTAAATATTTAATACATGAGATCAATGTTTTTTTATTTTATTATTACAGCAATATAATAATATATAATATAATCTCACGCCTTTCATCCCCGAGGGGGTAGGCAGAGGTACTCCATTACTGGATATACCCACATTTCACGAGATACATTGGACCCCTAATCGTGATAGGTGGTGAGCCCATCGCCGGACCGGGTCTATTTACACATGTCTCAGAATTAATTCTGAGACCTGCGGGTTTCCTCACGATGTTTTCCTTCACCGTCGAGCTAGTGATAAATATGTACGTAAGTTTTGAAAAACTCATTGGTACATGCCAGGATTCGAACCCGAGCCTCACTGATTTTCGGCCGGCTCTTTAACCGTCCGGGCTATCACTGCTTATTTATTATATAAATTTATTTATTACAGCAATTAAATATAAATTTAGGTAAAAATAAAATATTTTTCAGATCCTTCAGCTATGGAGGACGATGACAACGCAGATGAAGACGAAGACAAATATGTGGATGAAGTTGATATGCCTGGCACAAAGGTACAGAAATAAAATCACACTATATTCATTATAGTTGTAGTAATTACACACTATATGTGAAACGTTATTCATACACCATTTCAGTTCTAAACTAGGCAGAGTCTGCTATGGGTGCTAAAATATCGATAAACATACTTAAATAAATATACACAACCAGGCAAGAAACAAACCAAGATAACAGGGCAAAAGTTAGAGGGGCACAGTTTTTACGACTTTAGAAGCACATATCTCTCTCAAATAAAAAATTCTTTTAGAAATATCAATAACATTTTTGGAAACAGACACATGCGTACTTACTGGAATAATTTATTTTATTTTTTTCAGTTAAATGTATGGAATGCCTATTTTTATTTTATTACATTATTGTATAACGGTTCGTAGATTTTATCTATACATAATACAACATGTAACATAATTAATGCAAATGCATAAACACCCCAATTAGTTTTACGTTAAAAAATAATGCTTGGTATATTACGCTCCCGATTCATAACAAACTAATTTCAAATAATACATTTATTATGTTACGAGTTGTATAATGACAATCAATAGTCACATAATAAAATTACTGTGATACACACACACAGTACGAAATTATAAGGAATCCAATTTTACCATATGGTTACTGTACTGTACCCTAGAAATAAATAGTTAATTTTTAATTTTTGTTTTTCATGGCATTGAAAACAGCAGTTATCTCTGGCAAAACCTTCTGGGCACTATACCTCATGGTCCCTCTTTAGAATACTTTTCAGTGAAATCGCCTGTCTGCAATAATATTATAAAGAGAAAAGATTTTTATTTTTGTAACGAATAAACTCAAAAAGTACTAGACCGATTTTAAAAACTATTTCACCAACAGAAAGCTACATTATCAGGCTATATTTTATCCCCGCATTCCCACAGGAACGGGAATAACGCAGGTGAAACCGCGCGGAACAGCTATTTATAACTACATTGCCATTTCCCAGGTTGACTCCAAACAAAGAATCACAGTGCGCAATCTGCGTATCAGAGAGGACACAGCGAAATACCTTCGTAATTTGGACCCTAACTCCGCGTACTACGATCCAAAGACGCGCTCCATGAGGGACAACCCGCACCCGGAGGCGGCTGAGTAAGTACTACCTCAAAGTCACAGTATACTTCAAACAAAACCTGACAAGTCACAGAGTAAAGCCGTATACAGAAAGAAAGCTGACAGTCGGCGCCGGTCCATTCTTACATAAAGCAAGCAGGGGGCCAATTCCACTAAATGTCAGCCACTGGCGAGCCATTGTCATCGAACTATCATTCCATTATGCTGCAACTGGCACTATGACATCTAATTTGTATTCCACTAAAATCATAGTGGCATTACAATGGAATGACTATGGACTACGTTAGGTGTTGCCTACCATATAACTATTACTACCATGCGTGTCATTAGTTTTATTTCGGGTTTTCGGCACTAAAATTTTTAGATGATTGATTCTATTTATGGTATATGTGACATTTCGATAAGTTTTGAAGAAACTTGTGTATTTTTGTGCATAGACTGAAGCAGAGCTAAAATCTGAATTTCGTGTCAAAAAGTCAAAGTCAAAATGTTTTATTCAAAATAGGAACTTACAAGTCCACTTATTGAACGTCATTTCAACTCCACCGCTTCAGCATGTATGGTTGAGGAGAAGAAGCGGGGCAAGAAACTCCTCAACACAATATTCTTTTAATCAATTGTTACATATCACTAAATTGGGTTACATAATTTCGTTTGTTTTTCGCTATCGTATTGCGCTGGACTGGAGGAAATCTGTTCCAAGCATCATTGTCATTTATATAGTCGTCTAGTTTGTAATATGCCATTTTACAAAGTACATGTTTAACATGAGTTTTGAACACAGTTTCAGGCAATTTCAAAATATCTTCTGGTATTTTATTATAAAAGCGTATGCAAAGCCCCACAAAGGAATTATTAATTTTACTTAATCGTGACTGAGGTTGCTCTAGTTTATTTTTATTCCTTAGATTACAATTATGCCTGTCACAGTTTTTAGTATACAGTAATATGTTTTTCCGTACATACATAATGTTTTCATAAATGTACTGACAAGGCATTGTTAAAATATTAATTTCTTTGAACAGTTCTCTTAGGGAATCACGACATCTTAACTTGTAAATGGCGCGTATAGCCCTTTTTTGTAAAATAAAAATAGATTCTGCATCAGCAGCTCTGCCCCACAGCAAGATGCCATAGGACATTATACTGTGAAAGTAGCTAAAATAAACGAGTCTTGCTGTGTCTACATCAGTAAGCCATCTGATTTTTCTGACGGCATAAGCAGCTGAGCTCAGTCTGTTAGATAATGCAGAAATATGAGAATTCCATTGAAGTTTGGAGTCTATCGTTATACCCAAAAAAACTGTATTATCAGCGAAATCTAATTTGTCATTGTTTAAAATTATCTCATTCTCTACTCGTCTAACATTAGGGAGTACAAACTTTATACATTTGGTCTTCTTAGCGTTGAGCACTAGATTGTTTGCAGTGAACCATGAGAGAATTTGTTGAAGAGTGTCATTTACCTCGTCGAGCTTCTGAGCTTGTCTATCTACTTGGAAAATCAGAGATGTATCATCAGCAAACAACACTATCTTTGACAAACTCTCTACCATGAATGGAAGATCATTTATAAATACAAGGAAAAGAAAAGGACCAAGAATCGAACCTTGAGGCACCCCAATTTTTACGGGAGCGCCCTGTGATTTACAATCATTTATTTTTACTTTTTGTATCCTATTTTCGAGATAGGACTGTAAAATATCAAGCGCTTTACCGTTGACTCCATAATGATTTAATTTACATAGCAAGGTCTCATGATCTACGCAGTCAAATGCTTTTGATAGATCACAAAAAACTCCAATTGCGTTTTGAGATTTCTCCCAGGCATTAAAAATATTCTTGAGTAATGCTATTCCAGCATCCGTAGTTGAACGACCTTTGGTGAAGCCAAATTGTTCGTTATGAAATAAGTTATTTAGATTGAAGTGTGAAATCATTTGATCAAGCAATAACCTTTCAAAAACTTTGCTAAGTACTGGTAAAACAGAAACAGGTCTATAATTTGAGGGGTCTTTTTTCTCTCCTGATTTAAAAAGAGGAATAACTTTACTATGTTTCATTAGGTCAGGAAATAATCCTTTGTCAATACAATTGTTAAAGATATAAGCTAAATATGGTGCTACTACGGTTATGATGAAGCTACATACCTTAACAGACATGCCCCATATATCTTCAGTACTTTTAAGTTTAAGTGCTCTAAAAGTTTTAATAACGGTACCCGGACTAGTGTGTCTAAATATAAGATATTCGTTACAGCTATTTACATTTTTTCGTAGAAAAGTTATGGCAAGAGATGTGGATGAGTTCAGATGTTCTGTTGTTTTAATAGGTATATTAGTAAAAAAATGTTCAAATTCCCTAGCCACATCCTCACTCTTGGTAAATAGGCCGTGGTCCGTTTGAATAGCTAAGTCATGGTCACGTGGTTTCACTCTACCCGTTTCTCTGTTTATTACTTTCCAAACAGCCTTTATTGTGTTATCCGATTTTTTAATAGTATTACTTATGGACATTGCTTTTGCACAAGCACAAACCTTTTTGAATGTTTTAGAATAGTTTCTAACATATTTCACAAACTTTTCATCATGGGTATATGATCGCTTTTCATACAATTCAAATAATTTGACCCTGCTTTTACGAATACCACTGGTAGCCCATTCGCTAAATTTAAATTTATTAGAAAGTATTTTATTTTTAAGTTCAAAATGTGAATCAAATTCCTCGGTTAAAACAGAAAAGAATTTCTTAAAATAGCCGTTTGGATCAGACTCAACAGGATCGGGCAAAGGTAACTTACACTCTAGTGCTCTTTTATACTTCTCTATTTTACACACTGTGACAGGTCTTATCTGAATTTTTACTGATAAATCGCGATTTTCCACAGGGAGTAAAATACACTGACCGCTGTGATCGGATTTCAGCTTATTTATTATAGTTTTACTATTAGGAATACAATTACAATAGATATTGTCAATGCAAGTTGCCGAAGTTTCTGTGATTCTGGTAGGATCTGTAAATACATTCATTAAATTAAAAGATTTGAATAAACTTAATATCCTAGTTTTATACAAGCTTGGTTCAAGCAGATCCACGTTAAAATCACCACAGACCACAACACTTTTACTATTTTTACTTAACAACTTTAAGACCTCATCCATTTTGTTTTCAAAATTCTCAAAATTTACACTATAAGGGGGTCTGTATACGCATACAATGATGTGTTTCTCCAACTCAACGCATGACAATTCAATAGTACTTTCCACCGATAATTTAATTACGTCCTGGCGGTCTTTCGCTTTGATATTATTTCTAACAAAAATTACGGAACCACCACGTGCGGCCAATCGCCGATTGAAAGTACTAACAGCTGTATAATTTACAAACCCAAACATCATTTCTGTGACTCTAAGCCAATGTTCTGTCACACAAAAAATATCAACTTTTTCGTATTCTAAGAATAGTTCTATTTCTAATTATTTGCTGGAAAAGCCTTGAATGTTTTGATGAATTAACTTTAAAGATCTATGCTTTTCCTTCGTCTAACAGGTGGTAATGTTATGGCCAGAAAGTCCCTGATTTACAGAATTTATAGGTTTGGGACTTTCTGCTGTCGGACTTAACAGTTTAAATTCACATTAGTAGTGCTACTAACAGGTACAAGTGACTGTGTTATACTGCTTATAACAATGTCGTGTATATATGGAGCTAACAAAGTAGCTAGTCGTCGCTTAGATTTATTTGATAGATACTGTATCCCTAGTCATCCTAAAATGTGTAATAATTTTATTAATGTCATAATACAAAATAGCGTCGCTATGACGGCATGTCGTGTTGAAAATAAATGAATTTATATTATAAATAGTCTTATTGTAATTATTATGTTCTTCCGACAAATTCTGACAATAAGGAAGAGTACATAGAATGAATTTGCAACCCTGTTTCTTGTTTAAGTTGAGTGTCTTGTTTAGGGCTGATGGCCAAATTGCCAATGCCTTGAAATAAGGGGAAAAAAGCAATCACTGGACAGCGCCATTCCATGGTAGCAATAGAAAACTGACAGTTAACAGAATACGAAAAGTGCCAAATAACACCATCGAGTGACCATTGCCATGTCATTGTCATCCAACTATCACCGCTGTCATTTAGTAGAATTGGCCCCCTGATTGAAGCTGAGCGAGCAAAATGTCGTAGGCGCGTGTCTCGAAGATTGTTGGAACTTGTCGGCGCCGTTCGGCGCTTATCGGCACTTGTCCATATAAATGCCTGCGCCGGTTACCTGCGTAGACCGGCGCCTATAAGCGCTGATAAGTTGTCAGCTTTCTTTCTGTATACGGCTTTACACCTGATTGCAATTAAGTATTTTTTCCTGTCGGATTCGCTGAACTTCCTTAGCCGAGTCCGTGGGCGAGAACTTCGTATAACCGACCTGATCAGCGGTTCTCCTTATCGCACTCGGGGGGGGGGGGGGGGGGGGGGGGGGCAGAGAGGGCAATAGTTTCATTTCTCAATTCCCTAGCAAGCCGTCTAGTTTTTTGGCGGGAATCCGAAGAGATCCTGTATATTTCGGGTTTTGACTTATATTAATGATAGCAGATAGATATTATGTGGCAAGTGTCCGTGAAAGTGTGCATTGAATGGGAAATTCGTTAAATTGCGAGGGATGGACATTTTGGGTTTGCCTCAAGAAGTCACAATGAAGTCTTCAGTAAAAGTGTTACCATTTATCTGTTGATAACTAAAGGAGGGATGTAGGAAGTCGAAGACACAAAATTTTTTGTGCATACTCTCTGAGCAAAGCCATTAAGACTTGAAAACTAAATTACTTGACATATGCAAAATGCCACTTATTGCAAATACCGCTTTTCTAAAATATTTCTCTATGTACTAGTGAAGACCTTTAATTGGCTTCCTGATGTTTAAATTCATTGCTCATTATTATTATTATAGCTGTAGGTCTCCCTAAAAATAAGTAAATATATTTTTTAAAACGTTTAGGGGTCCAATATATCTCGTGAAATGTGGGTATATCCAGAAATGGAATACCTCTGCCTACCCCCTCGGGGATAAAACGCGTAAAGTTTTTGTTGTTTTTTTTTTAAATCAGGTCCCAGAATGAATTCTGAGACATGTGTAACAGACCCGGTCTGGGGATGGACTCACCACCTATCACGTTTAGGGGTCCAAAGAATATCGGGTAAAAAGTTGGTATATCCAGAAATCGAATATCTCTGCCTACTCCCTCGAATATAAGGCGTGAGATTTATTTTTTAAACTAGATGTGTTCGTTGTCCAGGTCCGAATACGCGGGCGAGAACTTCGTCCGCTTCACGGGCGACACGAGTTCCCACGCGGAGGCGCAAGTGTTCGCGTGGGAGGCGCATGCGCGAGGCCTGGACGTGCACTTGCTAGCCGAGCCCACCAAGCTGCAGTTGCTGCAGAAGGAGTACCAGCAGAAGAAGGACCAGTTCAAGACGCAGGTCAAGACCTTTATTACTACTTGTGTCCTTTGTTCCACTTTTGAATTAGGGCCTATCTGTCCTTCACCAAGCTGCAGCTGCTGCAGAAGAAGTACCAGCAGAAGAAGGGCCAGTTCAAGACGCAGGTAAGGACACTTTAGGACACACAAAGGACACTTTATTACTACTTGTGTCCTTTGTTCCACTTTTGAATTAGGGCATAGCTGTCCTCCACCAAGCTGCAGAAGGAGTACCAGCAGAAGAAGGACCAGTTCAAGACGAAGGTGAGGATGCTTTTTTATTACTACTTGTACACTCTCTCTCTCTCTCTTCTACTATAAATTGCGTTACAGAATTATAAAGCTAGCCTTAGCCTAGTATTACAATATATATTTTTTTTACATTTACCATTTTCTTTTAATTTTAAAATTTATAATTTGTCAAGAGCATATCGAGTTTTATTATAAAAAATTTCAAGCTTTAAGTTAGAGGAAGGCTGACACAAAAAACAAACTAGAATTATATAAGATAAACAATTCTTTCTAATATCAACAGGTGAAACAATCAGTGCTGGAGAAGTACGGCGGAGAAGAACATCTGAAAGCACCACCGAGAGAGCTGCTGTTGGCACAAACAGAAGTGTTCACTCGCTACAACCGCGACGGCACGCTTGTCACTGGCCCGGAGAAACAGCTCGCTAAGTGAGTAAGCTTAACCGTAATCTTAACGTAATCATGGAGAAACTGATACATGTTGGTAGTTCAGTCACCGTCCCATACGGACTGCAGATTTTTTTCCAGATTTGCAAAATTTTAAGTGATTTGCGAACAGTTGTTTATTATATTTCACTCGATTGGGTAGGTTGGCCAGTAGTATACGACCAAAAATAAAAATGGTCCTAAAATCGAGCCTTGAGGTACACCAATTCAAAGCGCCGATCTGGTTAATCTTGTGCCGTTTACATCACCACACTGTATTGGGCTGCTGTTTACATTTAGCCAATCCTCATGGACGAGTTTGGTGTGCCTTGTTTATATTGACATTTCAAAGTGTATTTTTTATACCTACTGAAATAAAAGAATTTTGAGTTTGAGCAGAGACCAGTTTAAATAAATAGACTGACAACGCCATACAAAATATCGTAACTCGAAATCTAATTACTTACTAGGACGCGAGATGTCGTTAGGTGTATCGAATGTAGAAATAAAAAGAAACTACAACCACAGCTACAACTTATCTTCACTTCTAGCTTACTGCCACGCTTAGTGCGGCCAAACAAAACGTTAGATGGCGCTATATCAGATTTTTTTTTTTATTTTTGTGCTGGGCTGTAATTTTTGTAGGGTGCGATGTTGCCGATCTTAGGACTTCGTTTTTGGAGATTTGTGTGTTTTTTTAACCAACTTCAAAAAGGAGGAGGTTATCAATTCGTCTGTATTTTTTTATGTTTGTTACATTGGACTGGGTGAATCGATTTGGATGATTCTTTTTCTATTTGAAAGCTGGTGCTTCCAGATTAATCCCATTTTAATTTCGTCCAGTTCCTGACATCCATGAGAAAACCATTTAAAAAGTTGAAGATTGAAGTCGGTTTTTTTTACTCTTTAGAGTGGTTATTTTCTCTTTAGAGTAGTTATTTAAAAGCTTTTTATTCAACTTGCAATGTATGTATCTTGTAATTATGTATTGGGTTTTGGCTCATAATAATGATAGTGTGTATTGTGTGGCAAATGTTCGTGATGGTGTACAATGAATAGGAAATTGGATAAAATGCGTAGGATGGACGCTTTCGAGTTACTTCAAGAAGCCGCTTCTTCTTCTTGACAGACATAATTTTTGTCAGATATGCACTAAAAATTTATTAAAACAAATAAATCTGGAAGATGAGACGCAGTTTCTAATTTTAAATAAATCTTATGAATGCAGCAAGAGCATCCAATTAAAAATGCCGAGTGACAACTTGTTCAAACTGGTTCATAAGGCTTCAATTCGCATTTCAACACTATTTTACACTCCAAGAAAATTAAATTCCGATTATTCAACACTATCGTAGACTTTTTGAAGTGCGAGGCTCCTGAATTATTAAATACGAGTTGTGAAGAACATACAGCCTACATAATTAACCACATGATTGTAGTAAAACTTCACTTTTATTGCAAAAATAAAAAAGTTAATATTTTGGAACATGCGAGAGTTTACCCAAAATTACGTACCATATTGAAAAATAAATGATTTTTTATTATATTGAATATTGTTTCATTTTTAATTTTAAACATTAGGAAATCCGAATCCAAAGGTTCAAAATGACTGAAAAGAGTGTAGGCTACGGCCCCGGTTGTAATACTTTTTCTTCTGTGTTAATGGTGATGATAATATGTAAACGGTAATGACATACTGTGAGTTTATCTCATATAAATTCTGATTATATGTGATGTTTGCTCTTCAAAAATATTTTTAACTGTTAGTTTATAAATGTCTTAAACGGCGATACAAAAAATGAGCACTAAGTATCTATATTTATGACACCTACATGCCATGTTTCAAGTTTCTAGGCAATGGTATTACTTATTTAATATCATTGTTCCTAGGTGTTATTGTTTCGGAGTAAAACAGATTTCTATTTTTAACAAGTTTTTTAATTTTCCCGCGAAAATGAGACTTTTCCCGCGGTAAAAAGTACTTAGATGTTGACGCAGTTACTCAGCTCGGCTATCACCACACACAATTTTTAAATTTTCCCGTGGGAATGACACATACTCCCGCTGCAAATAGTACTCTAGATGTTGACCCGAATACTCAGTTATCTTCACATCAAATTTCATCTAAATCCGTCCAGTTGTTTTTGCATATTGTGTACTTATACATATTATAACGATTACAACTCTTTCAACGTTTTGAATCGTTATATCTCAAAAACGGTGGTTGTTAGGAAAAAAGTATTAAGACATTTTTAATAGATAATCATTTGGTCTACAATTTTTGTTCAGGCAAATATTATGATTAAACTTACCGTTTTGCTGAAAATCGTGAAAAGACCTCTGATCCTGAGTAAATTTTTTTTCAAGTTTTGGATCGATGAGGACTTTTTAGATTTCATTTATAATGGTGTTTTGAACAATCCTACCAATTTTCAGCTGGCTGCAAATTTTTCTAACTTCACTTCTATTTTTTTGGTCTAAACTGACCGGACTATAATTATTATATCATTTGTTTGTCATTGTTATTATTTAGAATATCTATACATCGCATCAATCGTTGATTTGTGATATTTGATTATAGTTAGTAATTCAAAGCAGAAACCTGTCTTATTTACTATTTTTGACTAAGTAAAAAATTTAGGTGTCCTATTGGACAAAAAGATGTCCTGGGCTCCCCAAGTATCGGAGGTCAGCAGGAATATGTTTGCGGCATCTGCGTCTCTCAGGAGACTACGTAACTTCCTACCCACTGCCACTAAAATTGCACTTGCTCAATCACTCCTTCTGCCAATTTTATACTATGCCGATGCTAGCTATCTCGAACTGTCCGAGTCCCAGCTAGATAAACTTGAGCGTCTCCAAAATTTCTGCATTCGATTTATATTTGGGCTACGCAAGTATGACCATGTTTCTCATTTTCGGTCTCAGCTCAAGTGGTTTCCAATTCGTCTTCGCCGGAATGTTCACATTCTCTCCCTACTTTATTCTGTCCTGTTTATTCCTTCTACCCCCCCCCCCCCCCCTCACTTAAAAGTTCTTTTTAAACGTCAGAGTGAATCCACCGACCGGTCTTTGCGAGAGTCCCGATATTATCTTCTACAATTTCCTCGTAATACAACTGAATTTTACAATAACTCATTTACCGTTCAGGCTGTTCGGTTGTGGAACGCATTACCCCTGTGTGTCAGAAGTGCTGAATCGATTCACATTTTTAAATCTCGACTGAAGGCTCACTATCTTGCAAGCATTGAGGTGAATTAATTTTCTGCTTTATTTATGTTAATTATTATCTATTATTATCCTCAAGTATGTGTAAATGTGTGTAAGTATTTTCTATTCTTATGTCTATGTTCAATAATATATAGTGCACCGTCTACCCTAGTTCTAATCTCTCAGTTTCATCCATCCTAAGGTTGTCTGGAAGAGATCGCTAAAAGCGATAAGACCGCCCATTGTACTTTAGTTAATGTTGGTATCCATATTGTGTTGTTTTTGGTGTACAATAAAGAGTTATTGTATTGTATCTTAAGACGCGGACACGATAGCATAATTGTGACTTTAGAGACAATATTTAGAACGACAAAACAAAGGTTTATACCAATTTACAGCTTATTATCTTTTATTCCGAGGTGAAACCCCTAATATGACTGGGCTATAAAGGATATCAAGTTATAATATGAATATTTAAGTATCTACTAAATGAAAATTATTTATTTTTAAGGATTTCATTTAAAACTAAAAAACAAAGAATTATTGTGTGTTACTTAGAATATAAATATACTTAATCATTAAATGTTATAAAAAACTATTAGCATTTGAAGCAAGAGTGTTTTTGTTTTGTATCTTTCTTTTACATTTTGGAGAAAATACGTTTTAGTTAATGCAAGTAAAATCTTTTCAAATTTTGTTAGTTGTTTTTGACTGTTGTATAAAGTACTTATCTAAGTTAGGACTGATTTACAGTTTGGCGAAATGTTATTTGTTTTTCTTTTAAATGTTATTTGATTATAACCCTATCATGTAAATTTTTGGAGAGTTTATATGTTTTTAGTTAGGTATTCACATAAATGATTATTATAGACTGATTTTTTAATAAATCAAGGGAATCCTTCAAGGGGGTAAATAAGAAGCCGATACCTTTAGCATTTGTATACCACCTTAATTTTCGTAATTAAAAAGTTAAATTCTTTAGTTTTAGCATATACTTGCTCGCGAGATCAACTGCGCGAAGTCACTGAACGCCGGCAATACGCTCGTAGTAGGTAATAGGTATATGGCAAATTCAGAATAATCGTATTTTAGAAAACTGCGCAAAAGTAGTTTTTTATACTTTACTAGTGGCCCGGGCAGACGTCGTTCTGCCACCGTATAAACCATCCCTGGACCCACTCGAACCCACACAAAAAGTTTCATCAAAATCGGTCCCGCCGTTCTCGAGTTATACCGTCAGGAAGGAAAACCCGACTTATTTTTATATACACACACCGGCACAATTAGCGGAACAGAAAAAAAAGGGAGAAAAAAGAGGGAATTTAGAACAATGAATGTAATTTTTAAACAATATATTATTTAAAATGAAACAACAATTAAATTAACATGTTTTGACATTTATTTGTAACACCATACTTAAAGTTTCATTAAAATAAAAATTAAATTAAACAAAATGCATTTTTCTTCGATTTTTTAATTATAGAGAAACAGCAGAAAATTCAAGATTTTCCAAAGGTTAAGAACAATTTCAATGACTGTTCAATATCGAGTGAATACTCCTCGTGCTCTGATGAGGGTTTTCATCCGTCTGGGCAAGCTGCGGATGATGTTATCAATGGTTTCTTGGGGCAACATCTGCCATTCTTCAAGTAATGCGTTTCGCAACTCGTTGAGATTATTGGGAGGTGGCATTCTTGACTTTACACTTCTCTTTAGCAAGTCCCAGACGTGTTCTATAGGGTTCATATCGGGGGACCGTGCTGGCCACTCCATCACCGTTATACCAACATGGTTTAGGTATGTCTGTACTGTGCGAGCACTGTGAGCCCGAGCATTATCCTGCATTAGAATGAAGTTGTTACCATTAAAGGGGGCAAATGGCACAACATGTTCTTCTAAAATCTCCCTGATATACCGATCAGCATTCAGATTCCCGCAATCGACCAGTACTAACTCCGTACGAGCTCCTAAACATATTCTTCCCCAGACCATAATTGAACCGCCGCCATATGCCACTGTATTTTCAAAATTAGACTGGATATACCGTTCTCCTTTGCGTCTCCATACTCGCTGCCTTCCATCAATTTGATTTAACATAACTCTGCATTCATCAGTAAAAAGAACCTGTCCCCAGTCGTCGAAGTCCCAATCAAGATGTTCACGAATAAAGTGTAGACGGTTTGTGCGATGATGTCTCTCAAGTTTTGGGGCTTTGGCGGGCACATTCGAGCCTATACCCACTTCTTCGAATCTTCTACGAACTGTCCGCTCACTCGTCCTTACTGCTCGTACCTCTTCCAGTACATTTCGAGCCTGCACCGCCGTTAGTCTTGTGTTACGTCGGACTTGAAGTTGGAGAAAACGGTCATCCCTCCTTGAAGTACACCTTTTCCGGCCTTGTCCTCTCCTTCTCACTAGAGTATTCGTCAATCTGTATCGTTGGATGCTACGATGAATCGTTGATAACGATCGACGAAGGCTTCTGGCAATCGATCTGTAGGTTTGACCATTTCTCCTCATTTGATCTGCCCTAATGATGTCTGATGGCGTTAAATCAGGCATACTTAGATGCTCGTAAATTATCAATATGCGAAAAAACTCAAAAGCCTCAAAAAACTGCAATTCAAAGCTTTTCAAATGGAATTCACGAACCTTCTAAAAACGGAAAAGCGGTCGAAAAAAATGAATCAATGAAAATTAAAACAAAAGAATGAAAAAAATGGCAGTCGCTTAGTATTCCATTTTTAAATTAAAACCCAAATTTAAAAAAAGCTTGTTTAGCCGGCCAGTAACACGCAAAAATGCGTAAATACCCCCTTTTTTTTTCTGTTCCGCTAATTGTGCCGGTGTGTGTAGTAGATTTAAACTTTTTATAATGTTGATTAATATGAAAATTGATTAAAATATTCTGTGATGATTTTTTTTACCCTTACTGATTAGTGATTACTAAGAATTTAAAATTGTCCTTACCGGTCCAATTTATGTCATTACCAGTGATCGGATAATCGGATGCATATTTACCTAAAGTGTAGGTGTTGGTTATTATGGAATGCACTTTTGTATCGAAAAAATCCCGGGAATTCGGAATCGACATTTTTTTTTTTACAGTAGAATCAAATCGGGTGTAGAAATATTTACTTAGTTTAAAGTGTTGGATAATATTATGGAATGCACTTTTGTTTCGAAAAAATCCCGGGATTTCGGATTCAACAAATTTACTGTTTTTATTATAGAATCAAATCGGGTGTAGGTATATTTACTTATTTTAACTGTTATATTTTAAAAAACTAGAAATAATAATAACTTCCTCTTTTATTATTATTTTTTCTTAAATTTTCAAAACATTTATATCAAACGAATAATAAATAACATTAATAATTATGTAATCCCCCTGTTTTTTAAAAATAAATACCACATGCTAAAGACGACGTTTTTTCACCATGTTACAGACTAGTTTCGCATTCCCGAATTTTCTGAAATCCCGGGATTTATATTTAAAAAAATATGTTTTAAGAAGCCGCTTCCATAATTTCCTAACCAAAAATGAACTTTAGGTAAATATGCATCCAATTATCCGATCACTAGTCATTACCGTTCAAAAGATATTCAAAGAGTTTTTAAAAGTTGTCATTACCGTTCCAAAACTGTCCTTACCAAAACTTTATTGCTAAATACCTCGTAAATTAAGATATAGATTTGGTGCAATCCAACATATTTTTGATGTTCAAATGATCCTTTATGCACTTTGACCCTTTTTATTTCTAATTTTAACTTTTTTTCTCGTTCGTAAGGTGTCCCGCGACTATAGATATTTCAAGTATCATGGAACTCCCAGAAAAGTAAGCTTTCCATTAGTGAATGATTTTTAAGATTCGCATGTAGAATTGTATTACAAATATAGATAGCGGGTGCCCACGAATCGTACGAGCCTAAACTTGCTGGGGCTGTGTCGTTTAATTACCGAGTTCCTTTGGCCATCTTCCAGCTCCATCATCAGACCCTGGTTACCATCTAGCACCAAAGTACTCGTCAAGACGAATCATACGAGCCCAAACTCAAGGGGTTTACAAGTTGTCATTGAGGAGTTGCGATATCCACCTCCTGGCTCCATCATCAGACAGAGCAGCTCGGTGGTACCATAATACTGCATTGTCGCCGAACTTACATAATCAATAATCATAATAATAATCTCATGCCTTTTATCCCCGAGGGGGTAGGTAGAGGTATTCCATTACTGGATATACCCACATTTCACGAGATAGTCTTTGGACTCCTAAATGTGATAGGCGGTGAGCCCATCAGCGGACCGAGTCTGTTTGCACTGTCTCAGAATTATTTCTGGTACCTGCGGGTTTCCTCACGATGTTTTCCTTCACCGTCGAACTTACATAAGTATACCTATCAAATTTCAGCTCAATCGGTTGCAGATATCTACTTCAAAATTGAGTTGCAAGATTCCACCCGGACATACATAGTTATATACATACAATATACATACATTGCAAGTTAAATAAAAGCTTTGTGGTTTTGACTAGTTGAAAAAGGTTTGTGTTGAGCGCCATCTAGTAGGAAAACGATTCGATACTTGTACCTTGGCTACCTTTCATTCTTCTTTATAGCCACGCCATCTGTATATTCGCGTCAATATACATGAAGGTGGTGTTAATAATGTATGCGAAAGATTTTTTTTAATTTCAAATTAATGAAGAATCTTGTATGTTCTAAAAAAGAAAAATATATTTTTCCGAAGTTTTATTGAAGAACTTATTTAAATTTCCTGGATTTAATGGCTCTGGTGCGATTATTATATTATGGAGCAGCGCCATCTGGATATTATATAATTTTTGAGCTTTATTTGAGTTACGATTCGTTGTATGGGCATTGACAGTCTATTTATTTAAACTGGTCTCTGGTTTGAGTTTGACTACTCAAGCAAGACTTCAAAAAAACAAAAGGGCAGCATTTTATTTCATAATGACGTAGCTTTCTGATGAGAATGTCACGATGGACGCAATCAAATGCCTTAGACAAATTATAGTTGAGATATTAGTTTTTTTTATTTGTAAAAATACTCAGTGTTCTACTCACACCACCTAGTATTGAAATTGGGTAAGATTCTGTTGAAAAATAGCCGAAAATCATCGCGTAAACCATAAATATGGATGGACGTCTAAAATCTAGTTTTTTATAATTCAATTTTCTTCTCTCCCATTGCTGGGGGATGCCATTTATTTTTATTATTGCCTACCATCTGCGCAAGCCTTTATTTTTTACCGATTTTACGACATATTTCAGGAGCAAATACGAAGAAGACGTGATGATCAACAACCATACCACCGTCTGGGGCTCCTACTGGCGTGACGGTCAGTGGGGGTTCAAGTGCTGCCATTCCTTCATCAAGGTATACTTAGGTTGTCTCTAACGCCACCTATAATCTACATTTATTTATTCAAAATTATTTATTAAACTGTTACATACAGTTACTATAAAAAAAAAATATATTAAATAATCTCACGCCAGAAGCATTCCACTTTGAACTAGTATTTTCGACCATCGCCGGACCGGGTTTGTTATCCATGCCTCAGAATTAATCCTGGGACCTGCGGGTTTAATCACGATGTTAATCTTCACCGTCGAGCTAGGGATGAGTTTCAACATTTAAATCTAAATATCCAGTCAAGATTTCCTCGGGCAAGAACAAAACAGATCGGATATTTTATACGACATTAAAACACAGTGAAGAAATCATGGACCGCTCTATTTGTTTAAAATGCAGCGTATTTTTTTTTCCTTTTGCAGATGTCATACTGCGTAGGGGAGGCTGGCAAGTCTGTTGTGCTTGAGGTGCAAGAGGACGCCACAAAAGCCTATGCCGCTGTTAAAGAATCCAGTGAAAAAGAAAAGAAGGTTAAAGGTAACAATTAACTTCTTTGGCTCAATCATCAAAATCGAAAATAATTTATTTTCTGTAGGTACAAAAAGTACACTTGGAAATGTCAATAGTCTAACAAGGCACTCTAAACTCGTCCATGAAGATTGGCTAAACGTAAACAGCAGCCCATCTCCACCGACGAGTTGCTGGTTCCAAATGCAGTACCCCAATCATCATCATATCATCAACCCGTAGCAATCTACTTCTGAGCTAAGGTGCTTTCCTCACACAAGAGGAAGTATCCTTTGGCTTAGTCGAGTAATATGCAAGCTCTTGAAAACTTCAACCGCTGGTCTTATGACTATACGACAACTATATATATTACACAGTATTTTAGAAAAACATAAATCTCTTAAATTTGATTCCAGTTTACTTACAAAGAGGCGGAAGTATATTGTAATTAAATCATCTAATACAAAAACATGGTTTGCAAAAAACCAGTTCACTCATCAATCTACTCATCTATATAACGTAGTGAATAAGAAATTAGATATATACAAACTAGCATATGTAGAATGCAAGAACAACCTTATAGCGTGGTTAAGGAGTTTAAATTATGATGAAACAGAAAAATTATTGAAATATGATAACTAGTAAAATAATTGTATATAGCTACAACACACTCTCACACAAACAGACAAACATCCATACACTCGTGCGCGTACCCCTACGTGTACGTGTTAGGTTTAAATGTATTATAATGGCACACTGTATTTAAAATAGATAACGAAGAGATTGGCTTTTATCTTTGTACTGTATGGCAATGGAAGAGTGGGGCATCCTGGCACAAGTATAGGGTGCCTTTACAATTACAATGTTAAGCATCCTTTAAAGTTAATAAAATATTTTTTCATTTTCATTTCAATACCTTTGCGAATTTTAGTTAATTTTTAATCCTATTTTTTTATTAAAAGGCTTTTTAAAACGATTTTATTATAAAATTAAACATTGACAACCTATCATACCACTGTCTTACCTGTGGTGGTCTTTTAGGGTATTCTTAGTAAAACTAAACAACCGAGTAATAGTGATATCTGACAATAATTTTTACATATAATAAAACTGTAATAGTAGAGGATCCCAATATAAGACGACCTTCACCGAGCTGCTTATTTGATGAAAAGTTTTTTATATCAAATTTAATATGTTAAAAAAGATATCGCGAGTGGGTTGGCTAAAAATTCAGTCCAGGATATAATTCGGCACCTCGGTGAAGGTCGTCTTATAATCGTATCTTAGACCATAACGAAACCTTGTCTGCATAACAAAGGTACTGTCCAGTTCCTCCAACGGCTTAATAATGATATCGAGAGTAAAAAATCTATTTCAAATTTTAAAGCGAAAAAACAGGTATATGGATTTATCAAAAAAAATTGGTTGTCTGTCGGTTTTCGGACGATAATAATACGTGATTACCTCGTAAGAAAACGTTGATGAAAAATTGCATACTGGAGTGGAAGCGGGATAGATGCGTCACATGCCGAACGCTTACGTCAATTGTGCCTCTCTATCGCTTGTTTCGCTCTCGCTTGCACGCTCGGCTCAGGCGGAACGTGACAAAGAGTCATGCTTTTTCGTGCATGCAGCCGGAATTCATCGATTTATTATAACTTCAAAAAAATCTTCTTTTAATTACCTCTTAATATTTTGGTTCATCAGATAAATCGGACAAATCGTCAACTTCATCTTCCGAGTCCAGCT
Source organism: Ethmia dodecea (assembly GCA_963855545.1). Classification (NCBI taxonomy): domain Eukaryota; kingdom Metazoa; phylum Arthropoda; class Insecta; order Lepidoptera; family Depressariidae; genus Ethmia; species Ethmia dodecea. The sequence continues at coordinate 1,884,117 of OY979448.1, forward strand.
CTGACAGCTCATCGGAGTCGGAGAAGGACACACGCTCAAAGACAGAGAGATCCAGCAAGAAGAAGAAGAGCAAGAAGAAGGCCAAAAAGAAGAAGAAGAAGGAACTTAAGAACAAGAAACGGGAAGAAGATAAGTTGAAAAAGGTACGCTTTATTTATTATTTTTTAACCGCTGCAGCTTGGGCTGAGTGGGGTCACGTTAGGACACTCAAATCCATATATAGTACGGCCGTTTTAACTTGGCAGCTCTGAAGTTGCGCAAATGGCTGCTCAATAACATTTTTAGCGACCATTTGGCGGTTCAAGGGGGCTTGCGCAAGCGACCTATGTTCAGATAAGCCAAGTTAAAACGGCCGTACCCTATATTTTTATTGTATTTTAGTTTTAAGTGTACTTACTTAATATATTTTCAATCTTTCTTTATACTTAATTATTATATTTAGAGCAATGATAGTCATGTGAATGTAACTTCATGTAATGTATGAGGATTGATAGGGTTCGACTCTCGACATGATCATCAACCTTAACAGCCCACTGCTGAGCTATAGATCTTTCCTTACACTGAAGGAGTATGGGCCACAATCTCCCACGCATCGCGAATTGGCTACCTGGCTGAATTTTTCAAGCCTGCTAATGCTGTTTGCCTATTGACCATCCTTAATCGCAATCCTACGCAACTGTCATTGCAGTCAGTGTCAATAGAGTCTGGTCGCGTAATAAATGTCAAATAAAGACGATTCCAATTTTAAATAGATAATAAGGCCTTTGACATGGTTAACAACTTCCATTGCTGCGTGATCAATACAAAAACAGGCAGACAAAAAATCCAAGAAAATATCGTGAGGAATTTTAGTAATTTCTTAAAAAAGCTTTTTGTATAAATTTTGAATTTGTATCAGAACAGCTCTTTTATAATAATATATTTGTTACAGGCTCTAGAATTGGAAGAAAGGAGCCAGAAGCGTGCAAACCACCTTCTGTCCATAGACGAGAGGAAGCGGCCGTACAACAGCATGTACGAAGTGAAAGCACCCACAGAGGAGGAAATCGAGGCCTACCAGATGAAGAGGAGAAGAGACGAAGACCCTATGAGTCAGTTTCTGTAAATAAAAAAACAATAAAATTTGTTTCAAGTGTGTTCTTTATTTTTTACTAGCGAACCCGCCGTGGTTTATATGGAATATACCTTCCGTTTGAATCGCTATCCACAATAAAAATCGCATCAAAATCTGTTGCGTAGTTTTAAAGATCTAAGCATACATAGGGACAGGCAGACGGAAAGTGAGTTTGTTTTAATATGTAGTGTTTTTTTTATTGGCGCTCTGTACAATGGGGAGTGCTCAGAAAAGTTTTTGTGTTGGTGCCACTGTGTTGTGTTTTGGGTGCCACTCCGATTAACGATTATTCAGCCAATTATGAATCGATTTTGATGATTCTTTTTTTTATTGGATGTAGTAGTAGTAGTTGTAGATACTTTAGAGGTAAAATTGGAATTTTTTCGAAATCGGTCTAGCGGTTTTTAAAAATCAACAAAAGTTAAAAAAAATGTATATAATGTGATTTCATTCGTTGAAGTCGGTTTTTTACGCTTTACAGTTATTTGTTATTCTTCAAACGTCTTTGCTATAACGACCTTACGTTATGTAACTTTTACTATGGCACGCGTCATTGTTTTAACACCGATTGGTCCGAATTAAATATCGTAAGTCGTACAGCGGCAGCTCGCTAAGACGGGATAGAAGTCGAGTCATCCCCCTTCTCTGGCATCCAAGGAACACATGGGGCGGGGTGGGCCTCACGATGTTTATTTATAATAATCTCACGCCTTTTTTTTTTTATCCCCGAGGGGGTAGGCAGAGGTATTCCATTACTGGATATACCCACATTTCACGAGATATATTGGACCCCTAAACGTTTTAAAAAACGTGATGAGTTTTTCAAAAACTTACGTACATATTTATCACTAGCTCGACGGTGAAGGAAAACATCGTGAGGAAACCCGCAGGTCTCAGAATTAATTCTGAGACATGTGTAAGCAGACCCGGTCCGGCGATGTTTATTTCTAAGCACCTATATACTGGAATGAGCTTTCTGAGGGTTTCCCTTTGCGCTATGACATGAGGTTCAAAAGTGAATTCTGAGTCAGTGTTGGCAAGGCATGTGCAAATGGCTCGTTTTCTACCTCTACATTTTTTTGTTAATTAAATGGAAAAAAAAACTTTTCCTTGGATATAGCAAGAAACGATCAGTAATTTATGATGAATAGCAGTGGTGCAATATTACAGATTCCTATGAATCATCCGCGGTAGTTTGAATAAATGATGCTGTTGCCTCGTCATAGCATCCCGTAAATTATGACAAAACTTCAGTGTTACTATTTCCTTGAAATGTTTACTATTAAGTATAATCTCGGAATGGAACATGAAAAGAATTAAGATTATTTATTACTATGAAATAAATAAGTTCACGCTATATCCCCAAATGGGATGGCAAAGGTATTCCATTTCTAGAAATAATCTCATTTCACTATTGTGTTTTTAACCCCAAACGTGAGAGGTGGTGACCCCATCGCTGGACCAGCATATAGACTGTTACACATACCCCGGACAACATTCTACGGCCTTCTAGTTTTAGCATGATTCACAGTCAAGATTATAATAAATAAATATGTTGTAGGTTAGTCATTTAAGTGAGTAGGTACTTAACTTTTTAAAATTTATTAAAACATAAAATAAAAGTTATAAGTAGGTGCTAGGTATATAAAAAAATACTTAATAGTGCACATTTGCTCTTAACCTCTCAGACAATGAATCACAGGAAAATAAATCAATACATTAAGAAAAGGCACAAAATAATCAGAATGGTAGACTAGTTTTTGATTTGGTAGTTTTTAAAACACACACACCGCCATATTATTGGAAACGTCAAACCTAACGTCATTTCATTTTTCATTTCCTTTTTGTAGTGGGCCGTCCAATTAATATTTTTGTGATTGTTTGATAAATAAAACGTAACGATGGCCGAGGACACGACAGCCGACGCGACGAGACGGCTAAACGTTAAGAAACAAACGCTTGACGACGCCTACGCGGCGCCGGCGAATTTCCTTGAAATCGACGTGGTGAATCCCGTAACTACTATGGGTGTTGCAAAAAAACGCTATACCGACTACGAAGTTCGCATGAGGGTAAGTTTTCGTGGAAACTCTATTATTAGATCCTAATTAGATTAGCTGCCACACGTTGAGGCGTAAACAGCCGTTTTTGGGGGCGTATCTCGAGAGCCGAAGCGAAGCTGGGCAGATTGTCCCGAATCGCAGCAATTATTGTAGAATTATCAATTTCCTGCTTACAGACGAATCTGCCCGTGTTCAAAGTGAAAGAATCGAGTGTCAGAAGACGGTACAGTGATTTTGAGTGGCTCAGAAATGAGTTGGAAAGAGATAGTAAGGTGAGTAGTATTTTTCACGGTTGTGGCTGTTTGTGACGTATTTGAGTGTTATCAATTCAACAAAAACATACTGATTCATAATGCCATTGTACTGTTTAAACTTTGGATCAAAGGTTCTTTAAAAATTGTTTTGTCTCCTGTACATTGTGAGACTAATCATTTTCCATTCAAGTCTATTCTGCACCGAAAGAGTATTTAGCGTTGCTATGTTTAATGTATTATGACTTGATTTTGTTATAATATTTTTGTTTTTGTTAAGTAGAGTGAAATTTGTTAATATTATATGACATCTGTACTTTACAAAGTAGGTAATAAATTAATAAAAATCATTCCAGATTGTGGTGCCCCCTTTGCCTGGAAAAGCACTAAAGAGACAGCTACCATTTCGCGGAGACGATGGTATTTTTGAGGACGAATTTATCGAAGATCGTAGGAAAGGTAATTTGTCAATTTTACCTTTTCTCATAATCCTCGGTTTAAGAAATGCAATTGATAGTAGCCCTACAGTTCTTATCTATGGTCTGACTATTGAATGCCTATGTAGCAAAAGCTTATCACTAGAATGCATTCGTTTTAGATGTCTGACTGTGGACTATCTGAGTAGGTAATTCTGGACAAAAGTCTGATCCAAGTTTTATGACATAAATCATAATCAAATTAAAACTACCTTCACATAATCGTTACTATTCATATTTTTCCGATTTAAAAAACAACTTACCAGCTTGTTTAACATTTAAACAACCTTCAAAAGACATTCATAACCTTTGTTGTTTTATAATTTACCTCCTAGTTATTAGCCTTCTCAGACTAGTTTATTGACCGCACACTCATTTTTCGGGACCAATGGTACACACACATCTACCAGATAACCCAACATTTCTCATGTATTTGAGTGAGTTATTTGGTGATTATAATAATAATAATATAGCCTTTTATTTAGATCTTAGTATTCTGTTACATATTTAATCAAAACTTAATCTAATATTTGTTCCAACCACCATGCAAACCAACAAAAAGAAAAATATTTGGTGATTACATATTGAAAAATAATTCAATCATTCCTCAGGACTGGAAGTGTTCATTAACAAGATAGCCGGCCACCCGCTGGCCCAGAACGAGCGGTGCCTTCACATGTTCCTCCAAGAGCCCAACATTGACAAGAACTACGTACCAGGCAAGATACGGAACACATAATAATCAACTATGAGATGCGGGTTTTAAGACAATTCTATGGAGACTGTGTGTTTTTTTGTTACGTAACTTTGTGGTATAAGCAGAAATAAACCCTGGCTTTTCGGTTATCCTGTGAATTTACCTTCTAAAAAGTATCTGTTATTTGTATTATGTCTGTTATATGGGTTGGATAATGGCGGGCTCGAAGGATAGTCGGCACGAATTACTGCACTGTACTTGAAGCATAGTAGCCAAAGCCAAAGAATTATGATATTCGTTATTAAATAAAAACTAAAATATGAACATAAAAAAGTTTCTTGCCACATCTTTTTGTGGGACATCACAGTAAAAGTGTACAAGATTTCCTAAAGCATGGGGGTAACTTAACAAATATTATGGTAGTTTCGTTAGATGTACAGTGTGAGAACAATGGGTTAAATTAAAACTTTAGATGACAGTACTTTTTTGTTTCAAGACCTAGGGTTGAAACACAATGTGAACAAAACACGATAACGCGTCGCAACGTGCCACTATTTTTCGCGTATTGACGACATCGTCGTACATCTTGGTACGTTGCGATGTTTTTTCGTGAATATTTACGATGCTCGTCGACGATACGATAGTGCATCGTGTTTATGTTTCAGTACTAAGTTCATTCATTTCTACTAGTGTGTTGAGAGCTTACCTAATGTTGAACACAGTTCTCCGTCCCCTCTCTGGATTGTTTTCCTTCTCCAATCAATATTGTATTTATTTGTATGTAAAAATTTAGATTGAGTAGGACTGAATCATATCATAAACAATCTTGAGAATTGTCTTAAAAGCCCATTCTGAATCTTATTGTGATTGTGAAAGTCGTTAAATAAAATTGCCTATCCAGTTAAAAATCACAATAAGATTCGATAATTTTAAAAAACTGCAATAAAACCGAAACATCATCAGCACTGCATTCCACAGATAATATTTTTTAATATCTTCAAAATTCCCGTTTTTATTTATTACTTTAGTGATGTAAAATAAAAAATAAGAACAGGTGTTTTAAACTTTCAAATGATGAAACAGAAATGGTATGGTCTGGTGCATAAACAAATAATCTGTATATTGAATATTTAAATTAGAACAAAATTGAGTATATGAGATAAATTATATTGTTTAAAAGCAATATTATTCGAATTGTTGTATTGTGTAAAATCATGTTCATCTTTGATCATTATTTCATTAAATGTCCAGCTAGGTTGGCAGTTACAAAAAATACTGTTCAACTTTTAAAAACATGTTTGTCATTTGTTTGTAGCTATTATTATTGCGTTTATTTTAATCTCAATTTATTGTGTATTTATTTGATCAGTGGTTTAAATGTAAAGGCATTAGCGATACAATCCTAAGTTATTGTATTCAGCTAATGTAAAAATGAGCGAACGGATGTATCTGATATAGATATAATTAGTGTTAGAAAAAGTATGTTTTCTTCATTTTAACCGGGTTAAGATATTGGCAATATAAAATACTGTCCATAGATAGACAAAAAAAATATTGTGCTAGTATTCGAATACTGGTCGTTTACTTAAAAAATTGACCATAATCGTTTTAAAAGCCTTGGGTGTACAAATTGATGGTATACGGTCTATATATCACAGAGATGCAACGGCCGCGCAGCTAAGTCTCGGAATATCAAGTTATGGTTTTGAGTTTATAGAAAAATCGCACAGGAAAAAATAATTTCAAGTATTCCCGAAATTTCTAATTTTTCTTTTGCCTAAAAATCTCATTTTTATTAAAAAATATATATAAAAAGGCGAATTGATCCAGCCATTCTCACTTACCAACGAACAGCATTTCATTTTGGTTTATGTTGATTTAATGTTTGCTTTGCCATCCTAGCAAAACAAAATTCGCTTTATTGTAACACTGACTACCTGTCAGTGACTACTTCTTTAGAGTGCTATAATTCCGTGCACATGACAAGTGAAACGCCAATGACAATTCTATACATTTGTCATTCTATTCGACTGACGTTTACGTTTTCCTAAGCGACTTGGCTAGGCACGGTAGGGGCGGAAGGGGAGGTCCGCCCCGGGCCTCTTGTCCTGGGGGCCTCCAAATTTAGCGAAAAGTTCTCTTAATGAAATCGTTAACAAGGATAAGAGGCAGTTGGGTGTTGGTTGGAGGCTTCATATATGCAAATACGATTAAAGCTACTCTAAATTTGGAGGCCCCCAGGAGTAGAGGCCCGCCCTGGAACTGCCTCCAAATCCAAAAGTTCTAAGACCGGGGGGCCTAATTCGGTTTTTCCGCCCCGGGCCTCCGACAGGCTTAGTCCACCACTGTGGCAAGGCTCTCTGATGACTAGTTCCTCGACCTGGCGCGCCCCGAGATATCTCCGTGACATATAGACCGATCGTAGCTTTACTTGCGATAAAATTTCGTCATCACTAGGTGATACGTAACTGTTTAGTTATACACGAGTATAAATTAAAGAGGATTTGTAACAGTTAACACTGTAATACATTGTATTATGTCGATCATAATAGGATAATGAAATAAATTTGCTATCATGTCATTCATATCGTTTTATTTATTGACGGGATTTGACATTATAGGACAAGTTCTTTTTAAGACCTTTTCTGCATTTGTCCATTTCTTACTATGCCCACTTCTGGTTATGACTAGTTCTGTTTGTGACCAATTCGGGCCTGTTGGCTCAGTTGGTAGTGGCTCTGCCTTATGAGTCGGAGGTCGCGGGTTCGATCCATGCTCAGGGCAAACGTTTGTTTGCATGAACATGTCTGTTGGCTTCGTGTCTGGGTGCTTCATTTATTTATGTATGTATATGTTTATTAGTTATTTAGTGCCCATAGTACAGGCTCTGCTTAGTTTGGGACTGAATAACTGTGTCCCACAATTTTTATTTTTTTATTATTGTGTTCCGGCGGAATTGTAATACACCTTCCGCGAATCAGACCAAGTTGTAAATAAAAAAGACGTGTGGCACTCGGGGACTGCCGCGGTAAAGCTATTGCATAGCATTTTGTATCAACAAGACTGCCGAAAGAAAGGGGTTGTTCCCAGTCCGCCGATCGGAACTCCGATTGGTAGGGACGAGTGGGAATATTTTTTCCCACTGCTCCGATTGTTTTTATGTTGTTTCAATAACCCCTTTTTTCGCCAAAAGTACAGTCACCAATAAAATAAAAATACTTATTTCTTTAAAGGTATGTAATATTATAATACTAAGGCTATTTATAAGTTAAGATGTCGTGATTCCCTAAGAGAACTGTTCAAAGAAATTAATATTTTAACAATGCCTTGTCAGTACATTTATGAAAACATTATACATGTGCGGAAAAACATATTACTTTGTACTAAAACTGTGACAGGCATAGGAAATTGTAATCTTAGGAATAAAAATAAATTAGAGCGACCTCAGTCACGATTGTAAAATTTATAATTCCTTTGTGGGGCTTTGCACACCTGAAACTGTGTTCGAAACTCATGTTAAAAATGTACTTTGTAAAATGGCGTATTACAAACTAGACGACTATATAAATGACAATGATGCTTGGAACAGATTTCCTCCAGCACAGCGCAATGCGATGGCAAAAAATAACGAAATTATGTAACCCAATTTAGTATTAAGTAACAATTGATTAAAAGAATATTGTGTTAAAGAGATTCTTGCCCCGTTTCTTCTCCTCAACCATACATGCTGAAGTGGTGGAGTTGAATTGACGTTCAATAAGTGGTCTTGTAAGTTCCTACTTTGATTATAACATTTTGACTTAGACTAAACCTTGAATTATTGTAGTATGAATAAAATTATTGTATTCAAAAATCAATTAAAAGCTTTTCTAATAAATAAGAGTTATTATGGTTATTATAATATTAAAGAATTCTTTGAAGATAAATTGTAAAATATAAAGTTGACTGTCTTGGTTGGTCTGACTATTTCATTTCATTTCATTTGATTCGATTCGATTCGATTCGATTCGACTCGACTCGACTCGACTCGACTCGACTCGACTCGACTCGACTCGACTCCGACTCCGACTCCGACTCCGACTCCGACTCGACTTTCGACTTTCGACTTTCGAATTTACTTTACTAAAACTTTTTTATTAAGCTATGCAATAGCTTAATAAAAATGTTTTAGAGATAAGTTAACCTTTACTACTTATATAAGTGAAAGCGCTCATAGCCCTGCATTGCCAGTGTATTCGTAACGATCACACTGGTTAAGCAAAGTTGGGTGCGGTCAGTCAGTGAATGGGTGACCGCCTAGTGGCATTATGGAGTGTCACAATGGAAGTCGTTAAGCCATGTCAGATACCATTGGGTGGCTTGAACAATTCTGACTGTTAAGTGGCCACTAGCTTAACGCCATCTCCCAATCCGCGGTGGGCTCGCGTGGGAGATTAAAGCCCATTCCTTGTGTGCGAGGAAAGACCCTTAGCTCAGCAGTGGGCTGTTACGGGTTGATGATGATGATGATGCTATATCAAAGCAACAAATTTCGATAGGTATTTATCTTTTTCAAGCAGTATTTTTTCTTAAATTTTCTACTCATTACGTCATTTCGTCGGGGATAGTGCAATACCGCTTAAGTAGCATTGGTAAAGGGTGCGTATCTGCACTTGACCAAATTTTACAGGAGAAGCAAAAAAAGGTATTACTGCTTCATTTTTGAGTCCAAATGTCTCGTTTTTGTATATTAGACTTAAATTTACCTACTTTATTTACCAGTAATAATACACACACCGGCACAATTAGCGGAACAGAAAAAAAAGGGAGTATTTACGCATTTTTGCGTGTTACTGGCCGGCTAAACAAGCTTTTTTTAAATTTGGGTTTTAATTTAAAAATGGAATACTAAGCGACTGCCCTTTTTTTCATTCTTTTGTTTTAATTTTCATTGATTCATTTTTTCCACCGCTTGTCCGTTTTTAGAAGGTTCGTGAATTCCATTTGAAAAGCTTTGAATTGCAGTTTTTGAGGCTTTTGAGTTTTTTCGCATATTGATAATTTACGAGCATCTAATTATGCCTGATTTAACGCCATCAGAAATCATTAGGGCAGATCAAATGAGGAGAAATGGTCAAACCTACAGATCGATTGCCAGAAGCCTTCGTCGATCGTTATCAACGATTTATCGTAGCATCCAACGATACAGATTGACGAATGCTCTAGTGAGAAGGAGAGGACAAGGCCGGAAAAGGTGTACTTCAAGGAGGGATGACCGTTTTCTCCAACTTCAAGTCCGACGGAACACGAGACTAACGGCGGTGCAGGCTCGAAATTTACTGGAAGAGGTACGAGCAGTAAGGATGAGTGAGCGGACAGTTCGTAGAAGATTCGAAGAAGTGGGTATAGGCTCGTATGTGCCCGCCAAAGCCCCAAAACTTGAGAGACATCATCGCACAAACCGTCTACACTTTGGTCGTGAACATCGTGATTGGGACTTCGACGACTGGGGACAGGTTCTTTTTACTGATGAATGCAGAGTTATGTTAAATCAAATTGATGGAAGGCAGCGAGTATGGAGACGCAAAGGAGAACGGTATATCCAGTCTAATTTTGAAAATACAGTTGCATATGGCGGCGGTTCAATTATGGTCTGGGGAGGAATATGTTTAGGAGCTCGTACGGAGTTAGTAGTGGTCGATGGCGGGAATCTGAATGCTGATCGGTATATCAGGGAGATTTTAGAAGAACATGTTGTGCCATTTGCCCCCTTTATTGGTAACAACTTCATTCTAATGCAGGATAATGCTCGGGCTCACAGTGCTCGCACAGTACAGACATACCTAAACCATGTTGGTATAACGGTGATGGAGTGGCCAGCACGGTCCCCCGATATGAACCCTATAGAACACGTCTGGGACTTGCTAAAGAGGAGTGTAAAGTCAAGAATGCCCCCTCCCAATAATCTCAACGAGTTGCGAAACGCATTACTTGAAGAATGGCAGAGGTTGCCCCAAGAAACCATTGATAACATCATCCGCAGCATGCCCAGACGGATGGAAACCCTCATCAGAGCACGAGGAGGAAACACTCGATATTGAACAGTCATTGAAATTGTTGTTAAACTTTGGAAAATCTTGAATTTTCTGCTGTTTCTCTATAATTAAAAATCGAAGAAAAATGCATTTTGTTTAATTTAATTTTTATTTTTATAAAATTTTAAGTATGGTGTTACAAATGAATGTCAAAACATGTTAATTTAATTGTTGTTTCATTTTAAATAATATATTGTTTAAAAATTACATTCATTGTTCTAAATTCCCTCTTTTTTCTCCTTTTTTTTTCTGTTCCGCTAATTGTGCCGGTGTGTGTATTTTAGCAAAAACATCGTTTTTTATACTTTTAATAACATGTTTTCCTCTAAAAATTTACATAGTATATTATAATCTAAAATTTTAAATATAAAATAACTAACTAAACTACTTTCTTACACGTTGTGTTTGTGGCAACGTGCGAGCGCTGTCGGCAGGTAATTGCTCCCGGAATTTCCGAAATACAACTCCCTGTGGCCAGAAGTCCTCCTTCATGAAGGTTTGAAGATAATGGGTTGGTACTCTCACCACAAAAGAATTAAAATTCGTTTTGCGACGAGACTCCAACCATGCAACCCTCAATGAGAAAGTGGACTTCTTCACTATGTAGTCTACGACGTCTTGGACCTTCGTAGACCAGTGTAATCGGGACACATACAGCTGCGTCGACGGCAGCAGGACGCAGCATAATATGGTTCGGTCCAATCGGAGCAGTGCCACGGGTGTTGAGGCTAGAGGGCTTCTTCTTCTTCCTCTCTACTCTTTGGAAGCCCTCCTCATCACACTGGTTTTTCTTGAAAACCGGTGGGGGCACATGCTTGCGTGAATTGAATTGTCAGTGAATCAGTAAATGAGGGACCATTTTACGAAATTTAGAGGCTTAGGAATTGCTGGAAATTCATAAAAGGAGGAATTGCTCAGAGGAATTGCTCAGTGGCCATTTTAGATCCACTTGAAATCTTTCATTAAAGGTGGGCTTATATTCAATTGTTCCAAAAGGACTATACTCGTACTTGATAAACCTGACATAAACCACGCACTTCGCTCCAATTCCTCGGCTAGGTCTGATGGACTCGTGATTTGAGACAGGTTCTGTCTAAAATCTTTGAAAAATGCGTGGTGAGACGGATTCAGTCGTGCTTCTTTGCTACCAGTAAGTGAGGCGTATGAGCTAGGTAAAAAGATATCGTGATTTTTTAACCTCCTTTCTATTACTGAATGAACTGAATACACCTTCATCTGCGTATGGCCCTTTTCCAGAAACTTAGCCTTTCTCCTAACCAGTATCTCATTGTCAATTCCTTTATGCCCTAAGTTCTTATTAATGTCTTCAAGCAAACGATTTCCTTTTATTTTATGTAGGTAATACTCTTGTCCTGCAATCATTTCCTTTTCCTCCCAACTCATTTGGCAGAATTTAAAAAAAATTGTTTAAAACAAAGTCGCTTTCTCTGTCCCTATATCCCTGTGATGTATGCTTAAATCTTTAAAACTACGCAACGGATTTTGATGCGATAACTTTCCTTTTTTTATGATGGCCTTACTCTTTCCCTTCCATACCCCCTTAGCAAGGCATAGCTATTTAAATTATCCATTGCCTTTGAATCTTATTTCAATTACATAGAGTTCAATTTAAAGTGGTACCTATTCGTCGGCTGCCTGGCTAAGGGTTAACTAATCAAGGATTTGGTTGGGACGGACGGAAGAGAGTATAGCTCTTCCGTTAGGAAGTCGAGTGAACAGATAATAACGTTGAAAGCATAGGATTCTATCCCACAAAAGATAAAACCATAAATTAAACTCATTTATTAATAATACCTTAGTACAATATGATTATGAATTAGATGTTAAACCATAGTATAGCCAACCAATTGCAATGGTATCGAATCATAACAGTGCGACTACAGGCATTCTGCACCATTTTCAGACTGCCTAATCATTAAGTAACTTTTTATTATCTGTGAAAGCTAACTAGGGTAAACTCATCTAATTCTGTGACTCACTCAATTCCGTGATAGTTACTTTGAAGTCTAATATTGAGTTCTATGAATGGATTGAAGCAAGCATAATACTACATTATCGTTTGGAAATAAAGTCCGAATTCATTTGCAAAATTTTGTTTTACTCGAGTAAGAGGGATAGCAACAATCGACGATTTTCGTCAGTTTGCGCGCGAACGCGACCAGTTTCGACAGTGTGAGTAAATGGGTGGCAAACTTTGCGATTTTAATGTAAGTATTTTACAGATTTCTCTGCTTTTTTCAATAAAATGATATCTTTATGATATTTCCTGTTTCTGGAAGTAAGAAACTCTTCATTATTCTGTACATTTTAGGTGTGAAAGCTTATTTAGTTCGTCAAAAATATTGCATATAACATAGTTGAGAGAGTTGTGTGGTATAACGGAATTAAGGTAGTAAAATACACGTTATTGAGTTTTTTCAAGTAAATGGCTTCAGAATTATGTTTTAAATAAATGCAATTAAATATAAACGTAGCTATACGAGGCAAAGGTTCCTTTAAAGTTAAAATTCTATCAGAAATGTAACATTAATTTTATATCACGTAATTAGATGGACTAAATTTATCACGCAATTACGTGACCTGATTGTCGACGATACTTGAGAGCATAAATACAAAAAATGATTTTTTTATAAATGAAATCAAAAAGTAAGAGGTTCCCAAGACAAACCGTCTAATTAATTACTTTTTCTTTCAGAAAACATGGAAGACTTCAAAAAAAATTGAAAATACTTATAGGCTGACCTAATTTTTGTATTTTTTTTATTAATCTTAAATACCTATCTTATTTCTGTAAATGATCTCATCTTTGTTTAAGTTTTGTACAGAAATGCATTTTAACTTGTGTAATAGTAGTATCTATCACGGACTTAAAGAGGTCATCACGGAATTAGGCAAGTTGACTTACTTCTGTAAAATAGCTAGTACTCTGTACGTTGTTATAATAGACTGTGATTACTCGTGCCATTGTATCCACAAAAGACTGATTAATACTTCAGTTAAGTCTCAATAAAATTGAATAATTATTTATCAGTGTTTTTTCACTCTAATGCTTTTGTCACGAAATTAGATGACACCCTACACTATGGAAAATGAAAAGAATGTTGATTTTATTCTAAAATTTGATATAGGTGTTTTGAGATAACTAGGTACCTAATATTTTTAGAAAATTATTTAAGATAATGAGAACTACGTATGTTTGGTAACTCGGAGACTGCTCAAAGTTCAGTCAAGAGCACGTGGAGCTTGACACATTAGACTGTAACGTTCGTATTACAATCGCCTTCGAGGTAAGGCTCGCACTACAAGTGCAAAGCTTTATGACAATGTGCTCTTGACTGGACGTGATTCCATTTTGTTGGTGATCTGGAATGCCTGGACACTTTTAAACCGACTTCAAAAAAGGAGCTAAGTTATGAATTCGACTGTGTTTTTTTTGTTTGTTACCTCAGAACTTTCACCGGGGTGAACAGATTTTGATTATTTTTTTATTATTTGAAAGCTAGTGTAGTGCTTCCCGTATGGTCCCATTTCCATTTAGTCCAGTTTTGACAATGTCATCCATGAGAATGACATCCATATTATAAGTTGAAGATGTTATTTCTAATTCTGTCTATATTACATCTTCAACTTCTTTACTCCAACAAGGACTCTCAACTTTTAGCTCTTTAAGCCCCCCTCTACCCCTCCTGGATCCGATCCGCTGGTTGGCCCTACTGTAGATATGAACACCAAAAATCAGATGGAAGTATCGGAACATTTGTTCGTAGATTTACGGCTCATGTTCGGAATGGACTCGTCTTGCCGCCACAGCTTTTGGCCGCGGATCTCGATCTCCTCATGCCACGCCTCTTGCGTTTTCCTGCAAAATAAGGTCTGCCTTATTTTCTTCAAACTAATGCCAGGGCACAAAAAAGAAGCGATAGTAGGTATATTACGTATACAGTCAAGAGCAAGTCAAGTTTTACTCTACCAGTTGAAGCTGAGCTCTGATTTATACTGCGCGCTATAGAATACAGGGCCGGTTCAAAGTCCAAAGTGTCAAGCTTAGCGTACTCTTGACTGTACCAAGGGAAGTAAAATAAGAAATGTCACTATTAATGACTAACTGTCGCTATTTAAATACAGTACCTATGGTTAGTGAGCTTTCTTCTCATGCGTGAGGCTCTTGGATTTGAAGACAAATCCTTGTGGCAGCATGTACCGAGGAGTTTAAACTTACGTAGGTACCTACCTACCTACTTACTTATTCATTACTAGCTCGACGGTAAAGGAAAACATCGTGAGGGAACCCGCAGGTCCCAGAATTGGTTTTGAGGCATGTGTAACACTACCCCCAGGTCGACTAAAGGCTTACCACTGTCACATTTAAGTAATACCAATATATACCTACACTAGTGAAATGTGGGTGTTTCCAGGAATTAAATAACTTTATAACACATTTGCTCGTAAAAGGTTTCTTATTTCACCAATTTTAATATCGTTACCTATCTCATTACGCCCAAGTGCGGTAAGTGTAAAGTAAAACGCACGGTTTATCAAGATGCTCCGTCTTAAAACGAACGGTACTTTTTAAAATCTCAGCAAAGAGTTTTTATGTCAAAAAAGTTGTCAACATTTTATGATTAAAATTAACTTTTAATTAACTTTGGGAAAAAAAATATATTAAAGAAATATTTATGTACATAATTATTTAATTTAATTAATTTTGACAGTAAATTACAACCAATCTGTAACAAAAACACAAAAATATTATTTTACTTTATTAGTAATAAGTACTGGCTGTTTTTTGTGCCTTTTCCTAAAAAAAAATGATGATGCGCGCCGCGCGCTTTTTCTTAACGCTGTATTGTTTTTATTCGTTTACCATAGTCGGAGTTTTATTTTATTTCCTCGCAAATGTGTTATAAAACGTCGTATGACATACGTGCGCTTTGACAAGTACAGCCTCTGCTTACTTGTAACCCTCGCCTACGGCTCGGGCTAGCAATATCGCCTCGGCTGTAATTTTCAACCTACCGCACTTATATCATAATGTACTATTACCGACCCCCTTGGCAATACAGCGCTCATCAGCCCCCCGCATATGCCTCACCTCTCCTCTTTCTAGTGTCTCGATTGTGGCCACCTAAAGTGCGGTACAGCGGTAGCGGTCAAGCTATAGTACCTGCAGTTGTCAGTAAGCGGGCTGACGTTCGGAAAGATGTTCTGCAGCAGCAGAAGGCAGGGTAGAACGACTACCGACAAGAACTGGATCTGCTCCGCAGGTTGGTTCACGCTGCGGCGCCGGTCCATCATGCTGAGTGGGGTGTAGCCCATCTCACGCTCCAAGTCGCCCTAATAGGTACGTAGGTATAGTTACTAATTTATCCAGTGGCGGATTTGCCCTATGGCCCAGTAGGCGCGGGCGGGCCTAGAGCGGCCAATCGTGACCAAAAAAGTCAGTGATAATATGATACCAAAAAATAACTCAGAGCGAGTACCTAAATCGCACTGCACTGGATCGTATAACAATAATCTTGCTAAATCACTTTCTACATTTTATGTAGGTAGAAAGAAATAAAAGTTAGCAATAAGATAAATTCATTATGTTGTCTAAATGATGGGTGCTGAGAAAAGGGCGGCTGGTAGGTACTAACATAAGCACATAGATTGGGGCCTAGGGCGGACCGGACCGCAAATCCGACACTGCCACTGCATTTATCATCAAACATCCTCAGTTTCACTGCTGAACAAAACGCTCGCTCCAGTCACAGGGAAGTGTAGGTGTCTAACGATGGCTGAGTTAAGTAATTTTGGGGCGTAAGTAAGTGAATAGCATCCTGGTTATTCCGCCATATCCTTCGGCTGCCTTGAGGTTGACAGCCGTTCGCTGAGACTTAATCCCTGCAGATTGCCCATCCGACGATGTTCTAACGATTAATGCTACTTTTTTTGCCAACATCTATGATTTGGGTTTTGGAGTGCATAGTTGTGATCCAGAGTCTGGTAGGTAATACTTACTACTCTGCATCGCCCGTTAGCAAACCTCAAGGAATTCTGTGGTGGTGTTTGGTCAACACGAGCGCTACAAGTTAGGAAGGACAGAATACACAATACACATGTCGAAGAGCTTCCATTTCAGCATTCATAAATTACCTACTTGATAATTTGGACGTCAAATTATTACTTACCTGATTGTAAAACTCTTCGTAGACTGCGCCAGCTATCACCTTGGACACTCCGAACGGTTTGCAGCACCCGGAGAGGTCGCTGGTGGTCATTAGAATACCCTATTGGAGCAAAGTTATATATTACGGTGACATCGACTACAGCACTATAACTTTACGCTCTCATCATTTCTACTATTCCTCTAATTATTTTCTTCGGTTGTAAAGGGTTATAGCTGATACAAGTGTGGCACAGCTATTGCGGTGAAATTCTCGTCACTGTGGTGCGGTAAATGAGAAGGTGTACCTACCTACATACCTAATCATGCATTCCACATACAACCAAACCTGCAGAGTGGGACGATGTAATTATGTTGTCGATGACACCATTGGGTGTAAAATGTAGCTTATGTTTTTTTACTACCCCTACTACTACTTACTTCTTGCGCACAAAGCGCTTTGCAACATTTTTTAAAGTCTGTGTTCCCGCGTTCATATAACGCGAATATATTTAAATCACTAGAGAACACCTCTTCTGAGTGAGCTGATTCCCTTGACCTAATTTGTGACCTCTGGCATAGACTGAAGTCAAGAGAAAGCTCAATGATGATAACAAAAAACATTCCATCACATTTTGGGCACACGAACGAAACTCGTTGTAGGTACTTTCTGCTACTAAATTACCAGGTTATCATCACCTTGTAGGAACTTACTTTGAGCATCCTCCGATGGGAGTTATCAGTCCAGTCAAAGGATTTCTCTGCAACTAGTGGAGTCAGCTGTGCTCGCACTTGGAAGTACACTGCGAGATCTGTCGCCAGGATGTTGTACTTTATCTCCTCCATGATGCGTTCCTGATCCGCTATTGGCAACTTTGCGAGCAGTTTCTTGTCCTGTTGATTTTAATTTTTGGGGTAGTTTACCGTGTGGTTCCAGGCTATAGAACGCCTCCATGTTATAATCATTATCTTGCCGTTCCATTCCTTAGGGTCGATGTACGTTAAACAAATGCAGTACAATATTACAATGAGCTGATTTCCACTAGCACAACGAAGTACGGCAGCTAAAATTGCCTTTTCATTAGGAAAAACTATAATAATATTGTTGTTGTTGCTTGCCCTGCTTCTTCTGCTCAGTTAGAACACTAAGAATCGGTAGGAGATAACTATTTTCCACATTTGTTTAGAGCCGCCCTGGTCAATCGGACGGAGGGAACATGGGAGATGATATCTTTTAATACAAACGTCGTTCTCATCTTCATACAGTGTGACTAAAAGCTCTTAGTCTAACAGTAAACAAATGACAATAGTAAACTATCAGCAGCTTACATCAATGATCTTCTTTGCCAGAAAGTAGTGGTGGTACTCCAGCATGGATCCCTTGTACATGTTGGCTAGGGGATGCTTGCACAGCGTGAGGAAGTTGTTGTTGAAGCCAGGGTGGTCCAGGTCGTGGCATAGCCCCGCCAGCATCAGGGCCACTGTCTGATGATGCAGGACTTCTTTATATTGGCTCTTTATTTAGCAGTGAGTTCGCCTCTCAATGCAATGGGCGAGGTTCTATACCTGCATTATACCAATGAGTTTTCAAAAACTTACGTCAATTTTTATCACTAGCTCCACGGTGAAGGAAAACATAGCGATTGCAACCTGTAACGCTTAGAGGTCCGGAATGTATTCTGGAGAAAAGTGGATGCCCACCGGAACGGAAAATCTCTGCCAACATTGGAGATTAGGCGTGAGTAGGATAAATTTATTTGTAACCTTCTTTAATTACCAAAGTATAACATTAGATTAAATGTTTGTTGATTCAGAATGTCCCTGCAACACATCGATAGCATGATTGTAAGGAAGATTGTTCAGGTAGTTTAGCTATGACATCGCTTTCCCCGTTTCATGTTTCAACTTGATTGTTTAGAATGGTTTTGTAATAAAGCCCGGTTCGACTGAGACTTCCATCACTGTGCCAGATTCCAGATTCACGAAACCTGTAAGTCCATCAACAACTCACCTCAACGAAATCGAAATACCCAGTATTGTTGATGAGTATCAAAAACATGGTGTGTGTGAAGCAGAAAGCGTGCTCTGCGTTGTGGTAAGGGTTGGGTCGGTAGCATCGTAGGATGGTGAGGGCAAAGTTAGCCAGCTGTTCCCTCTCGAAGTTTCTGTCTGCAAACGTCTCTATGTACATGTAGCAGACGAGCCCTGGCATTTCTTCCTTGTTGCCTTCGCTGATGTGGTAGTCAAAGCTGAAATAAATGCTGTAGTTTAACGTTCCAAGGAATGGGATATCATCAAACAATTCGTTTGACTATTGTTTTTCCTGATTTGCAAGTTGTACTTGTTACAAATTGTTTGTGTCAAGAACTCAATTCATACGGAAATGTACTTAGTTTAGTTAGGTGCCATATGTTATTCTGATGCTTAAGCTATATTACTGTAAAGTTTCATCAAAACCCTTTCAGTGCTTTCACAGTGCTTAACAAACACTCAATCTATCCATCCATACATCCAAAAACGATCGCGTTCATAACGTTAGTACTTTCCTAGTACCAATTTTGTTGTTGTAGGTACACTTTACAAGTGAAGTCAAACCAGATTGCGCTTTAGTTCTTACCTCCTGAAGTTGGTGGGCGCCAGAACCAATCCATTTGTCTCCATAAGCTCGTCCATGTCGTGTCTACACGGCCTCAGGTGTAAATGCATCAGCTCGCGGTAAACTCTGTTTAAGTTCTCCTGCAGAGCGAGTAACAAAACCATATTGTTCCTACTAGATTTTGCCTGCGACGTAGCTTCAACCAACGACTTATTTATATTAAATGGAGTTACACAATAGGCAACCTATTTATCACTAGCTCAACGGTGAAGAAAAATATCCTAAAAAACCAGCAGGTTTAAGAATTGATAATGGCGAACCCGGTCTGGCGGTGGACTCTCCACCTGTCGCGTTTAGGGGACCAAAATAATATAAGTATCTACTTGTAAAAAGGTAATATAGTATAGTTGATTTTAGTTTTCCGGGGCAATTTCCGCTTCTAGCCTCTAAGTTGGGTCATTGTAGGTATGTATCTTTGCTACCTACTCCAACCAACCCAGGCACTCTCAGAATGCCAGCAACCTGCTAAGATTGCTGCAAATTTCTGGGAAAGATGGTAGGGACCGTAAGATCTGCACCCGTTGTTTTGCCACGCTTCTGCACTCCATGAGAAAAGTGCGCTTATCCAGGAATGGAATACTTTTACCTTAAACTACTACTACTATACTATTAAACTTGCAGCTTTATTAAGAAAAGACTAATCATTATTCCGCACGATCCGGAATAATGATAAGTCTTTTCTCAGCCTCCAAATAGTAAGGCTAGTAAGCCATAAACAGGTTTCAATTCTAACGTGATAGATCTTCTTCTGCTGCATATTGTAGAAGTGCACGATAAGAGAGCAGTAGCTAACGAACACGTTGAAAATCTGCACGTCTTCTTCGCCAAACGGCTCTGCGTTTGTCTTGTTAGTTAGGGTCACCACGCCTGAGGAGAAATTCTATGAAATCCACAGAAACCTGGATGACACGAGGGCGGATCATGAGGTCATACGGGTTATGTTCTCCTTCTTGGGCTGGGTCTAGGTCGACCTAGACTTCTAATTTCGTTTATAGATTTAATACCTAAAAGTAATGCTCTAATATGATGGCAACAGAGAATACGCGAACGACACGCGTAATAAGATTACTTATGTGCGGTCTTTTTAATTTGATTGAGCCTACCTGTCCTGGGATAGCTCTCAGAATATGCAAGGTGAAGTTGCAATGGGCAGGCAACATCGCTGACAGCAATTTGTGGTTCGTTGTGGCGTTCTAGGTGTGGCGCTTTTGTTCAAGAGTAGACGTCTTCCGGCTGATGATAATGAGCCTGTCCTGACTGGACCTCAACTATTTGCCCCCCCCCCAAACTCCCACGGACCCCATGTAGTAAGTAACTATCCACACGAACAAGTAATACTTAGTAAGTATTCATAAAAGTAAGTCTCTCCCAAAAGAAAAGCCAGAAACCGAAGAGCATGTATGTACTTATAAACCGATTGATAGAAGTAGATGAAGTGCCAAAAAGGTGTGCCAGGATCGTAGCAGGTGGCGGTCTATTGTCTCTCACTACCACTTCGGGAAAGAGGCGATGGCATATAGTGTGTAAGTCTCTCCCTACTCACCGATGACCCCTTGTTTGTCCACAATCGGTGCAGCCAGACAGGACCTGACGACGGTCCCATTGGTGGGGTCAATCTCCTTGCAGAACCGAGTGTCCGTGTACGAGTCCAGTACGTTCAGAGCCTCGCCTGTACGAGCTGCAAGCCCCGCCGGGGTATGCTCTTGAGCTAGGCTGGGTTTATCAAAATACAATATATCTTTTGAAACTTGCAATATATCGAAATAAACCATAGGCGTTTTTCTTGAACAGGCCCCGAAAGGATTCAACGGATTTGAATGAAAATGTTGGGATCAAGACAGGAATTTTCGTGTACACAAGAAAATTTCAAATCCGTTGAATCTCTTTGGAGCCTGTTCAAACGCCTAATCATAAAATATGACCTATTGTATTAAATAAAAAGAAATTGTAAAAATAACGACGACCGTTTCTAAAAATTTATTGTATTAGGTTTACCTACATTTTCATCGTAGAGCTAACTAAAGCATAGCAAGGCAAAGGTAATCATAGACTTATCAGATATTTCCTTCCTTACGCTATCTCTGAGATATGAGGCAGTTTTATTCACTTACTTCACTTTAATCTTCTTCCTCGGCATGGTGGACTTCTCTGTGGTCCACCCGTCGTCCCACATCTCGGCCAGCAGCTGGTCTCCCATCGAGGCATCTTTGTCGATGATGTAGAAGCTGCTTCTCATGGCTCCCATGAAGGACTTTACTACTGCCTGGAGATGATGGGGTAATACAGGGAGGAACAATAATATTATCAAGACCTTTGATATTAGGGTTGGACCTCATCTGGCAGCACAGAATCGCCTTTGTTCCGCCTGTCTACCACGTGCTGCAGTATCTGCCGCATGCCAACGTGCGCTGTCGCATTCCGCAGACAAAAAAGGCGATCGCATGAAAGAAAATAGAAAGAAGAAAGAAATGAAAGGATGCGTTAGCATGCTATCGCGCGCTTCAGCGTTCCGGAGTCTCCCTGCCGACCATTGCATTTTGTCCGTGATGCCGATCGCCTCGAGGATTCCGCCGCGTGCTATCGCATTATGCTTTCTGTCTCGGTCTAGCAAATGGCAGTTCTAAGCGACATAAAGAGAAAGAGCGTAGGGAAAAAGGCGATTCCGTGCTGCCAGATGAGGTCCAACCCTTATCCTACTTATATTCTAGAATATTATAAATCGATTGTCTCTGAAATGGAAAAAGCGTGTGGTAGGTACTGCGTGTAACGTTATGAAGGCGAAAGTTTGTGAGGATGGATGTTCTGTTACTCAGGGTACTCTAAAAAAGTAGCTGATGATGCCATCGTTTCTTAAACTAACAGTAAGTCTAAGTGCTTTTGTATGTTATATGAACCAC
Source organism: Ethmia dodecea (assembly GCA_963855545.1). Classification (NCBI taxonomy): domain Eukaryota; kingdom Metazoa; phylum Arthropoda; class Insecta; order Lepidoptera; family Depressariidae; genus Ethmia; species Ethmia dodecea. The sequence continues at coordinate 1,906,511 of OY979448.1, forward strand.
CCGGTCCCACGTGGAGCTTGACATGGGACTCTTAAATAATCAAAGGCTGGACTTTGTAACGTTCTTATTAAAAACGCCTTAGAGGTCAGACTCGCCTACAAACTATAGTTTGGCGTAACTATAGAATTAACGTATGTATCTTTGTTAAATGTTAAGCATATTCGGCCTTGACCAACACGCCTTAATCTTTCCTCACCAGCATATCTGTAAGCATGGTATCTATAGAGGCCAGATCGCAGAAGTAGCTCTGCAGCAGCGCGCGCAGCTCGCTGTTGAGGTGAGCGGTCTTCTGCAGCGTGATTCGCGCCTGCGCCTGATGTGCCGCTGCGCCTGCCCAGCACGCCACGCTCACCACCGTATACACTACACTCTGGGGGTGGAAAGGGGAGGTGGTGATTGTGGTTACACCTCTTCAGTTCACCTATGGTGTACCTAAACCTACCACGAACGAAAGGATAGGTTTCGACCAGGGGGACTGCCTACATCCGTACAATACAACAACTCTGTATTGTACACCAAAAACAACACAATATGGATACCAACATAAACTTACCCCCTCGGGGATAAAAAAGGCGTGAGATTATACTTATACTTATACATAAACTTAAGTACAATGGGCGGTCTTAACGATCTCTTCCAGACAACCTTAGGATGGATGAAACTGTACCGTACCTACATCGATATATTTTTGTAACAGCCTCATTCGCAAGAACGCTTTTTCTAAAGGCGTTAAAATGATTTGGAAATGAAACAAATTGATATCCATGTGTGCACACGAAGGCGGTTATAAAACGCAGCCCTTTTTTTATGAGCACTGTCAAATTTTCAACGTCAAGCGTTGGACCTTAAATTGAGCAAACGAAACTTCGAAAAGCGCTAAGTTTTTTAGCGCTCTTGCTCCAACGACAATAACGAAAATATTGTAATTGTTAGAAATACATTACTGTACGTTGACTGTACAGGGACGCAAACGGCGTCCCTGTACAGTCAACAAAGTTGATAGTGTTACATGAGCAGAAACTAAGATTCAGTTTTCTCTTAAAGCCTTAAATGTATTTATAGGTTTTTTTTTGGAAATTATAGGGATCAAAGATACCTTTTGAAATAAACAATAATGAATAAGATTTAGTTATGACTACCCCAGAAAAATGAGTTCTTAGTTACTGGCCATGTAACCCTAACAACTTTGTTGACTGTACCACAAAACATTGAATGACAGCGGTTTAAATCGCTGAAATATAATCAGACTTTTAGTTTCGTGTTACCCGTATATTCTCGTGGATTGGATTTTGGTAACTCATAACTATCGCTACGTAAACTCTGTAAAAGTTGATGGATACCTACATAATTTACTAGGTACATAATGGACGGAGACTAGAGATGCAAGTGACTCGACTCACGTTGTCATAAGGCTCTTTATAAGTTCTATAAAGCTCCAATACAGCGTAGCATTCCCCGTCTGGCTTGACGACGGGCATACACAGCGCTACTTTAGCGTCTATCCATTTCAAACCTTCGGCAAAGCGCCGATCTCTTTGGACGTCTTCTAACAGCAGAAACTCCTTGGTCGCTGCCACGTGCGCTGCCGCCACTTTTCCTTCGGCTGAAGGGAATGAAAGCTCTCGGTTTAGACAACAATGTTTCAAGATTAACTTAAATGTAGGTAGTTACGATAAGGTCTAGAATTGAGTGTAAATGTCAGTCTCTTATGGTTGCTTTCGAAAATAGATGGGGAACTTGACGGGCTGTTGGCTCAGTTAGAAGTGACCCTGCCTTCTGAGGTCAGAGGTCGTGGGTTCGATCCCCGCTCGGGGCCAACATTTTTGCGCATGAACACGTATGTTGGCTTCATGTCTGAGTGTTTAATATTTATTTAAGTATGTTTATCAGTTATTTTCATTTAGCATTGTAAATTTGAAGCGCTCGTAGCCCTGCGGTGCCAGTGTGTTTGTAAGGATCACACTGGTTAAGCCAAGTTGGGTGCGCGTGCGGTCAGTCAGTGAATGGGTTCGGAAGGCACGTTAAATTGTTGGTTCCGGTTTTCGTTGTGTTTACGCACAATGGAAGTCGTTAAGCCATGTCAGATACCCTTGGGTGGCTTGAAAAATTCGGACTGTTAAGTGGCCACTAGCTTAACACCATCTCCCAATCCGCGGTGGGCTCGCGTGGGAGATTAAAGCCCATACTTCCTCATGTGTGAGAGAGAGCCTTGACTAGACCCTTAGCTCAGCAGTGGGCTGTTACGGGTTGATAATGATTGTAAATTTTAAAACTAGGTTAGACTAGTTGTTCCCCTCATAATTCCCATTTCCGTGGAAAAATTATAGCGCATATTACCCACTCTTATTCCGAGAAAAGTATCTAAGCTTCCGATGAAAGAATTTTATACAAAAAAGTATTCATTAGGTACAAACAAATATACAAAAAAGCAAATCTTTCGTCTTCATTATATTAAGGGCAGATTTAGATAACAGCTTGCAATACAAACCAATAGGTATATTGACTTCATGTCTCTCAGGATTCTTCGTGTTTTGCGGCATCAGAACAATTTCATTCTTTAGCTGGTTCACAATATAAACGAAAACGCCTGCGAAAAAAGTCAACGCAACGACGCGTTAATTACTATTGCTATTAAATATTTACAGGGAAGTTCGTAACTCACCAGAACTGTTGGTGATAGTTTTCAAAACCATGGCAGTTTCATATAAAAGCGAATCTAAATCTACGGTATCCTCTAAAAATACATTGAATCGATTAATGTCCAAATATCCTCCTTCCGGCTGCTCCTCCTTTATACCCTTCCGTTCAATCTGAGCGTATGGAGCTATGACTCTCCTTGTAACCTTATCTAACCTTTCAGATGGTACAAGGAAGTGGGAATGCACTCTAGACATACTAGCGTCGTTAGCTCTTTGGCTACTATCGACCATATTTAAAGCCTCCTGTCGGCTTTTTGTAGACTTTACTTGCCGCGGCTCATACATGATTTGTTGTAAAATATTTTCACAAAAATATAATATACAAGTTTGTCTTATCACAATGTCGGTATGGCAGTTGACAGCGATGTTTCTTTTTTCGATATTTAAAAATCTTTGAGTCCGACGTAGATACCAAAGAGATTATTATATTTAGATATCTTTGGTAAGCACTCTTGGCAAGGAGGTTCTATTTTTATTGAGCTAATTTTCATCCTTTTATCATATGAGAACAGTACTGAGTAAAAGTGTTCTGTGGTCCTAGATTTCATATAAATACAGTTACTATCAATCTCAATAGGAGCAGTTCATATCTAAAACAATAACTAAAAAAATCCAAGTGTCAAGTAAGTTAAATCCATATACATCGAGGGATGCCATGCTAAATTTTTTTAAATTTGCCGCGCTTTTTCGTTATCTACTTTCATTAGCCAGACTCTATAAAATAAATTTTAGATTCATGGACTTTGCTATTTCCAAAGAGATTTAAATAATCTCTTTGGCTATTTCCAATGCAATGCTATTATACTAGCAGCGCTCCGCGGTTTCACTCGCGTAGTTCCCGTTCCAGTAGGAATACGGTAATACAATAATTATAGCCTTTGTTACTTGCTGATAATGTAGCTATCTTCAGTGAAAGAATTTTTGAAATTGGTCCAGTAGTTTTGGAGTTTATTTGTTACCTCTTCCTAATCTTTCCTCTTTATATTATTACTTATTAGTGTAGATACTTAAAAAATATTTAAACAAGAATAAAGGATTAAATAAGTAATATTTTTCACACAAAAAAACTGATAAAAATTCATCTATTTAAAATCTTTATTACAATGACCATTGATATAAAGATTACTCTTAAGACTACACACCTTTTGACTTGCACATTCTACCCACTAATATTGTACAAAGCAATGATATTACATACAGAAAGAGGAGTACTTATTATCACTTTAGTATACACATTATGTAAATACTGTACATTAATTTAAGTTGTAAGTGTTGTGACAGTTTAATTAGACGTAGATAAAAATAAACTCACACCTTTTATCCCCGTGGGGGTAGGCAGACAAAAGTATTTCGTTTCTAGAAATACCCCCATCTCACCAGTAGATATATTCTTTGGACCCTTAAACGTGATAGTGGTGAGCCGGTGAGGTGTTGTTACACAGCACAGTCTCAGACTTAATTCTGGGACCTTTGGGTTTCCTCGCGATGTTTTTCTTCACCGTCGAGCTCGTGATAAATATGTACGTAAGCTTTTTGAAAAACTTTTAGGTACATACCAGGCAAAGACGTTTAAAAGAAAAAGTTTTTCTCCTAAAGATTGACTTCTGTGGGTCGCGGCCGATGGCAGCCGCCCGCGGTCGATCGCGTGCGACTGATGCGCGCAGCTGATGCGACAAGTCAATGTTAGTAGTAAGAAACTTTGACAGCTATACTTCAGTAGTGCGGTCCGTTTTGTGCAAATGGTAAATACGTTCGTGAGCACGCACACGACTGTTCATAATGATTACGATTGTTAGCATGCAAACAATTTGAACAGGTTTTCGTTTGTCAAAAATGACAGTTCTTTATTGTAATATTGTTATGTAGTTTTCAAATAAAGTAGTTTTTACATTCTAATAAGTATTTTAAATGTTAGTATAAACCAATTGCTACTCGTTGATATTGTTCTGAAGTTAAATTCAGTCATATAGAATCCCCCGAAGCTTCGCAAATCGCAATGTACTTCTGTTAATATCAATGATGGACGACATACCTAATTTTAATTAATACTTAATCAAAAAGTAAAAGTTCGCGGGGCGGGAAAAAACAGAACAATCAAAAAACGAAAAAACACCATGCACATTGAAGTTTGACAACTGTTTGACAGTTCCGGAGACATTGCACTACCTCCTCGGTGTTGGCACTGTTCGCACCAATCGATGACGTTATCGATGAAGTCACAATGCTCATGTCAGCGTACCACAGCGCAATTTGAACAGTTGTTTGCATGAATATAGCGCACACGAGCGCAGAAAGTGCAATTTGGACCGTACCACAGGACCTCACTCGACAGTGGCGCCAACTGGTGAGTACGAAAGCGGTAGCCCTCATTGATACACTAGTAGTTTAAAAAACTTTGAGCACTGATTACTGTTACTACAACCACAGATATTAGAATACTATAGTACTACAACTTTGTTTCACAATCTCATTGTCAATTGTTTCCCAAATCCCATCATAGAGTTCCAAATTGACTCATGTCATGATTCACTAACTTTAAAAGTCTTAAGGCCACGTTATAGGTTTCTTTCCTTTTTTTGGTGGCGTACTGTCCATCGTCTCCATAGGGGGCTGAAATAAAAAAAATTTACTATAATTATGGGACCTTCTTGAATGACTACTATAGATTTGACCAGAATTCGAATTAATCTACGAATAATTCCTTATTAATCCCTATCAGTCAGATGTTTGAAAAATATGGAACCTTTAAGTAGAATACTTTTTTTCTCATCATAATATGAAATACAATTCTCAAATAACAAATCACAGGCATATTAATTTATTTATTTTTATATATATTAATAATATAACCTTGTAAATAAATCTAACAATTAATCATGGATGTATAAAAAATGTTAAAAGTATAAAAATTAATAATCTTACACCTTACCACCGGTTTCACCAGTATATTCTTTGGACCCCTAAAAGTGGCAGTTGGTGAGCCCATCGCGGGCCCGGGGTGGTGCTACACTACACAAATCTAAGGATTAATTCTGAGACTTGCGAGTTTCCTTACAGTTTTTTCATTGAGCTAGTGATAAATATGTAAGTTTTAAAAACAATAACTCAACGTTTTTATGCTACTCTAAAATTATTTAAAAAACAAAATTATTTACTCACACAATCAACAGACATTTTCCTTTTAATGGTAATTTTCTCAACAAAGGGCTGCTTACAATCTAACTTTATCCTTTTTATGTGACCAGATAACAAGTCCGGAGGCGGTTTTAACCTCTCGTTAGGGTGCGACAGCTTTCTACTTTGCCCATTGTACATCGAAGTTAACTTTGGCTTCGATTCAGGACTTAATTGACGGGATTTATTCAGCATTTTGCCTCTACCTGAGTCCCTGTATTTCCTTTGCCCGTAAGGGACACAGTAATGATGAAATAAATCGAGTAATTCGTCTCGTGCCATATCGTGAATGTTGATTTTTAGCTGCCTCTGTAAAAAAAACAAAAAAGTATTATGAAATACATACAACATTTTATGATTTCTTTTTACATGAATAACTTTACGATGTAATACCTGTTGTATTATGCTTATTAATTGCTCGTTCGATAAGAATTCTGGGTGTAGTAATAATTCACACGGTACATCCATGTTTATCTTAAGTTCATTTACAGCAGAGCGTTGTTTTTTTTATTTATTTTTGATAATGTCCGCATCTGACCTCAAAAAGCATGGGCGCCAGGAACTGATGTGTTAATGTTAATCCGTTTGTGCTACAATTACCAAATTAATACGAAATACTTTCGTAGTAAAATTATGCTTTTGTCCCTTTTGCGTAGCGCAAGGGGCGCTGATGTGCGGCAAAAAGTCTGCAGTAACAGCTGACAGTGACAGCTAGTGAAGCACTGTAGGCACTTTAAGAACTGTGATAACATAACGTGAATAAATAACTAAAACTAGCAATAACGGTTACGATTTATCCACTCTCTGAAAATGTCCTGTTTTATGTGTAGTAATACTAGTAGAGATAGGGTAATTTTATTCTATATACTTTTGCAGAAGTATCAAATGGACAAATAAAGGAAAGCTATCACGTAAAATTTTTATCCGTAATGGGCCATTGACACGAGGGCAGTCCAGTAAGACAATTAACTAACTGCATACAAAAAAACTTGAGGACAATCCATTTCACTGTCCTCAAGTTTTTTTTTTATGCAGTTAGTTAATGGTCTTACTGGATTGTCTTGAGAAAACTTGAGGAGAGTGAAATGGATTGTCCTCAAGTTTTTTTTGTATGCAGTTAGTTAATGGTCTTACTGGATTGTCTTACTGGACTGCCCTCGTGTAAATGGCCCATAAACCGAATACAGACGACCATTTTTTTTTCATAATAGTAGCTTATTATACATAATATACGTGTATTTATCATGTTAGATCTATAAAAGTCACCTTTCGCCTCGCCGTTAACCTAACGTAATCCTAAGCATTTAACCAAAGCGGATCAGCAGTTCCCGTTCCGTACGTCAACTCGGATACGGCTAGGTGACTCCCACGCTTACCAGCCATTTACACGAGGGCAATCCACTAAGACTGCATACAAAAAAAACTTGAGGACAATGGAATGGATTGTCCTCAAGTTTTTTTTGTATGCAGTCTTAGTGGATTGTCCTCAAGTTTTTTTTGTATGCAGTCTTAGTGGATTGTCTTAGTGGACTGCCCTTGGGTAAATGGCTCATAAGGGGCCTTTTATACGAGGCCATTCCACTGAGACAATCCACTAAGACAATCCACTAAGCGCATACAAAAAAAACTTGAGGACAATCCATTGCAGTGGACTCTCCATTTACACGAAGCCATTGGTGGATTGTCTTAGTGTAGTAAGGTTAAGCGGTAAGCGCGAAGACGACGAAATATCTAAATAAAAAACCTAAGTATCAATTTTATTTAAATTTAAAACTATTTTCTATAGAAAATATTCATTATTCAATTTGCGTCAAGTTCGTTACATCGTTTCGTTTCTTTTCAGTTTCATGCATTGCTGCAATCACTACAGCTTTTCCTGTCAGTTTTTTGGTTTGTTCGGGACGGTTGTCTGTCACTCGCGTAGGCTTCGATTGTTTGCTTCTTCTACTTCCTAACGATTTATTTTGGTATCTTCCAAGCGTTTATCCAGCATTACTTCCTAAAATGCTGTTGTGAAATATTATTATAGCTATCTTGTGCAGTGCCTTTGTGTTTAGTATTTTTGTAGTAGTGCAATATTTCATTTTTATTTTCGTGTAGATTTTAAAAAATAAATCTCTGCACCCTCTTCTCGTTCAGGGCATATTGTTACAAAAATAGTGGTTTGTCGCCAAAAACGTGAGTTGCGGTGCAAATGCGTGTAGCCATTGGATTTTCGATGACAAATCTGGATCGCGAGACTGAGACTGCGGGAGTATGTTGTTCCTCAGCGCTCTGGCCATCGGGGTGATAACTGGCGTGCATAATGTCACGACGGACGTCCCGAGGGACAGTGACGTCACTGAAGCTACCACAGTGAAGCGCGAGATGGGACTGGTCGTGCCGACGAAGCTGTCGCCCGCGGACCACATCAACGTGACCATTCAGGACCGCCCGGCGATGACGTCCATGTGGGACATGTATCTGAACCACTGCCCGAAGTGGCGGCCAATCAATCACATATTTTTCCAAGTGGCGAATTTGTTTTTTCTGCTCTCGTTTTTGGCGCCACACACACCGACCGGGCTGATCTGGCTGCGGGCGGCCCTGATCGTCGGCTGTACGTTCTCTGGCATGTGGGCGTACAGCATAGAGTGCTACTTGGACGGTGTGCTGTGGAACAGTGCGTTTATTGTGATAAACTTTGTGTATTTCGCTGTGCAGTTTTATTTGCTGCGGCCTATCAAGTTTCATAAGGACATTGAAGAGGTAAGCATATCCTATGTACCTCACAAATTTCTTGAAAAATTATTCTTATGGTTTAGTGGCAGTGATAGCCCGGACGGTTAAAGAGCCGGCCGAAAATCAGTGAGGCTCGGGTTCGAATCCTGGCATGTACCAATGAGTTTTTCAAAAACTTACGTACATATTTATCACTAGCTCGACGGTGAAGGAAAACATCGTGAGGAAACCCGCAGGTCTCAGAATTAATTCTGAGACATGTGTAAACAGACCCGGTCCGGCGATAGGCTCACCACCTATCACGTTTAGGGGTCCAATATATCTCGTGAAATGTGGGTATATCCAGTAATGGAATACCTCTGCCTACCCCCTCGGGGGTAAAAAAGGCGTGAGATTATTATATTATGGTTTAGTGGCCACTAGCCAAACAACATGTCCAAATCCATTGTGGGCTTGCATGGAAAATTATGGCCCAAACTTCCTCATGTCAGGGTAGAGACAGCTCAGCAGTGGACTGTTGTATGTTGATAATGACGACAATGATTTATCAATTAGTAAGAATGGCTTATATTTTGTTTGCAATGTTTCTAAACCATTGTTTCTATCGCCACTCGATTACTGTAAAGTAACCAATAGTTGTTAGTAACTTTTAAACAACAGCTACCTTGCATGAACCTTACAGATCTAATGATAATTAAAACCATGAAGGTCACACAATAATTAAGATAATTAAATTACCATTTCAATTAAAGATTAGCTGTCTGCTACAAAACAAAGAAAAATTACTTCAATGTCTTCATTGAAACTGTCCATGCTTCAGAATGTGTTTTGAGTAACCTTGACTTATTGCACCTGCTTTGAAGCTAATCCTTGCTTATCTTATCAGAAGGCTGATATTTAATCCTAGCATTTGGTATGAATTTGGTAATTTTATTAAATTTTGTGTAATCCTATCAAGGCACATAATTACAAAACCAATAATAGTTTTATCTATTGCCATAGATCACATGTCACAGGCAGATTCTTGAATTGATAGTGTTCAGAAATTATAGTTTTTAAAAATGTATAATACCTATCTATATCTCTGTTTTATTCAGCCAGAGATTGTTGCTTGGAACTATCTAGCAGTAAGAAAGGATTTTTGAAACTTTACCTCCTAAGCGTATAGGGGATGGAAGTTTATCATTTTTCCTAATCCCCTGTGCCCAATATAGCAAAATGAAAAAAAACAATATTGATCATTTGTTAAACATACATACATACATACATATAGCTCACGCCTTCTTCCCACAGGGGTAGGCAGAGACGATGGATCGCCACTTTACCCGATCTTCGCACACGTCCCTCGCTTCCTTCACATTCATAAGCCTTTTCATACACGCTCTTTTATTCTTCGCACTCTTGACCCCAGCTTTTTTAAGGATGTCACTAATTTGATCCGTGAACGTCCTTCTTCGGCGTCCTCTTGCCTTGTATCCTTCAACATACGCACCATAAATCTCTTTCGTTACTCTTCTTTCATCCATATGTTCTAAATGACCAAACCAGCTTAACATACCCTTTTCTATCCTTGTCACTACATCTTCTTTCAAACCACACTTCTCTCGTATATCCGCATTTCTCCCTCTATCACACAATTTTACTCCACACATTTTCCTCAAAGACCTCGTTTCCACTGTTCCATTTGTTAAAAAATATCTATTATTTCCATTTGTTAAAAAATATCTATTATGTATATTAAGTGTTTACGCACAATGGAAGTTGTTAAGCCATGTCAGATACCCTTGGGTGGCTTGAAAAATTCTGACTGTTAAGTGGCCACTAGCTTAACACCATCTCCCAATCCGCGGTGGTCTCGCATGGAAGATTATAGCCCACACTTCCTGATGTGTAAGGAAAGACCCTTAGGGATGCATAGCAGAATGTGCAAGTCGCAAAATGTGCAGGCTACGTAAAATGAGCAAATCGCAAAATGAGCAAATCGCAAAATGAGCAAATCGCAAAATGAGCAAATCTCATAATGAGCAGATCGCAAAATGTGCAAATCTCATAATGAGCAGATCGCAAAATGTGCAAGCAGATTTTATCTATACTAATACTAATCTACACTAATATTATAAAGAGTAAAGATTTGTAATACTAATCTACACTAATGTATAAAGAGGAAACATTTGTATTTTGTATGTTTATAACAAATATACTCAAATACTACTGGACCGATTTTAAACATTATTTCACCAATGGAAATATACAATATCCTTGAGTAACATAGGCTATACCCTGTCCCAGTATTCCGTCGGGAACGTTTTTATTTTATTTTTTAAATTTTGTTACCTCATAACAGTCATAACTTTTGACTGGGTGAACTGATTTTGATGTTTTTTTTTTATTTTGAAAATGGGTGCTTTCTCGTGTGATTTTATTTTGGTCTAGTTATAACAATGGCATCCATGAGAACACCATATGGCGCGAACACCATATGTGCACCTATGGCGTCGCACAACTCACAGCACTATACACATTAGCTACATATTTTATTACCTATATTGTTATTACTGTTGCAAAGTGTCTGAACTGCATCCCCACTATTAGACCTGCTCATTTTACGATTTGCACATTTCGCGACCTGCTCATTTTGCACATTTCGGGACCTGCTCGTTTTACGATCTGCACATTTTACTACCTGCACCTTCTGCGATTTGCACATTTTATGTTGCTACTAATTACACACATTATAAAATGCAGTCATATTACTTACTAGGCAATAAATTTATGGATAACATCTAGATTTATGTACATCATGTCATATCTGAGTAATTGTCTGCCTGATACAGTCTCTGGTTATCATTATTCAAATATTGCTCTACCATTACCTCATTATTAAGAAGCTAGATAAGTGAAACTAATTTCAAGTTCATGGTTAGTAAATTTTTCTGATAGCTAAACTTGATTCTCCAAAACCCAAATGCATAATTAACACTGATGAGTGTTATGACCAAAAGAAAAATCTTTTAGAAGAGTTGTCTTAGAGTATGATTAATTATTATCTTGAGGTATGACACTACGTCATTGAACCTTTTTCTCGTCACGAAATTTATTTAATTTATTTGTTTTTAAGACATAATATTAATAATCTCACGCCTTTCATCCCCGAGGGGGTAGGCAGAGGTATTCCATTACTGGATATACCCACATTTCACGAGATACATTGGACCCCTAAACGTGATGATGGTGAGCCCATCGTCGGACCGGGTCTATTTACAAATGTCTCAGAATTAATTCTGAGACCTGCGGGTTTCCTCACGAAGTTTTCCTTCACCATCGAGCTAGTAATAAATATGTACGTAAGTTTTTAAAAACTCATTGGTACATGCCAGGATTTGAACCCGAGCCTCACTGATTTTCGGCCGGCTCTTTAAACGGAACTAAGGGCTATCACTGCTCTCTGTTTTAAGACATATACACTAATAAGCTAGTAAAATACAGCACCGCCTAAGTGCTCCAGTCCAGTGAATGGTGTCAAGCCATTAGGGCAAACAGTACATTATTAATTGAAAAAAATAAACTTCGATAAATAGGACAATCTTAATTTTGAGATGTAACTACAGTGGTTTTTCAAAGGTGCGATTTTTTTGACGCCGAGTGTAATACATATTTACAAATTATATGTGCACAAACCTTGTTTATCACTATTTCTATTAGTGAAAACCGTGTCAAAAGGCGTTCGTTACATGAAAAGAGAGTTAGAAGAAGAAAGCAGTGAAACAGATAGACACAGATAGCAACATTGTTTTTACTACTTAGAGAAGAGATCCAACATAACATTATTTTATTATGCATCCAGATATCCAACTTGACCTAAATTATATTAGATGATGATGTCATTATCTGACTACACAGCTAATATTGCGTAAAGTTGAAGAATGAGAATATTCACATAAGTAAAGGTGCATTTCTAGATGAATCATGTTGTATTTACCACTAGCAGCGCCCCGCGGTTTGACCCGCGTAGTTCCCGTTCCCGTGGGAATACGGGGATAAAATATACCCTACTAGTGGCCCGGGCAGACGTCGTTCTGCCACCGTATAAACCATCCCTGGACCCACTCTGACCCACACAAAAAGTTTCATCAAAATCTGTCCAGCCGTTCTGGAGTTTTAATCAGACTAACGAACATCAATTCATTTTTATTTATATAGATGTGTTATTCTGACGTATAAGCCATATAACTGTAAAGTTTCATAAAAATCCGTTCAGTAGTTTTTGCGTGAAAGAGGAACAAACATCCATACATACAAACTTTCGCGTTTATAATATTAGTAGGATTTCTGGATGAATCTCGTTGTAGGTATTTACCATTTAGCGACTTGGTAAGTAGATATTCTCAAACAATGCTCTAAACGTTAGGTTTGTTCGAGTAATGATTCATAGTGGTTTCGAAAGTCGATATAGTCGCGGGATAGGTGTATGTGGCTGTGCAATCGACTCGGCAACGTTTTGTTGTGGTCCATGTTATAAGATAAAGGAGTTTTCATTCTTCAAATACTTGTGATGTGTAAACGTGACGAGGAAATGTTGTCACGTAGCTGGAGCTGGCGCGGGTCTGTAAATAGGCACTACTAGTAGGTCTTGCGTCTTGTTCAACACGTCAGTGAACTGGTACAAGGCCGTAAAAATTCATGAATATATCTATAGATACTAGTATTATAATGAGGAAAGATAGGTTTGTTTGTATTGAATAGGTTCCAAAACTACTAAACCGATTTAAAAAATTCTTTCACGAATGGAAAGCTACATTATCAGGGAGTGACAGAGGCTATATTTTATCAACGGGAACGGGAACTACGCAAGTGAAACCGCGCGAAACAGCATATTAAAATATTTTAAAAAATCACATTTTGTAAATCAGTACCTAGATCTACCTTTGTAGATACTAGCTTTTAGCTTACTAGGCACGTTCGCGACTAATTTTGCAGGGGCAAAATTTGTTCAATAAAGAAAATAAAACAGTGAAGATAGACATGATAAATCGCAAAAGACACTTTTCATTCAATTCAAAGATAGATTTTAATGAATCTTCTATGCTACTAACCAATATACCTATTTAAACACCGATATTGTGGCAAAATCGTCCCTATGAGTCTCCTCTACAATCTCGGTACCCCTAAAATTTCTTAGGCGTACGCGTACCGCTGCCGCTACCTCTTATCGCTCACACCAAGCCAGGGTCACCGCATCAAAAGACACTTTTCATTCAATTCAAAGATAGATTTTAATGAATCTTCTATGCTACTAACCAACATACCTATTTAAACACAGATATTGTGGCAAAATCGTGCCTATGAGTCTACTCTACAATCTCGGTACCCCTAAAATTTCTCAGGCGTACCGCTGCCGCTACCTCTCATCGCTCACACCGAGCCAGGGTCACCGCATTCAGGCCTACGTTGCATAACCAATAAGTCTCAAACAGTGTCCCTGGTTAATTGTCCGCGATATCGCATTGGGACCGCTCCTTTATAATTGGTTTCTAATCTTCGTGAGATAAAGTTGATGAGACTACTGTCTTTCTCGGAAAGACATCAAATCACTTAGAAACGTCAATAGTGTAGTCACAAGGGACACTAAACTAGTCCATAGAGGTTAAGACCCAAGTCCAAGGTCTTTTGTATATTAAATTAAAAAAAAACTCACTCCTAATATCCCCGAGGGGGTAGGCAGAGGAATTTCATTTCTGGAAATACCTACTTATCACGAGAATATTCGACCCCTAAACGTGATAGGTTGTGAGCCCATCGCCGGAGGGACCTGTTACACATGCCTCAGAATTGATTCTAAGACCTGCAGGTTTTCTCACGATGTTTTCCTTATTTATCTCTACCATTATGATAGCAATGGAAGTAGGGATTATTGGAATTAATAACTAAAGGATAATACTGTGACACAGTATTATCCTTTAGTTATTACATAATTATCCAAATACTATTGAACCAGGTACATCTACCATTTGAATGAAAAAGGATACTGTTTAGCAATTCTATAGTCGTTAAAACCTCTCGAGTGTCTACTAAAATCGGGGTAAAGCTTACAGGAATAGCTAAGTGGGTAAGTGTAGACTAAGTAAGCTAAGTGCCATTGTTGTGGTACTGTAGTGAGGTTGCGGTGTTGCTTATTTAAACTTAATCACAATAATGACCGCTGGCCTGGATAATGGCTGTTTGTTTGCATTGGATTAAGGTGTGGGTAATTTGATCGTGCGGTTTTTGGTGGGTTGCTGTTTTTCAGCTAAAATATCCCGCTATTATCCTATGAATAGGTGTACAATTTTTAGGGTTCCCCACCATAAGGGTGCCAACGGGACACTTTCAATATAAAACAGGTTGGGTTGCTAGTAATATGTACTTTTTGGAACACTTTTACGTGACCTATTGGTAACATTAGCAAAGTTTAGCAGCGCTCCACCACGGTTCCACCCTAGTAGTTTCCTTAGGAATGCGGGACGGGAATAAAGTATAGACTATGTTATTTCCTGATATTGTAGCTTTCCATAGGAGAAATAATTTTTAAAATTGTTTTAAATCGTGAAAGCGTTACAAACAAACAAAGTCACTTTGAAATCTTCATCTATACTAATTAGGGCTTTCGAATACCGGATTTTTTGAATACCGGTATCAATACCGGAAAGATTTTTTCCAATACCGGGATCCCGGGATCCCGGTATTGAAATTGTGTTCAGATTTTTTTTTCTTTTGAAGCAGCAAATGCCAAATTTTATGAAGAAAATAACACAAACTATCAGTTGTTTTACTGAAAATCACCTTTTGTTAATAATATCACTTTAAATGTAAACGAAAACCTATTCCAGGATTAGTCACAACAGGAATTAATGTCTTTTTTTATGATTAATCGTATTCTACGTAGAAAATATAACAAAAGAAAAAAATCTCTTTTATTTGCGTTTATGATAATTTGCTAAGTATTGTGTACAATAAAGATGCTGTGAATATTCAGTTAATCTTTAGTATTTGGTAATTTTGTTTAAGATTCGATATTCGGTCGAATATTATGAACAAAGTTGCCGAATAGCATATTATCAATTAAACGGTACGATGTTTTCCTTTGGACGAACTGAAGTAAAATAAAGAAATAATGCGTGTGTGACATGATTAATTCCTAAATGAAACAAATAAACCCCTCTGCACGCCCTATTTGTGTTGCTTGCACAGCGCATGCATTAGAAAGAGAATGTAGGTATTTCCATCAAAGCAGAATATTCGGCGCTTGGGTCAAGACCGTGACCGGTTATTCGGTATTCGGCCAAATCACTATACGTGTCATCTCTTATGTACAATGTATAACTGAAAAATTACATAGGTATCTATTTATAATTAAAACTTTAAAATATCATCTTCAATAGTTAAACCAAGTACTTAAGTACCTACTTCAGGTAAGTTTCATTTTCATATCCAAAATGTTGAATGAACTACTAAACTACTGATAAAAGCAAATAAAATAAGAGGCACGAATTGTGGAATCACTAACTTTACTTAAATCTGACCCCTTAAAAATATGAAAGGGAACAACAGATAGGTTATACCGTAAGAATAAACTGTTTTCTTCAGGAGAATCATGTTAGACAAAAGATTATGCCTAGCAACAACGAGGATGGGCGTGCAAACCTTGATATGAACTGAATAACTGGTGTAAAGCCTACATTTATACAAAATAAGTACAATAAAATATGTACAACTATTATTAATATGCTCTTGTATGTGTAACTGTAAAGTTTATACTAAAAATAAAACTAAATAACCAATACCGGGATCCCGGTATTAGACACTTCAATACCGGTATTGAAAAAAGGCAAAAAAAGTCCGGGATCCCGGTATTAGCCAATACCGGGATCCCGGTATTGGAAGCCCTAATACTAATATTATAAAGAGGAAAGACTCAAAAATTTCTGGACTGATTTTAAAAATTCTTAAGTTTTGCAGAGGTAACATTAGCTATTTTTTACTCCCGTATTCCCACCGGAACGGGACTTGCTTGTGAAATTATGGAAGAGCTATTTATATATTTAGGATGGTAACTAAAATTTAGACAATTAATATCATTGACAGTGTAAAGCTGGAAGATAATTATCCCAAATATTATCCCCTGGGCTATATTCAGTAATATCAAACTCCCAAAGTCACATAACGTTATTATATTACATTCCCAATCAACGTGACGATACGCTACCAAGTTATATCTCATCTGGGATTAGTTTAATAGCAACCTGATGCCTCCAGCGAGGTTAGTGGGACACGACTAATGTCTTTAATTACGTCACTTCAAGTTTATTGGTGGGTGTTGTGCTATGTGTTGCTGTTTACACCATAGCTGGATTGGTTAGGCGCATGATGTCCAATTCGCAAAATGTCCAATTGTCACAATGTTTGGACAATTTGCGAATTGGACAAATTGCTAATTAGACAATTTAAGATTTGAACATTGTGAGAATTGGACATTTTGAGCCCACTGGACATTTTGCGAATTGGGCATAATAACCCAGATAGACGAACAGTTATATATATGAAATGTTTTTTTTTTGCTATCTATACATCACTGTCATCACTACATAGTATAAAACAAAGTCGCTCCCGTCTGTGTGTCCCTATGTATGCTTAGATCTTTAAAACTTAGCAACGGATTTGGACGCGTTTTTTCTTAATTGATAGATTGATTCAAGAGGAAGGTTTTTATATAGGTATACCATATAAACCGAAGCGAGGGGGCGGGTCGCTAGTACGTATAATAAAATTGTAACTCTCCGATGGCTGTGCATACCTACGGAATATTTCTGAAAATTTTATATGATCCTTTATAACATCAATAGAAGCCAAAACAAATATTTTTATATTTTTTGTCTTTCTGTCTATTCGTATGTTAACGAGTAACTACTAGATTGGATGTATTGTTGTCGGTATTGTTTCATCATGATCCGCTGACTTGAAGCCGAGTTAGTCGGTTAAACGAGCTCGATCCGTACGGGAACGATGTCACAGGCCACACTAATAAGTACTTAAGTAACAACTGTTTATTGTACACCAATAAAGATAAATGCAACAAGTGACATAATTATAAGGTCATTTAGAACGTATGGATGAAAGAAGAGTAACGAAAGAGATTTATGGTGCAAATGTTGAAGTATACAAGGCAAGAGGACGCCCCAGAAGGACGTTCACGGATCAAATTTGTGACGTCCTTCAAAAAGCTGGGGTCAAGAGTGCAAAGAATAAAAGAGCGTGCATGAAAAGGCTTATGAATGTGAAGGAAGCGAGGGAAGTGTGCAAAGATCGGGCAAAGTGACGATCCATCGTCTCTGCCTACCCCTGTGGGAAGAAGGCGTGAGCTATATAATAATAATAATATAATCTCACGCCTTTCATCCCCGAGGGGGTAGGCAGAGGTATTCCATTACTGGATATACCCACATTTCACGAGATACATTGGACCCCTAAACGTGATAGGTGGTGAGCCCATCGCCGGACCGGGTCTATTTACACATGTCTCAGAATTAATTCTGAGACCTGCGGGTTTCCTCACGATGTTTTCCTTCACCGTCGAGCTAGTGATAAATATGTACGTAAGTTTTTGAAAAACTCATTGGTACACATGCCAGGATTCGAACCCGAGCCTCACTGATTTTCGACCGGCTCTTTAACCGTCCCGGCTATCACTGCTCTTGCGTGAGCTATATGTATGTATGTATATAATTATAAACAAAGAGTACTATGGGCGGTCTTAGCGCTTCAAGCGATTTCTTCCTGACAACCTCAGAAGGGTAGGACTAGTGTGAATTAACAGTTAACACTACAGTCAGCATGAACTCAAGAATAACAGAGACTTAAAATGAAATATCGAGATACTCATTCCTAAAATGGATTTGTATTTCTCATTGGTTTTCCGAACCAATGAATTTGCTATCAATTCTAACATTAGAACAGAACAGTTATCATCGAACAGGTTTTAATAACTACCTATCTGGATAAAATAGTAATTTAATTGAATAATTTTATGTGGTTTTAATGTTAAAAAATATTTGTTCCCATCGTTTGTTTATTTCCAGCACAAAAATACATTTCCATAATGTTTTTTAACAAAAGGGTGATAGATAATACATTTTTATCGAAAAGTTGAGGTGTTAAAAGCCTGGTAAAGGCAAAGAAACACAAAGAACCATTTCTTTTTAAATCGAAAATAACCTTTTAGCACTTAACCAAGCATCGTTTAGATAAATATCTCTTTATTATAACGCGTCTGTCTGCTTTATTTATGGCTATTTTATGAGGCAACTGAGCTTTAAACCTTTTGAAAGTTAGAGCAAGAATAAAATGTATGCAATGTATAAATTAAAATCAGACATGATTGGTTGTAGGCGTGAATAGTACGGTGAAGTAATAATGTTTTCAGACGATTAGGTACATTAAATGAATAAATATAATTTAATCTAGACTAGTTACGTTGTGAAAAAAGTGATAAAATGATTGAAAAATAACAATCGTACCCATTGCTTATATCCACAGCCATACTGCAAAAGGTTTTGGCAAAAAAAAATAAGGCCTGTCGCCTGCCTGGCACACTCGTAGGTATTTTAAAAGCGTTTTGAAAACGGTTTGGAGAAGATTTATTTGCCTCTAATCTTAACTAATTTTAAAACTGTAAATGTAAAAATCTAAAGGTATAAAACATGTTTAAATCACAGCGGTAGGCTGTTTTGGAACAGAATATCGATTTTATGCAAAACGATTGCACTGTGATGCCAATATTGCCGCTCCACCTTCTTGATACTAAAGCAGCGTTGTGGTTTACAGCCAGGGCTAATTAGGTTACTGGGTATATTGGCTTAAGGCTCAAGATTGAACTGTGGTTTATTGCGGCAATTAGGATTATAAATCTAAGACAAATTGCTCTGGGAATTCTATTTGTCGCGAGGTCTGCACTAATGGTTTTTGGCCCGCTCCATTACTAATTAGTAATTACGGATGCAGTAACAGGCAGTAAAAGAAATATATACATACATACATCCATATAAAGGAGAAATATGATTTTTTCCCTAAATTATTCATCTGTTACTGACGTCCTTCAAAAAGCTGATGTCCGGAGTGCAAAGAATAAAAGAGAGTGCGTGAAAAGGCTTATGGATGTGAAGGAAGCGAGCGAAGTGTGCGAAGATCGGGCAAAGTTTCGATCCATCGTTTCTGCCTACCCCTGTTTGAAGAAGGCGTGAGCTGTATGTATGTATATATGTCATTCATCTATCAGTAAGATGAGTTGGTACCTGATATGAATGTGGAAGTTTATAGGAAGCGGGGTAGACTAAAGAAAAAATGGATGGATTGTGTGAAGGATGATATGCGCAAGAAGGAAGTGAATTTAGATATGACGGTTGATAGATCTAAATAGAAGGAGAAGATATACTGCGCAGACTCCAAATAATAAGAAAATAATGAGTCATTCATCACGATATCTTCCAATCTATAACATTTAGGAACTTGATTATACTCGCTTAAACAGTGTTTTAAGCAATTCCGACGGGAAAGGGACAAAATGGGTACCACTCGGT
The DNA here is from genome assembly GCA_963855545.1 of Ethmia dodecea. Classification (NCBI taxonomy): domain Eukaryota; kingdom Metazoa; phylum Arthropoda; class Insecta; order Lepidoptera; family Depressariidae; genus Ethmia; species Ethmia dodecea. Next base: position 1,926,714 of record OY979448.1, read on the forward strand.
CAACAGCGTTTAGCACCTGATAGTATAGTATAGTATAACCATAGTGTAGGTGTTAGTTAGTCCATCACCTTTTAAGTTCGCAGAACACCGACATTTTTTATTGGACGACATATTGGATGCCCAAGCCATCCTGAACGATACGATGGCTGTTAGGACTCCTACTGACCTCACTCAATTACAGTAACTTGACTTCTCAACAGTTGTCATAACTTTACTGACAGTACTATATTATGTAGTCAATAAAGACAGCATCGACATCTTGCAAGTTCAAAAGTGGAATGAAAGTGTTATTTAAATAACCTTCATTTCGTTATTTACATATTATCTGTGAAGCGTATGATTAAAGTAATCTTTTACCATATGGCTGAGGCCTATATCCGGCATTTCGAGAATTTTATCATAGTAATGATTTTATTGGCAATGAATTAAATTCGATTTGCGACGTTCGACTTGTCATAGTCCTGTGGTGTGAGTTCTGTAATATTAAAAAGATTGATCGTGAATCTAAAGTGAGAACAAAAAATATATATTTACTTGTAAGACCTTTAAATATTATTGTTGATATTGTGAACGTGATACCAAACAAGTTCTTGGAGCGAGCTGTTTTTTTTGTAAATAAATATGCTTGTGCGTTTACGCTCATACAAAACAGAAAATAATTTACACCCTTCTTGACAAATATCACTAATGTTTTTGCTTTGAAAAGTGTACAATAATTGAAACTGATTGAATAACTCCAAGCTTGAAAGGGGAGATTTAATTTGACTTTGTTCGATATCGGGCTTCCGACACAGTTTTATTGTACGAGCTACGAACAAAGTTGTACAGAGTTAGAATCTCCACCTCCCTGAAACAATAAACTGTGAACAGGAACCAGGTCTGAGCAGCCAGGAATTCCGTTTCTAGGGCTGTCAACTGATAATATATTAAAAGTACGGATTTATCTACTTACATTTAAATTGGCCCATACGTACAGTCAAGACCAAATCAAGCTTTACGCTTATAGTGCTAGTCTGACCTTTAAGGCGATTGTAATAAAACGTTACAAAGTCCTGTGTCAAGCTCCACGTGATCTTGACTGTACATACGGGGAACAGACATGGTGATGCGGAGGCATGAGAGTGCTTAATATAAATGTGGAAGGTTAAGTTAGAAAAAGTGGAAGATCAAAGAAAAAACTGAGGGATGGTATGTGCAAGTATTGAATATAGATAATATAACGGTTGATAAAGATAATCGGGAGAAGATTTACTGCGCTCATCCCAAATAATATGAAAAGGGAATTAGACATATGATTTAGACCAAGGGTATTGTTAAAGCACGAAAGAAACGAAAGTTTTGGGAAAACAATTCTGCGAAAAAAGGCATTGACGTTGATTAACACCAAAGAAAATATCTGTCGATTGTAAATCTATGCGTAAAAGAGAAACAGACTAAATAAGGTGATTCGACATTGCTAAAACTAGTACAGGATGTGCTCAATAGTAACCCTACCTAGCATTTCTACTATTTCAATGAACCAAACGCGCCCGTTAACCGTGGAACCGAAGTTTCATTGCTGATCAATGAACAAAAAACCGGCGCCAGTAGAACAATACCCATTGACGATGAGAAATTAACAGTTTTTGATTGAATGCAGTTTCTCAGACCGAGTACTGGTCGCGTGACGCAGGTAGTTATGGGAACAGGTAGACGACCCGATAAAAACAAGGTGGGGGAATGCAGATGCGCAAAGCAGGCGGATTTGCTATTGTTTTGTCTAGTTGTTGAAGAACGATATCGATAATAGGCGAAAATTTAAAGACAAAGAGGTTACCATGAAATTTAATAGCTAAGAACTCTGTAAATAGGGCCATCAAAGCCAATCACCTAATAACTCGTGATCACGTTATGAATTTGATTTTAATAAAACTATGCAGATTTCGATCACCGATGCAGATAGAAAAAATAATCATCAATGAATATTGTAGATGCAACAAAATGCAACCTGGTTCTCAATTATGCAGATAGATAAGTAGGTATATAATCTCAAAGTTTGTAAATCTGACCAATATAGGTAATGTATTGGTCAGATTTCGGTCGTACTGACAAAAAAGAATGTGAACAAATGTATTCATTCCCCGTCTTTAGGACGACCATAAAAGTATCCCAAACAACACGTTAAGTGCAAGTTGACCTTGTCGTCGGCAATCATTGGCAAGTGACCTCATTGGTGCACGAGAAAACACACGAGATTCTGTTTTGTTGGTATTACGTGCTCGCTGTAAATCGTATAGAATCATGTATAACCTTTTATCTGGCAGGTACAAATTACCATCAATAATAGTATTGTATGCCTTCAATAAGAGAGAACTTCTGCTTCAAATTTAACTATGGTAATATGCTAATTCTTATTACAAAAATTGAACCTCGGATAGATTTAGGCAAGTTTCACATGGAAATAATACTATTGCTAAGCGGATTTTGAGAATAAATCTAAGATTTACCAATGGGTCGCAGCTCGTTGAAGTGACACTGGTTGGTCATGTCTGTAAGAAAGTCGACGCAGACAAAGTCATGGGTGAAGATGGCATTCAGGCATTAGTATCTCCTTTGCAAGCCCGAGCCGAAGAACCGACAACCTGAAGAGGTTTTTGGTAGATGCTAGATGCGAAAGGCTGAGGATTGGGTATAGTGTACGTCTTAAGGTAGTCCATCTTGCAGAAGACAGCAAGAATGTGATGGTTAGTGTGAAAAAAAGGACAAACTTTTTTTTTAAGTTAAGTTAAAAGCGTAGCGGTTGCAACTGAGTTTTCGTCCCGTGTATTTTTTATTTACCTGCCAGTCGTTCGACCGAGATTGTCACTTTCTGCGTAATAGTCGCCCTTAATTTGTGCTTATATCAAGCCTTTAGTAGACTCGTTTCGGTTTTATTTGATTCAATTTATCACGCGTAATCCTTATCTGCTTACACCGGATTAATATGGTAATTTGCTTTCGATACGGCCATTTACAATTATATCTAGTACTGATAATCGCTTATAGAATTATTAGTCTAAATTATTTATGAAGAAACATTTCATTTCAAATGGAATCTCTCACATACATAATATGTACATAATCGCACGCCTATTTCCCATTGGGGTAGGCAGATACGATAGATTGCCACTTGCTACGACTGAACCTTTCAGATCTCTCGTGCTTCCTCCACATCCATCAAACGACTCATGCATGCTCGTCGGTTTCAGGTACTCTTTATCTGGCTTTTCTGCAACACATCGCCGATCTTGTCGATGTAGGTACGCCTAGGTCGTCCTCTACCGACTCGCCCATAGAATCTAATATTCATTAGAATCCTATCCTATGTTAAGTAACTAAGATATATGCAAATGTGTAGCAAAAAATAATCATTTAAGCATTGACCTATAATATTCATAAGTTTTGCAGGTAAAGGGATTTTATGGAAAACACTTTTAATATTAAACATTCAACCAAACCTAATTTTGTTTTGAGACATCATAGTATCTTGAACATAACTAATAACAATAATGCAGCTGGGCACGTTCCGTTCAAAACACTTGCTCCCTGATATTTGCTCTGGAGCTAAGTAAACAGACCCATTTTGCTGGAGATGAATATTTTTCCACGTATTTTTCCACTCTTGGCAACACAATGGGCCCCACAATATGACTCTGAGCTCGACTCCTAAAAGCTTCTATTGTTTATGTTTCAAGTGAAAGGCCCTGAAAAGGTTTCCAGTTTTAAAGATGCATAGTTAAAAGTTTATAGGGTATCTCCGGCTTTTGTTCTAAGCTTTGGTTATAAAGGTGTGGCTATCAAGGTTACTAATCAACCTGTTAAGGTAAAAATATCGTCTTCAGAATATATTGAGTATAAACATCTCCCATGTGGATTCAAAGTACCATTATCATTCTTAGCAGGATAATCTGTCCTTAGTGTAGTATCTAAATGTTCAGTTTTTCTATTCTGTTTGATAAGAGCAAAACAATTGCCATAAGGTTTCAGGTGAATAATAACATACATAATTTATACAAATTTCCTCTCAATGGTGAGTGTTGACTTTTCTAATATTCCTTTTGGGGAATACCTTTATCCGACGGTATAATAGCAAGCAATAAAATAAGATAGTGTAAAATTGCCAGAATGATCTTGCTTGAAGAACTGAATAGCTCATGCACGTCTTGCCACAAGATCGCGACACTAGGATTATTCATTGTCCATGTCCCATTGCCTGTAATGAATAGTTCTGACATACAGCAGAAGCCTTCTCTGCCTAGATTTGACCTAGCCACCTTGTTGAACATTAACTCACTCACTCGTAACGTGATAGGTACCTACTCTTTCATCGGCACGCTTTGAGTATTAAACCAACCGGAGACGCAACTGAAAGGCGTTCCCCTCTGCCAAAAAAGTTCGGTCAACGCTCATACCTGTTATATTCAACTATTTTTTTTTGAGTTTACAGAGTGCTCGGATTGGTTCTTTCTGTGTGTGAATGTATTTGTGTGTATCTAGTTCAAGCTAGTGTTTAATTTTTTTGTCAAAAAATGCGTTTGTATTAATTTGTGTGCGTTTCCTCGTCCCCCGCGTAGAAATTGTCAGACCTTTTTTGCAAAGAACTAGTGCGCGTGACGTCTCCTGTCGGTTTAATACTCAAAGTTTGCACGACATGTGACTATGCGAACAGATACACCATTATTTCATACGTTTTATCTGGAATTTCCGATACAAAAAATGCTTTATAAGCATCTTCGTCCCTCACTCACTATGGCACATCGAAAGTATAGGAACGAGATCGAGGCAGCACGCGACAGTCTCAAGCACAAACTACCCAAATAATCTTCGACGCGTGTTTTGCGTCTAAACTAGCCTTCAAACCAATGTCCTGAATATGAATTTCCGCAGAATATCGTCTGAATCTATTGCTTTCTTTGCAATTTTCGTACATTATAGTCGTATAACAATAGCATAAACTCACCGGCAAAAACTCGAACAAAGAAATAACGACTCATGAATATTTTAAGTACAACTCGAGTCGCCTAATGGATTCCAGCGAACAGTGCTGAAGTTATAAATAGCACCAGAGATGCGGTTTGTTTATTAATTTAGGTCCAAGCTTAGAATACAGGCCTGTTATTATCTAATGGGGTGTTTGTGAATAGATGTTGATTTGCCAAAGGTTACTTAGAAGGGTTAATTTGTGAACTTAATGGTATGACTACAAGGTTAACCTTTAAGGTTTAAGTCGTTCGTGTTTCATGATAAAAAGCAGAATATGTAACTTCCCGGTCCTCTGGGCAAAAAAAACCTCGCTCTTGAAATTTCATCATGATTTTGTCACAATTATGTCCGTATGTCTAAGACTTGAAGTATATGATTTGGTTATACTAAAAAATAGTCGTTAAGTTGTTTGTCGTTAAACAAGCATTTACTGTTCAGTGCCCGTCAATTAAGCTGCCCGGTAGAAAACCATTAAATCATTAACGTTGTGGCTTTACATCCTGTCCTTATGCAATATGTTAATTTTATGTATGTAAGCCATCAGATTGTACCATGTGAGTTTGAAGGCAGGAGGATGTTGGTTGACTCATACTAGCTTGACAGACGTTTTTATTACCCACTAAATTCTACATTTGTTTTGACATATATGTTACAGTTCTTACGTTTCTAAATGACTGGTATATTCCTTTTTAGATTGTATAATTTATTTATAACAAGAGCGGTGATAGCCCAGACGGTTAAAGAGCCTGCCTAAAATCAGTGAGGCTCGGGTTCGAATCCTGGCATGTACCAATGAGTTTTTCAAAAACTTACGTACATATTTATCACTAGCTCGATGGTGAAGGAAAACATCGTGAGGAAACCCGCAGGTCTCAGAATTAATTCTGAGACATGTGTAAGTAGACCCGGTCCGGCGATAGGCTCACCACCTATCACGTTTAGGGGTCCAATGTGTCTCGTGAAATGTGGGTATATCCAGTAATGGAATACCTCTGCCTACCCCCTCGGGGATAAAAAAGGCGTGAGATTATAGATTATATAGATTTATAACATCTTTATCACTTCCAAAATAATATTACGTAACCTAACATTATAAATTCATTTGATAAACAACCCAATTCAACATTGACTCCTTCTTCCAGGTATACGTGGCCTTGTTCAAGCCACTGCGAGTGTCCAGACGACAGTTCAGACGCGTGCTAATGTGCATGCGCAACGTGCGTCACCTCAAGTGCCACGAGCTATACGCGCACGAAAAGGTCACCAAGGTCGACAGCCTATCTCTTGTGCTGTCTGGCAAGTGAGTTGTCTACCTGTCAATAGCTTAAGTTTACACGCGTCACCTCAAGTGCCACGAGCTATAAGCGCACGAAAAGGTCAGGCGACAGCCTATCTCTTGTGCTGTCTGGGAAGTGAGTTGTCTACCTGTCAATAGCTTAAGTATACACGCGTCACCTCAAGTGCCACGAGCTATACGCACGAAAAGGTCACCAAAGTCGACAGCCTATCTCTTGTGCTGTCTGGCAAGTGAGTTGTCTACGTGTCAATATCTTAAGTATACACGCGTCACCTCAAGTGCCACGAGCTATACGCACACGAACAGGTCACCAAGGTCGACAGCCTATTCCTTGTGATGTAATAATAATAATAAATTGTGGGACACAATTCACACACGGTTATTTAGTCTCAAACTAGGCAGAGCCTGTACTATGGGCACTAAACAACTGATAAACATACTTAAATAAATACTAAACACCCAGACACGAAGCCAACAGACATGTTCATGCACACAAATGTTGGCTCCGAGTGGGGATCGAAACCGCGACCTACGACTCAGAAGGCAGGGTCACTACCATCTGAGCCAACAGGCCCGTCAATGTCTGGCAAGTGAGTTATCTACCTGTCAATAGCTTAAGTATACACGCGTCACCTCAAGTGCCACGAGTTATACGCACACGAAAAGGTCACCAAGGTCGACAGTCTATCTCTTGTGAAAAACTAACAAAATGTTAATAGCCAGTTATTGTGCGGAAGTATAAATTGGGGGCTTCAAAACTGTAGTGCATAACTCCACTTAATACTTCACCTTAGGCCTCCTCATCGCTTTCCATTAGGTGTGAAGTCAGACTCGAGCCTCTTGCTAATAATAACTCGTAACTCGAATGACTTAAGCAAGAAATTGTAACCAAGTTTGTACTACAAGATGTCTGGCCATGTCTCCCTAAACTAACAAAACATGTCCAATACTACTTCGATTTGTAATTCCATTACAAAAGTAAGACCGAGGAGTCCGAAATACTCGCAGACTACGATTGTCTATCTTCGAAACGAGATGGGACATGTGAGTCACACCGTTGGGATTTATTTTAGCCTTAACTTGCGGATTGCTCAGTAGGTTATTCAACTGTAGAGATATATTGTATATAGCTTAGCAGTTTAGTAAGTTTAATCTGGACATGGGTAAGATGTTTACAAAGTTCAACATTTCATAATTTTAGACTTTTCTTTGCTTTGGATAATCTCATAAATAGATGAACGTTTCGTCATTGAAGAGACTTTCTATCGAGTATTTTCATTGGTCATACATAAATAAAAGTCGATTACGATGAAGTTGAAAGATTTGTTTGATCCGGAAATGTTAGAAAGTAGGAAAATACTGACCGATCTTGTTCTTGTATCTTGTCTATAATAAAAATTGTGTACAATTATACCTCCAGACAAATTTGTCACAAGGATTTTAAAAGCCCTAGCACTTGAAGTTGGTTGATATCGATACAAGAAGGATGCATCCCGCTTCATAATGTATGTATAATGACATAATATGATATCTTGCTATTGGGGCAGTGTCTTGCATGCTGTGGCATTCCGATGACTACTTTCCTATGCTACGACTACCTACGATATACGAACGCAGACCTTCCAGTTTGCTATGAGTTCTTAGTAATCTTCCACCTAAGCCCAACTCTGATTGGAGCATGGTATAAAGTTCTGTTAGTAGCAAGTATCTGACACATCTTAAAGTGTGAACATAACGATCGCCAGAATCAACAGTTTCAAGTATAATTGGAGATGATTTGGCAAATTGGGCTTTAACTTACACGCACAATAGAATCATTTGTCGGAAATTGTGTTTTACTATGTCTGTGATTTGAAAAGATATTGAAGCTTCATTTATGTTTTCTTTGTCACAAAGGCGCTCGTTTTCTGCAGAAGAAAACACATCGAGGTTAATGAGAACAAAAACGTACTCAACCTAAATGTCTATCTCTTTCTGTCCTGTGTTGGGTGTATTTATTCCTGTATGGTCGGTCATCCGATTACGATTATGCAATCGGTCCATTATCGACTAATTTTAAAGTAATTTTTGGTTAGCTAGCAGCCGAAATAATTCATGCTACTAGGCTATAAAACGTTGATGCCGTAATTAATTATTTCCAATGACCTGTTTCTCGTGAATCGACACTGAAAATAATAAAATTAATTATTTTCAAAGAGCTCTTTGTAATTCGAACTTTATTCGAATCAGATTCCAAGAATCAGCTGGCGTCGGAGTGCAAACGATGATGTCAAAGTAAAAAGTTGTTTTAGTTTCGTTTTTCTCCTTTTAACTCGTGATCCATGGACGTTCAAAAAGCCGGACTGAATCTCGCTGACTTTCTGCATGGTGTAGTATTTGTGGATAGATGCATGGGTGACGAATGATGATTGACTTGGTTGTTGCTTATAGACGTTCTTAGTGAATATGTGAGTGTTTCTGCTCGTACTACTAGTTAATCGACTTTCCATTCAATTGACAATGATGTGTATTCTGAATTTACTAGAGCACTAGACACAATATCACCTCTATTTAAACGAGCAGTAATAGCCCTATGGTTAAAGAGCCCGCTTCTCAATCCTGGCGAAGGCACGCACAGTCAAGAGCACGTAGAGCTTGACATATTGGACTTTACATTCTTATTACAATCGTTTTAAAGATCATACTCGCACTACAAGTGTAAAGCTTCATGTGATATTGACTGTACAAATTAGCCTGTTACACTGATGTACAAGCTATATTACTGTAAAGTTTCATAAAATTTTGTTCAGTAGTCTTGACTGTACCAATGAGTTTTTGAAAAACTTACGTACGTATTTATCACTAGCTCTGAGGAAATCTTCAGGTCCCAGAATTGATTATGGGGCATGTGTAGTAGATCCTTGGCCCTTGGCCCGGCCCCCTTGGCCCGGCTCCTTGGCCCGGCTCAGGCAAGGAGCTACTCCATAGTTAGGGGGTCCAAAGAATATAAAATAAAAACTTTTGACTTTATTAAATTCTGTCGCGTCTTTGTTTCCACGTCCATGCTCCTGAACTCATTCGCGTGTACAGATAAAACGGTGATGTCATTATTTTTACGGTTTGATAAGTACGTAAATTAGTTAAATACCGCAGTTTCGGTTTCGGTTCGTTATTCATTAGTGAAAGTGTTCTAATTTAAGTTGTTTTGAAATGGATATTATTTGAAATTCGTTGCGTAATTCGTAAGAGCGTTACCACGTCTGCCGTGTAAGACGTGCCTGTGATTAGCAATTTCATTGAATCCATGAGTCAAGCTATAACAGCATGTCGGATGTTACTTTATGTTACGATTTCATTAACTTCATCATGGTCTTCTCTTCAGAATTGACCCAAGACCGTGTCACGAATATGTGCTACCAACTACACGTGACCTAGTTTTCATAGACGGACAGTTAGTGGAATGATATTAATTATTTTTATACCATACTAGCGACCCGCCCCGGCTTCGCACAGGTGCAATGCTAACACTAACTCACGCTATCTATTAAGAAAAACCGCATCAAAATCCGTTGCGTAGTTTTAAAGATTTAAGCATAAAAAGGGACATAGGGATATAGGGACAGAGAAAGCGACTTTGTTTTATACTATGTAGTGATTTGTAAAATTACAAGAGATGTTATGGAAATTAAAAGGCACATATGACAGGAAAACGCATACAATTTATAAAATATATTTCCACTCCTTATCCCATACTAATTCCCGTTCCCGTGGGAATACGGGAATAAAATATAGCCTATGCTAATCAATGATAATGTAACTTTCCATTGGAAAAATAATTTATAAAATCTGTTCAGTAGTTTTTGAGTTTATTCGTTACAAACATACAAAAATACAAGTATTTCCTCTTTATAATATTACTGTAGATGTAGATAGAGAGGGCAGTGTGATGTTCTTGTCTTGGATGGCAAGAGTAAGGTCTTCTTTGTGAAATAATAGCCGTAGCAGTCATGAATCATTTATTATTAACTAGCGACCCGCCCCGGCTTCGCACGGATGCAATGCTAACACTTAAACCTTCCTCTTGAATCACTCTATCTATTAAAAAAAACTGCATCAAAATCCGTTGCGTAGTTTTAAAGATTTAAGCATACATAGGGACATAAGGACATAGGGATATAGGGACAGAGAAAGCGACTTTGTTTTATACTATGTAGTGATAGTGATTGAGCACTTACAGAGTAGGTGTTGTCTGTCCGCCATCGCGCCAGGGAGAGGACCACATAACACTATCTAATAGGAATGTACTATCAGCAAACGCTGAGCCTGATACATTTGGAAGAATTGTCGCTTGTAAGCTCAAATTTTATTACCCCGACCATAATTAGAGGAACGCAATGAGAAGCCAGTAACACTGTCTTTTTTTTCTATTCTGATCCATTCATCGACACTAAATGGTCATAAACATGAAAGAAACCCTTTTTTATAATTGTCATTGTAACTATAAGTGAGGGCTTTGTCGCCACGGGGTTGGAAAAGATAGCTGATCGCTTAAATGACACTTAGGTGTATCAGGCAGAACTTTTTTTGATAGTACCTAACAGGCAGAGGTATTCAATTTCTAAAATTGTATACTTTTTCGGACCCTTACGTGATAAATAGTGAACTCATCTATAGACCGCGGGTGCTGTATAGCCTCAAAACCAAATCGGGTGTCTACCAACACCTTATTTACTTACATATCAAAAAGCTAAAGTAAAAACCTAGAAATATTCAAATATATTTGTTGTCGTCGTAAGAAACAGAAGGGTAGCATTGTGATTGTAAACGACATTGAATGAAATGCCATGCTTTCAAAGTAGGTATCTTGTTGTGGTCCGAACAGGTTATTCATTCAATTGTTTTTGTCTGCCCCATTATCTTTATGACGAGTGTTCACGTTTTGTAAAACAGATGTCGAGAGAGTTGGACTTTTGCGATGGGTTCTGTTTTAATTGTGCTGCGCCAGACTTCTGTATTTCCTTTATTCACGTCTACATCATTTCTTCTAGATGGACAGATTCAACTGAATTCGTCAATTTTCTGAATAAAAGCATCACCATACCATTCACTGTAAAACTAGTTGAACAAGTATATGTTTTTAATGTAGACTTGAGTTTAAGTTTTTTTTATTTCATTTTATTTTGTTAGTATTATGAATTCTAATTAATTGTTTTCTTTCTGTCTTGCTTACTCAGCTACTCCTGTTGTATATTGACCAGTTGTTTTCAAACTTAAATTTTAGTTTTACAACTTACATAATAATGAGTGGGCCTGGTAGTGCTGCAATGCATTTCAGGTTATGTTCTGTTCAGATAGTTTTTCCACGACTTTACAACCGTTGGTTCTTCATTCAAGGAACAAGCGATCGTTTCTATTCCCATTTAACATTGCAGGATCAGAATGTAAAACAAATCACGAGTACGGAACCCTAAAACATTGAAAGGCAATTCAATCAGCCCTATAAGGGTTACGGCGGCGAACTTGTGAATGAGGCCAATAAAGGCAAAACTGATGTGCCATCTGTACGCCGTTGCGTAATGCCAAGTAATTCGCGACACGCGTTTGCTTACAACTGAGTTTATTTGCAGACAGCGTTTCTTGAACTGCTAACAAGTTTGGATAGATTGGGTAAGTGTTTGAAAGCAGATATGAAGGTTCTTACTAATATCTGTTTCGGTATATGCCTATGGGATACTATCATTTGTAACGAACAACTCCTAATTGTACACAAAGGAAAACTATTTTTTTAAAGTTCGTAAACGGTGTTCGGCGTCCGATATTGGTACGCACTTGCAAACAAAGTTGTAGTTGTTGCGTATCATCGAGAAGCCTGACCTGGTGGTCTGTTTCAATTTCATTGTTTTCTTTATTAGATATCTCTGAGATCAGGTGACTCTTTGGCAAAGGCATTCATCATTCGCCATTGTGTCCTGTCTTAGACTCTTCCTCAGTTAGGACATAGAGTCAGTTATTCGTCCTCTAACTTCTTAGCTTGCTCTGATCGTCTTTCCATCTCTGGATTACGATCAGTCTGTAACTAGGTTACTACAATTTCACTTTGTTCGATGGTCGATATTGGTACGTAGGTATATACTAAACAGTGGTTGCGTATCATCCGACGCAACAAAGTTCGAAAGTGCGTAACCGTCCTTACGTTTTTCTTTCGCAAGTGCAATGCTGGCTTAAAAGGCGTCCTCATTTAGCAGTCGGGTGTACTCCATCGCAAAGCTGAATCGGGGGCGGCCTTATTCAGATCTCCCTTATTAGGCTGGCGACTGTTAGGTGCTGCTAGCTGTAACGTTACATAGTTACCACTTGACGTGTTTTTTTTACCAGCGAGGGCCATTGCCATTGCCATTGCAAGGGAACGGGAAAAGCATTCTTTTCCCGTTCCCTTAGGAAGTTTGCAAAATCCTTCCTGAGCTCAAGCTGCTTGTAAAATTTCGAGTGTGAGTTTCGGAAACTTCGTTTTGAGTGTTTTCTATATAGATACGGTTTATTTCCAACAAAATATCGAGAACATTAATATGATATCTGTTTTTCAGAAGGCAAGCACGTCCTATGTTTTGGTTGTTTTCGGATAATGGAAGTTGATAAGAATGATAAGTGAAAAATTCAAAGTCCTATCAATAAGCAGTAATTTGAATAAATTGAAGAATAGTCCCAATTAAAAGTATGTTTAAAAAGTCATAGATAATATTGATTCGATTCTGGTAAACCGTACCTTACCTTAAAAAATAACATAATTTCTTTCTTTAATAGTTGAAAAAGATATTCAATATTTAGGTAATGTTAGTCACCAGCAAGCTCCAACATACTGCAAGTAACCGCTACTCGCTAACATTACTATGCTAGTCGTATTAGTATGCTGAATTGAAACTTAAACAAACCTACGCGCATTTTTATTACCTTGAATTTCGATACCCGTTTTGGATCATAATTAGTCGAGTCAAGTATAATTTAGATTCCGATTCAATAGGTAGGTAGCATCATACATAACTGTAAAGAATATAATAAGCAATTATAATACACTAGTTATTGCCCACGACTTCGTCCGAATTCCGGGATAAAAAATAGTCCATGTGATATTCTGATGTTACTCAGGGATATTGTGGTGAAAGAATTTTTGAAAACGGTCCAGTAGTTTTTGAGTTTATTCGTTACAAACATACAACAATACAAATCTTTCCTCTCTATAATATTAGTGTAGAAAGGTAAATTGAGACATTCTCCACTTACCTCCGATCTACAAAAAACTTACGACTTATCAGGTAGGTAGGTATTCCATTCCTGGATATACCACGTTTTTATCAGAATGTATTCTTGTCCTCTAACGGTGACTGCTGAGCTATCCTAAGTATTATATTATGTCGACTAATAATTACCAGAAAATTCATACCTACACAAAAATAGCAGCAACGTCCTCCGTCTTAAAATACCACCGCAAAAAAAAGACAACCCTTAAATAAAAATAAAACTGAACTTTAAAAGGCACTGAACCAGAGACGTCCAGTTTAAGATTGATTTACCACTCGGCACGTCTGACTGTAAGGACGAGTATACACTACATCTTAGATTACAGCAAACTACATACACGGCAGGTTATTAGTTGAGAAACTATTTGCGAACATGTAGGTTTTGAGTTAATAGAAACAAGAACAAGGCCAAATATGTATCTTTACATTTGTCACCTTCCTGTTGAATATATTAATATTATTGCTTTGACCATCGATTTTCTCGGAACTCTGTCATTTCCCAGTCCTCCAACTAACTCTATGCAAAAAATCACGTTTATCCATAGTTCCGTGACCGGACAATCCAAACATACATTCGCATTTATAATAATTAAGTAGAACGTCAAATCATCATCATCAGCCATTAGCAGCCCATTGCTGAGCGAAGGGTCTTTCATCAATTTCATCATACATAAATAAGTATGAACCATTAAGTCCTCGCGATAGCCCACCGCGGATTGGGAGATGGTGTGATGTTAGTGGTCACCTAACTAACATAATTTTTCAAGACTTAAGTAGGTAAGGTAGGTATGTTATTGCCAAGACCAAATCGTCAAATATTTATGCCAAAACTCAGGTAGGTTAACCTAAAGGTTTATCTAAGAATTTTTCTGTTTATTGCCAAGACCAAATTTTGATATATTTATGCCAAAACTCAGGTAGGTTAACCTAAAGATTTATTCAGTTTAGTGCCTAAACAAACATTAGGTAACTTGAGTATCTTACACAAATATGTACTCGTACCTACATTGATTGAGTCGTAAATTTTGTCAAATAGTACTAGTCAATGTTATCTACATCTACACTCATATTATACAGAGGAATGATTTGTATTTTTGTAACGAATAAACACAAAAATTACTGGACAGATTTAAAAATTCTTTCACCAGTGGAAAGCTAAATTATCACTAAGTAACATAGGCTATATTTTATTCCCGTATTCCCACAGGAACGGGAACTATGGTGATACCGCGCGGAACAGTTAGTAGCACATCAATCGAGCGATCAGAACCAATAATGCTTTAGTACTTACCAACAATTTGAAACGCGTGAACCTCTCTACCAATCAGTGTCTAGCGTCCGCTGCGTAATTGACAGAACCGTGTTACAGCAATACTAACGCTTTAAGCTTGACTGGGTATGTGTCCGGTAGTCGATGCAGACTCAGCTTTAGATTTAAACAGCTCGTCTCGAGCCTCTCAAGCTATAACTCCGGGTCCCGTAATTGCTGCTCAAGCTGTATTTACGAGGGCCCGCAACCGTGCGATACGCTCCCAAGGGGATGAGTTGACAGCATTTTATTTGTACTTCGTTTACTCGTATACATGTTTTACCGTAGCTTAGTGTTCGGTGTTCAAACATCAGTAGGACCATTCCTACTTCGTAAATGCGAATGTAGCTCTGTATGCCTGTCTGTTACCTTTTCGCAGGTACCTACCGCTATAGTGGAGCGATCTAATGAAATTTGTCAGAAAGACAGCTTGTATCTTTATTACAGGCTGTCATTTACAGCTACTACTTGGAGATACACTAGTTTTTATCCTGGTACGCTTAAGTTCAAAGAGCAGTGCCTTACGGTTAAATAGCCCGCTTCTCATGATCATAATCAGTGAGGCTAATACTGTACCAATGAGTTTTTCAAAACTCATGACTAGCTCGACGGTGAAGGAAAACATCGTGAGGAAACCCGCAGGTCTTAGCATTAATTCTGAGGCATGTGTAAGAAAGCCGGTCCGAATACCTCTGCCTACCCCCGCGGTTATAAAAAGCGTGAGATTACTTATTTTTATTTATTACGCTTAAATTCAAATATCATCTATCTAAATTTCTCAGGGGTCGAGTTTCAAAATTCCCATCTTAGTGCTCGCCTATTGAATCGTACGAACTCCATCCGTCCGAGCGCGCTAGTACTGAGACAATGCAGCTTAACAAAGATTGAATCATACTTTTAAAACTAAGGAAAAGCAGGTATTCGCAGTACGTTCATGTAGTTAGGTATTTTGCAAAGTGTGTTTACTCGCGCCTTTGAGCTAGCTGCTACCCCTTAAACTGGCATTGGCATAGCAACGTAGATTCAACTATTAATTCTGAATCTTATTCCAAGTATATGAAGTTGAAATTTACGTGGGAACCATTCCAGGTCAAAAGTTCAGAAACACTGCGTTGAAATTTTACTCCACAAGTTCACACTTAACGACTTGCTTAAGACACTTGTTAACTTCAAGCGTGATAGAATACGTGGCAGAACTTACAATGATTTTTAAGGTTTATACAACCTTTTTCTGCTTCTTATTCTTCTGGAAACTTTGTAATGTATCTTTCCTGCGGATATACTCCCTTAGACTTTGAAATGTGACCTGCAGGAACTAGTGGAACTCTTTCGGGACAGCTCTGTAAGTCTGTGACTGGATGCATGTGATTTTGATAATCCTCCATCTTGAAAATGGAAGATCTTCTTACAGGAAATAGGAGGTGATCGATAAGTACAAATAAGACCGTATAATAAAAACTATAGACAAATAAACAAAATGTGTAATTCGAAAACAAACAAACAGATTTGGCAACATGAGATTTTGTTGCCTGGCCCCAAAACGCTATCAGAGAGGTCAGATTACTTAGAATCTTTCGACGTGCAAATTGAATTTCCTTTTTTATAGAGATAAAATATAAGGGACGGAATCCGCCAGTACGAATGAAAGAGGCATTAAATTCTAGATCGCATTAATGGAAATCGATTCAAGTCGTTAAGTTAACAATTTGAAGCGTAGAGAGAATCTGAAAACTATTTAACTTTGCCTGTTTCGCTGCAGACATTTTAACTTACAGATCGTAAAGGACATTGATGACATTTTCAATATTGTTCCCATGTTGTTAGAGCCTGATATTCTAAACGCTATTGGTTACTAGCTTCTGCTCGTGACTTCATCTGCTATGTGATGAGAATTCCAGGTCATTCAACTGTCTCTATCAAAAAAAATACGTAGATTCGTTACTGTCATCGGACAAACCAATACAGCACTTTCGCATTTATTTAGCAGTATACTCGTTTAATGTACGTGTCACAGGTTTTAAGTTAACGTCCCAGTTTTTGGGATTTATTGTCGCGAAAGTCCGTTAAGGGACGCCCTTTTGCGGCGTTTCGGAGCGATATTCGGTGTATAAAGCGAATGTCAGGGATCTTTATCTATGCTTATACGAGGTTTAGTGTAATGCCATGCCTCTATTGAAACGCAAGCAGTCAACCGTTTCGGTATCTACCTCAAAACTCGAAGACATTGGCACTTTTGTCGTTAAATCGGGGATTTAACGTTTATATTTGCTTTTCTACGGTGATTTGATTGATTCATTCATCATTATCGTATTATTCCTCTGTTGGAGGTCGAGAAGACTAGGTAGACCCATTTGGATCTTCTTACGATCAATTTCCGTCACTAGAATGGTGACGAAAAAATTGCGATACCTGAAGTGTTTGTGGCGGATTATCCTTAATGAAAATAAGGCACGTTCTTAGGGACGCGTGTTCAATTTCATGAATGGAAAACTTAACGTCACGTCTGTTACCTGGAGGAGAAAACCCTACAGTAGATATTTCCATCTGTTGTATCACTCGCTTGTTCTACTTTTTTAATATACACACTCTATTAAGGGTATTCATTTTCTAGCCTATTTAATTTTGACAATACTTTCATATTGAGGCATCGGCTAGCTAGCCTAGGGACTATATTATAAATAGTCTATGGAAATGTAATCCCCTCTGGGCAGTATGCATGACATACTGCGCCAAACCTAAACTATGGAAAAAGGGAAGGGAAGGAAAGGAGGACATAGGCCTCCCATATAGAAAAGTATTGATGTAATCACTGCTTCGCTTATATCAGTCATAAGGATGCTGCTGGTGCAAGTAGTCACAATGATAGTCAATATTCTGTAGAGAATGGCAACTAAAGAAGTTGATGTTGGTTATTGTTTGAGGTTTATGTCAACACTTTCGGTGAGCTCTGCTAAGTAGCATAAGTAGTCTAATCCAGGTAATGGACTGTCTATCTGTTCAGTCGTTACGATGTTTAACTACCAAATATCTAAATATTCAAACGGATGTCTTGTTTTACTTTGTAACTTTGTTTTCGAAGGCGTAAGAAATCGTAACAATTTACATCTAATTTATATTCATATAACACGACGAATTTTCTGCTTGGCGAGAATTGTGGCCTATTTTAAGTTTCTGACGTGATTAGAAGACGTGCTACATTTACATCGAGGACCTATTTGGTGTCTGTGTCTCGGTCATGATCTATCAAACAAGGTCATCTATTCCGAGTCCCGAAATATGCCAATGAGTTTCCAAAAACTTGCTAGTACGTATACATACGTAACAGATTTATTACTATCTTAACGATAGAAAAATCCTTAAGAAGTTCTGATGATTTTTTCAGAATACGACTAACTGACGCAAGTGCAACAGCGTGATACACTCGCCTATAACTTTGAGGGGTCTGAAAACAAGGTCTTGATCAAAAGTGAGGTAACTTCCAGTTATGGAATACCTCTCCTTATCATTGTGTCACTTGTTGCATATTTTTATTGATGTCCAATAAAGGGATGTTACTTACTGACTCTCCCAGTTCTGGGTTCAAGGCGTGATGTATATTTATAATCTCTTCCGGTAGTTTGTCGTTACTACGTCACGATCTTTTAATATTCCCACATGGAAATTACATTGGAGTGACGTAGTCTTGGTCCGAATACGTGACCTAGTTTTCTCGGGTAGATAATACCTAGCGGAGTAAGTAATATACCTACCCTCAGTGTTGGAGTTTGGAGTATGATCCCTGATGCGACTCACTGTGTACTGAGTGGAAATTTGTACCGTAGCATAAATATTTGTTACGATTTCGGACTTGTTAGCGTCTGGCATCTCATGGGTCAGTAGAGGTTTTCCGTTTCTTGAAATACTTACTTTTAAACCGACATCAAAAAAGGAGGAGGTTCAATTCGATTGTATGTTTTTTTTTGTTTGTTACCGATTTGGATGATTCTTTTTTTATTTGAAAGCTGGTGCTTCTCGTGTTGTTTGGCAATTTGGTCCAGTTCTGAAAATGGCATCAATGATAATACCATACAAGTTGAAGTCGGTTTTTTACTCTTTATCACGAGTATGTTTTTGGACGTTGAAACGAGACAGATGGTGAGTATCACCGCACTGGTGTGCTCTTTCATAATCCTCAGAACCAATTGTATAGGTTTCCTCCCGATGTTTTTCTTCACTGTAGATTTGGTGATAGATTAATATGTACGAAAGTTTTTAATCACTCCATTAGACATGCCGTGACCAGGATATGATATGAGGCCAGCTCACTTTAAATAGGTCTGCGTTTCAAGTTTCTGCAGAAATAACAGCATGATTTTAAGGCTTCAATACGTTACTGTGGTCCGTTTCAAGAATAAGTTTTGCTTCGCTTCGTCTAGACTAGAAATATAAACATGGACGTTGGTTCTAAGACAAGAACGCAGCTTGTTAAAACGGAACCGTAGTTTCTTCATATCCGAAGCTGTGACTCAATGCGTCCTAACTGTAATAGAAATGCACAATATCCGGCAAAGTTGGAATGCGCGGAGGAAATTAATGCCTTCATATTATAGTCTTTATTGATCGCGAAAACTGTCTTAAAATTTCAGTTTTACTATGAACATGTCTTTGGGCAGGTATTGAACTCATGACCCTTGTGTTACGAATTTTTTAAATTCTCTATAATAATATAATTATTCTAGAACTCTGTTACAAAATATACATAAACACTAAAGCTTTTTCCCGATGGACCGAAAATGATATTATGGAAATTACCATCTTTTCGCCAGTGTTATTATGTTTCTCGGACGGATGATACAAAATTATTGTATGGTCATCCAGACAATAGTTTCATGTATACGACATTTAAAAGTAGAGTAAATTCGACTTCCAAGATTTTGTTTAAACAGCGAGCGTTAGTAAGTAACAAATGAAGCTAATATTAAGCTTTATACGTATTCCTTTCCCGTTGAGCACTAGTAATAAAAATGTATGTAATTTGATGTGAAAAACTACGTTCATATTTAATAGCTCGGTGTAATAAACTCTAAAACCGAGTACTTATTGGGAGATGGTGTTACGCTAGTGGCCGCCCAGCTGCAACAATTTTTAAGCCACCCAAGGGTATATGTCATCACTACATAGTATAAAACAAAGTCGCTCTCTCTCTGTCTCTATATCCCTATGTCCCTTTGTATGCTTAAATCATTAAAACTACACAACGGATTTTGGTGCGGTTTTTTTAAATAGATAGAGTGATTCAAGAGGAAGGTTTTAGTATAAGCATTGCACCCGTGCGAAGCCGGGGCGGGTCGCTAGTGCCATATAATACCCTTCACATACCCTTAACGACTTTTTGTAGGTCAAATCACTACTGAGCCACCAGCCCATTTGACCTCAATCATCTACCTTTTCAGTGCAAATAATAAAACAAACTGCATTAGAGAAAGCGACCTAAAAGTGACCCAATGCAAATCCTATCCTCGTTCTACAAAAGCACTGAGCCAGGCAGCCAACGTCCCCAGATTTACTAAAGCCTACAAAATCTCCACTAAATTTATTTACCGTGGAACTGGAGCCAAGTTGGTCCCACAATGCGAGCAGGATTGCGCAAGTTATAAACATTTTAATATTAATATGGGTTTTATTTTCTCCATGACTTTAGTTATAGTTGAATATGATAATCGATTTAGCTGCAGACGTAGCATGAGATAAATAACAGCTAGACAATGCCATTTCTAAACGTCTTGTATAAAGCGAAATACCAATCAAGTCTTATAAGTAGGAAATTATAAAACATTCATTTACAAAGAAAATATACATTCATTTACAATAAAAACAGTCTTGACAAAAACAGATAATATGATGAGGAGTTTCTTGCCCCGCTTCTTGTCCTGACCCATACATGCTGAAGCAGTAGTAAAAATGTAGCCTTTGTCCTGTCTCAAAGTGTAAAGTTATCGTCATAGCGAATTTCATCACGATCACTCCATCGGTTTAGCCGTAAAAAGGTAAAAACTGACAATGTTTCTTTACAAATCCACCAATCAAGTATGGTTTAAGTAGTCCAATGTATGTTTTAATAATCACTATCACTACATAGTATAAAACAAAGTCGCTTTCTCTGTCCCTATATCCCTATGTCCCTTTGTATGCTTAATTTTTTAAAACTACGCAACGGATTTTAATCCGTTTTTTTTCCTAATAGATAGAGAGATTCAAAATGAAGGTTTTAGTGTTAGCATTGCACCCGTGCGAAGCCGGGGCGGGTCGCTAGTACTCTAATAAAAGGCGGTAAAGTAGAAACCGATAATTCGTGTCCGTATCTTTATTATAACCACCTAAATAAACACTTAATTTGGGCCACAGACCACACAATGCAAGTAAGAGACAGTTGCGCTGTCTCGTAATTAGTGGTCGCGCGGGTTTACTAATTACCCACTATTTACCTTTTACCCCGATTTTGCTGTTTTTGCACCCCGTTTTTGTGGTTTCTTACCCACTTACAAAGGTTGACACCTTAGCGTTAAGTAAGTCTTCCTAATAAAATAATGCGAGGAACGAAAACGACTTTAAATCGCGTTTTCACTTTACGAGCGTGCTCGGACGAAGGCCGAGCCGCTGATAGGTTGCCGGCGTCCGAGTTCACTTAGATCACGTGTTCATATGATACTTACCGTAAAAAAGCGACTTTGTACTCAGCAAGGTTCTCTTTATTGATGAAAGATTTGATTAAAATTTGGCTAATTGTTACTTAAGTGATTTCCCTACGTCATTTCGAAAATACCACCTATCACGTTTAGGGGTCCAATATATCTCGTGAGGTGTGGGTATACATACCTATGTAATGGCTTTAAATTGCATCTCCTTGTGTTCCAGGCTGGTGGTATCGCAGAACCAGCGCGCGCTCCACATAGTGTTCCCGCACCACTTCCTCGACTCGCCGGAGTGGTTCGGCGTTTCCACCGACGAGTTCTTCCAGGTGAATGGCCATATGGCGACTTCTGTAAAAAAAACTTGGTGGTCAGTTCTCGTAATGACTGTGATTCGACCACCAGCGTGGTTTACAGCGGGCAATTAATAATAATAAGAGATAGCAAGTTCATTTGGGTTTTATTGCCATTAAACAAATTGCAGATCTAAATGCGGCGCGGTCTTTGACCTCTAGAATCTAGCAGCTAATTGTTTGTGCTTTTGTTAAATCTTCGCGTGACGCGTAAGGTAACAGAAGGTACTTCTATTTCTCACGATTTCCAGTTGATGATAATTTAACATTTTAAAATTAACCCTATGATTCAACACTACTGAGGGTGAATCATGCTGTGGCGAGCAAACAATCTAGCTACCCTAACGTTTATCGATTCTGCGAATAGTATAGTCTGCCCAATGCCACTTCAGCTTGCTAATCTGATGGGCTACGTCGTGTCTTTGGTTCTCTGTCAGCATTTTTACTAATAGAAAATGCTGGCTGTCTACATATAAAAGGAGAGATGTTTTCCTTACTTTTCTAAACATAATTTAAGAAACATTCGCAGATATTAATAAAACGAAACTTTATAGTATTTGGAATAGAAACTGCATAGAATCAAATTAGTCGGAATCAGCGAAATACTGACTCTGAAAATGCTATTACATATAGCATCGCCTAACTTCTTTGTAACCTCAGTATAAAAATGAAATACCAACCTGTTATTTCGATGCAAACAAGCGAATAAAAGATAGCAGTGTTATATCAAGCATCACAAATCACTAAACTCGGCACAATATCTGCGCGCGCGCACGTGGGCTGCACTTTCACTATCGGCGCTAACGTTTTATACTGTGTTCATACTTTATATTCAAATGATGCCATTATGTTTAATGTTCTGTATTCGCCGTGAAATGAAAACGCACTCGAAATTGAACTATGAAAAAGTTTGTCAAAATAACAATACTTTTTAGTAAAACAACGTCTGTCGACGAATTTAAATTTATGGCAAATTTCTTTCTTGGCACTAATGGCACTATACGAGTATAATAATATAATAATTTAATTAAATTAATTCGATAATTTTTTAATTAAATTTTTCTCAAATAAGATGTTTGCGTAACGAGTTTTTAATCTACGCAGCCTGTCGAACTCATCAAAGAATTGCAAAAAGTTATACAAAGATACTTGCTATTCAAAATATGTACGAACAAAATATTTCTTGTGTGCTATGTTGTAGTGTTTATTTTAATAAACTCAGCTCCTACCGTTGTCGAATGACTAATTAATTATTTTCATTTACGAAGACTTCAAAACAACAATGTATTAAATTTTAATATGTACATGGTTTTAGGGGTCCAATGTATCTCGTGAAATGTGGGTATATCCAGTAATGGAATACCTCTGCCTACCCCCTCGGGGATGAAAGGCGTGAGATTATATTATTATTATTATTATGTACATGGTTTTTTAATTTACTCTCTTTGCTTTTGCACAGTCGGTTTAAAAACTAGTGTAACAATCCTTTCAAAGTACAAATACGATTCCCGTTTTTATGCGTGGGTCTGTACAAACAGACTATAAAAAGCGAGGTTTCATTGTAGGTGGAGATGCAATAAGGCCGGTGCCTTTAGGCGACAGTATAAATGTGCGAGCTACGGTCCGAACGATAAAATGGGGACTCGTAATAGTAATGTAGTGACACTACATAGAACGCGCCAATAGTTCTAAGCCGCGCTATCGAAGTTTTCTAATGAGTTTGTATAAATACAACTGTCCAACATCAATCGTTGGACCGCGGTCCCCAGGCACGATCACCTCGCCTGGCGGAAGATCTTCCCTTTTCACGATGAAGGAGCATTCCACCTCCGCTCCTCCATAGTAATAAATATGAACTTGTATGTTGATCAAATAGTGGACTCGATTCTGGCTGACCAGCTAAAATTCCTAATTTTAAAGCCTATCCTTCTCCATAGAATACGGAAGAAAAAGGACAGAAACCAGCCATAGATAGAAGAGTTAATAAACATGTAAAAACCAACTAATTTGAAAGTTATGAACGTGCTTAATAGTCTGTCACTTTTATCCATGACCTTGTTACATCGTCGCCAAAATTGCTAAACACGTGTATTTGAATAAGATGTAAATGCGTTCATGAGGTTAAATTTTGTTATTTTGACATTTGTGAAATAGAATTTATTTTATTTATTTATTTAATACAATAACATAGACAAAAAGTTAACGAAACAATCCAAAAATCACCAAGATTTGTCTGGTTTCATAAGATGTGGCGCTTATTTCTGTCCGTTTCCTTTCCAAAGCGGTTCAAAAAAAATAGAGCTAACTTAACATTAGGAAATTTAGCCGTTTGCGGGAATAGAGACCAATGAGTCCAAAAACACCACAACGGGTTTCGTCGTATAATAGTGTGAAATGCATGTTCCAGGTGTCGATAATGGCGATGGAAGAGTCGAGAGTGCTGGTTTGGCATCGAGATAAACTGAAGCTGTCTATAATGTCCGACGCGTTCCTGCAGGCCGTGTTCGACCACATACTTGGGAGGGATGTGGTGCACAAGCTAATGCAGGTAAAATCTGCCCCTTCGATGTTAGATAAACATAGACATATCCCACTATTATTATAGTTATATATATATTCTCGGTTCTGCGCGGTTTTACGTAGTTCCCGTTCCTGTTGGTAAACGGGAATAAAATAGAGCCTATGCTACTCAGGGATATTCTAGCTTGCCATTAGTGAAAGAATGTTTAAAATCGGTCCAGTAGTTTTTGAGTTCATTCGTAACAAAGATACAAACATACAAATCTTTCCTCTTTATAATATTAGTATAGATAGATAGACACTTTTCCCCCCGCCTTGATTTACTAATATCGATATTCTAAACTGGACACTTTTATTAACATAAGATATAGCCTAAAATCGCCTCTTCGCTCCGGTTTATGATCGGTTCGCTAAATGAACTCAAACCTTCCTCGTTTGTCGCTTTCTATTATAGAAAACTGCTTCAAAATCCGTTGCGTGATGTATGAGGATTAAGCGTAGTACAGACAGAGGCAGACAGCGACTTTGGTTGATACTATTTGGAAACAAAACAGTACCGTCAAAATAAGTGGATGTGGAGATATGAAATTCTGAGCAAATATTCCTTTTTCAAAAATGTTATATGTACTGTTTTTCAGGTGAGCGAAACAATGGCTGTCAGTAACGGCCATTTACCCAACAGCTACGAAGAAGGAGAAGATAAACCGATGCTGGTGGTTAAAAAGGCCGGTGATGGACCTGGCATCACCGCGCTTCTCAACAGGCAACTACAAGGTACGCTACTGTAATAGCGGTGGTGTTGGACAGGTTCTGAGGGCATCTGTTTCTCTTGAACGTAAACTTGGCTGTAGGTGATTTGGGGTCTTTGCTATAAAAAGTTGATTGTCTATGTCCGATTTTGTTTAGAAGGTGAGGCTGTATGATTTTGTGAACATTGTCAACTGACTGACAAATGTGGGATATAAAACCTATATGTTGGCACGAAAAAACAAAGAATTTATGTATGTACAGAAAAAAATAAAAGTATTTTTCATTAAAGTACCTACAGAGAAATAGATGCTCAAATATATTTATAAATTCGCATGTAGATAGACTTTTCTTAAAAGATATTTGAATAAGAGTAATTTAGTTCAATCTGTTTAGCCATGTTTTTTAGCTGTAGCTAAATAGTTAACTAAATCTTAAAATAAATGTAAATCTTAAAAAATACACACATTGCTACTGAAAAGTGCGAATCGAGTCACTAACAAAATTAATTGTTGTCAATTGAATGTTTCAATGTTGTCATGTAAATTGAATGTTTGGACTTTAGTATGTCTGCTTTTAGCTTAATCATTATCGCTTCAGCCGATGGTAATGGACATATTACATTTCGCTAGTATTTTAGCTTTGTAGATTTGCTAGTTTTTTGTAATATTAGAGTTGTAAAGGCAGGCATACTCAAGTTTCATGTTAGATGTACAGTCCTTCTGAATGGCTATTCACGTTTTTCCAGTACTTAGTAGAAAGGATGATTTGCGCTAGGGTTTGATATTTTCCATTCTAGACGCCTCGGTCTACCACATACATCAGAGGTTTATTTATTTAATAGGCCTAGTTTCGGGAATCTCAACCTAAGTAATGATGTTTATCTACTTAATTATACTTAAGTAAAAATAGTTTTTTCAATATTTATATTTTACATTCAAAACTATCTTAGCTTACCATAGTGACACAGTTTCTCTTGTGGATAAACTTGAGAACAGCGTGTATACCTCAAAAGGATATTCATTGTACAGTCAGCGTTATATTTTCTAAGCCATTGGTGCCATGTCACATTCGCTGTCTTGAACACACTCGGGTGGAACAGTTAGACCGAGTCTTTTGTCCACGAAAATTATTCCACAATAATTTACGTCGAACTCAATGTTGATGAGGACTTTTTTGGCAGCTGTTTTCATTTACCTATGATGTTCTAATATCTACTCCAATACCTACTCCATGTATATACTTAAAGAATGCCTACTCCATGTATATCAAGAAGTGTTTGTGACATTGCTATTGATGTTTAGATGTTACTGAACGTATGACGCCGCCTGTAAGGCGCGGTTCACACAGAATTCGCGGCGCTACGTGCGTGTCAGACGTCATAGGGTTGCCATCTCTGTGTGAATGGTGCCTAAGCGAAGGTGCACGCCAAGAGGCATGGCACTGACGTGACATAAGTGTATGCGTGTGAGTATACTCGTAGATCGCGTCTATACCGAAGCGATAATAATAATAATAATGATAATAGCTTTATTGAGTTTCAATGCGAGGACTTAGAAGTTCCTAAGTTCCTATCTCATTTTCTTTACATAATCTAAAATAAAATAGCTTTCCTCATCTGACTGTCTGTATATTCGTTATCTCCTCCTAAACCACCCAACGGAAAGTCTAAATACAGTGAAACCTGGTTAAGTGAGACATCAAGGGACCTGCAATGTCGTTTCACTTAAAGAGGTATTCCACTTACCCAGTGTCTCAGATATACAGGTATAAATAAATATCTGTCTCATTTACAGAGGGTTCCACTAATAGAGGTGAGAATACAGGTTATTTCAGTTATAGAGGTGCGATCATTAAATAAAATAATGTGTTATGTATGTAAATGAGTTTAGATAGAATTTGTGGGTAGAATAAGAATGAGTAAACAAACAATGTTATCTCAGTTACAGAGGTTTATGCATATAAAATTTACTCGCTGTCTCAGTTATAGAGGTAACTATGATGATAAATCGAAAGAACAAATCCCAGATATAGAGGCTTACCTCGTCCCACTAACAGAGGTAATTCAGTGCCAAAGTGTTGGGATCTCAGCATGAGTTCCAGTTATGGAGGTTTCTCACTTATCCAGGTCCCACTTAACCAAGTTTCACTGTATTCATAAAAATAACCTAATAAGTTTTTGTCTTAGTACACAAGTATAAGAAAAAAAACAATATTTTATAATCAAGTCGCTGAAAAATAAGTTTACATGGTTTAGGTACGTAACATGTATAAACCGAAGCGAACCAGCGAGATCGGGTCGCTAGTATCAGTATAAGGGTCGCGCCACATCTGCGGAACGTACAGCGCCGAAGGTTCGGTGAACAACATACATTGACGTTTCACTTTAAAGATAAATGTGACTGACCCTTAAAATCTTTAGATTTTATTATCTGTGCGTCTCTTTCACACGCATATATCTCTGTCACGTCAGTGCCAAGCCTCCATAGTGTGCACCCTCGCTAAAGTAACGTGCTTGCGTGTTGACGGTTCGCGTCATACAGGCGAACATGCGCCGCTGCTACGAGCCGCTCCCGCCGCGCACCACTGCTGAACGGCGACGTATCCCCTCCATATCCCGTCTTTATCCCCTCTCCTTGTGGACTCTATCGTCAGGACCATAAATAAGCAAATGCCATGTCACAATAAGTTTCTGGGAAGAATGTGTCAAGTAAAAAAGTGGGGTCTGAAGTTTGCTTAATTATGTGGCTGACTGTACTAATGTGGTGGTGCTGGATTGGCATTGTGCTTTTTCGGGATTGGTCGATGTTTTGGCGGGAAACGACGCTGCAAAAAAACATTAAAATGACTTTGCAATTTAAAAAAATATGACTAGTGATGTTGAGAATATGCTCCGGTCGCAATCATTCGTTCTTGTTCCCTCACTCACTCGTTCAATCCTTTGATCTTAGCACAGTGTGTTTATCCAGTGAACTTGGTGCAAGGTTTGTTAGATTATTCTTGAGTCTTTCTACTTTATTTGGACTTTTGAACGTAATTGTTGATGTTCTATTTTCAATTGGGAAAAACAATATCGCAAATTAAACTATAATATAATTTAATACAAGTTTGAGGCCATCCAAATGCAATGGTAATAAAATAAATAAAACTTTTAATGTTTTTATGTCTACAATAATAATAATAATCTACACTAATATTGCAAAGAGAAAAGATTTATATTTTTGTATGTTTATAACGAATAAACTCAAAAACTACTACACCGATTTCAAAAATTGTTTCACCATTAGAGTACTAAGAGATCCCTGAAGAACATAGGCTTTATTTTATTCCCATATTCCCACGGGAACGGGAACTACGCAAATGAAACTGCGCGGAACAGCTAGTAATTATAAAAGTGACAAACGACCCATCCGATAGTAAATGGTCAAGTGTAATATAATCATGAAATACCTGATGAATATCATTATTCCAAAGAAGTAGAAAGACATCAAGAGATCCTACATTAGGTATTTGTTACTAACAAAAGTATTTAGCTATTGCTACTGCCGGGTATTTCGTGTGTATAACAAGTTTCTCAAGAAATAGGTACCTACTAAATTTCAGTATATTTCATCAATGAAGTAACGATTTGTGGTGACAAAAGTGTACACAGGTGGCTTCCATCAAAAACCAACATTTGCATTTCAATTATACTTACATTACCTCCAACAGATGGCAAAATAATTGAAAACTGTTGTTTAATACGGTTCAAAATCTTACTAAGTAATCAGATTTGATACGCTCTTATGTTAAATAGAAAATTTGGTATTAGTATAGCCTTGCGTTCGTGCAAAAACAAAGAAGCTTGTATTCAAGTAGAGATTTTTATTTGTGAAATAGGAAGCGGCGGTAAACATTGGACTCGATTCTGGCTGACCAGCTAAAATGCCAAATTTTAAGTTAGCCTATCCTTCTCCATAGAATACGAAAGAAAAAGGACAGAAACAAACCACAGATTGAAAAGTTAATGACAAATATGTAAAAACCAAATAATTTGAACATTAGGAACGTGCTTATCTGTCACTTTTATCCATGACCTTGTTATATCGTCGCTAAAATTGCTAAACTCGCCTTAGTGGCCAGGACTAATTTTAATTGGACAGGAGTAAATATCTCTCGTCTCTTCTTTTCTAAAATAAGTTTAGTCGCTGTCAAGCAGAATCGATGCCATTATCATCATTAACCTCAGCCTATTAATATCACCATAATCATGAACGTCATAAATCAATTTACAAGTTGCATCACAATCCGCTTTATTGCTGTTGACGTCCATCATTCATTCATTCATTCTGTACTCAACTCATTCCGATCAATGTTTGTTTATGGTAAATCTTTTTTTTTTTTGTTGTTTCACCTCTTACAGGGTAGGCAAAGGCATTACGCCATGCAGCCTCGTCATTAGTTAATGATATCCTTATGTAAATGGCTCTGCTTCAGAGTCCATGCACAAAAATACAGTGTCTTTAACACTTTCTACAACCCTAACGTGCCCTAACTTGGTTATCAGTAAAATGATAGCACTTTTACTGACGACTTTATTGTGACTTTTTGAGGCAATCCAAAAATGTCCATATCTCGCATTTTATCGAATTTCCCATTCACTGCACACTTTCACGGACACTTGCCACATAATAAACTATCACTATTATGAGTCAAAACCCGAAATACACAGCAAAATGAAAATTAAACAAAAAACATGACGTCCCTCTTCGGATTCCCGCCAAAAAGCCTTTGGTAAATCTACCTAAATGTCAAATATTTTTTTAATAAATAACCAAAGTAGTAATAGCTAAATAAATTTAAAAAATGTATTTGTGGATCTTCATTCCATCTTGGTTCTTAAACCTTTGGAGTTTCCATCTGCAATATTTTCTGTATGATTCACAAGGGGTTTCTGTAATATATGACGTAAACGTACAAATATTTTGTGTACCTATATTATATTCGTATGTAATAAGTATATTAGTGTAGTATTCGTGGCAGCTGATATATTTTATTAAAGTACCCTATAACTGCATGTGTGTATTTACCGTCCTAATCTATTTAATGCTGATAATATAAAGGTTTGTATATTTTTACAAAAATCGTGATTTCTATAGCATTTTGCTACATTCTGACTATTGAAGTGATGTGGAATATTTCATAAATAGACTATCTCTTGTTTAATAGTTTTCATCCCCCGTTACTTTGTGTGATAACGCTCATTATATAAAAGAAAGTTATTAAAATAAATAAATAAATAAATTATTAGTTTAAAAAAATAGTTATTCTGCATGTGATGAAAGAACAAGTTAAACTTAGATTAAACGCTTTAATTAATAGTCGTTACCTTTACTCTAAGTACATAGTAGTTAGTATATAGGAGCTTCTTATATAACCCTCCCTGTAGTCCTGTCCAGTCCGTTCCTTAGCATGAAAGGAAGATCGACCATTCGAAGGTAATTTTTTTTTGTTTCATTATTTTTCATTTTCATTGCACTCTTCACATTCACAGTTATTCGTTCGACTTAGTCGTGACATTTTGAGTATGTTGGTTAAGCTATTTTATTCAGTTTGGTAACAATTCCTGAACGTAATAAGTTTCTGTATTGTTCTCTCTTCTGGCGTTTGGCGAAATCAATTTACAATTTGTAGATACGAATGTAATTTTTGAATAATGTGTAATTATATACCTTTATAAACAGGATTCTCTCCTACACATTGAGGATTAGCAATAATATTTTCTGTATGAGAAAGAAATAATACAAAAAATATTAAAAAAATATATATTTCATATTTTTACATTTTACACTACGTACCACTACATAATATACAATGTACTTTAATGTCATGATTAAA
Source organism: Ethmia dodecea (assembly GCA_963855545.1). Taxonomy (NCBI): domain Eukaryota; kingdom Metazoa; phylum Arthropoda; class Insecta; order Lepidoptera; family Depressariidae; genus Ethmia; species Ethmia dodecea. Next base: position 1,957,760 of record OY979448.1, read on the forward strand.
ATATTTATTTATGACAATCCGCATATAGTCTTACGTCGTTCTGTACAAACGAAATTGATTAGCTCACAAAATTAAAACCACCCTCTATCACTTATGGACCCTTCAACGGGCATAGGCAGTTGAAATTTTTCATTGGTTTGAATCTTATTTCAATTACATAGAGTTCAATATTTTTTGGCTCAGATTAAATAAAAAAGATGGAGCGCTGCGAAGGATAAACTGAAGCCTGAAAAACTACTCCACGCCCGCACGCACACATTTACAAGCAAAATACTCAACTCACACCGATCAGTTAGAACTAGTTCGTCAATTGAAGCAATACGTACCTACGAACATTTAAATTATGTCATCGGGAAATGTGCCTAATATGCACAGAGCTTGGAGTCGTTTTTCAGGCTTCAGTTTATCCTTTGCAGCACTCCATCGGTTAAAATTTTCGCAAACTCGGAAACGGACCAGCACCGCCTCAACTCGAGTCGTTTAGTAATCTTTGTGCGAATTTCCCTACAGCGCACACTAATCTACATATCAATCAAAATAAACGGCATCGTAACGGCATAGCTTCGGGACAAGCTCGAGCAAGATAGCCGAGGCCGTGACGGTGCCTTTCCGAGTTGAGTTTCATGCTGGTTCTTCTCGGGGTACTGCATTTGGAACCAGCAACACCTCGGTGGAGATGGGCTGCTGTTTACATTTAATCAATCTTCATGTACGAGTTTAGAGTACCTTGTTAGTATTAGACTATTGACCACAGATCATTAATGATCAGCTAGATTAATGGTCTGTGCTATTGACCTTTCTAAGTGTACTTTTTATACCTATAGAAAATAAATGATTTTTAACTTTTGATATGTGTGCCTATATGCAGATTGTCAAATTTTGTATACTTGCAAAACTGTTAGGCAGTAAATACGGCTAGTAGGACAAGGATATTCCTATCTTTCTAAACACCATTTATCACGTTGGGTTGGTTCACAATCACATGCCCGCGCCACGCATGTTTGGTACACGTGTTTTATGTTTGTGAGTGTTGGCTCTAAAGCTTATCGCTTGTAAAATAATTGATGATTCAACGAACTTACCATAAGTTCTATCATAGTTATACGAGTGGCTTTGTCGGGTTTGTCTGTGGTGCTATACCTGTTAACTTAATGCTAATCTCGAAGACAAAGCTTGAGTATAATCAGACTATTTATCTGGTACTACAAGTTCTGGAATCCTAATAGGTATAGGAATTAGATTGTACCTTAAAATGTGAAAACGCAACTTTAAAATTATCTAAGATTTAACCTGTATGTGTATTTACACTTACTTACTGGAAAATCATTAGTATTTTTGAGTAGGGCCTACCTAAACAATAAAATGCACACTAGTTAGTTTTTAACAGTTCGTATAGAAGTAGGTACCTACTCAAAAATCCTATTTATTTTCATTGTTGTATAATTTTAATTAAAAAATCTAATAATATTTTTTTCTACAATATAGCAACAGACCCAAACGCGTGGCGGCTTGGAAGAATAGAAGAGACAGACCACGAAACGCCCGTGTGAGGACGCGCATTGCACGTAGCGGTGCGCCCGCGCAAGCCCAAGTGCGGGAAACGCTAGTGCAAATAAAAAAAATGGCGTCTTTACGTCCCAGTGAGAAGTCTAAAAGACAATTTGAAGACTAGGCTGTACGGTCTGTGACCATTGCCTGTGTTGATTGCTTTTGAATGTGTAAATGATTGCAACTGAAACGTGGTTAATGCTGAATACTCGTTCTTATTATTATAAAAGACTGGAGGTATATGTTACCCTGTTTATTGTATGTATTGAATTATCTATATGAAAGATGCGAGGTGACATGCTTTTAATATTTTTATTTAATTTTTACGTATATGACTGCAAATATGTACTTATTTTAAAGAAAATTTCATAAAAATTTTTCTGCGATACCATTGAGTAAGAAAAGTAGGTATTAATTAATGAAAACATTAAAATCTATTTTTTTAAATAATTAAACAAAAATATAGAGTAAACTTACAACAATAAGAAGTATTTTGCCTGATACTTCTAAATAGTTTTATTTAATCAAATTTTTAATATTGACAAACACAAATGGAACATGGATTTCAAAATTATCTTAAACTAGCACAGGCAGGTGGTGGTGATTGTATGTGGCAAATCGCTTTTCAATGCAGCAGTACCTATTGCTTCAATGTATTGTTGGCATAATCAAATTGCAGATAAAATCAGTAGACCGCAAATGATGACAAAAAGTTTTTCTCAATAATATTGCGTAATTTTAACTTGATTTGTAATTTGGTCTGAAAGAGAATGGCGCTCGATGAAAAGACTTTAAAATTATTTATTGTGAACCCTATAGATAGATATAACTAATATAACAATTAGACACGATAGATATTACAAAATGTTAAGTCCCCAATTAAATGTAAAGCAGAGCGTATATAAATGTTTGTGTAAAGTTAGGAGGTAATATTTTCAAATGTGTGTACAATACTGGTTCCAATAGTAACTAGTTTTTTATTCGCCGAAAAATGATATTTTTTCTAGATTCTGGACCGTTTGTTTTCATTAAAGTCACAAATGTAATTATTAAGGTTACCATTATAGATATAAATAATTGTCACGTTAAAATGTGACCTATTTTCAATGCACAATAACCTGATATAGATAGATTTTTACTCCCTAAAGTCATAGATTAACAGATAACGTCAAAACTAACGTTGAAATAAAGGTGCCCTATTCTTGTATGTGTATAACAAAATGTATGTTTGATGTTGACAAATGTATGATTATGATAGGATGTTGAACTGTGTATAAAATTCGTATTACATTCCAAAATTTATTTCTATTGACTCTTCAACTGTAATCTAGGAGTTGAATATCAGACATGCACTGCCAATGCATATTATTGTAAAATTGCATAAAATAATAATAATTAATTTTGTACTTAAGGATCTCAAAAAAAGTATTTTTAATCAAAGCTCGTAGCAATTTGATTTGTCTTGCTACCGTCCATATCGTGCTAATTGTAAACCGAATTTTATTTTTGATTGAAACACTGTCGCATATCAGCCGAACGACCTTGATTTCGTTTATTTAGCCTTTATGACCCAAATGGCAAATAATGCAATATTGATGTGCCATTATAATATAATCAACACTTTCATTTGTAGTTTTTTTTAAAGTAAATTGTAAATATTATATTACGTATCAAGACAAATAAGATTGATACGAATCTACTTGCCTTGTATGTTGTATAGAGCACCAGGTGTGTTTAATTAGTATGCCTTAACAAATTGCCACATGTGATGAATGTAAATTATGAATGTATGATGAATAAATTGATGATTAGCTATAATTGATCACTGTAGTACATGTTGATATAGACATAAAAAAATAAAAGTAACAAATTGTGTAAAAAGTGGTTTAATTTTTTTCTCTGTAAATATTTTTAGTTTCTTCTGTACACAAGTTAAGTAACATGATGGTAAATTCAATTAATTAAAGAATATCTTAGTATAAACTATTGCAAATTCAACAATAAATTAGTAGTAGCTTTTTTAGGTCTTAATGTCCATGATTTGAGATAAATCAATCTTCTCGGAACTATCATGAGTCATCAAATGTCATTCTCCCAACGCCATGTTGTTTCATGTATCGCCTGTACTGTTTGTGTTTATTATTATCTGCTAAAGCCTTTTTGGCTTCTTCATCCTTTATTTCTTTCCAAATATTAAAGTTTTCTTTTATCCACAATTCTTCTTCTAGGAACTGTTGCTTCTCTGCATCCTCTAATGCATTGAACTGATGCTTTCCCAGTTTCATGTATTTTCTTATCAAATAATATTTCTCTTCCTCCCCATAGGGTTGCTTTAGAATCGTAAACTTCCATAGCCAACGCAAATACCAATAAATACAATATGCAATGGTGTACGGCAATATTATAAGCTGCACCCAAAGAATGTCTGTGATTTCTGGCTTTGCGTAAGCGCCTTTAATGTCCATGTTTTCTTCAATTACCCGTCGTATTATTCGGTCTTGCTCCTCTTTTTGTTCAGCCTTACTTTTCTTGTTACCTTTTTTCAATTGCAGTTCTTTTATTTCTGCTTTCGCTATATCTAATGCTCTATTTCTATACTTTGGTATGGTCATAAAGTATTTAATTGCACTGTCGTATTTCGACCAACCGCTATAATATTGAATTATTGATATTACAGTAATTGTGACGGCAATGACGATACGTACGTCTACTTTCGGAGCCATACGACGCCGGTAGTACCTGTAGTAATGCGCGTAGTACTCCTGCGGGTTGTCCAACATGTAATCGTAATCTGATCTCTCTTCATCGTCTCTCAGGATCTCGTAAGCTGTCGCGATTTCTTTGAACTTTTCTTCAGCTTCTTTCTTAGCTTCCGGATCTCTATGCATATCCGGGTGGACCTTCTTTGCGAGCTGCCGGTAGCTCCTAGCGATTTCATTTTTAGTAGCGTCTCTAGTAACTCCTAAAACCTCGTAACAATTCGCTTTGCCACAGTATATGCCTTCCAGCAGATGATCGGACCCCGAGACCACAACGAATTGCCATGTTACTGCGATAACTATCACACTTGTAATGTAATTATACGAAGCCATATTGACTTTAAAACATAATTTAAGTTATTAAATGCTGTAAGGGACTAGCTAACGTAGAAGTAAAAATAAAATTGAGAGCAATCCACAACCCGAGATGGACTGTCTGACGTTTGATGTGATGTCAAGCAAAGCAAGCAAGTCAGTCAACGTCATTTCGTCACTCGGGCTGCGGTCCGTTTTGTGCAAATAGTAAATACGTTCGTAAGCACGCACACGACTGTTCAAAATGATTACGATTGTTAGCATGCAAACAATTTGAACAGGTTTTCGTTTGTCAAAAATGACAGTTCTTTTAATATTTAGGTTGATACTGTTCTGAAGTTAAATTCAGTTGTATTTGAGTCGTATAGTGTCCCCCGAAGCTTCACAATGTAATGCTTCTGTTAATATTAATGACGACATACCTAATTTTAATAATCGATTACATAACGAATATGAAAAAAGTTCGCGGGAAAAAAACACCACGCACATTGAAGTTTGACAACTGTTTGACAGATCCGGAGACATTGCACTACCTTCTCGTTGTTAGCACTGTTTGCACCAATCGATGACGTCATCGATGAAGTCACAATGCTCATGTCAGCGTACCACAGCGCAATTTGAACAGTTGTTTGCATGAATATAGCGCACACGAGCGCAGAAAGCGCAATTTGGACCGTACCATCGATCGACGTTGCAAATTTTCGTTCAGTAACGAGTAAATTAAGGTAAGTACCTACTACATTTATAATAATCTATAAAAATGAATCCCTTTTTCCCTTGGTCACATCACGCGTGAATGGCTGAACCGATTTGGCTGAAAGTTGGTGGGGAGGTAGCTTAGAACCAGGAGACGGACATAGGATACTTTTTTTTCCGATATTCCCACGGGAACGGGAACTGGAACTTTGCGGGAACGGGCACTACGCGAGGACGGGAATGGGAACTACGCGGGTGAAACCGCGGGGCGCTGCTAGTCTATACTAAAATTAATGACTCATGATCATCAGCCTACATTGGTCCACAGATGGACTTAGGCCCTTTCGCAAACAACACAAAACAACATAGGCACATTAAAAATTAAATGTCTATCTTCATTTTTGAAGTTTTTAACAAAAACCTTTCAAAAACACATAAATGTTACCTCTTCATAACTTATCTGTTGCATCAAGGTTGAATCGATCACAGTGAAATCAAATATAAATATCCCACAAAATAAATGCTGAAGTAGGTAAGTATAGATTTATTCCAGGCATTAGATCCGTAAAAATAATAATCTATACAGGATGTCCCAAAAGTCAACGATAAGCCGGAAACCAGCGATAGGCCTAGTCATGAGGGTAATCAGAAAAATATAAAAAAAAATCTATGTTCTTTTTTCAAAATGTTATGAAGGTTTAAAAAAAATCCTAAAAAACGGACACCCTGTAATGAACTTTCTTGTACCGTGACTGTAAATATTTACTTTTTGATTTTTTTTTTCTGTAATGCTATAATGAATAGCCGTGCTACAATTTACAATAAAGAAAAATTACATAACCGCCTCACTTTTAAGTAAAAAGTTAAATTTGTTTCCAACATTGAATTCTAAATAATTTCATCAACCAAGTTCATGTAACCGTCCTTTTTAAATGTTGCTTCGTCGGACCATAGAATCGTTTCAAAAAACTAGGGATCTTCAGTGTGTTTTTGCAAAATCGTTTGACAAAATCGCACTCTCTCTAAGTAGTCTCGGGGAAGTAAAGATTGTACTCGTTGTACAGTCAACAAAGTTGTTAGGGTTACATGGCCAGTAACTAAGAATTCATTTTTCTGGGGAAGTGTTATAAATAAATCTTATTGATTAATGTTTATTTCGAAAGGTATCTTTGATCCCTATAATTTACCAAAAAAATACTATAAATACATTTAAGGCTTTAAGAGAAAAGTTAATCTTAATTTTTGGCCATGTAACACTAACAACTTCGGCGCAGCTCTTCTAAATCTTGAATCGGTTTGTGGTAGACTTTTTCCTTAATTGCACCCCAGTAAAAAAATCTATTGGATTAAGGTCGGGTGACCGCGCTGGCCACGAAATTGGACCACCCCGACCAATCCACCTATTTGGATATTCTTGATCGAGAAACTCTCTGACTAGACGAGCATATTGCGCGGGGCAGCCGTCTTGCTGATACCACATGCTGCCGTAAATATTTAGCGGCACTTCTTCTAATAAATCGGGTAGTTGATTTTGTAGGAAATCTAAATAAACATGTCCATTTATGGTCTCTGGCAGCTCAATCGGACCAATAACTGTACCGTTTAAAATGCCTGTCCACATGTTTACTTTAAAACGGTACTGTGAATGATCTTCACGCATTAGGTGAGGATTTTCCACGTGCCATTCGTGTAAATTGTGTAGGTTCATGTAACCGTCCTTTTTAAACGTTGCTTCGTCGGACCATAGAATCGTTTCAAAAAACTGGGGATCTTCAGTATGTTTTTGCAAAATCGTTTGACAAAATCGCACTCTCTCTGGGTAGTCTCGGGGAAGCAAAGATTGTACTCGTTGTACATGGAATGGATGCAGACGGTTTTTTTTCAGAATACGATGTGCACTGCTTTTAAGTACTCCAAGGCTTTCCTCAATTCCACGTACGGATATACTTGGATCTTCTTCCACAGCTTGCATGACTTCGTCCTCGTAGGGCAAGAGGGGCCTTCCTTCACCAGCCATATGATCAGGGAATTGACCTTCAGATAATGATCGATGCAGATTAATAAAAACTCGGTAATCAGGATGACGCTCTAAGTTTGGGTATCTCTCGCGATACACCCTAGCTGCATCATTGGCGTTACATAAGCATTCTCCGTAAATAAGATGCATGTTGGCGTACTCCTGTACGGTATATCTATTTGGCATGATAACTTCACTTTACGAACTCGTAATTACACGCAAATACAATCTAAGCAACAGACTCCAGAATCTTTACTTCTGGGACAGATGGATTTAAATCAAAGCCATCAAACAAATGACATAAACAAAAGATGTACGAATAAACAAAAATCCCTGTTAGGTTCTCTTTTCAAAATTATGAGTCCGTCTCCATTCAAAAAGATTTTAACCTGGATTTACCTAAGAAGGTTGCTTTACCAACATTTCACCTCATTAAATTAGATTGGCATAGAATCCGGATTCATCGAGAAAAAAAATTTTCATGCCTCAACTATAACAAAACCTAGCATGTGTTATACCATTTTAGAATTTAGACTAAATGCGTCAACTTTTAAGTATACTTGCCAAAATAGTAGCCATACATTTTTTTTACAGTACAGCTGGTTTAAGTTGGTTGATGAAATTATTTAGAATTCAATGTTGGAAACAAATTTAACTTTTTACTTAAAAGTGAGGCAGCTATGTATTTTTTTTTTATTGTTAATTGTAGCACGGCTATTCATTATAGCATTACAGAAAAAAATATTCAAAAAGTAAATATTTACAGTCACGGTACAAGAAAGAAAGTTCATTACAGGGTGTCCGTTTTCTAGGATTTTTTTTAAACCTTCATAACATTTTGAAAAAAGAACATAGATTTTTTTTTATATTTTTCTGATTACCCTCATGACTACTGACTAGGCTTATCGCTGGTTTCCGGCTTATCGTTGACTTCTGGGACATCCTGTATATTATATAAAAATGAATCCCTTTTTCCCTTGGTCACGGCATCACGCGTTAATGGCTGAACCGATTTGGCTGAAAGTTGGTGTGGAGGTAGCTTAGAACCAGGAGACGGACATAGGATACTTTTTATTACTTTTTATTATGGGAATATTCCCACGGGAACGGGAACTACGCGGGTGAAACCGCGGGGCGCTGCTAGTATAATATACAATTTACATCAAGTGGCAGTGGAGGTGTACGGTACGTATACTGGTAGGGTAGGGGGTGTTTCGCAAGTTGTCTGGTTTGAAAGGTGATGTTCAGAAAATCTATAGAGGGTGGTATAATAATAAATGAAAAATACTATAGAGATCTGATTTAGTAGAGCGGTAAGAAGATATTATTTTAAACAAATATGTCCTACAAAACACCCCCCAGAATGCCCCCTGATCACTAAAATTCTTCAAAGTACAAAAATCTGCTTGCAACATTATCAAAATACTGTAACCCATCCAACATACATTTTTGTACATGAAATCAAAAAGCTTAAATCCAGAGTCATAAAAAGAAATATTTAAAAGAAAGAAATATTTTTTTGCAGGAAAGTAGCGATTGATGTACTATGTGAAATAGACAGCGCTCTACTTTCTTTCTCACTCTTTTCTGTCATTAGCCTTTATGCGGAAGTGAAATAAAACACAGTTATTTGTTTATTAAGTTGTCGGTCTGCCACTCTGCCAATGTCAATATGACATTTCTTCACCTGGAGCACAGAACACTATTATTCCTTGGACCTTGGACCACGAAACGAACATATAGGCCCACAGGCTAAATCATTTTGGGTCCCTAGACCAAAAGGGTGACGTTCGTTTCTCAGTGACCTAAACCCTCATTTATTAGTGAATTTTTCAAACATAGGGTGGCATTTTAAAATATTTCATTATGTTGTCAAATAGCACAGTAAATTAGCTTTAAAATGATATATATATCGACGGTTGAAAGGCTAATTGGTCTAAGCGACATTTTTTGCGATATTGAGTTATATACATATTCGGAATCAGCAAATTTTTCTCCGTCGTTTGAATCAGGTTTCAAATTTTTTTGACAACTTTTTTGGCGCTTAGCACCCACAGCAAAACAGGCCTCATTTCTGAGCTCATTGATCTATATGACACAAAATTAGACAAATTTGAGGACTCGATGACTTAGGGCATTTGGCTTTTTCGCCATGGTTGTGGTTTCGTCGTTTGGCCTATTTTGCATTAAACCAAAATAATAAGCTATGTCGTTTGGCCCATTTTGCATTCAACTACAATAAAAAAGCGTGTCGCTTGAACCATTTTGCATTAAGTTCTATGAATTAAATAAGTCTCTTGACCCATTTATCCTCTATTAAGGATAATGAGTGATGTCACTTCGGCTTTTTTTACCTAAATATCTCATTAGTGTTATGGCATTTGAAACATTTTGATTCAATTCAGTATACGTAAAATTGGCATTTCCATTATTTTATCAAATCGGTTTTAACACATAGGCCGTCCAATAAATTATGAGATTAGCTACTCCTTAGTCGCTTGGGAGTATAAAAAAGTAAAAATTATAAGTTCAATTTATTGCGCGCGCTGTGTAAGTATCCGTTACGAATATCTCACCTACCCGCGCGGACGCGTCAGTCAGCTGTTAACATTAAAGGAACTGCGAAAGGCTTAGGGTGATATACCACCTTCTTCTATCTTAAGGGTTTGGTTTCCGCACTTAGTCCCTAAATTGGACCATTGTACGTGAGTGAGCCATGGCAGCCGATTATTCCAACCAGCCCACCTCCCTACAGAAGCAGATAAAACTTCCGAGTCTACTCAGGACATCCGCAAAGGATTCTAGTGTTCCGAGAGTTTCCTTGCGGATCTGGGCAACAAAGAGATGGTAGTGCATGTGCTCTTCGAGTGCGTTGGGCACTCTAGGAGCACATGCGCTACCATTTCTTCCACCTCGATGCACGCTCAGCATAGAGGACTGTCAGTAATACCTAAGGTGTGTCGGTGTTTATTCAGTGAGCAGTGTCCGGTGATGGTCCCCGAAACAATTCATAGGCTGTCTCTGTCCAGGCGCTGAAGGCGTTTACTCAGCTCGTGTCCAGGGATGGCATAGCCTCCTTGGATTGCCTACATCCTGGCGTTGAGGTCTACCATTTCTCCGCTTGCATTTGTGTGTATTCCCTAAACCAGTTCGTAAGCTGGTTGAACGGAATGGGTACAATGGGTTCGGGTTCGATGGCCTTCGTGTCAGAACCTCTCCTGGCGAGTTCATCCGCTGCATCGTTTCCACGCCAGCCAGTGACAGTTGAAGTGTCACTGTATTGTGGTTTAGTACCGTAACGTGTTCTAGTGCATGATGGCACTCCAATATCAGTCTCGAAGTGATCTAGTTTTTCTTTAAGGATTGAAGGACTGAGGCACTGTGGAAGAGTATACGGATATGGGTATCCGTGACTTCTCTGGCCTCTGACCACACATTCTGCTTGATAGACAGTGTTGAGCATTCCTAGTGGTCTGGATATTCTACTATTTAGATCATCTGAGTAGACTTCAACTCCAGTTCCAATGTTGGTTTTTGATCCATCAGTGTAGATCCTTAGCACTTTTGGACCTGATGTAAGTTCTACGTTGTAGTGTTTTACGAAACAGTGTATTTTCTGGGTCCTATCGCTCGGTGATGCCATCACCGGGTGTCGCGAGATTGCATCCTCTTTTAAGTTTTTTTTGTGTTTGATTCTGGAATCTCTTTACACCTGCCTGAACGTCACTAGGGATGCTTCTTCCCTTACGACAAGGTGCAGGGGCGGCTACCCCACCATCGCCTGTAGGGCAGCAGTAGGTGATATTAGCATAGGCAAATCTTTGCCTGCGTAACAACTAACAATGACCGGAAAAATCGAAATTTCCGAAGGGGCCCGTCCCAAATATCTCGGTCACAAGATTCTCTCCAGGGTCTTCTGTAGGAATGATGTCAGACTTATTGGCCTGTTCGCCTTGGGTTGTGTGTAATCGGTTTTGCCTGGCTTAGGGATGAAAAGACATGGTGTGAGGAAATCCACTCCCCATTGCAGTAGGGCAGGGAAGATGCCGTCTAGGCCTGCGGATTTGTAAGGCTTGAAGGCTGTAATTGCCCATTTTATTAGTTCCTCTGTTACTACGGTACGGGCTCTGAACCGTTCTTGGTTATTAGGTATGTGTGATTACTTACTTGCCCATGTATTGTCCTTGGAGAGGCTGCAGTCTAGGAAGTGTGTTTCTAGAAGCAGTTTACTTATTACACGGTCTGATTTAGTGTATTATGTATTGTCTGGGTTTTTCAGCGAGCGAAGGGTGCGGTCTTGATCCGTAAATAGGCTCTTACTTTTTTTATATAGGTCCATGTCTTCTGGAAGCCTAGAATCTTTGCATCTGTGGAATTGTTTGCGCACCGTTTGCCTGAGCTTACTAAGTTCTGTGTTCCACCAAAAGTTTCCCTTGCTTTTGGTGTTTGAACCTATTTGTTTACAGCAGTCGTGGTACCTATGCTTCTGTTATATACTCTCGGTGTTTTCGAATCATTATGGCTATCCAGGCACCCAACACCCTTAAACCTAACGGACGGTTTGAGTGCCAGAAGGCGTTTGTATAACCAGGTATGTTGGTTCGGCGTGGGTAGCGTCTAGCTTTGGTCTTTTTTGTGTTAGCTGATAGTGAGAATCGAATCCCCCTATGTTCGGAACAGCAAGGTTCATTAGATACATGCCAGTTAGAGATATGATTCGTTAAGTTTTCTGAATTATTTGTCCGCGAGCTGTGACCCTAGTGGGTTTCGACCCGCGATTTAAGATGTTAAGGTTAGTAGAAAAAAGGTTTATACTATACCACTTTATCTAATACTTTGCTCCAAGACACATTGAATCAACAACTTGAATGATTCCTCTACACAAAAATGTTTTTTTTTATACAAAATATACAAAACACTGTCTAAAATAGTATAAAGTGCCATACCAACCTCAAAAATATCTTATGGACGTTGCTGAATTACGATGGCCAAAGCATCAATATCTACTATAATCTAGTAAGGGTTCATTTTGTTTCATCCTGCAGTCCCTCTAATGGGCATCTGTATCAAACTACTTCACTCTGGTGCAACACCATCATGTTGCTTCGGCTCATTGGGCATATTCTTCTGTCAGATGACTTGGCACTAGATTCATTTTCTCTCGTATTATATTAATCTAGGTCGATGCTTGAGCCAGTTTACTTTCAGCTATTTTATTTACGGTAGGCATTTGAACCATTTTGCCTTTCTCAAAAAAATACTAAATTTGATGCATTTTGGGCTAACCAACATAAATTTTCTAAAATAATACACAATTTTCAACAGTAGTAACTTAAAAAACTTCCTAACTTAATTAGGGATATACTGTATTAAATAAATAAAAGTCTATCAAATAGTTGCTTTTTTATGATTTTTTTTTCAAAAAAAAAAACTTTGAACCGTCCTCCTGCAAGTTTTACAAAATGTCGCTTAGATCAAATAGCCTTTCAACCGTCGATATGGTTCTGGGTAATAAAATACGAGGAATAAAATACCACTATTATTCTTCTCTTTTATCTGGCAGATGAACTAGGAACTCAATAGAACACGTAGGGTAGATGATAATATTTCTTTATTGCCTTACAAAGGCTCCGGTTTAAGTTCAGTAAAAGTGTGTAGATTAAAACAAATTAAATTAGTGCATGGACTTTATGGGCTAAAACTAAAAACCAAGCCAAAACATCTATATACAGTAGAACATAGATCATAAATGTAGAATGATCATTGCAAATCCTTCGTGCGTGACTTTTCTCTAAAGACAAGGCAGCATGGTCCTTGCACCTGGAGCTTTCCGAAACAGAGACAAAAATAGAAGTAATGACTTTGACGTTGACATATTGACACTATTTCGTAAATTCGTACCTATGTAACCTACAATTCTTCTAGTTAATGGTCTGATTTAAAATGCTAAAATGTTGGACAACACTCTAGAAAAGTTTGCGGACAATGTTTTTATCTTTCTGACGGGAAAAACGAGAGTTTCAAAAAGTTTATTAATGAAGAAACATACAGAGAACTTACAAGTACTTGGTGATTTTAGTTTTCCGAACAAATTGAAGTCATGGCATGGATTTCTTGAAAGTGAACATACTTGTGACAATTTAGACTGTGCTCTGCTGCAGTATATTGGCATAGAAAGTGATAGCTTGATTCAGGAATCGAAGAAATGGGTGCTGGATGTGAAAAAAGTGACCGAATCGAAAGAACGAATTCAAATTTTTTTGGAACGACCCTCGGCTATTCACATCGGCTTTTTAGAAGCATTAAAGAATAATGAAACAGTGTCGATGAAAATACAAGAAAAACCTTGCTCAGTCCAAATTGATCCACTTTGTAAAGAAGAAACTGATATAACGTCATTACGGTTGGAATATCTTGGTAAAACAGTTCAAAACCTATATTCTCTTCGTGTTGAACACCAAGAATCTGGTCCAAATTTATTTATCACTTCCAAATCATCAAGCAAAAGTCCTGAAAACAGAATGATACTTTGTGGTACGGTGCTAAATGCAAGAACGGGTGCTAAGGAAACAAAATATACTGCAGATGAGTTTATAAAGTATGTAACTATTATTTATAATATAACTTTATTTACAACTTGTGATGTGAACAACAATTTATGTATAAACAAAATGTTATATGTGTTTGCCTCCTATTTTCTATATATCTATACAACACAACTGACTCACTCATCACATATTTTTTTAAACTATAACACCTAGAAACTAGAAGTTGAGCATTTACATTCCATAAGTGATGTAGGTAAAGCCAATGCTATATTCCTGCTAGTTTTTTATATTTCTTCAACCAAATCCTGACTCCTTTGAAGTATACAAATTGACAAGTTAACAAAGAAACTTTGTTTAAAATTACATTATTTACGTTTTCCAGGTTACGTCAAACCGAAATGACCCTCATAGCACAGCACAAGTATGGAGTGAGAGTGTCTACAGATGCAAAATGGCAGGAGTTCATAGCTCATTTGGGTGAATCGGCTGTCATATTTGAACTATTGCAAACTAAACCCAGTAGTGCTGTCAAAATCAACTTTGAGTGCTCCGCTGGATCTAGTAAAGGTAAAACAAACAATACCTGAATATTGATCATTCACAAAACATATTTCTTGAGTTTGGGTAGTATTTCTAAGTTTTTTTTTGTAATAACTAATAATAAAATACTTGTTTTTTTTTAAGGCGCAGCATTTATTCTCTATAACTGTGCAAGACTCGAAACAATAATACGGACATACAATGATAAAGTGGCTGATGGAACCTACCCACCTTTGCCCGGCTTAGAAGATACTGATTTAAAGTTATTAACACAAGAGGTACTATTATAATCTAATAAAAAAATGGACACACACACAATTTTCAACTTCATTTCAGGGATATTAAAAGTTCAATTTTATGTTCTCTAGTTCATATACATAGGTAGACTATGATAGACAATTTTAAAGAAAAAGCAAATACGAAGACAAATATTAAAAAACAAACTTGTTCTCTTTTCAGGATGAATGGAACCTAATATTCAATTTCATACTTGGATTCCCATCAGTCCTTGCTAACTGCGTGGAAGTTAATGACAGAGTTTGTGAATTTCGCCCACATCATATCTGTAGCTTTCTCTGCTCTATGGTCAGGGTGTTCAGTCAGTACTACAGGAGAGTTAGGATATTAACAGTGAGTATTACACAAAATGAAAAAAGTCTAATTGAGAGCTCCGACTTCTTTTTGACCCGTCAAGCATTAGCATTCCACAGGTGATCCGGGACAATATAAATAATCCTATTGTGTCACGATGTTGTGGTTTGACGGGATATTGTGTTATGTATAATACATTCACTTTTTGGATCCCGACTCGCATGTGGCCGGTTTTTATTACAAATAACATACATACATACATACAGCTCACGTCTTCTTCCCACAGGGGTAGGCAGAGACGATGGATCGCCACTTTGCCCGATTTCGCACACTTCCCTCGCTTCCTTCACATTCATAAGCCTTTTCATACACTGTAATTTAATTTTTTTTTTTAAATTAAAAAATTAAATTACAAATTAAATATTTTATTACAATAACAAATTAATAAATATTAAAGTTTCCACACTAAGACCAAGTTTGAAGGTTGAACGTATCACCATTTTTACGATAAACTTGCCTTTGGATAGAGATAGAACTTCAAGAACCCAAGCTAAACTTACAAAAGTGATACATAGAAATAGAATTTATAAAGATTTTAAGAATTTCTTGATATCTCTATCTCGAAAACAGTGCAAGATGGTTAAAGAAGATAAAAAAAAAGATGTGACAAGAAAAACAAATTGTTAATGGCAAAATGTTACAGGGTTGCAGTAAAATATTTTGACAAACATAAACATTTATCTATAAATTTTAGAAATCACTGACAGTAGTTTATAAAATCTATATGATAGACAGTGATTTCATGTCTACCATCTTGTCAAATCATATTTGTTTATTCCGTAGGGTTTTATTTTTGATATAAATAAGCTACTGTTTATTATTACAGGAGGCGAGAAGACATCTGTTGCCGGTGATGTTCGCCCGAATCCACATGCTGAAAATACTCAACGATACTCTGAAAACTTGCCTCACAATACTGAACATTAAAAGTGTTACGCAAATGTGATTTATTATCTTTTATTGGCTTACAAATCCACTCGAGTTCATAAGTTTTCCCTCAGCGAACAAGTTCGTAGTACCAATTAGAATTATTGGGAATTATAAATAATAAACGCGGTCGCCCTGTAACTTTATTCTGCTTGTCAAAGTTGAAAGTTTATGAAGCAGTATAGGTACAGTATACCTACCTATTCATAGTAAAGCAATTTCAAGAATAATTTAAACTTCGACGAAGTAAGTTTATAATAAAATTAGATTTATGGATGAAGTGGCTAGCCGGTCGTGAGAGTATTTCAAAGCGGGGAGTGTTAAAAAACAGACCTTGTTGAATACCAGGCTCCACTACAAAAGGGCGCATAGAAAAAAAATGTTTTGTTTGGAAACACAAAGTTCACGTGATTGACCCAGGTATTTTATTGTCGGCGGAGCGGCGCCGCGATTGGCCCACCGATCGCGCCCGAGTGCGCCGCCGACTAATCACGAAGCGCTTTCCACGGCCGCGCGTCCCAAACTCAGTGTGTTTTTGACATCGGTACACGCAGTCGTGAACTTCGGAGCGGACAAACATACTTTTTATTTATAGTTTTAATCGAATAAAGTCGTGTGACGTTCGTGGATACCTGTGCAAAACCGGGATACAATAAATATGAGTATTGCTGCTCTGATCCAAGCTGCTGAATACATCGAAAGGCGCGATAGAGGTGAATTGGATTTTCTTTGTTTGAATTGTCAATCGAGTGCAGTATACGAGTACGCACACGTCAACATGGCTCCCGTCTATTTTTGCCGTGCCATAATCAGCTGATTTTGACGGAATGGCAGTGTTGTTTGTTGCAGAAGCGGAACACGGATACGCGTCGAGTTTGCCGGTTTACGAAGAGGGCCGGGCCGGAGGAAGACGGCCCAAGACGAAGAAATCGCAGGGCAGTAGGTGAGTCGAGTGCCGGTGTAGTGCAGTGCAGTGAATAGACGAAACGTTAGTGCGCTCGTGTACAATCAGTGCCGGTTACATGTTCTGCTTTTTGTTGCAGGACGACTCATAACGAGTTGGAAAAGAACAGGTGAGTTCAGTGTATATTTTTGTTGTGCGGTTGCGGCGTGAGTTACGCGTGGCGGGGCGACCTTGGCAGTGTAGGCAGGGGAAGAGTGCATGTAATGAGCGCGGGTGGGGCGGATGACGCTTGTAACTGTAACCCAGTTGGCAGGCCCGCCGCCCGGCACGGCCGGCTGACGGCAGGGTGGTTACGTCACGTCACCGGGGTCGCCTGATCTTCTCATCTGTCACCGTCCGCCGCCACATAAGTACGTGCGGTGCGGCGCACACCCATCTATCTCTGCCTGGACTCCCATGTTTATAGAATGCTGTTTGGATAGGTCAAATAGAACGTTTTGCGAGACGTCGTGCGTACGTGACATGCACACAGCACGGCTAGAACTAGCTAGGTACCTACCTATTTAACTGCGCTGAATAGAAATTCAGAACCGGTAACTAAGTAGGTAGGCAGTTATTCTCGTTTCACACAGCAATTTTAGATTGTTTTCGGTATTTAGGTACAGTCGGAGGCAATAAAACGTAGGCAGCGCACGTGTGTTACGTGGTGATTTGATAGCGAATCAAAACCTTTCTCGGTTTCGGATGCGTCGCGGTTAGCGCTTGCGGAAAGGAGTGGCGAGTTGGCTAGGATGAGAAGCCGCAAAAGACAATTCCCGTAACGAACATCCTGTCAAAACATTATTTTGGCAAGGGGGTCGATCGTTCCCCATGCTCGCCGGGGGCGGTCGTATTCGGTGAATCGATCATCAGGGGTTCTATTTTTGGTGCACTGTCGATTTGCCCAAGTTGTTCCAATAGGAAACTTGTTTTTTTATTGTCTATAAATTGTGAATAAATGACAAACCCTACCGAGTCTACTCTACCTTTAGCTCCAATTGCAATTTAAATCGTGATTCACGTCATGAACTTCGAGCCGATTATATTTGTAGGTAAATTATAATGAGTGACAATTGTCTCGTAATTTAATACAATAGCGTATTAATCAAGAGGTAGGCGACCTAGGTATTTTATTAAGTCTATTGGACAATGCATAGTCTATTGTGGACTAAATAATTTCCTTTGTTGCCATAGTTTGAGGATTTCTGAACCTTTCTTACCTAGATAGAAACGACTTACGAAAAAAATACCTAATAAGAATTTGGTTATTGTCCTAGGAATCCGGTGATAAACGTAAAAGGAATTCATATAAGTGCATATGAATTTCCACAGATCTACGCGAGATGTAGGTAGGTAGGTACCTACCTACTAGACTGATTGATGGTCACAAACATGCACGGTTCGAATATAATTTACTCAATATAAATGTACATTTTCTCTCGAGTCGTTTTATCTAACGCTCGAGAGGACTAAGTGATGAAAGCCACTTTCTCTAAACAAAAAAATGCTCCAAGCATCTGTCAAAAATACAATTTTTGACGTACTTACTTAGGTAGGTACCTACCTATCAGCCACGCCTTTGGGTTGTAGATGGTGCATTGTTCGGACAGACTTACCGGTTATTGAATGTTGTAGTTATCAAGCTACACCATCTTTATTTAAACTATTTTAATAGTTGAGTAGGTATTAAAGTGTTTATACGATCAACTGATCGTCGATAAAAATATGTTGATCGTTGAACAGCGTCAGCCAACAGCCTAAAACGTTCGCATCCGTTATGTTTATTTAATGCTGGCATTTCATTTTTATTATTTGCCTAACAGTTTTCCTTATTTTCTAGGTGAACTGGCCTCTCTCATTCATTTTTTAAATATAAAGGAGAAAGCAAAGCGCGTATTCCATCATTCCAAGCGATTAGTTACGTAACCAATAAGAAAAACTGCTGACGTAATAGTGCATTTGCACAGTACATTTACTGCTCGGAAAAACGGGCTATAGGTACTTATACAGCCTCAGGGTATTCTTTTTCTCCGTAACTGCAGGCGGGATATACACTATCTGATTTGTATGGCTAAAATGCACTCGGGCTAGACACTACACCCTCGTATTTCCGTGGCTATCGCACTCATTTGCCATCGAAATGACCCTCGGTTTAAACAGGGGCTACTAAAGCGGTATCGCTGTCGTCGAGAATTTAGGGCCGATAACGTAATACCTTTGCCTGCCCGTACGTTGTTTAGTTTTAAACTGCAGCTGTTTAACCGTGTTCATATACCACATGTTTACCACGGTCATGGTAGTTTTTACGTAGATAATATTTACGGAGCGCCTGGTATTTCATGAAATATTGAATTATTTTACTTTCACATGCACATGGAGTTTAACTGCTTTACTTACGCGACGAATGATGGTATTGCTGACAGAAACTTTGTATTTTGAAAGTGATTAAAATCTAGCTCTCTCTTTTTAAATGTTAAGTAGATAAGTGACATCTATTCTTTATTTTTAAAATTCATATTTATGGGTCGGCTGCCTGCCTTTGAGCCAGTACCTATTTCGTTGAGATTCAATCTGATAAGAAACCACCAGAATATTTTTAAAACAGTCACGCCATTAGTAACTCCTACCTACCGCTGTTTATGCAATTTTACGGATTTGTATGTGGAAACTGTCGAAGGAATACCATTGGCCAAATTGGTCCAGGCGTTGTTGAGTTATGCGCTTAGCAACACATTTTGCGATTCATTTTTATATTAAAGATTAGACCGTTGTCGGCGTACATCCAAGTTTGGCCGTCCCCGAAGAAATTTAGACAACCATTTCCATTCTTTCTGCCTACCTCCTAGAACCTACCTCCTTTCCAAAAATCTTTTCCTACGCCCATCGTTTGATCCTGTGTTGTTAGGTCACTCAGAACACTTCAGATAAGCAAACTTAATTTGAAAATTGAAAGAAACTGACGTCGCCAACCTTGACAATGATTGTCCTCTAAAATTAACATTGCTCTATCACTAGATTACGTGTTTATCTTATCTATAAGTGATGCATCGACTTTTTTGCCTTAGCCAACTTCTCAACAAGCGTTTCTAACGTCATCAGTCATCACCATACTCTCCCTTACGAAGAGATCGTTAAGTATAGTCTACTGCGTTGCTCTGATGTTGGAAAACGTTACAGATGCCTCTTTATCAGTTCTGGTACCAGGAAGCCTACCATAATTATCCTGGTTCACTCAGATTCGTATCACAACCTTATTTTACTCCTGCATAGTGATGTTAAAGAACGAATAATTGTCTTATTATTGTCTATTCCCTGTTATAATAACAAGATACAGCTTTATTGACATACCTAGCGTCATGTTTCGCAGCGTGTTCCGAAGATAAAATAATGCAAGTTATTGGGTTTGACAAGATAATATTAGAAGTAGCATAATTTATTAGGACGACATTATACGAAGGCAAAAATAATTCGATGCTGTTTTAAGCTTGTTTTAAAAGATGAAAGCTCTGTGCCCCTCACGATGTTTGCCCCTCAAATAAATAAATCGGAACAAGAAAAACTACTTTTTCCAGCAATCATACTTATAAGCATACTTCATGTATTAGACACGTCCAATTTCAACATCACTATCTTGGCTGCAGGTTATCACATCATCAACCTGTATAGCCCACTGCTGAGCTAAGGTCTTTCCTTAGACATGAGGAAGTATAAGCCACGCGAGTCTCCACGGATTAAAAGATGGTGTGGTTCTAGTGCCCGCACTGAGAGAGTTCAAGCCATCCAAGGTCACATGGCTCAAAACTTCCGTTGTGACTAAACGACGTGCCTTCCGAAACACCATGTCTCGAATGATTACTAAATCGTTAGCATCGACGTTTTCCTTCCCTGAGCTCATTATTTCTTTCATAAGGATCCTTCGTTTGTTATTATGTCGTCTCGTATCTCTACAGATCTGGGCTATCTTTGTTATCTTATATTTTAGCATGACTTTTACGTAATGGGTGAAAGAACGAATGTATAGATAGGTATATCTAAAGCGATCATATCTTCAGTATTCCTGCTTTATGACAATATAATTTTGTTTTATTAACATACTAGCGGGTGTCAGCAAGGCGATCCTCTTTATTCCCGTTTCCGTTTGAGTTTAAAAAAAAATCTTTTAGTTCCCTAAGAAACCGAACCTCAATGAAAAATTTCGAGTTCCTAGACGACAGGTCAGTAAATCGTTTAGTGCCTTCGACGACAATTTTTGGCAGTTAGGTAGCCACTAGCCTAAAACCATCTTCCAATCATACTTTCTCATGTGCGAGGAAATATCCTTAGCTCAGCATTGGGCTGTTACGGCTTGATGATGATGATTTAAGCCGTAAGGAGATATATTTCTCCAATTCCGAGGAGTTAAAAGGTTTGCGGTTTGAAATAGTTCATTCAATTGTGGGTATTGTAGTGCCTGGCTTTAGGGAAGGAAATTAAATTCTTTGTTAGGTTTCAGTCAAGGGCATCACGTCACGGGCAGTTAAGGTAAATTCAATGGTGTCTGGAATATGTTGCTAATATATAAAAATGTACGTAACTACGTTCAGGAGATTGAGGGTTTTTAATCTCTTCAATTCAGAATAGTGATGGCTCTGTTCGAAGTGCACCCACCTGTCATGTCTCGGATTCAATTCTAGGGAAAGGCATGTACTAATGAGTCTTTCGAAAAACAAACTTACGCATTTCTCAATAGAACGACGGTGAAGGAAAACTTCGTGAGGAAAACCGCAGGTTCCACAGAATTACTTCAGAGGCATGTCAAAGCAACCAGTATGGAATCACTCACCACCTGTTATTAGGGATCTCAAAAATACCTCTGCCTTACACACTCAATCCCGTACCGTGCCTACAATGCTCTGTGATATACACTTTGAGTAGTCTACACTAATGAAGACAAAAGATTAATTTCTTTTTATTGTGTAGGATCCGATATTACTGAAAAAATAAAATAAATAATGTCACGCCTTTTATCCGATATTACTGGACCGATTTAAAAAGTTATTTCCCTAATCGAAAGCTTACTTTATGGGAGTAACACGGGATATTTTCCCACTGGAACGGGACTTACGTGGGTGAAATCGTGAAGAACAGCTAGTCCGATAATAGAAACTGATCACATAGTGACACGTCGGAATATGCGCGCGGTGCATTTGCCGACCAATTTTTCAATCTGCGGTCTGCTATTTAGACCCTGGCATTTTACAATTGTGTTGTTTAGCCATTTATTCTGCTGGGGGACAGGGATTCTGGGTCGGGTGTTGCTGTGCTATTTATTATGATGTGCGTATCGTCATTACTAACCCGTATGGTTCGTTCGTGACATAAATCTTGCTGCTGTCTGTATACCTGTATAGATTCGATTGCTGTCTTGCCTATTTCATACTCATTTGGCATAGATCTTGTGCAGGACAATTATAACTCATGCTAAGCAAGCTTTCCATTCGTAATTAAATTTTTCAAAAAGACCCCTTAGTTTCGAAGCCTATTATCACTAAAATATATACAAATATGTAAAATCTTTTCTCTTTATCGAGTGTTGATGATTTTAGTGCAAATTACATGTTTTTCAATTAATCTACTAGAGTGCCTTGTTAGACTATTGACCTTTCTAAAGTGTATTTTTTATAAATAAAATAAATAAAAAAAAAATAAAAAAAAAAAATTTATTTTGTATTTTTTATACTTACAGAAAATAAATGATTTTAACTTTTTTTTGTTTAAAAATCCAAAAAGCAATCAATGGTTCAATAATACATTAACCCACGAAGGTATTGTGATAGCAAATTATTATAGACCACACATGCCTGTTACTAGTAACTCTTCATGAGTTGGAGACCACAAAATGGAGGTGAAAATATTGCTAGCATGCGAGCTACGGCATGTTCAAACGTGCCAGTAGCTGTCACGCGAGTTGTCGCCGTCAGGCTAAAGAAAAATCGCACGGTTTCAGACCTTTTAGCATCTAGCTGCTAGTGTTCTTCTATAGAAACTGTCAGGCTGACTGACTGACTGTTCGATCAACGCACAGCTGAAACCGCTGGGTTTAGAAGCATAGAAAGTTTGCACAAAGGTTTAACATGACCTGAATCACCTGAATGCATAGACATGTCTATGCCTGAATGATAAAAAGGGATTTCTGGAAATTTTGCACGCGATTAGCGGGGGCAACCATGATTGGCCTGTTACTTGCTGGCAGAACCTTGATACATCCTTTTTTTTTCAAGTTTTCTTTTTCTTAATTACAATAACTCTCATTTGTCATTTCGAAGCAAGCAAGTGTGACAGGGTACTAATTTGTTCAGCTTCGTTAGGGCTACGTTCAAGACTTACGCGGGGTTAACAGCCAATATTATTTGGACCTCAAACTCAAAATTCTTTTATATTTGAAGATAAAAAATATTCTTCGAAACGTCAATAGTCTAATAACAAGGGACTGTAAACTCGTCCATGGAGGTTGGGGCTTATACTCAATCCAAGATTTAAAGATTGGGTTTACATGACAACCCCATCATGTAATTGTGTAACCCCAATCTTCAAACCAGCGGCGTATTTCGTAAATCTGTCGTATATTTTCTTTTTAGCAGGCTATAAAGTTTTTATTTTATTTTGGTGTCCTTCTAACATCAAACGCGGAATTTTCTTTGAATTTCCTTGTCATAATATTCGTCTTCCTTTTCGTTATTAGAGCTTGACTAATTTTACGTACACATTTTCCAGTCGGTTGTTCTCGAAGTAAGTTTGTTTTTCTGTAATTTTTAGAGATTTCTTATTATTTCCATTGCTGTTCACCCGACTGCACCTAGTATGTATGTGAGCTATTTCGTTTGGGTTGCCTAAGATTAGGTAGTCTTCATATCCGGATTTAGTCTACATTGATTACTTAAAGCAATGTAATTGGTTTTCATTTTTCAACCGACTTCAAGAAGGAGCAGGTTATCAATTCGACTGTTTTTTTTTATGTTTGTTACCTCAGAACTTTTGACTGGGTGAACCGATTTGGATGATTCTTTTTTTATTTGAAAGCTGGTGCTTCCAGATTGGTCAAGTTCTGACCATGGCATCCATGAGAAAACCCTAAAAGTCTTAAATTTGCATTAAGTATGTGCGCGACAAATGGACGGATACTTCAATATCACGCCAACCGATTTCGATTATTCTTTTTTTAACCGACTTCACGAAAGAAAGAAAGAAAGAGGTTCTCAATTTGACATTTAAAATTCTCAATTTGATATTTAAAAAAAAACTCTGTAGATATTTAAAATCTCTAGCCTTTTCTCCGAGGGGGTAGGTTTTCTGGAAATACCCACGTTTCACCAGTATATTCTTTGGACTCTTAAACGTGATAGGTGGTGAGCCCATCGTCGGACTGGGCCTGTAACCCATGGGAACTGCGGGTTTCCTCACGACGTTTTCCTTCACCGTCGAGCGAGTGACAAATATTAATCTTTTTTAAAAACTCATTACTATTAACCAGGATTCGACCCCGAGCCTCACGAATGAGAAGCAGGCTCCTTAAAAAACATTATTGGGATTTGACGTTATAGGACGAGTTCTTTTTAGGACCTCTTCTGCATTTGTCCATTTCTTACTATGCCCACTTCTGGTTATGACTATTTCTGTTTGTGACCAATTCTGTATTCGTCGACTTCTGGATTGGTCGACCCTCGGTACAGCCAGCATTATAGCTCTTGTATAGCAACTTAATCTATTCTTGTGTGTAAATATGTATATAAATTTCTGGTATCTCGGAAACGGCTCTAACTTTCGATGAAATTTTGTATACACATACAGTTTTGCGTTTTAAGTTCAACTGCATAGTTGAATTACAAGAAAAAATACGACAAAAAGTTAAAAAAATACCTGAAAAAAATTTAAAACAATGATATACTTAACTGAATTTGATTTTTTGAACTAAGTGAACTTTTTTATATTAATTACAATTTTGCTTTAAGTATAAATAAATAAATAAAGACCAAAAGTAAGATAAGTAATATTTATGTTAAACATTGAGTTTAAGTTTGAGTTTTTGTTTGATTATTTATTTCATAAGATAAGTTGTTTTTTGTTCATTGAATAAGTAGTTGTTGTTTTAATGTTGTAGTACAATTGAAGTTTTACTTTAGCAATAATTTAAAATACAAGTTTATTTTTAAAAATAATTTTATTTTTAATTTTACATCTCTAAAGGTTCTGTCTGTCCAACTGTCCGGGGTGGTTTATACGGCCAAAGGTAATTTTCCAACTCTCATGCACATGCTGGCTGTACCGAGGGTCGACCAATCCAGAAGTCGACGAATACAGAATTGGTCACAAACAGAAATAGTCATAACCAGAAGTGGGCATAGTAAGAAATGGACAAATGCAGAAGAGGTCCTAAAAAGAACTCGTCCTATAACGTCAAATCCCATTATTGTACAATCCTATATCGATGAAGCGAGCAATAGCATAGCAAACGGTCACGATATCAGTTCGCCTCAGATACAGACTGACAGGCGCCTGCGCATGTTGCGTCATCGGATAGTGTCAGTATGAAAAGGTTAATGATTTATTTATTTAAGTCTTCCACTTTGTGATTGTCACATAATAATTAAGTTACATTATAATGACTGCGCTCGTTATTTATTGCTTGTAAATTGACTTAATTTTAATACAAAGAAATATATACGCCAAACAATAAATTCTATTTGTAATTAAGTATAAAATTATTATTACTTATTGGGAATGTTTGATATTATTATTTTAGCGTTTATTTTCCTGTTTTTTTTTGAATACATACTAACTCGTAATTAAATAAGTGAGTTGGTCAGTATAATTATAATATTGAAAACAATGTAATACCTTATTAAAGACATAAAATATGATTTTTTACTTCATTGATAAGAGCAGTCTTTGTAAAACACCGCAGTTATTAAAAAAGTTATATTTGGTTAATCCTGGATTCTACAACATACAATAGAAGTAAGTTTAACTTCGAATCTCTTGAATAAAGACGAGATTAGAATTACAGAACAGTATTTACTCTGCTAAAGTTATAATCAAGATTTCCCACGCAAATCTGTAATTTAACATAACGAGCGCTCTTTCGAATATCTAATAGATTTATTTCTTCGTGTATTTATCGAACTACACAAAACTATTTTCCATATTCTGAACTGCTAGACACGGCAAACGAAATTCTTCTTTCCATTGGTTTTGGAATCGCTTATTTGTAATTCATTACTTGTATACAATTGTACACAATTCTATAATCACTACATAGTATAAAACAAAGTCGCTTTCTTTGTCCCTATATCCCTATGTCCCTATTTATGCTTAAATCTTTAAAACTACGCAACGGATTTTGATGCGGTTTTTTTTAATAGATAGAGTAATTCAAGAGGAAGGTTTTAGTAAAAGCATTGCACCCGCGCGAAGTCGGGGCGGGTCGCTAGTAAAATATATAATAATAATATGGTAATCAATATGATATAGTTATGTGTACTTAAATATATCTTGTACCCACATACCTATATTTAAGTAATTATATGCTATGGTATCTATGTATTTATAACTTATCTATGTCCCGTCTATCGACGGTGATGATACCGTGTATTGATGATGATTATAATAATTATGTATATAAGTACCTTAATTCGTTATTGACTTTCGTACTCCTTTATTTATTTTTTCATCCTAAATATGCCCATTCTACTATTTCTTTTTCATTCATCATTGGGTATCACTTTTATATTGGTGTACAATGAAGAGTTTTTATTTACTTATCCAATCAGGTATTTTTTTTAAAGATAAGCTTATAAGTATATTGTTACCTTGCTGCCGCGGGAATTCGCTACGCGACCGAAAATATTACCTTCTTCCTGGTGCCATCGGGTAAACACTACGTTTCAGTGTCGTATTTGGGAGAGTTGCGTAAATTTTGCAGCGCTTTAATGGTTTCCTTGGTAACAGTCGATAAGCATCACGTGACTTTCGTAGAATGATATTCTATTCAAAAGCCCTTCACATCTATTTCATTTCAAAGATCTTCAAGCAAAATTTATTTACATAAACAAAAACCAAATCCTGGTCGTTGGTAAGCTCATCTCTTGTAACGGCTGGAAGGATTTGAGCTAATTTTTTGTTTTTTTAGGGTTTCGTACCGAAAGGGCCAAAACGGGTACCTATTACTAAGACTTCCTAAGGCTGTCCGTCTGTCCGTTTGTCTGTCACCAGGCTGTATCTCAAGAACCGCGATAGCTAGACAGTTGAAATTTTCACAAATGTATTTCTGTTGCCGGTATAACAACAAAATACTGAAAACAAACAATATTTAAGTGGGGCTCCTATACAACAAACGTGATTATTTTGCCGTTTTCATAGATAATGTTACGGAATCTATCGTGCGCGAGTCCGACTCGCACTTGGCCGATTTTTTTTATTATTCCTCATAGTCCAGAGCGTAGAGCATTTTTCTATGTCATTTTAAAATATATAATAATATAATATAATCTCACGCCTTTTTATCCCCGAGGGGGTAGGCAGAGGTATTCAATTACTGGATATACCCACATTTCACGAGATACATTGGACCCGTAAACGTGATAGGTGGTGAGCCTATCGCCGGACCGGGTCTATTTACACATGTCTCAGAATTAATTCTGAGACCTGCGGGTTTCCTCACGATGTTTTCCTTCACCGGCGAGCTAGTGATAAATATGTACGTAAGTTTTTCTGAAAAACTCATTGGTACATGCCAGGATTCGAACCCGAGCCTCACTGATTTTCGGCCGGCTCTTTAACCGTCCGGGCTATCACTGCTCACATTTTATCACATTTTTAAAATCTGAATCGAATAACGTCTGTCAAGTGAGGTAAAAAAAGAAGCATGGAAACATTACTTGAAAACGATTCCCATTACGAACTTGCTTCTATTATAATGAGCAGTGGGAAGGCAATGCAAATGGAGGAAATAAATCAATTTACCGAACAACTTCCACAATTGTAACGAGCTCGATTGTTACGCTATATTCTTTCAGCAATACTGACTGAACGGATAGCATGAAAGACTTGCTTTTCGCGTATTATACACTCTTAATAAAAGCCGGCCAAGTGCGCGTCGGTCTCGCTTACAGGATTCCGTACAAATTGTAGGTATACCTGTGTAAATAATTCGTTCATCACATGAATGTGTAAGGGGTTAGGTATTGTATTAACTACTAAGAAATTGTGTTGGATTTTTGCAAAATATGCGCTTGCAGGGATATTGCAGCTTTCCATTGGTGAAAGAATTTTTGAAATCGGTCCAGTAGTTTTTGTGTTTATTCGTTAAAAACATACTAAAATACAAATGTTTCCTCTTTATAATATTAGTGTAGATAGAATGAAAAATAATGAATCAATGCTAACAAAATTCTAGCTGCAACGTACCTACCTATCAGCGTAGCTCTCGCCAAGTGTCGTGAGATAAGAAACTTAGTTCCAAAAACTCCTTAACATTAGCCAAATACCCGTATTTATATAAAGAGGACCGAAGAAGGTGCAAAAAATTGACAAAGTTGCGTTTTCTATTTTTATAACTCGACAAAAGTAGGTTTGCTAGACGTTTTGTCGCCTACGACGTCACGATGCGGTCTGAAACACGAGATGGCATTGCGACTACCAAGGTATTTTGCCACTGTCATCGGTAAACGAACCTTAATGCCGGTGAATTAAGTCCGAGTTCCTTTACTATTATTTCTACCAAATGCAATTAAATACGGCAAGAGTATTGTTTGTTACTTGCTACGATCTTGGATTCATTTAGTTTTGAAATTAAAACACATTTTATATCGGATCCTATCCGAATCATCACTATTTGTGTGTATGTCATAACATTGGCCTGAGTTTTGTGACTTGTGCCAATCAGGTGACCATTTTAACTAGAGAATTATACCATTACTAGCGACCCGCCCCGGCTTTACACGGGTACAATGCTAACACTAAAACCTTCCTCTTGAATCACTCTATCTATTAAAAAAAACCGCATCAAAATCCGTTGCGTAGTTTTAAAAATTTAAGCATACAAAGGGACATAAAAACATAGGGATATAGGGACAGAGAAAGCGACTTTGTTTTATACTATGTAGTGATTGATAGTGATTATTATTCGTGTTAGGCTCGAACAAGACGTTATAGTTTGTTAATTATGAAGAGAAATACATTATAGATCAAGCCCAACTGTGGGTAGTTACGGGAGACTCAACGTAAAGCCGGTTGTACGTGCTACCGACCAATATTGGTTACATTTACCGACAATTACTGGGCCTTTCCTGTAGTCGGATAGTTGTAATTTTATATTTTAATGAAAAGTTTTGTACAAAAAGGTTTTAATTTGTGTTTGTTTCAGTTTTTCAAATATGTACCTACTTGATTACATACAACCTAGGGGGTTGGATTCGATTCGAGAAACGCTTGCATCAAATTTACCGACAATTTTTGTCTCTGGTACCTATAACGTCACGTAGCGTCTGTACAATAGTATCAGACCAGTTCATGTTGCCGATAAATAAGTGCAGGAAATAGCAAGTTAAGTAGGCTGCAATTATGAGTATAGCCAGCCATTACCCGCTGAGTGGATGATAGTCTGTTAACATATCGACGTTATGTCATAGTTACATTATAAAACTACCACAGCGTAGCTTATTTGAAACATCTATGTTAGTGCTATTATTTATTCTGTGCTATGTCTGAGTAGCGATCGTAAATCTGGTATGTAACCGTGAGAGTGTGTACTACCAGCAATGGAATAAGTACTTTCAACCTCCGGAATAAGGCGTGAATGTAGTGTGTAAAGGTCGCAGACAAATCAAATGGATAACGGATAAGCACCGCCTCGGCCGCCCTTCAGTATTCTTTGTACGAAATTCCCTATAACAACGCACACTAATCGGCACACTGAACGGAGCTCGCAACAGTATACAGAATTACCCTTAAACGATATAATCTAATGAAAGAAGAGTAACGAAAGAGATTTATGGTGCGAATGTTGAAGGATGCAAGGAAAGAGGACGCTCCAAAAGGACGTTCACGGATCAAATTTGTGACGCCCTTCAAAAAGTTGGTGTCCAGAGTGCGAAGAATAAAAGAGTGTGCATGAAAAGGCTTATGGATGTGAAGGAAGCGAGGGAAGTGTGCGGAGATCGGGCAAAGCGGCGATCCATCGTATCTGCCTACCCCTGTGGGAAGAAGGCGTGAGCTGTATGTACTTAGATCCGTTCCCGAGTTGACATATGAGCTACCTTTAGTTTTGAGAGTGAGCGAGTACATTAAATAGACCAGATGGGCAATGTACGTGTTTAAGAAACGCCAAATAAAGAGTACCCGAAACCGACAAGCGCACATGAGTCGTGTCATAGATGTGTAGCGACACCTAGCGGTACTACACAGAACTAACTACACGGCCAGTTCTAAACCGCGCTATCGAAGTGTGCTCATCACTTTGTATAAATACAACTGTCCAACATCAACCGTTGGACCGCGGGTCTTAGGCACGATCATCTCGCCTAAAAGATCTTCCCTTTTCATGATGTAGGAGCATTCCACCTCCGCTCCTTGCCGTGCATGAAGCGCGAGAGATCCATCAGTTTTGTAGCAAGTGTCCCATTGTCACTGTCTACTCCTAGATTATGTGTGACGTCACCTGTTTTGCATGCTCGTATCCTCTTTCCGTCATAACGTAATATCGTTTTCGAAAGGAAGCTATAAAATGCAAATGAAATGTCACGATTATCAATATAGGTCATAGAAGTAGATAAGCTAGATGCTCTAGGTATTACACATGGAGATGTTATGCAAACATGTGTAGTTTGTCGTTATGCAAAAGCATCTGAGGGGAATGTCTATATTATACTAGGTTTGGTCCGCGACGGCGCTTGCCTCGACTTTTTTTGCAAAATTTGTAAAGCAGCACGATGGATTGCGTTGTGCTCCGTACTCTGCTCGTAATAAGGTAGTTGTAAATTTAATTGCGATAGGGGGTGGGTAGGCAGAGGCATTCCATTTCTGGATATACCCACTATTCACAAGATGTTCTTTGGTCCCCTTAAACGTGATAGGTGGTGATCCCATCGCCGGACCGGGTCTTTTACACATGTCTCAGAATCAATTCTGGGATTTGAGGGTCTCCTCACGATGTTTTCCTTCACTAGTGATAAATATGTGCGTAAGTTTTTTAAGAACTCATTGGTACACGCCCTTATCGGAATAGGAAATACTCACATACTTATCTATTACTTGTACTTTATACTATACTAGCGACCCGCCCCGACTTCGCACGGGTGCAATGCTAACACTAAAACCTTCCTCTTGAATCACTCTATCTATTAAAAAAAACCACATCAAAATCCGTTGCGTAGTTTTAAAGATTTAAGCATACAAAGGGACATAGGGATATAGAGACAGAGAAAGCGACATGTAGTGAGTGATCCTCCTAGCGCAGTCGAGCAAAAACACCAGAATTTTCTAAACAGAACGTCAGCTAAAATAAATTGCACGTTGTTACGAAGGCCTGAGAAACCTCGCTTACATATAGTAGATAACTAGTTTCCATCTAGCCTTATATGGATAAGCAGAAATAATCTTTGCGGTCCTTGTATTAAAGTACCTTATTGCTACAAGAATCTCGTGTAGGGGAATAGGGTTGTCTGTGAGATAGTTGGAGAAGTTACGGGACTTTAAATAAACCCAATATTTGTCACTAGTTTGAATAACAGAAAACTTTATATAATAAGTGGAGGCGTGAGCTGTATGTATGTATGTATGTATTTATATAATACGTACATTATGTTAACGTATTTCAAAGCGGTGTATTATTGAAACGATTGAGCCAAAATTTTAATTAATATAACTGATCTTATAATGTTGATTGTATTAGCATTTGTACTTATATTTCATGGTTTGGTTGTCAGATATCTGTAAAACCCTTACTGTAATTTTTGACAAAGATTTTACTTTATCTAGCCGAGAGGGACAATAATATCGAAGATGGAACTATCTTACACAGAATAACGAATAAAGCGGATTGTAGATATTTGGGTTACCTTTATAACACCTCCGAAAAACAGATTATAATTGAGTTAATACACTACCATAACTACTTGTATCTGCCAACTGAAAACATACTTTTTTTTTCATTATTTGATAGAATATTCGTCGTAGTAACACATTCAGTGAAAGTGTGTAGAAAGACAGACAGACGGCGTGTAGAATCCTACTTATACTTATTATAAACGCGAAAGTTATGGATGTTTGTTCCTCTTTCACGCAAAAACTAGTGAACGGATTTTGATGAAACTTTACAGTTATGTAGCTTATACATCAGAATAACACATAGGCTATATTTTATCCCCGTATTCCCACGGGAACGGGAACTACGCGGGTGAAACCGCGGGGCGCTGCAAGTTATTAATAGGATCTTAACAACTTCCAAATACAAGACAGAGTACAGAGTATATTAAATTCAACCTCGTTTTGTAGAATCTAGTGCACAAACGGGAATTGAGACATCCCGGAGAAAACGGGTAACAACCCTAGCGGCCTATGCGAGCACTCAACTCTGTATGGGTCCATTACCCCTGGGACCCTAATAAACTCGCAGTATGTATGGCACAACTTTTTTACTTCGCCATGTATAGCCGGGAGATGCATGAACTTTTTAATGTAGCTTCCGTGTGGAAACGTTATTGATAACGAGAGCGGTTGACGTTTCAAAGTCGCGTTCTTTTGTTTTTTGTTCTTTTTCTCGAATTTGAAACGAACGCTGTGATAGGCCTGTTTAGCGAGGCGCATGATCGATCCTGGGCTTCGGCCAATGAGCTTTTCAAACACTTAGTACATGTTTAATACTAGGTCTACGGTAAAGACAAAACAACATGAGGAAACTTAAAGTGTATTTGAATGCCTAGTCAAATGAGTTACTTATTATCTGTCAAAACGGAAATTTGTTACTGAGTACTGAACTTTGACGTCATAACTGTAGTACCTAATTGCATAACTTTTTTAATTGTTATATTATATTAAAATTAGCTATAATGGTAAAATCAAAATTTAAATCCATTTTAGAGTTGTTTTGGGATAAGCTTTATCTTAAATGATTACTCGCAAGTCGCAATTTAATTTTGATACAGTCAAATACCCTATGGATCCGGCGATGGACTCTCCCTATCTGTCAAAAAATACGCTTATTTTGAAACTAAGCGACCCCGCTTTCGCCTCTGTTTAAACGCACTTATTGTACGACATCACATTACAAATCTTTAAAATTCTCGGACTACTAAAATATGCATGTATTATACATATAAACCTTCCTCTTGAATCACTCTGTTCATTGATTGTAAACCGCATTAAAATCCGCTAGTGTACATACGACTTTGATTTATACTCTGTAAAGATGAAAATGTGTATATAGGTACTTCAAGAAATAAAAGACATAGCACAGCCGTCAGAGATTAGGCGTCAGAACATTTTGTTAAATATAAATTCTACAACAATCGCAAAACTTGCACTGCGACTTGTTACGCCAGACGTTTTCAAAATGGCTCATTATCATTACGCACTGTGAGTCAACGAACCCGGCACGTGTCGAAACGGCCACGCAATGTATTACGTTTTGTATTCAATTTAAATTCGTAAGACACATCTAGCTGGGATACTGTGTCAGAGGGTCGTTGAACTTACGCCGATCGGTACTTAGGTAGGTATTATATTGTTATATAACAATTTGTGTAATTTTGCGTAGATAGTGGCGCGTGTAAGAAATTTTATTGATACAAGTTTAATAAAAACAGAAGGTCAATGCCTCATTACTTTTTTTTCAGCATTCACCTGCCTAGGTATAGGTGTAGGTAGAGATACAAAGCAACACTTTCGGTGTGGAATGTGAAATACGTATTTTATTATATCGGATCAAAAAGTACATACACCTTTATACCTCATTTTACTCGTACAGCAATGTACAACTTTGAAACTTTCATTCTTAAGACTTATGTCTTGGACTACATACCCTATCGTACAAAATAAAAAGCTGAAACAATAAAAGGCTACTCAACTGACATTCTTATATCTCCACTAACGGAAGCAAAGAACCTTTTTAGGGCGGATGCGTTGGAACGCGGCGGAAAATTGGGAATTGTCGGCTAGGGAACGTTCGCATGTCTCTTTAAAATTATAATTTAGTTAATTTAGTTTAAATCCTTTATTGCTTCAAGTAAAATAATACACTTAGAAACGTGAATAGTCTAATATAAAGGGCCTGTAAACTATTCCTTGGAGATTGGCTGAATAGAAACAGCAACCTATCTTCACTGACGAGTTTCTGGTTCCATATGCAGTAAGTACCCTAAGAAATACTACCAATAAACTCAAGGCCATTTTATTAAGTACTTTTACGTTAATTATTATAATCACCGTCGCCAGCGATTCTGTCTAGGTTATTGGAGTTATTTATTTTACGGGACTATCTTCCCGCGGAATTACGTCAAGATGGATTCACTGCCTTAGGCGTGGACAGGTTACAGAGTTACTTCCGCATTTATAATATTAGTAGGGATTTACAATAAAAGCCGGTCTATGTTTCAACAAGTTTATTCTTTCGATCATAACCGCCAAAACATCTCTGCTGTGTGATCACACATAGCCTGTATTACAGATCCTTAACCAACGAAACTCCGCTTGAGGACGTTAGAAAGAGATGCCTCTATGAGTTGCATAAAGCTTTCCCTTGCCCTTCTTATTGTGTTAAAGCTTAATGCGTGAGCATGGTTCTGTAGTGGCCCGAGTCCGCCATATGCATAGGTTTCTTAAAAACTTTGATCAGATACCCAAATTCATTCACACCATTAACCATTATAGTAATCATTGAACATTGTATCACGTCATCGCTTTGCTTTTAATTAGTTCGGAAAATTGATCTCGAGTCCGTGGACGTCTTTATGTCTGCTCGAGGGGACACAACCGGAACGGAGCGGCTACGGCGGAACGACGGAATTTCCGCCACGGTCCGCCCGCTGGTGTACCACGGCCTCAGAAATCTCGCTCTCGTAAATACGACCTTTTTATGACAAGGAATCATCAGAACGTTATTGTTGTTCGGTATAAAGACATGGCCCTTTGTCGAGCAGGATATTGAATTTTTGAACTGGATCTTTTGGGCGAGATAGCCGGTATTTCTCCGAATATTCTCTTTCCTAGAAAAATATGCGGGTTTATTAGCATTCTTGTAAGAGACGTTTCTAGATCAACATTTGGAA
This sequence comes from Ethmia dodecea, assembly GCA_963855545.1. Classification (NCBI taxonomy): domain Eukaryota; kingdom Metazoa; phylum Arthropoda; class Insecta; order Lepidoptera; family Depressariidae; genus Ethmia; species Ethmia dodecea. The sequence goes on from OY979448.1 coordinate 1,993,003, forward strand.
TTTTCCGCTTGTTATTATACCTTATGTGTGCCCTTTGACCGGTCAAGACGTCTGAATATTTTGTGCGACCTGACTCTTTTCTGCATTCTTGCTTTCGTTCTTTGACCTTCTCTTGGGTACCATTGGGCAACTATTTGTTTTACCCTCTTATAATAATATGTCCCGACCATTGTAGCCTTTCGATTTTTAGAGATATATCTCGGAGCTTGGTCTCGTGCCGTTCTGGTCATGTTGTCAGACCATTGTCGTTGACAAATTTTAGAGTGTAGGTATATTCGACGCATATTCGGATACTCATACAGTTTCCACCGCTTCTCGAGAGAGTTATGCCGAAAATATTCCTCTTCAAAAGGGGTAATATGACAACTTATAAGGAGAATACAGGGGGAGTCAAACTCCGCAATAAATCAGAGCATCCTTTATTTATTCACTGGCTTTGCTAGTAGACGATAGAGGATGACAATGCTATTGTCGTTATCGGTGCGCCTGTCGCTTTTAGTCATGTTTTTAATACATAAACAATACTAACTTACTAGGTACAGATCGTGTTGAATCAGTTTTTTTCCCGTTCATTACGTAATTTAAGGAACCTTTGAGCAAAAATTTATTGCCTCTAGATCCAGCGATTTCGGCTGTAGGTACATTGGCCCATTCATCCTGCCTTAAAACCTTAGGAATATTAAAAAAAAAAATTCAAGCCTTTCATCTCCGAGGGGGTAGGCAGAGGCATTCCATAACTGGACACATCCACATTTCACGAGATACATTGGACCCCTCAACGTGATAGGTGGTGAGCCCATCGCCGGACCGGGTCTATTTACACATGTCTCAGAATTAATTCTGAGACCTGCGGGTTTCCTCACGATGTTTTCCTTCACCGTCGAGCTAGTGATAAATATGTACGTAAGTTTTTAAAAACTCATTGGTACATGCCAGGATTCGAACCCGAGCCTCACTGCTAGGAATATGATTGCACTGCTTATTTGAAGTAAACTGATTCCTGGTATTGTAGTAACTATTTTTAACCCTCGACCCAAAAAGAGAGGGGTGTCATAAGTTGAACTTGTCTGTCTGTGTACCTGTGTATCTGCCTGTGGTATCGTAGCTCCTATCGGATGAACCGATTTTCGTTTAGTTTTTTTTGTGTCATATATAATTTTATACCGAGTGTTTAATGAAAATCTGTTCATCCGTTTGTGTTTATAAGCATTCATTGTGTCGGGGGTTTTATATTTTTTAAATTTAATGTTATATTATAGTATGTTACAAGTTTTATATCGCATTTGTAACTAATAGAATGCATTATTGCAGCCAATGCTAAGTAAGTGATTTCATTATTAAAGTATTAATCACTTACTTTATATGCGGAGACTACTTTCCAGGTGATACTTAACCTACAAATGTGCAAATGCAGAACGTAAGTAGTAAGCTACCTAGTTATGGGCTGGTTAATAAACGTCTTTATAAGGCTGGTGGTTCACCGAGAGGGGACGTGTCCAGACCAATAGGGTAGTTGACTGCCTAGTCAAATGAGCTACTTTTTAGGCTTCCGTACTCAACGGTAGGTATCCGTACCATGTTTTAGACATATAATGTACTTCTAAAGATATGGTCATATAACCTCAAATACTTGTTCGGGTCTATATCTTTCGAGGTAGCTTGCAAACTGAAACGGAAACATTACGTACCTTACGTATTCACGAGTACTAATTGTTGGAGCTGTAATATACTGTGAATGTCCTTTATTTACGGAGCTATAGGTGGTGCTGTAAAGACGTCATTCTGGCAGAGCCACCAATGTGCCTGTATATCTTTAATTCCACGAGGAATTGAGTTTACGTTCTGCTCTCTTTCTAAAATTACGAAATAGTAAGAAATCGTCGTGTAGCCCAAATGCAGAAATATGTCATACTTTCCGAGTTACACCGGGTGCTAGAAAAACGTCATTCTGGCAGCACCACCAAACCCCCCCTATATCTCCTAAACCGGGAGGGTACGAAATAGTCTTGGATTTCGAAGTACGAAATTGGGTACGTAACGTATATCTTGTGCATATGCCAAACAGAAGCCGTGGCGCTGCTAGGATGATACAAACATTAACTTGCATGGGTGTGAATTCTGTAAATTGTGCCAGCTTTTGTTACCATCTTGCAAGGCCCTCAGTGTAAACGCAGCCTAACGCACTTATGTTTATACACCGCGTTTTCTAGAACCCTATTTGGCGTAGAAAAGATGCGAGCGCATGTGGTTTACCATCGCGTTGTTGAGGCTTTATGGAAACTGTCTAACCACAGTGCCTATTTCGGCGCATGCGTGTGAACGGAACATCAGGGATATTGGATAATATTAAAAGGTAATTTAAAATCAAGTGCAAATGTTTTAAGGGCATAGAAAGAGAACAGTTTATAAAAAAAAAAATTACAACAAAAAATATTTAAACCCTCACTACCGCACTAAAACGCCACTTTTGACGTCTTCTTTTATTTACTTATTTATTTTGATATTTTTGCCCAATTTTTGATTTGGTAGTGTGCGTGTTTGTTTACGTACAGTTTTTTTTAATAATCGATGTTATCTAGTAAAGTAGCGCATGAAAAATAAAAATCAATGGCGAAAACAGTTCCTTTCTAATATTTTTTGGATCTACCCTTAAAATAAGCACTTAATTTAAAATAACCTTATACCTACATGGTCATTTAAGACTAGGTACAAATATATAGGATTAACCAAAGAAATTATATATAGAAAGAAGTAGATATGTTACTAGAGCACGGAAAATGAGGCCGACAAATGTAGTTAATTAACCACATTTTATTTAGTCGCATTGTATTTCAAGTCGTATTTTAAGCGCAACAGATAGCTCTCTTTTTCTTTATTATTCGTTCCGTATCATCTTTCCCCGTCATTGTTGTATCCTATAAATACGCTAAGAAGTAAGTATGTACATGTTGTAGCACACTCGTAGGGAATCAATTTTAGCAGTATGAATATAACTCATCCTTACTTTAATATCTTTGGGATTAACATTGTTCTTTTCTGGTCGATGTAAGTATGCCTAGGTCGTCCTCTACCGACTTGCCCATTCACAACACCTTTGTATATTTGTCTCGTTAAGCGCCTTTCATTCATCCGTTCAATATGACTAAACAACCTCAGCATTCCTTTACATTCAAACAAGTACATTCGTTAGAAAAACCAACAGACTGGGCTAAATAGGCAAGGAGTTTGGCTTGGCATAAAGCTGAGGGTAGGTTTTTATCAAAATCAATCAATTGTGGGACCTGCGGGTTTCTTCACGATGTTTTCTTTAACCGTCGAGCTAGTGATAAATGTGTACGTAAGTTTTTAAAAACATTTTTTGTACATGCCCTTACCAGGATTCGTACCAGGCACCCATGAGAATCACGCTCACTAACCACAGGGCAAATTTGATTTATATAACACCGAGCAGCGCGGTTTCACCCGCGCAGTTTCCGTTCCCGAGGGAATACGGGAATAAAATATACCCTATGTTACTCCCTGATAATGTAGCTTTCCATTGGTGAAAGAATTAATAAAATCGGTTTAGTGGTTTAGGCGTGAAAGCGTAAAAAACACACTAAGTCACTGGCATTTATGTTTATGTAACAATGTCTATGCAAGAATACTATGCCAATTTTGTTGATTGTATGTAATACAATACGACATCATCGAATCGATGTGAAAATATAGACAGTTCCGCAACACTTGGTACAGTCTGCCTGCTTATAATAGCTTTGCTGCGAACCACCACGTGTGTATGACTAATTGACGTATCGATCGTAGAAAAGACGGGCTGCATAATCGCGACTGTTTATTAAATGATAATACCTTTATTCCTGACTACAACGCCTATATTATAAATGTATTACACCTACTACTACGTTGTGGTGTTATGAATGACGGTGAAGCAGATTTCCTCTGCCACAGTGTTATATGACAGCAATTACTCAATTTTGTATAATTAATCGATTATGGAAAGAGTAAAATAATGTAGTATGAAATCTATACTAATATTATAAAGATAAAAGATTTGTGTATGTTTGTATCTTTGTTACGAAAAGACTCAAAAACTACTGAATCGTTTTTAAAAAATCTTTCGCCAATGGAAAGCTAGAATATCCCTCAGTAACATAGGCTATGTTTTATTCCTGTATTCCAAACGGGAACGGGAGCATGTGACACCGAGCAGAACCGTAGCTAGTATGAAATTAAAATTATAGTCTGCCAATTACTGATTGACTGATTGATCAAGGCGCAACCGAGACTGCTAGATCTAAAAATATGAAATTTTGCACAAATATTCCTTGAAGAAAGCTATGATAGGAAATGTTCCTCATAGAAATAAACATGACCCAAGCGCACCCGCTTGTTTTATTATAAAAAAAATCTGGATGAAAAGCAGCTCAAGACATCAGAGCACCGGTCCTCCTTGACTTTTGGCGCGAAGCCCGCGGCGTTTGCACGATCTTAAATTTTGTTGCGCGTACATCGCGACCGGTTGAAATCGCAAGTGAACGGGCTGCACAGGCGGCCTTGATGCCTTTTTTCTCGTTACGATATTCGGCGATCGGATGACGTAATTCGCTTAGGAGATTGTGTAAATTGATCCTATCTTTGCCGCGGGGAGATTTGCAAATTCAATTTGGTGTATCTTTTGTTTTCGTGCAAATATGCCACTGTTTTTTCGTGTGTAAACATTGGAGTTGAATAAATACATAGGAGTTAGGTGTCAACAAATACAATCTGATATTGCTTTGACTTAAACTTAAAAACCCGGAAATCGTCCATGTTGAACGATTAAACTTCTTATTAAAACCTTACTTTCACAACCGACCTTAATAAACAAAAGTGTGAAAGAGACGAGGTATTTATCCGAAATAAGACTATTCCTTTGACACGCGAGACCAAGATACAGGACTGCATTATGTGAGTTTCTGACTCAAAAGAAAGTTATATCCAAATTAATGTCTCAAAGAAATAATGATCCGAAGTTAGTTGTCTATTCCCATTCTCGCCGTATCGTAATCAAAAGATTTCAATATCTCCAATCCGCAGAACTAAATGGGAACTTCTTAAGTATCCCGCTTCATTAAGGCCTTATTCCATCAAAGCGCTGCCGAAGGCGTCGGTGCCTCATTTCAAACGCTCTTTCTGAAAGTTCCTTTACGTTTTAACGATCTACATTCGGTCCATTTATTGTGTAGAGCTTGTTTATCGTAAGCTTATGAATTCTCTTGCAGTTGCGGGGGGAGGGACGAACCGACTGGCTCTCTGATTGCTAGCATTGTCTTGAGGAAATCCTCGTTGCTCCACCACCTCCTTTGTCCTTCCCGCGTCCCATTAATTGGAGGAATCTAAAAACCTCCCCCGGCGACGATTTTAAACCTTTAATCTTCTTTACTGTTTTAGTTTTTATCAACTTCATTAGTCGGAAAGTTTTAACTTGCTCTTGTGGTGGTGACACATCATTATTTCACTGGTAAAACCTTTGTAGATGCATTCGTGGAAATTCGAGTCTAGGAAACTCAATTTTTGTGCCAACTGAATAATGAATAAGGTTAGCAATCTCATATATTGTTCTTTCCCCAAATTAACATTCTTTTGAAATTGAAACGAAACACAAATTGTTTGAAAATCCAAATACCCAAACTCTGTACAAATACCTACCTACGCCATAGTCTTCATACGCCAGTCTTCTATATGTATTGTAAATACATTCCTTATTACAATAATACATATTATGCGTTAAACTTTGAGAAACAAGTACAGAAATCACGTTATCGATTAGCACTCCGTGTTCAACATTTTCATTAGATCAAAAACGCACGGGCGCGTGTATACGATGTATACCTGATCCCTCATGATTGGAACAGTTTGAAAGTTGATCGTCGAACGCGCGATGATCCAGTAGGTATTACTGCAGCATAATCGTCGGATCGTGTGTTGGGATGTTAATTAAGTACTCGGTGAGATGAGCAACGCAGATTATGTAAGGCTCAGTGAGCTTCGTTCGTCGGAATAGGGTAGCCGGTTTTAGAAGTTTCCCAGTTTTAATATTGGATCCAGTAAATTGTGGAGAAAGTTGAGATATTTTTCGGGCTATGCAAGCAGATTGCCAAATAGTGGAAAACCAATAGGAGAACTTTGCAAAATATTTGTTCTGGAACTAGTTTTCTTGTAGTCAGTTCAGTATGGCTTGAGTGTTTTCGTAAGCATAACAGAATGCAGACATTTTTGAAATTACAATATAAATAACTAATACCACAGAGATGGTTCTAACAAAGCAACGCGCTTAGCAACACCGGAACTTGTTGATTTCCAGAACAGCAATTGGTCGACGCACAATGTGAAATTCGTTTTTATCACGGCCAACCAGTCCACGTGTTGGCCATCAATCAATACGAGGCCCCCCCACCGCCCACCCCTCACTAACTAAATAACACCTAGATAAAGGAAAACGCATTCAGTCGCTACTAGAATTTTGAATGTGAACTTGTCAGGTTCCCTTCCATGATACTATTAGAGGAAGTTGTTTGATGTGTTTGCAAATTTTGATGAGGTCGTATTAGATCCGTAGATCCGCGTTTATTGGGAAGAGCAAGTTGTTATGGAAACAAAAAGTAGATCAATAGTTTTAGTATTTCAATTTGCTAGACGTTTTATGTTAAGTACCTATCGTTCTTTCATCCACGACGTTGCAATATTCTTAACATCTAAATATTTGTATAACTGTATTATATGATAATGAAGACTTTATTTGAGTTTGATAAGTTTCGTCGATACAGTGTTGTTATTACTTAAAAAGCCATTCCTTTCTATAGAATCGGAAGTTTGAAAAAAGGCTCCACAATATTAATAACGCAAGCAGTTACTTAACGAACAGTAACTTCCAAGGTTGCAGCATTATTCGGTCATAATACCGTTCCATTTATATTTTTTCGACGATTACCTTCAAACTTTGCTTTTAAGATATTTTTGGTCTAGATTTTAAAGAGAACGGGACACGATATCGTATTCATAGACAATTTGTCTTGTCAAGGTCATCATATCATTGTTAGGTGTGACATTCTGCATATCCTGTTAACTTTTTTTATTTGTTTACTGTAACAAGTTTTTGAATTTGATATTTGGCTGTCGATTCATTTGCTCCAATTTGTTTAAAAAGAAGTGTTTTTTATTTTGGGTAGCAACAATTGATTTTCTAACGTAACTCTTATTTAAAGAACATTGCCAAATTCTTACAAATATTTCTTTATGCTAATACAGTTTGCGTAATGTAAATATGTAGGTTTACGGTCGTTATATGTACGCCATTATTTCTAAGTAGATTGTAGCAAAACCTTTTCCCCGAAGGACCTTTCTTAAATCTATTTCCAAGCAGAAAAAACATCCTTGATCAATTCTTCTCCAAACAAACTCTTATTCTCTACAACAGCTCTCTATAATCGTATATAATCTTTTTAAATGGTTCCCGAGGTGGCTGTATAAGGTGCGGCCGGTGTCAAAAGCGTTTTGTTTCGACGGCAATTTGTTTGGTGTACGTTTTGTGCTGTGTTCGCGTGGGTTGGTTCTAATGGCCGCCTAGAGTTGGTATGAGCTTCGTTAGACGCTGGTAACTTACGGGTTTATAAGTTTTACGATTTTTTTCGATTCTATAGTTTCGATTGTGTCCATGTTCTGTTGGGTCATCGCTTTGTGACTCACTGTTTTTATAGTTTTATAATTCGCTGTGTTGGGTTTTTTCACTGTGATTTACATTTTATATTTTCAAATTTAGTTTGCGCTTAAACCTAATCTTTCTTCTATGAAGTTCAGCTGTTTCTTTCAAATCATATTTTAATTGCTTCTATTGTTTCTTGTAAAACAATCAAGAAAGGCAAAGTCGAAGCAATTATTTCGCTTCCAATTAGTTTCGCGGCTATCTTGGCTAAAATTTAACCTTAAAAATGATAATCTCTTGAGATACACCGTTTTGGCAGCGAAGACCGGGGTTATATAGAATAGAACGGTGCCTGCCTATGCCAGGTGTCGACTGTTGCGTAATAGCTTATGCTTTAAGGCGTTAAAATCCTCTATTTTGATTCCTTAATATTCAGTCGAAATATTTTTACCTAATATTTTTGCTACCTGCATCTATTTTATGTCAACTAAGTCCACTTCACCCATGTCAACGACAGAATTGACCTCTCCTGGGATGTTGTAGCTATTTTGTTAGGATAGACCCAAAGTAGCCTGTTAGAAATTTTTGATGGTTAATGTACCTATTTTTGCCTGATATAAATTATGAGACTTGAATTTATGTTTATTGTTATGACGCACCCTCAAGTAGCGTCTACAAAAAATATTGCGTCTCTAAGAATTTTATGTTGTTTATTTCCGTTCTTAATTTAGAAAAGTATTTATAAAAGCGTATTACGTAACTTGGCCCTCACAAGGTTCTGAATCTGTACCTGAATTTATATCTGTTTTTTACATCGGTACAACGAATTATTGAAATTATGTCCACAAATTTATTAATATATACATATAATAAAACTCTAACTAAACGCCGCTGGGCACCCGCTATTTGAAATATGGTATGTAGGTGTCTTAAATATGTCGTAGGCAACCACTATGAAAGGATTTTCGGAAATTCCTACGGGAACGGCAATAAACGGAATCCGCGCGGGCAACGCCGCTGGGCATCCGCTAGTTAATTAATAAAATCAAAATATAGGTACCCTCACCGAAAGGATTGGCCGAGATTTACCTGTAAATTTTGTCGAACCCATGAACGTAATAGTTGTTGATCCCATTGCCGCATCGCATGCCTTAGATTCAATGTGGTGGTTGTATCTATAAGTTAATTAAGTTTTTCTAAAACTCAATAGACACGTTCAATATATCGCTACATTAACCTACAATTAAAGGCCCCGTCAAACTGCTAGGTCCCGAAATTATGTAGACGATAAAGAATATCTACTTCTTTCTTTTATCTCCAGAACTCCTTTGTCCACAATGATTAATTAACCCCCAGTTTTTACACCGCCAATAAATTTTGAAAAGAATTAATACTGTACCCACTTAGCCGGATTATAGCTCAGAGACATAATGGCATTGATTTAGATTAATGGGCTCTAATAAACCGAGCGTAATTATTCATTAACGGTAAGCCTAGACCTTGTCTTTCTTAATTAAAAAGTTATTGGCACTCAAGTCCAATATGAGAGCTTTGCCTGTAAGACTTTTATTTATCCAGAAATCAAATGCCAAATTCTAGAACCAAATATGAAAAAGGGCGATCGTAGTAATGATAATGATAAATATAAATAAATGCTTATTGTAGTAGCACATATATAGAGGTAGTTATTGGTGCAATCCATAAACTGTAAAAAAGTTAATAAAGCCAAGTAGAGTTGTAAAAAGAAATGTTTAGATTGAAAATTCTGAATTTTCAAATGCATATTTTGACGTAAATTTCCATATAGAATAATAATAAAAGATTTATGCTGCACGACAGTATCTGTAGTTAAAGTAAAAAAAACCGGCCAAGTGCGAGTCGGACTCGCGCACCGAGGGTTCCGTACAACCTTGCAAATTTATGGTTTTCGTAATTTTTCCTTTATCTATGCTATAAGACGTTGCTTCGTACCAAATTTCAAGATTCTGAGTTCACGGGAAGCACCCTGTAGGTTTTGATTCCCTTGCAAGTGTCGAAAATTTGCGGCATAAACGGCTGTATCTTTTGATTGCGTTGGCTTAGAAGTTTGATTTTTTCACAGCTTCAAGGGACAGTAGACCTGAGTAATTGATATAAATTTCAGCTTCATACCTCCACGCGTTCCTGAGAAAAAGGGTCTTGACAGACGGACGGACGGACGGACAGACGGACAACAAAGTGATCCTATAAGGGTTCCGTTTTTTCCTTTTGAGGTACGGAACCCTAATTAATAATTGCAAGCAGATTACCTATGACGCCCATCCTTTGAAAAAAGTGAGAAAAGAAATTCTTAGTAAAATTATTTAACATTTAAGTATCAAGAAGAAAGTAAAATTAAACGATAAATAGAAATATCTAAATCACAACCAAACCAACAATGTACAAGCCAAAATGTTTACACACAAACATACCTAAACTTTCAAAAGCACCACTTTACGATACACTTAATAAAGTCAGTATTCTCATATCGTAGTATAATGTTGGTTTTTATGCGATAGTTAGAGGTGAGACGGGGGTAACAACGGCCCTGTATTATTTATTGGACAATAAAATATTTAAAGCACCTGTAGCTATGTAGGCGTCACAGAAGTGCTGCTCGAACAGGCTGGGTTTTCTTACGTCGGAGTTTTGGTTTATGAGTTGTGTGGGTTTCGATCTCGATAGTGTTTAAGTGTTAAATGAGTCCCCATTTGACAGGCGATCGTGACTTGTTTGTTTGTGGTTTCAAAAAACTTTTATGGTGTTCAACCTTGCATTCGAAACTTAAATTTTGCGCCGTTGTCTAGTTGCTATAGCAGTGATAGCCAAGCGGTTAAAGACTTTCTCATGCGTGGACTCTTATCCGAATCTTGGTATGTTCCAACGAGTTGCCCAAAAACTTACGTAGATATTTATCACTAGCTCGACGGTGAAGGAAAGTGCCGTGAGGAAACCCGCAGGTCACAAAATTAATTCTGAGGCATGTGTAACAGGGTCTGTTCCGGCGGGTCACTTTAAGGGGTCCAAAGATTATACTGGTGAAATGTGGGTATTTCCTGAAATGGAATAGGTACCTCAAAAGGTGTGAGATTATTTAATTTATTTTGTGTAGCTACTACACGACTAGAAGCTGCCTTGTTTTGCCATTAAATATTTCTTAGCGGATATTGTCCAAAATCTACCTGTTCGAGTCTTTGCGTTGACAGATCTGCCGTTCCTCCTTTTATAAATATTAGTCACGAATTGTATAATGAGGTTGCAGAAACGCATGAAAGTTTTCGTAACATTGTTGTATCCTCGCTATTACGTCATCAATCATCATCGTCTTCTTTAACACCTAGAATAGATGACGCAGAAATATAATCTTTGATAATATTGTGTTAGTTTTTTTTGTTAGTTGAACGTTACCAATATTCTTCTACAATACTTGCTCATATTGTTTTAATGTTTCGTGTCGGGTGTATGTAGTGGGTGTAAGTCGATTTCTTTGACACTGCATGTAGCTTGAACAGGTTAATAGAATTTAATAAAGGAATTATCGTTATATCAGTCTCCATATTTTATCCAACTGTATCAGAAAGGCGGTAATGTTTTTAAAACTTTTCAATACATACAATACAATAACTCTTTATTGTACACCAAAAACAACAAAATATGTATACCAACATTAACTAAAGTACAATGGGTGGTCTTATCGCTTTAAGCGATCTCTTCCAGACAACCTTAGGATGGATGAAACTGAGAGATTAGAGCTAGGGTAGACGGTGCACTATATATTATTGAACATACTCTTACATACTATTACATACATAAATAAATAAAAATAAGTAAATAATATATAAAAAATAAATTAAACAAGAATAGAAAATATACATGATACATTTTACACACATTCGTTCTTTGGTGTTTAATTAAAGTTCCTGTTGTTTCCTAGATTGCATTCTCACTATTTCTAATACCTCTATTTCGTTACCTGATCTAGAACAATTCCTAATAATATCTGCACACATACAAAGTTGTTTAGAATTAACATAGTCAGACCTAAACGCTGCCACAGAGATAAGCTTGCTATCTTAATTGTGTTAATCATTAACAACGTTACTGGTATGCAACAACTTTGTAAGTACCTTCATTTCTTCCAACTTTGTGTTTTATAGTTGTCTAGAATTATTAACAAAGTCCGGATATGGATTTTAGCCGTAATGAGTTCCTCTGTGTAATATTTCCTTGTCTGAATAGGAAATTGGATAGTTGAATACGAATTCTTTGGTAGTTAGATACACGAAAAGGAAAATGGTTCGGCGAACTGTGTCATGGAAACATTCTTTCTACGAATAAAGCTTATACAAAGTCTTGCCCAGAGCTATAAATTGAAGAGCAGTTACTACAAAATTCATTACAACCACTAAGAGAAATTGCTTTCTCAGCCCAAAAAATATTCTAGAAACAAATGGAATTCAAGAAAAACTAGGATATCTCAAAAGATATAAGAAAACACTCCGCTTTTCCCAGCAGAATTTCAGTTTACCACAAAGCCTAAATGGTCGGCAAAAAAGGCTGGAAGCTCTCGAGTCGAATAGTGGTTCGCTTTCAAAGGATCCGAGGAACTTTGTTGAATTTATAATTGTTACGTTGAGCCAGCGTCGATCCGCTGCGCTGTAATTAGCCTACTTAGGATCCAAATACACTGGAGGTTGTGTATTATCGCGGACACGTGCGTTTTTAGCACTCATGGAGAAACTCAGTTCACGACCAAGGCGTGCGATCTACGTGAGGTGGATCTTCTAATACTTTTATTAAAATTTCTCTATTTCTTTTGGAACTCAAAGAAAAAATTTTTAGATAATCTTCATAAACAAAAATGTATAAAAAAGTCAGAAAACAGCTACTTACTTGAAACATGAAGACATTATCGATAACTGACGTGTGCAGGCTTAACACATTTTAGTGTATTCGCAACCTTACCTTGAAGAAGAATGCAACGTCAAAGTCGTTTGAGATTAGTGAAGTGTTTTGGATTGAACAATTAAGAAAGAGCTTCATCTAAGAGTAATTAGATAGTTATCTTGCAATTTTAAACTTTTGGCTTTTGAGACAATTTTTGTTTAAATTAAATTTTTGTTCAAAGACTAGCAGGAATTATATTGAATTCGTTTTTTTTATTTGCAATTATAGTTTATGAGTTAATCATATTAAAGATGAGGGGTATGAGTTATGAAAATTGTATTTTTTTACTATTTTTGTCTAAAAGAAAATCCTAAATATTCTATGGACATTTAGGAATATAAAAGAGCTAAAGCTCATATTAATATTTCAATTGTATGTCTTATGATATCAATAAAACTCAGAGTAATTAAAACGTGAAAATAGAGACGCTGTATATTTGGTGCATAAAGCTGAATACAAAACTATTATTGCGCTAGGCCGTTGTGGGTGAGCAGTGCTAACGTATGGCAGCGCTGCTATCCCCTCAGTGGTCTCCAGAGTTAATTATCTACACAAACGTTCAGAGATACATCGTAAAGCCCTTCTCTAGTAATAATAATACTGTGTTTCTGTTACCTTATCACTGTTACGAAATCGGTGAATCGCTCGATAGTTTACAACTTGAGAAGGTGCTTTTTATAGCAGAAAAACACATTAGGTAGTTTCTTGGTATAGGTAACTTGAAAATCTAAACTAACGTAAAGTCTAAACGCAGACGGAGTCACAGGTGACAGGTAGTAATATAATTTATTTCTTTAATTTGTTTCTTATACCATTCATCCGAGTACAAGGAAACTTCGGAGAGTTGTTGAGAGCAAGAACGGGATGATTATAAAAAATGTAATCTCCTACGAGAAAAAAAGGATCTACGTATTTCTCCCAGAGGAACGGAAAAATACTGGGTCTTCGCGGACAATACAGTTAAAGGGACGGCTAGTAAATACACGTGTTTTAATGGCTTTAGGTACTAGCATGGTCGGCCAAAGCATCAGTTTGCTCTAATCGCTATTTGACACGCAACAATTCTTTAAACCCAATACTAAAATGACTTCAAAACAACAGCTACTGAAAACGACAAATATTTATTGCTGCAGTGATTTTTTCAATTCGCCAGAAATTCGGTCATAACTCATTGCCGAAACAAAGAGATATTGATGTTAACCTGTCTGCGTTGTGATTTAAGGTGCAACGGCGAACCACGATACTGCACTGGGCGAATACGACATTTTTTGCGAAGAATATTTTAGCTTAGTCGTGTTTGGTTTGGTCAAAGAGATTTATGGAGCGAATGTTGAAGGATGCGAGGAAAGAGGACGCCCCTGAAGGACGTTTACGGATGAAATAAGTGACGTCCCTCAAAAAGCTGGGGTCCGGAGTGCGAAGAATAAAAGAGCGTGCATGAAAAGGCTTATGGATGTGAAGGAAGCGAAAGAAGTATGCAGAGATCGATCAAAGTGGCGATCCATCGTCTCTGCCTACCCCTTTGGGACAATGGCGTAGGCTTTATGTATGTATTTATGTAATATTTTAGCAGTGGTGCTTCAAGCAGATTTTCTCCAGCACAGCGCAATACGACAGCGAAAAATTACCGAATTATGTAAGCCGCTTTAGAATTGAATATGAATTGATGTGTTGAGTTCCTTTGCCCCGCTTCTTTTCTACAACTGTATATGCCGAAGCGGTGGGGTTGAAACGACTTTCAATAAGTGGACTTATAAGTCCCTTACTTTGAAGGGGTAGGCAGAGGTATTCCATTTCTGGAAATACCCACTTTTCACGGGAATATTCGACCCCTAAACGTGATAGGTGAGCCTATCGCCGGACCGGGTCTGTTACACATGATTCAGAATAATTCTGAGACCTGCGGGTTTCCTTACGATGTTTTCCTTCACCGTCGAGCTAGTGATAAATATGTACGTAAGTTTTGAAAAACTCATTGGTTTGGTACATGCCAGGATTTGAACCCGTGCCTCACTGATTTTCATCATGTGAAGCGGGCGCCTTAACCGTAAGGCTATGACTAGGTACTCGTCAAATACTCGTTTGAATAAAAGTATTTTGATGTTGAATTTACTCGGCTATCATGCGGCGTGCATATAGCTCTTAAAGAAAGAATTCTCTTATAAACACTTGAAAACCAATACGTCATTCGTTATCTGACACGACCAATTCGTCAGAGAACTCACCAATATCAAAACCATGTCCAAACGTAAACCTTCCGGACATACAGTCGAGTCGAGACAATCCTGTCGATATTGTGAGCAGGGTACGCCGGTGGCAACACCAAAACAATCGTGGTTAATAATTGCTTGCCCTCAAATAACATTATAATGGGCCGACGACGCGCACATTATTTGCCCATTACGCCGCAAGCGACAATGGTTGGCTGAGTTTATGTACCTAGACTTAGTGCTTGCGTTGAATATTAACTTAGGTAGTCTAAATGGTAATTGTCTAGCGTTGCTTTGCTTCGATTCCGGTGTTCTTTTAACTTGCTTTTCTGTATTTAGCTTCAGGGTCAGACAGGCCACCACATTTAGAGAATCATCATGTTAACTTACGTAACCTAATTGGTGATAAAGATAGTCTACAGTTGCTTTCTTATTTTCAATTCCGATATTTTTTTCACTAGTTCTTATGTGCTTAGCTTTAGGGTCAAGCCTGCCTCTTATAAAACTGTCACAGTTCAGGAAAGTTTATTTTCAAGTTTATAACAACTTTACTCAGCTTCTTACCTTGACTTTAATAATTCCTTTATGTATAGAACAAATGATTGTCACATTAATGTCTACAAATTCAACGTGATAACGCTTTTCATATCATATTATAATTTCATCGCATCGTAATCCAAAACTAGCAGAAAGACAAGACATGTATTTGACAGTAAAACAATAACCGTAGAACAAACTTAAGAACTTCATGGTAACATACATACATATACATAAGCTCACGTCATTTCAGGAAGGGGCAGGCAGAGCCAACAGCCCGCCATCTGCTACGATCCTGGCATACCTCTCGCATAGTTCATGGTAACAACATTGATAAAATCTTCAATGTATGAAAGAAAAGCTAGATAAAGAGTACCGAAACCGACGAGCATACATTAGTGGACCGATGTATGTGGATTAAGTGAGAGAGGTGTGCCAGGTTCTTAGAAGGTGGCGGTCTATTATACCTGCTAACTCCTGTAAAGTCTCTCTTTTAATTCAGTCAGCTGTGTATTCTGTTACTATACATATATTTGTGCGCCTTTGTAACTTAGCATTATTGATTTTTGGTACACCAAGCAATCGTGAATACACAACGCGGTAACCTCTTACCTTTCAAAGGTAGAAAACCTTTGAAATGGGTTCCAATTGTTCAACGATGTATCAGGAATGGGCGTCTCTTCCGGTAACCCCTCGTATTCAATCACTCCGTTATACGTGACAAGGTGGAATGTGCCGCAAACTCTCCACGCTCGATAACCTTAGCGAATCCGCTGAGTGACAAAGAAATTTGTGGTAGCGATACGTAATGTTCTAATGATATCACGCGAGGCAAAAAACAGGCGCTAAATGCCTCTTATCACGATATGTAGTATCGTTGCCGTCTAAACGGTTAAGTTTAATTGCGTGAAAGTTGTGATTTTGGACTTCGAAATGCTTTTTTACGATTTGTTTCAATCAAACTGTTGTTAGTAATAGTAGCCCTTTGTGTAACAGTAAAATTGAGTATATGAAAGCACAGATGTTGCGTTTTTGTCGTTTCTACTTTCACGTCTGTGATTGAACTTAACAATTAATTTTGAAACCTGCGGGTTTCATCACGATGTTTTCCTTCACCGTCGAGCTAGTGATAAATATGTACGTAAGTTTTTGAAAAACTCATTGGTAATTGCCAGGATTCGAACCCGAGCCTCACTGATTTTCGGCCGGCTCTTTAACCGTAAAGGCTATCACTGCTCTACTAAGTACTTAGTATGTTTATTAATTACATTTACTTGTTGGTTTGGTTAACCAGCTACGTGCGTGTTAATACGGTTATTTATTTCATTTCTGTTTTTTATTGATTCCAAGTTATTTATAGCTATAGTCATATTGTGAGCCTCACTGTATGTGCACACTGCATTGAATAATTGACTTTTTTTGTGCTCGTGTATCATATTTTGCTATCCGTCCATTAATTTTAATATTACCTCTCGGTTTCCAATTGAAACATGTTTATGCTCCATAATATTATTCTCGGTATCTATATTATTAGAAAATGTATTACTATTATTCTATGTAACTTCTCCTGTTCTTCTGTACTTGTATTTGTTTGTAAGTTTGTCATCTGCTATATTTTCCTAGCACTGACGTCGTATTAAACTTGTTTTGACGGTCATTTCAGAGAAGAAACATCTGTGTTTGACTTTATAATATGTGAGCACTTTCCTATTTTAGTTTCTACTAATATCCCTATTGGTAACTGTCTGTACCTTTTCAGTGCTAAACCTAACAAAGGATCTTAATGAAATTCTGCAGAACAATAGTTCACATCTTGAGGATAGAAATAGGGTAGTGTGTACATTCCGGAAAACATATAGTTCGTACAATTATTGTAGTTGTAATATATTTATTAACTTTACCTAACCCTCACAGATACACGTATACAGGTATACATTCCCTGCTATGAACTCTTTTTTATTGTATAATAGCGACCTGCCAAGTTTTCGCACGGGTGCAATGCTAACACTAAAACCTTCCTCTTGAATCACTCTATCTATTAAAAAAACCGCATCGAAATCCGTTGCGTAGTTTTAAAGATTTAAGCATACATATAGGGAGGGATATAGGGACAGAGAAAGCGATTTTGTTTTATACTATGTAGTGATAGTGATGGTCGGTCCAACAGCATAGCCGTGAATAGGTAGTAGGGACCGGAAAGTAGGATGTTGGTACCAACGATGGTAGTGGTTTTTTAGGTATATAGTACACAGAATTTTCAATAACTTAGGTATTTATGATATCTGGTGTAAAGAAAATATCTTCTACATATTTCAAGCTCTTGAAGCTGTTATGAAGAAAATATCTTCTATTTCAAGATCTTGAAGCTGCTATGAAGAAAATATCTTCTATTTCAAGCTCTTGAAGCTATAACGCTGGGTCGGTGCTGGCATGACATAACAGCCAGTTAGTCCAGGTCGCGAGTTCATTCTAACGGTCCGTGCACCGGTATCGAGCGTCTGCCCTTCTTTCTCTGTGTTTCGAGAGATTATAAAGTGTGTTTTCAAGTGTAAAGTGTCTATTGGGTGTTTATACATAGGCCTTTCAAAGTGAAGCTGTTTCAAGCTAAGAACGTTATAATAGGTATTAGCCGTTAACGTTAATTGCTGTTTTGTATATATAATTTCAAGACAACAGAATTTGTCATACCAACATTATATTGATTTTCACGGAATTGAAATCCGGCGAGGATCATTTAAACCATTTAGTTCATTCGTAAAATTATTTAGTTTAATCAGATGTATTGGTTTTTAAAATAGAAGAATTATTGCTGCTCGTAAATAATAAAACTAACCAGCATTTATCTGGCAACCCATGGCACGAACTCTTTTCAAATTTTAACCTTGACTTGTACTTTGGGTGTATGAAAGTTTTTAGCTATATCGTTGGCGCCACAGATTTAAGAAAGTTGGCGCCATCTGTAGCCTAAACTGCTTGGCGGATTTTGGAGTACGACTGCTCATTGCATTCTTGTTCAACTTCAGAGTGCAAAAGGCAAAATTTTTACCCGATTTGGCCCAAAAGAGGAGAATATTTGTAAAGCTTTTCCACGCCATGGTGTAATATTTAAAGTACATTTTTATTCCATGAATGTATCTTTTTGTTTTAATTGCTGTGCTGTGGTTTGTGATATGTAAGATTTGATGCGAGTTCGGGTAAGCAAAGACCCTTACCTGTCTGCTCATGTGTTATTAATTGGCATTACGAAAACGAGATAAGGGTATTTGGATTCGCCCGTGCGTAAGCCAAATTGGAGGTGGCAAAAATTGTAATTACTCCATCGCCTCGCACGCTAGACGGTCGAGAAACTTGGACCGTGGCACGTCTTTATCGCTCCCTAATTACGCTGTTCAAACAATCGTCTGCGGTAAAAATTCTAACGGTGTAGACACCGAAGTCGATTCCCGTAAATTTGCATAAAGCCCGCTTCTAGCTTTGACGTTTCGATTTTTGCTTAATTAACGCCCGCCGGTTGGCTCTGCAGAAAGAGTTGGGTTTCGCTCTCCCGTTCGTTTCCGTGTCTTCTACATTTTGAATTTCCGACTTCATTGGATGGCAATAAATTGGTGTCGTCGAACTTTCTCGCCTTTTCTTAGTCGAATAATATTATCAGTTGTTCCGTTATCGTGCAATGAAGACGTCGAACCCGTTTTGATTATTCTGGATGAGTACCAGGAGTGTAGACTGACGTAGGTGGCAGGCGGTGTTGGTAAACACGTGGTGCGTGGCGCCGGCGGCGCTCAGTCTCCGCGAAACGTGCCGCGCCGTACGTGACTGCGAGATGACCGAGGAGACTCCCAGCTATTTGCATAATAAGCCCGTCCGCCGCTCCGGGAGATTAAACTTTGGCGTATGACGTCCTGGCTGCAGCTCTCGTATAATTCAATAGTGGCAAACTGATTTCCAACTCCCGGCGAGCCGTGATTGCAAGCGCCGATTTACGTTACGACTACGGGGGGAGGTGGCCCGCGGCGGTGGCTGTAACATACTCGTACAGTCTTTGTTGCTGCATGCGAGCGACGGAGCCGGAAATAATTATCCTGTCCTTCATGCATCTTCGCGATTCAATTATTTACACGGCCGCTGGTCCTGAGCTCACGTGGTCGCAGCTTTAAAAGGCCATTAAAATGTCACTGCTTGATGTGGGTAAGCTGAGCATGAGGGAACGGGCTAATTAATTATTTATAGTTGTTATAAATGTGTCTCTGTCATTTACATCATCAACGTAACAGCCACTGTTATGAGTATGAACGGCTACTAGTATTTCCTCACATATGAGGAAATGGCGGATTGGGAGATTTTGTTGAGCTAGTGGTCACCTGTCAGAATTTTTCAAGCGAAAGCGAACAAGCAAAAATGCGTCGGTGAATATAGGCTGTTGTTTACATTTACGGGGGTTGATGATGATGATGATGTTTACAATTACAGTTAAGGGACAAGTCTAGAGTGCCTTGTTATTATACTGCTTTTCTAAGTGTAATTTGCTTTTACCTGCCGAAGTAAATAAATTTTGAGTTTTTTTTTTTAATGTGGTGCACCATTCACACATCGTTATTCAGTCCCGAACTAGGCAGGGCCTGTACTATACTAAACAACTGATAGCCATACTTAAATAAATATTAAACACCCAGACACGAAGCCAACAGACATGTTCATGCACACAGATGTTGGCCCCGAGCGGGGATCGAATCCGAAACCTCCGACTCAGAAGGCAGGGTCCACTACCAACTGAGCCAACAGGCCTGTAAAACTTTGGTGGCAGTTTTTACAAATTTGGTTATTAATTCGGGGTAGAGAGTCCACTGGTCTATTTGGGATGCGCCTCATCTCTTCTCGTATCGGTATGTCTCTGTTCCGGACGGACAAGGGTTGTCGGTCGGGTCGGTAATAAATGCCCGCCCGGGCCACTCCGGCGTTTCAGTTTTCTCAATTTCGTTGACCCCATTAACGGAGACGCGCTCCGTTTGGCTCTGGCTAGGGGTGGGGATGATTGCTACATTGAAATCATTTTTAAACCAGTTTGGACCAGTCCAAGAAATAATTGTGAGGCATGAGTAACACCACTCGGTCCGGCAATGGGCTACGTTGGGTGCGTCCTAGTTCATTCTGCCCCCAGCCATTTCGCTCCCACATTCAAAATTTTGTTTGTCCATTTTGTCAGCTTGCACCTGTTTTTTTCTTTTTTGGTCATGGTTCTAGCGAAAGTAGCTATAGTCGAGTAGAAAATTGTTAAGAGATTAATTTGGGGTACCAGAGAATACACTGGTGAAACGTGGGTATTTCCAGAAACAAAATGCCTCTGCTTACTCTCTGCCTGCTTTTTGATTACGAGGAAAAATCGCACTTGCATAATTTACATAATTTGGGATTTCTTAGGTAACAAGCCAGGTGTAGGAGCGTGGCAGTTGCGAGAAAATTAATTTCATATGATATTTCAGTTGCTACTCATGACCCTTCTCTACAGGCTACCCTCCCGAGCCGTTACACTGTCACATCCATTGTCAATTAAGTACTTTCCGCTATTATGAGACTTTGTATGGCAGACTGAACTTTTTGTATTTGTATTGTCACGTTATGTGATCATTCACGGTCGATTTAAGATCTACCCGAGGGCTGAGTTATCCGGTAAGTGTGGGTCGAGTCACCTACGAAAAAAAAATTAGTGGGCAACTTAGCCCGCGGGCTAAGTTGTCTGTGGGCTCATATGACCACAAATTAAGCCTTTACTCCACGACTCGTCATGATAACCGTCGAATTCCTTAATGTTGGCTCTAGAATGTCATCTCTATCTAAACATATCTATATCTATACTAATATTATAAAGAGGAAAGATTTGTATTTTTGTATATTTGTTAAGAATAAACTCAAAAACTACTGGACCGATTTTAAAAATTATTTCATCAATGGTAAGCTAGAATATCCCTGAGTAACATAGGCTATATTTTATTCCCGAATTCCCACGGAAACGGGAACTACGTGGGTGAAACCGCGCAGAACCACTAGTAATCAATAAATGTGTCTGTTACAAGGGAGATATTAAAAAAAAATTAATATGAGGGGTGTTTAATTGTTTATTGCCGCACCAGCACGTGTCACATTTAGGAGTCCAAAAATATTCTCTGGTCTCTCAGGACATATCGAGATTCGAAAACTTGACATTTTGCGCGTTTGACATTACGTCAACGTCTAGACGGCACGCTAGCGACACGTAGCTATCGATTATGCAGTTAAGAGAAATTATGTAAGTGGGGAGAGGCTCCCCAAGTCGACTCGGGGGACCGGGACAAAGCGCTCGTTTCTTAATTACTTGTGACGCTTGCTACAGATATCTTCTCTTGCCGGGAAAGGGTGACGGCTGACAAGCTCCCGCTGGCAATGATTTCGACTTGTAAAATACAGTGGATGTGGTACGATTTGAGACTTTAAAACCAAGATATAGACTCCACGCTGAATATTACAAATGCAAGCGAAAATGCCCATGGTTCGTACTAATATTATAAATGCGAAAGTAACTCTGTCTGTCTGTTACCTTTTCAGGGCTTTGCTAAACTGATCTTGAAGATATTTGGCAGGAAAATAACTTGCATCTTGTCGAAGGATATAGGCTACTTTCCCAAAGAACAAAGACCAGATGCTATACAATAAATAGCTGTTACCTGTGACACCGTTCGCGTAAACTTTGTCTTTCTACTTCCTACTTTCGGTGATGAAACTACCCTATCCCCTGCGCCAAAATGAGAGCTATATCTCTGCCCAATTTATTTAAGATCGGTTTAGCCGTGAAAAAATAACACCAAACATATAATGTTGCTTTTGCATTTGCAAAAGAATAATGTGTTGAAGAGTTTCTTGCCCCGCTTCTTTAATTCTTTGACATTTACAATGTTAGCATACAACTTTCGAGTACAGCGCGCTAGTGGAACACAGAGCGCAACGGTGTGAGTCTACTCTAAACGAACTATTCAACATTTGTTGCGTATACCTCCTCTATCTCAGTTTAATAGAAGTCTGACGAGCGAATCTCTTCTTTACACGCGCCTCCAATTCGTCCCTCGGATATGCGAATACGCCTCGTGTAGCTATGAAAACATTATGACGCGAGGGTCGTGCTCTGATAATTACTACGGAATGTGTTCGTCTGTATGAAACGCTCGGTGACTAAATACTTTCACAGATATCGGCTTGAGCTGTATTTTAAATCCTTCGAGCTAAGTCACATTCGCCTTCTTTAGTCCGGTGTTGCGACAACGAACGTCAGAATGAAGATGATTGCGAATAAGGTTGTAAATAGACAATAAGAAACCATGGAAACGGATCAGCAGGCTGTTTGAAATTAGTACCTATGCCTTTTGTTAAAAAAGAGTAAAATAGTTAATGTCAATCAATGTCATGATTGACGTTTATTTTACCGCTTGCCTCCAACGCTCATCACCCCAGGCGAGCGATTCAAAAATACCGAATTTCCTATGTTGAATGAAAATGTACGCATTCGACGATAAATGTCGACGAACGATTCAAAAATAGAGCTTCCGCTTTCAGGGGTGCTATTGCCATACTCAGATTCACGATTTTCGTAGTTAACGACCTTGCGCGGTGTCACTTTTTGACACCGATTGGTCCGAAGTAACGGTCGAAATATCGTAAATCAGAATACGGCGGCAGTCCCCCTGTTTCGCGAATATCACACGTTTACCCGACTCGATCAAAGGTCGGATCTATGTCCAATTAATGCCCCCCGAAACTAAGTTCCCGTTAATAGGGATTGCCCGGCTCTCAATTTAAGGTTTTGCCCATAACATCGGAACTTTTACAATTCAATTTGGGCATTCCAGTTATGTAGTTGGAATTTGTGGATTGTTTTGTTGGCTCGTGCAGCCGTTATAATAATTTATAAAGTTTCCAATGTCGAGCTGTGGCTGGATGCCGTTGGACACGAAATTCATTTAGAACTGAATGCGAATAACAAAATGAATTTATATAGAAGCAATCAAAATAAGGGGTAGCGCCGTACTGTCGAGCTTGATTTAATTAGTTCTTCCTGCATAATGGAATTCGTCATCTGTTTTTGTCCTTTTTTGAGGACAATCAAAACATTTCGGTTCACTTCTCCGTCTGTTTGCGCACATAAATTAGCGTCGGCGGAGGTTTTTACTTGTTTGATCACCCTCTCTGAATCAATGTGGTGTACATAGTCATAGAGGAGTTTCTTGTCCCGCTTCTTCTCCTCAACCATACATGCTGAAGCGGTGGAGTTGAAATGACGTTTAATAAGTGGACTTGTAAGTTCTTAGTTTGAATAAAACATTTTGACTTTGACTTTATAGGCTGTTGGGATCTCGCGTCAATTGTTATCGAGGGTTCTGGCAAACTTATTGCCATTAGTGCACATTGTAGCGGACAAGTGCACGCGCGGCACGCTCTCCGATAGGTGCCACTTTGCCGACTGTCTATTGTGAATGCGAAATTTCCCTCAGATAACGGGCTAGTCATTCTGAAATGCACAGATAGGAAACAGCAGAACCAATTGCAACGGAGCACCATTGCGAATTCAACTCTGGGATCGATTCGGATATATTCATGTTGCGACAGCGAAATATTTTTCTCTCTCACGCCTATGTACGATGTTACTGCAATAACTTATAGTCTAAGATGAAAGTAGGGGGTTTCGCGTCATAATTCGTTGTTGATGTTCCAGCTTGCATTTGTTTATCGTTTTGTAACATCTCTCCTTTCATCGTGTCTATTTTGACTGTTGATGAATGGCGTAGATTCGGAGTGTGTCACTTGGCCGGCCTATATCCACCGACGAATGGTTTGCGGGGGCTCGCGTTCGCGGTGATTTATTATTGATTTCAACACCGCTTTAGTATTCTTTATTACAGTTATTAGCTGGTTTATTAGCCGCTTTTGGATTACTGGGGAGCGCATTACCATAGTCATTGTTTATGATATGATTTTAATGGCCCCATAACAATGATGTAGTACATTAAGCAAGTTCCACTAATTCTTAATCGTCATTAGTGTTCCGTTCTTCGTAATAATAGTTTCTTTGCCCTTATTTTTCTTCGATATTCAACGTTGGCCTTGAGTGATTTATTATTGGGTAGCCTAGGAGACATTTTACCTAATAAATCACTTGAAAGTCTCTTTTCCATTTTTATCATGAATCTTTGCGATTTAGATTCGTCATTTTAACCAACTTTGAAGCGCTAGTTTTTTTGTGTAGGTTTAAAAGTCTCAACATCTATACTTCTATACTTATATTATAAAGAGGAAAGATAGTATTTTTGTAACCAATAAACAAAAAAACTACAGGACCGATTTTCAAAATTATTTCACCAATGGAAAGCTAGAATATCCCTAAGTAACATAGGCTATATTTTATTCCCATATTCCCAGGGGAACCGGAACTACGCGGGTGAAACCGAACCGCTAGTATTTTATAAAACTTATATTGTAACCTTATTGGTTGGTCGCCATAGCTCTTTACGTCTGTTGTGTCGTTGTAACAACATAGCTACACGGATCCAACGGTTTGAGATAACAACGTGACTGGATCTATCGTCGCTGTATCTATGTAGCCCGTACACTCGGAACGGCTAGAACGTGGGTACGGATAGCTAGAATAATAGCAGCCGCTCCGTGCTTTGTGGTTTAACCAGTATGCGTAATGGTGAGTGACATGCTACACGTTGGAAAAAAAATATGCTTCAATAAAAATATATTCTTTGTCAAGCTTAACAAATTGACGAATTGTATACTCGATTAAATTGTCAGTTTGTGGATTGTTTTTTATTTTTTTATTTTGATTGTTTCGCTCGCGCACGGTTATTTCACCCTAGGGGTAGAATTTTGAAAAATCCTTTCTTAGTGGATGCCTACACTGTATAAGCTATCTATGTGCAAATTTTTTCAAGTCTCTAGACCCAGCGGTTTAGGCTGTGAGTTGATATATCACCAATTAGTCAGTCAGATTTACATTTTATATACTAGGGTGTTACTCTTGAGTCTTGACCCCAGACTAGCCTAAGAGCAAAGACGGGGCCTATGATAGAACGAGCTTGCCCAGAAGATGCCTGTTCACTCGATCCTTAAAAGCTTATAGGTTATATGAATTCGGAAATACGGACGGTGGAATTGATTGTTTTCATATTAAAAATACTTTTATAATCAACGGGCGCATGGGCTCAGTTGGTCTCTTCAGAGTCAGAGGTCACAGGTTCGATTCCAGCTTAGAACAAAAGTATTGTTGCTTTCGTGTCTGGGTGTTGTGGTTAAGTACAGATAATGTCTACTTTGGGACTACTATACTAAACCCATGTATAAATGATGTCCCAAAATTGTTCTGTTTCGTATTTATTTCTTCAACATACTCCAAATGCAATAACGTTCTTTATGCCTAAAGTCTTATTAACTAACATACTGTCTCCAGTATTGATTAAAATAATACAGTAGCATATTCAATGACTAATTTGCAACAGACCCACATAAACTAGGCACTTATATTATAGTTTCAATTTCAAACATAAGTAAACTCTTGAATGAATGTAGTCCAACAAAACAAAGCAATAGAAATTGGATAGGAAAGAATGTGGGCAGGTATGCCACATTTAAATTTTCATTGCTCCGTTGGTCACGGCACGAAACGGCGGAGAACGTAAAACTAAAAGTAACATTGATATAAAATATGGATCGGCCTAATACAGCGGGAGTGGATCACCCTTGCTTTTTGACGTCAATTTGGCTATTATAGCGCTATTAGGGGGCTGTACCCCCCTTTAGGGGGATGTCAGAAAGTTACTGGTAAAGTGAGCGATTTCTATTCATGACTGCGCACGCATTGGCACATATTGCGTACCGCCGACGCCGCTTTCTACGAGAGTGTGACCACGGCAACTGGGCGATGGTGTTCCTTTGTTTGCGATGAGGCCGTAGGGTTGCCACGCGCCCGGACTGATCAAAGTCAAAATTCATTTATAACAGTCCTTGATAAAAGCAAAACAGGAAGATACGGTACATTCAAAGAAAACATCGTTGACATTTGGCCTATATACAACTACACGCGCATGTGTACTTTATTGTTTATTTTAGTGCTATTTGGACACTTCGTTAAAGAACGTGAAGGTATTGTAAAGCGGTTTAACCATATGTGTTTCCTTCTCGTCGACTATCACGTACGATGCGCCCGGCCCGATGGAGAGTTGAGACTGTAACGATTTATGTTCCTTGGACCTAATTTAAGCGGTAAACAAATTTTTTGATTTTTTCTAAGATTTCAGGGGGTAAAAATAATTTATTTAGAAACACCAATAGTCTAATACAGACTCTAAACTAGTCCGGGTTTTGAATATAGAAAGCACCTAACTCTTTAAAAGAACAAACGAAAGAAGACTTAGGGTAATAGTTAGTTGACTTCCTAGTCAAATCAGTTACTTTTTATCATCTGTTACAACTCAACTGTGACGCCATGATTAAGGTATTTAATTGGAACACGTTTTTGATTGCTTAATTAATGTTTTGAGATAATCTTTTAACGAATTACTCGCAATTAAATTTTGATACAGACAACTAAAGTTATTGGATTGCGCTGAAAGTATTTTTACTACGATAATGAGGTAGTTTGTCACTCTTAGTTACACAATGAACTACTTACCTTGCGAGGAAAATATCCGGGGTTCTCGGAAAATGAAGCTTTTGTCCGATCTGAAACTTTTCCCGTGTGGCAACCCTACATGGATGGGAGTATTATCGCAGTTTCTTTGTTCGACAGGTGTGATGGTTCTATGGAGCTGGGGCAATTTGTGGCGACGCTCTCAATATGGCCTCTCGGGAACGACCGATCGAGATAACCAATAGAAGTTCTGATTTGTTACGCGAAAATACCTATGCAAATATTTTGAGGAATTTCTTTATTGATACATGCTTGTATAGGCGATAATTCTGGCTTTTAAAATGACAATTGAGGTCTTCTGTGATAATCACATAGTAAAGGGTTGCCAACCCCAAATTAAAAAACTAGGATTTCAAGTCCAGCAGTACCAGGACAATTCAGTTTAAAACAGAAGTAATAGACAGAGACATCACTGAGGGACACATTTGTCTTAAAACAGCACGGCATCGCGAACCCTAGCAAGCCGTGAGACCGCCCGTAACGTAAGAATTGTAGAAGTCATGAGCAAATTTTAAAATACATAACCTTAACAGGGCGTTTAAATAACCTAAGACGCTGCTTAAAAACTATTCAGGACATCCCACGACACTACAAAAACTAAGACATGTCCTGGAAAAACAGGACGGTTGGCAACCCTAATATAGTGCGCTCGTATGCGCCAAAAGAACACCGCTCGATAATTGGTTGCCGGTGTCCAAGTACACTCGGATCACGTGTTTACATAACACGAGTAGAGTCGAAATTCGATAATGAATTGAAATATCGGTCACCGTTAGTAGCATAGATACGTGTGCAGGTCCATAACGATCCATAACACATAAATTCTACGCCTTTTAAACTACTATATTATGGGCAAAGGTCATGCACGTGTCACCCTTTCGCAGCGTAGCAACGAACCGCATCAATTACAGCCAGCGACGCGGTGACCTTGTAAGCTACTGAAGCGGGCCACGTTTCCACCAGTAACTTTGGCACGATGCTAATGAGTGTTGCTTCCGAGCTTCAGAGAAAATCAATCACTTATTGTACAAAAAAGTATACTTAGAAATGTCAATAATCTAAACAAGGCACTCTAAATTCGCCCATAAAGATGCGCTAAATGTAAACAGCAGCGCATCTCTACCGTACCGACGACTTGCTGGTTCCAAATGCAGTACCCCGAGAAGAACCAAAAAGAAAGCAAGTTAAGGCCAGAGGACCCATCCAAGTAGCTGTGTAAAACGTAAAGCTAAGTCGAATAGAAAGACGAATGTATGGGATTCACGTCAGCGCTCGACATGTCATGGGAACGACTTTATACAGCGACAAAGTAAAATTATCGCAACGTCCTACTAATATTATAAACGCGAAAGTTTGTGAGTATGGATTGTACGGATGTATGTTGCTCTTTTACGCAAAAACTCCTGAACGAATTTAGATGAAACTTTACAGTTATCTAGCTTATACATCAGAAAATCACATAGGCTATGTTTTATCCCCGTATTCATTGATTCACTGACACATACACACACCGGCACAATTAGCGGAACAGAAAAAAAAAGGAGAAATAAGAGGGAATTTAGAACAATGAATGTAATTTTTAAACAATATATTATTTAAAATGAAACAACAATTAAATTAACATGTTTTGACATTCATTTGTAACACCATACTTAAAATTTTATAAAAATAAAAATTAAATTAAACAAAATGCATTTTTCTTCGATTTTTAATTATAGAGAAACAGCAGAAAATTCAAGATTTTCCAAAGTTTAACAACAATTTCAATGACTGTTCAATATCGAGTGTTTCCTCCTCGTGCTCTGATGAGGGTTTCCATCCGTCTGGGCATGCTGCGGATGATGTTATCAATGGTTTCTTGGGGCAACCTCTGCCATTCTTCAAGTAATGCGTTTCGCAACTCGTTGAGATTATTGGGAGGGGGCATTCTTGACTTTACACTCCTCTTTAGCAAGTCCCAGACGTGTTCTATAGGGTTCATATCGGGGGACCGTGCTGGCCACTCCATCACCGTTATACCAACATGGTTTAGGTATGTCTGTACTGTGCGAGCACTGTGAGCCCGAGCATTATCCTGCATTAGAATGAAGTTGTTACCAATAAAGGGGGCAAATGGCACAACATGTTCTTCTAAAATCTCCCTGATATACCGATCAGCATTCAGATTCCCGCCATCGACCACTACTAACTCCGTACGAGCTCCTAAACATATTCCTCCCCAGACCATAATTGAACCGCCGCCATATGCAACTGTATTTTCAAAATTAGACTGGATATACCGTTCTCCTTTGCGTCTCCATACTCGCTGCCTTCCATCAATTTGATTTAACATAACTCTGCATTCATCAGTAAAAAGAACCTGTCCCCGGTCGTCGAAGTCCCAATCACGATGTTCACGACCAAAGTGTAGACGGTTTGTGCGATGATGTCTCTCAAGTTTTGGGGCTTTGGCGGGCACATACGAGCCTATACCCACTTCTTCGAATCTTCTACGAACTGTCCGCTCACTCATCCTTACTGCTCGTACCACTTCCAGTAAATTTCGAGCCTGCACCGCCGTTAGTCTCGTGTTCCGTCGGACTTGAAGTTGGAGAAAACGGTCATCCCTCCTTGAAGTACACCTTTTCCGGCCTTGTCCTCTCCTTCTCACTAGAGCATTCGTCAATCTGTATCGTTGGATGCTACGATAAATCGTTGATAACGATCGACGAAGGCTTCTGGCAATCGATCTGTAGGTTTGACCATTTCTCCTCATTTGATCTGCCCTAATGATTTCTGATGGCGTTAAATCAGGCATAATTAGATGCTCGTAAATTATCAATATGCGAAAAAACTCAAAAGCCTCAAAAACTGCAATTCAAAGCTTTTCAAATGGAATTCACGAACCTTCTAAAAACGGACAAGCGGTGGAAAAAATGAATCAATGAAAATTAAAACAAAAGAATCAAAAAAAAGGGCAGTCGCTTAGTATTCCATTTTTAAATTAAAACCCAAATTTAAAAAAAGCTTGTTTAGCCGGCCAGTAACACGCAAAAATGCGTAAATACTCCCTTTTTTTTCTGTTCCGCTAATTGTGCCGGTGTGTGTAGATAGTGTTACAATTAAGGGAACGAACGCCAACCAAGCGAATGAAACCTTCCCTTTCTCTTGGCTAGGGGGCCGTGTCGTTTCGAGTTCTGTAGTTTCGCTTTCTTGTCTAAACCGAATACCGACATTAACAGTTTAAATTGCCTTTCGAAACGCGGAGTAAATCCCTATTTAATGCCACTAGTCACCTATTCGTTGACAGCTCCCAGCAATACTTAACCTGTGTGTTTGTACAAACACCGGTAACAAAGCTACGAGCCCAAGCCCTAGCTTTTATACAAATAAATTGCTGGCACCAGCTTTATAGTCTACAAACGGGGATGACTTATTAATTACAAGATATTTAAGACTCGGCTCGCTAAGTGAAGGTTAATTACTATTTTCGCGTAGCTAAATAATTTTCAACGTAAAATGTTCTGTTTAATATTTAGAAAGCAATAAGGGTTTATTTGTTTTGCGATTGTAATCACAATTTCGTGTTCCACTTGGTATTGCTTTTCGGCGAACTTAGTTGCTGCAAGTTTTTTCTTAATTTATTGTTGAACAAAGGCCTCTGGCTCCTCTGGCCGCGTCCTGGAGAAGGCTAGATCATTCTTCGTTCCTCGGCGGTCATGGCCGTCTATTTTAACCCAGGTGGTGGATATTTTTGCCCATTTGCAACTTCATACTATGCATCAAAAAAAATAAACGCAGTACAGGTCCGCAAACACTTTTGGTGTTGACTTACATTCTTTAGATTAGAACAATCGTCCTAATAGGGAACAGCACTTAAGTTTTTTGTTCATATTGTTTTATTATCAAGCTTATTTCGTCTCCAGTAAACCAAAAATCCAATAATGGCAGCGTCCGTCACCGTAAATAGCGAAAAACACTTTGTGCAAAGCACCTTGCGGCATATTCATCTCCTTAGACCGTATTCC
The DNA here is from genome assembly GCA_963855545.1 of Ethmia dodecea. NCBI lineage: Eukaryota > Metazoa > Arthropoda > Insecta > Lepidoptera > Depressariidae > Ethmia > Ethmia dodecea. The sequence continues at coordinate 2,024,113 of OY979448.1, forward strand.
GGTATATTCGGTTTCTGGTGCGCAATTTGGGCGGCTCTAACATTATCGTCGCTACGAAACTATCGCTCGTATCGCTTCCTCCACACTTTTCCTGTTTCCCCGGCGTCCGACAATTCTGATATATTGAAGAGTTTCCGACGTTTTGTTACAAAAAAATGTTGGTAAGGCCGTCCGCTTTGAGAGACGTCCCGGCGTCGAATTATGTCTCGCTTGTCCCGATTGGACCCTCAATTTACTTTTTCTCGCTTTTACTGCCATTGTTGAAGCTGCTTTTAACGTTTTATTGTTAGCTGGATAAAGTATTTCTGTAATAAAACTTTATTTTGACAATTTTTAAAGTATTCCTCAATAATATTGCACTAGTCTTATAAAAATATCGTCTGTTTATGTCTAGATTTCTTTGAAAGTCCGATGCCTTGTCTCAGTTTGACCCAAAAGAGTGTCTGGTCATGTCACTGTATCTTTGAAGGTCCGATGTCCCGTCTTAGTGTCCCCAGAAACTTGGCGGCTTTACCCCTGTTTTTCGCCTTTCCCTTCGACGTTGTTTAGCTCGGGGAAATGGGAGGTTATTTTCTTAGTGAGATTGAATACGGTATGTGCTGAGGCGATGTGAACTTTTTATGTTTTTCTTTCCCTAATGGGGCAGAGGACGAGGGATGATCCATTTACCTGTTCGGGTGCATTGTCCCGATTTGGCCTCTCCTAGCGTTTGTTGGTAACAGTGCTGTTTGTGTGATGTTCTTTCTTTGTTGTTTTGAACCGACTTCAAAAAAGGAGGAGGTTTTTAATTTGTACCCGAGCCCCCCTGATTATCATCGTAAGAAGCGGGCTTTTTAACCGTAAGGCTATCACTGCTCTTGGCTTACGTAAGGCTATCACTGCTCTTGGCTTACGTAAGGCTATCACTGCTCTTGGCTTACGTAAGGCTATCAATGTGATGTATTTTTGCTTTATTTAATGATGTCTACCTCGTTAACATGGTCCAATTAGTAGAGCTGGTGAATTATGATACCTATGTGCAAGTCACGCCATTCGCAGTCAAATACTCAATAATAACGGCTGCAACCTCGTACACATATCTGAATTAATTACTGCGGTAATCATTATCGACCCCTGTATCGACGAGCGAATGTCGACACGTGCATTTGCATTGTTGTAAATTGTTAATTAAATACAGCTTGTAAACATGACGTTCATACAATAACTAATGAATTGTTTTATAAATAAACAAATCGAATTTTATGGGTACATAATATGTAAAAACCTCGTAAAAATGTTTTTGTCATGAACACGTGTTGGACGGAACAACCGTAGGTATTGATGCTGGCAGTTGAATTAACAAAGAGAAAACAACGATCTCTAAATTCAAATACTTTGCAAAGATCAAGGAACGAGGAAACAACGCCGGAAATTCTAAAATGAAGCAATAATTTCTTCTTAATTTTTATTAGCCAGCAATTTGGGCGCCAATTAAATTTTGAATCTTTTATTTTTTAATCCGTGTTTTTTTATCTTTAACTCGGGTCAAATTGCGGTCAGCTGACCCGGCGGCACGGGCCGGCCGGTGAATCACGTATTAAAATGCAAATGATATCGCATAATGACTGCGTTTGGGGTGCGTGGCGCGAACGACGCTATTCCAAAATACCTACACAGTTGGTGGTGCTCGTTTCATTGTTGCTGATATTATTTTTTATAACCCAGGATTAATAATGCTATTATAAATCTACTACTGTCTTTCATAATCGAAAATTTTTAACGATACGTTAAAATGTTTCGTCAGTATATTAGGTACACTACTTGGTGTTTTAGGTTAAAAAAGTTGCTAAAGAAAAGTCAGTTAGTAGTCACTGTTCAATTTCTTTTAATCCCATAGAACATGTCGTTTCTGAAGGGAGAATTACATACACATGACCGTATCCACAGACCAAAGTGTAATAAGCAGGTAACTAAATATTATACAAACCGCAAAAGCCTTAAGAAATCAAGGCTAAAGATTATGAATTTATAATTGTCAATGAAACGAACGCTCCGCGAAGAGGTGGGGTCAACGGCCGACCGCGAACAATGCTATCGTAATTGTTTGCTATGGCCTGACCCGTTAGCTCCTTCGATAACGCCACGCATCCGATGCACAGCACGCGCGAATCGCTTAACACTTTGGCGCCCAATGAGGTCAAGGGATTTAATTTCGTTTTTTGAACTGTCCAAAACAAAAGACGGGGAACGACTGTATATGTGTGTGCGAGCTTAGGGAATAAGGAGCCATTTACAAATGGCTCCTAAGCGATGGCATGGTCCATAGGTAACGTTTTCTTGATGTTCCAACTTTTAACTTGGAACTTTTTGCTTGTTGTAACTTGTCCTATATAGTACATTATGTATTATATAAGACATTGTCATCTCTAAAAATAAACTCCTAATCGCAAGGCGATTAGGCTTCGCTCCAAAATGTCTTCCTTCAATCTCTCTCATTGATTCTTCGTAACTTCTCGGATAGGTACCAATTCTGTACGAAAGTGCTTAACGATGTGTAAAGCCCGATAATCTAACAGGAAATCCCACCAACTTTTAGCATCAAAAATACATTAAACATTTTCGCCCTTACACATAATTGTCCCGAAACATTAACAATCTAACCAAACTAGTAACAGTTTTATAATTGCGTTACTTGGTAAAGAAACGAAATCCACGCATCAGATGCATGGGCGCGGCGCTTGCGCAAATAACTATTATACCGTTTCCACGCAAACGCAAATACGCGAAAATACGGTTCGTTGAACCTCAAACATAGTTGCCTAAGTTAGGCGGTGCTTGAGTGCACGTGCACGATTTTAATGCAATTGTTCTGTAAGAAATATTTCTTACAGAACAATTCACAAAAACCAAATAAACCCATATGGGTTTATTTGGTTTGTGTGATGCGCTTCTTCTTCTTAGTTTTATTAATTTCGTCCTCAAAACAGGCAATTTCTGTCCTACTAATAGGCAAATAAGAAATTGCTTCACCGGTTTTGACAACTCCTAAAATGAAAATTTCGCACAACTATAAAATAGCAAAACTCACATTGCTCTTGCTAGCGACAACAGAGCCTATTTTCTACTTTGTTAACAGAAGACCAAGCAAATATTTAATTTCGCTGCGTCCACATTGCAAGTACTAAGAATTGGAAACTTAAAACAGGATTCAAAACATCAGAGAAAAACAACTCTGATAAACAGAAATTCAGAATATGTCGTTTGCACCAATGCTTGTAGAATTTTAAATCAAACCGTAATCATCGTCTTTGACAAAATAAACAGCATAAATCACGTCACAACCAAAAGTTGTGAACTGTGCTGCAGCTTCAACTCCCTTATTAAACCGCTATGCAAACACCTATCAAGGAACAGGCTAAATGAAACATTGTTACATAAGAAGCAATAAAACACGGCTCATTTAGTTGGAACGACGACGTGTGAACGACGTGCTACGTGAACACCGTGAATGTAGATCCGCTGTTATGCAACTTAGCTATCTACCACTAATTAAACTTGTTTCACAACCAGTAGCTGTAATTGATTGTGGGGCTCATGCAAAACGGGCGACGCGAAATGGCGAACTATTATCATCGTAGTACACTTATCGAGTTTCTTTTTTGTTTGTTGCAACTCGCATGTTTGATCAGTTACTCTCGTCGGATAGCAAGTCCTGTCTTGTATGGCCTGTTGGTAGTGACCCTGTCTTCTGAGCCGGAGGTCGCTGGTTCGATCCCTGCTCGCGGCCAAAATTTGTGTGCGTAAACATATCTGTTGGCTTCGTGTCTGTCGTTTAATATTTATTTTAGTATGTTTATCAGTTGTTTATTACCTATAGTACAGGCCCTGCCTAGTTTTGGACTAAATAACCGTAATTATTATTATGTATGAAGAAGATTGGGTATATCTTCACTCTTGGTGGGGAGATTGGTTTAGCTTCTGAGTCGTAGAGTTGAAAATTTCCAAGAATCACTTCCGAAGTAACAGAAAACGTCTTCGATGTTGATTATCAGCAATTAACATCTTGGTATGCACGGCAGAATGTGCACAAATTAGTGCCATAGTGAGAATTTGTTTTAGTTCGATTGTTTAGCGAATTCTAATTGTAACTCAACCTTTTCAGATTTAAAAATGTCTCATCCGTGTTCGACTTAGCAATGCGCACATTTCCTCTAAGTGTCAAAGTACCTTCGTAACAGAATAAAATTTTGTTGCCTACAAATTTTCATTACCCTCGAAAGCCGTCGTACGTCGGTATAGGGTTCGTGATTTATATTGTAAGCCGCTCGCCTCACTCCACTGGAGTGTTAGCACGTGGAAACTGTTTGTAGAAACGACTAGCTTCCAAACGTAATAGGCAAAGGCGCAGTTTTTCGGTGCAACATGCATGTTTGTTTGGTTTCGTGAGTATTTGTGTCTTGTGTTAAAGTATGTACAGTCAAGAGCACGCTAAGCTTGACACTTTGGCCTTTGACCCGGCCCTGTATTCTATGGCGCGCAGAACAAATCAGAGCTAAGCTTAAACTGGTAGTGTCAAGCTTGACTTGCTCTTGACTGTACATGATCAGCTTTTTAGGAGTCCTACTAGAGGTCTGTTTTATTTGAACTACTTACCGAATCTATTTATTTCCAAGATAATAAAACCATTTTTAGGGTTCCGTACCTCAAAAGGAAAAAACGGAACCCTTATAGGATCACTTTGTTGTCCGTCTGTCCGTCCGTCCGTCCGTCTGTCAAGACCCTTTTTCTCAGGAACGCGTGGAGGTATGAAGCTGAAATTTATATCAATTACTCAGGTCTACTGTCCCTTGAAGCTGTGAAAAAATCAAACTTCTAAGCCAACGCAATCAAAAGATACAGCCGTTTATGCCGCAAATTTTCGACACTTGCAAGGGAATCAAAACCTACAGGGTGCTTCCCGTGAACTCAGAATCTTGAAATTTGGTACGAAGCAACGTCTTATAGCATAGATAAAGGAAAAATTACGAAAACCATAAATTTGCAAGGTTGTACGGAACCCTCGGTGCGCGAGTCCGACTCGCACTTGGCCGGTTTTTTTTTATTGAAGCCGCGAGTAAATAGTATTCTTCTCTTCTGGCTCTAAATTGCGGTCAAGAACAAGCCCATTTGTTTTTAAAGAAATATCTTCACGTTGTCATTAAATCATTTATTCATAATGTTTTACAATTGTTTTTTCCTCGTTGAAATGTGTACATTAAAATTGAAGAAAGGCCAGATCTTTATCTAGAAGTACCTGAAACCTACGAGCATGCATGAGTCGTTTGATTAATGTGGATGAAGCATGAGAGATGTGCCAGGTTCGTAGCAAGTGGAAGACTATTGTCTCTACCTACCCCAATTATGTATGTATGTATGGAATAAGTAAGTCACCCGACTTTAGCAGGCTCTTTGACTTGTACGCCTCATCCATCACTTACGAAAAACTAAATATCCAGCGCATACGAAATCTCAGTGAAATACCGTCCACTTGAACTTATACAAATGCGACTATATCCAACCCTACAAAAACAAAAGAGCACTTAAATCCCCAACTGAGTGCACATTCTTTTCCGCTATCTTAAGGCCTTTTGTGTATCTGGTTTTGTATTCGTGATTGAAGCTGGAACTACATTTTGAAATGTGTGGAAAACATAAACCTTTTAAGTTTGCTACGTCAGGTAAAGAGATACGCTCGCAACACCCGCCTCCCGCCTTTTGTCTGCTTAGGACCTTAGGGGCTCTCTCCAGACGCGCATGGAATCCCCGATTCGGCCATACGTGGCTCGCATTTGTACCGTGCGCGACCTAAATGCTGGCTGAGAGCTATTTATAAACTTTTAAATCAAATTTGCATGCCTCGACGGAGAGCATTACCAATTTTCGTATTAAAAGTTAAAAGATTCCACCAAAAATATGCTTCAAAACAAGCTAAGTGTGTTTTGGGCAGTATTTTTACAAGTTTCCACGTATTCTCTCGATTTACCCAATATCCTGGATACTGAAAGTATTTTAGCAAACGGTAGCGAATTCAAAACTTTATCCGAAATGTTTTTACAAAAGTGCCATTACGTAAATTTTAGGTAGACAATACGCAGTGAACCAAACGTATGCAAATATTCAGAACGCGGACTTGCAAAAATATTCTCCCGGAGCTAAAAGTTGGGTTATGTTACTTATGGTGCGTTGGCAACCTGTGCGACCGAATAAATGCGGTTTCAAATCCAACCCTATCCGAGGGCTTTAACGTATTTAATGTGGTAACTAATTCTTTATTTAATTAAGCCTATCAGATGGACCCTTTGTCATTTGCCCCAATAGTTGTGCGGAGTTGGCAAGTTGTTCCGTGCCGTCATTATCTAATTGAAGCGAGTTTGGTCTGATATCTAGAGGCCCCGTTATTTGTGGCTGTAAGGTCCTGGGTGGTTCCGTGGTACCCATGTCAAGGTGGAAATATTGGCTCGGAAACGCCCGTTGCGAGCCTGATTGTGACAGACGCAAAAATACGAAGGTTTCTCTGCACAAAACGTGGAATTTATCCAAATTTTTGGGAGGCGTGTGTAACGTCAATCAACCTTCTTTGAATTCCTACCCTTTTTTACACTGAGATGTTTATTAATCGAGGGACGGGTATGGAAGTATAGTGGACGTTTCTCGTAGTAATTTTCCTTTATTAATATAAGATAATCATCGGTAAGATCAGAACAATGCATGTCGTAATATGTTATCTTGAAAAAACAACGAGCGTGACTAGGTTTGTTTATACTGGTCTTCATTATTATACGTAGGCACTTTATATAGGACAAGAGGATTATCATGGCAGAGTGTTTGAGCAAGACTCCAATGGTCCCATTTAATTCTGTTGTTTACTTTGATATTAAGGTCGTTCCGCGCTTCTGAGGGATTAGCAACTAAATTTGTTAAGCGGATTTTTTTCTCATTCGGATTTTTGAGCGCCATTCTTCACATAAGCAAAGATAAACTGGTCTTATACATATATACTCTGTCATTTATGTAGACGAAGATATAAATAAGAATTTGGGAGCTAAGTTAATGAGATAAGTATTTAAAAGTACCCTGTCTTGGTGGATGAGATAATATATGAGTATTTAGCTGCTAAATTAGATCTAATTATATTCTTCAATTGGGATTTTCAACTCACAAAAGACAAGTACAATATACATCGTTGAATGCTATTTCAATTTCGGGATTACTTTATTTAATGTTACAACTATCTACTACCGTATCAGATTAAGCCATACGGCTACACTAACATAATTTGAGACTGAATTACGTTTAATTGTCAATATCAGTATTGGAGAGGTTATCAACTGTAGCATCTGATATCGTGTAACCTAATATCGGAATAGCTAGCATTATACTCAATCCTTTGTCTATACTATGTCGGGTCATATGGACATTCCTTATGGTATGGCTATCTAGATCCTTGTCATCCTTCATTACTTAATATATAATTGTATTGAATTTCTCTGATATAAATTGATTTTCATCATCATGTATACTATTTATACTACTAATATTATAAAGAGGAAAGATTTGTATTTTTGTATGTTTGTTACGAATAAACTCAAAAACTACTGGACCGATTTTAAAAATTCTTTCACCAATGGAAGGCTAGAAAATCCCTGAGTAACATAGGCTATATTTTATTCCCGAGTTCCCACGGGAACGGTAACTACGTAGGTGAAACCGCGCAGAACCGATAGTACTATATATAATTACAGTCCATTCCTACAAAAGCTGCTCATATATGGAAGATGATTGCCGTATTTGTAATTCTTATCAATTTTGGTGATATTCTTAGAATATGAGTCATTTCATGATTAGCTTGTCAAAAATTATGTGAATTTCTTACGTCACACTCTTCTTCACTTTGCCAAATCGTGCTAATGCAAATTTCCAGTAGCAAGCGTGATTTTTTATTGTAATTAAAAATCATTGCTTGTGAAAATTCGCATGTGAAATCTTGTGAAAATAAATAAGTTATTTCGTGAAATGAAAATGATTTAAAAGTAGCAAGCAGCCTATTATAATTGTAAACTTGACGAAATACAAAAGAAGTTTGTAAGGTTTGATAAACAATGTTAGTTCTCTATCCGCGATGAAAATAGAATAAGTCTTTATTAGTTCTATCAAGTATAAGAACAATGAAAATCTCTTCAGAAACATTGGACGTTAACTTAATACAATATTCTTAAAATCCGGGAACTGTATTTCAAATTTAAAGTAAAAGATTTTCCGATGATTATTCTAGCTACAAGGTGTATAAAGTCTTGAAGTTAGTCTTAACGTAATTGAAACTTGATTTGATGACAGAAAACGAGGTTGGCGACTTATTTTTTACTCAATTACAGCGAAGTTGAGACGTTTATGATTTTTTCCCGTCAAAAGGTATGAGACAACTTTTTTTGGCTGGGCGAATTTAGGACCTCTTACAGAAATAGAAAGTACCTTTAGGTATGTCTAAAGAAATCGGGTGGCTGGCCGATATTAATTACAATTTTTAGACTGTTCAGTAATAGACACACAAAACAGATACATACATCGACTTTTCTGAATGTAAGTAATGAACAAGTACAAGATAGAGCGCCGCGACGTCTAAAAAAATATCATTTCGGGTATTTTACTGTATTTAAGCTGTCAGAATAATTTTAAAACATGTGATTAGATTTCTTTAAGTTTAAGTCTTTGCTTCTTATCTTCACCTATAATACCTTGATTGACGTCAAATAGCAAGCTTAAAGTTCGTATTCGTAGTAAATAAATAAAAAAACTACAAAATATCAAACAAATTACCATGTCAATGGTGCATCTGCATACCCTGGCAAAGCAAAAAGTATCCAAAAACTAGGTCAGCCAGCCTACGATCTGTGTATACCAGGTATAGGAGTGTCGGCTGCGCGGGTCGGAACTCCACTGTCAGCTGTGCAGGTCGACGACCGCAGGGCTGTGACGTCACGGCCCTGCCGCGCCCACATCCCCCCGCACCGCCCTCCGTCCCGCTCCACCCCTGAAGGACAATTATTTGCAGGATACCATTCATCAAAGCCGAAAACTGACATTCTATTACGACGGGCACAAAAACCCCAGGGGTTTGGGTGTTAGGAAGCTTACGGTGCGTTTTGTAACGAAACTCGTAAGATAAGCGGTTATGGAAACTGTGTCACGATGATGTATGCATAAATGTGTTTGCATGTGTGAGGCAGCATGGGTATGCAACGTGCGTCTCGGCAGCACGTTTCGAGGTATAAACATTTAATACTTTGCGGTTTTATGTAGGTAGATGTTTTATTGGAGACGTTTTTTGGTAAACCAAGAAATCTTTTCACGACTTGTTTTTGATGGACATTCGTAAATTGCTTTAATACAGCTCCATGTTGACTACCATATTACTTGAATATCCCCTTTTATAGTCAGGTTTACTGAACTATTTCTGAAATAGTTTTTTTTTTGGGAGAACGAATTTCAATTAGATTTTTTTGTTATTACGTTAAAAAACGGCTTCTGCTTCTGTTAAGGAAATTTTTTCTTTGGAAATCGGTCAAATATCAAGATACATACTTGACGTTGAAGAAATTTCTATTACATCCAATCTTTGTAATATCATTAACATGTATTGTATAACATTTTGGACATTAATGTGTGGCCAGCTACCCCGCACGTGTGGCGTGAAGATAAATATTTTTTATTTTTTCGGGGCGGACAGCAACGGGGTGTTATTAAATAATGTTATTAGAGAATTAGGGGCCGCGAGTCGTTGCCATTAGGTAATGTGATGGCAGACAGGAAAATAACTTGTTATTTTGTTGCTTTACTGCCATAACTATAACGAGGTTTTCTTATAATGTAACTAACGTTCTTTTATAGTTATTTTTTTCTGTGGAGTTTTCTTTGTTTGGTCTTGGTATTGTGGAAAGTAATTTTTACATTTTTGCGTCTGTAATTTTTGCTAATGTGTTGTTTTGCGTTTCATTCATGTTGCTTCTTAGGACGTATTGTATCTTTGTTTGGAACACAATATTATCAACTTCAGTTGTGTAAGTTAATACGACAGTACGATCTACAATGTCTCAATTTTAACTTAGCAATAAATCTTTAACAGCCATGAAACTTAAACCATATCAAATACATTCTTAACTCTCTTTGTTTCACAGAATTTTATGATCCCATTATTAAGCTTCGATTCGGGACAGTGTTGTCATAGACTTACATTGTAGCATTTGTAGCAATCTTTAGCTATATTTTATCCGGTACGTACACTTCAAACAACGGTTCATCTATGTCGACATCAAAAACCACTGTGCGAAATGTCACAGCACTTGCCAAAGAATGCAACTTTGTATTTGCTAGCTCAAATATTTTAGCAAGTAAATCGGCCAGTTTCAGTAGCCATGTTTTCTATTTGCTTTGGGATTTGGCCCGACATTTGTACACCAATCTAGAGAGTAGCTGAAGCAATCCTTGCACCTGAAATAACTATTTTTAAAGTGTAAGTGTGTAACAAACGAAACAATATAGCTGCACAAAACATTGTTATCTATCCCTAACCCGGTTTTCGTGAAATGTGTTTGGTGGTAAGTAAAGTTTTCTACACCAACCCAAGCAAAGATTTGTTCAAATTATTCAATAATTTATCACCCGCGCTGTCCTATAAAGTTGAAATTGCAATTTTGAGCATTGACCTAAGAAATTTATTATCAAAATCTGACGTTTATTGCAGCGAGTAACACCGTGGCATTATAGGTGAAGCTTTGCAAATGTCGGATTGACTTTTACGATTACTGCAAATGTCGGGTATTGTAAATAAAATGTGCGTTGCATGAATCATCATTCTCTATGACCTACTCAGGGGTTTTTTATTTGAAAAGAAATACAGTACTTACTCTACTTCATCGAGTTTTTTGTAGTCATCTTCTGTACTTTTCCAACATTTTATTTGTAGCACTATCCCTTTCTGTCTTATTATAGGTTTATTCTTGTTCAACAATGAACTTGTTTGAATTTGGACATGTTTTTTGTGTGTTGTTTTTGTTTGTAAAATCTAATCCTAAGCCCGTTTCTACGTCATCTTTATCTCTTTTTGTCTTAGCCACTTGTGTAAGCCTTTGTTTGCTTCCTATCAATCACTTTTTCAATTATTTCTCAAACTATGTTGGAAGCGCAATTCAAAAAGTACGTATATAGCGAACAGTGCAGTTCCACGTTTTTTTTGCACATGTCTAATGATTGTTTTGTTGGTTTTAAATAAGAAAAAAAAAAACTTTATGTGAGTTCATAAAAGAAAATAAAACTATAGAACTCAAACAGGCGTCATTTCAGCTGTTAGCTTCGAAGCTGCAGCTATGGTTTCTGATTGGAACCAGAGTCCCGGCTGACCGTATAAGAAACTTTAAGTGATCAAATAAAATTAAATAGGTAATTGATAGCTCTAAATTTAATTAAAAAAGTAAATAACAAAAAAACAAAAGTGTAATAGCCAAGTTCCAGCCGAACGTAAGCTAAGACAAATGAAATATGTCTACAAGAAGTTTAGTATCAACGCATAGCATTTGTAAATCGAATCGAAATCTAGCTCTTTACTAATGTCTAGCCTAAAATTGTTTGTCTAACCCAGATTTCTCGGGTCAGACAGACAAATCTAAAGCAATATATCTTAATTCTTTCCAGTCTGTGCAACATTCTCGTTATTAATGACAATTGGAAAATATTTTTATGGATTCTCTTAGCGATTTTTCATTATCATACGTTGTGACTTGCCAACGTTTTTACCAAAGAGATTTAAATATAACAGGGCATAGAGGGGACAAAGCGAGGAAAATTTGAAGTCAAAAGTTATTCCAAGTGGAATAAGTCTAGTACAATTTCGACCGAATGACAGCTCGCGTTCATACTAACTGACATGACAAGAAGGACATGACGTAGGCTTCAAAGTTTTGTATGAAAATATTCCCAATGCCCTCTCTATGCCCTATTATATTTAAATCTCTTTGGTTTTTACTTGGGACATTCGGACTATTTCTTAATCAATATGTATTCATTGTTATTTTCTTTTGTTACAGGTATGACTCGCCAGCCGGGTATCCGATTACAGACTTACACTAAGTACGTACCGTCATTCAATGTGTAATTTTATCGTATGAATCATGATTTTAAAGTTTAATCCTGTAGGCGTAGAGCACACACAAATAGGCGAAATTTAACAGAATCCTTAATTAGGATTATTCAAATTTGCCTAAAATGGATAACTGAGTTAAAATAAGATGAAACTGAATATAAGATCATACCAAAAGAGCATCTACTAAGAATAGTAGCGATCAAGTTAATTAAATATTACAAAAACTAAAATATCTGTAAATAGGAAAGTAAGTGGTTGTTTTTAATGCCAAACGTCAATCACGTCATGATTTAAGACTAACTAAATGCTCTGGTTTTTCTTCAAACCAAGGGCAAAAAGAACATGCAAAAAATTTACAATAAAATTAAAGAATTTCTGAAGGTCATCCGGCTGTGACTGACGTTTTGTCTGACATTTTGTGCAGTAGCCAATGTTGATGTTTAATTTGGTCTGATTTGTTTTTTCTGGCCTTTTGGCTGCGTGATTTTGCCTCCAGATCCTCGGTCGTCGTAACAATTTTGTGCCGAATTCATTGGATCCTTGCATGTGTGTTTTAATTAGTTGTTTGGAACCTTTTAAAATAAGTAATGTCCATACAGAGGAATGATGACTATAACTGAAATTTTATAAATAAAAAAATAAAAAAATCTCACGCCCGTTGTCCCCCGAGGGGGTATGCAGAGGTATTCCATTTCTGGATATACCCTTTTTTCACCAGTTTATTTGAAATTTTATTTATAATTATATTCTGAACAACACTGATTTTCAGCTTGTTGGGTATTTATGTACCTTCAAATGTCTAATTTGACCGGACTATTTTTAAATATCGATACTCATATAATAAAGTCTCTACGTAGTTCAGTGCTACATGAGCTTGTCTAAATTATCGCGGTATTGATTTAAAAAAAACGAAGCATAAACGGTCTGCGTTTATGTGGGGTAACGGTGGCCATATTTGCAATCTGTAATCGAACGCCAAACGCGGCAGTTCGGTATATTGCCTGGTAATGCATACTGACGTGTCTGACGTGGCTTGGCGAATTCAGTTTCAGTGTACGCGTTGATATAGTTGTGTTATGTAGACGACTAAAACAGCAGCATAGTCGGGACGTGGCATTTAGTGATAATGTTTAATCACTAAACAAACGCTTGTAGGTTTTTGTTTAAAAAAAGAATATAGGATAGAAATAATCGAAGTATGTGAAGAAATTGCTATCTGCTAGATAATCACTACATAGTATAAAACAAAGTCGTTTCTCTGTCCCTATATCCCTATGTCCCTTTGTATGCTTAAATCTTTAAAACTACGCAACGGATTTTGATGCGGTTTTTTTAATGGATAGAGTGATTCAAGAGGAAGGTTTTAGTGTTAGCATTGCACCCGTGCGAAGCCGGGGCGGGTCGCTAGTACATCAATAAAACATCAAGAGTACAATATCGGGGTTTATCAACAACCCAGATTTAAAAAAACCTTGCAAACATTTTTAATATTACCTTCCTTTTGAGGTAGTCGGATAAAAAAGGTACTTTCCGAAGACGTGTTGTGACTAGATAAGTCTATTTTTACCTTTTGTTGTTTACTTTGTGATGAGACCTGTAAGGACAGCGTTTGAATGTTTATAACTGATGTTGATTGCCTATTGGTTATTATAACGGTGTATGCCTCGCCTGTTATCCAAGCAAATAAAATTTAAAAGAAAGGAAAACAGAGAAGCTCAGTAATGACTGTATTTGTGAGTTTCATAACTCCTATATGCGATATAGTCAATCTATACTAATACTAAAAAGAGTTAAGATTTTTATTTTTATTACGAATAAACTCAAAAACTACTGGACCGATTTTTAAAATTCTTTCACCAATGGAAAGCTAGAAGATCCCTGAGTAACATAGTCTATATTTTATTGCCGTATTCCCACGGGAACGGCAACTACGAGGGTGAAATCGAGCAGAACCGCTAGTTAAGTATCATTTAAAAGCTACACGCTTGACTCCACATTACTTTTGCGCATCTTGTAGTGATAAGTCATCTTGTTCATCATTAGCTTTGGCAGATATCTTGCAATCAACATCCAAAAAGTTAAGTGCATAAGCATGGCAAACTCGTGGTAAGTTTCTCCATTCGCCGCGTAACCTTGCGTACGATAAACAGATGACGTCACGCGCTATATTTAACCATGTTTGTGTCGAGAGCGGAGCGCGCGCGCACGGGTCAACGCCCCCTGCGCCTATCTAAACCAATCTGAAAGTCGGCTGCGAACGATACTGCGATACGCTTCGTTCGGTGTTTTGCTGATTTCTACAAAAGGGGTCGTCCATTAATCACGTGAGGTTCGAAAGGGGGAGGGGGGGTTCGGAAAAAATCACAAAATATCAGAAGAAGGGGGGGGGGGGGTAACCGCGCGATTTCTAAACCAATAAATATGCTGATGCTTGATTTTCCAAAAAAATTTCATTTCGTTATCGAAAATTTCAATATACTTTCTACCAAAAAAATAAACGTGATTTCGGTTAGGGGCGGGGGGTAGTCTTAAACCTCACCACACATTACCTAGGGGGGAGGGGGGTCAAAAAGTCGGCTGTCTGTAAAGTTGAACGTGACGTCATACTTTTTCGTAAATACTGATGGAATGGATTGTGCCTCTTTGTCGCTCGTTGAGCGCTCTCGCTTGCACTGGAACGCCGCATACGTCATACTTTTTCGTGCATGCAGCTGGCTCCATCGAATTATAAGATGTTTTCACGTCAAAAACATCACGTGATTAATGGACGACCCCAAACTGCTGTGACTGATGCTACCTCTTTTGGCGGGAAGTGTGTCACTGTTGGCTTATAAGCCATACAACTGTTGTGTTGGTGAGATGGATGGATTAATACGATGTTCCTAACTGCCCTTACGGAATAAGGATGACATACTTAGGATGAACTCGTCGAATGTGTAAGCTTTACCCAGAGAAGTCGCTTAAATTCTATATGGGGGACTGATGGCTGTTTTGGAAGTGACCGAGCCTGTATCAGACGCATAGGTTCGATCCCTCGTGAGGGCATTACCAATGTAGTTTATTACCTATTCGCTTTACGGTATTTATCTCGAGCTCAACGGTGAAAACACACGTGAGGAAACCCGCAGGCCCCTGAAACAACAAGAAAGAAAGAAAGAAAGAAAGAAAGAAAGAAAAAATGTTTATTTTTGCCACAGTTACACACACACATATAAAGCAATAACAATATTATAATAACACATAATATTAACACAGACAAGATATAATTATAAAATAAAACAAAACAATAAAACAAAAAGTACATTTAAAAAAAAAAACATTAAAAACTTGCTGAACCAGCAGTTAAATGCGTGTGTGCAGCAGCAGCAGAAAAGGGCCAAAGCTCAGTTTCAACACTGTGATGGTCTTACAAGTTACAGTTAAATGTTTTCAAAATTAAAAAGTGAGTATTTCCAAGGATTGAATACCTCAACCGTCACCCATTGTTTCTTCCACCCTTGATCTCATAAGCGCAGGCATCGTCCACTATGTAGGCCAGACCATCTGGTATGTCAGAAAACGGCCTACCAACTCTCTGGAACCGCAGCAAAGCGAGCTGTCCCGTCTCAAACCTGAAACTCGGGGAATGCCGATTGTAGCTCATAAGGATGACTGAGCATTTCCCGAATTGGCATTCGGTCGGCAGGAACGCTTTGTTCGTTGTTATCTGAGCGCACAGCAATGCCTGTAAACGGTCTGAAAGGGCGATACGCGCCGGGCTCTGACAAAGGGCGCAGTTAATGCGATCCCGTCCCCGGGACTCGCCGTCCCGTTTTACGGGTTACGCTGCCGCTCAGCTGGAGCGCTTTCAATTTGCCGGGACTTAGCGAATTCTCATTTTACTCAAGGTCCACTTGCACAAAGGCGTTTTCACAACACTACCCGAGCGTGATCCATATTGTAAGCGGCGGAGTTCGCCCGCTGTCATCGCCTCCACACGGGGACGTTTTACCTAATAGGGTTGTTGAACCGAATAGATGGCTGACGCGGAGCACTTTCAAAATTTCGTGTCGGACTCATAGTGTACGAATATGGCAACATGATTTTTTTTAAAAACGTCAGTGCAGTTGCTAGGCTGTGGACAGTGTTCCGGAAGGAGCCAAAAAAATAATCTCGACCGTCTCTGAGACTGACGTGAAGGAGTTCATGAAAATTTTTTGTTGTTTTACTCTCACATGTTGCAATAGTAAAGTGTAATAGTAAAGGTAGGTACCTACATTTGAATCGGAATCACGAAATATTATATTTGATTAAAAATTAGTTTTCCGATTATAGGTTCGTGTAAAGGTAAAGCAGTAACTGGCAATAACCTACTATATTTTTGATTGCCACATTTAGAGCACAGTAACGCATCTACGCAATTTATGTTACGCCGTCCGTTTCGGTTTATATGAGGTAGCTAGCCGCACACCGATGAAGAAGCCGCCAGCCAAGGTTTTTTTTAACTGAAAAGGCCTATCGTCATCGGGGATAAAGTAGCTTTGTATTAGTGAAAGCATTATTAAAATCGGTACAGTAATTTCTCCCAACATACAAATACTTCACCTCGTTAAAATATTAGTAAAGTTTAATTGCCTACCGATTTGGCGCTATTGCGGCCAGTCCACGTACCGGACACACTGTTTGGATGGACGTTTAGCTGCCTGGTAGCCATTAATTTGTTGGTCGCAAGTGACCGGAGACGATCCGCGGGTTGCGTGCGGAGTGTGGGTCAACGACCTAGCGATACCTACTGGCGCCGCAACATGCGTACGCGCGCTTGTAAGCGACTAGCAATCCGCCGCGGTTTCACTCGTAGTTCTCGTTCCCGTGTTAATACGGGGATGTAATATAGCCTATGTTAGTCAGGGATGGCGAGGACAATTTTGAAATTTGTAAATAGTTGTTGACTTATTCGTTACAAAAATATGTCGTGCGTATTTCGCTCCTGATTTACACTCTCCTTCACCTAACCTGCAAATGAAATCTGTGGAATCGCAAATCGTTTGAATTTCATTGCACTTTTCATATTTCGTTTCTAGTAGCAATTGTGATCACTTGTAGTGGGAGTCTGACCTCTAAGGCTTATAATTAGAACGTTACAAAGTCCAATGTGTCAAGCTCCATGTGCTATTGACTGTACTAAGAAAGTAGGACGTATACAATTTTAAATTGAGATTACTAAGGGGTGGATTCAAATACTTTTTGGGCTAGAGGCCTTTTGCCCACTGAATCCGCTTCTGGAATTCCATAAACTAGCTCCGCTGTCACGGCGAATGGGAGCCTCTACTTTCTATTAACAAGGACATTTTGCTCCACTTGTTACCGTCTCAACGCACCCCGAAGAATATTTACGTGGCCTATTCGGCCCCTAACTGGTCTGTCTTGTATTTTCTTTATTTGCGAGTAGGGTCACCATATCTCAGGATTTGTCCTGAGATTATAAGACTTTAAGGCTTGAAATTGCGACTAGCCTTTGGAAATCTCAGGAATTTTCAATTCTTTAAATTATTATTGACGGGCCTGTTGTCTCAGTTGGTAGTGACCCTGCCTTCTGAGTCGGAGGTCGCGGGGCCAACATAATTGTGTCCGTTAACATATCTGTTGGCTTCGTGTCTGGTCGTTCAATATTTATTTAAGTATGTTTATCAGTTGTTTAGTACTCATATTACAGGCTCTGCCTAGTTAGGGACTGAATAACCGTGTGTGAGTTGTGTCCCACAATTATTATTATTATTATTCAGGTTTTCTGTACTTAGCACTCATTTAATTTAGATTGACGATCAAGACAAAAGCGAGCGGGCGCAAAAACAAACAATGATAGTTAAGTATGTAAGTAAAAAATAATGCTGCAGTTAAAACTATCTTTTCAAATTACATAATTGAGCAAGATAAATTTAATTATTAAGTTCGTCGAGCTAGCGTGTTTCGCACAGTTCATTCGATTTTATTAAACTCATCGGACATAGGGCTGTGCAGCAGATATTTTTTTCGGACAATCATTCGTCGATGCACCGTGTTTCGCAGTAAAGTTAATTCGATGCTGCTTTCGTTTGGCCTATAGAGATTTTCGCACAAATTTAAATTGGTGTATGGTTCCGGACCGGTGGGGTACGTGGAAAGTTTGGGTTCCTGTGGCGTTAATGACGAGTTGGTGTAACTAGTAATAATAAAATCGGACTTATTTTTGAATTTGGTAACCCTATTTGCGAGTTCAAATGCCGTACCCGGCCTCTCGTTACATGACACTATAATTTTATTTGTAGACGGTCTTGTTACTGGCAGGAGTCGTTATGAGTTACATAATCGTATCTCACGACTATAACCAGTAAATAATGGGGTTTATGAACGCTTTTCGTGAAGTAGGGGAGTATGTTGCTGATCCGCTGAACGTTTGGGTGTTATCTGAATCAGACCTATGGGCTTAAAAAACTTGTGGTTCATAGACATAGATAGGTTTTTATTACGACACACATATTATAATAAGGAAAAAATACAATTAGGATTTTAAACACAATCGGACGGTACACAATATTCAATTTGTAAACGCAAGTGTGTGGTGCAGGGAACATAATAGATAGTAGAGATGCACCGAATGTGGGTGCTGCCGAATTTCGAATTCGGCCGAATGTTCGGTTCAAAAATCTGCCGAAGACGAACTTCGGCCAAAATTCGTCAAGGCTACGCGCTCCTATGATTTACAGGTCACGACTCGTTACGACGTGTTTTAATTACCCCTTTCTCTAATAAACTACTGAATCGATTTTGATGAAATTGGGTAAGTAGGACTACTACTGCTAAATTGCTAATATCCTAAAAAAACATTATTCGTAGGTAGGGGTTAGGAGTCATCGGGTAAATCGTAAAATCCACGCGGACGGAGTCGCGGGCTGCTAGTATCAATTTATTTTACTTGTAAAACTTGAGAAGTATCTTAGTGCAGAAATTGTGTGTCAATTAGTATATTTGGGTTTTATTTTAAACTACCGAACATTCGGTATCTGGCACCGAAGTTCGGTATTTTTTACCGAAATTCGGTAAAAGCTGCCGAACTTCGGTTTTACCGAATGCGAAACGAATTTCGGTGCATCTCTAATAGATAGGCCGTAGGCTCAATGGTAGCTTACTCAAAGCACGTGTAACGTGTAACAGTAACCCAGTTCGAAAAAAAATTTTTTTTTTTATTTCAACATAAATACAATTTGTTCTTAAAACTTTATTTACAAAGGAAATATACATTCATTCACAATAATTACAGATAAAAAATGACCTCCAAAGAGGAACCATGTGGGACAGTGCCCAGAAGACTGGCCCCATTCCCCCTTCTTAAAACTATGTGACACCGACACGAAAACCTCACAGGGTTTATCAGTGCGGGTGAAATGTTTAAATGACATGTTTATTTATTTATCTTTACAACCGTAACCTATTCTCGTGTGACTTTCACCGTGTCACAGAGGTGAAACGAATAACGTTCTAAATATAAATATTTTTGAGAAACATCTAGATTGTTAGTTGGTTATGCGACCCGCGATGCTTTCACGAAAATAACTGGTGACCTTCGCTGTGTTAATTTATTTGGCGTGCGCTAGCTGTCACTGAGAACTCGAGATAGGTACAGCTTGAGTGATACCACAGTAAATATATAAGCTAGAGCAGTACGGCAACTGCGCCTTTTTTCGGAGATAATTAATTACCTACGCTGTTTTAGAGCGTTAAGCGTCACTCTATTTTTTTTGTATATTTGTAAATCGATGTTGTAACATAATATAGTTCAGATTTTAAATTTAAATTGTATATAAGACTTAAGAATCATCATTAAATTTTGTAAATATTTTCACGCAAGAATTTTAGCAGATTTTGTATGGAACAATTATTTCAACCTTTTCGAACTTAGTACCCAAAAACAAACAAATCAAATATTTCGTTTCATGTAAAAGTAACTAAGTATGCTGAAATAGCCGAATGATCTAGTTAAAAATATAACAGTAAAGAAGTCTAATTATTTGGTATTATAAATTATTGATTGACAAATACTTTCGTCTACGTGATATACGGAATGTTTTGTAATAAAATTTTAATGAGCATTTAAAATAAAATCCCAGACGGTACGCATTTAAATGGAAAACGTAACAGTTATATGGAGGAGTGGAGGTGGAATGCTCCATCATCGTGAAAAGGGAAGATCTTCCGCCAGGCGAGGTGATCGTGGGGACTGCTGTTCAACACATGACAGTTGTATTTATACAAACTCATTAGAAAACTTCGATAGCGCGGTTTAGAAATTGGCGCGTTCTATGTAGTGTCGCTACAAAGGTTTAATTTATAACGAGATAACAGAATTACGGTTAATTAAACGTTATACAGGGTTTTAGATACTCGGGCAAACATTTAAAACAATTAACCAGATGTGCCACAGCTTAGCTCCGTGATTATTGACAGTTCTTCGTGACGTCACAAGTAGAGACGTAGCTCCAGTAGAGTTAGAGTTAGTTAGTTAAAAGTAGTTACCTTACTGATTTAGCGTGGTGGTGATTCACTGTGGTGATACGGTGCGAGTCGCACGTTCCCAGAATCGGCACTCTATTATTAGACGTTCCAGTATTTGGCAGGTGCGGGTTACGTAACGTGTTTTCGGGGGTTATCGTGGCGGTGATCGCGCGTGCGTGATTGTTTTTGAATTACGAGTGGTAGGGCTATGCATATGAGGGCACCGGTCGGGCTATCGAATTGATAATGTATTGTGTCGGCCATTTTTGAATGTTTAATCCGTCATTTCATTGTCATTATCTGTTCTTGAGGTACTTAAAAACCGGCCAAGTGTGAGTCTCAAGTGTGAGGATTCCGTTTTGAAACTGTTGTAGTTGGAGACAACGTTTTATTTCCCTGTAATATTAACATGAACCCCTGTTAGCATTAATATTTCCTTATTTTATCTACTATCTGGTACTGATACAGACATCAACCAGAACCAATTTTCTGGATATATATCTGATGCTAATTTACATACCTACTCTTAACTCAATTATAATCAGAAATAATTTAGAAAACATATTTTTACAAACACAAAAAGATTGCAAGATAATATTTTCTATAGTTGCTTCTGAAATAAATACATTTTTTTTTAATCGCTAGACTCATGCCTCAGAATCAATTGTGGTGCCGGATTTTCTCACGATGTTATTCTTTACCTCAAAACGAATGTTAATAGCATTTGTACCGACGAAGTTTTTGAAAACCGAACATCAACCGATTCCCCGAATCGGATACATCTTTATTCATCGGCCATCTTGCTTAAAGCCAACACCCACAGTTCAAGCCTTTAGCTATTAGGAATGCAAGTATGCTTTATGATTCCAAGATCTTTACGACAGAGGGAAGTAGTTTGAGAATTTTATGCCTTATAAACCGTTCTATGATTCTTGAAGTCTTAACGTATCAAGTGACAATAAAACACGGAGATATTGCTCTACAAACTCAAATCGCCTTCAAAACTATAGTTGTTTATTCGAAGAGAATTTTACTACCGTCGGGCGATGGGGTTTCAGTAGAATTAAAACTTGGTGCATCCAGGCCGAGGGTCAGCGGAGTTCGTTTCCGAAGTTCTTGAAGTGTAAATTCATTGGTTTTATTATTTTGTCAGGTCGTTTGTCCGATGAGTTTTGCTTTTCTTCGCCTATAAAATTTGATGGTAAAACTTATGAAGTGTTATCGGGAAAATCGACTTAATAGTGACGTGGAAATATGATTGTCTGGAGTTAACGCCGAGGTAGTCGCGTTTGAGAATGAAAAAGTAAAAAAAAGTCGATGTACAGTCAAGAGCACATGAAGCTTTACACTTGTGGTGCGAGTCTGACCTCTAAGGCGATTGTAATAAGAACGTTACAAAGTACAATGTGTCAAGTTCCACGTGCTCTTGACTGTACAAGAAGTGAGTGCTGATAGAACATTTACAATAAATTCTTGGGATTGTATCGGAAGGGATATATTGTAAGTACAGAAATCTATCAAAGTTTTTACAAAAAAATATGTATTACAGTATGATAACCCGTTTCTTTGTATCTTTAAATGTCTTCCCGAGATTGATCCTTTCTCAAAATGCATGTAAAAGACACTAAAAAGTGCGGTCGGATAAATAATTTCTTTTTAGTCAAAGTAGCCACTTATTTAAAGTCATTGCAACTCCACCGCTTCGGTATGTATAGTTGAGGAGAAGAAACGGGTCAAGAAACTCCTCAACACTTCATTCTTTTAAAGAGTCAGTAAAATAGAAGTTGCCTTTTAGTGCCTGGAGAAAATTGACACCAAACATCTCTATCATATAAAATGTACCCTACAACACTTCGGAGATGAAGACAAAGTTAAACACACCTCGCACTTCAAAATCCTTCCAACCGTTCTTTGCATACTTACACCCGAGAAACCCTCCGTTTGCTGCAATCGGGCAATAACAACAACACATGTCATCAAATATGACGTCACAAATCAAAAGAAACTCCCGATTCCAAGCCAGTACTGCGCCTATTCGTCATCAATTACTCCAAAAAACAATGCTGGGAGTTGGGTCGTTAGTCCAAAAGTCATTAGCTCGAGGATTTCACGTCACCACGTCCAAGGGTATCGATTTGGCTCCGCACTGCTTGTTTACTTTAGCAGGGGTGATGGATACAGTAGCGGGGGTCGGAGTTTGTACATTAGTTTTATTACCATCTACATATTTCAATTTGAACAACATGATACTTAATTGTGTTTCGTTGTGTTTACGCACAATGGAAGTCGTAAAGCCATTTCAGATACCCTTGGGTGGCTTGAAAAATTCTGACTGTTAAGTGGCCACTAGCTTAACACCATCTCCCAATCCGCAGTGGGCTCGCGTGGGAGATTAAAGCCTCTACTTCCTCATGTGTGAGGAAATACCCTTAGCTCAGCAGTGGGCTGTTACGGGTTGATGATGATGATGATGATACTTAAAGCTGTTGTGAATTTACTAGAAAAGTCGTTAAAAACTGGTATGACAAGATTTTATGAGTTAGTAGGAACCAAAACGTGACTACGAAAAAAAATTACATATATAATCACCCGGACCATAATAACGAACTACAAACAACATAGATTGCTAAAAACCTAATCTTTCCTTTTGACAATAATGTAACATTGCAATTTGTCAATCAAGTTAGTGTGAGTATTAGGCATATGCGTAATACACTCATTTGAGTGAATCCTGTAGTGTCACACCAAGTTAGAAAGTATTAGGCATATGCGTAATACACTAATTTGAGTGAATCCTATAGTGGCCCACTAAGTGAGAAAGTACTAGGCATATACGTAATACACAAATTTGACTGAATCCTATAGTGTCACACCAAGTGAGAAAGTACTAATCATATGCGTAATACACTAATGTGATTGAATCGTGTAGTGTCACATCGTCGGCACTTCTGATACTTCTTGTAGGAGGGAGCGACCCTTAGATATTTGACTCGAGTTACTGTTGCGTACTATATGATTGCGTACAAATGCGCTGTGCTTACGTAGCAACTAGGGTACTCATTCATTTTCACTAGAGTCAGGGGTGTGACCCAACTTAAAGTTGCTTATTAACTCATTGCCGCGATCATCCACAATTTGGCCGGCTGTCAGCAACAAAGTTCTGTTTTAATTACCAAGACTCCCCAACTATTCTAGTTAAGTTTTGCGTGTCACTTATCTCTCTTGACGGAGCTAACTTGACGAGTGGCCAGCAAGTTATCCGAGCTTTGTTATTGCGAGGAATAACTTAAATAAGTTAGTAGGTTTGTGAGAGTTTTCTACGAGCCGTGAAGCTGTTTCTTTAGCAGTGATTTAGGTTCTGTGTTTTAATCAAAAATTCATGGAAATCTCTACATGGAGCAACATCACCTACATATTAGATTAGGTTTCTTGAATTACGGGATGTAGACGGTACTTTATAAAGAAAAGGAGCTATATTCTAAAGTACAGGATTTTTATCAGACCTTTTACACCATTACATCTAGCTCGGTTTTAAACCTCAGAATGGCTTGAGGTTCCCATAGTTTAAAGTTCTTAATAAGGCTATGTGTTTGCGATTATTCCTTGTGTGTTTTTTTCGCTTACCGGTTGTAAGTCACTGGATGCATGTCGGTCGCTCTAGTCGACAATGAGGGACCGTTATGTTCAGCAGAGGATGTGTGGAGATGATGATACATTGTAAAATTTTATTCGTCTAACAATTGTGCTACATACACAAAAATGATGAAGTTTCACTATAACAATTACTTCAAAGGGGGCAAAAAAAACTGTTCAGTACAAATACTGGTCGTATAGGAAATGAATTTATTTAATAGAGATAGCAGATTATTTCTATAATGTTTGCACCTATGTCATGAAAAACCTTAAGATTTCAGCTCATTAAGTTTACTGAATATTTTTGAAGATAATGGTAATATTTGGAAGCTAAAATCATATATAATTACAATATGGTTTTTATAAACAAATATAAGTTATTATAAGAAAATATATGTTTGCCGTCGTTACCGGTTGAGTCGAATCGGTTGCTTAGTGAAGTATAAGGCAGATATTATCAAGTTACTTCTAACATCTCTCATGAAGTATATGAAGACATATTCCAGAAATCCCTCAGCCCTATCATTTAGGATACTAATTCATAGACAGCCAAGTATCTGTTTTTGTTTGCCTAACGATAAATCCTTAAGTTTCGGAATATAAAGGACCATTTGCGGATGTAACTGGGCTTTTTGGTCGGCAATTTTTTTCCACGACCTTTCCTCTTAGGATGAACCCTTTTCTCATTATAAGCTGTGAGTTGTTTATCGGCCATTTTAGGCGTGGTCGAAATCTCTAACTTTCCTTTTAGGCTTAACAACTTTAGACAAAAGGGTTGTACATATTTTATCATCGGACGATAGATATTGAGTGAGACAGAACGGTTGCTTGTTTAACAAAGTTTTTAGTATTAATGTTTGAGGAAAGCACTGTTTTTGAAGTATTGTTGTAGCTGTAACTAGAAGGTTTTTTTTCGTGTTTACAATAGTTCATAGTGTTTTCGCATAGTTTATATTTACTGGTGAACCAATACTGCCCTTTTTTTACCAAGGGAAAATGCATTACTGCATACGCACCCAACCCGTGGGGGGGGGGGGGTTATGTGGGGCTCTGCAGCCTAGTGCTGCCATACCCACTAAAAACCCTGGTGTGTTCCTCCTCGCCGCTTCGGACTCAGCTATGGCACCGCGGTTGTAACCAATACTGCCCTGATTCAAGTTCTTTACTTATGATATTTCCACGACTTTGAACTTTAATATTCGATCAGTATCTGCGTTGCTATACTAAGTGTAATTTATTTATAAATAAAAATAATCGATTATATTTATTTTGTAGGTAAAAAAAGGATTCTAATAACAAGGCACTCTAAACTCGTCCATGGAGATTGTCTTAATGTAAATAGCAGACTATCTCCAACGACGAGTTGCTGGTTCCAAATGCAGTACAATGTTTCAGAACCGCGAGTAAACAAAATTAAACCATTCTAATTACAGAACTCCTTAAAATTCGTTGATAAAACGCGCGTCATGTACATAATAAACACGAACGCACTCGGCAACGAGGCGAACCACAGATCTAGAGCTAAATAGAAATAGCAAGTTTGAAAACAATCGTGCAAAATTTTTTAGGTGAATGCTACATTTACACCAATTACACCAATAGATGGCGTTGTTTAAAAATCAGTTAGTCTTTTTGGGATGTGTTGCCCGATTCGATGCTGAGATAACATTATATTATACTCTTTATAGCAATTTTTCAATTTTAATATGATTTTCTCATGCCTGTATATACCGTAAGGGGTAAGCAGAGGTATTCCATCTTAGGAAATACCTACATTTCAACAGTATAATCTTTGGACCCCTTAACGTGATCGGTGGTGATATTCTTTAAAATTATACACAGTTTTCTTGGATTTGGATAGTTCGAGAATAAGACAGAATGTGAAATAGACTGTATGCTAAGTGGGCCGATAGCGAAGTAGTTACATGGAGAAGTAGTCAAAATGCGAAATGGGCTATTTGAGAAGTAGACCTCTGGCGCCTGAGCGGTTTAAATTTATAAAACTGTTGTATAGAGATTTTTAATCTTCGGGTTGATCGCAAAATTTCAGAATTTCGAAACAAAAACACGCAGCCCAAATTATTGGTAATTTTGCTAAGGATCTAATATTATACGCGAAAGTTTAAGGATGAGGGGATTGATTTTTTTTGCTCTTTCAAGAAATAGAAATATCTTTATTTACGAGAATACAGTCAATTCATATGTATAAAACACTACTGAACAGAATTTGGTGAAACTTTATAGTAGTATACCTTTTAAATCAGTGTAACACAGAACACAGTCTAATTTGTACAGTCAAGAGCACATGAAGCTTTACACTTGTATTGCTGCCCTCTGAGGCGACTGTCATAAGAACGTTACAATGTCCAATGTGTCAAGCTCCACGTGCTCTTGACTGTCCCCCGAAACGCGGGTGAAGTCAAGGGCAAAAGCTAGTTTAACTCTATATCTGTGAGGCGGACCAATGGTACCACGTCATCTGTTTACCGTCTGCCGATTGAAGTGGCGTTTCAGTCATCCCGGCCGAATTATTTCGGAAACCTCAAATTAAAATTTCGCAATCGATTTCTTTAATCGAGTCTGCGTTGTATCACTGGGCTCAGTGGAACTCTGTCGTCGCTGATGTTTGACTTGTTATTAATCTTTATTAGGGACTAGCTGTTCCGGCGGTTTCACGCGAATAGTTCCCGTTCCCGTGGGAATACGGAGATAGAATATAGCCCATGTTACTCCCTGATAATGTAGCTTTCCATTGATGAAAGAATTTTTTAAATCGGTCCAGTAGTATTTGAGGTTATTCGGTACAAACATACAAAAATCTTTCTTCTTTATAATATAAGTGTAGAAGTGCAGATAAGTTGCCTCAACAACTCTCATGCTAAGAAACCGACTACCAGAAAAAGTGATAAGGATAAACCTAAGTGCGAATAGATGAACAGCTGTTCCTCGCAAAGCACCCCGACGGAAGCATATTTCCTCCTTCGCAAAAAACATTTCTTTCATCGGCCAAAACGTCGCGGTCCATTCCCTAGTGGCAAAGGGCTGATGGATTGCCTTCTTAATTTATTTGACTGCTTGATAATCGGGAGCAAAATAATTTTACGGCGACCGGGTGTGATCATTAGCCGTGAGGGATGGCCCGTGTCATTTTCGGCGCGGGTCGTAGATGATAATGGGAAAAAAAACAATGATTTACGTCACATTGTGAGTTTATATAGGTATTGGACTCGATTCTGGCTGACTAGCTAAAATTCCTAATTTTGAGTTAGCTCTATTCTTTTCTACCGCTTTGGAAAGGAAAGGGACAGAAATAAGAGCCATATTTATTTATAATGTCACAAATGTCAAAATTGAACCTTATGAACGCATTCACATCTTATTCAAATGTACACGTGTTTAGCTATTTTAGGGACGGTCGTGGATAAAAGTGACAGATAAGTTCATAAGGTTTAAATTAGTTGGTTTTACATGTTTGACATTAACTCAATCTATGTTTTGTTTCTGTCCTTTTTCTTCCGTATTCTATGAAGATGGATAGGCTATCTTAAAATTAGGAATTTTAGATGGTCAGCCAGAATTGCGTCCATTGTATTATTTGACGGGCCTGTTGACTCAGTTGGTACTAGCCCTGCATTCTGAGTCGGAGGTCGCGGGTTCTATCCCCGCTCGGGGCCTACATTGCATGAACATGTCTGTAAGTATGTATATCAGTTGTTTAGTACCAGGTTCTGCCTAGTTTGGGACTAAATAACCGCGTGTTAATTGTGTCCCACAATTTACACATTGGGGATCATAGATTAATTTTACGAAGTTTGTTACGGATTTTAAGCTGTTCTTGTCCTGACGAAACCTGAGTGTGGATCATTCTTATGTTTAACTATTAACGACGAAGCATGTTGCGGATATAACAATGTTTAGCTAATGTTATTTTCTTTGAGATTATATATTTTACTTTAATGAATACTTTCATAAATTTTAAAACGCTTAACTAACACATACAACATAATAATTATAAATAGCAGTATTTCTTTGAGTAATAAATTAACTTACTTGTTCGATTTTACAAAGGCTCTAGACTTTAGATCATAGGCCGGTCGTTTTTACTTACGAATTAAACTTTCATAGTATTTACACATTTATATAAATGCGAAAGTGACTTTTTGGTAATAAAACATCTTTATAATTTCTAAGACGCCCTTATAAATATAGTGGCTTTAAAATACGTGAAATCATCTAACGAAGTTACAAGCCAGAAAAAAGCTAAGAACGGAATGTAATCGTGACTTCGCGTCTTTCAAACTACTCCCTTATCCTCGTAAGAGATAACAATGACCACTTTTGGGAATAGCTACATGAGAAACCACACACCGTGTTGCTGCTTTGTTTTTTTATCAGAGCTATTTTTGATCAACATTTAAAATTAGAACATTTTTTTTATTTTTTATTTTTTTAGGTGATAATGGCTTTTCACCGTGGTTATCGTCAGAGCCGTTTTGATGACTGTCGCCAATGTCCAAGTATAAAGAAAAAACTACGTGCGGAGAATGTACTATTCGGTTGGGCACCCAGCGTCGTTGCCCGAGAGGATAAAGTTTATTCCCGTTCCCGAGGGAATTTCCAAAAATCCCTTCATTGTGGTTGCCTAGACATATATAAGACACCTACATACCATATTTCAAGTTTCTCATGTTAATCGTTTGAAATAGTACGTAGGTATATATATATCTCTTTTTAACCAGTTTTTATATTTTTCCGTGAGACTGAGATATTTTTCTGGAATAAAATCCTGTTATGTGTGGGTTGCAACCCTGTCTCTTTAATTTGTGTACAGACACGGTCCCGTTAGAGTTTTATTATACCGTATAGATTATTCGACCCCTCCTTAAATGTAATACTGATGATGAATCTTTGTTTAAAGTTTCATCAAATCCGCCGAACCGCATTCGCTGATTATATTCGACCCATGGGTAACCGGAGTCCGCGGCTTTAATTTGAGTTTATCTTATTAACAAAATTTAATGATATTATTTGTACTCTGAAATGGTTTACGTTTTAATTTAACAATAAGATGATTTTGAGCAATTTTCCTTTGAACTTTCAAGTGGTCGTGAGCAAAGCGAGAGTCTTGACGAAATTAAATTATAATAACAAATTGTGCTACACAATTCACATAAATACATTGTTATCTCGATTTTCACGATTCTTTATACCCACTAATATTATGAACAGCAAAGATTTGTGTTTGTTTGTGATGAATAGCTTCCAAAACTACTGAACCGATTCTAAAAATTCTTTCTCCAATTTTAAGCTCACCTTTCCTGGAGTAACATGGGCTATATTTTCCCACGGGAACGGGAATCACACGGGTGTAATCGCGGGGAACAGCTATTATTGATTAATTGAAAGAAAGAAACATATTTATAAGGAACACCTTGGAAGTCTTAAAACTAAAATAAAAACCCTATGGTATATATTTGAGTGTTCTAATGTAATCTCACTCAGCACAAGCTGAGGCGGTTTGTGAGGCAAACAGCGCCACGAGGAAACTTAACGTTTCAGTTTATATAATTATAAATTTTGCAAAGATAATTTACGTTTGGAGGTCCTAAAATACGAGTACAATGATGTAAATTGAAACGTAAAACCTTTTGCTAACCCTCTCGGGCATAAGACACTCACATGTTCAGCGCGGTTTCACCTGCGTAGTTCCTATTCCGGCGGGAATACAGAAATAAAATGTAGTCAATATTACTCAGTGATATTGTAGCTTTCCATTGGATAAAGAATTTTTAAAATCGGTTCAGTAGTTTTGAGATTTTTTGTTACAAACATACAAAGATAGAAATCCTTTCTCTTAATAATATTAGTGTAGACAGAAGTTGAATATTATTGAAGTATAATAACACCAAACTAGCTACCCGTCCTCGCTTAACTTCGTTTTTTTTTATATTCACAAACCTTCTTAGCTTCCCGCTTTCTATCAGTGAGAACCGTATCAAATTCTATTGAAATTTAATGAAATTTTCTCTTACTTCTTTTAATTTAATTAAAAGAAGTAAGAGAAAAAAACATAACAAAGAAAGAGCAGATAGTGACTTTGTTTTATACTGTTTAGAGATTAAAGATAAGAGATATTTCCTTAACTTAACCGTGTTTAACACGTTAATAACGTTTTTATATTAATATACTAATTGGGGTGTATGAGGAACTGCGCTTATTCGGTTACGCGTTGTATAAAACATTTAGAAAGACAATACAACGTTTTCAATTTCATGTGTATTTTTAAGTGGTCTAAATACTCTCGAAGTCCAACAATTATTATTCCATTTGTATTTATTTACGAATGTAACGTGTTATTAACAGATTATCGAATATCTACTTCGTTAAGTTACGTAATGAATGTGCTACCTCTAATGACATTTTAATATGTTGATACTGCCTATATTATGGCCGTTTTAACTGGGTTGCTGTAAAGTTCTCGGGGTACTGCATTTGGAACCAGCAGCTCGTCGGTGGAGATGGGCTGCTGTTTACATTTAGCCAATCTTCATGGCCGAGTTTAGTGTGCCTTGTTATTATAATCCTTCTATTTCTTCTTCTTCAACCACCTCATATATATAGATATGCGCAATCGAGTCGTTAGACTATCTCTCTCAATTACCTACAGAAATAAATACATTTTCATTTTCGTTGCGCAAATGGCTGCGCAATAATATTTTTAGCGACCATTTGGCGGTACGAGAGGGTTTGCGCAGGCGAAGCCTATGTTCAGAGAAGCTAAGGCTAACGGCCTTACTGTACCAAATAGTCAAAAGTCAAAAAGTCAAAATGTTTTATTCAAAATAGAAACTTACAAGTCCACTTATTGAACGTCATTTCAACTCCACCGCTTTAGCATGTATGGTTGAGTAGAAGATGCGGGGCAAGAAACTCCTCAACACAATATTCTTTTAATCAATTGTTACTTAATACTAAATTGGGTTACATAATTTCCTTTGTTTTTCGCTATCGTATTGCGCTGGACTGAAGAAAACTGTTCCAATCCAACCTTATGTAGATTATGGAGTGGCCCCGAATAATGCCTTAAAAAGACTCAGGTAAGGCTTTAATCTAAGTTTTCTGTGTATACGATAAATATCGATATCTTTTTTTTTCTTGCGCATCTCTAACATGAGAGTCGTTAAGCCATGCCATCTTGAAACACTGTCAGATAGCCCCAGCCTTACACCATCTTATATAGTTTTCTCAAGGACGCTATTGTCAGAACTAGACCAAACGGGATCACACGGCACCAGATTTCGAATAAAAAAAGCATTAAGTATCAAAATCGACATCGGAGATTCGACATTCGATATTCGACTCGGAATCGGAAAATCTGTCGAAAGGTTTCGAGATGGGCTATTCACAGATGTCAGATTTTCCGATTCCGAGTCGTATATTGAATATCGAATCTCCGTGAATACGCCCGCTGATGTAATAAACATAAAAAAAAGACGTGTGGCACTCGGGGACTGCCGCGGTAAAGCTATTGCATAGCATTTTGTATCAACAAGACTGCCGAAAAGAAACGACGTTAGACAATGCACGGCCTTCAAGCCACACCTCCGTGCCCGTCGGAGTGGGGAGCGTGAGGTTTTTTTTCGTTACGGAATTTCTGGATTCGGTCCCCGCGCTCAAGGCCCTCGATAGAAGCTATGCAATAGCTTAAAAAAACATACAGTCGAATTGATAACCTCCTCCATTTTTTAAGACAGTTGAAAAGCGGACGGAGTCGTATGCAATAGCTAGTTATTCATTCATACAGGATAAAATAGTTTAGAAGAACTTATTAGAGTCCTTTGTTCTTGGGTAGACTCTTTGACTTAACTCCCTGGAGGCGAAAGAATTCCAAAGAATAAATACCTTATCTACTATCGGGTATGCGTTGTATTTCATCTTCCCAAGGGCTCTCAAGTATTTGCGATATCATGTACTTACCCTATCTGGGTGAGCCGAGGATCACATTTCTGTTTTAGGGATCCGTGCTCAGTCATAATGGAACCCTGTTGTGATGAGGTGACAACATGTGTCCAACTGTCAAACTTGTTCCCAAGGACGGAATCACGAGCAAACCACTAGTCCTATAGTAATATTATAAACGCGAAAGTTTGTATGTATGCTGGATGTATGGGTGGTTGTTCCTCTTTTACGCAAAAACTACCAAACGGATTTTGATAAACTTTACAGTTATGTAGTTTATACATCAAAATAACATATAGGCTATATTTTATCCCTGTTTTCCCACAGGAACAATACGGGTGAAACCACGGGGCGCTGCTAGTACCTATATTAAACCGCATAACAACTGAAACGATTTTGATGCAATGTGCTAGAAGATAGCTTGTATCTACAGTAAGAACAGATTTTTAACGGAATGCGGGAGATGTCGCGGCAAAAACTAGCGGTGAAACAAATAAATCCGAATAAATCCATTGGTAATACTTAGATTTGGGTTGAACCAAGAACTTTGACCTACAAGTTTCTAACTTGTATTTTTTCTAACAAACTGCTTTTTTCTAGGTAGCTAGCTAGCACGAATCTCCTTTCAAACTATGCTATTTGTGTTAAAGAGTAACCAAAGTTAGATAGCGGTAAAACTTGTTGATAATTAGTTTGTGATTCTTTCACAAGCCTAGTTTTCCAGGCGAAGGAAAGGAATGTGAGAGTTTCAGACCCGCGACTAAACGCAAGAGGATTTGCGACTAGAATTAAAGTCAAGGCTTATATACATGTCAAAGAGATTTAAATATAATAGGGCATAGAGGGGGCATTGGGAATATTTTCATACAAAACTTTGAAGTCTAAGCGTCATGTCCTTGTCATGTCAGTTAGTATGAGCGCGAGCTGTCATTCGGTCGAAATTGTACTAGACTTATTCCACTTGGAATAAGTTTTGACTTCAATTTTTTCTCGCTTCATCAACTCTATGCCTTATTATATTTTAATCTCTTTGATACATGTTTATTTTAAATTTTAGTGCAAATATTTGAAGGGTAGGTCAAAAAATTATAAGAATCTGTTTTCGGCATCCATTTTATTTTTCATACGCTACTTTACAAGATAACATCGATTATTACAATAATTTAAAAACAACCTAACTTAAAGAAAAAACTAACGTTAATATAATAAATGTTAATTTAATTTTTCTTACATATTTGTACCTATATTTGAACTTGATTTAAAATGACTTACAGGCTGTTGAAAATTCAACCTATCGAAATATAAAAATGAGCTATTTAAAAAAATATTACATTATCGATTTCTTTTCACATCCGGTTCTACCTGTAATCTTATTCGATTGATTATATCAGTCGACAACAACCTATCTCGCCTCTCAACCTATATCTTCTGTATACATAAAAGCAAAAACTGACTGACTGACCGATCGAAGCATGAAATTTATCACAAATGTTCCTACTAAAACGGGATTTTTGTAAATTCCCATGGGAACGGGAAAAACCTGATCAAGCGCGGGCAACTCCGCTGGTCAACTGCTAATAACATACAGAAGAGGGTTAGTTATGGCACTATCATTATTGTATTGAAAGAGCGTGAATGATGCCTCGATCATAGGTACAGCGCTTGCGTTACTAGAGTCACGCGCATACAAAACACTAAATCCCAAGTGCCGGTGTAAGCTAACTTGATGCCCTAAGCAATTTTCCCATGTATCCTTAAGTAAACTACAAAGAATTAATAATAAAAATGATAATTCGTATCTTAGGTACAATATGTATGCGTTGTTCCTCCTGCACTTATCCCATGCTACGAGTAGGTGAGGTCGGCACACCATGATTTCACATGTTGTTACAAGATGCGACCGAACCGAACGTCAACTTAAAAAGCAGTTTCAAAATTCGCATTTTGAAATTGCTTTAACTTTCGTGCGCTCGTTTTTTTTCTTGGTCGTCTGTAATGCCCTCCATGACGGGATGCCCTAAGCAATGCTCAACAATTACATTGAAAGTAGATACAAAAATAGAGTGCACATATTTTGTGTTTTAATTTAAAAAATATTTTTAAGCCATAAAAATAATCTAAAATCAGCTTATTACAAATGGGCGTAAGTGCAAACTCAGGCATAATGCAAGCATACCTTTGCCTAAGTACTCAAATCAACAAAATGTCAATGTCAATACAACGATAAATGTCATCGTTGTCAATTTTTTCTGCAGTTGGGCTAAGACACTAAGTAAGTTATTCCTAAGTTTTCATTTTTGGCATATTATTTCGAAATTATTGAAAATCTCAGTAAATAATCAAAAAATTCTGAAAAAAATATATTTTATTTCGCACGCTAATACCCCAATGGTTTTCTTATTTTGCTTCCTCAGTGAAAATGAAGTGATGTCCATTGCTTAAATCTATATATATAAAATGAAAAACTGACTTAGTGATTGGTGATGTATCAACGCACACCTTGAACTGTTGGGTCTAGAGACTTGAAATTTTGCACATAGATAGCTTATACAGGGTAGGCATCCACTAAGAACGGATTTTTCAAAATTCAACTCCTAAGGGGGTGAAATAAACGTGCGCGAGCGAAGCCGCGAGTAAAAACTAGTAGCTTATAGGCTAATCCAGGACTGGGTCCAGTACGTTTAATATAAGGGCGAGGCTACAGAACAAAGAGTGGCGCACGTGAGGTTATCGATCGCGCCCTCGACGCCCTGCGCAACCCGCCGCGCCGCAACACTGTAACCCAGGAAATGCAAGTTTCGGGAATGCGCTGAATAGTTAACTCCGTCTCATTTCCATTAAGGCCCGCACAATTAGGCGGATTAGTTTGAATGGGAATGAGTTTGGATCTAATTGGCTGATGACAAGATTGGGAGTGGATTAAACTGACCTCAGTTTTGGTCGTTTGCTGTACTCGTAGTGACTCTGCTTTCTGAGATAAAGGCGGGTTTGATTACCGAGGGTAAAAATTTGTGAATGAATATATTTTTTTGGTTGCATTTATTGGTTTGTTGATCGATGATTGATGTAGGTAGTCTCTGCCTAGTTTGGGACTAAATAACAAAAAAAAATAAAAATTCATGCCTTATCTTAGTTACATCCATCATAAGGTTGTCCCGTAGAGCGATAAGATCGCCAATTGTACTTACACTTTATGTCTTTGTGTCACTTATAAAATATTTATTCAATAAAGACTTGTTACTTACTCCCTAGGCAAGTTTTAAACGAAACTTTTCTATTCCATTTTTGCAGTCGCTTAATTGTTATAATACTATTAAAAAGTACGTCTCGGATACTATAGTTCTTTAATGGCGTCAATTTTGCTTTGCTTGGTCGCGATTAAGGGTTTTGTTAGAAACAGTCATTCAACATGTAACTAGCCTGAAGCTTGTGTCAATCCGATAC
The DNA here is from genome assembly GCA_963855545.1 of Ethmia dodecea. Taxonomy (NCBI): domain Eukaryota; kingdom Metazoa; phylum Arthropoda; class Insecta; order Lepidoptera; family Depressariidae; genus Ethmia; species Ethmia dodecea. Next base: position 2,059,808 of record OY979448.1, read on the forward strand.
ATTTATATTCTAATAAGGTTTACGTTCTATAACTTCACTTGGTTCGACCTTAACTTTACTGAATAGGATATTTTAGGTGTGATTGGTAAAAACTTTCTCACCTTAGAATATCACTTACGGGTATTGTATATTGCCGTATTCAAAGATATTCTAAAGACACTTAAACATTGAAGCGAGTTCAATGGTTCAATAGACAAGTTAAAACAATTTCTGAAGGCAGTCAAGCTGTTAAGACAAAGTTATGACCGAACTTGAAATATTCCCAAGATAATTCAAGTATTGATATTGTACAAAGTACAACGACTAAGATTTACTTAGAGTTACTCAGTTTTGCTCCTCCGAACCGACCCTTAATTGATTGCAAACTTCACACTACAATCTATATCTATACTATTATACAAACAGAGAAAAACCTTACTGACTGAGTCATTAATAGTTAGACACTTGGAACACAGTAGATTCATTTTATGACCTAAGTGTTGGATATGAAAGGATTTTGCAAAATTCCTACAGGAAACGGGATAAGGCTGCTGGACGCCTCCTAGTCTATGATACTTCTGTACCCACATACTTGAACTTTAAAGCAGTGGAATCAGGTTCATTTGCCCTCTGGGTGACTTTGAGTCTTCTTATCAGGCCCAATTATGGCGACCACGTTTCAATAACAGTTGATCTCTGGCAACACGCGCTGGCCCACTTTCGTCTTAAGCCACTGCTGTATTTGGGACGAGAAGATTCATTTTAGCTTCCTGAACGAGCACAGCCGTGTCGGATTCAGCGATCGATCTCAATCTCGAAGATGGACAGTGAACTACCTGGACAGTTTGTCCTCGGTGAACATAGTCACCGACAACCGACACCGAAAAAATGAATTAAAGCCGCTCTTTAGATACATATGGGTACAAAACGGCAGGGTGCTGATGAGGAAGGATGACCCTCAAGACACCAAAATACGTGTTGTACGTACACTTCACGACATAAACAAATACACGGTACAAAATGAGGAAGCTGAATAAAATTCCTTCCATCGGAAATTATTATCAGGTTACTTATCCCATTAAAATTCGATGATCAAACAAGGCATATTGATACTGGAATAAAATATACTAAATACGAAAATATTCACCAGTGGCAGAGGGAACTACAGGAAAATAACCTAAACGTTCTTCACATGAATATTCGATCTTTGAGAAAAAACTTTAATGAGTTACAATTATGGCTAAATATGTGTGGGGAGAAATTGGATTTAGTTGCGCTTACAGAAATAAATATAAGGGAGCAGGAACTATCTATGTACAAGTTAGAGGGCTATGACTCATACATTAACGCAAGGGAAAATGCTAGAGGAGGCGGAGTCCTACTATATGTTAAGAAAAAACACAATTTCACCGCCCAATTAATCAAATACAATTATTGTGAAGGCCTGCATGGGCAGCTTATGCAAAATGGAAAAGTGTTACACATTGTTATTGTGTACAGACCACCGAAAACAAATAAAATAGGGTTCCTGGAGGAAATACATCAATTCTTATCTAATATTCCCCCGACCTGTGAAGTGCTGTTGTTAGGCGATACAAATATTAATTTACTGAGTGAAACTGGTTCGGGAAATGTTATCGGTACCTATAGCAACAACATGAGTGAGTTAGGTATGCAATGTGCTATAAGGGACGTAACGCGCGAGGAAATTTATGGAAATAGTGTGACGCGAACGTGCCTTGACCACGCATGGGTCCGTAGCCCGCGTACAACAAATTCGTATGTGATTACAAGTAAGTTATCTGACCACTACCCAATAGGACTAAGCCTCGCAGATAACTCCGAGTGTGATGGAACTGGTAAGCAGCCTTACATTACTCGAATATGTGACAATAAAGTTGCTGAACAGCTAACTAGTGTGTCGTGGACGGAACTAATGAACTGTGAATGCCCTCTAGTTTTATATGATAGACTGTGTGCAATTTTTTCCGGTAATTATAATGAGTCTGAAATTAAAGTTCCTATTCGTAAAAGACGTCAAAACAAACCTTGGATAACTAAAAAAATAAAGTGTATGATTAGCCTACGGGACAAATTATTTAAGAAATGGAAAAGAAAGCCAAATGATATGAACTTAAGAATACAGTACAATCGATATAGAAATAGGGTTAATAAATATATATTTAGAGCTAAGAATAAGTATAGAAAGGATGAAATATTAAAATGTAAGAAAAATATAAGAAAGATCTGGTCAAAAATAAATACGTGGACAGGGAGAGAAAAAGTGGGTGTGGATGCAACTATACTAAGGTATTTAGGTAAAATAGAGGCAACTGAAGTAATATGTAATAAATTCTCTGAAACTTTTACCAAAGAAATCTTAAGTATTAAACATAATTGTAACAGTAAGTTCTTGGTCAGATCGCAATATATTAAAAGTAGTGAGCTTTCGTTAAGGTTTAAAAAAGCGTCTCCAGAGGCTATAGTAAAAATTATAAATAGTTTAAGTGTTGATAAGTCACCCGGGCTAGATAAAATACGGATAAAGGATATAAAATTAGTAAAACACGACTTAAGTAAAGTGTTATCGTTATTTATTAACCTGTGTGTGGAGAAGGGAATATATCCTAGCATTTTGAAAGCAGCTTTAATACGTCCAATATACAAACAAGGATCTCATTGTGAATATTCTAATTATAGACCTATAGCGATTCTCTCGGTAGTTAATAAAATCGTTGAAAAATATGTAGTCGAACAGATAAGTAGTTTCTTGGAACGGAATAATATTATAAGTAACGCACAGCATGGCTTCCGGCGCGGGCGAAGCACGGCTACGGCCCTGGCGCGGTTTGCGGACGACGTCAACGAGAGTCTGGGGCAGCGGAAGCAGGTGGTGGTGGTGTACATAGACTTCAAAAAAGCCTTTGATACTCTGGGGCACCACCAGCTGCTTCAGGCTATGGAGGAGTGTGGCATCGCGGGTCCGTTGAACAAGTGGTTGCGCGCATACCTTACGGACAGAACCCTCCAGACGGTCGTTGACGGCGTGTGCGGAGCGCCCGCGCTCGTTGAGTGCGGCGTCCCGACCGGCTCCGTGTTCGGTCCCGTCGGCTATATCATGCATGTTAATAGTATGTGTAATGTGGTTCAAAACTGTAACATATATATGTATGCGGACGACACATGTCTACTGTATGCGGATAATGACTTGTCCTTAATAGAAAATAAAATACAAGAGGATTTTACTAACATCATTAAATGGGCGCACGACAATGGAATTGTTATCAAAATAAACAAAACCAAATGTATGCACGTGCGATCCCCGTACAGTAGGCAAGTGAACCGACCGCCACGCATAATTGGCCACACGTATGAGTGCTTGCACAGCGGGCTACAGACCTGTGAGTGTGGGAGCATCGATGTTGTGTCAGAGTACAAGTACTTGGGCTTAATTACAGATTACAATTTTTCTTGGAAAAATCATATTAACAAATTATGTGAAAAATTAAGAATGGTGCTAGTAAAACTACACCAGTTAAAGTATGTATTGGATAGGGCCACGATGTTTACCTTATACTATGCGCTGGCAGACTCCCTGCTTTCTTATGGACTGGCATGCTACGGCAGGACATTTAAAACATATCTAGATAGAATTAAATCTCTACAGATACGCTGTATCAAACTATTAGTTGACAAAAAAACTAAAACACGCTGTAAAAAAAGTGACTATGAGCAATTATTTGTGGAATGCCGTATCTTGCCGGTTCATGAGGAGGTAGGGTTGTTGCTGGCCTTAGAGCAGTTCAAAAAAGATGAATTTAAAATCTACATTAACCACACAAGATCAACAAGAGCATGTACTAGAAATAGTAGAAAAATACTAGAGATTCCATCGTGTGGTAATAATAATTATTATGGTAAAAGAAGTAGGAAGTACTTGGTTCCAAAATTGTACAATGAAATACCGTGTGATATAAGAGAATGTCAATCATTTCAAATGTTTAAATTTAAATTTAAAAAGTTTCTCTTAAACAAAATTAAAATGAATTTACCACCATAAATAAGATGAACTTAGAAGTAACTAGCCAATTACCTACCCATCTATGTTTTAAGGGAGTCCCTCTGCCAACAAACTGTCATGCAGTTTGGCAGAAGAAATATGTTGTTAAATTGGGTTTATTTATCCTGAATAAATGATTTTTATTTATTTATTTATTTATTACTTCTAGTAGAGAGCCTCTTACCCTGTTCTGAATATAAACTAAGTCTCAATCTTAGTCACTACAAAAGGGAAGGAATGCTCAGGTGGTTTGGACATATCGAGCGATTGGATGAAAGGCGAGACAAATATATAAGGGGATTGTGAGTGGCCGAGTCGGCAGAGGGCGACCTAGGCGTACTTACATCGGTCAGATCTGCGATGTATTTAAGAAAAGACAGACAAAGAGTACCAGAAAACGACGAGCATGTATGAACCGATTGATGGATGTGGATGAGGCGCGAGGGGTGTGCCAGGATCGTAGCAGGTGGCCGTCTATTAATGTCTCTGCCTTCGGGACAAAAGCGTGAGCACATGTATGTGTATGTGAGTAAACTAAGTCTTTGTGGCCTAAAATTCTTATGAACGTCGGTTATACATGTCTGCCACTATCCTCAACAACCTGCATACTATATCACTTCACTCGTCACCTCACAAAGTACGATAATGCAGATTTTAACAAATTTAAAGTTTTTTGACAGTGTTACGGTCCTATGTTTTATAAGTACCATTTAAAAGTCTACTTATTTTATAATGTCGAAGTTTGTGTGTTTGGATGTAATTTGGTTTGTAGGTAGTTTATAACCTGGCTACACTTAGGCTACTTTTCATCATAATACAGATCCTAGAAACGCGATAACCCAAAGTTACAACAGTTAGTATGTTTACACCATATCCTCGGGGAGATTGGCAAATGCTAGTTATAGTAAGAGGTATGTTTTTGAAGGTCTCAGAATCAATTCTGAGCCATGTGTGAGCCACGTATTCACGGAGGCTCGACACCGTTTCCGTTCGACTCAGATCGAGTGAAAAATTTACCGAAGTCGAATCTATAGACTTCGGAAACTGTATTCTAGGTGTTTCCCACAGGCACAGAAAATTTTCCGAATCCTTATGTCAAATATGACATTCGTTTTCGATACCGGCATCTGTGAATAGAAGACAGATTTCCCGATTCCGAGTCGAATATCAAAGCTCCGTGAATACGCCTGCAGGTCCGGCGATTGACTCACCACCTATCACGTTTAGGGGTCGAATATTCTCGAAAAAAGTTGGTATTTCCAGAAATGGAATACCTCTGCCTACCTCCTCGGGGACAAAAAGCGTGAGATTATTTATTTATTTTATTTTTGTGTTTTGAAATACTCCAGTATTCGAATCCGAACCTCACGAATGAGAAGCGGGCTCTTTAACCGCATCACGGCTCTTGTTAAAATTTGACCAAAAAAATTCAGTTTCCCATTTTATAGGTACAATACTTTAAAGTGACCGCGCACGCCTCCGGGATTAACTGCCGTTTTGATGTTGGCCTATAAATAATTTTATTATGTAGCAGAGCAGTAGTAGAGCAGTGATAGCCCGGACGGTTAAAGAGCCGGCCGAAAATCAGTGAGGTTCGGGTTCGAATCCTGGCATGTACCAATGAGTTTTTCAAAAACTTACGTACATATTTATCACTAGCTCGACGGTGAAGGAAAACATCGTGAGGAAACCCGCAGGTCCCAGAATTAATTCTGAGACATGTGTAAATAGACCCGGTCCGGCGATGGGCTCACCACCTATCACGTTTAGGGGTCCAATGTATCTCGTGAAATGTGGGTATATCCAGTAATGGAATACCTCTGCCTACCCCCTCGGGGATAAAAGGCGTGAGATGAGTGAGGTAGGTACGTTATAATAATGGTATAACCAATCTTAATAACCCCGTATTAATAACAAATGAAAGTAGATTATATGGTAATAGATAATATTAAATTAATGAATTATAAATATTAATCATAACTGTGTATATTACTCGCACATTGCTACTTATTTTAACGAAATGATTGAAATATCTAATATGTGACTAATTGTTTTTGCTTTATTTTAGAAGCACATTCTATATTCTGTTAATTTTGATCCGCTTTATTATTCAATCCCTGTCAGGAACAAGTATTAAATTATTAATTTGTTCATCACGCCCTCAAATTGTAGTCTTAATTTGGTCTTTTACGGGCTTTTTGGCTCAGACCCTGGGACCCTGTCTTCTGAGTCGGAGGTCTCGGGTTCGATTCCCGCTCGGGGCCAACATTTGTATGAGTGAGCATGTCTGTTCGGTTTGCGTTTACACCACTAAAATAAATATTATGTTATTTATTTTAGTATGTTATCAGTTATTGAACCCAAAGTTACGTAGTAAGTACTATTACTTATTCTGTGCCATAGTACAGGCTGTGCATAGTTTGAGACTACATAACATACACCATTTGCAAAATAAGTTAAAAAAAAAAAATATTTTCTTCTAGCTTATACAACTTATAATAAGGTCTGTAATTGATGAAAATTCCGTTCTTTGTCCATTTGCAAAGTATGTTAAACATTTTTTTAAATTATTTTCTTCTAGCATATACAACTTGTAATAAGGTCTGTAATTCATGAAAATTCCGTTCTTGGTCCATTTGCAAAATATGTTAAACATTTTTTTAAATTATTTTCTTCTAGCTTATACAACTTGTAATAGGGTCTGTAATTCATGAAAATTCCATTCTTTGTTCCAGGTAAGCATTGCTGTGGAATGAGGGTAGGCCCTAAACTGAAGGTATCGCACAAAGTTTACAGAGGTCTATTGTTTTACCGCTGGGACCTTGTCTGTGTGAGGGTTTCTATTTTGCTCACCTAGACTTAGTACTTTGTTCCGCACAAGGTACTCCCATTTGTTACGACGTAAGTTAATACTTGGTGTAGTAGTTGTACTTACTTTTCATATATTCAGTCATCTAATTTTATTTAAACTTAACATCTTCTAACAGACTTCGGTTTTAGAAGACAACAGTGATAGCACAACAGTGAAGAGAGCAGTGATAGCCCGGACGGTTAAAGAGCCGGCCGAAAATCAGTGAGGCTCGGGTTCGGATCCTAGCATGTACCAATGAGTTTTTCAAAAACTTACGTACATATTTATCACTAGCTCGACGGTGAAGGAAAACATCGTGAGGAAACCCGCAGGTCTCAGAATTAATTCTGAGACATGTGTAAACAGACCCGGTCCGGCGATGGGCTCACCACCTTGAAATGTGGGTATATCCAGTAATGGAATACCTCTGCCTACCCCCTAGGGGATAAAAGAGGCGTGAGATTATATTTATTTATATTATTTATATTTTAGAAGACTGCGAATTCGTTTGTTTTTCAAATTAGCAACGATTTCCAGTAATGTTTACAAGATCAGACTGCATATAAATTCACTGCGATTTAAAATCCAAAACAATACTTAATTCACAAAATCTGAACTACTGGAGGTCACAAAAGATTAGTTTCTTCATATTGTAACATCAACCTCAAGACTAAACAAATTCAATGTGAGACCTCTTTTATTAACAAATCTTCGGGTAGACTTATATTCATATATCGGGTAATCCCAGAAGTAGTCATGTGTATCATACTAGCAGCGCCACAGCCTTCTAATATTTCCGAAAGTAATTCACTTGGCATTTTGTCACTTTATGAGAAATAGTGACCATTTGTCGACTAAATGAGGAAAGGATCCATTTTAAAATCCAAGAGCATGCTAGAATCATACAGTATCATATGATCAAAGTTCTATAAAATGTTGAACTCAGTTTGGTATACTATACTTTTCTTGCAAACAGTACTTTTTACAAAAAAAATTAAATAATGACTTTTCAAATTAAGAATGTTTCCATATTTTTTTCATGCTCACAATTAGCGTCCAATGTATGAAACATACAAAACTGTGACGAATTTACTTTGTGACGAAAAGCAGCCCCAAAACAGACACAAAAGTCTTATAATTTCATACATTTTGTACTCTGAGGAGAATCTTTCATCTGTGTGCCGTCATAGGGGCGTATAACGGTTTATGCTCAGTAAATATTGCAGCACTGCACACAAGATACGGGTGCAGGCGCTCGGACGCTGTTATTTTATTTAGAGCCCCGCTAGGGTTGCCCCGTTAAACTTTTGAAAAGTAATTTAAGTGTGTACTTTTCTGGAATTTTAGTTTTAGTCTCGTGGGTCGTTAGCTATGTAGTGTTTATGGCGGAGCGGAGGAAAGGACGTGTAACAAGCACGTTTATAACACCTAAAACGTGTTTGCGTGTAAAAGGAACTAAAAGGTGAAAATTTGGCCTATGACACTTCTGAAGACACCTCGCATTTAAAAATCCATCAAACCGTGTAGTCTACAGGCTGTGCCCACTCGTAAAGGCGCAGAATATTCAATTCGAAAAATGTCTGGCGGTCGCAAAATGTCCAATTCGCTAAATATGATCTCAATGCTCTTAAACTTACATAATTATGTTGAGGTTAATACGAGTACAATCAGATACTTGAAATATGGTATGTAGGTGTCTTACAAGTCGTAGGCAACCACTATGGGATCTTGGGAACGGGAAAAAAACGGATGAGCGAAACTCCACTGGACACCCCCTACTATTGAATAAGTGACAACCATGCCCGTAACGTCCACTGTTTCCTGAAAGGATTTCTTGCAAACGCCCAAGGGCACAGTCCACTGTGTTCCATTCGCTTTGTTACGCTTAAGTTCAGTATAGTATGCTGATTAGCACTGGCGGACAGTACTGCCACTCCGCTCCTTTGTTACAAATTAATTACAACCTTAAATAAAAATACTGTGTCTGTATTGGCCAGACCAGAGGGTTATTTATTATGCTATTTGAAAATGTATTTTATTCTGTAGATAATAAGAATTACAGAGGGAAAAAGGAAAAACTTAACATGACACTGGTTCAGCAAACAATTATTTATTTCAAATATTTAAGGGTCAGACAGTAATGTAGCTCTATTTTACCGTACGAATGACGTTATTGGACACTTACGTCTTTTTATTATATGGAAATGAAACGATTTAGAAATAGAATGCATGAGTGTAGTACGATTGATTGATTGAAAGACAATGTAGTGACTAATATTGAAAAAGGAATGCTCTGTTGGTTTGGAAATATCGAGCGGATGGATGAAAGGCGTCTAACGAGACAAATATAAGGGGATTGTGACTGGCCGAGGTCGAGCTGGGCGTACTCACATCGATTAGATCGGCGATCGGCGTTTTAAAACTAAAAACGGATAAGTAATTTATTTTTAGATCTAGTTCAAATCTATCTATATAAATAAAAATGAATTGATGTTCGTTAGTCTGATTAAAACTCCAGAACGGCTGGATAGATTTTGATGAAACTTTTTGTGTGGGTTAGAGTGGGTCCAGGGATGGTTTATACGGTGGCAGAACGACGTCTGCCCGGGCCACTAGTAATATATATTTTAATATCTCCGGGCGGAAAGCGGCAAATTCTGCTCTATACGAAGTTGCCGCTTTCCACCTTCGTCGAGCAGAAAAAAAGTATACACACCTAGGGAAGTAAGTATTTGTAGACCTCTGCTTCGCCTCGGTCGACAATTACATGTGATCGGAGACATTTCTTATTTTACTTCCCTAGAAGTGTAATAATATACTATGGTATTAGCTATCTTACTCACACATTATATCACTCACACATATAGTACTCGTTCACAACCCAACGTGTGGCGTTGAGAGTAAAAACCCTGCTTCATAAATAAGGGAGTATCCGAGGTGTGGTTCTGGTGATATTTAACGGCAGCTAGCCGGAAGCCAGAAATAGATACGTTATCTTGTAATTGAAAATTGTTTTTGTTTGAGCCCCCGGCGCTTACGGACTACGTTGGGATGGGTTTTACATTCGAAATTGATATTGTGTTTGTTTTGGGTAATGCTAGTTCAAGTTTCAATTTTAGTTAATGGTGATTTAGATGGGTCCGGCTATCAACCGAAAAACCTATGTAGGAAATAATCCACATTTCATATTCTCTTTCGCATTATATTCCTAAAATAATATTAAGTAGTAGTTGCTTCTGTGAAAAGTTAGTCGCTAAAAGGAACGTGAAATTTCACTTTCAGCTTTTTCTAAAAGTCTGGACCGTCAAAGCTAATGAAGTAATGAAATTTTCGTAACATTTTATAGAAATTGATATTGTAATAAACGAAAAAGCAGATAAACCACCCACTTACTTCTCTGAGATAAGACGCGATCATAAATCGAGCTGTGACAACTGAAAAATGAAGACCCTCGTTCAACAAAGATAATAGAAACGCCAACACATCCAAAATTAAAACTTCCTAACCTCAAAATTGAGAGAACACAAACTTTCCAATGGAAAATGATTTATCTGATTATTAAAAAGCCAATCTACAATCGTTGAACGATTAAAATGGGCCCCGGGGCTTATCCCTGAGTGGACCCATTTGGGGCGCAGTAAAGCGTATTTGTCGAAGGTGGGACCATTAATACTCGGTTCGGACTTGCCTGATTTATGGGCGGCTTCCAAACCCTCCTCGTGTACTATTGCGGCGTTGAGGTAACTTTTCGCGTTATTTGTTACAGTCTAGAGTAAATTCGGTATCTTATGTAACAAAATATATGATCAACGCCTTAAAAAGGAAGGGGGGAAAATCAGACACTCACTTGTAACGTTTTGTCGCTGATGCGTTTGTCAATGTTATGTTTGTCGCAATTATGTGATAGGCTCGAGCCCTCCGTAGGTGACTTCGTAAACCCCAACGGGAAGGAACAGCTGACGAAGTGTCAAGTGTCAGCTATTATTGCTATTAGTGTCACCCAATTAGCGACTAACACTTTCGGCCGTTGCTAACTTTACTACCGTATTATGGTAACAGACGTACCTATTAAAAGTTTTGTCTGTGTCAATTTGGTTCATGAATTTGACTCCTACAACGTGTAATTCCTGCAATTTCGCGCAATGTGATAAACCTTGCAAAGTATTAAAAAAATACCGATTTATGATATTTCGGCAGTTACTTAGGACCACACAGTGTAAAAAATTGTCACAAGTAAAACTTAAATCGAACAAGTCTCGTTCTTATTTATTTATTTCACTACATGAGCCAATAAAATGTACACATGGCGAACTTAATGTCAAAAGGCATCTACCAGTCAACCATCAGGCTAAACCCTAATGCGGATAGTAGTCATCATCAGCTAAAGGGTCACAAATTTAAACACCCTGTTGCTGTTCGGTATGTTTGCGTGGTTCGCTCGATCATCGTCCATCACTTGCGGGTCCCATATTTGACGGTTTTCCGTTCAGTTGAACCTTAGCTAAACCTCTGACGGGATCGTAATGAAATTATGATGATGATATTTTGGACCTATACAATTAAATCGCGGCCTAAAAATAGTACCTACTATAAATTTGAAACCAATTGTTTCTGTTGGGTTTTCCACAGCGTAACCTCGAACCGATCTTAATGAAACTTAGCTAGGAGATAGCTTCCCCCTTTAGTGCCTTTCATTCCGGAACGCAAGCAAAGACGCGGGCAAAAACTAGTACTCTAAATACGAATGTAAATCTATCTGTTTCACGGCTGAATCGCCGAACCGATCTTGATAAAATTTGGCAGGGTATCTCCCTGCCATGGATCTTTAAGAAGAAAATATACTTTTTGTATCTATACTTTCTTGACATATATACATTATAATCAATCATGCTACACTCTAGTTCATCAATACACGATTACCGGGTACTCCAAAATGGCTATCAAAATATATTGGCTATCAAATAAACCTAATAATGTATTATTCTGCCAGTTATAGGGCTAAGCCTATTACGCCAATCTATGTGAATACCCGGACCGCTTTTGATCCAAAGATATTATATATAAAAAAGGTAGATATCTTACTAGAGCGCGAAAACTGAGGCCGACAAATGTAGTTAATTGGTCACATTTTATTTAGTCGCATTGTATTTCAAGTCGTATTTCAAGCGCAACTCTTGAAAGATAGCTGTCTCTTTCTTTATCATTCATTCCATATCATTTTTCGCCGTCATTGTTGTATCTTACAAATACGCTAAGAGGTAAGTATGTACATGTTGTAGCAACTCGTAGCGAAACAACATCCAAACGAGCGCAGTATGAATATAACTCATTTATAGTATAATATCTGTGTTTTGATCCGTATTTACCGTTACCGTAACCGTTAAAGAGCCGGCCGAAAATCAGTGAGGCTCGGGTTCGAATCCTGGCATGTACCAATGAGTTTTTCAAAAACTTACGTACATATGTATCACTAGCTCGACGGTGAAGGAAAACATCGTGAGGAAACCCGCAGGTCTCAGAATTAATTCTGAGACATGTGTAAACAGACCCGGTCCGGCGATGGGCTCACCACCTATCACGTTTAGGGGTCCAATATATCTCGTGAAATGTGGGTATATCCAGTAATGGAATACCTCTGCCTACCCCCTCGGGGATAAAAAAGGCGTGAGATTATATTATATTATGATCCGTATGTTTACGCAATTCTTACGTAACGTAATAATGCTACGTGTTGTACGTACTCGGAATTGGTTTAGGAGAATTGATTTGTGATTGGTCCGTGTTTTGATCATGATTGACGTTTGGACAGAAACCTAACAGGTACATTCAAGAAACATGTAGATCCGCAACTGATTACTTGAACGTAAGTGATTGATTTACGTATTTAAGGTTTTACTACAGCACTTTTTTGAACGAGGAATTTATGAAGTTTTGTCCAGGTGTGTCGTTGAAAAAATCTCTGACAAAAATGACGTACATTTGCCGTCTTCGTAGAGAAGACTCTTGGACGTCCTCGAAGCCTAAAAGTTATTCTGATGTATAATCTATACAGGGTGTTATGTAAACGCTTCCGAAAACGAAGACAGGTTGTTATGCCAGTGATTATTGACACAACTCCCAAAAAAAAATATATCAATTTCAAAAATCTATTTTTCATTTATACTTCTTTCTCGTAGACACGGAGGAGCAATCGACATTATTTTAGCATATAAATAAATTTAAAGACCTGACATTTTATCCCGAAACCAGGACGACGGTCGCGAGCAAAAGCTAGTCAAAGTCGGAGATGCAGTAGCCCCATTATTGCGTAGAAAGCCGTTCCCTCCGATACGTGTGACCACTCGAACCCAGCATTAGTGCTAAAATCACACTTCCTCCCACTGTATAAATAACGCTCGCACCAACAGAATTGTATAGCGATTGTTTACCAATAAGGGAGATACGTTCTGTGGTTGGTAAATACGCCCTGCGCCGCCGGAACAAGGTTCAACATCGAGTGCGGTGGAGCACGGCTGGTTTACAAGAGCCTTGCAAACAACTACACACACGGTAACACGTATACAGGTGTTAGTCTGTTGAGTGATAGCCGAGCCGAGTTTATTTATGAGATAGTGAATGCTATGGGTTTTTCGGAAATCGGATACGACTACTCAAGTCCCTAATGTGGGTGAGATCTTGAGATCAGTTTCAAACAAGAGCCTAGCTAGTGGATTCTTCAATTACTATGTTTACCACCTTAGATCAGCTGAAAGAGATAACCAGCCATTGTATTAACATAATTGGTAGGTACTAAGAATAACGCTTGATCAACATCAAAGTAAATATTAAAACTAATAACTGTATCTTACAGAGGTTAAAGAGCCTGCTTCACATGATGATAATCAGTGAGGCTTGGGTTAGAATCCTGGCATGTACCAATGAGTTTTTCAAAACTTACGTACAATTTATCACTAGCTCGACGGTGAAGGAAAACATCGTGAGGAAACCAGCAGGTCCCAGAATTATTTCTGAGACATGTGTCAAAGATCCGGTCTAGCGATGGAATTTTCTCGTGAAAAGTCGGTATTTCCAGAAATGGAATACCCCTTTTAATAAAAGAAAACAACAAAGTAACGTATTCATAGCAAACGAAATGAAACAGCCAATATTTGAGAGCATTTATCCCGCCTGCTTCAAACAAATAGTAAACATAGGCATTGCGCCGGCATCGCAGCACGTGACAGTTGGTACTGTAACACACCATATTATCAACATAGCAACATAAATAAAGCACTGAATATTGCCTATTAGCTGACTGCCTCACAGTCATAAGTTTTCTGAGTCATGAGTGAGGAAACCCGCAGGTCCCAGAATTAATTCTGAGGTTTGTGTAACAGACCCGGTCCGGCGAGATGGGCTCGCCACCTATCACGTTTAGGGGTCCAATATATCTCGTGAAATGTGGGTATATCCAGTAATGGAATACCTCTGAATACCCCCTCGGGGATAAAAGGCGTGAGATTGTATTATTATTATTTTATTATAATCTATTAATTATAATAACAAACTTACATCTATTGAACTTGTTAACTCTTTGTTAATGAAAGATAACTATTTATATATAGAAATGACACCACGGAATGAGTAATAGTACTAACGTAACTCTGCCCCAAACGCGTTTAATGTCACGATAGTAGTCTACCGTTCTCATGTTGGTTTTACTGGCGGCATCAAGAACGTTCGCAAATACACTTCATATTTCTAATTGAATGAAAACACGTAAATCATTAAGTAATTGACACCATGACTATAATTTGTTTCAATTGTAAATGATGTACAAAGAAAATTATAAACACAGCGGATCTATTATCTACATTATTGACGGACCTGTTGGCTCAGTTGGTAGTGATCCTGCCTTCTAAGCCGGAGGTCGCGGGTTCGATCCCTGCTCGGGGCCAACATTTGTGTGCATGAACATAATATGTGTTGGCTTTGTGTCTGGGTGTTTAATATTCATTTAATTATGTTTATCAGTTGTTTAGTACCCATAGTACAGGGTCTGCCTTGTTTGGGATTGAATGACCGTGTGTAAATTATCCCAGAATTTATTTATTATTTATTATCTACCTGTTATTCATCAGATTAGTCAGAGATGTCGGCCGAAAAAAAATGCACGAACGAAGTAAAACTAACTGCTAATATTGCAACTGATATTTTTAAAATAAAAATCTTGGCCCGTCCACTGCCGTGCACGTATACCGCAAAACTGTTCGTCATGCTTGCAAACTCCATCTGAGCACCACTTAAATACCTACCCACATTACATTAGGCAAACATAGGACTGCTTGCCTACGCTCTCACCAGCTTTCATCTTACAAGTACATTACACATTCAAGACTCCAGTAAGTGGTGTTTCCTATGTAGTCTCCCAAGGATACTGCTTGTTAATTTATGTGAATATGGTTAGTTATAAATACCTGTGGGCTTGAAATAAATATCTTAGTTAAATAATTTTATTTAACTAAGATATTTATTTATATATATTACTAGTTGATATACTACTCGTTTATATGGTATACTAGCGACCCGCCCCGACTTCGCACGGGTGCAATGCTTATACTAAAACCTAAATGAAGACCGACTCGACAGATTTTAAGCAAACTTCACATAAACCATCTGCTAAATAGTCCGAATAAAGCCTGAAAATTTGGTTTGGATAGGTGAGCCCGTTCTTGAGTTATAAAATAACGACGAAAAGTGGCATTGATTTTTATATGTATTGAAGAGAAAATAAAAACTTTCCTAAATCACCCTATCTAAAAAAACGCATCAAAATGCGTTGCGTAGTTTTAAAGATCTAAGCATACATGGGGGCAGACAGATGGGAAGCGACTTTTCTTTTCTACTAGTAGTGATAGTGATCTTATTACCTTAGTCAAATATTATATAGATGTAAAGTTGTGTTTGTAGAAGGTAATCTGGAACTACCGAACCGATTCTGAGAATTTTTTAACTGAAACAAAGATACACTATTGCTGACGCGAGTATCACGGCGCGGTTAGTCTTCTATATTTAGTTTGTACTAGCAGCCCCGCGGTTTCACCCGCGTAGTTCCCGTTCCCGTGGGAATACGGGGACAAAATATAGCATATGTATTATTCTGATGTATAAGCTACATACCTGTAAAGTTTTATCAAAATCCGTTCAGTTGTTTTTGCGTGAAAGAGAAACTAACATCCATCCATACATCAATATATCCATACACCCATGCATAGAAACTTTCGCGTTTATAATATTAGTAGGATATATTTGTAGTTGTACTACAAAGACATTTTGCGTATATGACATTTTTTAATGAGACTTGGGTTTTGCAAACGATTGATGATTAATTAATTAATTGACGGGCCTGTTGGCTCAGTTGGTAGTGACCCTGCCTTCTGAGACGGAGGTCGCGGGTTCGATACCCGGCTCTGCATGAACATGTCTGTTGGCTTCGTGTCTGGTTGTTTAATATTTATTTCAGTATATCTATTAGTTGTTTAGGCATAGCACAGGCCCTGCCTAGTTTGGGACTAAATAACCGTGTGTGAATTGTGTCTCACAATTTATTATTATTGATATTAAATACTGAGAGTAATTTTGTCAAAAATAATAGGAACGCAACTACAAGTGAACATAACATTCAATTAAAAAAGCCTACTATGCTAAGCTACTCAACAAAAAGAATAAATAGATCTTATAAAAGAATTCCCATTTAAAAATGCGGCTATGGTCATGTTGCATTTTTATGCACGTATGGAAATATGCGAGGTATGTGTAGCGTCTACCCGCATGGAACAAAATGACATAGCTCCACACCCTTTTCATGATTCAAGGGGAGGCTTGTGGAGTAGGACGTCAATTTTTCACAAAAAAATCTCTAGTAGTCTCGCAAAATGTCAATTTAAAAGAAAATATATCTTCTTTTATTTAAATAAGTACTGTCTGACACTATTCACTAATTCTGTGAAGCTAAAACCTCTGTAAACTTGAAATCCGTCAAAAAAATTATGATAATTCAACATTTTACGAAATTAAAATAAATCAACATTCTGGGAAATCCTACATTTTGGGATTTCAACTTTACGCGAAATCAACTTCATGGTCCGAAAGGGTATCGCAATCTACCTTTTGTGTATGACATTTTGAGATCTTTCGTAAAAATGACATTTTTAAATAACAATAATAATAATTTATTTCTCCACATTTAGGTAAGGCTTACAGATAGGTTCTTAATTAAGGTTGTGGGAGACTGGAGCCTGAGATAGGTTCAAGACCTGTGTTACAGGTCTCCAGGACCCACCCCGTGACAACAATTTTGTCCTTATTACAGCTACATACATTGCATATGAAAAATATATGTATAAATACATCTAGATAGGGAGGGTGTGGGGGTGTGTGTAAGAGAAGATGTGGGTGTGTGATGTGAAGTGTGCACCTAATCTTCAAATTTTTGAGAAGTCTTTTGAGATAAGTAATGTACTTAATGAATTATTACTGGCATTCAAATTTTGGTACGATCATCTACCTTATTGCATACAGACATCTTATAGATGGAATGAGATGGAATGATGAAACGCAATTGGAGTGGATAACGAAATCTACGAGTATGAGTTAAATATTACGTGGCGATTCAATTTGCAGCTCGCTGCTGGCGGATACGCTTAGCATATAAGCACTGGGTATGTAGGTTTATACAGCCAACAAAATCAAATTATAGACGTCCATTCCAAAACTTTTAACACGGTACTTGACTATTTTTATTGGCTAGCCAGTAACCCACCCCGGCTTAACACGTGTAGCACTATTTTAGAGAAACAATTCCTCCATACATCACCTTCATATAAGTTTCTCAGAAAGACTCTCAAAACAATATATTTTTAGACTAGATCGACAAAAATTATCACAATTTAGGAATACTTTATTAATATAAATAAATCTATAATCTATTAATGAAAACAGTCTCAAAATCGTTAACCTTAAACCTTACAGACAGGACCTTTTTTGGGAGACTTTGTTTTTAATATATACTATAGTCAATTGGAAAAAAAATAACAGTCCCAAAACGCGACGATCGTCTTACAAAGATCCATATAAATCTAGATCCAAAAACAGCTGGATCTTGATGAGAATTACCATACTCCGTTACCCATTTCTATTCTACCATCACAAATATACGTATCTATACGTATGGAGTGCAGCGTGGCGATTCAATTTGTGGCGCCCGCTACCCTTATTACATAAAGCAGGGTTGAAAATATCTCGCTTGGAAAATATCTGCAGATTCTTGCAACGATGCATCCTGATTTCATGATCTGCATATTTTAGTTTCAGTCTTGGTTCAGAAGTCTCTTTTTTCCGTATCATGTACATTTTGAATAAAAAAACTAGTTTTATTTTAAGAAAGAAAATATCGGTGTTTAAAAAAATATGATCCGATTCCAAAACCATTTCAAGATGCTAAACAATAAACATATAATAATAACTTTATTTTGTATTTTCAAAAATCTATTTTGGTGCTTGACGTGCAGCCTAGGTAATTGTTGTATGAAATGTCATTCAAAAGGCACTTTTTCTTACATCCGGCAACGTAATGTCACTTAGAGGTCAAATAGTAACACAGATTTTCTTAAATAATAATATAATTACTGCGAAGAAAATAAAATTATTAAAAAAAGTCGCTTCAAATATCCTTACTTAAAGTAATAATATAAAAAAAAACTAAGTAATAAAGTTTGAGTTCCGAATTGATATTGGGGTTTCTGGATCAGATAAAGTTCCGCAATTTGCATGTAATGATTTTCCTGAAATAAATTTAGGTTAAATCAATTTTCTGGTACGAAAATCGGCTACGAGTTTCGATCAAGTTCAGCTATGCAAAAAATTATAAGTAACTCAATATACAAGTATATTTAGAACGCTCCCAGGGAAAATAATATTCAGATACGCCACAAGAATTAATTCACCAAAAATTCCTCCGTCTTTTTCACGTACATTTTCAAGAGATTAACTTTACATCGTCTTGGGTTACGTAACTTTTTGGCTAAGTTATTTTCGGGGCCCAAGTGGAGTTTGCACAACTCCTTTCCGGATATGATCCTTCCAAGGACTCGAATAATTACTGGCTCTCGGCAAATACTTTAAGAGATGGCTCTCGGACGCGCCTGATCCCAGAAATACGGTTTATGACGTCACTATTTTTAGAATTCCCAGCAATTTGAATACCGGGGTCCCCCGGGCTTAAGACCGTCTGCTAGCTTTTTCCACGAGATGTATATGAATGTGAAAACTGTGTCCTACTTTGCCTTGGGATCTTGTGGATTTATATGTTGTATTGAAGTAAAGCTAGTTTTCTTTGTAAAGTAAAAGGTGTGGCTGAACAGGGTTCGGTAAATCTTTATAGTTTCAGGTTAATCTCGTGTGAATATTGGTTGCGGAAAAGTAGATTTTCCAGCCGCTTTGATATTTACAGCGTCTAAATCGAATCTTGATACATAGCATGCATATGAATTTAAACAAACGTGTTCACAAATAATGCTTAAATTTCAACTTTACTAATTTCTGGGGCTCTCTGCACAGTTTTAAAAGGAAAGTAAGAAAAAAATGGTTGAAATCCTGCATACTTTTAAACAAGCAACATTTGTGTAGATATATATTTGTAAATGCTTTCTCAAAACCGGTTCTAAAAATTCACAATGGGGAATTATAAGAGTGAAAAATCGATCAAGCTAGGTGTCATGTCTGCACACTGCGTGGCTTGCACGAACAGAGCTTTGTCGCCCTAGTTCTTACGTTTATGTATTTAGACATATAGTATATTATACAATTGATTGATGTATTGTGTTCAAAACGACTGTTTTCCCTCACATAATCCGTGGAAACTGTCTACCTATGACATAAAAAAACTAAATGAAAGATCTACACTGTTCACCCTGTATTTCTTTTTAACAGCGTTTTTGCTACAACTTTTTTGCGTAAGTAAATCTAAATATTTTCATCAATTTGCCTGTGGGTTTGCCCGTAAGGACGCGGTACACCGTTCGCCTCATTTGTCATTTACCTTCGGGCCCCACATTTAATTTTCGGCGCCTCGCCCTCTAAGGCTCAGTGCACACACTCCAGTGAGTTGTGTTTTGGGTAGCAATTTTTTTGAGTGCTTACATTGTTGTTGTGTTACTATTTGCTTGTGGTTTCGATCATGTTGCTTGTGGGTTTGTGTATACGAGAGTTCAAATCGGTAGAAGATGTACACCCATGTCATCTACCCTCATCCTACTTACATCGACCAGATTGGCTATTTATGAAAGACCAGCTGTTCCGCGCGGTTTCACCCGCGTAGTTCCCAATTCCGTGGGAATACAGCCTAATACAATATAGCCTATGTTACTCGCTGATAATGTAGTTTTTCATTGGTAACTGATTTTTTTAAAATCAGTACAGTAGTTTCGGAGCCTATTCAATTCAAACAAACAAATATTTCCTCTTTATAATGTACTAACAGCGCCCCGCGGTTTCACCTGCGTAGTTCCCGTTCCAGTGGCAATACGGGGATAAAATATAGCCTATGTGTTATTCCGATGTATAAGCTATATAACTGTAAAGTTTCATTAAAATCCGGTTAGTAGTTTTTGCGTGAAAGATAAACAAACATCCATCCATACAAACTTTCGCATTTATAATATTAGTAGGATGTTAGTAGGAAGTGTAGAAAAGACGGGTAAAAAGTACACGAAGCTGATCTAGTCGTTTGATGGACGTGGAAGCACCAGAGGTCTGACAAGTTCGTAGCAAGTGGCAGTCCATTGTCTCTGCCTATCCCAATGCGAAATGTCATGAGATTGTGTATTTATGGAACGAGTTTTTAATAAAGTTTGAAATACATTTTAAGTTCAACAAAAGACCTTTGACCCTGGTCAAAGATTTGATACGCATGTAATTTTTTGTGAAGATTTTGTCAAACAAAATTATCTTCCTTAGTCGGCTTCTCACTGTTGAGGATAGCAACCCTTTTCATGTTAATAAAGAGGTCTTTAGGACGATATCGCGCCAAGCCACACAGTCGACTAGTCTTAGCGACTCGGTAACTTGCGTCTCTATGGTCTGGATTACAAGATCCGCCCACCTAAGACCATAGCAATGAATTATACAACTTACTCCAACCTGTAGGTTTTACTAAAAGTAGCAGTGATAGCCCTGACGGTTCAAGAGCCGGCCGAAAATCAGTGAGGCTCGGGTTCGAATCCTGGCATGTACCAATAACTTTTTCAAAAACTCACGTACATATTTATCACTAGCTCGACGGTGAAGGAAAACATCGTGAGAAAACCCGCAGGTCTTAGAATTAATTCTGAGACATGTGTAAATAGACCCGGTCCGGCGATGGGCTCACCACTTATTACGTTTAGGGGTCTAATGTTTCTCGTGAAATGTGGGTTTATCCAGTAATGGAATACCTCTGCCTACCCCCGGGGGGATGAAAGGCGTCAGATTATATTATATATTAAAAGCACAAATTTCACATTTTGTCTGTGCACAATAGTGCACAGACAAAATGTGTCAACAAACTCATCCCCGTCTGAACAGGAAACAAAACGCAAACAACCGCAATAGACTGACTGGCAGACTAAACTATTGCGTCACTGACACACCGATGACGGACACGTGTACAGAACACATGTGAACTCGTCTTTTGGGCGGATCACGAGTAATGTGGAATTCAAATAGAAATATCTCGTGTATACTTGCTTGATACCATGAAAATGCTTTGGTCTCTTTACATTTTATATGCAAGTAAAGTTTGCTTGTAATTTGGTAGGAAACTCTTCTCTTAGTGTTGAATAATTGGGCAAAGTTAATGTAGGATAATCGTCTTTATACTATACTTAGGCTTTTAGGCTGGGTAAAGAACCAGAAAATCCATTGTTGTTTTATAACATCTTCACTCTTCTTACATGCTTGTCTTTGTGCATACCTTATATTATATTTGAAACACAATCGGTGGCTTTTGTTTAAATTTGAATTTATTTTATGTGTAAATACGGAACAGCCTGTGTTATTATCTTGGAATAGTTTTATGTTTCGTTTTCAGTTTAATCTTGCAACGATGGTCATGTCGTACATTTCGATTTTGTCACATAAATAAAATTTACTCAACCTCTTTCCTCTAAGTCAGACATTCGCTTTCATTCTATTATTGTGTGCTATGTTGTCTAACTGTTCCTATCAGGAGACTTAAAAATCATATCCAGTTCAATATTTACATCATTGTTAGTTACACTTTGTTTTGCTTACTTGTCGTAGCGTACGTCTTTTTACTTTTCGGCTATCAAAAGAATATCTTGTGAGTGGTTCTCAGATTATCTTTCACAAACAAACCCTCAGTTTTACTAGCTGATACGAGAGCTTCCGTTTTCATCTTTGTTCACGGCTCCTTGTGTTCGTATAGAGCACAGACAATTATAACATAGACCCCGCATAGAAGGCAGCTCCGACCACCAAGATCAGGCTCTGCAGCGACATAAGACTTAAAGACTGAAGTTTCAACAATTCGTCACTTACATTAGTGCATTACGGTGACGAAGTGTAGAGATACAATGTGTATTCTACGAAAACTAATCGCGCCACATTTTTACTTTCTCTGACATTGTTACGAGCTATTTTTTATATGAAATCCTTCGTAGCCAAATCGGCACTTCGCAGTTCCTGACGGCACAATTGGCTGACTGATTGAAGTACATACAGCTAAAGGTATGTATCATAGACCGTGGACGGCATAATATGCGTCTATTCAATTCAGTTTCATACAAAATTTGATAAATGCAAGGCCCGCCGTTGAGTTGTCTACGCCTAGAGCTAACCTTGACTCGATACACATCCCCTTGGAGCACACCCTAGTTATAAAAAGCTTATCACAGAGCCCAGCATAGTTACTGAACAAAATTGGATCCGATAAAAAGTTGTGCCATTTTTTGTGACTCGTAAAAAGATATCGCCTCCGCCTAAGGCTGATGTCATTGAATTTTCAACAGCGATTTGAGATTGTTGTTACGAATGGAGATGAAAATTGTTTACGAGAGGAAGTGTACTCTGAATTGCTGGATGCACAAATGCAGTAAAACCCTGTGTCCTTTCACAAGTTGCTTGCAACCGATTATGATGAAATTTGGTATGGAGTTAGCAAGATATCATTATAAATAGGATCAGATTTTTACCCGTGAAAATGTAGCAGACAAAATTTACAAAGTTATATATATATATATATATATATATATATATATATATATATAATCTCACGCCTTATTAATCCCCGAGGGGGTAGGCAGAGGTATTCCATTACTGGATATACCCACATTTCACGAGATATATTGGACCTCTAAACGTGATAGGTGGTGAGCCCATTGCCGGACCGGGTCTGTTTACACATGTCTCAGAATTAATTCCGAGACCTGCGGGTTTCCTCACGATGTTTTCCTTCACCGTCGAGCTAGTGATAAATATGTACGTAAGTTTTTTGAAAAACTCATTGGTACATGCCAGGATTCGAACCCGAGCCTCACTGATTTTCGGCCGGCTCTTTAACCGTCCGGGCTATCACTGCTCTTTTACAAAGTTTACAAATTTACAAAGTTACTTTCGCTTTTATAGTATGTAGTAAAACTTTTGACGAGTACCAACACCGAATAGAATAAATATCTCTAGTAAAAATAATATAAAACAATCATACTGTCTCCGATTGCGTCACGCGTCCGCATACAAACTGCGGGTCACAAATACCCAAGAGCGATACAATTTCTCGGTTGGCTCACACTACCCCCTCACTTAAATTATGCAATGCTCTGTCCAAAAGGCGTGAATATACTTTCGTCCGTGCAACCCTCTAGGGTGTCTGTCGCTATCTATTTGTTGTGAGTTAGAAAAGGCTTTCTAAAAACTAACTTAGACGCGTATTGTGATGGAGCCTTGAACTCTTGTACCCTGAGTCACTTTCTGACATAAATCACTAGAGTGACTGTCAATGTTGTTCGATCGACTCTCTATTTATTAAGTATCTGAAAGTTCAATTCTCAAGGAAAAAATAGCAGAAATAGCACTGTTGCAAGTGAACCCGTCTTTCATACATGAGAACAGGATTCGATCAATGAGTTTTTTAAAACTTACTATATTTGTCAGTGCTATCTTGAAGGTGAAGAAAAACATCACTGTCACACGTTTCGAAAGATATATTGTTTAGAAGTTAGTACTTCCAGGAATACTTCTGCCAAATCCCTCTAGGATTGGCTTGTTTATATATTTATAGATGTCTGGAACGTTTCATTTGACAGTTAAGTGATAGTAATCTTGATACCAATGATGGTTTTTATTCAGTTAATAAAGTTGTACAACCTAAACTTTAAGACACGACGACAGACGACTCGTTAATAATTATTGTTAATTGACAATTGATTAAATAAGTCAGATAATCTGATATTCATAATATGTCTGGTGTAACAAAACATTTTTCTATCAAGGAACTAAAACTCCTTCCTGAAGCATGAACGATATAAACAATATAAACATTTATTTAAAACAGCAGACATGAAACCTAGCACAACAGGGGTTAACGACACTGTCACTCTTATTACACGGTATAATAAAGATCATTACGGCCCGAAATTGCCGCACGAACCAAACGCGGAGACGCCGCTCTGGTAAAAATAGATTTATTTTTATCTTAAGCCCATATCCCATTATCATAATTCAGGGGAGTGATTCTAGATGATATACAGGCGAGTGTATTCAAGACATATTGTAAGTGGAATTATGTAAAGCAACGGAAGTATACGAGTAATTTGCTAATGGATATTAGAAAGTTAAGGAAATTTGGTTTGTAATCGGAAAAAGTCAAGTGTAGAAATTCTATTGATAAAAATTAAGGAAAGCGTCTGAGATCAGTTCACGTAATGGAATAGAAGCATATAATGTCTAACTTTCATTAGTTCTGCTTCTAAATACTAATGGATGATATAGATTAATCCAGTATTAGAATCTGGGGGCGTATAGTCTATTGACGACTTTCGGCTTCATTTTGCTGTACATTGCTTCTGACGTATATTTGTCATTACCGTCAGTGTTAAAGCAAACGCTGGCCACGTAATAAATGTCAAATAAAGACGATTATAATTATAAATGTACAATAAAGGCTCTGGACTGAATTGAAATGTTTACATTGATCTAACAAAAATCGAGTGCCTTTGTATTATTGTAAATCAGCGTTGAAGGATGAATGAGTCAAATTTAAATTAGCCAAGAAATCTTGATATTTGCCTTGTTAAATTATTAATTGGTACCGGAAATCTTGGCAAAACGGGTATATTAAATTCCCAAGCAACTCCCATTCAGTCAGCTTCTTCCATAATGAGTAATATTTCTGCAGTTCCGGTGAAACAAAAGGATTCCGATGAAGAATACAGTCTGAAGCTATTGTGTTTCCTTGCTTTGGCATTTGATTCCGACTAGCTCGCAGCTAAGGACAAGATTTCTTGAAGATTTTCTAAATGGGAACTGCAAAAACTCATCTTATGAATTTGCTAATAGAAAATTATTATGTAAGTATGAAATACACTTCAGAAAGATGGAGAAAAAATGTCTTGTACCAAGAAAATGTATTAAGAATCCGAGCTAAGAACTTTAATCCGTAGAATTTCATTTCGCTAAGTAAATGAAAGTTTTAAGTATTCTACTGACCAAATGTTTTTTAATATGCTTCTTATCATATATTCTTATCTTAGTGCCCTTTTGTTGGAACCTTTTTGTATGAAGTTGTTGATTCAATTCTATTCTAGAACGGCGAGTTTAAATAAATATTAGCTTTAACAGCACACCGATAAACGACTGTGTTTAAACTGATAACGGTGTTTATGTAGTTTGTATTGTTGTGCTGTAACAAATGATTGAGTATAAAATCAATATTAATAATAATACTTTGGCTTCGTATAATTGCTTTGATATTTTCGTCTGTAAGCTAAACGGGTCTTTTTATAACTCCAGTATATTGTTTACCAGTTTAATGGGTAAAAAAAATATTTATATAGGCCATTAAGGTATATATTCCATTGAAATCCTGACTAATCTTATTTTACTTTATTTCAGGTAAGCTACTCTCAACTTTTCATCCTCATCAATATTTTTATGTGAGTAAAGCAAAGCATGCCCATTTTAAAACACATTAACTACACATTGTTCCCGGTCACTAAACCTGTAACAAGCATACACCATAATATGATAACAAATTATCTATGACTACGCCAATTTTCATAGCCCTATATGGCGATGGGGCCGATAGTATAGAAACTTTGCGAGACGAGTCGCTACTTGCTACTCTTGCTAAGACTGGTTCTCAGACCGGTACGATCTTAGCTGGAGATAGTGTAGGGCTACCTATTGTAACTGGTGATGTAGCTATCGCAGATTACACATTGATAGCATGTGGGGTGGAAAGAGATGCACTGAAGCCAGATTTTGCGGAACCGAGATTATAGATGCAGTCTAAATAAGGCGTTTAGATATACCTAGTAACTGGACTGCCAGTGTTGAAATATTCACATGGTAAGCGTTGGGCCCTTTCCTTATGTTAGTATAATAAGTGACTATGTTTGTTTGTGCCTAAACATTTCTATAAATATTACCTTACTTTGGAAAAACAAGTTTTGCAGTAATTATGGACTTAGTCCTTGACTTGACGATACGTTATTAGTTGATGAACCTACTTGGAAATATCGTCTATAATTTCAGGGGGTCTACTACCTCCTCTTAAAACAAACAGTATTGTTTAGTATATATTACAATCTTCGTTCATGGACCACAACGTCATTATAGTGTAAATTTGTTTAAATATTGTTTTGTTTCAAATCCAATAACTTGCTCTATTTTAGCTTATTTCTGAATAAAGTCCGAAAATGATCACGCCACATTAAAATGAGGCTGCATCTAGTTTTTTCTGAAGCAGGGAATAGACAATAATGAGACAATCGTTCGTTCTTTTACATCACTAAGCAGGAATCAAACAATATTGATTTAAGACTGGTACAACGTAAGAATGGTACGTATCTGCGTAATGCTATTTTGATAAAACAAAACGTCCCTGAAATATGATAGTGTTTTAAATACATGGTGGTAGGCCCCAGCTATCAAGATTTTTGTTTGATATAAAACGTGTTTGTCTATTTTGTTGGCAGCCCTGGCTAGAAACTACCTCCGACGTAACTCGAAATATCCAATTTCGGATGACGTCCAAGTTTCGGTGAATTGCCGTGATTAGGTAAATTAAACGGCATTCGAGCGATAGCGCCGGGTGTCTCTCAAGGATCTCGACTCGGCCGAAACTATTCCTTACCTACCTCCGTAAATGATAACTTGGAACGTTATAGCGAAAGCTTGTGGATGACGTGTTTCTTTTATCACAGTTTCTAACACGTCAATGTTGTGGAGAAACCTAATATGAGTTTTATATAACTTAGCTGTCATATTTGGCAATCTTAAACTTAAATCTATTTATTCAACAGTTTTCTTCTTTCTGTATTCGCATAATTAGTGACTTTTATTATTTAGATTGTTGCGGGTATTTGTTGGTCGGGGTTTAATGGTTTCCTAACAGTCAGATTTAGTCAATAAAGACATCGTGACTTGTAGGAAACATTTGTCTCTTTAACATCCATACATTTACAATTTTGTTATACCAACGTTACACCGTTATTGAATGCTAGGTTTTCTGAACATATTACTTCTTGCAGACTTTTTTATGATCACTTCCTAAATCTGACTGCATACTCTTCTTGGTTATAAGATACCAAATCACTCTGCCATATTACATGTCGTCGCCAGTTCCACCAAATAAGATGCTACCTACTCGAGCAAGAGAAAATGAGACCGACGAATCAAATGTATTTTTTCTGAGATTTTATGTGCGAATTTATTGGTAGGAATATTTATTCACCATGTAGGTTAGGAATACATCAGGAATATTCGCCATCTACATAAACATTTATTTCTCGTCAATAAAATATTTACGCCGCAATCTCGAGAGTTGGGCTGACTGTGGAAATCTCAATCTGTTTTATGGTAAGTAACAATTTTTTCGTGGAGACGTCCAACCGTAGTATCTTGCCGCGCCGATCTCGGAAGCATTAGACTTTTGAAAATTCCTACTAGTTCTACGAGCAGCTAATAAAATGTCATTGTTATTAACCGAACATCAGATTTGCTTCTCTCCTAGTACTTGGATTGATTTCTAAACCGATATTGGTTGACATTTGGAAAAACAAGTTTTGCAGGTTATTGTCCTTATTGGAAATCATTTCTGCCCATTGGGACTGATAACTTTAAAGTGCCTTCTCGACACTTTCAATAGCTCCAGAAATTGCGAGCTTGTGTACATACATACATAGATACATAAGGCTCACGCCATTGTCCCACAGGGGTAGGCAGAGACGACGGATCGCCACTTTGCTCGATCTCTGCATACTTCTTTCGCTTCCTTCACATCCATTAGCCTTTTCATGCACGCTCTTTTATTCTTCGCACTCCGGACCCCAGCTTTCTGAAGGACGTCACTTATTTGATCCGTGAACGTCCTTCTGGGGCGTCCTCTTTCCTTGCATCCTTCAACATTCGCACCATAAATCTCTTTCGTTACTCTTCTTTCATCCATACGTTCTACATGACCAAACCAGCGTAACATACCCTTTTCTATCCTTGTCACTACATCTTCCTTCAAACCACACTTCTCTCGTATATCCGCATTCCTCACTCTATCACACAATTTCACTCCACACATTTTCCTCAACGAGCTTGTGTCTACCTTATAATATCTTGGAACTCTTGAGAGAATAGAGAACGCTGGAGAGTTATTGAGGTCTTTCTTAACCTTTTGTTTGAAAAATAACATAACTATTCATATTTATTCTTATTGTGTCGATGTCAATCAGATACCCCAGCCACTGGGCTGGCCGTGCCAACGTGGCACAAGAATACCCTCTTCAGCAGACCTTGACAGAGTCAGGTCTGGAACATGCAACTATCTAGTTAGTTCTTGAAATGCGGGATGACACTATACCCGCATCGATTGCTGTCGCAGCAGCATTGATAACACCAGTGTTCATTAATAACTATCTGCCTTATAAATCATGTTGTTTGAGTGACACAAGATTTATTTAAAAAGCATGAATTTCTGCAACTGTATTTTTCGGACTGTTTTGCGTTTTCTTTTTGAAAACTCATTGGTACACGTCTAGACCCGAATTTTGACTTTGGAATCACTTGGGTAAGGACTCACTTTAAACAGGTTAACAAAACTAAAAGTATTGATAACGAGTCTCCCAACACCGATCTATCTTTGACAAAAGGGAGTGTGCTCAAGAACTCCACGAGCTCATTCCGCCTTCCCCTTTTTGCCATCGGACTTCCAGACGTACAGCTGGGCTTCAACCCTACTTGGTGGATATCTCATCTATACGCACGAAGCGCTTTCCAAAAAAAGTGTCAGTCAACGATCATACCTGTTATATACTACTAGCTTTTTTGAGTTCACGGAGTGCTCGGATTGGTGAATGTGTTTGTGTGCATCTAGTTAAAGTGTTTAATTGTTTTGTCAAAAAATGCGTTTGTTTTAACATTATTTGTGTGAGTTTCCTCGTCCCCGGCGCAGAAATTGGCAGACTTTTTTTGGAAAGAAACTAGTGCGCGTGACGTCTCCTGTTAGTTTAATACTCTGTATTTCCGAGTTCATATAACCCGTCATCCTTAAGGCTCGAGTGAACAGGCATCTTCTGGGCAAGCTCGTCCTATCGTAGGCCCCGTCTTTGCCTTCGGGCAAATCTGGGTTCAAGAGTAAGCCCGTCAGTAATAAAAAAGATAAAAAACCACCTGCAAAAGCGAGTTATCTTTTCCATGGCAACATATCGCAGGATGTTATGGCGATAAATTAAATAAAACTGACGGTAGTACCGCGTTTAAAACTTGCGTCGAAGTGCCGCTCGGAATCGTGATCGTAAAAATGGTATAGCTGGTCGCAGGGTAATGGAAACAGTGGTGCAAGCGCGATGCCGGAATCTTGACGCGCCATTGTACATTCTGTTGGTTTAGGACGAATCGTAAATGAAAATGATTTTTGAATGTCAATGAAGATTCAAAAGAATCTCAAACAGCTTCGAAATAAATGATGAAGATGATGTTGAAGCGAGTTTGATAAACATCGTAGTCATAAAACCGGCCAAGTAAAGGGGTTCCGTACTATCAGGCAGTTTATTGTGTAATTACCAAGAAACTGGTGTTTTCTTTCTTCAATTTGAGATGTCCGGTTTTAATTTTTATTTGTTTTTAGAGCTTACAATTTTAATACAAGGTGTCTTTTCTTATTAACCAATTTTTATTAACTTAAAACGCCAAGCTTTACTTAGATTGTAGTTCTTACTACAAAGAAAAAAGTTTTTTTTTATTTACGGAACGTCAAAGTTGTAGATACGTGCACGTTATGCATATTGGTTAAACTGAGGTTCTCTACACTGTGCAAGACTATAGACGTAAAGCCACGTGGTCGCGTACCGCGGTAGCTCGGGTGAGTGGCCGGTTCACTGCCTCCAACCGTTACGAGGCGTGGGATGGCACACGAGAGGTGGCGGGCGCTGGTTGCCATGGCAACCATGTTGTTTACGTTTGAGGTTATGCCGGGATATAAAAGACAGGCTTTCAGTGTGATATGCATTGTTAGAGATTTTGTTTGAAATTGTGCAGTGTTTGTATGGTTACGTATTGAGATATTATGCTCTAGTTACTTTAGTAGAAAGGATATTAGGATACCTATCTCTTTATACATTAATATTGTGAGCTAAAAACTTTTAAGTATGTATTGGTGACGTCACACACTATAAAAAGTGACAGCGTATTAGTACAGTAGTATCTTTTTTCGTATTGCATACTACATTCAGATTCAATGCTAATAAATTTAGGTACTTACTTATATTGACAGTGCAGTTAACTTCATGTCGACGACTAAAATTGTCGCTATTTTCCTATTATAAAAAGCTATAAAAAGATGTGGCATTGCGCGGTTCTGTCGGATCCACGAGCTAATAATAAAAATACCTTATTCAAAATTAGAAAAGGCAACGACAAAAACTGCCTCGTTACATCACATATTTTCCCATATAATAGTAATTTTGCTTATAGGTATTATCCCAATATACCATGGTAACAATTTCTTTTTACCAAAGAGATATTCGGATCTGTGCTTTTTACGTATAAAGGATGTAAGGGGAACGCTTCCGAATGCAAGGAGCAAGTTTAAAATATTTTGCCTGGTTTGGGACTAAGTAGGTAACTGTGTGAATTGCGTCCCACAATGTTATAACTATAATTTTCATAGGAATTTGAATTTAGAAAAAATAAATTATCGTTTCATTTCACAAAAATTAATAAAAATATTTTATTAAAAGGTATTGTGTCGAGAATCACCAACATAGCTACGTGTCTTCCTTTTCGGGAGAGTTTCCCTAACACCCTGTATACATGCATACAATAGCACATTCATCCCATTATCCCGATATTCGCTATTCCCTCTCACTCGCACCACGTCATTAGCTCGGATTAGAGGGAGATAACAACAGTACTAGGGATTATCCTTGTTCGAAGGCGCGCATGTACATTCTCTTCTGTTAGTAATTACTAAGGCTTTGCATTATCGATGGCTTTCTAAGGTTTTCGCTTAGAGTTCTACTTTTAATCGACTTCGATGTTATCTATCTATATCGATTTAAGTTTAAGTGGCAGTTTGAGCTAACTTAAGGTGGTGATTGACGTGTAACATTTCGCTGTATCATCGATGTGTTTTTTTGTATTACATTACGGAGATACACATAAACGCGGCGAACGCTCGTTGTAAGCATTTGGGTCAAGCTGAATTTTTAAAAGACCTTAAAAACCGTCGAACTAGTGATAAATATGTACCTACGTAAGTTTAGGCTCACAAACCAGAGAGCTATCTCTGTTCTTATAATTTTGGACTTACCATATCTATTATGAATCAATCTTTTAAAATGTGGGTATTTTTGAGGTTGACAAAAGGCCAAAGTGGTTCCAATGAACATCTAAATCGTATTGTATTGTAAATTCAAGGTAATTCGAGCACTGAATCTGGTGAATTAGGAGCGTCCAAACCACTATGGTTAAACTAATGCGTACTGTTATTATGTGTTATTATGATTGATCCAACTGACCTTGACCTTTGGCTGCGGTTTGTACACGCAAAATTGATGCACGTGGAACTAGTGTTTTTCCTGTTTGATACCCAAACAATATTTTCAAGAGGCGTTTCTTGGTGCGATAAAGCACATGTAGAGTAAAGGTTTCCCTATTAAGTTCCTACATAAAAAAGTTGCGAAAAGCAGATCCTAGTAGTCAGCAGAATGATATATAAATATTCGTTGTTATTTGACCAGGAGTTGAGCTTTAAGAAGTAGACATACCTATACATAATCTTACGCTTTTTACCGTCTAAAAGATACGCAGAGAGAGAGAGAGAAAGAGAGAGAGAACGCCACTTGCTACGAATCTGACAGTTCTCCCACATCAAACGCCTGTTAATAGGTTACTGTTGCTCTTTATCTATCTAGTCTTCAACGCATCGCCAATCTGGGCGATGTCCTATGCCTAGATCGTCCTTCACCGACTCGCCCACTCACTGCAAACCAAGATGAAAATAGCTAAGACACCAACACAATCTAAAGAGTAAAACTTGAGTAAGATTGTGTTTTGAAAAATTTCGCCTTTGCGCATTATAATTATAAGTGCCATATTCATTCATAGAACACATTTTCTTCTCAACCATAACAAACCATAAAGAAATGACCCCGACGACTATTATAAAGGCATCCCATTGGACATAACGACAAAACGCGACACTAAAGCTAAATTAACACCTTTTAGCGTTATATTTAGCAGTTACAAAGTTTTAGTGCACCAGTAACTGAACACAATATCTGATGGCTACGTGAAATGACAAATCAAGATCTCATAACAATCCCCAGCCGGTATAAAACCGTTTTACGAGCCAATGAAATTGTCATTATGCGTAAGCAGTAAATAACAAGTTGGTATCAAATGGTCGGATGGAAGGGGCAAGGTGATCGGCGATGAAATAGAAATAAAAACGCAGACGGTATTCTAACAGAATACAGCAAAGCCAAACGGACGGATTATGATGATGCACACAAGCTATCCTTGGAAGATAGTTTGTTACCTTGTACAGCCTATCAATAAATAAGTGATTGGATTCGTATTATCATAGGCTAACATGATGTCACAGGAAATTAACCATCACTATTTTTTCCTTAATAAGGTTTTTGTATTTAGGTAACTTGTATTTTTGTTCTACTACGAACTATGGTTCAATCATAGATAGGATGACTGATATGGTATCTATGATTCAGAAAGAAGATAGTACTTACATGATCGAAATGAATTAAACAATGAGCTAGTCTAGCCTCCAGCCTATGATATTTCCACTGTAGAATTGCTTTTAAAAAATTCACGTCTAGATGCATAGTCTAGCGAGCTTTGTTTTGCTACTTTACTAAGCCAACCTTGAAAACAGTTGCGTAATAACTCGAGTCTAGTAAAAGTGGTAAAAGACACGGTTGTGTTTTGTTTTTAGGAAAGATTGTGAATAACAAAATTCAGGTTCATTAGGTAAAACTACGTTTGGTAGACCTTAATTTTACAACAGAAAAGAACCAAATTTAAAGTCGAAATTCCAAGTTGCTGAGTAACATTTTTGATGCTTCAAAAACGAAGTCAGCCATGACACTTCTTGCAAAGTTAAACCAGGCCAAAACATCAATGCTCACGCTCAATTGCGCACTAAAAGAGAAACTAAAACGTAATAAGAGATGGTATCGTCGCTCGCGATCGCAGCGGTGACATCGTAAATATGTCGCCTGGTTTCCCTTCCACGGGTTTTTAGTGTCATAGGGCTTCTTTTTACGTTGCTACTTTCTAACTCTTGTCTGCTATATTTGATCCACACTATTCTGCGAAAGTAAATTACCGTCTATTTGTCATCATTTTACGCAAAACCGTTTAATATATGTTGAAGAAATTTGACTTGCATCTTAATTGTTGACGAAGACATACGCTACTTTTATCTCTAAGCGCGACTGAAGTCGCAGGCTAAAGCTAGTAAGTATACTATACACATTTGCAATGATTACTACTCGAACGGTCAAATGTCTACGCCTACAATGTTATTGACCCCATTTACATATTTTATTGGACGTTTATTTTAAGCCTTTACAACTTATTATGTAAATGGTTGGCATAAAGTTATATTCAGATCTAAAAGTTAGACTTTAAACGGTTGCCTATTTTAGTTGAATTTGTATACTTACTAATTTCTTGTCTTTCTAAATAAAATTACTGTCGACGTGGCTTTCCGAGAAAGCACTTAGACATCGCAATCAAAAAGTTCTATAATATGAGTTATAAACTGATTGCGATACTTTGTATCGATTTATTTGCCAACCACATTATTCAAATTAGATACCTAGCCTAGAGCAAAGGGTCGACGCCTTCAACGTTTCACGACGTGTTACCAACTGTACCTCCTACGTGGACAAACGTTGTAGCTTCTTTATTACCGATTTTTGAGACTCCGTTTTACGATGTGCGAGCTTGACTCGACCATGTATGGAACAGTCAATATGCTTTGCTAAATCCGGATATCGTAGAACGTTGACACGTCAAACGCCTAGCAACACCGATTTATAGCTTCATCCTCATTGTTTGTTAAATATTACTTCGTTTTATGATTCACAACGTTTTATGGTTGTTGCGGTAATGCTACGTACGAGTGTACAAGTAGGAAATTCGTTTCTCCGCAATTTGCTTTTATGCTTGACACTGTGGTTTCTCTATTTCTCAAGTATTGTCCCGGCAAACTTGTTAAAGCTTTCGCAAGACTTGTTAAAAATCTTATAAATATATATATATATATATATATATAATCTCACGCCTTTTTATCCCCGAGGGGGTAGGCAGAGGTATTCCATTTCTGGATATTATACCCACATTTCACGAGATATATTAAAAATCTTCATATTCATAATAGGACACTCAACTTTCCGCCTCATTTCGGTGTGGTTTCCGCAACTGTTTTATGATGGGAAAATGATTACACAATTTTTTTACTAACTTAACGGCGTTTTTAACACAAATAATTTCGTCCAATACGACTTTCCTTCCTTTCTGTTTGCTTATCACCTGACGTAATAGTAACAATTTGTTAGTTTTTTCGATTGCATGATTACAGGTATGATATCATCTATGAATAGAATTAGCAGCAACAATGTGTCAAGTATGTTTATGAAATTATGGCGTGACATGCGATCTTGTTTTTGCTAGTATCTATAGTATAATAATCGTCCAGGCGATAAGTCAGCCGGCAAAAACTTGGGACTGGTTTGAACTAGTTCTAGACACGTAAAAACTTTTTTCTTTTCTTTTAGCTGGCGTCTAATCTGTACATATACAACATATTATGTTGACGTGGATGTTTGATTTTGATTGATAAGTTTATTTTGAATGCCGCTCAACTTTTTTGTAAAGAATCAAAGGTCGACACATGTTTTGGTTTGCTTTGTTATTTATGTTATCGTTAAACGTTATACATATCGTATTACTCATTTATTTAGTGTAGCTACTATTCACATGTATTTATCATTTGACCTTCCTACATTTTTTTCTCATTTATTGTCGAAAAAGTTTTTCCACACTCGTACAGTATAATTCTGTTACGGCATACATAGTTAGCTGTTCCTTCGACACGTGCAGTACAATAAATTCGATTAATACCACGTCTTTACAACCATACTTTGGCATCACAATTCCCTCATGCATTCCAGCAATTTGTGACTCCAAGCATTTTAAGACCCGAATGAATATCGTATCGGGCAGCATCGATGCCAACACCAATAGGAGCACAGTTAGATTTAGACGCAGACTATTTTCGTGGCCTGTTTACAAAGTGGGCGGTGTTTTAACCTTGACATTGACATTGCGTTACTCGTGTTTTCTTGCTACTTTCTAAGCATAGGGTTTATTTGGTGGTTTTATTTCTAGTCTCTCAATCTCAACTCTGATTCTATAGTGTTCAATTTTACACTACTGGACCTATTTACAAATCTTTCATGGAAAGCTTACTTTTCTGGGAATAACATGGGCTCTAATTTTCCCACGGGAACGGGACTTACGCGGGTGAAATAGCGGGGAACACTAGGGCTACTGTACAAAAAAATGTGTTCACATAAATAGTGTTGTGCATAAAAGACGAGTTAAAAATATCTATCAAGTAAGGTTCCGTCTTTATGGTAGCGAAATACACTTGTCAAAATGTACTTGTCGAAATACACAAGTCTATGGTATGGTTATAGATATGGTTTTTTAACTCGTTATTTTGTGATCTACAGATACCAGAGACACTGATGCTTTTACGGCTTTGATTAAACTCTAAATCAAGTTATTGTTTGATCTCCATTATAAATAATTTATTTTTCTCAGGACGAGGATGTTTTTGAATTACTCTTTTCTTTGTCCCTAAATTTTTTTGGTTACTAGAAATATTATCGAGTACTTTTTTGAACTAACTCACTATTTTTGGACATAAGTGTACCAAAACATAGAACATGATAAACACATTATCACAAAATAAGGTGGTGCAATTTTAAGCGGGAAAAAAATATCGGTTTTTTCGCTATATCAAACCCGCTCGTACTTCGTCTAATTAAAGTTGTTCAGATTCATAGCTTAAAA
This sequence comes from Ethmia dodecea, assembly GCA_963855545.1. NCBI lineage: Eukaryota > Metazoa > Arthropoda > Insecta > Lepidoptera > Depressariidae > Ethmia > Ethmia dodecea. Next base: position 2,096,551 of record OY979448.1, read on the forward strand.
TAAGTACCACCTAATTTAGTTTGACTCTACATTATTAATTAATATTGCAAAACAGAAATTTTACCTTTTGAAGTCTGTGGCCTTGTTGCTATTAGCTGTAGATAATATAAACCGTATTGACAGATTAATTAGTCTATCTATGTAATTTGGTCCAAGTTTATCATCTGTAATAGCATCTTTCCTCCTGCGCGAATGCGAACCTATTGTGTAAACTCTTCATACGCTATTTCTGATTGCGTTATTTCGGTAAACACACTAGCGGCCTTGACATTGGCGCGCGCGCAGCGTCACGCATCGCTTGCGAGCACTCCCGCGCACCCCCCTCCACTGCGCCTCCCACAGATTATAAAGAAACCCTGTTTACACGTGTCAAGTGGTTTACTTCTGACTTATTTAATGTCGAGGTATCAGTGCTCTGTAATTCTTAGCTCTTGCTGCGCTCATGGTCTCATTTAGATTTACTTTAAAAATCCGCTGAATAATCAGAATACGAGTATGCCTATTGCCTATGAGGTAGCCGTTTTACAATAGAATTTAAAAATATTAATTTTAAAAAAAACCGGAAATACCCACGTTGTACCCGTATTTTTTTTAACCCTACGTGTAAAAGGTGGTGAAACCCATTGCCGGACCGGGGTAAACTTACACGTAAAGAGAATTATTTCTAATATTGTTCAAAATTTGTAGTTATATTTAGACGATGTAGGTATTCATTAAAAGATTTTACGACATTCCGACGGGAACGGGAAAATCCGGGATTTGCGTGGATAAAGCCGCTGAACTAATTGCAAGAAAAATTTTCAGTTCAAGATTTCAGTGCATTGTTCGATACAGTCGTGTAAACTAGTGAATTCAAGTCGACAATAATTCTCAGTGTTATTTTAGGTGTCTTATTTTTTAAGAGTGATTGAAGCAAATGTGTATTAAAATATATTTTTTAGTTCTATTTATTTCTGCTTTTGACAATGGTAATCCCGCTTTCGGTTGTAAAGTCTGTTACTACTAGACTAGTGTGTACTGGACGTTAGATTATGGATCGTTAACAAAATGCTAATTGGCCATTGTGATAGGACGACCCTGTGGTTTTTATGCCTTTGTATGGTTATATTATTTTATATCTCATAGGAGTGATTTTTCTGTAAAAAATGTCTTAGGTTAAAATTCAATTACATATACGTTATGAGAGCAGAAGAATAAAGAACAAAATTTATTTCACATAAAATAAAAATATGAAGACGAAATTGCTGGAGCAGTTTACAATATAAAGATGTAGCGACACCTACTACATAGAACAGTTCTAAACCGCGCTATCGATATAGATATAACTGCCCACCATCAACCATTGGACCACTGGCGGAAGATCTTTCCTTATCACGACGGAGGAGCATTGCACCTTCGCACCTCCATCTTGTATTCGAGGGGGCTCGGATTGGTTTTCCATTCCTGAAAATATACACTTTTCACTAGTGTGTTTTGACGATGAGTTAGTATTAAATATGTCACGTATTAAGCACGTCAACTTTTGAAAAACTTTGCATATTGATCGGGAATCAAGCTCAGGCCTCAATTGAATGTTCGAAGAATAGTCACAGATGAGGGCAGATTCGATTACACGTGTGTTGAAATATACGAAGAAATGGTAGATATCAATAATGGCAGTCAAGAGCACGTGGAGCTTCACACATTGGACTTTGTAACGTTCTTATTACAATCGACTTAGAGGTCAGACTCGCACTACAAGTGTAAAGCTTCATGTGCTCTTGATTGTAATTTGTACCTGATGACCTTCAATAAGTGAATTATACGTACCAACGTTGAATAAAAATACTTGATTTTGATAAATGTGTGAAGCCATGGATCAGAGGCAAGATCACTTTTAACAGAATCTTAAGAATAAGTTAAAAAAAATATGTTAATTAATGTCATTGGGTATTTACGAGTACCTACCTTGAGTAGGTAGTTACCTAAAGAAAATATATGATGATCTGATGACTGGACCGTAAATTTCGAAATATAAAATTTCTGAACATTTTTTTTTTATTTCCAACTTGTAATATTATAAGACGTTGCTTATTATAACGAAAATCTATGTTACCGCTTGACCTGTCACTTTTACTTCCATCCGGCAACGTGACGTCATTTAGAGGTCAGTTAATATGGATTCTCTTAAATATTTACAATAGCTGCTTTGAAACTATAATAATTATTATTTTTAGTATTGGCTCGAAATATCCTGATCATTACAATAATAATAATAAAAAAAAACTTTACGACCAGAATTGCGGGAATCAATTTACACACGCTTTCCACTGTTTCCGACAGCAACGAAACAGGAATTCTAGTCGCAACCGACTGGGAAGTTAAAGCGATTTTTTTTTGCCCAGAAGATTTGCTTTTCTAATTCGACAACATGGCTGGCAAACGTAATTTATGGACTTGCAAAAATGAGAAAGAAATGCGAAGCGAGTTACACGATTACTCGTCTAATATAGCTAGTTTGTGAAAATTGAGATGGGTAATAAACCGGCGGAGTGAATTTGGGTTTTCAAGTGATGCATGGAACTAGATAATTATTAGACAAACAGAATATCTATATCTTGTCAAAGAAATTTGTGATAATAGATTTTTGCCAGACTTTCAAGTTGTTATTTTAATAAAATAGTTTTGCAAGGTGCAACATTGGTGGTATGCATATCTTTTGCTATACTTTTAGTCAACAATGTGATATTTTTGACAATAATATCTCTAGTGAAATTATAATTTCACAGATTTTTGTCAGTCGTCTCGATATCTTTCAATATAGATGACTAGTTCAAATTGACAAATTAAATTTGTTTAGTAATGAATGAAATCTTACGCCTTTTATCCCCGAGGGGGTAGGCAGAGGTATTCCATTTCTGGATATACCCACTTTTCACGAGATATTCTTTGGACCCCTAAACGTGATACGGTGGTGAGCCCATCGCCGGACCGGGTCTTTTACACATGTCTGTCAGAATTAATTATGAAACCTGCGGGTTTCCTCACGATGCTTTCCTTCACCGTCGAGCTAATGATAAATATGTTCGTAGATTTTAAAAACTCATTGGTCATGCTAAGATTCGAACCCGAGCCTCACTGATTATCATCATGTGAAGCAGGCCCTTAACGGGCTATCACTGCACTGTTATTTGTTTAGTAATGTTACAATAACCCTATTAAAATTATCAACTGCAAACCTAGACTCAAGGTTGACAAATGGTTCAAACCGACATTATAACCAATCAATGATTGTTTCACAAGCCAACTGATTTAAAATTGGATCGAAAAACTTCAAACATCGATACCAACTAATCCGGTACAAGTTTAAGTAAAACCTGTACCAACAAAACCGGCTAAGCGCATCCCTTTTGAAGAAAAGGCGTATTGTTTCCCGAGTCGCGCGGGAACACACAAACACACAAGGTCACACCCTAAACAATCTGAAATTAGGGCTGTCACCTATAAATTTTGAGCTCCAAGATAACTTAATTTTCGGGGGTTTAGTCTCGTTTGACGATGTGGGTAGCGTAAAATAAATAGATTATAGAGGTTTTATAGAATATCGAAAGTGAAATTACTGCGATTTTGTTGCCGTAGGTCCGTAAATGGTAGCCAATTAGATTTAGTTGGTTATAGGGAAAGATCTAATATTTTTCTATAATTTAAGTTGAAGTATAATTTACTTTGAAGATATAAACTTTAAAGTAGGCCACATTTAGAAAGAGCGTATTTGTGTCAACCCTAGGTAAGGTAACAGTCAGAATTGTCACTTTAAAGGTCAGAGATACCGTGACCCAACCCTTGGTCAGCAAACATCGACGTAATCAACAATAGATATACTTATTTGTGCTAGACACAGAGGTCATTTAAATTTAGAATCTGACCGACCGTTGGGGGTTACCATATAAAACAATTTTGCCCAAAATAAGGATGATGTTTAATAAAAATATTTGATTTGAAATTATGATAAAACCAACTCCAGAACTGTGTATCATTCTTGTTGACCCCCCCCAATGTGCCGCAGTGCTACTTCTGCTTGTTATTGTTCTGATTTTCGAATTTTAAAAAATACGTTCTTAAATTTGGAAATTCCGGCATCACTGACCACCCGTCGCACAAAAGTTGTACAAAGGGTAACCCACAAGCCAGCCAGCTATCTCGATCTATAAATTACCCCATGTCTTTGTCCCTTTCATTCGCATTCATTCTCAACATCATTCCTTCATTCCTTAGGGTGATTGTGACAACCTCACTTTCATAAATTGCATACTTTATTAACCTCATAAGTACGTTGGTGCGTTATTATTCTGCGGTCGGGAATGAATGGTTTGTTTTTTTAAGCCCGACGTTCCCAAGGTTTAAATCACGCGAGGTTATTTTCTTGTTACTTGTAATAAAATGGCTTTTAAAGTGATTGGGCCACTGATTTTGAGATAAAAACTACGCAGCAATAAAACAATAAATTGCTATTCACAAACTTTATCGAACGTTGTGTTTTGAATCTTTTACGAAGACTTTGGCGGAATCTGGAGAGACGACAATTCTATGATTTTTAAAGAAATATTGTACATATTAGGACACCTTTAGGAATAAAGGCGTAATCATATTTTGTATTGTATTTTGGTGCCGAGCTAACCTTTAATGTCGTGGCTTTCTTAGGCTGATGGCTAAATTGCCAAAGACAAAAAACATTTATGAATTTAAAAAAGACTGAGTTGCCACATAAAAAAAATCTTAGGTAGGTAATAGATATAAATATTTTTTTGCGAGTTATCAAAGTCCCAAAATATGTTTTTTATTTTATTTTTGGCAATAAGTATATTTTGTTTCTTACTTTCTTTTAATGCCACCCATAAAGTTACTTTAACAAATTTTACAAAAAACAAAAGCTAATATACAGCATGTAGCTGGTAAAGTACCTACCGCTATTTAGCTAAACAGTTTGACAATTCTATAACCAAACGGCAATACTCTAAACATTGCTATGATGCAAACAATGTTGCAGCGAAGACATTGTGTTTATTAAAAGCCATTCCCGATAACTGAGAAATCAAATACAATGGCGAAGCCAACGGTGAAACGGGGAAAAATACAAATAATATTCGCTGCTAGACGCCGCATTTATACCGATACTTGTAATAACGAGTATGGTTGAGGTTTCTTCCCATTCCAACCAAGACTACCCCCCGTAGCTAAGTTGGAAACGAAGTTTTATTTGCTTTGCTGGAGTTCGCTTAATGGGGGGTTTTTCTTTTTTTTTTTATACTCTTCCCTGTTCTCTGGATAGATGGCGCTGAACTTGCTAAGTTACTGCTAGGAACAGAACGTCACCACATTTTTTTGATATCGTAAAACAAAACGTATATAAAAGTAAATGTCACTGTCACACACAAACAAAACAAAGATAAAACAACAAAACCAAAACTTAACGAAAACAACGAACAAAAAAAACTGAATTTTAACAAAGCGCGAGAAAACTAGGTTACATTAAGAAGCAAGCAGCAAACGAAAGTGTCGTAATCACAGATTATAAAGATTAGGTCGTTCGCGAGTAATATAAGTTCACAGAATAAGGAAGTCGCGGTTATAAGTTACTCTATGGTGACGTGCCGCATTTAGTAGTAACGTAGTAAATTCAACGCCATCTACAGAGTTCTTGCAAACTATGTTTTTTTTAATTCTCAAATAAAAAACCTCTCATTAATAATATATCATAAATTGTAGGACACAATTCAGACACGGTCATTTATTCCCAAACTAGGCAGGGCCTGTACTATGGTATTAAACAACTGATCAATAAACTTAAATAAATATCAAACGACTAGACACGAAGCCAACAGACATGTTCATGCACACAATATGGGCCCCGAGCGGGCATCGAACCCGCGACCTCCGGCGCAGAAGGCAGGGTTGCTACGAACTGAGCCAACAGGCCCGTCGTAACAATTGTAAATATATTACGAACTACCTGTCAATGACTATACTTCTTTAGTATTTCGTCAATTTTACTTGGTCACGCTATAATGCCACGCGTATGACAAGTCAAACTCATGTCAATCTCATACATTTGTCATTCAGACTTCAGAGGTTAGAAAAGGTCACAAAAACAAGTTAGCCATTTTTTCTTGTGACGTCTCCAACCAAGCGTCATTCCCACAACTAATGCAAATCTAAGATCTCCTTTAGGAAATCTATCTATATGTTTAAAATACAGAAATAGACTTGCATGATTAATTACATACACACCCGAAATAGTATATTACATGCCTAAGGAAGTAAAATAAGAAATGCCTCAGAATACATGTCGAAGCCGAGGTCTACAAACATGTGATCTGAGGCTTTCCGCGGTGTGTATAATTTTTTTCTTATCGACAGAGGCGCAAAGCGGCAACTTTGTTTAGTTCAGCGGGCCGAAATTCGCCGCTTTCCGGCCGAAGATATGAAAAGTATATTTTCGTTGTTCTGGTTCAAAATATTTAAAGTTGAAATGGGAATACCCGTATCGCAGGATAGCCAATAACAGACATGAAGTAACAAAGCGATATTATTCGAGTGAATATTACGTGGGATGCCGTTCTTCGGGTTCCAGTTCGAACTTCGGGCACATTGCTTTGTATTGCTAATATTTGACAGGAAATTGGCTATTGTTTGGATTTTCGTAACCAAATCGCATAATTACTAACCGACTGTACCAGTAAAATGGTAATGATTTTCGGGTGTTTGTATACAATATGTAACAGAATAAGCGCAATTCCTGAACTTAGTTTGTTCAGTATAGACTACTTAATCGATTTTAGATAGAGATTTTACCATAGCTGAATTCAGTGCTATCTATGGAAATCGTGCTACTATTGATCGATATTTAAGAAAATTGGTTAGGCACAACTGAAGTTCGATTGCATCATATTTTTTTAATGTTAAATACTAATTGGGGTTTATGAGAAATTGCGCTTTTTCTGTTACGCGTTGTATATAGATTAGATAAAATTCACCAGCTGTTGCCCGGGAACTTCACTATCACTACATTGTATAAAACAAAGTCGCTTTCTCTTTCCCTATATCCCTATGTCCCTATGTATGCTTAAATTTTTAAAACTACGCAGCGGATTTTGATGCGTTTTTTTTAATAGATAGAGTGATTCAAGAGGAAGGTTTTAGTATTAGCATTTCATCCGTGCGAAGCCGGGGCGGGTCGCTAGTTGATGATAAATTAATCCTAAACTAGTGATAAGTCGGTATTTATATTGTACTTTAGTTTATTGTTGTATCTCTTTTGTATTGTTTTTGGTGTACAATAAAGTGTTATTGTATTGTTTTTCCAAGAATGAAATACATCTACCTATCCCTCGGAAAGCGTGAGCACTGAGCATATTTATTTTTAGGATACTATTGAATGACGTACAGACAGACGAAGCGAATAAAAGTTTAAATGGACGCCTTGACGTAAATTATCTCACCCGCTATGTGTTTAGGACCTTACCGGGATATTTCTGGAAATATTTATACTACTCCTTATTCCGTGTTTCCTCGCTGTAATATAACGAGAGTGGCGTTTAATATAATGCGAACCGCCGACGCTAGGGTTGCCTCCTGACTTGATCCAAATAGTTTAAGATTGGATTTTCTTACAACACAAAATCAAATATAAACTTAGTTCAAAAAGAAATTATAAAAGTGCATGTGAATTATAACATCACTTATGGGTTATGGATGGGAAAAGCACGAGATTTACAGGTTTGCTGCTGCTGCTCGTCTGCTCGTTTGCCCCCTTTTTTTTATAAAAAAAAAAAATAAAATTGTTGATAAAGACGTGGTTTATTGTCTCTGCTCAGCTCTACTGAAAAGCGTCGTTAGTTTGTGGATGAATATAAATTTTTGATCCCTAAAATTATATATTATCAGCGTCACTTATCAAAATGTAAAAAAAATATAGTATGAGGCTTTGACGAAATAAAATATCGAGCTATATAACTTTATTTAAAACATTCTCGCATTTTCTATGCTACTTCTGCGGCGATTAAGGCTTTCATAAAGTTTAGAAATGTACTGTGAAAATACAGTCATCAAAACCAAAATTGTCCGGGTAAGCGCGGATAGTGGCAACCCTGACTGGGAATAAAATGCACTGTAAACATTCATTGCTCTTTAACTTGGCTCCGAGATAATAAATGCGCGTCCAGACGAAGAAATGTACGTCGTTTTTGTCGAGTATATTAAGAATTTTGAGTTCTTGGGTATAATGCAAGCAGGATGGAAGACATCCTATTTCTTTTTAATGATGCTCTTTGGTAGCGGGTCTTTCTAATATCGTCTTTGAGACCACGGAAACTCTGAATGCAGATTTTATATTCGAGACGTTGATTTTTCTTCTACCAGTTCTTTGAAAAACGAAGGTTTCATTCAGTTAACTGTAGAACTAACTGTTAATATAATAATGTTAATGTATATATAATATGAGCCTCTGTTTACGTTTTTTAAAATCTACTAATGTAAATATTGCCTGAAATAAAGATTGTTATTATTAATAATAATTACGTGTCAGTAATAGAAATCAACTTTCAGAGAGACTGACAAAAAATCTAATCAAGGTACAATTTTGATTACATACTTCATTAGGGATTGTATTAATAGTAGTGTTTATTTAAATTTTGGCACTTATTTGCACACAGACCAATGTTATATTTTGCTTTTTAACCGACTTCAATAAGGAGGAGGTTATCAATTCGTCTGTTTTTTTTATGTTTGTTACCTCAGAACTTTCGACTGGGTGAACCGATTTGGATGATTCTTTTTTTATTTGGTGCTTCCAGATTGGTCCCATTTTAATTTCGTCCAGTTCTAAAAACGGAATTCATGAGAAAACCATATAAGTTTAAGATTGAAGTCGGTTTTTTTACTCTTATCAGATATGCAATAGAAACAGATCAAGCTAAGAATCGAACCCTGGTTTAGCCCACACCCAACCCAACCCACAGTGGCGCTAATGTCTCATTTACACCGTAATTAGTTTATCATCAGTTCGAGCTTTGATTACTCCTAAACAAGCCTTTAGTGAAACTACTTAGAAACAACTTTCGCTCAAGTCTTGATTCTAGACTGTTAGTAACTTTTAGCTGCTTTTCTTCTGGTAAATAAAATATTAGAGTTTTTGGATAAAAGAAAGGCAGTTACGACAGTCTTTTTCGATATGAGTAAAGCGTTTGATTATGTCTCACATAAAATCCTTCTTAATAAATGTAATCAGTACGGTATAAGAGGCAAAGCTAACGATTGGCTTACTAGCTATCTCTCTAACAGAAAACAATACGTTGAAATATCCAACATAAATCATAATGAGGAACTTATTCGGTACAAGTCATCAACAGAAATAAATAAAGTTGGTGTACCTCAGGGAAGCATTTTGGGACCACTGCTATTTCTTTTATATATAAACGACTTGCCAGATGCTATCAAGTACGACTGCACCCTATTTGCTGACGACGTTTCTGTTGTAATACCATGTAGAGACTTAAAGACATATAATAATGACATAAATAGAACCATTTGCTTTGTAATTAATTGGCTGACAAACAATAACCTTCACGCAAATATAAATAAAACAACATACATACAATTTACAAATAAAAACGGTAAAAAACACCAGCTTAATGTAGGTTTTGCCAGTCAGGCTATCACAGAGTCATATCATACCATGTTTTTGGGTATTACTCTAGATGATAAATGCTCATGGTCTGAACATATAAATAAAATCTGTAAGAGGATAAACTCTTTTGTATATGCGTTGTGGCGACTTGCAAGGGTTTGTAGCAAAACCGTAGCTATACAAGCGTACCATGGTTATGTAGCTTCTTTACTTAGATATGGTATTATTATTTGGGGAAATTCATGTCACGCAAACCGAGCACTTTTAGCACAGAAGCAATCTGCAATGTAGATAGATTTACTTCTTGTAGGCCACTATACAAGGATCTTAAACTATTAACTGTTCCTAGCATCTATATTTATGAACTGTGTGTTTTTGTTAAAAGTCACCCTTCATTGTTTATAACAAATATCGTAAAATGTAGTTTTAATACTAGGTACCCTAATAGGCTGGTACCACCAACAGCAACTACAACTTTGTTTAGTAGAAATTGTCACTCAATGGCCATCAAAATTTTTAACAAACTAGGTAATGATATTAAGACTTTGCCGATTAGGGTTTTTAAAAACAAACTTAAAAGTTGGTTGTTGCAAAACTGCTTTTACTCTATAGATGACTATTTGAATCACACCAATCTTTGAACGTTGTAACCCACATATATTCTTTTTGTATGATAGAGATCATGCTATAAATTACTTTTGCATGCCAGTTGCTGGTGAAATGTGTGAGACTACTTATTATAACTGAACATCTTTATGTACCACATTTTGGGCAAAATAAAATTTCTTTCTTTCTTTCTTTCTTAACTATGTTTGTTTAGCCCTGAGAGTTCAATCGCCGGATTTAGCGAGTACTTCTAAATTTAGTATAAATAGTTTTATATACACTGTCTACGCGTTTGACGGTTATAAGTAGGTACCAAGAAAGAATTATAATAAAATAGCTTTTACCCGCGGCTTCACTCACGCACGTTTATTCCACCCCTTTAGGGGTTGATGCAAAATCCTTTCTTAGTGGATGCCTCCACTGTATAAGCTCTATGTGCAAAATGGCAAGCTTCTAGACCCAGCGGTTTAGGCTGTGCGTTGATACATCACCAATCAGTCAGTCAGTTTATCATTTTATATATACAGATAAATAATAAATTTTCTTTAAATATTTGCCGAAGCTTGCAGCTAAGGACTATAATGTTTAATATTTGACAAAGCCTGTAGTTGATATTAGAAAAAAAACATATTAAAATATATTTATATTTACATCCTCCTGCTTAGGCTGAGGTATATTTCTGGAAGTGCCTACGTTTCACAAGTTATTTTGAAAAAGGTTAAGCCTATCGCCGAACTGGAGTACTGTTCTGGAGAGAACAATTTTAAATTTATAGATGTAGGTACCCAACACAGCTATTTTTATCCGACTTCAAAAAAAGGAGGTTATCAATTCGTATCGTATGTTTTTTTTATGTTTGTTACCTCAGGACTTTCGACTGGGTGAACCGATATTGATGATTCTTTTTTTTATTTGAAAGCTGGTGCTTCCCGTGTGGTCCTGTTTTAATTTGGTCCAGTTCTGACAATGGGAAACCCATATAAGTCTTGAATTTGCATTAAGTACGAGTATGTGAGCAACCCAACCGATGTGTACGCCAACCGATTTCGATGTTTTTTTAAACGACTTTAAAAAAGGAAGAGGTTCTCAATTCGACTGTATTTTGTTAGTATTATTCGTTGAAGTAGGTTTTTTACTATTAAGGGCAGATTTTTCAATCGTCAGATAAATCTTATGTGGAGAATATATTGATGATTAATTTAACGAATATAGCCCTCTCCAAATTTGCTGTGCCTCTACGGGGCATCATATAGTGTTATATGTTAACAAGTAAGCCTATATGTACTGTGCAATAATTAGAAATAAATAAATAATTAAGTGCTGTCACTGTCTGACACAATAGAGAAGAAAAGTGGGAGGTGATGTTTATTCTTCAGATAACTTTTAACTGACTATTGAAAAATCTGCCCTTAGAGTTGTGTTATTACATAAATACTCAAACACAAAATAAATATATATAGCTGTAGTTTGTTCAATGTTAAACATTTTTGTTGCAGGTAAACATACCACGATGCTTCACCAAAACTGTAATCCGTGAGTGAAAAATGCATGGAACGATCAACGTCAATTTCGCTGCTGAAATATTCATTGAATAAACGGGAGCCGAATTACTTCCGGCTCTATCACTACTGTTTCGGAACGAAAAACATACGGAAACGAAATATCACGAGATTATGTATTACTATCGTTTCTGATCGGTTTCACCCGGTTCCCGTTCCCGTGGAAATATGGGCATAAAATATAGTTATGTTACTCAGTGATAATGTAGCTGTCATTTCATCTTATGACTTTTCCATTACCCATAATTACCTAAATGTACCTAACTTTTTTTTTTTTAAGAAACTAATATAACTCGTAGTAACAACATAGAAAAGCAACGTCAATAGTCTTCCTCGTGCAAAAATAATTCACTGACATTGACCTTGGTGCGTTATTAACTTACCGTGTTGCTAGCTGCGTTGTATTTCCATTAGACTGCTAGTGCTAGTCATTGCAACGTGACTCATAGAAGACGATCCAGTGTGACATCTATGCATGTTATTTGCATGAATGAAAGTTAACGTTAACATGTAGAAGTGATATTGTATAGTATAATGATATAAGAGCAGTGATAGCCTTAGGTTAAGAAGCCTGATTCACATGATGATATCGGTGAAGCTCAGGTTCGAATCCTGGCATGTACCAATGACTTTTAAAAAAAAAACTTACGTATATATTTACTTATCACTAGCTCGACGGTGAAGGAAAACATCGCCAGGAAACGCGCAGGTCCCTGAATTAATTCTGAGACATTTGTAACAGACCGGTCCGGCGATGGGCTCACCACCTATCACGTTGAGGGGTCCAAAGAAAATCTCGTGAAAAGTGGGTATATCCAGAAATGGAAGACCTCTGCTTACCCCCTCGAGGATTAAAGGCGTAAGATTATTATTATTTTTGATATATTATGTATTAGTTTTCTATATCAACATAATAACATGTAAATATAAGGATTTACTGTAAGACGAGTATTAGATTTCACTTATTGTTTTTATTATTTTTGGCCAATTTCGCGAAATTATTTCTGCTTAGACTATTGTCTTACTAGTAGATTATGTCTTTAGGCAACAAGTTTGCCATGTGTACATTTTCTTCGTACATAAAGTGAAATAAATTAAAATATTACTTACTTTATTGCTGCATTTGAAGTTCTTACCTTGAAATATACGACTTTGGAGTTCGAATTCTGAACTTAGCTGCACTCGCGTGTACCTTCCTAAACCAAGCTAATTATTACCTGACAGTAGTCTGTTTCAGTCACACATTAATGTTTTGCATAACGCTATCCTTCACTTTACACTTCACCGAGTGAATTTTACCTGTTTTGGAACGCGGCCCTAGTCACTTCCTACTCAACTGTCACTGTCAGTTGTCACCCTTCACGACAGAAGTATTAAACCCCGCAAATAATATGTTTACAATTCCAACGTTTAATTACAGATACAAAGCCATATTTGCCGTTTAAATAATGTAAGTGTAGAGGTGAGTCATTAAAACGTCAGTAATGGGCGATACGATCGATAAATAAATTAATGTGACGCTTTCCGGCCCTTTTTAAGCGAATTGTAATTTTAGTTTTGTTTTCGAAATTTCGTCGGTGTTCGGGACAACGTTGGACATTGTATAACGTCATTGTAACTTCCTATTACTAAGCCTGTCTGTCTGTCAGCGAGCTGTATCAAGGCTATATCTCATAAACCGTTATCTATACTTCTATACTAATAATATTATAAAGAGGAAAGATTGGTATGTTTGTATTTTTGTATGTTTGTTACGAATAAACTTAAAAACTACTGGACCGATTTTCAAAATTCTTTCACCAATGGAAAACTTGAATATCCCTGAGTAACATAGGCTATTTTTTTCTGAGTAACATAGTTTATTCTCGTTTTCTTACGGGTACGGAAACTACGCGGGTGGTAGAAATAGAAATACCAAAAGAGCTTTCAATATACTAGGAAAACTTTGGCCAGAGACTCAAACGTCAGTTTAGCCAAGTGGCATTGTACAATCCCACTAATATCCCACTAATATTATAAACGCGAAAGTTTGTTTGGATGGATGTCTGGATGTATGGATGGATGTTTGTTCCTCTTTCACGCAAAAACTACTAAACGGATTTTGATGAAACTTTACAGTTATATAGCTTATAAATCAGAATAACACATAGGCTATATTTTTTCCCGTATTCCCACGGGAACGGAAACGACGCGGGTGAAACCGCGGGGCGCTGCTAGTCTAATCTAATTCTTTTAGATTGACATGTATGGGATTGACATAAGCACTTGCCAACGAGCGCTAACGCTACTGTCAATCCCATACATGTCAATCTAAAAGAACATTCGATTAGATTGTACAATGCCACTTGGCTAGGGGGGCAGTTGTTCAAAAGCGAGCTGTAATTATTTCGTATCACACTAGACTTATTACATCTAGGTAATAAGTTTTGGATTACGATTTTGTTCGCTGTGGCCACTCTGTTACGTATTACGGTTCAGACAGACAGACCGTTTGGGTACGGAACCGTAAAAATGTAATCGAATAAAAAGTCACGAACAAATCCAGGGTGATACGCTATTAATTATCATAATGCTATAGCCGTTAATAAACTTCTATCACATTGTTAATAAACTTAAAAAATAGGGTTTAATTGTAATTTTCACATTGATAAGGGTCCCGGTGACATTAACTGTAATAAAGCCGGCCATTCACAACACGAATGTGAATAAATTAATACAAATTAGTCGTTGTAACGTTAGACGCATTCAGATCGGATGTGCCTGTCAGGTGTTACCATTAATTGTGTGTTGATTAAAACTGTTGGCCTGTTTAATGTTATGTCCAGGTGTTTTGTTTCATACATACATACATACATACATATGTGTTTTGTTTCAACAGCCATAAAAACTTGTCAGTAATCCGTTTTATAGAATTATGATGTCTAATAAAATATGTAAGAGGAGGGATAGCACTATAATTTGTGAGCCCACCTCTCTAGTACCAATGAGTTTTTCAAAAACTTAAGTAGGTGGGCAGTGATAGCCTTACGGTTAAAGAGCCTGCTTCACATGATGAGAATCAGTGAGAATAAGGATTCGGAAAATTTTCCGTGGCTGTCAGAAACGCCTATAATAGTTTCCGAAGTCGATAGATTCGACTTCGGAAAATTTTTCACTCGATCTGAATCGAACGGAAACGGTATCGAGTCTCCGTGAATACGTCTGCGGGTCTGTTACACATGTCTCAGAATTCTTTTTGGGACCTGCGGGTTTCCTTACGTAGTTTTCATTCACTGTCGAGCTATTGAAAAATATGTACGTAAGTTTTGAAAAACTCGTTGGTACATGCCAGGATTCGAACCCGAGCCTCACTGATTTTCATCATGTGAAGCAGGCCCTATAACCGTAAGGCTATCACTGCTCTATATAATAAGTCTTGAAATTGAGAAATAATACACCGAAGTTGTCTGTAATCCGTTTAATAGCGAACTGAGCTTCACAAAACGGTGCATACGTATTTATAATAAGTACTTAGATCTACCCTCTTTATGCTATACATCACACCTCCCTCCCCATTACAATGTAATAATATTTTTAAGAGAACAACAAAATAACTTAAAACTAGACAACTCATTTCTTAACTACTTATCCAGAACATCAACTTTTATAGAGGTTATGTTATATAAACTCAACCACATTTCTTTATTACAATTTTACACAGTTTTCTCAAAACCATATCTTTGTGGTGACCTACGCTCCCTTATGGGGTAGCGGCGTTCTCCCGCGGACGAACTCACGTTGCCTGAATTTTGACCGCTGCCGTTCGTCCCGCCAACTAAGTCATGGTTACTCGACGCGGCCTGCGACGCCGAACCCAAAGAGGCATCGGGTCTCTCTGTCGACCCCGCTGGCAATTGAGGCCACCCTGGGAAACATTGCCAACTTGCGCTCTGTGACCGTTCATCAGACTCCTGAACCGGTTCCTTAATTAATTCCCCGCTATGCTTGGATTTTAACTTTAATTGATCAATGTGTCGATGTACCACTGTGCCATCCCTACATTTAATGTTATAATCTGTTTGACCGATTGTTTCTATTATAATACCCTCTAGCCACTTACTCTGTCCTCGATACGAACGGTACCACACGACATTCCCGACTTGCAGTGCGCGGTGCCCGCCGCCTGCCGCGCTCTGCTGCCGCTCCTGTGCATGGTGCACGCGCTGCTCCCTCGAAGGTTTTAAACGATCTAACCTGGTTCGTAAAGACCTACCAAACATTAAGGTCGCTGGACTTTCTCCCGTCGTGCTGTGTTCCGTGTTACGATACATAAGCAAGTACCTTTGTAAAGCAACCTCCGTATCTATGCCCTGTTTCTTAGCTTTAACTATGACCTTTTTGCAAGTTTTAACCGCATTTTCCGCAGCTCCATTAGAGGCTGGGTGGTAAGGTGCTGAGAATATATGCTCGATTCCATTATGTAGCGTAAATGCCTTTAACTCCTCACTAGTGAAAGGAGGCCCATTGTCACTCACTATTTGCCTAGGGATGCCAAACCTTGAACAAACTTCTCTTAATTTAGAAATAACTGCCACAGCTGAAGTGGATTTCATATGAAATATTTCAATCCATTTAGAACAAGCGTCTATTATGATAAGGTAGCGATGTCCCTCAATGGGCCCTAAAAAATCCAAATGTAACCTACTCCAAGGTCGAGTTGGCCAGGGCCACGGCTGGGGAGCGTGGTGCGGTGGCGCCTGCGCCGTCTCCGCGCACACCCGGCATGCACGGCACATCGCCTCCACGGCCTCATCTACGCCAGGCCACCACACGTAACTTCGAGCTATACATTTTGTTTTAACCATACCCATGTGTATGTCATGTAGTTCTTCTAATATTCGACTTTGACAAAATTTTGGAACTACAAGTCTGTGCCCCCACATAACACACCCTAACTCAGAATACAATTCATTTCTCCGATTAAAATATGGTTTTAATTCTTTAATCTCAACTTCCTCTGGCCAACCATCCCGTATGAAACTTAATACTCGACCTAGAATAGGGTCTTTTTGGGTTTCCCTTTTTATTACGGTAAAATCTAAGGACAATGCCTCTGAAGCAAAATGTAGGTAAGTCTGCTCCGGCTCCTCCGTATCGCCTTTTTCTGTACCTCTTGCTTTATAGCTTTCCACTAAACGCGATAAGGCGTCGGCGGTGTTCGCACTAGTATTTATATATTCAATTGTGAAATTATAAGCGGATAACAACAACGCCCATCGTTGCATTCTACTAGCTGTCATACTTGGAATACCATGTTCCGGTCCAAATATGCTGACAAGAGGCTTATGATCACTCTTAAGTACAAATTTCCTACCATATAAATATTGGTGAAACTTTCTTACAGCGAAAACAATAGCTAAAGCTTCCTTATGCACTTGACTATAATTTATCTCGGCCGGCGTGAGCGCCCTCGACGCATAGGCGACTACTCGCTCCTGGCCCTCGGGCCACCTCTGCGCCAGTATCGCGCCGACACCGCGCGAGCTCGCATCGCATGTAACAATAATAGGTAATGACTCATCATAGTGCGCTAACACTTGCGAACTAGTTAATAATTCCTTTACGTAGTTAAATGCCTTATTCTGCTCTAAGCCCCAAATCCAATGTTTACCTTTCTTTAACAAAGCATACAAAGGAGATAAGTGAAAACTTAAGTTTTTAATAAATTTTCCATAAAAGTTTATCATGCCTAGAAAAGACTTGACTTCAGATACATTTTTAGGAGGAGATAACTTCAATATTGGCTCGATTTTACCCGGGTCTACCTTTATGCCCTCCTTGCTAACCCTAAACCCTAAATAATTAACAGAATCAGCAAAAAATTCACATTTATTTTTCTTTAATTTTAATCCATTTTCTTTGAGAATATCTAACACTTTATGAATAGTATCTAAATGTGACGTCAAACAAGAGTTGCTTATCAAAATGTCATCTAAGAAAACAGTAACATTGGGTATGTTTTCAAACAGTTTAGACATAATCCGTTGGAATATACCCGGACTTGAAGCCAGTCCATATGACAATCTATTATACCTAAATAACCCTTTATGAGTATTTATCACCGTAAGCTCTCGAGTATCATCTAACATAATCTGGTTATAGGCTTGTGAAAGATCAAGTTTAGTATAATACATACTACCATGTAAACTCGTAAACAAATCCTCAATTTTAGGCACAGGGTACTTATCGACTTGTAACGCACGGTTTAGGGTCACTTTATAATCGGCGCAAATACGCAAAGCTCCGTCAGGTTTATGAACAATTACCAGTGGTGTCGCCCAGTCCGAGCTCTCGACAGGCTCGACGACGCCAGCGCTCTGCATGGCGTCCAGCTCGGCGTCCACCCGCGCCCGCAGGGCGTACGGCAGCGGTCGCGCTCGGCAGAACACGGGCTGCGCCCCCTCCCGCAAGCGCAGTGACGCTCGTCCGCCGGTGAAGCACCCCAGTTTGCCATCAAACAACTCCTTATATCTAGAAAATATGTTATTGACAATTTCATTACGTTGTTCTTTACTAGTTGCTACAACATTGTAATTATCCACAACCGACACTTTAGGTACATCTATTTGAAGTTCCGCTAGCCACTGTCTTCCTAATAACGTAGTCCTCCCGTGTTCAAAAACATATAAATCTAATAGCTTTCTCCTATTTTTATAATTAACTTCCACTTCTACATATCCCAACGGTTTCACTTTGACACCATTATAAAATTGAACCGATAACCGACATTTTAGTAAGGGTCTATTTTTAAAATACCGAACATAATTCTCATATGAAATACAAGACAGTGGCGATCCAGTATCTACTTCCATAGGTAAATTTACTGTATTTACATTTAAACTGATGCTCACCGGCTTGTAACTACTCAACGACATCTGATAGATAGGTTCTTCATCGTCCACCTCTTCTGTGCCCTCTTCTGCTTCTCCAACCCAATGAGCTCGCGTCGATGTTGTTGGCGTAGCCCCAGGCTTCCCGCCTCGGCTTTGTCCGCCTCCGCGGCCGCCTCCGCGGCCACCTCGGTGGCCGCCCCTGCCACCAAAATGAGCTGGCTTCGCAGTCGCATTCTCCGGACACATCCTCCGTAAATGTCCCACTTTTTTGCACCGACTACACTCATAGTCTTTGAATTTACACTCATTTCTTCGGTGCCTAAAATCTCCACAAGCAAAACAACCGCCCACTTGCAAATTATTAATTGCGTCATCACCGCCGAGTGAATGGCGTCCTGCCGATACGCGAGACCGCTGCCCCGCACCGTTGAGCGCGCTAGCCCCCGCGCCCGCGCCCGCGCTCGCGACTCCTCGGTCGCCTGCGCTCGCCCTGCCTGTCTCTGTCACTCCTTCCACTGTGGCCGCGTCCCGTACCGCCGACTCAAATGATACCGCCATCGTCACCGATTCTTTGAATGTCACTGGACCTTTAGCGAATAGTTGTTGCCGAATTCCATCATCCCGTATGCCACAAACGAACTGATCTCTTAGGTTTTCCAATAAATTAGCACCGAATTCACATCCTTTCGATAGTTTTTTTAATACCGCCACATAACACAATATGTTTTCATCCGACCTTTGCACTCTTTGTCTAAACACAAACCGTTCCGCTAGAATCGACGGTTTTGGATTTAAATGTTCTCGCAGCAGACTTACCACTTCTGCATAAGTCATATCGCACGGTTTCTTTGGGCTCGACAAATCCGTTAATAGTTCATATGCACGATCACCCATCGCGGTAATTAACGTTGGTAATTTGAGTTCTTCTTTAACTGTATTCACTTTGAAGTACATTTCTAGCCTTTCCACGTACAAGGGCCAGTTTCCGGCTTCAATATCAAATTCCAATATTTTGCCAACTGCCATTTTGAAATATCCTCGTCTGCCACTGAGAAATAATACACCGAAGTTGTCTGTAATCCGTTTAATAGCGAACTGAGCTTCACAAAACGGTGCATACGTATTTATAATAAGTACTTAGATCTACCCTCTTTATGCTATACATCACAGAAATATGGCCATTTCATTGACTTTATGTCTGAACCTCAAACTCCAGGTTATTGTAGTGGGAGATAATTGGCGTGTTCTAGTCCGCGTGCCACGGAACAATGCCTGGTTTTAATGCATTCGCGTAATGGCCGCCGCTGTTTTCCGCGTTTATCTCCGAACATGGTTTTTGTCAAGTCACTGGGACTAGGAGAGCATATGGGAGTTGGTTCTTGGATTTATCCTGCTGTTTTTACACACTTTTTTGTAGCTTCACTTGCAAATATGTACTCTTCTACTACTCTACTTTTAATGGTCGTATACATTTAAAACTTTGCAAGTGTATCTAGTTTGGATGACAATACAATAACTTGGTAACATGGAGCTGATGGAGCCAGGAGGTGAATTTCGAAACTCCTCAATGCCGATCGTTGGGATCGTTTGATTTTTTGTTTAGGGGTCCAACGAATATCTCCTGAAAAGTGGGTATATCCAGAAATGGAATACCTCTGCCTGTCCCCTCGGGGATAAAAGGTGTGAGATTTTTATCTATATGAAAAAATTATAAAAGAAAGATCAAAAAATTTAGATTATTTTGTATTTTTTTGTAAAAATGTGTCTAAGTCGCCGGTATAACAATCTGTCTTAATTTTCGGAAGCAATTCCCTAACATCCTGTATATCTGATGACTATACAACATGTAACAGAATAAGCGCAATTCCTGAAATTAGTTTGTTCAGTATCGACTACTTATTTAATTTCAGCTATTTTTAACATGTGTTAAATTTTTCAAAAAAAATGAATTAGCGTAGCTGAATTTAGTGCTTTCTATGGAAGTCGTGCTATTATGAATCTACATTTAATAAAATTGGTTAGACACAACTAAAGTTCGATTGCATCATATTTTTTTTATATTAATTTACTAATTGGGGTGTATGAGGAATTGCGCTTTTTCTTTTACGCGTTGTATACGAGTATGTGTAGAGAGCGACATTGGGAAGTCATTAGCAAAGCAAATGAGTGAAATTTCTCCCAGACACAAAGAAACTAATTTATACGACGGCCGTGATCGTGACCCTCGTAAACTTGACTGTTAAAATTTTATGGGGTTGTCGACATAGTTTTAGATTGGGTATAAATTTGTCTCCGACCCCGGCCCCGATGCAATGCTCTCGTAATGGGTTTTCGTGCATATGTTTATTTATTTATTGCATCATTTAGGCACAACGTAATGAAGATGTAGGGTATAGTCCGTATAATGAAATGTATCCTGCAAGGGTGTTGCAATTACACCTTTAATTAAGTTACATTAAATACAATTTCAATTGAATTTACGTTTGATTCAATAGTTATAAATTCTATAACTATAGTTACAATTTAATGACATAAAAGAAAAAACTGACTGACTGACCAAAACCGTTGGGTCTAGAAACATTAAATTTACTCAAAAGACGTAAGTGGGGAAGAAGAGATTTTTGGAAATTCCCACTGGAACTAATTAACGTGTGTGTAAAGAAACAAAACTGTTTCTTAACCTCTCACCTACTGAGGGTTATTAGCATAGTATACCAACATTTTTGCGACATCGCTTGATGTAGCTGGGCGTTGACCGGTTAACTTAACTCCGTAATAGGGACTCACTGTCGCTAATACTTAGTGTGCTCTGACTTGCGTCTAAGACTTAGGCCTTGTCTTCTTGTTCTTGTATCACTAACACCAACCAAACATGTCTAGTGAGATTAGCTTGGGAAGTGTGCTTGGACGCCTTCTCAAGTAAATTTCAATTACCTAAAACGTTACTTAAAATTGCTACACAGAAACCTACCAGTTGTTCTTTCTTCTGAATATGATTCTTCAGCTTCCGTCTAGTTTCTGCCCTAAGTACTTTTGGATGTATAAAATAGATTGCTACGTTAAACTTTAAGTACAATTTCGATTTCATAGTTTGATTACCTACTTTAGAAATTGTAAGTATCATACTTAGACCTAACTTTGTCTCGATCTATTCCAGACCTTAAGCTACCCTAATCTATCTAGGTACAGGCCTACGGATTAGATCATAACCGAAACTAATCTGAGGCAGTCTGGGATTTGCAGTCGAATCGGTCACTCATAATAATAGCTTTCGTGTTTCGATTTATATTCGAGACGACGGTTGCCAAAGAGTATTTTCTTATTAATTGTCGTTTTTCCTCGACTACGGGAAAGAAAAAAGAAAGATTTATGTTTTAAGGAGTCTCTTTATTTAAGTATGTTTCACCGAAGCGCCTAAACTAGACATCGTTCGAATCGAATCACCGATTTTGATGAATAAGGTGTCAATTGTTCGTTTCTATGGTCTGGGCGGCATATAGCGGATACAGTTTTCCGGAGTTAGGTTTTAGTGTCATCTATTCTCATTATCTTGACACACTCGCTAAACTTTACTGTAGTTTGTTGATTACTTGCTTATGACAAATTTTTTTTTTTAACAACGTAATATCTATTATTAACTACCTACTTTAAATGATTTCTCCAATTAATCTCATAAATACTCATTTTAAAACACGTTGCATCTGAATAGTTTTGACACTACATAGAACAAGCCAATAGACGGTTTACTTCTAAACCGCGCTATCGTAGTTTTCTAATGAGTTTGTATAAATGCAACTGTCCAACATCAACCGTTACCAGGCAATATCACCTCGCCCGGCGGAAGCTTTTCCTTTTACCTGTGTATGAAGTATAATATGAAGGTACCTACTTCGTTAAGTTTTCTTTGAGCTATGATTGTGATATTTTTTATCCTCCATTTGCTGCATCAAATCTATGTTTTTATTTATTATCTATTTATCGAAAATATTTTTATTTGAAAAACGAAAAAGGCAACAATAACGAATCTTAATAAACAACCCGTATTAACTGAGCGAAAAAAATGAGAAATTTCAAATTATCTCAGATGAGTGCTCGGAAATAATTGAGTAAGCTCTCAAGTTGTGAGGGGGGGTTAGGAGGGGTGCACGCGTGGGTTGGTCACAAGCTATGTACGGGGTGTTGAACAAAACGTTGAAAAGGCATGTCGTCAGTAAATGCCGATATTACGATTGCAGTAGTGTTAATATAATTGGACCTGCATTGTATTATAGAGGCTCTTATTCAAAAACCATTTTGAGATTTTTCAATTAGAAGTCTTATTTTCAAACTCTTAAATGAAAAAGTAAAGGATTGCGCTAAAATATGCAAAAATCACAATTCATTGTAATGACGTCATCTTGTCACAAGCATGACAAGCTTGATACCGGCTCCAGACTCACTCTCGCACTCGCGTCCCCTTGTTTGTGACTAGATGACGACATGACACAAAATATTAAAAAAATATATTATGAGGCCAATACTAATCTAAAAAAAATATTTAAATAGGTGTCTTAAATTTAAGAAAACTACCGAAATAAATAAATAAAAGCAGCTCCGATTTTTTTCTTAGCATGCCCCATTGCACGGGCTTTTGTTAATCATTTCAGTTGCATACGAAATTGTAAAACGGTCTCTGATTGGTCGGCATGGCACGGTGGTCACTGAATCGACCAACCACGGAAAAGTGAGTTTTAATTTAAATTTATTTTATAGTTATAAAACTTACTGTTAATCGTAATCTACTATATAAAAATAAGTCGGGTTTTCCTTCCTGACGATTTAACTCCAGAACTGACGAATCGATTTCCATGGTTTTGCATTCGTTGGAAAGGTCTCGGGCTCCGTGAGGTTTATAGCAAAGAAAATTCAGGAAAATCTTATAAGCATTGCACCCGTGCGAAGCCGAGGCGGGTCGCTAGTATGATATAAATATTAAATCACTCAATCATCCTGTATATTAAGCCTAAGGAAGTTGCTTCAATATGTTGTCAAGAGGACTTTTCATTCGTATGTAATGCATTGTTATCCAAAGTGGCTGTAATTCAGATATAATACTTTGTTAAGAATCTTCTTGGAAGATTTGTTAAGAGTCATATTATTTGTTGCTTGTTTTCTTTTGTATGCAAATTGCACTAAGTTACTCGAATGAACTTGCCTATTATTCAATGACAAAATAAAACTTCATAATTTCAGTAGAGTAGTAGTATAATAAGTATTTTTTTGGATCTGTCAAAATGAAAATTTTAATTGAAAATGTACTTACCGAATACTAGTTGTGACGTCATCATTTTTATGCTCAATAGCTTTTTGTTTTTTTAGTAAAATTTAAAGCGAAATGGATTTTCAGAGGTGTTTTAGGATAATCATTGTAACGAATTGCGATTTGCTAGTAATCTCGCAACTCAAATCTCTATTATAAACGTAAATTAAAAGCGTTGACGGGAACTTGGCTCGCCACACCTCTGTGCGTATAGTCGCCAGTATGTTGGGATAGGTCAGGCATCAATAACACGACTTATTTGCAAATGCGCTAATCCGATACTTCTGGGCTCAAAGGTCGTAAAGGACATTTGGTCGTAAAGGCACTTTTGACATATTCTTACTCAGTTTTTAATTCTCTATCGATCTGTATATTTCGTTTTGCGATATTCGCCAAAAAATGTTGTTTACTACCCACATTTTTTGGAGCGCTAAGCAACATTTTTAGAAAAATAACGACGTAAATAACAAAATGCCTTCAAAATATAATCACCATGGTAGTAAAGCAAATCATTGACAATAGGCTATGGCTGTAAAATCATATTTTTTAACAGTTGTCCTTTACGACCTAAATACGATCGAAATAATTATATGATTGTCCTTTACTACCATGGATGTAAAAGTTATATTTTATCAATTGTCCTAAACTACCTTTAAAATAATTAATTTACAATTCTATTCTATTATTCTATATATTATTATGCCATTCTAGTCTTTGACAATCGTGTGAAATGTGAAGTTAGTTTTATTATAACAATAATAATAAATTGTGGGACACAGTTCACACACGGTTATTTAGTATTAAACTAGTAATTGTTATGCATTGAAAACTCTAAAATGAACCCCTTAAAATAAAAGTACAATATTATTATATTTTTGTTCTAACCGCTGATAATACATGTTAGAAAACAGTTTTGTTACCCACCAAAAAGTTTATTTATCTACAAACCCCTAAGGAAACCTAGCTAATTTTCGTGAATCTCCGCAGCAGCAGCGTTCAAACATATTTTGTAAAGTAACCAAAACTCCTAGCACACTCGTTCTTACCCAATTTGAAACTCATCATCCCGGTTTGGATGTCACATCACCTATTACATCCCTTAAGCAACCTGCAGCCTCAACGCCTACGGAGGCTTCATCTACTGACCTTAGGCTGATTGTGTGCTCGCAACTTGAAAACTTCAAAGTTAATTCTTGCTGCTCTCCACAGCTGCCTTCAAACTTACCTCCTGCAGCATTTGAAGTTCCTGACATTAATGACACCCGTTTTGAGACTGGCGATCAAATTTTGGATGCTACTACACCTATTTCATCCCTCCAGCGACCTACAGTATTATTCCCTATGGCAACTTCATATAACGCTGCTATTCTTGAAAAAAGTTCAAATGCTAAATCTATACAAGGGCTACATGTTCTAGTGCTAAAGTAAATAAATCTGAAAATTTCGACAATCAGGTAGATGCTACAACTGTATCTGACATATTATGAGGCAACAGATACACAACAATAAATATCGACCAAGTGTTTATTCAATATTCTATGGAAGAAGACGCAAAGACATATGATGATATAGTACTGTTTGAAAAAACATCAAGGAAAGAAAAGGATACAGGAAAAGGGAAGGGACAGTTCAAAAGAAAGAAAAGTAAGCCTAACAGTGAGGTGCAAGCAGTAAAATATGTAAATACTATAAATGAGGTAGACTACCAATAGCTGAATACACAGATCTGTTTATCTAATAGCAGCAGCAGCTGTGATAGCCTTACGGTTAAAGAGCCTGATGATAATCAGTGAAGCTTGGGTTCAAATCCTGGCATGTACCAATGAGTTTTTCAAAATTTACGTACATATTCATCACTAGCTCGACGGTGAAGGAAAACATCGTGAGGAAACCCGCAGCTCCCAGAATTTATTCTGGGGCATGTGTAACAGATCCAGTCCGGCGATGGGTTCACCACCTATCACGTGTAGAGGTCGAATATTCTCGTGGAAAGTGGGTATTTCCAGAAATGCCCTGCCTACCCCCTCTGGGATAAAAGGCTTAAGATTATTTTTTTAATTTCTTTATCTCATAAAGATTTTAACTTAATTTTCATGTTTTATTTGTTTAAGTAAGAGTCTTTTGTAGTTCGTAATGACTTCATATAAAAAAATACATTAAATAAAATATAATTATTAATGACTTTATACAAATTTACTCCTAATCCCCGATTAATCGCCTTAGTGAGATGTCCTTTACTACCTAAAAAATATTTATCATGTCATTTATTCCCTAAGATACTTACATAAAGCAAAAAAATTGGGGGTTAAAGGCACTTTTTTTGTAATTTTTTGGTCGTAAAGGAAAACTATTTCAGAAAGTATAGCATTTACATAGTTTATTTATATATATTTAAAAAGAAGATAACATTTTAAGTATTTTATTTCTAGGTTTCATTAATATAGCTCCAGAAACAAAAAAACTACATTCAAATTTAAATATATTTTTTTGTTTTTTCCTCCTCCTGAAAACTTACGTTTTGTCCTTTACGACAATTGAGCCCAGAGGTATCGATATTCTGATTAGGTAAGCGACCATATTAACACGTCTATCGTCTATGCCATCTATACGCACGAGATCTGAGTTTCAAGATCTTTTATTATATGCGGTTCGCCAAGGAGTCAAAGTCAAAAGTTTTTTTCAATGTAGGGGCTTATAAGTCCTCTTATGAAAGTCATTGTGACTCCACCGCTTCGGTATGTATAGTTGAGGAGAAGAAGCGGGACAAGAAACTCCTCAACAGATTATTCTTTTAAACAATTAATATACCTAATACAAAGTACAAGTTACATGGTTTTAGCTTTGCTGAGCAGGAGAAAATATACACCAAACATCATTGTCATTTATCAAAGAGTGGAACCAATTGCCGGCGTCAGTATTTCCGAGTTTATTTAAGTTAAGTACTATTAGCAATAGAAGGAGTTTTCAGTCACATGAATGCATGAAGCCTCACAACAGCTGCGAGCGCAGCGTGACTCGTGACATCATAGCGACCTTTCCCACCCGTTTTTTGTTGCCGCGTATATAAGACTTGTATAAGTGTAGTGCTTTTTTATGATTTCTTTAAAACAATAAGTTTTTCTCGTATAAACAAAACCGTAACAAATGTTAGGATTGTTGAAAAGAAACACAATGGCAACAAATTGAAAAGAAACAAAAATCTTGAGACTCAAGCTATTTTATACAACGCTCCCTCACTCAACGCTGACATCTCGACTACGCTAGTGCTATATGGTCCCCACACTACGCTATCCATTCTCAACGAATCGAAAGTACCTATACAGCGAGCCTACATCAGGTATTGGGCATTTTCTTGTAGCAATTTCTCTCAAGAATAGGGAATGTCAAGGGATATATTTTTCGAGATAATAATAAAAGATATATCCCTTGACATTCCCTATTCTTATCCTTGGAACAAAAAACTAAAAAAAAATATATTTCATTTTCCAGAACGAATTTAGTTCTTCAATCCCCCCAACGCAGAATTCTTGATAAATGCAATTACACACAAACCCGCGATCCCGACATTAACATTTTCCATAACTCATTTATATAAATGCAGAATACAAATACTGACAAATAATACATAGTTCTAAATATATTGTTAACTTGTCACATTAAATATTAAAATTGTTGTTTAATTAAGTAGGTACCTACTAACGCTATTTAGAGTAAATGTAGCAACGCACTTGTGACTGTCGAGTCGCAGGTGTCCATGGGCGACGGTAGTCACCATTAGGTGTTTGCCCCCTTTAGTATAAAAAAAAAACTTTATTTTTACGTAGAGGTGGCTGTAACAAAGCACAGTCTAAATCTATACTTTTCTATACGAATAGTATAAAGAGGAAAGATTTGTATGGTTGTTACGAATAAACCGACTGATTTTAAAAAACTCTTTCACAAATGGAAAGCTAGAAGATCTCTGAGTAACATAGGCTATATTTATTCCCGTATTCCGACGGGAACGGGAACTACGCAGGTGAAACCGCGCCGAACCGCTAGTAACATATACCTACCTACGTACGTTCCACTTGATTTGTTGGTGTAGTTTAACGATGGATCAGATAGAATTGTCGTTCGATGTCTGATCGCGATAAGGCTGTGGCTATTGCGGCATACTGGCATTCAGTTTGATTTGTTCTGTTGTATCTGCTATTGACAGTTGCCTTTGCCAAATTGGAATGATTCTGGTTGGTCCTTCGTCTTTTATATCTTTACTGCCAGGCGTCGTGTTTCTCTACGTTTTTAGCTTTCCGTAACTTTAAAGGAAAAAGGAACGTTTATAGAATCATTTCGTGGTTGTCATGTTTGTCAAGACCCTTTTTGTTTCCATTGTTGAAATAATTTTTAAAATCGGTCCAGCAGTTTTTGCGTTTATTCGTAGCAAATATACAAAAATACAAATCTTTTCTCTTTTTAATATTAGTATAGAAGTATAGATAAATAGTGTCAAGCCTTTTATCTCCGAGCGGTAGGCAGCGGTATTCCATTTCTGGAAATACTCACGTTGCACTCAGTATATTCTTTGGACCCCTAATCGTGATAGGTGGTGAGTCCATCGCTGGACCGGGTCTGTTAGACATGCCTCAGAATTAAATCTTTGACCTGCGGGTTTCCTCATGATATTTTCCTATATCATCGTATATAATTATTTATATTGTAGGTACCCACCTACAGGGTTGACTAAAATGTATCTACCTACTCTCTTTAGTTATGTACACAACTGGTATAAATAGAGGTAGCCTAATAAAGGAAGTCAAATCCGATCACCGATCACATTCGATCTCGACTCTACGAGCAACATCTTTTATTCTTCAACCCTCATCGCCCTCGCCCTTACCTAGCTAGTGGCAGTCAAAATCACTGCCGCTAAATATCCTGTTATCGCGAGTATTCAAATTTCGTGATTTAAAAAAAACATTATGTATTGTTACCAGGCCAAGAAGCATACCTATTATCGTCAATTCACTTTTATCATTGTCCGTCAACGGGTGATAATCGCGTGACGTAAAACCACTTTCACCTGAACTTATCGGCAAGAATACGATGGTATCTGTTTGTATGTTTATCACATTTTGAGGTCGAAGTGTCGTTCAACTGTTACATGTGTACTCGTATTGAGGACTATATTGTATTGATTGCTATTATTAGGAGAGTACTACATCGCTTCTCATTATTATTATTATTATTTATTTATTTATTTACAATAAGTATTACATGTTTTAACTTGTAAGTACTCGCCAAACTGCATAGCAGTTTGTTGGCAAGCTTGCACTCTGTTTTATCAATAAACACTTATTGCTAATACATAACTTTTATCTTATATTAGAATACCTACCTAATACATTACCGCTTAAATTGATAAGACCGCCCGTTGTACTTCTTTTAAATAACTGTGTCACTTATTGCATATTTTTATTGGTCTTCAATACAGGGTTGTCACATACTTACTTATACAGTATTTTCAGATAGCACCGTTTTTAATTTTTGCTTTAAAGTACCCTTACTCATTTGTGTCTCCTGTCTTAAAATATCTATTTCATTGAACAACTTTGGGAGTAGGAACTGATTCGTTCTTTGCCCGTAGTAGTTTTTAACTTTAGGAAGCAAATATTTTTTAAATCTAACCCGCCTAGCGTTGTATCTATTATTAACAATGTTTCTGAAGTGTTCATGAAGATAGTTCTCAACAATTATTATTAATTATTAATTATTATTATAATTTATAATTATCATACATGACGTTTTTTTTTTATGATAAAAAAGGGGGCAAACGAGCAGACGGGTCACCTGATGGTAAGTGACGTCCGTCGCCCATGGACACCTGCAACTCAAGAGTCACAACTGCGTTGCCGACCTTTGAGGTGGGAGTAGGGGGAGGGGAGGGGAAGGGGAGATTGGGGCCTCCGGTTACCTCACTCACTCAACGAAACGCAATGCATTGCTTTACGCTAGTTTTCTGTGAGGCCTTGGTATCACTCCGGTCGAGCCGGCCCAAGCGTGCCGAAGCATGGCTCTCCCACGTTAGAGTTGGATATAAATATTTTTATATCACTAGCTTTCACATGTGTACTCGTATTAAGGACTATATTATGTATTGATAGTTTTTACAGGCTTCGCTCGCGCACTTTTTTTTCACCCCCTTAGGGGTTGAATTTTGCAAAATCCTTTCTTAGTGGATGCCAACACTGTATAAGCTATCTATGTGCAAAATTTCAAGTCTCTAGACCCAGCGAGCGGCTTAGGCTGTGCGTTGATACATCATCAATCAGTCAGTCAGTTTATCATTTTATATATATAGATTGCTATTATAAGTAGAGCAGTGCATCGCTTCTCATACATGATGTTCGGGTTAGATATTGTTACGCACGGAGTGCTGTAGCATTAAAATGCTACGTAAAAAGTTTCTATTTGAGCGTTGCTTTATTATACTCTTTACTCTAAAATTCTAATTTTCTCAGGCCGGTTTGAATCGTTTATTTTTTTATTTTTCAAAATTTTAAATAGATTCCTTTTTTTTCCTGGGATGACAACACCAGATCTCAAGCGGAGATGATGGAATTGTGTCTTCTGCTATAAAAAGATACGGATTTTTGCATTTAAAAATTGATATTTTTATCTTCGTGCTCAGTCCAAGTACTATATTTCTAATTGGAAGCTGATGTATTAATATTACAAAAAAAGGCCGTCGGGATATCGTTGCGGTCTTTTTTACGGGTCACGGACCAGACCCTGTGGTTTCCCACTTCTCCCACCACTTCACTGGGATTTGAAGAACTGGGAGTCGACACGGTTTTCGTGTGCTGCGCCGTATTGCAGCTCTAAGTTGAGAGACGCCGCTCAACTGGACTACACCGCCCACCTGGATACCTTTTTACACTAAGATTAGTTCCTTTTTGGCCCTAAGCCATCTCTAAATTCAAACCGGCACATTTAACGCCACCGTATCAAGTTTTAGGCCTTTTCTTCTAATTGTTTTACAACCATCTTTATTCCCGTTGCAACTTCCGCACGACTTTATTTTCACCTGTTAAAGTGTGGGCTGCTGATTAAATTGTACTGTCCTGATTTCGTATCCATTTATCATGCACGCACATTAACTTCATCAATTGTCGGGGCAGTGTGATTCGGACAGTTGTTCCCGTCCGTTTCTATTTTATTACATTTTATGTAAGGAAGTTTGCTCTGAATCATTTGAATCTTGATTTTGCCGTCAAAGTCGTCAAGTTATAAATTAGTTTGTGTAAAATAAGTTAATAGCTCAGTTTACATTCTACTAATAAACATTAAGGGCTTTATAAGAAATAAATTATACGTATTCTATAGTGTTTGGTGACTTTTTAATTATTTAACACTACAGTACGTACACGCTAAACAATCTCGAATACACCTACATTGTGTGAGAATAGTTCCGAATCATCTAGATAAAAGCAAACAAACAAGCAGCGCACAAACAACATGAAGTGTCAGATAACATTAGACCTTGTGTATAAGTTTTTAAGGTTGAATTTTGCCTGTAGCGAGTGAACGATTATTATTGCAACCTTGTTTACGTCTTCAAGTTGTTTACATCTTCGCCTATTGTTATCACGCGGTACGTGCTCCGGATTTCTGGAAGGTCTAGATAATTTCGTCGATACCTGCCCTCAGATATTTAAACCGCGGCGTTCGTCGAGTGGAGTCAGTTGTTTATTCGAAGCGACAGTGATCGGAATCTCTGAAGCGATTCGAGTGCAATTCTGCGGACTGTGTTTGAGTACTGTGACTGTAGTAGTTACTGTAAATTGTTTATTTTTGTATTCTCTGTAAGTGCGCATAATAAAGTGTAACTAAACCTCACCACCGGCATTTTTATAACCCCCGCGTTCGTAACAATATAAATCTTGTTATATCACTAGCTCTGCGGTGAATAACCCGCAGAAGCAGAATCGGTTAAGAGGCATGTGCATGGTAGATTTGAGGGAGTTAGGGATTAAAATACAAAAAAAAACATACGCTACTAAATGATTACCTCCTCCTTTCTTTTAATTTTGATAAAAAAAGAAGATATATGAATGAATGCCAAGTGGGCCAGGGTGGATCCAGAACGATTTTAATTGTATTGTATCTACAATATGTTTCTTTCCGTTCACCCAGTCAAGGAAAATTAAAAGTATTTTGGGTCTGGAATCTGTTGCTGAAAGGTCAAGATGCTCGAGATCTCTTAAAAAACAAACGGATAGAAAAAAATATGTTTTTGCCATTGAAATCTAAAACTAAAACGATGTTGTTGAATTCAAAACACACAGCATAAATATAATTTCATTTCCCCCCACATAATTATTATTCATCGCGGGGCAGACCTCCAACTGTCAAACTGTCAGTTCATTCCCGGGGCGGCACCGAAATATGTAAATACGTAAACAAGAACCGACGTCTCTGTAATGATGACGCGTGACGGTTGTCTGTTTGTGTTGAGAACTTCGGGCCCCTTAAGCCAATCTCGTTCCATCTTGAGGAATTAAGCCATGTATTTCAGCAACTCGTCGATGGACATGGGCTGCTGTTTACATTTAGCCAATCTTCAAGAGAGAAAGTTGCCCTTGGTTATGGCGTTCTATGGGGGAGGCCTTTGTTCAACAGTGGACGTCTTCGGGCTGATGATGATATAAAAAAAAACCAGCTAAGTGCGAATTGGACTCTTACACGAAGGAAATACCCACATTTCACCTGTTAACAATATTGCTATTTGTCATAAAAATATTGTTATTTAGATATAATTTTGATTATTTTGTGTAAGAGCAGTGATAGCCCGGACGGTTAAAGAGCCATCCGAAAATCAGTGAGGCTCGGGTTCGAATCCTGGCATGTACCAATGAGTTTTTCAAAAACTTACGTACATATTTATCACCAGCTCGACGGTGAAGGAAAACATCGTGAGGAAACCCGCAGGTCTCAGAATTAATTCTGAGACATGTGTAAATAGACCCGGTCCGGCGATGGGCTCACCACCTATCACGTTTAGGGGTCCAATGTATCTCGTGAAATGTGGGTATATCTAGAAATGGAATACCTCTGCCTACCCCCTCGGGGATGAAAAAGGCGTGAGATTATATTATATATTATTATATTTGTGTAACTAAGTTAAGAAAATATGTCATTTCAAATATTGCCTACACTTAAGTGTTGTACTGGCAACACTAAGTGGGGAACGGCATTCTACTCTCCGCTAGGCGAGTTAAGCTGAAAACAAATTATCGGACGCGGCTTACGGACGCGGCTGATAGCCGCGATCTAGATAATGAATGTACACAGAGCTGTGCAAACTATCGGACATAAGTCGTGGACGTAACCTTGAGCGTCCGGACGTCCGACAGAAATCTGGCGTGCTGAATTCAAAAGACTGTGTACACGTATCAGTCGCGGCTGTCTGCCGCGTCCGTCAGCCGAGTCCGATAATTTGTTTCCAGCTTAATAGTGTGCTGCGCCATTCTACGCTCAACCTCGGAAGCGAACGGAGCTCTGTTTTGTAATTATTGTGGGAGGACCAGTAGAATCTGGTGATATTCAACAATTGTTTTAATTTGAAATCCACGTAAGTCAACACACCAGTATAATATTTGGACCCCTAAACGTGATAGGCGGTGAGCCTATCGCCGGACCGGGTCTATTTACACATGTCTCAGAATTAAATCTGAGACCTGCGGGTTTCCTCACGATGTTTTCATTCACCGTCGAGCTAGTGATTATTTTTTACATAAGTTTTTGAAAAACTCCTTTGCCAGGATTCGAACCCGAGACCTCACGCATGAAAGGCGGGCTCTTTAACCGCTAGGCTATTACTTCACTTATCAGTGTCTTAATAAGGTTGAAAAGATACAGCGCTGTGACATACGGGCGACACACAGCTAAGCCTTGGTTTCTTTGGGTACGGTTTCATCTAATTTTGCTTTTATTCTTATATTTAAATGTATGGAGGAACGGAGGTGGAATGCTCCTCCATCGTGAAGAGGGAAGATCTTCCGCCAGGCGAGGTGATCGTGCCTGGGGACCACGGTCCAACGGTTGATGATGAACAGTTGTATTTATACAAACTCATTAGAAAACTCTGATAGCGCGGTTTAGAACTCGGCCGTCTATTGGCCCGTTCTATGTAGTGTCGCTACAAATGTATCATTTACTAGATAATGTCAAAACACTATCACTGCGTTCAGCGTTTCCTTATCTATTTTGTTATGTTGATAAACAACCGAATCGTGTCACCTGTGCACACGGACGGAGGCACATTGAACGTTCTTGACAATGACATTGGATGTGCGGTATAACTAGCGCCCGCGCGCGACCTTGTCCGCAGTTTGTTTAAAATATAGAATAATTAGCTACTCGCCCTAGCTTCGGTTCGGCTTATATGAAGTCAAAGTCAAAAGTCAAAATACATTTATTTCTTTAGGTATGGAATATACACTTAGAAACGTCAATAGTTTATAATAACAAGGCACTCGGAACTCGTCCATGAAGATTGGCTAAATGTAAACAGCAGCCCATCTCCACCGACGGTATAAGTATACAAACCTACCTCGGTGGCGGACTTTGCCATGTGAAAAGGTTAATGTCTTCAACTGCGGTTTCGACAGCGTTATATTTTAATTAATAAGTAGAATATAAGTTGGCTACATATTTAATACAATATTTATTGTTTATCATTTTATATATATACTAGCAGCGCCCCGCGGTTTCACCCGCGTAGTTCCCGTTCCCGTGGGAATACGGGGATAAAATATAGCCTATGTGTTATTCTGATGTATAAGCTATATAACTGTAAAGTTTCAACAAAATCCGTTCAGTAGTTTTTGCGTGAAAGAGGAACAAACATACATCCATACATCCAGACATCCATCCAAACAAACTTTCGCATTTATAATATTAGTAGGATAATGAACCGTTTGCCAGAAACATCACAAACAGGCACTTAAATTTTATAATTTGTTTAGTTTTCTTGTTTAATATTGAACCGTATTGCTGCATAACATAAAGTGTTCAACTCTGAAACGGGAACACTATCTTCGCGCAGGTTCGCTCGTACTCGCTGTTTTACCTTACAAATTTCAATTTGCTTGCTCTAGAAATGCTTAGGTCTAGAACCTAGGATCGCGAGCGTATTTCGCATGCCTTTATCCATATCGATTATTTAGCAAAGTATCACGGTTAAGACATCTCAAATATTGTTTGTTTATTTTTTTTATTTTTTTCGAGTTTTTTTTATTTGCCTTTCTTTGTCATTACAAGTTAAGTGCTGTGTACCTATGCGAATGCAGAAAAACCTTTTTATCTTTCTATTTTATAGCGACAAACGAACATTCAGACTTTGCAGCGTTTAGTTAGAAAATAATTGACTTTAAAATTTATTCCATGTACAGAATACATAATATTGTTAACACGAGGATGTCATATTGTTTGCGGATGCATGACACGACGGGTGGTATAGCGGTCAAAGTGACAAGTTACCCGTTGGTGGAGCTAATTAGCTAATCTATAATTATGTTGTGGTCATATCGTAGAATTGATCACTTCATGATTTGGTTAGGTTAGACTATTTCATGAAATTTCATGACATGGTCGATTATTTCATGAAATATTCAATTCTATGATCTGGGCACGACATATACATATAATAAAACTCTAACGGGACCGTGTCTGTACATGAAATATTTTTTGAAAATTTTAGTGGCGGTGTAGATAGTTATGGATGTAGACCAAAACATCAGTTTTTGAAATTTTTGTCTGTATTTCTGTTTGTCTGTCTGTGCACGCATCACGTAAAAACTACTGGACAGATTTAGATGAAATTTGGTATTAAGATAAGTGAGTGCCTGGGTCAACATCTAGGGTACTTTTTATTCCATAATAAAATCAATATAGAGGGCGACCTAGGCGTACTTACATCGATCAGATCGGCGATGTATTGAAAAAAGCCAGATAAAGAGTACCCGAAATCGACGAGCTTGTATGAACCGATTGATGGATGTGGATGAGGTGCGTGAGGTATGCCAGGATCGTAGCAGGTGGCGGGCTGTTGTCTCTGCCTAACCTTTCGGGAAAAAGGCGTGAGCATATGTATGTATGTATCAATATTAAAACTAAATGTGGCGTATCATCCAGAGTTTCGTGCAAACCTTTGTTTAAGGCCCTGGGCATATTGCCACTGCCGTGCATGTACTTCCTGGAGGTTGCATGTTTTGTAAAAAGCAATATCGCCCTATTTAAAAAAGTAAAAGATATGCACTCCAGAAATGTAAGAGACCCAAATAGGCTAGTATATAACAGTGCTCCAAGGATATCTTTTTACCTCAACCAGTGAATTGGAATGTGTGTAAAATTATACAATGCCGTTCCTAATGACATAAAATTATTGCCAACTGAGCGGTTTAAATTCATACTTAAAAAATGGCTTAAGGAACACAATTTTTATTCCATAAATGATATTCTGAATTATCAGCAAAAATGACATTTTTTCAACATTGTATGTACCTGACTTTTGTTATTTATTTTTATTGACTATTTTATAACGATCTTTATTATCTTTGTTTGTGAATCCTCTGACATTCCCTAATGTATAAGCTTAGATATTTAATTTTAAATTATTTGACTATCATTTTTTTATCATAAATTGTAATCTAATTATGTTTTTGGAAATCTTTTAATTAATTGTTTTGTTAGATTGACATGTTTTTCCATGATTTTGAAATTTTTGCATGCCATCATTTGGTAAAATATGCGCTCTTCTATTATAATATTGTATCAACTTTCGTAACCATATTTTGTGCAAATAAAGATTATTACTATTATTATTAAAACATATCAATGACCTCATAAAATCCGAATACGGCGAACACTTTAGTAACTGTTTAAATTCAATGCTACCAACATAAAGTAAATGGTTGCACTAAGAGGTTATAAAAGGGAGCAATAAAGTGCAACTCCGCGGTCGTGCAGTTGCTGAGCGTTGCAAGTTGCAACTTTGCCCTGCAAAAGCTGTAAGGGGCTATCTCTGTAGCTTAATACCTTCATCTGTTTAACTTACTGACGTCCATCCTATTGGTGTCGTAAATAACTAGGTTAGAGCGTTAAGACAGCACATTGTTTTTTTTTTTAAATCATTGTGTTACTCATTGCTTATTTTTAAGTGTGTACGTACAATATAGAGTAGTTACTAACTGACTCTGAGATACGCTCACTTAGTTTCTCTTATACCGCTCAAAAGCTATTTAAATTATTTCGCATCTAATGGTATAAACCAAATAGCGCTTCTAACTCAAATTTATAATTGTTTCTTAAATTTCAAGGTATAAATTTGCAGTGCGCAAGTAAATTTTACAATAACCACTCTAAAGAGTAAAAAACCGACTTCAACTTATATGATTTTCTCATGGACTCCGTTGTCAGAACTGGACGAAATTATAATGGGACCAATCTGGAAACACCAGCTTTTAAATAAAAAAAGAATCATCCAAATCGGTTCATCAAAGTTCTGAGGTAACAAATATAAAAAAAAAACAGACGAATTGATAACCTCCTCCTTTTTGAAGTCGGTTAAAAAGTGAATTTTCTCAAATCTTACTCCGATTAATTAGGGCCTTTCGGCTTAGCAGAGCATATTAGAGTTGTATTAAACTAGAGACCCTCCCTCGCTTCATCATCATCATCAACCCGTAACATCCCACTGCTGAGCTAAAGGTCTTTCCTCATGCATGAGGAAGTACATGGGAGACGGTGTTTACAGTTGACCTTAGGTTTATGAGAGCAAAATATATATCCCAAACCCTGCAGTATTAGAAATGGAACATACACAAAAGTTGAAGTTAGAATTCCAGTTTTAACGCCTAAAATTTTCATTGAAATCTGTTGTGCCGTTTCGGAGCATTTTCCAGTTTCAGGGAGACAGGCAAAAATTCCGACCCACTTTAATAATTTTTGTATGTAATAGCAGATTCCACATTCATTTACGTTTATTTTGAAACTAGCAGCGCCCACAGTGTCACCCGCGTAATACCCTTACCTTACTGGGATACAATTCAAGTCCATTCAATTTATTTATTTGCATGTCACATGGTTACATATTATATTATTATACAATATAGCCTAAGTTACTTGCTGACGATGTAACTCCATTGTTGAAGGAATTTTTTAAATTTTTAAAGCGTTTTAGGCGTGACAGCGAACCAAACAAACTTACTTTCGCATTTTTTTTTGCTCAATTTGCTCTGTAGACAGTGCCTTGACCATATCGATAGCCATCAAGGTCAACTATCGAGTTACGCAACATCAGTTGCACTTGCAACAGCATTAGCGGGAGTACGTGAGTCGCACCACGCTGCCGGCCTTGGCGGAATGCAGTCTGCAAGCGAGGTCGCGACGCAGTGTAGGTTTAGCAGTGCAACTGATATTGGCATGTTTGTACAATAAAAAAAAATCAGACATATATAAGTCCATAGTTTGTTAGTAGGTTAGTAACTTTACGTTAACTTAAACTAGGTTAGTGTGTTAGTACATACACTACGCTGCATCTGCGACGGTTTAGGCGCACAATGCCACATTCGCAAAATGACACATTCGAATTTCGAAAAATGTCACATTCTCAAAACGCCACATGGCAAAATGTCACATTAACAAAATGCCATTTTCTCATAATGCCACATTCTCGAATGATTTTTATAATCTCGTTATTTTGACAATATGGCACTTTTTTAGTGTGGCATTGTGCAGTGTGGCATTTCGCTAGTGTGGCATTTTTCTAATGTGACATTTTGCTAGTGTGGCATTTTGCGAATGTGGCATTGTGCGCCTAATCCTCTGCGACCAGTGCCTCATGTAGGAACTGTCGAACCTATTAGCGACTATAACAGAATGCTATTGGAGCTGGCGCCAACAATGACTTTATAGGTAGAGTAGATACGTTATAGGTACTCTTTCGAACGAAAACTCGAACTTAATTATTTTTAGATGAATAAGAAGTAAACAGATAATGTATCACTTTTTTCTGTGATCGCCCATGGGACATAACACTGCGACATATAAAAATCATAATTGGTTGGTTTACTGTAACTTTTGAATGTTGTTTAATTTAATGTAAACCTTATTACTGACCAGACTAGAGACTATATTCAAAACTCACATACTCGTGCTCGCCACAGTATGGTAAGGCCACATGTTTTTTACTAAAATATATTTAAAAGATATTCTAAAAATTATTCTAATGATGTGTTTTATGCACGCTCCAAATAATTAATGTTGTCCACGTGATATAGAGCGACGTGTCTCGGATTATAAATCACAGCACATGATTTGTGGCCTGCCGCTAGCCATCAAACATGATATTTTTACACAATTATCTGTCAATTTCTTCACGCACGTAACTAATGTATACTGTAGCAATAAAAAAGGAAACAATTTTGCCACTTTTAAAAAAGGTTAAATTTAATAAAGATAAAACTAAAATATATTCATAGAAGGTATAAAATTTAACAACAAAAAGGAAAGTTTACTGAGTTGTGACGTCATAACTCATAGTACTCAAGTGCATTACTTTTTTAATTGTTTTATTTTTAAATAGTTGTAAAATTAATAGTGAGATTATATTATTTTATATAGAGCAGTGATAGCCCGGACGGTTAAAGAGCCGGCCGAAAATCAGTGAGGCTCGGGTTCGAATCCTGGCATGTACCAATGAGTTTTTCAAGAACTTACGTACATATTTATCACTAGCTCGACGGTGAAGGAAAACATCGTGAGGAAACCCGCAGGTCTCAGAATTAATTCTGAGACATGTGTAAATAGACCCGGTCCGGCGATGGGCTCACCACCTATCACGTTTAGGGGTCATATGTATCTCGTGAAATGTGGGTATATCCAGTAATGGAATACCTCTGCCTACCCCCTCGGGGATGAAAGGCGTGAGATTATTCATTCATTCATTCATTCATTATATTATTAAGTTAAAATTTAAGCCGAAACGTATTAAGCCAAAAAAACTGGGAACGTCAACTGGGAAAAAGCGAAATTTCCACGACTTCTCTTAATCGTCAATATATCGGTAATGCCAAAAAAAATATTTGTTTCTAGCACCGAAAAAAAAGATCATCTCAAAGAGGACTTAAATGGCCAGTAAAACAGGAAGTTACAAACAAAAAGTTTGTATTCAAATAAATCAATGCAGCGGATAATGCTGCAATACGAAATGTGTTTATATCTCGGTTTACTACAAAATTGAGATAAGAAAATAATTAAATCATAATACCTCTGTGCCATATATCTATGAAATATATAAGGGGATTGTGAGTGGCCGAGTCGGCAGAGGGCGACCTAGGAGTACTTACATCGATCAGATCGGCGATGTATTGAAAAAAAAGCCAGATAAAGAGTACCCGAAACCGACGAGCTTGTATGAACCGATTGATGGATGTGGATGAGGCGCGTGAGGTATGCCAGGATCGTAGCAGGTGGCGG
The DNA here is from genome assembly GCA_963855545.1 of Ethmia dodecea. Taxonomy (NCBI): domain Eukaryota; kingdom Metazoa; phylum Arthropoda; class Insecta; order Lepidoptera; family Depressariidae; genus Ethmia; species Ethmia dodecea. The sequence continues at coordinate 2,137,072 of OY979448.1, forward strand.
GCTGTTGTCTCTGCCTACCCCTTCGGGAAAAGGGCGTAAGCATATGTATGTATGTACCTCTGTGCTGACGTACGAGGGCTGGTCCAGCCTTCAAGTTTTTTTTTAAATATTTTTAATCTCACGCCTTTTATTCCCGAGGGGGTAGGCAGAGGTATTCCATTTCTAGAAATACCTACATTTCACGAGAAAATTCGACCCCTGAACGTGATAAGTGGTGAGCCCATCGCCGGACCGGGTGGGTCTGTTTACACATGTCTCAGAATTAATTCTGGGACCTGCGGGTTTCCTCACGATATTTTCCTTCACCGTCGAGCTAGTGATAAATATGTGCGTAAGTTTTGAAAAACTTATTGTTACGTGCCAGGTTTCGAACCCGAGCCTCACTGATTTTCATCATGTGAAGCAGGCTCTTTAACCGTCAGGCTATCACTGCTCTAATAATATGCAATAATACTTTATACAATAAAAAATAAAAACACGGTCATGACCCTAATTAGAAAGGGACAGCTTTATGCTACTCAAATAGCGAAATGTCTTTCTGACATCCTCGAGCGGAGTTTCGTTGCTTGAGAATTTCTATAGTAATGGATCTAACTCTACCCTAGAGTTTATTTAAAAATTTCTCAACGCGTTCCCTTGGGCCGAACGGCTCTCAGAGTGATACCACTGTATATCAGTATACTGTATACTGTGCCTGCCTCGACCTTGCGGATGACCTCAGATGACCCGCCGAGGTTAATTGAAAATATGTTATTGTTATTCATTCCAACATTCATTGATAAAACATCAACGGAGCTAGCTGGCTGAAATGTTATTGTGACTTGTTTTGAGCGAAGGGTTTAACATTAAAAATCACTCATTACATCAGCTGTGTACCAAATATACTATTAACAAGATACATACGTACTGTAGTTAATGCACACACATTTACAGGGTTCATTCAGCTGTTTACCATATACACTATTATACACAAAAGTTAATGTTAATAGAAGTATTTAATTCATTGAAATAGATATATCATAATTATATATTTTTTCATATTGTTTCAGGTAAGCAAAGAAACATTTAGTTATTGTTTTTTTTTTCGACTGACGGAGACTAAGAAATGTAAGTACCTAAGTAAGTTCTTAAATATAATCAATATAAGTCAATGTACCTTCTAAAAATATTGTGTTAATTATAGAAACGCATATTGGTCAAAACTTAAGTACATTGTAGCCATAATCATGCCCATCATTAAAATCACGAATTAAATTGAAAAGCAACGTAATCACAGGTCAATGTCCCGTTTAGTAATGTGATCGGGACACTGACGAGGGTGTCCCGTATGTCCCGATAGCCGATACAGTCTGCATCAAGGCGATCCGATCTCGTTTCGCAAGACGCTAGGGTAACTCGAGTCATGTTCGAGATAGCCGGTTGAAAAGAATGAATGGAGAATGAATTCCCTTTCATGTTAACAGTGCTGGGCTTAAATGAAGCCCAGTGCCGACTCTGAATGAGATTGTTATCGGAGAGACGTGCATTATAATACCATGATCTTGTTATAATATAACCGCTTCTAAAATCTCATATAAATAAAACTTTTTATTCAACTGGGTTTGGTCATCATTATCACAAACAAAAACGGCTACCAAATTTTTATATGAATAAAACTCTTTAAAATATACCTACATACTCGTAAATAACAAATTAAGTGTACAGTGCACGTACAATGCCTGTTGTCTTTCAATTCTTTATTCTTATTACATATTATCATCATACATAATACATATACAACTCGTAACAGAATAAGCGCGCAATTCCTCATATACCCTAATTAGTATATGAATATAAAAAAAATATGATGCCTTCGTACTTTAGTTGGGTCTAACCAATTTTCTTGAATAAAAAGCAATAATAGTACGGTTTCACTAAGTAGCACTAAATTTAGCTATGCTAATTCATTTATTGTAGAAAAATAATACATATTCAAAATTGCTGAAATCGATAAGGTAGTCGATACAGAACAAAATAATTTCAGGAATTGAACTTATTCTGTTACATATTGTATTTTTCTTGCGGAAATCATATCGAAGTCAAAAGCAAAACGCCTATGAGCTACTAAATTACTAATGCTAATAATAACACAAAAATACACCGAATCACGTGTATTTATTCGTGATGTAAGCTAACACCCGTTAACGGTCAAGTGTTCGGTCAAGTTCATTGCCTAACTTGTTATCTCTGTCGGCCCACAGATATACAGGAAAAAACGAAATATGAAACAAATCTATATATTATATAAAAATGAATCCCTTTTTCCCTTGGTCACGGCATCACGCGTGAATGGCTGAACCGATTTGGCTGAAAGTTGGTGGGGAGGTAGCTTAGAACCAGGAGACGGACATAGGATACTTTTTATTCCGATATTCCCACGGGAACGGGAACTACGCGGGTGAAACTGCGGGGCGCTGCTAGTTTTAATATATTTTTGCGAAAAACAATTGCTTTTCATCTTAGGTTATTGAATACTCCTTAAATGCCTTTAATGCTATTACTTGAAAGAGCAATTCTTGTATGTAGGTATTTTTATTTATTTATTTTAACATTTACAGAAGTAATTACTTTTATAAATATAAGCATACTGTGAATAACAATATTGATGATGAAAAGTCTCCACATTATTTATTTATATTTCGGGTATCTCGGAAATGGAGCTAACGGTTTTGATGAAATTTTGTATACAGATACAGTTTTGTTTTAAGTTCAACTGCATAGCTAAACTTCTCCTGTGAAAGCCAAATTTTACAAAAAAAAATACGAGCACTCACCGGCAGATGGCGTTAGCTACACTTCCAGGTCCTTCATAATTAAAGAGGCAATGCAAGTTGACCTTGAAGCAGTAGAAGATAAAAAAAATGCTATATGTAACTGATAACTCTTCTGTGGCTTGTAATTCTGTGGCTTGGATACTAGTTATAATAAATACCTGTTTTTTACAAATGACTATTGTACACAAAAAAAAATACGAAAGAGATACAAAAATAAAATACAGTAGAATTGGCAACCTTAGCGGTTTTAGCGATCTCTTCCAGACAACCTTGGAATGGATGAAACTGAGAAATTAAATTAAAACGGTAAACGGTGCAAAGATGGTGCTGCACTGCAGAGGACAATGAATAAACCCAAAAACTACTAGACCGTTTTTAAAAATTCTTTCACCAATGGAAATCTAGAAAATCCCTGAGTAACATAGGCTATATTTTATTCCCGTATTCCCACGGGAAGGGAAACTACGCTATTAATTGAAATACCTACTTCATACAAATATAAACTTGTGTTATCCATTTAACTCTACATCTGTGATCGTATCATTTCGCGCGATACTGTTATCAACCGACATTTTTGTAAATAATACCGATGTCTTTCTTGACTATATTATATAATATGCAATTTTATTTGGTAAGGTTATTGTAAGAGGTCAAAGTACTAGTAAACAGCTGATCAATGTTTTGGTTTCATACGTTGTTTTGATACCAAGGTAAATTTATACTTAATATTATAAAGAGGAAAGATTTGTATTTTTGTGTTTGTTACGAATAACGTTAAAAACTACTGGACCGATTTTAAAAATTCTTTCACCAATGGAAAGCTAGAATATCCCTGAGTAACATTGCCTTTATTTTAATTCCGTATTCCCACGGGAACGGGCACGGGAACTACGCGGGTGAAGCCACTCAGAACCGCTAGTAAATAATAAAGTGTTGGTCAACATTCAAACAAATTGTGGGATAAAATTCAAACACGGTTATTTTAGTACCAAACTGAGCTTGTAGTGTAATTCCTGTTCGAAATATTTAATTTTTATTCAGATATTTTAGAATACAAAGATAAATAACCTGTTAAAATATTAATACAAATTATGAAGTAATAAATTACAATATACATACATGCTAAAAACATTACCCTTCTTCTAAAGCACTCGACTAAAAATGTTCCTGCCTACATATACAATTACATTTAAACAACTTACAAAATAAACCATCATTTTAAAAGTACGTCAATCTCAAAATAGAATCATAGATGTAACCTTGACTTAACAAAGACGTACAAACGTCGTATCAAAGAATCGTTCTGACCGCCCTACGAGGTTAATGAGGTCACCCCTCCCAATCTGCAGATGAATAACGTCAGGAATGATTTTAAACGAGTTAACTGAAAAGCTTTTTGGCGTTAATTTAGATTTATGCCAACGGCCTGCGTTTTTGGTAAATTGAAAAAAGCTGTCAAGCGCGGATCCGAGTGGATTTGAGGTTCCGTGTGCTAGAAACTTGTGTAACAAAAACCTTTTCCGTTCAACGTCCTTCCATTAGAGCTAATGGAAGGTTTTCGTATAGTTAACTTTATTTGAAGCTGTGAAAATATCCCGGAATCTGATCAACTTTCATTACGGGAGGAACTCTTAAACTACAAAAGAAACACCAACCAAAAACCAAAACCTAGTATTGTTGTTCAAATATTCGAGCTCGTTGACTGGTGAGAGTGGCGATGTTTTTCTTCTTCAAAAATCTTAGAAAATTATTATTAAGCATCTCGGGTATTAGCATTCTGGCCTTGCGATGGGACCACCTTCTGTCAAAGAGACACGTGAAAAGTTAGTATCCCCCTCCCTCTGCCAATATCTTAAGCTTGACCCCCATTACAACTTAGAAACGTCGTCCAGATGTTTTCCACTTATGCTTTCTAACTACGACGTAATCTTTTCGTTTCTCGATACGTTAAAATTGATTAATAATTAGTGCTGAGACTGCGAGGTCCATTCTAAAGAAATAAAACGCGAAAAAAGTGACCCTGCCTTCTGAGCCGGAGGTCTTGGATCCCCGCTCGGGGCCAACATTTGTGTGTATGAACATGTCTGTTGGCTTCGTGTCTGGCCATTTAATATTTAGTTGTTTAGTATTAAAGTTGGCCCTGCCTAGTTTTGGACTAAATAACCGTGTGTGAATTGTGTCCCACAATTTATTATTATTTATTATTATAATAATTGTTATGTACTCAATAATAATATATGGTCCGTCTAATAACACGAGACCAGTTGGCTGATTATGATCCTATTCCTCGAACGTCCAATTGTCCATTCCCATGCGAATAGCGCAGGCCAAGACAATATACCGTTTAATTTCGTCAACTTGACGACAATAACATAAACTGGGCATATTCGGGCATACAGATGTCTGGGACCTCTGGAAGCGGCTAAATTGAATTTTTTACGAGCCACTGTAATCGTGTAATAAAACTTGTTTATTTATAGTCGCTTCTAGTTATGGCTGGCTCGGGCTGTCGCTTTTATAGCTATACACGACTATTAATTAAGAGTAGTGCAGCTTTTTCATCTCGGAAAGGCAAATGGCAAATGTCTACGAAGCCGAGATTGGAGTTTTTGTCAGTACCGTCTTTTGTTTCTATCTTAATAAAGCCAATTTGTTTGTACGTTTGCTCTATTACGGCTAATGATTGTTGATCTACATGGTAGTAAGAGCCTACCAGCGTCTCCGACAGGCTTGAAAGTGTACTGTTTTACATCTTTAGTACTTTTTGTATTAGATTCTTCGTACGTGCTCTTACGTGAAGCTTTACACTTGTAGTGCGAGTCTGAACTCTAAGGCGATTGTAATAAGAACGATACAAAATTCAATGTGTCAAGCTCCTCGTGCTCTTGATTGTACTATAACGTCCGGGCAAACAGAGGATTCAAAAGATAACAAAACATAAGCCACGCAGGTATGTTACCTAACCGATTATAAAGTAATCTTGTTAAAACACTGTTTCATAATTATGTCAAACGCATAACCTTCTTTTAATTAAGCCTGTTCTGGATTTCGATCAAAAAATGATGACGCTATATGAAAGTAAACCCGATCTACTCTTATAACAACACTAAGACAGTTATTATTATTTTTTCTACTGTCACTAAAAAAAGTACAAGACTTATTGTGTGAAGTGCGTCTATAGAGGTTTGTAACAATCTGATTCACATAATCGCGTAACGTGCTTTTGTAGTACAAAAACGTGACAACAGGTGGCGCCACTTGTATTCTGAAACGCGCTATGGTTTGGTTCCTCAGAAATACGTAAGAAGTTTCGTGTACGCAGTCGTGGTCATGCGTTTATCGCTCATAATCTTGAAACTAAGATTTTTCTTGTAAGGGGGTTGATCGGCCAAAAGTCTGGTCAACTGCTAAATCAAACTAGTTGTAATCAAAATGTCTACTTGATTGATATTTTTATTCCTATACATCCTTTTATGAAATGTGGTAGATAAAGTTGTTATTCTCGTATAAGTGTCCATAATGTTCTTGACTTATTGTTAGTCCAACCTAAGCCATACATATACGAGTACTACGACCATGGTCCAAGCATTAGCGGACTGGCGATCAAGGACAAACATAAGTCATACTGTGTATGCTTTCCATTGCGGAACGGGTTATTATTGCATTGCCCGATAATAACTGTCAGAAGTCCTGTTTTTCATGATAAGAGTCGTCCTAGTTTTGTCATTCTAGGTTCTTTGATACGATATCGGAATACGGGCGCTTTGTTTTGTATTATCAAACTGTTCACAGACAGTAAATAAAGTAGTTACCATTAAATACTACTATATATACATATGTACCTACCAGAGAATATATGAAAAAACGATTCGACTCAATATTTACTTGTTTAGGGGTCCGAAAAATTTGTGAAAAGTTCGTATTTCCATTACTGTATTCGGGCATAAATAAAAATGATTTATTGCTGCCACTAAATCCTAAAAGTTAGTAACGATTAATACATGACTTTACGTAAGATATGAGAATATTTTAAAATTTTATTTATTTCAGATTTTTTGTCGTCGGATCCTTTTTACTAGATTAAGCATTTTTTTAGGTGTATATCTGTAAGTTTGTAAGTCTGTTTGTTTAGTGGGGCCTTTAGCTAATGAGTTGATGGACTTTGAAATGCGATGTGTCTCTAGATTCGTCTTTATCTCCGGAATGTGCTTAGCTATATTTTTTACCCGACTGCACCCAAAAGGGGGTTATGTTTTTAAGTGTTTACAGTTTTACACGCAGTCAAGTTTTTAAGCTATTGCATAGCTTCTATCGAGGGCCTTGAGCGCGGGGACCGAATCCAGAAATTCCGTAACGAAAAAAACCTCACGCTCCCCACTCCGGCGGGCACGGAGGTCCGAGTCCGAGTCCGAGTCCGAGTCCGAGTCCGAGTCCGAGTCCGAGTCCGAGTCCGAGTCCGAGTCCGAGTCCGAGTCCGAGTCCGAGTCCGGAGTCCGGAGTCCGAGTCCGAGTCCGGAGTCCGAGTCCGAGTCCGAGTCCGAGTCCCAGTCCCAGTACCAGTCCGAGTCCGGGTTCCGGTCTCAGTCCCACTCCCACTCTGACTCCCACTCCCACTCCCACCCCACCCCCAACCCCACTTCCACCCCCACTCCCACTCTCACGCCCACTCCCACGCCCACTCCAACTCCCACTCCCACCCTACACCCACCCCCACTCCCACTCGCACACCCTCACACTCCCACACCCACCCTCACTACAACCACCACCACTCCCACTACCACCACTACGAATACTCTGCTAACCATTTAAATAACACCCGTGTGGCTTGAAGGCCGTGCATTGTCTAACGTAGTTTCTTTTCGGCAGTCTTGTTGATACAAAATGCTATGCAATAGCTTTACCGCGGCAGTCCCCGAGTGCCACACGTCTTTTGGTTTTTCGTATAGGTAGCTAGCAACCCGCCCTCGTTTCGCTTCGGTTTATATGGTATATAAAAAGCTTCCTCTTGAATCACTCTATCTACTAAAAAAACATCATCAAAATCCGTTGCCTAGTTTTAAAGATCTAAGCATACCTACATAGGGTCAGACGGGAAGCGACTTTGTTTTATACTATGTAGTTTGTTTTATACTTTTTTTTAAGGCAAGCTCACTCTTAACATGGCTATAGCTGCTCCCCTGCCCGGAACTATAGATTTTTTTTAATTTACCGGCTACATCGATATCATAAAGTGGGTGATTCTGCAGCGCAGATGTGCCTTGCCGCCCGCGCCTCCGAATTAATTTCCCGCCATAAATTCTGCCGCGGCGTACGCGAATTATGAGCGTTGTATAAATTACGCTCTGCAAGCGCGGTTGTTCAAGGTGAATTGTATTCTCTGCTAGTTTGGACTTTTCAGAGTTTTTGGTGACCTTCGACCTTTTTGAAGGTTACTTTGTCGCTTTCTTCGGAATTTGAAATTGTGGCATCCGAAGGTGTAGGTATATTTAGCCTCCTGTGTGCCTGGCAGCTTCTTTGTCCATGGGTGTGACAGGAGAGTTGTCTAATCTTATTCTTATGTGACATATTGTACATATTTCTCTAATGTACGTATCACTACATAGTATAAAACAAAGTCGCTTTCTCTGTCCCTATATCCCTATGCCCCCATGTATGCTTCAATCTTTAAAACTACGCAACGGATTTTGATGCGGTTTTTTTAATAGATAGAGTGATTCAAGAGGAAGGTTTTAGTATTAGCATTGCACCTTTGCGAAGCCGGGGCGGGTAGCTAGTTGTATTATATTTGAGGATGCTGTAAATAAATATTGTACCAAGCCAAAGTTTTCCAGCGGCTCAGCATCCAAAAAAAGACTTATCTGACCATGGATTCAGCTCGCGACTCCGTTCACGCTCCGGGATGAAAAGTATCATATATGTTAATCCAGATTATAAACTAACTGTGTGCCAAATTTCCTCTAAATCCGTTAAGCCGTTTTTGTATGATAGAATAACAAACATAGTAGTTGTTCAAGTCTGGCATTAAGCAACGTTCTCTGCAAGAAATAAAACAATATTTATTAGCGAATCACTTTGATTTTAAAACATACTATTCAAATGAAATATCATATTTGTGGCTTTAAATTAAGAAATAAGACAGAGATATAAATAAAAGCCTTTCTATTTACATGGAACACTTGTTACATAATACATTGTGTTATACAATTGTTATTTAGCCATAAATTACTCAGGGGCGCTCTAAACTTAGAGAGCTACAAGAACATCATATCTTTGACTAAAACCATTCGAAGCATAACCGAATCCCTCTAATGCCAGACGCCAAATAGAGAAAGCAAACATATTCACGAGTAACAGCACGCCATTAAATTACAAACCGATACAAATAATATTACGTTACTAAATCACAAACTGCTGGAACTGGAAACGCAGTAAACAAACAAGGTTCAAAGGCTTCCATTTCTAGCTTAGCAAATGAAATAAACAGTCTTGCGTGGACGAAGAAAGCATGGAAACAAAATGGTCCCACGTAATAGGTAGTTAAATAAATGGTAGCCTCAGTAGACGCTATGCCGAGATGAGTTATAAACTTTATTTGCATAAGGCTAAGGTTGATTTCCTGCACGTTATCGGATGAAAAGTATCACTAATAAATAATAATGTCACGCCTTTTATCCCAGAGGGGGTAGGTAGAGGTATTCGATTTCTGGATATACCCACATTTCACGAGCTATTCCTTAGACCCCTAAACGTGATAGGTGGTGAGCCCATCGCCGAACCGGGTTTCTCAGAATTGATTCTGGGACCTGTGACCTGGGACCTAAAAGTATCACATGTAGATTTAAACCACCGACGTTTTAAAAAATCCGGTGCGACATGATTAAGTTACGAGTACATACAGACTTTCATATTTCTCATTTTGATTGAACTAAGACTAAATTGAAATAAGTTTTCAAAAGTTTCTTTGCTTGGATCGAGATACCACCATTAATATTTATTATTGAATGAACCTTATTGATCAATTGATGGCCCCTGCCGTAACAAGTATTATCATTGACATCGATGTGCCAAGATGTTGACCTTAGCATCAGCTATTCTCGTACTTATCCATTAGATATGGAAGAGCAAGATCTTCTGACACGAAGGTCCCAATCACAGAAACTCCTCTTAAAATAATTAAAAGAAATAAATATTTTTTAATTTCCATTTTTCATTAGTGCATTATCTTGATATTATTTTCAATGATATCCGTCGCTTCTATTCGAGCTGTGGTACCAAAACGCGAGAGATAAATTGTATGAGGTATAGCTTCCATGCTTTCTCCGTTCACCGGTGTTTCCACAAATTTATTACAGCTCCCCAGAAAATCAAGTCCTATGCGGGCTTCAAAAGGGATTGTGTTGCATATGAAATGAAATTTCTCTCGCAAGTGCAGCTTAATAAACTTGCAGAAGCTTACAAATTGCGTTGTGGGTGAAACACGAACCAGAATACATACAGATGATAATTTGCCGCAATAACTCGACGTGTTTGGTATCATCTTACTGTTGATTTTGTATAAATGGCGTAAGTACCGTCTGCAATTCAGTTTTAATGGTTCCTCTTTAACCTCAATTCTAATTATCTTCATTTTGTTTATAGAGAGAAGAAATAATTCTTGCAGTTTACTGTTATTTTTATCATCATCATCTACCTATTTCTCATTACGTCGCAATATCCAGTCCTCAGTCGTCCGCATTCAGCTACATCTTCGTTAGGTTGGTCGACCGAGGGGGTCGTTTTGTTTTATTGAGTTTGTATCTATTACTTATTGAAAAAAGATGTATCAGGTATGTATCGTCAACACTATCTGACGTTTTATTTGTTGTACACCTACATTGTACTATACAATACTTAGAGGCAAGCATCCTGTAAGTTTATTCTTATTCATGCAACATTCTCATTTCAATCTCCCAAGTCTCTACTCGGCAGGTTTCCGTCTTTTCCCGTTTCTTTGTTTGCGTCCCCCGAGATGGATGGTTCCCGATAATCGAACTCAACACACATATTTCCTTTCCTCCAGTCATCAATCGTCACGTGCGACGCCTTTTCCTCATTTTTTTGGTTGCTTCCGCAAAATATTTTATCTTTTTATCTTAAGTGCTCTATACATTGATTTGTCTTATTGAGGTTCGGAGAGTGTTAACTTTGTTTTATCTACTATCTGACACTTAAAAGCCTTTCATTCTCGATTAAATATTCAGTAGTTTTAGAACGCAAGGCTTTTGGTCTCTGTTGTTATTAACTTTGTCGACATTGTCGATTGCATTGTGTCGCAGAGTTCATACAAAAGTGATAGTCAAGATAATTTATGTCGATATGTTTTTATTTAATTTCTATTTCCACTTGAAATGTTGCTTATTAATTGAACATGTGTGTTTTTTATGACTACAACCTCAATGATTCTATACATTCAATCTAATCTAAACGACTTCGTTCTCGCCTTCAATTTCAACAAGCAATTAAAACTTAAAATATCCCATCATACATCTATATAAAAAACCCCACTTCTCATTGTTCCACCATTAAACTGAAATGGTCTAAATACGCAACATTCAAGACAAATGATCTTACCCTTAAGCCTTACCAGGAACAATCAAGGCGAGAGAAAAACAATGTCAATAAAATTTGACTCGTCAATTTGTCTCTGTCGCTACTAATAGTGCTCAAGAAGGGAGAGAGTTGTAATTTTCTTATGTGCTCGTTTGACGGTAGGGTAAGAAAGGCCAGCTTCGGCAAATATTGCTTAGTAACTTTTGGATTAGGTCGGAATTATATAGTTTATTTGCCCCTCTACCTATTTTAACCAGCTTTTGAAATTGTACGTTGATAGTTCAGTCGGAATTTTTATTTTATCTGCTCTAATTATATAGATTGTTGTGTTGTGCATAAACTTGTTACTTAAAAATACTCATGATAGTTGCTAATATATTTTCGAGTATTCTGAATCAATGCTCATTTTATTTTTCCTTAGTTGTTTAATATCTATGCGATAAACGCGTAAAAGTTAAAACATAAAATGTAAAGTGAACCATATTTACCGTACATTTTTAAAAGCCCACAATTTATGCATGATATACCGCTCATCAAAGGATTCACAAAAAGCAAGCGCTGCAGCTACCAATTTAATTTATGAAAAAAACTTCTATCTTCACAAAAACATTTCCAAAACTCAGCTTTGCAAATGCATAAACCGTAATTTACGTGTGTTTAAGCCAGTCGGAAGCCTTTTATAAATCCAAAGACCGTTTTCATATAAAGCTAGAATTCCCCTTTCCGTTTTTTAGGAGTATTCTAAACCTGTCGAAAGCTCAGCAGCGTGACCGTTGCGCTTTACAACTGCAGAATCTCGACTTTTTCATCGTTTTTTGTTTATTTTCGGTGCAGTGGAGTTCGACTTTTTCGGAGTTTTAACGTTGGAAATTGTTCGCGTCCGTTCGCAAAAGCGGGTCCGTGTGCTAAGCTAATGGCCGACGGATTTTGGTTACTATTTTCACAGGAATTAGCATGTTTATGTGCCACGTGAGTGTTTTCTTCAATTCTCTGTTTGGTTTTTAAATGGGTTAAAATTTTAAAACTGGCTTTGTATATTTTTAACGTAAAAGTATTTTTGCTTTTTGGTAACAAACAAAAAAAAACATTGCTTTTATTGCTTTGTTTGTTACTACTCTCAAGAAACTATGTATACGACACAAAACTCTATATTTCGTCAGTAGGTGAGTATAGTTTATGATGTATAGTCCAGCAATTGACCCAAAACAAAATCAAAAACTATTTTATGACACCGACTTAATAAAATAATTATTCGTATCGACATATTAATGAAATCATCATGCAGTTTCTAACACACTTAAAAGCAATATCATAACGTTCATAACTAAATCACGAGCACGTCGAAAACAACCCTCCACAGAACATTTTAAAAGCAAGCCTGCAACAGACATTGTATTTACCCACTCCCACCAATATTAAGGGGATCCGACGGAAATTTTCCCGAAAAAACTCCTCCTCCGGTCCCAGGCGTCGAATGTTGACTCAGGCATTACTTGTGCAAACGTGTCGAAGGTTTTTTTATTAGAACCAGAGCGGGAACCCAAAACCTCTTGTCACGTGGATAAAGTGCCTACAAATACTATACTACATTTGTGTTAAGGAGTAACCCCGTATTTTGCACGGTTTGCTGTTCTTGAGAAGAAGGTAATGTGACGTTATTGATTTGTTTATAGTTCATTTGTCGGTATAGATTATCGTTAGCTGTTTTGTGTTGAGTATACAACGCGTCACAGAATAAGCGGAATTCCTCATACACCCCAATTAGTATATTAATTTAAAAAAATATATGATGCATTCGAACTTTAGTTAAGACTAAGCAAATTTCTTAAATAAAGATCAATAGGGGCACGGTTTCCAAAGGTAGCCCTGAATTCAGTTATGCTAATTCATGTTTCGGAAAAAATTAACATACTTATATTCAAAATAGCTGAAATCGATTAAGTAGTACAATTGCGCTTACTCTGTTACATGTTGTATAATATGTAGTTCAAAAAAATTACAATCTGTGCCTTCCATTTTGCGGTTTCGTATGATTATCGAGGATAACCTATGACTGCCTCAATAGTTGTGTGATCATTGATCAAGTATTTCCATTTATGTGGCTTTTCTATATATATAAAGAGAGAAGTCCTGACTGACTGACTCATCAACGCCCAGCCCAAACCCTTAGACCAAGAAAGCTGTTTTTTTTTTACAGCTATTGTTTTTAAGACGTATGTTAGCACTAAGAAAGGATTTTTCGAAATTCAACCCTTAAGGGGGTGAAAAAGGGGTTGAACGTTTGTATGGAAACCCTTCATTTTTGAGTGTATCAATTCAAAACTTTGTAAAAATACTCTATAAAACAAACGACAAGAAACGTATTTCTTAATTTTTAAAAAAAACACCCCATAAGGGGGTGCAAGAGGGGGATGGAGTTTGTATGGAGACGTGTTGTTTTTTACGTCTATCAACTTGAAACTTGGCACAAATACTTTTAGAAATAAATGAGTAGATACGTATTTTTGGATTTTCCGAAAATCGTCCCCTAACGGGGTGAAAGTAGGGGTTGAGTTTGGAATGTATGGAAAACCTTCATTTTTAGGTGTATCAATTCGAATCTTTCTGGAAATACTCCTCAAAACAAACAACAAGACAAGTATTTCTGGGTTTTATAAAAAACACCCCCTAGGGGGGCGAAACAGGGGGTGGGATTTTGTATGGAGACGTGTTGTTTTTTACGTCTATCAACTTGAAACTTGGCACAAATACTTTTAGAAATAAATGAGTAGATACATGTTTTTGGATTTTTCGAAAGTCGTCCCCTAACGGGGTGAAAGTAGGGGTTGAGTTTAGAATGTATGGAAAACCTTCATACTTGGGTGTATCAAGTCGAAACTTTGTACAAATACTCCTCAAAACAAACCACAAGACACGTACTTCGGGATTTGCAAAAAACACCCCCTAAAGTCGTGAAACAGGGGGTTGGAGTTTGTATGGAGACGTGTTGTTTTTTACGTCTATCAACTTGAAACTTGGTACAAATACTTTTGAAAATAAATGAGTAGACACATGTTTTTGGATTTTTCGAAAATCGTACCCAAAAGGGGCGAAAGTAGAAGGATAAAGTTGGTATTTTTTTTATGATAAAAAAAGGGGGCAAACGGGCAGACGATTCACCTGATGGTAAGGGACGTCCGTCGCCCATAGACACCTGCAACTCAAAAGTCACAACTGCGTTGCCGACCTTTGAGGTGGGATTAGGAGGAGAGGAGGGGAGGGGGGGGGATTGAGGCCTCCGGTTACCTCACTCACTCAACAAAACGCAATGCATTTCTTTACGCTGGTTTTCTGTGAGGCCGTGGTATCACTCCGGTCGAAGCATGGCTCTCCCACGTTCATGTATATATGGAAAACCCTAATTTTTGGTGTATCAATTCGAAACTTTGTAAAAATACTCCTCAAAACAAATAACAAGACACGTATTTCTGGATTTTCTAAAAACAACCCCCCTTAGGGGGTGAAACAGGTCTTTGGAGTTTGTATGGAGACGTGTTGTTTCTACGTCTCATAACTTGAAACTTAGCACAAATACTTTTACAAATAAGTAAGTAAGTAAGTAAGTAACAACTCTTTATTGTACACCAATAAAAATATACAACAAGTGACACAAAGATAAAAAAGTACAAAGTACAAATAAATGATGAGACACGTGTTTTTGGATTTTTCGAAAACTATTCCCTAAAGGAGTGAAAGCAGGGGTTGAAGTTGGTATGAAAAAGTGTGTTTTTTTTTCTACTATCAACTTGAAACTTGGCACAAATACTCTTCAAAAGTCTCCATACAAAGTCCACTTCTTTTTCTTAGAATTCACTATGGGTTCCTTGAGGGAATTTGTTTGGTATAATGAGCACATGCATAGCCTTTGGTATCAAAAACTAATTCAAAAATCATAAACCAGAGAGTGTCCTAGGCTATACAATACGTAATCAGTATTATTTTTAGTATGTGTAAATTTTTTTCAGAAAAACGAATTTCCATAGAACTGAATTTAGTTAGGGCTACCTGTGGAAACCGTACTGTTATCGCTCTTTATATAAGAAATTTTGTTAGACAAAACTAAAGTACGAATGCATTACCATATTTTTATATTAGTGTTGATAGATAGATAGTGTAGATTATCCTTCTTGATATATTTTTGAAAGGCAAAGGAATAACAAATTCTACGCGGACGAAGTCGCGGGAATCAGCTAGTATATAACTATAAATGAAAGAAACTTAATAATATATTAAGCTTAAATTAAACAGTAATTTATTAAATCATTGTTGTCGATATTATTCATACAGGGTGTAAACAATTTAAAAAAATAGCGTCCTTATTGTTAATGATCACAAAGGACTACAGGGTATCAAGTTACTTATATAGTCAACTAGCTATCTAAATCAACAATTTAATGTAGGTGTCCCCCAAGGGACATTACTAGGTCCTTCTGATAGTCATAAATATAGCATTATCTCGAATATATTTACCTAAAATGGACGTTTACGATTGTTAACCTATTTCCAGAAACATGAATTGCGTTTTAAGTAAATAATTTTGTATTTCTCAAAGTAAGTTTTGGACAGGGTTGCCAATTTTTCTATGTCACAGTTTGTAAATGCAATGTATTGTAATGTTAATGTTACTTGTATAGAACACTGTCATGATAATACACATTTAGGGTTTATTTTACCTATTATGGGCATCTACCGCACTTTCCATAGGTGAACAATCCGAAGTATCTGTATTAACCTGATCACAAATTATGTACAATTAAGAATAAAAACTGGCCTATACCCTTATTTAGTACGTATGACTATCCCTGCCAAATTTCATCGAAATCCGTCCCTCCTCTGTGTGACTAAGTAACAACATCCACCCGTCCAAACTTTTGCATTTAAAATATCTGCAGGAAATATAGTCGTAAATTTCTCAGATGACAGCCCTAGCCGCGGCCCAAGTTTCGCTTCGGAGCTTGTTTAGGACGATCCTAGTTTACGTAGCCAAGTACCTAATGCTAACTAAACAACTATGTGGAATAGATAAACATGGAAACTGGCTGACTCGAATCACGCGTAATTAAGTTTACATTGCATGGCAAGTAAGTTGCAGCGAGTAAACTGGTTACGGAGCTAAAGGCTCATTCGTTTACACAGACAACTTAACCACGAGACGTCACAGCGATTATATACACAGTGGTATTAAGTCTAAAGCCTGTACCTTTTACTGAGCAGCCGAATCGATTTTGGCGGGGAATTGGATCTCGCGAAAGGACATAAGCAATTTTCCCGAATCATAATAAAGTCAACAAATGTTGGTATTCTATGATTTTACCCGCGTAACAGAAAAAGCGTAATTCCTCATACACCCCATTTAGTATATTAGTATATTTATATAAAAAAAATACGATGCCTTCGTACTTTAGTTGTGTCTAACCAATTTTCTTAAATCAAGAGCAATAATAGTACGATTTCCATAGGTAGCAACTAAATTCAGCTATGCTAATTATTTTTTTGGAAAAAATAGCTAAAATCTATTAAGTAGAGTCGATACTGAACAAACTTATTTCAGGAATCGCGCTTATTCTGTTACGTATATGTGTCAAAGTGGCGATCGCATTGCGATTGCACGCTTTAGTGCCTGTCAGTTTTCATTAGGTATCTAATTAAAATTAATGACCTTAGACGTCAGAATTCATAAAGTTGTCCCATTTTTACCGCAGAAACAAATTTGCATAGTACAAGATATTATCATTAATCATTAACTAAAAATTTGTACGTTTGCGAAATTTATAACGAACTTTAAACTTTGTTAGACCCTGCGCTGTTTTGTACGCAATTGGAAATTGAAAGTAATATGTGGGTAGTTCGTTTCTTGTAGGAATTGAATAGTTCAACGTCTAATCTTATCATTAACAATTTCTGGATAATCACCTTGCTTCAAATGGCTATATTTTTTTTTGAGTTACAACACCTACAAATGTAGCTGACTCTGAGATGTGAATACATCCGTCTCTTCCCGTTCCTGTGGGAATTACCCAAAATGTTTTTTTCATTAGGTATATTATTGTAAAGAATCTTAATACCAAATTTTAAGTTACTTAGGCGGACTTGCACGAACCAGAGTTAACCATTTAACACTGAGTTAACTGCTAACCCAGGGTTAACTAGTGTCAAAATGTATGGAACTGTCATCCTTAACCCAGGCTTAACGATTTAATTTTTTAACCCTAGACCGTGCAAGTGGGCCTTAGTGTTATAGTTTCGGAGATTTTTAATGATTCAGTGATATTTCCTAAATATTGATTCCAAATGTTAATCAAAATTCATTGACGATTTATCATCTTGATAATTATTTTTATGTACAGGTACTTCAATCAACATCTAATGTATCCAGACATCCTGCACAGCCGTCAATTTGTTTGGTGTAATGCATTCCGCGCCCAAAGCTTTTCATTACATTTCATTTCGCCACAAGGTTGCATTCGAGCGTGCATGCAGTCTGCTAAAAATAAATCTGGTGACGACGCGCGTGCCGCGCTCTCGTGCCGCGCCGCTGCTAGGTCATAATTAGCATTGTGAATTTCATTTCCCAGTGGAAATGTGTTGCCTTTGATAACATTGCTGGAGGCTATATTTAAAATAAATTTAATTTCTTTTAATATTACCTTTACGTCCGTGAGTTTTCGTACCGTTCGGTGGTTGGTAGCTGAATTTCAAAAGATTAATCTTTTAGTAGAAAATTATTATCATGATACCACCATGCCCTTCCGGTTCATATTTGGAGACTGACTAGGCACCCAATTTTATCGTTAGGAATCATAAGACACTGTTACTGTTGTTGGTAGGTACACGTACGTCGTGAAAATTTGGGGGTATAGAAAGTTAAGAGCGTCAGAATCTATTAATTTATATCTACTTACATATCCTGTGCTTAATGAGTTTAGAAGCGTAACTCATTGCTGTTATGTTACAATACCTATATTTTGTGGAGTAACTAACTTTACACACATCAATATACGAAACGGTAGAACTGCTATTACAACATTAATTTGATAAATTAATATTCGTGAAGGGAAATGAACCATTTTCATATTACAAACAGGCAAACACAAAGAACCGTTATATGTAATAACAGCAACCCTCTAAACAGATTGAATATCAAGGCGGCGACGTATTAGGACGATAATCACGAACTGGCTCCCCCCGGCTACCAATCTACATCAAATATTCACTTATTGGAATTACATCACGTGTTATCACACGCGTGGCAGCGGCCCGAGTTCGAAACACGTTAATTTCGATTTTATTTTACGAGTATAGGTACAGTTTAAGAGAATAAAAGGGTGTTTTTTGTAAAAACTTTGCATCGGGTATTTTGATTGTTACGCGAATGAGAGTAAAGCAAATTTAATATAGATTGAAGAGTCCCATTTCTGGAATCCTAATTTTTTACGAGATTATTTTTCGGACTATCAAACGTGATAGTCGATCGGGCTACTGTTACACACACCTTAGAACAATTCTGTGACTTGAAGGTTTCTAACGATGTTTTCCTTCACTGTCGAGTTTACTTCAAATTCATTTATATTTTTATGGAAAACTCATTTGTGGGATACTCACTGCTATGACGTCCCAATATAAATAGATATATACAATATATTACTATACTAATAAACACCCGGACGATACAAACAAAATTGCACAATTGCAAAATTTCTACTTCGCAAAATGTCCAGCGGTCGCAAAACTATTTGTCAGAAGTTCCCTTAAAACATCCCTTTAATGTTCATGCAAATAATTTTAAGACCCAGGGATTGAACCCGCGACCCGCCAGATCCTACTGCAACAGCAAACAGAACATCCATTTCCCAAAATATAAATGTCACACGCGTTGTTTTAAATTCAGAAAGCTCCAAGCAATTTTGTTCCTAAGCTCTTTGGCTCCAAATCCTTAAACGGTCAACCTACATGACAAGACCTAAGAACCAGGGCTGGATTAAGGCATGAGGCCTATAGCAAATGCTTGTGTCCCCTGATTTGTTTTGAGGTTCCTTTATACAGCTCTTTTCGAAAAAAAAATTCTCAGTTTAAATTTGGAAAAATTAAACAGAAGATTCATAGAAAAATATATTTTAGCCGTTCTGTTAGCAATTCTGCGTCATATGAGGTTATGTGTAGTTACGCTTTTTGTTTCTTATCGCATTTTAGCGATTTCGATGTTTGAGGTAATGGAGTTTACAGAAGCGAAAAATCTATCTAGACGGGTCACTACTCTGGGACAATTTATTTTATGTGAGTTTTAACAAGGAAAGCTTAGTAAACGATCTTCTCATAGTAGCTATTCCTCAATGTATTCTCAATGCGCTCCAATGTTGAAAAATAACGTTTTACTCAAAGTAGATTTAGAAAACATTTTTTCCATTGGACGAAACCTTACTTTACAGATTTTTCGCGCCAAGCTACACGGCCCTTCGATACTCTGAGCCCGTAGTATTTGCTAACCTTGCCGTGCTAATCCGGTTCTGGATGGAGGCTAAAATGTGTCCCCACTATTGTCTTCCAGCTACAGAATTACGATAGCCAATATCTGTGATAACCCGGCTCGCAAAGCGCTGCACTGGCTGTTTATGTTAATAATTTGGCAGACCCGTAAGCGGGCGATGCCAGTGCCACCGTGTTTGTACCGAGCTATCTCGATTCTGAGCTGAATTGTCGTTACACCGATGCGTAATGCTACTGAATTATTCAGTTTCGTTTTCTTTTTGGTTTACGAGTTTTGTTGAAGGTTTTGGCTTCCTTTAGGCCAGTATGTGATACAGTGGAGAGGTTTTGTGAAGTACTGAAATACTCAGCTGATTGAATATCAATCTGTTATTCGATTCGTTTGAAATCTTCTCTGTGTTTTTGTGACTGAATCTCTTCTAGTAGAAAGTCTTCCTCTCCATACATTTCAGTCGTTAACAGAATATCTCAGCGCATCCGAATAGCTAATGACTTGTTGACAACGACTTGTCAGCGAACTGTGAACTCACACTTGTATTAAGGTCGTGTTTTGTTTTAGCTTGCATATAATTTGTATTTCTGTTGAATTTGCTAACTACAGTACCCATTCTCAACATCTATATTACTTACCTTTACCTACTTAAATATAGGTTATATGAAAAACACATTTTCATACTAGCTCTTTCCCGCGCCTATGTGTTCGTGAACTTTAGGTAATCGCGTTCTTTGGGAAATATGTTTCCGGGATGAAAGTAGCCTATGTCCTTTCCCAAGTTATAAATTTCGAGTCCAGTCTAATTTGATCGAGGTCGGTCTATCGCTTTATCCTTGAAAAGCCACAGAAAAACAAGCAGGATTACTTTACTTTTAATTATAATATTAGTAGAGAAATAGGGATATAGCGCCTTTATGCTTATAGGGACATCTATTGGTCATACATAGAACAAACAAACGGCATTATAGGGCAAGGATGTGACGTGTTAAGGCCTATGCGCTCTATCGCAATTCTAACAAGAGGTTGTGTAAACTACCCAACATCAGTCGCTAGACCATGGCATTAAGGCACGATCACCTCGCCTGGCGGAAGATCTTCCCTTTTCACGATGGAAGAGCATCCCACCTCCGCTCCTCCACATGGTACATATATCACTCAATTTTCGAAGTATTGTTATATGATACTAGCTTTTATCCGCGACTTCGCTTGCCCACGTTTTTTTCACCCCCTTAGGGGTTGAATTTTCCAAAATCCTTTCTTAGTGGATGTCTACACTGTATAAGCTATCTATGTGCAAAATTTTAAGTATCTAGATCCAGTGGTTTAGGCTGTGCATTGATACATCACCAATAAGTCAGTCAGTTTATCATTTTATATATATAGATGGCAACTATCGATGTACAGTGTTAGTTGTCGTGACATTCGATGTAGCGACTTTCGATATGACGTAGAGAACGTTCGGTGTAACATACGCCCGCATCACTTGCACCTAGCAGCCGGACTGTTATTTTTATTGTACAATTCTCGCTCCTTGGCACATGTTTGTAATACAGATTGCAAATATCCTATGGAAGCAGGCTCGATAAACATCAGCGTGTGCATGCTACGGTGTAAAGTGGGTCGGAAAAAAGGTGTAAGAACTTTTCTTGTGTGTTTACGGATTTTGACTTTTACTGAAAAAGAGTTTTTCTATTCTAGTATCTATCTATATTGGACGGACCTGTTGGCTCAGTAAGTAGGTAGTGACCCTGCCTTCTGCAGGATACATTATCTGTTAATACAGCTAAAATTAACTTGACTATTTTCCCTCAATCTGTTAGCGGTGTTCTCGTAATGAAAACCAATGGCCTTGTCTGTTAGGCAAAGCAGTGCACTCAGCTGCGCCCGTTTTACTCGACTGCAGTGAAGCCAATAAAGTAGAGCTATTGAATTGCGGCACACACGTGTTCATATTTTTATTTAACAGTACTAATTTTTAGGGTTCCGTACCCAAATGGTAAAAACGGAACCCTATTACTAAGACTTCGCTGACTGTCCGACCGTCTGTCTGTCACCAGGCTGCATCTCAAGAACCGCGACAGCTAGACAGTTGAAATTTTCACATATTATGTATTTCTATTGCCGCTATAACAAAAAATATTAAAAACAAACTAAAATAAATATTTAAGGGGGGCTCCCATACAACAAACATTGTGTTTTTGCTGTTTTTATAGATAATGGTACGGAACTCTTCATATGGGAGTCCGACTCGCACCTGGCCAGTTTTTTATATTTGTAGTTGATTTGATTGTATGTTGTGTATAATATGTATGTGTCTGGAGTTTAAATAAATGTGAATTCTATTTTATTCATAACTTATCATCAATGATCAAAGCATCAGCGTCCTAAGGTTGCTCAAGGACAACAAATAATCCTATTGTGTCTTCATTCCGTTACTTGACGGGTCCATTTTATACTTGTGAATAAATGTATATAGTTTTAAGGCAATAAACCCAAATGTACGCAGACAAAGAGCCCATTCGGAGCGTTTGGAAAGAAAAACGGGATGTTTCCACGCCCCCGAAACGGCCGCAAATGCCTTGACTAGTGACACGTTCGCAGATTGTGTGAAAAACGAGAACGGAGACGGATGACGGGTGGTAATGGAAATGAGGCGGTAGGGTTGCCTCTTTTGCTAAGTTTAAACAATATATTCATTTATTTTACTACAGTCAGTGACCCTGCTGGAAGTGAAGTGTCGAACCACTTTTCCAGATAACATTTTTTATGCGGGCGCGGATAAGGGCGTATACCAATAAATTTTTCAAAAAGCTCGACGGTCAAGAAAAATATCACGAGCAAACCCACAAGCCCAAAAATTGGTTCTGTCTGAGGATTTGATAAGAGCATCGAAGTACGGGATAGGGATTTCTGGAATTGCTAGAGACTAGGAAGATCCCATTTCTTATGTTTACTTGTAACTACTATTGAATGGTTAATTTCTAAACGATAGTCTTATTATATTATGGTTTATTATTTAAGTTACAGACTTTTATAGAATCTGGCAAACATTTATATCAATTAACTAGGTATACGCGCCACGGCCTAGCTCGTCAAACATAATGCGCGGGATTCTTGACAGTTTCTCGTGACGTCACGCGTAGAGACGTAGCTCCAATAGAGTTGCCCGAATCGATATTTATGGGCTAACACTACTAAAAACCCCAAGTACGGGAACGGAAACTACCAGGGTGAAACCGCGCGGAACAGCTAGTGTAATATAAATAAGTATGTTAATAATAAATAAATAATAATAGTATTTATTTTCCTTTGAATGTACATAATATGGTGTCAGTACAGTATATATAATACATTTGTTAAATAACTCATGCAAAAATTAAATGGAGTACGTACGTACGAAATATTTAGTTAAATAAATGAAGATATTTATAAATTAACTGTATTTGTATGTATCTAATTAAGTATTTGTCTAATGACGTATACAGACTAAATGCGGACGAGTAACATCCCTAGCGCGGTCAGTAACTCCTCATGATAAATATATCAAATAATGCGATAATAATATGCGGTCAGTGGGCGCGAGTGGGCGAATGGGGGGGGGGAGGGGTGGCCCAGTCTACCAATTAACTACCGGGGAGTTTCTGTATTCCGTTTGTCGTTTAAAAAATTGTATACTTAGACGACAGAACTTCAAAGCTTTGCATGTCTTTGAAAAGAATGTCTTGTTATTATTGGATGCATTGGTAATTTGGATGTCTGATCGTCTGTCTGTAGTATGCAATTTGATTGTTTTGTATTTTTGTTACAGGTAAACAGAAGTATTTAGTCTCAAACAACACATAATAAATAATAATATAATCTCACGCCTTTTATCCCTCAGGGGGTAGGCAGAGGTATTCCATTACTGGATATACCTACCAATCACGCGAATATTCCACCCCAAACGTAGGTGGACCGGGTCTGTTTACACAATTCTCAGAATTCATTCTGGGACCTGCGGGTTTCCTCACCTCAGGCCTCACAAATGGGCTCCCTTACAAGGCTACTGCTTTATTTACTAATAAACATAAACATTTTAAAAAACTTAGAAATTTTAAACACGTTTAAATGAAACCTACAATTAGAGATTACAGGCAAACAATGGCAGTACTGGACGTGGCTTAAATTTGCAACCAAGGACCAATTAAAAAGCCAGGAACTGAGCTGAACTGAGTTAACGAACCAGTCAAAGTGTGACCAAATTCTAGAAATATTTTATTGTTGTAGTAGCGTGGAGGGTGACGGGTGAAATGACGTCGACACCGATGAGAAGCAAAAACGTCGAACGTTTATTTATTTATACAAAAAAAAGTATGTAGACAGGCAACGGACCCAGCGATAGATTTTACTAGCGTAATAGTCTACCACTTAGTGCCGTTGCTGCGTAGCGATTTCTTCAGGGTAGACCAAGAAAGTTCCAATAGCTTGGAAGCAACACTAGTGAGACTGAATTGAATCTCGTGAAGCTCAATTGAAACTGAACTGAAAGTCTGAAACACGATGAACATAAGTTTGGGCATCACTTTATACTACACCGGAGAACCAAACGATAGCGCGTTCTAAAATGACCGTAACGCCATCTAGCGGTACGTAAACGTAACAAGTCGATTGCAGTAATTATGTATATGTGATTACATTCTCAATTTCTTGAGTCATCAGGACATTAACCTTTTGTACATAGATAAGTATTCCGATATCGTGTCGCCCTAGATACGGTGTCACACGTCTATGTGCACGAGGCAAATCTTAAGTCCTTTGATCCTGGGATTAAAGCTCCGCACGAAGGGACCGTGTCGTTGAGACAAGTTGCTTCGGTGTGTTGACACCTTTATTAACTTGTTTATTTTTATCAGAGTTTATGTACTATGTAGTCGTACAGTATTTCCGAGAAAGAGAATATTTCTTTAAGGTGGACTCTAAAAGGGAGCGTCACCGACGCGTTGTCAATAGCATCACCGACACCGCGACAGTGACGCTTTTGGTGACTTTGGGCACCCACGACAAACGCACATCTTCTTCGGTAAACACCTTAACCCTATAACGGGCAAAGACAGTTTAAATTTTTCATTGGTTTTGAATCTTATGTCAATGACTTAGAGTTCAATATTTGGTGGTAACTATTTTCCCTCTGCCCGTTAAACTGCAGACGCCGATTTGAAGTAAATTAACCTCAAAATACAGAGACACTGCAAGCGCAAACTGAACTGACATTGACGCTTCGAAAACTTCATTCGAGCGCAGCGACACTACTGAAGTTTCACAGAATTTCATACATTTGCACAGAACATCTATCTTTCAGACGCTTGCATCGAAATCCTACCTTTAAGGATATTGATTTTGAAACTGAAGAAATTTAAGGAATTTTTTTTTAATTCGCAAAATTCACTCCCCATATTATTATGAGCAGCTTATAATATACATACCTACAATCACGACTTTTTTCCGACTGGTTAGACTAAGACAATACACTACGTTCTCCGACTTAATATCTCTGCAGTTACTTCGGTCTGATGAATGTCAAAATGTGACAATTCAATTTCTTTTATAATGGAGGTCAATTTTGATTTCGCCATAACAAAATGTGACAGCGCGTAGTAGTAAAAAGTGACACGCCGCGGCCGCATAGTGTAATTCATTATCTGAGTAATACGGTATATATGCTACGATCCTGACACCTCTCGCACTTCATCCTCAACCATCGAAAGACTCACGCATGCTCTTCGGTTTCGGGTAATCTTTATTTGGCTGTTCTTCGGTACATAGCCGATCTGATCGACGTATATATATTTAAGTACTTTTTAACCGACCCTCCCACTCAAAAAGTCTACCCTCCTTGTATATTTGGCTCGTTAAACACTTCAGGTTATTTAAATAGGAATAAAAAAAAAATATCATTAGCTGATGTCGTTTTTAACTAAGTACCTACTGTTTTTACCGGATTGCACCAGAATAATGGTAATGGTTTTTGATAATAAGTATATGAATAGGCGCAGTCTGGTATCCTAAACGGTGTTTTATCAACTCCATTGTGTCTTTGCCTATATTGTTTACCAGACCACACCATAACTACAAACACACAAAATATTTTTTTAACTATAATAATAAATACCTGGTCCGGCGATGGGCTCACCACCTATCACGTTTAGGGGTCCAAATAATATCTCGTGAAATGTGGGTATATCCAGAAATGGAATATCTCTGCCTACCCCTTCGGTGATTAAAGGCGTGAGATTATTTATTTTTATTTTATTTTATAATTAAAACCGGACGGAATATTTTATTATTTTCTTGTTTTCATAGAAATCTCGTGTAACATAATATAGTCCAAGACAAAATTTTCGAAGCTCTTACAAAATCATGAAATATCTTCATTGCAACGGAATATTTCCAGAAGTTTCTGCAAGTTACATAAAACAAGGCAGTGGGAGTCGAAACAAGCACCTCTCGTCTTTTGTACTTACTTCACTCACCCGAGTGATGGATTGAGAGTTAATTAATTTTACAAAACTTTGCTTTTGAACAATTTTACCTAACTGTTGGGTACCCTTTCTTTATCTACTATATTCAATTAGCAATATTTTGGTTGACTGCGACAAAATTAAACTGAGAGTCATTCATTAATATTATATCAAAACTTGACTAAATCTGTTACGGATTTTTTTATTACTGAAGTAGCTAAAAATTATGGTATCATTTGTGTTTGTAGTAATTACAAAAAGTATATGATTTAACTAGACAGTCAACTATTTAATACATCTGATGTGTTGAACTCCCACACTAAATATTTTTGATGAATGTAAATGCTAAAAACTGCTTTGTTAAGTGCTAAAAGGTGTGATTAGTGACCAAGTTAATTGAGCGTTGAAACTGCACTGATTTATTATTTTTACCTAATTGCATTTTTTACCAATGCATTAAATGAAGTTTCTCCCAACAATCTTTCTTAATAAAAACTTTTTAACACTAAAATTAAACTTTCGATAAAAGTTTTTTTTAAATTTATAAGGGACCAATTTAGAGGTATACCCTATCCAATAAAAGAATAACTATCAAAATCGGACTACTCTGTAAAAAGTTATGCGTGGTCATACATTACAATCAGTGAGTGAATAATCAATCATCCCCTGGTTTCTTACCCTTAGGGTTGGAATTTTTTTCCAAATTCATATGGGATCAACTTCGGGGTATATCCTTTCCAATAAAAAAAGAATGATCAAAATCGGACTACACTGCAAAGAGTTTTGAGTGATCATACAGAACTTCATCTGTTTTTTTCGTCGGTTAAAAACTATAATAACACTGATGGCCGACAAGAGAGCATGAAATTTTGCACAGGAGTTCTTTAAACATAATAGGTTACTAAGTAAAGATTATTTAATATAATTAGGGCATAAATATTTTTATATTAGGTCGTATTTTTTCCAATCCCATCGGGCATACAGCCAGTACCAATATAATATGAAAATTCCAAGGAAATAAAATAGAGATGTGACAATTGAACAAACATGTTGTTACGATAAACCGTAATGCCGGAGGTCCGCCATGATTGGTGGCTCAAGTTGTAGCGTTACGAGCTTGGCGCGCCGATATCCTGCACCTAATGGCGCGTACGCTAATCAAATGTTGCTATTCGCACAAAAACTGCCAAACTAGCATTTCTACTACACATTTGCTTGTCACATTGTGCTAAGTTAAATTGAGTAGTATATTTCTGTATCGGAATTCATTATCTTTGCAAGATTGAACCTCTTTTGAAAGAGGTAATCGATGGCGCGTGTACTAATCAAATGTTGCTATTCGCACAAAAACTGCCAAACTATCATTTTGACTACACATTTGCTTGTCACATTGTGCTAAGTTAAATTGAGTAGTATATTTTTGTGTCGAATTTCATTATGTTTACGAGACTGAGTCTTTTTTTTACCAGATTGTAACAGTAAGAAGGTAATTAGTTGCGTGCATTAATACGATGCTATTCGCACAAAGACTGCCAACAAATATTTCTACTAAACCATTATATCGTTAAGTGTGTACTCACCCTGCTTGAGCATAATTAATTTCACTATAGCAAAGCAATTTACGGAGCATCTCATCGGGCGCAGACTCTTATATTTACAGACTATATATTTTCTAATTCTTTCTCATCTCTCGCACCTTGTATAAATTTCGGAATTATTTAGGCCATTCCCTCCCTATTGGACCATTATTAAATTTCCTCAAGCAGCGGGTACATTCGCCTTAAAAAGGAAAACTTTTTACACAAAAACTTTTCCGGGCGTAAGTACAATGAACGTTTCATTTCGCCCCTCCGTATCACCTCGCCCAGTTTATGGCGGCCCTATCTATATCTAAAATGTATCTCGTCCGCACCATTTGACGATTCGGCTCCTTTCGCCTTTTTACAATTTATGCTGCCCTGGTACCGCTGGCGGAAAGTTTGCTGTGCAAGCAATATTCAATTTGATTAAAAGGGTGCTGGAGTTTTTCTGTCCGCTCCCAAATGGATTGTTAAGATTTTAATATGATAATGTGGGTGTACTGTGAGTTTTTGATGTGAACTCTTGTGAAATGGGTTATACTGAGACTTGATCAAAGTAAACAATTGGTGTTTGTCTGCAACCAGACATTGACGCTTTATTCACACTGTATTTGTAACCCGCAACTCGTCGGTGGAGATGGGCTCCTGTTTACATTTAGCCAATCTTCATGGACGAGTTTAGAGTGCCTAGTAATTAGACTATTGACGTTTCCAAGTGTATTTTCTATACCTACAGAAAATAAATAATTTTGACTTTGTACATAAAGGGAAAACTCCCGACAAAATTCTAGTGCTCTTCGTGGTAGCATCTATGTTTTAGTAGTGGTGTCTACGTATTGTTTGGTAACAGGTATACAATTTTATAGTTTTTGAAACATTTCGGTACCAAAATCTGATAGTCTAGTTGTCCTAATATTTTCTTAGTGTAGTTTACGCCATTCAGATAATGATTTGTCGCTAACGTTAGTAGAAGATAATGATTTTATTTGTATGGGATTGACATTATTCACACGATGTTTATAGGTTACTAGGACACCATAAAATTGCAAACAACTAAAATTTACTCAATGTCTAACACGAAGTACCTATAGTCACTGATACGATTTCAAAAAAGTTAGTCTTCTGTATGACCCGTATGTTCGTTATTTTATCAAAAACCACCCATTTGTATGGGATTTCCACTATCCTAGTACATATTTTTGGGAAGGTTTTAATGTATAAAACATTGCATTGGAGCCATAGACTAATACCAGAGGTATAGACTTAAACATGAGTAAATCAGTCGAATTCAGTTATTTTGTGTGTAGAAACGGCGCAAGAACTGTTCTTAGAATCTTGATAGGTCCCAGGGATGTTAGAAATGAGGCAAGACGGTCCACAGCCATTGTTAAATGGAGCGATCGCCATACGGTTTCCACCCATTGCACAAGCTATATAGTTTTAAATCGGTAACCCTAATCTTTTAGTTTCACGTCTTTATCTTCTACGTGATAAAAAATCATGGTATCTTTAAAATGGAAGAAAGCTGATTCTTCATCCTGAAACGTTGCAATATAATTGAGTATCATATCTTGTACTAGCTTTTAGCCGCGGCTTCGCTCGCGCACGTTTATTTCACCCTCTTAGGGGTTGAATTTTACAAAATCATTTCTTAGTGGATCACGCCTACACTGTATAAGCTATCTATGTGCAAAATTTCAAGTCTCTAGACCCAGCAATTTAGGCCGTGCGTTGATACATCACCAGTGATCGAATATTCGGATGCATATTTACCTAAAGTTCATTTTTGGTTAGGAAATTATGGAAGCGGCTTCTTAAAACATATTTTTTAAATATAAATCCCGGGATTTCAGAAAATTTGGGAATGCGAAACTAGTCTGTAACATGGTGAAAAAACGTCGTCTTTAGCATGTGTTATTTATTTAAAAAACAGGGGGATGTTCCTTTGAGATAAATGTTTTGAAAATTTAAGAAAAATGAAGAGGAAGTTATTTTTTCTAGTTTTTAAAATATAACAGTTAAAATAAGTAAATATACCTACACCCGATTTGATTCTATAATAAAAACAGTAAATTTATTGAATCCGAAATCCCGGGATTTTTTCGATACAAAAGTGCATTCCATAATAATTTCCAACACTTGAAACTAAGTAAATATTCCTACACCCGATTTGATTCTATTGTAAAAAAAAATTGTCGATTCCGAATTCCCGGGATTTTTTCGATACAAAAGTGCATTCCATAATAACCAACACCTACACTTTAGGTAAATATGCATCCGAATATTCGATCACTGTACATCACCAATCAGTCAGTCAGTTTATCATTTTATTTATATAGATAGTAAGGTTAGCTGCAGTAAATCTGTAGCCCTAGTGCTCCTACAGATTGGATGCAAACAAGAACAAGATATAAACTTCATCTCATTTAAATAATAAAAACAATGAGTTATTGCCATTATCAATGTTCTAACTAACCCAATAACTTAACTAAAAATATACATGAAATAATGGGCTCACCACTTATCACGTTTAGGGGTCCAATATATCTCGTGAAATGTGGGTATATCCAGTAATGGAATACCTCTGCCTACCCCCTCGGGGATAAAAAAGGCGTGAGATTATATTACATATACATGAAATAATTATATTTCAAGATTGGAATTAGATATTCATTTATTAAATCTTAATACTAATAGGTATAAAACATGGCTTCTATAAAAAGTTCTATCAAAGAAAAAGCTACGCAATTAACTTCGCGACACTACCCCATTATTATTGTATTTCTTTTTAATTAATAACTTAATTTACTGTTTTCCATTGCTCTGTGCTGAAGGAAATCTGCTCCAAGCATCATTGTTATTCATACAATCATCAATTTTGTAATACGCTATTTTGCTTGACACGAGTTTACATTTTTGAACGTGTATTTATAAATCAAAACCCTTTTTGATGTTTTATTGTGTAACGTATACAAATGAAAGATGAAATGATGCCAGCTGCATTATAAACCATGATATTATCACACTTCAAAGTGAAAAAAAAAATCCCAGGCCTTTTAACCCCAAGGGGTTAGGCAGAGGTATTCCATTACTGGATATACCCACATTTCACGAGATATGTTGGACCCCTAAAGGTAGGTGGTGAGCCCATCGCCGAACCAGGTTTATTTACACATGTCTCAGAATTAATTGTGAGACTTCAAACTCACCCTATACAAATTACGTACCATTACATAACCACTCTGTGCACAAGGCAAGGTGTAAGGCGCCACGCAAACGTAATGCTGCCACATAACACCATCACAGGGGACCGTGGTTTCTGTGTCCCGTATAATCTACAGTTCTACACTAAAATATAAAGAGGAAATATTTGTTTTTTTTGTAAACTCTTAAACTACTGCACCGATTTCAAAAAAACTTACTTTTCCTGTAGTACTTAATTTCACATTGATTGTATGAAAATAAAATATTCACTTGTAGCTTGTAGTTGTATCCGACATAACACAAAAGTGTCGACATTTGCGCAGCGCCTAAGTGACCCGCAAGACCAGATTGCGCCGCGACAAGTACACAGCTGAATGGAAAGAGAAAAACATCGGTGGTCAGCAGCGCCTGCTAAAAAGCCGTAAGCAAGACCGGTTAGGGCTGGCACAGGTCCAGATTTTACTGGATAAAACCGGATATGGGCGGTTCTCGTAACGATGATGCAGTTTTGCTAGTAGACGGTGGAATTCAATGAATTGTAAAATAATGGTGGTAGTGTTTTGACCCGATTGCCCATGTTTTTCGGGTATATATGAATAACATTGTATGTCTATTTCAGCCTGTAGCCTATACGGCTTGAGGGATTTTAGTACTATGTATCGTTTGATTCGTCAAAGTCGTTTGATCTTCGGAGTGTAATAGGTATCTTTTTTTCCCTATACAACGCCGCAGACTTTTTTAATGTTTTCATAACTAATATAAAAAAAAAAATAACGAAAAATCTTACGCCTTTTATTTTAAGCAGAGGTATTCTATTTCTGGAAATACCATCTTTTCACTATGTTTATTTTGACACTTTTTGAATTAATGTTATTTTATTTGGCAAATTGTTTTCGTGTAAACACTGAGACACAATTTATTATTCTCTTGGAAAACGTATTTACATAACATAACAGATTTTTGTATAGCTAAGTACACTAACCTAAAGTAAAAAGCACTTAAGTAATTTATTTAATTGGTACAGTAAACTAATAGAACTGAGAGCCGCATTTTATAAGTAAAATATACTTAAAATAAAGCAACATAAAGTTTTTTCTAAGTTGACAACCCTGCGTCTAGATAGCCACAACACACGACGTTGCGGGATTTATCGCTGCCCTTTCGCTGCACTTGAGTGCTTGTACCGGGGAACACGACAGTTTGAAAGCGCTCCTGCGTTTTAGGGTTAAAAAAGTTTCTTTCAACACGCCACATTTTCATTTCGAGCGCATAGGATAAGATTTATGGCGGTTCTTGTGTACTTGCATTAAAAAAGTTTTGTGGTCGCGAAGCGTTTTGTGATTGTACCGTTATGTTAGTGATGTTAACCCACTGTGCAAGTAGGAAGGTAATGTTTTTCGATGTAATAAGAGAATTTGACGGGCCTATTGGTTCAGTTGGTAGTGACCCTGACTTCTGAGTTGGAGGTCGCGGGTTCGATCCCCGCTCGGGGCCAACATTTATGTGCATGAACATATCTGTTGGCTAGGTGTCTGGTTGTTTCATATTTATTTTGTGTATCAGCACAGTACAGGCTGGCTAGTTTGAGACTGAATAACCGTGTGTGAATTGTGTCCCATAATTTATTATTATTATTAATTTCATGGCACAGCTATGTGGCCTAAGCCTAGGTAGCCTAAGCGCTTTAGATTTTGAGATGCTAGCACGTGTTGTTAGATTGTTCTTCACCTTTGGAGTGTCCTGGCTTTGGCCCTCGGCTGTACCTTTCTTTGGGACTACCTTCGGCCCTCGGTTTCGGTCGCGCCGGTGAATTAAATAAGTAACGTAGCGCCTGAACTAAGTATTTCTTTTACCAATCAAAATCTAAAATATCCTTGAGTAACATAGACTATATGTTATTCCCGTATTCCAACGGGAACGGAAACCCGCCCAGAACCGCTTAGTTTATTATATAAAATCTTTCGGTCCGTTGCACCGTCCAGCATCAAACGCGACTGGTTAAAAAATTAAAAGAAACCCCTCCCTTAGGTTTACCCTTCTGGCCTCTCTCCAACAGTCTTGCATCACGATAAATGGATATAACTTCGGACTTATCTCCGTAAAGTGGTTTTATTTTTCGATGAACACTTAAACGTGGGGTTTGATCATCAATTTGACAGTTCGAAAGCTTCTCTTGACCTTAATGGCCACAGTTCGGTGTTAACGTCGGATTTTGTAAATAAAATGTGTCTTTAAACACTTTTAATTTGTGGGAGTGAAATTGTATGGTATCGTTTGTGATTCAAATTTTATTTTGTTTTGTCAAGCAGCAGTTTACTGCAGGTGATCTGTTACAATAGATAATCCTATTTTCTTGCGATAACGTGGCTTGACCGGCTATTGCTCATTCATGTAACTCTTAATATGTGTCTTACTAGCTTTTACCCGCGGCTTCGCTCGCACACGTTTATTTCAACTCCTTAGCGGTTGAATTTTAAGCCATCTATGTGCAAAATTTCAAGTCTCTATACCATTAAATCTGTGCTCTAGATCCATCGGCTTAGGCTCTGCGTTGATATATCATCAATCAGTCAGTCAGTTCATCATATATATTTTATATATATAGATTGTATTTGATGTCCATCTCTTTTTAGTTGTAACCATTATGAAGGACCAATCCTCAAACACTTGTCAAACGTGTAATCTTGCTTGTACTATAAGTAGTAAAAAAACTTATAGAATAAACGCTACTAAAATATGTTTGAAACACAAACTGGGTTTGTAACAATATTATTGCAAAGGAATGTTGGCTCCGGACAGAAATAGAACCAAAAGACAGGACCACTACATATTACAACAACTGGTCCGACGTGGTATATCAGCTTAATTGATTTTTTCGCAGATTTTTTTTTATTGTGTATTTTGTTACAAATGTGGAAACACGATCAGTGGTTTTCTTATCATTTCCATTGCATGTTTTTCTTCATCGTCGCAAATAAATTTGAATAATACAAATACGTTTCAATTTAAAAAAAAGAAAATCCGACGCATATTAACCGTGATGCAGTCCTAATTCACTTCGCGTTTACGGACGGTGTCCGAAATGTGTGCCAAATATCTTAGATGGCGCGATAGGCGGCAAGTTTCAAGTGTCTTGGCACATTTCGCTGGGCACAGGCGAGGGCGATGGATTAAGCTATAGAATTACTGTTTAGTTTACAAGCGTGTCATTTTGACCACCGCCTAAAAATGCATCGTCTATCGTCTTTAAAGTTTGCGGTAACCGACATTCATTCATACCCGTCGAGTTATCAAGTTGCAGATACAATAGGATTAACTATTGTCCTTGTGTGTCCGTGGGTGTCAAGCTTGACTGACTATTTGCATTTATGTACACAGGTAAAATATTTATGTCCGAGTTCCACTTGTGGAGCATATTAAGCGACGCAAGTATTCCAGAATCCACTCAGACCTATGGTTTATCACAGTAAACTTCTACGTGCTATTCTATCCACTGGTGGATCCTACGGGATAGAGCGGAACTTTTGATTACCTACCGCGTTCCTTTGTAGTTTTTTTCCGGGATGAAGCGTAAACTATGCTCTTCCTTGAGGTGTAAAACTATCATCTTTCCACATTTTTTTTTTTTTTGTATGATAAAAAAGGGGGCAAACGAGCAGACGGGTCACCTGATGGTAAGTGACGTCCGTCGCCCATGGACACCTGCAACTCAAGAGTCACAACTGCGTTGCCGACCTTTGAGGTGGGAGTAGGGGGTGGGGAGGAGAGGGGAAGGAGGGATTAGGGCCTCCGGTTACCTCACTCACTCAACGAAACCCAATGCATTGCTTTACGCTGGTTTTCTGTGAGGCCGTGGTATCACTCCGGTCGAGCCGGCCCAAGCATGCCGAAGCATGGCTCTTCCACGGTTATTTTTATTTATTTAGTTATTTGAGATCAAGATCAAAATTGATCCTGTTTTAGCCGCGAAAAGGTAACAAACAAAAAGACACACTTAGAAATTAAGTGTGTCTTTTTGTTTGTTACCTTTTCGCTTTACGCTTTCGTTACTTTCACGTTTATAATCTAAGTGTGATATAAGTATGGAAGTAGGCATTATAGGTACATATGTTCATAGACTAAGATTGCATCGGAAGGTGGGTAACGTTTTAAAGCTTCCCATTGCCATTTACGCGCAGTTTGATTTTTGTTTGCTTGACATGCTTGTACAAACCTCGCCACGTTTCTAGTTAGTTTTCTCTCGCCTCTGACTGCTGTAGATAAATTCGCCAGATTTAAACATGATTAATGTGCGGCCAGCTCGCTCGATAAGGGCCGATGCGGCGAGCTTTATACTGTTACGTAAACGCCAGTTTACTATACCAAGTATGTACTGCTATGGGTATACTGCTACTGTCTTCTGTTTTCGCTATGACACTTTATACTACCTACACTTCCTTGGGGATATAAAGGCTATATATTATACTTCTACTAAATTTTTGGATATACCTACCCACTTTTCACAAGATAGGTATATACTTTTACTAGTGGTATTATAATTGAACGGACTTTTGTCAATCATCTCCGTTATATACAATACTAGCGGTTCTGCGCTGTTTCATCGTTCCCATGGGAATACGAGAATAAAATATAGCCTATGTTACTCAAGGATAGTGTAGCTTTTCATTGGTGAAAGAATTTTTTAAATTGGTCCAGTTGTTTTTGGGTTTATTCGTTACAAACATGCAAAAATACTAATCTTTCGTCTTTCTTCAGGGATCGTCCCCTGAGTAATTTAGGCTATATTTTATTCCCGTATTCCCACGGGAACAGGAACTACGTGGGTGAATTGTAAGATAATGAGGTTTTGACTAAATTTAATAAATTATTTGACGTTGTAAATTAACGAATAATCCTAGCACTTGGTTTTGTTAATGAATTTAGTTTTGAAACGTGGAATAAGTAATTGATTACAATTCAAAGTAAGAATTTAAGGTAGTCTTTGAAATTGTTGAGAAGCCATTGATCATGAATCTCAAATTTCCTTTTCCCAGTTTGTACGATTCTAAATATATTATTGTTAAAACGTTGGTTAAGATTGATTGTCTCAATATTAATTTACGTATTTATATCATTTTAAGATGAGCGATGATTTAGCTTGTTTTCTTGGCTCATACGATAAAATGTACATACAATAAAACATAAATAATCTCACGCCTTTTATCCCCGAAGGGACAAGCAGAGGTATTCCATTTGTGGATATACCCACTTATCACGAGATATTCTTTGGATCTCTAAACGTGATAGGTGGTGAACCCATCGCCGGGTCTTTTACACATGTCTTAGAATTAATTCTGCGACCTGCTGGTTTCCTCACAATGTTTTCCTTCACCGTTGAGCTAGTGATAAATGTGTACGTAAGTTTTGAAGGACTCATTGGTACATGCCAAGATTCGAACCCGAGCCTCACTGATTATCATCATGTGGTGGTCCCTTAGAGTTCTATTCTATGTTACTTAGCAGTTTTTTTTTTTTATTTATGGAAATAAATTTATAATACAGTGGTGTTACTTAATTCTAACATCGCCAAACTTTTACGTTTGATGGCGAGAAGCGCTCTTTCACATAAAAGTGAACCACCTTATGCACTACTTATCTACTACTTATCTATAGGTTACTATTTTCATCTTAAATAATATCTTTACTTCTATATTTTGCAATCCTGAATAATGTTTTTTAATTTTTTCTTAAGTGATCCTTTACTAATTTTTACTTTTTCTCTTAATAGATCTATTTTGTTAAACACTTTAGGTACCAGATACTTAGATGTTCTCTTACCATAATAATTTTTTGTCTGTGGTTGAACCAGTTTGTTTTCTCTAACCCTACGTGTGTTGTACTTGTTTTTAACATTAACTTTAAATTATATATATATATATATATAATCTCACGCCTTTTTATTCCCGAGGGGGTAGGCA
Organism: Ethmia dodecea; assembly: GCA_963855545.1. Classification (NCBI taxonomy): domain Eukaryota; kingdom Metazoa; phylum Arthropoda; class Insecta; order Lepidoptera; family Depressariidae; genus Ethmia; species Ethmia dodecea. The sequence goes on from OY979448.1 coordinate 2,174,230, forward strand.
GAGGTATTCCATTACTGGATATACCCACATTTCACGAGATATATTGGACCCCTAAACGTGATAGGTGGTGAGCCTATCGCCGGACCGGGTCTGTTTACACATGTCTCAGAATTAATTCTGAGACCTGCGGGTTTCCTCACGATGTTTTCCTTCACCGTCGAGCTAGTGATAAATATGTACGTAAGTTTTTGAAAAACTCATTGGTACATGCCAGGATTTGAACCCGAGCCTCACTGATTTTCGGCCGGCTCTTTAACCGTCCGGGCTATCACAGCTCTTGGTACATGCCAGGATTTGAACCCGAGCCTCACTGATTTTCGGCCGGCTCTTTAACCGTCCGGGCTATCACAGCTCTTGGTACATGCCAGGATTTGAACCCGAGCCTCACTGATTTTCGGCCGGCTCTTTAACCGTCCGGGCTATCACAGCTCTTGGTACATGCCAGGATTTGAACCCGAGCCTCACTGATTTTCGGCCAGCTCTTTAACCGTCCGGGCTATCACAGCTCTTGGTACATGCCAGGATTTGAACCCGAGCCTCACTGATTTTCGGCCGGCTCTTTAACCGTCCGGGCTATCACAGCTTACTTAACTTTAAATTCATCATCATTATTTAAGTTCATTTGCTTGTTTAAAGTACCTCTTGCTCTTGATACAATTATTCAGTCACGGTTGCTCCCAATGACCCGTAACGCTCCATTCCCTCGTAGATATCAACTCATTACACCGCGCAAGCGCAGGGTCATACCGTTGACATTTGCTCTCGTATCTCATTCATTAGCTCATGGCTTGATGTTATGTATAGGTTGCTAGTTGCCTCGTACAGTCGGCTACATAAATGTTGTTAGTTGTCTTTGACACATTTTAACCGACTTAAAAAAAGGAGCGCGTTCTCGATTCGACACGTATGTTTTTTTTTTTGTGAATATTTTACAGCTTGAACCGATTTGGATGATACTTTTTTTATTTGAAACCTGGTGCTTCCCGTGTGGTCCCATAATTTGGTCCAGTTCTGACAATGGCATCCATGAGAAAACCATATAATTCTTAAATGTGCTTGACAAATGGACAAATAACTCAATATCACGCCAACCGATTTCGATTATTCTTATTTTAACCGACTTCAAAAAAGGAAGAAGTTCTCAATTCGACTGAATTTTTTTCTGAAATTTTCATTATATAAAAAAGGCTTTATCTACATACATACAGTTCACGCCTTCTTCGCACAGGGGTAGGCAGAGACGATAGACCTTGTTCGCTCTCTGCATACTTCTTTCGCTTATTCTTCTTTTTTTCTCCGCACTCCGAACCCTAGCTTTTTGAATTACGTCACTAATTTGATCCGTTAACGTCCTTCGGGGGCGTCCTCTTTCCTTGCATCCTTCAACACTCTCACCATAAATCTCTTTCGCTTCTCTTCTCTGCTTCGCGTTATCTCCGACCCGCTTTTCACGAGTATACTTTCAAACTCCTAAAAGTTAGAAGTGGTAAGCATAACACCGAATAGTGTTTGTACTCGTACACTAGGATTTGAACCCGAGCCAACCATGAAAGGCGAGTTCACCGACAACAGGGCTATTCATCATCATCAGCCGGAAGACGTCCACTGTTGAGCAAAGGCCTCCCCCATAGAACACTACAATCAACGGCAACTTACCGCTTGCATCCACCGGCTACCCGCGACCTTGATGTCGTTTTTCCACCTGGTGGTGGGAGGCCTACCAAAATTGCGTCTTCCGGTTCGTGGTCGCCACTCGAGAACCTTTCTTCCCCATCGATCATCGGTTCTTCGAGCGATGTAGCCTGCCCATTGCCACTTAAGCTTGCATATTCTGAGAGCTATGTCGGTGACCTTACAGGGCTATTAGTACTCTGAAAAAATATTCACCGGCAATCTCAAGTATGACGTGACCAGACAAAGAACCGACCCATTTCCATACCCCATCGATCTGAAAACTGATTTTATCAGACAAGCGTCAGTTGACTGTAATGTGATGTATCTGGCATACATCGAAGTCGACATACTTTCATCTGGTGTCTCCTTAATATTCAATATGGCCTGTCCTCTAGACAAGTGACAATCGTAACTCTTTTATAGTCTCGGTCACGAGAAGGTATAAATTTAGTTATCAACGAACCTCTACTGAGGAACGTAGAGGCAGTTATTTATGAGCTAACCAAATCCAATAAACTCAATAGCTAAGCATTTACATTGAGTTTTGTACTCGAAGACTTAATAAGACAAATAAATATTTATTTACTTTCTTCCAACTTAAACGTATACATGGTCATATCAAATCAAGTACAAATATTTAAAAGGTAGATTGAAAAATTAACAAGAAACTATTTTAGGCATTGTTTTTTATTTTTCATACGATACTTTATTAGATAACATCGACTATTATAAAAAATAAAAAACAAACAAACTAACACGTTGTACACAAACAATAGACGCACAACTAACACGTTGTACACAAACCATAGACGCACACTACCCAATAAAAAATTGGGCGAAACAAAAAAATAATTATCAAAATCGGTTCCTATATAATAGGCGGAGTATTCGCGTAACCTACATACAAAAAAAGATACTGTCAAATTGAGAACTTCCTCCTATTTTGAAGTCGGTTCAAAACAGCAGAACAGGGGCCCAATTCCAGTAAATTGTCAACGGTTATGGTCAGTCAATGGTGGTATTTGGCACTCTTCAGAGCAAATAACACCATTGACCGACCATCGACATGTCATTGTCATCCAACTATAACCGTTGACATTTAGTGGAATTGGCCCCCAGTTTGTTGTATACTAGTATCTCCGCATTTAGGTCAAACAAGTGATCCAAATTTACATCACTACATGTCTCGTCGAGTGTCGATGAATATTCGTCTACGTGCACCGTGTATCGGGAAAATCGACAAAAATTCGATAAAACTAGGTCGGGCTTCGATGAAATATCGTGTTCGCTATCGAGCTCATATTTGATTTTAATTTTTCTGTTTGGGTAACATGGTTGATGATGTTTTTTTGGTTTTACGTTGCGTTTCTATGCTTTATATTCTCTGTGGGTGCATGCAAGTCAGATCAGCAAAGTTTGGACCAAAATATTCACTTTGATTATAAAGATTTGAGTCCTTAAATTCAATACCAATTTTTTATTTTATCTGGTACAGTCAAGAGCACGTGGAGCTTGACACATTGGACTTAACGTTCTTATTACAATCGCCTTAGAGGTCAGATCCGCACTACAAGTGTAAAGTTTCATGTGCAACTACGGTGATTATTTGTCATATTGTCTACGTGAATATCCGTTAGGTACCATAATTAACCATCAAGTAACTCTCATTACGCGGTGCGGCTATCACGTCCGCCAATTACGACTCACGTAGGCACAACAACGAGTAGACGGATTCAGGAATGGGCCAAAGGGGCTCTTGACTGTACGTACTCGAGGATCCTGTTTACATAAGGGCTAATTTTTAATCGTCAGATAAACTTTATCAGGAGAATATAATGATGCTGTCACTCTCTGACACAATTGAAAAAAAGTGACAGGTGATGTTTATTCTTCAGATAACTTTTAACAGGCTTTTGAAAAATCTGCCCTAAATTGCATTTTAGATACATAGATATGTAGGTACGTGTTTTTGAAAAAATCATTGATAAATGTCCTTGCCAGGATTTCGAGCCCAGGATCCTGGTATCGGTGGAGGATCCTAAATTCCATTGTATATACATAAATATGTAGGTACTTTTTTTAAAATTAATTGGTAAATACCCTTTCCAAGCTTATTACCCGAACTTTACGCATGAGAAACAGGCTCTTTAACCACAATGCTGTCACTGTTCTGAAATATACTAAAAAGAAATGCATAATAATACTTTCCAATCAGTTTGTTTGAATTGTTGCGGCTACATTTCTAAACCATTGCACAAAACAGCCACACACACAATGTTGCTCAAACTCTCAGAGATGACTCGGCAGCATCGCCTTGTTACTCGGGGCGGTTTATTAACGCCACGCCAACCCGACTTAATACTCCATTTCACTTTCAAACAAATGCTCAGGAAACGCAAGTCATTCGAGAAAAATTACTCGAGCATTGGGGAAAATTTACGATAAAATCGACGTATTTTTTTTGCCTTACCAACTTTTGCGATCTTTAATAACCAGTTCATAGAGTTTAAGAGATTTTGGCAAGTCGGTTTTCTAGGAAACAGGGGGCCTACCACGACCTCTTAAAACAAGAATATTTTAAGAGTTCATGGTACGAATCCGAGTAATGTTGTTTTAAGCTTGAAAGAAAACGTTCCTAAACTATGATAGTTTTATAAAAGATGGTGGTAGGCCCCCAGGACGCTCTGGGTTCAAATGTCTCTTACGTTTGGAACCTTAACAAACGAACTTATTCCATTATAAAAGTTAACTTATAACCGTCAACAGGAAAATTTATTGTCTGCGAATCTTATAATTTGATAAAGATAGAATTGAAATTTCAATTTGTGTATCCAACTCACAAAAAGATTGCTGAGTTTAAAAAAAAAGTAAACAAATTGTTGGAATTTGAATTTGGTAAAGCAGTGATAGCCCTTACGGTTAAAGAGCCAGCCGAAAATCAGTGAGGCTCGGGTTCGAATCCTGGCATGTACCAATGAGTTTTTCAAAAACTTACGTACATATTTATCACTAGCTCGACAGTGAAGGAAAACATCGGGAGGAAACCCGCAGGTCTCAGAATTAATTCTGAGACATGTGTAAATAGACCCGGTCCGGCGATGGGCTCACCACCTATCACGTTTAGGGGTCCAATATATCTCGTGAAATGTGGGTATATCCAGTAATGGAATACCTCTGCCTACCCCCTCGGGGATGAAAGGCGTGAGATTTTTTTTTTTATTTGGTAAATTTTATAATTGTACATGATATTTGTGGTTTAATAATTTACTAAATTTTACCCCTTAATTTTACCCCTTAAAATTAAACTCCGAATGCAACAGTACGTGGCTCACAGATTTCTTATCTGCGGAACGTTAATGTTAAGTAATTTCCTTAAGCACTAAGCCTGCACAGACCCAGGGACTGAGCCAAAATACATTTAGCTTATTGTCTACATTCTAGACTTTAGAATTTTAAATGAGGTCTCACTAAACGTTAGACTAAGTTCCTTATCTGTATTCATTGATATTTCTAAAATGGTCACGTTTATTGTAACTTGCTCTTCTAAAAGTTCTCTGGAATGTTCTTGATCATTGAATACGCTATTCTCGTTTAAAGACAGCATTCCACTTACATATAAAGGGGATATTTTAAAATTGGAAGCAGTTTCGGATATATACATGTCTATGTATGGTATACTAATACTTTAGGCATTAAGTTCGCCATGTGTACATTTTCTTGGTATATGAAGTTAAATAAATAAATACTAGCGACCTGCCCGGCTTCGCACGGGTGCATAGTGTTAATACACAGACGTCACTCTCTTCTTAGTGAAAACCATATCAAATGTATCAACAGTTTGGCTAGTTTTAAACCTCAATATGGCCCAAAATGTCGACGACATCATTCATTTTCTCAAAAGAACTCCAACTCTGTCTGACTTTATGGACAATGTACACAAGTTCCTTATATAACGTAGACACAGAATAACTTCACTACATAGTATAAAGCAAAGTCGCTTTCTCTGTCCTCATATCCCTATGTATGCTTAAATCTTTAAAACTACGCAACGGGATTTGATGCTTTTTTTTTTTAAAGATAGAGTGATTCAAGAGGAAGGTTTTAGTATACCTAAGCATTGCAAAGTCGGGACGGGTCGCTAGTAATGAATAAAATTATAGCATGGAAATGAGAGCCTTCTAGATCCCTTCTAAGTAAAATGAAACAATAAATTTTTTGAGGTTATGGTTCGAATGAAACAGCAGTGTTGGAACGACACGAAACAATATAAGATCAACTAACAATGCACTGCCTAATACTAACAAATTAATTTATTGCGTTAAACTATACTTCAATAAAATACAATGTGTCTAATTAAAGTATTTTTACTTTTCAGGTAAATATCTTTACTTGAAGGCACACCCGAATACAGTTTGGGTGAGTTCCAAAACAAAAACTTTTATCGCCCTCATCTATTACACGAATATGAAACTAAACAAAAGTGAAATTATTATAGTTTCCTCAGCTCCCATTATTCCCTTGATTAGGGGTCCAAAGTTCCTGAACCCATCACGAACAGGAACAAAGGGATGATTTCAACTCAACTCATCAATTGACAACATTTCTTTTTTATTACCCCCTTTTTTATGATCAACTTTGAGACAGAGGTGAATTAAGGGACACGTTTTTTTTTTAGTTTATGCTGTAACAGTGATAAATTTTTAATTAGAATGTCTATGTAAGGATATCGGAAATGCATTATTTAAATCATTTAAGAAAACAAAAAATATATACCGTCTTACAATCTTGTGAAAACCAAAATGTCAGTGTTAAAATGATGTATTCCTCCAATATATAATTACAAAAAAAAACTTTGATTTGAAAATCAGTTTCATAAATTTCTAATAAAATCTGAAATGAAAAAAAAAAATACCCTGTTCCAAATGATTTTCGAATTTTAATACCATCCCATATATGAAATATTGTCCAATGAGAAGTCAATAACTAATCCTGAGTAGTTTTTGTGACAAATGACGTTAATTTGTCAGTTCGTCTGTCTCGGAACAATGGATTTATAAGGGCTCGATGGATTCCGTATGACAGATATCGGTGGTTGATCTTATTGATTAATGGTGGTTCCATTGTGACGCTTTTCGTAAGTTTAACCTTAGTAACAACTCATTGTTGAACTATGGGGTTTTCCGCAAATATTTAGGAAGTGTGGTCGAATCTACAACGCGACCCCACCGCGGATTGGCAGATGGTGTTAAAAAAAAGTCAAAAATATTTTTTTATTCTGTAGGTACAGTCGAGAGAAACTCAAGCTTTACACTACCAGTTTAAGCTGAGCTCTGATTTATACTGCGTGCCATAGAATACAGGGCCGGTTCAAAGTCCAAAGTGTCAAACTTAGCGTGCTCTTGACTGTACTAAAAGTACACTTAGAAAGGCTACACACATACGTTAGGCTAGTTTCTATACATGACTTTTCTCAGAAACGACTTACTAGAACAACTATGTCAGTAAGTGAGTGGTAGTCGAGCTCTATATAATACTATGACTACCAGCCACTTTACCCGCGCGAATCCTAAATTTTCAAAAATCCTTAGATAAACTATCCGTGTGGGACTGAAATGGGTTTTTAAAAAATGACGTACAATCCATCGTCTCTGCCTACCCCTGTGGGAAGAAGGCGTGAGCTGTATGTATGTATGTATGTATGAAATGATCATTCCCTAATCACTTAGGATGATACTCCATGAATCCTTTCATAGGGTCCTTCGTTACACATTACAAGCGTCTAAACGAAATGCGAAACAGCTCATTACACATACATACATATAATCACGCCTCTTTCCCGTAGGGGTAGACAGAGACCACTGCTTTCCACTTGCTACGATCCATAAATACTTGTTTCGCTTCGTCCACTTTCATTATAACCTCTTAATTTACCCGCAAATTCTGAAACACATGTTACTTTACTTTCTCGAGCACGCGATTAAGATTAACAACTCATAAATAAGCACTTGGGTCGGTATCTTCGGGGAGATGTAGAATTTATACCATTCGTACTAGAGTATGTAGTCGAAAGATTAGTACAATCGGTATCAAAAGCATTCTCAAATAAAATAAAAAATCTCTTTATCCCCGTGGCGGTAGGCGATATTCTTTTTTTATTAATGATGGGCTTTTGACCCTAGAGCCCAAAGGCAAAGACGGGGCTTACGATAGGACGAGCTTGCCCAAAAGGATTATGAACATTCCCAAAATGGCACACTAGCAAAATGACACACATAAAATGCCACAGTAGCAAAATGCGGCACTAACAAAGTGCCATATTATGAAAATAACAAGATTGTTCAACTACCTTTCTTGAAGTAGGCCGATGATTTATGAATAAGAAAATAAAACGTAATTTAACTATTTTAGTATTAATATGCCTGCTCACTCGAACCCTAAAGGCAGACGGGTTATAGAACTGGTAAATTTTGCATGATAATATCTAATAGCTGAGTGTGGCGATCTTTAATTATATACTATCTAGATAAATTTACCATATGTATCATACCCCATTCTATGCAAATAAATGATTATTATAAATACAGACAAATTCCATATCCTGAAATACCCACGTTTCACCTTTAACGCGATAGGTGGTGAGCCCATCGCCGAACCGTGTCTGTAATACATGCCTCAGAACTAATGCTGGGACCTACGAGTTTCCTCACCATGTTTTACTCCACCGACAAGTTGCTGGTTCCAAACGCAATCATACTCAAGGGCAGCTCTTTTCAACGTCTTGTCATAACGTTTGTGTATACAAAAACAAATAAGATTGTACCTTCGATCAGTGTAATTACATAATTAGTTTCACTGTTAGTGACACTTGTGACGTTGACTGTACTGCGTAATGTTTGTTAGAATTCAGAATCTCATTTATCAATATCAACTTGATCCTCGGGGCTTACAACTTGGTATATCGGGCCTTCGCGGTCGTTTGCGGGTAACTTGTAACTTGTGCAACTGAACTTAATGCCAGCACTGAGTACGATGCCAGATAGGGTATGACTTGATAATATGCTGGATTTACAATTATTACAATGAACTTATAATTTAATTATGTACATATTTATCATTAGGAAACCCGGAAGTCCCAGAATTTCTGAGGGGTGTGTAAAAGACCCGGTCCGGCGATGGGCTCACCACCTATCACGTTTAGGGGTCCTAAGATTATCTCGTGAAAAGTGGGTAAGTATATCCAGAAATGAAATACTTCTGCCTACCCCCTCGGGGATAAAAAGCATGAGATTATTGTTATTTATCACTAGGTAGACGGTCAAGGAAAACATTGTGAGGAAACCGGCAGTTCCCAGAATAATTCTGAGGCATGTGACCCGGTCCGGCGATGGGCTCACCACCTACCACGTTTAGGGGTCCAAAGGATATACTTGTGAAACGTGGGTATTTATTTCCAGGAATGGAATACGTCGTTATCCAAATAGGATCTGTATTTAAAAAAGGAAACCGTGGCCGACTGATTGACTGCAATTTTGCATGGAGGTTTTCTAGGGAGTAAGTCTCCCTCCAATCTCTATCCGCTATGAAAAGATTTTTCAAAATTCCTACGGGAATGGTAATAAACATGATCCGCCTAGCCAACGTCGCTGGGCATGCTAGTCTCTATAAAACATATAAAAGAAAAAGCTTACCAACTTCTCATTTCCTTACCTTACTATAGAAATTAAATTCGCATTTCTTAAAACCAACTACAGAATTCAAACAAAGTCGAGTTTCAAACAACTTCTGTACGGAATCCCCGCAAACTTTACAGAGCCGTAACCAGCAGGGCACCCTGTATATAATTGATTGTAATCGCCGGCAAAGTTTAGCGATCGCTGCAACTGATGACCGCCTGTAGTGGCCGACCGTGGCACAAGCGACGAGCGCCGAGCGATAATAAACACCATGTATAATGGGTGCCGTTCATTAAAAAAAAAGCTTGTGCCTTTATCCCCGATCGAGTTGGCAGAGTTAGTAAGTAAGTAACAGCTCTCTATTGTACTCGAATAGGACATCTACTAATATTGTAAAGAGGAAAGATTTGTATTTTTATTTATTTATTTTATTTATTTAACTTCATGTACCAAGAAAATGTACACATGGCGAACTTAATGCCTAAAGGCATTATCTACCAGTCAACCATTTTTGTATGTTTGTAACGCATAAACTTGAAATTTGCAGGACCGATTTTAAAAATTTTTTCACCAATACAAAGCTATAGTACCATTATACAACATCACTACATAGTATGAAACAAAGTCGCTTTCTCTGTCCCTATATCCCTATGTATGCTTAAATCTTTAAAACTACGCAACGGATTTTGATGCGGCTTTTTTTAATAGATAGAGTGATTCAAGAGGATGGTTTTAGTATAGCATTGCACCCGTGCGAAGTCAGGGCGGGTCGCTAGTCATTTATAAATTAAAAATTATCTAAGCGTTTGTGGTATCAACGATGAGCGAAAAGCGATTTTATAAGAAACATCCTGTATAAGAGACGATATCAGCATCACTGCAAAAGATGGCGTTTGATGTCGTAGAGTCAATGGTCGATATCGATAACTATCGGGCGATAACGAAACTGTATTTACGGTCTCTCTGTTATAGTTGACTTATTTACAGTTAGATAGCCACTAGCCTAACGCCATTTACCATTTCCAAGCCAAGTTGGAATCGCTTGGGATATTATAGCCCATACTTCCTTTTATAAGGAAGGGCCCATAGCTCAAAAGTGAGCTGGGACGGGTTGATGATGATTTTACTGTTACTTACTTTAGTCTCGTTATATTACGCTTTGTGTTGATGAATAAACGTCTTATTTATTTATTTTAACTCTCGTAGTTTCCGTTTTTGTCGGAATACGGGAATAAAGTATAGCATGTTACTCAGGGATAGTGTCTTTCCATTGGTGAAAGAATTTTTATAATAAGTCCAGTAGTTTTTGAGTTCATTCGTTACAAATGTAGATTTATGGGGGATCTTTTTGGTTGTCTAGGACTCTAGGTAATGCAGTTTGTTTGAGATCTCGTAGATGATCGCATAAAATCATTGTTTGAAATCAAGTTTAATGCAGTTCAGTTAGACCTTATATTATCACAAAACCGTAATGGAAGTCACAGACAAGTCAATACTACGTAGATCGCTCATAAATCAAATTTCGTTTGAAACTGAAACCATAAGTTTCAGTGATGCAGAGACCGCATAGCATTAGTATTCTGTACCACTGCTCTAACTGCCGAACTTTAAATATCATTTGCTAATAGCTCGAGGGTTCTACCCTACGGATCCTTTATCTATATAGTCGGCATTAAATCAAAATCGAGGAAACAATGGTTTATGTTTCTATTAGATAGCGTCCATGTTTCTTTACTTATTCTATTTAGCAGCCGTACCATCTAACTTTCATAACTGGATATGCAAGGTAATTTTAAATTAAGTGCAAATAATTATAGGGTAGATAAAAAAAAAAATAAGGAACTATTTTGGTGTTGATTTTTATTTCGCCTACTCTACTTTACTAGATAACATCGATTATTACAAAAATAATATAAATAATCTAAGAGGCTGTAGATGACGTCATTCGCATTCCTTCATCATCATTGTCAATCCGTAACAGCCTACTGCTGAGCTAAGGGTCTTTCCTCACACATGAGGAAGTATGGGTTTTAATCTCCCACGCGAGCCCACCGCGGATTGGGAGATGGTGTTAAGCTAGTGGCCACTTAACAGTCAGAATTTTTCAAGCCACCCAAGGGTATCTGACATGATTCACTCCTTAACTATTGTATATACGTCTCGTCCTATTTTTACATGTAGCAAACGGTACGTAGGTATATAGCCGAGCTGAATTGGTCCGTACGTTGACCCCGTTTCATTAGCGTACATAGTAGCGTAGTAAATGGCGTACTTGCGATTGCACAAGGTATTTCTTTTTCGTAATCTTTTCTCTCTTTGTTTATATTTCGATATTCGACTGGCTTGTTGGGTCAGTTAGTGACCCTGCCGTCTGAGCAAGAGGTCCTGGGTTCGTTTCCCATTCGGGGCCAAGATTTTTGTGCAGGAACATATCTGTTAGCTGCGTATCCTGGGTGTTTTAGTAGCTATTGTACAGGCTCTACCTAGTTTGGGAATAAATAACCGTGTGTGAATTGTGTCCCAAAAAATATTTATCATTATAAAGGACTAGCTATTCCGTGCGATAGTCCGTCCCGTTCCCGTGGGAAAATTTTTAGCCCACGTTACTCCCACAAAAGTAGGCTATCCATTATTGATAGATTTTTTAAATCGCAAGCTGCATACAAAAATAAAAATCTTTCCTTTTTATAATAATACTCGTAATGTAGAAAGATTGTAAGGTACCTCTATAAATTGTTTACGTTCAGTGTTTATTTCCCAAAATATTCCTGTCCCAGAATATTTCTTTCTCGAACAATAATGTTCCCAGAATTTAACATTCCTAAAATATAAAATTGTTCCAATACACTGCCATTTTAGGGGCGGTGGACTAAACAGAGTTATAACTGAAAAACTAAAGCTAGCATTACATAGGATCGGCGATGTCGTGTCGCGACGAAAGCCTATCGGTTTAATACATTAAGTATGGTAAAAACTACACTTGAACCGCCTTGTGTTTCGTGACGAAAGTGTATAATTTTCTGTGTAACTAGTAAATTTACTAAACAAATATCGCAACGACATAACGACTAGGCTCAATGTATTTCTAACTTAATTGGGATGTATGGGTGTGCGTTATTTATGTTACATGTCCACACGTTGGTATTGGGAACACGTCAGATTCAGTTTACAAATATTTAAATTTCGAATTCCAGAATATTCGAATGGCCGTCACCGCGTTGATTGGCAATACAAACTCTGATTGGTCGAGCGGCTGTCAACTCGACCGAAATTGAATCGATTACGCAGAAAGCACCTCGCCTAATCGCCGGTTGCAGTTTTATGGAACGGAACGCATGGTGATTGAATGCCAATTTGGGGCAATGACCTCTTTAATAAAACACTATACGTACAGATACAGCTCCACAACGTATACCATTACAATATTAGCAAAAACATACGTGAATATTTATCAGAACAGCGGAGTGTAAAAACTTACTGGGGTTGGCTCCCAGTAAGTTTTTACACTCCGCCAATTCTACTAAATATCAACGGTTATACTCGTAGTTGGATGACAACGACATATCAATGGTCAGTCAATGGTGTTATTTTGGCACTTTTCAGAGCAAATAACACCATCGACTGACCATTGACATGTCATTGTAATCCAACTGTAACCGTTGACATTTAGTGGAATTGGCCCCTGGTCACCACCAGTTGTCACTTTTAAAAATGTAATAGTGGAAAGTAGGTATTTTCAAAAATGGAATATCTTTGCCGACACCTTCGAGTGTGAGACGTGAGTGGGGCTGCCATCCGTCCGGAATTCCCCGGATTTGTCCTAGTTTGAAGGGCGTCCGGGGGACGTCCGGCAGGGGTTTGTTGTCAGGGGAAATCCATTTTTTTATAGATAAATAGACGAAAGAAAGAAACTCGTTAAACATACACACGGTTTCTTCTCTGATCAAAATCAGGTATAGTTTCAAGGACCTGAGTTGTTCCGACTTTCGGGAAGACTAAAAATACCAAAATAAGTAAAAAAAAATGATCTCGTTAAAATTAAATCTTTTGGCAGTTACCTACATAAGTTCTTTTAATTAATAATCAACAAATATTATAGGGATTTGTCTACCTAACTAGATGACTGAAAATATCATTGAAGTAGTTAATTTTAAAATAATAAAGTATTATAATAATTTCTGGAAACAGTATTTCATTTTATTAACAATGTCTATTATTGTTGCGGTTACATACGTACTTCATTCGATTGTAATAACAAGTTGCATAGAAAAATAAAAAAAACACAACGATGTTTTTATTTTTGTAGCAAAAAATATTTTTCATAGGTGTCCGGGGAAAAACCCATATTTCGCCCAAATGTCCGGGATTTTTGCCGTGTTTATCCGGCGTCGGCAATTTAGGTGATGGCAGCCCTAGACGTGAGTGACCGAAAGAGTTTTCCAAAATAAATAATTACAAAAGCTCCACCAGGCATAAACTAATATAGATTGAAAAACTTCTTACTTACGCAATCCTGCCAATCACGCTTGTGATCATTCTGACCTTCTGACGTCACTAAGTTGGTTGTTAATATCCCAAAAATATTTTAATAGTTACATAAAAATTAAAACTGTCGAATAAGCTAACATATTTTTAACACCGCTATTATCAAAAATCTCCGTATAAAATACCGCATTGAAAATTGAGACGTATTGTTAAAGGCACACATTTCGAGCTGTACCTACAATATAGTCTCAAGGTCCGCCATTACGGCTTTCCGGGAATGGTTCCAGTCCCGGAGTCCCGCGGTCCCGGAAAGTCGTAGGAATTCCCGGAATTGCTGGCTTCAGAACATTCTCTTTTATCTTGAGTCTTATATAACTTATGCACTGGTATTTATTATTCATTGAATTTTATATGCCAAGAGTAAAGGTTGAAAAAGGTAGCAGATCATGTCATTATTTCATTGAATGAGATATCACTCAATAAATGAGATATCAACATTTCATTTGCTAGCTTTAGCATGCAGCTTCGGTAGCGTTGCGAAATAAAATGTAGCATAATTCACTTCCAAGACCTCCGACTAGCTCTATGTAAAAATCACGTCTATCTGTGTGTGAAATAAGAACTGACCAAGAAATATAATAATTTTAACATGAATATGAGGAGCCTGCTGATGTCTCAACTATCCGATCTACGTGACTACTAAATAAAACTCAACTGAACGTAATAGATATACGACAGAATTTTGTATATTGTATATTGCAGTTTGAATTATAAATAAAGATCTTTATATCTTCCAACTATATATCATATCACAACTATATATCATATCGGCCGTTCACTGTATTAAATTCACGCGTATATCTAAGATTCTAAAGTAGATTTTTAAATGTTACTGAATTAGCCGCTTCGCTGCCTCTACGCTTGGCCCAAGAGACTCGAAGAGAATCTACCGCAGAGCTGGTAGATACGAGTACAGTGCCGGTCTCAGGCAAGTTCTGGCGTAGACCCGGGTCCAAAAGATAGTACGTACGATATTATGTAATCCATAGCATCGCAACAATGGCGACCCGGATTTTTTTTTATTATTAATAATGGGCTTACTCTTGACATCAGACTAGCCCGAAGGCAAAGACGGGGCCTACAATTAGACGAGCCCAGAAGATGTCTGTTCACTCAAGTCTTAAAGGCTAACGGGTTATATGAACTCGGAAATACGACGCCGTCACTTATAATGATGCTGAGATTTTTTCACATACCGAATAGGGTACTTTACAATAACGAAATTAAATTGAGAGTAATTCAGCATTCAACAAAAAGCTTTCTCTCAAAAAAAAAGCTTTTTTAAATTTTCATTTTACATTTTATAATTATAGCAAGTTTCAAAACAATAAAACATTAAAAAAATATCATAATTTAATACTAGAAACGATAACTCATAGTTAAGTGTACAGTAGATTTACTATAATGAATTTACGTTTTGACATAATAATAGTTATCTACCTAATTGGGACAAACTAACAGAGAAATTGACATGACAGAACTATTAAAGTTAGTAAGAACCTTAGAACGTAAGAACACATTTTTTTCGACTAAAAGCGCCCTCTTCAGTTTGGCGCCCGTAGCGCCCCCTAGATATATAACAGGCCCGGCCCTGGATAGACACCACACATACTGCATAATTTATGCGCGGGCTTGCGGTTTCCACGATGTTTTCCTTCACCACCGACCTAAGTAAGTCTGTCCGTACGTAAGTTTTGAAATGAAAAGTTACATAATCTGAAGACTGCCTTGCGTCTTGCCTTAAATTTGTGTGAGTTGTAAAATTTGTATTGTCCGAACGTTTGAATTTAACGAATGAGCGAACGTTCTTGCTTGTTTCGGAAGGCACGTTGAATGGTTCCTTCACTGACGTGCTAGTGATAAATTTGTACTTTTTTGACGTGATAACGTATTATAGATTGGTAAATGTGTGACACATGAAAAAGTGTGACATTCTACCTGAGCCGAGCGCGCAAGCTAGAGCTCGGAACATGCGATAGAAAGGCACGATCTGCCTAAGCATTGCTTGTGACGCATCTATCTCTCTTCCATTCCAGTATGCAATTTTTTATCAATGTTTTCTTTTGACGTTATCACGTAAAATTGTCGTCCATAAACCGACTTTACAACATTTTTTTTTCCTCTTGGGTGCATGCCCTCACCAGGATTTGAACCCGAGCCGCACGGATCAGAGGCGCGCTCTATAACCACAGGGCTATTGCTAGAAAATAACAAAACCAACAATTCATTACAAAATCCAAACAAGGCTTGTCAAGAGTTAACATACTCGTAGTTCTATATTCAAGGTCCTTAACCCCTGAATGGCTGTGTCGTGTAATCACAGCGTCTCCGATGGCGGCGCGGATGTGGGTCGCTCAGATAAGGGCGCTTTGTCCCGGCGTAAATATAAATTGCGCCATAAATGTCAAATGGACACAATTGCTCGGCGGGGCCGTGATTTCGACTGATTCGCGCCCGGAGGCCCAATACGACGCTTTTAAGTTTTAAGTAGACGCGGAAATGTGGGGTCGTATTTTGCGCAGCAGTCGCAGGGTTATTCGTTGTCGTAATGTGTTCACATGCGAGCTTTATTGCCACAATTGCCGACGCACATTATAGTGAAGAATAAGCCCGTAGTCACAAGTACTTTACATGAAAAAATAAATCTATGTCTTTTTACAAGTATTATTCGGTTTCCGAAACATAACAGGTGTAACTTATGTTAGCACAATGTACAGTCAACAAAGTTGTTAGTGTTAATGGCCAAAAATTAAGATTCACTTTTCTTTTAAAGCCTTAAATGTATTTATAGTATTTTTTTGGTAAAATTATAGGGATCAAAGATACCTTTCGAAATAAACATTAATCAATAAGATTTATTTATGACTTCCCCAGAAAAATGAATTCTTAGTTACTGGCCATGTAACCCTAACAACTTTGTTGACTGTACCATTATTGGTACATTGTGCTAATATGACTTTATGCTAATGGGACTTTTTGCGAAAGTGACAAAATGTGAATATGACTTTGCGAATGGGACATTTTGCAAATAGGACGTTTCGCGAATAGAAATTTTTTTTCGGTGGGACGTTATGCGAATGGGACGCGGCCGGATGGGGTGCTGTTACGCATGTGGGTTTCCTCACAATGTTTTCCTTCGCCTTCGAGCTGTTGATAAATATGGACGTAGGAATTTTTAAAATCGGTTCTGCGCGGTTTCACCCGCGTAGTTCCCGTTCCCGTGGGAACATGGGAATACAATATAACCTATTTTACTCAGGGATATAGTAGCTTTACATCGGCGAAAGAATTTTTAAAATCGGTCTAGTCGTTTTTGAGTTTATTCGTTACAAACATACCAAAATACAAATCTTTCCTCTTTATAATATTAGTGTAGATGTAGATAGTGTAGAAGAAGCTGACTGACTGATCGATCAACGCTCACCCGAAACAGATGGGTCTACAGGTATGGAATTTTGCACTTAAATGATGAATGTGAGCATTTATTAACCTTTTAATTCCCATAGGAATGGGAATAAACAGGACCTGCAACGCCGCTGTGAACCCGCTAGTACTCTTATAAATACTTTGTAGGAACACATTTACAGTCAAGGGCACATGAAGCTTTACACTGAACTTGTAGTGCGAGTCTAAGTCAAAGTCAAATGCATTTATTTTCAGTAGGTATTGAATAATACTCTTAGAGAAGTCAATAGTTTATAATAACAAGGCACTCTAAACTCGTCCATGAAGATTGGCTAAATGTAAACAGCAGCCCATCTCCACCGACGAGTTGCTGGTTCCAATGCAGTACCCCGAGAAGAGCCAGCAAGAAACTCTAGGGCAGCTCTTTTTAATCTCATGTCTGACCTCTAAGGTGAGAGGAATAAGAACCACGACTTCTTGACTCTATCTGCCATAGCGCTTACGCTGCATACTGATACTCATGTCACAAAGTACATGTAATTTACACAACAAAGTACAAGTTTTGGACAATATAATCGAAAGATTCGTGAACCGCATTTAGACTTTTCTTGCAACACCCTCGTTCTGAAGCGAACACTATAACAATGATAACTTTACAGGAGTTCATTAACAACTTTTTTAAGTACATCCGAAACCGGTCCTCATGCAAGAACGACGGGCGCACCAATAGGAATATCGCTGCATAAATAACTAGTTACTAGGGATGTAAAAAAATAATCGATTTTTAAAATAATCGATTATTTTTTTGAAATAATCGATTTTTAATAATCGATTTCTCAAATAAAAATAATCGATTTTTAATTAATCGATTATATAAATTACGCGTTTTAATCGATTTTTTATAAACAGCGCCATCTATGCGGTAGATGAACCTTAACGTTGTAATGAAGCTTATTACTTATCGTTTCATTTTATTTTAATACTAAGAGTACTCTTATTTTTTATTATTTTTCGTCTTTTGACTGTATAAACTTAAAAAATAAAGAAAGATTTGCTTATTATTTTAGTTTTTGAGACCATAAAAGTCGTTTGAAAAAAGAAAAAAAAAGTTTTTTTGATTCTCGTTTTTTAAGTATTTTATTTACTACTAGTCAAATGTTAAAGAGGACTGGACATTTCTAACACTAAATTATTTTTAATTATTTTATTGTTTAAATTTAAAGATAATCGAAATTTTATTTTGTTATTTCTTTATGCATATTATTTTATTTCATTTTTAATCTGTTAAAATGTTAATATGAATCTCTTAGGATTTTATTATTAAAAAAATATGAAAAGATATGCTTTTCTATATATTTTATATATTTTTGAATATGTATTAGAAAAAAATCGATTTTTTAGAATAATCGATTATTTTCAATATTAATCGATTTTTAAAAAATCGATTAATTTTGAAGAAAGAAAAATCGATTATTTTCGTTGAATCTTACATCCCTACTAGTTACATCAAAGCGAAATGCTACCTCACCTAACTCCAGTAAACATACAAGCTATTTACCAGGTAACTTGGTAAACAATGCAACTAATTACGCAACGAATAAAGCGCAGCACACACGTGCGCGGAATGGCTTGAGCCATGCGGGAATACGCGGCTTTAAAGATGTGGGCACACCTGGCCCGGTTGAAAGTGTTCTTAATTGGTTTTTGGTTCAAGCGAAGACTGACCTCAATTTTTCGATCTAATATAAGAACAGATACCTACACAATAACATCTCTAAAATGGCGGGAAAAAATGTGCAGTCAAAGTAAAAATGTTTTATTTATGCACCATCTCAAAATCCGCAGTGGGCTCGCGTGGGAAATTATCGCTCATACTTCCTCGTGTGAGGAAAATACCCTTAGCAGCAGTGGGCTGTTACAGGTTGATGATGATGAGACTTCATAAAGGCGTCAACGAACGAAGGAAGCAAGACTCAAAAAACACTGTTTTAAGCTCGTTTTAAGAGATGGTGGTAGGCACATTGACAGCCACGCCCGGTGTGCGTCCAGCCTCGCTCCCCTCGCGACATTTTTCGACGCATTAGAGCGACGACTATAAAACTTTATTTACGACCCGGTATGAATGTGCGCCCTTTTTATTATGTTAATTCTGCGGCGCGTTTCGAGCGATTGTGCGGAGGCTCTAATTTACGATCCGTCGCCGACAGCGCCCTCGGCCATTGATGGAGATACCCAGGGAATATTTCCCGTAATCCGGGACGTGTAAACAAACGTCACCGTCTCTGTGAGGTGGTAAAGGTCTCGCACAGCAGAAAAATTAGCATTCAAATATGGGCTTAAGCTTCTACGCAGTAAATACACTTTACAGTGACAGCATAAAATAGCATAATATGTGCGGTAAGCGAGCTAGCTGCAAGCGAGCTGTCCACGCGCTGTAAATGCGTACGAGGAAGCGTCACCCGAGGTCTCCCACATTCTAGAAACATATACCGACCTGTATTGCTTGATCCACGCTCTATATAAAATCGCTAGAGCGATATTTACCTGAGGAAAGTTTTTTTTTGTGTGTTTGTTTTTGTAATGAATAGGTTCCGAAACTACTGGACAGATACCAACGAAAAGCTTTCTTGTCTAGGAGTAACATGGGCTATAATTTTCTTACTCATACGGGTGTTACGCAAGTAAATAGTGAAGAAGACGGTAATCTTTCTGCTAGCCGTCGGTTGTCTGCAAGCTATCAGTGCATGGACAGCGCGGTGCCCGTGCGGTGTCGTATAAGTGAGTTACGCCCTTATCACCCTTAGCCGCTCTTTTCAGCACAATGAATTATTGATCTATAATTTTATGTCCATCTGCACGGGACCGTAATCTTTTGTATGTAATTTTATGACCACCTATTTTGCGTCACGCGTAATACGGTGTGCTGAGTCGGATTTAACGGTTATAAATATGAATGAGCGGAGGTGTGCCGAAATATAAATTCGTATGTTCATCCCTAAAATGCTTCGTCATGTATTTTAGCAAACTCGTTTCGTACATAATTCCGTAAGGTTGGAGATACAAGGTAAAAGAAAAGCGAAGGTTTTTCTTTGATGTTTAAAAGGAAAACAGCTAAACATAGCTGTACACTGTATATGTACAGAGCGGAATAATTCCATTATCGTCGTACACGCACTCTTTTTGACACGTCCTTTGAGCGAAGACTATTTATTAACCTTAATAATGTCTTTTAGCGAACGTTATTTGTGAAGTTCGGTGCTAATTTGATTAGGCTACAGAAGAGACATGTGTATTAATTTGTAAAAAAAACACGGGTTGCACTCCGGGAGTGCCGGCAGAAGTGAAAACTTGATTATCGATTTCGGTGTTACAACACTACTCTCGTACCGTCTTACGGTTTTTCGATCAGCACACGTGACCTGACGCGAGTTTCACAGTTTTTACCCATCCCACAAAAGTGCTCAACGCCGCTAAAGAAGTTTTCTCTTTAAAAACTGGACTGCTTGTAAAACGCACTGGATATCTTGTAAAAACATTACCCATATTTGGGTGGAGTCGCTTTAAATAACACATTATCTTTAGTAAATATTATAAAAATGGGAAACGAAAAGTTTAGCCTTCTGATGGAAAATGAATCATTGTCATGTTATTAAGACTCACTTATTAAAATCCACTTCATTTACAAAAATTCCAGAAAGTAAATTCAGTGATGCTAATTCATTTTTCGGAAAAATTAAATACATTTTAAAAATAGCTGAAATCGATTAAGTAGTCGATACTGAACAAATAATAATAATAATAATATAATCTCACGCCTTTCATCCCCGAGGGGGTAGGCAGAAGTATTCCATTACTGGATATACCCACATTTCACGAGATACATTGGACCCCTAAACGTGATAGGTGGTGAGCCCATCGCCGGACCGGGTCTATTTACACATGTCTCAGAATTAATTCTGAGACCTGCGGGTTTCCTCACGATGTTTTCCTTCACCGTCGAGCTAGTGATAAATATGTACGTAAGTTTTGAAAATCTCATTGGTACATGCCAGGATTCGAACCCGAGCCTCACTGATTTTCGGCCGGCTCTTTAACCGTCCGGGCTATCAGTGCTCACTCAAACTAATTTCAGGAATTGCGATTATTCTGTTACATATTGAATAATAACTGACTGACTGAATGATTTATCAACGCACAGCCGAAACCAATAACTCTAGAACCACTTTAAACATTTTGCACAAATGTTTAAAGTGCGCACTACGGAGGGACCTTTGGAAATACAGAAGGAAACGGTAACAAACGGATCCAACGATCTAACGCATCTGGTCCAGCAACGCTAGTAATCAGATATCGAAATTACAGATTTAATTTTAAATCCAAAGGTAACGTTTACATTCGTGTTACCCTCGCGGTAACACCAGCTCTATATTCACAACAGGAACGAGCTTTCCTGGAATTGCGCCCGGTGCATTCTCCCGGAAAGTAATCGCGGCCCGGGGCTGGTGCATCTCTAATTTGTGCATCGAATAGCACTCTCGTTTCACACTCGCTACAATACTCAGTCGATACCGTCCTGTGTCTATAATTTATTGGGCAGACAGGGACGTAGTCAGATTTTATATAATGTCTCCTATTCAAAAGAACACTTAGGTTCTTGCTCTCCGGTTAATAATAATAAATAATCTCACGCATTTTAATCCCCGAGGGGGTACAGTCAAGAGCAAGTCAAGCTTGACACTACCAGTTGAAGCTGAGCTCTGATTTATACTGCGCGCCATAGAATACAGGGTCGGGTCAAAGTCCAAAGTGTCAAGCTTAGCGTGCTCTTGACTGTACTCAGAGGTATTCCATTTCTGAAAATACTTATTCACGACAATATTCGACCCCTAAACGTGATAGGTGGTGAGCCCATCGCCGGACCGGGACAGTTACCATGCCTCAGAACTAATTCTAAGACCTGCGGATTTCTTCACGATGTTTTCCTGCACCGTCGAGCTAGTGATGAATATGTACGTTTTGAAAAACTCTTTTGGTACATGCCAGGATTTGAACCTGAGCCTCACTGATTTATCATCATGAAAAGCGGGCTCCCTAACCGTAAGGCTGTGCTCTCCAGTTAGCAGGCTATGTAAATCTGTTAGTGCAGGCAGCGAAATGATGAAGCAATGTCTCTGAATTGGTAATGATTTTTTTTTATTGATTTGGCATAGAATAGGCCATGAAAATATATTGAGTGTTTTGGCAAAAAAAAATGTGGGGGACGGTTATTGGTTCTCTATATTTATTCAGTCGTCAAAACTTTATTTGCACGCATTGCGTATAAGAATGTTTTGCAATTTGTATGCTGCGAAACTTTTCTTCAAACAGAATAGAAAACTATCCAAACGTCGAAACCAAAACATCCGACTACGATAATGCCTAATTCGCAGAATAAGCAATTCAGAAAACGCCCGATTCACAGGAATTCCAATTTTCAATAAGTTTGCATAAGCTGTTTTCGCGTGGCCTCACGTATTTCCTTGTTACATCCCTGCTGTACCGCCTTTAGTTGCTAACTTCACTCATTTGTAAGTCGTGCACTAATGAAATTGGGGACGCGGGATGCCTGACACATTTGGAAGTGGGATCAGCTGAACTAAGAGATACGACATTTAGTTATTGAGATGGTTTGCAAAACTTAATTCATTATTATTAACCCGTAACAGTTGCACTTTAAGTTTTGAGATTGATTGCCATTTTGAAAATCGAGGTATCGTTCGAATCATCTTCATCTCCAGATTATTGTAGGTTACATTTTTACCCGACTCACCCAAAAAGGTAACCTTTGAAGTGCCTTTAGACGCAGTTGCTTTTTTGTGTTTCAATAATATATTTATTTTTGAAAGGAGAATCATCAGCTACACGTTACAAAATCTAATAAACTTATTTATTAATGTATTTATTGATTCAAGATAATATTTCAAATAAACTATATAGGTAGATTCTTTTTTCTACAAATTCGGTCTGTTTCCCCGCCAATTTTTGTCCCCCGCATCCCGCTTTTCCTCTAACTCAGCGTCCATTCCCTTGCATTACTATTATACCTAAAATAGATACCAATGACTTACGCAAATAAATACTTAAGTACACCTCTTAAGAATATTTAAGTAACTTCTCATCTCGAGCCAAAAAACAAACGGCTATAGGTTTTATGATACATTAAGGCAGTGTGTACACTATACGAGAATGGACGCTAAGCACAGAAAAGAATGGGCTTACAACGTTTACAGCTCGAGGCTTAAAAGGTCCATAACCGTAATGTTCCGCACACTTTGCGGGTACATCGCGTAATCCAGGGTATTTATAAAGGAACATCGTAATTTATATGAAGAACATCGTAATTTATATGAAGTTGATGTAAATTTAATAATGTAGGCTATGCTTAATTTTACAAGATGTTTTCGAAATTTCGAGGCTTTGGTAATAAATTAGTTTTTGAATGGGTTCATGAGGAAAGTAAATAAGCTTATTAGAAAACGTTGTGTTATACAAGATTCTTATTAGACAACTATATAAGGTTGTTGTGAATGGGCGGTTCGGTAGAGGAGATGTACTTAGATCGGCCAGATGCTCTATTGCTTGTTTAAAAGTTTATTGTAATCAGAATCGTCTTTATTTGACACTAGCTTTTACCCACGGCTACGCTCGAGCACGTTTGTTTCACCCTCTTAGGGGTTGAATTTTACAAAATCCTTTCTTAGTGGATGCCTACACTGTATAAGCTATCTATGTGCAAAATTTCAAGTCTCTAGACCCAGCGGTTGAGGCTGTGCGTTGATATATCACCAATCAGTCAGTCAGTTTATCATTTTATATAAATATAGATTCATACGCGCCCAGCGCTAGCTATAAATACACTGATGGTAATGACAGTTGTACGTCAAAAGCAATGTACTTCAAAATGAAGCAGATTAAGATTACAGTTGTCAGTTGTTACAATACGACGCCGGTTCGACGATGTATTGAAGAAAAGCTAGATAAAGAGTACCCGAAACCGACGAGAATGCATGAGTCGTTTGACGGATATTGGTTCTACCAAGTTACAATAATTTACATTTATATTTTACAAACTACAATGCCTAATTCCCTACATAAGCCAGTTAAATCAGCATTTAGTCAAGCCTCCTAAACGCACTGACGGCTTATACACACAATGGCTGTCTCAGCATCCGCTGAGTTCCTCACAACAGAAAATCTCCGGTTAGTCAACTGTCAGATCAAGCCACGACCCGAAATGGCTTGAGGCAACGTCGACGCAACGTCGCTTATTGTTTCATACAATGGGCTTTTCCTGGATTTCTGTCACATCCAATCCGTCAATATGTTGCCAAACAATGGTCCGGGACCGTTACAAATGCGGAAGTAACGTTTAATCCTCTTAGGGCAGACACGCCGTGACACGGGCTTACATGGACGCTGTCCTGAATGTGGCCTGAGATAACGAGCTGCAGGACAGGGCCGGATGCAGGATGGAAAGGGGGGTCCACTGCTTATAGGATTTTATGCGACCCAATTCACACACGGCTATTCAGTCCCTAGTTTGAGACAAAGCCTCTACTATTGGTACTAAATAACAGATAAACACACTTAAATAAATAAATAAACACCCAGACACGAAGCCAACAGACATGTTCATGGACACAAAAGTTGCATGGCTGTATGTTAAAACACAGTTTTTTAACTTGTTCGACGGCCGATGTTCTCCAAACATATTGTAACCCTTAAAACTAGCTAAAATAGGATCACAAATTTGTAAACATTTATATTAATAAAGAGTATTATATTATTATACTCTTTATTTATTTTAGGTCTTATTTTAGGTTTTTTACAATATGTATTATTATTATGGATCGAACCCACGACCTCTGACTCAGAGGGCAGGACTACCAACCGAGCCAACAGGCCCTTCATTTAGACCAATATGGATAGTGCAATTTATTTACCTACTTGTGGCCTCTCCCAATACCCCTTAATAGGGCCCTGTTCCAGTTTTCCAGTTCACGGAACCAGAATAGAGTTTAGTTACATATTTCTGTTTAGTAAAACGAGAATCGCCGGGGGAGTTTCGCGGCGTTATATTATATTGCTGTTTGCCAGAATTGCCGATTAATTCTGTTTTGTTACCGCAGTTTGCTGGACTCCTGTACTATTTACTATAACCAGAAAACACTGCTATGTAATAAACTAGTTGTTCCGCGCAGTTTCCCCCGCCTAGTTCCCGTTCATGTGGGAATACGGGGATAAAATATATCCTATATTACTCCCTGATAATGAGTAGCTTTCTATTGGTAAAATAATTTTTAAAATCGGTTTCGTAGTTTCGGAGCCTATTCAATTACAAAGAAAGAATTTTTTGTTTAGTAGTTAAAAGTATTTATTGTTAAAACAATGTCAAACAATTTAATACAACCGAACAGACGTTGTCCTACCACAGACAACAGGAACCTATCGAATCCAATATGGAATCTTAACCATTCAGGGACCCACTCAAACGCACACAACATCATTCATCGAAATCGTTCCTGCCACTTTTAAGACTTTTCCAGACTAGCACGCCAATTTATTTTTTAATATAACATACACAAGCATACAAATTATAATAATCTGTAATTGAATTTACATATTAGCTAAAATACGCCCAATGTTAACCCAGACTGCGCTCGGCCCTATAAATAGACCAATACCTATACAGAGACATTTACATTAAGTATTATTAGGGTTTGCTCGAATCGCCAATTAATCCTATATTGTTACTCTCGTGTAAGTTTTATTCCTAACCAGAAAATACATTGAAATTACCAACGTTAATAATATTATACGAAATACGTCCAATGTTAACCCTTACAGCGCCGCAGAGCCAGACTGCACCGGTCGCTCCAGCCCTATAGATATACCGATACCCGGACAGAGACGTTATCCGTGTTGAGTGACGGGCGTGCGGGCCGATCGATCCGGCGGCCGCCGTAACTCACCCACTGCTGTAATTGCAAGCGTGAACAACTAATGGCGGCCCGGACCGCTGGTTAATGGCCCGTACGGGTTTCATTACAGACCGCTTTCCCCGATGCCAAAATTTTAATCTGAAAAAGTACTCCGGAAAATTCTGCGCCTCCAGTCGCCGTAAGGAATCCGGACTCTTAAGTGCCCCGGTATTTTCCTTCCTAATGGACCTTAAACAGCTTTTAGGGGATCGTTTAGTGCTTCATTCGTCGGCAGCGTTAACGATGTAGAAACGATAAGTTTTAGCGTAAACGTGATGTGGCGTTGTTGCTTTATGACATGATGTATTTTGATTTTTTTGTGATCTCGCCGAGGGGTTACGAGTCGTTACTACTTAGCACCTTACTGAGTGAAAACAAGGTTTATTTTGGAATGATTTTTTTAAATGAATATACTACTCTTACAGATGTCTCAGTACATAGATAATATTGATAGCTGCAGGCCACATTTCCAACAACACAAAATTCTTACACTGCCGTCGCTATACATCTTGGAACTTTGTAAATTTGTTCGTTAATATCCAAATATATACAAAAAAAAAGATTTAAATTTAAAATACACCTTCCGTCGTGATAATAGATTAATATTGCCAATATCCCGATTAACACTGCACTCATCTAGTCCCTATAATATGTCAATTAAAATATATAATAAACTGCCAGAAATGATAAAAAACGAAATAAGTGATAAAAAATTTGTAACTAACTTAAAGAAATACTATATAAGAATGCTACTATTCTATAGCTGAGTTTTTAAACGATAAAATGTAAGGCTTACTTAAGTAGATACTAGTATGTAAAATTGTTGTTTTTTATTTTTTTTGTTTAAATTTTTGTTCTTATAAGTATATTGTATTTAGATTATTTCTTGAAAAGCCCCCCACTCTTTTTTGCTGTGCCCTTCAGGGTCCATAATGACCCCCTATTTGTATGATATTTCATTATGGTGCAATAAAATTATTAAGTACTAGCGGATGCCCCGCGGCGTTGCCCGCGCGGATTCCGTTTATTCCCGTTCCCGTGGGAATTTCCGAAAATCCCTTCATAGTGGTTGCCTACGACATATTTAAGATACCTACATACCATATTTCAAATAGCGGGTGCCCAGCGGCGTTTTCCCGCTTGGATTTAGTTTATTCCCGTTCCCGTGGGAATTTGCAAAAATCCCTTCATACCAATTTCCTATGACATATCAGACACCTTCATACCATTTTTCAAGTTTCTAGGTGTAATCGTTTCGGAGTAGTACGTATTTCTCTTTTTAACCAGTTTTTATATTTTCCCGTGGGAATGAGATATTTTCCTGGAATAAAAAGTACCCTAGATGTTGACCCGGGTACTCAGTTATCTCCATACCAAATTTCATCAAAATCCGTCCAGTAGTTTTTGAGTGATGCGTGCACAACCAGACAGACAGACAGACAGACAGACAGACAGACAAAAAATCCAAAAATTGGTGTTTCGGTATCTATATCGATAACTATATACACTACCGTTAAAATTTTCAAAAAATATTTAATGTACAGACACGGCCCCGTTAGAGTTTTATTATATGTATAGATATAGATTGAGTATTTTATTACAATTAGTATTAGATTCATTGTTGTGACATGTATATAAAAATATAAAATACCGATGACATTTCTCTAAAATGTTAGGTACATAGGATACTGCTAAGCCAAAAATATTCAACCGAAAATGTTGCTTAAAAATATACAGCGACCCAAGGGTTAAGCTCCACTAAAGGCCGTACCTATCCAAATCACGTGCGTCTGGAATCAATGACGCCGCTTAAAGATGCGTCGCGGTCGAGTGGTGTTAAGGGTTAGTTGCGTCCGAGACGAGCTCAGCCCTCGAAGGGGGAAGACTGAAGGCACGTATGTAAATACGCCCCGACCGACTTACAATCAGTTGGACGTCGGGGAAATAGAAATGAGAGAGTTGACATAGGACCACTCTATCTCCTCTTATTAAGGAACACTAGAATAGCAGGTGCATAGTGACGTGACCCGTGTCGATCTCGATTCCCTCCTGTAGGTATTCACGTGCGTACATGAAAAGTCACATTGTGGGAGTAAGATTACACGATCGGGTATAGGCTCTAACATGAGCGCCACGACATATGTGTTTGTCTCGCTCTTTCTCGTGCGAATACGAGACAAACGCACGAGATGAGCGTCAACAAAGTTTTGTCACGACATATCAGTGACACAAGTGTCTCTTTGCCTGCATCGAGACGCGACGCGCCACTGACTTTAATGCAGTATAGAACTTATTTACTAGATAAAAAGTACACATTTCATTGAAAGCCCGAAAGCTAATGGATACGTGTCGAACGCTGCACCGCACGTAGCGGAACGCGTTGCCGCTCCGTGTAAGTGAACCTTTAAATCCTTAATCTAGATACCCTTTAGGAAATGCACGAACTGGCAACATGCGCCTCCGAGCTGGCTGAGAGGGGGTCTAATCTAAGGAGAGGAATAGCTATATTGCCCTAGTACTAATTGATTTACTAAACCACTGACTGATCGAAGAAAAGCCGCTCTTCATCTCACTACACAAGTACATAATAATATACGTATTATACGCTAGCACAGGTATGTCATTCAATAGAAGTACTCTTTAGGTCTGTAGGAAGCACAAAAGTAACTAGTATAATTACGTACGGAAGTTTTAGAAAAACTCATCCATTTTAAGTCTTGCCTCGCACAATTTCTTTTTTTCGCAAGCAAGATTATTCCTGTCCCAGACCGTGGATTGTGGATTATTCGGAAATAATGAAGGAAAGTTTCGTAATCAAAGCACCACCCTTTTGTATTTACTTGGAATAAATAACCTTTGTGCTAGAAACTTGTGAGACAAAATGCTTGCGTTATTCATGTTATCACGTCCTTGTGGTTTTCCATTACTCCAACGTCAGATGTAGCCTTAAGCGTTTAGCTACTGTGTTTACGAAATTTCGACGTTAAAAGAACAAATTGCCGATTTGGACTAAAGACTTCTTTGTATCTATACACCCACCCCCTTACACAACACATCACATCTTTGAACGTAATCTTTTTAGACGCGCCTATTCCTCGAAATACCCACTTGCCTCCAGTGTATTTTTTGGGACCCTAAATGTGACAGGACACATGCCAGACCAGCGGGTTTCCGATGTTTTCCTTCACTGACGAGCTTTTGATAAATATATTATATAATATATAAATACCCTCTGTTTATATGAGCCTCCTTATACACTTACACTAGTAAAATATTTTAAAGAGATAAGATTTATATTTTTGCATGTTTGTAACGAATAAACTCAAAAACTACTGCACTGATTTAAAAAATTCTTTTACCAATGGAAAGCTGGCTTTTCTGGGAGGAACATGTGCTATAATTTTTCCATACTTTTTAATGGTGATGGTGATCAACCAAAACAAACGAACATCTACTAAATACGCCCCTACCTCATCCTTACTGCGGCCCTGTTTTATATTTAGTAGTGAATATTACGCATACATAAATTTACTACAGAACTTAGAAATGAGATAACGAACCAATGTCATGAACAGAATACGGTCAAAACGGTCGAACAGTCACAGAAGTTACGTTCAATGTAACTTAATAAATACTGCTAGGTATGCTTTGCAGCTTCGTGCGGGTTTGATTAGGGTTTGTTCCCACGGGAATTTTGCATCAGGTCGGGATAAAGAGTGGCCCATATCCTATGATAGTATAACACACGATCTACTATTGTAAGTTTGTTTTAATCTATCATCTACATACATTATATAGTTACTTACATACATTACGTTTTTTTCCCTAAACTAGTAAAGATACATTAGAAAGAAAGAAAGAAAATTATTTTTGAATTTGGTAAACTTAAAAACATTATTATATAATCTAAGATATTAAACTAATTATTTAAGATACCAAAAAGGGTCGCTACTCAGCATGTGCTGCAGCAGAAGACTGACAGCGCTGATCTTCCGTAGCGCCACAGTGCGTGCGCAAGGCAACTGCGCTTTTATTCCACACATTATACATAATAAACAAAAGCACACATTATGTGTACTCGTAATAGTTAAAACTATTATTATTAAACAGCTATACATATTTTATAGTAATAGTAACAATATAAGAAATAGTGACATTAAAATTGTTCACCTTAGACTGCTGTATGTATAGTATTATCGGAGTTTTTTATCAGGATATTGTGTAAACAAACCGGCCAAGTGTAAGTGGGACTCACACATAAAAACTATATTCAGCAAAAGGTGGTCGGTGGGATGTATTGTACCTTTAAGTTGTGACCTGTGAAAAAGGTACCCAACCAAATGAATTATCATTTAGGTATCTTAAATGTTTTTTTTTTGAAAACTGTCAAAATAACAAAAATGTTCTCTCATTCACTTCACCCAAGTCACGACTTCATTGGTTGGTACTAGGACTCAATAAGTAAATGCATCAATAAACGGAGTCGTAAAGTAAATCCGATACATAAAACTGTAACATTTGGCACAAGTCAGCTTACTCCAACTGCTAATTAAGTTAATGATGCTTTCAACTTACCCCCATCAAAGAATAGTTAACCCAACAATAACCGTTTGAACGGAAGCTCAACGTGGAGCTAACTCCAACCAATTTGCATACTGAATTTTATCATCGATTGCTTAATAGTCTTCAGTCGATTGAGATTTGATAGGTCGTTAAACTCCATCTTTTGTTACAAGAGCCCTGTTAGGCCTTGTTCCAATACGGTCTTTTTACGGCGTTTTAATCTTCATACATAGGGGCTACGGGTTTTTATGCCCGTCCAATAAAGTCTGATTAAACGCTCTCGTACATTTGGTCGTAAATTCGAGCATCGTCCACGTACCCGGAATTAAATTTCGTAATTTTGGCAGAAATTTGTTTGTTTTCAGGTCTCCGTTTTAGTACTTTTACAAAGTGTCCACGAAAAAATTTTTGTTTGAAGGTTGCTTTATAATAGGATCAATGGCAGAATGTCACATTTGCAAAATGTCACAGTCGCAAATTGTCAGTTTCGCAAATCTTAAATTTTCCATTCATTTTCATCATCATCATCATATCAGCCACCAGATGCCCACTGCTAGACATAGGCCTCCCCATAGTTCTCCATATCTACCGGAGCTGCGCCGCCCCCATCTATCAGTTCCACCATTCCTGTTGTTTCTAACAAAAACATAAAAATAAATTTAAAATCTAAAATATTTCTGCCAAAATTACATACATTAAAATTAAATCCATTATCACCTAAAAGAAGCAATCATTATTGAAAAACGACAATGAACGGTATAGTAAAAATAATTAAAACTTGACATTTGGAAATTCTGAAATTTTGCGTAAATGACATTCTGTGCCTGGTCCTGAAGATGTTACGTATTTATCTTCATTACACGGCGAACTTAATGCATCAATGTTATCTATTTTCATTGAGATTCTTCTCATCAAAGGACTGTTTCTTAGATACCAAATATACAGTAACATTCTCTATTCACGGTCTAATTACTCTCCATTATAACATTTATACCTTAGAAAACACTGACATGTCAATGGCTGTTAAGACTTAGGGCTATTGACTATTGTGTATAAGCTCTATTGATACATCCTCGCCCGAAGTTTAGACATAAAGGCGTTTTTAACTCAGCAAACCTAGTTTACGAGCTCGAAGTATGTTCTTAGTTTATAAAGCAATGAATAATCGTGACCAGTTGAATGGAGCGGAGCGGAAACGACTGCTTTTTAGGGATCCTTGCGAACGGGACCCTATTACTAAGCCTGTCCGTCCGTCTGTCTTGCAGTGCAGAATGTGTATCTCTATTGCCGTCTTTAAAGAGTAAAAAAAACTGACTTCAACTTATATGTTCTCATGGATGCCATTGTTTGGAACTGAACCAAATTGAAATGGGAAGCACCAGCTTTCTAATAAAAAAAAAAGAATAATCAAAATTGGTTTACCCGGTCGAAAGTTCTGAGGTAACATAAAAAAAAGATACAGTCGAATTGATAACCTCCTCCCTTTTTTAAGTCGTTACTGTTTTGAGGTCGGTTGATAAAATTGAAATTTAAAGTGTGGCCCCATACAATAAATGTTTTATTTTTGCGTTTATTTTGTAAAGGATAATAGAAAAAATATTATAGACGCTTTTATTATTCACGGGGAGCGTATCCCTATAGGATCTTTAAAAAAAATGAAAAGAAAGTTCAAAGTGTTTCTTGTCGTTTTTAATGTACGGTGGTACGAAACCATTCGTGGGCGAACTAAATCGCACTTGGCCGATTTTTTACGTTGCCAACTTTTGATTTAGAGGCGAGGTTGCCTTTTGTCATTTGCCGCCATCCGTTTTTCTAATTGGACTAGATGTACCGTGCAACGCTCGTTTACATAATTCCGGCGAGCCTCATTAGCGACGTACGTATTATGTAGTCATCTCTTTTATCGCTGTTCTCTTTATGTGGTCCTAGTCCATAGAAATTTCTTTCAGTATCTTTAATTTTCCGTAGTTTATTCCTTGTGACCGTTCTCTTTGTTTGTTTATCTCATCCTAATGGAGCTCGCAGCCCTGAAGTACCAGTGTTTTTTAACGATCACCCTGGTGAAGCAAAGTTGGGAGCGGTTAGTTAGTGAATGGGTTCTGTGCCCCGGTTGTCGTGGTGTTTTCCCACAATGGAAGTCGTTAAGCTATGTCAGATACCCTTGGATGGCATGAATAATTCGGACAGTTAAGGTAGCCACTAGCCTAACATCATCTCCCAATCCGCGGTGGGCTCGCGTGCGAGATTATAGCCCATACTTCCTCACCTATGAGGCAAGACCCTGTCTCCACCCACAGTGTATTGCAACAAAAACCCTGCGTCGCGTCGCCTACAGCGAACGTCACGCCGCCTACAGCATTTGTAACAGTCCACTGCCTTATAGCGTGCGCGTGACTCGTGACTAGTCGAACGCTTATGTCAATTCTTTTTTATTCGATTCGTGTTGACGTTTTACAAAGCTTGGCTAGGCTGTCGCTTGCAGTCGAGCTAGAAATACATTGCACCTGCATTGTGTAAAAACTTTCGCCATGACACTTCATGTTCATACCATAAAGATAATAAAAAAATAAGATAAAGAGATGCCCTTAAGTTTCTTGATTGCTTGCTTGCATTTGGTAGCAGCAACTAGTCGGTGGAGATGGGCTGCTGTTTACATTTAGCCAATCTTCATGTACAAGTTCAAAGTACCTTATTATTAGACCATTGACTTTTCTAAGTGTAATTATCAATTACTTACGGAAATAAAATACATTTTCATTTTCATACTAAACCGATAGGCTCTCGTGGCGTGACATACAACGGCAATGTAGCTCTAGCTTCACGTCACGCGACGGCAGCATTCGACGTCGTAATAACTTAACGTCGACGTTGAGACGGAAAACGAGTTTTGTTCGAGCTTAACGTAAGCGGTGCCGCGACAAACTTACAATTTTCTTTCATTAGCAAGTTCCCCCGCTGCTATTACGTTTCACTCAAAGGTGAAAAGTTTGAGTTCGGAATCAGAGGGTTGGATGGAACTTTGTTATAGCGTTATTTTCGTCAAAATATTAAGTTTACTTAAGCTAAATTAAGAGCAGTGATGGCCTTGTAGGTGTGCGCTCGCCTCTCATGGATGCAATCAGGGTTGAATCTCTGTTGAGGGCCTGCCGCCTGTACATATGTGTTTTTCAAAGACTTCAAGTGGAGAAAAGTTTTTATTTCCTGGAATCGCCCCACTCGGGTATAGTTCTATATAGTAATAATAATATAATCTCACGCCTTTTATCCCCGAGGGGGTAGACAGAGGTATTCCATTACTGGATATACCCACATTTCACGAGATATATTGGACCCCTAAACGTGATAGGTGGTGAGCTCATCGCCGGACCGGGTCTGCTTACACATGTCTCAGAATTAATTCTGAGAGCTGCGGGCTTCCTAACGATGTTTTCCTTCACCGTCGAGCTAGTGATAAATATGTACGTAAGTTTTTGAAAAACTCATTGGTACATGCCAGGATTCGAACCCGAGCCTCACTGATTTTCGGCCGGCTCTTTAACCGTTCGGGCTATCACTGCTCACATACTCGTAATCTATACATATAATAAAACTCTAACGGGGTCGTGTCTGTAGGTACCTGATATACGGTTTTTGATGAAATTTGGTGTGGTTATAACTGAGTAGCCGGGACAACATCTAGAGTACATTTTACCGCGGGAAAATGAGAAATACGTGCTACTCTTAAACGATAACACCTAGAAACTTGTAATATGGTATGTAAGTAGGTGTAGTAGAAAACCGCTATGAAGGGAATTTTGGAAATTCCAGCGGGAACGGGAATCTATCTTTATTCGTGCATGTGCGTAGCATAAAAGTAATGGCAGCACTAGGCTAGACTCGTATCGCGGAACACATGCGGTCTCGTTACCATTTTATTATACGTTTATAGATAGAGTCGGTAGAGGACGACCTAGGCGTACCTACCAGAAAGGCGATGTCTTGAAGAAAAGCCAGATAAAGAGCATGCATGAGTCCTTTGATGTGGAGCATGCACGAGAGATCTGCCAGGTTCGTAGCAAATGGCTGTCTATTGTTTTTGCGTACCCCAATGGGAAATAGGCGTGAGATCATGTATGTATGTATATATAGATGACAAAAGTGTTTCATGTTTATGACTAGGTACATCATGTCATCATCATGGGGTACGAAAAACTTCAGCTTTCATGCTACAATTATTCTAAAATAAGCGGAACGTTTATCTATACATTAACAACAGATTTTACCTAGTACTTGTAACATAGAACTCTAAAGTGTAAAAATACGACTTGAACCAATTATACTAAAATAATACAGTCGAATTAAAAAAACTCTACCTTTTTTGAAGTCGGTTAAAAAAGGAATCATCGAAATCGGTTGGCGTTATATCGAGTTATTCGTCCATTTGTCGCGCACATACCTACTTAATGATAATTTAAAACTTATATGGTTTTCCCATGAATGCCATTGTCAGAACTGGACCAAATTGAGACCACACGGGAAGCACCAGCTTTCAAATAAAAAAAGAATCACCCAAATCGGTTCACTCACTCGAAAGTACTCAGGTAACAAACATAAAAAAAATTGAGAACCTCCTCCTTTTTTGAAGTCGGTAAAAAAATCGCAATCGGTAAAGCAATCGCCTCGCTTCCATGTGCCCCTAGTACCTCCGTATTCCTCTCGCGCGGGCAATAAACTTTTAAAGGGCTCAGGGTCGAGTGCTTACGAACACGAAATTTGTGCGAGATTCGTAACGTTCGCATTTATCATCCGCCGCCGATAACTCACGATCGTTATGTTCATTATAGTGCTTTCCAGAGTGTGATATTATTGGGTGCTTCAATTTACCGACCCTCTTAAGCTGGCAGCTACGAAAGTGGCGCCAGTTCAGAAAAATATATCATGTCTCTACAAATAAACGCATTAATATTAATTTGGAACCAGTTGATTTTTTGATCAAGTGTATTGTAAATAAAAAAAATACAAAACTTTATTCAAAATGTTATATTTTGTAATTCGACTAGCGACCCGCCCTCGCTTTCTTCAGTTTATTTAGCATATAAAACTTTTTTAAAAACAAGCTTTTATTACTTACAAAACCTTCCTCTTGAATCACTCTATCGATTAAAAAAATCGCATCAAAAACCGTTGCGTAGTTTTAAAGATTTAAGCATACAAAGGGACATAAGAAAATAGGGACATAGGGATATAGGTAGGGTATAGGGACAGAGAAAGCGACTTTTTTTATACTATGTAGTGATGATATTCTTTTCAATAAAAAAAATTTAAAAATTAAAATAATAATTAACTATATTAATAATAATTTACCTGATAAGAAAAATATCATTGTATAATCAATCAAGTTGTTATAAATAAAAGCGTGTTACTATAACTTGCAAAATTTGATTAGTACAGACAACGGGAGAGGTGAAAGTAAATAAAAAAAAACTTGTAAAAACCTTTCTCTTGAATCACTATTAAAAAACACGCATCCCCTCCCCTCCCCACTCCCCCTCCCCCTACTCCCACCTCAAAGGCCGGCAACGCAGTTGTGATTCTTGAGTTACAGGTGCCCATGGGCGACGATAGTCATTTACCATCAGGTGACCCGTCTGCTCGTTTGCCCCCTTCTCTCATAAAAAAAAAAACACGTGTTGCACTCCGGGAGTGCCGGCAGAAGTGAAAACTTCTGTTTTCGTGAAGATTTCGGTGTTGCAACACTACTCTCCAACCGTCTTACGGTTTTTCGATCAGCATACGTGACCTGACGCGAGTTTCACAGTTTTTACCAATCCCACAAAAGTGCTCAACGCCGCTAAAGAAGTTCTCACTTCAAAAATCCGTTGAGAAGTTTTAAAGATAAAGACAGACAGCGGGAAGCGACTTTGTTTTATACTATGTAGTGATTGTTTGGATTACCAGCTAAAACATAATTATATACTTACTAGCAGCGCCCCGCGGTTTCACCAGCGTAGTTCCCGTTCCCGTGGGAATATCGGAATAAAAAGTATCCTATGTCCGTCTCCTCGTTCTAAGCTACCTCCACACCAACTTTCAGCCAAATCGGTTCAGCCATTCTTGAGTTATAAATAGTGTAACAAACACGACTTTCTTTCTTATATATAGATATGAAATAAGATGTAATACAACCGTATCATTTAAATACTATACTATTTAAATACTATTAGCTTTGTCTTAAATAGTATGATGTGTAGTTGTGTAATTAAGTTTTTCGATTGAAGTCGCAGCCGTCGGCGCTAACGTGTCTTTCAGAGACGATACTCGCGTGGAATAAATCGGATTTCGAGCAGAAACTAATTTCGGCGTATTCCACTTAGGAGGACGCGGCGCGGTTTTCATTACACTCGAGTATCATCCAAGCGGTGCCTTCCACACAAAGCCGCTCAATAGCGGTTAAACCAATTTCAATGGCGTTTACACCAATAGATAATTCATCGGTGACAGTTCCATGCAGTATATCATCGGGGCGAGAATTAAACGGATTTCGAGATGGAGGTCAAGCGGGAACTGTGATATATAGATCGGTAAATAGTATACATCAAGACATGGTATACGAGCTATCTTTTTGTTTCCTTCCTATACTCCGCATATTGGGGATATTTCTTTTTTAAGCCCCTTTGCAAACAGATATGTGTCATAAGTTTAATGTATTTGTGTATTTAACAGTGGTATCTTAGATCTGAAACGTGAACCGCTTTTGATTTAGATTACAAGAACATTACCTTTTGTAAGTAAGTAACAACTCTTTATTGAACACTAATAAAAAGATGCAAAAGATAGTTAGCGCTTGCGATTTCGTCCAGACAACCTTAAGATTTTGTTAGTTTTTGAGTTTATTCGCTACAAACATAAAAAAATACAAATCTTTATAATATTAGTCTAATTAGATTTAAAATCTTTCCTTGCTTATTGCTATTTCTATTAGTAAGGAGTAGTAAGCGGATATACAGATAGACGCGCAAAGCGAATTCATTTTACACTGTAAAAATAATACATACAATCTTCTTTCCTCATGTGTGATGTACAAATACACATTTCCCTGTAAACTTTGTAGCCCTATTTTCAACTGGTTTTAGGGTAAACATTTTCAATTCTAGTTAGGAAACAAGATCGCGTGAGTGAAATTCTCTGGCTCAGGGCTTAACAAACAGAATACTAATAGGTATTCGCTGAATCTATGCTGGTTTGTTTATTCTAGCCAGGGGCGTAGCTACCGCCGTATCAGCCGTATAAATTATACGGGGCCCCGGGCCACAGGGGCCCCCGACGTGCGTAAGCAAAAATTAATGAAAACAATAGATATGAACGCCTGTCAGATCTGTCACTATTGTCCATAGAGGCAGAAACTTTAGAAAAACTAAAGCCATCATCAGCTATAAATGATTTAATAAATCAGTTTGCCGGAAAAATTGGCAGGGAGAGTGTATAATTAATTTGAATTGTTTGTAAAAATTTTGGAAAAGTGACAGATAGATAATTATTATGAATAAATATTTCTTTTAATTTTATGCAAACTTTATTTTTTCTTTTTTGAGAAATCTTTACCCTTCATTAGGGCCCCCAAACAAATGTTTATAGGGGGCCCCCCAATGCACGTAACGCCACTGATTCTAACCTTTGGTACTTGAAGGTAAACCAACAAGCCCTTCTGGGTATGTTTTATTCAGGCTAATGACGGGCACAATGCACGATGTAACTGCATGTAACTGCCTAGGTTTAGTTAAAAATAGTGCCCGTTCGAACGGATGTACGCAATACAAAGTAAATACAAAAATAGACAACACATATTTTGTGTTTTAATTTTTTTTTTGCCATAAAAATAATAATTAAAATCAGATTATTCTAAATGGGCGTAAGTGTAATTCAATTTCTTTTATAATGGCGGTCCTTTTTGATTTCGCCAAAATCCAGTTCACAGAGCTTGGTCTGTGGTTTTGGTTGTGCCTAGATGTCTTTAGGTGTGGTTTGGTTATCAACAGTAAATCAATAGTACACTTTCACTGAAGATTTTAAAGAGGCTTCTTGAGGTAATTCGAAAAAGTCTATCGCACGCATTTTATCGAATTTCCAATTCACTGCACACTGTCAAGGACATTTACCACATATTATACTATCACTATTATAATCCAAACCCCAAAATATACGGCAAAATTAAAATTTTACAAAAAACATGATGTCTCTTTTCGGATTCCCGCCAAAAAACCGCGTAAGTCCAAACTCAGGCATAATACCTTTGCTTAGGTACACAAATGTCAATGTCAATACAACGATAAACGTTAACGTTGATTTTTTTTTATTTCTTGCAGTTAGGCTAAGACACAACGTAAGTTGTGCCTGAGTTTTCATTTTAGGCACATTATTTAGAAAATATCGATTATCTCAGTACGTAATAATAAAAAAAATCGTAAAAAAAGTTTTTATTCCGTACGCTAAAACCCTAAATGGTTTTCTTGTTTCACTTCCTCGGTGAAAATGAAATGTTGTCCATTGGCCATTCTAAATTTTATTATAGAGGCAGTAATTCCAAAAACTATTTAGAGATTTTGCAATTAGAAACTACTGACCGCTTTTAAAAATTCTTTCACCTTTAGAATGCTACAGTATCCCTTAGATAGGCTATACTCGTATTTTATCCCCGTACTCCGGGAATATAATATGTATCCGGGAAATATACATGGGAACTACGCGCTTGAAACCGCGCGGAACAGCTAGTGTTGTATAAACTCTGTCAAAATACAAATCCTACTAATATTATGAATGCGAAAGTTTGTATGGATAGATGTATGGATGGATATTTGTTCCTCTTTCACGCAAAAACTACTCAACGGATTTTGATGAAACTTTACAGTTATATAGCTTATACATCAAAATAACGCTTCACTATCACTACATAGTATAAAAGAAAGTCGCTTTCTCTGTCCCTATGTCCTTATGTATTCGTATGCTTAAATCTTTAAAACTACACAACGGATTTTGATGTGTTTTTTTATAATAGATAGAGTGATTCAAGAGGAAGGTTTTAGTGTAAGCATTGCACCCGTGCGAAGCCGGGGCGGGTCGCTAGTAGGCTATATTTTATCCCCGTATTCCCACGCGAGAGGAAACTACGCGGGTGAAACCGCGGGGCGCTGCTGGTATCTTCTATAAACCTATAAGGACTCCTTTGTTTCTTGAAGGAATTGTATATGAATCGATAAATTCGCTTCGCCGCACAGCAAAATTAGACGCTGTATTGTTTGCTTTGCCTCGCAGTCGTGAATTAAAAACTAACGTTAACAATGCCTTGTCTACACTACCCACACCATAATTTGAGTAAGTACAGTCGCCTCGAATAAAAAACGGAAGAAATAAAACTACGAGACCACAGACACGGTTCGCGGTT
The DNA here is from genome assembly GCA_963855545.1 of Ethmia dodecea. Lineage (NCBI taxonomy): Eukaryota > Metazoa > Arthropoda > Insecta > Lepidoptera > Depressariidae > Ethmia > Ethmia dodecea. The sequence goes on from OY979448.1 coordinate 2,214,528, forward strand.
TTAAAATATTGACAATGTTATACACAGAACTTTCAAAAATTCCGTTTCGATGTTTGACAAGCCTATTAGGTACATTTGAAGAATTCTACAGTGGACTTTTTATTATTATTACTATATTTATTAATAACCATAATATTTTTTTTTTAAATCACTATTTTTTTTTTATCCCTGAGGGGGTAGGCGGAGGTAAACTGAATTTGTTTACCCAATTGTATGTGATAAAATGATTGCTACGTAATAGTAGTTATTCGCTAAACAGCCAGTAACATTACGATCTACGGATGAAGAAAGGTAAACCACGAAACAGATTTTGATAATTTTCACTACCACTACTGAGATAATCTATATTATAATTAATGTATATAAAATTATAAACTGACTGACTGATTGGTGATGTATAAACGCACTGCCTAAACCGCTGGGTCTAGAGACATGAAATTTTGCACATATATAGCTTATACAGTGTAGGCATCCACTAAGAAATGATTTTGTAAAATTCAACCCCTAAGAGGGTGAAATAAACGTGCTCGAACGAAGCCGCGGGTAAAAGCTAGTAACATAATATATTCAGACGCTGTTCTGACGTTATAGGTACATTGTTTAAAAAAAAATCTCACGCCTTTCATCCCCGAGGGGGTAGGCAGAGGTATTCCATTACTGGATATACCCACATTTCACGAGATACATTGGACCCCTAAACGTGATAGGTAGTGAGCCCATCGCCGGACCGGGTCTATTTACACATGTATCAGAATTAATTCTGAGACCTGCGGATTTTCTCACGATGTTTACCTTCACCGTCGAGCTAGTGATAAATATGTACGTAAGTTTTTGAAAAACTCATTGGTACATGCTAGGATTCGAACCCGAGCCTCACTGATTTTCGGCCGGCTCTTTAACCGTACTGCTCTCATCTGGGGGCACAGCAGTTCCCCCGCCAAGTCGAGCTTATTTTTTTAAAGACAAGAATGTCTGATGTCCGTCTTCTCTCAGTGATAATCGTGGTCTAGAACCAGATGTGTTAGAAGCCGACTGTACATACTTTTTCTTGCCACCAATTACAGTGAATCCATCCAATGGAATATTTAAGGACGGCCAATGATGTAATTAGAGACAATGTTCAATTCGAAAATGTCTTACTGCCAATAATTTCCCTTGTTATTTTCTAAATGACACATTAAGGATTCGTTGTGGTGTTTAATGGGCTGAATAAAATAGCTACGGGCTTTTATTATGGATTTTATATACAGAGAAATGAAATGAAATCTTTATTTGCAATGAATAGGGTATTCAATCTAGGTGTTATAATTAAAATAAGTCTCCTCTACCCAGCCAATTTAAATCAGCATGCAAATATTTTTTGTCACAATATACATAGACTTAATATAAAATTACATTTGTCATTCTGATAAAATTATTTGTAGTCCAAAAACTCCTTAACGCTATAAAAATTATTTTCAATCAGCCATTTATACAAATCCTTGACATTTTTTTTTGAGGTATTAGGAATTATTTTAAAACCTTTGGCAATGCGTTGTATAGTTGCGTATGAGTCATTATGCGTATATTTCACGTATTGGTCATTATGCGTTTTGGTCATTACGCGTAATGATGTAGTCATTTTGCGTATGGTCATTTTGCGTATTCAAAGCTAGAAATAAAGTTGTCATTTTGCGTATTGGTCATTGTGCGTAGAGAGCAGTTTGACACACATTCCATAGCTACTATTAAGGTACAAAGTAGTGAATTAGGCGTGAAGTAATAAATACTCGTTTATTTATTCATTTCTTAATAGGACTGGACAGCTTTCACTTTGTATACTTCAGTATATAGGTAACACTTGTGTAACTAGTAATTTTGTAACAAAAAAATAATTTGTACAATAAACGTTACTTGAAAACTTTCACAGGAATTAGATATAACAGACTTTTTTTAATAAATATGATTTTGTAAATTATTAAGTTATAGGTTGAACGGGATTCAAAAGCCGGTAAACAAATTCTACACGGACGAAGTCGCGGGCATCAGCTAGTCTCAAATATGCATCATATCCAATACGCAACTTCTCCTATCTATATTTATAGGTACTAATATTATGAAGAGGAAAGATTTGTATTTTTGTATGTTTGTTACGAACAAACTCAAAAACGCCTAAACCAGAGATTTTAAAAATTCTTTCGCCAATGAAAAGTTTTTTTCCACGGGAACGGGAATTACACGGGTGAAACTGCGCAGAACCGCTAGTATGCCATATGTCAAATTCTTAAGTTCTAATGTCACGCATTGGAAGTATTTAGAACTATATCCAAATATCACTAATTGCATCTATAATCTCCACGAGATCCTCCCATTCGTCTTCTAAAGCCATACAGTAATTCCTGTGTCTTGACTTAGTCAATTTATCTTCGTATATCTAAACTTTGGGCCGGTTTCAATCAAGTCCAAACCACAATAATCATCTTGCTCTTCAAATAACTTAGGTTCCGACAGTGAGCACTAGTGATGTAATGTAACGAATATGAGCGAATATTCGGTATATAGGAATATAAAGTTTATTATTTTTAAAGAAACCACAATTTGAAGAGTTTTAAAAATGTTCATATTTTTTCATATTCTCGAATGGGCTGGAAAAACTATTCTATCTTTAAAGTACCTGTGCGCAACATCTTTAACCCCATTTTTCTGTTCCAGTGTTAAATTAGCGCGTTGAATGATGCATAACCTGTGTGTACGGTGGACATAAGTTTTAAATACTAAAAGCCCCACGACAATCGATTATGTAATTACAAACAAATTAGTTCTTTTGCTGCATCCTCTTTCGGTTGACATAAAGTAATTATATATAGCCTATTTCTTAAGTTGGACTTCAATCTTTATCACACGCAAAGAAGACATGACGTGTCAGAGACGTTTCTACATCAGAATTCTTCCCAAGTGCTTTTTTAAAACTACATTGAATGTGTAAAGACACCTCTTTCACACTCTTATAATATTATACTGTAGCAATTTCGCCAGTGTCAAATTAAATTATCAATATTCAAATACACGAATATTGACGACGAATATTCGTATTCGCAAATGTCTAACTATTAATCTACGCGCATCACTAGTCAGCACGATGTTATTGTTTTACACAACGAATCTTAATGAAATTCCTCGTCGGCACATCGACCACACTATCAGAATACCTTAGAGGTTGCGGGTACCGTTGCTAGCATTGAGAAGAGTAGCAGTTTCAATTTATGTAGGCTGCGGAGTGCCAGTGCGAGCAAAGCTTATTATCTACACTAATAATAAGTAGATAACAAAATTGTTTCGACCGATTTTAAAAATTCTTTTACCAATTATCATTGACCATTTGCTTTCTATCAACTGTGAAAACGCAAATTTATTACAAAAAATGTAATTTTCATAGCTATGGAATGATTTCCATAGGTAGCACTAAATTCAACTATACTAATTAATTTTTCAGAAATTTTTAACACATACCTTCTAAAATAGCTGAAATCGATTAAGTAGTCAATACTGAACAAACTAATTTCAGGAATTGCGCTTATTCTGTTACATATTGCAGGTATATACTCATCCCAAAAAAACAGATCAGTTGGGCTTGCCGGTGTATGTGGGTAACAAGCACATTAATTATTAAAACACGAACAAACCCGACTCCGTGACAAAGGCAATAAGTCGGAAAAAAAATGTCTATTACACTTGAACTGAAGAAGAATCTAACGACAGGTCTCACTTCAAAATCCATCAAATGTAGGTTACAGCAGGACAAATGTATGCTCGATATATACCTACCACAAACCAGACAAATTAAATAAAAACTGTGGCCTTATGTCTATTTATAATAATTGTAACCGCAATCGTCTTCATTTTGACGTACGTTGCTTCTTCCGTACATCTCTCAATACAGCCAGTGAAAGAAGAGCAAGCACTGATCGCGTAACAAATGTCAAATAAAGACGATTATACTATTGTTATTCTAGACAATAAGGCCCCTGGTCTGTGTGATAAATACCACTACGACTATTTGTGCAGTCGACTAAAAACGACTAAAAAAACTATCCGCTCGCACTGGCGCCTCACAGACTGATCTGTTCGCGGTCTTGCGGCTTCCTTACCCGAAATTAAACCGGAGTACCTACTAGTATTGGCATCGGTAAGTAATGCAGGGCTTCGATGCGGATACTGTGGTCGACTGTACCGGCTTTTGCCGTCGAGTGCGGTTTCCAACTGTTTTATTTTAAATGCTATAGCTTTGAAATTTTCGCGTCTTACAATTGTTGACGTATCACTATCACTTCACTACATAGTATAAAACAAAGTCGCTTTCTCTGTCCCTATATCCCTATGTCCCTTTGTATGCTTTATAGCCTGCGCAGACGACACACTTTTGTCGCCGTATTTTTTTGTCCGCCAAAATAGAACGCTTACAACTGTACCGAGTAACGCACACGATTGATTAAAAGTATGGCGTACAAAAAGTCCCCCGAATAATCGCGGACACCGTGGGGCGGTACAGGACAAAAAGAGACGGACATATTTTTTTACGATTCGGGGGACTTTGTCCTCCGGGGACAAACTCCGTCGTCTGCGCAGGCTATAATAATAATAACTTTATTCAACTAAAATGTCGTTACATTCTTTAAATCTTTAAAACTACGCAACGGATTTTAAAGCGGTTTTTTTAATGGATAGAGTGATTCAAGAGGAAGGTTTTAGTGTTAGCATTGCACCCGTGCGAAGCCGGGGCGGGTCGCTAGTTATCAATAAATGAAGGACTATGTCTTAAAAATGAGACCGTCTAAGTTGTTGTAATCAGCGAAATGATATGGAACTATAGCGGGTGCCTAGTGGCGTTGCAGCGGTATTTCCAGAAATTTAATACCTCCGATATATACAGCTTATGACAAACAGTTTTGAATATTATTTATATAAATAGCAGTGATAACCCGAACGGTTAAAGAGCCGGGCGAAAATCAGCGAGGCTCGGGTTCGAATCCTGGCATGTACCACAATGAGTTTTTCAAAAACTTACGTACATATTCATCACTTGCTCGACGGTGAAGGAAAACATCGTGAGCAAACCCGCAGGTCCCAGAATGAATTCTGAGACATGTGTAACAGACCCTGTCCGGCGATGGGCTCACCACCTATCACGTTTAGTGGTCCAAAGAATATCTGATGAAAAGTGGGTATATCCAGAAATGGAATACCTCTGCCTACCCCTCGGGAATATTGGGCGTGAGAATATTTATTTTATTTATTTATTTTATAATTAATATAAATTTGTTGCCGAAAAGAAATACAATGTGTTTTGACCTCTATCCTAACCATCACCCTCCGGCCACATACTAACCATATCCTAATCATATTATATGTCTCCCAATGACATAGTTTAGTTTGGGAGGTAATAACCCATGCATCCTCATAATATGCGACTACCAACAGAAGGGCTGTCATGTACAGATAATGATAGATTGCAGTTAATTACCGTCAGCAATGTGATGGGATCATGATACCTTTTATAGCCTGCCCAGATTAATAGGTGCAGGTCATTTAGATCGCAGTGCAGATTGATCTAGCCGTAACTAACCTATAATTTTCTGTTTCAGGTAACGACGTGTGTTTAAAATAACCAGGGCCCTTGGTGAGGTCACAATTGTTCGATACCACCATAAGCAACTAGGTTAGTAATTACGTAATGGGCCGACCATATTAAATTACAATTGTATTTTTGGAACGAAGTTCTTTATCGCGCGTTGCGAAAGGGGGGCTACACGGAAAAAATTAAGACTTTTAAGACCAAAAGTTGTAACGACACTTATTGGAACGAATTTCTTATCGCGCGTTGCGAAATGGGGCTAGACGGATGATGATGATGAGGATGATGATGATGATGGAAATCCGGGTGTCACTTGACAACTCTCAAGTTTTTATTTTTATCAATACTCTCGGCTTTGTATGTTCAAAGGAGAGCGTAATGTTAGATGAGATAGTTTTTGGTCTTTGAACACCTATATGTACCTACATGTACGAGTATTATAGATCTTTAGTACACATAGTACCAACTGGCTTGCCTTATTCTGGACTAAGCTACGTAGCCGTGTGTGAATTTGTGTCAGATACATTTATTTAGAATCTAACGGGTGCCCCGCGGCGTTACCCGGGCAGATCTAGTTTATTTCCGTTCCCGTAATAATTTCCAAAAATCCCTCATAGCGGTTGCGTAAGACATAATTATAAGACACCTACACACTAGACTACTTACGTACATATTTACCACTAGCTCGACGGTGAAGGAAAACATCGTGAGGAAACCCGCAGGTCTCAGAATTAATTCTGAGACATGTGTAAACAGACCCGGTCCGCGATGGGCTCACCACCTATCACGTTTAGGGGTCCAATGTATCTCGTGAAATGTGGGTATATCCAGTAATGGAATACCTCTGCCTACCCCCTCGGGGATAAAAAAAAAGGCGTGAGATTATATATACACACTTGAATTACATAATGATAAATTCCATTATACCTATAGGTACCTACGTTGAAACTTCGGTACCTAAAACAATAACTAGTACAGAGTCTAATGTGTCTTAAGTGTCAATTAATTGTGTGTAGTGTCATAGTGTCCACTAGACTAGACCATTAATCACTAACTTGACGTGTCAGAATGGGTAGCACGGCATAATTACACTGTGTACGAGTACGTTATTATAACAGACAAAGTTATTAATCTGAGTCTGAAATTTTAGGAGCTAAGTTTAGGAGGTTATTCGTAGAGTATTATTTAAGCTTTAATAAATAAATAAAAAAAAAAAAAAATCTCACCCCTTTCATCCTCGAGGGGGTAGGCAGAGGTATTCCATTACTGGATATACCCACATTTCACGAGATACATTGGACCCCTAAACGTGATAGGTGGTGAGCCCATCGTTGGACCGGGTCTATTTACACGTGTCTCAGAAATAATTCTGAGACCTGCGGGCTTCAACACGATGTTTTCCTTCACCGTCGAGCTAGTGATAAATATGTACGTAAGCTTTAATAATTGTCACTATATGACAAAGCTGTGTTAGAACTGAGCCCGCTTTTAAAACGACGAGCCTGTTTGCTCTATTGGTAGTTCTGCCTTCTGAGTCGAGGCCAACATTTGTGTACACGAACATATTTCATTTCATTATGTTTATCCGTTGTTCAGTACAGCACTAGTACAGGCTCTGCCTAGTTTTCATCTAAAATCTAAATTATCGTGGGTGAATTGTCTTGTGTCCTTTTTTTTTGTTAATCCCATTGCTTAGCAAAGGCCTCTCCTCCCTTTGTCCCCCTTGTGTCCTACAATTTAAAAAAAAACGAGACTCAGCTAAAATAACTGGTGACAAAATATATTCAACATTAATAAAATTATTTAATAAAACAAATAGGTAAATAAATTTACATTCCCATCGCCAATTTTTTATTTACTACCATGTCCTTGTCTTCTGCTCACAGAATACTGTTAACCCTGTATATAAAATTTAATACTTCAGCACAATCAGATAGTTTCAAACTCAAAATCAAAATTAATTTATTTCAGTAGGTATACAAAATACACTTTGAAATGTCAATAACAAGGCACACTAAACTCGTCCATGAAGATTGGCTAAATGTAAACAGCAGCCCATCTCCACCGACGAGTTGCTGGTTCCAAATGCAGTACCCCGAGAAGAGCCAGCAAGAAACTCAAGGGCAGCTCTTTTTAGTCTCATGTCTTACTAGTAAATATGGTTTACAATAATAATTATCTATACATACATATAATAAAACTCTAACGGGGCTGTGTCTGTACATTAAATATTTTTTGAAAATTTTAACGGTAGTGTATATAGTTATCGATATAGATACCGAAACACCAATTTTTGGAATTTTTGTCTGTCTGTCTGTCTGTCTGTCTGTCTGTCTGTCTGGTTGTGCACGCATCACTCAAAAACTACTGAACGGATTTTGATGAAATTTGGTATGGAGATAACTGATTACCCGGGTCAACATCTAGGGTACTTTTTATTCCAGGAAAATATCTCATTCCCACGGGAAAATATAAAAACTGGTTAAAAAGAGAAATACGTACTACTCCGAAACGATAACTCCTAGAAACTTGAAAAATGGTATGAAGGTGTCTGATATGTCATAGAAAATTAGTATGAAGGGATTTTTGGAAATTCCCACGGGAACGGGAATAAACTAAATCCAAGCGGGAAAACGACGGTGGGCACCCGATATTTGAAATATGGTATGTAGGTGTTTTAAATATGTCGTAGGCAACCAATATGAAGGGATTTTCGGAAATTCCCACGGGAACGGGAATAAACGGAATCCGCGCGGGCAACGCCGCTGGGCATCCGCTAGTAATGAATAAGCCTTACATAGCGCTGAGTCCGTTAAACCCATGCATTTTGGTCTACTAAGTAGTCGGTAATTTTATAGTAGCCTTTTTTATATAATGTTTGCTTAACTTTTGTTTTAAATTTGTCACAGGGCAAATTTTGTAATGCAATGGGAATCTTATTGTAAAAGCGTATACATTGACCCTTATATGATTTGGTAACTTTAGATAATCGACTAACATAAGCAGGCAGTTCATTCTTATTTCTAGTGTTTACACAATGTCTGTCACAATTTTTTTTGTAAAGTGATATATTCTTTTTGACATACAATATGTTTTCGTAAATATACTTTGGTAAAAGACGGTACCTATCACCTCCCCAAGACCAAATGACTTACAGTTTACAAGTAACAATGGAACGATTCAGTAGAAACCCCAAGACGACGCAAACAAGGCCAGATGGTTACGCTTGACAATGCATTCAACTGTGCTATGTAAAATGGGTTGATAATTAATTCATAGATGTCTCTAGGGGGTGAACACTAGTTTAAGCGATAACATCCCTTACTTCGTTGCGGTAAGGTTTGTTTTGGATTAAACTAGGGATAGATATGAAGTGTTGTTCGTGCCAGAGCGATTGCACAGGTATTTGTTGGCATTCATTACGTCGTCAGACTGTGAACGTTGTAGTATAAAAAATAAATAAACAAGCTTAAGCCTTTGTCCCTGAGGGGTTAGGCAAAAGTATTGCATTATTAGCAATACTCCTTTTTACTAATATATTTTTGGACCCCTAAACGTTGCGGGAGCCTATCGACGGATCGGGGTGCTGTCAGAATACATTCTGGAACCTCTGTTTTTTGATTCAAATTTTTTTCTGTCCGATTTAATATGTAGTACCTATTACCTACCTACGTAAGTTTTTGAAAAACTTTTTGGTCATGTACTATCAGCAAACGCTAAGCCATTTGGAAGAATTGTCGCTTGCAAGCTCCAATTTTATCATCCCGACCCTAATTAGAGTTGCACAATGAGAAGCCAGAAAAACCGTCTTTTTTTTTATATTCCGATCCATTCATCGACACTAAATGGTCATAAACATGAAAGAAACACTTTTTTGTAATTGTCATTGTTGCTATAAGTGAGGGCTTTCTCGCCACGGGGTGGGAAAAGATGTGCTGCTCGCTAAAATGACACTTAGGTGTATCAGGCAAAACTTTTTTCGGTTGTACATGTCTTACATAGCTAATATAAAGCGTGTGAAATGAGAATTTGAACAAATTCTGGGATTCTGGGATGTTTTCCTTCACTGTTGAAATTAACACCGTAAGTGTAGCGACACACCTGCGGATCTTACGATGTGGAACGTTCGGTGAACAACATACATTACCGTTGACATGGGTGGCAGATCCATTTATCTTTAAAGTGAACCGTCAATGTTTGTTGTTCACCGAACTTTCAGCAGTGTGTCGCTACACTAGAAAAAAAAGGAGTAGATTCTAAAAGGCAACCCAACATTTGTAATCTCCGCATAGACAGCGTGGGATCAAAGCGCGTAGGAGTATTGCAGGACTGATTGGATATTTTTAACGTTATTTTTTACAGAATTCAGTAGCAAAAACCGTTTCTCTCGAAGTAACTAATTGACTCTGAATTTATTTATAGAAATAGCTGGGTTACAAGCATCAAATTGCAATAACACCGCCTGTTTGTCTAACGCTACTGATAATTCAGACAATAAAAGAGGTATAATAGAGTAAAAAAAAATATTGTGGGACACAATTTACTCACGGTTATTCAGTCCCAAACTAGGCAGAGCCTGTGCTATGGGTACTAAACAACTGATAAAACGTACTTTAATAAATATTAAACACCCAGACACGAAGCCAACAAACATGTTCATGAACACAAATGTTGGACCCGAGCGGGGATCGTACCAGCGACCTCTGACTCAGATGGCAGGGTCACTACCAACTAAGCCAACAGGCCCGTCAAATGAACAAAGAGTGAGTGAGCTAGGACCTAATCTTCAGAAAGTTGTCCAAAAATGAACTTGTTAAAAATGAGTGAACATACTAAGAGATCTGGCGTTTAGGGGGTGAAAGACAAACAAGGTCCCACTTCATCGCTAAAATCTCGAAAATAGAGAAAACATATTTATTTATGTAATTAGGCAACAAGCTTACAGTGTACACCGAAGTGCCCGATGCCTTAATCGGCTTACAATACTAAACACACTAAATATACTCGTAGGTACATACGGCACAAATACCTACATTAGAAGCTCATCTAAAAATGCAGCCAAATCATCGTCAAAAATATCGACATTCTGGACCTGCTGTAAAAAGTTAAGAGCCGTGGGCGCCGCCGTGGAGCGTTCCAGATACCAAATAAACTCTTATAAAATTCTATACAACTTTTATTCTATACACTGTTTTCGGATTCCCGACCGTTTTCTAGCTACACACTCAGAAAAGTGAAAATTGTCGAAAAAGAGATTTTTACTTCCCATTTCCCATAAAACATTCCCTTATATCGATTAACCTATTAATGTGTAGAAAAAGTTTTGAAAGAGCGTATATACATGTATAGATACTGACAGATAGATTACTTATTGTTAGACACAGGTTGACGACAAATTAACCAACCTCAATAACAGTACATATTAAACCACAAAGCTGAGAAGTGCCTCGCGATCTTAATTAAACGAACTCGCGAGCTCACATCCGATATATCCGAGGTATCCGAAATATCCGTATAACACCGGTTCAGCCCGGATATCCGGTGGTTAATTGTGCGCGCGTGAATGAATTCGGATATGGAATTGACGAAACGTTGAATGTCTTGGGATGTCTTAGCTGTTCAAAGGGAGAGGGATTAGAGGCGAGAATTGGGAGGGGTGCTAATTATGAAAATAATTAAGAGTTGAGAAATAGTTTTAGTAAATTAAAATGTTATTTACGCATGTTTTCAGCAATATAGGAGCTTCGTATAATATAGAATTTATATCTATCTATCTATATATATAAAAATGAATCCCTTTTTCCCTTGGTCACGGCATCACGCGTTAATGGCTGAACCGATTTGGCTGAAAGTTGGTGGGGAGGTAGCTTAGAACCAGGAGACGGACATAGGATACTTTTTATTCCGATATTCCCACGGGAACAGGAACTACGCGGGTGAAACCGCGGGGCGCTGCTAGTAAGCAATAAATATAAGCTAGGCGGTTGTAATTTTGATTCAATTACTAGAAATGCCCAACTGTATAAGCAATGAACTGGTCACCATTGGGAATCAGTTTCTTTTTCTGACTCCTAACATGATCTGCGGTGAGAGAATTAATTCTTAATTAGAATTAATTCTGGGACCTGCGGGTATTCTCACGATGTTTTCCTTCACCGTCGAGCTAGTGATAAATATTTAGGTAAATTTTTAAACAACTAATTGCGAATTTGCAAGAAATACAACTTTGCAGTTGAACTTAAAATGCAAAACTGTATCTGTATACAAAATTTCTTTAAAAGAAGCTCAAGTTAGATCTGTTTCGGAGATACCCGAAATAATACGAATATACCTACCTACCAGAATAGCTCGTTTACCGTAATAGGATGTTGTATTATATCACTTAAAAACTTTATAACTGACCTCGCCTGTAGTTAATTGGCTGTGCTCTCACACAAACTATAATAACTAAAATATAGAACATCCGGCATCCCCAACACTTATCCCTCCCCCTACCCCCACCCACGCACTATTGATAAATAATTAAACCCGTATTCACACGCGGCACATTCAAGATAGCTCGAGAGCGGAGCACTGTGCAAATCATTAGCAGCGTATGACACGAGTTGCGTTAAGGCGTTAGGTTGAGGGTATGGTGGGCAGAGGTAGCGGACAGCGGGTTACTATCGCTCCCAAAGATATTATATATAAAAAAACGTAAAATGAGGCCGACAAATGTAGTTAATTAACCACATTTTATTTAGCCGCATTGTATTTCAAGTATTATTTCAAGCGCAACTCTTAGCAGATAGCTGTATCTTTCTTTATTATTCGTTTCATGTCATCTTTCGCCGTCATTGTTGTATCCTATAAATAAATACTCTAAGAAGTAGGTATGTACTTACATGTTGTATACACTTTTAGCGGATCAATTTTGAAACGCGCGTTGTAGTAAATATAACTCATCCTTACTTTAATATATTTAATCGCTCCTACATAGACAAAACTAAGCGCCATAGACGGCAAGCACGTGACGTCTCAAGTCTAAACCGCGCTATCGAAGTTTTCATAACCGTTTGTATAAATACAACTGTCCAACTTCAATCGATGGACTGCAGTCCCCTTCCATGATGGAGCATTCCACCTCCGCTCCTCCACAGGTGCTCCGGAATTTGGAAAGAGAAGCGTTTCGTTGCTTTGACGGTGAAGGAAAATATCGTAAAGAAAACTGCAGGGTCTACGGTCAATGACTGTCATGTACCTCTAAAGTGAAGATGCCAAGCTCTTAAGACGCTAAGGTGTACTTATAGCGTCCGAAGGTCGCCATGTCGAAAGTCAGTTACATGATTTCGAGCGAGCGTCCAAAATGGCGGGTGACTGGCGACTGAGTGAGCGAGATGCAACTTGCTCGTGCACATTTTACGCCAGAGTATCCAGTCTCCAGGGGCCGGTCGGTTGTATCTACGCTTCCAAATTGGCGACGTTGCCAAACCGTCGCCAAGTGAGTTAGGTTCCACACATTTCAATATTAACTGCTTCGATACGTAGTTGGCGACGTCGCCAGTGAGGCAGAGCTCTTAGGGGTCCGAAGAATAGAATACCTCTCTGAAACAAGGTGTGAGTATGTTTGTTGAGAGTGTGGATGTTGATATCTATACTTACTTATTTTATAAAGAGGAAAGATTTGTATTTTTGTATGTTTGTTACGAATAAACTCGAAAACTGCTTTACCGATTTTAAAAATTATTTCACCAATGCAAAGCTACACGTATAATAACCCCGAGTAACATAGGCTCTATTTTATTCCCGTATTTCCACGTCAACGGGAAGTACGCTAGTGAAACCGAGGAACCGCTAGTTTTCTATCTGCATCTTCACTTCGCTCCGCTTATGACCATATCCCGCTTTGAGCGTAAAGCGGAGAGCTAATTGGGCCCTCCCAAGAACAGTAGAGGACTCTTATCTCCCTTGTTTAGTCCATGGCAATACAACAACTGAACATTTTTACTTTTTAAAATACCCTGTACAGATATCGATGATTTTAAATGGCTTACAAATAATATATAATAATTTATATTATATAATAACTTACAAAAATGAAGTTTTTTGAAGCAGATAGAGTCATATTAATAAATTAAGTATGAAACTAAGCTACATTCATAATAGGAATGTAAATATAAACTATGCAGTTGATGTATGTCCTGCATTTTTGTATAATACAGCATTTTTATTCGCGATAGCTTAAGCCCTCGATCTAATATTAGAAGTAGTAGTAATAAAAACCTACAAAACGCTATCTTGTCTGGTACCTACCCTACAGATAATATAACTATTTATGTAATAACATATTTTGGTTTATCAGGGTATTTAAGAATGATCTTAACCATTCATTCGACATGTACGGTACAAACGAAATTCCTAAACAGACATCGGATTTCGAACTTCTAGAACATTCTGATTCTTTTATGGATGTTATCTGGCAGTCAAAGGCATCCAAAGCTAGACTGCCATACCGAAATATTCAGGTGCGAGGCATTTCCTTGCGACGTTTTTGAAAAGGTCTCGAAGGCGGCTAGCGCATTCAAATGTTACGCCACACGGTAGGGTTGGCGAAAGCTGAATTATATTTGCTTTTAATTTCGTCTGTAATGTTAAAAATATGGGGATTACGCGAACAATGAAACATTCGCCAAATGACACATTGACGCAAAATTCCGCATTCGCAAATGTACGGGCCTGCTGGCTCAGTTGGTCTGACCCGGCCTTCTGAGTCCTGAGACCTCCCCGCTCGAGGCCAACATTTGAGTGCATGAATATGTCTGTTGGCTTCGTGTTTATGTGTTTAATATTTATTTAAGTATGTTTCTCAGTTGTATACAGTGCTCATAGTACAAGCTCTGCCTAGTTTGGGACTGAATAACCGTGTGTGAATTGTGTCCTACAAAAAGAACTCGAAAGAGTAAAAAAACCGACTTCAATCTTCAACTTATACGGTTTTCTCATGGATGCCGTGGTCAGAACTAGACCAAATTAAAATAGGACCAATCTGAAAGCACCAGCTTTTTTTTTTTTTTTTTTTTTTTTTTTTTTTTTTTTTTCCGTAACTTTACGTTACTTTAAAATAATTACAATCTAGCCTTATTATGAGGCTAATAAGTAATTTAAATTTAACTTAAGTTGCTAATAAGTCACTATTCTAAGAAAGTAGTCCACTGACGATTCTTAGTTTATATTAAGGGTAAGACACTTTGTTCATGTGTTCTTAATTTTCACTATCACTAAGTTTATACTAATGCACTAACTCAAAAGGTTTCGTTCTTTTAAGTCTTTTCACTGTGTCCGTGCTGTCGAGGAGCTGAATCGCCTCGACATTCACATGATGGTGAAGTCTCCTTTCATGACTCTGCGCATATTTTTTAATAGTTTTGTTAACGAAGTCTATTTTAAGGTCCCGATGGAGATCTTCGTTTCTTACATACCAAGGCGCATCTACTATGTCCCTGAGTACATTATTTTGGAATCGTTGTATGATGTTTAAGTTGCTTTTTGCGGTACAGCCCCAAAGCTGGGAACCATAAGTCCATACTGGCATAAGGACTTGTTTATACAATAATAATTTGTTTTGCACCGCTAATGGAGAGTTTCTTCCAATGAGCCAGTACATCTTTTTGTAGCGGATGCCCAATTTTTCTCGTTTCTTTTTGACGTGAGCTTTCCAGCGCAGCTTCGCGTCAAGAGTCATGCCCAGATACTTTGCAGTATTGGCGTATGGAACCCGTTGGTTATTTATGTATACTGGATGATACGATAACTTTTTGTTTGTGAAGTCAACATGAATGGATTTTGATTCATTCAGTTTTATTCGCCATTTCTTTGTCCACTCTTGAAAAGTGTTTACGGCCACCTGAACTTTTTCGACTGCTTTTAAATACAAAAAGAATCACCCAAATCGGTGCACCCATTCGAAAGTTCTGAGGTAACAAACATTAAAAAAAAATACAAAAAAATTAAAAGTACAGACAAATTGATAACCTCCTCCTTTTTGAAGACGGTTAAAAATGAAAAGAATGAATAATGACCGTCGACAGCCCTACGCAGACAGCCATAGCCCTCTCGTTACAAGACGCGCCGGTGCATCCCGTTCTTTTGTGCCGACGCCCGCGCCTCCATTTAAATTCATCTGAACATTCACGCGCTTTGTTTCGACGCTGTCATCGCGATTTTAATCACTTAAGCGCGGCGCGGCGCGTCTCCTCTTCAAATAAACTCGTAAAACTTGCAATAAAACCGGAAAAATCCGCCTTTTATGGAATGATGCGACGGGAACTCATCATTTGTGCCCCGGCGTAGGCCAACAATTAAAGGGGACCGTAAATTAAACGGAAGAACTGCCGGTTTATTGCTTTTCATTCGGCCCGGTCTGGTCTTCGACCCGCGAACGGCTGCTATGTTTCCTTGTCCCTATGTTTAGCTTAACTTTTTTTTTATTGGAGATTTACGCATTAAATACGTGATTTTTTGGAAGTGAGTCTACTTCTTAAACAAGAGGTGTTCGATTCCAAGCGCTAGTGAGTTCTTCAAAAACTTTCGTACATATTTATCACTTGATCTACGGTAAAGGAATACGGTGAGTAAACTACTGGCTAGTTTACTCACCTCCGAAATCATGAATGTGTAAATTTTTTAAGGGATAGATACGTATGTATCTTATAAAATCTCTTAGCTTCTCCAAAATTGTTTCGGAGGCTTGTACAGTCAAGAGCACGTGAAGCTTTACACTTGTACTGGGAGTCTGACCTCTAAGGGAATTGTAATAAGAACGTTACAAAGTCCAATGTGTCAAGCTCCACGTGCTCTTGACTGTACATACATACTGGTAATATCACAATATCACGCACAATATCATGTCCGGGCTCATCACATGTCACTTTCTTTCTATGTACAAAAAATACACTAAGCGAAAAAACTTCACCCAAGAAATGAAATTCTTTATCTTTATTGATGAAACACGTAATTTGATCCTTTTGACATTTCTTTTCAACCTTTGAAGTCGTATCAAATTGAACTTACCAATTTTATTGTCAAATTTCAACCTTTTCATTTGAGTTGCACGGCATCGTGAAGTTACCATTCTTTCCATTCTAGCCGGCCTGATTGACGTCGGCGACTCAATATTCGAAATTCCAGGAATAACATTTCCTTATTCATAAGAACTTGCAATTGATGTTTGAATCGCGTTCCTCACATGCATACCTTTGATTAAGCCCGAAAAAATGGAAATGCATGTAACATAATTCACATTAATGTATTTATTAAGTGGTAACACGCGAACTGCCCGAAGCATGTAGTACAGCGTACAGGGTGCTCAGAAATTTATTGAAACGTAACTTTGTACGAGCACTCGTCTATTTGACTTATGAATCTGAGGCGGTAGGATCGTAAAATAAATTGCGTTACGGATATTACGATACGTTCCACAAAATAAATAAGGGAGAACGTCAGTTACGCAGATTGTCAGAGAATTGGTAATTGAGGTTTTTGTTGCTTTCAACGCCCTAATATGATTCGGCTGACTAGCGGATGCGTTACCCGCGCAGTACAAATATAAAAAGTATTGTAGTTGTGCGTTTGTGGCGTTACCTAATGCAAAATCATTTTTAAGCTATTGCATAGCTTCTATCGCGGGCCTTGAGCGCGGGGACCGAATCCAGAAATTCCGTAAGGAAAAAAACCTCACGCTCCCCACTCCGACGGGCACGGAGGTGTGGCTTGAAGGCCGTGCATTGTCTAAAGTCGTTTCTTTTCGGCAGTCTTGTTGATACAAAATGCTATGCAATAGCTTTACCGCGGCAGTCCCCGAGTGTCACACGTCTTTTTTTATTAAATGTAGGGGTTTATAAGTCCACTTATTGAAAGTCTTTGCAGCTATTACCACCTCAACATGAGGTATTGTTATAGCTGAGAAGAAGCGTTATTGCCATTTTTATCTCTACTAAACGTTAGTGCTCATTACACCTGTTTCAAACTTATCTGTTTTAGTTCTGCAATACCTACTAAAACACCCGGACTGTTTCTTAGTCTTCGGTAGTTCACGAACGACCTAGTTCGGAAGAGCGCTCTTTTAGGCGAAATAGTTCTTCACCATCTCGGTCTTAGTTCTTAAAATATTTATTTTTCTGGTGTCTGCTCTATTATGGAGTGGCGCTGCATGGCTAAACGACTTATTTATTTTTACTCTTGCCGCTCCTACATGTTTCTTATTAAATTATATAAATTATAGTCTATAGTTAAAGTTTTTTACAATAATAAGACGAAAAACATTTCCTTTTCTAAATTCGACGAGCACCGCTCGGTTCCAATAGGCACCGTAACAATTGAAAATCAATTGTATTTTAGTTTATTGGCTTGAGAGATTAATTCCTCCATTGAAAAATAAAAAAAACTAAATGCTAGTAAGTAGTAGTAGGTGGTACGACCGCGAACTAAAGCTCACTTGAACTCTCCCAAATTCCCAATGGCGACCGACTATGCCCAAGTGTAGTGTTTCTTTTCACTGATTTGGACTTACCGCAGCACAGCTTGGGACCTATAGTACACCCTGTATTAACATGGCGTTCGCATTTCGCCCTTGCCGGGACGATAGCAATTTTTCTATCGTGTTTAACCGCCGGTTCTGCATAATTTAATTGCCACTTTGATTTATGTCCGGGCCGAAGCAGAAATTTTGTCCGGGCTCGGCCGTCCGGCTCAGTTGGCCGGCTGTCCGGACTGATAACTAATTTACTAACTTTGCGATGAAAAAAGGTATTTTTGAAGTTTCCGTAGAGTCATTACAGTTTATTTTTGCGCTCATTTCGAAAGGCAAAAGTGGATTCAGAAGATCTTATAAAATATTTTCATATTTAGTACTTTTATACCTTTTGTATTTTAATTCCGTTTATTGTGCGAAAGTGACAGATCAACAGACGAATTAATATTTTTAGTTCAAACACATTTATTTATAGAACTTTCAACAGGACATAATAAAATAATAATATAATCTCACGCCTTTTATCCCCGAGGGGGTAGGCAGAGGTATTCCATTACTGGATATACCCACATTTCACGAGATACATTGGAACCCTAAACGTGATAGGTGGTAAGCCCATCGCCGGACCGGGTCTGTTTACACATGTCTCAGAATTAATTCTGAGACCTGCGGGTTTCCTCACGACATATTTATCACTAGCTCGATGGTGAAGGAAAACACTTCACCATCGAGGTAGTGATAAATATGTACGTAAGTTTTTGAAAAACTCATTGGTACATGCCAGGATTCGAACCCGAGCCTCACTGATTTTCGGCCGGCTCTTTAACCGTCCGGGCTATCACTGCTCTACAGGACATACAAATCAGTGTAAATAAAATATACATAAACAGTTAATTGCATTTCCAATTAATGGAAGTCACAACATGCTTGGAGACGTTAATAACAATAACAGAACAAAATAAAATAATTATTAGATTTTAGGTTTTACATTTTAGGATTTAGTTTAAGATGAATTTAGGGTTACACAATACACATGCACAGGATGTATCATATCCCAAGTGTTTTTCTTGAATAATTTAACGGGCGGGTGGGTGCCAGCGACGTTGAACACAAAGATTCCGTTTTTTTAAGTTCCCGTAAATTTCAGGAAAAAACCTGTTCCATTCGGAAATTCAATTTACAAATCTCTCGGATAGATAGTATAGGACCGTATAAGGCAAACAAAGAAACGTTATTTTTTATATACTAAGTATATAGATGTACAAACAACCCTTTCATAATAGTACTAGCTTTTACCCGCGGCTTCACTCGCGCACATTGATTTCAACCCCTTAGGGGTTAAACTTTGCAAAATGCTTTCTTAGTGGATGCGTTCACTGTAGAAGTGTCTATCTATGTGCAAAATTTCAAGTCTCTAGACCCAGCGGTTTAGGCTGTGCGTTGATTTATCACCAATCAGTCAGTTTATCATTTTATATATCAAGATATCTAGATATTATGCAATGCAACAGATACTCTTTCCAAAGTTTCCAGCTATCGATCGCAAGTTCACAAATAGAAAATGCATGCACTGAAAATTAGGTTCTGGTTGAATATTGAATTCTAAGTAATTGACGGTTAGGGTTGCCACAAACTACGCAAATTGCATACCACGTGAGAACCGCCGTGTGTCGAAGCTGCAGCAAATTATATCCGAGGCATTTATTACCCGCCATGCATGATTCAATGCCTACATAATACGAGCACCTAGTTTGTGAATTGGCTTTTGACTTACGCCGAATGGGCAGGTAATTTTACAAATATTTTGATACCTACTTTAGTTTATACTTTTCTACAATCGTTATCTCGATGACAGCTACCTTAGAATGTAACCGCGTAATGTCACGCAAAAGTCAACTTTTAAATGCGAGGTATAAATAAAATATGAATACTTTCTAATTTTGTTCCTTGGTCACATATAATATTCCTCTAATTCAAATTGAGTCCATATGTGCAGTAGTTTTTTAAAGTACGATAAATAAGAAACGTTTTAATAAAGTTACATTCTATGGCAATCAAAATAGTGATGTTATGATTGAAATTTCGATATTGCATCGGTATTTACATTAAACAAGATGTGTTCCCGCGACTTAACGATAAAAAGTAGCCCATGTTACTTAGGAATATTGTAGCATTATAATGGCGAAATAATTTTTATAGGTTTATTCCTTACGGATCGATATCGTACCTAACTAATCACTTATTTGGTCACAACACTATAACTGCCAAACTAGATCTGTCATCAAGAAAATAAAAGATCTACAACAAGTTTATAATATTTTTATATTGTCCTTCTGTAAAATTAGGCCAAATAATCATAGTCAGTGACCTGTCACTGGGTACGCTTCTTATTACAGCTTTGATCATTTAGGAGCTGGTTTTAGCGTTGACCTTTATCCTTCTTGAAGTCAGTGTACCGTGCAAGGTATTGTATCGATGCCCTCCCCTCTTTACCGATCTCCTCTCCTACATATTATAAAAGCAGCGCATACTCGCTGTCTGTTAGTTTCTCCTTTGCTTAGTGATATTGATAGGTATTCTCCAGTCAATATTCTTAATACATATTTTGATAGGTACTTACATTAATAGAGAAGAATAATGTACAAGTACAAAGTTAATGAAGATATAACCGTTATTAGGGATTAGACATACTTCGCCGACGCCCAGTAATGAGAAAACGGCAAGAAAATTATGATTGTGAGAATAATGTAGTACCGAAACTTGTACAATAAAAATATCTACAATTTAGATTCGTCTGCCTCAGAGCTAGTAATAAATAATCGGTAGGTACATTGGATTCGAACTCATGCAATATTCACTATTTTGTTTCTTAAATCCTGCTAATACATACATACAGCTCACGCTCAGCTTCTTCCAACAGGGGTAGGCAGAGACGATGGATCGATACTTTGCCCGTTCTTCGCACACTTCCCTCGCTTCCTTCACATCCATAAGCCTTTTCATGCACGCTCTTTAATTCTTCGTACTCTGGACCCCAGCTTTTTGAATGACGTCACTAATTTGATCCGTGAACGTCCTTCTGGGGCGCCCTCTTGCCTGGCATCTTCAAAATTCGCCCCATAAATCACTTTCGTTACTCTTCTTTGATCCATACGTTTTAAATGACCAAGCCAGCTTAACATACCCTTTTCAATCCTTGTCAGTACATCTTCTTTCAAACACTTCTCTCGAATATCTGCATTCCTCACTAATTCCTGCTAATAATTCTAATAATTTTCTAATAAAGATAACTACCGTATTCAGTCATCACTTAAGCATGGTCAACGGTACTTGTTACCTGTCCAAAGCAATCCAAAGTTACAATTGCGCCGAGCGTCACGTCATTAGGCAAGGTCCCAAGTTTGAGTCCTGGTGCCACTTGTGTTGCCCCTGAAGTTTCGGACATTGTTATTTGTTTTTAATAGTTACCAAGAGCGTACCTAGGGTCCGGTTCTAGAAACTTGTAGGCTGTAAGAGGGGAATTAAGTTACGAAGCTAGATTCACTTTCGCAAATTAACGTTAATTATGCTCAACCTTTTGTATTTTATTTATTTACTAGCGGTTCTGAGCGGTTTCACCCGCGTAGTTCCTGTTCCCGTGGGTATACGGGAATAAAATATAGCCTATGTTATTCAGGGATATTCTAGCTTTCCATTAGTGAAATTATGTTTAAAATCGGTCCAATAGTTTTTGAGTTTATTCGTAACAAATATACAAAAATACAAATCTTTCCTCTTTATAATATTAGTATAGATGTCCACGTTTGTTACATTGACACTGTTCACAGTAAAACACTAAAAAGAATGGGTACTTTTAAATGTGACAACCAGTTACCAAATACATACAGTACTAGCTACCCGCCCCGGCTTGCAATGCTGATACCAAACCTTCCTCTTGAATCACTCTATCTATAAAAAAACCGCATCAAAATCCGTTGTGTTTTAAAAATTTAAGTATACAGGGACAGACAGAGATGGGGGAGCGACTTTTTATGCTATGAAGTGAAGTAAAAAGAAACAAGTAAAGTAAAAAAGGCCTTATAATAATATCTACTATATAAAAATAAGTGGGGTTTTCCTTCCTGACGATTTAACTCGAGAACGGCCGGACCGATTTTGATGAAACTTTTTGTGGGGGTTCGAGTGGGTCCAGGGATGGTTTATAGCAAAAAAAATTCAGCATTGCACCCGTGCGAAGCCGGGGCGTTTTATCCCTGTGGGGGTAGGCAGAGGTATTCCATTACTGGATATACCCACATTTCACGAGATATATTGGACCCCTAAACGTGATAGGTGGTGAGCCCATCGCCGGACCAGGTCGGTTTACACATGTCTCAGAATTAATTCTGAGACCTGCGGGTTTCCTCACGATGTTTTCCTTCACTGTCGAGCTAGTGATAAATATGTACGTAAGTTTTTGAAAAACTCATTGGTACATGCCAGGATTCGAACCCGAGCCTCACTGATTTTCGGCCGGCTCTTTAACCGTTCGGGCTATCACTGCTCCTTATAACTTGTCGTATATTACTTTTTGGAGCCTGTCAACAGAATCCACGTGAATATCAACCACCTCGCTATAACTGTTAAGCATTCTACTTAATGAGGAGTTGCTCCCAAAACTGATTTTCGGAAAGGCGGACAAAGTACTAATATGTAATAATGAACTAATAAAAAAATTTCTAACGGGTCAAGCACCGGTTCATACCCTTATTACCTTACCCAAAGATATATTTCATAATGCAACGTTATAATTTTGATTGATGGTTATACCATTCCTGGAAATACCCATTTTTCATTTGTTTTCTTGACGATATTTTCCTCCACCTTCTAGCTGATGAACTGGTGATAAATATTTAAAGAAAGTTTTTTATAATAAATAAATTAGTACAAGCCCGTACCCGGCATCGAACCCACGGCTCACGCGTGCGAAGCAAACTAATTCCAAACAGCTATCAAGCAGTCACTCGTTACTGAAATTAAATAAAGACTGATTAATCAAAGAAACAACAAACTGCAGAGCGATGCAACGCAAACCATTTAACGTAACTAGATTATCCAAGAAACTC
This sequence comes from Ethmia dodecea, assembly GCA_963855545.1. Lineage (NCBI taxonomy): Eukaryota > Metazoa > Arthropoda > Insecta > Lepidoptera > Depressariidae > Ethmia > Ethmia dodecea. The sequence goes on from OY979448.1 coordinate 2,237,752, forward strand.
GTTTGTAATGAAATGGGGGTGGTACGAAAAATGAAAGGAGTGGGGATAAGGGGGGGTGTCGCCAAGGCACTCTTGATTAATTACGCCAGTCACCCGACTCGCTGACGATGTTGCATTTTAATTTCAGCGATTTACAGTTTCATTGAAAGACGGCCCGGGGACATTCTCGGCATGTACATAATAAAAACTGGCCAAGTGCAAGTGGGTGTCGTGCACCAATGGTTCCGTAAAAAAAACAATGTTTTTGTGATTACAAAGGAAAAGTTTTTTCTTTAATTCTGCTCGGGATCGTTAGTGCAAGTCCGAATAGAATTGTAAGAGTTTTATTATCACTACATAGTATAAGACAAAGTCGCTTTTTCTGTCCCTATATCCCTAGCATACATAGGGAATGTATGCTTAAATCTTTAAAACTACGCAACGGATTTTTATGCGGTTTTTTTTTATAGATAGAGAGATTCAAGAGGAAGGTTTTAATATTAGCATTGCACCCGTGCAAAGCCGGGGCGGGTCGCTAGTTAGTAATAAAGACGATGAAAAAAATATCTTTCTTTTTTGAGAATTACTTTTTTTTTTTTTCTCGTTGTGATTAGTTCGGTCATATACCATTCTGGCCAAGTGACATTCTGGCAAAGTAACACTCTGAGATAAGATCTTTTTAGGATACGGACACTATGGAAAATGAACATTCTGGGAAAGAGACATCCTGGGATAGAGACATTACATTATAAACATAAACAAGTTGAGATGTTGTTAATCTACAGGCCAAGTATGATAATTAATTTGCGGACTGACAATCTGAATTAAGTCTAAATTAATACGTATACCTAATTAAAGAAAACTCACGCCTTTTATATTCGAGGGGGTAGGCAGAGGTATTCCATTTCTGGGTATACCCACTTTTCACGAGATATTCTTGAGGGTTTCCTCACGATGTTTTCCTTCACCGTCGAGCTAGTGATAAATATGTACGTAAGTTTTGAAAAACTCATTAGTACATACCAAGATTCGAACCGGAGACTCACTGATTATCATGATTATCATCATGTGAAGCAGACTCATTAACCATAAGACTATCACAGCACAGCTCAACATAAATCGTCTAAACATACAACCCGTAATAGAAAAAGCGCAATTCCTAATACACACCAATTCGTACGAGTATATTAATATAAAAAAAATTATGATGCAATCGAACTTTAATTGTGTCTATAACCAATTTTCTTAAATATCGATTAATAATAGCACGATTTCCATAGAAAGCACTAAATTCGGCTACGATAATTAATTTTTTTTTTAATTTAACACATTTTTAAATAGCTGAAATCGAATAAGTAGTCGATACTGAGCAAACTAATTTCAGGAATTGCGCTTATTCTGTTACATGTTGTATATGCAACTGACTAACATACAAATACAGGCACAATCACCATAACAGTCGTAAGTAAACCGGTAGTAAGCCATCAAGTCGCATGAAATACCCTTTAATAAATTGGCGGGAGTTTTAACGAGTTCCCCAATGTTCCTCTGGAGAGCAATCAAGCTTGTGAAAAACATCGCAGCAACGCCGCGTTACACGTGCCATTATGGATGTATTCGAAAAAGACGTTCGTGATAAAAAAAAAACTTACTCCTTTTTTACTAACATAGTCCTAATTTTCATTGTTACTAAAATTTAAATATGGATGGGAAGAAGTCCGAAATAAATTTATTATTATTATTTTTATCCCAGAAGGGGTAGGCAAAGTGATTCCATTTCTGGGTATACCCACTTTTCACGAGATATTCTTTGGACCCCTAAACGTGATAGGTGGTGAGCCCATGCCGGACCGGGTCTGTTTTCACATGTCTCAAAATTAATTCTGGCACCTGCGGGTTTCTTCACGATGTTTTCCTTCAAAAATATACACAACATTAATAAAATTACTTAATAAAACAAATACGTTAATAAATTTACATTCCCATGGCCAATTTTTTATTTACTACCATGTCCTTATCTTCTCACAGAATACTGTTAACCCTGTATATAAAATTTAATACTTCAGCACATTCAGATAGTTTGGTGATAACTATGTACGTTCGTGCTATTTAAACATAAAGTAACTGTTAATTGTATCGTTACGTTCCCTCGTACACAGCGCTGCCCCCTCTAGCCAAGTAGCTAATAAAATGTTTGGTATTCGAATGCCTAGCCGATTGAGTTACTTTGATATGACTAATCTGATGATCTGTCAAAACGAAAAACCTGCCAATTGCGAGTCGGACTCGCGCACGAAGGGTTCCGTACCATTATCTATAAAAACGGCAAAAAAAAATTGTTGTGTAAGTACAATATTTATTTTATTTAGTTTTTTAGAATATGTTGTTATAGCGGCAACAGAAATACATCGTGTGTGACAATTTTAATTTTCTAACTATCTCGGTTCATGAGATACAGCCTGGTGACAGACGGACAGCGGAGTCTTAATAATAGGGTCCCGTTTTACCCTTTGGGTATGGAACCTTAAAATTAAACATTTAAAAATGTATAATGTTTTTGATTGTTTTATCATTTTAGTATTTGCTACAACTTTAAAATTCAAATACATTTTTAGATGTGTTTTGAGATAACATTTTAAATAAATGATTTATCGTAATTGAATTTCGGTAAAGTCAAATATCCTATTCGCGTAGCTAGCGCTTACTTCATCACTATCTCTACATAGTATAAAACAAAGTCGCTTCCCGTCCTTATGTATGCTTAGATCTTTAAAACAACGTAACGGATTATATAGATAGAGTGATTCAAGAGGAAGATTTTTATGTACCGTATAAACCGAAGCGAAAGGTGGGCGGCTCGCTAGAAATTGTATGTGATACTAACTATTAAGACGATGTTATACACTACTAGCGACCCGCCCCGACTTCGCACGGGTGCAACGCTTATACTAAAACCTTCCTCTTGAATCACTCTATGTATTAAAAAAAAACGCATAGTTGTAAAGATTTAAGCATATATAGGGATAGAGAAAGCGACTTTGTTTTATACTGTGTAGTGATAATGATTTGTCAACGCTCTTCACTCAGCCTAGTAAAATCTTTACTGTATATTTAAATGTAAAACTCGCGTTATACTGTAAACCGCGTTTCGTGTTGAATTTACAGCGCTCGCGGTCGAACAAACTTGCCTCACAGAGTAAGTAATTGCAAAAGAGGCAAGGCAAATCAAAGCTTTCCAAAATAACACGGGTCATCAAAGTCAAATACATTTACTTTCAGTAGGTATTGAATATACACTTAGAAAAGTCAATAGTTTATAATAACAAGGCACTCTGAACTCGGCCATGAAGATTGGCTGGCATCAATAATATACTCATTCCTTATCTCCGAGGGGTTGACAGAGGTAGTACTTTCATGGAAGTACCTTGTACTTTTTAAAATCATTGTGTGACATATTACAATATATTTTTATTGGTGTACAATAAAAAGTTGTAACTTGTTTTATGAGAATATAATTTAAACTCAACACTACATAGTAACTAATAACTAATAATGTTAGGCATAATATATTATTGCACTTGTATTAATCAGAACCGCCGGTTCCAATTGGAACCGAGTCACAATTAAAAATCTATTGTGTCTGTGATTCATGGTCTGAGAGGTTAAACTCGTACTCTGGTATACAATATATAATATGTAACAAAGTAATCGCAATTCCTGAAATTAAATTTGTTCAGTATCTACATTTCGAGTTTCGAGCCCATCTCCTCTACTAATGTTTGTAACAGTATACAGGCAATTGTTGGCTTCGTATCTGGTCGTTTAATATTTATTTAAGTATATTTATCAGTTGTTTAGTACCCAGTACAGGCCCTGCCTAGTTTGGAACTAAATAACTGTGTGTGAATTGTGTGCCAATTTATTACTATTTATAAAACCTGACATAAAATTTGTATATAAGTATTCCGTATTCATAAAAACAAGCTTCGCGTTTCGTAATTTTATTTCCACTTATTTAATCTGTGGCCTGGCAGTGGGGAGTGGGGGTGGGGCGGAAGTGCCTCGCGCGCCGGAAATGAGCTTTCGATACCCCCTCCACTTTGTCCAAATCAATTTCGTTTTACAGCCCAAAAATGCATCGCAAATATTTGATCGCGCAAGCGCCTTTAATTACGAGTATTTGGGCTGGAATTTTTCTGTTTCGACAGCTGTTTTTGTTCATGCTGGAAAAACACATGAATATCTAACAGACAAATAAAAATGTACAAAATTGTTTACAAAATTACTTAGTTAAATTAAACAAAGTTAGTTATGCATTGTCTGAATGGTTTGCTTATACTATGTTTGCTTTGAATAATTTACTTTTGCTCATCAGTTGACTAAAATTTTCTAATTACCCTCCGACGATGAGTTGTGTTGCAGATTCGTTTTAGCTACTAACTACTTACTTTTTAAAATGTACTTATTAAAACGAAGACTACAATAGTGCAATTTTTATGTATAATTATTTATAGGATGAAAGACTCTATTATATATATATCTATTGAGCATCATTGTAACATAAAATCTTTTGATTTAAGAGTGTCATTTGCTTTTTAAATAAAAAATTTATTATTATTATTATTATTATCTCAAAACGACTAGTTATTAAAATGACATGAATTTTTTTGTCAAAAACTATTTAAAACTAATATTAGAGGATCCCAATATAAGACGACCTTCACCGAGCTGCTTATTGGATGAAAAGTATTTTATATTAAATTTAATATGTTAAAAAAGATATCGCGAGTGGGTTGGCTTGGCTGAAAAAATTCAGTCCAGGATATGATTAATTTAATATTTAAAATATTTAGTGTATTTTTTTATCCTGGAGTGAATTTTTTCGAGTGAAGGTCGTCTTATATTCGTATCTTTGACTATAAAGAACGAATCAATTAAAAAAAAAACATTTTATCTCTTTTTGAATTGAACCCTCTCATGCAGGATTGGTTCCGAGAAAGGTGTAAAGGACCCACCAGCTTTCACGATTAGGGGTCTGAAATACATTGCCAAAAACGGACTACCAGTAATGGAATAACTCTGCCAACACGCTCGAGCACAATTTAATAAATAATTCTATAATACATACATAGATACAATATAAGTCTTGACTTTTTTGACACAAAACGTTGTAAAGTAACGTTTTTAAATAACAGAGTATACATAAAATTCCATTAGCTAGATAAGGTAGGTCCATTTCAACACAGGTTTCAACTAATTTCAATTTTAACTTCCTCCATTATTCTTTCAAAGTCGGTTAATAAGAAATATAATAGAATTTACTCTAGAATTGAGAAATCCTTTACTAACTGCCATATTCTAGTAATTTTCTAAACTTGTCTCACTTCTACACAATTTCGTATTTCCTTATTATACCCCGTTGTTCTAGAACAATCTACACGTTTTCTTTCGAACTTACTCGTAAAAGAGTTTGTTTCTAGAAAATTCTACGGTAGATTGAATTTAAAGTTGTTGAGAGAGTGCGGGCAAAAGGAGTCACCGCTACCTTATCAGGCTAAAGCTAAGGCCACACCTGCTCGGTTGGCGCGACAGAGTAATGAATCCCGTGGGATAAATGGATTCTTCATAGTTTTTCATGTATTGTCGAAAAAGCTTACACATATTTTGTATTATAAACTAGTTTTGTATTATAAAAGTCTAGCGTAAGATGATTAACTAAACACTTATTAATACGTAATATTTGTTTGATGATGGTCTTACATTTTTCTATGTAAATGCTACTTAAAATTTTATCTAATATTTTCTTATTTTATTTAAGACGTTAGTCATATGCACGTACAATACTATGCTTACCATTTTATTTAAGTATACGTTACTATAAGATGCCTTATTTTTATCATTTATAATTATTTATTTATGAGCAGTGATAGCCCAGACGGTTAAAGAGCCGGCCGAAAATCAGTGAGGCTCGGGTTCAAATCCTGGAATGTACCAATGAGTTTTTCAAAAACTTACGTACATATTTATCACTAGCTCGACGGTGAAGGAAAACATCGTGAGAAAACCCGCAGGTCTCAGAATTAATTCTGAGACATGTGTAAACAGACCCGGTCCGGCGATAGGCTCACCACCTATCACGTTTAGGGGTCCAATATATCTCGTGAAATGTGGGTATATCCAGTAATGGAATACCTCTGCCTACCCCCTCGGGGATAAAAAGGCGTGAGATTATATTATTATTATATAATTATTTATTCTACCATCGATCGTTTATGACTAAATAACCGTGTGTTGTCTCACAATTTATTTATTTATTATTACTTATGCTGCATAAACAATCAAATACCTAACGGTTTTCGGCTACTATAAAATTGTTTTTTTATCTGCTGAATATCTACTGAACGAATTTACAGTATGCCGCCATTTTGTTTTTGTTTTCTGTGAGTTTAAAATAACCCATATCTTTTTATATTCATTATTGTCTTGACCACAGACTAGCCCGAAGGTAAAGACGGGACCTAGGATAGGACGAACTTGCACAGAATATGCCTGTTCACTCGATCCTTAAAGGCTTGCAGGTTATATGAACTCGGAAATACAGACGCCGGTAGTTCCACTCCTGAGCGATGCTCATAATAAAAGATCTTGAACATTATCTGACGCATTCCGGTTACTAACTGTAGACATGTCATAAGGTCATCTACACTAATAAAATATTGTAAAGAGGAAAGATTTGTATTTGTGTATGTTTGTAACGAATAAACTCAAAACCTACTGAACCGATTTCAAAAATTATTTCACCAGTGGAAAGCTACATTATCAAAAGGCTTATATCCAATATCCAACTTCCTACTAAGATTATAAATGCGAAAGTTTATATGTATGGATGTTTGTTCCTATTTCACGCAAAAACTACTGAACAGATTTTGATGGAACTTATTACAGTAATATAGCATATACATCAGAACAACGCATAGGCTATATTTTGTCCCCGTATTCCCACGGGACCGGGAACTACGAGGGTAAAACCGCGAGGTGCTGCTATTATTCTATATTTTATTCCCGTATTCCTAGGGGAACAGCTAGTAGTAACGTATAAATGCGTCGTTTGTCAAAATGAATTTATGACTCGCGGCTATCATGCAGGTTTGGCCGTAGCCTAACTTACAGCTCTAACCGGAGTGAACTTGGACTTTTTGCTCGGAGCTATGCACGACTTGCTCTACCCGGCTACTTATATTGCGTTTGAGTTGGCTCCAGGCTGTTTTGAAGTGTTGAGTTGGGCTGGTAAGTTAAGTGGGGGCGAACTGGATTGGGATACCGGAGTTTTGTATTGATGGAGTTTTGCGATAAAGCATTGCCTTCTTCTTCTACGCCTGTTGATGTTGTGGCTATAATTTAACACGAGAGAATGTTATAATGTAAAAAAAAGGGTTTTACATTACAACAAAAAATGTTAGTCGCCGCAAACCAAACCACCATAGATACTTTGTTATAATATGTATTCAAAATCAAATCCTTGTAGACTTTTAAACACAATCATGCAACTGACAAATCTTACTGTATTTCCTTCATTACCGATTTCTCATAAAAACATAATTTACACAATAAAACACAATCTGCAACATGAATCAGGTATAACGCTTATTCATCGCACTCCACTCTACACAATCATTAGTTTATTGCATATTTGGATGGCTTTTACAACACGCTAGATGCTTGTCCTTTGACACGATTAATCTCATTAAATTATATACATTGTTGACTAAAAATTACTTTACATGTTTTAGTAGGATTCAGCTTTTGAATATTTCTAAACCCATCGCCGGCCGCAAACCGCAGGAGCAGTTTTTAGGCGTTGCGCTCTTCACAAATGTTTTTTTAACTTAATATCTAGATACGAGTATACTTGAATTTAGGTAATTCGGATACTACTAACTAATGCAATACAATAACTGTTCATTACACAACAATGATCATTTTTTATTTCAATACAAATTTATGACAATGAATGCGATTTGATAGTAAGAAATAGGAGAAAGCTTAGAATTCTGACCACAAATTTTTAAAAATAATCAAAATTGTCCAAAACGTTTTAGAACCTTTGAACACTTTGAACTCTTGCCACCTAAAACACAGTCCAGTACATCCTAAGGACCTCTTACTAAATTTTAGGTGTTTTATTATATAGTTTCTACAAATTCATAATACTTCCTTTTTAGGGTTCCGTACCTCAAAAGGAAAAAACGGAACCCTTATAGGATCACTTTGTTGTCCGTCTGTCCGTCCGTCCGTCCGTCTGTCAAGACCCTTTTTCTCAGGAACGCGTGGAGGTATGAAGCTGAAATTTATATCAATTACTCAGGTCTACTGTCCCTTGAAGCTGTGAAAAAATCAAACTTCTAAGCCAACGCAATCAAAAGATACAGCCGTTTATGCCGCAAATTTTCGACACTTGCAAGGGAATCAAAACCTACAGGGTGCTTCCCGTGAACTCAGAATCTTGAAATTTGGTACGAAGCAACGTCTTATAGCATAGATAAAGGAAAAATTACGAAAACCATAAATTTGCAAGGTTGTACGGAACCCTCGGTGCGCGAGTCCGACTCGCACTTGGCCGGTTTTTTTTGATATACCTACTATAATATTCTAAAAAAATCCTCCATCTCACAATCCGCGTTAGGCTCGCGTGGGAGATTACAGCTTACATCTTATACTTCCTCGTGTGCAAGGAAGACCCTTAGCTCAATAGTGGGCTGTAACGGGTTGACAATGTACCTACTGATGATGAACCTAAAAAAATATGTCACTTTTTATCAACAGCCCTATATATAATGCTATGACTATCTACAACATACGTCCTGCTTTCCGTATATACCAATAAAAGCTAAACGTGATAAACGTAACGTCTTCACGTCGCTAGGAATAAACAAAAAGCGAATTCCTTCGACTTCCGAACTCGCAAACAAAGTGGGAGCTTACCAATTCCAATTCGTATCGGCGCGATGCCATTATTATGATTGACATATGTATGATAAAACTTCTCCGGAGCGATGGGGACGCGGGCTCCTGTGGGGCTACTAAAACAGCGATGTCTTTTGTTTTGTCTACATACATACTTACATACGAGTATGCTCCCGCCTTTTTCTATAATAGATAATAGGGTAGTGTCCTACTTAGTCAAATCAGTTACTTTTTATGATCTGTCAAAACGAAATTTTACTATGGAAAATGTACTGAAATAGCAAACCGTGACGTCATAGTTTCTAGTACTCAATTGCAGCACTTTTTTTGATTGTTTTATTATTTTTAAATTTGCTATAATTGTAAATTGAAAATCGAAATGCATGATTAGAGATGTTTTGGGATAATCTTTTTAATGAATGACTACTCGCAATTTAATTTCGATGCTGTCAACTACCCAATTGACCGCCTCCTGCTACGATCATGGCACACCTCTCATGAATCGGTTCATACATGCTCGTCGGTTTCGGGTACTCTTTGTCTGGCTTTTCTTTTATACATCGCCGATCTAATTGATATAGTATACACAATCCCCATATATATTTGTCTCGTTAGATGCCTTTCATCCATCCGCTCGATATGTAAACCACCTGAGCATTCCTTTCTCAATCTTAGTCGCAATGTATTTTTATTTTACAATTATAGCACGCTAGCAGGTGCCCAGCGGCATGGCCCATGGATCCTGTTTGTTCCCGTTTTCAAAAATCTCTGCTTACCTTACGTCATTAAAAGATTGTGCAAAATTTAATGCCTCTAGCCCCCCAACGGTTCCGTCTGTATGTAGACCGATTTTACAATAACGAAATAATAAAAAAAGTAAAGCGATTGAGAATGAATACCGATGACGATAAGTAAAAAGAAATACGGCAAGAAACTCCTCAAAACATAATTCTTTTAAACAATCAATACAAGTTACATGGTAGTTTAGTGTTGTGCTGGAGAAATTTACACCGAACATTCAAATACTCGTCTAATTTATCATATGCCATGTTAAAAAAATAGCATTTTATGTGAGTATTTTGTCTCTAATGGTCTGCTCCGTGGCCCCACGCGTCGCGAGCGCGAGTCTCGAACACATTAGAGAGATTTCCACACAATTGCTTGCAAATATCAAAAGTAATGGCAACTGTCAAGTGTCACTTTGTCTAATAATATCTGTATAAGGATGAGCTTGGGTTTTCTCTCACATCCAACAAAATAGATCCGGCTGCAGAATTACTGTAGGGATCCAGTATACGCTACAAACCAAATTTTTACGCATATTTATGATTCGGAGAATATACAATATATCTACCAGGGTGCCCTATCGAAATATGGCCGCTAGTATATTTTTTTTTTATTGATATGGGACGAAATTTTATTCACTTGTTTTTTTACATAAAATATCGTCCACTTTACGGCAATATACATAAAGACTGAAAAATCATGAAAAATCAGCCGATTTTTCAGAGACTTTAATATATAAAGGGGCAATATACATAATTATAATTGTAATATTAGTATAGATTCAACCTTTTTAATCTATTACGTTTTTTTAAACTATACCTATACTAAGTTTCTCAGTCATCTGCGCACACCCGAAGAGAATTGACGTAATATTTTTTTTATGTTAGCGAAGACAGAAAGTTGGAAATAGTACGGAGAGAATTTCCTTCCTCACATCTTCGCCTCGAGGGCAACTTTAGTTCTTTGTTCTTCTAACTCCAATAAAACTACTGGCACTTTATCAACTGTTAAAGCACTAGTCCGATTATCTAGCGTTAATTTAAGTAGAAATTTTCCCTACTATAAAAATACATAATATGTGTATTCATTAATAACCCATAATAGAATTGACGGGCCTGTTGGCTTAGTTGGTAGTGACCCTGCCTTCTGAGTCGAAGGTCGCGGGTTCGATCCCCGCTCGGGGCCAACATTTGTGTGCATGAACATGTCTGTTGGCTTCGTGTCTGGGTGTTTAATATTTATTTAAGTATGTTTATCTGTTGTTTAGTACCCATAGTACAGGGTCTGCCTAGTTTGGGACTAAATAACCGTTTGTGAATTGTGTCCCAATATTTATTATTATTATTATATAATAGCTCACTGAGGTTTCGTGTATTATTTGTCATTTTTCCATTTATCGTTTCATTTCGCGAAAACGAATGTAAAATTGGTTTTTAGGGTTCCGTACCTTAAAAGGAAAAAAACGGAACCCTTATAGGATTACTTTGTTGTCTGTCAAGACCCTTTATATCAGGAACTTTATTTATTTATTATTTATTTATATACTATTTATTTATGTTGACCCAGTTACTCAGCTATCACCACACCAAACATCAAAATCCGTCCAGTAGTTTTTTCGTGATGCCGACACTGCCAGACCGACAGACAATTACAAAAATTGGTGTTTTGATATCTGCATCGTAAACTATCTACACTAACTGCAGAATTTAAAAAATATGTCATGTATAGAAACGGCCTCGATACAATTTTATTGTATGTACCTATAGATCTAAACTTAATATTATACAGAGGAAATATTTGTATTTTTGTATGTGTGTGTTTGTATCTTTTTAGGGTTCCGTACCTCAAAAGGAAAAAACGGAACCCTTATAGGATCACTTTGTTGTCCGTCTGTCCGTCCGTCCGTCCGTCTGTCAAGACCCTTTTTCTCAGGAACGCGTGGAGGTATGAAGCTGAAATTTATATCAATTACTCAGGTCTACTGTCCTTTGAAGCTGTGAAAAAATCAAACTTCTAAGCCAACGCAATCAAAAGATACAGCCGTTTCTGCCGCAAATTTTCGACACTTGCAAGGGAATCAAAACCTACAGGGTGCTTCCCGTGAACTCAGAATCTTGAAATTTGGTACGAAGCAACGTCTTATAGCATAGATAAAGGAAAAATTACGAAAACCATAAATTTGCAAGGTTGTACGGAACCCTCGGTGCGCGAGTCCGACTAGCACTTGGCCGGTTTTTTACGAATAAGCTCGAAAAATACTGGAACGATTTTAAAAATTCTTTCCAATGGAATGTTAAAAGATTCCTGAGTAACACAGGCTATATTTTATTCCCGTATTCCAACGGGAACGGGAACTACGCAGGTGAAACCGCGCAAAACCGCTACAAAACATATGTTTATACTATTCTTTTTTATTTGTTTCAGGTAAACTCAATGAACTACAACCAACGTGAAGGTAAAAAACTATAGAAACATTAAATCGAGTACCCACTCGTGACTCGTTCGTGTAAAGTGTACCTAACCCTACATTAAGACGAAATTTTACTATGGAAAATGTACTGAAATAGCAAACCGTGACGTCATAGTTTCTAGTACTCAATTGCAGCACTTTTTTTGATTGTTTTATTATTTTTAAATTTGCTATAATTGTAAATTGAAAATCGAAATACATGATTAGAGATGTTTTGGGATAATCTTTTTAGTGAATGAGTACTCGCAATTTAATTTCGATGCTGTCAACTACCCAATTGACCGCCTCCTGCTACGATCATGGCACACCTCTCATGAATCGGTTCATACATGCTCGTCGGTTTCGGGTACTCTTTGTCTGGCTTTTCTTTTATACATCGCCGATCTAATTGATATAGTATACACAATCCCCATATATATTTGTCTCGTTAGATGCCTTTCATCCATCCGCTCGATATGTAAACCACCTGAGCATTCCTTGCTCAATCTTAGTAATGTTTACAATTATAGCACGCTAGCAGGTGCCCAGCGGCATGGCCCGTGGATCCTGTTTGTTCCCGTTTTCAAAAATCTCTGCTTACCTTACGTCATTAAAGGATTGTGCAAAATTTAATGCCACTAGCCCCCCAACGGTTCCGTCTGTATGTAGACCGATTTTACAATAACGAAATAATAAAAAAAGTAAAGCGATTGAGAATGAATAACGATGACGATAAGTAAAAAGAAATACGGCAAGAAACTCCTCAAAACATAATTCTTTTAAACAATCAATACAAGTTACATGGTAGTTTAGTGTTGTGCTGGAGAAATTTACACCGAACATTCAAATACTCGTCTAATTTATCATATGCCATGTTAAAAAAATAATAATAAATAATAATATAATCTCACGCCTTTTTATCCCCGAGGGGGTAGGCAGAGGTATTCCATTACTGGATATACCCACATTTCACGAGATATATTGGGCCCCTAAACGTGATAGGTGGTGAGCCCATCGCCGGACCGGGTCTGTTTACACATGTCTCAGAATTAATTCTGAGACCTGCGGGTTTCCTCACGATGTTTTCCTTCACCGTCGAGCTAGTGATAAATATGTACGTAAGTTTTTTGAAAAACTCATTGGTACATGCCAGGATTTGAACCCGAGCCTCACTGATTTTCGGCCGGCTCTTTAACCGTCCGGGCTATCACTGCTCATAAAATCACTATCTATCACTGTTAAAAAAATAGCATTTTATGTGAGTATTTTGTCTCTAATGGTCTGCTCCGTGGCCCCACGCGTCGCGAGCGCGAGTCTCGAACACATTAGAGAGATTTCCACACAATTGCTTGCAAATATCAAAAGTAATGGCAACTGTCAAGTGTCACTTTGTCTAATAATATCTGTATAAGGATGAGCTTGGGTTTTCTCTCACATCCAACAAAAGAGATCCGGCTGCAGAATTACTGTAGGGATCCAGTATACGCTACAAACCAAATTTTTACGCATATTTATGATTCGGAGAATATACAATATATCTACCAGGGTGCCCTATCGAAATATGGCCGCTAGTATATTTTTTTTTTATTGATATGGGACGAAATTTTATTCACTTGTTTTTTTACATAAAATATCGTCCACTTTACGGCAATATACATAAAGACTGAAAAATCATGAAAAATCAGCCGATTTTTCAGAGACTTTAATATATAAAGGGGCAATATACATAATTATAATTGTAATATTAGTATAGATTCAACCTTTTTATCTATTACGTTTTTTTAAACTATACCTATACTAAGTTTCTCAGTCATCTGCGCACACCCGAAGAGAATTGACGTAATATTTTTTTAATGTTAGCGAAGACAGAAAGTTGGAAATAGTACGGAGAGAATTTCCTTCCTCACATCTTCGCCTCGAGGGCAACTTTAGTTCTTTGTTCTTCTAACTCCAATAAAACTACTGGCACTTTATCAACTGTTAAAGCACTAGTCCGATTATCTAGCGTTAATTTAAGTAGAAATTTTCCCTACTATAAAAATACATAATATGTGTATTCATTAATAACCCATAATAGAATTGACGGGCCTGTTGGCTTAGTTGGTAGTGACCCTGCCTTCTGAGTCGAAGGTCGCGGGTTCGATCCCCGCTCGGGGCCAACATTTGTGTGCATGAACATGTCTGTTGGCTTCGTGTCTGGGTGTTTAATATTTATTTAAGTATGTTTATCTGTTGTTTAGTACCCATAGTACGGGGTCTGCCTAGTTTGGGACTAAATAACCGTTTGTGAATTGTGTCCCACAATTTATTATTATTATTATATAATAGCTCACTGAGGTTTCGTGTATTATTTGTCATTTCTCCATTTATCGTTTCATTTCGCGAAGACGAATGTAAAATTGGTTTTTAGGGTTCCGTACCTTAAAAGGAAAAAAACGGAACCCTTATAGGATTACTTTGTTGTCTGTCAAGACCCTTTATATCAGGAACTTTATTTATTTATTATTTATTTATATACTATTTATTTATGTTGACCCAGTTACTCAGCTATCACCACACCAAACATCAAAATCCGTCCAGTAGTTTTTTCGTGATGCCGACACTGCCAGACCGACAGACAATTACAAAAATTGGTGTTTTGATATCTGCATCGTAAACTATCTACACTAACTGCAGAATTTAAAAAATATGTCATGTATAGAAACGGCCTCGATACAATTTTATTGTATGTACCTATAGATCTAAACTTAATATTATACAGAGGAAATATTTGTATTTTTGTATGTGTGTGTTTGTATCTTTTTAGGGTTCCGTACCTCAAAAGGAAAAAACGGAACCCTTATAGGATCACTTTGTTGTCCGTCTGTCCGTCCGTCCGTCCGTCTGTCAAGACCCTTTTTCTCAGGAACGCGTGGAGGTATGAAGCTGAAATTTATATCAATTACTCAGGTCTACTGTCCTTTGAAGCTGTGAAAAAATCAAACTTCTAAGCCAACGCAATCAAAAGATACAGCCGTTTATGCCGCAAATTTTCGACACTTGCAAGGGAATCAAAACCTACAGGGTGCTTCCCGTGAACTCAGAATCTTGAAATTTGGTACGAAGCAACGTCTTATAGCATAGATAAAGGAAAAATTACGAAAACCATAAATTTGCAAGGTTGTACGGAACCCTCGGTGCGCGAGTCCGACTAGCACTTGGCCGGTTTTTTACGAATAAGCTCGAAAAATACTGGAACGATTTTAAAAATTCTTTCCAATGGAATGTTAAAAGATTCCTGAGTAACACAGGCTATATTTTATTCCCGTATTCCAACGGGAACGGGAACTACGCAGGTGAAACCGCGCAAAACCGCTACAAAACATATGTTTATACTATTCTTTTTTATTTGTTTCAGGTAAACTCAATGAACTACAACCAACGTGAAGGTAAAAAACTATAGAAACATTAAATCGAGTACCCACTCGTGACTCGTTCGTGTAAAGTGTACCTAACCCTACATTAAGTAGAGTTAAGTGGAAACATAAAATCAACCTTGCCAAGTTTCAGTAGAATCGCACATAATTTACTTGGGTGCTTTTCATTTGAAAACAAAAGCGCAGTGGTGCTACAAAGTGAATATATAAACCGGCTTAATGTGGCTTAATCCTGTTCTGTACCGGTTTTTACTAATTGAATGTTCGTATTTTACTTTTTGAGCTACCTAGGTCCTGGTTACGCTACCTGAGTAGGGCTGACAAAACTTCAATTTACAAATTTGTATCTGTAATCTATACTAATATTAACATCTCACCTACCAAGGGTCATTAGCATAGTATGGACCTACCTACATTTTTGTGACATCGCTTGATGTAGCTGGTCGTTGACCGGTTAAAAAGAGGAAGTACTGGACCGATTTTAAACAATCTTTCGCCAACGGAAAGCTACATTATCAGGGAGTAACTTACGGGAACGGGAACTACGCGAGTGATGTCGCGTGGAACAGCTAGTTGTCTAATAAGTCTTCACCGCAAGCTATTCTGAAGTGCTTTAAGTAATATTATTACTTTTTAAATACATACTATACTGCTTTGAGTTTGCTAGGATTAAGAAAACCTTGTTTCAAGTCGGCATGTGTCGACTGCGACTAGAGGCATATTTAATTTAAAGAGGGAATTAAAGGGTCCCGGAAGTCATTGACCAATTAAACACTCAGAACTTTTTAAAGATGTGGTAGGCAGAAATATTCCATTCATAGTTTTTACCATTGTACATGTCGGACCAAAAAAAGTCAGTAGGTGAACCCATTGCCAGACTGGAGTGATGTTACACACACAAGCCTCGGAGCCAATTTTGCGTCCCGCTGGTTTCCTCCTTCACCGTCGAGCCCTGACAGGAATCAAACTTAACCCTCATACGTGAAAGACAGGGCTTCCAACAGGGCTCCCACACAAAAAATTCAGCTTTTTGCTGTCTAAAAAGAGTTAGATATGTATGTATTTCAGCAACACAAATAAACATAAAAAGTGCTCCCGCTATATCCCCGAGGGGATAGGCAAAAGTATCCCGTTCATGGAAACACCCACTTTTGACCACCTTTTTGACAACCCTCATACATGAAAGACAGGGCTTCCAACAGGGCTCCCACTCTAAAAATTCTGGCTTTTTGCTGTCTAAAAAGAGTTAGATATGTATGTACGAGTACATCAGCAACACAAATAAATATAAAAAGTGCTCCCGTTATATATCCCCGAGGGTATTGGAAAAAGTATCCCGTTCATGGAAACACCCAATTTTGACCACCCTTTTGACAACCCTCATATTTTTTAGAATGGGAGCCCTGTTGGAAGTTTCAACAGGGCTCCCATTCTAAAAATTCTGGCGTTTTGCTGTCTAAAAAGAGTTAGATATGTATGTACGAGTACATCAGCAACACAAATAAAAATTAAAAAATGCTCCCACTATATCCACGAGAGGATAGGCAAAAGTATTCCGTTCATGGAAACACCCACTTTTGACCACCCTTTTGACAACCCTCATACATGAAATGAACAGGGTTCCCACTCTAAAAAAAAAACAAACAGCCAAAATGCATTCGATCACGGAACGCGTGACAGCCCTGCGATGTATCGGGCACAATGCGCCCCGTATTACCTTTGCTGGCTGCTGCATTGTGTTCTTGTATTTCTGGCTGGGCGCTGGCTTTATTGTTCCGTATTCATTGATAAGGCTGCCTTTGTGCACGGAATTGGCGTAATTTTTATTTTTCAACTTTATTGGTATCGTACCTACGAGTATGCATTTGTTGCAGTGCGCAAAGTTTTAAGGCTTTTTGCAGTCTAAAAAGAGTTGGATATGTATGTGTTTCAGCAAAACATAAAAAAATGCTCTCGCTATATCCCCGAAGGGATAGGCAAAAGTATCCCATTCAAGGAAACACCCACTTTTGACCGGGGGATTTTGGGACCCCTAATGGTGAATTGTGGCTTGCCAATTTTTTTTTAAATATTGTTAACTTAGGTAGGTAAAATTTCCTTTCATCATCAACCCGTAAAAGCTCACTGCTGAGCTATAAAAAAACACCTACCTGCCAGAATTTTTCAAGCTACCCAATAGTATCTATTAATTATTAAGACCTTTTTTACTGTTTTCTTGCAAATAAAAAAAATATCATTATTATTATTATCTGACATGGCTTAAAGACTCCCATTATGCGTTAACACAACGAAAACCGTTTGACGTGTCTTCCGAAACACGGAGGCGCTTGTTATATAAGGCCACTAATGCACTGACTGACCGCGCCCAACTTTGCTTAACTAGCGTAATCATAGTCGCTAGGATCGCAGAGCTACGAGCGCTATATCTAAGAGAAGTAAAATAAAAATATAGTCTAACCAAAATCAATTTGCATTCCAAACGAATGAATATTTGATAAAACTCACAAATTAATATTCTATTGTGTTACATTTGGGACCCTGACGATATTAAATTATCTCATTGTATGTGACGCGTATTTAGGGGTCTGCGGCCCCGTTTCGGGTCCACCAGGCATATTAGTCCCCTTATTTCTACGGTTCGATGGGGCCAAAGCAAACCAACCGTCAATAATTTTGCTTCTTATGCCTCGCAGTGTCATAAAAGAATCTTCGTTACAGAAATATGGTTTACTCGAATTGCTTCAAATAAAGAGGTCTTTTAGGTTAGAATATTTTTTTAAATTGAAATAGGCATTGGTTATTGAGTCGGGCATTTTATTTGAAGTGGAATTAAGAAATCTTTTATATAACAGCGAAATACAGTGAAAGTCTTAAAAAATATAAATACAAACTTGAAATTTGACTGGTACATGTAGTGTAGTAGTAGATCTAGACATCTTTGTTAATTATAGTAGATAGATAGATGAAATATACTTCCACGACTCTACCAACGTCATTCGGGACGAAGCAAGCAGAGGAGACACAATTTTTTTGCATATCAAAATATCAGACTCAAATGCAATATGCAGTTATTTCTGCTTACTCCTATGGTTATGTTAGTCTAGTCTGTTAGAATAGTCTGAGTTTTGTAGCAGTATAGTATAAAGCCGCGGTTACACTGCGGAAAATGTGTCGGCAATGGTCAAGCAATCGGCAATCTGTATGCAAAGCGTCTGCACTGCCCTTGCGCGGCGCCATTTTGTTTTTATTTTGCGTTTTTTCCCGCGTTATCGCAGTACTGTAATGCTCTTATACATTTGGATGTTGGAAATGGCCTTTTATAGGCAGACACGTTACACTCTTACATATGGTACTAAATTAATTGTGACAATACTAGATGCTAGATGGCACATTTATGCTACCAATTTCTGTAGTTTTACTATTAACCCGATGATTATAGAATAATTCAAAAATCACTTTATTGGTTTAATATACATGCACAAAAGACTATAAAAGAAATAATAATCTTGTCTAAATTCACAACATTTCTTAAATATTTATTTTAATATTTGAAATTAAACTAGACCCTAAAACAGATTACACGTGAAATGAGTTTGTTTACCAATGAGTTTTACAAGAAACTTACGTACATATTTATCAGTAGCTCGATGGTGACGGGAAACATCGTCAGGAAAGCCCCAGGTCCCAGAATTAATTCTGAGGCATGTGTACAGTCCCGGTCCGGAAGCTCCACCTATCACGTTTAGGGGTCCAAATAATATACTTTTGAAACGTGGGTATTTCCAGAAATGGAATACATCTGCCTCCCCTTGGGTAAAAAGGGGCGAGTAATTTTTTTTATTTAGTTTTTTATTGGTGTCCCATAATTTATTATTCGCAGTCGGGTAATAAAGGCTCGTAAACGTATAAGCGGTCAGTATTTAATAAATAACCAACGTCCCTCATGTGCAGCAAAATTCCATCAGTACCAACTGATCACGTCCACATATCTCGCGTTCAGCAATCTGTATGCAAAACGTCCCTGAGGCGGGCATCTCATTTCCTGACCCCCCTTCCAACTCCCCCTTTTGACCCCGGGCTGTCCCCAGCTGACCCGCCAAAGATGGATGGATGGAAAACGCTTAAGGCATTTCTTTGAAGCTGTGAAATTTCTTCTCAAATATTCGACAGTAAATAAATAAACACAAGACTTTGGCTCATTGTGTATTGGTAACTTTAATCGAAATACTTGTTTAGGGTTCCGTACCTCGAAAGGAAAAAACGGAACCCTTATAAGATCACCTTGTTGTCTGTTTGTCAAGACCCTTTATCTAGGGACTGCGTGGAAGTATCGAGTTGAAATTAAAACCATATACTCAAGTCTACAGTCCCTTGAAACTGTGAAAAAATCTAACTTCGAAGTTAAATAAAAAAAAAATGATACGGCCGTTTATGCCGCTAAAAACGTAAATTTTTTCTACACTCTCAAGGGAACCACAATTTATAGATACCTACTTTACGTTGTCCTAGAACTATGAAATTTTGCAAGTAATATCATCTTATACTATAAGTACAGTAAAAACTAAAGGTTAAATCATGAAAACTAGTTAAATCATAAAAATATAGTAATTGTTAAAGTACGTTGTCAATCATCTTAGTAAACTTAGTTTATTATTATCAAAAAATCCACTTGTTAGGTACATTCCCCTTCCTTATTTCCTTGGTAGATGGGTGTATTTTTATTTTTCAGTTACCCTGTATATGTTATGAACAAAGTTGTAAGCCAGTTATTTCATAACTCCGAGTCTCCCGTCTGACTTGTCTGTCCATCAGCGAATATTACTTATAGTTTGTAGCTGCCTTGGGTGTATTACTTATCCAGCACTAGCGATCCGCCCCGACTTCTCATGGGTACTATGTGTTTTTTCTAATTGGATCAATTTTCTAAATGTTAGTGAAAACTGTTCATATAACCGTGTGGCAGTCTGCTTCATAAAACGTCAAAAATAGATCGCTTTATATGATAAGACTGCCCATTCTAGGTATATTAATATATCATAAAATATTACGTTAAAATATCACGTTGAGTGGTCAAGTATTCCCGTGAAAAGTAGGTATTTCCAGAATACCTCTGCCTACCGCCTCGGGGATAAAAACCTATTTTTCTTTTTAAATATTTGTATTGTATAAAATTTTTATACAGACAATATACTTTTTCTTTGTTAATAAATATAAGATAAGCGATATTCCTAAGAACATATTTATATTATTTAAGTCTTATGACAAATATTAACTTTAATATATGTTTAAAAAGTTCCAGTAAATAAATGTTTAACTACGAGTATCAATCTATCAATTATTATTCAAATCTACTTACTTACTTACTTACTTCTAATAATTAATTTCCATCAAACGACTGATGCATGTCGACTTTCGTTCTTTTTAGGATTCCTTACCCAAAGGGCAAAACCGATATCCCTTCGTCCGTCCTTCTATCGCCAGACTGTATCTCATGAACCGTGATAGTTAGACAGTTGAAATTTTTACAGATGATGTATTTCTGTTGCCGCTATACTAAGACATAAAATATTTAAGGGGGTTCCCATACGACAAACGTGATTTTTTTGTCATTTTTATAGATAATGGTACGGCATCCTTCTTGTGTGTGAGTCCGACTCGCACTTGGCCGGTTTTTTGTCATGCCCTGACCTGGAATCAACTCAATATTGTTATCTCTCTTCAATATTTTGAGAAAAGCTCCAACAAATTCGATGATGAAGCTTCCTGGAAAATAACAATGTTAAATCAGTAACTTTTAAGTAGGTAAGTACTTTAAAGGCTTACGGAATTTGATGTGTATCGGTAAACGTATTTACTCGGAATTTCTCCGGTTAGGTATAATTTATAATAATGGTTATTGGTTCTCAAAATAGACAGAATTTATAACCATTTTGTGTTATAAAAATGTGTTAATACTGAAATAGAATCTTACTTTCAGTATTAACACATTTTTAGTGTAGGTATATACACTATAACCATCAAATAAAAGTTGCTTTTTGTGCCTGTATAATCATATCAATATAACCGAATTATTATAAACAAAATAGGTTGTAAAAAAATTTTCAGCAATATCATAGTGAAAATCAAACTTAAAATGTTTTTATTCAATAATAATAGAGACTAATAAGTTCACTTATTGCAACTCCACCGCTTCAGCATGTATGGTTCAGGAGAGGAAGTAGAGCAAGAAACTCCTCAACACATTATCAATGTAATCAAATTATACTTATCTGGCGGTGCTGCGCGGTTTCACCCGCGTAGCTCCCGTTCCCGTGAGAATACGGGAAAAAAATATAGCCTATGTTACTCAGGAATATTCTAGCTTTCCATTAGTGGAAGAATTTTTTAAATCGGTCCAGTAGTTTTTAAGTTTATTTGTAACAAAGATACAAACATACAAATCTTTCCTCTTTATATTAGAAGTATAGATACTGAATTGGGTTCAATAATTGTATTATTTAGCTGTCGTATTGCGCTGTGCTGGAGGAAAACTGCTCCAAGCATCATTATCATTCATATACCTACGAGTAGTCATCTAGTTTTCTAAACGCCACTTTACTTAATGCCTAAATTATTGTAAACTAGCAGCGCCCCTCGGTTTCACTCACTTAGTTCCCGTTTCCGTGGGAACATCGGAATAAAAAGTATCCTATGTCCGTCTCCTGGTTCTAAGCTACCTCCCCACCAACTTTCAGTCAAATCGGTTCAACCGTTCTTGAGTTATAAATAATGTAACAAACACGACTTTCTTATATATAATATACATAGATATAGATATAGATTGGTTTTCGAGTACCACATCTTACTGAATTTCAGTTACAATAATGGATCATAAAATAAGTTCAAAATCAAATTGAGCTCACATAAACGTTAGTTAATGTAAAAAGGAGTGCTTTCTCATACCTTTTGTGTATTTATGAATATTCTCGTATTCTCTTCCTGCTACCTAATATGACATACAAAATTGTGTAACAAGTAACTTCGCTTTATTACCTGAATTTTTATCTCCGTCGACAAAGGGGAGGAAATTGCCCCCTTACCCCACCTTTTACCCCACCTTTTACCCCACCTCTTGTTCCGTCATACGTTACGCTTAAGTAAATTACCCCACTGTATACTGTTTAGTAAAGTCCCTACTAATATCAATGCGAGACGAACTAGGTCTGTTGACGTTTTTACGAGAGAATCGATGTGGATTAAATTAAGCAAGGCTATTGTACACCCTGAGAAAGGACATTGACTTCTTTTGAACTAAAAAAATATATATATAAAATATATATATAAATATAAAATATAATCTCACGCCTTATTAATCCCCGAGGGGGTAGGCAGAGGTATTCCATTACTGGATATACCCACATTTCACGAGATAGAGATAGTTAGGGGTCCAATATAACCCCTAAACGTGATAGGTGGTGAGCCCATCGCCGGACCGGGTCTGTTTACACATGTCTCAGAATTAATTCCGAGACCTGCGGGTTTCCTCACGATGTTTTCCTTCACCGTCGAGCTAGTGATAAATATGTACGTAAGTTTTTGAAAAACTCATTGGTACATGCCAGGATTCGAACCCGAGCCTCACTGATTTTCGGCCGGCTCTTTAACCGTCCGGGCTATCACTGCTAAACTCTTTTGAACTAAAACCTTCAAAACCAGTTCAAACTATATGTGTACATCTACACTTCTATACTAATATTATAAAGAGGAAAGATTTGTATTTTTTTACGTTTGTATCTTTATTACTATATATAGTATAAAACAAAGTCGCTTTCTTTGTCCCTATATTCCTATGTCCCTATGTATGCTTAAATCTTTAAAATTAAGCAACGGATAGAGTGATTCAAGAGGAAGGTTTTAGTATTAGCATTGCACCCGTACGAAGCCGGGGCGGGTCGCTAGTAATAATATATTTCCAACACAGATGAACTGTTTAAAGAATAAAGAAGTATGAATATGAGAAACTCCTAATGGGATGGGTTTATGGGGTAGTATGCGAAAAATCATAATAAATTTTTGTACGTCACACCTGCTACTTCCAACGATTTTTACCTTCACCGCAGGGCTAGATATAAGGTTTCTTTATTCTAAATACAGAAGTAATCAATATTTTCTGAGTTTACATCTTATCCACTACCGTAAAATTCAAAATCGGGATTGTTTTTTATTATCATGCTATATTTTAAATCAATAAAACCACGTTCAATGTCCAAGAGGTATTCCTAGTCACATAATATTATGAAGGCAGAAAATATTCTAAAGTAACTCCAAATGGCTTCCAGACTCAATTTTAAAAGTTAATAAAATTTCTTGATAACATTCACGGTGCTACGCCGTAGCAGCTACGAAGTGTAGTCTAGTGGGGTCTACGCGCTACGACGCTACGCCATGTCTGCCTCTAAAGATTTGGTTCGTGATTTTCCTCAGATTTTTATCTTGAAAGATTGTAATTGTAGTGCTCTTTCTTTGATGAATTTAGTTTAAAAAAAAATGTATTCCTTCTTTTTTTCGGTTTCGTATTTCGAAGGGAAATATTGGGACTCGTATGTATGTCGAGACCCTACTTTATTAGTAGATACCACAGACCTGAATATCTCTCTTTTCTCACATTCTTTTTAAAAAACCGCATCAAAATGCGTTGCGTAGTTTTAAAGATTTAAGCATACATAGGACATAAGAATAGAGGGACAGAGAAAGCGACTTTGTTTTATACTATGTCAAAGTCAAAGTCAAAGTCAAAATTCTTTTACTTCAGTAGGTATAAAAATACACTTTGATGTAGTGATAATAACATTAATTAATTAAATAAACATAAAAGTTAAACACATCCTAGAAACAATAGTATTTAACAACAAATTATAGAGAAGTATAATCAGGTTTAGCTTTAATGCACCTACCAGATTACCACGGTACCCGATCAAACCATTCCACAAGCCATTTCGCAGAACCACCTTGGGGGCCAACTCCCCCATACCTAGATTAATAAAAATCTACAATGACTATAGTGGAATCACAGATATACACAGCAATTCATTGAACCAATTTAAAAAAATAATATATGAAAATACGCGTCCTATTCCCAACATTAGAACATAAATCGAACATCTTACCCTCTTTCGTCATTCACTAAGTACTTTACTGTGTCTGACTGATCTTAAGTAATATAATTTTATATATCAGTATTTATGTATTTATAATTGAAAATTACTGTTTCTTTTTTTTTTATTTAGTTTTTCTTTTTTGTACTTTCAAAATTATGTGACACCCCTTTTGCATGCGGTGTTCACCTGTAATAAACTGTGCACTTAGCTATAATGTTAATTAATGTTAGATACTGAAAATGTTGGTGTAACAGTTGTTGGTGAACCAAATAAATAAATAAATAAATAAATAAAATTTCAAAATGGGTGAATCAATTTATCGTTATTAAATTTATTATTTCTTGCTCCCTTTGTCCCCTCAACCATCACGCTGAAGCGGTGGAGTTGATACGACGTTCAATAAGTGGACTTGTAAGTCCTTTGAATAAAATAGTTTGACTTTGATTGTCCATAGCAACTTAACAAACAAATCAAGTAATGAAGCCAATTCTCTAGGTCATCGAGTCGACTTCTGAGTCTGACAGAACAGATACATGTGATAGTTATTCTGATTGGTTCCAATATCCGTCTTAGTTACGACTTCTAGTCGTTAACCTAAATAATATGAAAGTTGTTTGCTTGATTCCTAGAATGTATCACTGTTCACGAGATGTTCAAGGTTTTGTCTCAGATGTTTTTACTATAGATATAAATAAATAAAAAAATAATACATACATAATGCTCACGCCACTGTCCCACATGGGTAGGCAGAGACGATGAATCGCCACTTTGCTCGATCTCTGCAAACTTCTTTCGCTTCCTACACATCCATAAGCCTTTTCATTTATTCTTCGCACTCCGGACCCCAGCTTTTTGAAGGACGTCACTTATTTGATCAGTGAACGTCCTTCTCGGGCGCCCTCTTGCCTTGTATCTTTCAACATTCGCACCATAAATCTCTTTCGTTACTCTTCTTTCATCCATACGTTCTATATGACCAAACCAGCGTAACATGCCCTTTTCTATTTAGTCCAGGCAATGAAGCGGATTTTTGTATTGCCAAGACTAATTCTTGTCATCATCATGTACATCTTCTTTCAAACCACACCTTTCTCGTATATCAGCATTCCTAATAAAAAGATAATCTCACGCCTTTTATCCCCGAGGGGGTAGACAGAGGTGTTCCATTTCTGGTAATTTCTTTTCACCAGTATATTCTTTGGACCCCTGAACTTGATAGGTTCGCCTGACCGAGGTACTTTTTATTACATGCCTCAAAATTAATTCTGGGACCTGCGGGTTTTTCTTATCCGTCGAGCAAGTGATAATACGTATGTACTTAAGTAGTTTATTGTTTTCACCTCAACAGTCATGTTTACAGGTCTGAAAACGCTATCATTAAAAGTGGATACTTCTAGGAATGAATTGCCTCTGCCTACCCTCACTGCAATGAGCTAAGGGCGTGTATTATTATATAGTTTAATTTCAAGCGTAGATTATTAGATATTTATACTAATATTACTAAAAGCGCAGTGCGGTTTCACCCGCGTGGTTCCCGTTCCCTTAAAATTTCAGGGAAAAAATATAGTCTATGTTACTCCCTGATAATGTAGCTTTCAATTAGTAAAAGAAAGAATTTGAAAATCGTTTTATTGGTTTGGGCGTGAAAGCGTAACACTCAAAGTCAATCAAAATCAAAGTCATGGTCATTTATAATATTTATTTGTTTATAATAAGATTAACCTTATATATACTTCCTGTGTAAACGAAGTCATGAAACAAAGAAAAAAGTCACAAAACAATGAATGTATTTCAATGAACCGTTGACAAAGAGAATAGTTATCAACTGAACGCTCTTGTTCAAATTTTACTCGAGGCCCGTAACCTATTTAATTTGGAGTTTGATGAGCCATAAATCGTGCAGTTTATACGCACTGGTGGCCCGCGGCCAGTGGGGGCGGACTCAGAGTCGATTCCGTCTTTTTGGGGAGGTCATTTTTACCTATCAATATAAATTTAATGATTCAGAATTAGACAAAAAATATAATTGTGAAAAGTATGCATTATTACATGCAAATTTCTTTTTTTGAAGATAGAAAAGCTTTCTTTTATATTGAGCTGACTTTATCCAGCTACTTCGCAGAAGTTCAAGATTTAAAGGAGCCTATGTGCTTCCTAAAAATGAATTCTATATTCCTAACAAATTTCATCAAGATCGGTTTAGTAGTTGGGTGTGAAAAAGTAACAGACAAGCAGACAGTGAAAGTAGTGATATACGCTCACAGCTTATCTTCATCTACTTTTTTTTTTCTCTTATCTTCAAAGAAACTGGCAGATGTATTCCATTCCTAGAATTACTTTTTAGCAATACATTCTTTAGACCAGTAAAAGTGACCAAACCAAGCCAGCTGTAGACAACCAAATCTGGACTCCTGTATTTTTTTCTACCACATAAAAAAACTCATGAACTCCACGGAATAAAAAAATTTACTTTAGTAGTTTAGTTGTTGTGACTGTAGGTACCCACCTACAGGTTTTTTTAAAATGTATGTACCCTCTGTAGTTATGTTCTCAACTAGTATAAATAGGGGTACAAGCGTATTCACGGAGCTTCGATATTCGACTCGGAATCGGAAAATCTGTCGAAAATGGGCTATTCACAGATGTCAGTGTCAAGGACATAAGGATTCGGAAAATTTTCCGTGGCTGTCGGAAACGCCTAGAATACAGCTTATCTGGTCACCGATAACATTCGATCTCGACTCTCGACACGAACAAAACCTTTCATTTCTGCAACACTCATCGCCTTCGACCTCACCTAGCGGTCACTAGTCAGCCTAGTCACTATCGCTGCCGCTAAACGTCGAAAATCCTCCATACAAACACCATAAATAACTAATATTTTTTATAGGCCGGTATTCGTACAAAGTTTTATCGAACCGCGATAGTGGGTCACCGGGACCCCCCCGCCCGGTAGCCGGCATTAATTACGCCGATTGTCCGCCGCATTATCATAGTAGAGTGCGCCCAATTTTGCCTTGATGACTTTTTTACGAGTTTTCGAGTCCTACCTAATTTACGATGTCGTAAACCGTCGCGGCGGGGGGTGGCTCTGATAACAGTGTCTGTTGGTGGCCCTGTACCATATGAATAGCTAATACTATACTATATACTTTTAACTAATTTTATTTTACTGAATATGACATTATATGCTTATGGCGGATCACAGCGGACTAAATATTAGTTATAAAACCTATAATCTAGGTATTATATAAAATGATAAACTGACTGACTGATTGGTGATGTATCAACGCACAGCCTAAACGGCTGGGTCTGGAGACCTGAAATTTTGCACATAGATAGCTTATACAGTGTAGGCATTCACTGAGAAACGATTTTGCAAAATTCATCCCCTAAGGGGGTGAAATAAAAATGCGCGAGTGAAGCCGCGGGTAAAAGTCATAGTGTTATCAACAAAGACGTTTAAAGAAAATTATTCTCTCAAGCTGTACAGTACAACCTGTGTTCACAACAAATTTTGATTGATTGATACTATTTACAATGCAAATGTATAGAAAGTTCTACTATGTATAGACTTAACTTGAGATGTTTATTAAAGAACCCTCCTTCTGGCGCAGTCGGGTAAAAATAAAAACCGACTTCAAGAAAAGCACTGAAAATACTTTTGCTATACCCAAAGAGATTAAAATATAATAGCATAGAGGGGGCATTGGGAATATTTTCATACAAAACTTTGAAGCTTATGCGTCATGTCCTTGTCATGTCAGTTAGTATGAACGCGAGCTGTCATTCGGTCGAAATTGTACTAGACTTATTCCACTTGGACTAACTTTTGGCTTCAAATTTTCCTCGCTTTGTCCCCTCTATGCCTTATTATATGTTAATCTCTTTGGCTATACCCAAATGTAGTGTCCAATAAAATAAATCTAAAAATGCATACCTTTCCGATATAATATTTAAAGATTCGCCTCGTTTTCTCCAGAATCTCATTCTGGCGACAATAGGACCAGTTAGAAACTATACCCTTTTGAACAAAAAAATTTTGCGGACCTCTATTCGTGGCATTTGACAAAATGGCCGAGGTGCTGTTACACATGCAAACAACAATTCTACAGCTACAGATAAATGCAAATGTTTGTAAAAAGAAACTAGTTTGTTTGTAACGATCACACTGCTTAAGCAAGGTTGGGTGCGGTCAGTCAGATAATGGGTGGTGCGTGCCTAACTGCCTATTGTACATATATACTCGAGCGCCTCCGTGTTTCGGACGGCACGTTAAATCGTTGGTCCTGGTTTTCGTTGTTTACGCGCAATAGATGTTCTGACAGTTAGATGGCCACCAGTCTAACATAATCTCCCAATCTCGCTGCGCTCGCGAGAAAGATGATAGTCCATACCTCAAGTTTGAGGAAAGAACCTTAGCTCAGTAGATACTGGATTGTTTTTTTTTATATAAAAAAAGGGGCCAAACGAGCAGACGAGTCACCTAATGGTGACTACCGTCGCCCACACCTGCAGCTAAAGAGTCACAAGTGCGTTGCCGGCCAAAACGGTTACGGCTTGATGACGATAAATGTGCTCTAAAAACTCTTACAACAAACAACCTTCATTTTCACTTATCCGCCTTGATTAATGACAGTAATTCTTTATTGCTGCAACATTATTCCAAAGTAAGGACCCGTTTAATGAACGCCCAATATTTTCCTCGTTCTTTGATCCAGCCACGTTTTGTTCAGCAAATGAAGCAATTTGCGCGCATTCCTACGTTAATTCTGTTTGCGTTAACTCGCCTTTATAACAATACTCGGGACTTGGCCCACTTCAAAGGAGAAAGCATTGAATACAAATGAATACATACAATGTTCCGTAAAGAGGCTATATGCAATTAACTCGGGGATCTTGTAAGGTGCTCCGAAAAAAAATCTAAATTGACCAAGATTTGTAGGAATGCGTTCCTTAGAAAAAAAAACATGTTTTTTTTTATAAAATAAAAATAAATAATCTCACGCCTTTCATCCCCGAGGGGGTAGGCAGAGGTATTCCATTACTGGATATACCCACATTTCACGAGATACATTGGACCCCTAAACGTGATAGATGGTGGGCCCATCGCCGGACCGGGTCTATTTACACATGTCTCAGAATTAATTCTGAGATAGTTTAGTTTAGTTTAGTAGGGTTTCCTCACGATGTTTTCCTTCACCGTCGAGCTAGTGATAAATATGTACGTAAGTTTTTTAAAAACTCATTGGTACATGCCAGGATTCGAACCCGAGGCTCACTGATTTTCGACCGGCTCTTTAACCGTCCGGGCTATCACTGCTGTTTTTTTTATTTTTTTATTAATGATGGCCTTACTCTTGAATAGCCCAAAAGCAAAGACGGGGCCTACGATGGGACGAGCTTACCCAGAAGATGTCTGTACACTCGATCCTTTTGAAGTCAGCTAGTAATGTGCTGAATATTTCAGTAATACAGAATTCAATCTTTTTTGTTCTTTTGTTTTTTGTTTTAAAAGTTACTTTAAAAAATACGCTTAATAATTATGCCCAGGGAGAGGTATATGGAATACCTCCTTGAAATACAAACATTTCATAAGTTAACTTTTGGCCTCTTTTTCTTGTTTTTCGTTTTTTAGGGTTCCGTACCTCAAAAGGAAAAAACGGAACCCTTATAGGATCACTTTGTTGTCCGTCTGTCCGTCCGTCCGTCCGTCTGTCAAGACCCTTTTTCTCAGGAACGCGTGGAGGTATGAAGCTGAAATTTATATCAATTACTCAGGTCTACTGTCCCTTGAAGCTGTGAAAAAATCAAACTTCTAAGCCAACGCAATCAAAAGATACAGCCGTTTATGCCGCAAATTTTCGACACTTGCAAGGGAATCAAAACCTACAGGGTGCTTCCCGTGACCTCAGAATCTTGAAATTTGGTACGAAGCAACGTCTTATAGCATAGATAAAGGAAAAATTACGAAAACCATAAATTTGCAAGGTTGTACGGAACCCTCGGTGCGCGAGTCCGACTCGCACTTGGCCGGTTTTTTTTTATTATAAGAAGGCTCAAAGTCACCCAGGCAGCAATAGAAAGAGCTAAACTCGGAGGTTCCTAGCGCGGTAGGGTACCTTAGTTCTTCGTTTCTGATTCGATTTTCGAAATTCCGAGCTTAGAGCCTTCTAAAGTATGTCGGTACATATCCCAAAGAATTGCCAAACTTAAAGTGGTAATGGACGGAGCACATTGCTCGTAAAATTGATTGTTAATAGAAAATTTCATTTTGTCGATAAAACTATTGATAATTATCACCTCTGGAACCTTTCTTTCGTACATCGGTAGTCCGCCATGCTTCGTCGTGCTTGTTTACTTAGCGCCTGGAATTCCTCATACATACATATGCTCTCTCACGCCTTTTTCCCGAAGGGGTAGGCAGAGACAACAGCCCACCACATGCTACGAGCCTAGCATACCTCACGCGCCTCATCCACATCCATCAATCGGTTCATACAAGACCAAATCGGCGATGTATTGAAAAAAAAACCAGATAAAGAGTACCCGAAACCGACGAGCTTGTATGAACCAATTGAATTCCTCCTCTGAGTCCTACCTTGGAATTACACCATTATTATTACCTGGATTATTATTTTTTGCTTCGCCTCTGTCCCCTCCGAATAACATCGCAATAAATTAACAATTTCCCTGAAATGTCCACCGGCCTAGCTTTTGGGACAGTTAGTATTAATATAGACATAGAATTAGGTTAAGATAGAAGTGTCTTCACGTGTCGGTAAGTAGCGGCAAAGACTGCAGCAGAAGAAATATGTTTGAAATGTGTTCCGTGCCTTTTACAGCCGTTAGGTATTCTATTTTAGTTTTATAAATATCACAAAAAGGGATCCTAAACATAATACACTGGTAAGAAGTGGGTATTTCCAGAAATTGAATATCTCTGCCAATCCCCTCGGTGATAAAGGCGTGATTGTTCATAGTGACAATGGTGGCAAACCTAAATAAAGAAAATAAATATGCTAAGTTGGTTTGTCCCTGACAACAAAAGTGTTATTTTCTTAGAAATTCACAGATTTCACGTCTCAGAATCAATTCTGGGACCTGCGGCTTTCCTCCCGCTGTTTCACCGTCGAGCTAGTGATAAATATATATACTTACATGACTTTTTGAAAAACTCATTGGTACGTACATACGTGCCAATCTCACGCGTCACTGCACTTCACACTCATCAAAATGACCAACTTAATAAATAAATATTGCCTGGAAAGACGTTCCTCTTATCCATAGATCCGTGGCAACAGTGACCAAGTAGGTAATTGCCGGGTTATAATTCACAAGTCTGGGCAGCGTGTGGCTTGCGGCGCCCGTAATTTCTGAGCACGGCCAGAAAAATGGGTTTTGCGTTTACTATGTATTTATTGCTTTGGAAAATACTTATATCTTTCGTCTTTTTCGCGCTGTTACCGTTTATTGTATTTGTCATTACAATACAATAGCTCTTTATTGTACACCACAATACAAAAAAAGTACATGTTATAATGTGTAGGGAACTATTTTATGTTTCAATTAGTGCATTATATGTACCTACATTTTTGGCTTTGAATAAATATACTAACATAAAAATAAAATGAAGTTCGTCGTTTATCCTTGTTTTAATCTCTCAGTTTCATCTATCCCAAGCTCGTCTGAAGTCCGATTCTTTTGATCGATACTTTCTTATGTGTGAAGAAATACCCTTAGCTCAGAAGTGGGCTTACGGGTTGATGATGATAAGACCGATGGTACTTTATTTTATTTTTGTAAGTATTACAGCGCCATGCATTGACGATATTTCTTGAAACATAACGGTACATTGCATTTTATCGCTGCATAGAATATGTCTGCGTTAATCATTTCCTACATCAGGCACTAGTCGCAAATGCACCGTAGTGTATGTACTAACACACTTACCTTTTTTTTTTTTTTTTTTAAGTGGGGAAATCCTTCATCGGATACACACACCACCGGGGGGGATGGTGTGGTTATGCCGGACTCCTACCGGCTAAAACCCCACTGTGTTCCTCCGCTACGCCATAGGGACGTGACCACGGGGAGGCCGAGGCATTACTTCCGCAGCCACGTCGGCGGCCGCCTACCACAACAACTGCGCGGTAGGCCCTCCTCTGCGGGACGGGGGAGTGATCCCTGTCCCGGACGCTCCAAAGGCGCGTGGGAACACCACGCGCGTCTTCGCGACGAGGCCTAACCTGTGGATGGTGATGCCCCCGCATCACCACCCGGGCCTCGTTGGGCGGGGAGGAGGAGAGAACCACAGGCTCTCCTCCTGCGGCGGATTGGGAGAGAAGGGGGTCCTCCTCCCTGTCCCTCTCCACCGCTCCCTCTCAGGTTTTATATAGAGGTTTTCCTTCCTCGCGGTCCGGGCGGTTAAGCCAAGACCCCCGGTCCCACAACACTCTGGAAGCGGGATTACGGTGTACCGACGGTGGCCGGGGAGACGCTCCCCCTGGCCTGCTCGGAGGCAGTGCGAGTGCACACCGAGCCCGCCCCTGCCTCTCCACTGTGCCCTCTGCTAATCAGAGGGACACGCGGAGAGACCCCTGTGGTAGTCTTAGCCGCGACTGGCGAACGGACACAGCAACCCGGTGTCCATTCGCCAGCCCCGTTGCCCGGGGTGCGCCGCGAGGAGGCGACTACCTTGCACCCCACTAACACACTTACCTAGTTTAAGTTAAAGTAAGGCTACTAACCAACTAACAAACTATGGACTAAATTAATTGTCTGAAATAAATGATTTTTATTTTTATTTCCATAATAACTCTCCCACATTCTAATGCCAACTACAACTTTAATTCGCCCGAAGTGGTACCAGCAGTCCACGACCGTAATAAAGTAATAACTCACTGAACTCTCGCAAAAAGGACGAGTGTCGCAACATAGGCGGGAAAGTTTTTATTTCTCCCGTGGCCGGCGGGTGGGGTGGATTGAAATTAGTCGGTGTTCCGAAGCCAACTAGAGCCGGTTCACGCGGCCTCGGGACGTTTGTCGCTGCCGTTCGCTAACAAAGCTTATTTGCTGTGGTACTACTGGTTCTCGAAAGCAACTCGACATTAAGATTTAGCTCGGTTACAGATTATGATGTCGATGCAGATAATAAATATCAAATGCATTAGCCTTGCTGCTGCTGTTAGCGTTGCTTGACTGTTGTAAGTGTATGAAAGTGTAAATATAAAATGAGATCGGGTTGTGAGAAAGCAATTAAACCAATCTCATTTTTGTGTCTTTTATCTCTCTCTCAAATTGATACTTTCTGTTCTGACTTTGATGGTCAGTTAAGAGTGTTTCCTTAAAAGTGTAAATAAAAAATGAAATCGAGTTGTGAGAAAGCAATAAAACCAATCGAATTTTTGTGTGTTTTTCATCTCTCTCTCAAATTGATACTTTCTGTTCTGACTTTAATGGTCAGTTAAGAGTGTTTCTGTTTGTATCAATGGTAGGGGCAATAGCAAATTGCGGCAAAACGCGTCGCGTTTGTGCTGAGACGCGAAAACCCTCATAGCGATTTAATACTGTTTTAGTGGCCAAATTATACCTACACGCATTCAGACTATATACCTACGTATTGCTTTATACTTACCAAGCTTGTGGTTAATGGAGTCTAGAATTTCGAATCGAAAATTAAATGTATTTTGTAAATACGAGTAGGTAGACAATAATAAACCAATGTACCTTTTCAGACTAATCTTAGTTAAGTATATTAATTAGATACATTTCGTTAAATTAATTAAGTAATATTTCTTTTCAGACCATTCTTTATTATGTATGTTATAAATGTCTTACATTACATGAAATAAATAAATGAATGAATGAATGAATAATCTCACGCTTTTCATCCCCGAGGGGTTAGGCAGAGGTATTCCATTACTTGATATACCCACATTTCACGAGATACATTGGACCCCTAAACGTAATAGGTGGTGAGCCCATCGCCGGACCGGGTCTATTTACACATGTCTCAGAAATTAATTCTGAGACCTGCGGGTTTCCTCACGATGTTTTCCTTCACCGTCGAGCTAGTGATAAATCTGTACGTAAGTTTTTGAAAAACTCATTGGTACATGCCAGGATTCGAACCCGAGCCTCACTGATTTTCGGCCGGCTCTTTAACCGTAAGGGCTATCACAAATAAATAAATGTTTACGATTTTGGGTAAATGATCAAACAATTTCTGTAGGAATACTCTAGAACCCAGCTACATAAATTTTCATTATGAAAAAAGACGCGCGTAGCATTGCTACGATACCCGAAGCCGTGCTACGAAGACCGTAGCTGTGCTACGCGTGTGGAGATAAAGTGCTACAACTCATTTACATTTGCACAGATAAAATGTTCACTCGAAATGAACAACAGAATGCTAAATTTAGAAATTGTTTTGTTTTTTAACACACTTCGAATTTTGTTATGTCGTCGTAAGTGTCTACTTATTAAGCTCTGTGACAGATGGATGGATAGGCAGAGAAGCTTTAGTACTCCTAAGATAGTCCCCTTGATACCTTTGGGGTACTGAAAACTAAAAAAAGTTGTCAAATCACAACACCTCAGACATATCTACTTGTTTCATTTTGTAGTTTTCTCCACTAATATTATAAAGAAGAATTGACTTTGACTTTGACTAGCAGCGCCCCGCGGTTTCACCCGCGTAGTTCTCATTCCCGTCCCCGCGTAGTTCCCGATCCCGCAAAGTTCCAGTTCCCGTTCCCGTGGGAATATCGGAATAAAAAGTATCTTATGTCCGTCTCCTGGTTCTAAGCTACCTCCCCACCAACTTTCAGCCAAATCAGTTCAGCCATTAACGCGTGATGCCGTGACCAAGGGAAAAAGGGATTTATTTTTATATATATAGATAGATAATGCGCGAGTCCGACGCGCACTTGGCCGGTTTATTTACTTCCCATGCTTATTTCATTCATGTGCGTTCGCTAACGCGGTGTCTGTTTGTCGCAGGAGAGCACACTTACGAAGCTGCCTAGAGAAGCTGAAAGACATGGTGCCACTCGGACCGGAGGCGTCACGACACACAACCCTAGGACTACTAACAAAAGCCAAACGGTTTATAAAGGTAAGCGTCGGATTTAAGTTTAAACCATGTATTTATTTATCCAGCTTCAACCGGTTTTTTTAAATATAGGAGAAAAGAAAAGTACATAGTAAGCTTGAAGCTAGGTGATATTACAGACCTATATCTATTGTGATAGATATTTAAAAGATGGAATTATAATAATATAAAAATATTTTAAAATAAAAATAAAACTATCTTCGAAAAGCACGCCTAAACTATCATGACATTTCAAAAGAAACTTAATGCGTACCAGTAGGCAACAATTGAGACACAGCGCGTGACAACACAGCAGCGTACGGAACATAATTTTAGTAAATTAACAAAAGTTGCGCAACGTTGCCAAACATGTTGAACTTCGCGTGGCGTCACGAGACGTTTTTTTTTATTGCTGATGGGTCAATTACCTTCACAAATATTTACGCGGGTGCGGCTCGGGGCCAACATTTGTGTGCATGAACATGTCTGTTGGCTTCGTGTCTGGGTGTTTAGTATTTATTTAAGTATGTCTATGAGATGTTTAGTACCCATAGTACAGGCTCTGCCTAGTTTGGGACTGATTAACCGTGTGTAAATTTTGTCCTACAATTTATTTGTATTAATTTATAATGAAATATATTTTACCGTCTCGTAAGACGACCTACAAAGACCGTTCAAGTAAAAAGGTCTAGGCATTCTAGTTGAGCGCCCGCGATGTAATGTAGGTAATCCAGGACACCTAATGTAACAAACTGGACAAAAGGGACTCAATTTTGTCGCGAATTGGGTCGGGTATGAAAAATTGGGGCTTATATTTGCTAAAGAATATATTTTATTTGTTCGTTTTATCCATTTTTGCTCTAGAATAAAATATACATGTTTTTTTGTATTGTTTCACGACTTGCCCTCACTTCGGATTATCATTCATATATGACGGGCTTGTTGGCTCAGTTGGTAGTGACCCTGCCTTCTGAGTCGGAGGTCGCGGGTTCGATCCCCACTCGGGCCAACATTTGTTTGCATGAACGTGTCTTTCGTGTCTGAATGTTTATGTCCCACAATTTATTATTATTATCACTATAAGATATCGAAATTCAATAAATAGTCTCATGCCTTTTATCACCAAAAGGCTATGCAGAGAATGATGAGAATACAAACGATTCACAAGTATATTCTTTTTGACCCCCTAACGTGATATGTGAAGAGCCCTTCGCCAGACCGGGTATGCTACACATTATTGCTATGCTACAATTAATCTGGGACCTGAAGATTTCTGAGATGCTCTCCTTCACCTGTGAAACTATTGAATATCTTTACGGAAGTTTTTGAAAAACTCATTGGTACAGTCAAGAACACATGAAGTTTTACACTTGTAGTGCGAGTCTGACCTCTAAAGCGATTGTAATAAGAACGTTATAAAGTCCAATATGTCAAGCTCCACGTGCTCTTGACTGCACATGCCCTAGCCAGGATAAGAACCCGAGCCTCACGAATGAGAAACGGGCTCTTATACCGCAGGGCTGTCACTGCTCAAATAAAATGAAATAAAAACTATTGAAAAAAACCGGCCAAGTGCGAGTCGGACTCGCGCACGAAGGGCTCTATACCATTATCTATAAAAACGGAAAAAAATGTTGTATGGGAATCCCCCATATTTATTTTATTTGTAGTAAGTATTATTTGTTACAGCGGCAACAGAAATACATATTTTTTTTTAATTTCTACTGTCTAGCTATCGCGGTTCTTGAGATACAGCCTGGTGACAGACGGACGGACAGCGTTTTTACCCTTTGAGTACGGAACCCTAAAAAGACTAGCACTTAGTAGATTTTTTTTCTCATTTTTAAGTTTCAATTCCCCATATCAAAGCTCGAAGCCTTCAGTATCAGCGCTTCCTTCCTTCCCGTAGTAGGACTTGGAGGAACCTCGATAAACAAAGGCGTGGCAAAAGGGTTCACGTTTCCGCCCGGACCGTTTCCGCTGCCACTTCCCGCAAGCCTCTATTCCCACATCCCTCGGGACTCCAGTATTGCCACTTCCCGCAGTCCCGGATTAATAATAATCTTTTTTTTAGACTAGAAGTCCGTTTGTTAGTACTATGCACTTACGATTATGTTACGAGTAGTACGTAGGCCTTGAAAAAAAGTTATAAAAACACATAAAATATAGGTTGTCTGTAAAGTCGGTCTACGGCCAATAATTTTACGTGATAACGTCATAAGAAAACATTGATGAAGATCGTGCCTCTCTATCGCTTGTTCCGCGCTCTCGCTTGCACGCTCGGCTTAGGCGGAACGTGACAATGAGTTCGTGCGTGCAGCCGGCGTTCATCGATTTATAAGACGTATACTCTGTGTTAGTACGATACACTAGTAGGCCTTGGCACCCAAGAAAAAGTGATAAAAATAAATAATAACTACAGTAAATGTTCATCCCACCTCACCAATACTTGACGGCAGTGTTGAAGCATTGGTGATTCGTGACTATCAGCAATAACTTGAAGAATACTGTTGGCGCTGCCAAAGACGACGTCCTTTTACGGATCATGGCATAAAAGTCGTCTAGGACATGCCCGATGCACTACAGTAGCGCGGCAACCCCCAACAACATTTCAAAACCATTATTATACTGTACGCGAAGGGCACAGTTGGCCCACAGACTGCACATGTAGAAAGCTGGCATGAGGCTTTAAAAAGCGTATTCCGAACTCCCGGGATTTTTTTATGAGCTGAAGGAGAATACCTCTGCCGACCGTAACTCTCAAACTAAAAGAAAATAACTTTTGAAACACTTGTTCATTTTAATTTCACAAAATAACAATCTACCAAAATTTCGTCTAACCACGTCATAAACAAGATATAATTTACATAAAAGAAAGTGCCAATAAAAAAGTAAATACCTATTTCCTTTTTTAGTTACTAATGGAAAAAGTGAAGCCGAATTAGCTTTAAAACACTTTTATCATCCCATTTTCTTTTACCGAAAAGAAAATAGTCCGTAATATTTCCTTTGTTTCTAATGAAGTACTTAAAAAAAAATCTAGATTTCATTGTTGTATTTTCCCTACAGGATGGTTTTGTTTTATTTTTATTTACAAATAAATCTTGTTGTTTTATATATATACGACGGATTTTGGGTTTTTATGATCGATGTACTTAACTGTAAGCACGAATAGTGTTGGCAACTCCTACAATACAGTCTATGGACTTGATTTTTTTAATAGTCTATGACTCCTACTTGCTCCGTGGTTTCTTGCACAATACAGACGTGATTTTTACTGCCTGCCGTTTTATAAACTATATCTGATGCCCCATCCTTCTATTTCTAGCAAGTAAAAAACCTACCTACATTCAACTCAAGTACTCCAGACTTAGAATACCTTCAATATTATGCCATCATCACGCTTAACAGCAACCTACCATGTAAAAGATGAACAGTGTTCATTCTTTAAATCATCTAAAATCAAATATAAAAGCGTCCTCATTAAATTTCCGAAGTACTTACAATTCAGAAAAAACATAATATTCGAAATTCCTAGGCGAACGAGAAAAGAAGGTTTTGCACGGCCAACGCTCCAGGCTAATACATACTTAAAATGTCTCTAATTTTATCATAGCAAAATCCTCTACATATTCACATTTAAACTTACTTACTTGAAATGACGTTCAATAAGTGGACTTGTAAGTTCCTATTTTGAATAAAACATTTTGACTTTTGACTTTTACGTAGAATTATCAATTATAACCCTCGCAAACGGCATCTAACTGGCTCATCCGTACAGTGTATAAAATACCGATTCAGCGAACTACCGGTACAGTCCGGACGGCATGAGCGATGGCCGGACGCCGGACGCGGCGCGCATTCGTCACCGCGCCATTGTCCGACACCGGACCGGTATTACAGCGAAGCTGCCGACCGTCCCGCTACACCCGACGGTCCCGGAAACGCGGTGCTCGTACGTTTATGCTTCTCGGAAAACATACCGTATATCATACGATGTCCCGTTTTCTTTACTTTTAATATTTTAGTATTTTGCTTAAATTAAAGCGGAAGCGAAACTGTTGTACATCTTATCTGTCCCGGAAAAATATACAATAGCGTTAAAATATCACAAGGAAAAGTACTTTCGTATTTACAATATTAAGTAAGGATACAATTTCCATAATCATACAGAGCTTACTTAACAATAGCCACAAATAAAACATGAAAACAAATGTCGTGAGCTCTGAATACTTCACAAATGCCGAATACAACCCCTTTTTACCGCAACAGTATTTAAAGAATTAACAGCTTATGAATACTTCAGGTGTTGCAGCAAAGAAGTGTTAAAAGTGGGTCACGTAATCGGAATGCTGCCGGTGTGTCCCACAACGATACTAAAGTCGCAGCACTAACAATCGTTAACGGCGGGTAGTCACGACTCCGAGTTGTACTGTACTCGCCTTCTGAAATGTCATAACAATAAACTTGGTAGGGTTTACCTGTAGAAGACATGGCTGCAGTTAGTAGCCAATTTATTTCGCCTGCAGCCCCTATGCATTTGTATGTTCTCATA
Source organism: Ethmia dodecea (assembly GCA_963855545.1). NCBI lineage: Eukaryota > Metazoa > Arthropoda > Insecta > Lepidoptera > Depressariidae > Ethmia > Ethmia dodecea. The sequence goes on from OY979448.1 coordinate 2,278,133, forward strand.
GCTAGGGGAGTAAAGCAGCGTATTTATTTTATTACAGTCACTTGTCTTCTGCTTAATTGTCTTAGATTTTTATCGGTTTGAAGTAGTGGTACCGGTATTTTTACCGGTACTGTCTAATCTAAGTGCGCTTGTGCACGGCATACCAACCGCATTTGACAAAACAAAAAGATGTTTGTTGGAAAATTGCGACGACGGATTCGTATATTTCGTAACTGTAAAGGAGTACAACCATCTAATGTGTTTAATAATGTATTTTTTTCTTATCTTGCTAATTAAACAAAACACTAACCTATCATAAATCTCATAATAAATTGTACAATAAGGTAGTTAATTAGGGATTAATCTTATTTAGGTATCTTATTTTTCAAAACATACTCGTATATTAACTCTCGTGTTGGATAATAAAAGTGTAAAGTTGGGTTAAGGCTTAATATACAATCTCTAATATTTAAGATTAGATAAGTCTCATTATATTAAAAAAAAATAAGTTAAATTCAAAAATTATCTTAATTTTTTAATGGCTTCGCCGCATCGTAATCTTTTTGTTGTACATAAATACTAGATTTTCATGGCATCTCGTAAGATATGATAAATATTGGGGACATTTTGAAACCTTTATAACTTTTTTGATTATTTATAAATTCCAATATTATAGTGATAATTATATTTTTAAATCCGGTAGGTAATACAATTTTAATTATACCACCTGATACTGCCACTGAGTAAATCCAATTTACTCGACTAATTTAACTAACAAATGAGCAAACATTTCGGATTTCACTTTCCACATTCATAGTACCGGTATTTATTACCGGTACTGCAGTTCTCGGAACACAATACCGATAATTCGGACTCCCACCCCGGACATCCCCACCCCGAACTATTCGTTTTACACGTCACATTAAACATGACACCACGTGTATAGTTTAACTTTATGTCGCCCTCAAAGAGTCTATATTGGAATGAAATGTGACGTGTTCGTGAGCAGACAGCATTATTTTAGATATGTTGTCGCGTAAAATGTTTGTTCTGATGCCAATGTAATCTGGGATCGGGACCGGACAAAAGTTCCGAGTTCTTTTTTTGAATGACGGCTTTTTTGTGTCGTAAATATAAATTGGAAACAGTTTTTTTGTACCGGTAGAATGTGGGTAGTTAATTATGAACATTAGACGTAGACGTATTGGTGTATAATGCCTTGAACAATATAGTTGGAATTATGATTCAATCAGTATATTCTACATTACAGAATTCATACTTATAGGTAACAGTGATAGCCCTGTGGTTAGTACCCGCTCTTCATGCGTGAGGCACGGGTTCCAATCCTGGAGAGGGCATAATATACCAATGAGTTCAAAGAGTTACGTACATATTTATCACTAGCTCGACGGTGAATAAACTCGTGGTAAGGAAACCCTCAGGTCCGAGAATTAAGAATTAATTCTGAGGCGTGTGTAACAGCACCCTAGTACAGCGATAGGCTCACTAGTACGTATTTCTAAAAATGGAATATCTCTACCCATCATCATTATCATCATCATCAACCCGTAATAGCCCACTGCTGAGCTAAGGGTCTTTCCTCACACATGAGGAAGTATGGGCTATAATCTCCCACGCGAGCCCACCGCAGCGGTCGTTAAGCCATGTCAGATATCCTTGGGTGGCTTGAAAATTTCTGACTGTTAAGTGGCCACTAGCTTAACACCATCTCCCAATCTCTACCCACTCATACGGAAATACAAGCGTGAGCACATATATTTTATAATATTTTATTTTAAATATATGAGACAAAATGTTTATTTTTCACGCACATTTAGTAAAAAAACTAAATACCCGAAACGGTAGGCCCGATATAGCAGCCGCTTTCGATCCATCACTGTCCGGGAATAGACGACACGAAATAAATAACTTATTCTTGGGTGAAAGTCGATACGATAACGTTTTAGTGCCGGTCAGTTTTCTTTACGACCGATTTTTTATAGATAGGGTAGAAGATTTAGGAAAAAATGCAGTTTTTTTTCTTATACATTTTACACTTTGTTAGAAGTTTTATCATATAAATCCGTAATAGTTCACTGCTGAGCTAAGAGTCTTTCCTCACCTCACATATGAGGAAGTAGAAGCCCTAATCTCCCTCGCAAGCCTACCGTGTGGTCATCTAACAGGCATTATGCCTAAGGGTTGATATGACTTAACGACTTTCAATGTGCGTAAACACATTGAAAACGGTAAATCCTTTCATAGCGGTTGCCTACGACATACGAGTATTATAAGACATACCATATTTCAAGCTAGGTGTTAGCGTATCGGACTAGTACTAGACTTCTCTTTTAAACTTGTAAAAAGTACTTTTTATTATTTGTATGTTGTATTATTTGTAAAAAGTACCCTAGATGTTGCACCAAATATGATGAAAAGCCGTCCAGTAACAACATACAGACAGACAGACAGACAAAAATTTCAAAAATGGTTGTTTTGATATGATATACAAAAATGTTTCATGTACAGACAAGGCCTCGTTACAGTATTATTATATGTATAAGTATAATCTCACGCCTTTTTTATCCCCGAGGGGGTAGGCAGAGGTATTCCATTACTGGAAATACCCACATTTCACGAGATATATTGGACCCCTAAACGTGATAGGTGGTGAGCCTATCGCCGGACCGGGTCTATTTACACATGTCTCAGAATTAATTCTGAGACCTGCGGGTTTCCTCACGATGTTTTCCTTCACCGTCGAGCTAGTGATAAATATGTACGTAAGTTTTTGAAAAAACTCATTGGTACATGCCAGGATTCGAACCCGAGCCTCACTGATTTTAGGCAGGCTCTTTAACCGTCCGGGCTATCACCGCTCTTATTATTATATGTATCCACGATTTAGATTAAATTTTCACTCTGCATAAACATTTTACAAACTGGAAAAGTTAATTTACATTTATAATTTATGCGAAATTAAATATTCATTTGCGGCACTTTTAAAATTAAAATTTCACGATCTAACCATGTTTCACCTTGCATGACACCGTCGGACTAACACAAATTTATCAAAAACCGTGCTATTAATTTGACAGACAGTGTACGCAAATGCACGCGAGTGAGGCACGCTACACCCGAGGCGTATAGTTTACAGTGCAATTAGTTGTATGTTAATTGCGGTATCTAATTAAAACACATTAATTCGAGTGCTTATTTTGTAGTATCACATACTACTGAGGTGTAATTATACAAAGTGATATTTTAGCTTTATTTTGATAATATGCTAATGTGTGCGTAAGGTTACAGATAATAAAGTCGTAATTGTTTTGCTCGTAGTTTGTGGCACTATGACAAGATTAACCGTTAGTAAATTAATTAAAATATCAAACCAAAAGGTAAATAAGCCCCCCCTAGCCACATGACTAGGGGGGGCTTATTTACATTTTGGTTTCTAACAAAAAGAACATTCTATTAGATTGTACATTGCCATCTAATAGAATGTTCTTTTAGATTGACACGTATGGGATTGACGTAAGCACTTGCCAACGAGCGCTAACGCTAATGAACATTCGATTAGATTGTGCAATGCCACTTGGCTAGGGGGGAAGGTATGCCAACATATGCCATTGATGTGCCAATTCCATTGATATTCCTGATTTGATTTTCATATCACTAATTATCCACAATACTGTAGTTAGGATATCAAACATCTTTAAAACACGAAAGATATGATAACCTTTCCCTAGAAATACCACTTTTAAATTTGATCCCCCGTTTCATTTTTAGGGTTCCGTACCCCAAGGGTAAAACGGGACCCTATTACAAGACTTTGCTGTCCGTCCGTCCATTCTTTCACCAATGCAAGGCTACATTATATTTTATCCCCTCATTTGGGTGAAACCAAGCGGAACAGCTATTTAGCAATAAAATTTTGCAATAATTTTTCAAAACTATCTCAAATTTCAAGTCGAATATTGTGACAGACAGACAGAACGGTACTATAACGGTTTCCGTTTTACCATTTTGGTACGATTCCCTAAAAGTAGCAATACATAACATAACATAACACTATGTATAAAATTACGTTAGTACATTACAATTAAATTAATGACAACAAGATTTTTCTTCTGTAACTACGGCGAATCTTGTATCCGAGAGCTAAGTAAATGTTATAATTTAATAACAATAGAGTTGAAATTCGCCTGCAAATGGTGGACCGCGCACAGAGTAAATTATCTTGGCACTCGAGTCGAGACAGACTGCAGCAAGCCTCTAATCTTAGCGAGATTGCTAGCCGTCGGCAATTAAACTCTCGTTGGTGCTTCGAAATGTCTTTAATACCTCCCATTTGTGTGTACCAGTTGGTGCCCAAAAGTGTGACCTGCGATCTTGTTTATTCTTCGATCCCGTGGGAATTTCCAAAAATCCTATGTCATTTTACTAACATTTGCGAAATTTCTTGCTAGTGCGGTTTTATCATCGCGCGATTTCACCCGCATAAGTTTCATTCCCGTGGGAAAAATTTGAAGTTACTCACATAAAACATTTCCATTGGTGAAAGAAGTTTTAGAGTCGATCCGGTATTTTTTGAGTTTATTCTTATAAAATTAATTCTGAGACATGTGTTAAAGACCCGATCCGGCGATGAGCTCACCTCCTATCACGTATAGGGTTCCAAAGAATATCTAGTGAAAAGTGGGTATATCCAGAAATCTAATAAGGCGTGACAATTTTTGGTTCGTTACAAAAATACAAATCTTTCCTCTTTATAACATAGCGTAGTGTAGATGAGTTTTTGTGAACAATTTTCTTCATAATCAGAACCAGAGACCCAAAGAAAATAATACTTCATCAACGAACAGCCTAGCATCCGTGTATTATGAGCCAGTGGGCGGCGAATCAGTAAGTTTTCCGATTAGCGCCCTCTTCCCCCTTCCGTAGCGCCCCCGTGGAAATTGTAAATCTTGCCTTCCCCAGATTTATGAACCATTACGCTTCAACGGGCGAAATTGATAATTATTCTCGCAGTTCACTCATCGGATTGCGTTTTTAGTGACTCTTAAAATAAGAGATTACGCTCAAGCGATAAAAGTTATGTAGAGCCGTTATTTTTGCTACTTTGTGCTTTCTCCGTTTTCCTGAGTGCTAAATTTGGGATAACAAGAACCAAAGTGTTCTTTGGACTATCTGTGGTCATTTTAATAGTACAGTTCCTAAGATCCAAGAAGGCGAGCGGGCCTTACTTGTGGTAATCATGTATGTGTGTAGAGCGAAAGAGAGCATGGTTAGAATACAAAAAAAAATCAAATAGAAATATTTCAAAAAAATATGTATAGATACGCACACTACTGGAATGTACATGTAAACGTTACAAAGAGTTTCATAAACGACTTCGTAAATTGCAAGAACTGTAATGTGAAGGTACCTACTCTTAGTTACTATAAAGACTTCAGTAGAACTTAGTGCCTTAACTTACGATTTAGATAGTTCTTCCTGTCCCACATACTGGAATTTGTAAAAGTGCTTGGACGCATAATTTATTGATATTGATTTAAAAAAATGAATAACTATTCTTATTTTTTAATTACTTTGCGCACTATGTCCGTTATATTTCAGATTCAAAGTAAGCACACAAATAAAAAAAAATAGTTTTAAAATCCAGTTCTACAATTAAGTTTGAAGGGATTTGCTGTTTTCTAATCTCTTCCTCTCTCATATCTTAGTTTTCATTTGGTGATACACACATTTTTTCTAAAGCGAGGTACATTACAAAATCAACTTTGGGGTACTTACTGTCCAAAACATTTTTGTTATTTGGTTCTATAGCAAAATGGTGTCTATCACCAAATAAAAACTAACATACGAGAGACTAAGGCGTTATAAAATATTCCCATAATACTTGCCTTATCGCACCCTCAGCAGATTCACTCGGAACACATCCAGCAATTTTCCAGTGAAATCCAATAAATAGCCGAGTCTGATTCGACCAGGGATTTATTCCTCGTTAGTAACTCAATAATATCACCGGCTTGGGAGCAAAAAATATCGATTGCGCCAGCACTGATTCGTCTGCTCTCGTATTTCACTGTTTTCTATCAAATTAGCTATTTGTTTTCTGTTGTCGGAAAAAATACTAAATGAATTTTATTGGTGGGTCAGACAACCGACTGGTCCGTTGCTAAGAGATCTTCTAAAGCTGGTCTTAGTATAATTTATATAACATCTTTGACCTCCGCTGGTGAATATTGGTAATTCAACTCTGTTTCTGTAACATACGAGTACCTATAGGTATAGTGCCACCATGTGTGGGGCTCGGATTCGATTACTAATATAAATATACCATTGAGTTTACGGACCGCTTAACAAATGTCAAATAAAGACGATTACGATTATAGATACACAATAAGGCCCCTGGTATATTTAGGAAGGGAATCATGAGCATCATCAACCCGTAACAGCTCACTGCTGAGCTAAGGGTCTTTCCTCACACATAAGGAAGTATGGACTCTAGTCTCCCACGCGAGCCCACCGCGGATCGGGAGATGGTGTTAAGCTAGGAAGGCAAAATGAAAAATGAAAAATTTATTCAGTACATTCATATTTATCACTAGGTTGACGGTGAAGGAAAACATCGTGAGGAAACCCGCAGGTCCCAGAACTAATTCTGGGACGTGTGTAAAAGTCCCGGTCCTACGATGGGCTCACCGCCTATCACGTTTAGGGGTACAAAAAATATCTCGTGAAAAGTGGGTATATCCAGAAATGGAATACCTACCTACCCCCTCGGAGATAAAAGGCGTGACATATTTTTATTTTTTATTTATTCAGTAATAGTAATATTTAACAATAGCTGTGCTGGTATTTCTTTTTAAGAGACACCGCTCTTCCACGGTTTATTTACAAATACGTGGGAATACCTTTGCCAAAAGAAACGGAATAACAACGACTACTGGAACCGAATATCCGGCACCCTAGGTCGCTACCGCAATCATTAATACCAACAGAACGCAATCAATAAAAGCATCGTCAGATAGTCAGCTACTTTGTTTTATACTACCCGAAATCTTGTAATATTAATCACGGCTATAATTAACCTTTGGGTTCGGTAACATGGATTTCTCTCGAGGACCGTTACAGGGTCTCGACCTCTGCCCGCCATAAATATTGGTCTGGATAATTACGAACCGCTGATTGGAGGAAAAATTCGCGCCCAAATGAAACTATACGTGATGCGGTGTTGCCAGAGTGGAAATTGTTATGGTGTTTGGTAGTTATTGTTATTATTTTGTTACAAGAAAAGATTGGAAGATATCTCGGCTGTATATTGATGTTGTTTTATCTTTTAATGTTAGAAATACAGGGTTACTTAAACATATAAGAGTCCTATAAAAATGCTAATTTATCTATGAAACTATACAACTATAGCTATTCATCACATGCCTCCGGACGTACAAATAATAATACCAGCGCTGTTGGTAATGCTGCAGCACAAGCTGAGTGTTGTCACCATTTGCTACCATTTTATTTAATTTCTGGTTTTGTTTGTATCTAATAAATTTATTTTCTTTCTTTGTAATTAAATAAAATCGTATTGTGTTTGCACCTTGATTAAACAAAATAATCATACATTTATCCAAATTTTTGCTATCTTATATTCGGGGGTGTACAAATGAAACATAAACACGCTTTTTCGTCGCCGAATTTAAATAAATTGTTAACCTCCGTTTGAAACCATTTCAGCAATTACCAAAGCAAAGTCATTACGATGAAAGTAGGCGATGAATATTTAATTCGTAGAAAAATTCTACCATTGAGTAAGGTAAAACGTCAGACGAATTTTGGAAGGGCAACATTTTTTATCTTTTCTTTTTCTGTTCCCTGCCCGAGTCTTTTCCGCCTCGCGAATTATTTTTAATTTTAAACAGAAGTCGTTTGGCCGTCTATCCAGAAACGTTTTAGACGTTTTTCGTTTCCAATTCGACATAGTTTTTCATTGCGAAAACTTTTAACAACCTTACCACAGAACGTTGTATCTGTTTCGAACCGATGCTGTAAATTTTAAACCAACCAACTTCAAATAAGATAAAATTTTCTAAATTGTTTTTTTTTACTGAAATAATTTTATAATATACAAATGTTAATGATGCTATGTTCGCGTATTTAACAATAATGTAAACTATGGTAGTTTCAGAGTGTTTTTAACAACGAATGTAGAGAAAGAAAAAAGAGTCTACTTAATATTTGAGACAATTTTGTTGCAAGCTCGACGCAAAAAGCCAAAAAGTTTTGAGGGGCCAAGCCGACATGAATGGTAGAACTTGCTCAATTTATGCCGCTCATACTGAAGTTAGCATTATAGCTGGGACACACTGGGTGCGTGGGCTGTCCGTATAAAGTCCGTATTTCGACAAAAACAATAGCTTATTTTTTCTACATCGAAGACTTCTTTACTGTCCAATTTATAGTTCTCTTAGCTCGTCATGAGCACATTATTTCATTTAAACATAAGAAAATTTGAAGGTAATAAGAACCATCTCCTAATACCTTCTAAGTTTCATTTCACTAGTATTAGTGCAATGAATCGTAAATACACTGCAACCGTACTCTATTCATTATCTATTATTTCATTATTATGAAAGAGACACACTTATGTCTTGCTGAAAGAGTTCATGATGTACCTCAAATGCTGCATACCATTTTATTGATTATTTAAATTTTTTTTAATTTTACAAAAAATGATGTTGGACCGCGAGGAGGGCTGAACACGCAGCGCTGCACGCATTAGGACCGAAGACGGGCATTCGGTGTGGCGCAACCTTTAAGTAATGCAACTCCTAAAGGGCGAAGGCTCCTATGAATTATTAAAAGGGCTACCTAGTAACTAGTCGTCGTATACTGAATGAAACAAGGCTGTGTTTTCAAGATAATATACTTTGTTTTCAACCGACTTCAAAAAAGGAGTAGGTTCTCAATTTGATACTTTAAATGTTTTGTTACCTCAGAACTTTCGACTGAGTGAAACGATTTAGATGATTCTTTTTTTGAATTGAAATCTGGTGCTTTTTCGTGTGGTCCTATTTTAATTTGGTCCAGTTAAGACAATGGCATCCATGAGAAAACCTAAAAGTACGTCCTAAAATTTGCATTAAGTATGTGTGCGACAAGTGGACGAATAACCCAATATCACGCCAACTGTTTTCCATTATTCTTTTTTTAAACGACTTCAAAAAAGAAAGAGGTTCTCAAATTGACTGTAGTATTTAGTATAATTCGTTGAAGTCGTTTTTTTACTTTTTGGAGTTCTATGTTATTCTCTAGTGCATAGCTTAGAATTGGTTCTGCGTAACAGCGTTCTGGTCTGGTGGTGGACTTACCACCTGCCACGTTTAGAAGATCGAAATAACATACACATGCCAAAAGAACATACTTCTAGCAATGGAATAACGGTGCTACGAGTGAACTCCATACGTAAAATGCGTAAGATTGTTTGAGAACAAAGATATTAATGTAAAGATGTAGCTATCCCGAAAACATCGTGAGGAAAACCGCAGGTCTCAGAATTAATTCTGAGACATGTGTAAATAGACCTGGTCCGGCGATGGGCTCACACTTATCACGTTTAGGGGTCAAATGTATCTCGTGAAATGTGGGTATATCCAGTATTGGAATACCTCTGCCTACCCCCTCGGGGATAAAAGGCGTGAGATTATATTATATTATCTCTATCACTACATAGTCTAGAACTAAGTCGTTTCCCGTCTGTCTGTCCCTATGTATGCTCAGGTCTTTAAAACAACGTAACGGATAGATAGAAGGGGAACAAGGGGAAGGTGTATGTATATAATACATCTATACATATAATAAAACTCTAACGGGGCCGTGTCTGTACATTAAATATTTTTTGAAAATTTTAACGGTAGTGTATATAGTTATCGATATAGAGACGGAAACACCAATTTTTGGAATTTTTGTCTGTCTGTCTGTCTGTCTGTCTGGTTGTGCACGCATCACTCAAAAACTACTGGACGGATTTTGATGAAATTTGGTATGGAGATAACTGAGTACCCGGGTCAACATTTAGGGTACTTTTTATTCCAGGAAAATATCTCATTCCCACGGGAAAATATAAAAACTGTTTAAAAAGAGAAATACGTACTACTCCGAAACGATAACACCTAGAAACTTGAAAAATGGTATGAAGGTGTCTGATATGTCATAGGAAATTGGTATAAAGGGATTTTTGGAAATTCCCACGGGAACGGGAATAAACTAAATCCAAGCGGGAAAACGCCGCTGGGCACCCGCTATTTCACAGTGCTGTCCCAACCCCCGATCCAGGCAGACGTAGGATTGACCTAAAAAGTATTTCCCATAGAACTGACTTCGCTAAGCACCAGTTTTATGTAATGAGCACGCAACTCTACAAAAAGATAAACAATAGTTTAAATGTTGTCTCAAGTACTCGTTATGAACTAAAACGTAAACTATATAGCTGGTTATCATCTCAAGACTATGTTAAAACTGAAAATATTTTAAAATCTACTTATGTCTAAAAACTTTATTTTCTTAAAGATATCTATTTCATACTTTATTTCTTATATTATCTAAATTTACTGCCAAACTCGAAATCAATCACTCACTCTCACCTACACCACCACACACCCCTTCACACTCACCTTCATGCATCTACATACCCTAATTACACTCACACACACATACACCAAAATCACAGTTACTCATTACCACACTAGCCAAAGTACACAAATGCCGCATATTATGTAGACTCACCTTGGTCGAACACTGCTTCCTAAGATACAGGATATCCTAGTTTAGGAAGCAGGGTTTATTTATGGAAACATCTCGATGTGTAGCATATATGAAGCTAACTTCTTTGTAATTCTTGTTTCTGGCTAATAAATTATTATTATTATTATTATTTGAAATATGGTATGTAGGTGTCTTAAGTATGTCGTAGGCAACCACTATGAAGGGATTTTCGGAAATTCCCACGGGAACGGGAAGAAACGGAATCCGCGCGGGCAACGCCGCTGGGCATCCGCTAGTGCATAATATAGTAGAGAAAGACTGATGATATCATATAAATCGAAGCGAAGAGAAGGGCGGGTCGCTAGTATTTATGAAATTCTGAAATCGGGAACATAACTGTTTTGATCGACACCGATCCTGAATAGCGGGTCATAAGTCGATTCACACCGATGTGTTTACGACCAGCGCGATCGATGAAAAGTATTTACGCCGACTCAACGATGAGATAATAAATTTTGGACCGGCCGTAATAGATGACTCGCAATAGATGAACCGTGAATCGGTTTATTGTCTATCGCTCGCCAGAAACGGATTAAGGAGGCCATTGTAACTGCTACATTAATTTTATAACCGGTTCTCCATCCCTTGGACTGAAAATGCTTCCATTTTCCATTAGTTTTGAAGCACACAATTGCTTGATGGTCGTTCTTCCTGGGAACAAAATGTAACTACTAATTATAACATACTGCGCTGCCCGCTGTTTATTACCGTTCCCGGGGGAATTTCTAACAATCCCTTCTTAGTGCTCACTTACGTTACTTCTATATTGTGGACGAGTTTTGAGTCCCTTGTTAATAGAATATTGGCGTTTTCAATTGTATTTTTTTCACCTACAAAAAATAATAATTTTGAATTTGAATTTTGTACTGTGACTTTCTACTCATGCCTGCCTGCTAAAAAGAGCAGTGATAGCCTTTCAGTTAAAGAACCCGCTTCTCATGAGGCACGGGTTCAAATCCTAGCATGTATCAATGTTTTTTTCTAAACCTAAGTACCTACTCATCACTAGCTCGACTGTAAAGCAAAAAATCGTGAGGAAACCTGCAGGTCTCAGAATTAATTCTGAGGCATGTGGAACAGACCCGGTCCGGCAATAGGTTCACCACCATCACGTTTGGAGGTCGAATATTCTTGTGAAAAGTGGCTATTTCCAGAAATGGAATACTTCTGCCTGTGTTTGGGATAAAAGGCATGAGGTATTTTTTTATCAATAATTGCCCCGCGGCTGTGATGACGTAGTGCAGAGCCATGGCTCTTTTGCTTGCATGATACGCTTTACACGACCATCTTCTTGTTTCTTTACTGATTTGTTAACTGTTTCTTGTGTATATTGTGTATTGTTCAAGCAAATAAAGTGTTTCTATTCCATTCTATTTCCACTTAATTCGAACCTGGATTCGAACTCTCTTCGGAACAATAAAGATTATACCATTAATACATTTTGCAGGGAAACTAATTTGGCTCGTGGACTGCTCCCGTTCAAATTAGGTTGTTGATAGCTATACTGAGAGCAGTCTTAAATTAGAAGCTTCTTGGATGGTAACAGTGTTCGAACATTAAGTTTATGAAGTAGAAAAATAAAGAAATTTAAGAATATTGAGTTTTTAGGTCGTAGTAAACTCACGTAAATATTTATAAATAGCGGTTCTGCGAGGATTTACCCGCGTAGTTCCCGATCCCGAATAAAACATAGCCTTATGTTACTCAAGGATATTTTAGCTTTCTATTGGTGAAAGAATTTTTAAAATCGGTCTATTAGTTTTTGAGTTTATTTGTTACAAATATACAAAAATACAAATCTTTCCTCTTTATAATATTCGCGTAGATAAGCTCGACGGTGAAAGGAAACATTGTCAGGAAACCCGCAGGCCCGAGAATTGATTCTGAGGCATATGTAACAGCATCGAGTCCGGCGATGCGCCCAGCACCTGTAACGTTTAGTCTAGAGGTCCAAAAAGATAATGGTAAAAGTATTTCTCGGAATGGAATTACCTTTCCTAACCCCTTCGGCGAAAATGGCATGGTACTTGGCCTAACCAGGATTTGAACCTGAGCCTTCCGAATGAGAGGCGGGCTATCAAGAAAGATTAAAAGAAAAATATTTATCAGGAACACCTTTTAGTCTTCAATGGGTATAATTGCGAGGTGGAGCCATTTAAATTTTATCGAAATCGGGCGTGCTTTTGGTTGAAGACGATTTGTATTTTTTATTAAATTATTAACACGTTTTTCACGTCAAAACTCTCCCTGTAGTTCTATCGGGTAAAAAATACATATTTTTTTCCGTTAAAAGCTCCATTTTGTCAACTGTACGTCACGTTCTATTTATAGGTATAAAGGAAGTGTGCGACGAAGCGAGCGCGAATGAATACACCCCGCAAAGAGTGTTTTGATGTTCCCTCATAGATCTCGTCCGGGTGATGGGCACGATTTCCAAATAACTTTTTCTTCATACACAATACACAAATATTGTGTTAGCTCGGGGAAGCGTAAAAATGTGTATTGTTACGGGATTCCTTTTATGCACGACAAGTGAGGCGCTCTGTTGGTGGAGTATGTTGGGCGCGGTGAGGTAGAGGGTAGGTGATGTTAACATTTTTTTATTTATTTATCATTATTATCTCCTCATTTGCTACTCATGTACTACACTTACAAACACTTACACACTCTCACACTGAATTTTTTTATATCCATTATTTCTAATGAATTCTGTGATATGTGTGAATGACCCGGTCCGGCGATGGGCTCACCACCTATCACGTTTAGGGGTCCAAAGCCTATCTCGTTAAAAATGGCTATAACCAGAAATGGAATACCTCTGTCTACCCCGCCAGGGAAAAAAGGTGTGAGATTGATTTTCACAGCTTTACCCGATCTTGATAAATTTGGCAAGCTATAAATTTACACTTCGAAGAAGGACATATAACGTTGACAAACTCACGAACAAACACTAGTATACAAAACTCCTCAATTTCTCAACCCAAACGGCACCAATAAACACACAGCTAAAATAGAAATTCCTTTCTAAATTATTTCTCTCACGAACTGGGTTACCCCTAAGCTAGTAATAATTATGAAGGCTGGTATCACTGCAGGTCCCGGGCACATATTAATTTCACCACAATGGCAACACCGTCGTTAACGGCGGGGGGACTCCCCGGCGGCCCGTTTCGCCCGTTTATTGCCCAAATTTTCTTTATTGCCCAACTTATGAATGGTGGGTATGGGGACGGCTCCGCAATTTTTATTAAGAAATAATTAAATCTTCCGCTTTTAAATCATTGTTTATAATTTACGTTTCCTTTTTTAAAAGTTATGGGAACAAAAATGTACCTATGCTGTTAGGGGTCTGTAGTCAAAAAGGGAACCCTTAAAATAAAGTAATTTTGTTTCTATTATTGAATGGAAATACTATCGCTTCTGTTAGATAAAGAAACATACCCTCACACCTAATCACCTAGGGGTTGGCAGAGGTATTATATGTCTGGAAAACCCACCATGATGGACGCGCATTATAAGACGAGTAAAAGTATTTTTTTATGTCTACACAATAATAATTCCAATTTTTCTGTAGGTTCTTAAATCAAACGAATCACTGACTGTCTCATATAAAAGTGAAACTACTACACGACCAAAATGTGCTAAGTCTATACTTCTATACTAATATTATAAAGATGAAAGATTTGTATTTTTGTATGTTTGTTACGAATAAACTAAAAAACTATCGATTTAAAAAATTCTATAGGTTCGATTAATTTACCGATGTCGAAGTGTGTTTGATCGCCACTTTTCATCGCATCTACTTTACCTTATACGGATATTGTTCAACAAGCACCTTACATAATATACTTTGAAACAAGCTTGTAGTGATAGATAAAAACGTTCTGAAGTTTCGTATCTTATCATGTCTTCAGAACCATTTCGATGCGTATCCCAACACACACTTGGCCATTTTTTTTTTTGAAGACATGATTTCATTGAGGAAAAACGTTTTCAAGCCGTGCGATTTCAATTACGATTTCACAGGTAAGTCTTTATGATATAGTTAGATTTATTACTTTGTAATTTTTTTATGACAATTGCAAAATATATTTATTTAACTTTGTCGTCCGCATAAATGTTAAGGTAGGAAGAAAAAATGAAAAATGAAATAATATTTATTCAATAACAGTAATATTAAGCAATAGCTGTGCTGCCCCCCTAGCCAAGATGCAAGCGCTAACGCCAATGATTTTATACATTGATAGATTAACCCAAACAAATTAGACCCAAACATTTAACGCGTGCTTATGTCAATCCCATACATGTCAATCTATAAAATCTAGAGGGGCCGATATTACTTTAAAGTTTCATAAAAATAATTTAATTAGTTTTTGCGTGAAATGTAGAAATAGGATGATCCCGAGTGTTCTCAGCTATGTTTCATGAAAATCTGTTGAGCCGTTTGTGTTTATATGCATTTATTGTGTTTAATAAATTTTTAATTTAATGTTATTCCTTATCCTATTTCCTGTCGTCGTAACAAGTTGATCTTGCATAATTCGTAAACTCATAGTAACCTTATTATGATTAAGAACTAGTGCCTCATCTACGCAGATGTACCATCAGTAAAAATTCTGCCTTATACACGTAAGTGTCATTTTTGCCAGCAGCTATCTTTTCTACCTACCTACCTTTTATCGTGGCTACAAAAGTGACAATTACATAAAAGGGTTTCTTTCATATTTATGACAATTTCGGGTAGATGAATAGACCGGAATAGAAAAAAAACGGTGTTACTGTATCCTGATTGTTTTACTCTGATTAGGGTCATGGTAATAAAAACTTGAGCTTTCAAGCGGCAATTCTTCCAAATATATCAGGCTTAGATTTTGTCGATAGTACATATCAGGGATGTTACGGAGCTTCGACTTCGATTCCGATATGTCGGAACTTCCGATTGATCTTACACCTCCAGTTCCGATTTCGGTTCCGATACTTTTAAATCGGAGGTAATCGAAGGGCGCGCGGCGGCTCCAGTCAACGTGTACGAACAGGTTTACGCATCTCGCCCGGGGTACACGCGTTCTGTCATCGATTAATATTTCACCTATTGTTACGCCATACATATAGTTTTGTGCGGTGTGTCAATTTATTAATGTCGTTCAAAATCAAGTGTTATTTGGACACATCTTTCTTAGCCACCATCTCCGACTACGATTCCGACGCCGAAAAACCAAATTTAAAAACTCCGACTCCGACTTCGGTTCCGATAAAACCACCTCCGTAACATCCCTAGTACATATTCTCATCCTAGCACCGTACGTCTATCAAAGCTGATAACGATCTATCTCGTTTCATGCAAAGCACCTCAATGCGGGTATTCAGGTTTCAATCCGCCATGACAGCCGAGTCAGCTGTCAGACGGTTGATATTCTGCAGCGGAGGCGACGGGCTTAAAGTTGTCTGGTTATTGACGAATGGAATCCCTACTTCTTTGTATAAGCTGCCTCAACTAAACCTCATTTATTCTATTAACCTGTTTAGGCTATAGGCAGTGCCATAGAAATAAATAAATAATAATAAGTTGTGGTACACAATTCACACACGGTTATTTAGTCCTAAACATAGCGCCTGTTCTATGGGTAGGTACTAAACAACTGATAAACATACTTAAATAAATATTAAACGACCAGACACGAAGCCAAAAGACATGTTCATGCACACAAATGTTGGCCCCGAGCGGGGATCGAACCCGCGACCTCCGACTCAGAAGGCAGGGTCACTACCAACTGAGCCAACAGGCCCGCCACGTCAGAAGTCGAGAGGAAGTCGTTGTAGGTACTATTGGAATGATTAATTTATAACGCGATAGCCTTATTATGGTTTATTATTAAGTTACAGACTTTCAGATACTCTGGCAAACATTTATATCAATTAACTATACGCGCCACAGCCTAGGTCGTCAGACACAATGCGCGGTATTGTTGACAGTTCCTCGTGACGTCACGCGTAGAGACGTAGTTCCAATAGAGTTGCTCCAATCGATATTTATGGGCTAACAGTAATATTAAATATTGCAGGGTTTTTTCTTATGTCTATACCATCGACCCGCCCCGGCTTCGCACGGGTGCAATGCTGCTACTAAAACCTTCCTCTTGAATTACTATCTATTAAAAAAACGCATCAAAGTCCGTTGTTTAGTTTTAAAGATCTAAGCATACATAGAGACATACAGACAGCGTGAAGCGACTTTGTTTTATACTATGTAGTAATTTACCACAAATCACCGAACTGCAAGTGCAGTTTTGTAGGCATTGTTTACTTATGTTGTAGTTAAAATACTAACTAAAATAACCTGAGATACTCCTATAACACATCATCTTCTCACAACACAAGCTTTTACATAAATTACAACATAATTGCTACATAATTACTGTATACTCGTATATCCACAACACCGCGTGTTGATAGCCGCAACATTTATATGTCGCAGTCATTTACAAATCCGTAATTTCGCGAAATGCCTAGCCGTTCCGCTAATGCCAGTGGGGCCGCCATAATGCTTTCTAATTTCCCTATGCTACAGTAATTACTGAACATTTATTGCTTTTTGCGTTATTTTATACAGATTAATACAGATAATCGCCCGTGAAACCAATGCCTGCGTGTTTATGGTGCTCGATTAAGCCGAAATGTTGGATTGGACGCCTCGATTAAGATATAAATAACTGTAAACACGCCTTCTCCCCGAGCGGGTTGGCAGAGGAGGCGGTCAGAGTGAGACGTGTAACAGTAGCTATAATAGAAAATATGCTCGTGAAAACTTCTAAGCATGAAATACCTCAGGGCTCCTCAGATATAAGACGATCATTATTTATTAATTTATACATTAATCACTAGCTCGACAATAAAGGAAAACATCGTGAGGTAAGCCGCAGGTCTCAGAATTATTTCTGAGGCATGTGTAACAGACCCGGTCCGGCGATGGGCTCACCACCTATCACGTGTAGGGGTCGTATTTTCACGTTAAAAGTGGGTATTTCCAGAAATGGAATACCTTTGCCTAACCATTACATTCGGGGATAAAAAATCGTGAGTTTTTTTATTTATTTATACATATATTAGGTAAAAACCTAATGCCTTTATATCCCAAGGACTTCGACTGAGGAATCCATTTAGGAAACTGCCCACTTTTCGTCAGTGTATTTTGCTGACCCCTAAACGTGACACGTGGTGAGCCCATCGCCAAAGTTCTGTTTCACATGCCTCAGATACATGTCACTCAGCCCGGCGCAAGACTGAATTAATTTAAATTATCTACTATATAAAAATAAGTCGGGTTTTCCTTCCTGACGATTTAACTCGAGAACGGCCGGACCGATTTTGATGAAACTTTTTGTGTGGGTTCGAGTGGGTCCAAGGATGGTTAATAGTAAAGAAAATTCAGCATTGCACCCGTGCGAAGCCGGGGCGGGTCGCTAGTATAATAATAAAATAATATTTATTAATACTAGGCTAATAGCCTAAGATCCGGCTGCAAATTAGTGTAGGGATTGAGTGCATGCTACCAATTTTTACGCATATTTATGATAAGGAGAATAAATATTTATCAGGGTAATAGGGTCGAAATATGGCTGCTAGTATTTTTAATAAAAAAAAATGATTTTTGGGACGAAATTTCATTCACTTGTTTTTTTACATAAAATATCGTCCACTTCACGGGAATATATACATAATAATCAGCAGATTTTTCAGGTTTTTTTATATTTATAGGGGCAATATACATAAAGGTTCAATATACATAAAGACTAAAAAATCAGCTGATTTTTCATGACTTTTCAGAGTCTTTATGTATATTGCCGTAAAGTGGACGATATTTTATGGATAATTATATGGATTTGTGATCGGAAATAAATTATTTAAATTTAAATGAAAATCAGTCCCAAAACCTGACACAGACTAAAACAGAAGTCATCGCCCTAGGGCTGTGCAATAAGATACTCCTCTAGATATCGTATGTCTACAGTAATTGGGGCCCCCTCAGCTCCCAAATGAGCGCCCCGGGCCTCAGCCAGGCCACCTTCAAATTGCGCTTATTAAATTTCGGTGTGCGCAAATTTATAAAGGACAAAATGTGACTTAGGAAAATCCTGCCTTAAATCTCCGTACTTTAGAGTTCACAATGATCTACATCGGTTTGCTATTGAGCCTACAGACAAAGGTATACGTGAGCATGGCAATAATTTTTGGTTTCAAAAAATAAAACAATAATATGATAAAACCATGAAAAGGCAGTGCTGTAAAGAGACAGCTTGTGTTTGGATTTTAAGGACAAACAAAGGAATGAAAGCAAACTAGGCCCGAGATTCTGTACGAGTAGCTGTATTCGTTCCATTGTTGTGGTATGACCTATAAAGAAACATTTTTTCATAGTTACCATTTCCGGTTGAATAATCATTAACTTAGTTACGACAAATATAAAAATCCGACAAATCCTCAAAAAAACTAAGTGATATAAACAGACAAACGCCCAATTCAAACAAGCATGTTAATTAGAATAACCAAAATTCCCGATTGCTAATAAGAATAACCAAAGTTCCCGATTGCATATAAACAGAATGCAAAAAACATTACCCACATTATTCCAAAAAATATTAACTCCCTTTTGTTACAGTCGGGCAAACGTGACTGTTACGTAAAGGACAAATTCGCCTACAAAATATAAAATAGAAATAAAGAAAGAAAATATATCTATGGCAAAAAAAGACACAACTAAAATAACATTTTCTTGGTGAGTATACCTTAGCAAAGGGGGAATTGTCAGCATAACTTATCCAGCCATAATATTTAGCTTAGTAGACTAGGTTTTATAATTAGAAACACAAAATGGCCAACAGTCAACAAAAGTTTGCTAATATAATAAACCGACTCGCAATAAAGGAAAATTAATTACCTCACATAAAATAGGTGAAATGTTTTACTCAATTTAAATTTCACAATAAAATTCCGAAATGAATTGCGAGGCACTCGGACACTTCGGACGTGTTTTGATGACGTCACGTACCCACATCACACACGTCACGGACACGCGGCCGAGTCCGTGGAAGACAAAACCCTACTTTGTAGCCGGGGTGGGATAAACACTTTCCAATAAACGTTAAAAAAATAAAATCGTTATAATGAAGTTATGGTCGCAAAAGGGAAGCCTTATTTCAAATGAAATAATATGATCTTATTATATACTAGCGTTGCCCGCGCGGATCCAGTTTATTACCGTTCCTGTAAGAATTTCCTAAAATCGGTGCATAGCGGTTGCCTATGACATGTAAGAGACCTACATTACATACCATATTTCAAGATTCTAGTTGTTATCGTTTCGGAGTAGTCTTTTTACCCAGTTTTCTTAATTTTCCCGTGAGAATAAGTCAGTCTCCCGCTGTAAAAAGTATTCTAGATGTTGACCCAGTTACTCAGTTATCTCTACACCAAATTTCATCAAAATCCGTCGAGTGGTTTTTGCGGACATACAAAAACTTTAAAAATATTTGTTATGGTATCTACATCGATAACTATCTACACTACCCCAAAAATTTCAAAAAATATTTCATGTAGGTAAAGATCTGGCCTTGTTACAGGTTATATATGTGTGTTATATTAGATGTATAGAAAACCTACTTCCCTAATAATATAATAAATGCGAAAGTAATTATTTTTTTTATTTCACGGGAAAACACAGTTCCTAGTTAACTCTACCTTATGTACCTACCTAACTCGTGAAATACCTATACACATTTGTTTACCTTAAAATAGACTTTTTTTTTAAATAAAAATACCAACATGGCGGTAGACATAAATTGTAATTCTTTTTTTTTGCGATGTCACATCCCAGCCTTTTTGCGCGAAATAATAAATGGGATAGAATAGGTAACGAAGTGAACATTACGCAAGCCGCAGTTGGAAAAGGTAATCGACTTTGAGATAAGCACGCATTTTTTATCCATAATGTTACTATTACGTAATTTTATTGTAACAATCGAAAATTCCATATATAAATTTCGTAAACTTACACCATCATCGCATTCAATAATAATATCTACACACCTCAGTTAGAATACAAATTCGTGGACAAGTCAATACAAATCACGGAGCATATAAAATAACACGAATTGATTTATGGGCAACGGCTCGGGATAGACGAAACAAAAACAATTCCGCCTCAATAATCACATATAATGAGTGTTTGTTCTTGGAAATTGGAGCTGCGTAAATGTTACATCTTTGTCGGGTTGCTGGCGTTCACGTGTGTCTGACTTACTGCGAAACGGCTAGAACTTGCAACTAGTAACAATGAATCACCCGCGGTAACAAAACTGACAGTCATTTTACAAATTTCTCTTTCAGAACAAAAATATATTAAACAAGCAGCGCCCCGCGGTTTCACCCTCGTAGATCCCGTTCCCTTGGGAATACGGGGATAAAATGTGTTATTCTGATGTTTAGGCTATATAATTGTCAAGTTTCATCAAAATCCGTTCAGTAGTTTTTGCGTGCAAGAGGAACAAACATCCATACATACAAAATTTCGAGTTTATAATATTAGTAGGATATGGTTACGCATTTATCCCCGAAGGGGTCGGTAAATGTATTAAATTCCCACTTTTCACCAGTATATTTTTAGATACCTAAACGTGGCAGGTGGTGAGTCTACCGCAGGACTGGGTGCTGTTACACTTGCCTCAGAATTAATACTGGGACCTGCGGATTTTCTTGTGAATTAACTAAAATAACACTAATTTGTAACACCCTAATGTAAGTCAAAATAACGCATGTACGAGACATGCGTTATTTTGACTTCAAAATAGGATTATTTTTAGTATTGAGGAAAAGAGTTGTCGATTCACTTTGATAGTACTAAACTGATGTTTTGTTTTGTTACTTTACTAATCGTCATTATTGACACACAAATAGTTACGAAACAAAAGTGTATTTCCCCTTATAGCATATAATATGTAATACAAAATAATACTGAAAATATTAGATAAGTACCTACCATAACAAGGAACTATATCTGTTCATTTCCATGGATTCTCCTAGCAGCGTTCAATTTCCGCCTATAGAGTAACAATTGGAGGAATTCAATAGAAAACCAACCCGCGATTGATAAGACAAAATGGAGTACTGCCAATGTGTCGATTGTGTCATATTTTCAGTTGCTGAGGACATGACAAAGAAAAAACTCGACGTTTCCAAAAAAAGCTCATACGAGCCGTAGATTAGAGATATGTTTACATTTATATCTTAATACTTACAAGTATGTGAAAAAACATTGTTATTTCAGAAATGTTTGAAGGCGGATTGGTATCAATGGTGGTAAATGTTATGGAAATGTAAATGTGATATCATGGTAGGGCACTAACCTAAGGACACTATAACATATTAATTAAATACACACAAGAGTAGCCGCGATAGAGACTTGTAAGTAAACTATCACATAAATCATTAATAAAGATATAAAAAAGTGCATAAGAACAGTGATAGCCTTACGGTTAAAGAGCCGGCTTCTCATGATGATAATCAGTAACGCTCGGGTTCAAATCATGGCGGGCGGTTTTTTAAAACTTACACGTACATATCATTACTAGCTCGACGGTGAAGGAAAACCCGCAGGTCTCATAATAATTTTAAGGCAATTGTAACATACCCGGTCCGGCGATGGGCTCACCACCTATCACGTTTAGAGTGGGTAGGTATTTCCAGAAATGGAATACCGCTGCCTTCCCCCTCGAGGATACTAGGCGTGAACTTTATATTTTTATAAAAGTGCATATACTTGCCAGCGGTCGCAGCGGTGGCTTGGGCCGCTCGGAACCTGTTTTTACTGCTTCCGTGGAATTTCCCTAAATCCTTTTTTAACAGATATCTACTCTCTATGAGGAATCTACCTGCCAAATATCAAATACATAGCAAATACACTTTATGAGATTTCGTGATTAATTAAAAGTGAATGGTATTTTACATTTATACATAGATTCCAGCTCTATAACCGTCATTCCCTCAAATGTGTAGACATTTAGACAACATTACCCGCAGCTATATAGATCTAACAACCCTACCTGCCGATGCCGAATAAATCAGCTCCACCACAAATCCACACTTCAGCCGACATCATAAAAACCCAGTGAGATGGTTAACCAGTATGCGGATGCGGGTCACATCGCGTTTCGCCGCATTTTCGCGGATACAGCGACACGTAACCCCCCGATGGCTCCTGCGATATCGATACCGTGATTTATTTTTGTTTTCACGTACCAGAACAACTCGGAATTATAAGGTCGCCTCGCGTTATGGCCCATAAAGCCCATAATGACTCCCCCGCGGCGCGTACCACGCGGTATTTATTTAAAATAAGCCATATTTAAAAACATTTTAGGTACCTATTTTAGTGGCGATACGTTTTTGGAATTAGGTGGGGTTAGGGGTTAGAATTATGGCTGCGGCTTTAATTTTTAAGTCCAATTAATGGTCCTAGCTGACAGTATGATGGGTAAGTGCGTTGCCCCTTTTTGCTCAATTGTGTTATTTTTTAGAATATTGGGCGTTTCTCGTTAAAAACTAAGTTTCTTGTAACAGGCACTTTGGAAATGTTAGTAATATTGATTGTTTTTTAACTACATTAGTAACACCACGGAGTCACAACATTGGAATTGGTATTGGAAGTGTAATTTGGACTGTAAATTACTAATATGCACTTTAATGGTGATAGAAAAATATGTGTATCAGTTTTTACTAAGGCATTATCTAGCTTATGATAATTGTCTTTATTTGTTCAGTTGTTTAGTATTTATAGTACAGGCCCTGCCTAGTTTGGGACTAAATAACTGTGTGTGAATTGTGTCCCACAATTTATTTATTATTATTCTTTAAATGATCTAAAAATTATTATTGAGCTACCATAAACACCAAAGAGTGGAACTAACTGCCGGTGTCTGTATTTCCGAGTTCATATAACCCAGCCAGCCTTAAAGGCTTCAGTGAACAGGCATCTTCTGGGCAAGCTCGTTTCATTGTAGGCCCCCTTCGGGCTAATCTGGGGTCCATAATTAAAAAATACAGTAAACAAAATATCTTAACCTGAAAGTGCTCTCGTGCACGTGAACATCTACAAAACAAAAATATATTCTTCGTAGCACACAAACATCCACGTGAATAGACGGTGGGACTTTTTTCGTAGCAATTAGTAACATATCTGCAACAATCTGATACGTCTCAATTGTACTGGCAATTTAGAGAGGAAAATAAATAAAGAAATTGAGCGTGTTTTTGCTACGAACCTCCTCTCGAGTATTACTGCGGATCGGAGTGCTATTTTAGAACAATCTTGATACTTTTATTTTAATTTAGAATGAGGATGAGCGATGTTTTCGAAATTAAGTGGAAAGGAAATTCTGAAATATATTTCGGAACAAAAAATAACACAAAATTAAACAATAATAAAGTACTTTGTATAAAAGAAACATCAATATGAATATTGAAAAGTATTTTGTTGCTAAGTTTTATTTTCATAAATCCCAATATTATTTTTAAGAACTGAAAAATAAGTGCATTTTTTTATTTTGAATAACGTAAAGCTGATTGATTATAAAATTGTATTAACCTAAATACTTCCTACAGTGAAGGCAACTTGTGTGTGCTTTCCATTATGTCCATTTCCCGACAAATCCACAAAAACAGATTAACTTGTGTGGTACGGTATCCTGTACGTTACCCGCCGCAAGGTGGCACAAATTATAAATAACCACGAGATAGCGCTATTGTAATTGGAGAGATTCGTCCTGAGATACGGCGGCGGACTCTCGAGCACGTCCGCTACCGGCTCGCAAATTGAACACGGCACTGTAGGGTTAAGTGTTCGATTCTAACGTTCGAATACAAATTCACTTGAGATTCGTAATTTGATATCAAGTTTTACTTTCTCGTGTGGGGAAAACCTTTTGCTCAGCAGTGGGGAGTTACGGGTTGATGATGATAATAATAATTATTTCACTTCTCATGCTCTAAAAGTACCAATATAGCCCTACAAAGCGGGACTAAAGTGACCACTTTAGTCCCTAAGGAGTAAAAAGTACCTAATTAGTTTTTTAGTTTCCTTAATGAGATGTAGACAAACTCAAACAGCCAGTAAATATCTGAGGAGTGTGGACCATGTTCATTGCGAAAATGTTGAGAGTTTTAGTTCCATGGTGTTTCCGCATAGAAGGTGTGTTTTAGAAGAGATTTAAATCTCTTTGTTAATCTGTGACAGGTTTAGAAGAAAAAACTGTCTGCGAAAATTTCAGAATTTTTGTCGAGTGTATTTGTTCGGTTTTTAATAAATTTGCACTCAATTGACGATTTTTCTCGCACTCAAAGTGAAAAGTAGAGTTTGCACCTCGAGACTAAACCTCGGTTTCATTGACTCCCTCGCAACCTCTGGTATATATAATGGCTTTGTTTAGTGCCTCGATACAAAATATACTATTAATAATAATCCCGAACTGTATGAAAGATCTTTTTGATGTGGTTAATACATATGATAGGACAAAGGAATTGACAAAAAATAGAATATTGTGTGTAGGTTTGCTATGTACATATTATTATGTACTTACATAGTCCTCGGTGCGTGAACCCAACTCGCATTTTTGGGTCTCATTTTCCTATAATTTAACGTGTCTTTGGTTAATTAATCTATAATTATATGGAAATAAATATTATTATATGGAAATTATTAAGAGGAAAAGAGTACAATAACATAATCCGTGAAACCACAAGATCGAGACATAATAGGTATATAGGTATATGTTCTTGATCGCCGTTGAGACTGATGGTTAACTGAAATAAAAGATAAAAATAAATCAATCATTAAAATTATTTATGTAACTTACCATGTTGTGCCTATATTACGATACCAAGACCTTTTTTATGGACACCGAGAGTGACTTTACATATTCTATGTATAAACGCTTGATTGAGCCAAAAATAAAATTTCTTTATCTCTCCTAAAGGAAAAACAGTTACCTTCCAAGTAAAGAAAACATGTTCGAATAATTCAATCGTCTACATCAGACATTAATGCTGTTTCCATTTTCAAATCGCCTTTGCATACAGTTGGTTTTTACAGCTGTATTTTTATGCTCACAATAATATTTGCCTCTTAAAAGATCAGTGGAATCATTCACCGCAGCAAATTCGAAACGCCACTCGCGTTTGGAGCGCGCTGTAAAACCATAACGAAGTAGAACCCGTTCAGAATGAACGTTCGAGAATATTCCAGAAATTTCGGGAATAAAAGATATGCAAGAATGGAAGGCTAGTTTTCCCGGGAGAATGCTATAGAATGAAAGCTTGGAAGGGTCACGACAATACGGAGATTGTAAGATTCCAATCTTTCAGTGTGTTTGTCCGATTGTAACAGAAGCAGGGTAATGTTTTCCAGGTGTATTGTTGTGTTTGACGGACTGTTTGATGTGCGAGGTGATTAACGTTACCCTGAGTATGGTAAAGACCAAAGAGATTGAAATGTAATAGGACATAGAGGGAACAAAGCTAACTAAATCGTAATACTACAGTTATTACCTAGGTCATAACTCATAAGTCGAGTGTGATACCACAAATGACTTACTAAACTGACGCTTGAGATCAAAGCTTTTGTATGAAAATATAATTGAAATAAATGGAATATAATACAAAGGTGATGCTGAATTATAACCTCGCCAAACTTTTACGTTTGATGGGGAGATGTCCTTATTATATTTGAATCTCTTTGCTAAAGACACTCATTACCAGAAATAAAATTTCACAAAAATGTAGTTGAATAAATAAATAAAAAACTAAAACATTTCTTAAAGGTAATTTATTACCTTTTAGAAAGGTATGTGGGCGGATCAACCCTAGTGGTCGCTGTGGAATTTTCGTAACATACCTTCCCAATGTCTCCAAAGGACTCATAACAACATGTACAGTCAAGAGACATTGGACTTTGTAACGTATTTTTAATACAATCGCCTTAGACATGGTGTTACACATGGTGTTATTTTTACACAATTACACATGGTGTTCTTTTTTTTTGTTAAGCTACACGTTTTTTAATGCGTTTTAGTTAGTGAGTAAATCCTTTTTAGCCCAGGTCCAAGTTTAGGTGAATTTGTAAATTTATGTACCGTATTTAGTAATCTTGAAAATCATTTTTTTGTAACATTTATTTATAATACCCGGTGTAGTGCTGTCGGGCACAAAATGACATAATTGGAACACCTAAGAAATAACTTTTTAAAAGTCTGCAATAAATCTTAGGGTACAGTCATAACGTAAAACGCTTTCTGCTTCGGCGCCTCACAATAGTCACAATACAGTTCCCTTTTGTCATCCAAAAGGGGGTAAAAGGTAGGGTTGCCAAAATTTTTTCGGCGAAATATAGTATTAATCGAAATAATATATATAAAATATAGTAGTAAAAGGAGTTTTTTTTGCATTGTTAACTATTATTTTAGACAACAATCTAAAATAATAGTGTCATATAAAATTTAAAAAAAAATAACGTAAATCAAAATCTCATGTTTAAGCGTCATACATTTTTAAAATGAAGGATTTGTTTTTCATTCCGGTGTTGAAAATAAAGTATTTTTGCGTACTTGCGTATTTCTTCAACAGGACGAGTATATAGTACACGAACTATAGCACAATACATACCCTAGCGAAAGGGGTAAATTTAGGGAGTAAAACGTCACGTGTGTCTCCACTAATTGAGTATAAAGTAAACCTACACCATGAGCAGGTCTGTCATTACGAAACTCCAAGATCGAAGCGGAATGCGTAAGCTCAATTACACAATGCCTTAATGGGAGGAGGAATGGAGTAGCTTTGTTTGCCTCGGCTTACTGAGACAAAGGGACGTCGCACACACTTGTAGGCGAATGACGGCAGTTTTGACAGACGTCATGGCGCCGCCAGAATCTCTTGACGGCGCGCGGCGTCGTGGTGTGTCAAAATTCAATTTCCAAGAACCTACCAAAATATTAGAATGATTGATCCGTGAGCGCTTTTAGAATAATACTTAATAAAAGGTAATCATTATAATCTTTATTCATAAAATATTCATACAAATAGAGTGAGACCCTAGGTAACTAGACTAAGTATTTAGAGTACCTGTATTCCAGTCCCAAAAATACTTGAACAAAGTTAGTACTCTTAGAAAAGAAACATAAAAAAAAAATTCGTACCTACAAAATCAAAGAGAGTATAAAAAAAAAATTTAAGTGTATATATTGAGATCTCTAAGAGTGTAAGAATATTCATCCTCTTTTGGAGTTGGTTAATCTATTTTTTTAATGAAACATTACTCAGGGCAAAGAGTAAGAAATAACATAGTAGGAAAGACAGTGAAAGAAAAGTACTGTTTCACCATTTTATCCGTTTCACAAATTCCGTTTTGACATACGGAAATAAGGCACCAATTTTGAGGCAAAACATAAATCTACATCACAATGCAACACCAAATTTTGCATAAAACATCAGCAATTTTGACCAAAACTCTAAGTAAGCGGCAACGAGCTTATTACACGAAAATATGAAAATTAATGCATCGCTATAGGCGATGTGGGTAACTCGCTACCCCTTTTCCGTCTTCGCTTTATTTAAGTTTACACAACTTTGAGACCGTGGCCGGTGTCCCGTGATTGTCCCGTTATTGTGGCAAATAAGTCCCGTTTCAAAAAAAGGCTTTTAACATTATATGTGTTTTGTGAGTTAGAATTCAGATGATATACCTACCTATAAAGTTTCAAACTAATTTGCTCATGCTGCATTCGTGTCTTGGGATACGTATTCCTATTATTTGCAAAAGAGTGACCGAACTTACTATACTGTATATCGTACTAGAAGTAATAGTAAATAGTAAAAAAACACAAAATCATAAACGGTTTGTTAAATAAGTCTGCTGTAAAGTTTTTATTGACCAAAAAAGTTACGGTTACATCTACTTTTTCCTAAATGTCCCGTAGTTTTTCTCGAATGTCCCGTAATTTCCCAATGCGTTGCCAACGCTAGCCCCTGCGTAATGAAAAGTGGCAGGCAGGCGATCCCGCGAGGCAGGATGTCCCGTAACCAGGCCACCGTGCCGTTTAATTAGCCCTGCATATTAATCCGGACGAGTCGCCGCGAATAAATTGGCAGAACTGAATAAATAATGGGGAATATGCCGAATTTTGACATTGTTTCCTGCAGGTCTATTGTCTACAACCTTCATTGCAATCGTTTTCACGTACATTGCTTCATACGTACTTCTGTCATTACCGCCTTATGTGCAGCTAGAGCCGCGTAATCAATGTCAAATAAAGGCGATTTTGATTCAAATAATGATTAGTGGCCAATAAGAGCAAATAATAATAACGGCAAAGGCGATGGTCATGTCTCCAAGTAGACTGATGGCCGCTGTAGCCGACACGTGTTAGAGTGAAGACCACGTTTGGCAAACGAAGTGTAGGGTGCCCTGCGGCACGATCTACCGACGACCTAAAGAAGGTGGCTGGCAGTGGATGGATGCGGGCTACCGAAGACCAGAATGGCTGGCGCTCGTTACGGGACACTTTCAACCAGCTGTGAACAGCAATTAGCCGAATGAGACAAAAAAAATAGAAGATTTCCTTTCAAGGAGTAATTTGCTTATCCCTACTTACATACTAATTTTATAAAAGGGAAGTAACTCTCTCTGTTTGTTTGTTAGTGTGTAAAGGCTAAAGGAGGATCGATCTTAATGAAATTTGGCAAGACGATAGTTTACGCATCCAGAAAGGACATAGGCTATTTTTCATCCCGAAAAAATACATAGTTCCTAGGGGACGTGATAACTTACAGTTCAGCCAGAAGAAATCGCGGGAAACATCTTTTTATAACAATAATCTTAAGCCTTTTATCCCCAAAGCGGAAATCTTTTACCTGTATATTTTTTGGACCCCAAAACGAGATAGGAGGTGAGACCATCGCCGGCCCAGGTCTGTTTACACATGCATCAGAATTAAATCTGGGACCCGCGAGTTTCCTCACGATGTTTTCCCTCACTGTCGAGCTAGTAATAAATATGTAGCTGTTTTTTTAAATAACTTATTGGTACGTGCCAGGATTTGAACCCGAGGCTCACGAATGAGAATCGGGCTCTTTTACCTCAGGGCTATCACTGCTCTACAGCATTAACCTGAACCAAAAATTAGTTTTTGTGCTGCATGAATAATTTTACTAATTTAGTTAGGTTTTAATTATGTAAATGACAATGATGCTTGAAACAGATTTCCTCTAGTACAGCTCAATACGACAGCGAAAAATAACGAAATTATGTAACCCAATTTAGTATTATGTGAGAATTTATTAAAAGAATACTGTGTTGAGGAGTTTCTTGCCCCGCTTCTTCTCCTCAACCATACATGCTGAAGCGGTGGAGTTGAAATGACGTTCAATAAGTGGACTTGTAAGTCCCTACTTCGAATAAAACATTTTGACTTTGACTTTGAATAGTAATCTTTTGGATAATCGCAAAATTGAAGAAATTGGAAAGAATAATATTATCCTCATTTTTTCGCAATTTCATATGACCTAATAATAAACAATTATTTTCACGGATAGATTACTCCGTATATCAGAGTAATGACTTTGCAGAAAAAACATATTTCGTCACTAAAATAATACGAATGAATAAATAAGTATATTAAGAAAAACAGATACTTCCAAAGATAATGCTCAAATATTAATAATACGTTACGTTAACACGCTGCCTCCCTTAGGATTCGATGAAATATTGTGTATAAAAAGATTTCATTTGAAGTTGGATGGTTCATATTTCAATACGGCTTTATTTATGACATAATTAGATGTTGAAATCTTGCTTCGTCCCTTAGGGCACGACCTAATTCGTATTCGCCTAGTACAGTCAAGAGCAAGTCAAGCTTGACACTACCACTTTAAGCTGAGCTCTGATTTGTACTGCGCGCCATAGAATACAGGGCCGGGTCAAAGTCCAAAGTGTCAAGCTTAGCGTGCTCTTGACCGTACTGTATTCTAAACCTTGGTTTGAATATAGTGCACTTTAAAAAACAAAAGCAAAAAATAACTGGTCATTTGCAGATTCCGAACTGTACAAAAAAACATAAAACAAATATAATATTGTGTGGTAGTCAATACAATACAATACAATAACTCTTTATTGTACACCAAAAACAACACAATATGGATACCAACATTAACTAAAGTACAATGGGCGGTCTTATCGCTTTTAGCGATCTCTTCCAGACAACCTTAAGATGGATGAAACTGAGAGATTAGAACTAGGGTAGACGGTGCACTATATATTATTGAACATACTCTTACATACTATTACATACATAAATAAATAAATATATAAATAATATATATATTAAATAAATTAAACAAGAATAGAAAATACTTTCACACATACTTGAGGATAATAATAAATAATAATTAGTAGTAGTCGTACGGACGTTGCGCGAGACCGCCTGTTTTATATGTATATTCCCGGATAATTCAACCTCCCGAGTACATTAAACTCAAACCCTGAGAGATAAAGATGAATTATAATAAACAAACGCCGACAACATATATAAATAAGTATGTAAAGCAGTTACACACAGCCCCTGAATCGTAAATCCGCGATTACGCTCTCAGCGGGCGTTTTAATGAGCCTCGCGGTTGCCTTGCCTCACTTCTGCCTTTTGCCTCGCCTCTATGTGAGCCGATAAGCCGGCTCGAGTTGCAAACTCGTTAGGGTGTGACCTCACCAAACTCGGCGGCTGATATGAACTGCTGTATGAGTAATAACTTATTACAAACTAGACGACTATATAAATGACTAGCGGTTCTGCGCGGTTTCACTCGCGTAGTTCCCGTTCCTGTTTTAATAATGAAATAAAATATAGCCTATGGTAGTCAGGGATATTCTAGCTTTCCATTAGTGAAAGAATTTTTAAAATCGGTCCAGTAGTTTTTGTGTTTATTCCTAACAAAAGACAAATCTTTCCTCTTTATAATATTAGTATAGACAATGATGCTTTCCGCTTTGACAGATTTCCTCCAGCACAGCTCATATCAATACGGCAGCGAAAAATAACGAAATTATGTAACCCAATTTAGTAAAGTGAGAATTGATTAAAAGAATACTGTGTTGAGGAATTCCTAGCCTCGCTTCTTCTCCTCAACCATACATGCTGATGCGGTGGAGTTGAAATGACGTTCAATAAGTGAACTTGTATGTCCCTACAACATTTTGACTTTGACTTACACTACGCCGTGTATAAAGGAATTTTGACATAGTTGTTGTTACGAGCAGTGATAGCCCGGACGGTTAAAGAGCCGGCCGAAAATCAGTGAGGCTCGGGTTCAAATCCTGGCATGTACCAATGAGTTTTTCAAAAACTTACGTACATATTTATCACTAGCTCGACGGTGAAGGAAAACATCGTGAGGAAACCCGCAGGTCTCAGAATTAATTCTGAGACATGTGTAAACAGACCCGGTCCGGCGATAGGCTCACCACCTATCACGTTTAGGGGTCCAATATATCTCGTGAAATGTGGGTATATCCAGTAATGGAATACCTCTGCCTACCTCCTCGGGGATAAAAAGGCGTGAGATTATATTATATTTTTATATTGTTGTTACTACAGTGAACCTGCTCCTCAAGCGTGAGACTTAGGTTCGCATTCTGGTGAGATAAATAAGGGATTAAATCTCACGTTTATACAACGCGTAACAGAAAAAGCGCAATTCCTCATACACCCCAATTAATATATTAATATAAAAAATATATGATGTAATCGAACTTCAGCTATGTCTTACCAATTTTCTTAAATATCTATTAATAATAGCACGATTTCCATAGAAAGCACTAAATTCATACGATAATTCAGTTTTTTTTAAATTTAACACATATTAAAAATAGCTGAAATCGACTATGTAGTCGATACTGAACAAACTAATTTCAAGAATTGCGCTAATTCTGTTACATGTGTAACAGACCAGCTCGACGTTGAAGGAAAACATCGTGAGGACCCGCTAGAATGTGTAACAGACCCTGGTACGATGCGCTCATCATCTTAGTTAAGGGGCCGAAAAGTGGGTACTTCCATAAAGGAAATATCTCTGCCGACCCCTCGAGGATAAACTCCTTAAACGCAATCTTTCGTAATTTAGTAAGTAACAACTCTTTATTGTACACCAATAAAAATATGCAATAATAAACTACAACGGGCAGTCTTATCGCTTTAAGTGATTTCTTCAAGACAAACTTAGGATGGATTTAACTGAGATAAACAGATGAAGGTTTAGATTATGATTTATTAAAAAAAAACACGTGGTCGCACTTCATAATAAACCGAGCCAAGCGTAGAATAACAGCCAATAGAATCAATTCCATTATTTTTCGTATCATTACGCCCGCAGGTTGGGAGTTGGGGTGCCTTGATTAAGTCCACCTAAATCAACAGCCCGCTCGTTTCCGATGCAGATTGGAAAACTTTCAGATAACCAATTAAATTATGACCTACACTCCGCTTGTCTTGAGCACAATGTTTAAAATTCATCAGCTACGTAATTTGCAAGTTTATTTTGTATAGCGGGTGCTCGGCGGCGTAGCCCGCGTGGTTCAGTTCAGTTTATTCCCTTTCGATTAATTTTAAAAAATCCCTTCAGAGCGGTTGCCTCCGCTACGACATATTAGATACCTACTTACCATATTTTAAGTATGTAGTGTTAGTGTTATCGTTTCGGAGTAGAACGTATTTCTTCTTAAAGATTTTCTATATTTTTTCGTGGGAATGAGATATTCTCCTGTAACAAAAAGTACCCTAAATGTTGACACAGTAACTCAGTTGTCATTAAAATTTCATTTAAATCCGTCCAGTAGTTTTTACGTGATGCGTGCACACAGAAACAGATATACAGACAGACGAAGCTAAAACAATCATTTATAGAATTTATATTTAAAGTCTGTCTATCTGTCTGTCTTTGCACGTGTATGTTTATACGCGCTACACGCAAAAACTACTAAACAAAATTTGATGTGGTTTTCAAAGTTGGGTCTAACTTAAAATCTAGTACATGTTTCATCTTGACACACCGCCTAGAATCAAGCTACCTAAATATTAGTGTTTTAACTGTTTTTACGGGGTCGTTTTAGTCGTATAGTCGGGCTAGTGATTTTTAAACGAACCCTGATCCTATCAAGGACTTGTCGGACGGCGAAAGACAGAAAACATCGTGAGGAAACCCGCAGGTCCCAGAATTAATTCTGAGGCAAGTATAACAGACCCGGTCCGCCGATGGGCTCACCACCTATCATGTTAAGGGGTGGAATATGCTCGTGAAAAGAGGATTTTCAGAAATTGAATACGGGGATAAAAGAAGTGAGATATTATTTTGTATACATATTTGGAAAAAAATGGGAATTAAGCTCAGTAGCCGTTTTTTTTCGCACAGACTACGTTACTACCACGTAATGACGTAACCACATTTGCCAGATTCACCCTCCATATCCAATAACCAACAGAAAATGATAGCTGTAACCGCTCGTATCGATTCTGTGTATTGCAATATGACATAATTCAGTCGCTCGCACATTTGAAAGCTTTGCTGACGGGAAATCGATGGAGGTAAGGTCGGTCAGGGCTGGAGGTAGGCTCATAGCCGCCTTCAATGCAAAATCACTGCACGCCATCCAGTGTAGTACTCTTCTTAAAGTTTAGGCACAGAATGGGTTCGATTTTGCTTTACAGCGACTAAACTTATTTTAGTTTACTCCTGTCATTTTCTTTCTCCTAGAAAAGAAAAGAGACGAGAGATATTTCGTCCTGTCAAATTAAAATTAGTCCTGTCAATTAAGGCATTTCATAACGTGTTTAGTGCATAAGTAAAGAAATCACGACTAAAATACAGCCTCTGACAGGACTAAATTAGGTAGGTTATCTTCTATCCCTTTTCTTTTTTTGAGGTAAGACAAAGACAGGACTAAACTAAAATAAGTTTAGTCGCTGTAAAGCAGAATCGAACCCAATATATAATAATACTATCGTACAGAAGGCCGACTCAAGTGCTTACCTTTAAGCATTAGTAAGGCAAACGAATAAAACAGTTTGGCAGTCTGTCTCCGGCGAGCGCCCCTTGCGACCTGTCGAGTAGGCATGCGCGCTGTAGACAAATATTTATACCTAAACTGCGGAGTCTGACAGGTGTGGTATAGGCTACATTTGTTTATGCCGCCCTCTATCAGGTTAAAAACTATCTCCGCAAGTGACTTTTTAGCATTAAGTTCATCTAACCAGAGCGAGCGACCGACGCCCCTACACCACAGCATATAAAGCCTATTGAGAAATCCGGCGCTGGTGCCACCTCGACTAGTCTTTCACTATCACATCATCAACCCGCAACAGCCTACTGGGCTAAGGGCTTTCCTCACACATGGGGAAGTATTGGTAATAAGCTCCCACCCACCACGGATTGGGAGATGGTGTTAGGATAGTGGGCTATTGTCACAATTTTTAAGCTACCCAAGGGTACCTGACATGACTTAATGATTACCAAGTTCCAATACAACAAAAACTGGTACCAACGGTTTACGTATATACCGAAATATGGAAGCGCTCGTGATGTAATACCACTATTTATTTATTTATTTGATTCACCAACAACTGTTACACCCTTTGAGTATTAAACCAACAGGAGACGTCACGCGCACTAGTTTCTTTGCAAAAAAAGTCTGCCAGTTTCTGCGCGGGGGACGAGGAAACGCACACAAATAATGTTAAAACAAACGCAATTTTTGACAAAACAATTAAACACTAGCTTGAACTAGATGCACACAAATACATTCACCAATCCAAGCACTCCGTGAACTCAAAAAAACTACTTTTATATAACAGGTATGCGTGTTGACCGACACTTTTTTTTGGCAGAGGGGAACGCCTCAGTGGCGTCTCCGGTTGGTTTAATACTCAGAGGTTACACCAGATCATGTTCAGTATTTAGATACGCAATAAAAGTAGTAATAAAAGTAGCTATAATGTTATTTAATGTTAGCATTAATTAACATTATAGCTACTTTTATTACAGGTGTCACTGCATGCAAAAAGGATGTCACTAGGCGGTCATCCATTCCCTTGTTTAACCATAGATATTGCACTATATCCTGTAATATTTTTCGCTAGCTCAACGGTGAAGGAAAACATGGTGAGGAAATCCTTAGTCCCCAGAATTGGGTTTGAGGCATTGTATCAGCATCCCGGACAAGCACTAGCCAAGTGGCATTGCACAATCTAATTGAATGTTCTTTTAGATTGACATATATGACATTAGCGTTAGCGCTCGTTGGCAAGTGCTTATGTCAATCCCATGCATGTCAATCTAAAAGAACATTCGATTAGATTGTGCAATGGCAATTGGCTGTGGGGGCTGGGATGACTGGAGAGAAGAGGTATATTTAATTTAAATATGGAATTAATAATCGAATTTAGAAGCCAGCACAAGTCAACTTAATCACAATCTATCGGGGCGTTTAAATCTCTCCGATTACATCTCTGCGTTAGTGGTTTACTGTTGGAGACGATTATATAACGTACTGTGTATATAGGTATATACTGGAATACATAGATATGTATTCAGCTAGGCCTTCGGGAGGTTATTATAAAGGCTTTCACGAGCGGGTTGGGCCATTATTGCCGTTGAATTATAAATGCAAGCGGTGCTCATCGACTTGACACTTACGACGATATTATTTTCTTTATATTATGATGTACGTATGTTTACATTAGAGGTGGGTCTTATTAACCGACTTCAAAAAAGGAGGAGTTTTCTCAATTCGACCGTATTTTTTTTTATGTGTATTCGCGGATAATTTCGTCGCTTATGAGCAGATTTTGATGGAAATGTTGGAAAGGAGATATCCCAAGGGTGGTTACCATGAGAAACCAGGATCTGATGATCCCCGAGAAATCCAGAAAACCTTCGAAAATCGTAGTGGCGACTAGTACTTTCTTACTTTTTTTAGTTTTGATGTTTGAAGATGTTTTTTTTTTGTTTAAAAGTATCAAGAGTAGTAATACCTAAAATGAAATGAATTTTCATATCACCCCTAAATATTTATGAAATCGATTCAGTGATTAAGGCTGCACTAGGTAAACTATCTCATGTACTCCTATACATACATAATACACAGCCTGTGACATCCATAGCGATTTTGACTTTCTTCCGGTAAAAATACGCCATAATCGGATACACAACAATGTATTCAGTAAACAAGCCTCACATATGGAAGCACTGTTCAAACAATCCATAAAAAAGAACACCGATGTATCCGAAAAAAAACGCCAAGAAATTTTATCTCGCGTTTCCAGACGTTATCAGCCGTTCGATTAAACCGAGCGATACTCCGGAGTGTATATCCGCTGAGTTGGCTGTTAAGAATTATGACTTTGCTGAGCACCGAAGCCGTGTCAGCAGAAACACCAACTTTATTACCTTATTATTCTTCCATTTTCGTTTCAAAATAACGTTTCATACGCGCACAAAATAGTCGGTGCTCGGCGTCTGTGGCGGTGAGTCGTGACAGATTTATGAGGGGATATTTCATCTGCGGCCGCCGGCGATAGCATGATGTGACCCCCAACACCTCCCGGCGCCCACACCCCCTGACACCCCGGTGTCTCCCGCACCCCTTGGACAGCTCGCTGGACGTTGAAAAAAGCTGAAATTTCTGCGCGGTTTATGTAGGGTCAAGTTGGGACAGGAGAGATGTTTAAGTGTCATGGGGTTGCAAACAGGAAGGAGTAAATTTTGATGAACTTTTTATCACTACACCCAGAAATGACACCTGAAAGACCTGTTGGCTCAGTTGGTAGCGACCCTGCCTTCTGAGTCGGAGGTCGCGGGTTCGATCCCCGCTCGGGGCCAACATTTGTGTGCATGAACATGTCTGTTGGCTTCGTGTCTGGGTGTTTAGTATTTATTGAAGTATGTTTATCAGTTGTTTAGTACCCATAGTACAGGCTCTGCCTAGTTTGGGACTAAATAACCGTGTGTGAATTGTGTTCCACAATTATTTTTTTTTTTTAAATGATTTTGTGACAAAGAACTGTAAAGAGTAAAAAAACCTACTTTACGATTACAATAAAATTTAAATGGCTTTACCTCTGCAGTATGACAAACCAAACAAAAAAGAATCATCAAAATCAATTCATATTGGCGGAATAATCGTAGGCCGCGGGCTGAGTCGTCTGTGGGCTCATTTGACCACAAAGCCATAAAAACAACTCACTCGATTTGAGAACCTCCTCCTTTTGTGAAGTCGGTTGTAAATAGGTATAATAAGGAATGCCAACCCTCTCGGGGCAAAGGCGACAGTTTTTATTTTTATTTTCATTAGACAGTTTCTGCTTTCGAAAATGATTGCGACATCACAAAGGAGAAGATTCTTTAGATATGTACCATACGTTTTCTCTGTATTCGCGGCAAATTGACTTTGTTCTCTTTGTTATATACCTCTGCGAGCAATTATTTTCGTGATACGCTGATTCTTTTCAACTTTATTGCTTTTGCTTCCAAAATTGTTTTAAAATGCATTTTTTATATAACTAACGGTTTTGCGCGATTTCACCCGCGTAGTTCGCGTTCCCGTATCAATACGGGAATAAAATATAGCCTATGCTACTCAGAGATCTTCTAGCTTTCCATTGGTGAAAGAATTTTTTAAATCGGTCCAGTAGTTTTTGAGTTTATTCGTAACAAACATAATTTTTTTTTCTCTTTTATTTATTTATTTGCATATTACAATTGTCATGGTGTTTATAAGATGTTTGCAACAAATTAGGAGCTAGGACATGTGACACCCTGTAAGGGCACCACAAAAACTTAGAGATATCGGTTTTATGACAAATTTCAAATTAAATAAAATAATATAAATAATAATAATTAACACAATTACATTACATTTCATTACATCAACATTACTAAACAGAGGTAAATTTCTTCTATAAATATTAGTATAGATAGATAGCAGTGATAGCCCGAACGGTTAAAGAGCCGGCCGAAAATCAGTGAGGCTCGGGTTCGAATCCTGGCATGTACCAATGAGTTTTTCAAAAACTTACGTACATATTTATCACTAGCTCGACGGTGAAGGAAAACATCGTGAGGAAACCCGCAGGTCTCAGAATTAATTCTGAAACATTTGTAAACAGACCCGGTCCGGCGATGGGCTCACCACCTATCACGTTTAGGGGGTCCAATATATCTCGTGAAATGTGGGTATATCCAGTAATGGAATACCTCTGCCTACCCCCTCGGGGATAAAAGGCGTGAGATTATATTTATATTTATTTATATATTAGTATAGATGGGATATATTATGTAAATACGTGTTTTGTTTACGTTATTAATAACATCCTTGTATTGTGCTATACATGTGATGCGGTGGCATTCTCAGCTAAGTGCTCAGCTAGAGCACTTTCCAAAACGGTGATAGATAAATATTAATTCCTTCCTTCCTTCAATAAGTAAATTTTGGCATTCCAATGTAGAAGACGTATATTTGAATTTTGTCTCGTCTATTCCAGAGTTTGGAAGAAAGAGAGAAACGGCACTCGAGTCACAAAGAGCAGCTAGCACGGGAACAGCGCTACCTGAGGCGGCGGCTAGCGCAGCTGCGAGCTAGTCCCCGTGACGTCACCACCCGGAGCCTATCGGAGAGCTCGCTTCCGCACGCCACGCGCGCTGACTCGCTCTCGTCGCTGGAGTCATCGTCTGGCGTGTCCACTGCCGAGCGGTCGCCCTCCTCCGTGTCGGAAAGCGGTGAGTGTCACGCCACTAGTCGCAGCTTGTCAGAAAGCCGTCGTGTCACGTCACTAGTCGCAGCTTGTCGGAAAGCCGTCATGCCACTAGTCTCAGTTTGTCGGAAAGCGGTCAGTGTCACGCCACTAGTCGCAGCTTCTCGGAAAGCGGTCGTGTCACGCGACTATTCTCAGTCTGTCGGAAAGCGGTCAGTGTCACGCCACTAGTCTCAGTCTGTCGAAATGCGATCAGTGTCACTCTACTACTCGCACCTTGTCGGAAAGTGGTCAGTGTCACGCCACTAGCCGCAGCTTGCTAGTCATATGTATGATATGCCTTCAACAAGTACATTGACTGAAACTCCAAAAAACCTGGCACCCTGTGAAAAGCACAGAAAATCATTGCCGTCCTTCTGAAGCATATATTATTGTAGCAACACATCGTATCTCACAATCCATGAAACCGCTACATGAGATCACAACGAAGTACGCTGACGTATAAAAAGTAAGACGACAGAGTATTGACGCAATCTAGCATTCTAGACAATACACTCACGTTACCCTTTCGGTCAACAGCTGTGATCCACTTAGTTGGAGTGAGACGCCAGAGAAAGGGCTGAAATAACACGATCGCTCAAGCCGTAAGAGTTCACTACTCACGGAGTAAACAGCAAATAATCTGGGACACGGTTAGCACGTAATTTATCTTCGTAAAGCTCATCCATCAACCCAGGGAAACGTGTCATTCCGTTATTGTGCCCGCGTTTGCGGAATTAACCTAGCGCAGTCTAACGTTGCCGACAAATATTGTTTTACGATCCGCTGTCTTGCAACAATGTTTAATTTCGTTTGACAGACGTTGGACCGAGTTAATTGGGTGGCGTGGATAGACGTAGGCCTCTACTTCGGGAGATCCGATACTATACGATCGCAGATCGCGTCTCCAAATATCACAATTTTTACATCTCTTATATATAAAACTAGCGACCCGCCCCGGCTTTGCACGGGTGTAATTCTAATACTAAAACCTTCCTCTTGAATCAATCTATCTATTAAAAAAACCGCATCAAAATCCGTTGCGTAGTTTTAAAGATATAAGCATACATAGGGATATAGGGACAGAGAAAGCGACCTTGTTTTATACTATGTAGTGATGAATCCCTATTTCCCTTGGTCACGGCATGAACGGCTGAATCAATTTCGCTAATTCTTTTTTGTTGTGTTTGTCATAAGTCAGGAGTTTTATGAATAAAAAAATTGACATAACTGACAGTTGTACAGGATAACGTCTGTCGGGTCAGCTAGTTTATTATAACCGAGACCGATTCAGTTGCAACGCGCAATTTATAAACAACGCAAGTGCAACGCCTCAGGCACATAGAGTTAAAGATATTTTTTGATTAATCCTTGACTAGCGACCCGCCCCGACATAGGTACATAGGGATATAGGAACAGAGAAAGCGGCTTTATTTAATACTATGTAGTGATAGTGATAGTGATATGGGATCGTTTTTCTGAAATAAACAGTTATACCCGTTGAAGTATCGATAAAACTTCGGCCTACTTCGGCCGCTTTTGGTGACAGATATCGCATATATTTTCCTGAGCTCGTATAGGCGCGGTGAAAAAAGCCTACGTTATACAGGGTGGTGTAAGCTGACGCCGTAGCTAGCTTTGTGAGCGGCTTAGCCGAACAAGGGCGAGGCGTCCCCTAGCCGGCCTATATTGTTACCTTTTATTTATGCATTAACTTTTGCAATTTAACTGTCAGAAGCATACTTATTCCTTAGGCCGGTCGACGCATAAATTCGTGAACCATTGTTTGGTCGCTCGAAAAAGTTTCCCTGCGCATCCTGCCTTCTCTTTATTGCCGTTTATACGATTGATATGGTAAACAAGTGGACTTTATTGACCGTATAAATAGTTGTTGGAGCTATTAGTCGTCTCATTAAGCCGGTTTATATGGCTGGTGGCTGTATAATTCGCCATAGGCGGTATTTATGATGATGCCGGCCGGCGGGGGAGCGGGCGAGTCGTTTGCATTCTGATGCTGGTCTCGTAAAAATAAATAT
The DNA here is from genome assembly GCA_963855545.1 of Ethmia dodecea. Classification (NCBI taxonomy): domain Eukaryota; kingdom Metazoa; phylum Arthropoda; class Insecta; order Lepidoptera; family Depressariidae; genus Ethmia; species Ethmia dodecea. Next base: position 2,319,849 of record OY979448.1, read on the forward strand.
TTGCATCTCTATTGAATGTTTAGGATAAATAGGAGATTTTAGGGCTCAGTTTCTTCGTAAGATGTTAGTACGGTACGGCAAACAGTCGAATGTTTGTATACCGTTGTGACATTACTAAGTTTTGAAGAATCGATATAAAAATGAATGTTTCTTTGTTTGGCGCTCCTAAAACTTTGGTGTGGGCAAAGATTTCTATAAAGAAAAACGAAATACCCACGGGATCGGAAACAAAAAACAGGGTCAGCTCGAACAAAGTCGCTGACGAGTCAGAGAGAGAGACGAGAAGCATCTACACTAATATTTATAATAAGAGATCCAATACTACTTCACCGATTTTAAAAATTCTTTTTTTTTATAAGAGAAAAGGGGGCAAACGAGCAGACGGGTCACCAGCTATCGGGGAGTAACATAGGCTATATTTTATTCCTTTATTCTATTCCATCGGAAACAGGAGCTACGCGGGTGAAACCACATGAAACAGCTAGTCTGTTATACAATAATTTTATACTGCTTTGCTTTAAATTGAAATTATCTCCAAAACACCTCACTACGGTAATCAAAAATATCTGCACAACATTCCGCTCAGTCTTCCAGCGACTAATTCCCAATATCCTCCCGCTGATGGCAAATGGGGTTGCCTAGGATAAAGGTCATATCAATTACTGCGAGGGTGCATTAATTGGATGCTGGACCCTGGCTATTGCATTACGGTAATCGCATAACCGTAGTGACGCGAGGTGCCGTCGGCGGCGCACGTAATTTCATCCATCACCGGAGAGTGCACGGGAAATGCGTGATGACAGTGCGCGGCGGATTTTTACGTTATTTGTTTTGCTTGTTTTTTTGCTATGTTTATTTAAAGACAGAAAATAATGGGGTAGCAGCTTTAATAAAAGCAAAAAACGAACCCATTTTCTTTAAAGAACCTGTAAACAACCGCGGGTTCCAATTGGAACCCAGACACAATTAAAAATCTATTGTGTCTCGGATGCTTGGTCGTAGAGGTTACGCCAATATAGATTTTTAAAATCACTAATAGTCCCTACATCTTCACACAGTTTTAATATGATACATCCAATAGTCGGCGAGGCTAGGTCGCCATATAAGGATTGGAGTAATGAGACAAACGACGTCCGAATCAATACTAATTTATTTTAGATTATGACGGCTTATTTAAGGATACAATTTGAGTGACATTCATATGGATATAAGTACTTAGTCTAGATACACTACAGATACGATACTAGCTTCTTGCTCGTGGACCGCTTAAATTAGGTCCAAGGAACGTTCTTCCTTGCATCCTTCACCATTCGCACCATAAGCCTCTTCGTTCTTTCATCCATACGTTCTGAATGACCAAACCAGCTTAACATACCCTTTTCTATCCTTGTCACTACGTATTCTATATGTATCCACAATATATCTACAATATATCCCACACAAAAAGCTCGTATATCTTCAAACCACCCTGTTCTACACTTCCTCGAATATATCGAAGAACATTATGCTATATCATTAATAATGATTATCAGCGATATAGGTGGCGTGTGTTTGTTTGCGACTCGTTTGAGAGGCGACCGGGATGAGATGAGCGACAGAGATGTATGGGTAATTGATGATCCAAGGGATGCAAGTGCGCTTTGGTGAACGGTTATACTGCGCTACGATATTTACACGACATCGTAGGTCGTCTTTATTTGTGAATTCATAGCTTACTTTATGTTAATACTAATTATTAATGTGGTCACCACATTCTGGCAAGTACTTCGGTCCTTCATTCATTCATTCGTCATTGGTAAATGAAGGGTGCTTAACGAGACGATATACAAGAGTTTTTGTGATTGGCGAGTCGAGGACTACCTAATAATACTTATATTGACCAGATTGGCGAAGTATTGAAGAAAAGCCAGATGCTACCCCAACGTGTCGAGTATGCGTCGTTCGATTGATGATATTGAAGCACGAGAGATCGGCCGGGCTCATAGCAAGTGGCGGTCTATTGTCTCTGGAAAAGAAGTGTGAGATTATGTATGCAGAATTTGCAGGGCACAGCACTGGCACAAATTGTGCTTGTGTAGCGCCTGTGAAATTTAACGTGATGTTATTTTTTAAATTAACTACAACCCACCCAACTAACTCATATATTAATTTTAAAACAATGCATTTCAAAACGAACTGCACAGTAAAACGGCATTTATGTGTGTGTGAACATGTCAGCTTTGGTTATCCGACCTATAGGCGACGAAAAAAGCACACGATACGCTCAGCATGATCTGGTAGCACATCCAGGAATGTTAGGTCTCCGTGGTCCATGTCATTAGCGCGGGTGATTTACGAGAGCATCTCGGCTTATCGCACTCTCCGCCGCCTCCCTTATTAATTACACCTACCCGTACCGATGTGGCTCACACCTCGAAAGCGCTGACCACTACATTGTTTCCTCGTTCGAAAGAAAGGAGCTGGATTAAGCGGGGTTTCGGGGAGCATTCGAAAAGAGATCAACGGTCAAGGATGGTGAGGAAACCGGCATCAGTATTGGTTTTGAATCGAGTGTCGATTTCTGTTTAGTGATTTGAAAAATACACTTCGCCTCGCCTCTGCCGACCACCTTGGGGGTGGCTGCATTACGACTTTATCTTTTGGGAGCTTACAGAAAGCCTACTTACCTTACAATATAAATTTATAATATTTCTTAATTGCGGATTACATATAGAGTATAGATATAGATGAGTTGCATTATTATATCGATATTCGTAGAAATTATTGTTCTTTATAAAAATATTTGGATTTGGAATTTAACTTGAAGTGAGTAACTTTAACTTGAGATAAGTAGTAAAATGCCCTAAATGCTACAAACAGATTTTTTTTTTAATCTACTAAAAAAAACGAAGAGGTTACTCAATTCAGTATATTATATTTTTTTATGTGTTTTCGCGGGTATCTTCGTCGTTTATGAACCGATTTTCATTATTATTTTTTGTTGGAAAGTAGATATCCCAAGGGTGGTAAGAAAACTAGGATCTGATGATGGCATCGCAGAGAAATCGCGAAGAACCTTCGTTTTTTTTTTTTACTTTTTTTGGTTTCCTGTTTCAAGTGTTTTTTTTTTTTTGTTTAAAATTATGTCACGAGAATCGTTCTTGAAGTTTGGCTTTTAAGGCATACAAGTACTTTCTTTGTTATGATAGTTCACAATGAATTGCGAATATGAACACTAACATGTTGTATGTGATGGAAAATCGCTCATTACTCCTCTAAAATCCTCGTCATGATATGTTGGGTTGTCAGCGGGTGACAAGCGTTTACTGACTTGCAAAATATTACTGCAATATATCCTCAGTGCCGGCAACCTAAATATAAATAATAACCACCCTGCACCGATGTGCGAGCGAGATGCAAAAATACAAACCGACACACGAAAAAGCGGGACAGACGTAGAAGAGTGAGAGCCAAATTGGTTTCCCCTTTTTATGAACAGAATATATCATATTCCGAAATAATAAAACTACGGAGGATTTGTTTGAATAAACAAATGTTTTGCGAATTTATGTTCTACGCCCGAGGGAATAAATCTGAGTTTATCTGTAATACCGTTGATATTTAAACTAAAACAAAAGGCGAATCTAGAGAATAATACTGTGTGTTTTGTATTTTCATAATTTCATTTTATACAGTTAATCCCAAGCCTAACATTTGTGGTTAAACTTTGTTAATAATATCAAAATAGGAATATTGCCTGAAAAATCATAGCTTCCCTTTTTATATTCTACTTTGTTTTGCGGTCTGTGATAAACAATACCTAGTCTTTATTTTAATTATTTATCTCGCTCCTAAATTTCATCAACATCGGTGCGGCAGTTTAGCAATGAAAAGTTAACAGATAGAGTAACTTTATTTACATGTAAATATAAAAAACAATCTCTGTTGCCGTATAAATCACTTGAAAACTTGGATATTATTTTATTATGTTCGTAGTTATCAAAACACGGTTTGTATGAAAGAATTTTATTGGATTTTCCACCAGTCTGAAGCCGGTGCGTGTCACTATTTTATAATAAAGAATAGTGAAGATCAATCTGCCTCGGAAAATTAACACTACAATGTGCGAAGCCTATGTCTAGGAGTGGACTTTTATTACTTACGCGCCGGTCGTAATGACTACCAACTCGGACATAAAGAACAAAGAGCTGTAAACAAAGAAAGTATGTAAATATACAACCATTGTAGAGCTCACTAAGCGGCGCTATTAGGTTTTTTGTCCTTTTAAAAGGACCTTTTTTGTGCCCGGAAAGTGTCCCAATGCAAATTTAGAGCCTTAGTATCTTATGAAAATGTTAAGTTTTATGAAAATATAATGGAATTTTATATTTGTTTACCGAGGCTGGCTTCTCTCTTATTTGTGAACTGAATATAATTTACAAAAGACTAGAAACAGTCTGTGGGTTTTATTTCTTTGTCTTTGGAGACAAAATATTGTTTACTAGCGACCCGTCCCGACTTCGCACGGGTGCAATGCTTATACTAAAACCTTCCTCTTGAATCACTCTATCTATTAAAAAACATCATCAAAATCCGTTGCGTACTTTTAAAGATTGAATCATACATAGGGAGGGACATAGGGATATAGGGACAGAGAAAGCGACTTTGTTTTATACTACTAGTAATAGTAAAGTCTATGTAGTAGAACGCTGTAACGTTCTTAAATGCCATTTACAAGCTTCCATATGGAATTACATAGGTATATACCTATTCTTTTCTTCTTTGATCCATAAAAAATAATTAATTGTTACATATAAAGGTTGGTCAAATAAATAAGATAGTCTTAGCCCCTTTTTACACGTACCGGTTTCCGCCGGTACGGCGGTCCGGTCCGGCGGCGAAATGTATGGCCGATTGCCCGGTTGCCCGCCGGTACGTATGAAAGCGAACGTCCATGGCCAATGGCCATATACTTCGCCGCCCGCCGGCCCGGCGGAAACCGGTACGTGTGAAAAGGAGCTTAGTAATAAGGGGTACGAAACCTTAAAACAATGTAAACTGTCGGACAAAACAACTGCATCAAAGTACGCACGGCAACTTTAAGACAATAATTAATTATATATTTACTATTAACCTCTAAGACCAAGCATCCGAGACACAATAGATTTTTAATTGTGTCTCGGTTCCAATTGGAACCCGCTGTTCTTTACAGATTGAACAAATAACAACAATTTTTTATTCATTAGGTACCTACCCGTGTTTATCGTCCCGTTTTAATAAATGTAAAAAAATACGTACTAAATAAATGTAGTTGTTTGAATTTGAAAATACTTTGATGCCGCTTTTTGTCCGGCAGTTTATATAAAAAAATACACTTCCTTTGTTATAAAAGCCGGGAAAAAAGCTATTTCGACAGAATTAGGAGCTCATAAGATATTTGACGCGTAAAAGAGATTCAATTCTATTGAAATTGGAGAGCAAATTACATTGTCACGGTAGGTTAACGGAGGTTGTTGACCCCTTCAAGGTATTCGGAATCCACTATCCAATTTCGAGCCCTTTCTTAGAGGTAAAGAGTTCAGTTACCGGAGGTAGTGGAAAACCCCTTTTTAAAACAATTTTAGGGGTCTTTGATAGGCTATTATCATGATAAGTAAGTCGTTTCGGTCAGAGATAATAGAAGTAAAATGCTCACACCCTATCCTTTAGGGGCTTAGCAGGGGTATTCCACTTCTGGAAGTTTCTCATCAGTATATTTATCGCCGGATGTCAGTGCTGTTACACATGCCTTAGAATCACTTCTGGGACGTTTTCCCAAAATAAGTTTTTTGGGTACATATAATATATATATACGTTATTTAAGATCTTTTAATGTAAATATTGCCTGAAATAAAGATTATTGTTATTTATTATCTACTATATAAAAATAAGTCGGGTTTTCCTTCCTGACGATTTAACTCGAGAACGGCCGGACCGATTTCGATGAAACTTTTTGTGTGGGTTCGAGTGGGTCCAGGGATGGTTTATAGCAAAGAAAATTCAGCATTGCACCCGTGCGAAGCCGGGGCGGGTCGCTAGTTATATTATATAAAACTTCACCCGCGTAGTTCCCGTTCGAAAACGGGAATAATAAATAACCTAAGTTACTCAGTGATAATGTAACTTTCCATATGTAAAAGAATTTTTGAGATCCAGCAGTTTTTGAGTTTATTTGTTACAAACTTACAAAAAGAAACAAATCTTTCCTCTTCATAATATTACTGTAGATTTACACTTACTTTATTATACATAGGTAAGTGTCATTTCTGAGTTACAGATTTTTTTTTATTTCAACATAAATACAATTTCTTCTTAAAACTAAGTGACCACAACACGAAAACCTCACAGGGTTTATTTGTGCGGGTGAGCCGTTCTAGTAGGTACATAAGATAATAATAGAAGTACTTGACACTAAAACTTATTTACTACGTAGGTACATTGTTATTTGGTTAGCTTCATTTTACGTCTATTACCTACTCAAAAAATAATCTCACGCCTTATATCCCCGAGAGGGTAGGCAGAGGTATTCCATTACTGGATATACCCACATTTCACGAGATATATTAGACCCCTAAACGTGATAGGTGGTGAGTCCATCGCCGGACCGTGTCTATTTACACATGTCTCAGAATTAATTCTGAGGCCTGCGGGTTTGCTTACGATGTTTTCCTTCACCGTCGAGCTAGTGATAAATATGTACGTAAGTCTTTGAAAAACTCATTGGTACATGCCAGGATTCGAACCCGAGCCTCACTGATTTTCGGCCGGCTCTTTAACCGTAAGACTATCACTGCTCTCTACCTACTCAGTCTGCCTTAATTATGTTACCTATCCAATAACCGACCTCACGCATCACTAGCTTAACTTGAGTTGCGTACTCATTATCTTCTCCAATCTAATTACGAATATCTCGTCACCCTCATAAACTACCCCAAACGCCATTTCAAAAACAACTGGTCCAATTTTGACACAACATTAAATCTTCATACCGACGCTTCAAAGTATGACAGCTCTACATTAACAAGAGGGTTCGTACTTAAAGTTGGATAGTTGGGGTAATTAGCAACCCCCTTACCCCCCTTCCACCCCACTTTCCCCTGATAAGGGAACACGGAAAGCTTATCAGACTGCGCGGAGTACCGGTGTAGAAACACATAAAGATTAGGCAGTTGATTGTTTTCCTGATAACCGATTTTGGCTGAATAGACGGAATAAACGCTGGCTTCGTATTTATTTATTTATTATCAGGTACACCAACAGCACTACATATAAAAACATTGCACATAGAACACTTAAAATGATCTAATTGTATTATGTGCACCAATTACAGGCGACATATTTGGCACAAAGTAGGGACGGTAATAATAAAAATATAATACTATAATAAAACTATACAATCTTCATTAAAACTAAAAACTATTAAATTTAAACAAATCTTCATCAAAAATAAAAATAAATAATATAAATAATAAAACAAAACAGCTTCTGCATTATTTTTGAGAAATATGTTCCAACTTCCAGCACTTTAAGTCTAAACATATTTTGCGATTATGTTATGAAAAATGTCAAGATGGGTATTTCCAGTGTTGCGGTCTTGCGTCGATGGACTCTCTTTTAAGTTGAAAACGGAATAAGTAATGAGCAGTCCTAAAATAGCATAGGCAAATAATAAAAATGGCTTCGTCTCTCCCATTTTATATTTCCTCGTAAGTCACAAAGCAAAGTACTAGGCTTTATCTTGTTATAGTTGGCAACATTTTTACTTCTTTTTTATTCGCTGCCAACTTTCAAGCAACGCAAGGTAGACTGTCTATTTTATTACGTAAATAACGTTTTTTCTTTACCTGGAACTATGGGCATGAATCTCGTAATTCGTAGCACAAAAACAAATAAATAACGAAGTTTTGTGTCGAGGATTCAGTAAAGTTGGGGACCTGATACAAACAGTGGCCGAGACCCGTCACATGCAAGGACACTGCCTCAGGGTTGGCGGAGGCTGGTTTGAAGCGGACTCAACCGGATTTATCCGGATACGGCCGCATTTTTCCTGATTTGAGAGCGTCCGAATTGCGTCGATGCCACTCCACACTACTTCGATCCGGTAACCCCTGTATTGGATATTAGGACTTTATTTTATGTAAAATTACAGTTTAGTTTTAATAAAAAATCAAAGTATTATTATGTTTATAGGTTTTCAAACTTTCTTTGTATTATCATGAACTCGTGAAATAATTTTACAGTGTTTTACTCAAGAGCGAGCCCAGAGCGTATTGAAATTATTTGATTATAAATGAAGACCATTGCGAAAAAAATCCCTAATAACATCCCTACTGGAGTAGATCGCATTTTAGTTTATTTGATTGAGATGAACTTACTTTCGTAATGAATCTAGCCCAAACATATACTAGGCGATTACTATTATTGTTATAGAGTGTTTGACAACAACATAAATAGAGTGTTATGTTATATATATGTTACTTAAAGTATAAGTATGATGTGTCTCTAGTTGTCAAGTAACAACCCTGGGATTCGAATTTATATACCTCCGGGACAAACAATCGCTAAATTATCGGCCAGAGATTTATTTCCCTGCCCTTCCTGCGCCGGACAGGTGCCACGCTTCGCACCTACCGCCCGGCCATAAATCCGTCTCGCTCCCACCTGCTCAATTATTAATGACTTCTTTTTCTTTATTGCGATAGAGGAATTAGTTGTGGTGATTTGTGTGAATTTTATGACTCCTGTCGATAACTTATCACTTTCCATACAACTAAATTTTTTATATCAGGTAACTATATACTTTTCATAGCTCTGAAACTAGGGTGAATGTATTAATCCCGCACATTACACACTCACTTAAACATACAAACATACACCCTCCCTTACAATACACAAACACACACACACATTCATGGCAATGCTGTTCACTTACTTATTCCTACTTTCTTAGTTCTTAGTGTAAAAATTACTGTGTAAAAATTCTTAAGAATAAAAAAAAACTTTTTTTTTCATTTTCATTAATGAAAACAAAAAATAGTATCAAAGTTAAAAGTAAAAAATCATTTATTTTATGTCAGTACTAAAGGTAGTTAGAAACGTCAATAGTCTAATAACAAGGCACTCTAAACTAGTCCATGAAGATTGGCTAAATGTAAACAGCAGCCCATCTCCACCGACGTGTTACTGGTTCCAATTGCAGTAGGTACCCCGAGAAGAACCAGCAAGAAACTCAAGGGCAGGTTTTCTTAATACAATGTACCTATATTTGTACTTTTATGGGACATTTTGCGTCATTCTTAAGTTGCTCCATGACGAAAGTCGGTTACATCCAGTATCAGTGAATTTTGCTAGACTTTGTTTATAGGTCTTATCATATAAATAAATTGCCTGAAGCCATTGTCAGTGCTGACATACCTATTTTCCATGCAATGAGATCGGATGGTGTTATCTGTAACAACGGCAACAGAAACAAAAGAATGAAATACCAAAGGTATCCGTTGTAAAAAAAACTGAAGGGATTTCAATCCAATTTGAATAAAACCTGTTCAGATTACCAGATAAAACGGGAAAGGGCGGGAAAATTGGATCAGTGGTTGTCAAATAGAATTAACAGATAAACTTGACTTTTCATATTGAAGCAGACAGTTTCTTTACTAGCGAAATATTCAGAATTTCGGAGGTTCATCCAAAATTCTTAATAGCCTCAACGAATTTATAAATTCAAAGAAGTGAAGCTGAGATTTTGATGGTTTAAATTGGATTAAAAAAATAAAAAATACTAAAGTAGGTAAATAAAATTACAAAATAATCTGTGGTTCTTGCAAGCTTTTTTTAATTTCCCTTCCAGCATTCCAGCTACTAAGTAATTGGTCATCGAATGCTGTCGCAACCCACACTACTTAGATCCAGATATCATATCATCCACATACGTACTCTACAAAGTCCACATGGACAAAACTCGCAGACTAATTATTACACGAGCGCCCCCGTCGGATTGCAATGGCGCCTCGCGCCAATTTCCTGCAATACATGTTAAACGGCGGCCAATCGAAGCGCCCCGCAGCACCGCCTCCCTCCCAGCTTTAAAGTGACGAGAAATGCCACAGATCCGGATTCAGGAACAATATTGGGTCCCCAATTTGTATTCCTACTATACAGGCCCCGTCCGTCCACTATAATAATAATTTATTTATTTAGCAGACTTCTTAGGTCCATACAGGTTAGTAACAAAGTATCTTATAGACTATGTTAGTTACACAAAACAGACAAAACATTACAAATCTATATTAACCTATGTTAGTAAACAAAATATACTTAACCTATGTTAGTAACTTATAATTAGTTATAAGTTTGAGATTTGGTCCGACAGATTAGAGTCCATAGGAGTGGACTGTCAAATCTGTCTGCCAGCGCCCGCAGAATTGTGTTGGGGCTCCCGCGCAGTCTGCCTAATAGCGACTGTACCATCATCTCTTAAAACAGTATTGTTTTAGTATAGCTAAATTCGTACCATGACGTCCTTATAAAGATTGTTTTGTTTCAAATCAAATAACTTGCATTATTTCGCTGCGTGACCAGTTACAATAAACGATGCAGAACAATTTTTATTTTTAATTCGCTACCCAATACATCTTGACTACAAAACGATCATAAAGCCTGAATATCCGCCTAAAATTTGAAAAGAATTAGGGCTTTATGCTGTTACTCTGTTACCTCATGAGAGCATTCTCTCGATGTCACACTGTATAAGTAGATAACTAAAAAAATCTGCTAATTTCGACTTTCGAATTATGTTACTTTTTCATCACTATCAGCATAATATAAATATACGACAAACTGGTGTGTAGTTTAACGAGTGTAATTTAACTAAATAAATAAAAAAAACTTTACTTAATAATATTCGCAAAAGGGAAGAAATAAAAGGGAAATAAAATATATGTTCTGGGCCCCAATACTAAATAAGGCCGCAGTCCATCCCTGGATTTGTCTTACAGAGTGGATGCAAATGACGCATTTTATGGGTACGGGAAATTAACTCAAACTTTCTGTTGGCGGTGAAGTAATTGGGCAAACTCATTCCAGTTAAACTATTTGAACCACACACGAACTTTCAAGTATTTATACCTACGTCATTTATTCTAACTTCGTTATGTTGAACCTTTCTAATTCTGAACATTATACTGTAGGTGTTGAGTTAACCTAGCATATGGAACGTACTATACTAATCATTCCTCAAATTTGGATTCCTATTCAACCTATTTTTATGAACGTCAAACAATTTTTTTTCATATAAAAAAGTGTTCGCCTCCTTTTTGAAATACCCTCGTAATTCATCTGGCTTAATAAATAATATTACTTAGTACAGCAGTAAAGCTGTGTTGGTTTACTCAGAATTTGGAGCCTAATCCTAATTAATATCATCTACAATAGGATAGCAACATTGAACTCAAAGAACCACCCCTGGCGCCCAACCAGGGACCGACAATTAATTCACAAACAAAGGGAGACTAATTGACAATTTAATACGTAATACATAACTAAATACAATCATTGAACACAGAGCAGTCAGATCTAGCGTGTAATGAACTGGTTATAAACGCGGAAATATACTCTTTGATCCCGTATTACATTGAATGAGTGGCAGTACTACGCAGGAAATCTGTGTTACCTGGAATTTCCCGCTATTAAGTGCAAACTAATTTTCGCTCTTTGGTATAGAAAATATGGTATCGATGGTTAATTAGATAGAACAGTACTTTGAGGGGATAACTTTTGGAATAAATCACAACTACATTGGATAAAAATAAATTTGAAATTCTAAAATAAATATCGATCTACGACTACATCTACAATAGTCAATAACATTAGCAAGACGAAAAAGGAAAATAGGGTAAATTTCATTGAGACACCATTATAATACCTATACGTATTATTAAAATATAAGAATTTTCTGGAATAATATTTATAGAATGGACTCGTAATCTTTCGGTGAAAATGTCCGGTAAAATATAGATATCATCCGTCTTGAAAATCTTTCTTCTGCGGAAGTGTCTCGTATATTTTATTTTCTTTTCCTTGTTTATTTGCAATAGTTCTGCAGAAGGGAGAATATTTTCTCTGTATCTCTCATTTTATCGTCTAAATCAAATTTCATATCTTATCTTTCATATTGCCTTTATATCATATTTCTTGTGACATCTTGATTGTGATCTGAAGATGTTCTTCAAAGTCTACGTTTGCAAAAAATTTGCATCTTTCAAAACGGTTTCCGAACATAGAATAAGTAGAACGTTTTGAACTGCCAAGCATCGGCTGCATGCGACACAATATAACGACAGCAGAATTTATTTCCAACAGAAATTGAATGGAAACGCAATGCAGTGGGCATTGGGCAACGCTTACAAGTGTCGATATATTATGTGGCTGTTTTATTAATGGATTGCAGTATTGATTGTGCTGGAAAGGAATCCCCTAAAGTTTAACAACCCGAATCGTCTGTTCATATTTTGTCGTCTATTTTAAGAACGTTCTCGTATTGACTTAGGGCGACGCTCCCAACATTTTCGTAGGCCTTTGTTTATATAGAAGTCAAAGTTAGATCATTAAATGGATTTACCTCAGCGTATGTGCTCTCTCCCTCTGTGACGTTTATTACCAAACGAGAATGACGATTCGGAATAACAACGTTACCTTCCCAGAATTTGAATTAATTAATTATACCAGAACATTTGTAACTTTGTACTCCTAAGTTGTTCTAAAGGCCTGTTTTCAACAATCGCGTATTTAGTTTTATCAAGGATTCCCTTTGAAATATCAGCTTACATTTTGATACTCGTGCGAACGATGAGTCTGAAACGAATAATCCGAGTGTGCAGACAGAAAAAAGTTGTTTAAGCATGTCGGATGAAAAATGTATCGTCGTGTTTAAGAAGCGGAAATGGTGTTTTTATGTGATTTTTGAGTCTGAATGTTGTTTTGTTCCATCCCCTGTATTTTTCTACCATTGTATCGATGCAGTTGAATCGAATGCAACTCAAAATTTCTTTATGTTTTTTCGAATATTTCAGATTCGATTTACGTTATTTATTAGGATTGATTTATTAGGATTTTATTAACAGACTCGAATTGAACTGAAGTTCTTTGAATACGAATTGGTTTGCATGTACAACACGAAAATGCATGACAAAATTGGCAAAGTTTTTGAATACTGAGAATTAGAATTATTGTAACACAGATAATCTTTCTGATCTGAAACCAATCAAATTATATGGTTACCACCATCTAGAAGTTACCCGCAGTTCTAAAAAGGCCTTGGAACCACCAAAATGCTCCCAAAAGACCGACAGGTCTTAATACCTTATCCATCTTAAAGTAAACTTATGGAAAGCAACAAATAATTGCTTGAATTATAGATATCCCGAATATTCCACTGGCAATTATATACGCACTTTGGCCATCTTGCAGCGCGACCAAGTGGCTGGCGTTAATCAGATCCTCGCGGTAAATTCTCGATATTTCACCTTCACGTTACATTCGTCTTCGATTTGAATAACCCGAAATTGGAGCTGACAGTCCGAGATTACCTCCAAACGTCTAGATTAAGCTGTTGATGTACATGGTGGGGGGGTACGCGTAGAGTTAGACATATTTTTATTATTTAAGGGGATATGTTAGAGATTGTACCTGATATCTTTATAGTAAGTAGATTTATATTTGCAAGTACAATTTCTTAAACAATTTCAATTCATCCATTTCATTTCATTCAATTTCCATTTCAAAATTTCTTTCTTTTTTTGTCGTATATTGTAAATTTATAACATTCATCCGCTATCTATACACCGTAATATGACACCAAATCCTATTTCCCAATGAATCCGAAATTAATATTATTTGGGTGTCCCATTCGATTCAGGACCCTAAAAAAGTAACACTGCTAAGTTCTCTTGTTAGGAAGTAGGTATTGATTATTCTCGTAAATTCTTCAGATTGTCGACCTCTAAGCATTCGCAGGGTCCACTCCAACTGCCCAATTACCTCCCTGGCGGAGCGATCTATTTGCTCGGCGAAAAGCAATTTATAGTCGGACCTTTCGCTTTACGCAGTATGTTTTGGATGTCCTCCGTCGACTTCCGGATAGCCTTTTATTATTTCATAGCGCCAAAAACTTGGGTCATGATGTACCCGATTCCTTGATAAAGGGAGTCTGCCTGAGTTTTTGTGGTCCCCTGAATTTGATTAAAAGTTGCGTTCGTGGTGAGGAAAGTTATATCATTACATTACGCTTTGTCCCTCCGCGCCTCGCGCTTGGGAGAACAAATTAGGCTCATAATTCTTACGGATGACGATAGAATATCTTACACTGAAATATGGTTTTGTTGTTCTCAAATTTTATAGCTGGCGTAACTTACGTTCGTGCGGGAATTGGTTTTATTATACTCGTTACATGGGTGTTTTGAGAGATGGAATTATATTGTTGGTTACGTGTTTAGCGTTTTCAGCCCGGTTTAGGTACATATATTATATGACATGTTGTACTCGTATGAATATGCCAATGGTCTGACTGAGCTGTTTGCTTTTTTATAAACCAAATCGATTCATATGTCACGTGCGATGCGGGCAACGCGTCTGTTAACAGCTTGTAGACTTAGTTATCCCCAATAAGTAGATACCTAAACCTATAGAGTAGTCGACTACGGGTGTTATGGAAACGATGCTTTTTGATTAATTATCTCCCCTTAAAAATTAAAAAGCGAACTAAATGAGCGAACTAGGCTGTAGGACTGCGAACTAAATTGAGCTCTCCCAATAGCGACTGACTATGCCTGACTACATCTAACTCATCTCTGTGCGTCTCTCTTTCCAGATGAAGTGGACGTGATCGGATACACGTCCAACCAGAGCGACACCGAGTCGCTGGTGTCTGGCCACAGCGGGGACAGCGGGGTCGGGGTGCCGGCGCGAAGGGCGCGTGCGCGTTCACCGCCACGCGCAGGGCGCCCGCGCCGCGCCGCACGCTTCACGAGGGTCTAGGTGAGTATAAGTATTTAAAAAAAATTGGTTGAGAATAAAATTGAGTTAGATTTAGAACTGTGTGTCTATCATTTTTGTATCATTTATAATATTTATATGGTACAAAAAGCTTCTGTTTCGTGAGGCTCCGGTTCGAATCCTGGCGTGTAAGAATGAGTTTTTCAAAAATGCATATTTAGGTATAGTTCGACGGTGAAGGAAAATATAGAGGAAACCCGCAGGTCCCAGAATTATTTCTGAGGCATGTCACCACCTATCATGTTAAGGGGTCTAAAGATTATACTGGTGAAATGAGGGTATTTCCTGAAATGGAATACTCTTGCCTCAGGGATAAAAAGCGTGCGATTTTTTTTTTGTTTGGTATAGGTACTTTCTACTTACGGAATAGAGCCATCTAGATACCGCTCAGGCGCCAGAGGTCTACTTCTCAAATAGCCCATTTCGCATTTTGACTACTTCTCTATGTGACTACTTCGTTATCGGCCCACTTAGCAAACAGTCTACTTCGCATTCTGTCTTATTCTCGAACTACCTACTTCGCAAACAGTCTACGCCTTGTTTTCTTATGGGTAAAAATTATTTGAGCTGTCTTTGTTAATTTGTCGCAGACGCAGCTTTAAATTAAAGTTAAAATTGTAGGTATCTACGTGTATATTGTATTTTATACATTTAACCGGTTTGATTTTATGTTTTCCGTTTCCAGGTGTGCGGAGCGCGGCGCGAGTGCGGGGCGGAATCGGCCCGTAACCGAAACGTTATAACTTAATAACGTAAACAATCGTAGAACATTTTGTTGATACATTTACTAAGGCGAATGTTGTTTCTGTGACTGAACGGTGAGCTTGCGTTCCAGTCCCCGCGACAGAGTGACTCGGCGACGAGAACTGCGCCCGCGCCGCACACACCCGAACCACCCCGACTCACCCCGACACTCCCCGGCTTACCCCAACACTCACTCTAACACTCCACACTCTGCGAACTATCACCGAGTACAAAATTGCCAAAAATTTATATTCAATGTCTAATTTTGACTTTTTGAATAATTTCTTTGTATACTTATGTAGAGCATGGCTCGTCTAATCGTTGCAGGCCGCGACGCGTCATCCATTCGCGTCGAACTCTTATTCCGTTTGTTTAAAACTCATAATTGCGTGTGGAAGGTTCTTGTATAGTTTTGTTAAGACCTTTTAAAACATGACTTAACATAGGGGCTAAAATGATACCTAAATTCGTACAAAATGACTGTTAAATTAAGTTAGCCCCATATAATTGCATTGTTCTTGGTGAAAATCATTTTATTTTTCTATTTTACTTATTGACTTTTCTATCGGAAATATTTGAATATAAACTGTGCTGTATCGGGAATGCGTTTTGAAACTCTTTAGGTACTTATTGTTATTGATTTCCACAAAAAAGTTGCTATGACGTAGCTATGTTGTATAGATAAATATCAATTTTATATTTTGTATATAATTATTTTTCTTGTATAAATTAATCAAAATAGAATTAGATCTGTGGATGTTAGGCACTCATTTACGAATTAAATTACTGTTTTGGGTTCACACAAAATGAAACCCACCAAAAATTTATAATTTTCGAATTTTTAACAAAAAATCCATCGGTCAAATACTAACAATCTTCGCGGCCATGACGAATCTGGTGTTCGCTTTCAACACAAACACTTTATATTTTGTTACGAAGAAGTACATAATAGCCTAACCAAGTCAACCATTTGGCAAAATTGTACTATTGACTAATATTTTGAAATGGTACTTAGAAGTCAACATTTTGATGTGTTTGGATTCTGTTGCTTGACAGAATGTTCTCATGTTGAAATAATAATTTGCCTGATTTTATGACATATATGACCGACGCGTCACTCAAAAAATAAATAATTAAAGGGACGTTTTAGTAACACTGTAGAAACTAGTGTTGCCGACCCTTTAGGTACATAAAGACCACTTCCCAATATGTCAGTTTCCCAGAATGTCCGTTTTCAAAATGACCGTTCCCCAAAATGTCCATTACCCAAAATGACCGTTTCCCAAAATGTCCGTTTCCCAAAACGACCGTTTCCTAAAACGACTGTTTCCCATAATGTCCGTTTCCTAAAACGTCAATTTCCCATAATGTCCGTCAACGACTTACGATAAATAATTATGCGACACTGACAGTTTTAGCATTGTCCAAGTGTCAAAATAATTTTGAGTGGCCAATACCATCAAAGCAACATCAAAGAATTATAAAAAAAGTACGGACGATTATCAATTCTCGCAAAGAGAATGCATTACAGACTTAAAAACTGAAAGCGGACATTTTGGTAAGTTGTCTTTATGTTCCTAAATGCATTTTAAATAGTGGTCATTCTGGGAAGTGGTCTTTATAAAAACTAATCTTTTTAAATGTTGTCATAATGAGAAGTCGACCAACTGACTTATAAAAAAAATGCGGACATTTTGGGAAGTGGTCTTTATGTACCTAAAGGTTGCCGACCTATCGAAAATCAGTTACAATTTGGTTAGTGTACCTATTCAATAGTCAGCATTAATACTATTGATAGTATCGATCGCATACCTGCTACCTATTGACGTCCGATACTATTGGGTATCAATAGTATTGCCGCTTTTGGGCTATACATATTATTGAGTCTCACCAAAAGTATCACCGCTTTTGGGCTATCGATACTATTGAGAGTCCGACTATCAATAACGGTTTATCAATCGGCAACCCTACTTGAAACCTTTTCATTGTCCGCTGAAATAATGGCACTTTGTTACGTCAATATTGCAATTGGCTGGCTATTGTACACTACACGCCCAACATCACCACTAACAACGTATTGTTAAGTATTAATATTGAATATTAATGATCTCACTTCATTGTCACAGGTCCTTCACGTTATTTGTCATTTCTACTTTTTTGTGTAACTTTTTTTGCGCCTTATCATTAATTTGTGTTAACTACGTTTTATCACCTCTAAAATGTTATGTATGATGAACCCGCTATTATTGTTAAAGAAATGAGTAGAATGACAATGTTACGTGTCGGATTTTAATTTATGTGGACATTCACGTACCAAAAAGGAATGAAAGCTGCGCAATTTGCTACTATATTGATACAAAGCTTGCAAGGGAACGTCTTCAAGAGTACACATATATTTTTGTTATAATTATTGTATTTATAAATTGTTGATTAATTTCGTGGACGCGACTGGGTTCATTGTATTATAATTATTTCAATCTTAATCAAATCGAATCAAATCTCATCCTCTCTGGCCCTTCTGAATGTTTTTTTTTCTAATATTCGCATACAATATTATTTTAAATTGTTTTAGGTATGGATTAAGGATAGTTGTAAACGTATTATCATTTGTAAGTATAACATTTGTTTTAGAAATGACAGTCTGATCTCTTAAGGTAATGAATGCGTGTCAGTAGCGGCTGAGCCGCAATTTCCGTTGGGCGCCACTCACTCGATAACTACCGCTGTTTTACTCACCTCAAGAAGCGAATAATGATTGCCATTTGGGTATCAAACTAATTATGTCACCGCATTTAATCCTCAGTTGCGAGTTGACCGTGAGTGAAGCAACGGCGGTACCACCTCGCCCGATGCTTACGTCAGCAAATCACAACGCTCAGGACCTAACGCCTCTGTCAATTCCTTCCTCAACTATGTCAACAAACATTATTTATTCGGAAATTATTTATGTATCACAAATTTTTATTTATTTTAGAAAGTGCTTTGTCGAATCGTGCCAGTGTTTTGACTTTTGCTTCACTCGACTTTTTTGCTGCTGATTACTCCGTTTGACCTAGTGTAAGAGCAGCGATGGCTTCGCACCATCTCGCTGTGTTTGCGACCGAGTGTAGATGGGTGCAAGCGGCGACGGGACGCTAAAAGAGTACAAATTCTGTATAAGCCCCTACTTGAGTGTTAATTCTAAATGTTAATTTTAAACACGAAACAGGGAACGGTATCGTCTGTGAACGAATCTTCTAGAATAAAGTAGTGCGCGGACGACAATAGTGGCCATCCAGTCATCTCTGCCTTCGGTGTTTTTTCCTTACCGCCCAATTTCACTAGGTCTGATCCCCGATTCGGATACAACCGTCTTTAAATATTAATGTAACCTTTCAACCGGGTGTATCCGAATTCGAGATTGTGTTACTAGAAAGAATCCATTTCGGATTGCCGATTTTTTCGGTCGAATCTAGTGTTATTGAGAGGTAAACCGTCTGTGACCTATTGCTACAGTGAATTTAGTTGCTATCTTCCGACTGTTCTCTTCTAGCGTAATTTGTGCGTTATGTAAGACACGTGTATCACTGTAACGATAGGGTAACAGCAGTCCTGTTACGAATTAGATTTAAAAAATTAAAGTCATTTTGACAATTCCTGGGTTGCCACTATCTGTCAGCGAGTGAGACAAACAATCGATTTTTGTTTAGCTTACCCGCGTTAGTCGGTGAAGTTTTGGATGATTTATTGTAATAGTATGGCAATGGTTGTCTGACTCGCAATCACTTCATCGCTACATGCAAAGTGGCAACCCAGGAGTTGTCAAGTGACGTTTGTTGATTTCCGTCTAATTCGTAACAGGACTTCCTTTTTAGAATTGGTGCGTCGCAATGTACGCGCGCACTTCTTATTAGATAAGAAAATGTGTTATTAGAAAAATGAAATTGCAATAAGAAATGTCCCTTGTGCGCGCGGCGTCGCTCGCCGCACCGCAACTGTTTATCCAATTTAGTCACTGTAAAAATTTAGTCCGGCATTGTAAAAAATATCAGTAAAATTGTAAATATTGGAGCCAAAATTTTTATACAAATTATTTCATAAATATATTCTTGGACCAAGTGCGGGCGGCGAGCGCGCGTCGCGGCGACCGACTGCACGTGCGTCGCGCTCGATACACTGTAAGATCATTTCTGAACGATTTCGCCTTGCCAACGACAACCACCTTTTTGCTTTATTTTTTAAGGTGGCAACTCTGTGTTGGTAATATCGTTTGGATAATCCAAATGAGAGGCTAATCATCTGTCTTGGAACGAAATGAGTCTCTATTAAATAAAAAAATGCAAAATCGTTTTGAAATGTTTACGCTTTTGTCTCGAGTGGCTGCGTAGGTGTCGTCGGCGAATGGCAATCGTTGTCTGAAAGTAGAAGCAAACATTAGGTACTTGTGACTACTGCCGGCCGGCAGCATTATTCAATGTAATTGACAAAACGTGGCACATATTATTTACTATATGTAAAAAAAGTTATAGAATTAATTTAATAAAATTATAAATAAATAAATGTTTGTCTTATTTATCCCCCATATAAGTTTGACTTCAATAAGTTCCTAAACGCTAAAAGATTAGTCAGAACGTGAGATGTTCCCAAATGTTCTAAATTTGTCTGGCTGTACGAAATAATAAAATATAGCCCAGTAAAAAGAAGTTTGTTCCTTTTCGTATAGTGTAAGGTTATGTAAGAGAAAAAAAACAAAGTACTGAGAATCAAATATTTCTTTATTATCCTAAATCGACACAATCTGGTAACATCGACCAGCGAATGACCAGAGATAATTGCTCGATTACTAAAAAAATAATAGCTTCATTGACATTCTATAAATGAAATATTTTTTTTATAACAAATTAATTAAAAAATTTAAGTATTTTTTAGTTTCCAGACTCGTGTCTATCGAATTTAGTAGGATGCAGAGACATTTACTTGGTAGGTATAATTATTTACAAGTACAAGTACCTGATAATATATCCTATGTTTTGGTATTTTGATAAGATTCCGGATGTCTCCCTACACACGAGCCTGGATCGCAATTTAAGCATACAATTGTCTAATCACACAGATAAATATTGTCTATAATGGCATTAAACAATTTGTTACATGTTTTTCGGAATTGGCGACTATTCAAGATATTTTTATTCATATTATTTAGTAGTTCCTTCAACTGATAATAAGTAACAAGAGAGATATTGATTAAATGGGAAATTCATCAGACAATTAAACCAGGAATACATGCAAAATAATCTTGCATTTTATCAGATACAATAAATAATAACAACTGATGTGGGATCATGCGTTTTAAAAAAATAACCTCTTAGGTACTAGATAACAACATACCTAACAACTAAAAAGGTACATATTACTCAACAAAAGGGGGCCTTATTTTATATTTATAATTGTAATCGCAATCGTCTTTATTTGACATTTGTTACGCGGTCAGTGATTGCTCTACTTATACTTGCGGTAATGACAGATGTACGGAAGAAGCAACGTACGTCAAAATGAAGACGATTTCAATTACATACGGTTGTAAATAAACAATAGGCCAACTTGACTGACAACAAATAATAATATCTATGCATTCGGAAAACCAACCCATTAGAAAAAAATTACATGTATGTGTATTTGCCCAGATCATAGAATTGAACATTTCATGAAATAGTCGACCATTTCATGATATGGTTGTATACAATTTCATAAAATAGTCACCTAACCAAATCATGAAGTGATCAATTCTATGATCTGGGCACGACATGTATACAACGTGTAATAGAAATCACAAAAAAACAAAAGACACCCAAAGAAATTTTATTGTAATACCAAAAAGTAAATTGTTTTCATAAATTATAGTTGAAATATGCATTGCAAATTATATTTTGACAGCTGTCATACATAACACTCATAACGGCCATCGCTGGTTGACCCTACTGTAGTAACCTCATCCTATCTGACTCTGGTAACAAAATAAAATGGCACAAACTATACAGCAATTTACACGATAATACCCAGAAAACTTATACCTACTAAATGAGTATTTACTCGGAATGTCACCAAAAATATTTTATAATAAAATCAACATATTCTGTCTAGTAAAGGCCTATTTTTTCTATTTAAATTAAATTTTGCAAGTATTTAGAACCTTGCCGCCACAATGTAAATATAAATTTGTAGGTAGTAGAACATTGGACTCGATTCTGCAAACCACCTAAAATTCCAAATTGTAAGTTAGCCTATCCTTCTTTATTGAATACGGAAGAAAAAGGACAGAAACAAACCATAGATTATAGAGTAATGTCAAACATGGAAAAACCGACTAATTTGATGTCTTATCTGTCACTTTTATCCATGACCTTTGCTAAAATTGCTAAAAACGTGTATTTGAATGCGTCCATGAGGTTCAATTTTGTTATTTTGACATTTGTGACGTTGTAAATATGGCGCTTATTTTTGTCCTTTCCAAAGCGGTGGAAAAGAATAGAGCTACTTTAAAATTAGGAATTTTAGGTGGTTTGCAGAATCGAGTCCAGTACCTACATATACTTATATAAATTATCTTGAAAACATTTTCAAAATGTTTAATTTAAATTTTGATCATAACATTATGTTAATAATATAACAAGTTCAATAATTATCCATTTAAAGTATTCAAGAAAAAGGCCTTTACTTTCAGATACAATGAGACACCACAATAATGAATTAAGCTCGATTATATGAGCACCAAAGGAATAACATAAAACATCAAATAACATCTAATAATTATTATAATATAATTTACAATTGCATTAAATAATATATTTACCTATTATAGACCTATAGCAAAACACTGATGGAAGCTATACTCAACTTAACAAACATGGCAATAATAATTGTCATTATCATACAAAATAAATTCATTTAATAGTTATACAATAATATAATCATTCGAAGAAAATTTGCTAAAATCTAAATTCAATTTCAGCGAAAGTCAGCCTACTTTTGCAAGGTAAAAGGTAAAAGGCTTTTGACAATCTAAATTATGTATTTATAATGAATTCGAAACAATTACAGAACAATTTATGTTTTGCCATCCAACAAAAAACCTTATTGGGGCGATTCTGCTTTACACCGACTAAACTTATTTCGGTTTTATCCTGTCTTTGTCTTACCTCAAAAAGAAAAAAGAAGATGACCTACTAAATTTAGACCTAATGTCAGAGGCTGTATTTTAATCGTGACTTCTTTACTATGCACTAAACACGTTTATTTGACAGGACTAAATACCTCGTCTCTTTTCTTGTCTAGGAGTAAAAAAATGACAGCAGCAAACTAAAATAAGTTTAGTCGCTGTAAAGCAGAATCTAACCCATTGTATATTTATAATAGAAATTGCAATAGCCTTTATTTGACATTTATTAAGCGGCCAGCGATTGCTCAATTGCCACTGACGGCAATGAATGACACATTTACGTCAGAAGCAATGTACGTCAAAATTAAACCGATTTGGATTAAAGTTGTCAATAGACAATAAACCTCCAGCCCTCATTTTCATTTATTCGTGATTACAACACAGTTAAAAATACGTAACAGGCTATTCTTGGTAACTGACTTCAACATGCCTAAATGGGGTTTATTTTTCTAGTTTATCAACAACGGCCAGTCTGAGTTCTCGAAGACACATTCTTAATTTAAAAGTTATTGTAGTGTAAAGAAACAGGATTATTGAATTTGAAATTAAAGTCTCTTCTCGAATTAGGAGTCAACTGTCATAATTCGGTATGTAAAGTTTTTTCTGATACCTCTATTTTTTTGTATTATTATTTTAAAGAGCTTCAAATTTAAATAATCATATTTTCCCAGCAGTATTAATTATTTTATAGTAGTAATTATGCTATAATTTAAGAAAAACAATGTTACCACTCAACCTCGAAATGACGTCAGGTTGCCAGGTATAAAAGTGATTTTTGGATTGACATATTATGACAGCTCAATTACCACAGGATTAGCCGGAATAGTGACGTCATTTAGAGATCAAATGGTACTTAACATAGTTTCTTAAAAATAAGGGTTTTTTTAAATAACTTAAAATATAAAAATAAAGTTCAGAAATCTAATATCTCAAAACGGCGTTGGAATATGGTCATATTTTTTTTCCTTACATACCGAATTATTTAAGCCACCGAAACACGTCTTGCTTTTAGTCTTAGTTTTATTATTTCAGTTTACACTAAATATTAATATTTACTTCTTAAGTTTTCCTACTTGCAAGGTAACAATTTATAATCTAATTTATTTATACCTATTCAGTGAACCTACTGTAATTCATTTGCTACTATCAGCAATATCCTATTCTCTAGTGTGAGCATTCGTAGGACTGTGTTTAGAAACTTTCAACTATAGAAAACGAGTAGCTTTTCGCTAAAACTACATCGACCGATTCTACTAAATTACAAAACTCAAAACTGACCAATCAGAGTTAAAAGTTTTAATAGAATTAGGGCTGATTTTTCAATCGTCAGATGATCTTTATCTGGAGAATATATTGATGCTGTCACTCTCTGACACAATAGTTAGGAAAAGTGACAGGTGACATTTATTCTTCAGATAACTTTTAACTGACTATTGAAAAATCTGCCCTTTAAGGGAATGTTTTACAAAGTTCCTTCAAATTAAGATATTTACTTTTTAATTAATCTCATAAAAAAATATCAATTTAGATTTTTTTTTAACTTGTTGTGTATGTGTCAAAAATATCAGGAATACCTAAACGCCTAATATACTCGTTATGAGTACAATTTACAGGAACTAGACTTCAAAGTAAACCGTCTCGAATTTCAATAGAATCGGCCCAAAAATTTGGCATTTTGCATTAGGAAGATTTTTAAGCCTCTGAAATCCTGAATTAGTCTATCACCGTGGCGTTTAACGTGCAACGTACGTACAAGTAAATAGGGACTATTATTTAATACAAGAACTCAACCCCGTTCGTACATTTTATGGGAAAACAGAATCGTAATTTGAATATTCGTTCAAGTATAGAAAAAAGATAAACCGACTCTTTGAAAAGATTGCTCTTTTTTCAAAATCCGTTATACCCAAAGAGATTTAAATATAATAGGGCATAGAGGGGGCATTGGGAATATTTTCATACAAAACTTTGAAGCCTAAGCGTCATGTCCTTGTCATGTCAGTTAGTACGAACGCGAGCTGTCATATGGTCGAAATTGTACTCGACTTATTACACTTGGAATAACTTTTGACTTCAAATTTTCCTCGCTTTGTCCCCTCTATGCCCTATTATATTTAAATCTCTTTGGTTATACCGTAGTAGACGCCACAAAGAAACATGTCTGCCATGTTTGAAATGGGCGGCCTTTGAAATTCATTTTGTGTGTCGAATAGTGCTGGGAGTAAACAAGTTTCA
This sequence comes from Ethmia dodecea, assembly GCA_963855545.1. Lineage (NCBI taxonomy): Eukaryota > Metazoa > Arthropoda > Insecta > Lepidoptera > Depressariidae > Ethmia > Ethmia dodecea. Next base: position 2,345,089 of record OY979448.1, read on the forward strand.
CTTCTATTGTGTCTTTCACACCCTGTTTTTTTGTGACGTCACCAACCGAATGTTACAACTACGACCAATACGACAGTTCATTATTATCCGGCGTACGACCGCACTCGGACAAATTACACTCGTATGTGTTAATAGAACACGACCTGAACCACTGATTCACTGCGGGCGTCCGAGTAAACTTGGATCAGTTGGACACATGGTAAGATTAGCGTCCTAGTAGACTTGATCCGAGCGCACTCGTAACGTGAAAACCCGGCAATATTAAATTAACTTCTATAAACCCTTTCAGACTACAGGCTACGCCAAAATAATACTACATTACATAAACTCGGGTAAAATAGATTTTCAACATTGATGATGATGACACATTAATTTTCAAAGTTTTATTTTATAAAGATTTTTTTATTGCTATAAAGCATTAAAGCTAAATTAAGTGATTGTTATCTTTGGTCTAGATTTCTTCTCTACAATATTTTAATAAACATATTTCTTCTGTAATAAGACAAGCTTATTGGAGAAAGGCCACCAATCAAAGGGGACCAATCGATAGCTTGCCCAGCTTCGATACAGACAAATGATCCACAAATTCAAGCTTTTTGGATCAACGAACCCGATTTTTACTTACCATAATCTTGAAGTCGTACAATTATTTAGATCACTACAAATCTTGGATCAATAGGAACAATTATTCATGCAATATTGAACCACGTTTCTACACCGGTTGAATCACATTTTGATCCAATTGATCTAACCGTCAGATAAGTATACAACAGAACCAATGGAACCTATTGATCCATATAGAGTAGTAACTGATCCAAAAATTATCACTGTACTAAACAAATAGCATCCGAGATCCATAAAATTACTTGCCACATTTATGTCAGATGGAACTAACTTATCCGAACCTTATTTATCACAATCCTGTACCAGATGGACGCTGTCCTCGTCACGGCGACTGCCAGGTCTTCTTAGAGGACGTGGGTGTTGGAGAATGGAAAACCTCTCGTTTTGAGAAGGCGGCTTTTTGCTTAGCGCCGCGCGGAGGTGGCTTTCTCCTGAAATTTGACGAGTAATACTTATTATGGATCCAGAATTGGGTAGCAGTTAAACATGCCTCAGCTGCTACCCTACTGCGGCGATTGGCTGATCTGTCCCGTTTAGGGGTCCGAAAAATATACTGTGAAAAGTGGGTTTTGGGTGCAAGAGGGGGATACCTCAGACTTTTATTTTGTTTGTAACAGTGAGACCTGAGGTGGTCAGTAGTAAACCCCTTGAGTTTCTTGCTGGCTCTTCTCGGGGTACTGCATTTGGAACCAGCAACTCGTCGGTGGAGATGGGCTGCTGTTTACATTTAGCCAATCTTCATGGACTAGTTTAGTGTGTGTTATTGACATTTCAAAGTGTATCTTGTATAACTACTGAAATAAATTAATTTTGAGTTTGAGTAAAAAATGGGCAACACCTACCTTATGCAGTGTTGATTCTTTCAGTAACATTATGTACACTACCGACCCCCGGGAAAAGGACAGAGAGATGATGATTCTAATAAAACAAGTTTCTTACCAGGTAAAGAGAGTGGACGCCCACAAAGATTCAGATCGTGGGATCTGGGCGACGCTGATCTCGATGACCGAGGTCTTCCAGGGGTATTGTTGTTTCTGACCTCGTCGTTTCTAGCTCCACGGCGCGGCGATCGGCTACTAATCAACTCCTGTATTCAGAGCTTGTATGTTAGCAATTGGGATTTTGTATAAATTGCCAACCAACATGATAAAACAGAAAACTACGGAAATGCCAGCTAAAAATCTAGATAACAATTTTTTCTTAGGATGTCATGAAATTTTGTCAAAAAATGTTTTCGATGGAACATTTGGTAGCAATACAATATATACAGTTGAAACATAAAACCAATTTTAGCAAAATAATTCTATATTTTTTACTGGGTAAGAAATTAATAAATTATACAAATATGTTTAAAAGCAGGTGCATTGGTATTGCCATCAGTACAGTGAATTATACAAAATATACAAAACTATTCTTGAAAAACGTTATGGCTGGTAGCCACAGAATTATAAAACTATTTTAGATGAACAGAATGACACACTAGTTACACTATGCTATTACATCAAATCTAAGTAAAAAAAATTGCGAGATTTCGTTGTATAAGTCTGTAATTATAAGCCATGAAGTTTTAAAAGATCACAAACAAAGCGACAGCAAAGGCGACAGACCAGGACTTTGGTATCGACAGCACAATGATAGGTTTTCATTTTATATATTACTCCTACATTTTAATGAAGCTTTAGCGACCGTGTTTATTTTAACTGGTTGGCAATTGTCAATACGACACTGTATATCATAGTAAATGTATGTAAAGTTTACTAGAATCCAAATAAAGTACACAGCCGAATATTATCGATTTAAAACTTGTATTAGACGATTTGATCCACTTCTTTACAACATAAAGTAGCATTAAAAAAACCGCGAGTGTTGAATCGTCGTTACCATCGTCCCAGTGCACCTGTCCTTACAACACAAGACACCACAATACAAGGTGAAGTTAGTAACCTTCTCCTGAGAATTGACCGAGCAAGCGCTAAAGGATAGCGGGCTCGCGCCACCGAAGTCGAAGGCTGAGGCCGCGCGGTACGACAGCGAGTCTGCCGCAAGCAGCCCCGGGGGGCGGAATTAGTGTTGTTACGCTGTGAGCTTGGCCACTTGGGAAATTACGACTTTACAAAATATTTTTTTTGGGATTGTTGTAATTTTTGATCCATTTACTGTGCATGGGGGACGCGTGAAAATGTACTAACTGGATCAAAAATAAGTTAACTCTATATATTGCGTACACGTCTTTTGAATGGATAATATGTGTAATGGATCAAAATAATTCCTTATAATTTTAATGCTTTTATAGGCAGTGAAATGTAGATGAAATATTTCAGCATCGTGTTTTAAGCACGTTTTTTTGAGTTATTACTACTGAAATAATAATAAAATATTTTGTTGAATGTTAGTTGCGTGTAACGAGTCACGCCATTTTATTTTGGCTCTGGAATTCGCAAATTTTAATAGGTGAAGGTTTTTTCACTCGCTTATTTCCCAGTGGTCAAGCTTTTATAAGATTTATTAGAAACAATTTGTTAGAAGCTAGAGCGTTATATGTTTTTTTAACATTATGCAATTTAATTTTTTATGCATTATGCAAAAAGGTTGATTCTTGACTGACTGTAGAAGAGTATCATTTATCAGCATCAATCAAAACTTTACGGGACAGATAAATAATATTATGATGACTGTCTGAAATGATATCAATCGGTCAATCAACTTTGCGACCCAAAAATTGACTGCTAGAGATAAGATACTATGTCCAGGAAGTTGTATTTTATTTTCTTATCGTCTCGAATACTATGATTTGAAAACATAGTTTAAAAATAGAATGGAACATGTAAAATTAAAATAAATAATAAAACATTTAAATTTTTAATACTGTTGTGGATGTAAACAGTTAGACAACAGCTATCAACAACTTTGTCTGTTAATTCCCTAATATTTCCAAAAAAGGGCTATTATTATTCTAAAGCTGGTTCTCTAATAATACTGTTAGCACAAAACGCTTCATCTTGTGTGCGTAGCAAGCGAACTTCTTGGACAGTCTCGTCAAATGTTTGAGAATTGGGGTTTTACCATGAGGCCAGCAACTGGTCGGGGGAGGGGACCGGATCATATGCTCGTGGACTTCTTTTAGAGTGATTGGATCATCTTCCACGAAGTCCAGTGCAGTGCTTCCAAATTCCTAAAACAAGGAGATATGGTATCAAAATTACGGTAAAATCAAAACACCACTTCTGATAAAATACTGTCAATATTTACAGAAAAAAATGATATCCGAAGAGGAACCATTTGTCATAATGCAAAAAAGACAGGCTGCATTATCTCTCTAGATAGCTAGGCTGATCCTTTGACAGAGATAATACCCTGAAGGGGTAACCAGAAGCTTCCCTCGACCAAATAAAATAAAATATTTGATTTGAGATGTGCCAGACAGCTGTTAGGTTAATAAAATTTTAACCAACAGCTCTGAAACAAGGTGCTGTGCAAAAGGAGCCCTCATTAAGGCCTCCGCTTAGAATCTTATTACTTTAAACGAGCAATTTGTGTATTTATGCATGTAAGTATTTATATTTCGGGCATTTCGGAAATAGCTTAACGATTTTGGTAAAATTTTGTTTACAGATACAGATTTTTCATTGGTTTTGAATCTCATTTCAATTATTACATAGAGTTCAAAATTTAGTTGTAACTATTTCCCCTCTGCCCTTTAAAGTGTTAAGTTCAAAAGCAGTTGTATTTCCTGTAATGGGCAATTTTAAACAAAAAAAATACGGGAACTCACCGGCAGATGGCGTTAGCGACACTGGTGTTTGGTACTTTTGGTACTTTTGAATAATATGGGTCCCATACTCGAGTAAATTATGGGTGTTATTTTTAAATAACGGGCCTGTTGGCTCAGTTGGTAGTCACCCTGGCTTCTGAGTCGAAGTCTTCGTGTCTTTAACCTCATAATAAGCCAATAAAATAAAACACAATTGATTTTTAATTGTTACGGTGCCCATTGGAACCGCGCGATGCTCGACGAATTAATATTGATTTAAGTATGTCTATCAGTTGTTTAGTACCCATAGTACAGGCCCTGCCTAGTAGACTAAATAACCGCGTGTGAATTATGTCCCACATTAAAAAAAAACTATAAGACATATCGGTCATGTCACATCTGAGAGATCTAGTCATAATAGCTAAGTAATTTTCAGACCAAGACCAAAAGATCCATGCATATGATGATGATTAGATCTTACCTGAGACATCAATATGGTGTCATCAGATTCACACTCATCCGCCTGGCTCTCGATCAGGCTCTCTCTGCTTGCCATCACTTGCTGAAAGATATTCATCAAAAATATAATTGTTAAAATAGTCTCTTGCTGATACGGAAATAGTCTAATACTCCAAATTTAGTTACCTAATTGGAGGAAAATTTTAATGATAAGTTGTGATAGAAGTATTTACTTGGATACAAAATAGACATACAATACAAACTATAATTGAAATGGTAAAGATGCAATTTTAGTCACGGTCTAAAACAATTGTACTAATAAAAAGTGGGTATAATACCTCTGCCTTCCCCCTCGGGGCAATAGGCAAGCATGGAGTGAGCATATCTCTTTTATATTTTTAGTCACATATTGTATAAGAAAACCCATTATGAGCTCGCATTTTTACATGCATACAAGTGTTCAATTGCAATTTACATAATCACACATAACATTATGTTTTTATTGCAATGATATTCCGTTCTAGAGAACGCATTTGTTTATGTAAATAATCTGTGCTTAGCATTCCTTTCACTTGTTGAATAATAAATCCAATTATGTTAAAGATTTCATGCCCAAACCATGTAAGTAATTTTAAACCAATTACAGTAATATGCTTGTCTATCTATGTCTTATTACCTAGATTAGTATTGGGCACTTTTTTCACAAGGGGCCAAAAAATTAAATAACTCGAGTGAAATACAACTAAAAAAATTACTTAAATTTCAGCTTCGCTAGAACCTAGCTTCCACTATTATGCAGTTACTTCATAAATAATTTTTGTCATCTATTTTTTGTGTTGATGAGTCTGTAAACATTTAATTCCAAACACCATACACATATACTCTATTTTAAAAGGGCTGTTGTCAGTGGGCTGGATTAAAGTAGGCCATAATTGACCCTAGGGCCGTAATGGCCTGACCTGAAATTTATTTTTAATTGATAGTCTGATTTAGTAGGTACTCAAAGTCATAATCACAAGTAATTAAATCCAATTCAATTAAAAAATATTACTAACACAGTTAATTTCAATTTTAATAGGCATGATTTAGTTATAAGTTACGTTCAAATAATAAACCGATTACAATTCCATAAGAATAGAATAGTTGATATTAGGTTTGATATCAACAGTATACCTACTTTATTGTCAAAACAATTACCTATTTTATAAGATCCGAAATATATGCACTCAGACTTTGTACCCCGAGTGGGTTGGCAGAGGTATTAAATGTCCCACTTTTAACCAGTGACCTGTATCCTAAATATTATAAATACAAAAGTGACTTCGTTCGTTCGTTTGTTACACTTTTAAACCTAAACCAATTTAAAAAAATCTTTCACCAATGAAAAGCTACACTATCAGGGAGTAACATAGGTTATATTATTATGTCCCCGTATTCCCAAGGGAATAGGAATTACGCTGGCGAAACTGCGGGAATGGGAGTTATGCTAGTGAAACCACAGGGCACTTCAAGTACTTATGATAAACGCAAAAGATAGATACGAAAGTGACTTTTTTTGTTACACTTTCAAACCTAAACCGATTTAAAAAAATATTAGAATAGTTATTATTATTTATTTAACTAAAATTTAGAACTTGTACAAAATATAAATACATTATAAAATTTCATGCGGTTATTCATATCGGTGTCAGAGGTAGGGCACCGCGGGAAGGGCAGCTCCGTCTTCATATGTCGTCAGTTGCCACCGGTGGCGGGTGCCACGGATGCACATGCTGGTAGCTCTAATGATTGCTATTCCAATACGTGCGCGCAGCCAGCCTATTATTGTACATAGCGGTCGGCCCCAGCGGCCTGAGAGTACCTCGGCGAGGTGTCTTACAAATGCTGTCGTCTGCGGGGCAAATACTCCATCAACGGAAGTTACTAGCGGAGTGAAGGTGGCGTGGCGACTTTCGCATGGGCCGCAATATTTTCTTTTCTTCTCTTCTTCGGTAGAGTGGAGTACGGCGGCGACGGAGCGAGATGTGTAGGAAGGAGCGTCAGTGTCTACGACACGGATATCGAATAACGCCTCCCTCTGTGCAATCCATACTCCGCGGCAGGCCAGGTCCCCGCGTAAACCAGGGTCGCCATCAGATATGACCGGTTCTTTTGTTACATTGCCCCATGCTTGCTGGCAGAGATCGCCAAAAAGGTCTCTGATCTCATTATGTCTGCGTGTGATGAGACCGCCCGTCTTACAGCATAGGGCGTGGTCTATGTTAAAGTTGTCGCTGCCGCAGCCATCGCACGACGTGGGCATGGAGACTGGTGTGCGGTGATATCTGATTGCAAGCGCGTCTCTAAATTCGTGGGGTGATAGGTCAAAGTTGTCTTTTCTTGTGGGTATTACAGAGAGCCAGGTGGAAGTTTTGGTGTTCATTTTAGTAGCGATTGATCTTTCTATTGCTCGTTTTTGTTTAGGTGGCAGTTTAGTTAGAATGGTTTCCATATTTTCGTTTTCGTATTCCTCTTTTAGTTTATTTCCATCTCTTTTTGCCTCAATTAGGGACTTGTGGTGTTCGGCCAAATTTATCTTAGAAGAGTTTATTAAGGCAGTCGCTAATGCTGATGTTCCTTGTCTTGAGATCTGGTATGCGTGGTTCGGTGTATTAAAAGGGTCATGAATGGCTAGTCCGCCTTTGTGAACGGGGAGGGAGAATAGCTGGGCTTCCAAATTTGTTGTTTCACCTCCTAATAATGTTGGTAGGAAATTTTCGTGCAAAATTTTTGTTAAGGGTTCGAAATGCTCTTCAGCATTCTTTATTACGCGAAGTAGGAAGGACCATTTAAATTGAGCTGCTTTGGTTAGGGCACTGTAGGCAGCTTGAGGCGAGTCTTTGCAGATTTTCGTTAATTTCTCAATGATGGATGACCATTTGTTAACATTATTTTGAACAAAATCTTCCTTTCCTGTACCTATGTAGCCCCCCAGAAAGCGGGAGCCGGTTATTATGGAGAGATTTGTGCCCAGGAATGTCTTTTCAGCGATTGGTTTGTCAGCTTCTGACACTATTAGAATCGATTTCTTGCCTTGTGGGAAGTAGCCGTATGCTGGTCCTGTTGTGTTGACATTGTCCCACCAGAGACGTAGTCTTGTATGTTACCTTGCGCGGACGAATCATCGGCGTACCAGCATTGTGTTACTGTGTTTTCTGTTTTGAATTTGTTTATTAGTGGAAGTGTCGCAAGTGCATATAGTGGCATGGCAAGAGGGTCTCCTTGGGTCACTCCTTCTCTGCTGTATAGTCTTGTGTCGGAGTCGCGAAATACGAGTTCGGCGTGACCGTTATATGTATTATAGAGGAAACGGGCACAGTGAGGCCAGTGTATTCTTGCTTGCCATAGGGCAAGTTGTCTGTTTACGGCGTTGAATGCGTTATTCGCGTCGACAAGAAGCATCCCCCAATTTGAGCCGGGTAGGCATTTATTTTGGAATTCGTCGTTCATGGCGTGAATGGCGCCTTCGATACCAGAGCTTAGTCCACTACAGAGTTGTAGCTGCCCGCATGCTTCTGTGACTTCGGAGCCAGTAGCTTCAATCATACATTTAGAGAGTATTCTGCGTAGACATTCACCGATGCCTATCGGTCTTACGCCGGGGCACTTGTCTAAGGCGACGAGACGGCTTGACATGAGAGCCTGTATTTGATTCCATGGAACAGTTTCATTGCTCAGTTTCATAGCAAGCTGTGCTACCGCTTCTCTTAGGTGGGTACTAGCTTGGCCAAAGCGGAGGAGAAAGTCACTCCAGTTCTCTGATGTGGATCCGGTTGGGCCGCCCCCACCGTGCAACTTTCTGGCCACTTTTACGACGTGATCACAAGTGATATCAACTTCTAGAAGTGGAGGCAGTTCTGTTATATTTTCGGGAAGAGTGAATAAAGCTGGGTCTGGACGTGTTTGTGGAGGATGTTTTTCTTTTAGTACTTCGCTTACTGTTTTACCAGTTGAGTCGACTTCAGCATCTGGGCTTAAAACTTTGCTTGTGTCTTTGGTAATGAGCCAGTTGAGGGCTTCGCGTATCTTTCCGCGTAGTATCAGCCTGGTGAATGTTTTTGTTTCATAGTCGTCACTGATATGCTTTTTATTGTAAACATTCGATAGACTTGTGTCGGCTTTGATGGCTTCAGTGATTAGAATCTCGAATTGTTCGTTAGCCCATAGCTGGAGGCGTCGATCTAGGAGTCTGATGATGTCTTTGGTTTTTCTAATGTTCTTATCCCTTTTGCAGAATCACAGCAACAAAGATCAATGTACGTTCTGAGGGGTATGTTGATTTGGTGAGTATTTCAATTTCGTCAGCCAATGTATGTATGAATTTTTTACTGGCGGTGCCGCTTGGGAGATCGTAAAGCTTACCATGGAGATTACAAACTTTGTCCCATCGTCGTTGCCAGGGGCCGGACTTTGGCCCAACGGCGTTGAGATAGGGAGCACCAAAAGCTTCTTCCAGGGTGGAGGTCGTGGAGCTGTTGTCATGGGGGGTATTGGCGATGATTGTCGGTGCAGAACGGTTGAGATTGGCGTCATTCTGGTGTGCGGCGCGTATGTGGCGTTGCAGCCCGGTTTTTTTAAATCGTTTGCTGCACTGCGGACATTCGACGTCCGCCTGTGACATGAGTGTTAAACACTCAGCACTGGGTAAAAAACAAACTGGATTTGGTAATTCTAGGTTTAGTATACTTAAAACGGCATGAAATTTGTAATTTCACAATAATTTTGATAAAATATGCCGAGATTGAGTAGAAAATGTAAATAGAAACAATTGTTTTTGAAAAAAGTTGACTTGACGTGACAGATGTCAAGTTAAAAAAATATTTCACCATTAAAAAGCTACATTATCAGGGACATAGGCTATATGTTGTCCCCGTATTCCCACGGGAATGGGAAAACGCTATGATATAATCCCTTATCAAGACACTCACCTGTAAATAAGGGTTGTCTTCCCTTGATAGCCTAAGAGCTTCCATATCTTGAGCGATGTTCCTCGTCCGTCCCGGAGTCAGTAGTACGGCTGTAGAGCCCCCCATAGGCGGAGCAAGCACTAAAAACCCAGTTGATAGGAATGTAAGGACGTAAGTTTTACAAAGAAATTTAAATTTATTATTTAAGCCTCTGAAGTTTTACCATGAATTATTTAGTAGAGATTATATACTAACCTGACAAAGAGTCGCTGCTACCATCCATAATGCTCATTAAATAAATTTTGCCACTATAATATACACAATTACTGTAGGTGAAACTATTAAATAGCTTAAATTATACACTGTTATAATAAAACTAGACAAAATTTTTGCAATTATTGCTTAGTTTTTTGGCAAATCAAAACGTTTACCAAAAGGTTAAAAGATAGAAAATTCTATGTTCTATATCCACAACGATTATTTATATTTTATTGATGTTTTTTCTACATTTTCTGCCGATTTTCTTCAGAGGTGCAGTGAAGTGATAACGATTGATTGACAATGAACTGACAGTTCAACTTTCGTTCAGAAAGTGCGGTGTGGCTCTTGTTCTTGGCACAGACAATAAAACATGGTTTCGTTCAGTAATTTACTAAGTTTAGTTAGCCCGTTGGATTAACCCTTGATACGCGGAAAGTCTACCGCGGTACTTTGCGCGCGTTACTCAAAGGTTAGCCCAGTCTCTATTATTTTCAATTTGTTACGTAGAAATGTAAATATAAATTAATCCTACGGGAGTGTCGTATCAAAATAAAATGAATCGGGGAGCACTTGAGCCTTCTTATATTGTGTGCGTGACATACAAATTAAACTTGTTTTGTGATACTGTACCACTCAATTGAAGAGGATATACTCCAAGGTGAGGAATTTATTATGATATTACAAAAAAACTATGAGCCAGGTACAGGCGCAATCAACCACAAGTGGTGAATGTTTTACACGCTTTGGGATTTGAAAGTGCGTCACTTCAGCAAGGCTCGTTAACGCACAATCAGGGCACACAAACTCGGTTATATATGAAATGAAACAACCATATGAACACAATATAATATGAATTTATTAATCTGAACAAAGGCACTACCTTACCTACGAAGGCACCTTCCAAAAACCGTGCTATTGCAGCGATAATATTGTAAATAATCCTTTTAGCGTCTATCACAAACTCAAAACAAACTCTATTTACATTATAATTTATGTATTTCATTGTCAAGTGAGCGTAAATGTTACAACAAACAGTGGCTACCATATTGAAATATTACTAATGAATTATGAAGTTAATTTTTAATGTTATATCATAATTTGTTCGATTAATATTCGTTGTCAGTGAGCACGAACTGCACGGCGCTCCCGTAGTTGAGGATGCGATCCTTGATGGCCTTCAGCTTGGCGATGTACTGTTTGTGTGTCTTTGTGTTTGTCCTCTTGTAGCGGAGAGCCGTTATCATTTTATCCACTGTGTAGTGCAACCACAGTATGTTCGTGTAGGGCTCGAAATTCTTCCAATCATTTCTGTTGACCAAAAGTTTATGTTAGTAGAGAAAGTAAAGTTTATAGGGAAGCTACGTTACTTAGAAATAGTGATAACAGAAATAGCCGTCGAGTTTTTAAGATTTCACTGCCTTAGAAAGGGGGGTAATCCATTTCGGACATACCTATGTCTGTAAATCTCAAAAACTATTGGACCGATTTGAAAAATTCTTTAAGCAATGGAAATCTTACTTTTCGGGGAGTAAGATAAGCTATAATTTTCCCACGGGAACGGGACTTACGAGGGTGAAATCGCGGGAAACAGCCGGTTCTTTATAACTTTGGGGTAGCCTGTAAACTAAATAGCTAATAAACTTTTAGGCGCCGGCAAGTCGAGAGAATCGGCTTACATAATTATACGTCGTGTAGCTTGAAAACAACAAAAACAAGGGCGAACGGCTTACATCTAAATACTATTATTTTAGTATTAATAATAAATAAATAAAAAAGCAGCATTGATAGCCTGACGGTTAAAGAGCCCGCCTCTCATGATGATAATCAGTGAGGCTCGGGTTCAAATCCTGGCATGTACCCAAAACTTACGTACATATTAATCCCTAGCTTGACGGTGAATTAATTCTGAGGCATGTGTAAAAGACGCGGTCCGGCGACGTTGAGGGGTCGAATATTCTCGTGAGAAGTTAATTTAAATATAGTAAACTAACTTTTGCCCGCGGCTTCGTTTATTTCACCCCTTTAGGGGTTGAATTTTGCAAAATCCTTTTTTAGTGGATGCCTACACTGTATTTGCTGTCTATGTGCAAAATTTCAAGTCTCTAGACCCAGCAGTTTAGGCTGTGCGTTGGTATATCACCAATCAGTCCGTATTTATATATATAGATAATAAAAAAAACAAGTTCACTGACCCCAACTTCTCGCGCATGAGGCGATAAACCTCGAACTGGTAGTCCCCGAGCGCGCCGAAGAGCGACTCGTCGGCGGCCAGGTCGTTGTAGAGGGCGGCCGAGTCGCGGCACGCCGCCGTCGCCAGCGGCAGCGACACGCGCGACAGAGAGTAGTCGATTATGGTCGCCGCCACGCCTCGACGCGCCACGCGGTGCGCGCGCCCTCGGAGCACGAACGTCGCGTACTGGAACAAAGTGGGATTCATTGCAGTGTTTGCACGATTCGAGACCAAATTGGGGACGTCTTGAAAAAAGGCCAGGTCAAGAGTACCCTAAACCGAAGAGCATGTATGAAAGGAATAATGAAAGTGGACGAAGCGAAAGAAGTATGTAAGGATCGTAGCAAATGGAAAGAAGTGGTCTCTGCCTACCCCTACGGGAAAGAGGCGTGATTATATGTATATGTTGCCCGATTTGTTGACACAAAAAAGTGGCTAGAACTTTAAACCAACCGGAGACGCCACTGACAGGCGTTCCCCTCTGACAAAAAAACGTGTCGGTCTTTGAGCACACCGGTTAAATACAACTAGTTTGTTTGAGTTCAAGGAGTGCTTGTATTGGTGAATGTATTTGTGTGCACCTAGTTCAAGCTAGTGTTTAATTGTTTTATCAAAAAATGCGTTTGTTTTAACATTATTTGTGATTGTTTCCTCGTCCCCCCCGCAGAAATTGACAGACTTTTTTGTAAAGAAACTAGTGCGCGTGACGTCTCCTGTTGGTTTAATACTCAAAGGGCTAGAAGTAAGTACCTAAAACTTTAAAATAGGTACAGTAAGTGGATTATGTGTATTTTTTCACAAGTAAATCAATTTTCAGTTTATTAAAACAGCGAACAATAATTTTAAATTTATAAAATAAGACAAGGCATAACGCAGTATAAGTTTTAAACGAAGAAATCTGTCTATCCCCTTAATTTATCCAGGTATTAGTAATAAAATAGATAATCGAGCCACGTTTAGGTACAATTTAAGGGCTGATACCCTACTATAAAGTATCGAAAGTACTCACATTTTGTGAAAGAGTGAAAGTAGCCAAAAAATTTAGCTACAAGATTTTGTAAGTTGTAGCTGCCTGACATCCAAAAATAGCTAGATCTAGCTATAAAGTAGCTAAGTTGGCAACACTGATTCATTGAGACTACAAATAGGGTAGCTGTTTTTAATAATAATAAATAGTGGGACATAATTCACACACGGTTATTTAGTCCCAAACTAGGCAGAGCCTGTACTATGGGTAGTGGGTACTAAATAACTGATAGACATACTTAAATAAATATTAAACACTCATACAGAAGCCAACAGACATGTTCATGCACACAAACGTTGGCCCCGAGCGGGAATCGAACCCGCGACCTCCGGCTCAAAAGGCAACAGGTCCGTTGATAGTACAAACCCTTAGTCAGTGGAGGATCTGTTGCTTCTTCGGTGTTGGCGTATATGGACCCTCCCGGAAACGGTGGGCCCACTGACAAGGGATTATGATGCAAGTACGGTACTGTACAGTATATGCACGAGGCAAATAAATAAACCGATGACCCATTACCCGTAAGAGCCCACGGGTGAGCTAAGGGTCTTTCGTCACACATGAGGAAGTATAATCTCATTTAGCGCAGAGGGCCGAAAGTTGACGCTTTCCGCCCGGAGAGATGAAAAATATTTACCTTCTGATCAGTAGGTGCAATCAAAACGTTTCCCCAGTGCAAGTCGCGATGCTCGAATTGGAATGCCTCCTCGCCTACAGCTAGACCAAAGGCCACCTGAAAACAATCGTTGTTTAACTTTCAGTATCTATTTACAAATTGGCATAGTAAATAAAACTAAATATTCATGTAAGGTCCTTTTCAATCAAGTGCAAATGTTGTAAGGGTAGGTACAAATATGTAAGAGAAATAGAATTAACATAAAAAGAAATAAAGGTTAGTTTTTAGGGTTCCGTACCTCAAAAGGAAAAAACGGAACCCTTATAGGATCACTTTGTTGTCCGTCTGTCCGTCCGTCCGTCCGTCTGTCAAGACCCTTTTTCTCAGGAACGCGTGGAGGTATGAAGCTGAAATTTATATCAATTACTCAGGTCTACTGTCCCTTGAAGCTGTGAAAAAATCAAACTTCTAAGCCAACGCAATCAAAAGATACAGCCGTTTATGCCGCAAATTTTCGACACTTGCAAGGGAATCAAAACCTACAGGGTGCTTCCCGTGAACTCAGAATCTTGAAATTTGGTACGAAGCAACGTCTTATAGCATAGATAAAGGAAAAAATACGAAAACCATAAATTTTGCAAGGTTGTACGGAACCCTCGGTGCGCGAGTTCGACTCGCACTTGGCCGGTTTTTTTTCTTGTTCGTTTCTACCAAAAAAATAATTATTATTTTGTAAACATGTTTAGCATCAACCCTCACTACCGAACTAAAGCGCCAATTTTGGCGGCTTTTTTATTTATTTTGATATTTTTGGCAATTTTTGATTGCGTATTGCGCTGGACTGATCAAGTGAAATCCACAGTAGGAACCCGCGTGTCAGACTGCGCCAGACAGTCTGCAAACAGAGAGAGATGGCGAGAGATCGTAAAGAAAGCTGTGTCCAATACTACAACGGACGCCTCAACGTGACCACGACCGCTCTGCCAAGAGCGAAGCGAAAGAGAAGAAGTGTGCGTGTATTGTCCATGTACACAACGTATTAAAATTTTTTTGAAGAAAAAAAAATAACTGATGGTAAAGTAGCGTATAAACAATAAAAATCTATACAAAAATGTTTGTCAATTATTTGATTTCCCTTTTAAATATTTGCACTTAATTTAAAATGACCATGTATATTCTCGTGTCAATAGCACGTAGAGCTTGACACATTGGACTTTGTAAAGTTCTTATTACAATCGCCTTAGAGGTCAGACTCAGACTACAAGTGTAAAGCTTCATGTGCTCTTGGCTGAACAATCAAATCATTTGAAACGGTAATTTTAAGAAATTTACGTTTTATAACATTTTATTGAAACTGTTTTAATTAGTGATAGGCTTGCTCTTGACCTCAATCTAGCCCAGAGGACACAGACGAGGTCAACGATGGAACAAGCTCACACAAAAGTCTATGCACTCGTGACTTGAATAGATTCGGGTTGCATGAACTCTGGAACACACACAGGCACGGAATTCTGCTCCTTGGCTGTGCGCATTATAAAAGATGTTTGTTTGGTCAGGCGACTCATAATATGGTATATAAAACAACTTACAAGGAAAATTATACAACAAAATATGAATGAAAATCTCGCTAATTTCCATTGAGGTCATTGTATACAATTATGATAATTTAATTCAACAATTAATAATTATAAGTACACTCAGAGGCACAATTAATCGTCCATAGCGACATTTTCATAGATTCGAAGTCACTTTGGAACCTAGGTTCTCTGTCATAATATTATTTGGTTGACATGTGATGGGTGGAGTAGACTGTGTGGATGTGGGCGGTTTAAAGTACATCAGTACCTACCCGGGGCCTTATTGTGTATTTATAATTGTAATCTTAATCGTTTTTATTTGACATTTGTTACGCTTGCTCTTCTTTCACTGGCTGTATTGACATATGTACGGAAGAAGCAACGTACATCAAAATGAAGACGATTGCGATCACAATTATAAATAGACAAGAAGGCCCCTGATCAGACAAAACGTTTAGACCAAAACTGTTGGAAGTATCTACAAACATAAAAAATTTATGAAAATGTATTGGAATTTAAACGCTTATTCTACACAGTATGCTGTCTAAACGGTTTATCTGATCAGGTACGTACCTAAAGTACTTTGATCCTCCGCCATTTATACTGTCTAGTTCATCCATTACATCTCACCTAAATCATAGTATGACATAGGACCAAGAATGTATGATAATGTCGCTATGGACATTGGACAGTCAGTTGTGCCTCTGAGTGTATTATAACAGCAAAATATTGTGTTAATAGGTTAGAAACTGAACATGCGAGGTTTCCATTTAACAAAAACAAAAGTAGTAGAAAATAAACAATCACACTGGCAACACCAAAAGCAGGTACAGCCTCCTCAGAGGATAAGTGAAAATCTAGTCAAGATATTGGCAACACTTGCACTAGGAATTCGCTTATCGTCCGAAGGGACCAATCGGGTCATGCAATCGAAATGCTGAAAAAAAAACATAAAACAACAAAATAATGACAAAAACGCAAATAATAATATACAAACATGGTGTTATAATCATAACAATAGTACAACGAAACTAAACTAGTGTAAAAATACAACTCAATTTAAATAGTCACAAAGAAAACAAATGAAAAATAGCTAACAACAAACAACTATTGTGAACAGAATATAATTTTCAACACACTTGCTCAAAACGACGTTTTTATTCCACCGATGTTTGGCTCATAATCGTAGATATTAAACACGCGTGCTTTTTCAGTATATTATTGAACGAGTGCCTTTAGTTTATTAACCCGACCAAATTACATCTGTACCGAAGTACCAAGTCGTAAGTAAGAAGAAGAAGAAGCGATATAATTTAGTCGGGTTATAACTTTTTATTTTAGCAACAAACAGTATTTATGCGAAAAGTAACAGTAAATGGTAAATCCAGCTTTATTATTTAAAAATAACTTAAATTCATTTAAAATTTTCTGTAATTTCTGTTTTAAACTTTACATTTAACTTTAATTATTTTTTTTTTCTCAGAAAAACGTCGTTTTGAGCAAGTGTGTTGAAAAACGTCGTATGAAACACGTGTGCCTGTGACCACAATATACGCAGCTTTCTTATGGCGCACTCGCTTTCGCTCGTGCGCACACAATATCGCCTTGTATATAATGGTCAACTTAGCACACTTGTATCATAATGTACTATTATGTTGTATTTACATGTATTTTATTCTAAACATTCTATGGAAATGCCCATTGTGCACTAGAATTTTGTTTTCGTAACTATTTTTTATTAATTATTTCAGTGTAAAATTAAGAGTTACTGATGAGAAATCATAATTAATTAAAATAATTTATTAGAAGGCGATAAAATAGCAGGGAACTCAGCCATTATAGTTTATTAAAACATTACTAAATATGACTTGAACATTTCCAAGGGATCTGCCTTTATCAAACTACTGTGAACAGCTTGTGACGTCATACACACACGTATTATATACAACATAGCTGTATGACTCACGAAGTTAAAGCCGAGTTAGACAATATAGGTACAATTTTTAGGATTCCGTACCCAAAGGGAAAAACGGGAAACGGGCTGTATCTCATGAACAGTGATAGTTAGACAGTTGAAATTTTCACAGATGATGTATTTCTGTTGCCACTATAACAACAAATACTAAAAAACAGATTAAAATAAATATTTAAGGGGGCTTCTTGCGGGCGAACCCTTCGTGCGTGAGTCCGACTCGCACTAGGCCGGTTTTTATTTACATCACACAATCTCCACGAATTAATAATACATTCCAATAGAGTCAATAAAAAGCTAATAGAGATATTAAAACAACACGCGACGAAAGATCCATTCACGATCAGATAAAGGTCGTTATCGTACAAACATTTGCAAGATTCCACAAAAACGAAAGGTGAACCACTAATTGCGAAATATAAAACAATACTATGGAATTATGCATGAGTCATAATCATGTGTTTGATTGCAGTTTACGTGGTGTGTGGCGCGATGTGGTGACGTCATATCATCACACATTCTGGTTCCATAGTCCACTCTGGTTACATATAATAAAATTCTAACGAGATCGTGTCTGTACATGAATATTTTTTTGAAATCTTTACCGGTAGTATAGTTAGTTATCGATTTAGATATCAACACATCATTTTTTGAAATTGGTGACTCTTTCTGTCTGTGCACGCATCAAGCTACAACTACTGAACGGATTTAGATGAAATTTGGTGTGGAGATAGCCCAGTATATGGGTCAACATTTAGGGTACTTTTTACTACAGAAAAATATCTTATTCCCACGGGAAAATATAACAACTAGTTAAAAAGAGAAATGCGTACTACTCCGAAACGATAACACCTAGAAACTTGAAATATGGGCTGTAGGCAACCGCTATGGAGGGATTTCTGGAAATTCCCACGGGAACGGGTATAAACTCGCGCGTAGTCGCTAATAAATCTGAATGATAAATCAGTTTGCTACTGGCTTCTTCAGTGTGAAGAGTAGTAAACATTAGACTAAGTTATTGAAGATTTGCAGCATAAATATATTATCTATCCATATAAATAAAAATGAATTGATGTTCGTTAGTCTGATTAAAACTCCAGAACGGCTGGACAGATTTTGATGAAACTTTTTGTGTGGGTTAGAGTGGGTCCAGGGATGGTTTATACGGTGGCAGAACGACGTCTGCCCGGGCCACTACTTATTAATAAATTTGTTTGCGTCATTCGTATGAGGAGTGTGGATGGGGAAAATTTATTTCTGACGCAGATTTGAAGTTGTGGTATTGTTCCATTAAATATCGATAGCTTCTAATTCAATTCATAATGGTTCGCCTCGACAACTCTTAATAATTTCAGCCTAGCACAAAATTGTATGTGCTCTACACACGCAGAAATATCACACAGAGTATTTAAATTTGAAAATGCGTAACTATTTACGTACACACAGCTGTTTTGTTACATTTTCACGGTTAAAACGCACCGATCTTCATGAAATTTTATATAGAGATAGCTTATAACTTTTTGTTCTGGAGAGCGGTTAAAGTCGCGGTTAAAAGCTAGTTATGTGTGTTGATGCCCTCTGCCCCATCTAGGGGACTTAGGATCATAAGTCAAGTCAAAAGTAAGTCAAAAGCTAGTTATAGTAGTAGCGCATGTATGCTGGAGAACGGCTCAACCGGTTTGGCTTTTTTAATCTAGCCGAAAAGTCATAAGTAAATTACACCCGTCGGTCGCTAAAAAAGTATAATCATGGAAGTACATAACTCTTTTCCTCACACATGAGGAAGTATGGGCTATAATCTCCCACGCGAGCCCACCGCGGATTGGGAGATGGTGTTAAGGTAGTGGTCCCCTTAACAGTCAGAATTTTTCAAGCTACCCAAAGGTATCTGACATGGCTTGCGTGCCTGTGTTACAGGTTGTTGATGATGACGATAACTCTTTTTCTTTCGTTAACTTTTCATAAAAAAAGCCACTCGACCGACCTCGATGAAACTTCGCAGGGAGATAGCAATAGCATACATCTTGAAGAAGGACAAGGCTACTCTCGACCCCGGAACACGAACAGGGTCGCAGCAAAAGCCAATAAATAATAAATATACTTGTGTGTAATGAGTAATGACATTGCATTTATACGAATTGCTGCGCATATGGTTTTAGATGAATCCACAGACAATCCACGTTTGTCAAGATAAGGGCCGTATAACGTGTTTGCGCAGGAAATATTGATAATTATCATACTGTGTTTGCAACACGATCACGTTTTAACGGAAATGACTACGATACTTGAACGAAAAGCCATGTCTTGGAAAAATTTACTCGAAATCGAAGTATACTTGTATTTTTTTATATACCAACTTCAACAAAAATATCATAAATGTCATCGATACAAAGACAATTGAAAATTTGAGTCTAGAAATCTGAAATTTGAGAGGTCGCAATTCACAATAACCATATTTTGCCATAGACGTAAAGGAAAAGGACCTATTTTTTTTTTATGGTAAAAAAGGCGGCAAACGAGCAGACGGGTCACCTGACGGTAAGTGACGTCCGTGCCCATGGACACCTGCCACTTGTCACAACTGCGTTGCCGACCTTTTAGGTGAGAATAGGGGGAGGGGAGGAGTAGGGGAGGGGAGGGGGTATTGGGGCCTCCGGTTACCTCACTCACTCAACGAAACGCAATGCATTGCTTTACGCTGGTTTTCTGTGAGGCCGTGGTATCACTCCGGTCGAGCCGGCCCAAGCGTGCCGAAGCATGGCTCTCCCACGTAAAAAATATAATTAAAGAATTCCAATATGCCTAACCTATGTTCCAAAGATATAATTATTATTTTGTGTAGTTAGATTTGTCCAACAATGTCTCATTCTGGAGAAGAATTGCAAAAAATCTTATATTTTGCAGTTTAATCTCAAAGAACGCAATATTATTGACCAAAACCAGTTTTAACAGAAAATAAACGACTTTTCTATAACATTCCTTCAAATGATTACGAGTTAGAGTCAGTGTCACACTTCTGTTATGTTTAACAGCATTCTAGCAACAATCATCACACTGATGTTATTTCAATCCGAATGTAAAGGTCGACTTCCGTGGTACGCGGCTGATCGCAGCCGCACGCGATCGATCGCAGGCGACTGACGCGCGCGGCTGATGCGACAAGTCAATGTATGAAATTGACAGACGTCGGCCGCACGCGTCTGTCGCATACTTCGGAAATGGCGCCATACATTCTCATACGTTGACTATTGTCGCATCAGCCGCGAACCACGGAAGAAATTTTTTTTTTTGGCGTTTGCACATTTTGTGTTATATGCCAGTGTCGAGTAAAACTATACAGTGCACAAAAAACAAGATAGCCTAAGATCCGGCTGCAAAAAAGTGTAGGGATCCAGTATATGTTACAAACAAAATTTTTACGCATATTTGTGATTAGGAAAATATATATCTACCAGGGTGCCTTATCGAAATATGGCTGCTAGTATTTTTAATAAAAAAAAAAAGATTTTTGGAAAGAAATTTCATTCACTTGTTTTTTTACATAAAATATCGTCCACTTCACGGCAATATACATAAAGTCCGAAAAATCTGTTGTAGCATATACTCGATCCTTACACTAATTTGCAGCCGGATCTCCTACTAACACTAGTCGGTGCAAAAAATCAACAGACCTGCAAAAACAGCGCGTGCGCCTGCTCTGCGCTGTTGAACTGGTAGCTCTCCAGGTCCTGTCCAGCGTTGGCCAGTTCCAGCACAATGTACTGCTGGTCCGCGGGCAGTATCGCCGGGTTGTCGTTCTCGGAGCCCTTCGTCTCGTCGTACAACTCCCAGAGGTCGAGCAGGCGGGACGGATAGCCGCCGAACACGCACTTTACTGCCAACACCTGAACAAAAATAAAAAAATATATATATACATATGTCTTTGAGTATTAAACCAACCGTAGACGCCACTGACAGGCGTTCCCCTCTGGCAAAAAAAAAAGTGTCGGTCAACGCGCATACCTGTTATAAACAACTAGTTTTTTTGAGTTCACGGAGTGCTCGGATTGGTGAATGTATTTGTGTGCATCTACTTCAAGCTAGTGTTTAATTGTTTTGTCAAAAAGTGCGTTTGTTTTAACATTATTTGTGTGCGTTTATTCGTCCCCCGCGCAGAAATTGGCAGACTTTTTTGCAAAGAAACTAGTGCGCGTGACGTCTCCTCTTGGTTTAATACTCAAAGACATATGTAGTGCGGGTCTAATAAATTATAATAAAACTGCGTTTTCATTTAGATTGCTTCAATTTTTTATTAACAGGTCTTATTAAAAATGCGTTTTCATATTTTCATTTATATTGCTTCCATCTTTATTTTCCGACCCTCTCTTCCCTTCACAATTTGAATTCCAATCTACGTGCCAGCATTAATCATTTTTTTGTAAAAAGATGCTACATCTATACATATAACTTGCTGTTCAGCGCGCTTTCACCGCGTAGTTCCCGTTCCCGTAGGAATATGGGAATAAAATATAGCCTATGTTACTCAGTGATAATGTAGCTTTCCAGTAGTGTAAGAATTTTTAATATTGGTAGAGTAGTTTCGTTACAAACATACAAATCGTTCCTCTTTTTATTATTAGTGTAGATAAAACTTGAACGAGACTATGTCTGCACACAATTTTTTTTTGAAAATGTTATGAAAATGGTATTATACTCGTATACTAGTTAAACTAAAATAAGGGACACTTGTTTATTCCGGTTTGAGAACCGGACCGATGTGGTATTCCCTCAAGTGTTAAAAAACATTGTGTGCGTATACCAATCCCATTATTTTGAAAATGGTAGATATTAATAAAAAAAAATGTAACTACTGGAATTTACCTTGTTTTAGACGACTATTTAAATTATTCAAAGTGTGGATTCATAATTAAACTTTTGCTTAGTTACAGCATAAATTAAAATGAAAGGGTAAATGAACTTCTATAGTAATTGTCTAAATAATATGCTACACAAATAAAACTGCGTTACAGTCTTATTGTGCAGACGTTTGCGACGAGGTTACCTACAGTTAATCTTGAAATGACATTATTTACAAATGAGTTTTAAATTACCAACAAAACTGGTACGTTTTCACTAAGATTACAACAATTTCAGCTCTACGTATCATAAAACCTGTGAGACAGATTACATTGGTAATTATGCGCATTATACTTATGATGGCACGATTTCTCGAGTAAATAAAGGCTTGGAAAAGTTATAAGACTCATTTTGGATCAATTATTATTAAGATTACTAAAAGTTTTCATTAGACTTTGTTCAGTTTGGATTGAAACTGAGCGTAACTGTAAGGCATGTTTTATTTTATTTAAGGCTGATTATTTGCTGGCAGTTAGAATTAAGAATTTCATTAAGTAGACCAATCAAAAGCTGATCCAAAAGACGTTTTAACAAGGTATCTGACGCCTAAGATATATAATAAGATTCCGTATTAAAGAGAAAATCACAATAGTTGTAACCAAATGCTAAAACATAATCTTAAGAATGTTTTCCTACTAGTATAATATCATATGCTCTGAATAACAGACAGACTGACAACCGACACATTTTTGCAAGAGTTTCTTTTGTTTTTATAGGAGAAAGCAAGTATTGTTATACCGCCTGATTTTTTTGGAAAAAAAATATGGTGTGATAGGTAAGTGTAATAGATTCATTTGGCACTATTACTTAAAAAAATAATTTGGTCCAGTTCTGACAATGGCATCCATGAGACAACCATGTAAGTAGAAGTCGGTTTCTTTTATGTAAGTAGGTATGCAATAATGTTCATCATAGTGGTTCCTTTTGAGGTGCGGACTACGGAACCCTAAAAAAGTGACGAAAACGGAATACTATACGTAGTAGGAAGCAGATAAAAGTGTCTTGCAATCATAAAACGTACAATTCACGTGTGACTTTGTACCGGAGTTCAAATGACGAGCGCTCCTTTAATTAAAGACATTTCGTGAACTCAAATACCACAGCTGCGGAATGATAACGGCGTCTCACTGATAAGTCTGCCCCAGTTCGCTTATCGGGAACACAAGCCACTCTTTCTACTAATGGACCCGAGTGCCTATCGGTGCTCCTTTATAATGCATCTTGTCTGCTGTATGTACTTCTTTGCCAAAACTATACAACGCGTAACAGAATAAGCGCAATTCCTCATACACCCCAATTAGTATATTAATATAAAAAAGTACGATTTCCATAGATCAATTCAGCTATGCTAATTCATTTTTAGGAAATATTTTACACATTACAAGTAGCTAAAATCGATTAAGTAGTCGATACTGAACAAACTAATTTCAGGAATTGCGCTTATTCTGTTACATCACTACATAGTATAAAACAAAGTCGCTTTCTCTGTCCCTATATCACTACGTATGCTTAAATCTTAAAAACTACGCAACGGATTTTGATGCGGTTTTTATAATAGATAGAGTGATTCAAGACGAAGGTTTTAGTGTTAGCATTGCACCCGTGCGAATCCGGGGCGGGTCGCTATATTGTATAAATTAAAATGACATGCTGTTCGTTTGTAAGCGCGTCACTTGAGGGACTAGACCGATTTGACCAATTTTTGGTCTGACTACAGTTTTTAGAGAAAGAAAAAACGTTACCTGGATTTTTTTATTTGGGTAACCGAAAGTGCTTTGGGTATGGGATTTGGACTGGACAAAGACTGTCGGGTTAGTCTACACAAATATTATTTTTGTATGTTTGTTTGCATAGAAAAATCCGAAACTTCAGAACCTATTTAAAAAATTCTTTCGCACATTGAAAGCTTACTCTTATGGGAGTAGCACGGACTACCCTTTTTCTACGGGAACCGGACGCTTCCGCGGATATAAACGAAAGTTTTTTTAAAATTAATTGGCACACGCCTTGACCCGGTATCAAACCCGGGCCTTCACGCGTGAGAGGCGGACGCGGGGTTTCTCCGCTCTTGATGAAGAGGCCACAAAATATGTATACGATTTATTAAGGTCAATTGAAATGTACCCTTAAGTTGCGAGCAGATTGGTTGACCACAAAGAGATTTAAATATAATAGGGCATAGAGGGGGCATTGGGAATATTTTCATACAAAACTTTGAAGCCTAAGCGTCATGTCCTTATCATGTCAGTTAGTATGAACGCGAGCTGTCATTCGGTCGAAATTGTACTAGACTTATTCCACTTGGAATAACTTTTGGCTTCAAATTTTCCTCGCTTTGTCCCCTCTATGCCTTATTATATTTTAATCTCTTTGGTTGACCACTTTGTTGTAACGTCTTCAAATGGAACCATTGTTTACGAGATTATTCATTGTTACGTTGCATACATTATTTCCTCGAACTTGACGTTTTATCGGTAAAATGATGTCATACCGCAAAATTTAATTTTGCTTACGACTTTTCCCCAACAGGGTGAGTTATTTCATTCTTAGAAACACGCACTTTTCTCGATTATATTTTTGGTCCCCTAAACGTGGCGATGGACTCGTGAAGTAGTTATTTTCAGAAATGAAATACCTCTGCCAACTCCCTCGGGGATAAAAGACGTGAGTTTTTTATTTTACCCCTAAACTTCCGTCCGCCGCTGGAGTGCAGTTACACATGTCCCAGAATCAACTTCTGGGACCTACGAGTTTAGTCACCATGTTTTCCTTCACCGTCGACCTAGTGATAAAGTGTATCTTTATAAGTTTTTAAAAACTTATTGGTACATACCAGGATTCGAACCCGAGCCTTGAATAATCTCAAAAACTACTGGACCGATTTTAAGCATTCTTTCACCAATGGAAAGCTTACTTTTCTGGGAGTAACATCCTACTAATATTATAAACGCGAAAGTTTGTTTGGATGGATGTTTGTTCCTCTTTCACGCAAAAACTACTGAACGGATTTTGATGAAACTTTACAATTATATAGCTTATACATTAGAATAACACATAGGCTATATTTTATCCCCGTATTCCCACGGGAACGGGAACTAAGCGGGTGAAACCGCGGGGCGCTGTTAGTGGTGTATAATTTTCCAGCGGGAACGGGGACTTACGCGGAACTACTTGTAGTATATGAAATACAATTATTTACACATAGCCCGTACGTTTTGTGAAAGGCGGCATTTTAAGTCATTACTATGGTTCGACTGCTTTAACGATAGAAAGTGTGGTCATGTAACAATAAACGAGTACTAATGGGCCGTGCATTAGAAATTGACCATGAAAGACATTGTGTGTAATGGGCCGCTAATCCTACTAATATTATAAATGCGAAAGTTTGTATGGATGTATGGATGGATGATTTACACATGGTTATTTTGTCCCAAACTAGGCGGGGCTTGTACTATGGGTACTAAACAACTGATAAACATACTTAATTACATATTAAACAACCAGACACGAATCCAACAGACATGTTCATGCACACAAATGTTGGCCTCGAGCGGGGATCGAACCCGCTACCTCCGACTCAGAAGGCTGGGTCAATACCAAATGAGCCAACAGGCCCGTCATATATTATATAGCCACATAGCTTATAGTTATATAGCTGTAGCGACACTACATAGAACGCGCCAATAGACGGCCGAGTTCTAAACCGCGCTATCGGAGTTTTCTTATGAGTTCGTATAAATACAACTGTCCGACATCAACCGTTGGACCGCGGTCCCCAGGCACGATCACCTCGCCTGGCGGAAGATCTTCCCTTTTCACGATGGAGGAGCATTCCACCTCCGCTCCTCCATATAGCTTATATAGCAGAATAACACATAGGCTATATTTGATCCCCGTATGAGGGTGAAACCGGGGCGCTGCTAGTATTTTATATGCCGTTACCCGCGACGAGGTTAGAGCGAAGTTATCGCGTCTATAGGAACTATGTGACTCCGGGATCGATGGCCAACGTCCTCCCTCAAGATGTGAACAATAGTCTTTAAGTCACAGAATTACTTCCGCATTTATGACATTTTATTATAAAAAATGCCGTGTAAATAAAGCAGTGTTAGCCTTACGGTTAAAGAGCCTGCTTCACATGATGATAATCAGTGAGGCTCGGGTTCGAATCCTGGCATGTACCAATGAGTTTTAAAAAAACTTACGTACATATTTATTACGCTCGACGGTGAAGGAAAAACATCGTGAGGAAACCAGCTGGTCCCAGAATTAATTTTGAGGTGTGTGTAACAACCCGGTCCGGCGATGGGCTCACCACCTATCACGTTCAGGGGTCCAAAGAATATCACGTGAAAAGTGGGTATATCCAGAAATGGGGTACCTCTGCCTATCCCCTCGGGAATAAAAGGTGTGAGTGTCCTTAGCTATAGTTCAAGAAAATCTGTCCAGCCGTTTTAGTTTAAATGTATTTTTTGTATCGGGATTTTTTTTATTTTAAAGTTATTATTTACCTACCTTAGGACCTGATTACTCCTAGTAGACCTAGTTCTGTATATAATTACGGAAAAAGCTGAATAACTGATCGATCAATGCACATCCGAAACCTCTCGGTCTAAAAGTATGAAATGCAAAAAGATTCCTTAATCGACGTAAGTGAGCACAAATTCCCAGGGGAACGGGAAAACAACGGTTTCAACGCGGTCAACGCTGCTGGGCACACGCTAGTAATATTATAAATGCGAAAGTGTATAGACTTGATTTTTTTTCACGATAATTCGAAGACCGGCAAGAGACATAGGTATCTAGGGTATTTTTGAAGTGAAAACTTCTTGAGCGGCGTTGAGCACTTTTGTGGGATGGATAAAAACTGTGCAACTCGCGTCAGGTCACGTGTGCTGATCGAAAAACCGTAAGACGGTTGGAGAGTAGTGTTGTAACACCGAAATCGATAATCAAGTTTTCACTTCTGCCGGCACTCCCGGAGTGCAACCCGTGTTTTTTTTTATCCTGGAACGCGTACAAAGTCGAAGGCAAACGCTAGTTAATGTTTGACACCAAGCATCCATTACTTATTCTAAAGACATTGCTGGCGGTCAATCGATTTCAAGTTCATTGAATGTCAATACGCAAATACTACCCGAGTTCAAGTCTGTATATACGAAATTATGACTCTTTTTACTTGTACATTTTAAGTTTAATACTTGCTAATATTATTTATTTTTGATGTCGAATATTTGCGTCTTCTACACTAACATCATAAAGAGGAAAGATTTGTATGTTTGTAACGAATAAACTCAAAAACGACTGGGCCGATTTTAAAAATTATTTGACCAATGGAAAGCTAGAATATCCCTGAGTAACATAGACTAATTTTATTCCCATATTTCTACGCGGGCGAAACCGCAGACAGGCAAAGGTATTATTTAATTCGTGGAATTACCTACTTTACACCAGTATTTAATTTTTAGACCCCTAAACGTGACAGGTGGTGAGCCCATCGCCGAACCGGTCTGTTACACATGCTTCAGAATTAATTCTGGGACCGGCGGGTTTCCTCACGATGTTTTCCTTCACCGCCGAGCTAGTGATGAATACGTACGTAAGTTTTTGGTAACTCATTGGTACATGCCAGGATTTGAACCCGAACCTCACTGATAAGAAGAAGCGGGCTCCTCAACCGTAAGGCTATCACTGCTCAAAGTATAACGTGAGTCAACAGCCTCACAAATGAAGTTTACAACTAAATTCGTAACACACACGATTCTTTTGTACACAAAATATGCTAAATGATTGACGCCAAGTGTACAAACAATTAGTTTTCTGTAATTGGGACTACTTGTGTGTCGCGAAGGTCATCACTCGCACAACGACGATAGCAGTGTGTTGACCCTGAGTTTTAGTCTAACAATAACCAGAAGAGATAGCTAGATAAATGAAACAATACTATCTTTTCCTTATTCTTATAATTGCTGGCTAAGTGCCCTAAAGTGCTAGTCGACGGCTTTTGTCTGTATATCCGCTAACTCCTCATAAACCGCGCAAAGGTATTTGATGCGGTTTTCACTACACTGAAAAAAATGGTTTGTTGCATTTACCAAATTAGCAAAGGTTGGCTGAATTACATGGAAACTATGATAAATATAACAAAACCTCGCTATTGAACTTACAAAACTAAAAAGGTTAAAGTCGGTACCAGAGTTCCGGGGTAAATCAACAAAGAGTATTGTACATTTTACAAAACAAATGACAACAATTTGGTTTGGTAAATTTTATCATAGAAATATGATAAATATAACAAGACCTCGCGGTTCGTCTTGCAAAACTAAAAAGGTTGAGGTCAAAATATAGTCCCTACCAGAGTTCATAGTGTAAATTAACAAAGAGTATTGTACATTTTACAAAACTATTCTTAACAATTTGGTTTGGCTGATTTTATCATGAAAATGTGACAAATATAACAAGACCTCGTGGTTGAACTTACAAAAATAAAAAGATTGATGTCAAAATATAGTCCGTACTAGAGTTCATGGTGTAAATTAACAAAAATATTGTACATTTTACCAAACAAATCTCAGCAATTTGGTTCGGTTGATTTTATCATAAAAATATAGTAAATATAATAAGACCTAGCGGTTTATCTTACAAAACTAAAAAAGTTGGGGTCAAAATATAGTCCCTACCAGAGTTCATAGTGCAAATTAACAAAGAGTATTGTACATTTTACAAAACTAATCTCAACAATTTGGTTTGGCTGATTTTATCATGAAAATGTGATAAATACAACAAGACCTCGCGGTTGATCTTACAAAACTAAAAAGGTTGTGGTCAAAATATAGTCGCTACCATAGTACTATATGCCGATAGATGGCGGCACACGTATGTAAACCGCGCTATGGTTTGGTTCCCCCGCGCATCATATAAGCTCGCGGAATACATTTGATTGTTATCTGGTCTTAGCTTCGGACTCACCGTCGCTATTGCTTAGTATGCTCAGACTAGCGTCTAAGACTTAGTTAGGTCTTGTCTGTATCACTAAGTATGCCTAGTGAGATGTTAGCTCAGGAAGTGTGCTTCGCAGCCGTGGACGCCTCTCAAGCCCGTTTTCAATCTGTTGTATACTTACCTCAGTTGTGAAATAAATTTGTGAAGAACCGCCTAGTTCCTGCCCTTACAAAAGTACTTTGGTGAGAAATGTTAATAAAGTACTTTGGT
Organism: Ethmia dodecea; assembly: GCA_963855545.1. Taxonomy (NCBI): domain Eukaryota; kingdom Metazoa; phylum Arthropoda; class Insecta; order Lepidoptera; family Depressariidae; genus Ethmia; species Ethmia dodecea. The sequence continues at coordinate 2,374,657 of OY979448.1, forward strand.
AAAAAAATATACTAAAGTACTTTGGTGGGAAATGTTACTAAATTATTTTGGTAAAAAAATATACTAAAGTACTTTGGTGAGAAATGTTACTAAATTACTTTGGTAAAAAATGTTACTAAGTACTAAAAAAGATTGGTGCAATCTATCAAATAAATTTGGTACAACGCCAACTTATTTAGTTTGGTAAAATCAACAAAAATTCGTGATAGGACCGAAATCAACCGCTAACTTTGCTAACATTTACACGGAATCTGGTAAATCCAAACTAACATTTTTTTCAGTGTAATAGAAAGAGCGATAAACAGAAATACGGATGGTATTTGTATATTATACTATATAAACGAATGCGAAGGGAGGGCAGGTAGCTAGTCTATACTATTATTGTAAAGAAGAAAGATTTGTATTTTTGTTACGAATAAACTCAAAAACTACTGGACCGATTTTAAAAATTCGTTCGCCAATGGAAAGCTACATTATCACTGAGTAACATAAGCTATATTTTATTCCCGTATTCCCACGGGAACGGGAACTACGCGGGTGAAACCGCGCAGAACCGCTAGTAAGAAATATTTAAGTAAACTTAATATGTGGGGTCCCAAAGCCAAAACAATGATTTTTAGAATTTTTGTCTGTCTGTCGATAAGTTTGAAAGAGCATCACACAAAATGATGTACCTAAAAGCAGTAATAGCCTGAATAGTCCGCGAGGCTATGGTTATTGAACCCTCCTGTGAAGGCTTGGATTCAAAATTCGAATCCTGCACGAGTTTAAAAAAGAACTTACGTATATTATTATATTCATCAATAATTAAACGGTCCCAGAATAGATTCTGAGATATATTTAACAGCACCTGGGGCACTGCTGACACACATAATTCTAGCTTTCACTGTTATGTAAGTGACAATAAAATATAACAATCACCTGAGCAAACATTATACCCGGCAATACCAATTAAATCAATTTTAAGAGTTTTATTACATCTAACAACACTTGCCTTACAACTAAATTGTTCTCAAAATTTTTTATGCAAAGTGAAAAGGCAATATATGAAAAAAAAAATGGGTTCACTTACTAACATTTGCTTGCAGTTATATATTTTTTATTTCCTACACTTACATAACATTCAATTAGTTTGTGTGAGAGCATAAAAACATTAGCACAATTCGCTGCCATAAAATAATCATAGAGCAATAAATATATTATACTAACTGACCCGACAGACGCTGTCCTGTAAAAATGTGATAAATGAAGAGCCACTCGACAGATTTCGTGAAGAGAAGCAAACTTCACATAAACCATCTGCTAAATACGCCGAATAAAGCCTAAAAATATTGGTTTTGATAGAAAAGTGTTTTGCATTGTATATATCACTCACCTCATTGAAAACATCAGTTGCGTTCTCTACCGAATGTAGATCCAATTCATCAATATCCTTCCCTTCATCAAAATTGCACTCGATCTCTGCTATGGGAGCGCGTAGTGCGCTCAATTCCCTAAAACAAACAAATTATTGTCATCATCATCAACCCGTAACTATCAACTCACACACAGTGTGATGAAGTAAGTGTGGGCATTAATTTCCTACCTCGGATTGGGAGATGGTGTTAGGCAAAATAAAATAAAAATAAAATTCTGACGATAGCCACCTGTCAGAATTTTTCAAGACACTCTAGCTAGGGTATCTGACGTGTGGCTCAGCGACTTCCATTATACTCAACCCTTTAACGGGCATAAGCAGTTAAAATTTTTCATTGGTTTTGAATCTTATTACAATTACATAGAGTTCAATATTTGGTGGTAACTATTTGCTCTCAAACAGTTTAGCGTGCCTTCGGAAACACGGAGGCGCTCGAGTTACAGCCACTAGGCGTCATCCATTCACTGACTTATCGCCAAGTTCGGTTAACCATTGTGATCATTACAAAAACAGTGGTATCGTAGGGTTATGAACGACCGAAGCGAAGTGAAGTGATTTTTGTTTAAATTTGCGATATTTTATTTATTTAATTGTAAACTTGTTTATTTTAATATAAGGTCGCGATAGCATGCTATTGGTTTACGAGATGTTTATACATAACCTTTATATATATAATAATAATTAATAGCGATGATAAGGGTTCCACACTGGGGGTACCTTCTATCTTAATAATTATAATAATAACTCTTTTTTTATATTCATACAGTTTCATTGTATTTTTAAATCCTTTTCATTAAATACCACACTGACAAAAAAAACAACAAATAAATTGGCCATTAAGAAAATTATAGTTTCAATATTTGAACACAAAGCAGAAGTTTTTTTTTAAATCCTGAAACTGATATTTTTTTTTTATTTATCAGAAATAGAAATTACTTTTTAAAATTAACCTCTGTAGCTTTAATTAACGGCCATAAATCGCAAGAGAGTAACAGAAAAGATTACACGTTCGCGCCATAAGCTGTAACAATAGACCATTCATGCTAGAATATCAATAACATCTGGAAAGAGTTGAAGTTGTTATACAACACATTGAAGGAGTTGTATTTTGAGTTACGCAATATACACTGCTGGACAAAAAAACTGCATCAAAGTACAAGATTACTTTCAAATTCAAACAACTACATTTACCGAGTATGTTTGTGTTTTTGTCACATTAATATGGACCCTAACCATACTATGTACTTTGATGCAGTTTTTTGGCACGGCTGTTTAGTTTTTGAAAAAATCAGCAATATTCTTTTATGGTAGGGGTTGAACAGAATGTAAAATGCAATTCTTTTAACAAGATATAGCATAAGATAAGATAAAACTTTTACTTAACAGACGACACTACCGCATTTTTAGTGTATTATGATTTATTTTCGTGAAACCATCCTGTAGCCTTACATAGAATATTTCAATCAGTTGAGTTGACTGCAGATGAAACAGGGGAAAAAACTTGCTAAAAACTGTGATTATTGGTTAAATTTATTAAATTTTCTACTCTAATAGCAAACTGAGAGAGATATTAGAACTAGGCTAAGAATTTGTAATTAGCATAAAATTTTACGTTTAATATTTTGTTTTTCAAATATTTTAAAAGTGTGTGTTACCCTGTTTTCACGGTAAGATCGCGCTCGGACCTAGTCTCTACTAGGACTCTATATGTGATCTGAGTGTACTCAATCAGTGGATCGGAAGGTGTTTTATTGACACGTAGTTTTAAATCTCCGAATCTACTCTTATAGTGTATGTTTGTAAGGATTATTATATTATTATTTTCCGACAGGAATGGGAATTACGCATTTGAACGCCTAACAGATAATTAAAAACAAAACAAATGAAACTCACATAGCAATCACAATCTCAGAGATGATCTCGTGGAAGTCCTTCTGGTGCTCTCCATTGACGCGAGTGTTGCCGGCGATGGGGACTATCTTCATCACACGCGCGCGGCCATCGGGTGCTCGCCAGAGGAACACTTCCCCGTACACGCCCTCGCCGATCTTGCGGCAGTTTTTCAGAGCCCTGTTCAATAATTATACATTGTGGGATTCAATTGACATCAGTTATTTAATCCCTAGGTAGAGCCTGTACTATGGGTGCTGATGCTAAACAAGTGTAAACATACTTAAATACACAATAAACACCCAAATGTAAACTTGTGAAGCCAACAGCAGGAATCCAAGCAGCCCACAGGCTTGTTCGCATTTACAGCATTATCAAATAAATTCAAAACATATTTGTTAAATTATCAATAGGATAGGAGCACACAGATGAAGACAATAAACAAGCTACCCCAGAAGAAGTGTAATAACTCTACTTAAATAGGTAGATTCATGACTACATAGTATAAAACAAAGTCGATTTCTCTGTCCCTAGATCCCTATGTCCCTATGTATGCTTAAATCTTTAAAACTACGCAACGGATTTTGATGCGGTTTTTTTATTCACAATGATTATTAATTATAGATTATTATTATTAAAAATAGATTATTAATTCAAGAGGAAGGTTTTAGTATCAGCTTTGCACCTGTGCGAAGCCGGGGCGGGTCGCTAGTGTTATATAAACATAGAAACAAAGACATAGGCATAGAATTCCATTGCTTGTTTGTGCGCATTATAACAGATGTTAGTGCTTTTTGCGAATGTGTTAGAAATTTGTATATTGAAAGTCAATATACATTACATATTATGTCTTACACTGCTTTAGTGTTGTAGCTTGAAGAACACACAACAACACTATTACATTAATTGTTGTATTTATATAATCAGCAACTTTTCACAGCTGAGTTATAAGTCTTATTGTATTGTAAGGAAGTATCGGCTATAAGCTTCCCAATGTACAATATGGATTGGGAGATGGTTTTAGTCTAGTGGCCAAATAACTGTAAAAAATTTCTAGTCCCACAAAGGATGACATGGCTTGACGACTTTCATTGTGCATAAGCAAAAGCAAACTAGGACAAATGGTCACTCACAGATGACTAACAGTGAATCAGCAGACAAACATTAACATCACAGTACAAGCACATCAATTACTGGTAATTATTTGTAATAAATGCAATAAATAGCTACTGTGATACCGTTTCTTCAAATAATATGTTAGGTCTTAATAAAGTTGTTGGTTTTATAGGAAAATATTTAGAAAATCATATCTCACTGTGAAGTTTAATCACACCCTCAGTCTAAGCTTTTTTATCCTTTGTTATTTTAACACATACAGAAAAACATAACACTAGTCTCCATAGATAAGAAATAGATGCATGTACACCTGTTTTATAAAAAAAAACTGCTGTTAAAATTAATCTTTAGCCTCAAATAGCATCTTCAAACGACTGTCCTTTGTGAGATCATATATAGAAAGAAAGAAAGAAAGAAACTTATTTATTTGGCATATACAAAATTACAGAAATTACAGTAGCGCATAATATAAAACAATGCCGAAAGGGCCACATCTCAGCATTATGCCACATTTATATTTTAGAGGAAAGAGTCATTTTAATCTTTTTACAACATGCAGGTGCCAATTTTTTTCTGTTTGAATAATGTAGCTATTTTCGGTATCAACGGACTTTACTTTTCAGTTCAACAAAGAGATTGTTAGGTTATCAACCGCTTTAGTCTATTCTTGTACATTGTATAAAACGTCTGGGTTTGATTCAATGTACATTTTATGTTGAACGCTTGCCAACATTCAAATTCAGGTAAGTATTTTGCTAAAACATATCGATATTATGCCCATAACATTGAGGGTATTACAAAAACAATGCGGTGAGCCACATGCGATAAGTAGGGTTTAGTACAATGTGACGAATTGTGCTCATCATGGAGATATTGATATTGATCATAAAGTAAGAAACACTACCTTGTTCGCTTGACCTAAATAGATACAAACATCACCCAAGGTCAACATACTAAAAGACTCTCAGTATACTCACGTATCTGGATAGCATTCATCAAACGGTATAGTATCCGTTTGATTGCAGCGCCGGATCACGTAATCCTTGGCTGTGGTCACTCGATTGGAATCATGGAAATTCTCTAGTACAGTGACGTCGTGTTCATCGGCGATCGAAAGTTTCGATAACTCGATAATCGTTTCATCACAGTCCTCAAGAAAACCTGCAAACAGAAACGCGTCACAGGCCGAGCTATGACACACAAGGAAGTCGAGTCGACCAACTTTCCCTATGCGTAATCGTTACGTAGAAAGAAACATCACCACTATTTTTGCTTCAACATCCACAAAAATCGGGAGACTAACCTGAGTATTGCAGGGAAAGATGCATGCACTTGGCTTTAGACACTTTTATTGAACAAAGGGGCAGAACCAAGCTATTATCCCGTTAGGGATAATAATGGCACTCAACAGTCAATTCGATAATAGTCCAACACTGAATGCTATGCACTATTATTTGGCAATAATAGCGCTTATAATTCACTTCGAAACGTATTTCCACGTGCGATTACTAAATAAAATAAAAATAAAAATTATTGGACAAAGCCCAACGTCCAGCGTCTTCTGGTTTCCGCGAATTTAGAGCTGTGACGCGGACGCGGTGCGATGCGTTTCGTTTCGTTGAAATAGAGCTCGCTCATGTATCGTTTAGCTGTTACTTGTGACAGATATCGTTAGTACTAGTATCCGTTACCTAATAATTATGTATATTAATATTTTTAGACAAATTGTTTTATTTAACAATCCGCCTTAATCCCATATTCCTGACTTTTACGTAATATCAATATGTACCTAGCATATTATTTATGAAATACAGAGTAGAAAGAAAAGAATAGTACGAAAAAAGTGACTCAATGATTTGTTTAATTACGCGATAAGGTAATTGTAGAAAAGTTGTTTTGTTTGATTTTGTTGGTCGAATAGTAGATTTTTACTTTATAACAACACTATTTTCACAACAGGTATCAGTTCAGTAAAACGTTTCATTAGTACAATACATACTAGGATAAATAACAGTAAAGTAGCACCTCTACTGCAGATCCATAGATTATCTTAGAGTAGGGTTGCCAGCGCAAATTTGAAATTTTCTACCATTTATTTACTAATAATTCATTGAGGCATTGGCAATCTAGCCAATACACCCTAAATTATATTTCTGCCTTCGTGTCCGAACCGAGTCCTAAATTTACTTATAGATATATGTGTCTCTAGTGATCGTCATTCACACGGATTTCAAAGCTTAGTATTATTTTAAAAAATAAAAGCATTTTTCAGTCTGGCAACACATATGTCACCGGTTTCCGTCAAAGTCCGCCATATGTCATTACGTGTTTCCGTGTTCGTTGTTCACTACGGTAAATTTTATAAAATTGTTTTTTCAGGTTTTAAAAGACTTCAAGATGCTGAAATGGAAAAATGAAGACTTGCAGGAACTCCGTGAGGATATTGAAACGTTACTCAAGACATTAAAAGAGAGGACAGATGCTGATCAGCACGATTTCGTGCGATAGAAATAATTGATGGGCTTGCCCCATCCTCGTCGTCTAAGCTGTCGAGAGTCAGTCACAAGTTGTGTAGAAGATAACAAGAGATAGAAATGAGAGAATATCCAGACAAGGATAATTTTCTGAAAATAACACGAACTGCTTCACATAAATTCACATGTTACACAACTGTCTACAAGAGGTTGTCGAATTGCATTCTCACTTCTGCTAATTGGGTGCTACGCATTGCCTGCAGGGCTCCAGCTCTCACCCTTGACACCTCGATCACGCGTTACGCACTGCCTTAGGGGTTGTTGCTATCGCTGATCAGAGCACTATAGCTCTTCCTGCTGCGGAGTTAACCTCGTTAACACCACAGTTCAGGAGGTAGGGTTAGCCTACGGGGCCTCGTACCTACGGCGACACTCTGACCGACATTTTGAATCATGGATCTGTATCACTATTACTGGAGCCACAGTTCAACAGGTAGTGTTAGCCCAAGGGGCATCGTCCCTAGAGCGACACTGACCGAAATCCTGCATCAGGGAGCTGTATCACCATCACTGGGGTCACAGCTGAAAAGATAAAGTTAGCCTAAGGGGCATCGTTCCTAAGGCGACACTTTGACGCAACTTCTGCGTCATGGAGCCGAATCATAATTACTGGAGCTGCATGAAGACGAAACTAAACTAAAAAGTTGCCTACAATTTGAAACTGACTATGTATGTACCTACTTGGTTAATAAGTTTGAGTATGTGGCGGTTATAACTAAGCTGTTTTACTCATTATGTATACTGTACTTCCATTAGGAGTATGGTGAGAGATTCTGTAAAGAAAGGATGTTATTTTGCTGATGCTGGAAACAACAATTATTATTTCGGAAAAATACAATCTCACGCCTTCTATCCGCGATGGGGTAGGTAAAGGTATTCGATTTCTGGATACACTTACCCACTTTTCACGAGATATTCTTTGGACCCTTATTTATTTTGTAAATAAATAAAATATTAATAATAATATATATATATATAAATATAGGTATGTAGATGTCTAGAAGTCGAAACAAAATACTTATGTAATATTGCAAAATCCTTAAGTGCATTATTTCAAGGATTAACAGCTGCTGTGAAACAATACAGGCCTGGTGCTGGCTAATGTTTTAAAGACAGCGAAAGAAACTATCCTTGAGGCAAAGGACAAAAACAAGAAAGTTCTTGTTCGGTGATACCTAATTTATTTGAAAGTATAAAATAAAATAAGCAAGAACAGCTAAGAATTGCGACATCAGACACCACAACAGATGATCTTCAAAGTAAGATTCATCAACAACAAACCCAAATCAGATACTTTAAACTGAAGGGGCCCGCCTCCACAGCCACAGCAGATGAGACTACAAGTTGAGTGGCAGCTGGTGGGCAAAGACCTCAGAAGCAGCAGACAAATACACAAAAATCATCGCTAAAGGTCAATTTATCACTGTGGAGGACTTTAACTATTCATTATAACTGGAGGAAAACACTCAGGATAAAGTGAATCTGTCTTACATTTTGGGATACAGCATTCCTTTAGGAAAGCCTCCGAAACAATGACTAAATATAGGTATATAATCAATCAGGTAATTCATACAATAACCAGATGCATACCATACCTACAGATATCTTGAGACTCTTAGAATGTGAAGGAATCTCACGTTGTGGCCCACATTCTAATCAATTTATTTCTAAGGTATTTCTAGTACATAGCAAAACCAAATAACTTTTTTAAAGTCATAATTAACCTCAAAAAATTGAAAAAATAAATAAATACATACAAAACCATTTCAAGTTGGAAGATGTAAGATCTATCATTAGTTTAATGAATCCAGTGGTGTCCAGCATTTATTTAAAGGTTACATATTTCTTAGTAGGTAACTACTTATTCATGAAGATGACATACAACAAAATCTTAGATTTGTTTTTTGGGATGGTTTGTATTATATAAATTAATGTTCACCCATTGGGCCTGAACACAGTACCATATCTGGTAATCAAGTTAATAACACAAGCAAGATTTGCAAATTTTTAGGATTCTTAAAACTCTGATGGATTTTCTATAAGAATGTTTGACTCAAGAAAATTATTAGGTATATTAAAATCTTTGATTATTAAATAATCAAAGATTAAAATATAAATTAATTTTGTTCAAACAACTATTACGACATTGTAAGACAAGAGTGATTGTTAAAATTTTTGCTACCCTTACAACAGCATACCCAGCCATTTAGTACGACTGGCTGTTGGGACATCAGAAATATTGGGCGATCGAAATATCTTGCATTATTTAAATAATGGTGATAATGATAACGGTAAGGTGAGAATATAATCGAATAAGATCAATACAGTCTCGTAATTAACAAAATGTTAAAGGAGAGTAGAATATAGAAGAAACTAACATAATTACCTGGAAGTAATGGCGATAGCGTTTTTTGAGTTCTTTTTCAGAAGAGCAAAGACTATCATCATTCTGAAATACTTTTTCGAATAAATAAGACAACTGCTGAATTAGACAAATAATATGGGTATTACTCAATTTGCTCACTTACGCTTTCGTACGACCATGGATGCAGTAGGTATATTTGTATACATTCCTGCTTATGACGTACTTATAGTAGGAATATCAATAGAGAAGAAATCTTGTTCCACATTTCTCAGTTGCGAATAAAATTAAAAGATATGAATATGAATATATACATATATCTACAAATAAAAACTACTGTTTACATGCAATAGTTAGAATTTAAAAATGAGTATATTTTCAAAGAGAAGTAATTAAATGGGCAGCAATTAAAAAATTTGGTTCGCCACAAAAAATCAGCATTTAAATCATTTGGTCGGCATACAAAGATTTTGTTCGCAAATAAAAAAATGAGGCAGCAATCCTTGTTCGGCAAATAATTTTGATAATGGTCAAAAATTAAATCAGAAATAGGCAGCTTACAATAACATGGGTTTGCATAATAAACATTCAGTCCGCAAAATAGTTACTTGGTCCGCAAAATAACTACTTGGTCAGCAAGACTTCAGGATTGAACAGCAGAGAAAACATGTCGTAAAAATTATACTACTCCCACTCCCATTCCCACCCCACCCCCACTCCCACCGCACCCCCACTCCCACCCCCACCCCTACTCCCACTCTCACATACGCTCCCACCCGCCCCAACACGCTCCCACACGCCCCAGCACGCTCCCACACGAACCCGCACGCCCCCACACTCTCCCACACACTCCTATTCGCTCCCACACTCTCCCACACGCCCCAGCACGCTCCCACACTCCCCAGCACGCTCCCATACGCCCCAGCACGCTCCCACACGCCCAAGCACGCTCCCACACTCCCCAGCACGCTCCCACACGCTCTCACACGCTCCCACACGCCCCAGCACGCTCCCACACTCTCCCACATGCTCCCACACGCTCCCACACGCACCCACACGCACCCACACTCTCCCACAAGCTCCCACACTCTCCCACACGCTCCCTCACACTCCCACTCTCCCACACGCTCCCACACGCACTTACACTCTCCCACACGCTCCCACATGCTCCCACATACTCCCACACGCTCCCACACTCTCCCACACACTCCCATTCGCTCCCACACGCCCCAGCACGCTCCCACACTCCCCAGCACGCTCCCATACGCCCCAGCACGCTCCCACACGCCCAAGCACGCTCCCACACTCCCCAGCACGCTCCCACACGCCCCAGCACGCTCCCACACGCCTCAGCACGCTCCCACACGCTCCCACACACTCCCATTCGCTCCCACACTCTTCCACACGCCCCAGCACGCTCCCACACTCCCCAGCACGCTCCCACACGCCCCAGCACGCTCCCACACGCCCAAGCACGCTCCCACACTCCCCAGCCCGCTCCCACACGCCCCAGTACGCTCCCACACGCTCTCACACGCTCCGACACGCTCCCACACGCCCCAGCACGCTCCCACACGCCCTAGCACGCTCCCACACGCTTCCACACGCTCCCAATCGCTCCCACACGCTCTAACACGCTCCCACACCCTCATACCCCCCACTCCTACCCCCCACTCCTACCCCCCCTCCTACCCCCCCTCCTACCCCCCACTCCTACCCCCCACTCCTACCCCCACTCCTACCCCCACTCCTACCTCCCACTCCTACCCCCCACTCCTACCCCCACTCCTACCCCCACTCCTACCCCCCACTCCTACCCCCCACTCCTACCCCCCACTCCTACCCCCCACTCCTACCCCCCACTCCTACCCCCCACTCCTAACTCCCACTCCTAACTCCCACTCCTAACCCCCACTCCTACCTCCACTCCTACCCTACTCTACCACGCTCACTACCACTACCACCAACACCACCACAACCACCACCACTAGTTGTAATCGTAATAATAATCATAATCAAATCATAAATGTTGCATAATCCAAAGTCCTTCCTAATCTAGGTAAGAAATGCGCCCATTTTGCGCATGACAAGTTTGCTGAGATTATTTTTGCTACTTTTATATGCAGCTCAAAAAAAAATTTTTGGCTTCCCCTCTGAGTGCTTACCAAAATTTTATTAAACAGTAGCAGCTCATTGCAGCTCAAAAATAATTACAGCCATCCAGAATGACATAAATTGCTGATAGGTTTTGTAATGTTTGCTGGCCATGAGTTGCTGACCAATTAGCTATTTCTGCTTACAGATTATATTTTTCTGCTTACAAAAATACGAATACTCTGCTAACCATTTAAATAACACCCATTTTCAAATATGCTTGCATCATATATTACCTCTAAAGAAAATTACAAGGAATCTAGAAAGCTTTATGTTAATGCAAAAAAGGATTTTAGCTGAGTATAAATACTTTGGAACAATCAACAATTTATTTATTTGCAAGAACCTAGATTAAACCTGTTACAGGTATTTTTATTGGTTTATTAATGGATTTGCAGTAGTGTTCGCACAGTTGTAAGACTCATTCTAAGAATAGGAAAAATATTGGGTATTGATAGTGTTAGATAAAATTGTTTTGATCTAAGTTGATAGTCCAAGAAAAATTTTGATGTACCAAAATTTCCTCGATTTCCAATGTTTTGGCCCCACTAAACTATTGGTTTACCCTTTCAGGAACCTACACTCTCTACCTATACAAGCAGCTTACTCTGGTGGCAGGGAGATATGTATGTACTATCGAAAAAAGTTCTGCCTGATACACCTTAGTGTCATTTTAGCGCGCAGCTATCTTTTCCCACCCCGTGTCGACAAAGCCCTCACTTAAAGTAACAATGACAATTACAAAAAAGTGTTTCTTTCATGTTTATGACCATTTAGTGTCGATGAATGGATCGGAATAGAAAAAAAGACGGTGTTACTGGCTTCTCATTGTGTAACTCTAATTAGGGTCGGGGTAATAAAATTTGAGCTTGCAAGCGACAATTCTTCCAAATGTATCAGGCTTAGCGTTTGCTGATAGTACATCCAGGTATTGTAAAAGTGTTCTGTGTTTCAGAGTATTGACATTTATGAAAGCAATTTGATCCTGTAATGTATATACTGGTAATATATTTTTTCAAAAATATATTAAAAAACATATATTATTTGTACCTACAGTATTGCAATATCTGTGCCTAGGTATACCTAAAACGTTAGTGGTTATATTCTCTTTGGGTATACCTGTATGTTGAAACTTCTGTCTAGGATATCAGTATGAAATTTTTCGATTTTTAAAATCCAGAAAGAATAAAAACTGCTCCATAAAAAAGTTTTCAGAATAATTGGGATTCTACCTGTCTAATTCAAGTTCAATCCTGAAATATGTCCACTGTCCAGCCTGCACCTTGCTCGATTAGTTATTTAAAATTGACTAAAAATTTACGTTCCAGTAATACTTCTTTGTTCCAAAGCTTCATAAAACTTTATTCAGAAAATATTCAACACAAACTTAGAGTAGTTAGATAGCTCAAAACAATACTAGCTGATTGAGGGATTTATACGTATTTATGTAGGCTGCAACACTTGCTACCCAAAATGTAGGCTTATAAGAAAAAAGCTCTATAATAGACCCAATAGCTAAAAGAAAGATGATTTGCTTAATTCGTAAGGTTTCATTTGGTTGTAGATATATCTCTAGGTTGTTTACACCTTTTCATAGTTATCTTACACCTATTTACCCGACTGCGCAGGGTACTTTTAATGTGTTTATTTTATTATTATTGTAGTACATACAGTGTAAGAGTTACTGATTATTTATTATTCTTTAAGATACCTGTTATCTATCCAAAACCTAGCAAGTACCTTCCTACTATATGCAAAAAAATATATTTACTTAGACAGGGAAGTATAATTTAGTAATATTATACTTTTTATTGTTTTATAAATAAAACAGCTTTGAACATCTATCTATAAGTAAATTTAGGACTCGGTTCGGACACGAAGGCAGAAATATAATTGATGGTCAAACGAACTTACCTTAAGTGAAGTTCGACCCATAATTATATGAGGCCTTCGTGTCCGAACCGAGTCCAGCCCTCCCAACCCTGGATCCAAAGTTTGGATCTACCCATAAAATATTAAACTTTGAACTTAAATGACATATGGCGGACTTTGACGGAAACCGGTGACATATGTGTTGCCAGACTGAAAAATGCTTTTATTTTTTAAAATAATACTAAGCTTTGAAATCCGTGTGAATGACGATCACTAGAGACACATATATCTATAAGTAAATTTAGGACTCGGTTCGGACACGAAGGCCTCATATAATTATGGGTCGAACTTCACTTAAGGTAAGTTCGTTTGACCATCAATAGGTGGCTTTTTGGCGGGAATCCGAAGAGGGACGTCATGTTTTTTGTTTAATTTTCATTTTGCTGTGTATTTCGGGTTTTGACTCATAATAGTGATAGTTTATTATAGTTAGGGAGGCGAGGTAGCTAAATGGCGTAATTCAACGGCGCCGTCGAGACCTATCAAAATCGAAAGATAAAATAATTTCGAAAAGAAAAGCTAATATGGTAAAAACCATTTTAGCGGTGGGTTTGGCGTGTACGGTTTTTCAAAAATGTAAAAAAAAAACAGTTACTTGGGCATTCTCGAGCGCGACAGATATTCATACTACGTATGCCCCAAGTGCCTCTGATAACAACGGTATACTAATCTGCCGGTTTGCGTGGTGGGGGTAGGCATAAAAAGTAGTCAAAAATGCAAAAAAAAAAATTACTCGAGCGCGTCAGATTTTCGGAAGGGGTGTTAAGTAGGCCCCAAGGAAGCTCCCTTTAAAAAAACTGACGATTTGGGCGTGACGATAAGTTACGATGAATGTTTGAAAATGCAAAAAAAAATAGTTCTTTTGCAATACTCGAGCGCGTCAGATTTTCATAGGGGAGGTTTATCTTGGTATCCTGAAAGCATATTTTCTTAATCTGACAAAAATGTTGGTGGGTTCTCTTAATCTGACCGAAAAAGGTTTTTTGGTTTCTTTTTTTTCCTTTCTTTCTCCTTGATAAAACGGGGAATTATATATATATTAAGGTGTACCGAAAATTCCCTTCTACCGCTTTTTTCCCCACCATCAATGTTGCGAAATAAAGGAAAAATATTGGTGGGACGGCATATTTCCGCGAAGCGCTGTCTGTATTACATGTTTATGGCAAATTCCTCTTTTTTGCTTCAATTCTTCACTTCGTTTTGCTTACGAGTTACGGTACGTCCAAAAAACAATTTGAGGATCAACAGGCTATTGAATAATATACATACATGGAACTGTACATGTTAATAAAACTTTTGTATACAAATACGCGTAACTTTTTCCGAGTCCACGAAAATTGTCGAGAAGCTTTAGAAAAAAAAAATTTTGAGATATAATAAAAGTTCAATAATTTAATCATCGTTATTTCATATCAATTTATTTTAAAACCCTTAGTTTTCGAGATATACTCAAAAAACCGGGAGTTTGAGTTTTTATGATGCTTCAAGTCAAAAAGTTTTAACTTTGGACAAAAATGTAAAGAGACATTTTTTGTTTAAAATAAAATTACCTTTTTTGTTTATTTAAACTTTTTTTGTGTAAAATGTATCATTCGCGACTTATATGCCGCAACGCGTTTTTCGGAAGACGAAATGGCTCCTCCACACTTCCGGTCATGCGGAAACCGGCAGATTTTGTATTTTTAGTAAGTTTTAGATTATATTCTTCAAAATAAAAAAATCGCGCTCGGGAATGCCGGATTAACGTTTTTTTTTTACAAGTTCGCGACCCTATAACTTGGCGGCGTCAAGGACTTATCGTCAGATTAGTTAAATTTAGTCTTAAAACACTAAAATCAACCCCCAATATCTTAATCTGACGCGCTTGAGTATTTCAGACTATCGATTTTTTTTACTAATCTGATCGTCTATCCTAGGCGCGCGTCACTACTTATAGAGCTAAATACTTGACAAGGTTGTTCTATTAGGTCTAAGGTATCTCTCATATCTTAAACTGCCACGCTCGAGTATTACCGAAAATTCCCCTATTCGCCTCCCTAACTATTATGTGGCAAGTGTCCGTGAAAGTGTGCAGTGAATGGGAAATTCGATAAAATGCGAGATATGGACATTTTTGGATTGCCTCAAAAAGTCACAATAAAGTCGTCAATAAAAGTGCTATCATTTTACTGATAACCAAGTTAGGCACGTTAGGGTTGTAGAAAGTGTTAAAGACACTGTATTTTTGTGCATGGACTCTGAAGCAGAGCCATTTACTTAAGGATATCATTAACTAATGACGAGGCTGCATGGCGTAATGCCTTTGCCTACCCTGTAAGGGGTGAACCAAAAAAAAAAAAAAAAAACGTCAAGAATCCGCGTCTTGACACTACTTTTTTTTTTTTTATTACTCATTTTTCAAATAATAAGAATTTTAAATTACACTCGCCAAACTGCGATGTAGTTTGTCGGCGACTGCTGAATCAATACATAAGGAATTATATGTAGTTTCTTCAGCATTTGACGGCTGTTTTATTCTTCCGATTAAATGTATTTTCATACCTTTGAGATCATCTAAAACTGTTGTGCTGCACAAACTAAGACTGGAACTGTTATTGGTTTCCTGGAAAAAAATACAGAATGATAAATCAATCTTTCTATTAAATCTTAAGAAAAATATACTGAACTTATTATAAAACAGAAACCGGCATGTAAAATTACAAATCCATGTGAAAGAAAATGTTTAACGTTAGTTTGCAAAAAATGATGAACAAATCCTTATTATTAATTACTTACTTTCACAATCCGTATCGTAGATCTGTTTGGTTTGGAAACAAAAGTACTTCTGCGACTATGAATTGATTCATTATGTAGTGAACCTACAAAGAAACATTTCAAAATTAAAAATAAATTTTGAAAACAAATTTTATTTTCGATTAAAAATACAAACCTGACATTACACAGAAACTTTGGATGGATGTGACACAAATGTTATTGAATTTTAAATAAGTTATATTAGAAAACTTTTTTCAGCCAGCATGTTAAAAGTAATGTCATCTCATTGGTGCTTTAAGTACATAAATAGAAACTATACAGAAATCATTGCGTTACTAGCTTTTCCCCGCCATTTTATAGGCGTTCCGAGATATCAAGTAACCTGGATGTTAGTCTGATGTAAAAGCTATATTACCTACTGCAAAATTTCATCAAAATCCGTGAAGTAGTTTTTGAGTGGAAGAGCAACAGACATCCATTCATTCATCTTCACAAACTCTTGCGTTTATAATATTTATAGGTAAGATTTTTATTAATATGATGAAGTGGAAGTAGAAAGTGTAATTTATTTTGTATTAGCATGAACAGCTGAACTATTAAAGAAATAATTCATTGTATCATTAATAGAATCAAAATTGAAATACCTCTATAATCTTGCATTTCCATGGTACTTATAACACTCTGCCTGTACCTTCTTCCTTTTGTATGTAGATCATCATCATCAAGGAACGAATTATCAAAGTGGTCAGCTATCATAGTCATTCTTTTATAGATGCTGAGGGATCTTTCCCATTTCTTGCCTGGCTGCAGAACTATTCCTGGTTTTATATCAACCTCAGAAAGTTTTGTGTTTTCGGAAATATTAGGTAAATTGCTTTCTCTAGGTAATTTATTACTTTTTCTATTGGTTACAAATGATATTATTTTGTCTTCATTTGCAGAATCTTCAGTTTTGACAGTGTTTATAGCCGATATTGAATCACTCTGCTGTTTCAATTCCAATTCATTAATTAATACTAGATTTTCAGACATCTCAGTGTCCAAAGATACATTTTCAGCATCACAGTCAGGCTTGTCAACATTTCTTAAATCTAAATCAGACTTTTCAGGTACATTAACTCTAGTATTATTTAGTACAGTTTGATCACAGTCAGCACTGCTGATACTGTCGTTTGAACTATCTAAGATGAATATGGTTGCATTGTTAGGGACTTCCTTCCCTCTTCTTGTAGTTACAAAGCTAACACATTCCTCTTCATTAGTACTCATGTTTAAGTCTTCTTCTTTTGCTGTCAGATCATTATTTGTCATAATTTCATCTACAGTCAAATTAAATTCAGATCCATCATAACAATTATGAGTCTTATTCTCATTTTGTTTTAAATCGACATCAAAACTTATAGAATCTTCAGTATCTGAATGTTCATTGGAATCCCTACTTTCAAAGCTAGCATAAGCATCACTAATATCTGCTCTCACTTCATCTGCGTCTTCATCAATACTTTCACTTAACCCATTATCTGAAGATCCATAATCAGCCATTTCCCCATAATATTTTTGAAAAACTGAATCATTCAATCTTTCAACTGTAACCAAAGGTTTTCTAACAGTAATTTTTTCCTCCGAAAAACCATCACTGTTACAAGTATCATATAAAGATTCTCTGTCAAAACATAGGGAATGTAATGATTCCCCATCAACATTTTCAGAGCCTGATGACAATCTATCTACATTTTGAGAATCAAATGATATACTTTCATCAACACTTTTATTATTATCTGAGATTTTACTGTTCTGTTCACTTTTAAAAGTAGCATCATGATCAGTTTTGTGTTCAGAAATTCCCAAGAAAGGTTGACTTGGCATTGTAAGTTCAACTTCAGAAGTATTCATACCAATTGCTAAAATTTCATCTTTAGAAGTGTTCATATCTTTTTCTGATAGTTCAAGTTCTGAATTATTAAATAAATCTTGTTGTTCAGGTTTATCATCTTCATACTGAATATTATTTGTGTTAGAACATTGCAGGGTTTTTTGTCTACATTTAGATCTTGTCACAGTAGACGATACTATTGAATCCTCTTTGTCGCTATCAACAATAATATCTTTAACTTGATTTATTGTATTATTAGAGAAACCTAAGAATGGTTCTAATTCACTAATTTGTAAGGAACTTATTTGGACTTTTGGTGATACTTTACATTTACTAGCATCTAAAGTAGATACTACTTTATCATTTGTAGCATTATCTAAACTTTTTACTTCTACATCTTTGTCTCTTGCATTATTAGATAGATTTGCTTTTATGTCACTATCAGAACTGAAAAGTGATTTGCTACTTGTTTCCTTTTCACTCTTGTTTTCACCAACCATATGTGTAAGTGGAGATGGATTAAGATTACTACGTGAAGTCTTCATTGTGGTATGCTTTGATACAAGAATTAAGCTTTTATTTAAACTATTGTCTTCTTTAACAGTCTTAGGGTTTGGACTTTCCTCAAAGTCTCTTATAGGAATAGGTGAGAATTTATATATAGATTTGCTTCTGTACTTGTCGGTGAATGGTGTGCTACTCAATGGAGAATTCTGCAGTAATGGTGAATCGATATTCTTAGTCAGTCTATTTCGATTGCACTCAAAAGTCTTTTTAGCAGACCCAAAGGAAGTCTTTCGCTTCAAGTTATTCAGTAATGATATATTGTTGACAATATTGTTAATGGATTCGTCAATCTTTGGACTGGGTTTAGATTCTTTCTCTATAACCAAGTGATATGCATGTATATCAGATAAATCTTGAGTTTTGTTTTCTTCATTTTTGGCATTTTCCTTTTCGGAGTCTGAAAAGAGGTAGTGAAAGTCACTTGAAAAATACTTTTTGACAACAAAATTTTCTCAAAACTTACTTTCTGTATCTTATAACTGAATTTGGTACTTTGCTATAATCAGTTAAGTTATTTATTTAATTTTATTTTGATGGGAAAACAGCTGTCTTAACTAAATAACATAAAATTCACATGCTTAACTAAAAGCCAATTATATGTTTTCGCATATAGTTACGAATATGGTAACAAACAGGTTAATGTTACTGAGTAAATTTGGCAAATATGCTAAAACATCCAGGAAACAAAAGTACTAACTATAAAAGAGAAAAGAAACTAATAATAATATATTAGACACTAAGGAAAAAAAATTATAGTAACTGCTTTTTGCTAGCCATAAATGTGTTTGTTTCACAAAAATCATATTGATTTACATTACATACCCAATGAAAAAAAAATGTACCTAACTATAAATATTTTATAATATTGTCAACCAACCTATTACATACTTACTTTGAGTATTAAACCAACCGGAGACGCCACTGATAGGCGTTCCCCTCTGCCAAATAAAGTGTTGGTCAACGGTCATACCTGTTATATACAACTATTTTTTTTGAGTTTACAGAGTGCTCGTATTTGTGAATGTATTTGTGTGCATCTAGTTCAAGCTAGTGTTTAATTGTTTTGTCAAAAAATGCGTTTGTTTTAACATTATTTGTGTGCGCGTTCTCATCCCCCCCGCAGAAATTGGCAGACTTTTTTGTAAAGGAACTAGTGCGCGTGACGTCTCCTGTTGGTTTAATACTCAAAGCATACTTACCACAATATATTTATTCTATACTATTTTACTGAGGGAATATAACAATAATTAAGAAAAGTAACTTTTCAAGTTCATACATACCTGAGCCTTTGTCAGAAAAATAACATTTCTTGGGTTTGGAACCCCTTTTTCTAGTATAAGTCTTGCTTTCTCTAAACAGACAAGAACAATGTTAATATAGTAATATGAAAATAAATAAAAAACAAAGAAATAATCTCACACCTTTTAACCCCGAGTGGGTAGGCAGAGGTATTTCATTTTAGGAAATACACATTTCACGAGTATTATAATATGTTATTACATTAATGATAGATAATAAGTAGGTACAGTCAAGAGCAAGTCAAGCTTGACACTACCAGTTTAAGCTGAGCTCTGTTTAGTACTGCGCGCCATAGAATACAGGGCCGGGTCAAAGTCCAAAGTGTCAAGAGAAAGTGTCAAGTGACACTGTACGCCAAAATTATTTTACTTTTATATAGGTACTTATCCTAAAAAACTACTTACTTTCTCGAAATTAGTTTATCAAATAAATATTCCTTTTTCTGCTGATTATCCACACAAAAAGCTGGAGATGAATTCAAGAGTTGGTCAAATGGATCGAGTGCTTTTTTAACGTGAATGGACTTGTCAGGAGTCAAGAATACAGACCCCGACAAGGAGTCGTGGTCAGATTCTTTACTAGACGGTTCAACCTCTTTTACAATCCTTTTTACATACTTTCTTTTACGAACTCTGCTAGAAGCAACACCGTGATGGTTCGAAGCACCCATGCAAGATAGTTCTCGCTTAGTTTGCTTGATATTTTGAATATAAAATGCGTCGAAAGCAGAACTTTTCTCGTCCAGTGTTAACAAAACATCTCTGGGGTCTAGGCCTCCGCCGACGTCCTTTTTGGATTTATAGGTGCGACGCATACTGCTTTTATTTATTAGGTTCGTGTACGAATAATTAACTTTTACAGTACATACATCTATAAAATTATAGCAAATGCAAACTTCCACAAACTTCAAACGGTAAAAACAAACGCCATTTGACAGACAGATTCTACAGTTAAAAAAAAAAACAAAGAAAAAATCAGGAGAGCACAGTTCATTTTTTTGTTTAATTATTCAACGCATTGGCAATTTAGCCATCAGCCCTTAACACTACACGAAATTCAATATTTTTTAGCTCTGCTTCAGAGAATATGCACAAAAATACAATAATTTTCTTCAACACTTATCGAAGTGTAATTTATTGTTAGCAACAGTAAAACGATAGTACACTTTTACTGAAATTGTAAAGAAGCTTCTTGATTCGAAAACGTCCATTGCACGCATTTTATCGAATTTTCTCCATTTACTGCACACTATCACGGACATTTTCCAAATCATAGACTATCACTATTATGAGCCAAACCTCAGAATATACCTAAAAATTACATTTCAAGGTTAGCGCGTAAACGCCTACCGGTTTGTATTGACGCGTGACGTCACTCCTCATTCTCCGCTAGGAGCATAGAATAACTTATATGCTAGGAGTAAAAGTGTTCTGTGCTCCTTATCTTATGAAGTAAACTTTTCATGGCGCGTGAATATAATATTTATTACAGAAATATTAATACTAGCGGATAATATAACATTCTATTTGTAAAATAATTTTTGAAATCAATTCAGTAGTAGGTAGTATTCGTTTCAAAAATACAAGTATTTCCATAAGTGGCGGTGTAAGCCTGTCGGAGGCCCGGGGCGGAAAAACTGAATAAGGCCGTCCAGTCTTAGACCTTTTGGATTTGGAGGCCCCCCCAGGCCCAAGGCGGGCGTCTGGTCTTGGTATTTGTATCTATGAAGCCTCCTACCAAAATCGAACTGCCTCTTATGCTTGTTTAGGATTTGATCAAGAAAACTTTTTGCAAAATTTGGAAGCCCCTCAGGCCTGGGTGGTGTCTCAAGTCCTGAGGGGCCTCCAAATTTAGTGTTGCTTTAATCGTATTTGTATATAATATGGTGCCTCCAACCAACATACAAGTGCTTTTTATTCTGGTTTAAGATTTGATTAAGATTACTTTTAGCTAAATTAATTTGCCCCCCAGGACCTGAGGCCCGGGGCGGACCGCCCCTACCTTAGTCGCCGCTGGTGATTTCCATAGGTTTTCTGGAAGGGTTACCAGTATTTTGGTAGTGTTGCAAGCAAAAGTAACAAATAATGAACTGAGCATACAGTACGGCCGCATTAACTTGGCAGCTCTGAAGTTGCGCAAGTGGCTGCGCAATAACATTTTTAGCGATCATTTGGCGGTATGAGGCGGTTTGCACAGGCGCAGTCTATAGTGCTCTGTCTCCGTATTCACGGAGATTTGATATTCGACTCGGAATCGAAAGTCTGTCGAATCCTTATGTCAATATGACATCTGTGAGAAGCCCATCTCGAAACCTTTCGACAGATTTTCCGATTACAAGTCGAATATCGAATCTCCGTGAATAACGGTGCTGAACAGCCAAGCTAAAACAGCTGTAGATAAAGTATTTTTAATTTTGGAAGGCTGACAAAGTGGCGTGGAGTATCTAATTCATTTACAATAAAATTAAAAAGAGTGGATGATAAAATATTTTGTATTCCAGACATACAGAATTATTAAACAACATACATAATAAGTTTACTTAATACAAAAAGGAACCAAGCTGTTTACGATTGCTGTAAAATTCAGCCCTAGATTAAACTACAGAACTGAGGCTGCCATCACATGAACAAATATTTGGACAAATGTTTGACTCAATATAATTTTGTATATTTCTAGGCTATTCAATAACTATGATCAAATACTATACAAAGTAGGTAGTATTATGGCAGCCTTAAGTTTTAAAATACAAAAACAATGGCTTGATTTTAAAATATAGCAAGTGGCATCAGCACACAAATTCATATTTTTGTTGACTTATCGTAAACATTCCCTTTGAGACTACTTAATTATCATGTAGATATAATAACATGATACCACTAAGTTAAAGTCAAAGATCATTAAATCTTTGGCAGCTTTTCATTCATACACTTTGAATAAAAATATGTATTTTAACATTAATAGTTTACAATTGTTTACATAAAAAGAAAGAAATATGGAAGTATTTTTTTTGCTTAAATTAAGATTTAAAAAGTGATAAAAACATAGGTACTTTATTAAGATAAAACCTGTTCTTAAAAATAAATAACAACAATTAAAATAAAATTACTACCATCTTGATTTTGAACTTTCTGTAATTAGTCTAAGAAATTATTGAAACTTATAGGTACAAAATTGATAATGATCAGTCCTATATAAAATTCATTGTTTTAGTTGATGACGACTGATTTAAGTTAGAAAAATATAATTAATTTTTATTCTAAATAAATAGTTGAATTCACATTTTTATTTTATGCCTAAACTAGACAGACTGCACTATGTGTACTAAACAGTTGATAAACATATCACGTTTATCATGATTTCATACATAATTCCCAGTTTTATATATAACATATTATTGCAACTTATTTAAAATAAAATCTAATTTATTCAACAAGCAAATAACAATTCAAAACCAAGAGGTAGATTAGACAAAATCAGGAATGGCTGTAACATATCATTTTCAAAACTGCAACTTAACAATAAAAATATACTATAGACAATAGCCAATGTAAACAATAACTTTACGAATGCATATAAGTAATTAAATAAAACTTAATTGTCGCGTTTGTTAAAACCTGACATTTGTGAATTAATTAAGACTATTCACCAGCATCTCGTAGAATCGGTTTAGCGCTGTTGTGAATTATAGGTACCTATAGCATGGGACAAACGATCAAATAAAAAGTAAAGATGGAGAGCTGCGAAGGATAAACTGCAGCCAGAACAACTTTTTTTTTTTCGTACGTATTGCTTCAATTGACGAACTAATTCTAACTGAGCGGTGTGGGTTGAGTAGTTTGCGTGCGAGCTAAATGCACAGAGCGTGGAGTAGTTTTTCTGGCTTCAGTTTATCCTTCACAGAGCTCCATCTTTACTTTTTATTTGATCTGAGCACAAATGTGAGAGAAATGTATACCGAAAAAGCTGCAGTGATCTATTACCTATTTTACACATGTGTCCAGCTTTTCACAAATGTAAACTAGCTGCCCATGACAGACCATAACATAGAAGAACTGTGAAAATGACAGTCAAGCATAGATGCAAAACATGGATTTTCGATTTACTAGCATATAGTTAGGGTCCAGAACCCTTATATTCGCTCGCGTATACTTGCAAGTGCACATTTCTGTCACAACATGTCATGCTTCTTCATGTGTTCCCCAGCTCTTCAATTTAAGCATAAGACAAATGAAATTAAAAAATGGACTCAATTATCAAAGTTAATTCTTAAAATTTAGTTATGATTGGACCTTATGCACCAGTATTTTTTATTGCACACTCACAACAATGAATGAAGGTGAGCACATTTAAACACCCCAGAAAATCTTATTCCTTATTACAAGATACAGTAGTACCTAACTAAAGAATGCTATAATTCATTATTCTACTAAACTTTACAGTCCATTTTGTGTATTCAATGTTAGTTTGCTAAAATATTTTTTTTCCTGTATCAAAATTTATAAAAGGATAACTATAAATTATACATGTTTGTATAGCTATACCGAATCCAAGGGAACTCGAAAAGTTCATTCAATAACATTATTTTGACTTCAAAATGTTACATGGCTACCATATTTCTTTTGCGTGAAGTGGCAAGGCTCTAACTTAAAACGTACAAATCAAAATTGTTATTTGTGATTTGAGTTTTCAAATGCATCATCATCATCATTAACCCGTAACAACCCACTGTTGAGCTAAAGGTATTTTCGCACATATGAGGACGTATGGACTATAATCTCACACGCGAGCCCACCGCGGATTTGAAATGCAACTTAATAATAATAAGCGGGTGCCCAGCCACGTTGTCCGCGGCGATTCTGTTATTACCGTTCTCGAAATTTCGAAAAATCCTTCCTTAGCTGATGCCTACACTCCCTAGGGACCTACATAAAAAATTTCAAGTTCCTAGACTCAGTCATTTGGGCCGTGCATGATAGATGAGTCAGTCAATCAGTTTCCTTTTATATACAGACTGATTTACACAAAATGTTCTGTAATACGGATTCCATAAAAGAAGTCTCCATATTCAGAAATTGATGTCATTATTTACAACTTAAAATCCATAAAATCTACCAAAGTCCAGACTAATAATTGCGTGCAACTTAAAAACAAATGACATCACCAGTCTTGAACCAACTTTTTCTTATTAATGAGTTATTGTTACGTAGAACTTCTTGTATGGAATCATTAATATATATTTTTGTGCATACAATCAATTCATGGAAATATCACATTGGTTGAATAAATTCGGCAGCATACCTTTACGATCACAAGTTTATGAGAACACATTGATGGGCCGAGGCGACATCTTTGAGAGGTTGTGTGTGGGACTGGCTAGAGGGTCTTGAACATGAGATTCATTTCTTTTTGCTTCTATGGTAGCCTGTTTCACAGCCTCTTTGTATGGACCCCTCTTTTTCTTGTTGAAACGTAACTGGAAAAGAAAATATGGTGATTAAATTTGGTCCATAGTTGGAAAGAGTTTATGGAAACAATGGACTGATTCTGCAGACCAGCTAAAATTTTTAATTTTAAGTTAGCCTATCCTTCTCCATAGAATACTGAAGAAGGACAGAAACAAACCATAGATTATAGAGTAATGTCAATCATCTAAAAACCAACTAATTTGAACCTTATGAACGTGCTTATCTGTCACTTTTATCCATGATCTTGTTACATCGTCGCTAAAATTGCCAAACACGCCTTAGTTGACAGGACTAATTTTAATTTGACAGGACTAAATATCTCTCGTCTCTTTTTTTTTCTACGAGAAAGAAAGTGATAGGACTAAACTAAATTTAGTCGCTGTAAAGCAGAATCGGGGCCAATATATGAAGTAGTCACTTATATAAATGACTATGAGTTAAAACTCGTATATAGGATGGCCAATTTCAAGATGTCCCTAAGTCCACTTAGGGACTTTATGTACTGTCAACACCATAATAAATAACAGCTCATTGTCTATGGTTCTGTCTATTTGAAACATTTGTAACAAGTTCCTAAGTGGTAGTTTTAAAATATATTTTATGCCCTAAGTCCACGTGATTCAGTTCAAGAAGTCCCTAAGTCCTTTTTCACTGTCACACCATGTCATGAAAAAATAACGCTCTTTACTTTTTTTAACAGTGTTTTTTCTATTTTTCGGGGTGTTTTGTTGCTGTACTGTGAAAATATACCTACTGTGAAATATTAAAATGGAGTTTGAAGACAAGCTGGATAAGTAAGTCTAAGTACTCTCAGAAAACCTAAGTCCAACTCCCAGTTTATGAATGTTACTAAGTCCAGTATAAAATCCCTAAGTCCAGTATAAAAAGCCCTAAGTCCAAGATTTTTATGACCTAAGTCCATGAAACTTATTACGATTTTCTTAAACAAAATTAAAAAATATATATTTAATTTTAAATGTATACGAAAAAGACCTTACGGAAAACATTTTGGTGTCACAGATATATTTTTATTCCTTAAGGTAGCATTTCAAAAGCAAAATTAAAAACTATCTTAGCATTTTCTCAAAAGTGTAAATACGGACTTAGGGACATCTTGAAATGGGCCATCCTTTATTTATTTATTGATTTAGAATGTTTGTAAAGGTCACACAAAATTGAGGACTGTTTCAATAGAAAAACACATGTCTATGTCCTTTACGCGAGGTCTACCTAATTCGTAAATAGACTAATTTGCGTCCCACTGTGTGGCTAGACCTTATTTAGTAAAAACACTAATATTATAAAGAGGAAATATTTGTATATTTGTATGTTTGTAACTAATAAACTTAAAAACTACTGGACCGATTTTAAAAATTCTTTCACTGATGGAAAGCTACAATATCCCTGAGTAACACAGGCTATATTTTATCCCCGTATTCCCATGGGAACGTGAACTACGTGGGTGCTACAGATAGTTAGTAATATAATAATTAAATGTACCTATACAATTTCACCTTTCTGTTAAGATATGATTTGCCCCTTATTTATTTTAGCCGTTCAAAACCACTGTGAGAAAACAATAAAAGATCAGTAGACTAATAAAAGTATGAGCCAAGTCCAAATATTATTGAAATAAAGTCCCCACTCAGACAATTGTAAATTAATCTGTTAATTGTTGTGCAGTTAACTGTGCTAACCGATTTGATGATTCATGGCTATAACATAATATTAATAATAAATACCTTATAGTCTTCTAGAAAAGGACTCAAGCTGTCACATGGCATTTGGGATGAAGTCGTAGAAGCGTACCAGGCTACATGTGCTCTGGATGTTGGTGTAACACTAAGAACCCTCCCAGGCCACCAAGGGAACCCAACCACCTTCCCCCAAACTATATCACCTGGTGAAACACGCAGCAATCTTCCTCCAACACCTTCTGTTGCGTTCGCAGGGAACTCTGGCACCATATCCCCTTCCCATTCCTCGGATCCACTGTCCTGCTCACTTCTACGTTCATACGAGTTACTACTCAAACGTCGCAGGCTAATTGACAGTTTCTGTTTCAAAAAATGCTCTTTGATACCACTAAAATAGTCAATTGACTCTCCATCTGCACATTTACTCGTGTTTTCATCACGTTTTTTCTGTACTTTACTCCTCTTTTTGTGTTTCACCTTATGTTTGTGTTTCTTTTCTAGAGGATCTATTGGTGGGCTGTTTGAAACATTATTGCGTGGGGATAGAGCACCAATATGTTTTGGTGACTGGCCAGTCCACTCCTTTTCTTTGTCTATGGCATTATTTTTCTTTGCTTGCTTCTTTGCTTTTTTCAACGCCTTTTTGGCAGCCTTTAGTTCTGCTGGCTTAGAGATATCACAAGAGACACCAGAGTCTTCATTAAAATCGCCGGTCAAAGGTGGTATTTTCACAACAGTGCCCTCGCCCGCCCCAAAACATATTTTCAAGGTCCTTGCACTTTGAAACATGGAGCTAAAAGACGTGTCTTCTTTAGGGCCTTGTTTATCACAGTCATTGTCATCAGATACACTGACAAAAGCCATCTCTTGGGTCCTCGTTCCATCACTATCACTAAACTTTTCACTCTTTACATTTTTTATTGATTTCTCACTAGCCTTATTGGAATTCTTGGTGCCTCCTTTTATAGCACTGGTGATTTCATTTGGTTGAAGCCTTGACAGTTTGGGGATGAGCATACTGCCCATTAGGTATTTCTTCTCGACACTCGATGACTCAGAGCCGTACTGAGTATCGTCATCGGAAGCGTATTTACGCTTTTTCGACACGTCCACGTTTTCATTGTTCTCATTACAGATCCCTTTGCAATTTGAACACAGGACTTTTCGAGGTCTTAAGCGTACCGTCATCTTCTGCCTCGGCTGTGGCTTGCCCTTGGGCCCAGGTTTTTTTGCCTTCTGCGTGTTTTCACTCGCGTACTGTGGCTCTTGGTAGGTGAATCTTTGACTAACGGAATGTAGCTTATCATCACGAATATCGGTGGTCACAGTCTGTTTAGAGAATGCTGGATGGAGGCTATACACCCCAAAAGGCAAATTACTGGAAAAGAACGGACAGATAAGCGAAAATAAGAGAAATTATTACCACTAATCGATAAAAGTTTCTGTTGAAATAATCTTTTTACCAACCCTTTGTTAGAGTCCAAAAGCACACCTTGAAACTTTTTATCCTCACTTGTGTACGATACAATCAGTAAATCAGCTAGAGCTTCATCCACATTCACTAAAATCTGAGAATCCTTTTGAATCGTCATATCGGCTGTTGCAGCGACAGCCGCCATATTCTTTTCTTGGTGAATCATAGATAATTCAGTTTTTTTTGTCTGGTGTACAACCTCTTTGCAAAAGCATGATCTAAATTCTAAATCCAGATTTAGATAAAGATTGTAGGCTACCTACTTAGTTTTTGAAAGAGGGTAGGTAAGTACAAAATAGAAATATAGTACTCACAATGCAAATGTTGGTGTAATGAATTTGAAAACATAAACAAAGCAAATCGGTTAAAATCAGCTGTCATATAATTTTGACAGTTCCAGTCGCTTTCGATATTTGACATTGACACATTCAATTCCGATCGATCGGTAACCGGTTGGCCGGAGCATTTGTGTGGAGGTAATAATAAATAAAATAAGTTAGGTATTTGCTTAAATTGTGGAGAATAAAACGAAATCCAAAAGGTAAGTGTATCCATAATTTTGTTAAATAGCTAATATTACTAATGGTCTGTGAAGCTAGACAAATTAAAAACTTACATAACTTGTTGATGAGACAGAATCACAACAGCCTCCTATAGTCAAGGTCCTACAATAGCTATTTGTCTTCAACAATATGTAACAGCTCAGTTCCAAAAGGTTCAATTCTCAGCAATCTCTGTACCAACCAAAAATTTAAACTAGTCAGAATAATAATAAATCCATCCACTTACTTACATCCTCCTCCAAAAAGCTGTCGTTCTAAATACTTGCAGAATTGTTCGCAAGTTTCTTTCATTAGATAATTACAATATCTCATCCAACTCAAACACACATTCCCCATCCACTCACTCTCTGCACCCAACACTTATCCATAATTGATGATCTATTTTTGTTTGGCTTTGGCCCGCAAAAATGGCATCCCCCCATCAATGGGAGAAATGAAAATTTACTTAAAATAAAAATAATAATAATAAATTTATTGTTCATAAGTAGCCTAGTACAATTGTAAAAGGTTATTAGGTAAATTATAATTAGTTATTAAAGGCAGAGTGCATATTAAGTAACAGCCGATATCTAGAATAGGATATCCTGAGCTCTAGATATCGGCTACAAATTAAAGGTACATGTAAATACATGTACGTATGAGGGTACAACAGTGCTTTTGAAATCAAAATTTGACTTAACCCTTATGACAAATAGTTTTAGTTAGGTAGATATAATAAAATTAGAAAATTTAAAAAATTAAAATTAATTATAATAAAATTATGCCTGTTGTGTATGTGTGTGCGTATGGGGTGTTTGAGAGGGTGTGTTTGTATGTGAGAGAATGTGTTCGTGTGAGTGTGTGCGCTTTTGTAACTTGTGTTTTAAGCTGGAGACTGCAGCTGAGTTTCAGTTTCTTCATAATTAAGACTCCGTAACCAAGTTTATACAGATTTCTTGCATTCATTTTTATGAAGATAATGTATAGACATTTTACGTTGTAGAGTGTTAAACAAATCATAGAATGTCATCGTAGGGTCGTGGCTGAAAAGAGGAAGTCTGTGAAGTAGAGACATTATCCGCTATAAGTTATAACTCCCCCTTTGCGGTGAACTCTCATAAGATTAAGTAAGTTACAACTTTTTTAAAAAGACCCTTAGCCCAGCATGGTTTATGATGAAGTCTTGACAAAATATTAAGGTTTATATTCTCTAACAATATGACAATCTATCAGTCACCTGTATTTGATACCATGTTTTATGCAAATAAACTTTTTTTCTTTCTACAGGCACAATGGATTCTCACAAAAGGATAGACATCACACAGCCACTTTGGGACCAAAGTACTTTCATTGGGAGATTCAAGCATTTTGCGTTCATCTCTAACCCACTACTTTCTCTAGCACCAGAGAAAGAACTCTATGCTGCTAAGGATCTGTACTTAAAATATAAGTGAGTCATATTTATTATGTACTCATATAAATAAATTTTGGGACAATTCACACATGGTTATTTAGTCTACTCACAAACTAGTAAACTTTAGAGCCTGTACTATGTACATTAAACAACTGATAAATGTAACCCTAAAATATTATAAAAGCGAAAGTTTGTGAGTATGGAATGGATGAATGGATATTTGTTGCACTTTCATGCAAAAAACTACTGAACGGTTTTTGATGAAACTGTATTGTTATACATTAGAATAACACATAGGCTATATTTTTTCCCGGTATTCCCACAGGAACAGGAACTATGTGGGTAGTCAGAAACTATTTTATGATTTATTATTATTATTAAGAGAGTCAGAAGTATTCTATTTCTAGGAGCACAAACTTTTCACTAGTGTATTTCCCCGCAAACATGGCAGATAGTAAGAAACATTCTTTATATTTGATAATATACAATTTTTTTTTATTTCAGAGAAGGCAAAGAACCAAAAGATGCAAAAATGGAGGACATAATCAGAGCGAAGCAGCTGTATGAGTCAGCGTTTCATCCGGACTCTGGAGAACTGCAAAACGTGTTTGGCCGCATGTCCTTCCAGATGCCAGGAGGGTGTATCATCACTGGCGCTATGCTGCAGTGGTACAGGTTTGTTTATTTTATTCGACACTAGCGACCCGCCCGGCTTCGCACGGGTGCAATGCTGATACTAAAACCGTCCTCTTGAATCAATTTATTAAAAAAAACCGCATAAGAATCCGTTGTGTAGTTTTAAAGTTCTAAGCATACATAGGGACAGACAGACAGGAAGCGACTTTGTTTTATACTATGTAGTGATAGTAATTTGTATTAGGCAGTAGCTGTTTCGCTCGATTTCACCCGCGTATGTCCCGTTCCCGTGGGAAAATTGTAGCCCATGTTACTCCCACAAAAATAAGCTTTCCATTGGTAAAATAATTTTTAAAATCGGTTCAGTAGTTATTGAGTTTATTCGTTACAAACATACAAATCTTTCCTCTTTTTAATATTAGTGTGTTGTATAATTTGGCAGTATAACTTCTATGGTTACTTTATTTAAAATATTTTTCTTTCAAAGTTTTTTTCCTAAACTGGTTTTTAGTTTAAATGATACTAACAATACCTCATTTGAACTACATATCTTTAAAAAAAACCTATGCCACAGAATATGTAATAGTACTAACGCCTAGAAATATAAGGTATTTCGTTCACTATTTAATATGTGTTATTTTATTACATAACTGCTCACTACTTGTATTTACGCAAATAGCTTGACTGTCTTAAATGTTACAAGGTTAGCTGCCAGTTTTAAATGGCCTCAGTTATTGTAAAAATCTATAATGAGCAGCGTCATCAGCTGTGTGGTATGCAAAAATGAATAATACATTGTAATTATTGCAAACAATATCCTGGAACTATTAGTCATTTTAAATTTAAAAAACGCTATCAGAAATGAACAAAGTTTTTTAACAAAATAAAGTGTTTTCATTAGCGGTTTTATTTATTTACTATGTGGTATTCTAACAGTGGGTGAATTAATGCGTTAGTAAAACTTGTTCCTCAGGAGGTAGATACACTCTACAACCAGTCACAGTAACAAAAAAAAACTTACGCTTTTAATCCCCGAGGGGGGAAGGCAGAGGTATTCCGTTTCTGGATATACCCACTCGCGAGATATTCTTTGGACCCCAAATCGTGAAAGGTGGTGAGCCCATCGCCGGACCGGGTCTTTTACACATGCCTCTGAATTAATTCTGGGACCTGCGGGTTTCCTCACGGTTTTTTTCTTCACTGTCGAGCTAAGTAAATATGTACAGTCAAGAGCACGTAGAGCTTGACACATTAAACTTTGTAAAGTTCTTATTACAATCGCGTTAGAGGTCAGATTCGCACTACAAGTGTAAAGCTTCATGTGCTCTTGACTGTATTGAAAAACTCATATGTATATCCCAGGATTCGAACACGAGCTTCTCTGATTATCATCGTGTGAAGCAGGCTCCTTAACCGTAAAGGTAGAGGGAGAGAGGTCGATCGCATTGACTTGTCATACATTGAAATGACAGTGACATGAAAATGACAGTGGTCGGCCGCACGCGTCTGTCGCCGACTTCGGAAATGGCGCCATTAATTTTCATACGTTGACTATTGTTGCATCGCGCGTCTGTCGCACGCAATCGATCGCGCACGATCGGCCGCAACCCACGGAAGTCGACCTTTAAGCTATCACTGCTACAATTACTCTGTAAACTCATTTTACTCCCAGAACAGCAACAGCAGTGGTATTCTGGCAGTGGGTGAACCAGTCGTTCAATGCGTTAGTGAACTACACGAACCGGAATGCGAATTCGCCGTTGACGACAACACAAATGGGCGTGGCTTACGTGTCCGCTACCACTGCTGCGATGTCCACTGCGCTAGTGTTCAAATTTGTCATTCAGAAACGGACTACGAATCCCATTCTGGCGGTGAGTTGTACATTATCATCGTTAACCTTTAACCACAGTGTCACAGTATTAACCGTAATAACCCACTGCTGAACTATGCACTGTTTCCTCTGAACTGTGCACATATGAGAAAGTGTGAGATACGAGTAGGTATAATCGTCCACGGGGATTTTTGGAAATTCTCACGGGAACGGGAATAAACCGGATCCGCGCGGGCAACGCCGCTGGGTCATCAATCAGTCAGCCAGTCAGTTTCTTCTTTTACATATAATACCTAGTATTTTGTGTATTTAGAAATATAGCAGTCACATTTTGGCTGCTGGCTTCCGAAATGTAACAAGTGATTTAATTTTTACGCTTACTGTTTTTTTTCCAGCGGTTTGTTCCGTTCGTAGCGGTAGCATCAGCTAATTGGGTCAACATCCCACTTATGAGGCAGAATGAATTCACATATGGTGAGGCCAGTTTTATGAGATTATTTAAAAGATAAAAATTCAGACTCTGACCAGTGATAAACGAAGTTGAAAGTATTCCTGGTCAGAACATGTACAGTGAAGCTTGACACATTAGACTTTGTAACGTTCTTATTACAATCGCCTTAGAGGTCAGACTCGCACTACAAGTGTATTACTTCATGTGCACTTGACTGTACCATTGAGTTTTTGAGTTTTTAAAATCTTTAATCATTAGCTCGACAGTGAAGGGAAACATCGTGAGGATTGTAAAAAGATGATAAATTAACAAAAAAGAAGACCTCAAAGTTTAAAACACCGATCTAAATTGTTATTTTATTCTGACCTTTTCTGTCCTATATTATTTTATTAGTAGCATTTAAATTCGAATTCTTTTCATTCACAGGTCTTGATGTGACGGATGAAAATGGAAAAATCATAGGAAAATCACAGATTGCCCCCGTCAAAGGAATATCGCAAGTTGTCACTTCAAGGTAAAAAACATATTTTAGCATGCTATAAATATGGTTTATGATGATACGTCATCAATCCGTAATAGCCCACAGCTGAGCTAAGGGTCTTTATTCACGTGAAAGGATGGGCCATAATCTCCCACGCAAGCCCACCGAGGATTGGGAGATGGTGTTAGGCTAGTGGCCGCCTTACTGTCAGAATTTTTCAAGCCACCCAAGGGTAACTGACATGGTTTAACGCGCTTCCGAAACACGGAGATGATTTAGAGCGACTAGGCGGTTAACCATTCACTGACTAACAGCCTAACATTGCTTAACCAGTGTGATCATTAGAAACATATTGGTATCGCAGGGCGTCGAGCTCTTCGATGATGATCTTAATTATGATGGTGTCAAAAGTCAAACTAATTTATTTTCTGTAGGTATAGAAAATTACACTTAGAAAAGTCAATAGTCTAATAACAAGGCACTCTAAACTCGTGTATGAAGATTGGCTAAATGTGAACAGCAGCCCATCTCCAACGACGAGTTGCTGGTTCCGAATGCAGTGCCCCGAGAAGAGCCAGCAAGAAACTCAAGAGCAGCTCATTTTAATCTCATTTGATGAGTGATGACATGAATTACGCACGTTTGTTATCAGGATAATAATGTGTTCGCCTGGTATGCTCCTTCTGCCATTCATCATGGAGCGGCTGGAGACCAGGCGTTGGATGCAGCGCATCAAATGGGCTCACGCGGGCATACAGACCGCCATTGTCGGCATGTTGTAAGTACCTTTCATTCCTTTTGAATCTTATCTTAATCACATAGAGTTCAATTTATGGTGGCAACTATTATATCCGGCTCGAAGGACCATAAAGCATGTACAGTCCTTGATGTCAACCGTACAGCCTAACTTGTAGTGATAACTTGCTATGGCTTAATTACTTGATAATAACTTGTTTTTGTCGATAAAATGGGTCGAAATGAGTACACGCGGCAAGCGTTGAGCGTCTACATACTACAACTAGTCTTTTATTTACAACAGTGTAAAATTCTGCGTGAACAATATATTTTATTTCGGACACTAAACACATCAATAGTGTTAGTAATAGGTACAAAATAAAAACTTACGAGCTAATTTTAGTAAAATAGTTATTAAGTAGTCAAGTTTAGAGGACTCTTTTGTGGAGGTCCATCCAGATATTTAGCAGGGTATTATCTCTCTAATGGTTTTTGTGTCAATTTAATACACGAATATTACATTTATTATAATAATTTATGTAATGTAATATTGAGTAAAATTATATGCTGACTAAGTTTGAATGTTATATTTTTCCAGCCTAACATTCATGGTGCCCACTGCTTGCGCGATATTCCCGCAACGATGGTGAGTTGAGCATTTATCCATAGTATTTATGTTATGTACAATAACAATTAACAACGTACAACAATATACGATTCCAATACAACATTCTTCGTCAAATCTTACAACACAATCATCAATAAATTGATAAATACATCGGTTTTCCCTAACAAAACAACATAATCAAATCTAAAAACTCATTTACAACAAACTTCGTTAATCTTTAGAAAAAATTAAACTAGTGACAACAATTGTTAAATCTTAGAAGATATTTACAACACATTCAGAGTATTCACAACATACTTACTCGAATCTTAGAACACAATCAAACCATCCACAACAAATTTCGTCAAATCTTAAAAAAAGAAAAACTTTTAAATTTTTCAAATCTTAGACGATAGAACACAATCAAAGTTAATACTTCGTATTTTTTTTCAACAAAAACAACTCATAACATACTTTGTCAATGGAATAATCCGCCTATCCTCTATGTTTATTAATGTTTTTCTTTTCTATTTCCAGCAAATTGTCAATAGACACAATCAAGCGCTTCGAGAAAGAGAATTATGAAGAAATACTGAAGAACACTGGGGGGAAACCACCGCAGTATGTTTACTTCAACAAAGGACTTTAATTTATTTATGTAGAATAAGAGTACAATAATAGTTATTATGCAAACCAACTAAGAATAGGACTGCCAAAACCCCATTTCATCAGTGAAGTGTAGTGTGCAAAAAACTTACATTTCATCTCTTCGGGCGGAAAGCAGCAAATTTCGGCCTGCTAAACAAAGTTGCCGCTTTCCACCTCCGTCGGTAAAAAAGTATACACACCTCGGGAAGTAAATAAGAAACCCCCGTTTGAGACATTTCTTAGTTTACTTCCCTAGGTGTGTAATATATACTATTTCGTTACGGTACGGTTACGCTTTTATTTGTAAAAAAAAATATGCTGGCCATCATGTGAAATTGGCAGTAAGTCTCGCATAGTACTTCGTAGTAACGATAGCTAAATTTGAAAACTCAACGAAACAATTTCTTATACTTAGGTACCTTTACCTAGGTATTTAAAAATTGTTTTGTTGTTTAGAATATTCGTTTATTGTACTTAAGATCAATTTTATTTATTCGACCAACTTAGAATAACCATAATTATTTCGAAATCGTATACTGTAAGGTTGGAACTTGCTATTATATTTGTCTTTCTTTGTTGGTCGAACTCACCTTTGTATTTTATATTTGTTTTGGTTTTTAATCGACTTGAAAAAAGGAGGAGGTTCTCAATTCAACTGTATGTTTAAATTCCCATTTAAGTTTTATCGAAATCGGTGGAGCGGTTAACAAAAACAAGTCGACAGTTTGTATACGTCGATGATATTTTTAGTGCTATTCGTTATAGTCGGTTTTTTACTCTTTGTTACAAACATATCATATTTTAAAATTAGAATGCAGCTTTTTTTTTAAATGTCATTTATGCGTATTAAGAAAAACTAATCAGAGTTAGATATATTAGGAGTATTTACTTATATTAGATATATTTTGTAAGATATCTCAATCGAATTGTTATAGATCTGCTTTTTAATATTTTTTTTATTATTATATTTTCATTTCACATTCCAAACGGTAAATGTAAGAACACTGCTTTTATTATTTGCTTTTAAGTTCATCCAATGCTGAGTATTATTTTAACAAGACAGGATGTATTGCGTTTTTTATAACTTTTACTTTATTTTTTCTAGTCTATAGGTCTCACTAACTAAAAAATATAATTAGGTTCCTATAAAAAAAATAGTTAAATTTACTGTTATGTCAATTATTGTACCGTCACACTTTTATGTTCTTATAAAAATGCACACTTCATATTATGGAAGCTACACCAAAATTTCAATACAATGTTTTTTTTGTTGACTCTTTAGGTACTTTACAATCAGTGTTTTTTAACTGTTCAATACTCGCTGCAGTAAAAAGAAAAACCTAGCGACTTGAAAAAAAAATTGGACCATGAAAAACAACCACAAAAGTTTTTTTTATAGTGTAATAGTCCTTCAGGGTTAAATGTGTAAAACTGATTTTAGATTGCATAGCTTACCTCGGGGTGTGGCCTGCTCTGATATTAAGCTCGTATGTTCTGAATCCATTCATAATATATAAATTATACGACTTATGGTCTTATGAAGACTTATATACTTTGTTACTTAATTAGATCGAGATATTGTATTCGAATATTTTGATTCAACGTTTAGAAAGTTGTGATGGTGAATAGTAGTTATGTTTTGTTGCATTGCAAATCTGAGACAATAAATACTTAGAATCTGATTATTTTTATTATTTAATAACGCTGGATTTCTAATATACCTTCATGGAAAGTAATGACATTAGGTACATTATACAAAGAATGCCGCACCTATATAACAGTCTGAGAATACTCTTTTGTTGACAAAATAATAGTATTTATTAGTATTATTCTGATAATGTCATATTAGATAAGGCTGTCTTTTCAGAGATGTCATAAAACCGACTGTACTTATTGCCTCTTTATTGGTCGGATTATCGGATAGTACCTTTGAGTATTTAAACCAACAGTACTTCGTTCAGTAAGTTTGGGTGAGGGTACTATAGGTATATACCAACTATATCTCTCTAGGGTCGAGGGTCCCGCTGCGTAGAACTACTATCAGCAAACGCTAAGCCTGATACATTTGGAAGAATTGTCGCTTGTAAGCTCCAATTTTATTACCCCAACCCAATTCGAGTTACACAATGAGAAACCAGTAAAACCATCTTTTTTTCTATTCCGATCCATTCATCGAAACTAAATGGTCATAAACATGAAAGAAAAACTTTTTTGTAATTGTCATTGTTACTATAACTCGCCACGGGGTGGGTAAAGATAGCTGCTCGCTAAAATGACACTTAGTGTATCAGGCAGAACTTTTTTCGATAGTACATCATAAATAGGTAGTGTAAATAGCAGGTTTCGCGTTTTGTATGTACTTACCTACATTTCGAGAGATGCATATTTTGCATGTTTACATTATGTTCCGAAGTGGTATAAAGTGATCTATTTAACGGGCCTGTTGGCTCAGTTGGTAGTGACCCTGCCTTCTGAGTCGTAGGTCGCGGGTTCGATCCCAGCTCGGGGCCAACATTTGTGTGCAACATGTCTGTTGGCTTCGTGTCTTGTTAGTTAATATTTATTTAAGTATGTTTATCAGTTGTGCAGTACCCATAGTACAGGGTCAGTTATAAGCTTGTTATAAGCTGTCTGAAGAATAACACTCGTCACCTTTCCTTTCTATTGTATCAGACAGTATCTTCTCCAGATAAGTTTTATCTGACGATTAAACAATCAGTCCTTAATAAAATGCGAAACAAGGTATGAGTGTTGGTTTGTTCTTCTTTTACTCGACGCAATAAATTTCTTGCATAGAGATAGTTAGAAGATCGGAAAGTGACTAAGTAAAGTTACTTTCATCCCAGATCACGAATGGATTTGGCCCTAAAAGCTATGTAGTAATTATTTAAAAAAATGAATAAAACCAGATCTTGTTAATAAGAATAATATATTTACTTATTATTCGTATAGATATAAAGAATAGCTCCGAACTTTCGTTCGCTAACATACAGCAATAGATTAATATAAATAACATGCGCCTAATGTACAAAATAGTGTATGATACAGTACCTAAATAAGGCACCAGAAAATTTCTACGTTGAGTATATCCACTTCAGTTCTACAGGGTGACACGAAATTTCGACAAATTGAAGAGGTAACAAACGAAATTATTTACCTTTCCACCAGCCAGCTAAGTGAAATACAAAAACACGTTTCTTGTATGGAGTCCCCTTTAGATTTTTAACTTTTTTGTTTATATGTACCTATCCTACTTTGCTGCCAAATTAAAAAATATATATAGTTATGTTTTGACCTATTACAGTTCAACGATACAGCCCTACAGACAAACGGACTGACACAGGAGTCTTATTTGGCACCCTTCGTGTAAGAATGGGGTGAAATTTTGTAAATATTTTGAAAGTTTCGTGCTTACATATTAAGATTTCGTATTACAGCATTTTATAATACTAAAATTAAATCAGTAATATTGTAAAATCAAAATATATGCACGATTGTCCCAAAAAGTTGTCAAATTTTTTTTTCACCCTACTTATTGGCACCTAAAATTCAATAAATTCTTTTTAATTTATTTAATAATTATGCATTTGGCAATAATTTTAAACCCACCGGTTAACTGCTATTTACAAAATTTTTGTTAAAAAAATACAGAAAATATATATTTATTTAAATCTGATTGTTAGTTACATATTTATTAGTACAAGTACATTATTTGTCTCATTTTACAGTGACTTACTATTTCTGTCTCGTAATCTATAGTATAATATAATTAAGAACTATAATATAATCAAGTCTTTCAGGTGCCTAACTAAACTAGGATCTTAGAAATAAGGTAGGTGCCTGGATAGTCATGTGAAACATCTACAAGATGGAGCGTTATTTTCGTTTACTGTTTGAAAAGAACTTTATTATTTAAAACTTTGAAACATATTTTAAAATCTGCCCCACCTGATGTATCTGCCTAGTGCCTATTTAGTTAGATATTTAAACAATTGAGCCAAGTTTCGTGCAACAAAACATAAGGCTAACTTCGTGATTAAATAGAAATACTGTACAAGGTCCATAAAATATTAAAAACTTAGGGCTTTTTCAGTACCTATCCAAGCGAAAATTTATAAAATTTTCCTCTATTGACAATATTATCAAAATACGAAAAAAATATTTAACCCTCAATTCAAAAAACTTGGAGTTTACCAAAGTTCTCTGTATGATAAACAAAATAAGGTTTAAAATTCCACTATCCATCTTGCAAAACAGACACACCAGGCACCTTAGAGCATAATTTACAAATATCAATAAACATTGGCTTTCTCGAGCAACACAGAAGCGTCACACATCGCTTTCGCGGTAGAACGCACCAGAAACAGCAAATGCAGTTGCTCGAACACGTTCAATTGTACCCTTGTCCTGACTAAGCCGTGAAGCACGGTCGCCCTTTCCAAATCCAACCATCTTTGTAAGGATAGCTCTCGGTCTTCAACTGGCACTCCCTGGACCACGTCTAAAGGTCCCCATAGCATGAACTCGAGGACTGACTTAGCCTGGTTCAAGGATATAGCCCGTTCCTCGTGGAGAACTTCTTTCAGGAGTGGCGTCAGCTTCTCGCCAGGTAGCAAGATCTCCAAGGCTTTGATTGCACATTTGCACAGAGAATTGAGATGTTCGTCGTCGGCCGATTTGTTGCAGTTGGTTTCTTCGCTCAATCTGGAAAATAGATTTTTGGGTCAATTATTTTGTTTTAAAATTTACGTAGTTATCTTCTGGCGTTGGTAATATGTAATTACCTTCCTATCGCAGAGATTTTTGGTACCTATCTTAGATGTCATTTATGTATTATGTAATAATTAATAATTATCATTTAGTAACATTTTAGATTGAGAAAAATATTCATTAGGAACTTTAAGTTGTTCATGAACATTTTAATTTTACTTTTTTAAGCTGTTTTCTAAATATTATCTAATGCTAACATTCAAGATATTAGTAAGACGGTCGGTGTTTAAAGATAGATAGGTACTGGTGTCTCTTTTTTAACAAAATATAGTATTAATCTGTAAGGAACCGCGGGTTCCAATTGGAAACGAGACACAATTAAAAATCTATTGTGTCTCGGATGCTTGGTCTTAGAGGTAAGACACCACATAATTTTAACACCATTCTGTGGTAGAGGAATAGGAATCTCGTATCTCTCTGTTGTGTTCCTCCAAAAATTTGGAAATCTATTTGTAAGAGATTCTAACAGACTCGAATACATTGTTATTTAGCGATAGCCAAGAGTTATTACTCTCGATTCGAGAAACATCTATAATTTACAAAGTAAAAGAACTTACCCTTGCAATATGCACAGCCTCCCGTAACTGTTCGTCTTTGGCGCCCACAAAGAATTCAGTCTATCATCAGGCGATGGTAGATTCAGGGTGCTACCATGCGACACTGGTGACTGAACCTCCTTCAAAGCTATAAACGAATTCAAGGTCTCAGGTATCTCTTCAACACCCCTTGCTTGAAGGCACTTCAGTCCGTTGATGAGCTGAAGCATCATGAATATGGCTTCGTGTATCTGTTCTGTTTGGACGAGCTGGTACTCTTTGGTGCTGAGGCCTTCGGTCGCGTGGAGGCTTTCGCCATAGCTATGGATGGTGTCCACTTGCGCGTGCGCTAAGACGACGATGGTGGCTGGAAGGTTGAAAGATGATGCGTCAGTATTGTTGAATGGTTCAAAAGTTTTCTTTGGGAGGTAAAAGGGACATAAATTTATGGAAAATTTTGTGTCATCGTAAGATCTATGAAATATCTTGAGAATCTCCTAAGCTTCAGCACATTGGATTCCATTGAAAAACGCGCTAAGAAGCTCATCGCCGATACAAAACTGGCTGAGGCTAGGCTGCAGAGCCTCCAGCACCGTCGCAAAGTAGCTTGCCTCTCGGTATTCTACAGGATTCATTTCGGTGAATGTGCGAAGTCACTTCATGACCTGATACCCCCCTCCCCATTCCATGAATGCTATAACCTGGGCCTCTTCAAGGCAAGAGTGAATAGGCATTATCTAGGCAAACATGCTCCATCGTCGTCTGCATCATCACTTTCCATCAGGTGAGATGGCAGACAAACAGTTTGCCTATTATTAATAAAAAAAAAAAAAAAACATATTTTCGTATTTATTTTCTAGATTTATTAGTTAGAGTCACCTAAGTCCCGTCAATTCTGTAAAGCGCTTTTAGGGGAAACAACACTTAAGTCAAAAACATTAATTAGAAAAACTGGCCAAGTAGGTACGTGTTGTTTTGGATCATACGTAGTTACCATAAAATTTTGAATTCAAATAACTTTTCGATGAAGACAAATATCTAACATCATGGTGGTCTTAAAATGTAGACACGGATGTTTTCAATTGATTTCATTAGCAGAGTTCAAAGTTGCACCAAATACCAACCTTGCACCAGATCATCTCCTTCCTCTCCAAAGTGCTGCAATGGCACCAGATCACAGAACTCCGTGATAGCGTTCAGACTCAGCGTCTGCGGCTGAACAGACTGCTGGCAGATCATCTGCGAAGCCATCTGCTCCTTATGCAGCATCAGGGTGACGTTCACTGGACCCTGGTTGGAGCTCCAAATGGCTGGGTAGAAGATTCGCTTGCCGGCTTTCACGAAGTTCTTGAGTGGCTGAACCGAGAAGTCGTTCCATCGGAGGTTAGTGCACGCTTT
Organism: Ethmia dodecea; assembly: GCA_963855545.1. Lineage (NCBI taxonomy): Eukaryota > Metazoa > Arthropoda > Insecta > Lepidoptera > Depressariidae > Ethmia > Ethmia dodecea. The sequence continues at coordinate 2,417,243 of OY979448.1, forward strand.
TAGACCTCGAAGTGAAGACTGCATCGTGGCACTTTGTTGTACCTGGTGGAGAAAGGGGTATAAATTTATAGGTGCTATTGAGAAAATCGGGAATTTGAACCAGGGAGTGAATAATATACAGGATACGCTGGTTTTTAACTTAAGGAAGATTCAGAGAGAATCAGTTTTAGTGACCATTATCCTGCAAAGTTTTATGACCCCTTGTGCAGGTAGATTCACGATGAATATACTAAGCAGCCCTTATACTTTTAGATTTGTAGTAATACCTATTATATATTCATGTAAGTAGGTATATCTTAATGTGCAAACAGTGGATCGTACAAACTGTACCCAGTATTTACGGAATCTATGAAGTACCGTAACTACATTTCTAGTTAATTTATTCTAGTAACATTATTCGAAGTGGGTTTATGGTTTCTAGTAAATATACGAGTTATTAACCCCGGTTTCTATTTTATGCCTGGGAACCGATCACCGTGGTTAATTTTAAACAAGCTAAGTAGATAAATTACCTGTTCTAAAACTTGCGCCAGCGCTTCGTGATTCGCTATAACGACTGCACCGTAATTATCCTCTAAGTTCCTGTGAACCACGCTTCTGCCTTTCCTCACCCGGAGTTTATTTGTGGTTGTTTTTGGAGTCATATCGTTTTGGTAGTCTTCGTTTGTTGGACTTTCTAAAGCATCATTTGAGCTGTAGAAGCTGTATGGTGAATAAATTTCTGACTCAGTTTCGCTTCCACAGTAAGGAAGAGATGATCTGTTGAAACTGTTGCTGTATTTAGAGAATTCAGCATTATTTTCGTCGTTTTTTCTACCTTCGTTTCTGTTGTCTGTATTCTCTCTGGGTTTTATGGCAGCGTCACATTCAGGGGAGCTTGATCGAGCGTTGTGGACATATTCGTAATCACTGTCACTATTCTTAGCTGAGTCAGAGGTTTCCTCTTCATATTTGTTTGAGTTGTAAACGTCATCGTAGCTATGTATGACAGTATCGTTGGTGGCTTGGACTAGTTCCTGAGGACCATCGTCGACTTCGTCTTTGTCGTCGTCTATGGCTGTTCTGCGCTTTGGCAGCTCTAAGTGAGCTTCCCGTTCTCGCATGCTAGCTGTTCGTTCAGGTTTCCTTGGTGCTAAGGCAGATCGGATTTCTCCTGTAAAACAAAAAAGAAAAGAAAATTACTAAGAATAAAAGCTAGGTAGGCACATATGTATATTATTCCAAAATGGTTGTTAGTAGGATCGTAGAACGATTCCGCTTGTAACCCAGAACACGGTAAATCTAATGAAATAGATAGTAAATCTCAACCTTTGTTTAATAGTAAACTCATCAAGAAATAAAAATGTTCTTGTGTGCTTACCTAAATTGGCGTAAATATTGTCGTTCTTGTTTTGAGGAGGGGTCCAGGCTTGTTGTTTTTGTTTCTTCTGAAGAGCGGCGGACTTTGGCGGAGGTGGCCGAGCTGGCTTCGGAACGTTTGATACGGTCTTACAATCCTCACTGGATTGCCTCGGCGGTGGCGGCGGCTTGCTCACAATCTTAGGACTTTCTGAATCAGTAGCTGTACTACTTCCACTGTATATGGATGACACGTCATCGTGACTCAATCGTCGCAATTCCGAAATCTCATTTGGTTTCACAACCTCGACGTTTGACCCGTTTATGTCTAACGGATGAATAATGACGAGCCGAGGCTTAGGTTTTGGTGCGAAATCGTAAATTTCTTCCGATTTGCTTGATACTTTCGTCGTAGTGGCAACCGTCAACTCTTTTTTGTCCAAGTCTTTCGATGAACCTATGCGCAGCAGTTTCTTTATGGAAAACTTGTATTTACCTTTCCGTTTTTCCTCAAGAAGTAAATTGTCATGAGAGAGAGAAATGTTTCTTCTCGGCGCTGGCTCTGGTGTAATATCAGCTTTTTTAACTTCAGCAGGTTCTTCTACTGTCTTCGTTTTTGGTGTCACAGACGACATCGTAGCCCTCTCCCTCTTTTCCATTTCTCTTACCACAGGTGAATCTGATTTCATGAACCCGCTTGGATTTCTTTGGTAGAGGTTATTGGGATAATCCTCGGTAGTTGGCGATGACGGTGGTGTTGGCGCCTTTCGTTTGTTGAGACTGTGGAGTGAGGTGTCACTATCTTGTTTTGTTAGAACTGGTTTAGCATAATAGATTGGCTCTGGTTTGTCTTCCTGGACTTCTGTTATTTCATTATTTTTCTCCTCACTCATATACCTTGCCGCTCTGTCTGCCTCATCTTTTTTCATAGTTTGTAAATGCATTGCAGTCAGCTGTTGTGGTGGACTTATATTCTTCTTTGTCGTTTGTTTCATGAATGGTTTTACTGGCAACTTTGGCTTTTCTGGGACGGCTGGTTTTGGAGACGGCATGATGTCTGAAATCATGCCATGTAAGAACGAAGGTCGGGGATCCATTGTGGGAATGGGACTTTTCGGCAAAGCTGGGGCTTCGGTGGGTTCGTCAGGATCTGCCCGTCCATCAGGCTCCCCAGCCAGCTCCCGACTCGCTTCAGCCGAAAAAATTGTTTCAGGCGGCTTAGGTAATATTGATGGCATGTCAATAATTGGAGCCTGGAATGTGGAGTAGCCACTACAGGCTTGACCGTCAATTTTTCTGAGTTGTCCAACAGGTGACATTTTAATATTTTTGTCACCCTCATTAAATACTTTTATTTTTACGGTCTCATCACATTTAGGGGGTTCAGAAAAGTGACCGCTGTCGTCGTTGTCAGAGTCTGTCCGTCCACTGAAGCTTTCATCATCAGAAGCTAGGGAATTATTCGCTGTCGAATTAAGTGTGCCGACAGCTGAATCAACACTGCTGCTCTCAATATTGATCTTACAGAATTTGAACTCCGACCGACTAAGATTCACTTTAGGTCTGTCTTGTGTTTTTGGTACAGGTGATTTCCTCACAAGACTGTTCCTTTTAGTTTCTGTCATTTCTTTCTTGTCGAAATCATCTGACATGCTTTCCTTCATCTTACCTTCAACCACAGTAGGCTTGCTACTCTCATTTTGTAGTTGTTCACTGATTCTGTTCTGTTTCAACGTCTCTGATATTTCTTCTAGCAAAGACTTTTCTGTACAAATACTACTCTCCGACATATTTACACCCTCAGAGCTTATTATTGTCTCAGATTCTTTAACATAGGTAGATAAAATAATATTCGTTTTGTAATTATTAGGCGAATCCTTAGTTGGTGGGTCTGATACGTGTATGACGGCGGGTTTACGAATATGTGACTTAATACTAGGGCCTTTGTTGTCTTGTCCAAATGGAGTTACAGACACCATTAAAGTTTTCTTTTTCCCATCAGAATCTGTCTGCATCTTTCCTAGTAACAAGGAAGTGTAAGACTTGCTCGCAGAGTCACCCAGAAGATTAGCTTTGACAGTATTGAAATCTGTGTTGGACTTTGTGATTCTGTGGAGCTCTCTTTCTTCCTCCGTGTCTGGGAAGGGATCGTCATCGTCATTCTCTTCTGAGACCTCGAATTCCTCCCCGTCAGACCAATCGTCGCCTCCGAAGCCGATGACACTGCTCACTTCTTCTGGGAATCGAACGTTTCGTTTGTTTTTCTTCTTTGGATGTGTTCTTAGGATGCTTGGCGGTGATTTCTTGAAGAATGTACTTCTGTTCTGGAAGGGCGTCGCTAGGTATTTGCTGCCATCCGTCGCTCGGTCCTGCTTAACGTGCTCTTCTCTCGACTTAAAGCAGTTGGAGCAGAAGTCTTTCTTCCATGCATTCTGCACGAAGTTGTGGCAGACCGGTGACATCTTGCCCTTTGAATACCGTCTGTTGATCACGTAACTGGCATTCTGGAAAGAAGAAAGAGCCTTTCGTTAATTTAAATATATTTTAGAGGCACTAAAGACTTCATTGACGACATTCTAATTCGTTTCCATACTTAAACGCTTTCGCTTAAAAGTGACGTGCAATACCTGTAACTATGTACTTTCTCTGCACGTGACTATAGTTGTCAACACATCACATACTGATCAAATATTCATGTAGCTTGGCCAAAAGGGAAAATTGAATGGTTTACATTGTAGAGTCGGTAGGTATAAGTAAAGGCAGGTGGAATGCAAATAGAACAGGTGACAACGTGGACATTCTCTTATCCTTCAAGTATTGAACCTCCAAGAGATAAAGTTACAGTATCACTTGCAAAGGTCATCTAGATACTTATGCATGCAGGTGTAACAGAATTCCAAACCGCAAATTTTAAAACTTGTTGAAGGCTAAACTTCATTCTTTAATTCTTCATTCTTCAATAACAAAAAAGTAGATCCGAACCCAAAATGCTGCGGCGAAGCCATTGCTGAATTATGCCTGCTTAGTTCAACATTATTTTATAATCCTTTATACGTACTCGTAATAACCAAAATTTATCCGGTAAAAAGAAATTACTTCTAGCTATAACTCGACTTTAGTTAACTTTACTCTTTTTTGCGTAGAATTTAGTAGTGGGAGTATAGATTTATAAACAAAATTTACAGAAGGTATCCTCAGTAGCAATATATTTAAGATTTTTTTCCTATTACAAAGGGAATTTCTAAAAAACTCTTTCGTAGTGGGAGAAGTAGATACCTACTAAAAAACCTAACTTTGTTCCTTTCAGCTTATTAGGAGCAGTGATTTAGGCTGTGCTTTGAATCCCTTGTTAGTTGAATCACTCAGTCAGGAAATTCTGTTTTATGTAAGAAATATAGCTCATTAGTTAAATGAAGTACCTACTCAATCCTTAAAGGTAGAGCAGACTTTGAATACCCACAATTAAAAATCTAATTTGAATTGTATAATAGTTTATAGTACAAATCCACTTTTGTTAGCCATTTCCATCGTCAATCTGATTCAGTTCTATAAGGCAAATCTACCAAGACTCATCGCAAATATGCCGAATCACGAAGTTCTCATTAATTTTTGACGGTCAATCCACTTGATTGCACAATCAAGCTCCATTATAACTAGTTCCCCAGATTGCTTTGTGCAAAGTTATAAGTTAATAACAATCTACTCGTGACATGATGTCATGTCATCTGCATACTGAATTCGCAATCAAATTCAATCTGTTTTATGTTCGTTAAATTAAATTAATTTTGCTGCTGTGTTATGTAATTCTGCGTTCACAAAGTTTCTGTTATTTTGATTAATCAAGATGGATGACGTGATTTTTTTAATGAATAATATTTTGGCGAATCCACTATTAAATAAATAAATAATAATAATAATATAATCTCACGCCTTTCATCCCCGAGGAGATAGGCAGAGGTATTCCATTACTGGATATACCCACATTTCACGAGATATATTGGACCCCTAAACGTGATAGGTGGTGAGCCCATCGCCGGACCGGGTCTATTTACACATGTCTCAGAATTAATTCTGAGACCTGCGGGTTTCCTCACGATGTTTTCCTACACCGTCGAGCTAGTGATAAATATGTACGTAAGTTTTTGAAAAACTCATTGGTACATGCCAGGATTCGAACCCGAGCCTCACTGATTTTCGGCCGGCTCTTTAACCGTCAGGGCTATCACTGCTATATTAAATAAATATAACATTTATTTAGAAAAGAAAATATATAGGTATTCATTTACAATAATTACAGATAAAAAATGTCCTCCAAATAGAAACCATGATGGACATCCACTATTTATTTAGTAGTGAGTATTTCCAGTAAACTAGCTCTGCCGACTGTCACGGGAGTCAGGGGAGAGCATATTTTTTGTTTGTTTTCATTGAGCACTCGTATTTGCTCGTCATGGCTCAGTTTGCGGATTGAACTGCATTCTCTTTTGCAATCGGTTCGAGGCCGCAGCATCCTTCACTTCGATAATAGAGGATGCTTCGAAAGTATGTCGTGTAGCTTGTTATGTTAGTACGTCTGTTTATTTAGTTAGTGAATCATTGTGGTTTCCATTTTTATGTAGCTTCGGTTTTTGTATAGTCTCAAAACAAAGGTTTATTTTATCGTAATTTGTAGATATTTTAAAAGTTATCTTGCTATTCGTAGCGGAAACAAATCCAACAAATCAAAGATTATAAAAGCCATTCTCGAGTTATAAATGGTGTACCTAACTAATCTGAGTTTGTTTTGAAATAAGTAGGTATGTAGGCTACATACCTAGTTGTCAGTTGAAAATATTGTAATTAAGACGCTGAAAAACTAGCGCCACTTTAGAACAAAAACATGTTACCTACACAAATAAATACTGGTACGTACACGGAAAAAAATATTTTTACAATACTACCAGAATGTGTAGTAAATGGAAATTAGTTCTCCTAACAATTTTTCTGTTGGCCTTACGAATTTTTTCGTATCACCAAGTATTTTTTGTGTAACAGTGACAATTTGTTTGTAACGGGCAATATTCATTTCTAGTAACTTGCAACATTGTAAGGGTTACTATCTAAATGTTTAAACCAACAATTAGGCAAGTAATAGTTGCAATAATATCGTTGTGTTTACAATATGCATCGTTCTCTCAACGAATGAGATGATAGCGGCTACAATGTGTGTGGTAGACAGCGGGGCGTAACGCGTGACGCAGTTAGAATACGTCGTTCATAGATGGCGTGGGGTGCGAATTAGAACGCGCTATCGTTTGGTTCCCGGCGTTTAGCCATAAGGTCGGACGACTTTTGCTTTGTATTCAAATTTGATCGTAAGATTTAAACCATTAGTAGACGGTTCCCCGACTCTTTTGGAATTCTTTGCAATACCTGGATTAGGGATTACTGATTAGGAAATTCACAGTCAATATTCCGGTAGTAACCACAAAGTAATGTAGGCACAACAAGGTCATATAGTAGACGTTACAAGACAGTATCGTAGACGTATGGGACGTTAGAGATGTGTACCGGTTGCAATTTTAGCCTCCGGAGATTTTAGGAGATTTTTTAGCAAAAACCGGTTTTTCACCGGAGAAAAACCTATAGGGAATTTTTTTGATATTGTATGGAAATTGGCTTAATTTCTACAGTCGTAGACTCGTAGTAGACAACATTTATTTACAAACAATAAAAAAAAAATAACATACGCGCCCGCACATGTAAAACGAGATTTTGTGAAAGTAATGATGCAATGCAATTCCCTACCACGACAAATTTTTAAATTATTTCGGGGCCATAGACCAAAAGAGACACGTTAGTTATCAGTGACCTATGGCTACCCGCACACACTCTATATTATTGTCAAACTAAAATTGACAATATTACTTATGGCCTAAAATATGACAATACAATCCGAATACACTCAATATTATTGACAATACTTCTATAATTAACAATAATATTGAATGTGTGCGGGTAGCCTAAACCCTCATTTATTTCAATATTATAGGCAGCCTATAATATTTTATTAGTGTTATCAAATAGCCCAGTAAATTAGCGTTCCAATGGTATGTATGTATTTATGGTTCTGGTAATAAAATTCGAGGAATAAAATACCACCATTATTCTCTCCTTTGTGTTCCCCGCGCGTGTATAAAAATACCGGTGAAAAATAAAATCGCCGGTAAAAAACCGGTAGTGACGTTATCCGGTTTTTCACCGGTTTTTGTAGAACCGGTACACATCTCTAGGACGTACGACGTATTAAAAAGGCAGTTTACAATTTGAATCGTTATGCGTACTATACATATTGTTGTAAATACTATACACATAGTTGTCTATACTATTATGTTTTTTACAAGAAGTGTATAGTAGAGTTAACTATCTGTAGAGTTGTCACATATAGTACCAGAAAAATGGTGGGAACAACCGAAATATCGTTACGGTAACCATATTTTTTTTTCCGTGTAGACTGGTACAGTCAACAGCACATGAAGCTCTACACTTATAGCGCGAGTCTGACCTCTATGGCGATTGTAATAAGAACTTTACAAAGTCCCATGTGTTAAGCTCCACGTGCTCTTGACTGTACTATAAAAAAAGCTGCGTGCACACTACCCATAGCATATGTTATTATTTGTAAAGGTGGCGATGCGCGCGTCACCTCAATTTCACCGCATTCCGGCCCGAGGCTGACTTCGACCCGGATTCGACTGTACAATAACTTGGGCAAACATTTGGGGGACTGGCCCAATTTCCCAATGACATTATCTATTGTAAGAAAGCATCGTAGAGTTGTCGATTGAGCAGTCATAAATACTAGTAAGACCTTAGTCTAAGATCTATAGATACATGACCGAAGCGGTGGAGTCGCAACGACTTTCAATAACAGGACTAAATTAGATTTGATGGGTCTTTTCATAAGAATCATATGAAATAAATTTTCATTCGTAGGTACCTACTATACTGTCTTCTGCACCTAACCTGTTACATGAAATCGGAAATCGTGAGAATTTAATTGCAATTTTCATATTCCATGTTTCATTGCCAGTAGCAAGTGTGATTTTGAAGTGTGATTTGTGAATTTAAAAATAGCAATTAACAGAAGAAGCAATAAATTTATTTTTTTCTGATTACCTAATCTCTCTATTTCCATTTTAAATTCATGTGAGGCGTAGTAGAAATACCTACAGAAAATTATGAAGCTGCAAAACTGGAACGAGCTAATATGAAAATGGAAACGCACGAGTACACGTCACTGACAAAAACTCAGCTGATACAACAAACAAAGTAATACAGTAAATGAATAGGTAGATAAAATTACTTTTTCAACAAAATTTACAAACCAAATTAGCTATTATTATTCAGATACTAATGTTAGGTATCTACTTAACAAACAACGCAAAGTCTAGACCGAGGGGTTTAGAAGCTGATATTTTGCACTGAGAATGGATTTTCGAAAAATCATTGAAGTCAAAGTCAAAAGTTAAAAATCATTTATTTTCTGAAGTTGTAAAAAGTACACTTACCAAGGTCAATAGTCTAATAACAAGGCACTCTAAACTCGTCAATGAAGATTGGCTAAATCTACAGCTCCACCGACTAGTTCCTTTCCTTTAGGAAGTTAAATAGGGGATGAAAATGTACTTTATTCAAATATATGTATAATCTTATTCTTCTCATAAAAATACTCATTCCTTCATCCTTTAAACTAGTGCATGTCAAATTTGACATCATAACGGTACAAAGAGAGAAAGAATAGCGATCCATTATTTTCGTAATTGGTTATTTGATTGGAAAAATTGATAAACTAAGTTGGTATCGACCGTGAAATTTTATTGACGGTAGACTGGAGATGAAAAGTTGCAATAATTAAAATATACTACGACGATACGCGACCCTTACTTACAACAGATTTTACGAAATTACTCAAATTTACGGGCAGGAAAACTTTCCTAGAAAACTCGCAGGTCCCAGGTTGGGTTCTGACTTAGAACTAGAGTAAGTAAGTCTTAGGTAGACTTTACAAATTTCTACAGAATACTCAGATCTTTGAAAATCTTAAACATGGTTTTGATAAAAAGAAGTAGGTGCATATACACACACCGGCACAATTAGCGGAACAGAAAAAAAAAGGAGAAAAAAGAGGGAATTTAGAACAATGAATGTAATTTTTAAACAATATATTATTTAAAATGAAACAACAATTAAATTAACATGTTTTGACATTCATTTGTAACACCATACTTAAAATTTTATAAAAATAAAAATTAAATTAAACAAAATGCATTTTTCTTCGATTTTTAATTATAGAGAAACAGCAGAAAATTCAAGATTTTCCAAAGTTTAACAACAATTTCAATGACTGTTCAATATCGAGTGTTTCCTCCTCGTGCTCTGATGAGGGTTTCCATCCGTCTGGGCATGCTGCGGATGATGTTATCAATGGTTTCTTGGGGCAACCTCTGCCATTCTTCAAGTAATGCGTTTCGCAACTCGTTGAGATTATTGGGAGGGGGCATTCTTGACTTTACACTCCTCTTTAGCAAGTCCCAGACGTGTTCTATAGGGTTCATATCGGGGGACCGTGCTGGCCACTCCATCACCGTTATACCAACATGGTTTAGGTATGTCTGTACTGTGCGAGCACTGTGAGCCCGAGCATTATCCTGCATTAGAATGAAGTTGTTACCAATAAAGGGGGCAAATGGCACAACATGTTCTTCTAAAATCTCCCTGATATACCGATCAGCATTCAGATTCCCGCCATCGACCACTACTAACTCCGTACGAGCTCCTAAACATATTCCTCCCCAGACCATAATTGAACCGCCGCCATATGCAACTGTATTTTCAAAATTAGACTGGATATACCGTTCTCCTTTGCGTCTCCATACTCGCTGCCTTCCATCAATTTGATTTAACATAACTCTGCATTCATCAGTAAAAAGAACCTGTCCCCAGTCGTCGAAGTCCCAATCACGATGTTCACGACCAAAGTGTAGACGGTTTGTGCGATGATGTCTCTCAAGTTTTGGGGCTTTGGCGGGCACATACGAGCCTATACCCACTTCTTCGAATCTTCTACGAACTGTCCGCTCACTCATCCTTACTGCTCGTACCTCTTCCAGTAAATTTCGAGCCTGCACCGCCGTTAGTCTCATGTTCCGTCGGACTTGAAGTTGGAGAAAACGGTCATCCCTCCTTGAAGTACACCTTTTCCGGCCTTGTCCTCTCCTTCTCACTAGAGCATTCGTCAATCTGTATCGTTGGATGCTACGATAAATCGTTGATAACGATCGACGAAGGCTTCTGGCAATCGATCTGTAGGTTTGACCATTTCTCCTCATTTGATCTGCCCTAATGATTTCTGATGGCGTTAAATCAGGCATAATTAGATGCTCGTAAATTATCAATATGCGAAAAAACTCAAAAGCCTCAAAAACTGCAATTCAAAGCTTTTCAAATGGAATTCACGAACCTTCTAAAAACGGACAAGCGGTGGAAAAAATGAATCAATGAAAATTAAAACAAAAGAATGAAAAAAAGGACAGTCGCTTAGTATTCCATTTTTAAATTAAAACCCAAATTTAAAAAAAGCTTGTTTAGCCGGCCAGTAACACGCAAAAATGCGTAAATACTCCCTTTTTTTTCTGTCCCGCTAATTGTGCCGGTGTGTGTATTTTAATCGGGAAATATATTTTCTCAATCGTTTTTCAGCACCTACGAAAAGCCTGTAACACTCTGTCCCTAATAACAAATATTAAATACTGAAAGAATATAAAACAGCTTGGTGGGGCTGTAAACATGTAAACACATGTAAATATAATCAGAAATAGAAAATTATCAAAACTTAGGAAAAGTTTTAAAATAATGAAAAATCAGTAAAGTTGAACTTTGATTGGTCAAAGAGATGTTAAGATAGCATAAAAATTTCATAAAAGTAGTTAGAATTAGGTTTCAGTAGGGTTTAGGAAAAGTTAAAACATCTTCCCATGGAAGGAAATGCGAAACAGGTCTCGTATTGAAATAAACCATTAATCGGTTATAACTCCTGAACTAATGAAGTTAGAGAGATGGGAAGCATATCGTTGTGGTACTGTTGACGGACACTACGATATAAAAGAGGTTTCATCGAAATCGGAGATGGTCGGGCTTTTCCAATTTTCCGCGGCGGGACACGAAGATAAAGTCTTGGCATATATGGTGAGGGAGGGTGCGCAGCCAGGATGCGAGGCTGCCACCTCAACCATAGGTTGGACTTAAGATGTATGATACATAGGTCGGTCTGTTGAGCGATGATGAGCATAATGGCAAATAAATATATAAATAAATAAATTTATAAATAAAATAAATTTATAAAATTTTCATATGGCGTTATTGGCTGGAAGGTTCGTTAATAACAGAAGTTATGAGGACAAGGCAGGTAAGAGTACCCTGTCTGATTAATGGAATATGATAGTTTTATGCGATATTCTAGACGAACCTAATATATGAAAAGCATGGCGAATAAAAGTAAATAACAGAGCTGGACCTATAATACATCTGGTTTCTCTCCCGCTTATAGGGCAGCTAACGCTGTCCGCTCGAATTCAAATATCGGGACAAGGCAGGGGTTGTAGTGTTTGAGTTATTGAAGGAGTGTGTAGTACTGCCCGAGTGGTGCAGCGGTTGTGTTAGTACGTTTCACCGTTCCATGGTCGGTGTTATGTCAGCACGTTACACCGTACCGCGGATGGTGTTATGTCAGCACATACCAATGTTAGCTTGGCGGTGGCGGCACCTCTGCTCTTTGACTTGCATTATGACTTCTTTGTGATGCAGAGGCTTACGCTTCGACACAACGATCTTGTTCAACACTGTTTGGCGATATAGTGCGAAAAGGTAAAAAGTCCGTGCCTCGAGCACTGCCTTACGGTACGGCAAGGTGATGTTATATAGACTTAGTTTTTGGACATAGTCCATAAGCTTTGTTGGATGTAGCGATCGCTCAAATATTACACATTGGGGCTAGTAGTGGAATGACCGACGACGCATCTCTTAGCGCTGTCTTGTGGTTCACAGTAGATACCCCGGGACTGCTTTTGAGCTTCTTGGTGCTAAGTAACGGAGACGATGGTATCGACTAACACTTAATTGATGGAGGTTGATAACGTCTCTCATTGAAATGTGAAAAGCAACATCTAGCTTGATCGTAGACCTGACGGTGCGAAATGGGCATTAACATAAGTTATCTTCGAGGAGTATTGTTGGTCTAGTACGCGAACACTCGACCAAATCTTCAGGAGAAAGCTCTTCAGGGTCTGGAACTGGAGTCATGTCGGTATTCGTATTGGCATGGTAAAGGGGTCTAGAATCTTGATTGGCTTGACGGGGATGTCTGTCATGCTTCTGTTGAGCTTGATATTATAATAAAAGTGATACCACGAATGAACGAGAAAATGAGGAATGCCTCATATATCTTATGGTAACCATGTATTTGCAGAACGTACATTGGTTACTTCATACTATCATATGAGTGCGCGCGCGACGCGATTAATATAAATTAATGGTTTTACCATTATAAGCTCATTCAGGGTGTGACAGCGCTTCTGATGGCTGAACGAGAATCGATGGCTCGTAGGGACCGAGGTCGGGTTATGTTAAGCATTAAGACCTATGAACTAGATGTCCTATGAGAATTATTGCCTTACGGGGCTTACTGCAAATGATCCTGAGGTCGTAAAGACCAATTCAAACATGTTCGAGATTGCCTTACGGGGCTTGCTGCAAATGAACCCGAGGTCTTAATGACTGGCGTAACTCGCCTTCGGGGAAACACGACTGCGGTCGCAACGATCCCTTCGGGGCAACACACGGCTACGGCCACACCCATCGACTACGGTCGCACCGGTCCCTTCGGGGCAAAATACGGCTACGGCCGCACCAATCGACTAAGGTCGCACCGGTCCCTTCGGGGCAAAATTCGGCTACGGCCGCAACAATCGGCTACGGCCGCACCAATCAGCTTCGGCTGCAACAATCGGCTACGGCCGCAACAATCAGCTTCGGCTGCAACGGTCCCGCTTCGGCGGGATATAAGACCGGATGTCCGGCAAAACCGGGACGTTCGGGGGGGTCGCAAACGCAATTGTGGAATGTTGCGGGTCGGGTCGGGTATGAAGCGAGGCGGAGCTTCCTACTCTTCCCACCAACCACATTTTTATTTCTTTTCTTGAAAGGAGGTGAGAATGTGGGGAAGGCGATTTTATCTCGAGTCTGTCATCAGATAAGAGATAGCAGGGGTGGGGAACATGAAGTGTCCTTCATGAAAATATTGCCTTAGGCATGAATGACGCTGAAGTGGGCAGCGTTATTAAATATTAAAGATTAAAAGCGAAAGACAATTTTATAAATACGCGATAGATAACTAACGGTATAGGTTGATTCAAGTTAAGATTTCTTTTGATGGCAAAGCATGATCCTCAAAAAGGATCTGGATTACTATTCACAAAGTAGTGTCCTACACTCTAGACTATCTCTTTTCATAAGAATCATATGAAATAAATTTTCATTCGTAGGTACCTACTATACTGTCTTCTGCACCTAACCTGTTACATGAAATCGGAAATCGTGAGAATTTAATTGCAATTTTCATATTCCATGTTTCATTGCCAGTAGCAAGTGTGATTTTGATGTGTGATTTGTGAATTTAAAAATAGCAATTAACAGAAGAAGCAATAAATTTATTTTTTTCTGATTACCTAATCTCTCTATTTCCATTTTAAATTCATGTGAGGCGTAGTAGAAATACCTACAGAAAATTATGAAGCTGCAAAACTGGAACGAGCTAATATGAAAATGGAAACGCACGAGTACACGTCACTGACAAAAACTCAGCTGATACAACAAACAAAGTAATACAGTAAATGAATAGGTAGATAAAATTACTTTTTCAACAAAATTTACAAACCAAATTAGCTATTATTATTCAGATACTAATGTTAGGTATCTACTTAACAAACAACGCGAAGTCTAGACCGAGGGGTTTAGAAGCTGATATTTTGCACTGAGAATGGATTTTCGAAAAATCATTGAAGTCAAAGTCAAAAGTTAAAAATCATTTATTTTCTGAAGTTGTAAAAAGTACACTTACCAAGGTCAATAGTCTAATAACAAGGCACTCTAAACTCGTCAATGAAGATTGGCTAAATCTACAGCTCCACCGACTAGTTCCTTTCCTTTAGGAAGTTAAATAGGGGATGAAAATGTACTTTATTCAAATATATGTATAATCTTATTCTTCTCATAAAAATACTCATTCCTTCATCCTTTAAACTAGTGCATGTCAAATTTGACCTCATAACGGTACAAAGAGAGAAAGAATAGCGATCCATTATTTTCGTAATTGGTTATTTGATTGGAAAAATTGATAAACTAAGTTGGTATCGACCGTGAAATTTTATTGACGGTAGACTGGAGATGAAAAGTTGCAATAATTAAAATATACTACGACGATACGCGACCCTTACTTACAACAGATTTTACGAAATTACTCAAATTTACGGGCAGGAAAACTTTCCTAGAAAACTCGCAGGTCCCAGGTTGGGTTCTGACTTAGAACTAGAGTAAGTAAGTCTTAGGTAGACTTTACAAATTTCTACAGAATACTCAGATCTTTGAAAATCTAAAACATGGTTTTGATAAAAAGAAGTAGGTGCATATACACACACCGGCACAATTAGCGGAACAGAAAAAAAAAGGAGAAAAAAGAGGGAATTTAGAACAATGAATGTAATTTTTAAACAATATATTATTTAAAATGAAACAACAATTAAATTAACATGTTTTGACATTCATTTGTAACACCATACTTAAAATTTTATAAAAATAAAAATTAAATTAAACAAAATGCATTTTTCTTCGATTTTTAATTATAGAGAAACAGCAGAAAATTCAAGATTTTCCAAAGTTTAACAACAATTTCAATGACTGTTCAATATCGAGTGTTTCCTCCTCGTGCTCTGATGAGGGTTTCCATCCGTCTGGGCATGCTGCGGATGATGTCATCAATGGTTTCTTGGGGCAACCTCTGCCATTCTTCAAGTAATGCGTTTCGCAACTCGTTGAGATTATTGGGAGGGGGCATTCTTGACTTTACACTCCTCTTTAGCAAGTCCCAGACGTGTTCTATAGGGTTCATATCGGGGGACCGTGCTGGCTACTCCATCACCGTTATACCAACATGGTTTAGGTATGTCTGTACTGTGCGAGCACTGTGAGCCCGAGCATTATCCTGCATTAGAATGAAGTTGTTACCAATAAAGGGGGCAAATGGCACAACATGTTCTTCTAAAATCTCCCTGATATACCGATCAGCATTCAGATTCCCGCCATCGACCACTACTAACTCCGTACGAGCTCCTAAACATATTCCTCCCCAGACCATAATTGAACCGCCGCCATATGCAACTGTATTTTCAAAATTAGACTGGATATACCGTTCTCCTTTGCGTCTCCATACTCGCTGCCTTCCATCAATTTGATTTAACATAACTCTGCATTCATCAGTAAAAAGAACCTGTCCCCAGTCGTCGAAGTCCCAATCACGATGTTCACGACCAAAGTGTAGACGGTTTGTGCGATGATGTCTCTCAAGTTTTGGGGCTTTGGCGGGCACATACGAGCCTATACCCACTTCTTCGAATCTTCTACGAACTGTCCGCTCACTCATCCTTACTGCTCGTACCTCTTCCAGTAAATTTCGAGCCTGCACCGCCGTTAGTCTCATGTTCCGTCGGACTTGAAGTTGGAGAAAACGGTCATCCCTCCTTGAAGTACACCTTTTCCGGCCTTGTCCTCTCCTTCTCACTAGAGCATTCGTCAATCTGTATCGTTGGATGCTACGATAAATCGTTGATAACGATCGACGAAGGCTTCTGGCAATCGATCTGTAGGTTTGACCATTTCTCCTCATTTGATCTGCCCTAATGATTTCTGATGGCGTTAAATCAGGCATAATTAGATGCTCGTAAATTATCAATATGCGAAAAAACTCAAAAGCCTCAAAAACTGCAATTCAAAGCTTTTCAAATGGAATTCACGAACCTTCTAAAAACGGACAAGCGGTGGAAAAAATGAATCAATGAAAATTAAAACAAAAGAATGAAAAAAAGGGCAGTCGCTTAGTATTCCATTTTTAAATTAAAACCCAAATTTAAAAAAAGCTTGTTTAGCCGGCCAGTAACACGCAAAAATGCGTAAATACTCCCTTTTTTTTCTGTCCCGCTAATTGTGCCGGTGTGTGTATTTTAATCGGGAAATATATTTTCTCAATCGTTTTTCAGCACCTACGAAAAGCCTGTAACACTCTGTCCCTAATAACAAATATTAAATACTGAAAGAATATAAAACAGCTTGGTGGGGCTGTAAACATGTAAACACATGTAAATATAATCAGAAATAGAAAATTATCAAAACTTAGGAAAAGTTTTAAAATAATGAAAAATCAGTAAAGTTGAACTTTGATTGGTCAAAGAGATGTTAAGATAGCATAAAAATTTCATAAAAGTAGTTAGAATTAGGTTTCAGTAGGGTTTAGGAAAAGTTAAAACATCTTCCCATGGAAGGAAATGCGAAACAGGTCTCGTATTGAAATAAACCATTAATCGGTTATAACTCCTGAACTAATGAAGTTAGAGAGATGGGAAGCATATCGTTGTGGTACTGTTGACGGACACTACGATATAAAAGAGGTTTCATCGAAATCGGAGATGGTCGGGCTTTTCCAATTTTCCGCGGCGGGACACGAAGATAAAGTCTTGGCATATATGGTGAGGGAGGGTGCGCAGCCAGGATGCGAGGCTGCCACCTCAACCATAGGTTGGACTTAAGATGTATGATACATAGGTCGGTCTGTTGAGCGATGATGAGCATAATGGCAAATAAATATATAAATAAATAAATTTATAAATAAAATAAATTTATAAAATTTTCATATGGCGTTATTGGCTGGAAGGTTCGTTAATAACAGAAGTTATGAGGACAAGGCAGGTAAGAGTACCCTGTCTGATTAATGGAATATGATAGTTTTATGCGATATTCTAGACGAACCTAATATATGAAAAGCATGGCGAATAAAAGTAAATAACAGAGCTGGACCTATAATACATCTGGTTTCTCTCCCGCTTATAGGGCAGCTAACGCTGTCCGCTCGAATTCAAATATCGGGACAAGGCAGGGGTTGTAGTGTTTGAGTTATTGAAGGAGTGTGTAGTACTGCCCGAGTGGTGCAGCGGTTGTGTTAGTACGTTTCACCGTTCCATGGTCGGTGTTATGTCAGCACGTTACACCGTACCGCGGATGGTGTTATGTCAGCACATACCAATGTTAGCTTGGCGGTGGCGGCACCTCTGCTCTTTGACTTGCATTATGACTTCTTTGTGATGCAGAGGCTTACGCTTCGACACAACGATCTTGTTCAACACTGTTTGGCGATATAGTGCGAAAAGGTAAAAAGTCCGTGCCTCGAGCACTGCCTTACGGTACGGCAAGGTGATGTTATATAGACTTAGTTTTTGGACATAGTCCATAAGCTTTGTTGGATGTAGCGATCGCTCAAATATTACACATTGGGGCTAGTAGTGGAATGACCGACGACGCATCTCTTAGCGCTGTCTTGTGGTTCACAGTAGATACCCCGGGACTGCTTTTGAGCTTCTTGGTGCTAAGTAACGGAGACGATGGTATCGACTAACACTTAATTGATGGAGGTTGATAACGTCTCTCATTGAAATGTGAAAAGCAACATCTAGCTTGATCGTAGACCTGACGGTGCGAAATGGGCATTAACATAAGTTATCTTCGAGGAGTATTGTTGGTCTAGTACGCGAACACTCGACCAAATCTTCAGGAGAAAGCTCTTCAGGGTCTGGAACTGGAGTCATGTCGGTATTCGTATTGGCATGGTAAAGGGGTCTAGAATCTTGATTGGCTTGACGGGGATGTCTGTCATGCTTCTGTTGAGCTTGATATTATAATAAAAGTGATACCACGAATGAACGAGAAAATGAGGAATGCCTCATATATCTTATGGTAACCATGTATTTGCAGAACGTACATTGGTTACTTCATACTATCATATGAGTGCGCGCGCGACGCGATTAATATAAATTAATGGTTTTACCATTATAAGCTCATTCAGGGTGTGACAGCGCTTCTGATGGCTGAACGAGAATCGATGGCTCGTAGGGACCGAGGTCGGGTTATGTTAAGCATTAAGACCTATGAACTAGATGTCCTATGAGAATTATTGCCTTACGGGGCTTACTGCAAATGATCCTGAGGTCGTAAAGACCAATTCAAACATGTTCGAGATTGCCTTACGGGGCTTGCTGCAAATGAACCCGAGGTCTTAATGACTGGCGTAACTCGCCTTCGGGGAAACACGACTGCGGTCGCAACGATCCCTTCGGGGCAACACACGGCTACGGCCACACCCATCGACTACGGTCGCACCGGTCCCTTCGGGGCAAAATACGGCTACGGCCGCACCAATCGACTAAGGTCGCACCGGTCCCTTCGGGGCAAAATTCGGCTACGGCCGCAACAATCGGCTACGGCCGCACCAATCAGCTTCGGCTGCAACAATCGGCTACGGCCGCAACAATCAGCTTCGGCTGCAACGGTCCCGCTTCGGCGGGATATAAGACCGGATGTCCGGCAAAACCGGGACGTTCGGGGGGGTCGCAAACGCAATTGTGGAATGTTGCGGGTCGGGTCGGGTATGAAGCGAGGCGGAGCTTCCTACTCTTCCCACCAACCACATTTTTATTTCTTTTCTTGAAAGGAGGTGAGAATGTGGGGAAGGCGATTTTATCTCGAGTCTGTCATCAGATAAGAGATAGCAGGGGTGGGGAACATGAAGTGTCCTTCATGAAAATATTGCCTTAGGCATGAATGACGCTGAAGTGGGCAGCGTTATTAAATATTAAAGATTAAAAGCGAAAGACAATTTTATAAATACGCGATAGATAACTAACGGTATAGGTTGATTCAAGTTAAGATTTCTTTTGATGGCAAAGCATGATCCTCAAAAAGGATCTGGATTACTATTCACAAAGTAGTGTCCTACACTCTAGACTATCTCTTTTCATAAGAATCATATGAAATAAATTTTCATTCGTAGGTACCTACTATACTGTCTTCTGCACCTAACCTGTTACATGAAATCGGAAATCGTGAGAATTTAATTGCAATTTTCATATTCCATGTTTCATTGCCAGTAGCAAGTGTGATTTTGATGTGTGATTTGTGAATTTAAAAATAGCAATTAACAGAAGAAGCAATAAATTTATTTTTTTCTGATTACCTAATCTCTCTATTTCCATTTTAAATTCATGTGAGGCGTAGTAGAAATACCTACAGAAAATTATGAAGCTGCAAAACTGGAACGAGCTAATATGAAAATGGAAACGCACGAGTACACGTCACTGACAAAAACTCAGCTGATACAACAAACAAAGTAATACAGTAAATGAATAGGTAGATAAAATTACTTTTTCAACAAAATTTACAAACCAAATTAGCTATTATTATTCAGATACTAATGTTAGGTATCTACTTAACAAACAACGCGAAGTCTAGACCGAGGGGTTTAGAAGCTGATATTTTGCACTGAGAATGGATTTTCGAAAAATCATTGAAGTCAAAGTCAAAAGTTAAAAATCATTTATTTTCTGAAGTTGTAAAAAGTACACTTACCAAGGTCAATAGTCTAATAACAAGGCACTCTAAACTCGTCAATGAAGATTGGCTAAATCTACAGCTCCACCGACTAGTTCCTTTCCTTTAGGAAGTTAAATAGGGGATGAAAATGTACTTTATTCAAATATATGTATAATCTTATTCTTCTCATAAAAATACTCATTCCTTCATCCTTTAAACTAGTGCATGTCAAATTTGACCTCATAACGGTACAAAGAGAGAAAGAATAGCGATCCATTATTTTCGTAATTGGTTATTTGATTGGAAAAATTGATAAACTAAGTTGGTATCGACCGTGAAATTTTATTGACGGTAGACTGGAGATGAAAAGTTGCAATAATTAAAATATACTACGACGATACGCGACCCTTACTTACAACAGATTTTACGAAATTACTCAAATTTACGGGCAGGAAAACTTTCCTAGAAAACTCGCAGGTCCCAGGTTGGGTTCTGACTTAGAACTAGAGTAAGTAAGTCTTAGGTAGACTTTACAAATTTCTACAGAATACTCAGATCTTTGAAAATCTAAAACATGGTTTTGATAAAAAGAAGTAGGTGCATATACACACACCGGCACAATTAGCGGAACAGAAAAAAAAAGGAGAAAAAAGAGGGAATTTAGAACAATGAATGTAATTTTTAAACAATATATTATTTAAAATGAAACAACAATTAAATTAACATGTTTTGACATTCATTTGTAACACCATACTTAAAATTTTATAAAAATAAAAATTAAATTAAACAAAATGCATTTTTCTTCGATTTTTAATTATAGAGAAACAGCAGAAAATTCAAGATTTTCCAAAGTTTAACAACAATTTCAATGACTGTTCAATATCGAGTGTTTCCTCCTCGTGCTCTGATGAGGGTTTCCATCCGTCTGGGCATGCTGCGGATGATGTTATCAATGGTTTCTTGGGGCAACCTCTGCCATTCTTCAAGTAATGCGTTTCGCAACTCGTTGAGATTATTGGGAGGGGGCATTCTTGACTTTACACTCCTCTTTAGCAAGTCCCAGACGTGTTCTATAGGGTTCATATCGGGGGACCGTGCTGGCCACTCCATCACCGTTATACCAACATGGTTTAGGTATGTCTGTACTGTGCGAGCACTGTGAGCCCGAGCATTATCCTGCATTAGAATGAAGTTGTTACCAATAAAGGGGGCAAATGGCACAACATGTTCTTCTAAAATCTCCCTGATATACCGATCAGCATTCAGATTCCCGCCATCGACCACTACTAACTCCGTACGAGCTCCTAAACATATTCCTCCCCAGACCATAATTGAACCGCCGCCATATGCAACTGTATTTTCAAAATTAGACTGGATATACCGTTCTCCTTTGCGTCTCCATACTCGCTGCCTTCCATCAATTTGATTTAACATAACTCTGCATTCATCAGTAAAAAGAACCTGTCCCCAGTCGTCGAAGTCCCAATCACGATGTTCACGACCAAAGTGTAGACGGTTTGTGCGATGATGTCTCTCAAGTTTTGGGGCTTTGGCGGGCACATACGAGCCTATACCCACTTCTTCGAATCTTCTACGAACTGTCCGCTCACTCATCCTTACTGCTCGTACCTCTTCCAGTAAATTTCGAGCCTGCACCGCCGTTAGTCTCATGTTCCGTCGGACTTGAAGTTGGAGAAAACGGTCATCCCTCCTTGAAGTACACCTTTTCCGGCCTTGTCCTCTCCTTCTCACTAGAGCATTCGTCAATCTGTATCGTTGGATGCTACGATAAATCGTTGATAACGATCGACGAAGGCTTCTGGCAATCGATCTGTAGGTTTGACCATTTCTCCTCATTTGATCTGCCCTAATGATTTCTGATGGCGTTAAATCAGGCATAATTAGATGCTCGTAAATTATCAATATGCGAAAAAACTCAAAAGCCTCAAAAACTGCAATTCAAAGCTTTTCAAATGGAATTCACGAACCTTCTAAAAACGGACAAGCGGTGGAAAAAATGAATCAATGAAAATTAAAACAAAAGAATGAAAAAAAGGGCAGTCGCTTAGTATTCCATTTTTAAATTAAAACCCAAATTTAAAAAAAGCTTGTTTAGCCGGCCAGTAACACGCAAAAATGCGTAAATACTCCCTTTTTTTTCTGTTCCGCTAATTGTGCCGGTGTGTGTATTTTAATCGGGAAATATATTTTCTCAATCGTTTTTCAGCACCTACGAAAAGCCTGTAACACTCTGTCCCTAATAACAAATATTAAATACTGAAAGAATATAAAACAGCTTGGTGGGGCTGTAAACATGTAAACACATGTAAATATAATCAGAAATAGAAAATTATCAAAACTTAGGAAAAGTTTTAAAATAATGAAAAATCAGTAAAGTTGAACTTTGATTGGTCAAAGAGATGTTAAGATAGCATAAAAATTTCATAAAAGTAGTTAGAATTAGGTTTCAGTAGGGTTTAGGAAAAGTTAAAACATCTTCCCATGGAAGGAAATGCGAAACAGGTCTCGTATTGAAATAAACCATTAATCGGTTATAACTCCTGAACTAATGAAGTTAGAGAGATGGGAAGCATATCGTTGTGGTACTGTTGACGGACACTACGATATAAAAGAGGTTTCATCGAAATCGGAGATGGTCGGGCTTTTCCAATTTTCCGCGGCGGGACACGAAGATAAAGTCTTGGCATATATGGTGAGGGAGGGTGCGCAGCCAGGATGCGAGGCTGCCACCTCAACCATAGGTTGGACTTAAGATGTATGATACATAGGTCGGTCTGTTGAGCGATGATGAGCATAATGGCAAATAAATATATAAATAAATAAATTTATAAATAAAATAAATTTATAAAATTTTCATATGGCGTTATTGGCTGGAAGGTTCGTTAATAACAGAAGTTATGAGGACAAGGCAGGTAAGAGTACCCTGTCTGATTAATGGAATATGATAGTTTTATGCGATATTCTAGACGAACCTAATATATGAAAAGCATGGCGAATAAAAGTAAATAACAGAGCTGGACCTATAATACATCTGGTTTCTCTCCCGCTTATAGGGCAGCTAACGCTGTCCGCTCGAATTCAAATATCGGGACAAGGCAGGGGTTGTAGTGTTTGAGTTATTGAAGGAGTGTGTAGTACTGCCCGAGTGGTGCAGCGGTTGTGTTAGTACGTTTCACCGTTCCATGGTCGGTGTTATGTCAGCACGTTACACCGTACCGCGGATGGTGTTATGTCAGCACATACCAATGTTAGCTTGGCGGTGGCGGCACCTCTGCTCTTTGACTTGCATTATGACTTCTTTGTGATGCAGAGGCTTACGCTTCGACACAACGATCTTGTTCAACACTGCTTGGCGATATAGTGCGAAAAGGTAAAAAGTCCGTGCCTCGAGCACTGCCTTACGGTACGGCAAGGTGATGTTATATAGACTTAGTTTTTGGACATAGTCCATAAGCTTTGTTGGATGTAGCGATCGCTCAAATATTACACATTGGGGCTAGTAGTGGAATGACCGACGACGCATCTCTTAGCGCTGTCTTGTGGTTCACAGTAGATACGCTTTGAGCTTCTTGGTGCTAAGTAACGGAGACGATGGTATCGACTAACACTTAATTGATGGAGGTTGATAACGTCTCTCATTGAAATGTGAAAAGCAACATCTAGCTTGATCGTAGACCTGACGGTGCGAAATGGGCATTAACATAAGTTATCTTCGAGGAGTATTGTTGGTCTAGTACGCGAACACTCGACCAAATCTTCAGGAGAAAGCTCTTCAGGGTCTGGAACTGGAGTCATGTCGGTATTCGTATTGGCATGGTAAAGGGGTCTAGAATCTTGATTGGCTTGACGGGGATGTCTGTCATGCTTCTGTTGAGCTTGATATTATAATAAAAGTGATACCACGAATGAACGAGAAAATGAGGAATGCCTCATATATCTTATGGTAACCATGTATTTGCAGAACGTACATTGGTTACTTCATACTATCATATGAGTGCGCGCGCGACGCGATTAATATAAATTAATGGTTTTACCATTATAAGCTCATTCAGGGTGTGACAGCGCTTCTGATGGCTGAACGAGAATCGATGGCTCGTAGGGACCGAGGTCGGGTTATGTTAAGCATTAAGACCTATGAACTAGATGTCCTATGAGAATTATTGCCTTACGGGGCTTACTGCAAATGATCCTGAGGTCGTAAAGACCAATTCAAACATGTTCGAGATTGCCTTACGGGGCTTGCTGCAAATGAACCCGAGGTCTTAATGACTGGCGTAACTCGCCTTCGGGGAAACACGACTGCGGTCGCAACGATCCCTTCGGGGCAACACACGGCTACGGCCACACCCATCGACTACGGTCGCACCGGTCCCTTCGGGGCAAAATACGGCTACGGCCGCACCAATCGACTAAGGTCGCACCGGTCCCTTCGGGGCAAAATTCGGCTACGGCCGCAACAATCGGCTACGGCCGCACCAATCAGCTTCGGCTGCAACAATCGGCTACGGCCGCAACAATCAGCTTCGGCTGCAACGGTCCCGCTTCGGCGGGATATAAGATCGGATGTCCGGCAAAACCGGGACGTTCGGGGGGGTCGCAAACGCAATTGTGGAATGTTGCGGGTCGGGTCGGGTATGAAGCGAGGCGGAGCTTCCTACTCTTCCCACCAACCACATTTTTATTTCTTTTCTTGAAAGGAGGTGAGAATGTGGGGAAGGCGATTTTATCTCGAGTCTGTCATCAGATAAGAGATAGCAGGGGTGGGGAACATGAAGTGTCCTTCATGAAAATATTGCCTTAGGCATGAATGACGCTGAAGTGGGCAGCGTTATTAAATATTAAAGATTAAAAGCGAAAGACAATTTTATAAATACGCGATAGATAACTAACGGTATAGGTTGATTCAAGTTAAGATTTCTTTTGATGGCAAAGCATGATCCTCAAAAAGGATCTGGATTACTATTCACAAAGTAGTGTCCTACACTCTAGACGATCACATAAATTAATTACAAGGCCAAAATTGCAGGAGATATTTGACGGTGTCGACCTATTTAGCGATGCCTCCAAAGTAAATACTTTGGAGATCATCATGAAGCTAAATCTTGAGGTCGTTTAAAAACTATGCGCAGGACGTAAATGATGGTTACTCATTTACGTCTATACGTGTAAAATTGATGTTCGTTTGCTACAAGTTAGCAGCGGAATGTCATACAGTGGATTCTTTTTAATTCCGTGCAAGAGAACATGATAACAAAATATTGAAACGATATCTTGTGAATGAGATCCTTGCTTTGAGCTGTGCAATACTTGCTTAGCATTATATGATGATTGGCTTTGCATGGCTAGGAATTAAATCTATTACGTTGGAATTGGTGGTTCCAATGTATGTAGAGAGAAAAGTAAATATTTAAGAAGGGGGGTTCAGTTACAAGCCTTAATTTATAATAATAAATTGTAGGACACAATTCACGCACTGTTATTTACTTAGTCCCAAACTAGGCATTATGGGTCCTAAAATTTATTTAGCGATTGTGCTTGATCGCGCTAATAGTTGTCTCTTACTTATATACCTGATGTACCTATACAGTACATCTTGTATGCTAATGTTAAAGATGTTTACTGCTATTTTTATTTATTATGCTTAAATGTGAGAATATCACCTTGGTCGTCGATTGGTAAAGGTGAATTCAACATTCCGTATTTAGTGTTATATCTTGTAGGATGAGATGAGGGTGACTGTTGTGGTCATGTGGTGATCTCATGTTTGCCAGTTCACGGCCAGTTTGCGACGCAGATGTTATGTATAATGATGTTTGTACACACTTTTTCATAATTTTGTATTTTTCTTCGTAAGATCTACAGGACCGCCCTTTTTCCGAAGTTTGTACCCACATACCTGGAGGAATTTGTACAGTATAGGTAGATGGTTCACGTAGCTATGAATCGTAATAAAACCCTTAGAGTAGGCAATTATTCCCTTACCATCTGACTTTCTAACAACAGATTCGGACGGACGGACATTGGGACAATTTAATTGGAGGGTTCGTATGCGGGCGGAAGAATTTATGGCTGCCAAACGAGTTCTTGAAGCACGAATTTATCTAGAGATTCGTGGAGATGAACTTACATGGTGGCAACAAAATAGGAAAGTAGGTAGGCACTCATCGAAGTGAACTACATACTTACAAGAATAGCAGCTTTAATTGTAGTACAAACATGTTTAATTTAAACCTATGTTATCTAAATATATAAAATGATAAACTGACTGACTGATTGGTGATGTATCAACGCACAGCCTAAGCCGCTGGGTCTAGAGACCTAAAATTTTGCACGTAGATAGCTCATACAGTGTATAGGCATCCACTAAGAAAGGATTTTGCAAAATTCAATCCATATGGGGGTGAAATAAAAGTGCGCGTGAGTACTTTTTAGGTATTTAGGTACAAATGGGATACCTAGTAATTTTGTTTAGTTATGTATTAATTGAGATTTTTAAAATAAGTATAAATTATAGGTAACTATACATTTAGCAGTTATTCCTGTCAAATGATCAATCTAGCTATCCAAAGAGGGAATGCTGACCGCATTCTTCTTCTGGAGGTCATTTTGTTATCTGTAAATTATACTTTTTGTATAAATAAGTAAATACATTTATTCTTTGTAAATTTGTAAACTTGTAACAAACATTTAACATCTAACTAAAACTACTACATAGATAAAAGACTTGATATTGAATATTATCCAAATGTATAAGAATTTTAGAACAACTAAGTAGCTATTATTAGTCAGGTATCAAGACAGATCAGGTTCTTCCAGTTTTAAATCGCTAATTCATATTCTACCACATTTATGAAAATTACGATCTGAATTTATTTAGATGTTATAAAAAACATTGCTGTGTATATCGGAACCACCTACTAATTCCTTTTAGAAAACATAGATCGAAATCAAATAAATCTATGCGAATTGTTCTAAAAGTGCTTGATTGGTGCAAAGTCCATCTTGCATTTACATAAAATCTCCTTTCGTAAACGACATGGTTAAAGCATTTGCAAGGCCTTATGTAAATCGATATTAACAGATCGTACACTCAGTAAACGTTCGATAATATCAACATTACTACATCCGCTCTCGGAATAAGAGCGCGTTGAACAGACCTTGTTTATAGCTATAAAACCTCCATTCACTGAACGGGTTACTAAAACTTAATTAGCTTGTAAAATTAATAAGCACAGCAGAGTATTACAATTTAATAATAAGCTGGACTAAAATATCTTGATAACTTTGTTTTATTTGTGTGAAAATCCCTTTAGATTTTCAATCCCACAGACAATAGAACATTCCCTTTCTAATGTCCAAAGTGATTAATCTGGTTACTTTTATGTACTTAATCTAAAACGAATTTTAATTTAAAAGGTTGTTGCGTTACAAGGCCATCGTCATTAGTGGTTACAATTTCTTTCGCTTTCTTTTTAAACATTAGGCCAGAGAGTAAACGCTCAACCGCGCCTTGCAGACCAGTTTTCTAGAACACTGGCTGTTTGGTAGAGGGTCGTTGCCATTTTGTGCATGGAAAAAATATATAGATTTGGACTCGGAATTTGATTGTAACAGTACTTTGGTTTGTTGTTTCATTCAGGTAACTTGTTTTGCTAGGTTATTTGATTATACTTGCCTACATTTTAGTTCAATGATCCTATTTAATGTGGCTTTTTCCTCGTGGCCTAACTATTTTGCCTAACTAATTTGGCCACGAGAACTAACATATCCTCATGGCCATGGCCGAACTCATGTCAAAATTGGCAAAGTACCGTTGAAAGTGTGTTTGTTGGTTTGTCCTTTTTTTACGCAGCGACGTGATTTGCGAGATTAACGTGATTTTTATTAGTACCCTCAAGGAGGTATAGACGCTAATGTAGGTTCCTACTCTTATTTATTTATAATAAATTAAACAAATACCACTAGCTATTTTACTTCGTTATCAATTGGTCCATAAACCAATAAGTATTACCTATACAAACAGATCGACAATTTTGTATCTACATTACATTATCATAGGTAATTGTCTTGAAAAAGTTCACTGCAGCCAAAGAGATTAAAATATAATAGGGCATAGAGGGGACAAAGCGAGGAAAATTTTAAGCCAAAAGTTGTTCCAAGTGGAATAAGTCTAGTACAATTTCGACCGAATGACAGCTCGCGTTCATACTAACTGACATGACGCTTGAGCTTCAAACATACTTCAAAGTTTTGTATGAAAATATTCCCAATGCCCCTCTATGCCCTATTATATTTTAATCTCTTTGACTGCAGCACTTTTGACTAATCGTTATGGTCACTGCTCGGTAATCGCGGTTTAATATGGTAGATGCTGTTTGTCGCTAATAAGACATATTTATTGCACGACAGATCGGCGATAACTCACGTTTACAAGGTCCATGGATAAACTTACATAAATTGACAGCTTTCTTCGTAAACGCAGACGTATAGGGCGGGGCGAAGGAAAAACTTGTAGGTATTCTAGTAGAAAACATAGCAGGCACTAGTCTGTTTGTGGTAATGAAAAACAAACACGTCGAACGTGTATAGAAACTCGGTTTTCACCTGCGAGTTTCGAAAGTAGTAGTTTGTTTAGAAATTAATAGTCCTTGGACATTATGCAAGATTTAGCTTTGACAGCATACTCGTAACAATATTAAATGAGCTGTCAGCTGTCAAGTATGTAGAATACGCGGTCGACATATAACGAAGACTGTAGGTTGTTCTAAATAAACCTACGTACCTATAGGTATTTATTAGTTGTTTAGACGGTTTACATGTAGTAGAATCAATGTCATTTTAATAAGAAATACTTTAAAGTCTGACATATTGACCGTTATAGTACAATTTTGCCAAGAATGAGAGACAATACGGAAGCGATCGTTAATTCTAGTTTACATTTGAATCAGAATAGCGAAATCAAATTTAAGTAGGTAGGTAGGTACTTACTTCAAAAGATCGAGAAAAATAGATTTAACAAAAAGAAAATAAGTACCTAAAGTAACACATCTGTCTCAGTACTTAAATAGAATTTAATTGATTATATTATAATTTATTATTTAAATATTCTAAATTTTAGAAAGGGCTGTCCTCTGCTCTAATCGGAACCGCGCTTCCGATCCGATTACCGAATGGGTGTCGAAATGGTAATTAAAGCCATAAATTTCGTTGCATAATCCGGATTTCTATAAACTTTGTAAATATTTATGACAGATAATAGTAGGACAAAGTTGACGTGTAGCGTTATGTAGCTTATTTTTAGGGTTCCTTGCTTAAATGACTCGGAAGGAACCTGTGTAAGTAAGTATATCTCTAAAATATATCGCAAGTTTTCAAGCCTATGCGATAAAAGTGTGTAACCAGGAGGCGCCCAGTAACTGCCTGCGTCGATTTTTTCCTGTTCCCGTAGGTTTTTTTAAGCGACGTCATAAAAGCAATCTACTTAAAAAAAAACAAGTCTAGCTTCAGTAGTTTCGGCTGTGCGTTGATGAGTCAGTCAGTCAATCAGGTTTTAGTATAAATATAGATAACAATCATTGCATTAGGTATCTATTAATCATTAAATAACAAAATGTCAACTACATCATAAGCTTTATAATAGTTTTATTAAAATACTGTCCACACATTTAGGAAACAAGGTTATAATTATAACCACTGACCTACATATATCTCTCTTACAATTATATTATCTATGGTTATATATAACGTAACAAGTGATTTATGTTGGTACGATGCATGTTTAATTCAATTTGTAAATCTGGCGCTTGATAGCCGGTCAAACAATGGGTTCCCGCGTGGGTCCAACAAAACAATAACACAAGCTATTATTTTGAAAAAAAAAACCTGCCACATACAGTCAACGCCTCGTTGATTCTAAATATGTGAAACCTCAGACAAAATACTAGGAATTAAAACCGCAAATTTTCAATTAATTTCCAAAAAACTCCACCTAAGTACAATGAGTCATCTAAGATAATAGTTATTACTGCACTTAAAATACCTACCTGTAATAAAGTTTCTTAGACCTATCCCACAACTGCGTTGGTCGTAACTCGCGTATAACAGACCATGAATCACTCGTGACTTTGTGAGTAATCGTAATCGCAGTAGTTATGTAATACTACTGTTAAATCACCTGCATTTACTATGATATATTTTTTGTACTGACCTAAAGATACAGATATCTTACTACATAAGTACCTACAATTTGTATGCCAAGCGGAGTTGTCAGTGATGTGAGATGTCTTTTTTCCCGTTCCCGTGGGAATGTCTCAAAATCTTATCTTAGCGAATATTTGCTATATGCCAAGATTGAAGTTTTTAGGTTGTATACATACCTACATACATACATATAATCACGCCTCTTTCCCGTAGGGGTAGGCAGAGACCACTTCTTTCCACTTGCTACGATCCTTACATACTCTTTCGCTTCGTCAACTTTTTTAGGTTTTATCATTTCGTATATTTCATGATGAATATAATTGAGTCAGTATTTTGTTTTTAGATTAGACTAGCAGCGCCCTGCGGTTTTACTCGCGTAGTTCCCGTTCCCTTGTAAAAACGGGGATAAAGTATAGCCTATGTTAGGTACTCCGCGATAATGTAGCTTTCCACTATAGTAGTGTAATGTAGGTTGAGGCTTGAAAGCGTAACAAACAAACAAAGTCACTTTCGGATTTATAACATTTAGGATATCAGTAGGTATTGATTAAACAGAATTTCTTAATCTTGTATTGGAACCATCTAAGACCAAATTTTATTATTTAATTGGGTGAAGCGTCTATAAAATTTATTTATTAATGAAGAAATGTTTTTTATATTGCTACCTCCGTCCGGCACGTTCAGTGGAAACAGTTCTAGTACAAAGAGATAATGGGAGCCGCACTAGCCGGTTATTAATTTACACAGCCTGATGAACTACAGTTGTTATATGACACAGGTAATTATCTAATTACAGACATAAATAAATTTACACCTATTTCCAGCATCGCAGAAATAACTAACTTTAATGAAGATTGAAGATAGACAAAAGACAGAATAAAAAGGTAGAATATTTAAAAACTGTCCAAAAATCTTTTGATTATTATGATGCCAAATGCCATCCGGGATTCCACTAAAGAAAATCAAATGCAAAAGGAATTCAGACGACAGATTTCTAGCTATACTTACATTGGATTCTTAGTTATTACTCCTCGTTTTCTATGTAATAGAAGTACATATTACATAAAGCAATGTATGTTAAATTATTTCCGTCGTTCCAATAAGTTCTACACACGTCCAATCATCTGTCGCAAAAGTGAATTTGTAATCTATTGCAGTTCATTTGAAAATCCATCCACAGTTTCTCTAAAGCTTCAAGATGGAATTGTAGAAAAGTGATTCGAACCGGGTTTATGGGTGGAGAAAATCCGGCACACATACTCGTACCTACTATTAGAAATTGTATTGAATACTACATTTTATGTATTTATAAGTATTATCTTTTAGCCTATTAGCTTTTCAAGAAGTCGATCCAAGAAAGACAACATTGATAAATTTTACTACTGGCAGTCTTAGTTTTCCCCTTCCCTTGGGAATTTCAAAAAACCTTTTCGTAGTGTTCAGAGTCTGCACTACTAGGATCGTTTTCCCTTGATAAATTTAAAAAACCTTTTCGTTAGAGTCTGCACTACGTAATAGGATAGTAGCATTCGCTATTATTATCTTTAGCTGGTGGTATTAATAGATACATCTGCCAATTAAATAGTCACTTATACCTTAAAATTAAAAAGATATTCTGTTCTTTTATCCAGTTTAAACTAACGGTCATCCTCCATTTATAGCAATATTCGATCTCTTTCCAAATGTTAAGTTTTCTTCAATAATATACTTAGTTGGTTTTTCTAACTTCTTAGTTTCTGTTTCTCGACAAATTTCTGTGCATTTGCTACAGAATTTTCGTCGTCTACATATATTTTTTATCTAGCTTTCATATATGACCTATAATGGAGAGGGTTAGTAACGAAGGAAGTTATGTTTTTGATTAAATGGCACTTTAGTCATGCAAATATCGCGTGAATTGGACAGTTAATGTTAACGAGATGAGTGAGTCGCCTCATTGCATGATACAGGACTGCGTGAAAGAATCTCTTGTAAATGTTCGAGTTACCTCATGGTAGCTAGGTTTTGCTCTATTTATACATATGATTATGAATGATGTTTTCAAAATTAACAAGTATAGTATTTTCTTTGTCTCTTTCTTATCACTCCTCAAACAAATCTACATTACACTGTATAGGTACTATATGCTGCAAAAAGAACCCTGTGGAATGCTCAGAAGATATACATCTGTATTAAAGAATGATTTCGAGCAATGAAACTCCGCTTCATGTCAGAAAGAGATGCCGCTATATAAAGCTGTCTTTTTCTAAAGCGCATTATTAAAGTTTGCATGAAGATCGTTCTGTAATACAGAACATAAGTGATGTGTTTAATCGATAACTAATTAGTATTGTTCATTAATTTCGCGCGAATAAACACTGTGCATCTGCGCGGTTTCACCCGAGTAGTTCCCGTTCCCGTGAGTATACGGAAATAAAATATAGCCTATGTTACTCAGGGATACTCTAGATTTCAATTAGTGAAAGAATTTTTAAAATCGGCCCAGTAGTTTTTGAGTTTATTCGTAACAAAAATACAAACACAAAAATACAAATCTTTCCTCTTTATAATATTAGTATAGAAGTATGGACTAAAGACCTTCCTGGCGTTTCAAATTCCAAAATTGTAGGTCACCGGGAAGCACTATCAAGGCTCTAGGTTTTGATGAACGTGAGTGAGAGTTTTGGTATGAAAAGATATCTTCATTAGGTACATAGTATAAAACAAAGTCGCTTTCTCTGTCCCTATATCCCTATGTCCCTATATCCCTTTGTATGCTTAAATCTTTAAAACTACGCAACGGATTTTGATGCGTTTTTTTTTAATAGATAGAGTGATACAAGAGGAAGGTTTTAGTATTAGCATTGCACCCGTGCGAAGCCGGGGCGGGTCGCTAGTTAATAATATATATCTTTTGAATAGAAGCTTGATTTTTCTTACCGTAGTATATATATGTCTAAAGAGCAGTAATAGATAATTTCAACTGTACCAAGCCTTGACTATGGATCGCTTCACGAATAGTATTTTTTTTTCGGTGGGACGTTCTGCGGCTAAACCATCGAAAGACGTCTATCTGGACAACAAAGTGATCTAGATAGGTTCTGGTTTTTCAATGGAAATTATGAGCTACGAAAACCTATAAGAACTTGTTTCAAACATTTAAAGAATTTAGCGACGCAAGAAGTTTCACTCGAAAATATAACTTAGAAACCCACATTGAACTAAATCAACAAGCACTTAATATTCAAGTCACACACAAGCACCTGTTCCCAAAAGCACCTGTCAGTAAACATGAAATTAGAATTTCCTACTGTGGATGGGCTACCGGTTTTGACAGGCATTGTTAATAGAATAGCAGAGTATGGGTGATGATTATAATTAGACAGTATTTTTTTTCCTACATTTAATTTATTTTTTATCTCTCTACATTTGATTTACATGCTGTTTTTGGCTGTACACAAAACTCATCTTTTAATTCTACAAAATCTGATCACACAAATAAATAAATAAATGGTGGGACACAATTCACACAAGGCTATAATTAGTTCGAAACTAGGCAGAGCCTGTACTGTGGGTATTAAACAACTAACACCTAAACACGAAGCCAACAGGGCCCCCACAATACGCCATTTTTCCAGTCTTTATTGTTGCGTGACGCAATGGTCCACAATGGGCTCTGTTCCGGCATTCCTCGCCAGCTTGATAAAATAATTATAAGCTGTTCGGAATGTGCTCTGTTACTGAAACACGGTTCTAAAGAAATAAATATCGATTGACAATTTTGCAGTCTCTACTCAATTGTGACGGCACGTACGGGTCCAAATGCTTGGGGATTTTCAGCGCAAATATTTAACCCTAGATCACTAATCATTCGTCTCACAGTCGACTGGCATGGCACCTGTCGCGTTCGATGTTTAGGTATTCCCGCATCAAAATCACGATCCCGCAGGCCTGCGGGATTGAGGTCATCAATCCCGCGGATCCCGCGGGATTTGCGGGATTGAGATTTTTTGAAATAAAGACAAGTAAATTTTTATTTTTACATACATACATATAGGGAATCCAATCCCGCATCCCGCACCTCTTTTGCAGGATCTAAAATTCGGGATTACTCGTGCGGGATCCCGCCCGTTTGCGGGATTGAAAAAAAGAGCTCAGACGTCGTTCTGATTACTTTTAAGACCCAGTGTAGCCTCATTAAGAAGTGTTTTAGAAACTTTCCCATGGAGCTCTTGCGTGACTTTAACATATTTTGAAAGAAACAAAATTTTAGTTTTTATTTAAAAAAAAAATATGATGTTTAAATCCTGTTTCGGAACGAAATGTAAACCTCTCAACCCAAGAATCTTAGACACAATCGATTTTTATTGTTACGGTGCGCATTGAAACCGCGCGATGCTTGACGAATTGTTAGTTGAAATACTAGAGCTATGACTAGGGATTCCCCACGGCACGGGAATACTTTATTATTAAATAAATTCTTCGGAAGTATTATTAAAAAAATTTTTTTCATGCCTCTAAAACTATTCAAATCAATACAAATCAATAAAAATATATCAATACAAATCCAAAAGACAAAAGGTTGAAAATTGTATTATGTGTAAGTATCGTTTCTTAAAAGGAATTTTTAACTTTGAAGCATAATTAAATTCAATTGTTTAGTAATTAGTAATAATTCTACCTATTACCTAATAATTATTAACTATATTAAAAATTAAAATTTACCTAACTTGATTTCAGTTATTTTTAAATAACTAGGTACTCAAAACAAAAGAATATTTAGAAAAATCTCAATCCCGCAAATCCCGGATTGATGACCTTAATCCCGCAGGCCTGCGTGATCGCGATTTTGATGCGGGATTGGATTCAATACATACATACGTATAATATATGCTCACATCTTTTATTTTTATTATCATTAGTAAGTAAGTAGAGGTAATACTACTTAATTACTAATCAACAATTGAATTCAATTATGCTTTAAAGGTAAAAATAATCAGCTACTTTTAAGAAACGATACACTTAATACAATTTTAAACCTTTTATCGTAAAGATTTGTATTGAGAATTGAACATATTTATTAGTTATAGAGCCACGAAAAACAGTTTATATTTTTTCTTCCAATATATTTTTTTGTAAATTCAAAACTAAAAGTGTTTTCCATTCCAATGTGGAAAAATGGAAAAGTTGTTAAATCACTTATTAATGAAGCTGTACTAAGTTTTAAAAGTAATCAGAACGACGTCTGAGCTATTTTTTTCAATCCCGCAAACGTGCGGGATCCCGCACTAGTAATCCCGCATTTTTGATCCCGCAAAAAAGGTGCGGGATCGGATTCCCTATTCCCGACACTTTCTCGCCCCGCCCCTCTCAGTACCTTCCTGATTGGCAATTTAGTGACCCGCCGTGTGGAGACAACGCGGACGCACGCTTCCTAGTTCCGGAGTTATAGCAAAATATGCGGATTTTGTCCATACAAAAAATGCAGAATCACTGAGTGCAGAAAGGCAATTTGCGGCGAGCACACAGTTCCTACATGTAATGACTGCAAAGATTAAAAAAAAAAACTTTATTTCTTATAATAATATTTAGATAACTAACTTGGCTATGTTGTTCATTATTTCACTTAAATATAACAAATAAATAAAATACATGCATTTTAATTTGTTCGTCTGTAAGTCGAATGTTTAGTGTCAAAGTTACACCAAAATATGTTTAGTGAGGGAGTGAGTTAAGTAGAAAGGCAAAAAAGTGTGCCTTTTGATGTTTTTTTGTCAAATCTTGAAAGTGCCTCATTTATAAAACTCGTTTGG
Organism: Ethmia dodecea; assembly: GCA_963855545.1. Taxonomy (NCBI): domain Eukaryota; kingdom Metazoa; phylum Arthropoda; class Insecta; order Lepidoptera; family Depressariidae; genus Ethmia; species Ethmia dodecea. Next base: position 2,453,320 of record OY979448.1, read on the forward strand.
GACATGTGTTGGAGAATTTTAGGGTAGTTTGTGCATGATTGTGTTGCTTATTGCCTCGCTCTAGTGCCGATATACTTAGGTACTGTGCAGGAGGTGCATCTAACGCTTTATCTGCATGAATATCCTAATAAGAGTTGGGTAATTTTCCTAAATTTTTTTTAAAACACTGTGAAAAATTGCTAAAAGAAACTTCGTGAGAAAATTTATTTTTATTTATTTATTATTATTATTATTTTAATTAGTACATAAGTAATTACATGTACATAGTTGGTTTCGCTTGAAAATGGTAATTCAACAGACATTTAGGTACGGATGGCAGGTCATTGAGAGATCAATAAAGGTTGTCGCACACATATCAACTCTGTAACATTGCCACAACTCAAGTCGTTTCGTGTTATCATCACTACTTATTATGAAACAAAGTCGCTTTCTCTGTCCCTATATCCCTATGTCCCTATGTATGCTTAAATCTTTAAAACTACGCAACGGATTTTGATGCAGCTTTTTACAAGATAGAGCGATTCAAGAGGAACGTTTTAGTGTTAGCATTGCACCCGTGCGAAACCCGTGCGTAAGTATTAAATTTCTCACAAAAACGCATATAATTAATCAGCATCGTAACTGCATCGCCTCGGGGCAAGCTCGAAGACAGGCGGGCGGTGATGATGATCCATTTTCGAGTTAAAATCTGCTATAAATTACAAATTCGCCAAATAGCTCAGTATAGTTCTCCGTAAACGTACACGCATTGTGTTCTGAATATTGAGTCATTACTGTGCACAGTACTGTGTACAAAACCTATTGGCGATGCTTGCGATTACCCATCTTTCGTCATGGAAACGGTCTAGAATACTAAGATTTGACATTACGCAAAGACTTGTTTCGCAAAATTGTTTATTTTGTGTCGCCATTTCATGGCATGATAATATATTCGACAGTATTTGAGTTTAAGTTGAAGAAGGTACTTAGTTGTCTTACATGTTTTAGGAAGCTGCATAGCAGTACGCAGGTTTAAAAAAAACGCTACAGAATGCATCGTAGGCTACTTCTAAAATATAATTACTTTTGCAGCTTTTATACCTACTACCAAATTTATTCGGTCTTTCCTCCATTCTTAATTAACAAGTTAGAAAATTAAACTTATTGTGAAATGTCCGTCTTCCTTTGTCACTTGTACGAGTATTGCTGGTTCGATGCTATAGAATTTAAGTAGCTACATAACACCTTATTGTAATGCAAGAAGCCATCATAATACTATTGTTATGGTACGTGACATTCCAGTGGACCGTTTTGGCCAGATATTGGCGAATGACTCAGTTTATATTGTAGTTTGCCTTAACTTGCTATATATGTAACTTCAATGATACTGAAGAAATACATTAAACGTATTTTTTTACATGAATTACTTAGTAATGCATGTATCCGTTACTAAGTAATTCATGCTATTAATATAAAAAAAAATCTGACGCTTTTCATCCCCGAGGGGGTAGGCACAGGTATTCCATTACTGGATATACCCACATTTCACGAGATAGGTACATGGGACCCCTAAACGTGATAGGTGGTGAGCCCATCGCCGGACCGGGTCAATTTACACATGTCTCAGAATTAATTCTGAGACCTGCGGGTTTTAAAGGTGGTGAACAAATGGCTCACCATGTTTTCTTCACCTAAACTGCTGAATGGACCTTGATTAATTTTGACACTGAAGTAGGCTGCACCTTTAGGAAGAGCAGAGGCTAATATTCATACGAGAACGAAGACGAAATCGCTATCTCGAAATATTTAGTTGCAAGATTCCATTCCACCCGAACAAACGTAATTGCAAGGTAAATAGAAAATAAAAAACTTAAGAGGTGTCAAGGGACACCCGGATATCACGAAGCTCCATCACCATCATCGTCATCTCATCATCATTATTAGATTTATCATATCATAAAGCTTCAACTATAGCAAAAAGTGTCGGTCGTTACAAATTCTGGTCTTAATTTTTTCCGTCTAGCCCCCTTTCGCAACGCGCGATAAGCAACTACGTTCCAATAAAAGCTTGTAAAATAGCTCTGATTGCTTGACCGGGTGACACTGTGAGTCTGTGACGTCACAAGGTCAACGCAAGTTTTTATGGGCCCGAGTGCCCTAGACTCGAGAATGACCCAACCGTGACAGGTCGCAGACGTTACGGGTCTTTACCAGGGAGAATAAGACGGAAACCAAGATTATTTTTATTATAAAGTCTTTGTTAGAAAATTGTTTTTTTTTGTCGATGCTTCCGCAAAAGTCAAAGTCAAAATGTTTTATTCAAAGTAGAGACTCACAAGTCCACTTAGTGAATGTTATTTCAACTCCGCCGCTTCAGCATGTATGTTTGAGGAGAAGAAGCTGGTATGCTGGCAAGCAAAAAAGATGGTAGGTTTAGAATGGTACTTTTTGATCATTAACTTATGACAGCCCATGCTGAGCTATAAGTCTGCTCTTATAGGAGGAAGTATGTATGGGCTATAATCTACCACGCGAGCCCATTACGGCTTGGAATATGGTATTAGGCATGGAGCCACATACCTAATTATCAGAAATTTTGAAATATTCCATAACAAAAAAAAAGCGCACTTTTAAAACTGCCACCCGTAAACCACTGCCAATGTTTGCAATCACCCATTCACCGACTGACCATGCCTTGTGCTATCTTTACAAGGACACGGGCATCAATCTATACAATGGCCCCGATTCTGCTTTACACCGACTAAACTTATTTTAGTTTACTCCTGTCAATTTCTTTCTCCTATGAAAGAAAAGAGACGAGAGATATTTAGTCCTGTTAAATTAAAATTAGTCCTGTCAACTAAGGCATTTCATAAGGTGTTTAGTGCTCTGCACAGGACTAAATTTGGTAGGTTATCTTCTATTCCTTTTCTTTTTTTGAGGTAAGACAAAGACAGGACTAAACTAAAATAAGTTTAGTCGGTGTAAAGCAGAATCGAACCTAATAGTTACTTACTTAAATAATCAGTGGGCTATAAGAGCCTACAGACAGACTAAACATAAAACATAAACTTAATGAAATATTCGGAAGGCATAATTAAAACATTGAATAGACTCCGTGTGAGAGGTAACGGACTAACGGAGCAAACAGGTTGTGGATCTGGTTTGGTTTTGGTCCACACCGTTGCGCTCGCGCATCTATGGCAAGCAAATTAGAATAGAAATGTGTCTGTGAGAAGCTAAAACTATCTACATATGGCTGGCACTCATGACTGAAGTCACGAAATCTATTTGAAAACCAAATGATCGTTTATTATTTATTAAGTTCTAGTTTCATTAGCATTACTCGTGGACAGCAGATTAAACATTGGAGTAATCTGAGGAGTTCGAGTCGACACTTAATCAAATTTCGGACGTACCACACACTTTAATTGTAGGACAGGCCGGATAGAATAATCAAATAACTTTGAACTAAAGGTTGGCTGGCACTATTACCTGTAAATACTTGAATCGAGCCTGCTAAATGTGCACACACAGTCTACTATACTACAGTATATATATATATATATATACGAGGGGTGATCAAAAAGTAGTGAGAACGACATATATATTCCTTGGTAAGAAAAAAAAAAAATACTGGCATGCATAGCTCAGATGTTTGTTATATTAATAAAGAAAAAAGTTTTCGATTCTCTTTTGTTTTTTTTTCTGAATTTCATTTGTTTGCTTTGGTGTCGGAACGTTTTCTCGAAAATGGAGAAAAACGAAGTGCGAGCCGTTATTAAATACCTCTGTTTAAAAAAGTTAACGACGCAAGAGATTCACTGCGATTTGGAGGCAACATTAGGAGAGTCTGCTCCGCCGTATTCCACTGTCGCAAGGTGGGCTTCTCAATTTCGAGTAGGGAGAACGAGCTCGGAAGACGAACATCGTTGCGGCCGCCCATCAACGTCAGTCACCCAAGAAAATATTGTTAAAGTCGAGAAAATTGTATTGAGCGATCGAAGAGTTACCATCCGTTACTTAGTTCAAGAAACGGGCATTTCATATGGAAGTATTCAATCCATATTGAAACAATCTTTGAATATGAGAAAAGTCTCCGCAAGATGGGTGCCGAGAATGTTAACAGACAGTCAGAAACAAATTCGACTTAACATTTCGAAGACATTGTTGGACAAGTTTCAAGAAGATTCTGAAAACTTTTTGTCTCGTTTCGTAACAATGGACGAAACATGGGTCCATCATTTTGATCCCGAGACAAAACAGCAATCTTCACAGTGGAAACGACCATCATCACCGACCCCGAAGAAGTTTCGTGCCGTGGCATCGGCTGGCAAGGTTATGGCCTCAATATTTTGGGACTCAGAAGGGATATTGTTCATTGATTACCTGGAGCGTGGAACCACTATTACAGGCCAATATTATGCATCATTAATTTCTAAGTTGAGAAATACCATCAAAGAGAAGAGGAGAGGGAAACTTCGAAGGGGCGTGCTGTTTCATCACGACAACGCACCCGCGCACAGCTCGGCAGTTGCGAGGGCTGCCATTCAACAAGCTGGCTTCGAATTAGTTGACCACCCCCCTTATTCACCAGATCTGGCGCCTAGTGATTTTTATCTGTTCCCCAAATTGAAAGAATACTTAAGGGGAAACAGGTACGGAGACGATAACGAGGTGATGGATGCCGTAGAGAGCTTTTTGCAGGACCAAGACAAAACTTTTTTTTTTAAAGGGATTGAAGCCTTGGAAAAGCGCTGGACTCGGTGTGTAGAGAGACTCGGAGACTATGTAGAAAAATAAATTATTAAGTTATCAATAGTCATTATATTCTATCTCATTCTCACTACTTTTTGATCACCCCTCGTATATATATATATATATATTTATGTTTTTCAAGTGTATGTATCTAAGTAGATATTATGTGCGCTACATTTCTTTGGCGCCGCCTGTAGCCTAAACGTTTGAAAAATTTTTAAAGTGCGAGTTGTTGAATCATCGACACTTCCGGATTGACATAGGCTACAAGGAGGAATAATAGAGAGAACTATTAAGTGAGTAATACTTAAAATATCTTTAGTGCATTTTACTGCTGTTACTTTTAAGCAAAATTTTTAGCCTCCTTTTATTTTACCCTAATGGCTGTGCTACGAAAAAAATCGGCATCGCTAATGAACAGAATGCGTGTCAGCCCCAACAGACTCCTGCAGGCGTATTTACGGAGGCTCGACACCGTTTCCGTTCGATTCAGATCGAGTGAAAAATTTTCCGAAGTCGAATCTATCGACTTCTCTCTAGGATTTTTAGGAGAAAATTTTCCGTGGCTGTCAGAAACGCCTAGTATACAGTTTCCGAAGTCGATAGATTCGACTTTGGAAAAATTTTCACTCGATCTGAATCGAACGGAAACGGTGTCGAGCCTCCGTGAATACGCCTGCTGAAGACCATTGCCTAACTAACAACGTTATGGATCTCTGTTGTCCGCAATAAAAGTTTTTTTAGTGTACTTGTAGTAGAACTTGTTTTCCCAATTTTGGACTTGCTCTCATAAATTACATTTATAACACATTTGCTCGTAAAAGGTGTCTTATTTCACCAATTTCAATATCGTATTGTATCTCATTACGCCCAAGTGCGGTAAGTGTAAAGTAAAACGCACGGTTTATCAAGATGCTCCGTCTTAAAACGAACGGTACTTTTTAAAATCTCAGCAAAGAGTTTTTATGTCAAAAAAGTTGTCAACATTTTATGATTAAATTTAACTTTGGGAGATAAAATATAATAAAGAAATATTTATGTACATAATTATTTAATATAATTAATTTGGACACTAAATGACAACCAATTAATCTGTAACAAAAGCACAAAAATATTAATTTACTTTATTAGTAATACTGGCTGTTTTTGTGCCTTTGGCCTAAAAAAATGATGATCCGCGCCGCGCGATTTTTCTTAACGCTGTATTGTTTTTATTCGTTGACCATAGTCGGAGTTTTATTTTATTTCCTCGCAAATGTGTTATAAAACGTCGTATGACATACGTGCGCTTTGATAATTACAGCCTCTGCTTACTTGTAGCCCTCGCCTACGGCTCGGGCTAGCAATATCGCCTCGGCTGTAATTTTCAACCTACCGCACTTATATCATAATGTACTATTACCACACACACCTATGTAAAAAATGAAAAAACTGTTAAATGACTTACCTACTATCGTTTCTATAATGTTGAAGTTCTGTGTTGCTACCGCTAACTACGGAGGGAGATTAAATGCTTCCGCCTGTTAATGGTGAGAAACTTGGTCTCCATACAGCCATGCCTAACAGGTCGGAATTTGATCGGTACTGTTACAATATAGTAGGTTATCTTAACTGCCTACTTTAATTATTGTCGATTTGTTTTTAAAGAAAAATCTAGAATGTTTTGGAATTTACGATTTCTAGATATAATAATAATAATCTCACGCTTTATATCCCCGAGGGGGTAGGCAGAGGTATTCCATTAATGGATTGCACTTTTCACGAGAATATTCGACCCCTATACGAGGATGGTGGTGAGTCCATCGCCGGACCGGGTCCAAGAATTAATTCTGGGAAACGAAGGTTGCCTCACGATGTTTTCTTTCACCGTCGAGCTAGTGATATATACGTAAGTTTGAAAAAGTCATTGGGGATTCGAACTAAAGCCTCACTGATTTTGATCACGTGAAGCAGGCTCTCTAACCGTAAGGCTATCACTACTCCTAGTTATATATTCGGTTTTTTATTAAATTGTTATGTGGATAGTGGAGTAAGTACTATGTTATTTTGATTCAAAGTAAAATTCGTACCATTTGGTATCACTGAATATTGATTTTGGCAAGTAAAGTATTTCCTTATGTGTGAGGAAAGACCCTGAGCTCAGCAGTGGGCTGTTACGGGTTGATGATGATGATGATGATGTAGTAAAGTATCCTTAGAACTTATCATTAATATTGAGTAAAGTAACCAGTAGGCCTATTTTTACTGTGGGATACTAGCCTCTCCACCGATTTTAAAGGGAGCGCTATTTAACCGCAACTCGGATCTCTGTAATTATTATCTTTTATAAATAATATATTTACAAAATGGATTCGGAACAAGGTTGTTCTTTGTTACCGCAAGTCATGGAATTCTGAAACCATTTGCACCTGACCACACAAGTAATTGTACAGTTAAGAGCACATGAAACTTTACAGCTGTAGTGCGAGTCTGACCTCTAAGGCGATTGTAGTATGAACGTTTCAGAGTCCAATGTGTCAAGCTCCACGTGCTCTTGACTGTACAATGTGCCTTAAAAGTAATGAAGAAAATTAGCATTAGCATTATAAAAGTTTGCTATTATTCACCGGGTTCAGTCTATGTCGTTTTCGACTACCTAGGTACTCAAGAGTCAGAATCAATACCAACATAAATAATTAAAATAACAGTTACAAAAGTTTTTGTAGCATTAAAGGTACATAATATTAAATAGCTGCTGAAATGTTATTATTATAGTTAGGTAACTAAAGGAAGGTGTAATGCTAAGGCAGATGACACTTAAAATATAGAGAATAAAATAAAATTATTGAAACGACCTGAACTGTTCCTATAATAGGTAATTGGACAAACTTGTGAAGTAACTGAAGTAGGTAGGTAGTAAAAATGGTTATGGTTTAATAAGTACTCCAAAGATAGACAAACTAAGAAAAGTGGTAAAGCAACCACTGTCAAACACATTCTCTTAGTTTATATAGACTATCATCAACTTAAATATCCATCCAATACTTACATGCGGAAAACAGCATTTTAATGAACACATTTTGAACGAAAATCACTATATTTTTTAATCTTTTCCGCTAAACATATAACTTTTGTATACACCGGCACTGGTGACGGAACTGACTGATAGATAATTGACGATTTTAAAACGATTGTGCTGATGATTCATTCATGCTTGTAATAATAATGATTACGATTCTCCTTAAAACGCACGTTTGATTCATAGCTTTTGATTGTGTAAGTGATAAAATATACTGTTGTACAGATTTATTTTCTGTTTAATTATAAACAATACAATCAATTAGGTAGGTACTTGTCTAAGGCGAATTTAAGTTTAGGTAAGTACCTATAATAGGATCGCAATTTGAGGTGTGTACTATAAAAGAGAATAGGTATAGATGCATAGTGACTCTGCCGCCAATATTAATCTAACTTTAAAGATTTTTTTGTTATTTTTATTGGATTACACCATATAAAGCTTAAAAATAAATGTTTCTTTGTTTTTTGTCCCCTATGCGTTCCTAAACCATTCACTCTATTGCGATAAAGCTTTAGTAAGTTGGTGTCGACAAGTCGGAAATGTTTCTGAAATACGAAATTACCACGGGAACGGGAAAACACAAGACACGCGTGGGCAAGGCAGCTGACGGGTCAGCTAAATAAATGAATCTTGTGAGTTTCTTGCTGGTTCTTCTCGGGGTAATGCATTTGGAACCAGCAACTCGTCGGTGGAGATGGGCTGCTGTTTACATTTAGACAATCTTCATGGACGAGTTTAGAGTGCCTTGTTATTAGACTACCTATTGACTATTCTGGTGTACTTTTTGTAGCAACAGAAAATAAATAATTTTTGACTTTTTTTACTTTAGTGGAGCAGTTACCAAGCTGGCTATGTTTCTGCTCTGGGCTTAAAAGCTGATTCATATACAAGTTGTCATCGCCTCAGCGTACCTACAGCTTCTGAAAGTTGTTCGCCACCTTTTCGAAACTGGCTACTTGGACTCATTGCAAGCCATGTCACCGGAAGACTCAAACTAGTAAACATAGTGTGTTTACGAAAACAGTCAGTCCATTAGCTTAGGGAGTCGACTATAAAAGGCGCCTAACGCACGGGCGCCGAACTCGTCATGTAGGAGTTTATAAATACCTAAAGTATTATTAGCAGAGGTGACTGACCCTCTATCGGAAACGGAGTTGCGCTCTGTGCTTGCATCTACGTATTTACAAAGGATATACATAATAAATAGGTAAGTACTTGAATAGAACAGTCCTTTAAAAATTAGGAAGTTTAAATCTTAATAAAAAGTAATATGGTCACTATTTTTATCAACGAGGGGGTAGGCAGAGGTGTTCCATTTCTGGAAATACCCTCATTTCACCAGTATAATATTTTGACCCCGTATTAGGTGAGCCGATGGGCTGTCACATGCCTCAGAATCAATTCTGGGACCTGCGGGTGTCCTCAAGATGTTTTCTTCGTGCACATACATAAGTACATACATTTTTTAAAAACTCATTGGTACATGCCCGGATTCGCAACCGAGACCTCACAAAGGAGATTCTTTTGTAAACCTCAACACGGAAAATAAATCAACATTGTAATCGTCATTGAAAGATTCTTCTGACGCATCGATCTTGAACTTTGTATTGTATAATAAATCAGATACGGTAGAGGAGCACGTAATGTACTGCCAAGAAATAAAGTCGTTGGTCACCTTAAGGTCGATTATTCGTTGTGCTTTGTAAAAACACAATGGTCCCGTAATGACCAATTTAAAAAAACACCATGTATGTGTAGGTAATTCGGCTTCTAGGCGCGGCGTGTCAAGATGAAGATGAAAGATGAAACATGTAGTTAGGTTAGGTTAGGTTATAAGTAAGACCGGCAACAATACAACGGTGGACACAACATTCAATTTGGTGCAATAGTTTTTACGTGATGCACATACAAACACATGGACGGACAGACAAAAATTCTAAATATAAGTTTTCGATAAAGACCCGAAGAAAGAAGAAGATTAAAGTTATATTAAGTTTTCTTAAATCTGTACTAATATTATAAAGAGCAAAAATTAGTATTTTTGTATGTTTGTATCTTTGTTATGCATAAACTCAAAAACTACTGGACCGATTTTAAAAATTCTTTCAGCAATGGAAAGCTACATTATCACTGAGTAACATAGGCTATATTTAATTCCCGTATTTCCACGGGAACCGCACAGAACCGCTAGTATCTCATATTCACAGATACAGAGCTAGACTAAAAAGGTTTATTTTATACTTTCGTGTTTCTTTTTTGTCAGTATTTTTTTTAAGAAATGATTTTTCTTCTGTGACTGTACAATAGGCGCGCTAAAACAAGCACGTGCCGTGTCATTGGCCATATCGGTTGCATTGTGGCTTTAGTTGGACAATGGAAAGGATATTGGGGAGTGGAATGGGCACAAATTCTCTTTTTGATTGTTTGAAATTGGAATAGACTTGCTTTAACATCAGTTGATTGGGTAAAAATAAACGGGGTTATTACAAAACATTAAAATAGTGTCTGAAACAGATGCTGTGATTTTCTTGCCAATAATTTTAAAAAGCGACAGTACCTATCTGTTTAAATAAGTTGGTATTTGTAATAAAATAAGACCGTTTTTTAAATGTGGTACACATTGATTATAATTAAATCACTAGGGACATATACACTTATACCTTATTCCCTAGGTACAGTCAAGAGCACGTGGAGGTTGACACATTGGACGTTGTAACGTTCTTATTACAATCGCCCTAGAGGTCAGACTAGCACTACAAGTGAAGCTTCAATGTGCTCTTTGTACTATGAAGATATATTCCATTTCTGAAAGTACCCACTTTTCACCTTGTATTTTTGGGACTAGGCCTACTGATGATCGGGACGAGTTATTTTTGGGATTATAAGTACAATGGTAGACTAATGTGGGCTGACAAAGATAAAAACTACATTATTATTAGGAATACTGGCATGTACCAATGAGTTTTAAAAAAAATAACTTACGTACATATTTATCACTAGCTCGACGGTGAAGGAAAACATCGTGAGGAAACCCGCAGGTCTCAAAATTAAGTCTGAGACATGTGTAAACAGACCCGGTCCGGCGATGGGTTCACCACCTATCACGTTTAAGGGTCCAATATATCTCGTGAAATGTGGGTATATCTAGTAATGGAATACCTCTGCCTACCCCCTCGGGGATAAAAAGGCGTGAGATTATATTATTATTATTAGGAATTTGTCACCCTCTTTGAAAAGCGATAATCACATAGCTTCTATTTCAAGTGCTTTAGCAGATGAAATGGGTCCTTCAAACTGTCGAACTCAGCTTAACTGCGCAACATGTGCGGTGATATAAAGATAACACCATTGAAATGTGAGCAGAATACGCCTACCAAAGGTTCTGTATTTAGTTAGGGAACTTTTGTAAGCTTAGAAGCAGCTGTCAAGTCTATTGATAATACTGCAACAACTCTATTTATAGTTGATGTAACTATACTAATAGAATTAAATCAAAAGATAGTGTAACTTAAAGTACGACTAGTAAATACTATTAGCTATTCTGTGTGCAGTATTCAAAGATAGACACCATATACTGAATGTAGGTGACATCTCTTACACAAATGATATGTAGTTGTCTTCTTATGTCATAGGGAACCGTTATATAAAAATATTTTTAGAAAGTCTCACGGGAACGTCAATAAACTGGATTTACGCAAGTAATGCCGCTGGGCACCCGCTAGTAGGTACCCTTAATACAAGATTTTTAAACATTCTTAAACTAACCGGGTTGGACTTAAAAATATAGCTCCATCTCGTTTACTTCAACTAGAAAACATAAGAAGAGGTGATGACACAGATGGCTTAGTATTCAAAGGGTTTAAAGTTACCCTATTTAGAAGCGGAACTCTAAAAACGTGTGAGAATCAACTAATTTCAAACGTAGGATGACAGATTTGTGAACCAAACGGTTCAGCCTAATGACACGAAAGTGGAGACTGATGTTTCCTGACAACTTCCTGCAGTATATTTTGTTAGGAGACTAGTTTGTTGGCCTGGTTAAAATAATCGTAGACTACTCTCTTTTTTAAATTCAAAAAGGTTTATTTTGGTGGATATTTTTATACAGACATATATTTAGCAGAACCAATATTGAGGCTTGCTTTTCTCATATTTTATTTTTGATACTTAAATAAAAAAATCACATTTTCTAGAATCTGACTGACTGATCAAAATACAACCTCCGTCGCTGGACCCAGAATGTTGAAAGAAGAACGGTCACGCCCCATAGAAAAAAAACCCAGACCCGACAGAAGTGAGACATATCTCAGTTTTTTTGTTATTTTTTATATAGTTAAATTGTATATTTTTTTTATTCAAAATCAGTGCCTAACACCAAAATATTGCCTTATGTTTTTGTTCAGGCGATACAATAAAAAAAATAGAATATGCTTATTTATCTCAAAAATCATAAATGTATGTAACTAAATGACGATACAATAACTATAGGATGTTCTAGGTGACCTGCAGGACTAGCACAGTCACGTTATGTCGCGGAGAGTAGCGCGACAAAGCGTTCGGTCCCTTTCACTTAGCAAATATCGGAGCGGGATAACATGCGCGGGAGAGGCGAGTAGCGCCTATCGTGAGATGTAGCTGGATTATATTATTTTTGATGTCCTAGTACAACAATCAACTTAGGATTCATTAAAATCGTGGTATTCGATGATTTATTGCAGATCAGTGATTTAGGTACCTATCATTGGAGTTCTATGATCTATAACAAAAAAAAAAAACTAATATGTTCAAATAAAGTTTTATTACATTTCTATGTCCCTTAAAACATAATCCATACCCAGTGCGGGGTGGTCAAAGTGATCTTGATGCCTAGCCCACCCTAAATAATAGACAACACTAATGACGTGTGCGCAACTTCCTAATGTCCTTTTTCCATGGTAACACGAGCAGCAATATTCGGTTATTGCGTTTATTCCATTTATATTCTCATCAAACATAATATAAGTATAATATATTTTTGTTGTAATGTGTCGCGAATGAATTCTGCACCTGATTAATGTATTATTGATTCTGCCCTCTACTGCTGCTGGATGTCTATATATTTCCATATCATATACTCCCGTGCTTTTTAAATGTTCACTACACTAAGACCGGGCTAACCTCACGTGTTAGGTGCCAATTGAGAATTGAATTAAGTCTTCAATTGTTAGTTGTGGAAAATCAACTTCCGGATCATTTCCAGTCATCCTGTGAAACGTCACTCTTTGTCTGTTTAGATTATTCTCTTCCACATACTCGGCCAGTCGATTAGGGCGTTGTATATTTCGATTAATTATTTCAATGAAATCTTCTGTGTAAGGACTGTCTTCGTACGAATCTTGAAAATAATTAATCAAAGCTGCAGCAATTCGAAAATCTTCAAATATATGCGGCACATGTTTGTTGAAAACTCTGTTTCTGAAGATCTTGAAGTCGCGCTTGAATCTGCCGTTTATAGTTTCGACGACCCATCGCACCATCGTAATAAGTCTCGATTTATTAGCTTGGTCGGTGCTTAATTGCGTGTCTTGTCTTCGTTTGCTTGGCGGCATATGAGCATCATAGCCATATGTTTCAATTAAGGGAATTGAATCCCGAAAGCCTCGGTCCAAAATAAATACGTCTCCTTGATGAAATAAAAAATTGAACGGTCCGTCTTCAATCGGTGCATCATGGTTTTCTAATATCGTCTTCATTATATCAGCATCGCTGGTCCGTGCAGAGTACGGACCTGTTACGTCCAAAATATATCCATCCGCACACACGATCATGAATGGTTTTATTAGATTTTTATACTTATGAAGGCTATAAGTGCGGCGTTGAAATAAAAAGTTAGAACTTTTTTCTATATAGACGTAAGTTCCATCGAATGTAATTATTGCTTTTGGTGACTCTTCGTTACCAAACAAGACATTTGGTATGACCCGGTTGCGGGCTATCACTTCGTCCCTGGTTATATGGTCTAAGCCAAGGTGCATCGGAACAAAGTCAGTAGTGAGACACTGCCTTACTGTATTTATTTTTCTCCCAACAGTTCGCTCGGATATATTAAAAAGTGAAGCGATTCTATTATGCGGCTCGCCTGATCGAATTTTACACAAGTACATAGCCAAGTCATTTCGTGGAGTATTTGAGGACTGATTAAGGCTTGGTATTTGACTCAGCAAATCGTTGAATGTGGCTCTGTTTCTTCCAGTCCAAAAGCTTAACTCCTCGTCAGAAACGTCATCGACATTGAAGTGTGACCTTTGTTTTAAGGCTTGTCTATACATGTTAATGATGTCGCCAACACTCTCCGCATTCAAGTCGGTCTTTTGATTTGTTACATTTTCAGGAATCTTTTCTATCGGCATGTGTAGTAAATGCCATTGGCAAATGCGGGCAAGATTTGGTACATAAAAGTTGTGATAGCTAAGGAGTTGTACCTTCACCGAATTAGGCATTTGACGCAGGGAACCGTTGTTGCAGTTGTCAATTAAACATCTCCGGGCCGTATTAGAAGCGCGTCTAACTCCTTGCACATTTACAGCTGCAGCTGGTGGGGTAGGAGCAGGTGACGCTTGTCGCTCTTGATTAATTGAAGCATCGATTCTATGCCGACATGAGTGGCAAACCGACCGAGTTCCATCAAAAGCTATCTGTAACAAAACATAAATACATTTTAAACAAACTAAAAATATGGCTTACCTAATGCTACCATTATATTATTATGAAATCCAACTAAGACTTATTATTATTACATATAGCAATACTGTCCCTTCCTGTCACCGCTCTCAACACGCTCACAATGTATGTCGTCTACTTCTCATTATGAAAATAAAATAAATGTCTGAAGAAAGTCTTTATTAATTCAAGTCTACAACTGCGCCTAACTAAGAATATAACATGTTGTCAGAAGATGAGCAGGAGAAAGGTGAGAAAAAGTCACAAAAGGGAAAGGTCGCGGCGTCGCGCGTCACAGTCAAGACAAGAAGGCGTACACGCAATTACTAGCACTGAACCTCATTTACCTATATTTTTTACATACATACATAAACTCACGACCCTAATCACTTACGGGGTTACCTTATTTTATTTCTATAAAGTATAAAAAATGAGGCAGCAGCAACAAAGTAAATCATAATACTTAAGACACATGATGTTGTCTATTTACGCCACCGTAATAGGTATCTTACTATAAATATTTTACAGTTCGACACGCTTTTGTATTGCGAAAGACTTTAATTACAAATAAGTACCAAAAATTAAAATAATACATACTTCACCACCAACGATGCGCAATAGTTGTTCTACGAAATCTCTTCGAGTTTCCAGTAATCGTTCATTGAGAACGTATGAACGACGACGACGTAGTGCACATTCACACAGAACACAAATATTAATATTGTCAGCCATGTCAACGAATCACTCAGAATGCAAAAATACCCGCTCCGCACCATTGTTGTTTTAATGAAAGAGTGAGATGGCATGATTGGTTTCTGTCTGCATCCGGCTACCTGAGCCATAGCATGCAGGTAGCAAGTGACCGTTTTTGTACATATAATAACTTCCGATTATGCAATAAATAATCGAATACAACGATTTTAATGAATCCTTGATTGTTGTACTAGTATTTTAAAAATTACATAGCCCAGCTGCATCTCCAGGTCACCTAGATACATCCTATAGTTATTGTATCGTCATTTGGTTACATACATTTATTATTTTTGTAGATAAATAGGCATATTCAATTTTTTTTTATTGTGTCGCCTGAAAAAAACATAAGGCAATATTTTGGTGTTAGCCACTGATTTTGAATTAAAAAAAAATATATTTCAACTATATAAAAAATAACAAAAAAACTGAGATATGTCTCGTTTCTGTCGGGTCTGGGTCACAGATGACCGTTCTTCTTTCGATAGTAGCTTTAAGGATATCATACCCAGACGACAATGTTTGGCATTCCCATGAGATCTGCGTGGGCAACGCGGCTGGACACAGTCACTACTAGGTATACGTATTACAAGACATTTCTTTTTCTTGGAATAAGGAAGAATGAAAGCTAAAAGTGATAACGGCCATCGGGCATTCGTTTAATGAGTCATCCGAAGAGAAAGGTATGTAAACATTAAGTATGAGTACAAGTACAGTCAAAAGCACGCTAAGCTTGACACTTTGGACTTGGACCAAAACTCAAACTCAAAATTCTTTTATTTCAGTAGGTATAAAAAATACACTTTAAAATGTCAATATAAACAAGGCACACTAAACTCGTCCATGAGGATTGGCTAAATGTAAACAGCAGCCCATCTCCACCGACGAGTTGCTGGTTCCAAATGCAGTACCCCGAGAAGAGCCAGCAAGAAACTCAACTCAACGACCCGGCCCTGTATTCTATGACGCGCAGTACAAATCAGAGCTCAGCTTAAACTGGTAGTGTCAAGCTTGACTTGCTCTTGACTGTACCTAGCCTGCGCCGGTTATGATTATGGACCAATCAGCTCCGATCAATTTAATTTTCATCATCAACATTTCTCAAATGAGTATTTCGCAATAACCTTGACAAACAACTTAATAATATGAACATTAAAATAACCTATGACGCTATCAATTATTATTATGAGAGCTATAGATCCGGATAGCAGATCATCAATTTCCACTACGAGTCGCTAACAAAACAACTTGGAATAATAGTTAAAAAACAACAACATATAAATACAATACATATAATATACGAGTATGTCTGACTGAGAGATGACATTTCCCAAAATAAAATAGAAATATTTGAAAGCTGTCAAAGATTTTCCTATATAGCCGGACCACAGTTACATACCTACTCCTGGTGGAACCATCGCAAAATGTCAGATACGCAAAATGACGGATACGCAAAATGACGGATACGCAAAATGACGGATTTGCAAAATGTCGGAATTCTGATATTCTGCTAAGTAAACAAAATATTAAGATAAAAGAAATATTAATAAAAAGAAAACAACAGGTTTAAAGGGCACAGAATAGACTTTCTACCCTGGCGGTGATGACGAATGTAGCCACACCCCTTTAAAATCCGTCAAACAGATTAGGCTACTGATGCTGAGCCTTAAACCTTTTTATCAACCCTATATTTAACTATTTACATAAAGTTTTGTACTCGAAGAATTTATAGGACAAATAAATATTTCTTTCTTTCTTACTTATACTGTGCTGATAAAGTGATAAGTCCGCATAACAGTTCTGACGTTTTAAAATCAGCCACAACTAACACCAATCTGACTACACACAAATTTCCACAGAACCTTGAAGAGTTCTATACTGCTGTGACAGATTTCTACCTATTAGTAATTTCTACCTATTAGGGATGTGAAAAAATTATAGATTTTTAGAATGATCGTTTTTTT
Organism: Ethmia dodecea; assembly: GCA_963855545.1. Lineage (NCBI taxonomy): Eukaryota > Metazoa > Arthropoda > Insecta > Lepidoptera > Depressariidae > Ethmia > Ethmia dodecea. Next base: position 2,470,528 of record OY979448.1, read on the forward strand.
TTAAATAATCAATTTTTAATTATCGATTTGTTAAATACAAAAATCGATTAATAATTAATCGATTATATTTTCACACATTTGAATAGATTCTTGTAAATCACCATCTGTGCGACGAATGAATAAATTTGAAGTAATTCACTAACATAAAGTTTATGTTAAAAGGATAAAGAATGTGAAAAAAATAAAATTTTTCATATTGTTTGAATTTTTTTTTCGTATAGTTAATCGATTAAAAAAAAATCGCTTATTAGTAAAAAGAGAAAAATCAATTTTTAAATAAGTAATCAATTTTTTTCGATCACTGTCACTTCCCTACCTATTGGACATATTTATACAATATCTTAGATAACCAAACCTAAATACATAAATAGAAATGCTAGCCGTGTTTGCATATTAGATATAGATTCATAAATACCTTGATAAAGATATCAAGTCGGCGAGACCGCGCGATGCACTCGCTTCCGTTGATGGCGTAAGCATGTGCAATGACGTGTGGACATGTAAGTCTATGTTCATATGGTAGGTAATATTCAATCAACTGAGCAGTCTATAATGTATCTAGTATTTTCCTATGAGTATTTTATAAACCAACTATGTATAAATAAATCCAGTAAGACCTCAGATTTTTCAAAAACCTATCACGTTTAGGGGTCCAAAGAATTTCCCGTGAAAATTGGGTATATCCAGAAATGGAATAACTCTGCCTACCCCCTCGGGGATATAAGGCGCAAGTTTTTTTTTTTTTCAAAATCTAAAAAAATGTGTTCAGTCCTATGTTATTTATCACTATTAGCTCGACGGTGAAGGAAAACATCGCGATGAAACCAGCAGGTCCCAAAATTTATTCTAATGCATTTGCATGTGCTCACTAAGTACATGGTATGCTAAACACAAAAAAGGGTTCGAAAATATACTGATTAAATATGTGTAGTACATGTGAAGTGACCATTAGAATATTTTTTGAAACATAAACATGACGGGCGGATATGCACTTTTATAGCATTTTTAGACTTTCTATTCCTACAAAAATGAGTACTTGTAACACTACTTTAAGTACATAAGAAATGCAAAACAATGTTAGCATACATAATTAGGGATAGTGAAGGAAAAAAGAAAGCCGGAATATATATATATATATATATATATATTATATAACGACACCGGCCGACTCTAGATGAGTAGATACTTTCTCTCGTTTTTAACATTTATTATGTCAGAAATGTCTTAATTAGGTACTTTACAAAACGATTTTATATTCGCTAAATGCTCTTAAGTTGGAAATAATTTGAATTACTGTGCCTTTAAAACAAGTTTCTAAATCTCACCGTTACAAACAATATTTTTTGATGGTGTCATTGTTAGTGATAAGTTCATTTTCATTTTAAGATTGTATTACGACATTGTTTATTTGAAAAAATATACTAAAATACGAAAGCAGATGTGATAAGTAGACTTGGAGTTGCTGGTTCCAAATGCAGTACCCCGAGAAGAACTAGCAAGAAACTCAAGGACAGCTCTTTTTAATCTATTATTTATCATGATTAATAAATGTTAAACGTACATTTACAAAACGTTTTTGCTAACCATTGTACGGTGCAATAAACGAGTTTGGCTTGTAACGTTGGAATTACTGCTTTAAATCATGATTACACTTTTTACAGATTGATAGGTGAAGAAATTGCTATTGCCAACTCTAAAATAATATGCGAAAAGCAAAAGTTTCATTTACCGTTGAACTCAGTAATGATGATGAGTCTTCTGTTCAAGAAAACGGAAAATGAAGGTGAAAAGTGAAAACTAAACATCACTCAAATGTGTATGTAAATTGTCTTCAAACTCTTGATAGAATAACAACTATTAAAGTACATAGACGTAAAAAGATAAAATATGAAATTGATAGATGAGATATTTTTGTAAGAACCAAACAAAGAATGTAAAAATTTATTGCTTTTTTTTAAACTTTGATTTCTATCATGTTTTGCTTAAAGAAGAGCAATGAACGCACGAAAAAATACCTATAATAAACTTATTATTTCAAGTAGTTGCCAATAAACAACAAGGAATTTGTCCATGTATAATGCTGAACAAACATCATTACCTAGTATAGAATGCACATTACTTCAAAGTCCACTGATAAAAAATATTACTAAAATTAAGAAGGGTGCTATGTACCTACCTACCTAACCCAAAAAAATTACGTTCAAACTTGATGGAAAGAGACGAAATGAAAAGAGTTGAAGTAAAGAATTTTAGTCAAGAATTAGATTGTTCTCTTCAAGAAGTCACCCAGGTTATTTTCAAGGAAATGCAGAAAGCGTTTTCTACTATATAATGGCATGCACGAGCTTTTAAAAGGAATGTACAGAATGTTCCCATTCTCAAAATATACTTTTATTTTTGGTTTTTATTACTAAGATATAGAAAATACTAAAACATTTTACAGACTCATAAAAGAATAGCACTTAATGATAGTAAAAGCCATAGCAAAAGAAAAGCCATATAATACAATGATCCAACGGTTTCTTAGCAAGCCACATCGCTTTATAGAAGACATTAATTTTGATGGGTCTCGTAATGACGAAATTTTATGTCAGAGAAAATTTTGTGGTAACTGGTAAGCCACGCACAACTACTCATTCCTAAAGATCGTGTTCGCCAAATAAGAAAAATTGTAATTGTAGCTCCAAATCGGAATGTTAGTTGTAATTATTCGTAATGCCAGCATGATATGCAAATAGGACTTAATAATTTAAAAGTCGTCAGACAGAAAAATATTTGCCGTCAAATGACCAATAAGTTACGTTAGTTTTTTAAGACGACGTGTCTTTTACGATTTAGGTTCTTGGAAAAGAAATAATATCGATGAAAGCTGTATATTCTGACCGATAAGCCATGACGTTGTTCACAAAATATTTTTCCATGGATAGATATGTCAGTTTTTATCTTTTGAAGCGGTTTGAGAACAAATTGCTGATCTGAGATATCTTCGTGCTGTTATGATAAGATCTAATACATAGTTGACAGTGAATACATTTTCTCGTGACTTCGCGTGTTCATTTTGATTAACTTTTTGTTAACATCTGCAGGATCCGTTTGGAATTTCTCTCGAGCTTTGTTTGTTTATTTCGCTTTATTGACTACAGTTAACTGAACAGTTAAGTCGTTATAGTTGCTCGTTATAGCATTTACCTCTTTTAAGATTGAATCCTCAGAAACTTGAAGACACCCGAAGGATTATTTAACTACTTTCAGTCCAGTGAAAGTATCCTCGGCTTCTCTTCTAAAGTCCGATGCACAGAATCCACATACGAAAACACACCTCACCAAAGGACCACTATCCGAATACGATGAAAAACACAAAATATTTAAGCGTGCATATAAATGACATCATCGGTTCCAATCGAATCGAATCGATTACGAAATCCTCAAAAATGGGTAGCTGTCACGAGACGGCATCAGCCGGTAAGCGAATTTTGTCGATGTCGATGGATACGCGGGATTGGCGCGGCCGCGTTGTTGCGGTGCGCGCGAGACAGTGAGCGGCGCGGGTGCGCGGGCGCCGCCGCCGCGGGTCGCTTGTATTCGGAATGCAATCTCCCTCGCTCTCTCAGGCACGCAGACGTTTTCTCCTATTCACCAGTTCGTCTCGTTTCCTCGCCGTTATGAATGGCTGTGGTTATGCTATGCAGTTGTGCCCAATAACTTTCAGAGTCCGTTGGGGTTTTATGAGCCTTTTTTTGCTAGTCCCTAGGAGGGCTCACTGTTTATTGTTGACCTTTTGTGGCTGTTATGTGCAAAGATGAAAAAGTTACCAACAAAACTGGTTTACGAACTCGCCTTTTTTGCTCTAACTTTTTACGTCTTCATCGCCACGAAATCGATAACACTGGATGAAACTGCTATAGAAAATAAACATAATTACGGCTCGACTCACGTTTTTAATACCGTTACATCTTAACAAGCCATTTTATACGGAGCGTAGGCTGAACGTTCTGTTCTGAGTCATCATCAGCAGCATCGGCATCATAAAAGACTCTGATCTAAGCGTTTACACGATAATGGCAATGGACGATACCAATCTACACATGTGGTAGAAACAAACAAAACAAAGGAAGTTGCACATGGTGTCGGCAGACGGGAACGAATCGCCTCAACACAATGCGACTGTTTTCTCCTTGTAGATTTTAAGCTTCAGATAATACCAAACTGTTGGTATCATGTCGTAGGTTGGACATTACAGAAGTTGATAGGCATCGCACGTTTGAGTTTTGAAGGTCGTAAGAATCGGAACAAAGCACTGTTAAGTGCTAGTATTTTTTTCTATTGTACTTTATTGATATCCACTAATATCGTAGCATCACTAACTGGAATCTAAAAGGATTCACGAAATCTTTAACGTAAAGTATTAAGCTCAGAAGACTCCTCGGGTGTTTTTAGTTGTTTCATTCTTTTTCTTTTTGTAAACTAACCTCAAAAATTAGATTTTTGTTTCTTTACGTATTAAGTACGTAACATGTTTTTCCTTAACTGTACATCGTTGTTCGACCGCGAAACGTCCTTCACTACCTCTAATTGCCTGTCAGATGTGTTTTTGATTTGAACTCGCACACTTACCTACATACCAGCATTCAAACACAAAAACCAATCTGTGTTACCGATGCCAATTGAGCATCCTCTGTGGTAAGAACCTCTATTGTATTCATAAAATATCGCCTATGCTCTGTCGACTAGTAGGAATATACTCGCGTGCAAAATATCTGCGAGGTGTATTATTCTTATTTCAAATAACTCATAATGGTACAAACTTTTGGAGATGTTAGCAATTCAATTTAAAAAAGTTACAATGATCAAGTTTCACCGGATATATGCACAGCTTTAGCAAACGAAGAAGTAATTTGATATGGCAACGCATTTTGTTTCCTCACGCAAATGGATGGATGACAAAAAAACATTGAACTGAACACTTATTTTATAGAATGAATGAAAAAAAATATAAATAATTATTACGCGCCTTTTAAAATACACATAAAAACATGCTCATGCTTTATCCTACCCCATCCCATCACATCATGGTAGAAAAAAAAAGAAAAAAGGCTCTATCTCTATATAATGACAATGTAAATAGTATAATGTCAAGAAATAATCGTGAAAAAAATTACCTTCCAAATTATTGTTTGGTTACTTTGATCAAAGAGAAAGAAGTCCAGAAACGTCCGCCATTTGTGCCTTTAACCACAGCTTTAACTGAGAATTATCTTTCAATTAAAGTGCCAAGGGTTAACCGGCAATTTGACTCGGTGCGGGTCCCTTCGGCCATAACATAACTAAGATTATTCAATTGGGGGTGAACGAACTCTCTATAGGAAGAATAAAATTGATCTTTAAGATAACATTGTAAAAACAATTGCACAGGAAACAGAATTGCTATAACAAAGGATGGGTATGCCAATGGCCAATAATCAATCATTGAAATATTGAAAATTCTAAAGTATGAAATCAAGAATCACCGAATTTTGGATTGGACGTTGATCAAGTTGCAAAAAAATACTTAACGATAAGTCTACTCGACCAGGCAGGGGCACGCCGTGGCAGAAATCATTTACCAATTAGGCATTGCCTTCTGATGATGCATGCAAATTGCAATACTCTTCGTTGCACATAAGAAATAGTATAATAGCTACCGACTAAGTAAGTAACTTAGATTAGAAGTTAGAACTAAGTATCTACAAAGTCAGTCTTAATGCATAATCTTCTTCTGCACTTTTATCGCAATTCTTATGTTCTTGACGATCATTGCATATGAAAGAAGACAGAACGATTTTCTATTGTCTTCTCTTCTTCTGTTTAAAATATGATATCTCAGACTTTTAGGCGATGTTTGTCATTCATCGCAAAGTTTCTAACTTTGCTTAGCAATTTCGTATTTTTAGTGTACTAGTTGGCACATATTTTTATTGATCTCTTATGTATTCCATTAGATTGCTTGCTAACTATCTGTTTATTGTAATGGCGCGTACTTTCCTTTACAATTCAGTTATATCACGTCTGTTACGATCGCCGCTGTCATTCATTGTTCCTTGCTTTGATAATTTCTGCAGTAAGTACTACAATGTTATGATGTGTAAATGAATTGAGTTTTTATTTGTGCACTATACGTACTATCGTAGGAAACATTTATTTACTATTTATAGTAGATCGATTACTATTGTTACGTTCGCTATTGTATTATGTAGCATGGATACTACCTTATAAATATGTCACCAAACATTTTTTTGCTATTTGCTCGACGTTTTATTTGTCTAGCCTTTATGTCAACTTTTCTAATAAAATATTTTCTAAAATATTATACCATACAAGTTTCTTTCTTCTTTGGTTGGCTGTATCAGAAGAAAGGTACACAGATAGAAAAGATTACTTAATTCAAGTAATATTACTTGATCCAAGAGTTTTTCATATTCGTATATGAGGAAAGTCGTAAATCTCTTGGATCAAGAGTGAAAAGATTTCAGAGTTTATTATTTAAATCAAACAATAAAATACTCTCTACAAAAGCGCAAGAAACTTTTATCTAAATTTTTTACGCTCTTGGACCGAATAAATAAAAATTTTAGATTTAATTTGTGTCGTTCTTCATTTCAAACAACAAAGCAAGAACGAGAAATGCTTGAATGAAGAGTTATCGACTCTTTATTTAATAATTGGTGTATCTTGTCTTAAGGTTTAAAGCTTAGTTTAAGATTTAAAAAATTTGACGTGAAGTATTTAATATGCTTGACACTAACAACTGCGCTTTTAAATTAAATATATTTCTGCTTTGTCGTGAGATTGCGCATTGCTTCCAGGAAATACGATAAATATTTATCCTAAAATTGTGAATCTTTATTATGAAAGAGACGAATGCTTTTTATAAAAGATTCCCATATTTCAATTAAACATTAAATTAATTTGGGCGAAAAGAACCTATTGTTCAATATGAAAGTTTCTGATACTTAAATTAAACTTTATGTTAGTTTGGGTGAAAAGAGCCTATTACTTGATATGAAAGATTCTGTTAATTATATTAAACTTTATAAAAGTTTGGTCTAAAAGAGTGCAATTATTAATTTAGGAGAAAAAGTACACGATTTTGTTTTGGTCGTTCTTGGTTATATACTAAGAACAACCAAATCAACATCGGGTACAATTACAAACGAAAACCATAGGTATTGAATTGAGTCATATCGCAAAACTGAAGAACCGTCACAGAATATAGGAAATAGGAAAGAAAAAAAAAACGTTCCAATAGGTAACAATAAAATATGGAAAAGCAAAGCATAATCAATATCTATACAATCAGAATCTTTCATAAATTAAGTCCTAAAACTATTATATTAAAGTAAGGTACTTAATTATTAATTGAAAAAGCTGTATGCAAGTTATTTTATATTCAATTTTATTCATTTGTAAAGTAATTGTGCATTTAAAGTAAACAAACTACTGTCGATTTCACTGATTATACCTACTGAAATACGGATGTATGTAGTATTTCGATCGTCGGTAAAATATCGAAAATATGAAGAGTCCGTCGAGTAAGCGACATACCTCAATTTTTTTTGCACATATAATATTTCGGTAAAAATTTCGTTACAAAATTCTGAGTCAACGTAGTCCGAGACTTGCCCCATGCGACGCCCGGACGCAGGCGAAGGGTACCTATAGGTTAAAAAATTTAAAAAAATCTCCGCATCCAAGCATACACGTGGCAAGGCTCGGACCAAGTTAAATCTGAATTTTGTTAGGAATAATCAAAAGTATATTAATAAGTCACTATCTATATTCTTGTACTTTTGTTCAAAGTTCCAGGATATCTGAAAAAACAAAACATTTGTTACGTTACTCTGTCATGATTTATCAGAAAAATACTAAGTATAAAAAACAGGACACTTGGTCAAAGATTTCTCAAGGATGCTACATCGTGGTTACTTACCAGCGTTTGAGCTTTGGAGCTTTTGAGTATTGGAAACTTTTCTATGTACTCATACACCGTCAAGGTTTTAGAATTCTGTCGCTCCACATATTATGTGTTTTCCCACTTCTCTAAGAGCTCGTCCAACGGCTCATCATTTTGCATAAGCCATAGTGCATCATCAGATGTTCCTAAAATAAAAGAGTACTTGCATTAATTTAAACACACAAAAATATTATGGCTGCAAATAGTCTAGTGTTAGGCTAGGTGATGATAACTGAAGAATGGAATATAACCTAACCTAACCATAATAATAACGGGTGTTATTTAAATGGTTAGCAGAGTATTCGTATTTTTGTGAGCAGAAAAATTTAATCTGTAAGCAGAAATAGCTAATTGGTCAGCAACTCATGGCCAGCAAACATTACAAAACCAATCAGCAATTTATGTCATTCTGGATGGCTGTAATTATTTTTGAGCTACAATGAGCTGCTACTGTTTAATAAAATTTTGGTAAGCACTCAGAGGGGAAGCCAAAAAATTTTTTTTGAGCTGCATATAAAAGTAGCAAAAATTATGATTGTTGCAACTTTTATGATTATGATGTATGATTATTATTACGATTACAAGTAGTAGTGGTAGTGGTAGTGGCAGTAGTGGTGGTGGTGGTAGTAGTGGTAGTGGTGGTGGTAGTGGCTGTGGCGGTGGTGGTAGTGGTGGTGGTAGTGGTAGTGGTAATAATGTAGTAGTAGTAGTAGTAGTAGTAGTTATCGTATAATTTTTTACGACATGTTTTCTCTGCTGTTCAATCATGAAATCTTGCTCACCAAGTAGTTATTTTGCGGACCAAATAACTATTTTGCGGACTGAATGTTTATTATGCAAACCCATGTTATTGTAAGCTGCCTATTTCCGATTTAATTTTTGACCATTATCAAAATTATTTGCCGAACAAGGATTGCTGCCTGATTTTTTTATTTGCGAACAAAATCTTTGTATGCCGACCAAATGATTTAAATGCTTATTTTTTGTGGCTAACCAAATTTTATAATTGCTGCCCGTTTAATTACTTCTCAATAATAACCTTAGTGACTAATAGGTACTCATAAAAACTTAAAAAAAAACATTATCAACTACTTATGCTATGGCAACTCCTAGCTCCATCATGACACCCACTGTATAAAGTGCTGGTCAAGATGAATTAAATGAACCCTAACAGTGAAAACCACATTGAAGTCTCTGTGGTTTAGGAGGAGTTAGCAGATAACAGATAACAACAGACATTAGGCTTCAATTTATATTTTGTAGTGATGATAGGCAATGATAATTTAATTACTTTACACATATTCAACTGCTTAACTATCACGGAGAAGAGAACTTACCTTGTATTTCTTCAGTGTCCGCTGGATTCAATTTCGGTTAGGTTTCTTTTTTGGATTTTTTTATGCAGGTATTGTCTCATACTATACTACAATCCTGCAAAGTTTCATCGACTAAGAAATTTATGTTAGGACTTAACCTTTATTGCCTAGACTAAAGAGGAAAGTAAGGATAGCGTGGCCTCCTCTACAGATTCCATTGCTTTCACTTCAGGCTCAAAGCAGTAACAGTATGTCCAGGACTTCAGTAGTTAATTTTCACAAAAATTAGCTGTTTGCTGATTTTATCCGTTACGACACAAGACATAGACGTGCACTCGTAAAATTTGAATTGCCAGTTGCCATTTTGCCAGTGATACCCTCGGGGTGGCCAGATATGATTGTTCAGATTCCGCCAAACTAACATTAACATAACAACATATAACATTTTCCGATTTTTTAAATTCGTTTAAATAAATGCGCATAAACATGAATACGCATAATATGAACTCGCATAAACAAATATTAAGTTTAGGATTTGTGTTGAAAAATAAAATAAACACTTGTAGGAAATGGATAGAATCGATATATTGTTTTTGACAAAATCTATCATAGCAACACCATAGACAATAATAAGACCATAGAGTATCTACACTAAGATACTTATACATCTTCATAAATAATATTATACTAAGGAAAAGTTAATAGGTGACTTGACAGCTCTGTCAAATACATACAATTTACATCTTTTTGTCTATGATATGTATTTTGCAGAGCTGTCAAGTCACCTATTAACTTTTCCCTAGTATACCTACCTATGTTTACTATTGAACCTACTACATCGAATTTGGGCCCATTCGATTCCCCTCAATCAGAAATTGTGACCTGATAGATTCCAAGGGTCATCTAATGATGGAGCCGGAACTTGGCCATGGGAACCCTAAGATGGAACCACCCAACTACGTCGAATTTGGGCTCATCGACTCAGCTGAGGTTGACCGAAGTACGAAATATCCAATGTCAAAAGACCGACGTACGTTTGACCGAATGTACGGCAGTCCGATATACGCGAGACTGAAAATGCCGAAGTATGGGCCGCTATTTTCTTTTTGTTGTGGCTATGGTTTTTTAGCTTCACTAGTTATCGTACCTACCTAACTGAGTACTAACTGACTATCGTACCTTACTGACCGACAACCAGTCAAGTAATTGAAATTTGATTGGTCTCCGTGAGAAACTCCGACCTGGGTTATTTCAAGGGTCTGATGATGGAGCCGGAAGGTGGTCATGGGAACTCGAAGATGGAACTCCCATAGCCACCTTCGGACTCCATCATCAGACCCTCTAAATCACCAAGTTTCAGGTCGGAATTTTTTACCGATACTAATCAAATGAGCACCAGTCAACGTAATTGGGTGGTTCCATCTTGGAGTTCCCGTGGCCACCTTCCGGCTCCATCATCAGACCTTTGGAATCACCCAGGTCTAAATTTCTCACCGAGATGAATCGTATGAGAGCAAGTTCGACGTAGTTAGGTGGTTCCATCTTAGAGTGCCCATGGCCACCTTCTGGCTCCATCATCAGACCCTTGAAATCACTATGTTCCAAGTCGGAATTTCTCATCGATACGAATCAAATGAGCCCAAGTTCAACGTAGTTGGGTGGTTTCATCTTATAGTTCCCATGTCCACCTCCCGGCTCCGTCGTCAGACCCTTGAAATCACCCAGGTCGAAATTTCTCATCAAGACGAATCAAATGAGCCCAATTTCGACGGTCGTCCAATTTACCATAGATCCAGGGAAAATTTATATAGTAGCAACACCAAAAAGGCACTAATATTAGTAACCTACAAATTTTTCCGTCCAAGAGTGAAACTTTCTTGGTCGAAGAAAGAAAAGAAAAGAAATTTTAATCGGAACAATAAATACTAAAAAAGTTTTGAGTCAAGAATGTCTAGTTCTTGTGCTAAGAAAGCTTACGCTCTTGGTGCGAGTAAGAATTTTGGTTCTAGATTTTGGTCGAAGAATGAATTTTAATGAAATACCTAACAAAAATATTTGAGACAAGAATGAAACGTTCTTGGCCCCAGTACTGGTTTCAAGATTTAAAAACTCTTGAATGAAGATAGAGTTAATCTTATTCTAAAAGCTCTGTTTTCGTTCAAAGTGGCGAGCGTTTTTAAAGGAAGACTTTTGATAGTTCTTGAATGGAAAATGGCGATATTTAACGCAAATGGTAATAATCTTGGGTTAAATAAGAATTGATAAGAGTTTTCACTTTAACGCTAAGAATGGGAAACTTTTGATTGGAATAGGTAACTCTTACATCAAAACGGTGTTTCTTCAAACAAAAATTTCTCGGAATCAAACTAAATAAATATAATTTTTGAGGCAATATTTGGGACCCATTCAACTCAAGTAAAGTATTTTATACCAAGATATATATTACTTGCTTGGAGCAATTATTCCAAGAGATTTTTGACTCTTGGTCTAAGTAATCTTTTCTATCTGTGTAATATTTTCCGGGTGTATGTATGTATACCGATGTAGTATATATCCATTCAGATTTAAAAGTGCAAGGTGTTGCTAGGAGTATCATAGATCAGAAGAGACATTTATAAAACTGTTTATAATATAAATGTACTTTTGCTTGTTCAACTACTCATAAATTGGAATAGTTCTGTCAGCTGACGTGTTGACGAGGCGGCTAGTGTCTCACAACTTACGTATCTTGTAAAAAAGGTGTAATTGAAAAAGAATATAATATCTCAATTTCCTACATCTATTAACTTGTGTCCGAGTGCTTCGGAAGCGTGACAATCGTCACGGCTAAAGTGTGTCGCTTTACCTTCTGATTTCAAGTAAGAACCAAACCGTTACTTTTAACTAATGTGTTCTCGCTTTCGTTATTTTTTGGGGTACCGTTAAGTGGATATCAAGAACTTTTGTGTCCTGTTTTGCCTACTCTGAGTAGACTTGATATCAATACATATAGACCGTAACAAAAAACGGTAGCTATTTTACCTCCAGAAACTTCATATAGAAAAATTAAATATGACACTATTTAATTTTTCTTTGAGTTGATAACTGGGATACAAGCATTATATCGCTCAGGCGCCAGAGGTTTACTTCTCAAATAGCCCATTTCTCATTTTGACTACTTCTCTAATATGAGAAAAAACATGTGACAAATTCCTGTAAAATTTATGTCTCTGAAAATGGCTGACACAAATTGACCGTCAGCCATCTTTACAGAAATGTTACGTTTTTATAAACACTAAAAACGTCTTTACAAGAGTCCACAACTCTTTTGAATACAGAAGTCAGAACATTTCCTCCACATTACTGAATTTAGTTTAATAATAATAAATTAGCTGGCAAAATAATATAATTAGTTCAGCAGTGGATTACGGACCAAAAAAATCAAGGTAATAGTATTATTAGCGACTATTGTTGAGTATTTGACAACTGTTTGTGCATGACTAATAAATCTGAGTAAATTCATTCGACCCTGACTACGGGCAAAAGTAAATAGCAAAAATAAACTGCAACCGAGGAAATGTCAAGTCTGGGTTATTTCATTTTTATAATGAGTTCTGAAGTAACTATTTCCTGCTATTGCTTCAGTCTGCTCTTTAGGTACCTACTGAATATTTATTTAGAATTACTAATTACATTTGCAACTGCAAAGCAGCAGGATTTATTTCAATACAGGTACATAATAATATACTTTAGAAAGAAATATCTGCGTTCTTTTCAAAATCACTTATAATTTTGAAAGTAATCGTCAACCTACAAGATCAAACTTTATTTAGGTTTAGTTTATTGGTTATGAAACACATTATGAAAAGTAAAAAAGTTGAAAACCCCTTATTCGTTAGGTTCGTGTTCGAATCCTCCAAGGTACATGTAGTAGGTACCTACAATTGAGTTTTTCAAAAACTTACGTCCGTACATATTTATCACTAGCTTGACGGTGAAGGATTACATCGTGAGGAAACCAGCAGGTCCCAAAATTTAACGACGCTATATTTAAAGATGTATGTAAATAACAACTCTTACTTTTACACCAATAAAAATATGTGATATGTGTCTTATCGAGGTACAGGAAACATAAGTTACTACAAATTTTTCTTTTAAACATAAATGCTACTTGCGAAACTTATGCTATGTAAGTTACCTTAAATGTAATCTTAATCCATTGGTCTTCGATCAACCAGCCATTGGTCATCCACCGTTATAAGGCAGACCTTTCTTTCAATATTTACTAGGATGAAATTAAATTGACGAGGCTATAAACTTATAAATTAAGTGTTCACCAAAACATTGATCCAACTGTTCTAGGTCGTGATGTGAAATTAGACACGCATGACTTTCAAGTGTTGGCCCTTTAGTTACGCAATGACAAACCGCTGTTGAAGAAAGTGATGTATCCATCAAAAGACCAATCAATCAAATTCTCTTTGAAGAGCCATGGTGAGTTTATGAGATGAAGAGTATTTGTGTTACCACGTGTATCGTATCCCGTTGCCATTTTCATGCTACGAGACTAGGTTCAATGAACAGACCTCTATCTCTTTCTCTATAGATCTGTGGTTCAATGTAAAAATACAATTGAATTGAAATATTTTATAATTGGAATAGATTTCATAATATTATGTGAGGCAAAGGCCTTTTTCGGAGTGTATATGCCAATAGAGCCCGAATGATGTCTTTTACTTATTTTCTTTCTTTTCTTCTATTTTGGAAAAATGACGTTGGTCAAGATTTACCTTTTACCATTTATTTATTTTAAAAAGAAAGACATAAAATTTAGCAAAATTGCGTTACCAACATCTACTACATTATAGAACAGCTGATATACCTACCTATTTTTTCCCAGTATAAGAGTAGCTTAGCTTCTAAAAGATAATAAGTCTATGTTTCTCACACCTTTAAATAATCTGTTGTCAACTTTGGATTAAAACAGGCGGATCTAGCAGCAAAGAGTCCTGCAAAGTACAAAAGTAAGTACATTAGTCGTTTGCACGCTTCTATTTACGCCGTAGATATAGACGCGGTAGTGAACACATGTTTGTCATCAACTAGCTATGGAGTTTCATCTCCTACGTGGTTCAACTGTAAGTAGTGTTTATGGACCAATACTACAATAAAGAAAATACAAGTTTTTGGCAAGATATCGGTCGCGGGGTTAATCACCGACGCGATATATTTAGTTTTGCCAGCTAACTACCGGGGAACCCGGTCATACACAGTGCTCACAAATGCTTGCCGAAGTGGATAAAGCATAACAACATTTTATTTCCAAGACAGTTTTTTAAGTAGTTTCTTAGATGGTTCCGTCAAGTAATTTCGTTCGATGATACTGTCATCCGTCCAAAAATGTACACAAATGAAAAATTTTAAAGTCCTCTACATGACTGTGGCGAAACTACAAGTTTTCAGAATTATTTCAGGCTATACGCAACATACATTTGGTTTGATATAAATATTAGCTCGAATTTTGTGGAATCTCCCTTTCTTCACAAGCTTTCTTCTCATTGTCAAGTTTAAATGCCCAAGCCACAGTATAAAAACATATCAAATAAGTAATATGTTTTTCACTTCTCATGCTCTAAAAGTACGCCAATATAGCCCTACGAAGCGGGACTAAAGTGAGTATAAAGTAATTTTTTTTAAATTTCCTTAATGAGAAAAAGACAACCTCAAACAGCCAGTAAATATCTGTAGAGTGTGGACCATCTTCATTGCGAAAATGTGAAGAGTTTTAGTTCCATGGTTTTTCCGCGAAGAAGGTGGCGCCATGTGTTTTAAATTGTTTACCTGCAAAGAGATTTAAATCTCTTTGTTAATCTGTGACAGCCTGACAGGTTTAGAAAGTAAATTTGTTGGGTTTTAAAAAAAATTGTAGTAAATTGACAATTTTTCTCGCACTCAAAGTGAAAAGTACAGTTTCCACCTCGAGACTAAACGCCAACTTAATATACCCTCGGTTTCATGACTACCTCTGGTAGATAATGGCTTCGTTTAGTCCCTCGATATAAAATATACTATTTTATGTTTGAGTGTCGATTTTCTTCCTCCAGGTCGGACGGCAGATTTCTAACTACCTAACCACTGGGCATAGGTCACTACGAATGAGTAAGAACTGGGTTGCCTCAAGAAATTGGCAAGGATTCAAAAACCTAGTGACTCAACGTACTGAGTTGACGTATTCCGTATGGAAACACGTCAGCGTTGGAATAGCTGGTTTTCAATCGAAGTTCTGAAGTGGAAGAATAACAAACAGGGTGATTTCATTCGGTAGATTCAATGGATAATCGTAAATAGCCGATTGAGGAATCAACCTAGATATTTTTTACAAGCTGATAAAAGATTTCTTTGATCGCAAATTTCGATTGCATTCAGAGGCCTTTTTTGTCTTTATAAAATCGGAATCGGAATTTTATTTTTATAAGACATTTAATAATAGACTAGTGCTTGTTAAACTGATAATAATAATATAATTTGTTCACTCACTTACTAATAGCTAATTACAATTTAATTTTATATCAATTATAAAGTATGAGAGTCTAGAGACCGTGATAGGTTGCAAGACCCGGCAGGCTCCTCCCTCGCGGTACAAATTTAAGATAAGGGTTGCAGGTACAAGTATGATGACAGTTGTACATCAAAAGGAATATAACATAATTAAAAATAAAGCAATTGGGATTCAGGTTGTCAATTAGAGAATATAGAGTCATTATTACAAGACGGCGTTAAACAGGGTCTAAAAATTTACAATTTACAAGAATATAAATTTGCTCTCAAAGCGTCTCATCGAGGTGACACAAGATCCAAGAGCTGGCAGCTACTTTCGTCCAAGAGTCTGCATAGCTATACAAAGCGGGCAATGCTGCCAGTTGTATGGGTATCTAAGCTGCCTCGATGTGGAGGAGGTCTTTAATTTATAGTTTTAATTAGTCAAGCACCGCGCGGTTCCAATGCGCACCGTAACAATTGAAAATCAATTGTGTCTATGATTCTTGGTTTGAGAGGTTTAAAATGTAATATCACGATATTGTTTGTTTGATAAATAAATGATTTAAAATTTTATAATTGACTAGCGGTTCTGCGCGGTTTCACCCGCGTAGTTCCCGTTCCCGTGGGAATACGGGAATAAAATATAGCTTATGTTACTCAAGGATATTCTAGCTTTTTATTGGTGAAAGAATTTTTAAAATCGGTCCAGTAGTTTTGGAGTTTATTCTTAACAAAGATTCGTGACAAACACACAAACATACTAAAATAAAAATCTTTCCTCTTTATAATATTAACTTAGTAGAGAAGTATAAATTAGTATAGAAGTATAGAAGATTACAAGAATTGTCTATTCAAAAATTAAGTTGGACAATATTCACAAAAGTGTTAATATTTCGTTGATTTATTTAATTCAGTATATTTTTATAGCAACTAGTTTATAAAGCATTTATTTTGAATTAGGTTACCTATAAGAACTGTTTCGTGTTCACCTAAAGACTTGTCCGTAACCCAAGGCGTAAATGGTATTTAATATCCAAGCACTCAAACAATGTTTACGTTTGTATTATTTGACGAGTTTATAATGACAGCCTTCCATAATGAAACCACAACAATACGGCGGCGTAGGCGCAGAGAAAGTGCGGATAAAAACACCTTGCGTCAGATGAGATGACTTGATGAGACGTTTGGTGTGATCCACTTTGCTGATCCACTACTGGTATAATTTTTAGGGTAATTTAAGCAACAAAGTCTGTGAGGAAAATATTGAAGATTTTCAAAATGGCGTTTAATATTTTATTTACGTATTTTTTAATCTACATTTTTTTACAACTGATTGTCTTTCAATTACTTCTTTCTGGACTGTACCCTACTATCCATATGCTAGGTAGATACGTTTTATATCAAAACTAGAGTAATTCCCGTTCCCGTAGGAACATGGGATGTTTTCAGAAAGAGTTTATTCGTAACAAAGATACAAACACACAAACATACAAAAATACAAATCTTTCCTCTTTATAATATTATTATAAACTGCAAAATGAAAGTAATCAATTATGAAACCAGATTAAAATATAAAAATAAGTTATTCATTACATCGTTTAACTAATATTGAAAGCTAAATCCACTTTCGCTGACGGATTCATTAATGTGTCCTTGAATATTTTCAGTATAGGCATTCATTACACGTTCAATATTCATTAAATAAGCATAATTCACGCCTCAACTCAATTCAAGATCGAATTGATTCCATTTGAAATGTTTTTTGTAATTGATTTCGCATTTTTCATCGCGTCTGTACTTTTATAGTATAAATCGTTGCCTAAATCGTTAAAAAAAGCTAATTACTTACTGATTTTGATCAAATTACATAAGTTTTATTTTCACAATGAAAGTACGAAGTAAGTACAGTCAAGAGCACGCTAAGCTTGACACTTTGGACTTTGACCCGACCCTGTATTCTATGGCGCGCAGTATAAATCAGAGCTCAGCCTAAACTGGTATAGTGTAAAGCTCGACTTGCTCTTCACTATACAACACGTAATTTGGTAGGTATTTTTTATTCGTGATAATAAAACAAGTAATTTAAAAAATAAAGTAGGTACTTACTATTTAAACGAGTTCGGTCACTTTCCGGCAGTTAAACTGAGCAGGAAGTGGAAAAGCAATATTTCTTGTTACCTAATATTTAATGCACGCAAAAACAATAACATAAGTTACGCGAATAACTATGGAGAAAAAGAGTGTAGGTAGTACTGGCAATAGCCCATAGTCTCTGCATATCCCTGCATACGTGAATTTAATCCCTTTTTGACATAGACGTTGAATTCAAGCATACAGCTTACGTTACCAGTAACTCCAGTAAGCAAACATTTTATTTTTAATGTCATACAACATTCAATTTCTACTCAATACATCTCGCCAAAGACACTAAAATTGCCAAAGTAAGTACATAATATAATAATAATAATAATAATAATAATTTATTTCTTAACACCATGTTACACAATATTACATAGGTTTTGGCAATCTGTACTAGAAAAAAATCTGTATCACAGACCGCCCTTTTGTGACATTAATACAAAGAGCAGGCACACGGCCTTTTGGATTTTGTAACATTTGACAGTAAAAAAAAAAAAAATAACAACATAAAAATAATAATTTTATTAAGAAAGTAACTTTGTAAGTATAATTTGACGAGAGTTTTTCAAAGGTAGTACAGTAAGCTTTACATTTGTAGTGCGAGTTGGACCTCTAACTTCTAGGGCTACCACTTCTTTCCAAAATCTCTTTAGTTCTTGAAATAATACCATGCGACGTCCTCAAACTCCACTTACCTGAAACAACAATAAAAATAATATTTAAATGTGAATTAAATGAAAATGTACCGTTTTTATCAGCTCAATTCAACGAAATGTCTTTTCAAAATACACCGTGTTACAAGAACATAAGGTTTAATTTCTATAAGTGCATTTAGGATACAGTTGAGAACGTGACTGGAGCATCTTGATACTTGCTATATAATTACTTGAGCAAGCAAAGCTTAGGCACACTGATAGGAAATGAGTATTGATTCTGTTCATTGGACTCTAATTGTGCTTTTTGGGTCATTGCCAGTACTTTTACTACAACACTACTAACTACTATAACTATCTACTTATTATTAGTGTGGCGTGATCCATATATTTGCAAGTGCAAGTAATCTATAAAACTACAGATATAAGTATTATTTCTGTAATAAATAATATTCACGCCCCATGAAAAGTTTAGGTACGTCTTATGGAATGGCATCCCATCAAGTAAACACACGAACTTTGAAATGTAAATTTTTGATTTGCGATAAATAAATCATTTTTAATTTTATTTTTCGTTTTTGATATCTTTACATATGTATTTCTTAAATCTTGAAGAATGCAAGTTTCCCATTGTACGAATTTTTTTTTTTACGTAGGTATGTATAAACTGTACGAATTTCAATAAAGGCCGGTACCTACGAATCGCTGATTGTGCGAAGGTAATTTCATAACTTGTACCCAAAGAGATTAAAATATAATAGGGCATAGAGGGGACAAAGCGAGGAAAATTTGAAGCCAAAAGTTATTCCAAGTGGAATAAGTCTAGTACAATTTCGACCGAATGACAGCTCGCGTTCATACTAACTGACATGACGCTTGACCTTCAAACATGCTTCATAGTTTTGTATGAAAATATTCCCAATGCCCCCTCTAGGTACTATATATTTTAATCTCTTTGCTTGTACCAATAGGAATACAGTGGGTCAGTTTCAGAATAAATAAAACTGACGTACGAAGAAGATCTATTTAAGTGGGTATGTTAAAAACAAAAGGATTCTAAATAATAAGTACCTACTAACCGTAGTTCTATTGTTGAAAAGAATACAAGTAAGTGGATATTTTCTTTGAATTTAAAACGTTTTTTGATACGTCATTTCCTCCACAATAACGTTTAGTAATTACATTTCATTAGTGCTTATTACGCAGACTGACTCAACTCACAATTGAAACAAAACAATTGACTTTCTTTGCCTTATCTCGTTCTCAGAGGCATAATATCGCATTATTCTTTGTACTTTTTATAAGTAAACTATATTACAAAGAAATAAAGACGACACTTCAAAATGAATGTCTCTTCTAACGGTTTATATGGAAGACGGAATAGAGGTTAAATGCTAACTGGTTTTGCTGTTAATTTCATGTGGTAAAAAGTCTTTGGGTGAATTTGTATCGTATTTATAATAGTCCGTTGTAGATTGTTTTTCTGGGGACGTCTAAACAAACTAAAAAATATATCCCTAAGTATATCTAGTTATAGTATTTTTTGTTTGCTCAATGACTGAAATAATTTTCTCACTAAACAAATTTTAACTCCAACAGCAAAGCCATTCAAATTGCGCATTAGTTAAACCAGTAGGTATGTAATTTGACACCAGCACAAAACCTACCTAGAAACAACATCCGAATATTAAAATACCTACTTTTCCCAAAGAAATTTCTCGGAAAATACTCTTAAACATGAAAATTAATTCTCATGGCCATTTTAACTTACAATAAAAATGTTGTGTGAAATCTTAAAGTTTTATTTTTGTGTTTTATGGTTGGGATTGTTTGATAGCAGAATGTAACTTCTCATAACAAACGGTAACAGTATAGAGTACCTACTTGGATTAAGTTCCCGTGAACTTTGTAATGTTACTCGTGATCGTGTTATGTATAAACTTTTAATTATAGAGGATGTACTCGTAATACGTTTGCAATAAATCTTATGCAGATTGTTACGCCAATTATCAGAGAAAAAGGTCTTATCTAAAGCTATCTTTTGCATGAGATTCACTACCATAATAGTAACGTTCTTTCTGCCTAGTTTGGGTAAGGAGTAATAGCTGTGACTTTTATTGTCTTTATACCTATTTAGAAGAAACTGACTAATCAACCAACATACAGCCAAAACCGCTGGGCTAACAAGCATGAAATGTTGCACATAGGTTTCAAATAAGAACAGATTTTTGTAAATTCCAACGGAAAAAAAAAGAGATTTAAAGTGAGCACCGCCGCTTGTATCCTGCAATAGACGCACTATTGTTGACGTCTAGCCCAAGGACTTTAGTAGGTCAGTATTAAATTTTCTGGTAGGTGGAATACTGACCTACTAAAGTCCTTTTCACCATTGTGTTTCGATACCCTTAACGTAACAGGTGACAAAAACATTGCTGGATCGGGCTGCTGTCGAGTTACAACATTGATTTCTCACCTTAGTTGGATTTTAACATTGGTAATTTCCATATACGTTCTTCTTTGAGCTGGTAATAATCATGTACTTACGTCAAGTTTTGTAAAGTCTAGAGCACGTGGAACTTGACATATTGGACTTTGTAACGTTCTTATTACAATTGCCTTAGAGGTCCGACTCGCACTACTCCGACTTACACTGTAAAGCTTCATGTGCTCTTGACTGTACAACATACATACGTTCACGCCTATTAGTTTTGTTCAAATTATCTACAAAGGAACTTCGTGAGAGGTGTACTTTCCATCAGACCCAATCACTGCAAAAATATCGGAAACAACTCAAATTAGGCTTACCGGAAAAGCCAACGATTATGATATGATAAGCTGCACTATAAAAGTAATTTTATTGTACCCCCAACAAAGACAAAGTTTTTTGACAATAATCTGATCAAACGACAACGTCATTATTGTGAAAACAATAAAAAAATGTGAAAGATCCTTAACTTTATATTTATTTTATGAAATTCGTTACCTACTTATTCTGCCTGGGAGCCGGAACTTGCATTCAATGCTTCTCGACTTTGAGAATAAACATTGAAATATTGTGAGTGGTACAAAACATGAGCGAAGATTGTCGTTTTTCTTATTTACATAAAATATATCAAGCCTTGTATCCCCGAGGGGGTAGACAGAGGTATTCCATTTCTGGAAATACCCACATTTCACCAGTAAGTGTATTCTTTGGACGCCTTAACGTGACAGGTGGTAAGACCATCGCCGGACCAATATGTATCTCTGGGGGTCTAAAAAGGCCGTTTCGGGTGAATCATAATAGGATCCTATTTTGATTCATATTCGAAATTTTCACCAAATACGAATCTGCTAATGAATTGAATTGTCAGCGAATCACTAAAATGAGGGACCATTTTACGAAATTTAGAGGAATTGCTTAGGATTTGCTGGGAATTCATAAAAGGAGGAATTGCTCAGAGGAATTGCTCAAAGTGGCCATTTTAGACCCACTGGTAGTCGCATGTAAGTATACAATATTGTTATACACTTAGCATTTCACACATTATGTGCGGACTCCCTAAAATTGTATTATTATTTATTCACTCCACCGCGTTCCGACGATCTTCTACTAAAATTCTTTATTTTTTTTACAAATTGATTTTTAATTACGACACCTATACTGCACCGAATTACGAGCTTGTGATTGCTTTTGGTACCTTTGTAAGTACTGCTTTTTATTTATTTCCCGCCATTTATACTCTCTTACGCTACCGCTACCGCAGACACGAGGCCAATCCATGAGCCATTCCACTGAGCCTATCCACTATTGGCCTCGTGTAAATAGAGACAGTCCACTGCATTGGATTGTCCTCAAGTTTTTTTTGGATTTGCTTAGTGGAATGGCCTCGTGTAAATGGCCCATAAAATCGCTTCCTCTTATCACTTGGTCCTCAGACATTTCATATACCTACATTAGGTGTTACGACACGTCTGCTCAGGTTCTATTGAACAAGTTCAGTGCCGGTCGAACAGGTCCCGAGCATTCAACCCGTTGGCATCTCCCTCTAACGCTATTGTTTATTCTTTCTAGCTCAATAACTTGATAGGATTTGCAAGGATTTAGTAAGGTTAAAGATTTGACTTAGGTAATAAAAGTCAGGGACGGGTATTCAAATCAGTATTTTAAATGACAAACAGGTTACAATATTGGTGCACGGCAGAGCACCGCCAAGTTTGTATACGTAGGTACACTTTAACTTTTATCCCGCTTGTAAGGTTTATTCATATTAAATTACTAGCAGCGCCCCGCGGTTTCACCCGCGTTGTTCCCGTCCCCGTAGCAATACGGGGATAAAATACTTCCCATTCCCGTAGGAATACGGTGATAAAATATAGCCTTTGTGTTATTCTGATGTATAAGCTATATAAATGTAAAGTTTCATCAAAATCCGTTCAGTAGTTTTTGCGTGAAAGAAGAACAAACATCCACATCTATACAAACTTTCGCGTTTATAATATTAGTAGGATAGGATAGGATAAGTGCAATTCCTGAAATTAGTTTGTTCAGTTTCGACTATTTAATCGGTTTTAGCTATCTACATCTACACTAATCTAAATCTTCCAATATTAAAAAGAGGAAAGGTTTATTCTTGTATTTTTGTATGTTTGTAACGAATAAACTCAAAGGCTACTTGACCGATTTAAAACATTATTTCACCAATGGAAAGCTGCAATATCCCTGAGTAACATAGGGTATATAGTCCATGTATTCCGTCGAGAACGGGAACTACGCGACTGAAACCGCGCAGAACCGCTAGTTTTTAATATGTGTGATTTTTTTCCGAAAAATGAATTAGCGTAACTGAATTTAGGGATACCTATGGAAACCGTAGTATTGTTGCTCCTTATTTAAGATAGCGAGTGCCCAGCGGCGTCGCAGACGTGGATCTAGTGTATTCCCGTTCCCGTAGGAATTTCAAAAACCCCTTCATAGCGATTGCCTACGACATATGACACCTACATACCATTTTTCAAGTTGATGTGTTCGTTTTGGAGTACCTAGTAGGTATTTCTCTTTTTAACCAGTTTTTAATTGGAGTAACAGAATGTGTAAAGGATGACTGACCTTGGTACGTGCATTCCTTCTGTTTGCATGACATTTGTATTGTTCTGTATTGGTATTTATTAGGTTTTCTTTGTAATTTCAGTTTCAACATGATCTTCTGGTAATATTTTTTCTCAGCTTCTTCATTTTGTAACAAATAAATACAAAACTCAATTCACATTTGCATTGAACAAATATCAAAAACGTCACTAAGACAGTGTCAAAGAAAAATAAAATAGCAGTAAAGCAGAAAAGAGTATGGGTATAACAATTAGCAGACCCAATTTATTAGGTTCCCAATGATCCCGTTATTCCCGTTCCCGGGGGAATTTCCAAAAATCATTTTATAGTAGTTGCCTGTATACGTCTATAAGACACCTACTTACCATATTTCAAGTTTGTAAGTGTTATCGTTTCGGAGTAGTACGTATTTCTCTTTTTAACCAGTTTTTATATTTTCCCGTGGGAATGAGATATTTTCCTGGAATAAAAAGTACCCTAGATGTTGGTCCGGGTAATCAGTTATCTCCATACCAAATTTCATCAAAATTTTGAGTGATGCGTGCACAACCAGACAGACAGACAGACAGACAAAAATTCCAAAAATTGGTGTTTCGGTATCTATATCGATAACTATATACACTACCGTTAAAATTTTCAAAAAATATTTCATGTACAGACACGGCCCCGTTAGAGTTTTATTATATGTATAGATATAGATTATATCATAGGCTCGGGCCTTCATATAAAGTTATTATCATTTATTTATATAACTGAACTAAAGAGCCTTTCTCTAAGATTATAATAAAAAATCTTTACAAATTTTTTTGAAACGCTCTTTAAAGCACCTTCAATTGTAATTTCATCATTGCCTTCTATTAAAATCTTCGGAACATTTCAACAAAAAATAAACTTTCTTTTTCCATCATCAGGGCCCTCTCCCATAACAGGACGTTTGTGGGAGCGTTCCGTCCACGCCTCAATAACCACCAGACATTTGACCGCTCCTTGTTTTTATACAGACACTATAGAGAACTTTTTTAAATAAGGCAGAGCTTTAAAAATGTAAAGGGTAAAGTAAAAACGTTTCTTATAATGAGGTAAAGGAGTTTCAAAAATGTGAACGGAGAAGTAAAAAAGGAGCGGGCAGTTGCGACGTAAGAGGGTTTGCTTTTAGAATTTTAATTGTAATATGGTCGATATAGGCGATAGCAGAAATGAAAGCTTGGATGCAGGTTTCAGAGGGAAGAAGTTTATTCTATTTAAGGCAGCACTCCGTCCAAAATGCTTGCAGATACTTAATTGCGAATTGTAGGAAGATTTTACAAATTATTATAAAGTATAATCAATGTTGTATAAAAGGTCACTATGACTTTAATTACAAAACAAACAGAATCAAAATTGTATGACAAAATTCTACTAGACAAGACAGTCACAGTATTATGATATAATAATTTAATATGAATAAACCTTACAAGCGGGATAAAAGTTTTTTATCCTTACCACAGCGGTTTTTAAGTTTACTATTGTCTAAAAAACCTGCCATAGCATGCACAGTTTACATAAGAAATAATACATTTATTTACAGATAAAAACTCCTCCATCCTCCAAAGAGAAACCATTTGGGACAGCGCCTAGAAGAGTGGACACATTTCCTCTCTGGATAGCTAGGCTGATCCTAGAGACCCTCTGGTCACTTGAAGAATCCACCAGTGGTACAGACAGCTCAATACCATATCAGTTATCACACAAAGCTATGCTACGGCTGCAGATTCTGTATTTAAAGTAATGTTTACAAGTGATACAATCTATTTTAAAACAGTCTTCACAAACAGTGTTTATGAATACTGTTGAAACTAGTACTAAACAATACTTGTCTGTAAACTAACCAAATGAACCTATCTTCACAACCATGCTTCCTTCGATCTTTCATTCTAACTTTTAAACTTAGTTCAGTATTTTTAGCTCGACCATTAACTACCAATCTAAACCATGCACGGAACGTTTAAAAAACACGGCAAGAAATTACTCTTAAAAACGCAAATGAATGTTTTTAAGATTTGTTTTAAAAGCGGCACTGATAAGTTTCAGCAACCGTTTATTTTTACTTTTCATCCGCAAGGCTGGAAGGAATTCCGGAAACTACCTAGGTATCTTATCACCTATAAACTAAGCAAATGGCCATATCAATAGAATTTTTTTTTAAAGAAATCAGAATTTTAAAGTCACAAAGGAACACGTACGCCAAATTTTAGTGACGTCATATTTATTAAAATCTATAAGCTGCGCCAGAGAAATAGTCGCTTCCATAAATAAATCCGAAAAACATTTAATAATAGTAGTATGTACCTACTTATTAAATTATTAAAGATTACTGAACTACATAGTTCAATAACTATTTTATTCTGAAGCGCACACGCATAATATTCTCCCGTATAACCCCCACCTCCTGCTCGCATTCCTCGCTTCGGTACCATTGATCCCTCTCTACTCTATAAGCACACTTAATTAGAGACTTCCCTTTGTTTTTCTACAATTTAGACCGTCTGTTTCGTTTCACGTCGGTCACTCATTACCACTTCCAAAAGAGGTTTCGATTCGAACTTGGCCCTCAAACCCTGAGCATCTATTAATAGGAAGATATATGGCATGCTTCGGACGTTCTTTTGGATGTTCTATTATCTATAGTATGCAATCACTTAAATCTTTATCGTATCAACCCGTAACAGCCAATTGCGGAATCATGTCTTCCGCAACGTAGAAAGACGTAAGTATGGGCTTTATTCACCCACTCCGGATTAGGAGATGGTTAAGCTAGTACATTTGTTACAAACAGTATTGAACTCTTATTGAATCACAGTTTGATAGCAATTTTTTTAATATACTTAGTGTAGGGGCAAACGAGCAGACGGGTCACCTGATGGTAAGGGACGTCCGTCGCCCATGGACACCTGCAACTCGAGAGTCACAAATGCGTTACCGGCCTTTAAGGTGGGAGTACACTCTTTTCTGGAAGGTTTGAAGGTCGTATCGGTCCGGAATAGGTACCACAGGCGACAATTTATTCCACAGATCGGTACACCATCATTCACGCATGTGTTGTAAAGTGACTATTTTACAAGATTTTATTTAAACTTTACAAGAAACTTATGTGCAAGTGACTCATGTTACAAGAATTTTATAAATAAAACAGCGTGTTAATGGAGCAGACAATAACAATAGTCGTATCATTCGTTTTGCCAATTTAAAACTGTGTGAAGCTATGGTCCTTAGAATCTAGAAGAGATCTGTAATTCAAACCTCTACAACTACGATACAGTTAAATTTGAAATATCAATGTCTCAAATTAGTCTCCTAAACCATTTGTTAAAATAAAGAAAGCTAAAATTACCAGTGGGTCTAAAATGGCCACTTTGAGCAATTCCTCTGAGCAATTCCTCCTTTTATGAATTCCCAGCAAATCCTAAGCAATTCCTCTAAATTTCGTAAAATGGTCCCTCATTTTAGTGATTCACTGACAATTCAATTCATTAGCAGATTCGTATTTGGTAAAAATTTACAATATGAATCGAAATAGGATCCTATTATGATTCACCCGAAACGGCCTTTTTAGACCCCCAGAAAATTCAAGAGTTCCACAGCTTATAAAAAGGATCTTTAGAAATTTATGTTTCATTTAAAATTGGGAGGCGTAGGTATTAAATAAATTGTCTCACGTTTCTAAAAAAAGGATTTGGGGTTCCTTTTGCCAACGAAGACACTAAAAGATACCAAATAAAAACTACGTACAATATCACATACTCTCCTCGCCTTTTAAATGCAAGAAACTTGGCTGTATGTTTTTGAATGCTGCTGCTGCATGTGTGTAAGATGCGTTATTGATCATTGTAATGTTTGTAATATCTGTGCATCGAGATAATATTATGCATGTTGAAGAATTAGTATCAAAATCACTAGTTTTGTGATAGTCAGATTTTGTCTTTTCCATTAATTCTCTAATAATTCTCAGTAATTAAGGGTAAGAATACAATAATTCAGATTCAAAAGCAGATCATTCTCTAAACAAGATCTGTCTAGTTCCATGTGTGAAACACTACAACGAAAAAATGTAACTTATAATCTATTGACATCTCATTCATAAAAATCTTATGTAGTTTATCTCTTTGGGGGAACATAAAGTAAAACATACATGCAAAGTGCATAGACTGCTTAAAATAATGTAACTCTTCCTTTTAGCTTTGCCGTAGGTAGCTTAAAACTTATGTACTGAACCTCACTTCAAACTCGATACAGACAGTTTTGTTTTTCTTAAGTCGTTACAGTTTTTGCTCCGTTAACACAGCCCATCCAATTTTACGAGTCACGAACATCCCTGATCCCGAAATAACCAAATTAAATCGTCGTCTACTCCATTCTTTCATTTATTTCTCTAGACACAGCATTCATTAAAAGAATGGTATGTCGTCAATCAAGCACTATCTTTTCCGTATATCAGATTTAAGATTTTAAATTGTAATGGACTGTGCGTGCACAAATTAATTAAGGGTTTTTAAATGTATTTTGTGGCTAATCGAGCTTTCGATGCCGCTGTAACTTATCCGTTGCAATGAAATAAAGCTTATTGTGAGGAATCATTATGATTGTAGATTATGCTTCACTGTTTGGTATGAATCTCAAAGCCTCGTTATCGATGCATATTTTATGAATATTTTATTTTCGTAACTACAATGCAAATAAGATATTGCTCGAGATAAAATACCTACATTAAAAGATCAAGTAAAAAAATGACACTCCTTAGAGAAGACGAATTAAAAGACACCACATTTATTCAATTTAAGGCTGGGCCAAAGAAATAGACTCACCTACAGACCATACTCCCGAAAAAAATAAACTTCCTTATGATCAATTTAATACATACATACATAATCTCACGCCTATTTCCCATTGGGGGAGGCAGAGACAACAGACCGCCACTTGCTACGAACCTGGCAGACCTCTCGTGCTTCCTCCACATCCATCAAACGACTCATGCATGCTCGTCGGTTTCGGGTACTCTTTATATGGCTTTTCTTCAACACTATAATCAATTTAATAAAGGGATTAAATTATTAAAAGTCCTTGCAGCTACTGCCGCTTCTAAATGTGTTGTTAAGGAGAAAAAGCAGGGCCTTAAAATACCTTTAAATTTAAAAGAAGTTACGTATATAACAATGTATTACTGAGTGTAAATACAAATAAAATAGCTAAACTTTAAACATGACTGATGGCAAAATGATCCTTAAAAAAGACAATTGCCAAATTTAGTGATAAATCAAAAACAAACGTAAGCTTCAATTAATTCGCCTATTCTACGAGATGCCGTAAATGGAATTCATTTCACAATGACTGGCGTGGGAGGCTCGTCAAAAATAATTACGCGTGTTTGTCTAGCTAATAGATTTCATTGTTGCATGGCTGTGTATGGAGCTGCATGGGACGTGCAATAAAGCTTTTAGAAGGCTAGATAGACTAGAGGCCAAAATAATTTAAACCAGCTTTTGCCCGCATCTACCTTAGGCTAGGTACCTCTCGATGCAACTTATCTCTGTCCAATTTCATCAAGATAAGTCCTTTAACAGGGGCGACACTGCCTCAGAATTTATTCTGGAACCGTCGTTCACCGTCGAGCTAGTGATAAATATGTACGTAAGCTTTTTGAAAATCTTATTTGTTTTAAAACCTTCCGATAGAAAATATCTATATGATGGTGGAAACCGTATCAAAATTCGTTGCGTAACTTAGAACAACGTTTTAGTGTGTTTAGTTCCACAGATTATTATCAAAATCTTTAGTAAAAGGCATCTAGAATTGGCTTAGGTTACTATCTAGATACAATAAAATGACTCTTTGAATAGATACTTCGTTGATCACGAACAACCTTTGTTTTTAGATCAGCATTGAAGACGAGATAAGATAAGATTGCAATAATATAGAATTATTTAAATATGGTCACGGTTAAAATATATTACTTACTTGAAGAAAACTAGTTGTAGCAAAAGCTGAAATATTTTCAAGATGAAATCTACAGGTGACCAATAGTGATGTTGTAAGATGGAGACATCATCATCAAATGATGTTATTGAAGGCCTCCATTTATCCTCCATTTGTCCTTATTGTTCCTCTTGTTGTTTTACATTATTTTGTGCCAGCGCAATACTAATCCATTGGGGCACCCTTCTTTTGGGGCAGTCGGGTAAAAGTGAGCCTGTGATATTCCGAAGTGAAGACAAATTTAATGACACACACCTACCACTTTAAAATACGACAAATCGTTTATGATACAGCAGATTATAACTAAATATGCTCACATACCTACTCGTATACTCAAAAAACTCTAGAAGGAGAGTTTTTTGAGTGTACGAGTCGGTTAAAAACCTCTGTCAATTCGTCCTAATATTCGGTAAATATAAATATAAAATGCAATGCCTGCAGAAGCCTTAATAGTCTGAATATAGAATCGAAGGCTACTAGTAGGCACACGATTATCAAGACGAATAAGGCTGATAATAGAATCCTACTGACGAAAATAATAGATGACTCTATTTGGGAACCCGTGATTAGATCTGCACATTAGTCGGTGTTTGAAGGATGCATTAGAAGACTACATTGCTGTAGGTGGATGAGTAATTTATTGCGTAGTGATGGCCGTCCACGAAATTAGTAAATTCATATTTTATAACGTGCACGCAAATATTTACTGAGAGGATTTGATTATGTGTTACGAAGCTAACGAGGATTACATCATTTAAGTGGACTTAGACGAGTAGCTTTCTTATAATGTCCAGTCAAGTATCAGATAGGTAATTACGGGCAGACAGGACAATAGAGTATGCATCTTGATAACTTGTCAGGATAGAATAGAATTCTGGGAATTTGAGATTGGCATAAGCTGTTTAAAAGTCAATGTGTATCGAGTATTGCTAGGTAACCGTTATAGAGGTAAAATTTACTCAACACTAAAAAAGTATTAGTCACTGACACGCATTACAACCAGAGACGGAACTCAAAATTTTCGTTTGCTATTTTAGGACACAATATAAAAAAACAGTACCTACTTATCTATATCATAGCTGGAAACACTCGTGATAGAGTGACAGTTACTTGAAAATTGTTGGTACTATTTCTAAGGCACTGAAGAAAAAATCCAGAGCAAAACAAAACGGCAGTGACCTAGTAAAAGGTGATTTAAATTTTTTTTTTATCAAAAATAACACATAAAATAAACATTAGCATAAAACTAAACCTACATACCTACTCAACGAAAACAGAATAGGTACACAGCTGTATTGAATAAACAAGGCTTTCACGCAAGATGACAGGCTGTCTCACGTCTCAATGACACGCATGTCTGATACCGACTCCTGCGCAGATAAGATTAGAAACTCGGTGTGAGATGGTTATGCGCCATTCTTGGAATTTATTGCGGATTATGACACGAGAGAAACACGAAAATCATATAAGTACTTATTAATGACTAGCGGTTCTGCGCGGTTTCACCCGCGTAGTTCCCGTAAGATGAAATAATTTCTCCCGTTTTTTACACATTTACCACTATATCTTTGCTCCTATTGGTCGTAGCGTGATGTTATATAGCCTATAGCCTTCCTCGATAACTGGACTATCCAACACAAAAAGAATTATTCAATTCGAACCAGCAGTTTCGGAGATTAGCGCGTTCAAACAAACAAACAAACAAACAAACAAACTCTTCAGCTTTATAATATTAGTATAGATACACCTACTATTTTCTTTTATACTTGCACTATTACTCTGAAGCCTCTTCCTTTCCATGCTTCTGTCAAAGCTAAATATTGTGAATCCTCTTGGAAGTAACCTATATCGTAAACCATCTTGATCATTCAAGACTTATTTAACGAGACTGATCGTCTTTACGGCGTTGCTTTTCCCGTTTTAGATTATACTTATCTATCGTAGTGGTCTCAAATTAGGTTTCCTCATGATATCACCAATTATCGAAATTACATGGTACGATAGCTATATTGGGTTGATAGTTTATTATTATTATTTGGCCTTACAAATTCAAACCTTTAGATTACAAAGTTGTAAAGAAATCACGATACTACGCCATTTGGACCTAATATCGGAAGCTTGCATCCTCTTTCCTCTTATGCATTAGACCATCTTCCATCTCTCCCACGCTACTGAATTGTAATCTAAGTACTAAATCGTCGTTTAACGGCGAGTTATGAGCCATGTTCCCACGTAACACCTGCTTCTTAACTCTGGAAGGTCGGCGAACACAAAAAGTCCATTATGGTAAAAATTTACGCATTTTTAGTAATTTTACAAATGAAAATACAGAGAACAATTTCCTAAAGAGAATGACGAATACAAAACCAAGGAATATATGTGTTGTTTGACGTCGCAGCGTCGGAGGGGTCTGTTAGTGGAAAATAGGTCGAATTATTAGGTCCCTTAGCTCAGTAATGCGCTGTTACTATACGACGATAATGATGATGATGATTAAGTCTTTTTAAGATTTTGGTCTCAGACCTCGTGTTTGACATAGAAGCTTCATGATATTCAGGGGTTTCAATTTTCATTTTACGCATTTTCTTATTATTCTCGACCTTCCTACAGGTTTCCTGGCTATATTGAATCCGGTTGTTAGGTGATTATATGCTATTGCTAACTGCGTACGCTATTATTACCCATTGATAATTATGAGAAATATAATGGTCGCGAGACTCGATACTCTGATTCCCACGCATAATTAGTTTGATGCGTAACAAAGATACCACATTTCTATTCGTTACGAAACTGACAGCATTTCTCCGTAACATTATGGTGAGATTGCATCAAACTCTGACAACTTGATATAGTTCAGAGATTATAATGTTGGACACTTGATGGGTATCAGGTATAGTATCTACAGTTTCTAGGGTATTTTCAAAAACTTTATTATGAAGACTGTTGTTTATTGCTTTAGGTAGCAGTCTAGTCTATTTTCAAAAATAATTTCCCCTATGTTTATGTTACTTAAACATCTGATGATGATTTGCGTTGTATGTCTATCAGTCACTGCAAGATATCGTTATGTTTATTATCAGAAGCCTTTATAATGTACTAGCGACCGCCCCAGCTTCGCACGGGTGCAATGCTGACACTAAAACCTTCCTCTTGAATCACTCTATCTATTGAAAAAAACCGCATCAAAATCCTTTGCGTAGTTTTAAAGATTTAAGCATACAAAGGGACATAGGGACATAGGGATATAGGGATATTGGGACAGAGAAAGCGACTTTGTTTTATACTATGTAATGATAATGATGATAATGATAGTGACGTACCTATCTAAGCAAAATTAAAGAAATGGTCTATAGCAATATTCGCAATCCTGTCCTCTTTCAAGTCATGCCACAATCGATCATCAGACCGTATCCAGTCTTCCCCGAAGACTAACGTCGATGGTTCTCGACTCTATGTCATAATCGTAGTAACTTGCCTATGATGTACCTACCTCTACTGAATTTAATACTACAAATAAATAACTGTTGTCACTTTGACTTTATATTCAACACTATCGAACTCAATCATTTCACTGCTAGATTGTAACAATTATTTTAATTTAACTAAAGCTGTAGGTTAGACGCCAGTGTAGGCTAAGGCCGTCGGATGCGCATACGCAGTATAACATCCGCGCATGCGTGAGTAACCTTACACTTGCCCTGCTAATACTTAATTCGATACAGCCATTGTTGTTCAGAGCGGCCGTGGGTGTATGAGACAATTGTTAGGTAAACCAGTTCTAATGGCTTGGTTAATGGTTAACTAGATTTTGCCCGTGACTACCTTCGTGTTCCGGGATGAAATATAGTCGATGCCCGTCTTCAAGATGCAAGCTATGGCTCTGCCAATTTTCTTCAAGTTCGGTTTAGCCGTCAAGAAGCGACAGACTAAGTCTGGTTTTATCGGAAGTTCAAAATTGAAAAAGTGCTTTGGTAGTTTTTAGCACAGAAACTGATAAACAATGAATAGCTTTATGCTTATCAGCCAGAGATAGAGACAGAAAACAGCAGGTGAGATGATATATTAAATTCAGTCAACCATACAAACTCACATTTGTTAAGATGACACAGCTGCAATCAGTGATGTTATGTTGATGTATGATTTTTTTAGAAAGTTCTTGTTCAATTTTCGAGTTCGATGAATGTATCTAGGCTTAACAACGAAAGGCATTAACCATATTCCGTTCCTGTTGGTCCCGTGTCGCAAAAGTACGTAACGTAAGGTAGGCAAGGTAGGTAGTACATCTGTTTTAGCATCAACCCGTAACAGCCCATTGCAAAACCTTGAATCTTTCCTCACACATGATTCTGTTAGGCTGGCGGCCATCTAAAAGTGTCAGATTTTCAAGACATTCAAGGCAATTTGACGTTTTGACGACTTATATTTTGAGTAACACATCGAAACAGAAACATAGCACATTTCTTCAACTACCAAGAGATCTGCATAAGCCAGTATCAATAATTTGGAGGAATTGGCCTAAAATTATAAAAACAATCAGTGAAATATAATACTCGTCTTACAAAACATCTGGTTACATCTTCGTTATCTTCCAGACTAGCAGAGGTTGTCGCATTGTCACAAGTTATGGCTGATGGAAGGAGGGTAGTGGGCCGACTTTCTAGCCTGCCAACTATGCTAGTTACCCGACAGATTCTATGCGATTACCGCTCGCAGATTGAATAAATTGCACGTCGGATTGCGCTTCCGCTATGAAGTACACACAGATTAAATATTATTACTTCTCAGATCCGTCCCCTTAAAAATAGTTAGGTAAGTAGACTGTATCGAAAATAAATCACGAATC
Organism: Ethmia dodecea; assembly: GCA_963855545.1. Lineage (NCBI taxonomy): Eukaryota > Metazoa > Arthropoda > Insecta > Lepidoptera > Depressariidae > Ethmia > Ethmia dodecea. The sequence continues at coordinate 2,505,086 of OY979448.1, forward strand.
ACCAGTAGGTAATTCAAAGATGAGTCACAAAAGTCTAATGAGGAATCATAGTTTATGAAAACTAAAAAAACACGTTTTTTAAAGATCGTCAAAACATGTGCCCTAACTTGATTTTACAAGTAGCCATTATAAGGAGTTTGGGTATCCACCTCCTAGCTCCATCGTCAGATTAGCTCTTCGATAGCAGATTGTTGCATTGTCACCGAACTTATATAATATAAGTATGCCAAATCTCAGCTCAATCGGACTTCATAGTATTCTAAAAATAGTGGTCTAAAATCCAATGCAAGATTTGACCTAAACTAACACAAAAACATTGAAAGTTTAAAATCGTATTAGAACGTGATGAGATTTTTAAAATTATGTAGGTAAGTGTGTACCTATAGCAAACATCTAAACAATTAATAAAGTGAAGCAATATTCATGATAATGGTATTACCATGGCATGGTAGAGTCGCTTTTCCCAAACCGTGAGGCAGTGTTGACCAACTCAGAATACCTTATTTTATTTGATATGATGATAGTCTTGGGTAGTTCGCAAAGGACCTAGTTCGAAAGAGCTCTCTTTTAGGTGAACGATGCGAACTAGTTCGTCCAGAATCTCGCTCTTAGTTCTTTTAAATATGTATATATTTTTCTGGCGTCTGCTCTATTACGGAGTGGCGCAGCATGGCCAACCGACTAAATTCTTAGCTCTCGCTCTGCTCTTACAGTAATTTCTTTTTAAATTATATAAATTTATAGTCTCTCTATAGTTAGAGTTTTTCACAATAATAATATGGAAAAAAACATTATATAGAATTATCTCCATATATAAAAAATAAATAAAAAACGAACTAGTTCGCGGCAAGACTGCGAACTAAATTTAGCGCTCCCATTGGCGAACGACTATTGCCAAGACTAGATGATACAAAAAGAGTAGACTTTGGACTCCAATATTCATAGGAATGCAAGCTTAGAGCTGTAGCGCTAATCATCAGAACTGGTTACGTGGGTCCCGTTGTTCGCGACCGCGTGCGCCAGATATGACCCACATTTTTGTGTGGTATGGTAAATGGTGACTGAATATTTTGAAATGCTAGAAATCATATTATTATTATACTTTTTGCTTTGCACCAGAAGTAGCTTTTCGTGCGTCTATGATACGTTTTCAAACGACTTCAAAAAAAGGTAAGGTTCTCAATTCGACTGTATGTTTTTTTTATGTTTGTTACCTCAGAACTTTTGACTGTTTGAACCGATTTTGATGATTTTTTTTATTTGAAAGCTGGTGCTTCCCTTTTCGTCCCATTTCAATTTGGTCCAGTTCTGCCAATCGCATCTATGAGAAAACCCTATACTTAAGTTGAAGTCGGTTTTTTACTCTTTATTTTACCCGCAGGTCTCAGAACTAATTTTGAGACATGTGTAAACAGACCCGGTCGGTCTGACGATGGGCTCACCACCTATCACGTTTAGGGGTACAAATATATCTCGTGAAATGTGGGTATATCCAGTAATGGAATACCTCTGCCTACCCCTCGGGGATAAAAGGCGTGAGATTATATTATATATATTATTTCTTTCTATAAAAGTATCTAGTTAAGACGCAATGTAGTCCAGGCAATGAAGCGAATTTTTGTATGAAGACCCCAACATTAATTCCTCAGTCGATGAAACTTTGCAGGATTGTAGTATAGTACAGTCAAGAGCACGCTAAGCTTGACACTTTGGACTTTGACCCGGCCCTGTATTCTATGGCGCGCAGTACAAATCAGAGCTCAGCTTAAACTGGTAGTGTCAAGCTTGACTTGCTCTTGACTGTACCTATAAGACAATACTTGCATAAAAAATCCAAAACCTAACCGAAGTTAGGTATTTTTACTGAAATACTTATTTATTTGATATCTTTGTTGGGAAAAATGCTCAGTCAAAATTTTCTTCGCCAGCAATATTCATGTGTGTTAAGAAAGCTATATGCGAAATATCCAAAAAAATCTTTTGGTAGAAACAACAAAACTCAGATGTATAATAATATGTACTCCTTGCACGGGAAAATTGCTCAGTCCTTTTTTTTAACTGGAATGTCGTTTAATAGTCGCTGCGGACTTACAATAGGAAAATCCAAAATAAAAACCGTCTCGCTACATTATTTTCAGAAATTATCAACTAAAAAAAAATTTTTTTTTAGTATAGAAACCTTAACTTCGGTTAGGTTTTTTTTTGGAATTTTTTTATGCAAGTATTGTCTCCTACTATACTACAATCCTGGAAAGTTTCATCGACTGAGGAATTAATGTTGGGGTCCACTAGCTTTATTGCCTAGACTAATGTACCTACTCGAATGTAATTTATCTAAGCTATTGATCAACTACATAGTGCAGTGCTACCAAGGATTTTCGTAGAATTTAAGTTAATAGGCATTTATGTGATGCGTAATGTTTTTCTTTTGTATCTAGTCTTGGGCGCATAGTCGTTCGCCATTATTATTATAATAATAATCTTTATTTCGGACAATATTTACATTAGTAGATCTTAAATTGGGAGTGCTCAATTTAGTTCACAGTCCTACCGCGAACTAGTTCGTTCATTTAGTTCGTTTTTTATTTTTTTTATAGTTGACGATAATACTATACCTAAGGAAATATTTTTCATATTAATATTGTGAATAACTTTAACCATAAATAGACTGTAATTAAATAAGAAACTTCTGTAAGAGCGACAAGAGTAAAAAAAATAAGCCAGTTAGCCATGCATCGCAAAACAAACATGAAAAATAGAAGAACTAATATCGAGATTGTGGACGAACTAGTTCGCATAGTTCACCTAAAAGATCGCTCTTTCGAACTAGGTCGTTCGCGAACTACCCAAGAATAATTGTATTATCTTATACCTAATTGTCCACGACTACCATTCTTAAATGGGAGAAGCTCTCCATTATAAATACACACAAAGCTGGTTTATATTTTCGTGTTACTGAATGATCGCAAAACATGTGTGCACCAACCCTAACGTACCCGCTACATTGCAACCGCAAATAACGTAATATGGCCGAGTTGCATTGCAATTGATACTGTTAATCCGCTGTACTCAACAACTCGTTACAATCATCTGCTCAGTCATTTATACTCAAGTGTAACGGTTTCCTAATGCTAGGGTCTATGATTTGACGCGAGGTTCTTGAGTATAGCAGAAAAGTTGGTATAGCAGATTTCCATTGGCGAAGATAACCAGTTTCATTGAAATGGCTCGTTTACTCTTTTTATGATTGCATTATCCAAAAAATTTAGTATTGGTAATGTTGGCCCATATTGGCCCAGCACAGGCAGACCAGCCAAGATGATTCCCACTTGAATTAGCTATTTATTTAGCAGCGAGAGTAGTTTTAATGCGAAACGAGAAACTGTGTCTAATCTGTAAATGGTGGGCTTTCAATAATGCTTCATATCCCATGCAGACATTGTCAAATATTATTTTAAATAGGTACTTACCTAATATTTTTTTCACATCTCGTGCTCTAAAAGTAGGTACCTAACTACGCCAATGCCTATAGCCCTACGAAGCGGGACTAAAGTGACCACTTCAGTCTCTAGGGTGTGAAAAGTAATTAGTTTTTTAATTTCCTTAATGAGACATAGACAAACTCAAACAGCCAGTAAATATCTGTGAAGTGTGGACCATCTTCATTGCGAAAATGTTGAGAGTTTTAGTTCCATGGTTTTTCCGCAAAGCTCACGTGCATATTTTTTCAAATTAGTAATTTTTAATAAAGTTATTTTTATAGGTTTAAAATTACATAATAATTAGGTACAAATTTTTTTAACTCTACAGAAAAATTCCAGATGCATTCCTCAGGTACTTATGTAAATGTTTATTATTCTAACTTTCTAATTTTTAATTAGCGGGGTTGACGACATGATAGATTATAGTTTCATGAGCGATAAGTAACTATTAAAGATAAGCTTGGACAGCACGATAACTTCATTAAAAACTGTCAAGATTGTGACATTTAAGGAAGTCTTTTTTCCAAGCCTTTAGCCACAGTTAGTTTTATTGATACGCATGCAATATGACGATACTTGAAGCCACTTTTAACAAAAATAAATAAATAAAAACACTCACGCCTTTTATCCCCGAAGGGGTAGGCAGAGGTATTCCATTTCTGGAAATACCCACTTTTCACGACAATATTCAACCCCAAGACGTGATGGGTGGTGAGCCCATCGCCGGACCGGGTCTGTTTACACCTTACTTACTTACTTTTAAAAACGATATAATATTTACTGTGCATTCGGTAATTTGGTTCCAACTATCGTTATGTTCAATACATGTACTCGTATATCATATCCACACACCAAAACACTCTTGACATAATTGCTATCGATTTAGAAATCAAAATATCAATGTTTGATTTTTTTTTCTATCTGTCTCTTTATGCACACATCACGCAAAAACTATACGAGACGGATTTTGATAAAATTTGTTATGGTGATAGCTGAGAAGCTGGGATACTGTAGGTGACATATTATATTATATCTGTAAGAGAAATTCAGGTCGTGGTTGTATGCAACTGTAATGAAGCTGGCTTTGAAAGATAACCAACGCCGCTAGGCACCCGCTAGTCTCTAGAATATATCTGACCGTCTCGACTATCATAGGCTGGAGAATCTGAATCTGATGAAGTTTCACTAATGTCATTAAACTGACCGTAAATAACTGTTAATTTCGTTCGTGACCGTGGTGAGAGATAATCGGAAGAGACAACGGAAGATCGTGAGCGTGACGTTGACTGGAATAACGTGCACATAATTGACTGATTAGGTGAAGTACGTTCGCAGAATTCACTAAGATCACGTAAAATAAATTAAATTAGACACAGGTCGAGCATAATTTAGACAAGTTTCTCACAAACAAGATCCAAAATCTTTCCTCATTGCTGACCTTTGGCTTATTACGATTTATTTACGTAATATTTGCACTGAAGTTTCTCGAGACGAATTTTAAGTAAGGCCTACCATTGATTGGCTCGTTAAAAGTGATTCCTGGTGAATGTACTTTTATCGATGAGTTATTTAAAAACTTACGTTGGTACCTCCACATTTTTATCACAAGCTCAGAAAAACATCATAACCTAAACCCGCTTTTCTCGGATTTGATGTGGTAGTAGGCCTTTAGGTACACAAAGACTACTTCCCAATATGTCAGTTTCCCAGAATGTCCTTTTTCAAAACGTCCGTTTTGCAAAACGACTTTTTCCCAAAATTACTGTTTCCCAAAACGACCGTTTCGTAAAACGACTGTGTCCTAAAACGGCTGTTTCCATGTAAGAATACCTGTTGTGTTTTGGGGTCCGAAAATGACACTGGAGATAACTGTAGGTATATATCCAAGAATGGGATCTATTTCTGGATGAATTTGGTAATATTTTGTGAGGTTTTAGTTATTAAATTTTTCTCTTGAATATTCCACCCATTTGCTGAGAAAAATGTGTCTGATAACTTTATCGGAATTTATAATAACTACACTTTCCACGTTATGTAATTAGGTTATTCCGTTGTTATCTAATTTGTTTACCTCATTAATTATGCATTGACCCAAGATGAAGTAAACAAAGATCTGAATGTGATCCTCTTTGGAACGGTTTCTATCCAAATCACATTGAATGTTAAGAACTATCCAAATAACGACCTATATAGAAACTTCTTTATTATAAAAGTCGACTTCAAACACAAGTGAAACATTATCTCCATAAGTACTGTCTATATCTATACTAATATTATAAAGAGGAAAGATTTTATTTTTATAAGAGAAAAGGGGGCAAACGAGCAGACGGGTCACCTGATGGTAAGTGACCACCGTCGCTCATGGACACCTGCAACTCAAGAGTCACAACTGCGTTGCCAGCCTTTGACATTTTATGTTTGTTACGAATAAGCTCAAAATTACTGGCCCAATTTTTTTAACTAATGGAACGCTAGAATATCCCTGAGTAACATAACCTATATTTTATTCCCATATTCCCCCAAGAACGGGAACTGAGCGGATGAAACCGCGCAGAACCGCTAGTTTATAATACAGCAAGGCTGTTTCTATTCTCCTCAATCCAAGTCATCAAACAATGCCAAAATTAGCCGTAACTTAAAACATTTCGCAATGATGTTCTACTATTTGCAAATAGCGCACGTATGACGAAAACTCAACATTTGCATGTTCTTGCAATCGTAGCACTTTACTATTGTGCATTGTCATAAATAATTGTGTATTTACAGGTATTACTGAAAGGACAATCACCTTCAATAACGATGACTAGGTACATCAAATTGGCAATTTCGGTATTGTTACAGTAAATTCTGGTTTCTTATAACAATAATCTAACGCCTTTTATCCCCGAGGGGGTAGGCAAAGGTATTCCATTTCTGGATATACCCACTTTCCACGCGACATTCTTTGGACCCTTATACGTGATAGGTGGTGAGCCCATCGCCTGACCGGGTCTATTACACATGTCTCAGAATTAATTCTGGGACCTGTGGGCTTCCTCACGATGTTTTCTTTCACCGTCGAGCTAGTGATAAATATTTACGTAAGTTTTTGAAAAACACATTGGTACATGCCAGGATTCGAACCCGGGTATCACTGATATTTATCATGTAAAGCAGGCTCTTTAACAGTAAGGCTATCACTGCTTCTGTTTTCTTGTTAGTAAATTATTTCCAAAACAGTAATAATGTAAATGTTGACAAACAAAAAAAATGTTCTGAATGATGTCAAAATAAAACAATTACCTATGTAAATGACTGCAGAAACAGAAGACTATGCAAAACACAAAACGCAAATCGAGAGCAAAAGCTGGTTAGGTTTACCTACCAACTCGGTTAAATTTCGATTTGCCGAATAGGATATAGGACTAACAATAATTCCCCAAAAATTTTCATCGTTCAAAACTTTGTCTTTATAGGTAACTAGCGACCCGCCCCGGCTTCGCACGGGTGCAATACTAAAACCTTCGCCTCTTGAATCTCTCTATCTATTAAAAAAACGCATCAAAATCCGTTGCGTAGTTTTAAAGATTTAAGCATACATAGGTATATAGGGACAGAGAAAGCGACTTTGTTTTATACTATGTATAGTGATGTTAATAATCACGGCAAATCCGGCCATCACCTCCTCGGTAGGTTTAAGACGGAATTTTTCCACTTCGTTCAACTTTGACGTGTTTGCAGGTAGATTACAATTATACGGTTCCACAGAATGTTTCTTTAGATATGAATCATAAGTATTTAATGGGGTTACATGTTACATTACAATCTAACACAACAGGGGGCCAATTCTACTAAATGACAGCGGTGATAGTTGTATGACAATTACATGATTGTGGTCACTCAATGGTGATATTATGTCAAAATTTGACATAATATCACCATTGAGTGTCAAAATTTGACATAATATCACCATTGAGTGTCAAAATTTGACATAATATCACCATTGAGTGTCAAAATTTGACATAATATCACCATTGAGTGTCAAAATTTGACATAATATCACCATTGAGTGTCAAAATTTGACATAATATCACCATTGAGTGACCACAATCATGTAATTGTCATACAACTATCACCGCTGTCATTTAGTAGAATTGGCCCCCTGGTTGCATAAGTTTTCTATCACACCTATTATATATACGTAATACTTAAGTACATCAACACCTGTAACTTTATTGGGCGTTAGATTCGATCTGATATTATTTAGATAAATCGTTTTGATTAGAGAGTTAGAGTAATTGATTTATGAATGCAAAACACTTTTTGTTTTTTAAATCTTGAGTAGGATAGTAAGTAGGTAGGTACCTATTTGGTAAACCTAAGTACCTGTAGTTATCTTGCTAACTTAGGTTACCATTGACGCAATGACTTTGGCCCTTAACATTTTGCAAACAGAAGTTAAATGTCAATCCAAGTTAAACAGATCGGTTAACCGTTTATCGCAAGCGGAACAATTTCAATAAACCGCAATTTAACTTTCATAAGCTTTCAACTTACCTACTTAATGTTTATAATCCACAAATACGGTGTAACAAAACCCAAAATGAGCACACAAAAACTTCACAGTCACCAAGGAGATTTAATAACAGTTTTAAAATTTATTCTGTGACAATTTCTCTTTCCAAAAATTTCCGAACGCGATGCGAATTTCAAAATGACGTTTGTTTTTTAAACAAAATGGCGGGTGCGTTTAAACGTCGCGCGCCATCGGAGCGCGGAGGAGCACTGAGGGAGCGAGGTTGCAGAGGTCTCAGCGGACGAGCAACGGTAGACTGCACTATACAGACATAAAAAGTGCATAAAGGTGTATTTTTTTACATTTGAAAAAACTTTACAACAACATTGTATGAAGGTAACAACAGATAACTAGTCTGGGACTAAAATAACATTTCGGATGTTATGTTAAAAGTTTACATTACGATTTGTATGTAAGCGTTAAAAAATCCTTTACCGAGAGCGGTCACTGCATAAAAAAACTCACCGACCGAACTTTGAGACAACAAGGTAATCGACTCAGTAGTGCGTTTGCGTTACTTACGAATGTCTATTAAATAACAATGGCTATACAACTCCGTAATCAAGCCTATTCTACACCTTCTAAATGTACACAAACCTGTGCGGAACAAAGAGGCAGAATAGGAAACAAACACCAAGGTCTGTCGGCGACCGGCGCCGGCGCGCGGCGCAGCGAGAGGCGCGGGCGACCCGCTAGTTAGATATACATACCTACAGCGAGCGTCCAACACCAGTTTTCAACTGACTTCAAAGAAGTCTAAACAGTAAAAAACCGACTTCAATGAATTGTACTAAAAAAAATCAGTCGAATTGAGAACCTCTTCCTTTTTTAAGTCCGTTAAAAAAATAATAATCGAAACCTGTTGGCGTGATATTGAGTTATTCGTCCATTGTTGGTCGCGCACATACTTATTGCAAATTTAAGACAAAAAGGGTTTTCTTTCTTATGGATGCCACTGTCAGAACTGGACGAAATTAACCTCCTTCTTTTTGAAGTCGGTTGTCAATTCGAGTTATCAATTCGACTGTATGTTTTTTATGTTTGTTACCTTAGAACTTTCGACTGGGTAAACCTATCCTCACCACCTATCACGTTTATGGGTCCAATGTATCTCGTGAAATTTAGGTATATCTGCGAATGTCGAACACCTACACAGAGTTTGAGATGCAAGCTTGGGACCTTTCTTCTAAAAAAAATTTCGCCTGCAATGAGACGCATTGCACTAATATCGCATTATGTAATAATAAAATATTATAATATTGCTGTCGCAGGAAAAATATTACAACTACATTAGACTAGATCACGGACACCTCGGTACTTAAGGTTAGGCAAGAGAAGACCTGTATGTATGCTTTATATAGACAATAATCTATGACGATGTGACGGTGATTAATTTTGCGTTCACTCTCATTCTTGCATAATCACATCCTACACACTTGACATGTTTGCGTAAACGGCAAAAACCGGCAAAAACATTATTTTATTGGGGGCTTGTAAACTGCCTTTTTAACCGACTTCGAAAAGGAAGAGGTTATCAATTCGTCTGTTTTTTTTTATTTTTGTTATCTCAGAACTTTCGACTGGGTGAGTGAACCGATTTGGATGATTCTTTTTTTATTTGAAAGCTGGTGCTTCCAGATTGGTCCCATTTTTCGTTCAGTTCTGACAACGGCATAGATGAGAAAACCATTTAAGATTGAAGATTGAAGTCGGTTTTTTTACTCTTTTGAGTGGTTATTAAATATACGTTTTCCCTCATTAAATTTTTCAATGCGGTCTAGCGGACTAGTCACTAGGTGTTAAACTGATACGATCTGGTTATTGGGCACTATAGAAATGTCAAGTATTCAGTAATTCTTATAAAAAACGACGCAGCTGAACGCCTGCTAATATAGGAAGAGCTATGAAAGCGCCAAAATTACGATTTATTTTACTATTTTAGAAATTATTTCATCATCAGTCTGAGATCTTCCTATAACAACTTAGCTAGTTCTTAACAACTTAAATAGGGTCTTATTGTATATTTATAATAATGTAATCGCATACGTCTTAATTTTGACGTACGTTGCTTCTTCCGTATATCTGTCAATACAGCCAGTGAAAGAAGAGCAAGCACTGATCGCGTAACAAATGTCAAATAAAGACGATTACAATTACAATGACGAATACAATAAATCTCAAATAAAAGAGCGGTGATAGCCCGGACGGTTAAAGAGCCTGCCTAAAATCAGTGAGGCTCGGGTTCGAATCCTGGCATGTACCAATGAGTTTTTCAAAAACTTACGTACATATTTATCACTAGCTCGACGGTGAAGGAAAACATCGTGAGGAAACCCGCAGGTCTCAGAATTAATTCTGAGACATGTGTAAATAGACCCGGTCCGGCGATAGGCTCACCACCTATCACGTTTAGGGGTCCAATATATCTCGTGAAATGTGGGTATTTCCAGTAATGGAATACCTCTGCCTACCCCCTCGGGGATAAAAAAAGGCGTGACATTATACTTACTTATTATATACTTAATACAATAAATAGACAGTAAGGCCCCTGTTATTAGGACTTCTTACAGCTGCAAAATATACCATATACCATTTTATATTACTATATTTTTAGATCTTATATTTCAGAGCTCTTCTTATAATAACTGGTCCCTGTAATTACTATAACTGTAATTATTTTAGATTAAATTACAATACCACTGTATTGGCTGCATAAAAACGAGTAGGAAAACATGTTTTAATTCGTTCAAATCAAAAGGTTAACTCACACATGTTGAGAATAAACTGCAAGAATCATTAATCTTAATCGAAAGCAAATCTCGATAAACCGCTATAAGCTCTTCAGATCCAGTGCTTAGAACGGTCTTAAACCAATAATCTGAGTAATTACACAAAAACTGTGTGCCAGCTCAATAGTATTCCAAACGGGGCTACGAGACTGTGCGAAAAGAACAGAGCTAGAAATCATCAAGAAAGAAGAAGACAGAAAACTGGGTTCAGATTTGAAAGAATAATAAAATTTTAAAACAACTTATTGAAACACTTTCACACGAGCAATTATATTTTTGAACTCACAAAAGAAGTAATTTCTGTGTAAGTAAGTAATTAATTATATTATTATTCCGTGTAACGCGCAATTAAGAATGTAATAAAAAGTCTTTCAAAATAGTATTTTATTTTAAGTACAATATTTATTTTGAAATTAAGTATTATGTCTTTCAAAAAGTAGGTTTAAGGCTACTGACTTCATCAAAGCTAAAACTACAGTGTTTAAGTGTGAACATGTCTGTTACACCACAACGATTTAGGCTTTTGGTTTAATTGCCTATATAAGTAGTAAGTAAGTATCACAACAAAAATAATCGTAAACAAAATAATCAAGTTTATACAAAATTATAAAAAAAAGAAAGTGAATTCCCGTCAAAACCACGTAACTGTACCTACTTACTTACGTAAAATTGGTAATGTAACTTACGAGTTTTATTAAATGATTATCAAGTTACATTATCAATAAGCTATTTACCAATTTAAATTTACTTCTTTCAATTTTATTATCACCTTAATTTTCAAAGGAATAAGTTCCTAAATTGATTGTATAAGAGTTTCCGCACATTCGATTTAGACCTTGTAATTTTAACTCCTCTGTTGACTTTATCGCATAATAAACACTACAAAATCCTCTCCTTTCGAGCGGACTTTGATAGGGCAATACAAGTTATTTAATATCTATGTATTTGGCACTTACTTGCCATAAAAATGTGACGGAAGTTCCGGTGTTAACCATTAAATGAACCAATCCTAATTAGAATTTTGCTATTCATTGGTCTTACCGATTAGCAAGAATAAGAATAATAATAAGAATAATCTCACGCCTTTTATCCCCGAGGGGGTAGGCAGAGGTATTCGATTACTGGATATACCCACATTTCACGAGATATATTGGACCCCTAAACGTGATAGGTGGTGAGCCCATCCGCGCCAGACCAATTGGTTTAATACTCAAAGCTACACATGTCTCAGAATTAATTCTGAGACCTGCGGGTTTCCTTACGATGTTTTCCTTCACCGTCGAGCTAGTGATAAATATGTACGTAAGTTTTTGAAAAACTCATTGGTACATGCCAGGATTCGAAACCGAGCCTCACTGATATTCGGCCGGCTCTTTAACCGTATAAGGCTATATCACTGCTCTTACCGATTAGCAACTTTATAGCATTTACCTTCTGAACAATCTACCGTCCTTATATTAAAAATGCGAAAGTAGCTGTCTGTCTGTCTGGAGAGGAGAAGGCTTACATTTTTATTATCTTCGGGTTTCGTATAGGTATCTTCAACCGATTAAGCTGTTTGGCATACTTATGTAAGTAATGTGACAATGCAATATTATGGTACCACCGAGGAGATCTGATGATGGAGCTAGGAAGTGGATATCGCCACTCCTTAATGTATAGTACCTAAACCCCTCGAGTTTGGGCTCATTTGATTTCTTATAACGCGTGCCATAAGTACTACAAAAGCTTTTTTTTTTTAGTTTTCATGAACTATAAATACTTAACTAGGTACTTATTTGTAGTAAGCATAAACAGTGAGAGGTATTTTACGGGCCACTAGCAATCTATAGAATTTAGCCAATTTTATTGTCTGTGGTTGATGGGGGACAAGTGGGGCGAATCCGTCATCACTGACTGCAGTTTTAACAATTGTGGAGAAAGTTGACTCAAATTCAACTCCTATTTACGTTATTTCATGAAATTTGTTTAATTAATTTTGTTAAAATATAATCACGAATTGTATAAAGAAGTGAGTCTTTATTGTTTCATTTTTAATACACCTCTGTATGACCAATACAGTTACATGTTACATCTTCAATTTACATATACTTTATTATTAACAATGCAATATGAGAAATTGTTAAGCTCTACGTGTTTCCAAAAAGAGAAATCTCTATTTTATAACTTGTCATAACCGAACGTGATAGCATTCAATTCGACCTATGGCCGGTGGAGTAAGCGAAGAAATTTTGCGGAAAGCTGTGATTAATTCAAAGATTGATCCTTTTTAGGGGTTGGTACACAAAGGGTAAAAACTGTTAAAGGTACAGACTTTATATCGATTGAGATGCTCATCCCTATTCCGAAATCTGTTTTATCTATGGCGCTGTTTTTTGACAGCTCTCTCTTCCGTTTGGCCTCCGGCTGATGTACACGCTGATTCTTCAACACTAATTAAATATCATGTAAGGAACTGTAATTAGTCATAAGATTATCTCAGAATATAATCTACCTTTGGTGCCCTACGTCTTTGTATCATTTACGCTGAATCAACCCACTGCTGAAACCTTCTGATAAAAACGGGACTCTATTACTTAAACTTTGCTGTCTGTCCGTCCGTCCGTCTGTCTGTCACCAGGCTGTGTCTCAAGAACCGCGATAGCTAGACAGTTGAAATTTTCACAGATAATGTATTTCTGTTGCCGCTATAACAACAAACACTAAAAACAAAATAAAATAAATATTTAAGGCTGGCTCCCATACAACAAACGCGATTTTTTTTGCCGTTTTTATAGATAATGGTACGGAACCCTTCGTGCGCGAATCCGACTCGCACTTGACCGGTTTTTTATACTATAACGGGGGCAAACAATTAGACGGGACACCTTATGGTAAGTGACTACCGTCGCCCGTGGACACCTGCAACTCGAGAGTTACAGTGCGTTGCTGGCCTTTGAGGTGGGAGTAGGTACGCTACTACGCTCTCTTCTTGGAGGTCGTATCGGTGTATGATTTTATTATGAGCAGTAAGAGTCCTGTGGTTAGTGAACTGTCCGAATCCTGGCCAGCTAGCACTTTTACCAAAGAGTTTTTCAAAAACAAACAATATACTACACTTACGGTGGTGTAGGAAAACATTGTGAGAAAACCCACAGGTCCCATAATTGATTCGGAGACATGTGTAAAGAACCTTGGTCCTATGATACGCTCACCACCTATCCCATTTGGGGGTGTTGTAGTAGAGTTATACCCCCACCTTCACTTGCCTCGTTAGTTTTGGATTTGTGCACATTCTATTTCATCACGAAGCGAAGTTACCGCTTTTCGCCTCCATCGAGCAGAAAAAAAGTTAGGTAATATTCATTCGGGGAGGGGCGGGCCTGTTGACTCAGTTGGTAGTGACCCTGCGTTCTGAGTCGGAGGTCGCGGGTTCGATCCCCGCTCGAGGCCAACATTTGTGTGCATGAACATGTCTGTTGGCTTCGTGTCTGGTCGCATAATATTTATTTAGGTATGTTTATCAGTTGTTTAGGTATCCACAGTACAGGCCAAGCCTAGTTTGGGACTAAATAACCGTGTGTGAATTGTGTCCCACAAATTATTATTTATTATTCAGATTATTATACAACCATCAATAAATCAAGGTAACGCCTCCTCCCATGAATTGTACCAAATCCTAAACTATTGCATAAACTTTGCCACCTTTCTCACAACCTTTCGTCCGAAGTACCTGTCACTTACTCTTCCTGACAATAAACACATCATTTCCTTATCTCATGGAGATACGATTGAAAATCGAATGGCAAGGGCTTGACAGGATTATGCATCTGAATTTTTACGATGACGAGTTACTTTCGCAGCGAAAATAATTGCGGTATTTATTTTTAAATAATGTAAGTATGTACGTGGAATGTAAAAGGCGAAAGAAAGCCAAGTGATACGCAAAAAATGTTTCGGAGCAAACTTGTGAGACTTCTTTTCTTTCTTGAATAGAAGATTCTTGAAAATTAAGAAGAAAAGAAAAATCTGATAAATATTACTTATTTAGTTACCTACTTAATTTCGTACGTAGGTATAGGTAGGTACGTCAGCAGCACATACACAAAAATTACAGACTCGATTGATTGTTTTTTTTTCTTTTTTAGTTTTTTTTCTTTTGATGTGTTGGTGTTTCAGATAAACTTAGGTAAGTATAGGTAGATAATGATACTTGCTCGACGGTGAAGGATCATCCATACTAAGGTTGTCTGGAAGAAATCGCTTAAAGCGATAAGACCACCCATTGTCCTTTTTTTTATCATTGTGTCACTTGTCGCATATTTTTATTGGTGTACATTAAATAGTTGTTACCAGTAGGTAACAACTCTTTATTGTACACCAATATAAACGCATATTTTTATTGGTGTACAATAAAGAGTTGTTACCAGCAGAGTTGGAAAAAAAACCTGTTTTTTTTAAAAAGAACAAAACATTGTGTTTCTTTTTTGTCAAAAAAAAAACATGTTTTAATCTTTTTTTTTATAATGTTGAAATTGACATGTTTTAATCATGTTTTAATCACGTTTTAAACATAGTTTAAAACACTTCTTCTTATAAAAAGAAATACAAACGACAACAATATAAGAGGTTTTTATAGTGAAGTGAAACACCAATAAATCTAATAAATCAGAAGTATTTAATGTAATAATTTTTAACTACTTATCTTTACTTTAGGAAAATCAAAAATCAACATGTTTCATTTCACCTTCCATCCATATCTATCCTACTCTGCTTATTCTTCGTCAGCTACATCATACATCTAAGTCGTCCAACTCGTCCACAGTTAATTTTTCTTTCGGATTGAGCGCTCTCATGATCGTGACACAACCTCAAATATATTGCAAAATTGGCAAAAAAAACTGTATGAAATAAATGAATAAGTGTAAGTAGGTATATGTTTTTTTATGTATGTTTTAAACGTGTTTAAAACAAAATGTTTTAAAACATGTTTTAAATAGGTTTGTTTTTTTTTCAGTGTTTTAAACAATGATTTAAACACTTGTTTTAAACAATTGTTTAAAACATTGCCAACTCTGGTTACCAGTAGGTAACATATTTTTACACCAATTAAAATTACACCACCATTACCACCACCACCACATATTAGTACACCAATAAAAATATGCGTTTATATTGGTGTACAATAAAGAGTTGTTACCTACTGGTAACAACTCTTTAATGTACACCAATAAAAATATGCGACAAGTGACACAATGATAAAAAAAAGGACAATGGGTGGTCTTATCGCTTTAAGCGATTTCTTCCAGACAACCTTAGTATGGATGATCCTTCACCGTAGAGCTGTGATGAATATGTACGAAAGTTTTGAAAAACTCATTGTTACATGCCAGGATTTGAACCCGAGCTTGACTAATTATCATCACGAGAAGCGGTTTTAACCGTAAGGTTTATTATCATTGTATACCTACCACTAAGTAGGTATACAATGATAATAAAATATTTACCTACATATTCTACATATTCCACATATTCTAGTAGGTGCAAGTAACAATCAATCCACTTCAATCTATGGATCAATGTACCGCACGGTATAGTTTTTGTGTTCAGTAGATCGTGAAGCACATGATTTAATTTGCGATCAAGGATGCATCATTATCGACCGATGGCATACTTAGTTTAGATCGATATGATCTAAACGCTAGGAAGTCAGGGCATTATGAAATTAGTTCTTTAATAGTACCGGTATTGCTGTTCTTTTTTCTTTTTTTTTGCTTAAGAGTATGTGACCTGCCGATACCTAGTACTTTTTTTAAAGTAGATTTTGTAGACCCCAGATGTATGATGTTATTTCAAAATAGCTTTTACTATCTAATGACTAACTTTTTTTGTTTAAATGCCCTAAGCGGTAGAACGTATTTAAATTAATGACTGTTCCGAATGGTACGCATAGTAAAAAGGTCAATAAAATGTCGAACAATTCATCAAGAGTGACGCACGCGCAGATGTGATCACTGGCGCCATCTGTTGGCGTTTGACGTAAACTCATGCCAACAAATGTTGCTTTGCTGCGCTCGAGGAACTACCTCAGCCTCTGTATGATTTAGTGCATAAAGGCGATTATTAGAGGTTTGTAGCCAAAGGTGTCTGCATTGTGACGTCTTTAGTCACAGGACGTTAATCACACTTTTACTTTTCTTAACTTTAAAGTCCACTTGGGAACGGTACTGATATACCTCCTTTGTTCCATCACGGCTCAGGAGACGCTTTTAGATAGCTGGCTTCCATTTGCAGGCAGATAATTTTAAATACTACATGACTACGAGCCTTTGAGTATTAAACCAACAGGAGACGTCACGCGCACTAGTTTCTTTACAAAAAAGTCTGCCAATTTCTGCGGGGGGGACGAGGAAACAATCACAAATAATGTTAAAACAAACGAATTTTTTGATAAAACAATTAAACACTAGCTAGCTACCAATACAAGCACTCCGTGAACTCAAACAAACTAGTTGTATTTAACCGGTGTGCTCAAAGACCGACACGTTTTTTTGGCAGAGGGGAACGCCTGTTAGTGGCGTCTCCGGTTGGTTTAATACTCAAAGCTACGAGCATATCTACGAGTTAAGGTAGCCAAAACTAAGTGCGGCGAGTAAAAGTCCACAACAGGCGAAGAACGTAAAATTCGTAATGCGGGGCGGATAGGGTGTGGACAGAATTGTCGACCCCGTCTACAGAGCCAAGATAGGAGTGGGTGGAGTGCGTACTTACGTCTAAAAACACCAGTCTCCTATTTGCGGGCCCGCTCCGACACTTGACTCGTGGTATCTTGCGTATTTATATTTTTTTCGTGTGGAAAAAGGGCGACAGCGGAGGAATTAATTCAAAATAGGTAGTTATGTGGTGAGGGCTTCGATTCGAGTTATCGAGTTTTTAAATGCTCAAAATTACTAGCCCTTCAATGGAAACATTGAGAGGCAACTATGCAGTAGGTACCTTAGATACATGATCCCGTCATGGCCCCCTGGTCTAAAAAGGACGTTTCGGGTGAATCATAATAGATTCTATTTCGATTCATATTCCAAATACCAAATACGAATCTGCTAATGAATTGAATTGTCAGTGAATCACTAAAATGAGGGACCATTTTACGAAATTTAGAGGAATTGCTTAGGATTTGCTGGGAATTCATAAAAGGAGGAATTGCTCAGAGGAATAGCTCAAAGTAGCCATTTTAGACCCACAGGGAATAATCCGCGCACTAACTTTGCCTGCTACTACAATAGCCTTATACGACACGGGCATCAGCGCCTTTCTAGCAACCAATATTTATGTCTTTTCTACAACATTATGTATGTCTGATACACAGATATGTCATAGCACCCATCAGCATATTATTGTGTTGTGAGCCAAGGCGATGTTACGCAACGGGGCCGCCGCGCTCTGATTGGCCGTCTAATGGTACGTGACATGGGCGTGGAAATTGCTAGTAACATGCACTTAAAGACTTAAATGATATCAGGGATGCATCCGATACCGATACCGATATATCGGCGATACTTCGGGTTTGCCGATATATCGGTATCGGCGATATTTTTATTGCCGATTAAACGATACTTTTCAAATTTCGCGCTTTAAAAATGTTATGTAACGTATGTCCCATCTATTTCGTTGCTAACGAGGCACGAACTAACTATGCTCGGAGAAACCCCGCGCTTTATATTTATAAATGTTAATTTTAATTACTTATATTATTAATTAATTGTGTTTTATTTATTCTACCTTCCTTTTTGAATTCAATAAGCGTATCGGTATCAGTATCGCCGATATTTTTATAAGAGTATCGGTATCGGTATCGTATCGGCAAAAAGGCGTATTGAGGCATCCCTAAATGATATGTATGAGTTATTGGTGGATTTAAGTCGTAAATGCACTTGTTATGAGTATCTATTGTCACAGATGTGACACCCCTTTTTTTCGCATGCGGGGAAAATGTCTTACGCATACCTGGTGGTTTATATTTTATTACTAGCGACCCGCCCCGGCTTCGCACGGGTGCAATGCTTATAAGATTTTCCTGAATTTTCTTTGCTATAAACCATCCCTGGACCCACTCGAACCCACACAAAAAGTTTCATCAAAATCGGTCCTGCCGTTCTGGAGTTATATCGTCAGGAAGGAAAACCCGACTTATTTTTATATAGTAGATAGCCCATACTTCCTCACGTATGAGGAAAAGACCCTTAGCTCAACAGTGGGCTGTTACGGGTTGATGATGATACCTACCTGTTGGTAACGGGGACGACAACAAGGTTATGTCAGGCTTGCGCTGTATAAACCCATCCCCCCCCCCCATGCTGTTCCTCCTCTCGCCCTAAGTCCGAGTCCCGGGAAACAGTTTCTTCCGTGACTCGGCCGGCTATGTTCTCCCCCCATCGGGGCAGCAGGCACGGGTTATCCCCCGCCACGCTTGCTACCACCCTTCTCCTAGACGTGACAACACCCCTAAAAATGTAGATAACTGGCAACAATACAGAATGCTCAATGGTCTGTCGCCAAATAGGTTTCTATAAGGGGGCTATCATATACAGTTTCCCCATCAGATAGTGCTAATTGCCTAATGTAGGCTTGTCGGGTGTAAAAATGCGAAATTTCTCATAAAGTTGTGAAGAAAGACCCATTCGTTCCGCAGTGTTCTTCGCCCGGGTCAGATAAGACACAGCATTTTGGTTTTGGTGTTCTCGATCGCTATATGGGAATCCTATTGTTGTTTTTGGCAAATTAGTTATTACTTTACCGTGTGGTATCATTATCATCTACAAACCGAAAGAGCATTCAAAATTACCTGAAGAAGATTGAAATTTAAAGTTGTTTGCGACCATGGTAAGACTATAATATCATGGAAATCACTTAACCTAACATATTTTCAGGAAGACCGAATTTAAAACAGACATAGATTTTATGACTATAGGTTATTATAAGATAAATATCACTTGGAAATGAAATAAATGAATGTATATAGGTAAGAATGCAAAACGCCAGATTTAGTAGATAAGTAGGTACGTAAGAACTACGATTGAGGCACGAGGTCGACTGGGTTTTGCAACCAAGTTCTCATAGGATACTGATTGGTTTGATATACATTTACAATATTACAAATGTAATTGGGCTGTCAATTGGTTGTTTATTTTATTTTATGACCTATGCGTGTTGGAATTATTTGTTTGACAATAACACATCTACGGTGTGAAGTGCCCTTTATGATTTGTTGATATTTTTAAAACGATTAAACAAAGGTAGTGGAATTTTTATGTTTACTTTTGAGAAGCATTATAGGTAAACATAATAGAATAATTATGGACGATTTACATACCTACAGAAAAAGATAAAGGGACTATTATGCAATGGCGTTTAATATAAACACAGTTATTTATTATTAGACAAAAATACAATAGAGGTATTCAGTAGTAACTAAAGCTATGGACTAAGCCTTCATACTGAAAGAAATTGGTCAATCAAATAATCACTCTTGGGAAGTAAATGTAATCGCATTGACATGTGATTATCATCAGTTATCAAATGATTATAGATTTCAAAGGTAAACTAGATGAAGCTAATATACCAGATTCCCACATTAGATAGATATTTATCAAGTTTACTTATAGGAAATAGGTACTTTTCTGCATATTTTAGTAAGTAACCAAGGAGCGTAAGAACTCGGTACGCTGCGGAAAGTGAAAGTTACTCACCTCGAAGTCGGCTCGGTCCCGCACCACCATCACTTTTTTAAAGAAAATCTGGGGCATATCGTCACCTCCGACCCTACAGCTAAACAAACACTGGTGACAAATGCGATACGCTTCGATCCGATTCAATTTATTTTTTACACACTTTTTGTGGCTGTATGGAACAATGTCAGTGTCGCGTCACAAGTTTTTTTTTACGAGGTTGACAGTAAATTAGGCGCCAAAACTTTGCCGGCATCACTTTAAACTTTTTTTTGCCCCTATTTTTAAGTTCTTGCGCTTCTCGTTAATTCTAGAACATGGAATGACTAGTATTGTACCTACGCATTAATGGCGCTGATATCATTAATAACACTTGTAACTGTGCTTTGAACAACCTTTCCCTTCTAACACTATGTCGACAACTAAGCGGCAAAACAAGTATAATGTTTATAAGTACGAAACGCAAGTCGGAGGACTGTTGCAATGTTTTAGCATATTCAAGCGATTTTAGTCGTTATGTGCAGCAGACAGGACTATAATACAGGTTTGTTATCGCTTGGCAATAGTGGCAAAGTGATTTGACGTTCAACACAAGTTTATCAAGTGCATTCAGCTTCCAGATATAAAAATTGGATAATGTTGTAGTGGATCAGGATACAACGAAGCTAAGACTAGTTTAGACTGAGGACACACACAGTGTTGCACTTATGTAAATTAATAAAAAAACAGTACCAGTGAAACTATGAATGATCCTTGCCTTTGGCTATAGAAATAAAATAAAAAATTCAAATTACTTAAATTAAATTAAATTACGAATGATTTCCAAAAAGTTTAAGTAATCTCACACCTACTTACGCACGTCCTTGAGAATAATGTGTACAATTTAATTAGTCGTCAGATTAATTTACTCGTACGAGTCGACCTCGAAAACGGTAATGGTTTTTTGATGAAAGTGACTGCATGGAAATGAGAAATGATTTTGTACATTTATTGGAGTGAAACATGCATTAATGTACCTAATTTCTTTTTAAATTACCTACGTATATTCTTAATGTAAATTAAATCGCTATTATTCTCATTTATTTTCTTGAACACGTTATATTAGTTATACCTATTTCCATGTTGTTCAAAAACAAGATTCCACTCTCATATACACCCCGGCCGTTATAACTTGACCACTCTGAAGTTGCGCAAATGGCTGCGCAATAAGATTTTTAGCGGACTATTTGGCGGTACGGGGGGGGTTTGCGCAGGCGAAGCCTATGTTCAGAGAAGCCAAGTTTAAACGGCCGTATTATACCGGTCTGCATTGACGGGCCTGTTGGCTCAGTTGGTAGTGACTCTGCCTTCTGAGTCAGAGGTCGCGGGTTCGATCCCTGCTCGCGGCCAAAATTTGTGTGCATGAACATGTCTGTTGGCTTCGTGTCTGGTCGTTTAATATTTATTTATGTATGTTTATTAGTTGTTCAGTACCCATCGTACAGCCCCTGCCTAGTTTGGGATTAAATAATTGTCTTCCACAATTTATTATTATTATTAGACTTACCCGCATTTGCAAGTCGGTTATTTTAGAAATAGTTTCTCTCTGCTAACACCTTCTAGGATAAGCCATAGGCGTACAATTATTTGTTTGTCATTAACTTTGGACGTATGTTCTGCTATGCTAGATTCATTGTATGGAGACAATGCAATATAACCTCCTACCCCTTAGATGCTTTTATCTAAGTCCTACCCTTGAGTATTAAACCAACCGGAGACGCCACTGACAGGCGTTCCCCTCTGCCAAAAAAACGTGTCGGTCTTTGAGCACACCGGTTAAATACAACTAGTTTGTTTGAGTTCACGGAGTGCTTGTATTGGTGAATGTATTTGTGTGCACCTAGTTCAAGCTAGTGTTTAATTGTTTTATCAAAAAATGCGTTTGTTTTAACATTATTTGTGATTGTTTCCTCGTCCCCCCCGCAGAAATTGGCAGACAGAAACTAGTGCGCGTAACGTCTCCTGCTGGTTTAATACTCAAAGTCCTACCCCCATTCGTTAATGCATTTCCCTTGTACAAAAAAAGTGCGTAAAAGTCAGAATTTTTTACACCACAATAATAGTTACCTAGGTACCACACGAGTAGAATAGTAGATTCCTGTGACCAATAATGACAGGTTAAATCGACACTTGTGGCTTGATCTACTTTAGGAAGTTAGCGGTAGCAATAAACCCAATAGACCTAGCAGTAGCGGACTAAGCCTGTCGGAGGTCCGGGGCGGAAAAACTGAATGAGGCCCCCCCCGGTCTTAGAACTTTAGAATTTGGAGGCCCCCCAGGCCCAGGGTGGGCCTGGGGGACCTCCAAATTTAGCGTAGCTTTAATCGTATCTATGAAGCCTCCAACCAACACCAAACTGCCTCTTATCCTTGTTTAGGATTTGATCAAGAGAACTTTTTGCTAAATTTGGAAGCCACTCAGGCCTGGGTCGGGCCTCTAGTCCTGGAGGACCTCCAAATTTAGTGTAGCTTTAATCGTATTTGTATCTATGATGCCTAAAACCAACACACAATTGCCTTTTATCCTTGTTAAGGATTTGGTTAAGAGAAGTTTTCGCTAAATTTGGAGGCCCCCCAAGACCAGAGGCCCGCGGCGGAACGCCCCGCCCCTACCTTAGTCCGCCAGTGAGTGCTAGTCCACGTGCAAACCGCATTATTTATTGCACATTTTCTCACGAAGCTGACTGCTTTGCAGCAGGCTTTATCTCCGTATCGTGACGAACTGAATGCGTGGAATTTTTCTTTTTTGATGGCCTGACATAATTAACTTGTGATGTTATGGTGATTTATGTTAATAGAGGTGAGGTTTTAACATTTTAAGTTTCCTCAAAACATATTCAAATATAATTCAAACAATTTGGACGAAAAGCTGTACAAAAATATTCGCAGATTTATTTTAATAAGATGCACAAAACAGAAAGTGACGTTAAAGTTAAAAGTAAAATAAAGATTGGTACACTATGACAATTACAACTCGAAAGCTAAAATATCAATCTCTCTCAATCTCACGCCTTTTATCCCCAAGGGGGTAGACAGAGGTTTCCATTGGAAATGGAAACCTCGAAACAGGAATGCCCACTTTTCACGAAATTTTCGACCCCTAAACGTGATGAGTGGTGAGCCCATCGCCGGACCGGGTCTGTTACACATACCTCAGAATTAGTTCTGGGACCTGCGGGTTTCTTCGCTATGTTTTCCTTCACCGTCGAGCTACTGATGAATATGTACCTACGTAAGTTTTGAAAAACTCATTGGTACATGCCAGGATTCGAACACGAGCCCCACTGATTATTTGTCTCTGCTGTAAGTTAAAAATAAAAAGATAAAAAAGGGAAACAAACCAAAACCAACTAACTATTTTGTAAATTAGGTAAGTTAATATTATGTTGTCTTAAGCAATAAAAACCTGTGCAAGAAAAAGGGAGACCCAGTATTGTTGGTATTTAAGCCGGAAAAATATTGGTATCTTTAAGACGGGCCTGTGGGCTTAGTTGGTAGAGACCCTGTCTTCTGAGTCGGAGGTCGCGGGTTCGATCCCCGTTCGGGGCCAACATTTGTGTGCATGGACATATCTGATGGCTTCGTGTCTGGTCGTTTAATATTTATTTAAGTATGTTTATCAGTTGTTTAGTACCCATAGTACAGGCCCTGCCTAATTTGTAAGTAACCGTGTGAATTGTGACCCACAATTATTTATATTTATTATTATTTAAAATAAGGAACTAGAAAAAAAAACCATTTAGAGTAGGTACATAAACATAAGTAGGTAGGTAACCGTTATATGACCCAATGTTTTTAACGCGCTTATGTCGAAGTGCTTATGTAATTTAATTGGATGAAAATTATTGACATGGGTGTTTGTAATTATCTGGGTTACACCGGCGGAAAAGCCGAAACTGGCTTCTTCAAGTAAAAACCGGCCAAGTTCGAGTTGGACTCTAAACTTTTTTTTGCCCCTATTTTTAAGTTATTGCGCTTCTCGTTAATTCTAGAACATGGAATTACTAGTATTGTACCTACGCATTAATGGCGCTTATATCATTAATAACACTTGTAACTGTGCTTTGAACAACCTTTCCCTTCTAACACTATGTCGACAACTAAGCGGCAAAACAAGTATAATGTTTATAAGTACGAAACGCAAGTCGGAGGACTGTTGCAATGTTTTAGCATATTCAAGCGATTTTAGTCGTTATGTGCAGCAGACAGGACTATAATACAGGTTTGTTATCGCTTGGCAATAGTGGCAAAGTGATTTGACGTTCAACACAAGTTTATCAAGTGCATTCAGCTTCCAGATATAAAAATTGGATAATGTTGTAGTGGATCAGGATACAACGAAGCTAAGACTAGTTTAGACTGAGGACACACACAGTGTTGCACTTATGTAAATTAATAAAAAAACAGTACCAGTGAAACTATGAATGATCCTTGCCTTTGGCTATAGAAATAAAATAAAAAATTCAAATTACTTAAATTAAATTAAATTACGAATGATTTCCAAAAAGTTTAAGTAATCTCACACCTACTTACGCACGTCCTTGAGAATAATGTGTACAATTTAATTAGTCGTCAGATTAATTTACTCGTACGAGTCGACCTCGAAAACGGTAATGGTTTTTTGATGAAAGTGACTGCATGGAAATGAGAAATGATTTTGTACATTTATTGGAGTGAAACATGCATTAATGTACCTAATTTCTTTTTAAATTACCTACGTATATTCTTAATGTAAATTAAATCGCTATTATTCTCATTTATTTTCTTGAACACGTTATATTAGTTATACCTATTTCCATGTTGTTCAAAAACAAGATTCCACTCTCATATACACCCCGGCCGTTATAACTTGACCACTCTGAAGTTGCGCAAATGGCTGCGCAATAAGATTTTTAGCGGACTATTTGGCGGTACGGGGGGGGTTTGCGCAGGCGAAGCCTATGTTCAGAGAAGCCAAGTTTAAACGGCCGTATTATACCGGTCTGCATTGACGGGCCTGTTGGCTCAGTTGGTAGTGACTCTGCCTTCTGAGTCAGAGGTCGCGGGTTCGATCCCTGCTCGCGGCCAAAATTTGTGTGCATGAACATGTCTGTTGGCTTCGTGTCTGGTCGTTTAATATTTATTTATGTATGTTTATTAGTTGTTCAGTACCCATCGTACAGCCCCTGCCTAGTTTGGGATTAAATAATTGTCTTCCACAATTTATTATTATTATTAGACTTACCCGCATTTGCAAGTCGGTTATTTTAGAAATAGTTTCTCTCTGCTAACACCTTCTAGGATAAGCCATAGGCGTACAATTATTTGTTTGTCATTAACTTTGGACGTATGTTCTGCTATGCTAGATTCATTGTATGGAGACAATGCAATATAACCTCCTACCCCTTAGATGCTTTTATCTAAGTCCTACCCTTGAGTATTAAACCAACCGGAGACGCCACTGACAGGCGTTCCCCTCTGCCAAAAAAACGTGTCGGTCTTTGAGCACACCGGTTAAATACAACTAGTTTGTTTGAGTTCACGGAGTGCTTGTATTGGTGAATGTATTTGTGTGCACCTAGTTCAAGCTAGTGTTTAATTGTTTTATCAAAAAATGCGTTTGTTTTAACATTATTTGTGATTGTTTCCTCGTCCCCCCCGCAGAAATTGGCAGACAGAAACTAGTGCGCGTAACGTCTCCTGCTGGTTTAATACTCAAAGTCCTACCCCCATTCGTTAATGCATTTCCCTTGTACAAAAAAAGTGCGTAAAAGTCAGAATTTTTTACACCACAATAATAGTTACCTAGGTACCACACGAGTAGAATAGTAGATTCCTGTGACCAATAATGACAGGTTAAATCGACACTTGTGGCTTGATCTACTTTAGGAAGTTAGCGGTAGCAATAAACCCAATAGACCTAGCAGTGGCGGACTAAGCCTGTCGGAGGTCCGGGGCGGAAAAACTGAATGAGGCCCCCCCCGGTCTTAGAACTTTAGAATTTGGAGGCCCCCCAGGCCCAGGGTGGGCCTTGGGGACCTCCAAATTTAGCGTAGCTTTAATCGTATCTATGAAGCCTCCAACCAACACCAAACTGCCTCTTATCCTTGTTTAGGATTTGATCAAGAGAACTTTTTGCTAAATTTGGAAGCCACTCAGGCCTGGGTCGGGCCTCTAGTCCTGGAGGACCTCCAAATTTAGTGTAGCTTTAATCGTATTTGTATCTATGATGCCTAAAACCAACACACAATTGCCTTTTATCCTTGTTAAGGATTTGGTTAAGAGAAGTTTTCGCTAAATTTGGAGGCCCCCCAAGACCAGAGGCCCGCGGCGGAACGCCCCGCCCCTACCTTAGTCCGCCAGTGAGTGCTAGTCCACGTGCAAACCGCATTATTTATTGCACATTTTCTCACGAAGCTGACTGCTTTGCAGCAGGCTTTATCTCCGTATCGTGACGAACTGAATGCGTGGAATTTTTCTTTTTTGATGGCCTGACATAATTAACTTGTGATGTTATGGTGATTTATGTTAATAGAGGTGAGGTTTTAACATTTTAAGTTTCCTCAAAACATATTCAAATATAATTCAAACAATTTGGACGAAAAGCTGTACAAAAATATTCGCAGATTTATTTTAATAAGATGCACAAAACAGAAAGTGACGTTAAAGTTAAAAGTAAAATAAAGATTGGTACACTATGACAATTACAACTCGAAAGCTAAAATATCAATCTCTCTCAATCTCACGCCTTTTATCCCCAAGGGGGTAGACAGAGGTTTCCATTGGAAATGGAAACCTCGAAACAGGAATGCCCACTTTTCACGAAATTTTCGACCCCTAAACGTGATGAGTGGTGAGCCCATCGCCGGACCGGGTCTGTTACACATACCTCAGAATTAATTCTGGGACCTGCGGGTTTCTTCGCTATGTTTTCCTTCACCGTCGAGCTACTGATGAATATGTACCTACGTAAGTTTTGAAAAACTCATTGGTACATGCCAGGATTCGAACACGAGCCCCACTGATTATTTGTCTCTGCTGTAAGTTAAAAATAAAAAGATAAAAAAGGGAAACAAACCAAAACCAACTAACTATTTTGTAAATTAGGTAAGTTAATATTATGTTGTCTTAAGCAATAAAAACCTGTGCAAGAAAAAGGGAGACCCAGTATTGTTGGTATTTAAGCCGGAAAAATATTGGTATCTTTAAGACGGGCCTGTGGGCTTAGTTGGTAGAGACCCTGTCTTCTGAGTCGGAGGTCGCGGGTTCGATCCCCGTTCGGGGCCAACATTTGTGTGCATGGACATATCTGATGGCTTCGTGTCTGGTCGTTTAATATTTATTTAAGTATGTTTATCAGTTGTTTAGTACCCATAGTACAGGCCCTGCCTAATTTGTAAGTAACCGTGTGAATTGTGACCCACAATTATTTATATTTATTATTATTTAAAATAAGGAACTAGAAAAAAAAACCATTTAGAGTAGGTACATAAACATAAGTAGGTAGGTAACCGTTATATGACCCAATGTTTTTAACGCGCTTATGTCGAAGTGCTTATGTAATTTAATTGGATGAAAATTATTGACATGGGTGTTTGTAATTATCTGGGTTACACCGGCGGAAAAGCCGAAACTGGCTTCTTCAAGTAAAAACCGGCCAAGTTCGAGTTGGACTCGAGCACCCGAACTCCATACAAACTTGTAGGTCTGTAACTTGACTTGTACTTAACTTGACGAACCATTTAAATTACATGGTACCAGGTACCATGGTTCGTCCATCACGGGAATGGGTAAGAAGTAAGGTGATTCTACAAAACTATAGCATTTTATTTTATGTGATGTAACTAAGTACAAACGGCTTTCGGATTTTTGCTTTTACGTGTGCTAGTAGAACATTGCTGCTTGCCAATTTTCATGATTATAATATTACTAGCGACCCGCCCCGGCTTCGCACGGGTGCAATGCTAACACTAAAACCTTCCTCTTGAATCTCTCTAAAAAAAAAGCGCAACAAAATCCGTTGCGTAGTTTCACCTAAAGATTTAAGCATACAATATAGGGATATAGGGACAGAGAAAGCGACTTTGTTTTATCCTACCTATGTAGTGATGGTTCAACGAGAAGTACCTACTTCTCGTCACCTGCCTATGATTTGAATTCCTTGCGAGTTCTATGTTTTTTGAAAAACAATATAGGTAGCACTAGCGGTTCTGCGCGGTTTCAACCGCGTAGTTACCGTTGCCGTGGAAAAACGGGAAGAAAATATAGCCTATGTTACTCAGGGATCTTCTAGCTTTCCATTGGTGAAAGAATTTTTAAAATCGTTTATTCGTAACAAAAATACAAATCTTTCATCTTTACTATTATTTTTATATTATAATATTGTTATAGATATAGTATAGAAGTATAGTTAAAGGACCGTATCTTTTGATTACGTTGACTTACAGGTTTAATTTCAACTTGATTAGTCCAGGACTTCCTCAGAAAAACCTTCTTGACTAGTTCTGTTAATTTCTACGTTTGATGTCACACACCAGACTTTAGGCTACACGCACACATTCAATATTATTGTCAATAATAGAAGTATTGTCAATAATATTGAGCGTATTCGGATTGTATTGTCATATTTTGCAGTATGCGGGGCCATATATTGATAAGTAATATTGTCAATTTTAGTTTGACAATAATATTGAGTGTGTGCGGGTAGCCTTAATGAAATGAGATGAGACAAACAACAACAATACAGAACATGTTTTTATTTTCCAATTCACTGTAGCAGAAAATTAACACTCGTTTTTGTAATTACAAGGAAATTAGTTAGCGTTCAGAACTTGTAGTAGGTACCTACTTAAATAAATTGATGTACTTAATTTTTAATCAAGTGAAATGAATTGCTAAATGGGTTTAAAGAGTCATCACCATCAATTCGTAAAATTCTGACAGTTAAATAATACCTAATACTAAATTGTGGCACACAATTCACACACGGTTGCTTAGTCCCAAACTAGACAGGGCCTGTACTACGGGGAATGGTTGGAATGGAACTGAAAAACAGTACTTAAATAAATATTGAACGACCAGACAGGAAGCCAACAGACATGTTAATGCACACAAATGTTGGTCCCGAGCGGGGATCGAACCCGCGACCTCCGACTCAGAAGGCAGGGTCACTACCAACTGAGCCAACCGGCCCGTTCGTACATAAATGGCCACTAGCCTAACACCATCTTCCAATCCGCGGTGGGCTTGCGTTGGGAGATTATGATCCATAATTCCTCATGTATATGAGGAAAGACCCTTAGCTCAGCAGTGGGCTTTTACGGGTTGATGATGAAAGACGATTCTGATTATGAGAGGTTGCCTCAATATAATATGCATATAGGTAGGCAATAAGACATCTGATATAATAATAAAATACCTAAGTAGATACAATAATTAAATTTTAGAAACAAACTCAATACTTACAAAGGGTTTGTCATTCTAAAAATAAATAAGTTTTCACTAAGCCTCGGGTGTATTGAAAAATTCTGGCAGGTAGGTGGCCACTAGCCTAATACCATCTTCCAATACGCCTTCCAGACAGAGAAGCATGAGAGCTGTGCCAGGATCGTATCAGGTGGTGGTCGGGTCTATTGTCCCTGAGTACCAGGTCTTGATAAAGCCGTTAGAACATGTAATTGTTGTTTGTTTCTCCACATATTTTTTTTATGGCCTAAGTAAGTATGTTTAGGTACGCAATGCAACAAAAAAATGCGCGTTCCACATATTTTTGCACAAGCGAAACTCGCGGACTCTTTCCATATTTACAATAGCATTTTGTTGTATGCTAATTCTCTGTATATGGAAGCTTTTGTTACGCATTGTCGCAATACTAATTGTGGTATGCACTGCCAAATTTAGGCGTGTAATACGTATTTATCGGAGAAAGTGAGTATGCTTTGAATAGCGATGATAAAAGTATTATTACTGAGAGATTATTGTGATGGCTTTGGAAAGGCTAATTGGTTAGAATAAACATAAAATAGGTTTTTTTTCGGAACACTGAACGTGTCAGGTGGTGAGTCTATCGCAGGACCATGTCAGGCATGTCCCCACATGCCTAAGAATTTATTCTGTGACCTGTGTGTTTCCTCACGGTGATTTCCTTTACCATCAAGCTATAGTATAATATATGGGTAAGTTTTTTAAAAGCACCTTGTTACATGACCTCACCAGGATTCGAACCGGTGCCATGCCTGAGCATGAGACTCACTACCAGCATGACCTACGTTATTAATAATTATATATTATAATAACATTGGGATTTTAATTCATGTACCTAAGTTGTAAACATTAATTCGACACAACATTTACAACAAAAACACTAAAATCCTCCAAAGAGGAACTGTGTGGCTCAGTAGGTACCTCCCAGACTTTGTTAATAGTTATCTACGTAATATTATTGAGTTTTCATTTATGCTAAAAAAGTTATTTATATAAAAAAGTATAAATGCGAAGGTAGGTACTTTATTTACTTACGTTCAAGTCATATCCACTGCGTCTCCACGATCGCTTGTACAACAATCCTACAA
This sequence comes from Ethmia dodecea, assembly GCA_963855545.1. Taxonomy (NCBI): domain Eukaryota; kingdom Metazoa; phylum Arthropoda; class Insecta; order Lepidoptera; family Depressariidae; genus Ethmia; species Ethmia dodecea. The sequence continues at coordinate 2,536,207 of OY979448.1, forward strand.
CATATTTCTTCCTCCATCGAGACAATAATCCATCACTCTTGCTCCTGTTCGATCGTCGATTCACTGTATAACGTTCCATTGTTTATGTCATCAAAACAGTCAATGTATCCCAAAAAATCACGACACACGATTACTTCAGCCGGCGGACGTGTTAAAACTAAATTACATATAGAAAAAAACAAACTCCACAACCAGAGCAAATTATAATTTGTTATATAAAATGTAACGAACTGGAATGAATTAATTACGCCTCTCTGAATATATTACCCACTCGACTACAAATTGCTAGTGTAAGTATGATAGTTGCAGATTTTAGAAAGTTTGATTTAGAAAAAATGTATGTAAAGAGATTCACTTTAAAAAAATGAAAAAAGAAAAATAAATTTTCGCGCGCTCTCCACCGAGGAGCGTTCAGAAACGTCGTCCGATGACTAAACTTAGGTTAATAATAACGTTGAGTACCCTTTATTGTCGCCTTATTCGTATTACGGTATGTTGGAACGAATACGGTTGCGTGATTTGAATTCTATGGACAGTTTTTGATTGTCGGAGCCATACAATACGGACAATGGGCACTCGATATGCGACGCGTCCTCGCGTCCCCAATGTAACTATATTAGTAGGCAATTTTCCTAACCCAAATACCTACCTGATCAAGGACGTAGATTTTTAAATTCGAAACGCGCCCAGCTCTAGTTCTTTTTGATTCCCATAATGATGCTCTACTTAGATGCGTTTAGTCATTTAGTTTACAAGTGGCGAAGATTTTATTAATTTATTTCTAAAAATATAGGATGAACATCCACCACTACCACGACAAGCTTAATATTCCTTTAAATTGTTTTTTATTTGATATCATGGATAAGTCTTTACAATTGGGTAGTTGACAGCTTCGAAATTAAATTGCGAGTAGTCATTCATTAAAAAAAAGATTATCCCAAAACACCTCAAAATATTTCGATTTTAAATTTACAATTACAGCAAATTTAAAAATAATAAAACAATCAAAAAAAGTGCTGCAATTGAGTACTAGAAACTATGACGTCACGGTTTGCTATTTCAGTACATTTTCCATAGTAAAATTTCGTTTTGACAGATCGTAAAAAGTAACTGATTTGACTAGGTAGGACACAACCCTATTCATGCGGCTAGATTCATAAACATCGAAAGTCGGAACACGTTTATAAATAAATTGTAAAGATTAATTTTAAATCAAGATAGAATATTTACACTTTTGATTTGAAAAGAAAAATAATTAGGTAGGTACCTACTATTTTTTCGGAATGCAAACAAGGATTTAGGTAGGCGTTTCAAATTGACTTAAAACCAAATGAGTCGCATACTTTACTTTTGTATAGGTACCTATACAAAAAACTTTTTCACTTCTCATGCTCTAAAAGTACGCCAATATAGCCCTACGAAGCGGGACTAAAGTGACCACTTTAGTCCCTAGGGAGTATAAAGTAATTTTTTTTTATTTCCTTAATGAGAAAAAGACAACCTCAAACAGCCAGTAAATATCTGTAGAGTGTGGACCATCTTGATTGCGAAAATGTGAAGAGTTTTAGTTCCATGGTTTTTCCGCGAAGAAGGTGGCGCCATGTGTTTTAAATTGTTTACCTGCAAAGAGATTTAAATCTCTTTGTTAATCTGTGACAGCCTGACAGGTTTAGAAGAAAAAACTGACCGCGAAAATTTCTGAATTTTTGTCGAGTGTAAATTTGTTGGGTTTTAAATAAATTTGTACTAAATTGACAATTTTTCTCGCACTCAAAGTGAAAAGTACAGTTTCCACCTCGAGACTAAACGCCAACTTAATATACCCTCGGTTTCATGACTCTGGTATATAATGGCTTCGTTTAGTCCCTCGATATAAAATATACTATTGTATAGGTACCTATACAATAGTAAAGTATATGCGACTGCAGTCCGACACGTCTGCTAAACATAATACAAGACATGAAGCCAACAATAATTTTCATGCACACACAATGTTGGCTCCGGATCGAGAATCGAACTTGCGACCTCTGAATTGAAAGGCAGCATCGCTTCCCAACAGGCCATTCAACATTTTTGATACAAAGTACAAAATACGAATACCTACATATGTACATATCTACGAACTTTTGTTTTCTTAGATTTTTTCCGTTACGAAATTAATAGCACATAAAATAAGTATAAGTCTAGTGCCAGAGGGTAAAAGCTAACAATCGGAAGTGGAAGAAGGGGGGAGAGGCCTCTGCTCAGCATTAGGACAAAAATTAGACAACAGATAAATTATGTATCTGTAGCTGAAAAAAGTCCCTAACAGTTCCCACACTTTTTGTAGGCACACAAACTAAACTGGCCTCTCGGAATGATGTCGCGAATCAGCGGAAGTAATTATTTTACTAATAAATATTTATGCACATATTTAAATCCGCTACGTAAGTGGGTGACTTCGCTCAAAACGGTCAATACAGCAATAAATAACATTGCATAATAAGCCTTGCCTTAGGGCAGGTGAATGTGAAACTTGGTTTCATCTTTCCCGCTTCCTGTATTTCTTGTTTCTCCTATATTATGCGGAAATACTGAGGTCCTTTCGCTAGCCCAAACATGTTTAACAACTCGCTTGTTAGGTTTATGGCGTATATTATATGTATCCAGTAACGTGCCGTAAGTAGAGCGGTGCCAGAGCGGGTGCCCAGGCACAGGGCGCGGATTCTGGAGGGGCGCAAAAATCAGAACAGCCAAGTCTTAGGTCATGCATCGTGGGATAATTATCGCATAATATGAGTGGACTAGCTATTTAACTAATATTATTTACTAGCGACCCGCCCCGGCTTTGCACGGGTGCAATGCTAATACTAAAACCTTCCTCTTGAATCACTCTATCTATTAAAAAAAAACCGCATCAAAATCCGTTGCGTAGTTTTAAAGATTTAAGCATACAAAGGGACATAGGGACATAGGGATATAGGGACAGAGACAGCGACATTGTTTTATACTATGTAGTGATAATTTATATCTTACAAATGAATGTAGGTACCTATTTATACTCGTACAAGAAATTAGTTTGTTTGATATTTTTTATAGACATTTTCTATTGTTATTGTGGGACACAATTCACACACGGTTATTTAGTCCCAAAATAGGCAAGGCCTGTACTATGGGTACAAAACAACTGATAAACATATTTCAATAAATATTAACACGAAGTCATTATTATATTATTAATATATAGGTATTATTACTAGGTACTATTATTATTATATTATTAATATTATTAGCCAACAGACATGTTTACGCACACAAATGTTGGCCCCAAGTGGGTATCGAACCCGCGTCCTAAGACTCAGAAGGCAGGGTCACTACGAACTGAGCCAACAGGCCCGTCAACCGGGCCAACATTGTCCATTTTATTGTCAGAGCCGGCTAAGATTACAACATTTTTCAAGGACGTAGTTAAAAAAGGTCGCACCGTGCGCATAAAAGGTTACCTACCTAGTTACGGCACTGCATGTACCTGCCTAAATCTTGAATAATTCCAGTTGCATAGAATATGTACTAGGCCTATACCAGGCCTTACCAGCCAGAGCACCTAGCCATGTATGTATTTGTAATTTGGTGCATTCCCCTTTTGGTTACACCCGGGTCAAATGCCCATTCAAATCGATAGCGTTAGATATGTAGGTAGGTATCAATAACTAACAATTTATCGATCGAAAGCTAAAATATAGTTTGACCCGAATATTTGTAGCATTAGGTACATAGCAATAAATTAAATTATGACAGCGTGTCTTACTTTTTATCTTGTTTATTTTTGTATACGATTAACATGAATATTTTATTAATTACATTTTAAGACATTCATGTTTGTTTTTGACAAATCAATTTTATTCTTACTGTTAGATAATAAACAGCTAATTAATTCTTCTAATTGTTAAAATGACAAGAAGGGTCCCGGATACCAAAATCTGGGGAATAAATAATTATCAATTTGTTGGTTTGTTACCTAAAATGGGTTAACGGTACTTTAATATCTTTGGTTAACGGTATTACGGCAACGATCAACTTGAATACCTAAAGTCTAAGTGCAAAGAAAACACTAGGTGGTACTGGTATGTTATCTAATAATCAAAGGTTATCTGGTAGTAGGTAAGTACCTACCTACCTACCTATATTATGTACTTCTTATAGGTACTTCACAATTTGTTATATAGTCTAGGTAGGTATATTTGTACTGGACCTAAAAAAAGCATCAATAATATTTTACTACATACTTACCTATCACTTAATAATAATAATAAATCTTTATTTCAGGCAATATTTAATAGATCTTAAATAACGTAAACAGAGGCCCATATTATATATACCTTATAACTAACATACATTTATAATATCTAACTAAACTATTTTACACGTACCTAATGTCGGCAACGTGCGAGCGCTATCGGCAGGTAGTTGACCCCAGAATTTTCGAAATACAACTCCCTGCGGCCAGAAGTCCTCCTTCATGAAGGTTTCCAGGTGATGGGTTGGTACTCTAACCACAAAAGAATTAAAATTCGTTTTGCGGCGAGACTCCAACCGTTCAACCCTCAATGAAAATGTGGACTTCTTCATTATGTAGTCTACGACGTCTTCTATCATACAATTAACACTAAACATTAATTTGTGATTAGTGTTGTTGACATCCCTATTTTCATTTGTTGCACGTGCTACTTTGCATTTGTGTGAAATTTCATAATAAATAATAAAGTTACAAAAGGGTAAATTTTTGAGCGTACTTTTTTAGGCGTCCTATGCCCTTTATAAAGAAACTATAATTTAAAACAGACTAAACACATGCTTTTTTGAAAATATACCTCGTAGCTTAACCATATATATAAACCAATTAGAATTAATATTATAAACTTAAAAGATATTCCACGTTGAATAATCCGACTTGTATGGCGGCCTACCTCTGGGAGGCTTGTCCCACTTCAAATTGCGCTCAAAAAACGACTCACTATAACACGAAATTTTAACGTATATTTTATCAAAATATCTCATTTTAAAGATACTTACTCCATTTCATATTCAAAATCACAAAAACTTTACTAACTATTGAATAGAAATACTGAGAAGCCAATATATTTTTGTCCCGCGTAAAACTGCTCTTTTGATGCTCGCATTTGACTACTTGTGTCATATTAGTCAAGCGATTTCACGCCAAATTTTTGTATCGTACCACCCAAGCGTTTGTCGGACCCCAACTTGTGTGTAGAGAGGATGGCGTGTACGCAAGTTTTTACATGTTCCCGAGGTAAGTTTTTCCTGAAATGTGTTTTGGTCACCGTGAGCGGCCAGTTCGGTGGCATCTTGTAGATAATGAACAGAGTGATGTATTGTATCGTCAACTTAGTATGTTGTGGATAATTACCTCGATATTACGACCTGCCAATATCTTCCAAGTTAATTAGGTAGTTGAGTAATTATCTTGAAAAAAACCATTTGGTCGTCATTTCGGTGGCGTCATTGCAGTGGCGCAGTGGGCCACCAGAATGACGAATGAGCCACCGTAATGATGAATGCCTGTATAATCCATACTATTACTAATAATATATTAAGACACAGTACTTGTTTTTTTATATATTATTACTGTGGTGTAAGTATTTTACCGTGATAATAGCATTTAGTAAAATTTACGTACTATCTAGGTATAACTGTTGTAACCCTATAAGGCTACATACATTAAAGAAATAAACAATATTAGTAATGTTTTTGGCACCAAAAAAGTTGATTACTAAAAAATAAAACATGTTGTTACATAATATCGCTTTTTTATTTGAAATATTTAAGAAAATGTCATTACGGTGGCGCAAAAATTTAAAAAAATATATTTCTCCGAAAGTACTGTGTTTCCAAGGGCGCCTCACAAATTATTAGATTCACAGCATCTTAATCTATAATCTAAAGCATTTAGTTTAGGTGAAATATGAGAAAAAAAAATTGCCACCGCAATGACGAAAAAAAGCCCGCTTTGAAAATTTACCCAAAAAAATCTTTCACCAATAGAAAGCTACATTATCTAGGAGTAACATACTAGGCTATATTTTATTCCAGTATTCCCATGGGAACGGGAACTACTCTACGGGAAATAATCTACTTTCAGACCTTTACCTTTATTTTCGACCGAATGTCTTGTTGGTATCCATGGCTATGAATATGCCAATAAAAAATACAACAAAATGTCAAAACCGAAATTCGACAGCGATGGTTTTCAAATAGTTTCTTCAAAACGTTTTTCCAAAAATAAACCAACGAAATTACCTTCTAAAGTATTAAACTTCAATAAAGAAGAAATTGAGATAGACATTGATAAAGCCACACGGTAATTTACGCACCTAACTCAAACGTTTTTATGTTGAGGTTATGTTTGACTTTTTATTTGTTTTTTCAGGCGAATACGCGCTGCTGTGGACGATTTGCGAGTTTCAAAATATTTAGAGGACGTTTCTAAATCTGTGAGTAGTCTACTTCCGTCCAACAATGTTGTAGAAATAGTTTGTTTTGGTCTCGGTCATGTTGGAGAGTGCAATATTTCTAGATATCAGTTAGCTCTAATTCTGTGTTTGAAAGACATTACTCACTGTGAAAAAGTGTTAGTTCACGACCCTATATTCTACAAAAGTGAATGTGAGGTATTAAACCAGCTCGGTGTTGAGGTTATCGAGGAAAATAAAGAGGGAGGTTATGTAATTTCCAATGAAGGTATAACATTAGTGTATTTGCCTCACTGCCCTAAACAATTGACAAATAATTTTCTCTGGAGTAATTGGAGAGTTAAACTTGAAAATTGCATTTTAATGTGTAATAGTTTCACATCGTTGGTAGAAAATCAACCAAGTAGAATATTATCGGAAGCTGTTCCGTATATTTGCAAAATATATCCGCATGTTTCAGAAATAGGAATAGAAAACAAATTCAAATATACAGATATTTTTAACGATACGTCAATCCATTATTTTCCTAAAGAGAAATTACGAAAACTAGAATCTAGTTTCTGGATAAAAGGCGAAAAACCAGAGTACAAAAACACTGAAGAGTTCATAACCTCACTAATGATTGACAAGCTAAACGTTTGATTTATTTGAAGGTGAGATGGCATCTATAACGTCAAAACCTGCATTGGTGACGCTGAGGCAAGTCTTGTCAGAGCTACGTAAACAAAGTTCTACTAAGAAACTGGTAGAAAATCAGATGGCTCGATACATTTTAAGTCAGTACCGTAAACATCAGATTACGGACCAGCAGCTTTGTAAGGCAAATGATGAGATGCACTTCAGGGCTCGAGCTTACCATGATTATCTTCATAGCTCCAGGAAATATAAGGAAATTAATGCAGAATTTAAAGGCAAAGGAGAACGGAGTGTAGAAGAGACCGCAAATATGGTTGGGTTTAAAATGCCTCATGACCCAAAACCCTAGGAAATTAGCCCAATGTAATTAATTGCCAGATTAGTACAAAATGTAATACAAAACCTGTAAATAAATTTTATTGTAGTCACCATTATGACTTTAATTGAGGTGGACACAGTAGGAAATTTAAAACAAGGTAGCGGGAAATAAAAATAGACATTTTAATATTTACAAAATATAATGTACAAATCCATGACTCCGCTGTCATAAATGCTTGGAATCTTTTTGATTTACATAGATAAATAATAATAATAATACATGATTTCGTTATTGGCGTAGGTACAAATTTTTAATAATCTCAGAGTTGCAAAAAATAGCTTCAATAATTCATATAAATCTCAAATTAGTTCATTAACGGGTTTGATTCTGCATTACAGCGACTTATTTTAGTTTATTCCTGTCTTTATTTTACCTCAAAAAAAGAAAAGGGATAGAAGATAACCTACCGAATTTAGTCCTGTCAGAGGCTGTATTTTAGTCGTGACTTATTTACTTATGCTCTAAACACGTTATGAAATGCCTTAGTTGACAGGACTAATTTTAATTTAACAAGACTTAATATCACTCGTCTCTTTTCTTCTCTATGAGAAAGAAAATGACAGGACTAAACTAAAATGCCCTACTCCCACCTCAAAGGTCGGCAACGCAGTTGTGACTCTTGAGTTGCAGGTGTCCATGGGCGACGGACGTCACTTACCGCCAGGTGACCCGTCTGCTCGTTTGCCCCCTTTTTTAATATAAAAAAAAGTTTAGGCACTGTAATGCAGAATCAAACCCATCGACAACTTCTAAGTCAGATATGTCTCATGACACAAATTGTCCCTTATGACAAATGGGACTCATTGTAGGTATGAAGGGCCACAGCTCTAGCTACCTATTACCATACCAGTCATGTTGCATCTTTCTATCGCAGAAAATTCGAATATAATCGTATCGTAGGGCTTAACTCGAAACTGTGGCCCTCGGTACGCTATAAATATGAAGCTCTGTAAATATTGAAGGGCACGAAAATATAACTGTATAGAACAAGAAATTCATGTTACCAAGTTTCAACACAAAAAGGTAGTAAAATGTTGTCATATAGAAACTTTTTCTGCAAACATCTTTGTTTCAATCTAAGTTCCAGTACAGTCAGGGAAACCCTAAATTAAATGGCTGAAGCCGAGTATAACTTGTCTATAACTGCTGGCTGAACACATCTATTGCTTTTATTATTTCTTAAGACCATCTACACACGTGACGGACGAGGCAAGGCTGTGAAGTGAGGAGCTATAAAGAGCGTACATTTTGTATGAACTCATCTATAAATGCCAGTACATATCTAAGTAAGAATTTTATTTTTCGCTCATAGCGGACACAGCTATTTTCTCGTCTGCAGTCCTAACCCGAGACCCTATTGTCTATTTAGAATCTGAATCGTCTTTATTTGTCATTTATTACGTGGCCAGCTTGTTCTATAGACACTGAGACGGTAATGACAGATACGTTAGAATCAACGTAAATAAAGTCAAATGCGACTAAGGTTGTCAACAGAATACCTTATTGTTTAATTATATTTGGAATGGAAATTGTCTTTGACATTTTTTGCCTCGCGCTGCCAAAAAATGGCAAATAAAGACGCTACAGACACTGGCGGTAATGAAGGATGTACGTCAGAAGCAATGTACGTTTAAACAAAGGAGATAGCGATTAAGATTGTCAATACACAATAAGCCATGTGCCTGATGGATGGCTTAAAATTTCTATTGAGTGTATTCTCTCTCAATCAACTTGGCGATGGTCTGAAGCTGCATGTTGCTGGTGCCTTCGTAGATGGTTCCGATCTTGGCGTCCCGGAAGAACTTTTCCTGAGGGAAGTCGCGAGTGAAGCCCACACCGCCCATGAAGTCGATGCATTTTGAGGTTAGGGTTTGGGCGATTTCTGGGAATAAAGGAAAAAAAGAGTTGACACTATACATTCGTCAAAGCGCTATGAAGTCGATGCATTTTGAGGTTAGGGTTTAGGCAATTTCTGGGAATAGTGGGAAAGGGAAGAGTTGACAGTACATTCGGATCAAAACAAATAATTATTGTGTTTGATTTCAGCAGTGCTAGGCATGTTGGTTGTGAGCCTCTCCTGCATAAATCATCGTGTTATGGTTCAGCGGTGGGCTTAACACCACTCACTTTAAAATACTAAGGGTACCTACTGGTAAAAAGTGGGTACTGTGCGTTGTTTGTCATTGTCATGAGTGTGAGTTTAAAAAAACATCTCATAAAGGTGTTTCCACACAGCGCGAGGCATCAACACATGCACTAGTATCATCTTAAAATTTTAAAAATGCTACCGTTGTGCAATCTTTCTTTGTAGAAAACATTAATATTTTTTACCTGAAGCATAGTATTTAGCCATTGCTGCCTCCTTGACGAACTCGATGCCGTGCTCCTTGAGGCGTGCCGCGTTGTACGCCAGTAATCGGGCCGCTTCTAACTGAGTTTGCAAGTGAGCGATCTGGTAGCTTATACCCTGTATACAAATACCATACATTTATTTAACTAGATATTTTAAATATAATATTTGATATGCATTTTACAAATGATTTGTAACGTTTACAACTACGAAAAACATGTTGATTAGGCTATGTATTTTGGATTCTCTGAAAACTTAGATAAAAGCAAAAAAGGAAGATACGGTACATTCATAGAAAGCATCGTTGACATTTGGACTACACGCGCCCGTGTGTTTTATTTTTTGTTCTAGTAGTGCTATTTGTAGGTACACTTCATAAAAGCACATGAAGGCATTTGATTGTGTAGCGGTTTAACCAGTCAAAGTGTTTCCTTCTCGCCGACTATCACGTACTGTCGATAAGCCCGGCCCGATTAAGACTGCAGTGAATTACGTTCCGTGGACCTAATTCAAGGCGCGAGAAGCTAGTACCATATCTTCCGTTTTCAGCAGTTTCCCTTACTATCCTTTACCTGGAAAGAGTAGATGTTCTTGCCGAACTGCTTCCTCTCGAGGGTGTAGGGGATGGTGGCGTCCATGCAGCCCTGGCACAGCCCGATCATCTGGGCCGCGATCCCAATGCGACCCTCGTTTAAGAAGCCCGCCGCGTACTTGTATCTAGTGGGTATTTATTTAAGGTTGTAGCGAAGAGATTAAAATATAATAGGGCATAGAGGTTGCATGGGGAATATTTTCATACAAAACCTTTGAATACAAGCTGTCATTCGGTCGAATCACACTAGTAATAATTTTTGGGTTCAGATTTTCCTCGCTTTGTCCCCTCTATGCCCTATTATATTTTAATCTTTTTGGCTTGTAGTATCTACCAATTAAATCAACTCTAAAACAGGGGGCTTATTGTCTAATAACAACCGTTTTAGCAATCGGCTTCATTTTGGCGTACATTGCATAAGACGTAGATACATCTGTCTTTACCGTCAGTGTCCGTAGAGCAAGCGCTGGCCGCCTAATAAATGTCAAATGAACACGATTACAATATTATATTTATAACCGGAATCGTCTTCATTTACTTATTTGACATTTGTTACGCGATGAGTGCTTGCTCTTCTTTCCCTGGCTGTATTGTCAGATGTACGGAAGAAGCAACTTACGTCAAAATGAAGATGATTGCGAATATTGCGATTACAATAATTATAAATAGACAGCAAGGCCTCAGATCGGCACCGCCTCATCTCGAGGTAGGTATTGGACTCGATTCTGCAAACCACCGAAAATTCCTAATTTTAAGTTAGCCTATCCTTCTTTATAGAATACGGAAGAAAAGGACAGAAACAAACTATAGATTATAGAGTAATGTCAAACGTGTAAAAACCGACTAATTTGATGTCTTATCTGTCACTTTCATCCATGACCTTCTTACATCATTGCTAAAATTACTAAAAACGTGTAGGTATTTGAATGCGTCCTTAAGGATCAATTTTGATATTATTTAGACATTTGTGACGTTGTAAATAAATATGGCGCTTATTTCTGTCCCTTTCCTTTCCAAAGCGGTGGAAAATAATAGAGCTAACTTAAAATTAAATAGGTAGGTTACAACTTACCCTTTACCATACTCTCCAAGGATATTCCCCTCAGGTACTCTGACGTTGTCGAAGTGTACCATGCAGGTGCCTGAAGCCCGGATACCCAGTTTGTTCTCTGGCTTGGCCACGCTCAGACCTGGAGTCTCGCGTTCGACGATGAAGCATGTGATGCCTTTGTAGCCCTGGTAGACGACAAGTATTTAATGGTGTACCTAAATAGCTTTTTTAAAGTTACGTGAGCAAAAGGGGTTGGTCAAATTCATGTAAACAGCAGCCTATATGCCTGCCTGGTTCCAAATTCAAGAAGAATCAAGATCCAAGAAGAATCAGCAAGAAACTCAAGGTCAGCTCTTTTTAATCTCATTTCTTACTAGTAATTATGGTGATGGGGTCTTTCCTTAGCTTATTTTTGATGATATGGGTGGTCTGGATGGTGATTACGTCAGCAACGTTTGTAAAATACGATATTATAAGTAAATATTCCTTATTTCTAGACTTCATAAATGCTGCCCATGAATAACAATAAAGAAACCAGCAGGCGTATTCACGGAGGCTCGACACCGTTTCCGTTCGATTCAGATCGAGTGAAAAATTTTCCGAAGTCGATAGATTCGACTTCGGAAAACTGTATTCTAGTTTCTGACAGCCACGGAAAATTTTCCGAATCCTTATGTCAAATGACATTCGTTTTCTATACCGACATCTCTGAATAGCCCATCTTCGACAGATTTTCCGATTCCGAGTCGATTATATCGAATATCGAAGCTCCGTGAATACGCCTGCAGAATAGATTAAAAAAAACTGACGATCGCTTTGCCTGTCGGAAGATCTTCCGTTTTCACCAAGGAGAGAAACGTTCCACCATTTAATAGTGATATACAAACTTATTAGTCCGTGCCCTCACCAAAATTATAAAGACATGTGATAAAACCATCATTTGCTTTTATCTAAGGATAAAACCCTAGATTTTTCTATTTACATATTATAATAGTTGATTGACACACCCCTTGCCCTTTGTACACGGCGTCACGTAGGTACCTATTATCATGAATAGCAAGAAAATAAACATCGGAAAAGTATTAAACCAGCATGAACTTATTATTGCATCACATAATGTTCTCAAGCATTTATAAGATAACTCTTATTTCTCTTTGGGTCAGCTTATCAAGCTACAAATATTTGTACAAACTACGTAGGTATTTCTTACATTGAATAATAACAGTCTATCTGTCATAAATAATAAGTCATCTAGATAGACGTTTACACTTATATTTAAATTCCTTAAAAGTATTGACTCCTAGCTGACCCGACAGATGGTAATCCTGTCCAAATCGAAAATAGAATTAAAAAAATCGCCATTTTAACCTACTAGCTGTTGCTGGTTCGTATTATATTCGGTTCGGTTCGCTGGTTATCACTTCCCTGGGAACTAGGTATGTTTTTCGGGATAAAAGTCAAAGTCAAAATGTTTTATTCAAAGTAGAGACTTACAAGTCCACTTATTTAACGTGATTGAAACTCCACCGGATGAAATGTAGCTTTCCATCGCCCTGCCAAATTTCGTCAGGAGTCCACTGGTTTACCCGTGCGTGATTAAGAAACCGACCGACAAAAAGGTACAGTTACCCTCACATTTATACTGTGGTGGATTTGCAGTTTTGCCTCCCTAGGCCCCAGGCCATTTAACAGCCGCCCTTTTCTCAGTATGTACCTACCCATCATTATCTATAGACTACATAATGAAATTATTTTATTGACAACATTGAACTTTCACAGTTATTTAGGAAAATTATTGTTATACGTTGCACTGCATGCAGTGCGGTGCGGTTCGCCTTAATGTGCTCTAGCCTTTAGAATATTTAGGTAGGAGTTATTTTTTGTTATCACCACTGTCTTTTTTGGTCACAATTAGCCGCCCCTAATACCTGACCAATCTAGGCTCGGGCCTTCGAGCAAATCCGCCATATAAGGTTTACCTAATAAGATTTTACCTTCGATGGATCAGCATTCGCCATGACGAGGAAGACTCCAGCGACGTCGGAGTTGGAGATCCACATCTTGGAGCCGTTGATGACGAAATGGTCGCCATCTTTCTTGGCCACAGTCTTCAAAGAGAATGCATCAGATCCAGACGCGGGTTCCGTCAGGCAAAAACTTCCGGCCTGGGAAGAAAAAGCATGCTTAATAAGATAATAACATCTTTTTGCTTTTATCTTTAACGATCAAAGGTCTGATATACTTAGAACTTCCTTTACATTCTAGACACTGAACACTCACAATCCCCTTATACAATATTTGTCTCATTAGACGCCTTTCATCCATCCGCTCGATATCTCCAAACCACCTGAGCATTCCTTTCTCAATCTTAGTCACTACTATCCTCGTAGCTCTAATATGAGAATCGGTCTTAAATTCGGCTGTTCACATATTTTTATTTTAAATGTTTTTTCGCATTTGTTGGTTAAAAATCTCTAGATGGTCTTCTAAATGCAAAGAAATTCCAAATAAAAACAAATGACACTCACGTATTCGGTACTAAGCTTGGTCAGGTACTTCTTCTTCTGTTCTTCAGTGCCAAGTTTCATGAAGAGGGAGTTGACGAGGGTGTTGTGGATGTCGACGTACGCGGCGACGGCGGGGTCCACTCGCGACAGTTCTTCTACCACCAGCATCATGGTGAGGAAGCCGCAGCCGGATCCGTTGTATTCCGTGGGAGTCTCGATCCCCATTAGCTGTCGAGATATTAGTAGATATTGCAGTAGAAATAGTTGGGTTCGATTCTGCATTACAGCGACTAAACTTATTTTAATTTATTCCTGTCTTTATTTTACCTCAAAAAAAGAAAAGGGATAGAAGATAACCTACCGAATTTAGTCCTGTCAGAGGCTGTATTTTAGTCTTGACTTATTTACTTATGCACTAAACACGTTATGAAATGCCTTAGTTGACAGAACTAATTTTAATTTGACAGGACTAAATATCACTCGTCTCTTTTCTTCTCTATGAGAAAGAAAATGACAGGACTAAACTAAAATAAGTTTAGGCGCTGTAATGCAGAATCGAACCCATTGTGTGGTTAGCTTATCAATTAGGTTATTCAAGAAAAAACTGTATGCATGGTTAATTAAACATGAATTTTATAGTAAGTAGGTAACTATTAAGGATTTTCTGGAATTAAAATAGTATTATAATTATCTACTAATTAATATGACTGACATAAATTGTAATTTGAACCTATTCTCACTAATATTATAAATGCGAAAGTTTGTATGGATGGGTGTATGGATGTCTGGATGGATGTTTGTTCCTCTTTCACGCAAAAACTACTGAACGGATTTTGACGAAACTTGACAGTTATATAACTTATGTACATCAGAATAACACATAGGCTATATTTTATCCCCTTACCCAAGGGAACGGGAACGGGAACCACGCGGGTGATACCGCGAGGCGCTCGCGCTGCTAGTATTAAATATTTGCATAGTAATTGCGAAAACATGTATGAACTCCAATGTCACATTGTTATCTTTATATACCGTGTTTGTAAGCAAATAAAAAAAAAAAAAAGATTGGCGAAACCTTGTACAGTCAAGAGAACGTGGAGCTTGACACATTGGACTTTGTAACGTTCTTATTACAATCGCCTTAGAGGTCAGACTCGCACTACAAGTGTAAAGCTTTATGTGCTCTTGACTACAACTTGCGGCAGACAGCGTATCGCTCATAAAAACCCTTGACGTCGCTCGGAAAATAGCGGTATTCAAGAGAGAAAGAAAGATATAGGGACCTTTTCTCTATTTTTAATTGTAGGCAATAATATGGTATTTATTTGACGTTGGTTACGCGGTCAATGGTTCTTTTACTTACACTGGCGGTAACGACAGATGTATGGAAGATACAATTAGAAATTCATTTATTTTCTGTAGGTATATAAAATACAATTAGAAAAGTCAATAGTCTAATAACAAGGCACTCTAAACTCGTCCATGAAGATGCTAAATGTAAACAGCAGCCCATCACCACCGACGAGTTGCTGCTTCCAAATGCAGTACCCCAGGAAGAGGCAGCAAGAAACTCAAGGGCAGCTCTTTTTAATCTCATGACTCTCTCAACGTACGTCCAAATTAAGACGATTGCGATTAAATTTGTAAAATAAATAGGCCAACAGCCCCCCTAGCCAAGTGGCACTGTACAATCTAATCGAATGTTCTTTTAGATTGACATGTATGGGATTGATATAAGTACCTACTTGCCAACGAGCGCTAACACTAATGTCAATCCCATACATGTCAATCTAAAAGAACATTCGATTAGGTTGTGCAATGCCATTCGGCTAGGGGGGCTGGTCTGTGTTTTCATAATCATGAAATTCATAATCACGTTATATAAAAATTCACAGTAAATTTTTCATTCTCTCCAGCAAACAGGCTATCGAAACACATTTTTTGTGAAGACCAGAATTATTACGTTATTTTTAGCGTGAGTATCACCAGTCACCAGCGGGCGTATTAACGGAGATTCGATATTCGACTCGGAATCGGAAAATCTGTCGGTTTCGAGATGGGCTATTCACAGATGTCATATTTGACATAAGGATATTCGCCAGATTTTCCGATTCCGAGTCGAATCTCCGTGAATGCCCGCAGATCCACTTCAATGTTTCTTATGAGCGATACTCGCTGCCACCAACTTTTTAGTGCAAAACAAACCAATAATAATAGTGCTGTGCGATTTAATCTTGCAATAAACCTCATTCTTTTTTCTTCTCGTTGGCAGAATATCAAGAGTTAGTGTCGATGTACTCTTATATTACCTTTAGTTGAGAATGTAGGGAATGGGGTTTCATTACCTACAATTTGTAAGATTCATCTATGTACCTACGTACCTACTGATAATTTTAATGAAGTATGTAAATTTAGGACTCGAAAAAGCAATTATTTGAACAACTTACACCATTGTCGAACAACAGTTGCCTAACTCCATCGTCAATGCGGTGTTCGTCTTCCATCTTCCTGACTAGGGGTCCAATTTGTTCTGTTGCTAGTTTTCTTACTGAAATAAAAAAAAAATGGTTTAATTAAAATACCTGTAGTTAAAAGTAGGTACCTATTGTAAATCATGGGCGTATATGGAAGGGTTTAGTAAGGGGTCTGCACTTCCTTAGTCTATATGCATAAACGTAAATTTCGGCCGAATTTTACCTATTATCACAGTTTAAGCTGTGCTATTATCCACCCCAGTGGCGGAGAGCCGTATACAGAAAGAAAGCTTAAAACTTATCAGCGCTTATCGGCGCTGGTCTTTTCTACATAAAGCAAGCAGATTGAAGCAGAGCGAGCAAAATGTCGTACGATGATTGGCGGGCGGCACCAGCGCTGACCGGCGCCTGTCGAAGATTGTTGGCGCTTGTCGGCGCTTATCAGCGCCGATCGGTGCTTATCGGCGCCTGTTCATATAAATGCCTGCGCCGGTTACCTGCGTAGACCGGCGCCTATAAATTTTCAGCTTTCTTTCTGTATACGGCTTAAGCCTGTCGGAGGCCCGCCCGGGGCGGAGAAACTGAATTAGTCCCCATCGGTCTTAGAACTTTTAGATTTGGAGGCCTCCCCAAGCTCAGGGCGGGCCTCTGATTCTGGGAGGGCTCCAAATTTAGTGTAGCTTTAATCATATTTGTATCTATGAAGTCTCCAACCAACACGCAATAGCCTCTTTTATCCTTGTTTAGGAGTTGATTAAGAGAACTTTTCGCTAAACTTGGAGGCCCCTCAGTACCAGAGGCCCGGGGCGGACCGCCCCTTCCGCATCTACCTTAGTCAGCCAGTGATCCACCCCATGATGATAATATATTTTTGTAATTTTCAATTGATTCTTGTATGATTGATGCTGTTCTTTCTTCTTATGGCGTGAATTTAGGACGATAAATACCTAGTTAACTGTTTGTAAAGCGGATACCTCATGTACTTAAACGTGTTACAGTTTTATAACATACCTCCGGCTGTTACGTCAGTCTAAACACTGCTTTAGATATCTCTTATTATACTTATACGAGTATCATTAGCATAACGAGAATAAACTATTATACTTTGATAATGAGGTTGATGGATGACGGTTACTGAATTATTTATATTTAATTATTATTTAATTTGTAAAAAAGAAAAATACCACTGTTCACTAATCACTACTTATAGAAACTACTAATTTGGTCGGTTCTTCTTATGTTGTAGCGGTAGCGATCCGCTAAGAAAGAATTTTAGAATTCCCAACAACACCGCTGCAATGTGCACGTTGTCATTTATGAGTCTACTTCATAAATCTTTATATGTAGGTAATGTTAAAAATAAAATATCTACTTATAACTAAAAAAAAGCTCAATAAAAACATACAGCTATATCTACCTAAAGATAAAATGGTGGTAATAAAGAGAAGCGAGAGAGATACTGCAATAATACCAAAATAAATTTATTTACTTGTTTAACATGTGTGAGATTCTGTAGCCTAAGTATATGTTACAACTTAAATAGGTACCTACCCACTTCACTATCACTACATAGTATAAAACAAAGTCGCTTTCTCTGTCCCTATATCCCTATGTCCCTTTGTATGCTTAAATCTTTAAAACTACGATTTTGATGCGGTTTTTTAAATATATAGAGTGATTCAAGAGGAATGTTTTCGTGTTAGCATTGCACCCGTGCGAAGCCGGGGCGGGTCGCTAGTATTTTATATGTGACGTACCTACCTAAACTTATTTTAAATTTTATCGAACGATAACGTCTCGCTTAGCAACTAAAACCAAAATTTTCCGAAGTGTATCTATTTATGTCCAATCTATAATTTGATATGAAGAGAAATATTGTGTCGTGAGTAGGCAAGTTAGAAATTGATACCCAAGTAGCTATATCTATCTATTCTTATCAATACCAATTGGTTTCAACCAATGATTTTTAAAATATCTTTGGTTCTTACAGTTTTATTTTAAGCTATTGCATAGCTTCTATCGAGGGCCTTGAGCGCGGGGACCGAATCCAGAAATTCCGTAACCACAGAGTACATCCGTAACGAAAAAAAACCTCACGCTCCCCACTCCGACGGGCACGGAGGTGTGGCTTGAAGGCCGTGCATTGTCTAACCACATGAGTAAAGAAACGGAACAGAGACAAAGCTTCATACAACCGCGCTGTCGTAGGTACACTACTACAAGCATGCAGTGCTTGTGTGCGTTTCTACTAGCGCTGCGTCACGTACGCGCCGCAACTGGATAAAACCGGCTCGGTCAGTAGAAAAGCCGAGGGCCGCGCAACGGTTGTCGTATTTGTTTCGCGCTCCTGCTTAGTGAGAAATGGTTATTTTAAATTGTTTATGGTAGAATAAAGTGTAAAATATAAAGTCAAGAAAGTGTAAATAATTAGATTCGGAGGTGTAAAATGGTTACCTACTGTACAGTTTGCATGAATGTCTCGAAAATCACATATGTGACGAAATAAAATTGTTTGTTAATAGACCTGAACAACCTATAAATATGGGCAAAGATTCTTTATTTACTCATTACAAAGAACTCGACGTAAACATTGTAAATATTTTTACCTAATGATATTCTGAAACGAGTGTAAGATTGTAAATTTAATATTATGCCATGTGGAAGCGTCCTTAATGATTATTTGAAAAAACATTATATCCATTACATTTAGAATTTATCATTAGATTATAAGATTTTAGAAATTATTAAAAATAAAAACTTATAAAAAAAGATAGAGTTGGTAATTTGTAAATAATCTGATGTACAAATAAAAGTCTAATAGACGTTTTGTTTATATTATTCTCCTTTGCCAACCCTACTAAAATAGGTAAGAATTTTGCACGCTCCTTAGAAGCTTTGTCTCTGTTCCGTTTCTTTACTCATGTGGTCTAACGTCGTTTCTTTTCGGCAGTCTTGTTGATACAAAATGCTATGCAAATGCTATACATATATATGCATCACTCTGTGATATGCATAATGCTATACAATCAATTATTAAAAATAAAATAAAAAAATAATAATCTCACGGGTTTTATCACCGAGGGGGTAGGCAGATATTCCATTTCTGGATTTCCCACTTTTCACGAGATATACTTTGGACCAATAAACGTGATAGGTGGTGAACCCAACGCCGGAGAGGGTCTATTCTATTACACATGTCTCAGAATTAATTCTGGGACCTGCGGGTTTCCTCACAATAAACATATTTATGAGGAAACACGCAGGTGATTTTTGCACTTTTCAATAATTGCCAAAATCACCCTACAGCTAAACACAGCATGCATTTTCTAAACCGAGTACAAATAGTCTAAAGATGCTCGCTATATACTATATTATATACTATATTACTTTTAGACTAATAAGTATTACCAGGTATTACAAAGAGAAAGGTTTGTATTTTTGTAACAAATCAACTCAAAAACTACTGGACTGACTCCAAAAACTATTTCACCAATGGAAAGCCCATCTCTCAAAATTACCATGCGGGAACGCATAATATGATAAGTACGTACTACCGTAGTACATACTATTACTTATTCTGTGGTATTTATTACGTATATTATATTGTTTTGAATGGTCCACGCTGCCCGCTTCCCCGCAAGGTCCCCGCCGCCATTGCTCTGCACAAATACCTAGTACCTACGTTCTTTAGCCGTTCTGTACTCGTATGATTATATAGATATACTGTGGCTGTATTGTTACCGGTATAACCTACGAATAAGGAATTTCCTTATTCGTAGGGTATAACATGTTTCCTTATGATGCGCCGCCTAGAAGTCGATTTTTATTTGGGGTGCTTACAGCTACCTTTACAAATTAGTACCTACCTAGTCCTTGTGGACAAGTAGGTACTTATACATGGTAATTACAAGCTTCCACATATACATATCAAAACTTATTACCTAATACTTACAACATAACAACTAAATAGTAAGTATCATTCATTAGACAAAGTATTGTAATAGGTTTACTTATTTAATTAAATTATGTTTTCGACTCAAGGTCAGGAACCAAAGCCGTTTTTGCGCTACGTGTTACCTACCTATTTCCAGCAAATAGATCGAATTTACTGTCCTCATTCAATCTATTAGGTATAGCTGTTTTTCCATATAGGTATATGCAGAGTATTTTTAACTGGGTCAGCCAGCACGGAGAGACAAAAAGCTACTCGTAGCTCATACATAACATGTGGGGTCCCTTTAGGCACTACCTACTGACTCTGCTGCGTTAAATTTTTCGTTGTTTTGTAATGTTGTGTCTAATAAATTTATTTTCTTTCTTTCTTTCTAATAACCAACCAGATGATTAACTTATCCTATTTGATGATTCATCACCTAAAGTTTACTCTTGTAGTGATAAGCAGTGGCCTGTGAAATGTTGGTGAACTCGCAATAGGTAGGTAAGTAGGGTACCTACACTACTTAGTACACGGTACATATTCAAGACGCAACATGCGACGTCAATGTCCGCAAAATGGGCTCTAGGTATTTGCAAATGTAAAGCGCCTACCACACGCGCAAGCTTCCCCACACTTTTAACTGTATCCTACTCTTTAAAATTATATAAGTAAATAAGGATGATTCTGTGAACAAAAAGCAGATTCTATTTCTTTATTATTATATTGTGATACCTATTACCTAGTCCGTGATCAATTCGGGCAATTGAAGATCAATTTGACAGTCGAATAGACAGAATAAGAGGACTTTTTATGAGGACTAGGTACCTATCTTGATTAATTGTGGCATCTCACTATAGTATTTCGCTAAGTAAGTTTTTCTTATTGAACACTAGCGACCCGCCCCGGCTTCGCACGGGTGCAATGCTAATACTAAAACCTTCCTCTTGAATCACTATCTATTAAAAAAAACCGCATCAAAATCCGTTGCGTAGTTTTAAAGATTTAAGCAAACATAATAGACCAGATTAGAAGCCTTTAAAAATAATAAAAAGGGAAAAAAAATAGTAGTAGGATGAAACTCATTAGAAAAGGAGGGGAATATTATAAAAATGAAAGGAATCATAAATTACGGGCTATCTGAGGTCGGGAAGGGGATGAGGGTGAGTTTTTTAGGGTAAAAAACGGTTTTTCTCGGTTTCCGGCAAAACTAAAAGTCCTATCGAAGAAAGTCAAATGGCAAAGTTGTAGGTAATAGGTAAAAAGATCTAAATCTTTTGTTTTTACACTTTTTTCACATAACCTCAAAATTTATGTGAAAAATTAAAAAAAAAAACAAGTTTTTGGTTTTTTATTTTTATCTTGTACATTTTTTTATTTTTAACGAAATTTGGTGAAAACTTACCTTATTATGTCCCAAATACGCTGTAATTTATTTGATTAAAAATATTTTTCACCTTATTTTTGAATTAATATCGAAAAAACAGCCTAATTTTCAATCGAAAATTCACCCGTCAAAATATCAGCTTTTTTCAAAAAGTTGGTATGTTTTCTGTTCGTTGAAATCTCTACTTTCCGATGGTGAAAATATATGTTACTATAGTAAATCTTCTCAGAAAATGCAAAAAATCTTGTACTAAAATATCATTTAATTTCAATCTTTAGGTTTTCGTCATCTCCTGCATCTTTACACAGCTTTGAATGGACTGGGTAAACCTAGGATTCGAATTTTCAAACTTCCGTTGTAAAAGAGGACAGTATAGTTTCCATAAGTGAAGAAGTCGCTACGTTTTGCATTTAAATTTTAAATGCGTAATGGCGACCCAGACCGTTTGCGATCTTTTAAAAATTGTTCCATATAATTTAATAACAAATCATTCCGTATTTCTCGTAAAAGACAACAATATTTTTCAGTAACTAATTTATAATAACGAATATTAAAAATATTCGTTATTATAAATTTTTATTAATTATAATTTTTGAACAGTGGCGTACTAAGCCTGAGGCCCGGGGCGGAAATACTGAATGAGGAGGCCCCAGACCCAGGGCGGGCCACTACTCCAAATTTAATGTAGCTTTGATCGTATTTCTATGTATGAAGCCTCCAACCAACAGCCAACTGCCTCTTATCCTAGTTTAGAATTTGATTAAGAGAACTTTTCGCAAAATTTGGAGGGCCCCAGAACCAGAGGCCCGGGACGGACCGCCCCTTCCAGCCCTACCTTAGTCCGCCAGTGTTTTTGAAGTAGATATGTTATTTAAAAAAAATATTCTTATGCTATTATTTCAGCATCCTAAAACCCACAATAAGAAAAAAGGAAAACTTTACAATTTAAGAAAAAAAAAATAGTAACGCTCCAACGGAGTCTAGGATCATGTTCAATTTTCAAAAATGTCATAGCTGTCATAGCATACTGCTTTAGCTTATACACAATAAATAATAATATATTGACTGTTCTAAGCGTCAAAAATAATAAAAAATTGGTAACTACCGGATTTTTTAATAGTGTGACGCACCTTAATAGAACCAGAATTATTACTAAAATATTCAAGAGTGTGTTGTCTCTAGTTTAATTAATACCTACCTAACTATGTTGTTATTTGGCCAAAAATTCTGCAAGATAAAAACCGATTGTGTTGGTTCAGTTTGTTTTTCTTGATGACGTTTGCTTTAATATGTATGTGGTACCTACAATTACGAACACATTATCATTACCTGTATATGTGCTGTACTCTTTGCAGATTATGTTATAGTACATTGTACAGTCAGGAGCAAGTCAAGCTTGACACTACCAGTTTAAGATGAGCTCTGATTTGTACTGCGCGCCATAGAATACAGGGCAATATATTTGTACACCTAACAATTAGGTAGAATATAAGGGACTATCTTATGTATAACACCTAAAACAATTTTACCTATTTGTACACCTAACAATTAGGTAGAATATAAGGGACTATCTTATGTATAACACCTAAAACAATTTTACCTATTTGTACACCTAACAATTAGGTAGAATATAAGGGACTATCTTATGTATAACACCTAAAACAATTTTACCTATATTCGATAAATAAAATATTTTGAATTTGAAATTTGAATTTGAAAAAATTTGGGTCAAAGTCCAAAGTGTCAAGTTTAGCGTCCTCTTGAAGTACCTCAGCGATAAGTTGATTCGACATGAGCGTAACCTACTTATTTGTAGTAGAGCAAACACATTAAAGTCTCGTCTTAATAAGATTTGACATTGATAGAAAAAAATGAATATTTAAAAATTGACTTTTTTCTTTTGAAAAATAATAGATTTTTGAAAAATCGTTCAATTTAAAAAAAAACGATAAGTAATTAAAAATAGATTTACAAAAAAAAATCTATTAAAGCGATTTACACATTCTTTATCCTTTTAACTTTAACTTTGTTAGTGAACTTACAATACGGCCGTTTTAACTTGGCTTCTCTGAACATAGGCTTCGCCTGCGCAAACCCCCCCCCCCCCCCCGTACCGCCAAATGGTCCGCTAAAAATCTTATTGCGCACCCATTTGCGCAACTTCAGAGTGGTCAAGTTATAACGGCCGGGGTGTACTTCTAATTTCTTCATTCGTCACACAGATATGGCGCTGGTAACAAAAATCTATTAAAATGTGTGATATAATCGATTAATTAATAATCGACTTTCTATATTTAACAAGTCGGTTGGTCAAGTCGGTGGGTTGATGAAGGCTAATAAATAAGTATGTACCTACCTTAAATTATAAAATACCGATATTTCGAAAACCTAATCGAATAGATAGGTAGTTTTGGTATTTTTCTTAACTACCAAAAACTTAATGAAGTACCTAAGTAGGAACTTGAAATTTTCAAATGTTATTTCGCTGAGTATATTTGACTTGTACATTATTATGAAGGACAAATATTATAGCTCTATGTCAAATGTAAGCCCCAATTCATATCGCACAGATAAAACCTGATAAAAGTATTATTTAACCCTAGATTGTGTGTACCGTAGACACACAATCTACCTAAATAATACTTTTACACATTAACTTTACCTGTGACATTTACAAGAAATAGATAAATTATTACTTGTTTCTTTCATGGCCAGTTCGTCATCTGTCAATAAGGACAATGGTCTCGGTGTAGTAACCTCGGAGCTGTAATTCCTTTGCACCTTGTTGGCAACGATCGGCGCCCGCCATTGCTCCAAGACCTGCAAAACCACCGCGCCTTTTTTAAAAATCTAACCTCCAAATAATTCCAAGATTCACCTTCAAACTTTTTAAATACGTTTATTTTTAATTGAAGACACTGGTCAGCGATCGCGCACCTTACTGCCAATGACACGTCGCAATGGGAACATATTGGTTGTTTTGTTTTATTTGCGCGCGCTACAATAACGTTGCGTGCGCCTGCGCTGCCGACCGGAATACTGACTGGTTTGAATTCATTCACATGGCTTGTTAATATCTCACTCGCACTGAGATAAGTTTCGAACACGTATCGAACAATTGATGACATAATAATTGCGAGAGTTTTGGTGCCATGATTTTTGATAAGACAGTGTTTTTCCATCAAAAGGGCAGGGAGGATTTTGTGTGGTAAGGTCGGTATGCAACGCCCAGCAACTATACTTACTTGCCATTTTAGGTGCAGTAAGCTCAGCACAGCACAATAAGATAATTGGTGAAAGACCTTGAGAACGTGGAGCCTGACACATTGGACTTTGTAACGTTCTTATTACAATTGTATTAGAGGTCAAATTAGGTCTACAAGTGTTAAGCTTCATGTGCTCTTGACTGTACCAGATCAATATTTTTTTTACAAATAATTACAGACTAGTAACCGTACCTATTAATAAGTGTGATTGCAGCACAGAATATGTAATAGCTAGTACTAACGTAATTGCGGTTAAGCCGGTTGAACTTATGAACAAATTTACATACAAATAAATTCCCACTTCTGTACTCCCTAGGAACCTCCTACCGATGTATTGGGCTTGTTTGCTTAAAAATGTTTGTTGGTGATGGATTAGTTGCTTTCTAGGCCATTGCTATAGTGTGGTATAGAAGAACATGCTTGGGTAAAAAAATGTAGGTATTCTAGTTTTTTGCTTTTAGATTATTTCGTCGAGCACCGCCCGCCCGTAACAATTAAAAAATCTATTGTCTTATTGGATTATGATATTATGTAACTGAGTAGATTTAGATAATGAATTAAACCGGGGAACTATCGATCTATCTTCATATTTACCGACTTAAAATTTTTATTTTTTGTACCTGCCTGCGCCTGCAATAAGTGAAGTAAAAGAAAAAGTTGAGAAGTTATGATACACTTTGCTATGCCTTTTTAGAAGGCGCTGTGTCGCGTTCGGTGCCCATCATTAATAAAAAATCTATTCTGAATCTATCTATGTATATAAAAATCAATGCCACTTTTCGTTGTTATTTTGCAACTCAAGAACGAACGGGCTCACCTATCCAAACAAAATATGTAGGCTTTATTCGGACTATTTAGTAAATGGTTTATGTGAAGTTTGCGGATCTTCGTTTATACGTTGTGAAGCACGTACCGGGCCGCTAGTAAGGTATATAATTTAAATGTCAATTAAAAATGTTGCATGTACAATTTTTAACAATTTAAAAAAAAAATTAAAGCTTGAATACGAAATAATTTGTTTAAATGTGTATTAATTTGCTTAAAACGAAACGTAACGATTTTGACATCCGGAAGTATTCTTTTGGTTGGCAATATTGTTTTCTAGAAACGTACAGAAACTACTAAAGTGTTGCTATATGTATTCAACTAACCTAATAGTAAGGTAAAAAATTACAAATCTTTATAAAAATGTACAAATGAGCTTTATAAAAATGAAAGATACCAATTGGTATAAGTTTGATAAATAAGGATGTTGTTATTGTTTGTTAACAGACAAAGATTACTTTGTAGAATGATTCAAAATTTACATTATTCTTTACTGAAACCAAAATTTAAAATATCATATTTCAATAACATTTTTTTTGTACTATCCAGTTAGATAGGGAGTTAAAAGTTAGACTATATGTAGAAAGATGGAACATCTGATGTCTAAACTAAATCTCAGTATAATCTGCATAATATACCAACATATAACTGCATATATTGTCTGCCATTGTTAGGAAGAGCGGGGTCGTCTGCCACAGGTTTTCTACTTAATAGGTTGGCCCTGGCCTTAGTATGTAGCAAATGCCTTTTTGTTAATTGAAATAAATATTTTTTCATTTTCATTTTTCATATACCCATTTTTACAGTAAATTGCAAACCGACTGCAAAAATTAACTTAAAATCCAAAATGTGGAACTGCAGATAAAGGTATGTAAGATAAGTGGGATTCAGATTGAAAAAATCAGGAAATAAAAACACCTGTAGTTGCAACACAACAACTGTCAGTCAGTTGGCATGCGACAGCAGGTGCTGTAGTTTTTATTCAATGCGATTTTTCTCGAAAATCGTGAATATTCGTTTGATTGCTCTGTGAAAGTGCGATTTATTATTTAACATTCTTTGAACTGCGACATTGCCTAGTCAAAGAAACAGAAAATTGTTCGGTGCACAAGAGTTGGACGTTTCATTGAAGTCTTTGAAAAAAATCTGACCGTGTGGTGTGAAAATGGCTAAATGGGGGGAAGGCGACCCTCGATGGATCGTGGAAGAGCGGCCCGACGCTACCAACGTGAACAACTGGCACTGGACGGAGAAAAACGCGGGGCCGTGGTCCAAGGAGCGTCTAAAAGAACTGCTGACGAATTTGAAAATAGCGCAGAACGGCGTTGACTGCAAGATAACTGAAGTAGAAAAGATCAACGGTGAGGCCTCAGCGAATAATAGGAAAGGGAAGCTTATATTCTTCTACGAATGGGACATTAAGTTGAAGTGGGAGGGACAATTGGCTGGCTCCAAGGACCCTGTGAAAGGTGAAGTGCAAATCCCGAATTTGTCTGAAGAAAATGACGTCAGCGAAGTAGATGTGAGTACTTGCTATGGTAATTTATTTTAAATCATGTAGCTTTGTGTTCTGGAATCGGAGCGGGGTTATATTTAGAATGGCAGATAGAACTTTGAGTTTCTTTGAATTTGATGTTGGTAAATTTCCTTCTCATGATGATAATTATTTATTTATTTATTTATTGCACATTGTAACATAACAAGAGTATGTACAGACCCTGTCAGGGTGTAGCAATCTAATCTAAGTGTAAATAATTATCATTCATAAACTCTTCTATTTTATAGTAGCTTTTGTATATTAGTATCTGTTTAAGTTTGCTTTTAAAGGCTTTTTGAGAATCTAATGATTTAATAGATTCTGGAAGTTTATTATAAATAAGTATGCTTCTGTATAATGGGCTATCTCTAAACATTTCTATTCTTGGAGGTGGTAGAATTAATTTATTTTTACGACGGTCGCTTTTAACAAAGGTGAAAAGATGTAAATGTTGTCTTACAAACATTACGGTTTCTAGTATGTAGATACACGGAAAGGTTAAAATTTTCCCATTTATGAAATGAGGTTTACAAGAGTCTCTAGGGCGTGCGTAATTAGTGAGGCTTGAGTTTGAATCCTGGCATGTACCTATGAGTTTTTCAAAAACATACATGAATATTTATGACTAGCTTGATGGTGAAGAAAAACATCATGAGGAAACCAGCAGGTCCCATAGTTAATTCATGTAACATACCCGGTCCGGCGATGGGCTCACCACTATTTAGGGGTTAAACATACTCGTGAAACGTAGGTGTTTCCGTAAATGAAATACCCCCTTGGGGATAAATTATTATTTTTTAACCTTTATCTTCTAACAATAGGTATGTGTATCATGATAAAATTAAATGGTATCAACCATTGGTTACAATTATAATGCACCATCTACCATATTTCAAATGTGACAGTTTCATCCATCTCAAGATTGTTGGAGAGAGATCACTAAAACCAATAAAAATACCCATTGTACTTTATTTGTATTGTTTTTCATGTACAATAAAGAGAAATTGCATTGTATTCTATGGTAATATAATTTAGGATGTTAGGCACAAAATGGTGCCATCATTTTGGGCATGCAAGAGGAGGTACACTGGATAAATATAACAGATTGGGAGACCATCTCCATTGCTGCTGCCTCAGAGCCAGTTTAAGGGGACTTATGTGTTTTATCGCAATAATAGTTCCAATAAAAGTGTCTTTAACTACAGGTTAAATAACTTACAAACTGTTCTAAAGTAAATTATTATGGTAATGTGTTTTTGTGTCTCATTCACAATTCAATTTCTAACCTCTAACTACACTTGTTTTCAGATAACCGTAACAATCAAAGGTAGTGGCGAAGAAGCGCAGAGGGTGAAGGCGTTCATGCACAACATCGGTAAATCCGAAATTCGGAAACAACTCGTCGAGTACATACGGAGCCTCAAAGAGGAATTCTCCAAAGGCCTAATCTTGCCTAAGAAGGGGGAAGCATCCGTGAAACCAGACAATGTGTCTACAATCACTAGCGGATTCAATAAGAAAATCCATATGGAGCCCGTTGTCTCGCCAAAAGCAACTCAGGTTGGATGTAAATTAGATACAAAATCTATTGAACTAACCGAGTCCTTCCAATGCCGAGCGCAAGAGTTTTACGATGCGTTGACGCGGATAGAAATGGTGACGGCCTTCACACAGGGCCATGTGAAGATGGATGTTGAAAAGGGGGGTAAATTTGCCCTGTTTGGGGGTAATGTGACAGGAGAGTTTAAGGAGTTGGTGCCGGGCAAGAAGATTGTGCAATACTGGCGATACAAGCAGTGGCCGGATCAGCATTTCTCTGAAGTAACCTTCAATATTGAAGAAAAGGTAATAAAATTATTTATTTAATAATAAGCATATTAAGGTACTGAAATGGTTGCATACTCGTATAGCACTATCTATCTATATTAAAAATGAATCCCTTTTTCCCTTGGTCACGGCATCACGCGTTAATGGCTGAACCGATTTGGCTGAAACTTGGTGGGGAGGTAGCTTAGAATCAGGAGACGGACATAGGATACTTTTTATTCCGATATTCCCACGAGAACGGGAACTACGCGGGTGAAACCGCGGGGCGCTGCTAGTTTTCAATAAAAACTTCTACTTAATAAAATTAAGGTAAAGGCAAAGAGATTTAAATATAATAGGGCATAGAGGGGACAAAGCGAGGAAAATTTGAAGTCAAAAGTTATTCCAAGTGGAATAAGTCTAGTACAATTTCGACCGAACGACAGCTCGCGTTCATACTAACTGACATGACAAGGACAATGACGCTTAGGCTTCAAAGTTTTGTATGAAAATATTCCCAATGCCCCCTCTATGCCCTATTATATTTAAATCTCTTTGGGTAAAGGTAAGGAGACGTATCTTATATGGGACAAATTTTGCAAAAAAGTTTTCTATAATTGCAATGTAGGTGACAACTACCAAAAAATTTTTGACAGTTAATTTCCTATGGATATTCAATAAGGGATCAAAATTGCTGGAAGTTGTTCATTTTTCCAAATCTCATTTTAGTAATTTCAGAAATATGCCACATACCTAAAAAAGTTTTTATACAACAAATACAAGACACTTTAATTTTATTATTGGTATAAACAATTATAAAACAAAATACCTCTATCAATAATTCATTATACATCTTTATCTTTCAGGATGACCACACACTACTGACGCTAAAGCAGGATCTTGTACCGGCTGCAGAAGTGGAAAAAACCCGTGACAACTGGAGGCGATACTACTTTGAAAGTATTAAGCGTGCGTTCGGGTTTGGGGCGTTCTTGTGAACGGTGTCTCGACATGAATTAGGTATGAAAATTATTTTTTAACTGTCTTACATACCTTTCTACTGTTTACCTTTAGAATGTAAGTAGTTGAGCTGCTGAAATTAATGAGTGAAATCAAGTCAAATCAATACTGAATATTAAGATAGGCTATCGAATCCTGGCATGTACCAAAGAGTTTTTTAAAAACTTACATATTTATCAATTCAACGTTGAAGGAAAACGGCGGGAAATTAATTCTGAGACATGTGTAATAATCATGTTTAGGGGTCCAAAGAATATCTCATGAACACTTTTCATGAGATATTCTTTGGACCCCTTGGTATATCCAGAAATGGAATACCTCTGCCTACCCCCTCGGGGACAACAGGCGTGCGTTTATTTTTATGATAGGCTAGTCTATCTCATAGGGTGGGTCTAACCCATATTTCCTTGCCTCAATTCATTTGATGAGAAAAAATCACGGAACAGTAGTTTAGTATAAGGAGCAGGTAATAAACAAACTTATTGATGATGAAAATGATACTTTCTTCACTCACATTAAATACTAAGTGAATACATATTTTTGTTTTTATTCATTTGAATTGTGGTTTTGATACTGAAGATAAAAACTCCTGCGGTGGCTAGTGTAACCGTGATGTTATCAAAATTATGGCCAATGCTTTAATTGTTCAGTATCGACTACTTAATTGATTTCAGCAATTTTTAATGTGTTAAATTTTTCCGAAAAATGAATTAGCATAGCTGAATTTAGTGCTACCTATGGAAATCGTACTATTGTTGCTATTTATTTAAGAAAATTGGTAAGACACAACTAAAGTATGAAGGCATCATATTTTTATAATATAAATATACTAATTGGGGTGTATGAGGAATTGCGCTTATTCTTTTACGCGTTGTAAAATATTATAAAAAGTAGGTAGGTTTGACAAAATTGGAAAAATAATAAATCAAATTGTTTGTTTCAGGT
The DNA here is from genome assembly GCA_963855545.1 of Ethmia dodecea. Lineage (NCBI taxonomy): Eukaryota > Metazoa > Arthropoda > Insecta > Lepidoptera > Depressariidae > Ethmia > Ethmia dodecea. The sequence continues at coordinate 2,567,386 of OY979448.1, forward strand.
TCAATTTAAAATAATTAAGTGATGCCACTGCAGAACAAACATCTGATACTAAAAATGCTTTTATGCAGTTTTATTTTGTGTAATTTTATAACGCAACTGTGATCATTATGACCCAATGTTGAATGAAGTGTCTCTGTACCTTATACTTGGGATACAGATTGCTTATTTCCATATAGCAAAGATTGACTGGTCACATTTATGGTAAGGTGAATGCATAATAATAATATAATCTTGATGTTGATTGAATCTCAAAAATTTTGGTCAATTTAGCTTTTCTCTACTCAGAATTAATTCTTGTTTCTTCAGTTTGTTATAATTTTGCTTAGCGATTCAATTTATAATGTTAAATGAATTAGTACTAAAGCTTGTGTCACAGCGCCCCTGTCCGGCAATGGACTAACCACAGTCATATTTAGTGGTGCGTAAAATGCATTGGTGAAATGCGGGTATTTCCAAGAATTTAATACCTCTGCCGACCCCCACGGGAATAACGGGGTGTGCAATACTAATATTACAAAGAGGAAATATTTGTATTTTTGTATGTTTTTTACGAATAAACTCGAAAAGTACTATACCAATTTAAAAAATTCTTTCACCAATGGAAGGCTAGAAAATCCGTGAGTAACATAGGCTATATTTAATGCCCGTATTCCCACGGGAACAGGAACTACGCGCGTAAAACCGTGCAAAACCGATGGATGATTAGATTGTTGAAAAAGTACCCAACCTGGTACCATAAACACTTTCTGACTTGAAGTTACTTCTAATGGGATTCTATGCTGGAACACCGGTTGTGTTTTATGAAATTCAATACCATTCGAACGTCTGAGCTCTTAGCACGAAATGCTTGAAAAAATGTACCAGTCAATCACCATTTAGAATATGCCCTAAAATTGTTGCGAAACTATTAATTTTAGTCTAGTTGAAAAATGTGTTTTTTATTTTATTAATACTGCATATTTTTCTGGGATAGTTTTAATGTATAAAACATTGTCCTAGGTTATAAGAAACCAGAGTTATAGACTAAAATAAGGCAGTAAGTCCGTGAATTTCCATGAATCAGTGAAGTCGGTTTTTTTTTATGTGGCTTTCTCTAACTCTGTTATTATAGAACGAATGTGTTCTATTTTCTAATGGCACAGTTCTAAATGATAATGTAATGTATATCCTTTTCCATTTTTACAGAATAAGTAGTAAAATTTACTATTTTAAATGAAATTAGATAGGTCTTTCATTCGAATCAGTATCTCACTTAGTTTATGTTGGATGATTATTAAATTATGAAATTCGATTAGTTACGTGAATAATATCATAAAGAACCACTCGCATTTTGAATGTTCAACGGTTTCTTATGTAAACTAAAATGTCTGGAACATGTAAGTTTTTTTTGCTTGTTTTTGTAAGTAGCTCATGTATGTGTCATTAATTTATGGAACTGTCCAATAAATTATGTTAGATTCTAATGTGGTGTTTTATTTAATTAGATATTTAGTAATTAGCAATACTGTTATAAATTTATCTATCTATACTGGACTTTGAGTATTAAACCAACAGGAGACGTCACGCGCACTAGTTCCTTTTCGAAAAAATCTGCCAATTTCTGCGGGGGGGACGAGGAAACAAACACAAATAATGTTAAAACAAACGCATTTTTTGACAAAACAATTATTCGCTAGCTTGAACTAGATGCACACGAATACATTCACCAATCCAAGCACTCCGTGAACTCAATAAAACTAGTTGTATTTAACAGGTGTGCGCGTTGACCGACACTTTTTTTTGGCAGAGGGGAACGCCTGTCAGTAGCGTCTCCGGTTGGTTTAATACTCAAAGATACTGGATGATTTTTATCGTCTGGAAAAAAAATATGAAGTATAGCTAGTATATCTAGAGCCGAAGTTATACACGAGATTAATTTTATTGTTAAAAATAGTCATGTTAAATGCAATTTACAAAATTTAGAAAAGTACGCATACTGCTATGTAGCAGCTGACTATAATTGAGTAATGTATATTAGTATAATGATGTTATACGAAATTTGTAACAAAAAAGTAATAGTGCCAAATGAATCTGTTACACTAACCTATCACACCATATTTTTTCTAGACTGTAAAAAAAATCAGGCGGTATATAATATAAAATGATAAGCTGACCGACTGATTAGTGATATATCAACGCACAGCCTGAACCGCTGGGTCTAGAGACTTGAAATTTTGCCATAGATAGCTTAGGGTCGCGACACATCTGCGGAACGTACAGCGCCGAAGGTTCGGTGAACAACATACATTACGGTTGACGCGGGTGGCTGATCCATTTACCTTTAAAGTGAAACGTCAATGTATGTTGTTCACCGAACCTTCGGCGCTGTACGTTCCGCAGATGTGTCGCGACCCTTATACAGTGTAGGCATCCACTAAGAAAAGATTTTGCTAAAATCAACCCCGAAGGGGATGAAACAAACGTGCGCGAGCGAAGCCGCGAGTAAAAGCTAGTCTCATATAATCGGTTTTGCTCGCCACTTCGAAGTTCGATCACGTAATTATTGATCTATATTCTAAATATTTCTTTTTTGCTTTTGCACATTTTGTGCTTTAAGCCAACGATATTGTATTGTAAATATGTAATAAAAGGCCAAGTTCGAGTCGGATTCTTTTATGGGGGGTTCCGTAACGTTTCTATGAATACGGTATTATTAATATGCAATAAAGTTAAATAAAAAAATCTAAGGACCGTATAACCACAGATTTTAGAATGTATAACCAAACTTTGCGAAATATTTTGCTTATTTTAAAAAACTACGAGTTACCTAAGTATAAACCTCGGTTAATCCTAATCATTTCAGATTTTTCTAAGATTTAATGAGAGTGACTCGGTTAACGGTTGTTTAATGTTTTGATCATGTACCTACTTCAATGATAATTTTTACAAGTAACTATTACCTATACATACCATAAATAATTAGTTTTAATAATGTTATATTTATAGCGGTACAGTTCGTACCCATAGTCCTTCTCTGTAGCCGGGCCTGCCTATACTTACATAGGTATTATTAGGTAAGTATGTAATGAGTGTGGTAGGTACCTACTTACATACAGAGTCGGAAGCGGTACCTCCTTATCGTATATTTCATAGTAGGTTAGTAAAATGGTTTTCAAATACCGAATCCAACTTATGTTCCTCACGGTTGCACGTAGTTCCCGTTCCCGTGGGAATACGGGAAATAAATGAAGCCTATGTTACTTCCTGATCATTATTAAGTACATTTACTTAGCTTTAAAGTGGTAAAATAATTTTAAAAATCGGTTTAGTAGTTTTTGAGTTTACTCGTTACTAGCTGTTCTGCGTGATTTCACCCGCGTAATTCCCGTTCCCGTAGGAAAATTATATCCCCTGTTACTCCCAGAAAAGTAAGCTTGCCATTGGTGAAAGAAGTTTTTAAATCGGTAATGTACCTAGTTTCGGAGCCTTTTCAATACAATCGAAACAACAAAACTAATCTTTCCTCGTAATAATATTAATGTAGACTAACATACAAAGCTTTCCTCCTTAAATACTTATTAGTGTAGAGAACAATTATGCCAGTCTCAATTATTAATCTTACAAAGTTAGTGTTATCGTTTGACCCGTGGGGACGAGGTTGTGTGTTTATCTGCTAGTCAGTCATTCTTGAACCTTCCAATGGGCAACATGCGGATATTGTGGTTTTGTGTTTTGATACACACGGTGAGTTTTTATGCGCCATTTCTATTGTGACACATTTACTTACATTACGGATCTGGGGGGGAGGTGGTACAAAATGCGCAATGTTCTTATACTGAGGTTTGAAATTCCTTGGGCTTTTGTATACGTGTTTTGTAACCTTGGGGGGAAGGGTTGGCTACATTATATTTCCCGTGCTCGTCCCCCCTAGTTCCAAACTTACCGCAACCAAAGATATACGTACCTATCTGCAACTCTGGTCTTATGGCATACCTAAGTTCTTCTCGCGTTTCATCCACATCCATCAAACGGCTCACGGTATGTGGTCGATAAGGCTAGAATTGAGAGAATTAGTTTGTACCATTTGTTTTGACTCATGCATTTCTGTGAACCGGTAAGCAGAATGACTAACACGTGTATTTTTTTAATTAGGCACAGGAAAAACTCCTATAGCAAAATGGTACTTAAGCACCTAACATTCATTCATAACTAAGTACTAGGATAAGTAACAGACAGTACTTTAGGTAGGTACCTACTTCATATTAATTCCATTACTGGATATACCCACATTTCACGAGATACATTGGACCCCTAAACGTGATAGGTGGTGAGCCCATCGCCGGACCGGGTCTATTTACACATGTCTCAGAATTAATTCTGAGACCTGCGGGTTTCCTCACGATGTTTTCCTTCACCGTCGAGCTAGTGATAAATATGTACGTATCATTGGTACATGAAAGGATTCGAACCCGAGCCTCACTGATTTTCGACCGGCTCTACTTCATATTGTGTGCATCTGGATTGAGGGCCCACTTTTTAAATTATTGCGAAACGAAATGATACTTACAGGGCATTTACTTAAAATTTTGTAAAACCTAAAGCAAAGATTCTTAAATTTCTTAAACGTGAATCAAAAGAGTTATGGTCAAATAGCTTGGGCCCTCAATCCTGACGCCTGCATAAAACGGCATAGTCGAATCTCAGAAAGTACTATCCCTGGGATAATAATTTTTATTCGAGTATTTAGTTAAGAATTTATTAAATACATTAAGAAATTGTCAAGTCTTAAGAATGCGACAATACAGATCTATGGCGGTTTAGCTTGGGCCCTCAATTCATCAATTTTGATATTGTAGAATCAGCAAAAAATATGAGTTTTTCTAAGGAAAGATATTAATACGACTATAATATATTTGAGTTCCATATCTCGGAAAATTTGTTAAAAAGAAATAACGACACAAAAGTTAATTGTTAAAAAGTTATTGAAATTCGTATTTTTTCAAAACGTCTGAACTGAGGGCCCAAGGTTTTTGTCAGTATTGACTAGGCTAAGCCTTCTACACTACCGCACTTTAGGCTAAGTATTTTAACAAATTTTTAACTAAAGGGCTACAAAGCGTCCATTCTTCTAAATGCCGTACTTTAGGAGAAAATTGATTTTCTATGTTTTATATGAGAAAATTCAGTAGGGTGACCATAATGTTTATCGTAAGTATAAACAAGTATTCGTTGTGATCATGTAAGTAGTATTTTGTAAAGCGCAGATACAACGCGTAACAGAAAAAGCGCAATTCCTCATACACCCCGGTTAGTAAATTAATATAAAAAAAGATGCAATCGAACTTTAGTTGTCCAATTTTCTTAAATATCGTTCTATAATAGTACGATTTCAATAGATAGCATTAAATTCAGCTATGCTAATTCATTTTTCGGAAAAATTTAACACATATTAAAAATAGATGAAATCGAATATGTAGTCGATACTGAACAAACTAATTTCAGGAATTGCACTTATTCTGTTACATATTGTATATAATATATAAAGCTCGATATAATTATATACGATTAGCTGTGCTGTGCCTTCACCTACGTATGCGTGGAAAAATAAAATAAGAAAGTGCCAATAATCAATGAAATTATGTATTGGACGTATTAAAATTATGACCCTGTATATTAACAACTAGCAGTGCCTTGCGGTTTCATCCGCGTAGTTCCCGTTCCCGTGAAAATACGGGAATAAAATATAGCCTTTGTTACTCCCTGATAATGTATCTTTCCATTGGTAAAAGAACTTTTTAAATCGGTTACGTGGTCTAGGCCTGTTCCCGTGGGAAAATTATAGCACATGTTACTCCCAGAAAAGTACGCTTTCCACTGGCAAAAGATTTTTTTAAATCGGTAAAACCGATACTATCGGAGCCTTTTTAATACAAAAAATCTAAACATTCCTCAATCCAGTATATTCCAGTTCCCTTGGGAATATCAAAAAAATCCTTCATAGCGGTTGTCTACGACATAGAAGACGCCTACATAACATATTAGAAATTGCGGGTGCCCATCGGCGTTGCCTGCGCGGATCCGGTTTATTCCCGTTCCCGTGGGAATTTCCAAAAATCTCTTCATAGCGGTCGACTACGATTTCTTTTTTCACCTGTTTTTATATTTTCCCGTGCGAATGAGATATTTTTCTGGAATAAAAAGTACCCTAGATGTTGACCCGGGTATTCAGTTATATCCATACCAAATTTCATCAAAATCCGTCTAGTAGTTTCTGCGTGATGCGTGCACAACCAGACAGACAGATATAGACAGACAGACAGACAGACACAAATTTAAAAAAATGTTGTTTTGGTATCTATATCGATAATTATATAGACTCGTTAAAATTTTCAAAAAACATTTCATATACAGCCACGGCCCCGTTAGATTTGTTTTATGTATAACATTTTTACATATTTAGCTTACAAATAAGGGTAACCTTAATTTGTTTTTAACAAGAAAATAAAAATAATATGAAACCCTGACAAAATCTTTATTCTTTTACATTATAATCTGCCAAAACATATGAAATAGTATGTATATAATTATATTATACTATCACTAATATGAGTCAAAACCCGAAATACACAGCAAAATGAAAATTAAACAAAAAACATGACGGGGACGCGCGTACGTCAGGCGTCAAAAATACGAATACTATGATAACCATTTAAATAACACCCTATAGTAATTATTGGATCACACAAAACGTAATCGCTTCCGACAACAACTTATGAAATATCTTATATGAGGGTACATGCTGATTTGTCTCAAAAAAGTAACAAAATCATATACACCCTACTGAATTTTCTCATATAAAACATCGAAAATCAATTTTCTCCTAAAGTACGGCATTTAGAAGAATGGACGCTTTGTAGCCCTTTAGTTAAAAATTTGTTAAAATACTTAGCCTAAAGTGCGGTAGTGTAGAAGGCTTAGCCTAGTCAATACTGACAAAAACCTTGGGCCCTCAGTTCAGACGTTTTGAAAAAATACGAATTTCAATAACTTTTTAACAATTAACTTTTGTGTCGTTATTTCTTTTTAACAAATTTTCCGAGATATGGAACTCAAATATATTATAGTCGTATTAATATCTTTCCTTAGAAAAACTCATATTTTTTGCTGATTCTACAATATCAAAATTGATGAATTGAGGGCCCAAGCTAAACCGCCATAAATCTGTATTGTCGCATTCTTAAGACTTGACAATTTCTTAATGTATTTAACAAATTCCTAACTAAATACTCGAATAAAAATTATTATCCCAGGGATAGTACTTTCTGAGATTCGACTATGCCGTTTTATGCAGGCGTCAGGATTGAGGGCCCAAGCTATTTGACCATAACTCTTTTGATTCACGTTTAAGAAATTTAAGAATCTTTGCTTTAGGTTTTACAAAATTTTAAGTAAATGCCCTGTAAGTATCATTTCGTTTCGCAATAATTTAAAAAGTGGGCCCTCAATCCAGATGCACACCTTCATATTATGTAACATAATTTTAACATAGTTTGTCAGTTACAAGTAATCCATTTCAATAACATAAGTACAACAATTTTTTGATAAGCATAAACCGATATTTTCATGGCAACAATAAATTAATTCAATATCGCTTCCGCTTCATGGAAGCTTTGGAATCGTGCAATATGGTGAATTTTTATATATATAAAAATGAACCTTATTGCACGATTATATATTTGAGCAAAAAAAATAAAATATTAAATATCGAACCTCCAAAAAAAAGAGGCGTTACTTCGGTTTCGCACACAGGCTTTGCCAGGGGTCGGCTAGGCCCTGGGTCTTTCTCGAATAGGCTCTGAAACGGCTCAACGGATTTCAATTTCAAAGTTTAGAGATGACTGATCCATAGTTAGGTAGTTAGTTTATAATTAACTAGCGACCCGCCCTGGCGTCGCACGGAACTTCGCACGCAATTATATACAATATAAACCTTCCTCTTGGATCACTTTATCTATTAAAAAAAAAACGCATCAAAATCCGTTGCGTAGTTTTAAAGATCTAAGCATACCTACATAGGGAAAGAGATACAGCGGGAAGCGACTTTGTTTTATCCAGACTAAGTACACGGTATGTAGTGATTTAATCCAAACACTAACCCAATTCCAAATATGTTCAGAAACAAATGTTTGTGCTGAATGGGGATAGAACCCTCTGTCATTGATCCATAGGATTAATAACTGAGCCAGCCTTGTACTTCGAGCTTTATAACTACAACTATATAAATAATTAATTATTATATATTTATCTCACATTGAACAAAGAACATGTTTATGTTATTAAAACTAAATGAAAACTTTGTTCTCTATTACAGATATGTGTTATCTTTGCTCTATTTTTTTAAAAAGGTTATTGTTCTTTATAGGTGTTTACACCGTCCGGGTTCGGGACGTCTTACTTAAAAAAATCTAGATTGGTAAGTATTTTTTTTAATAAGTAAAATTGCTGGACACAAATCCACACACGGTTATTTAGTCCCAAACTAGGCAGATACTGTACTATAGGTACCTACTGAACGACTGACAAACATATTTAAATAATTACTAACAATCTAGAGGGCTCGAGTTGTTTAGTACGTTTAGTAACAAGATCCTTTTTTGCTTTTATCTAAGAGTGCGCCCCATATTTCCAAACATGTGAGGAAAAAAACAAGCGCAGCAGTGGTTAAATGTGAATTACATATTCAGATCTGACTAATATATCTTTTCAACCATCAGTGTCACCAATGGGACTGTCTGAACACCAAACTTGGTCTGCCAGACGCGTTGCCACCCAGAGACCAGTATGCCAAGTTACTACAGAGTGTCCTGCCGTCTGGTCCGTGGCAGGAGACAATTGGTCCGGTTCTAGACGCCTGCTACGGTGACAAGCCTCGGAGGTATACCAACACGTGCCCAGGACAAGCTATGCTGCATTGCGTGATTGATAGTTTGATTGATGTGAGTAGAAGTAAATATTTATTTTCTCCCTCGACCAGAGTTAGTAGGTCAAGTTCATGCTAAAATACATAATGAGTACCCATATGTAGGTATAATTATGATGAAACAATAATTTAAACTAATTTCTTTCATTCTAAACTTTTTTTATAAAAAAATATTTTTTTTATCAGCAGATTGATATGATATTAAAAATATTAATAATATGCCTAAATACACTTTTAGATGATCCGCTTTATGTATATCAGTACATATTATTAGTAATCACTCATATGAGATTAGTTCCTTCCCTCTCATAATCTTAAAGAAATTCTGGACCTATTTAAAAAAAATCATTCACCATAGGAATGCTACAATATCCATGAGTAACATAGGCTATATTTTATTCCCGTATTCCCACGGGAACGGGAACTACGTGGGTGAAACAGCACGGAACAGCCAGTTGGAGAATATAGAACTGATTAGTTTAAATTTGACTTTTTAAATTTTTCTTTCTAGAACTGTCCAGAAGTGAGTTGGAAGAAGAATGATGCATGTGCCCCTCTGTCATCGCTAGCTGGCTTCAAATATATGTTTTCACAAAGGTAATATCAATATCAAGTAAGTTATAGAAACAATATCCCTACATAAGTTAAAAATATAATACATGTTTTTTTTGTTTCAGTCGTTACGATAATCTTGAGATAAATCTACCAAAAGAGCGGCGGCCATCTTGGTTTTTGAAGAACGTAAGTGTATAATTTTTGACAATATAACATAGAATATCCATATTTAAAATTTCATTGGTGCCTCGCCTATAGCCTAGTTAGATTTTAATAAAAAAATAAGTTTCGTTAGATTAGCCTTCATCTCAAAAGTGCCATATGTCCATACTAAGTAGGTATATAGTTTTTGGTGTAAGTACAATAAAGAGTAATAAATATTGTATTGTATTGTGTTGTATTGTATTGTGACATTGACTACATCTTTAACCGACTGCACCAGAAAGAGACCAATGACTTTAATCTTTTCAGACTTTTATGCGCATTTTTTTTGTGGTATTTGATTAATGTAATTAAATTACTCGTTTATTAATTTTATTTTTAGTACTTCAACAAAAAATGCTGTGACATACCCAATCTTTTCAACTCTACTTTGATGTCGGAATGCGGTTTCTCTTCAATGATTTTGTATCACACGCATCCTCCGCGCACCGACAGTGTTGAGACCTTCAACAAAATTCAGGTACCAACGTGATATATTGAAGGTAGTATAAAATAATAAATACCTTAAAACATAGTCCTTGCATAGTTTGAGAAATGTTGTCCTGCCGCCTACGTCGTATGTATTATTTTTAATTTAATATTGTTATTTTCAAAGCCGCTATGTACTACTGTTGTAATGTTATAATTTTACTTACACTAGTAATGTTTTATTTTTCAGAGAAAGTCGACAACAGAATCAAGTCATGTGATAAAATTAAACATTGATGAAAATAGTGTTGTAAGTGTAGTTATATATTATAATTATTCGAAAATTCTTTTCCCCCAATTATTGATTGCTTTTAAAAAGGGTGTTTTAGTGGTTTAAATTTTTGAGAATTGTAGAAGTGTAAATTATTTAGTGTTTTTATAATATCTAAGTAGGTACTTGATGAAAGTATCATATCATATGTGCATGTCTATCATTTTATTTACAGTACATTGCACAACAAACACCAAATAATATGGAGAATCTCAAAGTAGTGACGCTTTCAAATCCCGAAGAAAAGAATCATGTAAGTATTTCGTAGTACTGGGTCAAACGGAGCCAACAAGCCCCCATCTATCTTTGCCTGTACACCTACTCGTATACAGTGTGACTGGTAAATCGAGGGAAACCTCTCAGAAGGTAAAAGAATAACCGATTAAAATTCCGTATACATATAAAAAGAAAGTTAATATAAATACAAATAAAACACTACTTTTTACGCAATTTTCTAAAATTACGATTATTCTGAATTTTTCATATACTACGTAGCGTATTGCACACACAAGCCGCAGCGAAAGACCGCCCCAGCCGCGGCGACGGCGGTCATTGCCCTTGCGCGGCTGATTTTGCGAGCATACGCTCAAACTGAAGAATTTAACTTTTTATTTGCGAAAATTAAGATGATATTTTTTTTATACAAATGATAAATGGCTTCTCATTCACTCCCTTGAAGGATTCCTTTGATCTACCAGTCACATTGTATTAAAGAAGAAACTAATTCGCTGACTGACTGATCGATCAACTAGGACCTAGAACGGACCTTTTAATACAAAGGTTCCATAAATGCTATAAGTGAGTACTAGTAAGGGATTTTTGAACGTCCCAGGGGTACAATAAACAAAGACCGCGCGGGCAACCCGCTTTGCACCTGCTAGTTATTAATAAAAAAACACTTACAGACGAAGTTGGATCCCCTGGAATGCTGTGACATGGCCTCCTTCGTGGAGCCTTCGTGGCGGTCGGAGTGCGATTTCCAGATGACCTGGTCAGCTCAGGAAAGGCTGGTCATCAAGAGCGAGGCCCCAGCTGCTACTTTACCTAGTACTACGCCAAAACCTGTCATTATGAATGATGTGAAAGTTGTGCCCATTTCGGTAAGTAGCATCTCGGTATCATCATCATCAGCCGGAAGACGTCCGCTGTTGAACAAAGGCCTCCCCCATAGAACGCCACAATGAACGGGAACTTGCCGCTTGCATCCACCGGTTACCTGCGACCTTGACGATGTCGTCGGTCCACTTGGTGGCAACTTGATTTTCGGGCCGAAACTCGGCCGGAACCGAAAACGAACTTTCGGTCGGACATTAGTTTTAACATGCGCTTAAGCATGAGCGGCGGGCTTACTACAGGGTTATCACTGCCATAGATTCATATTTATTTGCCATCAAGTAGGTATAATAAAAAAAAAACTCACACCCTTTATTATCCCGAGGCAGACGTATTCTATTTCTGAATATACCTACCCACTTTTCACTAGATAATATTCTTTGGACTGGGACCAGCGGGTTTCCTCCCGATGTTTTCCTTCACCGTCGAGCTAATGATAGGTAAATATGTAAGTACGTAAGTTTTGATAAAGTCAAAGGTACATGCCAGGATTCGAACGCGTGCCTCAGGCTCACGCAGGCTCTTTAACCGTAAGGTATCACTGCTGAATGCCAACAAGTAACAATACACTTATTTTCATTTTCAGTGTGAAAAACAAACTTGCGTATTTCAAAAACTGAACGTCATCACGGAAAACGGGACTGTGGACAAGGATGCGTTTTCAAAGTTGCTAGACAACTTTACGAGTGGCAACCCTGAGTGGACGAAGGCTAAAGCTAGGGTTGTCACTCAATGCCTGACCAGGCCCAATCTGGAGTATCCCGGCGAGTGTGAAATTAATAACCTGCTGGCTTGCACTCTGGATGTGCTTACTGAGGTGAGTGAACATAGACAGCTACAATTTTTATTTTTTTCTTCTCTGTTGACTTGTATAGTGTTTTGGCTGCGTGCTATAGGTACATTGTAAATAAATAATGTTAGTTGCTTATATTATTCCAATAATTAATTACTTTGTAGTTTTTATTTATTTTACTTCATGTAAAAAGAAAATGTACTCATGGCGAACTTAATGCCTAAAGGCATTATTTACCAGACCATCAGGCTAAGCAGAAATAATTTTGCTCAATTGGCCGCGATTACGATAGTAATGAGCGCTAAAGTTTCCATAAAGTAGGTATAAACTATCACAAGTTTTGGATTGGTAAAGAAAATAACTAGTAGATTGAAGATCTTTTCATACTCTGACTTTTTTAAAGGTACTAATGACTCAGTTTTACCTACCTACATTTTTCTATTTGATTTTTCAGAACTGCCCACATTCCGAGAAGGAGGACCCTTGCAGGTAACTTGATCCTATCTACGAATGTACTTACCTACATGCCTTTGGTGTGCCGAAGCGCGGATCCGCGCATTACCCCTCGTATGCCGAAGCGCGGATCCGCGCGAACTGACATCGATTAGTTTTTACGCAATTTTGGCCTTAAAAACAAATATATAGAGTTTAAAATTGTGTTTTATAGAATCCCAATAAGTCAAAGACCATAGACAGCCGTTACTTACTGGGTTTGACACAAAAACTAAATATAATAAGAGCCGTTAGAAAGTTTGAATTTGGAAGTGTTCGCGCGAACTTCCCGTCATACGCGGGTGCCGATTTTTTTCGCGACTCGGCAAACCAAAGGTTAACAAAGAGAGTTTTTTTTAAATCTAATTTAATATACTTACCTATTTAGGTACTTAAATGAGCCCTTTAAGTACATAAATTAAAGACCACTTCCCAATATGTCAGTTTCCCAGAATGTCCGTTTTTAAAACAACCTACTGCAAAAAGAGATTAAAATGTACCTCTATGATTTCTAGTTTTCAAAACATTTCTAAATTATTTTATGAATTATATTGCACATACTTTTTTCAGACACACTCAGTCAAGAAACGAAATCACGTGCCAGATTAGTTCCTCTAAATATAGACCTGTAAGTTGGTTTTTCTCTAAACTTTTTCTGTATTTACTTAACTTTTTCTAAATATTACATGTTACGCTGGTTCCTGTGTGAAGTGAAAAGGCATGTAGGTATAATTTAATTAACCCGTATATTGCTCGTATGATAAAGTATGTCATACCAACATAGCAATACTACAGGCAATACTAAAACACCGTGTATTATAATAGTGAATTTATAGTTTAAAATTATATGACACTGAAACTTCGCTTCGCTGCCATCTCAGTGTGAATAGACCTTAGAAAAACGTCTGCTACTTTGCGTAAAAAAAAATTGTTGATTTAAAAATTTTACTGTTTTGCAGAAAAACCGCCGTCAATTCTGTGGTCTACCTCACATTGTCAACCACGAAGTGATGTCCGAATGTGGCGTTCCCGCCATTAGCAGCATGGAGTTTGTTCCCATACTGCCTACTGCCAAGCCCAAGATGCACTCGTGGACTCCTAGTTACATTGTAAGTGTCATGAAGGCCAAATAGCTAGAAAAAAAAAGTTAACTGAAGTTAACTAGGTAGGTACTAGGTACATATCTACCTATATATATTTTTTTTATAAAATTTAACTTTTGGGTGATCATTGATTGACGGATTTTTTGCAAGTGATTGCGTGAATATATTTTTTAAACTTTTTATTAATATAAACATGAATTCAGGTACTAGCTCCATATAACCATTTTTGTTCGCAGAGTTTTAAAAGGCGTAACAAGTCGCATCAGTTTCGTAACTTATACGACACCTTGCGACTGTGTGGGGGTTCGCTTCTATGTGTCGTAACCGTTTAGTAACAAAGTGACAGAAAGTAGTTTTAGTAACTTTGTGTTGTAGCTGTGTCGACTTGCTACGGAAAAATTTGTGTACACACGTTTTACACACTTTGTGTAATGTATGTAACTAGTGTACAGTATTGGTAACAATGTGTAGTAAGTGGGTGGTAGCATGTGTAGTAACGTTACGTCAATGTTTCGGTATACTTATAACACTAACTTGGATAAATGGATATCACCGGATCCAGTGACTCTCAAACTGTGTCTTGTGTTAACCGACCAGTTTATTGTTTAATTAAAATAAAAAAATAGAAAACAAATCAAAATATCACGTAGATTCCAATGCACTTCAAAATTTTACAGGAGAGTTAAGGAATTAACAAACCATAATTTTTACCAAAAAAACAGACTTCAAACAGGAAACTAAAAAAAACTAAAAAAGCAGTAGTCGCCATTACGATTTTCGAAGGTTTCCCTTGATTTCTCTTGGATGCCAGCATCAGATCCTAGTTTTATTATCATAGTACCATCGTTGGGGTAGATATCACCGTTTCAACGTTTGTGAAGATGGATGTTTGTCGGTCTTTAACGTAAAAACTACTTAACGGGTTTTGATGACATTTTACTCCAGAATAACACATAGGCTTTTATCTCACTGCTATTGCTGAAATGAAGTACCTACGCAGTTTCTGCGAATGACAAAATTAAAATCGTGTGAAATAATATGAAAAACAAATTTGATTTATTTTGAACGGCCGTTGGATTCTTCGCATATACCTAGATATATAATGCACCATCACTTGATTATGTAGCAAAAAAATCCATAGAATACAATTTGCAAGATGTGAAATGTAAGCTTTTATGTATGCTTTGCAACTTCCAAATGGTACTCGTATTTATTCCTGTATTGACAACGTTAGGGGTAATAAAAAATGAAAACATATCAACAATAGGAACGATTTTTATTTGAACAACGGCAGCTTTGGTACCCACTGAAATAGACACCCACGGGGTATCACACTATGCTTATTTTATTGACTTATAACAAGTCGAAATTTTCCATATTTTTTAATTAATCTAGCAGTTGAAAATATTGAGTCAAATAAAACAGAAATATCATAGAAACACGAATCGATCGATTGGGAAATCTATTAATACCAAAGAGATTAAGATATAATATAAGGCATAGAGGGGACAAAGCGAGGATTATTTGAAGCCAAAAGTTATTCCAAGTGGAATAAGTCTAGTACAATTTCGACCGAATGACAGCTCGCGTTCATACTAACTGACATGACAAGGACATGACGCTTGAGCTTCAAAGTTTTGTATGAAAATATTCCCAATGCCCCCTCTATGCTATTATATTTTAATGTCTTTGATTAATACAAAAACTTTTTTGTTGTTGTGGTAAAATTGAACGTCGTGTCATCACGTCAACCGTGTCATTCACTAGGGATGGCCAAGTGAAAAAATAAATTGATATTTATCGTATCGACATTTCTAAATACTATAGACAAAAATCGAGTGAAAAATATCGATATATCGTCAGTTTTTACATTATTATTTATACATATTCCCAAATTCGTAAAAAAGGACGATGAAAATAGTATTTTTAAATACTATTTTGTGTGTGTGTGTGTAATTATTGTAAATCAATGTATATTTTCTTTGTAAATAAATTTTTAAATATAAATGCTTGAGTTTAAACAAGTATTTAGTACTTAACATGAAATGAAACAGAATTGCGTTAAAAATATAATAAAATTGATACGAATTCGATACTGTAAAATAAATGTCGATATATCGCCATTAAAAATATCGACGATATATATAATATTGTGATAATTATGTATTTGGAAAAATATCGATATTTTAATATAGGTATCGATATTTTTTGCCCAAGCCATCATTAACTGCCACTATGTGGCATAGAGTAACTTATATGGCATGTGGTAGGCAGTGCTATTTTCTAACAAAGAGGTTGTAAGAAAATCATTTTCTTTCCTAGAGAAACTTTTTCTTTACACGTCTTTGGTACCTAAAATCTCATAATAACCTACAAAATACACTAGGTAACGAATAACTTTTAAACCTCAACTTATAAAAATGTGGTATGATTACATATTATCTTAGTCTGTCCAAGAACTATCGATTTTACACGGTTTCGTCTTCCGTGGGCAGGTGTAAGTAGGGTACCCAAAACACATGGACTTTTGCCAATGTTATTTATCACTGACACTTGCCCTATACTTTTACTTTACCAGCATTAGCTACTTTCCACTAATAATCTACAGATAATTTTAAAGACCTGCGTCAATCTAAAAGAGCTATGTACTTAACATAAGTTTAATATACAGTTATATAAAGTGGTATCAAAAATAGTACGTATATTTGTACGTATTGAGTATTGGTTAGTAAATCTAAATATATCAATAGGTAATCACAACACAATAAAACTGTATAATGTAACTTCTTAATCACTGTCGTGTCCTTCATCTATCAAACATCAAGATAATTTGTCAGCATCTTCGTAGTAAATCACTGTTTGTGCTTTTGCTGCACAGTACCTATATTTAAGTTAGTTATATTTTGGACTTCAGTTTTAAATTCAAGATCTTGTTTTCTATTTTGATGCTTTGATGGAATATTTTTTTGTATCTGGCGTATCTTCGTCTGTAAAAGAATAATTGATACTTATAACTTAAACAATAGAATGTAAATGTATCAATAACATATTTTCTGAGAAATTAAAGTTTGAGAAACTGTAAACAAAAAATCAAGGAGAGACCATTTTAAAAATTCAGTTACTTTGTGACGACTTTACGTAACATGTCTACACAATCACGTAATTTTGTAACTAGTTATGACCAAAATATTTTTCACTTAATAAAATATATTTTTTCATTATTTGTCGAAATTACAGTTTATAACTTCTAAAATTGTTCGTTATTACATTTTCAACTTTATCATTGCATTCAAATAGAAGTTTTTGAGAACAGAAAATAAAAAAATATTATAAAAAAAACTAATGCGTATTTTCGTCGGAATGGTTAAATTATGATAATAATGTGGCCCGTTGGTAAATTTCAACCTATCCCACTAAATTACACGATGAATTTAATTTCCCATTAAGATTTGAGTATTTAAAACCATAATAAATCAATAAAAACAAAATCTTTGTTTACTTACCTCGGTGATATTATGATGGCGGTTTCTTATTTTTTATTTTAATAATTCACGTCACTTGTCAATGTCGACGAAGGAGCGGTTATGAGCGATTGAATGAATGATTTTTAGGAACTCTGGTTAAAATATGGTAACAATGTTACGACACGGCGACGTAAATTAAAAACCGCTTGCGACTGTGTCGACTCGTCCCCATTTTTGGTTGCAGCGACTACTCTAACACTAAACGGCGACCAGATTATGTGTCGAGAATCAATCAGTGTAGACACTAGGTTTCGAAACCGTTACGTCATGTTCCAAAAAATGGTTATATGGGATACCTACTTACTTAAAACTTTTTGTTACATAAAACACTGTCCTCTCTATATTCGATACTTTATAATTTTAATTTTTGCTTTAAATCTTTTATTATAATAAATAGCCTTTTTTAGGTTGCGCTCGCCTGGCTAGTAGCTGAGTTCAATACATAATCTATTATATATATATATAAAAGAAAGTCGTTACACTATTTATAACTCAAGAACGGCTGAACCGATTTGGCTGAAAGTTGGTGGGGAGGTAGCTTAGAACTAGGAGACGGACATAGGATACTTTTTACTACGATATTACCACGGGAACGGGAACTACGCGGGTGAAACCGCGGGGCGCTGCTATTTTATTATAAAAACATGTTAGTAGGTTAAACATTTTATCTTATTATTATGACGATTAGAGATTATTGATGATTATGATGATTAGAGAGAGATTTAATCAAGGAATGTATTTAGTTACTCCTAATCAAATCAAATTAAATTTACATATTATAATGTAGGTAGGCTTCCTATTTTATTTTATTTATTTTATGTATAGTATCCATGACGTTTAAAATGTGAGTAGGTAAGCCTTTCTAACACAACATTTTTTTTTTCAGTGCAAAGACACAACAGCCTCAACAAAATGCCTGATGAATAAAATGGGAGTCATGAACAAGTACGGCTTCATGGATTACTTCAAGATGAAGGACCATATACGTCAATTCACTTCTGACCAGGCATGGTCATCCCTTACTGAAGTTTACCTGAGCCATTTCTCTAGTATGCCCATTTATAAGGACCACTGTTCATCACCGAAGAAGCTTTTGAACGTGCTGGATGCTATGTTGACGGTAAATTAGCATTTTTTAAATCCTTTTCATTATTCTTGTTTGTATTTATATTTCAGATATCTCGGAAACATTTCTAACGATTTTGATAATTGAGTTTTGCTTTTTAACTTGAACTGTGTAGTCGTATTCAATGTAAAAACGTAATTTTACAAATTTTTTTTAATGATACGTCCACTCGCCGGCAGAGGGCGTTAGCGACACTGGTCAAACAAGTGAAGTTCGGTTTCCCTGGTATTATTATTGATGGGATTTTTGTTGTCGCGTATGTCCTGTTGGAAAAAAAAAGTGTGGGAAAATTATAGTCCATGTTACTCCCAGATAAGTTAGAATTAATTCTGAGGCATGTCTAACAGACTCGGTCTGGCGATGGGCTTACCACTTAAAACGTTTAGACTTTTAGAGGTCCAAAGAATATACTGGTGAATTATTGTGGGTAAGTATTTCCAGAAATAGATATCTATCCTCTGCCTCCCCCTTCGGGAATAAAAGACGTTAGTTTTTTTTAAAAGAATGTGTCTATTTTCCAGACGTGTCCAATCTCGAAAAGGAAAGACTCGCCTCAATGCAACTCGCTATTCAACGAAATAGCGAATACACCATTAAACACCGGCAAAGATTCGAAGGATGAAGTCAACCGCATTTTGGGGCACTATATGCACATTTATTCACCTTATGCTGCTGCAAGTGTTCGAAACAGTCGGATTTCCCATCCGAGATCCAGAAAGCCGAGGATTCACAAGAATCCTGTCTTCGATTTTGGTTTGTTAGGCTCCAAAGATGCACCTCCAGTAAGGGTTATAGATGTAAAGCCTAGGGTTGCCCGAAAACCGGCAGTTCTTTTACCGGTTTATCTAAGGATGGCTGGTGTTGGTCAGGGGAGTGTGTCGATAAGGCCATATGATGGTAATTATGGGACTGATCCTTTTGCTTTACATAAAACAATTGCTATGGCTCATACCGCTGATGCCTCCATCTCTAAAATAGTTGCCTAAAATTAAGATAGTGAAAGCTTTTTTTTTAGAAGTACTTAGTCTGTAGATTTTAGATTTTTTAGTTGTGCAACACTAGTGTATAAAAATGGGTGAAATAAAAAAAAACATCGAAGCTATATGAAAATTTTAATTAAAATTATATGTACTGTCACAGTAACAATGTATTGTACTTAAATATTACTTAAACGTAGGTACATTATATTCATAAGTAGTTGTTTCGAATTACTTTATGTCGCCAAATTTTCGTATTGTCAGTCTTCATAAATATAAAAATAATTTGGCCAATAAAAAATCACTCAAAATTGTATAATAAAATTTTGACAAAGTATAGACCTGCTACTAACTGACTTTTGTTAAAATTCATTTAATAAATATATTTAAACTATACATACATATTTTATTCTAATAAGTTTTATATAGATACAAATCCAAACTCATAATTATTTACGAAATCTATGTCATGCCTTTTCATTCTTTAATATTATTAGTTTTCTTATAATTTAAGAAAAGTAGAATATTTTCAATAAATTATAATAAAGCAAGATGGGCACATGAGTTTAACTCAAGAACTTAACATAGAAGATAACAACGAAAACTAAAATAAAAATTATTGCAAAGTTTACGCTACCACAAAATGGAAAAAAAATAAGGCACCAATTTTATTTCTAATTCTGATTCAAAAATTTGATTTAAGATTTCCATTATACAAAAAAGCACAATATAAATGATAAACGGCAAGCACTATACAATAAAGATGATTATTCGAGTATAAAAATATGCAACGTGAATGATACTTTACAATGTCAGTAAGTAAATTATTAGCTAGGTAGGTACACGGGTCGGATAGTTAAGATAAGTATTTACAAACAGAAATCCTCATGTTGTCAGAAAAAGTACACAGTTTGTATTAAAATCTGTAGGAGTCTAATTATAAAAATACCAATACGAAGTTACATCAAAAATATTTCAACTACATACAAAGAAACAAAATACACATAATAATTATGTTTTTGCATTGTTTAAAATATGTGTGGGTATAACTAAAATTCGCGTGAAAAATAATTTAAGTATCAAACAAAACGTAAGTAACTCTACATTTATCTCGTTCATTCTTCCAAATTGCTTCCGAGAAAAATAGATTAATAATTTTACCGAGCTTGTCCAACATCGCATAAAATAAAAACTCAACCAACCAATATTTAAATGCAATTTCTAAACGACTATACTTTTAAATAATCGAAAATCGCTTTTAGCCTCTATATTTTTTTAATTCTTCACGGCATGTTTAGACTGATAGTATCAAAATTCCTAATTGATCGATTGTCTCCGTTCAAACTGTGGGATCCGCTGTTAATTCTTGTCAATATTTCTTGCTGCAACGCCTTTAAAGTCCTTACAGTTGACATATCGTTGGGTGGGGCAAGTAGTAATGCTCTTCTAGCATGTGGTAGAGCTTCTGAAGGCTTGTTTAGAGCTAGGATTGCTCGAGCCATGGCGTAGGCGCATTCGAACGCGTTTGGACGAAGGACTGACGCGCGGGCAGCCAGATCCAAGGCTTCTGATGGTTCCTGTAAAATTTTTTTTTATTAGATAATTTCCTGTAAGGTTGTATATATTTTTGAAAGAAGCACATAATAAACTAACTGGAGCAGAATTACCTAATGTCTAGGTACATTAGGTAATTCTGCTCCAGTTAGTTTATTGTTTATCTTCTTTGTAAGGTTCATACTTTCAAAATAAGGAAAGTTGTGTCCAAGTTTATATATACTAAGAACAGTTAAATAACTCCTCAGAATTAATTTTTTAGAAGTTGGTTAATTACGCCGGCAACTACACGTAGTCTTCAGAAGCTATACTGTTTAAACATACTTATATACATACATAATCTCACACCTTATATCCTAGAGGCAGACGTATTCCATTTCTGGATATACCCACTTTTCACCAGATACCTTCAAACGTGATAGGTGGTGGGCCCATCGCCGGACCGGGTCTGTTATAATTGTCTCAGAATTCTTTCTGGGACCTGCGGGTTTCCTCACGACTATACTATACTGTTTAAACAGCGTCTAAAATTCCTCATAACTAGATACAACACTATAATTTATAACACTGACCACGATAAAACCAGGTCTTCGCTTTTAAGTTAGCTGAAGACTGTCATGATTTGTGTTCCCGCATAATACCATTGGCAAAACGTACCTAATGGCAATACCGTGCCAATGGCGGTAACGTAGTCGTGTATAAACCGTATGACGTAACTGTACAGGCAGAGAATACCTGACGGTATGCTGACGGTACACTATCATGTCTCTGATTTCCAAACTTCAATTTAACTTACATTTAGGGATGCCATATCTATAATTTGGAAACCAGGACAAGTGGTCTAAGAAGGCCGTTTCAGGTGAATCATAATAGGAGCATATTTCGATTCATATTCGAAATTTTCACCAAATACGAATCTGCTAATGAATTGAATTGTCAGTGAATCACTAAAATGAAGGACCATTTTACGAAATTTAGAGGAATTACTTAGGATTTGCTGGGAATTCATAAAAGGAGGAATTGCTCAGAGGAATTGCTAAAAGTGGCCATTTTAGACCCACAGACGCTTGAAAACCCCGGATTTTAGAGCCCAGAACTCGGACATGTCAACAGGTTTTTTTAAACATAGTGTAATAAGTTGAAAATGTCATAAATCAACTTTTTATTTATTTTTAGACCTTAAAACTAAATTTAGTCATCTTTTCGGTGAATTTAGCGAGTCGGTTCGTCGGTTGATCGCGGCTTACGGGCACAGTGCGTGTGTTGCGGGCTAAGACTATAAATTTTTCGTTCTGTATCCGTGGTCAGATCGCTTAGTCAGATCAATCTAACCATGGACCACTTTTAGTGTCCATGGTTAGATTGATCTGACCACGGACACTTCGTGTCCTTGGTTAGCTTTGATTAAATTATGGTTAGATCAGTGTCCGTGGTCAGATAAGTGGTTAGATTAATTTAAACGCAATAGTATGAGTGGATCATCATGTCGAATTTTTTTTCAATTAAACCAAAATTCTGGACTACAAATGAAGCCCTGCCCGGACGCTCCCCGGATGTCCTCTAAACTAGGACAAATCCGGGGAAACCCGGACGGATGGAAATTTTACTTACATTCAACTTCCTCTTGCATCTCGACAAGTTCAGCAGCAGATTAGTCTTCAACTGCACGAAAGCTGACACTTGTTCGTGGGGCACTGGCTGTGTTGGCGTGGAGATTCCCTCGTCACTGATGAGCGGGTTGATCTTCTTCAGAGCGTACTGGTATCGGTGAGCCGCTTCGGAGGGCCTATTCTTGCGGTACAACATGTTCCCGTCTTCAAGGAGCTTGTTTAGGAGGATCAGCCTGCAAAGAAACAATGATTAATATTTTAAACAGAGAGTACAGTATAGTTTGAACATGGAATATAGTCGTATTGATTTTGTCTATGGCTGAAAAAGTAGTACAGAGAAGATTGGGGAGTACCTATTGTATAAAGATACTTACATAAATTCTGGTTTGCCTGACGCCATCACCCACGTCGTTGGGCCAAGCTTTGCGCCTTTTCTCAAGAAGCAGTTGACTACCTGCAACGGAAAAATTACGACTACCCTCAGAAAATTGGAAAGTCATTGATGTTACTATGCCACCATTAAGAGTAGCTACTAATTGCAGAGTTAAAGTAATAGACAATACTTACAGGAACATTCCTCTGTCCAATGGCTCTGTCTAAAGGTCTTAGTCCGCTTTGGTCCACCCTTTCCAACGAGGCTCCTCGCTCAAGCAGTATTTCCACTAGATCTGCCGAACCACCGCACGCCAAACCAAGCGGAGTTCTTCCATTGCTATCTGGTTGGTCTGAAATAGAATGTAAATAGAAAATGAAGGAAAGTTTTAGTAAAAACATAAGCAACTTGTAGTATGATGCATTTTAAACTCAAACTCAAACTCAAAATCGTTTATTGCAAGTCACAGTATTACAAGGTGTTGAACAAAAGATATGGTACAATGTGACGCCCCGTTGGAGCACAGCAATTTTAAAGAGAGCGCTAATATTATATTATAAGTTTATAAAAACAAAATTTACATTTTAAACAAAACGAAACAATAAGAGACACAAATAACATTATAAAATAAAAAACTAAACAAAATCCTATAGCACCAAGCCAGTCACAAACTTTATATTTTACAATTTGTCTTCAAAGAATTCTTTAATATTATAATAACTCTTATTTATTAGAAAAGCTTTCAATTGATTTTTGAATGCAATAATTTTATCAGAGTTTTTAATATAGTTCGGTATATGATTATATATTTTTATTACCATGGAGTGGGGGCCTGAAGTAATGAGATGTAACTTAGAAAAGGGAACCCTAAAAGTATGTAGATTTCGATTATTACGTTTAATGTTATTTACCGGTGTATAAAGGTTTGGATGTTTCCTTACAAAAATACATGATTCTAAAATGTACATCGATGTCAATGTTAGGATTTTATGTTTTTCAAATTGTGGTTTACAGGATTCCATTTGGTCTATATTCGTAAGTATTCTGATGCATTTTTTCTGAAGTACGAAAATATCATTTATATCGGTGCAGTTCCCCCAGAGAACTATGCCATAGGACAATCTTGAATGTGCATATGCATAGTATGCGGTCAGAGCTGTTTTGAAGTCCGTAACGCGTTTCAGGTGCCGCAGAGCGTATGTAAATGAGGACAGTTTATTACATAGTTTCTTGATATGAGGCTTCCAGGTCATACCTGAATCAAGGTCTATGCCTAGTAAGGTAGCAGAATTCACAGTTTGAACTGTTGTTTCTTTAAAGTGAAAATCAAGTGGTAGCGCTTTTTTCTGATAGGGTTTAAACTGAAGTAGTTTGGTTTTGCTAAGGTTCAATTGAAGATTGTGGTACTCTAGCCAATGTACAATTTTATTTAAGATTTCGTTTAGCTTACTGTCAAGTTCGCATATGTTTGAACAGGGGACTATAACGGAAATATCGTCCGCAAATAGCATGCAGTTGTCTAGAATGCTAGGAAGGTGGTTAATGTACACTAAAAATAGGACACACCCCAAAACACTGCCTTGGGGGATAGATCCTGTTGTGACGAGTTTTTCCGACCTAATTTGCTCTATTTTTCCTGTGTCGAAGTTTGTGTGTTCAATTTGCACATATTGGGTACGATTTTGAAGGTAAGAATTGAACCATTTGTGGGCGATGCCCCTGACGCCGTTTCTGTATAATTTATCCAACAAAATTTTGTAGCAAACTCTATCGTACGCCTTGCTCATATCCAGTAGGAGGCCAACGGCGTATTTCTTTTCATTAATACATTCTAAAATTTCTTTAACATATTTATATACGGCTAGGACTGTTGAATGATTCTTTCTGAAACCATTTTGATTATCATGAAAGATTTTAAATTTTTCACAAAAAGAGTATAGACGCCTTACCATAACGGTTTCGAAAACTTTTGCAGATGTTGGTAGTAGTGCAATAGGGCGGTAGTTATTAGGATCAGTAGTTTCTCCTTTTTTATGGATGGGTTTTATCAAAGATATTTTTAGGGCGTCGGGAAAAACGCCTTCGAGAAGAGATTGATTAATTAATTTAGTATATGGAATAAT
This sequence comes from Ethmia dodecea, assembly GCA_963855545.1. Taxonomy (NCBI): domain Eukaryota; kingdom Metazoa; phylum Arthropoda; class Insecta; order Lepidoptera; family Depressariidae; genus Ethmia; species Ethmia dodecea. The sequence continues at coordinate 2,592,649 of OY979448.1, forward strand.
TAATTCATTTATGCAACTTTTGACCAACTTAGGGGGGATGTCATCTATTCCAAAAGAATTTTTATTTTTTAGGTTCTTTATTATGCCACTTATTTCTTTAGGGTTTGTTGGGTGTAGGAAAATTGAATTTTCAACCATTTTATCTAGAGATGGATTTATATTACTGACGTTTAAGTTAAAAGAAGAAGAATTACCTACTGCTGCAAAGAAATTGTTTAATGAATTTGCTACCAAACGTGGTTCACTTATTAGAGTATTTTTATCAATTCTAATATTCGTATTATTTTTAAAAAAATTTTTACGCGGCCTTTTATTTGTTTCTTCATTTATTATTTGCCACATACATTGAGTTTTATTTTCAGTATTCTTGTATCTTTTGATATTGTTGATTTTTTTAGATTTATGAAATACTTGTTTTAACAGTTTACAATAGCTTTTATAGTTTTCATGGAGAATTTTATTTTTAGTCTGTGATACTAGTTTTTTTAACAATCTTTTATTTCTACATGATGTTTTTAGCCCCACAGTTAAATAGGCTTTTACACGATTTAGATTAAGTTTTATTTTAATTAATTTCTTTGGTATACATTTGTCGAGAGTGTCTTGCATAACCTTATTAAAAGCGTTATACGTTTCATTCATATTCATATTTTGCTGGATAACATTTTCCCAATCTACACTTTGTAGTTGTTGCTGGAATTTTCTTATATTGGCATCATTATAAACTCGCTTTGAAATTAAATTGAAATATTGCTGTAGAAGCTGTTTATTTAGGGGAAATGAAAATAAAATTCCTTTATGATCCGAGAAGCCAAAGTCTAGAACTTCTGCGTCGGAATCACGTTTAAAGTTAACAAAGAGTAGATCTATGCATGTACTACTATTAGAAGTAACCCTTGTAGCATATTTAACAATTTGGTGAAAATTGTATGCAAGGAATAAGTTTGAAAGCGTCATTTTGGATTTATTATTAGTTAAAAAGTTTACGTTGAAGTCTCCGCCAATCATTACATTTTTATTATTGTCTCTGATAGATATTAGTTTTAAAAGCTTTTCCAAACAAGTATAGAAAACATTTACATCTCTTTTACTATTTGGCCAATAAATATTTATAATTAGCAAGTTTGCTTGGGGTATTTCAATTGCGCATGTTTCGAATACTAACTCTACAGATTCTAGGTTTATATCTAATCGCTCCTTGTATTTTAGAGTGGACTTGATTAAGATGCAGACGCCGCCGCCCTCATGATGTTCTCGGCAGAAGTATGAGGATAAGTCGTAGCCATTTATCTTCAGCAGCTTCACTTTGTCCTTGCTAAGCCAAGTTTCTGATATGCATATAACGTGTAGGTCTGACTTTTCTTCAGTAAGCGCTTCGAGAAGGTGTGTCTTATTTGATATACTTTGCATATTTTGGTAGAGTATGTTAAGATTTGTCTCGAAAAAGAGAGCTAATGTTCCTGTTATTATTTCCAATAATAAGTGCTTTTTGTTGTTGTGGTGGGGTTGTATCTTCGGTGAATCTGGATGTTTCTGAATCTTTGTATAGCGTTTGTGTTGGTCCAGTTTTGTTATGTTCATTCGTATCTATTATCAATCTATTATTCCTTATCACTGCTCTGTGTCCGTCTTTCCTAGCTGCATGTAATGCCTGCTTTAAAGCCTTTCTTTCTTGCAAAGCTTTTTTACTCAGATATTCCGTTACACTCAGTCCAGTTTCTTTAAAGTAAATGTAATTCTCAATTATGTACTTCTTCATCTTTTTACTAATTAATTCAATTTTTATTGGTCTGTTATAGCCTTTCTTTCCTATGTATGATATTTCCTCTATATAACCAGTGAGGTCCAAATTTAATATATCATACAAGATGTTAATGATTCTAGCAGTAACGTCTTCTTCCGTTTCCCAATGATTTTCATGAAGTCCATGCAAAACAAACATTTTTTCATTATTTTCTTGTGATTCATGGTAGATAGAGTTGTTGGTATTTGCGGTTTGGTTGTCTGTTTGTATATTCTTCAATTCTCGCTTCAAATTTTCGTTTTCATTTTGTAAATTATTAATATTTACCGACAGCGACTTTATTTTCAAATTCAGTGTAGAAATTTCTTCTTTAATTTGCATTTGTTCACTGCGTGAGTCTTGTATATGGTTTTTAAAATCTTCTTTTATCTCAGACATGGCTCTTATGATTTTATCTTGTATGAATTCTTTTAAGGAATTTAGCATATATTTATTATTCTGCTGAAGAAGGTTGGTGAGTTTATGTATTGATATCTCGCTTTCAGTAGTTGAATTATCTTGATTTGTTCTTTCAGGTTCTTGAAGTTGGGTTATTTCCCTCTCCTCCTCTGTCATAGTGTTACCCAAGGGTGAGTTTATTGAGTCATCATCGTACGCAGATGTATTTCTGCCTGTTTGAGCAGAATTCTTTTTTCGGATGGTTATGTTATCTTGCGGAGTAGTCGCAGTGTTTTGTGGTAATAGCTGGTTTGGGTTATTTTGTTGCATGTATTTTAATGGTGTGTTTGTTTTATCGACTTTGGGTTCTAGCGAGTGGCAAAGTGGACATTTCCATTTACTTCTATGATCTGCGGTCATGGTGTTATAGAATCGCTGTTCTGATACGTTTGCGCATTCTAAATCATAACATTCATGACATTTCAAACATGTCAGAAATCTTTTACTAAGTATAGCTTGTTTGCAACCTGCACAGATTGCACACTGGTTGTCCATCTTGCGGTTATTTAATAGAATATCGTACCAAAGGTTCGATGCTATGGTACTAGTTCTAGGATGATTGTTAATTAAGTTCTGGCAAGCATCAGTAGGTGGCGTTAACCTGATTCTGAGCCCAGCATGTAGATCTAGATCAATTCAATTCAATGATTGTTGATCAATGCGGGTGGTCGTAGTACAACAGATATCCACTAGATGGCGCTGTAGGATGCTTCTTTCAATAATTTTACGGTTAATATATTTTAAGGTTATATTTATTTAGATTAATCTTCGTACCTTGTATTTGAGGCCAGCCCCGCTTATGTCGGGGTCCCGCCTAAGGCTAACACAAAATATCACCGGTCACAATCCTGATCCCTTGTGTATATCTTTGTGTGAAGGTTTGTATTATCGTTATAAATAATGACAATATTTTTGCACTTGTACACTATATTTATCTTAAATAACGTTTGCACAGGGTCCTATTAAAACGATGTATAGGTATCACTTTGTTAAACTTCAAATAATTAGGGGTCAACAATTATTTATCTAAATTATTTACGCAGCTGTGTTTACTTGGCAACTAGCGCCCTCTCTCTTCAAATATTACCAGGTCTTTTAAATATTACCAGGTACCTAAATCTTAGGTAGTTTATTCGAATGCTTCTTTTAGAGCATGATCACATGTCAAATAATGCAGGAAAATCGATAGCAAATTATTTGATCAAACAACAATAAGTCACAAAGGCTTCTATTCAAAGTAAATTTTGTAACTAAAGATTGATAGAAATTTACCAATATTGGCGCCTTTGTCCAACAACATGATGGTAGTAGGGATTCTAGATCGCAGAGCTGCCCAGCCCAGAGCTGGAACTCCGTCAGCATCTGTTGCGTCGGGGTCGGCACCTGAAATAAGCAATGTAGGTATATAAGTAGGTACATCAGAATATTGATTAAAAGAGAAGTCTCTGTAAGAATCAAAAGAAAATGCTAGGTTAGGCTAGCTGTAGGTAATTGTTATGAGCGAGATCTTATTGATTGATAGTGTTTTCCAACAGTTACTCACCATGCGCCAACAGCATCTCAACGACATCAGCATGACCCTCAGCAGCTGCCAGAATCAAAGGGTTCTTTCCTCCCGATCCCATCACATCAGCTCCTGAATCCAACAGCCTCAACACCAAAGCCGCCCGTCCATTCTTAGCTGCTAAAGCTAAGGGAGACATCTGTCTGGCGTTTAAGGAGTATGGAGTCGCTCCTCTTATGAGGAGAGCATCAGCGATGGCAGCGTTGCCGGTGGAGCAAGCTGCTGTTAGTGCTGTCTCGCCTGTCACAGGACAGATACCGTCGGGCTGAAAAGGATGGATATCTTTTTATTAACCATTTTATAAAAGTTCGTCGTAGGGTTTTTGTCTTGATGAATAACAATGCGGAATTTAAAGGAGTGGATTTAGTTTTCATGATCGTCCTTCATGAAAGGTTAATAGAAACGTAATTTCATTAACAAGCAATTTTCTTTTTAGAGTGCCCAGGACTCTTGATGTCTTGTAGAGATCAAATACTTAAATGTGTATTAATGTTGTGATAGTAAGTAACTCGCGAAAATAAAACAGTACTCACAATTAGTTCAGCAGTATCTAATAGATATTCCACTATATCCAAGTGCCCGTTCTGTGCAGCAGCTATCAAGGCGTGTCTGGATCCCGGAACTAGTTGCTCTATGCTACCATCCTCAATGTCTATCGAGTTTCTATCATCCCTTCCTGTTTGACAGCCGAGGAGGTATATCACTGTATCTCTGTGCCCATTTTTAGCTGCATGTACTAGGGGAGTTTGCTCTGCTGTGTCTGAATGGCTTAGCGATGATCCTAAAACAAGAAAATTGAATATTAAGCAAAAAAACGTTTTGACGAAGTTTTATAAACATGAAAATGATTGCAAAATTGATTTGGTGGACGATGTCTTTATGAGTAATTAGTGTAAAGATAGAATGTAAAACTGACCTGCTGCTATAAGCCTTCTTGCCACATCTGTGTGACCTCTTTGGCAAGCTAGAGACAGTGCCGAGCACCCTTGAGAGTTGGTCATTTCTAAATCAGCTCCAAACTCAATCAGAAGTCCAACCATTGACAAGATTCCTTGATACGCGTACATGCAAAGCAAAGGGGCATTCCCAAGACATTCAGTTATTTGGTTTGGGGACCCGCCAGCTAGGAGCATCAATCGAGATACTTTAACATTAGGTGTGTAGATGTTCCTTAGATTCGCCATAGCTTCTCCGACGCTAGAAGAACTTGATGCTACCATCATAGCTTGGAGATCTCGAGGGCAAAGACCCAACTGAGCTGGACCCAAGTTTCTATACATGTGAGCTTTTAAAATGTGATGCCCCAATTCCATCGTTTTCTCTGGATCTAAAGGTGCCTGTACTCTGGACAACCTGAAAGCGATGCCACAATGACCTGCTCTCAAATCGCAAAGGAATTTTGGACTTTCGTTATCATCACGTCTGATCAACCATTCCCTGAATGAAGGATGGAAGAACATGTACGTGTTGTCGATTCTTTTTACCAAAAACTCAGAGAGAGTATCGAATCTGTGGCAGAATTCATCCCAAGGCAGAAATGTGTCAACTAGCAGGGAATTCACTGAGTAGTATATCTCTACCAAGGTCAGAGGGTACAAAGCTGCTAAGCAGACGCTTAGAATATGTGTTACTTTTTCAAAAGATTGCACTGTAGGAAATCTCAGGTTGAACTGCAGGAGAAATATTTGCGCCAATGATATCGGCACTACTTTGTAATTGGTCGACTTCACGACTATGTGACTTCGTTCGAGTAGGTCTAAGATTAATTTTAGGAACAAAAAAGACCCTTGACTCAAATGTAGGACGTATTGAGCGAATTTCATCACCGAGTTGTGAACTCCTTCCGATTTTCCCGTAGAACACTTGATGTTGGTTTCTATGATCGGAGCTGCTTGGACTCTTGCATTGAAATACTCCAACAAGTCTTTGTGGACATTATCAGAGTCATCCAAGCTCAATCTAGTATACGGTAGTTGTTTAGCGATTTCCAAAAATTGCGTTCTGACTGTGGCTACAACTTTGAGCCACGATGGCATTTCTGGTACATGTCTCGCCAAGAAAGATGCGATGGTGTATCCATGATCTGGTCTATGATACTCCGCTTCACATAACCCATCGACTAAGATTATACTCATTGTCGAATCTATGCTTCCGTTTCTCCGCAGGATGATGAGTGGCTCAATGATTCCCCTCATGAAGGCCAAGTCAGGGTCTGCTATGCATTCCTTCAAAGACAGACAGGAGAGGAGGTGTGGCTCGCTAAGTAAATACTCTCTGTAAGCTAAGAGTCTTGGCGCTTGACAGAGCTGAGCTGCGAGGGAGTGGACGAATTCCCCGACTAAACAGGTACTATTGTTGTCAGCCTGAAAAATATAGATATAATTAAACGTATGATAATATGATATGCTGTAGAAGTATTCTCCTCAATTTGATATTTTACATACCTGACAGAAATGATAGGCGACAACGTTAGACGCAAGATTTGTAAACATCCCTGCTGTTAACTCTTCGGGTAGCACTTCCCTGATATCAGATTGTTCCCGTAACTCTTCATACTCGTAGTTCCTTTTCCTCCCGAAGCAGGAGTATTCCACCAGTTGTAAGATTAAAGCCGTCTTTCCTGTGCCTGGACCGCCTGAGACGACGATTCCTATAAAAAATATTTAGAATTTCATTATTTCTCCTAGTCTTGAAGAACTTCAAGGAACAATTCACATGATTAGGGTTGACAACATAGATGAAAAAACGAATGAAATGACTAGTTTAAAATTAAAGTTTTAACCATTATAGAATTCAAATAAATATCCACACCTTTGAAGTGCAAGGAAATTTATTAGCTCAAAGTGAGTTGCTACGGGTGGAAGATGGTAATGATGATGATTCTTTCTGAGTAGGTTCTACTATAGTCTTGTTATAAGCAGGTATACAAACTAATAAAATATACAAACCTGATGAACTAGAATCCAAAGCCTTCTCCATATCCCTCATGAGCCACTGTCGTCCGGAGAAACAGTTTTGGCTATCCGAAGATGGAACTTCGAAGAACAATGGTCTTAGCGTCAGTTGTGGCGATGGGTGAGCTACAAAATTAATGCACTGAGTAACTTGTGAATGATCTACCACGAGAAATTCTAAAAAGATGTAGGCTCAGATATTCGGAAAGCAAATATTTTGTCAAAATCTGAAAGGTTTACTCGCAAATTTTGGATATGTTGTTTTAGAAAATAATTATAGAAACTAGGTGATAAATGCCTGGTGATGACGTTAAGGTTATATTAAGCCAAATAAGACGAAATTATCTTAAATTAAACTGTAGATTTACCTCTTTACTTCGTTACATAAGAAACATAACAGGCAGGATAGCATAACTATAACGTACCTTTTTTGATTTCGGAAGAACTCGAAGACTGCTTACTGCTGATCCTAGCTGAGCGTCGGGCAGCAGTTTTTCTGGTCTTAAAAAATCCACTGGACATCCGTGTCAGCTCTTCTGGTCGGCCACTTTGCAGTGCTGTTAAAATATTAGATAAATAAATTGTGGAAATAGTTGATTCGGCCAGGAAAGTACAAGTATAGATAGATAAAGAATATTAACTACTAGGTATATAAAAAATGGAAGAAAGTAATTAAATAAGTTCTTTAAAAGACCCAATCGAATTATACTCAACATAAGCCATATTCCAAGTTCTATTAAAGCTGGTGATCTTGAATGTTCTTTTGAAAGATATAACGACAGGACCTGTTTCAAGTTTTCAGTTATTTTTCGGTCAAATATACTTTTGAAACAAATATCTTAAGGGGAAAAAACTGTTACATCTGAAAGTGTTGCTATAGTGACTGGATAATTCAGATGACTCACTGTTAACAGAATGCCGCCTACTGCCAGGGCTGGATGATGAGCAGTTGCTGGCGGCAGACAAAGACATAGAAGCCAGGGAGCCTAAGGAATCTCGTCCCAGCGGAGTAGGTGCCTCCACTTCTGAGGAACCAGTCAAAGTTGACACCTGGAATGAGGGAGAAATCATTATTGTTTCATAACCACAACCATCTTCAAACCATACCTATTCATATTAATTAACAAGAAGTCAAATAAAGCAGAATCACTACGAATTAGAATTAGGTGAATGTGCGCTCCACACAGATAAATATGAAATTTAAATGCATGGAAAAAAGATAAACTTTCGACGTCATAAATAGTGACGTTCAAAATCTGCGGGCGGGCGAAAAAATGTGTTATAAAATATAATTTTATGAGTTTTATTATAATGTGCAGTTTCCCAATAGAAGATTATTTACTAACATAATAAGCACTGGTGTAATATACAGTAATTTTTATAATATATCTATCCATAAAATGAAATAAATTTTAAAGTCATTTCCGTTCATTCCAAATAGTTTCCACTTAACTTCAAAGGAACTACCGTTGCATCATTTAAGTCTACCTCATTTTAAGTTTAACTGCTAATAAAACGAATTGCGAAAGAAATACGTGCCCACGTATTTCTTACTTAGGGCATACTGGCTAGTTAGGGTAGTACGTATAGACAAAAGTCCTCTTAGATTGATAATCTTGCAAACTTTTTAAATCTATCATCTAACTATTATTCAACAAATTTCAATGCCTAAGGGCATACTGTAAGCAGAATGCATCAAAACAACCGATGATAGATACTAAACACTAATAGGAACTTATTGTAAGGAAGACATTACTGTCTGGCCAATTCAGGTACCGGCTTCATCATACGTGAAAACCTAAAGCCCAACTGATTATCATATTGCTGTTAATGAACTTAGTGATGATGTGATGCAACGAGTAAATGGTGACCATTATCTGCCAGCCATGGAATCTATAATGGTGTAGGAGATTTAAAGAAATTTTCACCTTCGACGACAGTTGTATTGAAGAAGTGTCGTTTGCGTCTACTTGCTTCCTTAAAAGGCATATAAAGTTTGTAATATAAGCTAACTGCTATTCAGGTTACTGGCAATAGTGTTGTAAAGATGTGAATAGCCCTTTGTAGGTACTGTTAACAAGAAGGTACTATAATCGCGCCGTTACCATTTGAAGGTGAGGTACCTATATAATTTTCTAACGTCTTGTTCGAACTTAAGGGTCATATGGAGTGAAAATAGTACTATGGTCAAATAGTCCGTAAGTGCGAGCGAATTATTATGTATGACCAGTTTTCAATTAGTTTCTCGATTATTAGATATTTCCCTGCTTGCTGTTGCCTGTTCCCGAGTTCTTACAACCCCTCTTCTGGGTGAGGTCGTTCAACGTTGACCCCATCTGTGTCCTCTGGGCTAGATTGAGGTCAAGAGCAAGCTCATCAAAAAAAAGTTTGTTACCTCTTGAACACTTTTGCTATCAGGTTTATATCTATACTAGCGACCGCCCCGGCTTCGCACGGGTGCAATGCTAATACTAAACCTTCCTCTTGAATCACTCTATCGATTAAAAAAACCTCATCAAAATCCGTTGCGTGGTTTTAAAGATTTAAGCATACATAGGGATATAGGGACAGAGAAAGTGACTTTGTTTTACACTATGTAGTGATTATCTACTAAGTATATGAACTTAACTACCCTAACCGAGTGGCAAACAATGGTTTTGCTTGATTGGCGTTGGCTTTATTGTAATACTAGCTATTAAGAACTACGTGTCTGTGACAATACTTCTTTTGGAGAGTTGAGTCGCTATAAGAGCGCCACCATACATAGGTACCTTACATTACCTTAATAATACCATACATTCTCTTAAACGAGTCTAAGAGAATGAGTGACAGTATCCGAAGGTTATCCCTTAGTCACTTTGTAAAACGTACTTACAAATTCACTAAGGGATAGCCCTCGGATACTGAGTCTATTGCAAAAGAAGTTTTCTCTTACCGGGCTAGTATTATGCGAAGCGAGCGTATGCGCGTCGAGCGAAGCGAGCGAAGTGCAACTATCTCGGGCCTTGTTCCGAGCGCCGCGCCGCTCGCCGAGCAAAAGCCCGAGCCGCATGTACAGGTCATTCTGTCGCCGCGATTCGTAACCTTGTTTGATGTGGCCTCCTTCATCGTCTGGAAAAAAATATATTTGAATTAGCTTTTTCTTTCCAATAATTATTTATTTTTGGCCAGTAACGATTTTTTAAAAGAAATAAGCTTATATGTTTTAAAATAAAATGTATTCTTAATATCATATTAATAACGGTCTAAAAAAATAAGGCTGCATTCATCCAACATAAAGTAAGACTCACTCTGACTTGAATGAGCTAAACGCTAGTTTTGCGACTTATTATTTATGTTAGAAGAAACCGGCCTAAGTAATCTTATACAACATTATGCAAGTGGCAGTTGAAACAACAATCCGTGAGCTACAATTCCACACTTCTTCAACATACAAATAGAACGCAGGTCCATTACTAATCGAAAGAATTTACATGCCAAAACGAAAACATTTATACAATTTGTAAGACATGATGGAGAAACAAAGAAAACTGAAAATTCTCATGCATACAAAATCATGCACTTTACAGAGAGGTGGTAATAAAAATGCACTTGCGCTGAGAAATGGCATAAAATAAAAGGCAGACAATAGAATATTTGTAAAAGTAATACAAAGCTTCGAGCTTCACTCTGAACTCATTATAATATATAATAATATAATCTCACGCCTTTTTTTATCCCCGAAGGGGTAGGCAGAGGTATTCCAACTAAATGTACGACACTATAAAATCTAAATACTTAAAAAAGGGCAGATAAGTTCCATATTATTATATGATGTAGGGTTCTTCTAAGGAAATATTTTTGGGATATTCCCACAGGAACGGTAAAGAAATTGGTTTCGCGCGTGTGTCCGCTAGTCAACGATAATCACGACCAGAAATGAAGTAATCAAAATACAATTTTATGCTCTTTCCGGGTAGATACTTATGTCCCACGACATAAAAGACAAGTCAAGCATAAAATCCCATGTTTGCTTTAAAAACACAATTGTCTTAATCATTATAAGATTTTGCTTCAGTATTCTCTGGGATCCTATTAAGAATCCTATTGTGTGTACAATTTTATGACACGGGAAGCAATGTTGAAGGTACGAAAGCGTGATAGATACAAAGACGCGAATATGTTCCCATATTAACAGCTTTGTTTTTGTTTGGAAAGATTTTATCTTAAGCTATGTTGGCATATCAAGCTGGCTGATTAAATGATTTGTTTCTTTATCTTGTATCCCAGTAAATTAATCCTAGAAGGGATCTTTTTTATTTAAAACCTTTCGTCACTTAATCCATTTCGTAAGAGCAATTTTCGGTGCTTTCATAGTTCCTGAACTTTGCTGACAATACTTTTATTTTATTTCCACATGGTGATTCACTGATTAATCATGAGACAGAATTGATTTTTAATTGTTCTAGTGCGCATTAGAACCGCAAGGTGCTTTACAGATTCAGTCATTCAGTCAGTCATTCTTGGCTTAAGAGGACGTTATATTCTACACATGTCTCAGAATTAATTCTAGGATCTCCGGGTTTCCTCACGTTTTCCTTCACCGTCGAGCTAGTGATAAATAGTGATGAACTTCATTAGTGTTAATTACTGAATTATTTTGGTGAGTGTAGCTATAGTTACATACCTACATACAAGTCTTTTTTACCAAATATTTTTTTAGAGTAGATAGGTATTGGTTATAGTACCTACATTTAAGTCACGCTTTGGATTCATGGTCATGGTAATCCCAGTCAAGCATCAGCGACTTAGCGACGGTCAAGGACGATTGATTATCCTATTATTTGCAATTTATTGCATGATAGAATACGTAAGGGAAAAATACCCTAATGTTTTTGTTATTATGTACGAATGTACTCGTAAAGGCTCGTCGCAATCCGTCAAACGGTTAAGGCTAAACGCTTTGCCATCGAAGTACGTATAGACTAATAAATACATCCACCCAAAAAAAAATCCCTTTTGGAGCAGTCGATTAAATATCCTCATTCATAATTCAAATCATAAATTTCTGTAGGTAAAAAAAATACACTTAGAATCGTCAATAGCCTAATAACAAGGTAAGTACTTTTAACTCGTCAATGAAGATTGGCTAAATGTAAACAACAGTCCATCGGTACTTTTAACTCGTCCATGAGGATTGGGTAAATGTAAACAGCAGTCTCCACCGACGAGTTGCTGGTTTCAAATGCAGTAGCCCGCGAAGAACCAGAAGGACAGCTCTTTTTTTTAACGTCATGTCTTATTACGTCTATACGTTATAAGACAACACCCTCCGCGCGGATGTGCAGTGTGAAACTGTTTAAATGCTAGTCTCAGCTTACGTAAGTAAACAAAACAAAGACTTAGTACTTGTATCTTCTTTCATCGACCAAGGTTAGGATGCTCTGCGGTGTAAGTCGATCTAACAACTACACCTGCGGAAACCGCCCGTGGGAACTGCGCGAGTTAGTTCCGCGATTTTAATCTGATACTGTCGTCGGGCTAGGAAGATGGCGATGGCGGTCGCGGCATCGAGCTAGAGAAGAACTCTAAAGAGTAACTTCATTTTTGTTAAGCTATTGCATAGCTTCTATCGAGGGTAGGGTTTGCGATTTCTCGAGGTTTTCCAGTTCTCGGGTCACGAGAACTCTCGAGTCCGATTTCTCGGGTCTTCTCGGGATATCGAGAAATTTAAATTTACGTATATATTTTTTGTTTAAATACAAAAGTAAAAGGTTGTTGACAATGTGTTTACTAGAATAAATAAAAATTATTAATTTTTAACACAAAACAGAATATTAATTCTGTTCAATTAACAATCAACTCAAACATTCTAACTAAAAACCAAAATAATTTCTCTTATCACAACTAATCTAACAAGCAGGTCTTCAACATAGTACGTATTTAGTAAAAAAAAGTTAATTTAAAAAACCGAAAACCCGACTGCCTAAAAAGCTGGAAACAAGACCATGTGCTGCACAATCTTACAACAATCGGCGGCAATAAGTCTTTAATTTTGAATTGAGAAGATACCGCCGACTTTAAACCGTTATAAGTCCTAAATGGTCATTTGAAATGGAAAATGGTAAAAGAAACCTAAACATGATTTTCAAATACCTGTCCAATGATACCCCACTTAACATATTTCTTTGATTTTCTGATTTTTCTTTTTCACAATTTGGCGCCAAAAATCCTCACTTTTTGTTTTATTTTTAATTTGATATACCCAGTGTCACTCTCACTGTAAATACGAATCTAAAGACACCTCTCAAGCTAAAATCCATCGAGCCGTTCAGGCTGCAGAGCGTGCCAAACAATTATACATACATACTCTCGAAAAACATAACCCTCGTTCTGGCGCAGTCGAGTAAAAAGTAGCTGACGCATCAGTGAGGTGGGCTATGTCCAGCAATGGGTTGATGTGGGCTGACTGATAGATATGTCTTGCTTCTGTTCTATAAAGCGGATAATAACTTGCGATAAAACAACATCTAAGAATAATAAGTTTTGCTCGGCTCGGACTAGTTTATTACATTGCAAATTGCAACCAAAGTAGATAGTCATTTGTTTGGCATTGTAATAAAAAGGTACAAAACAAACAAACACTTACCTAATCAATCACTCATACATTAAACTTACACAGTCAATATTTTTTAAAGAAGAATTAACTCTGTAAATACTCTGCCAACTATAAGCGTTCACCACTAGATAATGCCCTGTTTTTAAGACGCAAATCTTTAAAGAAAGCATCAACAAATTCTAACATAACGTAATAAATTGCTAATGATCCTCCAAATGTCATAAAATAAGACGATCTTAGCTTACGAAGTAAAATTCGAATTCTCGATGTCTCGACTTTTCTCGACCTGAATTTCCCGGGAACGGAACCAACCAATTTCCCGGGAATTCCCGGGACGAGAATTCCCGGGAATAAACTCTAATCGAGGGCCTTGAGCGCGAGGACCGAATCCAGAAATTCCGTAACGAAAAAAAAACCTCACGCTCCCCACTCCGACGGGCACGGAGGTGTAGCTTAAAGGCCGTGCATTGTCTAACGTCGTTTCTTTTCGGCAGTCTTGTTGATACAAAATGCTATGCAATGGCTTTACCACGGCAGTCCCCGAGTGCCACACGTCTTTTTATTTCACGATTTAAATAAATTCGGCGGTCGAACAAATGAGAAAACTAATTCTCAGTAATTGACGGTCAAACAAATGAGAAAAAAAAATCCCACCAGTTCGACGATCGAACTAATAAATCGAACTAGTGAGAAAAAACCAAAAAATCGATTTCAACTTATATAGTTTTCTCATGAATGCCATCGTCAGAAGTGGACCAAATTGAAAAAGGGACTACACGGGAAACACCACATTTCAAAAAAGAATTATCAAAATTTTATGAATACGATGCCTAACTGTAACATTTATAAAAATATCTAGAACTATTTAATTTCCTAGTTACAAAATACTTACCTCCACATTTATTTTGTTTTAATTTAAATGGCTAAGTCAATCCGATTTTAGCGTCATCATTTTTTTTTGTACTTACACGCTTCTAAAATGTCGCATCTTTCGAGGCTCGATTAATACAAGTGGACGTAGCATCTATTGTAAGAAAACTCTATTGAAATATGAATTCGTTTATTTATCTTTTTACCAAGAAATTGGCGTGAGACCGTAGTGACTCGCGACAACTGAACCGTGAAATGTTATACGGCAAAAAGTTGGTAATGGGTTTAATTACGTAATCTTACTGACAACAGTGTGATACGTGTTATGGCGTTGATATACTACTACACCAAAGAGATTAAAATATAATAGGACATAGAGGAGGCATTGGGAATATTTTCATACAAAACTTTGAAACATGTTTGAAGCTCAAGCGTCATGTCAGTTAGTATGAACGCGAGCTGTCATTCGGTCGAAATTTTACTAGACTTATTCCACTTGGAATAACTTTTGGCTTCAAATTTTCCTCGCTTTGTCCCCTCTATGCCCTATTATATTTTAATCTCTTTGTACTACACATACTTCCTCCGTCAAGTAGGTATTAACTAATCTGTGTCTCTGCTCGGGGCTCGGGGTTTCGTAAGAAGTGTTAAGATTCCATTTTTATACTGGTTTCGGTGCCTTATTAAATACAAACAATCGAATAAAAAATCTGATTTTTCCTCTTTATAGGTATCTAATATTAGTGTAGATGTAGAAAAACGGACCCGACAGACTATCCGAACGCAGCACTATTAATCAAAATTATTAGATTAGGTGAAAAGTAATCCGGTATTAAAAAAAAACCCATCCTCAAGCCAAATTTTATTTACACTTTTATTAAGAGGAAAGGTTTGTATGTTTGTAACGAGTTTACTCAAAAACTACTGGACTGATTTTAAAAATTCTTTCACCAATGGAAAGCTACAATATCACTGAGTAACATAGGCTATGTTTTATTCCCGTATCCCCACGGGAACGGAAACTACGCGGGTGGAACAGCTAGTTACAAATACATACGCAAATCGTAATCATAACTACGAGTATTTCTTTAACTATTACAAAACGGCTATGAGCTTCCATCGTATCTAATTGCCCATAATTTTCTTTAGACGACTCGCCTGTGTCCCACAGATTACATAAATCATTACCACCAGACAGATTGATTCTAATGAGCCCATAGCGATGAGTAGGAGCATAATGCGATCGTCATTACCATTGTTAAGCCATAGTTATCGTCTACTAGCGATTAACTATGACAGAGGCGTGGTGACTGAGGATTTATTTGATCGTTGAGCTCCTTCAAGCAAGAGTAGTTACTGGAAGAGACATTCTACTTATATATTACGCGAAAGTTTGTTTGAAGGTTCGTTCTTCTTTCACGCATCTAAGAAGGTATTCACCTATTTTTTTGCATAAGTATAGGTATTTTGCAGGAAGTGACATACGTAATTTTTTATCCAGGAATAAAGAAGAAGTCGAGAGCAAAATCTAGATTTTTATCTACATCTAGCTAGGCTAATATTATAAAGAGGAAAGATTTGTATTTTTGTATGTTGGTAACGAATAAAATCTAAAAGTACTGGACCGATTTTAAAAAATAGTTTACCAATGGAAAGCTACACTATCAGGCAGTAACATAGGCTATATTTTATTCCCGTATTCCCAGGGGAACAGGAACTACGTGGGTACCAACGCAGAACAGCTAGTATAACCAATTAGCCATATAAAGATAAATGTTTTGACTGACAGCTCTTAGAACGTAGACAGAGAGTATGAAAAGGTTTTTGGAAATTCCCACGAGAACGGGAAAAAAGGTAACGCAAATAATGATAGACCTGGGCGTCTTTTATAGATGTCTTTACTGTGTTAGTGTATGTGTTTAGAGTTCCAAATAATGTTTTAAGTTTACCTATATCTAATGATGTTTTTTTTGACAAAACCTATTGCTTAATTACTATTTTTGTGAATCGATGAGATATTTAGGTAAATGACGTTTACAAAACTCTTTGAGTATAAGTGGTTATAGGTCTTACTTAAAAAATACTAAACAAGTAGGAGCGTACATTAAAAATATAAAAAGTCTTTTCCATTTTTCCTACAGCTTTGGCATTGAATGCGGCAGGAATATACAATCCTTTATTACCTTTTTTTAGTCCTTATTACAATTACATAGGTTCTTTATTCGCTGACTGTATTGTGAAGAAAAAAGTCGTGTATCCCACGCTCCAGACCGGCTTGCTGTCATTCCTGTGGGCAGACGTGGCGCGGCAGTGACGCGTAATTGTGTGCAGCATTTATAAGTCCAGTGTTCGAGGCACACGGTAATGAAAGTTGTGGGGACGGTAATGAAACCCGGTATGGTAATTATTTTTTATGGTGAAAAGAGAAGTTATTTTTTTTTGTTCGCAACATAAATGTAATCTCAGTCTCTCGTAGATAATTGTTAGATATGCAAATAAACTACTGTAGATTTATGCCTAATTTACATGAATCCTGACGGGCCTGTTGGTTCAGTTGGTAGTGACACTGCCTTCTGAGTCGGAGGTCGCGGGCTCGATCCCCGTTTGGGGCCAACTTTTGTGTGCATGAACATGTCTGTTGGCTTCGTGTCTGGTCTATTTAAGTATGTTTATTAGTTGTTTACGAGGTACCCATAGTACAGGCCCTGCCTAGTTTGGGACTAAATAACCGTGTGTGAAACGGACATTTTGGGAAACGGTCATTTTGGGAAATGGTCATTTTGGGAAACGGTCATTTTGAAAACGGACATTCTGGGAAACTGACATATTGGGAAGTGGTCTTTATGTACCTAAAGGGTGTGAATTGTGTGCCACAATTTATTATTATTATTATCCTATCCAGAGCTACAATCCCGTGGCACTGAATGATGATTGGACGAATGTTAATACTTTTTATTTTGTGCTGGACAGTATTGAAAAGTGTTTAGGTACATTGATCCGTCAATAATGCAGTGCAACTAGATTCTTGAAATGGATCGTTATTGGTTCAATGTGATGACTTTTAGGTCAACTTTGGACTTACCCTAAATTATCTACCTACATTGATCAAATAATAATATCACTGGATTTTAAAAACTGAATTAATGTAAATAAACCATTAAAAACGTAAATTGGATTATAAATACCAGTTTACGATCTATATCTGATTTTTTTCTCTTTTTTGTTTAGTTACAAAAAGCAAAAGCCACAATGTTTTTTTCTAATTAGATAGTTATTTGAGGTGTTGATTAATAGTATATTTTATATCGAGGGACTAAACGAAGCCATTATACCTATACCAGAGGTGGTTTGACTCCCGAGCTTGCGAGGGAGTCATGAAACCAAGGGGATTATTAAGTTGGCGTTTAGTCTCGAGGTGCAAACTGTACTTTTCACTTTGAGTGCGAGAAAAATTGTCAATTTAGTACAAATTTATTTAAAACCCAACAAATTTACACTCGACAAAAATTCAGAAATTTTCGCGGTCAGTTTTTTCTTCTAAACCTGTCAGGCTGTCACAGATTAACAAAGAGATTTAAATCTCTTTGCAGGTAAACAATTTAAAACACATGGCGCCACCTTCTTCGCGGAAAAAGCATGGAACTAAAACTCTTCACATTTTCGCAATGAAGATGGTCCACACTCTACAGATATTTACTGGCTATATTGGCGTACTTTTAGAGCATGAGAAGTGAAAAAAGAATTAATAACACAATTAGATGTTGCCTGCGACTTTCGACTGAAGTTCAAGGTACATATTGCGTTACCTTGATGTGTTTTCCGGGATGAAAGTAGCGTAGGGATGAGACATTGATCGAAAAAATCAATTATTTAAAAATCGATTAATTTTGTTAAACGATATTGGAAAAAAATACTAATTAATATGAAAAATTATATTTTTTTTCATTCTTTATCCTTTTAACTTAAACTTTGTTAGTGACCTTACTTAAAATTTTTCCATTCGTCGCACAGATGGTGCTCTTTACAAAAATAGATACCTACCCACTTTTCACGAGAATATTCGACCCTTAAACGTGATAGGTGGAGGCCCATCGTCGACGGTAACAAACAAAACACAGTTATTTTCGCATTAATAATAATATCATAAAGCAAACGACAAAAAACCATGTGTAAAAAATGAACCGTAACAATCAACACACGAACAATGTATCAAAAACATGTTGAACATCGGCCATGACATGCAACATTGTATTGAGAGTTACTTCTAAATGCCAATGCGTTTGCGATTGTTACGCGGCTGTTACAAAACACTGCCACTGTCAAGGTTTGCAGGTTTGTATGTCATTGATGTTTATAAGTGTACTAGCGACCCGCCCCGACTTCGCACGGGTGCAATGCTTATACTAAAACCTTCCTCTTCAATCACTCTATCTATTAAAAAAAAACCGCATCAAAATCCGTTGCGTAGTTTTAAAGATTTAAGCACCTACTTAAGGACATAGGGATATAGGGACAGAGAAAGCGACTTTGTTTTATACTATGTAGTGATAATTTATCACTATACGGGATATACTATATATGGGATAAGTCCACTTGGACTTATCCCATAAATGTTAAGTTTCTTAGATTGTGCTCTTTCTTAGATTCTTGTCTAACGGGCAAACCACAAGTCCCAGACACAATGGGATTATTTATTGTCCTCTCCCCGTGAGTCACTGTTGCTTAAAACACATTTTAGTATTTCCGATTCTTTAGAAAAAAATAGGAATGCAATTGTCTATTAATTACCATTGTAAATAAATATAATCTCACGCCTTTTATCCCCGATGCGGTAGGCAGAGGTATTCCATTACTGGATATACCCACATTTCACGAGATATATTGGACCCCTAAACGATAGGTGGTGAGCCCATCGCCGGACCGGGTCTGTTTACACATGTCTCAGAATTAATTCTGAGACTTGCGGGGTTCCTCACGATGTTTTCCTTCACCGTTGTAATAATCTATTAATTACCATTGTAATAAGTAATCATAATTATGCCATAAGAGAGGCGATGATGTTTTATTTATGAATTGCCTAGATGACGACCTTTTTTTCAAAATTAAGGCACTGCTGATGATGATGTAAGTACCACAATATTTTTTATAGCTTTACGCAAAAAAATAATCAATTCAACCGCGAAGCAAACACGATTCGCAGGCTACGTCACAAATAACTCGAGCTTTTTTATAGTGTAATTTGACGCTTTGCACCTTCCGTCAAGCCATCGTCAAGCACAGCGATAGGCGTGAACTGTGAAATCTTGTTTTGAGTATTCATTTATAGCCTCTATAATATTAAATCTTTGCATATGAGATGGCCGTTTTGTATAGACAATTTTAACAAAACAGAGACTTAAACAGACACAAATCCAGTTGAATTGTGTGTAAGAAAAAAATTATCAAGTTTAATCCGCAAATATCGACGGTGAAGGAAAACATCGTTAAGGAAACCCGCAGGTCTCAGAATTAATTCTGAGGCATGTGTAACAGACCCGGTCCAGCGATGGGCTCACGCCTGATGATGAATTTTCACATTTTACACAATTGGTAATAGAATTTCGACCAACGACATTTTAGTTGTCATTATGTTACTTTAAGACATTTTAGTCTAGAAACCGCATCCCTCACCTAGAAACTAGACATTTCTTAAGCACAATGGTCAAAAATGAGCCTGGGAAAGCCATATATCATATTACTCGTTAGTAAATTAATATATTTGCATAACAATTGTAAGGAGGTATTCCTATCACATATTTTTGCGAATTGTTTTTTTCATAATGGATTGGGCAATTTGCCAACTGAATTCAAATAAACATTACCTACACCTAGGATTGATATCCGTCCGGGTTTCCCCGGATTTGTCCTAATAGTTTAGAGGACATCCTAGGAGCGTCCGGGCTTAAAATTTTTAAGTCTTGGGCCGCCCGCGACACACGCACCGTGCCCGCACGCCGCGATCAACCAACGAACGAAAAGTTGACTAAATTTAATTCTAAAAAATTATAAAAATGTGATTTATGACACCTTCAACTATGTTTACAAAAACCTGTTGACATGTCCGGGTTCTGGGCTCTTAAACCCGGGGTTTTCACGCGTCTTGTCCTGGTTGCCAAATTTTTGAGATGAAAACCCTAATTACACCCAGAAATTTTGAATAGGATTATCATGTCTCCTACTCCTGAATATTGAATCGAGAGTCACAAGCGGCCTTCGACCGACCAGCGCGCAGCGCCCACAATGACTACCGCACTTATGAATGGGAATAGCTTTCGAATGCTTGTTAACCTACACACTGTCGTACCTACCCGAGTGACTTTCAATGAGTGATGTCATTTTGTGTGTAACCAAAATCGCCTACACGGCAGTCAATGAATGACGTCATTTTTGACCAAAATACGTGTCATTTAAATAAATAAACAGTAAATAAATTGTCGGACACACGATTCACGCACGGTTATTTAATACCAAACTATCCAGAGCCTGTACTATGGGTACTTAATATATTTGTACATATAATACTAGCAGCGCCCCGCGGTTCCATTCACGTAGTTCCCGTTCCCGTGGGAATACGGAGATGAATTCCTATGACTGTGTTCTTCTGATGTATAAGCTATATAACTGTAAAGTTTAATCAAAATCCGTTCAGTAGTTTTTGCGTAAAAGAGGAACAAACATCCACACATCTATACATCTACACATACAAACTTTCACGTTTATAATATAAGTAGGATATTAAACACCAATACACAAAGCCAACAGACATGTTCAAGTACACAAATCGGAATCGAAACCGTGACTTCCGTCTCAGAAGGCAGGGTTACTATGACTACCAACTGAGCCAACAGCCAACAGGCAAGTCAAATAAATGTCTGTCTATCTATACATATAATAAAACTCTAACGGGGCCGTGTCTGTACATTAAATATTTTTTGAAAATTTTAACGGTAGTGTATATAGTTATCGATATAGATACCGAAACACCAATTTTTGGAATTTTTGTCTGTCTGTCTGTCTGGTTGTGCACGCATCACTCAAAAACTACTGGACGAATTTTGATGAAATTTGGTATGGAGATAGCTGAGTACCCGGGTCAACATCTAGGGTACTTTTTATTCCAGAAAAATATCTCATTCCCACGGGAACATATAAAAACTGGTTAAAACGAGAAATACGTACTACTCCGAAACGATAGCATCTAGAAACTTGAAAAATGGTATGAAGGTGTCTGATATGTCATAGGAAATTGGTATGAAGGGATTTTTGGAAATTCCCACGGGAACGGGAATAAACTGAATCCAAGTGGGAAAACGCCGCTGGGAACCCGCTATTTGAAATATGGTATGTAGGTGTCTTAAATATGTCGTAGGCAACCACTATGAAGGGATTTTCGGAAATTATCACAGGAACGGGAATCAACGGAATCCGCGCGGGCAACGCCGCTGGGCACCCGCTAGTACATAATATTATTGGCTTGCAATAAGGATCAATTTGTGTTTTTGTTGGACCGTATAACTAAGGTCATTCGTCAAAAATATTGCTTACTTATTAAAAATGGTGCAAATTATGGCTATCGTTTTAATTTCATAAAAAACGAGTATTATTTCTTATTTTTTCGTAAAATTTTGTTAGCCCGTTAGTAAAAACACTTAAGTGTGTATGTAACTTTTCTAATGTTTTGCAGCATTTCTGACTTGTTATTAAATCGATAGGTACAGACCCCACACTGTTTCATAAAAACCATAAATTACGACTCTTGTTTGGGGTTAAGAAATACTTATTAATTAGTTCCGTACAACCACTATTAGTAATCCATAAAAAAATCGATACCACGAGTTTGTAAACGATAGCTAATCCCCTATCCCGTTGGTTACTCGATCATTAGCATATAAATGAGGATTTAATATTTTATTATCGTATAGTATATTGTGGCTATTACCGCCGGTTATTACAGAAAGCAGGGGAATCGTTTTATTACACCAAAATAAGTGTGCTAGTCCGTGATTTTGTAACAAATTTGAAAAGCTCTTGTAGAATAAATCCCATTTGGGATTGAACGCAGACGTACTTGATGGCCCCCTACTTACGTGGTGATTTACAAGAGATTAAATATAGTAGAGTAAAGGAATTCGATTTAAATATAAAAGCTCTCCAAAACTTTCAACAAGACCCTAGCGAGACTACGCCATGTTTGTTAGTAGCAATGATCTTAAAACTATGTTAGTGTCTTAATCCTAAAAAAATATAAATATTAAACACACGCATGTCAAGCACTCGTTAGCTGGGATTTCATTTAACCAGCACCTGAGCGATTAATTAAATAAGTAGACTAGATTCAAGACATACTGAAGAAAATCCAGATAAATAGGTAGTAAAAGAAACCGACGAGCATTCGTTAATCGTTTTGATGAATGTTTAAAAAACGCGAAAGATTACATCTATCTGTCTACCCTGACCCAAAAAGTCCTGAGTTTATGTATGGGTATAATGTTTCCTTCACAGAAGAAGATATATCTTCTTCTGGATCCCGGAAGCATGCCTCATCTGCAACCAGTGACAAACTCAATTCTGTCTCGTGATAACTGACAATGACGTGTTTGTGATAATTCAAATATCCTATGACTGACGCGTTAGTTCATCTAAATGATTCGATCAGTCAATCCTTTCGTCTCTCCTGACACACTAATTTACATATCCAATATCTGTAGTAATAATTTCATAGATCCTATCTTGTCGTCCCGCATAGCGACTTATCAGTGCTACCGATCGCTTTCGCTTACGAATCGATAAACGCACTCGGTTCCAACGGAACGTTTTATGTTAACAAACATTGCACTCCATTCTGCAGACCAGCTATAATTCCTAATTTTAAGTTAGCATATCCTTCTCCATAGAATACGTAAGAAAAAGAACAGAAACAAACCATAGATTTAAGAGTAATGTCAAACATGTAAAAACCAACTAATTTGAACCTTATGAACGTGCTTATCTGTCACTTTTATCCATCGCCTTTTTACATCGTCGCTAAAATTACTAGACATGCCTTAGTTAACAGGATTAATTTTAATTAGACAGGACTAAATATCTCTCGTCTCTTTTCTTTTCTAGGAGAAGGAAAATGACAGGACTAAAATAAAATAAGTTTAATCGCTGTAATGCAGAATCGAGCTCATTATTCTAAAATACTCGTAGCCCTTTGCTAAAATACTAACTATACCGGGTGGTTTCACTCCCTCAATATTCAAACACAGACTTTATCACACGGTTATAGTGTAGCTTGATATCACTATTAGAAATTTCAGAATCGTTTCAGTTGTTCTAAAGATTACATCCTATAAACATACTAACAAAATAAAATAACTTCTGCTAGTAGATAAGAAGTATGATTGGTTCATATCAAAAATTTATTGGATAAACATAAGCTCTATGGACCAAAGAAGGTTTTTTGAATTCTATATTTACTAGTGAAATGATGCCTAAACTAGCTTTTCAACATTAAGCTAGTGCTCCGATTTAGCTACACTCTGGATCATTATTGGATCAATGCAGGCACTTTCAGCCCAGTCGAGTCTGGTATCCAGGGCTGCAATCCAGTGGCAGTGGATCAAAACTCTGGATCAATGTAAATCAGCCTTAATAAATGTAAATAAAAGTTAAGTACCTAACTTCAGTGATAAACAGCTTGTGTTTGTAAAGCTTTGGTTCTAAATGTTGCAAAATGAATTGAATATATAAATATAAAGGTTTAATTTATGATATTTATATTATAACGCAATATTCACCTTGTTCTTCACCAATGAGTCATTTGATTGGACGTGGATTTCTCGATGTCCAAGCGTCGATTTCTCGTGAAGATCTAACAATGATGAATATACTGGTTGAATCCTATCGATTCTATGCAATAGCAAGTAACGGTTGAAGAGAAAACTAATAATGTTTAAAGAGAAATATTGATAGAAAATTGCAATCAAAGCCTATCAATAGTATGAGACTTTGTAAAAGGCATTTATTTTTGCAAGAAACCAGCTAGATGTTTAAATGTGTGTCAAGCTAAAGTTGCAATGCAATAAAATATGCCTATTGTCATCACTGGTTACTAACTTTCATCTTGAGTAAGTACTTTTCTTTCCATCTTTGAAAAAGTAATAACTTACTATCGTTATTTTTTGTTTTGGTCATGCATCAACATCACTTTGAGAACACAATTAGTCTGTCTTTTTAAATAAAAACAATTATAGGTATTTCAATAAACAAAAGACAAGTCAACAGACTGGGTTTGTAACCGATTCGCAAATTGAAAGTAATTAACAAAAACATAGAACGCCAGAAACTGTAAAATTAACGGAAACAAAAATATCAAAGCATTATCTATTAAAAAACGCAACAAAACACACAAATGCAAAAACAAAAGATACAAAACCGGTTTCAGAAAAGCCGTGCCTCAGAGAGCCAGGACCGATAATAATATGCAAACAGGCAATAAGATGTGCAAAAATCGATGTGCTTTGGAATGTGAACCGAATACCGACGTTTATTTAAAGATTTTAAACCTTGATCGACTCAGGCCCAACTAATTGATTCAATATTTTGATTAGAGATTAATTTCAATTGGAATTTTAAGTTTTAAGTTGAGTCTGCTTTGAATTTTTATTTGATGTTTGTTAATGTAAATAAAAAAAAAAATGTTAGTCATTAAACTGTATGTTTATCTCATCGCATAATAAAATCTAAGAACTTTGTGCTCCTATAAACTTGTTTAAATTAATTTCAATTGCATTTGAATCGCAGTGTTATCGGAATTAAGTCCACATTCCATTTAAATTAGGACAATAATCTTCGTGCCTGTCAATTGGTTGAGGCCTTGAGGCAACGATGAGTGGGACGTCCAAAGCGACCTGATCTTATTGAAGACCAGGCTTGGCCACGCTGCACTCCTCGGCCCTTCTTCTGGCAATCCTGTTGGGAGTACCTCGTGTTTGTCAATTGGATCAAAAGTAGTAAATTAATTGCTTGGACACGACTATGAAATTGTTTGATTTATGAAAGGAGGCCAATTACTATATCTCAATTAGAACCTGTTAGAAACATAGAGAACAATATTACTCATACCAATAGATAGAAACGTCACAGCCGGACAGATTAAGTACATATCAAAGGGGCAAGGGCCGCAACGAATTGAAACTAATAGTTTATTAAGAAACCAAACCACAGCTGTGAATTAGTTCGCTCAGAATTCTAGATATAATTAATGGAAATAAAGTAACAGATTCCGAGATAATGTTCGCAGCCGGCCTGTCTGCAGTTGGCGTTGCAAAAGTTTAAGGACCGATACTAATAAATGCACTAGACTGGTTCGCTGCGGAACCTACGTACATCCGGCGTCGGCATGTAGGCGTCGAATGTTGCAACTGTCGACGGTTATTAACGATAGAATCTTCCGTTTAAAACGAGAAAATATTAAAGAACTGGAAGTGAGAGGCAAATGCGTTTTGTGAATGGGGTTGTTGGGGAAGGCATCAATGGAGTGAGGTAAGACGTTGCGTCAGGCGACGCAGTTTGCGCAACGATGCAAATGCGCGCTACCACGCACAGGCCTACAAATATGCAAATTTTCTCGCGTGCGATAAACTTACCAGATAGAGGCACGTGGTCATGTGAATGGCGGCTGGAACGTTGCCCAAATGGACTCCGCAGAGATTTCGGACTCAGGAAGAATCTTCTTCTTGTATGCGGTGGCGTTGGACAACTTTGGGCCAGCGTGGTGGGCTTTGGTGGCTTAGGAAGGCGCATTGGCGACTGCCAATCCTGGTCCTGCCGAGGTGAAGGTGTGTATCTTTCCATAGCTGGTCTTCTCCCCTGGCTGTTTCTTGCACAAATGGGGCACGCTTCGTTCCTGAACATGCAGGAGTAGCAGCGCTCATGCCCGCAGGTGTCTATCAGCTTTCTCTTTTTGCCCTTATCAAAGGGCATGTTACAGCTCGGACAAGTCGTGCCTCCCGTCTCGTTCTCCAGTAGCTGTCGTATCGCCGCCAAGTCTGCAACAAGAATGAGGAATGTTAATTGTGTTTTGATCATTATGGGCGAGCAAACTGTTGATATACAAGTTTAGTATGCAAAAGGAGTTGTCGTTCCATGCATGGCAATCGATTTGCTCTATAACGATCCTTGAAGTTATTCTAGCAAAGGATAATGATATAATTCGAGTTCTAGGAGACTTGTATGTTATGAGTAATAACCAATTATAGCAAGAATGTGGAAATGGGATTCAAATGGGTGTTTTTACGATGCAAAATTGTAGTGCAGTCCTTCCTACTGTATTTATAGCTAGATATATAGGACATTCATTTATCAGTAACGGTACTAACTACACAACTTATGGTCACCGATTCTGTAATAACAGATTTATTGGGAGGCATCAATTGACACTTGAGCAGCGAGACGTTAAATCAACAGTTTCAAATTAAGAAGACAGTAAATCAAGTGTCTGTAAACGAAGTAATTAAATCCGGTTGATATTATCACAACCAGAGGGAAAGAGAAAGTGGTTTTTCGTCCCTTTTTTACGGCTACAACTCGTTGGATCTTGGATTCCTTCGGCGACAAATGACATTAAGGGAAGATTGACCGATGCAGACATTCTTTAAGGTCGTTTAATGTTTTTTCTTGTTTACCTCGCTGTTTATCAAGATGTAATGTCTGTTGGTATTAAATTAGTTTACGCCTATCAAATTATACGGGCGGGATTTATTGTTTTAATTACTGGGTGCCTGTAAACAAAGTTTTCGTCACGCGACCGGGGCTTGTTTTCGGCGTCGACTTACTTTCCAATGTTGACCTTTGCAGTACTCGCTTCCCTTCGACGGGTATTGACTCAAAATTTAAGGCTAATGACGTCATATGAAATAACATTTTACGAACCGTGCTATGGATAGCACTTTATAAATACCGAGATCATTCTTTCTTAATTTTGTAAGCACTGTATATTACTTTTATATTTATAAATGCTTTAAGTGATGTTCCCATTGTGTCTCATTATTTAGATTTGTTCAGTCTCTTTAGCTACGTCTACTCCACAACTACAACACATTTGAAACACTGAACGGTACTAGTATCTTTTAAAAATATATCGTATTTCAGGCACTTTTGTTTCAAGCTTAAAACAGCATTACTCAGATTCGTACCACGACCTCTTAAAACAAAAGGTACTGTTTTATTCCTGCATAGTGGTGAACAAAGAACGAATATGCGTAGGCAGGTATCATTATAGTGTATTTCCCTACTAATAAAGAGAATATTAGATACAGATTTTTTTTTCATGAAGCGTCGTCCTTTGCACCTTGTTCCGAAACAAGCTCAAATAAAGCAATAAGAAAAACTTTTAAACTTACTAATGAATTCACTAGGTATTAGGTTCACTAGATCTGAAATGAGACTTCTTAATATTATGTATATATGTAAGTGGGTAAGCAGTTAGTTTCAATTATTACCATTTTACGGGTTATTTTGTCAGCTAGTAAATCAATTTTGTCATATTGTGCTCCAACGCAACTTTCTCTAAAATCTATAAATTTTACACCTCCAACTGTGAAGAGATGTATTCATAACTTTTATGTCCTTGCTTATCGTGAAGGAATTATTTCCTAAAAATACAGTGATCGAAATTGGAGCTGTTGGAACTAGGTCCGGGTTTGATTTCGGATCAGGGCAATAAGTTTTTAAGTTTAGTAAGTAATTATGCTGCTGGTATTCTGAACATTATAGATTTTCAATTGATTTTCTGATGATCCTCGTTTTGATTTTAGTTAGATTCCACAATACTTATTACGAGTACATCGTTTGTAGCTAACATAGGACTACAAAAAGATAAACTACTGCTCTCTCTTTTTGCACATGAGCTTTATAAATAGCGTGAATAAGCAAGAAAGTATTTTTGATACGAGGCGGAAGTTTGTAAGGAAGTATGTAATTTTCCCAAATTTCACAGAACACGGGAGCTACATCGGTATAAAAGATTCTGAAAGCACACAAGCATAAAAAGTATATAACTTTCATTTAAATTTACAACTACTATGTAAAGTTAATCCGGTCGGTGTATCTTTCACACGAATTACCAAAAACTCTTGTCGTATAATGGGGCTTGATTACAGTAATTTCGTCGTATTAAAGTTGTAATTAACTAGCCTCCTTGTTTTTGAGTGGTCAAGTTTCAACAGTTGACATTATTTTGGCGCCCATTTGAAGGTTTTATTACTTAACTAGTAGGTCACCAGTAGCATAGCCTGCGTACATTTAGTTTTTTCCCGTTCCGGTGGGAACTTCAAAAAACCCCTCCTTAGTTCCCACTTAACATTTCTCTTTCTTTGGTTGACCATTGAAGTATAATAATAATAAATAGTTGGACACAATTCACATACAGGTATTTAGTCCCAAACTAGGCAGAGCTTGTACCTACTATGGCTTCTAAGTAACTGATAGACATACTTAAATAAATACTAAACACCCAGACACGGTATGATGAGGTGTCTCTTGATAGATTCGTGATCATCTCCGGAGTGTCATCCTAAATCTTATGATTGCGAAAGTGAGTTTGTTTGTTTGTTACGCTTTTTAACCACTGAACCGATTTTAAAAATTCTTCCACCTACGGAAAGCTTCCATTTTTCCCCGTATTCCCACGTTAACTACGCGGGTGAAACCGCAAGGCGCTGCTAGTAGGCTATAGGTATTTTGAGCTTAGCTGCAATTTAAAAGAGTTTTTAAATCCTGTCATTTCCTTTCCTTACACGCAGTCTGGTTTTGCTTTTTCTGATTAATGTTCTTGTTTTGTATGTTGATGGGATGGATGATACAGATATAAATTCCTTTGGGACGTAAAGCTTGGGTTTCACGCTAAAAGTGCCTTTTTTATTTTTAATGTTGACATTTTGCGTCTTAAAGCATTTATAATGTAATTCTATACCTATTTAAGTTATTAAGACTTACGAATGAAAATGAAAATTGGTAAGGCCATTATTTTATCTTGCACAAACTTGGCCGGTACAATGCCGTTAAGAAATTTGAAAATTCACTCCTTATTGTAATAGTGAAAGAATCTCTTTAGTGGTCCATCGTTTGAAGTCTATAGAAATGCCGACATCGTATGGGACGATTAAGCCATCCTTTACGACACTATTATCACAGTTTAACAATCATATTCTGGATCTGGATTCAGCTTATTGGAACAGTCAAGAGCACGTGGAGCTTGTTAATTGGACTTTGTAACATTCTTATTACAATCGCCTTAGAAGTCAGACTTGCACTAGAAGCGTAAAACTTTATTTGCTCTTGAGTGTATGCATGCCTTCACTATGAACCGAACCAAGGCTCCATGTATGAGAGATGGGCTTACTTCCAAAAGAGATATCACTGCAATAAGATTATTACATTTAAAATCAGTAGTTAAATTCGTTACATCTAGAAAATCATAAAATAGTTTTAGCTTATAAAAATATAACCCAAAACCTGTTCAAATGTGATAAAAACAGATCAATTATGTATTCTGCTCGAATATCTCATTAAAAAGCCATCAATTAAGCGTCCTTTCTTACATAATGAGTCATAACTTCGCGCTTCGCTCCACGTGGGAGCCGATGGCAACAGTAGTCTCTGTTGGGGTTATAAAAATGCAACTTACTATATTATTCGCGTAGACTCTGTACTATGAAAGGCTAGTGTTTGTTGTAGTCAAAGTTTATTGAGTTCTGATGATAGAATTTTGGGTGAGAACGCCGGGATTAGGCGCAAAATGCCACATTCGCAAAATACCAGACCAGATTAAGATGAACCAGTGTTTTTAAAAAAAACTTGCATACCTACTCTAGGTCGACGTTGAATTACAACATCGTGAGGAAACCCGAAGGCCCTGGAACTGATAAGTTGTACTTACCTACTGCTGCTGAACTACAATAATATAGAATCCAAAAATGGCTTAAGCTTCTTTTTCGACTGACTCAAGTGTAATCTCATTTTTACTGGCAGTATCTTTTATTAGATCCACTTTGATCCAATTTTGAGAATTGATTAAAATATTGTCTCTTTATTTGTTTTCGATTTAGCCACTACACCGTGGTACAGAGGCAAATTCGTCTGGGTCGCTAGACGCTGAGTCATCTTAGATTCGCCAGACGCAAAAAGCACGCGAAAACTGAACAAATTTAATTTTGCAACTGGTTTTACTGATACTCAGACACTTTAAGCTTCAGTTTAAGTCATTAAGGTGTTTCCGAGCGGCAAACTTATGTTGGTGTAGGTTGGTTCTTTGATGAGTTTCGGGTTATGGTTTGGAGGGCATTTCGAGTAATTTTCGGTAAGAGAACTCATCAATTTTGTAGTCGTTAAATATTTTTTGTGCGTCTATTAGAGCTATGCGGTCGTTCTTTGATTTTTATTTCGTTTTTGAATGGAACTAATTTTATAGTAAGTCTAATTTCAACCCACTTTTACTAGAAATCTCACACGACATGAGATTGTTGGATAGATTAAAAAGTTTAGCGCATTTAATGGGATTGTGTAATTTAGTTTTTAAATTGAAAACATGTATTTCTCTCTTTGTCTATTGTACTAATATATTGTTTTCTTGTAGCTTAGAGTATTCCTTTAGGCATTTTTTTATTGATAATAAAAAGAAAAGCTTAAGAAGATGCTAATACTTAAATACTTTCACACCATCATTTACAACCGTATTACTATTCTGTAAAACACTTTGCAAGTAATTCTAAATTTCTTATCACTTCACTTCCAGATGGTATTCTTCGTTTTTAAGCGTGTACAGAATGAGGTGGGCTCTATAATGTGAGAAAATACCTATAGCTCAACAGTGATAAGCTAAATTTATGGTACGGCAATGGGAATTTAGGAACCTTTTTTAATTAACAGGATATGGTTATTCATAAACACCATTTTCAATAGTTTATACCATAAATTCCCAATTTTGTTCAAATATATTATATTAGTATTTTAGTTCTGTTATATCTATTAAATACCTAATCCACCCACCCGCACACCTATTTCAATCTGACTGTAACTCACAAACTACGGAGCGGTCTGTCTCATCTCGGTACCTATAAAAAACATACAAATCATAATTGACATATCTAGCGCACTGTGACAGATGAAAATGGGTGGGACAAGCTAGATCTCTGTCGTCGCGATGATCTATAGATCATCTATGGCTGGAGAGTGCGATGTTTGCATGGCTGAGTATGATGCGGACTACGGCATTTAAATTTTTGAATGATGTGCAGATCAGGTCGAATTAAATCAAAATAATTTATCAGCATAAATTAGATATTACAAACCATGCAAAATTGTTATAAATAAAAGTATAATTATGGTCAGTAGATATTCTATCTAATTAATATTATACATTATTAAGTTGTTGGTTTGTCATATTTTCATTCAATAGCGGAGCAACAAATCTATGTATTTTTGGCATAGACCGGAAAGTGAAAACGAAACGTAGAAGATTTGGCGCGCAAAACTGTTTTGTTATAATATACACAAAATGTAACTTTAATACTTTGGATTCATAAAACTGAACCAATTTCATTAGGAGAGCAAACCAGAAATCTTAAGAAACATAATCTGCATACATTCCTAAAATATTTGAAGCAATATTACAAGGACTCAATAATTTTAAACAATCGACTAGATATCCAATATCTGACCAGCCTATATATTGACTCAGGTGGTTGTGAGTGTCAGGTTTGAGTCCCAACCGGCACCAACAATTTTATGCATGAACACGATTGCTGGTTACGGAACTTTCGAAGTAAGAAGTACGTTTATCAGCAGAACAGGTACTGACTATAGTTAAGTATTGTATAACCGTGTTTAATGTGTCTCAATTATTTTTAATACCACATCCACTGTTTAAGATTTTAAAGATAATTGGTATTAACCTCGGTAGTATCGCGTAATATGAAGTATGACTACACTGCACGCACGTACCCGAGGTATGTAGGTCATGCCAATGTCACTGACGGTGTTAAATTCTCGTATTTGACCCATGACCTAGGCAAACTGGATTGTTATTGTCATATTAAATGTCATATCTTGCATTTTAATGCTCTAAAGTATCTATTGTTGCATATAAAATGTCGTATCTTTTGAAGGAAAATGCCATGAAGAGACATCCAGTGTTTGATCTTGATCCAGTAACGATTCGGTGCCGCTGGATTCGAAAACGGATCAAACACTGGATTAAGGTGAATCAGGTATAATATCAACGGTGAGATTCAAAAAAGATAGAAAGAAAGAATTAACAAGTTTATTACTTAAGCTACATTTGTGTTTGGTAAAATTAAGTTGCGTTGCGTGTGATTTAAAGAAGGAAGATTGATAATAGATTTTGCTTTTACAAGATTTGTACGGCGTAGTTTATAAAATGTTTCTCATCTCAAAGTCTACAATACAATATTTTAAACATTTTATCAAGCATATTAAATGTAATGTGATCGGTTTTTTAGATGTTATTCCTACTGTTACACAACAATGTTACATTGTATGGACATGGTATGTAACAAACTTTAATTTGTAACATAGTCTGTATGCACCTTAAGATGGACTCGTATGAGTTCAAAGTCTCATAATAAACCACGTTGTCAATTAAACGTAGACACGCTACTACAAAATAAAAGCAGGCAAGAGACTGCTCTTAACTACGTTTACTGTTATTGACTAGCATACACGACAGTGTAGTTTTCAGATGGAAAATTTCCATGGGAATTTCCCCCCACCTTGTGGCAATGGGTCCCTTGTACTAATACAATTAAAGCGCAGATACCGTTTTTCCTGCTCCTGTGGAAATTATAAAATTGTTTTTATAATTCCCGTGGGAATTTTCATTTCTTTTCAGAAACATTCTCGGTCGTTGTCAAAACAACTCACTGAAGTTCCATCGTAATTGGATGAAAACGAATAAATATACATATATTTTATTTATTAGATTTATTATCATCTTATAAGTTTTTATCTAAATATCATCTTTTGGACGCAATAATATTCACCGCGGTTTAATTACGAGTCACTACATAGTAATTAATTGCCTATTGCCTTCGATTTGAATCTCTATCGCCCATTAATCGTAAGGCCACGTCCACATTCATCACGCTGTGAAAGTGAAAACTCCGTAAGGGCATGTACACACTATTGTTTGTTGCTGGACACGATTACGGGACATTATATTTTTGGATATTTTTTCAATTATGTCGATATTAAAAATCACTTAAGTACAGAAAGTATCCCTTTCACCGGAAAAAAATAACATATAATTGGGACATTTTGCGAAACAATATCGGTTTTAAACAAAGATTTAACGAGCTTGTAAAGTTTGTCTTGCTGAATTCGAATTTTAACGGGATTTTATACAAAAAGGGCACTTGTTTAAAGATATTTAAAGATATAAAATATGTTTTCTCACAAAATGCTAAATATTTATTATTAAATTAATACACTCATGCCTTCTTCCCAACCCAAGTGGCTGGGCAGTGGTTTTTCATTTCTGGGAGTACCAATTTTTCACCAGTTTATTATTAAACCCCTAAACGTGAAAGGCTGTGAACCCATCGCTGGATCGGAGAGCCTGAGGGTTTTCCTTCACCTTCTATAAATCTATGCGATATAATAAATAAATAGGTAAGTACCTAAGTTTTTTTAAACCCATTGGTACATTTCGGTGGGTAATTTTTGATATGTATGTACGGGACTGTCCCGTTGTAAACATAGCGGGACCACCTTGCTTGAACTAGATACATACATTGACGCGAGCTAGATGATGTATGGAGCTTACTGCCAGGTGGTCTGACGCCATATCCACTATAAGCTATGGGTTCGGTCGGATATGGAAACTGACAGGTTTTGACTGTCTGTCAGTTAAGGACAGCTATTGTCATAGTATGTGAGAGGGATTGATCTATTTTCTTAACCGGTGAAACGAAATATTTTGAATGTCAATCTACACTTTAATATTATAAATAGGAAAGATTTGTGTTTTTGTATGTTTGTTACGAATAAACTCAAAAACTTCTGAACCGATTGTAGAAATTCTTTCACTAATAGAAAGCTGCAATATCCCTGAGTAACATAGGCTTTATTTCATTCCCGTTTTCCCACGGAACGAGAATTACGCGGTCGAAACCGCGCAGAACCGCTAGTGTTCTATACGAGAAGGATGGTAATGTTCTACGGGTATACACACTCGTAATGATGTACCTATGTTAGATTGTGACGAGTCTACTTTATGGCCTAGTCTGTAGCCTAAACAGTTTGACGGTTTTTATTATTTTTGTCACTACATTCGTCTTCATGTCCGAAGTGTCATTGGCTATATTTTTTAAAAGACTAAGTATGTATTCAATACTTTAAGAAAGAAACAAAAAAAAAAGAAAGAAAATGTAGACGCAATATACTTTTTTCTTAATGTATTTTTAAAATTATTCGTAAGATTTTTGCGACAGGTAGCCTAAAGGTCAAACTTTTAACCAAAGATGTTTAAAGAAACAGTTTCCTTCAAGAGAATGATTTTCTTGCAACCTCTTTGCATCGATGTTTGATTTTTCAAGTACTATTAAGACACAATATATCTAATTCTCTATTTCTAGGCAATCAAAGTCTCACCTACACCTACAGTACAATCACCAACTCAAATAAGTTTTTGACACCACCAAAAAAAACTTTGACAAGGCGTGGGCAAGCCGTGTTGCACTTACGGAGTGCATCAAACGCATATACACTTTAGTTATTAACTCCAGGTTTAGCGGTGCGTGGGAATGTGCTTTTACTGCATTTTAATTGCTCAAGTGTTTTCGTTTCTGTCTCCAAATTGGTTCCATGAGAAAGTCTTCGTAATTGGAGGTTTGGAGAGTAATCTTTGAGGTTCATAGGGTCAAAGTTTTGTTAATGACCTATGGTACCTTTTTTGACTATTCTCGGTAGGACTAAGAAGAGTAAAGAAGGAGATTTATGGTGCGAATGTTCAAGGATGCAAGGAAAGAGGACGCCCCAGAAGGACATTCTTGGATCAAATAAGTGACGTCCATCAAAAAGCTGGGGTCCGGAGTGCGAAGAATAAAAGAGCGTGCATGGAAAGGAAGCGAAAGAAGTATGCAGAGATCGAGCAAAGTGGCGATCCATCGTCTCTGCCTACCCCTATGGTTCAATGGCGTGAGCTTTATGTATGTATGTATGGTAGGATTATCAGACAAGAAAAAACTTCCATACGACAAACGAACGAACGAACTTCCATTTGAAGCAAAAAAACACTGCATGGAACTGTAGTAAATTAAAGGCAATAACAGTCATATACATACCATTACATATGCCGATGGGAACACAATTCGAGAATAGAAAGGAAGACTTATAAACAAAACAGTCTGAGAACGGTGAGAACCATATCTCATCATTAGAACCCATTCTAAGGACGTGTTACATTTGCAAATTAGCATTTAAAGGCCATCGCCATTTACAGAGCAACAGTTTTCATTTATAAACACTGGAGCAGGTGAAAGTGCAAATTACGGGCTAGCTGGCGTAATGTCCGATATAATTCTCGGTTTTAGAACGATAACCGTAACTTTGGCAGGAGTTTCGTTCGTGACTAACTTTTAGCAGTTCATAAGCGATCTTCAACTGTTACTGCGGTCTCTCGAATGAAAGTCGCGGTAATTAAACCTTAGTCTAGGGTTCAGACTTATACTTTACAATGGGTTTAATGAGTTACTCAGAGTTTTAACTAACCAAAAGGTTTTGACATGGCAATTACTTCCATTGTACATCAACACAACGAAAACTAAGACCCACAATTAACCTGCCTTGCGAAACAATTCGTAGGTGGTGATATAAGGCCACTGGGCGGTCAACAATTCACTGCCACTACAAGCACTCAGAAATTGCAGGGTTACCAGAGCATCGTAGTAAAAGAAACTCAAGATAGGTTTATCTGAAGGAGTTTTTTGATCACAAATTTTTTAAGCATTTTTAGGTTGTAATCTCTAAAGTCGTACTCTCTGTTGGATAAATAAATAAATAAATTGTACACAATTCACACACAGTTATTTAGTCCCAAAGTAGGCAGGTACTATGGGTACTAAACAACTGATAATCATACTTAAATAAATATTAAACGACTAGACACGAAGCCAACAGACATGTTCATGCACACAAATGTTGACCCCGAGCGGGGATCGAACCCGCGACCTCCGACTCAGAAGGCCGAGTCACTACCAACTGAGCCAACAGGTCCGTCAAATCCAGTCTTAATGTTTGTTAAGTACCCAAATCGACTAAAACAAGAGGTTCCACCGCTACGCCACCACTATTCTGGAAAGGGAAGATTTTAATCTACAACCCAATCGTGACGACAAATTCGAGCATTTGCACGAATTGTTACGACACTCGGTGATGCGCACACGATAATATCGATTCGGTGTCGATTTGGCGTCGATTTTCGATAGATATGTATAGCCGTCCCATTTGGCGAATAAGGCGCCTTGAGGTCAAAAGGCGCGCTAATTCCGTGACAGAAATGTTAAGATTACCTTCTCGATTTCAAAAGTCGTGTGATTTTAGTGATAGTCGTCGGTGGTGGTA
The DNA here is from genome assembly GCA_963855545.1 of Ethmia dodecea. Classification (NCBI taxonomy): domain Eukaryota; kingdom Metazoa; phylum Arthropoda; class Insecta; order Lepidoptera; family Depressariidae; genus Ethmia; species Ethmia dodecea. Next base: position 2,629,542 of record OY979448.1, read on the forward strand.
GTGGTGTTTTGTTGAGTCTTTTAGATATTTTTTGTTAGTATTTTTTTTAGATATAACAAAAATACTCTCTCACCTAATTTTCAAAGGTTTTGGCTGACCCCTAAAGGTGACGGTGAGTACCAGGGGCCAGTTTTTAAAATAACAATGATTTCTTAAAATAAAATATTCTCTTAAAATTGGTCAGTTTTTTTGGAACTATACGAGTAAAAGTGTTGCATCAAAATATTTTTTGGCACTCAAAAACATTGGTCTCAAATCATCAAAATATTCTCGTAGTCTGTAAAAGTTATCTTCTGCGAAATTTTGAAACGAGAAGCTTTAAACAAAACTAATCCTATATCTCCCCCTAGCTATCTACAATAGACACCATTGTTAGATACCGTATCTCTAACTGACAGTTCCCAACATTTGCATGGACATAATAAACTCGTTGGGAAGGGTGAAATCGATCGTATTTCGCTTTGGTCCAATTAGACAATTGAACCGAGAGACTGAGTTAGAACGCCATTAGGTGGCCACGATTTTGGGTACTACGGAAACTCGTGTGGTTCTCGCCTGTATTCTTACTTTCGAATAAGTCTAGAGGATTTTAGTAAAGTGAAAGGAAGGAGCGTAGACAGGAATATGTGTAACAGTAATTGAGACCGATTTAATATTTTATTATTATCGCGTTTCTGAACTATGTGTTTTTCCGGGATGAAAAGTATCCTACGTCCTATCGTAGGTTACTCGGCGTCGGAATTTACGGGACTGTTCCATCCAGTCGTATGGAATAGATTGAAAAGAGCTGCCCTTGATTTTTTTGCTGTCTCTTCTCGGGGTATTGAGAATTTGGAACCAGCAACTCGTCGGTGGAGATGGGCTGCTGTTTACATATAGCCAATCTTCATGGACGAGTTTAGAGTGCCTTGTTATTACAAACAATATTTTGTTATTACAAACGTCAATAGACGTTTCGAAGTGTATATTCCATACCTAAAGAAATAAATGAGTTTTGAGTTTGAGTTTGAGATCGCTAAGAGCAACATTGCTCATTAAACTTTATTTTATTTTTGTATCACGTTTGTATTGTTTTTGGTGTCAAAAAAGAGTAATTGTTTTTTAAAGTGAATTAGTTAAACGACTATCTGATCGTATTTTCTACTGTTTTTCGAGCTTACAGTGAGTTTCAGTAGTATCTCTGTGGGGCAGGTTCACACGCTAGCGCCAATGAAAATTTACACGGCGCTTCCAAATGTCACATTCTCACTGCGATCCCGATCACGTGTTTACATTGTTTAATTTTGCAGTATAGAACGTCAATGGAACTATTGCACAATTTCAACGATTATTTTGACATAACGGAGTTTTTTCAACCGTTGAAGTTGGTTGTAAAAACGGAAAAAAAGGAGGTTCAACTGTATTATATTAGATTTTTTTTAGCTACCTCCGAACTTTCGACTGTTTTAACCGATTTTGATGATTTTTATTTGAAAGCTGGTGCTTTCCGTGTGGTCCCATTTCAATTTGGTCCAGTTCTGACACTGGCATCCATGAGAAAACCATATAAGTTGAAGTCGGTTTTTTACTGTTTAGAGTTCTATACTTATTTTTATTTAATTGCCGAATTAACACAGCAATTATACAAGAGACTTTTGGTTCTAGATTTACTTCCTTTCAACTTTCAATAGAAGTTTTATCAGTTTTGTGGGAAAATGATAATAAAACACTTCAAGTAACACAATTGGAAGTTCTAATATACACACACCGGCACAATTAGCGGAACAGAAAAAAAAGGGAGTATTTACGCATTTTTGCGTGTTACTGGCCGGCTAAATAAGCTTTTTTTAAATTTGGGTTTTAATTTAAAAATGGAATACTAAGCGACTGCCCTTTTTTTCATTCTTTTGTTTTAATTTTCATTGATTAATTTTTTTCCACCGCTTGTCCGTTTTTAGAAGGTGAATTCCACTTGAAAATCTTTGAATTGCAGTTTTCGAGGCTTTTGAGTTTTTTCGCATATTGATAATCTACGAGCATCTAAGTATGCCTGATTTAACGCCATCAGAAATCATTAGGGCAGATCAAATGAGGAGAAATGGTCAAACCTATAGATCGATTGCCAGAAGCCTTCGTCGATCGTTATCAACGATTCATCGTAGCATCCAACGATACAGATTGACGAATACTCTAGTGAGAAGGAGAGGACAAGGCCGGAAAAGGTGTACTTCAAGGAGGGATGACCGTTTTCTCCAACTTCAAGTCCGACGGAACACGAGACTAACGGCGGTGCAGGCTCGAAATTTACTGGAAGAGGTACGAGCAGTAAGGATGAGTGAGCGGACAGTTCGTAGAAGATTCGAAGAAGTGGGTATAGGCTCGTATGTGCCCGCCAAAGCCCCAAAACTTGAGAGACATCATCGCACAAACCGTCTACACTTTGGTCGTGAACATCGTGATTGGGACTTCGACGACTGGGGACAGGTTCTTTTTACTGATGAATGCAGAGTTATGTTAAATCAAATTGATGGAAGGCAGCGAGTATGGAGACGCAAAGGAGAACGGTATATCCAGTCTAATTTTGAAAATACAGTGGCATATGGCGGCGGTTCAATTATGGTCTGGGGAGGAATATGTTTAGCAGCTCGTACGGAGTTAGTAGTAGTCGATGGCGGGAATCTGAATGCTGATCGGTATATCAGGGAGATTTTAGAAGAACATGTTGTGCCATTTGCCCCCTTTATTGGTAACAACTTCATTCTAATGCAGGATAATGCTCGGGCTCACAGTGCTCGCACAGTACAGACATACCTAAACCATGTTGGTATAACGGTGATGGAGTGGCCAGCACGGTCCCCCGATATGAACCCTATAGAACACGTCTGGGACTTGCTAAAGAGGAGTGTAAAGTCAAGAATGCCACCTCCCAATAATCTCAACGAGTTGCGAAACGCATTAGTTGAAGAATGGCAGAGGTTGCCCCAAGAAACCATTGATAACATCATCCGCAGCATGCCCAGACGGATGGAAACCCTCATCAGAGCACGAGGAGGAAACACTCGATATTGAACAGTCATTGAAATTGATGTTAACCTTTGGAAAATTTTGAATTTTCTGCTGTTTCTCTATAATTAAAAAATCGAAGAAAAATGTATTTTGTTTAATTTAATTTTTATTTTTATTAAACTTTAAGTATGGTGTTACAAATGAATGTCAAAACACGTTAATTTAATTGTTGTTTCATTTTAAATAATATCTTGTTTAAAAATTACATTCATTGTTCTAAATTCCCTCTTTTTTCTCCTTTTTTTTTCTGTTCCGCTAATTGTGCCGGTGTGTGTATATGTATGTGTGGAAAGGCATTTTGCTTAAAAAATTTCTTATTTGCAAATGTAATCCTACCCTTACGGAAAATATGGAAATCAAAGTAAAAAATGCAGTTAGAATATAAACCGACAGTATACAGTATATCAAATGTATGCGTGTCTGTCTGTTTCTATCTCCCTAATGAGCGGCGTGGAGCGGAACTCCAGATACGAGCTTAGATATAACCTAACTATGTTACGTAAGGGGCTGGCAGACAAGAGAGAATGTTATTCACTTCCTGTAGCAAACAATATTTCAAATTTAGAGACGTAAGATTATCTAATTAAACTGAGTTTTTAAAATAAGGAAATATTTTTGGAAATTAAATTAACTAAGTAACTAGAGTTTATTTTTGCCTGACTGCACCAAAATGTTTATTAAAAATATACTTGTCTGATTTTGGCAGAAATCATCTAGCGATGCATTACCTGTGAACAAAAAAACAATTATTAATGATTTATTTCAAATATTTTATAAGGTACATACACTACAATATACTATCTAGGTAGGTACTTGAAACTCAAAAAGTAAAAGAACGCCTAAGATCAGACGATCTCAAATCATTTTTCTGTTACGCGTTAAAAGTTATAATGTATTGTACAAAACGACAATCTAGACAACCCATACCATATTTCTATCAATGTGACTTCGAAAATTATAATAATCCTAAATACTTATTATGAATGCGAAAGTTACTTTGTTTGTTTGTTTGTTACAGTTTCACGGCTAAACCACTAAACCGATTTATAAAATTCCTTCACTAATGGAAAGCTTCATTACCTGGAAGTAACAGGCTCTATTTTATGCCCGTATTCCCAAGGGAACGGGAACTATGCGAATGAAAGGGCGGGGCGCTGCTAGTAATTGCTATAAAATTATAATCGACGGCGTAACATCGATTCTGGTAAGCGCATTATCGATATATCGTAACGCCTATTCTTAACCTCGGTTCCGTACATCACCCTCGGACCCCCGGGAGCGCTTCCCGCCTTTCCCGTGTCCCGTACGACCCGTATAGCGATATCATTACTTCACTTCCTGCTTTTTGTATCGTAAATACAGGGGTACGTATTAAAATGCCGAAGTGAATAAAACCGAATTTTACAAGACCTATAGACGAAAGACGGAAAATTAAAAGGCCGACTGGTTGTTTGCCTGTACGTATAAAATCACAAAAGGACATTTTACCTAAAAGACTGTATCCCGAAGCTTAAAAACCCGAAGGTTACCTATACGCTCTGTACCCCTACCTAAGATACCCTTACTTGATATAGATTTAACGAAGTAGTGGGTTCGATTCTGCATTACAGCGCCTAAACTTATTTTAGTTTAGTCCTGTCATTTTCTTTCTCATAGAGAAGAAAAGAGACGAGTGATATTTAGTCCTGTCAAATTAAAATTAGTCCTGTCAACTAAGGCATTTCATAACGTGTTTAGTGCATAAGTAAATAAGTCACGACTAAAATACAGCCTCTGACAGGACTAAATTCGGTAGGTTATCTTCTATCCCTTTTCTTTTTTTGAGGTAAAAAAAAAGACAGGAATAAATTAAAATAAGTTTAGTCGCTGTAATGCAGAATCGAACCCAGTAAAAAACTAACTAATAATATAATTTAAAATACGAGAATCTGGTTTTATTTGAGGACTGCAGTATTCTGCCTTAGACAAGTAACCAGGGGCTAATGTTTGGTATTCATTTACATCGAAATGACAGCCAATTTCTATTCTATCAACTCTGGCAAGGAGCTGAATTAACGGCTAATATTAAATCACATGTGTGTAAATGAAGAAGCATTGCTAGCCACCCCATTAATCCTTCCCTGAGAATATTTATAGGAGTAATAAATAATTTAGCAATATTTCTCTCCACACTTTCCATTTTCACATCTGTGCTGTAAGTTCCGAGGATAGTACTCGTACAACTTGTTTTTGCTACTAAATAGGCAAGTTCTGGCTGTGATAGAACTGAGTGTCCAGCGGCTTACCTTTGTCATGTCGTCTTACTGAAGCGGTAGAGTCGAAATGACTTTTAATAAGAGGACTTATAAGCCCCTACATTAAAGAAAAACTTTTGACTTCTGTCCACCTTGTAAACATCCTGCGCTGCGCTTTCCAGTGAGTGGTCTCCACTCGAGAGCCTTTCTGCCACAATAATCATGTAAAAATCCCTAAACTTCTATTTTGAGTTTTTTCAGGATGGTTCTTGAATAAAAAGTAGATTGTAAAGTTTAGCTGGTATAATTCGGAATCCAATTGAAAAATCGTTGAGAATTTCGAAACGTTAGATCAAAAGTGTCCAGTGACTTATGACTACGTTTTTGAAAAACGAACATGTTGCTATAATATAAAAACAATAAACACAAGAACAGTTCAGTAAAAAGCTTACATGAACTTAATTTTTAAAAATCAATGAATTTTATTTTAATTACTAGTTTTAAGTATATTTTAATTGTGTTGATTTTTTTATTTTAGATAGATAAATTATTTTAAGAATTAAAAAGGATTAAAAATGAAAAGTATTTTTTAAACGGTTCTAAACAATCGCCAGTGAGAGCTATGTAAAAATATACGCATACACAATGTACTTTAGTTAATGTTGTTATCCATATTGTGTTATTTTTGGTGTACAATAAAGAGTTATTGTATTGTATACGCTTAGCTACGTCATCGTAGCATGATTCAGATGTGTTAACTCTCTTAGATGGATATATTCCTCCGATCAAAACACACTATTGAATGAACGAAATATCAGAATTAAAATGTCAAAGTCTAAACACGAGGTACTGACAATCTAGCCCAATACGGCGCGGTAGAGAAGTCGCTTGCGCAAGCCAAGTTCGATCCTTGCTGTTTTGTAATGTTATGATGGATGTACATAGACACAGTTAGAATAGAAGTGATTGAAAAGGTACGGAATACATTTGATATGTTGCTGATGTATTATGAGTAAGAAATGCTATTAAGTACTCAACTAAGTTAAATTTCTGAACGAGGCCAATGTTTTTCCACCTCTTTATGGAGCAATAGAGACACGGTAAAAAAATATTCTCATAAATGATTTAAGCACGTGCCACAACAACTGAGTTATTACCCTAACAAAAGTTTTAGTTATTTTACCTTTTGCGATCTGAACGGTAATTAGGGACCTCTTAAATATCTTGTATTCTTTCAATGGTGAATAAAGGCATCTACTACATACCTTATCCCACCTACAGATCTCACCTATAACATGTGTCGAGAAAACACACCGGTTTTTTGTATAATACAAAACTATTATTTTATTTAGTTTATTTTATCAACATAATATATAAGTATTATTATTTACCTTAAGGTTATGTTTCATTAATTATTAACAGAATTTTTATTATTCCGCCAAAATTTCTGCTTAGCCTGATGGTTGACTGGTCGATTATGCCTTTAAAATAAATAAAATACACAATTTAGATAGTTTTCATTGATAAATGTTTACTTAATGGTAGTCTTCTATTTATGAAAGTAACCATTTTACCAGTGTGTTTTTGATGCCTTGCAACAGGTGTAAGTCCATCGTCGCACAGACTTCTGTATCTCATGTCTCCTGTTACTGGGTTTCCCCACGACGCATTCCTTCACCGTGGATCTATGAAATAATGTAGGTACCTATCTAAATTGAAGAAACCCATTGGTCCATTACGATGTGTACTGATCTTTACCAAGAAGTACCGTAAAGCAAGGATAATCTTTTAGTAAGACGAATATTTACAGTTATGGGCCGAAGGATCACGATTAATGCAGTGTTCGTGTTTTGAGCACATGTTTCGGCATTAAAACCGACTTTGATAGCTCTGGTTTAGGATTTGATTAAATCTAGACTATGTCCTAAATGGCCTGCGGTGGTCACTTAATAACGTGCGGAAGGTATTAATGGTTTAATACTGTTATGACACATTTTATAGAATCAGATTTACATTGATCCAGTGCTAGATCCAGTGGTAACCAGATTTTTAGACTAATGTAAGCAGTATGACATTCCATTACAACATTGTATTCCTGTGGGTCAAATACTGGATCAAATATTTGACTTAAAGTTCAGAACACTGAATCCTCATTGCAAGGAAATATAATTAAATTAACATCATTATATTATATTTTTTAACATATGAAAATTATTTATATCTTACTGGCAATTAGGTATATTATGTATGTTTTTCGATTCCATATCGAGTGGTATTTGGCGAATGACATTTAGGCGTAAAAAATTGATCATATTTTGATTGTCACAAAAGTGTTATTAGGTATTCTACATTTACATACATACATACATACAGCTCACGCCTTCTTCCCACAGGGGTAGGCAGAGACGATGGATCGCCACTTTGCCCGATCTTTGCACACTTCCCTCGCTTCCTTCACATTCATAAGCCTTTTCATGCACGCTCTTTTATTCTTTGCACTCTTGACCCCAGCTTTTTGAAGGACGTCACTAATTTGATCCGTGAACGTCCTTCTGGGGCGTCCTCTTCCCTTGTATCCTTCAACATTTGCACCATAAATCTCTTTCGTTACTCTTCTTTCATCCATTCGTTCTAAATGACCAAACCAGCTCAACATGCCCTTTTCTATCCTTGTCATTACATCTTCTTTCAAACCACACTTCTCTCGTATATCCGCATTCCTCACTCTATCACACAATTTTACTCCACACATTTTCCTCAAAGATCTCATTTCCACTGCGTTCACCTTGCTTTCATGCTTCTTCTGCCACACCCAACATTCACTCGCATACATCAGCGTCGGGACCAGAACAGCGTTATGCATAGCCATCCTTGTCTTCTTAGACATGACCTGGCTACTCACAAGTAGGGCATGGAATACCGGAATGATTTTCATACCGGTATTGATACCGGTATTGAAATTTTAATTACCGGTATACCGAAATTTCGGTATTTTTTCGGTATTTTTTAAAATACTGCTGGTTACTGTTTAAATGATCACAAGAACTATGCTATATGTCAGAAACACAAACTATTTATCAACTCCCTAGAAACCACAAAATGAGTTATTAAAGTAAAGGTAATACCTTAAGAATACCAAAGAAAATACGAAAGAAAGTCCAAAAAATATTTACAAATATTGTTTCATTGACACAAATATCACAATCAAATAGGTATTAAAATCACAGTATTAACTCAGGGTGGATGAAATGGCGACTGAATGCCCCTCAAACTAAAGGGAAAAGTATGAAAGGGCATGATAAGATCTGTCGTCATGTATGGATTGGAATATTGGGCCCTTAACAAGGAGGATGAAAGAAGACTGCATGCAGCGGAGATCAGAAAGTTGAGATGGATGTGTAGATTAACCAGAATGGATAAAATTAGGAATAAATACGTAAGAGGAAGTCTGAAAGTAGCACCCGTGATGGAGAAGTTAAGAGATAATCGTCTGTCTTGGTATGAACATATAATGAGGAGGGATGAGAGTAATATTGTAAGGCGAGTGCTTGATATGAATGGGGAAGGCTATAGAAAGACTGGTAGACCAAAGAAAATATGGGTGGATTGTGTAAACAATGTTATGTGCAAGATGGAATTGAATGTAGATATGACGTATGATGTATGATCTAAATGGAAGGAAAAAACATACTGCGCCGACCCCAAATGATGGGAAAAGGGCAAGTAAAGGGTGAAATAGGTATTAAAATCAGTTTTACTCTCTAATGATAAGAAAACTTGTAGTAAACATTTTGAAAATCTCTCTTGATCATAGCCGATATTATGAATACGAACGTATTATTAAAACCAAATAAAATTGAAAATGAAGGTATCGTCGAAAGAAATTATTTTAAAATAAACCAAAATGTAGGCGCAACTCAACGCCATCAATCAGGCAGATCGCGTTTGTTGGAGCATCGAACGAAGGAAACACAACGCGCTCAAACTTGCGTCGTTGAGCAATGATCTTATTTTGTTACATATTATGTAACCTGCGTCTGAAAAGGCCATTTCTGATTCAACGCTTGTGGTATGGGTAAAACATTAGATTAACAACTAAAAGCAATATCATAAAATACCAGCTAGAGCAGAAGTGTATAGCTAGTATAATATGTGCATGCAATGTTTTGCGCAGTTGGTTTTGTAGTGATTTTTTTTCTAAAATCGTGGTTATTCGTGTCATGAAAACTCATCTGCAGTATGAACAACACTATGAACCATAGAAATCGAGGGTTCTGCATGGTCTTTGCAAAAAAAGAGCACTTTTTTCCAAAAACCGAAATAACGGTATTTCATCCTTAAATACCGGTATCAAAATACCGAAAAATTGACCGGTATACCGGTATTTCGATATACCGGTATACCGGTATCCATGCCCTACTCACAAGGCTATTCAGGGCCCCATTCACTCCATTTCCTTTCAATACTCTTCTTTCGATATCTTTCTCAAACTTGCCATCCCTTGTAAACACGCTACCTAAATACACGAACTCTTTCACTTGCTCAACTTTCTCACCATCAATCTTTATATCACACTCTGTCATACACTCTTCTCTTTCAAAAATCATCACTTTCGTTTTTGCAACATTCACTTTCATGCCCTTCTTTTCAAATGCTGCATTCATTATATCCACCATCTTTTGCAACTCTACATTTAAGTATACCTAATTACACAAGAAGAAGGATAATGTTTATATCTTTTCCGTGTCTTAGATATTTAGTTAATTTCATAAAATAATGTACTTATCACCACATGTACCGACTTTTCCAAAACCATTTCCAAGTATATTTAACCGTACAGTTACTTTTAACTACAGATCAAACTTCACTCGAAGTCGAAGGGCCAGTCGAACTGTAACGGTTTAGTGAATTTAAGTTTCACCCAATAAAGTTAATGGTAAGCTTTTTGAACTTGAGACACACGTGCGGGAAGAATAGACACTCATACACTATAATACTATTTTGTAATTGATATTACCTTCGAATATTACTAACCGCAACTGCATGTGTCACTCGAGTCTGTAATTTAGGTTGAGTCAAAAAGTCAAAAAGCATTTTTTATTTTTTTTTATTTTATTTATTTATTTAAATAAATTTATAATATGCAGTGGTGTTACTTAATATTAACCTCACCAAACTTTTACGTTTGATGGCGAGAAGCGCTCTTTTACATAACAGTGAACCACCTTATTATGTACTTTTTTTTTTATAACAGCGAAAGTAAGCTGGACTTGATTATAATATAATATGGGTGCATAAAAATAATTGCATGATTATAAATAAATTATAAATTATCTACTACTTATCTATAGGTTACCTACTATTTGTAATCTTGAATAATGTTTTTAATTTTGTATTAAGTGTTCTTGTTTTTTTAATTTTGTATTTATTTTCTGTAGACCAGGTACGAAATGTACACTTAGAAACGTCAAAAGGTTGTGTCACGTCGTCAAACGTCAATTGAGGTTGAGGGAACAACTTATTACAATTGATAAGTTGTTGATTATATGTATTAGTATTATAAACAACATCTTTATAGGTATATTTGGCTTATATGTTATTCTGATGTATAACCTGCATTACTGTAAAAAATTTGAAAAATAATGATTAAAACCACAAACTTAAAACATTGAAAGCATTATCCTTCTTGTGCAGTCGTAAAATATGTGACGATTCTGAGATAAAAACATAGCCAACGACTTATCGCACTTCGAAATCCGTCAAAACAACTAGGCTACAGGTGGTCCCAATGAAATATGCTAACAAAACATTACCCTACTTCTTCTGTAGTTGGGTAAAAAGCAGTTATTCGTGAACCTACCTTACCGTGTGTATGAAACCCTCGCTTTTCACCAATTACAGCCTTTAAGCAAATTTATTTTGGTCCAAATTTATTGGTTTTGCTCGTTTTGGCGTGGACACGGCCAGGCCAACGGCCTGGGCTGAATAACGGGCAGGTTTGACCATATGCTATGTGCATTCACAGATTTGATAATCTGTGGTCGCGGCGAAGATTTATTCCTGGGTTTTGTGGACATTAAATAAGTGGTCGTATTGATACTGGATGTTTTATAATTTTGAGTGTAACAGTATCCGCAACTTTGCTCATTGTGGATCCGAGTTTTAGAAAATATTTATAAAGGTTATTCTGGTGCATTACTGTTAAGTTACCTCAAAATCCGTTCAGTAGTTTTTAGATAAAGGAGTAACAAACATCCTTTTGAGTTTATTATAACATTAGTAAATTTATTCGATAATGTCAGCTACCCTATGGGTCTCTGTTAAAATACCAATCGACTCCAACAAAATTTATGAATGAACAGTAAATAGAGACAGTTGCCCACTGGTTCCCAATCACAGCGGCTAAATTTATGGCTAGATCAATACAAGTTAGCACTAAGTACCATAAAACTGAACAGGTTGGCGGTTCGTTCATAGTTTGCCGTGTACTTGTTGCTTGTCAAACAGTATAAAATACTGTGTCTTTAGCTGTGGGAGTACCGCTTGAAATCAACTGATTTCGAACTTTAATAAGTCACTCAGAATTGGGTACATGTTGGAACAGCAGCTAAGTAGAGTGTATCCAATTTAAATAATTCATTAAAAATTATATCTCAAAAAACCTCGAAAAGTGCAGGGATTCGATTTTCGTTTTAAGATTTTAAATTAATAAACCGATTTAAAACCCGCAGGTCCCAGAATAAATTCTGAGACATATGTAAACAAACCCGGTCCGGCGATGGGCTCACCACCTATCAAGTTTAGGGGTCGAAAATTCTCGTGAAAAGTGGGTAAATACAGTAATAGAATACCTCTGCCTACCCCCTCGGGGATAAAAGGCGTGAGAATTTTTTAATTTTTTTTTAAAGTAAAAGGGATGACAGCAGCGTAGTATTTCTGTACATATTTCATAAGTACTAAATTTGCGTTTTGACTGATGAGAAAAAGTGTTCTTTATTTTTTATTTTCTCGGTGAAGGAAAACGTCGTAACCGTAAAGTGGTTTTGATTTTTGAGACATGACGTGTAAACGCAACTAGGTCAGATGATGGATTTTTAGGATTTCAGGGATAAAATACATCAGTGATGTCGCTGGGATGGAAGATGTAATCATTTTATTTAACAATACATCGGTAATGGAAGGCAAATTTTAAATAATAAATGGATTTTAACAATGGTTTGAAGTCACTGTAGCGACACTACATGGAACGCGCCAATAGAAGGCCGAGTTACATAGAACGCGCCAATAGACGGCCGAGTTCTAAACCGCGCTATCGGAGTTTTCTAATGAGTTTGTATAAATACCTACAACTGTCCAACATCAACCGTTGGACCGCGGTCCCCAGGCACGATCACCTCGCCTGGCGGAAGATCTTCCTTTTCACGATGGAGGAGTATTCCACCTCCGCTCCTCCATACTGGTGACCCTCGACACCTGGACATCAGCGCAACCTTCTGGAACACCTGGACTTCAGAAGCATCATCGCATCGCCATCACACATCACTCCCACAACAACCTTCACTCAAGGTCAGCAGCAGCAGTCGCACAGCAAGCCAGACTCCGCCCAATCAGGTCCATACGCAGCCGACGCACCGTGCTACCTGGTCCTGCAGGCTCATCACTCACAGCGACAGCACTCGGCCCACGCACAGTTCACCGCAGCCCACGTCCGGATCTACAGTGGCTGGTCACCCTCGCCAGCGTGGCGGTCTCTGCACACTGTACTACGGGCACTTCAACAGTCGCAGCAACCCGCTCAGTCTCGACTCACCGCAGACTTGGAGCAGCACTGGCACTTGCAAGCTATCTATGAAACAACGACGCAGCACAAGAAATCGAATCGACCTCCGGTCTTGGAGGGGGAGTGATGTAGCGACACTACATGGAACGCGCCAATAGAAGGCCGAGTTACATAGAACGCGGCCGAGTTCTAAACCGCGCTATCGGAGTTTTCTAATGAGTTTGTATAAATACAACTGTCCAACATCAACCGTTGGACCGCGGTCCCCAGGCACGATCACCTCGCCTGGCGGAAGATCTTCCTTTTCACGATGGAGGAGTATTCCACCTCCGCTCCTCTATATCACTTTTCATCATAACACGACATGTGATTAAAAGAACATAAGGTAATGCACCAATATATCGTTGCTTCATCCCTCGCTTGACCCAAAACATAAATAATTAACAAATAATTTGCATAATTTTATGCGCTTGCGACTCTGTTGTTACTCAGTCGTAAAATTATCGTTACGTTGAAATTAATTGTTATGTAACCCGTTTGTGAATAGTAGGTACGAGACTTTCTCAGAAATCTTTATGGCATTGATTGCAGTTTATTTTTTTTTCCAAAAGGGCTGTGGAGAAGCAAAGTCTTTGTCCCGTAGATCGCAGCGGGCATTGATGCGACTTTGATTTCAGCGCAAGAACTAACTTCACATAAGTATAATAATGTAGGCTCCCGCCTTTATCCCCGAGTTGTCGGTCGAGGTATTCAATTTCTGGATATACCTACCCACTTTTCAACAGTACATCTGAAAGCTTAAAACACTGTGTTTTCTTGCAAATAAAATTATTATTATTATTATCTTTTGAACCCTTAAATGGGACAGGTAGTGACCTTAGCACACTACGGTCGCTGTAACATATGCCACAGAATACAGTTGTCACTATTTAGTAACAGAATCAAGTTTGGGACCTGCTGTATTCCTTACAATATTCCTTTACTGTCGAGCTAGTGATATATATTTACCTAAGTACTGCGTGCGTCTATCACCAGGCTTTAATTCATGAACCGTGATAGTTAGACATTTGAAATTTTCACAGATGATGTATTTTTGTTGCCGCTACACCAACAAATATTAAAAAACAAAATAAAATAAATATTTAAAAGGGCTCCCATACAAAAAACGTGATTTTTTTGTTGTTTTTATAGAACGGTTCCGTACGAACCCTTCGTGCTTTTTAGAAACTCGTTGGTACATGCCCAGGATTCGAACCCTAGCCTCACGCTTAAGAGGCAGACTCTCTATTATAATAATATTAAATTATCGAAGAATATTATTATAAATACACATAAAATTCCCAGACACGAAATTAATAACCATGTCCATTTAAACAAATGTTGGCCCCGGGCGGGAGTCGAACCGGTGACCTCTGACTCAGAAGGCAGGGTCATTACCATCTGAGCCAACTTGCCCGTCAAAACAGTAGGAACAGGTTTATTTTTCAAGATGCCAGCATTTAGGAATGTGTTTAAATAGTTGAGGAGAACAGCCGTCGATAGAAATTCCTTAAATTTATATCAGGATACCTTTTACTCGACTGCAATAAAAGGAGGGTAATGTTTTTCTGGTCTATGTATGTAGGTATGCGAGTATATTTACTTGGGGCAAATAAAATACATATAATATGATAAAATTTCATATGATCATTAATTTCTATGCCAAATCCAAAGGCTAGAAAACACGAAACGAACTTTCTTACAAAACGTTTACGATCGTTAAATTTGTAATTCATTCATCGAACGATTCATTTTATGACCCAACAATCCGAAGCGACGATTTTCTACAGTTTCTACTATTATTCATGTGAAAAGAAACGCTGGTTTGATTGCCATCGATTAAACGTTGAAAATTTTGTAAATTAAAATTTGTACGTCACAGAAAATGGGTTCTTGGCTGCATAGAAACAGTTCTTTTAAATAGACTAATAATATTTAAGAATAATAAAACTTTAAAATACACCTAATATGAAAATGTACATTTATATGAACATGAACACGAAGGATTTATGAATACGAATACTTATTAGTACCCCAGTGCCAGAGAATATTGACTAAACCCATTGATGATGACAATGTCAAAACAGACCTATAAAAAATCTTGTTTGTGAAATTGATCCCTAATCTTACCTTCATTGCACATTAGGTTCATAATATTTATAGTCATACTAACGTTAAAGTCAAATCAGTTATTACAACTTCGAGTCCCGTTAAACATATAATTTTCGTCAAAAAGTGATCGAGTGACACATTATAATTTGTTATATGTATTAAAATGCAAAACAGTAGGCCGAACTGATAATTTTGAGAGCACATTATTATGTATTAATTTATTTTATTATAGACTGAGCAGATATTTATGTGATTGGAGCCTTTGACGTCGAAAATGGAGAGCAGGGCAAATCAAATTTGTGTGTTGCTTGTGTGTCAATGTTTTAAGCTTTTTCGATCAAATCGATTCGCAGCATCGAGAAAGTTTTATGAAGATGCTATTAGAAGAATTACAACAAAAACCGGAAAACATCGATTCAAATTCGGCAGTTAACATGAAATACGGGTATCGATATCAAAGATACAAAGAAGATGTTATACGGCTGTCGACGTTGAGCGACCTCAAAGTAGATTGCAGGACCAGCTCAATAAATAAATAAATACAAGCTCAATTTGTCTAAGTAGCTATAGCCAGTACTATAGATACTGAATCACTGATTAACATTATATTTCAACATCCAGATCAAACACAAAGTTGTTGGAACTAAGTAAAATTTTAATCTACAACCTCTAACCCGGGAGCCTGGGTTACTTTTAACTAAGTAAATAGACAAAAATGGTTCCTTATGACATGGTTTGACAAAACAAGAGATAAACACCGGCGAAAAGGGCTTATACAAGCAATTAAGTTCGTGCAACATTAAAATAAAAAAGTAATGTGAACCAAACAACATTTTTAAAAGGATCTTACGTAAACAGCTTATAGGATTACGATGATCGAGTTAATTGAAGAAAGTTAAAGCTTCTACAGTCGATTGGATTGCGATATTAATGTTAAAATGAACGAACAGGCTCGCACGCGACCTTCCAGAAAAATGGCGTAATAGCTGTTACGAATCGATTACTACTAAATGCCGCAAAGAAAGTAGCATTTTGTTGCACTGTTTAACATAAAAATAACAATGTGTTTGAAGGTTGGATTATATAGGCATAGTTTTTTATGCATTGTACTTTTTAATGAATAATAATAATAAATAATATAATCTCACGCCTTTCATCCCCGAGGGGGTAGGCAGAGGTATTCCATTACTGGATATACCCACATTTCACGAGATACATTGGACCCCTAAACGTGATAGGTGGTGAGCCCATCGCCGGACCGGGTCTATTTACACATGCCTCAGAATTAATTCTGAGATCTGCGGGTTTCCTCACGATGTTTTTCCTTCACCGTCGAGCTCGTGATAAATATGTACGTAAGTTTTGAAAAACTCATTGGTACATGCCAGGATTCGAACCCGAGCCTCACTGATTTTCGGCCGGCTCTTTAACCGTCCGGGCTATCACTTTAATTAATATTTTTAATGAATCTTCTTGCCAACTCGCATACACATCTTATCAAAAATCATATACATTTTGTTATTGTAAGAAAAAATTCTTATTTTTTTTTAGACCTGTAAAATATTAAAGAGAAGATAGGATGGGTTAATGATTGTAGCAGTTTTGATTTTTGTTCATAGATTTTCCGCTTTGTATACCTACATTTACAAAAATCTTTCTTAGTGAATGCAAGCTTCGTATAGTCTACTATCTTTACATTCCAAATATCAGCAAGTGAGACTGTCTGAAGCTAAATCTGTCAGTCGGTTCCTATTTTCATTTATGTAAATGAGTCTAGCCTTGGAAGTTTATATTTATTCCTCTGTTTTATCAAGGCATTCTGTTTCATCAACGTGGTTCATCCTTCTATTGAAACTACCCCTGACTAACTGTCACCTAGCCCTTTCCCATCAAAGTTCAATTCTTTAATACCAGTGTCCTTATCACCCTCTTTTTGTCGCGTGCCCTCATGACATTTGTCACGTCTGATCCTCAACTTAAAGTCTTTGCCACGATCCTTTTAACAGTTTTTTGCTGTGATAAAACCAGCATGACTTTATGTTAAACGGTTACCAACAAGGGCAAGATAAACAGGATGTTCTTGGAACAAGAATTGAGTTTTGTCATTGGATTTTTCGTGTTGGTTCTGATTGTTTGAAGAAAATCATTAGGGTTTTAAAAAACCAGGGTTTCCAAAATCAGAACAGTTGACATGAGATTTAACATTTCGTCAAATAATGTTAGTTTGATTTTCCATTCAGAAACTGGGGGTACGTTGAAAAGTCAAGGCGATAGAGAGATTTCAGCACTAATTTGTAGAAATTTGTGTCAAAATAGTGAGTGAGTTATGATATGATTTATTTAAATCGCTCTTCGTAGAACAAATTTAAGACGATTTTTAAAATTAGTTCAATTAACTTACTACATGTAAGTATATAGAACGAACAAAAAAATTAAACGATATTGCCATAATTTCAGACCAATTTAAAAAATGTCAAGTCATTGTAATTTTATCAAAATATTATTGCCGATAAAAAAATATACATAATGAAGAGCGCATTCATTTGAAATCAGATAAAACCCAAATGTGTATTTCGGCTAAAAGCGCATTGTGTAAACTTTTAAATGAGCGAAGTTGCTCAAAATTGTCACATTAATGTCAATCGACCTAATTTATAATTTACCATAAAAATTTTCTAATATAGCTTTTATTATTATTTTTAAAAGGCAGCCAATATTTTGTTCAAAGAGTAAACATAAAATAGTAAATGCTCTGAAGGCGTCGAACATAAAATATAGCAGTTAATAAAGTATTTGATTTTGATACTATAAACAAACATTTATAATCAAGCAAAGATTTATTTTTACTAGCTCATTCCTTATTTAGGCTACTGCTATAAAATTTTGCTGTATTATAAAGTCAAATTCGCTTTTATTACTTCTAACAAAAATAATAAAATTTGTGTGTATGTGGGTGTTAAAATACAAAATATTAGAGGTCCGTACTCAAAGGTTTTATTCAAATTAATAAGTTTATTTGATTATCTACCGAAAAATACAAACCAGTTACGGAACTATGTGGCAATGATTTAATTAGAATAATTTTCACTGGATTTTGCAAAATTCAAAATAAACCTAACGCAAAGCATAGTAACGGTCAATGGTTTCAGTAGTTTTCACATATGACAATCTCTTCTTACTCTGGGAGATTTGTACGGTATTACTGTGTCTCAAGAGAAATGCCAAGGCATGGCGTCCCAGATTAGGTATGCCATAGAAACAGAGGCAGACTATTAGCATTTTGGCGGCAGCGATAGTGACTGCCACTAGGCGAGGTCGAGGGCGACGAGGATGAAGAAATGAAAGATGTTGCTCGGGTCGAGAGTCGAGATCGAGTGTGATTGATGATCGGATCTGCCCTTCTTTATTAAGCTCTTTATATTTTTATACCAGTTGTGAACATAACTAAAGAGGGTACATACATTTTAGTAAAAGCTGTAGGTGGGTATCTAAAGCATGTTGTGCAGACGATATCGTCAGGGTAGCGGGGAAGAATGATGAAGACTCAAGATCGCGTGGCGTGCATTGGAGAAGACCTATTTCCACCTGTAATGGCCGAAGAAGAATTTGACCGAATCACGGTGAATGTTCAATGTTCAACCTACACTAATATTTATAAAGAAAAGATTTGTATTTTTGTACTTTTGTATTCATGTGTATGTTTGTAACGAATGAACTCAAAAAGTACTGGACAGATTAAAAAAATTCTTTCTACATTAGAATGCTACAATATCCCCGAGTAACAAAGGCTATAGTTTTTCTATATTCCTACTGAAACAGGAACTACGCGGGTGAAACCGCCCAAAACAGCTATTAATTATAATTTTATTTAGACGTTCGGAACCTAGATACTTAGGTTAAGTTCACTCTTTTACCAATGTTTATATTGTATTTACACGTTTCAGTGCATATGATTTTCGATGTTTTAAGGCATTTGCATACGTGAGTCACTAATGCAACGTTTAAAAATTGGAATTGGAACTGATATCACGTCCATATATGGCTGACACGTCGTGAATTCAAATTGGTTTCAAAGCACTTTATTGTCAGTGATACACGAATATGACGATTCACACATTACACATGTCACAAGAGCACGCGTCATACGACGAATTGTCTAAAGTAGACAAATACTTTCCACAATGCGTCTCCGTTTTTTTCTTCCTTTCTGGTTTGTATACACGTCTTAATCAATCATAACACATTTTATTTTCGATTTAGTACTTTGTCAGTACGCATTACCCATGTCTCATTCATGAAGATCGAATTTAATCTGTAGTAACTGTTGATTTCTCAAAAAACCTACTATTTTGGTAAAACTGAATTAATGACACCCTATATATATCTTTTAATGTTTAATAAAGATATTGTTAAAATAACGAATAGTCTCTTCATAGTATAACTGTTGACACATAGGCGTGACTACACGCTCAATTGTGTGTGATAGTTGTATGTGTCACAGATGCTTACAATGACGATGTTGAAGAAATTTATGAATCTAAAATTGAGCTGATTAAGGACCACACAGCTGGAGAACAACTGGTTATGTATATTTAGAAGGAGGAAGTGGTGAATTGACGATCCGAAACGCCCAATGCGACATAGACATAGTTTACGATGCTAAAGCAAATCAGTAACATAGCCATAAAAACAAAATAAAACTATTTACACAGCTAAAAAATGTAGTAAACCAACAATACGTTGTGCTTTTACACTAAAATAAAGGAAATAAAATAGAAAAAATAACTGCTATATTGAATGAATTTCGCGTTACAAGATTTACCGATCAAATGGCACCAATAATTGAGGATGTAAACAAATCAATGGCATGCTTTTTAATTGTACTACATTTTCAAAGATCTCAATTTAAACCAAGCTGAACAACGTCGTTATCTTTCAAGTTAAACAATCCCAGAAATTAATATAATTCTCCATCGGCAGCCTTATTTAGTCCCAGATTCCGATTCTTAGTTTAGTTACTAGAAACAGGGTTATTAGTCGTGACTGGCTGTGCTCCAATTCCGTAACGTCTGAGATTGCCTTAATTATGTTGTCAACCTTCTACCCCGCTCGGAGCGATGTCACTAGACGTATAATCGTTTTGTCTGTTTTACGTGACTGTCATTTGCGTTTGACATTTGAATTTGACATTTTATTTACATTAGCCTTCTGTAATTCTAGCATTTACATTTTGTTAACATTTTGCCAATCATCATGGACGAGTTTAAAGTGCCTTGTTGAGTTGACTATTGACGATTCGTGTACTCCTTGTACCTACAGAAAATAAATGATTTTTTATTTTGATATTGAATTTAAGTTGAGCTTTTTTTAATCTTTTGAAATTACAATCGATTTTTTTGACTGGGTGTTTGATTAATTGATTTAAAAAAGCATGTCTATCTTAAACTTATCTTTAGTAATAAAAAGTTGTAAGCTTATAAACAACCAGGTGATTAAAATAATACAATTCTGTTATTTATGCTAAATCAATCAGGTTTTTAAATATGTGAAGTCATTAACCTTGGCTTCTGAATTTTAAAGTTACGTATGTTCAACGACACTTATAACTTTATGACTGCCAATGTACGAAAGTAAATATTGTTCAAGAAGCTGTTGTTTAGTGTTGGGTGTTATTCATCACGGACAAATGTTAAAAGTAAAACAAACTTAGTGTTATACGTGTTATACATACTAATTTAACAGAAAAACTGTTTTATCTATAAGAAAAAAAAAATTGGATCGGTATTTTAATTTTGTGTCAGAACTAGGTATAAATTGCGATAAATATTAAAATTGGTTTATGAAAAAAAAATATTCAAAGTTTTTAGAGATTTTTTTATTCATAATAAAAACTAAGAGTTTTATATTGTATACTGCTAGTTTTATTTGCATGTTTTTCCACATCTACACTAATAATAATATAACTATTAACAGTTTTCTACCATTTTGCTTAAAACAAGTTTTTTCATCTTAATTTTTATATTGGTTAAATATCTCCAGGTGGTCAGATTTATTTTTTCTATTTAATTATCCACTAGCTCCACAACAACAACCAACGCATACATGTTTGACAAAATATATCGTAGCAGTGGATATTGATGATGACCAAAACACCTATGTGTCTAACAAGAGATGAAAATAAGAAACACGAAATCGATGAAAAAGCTCCAAATCTGGTGAGAGATAATTCGAATTCTGAATACATTTCGCAAAAGGGTAACGTCCCGCAATGCATACTGATCTGGCCTTTTAGCAAAGCGGATATAAATGAGCCTTTAGGGCATCGACCTCATTAATCAACTTGCATTATGGAGGCACCGGATAATAGTGAGCAATAACGTTATGGGTAATTCAATGGCTTGTGATGTGTCGGTGGCAGAATTAAATATTCTAAGCGAGGTTAAGGTTAGTTTAGGTTTTGTTGAAATTTGATGGTTCACAGAAGGAGTCGATATTAGATGACCTTTTGACGATAGATGATCTAATTGTTATGTATGATATAGGTAGGCACGTACTCAACTGATGAAAGAGACATATTTTGATAAAATCAATCTACTGTTTTTGATGAAAAATTTCGTGCTGGCAAAATCAAATAAGCATCAATGTCAATTTCAGTCATTTTTCTAATATCTTAACGTACAGAAGAGATTAAAATTTCAGAAGATATCTTAATTGCGTATTCATTTCATACATGACTTTCAACTGATTTTCAATGACAACTTCATAAAGTGAAGAAAGAAAATAATACTTTTCTCCACCTAAACGAGGCCATCAACTTCTTTCCATCACACAAACACATCAATAATCAAATTCTTTATTGCCGTAAGACATGCTGTCAGTGAATCTTTGGCTGTCCAAACTGTTTTTTTCTTCAATTCTTCATCGTCCATTTCACAAACTTGATATACTGACGGCTTCGTTACTGGATTGATTGATATTTTTTTGTGCCGTCATTGGTGTCATGTCTTGCTGAGTTTTAATAAAATGATGAGGTTTATAATGTAATGCGAAAGTAAACTTACATTATGCATTTGGCCGAAGATTTGATTCGAAGTCTTGAGATACTTGCATCAAAATGGTAGCTGTTTTTAGTCGTTAAGTAAAACTGTCTATTTATTTCCACATGTACTCAAAAAAAGTACCTATGATGCCTAGGGAACTTCCATGCAAAAATTCAAGTTCCTAAATCTAGTCATGGTTTTCTTTCATACTGAGAAAATACCGGCGTGGCGGGGGATTTTGTTTGGAGGGCCAGTGCAACCTGATGCTCATTAATTTAGACTTGTGTTTGGCCTTATGATGAGGAATACTTATTTAGTTTATTTAACAATCGTAGCGTATATGGTAAGCTTTAAATGGAAGACTTAGCGCCATGTGGTATGAAGCAATTTTCTGCAATTACTTCTAATTACAAAGTTATTAACATGCTGGCAGGGTTATTCAGCTGCCCGTATATGCGCAAAGTAACGGAAACGTGTCCTTATTATAATATTATTTATAATAATAGTGAATGTCACATAAAAGGAGCTCGACTCGGTTTAACATATTTAACATTTATGACTGCATTAGTAAAAAATTGGCATGTATAATGAATTTTAGTCTGGTTGCCATTATAATTTACAGTTTTTAAATAAGCTTTGATTTACGAGTCCGTGAGTATAGTTAGGCAGTAGATCAATGAAATGAACTGTAAAATTGACGTTATTTTCTTGTGACATCCGTGTTAAGGAGGTTTTAGTAACGTTGTTTGCCATAAATTGTCTGTCCAATACCATATTTCTTGTTATTTATTAATCGTCACCAGCCATATTCAAGACTTTATTTACATATAAATTTGTTATTTTGATGCAAAATAGTTTTACTTTGCTATTAATCTAGCGTTACTAATCTATTTCTTTTACTATATAATTTTTATTATCTTCAACAATAAGCATGATCAGTTGTTCTATCTGATATGTATCTATTTATCTTAAAATAACATCAAATACGGCGGAGTAGTTACAAAACAAGAAATGCCTCATCAGAGCTCCCAAAATGATCTCATTAACAATGCATTCCATGTCCAAGAATGTCTTTAGCGGCATCCCTGGACTGTACAGAAGCGTATACGCATGTTTTGTCTCCCATATCTGTTTCGTCATTGTTTGTGTCTCTTTCTTTCATTTTTAAATGCAAGGCGCGTGGACTGAATATTTTTGTTTTACGTTTTGGTACCTTTAAACATTGTTATGAGGAGAGAGTTGTAATAAATTTTATATAAATAGTATAAATATTCTATTTATCCCTGACGGTGGCGGCAGAATTCCATTCTGTTCAATGGATATACACACTTTTAACCTGTATATATTTTTGGATCCCTAAACGTGACAGGTGGTAAGAATCGGGTTGCCGTTACATATGAATCTGCAGATCTCAGAATCAGCTCTGGAATCTGTAGGTTTCCTCACGATGTTGTCCTTTACCGTCGAGATAGCGATAAATAAACTATTATGTCATACAAAGTACGAAATGATCCAAGGGGTAAAGAAAAATTTAACATAGCAGATACCTACAACGTAAACAGGTAACCTCGTATTATAGCATGAGGTAGCATTAAAATATTGATTAACACAAATATGCAAGGCGATTACTTGCTAAATGAAGATTTAGAACATAAGATTATCGTAAATTCTGGGTAAACTTTGTAACTACTTTGAAAGATAATAGCAAACTGAATTGAGTTTCTCATAACCATGGTTCTTACTTAATTACTTCTTAGATATGAACAGCTTTAATAGTTTTTGTATAAGGCTTTTTGATGTGGACAGATTTTTATAACATTGATCTAGATTTTATTTATATTAGAGAACTTGGGTCTTATTGTCTACCTATAATTCTAATCGCAATCGTCTTCATTTTTACGTACGTTGCTTCTTCCGTACATCTGTCCATACAGCCAGAAAAAGAAGAGCAAGCACTGATCGCGTAACAAATGTCAAATAAAGACGATTACGATTACTAATTATAAGAAGACAATAAGGCCCCTGGCAGTTATCTAACACCTGTCAAGGGATTAAACCGCAAACGAGCTAAGACTTGAAAAGTTTGACCAAGCCCCAATCCCCATGACTGTTTGCGACCACATTGGCCTTAACTATGGTAGGGATTTTATAAAAGACGTAAAAGACACACACGCAACCACAGAGAGTGTCATTTGATGTAGTCATTATCTACGGAACTATCCAACTGCTATTATGTGTGCGATACACCTTAAATAAAATTACTCCGTTAGTTATAGATAACTCGACTCGACTAGACACGGTGGCTGTGTTTCCCTTAAAGCACGTACAGTCACGTACACAAAACAAACTGCAACTATAACATAGCGCCACTCGCATAAATGAGTGGAACTATCTGTACCTACTATCGACCCACTTGGAAAATCGTCTAGCGTCTAGTTCACAAGCACAAAAACACACAAAGCTAAACACACGGCACGGAAACGGTAAGCGTCGGCAATTGAAATCGTAATTCTCATGTCCGCACTTTCGAGCCCGCCGGGTCTCGGCCGCGGTTACCTGCGGCTTTCTAAGTGTTTGGTGTATGTTATAGACTTAAAATCAATTCCATACAGGGACATTAAATCTACTCATCAATCAGAGTAGAAGCGGCACAATCAACTCCACAATAATTTTGGTAAATACTAGTACTTAGAGAAAACTTTCGTACTTAGAGAACATTTTCTAAATCTTTGGGTAAAGATATGAGATGTCATGTACTTGTGACTACGTAAAGTATGTACATAATTGCCTTTGCTTTCTAAGTAGCATGATAAAAACACGCGTATAATTGGGGCCTACTAACGAAAGAAAAAAGTCCATGATCTACTACTACAAAACAAGTGCCTCGTAAAAGTATGACACACAAATGCCACGTGAATGTCATTTTCGTGATAGTCAAAATTTCAGTACCTACAAACATACCTATTTTTTTCTGGCACCGCATTTAGCATTTTGCCAATGTCAAGTAATTTAGTTTTCAAGTCTTTATTTTATACTTTCATTTTAGTTAAATGGCTCCGCTTCAGAGACCATGCACAAAAATTCAGTGTCTTCAACACTTTCTGTATCCCTCCCTTGGTTATCAACAGTAAAATTATAGCCCTTTTACTGAAGACTTCATTGTGACTTCTTGAGGCAATCCAAAAATGTCATTCCCTCGCATTTTATCGAATTTACCATTCATTGCACACTTGCCCTTGCCACATAATTTACTAATATCACTAATATGAGACAAAACCCGAAATATACAGCAAAATTAAAATGATACAAAAAGCATGAAGTCCCTCTTCGTATTTCCGCCAAAAAGCCTATGTTTTCGAACTTAAACCACAGACTACATAATATTTTCAGCTGATATAAACGCATCTGTCAGGTTTGGAGCAATCGCGGGATGGTTTACAAGCCGCGAGATGCGGGAATTATGTCTACTCGAGTTATGATAACCGGCTTGAATTTATCAGCGATCTCTGCGCTTAGAAAGTGAACTAGTTTTGCGATATTTTTGTTCCTTTTAAACTCCTTATTATAAGCACTAATATCGTTATTATCAGAAACTTTTTCGTTCCTCTCGTTATTACTAACAGAAAATACCTACTTTGGAATTCTTTAAAAATAGTTATTTTGTGCGTTCGTTAACATAGGAAGAAACTGACCACACAGTTCTCTAGAGTTATTGTGGATGCTCTCTAGAAACTATAAGGATTCTTTGAAGGGTGAAACAAGTTCTTGTAGGTCGTGACGTTAAAACACTCAATGATTTGATGACTAAAATACCAAGTAGATGAAATCAGTCGAGAAAGTTGCGCAGATACGAAACAAAGCAAACAAAAGTAAAGCGAAGCTAAATAAAAAATTTGATTACTTGTTAATTTTACTTTTTTTTATCATGGTAAATATATTAACATGTAAGCTCATCGAATTAATATTTAACCAATAAAGTAGATATTAACGGTACAACTTTGCGAAACCCAAAATCACACACATCGACAAGATAAATGGTCTTTACAACCAGTTGCTACAATGCAAATCGTGACAAGAATTGGTCCTTCGAGCCGGATCGGACAAAACCGTACAAATTCATGTGCATGCTCCATTTACAGAGATTTAGATGTACAATGATAAACGCAACCCTCGGAATCAGGTTTGTTGCCATTCTTGGTCATTTGAGCGGTTTACCAAGGCCAGTCAACAGTAGACGCGGTGGAGGTCGACGGACTACTGATGACATAATGCTATGTGACTCAGGCCCCTAGCTACTGAGTTTTCGCTATGGTTTTGCTGGTCATTTGAATACAAAAGTCTACTGTGTTAGGATAAGGTTGGTAGTGGGTTGACTTACATGTTTATTTTGTTTAGAAAAAGAGTAAGCGGAGTCGTGAGAATTAATCGCGTTGTGTGATTTATCTTTATGGATGCACAGTTTACTCTGTCATTTAACTTTAGTTTTTAGTTACTTCAAGTCAAACACGAACTAAGTCTTTATTTTAAAGCAGGAAAGTCTGAAATTGTACAAAATAAAAATCACGGTTTGTTTTTTATGAACGTATAATTATTTTATCATGAATGCAAAAGACAGGTATTTTTGTGGAGTTTCTACAGACGGTTTTTATTCAACAAAAAGATTCGGAAATATTAAATAACCATAATTAGAAAATTTTATTTATATTTAACAAAAGCCTTAGAGTAAACACAATAGGCATAATAAAAATAAGCTACATTAACTCGTTTAAACAGCGTTTCATATTATTAAGGTATTTACGGTACACTTAAATTTAATGATCGTCGCTTTTAGGAACTAACTTTCGTTCTTAGCTTCAGGCACAAAAAAATATCTACCTTTAATAATGGCCGTTGAGTCTGTATTTTTACTAGATGCTATCTTTTTATTGCCTTATACAGTTATTTGCTGAATAGAAAGTATTTTTGAGAGTGTGGGAAATAAAGGAAAGGATTCAACAATACACCAATAACATGTGTTTGTAACGATCACACTGGTTAAGCAAAGTTGGGCGCGGTCAGTGTCATATCATGAGTGCCTCCGTGTTTCGGGAGGCACGTTAAATTGTTGGTCCCGTTTTTCGTTGTGTTTACGCATAGTGGAAGTCGTTAAGCCATGTCAGATAATCGACACATTACAGAAGAAAAATAAAAAAAAAACATAATTATCAAAACACAATTCGATACATGAGAACCTAATAGTATTCCAAAGAAAATATACATTAATTTACAATAATTACAGATAAAAAATGTCCTCCAAAGAGGAACCATGTGGGACAGTGCCCAGAGGACTGGCCGCATTCCCTCTCTAGATAGCTAAGCTAATCCTTTGACAGAGATAGCTGCCAGCCCTCTGGTCACCTGAAGCCTGGACCAAACGCACTGACAGCTCTTTGAGGAGCTGCCGCGCCACCGGCCCCTACGGTCCCATAGTATTCCAACGTTTATTAGGCAACATACAACAATAATGATGATAGAAAAAACAAAATATGCGCCAAAAGGACTGTGCACTGTGCAGCCATTATTGAAATTCTTAAGAATAAATGGACTGTGCTTTATGGCTAGAGTAAATATTTTAAAAAGGCTTCTTTGGAAAATTTCACACCATATTATTATTCACTGTGTACCCATCTCATATTGTAGAGAAGCCTACACAAGACACTGATTCTACACAACCGGTCGTAACTCCACACCAATAGTGATGTACCACATGTCCGCATTAATATCGATATTTTACGGAATATAAACCAACGCCGCTAACGAGCAATCAAAAAGATTTATGCGAGTACTACACTTTATAGAGCATTGAAAGTTAACTGACCATAAATCTTGATAGGTAAAGTCAAACAAAACACATGAAATAACAGAATAAAAAGCTAATTGGGTCGTTTAAGTTGTCGAATGAATATAAATCTTAAAGGGAACGTTAAGTGATTTTATAAAAATTGTACAAAAAACTATTTAGATAGGTAATTGTACAAAAACTATTCTATATTAATACTCGTAAAGATTTTACGGACATAAAACGTTTCGATTTTCATTTCACTTTGTTCTTGACTTTAGAATTGAGTAGACGTAACGGGTTTCAGTTTAACGAGGACTCCCGTCAGTTCCCTGTCGGCGGCTATCGACTGAATCTATCGATAGGCTATCGCGCACATCTCTAGCCACCAGACAGGTATTATTAGGTCTTCCTGCTCTCGATTCGCGGTCTAACACGACAATTGCGTGGCGTTTGAGTTGGTGATAGTTTCATGGGCAGAACTTACACTTTGGTTATTGTAAAAAGGACCTTTTGTATTTGTGATATAAAAAGTAAAGTTACTAGATGACAAGAAATAATGACTGATTCACAATAATCGAGTGATCGAGTTCTGTGGCAATGTATCGTTATTGGACCAATGTAAACAATTTACAATTAACGGAATAAAAAGCGTTTACATTGCATTTACAAATTTTCCTGGAAACACTGTGACACACACCATAATAGTAATAAATTGTGGGACACAATTTACACAAGGTTATTCAGTCCCAAACTAGGCAGGGCCTGTACTATGGGCACTAAACAACTAATAAACATACTTAAATAAATATTAAACACACAGAAACGAAGCTACAGAATCTTTTGTTTTGCTTTTGATTACAATAAAGAGGTATCGTAAGAACTTTATACGATGGTTTGAAATCGCTCTGCACATTATAAGAATCGTCATAGCGCGAGCGCCTACATTGAAAAAAAATAACATAACTACGAAAAGTTTAAGAATACAGTAAAGTTTGCACTCACGTCGTTGTATAAAGATTGCGAGTTTAAGCACACCTTATAACTAAGCCTTTTCAAAACGCTAATTGCATAAATCATCACCAGTTTGTTAATTTATACCAGCCATCTTCCTTTTTAGGAATGCATCCTCACTTAGGTACCTATTACTAGTGTCCGACCGAAAGTTTGGTTTCGGTTTCGGCCGAGTTTCAGCCAAAATTCAAGTTTCGGCGGCAGTTTCGGTTACCGAAACTGATTTCTAAATAAATGATTACTTACAACAAAATTAATATACTGTGTTTCCTTTTCATGTCGTAATTAATGCAGAATAATGGGTAAAATGGACCAAATTTTTGTATTTTAAGGAATTTTATATTTGACCACGTGAGTTTCGGTTTCGGTTTCTTCCGAAACTGAAGCCACGGCCGAACATTCGGTTTCGGTTTCAATTTCAGCCAGAAAACCAGTTTTGGTCGGACACTACTTATTACTTAAGTGTTAGTAGTTTCTAAATCATTTGACGTGCGTAATTTACGCGGCAATCGCTACAAACTACAATATGAGGTGTGTGCCAAACAGAACAACTAATCACTCGCGAAGGGGGTTCTTCTAAATCTGGTTTTAATATAATTTGTAGAACGGTTTGACCTCCGTTGTATATACACGGACCGTCGTCTCCAAAATATAGAGAACCTTACGGCGAAAAGATTTTCAAGTGTAAATAACAAATAATATTTTTACGACTTATCCCCGAAGGGGGAGGAAGAGGTAGGGATTCCATTTCAGGAAATACTTACCTTTCACGCAGTATAATATTTGGACCCCTTAACGTGATAGGTGGTTCCTAAAATTAGACATTGTTAAACAGATGCTGTAAACGCGAAAATTTGTAAGGTTGGTATAGTAGTTGGTAGATATTTATAAATCTTTCACGCAAAAACCACTGAATGGATGTTGATAAAACTTTACAGTAATATAAATTATACCTCAGTATATAATTTATAAAGAGACTAGACTTTGTCCGTGATTTCGCCCGCATTACGGATTGAACGTAGACTATATATTATTCTGATGTCTAAGCTACATCACTGTAAAGTTACATCAAAAACCGTAGTAGCAAGAAACATTCAGAATTCCATCGATTCATACATCCATTCTCACAAACTTTCGCGTTTTTTATATTAGTAGGATTATGTAAAAATTCTTGTGCACCGTGAACGAAGTCTATATCCGCTAGTCATTCATATAACCTCATTATTTAAACCTATACAAAGTAGAGACTCTTCATAGTAAGTACAGATAGTTTTATTTATAAACAGGTATCACGTTTCAATACACACTTTGCATCGAGATTGCAGATTAGCGGAGACATAATGAATTATAATTGTTTGATCATTATCATAATGTAGAAAAGACGGGGCGTTGAGTCGGTAGTGACACAAGGAAATAATTTGTTATAGGTACTTTATTATAAATTATTTTACTGGAGCATAGTATTGTAGTGGTTAAAAAATTGTGTCTATAGAATAACGATTATGTAATTATAATCATTGATGTTGATCACAATAAATATATTTATTATAATAATAAATTGTGAAACACAATTCACTCACGGTTATTTAGTCCTAATCTAGGCAGAACCTGTAATATAGGTACTAAATAAGTGAAATAACTGATGGATATACTTAAATAAATATTAAAAACCCAGATACGAAGCTAACAGACATCGAACCCGCGACCACTGGCTCAGGCATCAAGGCAGGGTCACTACCAACTGAGCCAACATACCCGTCAATTATTATAAAGTTAACAAAAATCTGATTGTCTGTTTTTCAGTAGCTAAATCAAAAATTATTCGCTTCTGCGACTACCTCGGTACAATATCGGGGTTTACAGTTTATCTTACAAAGTGGTAATCTATAAACTATATAAATAAAAGTGATGTATGAGAAATAGTCGCTTTACGTACAAGTAAACAAGGAACTGCTATAAAAAATAATTTATTGTTCATTTCTACAACTTCCGTGCCCTGGTTTTTCAACACTCTTTATACACCTCAAATGGCTAGCAGAATGGACGAGGTAATAAAATTGGATCGTGCACTAATACAAAATAACGCGTCGCGTAGACACAGATCGCATTTCTTCGCAATTTTTTCGGGACACACAGCGGCTAAGAGCGGTGAACATTGTTCGGGAGTTTATGTATTAATCTAGGTATACAAAAAAAACCTACCTATAGGTGATGTTTAGGACCTTAGTGCCAAGTTGACCAACTTAAACGAGCTTTGAAACAATAATCTGCCCAATACCATAACACGTCTGCTTATCATAATAAGTGTCAAATTCAAATAAATGATATGCTTCATACTTGAGTGAATGTGATCAGCAGTGATATGGTTTTGGGCACCTGATTATTTAACAGTCAGTTAAATAGTTGGTGAACGCGGACATTTAGAGAATATAATATAATGTAAGTATTTATTTTCACTTACAAGAAAAGGATAATGTTTTGGGATCCTTCTGTATCTGTAAATATATTTAATGTACTAGCAGGCATTCAGCAGCCTAGTTCACGTAAAAGCTGTTTTACCCCCTTTCCCATATAGAATGTAGGAATATCTAAGTCGTAGCTGATGCCTACATTGTATAAGGAACCTACCTTCCTATCACATGTTGGAGATTTTATATGCGGTGGTATTTTGCTTTAATATACGAGTATATTGATCAATATAAAGCATAGCGAAAATAGCACTACCATAGCTATTTTTATATCGCAACTTGTGCAAGTGGTAAGTAAATTCCTAAAGATATTGCCATTGCAACTTGTTCAGCAACTGTTTACATCAAGTGTTATTTACTTAAATATACCATTACCAATGCATAACTTACTTACCCTAACAGGATGGTATTACTAACGAGAAAATAAATTCCGAATTAAATATTACAGTACATTCACGAGTAATATGCGTGTATTTCCGATTGGTAAATCAATGTATCTATAGTAAACATTTTGTCCAAAATAATTACTAATTTGCAAATTATTTATTAGAAATGAAGCAGAGGACAGCCTAGATGGGACTTATGTTGATGAGTTATTAATTTCGATCAGTTTTTGATGACTTAATCTCGCTCACTGATTAAATTTTTAAGTTGTATGTTTTATGCTAGATGTGTGAAATGTCTATTGCGAGTGGATATTTTGTGATATTGACGTAATTTGTTACGCAAATTCGTCGGTACCTACTTCAACAGACACATCCAACTGACAAATCGGTAATCTGATCCTGATTAAACAATAATTTGAGCATAGTAAGACTAAGATGTGATACGTTATAATCTTATCAATTACTATTATCCAGCTAGCTAGTAGGTACGTACTCAAAACATTGCTATTGTTTAATATTTGGATTATCTTATGGTATATATCATCAACATTTTTTATTGTTATGAAATATTAACAGTTGTGAAGGTAACCGTTACCTATGGTAAATGTTATGCTGCTCTATAAAGAACCAGGAAGTGTGTCCCTGAAGCAACAAACGAGAATAAACAAAGCACACACGGTACAGCCATTACTTGCGTCTATAATATCACGTCCACAGAGTTTTTCTTGTATCGTATTACTCCACATAAGTGTATGATGTACATTTCACTGAATAGAGTTTTTCTTTATAAAAAACTTGGTAATGGTTGTATTTGTTTGTACCCAAGGGTTCCGTTATTTTTACTGATAAAAATATTTTTAGGTTATTTGGAACTGTTCTATTAATTCTATCCCTGAGAGGGTTAAAGGGATGATAACAGTTTGTACATACCTACATTCGTAGTATATCCAAATCCCATTGTATACGTGAGTAGTACCTAATATAAAACTTCAACCAGAGGAAAATACTTATATACTACTGCTTCTTGTAGTTATAGAGTTAAAATGAGATCTATCAGGTGATTGACATCGGATAGTCCGTTTTCTAAAAACTCTTTGTCAGCACATTGCCTGACAAGAAACTCTTTGATTTTGGATGGATTTATGTTTAAATCTCGTTGTCTAATAACATCTTGCGTAAACACTTACAAAATTAACATCAAGTCTAACTTAAAGTTGCACGTAGGAAACATCATAATTGATTTGATTATCTTGTGACTTGCCTTTAAAGAACGCAATTTCTTTCCCTTTGCGGATCTCTAAAAATGAGATTGCAGTTTATTAGTACCAGTTGTACACTTTGTTTCTTGGAAGCCTTGTACGACGTTTACGTCTGGATATCCTCTTACTTCATGCAGTATGATGGCTATCAGAGATTAAGCTTCACAGTTCAGTCTGGTATTCTTGAGTCCTTTTGAGGTTTCCGATGTCTTGCTTATCTTTTCGATCTAGTCATTTGAGAGACGTAATAAAGTATGAGCGGGATAAAAAAATATGATGGTTTTTGT
Organism: Ethmia dodecea; assembly: GCA_963855545.1. NCBI lineage: Eukaryota > Metazoa > Arthropoda > Insecta > Lepidoptera > Depressariidae > Ethmia > Ethmia dodecea. Next base: position 2,663,024 of record OY979448.1, read on the forward strand.
TGCTTCCGTCACTATTAAACGAATATTTTTTTTCTTCTATGTTATTTTGTCATGTAATTCTGATAAAGGACCTATTATTAATAGTCCCTCTACAAATATGTAACAAGTTGTTTGTTGTACCTTGTTTAGTATGTATGTATTACATATTTCTAAAAAAGATTTACCTATATGCAATAACTCTACCTACATTATTTTATGAATAACAGCAACTTGAGAAACGTAGACTTTCTTTGATTAATTAGAGTCTTAACATAATTACAAATGCTTTCTGTTCACAGTTTCTAAGTTGCAACATAAACTTCATAGGCCTGGAAATCACTGGTTTACCTTATTTACTCGACTCGACCTACTTATCGAGTTATCGACTATCGATTACCCTTATTAGATCCATCGGACACAGCACTGGTCACTTTAAAGGCGGGGTTGATAAAACCGACAGCCTACATTAAAATGAAATCTGGGGTATTATTTACTGCAGACTAGATTGCAGTTAGATTTGTGTGGTCACTAGTTGAATTTTCTTCAATCAATCATATAATTTATTTAGCAAGGAAGGTAATAATATTTTGTTGTAGAAGGTCCAAATATATTATTATATTATGTTTCAGAAAGAGGAGAATTTTAAAGAAGAGTTTTAAGTATACTCATTCAATAACTTTTAGCTTATTAATAATTCACTACACTATAGATGTTTGGATTGCAGCCTTTGGTTTGTTCGAGTTCGAGACTTTGATAACATCAATACGATTTAATGTTGTTATTACGGTATCTAACGACACAGCAACATTTTTATTACGTAGCTGCTCTTAAAACATTTTTTAAAAAATACGGCTTTGGACCCCCCCAAACGTGACGATGGAGATCCCTTTGCTAGTGAGGGGCAAAGCGAAACTAACTTTAGTGATGCGGGTTTCTTCACGATATAATATTGTTACGTAATTAGTTTTAGAAGCTATAAAACAATTTGAATCATTTATAGCTTGTATACTAGTAACAGATTAGAAACATTAATATTCCTAAATCATTTAACTTTATTACAAGATGGCGTGTAGGTGTGATACAAATGATTAAATTAGGTAACTCTATCAACAAAATCATTAATTTATTTCCGAAGTTCGGTTCGAAATGGTTCGGTCACGACGTGGCGATAAATTCGTTTGTTGTGACGGCCGTGTGTCGTTTATAATGTAATAATGTAGGTGTTGCTCGATGTTTGGATTCTGTTTAATTAATATGTAATTATTTTGGTTTCGTTTCATTAAACTTCTATAGTGTTATATTATTTAATGACACGTGTAGGTCCATTCATTCGAAACAATGGACTGTAGGTATATTACGTGATGAAATATAAATTATAATTTTATGTTTTGTACAATGGACAATAAAGAGTACTGCACAAACTTGTAAGGTAAGATTAATTTGTACCTATATTCATTACTAAGGGAAAGTTTCGCATCTATACGGTATTCATCATAACAGCCCAGTGCCCACAGCTGACCTGGTTTTCCTTACAGAATATGAGGAAGTATATTTTATTACTTACTTTTTATCTTAACAATCATTTAGTTTAAAAAAAATATTATGAAAAAATCAGCAGGACCTAGAATCGACTCTGGTGCATGAGTAACAACACTCTAGTCCGGCGATAGGCTAACCTCGTATCACGTTTAGGTAGACGGCAGCTTCGGTGGTGCGGTCACTTATCACGTATGGCGGGGGAGAGAGTGGCCAAGCGCATCTTCTACTCTGAACTAGAGGAGGGTAAGCGAAAGCGTGGCGGACAACTCCTCAGATGCAAAGATCTTTAGAAGCGACTCATGAAAAGATGCAACATCTAGCCCTCTCAATGGAAAGATTTAGCAGCACAGCGCCTGAAATGGCGTGGGATTTTGCAGAGACCAGTCTGCGAATTTGAGGAGCAACTTTTAGCTGGCCTCGACGCTAAGCGCGATTTAAACTTTCGTCTACCAATTGGCTAAGGGGGCAGGAATACTATTTCAATCCCTTTAATAGGGTTTGTCATCTGTCTAACCTATAATTCAAAACTTACAACTGTGTCAAACGAAAGTGGCTGTCCGGTATAATTGAGTGTCAGTTCCCTTTTCCAATTTCATGCTGTATTTTCTCGTCATTCAAAATAGAAAATCTGGTTAGGCATTTATTTGTGTATTTAGGAAATCACAAATGTTTATACTTAGATAAATTATATTGGCTTAGGAGAGAGATTTGAGACTATTCGACGACCGATACCGTTCCTAGAAATACTCTCATTTCAACGTTGTTTGGGAACCCTAAACGTGACTGACATTAATAAGGTGTAGAAATAAATTAGTTCCTCACACTGTAGTTTTAACAATACGTAATTTGCTTTACATTGTTACGCAAAACAAAGGTAATGCTGTCAATTACCTGTAGAAACACTTTGATTTGTTGCTTGTTTACGTAAGAAATAGAGCGCTAAACAATCTTATTGATTCCTTGCGTAAATAATAACTATTATGAAATTGTAATTGTAAAATGTAAATTATAGTGTGTATTTGTAAAACTGACGTCCAGATATTTTACCGGAGCAAATCCCGTTCGAGTTATGTTTTTATCAACTCTTTCTCAGTCCCAGTCAAGCTGCGGATGCCCCCGGGTGGACAAGTCAATAGGTAATTCTATTATTTCTGTAGTGCGTGATAGCAAAAGAGTTTGTATTCCGTTAAACTATTTGGTAAAAATAAATTGAAACGACGTCGATTTTCCGAGATGTAACTAAATACAATACACAAATATAGATAGATAGATAGAGATATTCATTAAAATGTATACAATTTACGTAGTACAATATACCTTGGACTAGTATTTTGTTTTATATATTATATATATAATCTCACGCCTTTTATCCCCGAGGGGGTAGGCAGAGGTATTCCATTACTGGATATACCCACATTTCACGAGATACATTGGACCCCTAAACGTGATAGGTGGTGAGCCCATCGCCGGACCGGGTCTGTTTACACATGTCTCAGAATTAATTCTGAGACCTGCGGGTTTCCTCACGATGTTTTCCTTCACCGTCGAGCTAGTGATAAATATGTACGTAAGTTTTGAAAAACTCATTGGTACATGCCAGGATTCGAACACGAGCCTCACTGATTTTCGGCCGGTACTTTAACCGTCCGGGCTATCACTGCTCTTATAATTTGTTTTATTGTCCGCAATACGCAGTAGCACCATAGTAAGGCTTCCTTCACTGTGATAGGTATAATATGAAGGTCGTGTAATTTTATGAGCAAAGTAAGTAAAGTTACATAAACAACAATGTAACAGAATACAATTCCTGAAATTAGTTTGTTCAGTATCGACTACTTATTCGATTTCAGCTATTTTTAATACGTGTTAAATAAAAAAAAAATGAATAATCGTAGCTGAATTTAGTGCTTTCTATGGAAATCGTGCTATTATAAATCGATATTTAAGAAAATTGGTTAGACATACCAGAGACCAGTTTTATTTAAACTGGTCTCTGGACATACATAACTGAAGTTCGATTGCATCATATATTTTTTATATTAATATACTAATTGGGGTGTATGAGGAATTGCGCTTTTTCTGGCGTTGTATAGGTATGGTTACAAAAGGGTACCGTAATATTGCCAATCATTCTAAATACACCATGTTTAAAGAAACACATGTTTATAGGCGGGAAGAGAAAGACTGTCACTACAGCGAAAAGTAACAATAATTAGCAAAATTACAAGACTTACAAGATTATTACACAGAATAACAGAACTCCTTTTATCTAAACACCAAGTCAAGGTGATTGCTACCAATTTTAAGAGTAAATAACCAACAATAAAGCGTAATTATCGTTCTCAGAACTAACATCGCCATCACTTGAGGGTACGAACAAATTTGCAGTTCTTTGAAGGAATGTTGCCAGTTTTGCAAATAAGCTCAGTTTGTGGGAAAGTGGGTGAAGTTAATGTAAGCGGTAACATTAGCGATGGAAACTGCATATTAGGAGCACAATTACTTCAAAAATAACAATGTTACTGCTTCAAGTATGGAAGAAAATACAAATGTCATTTTTAATAACTATTCAGTCAAAGATGAAGGATTTTAATAAGATTTAAGAAACATAAAATAGAAATAGAGTCTGTGTAAACTTAAACTGTAGTGTTTTTAATCATTTATTAGGGCCTCAAGCTTTGCTGTTAAAATATTGAATTTAAGAGATTGCTATAAGCAGTCAAGTATAAACGAAAATATAGAAAGTAGGTACAATTAATTATAATGCTAGCTGTGTCTACTTCGATGATGGATTCGGAGAAAATTTTAATCGAACATCACTTATAGGAAAGCTTTTTGATTGATTTGACTTTGTACAAGCGGCAAGAATTTAATTCAATCTGAATATTGGGGGCACACTATAAATGGTTAGGAGAAAAATTGTGACTCTGACATCATCTAGCTGTTCACATGAATAGTCCCGGTAGTGGCGTCCCTAATAGGTCGAGATTATTCAATTATGGTAACAAGGGGTCATAAAGAGGAACATTTGTGTCAAATGGCACATGGTTTTATTAGTGAGGACTAATGAAGAAATACCGCTTCAATACCCTTGCGTTATTGCAATAATCGCCGTTACCAATGAAACTTTGAACAAAAACAAAAGAGGTCAAAACCAAACGAAGGCAAATAACAAAATATATAAAACTAGCGACCCGCGCCGCCAATTCTAACACTAAAACCTTCCTCTTGAATCACTCTATCTACTAAAAAAACCGCATCAAAATCCGTTGCGTAGTTTTAAAGATTTAAGCATACATAGGGACATAGGGAAATAAGGACATAGGGAAATAGGGACATAGAAAGCAACTTTGTTTTATACTATGTAGTGTTTTTTAACAGAATTACAAACAAATACAACCGAAATCTTTACATTACAATTAATAGTGTTATGCAAGTAAAATGTAGGACAGGATTCTTTGATAAGAATTACCAAACCAAAGTGTCTGTTATAGCCTAAGATTTTATTATAGCATTTATAGTGTCTTAGCACTTTATATTATGAAACAAAATCACTACATTTTATTAAATACACTACTTACGTTCATTACCATTTTGTTACTTCTCGAATTCTAATCTAATATTAATAAGTCCATAATCCACGTATCGCTAGTAATTTGCGTGGCCAATGCTATCAGGTTCCACGCATATTTTTACATTTACTTTGCCTATTAAGGGAATTAGGTGTGAATAACGAGTTCTTTATATAAGTTCTCGATAATTACTGGCCCTTCCTGTATGTTAATGACAAGGGTGGCGACAAAGCTAATGCAACTTGAATGGGAGAAGAAAGAAAGGAAACGTATGTTCAAGATGGTAATGCAATGGTAGTGTAACATGTTCCAAGGCAAGGAGTGGGTGTGAATTGATGGTCGTACTAGGATGACATATTGGTAGGACAAGTAAGTGTTTGGGAAGGTGATCATAACCATTTCTATCAATATCCTATACGTGTAAAATATGGACATAAGTTACGATTTAATGACATTTGATTAGTAGTAGCTATGGTATGAGTGACAATACTTAGGTAAGCCATTCAACAGAGTTCTGATAACAAGACAATGAACTGACGATGGAGTAAAAATGGGAAGCAAAAACAGAACAGTAAAATATCTAGAGGCAACAAAGATAATAGAAGTATTGCATCTCATGTTTTTGCATTTTCAAATTATATAGTTGCCACTTTACAAAGCATGCATAATAATTAAGTGCCTATGTAACATCTTAATTATCCCAAGTAACATAATGCAGATACAAAAGGATTGTCTATAATTGTCCTCATCCGTCGGTCACCGCTGCCTGGCTACATCATTGAAACATATGTACCTATAGTTAGTATAACACTTGTTAACTTAGGAAATTACGAGCAGTTAAGTAAGTGGGCAGGTAATTTTGCTAATGCCAGTGGTTATAGTGTGATCGAATTATGGAACTAGCTGATGTGATTAATGACTAATAAACATGTAATAGCAATCATAAAAAGGCTGGTAAAGGTGATAGAATTTGAGTTTTATTTGCTTTAATCAAGTATAAAACCATTGCTTAACATTGGGCTGATATGATTGGTGATGGTGATGAAGTCCAAGAGTAGAAAGTCTGTTTAGGGGATTGTTTTATTAAACAGGTTATACAAGTACTTCTTGGATCTCGCTATATGAGTCTGAGGACTTGTAACTGCTGATTTTGATTTTGCTGATTAATACAGAGTAAACTCTGTCTAAAGTCGTTAAAGCTTTTTTAAATAAGTTATACTCTAGTTAATTATCTCTAAAAATTAAAGACATAACGTGGACGCGATTTAAAAACAGAAGCAAAAAAAAAGCCTATAAGTATGTAGCTATACTTATTGAAAGTCATTTCAACTCCACAGCTCCAGCATGATGTGTTTTGTGTATGGTTGAGGAGAAGAAGCAGGGGAAGAAACTCCTCAACATACATTATTCATTTAAACAATCAATACAATACAAACTACAAGTTACATGGTGTTAGTGCTGTGCTGGAGAAAATTTACACAAAACATCATTGTCAGTAATTAAGTTAAAATGACGGATTGGTAATTTGATTTTGTACACATCTTACAATACAATTTATTACAGTAGCAGTTAATATAGCCCGTCAATACAGATGATCTGTGGTCACCAAGAAAGTCCTTTACGATCCCAGATGATCAAATGTCAGGTGATGAAAGACAATAAATCAATATTTCATACAGACCGTAGGAATAATTCCGTTGTAGGTATATTTTTATCCATTATTATTTACCTGTAACAGAAAAAATATGGTTATTTCAAAATTATAAAAAAAAATATGATTTCAAATGACCTATCTTTGTCTTTTTGGCACAGCTCTAGCAGCTGAACCAAAACGCCAGACACAGTGGCATAGTGACACTACGCATTGAGTCAAAATCACTGGTTCGATTCCCGCCTGGAACCAGTATCATTGTTGTGCATAAACATTTTTTAGTTTTTTTTCTTGAGGTTCCGATGTGTCTATTAATTGTTAAGTGTCCATTTCTTAGGCTCTATCGACAAAATTAAAAACAAGACTACATACTCTACAACAAATGATAAAGTAGGTAAGTCTTTGTAGAAATAAACAAAACTTAACGACAATATCTTTGAGGCTAGTTCAACAGCAGAATGCTGACATTCGAATGCAGCGACGCATAGTAATTTTGATTTAAGCGACGTTTATTACTAATCCTCTCAAAGAAATATCGCTTTAGAACGAGATCTGGTTTACGTTGGTAGTCTTTAATCATTGTTGGGAAAATAAACATTGACATCCGTAAATTTTACTACCAGCCGCTATATACAGCGTGTCCAAAGAGAGAAATAAAAACAATGTTAGTTTTGTAGGAGGAAAAAATATTGAATTTATCTATCACTACTGCAGAGTCTCGAGGAATATAACCTCAACACTCTTAAGAACAAGCTCTGAAATGCTATTTATGTAATGCAAAACCTGGTTGAAATCAATCAACTAGTTAATGAGAGAGATGACAACACACACAACTTACCCCAAAACAGAAAGGTAGGTATACTGAATCCATTCCGTAGTGGGTTCAAAGATACAAAGATGCAAAATGTCAAAATCTAGCTCGAACAGACAGTGAACAACATCCTTACTCGATTTCGGAAAGAGATAAACATACCCAACTCAGCATCGCATTCAGACTCGATAAAATTCGTCAAGCTTCAATAGCATACTAATTTGCATGGTTGGCTACACTTTGAAAGCGTTTTCTTACGAATGTAACTCGTGCACACTCGTGAAAACGCATGAACTATGTAATGTGAGAGCTATATACGATATCACTCGGAGAATAGATATATTTCATGCTTATTTATTTTCGTACGTTTAACACGACACAAATTCGTACGAAAACGCGTCCAAAGCCCGACGAGCCTACATGCTGTATAACAGTGCACGAATATGGACTCAAATATTATGAGTAAGCTGTTTGTTTACGTGTCATATGTTTGTAAATCTAAAGACGGTGCATATATGGAACTACGTGGAATTATTAGAAATCGTTTTATTAAAATACTAATATTTACTTTGCCTTTTTAGAAAGGAAGCTTAAAAGCTTTGAAATGCAATACCTGATCTTCACATTTCTGAAAACGTATATATCTATAAAATGTAGAATTTATTTTAAGGTAGGTAAGTAAGTAGGTAGATTATTTTGAAATATCTTATAGTTTCCTTCAATGTTAATCAATGAGTTGACCTGTTCAATAAAATAAAAAGGATTGAGCACTACCATTTACGTTTATTATGGGGTCACAACTTCCAGGTTTAGTCCCAATCTAGGCAGACTATGGGTACTGATCAACAACTGTTAGACATAAGATAAGATATTTATTTAAGTACTTAAATTAATGTGAACATCCGAGCATGCACACAAATGTTTACTCCGCTACCATTTATTTATTCATTACCTCATCTTTATACAATAGAACGCTTATCAATACCTCCAAATATGATCCCAAAACCCAGTTTAAGCAGCTAGATTTACTGTTGACTTAAAATGGATCGATCTACCAACAAATCGGGGACATTGTTTACCAAATTCTCAGAGATAGTCAAACAGAGTTCTTTAGAGAGAAAACAATGAGTCAGAAAGTTGGAGAAGTGATCAAGTTATACGAAAAACCTTGTCTAAACAGTGATTGGTTAAACTGGTGTTAGCGATCCACCTGGGCAAACAGTGATACAGAAAAGCTGGGGTTATACGTCAACCCGTTATGTAGGTACCTACGCTATGGGTACGTACATAATAAATCTTTTATGTGGTAGTGGTGGTAGGTTATAAATATTATTTGTCAACTTAAGACGGTTGGTAAGGTAATAAAGGTAGGTGGGTTGAATTACTAATGATTTGATGTCAGATTTGATGATTTATAGGGTTCCGTACCCAAAGGGTAAAACGGGACCCTGTTACTAAGACTTCGCTGTCCGTCTGTCACCAGGCTGTATCTCATGAACCGTGATAGTTAGACAGTTGACATTTTCACAGATGATGTATTTCTGTGGCCGCTATAGCAACAAATACTAAACAACAGAATAAAATAAATATTTAAGGGGGATCCCATACAACAAACGTGTTTTTTTGCCGTTTTTATAAATAATGGTACCCTTTGTGCGCGAGTCCGACTCTCAATTGGCCGGTTTTATTATATGAGAAAAGAGAGATCAAACTTATTAAAATCATTATTTAGTTTGATTTAATTCGACCAGAGTCAACGAAATCTCAAATAATCAACGAAAACTTAACATTGCAAAGTTGGACATTATCCTAACCACTATATATATTGTAAATACGATAGTGTTTGTTGGTTTGTCCTATTTTCGTTAGTCTTGAATTTTTCATAGATATATTTAATGGATCGAGACTACGCTTTAACGAAGGAGGCGGATGTAGTCGTAGGCAAAAGTAATATAATAAACAAGTCCTAAACCTAGGTACATGACATAAAGACACACATACAAATAACAATTAATGGCTAAATGTGTGTGTTGCTACCTGCAACCCTCGAACACGGCTCGACCGATTTTGCAATTGTATTGTTGTGTTCGTCATTGCCCGGACACGGTCAGTATGAAAGGTTTTTTCGAAATCCCCACGGGAACCGGGAAAATGGGACTCGCACGGGCAACACCGCTTGGCGACTGCTCGTAAGTTAGTAATCGACTGATTTTAGATACAGATTTAAGAAACATATAGCTAGGAATAGTCCTTTAAGAGAGCACTATACATTTTTCTATTGCAATTATAAGTCTACGAGTAAATATAATATATTACCAATGTGATAGATAAGACTGATAATCAATAAACTATTGAATTACATTGAATCCTATTAGGTTAGTTTCGTACAAGTGATTAACCTCCAGAAAAATAGTGTAATTAATGCGGTATTTTAATGGAGTTTATACCACTTAGATACTGATCTGATATCGGCTTAACATGTCTTATGAATATTGATGATTTCCATTTAGGTATAAACAAGTCAATTTGATTGTAATTTGTTTGCAATCCGGCTATAATTTGCTCAGAATTGACAATATTGTGTGGGATATCGAAAACATTACTCATTTTATTGCTCATTCGAGCTTTTGTCACTGAAAATGGTAAATAAGAATTTAATAATTTACGATTATTACAAGTATTATATGATGAAAACGACAAGACCTCAATTGGAATTTAGTTCTTATTATTAAAATTCAATTCCAGAATTATTTATTACATTGCTTGCTACAGGTAAAACTAGAGATCAGATGGAAATATAATTTGAACTTTGTAGCATAGCCAGAGTTGATTAGGATTAAATAGTTTTTAATAGTATTGTATAATATTTCTTCATCTAATTATTATTTTAATAAAATAAAAAAACTTCATTATTTCATTTTTAAATAATATGTGATGATCCAGATTACATGAATAAATTCTGGGATGGTAATTGCAATTGTTCGACTGAAAATGCGATTGTCGTCTCAAACGTAATTTGGGGTCGAAAAATTCATTTTGAATTATTTTACTATAAGTACATAATTTAAAGTTGGATATTAAAAAATATTTAGGTAGGTATATATATTTATTTACTAAGAAAAAATACATTTGCAAATAAAAATATTCGTGTGGGAATCATATTAAATTTGTACTGGAAACTTAGAGGTTTTTTATTCAACAATGATAGAAAATACTTAAAACCTTTGAGTATTAAACCACTTAAAACGCATCCAAGTTCCGCCCAAGGTGTTAAAGTATTTCTCACATGAATCACGTAAGAACGTGTTCAAATACACTCTGATTCATACAAAAATGCAAGAGCCGGCAGAAACAAAAATGTTAGGCAATACCTGCATCTTAAGTGGCGGCACCAATCGGCGGTTTCCATTCAAGACAACTATGGTTTAGGTTCAGATTAGGTTTTAAATTATTCAAGAATATGTTTTGATTGGTACCTTTGTTGCGAAGACTGAGTTCTACGCAGTTTGTTCATTTTAGGTAAGTCGGCTTCTCATGCCTCGGATTTGAGCCTGATTTTAGAATGATGAGTTTTTCAATAAAACTTATGTACCTACTAACTACACTTAGAAATTATCATTACCTCGATGGTGAAGAAAACCATCGTGAGAAAGTCGACTAGTATCTACTTATCAGAATTGGTTCTGATTATTAAACATTTATAACAGCACTAGCGACCCGCCCCGGCTTCGCACGGGTGCAATGCTGAATTTTCTTTGCTATAAACCTTGCGGAGCCCGAGACCTTTCCAACGAATGCAAAACCGTGGAAATCGGTTCGTCAGTTCTGGAGTTAAATCGTCAGGAAGGAAAACCCGACTTATTTTTATATAGTAGATTTCGGTCAAGCGACGGCGATGAAAATTGCAGACTATTAAATTGTAATTAAATTAAAATGGCTGTAATGTTATTTAATTCGTCTCTACCATTACCAGATTACCTACCATTCAGAATTTCATAAAAATATAAAAAATATTACTCAAAATTTAATTCTGAAGCATGTGTAACAGACCCGGAGTGCGATTTTTGAATCTCACTAGTGATATCAAAATCACTGGTGACTAAAATTATCACCGATGACTTTTATGTCACCATTTTCCAAAAGCCGTATTTTTGAAAGTCACACGCTGTTTTCAATAAATCGTCGCAATCACAAAATATCACAATCGAGCCCCGCTGCTAATTCTTCCGAAAAACATACTTTGGCACTTTTAGCAGATGTCACATACGTCAACTGTCAAAAACAATCGCATGGTGATTTCAATGACGAGTGGGTAGGGGCACTCGTAAATCGATATCATAGGTATGACAAATGTAAGTCACCGATGAGTTTCAAAAATACAAACTTTCGGAAATCACTCACATCGGTGAGAATTAGTCACTTGGTGAGATTTAAAAATCGACCCCCCGGTCCGAATATGGGCTCACAAAGAATATACTGGTGAAACGTGAGTATTTCCAGAAATGGAATACCTCTCCCTACTCTAACTCCTCAGAGATAAAAGGCGTCAGCTTATTTCTACAAAATGTAGGTAATTATTGACTTCTTAACGCAACCTACAAAAATGTGCTCTACAACCGCAACAAAACGACCCTTACTTGACCTCCAATTCTTCCCTATTACGTATCCATATAGAGCTGGCAATCTCCATCCATTCTCTATCAATCAAGAGACCATCGGTAAGCCCGAGGCGTGGTCCCACAACCTGTTATTTGCTGCGGTTCTACTTTTTGCGTGGTTTGAACTAGAAACCGAAGTAAGAAACTCGTATAGTTATCGTCCGCTTATAACGAGGTAGTATATTTATACGAAGCGCTCGTAGCCCTGCGGTGCCAGTGTGTTTGTAACGATCACACAGGTTAAGCAAAGTTGGGTGCGGTCAGTCAGTGGATGGGTGACCGCCTAGTGGCATTTATATTACGAGCGCTTCCGTGTTTCGGAAGGCACGTTAAATTGTTGGTCCCGGTTTTCGTTCCTCTCGTGCCGGTATACTTCCTCGTGTGCGAGGAAAGACCCTTAGCTCAGCAGTGGGCTGTTACGGGTTGATGATGATTATGATATTTATACTTACGTATCCATCTAGTCCTTCGCAACTAATTACTGACCTACTTAATATTGTTTATTTATTTAGGTACACAAAACAGTGTAATCATATTGTGTAACAGGTAATGATTTCTACAAAATATAAATAGGCCAGATTACAACAAAAGTTGTGCACTCGTCGTGGTTAGTAGTAGCTAAAAGCAACTTAAATAAAAATAATGTATCAATAAAAAGAAATGTTTCAATTTAAATTCAACTTAATTTCTTTTCGCATACGACAGTTACAAGACAAGTAAAATCAAATACCAGAAGCTCGAAGCGTTTAATTTCAATTTGCTATACCAATGACAGTCTAATTTATAAGCTAGTAAGGTTGGATTTAAATGGTATCTGAGTTAGTATCTTCCCTGTTTGGCGCTGATAGCTTATTATCGATTTGCAAAGTTTTTAGTGCCGGTAACTATGCGTTTTGTTTTTAATGTAGTAGGGTTGATATTAGAAGACAGATACCGTCCCACGCTACCTTTGACAATGTATGGTGGTATACTGTCACATTTTGGTGCGTGAGTGTGACACGCAATAAAAATTAGCATTTCCGTTCATGCGTTGATTGTTTAAATTTAGAACGTGGGCGCAAGGTTGTATAGTTTGGGTTATGGCGTTTGTTTTTCAACCAAGAACAGGGGTTAGTTTAGTACCATATGTTTACTATTGTGTGATACTTAGCTGTTGAGTACCCACATGTAGGAAGTAATTCGAGCTCTTTACTTTAAAGAAGTGATAGTTGGGTTGTTAAAGTACCCGCTTCTCATTCGTGATTCATTCTCTGAATCTTGGACACACGTATAACGTTTAAGGGTTAGGGTTAGGGGCAAGAAATTACTGGTGAAAGGTATCTCCAAAAATGGCATATTTCTGCCCACCCTCTCGGTGATAAGCGGCGTGAGATTGTGTATGTAACTTTAGAGAATAAAGAAAAAATTAAACATAAGCTAACTTCAATGTAGCTAACAATAGCGCCACTGTCCACTGTCTTGTCACTATTTCTCTTGTAAAAACAAAAATGCACTACATAATAAGCGTCAATAAAATGTTTTGTATCAGTAAGTAAGTGTATTATCATAGTGAGATAACAAAATTTATAGTCAAAGTCAAAGTCAAAGTCAAAAAGTTTTTATTCAATGTAGGGACTTATAAGTCCTCTTATCGAAAGTCATTGCGACTCCACTATATTTAAAAAAAATCTGAACTGTTAACTTAATATTATATTAACAGTTCAGATTTTTTTAAAAAAAAGACAACTAAGCAATCATAATTGTCTTTTATTCGACTCGTCTTTATCTTCGGAATGTCATAGGCTTTATTTTTACGTATTTTATGTACTTCATTTATATTTTTTTTACTTAGTTACTTGTCAACATTGAAACTAACAACCAAAATGTTGATCAAGATCTGACCTTAAATTGCTATTACAGTGACTGACACTGACAGTAAGTCTTTAAAAAATAATATAATCTCACCCCTTTTTTATCCCCGAGGGGGTAGGCAGAGTTATTCCATTACTTGATATACCCACATTTAAATCTAAATCATTTAGTCTTTAAATTTTATAATAATTTGAATTAACAGTGCAAGTGAACTCTTTGCAAGTGACACTGTAACACTAAACGAGTGAGGGAGAGAGCATGACTCACCGCGCGGCGCCGCGGCATGCGCGGGCGCCGCCAATCCTCCTCGTTTATGGTAATACTGCTGAACTGTCACTTATTGCCACCTCATTCAGTGTAGATATGGCAGGTGACCTAACATGGCTGAATGGAATTTAATATGTAGGCTTTATTTGAATTAACATCAGAAATTATGACGAAACGACTAGACAGTAGACATCTTACACTTCTACACTATTAAAAAGAGGAAAGTTATGTTTATGTATATGTATTTTGTAATAAATAGACTCCGAATCTACTAGACCAATTTCAAAATTCTTACACCAATGGAAAGTCCATGTTAATCCTTGAAAAGGATACTTTTCAAGGATTAACAAGGATTAACAATAACATGGAAATTCTAGCCCATGTTAATCCTTGAAAAGTATCCTTTTCAAGGATTAACATGGGCTAGAATTTCCAAACGGAAACGGGAAATAGATAGCAACAAATTCATTAATAATTAAAACACAATTATGGTGTTTATACAAGGCACTGAAGCTGACTGCTACAAATGCAATGAAAATATTATAAACATTACCCTCCGCTCCGTGCAGATAGGTAAAAATAAACAAATTGAACAATATTTATTGTCCTCCAACGAGGAACTATTGAATAGTGCCTACAATGCTGACTGCATTTCCCCTCTTATCAATTATATTAATTCTGTCTAAATAATCAGTCATTATACCTAACCGGCTCACTGCTACATTCACTATCTGCAAATTATCGAATACGAAAGATAAGACCCGAGTATAAAATAGAAGGTTAATGAAAATATGTTTTCAGTACCTTCAAAATACAGTAAATTTGAATAACAATATGACGCATTTGAAAGTGGAAGGTGATATTGATGATATAAGTGCTCCTCAATTGGAATACATCTGTAAAGTACTAGAAGAGAAAGGATACAAAAATGAGAAAGTTGAAATAAAAGCTGTCGGCAAACCAGGAGACAACTACATAGCCAGCGTGAAGCGAATAATTGTGGATAACAATGATAAACAATTTAGAATGATAGCCAAAGTGGCGCCGACAAAAGAAATTATCCGCAATGCGACGAACACTCAGATTATGTTTCACAATGAACACGTAATGTATACTAATGTATACGGATGTGTTGCCAAAGTTTATTGAACTCCAGAAAGCCGCTGAAGTACCAGAATCAGAAAGACTGAGATATGCCGCCTGCTATGGATCCTTAACTGAGGCTCCAAATGAAGTTATCCTCTTGGAAGATCTGCTTGTATCAGATTACGAAATGCTTGATAGATTTAAGTCTCTAACAGATGATTGTGTGAGATTGATCCTCAAAAATTTTGCCATTCTTCATGCTTTATCATATGCATTAAAACAACAAGAACCTGAAACGTTTACGGTTTTCATAAAAAAACTTATTAATCCATGGCTATTGATGAGTAAAATAGAAAACATCGATTTGTATTTTAAACAGATCGAAGGTGAAATGTTAGAGATTTTAGATGATGCTACCTATAAACAAGTTATTAAAGGCAAAGTAAACGACCTCCCAAATATTTGCATTAAAATGGCTAAAATAGATAGTGGGTCGAAGTATTCTATTATACAACAGGGCGACGCTTGGGCGAACAACTTGATGTTTAGATTGCAAGTATGTACCTTATCTATATTCAACAGAAAGAAA
The DNA here is from genome assembly GCA_963855545.1 of Ethmia dodecea. Taxonomy (NCBI): domain Eukaryota; kingdom Metazoa; phylum Arthropoda; class Insecta; order Lepidoptera; family Depressariidae; genus Ethmia; species Ethmia dodecea. The sequence goes on from OY979448.1 coordinate 2,679,027, forward strand.
ATCACTGATAACTTTAAGTACTTACTTGTTACAAAAATTACGGTTATTGCATTGCGTTAATTTAATAGATTTATTTATATTGCAAATTACAAGTGCTTCAACATGATAGTGCAAATGGGTAGTAGAATAAGCTATTTATTTATTCATTTCATTCCAGGATGACCAGACTGTGGAGTGTTGCATGATTGACTACCAGGCCTCCAAAGAAGGCAATCCCGTTAGCGATATCCACTACATGATTTTCAATTGCACTGACTATGAGACTCGATCACAGAATTACCACGACTGGATCGACTACTACCATGCCGAACTGGACAACGCATTATCCAATTATAGTCTTAAGGCCAGCTTCGTCTACCCCAAGGATCAACTTGATGCAGATTTGAGGAGGCATGGAAAACAGACTTTAGGTCTTGGAGTGCTGTTAGGTAGTGTACTAATAAGAGAGGCCGCAGACGCAGAAAAGCTAAAGGCCCTAGGAGAAACTGTGGGAGTAAGCGATATGGAAGAAATTGTTAAGGCAGCTAAAGTCACAGCTTTGGACGCAGCGTCCATTTTGAGGTTTAAGACAAGAATTGAGGGGTTGGCAAAGAGCTTAATTGAGTTGGGGTATCTGTAATAAAATCGAAACGACATAGGTTTTAGACATTTAATGTTGTTTATTATTATGTCTTCAGCATGCAGTCTCACATTTCATAAATTGTCAAAAAATGAGAGTCTATTTGAAATAGTCTTAAGCATTGCAAATAGTCATAAGCTTATTATGCATTTTTAATTGATATATTTATTATTAGAAAAATAATCACGGATAATGTTATCATGCAACGTTGATGATAAACTCTCGTTTTATTATGTACCTATAGATAGATAGATTATGTACCTAAGATTAGAGAAAATAAGATTACCTAGAGCAAAGAAAGATGATAAAAAGCGTAAGTATATTAAAATTTAAAGTAGATATAAACAAAGTTGCCTTATTTTTTAACGTTGTCTTCATTCTTATCAATATATCATAAGGTTGTTTCAGTTTTGTACTTAATTTTCTATTAAGGCTGTGTGAAGAACTTTTACTGATAGGTACTAGGTACATAGTGACAGGACTTTTAAATAAACTTAGACATTGTTAGGCAAACCCAAAACTAGGCAAAAGCTGTACTATTGCGAGTAATGAACTGATAAACATAAACAAAAGACACGAATCTAATAAAGTTTATACATTGTCTTTGCGACACCTTCCCGTAACACCTTGTAAAACCTATCGCATGCAAATAAATATTTGAATTTGAAAGATAGTCATAAAAATTCGTGTTCGATTTTAATGAAATATTTTTATATAACCTCCCGAATTAAAGTTCTCAAAGATACGTTTACCCGAACTCAAGAGAAGACGAGACATCTAAAAATAAACTAGAACTTTAATTAAAAACCAATATTTATTCAACCATTATGCAGGAAACCAATCTACTATTTTACCACCGAAAGATTACATATAGTAAATCAAGTTTTTATTGACTCAGAAACTAATATAATAGACCCTTCGGAACCAATTTTTATTAATCCGAAAGTGGGTTCTTGCTATAATTGTTAGTATAGAACTAATATTTTATTAAAATTCAAAGGAAGTGGTCTCATCTGACTGGTTTAGTTTCATGTTAAGCTTTAAAATTTATATAGATTGATTTTATAATGAGTAGAAATGGTATTTATATGTGAACATTCGTGTGAACGTGAGAAAGATTTTAATTTGGTTACGAAACAAAACGAATCCATAAGAAAAAACAGACGAAACGACTAACTGTCAGTAACACTCAGTACCATTGACTGAGTGTTCAGAAACTTGAGATTTGGCAATTAACAGTGTAGTAGATCATTTAATATAAGTTTTTTTCAAAATTATCACGAGAACGGACAAAATTGAGTTTCCTGTGGAACATGATACTATATATTATACTGGCAGCGCCCTGCGGTTTCACCCGCATAGTTACCGTTGCCGTAGGAATACAGGGATAAAATACAGCTTAAGTTAGGTACTTGCTGATAATATAGTTTTCCATTGGAGAAATAATTTTAAAAATCGGTTTAGTGGTTCAGACGTGAAAGTGTAACAAACAAACAAAGTCACTTTCGCATTTATAGTACTTTAGGATTAGGACTGCGTAGAACAAGAATACCTATTCTAATATTCATATGCAAGATTATAACCGAATCAAGAATATATTGAAGTAAGTCATAAAATAGTTAACGTATGCACACTCAATGTTGCCATAATTTTGCGCTATTGTGCACTCAACAATGTTGCCATGATTCGTGTTCCTTTCTCCTTTCTTTGTATCGAGCTGTCTCTTTCACGTGTATCACCGTGAAAATTTAGTGGTGAATATATGATGGGAATTTCTCTGATGGTTTGAATAAGTGGGCTTTCTTTGACAGAAATCATACTACGATGCGAGTATATGATTGATTGAGATTGTTATATTTATTTATAAGTGATAATAAATAATAATAATCTCACGCCTTTTATCTCCGAGGGGGAGAGGTATTCCATTTCTGGAAATACCCACTTTTCACGAGAATATTCGACCCCTAAACGTGATAGGTGGTGAGCCCATGGACCGGGTCTTACACTGTCTCAGAATTAATTCTGGGACCTGCGGGTTTCCTCACGATGTTTTACTTCATCGTCGAGCTAGTGATAAATATGTACGTAACTTTTGAAAAACTCATTTTTTACATGCCAGGATTCGAACCCGAGCCTCACTGATTTTCATCATGTGGAGCAGGCTCTTTAACCGTAAGGCTATTACTGCTTTTTATAAAGGCAAAAATATAAAAATATAATGGTCGTAAAGCGTATCGTGCAAGCAAAAGGGCCCTGGCTCAGCTTTACATATTCTGCGTGTCATGGGACATCTTACCTCATGAGATTATGAAGGTTATGACTAATTACAATACAATTCAGTAAGTATTAAACTAACATTTTAATCAAGAACCAATAGTACAATAGAATAGAAAACGATTTATTTACTGGAATAATACACATGCACCAACTAAACGCAATTAATAAAGGAAATGGTCGTGTAAAGCTGTATGTACTACCCCTTATTTAAACCAGAAGGCGTATTCACGGAGCTTTGATATTCGAAATTCGACTCGGAATCGGAAAATCTGTCGAAGATGGGTTATTCAGAGGTGTCGGTATCGAAAACGAATGTCATATTATTATTTGACATAAGGATTCGGAAAATTTTCCGTGGCTGTCATAAACGTCTAGAATAAGGTTTCCGAAGTCGATAGATTCGACTTCGGTAAATTTTTCATTTGGGAGGTAAGGGGGAGAACGGACATAACACCTTTCCGACCCCAACTGTCATCCTCACCTGCTCGCACTGGTGATTCGTATGAATAGCTAGTGGCGGCAGCATTCAGGCTGTCGCGGTGCCTCCTGCTAGATAACGGACGAGGCTCTGGCGACCGAGCAATGGCGGTATAACCACACGCCCGCCCGGTCATCTGGGTGGAAGAGGCTACAGCGGCCTTGGGATCTAAATAATCTCTAAAACGTCTGGCGCAGAAGGCAAGGGGAAACCACTGCGGCTACTTTCCCAAGAAAGTCACATGAGAGCACAAAGATATGAAACACGATCGCCATGCGAACCGATTAGCGACCGGCGCTGCGCCGCGTCCGGGGCGCGCAGTGTGAAGTTGGCTACTGGCCATGGCGGGGTAGGAGACCAGGCCCTCCATGGAAACTCTACTACTGGAAACTCAATCAAGCTAAGAAACCTCCAGACGATAGGAACTTGGAATGTGCGCGGCTTAAATCATCCAGGGAAACTTACCATATTGGAACGGGAAGTAGATAGAGTCGGTGTGAACATCTGTGGTCTAAGCGAAATACACTGGAAAGGCAGCGGACATTTATTGACGGACCATCACGTCGTTTACTTTTCTGGCAGCGACATTAGCAGCAGCAACGGTGTCGGATTTCTAATACCGATAGATCAGAGAAATTGCGTAATGGGGTACGAACCGGTGAGCGATCGTATTATCAGCATTAAGCTAAAATCATCACCGATGAACCTTAACATCGTTCAGGTATATGCCCCTACCTCTACCGCAAGCGATGAGGCAATCGAGAAGTTTTACTCCGAACTAGAGTCCACTATAGCGAAGGTACCCAATAGAGAACTGTTGATCATCCTAGGAGACTTGAACGCTAAGATCGGGGAAAACGCTCATCAGTTAAGCAAATGCGGGGGAAGATTTGGGCTCGGAAAGCGAAATGAACGAGGTGAGCGCTTATTACAATTTGCTGCAGAAAATGACCTGCTGATTGCGAATAGCCTCTTCGAACACCACCCTCGAAGATTGTACACATGGGTATCACCTGATGGAAAGACCCGCAACCAGATCGACTACATCATGATACGCTCACGATGGAGATCATCCATAACAAATGCCCATACATTGCCTGGGGCTGATTGCGGGTCTGACCACCAACTCTTGATCTCGAAGCTAAAGCTCAAACTGACAGCAGCCAGAGTCATCAGCAAAACGAGAAAACTCGAAGTGAAAGATGTTCCGAGATTTCGTTCGATTGTGGAACGGAACTGGTCACAATGGTCAGAAGCGGATCTAGCTAACGAAACAACAGACGCACTGTGGGACCGTGCCAAGTCACTCATCGTCTCAGCGGTCTCGGAAGCAACACCACCGATTAGAACCCACAAAAAGCAACATTGGATGACTGATGACACCTTCAAACTCGTCGAAAAACGCCAGAAGATGAAAGCAGCGGGAGCTGATACCAAAGAACTTAATAACATTTCAACAAAAATACAACTTAAATGTAGACAAGATCACAATAGCTACCTGCGCAATATTTGTACAGAAGTCGAGGCGCACGCAGACAAATACGAGTCAAGAGACTTGTACCATAAGATACGTCTCATTACAAAAACGCTGCCGTCTAGAACCTGGGCTATTGAAGATCATAATGGCCAAATAGTCACTGAACTGGACAAAATTTCGGAAGTTTGGAGGGACTACTGTCAATCCTTGTTTGAAGATCCTCAGTCGCAAAATTTTACATCCACGGAACCTACGAGTGATATGCTAGAGCCGGGTATCCTCGAATCAGAAGTAAGAGCCGCCATTCAACATCTTAAGAATGGGAAAGCCACAGGGAAAGATGAAATTCCAATCGAAACTATTCGAGCAATGGGGGAATATGGCATTCATATCTTCCACACCATCTGTAACAGGATATGGCTCTCAGGCAAATGGCCTTCAGAATGGGCTCACACAGTTTTCACTCCTCTCCATAAAAAGGGTTCGACTAAGAAATGTGGCAACTTTCGACTCATTGCCTTAATAACACACGCAAGTAAAATAATGCTACATATTATAAACGAGCGACTGAAAGCATACTTGTCCAGAGAAATTGCGCCAGAACAAGCTGGTTTTGTAAAAGGCAAGGGAACCCGTGAGCAAATTCTCATCGTTCGTCAAATTATCGAAAAAACTAGAGAATTCAACAAGCGAACATACATATGCTTTGTTGACTTCTCCAAAGCGTTCGACTCGGTGAAATGGCCAACGCTGTGGAAAACACTACTGGACATGGGCACACCACAACATCTCGTGCACCTGCTCAGGGGACTCTACGAAGAGGGGACAGCATCAGTGCGGACAGATGGCCTCCTTTCCGACAATTTCCATCCAAGTGCGGGTGTGAGGCAAGGATGCATAATTTCACCTTTGCTCTTTAATATCTACACCGAGCTTATAATGCGAATCACTCTCGAAGGCTGGACCGATGGTGTTGTAATTGGTGGATACAAGATTTCGAATTTGCGATACGCGGATGACACCACATTATTTGCGAGTAGCTCGGACCTCATGCAGGAATTACTTCACGAAATGGAGCGCGTAAGTCTAACATTTGGATTGAAGATTAACCGATCTAAAACCAAGATTATGATCATGGACCGCGTCAATGACAACTCGCCAGAAGTTACACAGATTGCGAACTGCGACGTGGTTCAAGCCTACGTATATCTTGGGGCCTTAATCTCAAACAATGGTGGTTGCGTAGATGAAGTAAAGCGTCGTATGGCTATAACCAGAGCCGCGGTGGAGAAGTTAAGAAAGGTGTGGAAGAATCACAACATCACCAAAGCCACCAAAGTCAGGCTCATGCGAACGCTGGTATTCCCAATCTTCCTTTACGCGGCAGAGACGTGGACAGTGCGTGAGTTGGAAAAGAAGAAGATAGATGCTCTAGAGATGTGGTGCTGGAGGAAGATGCTCGGCATATCGTGGACAGAGTTCCGCACCAACGTGTCCATACTCCAGGAACTCAGCATCACAAAGCGTCTATCAACCATAGTACAGACGCGCATACTGCAGTACTTTGGCCACGTCTCTAGACGTGATAACAATTCTATAGAACGGCTAGTCGTGCAGGGAAAAGTAGAGGGAACCAGATCGCGCGGCAGATCACCTATGCGCTGGACTGATCAAGTGAAATCCACAGTAGGAACCCGCGTGTCAGACTGCGCCAGACAGTCTGCAAACAGAGAGAGATGGCGAGAGATCGTAAAGAAAGCTGTGTCCAATACTACAACGGACGCCTCAACGTGACCACGACCGCTCTGCCAAGAGCGAAGCGACAGAGAAGAAGAAGAAAATTTTTCACTCGATCTGAATCCAACGGAAACGGTATCGAGCCTCCGTGAATACGCCTGCTGGTCGGCACCGTGCTGTGTTGATTCGTTCCGTAATATAATGCAGAAATGTAATAAGAATTTCTTAAGTTATTTAATTAAAAAATTTTGGTCGTTATAATATCGAAGTCATAGAATGAGAATACACTCTACCATTACAAAAACAAATTTGCATGCTTCGACTATACAAGGGACCATTGCGAATCCATCGACTTTTTTTACGAAAATCACCGAGTCATGTTCCACGTCTATAATTTCATCCACAATAGATATTTCATTATCAAATTAACTTTCTCCATCCCATCATAGATCCTATTCTGACTGTTAATTAGGTTCATTTTTTAAATTTGAAGTTAGACAGCGACCTTCTTTTACATGGCCTTTGTCAGGCTAACCTACTGTAGCTAGTTAGGTTACTTTTGTCTCTTAGTTCGCTTCTACCTAATTAGCTAAAAATGTTAAATCGGAAAAGATGGAAATTTAATCAACATCGGCTCACACAATTAATAGGTAATAGACAAACAGACAGAAAAACTTTTGTCTTTAATAAGTATTACAGGGATTATTGTACAACGCCAAAGGGGAGGTCTAAGAAGTAATACTAAATAGTTCTACTTCAGAAATAATATTACTTCAATGACAAATTGGTTTATTTTTATCTTGTTTTTGAATTATTTGAGATCGGCGCGTTAGTTTGTTCAGTATCGACTACTTACCTCCCATCCGTACGTAGCAAGCTGTCAGTAAGTTTACTTACGAATCGTTTTTTATAGGAACACTTTTGAGTTACGCCTCGTAGATAATTCTACCGTCCGTAAGCAAAACGGTTCGTTTCTCGAATATAGGAACCGGGCATTTATCGATTTCAGCAATTTTTAATTTTTGATTTTTTTTCACGGATCAAATAAGTGACGTCCTTCAAAAAGCTGGGGTCCGGAGTGCGAAAAATAAAAGAGCGTGCATGAAAGGCTTATGGATGTGAAGGAAGCGAAAGAAGTATGCAGAGATCGAGCAAAGTGGCGATCCATCGTCTCTGCCTACCCCTGTGGGACAATGGCGTGAGCATTATGTATGTATGATTTTTTTTTTCGGAAATATGAATTAGCACACCAGAATTTAGTGCTACCGATGGAAATCGTACTATTATTGTTCTTTATTTATGTAAATGGATTAGTCACAACTAAAGTACGAAGGCATAATATTTTATTTATATTCATATACTAATTGGGGTGTATGAGGAATTGCGCTTATTCTGTTACGCGTTGTATATGCATCCAAATCAATTATATTATGTATTTCATCATTATTGCTTCTGATTCTTTTAATTTTCAATGTCTAACAGTAAACTTTAGTGTGCTTCGAAAGAAAGCAGTTTTTTTTCATCTCCACAATGAATGATCGCGTGCCTTTGAAGAATTAATAATGTTTTCATATCACTATGAATAAATGATATAATGACCTTATGAAGAATAATCAACGCCCTTAAGATTAATACGTCTTATAATTAAGACGCGAGTAACCTTAATTATAGAAGAATTTCTTTTCAGATGTTTTGAGCTGTGCTTTTTAGTTTTAAATTAAATATAATTGCTAAGTATTTTTTAAATTAACAGTACTCGAGTTTTCTTTACATGTTACTCAAGATAGGTATTTTTGGGTTCCGTAGCCAAAAAGCGGGAAGGGAACCCTATTAATATTGCTACGCTATAGTATAAATAAAACAGTTATAAATTAAAAGAACCATCTTAGTAGCTAGCTGCCATGTAGGTATAGGGGAAAAAAGACAAGTGACAATTAGGTATTTTCAGAAATGGAATACCTCTGCCTCCCCCGTCTTGGGGATACTTTTTAAAATATTATTTAAAACTTAGATATAAGTAATAAAGTAAAATTAAAAACATTAAAATAATGCTTTTGATATTCTATCCGAGTAACGTACGGTGGAATACCTCAGCCGGTCTTGAACAAGATACTCGCTATCTCAAGATTGATCTTGAGATAAAATGTGTGTTATGTTCACACGAGAAAATACAGGACACGACTGAGGACGATACTTTGCTATCACGGATAGAAACAATAGTGAAATTCTTATCCTTACACGATATGGATCTAATTTTGTATATAATTAAGTGTGTATACAAGTCATCATCATCATCATCATCATCAGCCGGAAGACGTCCACTGTTGAACAAAGGCCTCCCCCATAGAACGCCATAACGAACGGCAACTTGCCGCTTGCATCCACCGGTTACCCGCGACCTTGACGATGTCGTCGGTCCACCTGGTGGGAGGCCTACCAACGCTGCGTCTTCCGGTTCGTGGTCGCCACTCGAGAACCTTTCTTCCCCATCGGTTATCGGTTCTTCGAGCGATGTGGCCTGCCCATTGCCACTTAAGCTTGCAGATTCTGAGAGCTATGTCGGTGACCTTAGTTCTTCGGCGGATTTCCTCGTTCCGGATTCTATCGCGCAAAGAAACTCCGAGCATAGCTCTCTCCATGGCTCGTTGGGTGACTCTGAGCTTATCTAGGAGGCCAGCAGTTAGGGACCACGTTTCTGTGCCATAGGTCATCACTGGCAACACACATTGGTTATAAACCCTCGTCTTCAGGCACTGTGGAATTTTGGACGAAAATATATCGCGTAGTTTCCCGAACGCTGCCCATCCGAGTTGGATTCTTCGGGCGACCTCTTTGTCGAAGTTGGACTTACCTAGTTGAACAGTTTGTCCAAGGTAAACGTACTGGTCGACAACTTCGATAGCAACGTTTCCAACAAATACCGGCATGGGTGGAACATGTACATTCGACATAATTTTCGTCTTGTCCATATTCATTTTAAGACCCACCTGTTGAGAAACGTTGTTGAGGTCTCCAAGCATAGTGTTCATATCCTCCAGCGATTCAGCCATGATGACTATATCATCGGCGAAACGAAGGTGGGTGATGTATACAAGTACCTTAATCTATTGTTAACTTTAGTGCACCACCTACCTTCATCTCGGTTACATCCATCCTAATGTTGTCTGGAAGAAATCGCTTAACGCGATAAGACAGCCTATTGTACTTTTTTCGAATCATTGTATCACTTATTGCATATTTTTATTGGTACTTACTTACTTCATTATTCATAACATTTAATCAATTGGAGTAAGTTTTAGAGTAAGACATTATCCATATTGTGTCGAATCCTACAATTATCCTATCCTATAAATATTATATATGCAAAAGTGACGTTGTTTGTTTCTTAGCCTTTCACATCTAAGATAATAAACTGATTTTAAAAAGTCTTTCATCATTGGAAAGCTACATTATTAGGGAGTAGCATAGGCTAAATTTGATCTCGGTATTCCTTAAATTAAGTGTAAAATGTGTATTGAGAGGGATGTCAAATAACCGATAAGTAATGTTCTAAATCTTAATCATGCAATTTAGGATGTGAATTATGTTGTATCTATCTACTATATAGAAAATGATAAACTGACTGACTGATTGGTGATATATCAACGCACAGCTTAAACCGCTGGGTCTAGAGACTTGAAATTTTGCACATAGCTAGCCTATACAGTGTAGGCATCCACTAAGAAAGGATTTTGCAAAATCCAACCCCTAGGCGGGTGAAATAAACGTGCGTGGGCAAAGCTGAGGGTAAAAGCTAGTCTACTATATTATCTGATTGCTAAACTTGATGTTTCATAATGTTATGATTTATGTTTAATTATCTTTTCTTCAAGTGTTCGGTTATCTAGGTTTTAGTTAATCTATTAGGAAACAGGTTTAGCGATTCGACGAAATATTTGTGCAACTTAAGAAACAATTTGTTCATAATTAGCAATTGCATTTGGTTCTCATTGATTTGAGTACACAAGTTTTTGTTTTTATTTCACTACGAACAAGTAGGGGGAAGTGAAAGCTTACACTAAAATTTCCCTAAATAAAATAATATACGTACCTACTTATTTTTAAAAAATCTGACCTTGTCATCCAAATTTGTTGTAGAATGTGAATATTTATAAAACATAGTGTTTTTTAAATCTTAAACATTATACAATCCACCTTACTTATGTACTACATTTATATACATTTTACAAAATTTTGTTTTATTACAAGCTTTCTTTAGGATTTAAAAAAAAATATTTACAAAGAAAATATACATTCATTTACAATAATTACAGATATAAAATGTCCTAGAGCAACCATGCCTTTATTTAAATTGCAATGTACCTACTTAATTAGATAATATCTTCAACTGATTGAGCTGAAATTTTGTATACACATTAAGTTGGGATGAAAATGCATGGTTAGCTGTTTGACGTCATTCTTAATCCAATATGGCGGACTAGTTATTTTTAATACACTCCTACAATATGGGTATCAAATGAAAGGGTTTTGCTGAGAATAACTTGAAAAATAAAGTGACATCACTCTGAATAAAAGCTTATTGAAATATGATTATTTCTACTTTTAATTTATTTTATATGTAAGTATAACTATCAAAATTGCATTGATGTGATTAGAGTCAGTAAACGTGCCGGCTTTCAATAACTGACCTTTCTTTGATATTTCCCTATGTACTAGTTTATTTTCATAATAAACCTTAATAATCTCATAAAAATATAGGTATTTCTAAACGCAGCTAATGCAAAATGGCTATGAAATTAATGGTTCTTTTACAAGTTTAATACGTTTTCTCAGAGAATTTATTTTTCTCTTGAGTGAAGATAAAGTTTTAATAGGTAGTCTAAAGAGAATTTACTTGAGACAGGTAATCATTATTAAGCTCAAGATAGTTATTTTAAGCTATTAATTTATATAAGCTTAGTGTTTAAGGGCACTATTTTAAATAAGTACAGTATTCTATAATTATAACAAAGAAGTGAAACACTATTAAAACAGGTTTTTCTATATACTTAAGAATGTTTTTTTAAATGAAATGCACTAAAATATATTTTTTACACATTTTACTTCTTTTTTTTTGTTCATGTTTAAGTGCAAAATAAAAATAATATTTAATAAATTAAGTTTAAGTACAAATTAAAATAATAATTATAATAGGGAATGCCAAAATTCATGTCTTAACTGCTATTTATAAAATACCTAATTATAATGATCGTTTAGTTTTAGAATTAATTTAGAATTGTTGTTTGTCTGTGTGAAAGTTTGTATCGAATAGCCTTCGCAAGGGCTCAGCCGATTTCAATAATTTTTTTTTGGAATCAAATCAGAAACTTTTACTCAATTTTTTATGTAAGTTCCATTTCGATATCTTGTAGGTTTCAGATGATAATTATATTTTAATAAGATAAACCGAAGCGAAACGAGGAAGGGTCGCTAGTTTTCAATATAACCTTAACTAGCCACCCACCTCGTCTTCGCACGGTTGCAAAGCTGATACTAAAACCTTCTTCTTGAATCACTCTTTCTATTAAAAAAAACACATCAACATCCGTTGCCTAGTCTTAAAAGATCTAAGCATACATAGGGACAGACAGATGCGGGAAGCGACTTTTGTTTTATTCTATGTAGTAAAGTGATATAACTTACTTGCATTAGGCTTGTGATTGGACTCTAACGTTCTTAATACAATCGCTTTAGAGGTCAGACTCGCACAACAAGTTTAGTGTAATGCTTCATGTGCTCTTGACTGTACTAAAGCAGAACATTGCATATGTATCCCCATATCTTGCGGGGTCAATGCGAGGTCATACAGTGTTGTTTGATGTCTGACATATCTCAACGACGAGCTCCGTGAAAACCTCTTAACACGTGGCTCCAGAATGGTTTGGTCAGTTGTTTGGATAGGGTCCTTTGCGTTTGGAAGCGTGGGTTGGGTGGAATATAATAATAATAAATTGTGGGATACAAAATACTTAAATTAATATTAAACGACCAGACACGAAGCCAACAGACTTGCCATGAGCATGCATCTACGACATATATAGGGTAGGCAACTAACCTTTAAAAAAAAATAATCTCACGCCTTCTATCCCCGAAGGGGTAGGCAGAGGTATTCCATTTCTGGATATACCCACTTTTCACGAGATGTTCTTTGAACCCCTAAACGTGATAGGTGGTGAGCCCATCGCCGGACCGGGTCTTTTAATCATGTGTCAGAATTAATTCTGGGACCTGCGGGTTTCAATTCAATTCAATTCTTTATTTTGCTTATCACATGGTGAGTACATTTTGGTACTTAATATTAGGTACGTCCAACACATGTGATACCCCGTAGGGGCACTGCAATAGAGAAAGGTTAATAGGTAACTAAAGTTATTTTCTAAGTTATCTTATTCTATCTAAACTAAAATATCCTAGGTAACATCAGATCAGTTGTTATTATTTATAATATACAATCTATAAAAATCTACTATAATCTAAAAACAGTTTAAATATTATATAGATATTGTAACTCCTCAACCCTAATATCATATATAGAATACTAAAAGAACATAAAACAGCTTGGTGGGGCTGTAGACATGTAAACACATGTAAATATAGTCAGAAATAGAAAAATATTAAAACTTAGGAAAATACGAAAATTATGAAAATTCCTTTAATTAATTTAAATTAGGGCTTGGTATGATCGAAGAGATGTTAAAATAGCATAAAAGTTTCATAAAAGTAGTTAGAAATTGGTTTCAGTAGGGTTCAGGAAAAACCGACTTGTTTAGTATGGAAAATATAGCGGAATAGTTCTTGTATTAAGATAAACCATTTTTCGGTTATAACTCCGGAACTATTTGAGCTAGAGAGATAAAAAGTATATCATTGTAATGCTATTCACGGACCCTACGATATGCAAAAGGTTTCATCCAAATCGGATGGTCGGGTTTTTCCGGCGCGGGACACGAAGAGGGGGTTCTGACATCTATGGTGAGGGAGGGTGCGCGGTTGCGGGGCGAGGCTGCCACCTCAACCAAAGGTTGGACCTAGGATGTATGATACATGGGTCGATCCTATTGAGCAATATGACATATAAATAAATAAATATAATAAAAATATAAAACTCATATGGCGTTATTAGCTTGAAGGTTCGTTAATAACAGAAGTTAAGAGGACGAGGCAGGTATGGGTTCCCTGTCTGATTAATGGAATATGGTAGTTTTATGCAATATTCTAAACGAGCCTAATATATGTGACGGCGGAGGGGCCCCTGCTCGCTACACTACATCACTCATTACAATATTATTGATACTCAGAGGTCTCCCGCGCATCAGAAGTATTCAGGATTAGCCGATACGATATCTATGTGGGCGTATCTACTCTGGGCAGGGTAGTAAGTAATAATTAAACTGGTTACACAACAAGGTACATAGTCACTTTATTAAGTAAGGTCACCAAGTAGATCAAGAGACAATACGATACGAGACCTATGAACGAGTTGTCCTACGGGACTTATTGCCTTTCGGGGCTTACTGTAAATGATCCTAAGGTCTTAAAGACTATCTCACCATCAAGCGCCTTCGGGCGTAACTTTTATTATCAATATGTTCGAGAATGCCTTTCGGGGCTTACTATAAATAATCCTGAGGTCTTAATGACTGCCGTAACTCGCCTTCGGGGCAAAACTCGGCACCGCAAACGACTTCGGTCGCAACGGTCCCTTCGGGGCAAAACTCGGCTTCGGCCGCATCAATCGACTTCGGTCGCAACGGTCCCTTCGGGGCAAACCTCGGCTTCAGCCGCAACAATCGGCTTCGGCCGCAACAATCAGCTTCGGCTGCAACAATCGGCTCCGGCCGCAACAATCGGCTTCGGCCGCAACGATCCTGCTTAGGCGGGATAAAAGACCGGATGTCCGGCAAAACCGGGACGTTCGGGGGGGTCGCAATCGCAGCTGTGGAATGTTGCGGGTTGGCGATCACCGTAAGGGGCGAGGTGGAGCTCCTTACTCTTCCCACCAAACACATTTTTATTTCTTTTCTTGAAAGGAGGTGAGAATGTGGGGAAGACGATTTTATCTCGAGTCTGTCATCAGATAAGAGATAACAGGGGTGGGGAATATGAAGTGTCCTTCATGAAATATTGCCTTAGGCATGAATGGCGCTGAAGTGGGCAGCGCTATTAAAGATTAAAAGCGAGCGAAAGACAATTTTATAAATATGCGATAGAAAACTAACGGTATAGTTGAATCAAGTTAAGATCTCTTTTGATGGCAAACGGAAAATTATTATCCTCAAAAAGGATCTGGATTACTATTCACAAAGTAGTGTCCTACACTACTAGACGATCAAATAAATAAATTACATGGCCAAAATTGCAGAAGTTATTTGTGACGGTGTCGACCTATTTAGCGATGCCTCCTGAGTTAATACTTTGGAGATCATCATGAAAGCTAAATTTTGAGGTCATTTAAAATTATGCGTAGGACGTTTGCGATTGTATTCGTATTCGTCTTTACGTGTAACATCAATACTCGTTTGCTACAAGTTTAGCAGCGATTTGACATAAAGTGGATTTTCTCTAATTCCGTGCGAGAGAACATGTTACCAAAATATTGAAACGATATCTTGTGAATGAGATTCTTGCTTTGAGCTGTGCAATACTAGCTTAGCATTATATGATGTTCAGCTTGTGTTGCAGCGTATGAATTTTAATACGTTGGAATTACGGTTCCTTCGTATAGAGAAATGTATCCATATTATAAGTAAGGTCTTAGGTTTAGTTACAATATTAATATGGCACGTCTATGACTTATCCTTATAATATATATCCTTTCCTCACGATGTTTTCCTTCACCGTCGAGCTACTGATAATTGCAGCTACTACCCCTTCGGAATGTGTTATGGACGAGAAGACAAAGTCGGTTTCAACATCAAGAGCTTAAGCATGTAATAATATTCATAGATCAACTTAATTGCTTTATTAAGTATAATAAATCTTATTTCCGTTATTCAGTAGCTATTGGTATTAACATTTGTACCCGGTAATAAATTACGGGTGGTTGGATTAAAGAAGGAATTCTGTAGTGATTAGTGTTGTGGGCGGAGATATCGATATTTTAGAAAAATAACGGAGGTTGTACAGCTGTAAAATTCCATAGCACAAACAAGGCTTAGCCTCGTTTGTGCTATGGAATTTAAGTTCAACTCTGGGCCCAATAAAAAAAACTGAAAGTCTTGGCTCAATTGGTAGTGACCCTGCCTTCTGAGTCGGAGGTCGCGGGTTCGATCCCCGCTCGGGGCCAACATTAGTGTGCATGTACTATCAGCAAAAGCTAAGCCTGATACATTTGGAAGAATTGTGAGCTCCAATTTTATTACCCTGACCCTAATTAGAGTAACATAATGAGAAGTCAGTAAAACCGTATTTTTTTCTATTCCAATCCATTCATCGACACTAAATGGTCATAAACATGAAATAAACACTTTTTTGTAATTGTCATTGTTACTATAAGTGAGGGCTTTCTCGCCACGGCGGGGTAGGAAAAGATAGCTGCTAGCTAAAATGACACTTAGACGTGTCAGGCAGAACTTTTTTCGATAGTACATGTCTGTTGGTTTTGTGTTTGGTCGTTTAATATTTATTTAAGTGCTTAGCAGTTGTTTAGTACCTACCCATAGTAAAGCCCCTGCCTAGTTTGGGACTAAATTACAGTGTGTGAATTGTGTTCCACAATTAATTATTATTATTTCAGAAAAACACAAGGGTACGCCATAGGCTAAAGTTTACCCGGACGAACGCAAGAAACGGGTAGTACTTAATAACATACACCTTTGGTATTATCAGATCGCCAGCAGTTTTTGTGAATACAAATGTACGTATGTGCCAATCTCAGTACATTTACCAATCCAATCATAAAACATCAAAGCGTCTGGCGCCTACACAACATATGCGAGAGCCCGATCAATCAGACATGACCGATCGCCGCATTGATATGATAAACCGAGTTTGCGATGACTGATGATTGCATTTCCTTTTGCAGATAAGATTATGGTGATGTCTTATTGAACACTACATTGGGATTTAAAATAGAAAGGAGAATTGTGCACGCAAATAATTACGTACATATTTGTCACTTAACGGTGAAGGAAAACATCGTGAGGAAAT
This sequence comes from Ethmia dodecea, assembly GCA_963855545.1. Lineage (NCBI taxonomy): Eukaryota > Metazoa > Arthropoda > Insecta > Lepidoptera > Depressariidae > Ethmia > Ethmia dodecea. The sequence goes on from OY979448.1 coordinate 2,695,803, forward strand.
ACACAATACCCCCCAACCCAGCAGATAAAAAGTGGGTATTTAAATAGAATAACTATAGTGTTACACACGTGCTCCCCGTGTGTGCTACTTTTCTTTTAGTATAATAAAAGCTTAGTTTTTATATACACATTTACTTTCACCATGAAAAAACAGAAGAAGAAAGACAGAACAAAGAATAAAAGCATGTAAAAAAGAATAAATTGAGCTATAAAACGATCGTCTCTCACCAACACCTAGGAAATAAACCGTGAGCAAACTGCTACTTACGTAAAAAGCAACTGAGTTCTTCTGTCATATAAAATCGTGGTAGATATCAATATGCGCTAAAGAAAGAGTTTCTTTGTATGATACTGTAAGATGTTGGTTAATTCTAAATTCAAAGTTCTCCAAAAAAATTCAAAAACGCACTTTGGATAGGACATCGCCGACTTTTTGACATTATTTGTCCGTTTCATTTAATGTTATAAAATACGTGAAATATATGGTTATGTTTTTTTTAAACCCGTGATCTAGAGGCTGGCATACAAAATGGCATATTAAATTAACAGGAATGAATATGCGAGAGCGAGTCCCGTGCATTCCCAACTGAGTTATGGTCACTTGGTATTCCTTGGTCTGCTTCGATCATCAAAGCTGTTCTAAAAATACATATTTTTTGCATGCAATAACGACGGGACAATTTATTGGCATTCCAGGACAGCGAGAGCACCAATAAGTTCAATTGCTTTGAATCAGTACAATAACTCATAGCAGTTCTGTATTTGCTAGTGACAAAATATATCCTATTAATATTAAGAACGCCAAAGTTTGAGTATGGATGGATGTTTGTAGCATTTTCACGCCAAATCTGCTGAATGGATTTCGATGAAACTTTACAGTGATATAGCTTACACATCAGAATAACACATGTGATTGTTTTAGTCCCGGAACGCTTCCGAAGTCGCGGGAAACAGCTAGTCTACTATAATTAAGAAATTCAAATTTACTGTCACTTTAAGCGATGTTTTATGGCATCTGATTATAGGGTCAAATGCACATTAAAGTGACAAATTTAATAACCATATTTGTAAATTATTATCATAACTTTATTAATATCTATAAGTAAAAGGTTGTTTGATTTTGAATCCTTACTTTTCACCAGTTTAATTTTGGGTCCACGTCTAGACCGGGTGCTGTAACACTTGCCCTCATGTCCTCAGCAAAGTTCGAACCCGAGCCTCACGCAATAAGAGACACGGGTTCAGTAACCTCACTAAGCTATGCTCTCATAACGTTTGATAACTTTGATGTCTGAAGAATATCAGGATTTGAAATGTTAAAATAAAAAAATCTCAAGTCTTATATCCCCGAGGGGGTAGGCAGAGGTATTCCATTTCTGGATATACCCGCTTTTCACCAGATATTTTTTGGACCCTTAACGTCGCCGGACCGGGTCTGTTTACATATGTCTCAGAAAACATTCTGGGACCTGCGGGTTTCCTCACGATGTTTTCCTTCACCGTCGAGCAAGTGATAAATATGTACGTAAGTTTTGAAAAAAACTCATTGGTACATGCCAGGATTCGAACCCGAGTCTCACTGATTTGCATCATGTGAAGCAGGCTCTTTAACCGTAAGGCCATCACTGCTTTTGAAATGTTAAGTTTCTGTAAATTAACTTTTTAAACTTTTTCTATTGAGTATTCAGGTCGATAGTGGTTGTAACATGACCGTCTTAATAAAGGAACATTGCTTCGATGATTGACAATAAAGAGAACTGAATTCTAGCTAAATACTATTCTCACTGATTGAATGCAGTTGTGCAATTAGGACTGGGTGCAGATTGTTTTCTCAAATGTAAGTTATACATACCTCTTTTGTGTCATATCACATCTCTATAGAGTGACCTTATTAATAAATAGAAATATTATTGCTCCTTCTGGCTCAGTTGCTACATTAGGAGGTACACTGAGAAAACTGGTAATCATAAAAGACGTGAAATCAGGATAAGTAAGATGAATTCACCTCAAGGACGGAGAATACTGATATCACCAAAAAGAAAGATGATAACACGTCTGATGATGATAACTGCATTTAAGATGACGTGTCACCATGGCTTTAGTCGGACGAGCATACATAATGTGATTATGTTTACTACTATTTATGTTTGCTTTCATCATATCTCGAGTTACGTACTATTATATTTCCTACTATTTATCGATGACTTCATCGTACCTCCAGTTTATTTATTTATTTATTTATTTAACTTCATGTACCAAGAAAATGTACACATGGCGAACTTAATGCCTAAAGTTATTATGTCCTATTATTTTTTTTACTATTTATCGACTTCATCATATTTCCAGTTTTGTAAAATCGTAACACGCTAGGCTCGGTGGGGGAGACTGTCAAGTTAGAAGCCTCACCATGGAATTCAGCTGTTCTGATAATGTCAAACAACTCTTCCTAAATAGTGCCCGAAATTCCCTGATCCAGATATTGCAAAGGTGTCCTAAAGAGCCGGGGAACCTATCTTTTCTACTAATGAAACCTTGCACTCAACTCTGGAATGGATGTACAATGTCAAATGCATCTTAATCTTAACTACTTATATCTAAACCCTGAGTCAAACGATAGTGCGTTTTAATTCGACCATGGCGCCATCTATCGAGAACGTATGACAACACTTGTTTGCGTTACGTGTGCGTTAACACTAGTGTGTTCCACTATTATTTTTCTACTATTTGCCGATGACCATATATCCAGTTATGGTCTAGTCCAGGTGTCGAGGGTCAGAGGAGTATGGAGGAGTGGAGGTGGAATCTCCATCGTGAAAAGGGAAGATCTTCGGCCAGGCGAAGTGATCGTGCCTGGGGACCGCGGTCCAACGGTTGATGTTGGACAGTTGTATTTATACAAACTCATTAGAAAACTTCGATAGCGCGGTTTAGAACTCGGCCGTCTATTGGCGCGTTCTATGTAGTGTCACTTATATTAATATGCTTAGCGCATAAAATAATATGACTGTAATATTAAATAATATGATGCTGGGATTTCATCGTATTTTCGGTGATACTTCTTCATATTCAACTAGGAAATCTATATAAGTCTACGAATAAGGAATTCGTAGATATAAGTACGGTGACGGTGTCATTGTGTTTTATGTTTATAATCTTACTTTTAAATATCATACAAATTTATAGTACAGTGAGATATTATTAAAAAAGAGAAAATTATATTGTGTGACCAATTTTTACGATGCTAAGTATTATAATATCGCATTACCTATTCCAACTTAACTTATTAATTCGATTATAGCGTAATATTAACCTATTTTTTCCTTATTGTACGACAATGCTCCAGTTTTAGACAAACGTCACGTTATTTTATGATTACGAAGAATTAAAAAATATCATGTCTTTGTTATAATTATGTGAGCGGAATGGAGCGATTGGAGCTAGCGCCGAAAGTGCTGTCATCATATTATTTTTAAGGAATCACACAGAATGTTATGCATACTCATAGATGAGATTCTGTAGTCGTATTTTAGTAATCATCACTATATTAATATGATGCTTACTCTAAAAATAAGATTCTGTAATCAATTTTAGTAGGATTCACATTATTCTATAAAGTTAAATGTGGTGCTAGGACTTCATCGTATTTTCGGTGATACTTCTTCATATTCCACTAGGAAATGAAGCATAGCATAATATCGCATTACTTACTCAAACAATTCGATTCCAACTAATATATTTCGATTATAGCATAGTATTAACCTATTATTTCCTTATTTTACGATAATGCACCTGTTTTAGACCAACGTCACGTTATTTTATGATTACGCCGAAATGACATTTTTTTCAGTGTACTCTCCCTTCCGTGCCAGAGGTAGGTTGGATGACTTCCCTTTTGTGTACATAGACAAGATTGTTGGATTCGTGGCTGGGTGTTTTAATAAGTTAATCACACGCTCTGCCAAATTTAGCAATAAATAATCGTGAGTGAATTGTATCCCACAATTTATTGATAATTATTATTATAATAACCATAAGCTTCTTAATAAAGCAATAATATAATGCCGCTTATAATTATTATAATATAAATAAACTACCGTTGAATGGCTAATGGCTTCCACAATTATTGGTCGCTAAACATTTTGGTAGGCACGGTTAAACCGGTAGTTTGACTTTTCGTTGTGTTAATGCACAATAAATGTCGTTAAACCATGTCAGATACCCTTGGGTGGCTTGAAAAATTCTGACAGTTAGATGGTTAAAGCCTAACACGTTCCCAATCCGGTGTAAGAAAGAAGATTAAAGCCGATACTTCCTCATAAGTGAGTAAAGATATAATAGCCATAGCTCAGTATAGTGATTTTATACGGGTTCTTATAGATAATGGTAATCTTTCAGCATCTCCCAGGCTGCAAGCGGCTCAAGTTAATGGTTGATGAACTTCTTCACGTGTTATGAAAAGAAATATAGCCATGAAGAGGAGTGGAGGTGGAATTATGATTCATCGTGAAAAGCGAAGATCTTCCGCCATGCCCAACTTGCTTACAGTAACAGTTGTATTTGTATAAACTCTTGTGACAACTTTGATAGCGCGGTGTAGAACTTGTAACGTCACATATTTGGCGTCTATGGCGCTTGATTCTTTTATGTAGAACCGATAGATGTCACTTCAGCCATAATAATAAATAATAATAATAAATTTTGGGACACAATTCTTACACGGTTATTTACTCCCAAACTAGGCAAGGCCTGTACTATGGGTACTAAAAACTGATAAACATACTTAAATAAATATTAAACAACCAGACACGAAGCCAACAGACATGTTCACGCACACAAATGTTGGCCCCAAGCGGAGATCGAACCCGCGACCTCCGACTCAGAAGGCAGGGTCACTACCAACTGAGCCAACCAGAGCCAGGTCAGTCGAGTTACTAGCAAAGTAAAATCATCATCATTAGGTATGTTCTTTTCCCAGTTTCTACATGAATATTAAGTTGTTTGTTTACACGCGTTATCACTATCTCGGCTGAGTGAGGCGGCACTTTAACATTTCGGTATTTTTATTGAACTCAGATAACGGACTTCCGATACAAGATGTTTGATTTGGGATTTGGTGCTTTTTATGGGGTTAGGAATTTAGTAGCCATGTTCACATTAGTTAATGTTATTGTGGAGTTTTCCTCATTTCATTTGGAACCTTTGGAGGCTTTGTGGCTATGTATATGTCGCAGTAAGATAGATGAAGCCGTAATATAGTTATATCAATAGGGATATAATTATATACCGTAACATACGAAATACGTTATACGAAAGCGATTCATTACTATCTCACTAGGAATATAGTTATAAAACGGTCCAAGCTTAGTGATATATATTATTAGGGTTTATCTCAAAAAAGTCATAATGTAAGTATCATATTGTCATCATATTGTAGTATATTAAAGCTTATTTATTTTCAAACATTTTTGAAAAATTGAAAAATTCTGACATTTTAAATAATCTTGGCCACCAAAGCGCGACAATTTTTGGCATATTTCTCGCAGTGACAAGTTTTCATTTTATTAACAAAAACAATGGCTCTCAGACCAAGAATGAGAAACACAATTGATTTTTAATTGTTGTCGGTTTCAATAAGAACCGGCGATTCTTGACTGATTAAAATGTGGAAATTAAATACCGAATATCAATACTAATTAAGCAGCTACCACCACTTCCAAAAGAGTCGGAACTAAAGAAGAAGCGAAGCTAAAACTTTACAGCGTACAGCGTAATACACGACGTATTTCTAAAAATAATCAATTCAATAATTATGGTATGAAGTAATGAATTCACATCTATTTATCTATTCATTGGGCCCTCTGCTATTTCTTCTTTACGTGAACTATCTACCAAAAACTACAGATAAAAAAATTGTAATGTTTGCAGACGACGTCTCTATCTTATTTCGCTTTAAAAATAAGCCAAGTACCGAATTAGAAGCAGAGGTAACTAGTTCAATGACGGAAATTATAAACTGGTTTAAATCTATTAAATTGCAATCTAATATCGGAAAAACGAAAATGATGCATTTCAGAAATTATAAGTCGGCATCAATAGACCTTGCTATTAATATTGACGGAAGTGCAGTAGGGCTGGCAGAGGAATCAGATTTCTTGGGCCTCCACGTGGATTCAAACCTGAACTGGAAAAGACATGTGGAATTTCTGGAGAGTAAATTGAGTAGTTTCTGTTATGCACTCAGAAATCTGTCCCAACTTTCGACTCAGGTAGCAACCCTACAGGCGTACTACGCGTTCTTCCAATCACGGATCATTTACGGGATAGCTCTATGGGGTGGATGTACAGATATCAGTAGGATTCTTATATTACAGAAGAAGTGTGTACGTATTTTGGGTGGACTCCGATATCGTACCGATTCCTGTCGACCTGTATTTAAAAAGCTCAATATCCTGACGGTTACAGCTCTATATGTTTTTGAACTATGTAAACTGGTACGTCGACACCCGAATAAATTTCCCTACGCTCCCAAATTTACTAGTGAGAGGCTTAACGCACTTCACGATCCCAAATTAAAATTGCCTTCCTGCCGAACTGCGTTTTATAAGCGGACTGCAAAATACAATGCCGTCAGAGTTTACAACAGGTTGCCAAGTGAAATCAAGGTCCTTCCAGAGTGTAAATTTCTGAAAGAACTTAAAAGTTTTCTCATCAAAATGTGTCCATATGACCTAAATGAATTCCTATCCTTATGAAGTGTACTGAAGTGTATTTTGAAATAACACTTATTACATACTAATTTTAAATGATTATGACATTTGTTAATTGTTTGTTTTTTGTTTGTTGTTTGTTAATTTATTCTAATTTTGTAATTTGTAATATTAATTGTTGTAATATTGCCATACCCGTAGGGTGAAATTACATTGTTTCCATATCGCATTCTTTTTGACATCTGTGTATACATGTAATTTATTTAATGAAATGAAATTCAAAGAGCTGTCAGTGCGTTTGGTCGGGGCTTCAGGGGACCAGAGGGCTGGCAGCTATCTCTGTCAAAGGTCGGCCTAGCTATCCAGAGAGGGAATGCGGTCAGTCTTCTGGGCACTGCCCACATGGTTCCTCTTTGGAGGATATTTTTTATCTGTAAATATTGTAAATGAATGTATATTTTGTTTATTAATAAATTTTATGTAAATCTTTTTATCCCCATAATTATGCTTGATGAATCAATTACAGAATACTCAACAGCTCAACCAAATTAATCATATCAATTAATATCAATGTGGTTAATATTTTACCCTGCCATTTTGGGCTGTGCTGGAGGAAACCTGTATCAATCATAATTAATTAAATTCGTTAGATAAATAACAAAAATAAATTAGCTAAAACGTCGCTTCAAATAAAAATCAGGAAACAAACCGACCATTCTAAAACTAAAAGAAAAAAAACTATCACAAACATTGACGGAAAAGGAGTGTTTGTTGGGTGCGCCAGCGCCGCTTTTTGTAGCCTTGAGACTCGCTAAGTGAGGTAAGTAGGCGATGTAAGTTATGTTAGGTTACCGCGATAACCTGGGGTGTGTGCATTGAAATTGAGTAAGTGATTTGGATTGGCCTGCTCTTTATCTTGAACCTTTAAGTGACCGACTTTGGCCAATTTATTTGCCAGTGTATAAAATATTTATAGTGATGAACTATAATTGGCGATCTGTTCGTCAGTCAGTACCAACTGTTACCAATGTCCTTTTCCTAACCCCTGAAACGTAACGTGACAAAATCTGTCATGTACCCCCGGGTTTCGAAAGGCAAATCAAACTAATATGCTTTGTTTTATCACATCACAACAGTTGACATGAGATTTAACAGTTTTTCAGGTAATTTTAGTTAGATTTGCCTTTTGGAAACCTGACAGACAATGAGTTCATCGCCGGATCGGGAAAGAAAACAGAAAGAAAAGAAAAGTGTTTATTCAAAGAATTGTTTTTTTGCAAAATACATTATTACCTCCGCCAAACTGCAAAGCAGTTTGTTGTGACCAGAGCCTCAGTATCTAGTGTTAGGACTACGGGTTCCCGCATATTTTTCTTTCACCATCGAGATAGTAATCAATATTATGATCGTATGATTTTTTTTTTAAATTGACTCCTACTCATGCTTTATAAGGCAATAAAAGATTTAAAACATCACCCTCCCTGGTGCAGCAAGCAAAAGCAAAAAAATAGTCTCAGACATTTCGGAGATCAAGACTAATTTTGAAGATAAATATATTTTTAACTCTCCATCCAAATAATGTCAACTAACCGTTTATTTATATGCAGAGATACAATTTCTGTTTTCCAAACACATATCATGTACCGAAGCAAATAGTATCGCGTGTAAAACAGCCTTTAACAAGCTTTCACATGCACGCTGATAACTTAGTACACGATAAGTACGGACAGATTTACGGAATGGTTTATCTGTTTGTAACGTTTCTTGAGCGTTACCTCCATTAGAGGATAGGTTAAATTGATTTATATATTTACCTAATAGGTTTTTTGGAAGCAGCTTATTCCTGGCGCAACTGGCGCAATTGGTCGAATTCTGACCAGCCAAGTGGCATTGCACAATCTAATCGAATGTTCTTTAAGATTGACATGTATGGGATTGAAAGTAGCGTTAGCGCTCGTTGGCAAGTGCTTATGTCAATCCCATACATGTCAATCTAAAAGAACATTGGATCAGTCTGAGAGTAAATTTCGTAAGAACATAAATTAGAATACGAACAAATTACATCAGCGAAACGAAACAGACCAGAGCTGACATGTGTATTTCCTCACACTTTAGGGCTATAATTTCCTACGCAACCCCATCGTTAGGCTAGCGGCTACGTTTTCAAGCCACCCCAAGGTATCTGATATGACCTAACGACTACCATTGTGCGTAAACGCAAAACCTGGACCAAGACTTTAGTAAAATATGACAACTCACTCTATTAAAAATACCTACCTCGTCGCTACTGAGAAGCTAGAAAACGAATTTAGTATTATTTCTTTCACACCTGCCTTGACAGTCCATACACTCCAGTTCCTGATGCCAGTGATGCGGTTCTAGGGATTAACAAACACATTAGTATTCTTATTTTTAATTGTAAGTAGCCCTTTGCACAGTGTAAGGATATGCTAAAAATAATTCCGATAACTGTACATAAATCGAATCAGTAAACATTAATTACAATAAATCAATTAAGTCTTCAACAACGTGCAGATCAAGTGCCACAAAAGGGCGCCAGCACAACCATCCATCATGGCAATACGAGAACTTACAATATAAAAGCAGTTTCTTATATCAACCATGGTAATGACATTACTAATTAATCGCGCCACGGCAATGACGAGATCCTGATGGCCCAGTTGGCAGGAAAGCTGAACACTCCTTATTGGTCCGCAACGGTACCAACGTGGGACCACAACTGATTGCTCTTTAAGAATCAGTAGCTTCTGTTGACTAGAAATAGAAACAACCACTTTTTGTGTCTGTGGAACTGATTGCTTCTAGTAAGAACATAATATATGTAAATATATAGCTATTTATTATAAACCAGCTTTCCGGGATTCAAAGTAACCTGTGGCCTTTCTGAAGAGACAATCTATCCTTCTCTGTCAACAATATTGGTGCAGTGGTTAGACGTGAAGTGAAAATAATAACATGGAACCCTAAAGAGTAAAAAACCGACTTCAACAAATTACACTAAAAAATACAGTCGAATTGGGAAACTCTTTCTTTTTCTAAGTCGCATAACAAAAGTATAATCGAAATTGGTTGCCGGGATATTTAATTATTCGTCCATTTGTCTGTTTGCATGTGCAAATTTAAGACTTATATGGTTTTCTCATGGATGCCATTGTCAGAACTGGACCAAATTGGAAGCATTAGCTTTCAAATAAAAAAAGAATCACCCAAATCGGTTCACCCAGTCGAAAGTTCTGAGGTAACAAACTTAAAAGAAATTCGAATTGATAACCTTCCTCCTTTATGAAGTCGTTTGAAAAAACAGACAGAAGGACTTCCGTATTTACAAGTATAACGTTTGCACTATTAGTAGAGTTGCAATTGTACTGCAAATACTTCCTGATTTCGCCACAAAGCAATGAAACAAAGAATCTGTCTCTCTGATCTCCGTCAGCCCATATTTGTCAACTAAACCACATTTTAAACCTTAACCGCACAGCTGTTAAGTAGCGTTATGTGAGGTACAGTCAACCACGCACTCGTAAACAGTATATTTTTAAGGCGAAGACAGACGAAATGGCCTGAAGATTAGGTGAATTAAAATGTCATCGCCGCAGCTCATGTCAAGTTCAACTTTGGTGTTCGTTCGTGTATTTCAGTGCGTTTAACGATCATTAAAAATTTTACTGTTGGTGCTTGAATTATTTTTGTGAATGAATTAAATAACAATTTTGGAATGAATCGCAAAATTACAGAAATTATTAAAATTCATTTATTTCTGTAAGTAAAAGAAAATGACACTTAGAAATGCCAATAGTCTAATAAAAACGCACTCTAATCACGTCTATGGCGATTGGCTAAATGTAGACAGCAGCCTATCTCTACCGTCAACTTAGCCCGCGGGCTAAGTGGTCTGTGGGCTCATTTGACCACAAAGCCCTGGTTCCAAATGCAGTACCCCGAGAAGAACCAGCAAGAAACTCATTTGCAGCTTTTTTTAATGTCATGTCTTACTAAAAGCAAAATAAAGACCTGTCCTATTATCTATACATTGGACTAGATCATTACACTATTTTTGACTCCTAATACGATACCACAACGATGTCCAAAGCGGAGAGAAGGAATACTCGAGTGGTTTTAGTCACTATTGCAGCGCTAGGACGCCCATATATAACCTCTGGTCACGAAAAAAAACGATTGTAAAACTATAGTAATATAGTTTGACAGATGGATCAACTCCATAACAGGTCGAACTAACTGACCAAGAAACTCTTTAGTTTAACTGAAGTCTGGTAAGAAAATGCAAAGTACCTAAAGTAATTATGGAATCGTATTTCCTTTTAGGTATGTTACTACCATATATAGACATTACCAATAGACCCCGCACCGAAGACACACGCTTACCTAGCTTAGGCTCTATAGCTACATAAGCAATTGCCACCCCGCCACCCCGTCTTATTTTATCGCGGTAGAGTTTGTTTTTGAAGTTCACTGATTATGAGAGATATAATTATATAATTTGGTACACAACAAAAATCCATGCCTACAATATAACCCTACTTAAACTTGTTGATTAAAATACTAAATAATATTGTTAACTTATCAGTACTATTATTAGAAAAGTCGAGCTGTCACTAATAACATTAGAATTTTATAAATGAAAACAAGTTTTTTTTTCTAGTCTATCAGAGTTATGATGATGACCATGTATAGATACTTTCTATAAATGGTACCTACTGTGCGCCGATGCTTAAATTTTCAAACATATTATTAGTGTGCCTTGTTATCGACGTTTCAAAGTGTATTTTACATACCTACTGAAATAAATGAATTTTGAATCTGAATTTGATTTTATTTAACACTAGCAGCACCCCATGATTTCACCCGCGTAGTTCCCGTTCCCGTTGGAATACGGGGATAAAATATAGCCTATGTGTTATTCTGATGTATAAGCTATGTAACTGTAAAGTTTCATCAAAATCCGTTCAGTAGTTTTTGCGTGAAAGAGGAACAAACATACATCCAGACATCCATCCAAACAAACTTTCGCATTTATAATATTATAGTAGGATTGCGGCCTCTTCTAGCTATGTTGTCTGTGGTTGCCACGAGAGTCTAGTTTTTGAGTTGTAACTTGTATGCGAATGAATGGATTTACATACTTTTTCATTTCCATAAGAGGATCGCTCACAAGTCTATCCGAGATATAAAAAGTAAGTTATTTGTCGGTATGTTAGTAGTATTTATGTGAATATCTGTGTAAACAGTTCTGATTTGGTTTTTCATCCTTGATTGATTGGTACTTGGAAACTGTTTTCACTAATACTATGCTAATGATTTAAATAGTGTATGTTTCTGTGCTAAGAGGTGTATTCTTTGAAGTACGTTAAAGGCTGATTCATGTTACAACGGGACGGGCCCCGTCCGCGCCAAATGTCGAGGCGTGTTGTAGGATGGTTCGCCCCGGACGGGGCACGTCCGGGCCTGGACGGGCCCCGTCCCGTTGTAACATGAATCAGCCTTAACTTGGATTCCTTAAAAAACTGTGGCTGAGGTCCTAACCACGTCTTGTGATCTACGGTGGGCTACCGTGGCGCACGTTTCATTTGTGAGGTTAAGACCCATAGCCCAGCTGTGGGCTGTTACTGTTAATCCTTACTAATATTATAAATGCGAAAGTAATGTCTGTATGTCTCTGTGTTACGCAATCAAGTCTAAACTACTGAACTGATTAAAATGAAATTTTGTGAAGAGATAGTCTAAAGCCTGAGGAAGGACATAGGCTACTTGTTAATGTGAAAAATGGCTGTAAGGGGTTGAAGTAGGGGATGTAAGTTTGTATGGAAATTACGTCATTTTTAAAGCTTAAAGCTTGTTTTTTAGGTTTTTGATTAGATATAAATAACTGAGCAGCAAGAGCAGTGATAGCCCGGACGGTTAAAGAGCCGGCCGAAAATCAGTGAGGCTCGGGTTCGAATCCTGGCATGTACCAATGAGTTTTTCAAAAACTTACGTACATATTTATCACTAGCTCGACGGTGAAGGAAAACATCGTGAGGAAACCCGCAGGTCTCAGAATTAATTCTGAGACATGTGTAAACAGACCCGGTCCGGCGATGGGCTCACCACCTATCACGTTTAGGGGTCCAATATATCTCGTGAAATGTGGGTATATCCAGTAATGGAATACCTCTGCCTACCCCCTCGGGGATAAAAAAGGCGTGAGATTATATTATTATTATATTATTAAATAACTGAGTAACATAGGCTATATTTATATACCCATATTCCTATAGTTACTGGAAGTACGCGGGTGAAACCGTAACAGCTAGTAATAGATACAATTTAGATACCAACGCCAAAAACAAGGAATGAAGGAGGAATACAATCAGGTCACAACCCACGTAGTTGACTGTACACGACTCGTCACTTCATAATGCAAAGTGTGTGTCCAACTGTCCAAGTGTCCACCCCATAAATCTCCAGTCTTTCACTTTCGTGACCGCGTGTCGTGTGTTCTCTTTAATAACGAGAATATTAACTTGGTCCAGTTGTATTTTATGTGCGCGTAGATGGAACCTGTTGATAAGTTCATGGAAATCATTTCTTATGATGCCTGGTAGGAAGAGATTTTGAAGTTTATTTCGGTTAGTTATCAGAATAAAGAAACAATTTTGGATTGAGATTTTTTCTAAAAAGATCGATTCGAATCGAAGCCTGGAGAATCGATTATGCTTTTACGAGATACTAATTGCGAGAAACAAGTTGAGATGTTTTATGATTTTGTGTTAATAATTTATAATGTAGACTTTTTTGCGCCCCACAACTTACTTCAAAATAATGTTAAGATTATCTTCTTTGTTGCTAAAACATATCTGACTGCTAAATTGATAAAAAATAAGCTTATATCAAAAGTCAGATACTTACTAGTACGTACTTAAAAAACTAAAATGAATTCTACAGTTTTTTAATTTTCTGAATTGACTGCCAGGTTCTATGCGTGATGAACGTTCGTAAGTTTCATGAATAGATAACAAATATTGAGACAGGGTTTTACATAAGTACCTAAATGCCGTTTACTACGACTAATTATTATTATTATTATTTATTTATTCATTTCTTATATATCTACACTATAAAAGAAAATTTTAATCGCCAAACTGCAGGAGCCGTTTGTAAGCGTTCCGCTCTTTAATAATAATTCGGATTCTACTAACTACTGCACTACAATAAAGGTTCATTAAATCATTACATAGAAAAGAACAATCATACTCTCAAGCTTCTAAGAAAACTTCTTCTTATATTCTTTTATCTCCACCTATAATAAATCACTATATTGTGTAAAAAAGTCGCTTTCTCTGTCCCTATATCCCTATGTCCCTATATCCCCATGTCCCTGTATCCCTATGTCCCTATATATGCTTAAATCTTTAAAACTACGCAACGGATTTTGATGCGGTTTTTTTGAAGAGGAAGGTTTTAGTGTTAGCATTGCACCCGTGCGAAGCCGGGGCGGGTCGCTAGTAAATTATATGCTTCTGTCAGTCTGCAAGACAGTTTGTTGGCAGAGTCCTCCCTTAAAACATAGATGGGTGAATCGGGTAGATTTAGCCAATTGGCTAGATACCTACTTGTTAAGTTGGACAGCATGAGATTTTGTCCCTTCGTCCCACTTCGTAGCTAGATTTGGTAGCCAGCTTCGAGATGGGACTGTTAATAATAAAGTACCTACATATAACAAAACAGTGTGACTACGGGTCAGAAGGGTAAATATTAAAACTAAATTTAGTTAGGAGTACCTAGCCAAAGAGTCACATTTCGTAGCCAGCTTCGAGACGGGAATGTTTTCTTCCCATTTCGAAGCTGGCTTCGAGATGGGACTGTTTTCTTCCCATTTTGAAGCCGGCTTTGAGATGGAACTATTTTTTTCCCATTTGGAAGCCAGCTACGAAATGATACTAAAACAATCCCAACTCGTAGCCGGCTTCGAAATGGGAAAAGAACAGTCCCATCTCGAAGCTGGCTACCAAATCTAGCTACGAAGTGGGACGAAGGGGATTTTGTTGGTCGGTCTGTTTTATTATATAATATATACGTATTGTTTTTATGAGGTAATGCTGTTTGAAAATTTAAAACTATTTAAATTTTCAAACGGTATTATCTCATAGAAACAATACCCTATCGCAACTCAAAGCGTACCATTGCCGCTTTCACAAACTCGAACGATAAACAAAATCGCAACAAGCGAACATGATTCCGCATAAATTCACCGTTGTCGAATGCAACGAAATGTTCCATAGTATCTGATCGAAGGTTGTCAATGTTAAAATGGCGGGGAACAATATCGGGCTCGGTAAATGTCATCGGACGCATCGGAGAGCGGGCGTGGCCGGTGGGCAGAGAAATCGAAAAAGCACAACCATTTTGTTGTACAAGACCATTACAATGTATAATTTAGATATCAGTCTAGCGGTCAATAGTGGATTAGTCACGATTCGCAATCGAGACGCTTCCGTGACCCCTACTATTGTTTTAGCGAGTTCTCAATAAGAGTTTCACTGTTCAATCAAACAGCTATTATAAGAAAATTACTTAGGCGGATGTTTATAACGTAGGTATTACTTTCTAACGCTTCTTGAAGGGGGTCTACGATATTTCCAATTTCAGTAGGTATACTATACGCTCGAGGTGATGGACAAAGTTATTTTTTTTTTAAATACTAACTTTTCATCAATATTTTCAGACCCCTAACCGTGATAGGTGAGTTTCCGGACAGAGACGTTGTTACAATTTTGAGAATAGCAAGGTTTTTATGATATTTTCCTTCAATTCACAGTTTTTTAGAAACCTAACCAGAAATCTAATCTAAAAAGATTAAAAAATAAATAAAATAAAAACATTCGAGAGTGTGGCATTATGCGAAAATGGCATTTTGATAATGCGACGTTTTGATAATGTGACATTTTGCGATGTGGCGTTTTGAGAATGTGGCATTTTGAGAATGTGGCATTTTGCGAAAATCGAATGTGTCATTTTGCGAATGTGGCATTATGCGCCTAATCCATCTAATCCAGGCCTCTAGCGTGAGGCGGGCTGACTTTCAAATAGCAACACTTCAGTTTCTTTTGATATATTATGATTTTACTTATAGTAGCTACTGGTGTATGTACTCAAAGTTACATAGATTATCTTTTACAAAAAAAAAATGTTTTCCATGAAAACCTCATTATTATGAATGCATGTGAGAGATATTTTGCTGCTGTAATAATTTCATAGCATTCTCAACGTGTCTTGTTTAAATAACTGTAACTGGTTTAAAGTCACCAGGTCACAGCGAAAGTTCTCGTGTAAGAATTGTTTAATAATAACCTAAAATTTAATGTATTGCACGTAACATGTACTTATTTATGTACTTGAACACTTAAATACTCAATTTAAATAAACACTCAATTCAACAGTCTCCGAACAGCAGTAATTTTACAAAACTATTAAATATGTAAATACTGTTATTATGATGAGTTCGCAAGTTGTTAAATGGTAACTTATTCTTAACAAATTATGTTAAATTACAAATAAAAAATATGTGATTTGAATTTCTTTTTTAAATATACTTCTGGAATTGTTTATATTTGAAAATGGCAACATGACAGCATATTATGACATCACGGAAACTGTGTTAGACAGTAAACATCAATCGGTTCTCTTACACGTGTCTAGGAATCAATTCTGGGATCTGTTTCCTCCCGATAGTCTTCGTTACCGTCTACATGCCGTAAACCCATTTTTTTTTAAATGGTATTAATAAAAGCCTTCAAATAAACACATATGTATCTAGTTTAATTAATATAATAGGTACCTAATTATATTGACCCATTATTAACTACCTAATTATAATTGACGAGCTTATTGGCTCAGTTGGTAGTGACACTGCCTTCTGAGTCCGAGGTCGCGGGTTCGATCCCGGCTCGGGGCCAACATTTGTATGCGTGTACATCTCTGTTGGCTTCATGTCTGGTCGTTTAATATTTATTCAAGTATGTTTATCAGTTGTTTAGTACCCATAGTAGAGGCCCTGTCTAGTTTGGGACTAAATAACCGTGTGTGAATTGTGTCCCTCATTTTATAATTTATTAATTTCATTTACAATTTTATTTATTTAATTAAAAGCAATTGGATCGAAGTTGAACACCAACCTTGATCTCGATTTAAAGCGACAATGAAGTGAGAATTCGCAGTAGGTCTGAGTGACCGAACTATGCCATGTCGTCGCTTTCAATTTCGTTTGTTAATTGATTTATGTAGCAGATAGCTACAATGTGTCAGTGAAAGAAAGCGAGCCGAATATCATTGCAAATGATTTATTATTACAAGTCGATGTACTTTCTTGGTGCGAATTTATTGAGAGTTCAGCACATAAACGTGCACTGCTCTTTGCTGTTTTAAAATCACTTGACATAATAATATAGCTAAACAAGATGCAAGACAGGTGAGAAATTTTAGATTTCTTAGCAACTCTATGGTGGGCCAACACCTATCAATTCAACAGGTAAAATAAAAAAAAAGGTTTTTTAAATTCCCCTTACTCCTACTCCGCATGATATTTTCGACGCGAAATAAATTGTATATAAATGATTGGATTCTGTTAACGACTCACGTTTGTGGCCTGAAATTGTATTTGGTATAAATCACGAATTATTTATGCGAACAATTTCAGATGTGATCTGGAAGAGTTGCCTAATATTGCGTTAAAACAGCAATTACCTTTGCGAGTGGGCAGTGACATTATAAGAAGCAATCTCTAAATATTGGTATTTGCGATTTAAAAGGCTATCAAATAGCTTGAATTTGCTTAACTGAAGTTGGTAGTTTCTTAAGCTCTAGAGAATGAATTAAGGACATTTGACATTAAAATGCAGTAATCATTTGCTAATTTCGAGTCAAAGCATTTATAATACTTATGGGTGCTAGTTGACTTGGATAACGTTATTCTGTCATACTAAGGAGCGGTTAGGGGGGGGGGGGAGGGGGGGGGGGTGAAATATACTTTACATATTCTCATACCTACAAAATATACACAGAAATCATTAAAATAGGTCGAGTCGATTCGGAGGAGTGCCACCCAATCACTCAAACACCGTGTCACGAGATTTCGATATAAGTATTAAAAAGATTATTGGACAGCAGAGAGCAGTGATAGCCTTACGGTTAAAGAGCCTGCTTCACATGATGATAATCAGTGAGGCTCGGGTTCGAATTCTAGCATGTACTAATGAGTTTTTTCAAAACTAACCCTACATATTTTGCAGGTCCCAAAATTAATTCTGAGACATGTGTAAAAGACCCGGTCTGGCGATGGGCTCACCACCTATCACGTTTAGAACATCTCGTGAAAAGTGGGTATATCCAGAAATGGAATACCTCTAAAACGGGACCTCACGGGGATAAAAGGAGTGAGATTATTTATTGGACAGCTAACGCCCGTTTCAAGTGCTACTGGTTAACAGCTGTTAGCAAAAAACAATCGTTTACATGTTTATTTAACGCATAACTAACGCATAAGCATTGAGTGTATACCAAGATTATACAGTGTGAGTAGGAATTTTATCTCCATATACTTAGTCCTGCATATTATTTAATGAATCAAATTGTATTATTGTCATACTACTACTTGTTTCATACTATTACTAGTGTTATTTATGAACCGATTCAACCCAGTAAACTGCTCTACTATCCTGACACGCCACTTCTTGACGAAGATTGATGCGTCTCGTTTTCTCTCTCACTCTGTCTCATTACTCGACAATTACAACTTCAGGCGATAGATAATAATTTATCAGTACAGCTAAAAGACGTCGCATTGGTCACGAATCGCACTAAACTGCTTTCGCAAAAAGATTTATGGTGGCGTCCTTTCGCACTTCTAATCTGTTAACGTTATTAGTTTCAACGCTTTTCTTAAAATTCTCGTCTTTGTATTAACAGAAAACATCCTGAGGAAACCCGCAGTCTTGTGTAACAGCACCCTAGTTCGTTTGGGGATCACTATCTATCACTTTTCCCTGTTCAAAATCAAGATATGTGAAAGGTGGGTCTTTCGCGAAATTCCCATGTAGGTATGAAGAATTCAAGTTCGCAACAAGTCATTAATTCAATTTCTTTTATTATGGCGGTCCTATTTGATTTCGCCAAAATCCAGTTAACAGAGCTTGGTCTGTGGTCTTGGTTGTGCCCAGATATCTTTAGGTGCGGTTTGGCTATCAACAGTAAATCGATAGTACACTTTTACTGAAGATTTTAAAGAGGCTTCTTGAGGTAATTCGAAAAAGTTCATCGCACACTCTTTATCGAATTTCCAATTCACTGCACACTATCAAGGACATTTACTACATATTATACTATCACTATCATGAGCCAAACCCCGGCAAAATGAAGATTTTACAAAAATCATGACGTCCCTCTTCGGATTCCCGCCAAAAAGCCAAAAACACGTCATTACATTTACGACCTACAGTATTAACGTCAGATGATTTTACTGTAACTAGTCATGAAAGAAGTACTGGCGTCTAAATCTGCATCCAATTTACTAAGACATGTTTGAGAACTAGCGTCCCTAATGCGGTCTCACGAACGCATTGCTCAACTTGTGTCCCAACGTTTCTAAGATTCGAGCGATGTCCTAACTCCACGTCCTAAATTGTTTAAAGTTCCTTTTATTGGCAACAGTTCCATGCTTCATTTGCCATGGAGTCCATTTTCCATGCCATGCCATTAGCCACTGTTTATGGCTGACCCATTTGCATATGAAGCCATTTAGAAAAGTGTGTACTGTTGCTAACTAAGTGTGTTCTGAAACAATGTTCTTCCCTGAGTTTGCTTTGCTTTTCTTGATTTTTGTCTGATACATTGAATCTTAACTAAAGGTCAAAGAGTTCACTTTCGCACACATGTTCTTGTTTTGTGTGTTATAAGCTTTCCTAGAACATCACCTTAAGCGTTTAAGGAAGCGTGAACTCGTAAAACAAATTAAGTTATCAACGGTAAACGTTATGGATACAATGTTATACTAACTCAACTTCGACAGATTAACTTTGTGCCTTAACACCTTGGTTGAAAGTTCATAGTTGATAGGAAAAACTTAAATGTTTGTACAAGATAAAAACGAGATAAGATTAGCCCTAAGATGTGTTCGTGTCACATTCGAAAACAAATTTTATTAGTAAGCATTTGAAATGTTGCTTTGCATGTATTCCATTGCTTACCAATTAAACTGGATTCCTTGCGGTAGTAAGGGAGTGTGTTTACCTGTAAACAAAAAAAAAACGTTAAATCATATACTTTTCCAACATGCTAGCTGTCGGGCTAGTCTGGGGTCAAGAGTAAACCCATCATTAATAATAAAAAAAAACATGCGATGAAACCAAGTCATCTAAGTGATGTTTGAGCAAAAATCGTTTTAAGATCAAGACCTGAGCTCCGATCACAGGACCTAGGTCTAGTCGCTACCTAGAACTCTATTTTTGAATAGCTCGTATGACGTTATATACGAGATTTTCAGTATTTTTGAATTGTTCATCTCCGGCGTTAGCAACGTAAATTAAAAATGTTGAATCTTATCCGTTCCAAGCAAAAATATATAACTTTGGGTGGCTTGAAAATTTTGACAGTATTGGCCTAGGTCAAAAGCCTAACACTATCCTTATTGAACTCGCGTGGGAGATTTTGGTCCAACTTCCGCATGTGAAAATTAAAAAACAAAAACAATCTTGTCGAACTAATAACCTCATTTTTTGAAGTAGGTTGAAAATTTACTGCTAGTCATGGTCGGATTGCATTTGCAGTCATTTGCAAATGGTGATCACGATCGAAAACTAAAAATAGACGTTACTCAAGTGGAAACAAAGAAAAGAGGCGCAGGCGCCTACGTGTGGGTGTTTTCCGCTTTGCATATGCAATGTCAAATATGCATTGAACCATGGAGTGATTTAGAACCTACAGAAAAAAAAATGTCTTTGGTTAATAAATCTTTACTTACTCTATGGTACTATATTTTATTTTTCTTTATATATAAAACAAATAATTTCACGTCTTTTATCCCCTAGGGGGTAGGCAGAGTCATTCCATTTCTAGATATAAATATTATAAAAAAATATTATAGAAATCCTAAACGTGATAGGTGGTGAGCCCATCGCCGGACCGGGTCTGTTACACATGTCTCAGAATTCATTCTGGGACCTGCGGGTTACCTCCGATGTTTTCCTTTACCGTCGAGCTAGTGATGTGATATATCGTTTATTTATATGTAGCTCTTTATTCTATACTTATAAAAAAATATATGTATAATTAAAAATATATATTTTATAACTAATTGCCTATTATTGCGCAAAACATGAGACATTGTCTCAAAATATATAATTAAAAAAGATAATTGTAAATAATTTATGTTGACATAAGAATTTAAATTAGCAATTCCTTGCTAAAACTATTGTAGTTGGTGTGAACACACAGTCAGAGGCGCCAGCGCATATCTTGATCTTAGATAAGGCGTTATGGTTAGTCATTATTAGATAAAATAACCTAGAATATGGATTTGTAGCATTCTTAGAATATATTGAGGATATTCAGTTCCTTTTACAAGTGACACTAATAATTTCATAGAATTTTTCATTTAATGATATCACAGCTTGTAGTTATATTATATTTTTTGTGGTTTTTACTTTTAAAATCAAACTTAGGTAGGTACCTAAGTTTGATTTGTATGTGGAAAACTACGGAATTCAGGCAATACCATACCTAATAATTTATGTCACAGAGCAATTCTATCACTTTGACATAGTTATCAATATAAAATAAGAACATTTGAACGAATTGAGAATTGTACAAATTGAGAATCAGCAGGTTACACTCAGGTCAAGGACAACAATTTTAAGTTTTTACTAATAAAAATGTCCTTCAAATAGGAACCGTGTGAAATAGTACCCAGAAGGCGGGCTATATTTCCTTTCGGGATGGTAAGGCTGATCCTTTGACAGAAATAAATGCCAGCCCTCTAGTCACCTATAGCCTTGACCAAACGTTAACAGCTCTTTGTTTAGTTGCCGCGCCTCCGGACCTCTTTTATTTACATTTTGTTTGATTTTTAGATCATCTTTTGTATTTTCATTTTTATGTTTTAGGCTTTGTAACAAAATGTGTATCATTACAAGCCTTTATTTTAATTGAAATGTATGTTTGGGTGGAATGTTGCAACTGAATTTTGAAGCAGATATCTTTAGCCGAGTGATCTTAAATTTGGTATAGGTACTTATGTTAGTTCAGTGACAATGCAATATTATGATAGCAGCAGATCTGATGATAAGGACAGGAGGTGGATATCGCAACTCTTTAATGGTATGTATGGAGGAATCAATCCTCAATACTCAGTAGCTTTAAAACCACCAAATTTATGGCAAATTTACAGCTCATAATATAAGAAAATCCGAGATAATATTCAATAAAATTACTTTGCTGGTCAATAAAATATTTAGTTCGGTGAACGCTTCACACATAATTTCGGCATAGCAACACAATACGGAATGATTCGCGTTAAATATTGCTCATAAAAGTACATTCCAAACGAACCATTGTACTCAACATCCTGTGCCTACCAAACAAGGTTGAATTAAAACACCATAGCCGACATTGTTTGCAACAGACACTTTTGAACACACTGAATACGCAAATGTTACCTATTACATTGTGTAAAATGCTCGTGCAAAATTATTTTATAGTTTCGTACTTATACTCGTATACCTACACTAAAATAATATATACTCTTATGAAAGTAGTATGTGCTAGCTCTGTGTGTGTACTGTACTACTCAAGTTGCCCTATTGAAACTTAAGCCTATCATTTATGTACCAACGAGTGTTTAAAAAAGTACAATTTTATCACTATATCAACGCTGAAAAAACATCTTGACGAAACATTGGCTCCAGATTTAGTTAAAGACATGTTCAACGGCAGCCCAGTTCGGCGATGGCCACATCCATGGTTAAAATTAGGAATCTCAAAAACTCTCTTCACAAAGGTCCTCCTCCAAAAAGAGTTTCTAGTATACTAGGGCATAGTGCGATAATCCAATAGCTGTTAGCTAAGGTAATAAGTCTAGTGTGATCGTCCAAACGATAGCTCGCATTCGTACTAGCTGAAATGCCGCTTGAGATCAAAGTTTTTGTATGAAAATATTCCCAACTAGCGACCCGCCCCGGCTTCGCACGGGTGCAATGCTGAATTTTCTTTGCTATAAACCATCACCACTCGAAAACACACAAAAAGTTTCATCAAAATCGGTCCAGCCGTTCTCGAGTTAAATCGTCAGGAAGGAAAACCCGACTTATTTTTATATAGTAGATTATCGTTTTGTGCCTTACTGTAGTCAAAGTCAAAATCATTTATTTTCTGTTGGTATAGAAAATACACTTAGGCACTCTAAACTCGTCCTTGAAGATTGGCTAAATGTAAACAGCAGCACATCTCCACCGACGAGTTGCTGGTTCCAAATGCAGTACCCCGAGAAGATCCAGCAAGAAACTCAAGGGCAGCTCTTTTTAATCTCATGAAATGAAATCTTTATTGTATGTGGAATTCAGGTGATTTTTTTGCAGGTATCGTTGCACAATGTTTTTCTACTGAACCCTACCTTTCCAGGTGTACATAAATCAATAGTAATAATTAATAAAATAATTCATAAAAAAAAAGTCACAATCAAATCTACAAAATGTCAATAATTAATATCTATCATACAAGTATATATGTCAAAACAATTATAAGATAAATACAATGTGGAATTAATGTCAATACTAACAGAATAAGATATACTAAGATTTACACCTGCTCCAGAAATTCCTTAACACTATAGAAAGTACGCTTCACCAGCCATTCCTTAATATATTGTTTGAATGTCTTTACATCATTGTCCTTAAAATTATCGGGTAATCTATTATAAATTTCAATACACATTAACTCAGAATTCCTGGATACTAATGCTAATTTGGTCGGAGGCTTATATAATTTATGTACATATTGTGTTCGAAGTCTCCGAGGGAATATATCCTGTTTTTATTGAAATAGAGATATGTGCTTATGGACAAATATACACACCTCCAATATGTATAGACATGGTACTGGTAATATACCAGATTTTTTGAAGTACGGTCGACATGAATCAGTTTGCCTCAGTCCAAATATGGCTCTAATACACCTTTTTTGTATCAAAAACAAGTCATTTATGTCAGTGGAATTCCCCCAAATAACAATACCATAACGGAGTGTAGAATCCACATAACCATTATATGCTGTTAAAGCTGCTTCTGTTGAAACTACCTGCCTAACTTTCCGCAAAGCATACACAAATCTATTTACTTTAGTGCAAACATTTTTAATATGTACTTTCCAGTTACAGTGACAGTCAATAGTTATCCCTAAGAAAGGTGTATGTGTCACTTCTTCTATGAGCTCACCATTGTAGTTAATATTCAAGATAACGTTTCTATTGCCCTGAGATGTGCCAAATTGAATGTATTTAGTTTTATTTATGTTTACCTTAAGATTATTTAATGTCATCCAGTTTATAGTCCGTCTCAGAGTGTCATTTATGTCATCATTATAAGTTTTTATGACTTTTTGCTCTATAACTATCGTTGTATCATCCGCAAATAAAATACATTGATTTGCTATACTATTGGGCAGATCATTGATATACATCAAGAATAGTAGAGGTCCTAAGACACTGCCTTGTGGCACGCCGTATTCATTATTTATAAATGATGACTGGCTAGTTACAATAGTTTTGGTTTCTTTACAATACTTTTTAATTTGAACACATTGTACCCTATTGTGCAAATATGACTCGATCCATTTTATGGCAGGCCCTCTAATACCATATTTGAGCAATTTCATAAGTAATCGTTCATGAGAAACAAAATCGAACGCCTTACTCATGTCCATGAACAACACTGTTACAGGTTTCTTTTTATCTATGCAGTTCATGATATGTTTCAATAATTTATAAGTTGCTAAAGATGTACTTCTGGATTTTCTAAATCCGTTTTGCTCCTCTTGAATTAAATTATTTGATTCCAAAAAGTTTAACAATCTATTGCACATCACTTTTTCCAATATTTTTGAAAAAATCGGTACTAACGTCACTGGTCTATAATTGTCTAATACAGTTTTATTGCCCTTCTTGTACAGCGGTTTCACAATAGATTTTTTTAGGGGATCTGGAAATATACCTTGTGTTAATGACAAATTTATTATATGTGTTAAAGGCTCAGCAGTAATGCATATGCTATCATTAATTATATCAGTACGTATATCATCATGGCCCACTGCACAAGATTTTTTAAGATTAAAAACTATTTTAAGTAATTCATATGTGTTTACCGGATTAAGAAATATGCTAGACATATGATTATCTATTCCATTGATATTTTGTCCTCCAGTTGATGAACAGTTTGCAGTAACAACTTTTATAAAGTATTCATTAAATGCTTGCGCTATAAGCTTTGGATCATGAACATCTGCATTATCAATTGTTATTCCGTCAATAGAGCTAAGATTTGATTCATGTGTAGTGTAATCCTTTATAACTTTCCAGACAGCTTTACATTTATTACTAGAATTACATATATATTTCATATTTTCCCGTTTTTGATGGGACAGTATACATCGTTTTAAATACTTTGAATATTCTCTATATGCATATTTGAAACTTTTCAAGTGCCTACATTTTAAATATAATTTTCTTTTTTTATTGCAACATTTCTGTATACCTTTAGTTAACCATTTTGTACTTACATTTCTATTCATTACTTTTATTTTAATTACAGGAAAGCATAGATTATAAATATATAAGTCATAAAACCTATCAAAAGCCACTCTTGTATCAAATTCAGTTGTAATTTCTGTGAAAGATAGCGATGACAAACATTCTAGAAACTTCTTCTTGTTTTCCTGGCTGTAATCTCTTCTCAATTCATACCACCAGATTAAGGGACGAGAAATGCGTTTTACAATTGGTACCTGAAAAGTTTGTGCGGTGTGGTCTGATAACCCTAGATCGTGAATCCGAGGTTCTCCACCATCACAGTTAGTGTGAATGTGGTCAATGCAAGTTTCAGAATGCTCAGTAATTCTTGTTGGAATGTGTATGACAGACTTGAGATTGTGTACCTCCAATACTCGTTTTAATTCATTAGAGATATTGGATATTTTCATTAAGTCTATGTTAAAATCACCACAAAGAATATATTTCTTACGTTTATGTTTGGCTAAAATGTGTCTTACTAGTAAATATGGTGTACATTATATTTAAATCTTTGCCCTCCTCATTACCTTTCAAGCTACAGATCAAGAGCGCCTTTCTGCGACATTTCCAACTCGCTTACCCTCAATGTAGGTGGACGCCCTAGGTTATAATTATTATAGTAAGTACCTACTTATTATGTGTAAAATTTAGTAAAATTCACAATAAACTTTATTGTTTCCTTTTCTATGTAGGTACCATTACACAACACAGGAAATTGGATTTAATCGTCAACTAAATTGACGCGATTTTTCAACGACAACAGATGCAAAGAGAATTTGCATAATGAGCCAGTTAATAAATGGGCTTCTTTAAAAAAGAGACAGTTTTTTTTATAAGGCAACGACCGCCAGAAATTGATTATACAGCCAATTGCTGGCATTTTGTGCAACTCGCTGCATTGTTACTCTGTTGAAACTTGTTTGTTAACTATCTGCATAAAAGTTTATGGACGAAAGCTCTCGTATTTTACTTTAAAAAACCTGCATTGTGGAGGCTTTATGTAGTCAATTGCAGGCTAAGTAGAGCACAATAAACGTAAAAGCTTAATGTTCTTAACTCCACACAAGTAAGAAATCATCGTCGTTAAAGTTCAATTGTTTATTTTTAATTTAGATTCTAGAGCAGAGCATGTAAATGTGTAACCATGTGCATCCTGGCATGTATCAATGAGTTTTCCAAAACTTACGTACATATTTATCACTAGCTCAACGGTGAACGAAAATATCGTGAAAAAACCCAGAATTAATTCTGCGGCATGTGTAACAGAACCGTTCCGGCGATGGGCTCACCACCTATCACGTTTAGGGGTCGAATATACTGGTGAAAAGTGGGCATTTCTGGAAATGGAATACCTCTGCCTGCCCCTTAGGCAAAAATGGGGAAAGTTTTTTTTATCAAAATGTGGTTTTTTGGCGTGGTACATACTATCCCATACACTTCCTTGTGTCAAGACGCAATTTACTTGTAATTATAATTCAATAATACTACATGAATATAAACATATACTATAATATAATATATACGTTACGTACAAATGTCTGTAAAAAAGGATTAGTCGAGGATATGGTATCTGTATCAATCCTGTGGATAACAGTGAAAACTGCTGGTTTGTTACAAGAGAAAATATTTTCACGTGATGCAATAGTATCATAAGACAGTTCTATACATCGCAAGTTTCTAGCTTTCTACGTTACCTGTGCCTTTATCGCTACTGATAAGATAATATCAGCAGTGGGGTCACAAGGGGTCATTCCGCCGCCGATTGTTTTGCAATACAGGGAATATTTATGGTAATAATGGCTAGTGAAGAACTAAAGCTCTGATATTTTCCAGTATAACGAGTTGGAGTTTGGTCGAAGAAAGCTACGTCATATAAAATTATAGATTACTGAATACCACAAAATAAATTGCCATTATAATAACCATATTACGAAAACTATTGTGAGTTCTTACAAGATTCCATAAAATTGTAAAAGACAACTCGACAACTCGAGGGAGAAGATGTAAATTATAATGAAAATCTTCAACAGACACACACATTGAATCTTGTAATTAAAGCAAAAATAGCATAAGTTTCATAACAAACGAATTACCCGGTCAGGAAACGATTCGCAGACATTGAAGGATAATCTACAAGTATTTTCGGCTTAAGTGGCTACTCGCCTACCGAAAACTCGACCAATGGTCGAAAAGCCACTTTTTGAATGCTAAGGTGGCTACTCGACCACAGAAATCTCGGCTGACGGTCGAGAAGAGGCTTAGGTGTCTACTCGACTACAGAAATCTTAGCTGATGGTCGAGAAGCCATTTAAAAAAAATAGGTGTCCTGTAGGCCACTCGACTGCAAAAGTCTCGGCCAATGGTTGACTG
The DNA here is from genome assembly GCA_963855545.1 of Ethmia dodecea. Taxonomy (NCBI): domain Eukaryota; kingdom Metazoa; phylum Arthropoda; class Insecta; order Lepidoptera; family Depressariidae; genus Ethmia; species Ethmia dodecea. The sequence goes on from OY979448.1 coordinate 2,723,726, forward strand.
GTTAGCTTTTAAAACTAACAGAGGTTGAGTCGGACCCTAAATTTATTTATAAAAATAGAAGTTAAGAAGCAACTCATTTTTCCTAGCCAGCCCAATATTGCTTGACCGTCCTGGAGACCAAGATAAAATTTACGACAAATAGTGATATATAGAGAATAACGTAAATTCCAAACTATAACAAACGTGTAATTTGTGTACGATAATTTAAATAATCTCACTTTATCATAATAAGTATGGTGAGCGTACATAGGTGTAATATAACTTAAGAACAATGGACTTGCTATTCAAGTGCATAAGGCTTCAGATTTACAGAGTTCAGTGTTGCCACGAACTTGCATAGGAAGTGTGATAAAACAGTTAAAGTGGGCGCCAGTTACACCGAGCTGTAACGCATTTGAGCTTACAGGAAAAATACTATTGATATCTCAAGTCACAAAAAACCCTATGTTTATTCCGTCAAATCCACGACAGCGAAGGTCAGGACTCCAGAAAAAACTAGTTTGTTATCAATCGATAGATTAAAAAATATTGAGAGTGTGTTTTTTCTTTATAAAGCACTTAATGTTGCCAATATGGTGGTACAGTTCAATATTTTTTCTTATCAATATTTAATTTTATTGAAAAATCAATAAACGTTAATAGTTAAAATGCAATCGAAGTATTATTTCGGTGTTTTTAATAAATTGTTGAATAGTCTGTCGACGATAACTTGAATCTCAGGTTTTCAGCTTATAATAAAAAAAAACCATTGTTGCTAAGATCACATTGTAGAAATTTGAAACAATTTTCTGTGAACATTTGTAACGGTGTTATAGGCAGCAAAATGTAATAGACGTTCCTTTGTTTCTGTACTCTATCGGCTATTGGTCAGGTACCAGTCGGTGAATTATGATTTGCGAGTGGTGCGCGCACGCATTAGAATATGTGCTGGCTCAGAAAAGCATGTAAGTTTAACTACATAAAGAATTAAAACTAAACTTCGTGAGAGGTTTGAAAATCTAAGAATAAAACCAACACCTAAGGTTGTGATTTTTTTGGAAAAACAAGCAAGTCTTTGTTACCTGCTGCGATTTATTTTGTTTCAAATACAGGTATTTTATAATTAAAGTCTAAACTAATGAAAAGAAACGTCTCGATTCACTCGATCATCTACACTGAAGAGACAACAGTCCCACTAGCTACAGCATAGGCGCAAATAAGCATTTTAGAATCTCTTATTCAGACGTTAAGGGCTGATACAAATTACAATGGAAACACTTAAATCAAGTTCAGCGTTTAATGAAAAGTGTTTATGTTGGCCCAATGATGATCCAGTGGCACTAGATTCTAGCAATGGATCAAAACACTGGATTCTTGTAAAATAGTTTGAATATTTCTCCAGTCATGAAAGGACGCATAGCAGCCCCCCTAGCCAAGTGGCATTGCACAATCTAATCAAATGTTCTTTTAGATTGACATGTATGGGATTGACATAAGTACTTGCCAACGAGCGCTAACGCTAATGTCAATCCCATACATGTCAAACATTCGATTAGATTGTACAATGCCACTTGGCTAGGGGGGCTGGTCAACTTACGCTATCTATTTTACGATACAACGAAACCCTAGTTCACAGCAGGCAAAGAAATTAGTCAGTGAAATAACGAAGTATATCAACCACATGTTCCATTGACACGGTCTAATTTAATACTTCCTTCCGTAGCCACGTGGTCACAAGAGGGATGCCTGCTGTTTTGTTTCATTTTTTATTCCATTGGGATTCCAACGATAGACTCAAGTGTCGGCTTGCAGCTGATCAGAATTTTGAACGTTGCATTTTAATATGAGCTATATCACGAACGTTTTAAGTCTATTTATGAAAAGCTTAGCTTTCTATCAATGAAATAATTTTCAGTATGAAATCAGTAGTTATAATGTTATCTCCTACGAACTTACTGACAATGTTAACTCTTTAAATAAGCGTGGATGTAAATTACTTATGAGACCTGTATTCTTAGCAACTAATAAAAAACACACAAGTGTTTCGATTAAGGACACAAGAATGATGTGTCACAATTATCAAGGTCGCACAAAAAGCACAAACGATGACACACAATCGAGCGTCAAATTATTTGTAACGATGTCTAAAGTAGCTGCGACATAGGTACGTCAGAATATTTGACCCGTCTAACTCTCTTATTTTTAGAAACGGCAAAAGTTGACAGTAATACTAAGATTTTAAACGAGTTCAAAAAATACCGTAAAGGTAAGTTTGCTTGTAAAATTTTCCAAAACATACATAAATATTAAATTTACCGCTACTTAGACCTGCGAATTAACTGTATATCTTACTAAATGACTGTCAGATACGATGAAAGAATCAAATATATCAAGACGTACAAAAGCTGAGTCACTTTAGCAACTTTGCCAACGTTCATGTTCACATAGTTTTTGCACATGTTTCCACTAATTTCTAAAAAAAGGTCGTTGCCCCGAAACTTGCACAACATGTCATCACAGGCACAGACCAAGTCAAGTGTTCGCTACTCGTATTTGCACAGATGGCTACTGTTTTTTATATCACACACTATTCTTGTGATGAAACTGATGAAACATGACATGTATTCAAATGAATTTTGTTACGAGATTCGTCACTATTTAATTGACAAGATGTCAATGACGACGTTGAAAGCAATTTAAGAGGAATTGAACTGAAATTGAAATAAATAGACATGTAAAAAGGGAGCTTTTCGGATTAAAACTGTTATGTAAGTGAAAGCTAACGACTAACTAAAAGATGATAAGAAAAGTGCAGGCTTAAGTACTTATCTTCTAACAAAAGCTTTCAATGCTCACAGCGAAAAGCATCAGGTTAAAAATAACTTAGAGACTTACTATTATCAAAGCGAAGCTAAATGCAATTATTAATCCCTATAAGTTATTACCATAAAACGAACAAAGTATCAATTTAAAATGAAAAAAGGATTAAATTACTATAAAAATAAATTTATTTTCCTTAAAACGTAGATTTAAATAAAATTATATACAGCTTGAAATGTCAAGTCTACTTACTGTTGCTTACTCAGAAAATTACGAAATTCATGTTGGAAATTAACCCAATTTTATCACCAAAAGAGAGAAATTCTTTAAAATAAAGTAACAAAAACAGTGTAACAAGGTAAACTTGTTAAATCTAAAACTTGCTTTTACAATGTATAGGGAACAATGCAGTATTGCGACATAGGTAGTCCAAATTGACGGATAAACCAAAGGGCATATACATACGTATAAGTGAAAATAACGCAACAGCAAATAAAAGCTTTGTTAATAAAAACAATAAAGTCGTATTGACTCACTGATTGAGAAATGATACATTATTTATTGTAGGTACACTGTTATAACTTAACCGTACGGTTGCATTGAAATATTAATGTATTATTACTTCATCCAATTGCATAACATATTAGATTTAAAGATAAAAAATATGTAGGTCTAGTTAAAATTTCTAACATCACATTAAAATATAATGTCAAAATAATCAGGCGAAATAAAACAATGGAAAACAACGAAGCTAGTTTCTCTAGAAGAAAAATAATAAAGCCAAAAGTGAAAGAAATATAAAATTTTATGTTTACGACTAAAGAAAGGTAAGCGTTAATAATAAAACTGATCTGACCCCTAGAGAAAGAATAAATGAACAAAGAAAAGACTTCCCGATTCAATTCTGATCGAATAATCTGTGAACTCAACTGTACTGGTAAACCGTTACGACACAGCCGTGTTTAAATGTCAATCGTTATTTAACCGAAAGCGCGTGAGTTGAAAAAGTGCCTTAAGAATACATCGTCGCAGCCTGAATTAAGAATAAAGTATTCGTGATTAAAATCAGATTCAATTATTCCTTGTCATGTTAATAAGGTGTTTAATGGCAAATTAATTTGATTCCAAAAACGGATGTAATATCTTTCGCTAAAATTACCATTATGTCCTCGCGTATAAAAACAAGCTACGTAATTTCCTTAAATGTATATTTCTTCTGTACTTCTCGTTGTAAATATCTAATACGATAAAGAATTTCACATTGGTGTCTTTTATACACCCTTCTACAATAGTCTCTCTGTAGTGCGCTTTTCTTTTGGTCAGCTTGTATTTCATTAAGCACGATGTTACAGATACCCGTTGAAAGACTGTGAAAGCATTCACCAGTCAGTTTAAATGTAAAAAGCGTGATAATTGGATAACGAGGAAACGTTTAACTTTACCCGTAACTGATAACCGCAGTATCGTGTTACCCGACAGTCGCGAATGGGGGTCAGAGCAATAAGAAAGCAAAAGTTAATAGGAAACGTCTGATGTAAATAGGCATATTTCTCAATATCATTCTTTTTAAATGAGGACCTTTTTTGGGGGGCTTTTAATCAGAGACTATATGGGTTGCTTTTGAATCAACGACAGACATTATAATTGTAACTGGAATAAGTAAATCATGTGAAATGAGACATACTATACGACTACTTTTTAATACACTTTATTTGAATTCTAGAATCAAAAGTAAACTTTGTGCTAACTCAATCCAGAACATAGCCTATGAGTGTAAATTTAAGTAGTCATCTAGACATATAATAAAACTCTAACGGGGCCGTGTCTGTACATTAAATATTTTTTGAAAATTTTAACGGTAGTGTATATAGTTATCGATATAGATACCGAAACACCAATTTTTTGAATTTTTGTCTGTCTGTCTGTCTGGTTGTGCACGCATCACTCAAAAACTACTGGACGGATTTTGATAAAATTTGGTATGGAGATAGGTGAGTACCCGGGTCAACATCTAGGGTACTTTTTATTCCAGGAAAATATCTCATTCCCACGGGAACATATAAAAACTGGTTAAAAAGAGAAATACGTACTATTCCGAAACAATAACACCTAAAAACTTGAAAAATGGTATGAAGGTGTCTGATATGTCATAGGAAATTGGTATGAAGGGATTTTTGGAAATTCCCACGGGAACGGGAATAAACTGAATCCAACCGGGAAAACGCCGCTGGGCACCCGCTATTTGAAATATGTTATGTGGGTGTCTTAAATATGTCGTAGGCAACCACTATGAAGGGATTTTCGGAAATTCCCACGGGAACGGGAATAAACGGAATCCGTGCGGGCAACGCCGCTGGGCACCCGCTAGTACATAATAATTTTAAAAAAGATATTCCATTCAACTCAGTTTAATTATGATTAAGTAACAAACTTCCAAATGTATTTAGGGCGGGATAACCCAAAAAAGATGCAAAAACCAAAGACGGACAAATACCAATTTGTGTTCAACAACCAATAAACCACAAACACTAAAAAGGACAAAAAGAAAACGGCAAGCTTAAGGACGAAACGATAGCAAGACAATGGCCTATTTGCCAACTGGTGTCGGGGACCGTCCAGTGGGACTGTGGCCAGCAGACAATGGGCCCCGACCTAATAGAATCGTGACAGTTATTATCTCAATTCCCAGTGGACTTAATGCACCTTGGCACGCGTACCTAAAAGCCGTGAAGTAAAGTTAGGGTGATAAATAAAATATACTGACATTTGAACTTAGGTAGGAATGACTGCAAAATGACCTACATGCTGATTTGTTTCTCGTCATACATCGTATTCTTTCACTGGAATTGTTTGAAGATCTATTCTCTATAATATATTTTGGTTTTTAGTATCTCTTTTTGGTATTCAAGGCTTTGATTCTCGTCTCAAATCAACAGTACAGTTACCGCATGCATTTGAATTTGTATGATTGTAAACAGCAAAAAGTATTAAGGTATGTTAATGTGGGTTTTTCTACTTATCAGTGTCAATCTGATCCCGATTCTCGCCAACGTAAAAGGGCGCCTAGCGGCTGCTTACCTGTGGATGAACAAAAACTGGTTATAACTAGTTATCCATATCATCGAATCGAGTGCGATCATAATTTAATACGTCCGTAATAGCGTCGACTGTCACTTTATTTACACCGCGTGGGTGATTATTCGTGTCATAACTTTTTAATTTATATCTACAAAAAGTTGGAGTGGTGGTCCAGTTTAATGACAGGTTTTACGTTTGGACCTCTTTGAATAAACGATAGATAAATTATATAATGGTTGGCAAAAAATATTTGATACAATTGCTATATAAGACAAAAAAACCCACAGCTTTGAAGAAAACAGTTTCATAAATCAATTGAATACATACACCACGCAATGCCATAAAAATTAAGCACTTCCTGCTCATCGTATTTACGGTACACTACGAATTTGTATTAATTATCACAGATAATTTACTACATTGCCGTTCAATCAGCTCCGTTACCCGCGTGGGCAAAAGCTTGCCCAATTCATGAATGGAGTGGACCGAGTCAAGTCCGCCCACGTCATTATTATCAATGAAAACTTGTGTAGAAATACGCCGGTGTGTCTGCAAACATGATCTTTCGTAACTCGCCATTGAAACTGCTGTGTTAGCATGCTCCACTTATTGCTGGGTCACTTGCGCCCGCCGTATTGCCAAAATAAGTTTGCGCGTGGGTTTGTTTCCGGTTAGTTTTGTGCTTCGCTACTATTTTGTTTTGGTTTTATGCTTTCGGTTTCATTGTGTTACGTTTCTTCTATGTTATACTTATATTATGCATCAGTTGCCTTAAGCAAATAAGCTTTTGACATAACGTTTTCGAAAATATTATTTGCACGAGATATTTGGTCCTTGAATTTTATTTTCAAAGCCAACAATAATATGTGCCCAAAATTACAAACTGACGTAAAAGTAAACACACAAAGATGCAAATCTCTGCAATTGCGAAACTTAAGTTGACATGACCCATTTCAAAATAGTGAAAGTCAGTCACCAAGATAAAAACAAACATAAATGCACTGTCTCAACTAAGTTTGAACATGTTAATTTCAAGCGAATAAATAGTTAGTTCCCATTTGAACTTCAGACCTTACTTTCACTGTGCCAATTAAAATTTCAATTAAATGCTTAAATCGCTGTCAAATTGAACTGAACCTCCTAACCCGCGGCTTTTAGCGCCATAAAAGCTTAAGACTAGAGTGACAGCGAAAAAGAAAAACGTTCATATTGGTTCGATCCGGAATAGAAACATATTTTGGCCAAAATACATCTTCATAACAAATTTAACTAGAGAGAACCATTTTATGTCCGTACATTAACAAATATTGTATTTTTCTGATAAGGCATACCAAAAAATCGACTGGTATGGGAATGGACTACAAATTGTTAGATATGTTATATTTTTAGTGATTTTGTCGTCTTAAACCATCATCATTTCAGCTAATTGCTGTCCACTGCTGGACAAAAGCCTCCCCCAAGGAGCGCCAACCATTCCGGTCTTGGGCAGCCCGCATCCATCCACTGCCAGCCACCTTCTTTAGGTCATCGGTCCATCGTGCCGCAGGGCGCCCTACACTTCGTTTGCCTAAGCGCGGTCTCCACTCCAATACGTGTCGACTCCAGCGGCCATCAGTCCGCCTGGAGACATGACCGGCCCACTTCCACTTCAGCGTGCTGATTCTCCGTCTTAAACCAAAACAGCGTAATAATTATAGTTTTCTAAAAAGTGTGTGCGTCATACGATTATAGATAAATGACACATCAAACTGGTACATTTTTAGTAGTAATAGTAAAGTCAATTAATTATTTCAAACTATACTTTGTATCTCCGCGTGTCTATTTGATTTCACATAAATTGTCATTTTTCTTTTCTTTTTGTCATCACTCTCACCTCTTATGCCTTCTGCCGCAACTCAAACTGCAATAGACCAGTGACTGCAATCCTTATCACTGACACCGATCACCCAGACCATTTAGGTGTTAATCATTTTGTATCAAGTTTTCTCTCGGTTCTAAATAGAATTAGCAAATCTTTAACTTCTTTACTTTCGTTTTACGTATCTCTATACTTACTCTCTTAAGTGTAGTTTGTTCTCGAATCTCGATTATCAGCACACACGAAATATGGTTCGTTTCAGAAACTACAAAGTCTTCGTCCTTCTACCGAATGAAACAATTGATAGTAATTCGTCAATTTTTGGGTACAAAGCGGTCTGTAGATGTTACCAAAACCATCTGTTAGGGCCAAAACGATTGCCAAATGGCTGCAATATGGTAATGGTATGTCGGCTACCAATACCAACTGGTAAGCTCTAAAACCGACTGTTATTGAATATCATTCCTGGCAACGATCGCGTAGCCAGGTAAAAATAAAAGAAGCCCTCAAGATATTTGAACACAGACATCTAATGGCCCATTCGGGATGCCCATCAATGTCTGACCGTTACTTGAACGAGATAGCTCTCCATTGTTGCATCGATAGAAGTATCCAGTACCTACGCATTACACAATATCTACTTTGATATTAGTTTGAGTAATGATGCCCTTTTTGCGTTTTAGATTTAGAACGTGCGTTGTTCGTAATTAAACAGGGAAGTGTTTTGTTTATTTATAGTTGACTTAAAACTTATTGTCTTGCAAATTTACAAAAGTTTAAAAACATAATAATATTTAAAAATAAGTGTGACATAATAATTAGGGATGCAACGATACCGATGCCGATAATCGTAAACCGCAGGTTATCGTTATTTTTGACGATCATCGGTATCGTAAAAAGTATTACGATTTATAACGATTCTTAAAACTAGATTGATGTAAAAAAAAACGTGAAAAGGAATGCAAGACAGCATAGATGTTTGCGCTGGCATCACTAATGGCAGTATCTTTCATATTTTTGACGTTTGCCACTGACATTGACAATTTGTGACGTTTGTTTTTCGCGCGAGGTTTCTTTACCCATAGGTAAATATTGTGTTGTGTGACCACACACCAAGACGTACAAAAACAGTAAATAGATACCAATCTATTTACTGTTTTTGTACGTCTTGGTGTTGTTTATAATAGAAAACCATGCCAAAAAGGCACGAACACTGAGATATGGAAGCATTTTTCTAAAGGCCCACCAAATATACCTACAGAATAAAGCTGTTTGTAATTACTGCAAAACTGAAATTTCACGAGGTGGCCAAAATGCTCTATCCAAAGGTTTTACTACCACAAACATGTGGACACATATGCGACGTTCTCATCCCAATGAATTTAATCCATACGGATATAAGAAACAGACTCAAACCAGATAATTTAAAAATTTTATGTTTTCTTAACAAGAATTTAAAAGAAATTAATTTTAATTACGACATTTAGGTGGTAAATTGTCCTTAAAACTTAAGTAAAGTTGATTTTACTCAATTTACTTGTTTTATTAGATGTAAATTAAATAATCGTAATGCATTCGTTATCGCATTCGTTATCGTATTCGCTATTACGATACATTCGTCATTCGTATCGGTATCGTAATAGCCATATCGTTGCATCCCTAATAATAATAATAGAAACATACGATATCAAAATGTCAAATTGGATAATTGACAAATCGAAAGGATCATCACCTCCATATCAATCATTTCTATACTTTCTAACTGACTTCCACAACACAACTTAAGGACGACTGTGGTAAATTGTAAAATCTGTAACAAAATGTATTTTATGAATGAAATAAAATTGCAAAACACACTATCCACTTTAGAAATAAACACGGAAGGTTATCTATCGTAGTGATTTGTCAATGACCCTCTTCTAAGCCGATAGCAAACTCATTCATAATTTATTTTGTTAAGATAAAATTAAACTTTAACGGCTTATGCGTGACTTTACTAATAGTTGAATATTATGAGGGGGTCATAAAACTGGGCGTATTTCAAAATTGAATTATTCAGGGAGCACTTGGCTTTGTACACGTGCTTTAGCCTTTTGTTTGTTTTGTGAAGTATTTGTAATGACTTTCTTCGAATATAAATTTATGATGGTATGTAGCTTCGAACTCATTGGTCGTGAAGTTAAAAGGCTACATGTTTTTTTATAAGATGTTTTATTAGTTCTCAGACAGTAAGCACCAGGCACATTTTTTTTACTGCTTAATATGATGGAGATGACTATCGTATTCTCTTTAGAGATGTTTCCACTTTTGAACAGTTTATTTTTTCACCCCTAAACGTTGCGCAGACGATAGACAAGAATCGTTTCCGGGGTCATAATGAGTACTTACTTATCTTTTAGTTAAAAACAATTTTGCTTGTAACATAGTTTTATAAAAACATCTGTTATCATCAACACTATCTAGAGTACACTGATAAATAAAGTTGCGTCTCATATAAAAGGTAGTATGGAGTATATTTCCCTTGCAAGTACACCACGGGCAAGTGATGGTGTATAAGGAAATGGATACTTAAAAAATTTGTCCAGCCACCCAAGATGATGCAAAATGCATACATCTATGCTCAGATTCCTCATCATGAAGAAACTCAATCAATTGGAACGTTCACACACGAACCAACGTGTGTACTTAAAAGGTATCATTACGTATGAATCACCAAACGCACGTTTTGCATAACACAGTAATCATCGTGTAATTGTAGCCCTTTGATGTACCTAAGGGCAATCATTAACAAGGTTAGAAGGGCACACGTTTCTTTAAAAAACGCAATAAAGGAGGCGTGGTTGTGTTAACACACTAATTTATCAAACGTGAGTTTTTGAAGGCTTTTTCAACTAGAATCATCTGTTTTAGAGTCATATCGCATTATATTACTAACTAGCGGTTCTGCGCGTTTTCACCCGCATAGTTTCCGTTCCCGTGGGAATACGGGAATAGAATATAGTCTATGTTACTCTGGGATATTCTAGCTTTCCTATGGTGAAATATATAATATTAGTATATATAGATTAGTATAGATGATATTGTAATCACATAAAGTGTATCAGATACAAGATAATTTTCAAATATAGATTGGTAAGTTGCTTTGACAAAGTCATCCCGTTTCCACTAGACGACTCTATATTTAAACTTAAATAAAAGTCAAGGTCTCGTAATTCATGGTCAGACTAAGTTTAAATATATTATTTAAAATCACAAGTCATTAAACATAATGGCCAAAATCAATTTGTTCAAATTAATGCACAGCGATCTCTATGCAAATGTTGACATTCGAAACAGAATGACTGCAGTTGACGTAACGATTGAAGAATTAGTATAAAATGATGACGTAATTGCAGTGTTTTAATAAATTGTGCTGTTACTTTGTAGGCGACTTGATGTCCATGACAAACGAATCGAGAGGAATGCGAAATGACAGACAGTGCTAATTGCTTTTCAAATTGCAATCACGAATTCACCTGTTCAAAAGAACATAGTGTTTGGAAAAACTAGATTTGTATCTAATAAACTTTCTAACACAAATGGACCTAGATAATATATCATTGTTTCAAAAGTGCATACCTAGATAAAATATTCGTAACTCAAATTCTACCAAACTTATAGCAGCTACGTGAAAAGGTGGTACACGGGTGAAAAATTGCAGTACAATTGTTTTAGCCATAAGTGATCTGTTAGATTTCATTGTTATTAGCAGACAATACTGAAAGGCACATAAGTGATGTACCAGTCTTAAATACCTAGGTATTATTTCCATACAATAGAGGTTTTCTCCTAAATGTGAGAAAGGAGGCAGATATCCTAGTTTGTTTGCAAAGAACTTTCCTTTCGCTTTCTATGTTTTGCTCAAGTTTGATATTTCATGTGTGTGACGTTATTAATTCTTGTATTACGTCACTCGAAGTTAGTTTTTGGTTAATTAAATTTGATTTCGATAAAATTATTTTTATTGCTATTATGTTGTCAATCGAATCCTTGACATATCCCCATCTATTATAATAATTCCGTTTGCAGTAATTATATCAGTAATCGTCCCACCTACACACAAATATTCTCCTTAGCAATAGTATTGCAGAAATGAAGGATTTAAAGCCGTAATACTTGCGAAATTATGTTCAGTTTTGAACATAAGCGATATTAAAATTATTGCCCAAGATAATTACAATCATAAATCTTTTCACACAAAAGATTTTCGCAGGGTATTTTAAGAGCTCATAACTGGTGTAGATAACTTAGGTAAAGTTGTTAAAGCAGTGGCTTATAGAATGTACTGACATGAGCTTGCTATGTCTGTATCAATCAAGCCAGCAATTATAGTGATGCAAACGCCAGGTGGCCAACTTATGTAAGACCAATTGTTCCATGAACATTAATAGGTACCGAGACATGGTTTTAAGCAGACACTAACATGATTAGATTTGATTCAGATAAGGTTCATCGAGATAAGATGTAGGCACTAAACCATTGATGAGGATCGTAAACGAAATGGGGAACTTTAGGACTAATAAATAGAGTAAAATGAGAATAATTAATATATCTTATCTATTTTAATACATACTTATGTGTATATTAATTTAGAAAACTTAAACAACAATTCATGCAACGGGTTATACAGCTATCCATTTTGGGAAAGTCTTATAAAACGTGGGACACAACCAAATATGTGTATCAAAGGTACAACGTTGAAAAACTTCGGGATTCAAAAAGTAAATTGCCGTCTCTGATAAATTCATGAGGCATTGAATTCCCAATAAGGTTTTGTTTAAAAGTGATCCCGAAAATGCGATCCAGCGGACCGCCAATAATGGAAACAATGTTCGATCCAGTTTCCAACCATGAGAATAATAGAAGGTTACATGCTTGTGAAGAAAAACATGCTACGTTTGAAGTTGATTTATGATTGGAATTTAAAGAATTTTAAAAGGTTTCGGTCACGTACTTTGAGAATCAACACGAAAATAATGATAAAAAGTTATGTTTTGAAGAATGTAAACGAGCCATTTGTTTCATTAGTAGTACATAAGCAATTGTTTTTATTATTTATTTTTTATGTTTTATTTCATGGCCGTTAAATTCAATAATATCTTAAACACTTAGGGATTTTTTATGTTTCTCCGGGTACTTATAGACAAAAGGCATGGTAGGTAGATATTTCAAAGTAGGTTTATCTAAAATTCTACATTATTTTTTTATGTTGTGTTCTAAATAAATTTCATTTGTAAATAGTCGTGATACAGTATGTTCACTTGGTTTACGAATAGATGAACATAGATATGAAGAGCACTAGAGTAAGAGAGATCTGTAAGCAGTTGCGCTTCGAGTGTCTCCTTGGACATAGATTTTAACAATCAGGTCTTTTATGAGTCTTAATTTCGGGTGCGTAGTAATGTAAATGTTATCTTATTGGTATCAGATGCTCACTTCAAAGAGGTTGGAAGAAAATCATTCTCGAGAGAAACTTTTTCTTTAAACGTCTTTGGCGCACTTGGTCATTTTGTGTTTCATGTTGAGCTTAGCAGGCTTGGAAGAGATTAAGCTTTCTATCCGCAATTCTGGTTGATAGGTCTTCCCGAAGTTAGATCCCGCGCTAATAGCCGTAATTACACTCCTGGTCTATTAACCATTAAATAAACGGTGTTTAAACAGCCGTTTCCTCTGACCCTTCGCTGTCCCTTTAATTATATTCACCGTCGAGTTAATAAATTAACTGTTCACTAATCTAAGCGATCTTACTGTAACAACTCTATTCCCACGGTCTTAGCTATCCTAGCCATCTCTCAGTCCAGTCTAATTAACTTGCTCACAATTAAATCTAGCGTTTGATTTAATGGATGTTTTCAGATGAAACATATTGGCGTAAGAAACGCGATTAAGTGTGTCCGCGTGAATTATTGGAAAAGCAGCTTACTTACATCGATCAGCTGGCGTATTCAGGGAGATACTTACATCGATCAGCTGGCGTATTCAGGGAGCTTCGATATTCGATATCGGAAAATCTGTCGAACACTTTCGAGATGGGCTGATGTTGGTATCGAAAACTTTCGAGATGGGCTGATGTTGGTATCGAAAACTAATGTCATATGTGACATAAGGATTCGGAAAATTTTCCGTGGCTGTCGGAAACGCCTAGAATAAAGTTTCCGAAGTCGATAGATTCAACTTCGGAAAATTTTTCACTCGATCTGAATCGAACGGAAACGGTATCGAGTCTCCGTGAATACGTCTGCTGATCGGCGATGTATTGAAAAAAAGCTAGATAAAGAGTACCCGAAACCGACGAGCTTGTAGGAACCGATTGATGGATGTGGATGAGGCGCGTGAGGTATGCCAGGATCGTAGCAGATGGCGGGCTGTTGTCTCTGCCTACCCCTTCGGGAAAAATGCGTGAGCATATGTATGTATGTATGCAGCTTTTGACTCTGTCATTGCGATTATAATAAAATTAAAGCACAGTTTTCTAAAACTGCAAGCAGCAGAAAATCTTCGTGTCAACCCTAAATATTTCTGGAAATTTTCCGAAGGACGAAAATCTAATGAGTCCACCATTCCTCACGAGATGCACATGGGTGATTTCTATGTTACGGGTGGTCAAGACATATGCAATCTGTTCGCATCCCATTTTCAATTGGCTTATCAAACACACATTCAACCGAAAGCGAGAGATTGTGGCATTAAAGCTTACATCAACTGTGCTTCGTTTGGAAAGCTAGTTCTGGATAAAGATGAGGTCCTAAGATGCCTCCAATCTCTCGACTGTAACAAGGGGCCTGGGCCAGATAAGATACCTCCGCTTTTTCTAAAAAACTGTGCTGACAGCCTGCAGCCTCTCTGCAAAATTTTCAATGCGTCTTTGCGATCGGGCGTGTTTCCATCTAAATGGAAGATTGCTCACCTCACGCCTATTCACAAATCGGGCTGTCCGAATAATATAATAAATTACAGACCAATTTCAATTCTCTCTGCGGCCGGAAAAATTTTAGAATCTATTGTGCATAAATATATTTACTCCCATGTCCGAAATTTAATTAGCGTTAGCCAGCATGGGTTTCTACCTCGTAAATCTACCACCTCGAACCTGGTAACGTACGTATCATATTTATCAGATGTTTTGGATCGGGGAGGTGAAGTTCACTCAGTGTATACTGACTTTAAAAAGGCCTTTGACCTAGTCAATCATGATATGCTTTTGTGGAAAATTGAACAGATGGGTATTCACGGGTCACTTCTCAGGTGGTGTGAGTCCTATCTTAAAAACAGATCCCAGCTGGTGGCAGTTCATGGCTTTAAATCTAGTCTATCGTTTGTTCCATCTGGGGTGCCCCAAGACTCTCATCTAGGACCATTATTCTTCCTAATGTTTATTAATGATTTATCTTTCAAAATTCGTTCTGAACATCAAATGTATGCTGACGACTTAAAAATATACAAAGCAATTAATTCAAATAAAGATGCTCAGTTGCTACAAAATGATCTTGACGCGATTCATCAATGGTGTTGCGACAATAACATGTTTCTTAACACAAGTAAATGCTACCACATCAAATTTACCAGACGAAAAAAAACCGAATGATGTGTCTTACTTTATCGACTGTGTACCTTTGTCAGAAGTCTCAAACATCCGTGACCTGGGAGTTGTCATGGACACTACCCTGAGTTTTCGCTACCATATGGATTATATATGCAATAAAGCGTCTAGGCTTGCTGGCTTTGTGTCGAGGCAGATGAGAATTTTTAATGAACCCTCAATTTCGTTATTGATCTTCAACTGTCTGGTACGCAGTTTGTTGGAATACTGCTCTACTGTATGGAATCCCGGCTACCAGGTTCATTCGGATAGAATTGAGCGTATCCAAAAGCGTTTTGTATACCATTTAGCCTATAAGGACTTTAAATGTAAACAGCTCACTTCATACGACTCCCGATTATCTCATTATAATATGATCTCCTTGCACAAACGTCGCAAAACACTTGATACTATGTTCTTATTTAAACTCATCAATGGAGTGATAGACGCTCCTGACCTCCTCGAGCGTTTATCGTTCTCCATCCCTCGTTCAGGCAGTCGTTTAGGCAATCGCAAAACATTTTGTCTTCCCTTTTGCAAGACTAATCTCGGTCAACACTGTCCGCTGTATCGTATGTGTTCATATTATAATTCCATCAGATTTGATTTTGATATATTCACCGGTTCTGTGGCCTCCTCTAAGAACTTATTAAGTAAATGCACAGGTTAAAAATCCCCTATCTAATGACTTGTTTGCACCCTTTTATTGTTATATTGTAAGTCTTTAGCTTGTAGCATGTATTTCTTGCATTCTGTGTTCACATCCAGTAGGGTTCACTTTATTTAATAGTCTTATAATGGTTAATCTGTTTGGCCTAATTAAGGAGTGCACCCAGTTTTGTGAACCAAATAAAAAAAAAAATCTTTTTGGAGTCCAATTTTATCTAAATCCTCGATTCGGCAGGTGTAAATCGTGTATTCTTTTGAAGCATAAAAGAAAATGCCTTTCACTGGGACCTGTTCTTTTGTACAATAAAGAATAAAGCTTAGTTTTATATTTGCTAATATTCTTGGGATATTATGTAAACAAAAAAAAACAAATATTGATAATTTTTTATCTAGTTACAGGCATTTTATGTCAAAAGTGTTATCATATTTTCTTTCCCTATGTAGAAGATAAGCTAATACCTACCAAACTCATTTCTTAAAAACGAATTAACTTAAAAATGAATTACTCGATTTACGAGTAAACTGTGTTGTTCACACGTTTTCAGCATATTTCCTACTTCCGTAGACAATCAGCTATTAAACCCATCTCATAAAAACACAACGAATTTCTCGGATTCAATTCTTGTGTATTTATCGCTCCGCTCGTAAAACAGGAGCTGTCTAGTCTATGCCTTATAGACATAGGCATGACGGAGAATTTAATTGGATTTTAGAAAGTAAAGGATGAGCAATTAGCTTCTGCTGTTTATCGATTTTGCATTTAAACGATTTCCGTTTTGATGCGTTTATAGTTATAGATTTATATGACATTTTAAGAGCTTATTTGACGGTAGCCATTTTGAAAAATGGCGTTAAATGTCACTGTGAGGTAGCGCTACCTATCACAATGTTCTATTTTTGTGTAAAACACTATTACAGTTAAATTCCTTAAGTATTTGTATTGAATAAACTTAAAATTTACAATGAAAACACACTACATAATATCTACACCGAGCAAGTTACTAGTAAATTATAAGTTTATTTAGTTTTTTTAAACAAAAACATATTAAATCGCAATTTGTAGATAAGTTTTGAGACTAGCATTATATTACTGTGCTACCAAAAAGAACAAATCTTGAAGGTTAATTGCATTTTAATGCAAGAGTCTTGTTGGTTGCTTACTTGAATAGTGGATAAGTTACATTACAGTAAATACAGGCAAACTGATACAGTTGAGTACCATTTTATATCAGTCTCATTTATCGTCGTAGAGATTAATTTGGGGCGCTAATATTAAAGAAGGAATGCTACCTGCAATTTAATCTTGGTATGGTACTTTTTTACCTTACGACAACAAAGAGTTTCATTCTGAACTTTAATGAATTACTTACAGAAAGAAGAAGATAAAAATACAAATACATTTATGTGTGAATAATAAACAGTTTTATTTTATGTCAGTTTTATTTGTATTACAAACTTTATGCAAAGAGGCTTAGGTTGCTGTTCCATCAGAGTTTCAATCGAATTTAAAAGAGTTCCTACAGGGTATATTTCAAAATTACAAAAAGTATTTTTATATATAAATTTTATTATAAAAAAAAAGATTATTTCTGGACTATTAATTTTTATTCCTTGACTCAGTAAAGCGTAGAAAACTATCAAAGATTCGGTAGTTAACATACCTTTTACCAATTTCAACCACCTAATATGGTACTATTTTGGTCATTTTCCATGTTTGCTCAACTTTCTTTGCATTTTCTAAATAGTGAACACTGTTCTAGCCAATTTATAAATATTTTATTTCTGGATAGATTTACTTCTTACATTTACTTTAACTTACTGAGTCACCAATCGTATTGATAAACGATCATACAAGTACAGCATGCATAGACATGACCCAAATCGAGGCAGCGAGAGATAAGCAAAGGAAATAAAACATCAAAGCATAGATAAGGAGCCTTCGGTGCAACTAATGGTAGCTATTTGTAGATTCGAAAAGTTTTTATAGTATCATGATGGTGGAGGAAAATTTATATGCTTAACTGTAAGTGAGATTGAAGCCAAACATTATGATTGTATATCACGACAATTTCATTTTTTGCTTGTATTTTGCATTTGATCGAGCCGCAACAGCCTCCTGGCAGTGTCAAAGCAGGCCGGCTGGAATGCAGCCACATCCAGCACTAGGTCAAGCTGCACTTACATCTGACTGCATCTCGGGCAATTTCTTTTTAACTTGTAGTTTTGTTTGTTTTTGTTTTGTTAAATTATAAACAAAGTTTTTTATCCTTGTCTGAAATAAAGTTATTTTATTTTATGATCTAGTCATCCAGAAAAGGAATCGTTCAGTCCTTAGGAGAATAAAAGTGACTATAATACAGTAAGTTGATCCACTTTGAGTTTCGGAGCAACTCCAAAATCCCGGAAAATAATCCTGTTGTCAGTGCGCTTTGGTTATGCAGTTATTGCATTTTACAACAACGGAGCATCAAACTAAACTTTATTAAAGTTGCAAGAGCAGGGGGCCAATTCTACTAAGTGTCTACGGTCATATTTGGATGACAATGAGATGTCAATTTACAGTCAATGGTGTTATTTTGACACTTTTCAGAGCAAATAACACCATCGACTGACCATGTCATTGTCATTGACATCCAACTGTAACCGTTGACATTTAGTTGAATTGGCCCCCAGAACACCTATACAGATTCATGTTAAATATACATGCGACAAACTTGATTCGCCTTAGCCGCTAAGTCGATATTGCCTACAGCAGTTAAAAAAAACATTCGTTATTTCCTAATCCAACGCAACGCAAGCGTGGGAGATAACGACTTCCTCATATGAAACAGGTTGTATTAACGTGTACATGTGTAAACTCGCCTTAAAGATTCTTTACGCATTAAACTCCTCCATAAAGATTGGCTAAATGTAAACAGCAGCCCATCTCCACCGACAAGTTGCTGGTTCCAAATGCAGTACCCCGAGAAGAACCAGCAAGAAACTCAAGGGCAGCTCTTTTTAATCTCATGTCTTACTAGTAAATAAGGTTCAATAAAATCACTTCTCATATATCACATGCTTCAAAACCACTTTTGGGGCCTTCCTCCGATGTTTCGAAATACAACATGTAACAGAATAAGCGCAATTCCTGAAACTAGTTTGTTCAGTATCGACTACTTATAATATGTGTTAAATTAGTCCCAAAAATTTATTAGCGTAGCTGAATTTAGTGATTTCTATGGAAATCTTGCTATTATTAATCGATATTTAAGAACATTGGTTACACACAACTAAAGTTCGATTGCATCATATTTTTTTATATTAATGTACTAATTGGGGTGTATGAGGAATTGCGCTTTTTCTGTTACGCGTTGTATACATAAGTTTTGAAACGTCATTAGTAGGGATAAAGCATAGGCCTTACAAATGAGAGGCAGCTCACTTCCAATAGGCCTCTATAGCAGCTGGAACAGGTTGTATTATATTAACTAAGAAAATTTCTTCAATAATTCCTACAGGTTTTCAAGATATTGATGCCGGCATTACTATACATCATGAGAAGCTTCCTTTCTAACAAGCGGAACCTATTTAGTTATTTTACGCAATAAGTCAGTGAAAGCAAAGCGAAATGAAGGGTTTGAGAAGTTTAATACTTTATACTTATTACTGGATTTCTCTGGTAAAGGTCTTGGAAAATGAATTATTTTGAACTCTATTAAACACAAAATTTGCTAATTTCGATATTTTGTTTACCAGGTTTCAGATAAGCTATATAAATATTATTGTAATCATATAATTTGTTAATATTAACATTAAATATTTTACTAACTGTTGTCCGCTAACTCTTGGGCTAAATCATTCCTTAGTAACATCATGTTTTCTAGGAAAAGAAAATGTTTTCTTAAACTATCGTCCTGCCAAATTTTATCACCAGTGGTTTAACCGTGAAAAGGTTACTTACAGACAGAGTTTTTTTCGCATTTAGTGTAGTATTAAAACCATTGATTCCAACAGTTCATTAAATCCTTTATCGTCTTTCAGATATTGTCGAAGTGGTTTTTATATCTCCTATTCCTACGTTTGCCATTTTGTACTAATTTCAACCAGAAACAAAGATTCACAAAAATCACAGCGAAGCAACCACTAATGCAAAACCCCCTTTCTCTATTACTCGTTAACGGTGCATGCATTCAGACGAGTCTGTGTCGGCAGCCAATTTATTACGCAGCAGTATCGCAGCGTCCATCTGCGAGTATTGATACAAATGGAAGAGGGCCCTATAATTGTGCTTGGTTTGTAATACAATGAGGAATGTGCAGTGATAGCATCAGTCAAAATGCTGTTCTTTGGCACGGAAATTGCTGGATACAGTCCAGGTTGACAAGAGTCAGAAGATGACAATAATGGTAAAGGGAGCATCGAGAAAATAGATCATCTGTAGTTTTATTATCTACTTTTTAGTGTTGAAAGAGTAAAAGGTGACCCGTCTTCTCGTTTGCCCCCTATACCTACCATACAAAAAAAGGAAAATCCAAATAAAGACTACAAGAAACTGTCGAGAATGTATGAGTCGGTTAATAGGATGTGGATGAAGCGAGGTATGCTAGATTAGAGCTAGGTATGCTAAATTTCGTAGGTTAGACCTATCTTATAAAATAAAAGTATTGTTTGGGTAAAAAAAAACATATAGCTTGGTTTATACCTCCTCTTAGAGTAAAATCCAAAATTATAATTAACTAATAGTCATACGAGTACCTAAGACAATAAATTCATTGCTGCAATACAAATCTTTAAATAACGCCGTATGTTGTAAAGATCCTTTAAAAAACAACAAAAAGTACTTTCAAAATGTTTGTGTGCATGTTTTGTCCTCTTTTCATTTTGAACGGCGTCATGGCCCAGAATGACACGTCCATAAACACTGAGGAGGCTTGTTGCAAAAATATTTATTAGCAACACCATCACATAATAACTGCCGCACGAGAAGTGAAATAATGAACGAAAGCACGCATTCGCTAAGCTTACACCTGAGGCGGATTGTAACAGTATTCTTGATAAAACACAGAAGTGAGGAGAGCCCTTCACTGCCTAGGATAAAGCTGCAGTCAATGAGGATAGTAAAATACTGTTAGAGGAACGGACCTACAAACCGTATATCAAAAGAAGAAATGTTTATAGGCATCGATAATAATGCTGAATCGGCAATTTAACACAAAAGGAATAACAAACGAAATAGGAAATTAAATTTCTCGTTGAAATCTTTAAGAAAAAGGCATTCCTAAATAAATTTTGAATTTAGTTGTACATAGGTATTTCTCTACAATTGCTTTTAAGCTAATAAATTTCTTCAACTTAAATATAAAAGAACTTTTGCATGACTACATATTTGTGCATTTATACACTTTATTCAATGATGCCTATACCTACAATGTTTTAATTTAAAATCTTTTGGAATGCCCAATGCCATACGAGTGAACTTCAAAGCTGTAAAAGTAAGTGCATCATGATCATAAATAGCCAGGGATTTTCTAGTGGTTGCACTAAGGATCTATAAGATCTAAAGATCTATACGCATGCGCAGAGGTCAACGCAATAACGCATAAGTCTCAATCATAAAATGCCATGAAGTACAGTGGTTCCGTATGGAACCTGGTAATAATATTTTGTAGCCAATATGTTGGTTGGTTAAAATATGGTAGTTGTTTGTATATAGAATTTAGTTCGTTAGTCGTTCACACTTGTATACAAAATTATGATTGATTTTACAATTTTATAGCTCTATAGCTAAATATTCTTACGATGGAAAACCCATCCCATCAACTTGATATTCAACATTTTCATTAGATGTTTCTTTATAACCTATATATATAGCAGTAATCTCAGATTTAATTAGAAAATTTAGTAGCATTTCGTTACCGAGAATTGTTGTATCCAAGAACAGAAACAAATACTAGATTCTGCTTAGCCTATCTCGTAACGGAATACAGACACAATTGGATTATCTATTGTCCTTGATCGTTGTGAGACGCTGATGCTTGACTGAATATGTTTTATAAAGATTAAAATTTCCTTAAAAAAGCAATTGAAACTAATTTTGAACTCTGCTCTTCAGTATTTATGGTTCACTTTAATTAAAATACTTTGTAACGTAAAGGCCCATGTCTGGTGTGTCTTCTTATTCCTTACATGGCTCTTTAACATGACGTATTCCTACACTTTTAAGTTACAATGTTGCAGTGAAGTACTCACTTTCAACTAAGTTATCACTTCCATGGCGTTTATTTTTAAAATTTTCTTTTGTAGTGATTCCACTTGAGTGCGAGTCATGATGGCTAGGACCAAATTTTTTTTAATAATTGGTCCAATGTTGTTTTTAGTTACAGGACACTAAAATTTTTATGTTTATATTCGGCTCGAAGGTCATTAAAGTAAGCTGCTTATATACCTATGAATTTATTAAAATTATCGATCAGTTACGTATTTAAGACTTAATGAATGATAAAGTGTACTCATGATGATGATGAAAACAGTATAAGTTACAGATTTGTTTAGGGTTTTAATGTAACACTTCTATCTAGGTACCTAATCTTCTTCTTCTATATATATAAAAGGAGAAGCTAAATCTAAAAATCAAGGCCCAGCCCAACCGCTGAACATAGAAACATGAAATTTTGAGTGTAGGTTAGGTTTATAGTGTAGATGCTCGCTAAGAAAGGATTTTACGAAATTCAACCCTTAAGGTGGTGAAAGAGGGGGTTGAAGTTTGTATGGGATCGTGTGATTTCTGCGTGTATCAACTTTAAACTTGGCACAAATACTCTTCAAAACACACTATGAAATATTAGTTCTAGGATTTTTTTAAAATCATTCTCCAAGGGGGTGAAAGTAGGGGATGAAGTTTGTATGGAAAACCTTCATTTTTGGGTGTATCAATTCGGAACTTTGCAAAAATACTCCTCAAAATTAACAACAAGACACGTATTTCCGGATTTTTCAAAAACCATCCCCTAAGGGGGTGAAACAGGGGAGTGGAGTTTGTATGGAGACGTGTTGTTTTTTACGTCTATCAACTTCAAACTTGGCACAAATACTCTTAAAAATAAATCATGAGACATGTATTTTAGGATTTTTCAAAAATCATCCCCTAAAGGGGTGAAAGTAGGAGTTGAAGTTGGTATGAAGAAGTACGGTTTATCCGTCCGTCTCCGTCTATCAACTTGAAACTTATCACAAATACTCTTCTAAACAAAGTATGAAATATTACTTCTAGGATTTTTAGAAAATTATCTTTTAAGGGGGTGAAAGTGGGGGTTGAATTTTGTATGGAAAATCTTAATTTTTTGGTGTATCAATTCGAAACTTTGTAAAAATACTTCTCAAAACAAACAACAAGACACATATTTCTGGCTTATCCGAAAATCAATCCCTATGGGGGTGAAACAGGGGGTATGAGTTTGTATCGAGACGTGTTGTTTTTTACGTATATCAGCTTAATACTTGGCACAAATAGGTACTTACTCTTAGAAATAAGTAAGGAGACAGTGTTTTTGGATTTTTCGAAAATCATCTCCTTATGGGGCAGAAGTAGGGGTAAGTTGGTATGGGGAAATGTGGTTATTTGCGTCTTTCAACTTGAAACTTGGCACAAATATTCTTTAAAAGTCTCTATACAAAGTCCTTTTTTTTTAAGAATTCACTAGGTATTGGTTCCATGGGGAAATTTGTTTATTATCATGAGCACATGCATATACCTACCCATTTTTATCAGTGCTACTCCGAATCAATAACAGCTGGAAACTTGAAATATGTTATGTAGGTGTCTTATATATCGTACGCAACCGCTCTATGAAGGGATTTTTAGAAATTCCCACGGCAACGGGAATACACTGGCGGGCAACGGATATTTGAAAAATAAACAGAATCTAATTATGTCCTGCATAAGGATACATTTACTCTACGTTTATCCCGAAATGTTTAAAAAATAAATGTCCACCCGTGCGAAGCCGGGGCGGGCCGCTAGTGTTGTTATAAAACTTAATAATCATAATATAATATAATCTCACACCTTTTATCCGCGAGGGGGTAGGCAGAGGTATTCCATTACTGGGGTCCAATACATTTCACGAGATATATTGGACCCCTAAACGTGATAGGTGGTGAGTCCACCGCCGGACAGAGACTCTATAAAAGTAGAGTATTTGCTACAGAATGCAACGATTAATGTAATAGTTAATGAAATGAGAAAGTGTATAAAATGGTCACAAATCGTTTACACATGTCTCAGATTTAATTCTGAGACCTGCGGGTTTCGACACGATGTTTCCTTCACCGTCGAGCTAGTGATAAATATGTACGATGTACAATGATGTGTGTGAGGATATTACATGTAAATATGTAATATGTACCTCACTGATTTTCGGCCGGATCTTTATCCGTTCTGGCTATCACTGCTCATAAAAAAACTTATTGCCCCAATTATTTTAATTTCTTTATAAAGTAATTTAAAAATAGCATTGTACCCTTTCTCATATGCATTCATGTCACTGGTTCCAATAAATTTAATGTCAGGGCTTACGTAAGAAATAATTACAGCAAACTTTGATGCTCTTTTAAAATTAATGGCTTTTATTTCGTAGTTGTAAGGTCGAAATTTTATTGTTGGTGACGTAAATTGTATTCTGGCTCCGATACCCTTTTGGATACCAATACCAGTACCAGTTTACTTATTTAACGATCTATAATATGAGGTTTGGGTATTAATGGTATCAAAATGAGAGCGTTAATTTGTTAAAAGGCGTTACTTCGATGCAATTAGGCTTTTTAGGATTTTTAGTGACATAATTTTAGAAAATTATATCGAATAAATGTGTGTATGATGTCAGTGTTCAAGGAATGTTAAAATAAAGCCAATATGTTTTTGTATGAGCATTTATATATCTTTGAGATCTCGGAGATTGATAAAATAATCACATTACTGAATTTCTTCAACTAGGGTCATCAGAAACGAAAAAACCTATAAAATTTTAGACTAGACACATTCTTTACCATTGAAATACACTATAACATGACTATAACTCCCTTTTTATCAATTCTAAAAAAAACAGCAATTTTTTTACGGTCAATGACGTACGTAATGAGTACATGGAAGTAGAAAAATCATCATACGAATACTATGATCGGCGTATTGATGAAATTGGCAACAGAAGTTGTTCTTTAATGTGTTACTCATTTAAAAAAATCCAATAAAGGATTGCACAAAAAACAAGAGCCTAAAGTGTCTCCCACAGAACATTATACTTTTATAAAACCATCCCAGTAGGAAACTAAAGCGATCAAACCGGGCAAATTGGACTCGTATTATTAATTGTTATTTTAAACGCGATCCAACAAGAGTAATCAATAGTTAATTGTGCTGGTAATAAATCTTCCAAGTACTTAATCAAGGAACTTAAAGATAGCGAGAGAGAAATTATAACAGGTGAAATTGGATTTAATGTAGATGGTGTATTTAAAATGATAGAAAATGAGTTATATTGTATAATTATACAAAAGCAACTCGTCGGTGGAGATGGGCTGCTGATTACATTTAGCCAATCCTCATGGACGAGTTTAGTGTGCCTTGTTTATATTGACATTTCAAAGTGTATTTTTATACCTACTGAAATAAAAGAATTTTGAGTTTGAGTTTAATATTTTATGATAGCTGAACTACAATCGTAAGAGATTGAAAAAAATATCGTGTAATAATATATGACTGAAGTAGCTTTATGATGTAGAAGAGTAATAAGAAAATGTGGGTACGGAAAGCGTTGCTGCCTTAATATCTTTAAATCTCAGGTGATGCGACGAATGTATAGTGTACGCATCTCGATGACACAGTATACACCAAATAGTTCAAATTTATACTGATACA
The DNA here is from genome assembly GCA_963855545.1 of Ethmia dodecea. Classification (NCBI taxonomy): domain Eukaryota; kingdom Metazoa; phylum Arthropoda; class Insecta; order Lepidoptera; family Depressariidae; genus Ethmia; species Ethmia dodecea. The sequence continues at coordinate 2,749,643 of OY979448.1, forward strand.
TCGATGACAAAAATGTTAAATAAAAACTCCTTCCTCAATAAACTTGATAGTCACAGAGATGAGACTAATGAAAAAAATCCGTTTTTCATTAGTCTCATCTCTGTGACTATTACCATAAAATCTCACTTTATGATAACCATAAACTTATAATCCAGCGTTTTATCAAGTGATAATTGTCCCCTAAGAAACGTAGCGACGAATCCCGTTTCAATTAGAGGCTAAAACTACGGCAGATGGCTCCGACCGTATTCTTTTCACATCCTTTTTTCTACCGTCGGCAGCATAACTATGAATAGACCAGATTCATCTGGCCCCTCGGTCCCACTCATCCTACATATTACATTAAACATTCCTATGCCATCTCTTTCACAAATGCAGTAGTGCAGGGACCTGACTACTTCCTTCTCGCTTATGCTGTAAGATGTGAACGAGATAGCAGACTAATTTCATACGCCCACGGGAACTGTTGCCTCCCGCTGCTCTATAGATGGTCTTGTTTCAATTAACAACGCTATAAACGACATACCGTTACCACCAATAATTATTTTCGAAATAAAAATGAGCCGTTCCGTTTTATGTACAAATTTTTGACTCGACAAAAGCAAGCGCTTCATTAACTCGAAAAGTCTTCAAAATTGAAAGTGAAATGGAATTTCGATCGAGAAAGCATTTTAGTGTCTTTTTAATTGCTCTTATCATTATACGAGGAATCGATATCGCAAGTAAGAAACATCAAGCAAGTGATTTAAATCGAAGGACAACATGGACGAATTTTCGCGATTTTAAAAGTTGTTGCGTAACAATAATAAATCACGAGATAATTTTTGTGTTTTATGACACTGCCCTGAGCGGACACACCTCGTCGTAATTAATCAACTTTACCGCATAAATTGCATCACATGAAACGAGTCTTTTGCACAGATTGCACTGCGAGCAAATGTTCAATAACATAGAACTCCAACTTCAACGAATAATACTTAAAATATACAGTTGAATTGAAAACCCCTTCTTTTTTGAAGTCGGTTAAAAAGAGAATCATCGAAATCGGTTTGCGTGATATTGAGTTATTCGTTCATTTGTCGCGCACATACTTAATGCAAATTTAAGACTTATAGGGTTTTCTCATGGATGCCACTGTCAGAACTGAACGAAATTAAAATGGGACCAATCTGGAAGTACCAGCTTTCAAATAAAAAAAGAATCATCCAAATCAGTTCACCCAGTCGCAAGTTCGACAACAGTTGAATTGATAACCTCCGCCATTTTGAAGTCGGTTAAAAACTTACTAACTTAATAAAAGGGTCTCAAATATAAACGCACCTGTCTTCGAAGATCCTGTTCCAGTATTAAGTTCCCAAAGCAACCCGTAATCATACAACCGAAAAAAAGTCGATATCGATCAAGATTTTTTATTATTTTGCGTACAATGCACCTAAGACGTGTACGAAGTATGTTTCCATCAAATTGGGATTGTAAATTCTGGTTGGTTTCATTATAAAAAATACTAATATTTATCCAAGATAGAGAAATATAAGTCTTTCCTTACTTTGGATATAGTATGTAGATGATTTGAATCAAAAAATCTGTCTTTTGCAGTCCACTACTAGAAAAAGGCCTCCTCCTAAGTCTTTCAAATTCAACCTTCATAACATGACATTTAAATCAGATTTTAGCCTTCAGATTTTAAACAAACTGCGTTGAGTAGTTGGATGTTAATTTGACTATGGTAATAAAAAAATCTATAAAACAAAGAAAAATAGAACTAAATATTAAACTATTGTTTCTCGACTTGACTTCTATAGACGTTCATTGCTCCGTCGTACGTTTCAATATGTGCTAACTGAAAGCGTAAACTGAGCCTTAGTATACCCAGGTGGGTGTTATTATTCCTTTTTAGGAATCCATACAAGTTTCCGAACGTAAACATGCCTTTGAAGAACCCACGGCATGTTATCAACACCTTTCTTCCTAAACAGAGGCACTCAGAATATTTTCCTTTTGCGAAGTAGATGTTAGGTCACAAACGTAAGAGTTAGAACGTTAAAATCTAACTGTTTTATTATTTTTTATGCATAAAGTTCAATAGATTTTAGAACGACATGGAAAATCGCTGTACCAGATTAAAAAAAATTACTTAAAACAAATACTTAATACAAACTATTACAAACCAAACTTACAATCATTATGATCATGGAACACAATCACTTACGAACTGTACGTGTATAGTAAAATAAATTTTGGTGCAGTATTAAAAGGTAGTAATACTAGTAATATAATGGAAGTCAATGCTCTCATAACGTCAATCGTTGAAGAAATGGGTAACCGATAAGCTAAGAACAATACCTTGTTTCGAAAAAGTCATACAAAAGCTGTAAAAGCCAAGTCAATATTGAAGAAGCAAATTAGTAGGCATGTCCGTTTGTTTAGGCCCTTCGATCCGATGCTTTGTCTTGCCATCTGGTAGTGTTGGCGTTTCTTTTAGATGTTAGAAACAGGTTTCTAATATTAGAGTAAGTGACCGAAGTTCTAAATAATTTGACGCTCGGAAGAACATTAAATACATTGTTTAATTAAATTTTCTTCACATTTTCGACCAGACAGACCAAACATTTAATAAAAAAAAATTTGAAGATTTATGACAAATTGTAGTTATTTTCTTTGTGATTCACTTGTAGTATGGTTTTTCAGTTCCACAACCCGCAAAAGAGTAAACTTGTGCACATCATTGCACGCACCGTAAAGTTACATGTTCCCATTAAAACTTTACGAGACAGGTTACCATTACGTGGGTTTGTGCCATTCACTGTAATTTGCAACATCCTTCCACTACAACCCATTCATTTTGCAGGTGTAAACAAAGCTTCGAGAGACACAATGGCCCTTTTGTACCTAATCATCAGACCACACCATATGAGCACACACAATTAAAAAAACTAAGGATTAGAGAAGCAACAAGCGACTTACAAAGAAGAAAAACTGTTTCAAGATAAGGTTTGTAGCTATGAGTAAAAACATATGGTCAGTGAAAGCAAAAAATTGAACAGAAAGAGACAAGCAATGCAAATGAAATGGAAGATAAGGGTAATTACCAGAAATCCTTTTTTGGTGCCACAGCTAAGTGGCAGGTAAGGAAATTAAAAAGGACATTCTTATCTGGCTAGCTGTTAAAAGTAGGTGGCAAAGTCTCAAGGGTATCCAGAAGAGTTACTTTAAAAGGATCGACTGATTTATTAAATTGCATGCAGAATGAAAAGTTGGTATTGACAATAACAAACTTGCATATCCAGCTTATATTGTTGCGTTGTTTTTCAGACATTTATGTCTATAACATGACCTGATAATGAAGCTCCGAGATGTATCAGAAAACCGCATGACTATCGACCCTGCGCTGCGGTTTTGTACATACTAATAATATAAACATTTACACTTTTCCACAGACAGACATGGAAACCACAAGGTGTAAATGAAAAACAAAGATCAGATTATGTTTTTATTAAAAAGTAAGAATTTGCGTTGGTCTACATAATATGCTAGCCTACCTATTTATTTTGTTAAAATAGTATTTACACATATGTTTATCTTATATAACAACCTATGTGTTAGTTAGGTCTCTGTTTCGGTTTAGGTATTTCTTCAAAAAACAGTTTCTATAGCTACACTAAATCCCTCGAAATCTCACAAGCTCCTTTCATTTTCTAATAACCCAATCAAATCGTTTATGTATTTCTATTTTATCTACAAGTAAATTTCTCTTTATGGAGCTTAAATCCACTTTATAGCTTTAAGTAGCTTAATCTACGCTATTAGCATTATAACAGACGTCTTTTTACAATGTTACTATCAATATGTCCTCTTTAGCCGTATTTGAAAGCAGTGAAAGCTTATTTAAGCCGTTTATCTGAAGGTAATGGTTGAACCACTGCAATTTACCTATATTTTACCTGACAATGTTCAAATACATTATTATTTTTATTGGTTGGTTGGGCTTGCGGTCGGTTGGGTTTGAAAGCAATTTTATAAGCGGTTTGACTGTTAAAGCTTTTAGCTTTGGTTCAGTTGAGGAGTTCTCGGTCAATGATCCTATGATAATTTCGTTATAGACCATTGAATCGAAGGGAGGTCTGTATAATAATATTATTTTTAATAAAGTACGTATTTAGCTGTAAACGTGTACAAAAAAGAGCCATGAATAAGGAGTCTGTGAATCGTTGCAAGACAAAAACCTTGTACATTTTTTAATATATCTCGTAATGATGATAACACGAAAAACTCATCTTACAAATTGGAATTCATAGCAGTTTCATTGTTATTGAATACTTAATAGGTGGGTAGGTACGTATCTAACTTAATGTCCTTAAAATGTACTAAAGACGCAGGTTATCTTGATATGACTTCATGAAGTGTTGTACAAAAAAACACGTTATTGCCATAGTCGTTAGTTTATAAGCTATGGGCCTATTAAGCTTAAACAAGGTATAATATATCTTTATACTATATCCTCTCATGATATTGACAGCAAGAATGCCGGTAGCAATAAAAAATCAAATTTAATTTATTGTTATGGGCTTATTAAAAATATTACGGAGGTAAATATTCAATTAAAGAATCTAACTCTATGTAGATGAGTAATAAAATTAATTGCTATAGTCGTACTCCTACAATATGGGCAAGCTGAGACAAGTCATCAATATGGAAGAAGAAAACAAGTTTTATTAACCTACGTAGGTTATCAGTCCAACAAAGATTAATGCAAAAAAAACCTTATTTGCATATCTGGGCTTCCTACTTTTAATACTAATAAATAAAAGCTCATGCATAGTGTTGAGAATATCGTAAACAGTGATTAAGATAAACGGTATCGATAAAACTAAAACTTTTGTATTAGCAAAAGTAAATTTTGAGGTCACTGTCAATTACTTAGGTTATAAACTTAAAAATAATCGCGTAACTATTAACATATTGGCGGTATAATCGTATCTATATTGGTTTGGATTGGAACATCTCTTCCAACAATTTTACTTTTAAATTTTTATTGCTATAATTACGAATTCCCATCATTTTTGTTTATCTTACCATTTATTTAATTTGCAACTTTAATTTAAAAAAAAAATTTAATTGATGGTAGAAGATTATGTTATGTTATAAGCATTAACTTGTGCAAATTGTCGTGTGCTTGTAATTTTTGTAAATACAGTGTGAGATCAAACATACGTAGACAGGTTAAGTTAGAGTATAATTATTGAACTTTCAGAAGTTACATTCACTTAAGTAATCTTTGAAAAGAAAACTTTATATTTTTATTTGTTTTCAATGACTCTTATACCTGATATGTATTTTGGACTTGTTGAATTCTTTTGTTATTAATACGATGGTTTCACTTTTTTGTCAGTAGCGTAGGTGTTTAACAAAATGGTTAAGATGATCTGAGTCACTATTGCGGGATATGCTGTAACTTCATTACTATGAGTAATCCTCCCCCTCATATTTACATATTTGGCTTCAGGAGTTTATTTCATCATTTGATTGTTAAATTGAACCTTCATCTGTCATTGCTTTTGTTTTGGTTTCTACAATAAATTGCACATACTGCTATTTATAGCTGTCTCCAAGTTTAGTCTTATCTTTGACACAAGACATCGTTTTCTCGATACCCATAGGTATCTTCCGAGCGATATATCATCACCTCATTAAAATATCAGAAACTATTAACTAGTTTCTGTAAGCGTCTTATATGGACGCCATCTGTTTTCATGAATGATAGATTAATCACTTGTTGGTATTCGTAATCGCATTTTTAATTTCCCTTTAAATAATCTTACCTAGAAAGCTGAGGTTGAGTTTCTCATCCACAGAATCATCATCAGCATAACATTCCAATTTTTTTGAATTCATGGTGTCATCACGTTTTTTAACAGTTTCAGTAAACTTTTTATGTTAACACAGAAGGTCACATCCACTTGTCTTTACAATCTATCTGCATGCACTGCATCTCAACCAATCATAGAAAACACCACAAGTTTCACTTATAAAAAACTTAATTTCGTCGACTGAAACACTGGCAGGTTATAATCCACAAAAGTTACCCTTCGGCTAAATCGTTTTTCAAATTTGAATTTGGAACGTTAACGGTTGCTGCGCGCGCATGGACGACGACCGGCGCGCATGAGTGCCGCGACGCGAGTGACGCTCTTTGGACATGTTGCTAAGTTCGTTGCAAATGAAGTGACCTGCATGTGGCTAATCTGATTATAGGAACCTTCGCGCTGTTTTGTTCCTTGTAAATGAAATTGATTGTTATTTAATATTTATATGAAGCACTCTATAACGGTGCTAGAAAAAGTAAGCAAAACTGGCAGTTTAAAATGATGAGAATCCGACCAAATAGGTATAGGTATCTATACTCTTCTACGATATTGGTGAAAGGAAAATTTAATATAGTCTTAATTATTGTTCATAAAAATTTTTTTGTTTGTTCTTTAAAAGATGACCTCGTCAATAAATGCGGAAACAGATTCGAGTTAGTTTTCAAAATTTAGAACAAGCTAATTTAAAGGGACCAATAGTGCGAAAGAGAATTATTATTTGTGAAATAAAAGGGTCAGGCGGCCCCTTCCCGCAATTTTAGTATTGTTCTCAGTACGCATGCGCCAGAATCTTGTTAACAATACCATTTTTGTGAACCCTTTTTGTTAATTCTTGTTTAAACTAAAGTAAACTGAGAAGTTAGTACCTATATTATTTTGTTCGAGGTATTACTTGTAAGTACTTACCTACTATAATAATAATATGGACGCCTTCAAAAATAGGTGCAGTGCATGGACGAATACTAAAAAGTAAAGTCGAGTAAATTGAAATTCTCACGCAATTTCTATCCTTATTCTCAATGCGTATCATTAATCAAATAGAAAAACCTCGCAAATCATAAATCAATTTCTATAGTGGTTGAGCTCACTTTCAATTTTATGCTCTCGTCAGTCTCAAATATGGTCATTAAAATTATAAATGCATTAATTAATTGCCATTTTAGTTGTAAAGTTTACAGCTGTTGTTAATGTTTGAGCATTAACTATTATAGAGCGTCCTGTCTGACGCTGGGAAGCTTTGAAATAATAAAATTTAATTTGTTGTATAAAAAAGTAGCGTTCTATTGCCTCTCACTTATACAGTCTTGCTATATTATACCATACTATACTATAGGTACCATATTCAGCAGTAGGTTTATTAGCCAGTTGTGCAAGATAAAAATGTTTTTTTAAATCTTCATCATCAACCCGTTGTGCAGCATTTACAAGTAACTACTTTTTAAGCTTCTTACGTATATCTGGAAGAAATATCTCAAAACGTGCTTTTTCACAATTGTTTTGCTGATATCATTGATGTGAAATGACTCAAGTTAAAATAACAAAATTTCGTTAGAACAAGTGGCATGTGAAGATATAAAGCATTTCTAGTGATAAGGGAACATTGACTATGAATAAAAAAACCTTTTGTGTGATGTAATAAGACGGTTCCCACACGGACTCGAGTTTTTGTGCCCCGAAATGGTCGAGGGCCAACGATTGTTGGGCCAATTTCATCCACCACCTTGTAATTTCGTAGCCCATTAATCATCAACCGTGATACGAGAATGACAATTCAAACTTGAGACAGCGAAAGTAGTAATCCAGGCATTTACAGGCGGATATGTTAAGGAAATTACGATTATAAACCTCGATAAATCTTTATCTACAAACTGCGTTATTGATTCTGTGGAAGTTTTATGTTGGTGTAATAATATTAGATTTAAATAATTAGGTACTTTTCCAGCGATAGTCAGTGTCAAATATAAATATTTGCTAAATTACTTTCCTAATATAGATTGCTTATGTAGCTGAAATACATAAAGAGTTTTTTTATCAGTTCAGTGAAATAGGGCACAAAATTTTCAAAGTACAAATAAATACAAGAATCTTTATTGTAAAAAATCAAGTCGTACAGTTATTTTGGTAGTTGACATAGATAATTTTAGCAACTGTGTTGTTCAAAAATCCCAATCCCAACAATTTACCGTCAAACTAAAAATACTTACGTCAATTAATAATAATAATTACCCTTGGTAGCTAACTAAAACCGTACTAGTGTGGCAAGACCTGAAACAAGTGGACAAATGCCTTTTCTGGAAATAAACCACCTGTGTCTACATCATAGACCTGAACAAATATGGTGTAAACTTATTTTTACCCAACGGATTCATTTGGAGGGTCATAAGCTTTATTTCACCATAAGCTGTTCTTATTTTAGGGACCCTATCAGCGACAGTTCTTAAGAGGGAGTTGGTGCTGGTGGTTGGTGTTTGTGGTAATGTTTCTAAGATATTAATATACCTCACCTAGTGCTAGCTAGCTTCTATGATTCGACTCTAATGTTTATTAGGTAATCTTTTTCTTCTTCAGCCTTAAGCAGTACAGTGCAGGACATATTGACTTCCTCAAAAAGCTCTTCCACATCAGCAAAATCCGCTGTTTTGGTGATTGTCGCTGCATAGCGGATGGTCTTCTTCTATTTTTATTTCTGGAACATCATTTTAAAACTCCTTCTGAAACTGAGCTAACATGTAATGTTCATTTTTGTTGGAAGTTTGCAAGTTGATAACAATATGCTATGTCCATGACTCCTGTGCGTCGTCTAAACTTGTTGTGATTTGGTCCATCAAGACAATATCGGGATTTTATTTCCGTTATCTGTTATGTAGTCAGTGCTAGTTAATCTGTGCATGAACATTTTCTATTTTTGCGTTCTGATATTATGTAGTCTGCAGGTGGTCTTTTATAGGCTTCTATGAAAGTCTAACTACGTGCATATTTACGAGTTCAACACAAATCAAGTATACTTAGTAACCCAGTAAGGACAAGTTTAATCATTATTAGGTATCTCTTATATGAATATAACGTTATTTGTTACAAGTGTCCTAGGATAATAAAGGTCATTTAATATGGTTGTTAATATTGTTGTCGTGCTAATAGGTACAGGCCACACCTAATTATTATATTGAGTATTATACAATAGCCACAATTTCATAAGTGCCGACCTACATACTCGTATCGCGGCCTTATAGTGTGTTACATTTACTATCCAACGCATTTTCATATTTAAAAACAAGGACGTTTGTTTCATCTTAGCATTGTTTTCGAACTATATGAGTCATCTTATCTTTTTTGTCTTATAACAGATCGGTAGTACAAATACTGATAACCCTTTTTTAGGGTTTTATATAAGTCCTAATAAAGGCATGTGTAAATTTATTATCCCAATCAAATAACTAAATGTTTCCCATGTAACAAGTCTCAAAGTTACTTTTTAGGTCACCTCCATCCGTCTACTTTGGCGAAACTAGATCTTATAAATTGTCTGTAAATGTCCACTTGTATTTTTATTCGCCCACAATCGGTGGCTGTCATTATGACTCATTAAAATAATGATCCATTCTTTGACAGAATTTGGGCGGAGTTTTTCGTGACTATAAAATTTATTGGGGAAACCTGATCGAGTTGTGAATGTAAACACTATTTTAAATGCAAGTAGGCGTGAATTACATTAATGAGTAAAAAAATATAAAAATGAAGGATATGTTACTCCTTGTCATGAAGATAGAGTTGGCATTCGACTTGCAAAGGACGGGTTTGATACAAAAGCTTAGCCATAGTAACATTTTTATTTGAGATGAGATTTGTAACTTCCAATAATTGAATATTTCTTGTTTGCTTTTACAGGTAGTCTACAAACCTTCAATATGTATTATTTCTTCAGCCTATACAGTGATGATAACTATAACCTGGATTTCTTCAGCAATCTGAATAGGATAATTTTATGCAAGCGTATTATATACTCAATTTCGGTCTACTCAAGGGTTGTCCAAAACTTCCCTAAGCCGCAACTGTAGTCATAATAGAGCCTAAAAATATTAAAAATAACTAATTTTCCAGTAATAAATAAACCAACTGAACTGTAATTTCAACTGCCATCAGCATTATATTTACACACAGCTACAATAATACAACAAAAATCGCTGCAAAAATTTCAATATCGATTCTAATTCAAAATATCAGAGAAGCTCCCGCAACTATTCCAAGGTCATTGACAAAGCCACATTCATCTCGATCCACATTTCGTCTTCCCAAAAAGCCAGACGCTCCTTTTTAAGGAGTCCTCTTTAAAATTCCGCTCCCGTGGCCGCGAAGGCGCTCCTAACATTTTTAGGCGTCCGAACGTTGTTCGTTCCCATAGATTTTTTCGTTAAGAACAACCCTTTTGTTGTTTTTTTCTTGAGATTTTTACGGTTTCGGTTGAAAATAATGTAGTCTGAGTTTATTGAATGCTTTTGTATTGCTCGTATTTTTGACAGTTTACCCTTTGCTTTCGTCTGTTTAAATTTATTTATGTGGGTTTGATACGAGAGTAAACTGTCATATCTAATGGTTCACGATTATAAAACCATTGTCTTATTTCGTAAGTTTTTTAATTATTTTTGAAAGCTCTATTGTTACTATCTATCGTATAAAAAAATCAGGATTTCTTATTGACGCATTTCTTATAGCAGTAATTATATTGTTATTACTATTGGTTAAATTTTTCAAGAAGTATTAAAAACATTGTAAAAAAATCGTTAGGAGCCCCGAATAATCCACTTCATAACAATTCATTTTTTATAAATCATTTTGAAACTACTATTCGTGAAATCCTCTCTTCGAAGAAATCTACATCTCCAACTCCCTAAATAGATAACATTTCAATATCACTTTTGGAATCAAAGCTTTTTTTAAAAATATCCTGGACACAGCCTTCTGACAATCACACGTCTTTATTACCACTCCCGACACCTTCACTGAGATCAATCAGTATGATTATAGCACCAGAACTATGTGATCGGAATACAAAATTATTGTTATCGTACAAGGTAATAATGCATCTGATAAAAAAGTGGACCGTACGTGTTCGGAATATTTTTTAAATAAAAATATCTGTCTGATAGCCTAGTTCCAATTAAGCCAGTTTTTTGTTGGGGTTTGACTTTAGCTCCTTTTATCCAGTGTTTTACTACTAGTTCAGCATTAATAACTTCTGAAGGGTCCAGGAGTGAAATGGAAGAAACAACATAATAGGTTTTGTTCTGTGGGCATAACTTTATAGAATGTCCTTTTGTCCTATTATAAATGATCACTATAGGAATAGAAAAACGTTTTGCGGTACTAACAGTAAATTACAGGATCGAAAAATAATAATCAGTAATGAAAAAGGCAGTCGATGTATTGTCTTCTTCGACACTTTTTCTTTTGAATATCTTCTGCATTTTTTTTTGCAATTGCAATGTTTGAGGTATATTTGTAAACAGAGTAGCTTTTTCAATAAAGCTGATATGATACAGGTAAATCTGTATTATTATAAGCACAGAAATACATTTATCATGGTAACAAGATAAGTTCACTAAGTAACAAGGGGAAAGTTATAATGAAAGTACTTGTTAAAGAGGAGACTAACAAGCTATCCAAAATCAATTACAGCTTCAAGATACTTTCCAATAATCCAAGTTATAGTTTCACAACATATTGCTCATTGTTCAAACAGATTTACCTTACATCAATTACAAATTACCATTTTAGACAACCCTGAAATCTACATAACGAACGAATATTGTGAAATAGTCAAGCTTGAAACTAAATGATCAGACAAAACACACCGGCAACAGAAAAATCTTTTGTGAAGATCAGTTTTCCAGTTTAAAAAGTTAATCAGAAGGCAAAAGAAACCTCAGATTTATGACTATAATAACGCAAAAGCAAATAAACTGACCAAACCTGAAGTTTCGGGGCAAAGATAACACTCAATTTTGGCTAACCCGATGTCCTGATTTAACGCAAAATTCCTGCAGGCTTTATAAAGGGCTTAATACAAAAAGGTAAAAGTAAAAAGTCCATCAAAGGAGCTCAGCCGGGCAGCGAACATTGACTTGTGAGTCATCGGATGGCCACAAAAACTTGCCACCGGAGGCCTAAAACGGAGCGAAAGATCCTGTAGATGCTTGTTTGAACTTGTAATTTGATATTTTTTTTAGTTATTACTAGCGACCCGCCCCGACTTTGCACGGGTGCAATGCTTATACTAAAACCTTCCTTTTGAATCACTCGATCTATTAAAAAAACCGCATCGAAATCCGTTGCGTAGTTTTAAAGATTTAAGCATACAAAGGGACATAAGGACATAGGGACATAAGGATATAGGGACAGAAAAAGCGACTTTGTTTTATACTATGTAATAATAGTGATGATTTATGTGAGTAATTTGGTAAATGTAAGCGATTATTTTCTTAAGTACAATGATTATGTTTACACCATACTTTGTCAAATAGGAATTAAAGACCTTGCATAGGGATGCTAATAAATAAGAAGAATCGATTGGTGCGTTGTAATCTCCGCTGGATACATAGGACTCCTGAGTATTATTTTCTACTAGCGGATGCCCAGCGGCGTTGCCCGCGCGGATTCCGTTTATGCCCGTTCCCGTGGGAATTTCCGAAAATCCCTTCATATTGGTTGCCTACGACATATTTAAAACACCTACATACCATATTTCAAATATCGGGTGCCCACCGGCGTTTTTCCGCTTGGATTTAGTTTATTCCCGTTCCCGTGGGAATTTAGAAAAATCCATTCATACCAATTTTCTATGACATATCAGACATTTTTCAGGTTTCTAGGTGTTATCGTTTCGGAGTAGTACGTATTTCTCTTTTTAACCAGTTTTTATAGTTTCCCGTGGGAATGAGATATTTTCCTGGAATAAAAAGTACCCTAGATGTTGACCCGGGTACTCAGTTATCTCCATACCAAATTTCATCAAAATCCGTCCAGTAGTTTTTGAGTGATGCGTGCACAACCAGACAGACAGACAGACAGACAGACAGACAGACAGACAAAAATTCCAAAAATTGGTGTTTCGGTATCTATATCGATAACCATATACACTCCCGTTAAAATTTTCAAAAAATATTTAATGTACAGATACGGCCCCGTTAGAGTTTTATTATATGTATAGATGTAATTGTAATGTATGGTATCAAAGTCTGTTAACTCAGTGTACTAACCGTAATAACAAAAGAGGATTTATTAAAGTTTGTTTTCGGGTTTTTTAGTCTATGCTAGAGGTTCTGCATTCGGGATTAAATTTCCTTAAATAATTTGTGTTCTATAAGTTACTTACTTGCAATATTTAGATGTATCATTTTCATTACTGTTCCGATGTCATTCATTGTCTAATTATCATCAACCAAGTCATTTATTTGTATATTATGCACTAGTTTTTATGAGCGGCTTCACTCGCGCACGTTTATTTCACCCTATTAGGAGTTGAACATTGCAAAATTCTTTCTTAGTGGATGCCTAGACTGTATAAGTTATCTATGTGTAAAATTTCAAGTCTCTAGACCCAGTGGTTTAGGCTGTGACTGTGTCAGATCATATGATTACTCGTATTACTGTTATCTGACTTTGTATGGATTCCATTTTGTTAAGCTCATTGTAAAACTGCGTCTAAAAGCACCATTTTATTGGCCCAATTTTTCTCCGCTTCTAATAAGTAAATTGTTTGCTATAAATGGCGCAACCTGTTCTCATTGTTATTCCTGGGAGTGAAAATACGTGTCGGGACGCCTCGAGGTGACCGCTTGATTTGTGTGAATGAAGGTCCCAAGTACCATGGTTGCTACTTAGGGGGTACTGTACAGTCAAGAGCACTTGAAGCTTTACACTTGTAGTGCGAGTTTGACCTCTAATGCAATTGTAATTAGAACTTTACAAAGTCCAATGTGCAAGCTCCACGTGCTCTTGGCTGTACAGCCTAAGTAATCTTTGGGAACGGAGTTAGCCTTGCTTTTCTATTTTATGGTCCTATCCTAGAACAAGTCATAAGTAAGTAAGATTAAACTAAATGGACTTCATTGGTTTATATATAGGTCCTAAAGATCATACAAAAGTATTTAGTCGATCTTATGGTATGTAAGCGGTGTGGCAAGTTAGTGAGCACGAAATAAAGTGTCTCTTCCGAACGAATACATCCGACAGAGAACCAAAGTTATCGACATAGCTCAAAAAATTCGCCAACTGAAGTGGCAGTGGGCCGGCTTTATCTCGCGAACAACCAACAAACCGTTGGGGTAAACGTGTTCTGGTGAAGAGACCGGGACTCGGCAAACGTAGTGTTCCTACACTCCGAGCATATGGGATGCCGATCTGAGAAAGGCTGCAGACAGATTCTGGATGCGTCGAGCTGATGACAGGGCGCTATGGCGCTCATTAGAGGAGGCCTATGTCCAGCTGTGGACAAATGTAGGCTGAGGATGATGATGATGATGAAAGCGTCTCATCTCCTGTTCTACAGCTCACATACCCAGATACTTTTAAAACATGGACAACTGGCCCACGGCCCAGATTTTGCAGCGGTCGAGATGTACCCTAGCCTACTAGTCGGTAGTAAGGTCCAAGGTCTGAGGTCAAGTCCGTTCATTCGATGCGTTTTCGAAATAAACATACAAGTTGATTGTGAGGAACCATGCGTGTAAAGAAAATGAGTTGGAAAAGGAAACTCAAAAACACTCATTATCTTGCTAAGGATTAATTTCAGTATAAACTCCTAGACTGAAAGATCAGCTCGTAATAGTCTTTAAAGCAAGTCCTACATCAGTTTGACTACTTAAAAATTTTCTGTTCATAAACTATTTTATAATCATGATCAATAAGATGTCAAGAAACTTGGGAGATGGCGCCTTCATTCGTAACCATTTCGCGACTGCAGTCTCATGGGCAATTAAGAAGACTGCAATTGTTGGCTCAAGTGTGAAAACGACCATATTAGGATGTCTTAATGGCTGTGAGCAAGGATTTATATTAATACAGAAGAGCTCTTTTAGATTCTAACACCTCTTTTGTAAGGTTATGTTTTACAAGCTGTTTCGCTCGTTTTCGAAAAATACGTGGATAAAATATAGCCTGTGTCACTTCCTGATAATGAAGCTTTCCATTGGTGAAAGAATTTTTATAATCGGTTTAGGGCTGATTTTTCAATGATCAGATAAATCTTATCAGGGGGCCAATTCTATTAAACCGTTGACACTTAGTTGGAATTGGCTCCCTAGAGAATATATTAATGCTGTCACTGTCTGACACTATAGAAAGGAAAAGTGACAGGTGATGCAGATAACTTTTAACTGACTTTTGTTAAATCAGCCCTAGTCGTTTCGTTTTGTATGGTATTCAAAACAAACAAACATATATTTTCTTTTTATAATATTAGTATACAAAAGCCATGTACTAACATAATCTTAGTACCTACTGAAAACATAAGATCTGGTTCTGAATAAAATATTAACTACCTTCATTTTCTCTCAACTCTTTCTCTAAATAGTATAAAACAAAGTAGCTATCTGCATCTGTCCGTTTATGCACTTAGTTCTTCTGAATTATACAACGGATTTTGATACAGTTTTCACTATCATTTAAACAATTTCTTTCGAAAGACTTATACTTACCTATATGACGTCATATTACAACCTTGCATCCTTTGCGAAGCCAGAACCCGTTGATAGCAATAAATAAAACTATTTCAGTACATAATGATTTTAAGTTAAACTAGCTTTTGGCAGCCACTTCGTCCGTTATTCCGATAACTATATTACTGACAAGTTTCATACAAAACTTTCAGATTTTGCATGAAAGAGTAACAAAGATCCATTCCCACAAACTTTCGCGTTTATAATTACGATAAGATTAAATGGTCTGACGAAAATTTCATTGGCGGCTTTTCTATAATACGCGAATAATAGTTCTGTGGTGAAGTTTTTTGAGTTAGCAGTTAAAGTGCGAAAGCGTTTGAAATGGTTTCAATTAACTGAATTTATTGTGGGAACAGGGAAGGTACGCAGTGTTTTTATTGCCGAAGACCTAGTTTACGTTTTATGTCTACCTTTATAGATTTCCTGGAGGGAGTAGAAGCATGTTCTATTCCCTTTAATGATAGTACTAATTGAAGTGGACAAAATACCTATTAAAATTTTCTATTTATATTCTATACCTTAGTGGGTATTGAGCCCGCCTCTCATGCGGGAGGCTTGGGTTTGAATCCTGGTAAAGGCATGTAGGTACCAATGAGTTCTAAAGAAAAAACCTTATGATACGGGAAAGGTGAAGAAAAATGTGAGGAAAAACAAAGGTAGGAATTAAATCTGAGACACGTGTAACTAATATATAACCCTGTCTTTAGGAGTCCAATTAATCATAAACTAGAAAAAAAGAGGGTATTTACAATAAAAAAAAATAGCTCTGCCAGTCTTTTATATTTATTGTATTTATTTATGCCCTAAAATGTGACTATTGGGATACATTGTGGAAATATGATATACTCGCCGTTCTGCTACTAGAACTTGGCTTTGACACGCTACCGCGTGTCTAGAACTGCGATCTTTTGTAATGAATTATACTTCACACTCAAAAACCCTACTAAGTAGTTTATTTTTTAGAAAGTTATTTTAAGAAATTTCATAACTAGAAATCATAGCCAACGCGGAACGGGTACACCCCATCGAAAGCCCAAGTACACCATTAATTTTCTGCGTCCTATATTTATAAATATGCCATAACGGTGTAGGGGCGGCGACCAGTCGGCGGCAGAGTTGATAAATTCGCTGATTTACAGCAAATCCTGCCTACCTGTTACCGAGGTCTTATCGTAATTCTGTGATCTTGTATACCCTCTGTGAAAATACACGGTAGCACATATTGTGGCGGAACGATGCGTCTAAACGCTCTAAAATACGCAAGTTTCTGTGGCGATTATTTGATGAGGATTATGCAGGAGTCCACAACAGACCCAGGGGCTCACCACCTATCACGTTTAGGGGTCGTGAAAAGTGGGTATTTTCAGAAATGAAATACCTCTAGCTACCCCCTCGGGGATAAAAGGCGTGAGATTATTTATTTATTTAAGTATTACATAGTAGATATATTTATTCAAGGGTGGTTTCAATTCGGCCCAGGCAAGGCAAGCATCTGGACCCGAAACCCTTTGGACAAGTGGAAATCGAACCCAATACTTGTTCAACAACAGGCAGGATTACTGACTGAGTCCCCTTCAACAGTCTGTGCTCTTGGAGAGAAAACTGTTAAAATTTAATAAGTTTTTACGACTCCTTCTCTTTATATTGTTAATACGCATGTTGTAAGTTTGTAAGTTTGTATGTTTGATGCGTTATAGCAAAACCAAATAGTCTTTGGAACGAGTTCAAGAAAGATAGATAACTAGATTTCGAGAAATCTAAAAGAAAGAAAGAGAGATAGATAGAAAGAAAAAACTGACGAATAAATAAATAGATGTTAGTGAGTAGAGGCAGATGATGTGTCCGTGTGTTTTCATACTTTAAACGGATTACCGCCGGAGAAAATATGTGGACAGCTAGAAAGTGCTAAGTGCTAACATCAGTTGTAGATATGCCATCTTTAACAGTATTAAATTATTTATTTATGGGCATAGCGAAATTTAGTTCGACCCTAAATATTGTAGAAGTGCAACATGAAAGAAAGAAAAATAATTTAAACACGATAAATAAAATAAATAAAAAATAAAAAGCATTTTATTCATTTGCAATTACAATAAAGAATTTGTTTTTGTTATAGTATAACAACTTTTAGTTAGTAAATAAGCAGTATATAATTAATTTATATAGTTATTATATAATTTATGCACATTTTTTGAGAAATAATTTGCATTAGGACTTTATTGTGTTAAAAACCACTTAAAGTGCAAGGTTAGAGTTTAATCTGCCTTTGAATGACCGCTGTATTTATTACCCAAAGAAATCTTAGAACAAATATAATTTACGCTTATTTCCTGTAAAATAATCTGTCTAACCAAATACACAAAATTTACGAGTTAACATACAAATAAATGAATAAATGCACTTTTAACCTGAAACCCAGTCCTATCTATTTCAGTAGTGTAATTTAATCGCGGAAGTTTCATAAAAAGTTGTAAATATTTATGTTTTACTTCCTTAAGGCGCATCTGTCTTGCCGGTTACAGCTTGTCTGATTGCCGGTGCCTTTGCTGCAGTTTACTGACAGGGCCAGATCTAGGATCAATGGTGCCCATAACAGTTTAGAGACAGACCACTCAGTAGAATATGGAATATAGCTCGTATTAAACTTAGAATGTCATTCATTAAATTATTTTTTGTTCTACTTACGCGTGTAAGTACTACCCTCAGATATGCCGTAGAAATGTTTTAAAATTCAAAAGTAAACCCATATAAGGTTACAACTTTTAGAGCTTTATATAATTATAACTAGCAGATCCCCGCGGTTTCATCCGCGCAATTCCCGTTCCCGTGGGAATACGGGGATAAAATATAGCCTATGTGTTATTCTGATGTTTAAGCTATATAACTGTAAAGTTTCATCAAAATCTGTTCTGTAGTTTTTGCGTGAAAGAGGAACAAACATCTATCCACACATCCATCCATACAAACTTTCGCATTTATAATATTAGTAGGATAGGATTTATTTAAAAAATGCAGTATCGAAGTGTGTTCGTTGAATATTGTTGGTCCTCTGTGCTGATGTTGTGGTATAAGTTAGAACGCCGCATCCTAAGTACGGCACTGGTTACCTGATACAGAGGAATGTCTGTTTGATTTGTGCTCTAAACGAGTGCATAGTTTAGTTTTAAACGAATGTACCTTTTGTTTAGATTTAGTTATTTATTAGACTAATATAATATTCAAGAAATCGATGGTTAAAAGGAAAACTACGTGAGTAAATTAATGGATATTTACAGTTAAAAATAAATAAATAAATAATATCACGCCTTTCATCCCCAAAGGGAGAGCTGTTTCTTTTCTGGAAATAAACACTTTTCAACAGAATATTCGACCCCTAAACGTGAAAACAGGGCGCTATGGCGCTCATTAGGGAAAGCCTATGTCCAACAGTGGACAAATGTAGGCTGATCGTGATGATGATGATGATGATGAAACGTGAACGGCTGAGCCCATCGCCGGACCGGGTCAATTACACATGCCTCAGAATTAATTCTGAGCCCTGCGGGTTTCCTCACGATGTTCATGTACAGCTACAGATTGTGTTATATACCTACCTCAAGTAAAATGGTGATGGTTTTTGGCAATGTGTTATCCCCTAGGGGGTAGGCAGAGCCATTCCTTTTCTGGAAATAAACACTTTTCACTAAAGGGACGGAAACGGAAAAAGCGGTGCTCGAGCGAAACCGCTATAAGACCGCTGGACACCCGCCTTTCGTAATCCCCTACTAATGTTATAATAAAAGCGAAATGACTCTGTCTGTTTCCTTTGTTACCTTTTCACGGATAAACCCCTGAATCGATCTTGATCAAATTTGGCAGTGTTATAGCTTGTATTTCGAGAAAGATCAAGAGTTTTCATTGGATGAATATAATGATATAGTTCACGAGAGAGATAGGGATCAGAGAGAGTCGCAAGCAACAATTATTAAGTCATGTACCTATAAAAATAAACTGATATTACTGTAAGTTTCTATAAAGCTAAGTGGGATAGACAAATTCTTTTATCAAATATGTTCAATATTCAGATAGACAGGTATCGTTTACTATAGGTCGGGAGGATAAAAACTTTTTATATCTAGAAGAATAACAACACAAAGAGAAACTAATACTTTCTTTGTTCCTTCGATACAAAGTACTCTATGAACACAAATAGATAGACAGTCAAATGTTACGTAATAGTCGTAGCATTGTTTAGTGCAATAAAATAAATATGTTCATCTACCGTGCGGCCATTTAGGATTGATGCATCGTCTTTGATTTGGGTGAGGCGTTTGATTGACTGGCTTTTTGAACAGTTTTTACAGCGAAGGCAAGTAGAAAAGAAAACGGTCAGATGCGATTCAGACTTGCGCTGCGAGTGATAATAGCTTTATGTCATTTTTCAATAAAATATCGGAAACTTTACGGCAAAACGGAAACTCAAATTTAAATACACCTTGGTCGAGGCTTCAGGTGACCAGAGGGCTGGCAGCTATCTCTGTCAAAGGATCAGCCTAGCTATCCAGAGAGAGACTTCTGGGCACTGTCCCACATGGTTCCTCTTTGGAGGACATTGGACTCGATTCTGGCTGACCACCTAAAGCTCCTAATATTGCTAAACCTCTTAAAAACGATTTTGCTATTCTACGCTATCTGTCAAATTCAAATGACATGATTAAATTTGAATTTGACGTTTCTAAAAATTCTAAATTTAGCCGGTCAATTTAACTTAGCTTTAGCGGCTTAAACGCTATTCCTTGTGTGTCATTTTAACCAGAAAAAAAAGAATTTAGACTTGTCAAACGCCTAAACTGCGTAAATTTAGCGGCGAGTAAAAAGGTCCCTCCTAAAATTAAGTTACTTCTAAAATCGGCCATTACAGTGATTTTATGTGCAAGTTGAGGTGGAAAAAACTAATTATCCAAAATCCAAAGGAAGTTTAGAAGAAAGAATGAGCCAGGACGAAAATTTTGTTGTGGGTGCCGCCGTATAGTGTGCAGTAAAAAGATATATTTTTTTGTTTGTGTATTTAAATTCTAAATATATTCATCCAAGATGGCTCTTAGGTTATGTTTCAACTTTCTTTCCAGAGAACATGGTGAGACCGAAAAAATATATCTAAGAAGACTAGGAAACGCATCGGATCCATTGCATAGGTCCGAAAGATAATTTAGAAAAATGTTTAGGGTGTCCAATATATATAATGGAGCATCATATTGCAAATGTCTGAGGGGTAGGTTCAGAGCTTTGGAGTAAATTATGCAGTTATGTTTTAATAAACACATTTTTATGAATCTGTAGTTTTTTCTTCAAATAATTTCCTCCCCGCCCCCGCCCCTCCCTCCCCCTCCCTATAATTACTGAAAAAACGTTTTTGGGGAGAAATCTTGCAATTTTTATCTTATTTTAAGGCATTGGCAATTTTGCCATCAGCTTAGCTCTGCCTCAGAGTCTATGCACAAAAATATAATCAGATTCATCAAAATTTATTGAAATGTCATTTCACGATAGTACACTTTTACTGAAGATTAAAGCGGCTAGTTCTTGAGGTAACTCGAAAATGTCCATCCTACGCTTTTTATCGAATATCCCTATTTCACTGTAGGTACACTATTACGTTTGACATTTGCCACATAATACACTATCACTATATAAAAAAAGTTAAATAAGAAGTATTTTTGACGTGACAACGTCTTATAAATTGATGGAGCCGGCGGCATTCCCGAAAAAGTGTGACGTATTCGTCGTTCTAGTGCAAGCGAGAGCGCGCAACGAGCGACAAAGAGGCACAATCCATTCCATCAGTATTTTCTTATGACGTTGTCACGTTCAACTATCGTCAGTAAACAGACTTTACAGACAACCGATTTTTTTTAATATAAAATTACGCTTTAAAATGTACGAATTTGTTATAAATTAACAAATGAAAAACTATTATTTCAAACAAGTTATAAATTTTATTATTTTTAACGTTTTTATTAATATCGTTTATTCCTTCAATTATATATTTTTTATGTTGCAACACAAGATCAATTCAATTTAAACAATTTAGTTCATGCTAAAATACCTTCTAAACTGACTAAGTTTGATGTTCCTGGAATAGAGTTGTTTTTAAGA
Source organism: Ethmia dodecea (assembly GCA_963855545.1). NCBI lineage: Eukaryota > Metazoa > Arthropoda > Insecta > Lepidoptera > Depressariidae > Ethmia > Ethmia dodecea. The sequence goes on from OY979448.1 coordinate 2,771,358, forward strand.
CTCACTAAATTTAATTTTAAATTTAAGAAATTTAGCTTTAGGCATTTTAAGCGACGTGCTGGTAGAATCGAGTCCATTTTTTATCTGTAATTATTGTAAATGAATGTATATTTTCTTTGTAAATAAATATACCTTTAAAACTAATTGAAATTAAGACCATTCTTACGATCACCTTGCGTGATCTAAACACTTCCCTTTTTTGACATATTTCGACCAATTTGGCATATAATAAAACTGTAATGAGACCGTGTCTATGAGTTAGATATCAAAAAACAGATTTTATAATTTTTTGTGTCTGTCTGTGCACGCATTACACAAAAACTACTGAACAGGTTTTGATGAAATTTGGTGTAGAGGAATTTTTGAAAATTTCCATGGGAACGTTAATAAACTGTATGCGCGGACAACGCCACTGGACACCCGCTAGTCAGAATTATGTTACCGTTTTGACACGGAACCCTACAAAAGTCTACACATTTAGTTTTTTATTTACAATGATTATCTATGTTAAAATAACCTGATACAACTTTGACTGCTTAAAATTGAATAATAAAACTGGACTAGTTTTATATTGATGTTGAATATAGTTTATCAGCGTTTTGTATGAAGATAGCTACCACCCCACACTGGCTTATCTTAATAATTAATTAACTGACTGGTTTTCAGATTTGTCAATGAATTCAATCTAGCAAAAACGTTGACAATTTAATTACTTAAATACATTATGCATTTTTTATTTATAAGATTAATTGAATCCACGTCCAGTAATTGATTGCTGAGTAAAAGTCTTACCAAGTCGTTCGGTGAGATAAAAGACTGTTTTTTTCTCTTTTTTAATTCTTTTTTTTGGTAATTAAAATTACCATTGGGCCGCTGTAATACTTTTGACTGGAAATACTCTTTATAACACCAGTGTTGTAACTGGATGGAACTGTACCACAACTGTCAATGTGATTTTTCGTTTTGGGTGTTAAAAACAAATGAAATCTAAATGGTGGTCCGATATAAGCAAACATAGTAGTCCAGTCATTATTATAGCCTAAACCTCTCATGTAACTCATGGATTTCAATTCTGGTAAGGGTATGTACCAATAAGTTTTTTTAATGTACCTAGTCTTCCTGGTACCTACCCTGAAATACCCCTATGCTCACTTACTTCTTGCGTTGCGTTAACATGCCTTTAGAAGCACCTCACACCACAGCGCAGAAGGCGTTTTAATAAAGTTCTCAAAGAGTCACGTGGTGAGCAACGTGAAATTGTCGGGATCTCATAAATTGGAAGTCAACCAAATCCCATATTGATCTAGAATACATATACCATACCAGTATCTAGTCCAGAATCAGAACTTTCAAATGTCTGCTATTTCATTCGTATTCAACATAAAATACGTTTATCAGAATGAAATAGAGGCAACTAGTGCATCGAATCCCCAACTTAAAATTTTATAAAATAAGCAGATCTATTGTAATATCGTCATTTCACTCGTAAACCTACATGCAATGTATGTGTAAGCAAGATAGCTATTGCTTCCTGAAAATGCAGGCTACAAAATAGTGCAACAGGCAGCTTCTAGATTTCATATCTGCCTAGTACAAAAAATGAAAAGATTGCTCACTAGTGCTTTCCTGAATCTCACTACTTCATTATGCATTGATGGTTGTAAAATTCATAATTTGAGTCCGAGAATCTGGATTTGAGAACTAACACATTTAATTGGAGTTCCGGAACACAAAAATTCTGCCGTAAATAACTAAACTTGATTTCTGTGAAAACTACAGATCAAAATAATGGCACGGAAAGAAATGGAACCATCGCAAAATGTAGTTCAGCTTCATCACATTGTCTCAGAAATAAATTCAATAAATTAAATAAACCCTGCTTGCTGGGTACTATGCCGCCTCGAGGAGACAGACGCGCTCGATGATTTTTTTTATATTTAAGTTTGACATGCCAATAATTGTACTGTACCTACCTATAATTGTGTGATTACTAATACATTTAAGGTATTTTATACTACAGGAAAATGTCTAAAAAAAACGAAATAAATTTATTCATATTCTATTCTTATTCCCAGTAAGTAAATATATAATTGTGCACAAGACCTGAGACCAATTGGCTGAGATGATGATGAATGTATGATGGCGTTACAAGACTTTAAAAGGTTTCTGTTATTCTCTCATACACAAGGCACAACTTACATTGTTCTGGGATCTCTCTCTCTCTCATTTTATGATATCCTAGTACTTCGAAACCGTATCTCACTCCCCCAACAGACGATTTGCTAGTAAATTGAAGTTCCTGTCTGGGTGGTTGCTATTAGGGACATGACTTTTTAATAACCACAGACAAACTATCATTTTAAAAAATACGAATATTATAGTGGCCGTCCACACAAGCTCAATAATTTTAATCAAATTTAAAAGCAGAAGAAGACGTTTATTAGAACAAAACGAAAATGTTTATAGACGATGTTTCCTTTCATGATTAGCTACCTACTCCTACCATATTTTTATGGTGTATCCATTATTTGCTTGAGTTTCAACGTAACTCGTATTTTTAATGAATTTCTTCCCGCCATAGTTTTACTGACTTTTGTACATTGAAATGCAAACCATTTTATAAAGATTTTACACCATTTTTATAATAGTTTAGCGACATCTATCGGTGCTACATAGAACATAATAAGCGCTATAATGGGTTCGATTCTGCTTTACTGCGACTAAATTTTTAGTTTGCTCCTGTCATTTTCGTTCTCCTAGAAAAGAAAAGATTAAAATTACTCCTGTCAACTAAGGAATTTCATAACGTGTTTACTGCTTATGTAAAGAAGTCACGACTAAAATACAGCCTCTGACAGGACTAAATTCGGTAGGTTATCATATATCCCTTTTATTTTTTTGAGGTAAGACAAAGACAGGACTAAACTAAAATAAGTTTAGTCGCTGTAAAGCAGAATCGCCACCAATATACGTCTAGCACGTGACGTCACAAGATCTAAGCCGCGCTAACGAAGTGCACACAAGATTTTGTAGTATGTAATATAATTTATTATCATCCATTCTTTATCATTCGTATCATTGCGGTTCCCATGTAAGATCATCTGACATATTAGCGGAATATCTTCACTTTTCGCAATGGAGGAACATTCCACCTACACTTTTCCCCAAACAAATTGTGTACAAATTATTGTGATATACTTTTCATCATTATCGTTATGTTCGGTATTTAGCGATTACCCATTAAATTAATTGTTATTGATAATATTGATTATTGCTTAAAATATTTTTTATTTTAATTGGCGAATTTATAGAAACCGGTTTCTACCAGGGTCTCATGGGAAAGGAATGGGTTGTTTTAATAGCCGGGATATTCAAGTCTTTCGGCTTAAATGGTTGCAACCAGGAATACATGAAATACTAGCGTCAAGAATTGGCAACCGGGCTATTAAGGCTTCTGGTTTAAACGGTTGCTACCAGGGGTACATGAAGTTATAGAAGCAATAGTTATGTCAGTTGCTAATCCAGCCTATAGTTGATCGAAGAATCCAGCTATTAAGACTTCTGGCTTAAACGGTTGTGACCAGGAATTCATAGAAGTAATAGAGAATGGGATTACTCTAATAGCTATCTGGTTTTGACAAGGGGTAGACGAAATTATAAAGGATGTCTAAATAAGAGTGCTCCTTTTAATTTTTCAACTCTGATATTTAACAGTGTTCACCTATTATTGTTCCAATTATAAAAATGGAGCGCCACACAAAATAAGAACGCGTTATCATTGTGGAACTACTATTTATACTACTAGTTTTTGGCTTAAAGGGTTGCTACCGGGGATTCATGGAATTATTGAAGCAATTTAAATAAATTACAATAGTGTACCTACAATTACATCCTTTCCTTGTGTGCGATGGCAGAGGTATTGCAAATACAAAACCGAAAAATTGGCTAGATACAGTAGATATTTACAAATACAATTAAGCCAGAGGTTGCTGAATATTGTGCAACAATTAAAGTAGAATCTCTGAAAATGTTGCTATTTCATTCATACGTGTATCTCATGTTGCTCGTAAAAAAGAGATAGATAGTATTTAATGCAGTCATGATTTCAGTACCTAGATAGATCTTTCAGATTGAGAAATACGGGAAAAATACTAAATATCTGCTCTGGGTTATTCACAAAGCGGTGTTGTCTCCAGCGTCCTAGTAATAGGAAAACATAAATTGACAGAGAGTCTCTCGTTGCCAAGGGCGTACGTATCCAGGGGGAGGGCAGTGCTATGAAAATAGCGTATACGTATATAAGCTCTTCAGCTAACCTGTGTAAAATCCACCAATAGTTGTTCCGTTTCAGGGTGCATTTTTAATTGATGCAAGTGGGACTGAAACAGGGATAGTATCGGATATCCTACCTTAATTTATGATGGGGTAGTGTGCAGTTAACACAGTTTACTACATTGGAAACGTGGATCGAATCGGAAACTCTCCGGTTCTATTATCTCCTAGTAGCTCGTGAGCGGTACTTACTCCCCCAACAGAGAATTATTCATTCTCTTGCTTTTTCAATGATTTTATTTAGTTTCTCTGCTGCCCTGGCTCACTGACAATTCTGGTTATCGAATTCTCACTTCTGATTATTCCATTGAACTGTTTTTTTTTATGGATGACAATGCAATGTGGTAAATTGGTTTACAATAATTATAGACACTTCGTTTTTTACTCATATTATGACAGAATAATAAAGTGGTTATTTCTGAATGTTTATTAATTAAAAAACAATAAAAAAGCCCACAAAACTAATAAAACAATCACACGGCCCGGCGGAGCCAAAATTTGAAATATTAAAAAACTCCCTCAGAATTTTCTGCTCCTATTTCCAAGGTTTTGATATAAGAAAACCAGGTCCGCACACTCCTTTCTCTAAAGCTGATTAAAAATAAACACATCGTAAAACATAAGTGAAACGAGACTAGCAACTGATTTAGGAGTCCGTTTGTGAAGACTTTGAAACATGAGGTCTGGAATGAGATATGCTGGGAAGGTAATATTTTCAGGTTGATTTTAGTATTTATGCATATTTCTAGAGGTGCGACGCATATTCCGTTACTATTCGGTATTCGGCCTATTTGGCTACTTGGTTCAAGGAATATAGCCAATATACTTATACACAAGCTATTAGCAAACCGTGATCTTTTTGCTTTTATTTTTTATAAGAACGTTAATGTAATTTACTGGTGTTATTTGTTATTTCTTTTTATTTTATTTTTTATTCTTCTTTTAATGTATTTTTGGCGCATGAGCGCATAATCGCTTAGAATGTTTTCCCAACGAAGCGACTCGAAGGAGGTTACTGAAAACCAGCATTGATGCTGAGGATCCTTCCTTTTCATCTGCGTTTGTATGAAATGTACCTACTCTTAGATTAAGTTAAAATTACAACATTATGTATCATTTTGTACACGTGGGTGAATAAAGTGCTTTATTATTATTATTATTTAGTTTTCGGCCGTATACCAAATCATGACAAAATTCACACATATTACTCAAAAATGTGATTTAAACAGTGTAATATTTTGCTTTACACGAATAAATAGCGATATATTTTAGCAATACTTACTGTGACAGACTATTGTTACACAATCTGTTGTAACAACAAACAAATAATACGTGTCATAACAACATTAACTCGCAAATCACACAAATACGACCACCTGTATATCCGCGCTCGTATTGCCACCACACCGCAAGCACTACAATAAGATAGGTCGTAACGTAACAACCGCTTTAAAATGTATTACCACAAATGAAAAGAGGCCACTGAATATTCGGCGCTTCGGTCTAGAGCGTGGCCGGATATTCGGTATTCGGCAAAATCACAACATATCTTCATAATTCGTCATGATCTCGTGCATTCTTTTTTTTTCTTTCGCATGCGGGGAAAATGGTGGTAACGGGGACGACAACCAGGTTATGTCAGGCTTGCACTGACTAAAAACCCCCGATGCTGTTCCTCCTCTCGCCCTAAGTCCACGTCCCGGGAAACAGTTTCTTTCCTGATTCGGCCGGCTATGCTCTTCCCCCATCCGCCACGCTTGCTACAACGATCCGGCTATATTCTTCCCCCTAGCCTTCCCTTCCCTCTAGCCTAAACGTTTTGCCGGATTTTGAAGTCAGACTTGTTAGAGAAGTATATAGTCATCTCCTGAGTGACATAGGTCATTTGAAAAAAAAACAGGACAGGACAACGAGAGGTGGGCTTACTAATCCCAAGAAGCTGCTATCAGATCAATTTCATAGTACACTATGACCGTATAGCTGCTGTTTCATAAACTATGATCGATTTTGTGACAAATCATTCAAGTCTTTTAAGTTCCCAAAAGTAGGTACAGAACCTTGCCCTAGCCGACTCGCACTTGGCCGCTTTTATTTCTAAGTCCACCAACGAGATAATTGCAGGGAGAGTGGATCGCAGATTCCTTTATAATTCTAGCACATGCCATTAAAACTCGTGTGATTAAACTGATTAAAGTTTAAAAAATCTCGCAATGTTGTATGTGGATAGATAAAATACTTTTTTTGCTATTTTTGACAAAGTTATCAATGACAGTTCTATAGAATGAACAGAAAAACTTCAAATAGGTACATTATTCTGTGTGAAAACATAAACATACTATTATTATTAATACCATCTTTAATATTTAACATTAGATAATTCTCATTATGTCAGTTTTTAAATTATCATAAATTCGAAATACACCGTTTTTTTTTTACTTAAGGTAAACGAAACGTGCAAGAACGGAGGTGTAACAATAAAAAATATATATATTTCCGAATTTTTCACTATATTTTGTGTATTTAGAAAAACAGTTAAGTCACCAATTAGTATGCATATTACGACGATGTGTTTGTATCGTTCCAAACATATAGTAAAATATCAGTATAGTAAGTGTAAATTGACGACGGCAGTAATGAAGTAAATTTATCAGGACATCTCAATATATTCCGCTCAGTAGGTAAGACGGTGAGGATAAATTTGTATTATTTAAGGTCAATTAACTTCAAAGTTTATACGTATCTCTAGTACAGGAGGCAGGAGAGTTAGCGTATATTTATTTAAGCATCGTGTGAACGTTATTATTTATAGCATCGCTTTGGAAAGTGCCGAGGAAAGTCATGCTACCGGTCGTTTGCTTGCCATCGTGCGACGAGCGCATTTAGACGTACTATAGGACAGTAATGAGGATAGTGATTTGATGTAAACAACTTGCAAATGGATCATAGAATTAAAAATGAACAACTGAAGGGAGACTGTTTATTATTGATTTGGAATATTTAGACCAAAAACATTAGAACACGCTAATAGAGGATGAGGAATGAGGATAGTTAAGAAGTATGTAGATAGTCTTAACAAAATTATAGTTCGATAGGTGTTAAAATATAATAGTAGTAAGAAAACATAAATGGAAACACCTAAAAACGCAGGATCCGAGAGCATTGGGCTATAGTCATTATTTCTATGGCTATAGTACCCCTTATCGTAAATCGAGAGCTTGTAGGCTCTAACTTAACATAACCTCAATTTAATAAACACTTGACAGAAAACGTGTCTTTAGGTTTCGCGTAACGAACATTAACCAAGTAGCCCCAAGTTATCCAAGTCAATACATCTAAGACTACAAATCTAGATTCACATATACTCAGCAACTCTTCGGTCTGACTTTAATTATCAGTTATCAAGACGATTTATTTACTCATAAACTAAATAACCGTCACATCATTGCTACCACAGTAATACCGATAACTCCTACTGTACTTGCCCAAACATTGCCTGAATTCAGACTACTTACTAAAGGGGGCTAGAAAATCATTCGAACAGCAACGCAGGCGCACTTTGTACAGCGTAGCGACAAATTGCCTAGATTTAGTTGCTACAAGCGTGTAGGATGAAAGTGGTGCCCTTATGACTATCATAATTATAAATTACGAAGGCCGCAGTATGCTCAGTTCTTACTGTAAATGACTACTTAAGACTTAGCCAGCTTAATGCTTGGATATTATACTGGTGTTGGTATGCAAACAAATATAATTTCTAGTTTAGACTCACAATCATAGCCTCCTACACCTCATAGGAAATAGTGGTAGTAATTATATTATACCAATAAAAAAGCTAATTCCAAAATCCCGACTGCTTAAAATGTGAACTTTACAAAATGTGAGGTATCTTCCGCTCAGGCGCCAGAGGTCTTCTTCTCAAATAGCCCATTTTGCATTTTGACTACTTCGCTATCGGCCTACTTAGCAAACAGTCTCTTTCGCATTCTTTCTTATTTCCTAATCTTCTTGTTTCACTTCATCTTATTTCCATCTTTTTTTTCGGATGGTCTTGGTTTTCGTTATGTTTTCCCACAATGAGAATCGTTAAGCCATGTCAACCTGCTGGTGGTTAGAAAGATTCTAACATAAGGCTAAGGTTGGAAGCCACTTTTATATTATCTTCCATTACGCAATATGCCCATATAGAAGATCATGACCTATACTTAATAATGATGAACTTTTGATAATGATGTGTTCCACTCTCAGTCTCTTCAACGCTTTTCATTAGGCGTAATTCAAGATTGATCATCTAAAACATGACAGGGTGGAGACATGGTCAAGGGTTCCTTTCCCTGGTAATTACAGGGTAAGGCTCAACGAGCACTCAATCACTGGACCATTACGTATAACCGACCCCATTTTCTCTTTATTTGCATATAGACATAGTTTATTATAGACCCCCGTGTGGTGTAAATTGTTTATACAAAATCGCTTGTGAAATGCTTTATCTCCAACTCTTAAAACACTAATAATAATAATCTCACGCCTTTTATCCCCGAGGAGGTAGGCAGAGGTATTGTATTACTGGATATACCCACTTTTCACGCGAATATTCGACCCCTAAACGAGATAGGTGGTGGGCCTAAACGAGATAGGTGATGAGCCCATCGCCGGATCGGGTCTGTTTACACATGTCTCAGAGTTAATTCTGGGACCTGCGGGTTTTCTCACGATGTTTTCCTTCACCGTCGAGCTAGTGATAAATATGTACGTAAGTTTTGAAAGACTCATTGGTACACGCCAGGATTCGAACCCGAGCCTCACTGATTTTCATCGTGTGAAGCAGGTACTATTAATGCTCTTAAAACACTACCTACTGCTGAATTACCTAAGCCTTCATATTTCTCATAATCCATGAGCTAATCATCTAAGCAAGCTCGCCATTGAGAAATGGTGTTGGGCTAGAGGGCACCTAAACAATCAGATTTGTCAAGCCACTTAGTGTATAGGTATCCAACATTCATATTGCATAAATAAATTTGAGCGTTGCCAAAAACCGTAATATAACAAACAATACTGAAAAATGTGTACATAGATGGAATCGTGTTCATCCCATATTATAAGTCCACAGTTGGTCAAAGCTTGAAACATGGAGGTCTTTGTTGAGCAACAAAAGTATATTGCATCATGATAATTATTTTTATTAATCATAATGGAATCATGAAATGAGTTATCTTGCTAAACAAATATATCAAGCATCGTAGTAGTTGTAGTCGTGATTCTAGCGAAATAGCTAAAAGCATCAGCTGCGTAGATGATTGGTAGCGGAGCAGTGTCTATAGTCAGGTAATCTATATAATATCACGAGTGTGTGGCTACCGTAAAACAAAATTAATGAAGCCAATAACCGAAATATTTTACAATCACCAAACAATTTTAAATACATATATGATTACAGCAACCGTAATTCCATGTGGGGTTGGAATTTTAATGATTATTAATTGATATGTTCAGAGTAACAGTTGAAATTACCACAGCGGTTTCTTTGCTTTTACTTGTCTCATTTATTTGCAAATGTTTAAAAGTTTCTTCGCCTGCAATAATAATGTAGTTCTGCTGTTGTTAGAAATTGTAGAGCACTGAATAAATACCTACGAAAGTACATTTATTTGTAAATTACAACATAAAATTCAACAAGAGCAATACTTGTACAGCGGTTAAGAGCTAAAGGATAACCAACGAACTCTGCACTAGACATGAAGCATCTATCGCAAAAGTCAATGTTAGTTTATTCTTCCAAGACTCAGAATAGGAATTCAGAAATGTTATCCAGTCAGTCAGGAAACTGTCAAAGAATGTTTTATTCGTAAATTGCCTAATATATAATTGCATAATAAATTGCATTGTTGATGCACTATTAGTGGGACCGCACACTGATCGACGGATAATGCTCGTAGAACAAGGCCCGCTTCCGCTTGATTGGCGGAATCCGCGTGCCCTTTTTATTCGTAAAAACTTAGTACAATATTAAGACGGTGCAATGTTATAAAGGGCTTATAGTTATTAAACGAAACTAGCTTTTACCTGCGGCTTCGCTCGCGTACGTTTATTTCACCCCCTTATGGGTTGAATTTTGCAAAATCCTTTCTTAGTGGATACCTACACTGTATAAGCTATGTTCAAAATTTCAAGTCTCTCGACCCAGCGGTTTAGGTTGTGCGTTGATACATCACCAATCATTCAGTCAGTTTATCATTTATCGATAGATATATCAACAAAACTTGACTAAAAACGCTGGAAGCGTCAGACTTGGGTTTCATATTAGTCAGCCAGCCATCCGTCTAGACAAGGTAATGGCGTCAACCCACTTTGCCCGGTGGATGCTGAACTCGTTGAAGCCTGTCCCACTTCGTCAACCGGGCTGTGTAGGTGGGACATTCAGTTTCTAGAAATCTTAAATACTTACTCATACTTTTCTTTTTAATATACAGGATGTTTTTTTTTTACCATCTGGAAAAAATATGACGTATAAGGTATCTAGAGCCGAAGTTATACACGAGATTAATTTTTATATATACAGAGTGACTTTTTTTACCGTCTGGAAAAAAATGTGGTGTGATAGGTGTAATAGATTCACTTGGCAATGTTAGTTAAAATTTTTTTTTTCTCAAAAAATTTTTCTTTCTTATACATTACTCAATTGTAGTCAATAATACACACTGAAATATTTGAAATAGTATTTTAAAAAGAAACAGGCTCTTAGCTTCCATTTATGCGCAATCTACCTACAACCGCCAGCTGCGCGTAGTACTGTGCGTAGTTTTCTAGATTTTGTAAATTGCGTTAAATATGAATATATTTAACAATTAATCTCGTGTATAACTTCGACTCTATAGATACCTTATACGTCATATTTTTTTCCAGACGGTAAAAAAAATCATGCAGTATAATATATAGTCATGATAAATGTAATTTACGAAGCGTAGAAAAGTACGCACACCACTGCTATATAGCAGCTGGCGGTTGTAGATAGATTGCGCATGAATAGAAGCTACGAGCCCGTTTTTTCTTAAAATACTATTTCAAATATTTTTGTGTAAGTTTAAGCAAGAAAAAAATAATAAAAAAATGTTTGAACTAACAATCCCAAATAGATAACAATATCACACCATTTTTTTTCCAAACGGTAAAAAAAAAGCGGTATAGGCTCGCTTTTCGCAATAATTTTGTTTGAAAGCAAGTGTAATAGAGGATTTTCAGTTGCAGCGTTAAAACTCATTTGCTTGGGAGTGAACAGAACAATACCACGAAATTTTGTCGTTCTCTTAACAAATGGCATATAAAATGAACCAATTAAAACTCTGCAACGAAAAGTGTCTTGAGACACAAATCTAACACATGGCCTCTAAAAATATTCAAACTCAAAATTCTTTTATTTCAGAAGGTATATAAAATACACTTTAAAATTTCAATAACAAGGCACACTAAACTCGTCCATGAAGATTGGCTAAATGTAAACAGCAGCCCATCTCCACCGACGAGTTGATGGTTACAAATGCAGTACCCCGAGAAGAGCTCAAGGACAGCTCTTTTTAGTCTCTTGTCTTACTAGTAAATATGGTAGGTTGATAGGATATTGTTCCCGTGACTCGAATTCTTCCTTAAGATTATCTTAAATCTTCTTTAAGGTAGCCGACATAACTTAATAGGATTAATAATGACCGCTCTGATTTAAATTGCGACACTGGAAAGCTGGAAAGTAATTTTTGTTAGTTTATTTCTTTAAACACAATGCAGACAGAAAAGTGTAATGTTTTACTAGTTTTTTAAAGAAAATTTTAATAAATAATAGTTTTGTTAATAATTAATTAATATTAATGCTGTATCAGCACAAATTCTGTTGCCAATTTTTAGTCTATGTAACTTGATCTTGTCTAATTAATGTACCTATCTAATCGTTTTGTAAACCTAAAGAGTCATCATCAGGAAACGATCTTGCAATTATTATGGTGACTTGATTCTATTTCCCCTGATTCAAATTCATATTCTAGAAGTAGCATATTCGAGATCCACACAAGTGGCGAGCGTAATCACTTACAATAAAAAAAGTTTCATCTTGACTTGAGTGGCTTATAAAAATCTGTTGACACTCTCCTCATAAAAAGTTAACAAGCGCTAAACCGATTAGTAGCAAGCCAAGTGACACTAATCTTCAAGTCATTAGAACACTAGCGGGAGCGAAAACCGTAAATCTTAAATGTGGGTAAACTGTTACATGTGAACGTTCAATTATAGTGACTGATAGCGCTGATTTATCTGTCGAGCACAGGACACTTGTGGCCAGGCCGACTGACGGCCTTCAGTGAGGAATGAGTGATGCAATTTTGCAGAAGAACTTTAAGATTGAAGCAAAATTAACTCGCAGGGTATTTAGTAGTGTAGCGACACTACATGGAACGCGCCAATAGAAGGCCGAGTTACATAGAACGCGCCAATAGACGGCCGAGTTCTAAACCGCGCTATCGGAGTTTTCTAATGAGTTTGTATAAATACAACTGTCCAACATCAACCGTTGGACCGCGGTCCCCAGGCACGATCACCTCGCCTGGCGGAAGATCTTCCCTTTTCACGATGGAGGAGCATCCCACCTCCGTTCCTCCATAGTAGGTATAGTCTTTCAACGGACTCGATTCTGCAGACCAGCTAAAATTCATAATTTTAAACTAGCTCTATTCTTTTCCACCACAGACCATTAATCTAGCTGGTCTGTGTTTTCCACCGCTTTGGAAAGGAAAGGGATAGAAATAAGCGCCATATTTATTTACAATGTCACAAATGTCAAAATAACAAAATTTCACTCTCACATCTTATTCAAATACACGTGTTTAGCATTTTTTTAATTTTTTCGTGGAAATGAGACATTTTCCCGCTGTAAAAAGTATATACCCCCTAGATGTTGATCGGGCTACTCACCATACTAAAGTTAATCAAAATCCGTAGCTTTTGAGTGATGCGTGCACAACCAAATAGTAAGACAGAAAAAATATATATAGGTGTTTTGATACCTACATCGATAACTATATCTCATTACCGCTAAAATTTTCAAAAATATTTCATGTCCAGACACGGCCTCGTTACAGATTTATTATATGTATAGATTAAGAAAAAAAATTAGGTATTATATATAAGGAAATACCCTCATAATAATAATAATAACAATCTCACGCCTTCTATCCCCGAGGGGGTAGATAGAGGTATGTAATTTCCGGAAAAACCCACTTTTCACATGGTACCTATGTTCTATACCCTCATTTCACCAGTGTAATCTTTGGACCCCTTAACGTGATAGGTGGTGAGCCCATCGTCGCCGGACCGGCGGGCGTATACCGGCGGGCGTATTCACGGAGTTTCGATATTCGATATTTGACTCGGAATCAGAAAATCTGTCGAATCCTTATTTCAAATAGCCCATCTCGAAACCTTTCGACAGATTATAAATAAGAAGAAGAAATAACGAATTTCCGTAAAAACGCCCGCGGATCAGACAGATCGCAGGTCGACGGTGAAGGAAAACATCGTCGTCAGGAAACCCGCAGATTCCAGAATTAATTCAAATTCAAATTCAAATTCAAATTCGTTTATTTTCTATTGGTATTAAAATATACACTTAGAAACGTCAATATTTTATAATAACAAGGCACTCTAAACTCGTCCATGAAGATTGGCTAAATGCAAACAGCAGCCCATCTCCACCGACGAGCTGCTGGTTCCGAATGCAGTACCCCGAGAAGAGCCAGCAAGAAACTCAAGGGCAGCTCTTTTTAATCTCTTTTAATTCTGAGGCATGTATTATTACGAACTTTAATTAGAACCGGGTGCGATACCATAAATGCGATGGACGCACTCAAATTGCGCTTTATGTGTGCCAATTAGATTTTCTCGTCATTGATACTCATTAACAAGCTACTATTTACTCTCGTTGTTAAAAAATCTCGTACAATATTCACTTAAAAACTATGTTTAAAAAGTTTACGAACCAACATGACAATATTTGAATTTGAATGGTTATAATTATGTTGACAAATTCTTAAAGCATTCGCTTCATAACTATAATTCATACAATTGCGGATTTCTAGAAATAACAGGACAGTGCGCTCAAAAATTTCTTTGAAATGTTGACTCCATTTGTCTACTTGGGAGGTCCACGACTTCCAGAAAATAATTGTTATGAAATGTGACTAGATTTATAATTACACATAACAAGAAGTATTGAGCATTAGACGATAGCAACAGCTCTAGATTTTTGATCTTTCGCGAAAGAAATTCAGGTCATTTGCGTGTCGGGTCTTTTGCCAAGGAAATTCCGGTCATTTGCGTAACGGGTTTTTTGCGAAAGAAATCCAGGTCTTTGCGTATCGGGTCTTTTGCGAAAGAAATTCAGGTATGGAAGCATGGTCATCTTTGTATCAGGTAATTAGAGTCTGGCAGTATGCGTCAAAAGGGATGATTAGGCAAATTTGTTCAGCGGTCAGCAAAATCATATTTTACCGTGTAGACTTCTAAATGCCAAGGAATTATAGTCACACTCTATCCCAATTTTTATATTTATAATCCTACTAATATTATAAACGCGACAGTTTGTACGTATGGAATATGGATGTGCAGATGTATGGATGTTTGTTCCTCTTTCACGCAAAAACTACTGAACGGATTTGATGAAAATTTACAGTTATATAACTTATACATCATAACAACACATAGGCTATATTTTATTCCCGTATTTCCACGAGAACGGGAACTACGGGGGTAAAAGCGCGGGGCGCTGCTAGTAATTAAATAAATAACACGAGAAACTGGTGGTAGGGGCTCGACACCAATTACTTTTTCTATAATTTTGCAGTCACTCAACCGGTTGCTGCATTAAACATTTAAAAGTAGTTACATATTTTACCACTTCAATTCAAAAACACGCATTACATGGCATGGTCCTTTGTGGGTTGTTTATTTTATACTCAAGTACGCGGCAGATTGTTTTTATTTATATCAGAGACCAGTTTAAACTGGTCTCTGTTTATATACTAGTACTGATTTACTCATCATGAAATATCAAAACTATAATAATTAGAAAAATGACAATTGGCAGATAGATTAAAGTACCCACTAAATCGTAATCTATATAGAAAGTGTTATTGAAGTCAAAAAATGGTATGAATGTGACGGTATTAAAATCGGCAAATTTGTATTTGATTAGGTCCATGCCATCGCCGGACCGGGTCTGTTACATAATATGCCTTAGAATTAATTCTGGGACCTGCGGGTTTCCTAACGATGATTTCCTCCACCGTCGAGCTAGTATTTTTTTTTATTAATTACGATTGTCAACAGATTTTACACTATAGGCTATTATCATACATAGACGAAGACTTAAAAAGACAGAGTCAAAACCCAATTACAGGCAAACACAACATCTAGGTAAAAACATCCAGGTAGGTAAGTTTTTTAAAAATTCATTTGTACACTATAACGGTTGGGTTATTACTGCTAGACAACGCGTAACAGAATAAAAGCAATTCTTTATACACCCCAATATGACGCATCCGTACTTTAGTTGTGTCTAACCAATTTTCATAGATAAAGATCAATAATAGCAAGATTTCCATAGGTAGCACTAAATTCAGCTATGCTAATTCATTTTTCGGAAAAATAACACATATTAAATAATATTAATAGCTAAAATCGATTAGGTAGTCGATACTGCAGAAACTAATTTAAGGAATTGCGCTGTTATATATTGTACAAAAGTATATAGGTAAATACTTATATAACCTTAACTAAATTGGTGCATTGGTAGCAACAAAGTAATTGGTAATCAGAGAAAGATGTTATCCGGGTTTAAAAAAAATATTGGTCGTAAAATTATTTCACACTTACCACAAAATTTAAATATATTTGTACAACCACTAAATTGAGTCCTTTCAAGATAACTGGTTTAATGTGTTATATTATCAACTTTTTTTTATGACAAAATAATTAAAATTTGTAATTGTTATTTCGAAACTTGTAATGGATGTTTCAGAGTTTTTGTATTTGAATTGATGATCAGTTTTATAAACACATATTGTGTGATATTTAGTTAAAGACTGAGGGATTTTAAAAGCAATTGTGAAATATGGACACCGTGACTGCAAAATTTCAAATAAAGGTGCAGAAAAAAAACATTTTTATCGATATAATCGCTTCACTTTGGTCGCCGTTTTGCGCCGGAAGCAGAAAAGCGACCCTTTTTTTCTCAGCTTATTTACTTATTGAGATTTTGAACTGAAAACTTGATAAAAATATAACAATTAGGGGTAAGGTTCCGATTAGACTTTTTCAAAACGGTTGGGCAGTTTCAGAGATTAGCCTCAACATACGAACACCATTTTTGACGGGCCTGTTGGCTCAGTTGGTAGTGACCCTGCCTTCTGAATTGGAGGTCGCGGGTTCGATCCCCATTACCATTCGTGTGCATGAACATGTCTGTTGGCTTCGTGTCTGGGTGTTTCATATTTATTTAAGTATGTTTATCAGTTGTTTAGGACCCATAGTACAGGCTCTGCCTAGTTTGGGACTGAATAACAGTGTGTAAATTGTGCCCCATAATTTTACCTCTATGTTAGCTGATATTAGTAATATTAGTATAGACTAATAAATGCGCCGTTAATTCAGGCATCTAAGTAAACATCTACTAGAAAACCATAGACATAGAAACAAATATAAACCTACAAAACAGGCTATAGGAAAATATGTTTAGCTCAAGATCAGGGCTTGCCCAGCAGTTGGGAGAACATGCTATAATAAACTTAATATCAAATTAAGTACCTCTCTTCTGGTTCTTAGGAATGGAAAGTTCAACCTACTTCCACTGGCCTTCCAGCATTGCAATAAATCAAGATAGGATCAGAGACGCGTCGCTACTTGCAACCAGTGACGAACGTCTCTAGCCATTATGAGATTTTTGTGAGCCATTGAGATTTTTCTAGAACAATATAATTGATTGTACCTCTGGCAGTGGAGACAGTGGGTACGTGGGGTGCGGAGGCTAATAAATTTATTGGGGACATAGGGAAATGCCTCCGGGAAAAGGGGTTTGATCGCTCTGGGTTGTATCTCTTCCAAAGAATATCTTTGGCCATCCAGCGTGGCAACGCCTCTAGTATCTTGGACACATTTGGACAAGGCGCTCGGGTTCGAATCCTGGCATGTACGAATGAGTTTTTCAAAACTTTCGTACATATTTATCACTAGCTCGACTAGATCCCAGAATTAATTCTGAGACATGTGTAAACAGACCTGGTCCGGCGATAGGCTCACCACCTTTTACGTTTAGGGGTCCAAAGAATATATTATGAAAAGTGGGTATATCCAGAAATGGAATACCTCTACCATGTCGGGGATAAAAGGCGTATGATATACGTTAATTAGTTTACATTTCTATAAATATATACATAAAAGTTCTATTTGAATGTTACCTAAGATATCTAATTGATACTTGTAACAGGAGTCTAGCCAAAACGCAAAAGTCAGTTGAATAAAATGACAAATACGAGTATAGGGCTTGACATAAGCGTTCGACTTGTTGCAATGGTCACTGCTGCTTGACGGCTACGAAATATGAATTCATATCAAAAACTTATAAAATTTAATGTACATTCGCAATTAAAACAACAATATCTTAATATTTTAATACCATAAAAAATAATTGTTACCTCCTTTTTGTAGATTATAGTAACGTAATTTAGAGCCCGTAAAAAATTTCGTTCGCTCGTAAAATACATATGTATCAGCTACTCACTCCATTTAATTTTTCCAATATTATATTAATAAACCTCAAAACCAAAAACTGTCTAAAAATTTAAAAAATTATATACCTAATAGGTATATATTTTTAGCTTTTAGCTAAAACTAACAACTTTAGTTTTAGCTCTTTTTAGATTCCCACAAGCACTCTAGATTTTTCCGAATGAATTTGCCTTTTTGTTAATTCCAGATGTTTTACTGATGTTCCAAGTTTTTGGTTTGTTTCTCAATCAGGCTTAAATAACTAACTGAAGCGATTTTCCATACAAATACACAAACTTCGCATCCTATCATTGAATGGATAAATGTTTGTTACTCTTGCATGGAGTACTTTCTGAACTGATTTTGTTGAAACTTTACTTTAATTTGAAGCTTATACTCGTACCTACATCTGACATCATAATTATCTACATCTAATAGTGATACTAATAAAGAGGAAATATTAAGTGATTTTTTGTTTGTTTAAACTTTTGTTTGTAATTAATACAAGAAACAATTTGACCTATAAAAATCATTAATGGAAAGACTGCTTTTCTGGGAGTAAGAGAGATAATTTTCCCATGGGAACGGTACTTATGCGGGTAAAATCCAAGTGAAATCGCTAGTTTATACTATTAGTGTAAGACGGGGAAGTTATTTTGTAGTCTAGAGAACTTGGAGCTTGACACATTGGACTTTGTAACGTTCTTATTACAATCGCTTTAGAGGTCAGCATTGGCGTAGCTAGGGATTTTTCCTAGGGGGGGGCATGGCCCCAGACATGAATCTGCCGGCCGCACAGCAAGGTGGTCACGCACGACTATCGGCGAATGGCGCATGCGCAACTATGATAGGTATCAAGTATGGATTTCAGTACTCCTATCCTATCTATTTTTATCTATCTATCTATCTATTATCTATCTATATTTTTCTTTTATCTGTGTGCTGACCAAAACTATGTAGTCTAAGTCGCTAATACAGCTAGTACATACACGATTGGGCTATACACGACAAGAGCTCCGCTCTTAAATTACCAACAACAAGGTAAATCAATCATCATCCGTGTATTGTAACAATTATATGCAGATTGTTCGTTTGTATCTGTAGATCTTCAAAAGCTAAAATAATTACCTACTCATCACAAGTGATGAGTAGGTAATTATTTTAGCTTTTGAAGACGGTTTTCGGTTTCGGTATCTAATATTGAGGATGAAGTTATTTTATGTAAGAGAAAGGGTATTTTTCTAGGGTGGGCCAACAGCTTTCTAGGGTGGACCCGGCCCACCCTGCCCCCCCTCCCCCCCTAGCTACGCCCATGGAGGTCAGACTCGCACTACAAGGTACATCTTACTTAAATTTGACGAGCTTGTTGGCTCAGTCTGTAGTGACCCTGCCTTCTGAGTCGGAGGTCGCGGGTTCGATCCCCGCTCGGAGCCAACATTTGTGTGCATGAACATTGAACATGTCTGTTTGTTTCGTGTCTGGTTGTTTAATATTTATTTAAGTATGTTTATTCAGTTCTGTACAGGTTCTGCCTGTTTTGGAACCAAATAACCTTGTGTGACTTGTGTCCCACAACTACTATCAACTATTATTATTATAATTATTAGTCACAGTAATAGTATATTTGTTTAGATTGTAACAATTTGCTAATTCGTTCAGTTTTAAATAAAAAATCGAAAAAAAAACAAACTCTCAAAACAAGATTTTATCAATCATCAGTACAGTTCTATCAATACGTATTCAAGTCATTGATATAATAGAGTTCGTTCACCTCTAGATCGTATTAGATCAATGATCAATAACTTCCACCGGCCGCATTTCCATAATTATCAAGTGCGCCTACGCTTCTTATGGCGATAAAAACAAATCATTTATGTAGATCTTGTTTATAAACGGGAAAGTATAAATGAAAATAGCTGTATGATTTATGAGCGTGTTGTTTTAAGTATAAAAAATTGTTAATATAATTATCGGTTCTGCTCGGTTTCTCCCGTTCCCGGGGGTCGATTTTTGAATCTCACCAAGTGACTAATTCTCACCCATGTGAGTGATTTGCGAAAGTTCGTATTTTTGAAACTCATCGGTGACTTACATTTGTCATACCTATGATATCGATTTACGAGTGCCCCTACCCACTTGTAATTGAAATCACCATGCGATTGTTTTCGACAGTTGACGTATGTGACATCTGTCAAAAGTGCCAAAGTATGTTTTTTTTAAGAATTAGCAGCGGGGCTCGATTGAGATATTTTGTGATTGCGACGATTTATTGAAAACCAGTGAGATTCAAAAATCGCACTCCCGTTCGAATACGGGAATAAAATGTAGCCTATGTCACTCAGGGATATTCTAGCTTTCCATTGGTAAAATAATTTTTAAAATCGGTACTGTAGTTTTTGAGTTTATTCGTAACAAAGATACAAACATACAAAATAATACAAATCTTTCCTCTTTTAAATATTAGTACTTTTGTTTATGTAATTTGTGTACTATTTAATTTGTGACATACATGTGCTTTAGTGTTTACTGTAAACTTATTTTGTAACCGATAAATAAATAAATAAATAATAGTATACAAGGTGTTACCGAAAGGGTATATCAAGCCGAAAGTGGGTTGTTAGAGACAACATTTGGAACAACATTCACTATGGGACCAACTTGATCAGAGCAACTTTATTTTTCTCATCTCAGTACATTTCGGGTTCAGCGCTCAGCTGATTTGTATGGTGGAGTGAAAAATAAAGTTGCTCTGATCAAGTTGGTCCCATAGTGAATGTTGTTCCAAATGATGTCTCTAACAACCCACTTTCGGCTTGATATACCCTTTCGGTTACATGCTGTAGATATAGAAGTATAGATTAGAAAGTATAGATTTTAGTAAATTCTTTTAACCATTGAGCGGCATTCGTATTTATGTTTACTAATATACCTATGCTTAATACTAATTTACAACCAAACCTAATGGGCTGTCCATAGTTAACAACTGTACAGTCTAGAACAAAAGCCGATACCATCCGATAGATACTACTTAGTATAATCCCAATCACTAACAAGTACAGCTATACTTTATTGGAGGGATGTACGGAGTTTATCGGATCCAATCGCCTGTGAATGACCGTTGAACGCGTATCGAATTGTGTGGAAAATATTGGCGGGAAGCAATTGGATTGGGTAAATGCAAGTATGAGGTTACACCATAATCTATAGGTACCTATACTTAAATAAAGCAGTAAATAGAGCAGTGATAGCCCGGACGGTTAAAGAGCCGGTCGAAAATCAGTGAGGCTCGGGTTTGAATCACGTACATATTTATCACTAGCTCGACGGTGAAGGAAAACATCGTGAGGAAACCCGCAGGTCTGAGAATTAATTCTGAGACATGTGTAAACAGACCCGGTCCGGCGATGGGCTCACCACCTATCACGTTTAGGGGTCCAATATATCTCGTGAAATGTGGGTATATCCAGTAATAGAATACCTCTGCCTACCCCCTTGGGGATAAAAAAGGCGTGAGATTATATTATTATTATTATACTTAAATAAAAAAAAAAACACGGGTTGCACTCCGGGAGTGCCGGCAGAAGTGAAATCTTGATTATCGATATCGGTGTTACAACACTACTCTCCAACCGTCTTACGGTTTTTCGATCAGCACACGTGACCTGACGCGAGTTTCACAGTTTTTACCCATCCCACAAAAGTGCTCAACGCCGCTAAAGAAGTTTTCATTCGATCAGCACACGTGACCTGACGCGAGTTTCACAGTTTTTACCCATCCCACAAAAGTGCTCAACGCCGCTAAAGAAGTTTTCACTTCAAAAATATTGATGTTTAGAGCATCACTTTGAGAACTGCTGAACCGATTTTCCAATATTTTTGTTATAATTTTACTACTATTATTCTACATTCCTAAATGTAGATTTTCTGTCATCAATGTGGCTTTTTATTGTACCAAGCGACAATGTACTTAGTTACTTGAGTTACTGTGATTAAAATAAACTACTTATATGCTTACTAGCGGATGCCCAGCGGCGTTGCCCGCGCGGATTCCATTTATGCCCGTTCCCGTGGGAATTTCCGAAAATCCCTTCATATTGGTTGCCTACGACATATTTAAAACACCTACATACCATATTTCAAATATCGGGTGCCCACCGGCGTTTTCCCGCTTGGATTTAGTTTATTCTCGTTCCCGTGGGAATTTCCAAAAATCCATTCATACCAATTTTCTATGACATATCAGACACCTTCATACCATTTTTCAAGTTTCTAGGTATTATCGTTTCGGAGTAGTACGTATTTCTCTTTTCAACCAGTTTTTATATTTTCTCGTGGGAATGAGATATTTTCCTGGAATAAAAAGTACCCTAGATGTTGACCCGGGTACTCAGTTATCTCCATACCAAATTTCATTAAAATCCGTCCAGTAGTTTTTGAGTGATGCGTGCACAACCAGACAGACAGACAGACAGACAGACAGACAGACAGACAGACAGACAGACAGACAGACAGACAGACAGACAAAAATTCCAAAAATTGGCGTTTCGGTATCTATATCGATAACTATATACACTACCGTTAAAATTTTCAAAAAATATTTTATGTACAGACACGGCCCCGTTAGAGTTTTATTATATGTATAGATAACAAACAGCTATGCACAAATAATTGACCGCCATATTATGCTCTCAAATATTTGAACGTAAAATTGCCTGTAAAAAAACAGTAAATCCAACAAATTCACCAAATATGTTCACCTATCCTATAAAGGTACCCATAAAAAATCTCATCCACTACTAACATATAAAAATAAAAAAACTCACCTTGATTCCAAGCCGACGTAATATTCTCGTGGTAGAAGTATTCGTTCTCCTCTTCATCAGACCACAACACTCCTTCGATGCTCGATGTAATGCCCTGACCCTCGGGCCCTTCAACTATTGATCTACGAGACAGCTGATCGTAGCTAGGAGGCCTAGATAATGAGTAAGTGGACACACCAGAGATGTCAGCTAAAGACGACCTGAAGTTTTTTACACTTCGACTGTCAATGGGTCTGTAGCTCCTCAAAGATCGGGAGTCTTCAGACTTTATGGATCGTAATGATCTACAGTCATAATTGGCTGAGTCGGTAATGTCGCCTAAAGATACCTTGAAGTTGTTCGAAGATATGTCACCTAAGGGTACTTCGCACGATCGCCTTTTCATACTAGTTTTTTGCGAGGGCGTCTCCCCAGTTGCCTGCATGTGGCGGCTAACGCCAGCGCTATGCAGGAATTCGTTGGAATTATACATTTTAGCTATTCTAACTTAAGCTTAAGGCTTTAGGAACTTTAGAATTTGACTAAAAGTGGAATTATTCGTTTGTCGCTTCTTCTTTGGTGTCGATAATTATCTGCAACAAAAGAAATGACAGTAAGAAATAGACATTGATGAACTTGTCAACTTGTAATTAAGAACCTACTGAAATAGAAACCGCGAACAGCGCCATCTATAGAAAAAACGTCACACTAAAGTAAAAATGGGCTAACCAGTGAGCATAGGCGGAACCAAATTATTAAGCAACAGCTGCTCTCGACTAAATACATTTAGTTCTTTATGAACTTCATAGATGGAGGGTTATTTTAAAATGTTATATATTATTAGTCATAATATTATACCTAATAATTATTATAACCAGCTCGACGGAATTTGATTTTGAGTAATAGAGATGGGCTCACCACCTATTAGTAGTGTCCATGAATATGCACTTCACTCTGTGTAATGCATCAACAAATTACAGACAAAATTCTTATTTGTGGCGAGTTTGTAAATTATTTAATAACTATTGTAAACAACATTCATTTGATTTATTCTGTCTGAGTGAAACAAAACTTAAGAAGGATCTGTGTGAAGATTTCTTATTATCAGAATAACTTATGGAAATCTTCACATAACTAGATCCTAGAACTAGAAAAAAAAAATAACTTTTACAATACCTTTGTGGAAACCTATAGTGCCTTAAATTGTTTCTAATTGTAAAAAATTGTCATTGGTTCTTTGTTGCTCATGATTTTTTCTCATTACCTATGTCATTTTAGCTGTAAGTTTTCCGAAAAATAAATTAGTAGGTAGGTAGGTACGTAAAGGTTACTATAAATTAAAAAAATATAAAACCCCCACACAGATACATAGACACAGAAAAAATACAGATAAACACAAACGGCTGGACAGATTTTCTTAAACCATAGCTAAGAACACTCTCTATTAAGTCAACTATCACACAGAAAAAACTAAATCAAAATCGGTTCAGCCTTTTGGCAGCACACCGTCAAACTTCTAACACCCCTCTGTTTTTCGTCCGGGGTTTAATGAGGGATGATTTCATGTTACGCTTAGCCCATCTCCTCTACTCAGGTATTTTGTAGTTTCCAAAAAAATTCTTCCTCAAGATTTCCCAACCCCCCCCCCCCTTCCCTCCCCCTACCCCCCACCTTAAAGGCCGGCAACGCAGTTGCGACTCTTGAGTTGCAGGTGTCCATGGGCGACGTTAGTCACTCACCATCAGGTGACCCGTCTGCTTGTTTGCCCCTTTTTCTTAAAAAAAAAGTAAATATTTTTTTTCCTAACGCCTCTGAAATCATCACTCTGGAAAATGTCACTCAGGAATGGAAATTTTGAAACAATACTTTGGGTAGGTATACCTATAGGCCGGAATAACACGGTTGGATTTTTGCACTTTTCCGATTGAAATTTTAAGGCGTATTTAAGATTATCACTACTTTTCGTAGTAAAAATTTATTTTAGGTACTTTTTATTTTTATTTTTAAAAACATTGATTTAGTGAATATAATATACTATAGCGGATGCAGTCTATTCCCGTTCCCATGGGAAAAAAATCGTACATTGATGTTACGATATCTAAATCGATAAATATCTAAATGCCGCAAAATTTTTCAAAAAAACACTTTATATAAGTAGGTACAAACACGATCTCGTTACAGTTTTTACCGAAAGATGACTAATGGATTAGACAAACCCGGCATCAGAAGGCTACGAGCGGAGCGCCTTGGGCATTGAGATTTTACCCACTCAAGATAAAGTCCAAATAGGCCAGAAAAATTACTTTATCCCACTAATTATATCCGAATCGCAAAAGTTTGTGAGGTAGATTAATGTTTGTTACTCTTTTACGGATAAACTTCGCATCGGATGTCGATTAAACTTTACAGTAATATACAGGTAATGCATCCGCAAAACACATAGGCAACTTTGTATCCCGAAGTACGGGCGAAGTCTCCTAAACAATGATAGTCAGGGGAATGCCCTCAGACCCCCAGCGGATGGATGAGAACGCGTGGTTTCCGTTCCAAATATAGCGCCCCGCAAATAGCACGCGTTTGCGCCCTCATCAAACGAGGGGCTGTAATTACTTGAGATTTATATTTATTATTATTGTACCTGGAAGGCAAAGGTTTGCTCGTTCTTACACCAGTGTTGCTAACGCCATCTGCCTGTGAGTGGACGAATTATTGTAAAAAAATTCGTGTATAATTGCGTTTTTTAGAAAAAAACAACTATGCAGTTGAACTTACAATGCAAGTTTTTATCTGTGTACAAAATTACATCAAAATAATAGAGCCGCTTCCGATATACCCTAAATATAAATACATACATACATTTATTTAATTTTAATTTTATAATCTACTATATAAAAATAAGTCGGGTTTTCCTTCCTCACGATATAACTCCAGAACTGACGAACCGATTTCCATGGTTTTGCATTCGTTGGAAAAGTCTAGGGCTCCACAAGGTTTATAGCAAAGAAAATTCAGCATTGCACCCGTGCGAAGCCGGGGCGGGTCGCTAGTATTATATTATTTGACATACAAGAAATGCTCGTTTATAGTAATAGTATTAGCAAAGACGTTTTGATTCGTCGAGTACCGCGCGGTTCCAATGGGCACCGTAGCAATTAAAAATCAATTGTGTTTTATTTTATTGGCATAAGAGGTTTCAAGAAAAAGTTTTTTTCAATTATTTGCTTCCAACCTCTTTTGAGTATTAGACCACGGCACGGTGTATATGTATAAGTCAAGCAAAAGTCGTAAGATCAGTGAAGTCCGAACCAGCCCGCAACAGGATTGAGCAGATTAATAATTTGAGGTGATTGTGGCGTGAGGTGTTTGGCTGGTCTGGTACTCCGGCGTAGTGGAAAAGGGGATTACCTATCTATTATTTCACGTTGTTTACGGAGGTAAAGCTGGAATATTTTAATCATTCCCCCTTTTGTTACTGTTCTTGAACCCATATAGGCTTAGTTAAAGTTTATTTTAAACTAGCGGCGCCCCGCGGTTTCATCCACGTAGTTCCCGTTCCCGTGGGAATACGCGGATAAAATATAGCCTATGTGTTATTCTGATGTATAAGCTATATAACTGTAAAGTTTTATCAAAATCCGTTTAGTAGTTTTTGCGTGAAAGATGAACAAACATCCATACATCTATACATCCATACATACAAACTTTCA
Organism: Ethmia dodecea; assembly: GCA_963855545.1. Classification (NCBI taxonomy): domain Eukaryota; kingdom Metazoa; phylum Arthropoda; class Insecta; order Lepidoptera; family Depressariidae; genus Ethmia; species Ethmia dodecea. The sequence continues at coordinate 2,797,999 of OY979448.1, forward strand.
CGTTTATAATATTAGTACGATAGTAGGATTGCTTTTCTAAGGATTAGTGATGTAATTATCGCGTGCTCTTTTAATTAAATTGAAATTCTTATTTTTAGTAAGTAGTAATTAAGAATAGCCCGAAGAACGTATATAATTTATTACCATCCAAACCTGACCTACTTACATAATTTGAACACATCGAACTTTCCGACTATATAGCTAAAACGTCCTAAAATATAAAAATATATACTTACATACATACATAATCTTACATCTATTTCCCATTGGAGTGTTTCCCATGCCTTAAAACTGTACCGTAAAAAAAAGAATTATCAAAATCGGATTAAGTACTCTGTAAAAAGTTATGTGTGATCGATCATACATAAAAAATGGCTTATATACGCGTCGACTTGAGAACCTCCTTAGTTTTTTCGTCGGTTAATGAAAAGATATCGAGCATGCCGCAGTGTTGAAGTCTCGTTAAGTACGGAAAAAAAGACGTTCTGCTTTTAATTCGTCGATCATTCGTTGGCTTGAGAGGTTTAAAGCACTGACGTTCACTGGCCTGTAACTAACATTTGCTATATTTGCTTTAATGAATCTCAGGTATTGCAAAATATTCGAAACCTTATTCTAATCAGAAATAAACCCGCTTAGTCCACCCACAAACGGTGACATTTGACATTTCGTAGACCCCACGCTACAGTAGCGACGCTAGCGGCGAATTCCTAAGCGATAGCCCTCAAGGAGAATATGGCCGGTCCTCAGGAGGATTAATCTTAATTTTCAGGTAAATCTAAAAATATTTCTTGCATACGTAATTTGTCAAATAGCTAACGATATGTGTACTGGGAATATAAAAAACACGCTAACTTGGCAACCAGACGAACTTTTTTGCCCGGCAATTGACACGATTCGCAAAAGTAGAATACTCGGCCAGGCGTAGGCGTGGCACCACAACAAAGCTGTTATAAATACACACTTTTTTCTGTAGATGCTTTAGATTATTTAGAAGGAAGCAGTATTAGCCAGGGGAGAGACAGGGACGCTTTGCTCATTGCTAAGCATGCAGTAACATAGTGAAAATTACATCTACATAATGACAACGGTATACCTAAAAACAGATTCATAGAATGCCTATTTTTATGCCATTACCCAACTAAGTCGGGTGGGCTTAGAATGGGATGAAATCTAGCCGTTTGTATTCAGAGAGCGTCTTTTGGATCCCGCATCCTGCTTTAATGGAAACAGGTATCTGTCCACCATGGTGAATATTTCGAATTGCCTTGAGCCTAGTGAGCCCGTCGCCGGACCGGGTCTTTTAAACATGCCTCAGAATTAGGTTCCCTCAAGATGTTTTTCTTCACCGTCGAGCTAATCCAGAAAGGGTTGTGAATCTCACATGGACAGATGATGACAGACAGCCTAAATGATTTGAAGAGAGTTTTTTTTTGTTATTGGTGGGCTTAGTCTTGACCTCAATCAGCCTAGGCTAAACAGATGAATATTCAACGATGGAACGAGCTCACTCAGAGGAAGCTTTATTCACTCGTGACTCGAATAGATTCGCGTTGTATGAAACTAGCTTTTACCCTCAACTTTGCTCTCGCACATTTATTTCACCCCCTTCGGGGTTGAATTTTGCAAAATCCTTTCTTAGTGGATGCCTACACTGTATAAGCTATCTATGTGCAAAATTTCAAGTCTCTAGACCCAGCGGTATAGGCTGTACGTTGATATATCACCAATCAGTCAGTCAGTTTATCATTTTATATATATAGATATAGATGATGAAATTGTATAATTGGTTTATGTGGTTGGATTCATATCAATACTTTGGGATTTGTTATGTACTAAATGTTAGATAAAACAGGTTAGTATGTTATTTAGTATTCATTCCCAAGAATGTATTTTATTAGTTAGTAATAAAATTTTAAAATAATCTAGTTAAATATGTATACAAAAGGCTAGAAACTTTATGACGTAGGCATCCACTAAGGAAGGGTTTTTCAATAGCTATGTAGAGATTTTTAATAAAATAGCTATAAAGTAAGGTAAAATAAGTTCTAAAGCAAACGTGCTCGAGCGAAGCCGCGGGTGAGACCTAGTACTAAATAATTACAAAATGTAAAAAATATACCATTAAAAACTCTCACTTTTTGTGTGTGTATTTCTCAGATTCTTATATCGGATAAAAGGACGAGTCCAGAGTCCAGCTAGACAGGGGATCTGACACATTATGCCTCTAAATAAATTCTGGGTCTGATGATTTCCTCTCGATATTAAAGCTAATAATAAATATTATTAGTTAGTTCTCGAAAAACCCGTTAGTGCCTCTAATGCGCTGAGGTATGAGAAGTGGACTCATTCCCAGTCCTCTGGGCTGTCATTGATCTATCTTCTATATATCCTACTAATATTATAAACGCGAAAGTTTGTTTGGATGGATGTCTGGATGTATGGATGTCTGGATGGATGTTTGTTCCTCTTTCACGCAAAAACTACCGAACGGATTTTGATGAAACTTTACAGTTATATAGCTTATACATCAGAATAACACATAGGCTATATTTTATCCCCGTATTCCCACGGGAACGGGAACTACGCGGATGAAACCGCGGGGCGTTGCTAGTATATATATATATATATATATATAAAATAATAAACTGACTGACTGATTGGTGATGTATCAACGCACAGCCTTAACCGCTGGGTCCAGAGACTTGAAATTTTGCCCATAGATAGCTTATACAGTGTAGTCATTCACTAAGAAAGGATTTTGCAAAATTCAGCCCCTAAGGGGATGAAAAAAACGTGCTCGAGCGAAGCCGCGGGTAAAAGCTACTTAGACATAAAGCTATAATAAGTTCAATAATAAAATCTAATTTAAACTATTTTTGTGAATGTAAGGGAATTAACTATTCATACTAAAACTCACTCACAAAATTTACTTCGATACGAAAATTTAAAGTTAACTATTAAATAATTTGCACAAAAAAAAGTTTCTCTGCCGGGAACCAAACCCAGGAAGCCATTCAGTCAACTTAAATTGCGCCAATGGGTCCATCCTAATTACTGTAATAGTGACGTCATTTGCCACGTCATTAATTCAGATAATGATAGAGAGTTACTCGTGAATAGGTAACGATTATGATTATTATGATACCCGCGTAATTTTCGTTCCCGTAGGAATTCGGGGATAAAATACCGACTATGTGTTTTTTGTTTTTTTTTTTCTGATGTATGACCAACTAGTAGCGCCCCGCGGTTTCACCCGCGTAGTTGCCGTTAAGGTGGGAATACGGAAATAAAATATAGCCTATGTGTTATTCTGATGTATAATCTACATAACTGTAAAGTTTCATCGAAATCCGTTCAGTAGTTTTTGCGTGAAAGAGCAACAAACATTCATAAATCCATACTCACAAACTTTCGCGTTTATAGTAGGATAGGATATCATATAAGATGTATCAAAAACTAATAATAAATAGTTCTCTCTAATTATAAAAAATAATTACTTTTTCGTTAGGCGAGGCACAATTGAACGATGTTACCGTAATATCATTAAATTTTTTAACACACATTATTCTTTACAATTCCACCCATTTTTCTACTTATTTATTTACATTTTTTATTTATTAATTCAAACTTTGTTTCATTGTTGCAAAATCGTTCGATGCTTTTCTGTCGGATCGTTGCAAAATCAAAAAACTTAATTTTGTACGTATACGAGCATTTTATCTTATTTTAACAAAGAAAACAATCTATTAAGTATACGAGTATACTTATTATCAGTAGCTCAAGGAGGAAGGAAAACATCGTGAGGAAACTTGCAGGTCCCGGAATTAATTCTGAGGTGTGTAAACAGACCCGGTCCGGGCTCATCACCTATCATGTTTAGGGGTCGAATACTATCGTGAAAAGTGCGTATATCCAGTAATGGAATACCTGAAATGGAATTATTATTATTATAAAAACAATCTATCTTTTAAAATCTTCTGAAACTTTATTTTCCAAGAATAGGTTTAGTCTCTAAACTTCAGACAGCCATATAACACTAGCTCCGAATAAGCAACACGAGAGAAGCACAGTAACATAAGTTCAAATTCTTAAGATGTCTCGCCCCATGTGTGGTAAACACACATAAATCAATACACCACCCTTTGTTTATCTACACTAATGCACGGGGTTGTCCGTCCGTCGATACATCAACATCTCGGGTCATTGAACTTTAGGTGTTAATAGTTGAATAGTTGACATTCAATGGAATTAGATACAATAATTAAAGGTTTTCAAGATGCTAACGTAGCTACCGTCGCATGGACGTAAAGTGACAAATATATTCACTACTTATTCATTACATAACTTGTGGTAATGAAATGGACAAGCTACATATTTTGACTAAGGTGTAAAGTTAAGGCTTATAGAGTTGAAAATTTGGCTCTACATGATATATAATAACTTTTTGACATCCACATTGTCTCGTCTTGGCAATATTTTACATGAACATGTTTTTGGTGGGATCCTTTTTTTCTCAATTTGTTAAGTTATCCACAAATAAATATGACAACCGTTAAATTGGAAGCTTGTGTTTCAAAATGTTCCAAGTTTTTATAATTTAAATTTAGTTTTCAACTCACAATCAGCAGTACAAGTAATAATTTCACAGTATCATTCTAACCACGGGTATAGGTATAATAATAATAAATTGTGGGATACGATTCGCACATGGTTATTTAATATTTAGTCCCAAACTAGGCAGAGCCATTGGTACTAAATAACTGATAGACATACTTAAATAAATATTAAACACCCAGACACGAACCCAACAGATATGTTCATGCACAGAAATGTTGGCTCAGAGCGGGGATTGAACCCGCGACTTCCGATTTAGAAGGCAGGACAGTCAACTCCCGTAAAATTACCGCCTTCAAACGTTTCCTCGTTCAAGGACAGCCACGTGTAACTACTTAATGGGTTTAAATTTAACCCCAACCAGCGTTTAGTTCGCCAGGTTTATCTTACTCTTCCCAAAGATAAGGAAAACTGAACTTCCTTCGCAGCTAATGCTCTTAATAGGGTGTCACTTAGTTCGGCCCTAAGACCCTCTCATACGGCTTATGTTTGCTGAAGCTCTATTCGAGTGACTTGCTAAATTTAGAAAAGCTTTCCTTCCTACTTAAAAAAAATGCTGAACGTAAAGTGTTATTTAAATAACTAGCTTTTACCCGCGGCTTAGCTCGAGCACGTTTATTTCACCCCCTTAGGGTTTGAATTTTGCAAAATCCTTTCTTAGTGAATGCCTACACTGTATAAGCTATCTATGTGCAAAATTTCAAGTCTCTAGACCCAGCCGTTTAGGCTGTGCGTTGATATAACACCAATCAGTTAGTCACTTTATCATCACTACATAGTATAAAACAAAGTCGCTTTCTCTGTCCCTATATCCCTATGTCCTTATGTCCTTATGTCCCTATGTCCCTTTGTATGCTTAAATCTTTAAAACTACGCAACGGATTTTGATGCGGTTTTTAAGCTATTGCATAGCTTCTATCGCGGGCCTTGAGCGCGGGGACCGAATCCAGAAATTCCGTAACGAAAAAAACCTCACGCTCCCCACTCCGACGGGCACGGAGGCGTGGCTTGTTTATTGGGCACATAGATTTAGTATACTAACGTTAAAGATTGGCAATAGAGCCAGTACGGCGAGACCAAAAAATTTTACACTTCTGTGCGTGTAACGTGGATGTGTGCAAGACAAATAGTGCTCTCCCTAAACTTGTAGCTCTCGATAAAAAATTGGCGTGTGGTATATTGTGTAGTTAACACCTTTGCCAGTCACGTTACGACATGTGGTTAATCGATAATTACGACAATCACTATAAAATTGAGGTTAGAAATACAAGAAATTCACGTTACATTCACACCCTATTAAGAGCATTAGCTGCGAAGGAAGTTCAGTTTTCCTTATCTTTGGGAAGAGTAAGATAAACCTGGCGAACTAAACGCTGGTTGGGGTTAAATTTAAACCCATTAAGTAGTTACACGTGGCTGTCCTTGAACGAGGAAACGTTTGAAGGCGGTAATTTTACGGGAGTTGACTGCCCTGCCTTCTAAATCGGAAGTCGCGGGTTCAATCCCCGCTCTGAGCCAACATTTCTGTGCATGAACATATCTGTTGGGTTCGTGTCTGGGTGTTTAATATTTATTTAAGTATGTCTATCAGTTATTTAGTACCAATGGCTCTGCCTAGTTTGGGACTAAATATTAAATAACCATGTGCGAATCGTATCCCACAATTTATTATTATTATACCTATACCCGTGGTTAGAATGATACTGTGAAATTATTACTTGTACTGCTGATTGTGAGTTGAAAACTAAATTTAAATTATAAAAACTTGGAACATTTTGAAACACAAGCTTCCAATTTAACGGTTGTCATATTTATTTGTGGATAACTTAACAAATTGAGAAAAAAAGGATCCCACCAAAAACATGTTCATGTAAAATATTGCCAAGACGAGACAATGTGGATGTCAAAAAGTTATTATATATCATGTAGAGCCAAATTTTCAACTCTATAAGCCTTAACTTTACACCTTAGTCAAAATATGTAGCTTGTCCATTTCATTACCACAAGTTATGTAATGAATAAGTAGTGAATATATTTGTCACTTTACGTCCATGCGACGGTAGCTACGTTAGCATCTTGAAAACCTTTAATTATTGTATCTAATTCCATTGAATGTCAACTATTCAACTATTAACACCTAAAGTTCAATGACCCGAGATGTTGATGTATCGACGGACGGACAACCCCGTGCATTAGTGTAGATAAACAAAGGGTGGTGTATTGATTTATGTGTGTTTACCACACATGGGGCGAGACATCTTAAGAATTTGAACTTATGTTACTGTGCTTCTCTCGTGTTGCTTATTCGGAGCTAGTGTTATATGGCTGTCTGAAGTTTAGAGACTAAACCTATTCTTGGAAAATAAAGTTTCAGAAGATTTTAAAAGATAGATTGTTTTTATAATAATAATAATTCCATTTCAGGTATTCCATTACTGGATATACGCACTTTTCACGATAGTATTCGACCCCTAAACATGATAGGTGATGAGCCCGGACCGGGTCTGTTTACACACCTCAGAATTAATTCCGGGACCTGCAAGTTTCCTCACGATGTTTTCCTTCCTCCTTGAGCTACTGATAATAAGTATACTCGTATACTTAATAGATTGTTTTCTTTGTTAAAATAAGATAAAATGCTCGTATACGTACAAAATTAAGTTTTTTTGATTTTGCAACGATCCGACAGAAAAGCATCGAACGATTTTGCAACAATGAAACAAAGTTTGAATTAATAAATAAAAAATGTAAATAAATAAGTAGAAAAATGGGTGGAATTGTAAAGAATAATGTGTGTTAAAAAATTTAATGATATTACGGTAACATCGTTCAATTGTGCCTCGCCTAACGAAAAAGTAATTATTTTTTATAATTAGAGAGAACTATTTATTATTAGTTTTTGATACATCTAATATGATATCCTATCCTACTATAAACGCGAAAGTTTGTGAGTATGGATTTATGAATGTTTGTTGCTCTTTCACGCAAAAACTACTGAACGGATTTCGATGAAACTTTACAGTTATGTAGATTATACATCAGAATAACACATAGGCTATATTTTATTTCCGTACTAGCGGATGCCCAGCGGCGTTGCCCGCTCGGATTCCGTTTATTCCCGTTCCCGTAGGAAATTCCGAAAATCCCTTCATATTGGTTGCCTACGACATATTTAAAACACCTACATATCATATTTAAAATATCGGGTGCCCACCGGCGTTTTCCCGCTTGGATTTAGTTTATTCCCGTTCCCGTGGGAATTTCCAAAAATCCCTTCATACCGATTTTCTATGACATATCAGACACCTTCATACCATTTTTCAAGTTTCTAGGTGTTATCGTTTCGGAGTAGTACGTATTTCTCTTTTTAACCAGTTTTTATATTTTCCCGTGGGAATGAGATATTTTCCTGGAATAAAAAGTACCCTAGATGTTGACCTGGGTACTCAGTTATCTCCATACCAAATTTCATCAAAATCCGTCCAGTAGTTTTTGAGTGATGCGTGCACAACCAGACAGACAGACAGACAGACAGACAGACAGACAGACAGACAGACAGACAGACAGACAGACAGACAGACAGACAGACAAAAATTCCAAAAATTGGCGTTTCGGTATCTATATCGATAACTATATACACTACCGTTAAAATTTTCAAAAAATATTTAATGTACAGACACGGCCCCGTTAGAGTTTTATTATATGTATAGATTCCCACGTTAACGGCAACTACGCGGGTGAAACCGCGGAGCGCTACTAGTTGGTCATACATCAGAAAAAAAAAACAAAAAACACATAGTCGGTATTGTATTCTTTAAAACTACGCAACGGATTTTGATGCGGTTTTTAAGCTATTGCATAGCTTCTATCGCGGGCCTTGAGCGCGGGGACCGAATCCAGAAATTCCGTAACGAAAAAACCTCACGCTCCCCACTCCGACGGGCACGGAGGCGTGGCTTGTTTATTGGGCATAATCCAAAGCCAAGTTATGATAGTAGATGGACGGACGGACGGACGGACGGACCGACCGACCGACCGACCGATCGACCGACCGACCGACCGACGGACGGACGGACCGACCGACCGACCGACCGACCGACCGACCGACAGACCGACGGACAGACGGACGGATGGACGGACCGACCGACCGACCGACCGACCGACCGACCGTCCGTCCGTCCGTCTGTCGGTCGGTCGGTCGGTCGGTCGGTCGGTCCGTCGGTCGGTCGGTCGGTCGGTCGATTGGTCGGTCGTTCGGTCGGTCCGTCCGTCCGTCGGTCGGTCGGTCGATCGGTCGGTCGGTCGGTCGGTCGGTCGGTCGGTCGGTCGGACGGACGGACGGACGGACGGATGGATGGATGGATATTGCATAGCTTCTATCGAGGGCGTGCATTGTCTAACGTCGTTTGTTTTCGGCAATAGCTTTACCGCGGCAGTCCCCGAGTGCCACACGTCTTTTTTTAATTGATAGAGTGATTTAAGAGGAAGGTTTTAGTGTTAGCATTGCACCTGTGCGAAGCCGGGGCGGGTCGCTAGTTTTAAATATAAGAAGAGGTAGGATTTTTTCGAACAAATAAATTAATGTTCTTAGAAAATTGATTGACTTCCTTTTATTAAAAAGGAAAGGGTACTTTTGTTTCAATTCGAAAAGGTGGAAAAAGTCATTATGAAACGAATGCAGGAAATTTTCTATTTCTATTTATAGGTATGACCAAAGAGGTACACTTTAACTTTCCTAGATAAACTTTTTCTTTAAACGTTTTTCTTTATGGCATTAGATATAAGTTTTTATGTACACACACACATTATTAATGCCTAATTATACAGTTGTTATTATAAAGACTCATGAAAAAAGTTGTGCGTTTTAGAACGATGCGTTGTTGTAGTGGCGCCTCGAGTTTTCCATCCTTGGCGTCAAATAGATATGTTACTCGAGCACGGAAAATGAGGCCGACAAATGTAGTTAATTAACCACATTTTATTTAGTCGCATTGTATTTCAAGTCGTATTTTAAGCGCAACTCTTAACAGATAGCTCTCTTTTTCTTTATTATTCGTTCCGTATCATCTTTCCCCGTCATTGTTGTATCCTATAAATACGCTAAGAAGTAAGTATGTACATGTTTTAGCACACTCGTAGGGGATCAATTTTCAAACGCAAGCAGTATGAATATAACTCATCCTTACTTTAATATCTTTGCCTTATCGTCGATTGGTATTAGATGTCGATACAGCTTTGTACAATTTCCTTCGAATCCGGATTAGGCCACTATTTCTAGATCACGTAAAAGGATGCCAAAGCGGATGTGGCGGCATCCTCCTCTTAATAATCTCGGCAGCCGAAAATTAATCACAGTGCGCGTAGTTCACGCGCACTGTGATTAATTTTCGGCTCGTGCTGCCTCGATCCTAGTCATAAGTCAAAATTTGTAATTTTCTGTAGGTAGTTAGAGCCTAGTCAGAAGTAAAAATTTAGAATTTTCTGTAGTAATTTCGGTAGTAATTCTAAACTACACAGAAAAATTAATAGTCTAATAACAAGGCACTCTAACCTCGTCCAGGGAGATTGGCTAAAATGTAAACAGCAGCCTATCCCACTGACGAGTTGCTGTGGTTTCAAATGCAGTACCGTGAGAAGAACCAGCAAGAAACTCAGAAGCTCTTTTTTCAGCGGAATCTTCTCATGATGATAATCAGTGAGGCTCGGGTTCGAATCCTGGCATGTTCCAATGAGTTTTTCAAAACTTACGTACATGTTCATCACTAGCTCGACGGTGAAGGAAAATATCGTGAAACTCGCAGGTCCCAGAATTAATTCTGAGGCATGTGTAACAGACCCGGTCCGGCGATGGGCTCACCACTTATCACGGTTAGGGTCGAATATTCTCGTGAAAAGTGAGTATTTCCTGAAATAAATTGTCTCTGACTACCCCTTCGGTGACGCGTGAGAGATTATGACCATTCATTGCTTTTGTTTTATTTGTAACAATTGACTACGTAATCTTTTTATTAAAAAAAAAAAAACTCACGCCTTATTTATCCCCGAAGGGGTAGGCAGAGGTATTCCATTACTGGATATACCTACATTTCACGAGATACATTGGACCCCTAAACGTGATAGTTGGTGAGCCCATCGCCGGACCAGGTCTCTTTACACATGTCTCAGAATTAATTCTGATTTATTTTCAGCAGACGTATTCACAGAGACTCGATACCGTTTCCGTTCGATTCGAGTCGAATCTATCGAAACCGGAAACGAATCTATCGAGATGGGCTGATGTTGGTATCGAAAACTAATGTCATATGTGACACCAACTGTCTTAGGTGACATTAGTTTTCGATACCAACATCAGCCCATCTCGATAGATTCGTTTCCGGTTTCGATAGATTCGACTCGAATCGAACGGAAATGGTATCGAGTCTCTGTGAATACGTCTGCAGAACTCGTTTAACTATGATTCATCATCATCATCATTTCAAACTATGTATGTCAGTCAAAGTATTCGTTTAGTCGGAACAGCTCTCAGCTGAGCTACGAGTCTTTCCTCACCTGTAAGGAAGTATGCGCCATAATCTCCCACGCGATCTCACTGCGAGAAGATGGTACTCGTATTAAGCTAGGCTCGGTTTGACAGTTGTAGCCCTGCGATGCCAGAGTTTTTATAACAATCATACAAGTGTTACGCAGGGTAAGGCAGTGAATATATGACCGCCTAGTGGCATTATATCAAGATCTCCTTGTTTTCTAAGGCACGTTGAACCAATACCATAATTATAAGGCGCCGTACTTTCGTTAGGTGTGTCGCTACGCTTACTATTATATACTTGTCTGTCTGACTATACTTCTTTGAGGTCTAGCATCAATTTCGATTGATTGCACTATAATGATGTCACAGGTAACAGTTTATAAATATCTCGTGATATTTGTACAGCTTATAACAATTAGTTGGCTCATCAGTGATTCTATTGTAATATAGCCATTATCATTTTATTTTACTTCTATAGCTTTTCCCGATTGAGTACTCAAGTAAGTACAGTTTCTGTGGGAACATTATATGTTACTCCCAGAAACATAAGCCTTCCATTGGTGGAACCATTTTTAAAATCGTTGCAGTTATTCTGAAACCCATTCAAAAACATACAAGAATCTAAATTTTCCTTTTTATATCTATAAAAACATAATGTTAGTGGGATAGATAGAAAGCCTCCTGGCCCAGCACTAGGTATAGTTATCATCCGATTTGTGAAACAGCACTTTCGACTATTCTAAAAGTGCTTGTTAATTCTATCAACGCTTCGCAAATTATACAAGCACTTGTTCCCATGCCCTCGAATTTAACCAAAATATCGTCGGGCGAATATAATACACGCGCAAACGAGGTCGACGCACTTTAGGTATTAATTCTATACTTTTAGTGTTTCAACAGAATATGAAATTGGGCTCTGAAGAGTTGGATAATATGGGGAAATTTGGAATGGAGTTTTCTAAAAAAATGAGGATGATTCCTGTTAGGTTAAGTTTATACCTACTTTCTTTTTGAAGTCATCAATGAACTATTAGAGTTTGGAATAGACAATATGTAGACTATAAAAGATTCAGACCACGTTGTTTCTATAAAACTAAAGGTAGCAAAGAAAATATCTAAAATTACCAACTTAAAGATGATTCCTTGGAAACACGAAACACTAAAACACTACACTTCCGTCGAATCCAAATGGGATAGAGGAGCACTCAACACCATATTAGAGAACGGAATTTGGAATCTAAATTCAAATTTCAAACTTCCGGCGCGACTGAAGCGCACGCGCCGGCGCGCAGACCGACACTGACTCATGCGCATCCCGAAACACCCTTCAGTTCTATTTTTTGAAATTCGAAATAGGAACAAAAGAAGAGGGGCGGCGAGCGCCCTCAGTCGGCGTTTCAGTTTAAATTTAGAGCGGCACAAGCTACGACACGTCGTTCGGAGTTCGTTCACTCAGGAAAACTTACTCGAAAGGGAAGAAATGCCATTTAGTACAGTACTATTTCACATAAGCGACGGAAAAATGCTTTGCAGAGAAGCAAATATTTTAGATATAAAAAAAAAACTATTTCCTCAACGTTAAAGCGGTATATAATATGTGGAATTAAAAGTTATTCAAGTGACCAAAGCTATAAACCTTTTTACATTTGAAATACTGACATTGAGTTCAACTCATATTACACAAGCCTTTTAACAAATATATATAGTACATTAAAAATAGACGTCCGGTATATAATACCTCTGATTCATCCGGAATCCGGCAATGTGCTGACTGATAGTTCCTATTCTCATTAACGAGGTGCCCGATTAACGTGACGTGAGTCGCTTGTAAAAAGTCCGGATACGCCATAAAGTCCGGACGTTTTTATCTTGAAGGGGACTGTCAAAACAGAGTTCATGGATGAATTAGTTTTATTTTTAACAGTTGATTACTGGATTATGTCTTCGGCTTATTGTCAGGATGTATTAAAAAAAATCTAGTGTACTATTTAAATAAAACTGATTATTTTGTTAAAAAAAATAAACTAAAAATATTGTTTGGATATATCTTATTGCAATTTTCTTAGTACATGGATACTACGCAATATCTATCTGTCTGGAGAGCGCATGTACGAATGATTTTTTGCAATAAACCAATAAATAATGACAGCTTTTATTCCTATCTCCCATTTGTAATTTTTTGACATTCCCAATTTTATTCTCCGTAACGAAAAAAGACGAAGGCACACAATTTAATAACAGAGAAATCAAAAAAGTTGCGGTACTCATATTACGGCCTAGATTTTGATAGACCTTTATTCTGAAAGACAGAGAAAATGATGGAAATAATCGTGAACGTTGGATAACCTGATGTATGAAATGAGGAAAGCAATGGTAAACCCTCATTAACAGACTAATGAAAAAAAAAGATTTGTCAGTAATTCAATACAAATATAAGATAAAGGATCGAATATATTATGTAGAGAAAGAAATGAATATGGAGAAATAAATTTTATTAACAACCTGTACAGTACTATGAACTGATAATATATAATACTTTTTAGAAAGCAATATTATCCAATTTTTATAACAAAACAATATTCATTAACGATCACTACTTCAAACTAAACTCCGAGTACAAATGTGAACCTTACTCAAGACATTCCTGACAGCGTATGTCAGCTGATACCACACGTCTAGACCAGACTAAATCCGTGTCCGAACATGTCTGAAGCTATTCCACTAATGCTATTTCAGACATGTGACAACTTGAGATAAAAATAAGCCGTCATTCGGTTCCTTGCATCCTTAGACGATACACGACGATTGCGGATACTTATTCTTACTATTTCTATTCCGTCTTGATTGAGGTTCTATGAGAATTTCTTTCGATTGGATAAACATATGTTTTTTTTAAATGTGGTTGCGAAGGTATTTTTTTACGTCAAGTATAACTCACGTATTAAGCATGTTCTACAAAGTAACACTTAAAGCAAAGCCTTTTACAAAGTTTAAAATAAAAAATCCAAGACGGGGTAGGCAGAGGTATTCCATTTCTGGAAATAACACTTTTTACAAGTATATTACAACCACTAAACGTGATAGGTGAGCCCGTCGCCGGACCGGGTCTGTTACACATGTCTCAGAACAAATTCTGGGACCTGTGAGATTGTTTTTGCTTATTCATCCACAGCTAAAACAGCTGGAAATTTTAACCAAACCGATTGGTATAACTCTCATATATAAGTTTTAGTTTCAATAATTGGATAGCTGAATTACAAAAATAACGCTACCGCCACCGCTAATGGGATAGAATCACGTCAAGTTAACTATCCCATAACCAAGTTAAATGAACTCGAAGTGGCGCTTAAAAGCTATCTATAGCGCCCAATAATGAAAACTTCGGTGAATGTCAACTTGCGAGCCGCAAGCGCAACGGATTTAGAATGCGGATATCAAGGGGACTCCCCGTTTTTTGGGCATAATAAGTAGCGTTCGACTGACGACTTCCATAATACATGGATGAAGTTGTTACTGAATGTGTTACTTTAAGGTACTAGTTTGATTTGATTTTGTTGACGGGCCTGTTGGCTCAGTTGGTAGCATAGGTTGGTAGTGACCCTAGCTTCAGAGTCGGAGGTCGCGGGTTCGATCCCCGCTCGGGGCCAACATTTGTGTGCATGAACATGTCTGTTGGCTTCGTGTAAGTAAGTAAGTAACAACTCTTTATTGTACACCAATAAAAATATGGAACAAGTGACACAGTGACACAAAAAAAAGTACAATGGGCGGTCTTATCGCTTTAAGCGATTTCTTCCAGACAACCTTAGGATAGATGTAACTGGATGGATGTGTGTGGGTGTTTAATATATTTCTTTAAGTATTTTTATTAGCTTTTAATTACCCATAGTACCTACAGGCTCTGCCTAGTTTGGGACTGAATAATCGTGTGTAAATTGTGTCCCACAAGTTATGATTATTATCTATTATTTAAGATGGCACATTAGTGATTTTAATTGTTCAGAAAGATGGAGTGATATTACAATGTCTTATCTTACGAAACATCAATCATACTTAGGTATATAGACAGTCATATTATTTGATAAAATTATATGATCTTTAGCCAAGCAGCAGTGACCCGAACGAGGAAAAGGATTAAAAATATGTAATTCTATTGCATCACAACGTCAAAAAATTAAGTGAAAATTCTGGTCAGACACTCAAAGCCTAATCTCTCAATGGCTAAAAACTTTCACCGTCATAAACACGTTTTCTCGTTTCTTTAAAATTACGAAATAGTTTATGTTTATGCTTCTAGACGTGATCATTTAAGCCATAAATAGACAAAGACCTATCTAGCACAGCCCTTTCTTCCAACTTTAGATCCTTGTCTGTATTCTACTTTTTTTCCGTCCCCCATTTTCTTTTTTAGTCACGCCTCATGTATTAAAGTGTTTAATTTGTTTCCAACGACGAGCTAAGATAAATAGCATCGTAGGGACTCACCTTATTGGGGTGATGGATCGTATTTTGAAATGAGGGTGTCTGATTGACACGCGCAGACTGATGGTTACAAGTTATAAATAGATATTATTTTTACCTGATATTGGTGACAGAATTTGTTAAATATTTGTAAGTTATCTGTCTTTTAGAAATTTTATATTATACTGCTAGCATAGTCTGTTTACTGAATGCAATATGCCATCTGTTTGCACAAGCTAATCTAGATAGCTATTCCCTTGGTGAAGAAGAAGAAATCAACAGTCACTGAGTGATTGATATGTAATTGCCAATTATAAAAATAGTAATTAATTAATATGGACTAAATAATTCAGTTTATAGAGGAGCTGGCCAGTCCGTAAGTGCGTGAAGCCTGAAACTGGCGAGTGCTTTTCTGCATACCCTTGTTATATTTAATTTTGTAGATGAATTAGTGTTAAACAGTGAGCAGCAGTACTAGCCTTCGGTTAAAGGGCCTGCTCCACATGATGATAATCAGTGAGGCTCGGGTGCGAATCATCGCCTGTAGGCACCAATGTGTTTTTCAAAACTTACGTACATATTTATCACTAGCTCGACGGTGAAGAAAAACATCGTGAGGAAACCCGCAGGTCCCAGAATGAATTCTGAGGCATGTGTAACAGACCCGGTCCGGGTCTGGGCTCACCACCTATCATGTTTGGGGGTCCAAAGAATATCTGGTGAAGAGTGGGTATATCCAGAAATAGAATACCTCTGCCTATCCCCTCGGGGATATAAGGCATGAGATTATGTATGTATGTAGTGTCAAACCTCCAAATAATAAATCCAATAAACAATGGAACAGGCGCATTATTGATCGCTTGGTTACAATTTGAACGACTTCTATCCTTCAATGGTACGGCGGCGAAAATACACACTTTTCATGATGGTAATTCTTATACAACGCGTAACCACTCGTAACAAAAAAAGCACAATTCTTCATACACCTCAATTAGTATATTAATATAAAAAAATATAATGCAATCAAACTTTAATTGTGTCTAACCAATTTTCTTAAATATCGATTAATAATAGCACGATTTCCATAGAAAGCACTAAATTCAGCTACGATCTTTCATTTTTTTTTAATTTATCATATATTATTATAAACAGCTGAAATCGAATAAGTGGTCGATACAGAACAAACTAATTTCAGGAATTGCGCTTATTCTGTTACATGTTGTATACTCGTAGGACTAATAGCAAAAAGATTAAAATAAAAATATTTAAATCTACTGCCTAGTAATAATGAAAATAAGTACTTTAATTACCTAATGCAAGAGCATTCCCTATTCTTCCCGTTCCCGGGGGAAATAGTGGAACGTGTAAAAACTTTCCCCATGAAAAAATTGAAACTATCATGATGTGGTGATCTAGATGTCAAACGTTGGCGAATTTGATAAACAGCTGTTCCTTATTATAGAAGTGTTCCTTAATTATTTGTTCATTACTGAGTATGATTAAGTAAAAATAAATTTAAAATCATAAAAAGTATCAATTTATTTTGAAGAATACTACCAACAAAATACATACCTATTCGAAATAAACAAGATCATGTTTCCAATTTGCTGATAACTTTAAACACATAAAATCAATATAAATAGCTTATTTATTTTATTATTTAGATAAATGACATGTATTTTGTAATTATGATAAAAAATATAATATCTGCGCTAAATCAACTAATGATATCTCGAAATTCTGGAAAAATCTAAATTTCTGGGACAATACCATAATTGGCAATACCGCAATGATTTTCACGGTTTCTGGCCAGTTTAAGGTATCCCTGGTCACCCCATGTGTTACCCCATGAGTTCTTGATCAGCCAGTAGTCACCACCTTTGTCGTCAGATCCATAACCAACCACCAGAATCTGAAATAGAAGTATATATTCTGATAAAGATTCTTTGAACGAAAAATAGCTTGAAAAATTCTGACTGTTAGGTGGCCACTAGCTTATACCTTCTCCAAAGGCTCATGTGGGAGATGCTACCACTTTAACCTGCTTTAACAGATACAGGGCAAATGGTTACTTACTACCAAATATTGAACTCTATGTAATAGAAATAAGATTCAAAACCAAAGAAAAATTTAAACTGCCTGTGCCCATTAAAGGGGTAAGACCAGCTCAGCAGTGTACTGTTACGGGTTGCTGATGATGATGAACTTTCAAAATACAACGGATCCCTTTCGAATATAAATCTATCTAGGTATCTGATTGAAGCCCTAAATGTTACTTACTGCATGATTAATTCGGTCTGCGGAACACGTTTTGTCAAAGAATACGCCTCCTTTGTAAAACCTTAAACTATCAGTTGCGTGGAAAGCCGTTGCCACAGGTCCTACCGTAGCCACCACCTCCATCAAAGTTTCCTCAGATTCAGGAATTAGTTTGTAACCAGCCACTGTAGCAGCACTAAAGCTTGGATCGTATCTATAAAAAATATATAGTATTTTTTATGAGTTTTTATCAATATTGAAGAGCAGTGATAGCCCGGACGGTTAAAGAGCCGGCCGAAAATCAGTGAGGCTCGGGTTCGAATCCTGGCATGTACCAATGAGTTTTTCAAAAACTTACGTACATATTTATCACTAGCTCGACGGTGAAGGAAAACATCGAGAGGAAACCCGCAGGTCTCAGAATTAATTCTGAGACATGTGTAAACAGACCCGGTCCGGCGATGGGCTCACCACCTATCACGTTTAGGGGTCCAATATATCTCGTGAAATATGGGTATATCCAGTAATGGAATACCTCTGCCTACCCCCTCGGGGATAAAAAAGGGGTGAGATTATATTATATTATTTTTTATATCAATATTGACGAAAATTTGGAAAGAGAATATGATTTATTCTTTTTTTATTACATGCAATGTAGGTATGTATGTACTTATATAAAAAATTATGATGCAATCGAACTTTCTAACCAATTTTCTAAAATATCGATTAATAATAGCACGATTTCCATAGAAAGCACTAAATTCAGCTACTCTAGTTCATTTTTGGAAAACATTTAACACATATTAAAAATATCTGAAATCGAATAAGTAGTCGATACTGAAGAAACTAATTTCAGGAATTGCGCTTATTCTGTTACATGTTGTATAAGAAGATGAAGATAAGAGAAGATTAATTACGACACGTAGCGTTATAGGTCGTTTTAAATGACATCTTATTCCCGAAAATATGATCCACATACACACACCAATACCCCTGCTTCGGGTTCCACGAAGCCGTACCGAACTCAATTTAAGTTTCTGGTGATTCAGATTAATAAATTCTATTGGTACTTACAGCAGCAAATGCCCAGCATGAACCACAGTGTCCTTGATCCTTAACTTCTGTCACAACCCCTTCGGTCCTCCAGTCAACCGTTGTTGGATTAGAGAAACCTTCCAGATCAAGAGAGATGTAGGTAGCAGTGTCTTTCAAGGAATGCCTGTCACTAAAAAATAAAAACAATTAGTTTTTTGAGAATTTCATATGATTATAAAATAATAAAATAAAATAAATAATCTCACGCCTTATATCCCCGAGGGGGTAGGCAGAGGTATTTCATTTCTGGATATACCCACTTTTCACCAGATATTCTTTAGACCTCTAAACGTGATAGGTGGTGAGCCAATCGCCGGACCGGGTCTGTCTACACATGTCTCAGAATTAATTCTGGGACCTGCGGGTTTCCTCGCAATGTTTTCCTTCACCGTCGAGCAGTGATAAATATGTACGTAAGTTTTGAAAAACTCATTGGTACATGCCAGGATTCGAACCCGAGCCTCACTGATTTTCATATGTTTCAGGTATATGTTTGTTTACCCAATTCAAATTTTACATGTCTGTTCATTAGTTCGCTATTCATTGTAAATTGATCAAATTACTTTTTTAATACCTCTGCCTACCCCCTCGGGGATAAAAGGCGTGAGATTATATTATTATTACTTTTTTAAATTTGGAGGAGACGATTGTTGGATTTCCACAGTCCCATTGGTTATTAGTTCTTCATTAAAATGATAGTTCAATACTTATCACTAGCTCGACAGTGAAGGAAAATCGGGAGGAAACCCGCAGGTCCCAGAACTAATTCTGAAACATGTGTAAACAGACCCGGTCCGGCGATGGGCTCACCACCTATCACGTTGCGGTTTAAGGGTCGAATATTCTTGTGAAAGATGCCTCGGTGATAAAAGACCTAATTTTTTTTTCAATACTTACTAAGTTGCATTGTAATTAGCCTTAACCTTCATAAACTCATGAGGTAATATGTCACCAAATTTGTTCATTGCCATGTAATAAGATACCACACCCTTTTCGTGTCGTTCATTGTGCTCAGCTATCTTAAAACGATTCTGGGCGAAGATCTTCAATCGTATTGCTTCTTCTGATTCATTTTCATAATTTTTATTATAAGTAACCTAAAAACAGAAAATTTTAGTTGGAACTCTTGTTTTATCTACCTATTTTTTGAGGTTTAATAAATATACCTTGAAATTTTCCCAGTCTGCTTCGAGCAAATCCAAATTTAGCTGTGCCGTAAAACTATCCAAAAGTGGCAAACTGCTATACAGCCCTTTGGCACTCACTGCGACTACGAAAAGAACTATAATGATGGTCTTCATGATGCTATCTAAAAAAGGTAAAAAAAAAAAATATGTTCGTGTAAAGCAGTGCATGCATACCCCTGTAGGAAGTGAGATCGCCTCTCAAACGCAAGGGCTGGATTTGATCCCCGTTGACGTTTTAAACAACATGGAACAGAATAAGCACAATTCCTGAAATTAGTTTGCTCAGTATCGACTACTTATTCGATTTCAGCTATTTGTGATGTGTTTAATTAAAAAAGAAATGATAATAGCTGAATTTAGTGCTTTCTATGGAAATCGTGATATTATTAATCGATATTTAAGAAAATTGGTTAGACACAACTAAAGTTCGATTGCATTATATGTTTGTTATATTAATATACTAATTGGGGTGTATGAGGAATTGCGCTGTTGAAGAAAAAAGAAAAAAGCCGTACAAAGATGTTAAATACGTCTTTTTTGCTATTGCTACCGTAGCGATTTTAATTTTTTTTTTGCCTCTTAGGGAGTAATACAGTCTATATTTTATTCCCGTATTTCCATGGAAACGAGAACTATGCTGGTGAAACCGTGGAGCACTGCTAGTAAATAATAAAATTATCCAAAAAAAAAAAGGCGTGAGATTATATTATTATTATATGAAAAACCTTACCTAACTAACGCGTCGCAGTGTAGATATAGCAATACTAAATCATTGACTATGACAGTATTTATATAGACGAATTCCAAACCACATAAAAATAGCCATAAGTTTATTTTCTATGTTTTCCCTATAATTATGGGGATATTGTATACAAAATATCGTATTATTGTCCTTATAATAATAATATGCTTTATATTTTAGCTTCACTTGTAAATATGTAAACAAGTCTTGCAAGTTAAAATAACCTACTTATATTTTTTCATCCTATTTAGTAATCTCGTATAAACTTGAAACTTTGCAACTGGGTACGATATTTTTGATTAAATAACTGAACTGATTACTATAGCTATTGATCTAGCCTATATTTTAGGTAATGAAAAGATGTAATGGATTTCTAAAAAAGTTATTTGATATCTCCAAGAAAAGTTTCAGAACAATTAAAAGTAAATATTTTTTGAAAAAAGAACCTTAAATAAAATTGACCACAAAAGGGATTAAGACAGCAAATAAAATGAAACGGTTACAGCACATAAATCTTTTAGCGATTCAACAGTACTTCAATACAAACATAATTATTTTCGTATTTTTCGGCGTGTAATAAGAAGTGCAAAAGAAGGAAATTCAGAGGGAAATAAATATAGCTAAACAGCTCAAAGGCCATTTGAAGTATAGTTAATAAATTTAGAAATAAACACACCAATGTCGAAAATTCTCAAAAAAAATCTCGAAATCATCACACCGCCAGTAGCTGATATAGGTGGAACATTTTCGAATACTTTTGATCATAATGGACATAAAATAACAGTAACGCTCAGTGTAATGCTAGTGTTTCTGTGACAATCCTGCATGAAAATATTCCAATTTATTGTAGTAAATGATATGAGGTGGAAGAGAATCCCTTCAATAAAAAAAAATAACATAGTAAATAATATGGCGAAGAAGAGGTCCTGCGGATATGATGATTTGCCAATAGCTTATTCTGCTAGAATATTATTCTAGCAGAACCGCTATCCTCATTTTTTAATGTGCAGTGATGACGGCATATTCCCAGATCAACTTTTAACATAGTAAATAATATGGCAAATAAGAAGGTCCTGCGGATATGGTGATTTGCCAATAGCTTATTCTGCTAGAATAATATTCTAGCAGATTTTCTATCCTATTTTTTTTAATGTGCAGTGATGACGGCACATTCAAACAAAAAATGTTAAAGCTATTCCTGTATTTAAAAAAGGTTTGATGTCAAAGAAAAAAAAAACGACGGATTTCCTTGTTACCATTATTCTCAAAATTGTTCGAAAAGATAATTAAAGTTCGACTTTTACAACATCTATACCTAATAATATTATAAATAGGAGACACTTTGGATACTAAAATAACGTCGGCACTTGTGAAGCCATCGATACACTTCTATGATGTAATTATGAAATTAAATGATAGAAAGAAAATTTCAGGTCTATTCCTTGACCTCAGCTCTGCTTTTGATTTGGTTGATTAGGTATCTAATATATAAACTATTTTACTATGGTATTAGACGGAAAATATTGGAATTACTAAAATCTTACTTAGCAAATAGATTTCAGTTTGTCGATATTAAACACACTAAATATGAAAAGAGGGGTGTTCCCCAAGGCTCTATTTTAGGTCCACTGCTTTTTATAATTTTTATAAATGATTTAGTTAACTTTATATGTAAAATATCAGTGACATTGCAATAGTTGTATTTGCGGATGATACACTAAAGCTCTCTTGCTTATTTATGAATTGTTTAATTTTAATAGGCTCCATCTAAACACTAGCAAAATAAATATAATGTTATTCAGAACTACAGCAAGAAACAAGGAAACTTCAGAGATTAACTTAAAAAAAATACTAGTGGAATCTGTTAAGTTCTTAGGCATTTACTTAAATTCACACCTTTATTGGAAAGAAAAACTTGAAAACATTGAGGGCCAGACAGGTTCGGCCTGCTACGCCATACGGAGTCTGGGTGACGAAATAACTCTCGAACAACTAAAGATTGTTTACTATGCTCTAGTTGAATCACACCTAAGCATAATTTTTTGGGGAAATAGTTATAACTACAATGTAAATAAAGCCTTTTGCATTACAAAAGAGAGCCATTATGACAATTGAACGCATTCCACCGTGGTAGTTATGTATAATAGGAATAGTTTAAATATTTAAAAATTTTAACCGTACCTACCTAGCATATATATTAGTGACGCTAACGCATTTGGTAAAGTGGTCGGTGAAGTATGAAACTTCAGATGAAAGAAAAAGCGCTTAGGCACGCGGAGAAAGGACATTCCTTATTCCATCTACCCGAAATTGATAATTGTTTCGCACAGTGTGAGGCACCAGGCTATTCGGATGTTTAGTTTCAAGGATATTCTAGCTTTCCATTGGTAAAAGAATTTTTAAAATCGGTTTAGCAGTTTTTAAGTTTGTTCGTAACAAAGATCCTTCTTTCTGTTCCCGTGGGAATACAGGTGAAGTTGTTGTAAATGATAGAAGGATTAAACACGGCAAATATATAAAAGTATAATTTCAGCAGGCAATAGACATAAGAGAATTAACAAAGTTCAGTTTCCATAGTAACCGTGCGCCATCACGCATCGGATATCTACATATATAAAACTTAAAACGAAATTTGTCTGTACATTGAAATTTGAAACTAAATAAAAATTATATACATTAAGAAGACTGCCACATCACCCCCCTCCAGAGACCGTACTACGGGCGATAACAGTCGGGAAATTTCACAGTACGACCTGATCGTGTCTTTCTGACTATGTTTTCTTCGGCCTGCGGTGTGTTTTGTATGTGTGTGTCATGAGTTGGGGATGATGTGTTTGATGTTATTTAATTGTGGTGATGGGTGTGAAGTGTGTGTTATGTTGGTGTCCATGTCACGTAGTATGTAGGCTGGCTTGATGCGGTCTATCGATACTGTGACTGGTGTACCGTTAACAATAATTTTAAATACTTTGTCACCACGTTGAAGGACCTCGTATGGTCCGGTATAAGCAGGTTTAAATGAACCACCTGATGTGTCATCCCTCAAAAACACATGACTAGATGTTTTAAGGTCTTTGAAAACGAAAATTGACCTTTGACTACCATGCCGTGAGGCTGGTGAAGGTTGTAGTTTTCGGGAAAATAGGCGTAACCTTGCTACGAAATCTGCATAGTCGACACCGACCTCGTCACTTGGGTAAAGTAAATCCCCAGGGAGTCGAAGTGGCTCACCATAAACTAACTCCGCAGAGGAAGCTTGTAGGTCGTCTTTGTGTGCACAGCGAATACCTAACAGGACTAATGGCAATGTTTCCACCCAGTTATCATTGGCGTGACAGGTAATGGCTGCTTTCAGTTGACGGTGGAATCTTTCCACAAGGCCATTGCACGCCGGATGGTACGCTGTCGTTCGCCTGTGCTGAAAACCTATCATCCGCGACAAGCTTTTGAACAACGACGACTCGAACTGCCTCCCTCTGTCGGTGACTATATCCGTAGGACAACCGAAACGGGATATCCAACCATCCACAAGAGCCCTTGCTACCGTTCCAGCTGTAATGTCACGTAGCGGTATTGTCTCTGGCCATCGTGTAAAACGATCTACTGCTGTAAGACAATAGCAGTAGCCTTGACATAATAAAATATAGCCTACGAGTATGTTACTCAGCGATATTCTAGCTTTCCATTGATGGTTTGCAAAAACTACTGGACGGATTTTGATGAAATTTGGTATGGAGATAACTAAATATCTGTGTTAACATCTAGGCTACTTAATATTCCAGGAACATATCTCATTCCCACGGGAAAGTTTAAAATCTGGTAAAAAAGAAAAATATACGTACTACTCCGAAACGATAACACACAGAAACTTGAGATATGGTATGTACTCAGGTGTCTTATATGTATGTTACTCGCAGTTCCCGTTCCCGTTGGAATACGAGAATAAAATATAGCCTATGTAACTCAGGAATATTCCAGCTTACACTGGTGATTTTTTTTAAATCGATCCAGTTCTTTTTGAGTTTGTTCGTAAGCAAGATAAAAAAATACAAATCTTTCATCTTTATATAATATTCTAGACTAGCGGATGCCCAGCGGCGTTGCCCTCGTGGATTCCGTTTATTTCCGTTCCCGTGGGAATTTCCGAAAATCCCTTCGTAGTGGTTGCCTACGACATATTTAAGACACCTACATACCATATTTCAAATAGCGGGTGCCCATGCCCATTCAGTCCCAAACTAGGCAGACCCTGAACTTATGGGTACCGAACAACTTATAAACATACTGTTTTTAACAATATGATCATTATTATGGGTTTTTGGTTAAAATCAAATTTATAGATCATACAAGGAATTCGTTTATTTTATTTAAAAAAAATACTGTAACACGGCAACCTTACCTACTACGCGACGCGCCTATTACGTCATCCTCATCGTGCAGCGAGAACTACTCGTCGGCCAGCCCGCGCCCCCCGCGTGACTTAAGAACAAGTGAAAGGCAGACTTATGGGAGTAATGTTTATTAGAGATAACTCCGATGAGTAAGAACACTTAAATCCTAATTACAATAGTATTTATATCTAATTAAATGCTAACATAACACTAAAACAAACACAGATTAAAGTTGAGGTTACTATTTTACTAGGTTGCTGATGTAGCAACCTCCTTAAAACTAGTACAATTAAACATGTGTTAAGTAAAGCTGATATCAGTCTTCTTCAAGGCCGCCGATGTAGTAGCTTCCTTAACTTCTCCATCCCTAATACAGGTTTTTTCAGAATCTAGAATAGGTTTCAGAAAAAACCGAAGTAAATTAAAAAATATATACATATATATATATACTATGAGTATAACAAACATAAAAAAAAACCTACATATAAAATTACTGTCCATAACTTATCTTGAAATTTAAAGTAATGTCTGTAGAGGTATATACATATATTCAGTTAGCTCGTTCGTCAAAAGCATGAGTTGCTCCATATATGTCTCCGTAGGGTTGTCATCTTCGCACAAAAACAGCTGCTCAACTATGTCCATACATTTTCGTATAACAGGTATGTATTTCGTACCTGTCACTTATATATGGGTACTTAGGAAATAGGGTTCTTAGAGATAAGGGATCTTGTATACCTAGGTATTGGTATAATTTTAATAATTGATTTAATGTCTCGTCCATTCTTTAATATTTATTTATCTTAGCTATTTATTCAGTTTTGTTATCTTATACTAAGTATTTATTAAATTGCCAGTCGAGCGAGGTGTCTTTCGTGACAAGGAAATAATTGTTATTTTGTGTGTTATATAAAACCAAAGCGAGGTGTCCGTAATTATATATAACACCTATCCCTAAATATTTATTATTACCTATGTATTTATTAAATTGCCAGTCGAGCGAGGTGTCTTTCGTGACAAGGAAATAATTTTATTTTGTGTATTATATAATACCAAGGCGAGGTGTCCTTAATTATATATAATACCTATCCCTAAATATTTTTTACTTATTACCTATGTATTTATTAACTTGCCAGTCGAGCGAGGTGTCTTTCGTGACAAGGAAATAATTTTATTTTGTGTATTATATAATACCAAGGCGAGGTGTCCTTAATTATATATAATACCTATCCCTAAATATTTTATTTATTATTACTAATGTATTTATTAAATTGCCAGTCGAGCGAGGTGTCTTTCGTGACAAAGAAATAGATTTATTTTGGGTATTATAAAGAATAAAAGCGAGGTGTCTTTTAAATCAGTATAATACGGTCCCTTGGTTTTTTACGAAGATGTACCTATACGGATCCCTACATAGACTTAATTTGTTACAGTCGCGTTTTATTTTAACTTACAAAATTGTCGTTTAATAAATTTGATATATATTTTTTTTATTTATTTTAAGTTTTATGATCATTATTACTAAAAAAAAAAAGCAAATATTTAACATAGAAAAAAAATATAGTTCCCTAAATAAACGGAAAGGAATGGGAAAGGATAGTGACAAGTATTTACTCACATAACCTTCATTCTTGTTTTCCCCTCCGTGGATCTTCTCAGGAGAGTGTATCTTGTAATTAACATTCCTCAAGCCGCCTCTTCTTGGTTCTAAGAATTTGTTTGGTTCGTGGTCCGTCCCCAAAGCGTCGAAACACACGTAGAGCTGGTCCGTCGGAGGCTATACGGTCGTCAGGACAGCGTCTTCGGAGGTCCTCCATTCTGCCTGGCGTACAGCGTTACGACGGTGCCTACTGGGACGGCTCAACCGGCTGCGCCACTTAAGAACAAGTGAAAGGCAGACTTATGGGAGTAATGTTTATTAGAGATAACTCCGATGAGTAAGAACACTTAAATCCTAATTACAATAGTATTTATATCTAATTAAATGCTAACATAACACTAAAACAAACACAGATTAAAGTTGAGGTTACTATTTTACTAGGTTGCTGATGTAGCAACCTCCTTAAAACTAGTACAATTAAACATGTGTTAAGTAAAGCTGACATCAGTCTTCTTCAAGGCCGCCGATGTAGTAGCTTCCTTAACTCGTGCGTCACCGGCGTCGCGACCCAAATAGTATATAAGGCAGCCTCGCCGCTGCCACCAGCCAGTTCACTTCGACTCTCGCCGCGCTTCCGTAACACGGAACACGATACGATCGAATTGAACGCGTTCACACCACGATAAAACAGTTTGTTTTCGTAACACGGAAGGAACCGGGTTATCGTGTTGTATCATCCCATACTCATAAATCTTTTGCTTTAGGAATAGAACTGCTTAGCTATTGTTATAATTTAGATGCATTCACGCTTTGTTAATATCACGCATAATCATTAATGTTTACATGCATAAATCGAACCTTTGCTTACATTTGCTTTATTACATTAAGTGCCATATGCATAAACCATCCTAGCTTTGATCTTTACTATTATTATCAAGTAGATTTTGCACATATTTATATAGCAATCCTAGTGGTAGTAGTTTAACTAATAAAGGTTGTCTGTTATTATTTGTTATTTAGATGTGTATCTAGCTTTTAGTTATTTTTACTATACAATAAACGCGAGATACAACCATAATATTCGGATCTTGGTCATTTATATCTTTTAAAATAGGTTCCTCCCTTACAAACTGGCGTCCCAACTCGAGGCCCGAACTAAAACTTATAATTTACGACCAAGACCTCACAGACAACCTTCTTTGAATATATCGCGAGCTAGGGTAATTATTAACAAGCGTAACATCCATACACAACAAAAGAAAATGAGTCTTTCGGAGAAACAATTTGAGAAATTGTTAGAGAAGATGGGAGAAACCCGTCGATCAGGGACACTTGCTCAATGCTCAGCAAGATATGCTGGAAGCAAGTCTTCTAGTGACGTGGAAGCGTTCTTAGCGGCCCTAAATGTGTACATTAAGTTGGAACATATAACCGACAAAGATGCCCTGACTGGCTTACCGTTGATCCTGACTGATGCTGCTGCTACCTGGTGGCAAGGTGTTAAGGCTCAAGTGACGACGTGGGCTGATTTTGAGGCAAGGTTACGGCACATGTTTGCACCCAAAAAACTCCCGTACCTGATTTACCAGGAGATTGTGCAAACAAGTCAAGATCGACAGAGCACGGAGACTTTCATAGCCGAAAAACGCGCGCTAATAGCCCAGCTGCCCAAAACCCATAGACTAGTCGAGGACCAGCTCATAGATCTGGTGTATGGACAACTGAGACTAGAAATCAGAGAGAAGATAGCCAGAGATCACGTGACAACGTTTGATGAATTACTGGAGAAGGCCAGAGAGGTGGAAAGGCACATGCAAGAGAAAGCGAACCTGCACCAGCGCCCACATACTC
Source organism: Ethmia dodecea (assembly GCA_963855545.1). Taxonomy (NCBI): domain Eukaryota; kingdom Metazoa; phylum Arthropoda; class Insecta; order Lepidoptera; family Depressariidae; genus Ethmia; species Ethmia dodecea. The sequence goes on from OY979448.1 coordinate 2,826,728, forward strand.
CTGCCTCAAAAGGCAAACGTTGCAACTTCTGCCGTATCCCTGGCCACTCAACTGACACATGTAGGAAGAAGGCTAAAGCGGAACAAAACGAAGCTCCGAAGGTCGTTCCAGCTACTAACACACGTCCAGCAGATAAGCCCAAGTTCTCCTGCTACGGATGTGGAGAGCCTGGCGTGATACGTAGTCGTTGCGTTAAATGCTCATCATATAGTCCAACCACTTCAAATGATGCCAGCTTCTGCGGAGTTAATATCGCGGGAATGGATTTAAGGCCGGTGGTCAGGATAAAGATAGGCCACATCAAAGGGACTGCACAGATTGATACAGGAGCTAGATCGAATATTGCATCATACTCACTGTATAAGCAGCTCGTAAAGAATGGGTACCTCTTCGAGGAGAAAGAGATGAGCATAACCCTTGCTGACGGCATTCCCAAAAAACAGATGGCCCTTATAGTTAAGGCCCCAATTACATTATTCGGCAGAGTGATCCCGTCAACGTTCACTATTCTGCCGCAGGCTACCAACAATGTGACTCTACTGGGAGTAGGGTTTATCACGGATGCCTTGCTTATGCTAAATATACCTCAACGAACCTGCCGCTTTCTGGATGACCCCTCAGTTGTGTACGAATTGGAGGTTGAGTCTATACAGGACATTGTTGCAGAGAAGCTGAAGGATGAGTTTGCCCTTCCGCGAATGATTTCCCCTATGGCAAGCACACCGGGATCACAGAGGTCGCCGCAACCTTCCACGAGTATTTCGGAAGCTGTTAGCAAATGTGAGGTGCTGCCAGTACCAGGGACGAGCGTATGCGCTGAGAAAGCTCAACCGATGGAAGCCGACATTCCATCGCAGAACATGCCTGAAGCGCATGAAACGGCGAATATCGAAAATGCGTCCAGAACTCCGAAGCAATACGGACCGTTAATTCCGTTGGATCTTTCGACACCACCAAATAAGAAGCCAAAGCTGATGTTTGATGGACACTCACCCGTACTGGATGCGCTCTATTTCGACGCACAGAACAGTTTGGCTGAATACGATGACGACATCGATTTGTCCCCGGAACTTACCTTCCTATTTGAACCCACCAATGATATTGCGTCTGTAAGTGTATTGTGTGATAGCGAACACCAACAGCTGGAAGATCTTCTCCGACGCAATGAAGACGCTTTTATTGCCAATGGTAAGCCAACTACTCAAATTGAACACGTCATTGATACAGGTAATCATAAACCTATTTCAGTTACCCCTTATAGGTTATCAGCAGCAAGAACCCAAATTCTGAGGCAAGAAGTTAACAAGATGTTAGAATCAGGTGTCATTCAACCTTGCCAATCACCGTGGACAGCACCGGTTGTCATGGTGCCTAAGAAAGATGGAGGGACACGAGTTTGCGTGGATTATAGACAGTTGAACACTATCACTACTCCAGATATGTATCCATTGCCAAGAATTGACGATTTGTTACATGGTGCTCAGCCTACGCCATATATGAGCACCATAGACTTACAATCAGGCTACTGGCAGATACGGGTCCAAGAGCAAGATCAAGAGAAAACATGTTTTGTGACACCGTTCGGAACTTACAAGTTTCTGAGAATGCCGTTTGGATTGCGTAATGCTCCGGCTACTTTCCAGCGACTAATGGACAGATTCCGAAATTCGCTGAGTCACATAAAGATGCTGATATATATTGATGATGTCATCGTCCTGTCAGAAAGTTATAAACAACACTTAAAGGACCTACAAGAGGTTTTTGATCGATTACGAGAATACAATTTAACAATCAACAAAGCTAAATGCAATTTCTGTTGCCCAAAGGTAAAATACCTTGGTCACTACATAACGCCAAAAGGATTAGAAGTAGACCCAGAAAAGGTCACTGCTATCACAGGACAAGCCGAACCAAAAAAACATTAAACATTTGCTATCTTTTCTTCAAATGTGTTCATGGTATCGGAGGTTCATATCGAATTTCGCGAAGAAATCTGAACCACTAACTCGTCTAACACGTAAGAACGCTGAATGGCGTTGGGGAAAGGAACAACAGAGTGCATTTGAATCTCTTAAGAAAGATTTAGTATCAGCCCCAGTACTTCGTCAAGCAGATGAGAATAAGACATTTATAATAAAGACTGATGCAAGTAGCTATGCCATCGGTGCTGTTTTAGTGCAGGGGGAGGGAGAAGATGAACATCCCGTAGAGTACGCAAGTAGACTACTAACTCAAGCAGAGAGGAATTACAGTACCACAGAGAGGGAAGCACTTGCAGTCGTTTGGGCGATTAATAAATTCCGAGGTTATATAGAAGGTACACCTATAACGGTACTAACAGATCATCAAGCACTTAAATGGCTTATGACACTGAAGTCACCGACCGGAAGATTAGCTAGATGGGCATTGCAGTTACAAGCTTACGACATAACTATAAAATACATCACAGGCAAAACAAATATTGTAGCCGATGCATTGTCCCGTCCTACCTGCAGTATAGAAGTCGAAGAGAGCTGTAAAATCTGCAACATTATTATAAACATGCCAAAAAGGAGTGCAAAGGAAATAAGAGCAGCTCAATTAGAAGACGAAACTGTTAAAAAGATAATATTAGCCTTAGAAGACAACACCATCGATGAAAACGGCCAATATTGGAGCAGGAAAGGATATCTTACAGAGAATGGGTTACTATACCGCTATAATCCAGATCGTGACACTGATGATTGTCCATTAGTAGTACCAAAGTCAGAACAAGGTGCAATCATTTCAGCATATCACGACGATCCTATTGCTGGCCATTACGGAGTTGAGAAGACAATTGAAAGAATTTTAAGGAGATACTTTTGGAAAGGAATGAGAAAGCAAATAGAAAACTACATTAAAGAATGCATCACCTGTCAAAGATATAAACCTAGTAATATGAAGCCAACTGGGCTATTGCAAACTACCGCTCTCAATCAGCGTTTTGAAGTAATATCCTTCGATTTGTTTGGACCGTTGCCTAAAAGTGAAAATAATATGTCATGGATATTTATAATAGAGGACTATGCAACCAGATGGGTGGAATTATTTGCATTACAGCAAGCAACAGCAAAAGAATGCGCTAAGATACTTCTCGATGAAATTATTTTACGATATGGAACGCCCCGCCGTTTCATAAGTGATAACGGAAGTCAATTCGTCAGTAATGTGATGCAACAGTTGAGTTACTGTTTGAACATAAAACAAGGTTTTACTCCACTTTATCATCCAGAAACGAACCCAGTCGAAAGGAGAAACAGAGATCTCAAAACTCAACTTGCTATGTTAGTAGGCGACGATCACTCTTCGTGGCCCGAAATGTTATCAAGCATCAGATTTGCTATGAATACAGCCATTTCGTCATCAACTGGGTACAGTCCAGCTTTTCTAACTTTTGGAAGAAATTTGAAAACTCCTGATGATGTTAATCATGACTTAAAAGCAATAATTGAAAAAGAAAATTTTATACCAGAAATAACACCAAAACTTTTACAACTAGCAAACACACTTAAAAGGGCAAGAGAAACACAAGAATTAAAAGAAGAACAAAGAAAACACTACGTAGATAAAAAACGAAATGAATGTCCTAAATATAAACCTGGTGATCATGTAATGGTAGATTCACATGTCCTTAGCAGCTCTTCTAAGGGGTTCAGCGCCAAGTTCGCACCAAGGCGTGATGGACCCTACATAATATTAAGAAGTCATGGACCTAGCTCTTTTAAAATTGCAGACCCCAGTGTTCCTGACCAGTCCCTGGGCCTGTACCACTCGTCAGCGCTCCGCCCGTTCCAGGGCCCTGAGTCAGCACCTCTGCCCAGTCCAGCCGCACCACTCCGAAAACGTGGTCGGCCAAAGAAGGTGGCGCCTCCTCCAGCCACCTCAGCCGCACCACTGCGTAAGCGTGGTCGGCCTAAGAAGGTGGAGCCCCAAGCCACCTCAGTCACACTACGCACCCGTGGTCAGACGAAGTAGATGACACCATCCATACCAGTCCTGGCTTCCTCGTCGGGACGTCTTCGGAGCCAGAGGGGGGGCCTGTAACACGGCAACCTTACCTACTACGCGACGCGCCTATTACGTCATCCTCATCGTGCAGCGAGAACTACTCGTCGGCCAGCCCGCGCCCCCCGCGTGCGTCACCGGCGTCGCGACCCAAATAGTATATAAGGCAGCCTCGCCGCTGCCACCAGCCAGTTCACTTCGACTCTCGCCGCGCTTCCGTAACACGGAACACGATACGATCGAATTGAACGCGTTCACACCACGATAAAACAGTTTGTTTTCGTAACACGGAAGGAACCGGGTTATCGTGTTGTATCATCCCATACTCATAAATCTTTTGCTTTAGGAATAGAACTGCTTAGCTATTGTTATAATTTAGATGCATTCACGCTTTGTTAATATCACGCATAATCATTAATGTTTACATGCATAAATCGAACCTTTGCTTACATTTGCTTTATTACATTAAGTGCCATATGCATAAACCATCCTAGCTTTGATCTTTACTATTATTATCAAGTAGATTTTGCACATATTTATATAGCAATCCTAGTGGTAGTAGTTTAACTAATAAAGGTTGTCTGTTATTATTTGTTATTTAGATGTGTATCTAGCTTTTAGTTATTTTTACTATACAATAAACGCGAGATACAACCATAATATTCGGATCTTGGTCATTTATATCTTTTAAAATAGGTTCCTCCCTTACAATACATATAAAATCAAAATTATTGTTAATATCATGTAGTTATCCATTTTATTATATTGCTCAGTTACACTGAATACATAAAATAAGTTGCACTTAATTATAACAAAAAAAAATTTTGCGGTAAACCAATAAACGATAGAATACACTCCCCAAATTCTTGGAGTATCTAAACTTCTGGGATGGTAGCTGTATTGGCAATCCCGCAATGATTTTCACGGTTTCTGGCCAGTTTAAGGTATCCCTTTTCACCCCATGCGTTACCCCATGAGTTCTTGATCAGCCAGTAGTCGCCTTCTTTGTTGTCTGATCCATAACCAACCACCAGAACCTGAAGAAATAGGAAAGTCCTTTGAGATAAAGATGCTTCACTAGTTTACCTCCGACCACGTTTAGGGGGTAAAAAAAAAGTAAAATTTAAGTATTTCGAAAAATTGAAGTACATCTGACGATCCCCTAGGGATCCCAGGTGTGAGGGTATTTTTTTTTATAATTTTAATCCCTTTTAATTTGCATACAATATACCTACACTCTTGTGCCGCTGGGGGGTGTCGACAGAGGGCGCATATTGATTCAGATAACTCACTTTTTACCATTATTATATTTGATAGTACGTCTAAAAATGGTCAGTTAAAAATACTTATTTATGAAGCCAAACTGGTAAAGGACAATTTTTATTTTAATGCTACTACTTTATGGTCACATATAATACTATTGTTAATTAAAATAGAAAAAAAATGCAATTTTAAATCACTACTTTAAATATTTTCAAAATCCTCTTTCGAATAGAATTTTAGGAAAATAAAATGAGTTAAAGTGTTGGATAAGTATGTTAAATAGAGGACTTTTAAATGTTGTCATTGAAAACATTGGTCGATAAATAATGTTAGGCACTAATGATTATGCATGAATCCCAGGTTAAGAAACATAAAATGTTAGGATTTTAGTCACTGACCATTTTATTAAATGTTAGGATTTTCGTCGCTGACCATTTTATTGGCTAAGATTATAGGTTTACTCACTGCGTGATTAGCTTCGTTTGCGGTACATGTATTGTCATAGTATACGCCTCCTTTGTAAAAGTCTAAGTTTTTGGTGGCATCTATAGTCGTTGCCACAGGTCCCAACAAAGCCACTATCCTCAACAAAGCTTCCTCAGATTGAGGAACTTTTATATAATTAGACACAGATGCAGCATTAAAGCTCGGATTATATCTGTCGAAAAAAAAGGTGTTGATTGAGAAAATCTTCTTTATTAACCAACTTCAAAAAAACTAGGAGTTTCTCAATTCGTCGCGTATGTTTTTGTTGGTATGTTAACCCATATCTCCATGAAATCTGTACCTGACTGATCTCTAAACTTATTTAAATTGCTTTAGTTAGGTATACCTCAAGGTTGGTCCCATAATATACCTAAGGTTTGTGGAAGTTTGATGAAACACCCATGGGTGGAGAACAGGACTCCTCAACGGACCACATTGAATCACTGGCTATCAGTGTAATAGGCTTAGTACCAGTAGGTAAGGGATGCTGTGTATACTAAATATAAACTAATTCTATAAAACGTCCACCAATAAAAATGAAAAAAAAATACAAACCGACTTCAAGGCAATAACACTAAAAAGACAACAATAATAAAGATAATTTGACTTAAATATATTAATTCGGGGATAGTTCACAGTATTTCTTAGAAGTCGGTGCCAAGCACAGTCAATGCACAGTCAATACAATATAAAAAACCGTAGTATAAAAAAATCTAACACGTACCTGCAAATACCCTCACTTTTTTGGTATGGATAACTACTTTCAGTATTAATGCCTCCATTTTTCTTTATATACTGGAACGCCTGAATCGCAGAGCCGCCTTTGCAGCCTTTGTTACCAAAAGAACTTGAGCAATCGATGAGGTTCTGCTCTGACAAGGATACGAGGCGACTGGTTTTAAGCGCATTTTGTCCTTCTAGTGCTCCTGTCTACAGTTAAAAAGATAAAAGTTATCAAAATCTATTATCTGACTACGAAAAAAAAAGCTCATGAAATTGACAGCATGAACTTCCTCATGGCAAGACAAGACCTTTCTTTTGATGCCAATTAAATCTCGTTTTTCCAAGAAAACTTATAAAATCCGCATGAAATATGATAATGATGTCATAATATATCAGGACGTCTTCAAATACTCCTAGTTTGCTAGAATTCGACCCACATCCTGCTAAAGTTTTTATGGATGGATGTATGGATGGATGTTTGTTCCTCTTTCACGCAAAAACTACTCAACGGATTTTGATGAAACTTTACAGTTACATAGTTAAAACCGCGGGTAAAAACACGGGTAAAACCGCGGGGCACTGCTAGTATACTCTAAAATCATAACCCTCCTTCAGGCTCGACGTACCTACTCAAGTTAGGTTTATGGTAATTCTGATTAATAATTTGTTGTGGTACTTACAGCAGCAAATGCCCAGGATGAACCACAATCTCCTTGGTTTTTAACGTTGGTCACAATCCCTTTCTCCCTCCAGTCAACCGTTGTTGGATAAGAGAAATTTCCTAGTTCAGGAGCGATGTAGGTAGTAGCGTCTTTGACGAAATGTAGGTCTCGACAAAATCAAAATTATTGAGTTATACTGTTCCTTAAATAAAAAAAATATATATAATCTCACGCCTTTTTTATCCCCGAGGGGGTAGGCAAAGGTATTCCATTACTGCATATACCCACATTTCACGAGATATATTGGACCCCTAAACGTGATAGGTAGTGAGCCCATCGCCGGACCGGGTCTGTTTACACATGTCTTAAAACTTACGTACATATTTATCACTAGCTCGACGGTGAAGAAAAACATCGTGAGGAAACCCGCAGGTCTCAGAATTAATTCTGAGACATGTGTAAACAGACCCGGTCCGGCGATACTGTTCCTTCTTGCTCATAAATTCATATTATTACAATTTTCGAACCAACAAACAAATTAGAATATTGTTCATTGCAAATTGTTCACATAAGGTACTTAGTAACTAAGTAACAACTCTTTATTGTACACCAATAAAAATATGCAACAAGTGACACAATAATAAAAAAGTATAATGGGCGGTCTTATTGCTTCAAGCGATTTCTTCCAGACAACCTTAGGATGAATATAACTGAGATAAACAGATAAAGGTAGGTGGTGCACTAAAGTTAGCAATGGATTAAGGTACTTATATATACACAAACCGTTTTCTATAGATATAAAAAATACAAAGTACATAGATAATATATAAAGTAAATATAGATACCAAAGCCATATTTTAGTTTCATATTCATGAAGAAGATGCCTGTTCAATTTCAACAATGCCATTGGCAAAGAGATTAAAATATAATAGGGCATAGAGGGGACAAAGCGAGGAAAATTTAAGAATTGAAGCCAAAAGTTATTCCAAGTGGGATAAGTCTAGTACAATTTCGACCGAATGACAGCTCGCGTTCATAATAACTGACATGACGCTTGAGCTTCAATCATACGCTTGAGCTTCAATCATATGTCCTATTATATTTTAATCTCTTTGGCCATTGATTATTGGTATTAAAAAATATATATAGTTCAATACTTACTGAGTTGCGTTGTAATTAGTCATAACCTTCGTTAACTCATGAGGTAACATGTCACCGAATTTGTTCATTTCCATGTAATACGATACCACACCCTTCTCGTATCGTTCATTGTGCTCAGCTATCTTAAAACGATTCTGGGCGAAGATCTTCAATCGCATTGTTTCTTCAGATTCATTGTCATAATCTTTATTATAAGTAACCTAAAAACAGATAATTTTAGTTGGAACTGTTTGAGCTCTTTTTTCTACTTATTTGTTGAGGATTGATAAAATATAGAGTATCATTGTTTTAAATTACCTTAAAATTTTCCCAGTCAGCTTTAAACAAATCCGTATTTAGGTAATTGTTCCGTAAAACTATCTAAATGTGATAGTCTAGTATAGAGCCCTTTGGCACTCACTGCTACCACGAAAAGAGCAAGAAAGACGATCTTCATGATGCTATCTGAAAAAAAAAAACCAATAGAATAGATATAATTTTCATCAGGAGCAATGACCCCCGTAGGAAGTGAGTTCGCCTCTCAATCGCACAGGTAGGATTTGACCCCTGTTGGGGTCATTATTACATCAAAGAGTTTTTCAAAAAATAAAAAAAAGTTGCTGGTTCCAAATGCAGTACCCCGAGAAGAACCAGCAAGAAACTCAAGGGCAGCAATTTTTTTTTTGACACTGACCTTACGAACCAGTCGCAGTTTAGATGTAGCAATGATAAATCACTGACTGGGGCTGCATTTATATTGACGAATTCTAAACCACAAGCTTATAAAAATAGCCACAAATTTATTTTCAATGTTTTTCCTTATAATTATAAGAATCATATCATATTGTTGTCCTTATAACACACCTTATATTAGCTTCACTTGTAACTATGTAAACTAATCTTGCAAGTCGAAATTAACCTACTTCTATTAATTATACCCTTATAGACTTAAAAGTTTGCAACAACATGTAGTTTAAAAGACAATGCAATAATTTGGTATCATCGAGATAAGCTAATGATGGAGCCAGGAGCGACTTATGGAAGCCCTTAAAGAGCAGTGATAGCCCGAACGGTTAAAGAGCCGGCCGAAAATCAGTGAGGCTCGGGTTCGAATCCTGGCATGTACCAATGAGTTTTTCAAAAAACTTACGTACATATTTATCACTAGCTCGACGGTGAAGGAAAACATCGTGAGGAAACCCGCCGGTCTCTGAAGACTGTCTGATGATAGAGCCAGGAGATTAATAATTCAATTCCTCAATTGCTACTAGTAAGCCGAAAAGTGACGAAGATCTGATGATGGAGCCAGGAGGTGGATCTTGGAAACCCTAAGTTGGGCGTTAACTATTCAAATAAAGCAAACCCACAAGCCTTTAAGGGTCGAGTGAACAGTCATCTTCTGGGCAAGCTCGTCCCATCGTAGGCCCCGTCTTTGCTCTCGGGTAGTCTAGGGTCAAGACTAAGCCCATCATTAATAAAAACAAAAAAAGCTGTAGGTTCATGCAGTACCTAGTCATGCAGACCCTGCTACCCATAGCCGCTGACAAAGCGTCTGCGCTGGCTTCCGAACAGCTGAGTCACCGCATTCTTTATATTATTATAAGCCGCCTCCTGCGCGAGGCCTAGCGTTAAGTTGGTTTAATAAATAAAGTGAGTCTCTACCGAGCTTTGAAAGAGCAACATCTCTTATAATTCTTTTTAAAAAGCCCTCTCCCGAGTGCCCCGACAAATCTACCTACTGTAATTATTACCTCTGACTTTTGCTTCTAGACAAACTTACGTAGCTCTAAGTCGAATAAAATCATTAAATAAACTCAGACCGAATGATGACTATTGAGAATCTAACGTTAAATATATCTTGCAACTATGAAACCAATTACTTACATACAGCTTTTATTAAAAAAAAAAATTCAATACCATTGCTTGTAAAGTGATCTCTATTACATCGCTCTTAGGGCCATAACCTGAATTATAACACGCACATGTCTAAAACCATTAAGAACGCAAATACATTTTTTGCGCTAGCGCATATACATTGAGCGATAAATTTTACGGAAAATTAAGAATAGCTGAAATCGATTAAGTAGTCAGATACTGAACAAACTAATTTCAGGAATTGCACTTATTCTGTTACATATTGTATATGTGGGATCGGCAAATGAGAATAAAGTGGTTTTACATCAATTTTTTTAATGATTTTGACAACTTCCGTATCTTCACAATCGTATCTTTCTTCAACTACCTCATCTTGTCATTTTGACAAATCACTTTGGCTATTTTAAATTACAAAAACCTTACTAAATATAACAAACTGGACAAAATATGCGAAATTGAAACTTAAATCTAGATTTTCCCACATAACTATATTTGTCAAATTAGTGCAGTTAAATAAATTTTAAAGCCGGATGTGGCGATGACTTTGCCTTAAAAATAATCCGAATGCAATAGGGAGCATAACCGGATGTTTGTCAGACTTCAACAGGATAGTAGCAGTAATTTCCTCAAAAAATATAAGATCCAGTTTACGGGTCTGTGATACTTCGTAATGATACTAATGTAGAAAAACGGAATTAAAAGTCATATTTCACAAAATAGCACACCCATTTATTTACTTTTTAATTAATATTTACATAAAAACTGCTTACTCACCACTTATTACTTCTCACAACAACACTTAAAGACTGTTATCGCTTCTCACGACAAAATACCTCGACTTAAACTGTTACACACTATTTTATAAACTTTCGATGCTACCCCTTCTTTTCCCCACTCAAACCAAAGATGGCAGCCAATCAGAAGTGCTGATTTAGACAACCAATAGAAACAAAGTATTCAATTTAAGCACTATGTCCAACTAAATGTATATGCTTACTAAGAATAAGCCGCCATCTATTGGTGGTTAACAATAACAATATTTTATAATGATACAATTTCTAACACTAATTAAAATTAATTAGAAATCACAATGAATAGGTACCGACCATAATTTGATAAATTAGTGCAAAACTCAGCAAAAAAACCCACGGAATATAGAAACATTATAAACAAGGACATTCATGACAAATTTGAAAATATTTAATTAAAAACATCAACAAAGATTCATGACTTCATGACCAGTGGTCGCAGACCTATTCAATAATTAGGTAGGTATGTACTTAGAATTACTTAAGGCTTGGGTGAGGAAGCGCGAGCGCATCACTCAGGTGCACCCATATACCGAGAGATATTTTATTTTAGGCACACAAAACAGACTCTAATCACATTATTTTTTATTAGCCTATATTATATTGTCCTACTGCTGAGCAAAGGCCACTTCTTCCTCCCTCCACTTATACCTATCTTGTAACTTGTCCTGCCATGTCTCTTTCTCTCCTGTCAATCACATTACGGACAAGAAAAAAATACAAAAAAGATTTGACTAGTTTACAGCCCAAAACTTTGTGTAACTACTTTATGATAGAAAGGTATGCGCGATTATAAATCAATTAGCTTGAGAATTCAGCTTAGTAATAGTAAAATTACCGGCACTATTGATAAAAATATGCTCAGAAGAATTTAGTCCATTACTAACTAAACTTGTACCTAGGTAAATAAATAAAAATAAAAAACTTATTGATTAAAGGCTACATTTTACATAAAACACTTATGTAGTACACATATACACTAGCTTAAACCCGCGGCTTCGCTCGCGCACGTTTCTTTTAGCTATTTTTAATGTGTTAAATTTTTCCCAAAAATGAATCAGCGTAGCTGAATTTAGTGCTTTCTATGGAAATCATGCTATTATTAATCGATATTTAAGAAACTTGGTTAGACACAACTAAAGTTCGATTGCATCATAATTTTTTTATATAAATATACTAATTGGGGTGTATAAGGAATTGCGCTTTTCTGTTACGCTTTGTATACCTATACAGGCAAGGGTAGCCGGCAATTGGAAGTGGCCTTAGCATGAGCTGAGCTACGGTCGCCTAGCGCTGGTTTTCAGATTACTCCTCTATATTTTTGTCTGGTTGACGCTCACAGCGGGCAGGGTACATAATAAGTAAATAGGTGTTGACAAAGGCATGGGCTCACGCAGTGGTGGTGGTAGGTCGATTCATATCTTGTTTGCCGCGAATTTGAAACCACCCCTATAAAGTACAGTCTTGAGAGGAGGTAAGAAATATGTTTAAGAACTTTCTAGTGCATTATTACGAAACGGGGCTTAATTAAAACATGGCGTCGCTTTTTAACCTTCTGTCATGAAAGTGACAGCATCTGTTTTAGATACATTGAACTTTAAACCCACAGACCTAAACCCTATTTTGTAATATTTGCTCAAAGACGTTTGAAGAAAAAAAGGGAAATATTTCGTCGAAACTAAAAATTGTAGAATTTGTAAAGTGTGTAGGTTCTAAAATAAAAACTACGCGTAGCGTCATCTATGACACAAGCGTCATACTCAAGTAAAAGCGGACTACCCAGTGAACATAAACCGAACCGATTTACAGGTGCTGTGGACTAGATACGCGTAGTTTAGTAAGAAAGTCATAGATGGAGGAGGTGTATTTAAAAATTTAATACATCAGTGCTTTTTAACGTGTATGGTGACCCTAAACAAAGCCTGTGGATCGTGATCCATCATTTAACTTTTCCGTGGAGGCGTTTGGAAATATAATATCTCTGTTAAAGGTGCTTAGGTATTATGTAATTATAGCCGATACGTAATTATAAAAAAAACGTGTAGGATTCTAGCCGTTATTTTATGAATCTTATGTGTAGGATTCTAGTCGTTATTTTATGAATCTTATGTCTCTCGGTCTTTAAATTACGCTAATTGCGCATATTTATACTGCGTCTACAAGGGAAAATGGGTTGTAGGAAATAATAGAGGTACTTACTTGATATAACACCAGTATATTCCAACAATACACACTTTTCAACAATATTCACAATTGGAAGAGTTGTTGTCGGGTTGATAGCGTAGACTGGACTGGCGGGCTTGCTCGAAAAATTACTCACACCCACTTGTCATGAAGTTAGCAACAATACGTCACGATCATCCCTCCTCCAGTCCGGTCGATACTTCAACTCGACAAATACTTTTATTATTATTATATTATTTTATATGACTTATATATTATTATATATGTATATACTAACACATAAAGTAATTAAATAACAGAATATTGATGACAGTCGGCCATCTGAATCTATAAGTACGACCTCGTACGGTCTTGTAACAATTTACAATGATAAATAACTTAAAAATTAAATAGTAACAATCTGATCAAAGACAAACACTAGAAGTTCAGTGGCAATACACAAACACTTTTATTTTTACCTGCTTAAAGTTACTTTAAAGACTTATCTAGGACCAGGGGTGTCCCAACTGAGAAATGTTCTGGACCAGGGTTGTCCAAAAATGGACCAGGGATGTCCATAAGTAGACCAGGGTTGTCTATAAGTGGACCAGGGATGTCCTTAAGTAGACCAGGGTTGTCTATAAGTGGACCAGGGATGTCCACTATTAACACTTGCCCAGGACCAGGGTTGTCCAGGAAAACTTATTAAAATTAGTGCCTTCCACCAATATAATTATGTACACGGTTTTATATACATTTTATAATAAAATCTACTCGTGAGTACAAAAAAAAAATCAATTAAAAACTAATCAACAAAACTATGTTGTGAAATATTCTTGCCATACATAATTATTATATTTTATAATCATATACGAGTAGGTGTAGGTCATTGTCACTTTTACATTGAATTATAATAAGTGGTAATATCATAATATATATATAAGTTAATTTCCAAATTCCTATATATTGATTTTAATATTAAGTCTTACGTGGAACTATGGCCTGCTCAGCGTTAGGTGGAAAATTAGGACTCCCCTGAGTCCTCCTCACTACTCTCTGCAGTAGACATTCCTGCGTCATTTTCGTGAGGTCTATTAAAGTTTAACCACGGTTTTATTTTGTCTACAGCTACAATGGTAGAGAGCTTCCTACCACATTTTTTTGTAAGAGGAGTGTCTACTATATGGAAACGATCATTTTCCAATACCGCAGTGATCCTGTAAGGGCCTTGATATTTGGGTATGAGCTTCTTACTCTGACCAGTAGCAGCTATCTGGCGCTCTACTCTTACTAAGTCCCCTACCTGAAATTTTGTTGGCGGACACCGATGCTTATCAAATGTTTCCTTTTGTTTTTGTTGAGTACAATCAATATGATCTTTAATTTCTTGTCTGATCACATTCCTATTAGAGTCTGACACATTATCAATGTTAATGTCGTCAGCTAGCTCAGACAGTATCCTACTTTCACTTGTACCTACTGTTCTTGTACCAAAGAGAGCTTCAGAAGGTGTGCGGTTAATACCTTTGTTAAAGGTATTATTCATTCCCCACTGGACATCGGGCAGGTGGTCGTCCCATTTAGTGTCCGAGGTCCCAATTGACTTAGCTGTTAAAGCATCGACTATGACTTTATTGTAGCGTTCCACCTGCCCGTTGGCTCTAGGTGTGGCGACCGCATTAAGTATATGTTTAATGCCCTTGTCCTGCATAAATTTTTTAAAGGAAATACTAGTAAATGAGGTGCCACGATCGGAAATTAACCGCCGCGGGACGCTAAATATGCCAAAATATTCCTTGAGGGCCCTTATCGATGTAAATGATTTTGTGTTCCTCACGGCTTTCAGGTAGATGTATTTGGTGAACGCATCTATGAGTACTATAATATGCATGTTACCCCTACTACTGCGCACAAAAGGGCCAACATGATCTACATGTAATGTATCAAAAGGATTATCCACCTTTTCAATGGGATGTAGAAACCCTGGTTTCTTTCCGCCTGCAGACTTCGAATACGCGCATTCCAAGCACGAAGTGACGTACTTCTTGATAAAAGTCCGCATTTTGGGGAACCAGTATGATGCTTTAACCTTTTCAAGAGTCTTATCGACAGAAAAGTGGCCGATATCATCGTGGTTCTGTTTAATCACCTGCCAACGAACCCCTTTAGGCACTACCCATCGATCACCTTCAGCTGTAACTCTAAACAATTTGTCACCCTTCACTTTATAATTGCTTTTTATGTCTATAACATCGCCAAGGTTTGGGTCCTTCAGAATTGACACAATTCTTTGAATTTCCGAATCAGCATTTTGTACTGTTACCAGCCAATTGTCTTCAGTTACACTTCTAATATCGTGCACCTCCCGAGAACTATTGGAAATAGGGTTCCGACTAAGTGCATCGACGTGGGCCATAGAGGTCCCTGCTCTATACTCGATGTCGAAATTATACTCTTGCATGAGCTCCCACCAGCGAGCTACTCGCGGCAGCATGTCTCTCTTCTGAAAGGTTGCACGCAACGAGTTGCAGTCTGTAAGTATTTTAAATTTCATGCCTATAAGATATACTCGAAATTTCTGTAGAGCAGATACAACCGCGAGCGTCTCCAAATCATAAGAAGAGTAATTTTGCTCCTCGGGAGTAGTCTGCCTACTAAAGTAAGCAACAGGCCGAAGCAGACCACATTCATTGCGTTGAAGCAAAATACCTGCCAGACCTATCTTACATGCATCTGTATGGAGTTCTGTGTCAGCTTGCGGGTCATATAGCGCTAATGTTGATTTGTCAGTCAATTTCTTTTGTAGTGTTCTGAATGCCTCCTCTTGCTCTGCTCCCCATACCCAAGCTACATCTTTCTTTAAAAGGTGAGTCAAGGGTTTGGCTATTATAGAAAACCCAGGCACAAAACGCCGGAAGAAACTGGCGAGCCCTAAAAATTGACGTACATTATGTTGGCTTTGAGGTACAGGAAACATCTCAACGGCTTCTATTTTCTTGGAACCTGGCCGAATACCCTCCCTTGAAACCTCAAAACCAAGATAATCTACGTTGTGTCCGAAAAATAAACATTTTGAAATTTTTAGTGTCAATCCAGCATTTGAGAACATCTTCAACACATTCTCTAACCTTGTTAAGCCCTCTGAAAAGTCTTTTGCCGGAATTATAACATCATCTAAGTAAGCCAGTGCCTCTCTATGACGAGCTGAACCTAGCACTTGGTTTATGATGCGTTGAAAAGTCGCCGGGGCATTTGCAAGTCCGAACGGCATCCGAGTAAACTCGAAATTACCGTCAGGCGTCACAAATGCAGTCTTGTATTTGTCATCTTCACGAATCGGGATCTGGTAATAACCAGATGCTAGGTCGAGGGTAGTATAAAATTTATGACCAGCCAATACATCTAATTGATCATCTATCAGAGGCATGGGATAGTTCTCTTTGACTGTCTTTTTATTTAGAGCTCGGTAGTCGATGCACATTCTATAGTCTCCGGTCTTTTTTCGCACCAGAACGATAGGGCTGGCGTAAGGTGACGTCGAAGGCCGAATGATTCCATTTTCTAATAACTCAGAGACCATATTTCGCACTATTTCCTTTTCCCTGATAGACAGTCTGTATGGCCTATAGACTACCGGTTGATCATCATTCAGTGCTATTGACATTTCACCTACGGATGTAGTACCTAACTCAGACAGATCAGAAGCAAAACATTGTCTGTACCTATTTAAGAGCAACAGAAGCTGTTCCTTCTCTTCCGATGAAACGCCATCACCCACTTTAACATCAGTGATATCTATAGGTAAAAATGATCTGTCTTCAAACGTAGTGATTTGCATGACTTGAGTAACTGGCGTCCTATCTTCCCTTGCCACACGCCCACGGGCAGCTAAATAACCCTTCTTTAGGATGATATTTCTACCACGGGGTACATTAACTACTATTATACCAAATCCACCCTCTCCTATGCTAAATAAACCCGAGGCAACTGAAAACCTTACATCAGATATAAGCCGAAGGCCACCTTCGACATGTACCTCACCAGCCATGATAGGGTCAGCTTTCACTTCCACAGCCCATGTTCCTTCACATAATGTAACGTCGTTATTACAAAACAACTTAACTTTATTTTCATTGTATGTCAAATCGTTATTTGCTTGCAGCATGTGTAATTTTTCACTGGTTTTGTACACTACTACGTGTGGTTGTTCCGTGAAAGTCTGTCCTATCATAACGGGTACCTGCATGACTTCATCTGGGACAATAAATAAATCTATATCCGCTCCTACTTCGTCAATAAGAACATGAACGCGGCGCTTGCCTAATACCTCTACTCTAGAATTACCAAACCCCTTAAGAATAGGGAGTTCTTTGGTATCAAATTTACTGGCAATGGTTTTGAAGTCCGATGCTCTAATCATGCAACATTCGCTGCCAAAATCGATAAAAGCATCAAATGGGATATGATCTATTTCTACAGTCTTAAAGTACTTTTCCCCTGATTTCTCACTTGTGATTGACATAACAGTTTTCTCAGTAGTCACTGGTACCTTTGAAAAGCACTGCTCTGCGTCGTGGCCCATCTTTTGACACTTACCACACCTTTTTATTGGCAAAGGGCATTGAGGAGCAGTGTGACCTTCTTGACGGCAATTAAAACAACGAGGCCCTTTTGACCCTTGTTTCGTCGGTACGTCTTGAGTCCTACCTATAGGTTGACCCTTAACTAACCTTCGGTCGGTTTGAGGTCTACTATTCCTAGCATTTCTTAGGTAGGCCAACAACCTGTCCGGATCATCGTACTGTACCGCTTCCGCGCCTAACCTAACCGAGCGGTCATCGATCCCATGTAATATACACTCAACAGCCCTTCTGCCCGTTATGCCGCAACTATTTACTAACGCGAGTTTGTCGTAGTAATACGTTTCTAGAGAGTCCCCAAACCGTGCCCTTTTAGCCAGCATGTCACTGAGCATCTGGCCATAGTTCTCTTCTGATGGAAAAGCTGCTAATAACTTCGTCTGCCATACTTCCCATGAGAAAAGAACAGACGAAAGACCCTCATACCAACGCTGTGAAACTCCTCGTAATTTAGGTAAAGCATAATGTATTATTTGTTTTTAGGTCCACCCGTAAATTAAAGCACACTCGTTTACCTTATGGAGCCACATGGTCATCGTTTGTTCTTTTCTCGCTGGGTCAAACTCCGGTACAGTATTATGCATGCTACCTAATTTGTCTAGAGAATGGTTACTTCCTATAGATTTTAAGGCTTCCAACAGTTGTGCTACACTATTATTAGAAGACTCACCAATATCTTTGGTACAACTCACTCGGCTGCGTGGCTGGGTACTCGCTTGTTGAGAAGCGCGATGGCTCGACCTGCTGCGCCCTCTGTCGCTCACCCGGCTGCAATCCCGGTTACACGCCCGGCTATGCTCCCGGTCCCTCGCCCGGCTGCACTCCCGGTCCCTCGCCCGGCTGCGCTCCTGGTCACTCGCCCGGCTGCGCTCCCGGTCACTCGCCCGGCTGCGCTCCTAGTCACTCGCCCGGCGGCGCCCCGAGTCACTCGCCCGGCTGCGCTCCCGGTCACTCGCCCGGCTGCGCTCCCGGTCACTCGCCCGGCTGCGCTCCCGGTCACTCGCCCGGCTGCGCTCCTGGTCACTCACCCGGCTGCGCTCCTGGTCACTCGCCCGGCTGCGCTCCTGGTCACTCGCCCGGCTGCGCTCCCGGTTTTGCGACCGGCTACGTGTACGGTCGCGCGCCCTATTTCGCAGCCGATGTCGACTGGTACTGCGCGACAGTCGGTCGGCTTGCCTGCGAGACCTGTAGGTCACGCGGCTGCGCGAACGGCGGTCTGCTCTAGGGCTCCGTAGCTGCTTTTGCCTGCTGCGTGAGCAGCGCTCTACACAATTGGTAGATCTCTCCTCGGGGACTTGCAGACTGCGTCGCTGAGACCGACTGCGAGTAACACGGCGTGACCGTACTCGTGATGTTGTACGCCTCTCTTGACTGCGTGACCGACGTTCCATTTCCGTAGGATGCGTCGGTGAATATGGTCTAGTACCGTCACAGTTATCCACTGCACAATAAAAAAAATTATTCTCGCGGTATACTGTTCTTTTTAAATTAAATTTACTAGAGCTTGTCATAAAAACCAAAGCTAAAATTAGTCACTCATTAAGCGAAAACAATATCTTGGTTCAAAAAAAGAAAGATATACACGTAGATAACACATTCATAAGATTCATTTTAAATGATTTCCTCTCTACTAATGTGGGCAAAATAAAATAAAGCTACAAAATAAAATTAAAAAAACTCATCCCACTTCTGAAATGTAGGATTCTAGCCGTTATTTTATGAATCTTATGTGTAGGATTCTAGTCGTTATTTTATGAATCTTATGTCTCTCGGTCTTTAAATTACGCTAATTGCGCATATTTATACTGCGTCTACAAGGGAAAATGGGTTGTAGGAAATAATAGAGGTACTTACTTGATATAACACCAGTATATTCCAACAATACACACTTTTCAACAATATTCACAATTGGAAGAGTTGTTGTCGGGTTGATAGCGTAGACTGGACTGGCGGGCTTGCTCTAAAAATTACTCACACCCACTTGTCATGAAGTTAGCAACAATACGTCACGATCATCCCTCCTCCAGTCCGGTCGATACTTCAACTCGACAAATACTTTTATTATTATTATATTATTTTATATGACTTATATATTATTATATATGTATATACTAACACATAAAGTAATTAAATAACAGAATATTGATGACAAACGTATAACTAATAGGTATTTGTAAAAAAATACCTACACTATATTTAATACAGACTATATAGTGGAGGGTCGGTTGCGTCATGAAAAAGGTTAAAAAATACTGTGTTAGAGAACTGAGTAAGTATAAAGAAGTTTCTCAAACATGCTTGGAAATTTGAGTATTATTTTGACAACCTTCTTAGAGATAAAGCGAAATTGATGTACTGGCCAAATCATGGCCGTAGCGTAGTATATGTATAAATGCATGCCAAATACATGCGAGCAGCACACGGAAAAACTTGTAGTTCAGAAACTTCCAATCCATATCTGTCGTGTTTTAGCGGTCAAAAATAAATTACATAGTAAACTCATATATGTCGTGTTATTTAAAAATGGAACGATCTTTTACTCCGAAACGTGAAAACCAAGGAGGTAACTTATCAGAGGTTTTATTTAAATTTCGAACTGGCTTGCAACTGGCTTCGCCTCGGCCCACATTTACACGTTCGTCTATACAAAACCAGCCTAAGTACATTAAATATACAAAACCTACTAAACAAAGCAGTGATAGCCCGGACGGTTAAAGAGCCGGCCGAAAATCAATAAGGCTCGGGTTCGAATCCTGGCATGTACCAATGAGTTTTTCAAAAACTTAAGTACATATTTATCACTAGCTCGACGGTGAAGGAAAACATCGTGAGGAAACCCGCAGGTCTCAGAATTAATTCTGAGATATGTGTAAACAGACCCGGTCCGGCGATGGGCTCACCACCTATCACGTTTAGGGGTCCAATATATCTCGTGAAATGTGGGTATATCCAGTAATGGAATACCTCTACCTACCCCCTCGGGGATAAATAAGGCGTGAGATTATATTATTATTATCTACTAAACAAAACCGATACTTAGGTACCTCTTTCTATATAAGAGTACAACGCAGGTACCTTCGTAGCACAGGATTATATACTTATAGGAATAGTAGTATTACCTATAATTGTTTGGACCCAATATAATTGATGACCTACCACAAGGAACACAACTTATAACAAACGGAACCCTCGTGACTTGTGCCGAAGACTAATTAATAATACAATGTGTAACATAGTTCCGGACGGAACCTATTGTGCCTTTGAAGTTAGGGTCGGATCAATAGCCATTTTCTTGTGGTAATACATAAATGAACACGTACGTGAATATCTAACAAAGTGGTATGTTAATTCATTGTATTTATTTGTTACTGACAGTGTTTCGCGGTTTCACCCGCTTTGTTCCCATTCCCGGAGGAATGCGAGGATAAAATACAGCCTATGTTACTCGCTGATAATATAGCTTTGTATTGGTGAAATAATTTTTTAAATCGGTTGAGTGGTTTAGGCGTTAAAGCGTAACAAACAAACTCACTTTCGCATTTATATTATAACTAGCGACCCGCCCCGGCTTCGCACGGGTGCAATGCTGATACTAAAACCTTAGTCTTGAATCACTCCATCTATTGAAAAAACCTTAAATTCGTGGGATAGTTTTAAATATCTAATTAAGCATACATAGGGACAGACAGATAGCGGGAAGCGACTTTGTTTTATAGTAAAGTTATGATTCTCGTATATTACTAGCAGCGTCCCGCGGATTCACCCACGTAGTTCCCGTTCCCGCGAGAATCCGCAAGATCCTCTCTTAGCGGTTGTCTACATCGTATAACGATGATTAATTAAAGTAGTTTTAAGGATGTGGAGGGTGTAATAATTCAGACTCCACCGCTGCTATACCTCTCTGGCATCCATGAGAAAATATGCTCATCTATATCTCTATATCTATACCCACCCACTTATAATATTATAAAGATGAAAGATTTGTATTTTTGTATGTTTGTTACAAATAAACTCAAAAACTAATGGACCGATTTTAAAAATTATTTCTCCAATGGACAGCTCTACATTATCAGCGAGTAACATAGGCTAGGAAGGGATCCCAACCATATACCTAAACAGGCAATGGATTGGAAACCTCAAGGAAAGCGAAAGCGGGGCCGTCCCAAACAAACCTGGCGGCGCACTGTGCTAGATGAAGCGAAGAAGATCGGCAAGACTTGGAGTGAAATCAAGCGCGAAGCTCAAGACCGAACGGGATGGCGAGTCACTGTTGATGCCCTCTGCCCCATCTAGGGGACTTAGGATCATAAAGAACATAGGCTATATTCTATTCCCGTATTCCCACGGAAACGGGAACTACGCGGGTGAAACCGCCCTGAACCGCTAGTGACTAATAACCGCACACCAAACGACTTTGACGTCTTAAAGGGCCTTAATTACACGCCGGAATATGCCAGGAGAATATTATTATAAGATTATTGCAGTAGGTACATTATGTTGGCTTCTCAGATGATATTTACTTACCGAGCACAAACTAATTGCTATGAAGTTTGTAGAGGACCTTCTGTTGTACCTATGAAGAGGTTTTGTAAGATCCTTTCGTTTTCACACACATACCGTATCGCCCCTTATTGCCTCAGGCTGTGGCTCTAAAAAAACAGGACAAGTGCTATTAGGACTCTCCCACCGAGGGTTCCGTACAAATTTGTAGGTACATATTATACGTGTAGTGATAGCCCGGACGGTTAAAGAGCCGGCCGAAAATCAGTGAGGCTCGGGTTCGAATCCTGGCATGTACCAATGAGTTTTTCAAAAACTTACGTACATATTTATCACTAGCTCGACGGTGAAGGAAAACATCGTGAGGAAACCCGCAGGTCTCAGAATTAATTCTAATACATTTGTGTAAATAGACCCGGTCCGGCGATGGGCTCACCACCTATCACGTTTAGGGGTCCAATATATCTTGTGAAATGTGGGTATATCTAGTAATGGAATACCTCTGCCTACCCCCTCGGGGATAAAAAAAGCGTGAGATTATATTATATTATGATTATTATATATATTAGGTATACGTTGATGATTAACTTGACGAGCTTGTATGAACCGATTGATGGATGTGGATGAGGCACGTGAGGTATGCCAGGATCGTAGCAGGTGGCGGGCTGTTGTCTCTGCCTGCCCCTTCGGGAAAAAGGCGTGAGCATATGTATGTATGTATGATGATTAACTACGTAGGTACTTCATAGTAAATAACTTAAAAATAAAGAATACCACCGTTCTTATGATTTAATTTAATTACAGATATTAAGGCTGAAGGTACTGTACTACAAGTAAATACGATATTACTTGCCAAATTACAAAGTGGTAGGTCAACGTACTCTATAAATTTTTATTCTCTTGAGAGTGCCAAATTTTAAGTTTTTTGCTGCATTAACGGCCGTATTTTTTTTTAATTTAGAAATTTTAATTTTTTCTTAGCTTCAGAGTAAATAGGTTTAATTTGAATTTGATATTTTGACGCATTTCCGAAATAAAGGGTCTTGACAGACAGACAGACAACAAAGTGATCCTATAATGGTTCCGTTTTTTCGTTTTGAGGACGAACCCTAAAAACGTTATTATGTTTACTGATGTAGCCACCTCATTGGTGGGATGGTGCTACAGAAAGATAAAATTACAACTGTCGCTTTTTACGAATTTCCCAATTAAAGTTCCAAGTTTATAGGGACTTAACTAAATAGTGCCGAAACAAGTTTATTACGTCATAAACAACTGTGTTGCTCCACGCACGAACTACTCTACTACGAACGCTCTACGTTCGCGAAATGACTGTCATTAAACCACATTTAACATGGTTTCATAAATATAAAGAATCGCTAAACTAAAGTGGCAATGGGCAGGTCACATCGCTCGCAGAACTGACGGCCGTTGGGGCAGAAAAGTTCTCGAGTGGCGACCAAGATTAGGGAAGCGTGGAGTGGGCAGGCCCCACACCAGGTGGACCGACGCGCGACGATCTGGTTAAGGTCGCGGGAAGCTGCTGGATGCCAACGGCGCAGGACCGGACGTTGTGGAGAACCTTGGGGGAGGCTTTTGTCCAGCAGTGGACGTCGATACTCTGAAATGATAATGATGACGATGACATGCATATGCTCAAGCCTTTTCCCTAAGGGGTAGGTAGACACAATAGACCGCCACCTGCTACAATCCTGAGCCGGAGGTCGCGGGTTCGATTCCCACTCGGGGCCAACATTTGTGCATGAACATGTCTGTTGGCTTCATGTCTGGTCGTTTAATATTTATTTAAGTATGTTTATACCCATAGTACAGGCCCTGCCTAGTTTGGGACTAAAAACCATGTGTGAGTGTCCTACAATTATTTAGTATTATTATTGATAGACATATTTATCGCTGACACTTATTAACGACTGCATACTGCACAGAATTAACAATAGCACTATCTAGAGGCAAAAAGCACATGAACTAATATTTAAACCACACTCTAGGTGACACTTCAGGGATTTCCATTTCGAAACTTTCCCGTAATAAAACTATCGGGTCTCTCAACTTCAGCCCGCTGCAACTGACGAGACTTTTGGTTATATTTGACTATTCATGGTTCTAAATTCAGCTTTGTGACTGAAAAGTAGTAGCGTTAGGTACGAACCAATGTTGTAAGATCGTCTTGGTCGCGGGTGTTGAAGCTATCTTAAAGACGCCCGGTTTACTCTACTAATCTATTCTAACATTATAAAGAGGAAAGATTTGTATTTTTGTGTGTTTGTTACTAATCAACTCAAAAACTTCTAGACCGATTTTAAAAATTCTTTCACCAATGGAAATCTAGAATATCCCTGAGTAACATAGGTTTTATTTTATTCCAGCATTCCCATGGAAACGGGTCTAAGCTATATTATATGTGCAAAATTTCAAGTCTCTGGACCCAGCGCTTCAGGCTGTGCGGTGATATATCGACAATCAGTCAGTCAGTTTATCATTTTATATATATAGATTTTATTTCATAAGCCATTTCCGAGATACCCGAAACACATACAAGAAATACTCGATTAAAGTATTAGGATAGATCTATTTGGGACAGAAATAATAGTGTAAGGTGATTACCTATTTCTAGAAAATGAGTAAATACCTGTAGCAAAATCTATTTGAAAGACTTCAAATCTTGTTTATAAAAACCTCCATCAAACAACATTACGTACCAAACTTCCTAATGGATCTTGCCCATATTTTTTTTTTGTACGTTGAATTTTTCAGCCGTTGACTCAAACCTTTGGACCCTACAAACCTTTGTCAAATTGTACATGTTCTTTAGCATTTTTACGTAACTAAGGGACCACTCGCAAAATTAGCAATCTGCTTAATTGACCTCTCGAGAAGAGGGCGAATGTAAGAAACCTTCAGTTTCAGTAGCTTAGATGAACAAAAGTTTGTGAATTTGTAAATGTTTTATATCATTTTTAATACTTTTAACTTCCGACGAGTAACAGAAGGCTGTTGAAGTTTGAAACTACTGAACCGATTTTATTCTGGAAGTAACATGGGCTATAACTTACCATCAGGAACGGGACAATACAATACAATAACTCTTTATTGTACACCAAAAACAACACAATATGGATACCAAAATTAACTAAGTACAATGGGCGGTCTTATCGCTGGACTTACGCAGGTGAAACGTTAGTTAATCCTATTAATATTATAAACGCGAAAGTTTGTATGATATTTGCTGTTCCTCTTTCACGCAAAAACTACTAAACCGATTTTTAATGAAACTTTACAATTAAATAGCTTATACATCAGGATAACACATAGATTATATTTTATCCACGTATTCCCACGGGAACGGGAACTACGCGGGTGAAATGATTTACACGTCCAAAAAACAAAAGCCCCTCTTTCATAGACAAAACATCACCCTCCTCTGAGAAAAAACGAAGACGCCTTTAAATAGGTTTAATAACCGATCGCATTCCTACCATAATATCTGTTCTTTATAAGTCGGGTTAGTTTCACCATTTGTAACTCGAGAACGGCTAGACCGATTTTTATTATATTTAATTGGTTGGACTTGTCTCCGACCCGAATAGGAAAAGAAAAATAAAAAAAATCATGAATTTTACCGCGAAGGGATAGGCAGAAGTATTGCATTACTGGTAATACCCACTCTTCACGAGAATATTCGACCCCTAAACGTGATAGGTGGTGAGCCCATCGTAGGACCGGGTCTGCTACACATGCCTCAGAATTAATTCTGCAACCTGCGGGTTTCCTCACGATGTTTTCCTTCACCGTCGAGCTATAGTGATGAATGCGTAAGTGAGTTTTGAAAAACTCATTGGTTCATGCCTGGATTTGAACCTGAGCCTCACTGATTATCGTCAAGAGAAGCGGGCTCTTTAACCGTAAGGCTATCACAGCTCACTAGAATAAGTGTAACAACATCGACAGAAATCGAGTTCCGCGTGGGCAAAGACACGGTGCCCGCTTTATAGAATGGCCTGGGCTTAGATAACTAGCAGTTGCATTCTCGAATACTAGTAGCATCACAAATGTAGAGCTGATTGCACACAGCCCGGATGCACTGAACTCTGTCTCAACAATCTCGTGTTCCAGTTTCCGTCAAAGCCTTTGGGCAATTACTGTGCCCCAAACAATGCGGTGTTTGTGTGTGGGGTTGACTGTACATTTACATATCCTATTATCTAGAAGAGCAGTGATAGCGCTGCTGTTAGAGAGCCCGCCTGTGACGCATGAGGCTGGAGTTGCGCAAAAAAAACTTGAGAGGTGTCAAGGGACACCCGGATGGAATTAAGTTTCATCATCATCCTCATCCTCATCACCATCATCGTCATCATCTCATGATCATTATTAGATTTATCATAGAGCTTCAACTATAGCAACAGTGTCGGTCGTTACAAGTTTTGGTCTTATTTTTTTCCGTCTAGCCACTAGAACTACGTTCCAAAAATTATTTACCTTTATTTTGTATGACTGTCTGGCTATCTCGACGACGAAGGAAACTATAGTGAAACCCGCAGGTCCCAGGATGAATTCTGAGACATAATGTAACAGGCCCGATCCAGCGGCGCGGCGGGCTCACTACGTGTGAAACGTGGGTATTTTCAGAAATGGAACATTCGTGAACATAGTTATTCTCTGCGTACTGTACAGTGGATGACAGGGTACATACTTATAAAGCGAAAAATACAGTTGATCTCTTAAACCGTGGCAAGCGAAATATTCGTATGAAGTTTCTGCATCAGCTTGTTTATACTAACAATTAAAAAGTAGATAAATTTAAACTTAATTTTACTTAAATAAATAAATTGATTTCAAACCATCTCTGTGCAAAAACTAATGCAATTTCGCAATTAACTTTTGGTATCAGACAAACATTTAAATATCTCCAAAATACTTACATAGGTAACTCTTAAAAAAATAGAGTATTATTATTATGGTCACTAAAATCTGTCTGCCCTTACCTACCCTTTATTACCTAAAACAATTTCATTAATTCGGAATAGTCTCTGTGAAGCAATTTTAATTTTCTTTAGGACCCATTTACAGCTAATTGTTCAACGACCCTTAAGGCATTTCGTGTAATTAACCTGTCCAAATTAGTTAAGTCTACTGAACTCTTTGAATTGGGTGTGACTTTATTAATTAAGACCTTCGAGTAACTAATATCAAAGAAATATCTGTGTTTAGTTTACTAGCTTCGTTTTCGTTTAACGTTTGTGTCTGAATTAGTTTGTTATATTTGTGTTGTACATCTACTATTATTATTTACGCAAGATTAGAGTATATTATAGAGTTTGTTGAATCATGTGACTAATGATTTTGTTTAGTCTTAGAAATCATAGGTACATAGATATGTTTTGTGAGTAAAGAAATATCATCATTCAGTATCATCAGAAAGACTCGCACTGCTAGGCATAGGCCTCTTCCAAGCAGATGCTTGGTACTGCATTTGAAACCAGCAACTCGTCGGTGGAGATGGGCTGCTGTTTGCATTTAGCCAATCTTCACACACGGGTTGAGAGTGCCTTGTATACTATTGACGTTTCTAAGTACCTATACCTTTAGTACCTACCTCCTTTAAATAAATGATTTTTGACTTTGGATGCGGGAAACACAAGAATCTTCTTGTGTTTTTCGTTTTCATCATTCATTTATTCATTTAATTCATTCATTCATCAAAATCATTTATTTAAAGGAGGTAGGTACTAAAGGTATAGGTACTTAGAAACGTCAATAGTATACAAGGCACTCTCAACCCGTGTGTGAAGATTGGCTAAATGCAAACAGCAGCCCATCTCCACCGACGAGTTGCTGGTTGCAAATGCAGTACCCCGAGAAGAACCAGCGAGAAACTCAAGGACAGCTCGGTCTTGTGGGAGCAATCTTGTGGGAATGTCCATGCTAAGCTTTCCGGTACGTGATCGCCACTCCAGAACTTTTGGGCCACATCGGTCACCCATTCACTGTCACTTCAGTTTGGCAATTCTTTGTGATATGTTGATTATCTTGATGCTCCTGCAGACAAATATAAATTCAGGTAATGAAGGATCATCAAAACATGAATTCTGTGCCAAGAATGTTCTCGAAGATCACTTGTTACTGAGTACAATATCTCTAACAAGTTCACAGCCAAATTCTCCAACTTTTAAAAACAAAATTGTAAGATTACGTGTAAATATTTCGTTCGTTTCTACGTAATTCTGCTGACCAAAATCAAGGATTTACTTAGAGTCGAAGTCATAAATAACTCTCAGAAGCATTGGTATAAATCAACCCTTTTCAGGTATGGTAGGAATGCCGCTTAAATTGGAAACTAGAAGGAGTATAAATTAAAAGCAAGTAAACCAAATAATGAAGTAGGGCCCGAAAAGTTAGGGGTAACACCCTGACTTATTGTCGAACATAAATTACTGTAAGTTTTGACAATAAATTTTGCTGGGTTGATTTGTGGTGATACAGAAACTAGATGTGATTCAAGAACGTAACGATACAAGTAGCTGATATTTTGGTAAGAATAATAAATATGTTTATTAGAAGGCTAATTACAATTGACAATAAATATATAAATCTAAAGACTAATTAACAATATGTACATAAAAACAACTCAAATAGATATAAATATTAGATGTAAGTATGTAAATTATATAATAATAAATACAAAATTGAAAAGAAAAAAAAATAGTTAAATAACCCGCCCCTAATCGTGCCCGGTGCAAAGGTGCCCATCACGCTCGTCGGCTCGCGATCCGGCACGGGAGTCACCGCTTTTTTGGTAAGTACTTTTCAATATGTGATCAGTATTCACCAAGACCTCACCAATTTTCCAGTCAGATACTGACTAGTCGAAAATCGTAGTGGCGAACTAGTACTTTTTTAGTTATCGGTTTGAAGTCGTTTTTTTGTTAAAAATTATATATTCGATATTCGATAAATAGGTCTGGAACAATACGTCTTTGTAACTCTTTCCGCCTTACACAGTATTCACAAATTAATAAATACTCAACCACATATTAAGGGTAATGAAATATGCAACTGGTATGGATGATTTAGACTGTGGTCCTGGACTCCCGATTGAACATGCTACCAAAGTGATCATAATTCTATTTAAGCTAGATTAAAAATGTAGTCGTTAAGGGGTCGAATATTCTCGTGAAAAGGGGATATTTCCAGAAATGGAATACCTCTGCCTTCCACCTCGGGCATAAAAGGGGTGAAATTTGACGGGCCTGTTGGTTCAGTTGGTCACAGCAGACCCTGCCTTCTGAGTCGGAGGTCGAGCGTTCGATCCTCGCTCGGGGCCAATATTTGTGTGCATGAACATGTCTGTTGGCTTCGTGTCTGGGTGTTTAATATTTATTTTAGTATGTTTATCAGTTGTTTAGTACCCATAGTAAAGTACGCTAGTACTATTTATTATACTGTGGTACAGGCTCTGCCTAGTTTGGGACTGAATAACCGTGTGAATTGTGTCCCATAATTTATTATTATTTTTAACTAGCAGCGCCCCGCGGTTTCACCCGCGTATAGTTCCCGTTCTGATATTACGGGGATAAAATATATCCTATGTGTTATTCTGATGTATCTATCTATCTATATAAATAAAAATGAATTGATGTTCGTTAGTCTGATTAAAACTCCAGAACGGCTGGACAGATTTTGATGAAACTTTTTGTGTGGGTTAGAGTGGGTCCAGGGATGGTTTATACGGTGGCAGAACGACGTCTGCCCGGGCCACTAGTAAGTTATATAATTGTAAAGTTTCATCAAAATCCGTTCAGTAGTTTTTGCGTGAAAGAGGAACAAACATCCATCCATACATCTATCAATACAAACTTTCGCGTTTATCATATTAGTTTTTAATGTAACCGCATCCAGTTTCTAAACTTTAGATACGTGTGCTAAAGAAGCCAACAATCGGGAAAGCCAGCATGTGGGGGCGAGAGTGCCTGCACAAATTAAACTTTTCAATGCAAAATACTCTCACAATAAATCTTTATTTCGTAACAACTTTAACGAAATTGTAGTGGAAGTATAGTCCTCTCTTCACTTCTCTTCTTCCTTTACTTCCGAAACTATGAGAAACTTGATAATAATATTTGAAAAAAGTTTTAAGGCAGGTAGACAAAGTTATATAGTATAATAGATGAAATGTGTGTTTGTAAAACTATTATAATAATTGTATAATATGTGTTAACCGTTATATAAAATATTAACAATTCATTTATGTCAATTAAAATAATGTTTACCAACAAACAGATGGTGATATTTATAGTGAAGAATGGCGATAAAATGTTTAGAAAGAAAGAAAATAAATTTATTAGACACGAAACAAAAAAAAAAAAACAAGAACAGAAATAAAATAAATTGGTAAAAATAGTGCCCAATGGGACCCCACTCAGCTTGTGCTGCAGCACACCACAGCTACAGCGCTGGTATTCTGCGGGGCCGTTTTAATAATAATAATTTTATTGAAGAGACTTAAAGTCGAAAAATGTTTGTTCGAAAAAAAAACAGACATTTTTAATTTTGGCTTTAATGGATACAATTACGATGAGACTAACTTCAACCTCTTTGCTGAAATTCCTGTAGCTCACAATATTTTGTTTCAAAATTAACTTAATCTTTGATGCTCGTAATAATATTCCAAGATAATTAACCAAAACGCTGTCAAAATCAAATTTCGTGATATCATCTAATGTATCCTTAATATAATAAATAAGCTGATAATTGGATTCTCTTTGATAACCAATGAAATTATATTGGATAGATTCCTAGAACACAGTCGTGTAAAATTAAATATGTAATATGAGAGGCTTAAGCGGGACTCAGACAGGATAACTTCATTCTTAATTAAGAATCGATTTTAGGCGAAGCTTAGTTGATTCAAATATATCAATTTATATTGTAATTGAATAGGTTACAGTGTAATTGAAGAAGATAACAATGCCACTGAGATTTAAAAGAGCTTGATGAATAAGATTTACTTTTTATATGTAGGACTAGTACCCGCGGCTTCGCTCGCGCACGTTAATTTCACCCGCTTAGGGGTTAAATTTTGCAAAATTCTTTCATAGTGAATGCCTACACTGTATAAGCTATCTATGTGCAAAATTTCAAATCTATAGACCCAGCGGTTTAGGCTGTGCGTTGATGTATCACTAATCAGTCAGTCAGTTTATCATTTTATATATATACTAGCGACAGGTGCAATACTAATACTAAAACCTTCCTCTTGAATCACTCTATCTATTAAAAAAAACCGCATCAAAATCCGTTGCGTAGTTTTAAATATTTAAGCATACATAGGGATATAGGGACAGAGAAAGCGACTTTGTTTTATACTATGTAGTCGTGAATGGTAGAAATTTCTGTTGACTGGAAACATATGAAACATGTAAGCCACTATTTACTAAGCTGAGGATAACTTTGCCGGGAATTTATTTATTTGAAATTTTCAAATTCGTAAAGCGACTAACGCTATACAGAACAGCTACGGAACCACAGAACACTTTTACTCCTTGTACGGAACTGAACCCTAGATGAAAGTACTAGGTTCTCTTATAAAATAGTAACAGGGATTCTTATAAGGACGTCATTGTGTCAAAAGAGTTGCTATTGTATGTGTGTCCAGGTGTATAATACAATTCCTTACACATTCAAAAAGGTCCCACTAAAATTATGACTAGGAAATTAAGTGGTTAATTAATTCTGTTTTTATAGTGTGCATGATTTTTGGACCACAGTTTTGAATGATAATGTATGTTATCTGAATAGTGAACTAAATGGACCTACTTTAAGACAATGTAAATTTATTCAAAGCAAATAAAGTATTTGATTTGATTTGGAAAGGTAAAAACTCTACACTTGTGGAATGAATATATACAAACACGAAGTCTTTGTTTGGTAGGAAATTTATAGCCTCATTTTTTTTAATATTCATCTATTTTGTACCAACTAACTTATACCAATGTATAGGGCTACACAAGGCTTCAGAACACACAATAATATAAATTTCGTCCTTCACTATGCTCGTATAACGCAAAATGACTGTCTCAAATATTTCTTTCTGCTCGTGTAACTCCGAGCGTACAAACATTGTTAGCGCACTACACCTTTTTCCCAGTTGTTGACATATTCATTTTGTTCCTGCTTCTTTGATGTTCCATGTTTTTCTTCCGTAAGTCCCTAACAGAGATAGCGTTATGATTTCCTCTTCTCCTGTTATTTATATTGTCATTTTGATTAATATATGAATAGTATTAAGAGCAGTGATAGCCTTACGGTTAAAGAGCCGGCCAAAAATCTGTGAGGCTCGGCTTCGAATCCTGGCATGTAGCAATGAGTTTTTCAAAAACTTACGTACATATT
Source organism: Ethmia dodecea (assembly GCA_963855545.1). NCBI lineage: Eukaryota > Metazoa > Arthropoda > Insecta > Lepidoptera > Depressariidae > Ethmia > Ethmia dodecea. The sequence continues at coordinate 2,859,425 of OY979448.1, forward strand.
TATCACTAGCTCGACGGTGAAGGAAAACATAGTGAGGAAACCCGCATGTCTCAGAATTAATTCTGAGACATGTGTAAACAGACCCGGTCCGGCGATGGGCTCACCACCTATCACGTTTAGGGGTCCAATATATCTCGTAAAACGTGGGTATATCCAGTTATGGAATACCTCTGCCTACCCCCTCGGGGATATAAGGCGTGAGATTATTTATTTTATTTTTATAGTATTAAACAAGCAGACAAAATTCCAATGTGATATTCTTACACAAGTTCGGCAAAGCTAACAAAAAGATTAAGTATGTCATGATCACAGAATTTAGACACGTTTGGGTCAATCGAATATGTAGCCTAATCTGAATTTGGTATGGATCCAGAAGGTACAAATATATAATTATTATGCATGATATTACAGAAAATTCAATGTGCTTGTCGCTACTTGAGTTACCTTTATCTACAGTTACTTGTACAAACGGTACTATTAAATTTAGACAAGCAGAATTATCCTGACATTGATGATAGTTGTGGAGTTACAAATTTTGAAATATTCACTATAAAAATTAACACCAAAGCTTGTGTTTATTTAAAAATACAGGACAAGTGCGAGTCGGACTCGCCCACCTAGGGTTCCTTACAAATTTGTAGGTACATCCTAACTTAATAAAAACATTTTTTTTATGATTTAATTACAAATGTACCTATAGTTTTCAGACTTTTTCCTGTATTTGTAGTTTAAGGCGACATTACATATTATATAAAGTTACCCTATGAATTTTTATTCCCTTGACATAAACGGTCGTACCTTTTTTTTTAACGTTAACTGACATGTTTGATTTTTTCTCAGCATAGACCGTAGACTTGAGCACATGGTTTTAATTTCAACTCGATACCTCCATGCGTTCCCCAGATAAAGGGTCATGACAGATAGACAGGCAGACAGACAGACGGACAACAAAGTGATCCTATAAGGGTTCTGTTTTGAATTTTTAGGTTAGGTACGGAACCCTAAAAACCGTAAAAGTAAATGGGAGAAAAATATTCCGAATTTCGACACAAGTCAAGAATCCAACATTACTGGGAACCACAAAGATAACTAGCCGGGATAGAGTCTAACATCAAACGGGAAAGGAAAATACGACAGCTTTTACAGCCAATGACAAATTGCAGCAACTGGGAAACCCACTGCAGAGGGAAATTACATCTTTGAAGGATTCCGAGAGCAATCGACGTGGAAAAGGAAAAGTGTTTACGTTTTGAGGAAATAAACTGCTTGGAGCTTTCAAAATAGAATTCCACTAAGAAATTCTTCAGAAATGAAATACATGAGAATACAACAAGTGTGTGAGGAAGTGAAATCAAATATAAGAAATAATAGTCGTGACATAAATGTAAGCAAACAATATTGAATACTACTTCCTACTAATATTATTAACGTGATCGTTTGTAAGTATGAATGAATAGATAGATTTTGATGAAACTTTTTGATGAGATAGCCCGTGAAAAAAAGCAGTGATAGCCCGGACGGCTAAAGAGCCGGTCGAAAATCAGTGAGGCTCGGGTTCGAATCCTGGCATGTACCAATGAGTTTTTCAAAAACTTACGTACATATTTATCACTAGCTCGACGGTGAAGGAAAACATCGTGAGGAAACCCGCAGGTCTCAGAATTAATTCTGAGGCATTGTGTAAATAGACGCGGTCCGGCGATGAGCTCACCACCTATCACGTTTAGGGGTCCAATATATCTCGTGAAATGTGGGTATATCCAATATAGTGGAATACCTCTGCCTACCCCCTCGGGGATGAAAGGCGTGAGATTATTTTTTATTTTTATTTTTTTGATGAGAATAATTAATAGACAATTTTTTATCTCGGAACTCGGACGAAGTCATGGCCAAACCCTAGAATTGAAAAATAATTTACAAGTCGTTTCATCTATAGCCTATTTCCCGTAGCATGGGTTGGGTGACAGTTCACATTTTCCCCTTTTACTCATTCTACTTTCAAATAAAAATAAATTGAATTTTAGCAATGATGAAATAATAAAATATATATATATTTTTTAATAAAATATTTTTATTAGTCGAAAGTAGTAGGCGTGGAACGGAAAAATGTGAACTGTCACCGAACCCATGGTACGTGACTTTAGTAAACGAAGGAACTGTTTTTATGACTATGACCTAAGGAGAAAATTTAAGGCACATACTTGACGTCGTGTAGGTTGTATACAATGTTCATTGTATACAACAATTTTAGTGTTGGCCAGTAGGAACAATAGGTGTAGCAATATAGATAGCACTAAACTGTATGAAAGATGCACAGGAGTGTGGTGACTTTACCAAGCAACTTAATTTGAGTATTTTTCCTGCAGAATGTGGCTTTTTTCCACTCGTTACAAATGTTGTTAACTATACATTTGTCTTCATACTTTTATAGCTTTGAACTTAAATATCTTGCTTTAAAAAGAGTGAGACATTTTAGTAGGGTTGCCGAAAGTCCAACAAAGGTAAAATAAAAATTTATAGTTAGAGTAGGTAAGTTCCTTGTATTAATAAGAGGTGAATTATATAAAAATACAATACAATCAACTACCATACTATATTATGTTGTTCCAAGCTTACCTAACCTTGAATTGAGCCTCCGACCCTTGGGTGAAAACGGCGGTTAGGCTACTTAATTAATAATTATGGCTAAACCACATTATTATGATTATAAGGGCATATGTGTTCATAACCAAACCTTTTTCAAAACTTCAAGTAATTTTTGCACCTAAATTATAATATACATCACATAATATTGCTGGTTCTTTTCGGGGTACCTACTGCATGTGTAACCAGCAACTCTGCGTTGAAGATGAACTGTTGTTAAGATTTAGCCAATCTTCATGGACGAGTTTAGAGTGCCTTGTTATTAGACTTTTGACACATCTAAGTATACTTTTTGTACCTGCAGAAAATCAATGATTTATGATATTAACTGAATGGATATGGATGTTTAACACGCTTAATCTCTTTGTCATTCATGAAACTATTAATTGATTATTTTTTAGGGTGGCAAATAACTTAAACAATGTTTTAATATAATAAAAAATAATTGTTCATTCACCTTAATTTAAAGGCTATTTTTTTTACTTGAAACCTACTTGTGCTAAAGAAATTTTTAACCCTCGAAAACCCATAGTCTAGTTAAAGCGGTTTTCGTAAATTAATTACTGCATTATGACAAAGCATACTATAATTATTGTTGTTTAATCAACAGAAAATTTGATGTACCTAAGTAGGAAGAAAGTAGGTACTACCAATATACATGACGATAAAGGTTCTACAAATTTTCCCTAAACTGAGGTCGTAAGATTTCGCGAATTTCTATAGTTCCTTATCTTAATATGAGTTGATATTTAGCCTAAAAATATCAAGGCGATTTAAATATTTTTCATTTGAGTTAGATGATGTTATAGTTTACAGCATAAAATTTACTTTTTTATTTTAAAATGGTGCATAACATCATCGCCATTTCTGTCAAAAAGTGTCCAAAAAAAGTGCTCAGTTGACAAATATTATGTAACTTTTCTTTTAGTACAGTGAATAGAGACCAAATAAGGGGAGGTTACCTTACAAACGGTCCGGTAGTTCTAAATTTTTTACATGTAGTCTAGGATGGTTGTTAAGTGTTTAAAATGCAAAATGCACAATTGCCCCCCCTCCGCACCCGCTGCCATCTTAAAAAAACCGAAAAAAATCGGCACTTTTTTTAGATTTTCACTTATATCTTTGTTTCGGTGCATTTTAGCTACAAAACAGTTCTATTCAATGTTGTAGAGAATGAAATTCCCTATAATATAATTGTTAAATTTTGTTTGTAGGGCAGATAGTTCACGAGATATGATATTTTAAAAAAGATAAAAAAATACGCATTCTCCGGAAATTTTTCAAACTTATCAAATAAACAATATGCCGTTGTTTTCATTTTAATGCTTACTCCCTAAGGTTACCCTACCCTCCGTAAGGTTGGTTAAAAAAAGTGTACATCCATTTTGTAGGTAATTAAATTCCCTACAATTTTTATTCTTATACTTGTTTTTCTCAATAGGCCAAAATTGAATTACAGCGTTCTAAAGTTAGAAGTTTGAAAAAATTACGGAAAATGCGTATTTTTTTATCTTTTTTAAAATATCATGTCTCGTGAACTATCTGCCCTACAAACAAAATTTAACACGTATATTATAGGGAATTTCATTCTTTACAACATTGAATAGAACTGTTTTGTAGCTAAAATGCACCGAAACAAAGATATAAGTGAAAATCTAAAAAAAGTGCCGATTTTTTTCGGTTTTTTCAAGATGGCGGCGGGCGCGGAGGGGGGGAGAATCGTGCATTTTGCATTTTAAACACTTAACAACTATCCTAGACAACATGTAAAAAATTTAAAACGACCGGACCGTTTGTAAGGTATCAGCTCTCTATTCACTGGGTTATTTGCTCTCTTTGGAACGGATAGCAAGTACTTTGGAGCTAAAATATGAAGTCTCTTGTAATTTTTCGTCCAAACATCGTTACTGAAGGCACATAAATGTTCGGTCGAGTGGAACTGGGATTATAGCTAGCCGGCCAAATTAGATTCAGTTCACTTCATAAGCTCCGGAATATCTGTTCGGAGATCAGTCGTCTGCGACTGAGTTGGTACATGAAATCATGTTTCTAGATTTATGTTTTTCAGATTGTGAATTGGTAAAGGGAATAGTCTATCTTTTTGGATCTGAAGTGCAATTTAAATATTTACTAGAAGACAAGTATGGGATAGAAGTTTAGATATCAAGTTTGAAAATTTATAGGGTGCTTAGTGAGAATTCTTTCCATAATCAGACAAACTCCATTATTTTGTAAGTATCCAGCACCATAAAAGATTTAGTACATACCCAAGAGTAAATTTTCGCCCTATGTATTCCCATTCCAATTTACAATTTTCCCTTAGAGAAATACAGTGCTCTGACCTACCTTTTGAAATTACACTACGCCTAAATGAATAAATAAGCATTGTGATAGCGTTTTGTTTCGACGACACGATTTAGTGACGATTCTAGATGCGTCTCAAACACTTCTTTTGTAATACTCTAAAGTAGAAAGACAATCAAAGTCAAAGTCAAAAGTTATTCAATGTAGGGGCTTATAAGTCCTCTTATTGAAAGTCATTGCGACTCCACCGCTTCGGTATGTATAGTTGAGGAGAAGAAGCAAGAAAGCAATAAATCTAGGGCATCTACTTTACATCTTCATAGATTGTATTGTTATAGAAAACATCATGAGGAAACCTGCAGGTAACAGAATTAATTCTGAGGCTTTTAAAACAGATCCTGTCGAGCGATGGGCTCACAGCCTATCACGTTAAGAGGTCCAAATATACTGGCGAAATGTGGGTATTTCCAGAAACGGAATACCTCGTTCTACCTCCTTGTGGAGAGGCCTAAGATTGTTTTAAAACATTTGTAACTATTATAGTAGTTAAGCCATCTTAGGCAGCACTAATTAATACGGATCTATGTTTATATCCAATAAATATAAGCCATGTCAGATACTCTTTGCTTGAGAATTATAATATAAATTGCGGGACTCAATTCCCACACGGTTATTTAGTTCCAAACAAGGCAGGGCCTGTACTATAGGTACTAAATGTAAAACATACCTAAATAAATTTAATTACAAATAATTTTGATGTAGGGTATGTATAAAAATAAGTAATGAGTACAAAACTTTACGTACATATTTAGATCTAGGTCCATGGTGAAAGAAAATGTCGTGAGGAAAACCGTAGGTTCCAGAATTTGTGTGATCTCTTCCGCCGGGTTGGCGGGCCTGTTGACTCAGTTGGTAGTGAGCCTGCCTTCTGAGCCGGAGGTCACGGATTCGATCCCTGCTCGGTTCCAACATTTGTGTGCATGAACATGTCTGTTGGCTTCGTGTCTGGTCGTTTAATATTTATTGAAGTATGTCTATCAGTTGTTTAGTACCCATAGTACAGGCCCTGCCTACAAAACAACCGTGTGTTAATTGTGTCCCACAATGTATTTATTTATTTATGTATAGGCTCACAGATAGAATGCCTATGCTACTCGGGAATAAAGTATAAAGAAATGTCGTATACTATTAAAATCACTTTATAATATTAATCGGGACGTTAGACATTCAAGAAGGGAAGTCAACCGCAATTAGGGAAAGACCTTTAGTAAATTTCGCTTGGCCTTCGCTCTACATGGCTCTGCACAGAGATATACGCTTTAGATATATTACACCCTTTAAATCTGGTTTAAACCGGATTTAATTAAACCCTAATGTGATAATTCTCAAGTAAACATTAAATTAAACTAAACAAAATAGACGCAGGTGGTGCCTGAGGGTGCGTCAAATGATTGTATGTCCAGAACGAAGATACAGTAAGTATTTTCCTTATTTGGTTGTTCAATTACCTAACGTAGTTTTTTTTTATCCCATCAATTGTCAAGATGCAGATTAGGATTATTTATTACCGAAGCGGTGGAGTCGCAATAAATTTCAATAAGAGGACTTATAAGCCCCTACATTGAATAAAAACTTTTGACTTTGTTTTTGTACGCCCATGGGCATCTGATACTAGTCTGATAAAAAGTTGTTTTATTTTTAAGGGGTTAATATAAAAATAAGGGCAGGAGTTAATTTATCTTTAAGAACTAGTAAACCGATTCAGATATTTTTGTCAGTCATATAAACATCTACGGTACTTTTTACTACAGGTAAATGTCGCATTCCCACGGGAAAATAATTATAAAAACTGGTTTAAAAGAGAAATACGTATACTACTCCGAAACGATAACACCTAGAAACTTGAAATATGGTATGTAAGTGTTTTATATGTTGAGGGATTTTAGAACAATTTAACGGTAACGGGAGTAAACTGGCAACGCCGCTGGGCACCCGCTAGTCATTTATAAAATGATTTACTACCTTGTACTTTCTATATTATATTAAACGGTATTTATGAACCTATTAGCAATTAAACGAAATTTATTCGATTAGATATGAAAAAGCGATTTAGCTGTGGAGTTGGAAAGCAAAGAGAACTGGAGTAAATATTAAACATCAAAGGATTATTAGAACAGATGTGCTGAATTATAGTAGGTTCCTTGCAGATCCTAAGCAGTCGTGCGACTGTGCGACCAAATCTTTAATAATTTGTAATTCTCTTCCTAAGATTATCTTTGACTTTTATTATGACATGACTGTAATTTTTTGTTGTAATAACGCACTTGTGACTCTTGAGTTGCAGATGTCCATGGGTCACTCACTACCAGGTGACCCGTCTGCTCCTTTGCCCCCCTTTTTATAAAAAAAGGGTAAAAAGACAAAATTGGCAGCTTTGACGAATATCCCACCAAGATGTGAGTCCTATCGACTTGATTCTTAAATAATTAATAGTGACGATAACACCACATATAAGACGAACGTCTTTTTATCTTCTATGGCGCGATCAAACTAAAGTTGCTTCGACTAGCCTGTAGCGACATCTATTTATGCTGCATAGAACAACAAACACCACAGACGGCGCAGAGCTCTAAATCACGCTATAAATATTCTCAGAACAGTCTGTACGTAAAACTTTCCAAATTCAATAGTTGAAACGATATTTTCGAAATATCTTCCTTTTTTACTATAAAAGAACGTTGAACCTCCATTTCTTCGCAAGCATTTGAATGTAATTCACACGTATCTTTATTTAATTGGCTTACTAGTTTTATTGTCGGAGTAGCAAAAGAAAAAACCTTTTATAATTATTATTTACTAGCATATTTAATAGTTATTTTACTAGAATCTGATTATTCTAGCGTCTTCATTCAATCGCAAAATCGCACGTCTAAATCTTCTAACGTTTTACCAAAATGATCTAAGCAGCACTTATACATGATTGCTTCATCTAATGAATCGTAATTTTGAACGTGCTCTGTTAATGTAGAGGCAAATGAAGTGAGTTTAATGAACATCGTCTTACACACATCTTGTGCTACTCGTATTGCTCAGTCTAGCTATTTCTGTCATAAGGTCTCAACAAGAGCAGTGATAGCCTTACGGTTAAAGAGCCTGCTTCACATAATGACAAACAGTATGAGGCTAGGGTTGGAATCCTGGCATGAACTAATGAGTTTTTCAAAACTTACGTACATATTCAATAGTCCCAGAATTCATTCTGAGGCTTGTGTAACAGACCCGGTGTGGCGACGGGCTAATATCTCGTTAAAAGTGGGTATATCTAGAAATGGAATAGTTATATAATAATTAGATAGAGTGAGAAATAGCAAATAGATAGGTAACAACGGTGCTCTGAGCCCTTACTCTATTGAGTAGGTAAAACTTGCATCCACCAGATCGGCTATATACAGAAAAAAAGCCAGTTATAGAGAACCAGAACCCAACGAACTAGCATTGAAGAGCAAGGGATTTTCCCAAGTTCGTAGCAAGCGACAGTATTTGTTTCTGCCTACGGACGGAAAAAGGAATAAGATATGAATGTATACACCGCATAACACAAACGCAATTATACACCCCAATCAGTATATTAATAAAAAAAATATATGATGTCTTCGTACTTTAGCTGTGTCTAACCAATTTTCGTAAATAAAGAGCAATATAAGTACGATTTCCATAAATAGCACTAAATTCAGCTATGCTAATTAATTTTTCGTAAAAATTTAACACAAAATAAAAATTACTGAAATCGATTAAGTAGTCGATACCGAACAAACTAATTTCAGGAATTGCGCATATTCTGTTACATATTATATACGACTATCTAATTTGAATGAGGAAAATTATTTTTAATATCAGGAAGGTAAAGTTGTTAATGAGACCGGACGAAGTAGAAATGTCATAATAATTATGCTTCTACATCGTCGATCCATTTTAGAGTCCTTAAACAAATTGATGACTCACTATCCGTTAAACTTCTGTCAACAGATTGTCTTGTTACCAGTAACATATTGTAGCTTCAGAAACCAGGGATATAACTTTACCGAAACTATTTTGTATAAAAAAAATTGAAAGGTATTTTGCAACTGAAACTTGAATACACAGACAATTTAAGATCCACTGTCTGGTTTTTAGAGCTCAAAATGGAGCGTGTACAACATAATTTGTAACTGAGAATCTAGAAAGATCTATGATCGACAACATTATCCAAAGGCGTTACTTAATATACCTTAAGATGTGGATCTTAAGATCAGGTGGAGCAAGTGTAATACATAATATTGAGATGAAATAAATGAGTTACAGCCCCACTGAATAATGATAAGGCACTTAACGTCTCCCCGAAGACGTGTCTTGCTTTTAATCAAGCACCATCTAACGGAATAAGAGTGGGTATAAAACTGATATAGATAAATCTAGGAGACGCGATGAAAATGGAATCGATTTCTTTATAATGGAGTTACGAGTACATACTCCTATCGTCCTAAGTACTCAACAATCCTCAGATTAGCTTGTTTGTGGAGTAGGTATGTTTTTTTTGTAATTTATTTATAATATATAAAGCTCGACTACCACTCACTCACTGACTCACTCACTCACTGATTGACACAATTGTTCTCCCAGAAGGAGTCGTTTTGGAGAAAAGTCTTATAAGGGAAAAGTGTTTAAGATGGCGGGGTGACCCAGGGAAAATTCCGACTTTTCAAAAAAACAAAATGGCGGCCAGGCTTGCCTATCGTATCTCTTTTGTTTTCCAGCCGATTCGGTTCAAATTTTTAGAATCGGTTAAACTTTTAAGATAATTTACGAATATTTTTTTTAAAGTTGAAAAAACAAAATGGCGGACGCGAAGTAATGTTTCAAAGTTTAGGCTATTGTAGACCCCACTTGAGCCGAATTAGACGCATGGTTGCCGACATCGTACAATTACAAGTGGCACGTCATCTTTTTAGGCACATCCCGTTGTTTACCAGAAAAATCCGAAAAACTGAAAATCCAAGATGGCCGTCCTGTGATTGGCTCTCAAAGAAATTAATGGATTTTACCAGATTTTGAATGTCGATTTTGGGCAAGATGGCGACACCTGAGCGAGTTGACTTGTATGGCAAGGTTAGAGGTCTTATTATGTAGTATTGCCATGTTTAAGAATTTTCCCAAAATTTAGCGTATTTTTTTACTTTTAACGCAAAATGTCAAAACTCAAAATTTTACCATTTTGCAAAAACGAGTGACAGTCATTAGAACATTTTACCTCTCCCTATGACCTCTTCTAGGTTTTTTGATTTTCGCCTGGCAACACTGACAGTTATGACCGATTGAATTTTTAGGGTAGACCTCAAAAGACCCGAATTGATCTCCCAGATGCCAATATGCTATAGAGACGTGATTGGTGTCATTAAATAGGAAATATCTTGTAGTTTACTAGAAAAATCGGAAAAACTGAAAAAACAAGATGGCCGCTCCGGTATTCTGTCTTTACTGAAAAAAATGAATTTTTATCATTTTCATTGTCATTTTTAGGCAAGTTGGCAACACTTTGGAAAGTTGGGTTGTATGGAGCGATTGTGGGTCTCAGTAAACAGTGTTGCCATGAAAAGTAATATTTTACAAAAAAAAAATTTTTTTACTTAAAATGACTAAAACAAGATGGCCGCCCCAAAAGTAGACTTTATTTTTCTACCACAATCGAACCGCACAGAGACACGCGTGGCCGCTTGCGGCCTCGCGCACCGCGCGACATCTAGTCTATATATATATAAAAATGAATCCCTTTTTCCCTTGGTCACGGCATCACGCGTTAATGGCTGAACCGATTTGGCTGAATGTTGGTGGGGAGGTAGCTTAGAATCAGGAGACGGACATAGGATACTTTTTATTCCGATATTCCCACGGGAACTGGAACTTTGCGGGAACGGGAACAACGCGGGGACGGGAATGGGAAATACGCGGGTGAAACCGCGGGGCTCTGCTAGTAATAAATAATATTACCTACACACGGTGCTGCTCGCCGTTCTGCTACTAGAACTTGGAGAATAATAATAAATTGTAGGACACAATTCGGTTATGTAGTCCCAAACTAGGCAGGGCCTGTGCTATGGGTACTAGTTAACTGTTAAACATACTAAAATAAATATTAAACGATCAGACACGAAACCAACAGACATGTTCATGCACACAAATGTTGGACCCGAGTGGGGATCGAACTCGCAACCTCCGATTTCCCAACTTCCAACTGTTCCCAACTTTGAGAAAGAATCCAAGTGGGTACGTAAAGACAATAAATAAATGCTTATTACCAATCCAGAAATATGGCATTATTTGTGGCATTTCACTATGGGATTGATAGGAAGGCCCAAGGTCACAGAGCAAGCTAATATGGAGAGGGCTGTAATGGAATTCCCTGAGAAATGAGAATAATAGCCAAAGAACGAAAGTCACTGATAAAGCGAATTAGATGAAGTGAAGTTGTAGCCAAAGCATGAGAGCAAATCGATCGTAGAACTGCCCCCCTAGCCAAGTGGCATTGCACAATCTAATTGAATGTTTTTACAGATTGTCAAGTATGGGATTGACATAAGCACTTGCCAACGAGCGCTAACGCTAATGTCAATCCCATACATGTCAATCTAAAAGAATCAATCTAAAAGAACATTCGATTAGATTGTGCAATGCCACTTGGCTAAGGTGGCTGATAGCCTGCATGGGGCCTGACGCCAACTGTCAGTAGGCAATGTTCTTGGAACCCGGACGCAAGGCAATATGCACTATGGGCAAATTCAGAAAGAAAAAAAAATCTTTTTCTTATTTATATACAGTAAAGTGCACATGAAGCTTTAAATTTTCATTTCTTTAAATTAATTATGTACAGTTAAGTGCACAAGCTATGTGCAAAAAGAAGGAACAACATAAATCTAAAATAGGTAAAACCTGAAAAAATGATAAATACCTAATCAACAAGGTAAGAAGTGTGGCGACTATAAATTAAATTCTTACACGTCATACTCACGTGTAAGAATTTAATTTATAGTCGCCTCTTATGATTCTCATCAGAAGGCTAGTGCTTACCACAGAGCTATGACACATATTTTAATTAGACCCGCATTATTACATTTCCGTCACTAATTAAAAGAGAAACGTTAGCTTCATCACCGTAATACGCTTGTCTCGGGTACTTCATCAAAGCACTTAACATAATAAGCCATGCATCAAAGCGCACTATCTGGCAGGCGTTCCGCGCTCTGCCAAATTGCTGAAAGTGTCTGCGACATTCCTACTTATATGAAGTGTAAGAAGATAAAAGGTGGTGTTTATTTTCATTATGTTAATCCTATTATGTTAATTTAAACGAGCAATTCTAGTATTTATGTATGTATTTATATTTAGGGTGTCTCGGAAACTGCTCTAACAATTTTGATGAAATTTTGTATACAGATACAGTTTTGCATTTCAACTTCAACTGCATAGTTGTATTTCCAGTAAAAATGCAATTAAAAAAACATTAGAAAGTAGACATTAGAAATAATACGATCACTCACTGGCAGATGGCGTGAGCGACGAGCGAAGCTCAGTGTCCCAGATACCTATATTTTTAACTATGTTTGAAAGCGGACCTGTTGGTCCATCGCCTCGCGTCCAAGAAGGTACTAATCAACAATCGTGAAAGTTGTCTCCACTTACAAAATTATTTGTAAAAGATAAATAGATATGTACACATCACTATATTAATTAGTAATTTTCTGAGACATATTTTTCCTAATATGTATAAAGGTTTGAGAAAATTCTTTAAGAAGGCGCCTACGTTAAACTCCTTTTAGATGTGAACTTCGTAAAGTGGCTAGACATATTCCTACGCGTCTTTCCAAGGGCACCTAACCTACAGTGCAAAAAGAAACCCAACAAAAAGAAGTTGTTTTATGTCTGCACTCCAATATGAATGGCTTTTAGTGCGAAATGTAAAATATGACAGAACGTCACGTAGAAAATGGCGCAAAACGAGCATAGCACTTAGCGAAACGGACTGAGTAAACGCGTGATGTACAACTGTGTCCACATAATGTAGACTGTAGAGTCAGCTCAATAAGTCACCTTAAATAGATTTTTAAAAATAATTTAAACTATCATCTTGAGTGTTGTAGTGGAGCTGCTGGGTGTAAGACCGCTTCTTATGCGGGAGGCTTAGGTTCGAATTCTGGTGTGACAACGAGTTTTTCAAGAACTTAAACACCTAATATTTATTACCAGCTCGACGATGAAGGAAAAACGTGAGGAAACCAGCAGGTCCTAGAATTAATTCTTAGATATCCTACTAATATTATAAACGCGAAAGTTTGTACGCATGTATGGATGTTTGTTCCTCTTTCACGCAAACACTACTAAACGGATTTTGATGAAACTTTACAATTATATAGCTTATACGTCAGAATAACAGATAGGTTATATTTTATCCCCGTATTCCCACAAAAAACGGGAACTACGCGGGCTAAACCGCGGGGCGCTACAAGTTGTATATGTGCTAGTTGTATATGTGTAACAGCAGGGTTCCGGCGATGGGTATTATAATGGTGAATAATGGTTATTTCTAGAAATGGAAAACCTCTGCCTACCCCATCAGGGATAAAAGGCTTGAAATTATTAACTTTATTTTATTTGACAGTTAAATGTCCAATTCATCCAAGTTAAACCATGCTACAGATTTTGATTCATTCGGAGACCAAATATTTGCACTGTCGTTAATGAGAATCGCGGAATACGATTTAATTTAGGCTATTCGTACTCACAACGATTGAGAAAAAAAGCATTTCCCGATGAAAGCACAGATAATTCCACCTCAGTTTATGTTGAACTAGATGTAGCCTGTAACTCCACTTTTAACTTTAGGTTACCTCGTCTGCTAGTACCTAACTACGTGTTTTTTTTAAATGAAAAATAGCTCATGTCCTTTCTCAAGTTTGTAAACTATCGTTCTGCAAATTTTTATCAAGATCGGTTCACTGATTTAACCATGAAAAGGTAAAGGACAAGCATAATTTCTTTTACACTTATAACAGTAAGACTAGATGTCGCGCGGTGCGCGAGGCCGCAAGCGGCCACGCGTGTCTCTGTGCGGTTCGATTGTGGTAGAAAAATAAAGTCTACTTTTGGGGCGGCCATCTTGTTTTAGTCATTTTAAGTAAAAAAAATTTTTTTTTGTAAAATATTACTTTTCATGGCAACACTGTTTACTGAGACCCACAATCGCTCCATACAACCCAACTTTCCAAAGTGTTGCCAACTTGCCTAAAAATGACAATGAAAATGATAAAAATTCATTTTTTTCAGTAAAGACAGAATACCGGAGCGGACATCTTGTTTTTTCAGTTTTTCGGATTTTTCTAGTAAACTACAAGATATTTCCTATTTAATGACACCAATCACGTCTCTATAGCATATTGGCATCTGGGAGATCAATTCGGGTCTTTTGAGGTCTACCCTAAAAATTCAATCGGTCATAACTGTCAGTGTTGCCAGGCGAAAATCAAAAAACCTAGAAGAGGTCATAGGGAGAGGTAAAATGTTCTAATGACTGTCACTCGTTTTTGCAAAATGGTAAAATTTTGAGTTTTGACATTTTGCGTTAAAAGTAAAAAAATACGCTAAATTTTGGGAAAATTCTTAAACATAGCAATACTACATAATAAGACCTCTAACCTTGCCATACAAGTCAACTCGCTCAGGTGTCGCCATCTTGCCCAAAATCGACATTCAAAATCTGGTAAAATCCATTAATTTCTTTGAGAGCCAATCACAGGACGGTCATCTTGGATTTTCAGTTTTTCGGATTTTTCTGGTAAACAACGGGATGTGCCTAAAAAGATGACGTACCACTTGTAATTGTACGATGTCGGCAACCATGAGTCTAATTCGGCTCAAGTGGGGTCTACAATAGCCTAAACTTTGAAACATTACTTCGCGTCAGCCATTTTGTTTTTTCAACTTTAAAAAAAATATTCGTAAATTATCTTAAAAGTTTAACCGATTCTAAAAATTTGAACCGAATCGGCCGGAAAACAAAAGAGATACGATAGGCAAGCCTGGCCGCCATTTTGTTTTTTTGAAAAGTCGGAATTTTCCCTGGGTCACCCCGCCATCTTAAACACTTTTCCCTTACAAGACTTTTCTCCAAAAAGACTCCTTCTGGGAGAACAATTGTGTCAATCAGTGAGTGAGTGAGTCAGTGAGTGAGTGGTAGTCGAGCTTTATATATTATAAACTAGATGTCGCGCGGTGCGCGAGGCCGCAACCAGCCACGCGTGTCTCTGTGCGGTTCGATTGTGACAGAAAAATAAAGTAAAGTCGAAAAAAAATAGAATTTTGTTAATTATTACTTTTAATGGCAACACTGTTCACTGAGACCCACAATCGCTCCATACAAGCCAACTTTCCAAAGTGTTGCCAACTGGCTAAAAAATGCCGATTAAGATTAGGAAAATTGATTTTTTTCAGTAAAACAAAAACAACGGGGCGGCCATCTTGTTTTTTCTATTTTTCGGGATTTTCTAGTAAACTACAGGATATACCCTATGCAATGACACCAAACACATCCCTGTAGCACATCGGCATCTGGGAGATCAATTCGGGTCTTTTGAGGTCTACCCTAAAAATTAAATCAACCATAACTTTCAGTGTTGCCAGTCGAAAATCAAAAACCTACAAAAAGTCATAAGGAGGGATAAAATGTTTAACTGACTGTCACTTTTTTTTGCAAAATGGTAAAATTAAGAAATATGATATTTTGCGTTAAAAGTAAAAAAATACGTTAAATTCCGTGAAAATTCTTAAACACGGCAACACTACGTAGCAAGACCTCTAACCCTGCTGTACAGACCAACTCGATCAGGTGTTGCCATCTTGCCGAAAATCGACAATCAAAATGTGGTAAAATTAATACTTTTCTTTGGGAGCAAATCACCGGTCGGCCATCTTGGTTTTTCAGATTTTCGGGATTTTCTGGTAAGTTACAAGATATGTCCTATGTGATGACACCAAACACATCCCTGTAGCATATTGGCATCTGGGAGATCAATTCGGGTCTTTTGAGGTCTACCCTAAAAATTCAATCGGCCATAACTTTCAGTGTTGCCAGGTGAAATTCAAAAAACCTAAAAAAGGTCATAGGGAGAGATAAAATGTACCGTTGACTGTTACTCGTTTTTGCAAAATGGTAAAATTTCGAGTTTAGACTTTTTGCATTAAAAGTAAAAAAATACGCCAAATTTTGGGAAAATTCTTAAATATGTCAACACTAAGTAATAAGACCCCTAACCCCGCTATACAAGCCAACTCGCTCAGGTGTCGCCATCTTGCCGAAAATTGACATTCAAAATCTGGTAAAATTCATCTTTTTCTTCGGGAGCCAATCAAAGGGCGGCCATCTTGGTTTTTAAAATTTTCGGGATTTTCTAGTAAACTACAGGATATGCTCTATGCGATGACACCTAACATATCTCTTTAGCATATTGGCGTCTGGAAGATCAATTCGGGTCAAGTGAGGTCTACAATAGCCTAAACTTTGAAACATTACTACGCGGCCGCCATTTTGTTTTTTCACTTTTTTAAATTATATTTGTAAATCATCTAAACATTTTAACCGATTCTAAAAATTTCAACCGGCTCGGCCGAAAAACAAAAGAGATACGATAGGCAAGCTTGGCCGCCATTTTGTTTTTTTTGAAAAGTCAGAATTTTCCCGGGGTCACTTCGCCATCTTGAATACTTTTTCCATACAAGACTTTACTCCAAAACGACTCCTTCTGGGAGAACAATTATGTACATCAGTGAGTGAGTCAGTGAGTCAGTGGTAGTCGAGCTTTATATATTATAAACTAGATGTCGCGCGGTGCGCGAGGCCGCAAGCGGCCATGCGTGTCTCTGTGGGGTCGTATTTTGACAGAAAAATAAAGTCTAATTTTGGGCGCCCATCTTGTTTTAGCCATTTTAAATCGAAAAACAAAAAAAAATTTTTAAATATTTTTTTTCATGGCAACACTGTTTACTGAGACCCACTATCGCTCCATACAAGTCAACTTTTCAAAGTGTTGCCAACTTGCCTAAAAATACCGATAAAAATTATAAAAACCCATTTTTTTTCAGTAAAGAGAGAATACCGGAGCGGCCATCTTGTTTTTCCAGTTTTTCGGATTTTTCTGGTAAACTACAAGATATGCCCTATGCAATGACACCAATCACGTCTCTATAGCATATTGGCATCTGGGAGATCAATTCGGGTCTTTTGAGGTCTACCCTAAAAATTCAATCGGCCATAACTTTCAGTGCTGCCAGGTGAAATTTAAAAAACCTTGTTGCCAACTGGCTAAAAAAGCCGATTATTATTAAGAAAATTTAAATTTTTTAGTAAAACAAAAATAACGGGGCGGCCATCTTGTTTTTTATATTTTTCGGGATTTTCTAGTAAACTACAGGATATACCCTATGCGATGACACCAAACACATCCCTGTAGCATATCGGCATCTGGGAGATCAATTCGGGTCTTTTGAGGTCTACCCTAAAAATTAAATCAACCATAACTTTCGGTGTTGCCAGGCAAAAATCAAAAAAACTACAAAAGGTCATAGGGAGAGATAAAATGTACCGTTGACTGTTAGTCGTTTTTGCAAAATGGTAAAATTTCGAGTTTTGACTTTTTGCATTAAAAGTAAAAAAATACCCAAAATTTTGGGAAAATTGTTAAACATGGCAACATGCCGTATCAAGACCTCTAACCCCGCCATACAAGCCAACTCGCTCAGGTGTCGCCATCTCGCCGAAAATCGACAATCAAAATGTGGTAAAATTCATCTTTTTCTTCGGCAGCCAATCACAGGGCGGCCATCTTGGTTTTTTAAATTTTCGGGATTTTCTAGTAAACTACAGGATATTCCCTATGCGATGACATCAAACACGTATTTATAGCTTAATGGAATCTGGGAGATCATTTCGGGTCTTTTGACGTCTACCCTAAAATTCAATCTACCATAACTTTCAGTGTTGCCAGGCGAAAATCAAAAAACCTACTAAAGGTCATAGGGAGAGATAAAATGTACCGTTGACTGTTACTCGTTTTTGTGAAATGGTAAAATTTCGAGTTTTGACTTTTTGCATCAAAAGTAAAAAAATACCCAAAATTTTGGGAAAATTGTTAAACATGGCAACATGCCGTATCAAGACCTCTAACCCCGCCATACAAGCCAACTCGCTCAGGTGTCGCCATCTCGCCGAAAATCGACAATCAAAATGTGGTAAAATTCATCTTTTTCTTCGGCAGCCAGGCACAGGGCGGCCATCTTGGTTTTTTAAATTTTCGGGATTTTCTAGTAAACTACAGGATATTCCCTATGCGATGACATCAAACACGTATTTATAGCTTAATGGAATCTGGGAGATCATTTCGGGTCTTTTGACGTCTACCCTAAAATTCAATCTACCATAACTTTCAGTGTTGCCAGGCGAAAATCAAAAAACCTACTAAAGGTCATAGGGAGAGATAAAATGTACCGTTGACTGTTACTCGTTTTTGTGAAATGGTAAAATTTTTAGTTTTGACTTTTTGCATTAAAAGTAAAAAAATACCCCAAATTTTGAGAAAATTCTTAAACATGGCAACACTAAGTAATGAGACCTCTAACTCCGCCATACAAGCCAACTCGCTCAGGTGTCGCCATCTTGCCGAAAATTGACATTCAAAATCTGGTAAAATTCATCTTTTTCTTCGGCAGCCAATCACAGGGCGGCCATCTTGGTTTTTTAAATTTTCGGGATTTTCTAGTAAACTACAGGATATGGTCTATGCGACGACACTAAATATATCTTTTTTGCATATTGGCGTCTGGAAGATCAATTCGGGTCAAGTGGGGTCTACAATAGCCTAAAATTTGAAACATTACTACGTGGCCGCCATTTTGTTCTTTCACTTTTTTAAATTATATTTGTAAATCATCTAAACATTTTAACCGATTCTAAAAATTTCAACCGGCTCGGCCGAAAAACAAAAGAGATACGATAGGCAAGCTTGGCCGCCATTTTGTTTTTTTTGAAAAGTCAGAATTTTCCCAGGGTCACTTCGCCATCTTGAATACTTTTTCCATACAAGACTTTACTCCAAAACGACTCCTTCTGGGAGAACAATTATGTCAATCAGTGAGTGAGTGAGTCAGTGAGTCAGTGGTAGTCGAGCTTTATATATTATAAACTAACGCGTGTCTCTGTGGGGTCGTATTTTGACAGAAAAAAAAAGTCTAATTTTGGGCGGCCACCTTGTTTTAGCCATTTAAAAACGCAAAAAAATAAAATTTTGTAAAATATAACTTTTCATGGCAACACTGCTTACTGAGACCCACAACCGCTCCATACAACATAACCTTCCAAAGTGTTGCCAACTTGCCTAAAAATACCGATAAAAATTATAAAAACCTATTTTTTTCAGTAAAGAGAGAATACCGGAGCGGCCATCTTGTTTTTTCCAGTTTTTTGGATTTTTCTGGTAAACTACAGGATATGCCCTTTGCAATGACACCAATCACGTCTATAAAGCGTATTGGCATCTGGGACATCAATTCGGGTCTTTTGAAGTCTACCCTAAAATTTTCAATCGGCCATAAGTTTCAGTGTTGCCAGGTGAAAATCAAAAAACCTACAAAAGGTCATAGGGAGAGATAAAATGTTCCACTGACTGTTACTCGTTTTTGCAAAATGGTGAAATTCCAAGTTTTGACTTTTTGCATTAAAAATAAAAAAAATACCCCAAATTTTGGGAAAATTGTTAAACATGGTAACACTCTGTAATGAGACCTCCAACCCCGCCATATAAGCCAACTCGCTCAGGTGTCGCCATCTTGCCGAAAATTGACATTCAAAATCTAGTACAATTAATCTTTTTCTTTGGGAGCCAATCACAGGGCGGCCATCTTGGATTTTCAGTTTTTCGGATTTTTCTGGTAAACTACGGGATGTGCATAAAAAGCTGACATGCCACTTGTAACTGTACGATTTCGGCAACCATGTGTCTAATTCGGGTCAAGTGGGGTCTAAAACCACTCAAACTTTGATACACTATTACGAGGCCGCCATTTTGTTTTTCTAAATTTTTGAGTAATATTTGTAAATCATCTAAGCAATACTACAGATACCAAAAATTTCAACCGAATCGGCCGGAAAACAAAGAAATGCGAAAGAGATACGATAGGCAAGCCCGGCCGCCATTTTGTTTTTTTGAAAAGTCGGAATTTTCCTGGGGTCACCCCGCCACTTTGCACACTTTTCCCCTACATGACTTGACTCCAAAACGACTCCTTCTGGGAGAACAATTATGTCAATCAGTGAGTGAGTGAGTGAGTGAGTGGTAGTCGAGCTTTATATATCTATGTATCTATATAAATAAAAATGAATTGATGTTCGTTAGTCTGATTAAAACTCCAGAACGGCTGCACAGATTTTGATGAAACTTTTTGTGTGGGTTAGAGTGGGTCCAGGGATGGTTTATACGGTGGCAGAACGACGTCTGCCCGGGCCACTAGTTATAAATATAAATATTCGGAATCATTTAGTTAAGTAAGATTGATAGAGTGACGAATATTGATGTTCAAGAGCGTTGCGCCCTGAAATATGATATAGTGCCTAGGATTGAAACAGGAATGATGAGGTGGTTTGGTCATATTGAGCAGACGAAGAAAGACGCCTAGCGAGACAACTATACTAGGGTGTTGTGAATGAGTATCGTAATATGACGACCTAGGCGTACTTTCATCATCCATATCGGCGATGTATTGAAGAAAAGCCAAAATAAAGAGTACCCGGAACCAACGAGCATGCATGAGTCGTTTGATGTAGATGAAGCACAAAAGATCTGCCAGGTTCGTAGCAAGTGGCAGTATATTGTCTTTGCCAACCCTGAAATAGGCGTGAGATTATATGTATGTACCAGCAGCGCCCCATGGTTTCACCCGCGTAGTCCCCGTTCCCGTCGGAATACGCGGATAAAATAGCCTATGTGTTATTCTGATATATGCCCAATATTACTGTAAGGTTTCATCAAACTCCGTTCAGTAGTTTTTGAGTAAAACAGCTAAAAATAATCACAAACTTTCGCGTTTATAATATTAGTACGATGTAATATTAAGTATTTCATTGCTTAAATGTAAGTATATATATATAACCAAAACCCGTAAAGATTCTCAAAGATTCAGGAGCGGCGGCGTGCCGAGTTGGGGATTTGGGCTTGCTTCGTTCAGAATTCCACGCCAAGCAAATTCCGGACACAGAATTTCTTGGGAACCTCTTGGGAATTTCTTACATCAATATGTGCAGGTTACAGAGTTATTTTAGCGACATTTTAAGTGGGTTTCACGGTATCTCTTTAGCTTTGATAATTAAATTAAATTGTAAGTACAAACATGAAACTCAGGAAACACAGTTAGCTAATTGGATTACTAAGAATGCAAAAAAAAACTTAACCTAGACCATAATTTATAGCTATTTTGGATTTGTCTCCGACTGCCAAACCTTGTGATATTTTATGTTATATTCATATTAAATAGCATGTTTTATTGTTTAGCACTCGCTCGACAGTAAAGAAAAATATCGTGTGAAAACCCCTAGGTCCCAGAATTCAGAGTGATGCATCTATAACCGAACAGCAACTCAGTCCGGCGATGGCCATTATCAGTCAAGTTTAGGAGTCTTAAAATTATATCAATATCACTACTCACTACATAGTATAAAACAAAGTCGCTTTCTCTGTCCCTGTATCCCTATGTCCCTATATCCCTATGTCCCTTGGTATGCTTAAATCTTGAAAACTACGCAACGGATTTTGATGCGGTTTTTTTATAGATAGAGTGATTCAAGAGAAAGGTTTTAGTATTATCATTGTACCCGTGCAAAACCGGGGCGGGTTGCTAGTATGTGATAAACTGGTATATCCAGGAATGGAATATCTTTGCCAACCCCCTTGGGGATTAAAACGTGAGTTTAATTTGTTTTTTTTTAATTTATTTATTAGACACAAAACAGATTACAATTATAGAAGCATTGTAAGTGAAACAGTTTTGGTATGCAATAGATTGTGTGTACAATATTGTTTAACGAAATAACGAAATATGTGAACTCGGTCAAAAGTTACACGTACAATTGAAATAGTTGATAGATTCACGTAGGTATGCATGAAAACAAATAAATCGAAGTATTTATTTTATTTAGGTATGAATTTTATTATTTTAAGGTTTCCAATTGAAACTCAATTTCCATCCCAAAGATACACCACATGAAACCTGATCATAAAGTTCTTTATTAGCGACGGAGGTATCCAGCGATATTACAGAATTAATTTGTATTTTACCGAAATTCCGTCTCGTGAAAATTAAATTTTAAATTGGCAGGGATGTTTTGATGATCGAGCGGCTTTAGTTACATATACCCAGCAAAGAGGGGAAAGGAGGGATGCGGTTTTACCCCCAGAGGGTTCAGATAATGTTTAAAACTGATCTCACACATCGTAAAAGTGATACAGTATCGTTTAGTTTGTATTTTATAATTATTTAAAGATAACAAATTAATCTATGTCTAAAGCCGTAATTACCCTTTGGATTAGAAATACATAGGTATCCGTCTGTAAATGAAGATAAAGTTCAATTTAGGATTCATTTTAATCACATTTTCGAAATTTGAATTTTATGTTAAGGTTAACGATGTCCTGACATGTATTTAACAAATACATCTACCTACTAAAATACATGTCAATAAAATACAATTTTAATATAAAAAAATTTAAACAAATAAAACGTATTTGCACTCCACTACAAACATTTTGAATTTGAAGATTTTTTTTTATTAAATAAAAAAAAAAATTTTTTTTATTAAATGAAAGAAACCGCATTTCCTTTGGTGTTTTGCCTCAGTTTGTTATAAACGTAAAAGCGAAAACTCAAGGCAAAATAAGTTCAACAGAAAATTGTAGATCGCAATGTTTTTAAAACGAAAGATAACAGAATCTCTCGTCTCGTGAATCGTCTAACGACCTGCAAACCAATTGAGTCAATATTTATAAATTCAACCGTTTCCCGAATAAATCCAATAAAAACCACCACGGCGACCTGATTGGAAAATTTTATACTTAAATCGGCTTCAAATTTTATTCGCTCAAGATGATTTAAAAATTGAATTATCCTGTCTGGCAAAACACACCTTTAGGCTAGACCACGGATCGTGAAAGCTATGACGTGTCATCGACGCCTACGATAGAAATAAAAAATATAAACTTAAAATACTCATATTGAGAAACAGGGCCATAAATATGGACTCGTAAATAGTTGAAATTCTGCATGTAAGTATGTATAATATAATTGGGTTATTGATGTCGATCAGCAATACACAATTATTTTTTACATACCAGATTCAGATGAATGTCCTAACGGTCGCCAACGGTTCGCTTTAATCAATGTTAGTGCAAAAAAAAATCGTAGAATTACATACACTATTTTCAAAACACTAGGCCAGATCAAGCCAAGTTCGTGCCTATAAAAAAAGAAAAAAGCCAAAGACATAAGTGATTAATTCACAAAATATTCGTGTAGGATTACATCTTACTTATTTATCTTAGCGGAATGCTATTAGTTTTATCGGTTTGAAGATTTAAAATCTCGTACAGACTTATTACAATAACGACAGAAGTAACTTTATAAGGGATTTATATACTTATTTTAAATATCTGTACTGCAAGTAAAGTATACTCATCATGTGATTAGCAAATAACCAAATAATTATAATTAAATGGTGACAGTCCAATATGTCAAAAAGGAATGTACCCCTGCGTCTTGCTCAAGTAAAAGAAAGAAAACTTAAACTTACACAAATCACTAAAGTTAAATTAAATCTATAAATAGAAGATTTCATCCAATGCATCGCAACGAGGCATGGTTCCGAGCAGTTTGTCATATTTAATTCTTCGAGTATAAAATTGAATGTAAATACTTACAAAGGGTGGACAGCATTGGCTGTGCTGTGGACGGTGATCCACAACCGCTGATATTCTGATATGTAGAAGGTAGAACACAAATAGGTAAGTAATTGGCCAAAAAAAAATTCAACAATACTATTTACAATAAAAAGAAAAAAAAAACTAAACTAACTATACTAGGACACCTGCAATCTGCATCCAAGGATGGCTTCATTAGCAGCCATTGCGCACATTTTTGTCGTAAGTAAGTCGTATATTCTCTCAGTTTCATCCATTCTAAAGTTATCTGGAAGAGATCGCTAAAAGCGATGAGACCGCCTCTTGTACTTTAGTTAATGTTTGGTATCCATATTGTGTTGTTTTTGGTGTACAAAAAAGAGTTATTGTATTGTATATTGTAAAAGATCCATTCGATGCTGATGATTTTTTTAAACATAGTCTAAATCTGAAATCCCGATCTATTTTTTACTGTGCTGTGGCAAAAAGCAAAGGAAAAAAAGGCATTAGAAGAAAAAGGCTACACCGCAGAAAGAAGCTTACATAAAATGTCAAGCATTTATTCTTGGAAATGGCTCACTTTTACACAAAACCAGAACAAACAAAAGATAATCACTTAGGATTATTAAGTGGTTCTGATGATGACTGAAGCTTGTAGCTTATTGTGGATTTTCATCAGTAAGCTTAGCAACAACAATACTTTAAATACAAAAGATTATACAGTAAAAAAATATTGGTAGACATTCATCAAATAATTGCTATATATCATGAAATACACTAGCAACTTCTCCAATGATATTGAGCTTGACATATACATAAATAACATAGTCTGTGCCTTACTACATTTGCTGTGTGTTTATCATAGATTCATGAGGTAAGACAAAGACAGGACTAAACTAAAATAAGTTTAGTCGCTGTAAAGCAGAATCGAACCCATTATCCTACTTTCTTAGTACTAAACTGGAGGCAATACTACAATTTTCCTAACCTAATTTATGTTACGAGTAGTATTTCTATACCGTTATGTTGGTAGTAATGCAGATAAGTGTTCAATCAATCAATCAATCAATCTTTATTCATCAAACAGTATATACAACTGTGTGCGAAATTGATACATAAAAAACATAAAATAAAATAAAAAGTACAATAATGCTGAGTATGTCAATTATCAAATTCATCTATACAATAATAATTTTTGTCAAATAATAACATTTTCAATTTATTCTTAAATATGTGAACATTAGTTATAGATTTTAGCTCATTACGCAGTCTATTGAATAATACCACAGATTGATACGATGAGCAATGTTTAGCAATATTGAGACATGGCAAGGCTTTGTGATCTAAATCTTTTCTTCTAGTCCTGATACGCATATTCATCTCCTCATCCGATTCAAATAAATTTCTCCGTTTAATTAAGTCAACCAAAAGAACCAAAATATATAAACAAGGAACCGTTAAAATTTTATACTTTTTAAAATAGTCCTTGCATGATTCCCATGGAGGAATTCTGGCGATAGTTCGTATGGCTCTTTTTTGAACAGTAAAGGCCTTGGTGATATTATATTTATAACTTTTTCCCCAGCATTTGATGCTGTAACGCAGTTTGGATTCAATCAGTGCAAAATACACTGACCTTAACTGATCAACTGTCAGCACATCTCTTAAACTTCTCAATGCGTAGCATGCGGAACTGATCGACGCCTCCAGAGAAGCTAACTCTGCCTTCCAATTTAATAGAGAATCTATATGGAGCCCTAAAAACTTTGTTTCCTGCACTAATTCAATGCTTTGATTATTCAAGGATAGATCAAGTGTTTCTAACTTCCTGGCCGTTGATCTAAATAGAATTGCTTGTGTTTTTTGTGCGTTCAGTCGGAGATCATTTGCATGTGTTGAGAGACAGGGGAGCCAACATGACAGCATAGGAACTATTTGATGAAACGCATTCTATGTAGGTGCATGGTGTTCTCTAATTAATTTTTTAAGAAAATGATTGACTAACGAGTTATTAATCCCCGTAGTCACACCAAGTTTTCACCCACCAAAAAAACACACACACAAAAAAGATTTTGTGTGTGTGTTTTTTTGGTTTTTATCAAAATAAAGTCTACTTTCAGCAATATAAAGATCCTCCTAAGTCAAAATCCTGGATCCATCCCTGGAATACAAGTAAAAGCTTTGAAGCGCCCTGATCGGTTTTTAAAGTACTTAATGTAAACCCTTTGGAATGCACTTTATTGGATTTTCTATAAGATGAGCCTCACAGATTCAGAAAAGCAAAATGTTTATTTTAGAAAATTGGAAAGGCGGCTTAGTGTGTGTTTGTAATAGGAAATTATTTGCGCTGATAAGTCTGCTTCAACCAATGTCTGCTACCACTGGTCTTTTGGTTGAAAACGGGAAAAACCGAGACTCAAGTGAGTACGTATTTGAGACTGATAAAATGTGAGTCCTATCATCATTATCAAAACCATGCCTGCCTGCTATCTACTATGGTTAGCAAGGCTAGTATCCTAGCTCTGGGTTCCTGATTTCCGCGCGTAAAATTGCGTGGAACAGCTAGTCTTTGATGTGTGACACACTGACAAAAAGAGTACAGTCAAGAGCACATGAAGCTTTACACTTGTATTGCGCGTCTGACCTCTAATGCGATTGGAATAAGAACGTTACAGAAGTTAAGTCCAAAGTGTCAAGCTTCACATGCTCTTGACTGTACAATGGAAGCTCATTGTGGTACCTACTATTTTATCAGAGTATCATAATATGATAATGTATTATTATGAGCAATAAATATAGCAATAGATACCTACGGTGTATTTGCAAATGTGCGTTAGGCACAGAAACATTACACCATAATTAATATTTTTTGGAAAATATCCCGCACACTATATTATGAGAACTCGTAGTAGCGGTAAAAAAATTGATTCGGCATAGTAATGCCTCTGACAGTCTCTCCATCACGCCCGCCGCCTCCTTGGCATAATTTCCTCGTCTGCTGGGAATAAATAACATTAAAAATCAACTTTTACTTCAGAATGTTCCCGAATACACCAAAATCATTTGGGGAATATAAATTGCCTGACAGCTAGGACGTTAAGAGAAATTATGTCGTGGAATGTTGTTGCGAATAGTCGCAATTCTGTTTGTTTCGTGAAAATTATTTGAAAGTGGAAACTGTTTCAAGTGGAACCCATTTTTCTCTGGGATAAGATAAATTGCAAATAGTTAACGTTTTTGTTTGAATGTTGTGAGAGAAACATTTGAATGTCACAATTTAAGCGTTAAAAAAAAGCCGAAAACCACTGCTGCTAGCCACAACATTTTTTGGCTAGTTCTCAAAAAAGTAGCAACCGGGATTAAATTTGCAACCTTTTAAAAATCTACTCCTTTTTGGGATTTGTATTTTACAATCCGATACATATGGTATCCCTTATTGTGAATAAATGAAAGGGAACGGATTTTGAATATTAATCTGGGAGATATAAGCCCTAAATTTCCGGTCGACAGGTGAATGGTAGTACTAGCAAGTGAATGATAATATCAAGTCAGGTTAATGATAACCGGTGCAGGTTAAAGATTATATAAGATAAACTATATAAGAATCCTATATCAGGTTAATGAAAACAGTGACAGGTAAATGTTAAAAATAAAATATGGTATTGCACATACAAATAAAAGATTAAAAAGATTCAAATTCAAATAATTATTTTCTTAAGTCTCTTTCTTTTTTCATACTTTTATTTATTTTTTCCTGGTACTTAGTATCTAACTCCTGATTATTCAAAATTTTTTGATACCGTAATCTCCTTTCTCTAATATTATCCTCTCTCTTTTTTCTTACTCTCTTTAAAACTAAAACAAAAAGAAAATAGCCTTTATCGTAAAAGCATTATAAAATTACTTCACGAACCATGGCATTTAAATATTTATTTATTTATCAGTATGTCACATAACATATTTACTATATTTTTGCCCTGCGGTTCCGCCCGCAGGTATTTTGATTTTCCCGTGAGAATGAGATATTTCACAATAGTAAAAAATAGCCTATGTCACTCGCTGATAATGGGTTCGATTCTGCATTACAGCGAATAAACTTATTTTAGTTTATTCCTGTCTTTATTTTACCTCAAAAAAAGAAAAGGGATAAAAGATAACCAACCGAATTTAGTCCTGTCAAAGGCTGTATTTTAGTCGTGACTTATTTACTTATGCACTAAACACGTTATGAAATGCCTTAGTTGACAGGACTAATTTTAATTTGACAGGACTAAATATCACTCGTCTCTTTTCTTCTCTATGAGAAAGAAAATGACAGGACTAAACTAAAATAAGTTTAGGCGCTGTAATGCAGAATCGAACCCAATGTATCTTTCTATTGGTGAAAGAATGTTTAAAATCGGTCTAGTAGTTTCGGAGCCTATTCAATGCAAACAAACAAACCCACAATCAGATCTTTTCTCTTTATTATGTTATTATTATTACTATATTATTAGTGTAGATTTATGACTAGTAAGAGTAGCACAGTCCATAATGCAATAAGATACATTTTTACTAGCTGCGCATACAGAAATGCTGTATATTTTTATTCACCTGTATTTAATAGGCAGGTGAAAGATGAACAGGTAATAGAGAAAATTACCGTTATTACGCTCTTGGAGACAAAGCGTTCCATGTTTTTATTGTTTATTTACATATGTTAAAGTAAATACTTGTTTACATCACATAATGAAATTTCAAAACCAAATGTTAAATAATCACATATACACAGAGGACAGAAAAAAGAGTACTCGCCCATTACAAACACCGGTTTGAAATATTTGTCCCAAAATTCCTCGAGACACAAAAAAGATAGCACATCCTGGTCCAACACAATTCTAGGTGGCCGCCTGGCTAGTTCGTTACAAGGGGGTTAGGCAGCGGGACGCCTGGTAGTATTCGCTGTGCGCTAGTGTGTTTGTGTTGACAGGTGAAGGAGAAAAATCCCTATGGACAAATTATTTTCTTCCGTAGCTTGAGTATTATGCGTGTTATTAGCTATAACTGTTATAATTCCGTATTTTGATTATGTGAGAAGTAGAAATAACTCATACAATATTTTTTTTATTATTAAATAATACGAGCAAATGTCGCTTAAAGTTGACTAAGTCGCGTTTGGACAGGGCAGGTTAGGGAGAAACCATGACCAAAATGGATTGTATAGAACATCATTTAATTCATATTTGATTAAATATACGTGGCCTTTGTGTAAAAAGTATCTCCTCATATATGTACACTCATAAAGTAAAGACAAAATATAAAACAAAAAATTTCGCCGATCCAAAACAGTTTGACAGGTTACGGTGCCACTTTTTTGAGAACTAGCCTTTTGTCATTTAATCACAGTTTTTCGAGTAGAGTTAGTGTTTTATGGACACATATAATTTATACAGCACTGATAGCCTTACGGTTAAAGGGCCTGCTTCACATGATGATAATCAGTGAGGCTCGGGTTTGAATCCTCGCATGTACTAAAGAGTTTTTCAAAACTTAAGTACATATTCATCGCTAGCTCGACGGTGAAGGAAAACATCGTAAGGAAACCTGCAGATTAAAGAATTTATTCTAAGACATAGACATAGTAATAGATCCCCGTCCTGGCGATAGCCTCACCACCTATCACGTTTAGGGGACCAAACAATATCTCGTGAAAAATGGGTATATCCCGAAATGGAATACCTCTGCCTACTCCTCGGGGATAAAAGGCGTGCGATTATTTATTTTATATTTTTATTTATTTTTATATAATTTGCAGTGAGAATAATCAACAAACAATTCATGTAAAAAACAAGACAAGTCTCTTGACTCTGCTCGTATAAAATTGTGAGTTATCAAGATTTACGTAGCTCAGTGCTTTTATCAACTTTCACACTTCCATTCTTAAACTCAACTTTGCATAATTTGATGATTCAGCCTCTGGCCAAGTTTAAAATTAAATTCAAAATTTATCGTGTAAGTAGGTACTGTTTTTAATACATACCTAAAACATAGGCGACGAATTAAGAATCTCCTCCTTTTTAAGTTGGTTAAAAACAAAGTCATATCCTCAAAATCAAAATTAAAAATATATAATCATTTAATGCACTTTTAAAATGATTAGAAAAATGGAAAATTCAACAATAGAATCCCCATCTGTCAAACTGGTTTGTTACAGACGGATTATTGGGGGCAGGAGGTAGGAAAAGTTCTTGGGCTTATTACGTCTCACGATAGGAAAGGATTTATGTATTTCGATCAGCCTTAAATCTAGTTGAGAAACTGTAAATTAAATATACTAATATTAAGCTATTTCAATGAGATTCATTTTTAAAAACTTAAAAATATAATTAAGTACATGTGACTATAACAAAAATTGATTTTTACACGTTTTTTTTAACGATACGACACAATAGACGAGAAGAAAATCTCCACTTTTTAAAAGGTAAACAAAAAATACATTTAAACCAGTGTAATTTATGTATACCTATGCCAAATTATAGCTTTGTTTAACTAAAAGTTAATGAGCTAAGCTGTGGACGTAAGTTAATAGAGAATATCTTTTCTATAAATAGTAAATATAAAACCAAGTAGGCGCGTCTGTCTGTTTGTACGCTTAATTCTTCTAAGCTACACAACAGATTTTTGATACGGTCTTCACTATTAGTTAGATAATTTCTTCCGGATTCCGCACAACCGATCTTTGGAACAAATCTTCACCTGCGGTAGGTACTTCCCGACCGATACCTACCTACTCTACCTTCAAGAAAAGAGCGTACTCCCACGTCAAAGACTGACAACGCATTTGTTATCCTCAAGTTGCAGTGTTCATGGGCGACGGTACTCACATACCATCCGGTGACTCTTATGCTCGTTTGCCCCCTATATTAAATAAAAAAACATTGAAAGAAAAAATGATTATTTTTGCCACAGATACACACACACATACAAAGCAATAAATATTAAAACAATAACAACAACAAAAGGCAAACAATATGGCAATTAAAAAAAACATAAAAAACTACTGAACCAAGCAGTTGTGTGTGTGCGTGCAGCAGCAGCAGAAAAGGGCCAAATCTCAGTTTTTTGTTTTGCTCTCTGTCTCTACGCACAATGATCAATTGATCATGACCCTGAAAAAAGAGAAATGACCAAAACGCAGAATGACCAATCGCAAAATGACACATTCTGTATACGTAGAATGACCAGTCGTGAAACGCCCTGCTCCTCACAGATGCGCATAATGACCGGTCGGAAAATGACCAATAATTTCTTCCAAAATTGAGTTTGGCGACTAATGTCAATTAAGAATTAATGGTCAGTTATAAAATGAAAGGGCTTGCTATGTCCATGAGTACACGTAATAACCGATGATTTTATGTTGTCGCGCGGCTTACTGCAGCGCTGTCAGCCCATCCCCTATTCTCGGGTATTTCGTGAAGTTTCCAATTCCTCTTCTGCATTTTTTTGAACTTTTTCTCACGACTCCTCTGGAAGCCGAGGAAAGTTTTCAGCGGAAATGGATTTTGAAATAATCCAGGGTTTTAAATCTTTAATTTTACTTTGGGTAAAGTAGGTCGGGTTAACGTGGTTGCATTTGAGCAGACTTTCTGGATTTAAATTTTAGGCCCCAGATATTACTTCTTTTGTTACTAAAATGTTTAATGTCTCTACATAGTATTATTTTAAAAGTTTCTCAAAAGTAGTCAAGGCACAGTCAATAAATTTGCGTAAAAAGTAAAAAAGTAATACAAAAATAATTTTAGTAGCTAACGAGAAAATAAAATATTCAGTTCTCGAAAGACACCTTAATAGTAAAAGGAAATAAAACCTTTCGTCCTAGCGAAATGAGTTCAATTTCCGAATTGACATCGCTTCCGCTTTCAAAGCGACACGTCAAATTGTAACTGTCAAAATGGCGGCTGGTTATTTAGATGTTGACTGCCTGGAAATTACAAGATTGTCATGAGAAAGCGAATAGTATTTCAAGAAGGTTGAATATGTGACGAATATTTTATTGGACAGTAAATGATGATGATACTCACAGAACTGATAAATATACAACGTACTAGGGAGGCTACCACCTAAAAAAACCGGCCAAGTTCCGTACGGTTATCTATAAAAAGCGAATGAAAGGTAAATTGCGGTTTACGATTTATGAAGTATTAAAAAAAACTACTTACTAGATCTCGTTCAAACCAATTTTCGGTGAACCAAGTTTGCATATAACTGTACATCATAATATATTTTCTTTAGTTTTATCATATTATTTTAGAAGTTACAGGGGGGGGGGGCACACATTTTACCAAGGAAGGAACCTTTGGAAGTTTCTCTCGTAAAAAAAAAATTGAGTTTCAGTTCCAAGTATACCCCTTTTTTTCTATTTTTGTGTGAAAATCTTAATTCGGTTTACAGAATACATCTACTTACCAATTTTCAACAGTATAGTTCTTACAGTTTCGGAAAAAAGTGGCTGTGACATAAGGACGCACAGACAGACAGACATGACGAATCCGTATGGATTCCGTTTTTTGCCATTTGGCTACAGAACCCTAAAAAGTAGCCGACGAACAATGATTCTAATAGCGTGACGTCATGCCACGGACTGCACAATGAGAGATGGAGTCAACAACCTAGGCTAATAATAATATTTTATTAATACCAAAACTACAAAAAGGAATTCACCTAAAAAATATCTAATCAACATTTAAATATTTTTAATTTGAAATTGGAAGCGTATTTGAATTCCGAATAGATCGAGTTTGCGCCGGGGCAGGCGGTCGACCGGAAGCGGGGACGCTTGTTTCCGCTTCGCTTCCCGTGACGTCACTCCGCCTGTCTGTCGCGGCAAAATTCACCACAGAGTTTAAATAGGTATACAGATATTTTGTATATTGATAGAATTTATTAAAATTACCCTATACTTGATACATATAAAAACGTCGTGGAAAAGATCACTTAAAGACCTAATAATACCATCAATTAAATTTAACTATACATTTTTACTTACTTATACTGAAACGGGAGTGCCGGCAGAAGTGAAAACTTGATTATCGATTTCGGTGTTACAACACTACTATCCAACCGTCTTACGGTTTTTCGATCAGCACACGTGACCTGACGCGAGTTTCACAGTTTTTACCCATCCCACAGAAGTGCTCAACGCCGCTAAAGAAGTTTTCACTTCAAAAAAAAACGGCGAGAAAGAAAGTAGACAATTGTGATTTATAAATGATATTTATTAGTTGCATAAAATAAATATTGCCATTCCTTACTTAGCATCAAAAGGAGTAAAATGGGCAGTCTTACCGCTTTAGATAAACTTTATGATTAGCAGTGCCCTGCGGTTTCACCCGTGTTGATCCCGTTGCCGATGGGGATACGGGGATAAATATAGTGTTAGTCTGATGTATAAGCTATATTACTGTAAAGTTTCATCTAAATCCGTTTAGTTGTTTTAGCGCGAAAGAGCAACAATCATCCATGCATTCTTTCGCGTTTATAAGTACCTAATATTAGTAGGATGTAACTGAAAATCATTCTGACATAGTTTATCGGTAATCACACAAAGTTAGTAGGTACAGTCAAGAGCAAGTCAAGCTTGACACTATCAGTTTAAGCTGAGCTCTGATTTATACTGCGCGCCATAGAATACAGGGCCGGGTTAAAGTCCAAAGTGTCAAGCTTAGCGTGCTCTTGACTGTACACGATATTCTTTTTTTCAGAATCCAATATCTTTAAAGAAGCGCCTTACGCGTCTTTAAGGCCAGGTATTTCTGCAGCAGTAGGTATTTAGCGTTGTCACGGGTCGCGCGCAAAATAGTTAGATCGGACGCAGCGGCAGTGAACTCGCATGACCCCGCCAGCGACATAGTATAGAAATTAGCAGTAGGATAATTTTATTTGACTTTAGAAATGCATTTTATATATTATCAAACTTTGTTTATAATATAGTAATAAATTAGAGTTACGTAAATAAATGAAGTAACTTCTCTGTTTTTATTTTGGTGGGTTATGTAATTATTATAACTATTCTGTGTATAAATCATGGTGACAAAAATCAAAAATCGAAAATTCTGTTTGACATAAATATTAGGTCTTGACCAATGAAATTGCCATTTTATATGAAAAAATTAAACCGAATTTTTTTCATGTATTTTTATTTGTATTAATTGAAGTAATTTATGCAATTAATGAATCTTTGCCAACGCAGTGGCACTTTATTGATGCCCTTCTTAAAGAAATCAGCTGGACGGGAGGCAACAAATTCTTCAAAGGCATTTTGTACCTACTGCCTCTCGGGTATTGAATTTTTTTCTCACCAAGATGTTATCCAAATTCTGGAAAAAGTTGTAGTCTGTAGGCGCAAGGTCTGGTGAGTAGGGCGGATGACGGGGAGCTTCCAACCCCAGTTCTTGCAACTTGGAGACCGTCTGCTGTGCAGTATGAGGTCGCGCGTTGTCGTGCTCCTGCACGACAACGCGACAACGGAGACGAGCGATTGACCAAAGCTGGTTGAAGATGTGCCAGCTTCTCCATCATTGTGTTCAGTTCTTCACAGTACACATCTGCAGTAATGCTCACCCCGTTTGGTAAGAACCTGTGATGAATCACACCGGCTCTAGACCATCAAACAGTGACCATTACTTTTCTAGGGGTAAGTTTTCGTTTAGGGCGTTGTTTAGGTGCTGGACCTAGCAAGGTTGGATCCTGGTCAAACAGAATCCATTTTTCATCGCAGGTAACAATGCGGTTCAAAATTCCTTAAATTTGTGTGTTTGTTCATCAGTGCAAGGCACGTCTCGACGCGTAGTTCGCGCTGGCAATCATTGAGTTCGTGGGGCACCCTTTTGTCAAGCTTTTTTACCTTGCCAATTTGACGCAAATGGACCAATATTGTTTTGACGCTAACGTCGAAAGCTGCTGCTAATTCAGCCGTAGATTGTGTATCATCAGCTTCCATAATCGCCTTTAATTCGTCATTGTCGACCAAAGTCTTCGGAAGACCGCGAGGTTTATTTTTCAGGTCGAAATTTTCAGAACAGAAGCGAGCAAACCTATAACAGGTGGTGCGTTGGTTTGTAGTGTCAGCTCCGTAAACGTCGTTTATGTTGCGTGCCGCTTGTGCCGCGTTGCTGGCACGACAGTACTCATATTCCACAATTACTCGAATTTTTAACGTATCCATGATGACGAAAAAGATTGAAATGCGATGAAAAAGTTGGTGCCGTACGATCTAGCGCACCATGACCCAGCAACGTAAACATCAATTAAAGGGTAGCCGTTCTTAGTACGACCTTCTGCGATAGCAATATCCTTCTCCACTTGAGCTGCTTCTTCGATTCCATAGAAGCATTAAAATTTG
Organism: Ethmia dodecea; assembly: GCA_963855545.1. NCBI lineage: Eukaryota > Metazoa > Arthropoda > Insecta > Lepidoptera > Depressariidae > Ethmia > Ethmia dodecea. The sequence continues at coordinate 2,894,771 of OY979448.1, forward strand.
CCGTCTTTTTCCATTTTTAAATAATTCATCTTCTAATTTGGAATAGTATTTTGAGCTGAATACCGGAATATCCATCGCTGAACATAATTCCTCAAATTGAGAAAAGCCAATACCGGAAACCACAATGCTAGTAGTGGCGGCTGTATTAAGATTAACTTGATCTCTATCGTTTAGGTCTTCAGAGTTAATCGAGCAAAATTTCTTTGTAAATATTGCATTCAAAATGAAATACTGATAAAAGTCCTCGTCGTTTTTCACTGATCAAACGGAATTTTAATAAGGTGCAGTTAAATAAACCCTTATGACGAGTTTTCTCTTGTAACTCCTGAAAATTCCAAAACTCTAAAAATTCGCCATCCCGAAACAGGTTGAAATTCATTTTCTTTGCATACTTTACGATAAGTGAGTCTTCCGCCTCTTCAGTATATCTGAAACATTGAACAAATATAGTAAGTATTACATATTTTAGATTAATATTAGTTACCTATATATTTTTTGATGTTAGCATAGTGAAAAGTTAATAGACTGACAAAATACACATAAAAATGTAAAGATAAATGTTATCATTTCAAATGTGATCCTTACGTAAGATTTACAGTGTCGACAGGATCGAATTTAATTTACTGACAGAGTTTTCGGACACGTCAGCCATGTCAGACAAGTGCCTAAAAACAACTTACAACATTAATGTTAAAACATTTCGTTTTGAATGCAATAAAGACCAGTTAATCTTAATACAGCCGCCACTACTGGCATTGTGGCTTCTGGTATTGGCTTTTCTCAATTTGAGGAATTATGTTCAGCGATAGATATTCCGGTATTCAGCTCAAAATAGTATTCCAAATTAGTCATGACGATTCGCTGAAGCCCAAACTCGATGAAGTTGTGTCGTTTCATTGCGAAGTTCCTATGGCCACCTTCCAGCTCTATCATCAGATCAGCACCATGTCATCATAATATTGCATTTTCACGCGATTTACACATGTATGCAATATTTCAGATTTTAAAAATTGACGGCCTTACCCACCTTCATATTCCGATTTATTTGATTACTTGCCTAATTTCAGTTGAATTATACCTACTGATATTCTTATACTATGGCATGATCTTTTTATGAATTTATAAATGAGATTGAAGTAAAATGAAATTTAATGTGATTGTGTCAAAGTCGAAAATGACATAACAAATTAAACATTTACTTACTTCTTCACATATATTTTGAGTTAATTGTTTTTATTTATTAATTTTATAGTGGTAAACGCTTTTTTTCGCTTTCGTTGTTTATTACCCATTATGGATAACTTTCAGCAAATATATCAATTCGTCAAAACTGATTGATTGGTGCAAAAAATTGTCACGGAAAAAATTGACACAGGTCCGTCATCCGTAAGCGCCAGCGCGCGACTGAACACGCCAGCTAAGCCACCGCGCTCGTGCATTTTGTCGTTTTTTCAACATAGTGATTATAAAAATCATTTTATAAAGTCAAACTCTGCGAATTTGTCTAGAAATATTTTGTATCTTTAATCTAGTACAAAAAATTAATGTAAAATATCAGTAGTTCAGTCATGACATAGAAAAAACAAAACAAAAAGGGGTAACTTTGAGATTTTTTTCTATCGAGTGAAGTTCATCAAATCGTGTAACCGAATGCGACTTTGACTAGAGTATGTCCTTAAGTTATATATATCTTTTTTTCAGAATTTTAAACACTATTTTCTATGTCTCAGATGATTTTAAAAATCACAAAAATCGGCCTCGGCTGGCCCACCCAGCCTTAACAAATTTATGTAAAAGAAAAAAATATCCCGCGATAAATTCGCCTCCAATAAAATTTCATAACATAACCTTAATTTGAATGCGAAACAGATTTAATAAGAACCCTAACACCAGAAAGAATTCAAATTACAAAGCTGTCGTGTTTTAATTTTCTATCTGAAAGCATCGATTTTGTCCAGTTTTATTCACGATGACAGATAAAACGAAATTACGCTTTATCCTATTTTTTAATCTGAACAATGTTATATTGGATATTTGTGGGTTAGAATAGCATTTTTGTCAATAAAATAATAGCAAAAGAATAATAAATTCCTCTTTGAAACACTCGTTTTCTGGTGAACTTGATGCTAACGGCGGGTTTATATGGAACGAGCAGGCTCGGACCCAGTCAGCACGGATACTCGTAGCATGTAAACACCTTTTTTTTTTTTTTTTTTTTTTTTTTTTTTTAACCAGGGAAAATGCATTACTGCATACGCACCCGACCCGGGGGGGCCGGGGGTTATGTGGGGCTCTGCAGCCTAGTGCTGCCATACCCACTAAAAACCCTGGTGTGTTCCTCCTCGCCGCTTCGGACCCAGCCACGGCACCGCGGTTGTGCATAGCATGTAAACACCTGCTCCAAGTGTATTTTGACGCCGAACATCCAAATAGTGGACAAGTTTAGATTAGACTATATTTTATGTTTCTAAGTGTCATTATTTTTCAAAGAGATTAAAATATAATAGGATATAGAGGGGGCATTGGGAATATTTTCATACAAAACTTTGAAGCATGTTTTAAGCTCAAGCGTCATGTCAGTTAGTATGAACGCGAGCTGTCATTCGGTCGAAATTGTACTAGACTTATTCCACTTGGAATAACTTTTGGCTTCAAATTTTCCTCGCTTTGTCCCCTCTATGCCCTATTATATTTTAATCTCTTTGTTATTCTTTATCTACAGAAAGAAATGAATTTTAACTTTGACATTTAGTGGATCGGATGGTATTCTATTACTACAAGTTGACTGGTATGAACACACCCCGCCTGAGCATGCACGTACCGTAAAAACTCGACTAAAGCTATTTCTATGGAAATTGGAAATATCCCAACGAATTATGATAAGAAAATGTTGGAATTTAATGTAATTCTTCGTATTACCACAGCCCAGTTATTTAAACTGGTCTTACTTAATTTGTTATATTCCATTAAGGTTTAAAAAGTGATAACTGTAAGACCTGTTTTTAACCGTATAGAATACTTAAATTTTTTTATGTTTTCTTTTTTATAGGTTTTTCTTTTTTCTTTGTTTTTAGGGTTCCGTACCTCAAAAGGAAAAAACGGAACCCTTATAGGATCACTTTGTTGTCCGTCTGTCCGTCCGTCCGTCCGTCTGTCAAGACCCTTTTTCTCAGGAACGCGTGGAGGTATGAAGCTGAAATTTATATCAATTACTCAGGTCTACTGTCCCTTGAAGCTGTGAAAAAATCAAACTTCTAAGCCAACGCAATCAAAAGATACAGCCGTTTATGCCGCAAATTTTCGACACTTGCAAGGGAATCAAAACCTACAGGGTGCTTCCCGTGAACTCAGAATCTTGAAATTTGGTACGAAGCAACGTCTTATAGCATAGATAAAGGAAAAATTACGAAAACCATAAATTTGCAAGATTGTACGGAACCCTCGGTGCGCGAGTCCGACTCGCACTTGGCCGGTTTTTTTTTTATACCATAACAACATTTGTCCTCAACATAGTCCTCTTCCATCACTCACATCTTACGTATGATCCAAAAGTTCTACACCTTAAACGACGTAAAGATATTATTCTCAAATTGTATGCCCCCAAAACCTCCATATGCCAACGGAATCATCTATATCTTGGCCCCTACATCTATAATAAGATTAACAGAATCCTAAATGTTTATCCACTGACATACCAGTCTTCCAAACTATCTATCACAAAATGGTTCTCACAACTTAGCTATGAGGAGACTGAGAATCTACTCATTCCCATCAAATAGTTTTCCCATACAAAATAATACACCTGCATCCCTATCCTCTCTCTCGTACACACACACTCACACACACACACACCCTCCCCCCCCTACACCCTCTACATGCACACACACCCCACCCCCCACACTATCACAAATACACACACCCCAACTTACAATTTTCTCTTTATTATTACCTTTTAAGCAAAAACTTTGTTTTTTAAACGACTATTGTTTCCTATAAAACGAACGGAAGTCATCGGTGTCTACAACACAGGGTTTCCTAGTGTAGGCACCGAGGCCCCTATGTACCATTGTGACGTTTTAACTATTCTTAGTTTTAGATAACATACTTGTACGTTTGTGAATAATAAATTCATTTTCATTTTCATTTGTTGAAATTTTTGTCTGTGTTTGTCTGTGTGGATGGATTTTGATGAAATGTGGTGTAAAAATAGGTCTACATGTCTATCTATTTCTTACATTCATGGAAAAATCGCTGAACTCATCTTGATAAAACTATTTATTAGTTACTTTCTAAATGCAGAAGGAGTAGCGGGAAAAACCTAGCAATCGAGTTAAGTTTTTAAACCTTACATTTTTCCAATAATGCTAAGACGGCAAATCTAAATAAAAATATAAAAATCAAATTTATAAAAATGACAGTTATACGTAGGCCTAATTTAGATTCCTAAAAAGTTGTGATACGTGACAAAAGATGCTTAGCTTCTGATTTTCATCACGTAATTCCAGTTTATTTTACGTTACGTCCTCTAGACACCCTCATTATTGTGTCACGACATGCCATTGTACGCATTTAATAATATGTATTTATTATCTATATACAGGGTGAATTTTTCAAGTGGGCGTGGTAGGCTAAATCAGAAACTATGAGGAATATCAAATCAGATCAAATCAAGAAAGATGGCCGCGCTGCGGGTCTATGTTGAAAAATTTATTGAGCATCATTTTGGACAAGATACAGGTAATGCAGGTATGAATTAAAGCATTACTTTGAAATATGAATCAGTTTATTAAAATCCAACCTTTTCCTTAAGTCTTTCGTATGTCATTTCTTTCCAGAATTCGATCCTTATTAGCGACACTATCGAATGGTGTAATAATACAGGGTGAGTTTTTTTTTCCAAAATCAACGGGTTCGATTCCTGGCTAGGATTATTGATTTTTCAAAAATCCAAAGATGCAGTTTTAGTTTTCATTGAAATCGGGCCCGAGGCTCCTTTGAGTACTTTTCGATATTCCTCATAGTTTCTGATATAGCCTACCACGCCCACTTGAAAAATTCAGCCTGTATATAAAAGAAAGTCGTGTTTGTTACACTATTTATAACTCAAGAACGGCTGAACCGATTTGGCTGAAAGTTGGTGGGGAGGTAGCTTAGAACCTTAGACATAGGATACTTTTTATTCCGATATTCCCACGGGAACGGGACCTACGCGGGGAACGGTAACTACGCGGGAACGGGAATGGGAACGAGAACGGGAAAGCGGGTGAAACCGCGCGGGGACAGCTAGTATTTTATAAATATGACAACTCCAACACACCATTAATAAATCTTTGCTATCAAACACAATTTTCTTCAGACTTTAAAAATTTCTACACATAAACAAGTCACAGTATAAGCGCAATTCCTCATACACCCCAATTAATATTCGTTTAATGATATAGAACAAATATGACGTATTCGTACTTAAATTTTGTCTAAACAAATTTCTTAAATAAAGAGCAATAATAGTATGGTTTCCATAGGTAGCCCTAAATTCAGTTATTCTAATTCATTTAAAAAAAAAACAAGTAGTTGATACTGAACAAACTAATTTCTGTATTTAAATGAACTGGCCATATCTGGCTGACTGACTTGGCAACGAAGTGATAGGCCGATTTAACATTAATTGAATTATAAAATATATAAAATCAAATACAAAATTAAATGAAACTCTAAATGTATACTTAGAATTACACAGAGTTTTTACGAGAACTACCATCCAGACACCCAGTTTTCCGTGTAAACAGTTAAAAGTAATTAGGTACGCGTACTCGAATCGAGTTAAACCTAAAAGTTTACTTTGTTTCGCCTCTCTCTTTCTGTATACACACATATGGGAAGGATGGCCAAATTTTGTTTATACCGATTTTTTAACACAAAATGCTTGCGTTTTTCTGTGATGCAGTAAAAGTTAGGCAAGTCCTTTAAATGCAAGCCAAATTCTGTCAAGATCGGTTAAGCGGTTGTGCACCGACATGCAAAATGACTTAATTATTTATTTAAAGAAAAGAAAAAAGAAAGAAAGGTTTATTTTCTGGAAGTTACATATGTTATAATTTTCCTAAGGGAACGGGACTTGCGCGGGCTAGGGAACATCGTAATCACTATATTTTATTGTTCAATTAAAAATATCGACACAACGGTGAATAGTGGATCCCTAAAATATCTAAGAACGGGATTGTGATTTGAGAATAGTTTTTTATTTCTATTGCTAAGCAATCATAGTGTGATTCCCAGAATTTGCCGACAGCATAATTTGCTCTTTAAATCCATTCAAATAGATATTGTGTCTTTACCCTTGTCCAAATTCAAAAAAGAACTATTGGATTACATTTTGGACAAGTCGAGTACAATAGTTTAGGCACAGTAACTTGGTTTTGTTAAAAATTAGAGTTAAAATTTATTTGGTTTGCTTGTTAGTTTTTATTTTAGTTTATTAAAATTATATATCTATTGTATTTAGTAGAAAATGTTCCAAAATAGCACCTATTAGACCTAAGCGAAAATGTTTTTACCGACATGTTGTGTTTGCCTGTAATTGGGTTTTCACTCTGTCTTTTTAAGTTTTTCTGTATGTTAACAATAGCTTATAGTGTATAACCTGTTGGCAATCCTAATAAATAAATAAATAAATAAATAAGCACTTTTGGGCCAGATGTCCCCCGTCTCTTCCAAAAAAACAACTCGCACTAGGCTTTAGAGCGAGCAACACATGCCCTTAACTTTTAAAATGTAGTCAACTGGCCCACGGCCCGTGGGCAACATGTACCCTAAGCCAATATTAAGTAGTTCTGAAAAAAAAAATTCTCGTGAAAATGGGTATTCCCAGAAATAGAATACCTCTGCCTAACCTCAGCCTGCCTCTGCACAAAAAAGAGCGCGCTATCTAGCCAGCAAATTGTACTCAGTTTGGCGAGGATTTTTAGATTAAGGACAAAAATATGTTAATCATAAATAAAATAAAAAAGCCTCGGGTTTAAAAGACATAATTAAGATTTATATTTTTTTACTTTCTGAAATAAAAAATGCTCGCCATTTTACTCATCAGTGTGTATCATTTTACCTGACGGCTTATCAGTGAAAATACGGGCGGCACGTGTGTACAATGATTGGGACATTCCGAGCCCGGCTCCCGTGCACTTATCGCTATTGGAATCAAGCGAAAAGGCGTAAATTCACTACGTGCAGGCCGGGAGTCAACACACAGTTTTTTTGCTTCCATTGTAAATACAAATCGGTTATTTCGTATCGAACACAATCGTGGAATATTAATGAGCAAGGGTTTACCTTTTGTAAAACATATTTACCTTATTTCTACAATATTACTTAAATTTGTATGTATACCCATATACCCACGCTTATCACCGATGGAGATGGCAGAGTAACTCCGTTCCTAGCAGTGTCCCTTTCTGTCGTGCCCTTTAGACGTTAACCTCCCAAGAAAATGAGACACAATATATTTTTAATTGATCTGTCGTCGCACGGTGCTTGAATGATTAATGAGTGGTTAGTTTTATCACCTCATTTTCATAAATTCAAATTGTTAGGAACCCAACTTGACTTGTCAAACTGAATTTCATAGAACGACAAAGTCAGGATTCTAAGTTCTTAATTCAGTTAATTCTTAATAACATCTTTAGGATTTAAGGACAGGTGATAATATCACGGGAAAATGCCGACAGAAGACAAAGTGAGGATTGATCTCAACAGCAGCAAAAATGAAAACCGTATATTATAGGTAGAGTAGTGAGAACCACATTTTTTGTATTATTGCTAATGGACTTATTCTTGACTTGCCCGAAGCCAAATACGGGGCCTACGATGGGACGAGCTTGCCCAGAAGATGCCTGTTCATCCGAGCCTTAAAGGCTGACGGGTTGTATGAACTCGGAAATCTATATATATAAAAGGAGAAGCTAAATCTAAAAATCAAGGCCCAGCCCAAACCGCTGAACATTGAAACATGAAATTTTGTGTGTAGGTTACGTTTATAGTCTAGATGCTCGCTAAGAAAGGATTTTACGAAATTCAACCCTTAAGGGGGTGAAAGAGGGGGTTGAAGTTTGTATGGGATAGTGTTATTTCTGCGTGTATCAACTTTAAACTTGGCACAAATACTCTTCAAAACACACTATGAAATATTAGTTCTAGGATTTTTTGAAAATCATCCTCCAAGGGGGTGAAAGTAGGGGATGAAGTTTGTATGGAAAACCTTCATTTTTGGGTGTATCAATTCGAAACTTTGTAAAAATACTCCTCAAAACAAACAACAAGACACGTATTTCAGGATTTTTCAAAAACCATCCCCTAAGGGGTTGAAACAGGGGAGTGGAGTTTGTATGGAGACGTGTTGTTTTTTACGTCTATCAACTTCAAACTTTACATAAAATACTCTTAGAAATAAATTATGAGACACATATTTTTAGATTTTTCAAAAATCATCCCCTATAAAAGTAGGGGTTGAAGTTGATACGAAGAAGTTTAGTTTTTGCGTCCATCAACTTGAAACTTGGTACAAATGCTTCTGAAAACACACCATGAAATATTAGTTCTAAGATTTTTTTTAAATCATCCTCCAAGGGGGTGAAAGTAGGGAATGAAGTTTGTATGGAAAACCTTCATTTTTGGGTGTATCAATTCGAAACTTAGTAAAAATAGTCCTCAAAACAAACAACAATACACGTATTTCTGGATTTTTCAAAAACCATCCCCTAAGGGGTTGAAACAGGGGAGTGGAGGTTGTATGGAGACGTGTTGTTTTTTACGTCTATCAACTTCAAACTTTACATAAAATACTCTTAGAAATAAATTATGAGACACATATTTTTGGATTTTTCGAATATCATCCCCTAAACGGATAAAAGTAGGGGTTGAAGTTGATACGAAGAAGTTTATTTTTTGCGTCCATCAACTTGAAACTTGGTACAAATGCTTCTGAAAACAAACTATGAGATATTAGTTCTAGGATTTTTCAAAAATCTTCCTCCAAGGGGGTGAAAGTGGGGATTGAAGTTTGTATGGAAAACCTTCATTTTTGGGTGTATCGATTCGAAACTTTGTAAAAATACTCCTCAAAACAAATAACAAAATACGTATTTCTGGATTTTTCGAAAATCACCCCTTAAGGGGGTGAAACAGGTGGTTGGAGTTTGTATGGAGACGTGTTTGATTTTTACGTCTATCAACCTTAAAACTTGGCACAAATACTCTTAAAAATAAATCATGAGACCCGTGTTTTAGGAATTTTCGAAAATCATTCCCTAAGGGGGTGAAAGTAGCGTTTGGAGTTTGTATGGAGACGTGTTGTTTTTTACGTCTTATCAACTTGAAACTGGGCACAAATACTTTTACAAATAAATGATGAGACACGTGTTTTTGTATTTTTTGAAAATCATCTCTTAAAGGGGTGAAAGAGGGGGATAAAGTTTGTATGGGATAGTGTGACTTCTGCGTGTATCAACTTTAAACTTTTTACAAATATTCTTGAAAATAAACTTGATATATTAGTTCTAGGATTTATCGAAAACCATCCTCCAAGGGGTTTCATCCCCTTGGGGGTTCAAGTTTGCATGAATACCTTCATTTTTGGATGTATCAATTAGAAATTTTGTAAAAATACTCCTCAAAACAAACAACAAGAACAGTAGGTATATTTCGATTTTTCAAAACTCAAGGGTGAAACGGGGTTGGAGATTGTATGGAAACGTGTGGTTTTTTTACGTCTATCAACTTGAAACTTATCACAAATACTCTGAAAAATAAATGATGAGAAACGTATTTTTGTATTATTTTAAAATTATTCCCTAAAAGGGTGAGGGGTTGAAGTTGGTATAGAGAGGAGGGGTTTTTTTGCGTCTATCAACTTGAAACTTAGCACAAATATTCTTTAAAAGTCTCCATACAAAGTCTAATTTTTTTTGATAATTTACTATGGGTTGCTAGGAGAAATTTGTTTGTGCATCCCAAAATGTTGAAAAAATAAATGTCCACCCGTGCGAAGCCGGGGCGGGCCGCTAGTACATAATAATATTTGGGAAATGATAATTCAACATGTTAGGAATTCACTGTATGGGATTCAAAATACTACGCGAAATCAACTTGATGGTCCGAAAGGCTTTTTTGAAGTCGGTTGAAAAGACGAGAGAAAGGATTTTCCAAATTTGGCAAGTCACTCGAATAGAGCTTCAGCAAACAACTTAAGCCGTATGAGAGGGTCTTAGGGCCGAACTAAGTGACACCCTATTAAGAGCATTAGCTGCGAAGGAAGTTCAGTTTGCCTTATCTTTTGGAAGAGTAAGATAAACATGGCGAACTAAAAGCTAGTTGGGGTTAAATTTAAACCCGTTTAGTAGTTACACGTGGCTGTCCTTGAACAAGTAAACGTTTGAAGGCGGTAATTTGATAAACACCTACCTTTTGGGTTTTCTCAAGTATTTTCTCATACAAAATAGAAGTAGATACTTTGTCAAGGTAAAAAACCGTTAGGAATATAATTTCATTACTGATGCTGGTGAGTTGAAAACTAAACCAAAAGTATGAAAATAGTATATTACACACCTAGGGAAGTAGAATAAGAAAAGATGTGATCTGAGGCTTCCTTACTTACTTCTCGAGGTGTGTAATACTGTTTTCTTATCGCCGAAGGCGGAAAGCGGAAACTTTGTTTAGCGCAGCGAAATTTGCCGCTTTTCGCCCGGAGATATGAAAACAAAATTTTTGCTGGTCCCACATTCATAGTTGTGGAGATGATTTTACAAATTGAGATACCTAATATTCTATAAGCATAAGCTTCTGGGCATGACATTAATTTTTATTACCTGTCTATCTACGAGTTTCTGTAAACTTTAATGAAAGGTTTGCAAGAGGCGTACTTAACGCCCCTTGCAAACCTTTCATTACTATAGGTAATTTAATTGAATCCTCGAATTCTACTATTCACACCTAAAGTTCAATGACCTGAAATGTTGATATACTGACGGACGGACAACCCCGTGCATTAGTGTAGATAAACAAAGGGTCGTGTATTGATTTATGTGTCTTATATATACATAGGGGGCGAAACATCTTGAGAATTTAAACGAACGTATGTCACTATGCTTCCCTCGTGTTGCTTATTTGGTTTGCTAGTGTTAAATGGTTGACTGGAGTTAGTGTAATGAACTTTGGAGACTAAACGTATTAGTTAATGAGGAACTTAGAGTTTCGGAAGATGTTTCGGAAGATAAATTGTTTTCTTTGTTATGATGAGATGAAGCAATGTGTTTTATGGACAATTAATTTATTTTTATTTTTATTGTTTTTACTTTACTCGTAGATCTCATTCACATGAGTAGAAGATGCAGATTTAATTAGAATAAAGAGATTTGGTAAGAATATCAAAAATTTACTGAACATGGATAAATATCAAATATGTGATGAAAGAATAGTTTTAACCGACTTCAAAATAGGAGGATGATCTCATTTCGTCATGTATGTTGTATATTTCCGTCAAATTTAAACCAATTTCGATTTATTTTGTTTCAACTGGTATACGTCGCGGGTGGTCCCATAAAATATGAAGAACTTCAGGTGGAGAATAGAACATAACAAACACAAAATTAAATACTGAAGCTAGCAACGCCTTCGACAATCCACGGAGACTTAAAAATCTTAGATCTGTTCTAGATATAGTTGTTCGTGATTGAAGAGTAGAATTTTTGATGCCTGAGGTTTCATCACAACTCCAAAATAAGAAATATTCAATAGAGTAACTTGTAAGTTCCAATAGTATGGATAAAAAAATCCCAATTGCAGAACCTGCAATGCATTTTGATATCATTGTGAGCCTAAACACTATTTAGAGTCACGTCAACAATGTATGTATTTATATATGTCCTCAAGTTAACTTAAAGGAAGTCTAGACTATAAAGTCCGATCAACTAAACTATGATCACAAAGTAGTAATAATCACTAAAACATCATTTTAATCGTTTTTTTTTTAACTTTGCACCTTATATTTCTAGTCTCACTACCCTTACATACTGTCTACTATTAAGTAACAAACATTAAGATGTCATGTTTTAGATGTACTATGGTTTAGTGGTGATCAAAGAAGAAATATTTATCTGCCCTGAGCACAGGCCGTCTGGAAAGTTTGACCTGGGAGTTGTTGGTGCGAAGTAGATGTTTTTGTGTACCAGCCCTTATTGTTGAGTAAAAAGTTCTGTAATGCTACTTTTTGAACTTGCTTGTTGTTTGAAAGTCCTACACGAGTATTTGTAATAGATATAACTGCAGTAGGTTATAGCATCTTCTTAAGTCTTTTCTTTACGTGTTTATGATGTCTTCTAGGTACGTCAATGATTAGTTTTTGGTTTTTGGAATTCTGGTTCCCTTGTGTTTTGACAATAAACTATCTGTCTTCGTTTAGTATGTCATTGTTAATAACGACGTCACTCTGCTTAATGTTTTAAGTATTGTCCCAATTTTACTGTGAAATCCTTAAAGAAATTGCCTACACACAACTTCTATATATAAAGTTCATCATCATTTTAATTTGACGAAAAATTAATAAAACCGATATCAGAAAACTGCTAAATGTCGCTGTAAGTGCTTTTCTTCGTATTTTTCGATTACGAAAAAGTACTTAGTAGAAACTTCAAAAGGTTTTAGTCCCCTCATAATATGTAAGAAAGGTCGGAACATTCAACTTCTTTGCTCCAACATAAAACAGTACTTACTGTAATTAGCATCACTGAGGCAAAGTTTTTGCGAACATATTCCTTCAAAGTTCCGCTTTCGTCTTTGACAAATCAAGAGACGTAAATGGGAAACGACGCAAATGAGTTCACATTAATACCTACGTAACTTTTTAATGTAGATTTCGTGACGAGAATATGATTGTTTGGTGGTGGGTGTAGAAGAGTTTGCGGGTGAAAGGGAGCGGAGTTAATTAAGGGCGCGATTACAAAAATAACCTCTTTTACCAACTAGCTTTGTTAGCTTTGCGTATCTTCCAAGAAAATGGAACAGGCTGAAACAGTTCCATGAACTAACATTTTCCAACCAAACATCGTAAGGTAACATTTTTGAATTTGCAAAGTACTTTTCAATATTTTACGTATTATCTTTCAAGAATATGAAGCAGACTAAACCTTTTCGTTAAACTAACATTTTCAAACCAAACATCGTGAGGTAAAATTTTTTTAAATAGCAAAATTATGTTGAATATTTTACCTACGTACATATAATTATCTAGCTTAGCAGTGAAGGAAAACCTTATCAGGAATCTGGTACCACCAGAATCTGAAGTAAGCGCAATTAATAAATTATTAATTAATTAATGAAATAATTCTGCCGATCCCATTTAGTATACTTGCTCACGGTATGTGAGCATGTATACTAAATGATTTCAAATTGGGCCTTTTAGTCTTTAAAAATGTATATGGGATGTTTATAAAAATAATATGACCACCAATACAAGCGATTCTCACTGGTCATATTAGTATGACATGCCAGTATGACCACCAAGAAACGGAGAAAATTTTCAATTAAATCTGGTTTGGTGACAAAATGTAAAGTTGTGTGACTATTAAAGCTATTTAAACAGTTGAAGCTCATATTTTAACTTATCTAATAATAAAAAAAATGTCACCAAACGTTTTTACATTAAGTATACTCTAGTTTCCTAAGAAATATATTTACAGTTAATTATAAATTTTATTCTAACCATTCAATTAAATTTTTGACTTGTAATTTAATTATTTTATTTTATATTTATTACAATATAATTATTTCTAATCTATAAAAGCTTGTAAATAGGTATTTGTATTTAAGTAGGTAATATTAAAGTACTAGCGGATGCCCAGCGGCGTTGCCCGCGCGGATTCCGTTTATTCCCGTTCCCGTGGGAATTTCCGAAAATCCCTTGATAGTGGTTGCCTACGACATATTTAAGACACCTACATACCATATTTCAAATAGCGGGTGCCCAGCGGCGTTTTTCCGCTTGGATTTAGTTTATTCCCGTTCCCGTGGGAAATTCCGAAAATCCCTTCATAGTGGTTGCCTACGACATACTTAAGACACCTACATACCATATTTCAAATAGCGGGTGCCCAGCGGCGTTTTCCCGCTTGAATTTAGTTTATTCCCGTTCCCGTGGGAATTTACAAAAATCCCTTCATACCAATTTCCTATGACATATCAGACACCTTCATACCATTTTTCAAGTTTCTAGGTGTTATCGTTTCGGAGTAGTACGTATTTCTCTTTTTAACCAGTTTTTTTATTTTCCCGTGGGAATGAGATATTTTCCTGGAATAAAAAGTGCCCTAGATGTTGACCCGGGTACTCAGTTATCTCCATACCAAATTTCATCAAAATCCGTCCAGTAGTCTTTGAGTGATGCGTGCACAACCAGACAGACAGACAAAAATTCCAAAAATTGGTGTTTCGGTATCTATATCGATAACTATATACACTACCGTTGAAATTTTCAAAAAATATTTAATGTACAGACACGGCCCCGTTAGAGTTTTATTATATGTATAGATTTTAGCAATATCATTTATGTTTATTGTAAAGCTAATTCTTATCCGTGTAGGTATATGAAAAATAAATGTTGTGCAGTTAAAGTAAATGAATGAAATTGGAACTCAACTTTATCTATATCTATTAGTATCTATACTAATATTATAGATTTGTATTTTTGTATGTTTGTTACGAATAAACACAAAAACTACCTGACCGATTTTTAAAATTCTTTCACCAATAGAAAGTTCGAAGATCCTTGAGTAACATCGGCTATATTTTATTCCCGTATTCCATCGGGAACGGGAACTACGCGGGTGAAACCGCGCCGAACCGCTAGTTAGAAATATATTTTGTTATCCTATTCCATTTTTCGGGCAAGCTTCAACATCATTTAGCAGCTGTCTTACTTCAGTATAAATCGTTTCTCAAGATGACTTGCCCTTCGTCGTTATCTACTGAAATTTTCATAAACTAATTTTGCGTTGTTTCGCTTCACTGAAGAATGCTAATATTTTAACTTTCATTTATTTAATACTAGCGGTTCTGCGCGGTTTCATCCGCGTTGTTCTTGTTCCCGTGGGAATACGGGAATAAAATATAGCCTGCTAGCAGCGCCCCGTGGTTTCACCTGCGTAGTTCCCATTCCCGTGGGAATACGGGGATAAAATATAGGCCATGTGTTATTTTGATGTATAAGCTATATACCTGTAAAGTTTCATCAAAATCCGTTCAGTATTTTTTGCGTGAAAGAGGAACAAACATCCATACATACAAACTTTCGCATTTATAATATTTATAGGATGTTACTTAGGGATCTTCTAGCTTTCCATTATTAAAAGATTTTTTAAAATCGGCCCAGAAGTTTTTGAGTTTATTCGTAGCAAACATACAAAAATGTAAATCTTTTCTCTAATATTAATATAGGGTTCTTTAAAGGTATTTTAAGCCTTGTCTTAAAAAGAAAATTCTAGATCAACATTTAAAACACAGCTTCCTATTTTATTGTGTTGTTGTGTTACAGCCCGTGATCGGAAAAAAACCGGCCAAGTGCGAGTCCGACTCGCAAAAAAAGGGTCCGTACCATTATCTATAAAAACGGCAAAAACTCACGTTTGTTGTATTGAAGCCCCCTCAAATATTTATTTCATTCTGTTAGTATTTGTTGTTTTAGCGGCGAAAGAAATACATCATCTGTAAAAACTTCAACTGTCTATCTATCACGGTTCGTGAGATACAGCCTGGTGACAGACGGACAGACAGACGGACGTACAGCGGAGTTATTAATAGGGTCCCGTTTTGCCCCTTGTGTATGGAACTGTAAAAATGATGACGCCATAGTTTGCTATTAACTAGATACGAGTCAAAATAATTTAAAAATCTCACGCCTTGTATTCTTGAGGGGGAGGCAGATGTATTCCGAGCCTCACGGATGAGAAGCGGGCTCCTTAACCGCTGGGCTATCACTGTTCTAAAATTTGTAAAACTAACAGTAAAAATATACCTAAAATTAAAAATTAAAAAATCTCACGCCTTTCATCCCCGAGGGGGTAGGCAGAGGTATTCCATTACTGGATATACCCACATTTCACGATTATACATTGGACCCCTAAAAGTGATAGGTGGTGAGCCCACCGCCGGACCGGGTCTATAAAAATATGTGAGCTTGATGAATAGTGTAATTAAATATTATATTATGTTGTTATGTAAGTATGTTTATAATTATTAAAATTCAAGAAGTTACCTACCTAGCTAAACAAAACGCTGGTGCTACGACCGTCACTGATTTATCAAGCACAAACTCTACTTATTAAAAGGTCTAAAAGACTAAGAATTTCCTAAGTAAATCTTTGCGTAGTAGCTCATTAATTTCCGCTAAGTGGCCTAGTGTTGTGCTTAGGCTCAAAGCTGTAAAGAATTACGGGCTTACTTACAAGCTCTTAATTTTAATTACAAAGAGCTTTGTGCTGATCACTTGATTCTGTTGATCTATCGTTTGGAAATTGGGAAATTACAATGTAATTACTGGAAATATTTTATCGCGTAACGTAGACACAAGTCATTATTTGTGTTCTCTATATAGCGTTCGTATAAATAGGTAGTTCTCTTCCCTATAAACTATAGTCCAAAATAAAAAAGCCCGTAAGCGAATGAATTGGTTGTAAGCCATTGTGTATAACAACCCGATCCAGCTCACACTGCAAAGTTTACAGGTCTGAAAAATAGACGTGAAATATGTGACTTTCTAGGTATGAAATACCAGTGTCAACTCCGTTTTCATCATCATCAGCCTACATTTACGACATAGGCCTCCCCTAATGAGCGCCATAGCGCCCTGTCTTCAGCTCGATGCATCCAGCATCCTGCAGCTTTTTGCAGATCGTCATCCCATCTACGTGGCCATTGCCGAGTCGCCGACTCCACTTCAAAACATGTTTACCCCAACGGTTGTCGGTTCTTCGCGAGATATATGGCCGGCCCACTGCCATTTTAGCTTGCTGATTCTTTGAGCTATGTCGATAACTTTGGTTCTCTGTAAGATGTATTCGTTACGAATCCTATCCTTTAGAGAAACTCCGATTACAGCTCTTTCCGTTCCGCTCCGTTTTAGACAGGGCTAAAATGTTTAGTCATTCTGGAGATCATGAAATATTCAAATCCTTATCATTAATTCGTATAAACCCACTGCTTAAAAGGGTCTTACATAGCTAATAAGGAAGTATGGGTCATAATCGCCCAAACGAACCCAGTCAGGGAGTTAGGCAAGTACCCACCTTGTAATAAAAACTTAAGAATACTCAAAGACTCTTTCAATTTACCTACTTAAAATAATACCTATAGAAAGAGAACCTATAGAAAGAGAACCTATAATTATATTTTACTTAAGATAATAAATTGCCTTCCAAAAGACATACAAGATAAATATATACCTTGCCAGCTCTAAATCAATCAAAGCTATAACTGTTGAATTTGGATTATATTCTGTAATTAATAGTGATATTATGTATGTACCTACTTACTTTTTACCTACCTATAAATTAACATTATATCATATAATTTCCGGACTTACTAGCTGTTCAGTTCACAAGCCTTTGCTGGTTTTACAGCTCTTAGCTTATAATTTATAAAACTCTGTGTTAGTCTTTAGATCTTTAAATAAATAAATAAGAGCATGTAACATGGCATAGTGACTTCCATTGTGAACACAACGAAAACCGAGACCAATAGTTTAGAGTGTCTTCCGAAACACGATCGTATAACTACACAATCTTAAAACGATATCTCATAAGAATAATTCGTAGCATGCTACAAGAATAATGCCAGCTTTCATCCTAACCTATCCTTATCAATGTTTCTCACTCATTGCACACTAACTAGAGCGGGGCGCACGCTCGATCTGTGTTCAATTGCCCAACAAGGTACGAAGGGATGGGGTAGTTACAGTACCGAATAATCCGAGACAGTCCCGTTTTACGATTTGTCCTCCGGTTCATCGATGAAAGGTAGCTACGCTGTTTGAATGGCTGCTAATTAGGGTTACCTACGTTTGATTGAACCTCATTTTCAACCAACTTCAAAATATAATATTTTTTCCTTTTTTTTTATTTGATGATTCTATTTTTATTTGAAAGCTGGTGCTTCCCGTTTAGTCCCATTTCAATTTGATCCAGTTTTAACAATGGTATCCATGAGAAAACCGTATCAGTTGAAGTCGGGTTTGAACTCTTTTCTCTATGTTATATCGTTGCTTTGACGATCTACCGTGGCTGTCTACTAAATGTAACGTTTAAAAGCTGATTACAATCTAAGAACTTTAATAGACTGATTAGTCGAATTAAATAATCGAATTCACAGTAAATCGAAGTTATTTTTGGTTATAATCAAAACTCATTTGGTAGTTCATATAAATAATAATTATTATTATTGATTTCAGGCAATATAAGTACAAACAGTCCATTATTAACTATATTAATAAATTATGTAATTATATAGGGGCACAACGACTCTGGAAAGTTATGTTTGATGATCGCAGTGTTAGATATAATTATGATATTGTACTTAGGTATTTTAATTTTCAGTCGAAAGAAGACATATTCTTATTTTGTAGCGGTGATAGCCTTACAGTTAAAGAGCCTGCTTTATGATGATAATCAGTGAGGCTTGGGTTCGAATCTTGGTACCAATTAGATTTTTAAAACTTACGTACATATTTATCACTAGTTCGACGGTGAAGGAAAACATCGTGAGGTAACCCGCAGGTCTCAGAATTAATTCTGAGGTATGTGTTGTGTAACAAATCCGGCCCGGCTATGGGCTCACCACCTATCACGTTTAGGGGTTGAATATTCTGGTGAGAAGTGGGTATATCCAGAAATGAAATACCTCTGCCTGTCCCCTCGGTGATAAAAGGAGTGAGATTATTTATTTATTTATTTTATTGTTATTCTGTCTTACTATTAACCGAAAACGAACACACATATATAATATAATCTCACGCCTTTTTTTTATCCCCGAGGGGGTAGGCAGAGGTATTCCATTACTGGATATACCTACCCACATTTCACGAGATATATTGGACCCCTAAACATGATAGGTGGTGAGCCCATCGCCGGACCGGGTCTGTCCGGATCGGACATGTCTCAGAATTAATTCTGAGACCAGCGGGTTTCCTCGCGATGTCTTCCTTCACCGTCGAGCTAGTGATAAATATGTACGTAAGTTTTAGAAAAACTCATTGGTACATGCCAGGATTCGAACCCGAGCCTCACTGATTTTCGGCCACACAGTAGCATAAATTCTCGAATATTTTGTTTGTTTTAGGAACTGTCCCGTAATTGTTTCTGTATCTCGAATACCTCCATGCCTCCCAAGATATTGGGCTCGATGAACCTCAAAATGATGATATTCTTTTGGAACTTTATATCAAAGATTATTGACAGATTCTTTCGGTCCCCGGATTTGTTTTGATGTCTTTTTATCTCTGGAATTGGCAGACGATATTTTTTCTTATTATTTATTTATTAGTAACCTGCTGGTATTCTTGGAACTGTAACTACTTCTAAATGTAATCTTTTGTAAGAGTATCTTTACCGAACCTTAGTCTTAATTTTAGAATCGGTTATACTATTTCATTCTACTTGGTTACAATTTTGAAGTAAAATTTGGTTGGTGGTTATTTTTTTGTTGATAATTACGCGCATTACAAATTGTGCGTGCCACGGACTGTTGCAAAGTGCGTCAAAATATGAACAAAAGTTAAACCTCATTCACATCAACGCGGCAGTAGCAGCGCGACTGCCGCGAACCAACAAAAGCAGGAGCAACAATGATATTTGAAATACATTAACGAAGTGCGCCACCGTCATCTAAAGAATTCGCGCGGCTATTGTTGAAATAAGAAGGCATCTGCTGTCAAGCTGCTGCATCACTGCTTGCGGACAAATGTGAAGGAGCTTATTTTGTGAAAAAATGCATGCATTTTACAAAAACTTAACTACTGATCTTAACTTAAAAATATTTTTGTGTTAAGGAGTCTGTTATTTATTATTAATTACAATATTATTATTACTTATTTATTGAGTAATATTTATTATTTATTTCTTTATTAATTTAACAATTAAAATTAGATGGGTGCCATAGGCCGCCTAATTTCCATTACGATAATATAGTGTGTCATTTATACAACATGTAACAGAATAAGCGCAATTCCTGAAATTAGTTTGTTCAGTATCGACTACTTATTCGATTTCAACTATTTTAAATTATGTGTTACATTAAAAAAAATTATCGTAGCTGAATTTAGGGCTTTCTATGGAAATCATGCTATTATTAATCGATATTTTTAAGAAAATTGGTTAGACACAACTAAAGTTCGATTGCATCGTATTTTTTTTATATTAATATACTAATTGGGGTGTATGAGGAATTTCGCTTTTTCTGTTACGCGTTGTATATGTCACCGTAAAATTGCAAACACCGTTAGATTATAATCTATCTCGCGAGATTGTAGACTGTCGAAAAATTGTGAACCGAACATACTGCTTACAATTTATCGCATTATTTTTCGGTAGATTATAATATATCGAAGTGAAACTGATAGATCACAATCTCTCTAGCGTTAAATTGTCAACTGTCCAAGGACTGTTCCTGATTGGTCGGTCTTGCTGTAGCTATTTCTGTGCCCATAGAGTTCAACCACAGATGTCAGTCAAACAAAATAAAACCAATAAGAAAATTGTGACATTAAGTATATTGTATTTATTATTTAGTAGATAGGTAATCAATAATTCTGACATTATGTTAAGAAAAATATAAAACAAAAAAACTGAAATATTTTATCTTCAAACATAAAATAAAACTAAGAAGTAACAAAATTTTCACTTAGAAAAAAATTACGAAACAAAATCTATACCTACTTAAAAAAAACTCACGCCTTTTATCCCCGAGGGGGTAGGCAGAGGTATTCCATTTCTGGAAATACCAACTTTTCACGAGAATATTCGACCCCTAAACGTGATAGGTGGTGAGCTCATCGTCGGACCGGGTCTGTTACACATGCCTCAGAATTAATTCTGAGACATGCGGGTTTCCTCACGGTGTTTTCTTTCACCGTCGAGCTAGTGATGAATAATGTACGTAAGTTTTGAAAAAATCATTGGTACATGCCAGGATTTGAGCCCGAGCCTCACTGATTCTCAGAATTATTGATTTCCTACCTACTAAATAATAAATACAATATACCTACTTAATGTCACAATTTTTTTAATGCTTTTATTTTGTTTGACTGACATGTGTGGTTGATTCCTAACTCTATGGGCACAGAAATAACTACGGCAAGACCGACCAATCAGGGACAGTCCTTGGACAGTTACCAATTTAACGCTGGAGAGATTGTGATCTCTCAGTTTCACTTCGATATATTATAATCTACCGAAAAATAATGCGTTAAATTGTAAGCAGTATGTTCGGTTCACAATCTTTCGACAGTCTACAATCTCGCGAGATAGATTATAATCTAACGGTGTTTGCAATTTTACGGTGACATATACAACTGATGCTAAGAGTTCATTCATTTCATCACGTTCGGTTAAATAAGCATTCGGTCAAGGGACCGAAAATCTGCCAACAACGCGAAATCTCAAAATCAAAATAGGAGTTACCTACTCAAAATTTCTATATTCTTATGAACCTCCATCTATGCCCCGTTTAGGTTCAGAATATCCAATTCCGAAAATGTCCAACTGGTGAAGAAATTGCATTTCTAATATTGTGTTTTTTTTCTAATTAATAAGCCTAATTAATAAACCTAATCATTCTAAGCCCCATCAATGTATTATGACAAGTAAACTAATCTTAACTTAGTAGACAACTCTCTACTCTACTAAGGTAAGGTGAGAATTTACGATAGCCCCTTAAGGGTTCGCAATATACAATAATATTAATTAAACCCGGAATTATAATGATGTTTTAACTTCCAAGACAGTAAACTCTGAATATTGTTGACAGTAAAACCCTGGTTGGGAAAACCCCTTCCACTTAATTCTCAAGATGAAATAAACCGTATAAATTGTTAAGGTTTTTACATTGAACTTAATTCTATGGATAGGGCTTCCAAGCATTCTATTAACTTACTTTTACTTACCTTTACTTCACATTGTTTTTAATTTCTAATGGTTTTTAATTTTTGATTTTTGTTTTTAAATTCCATTTTGTATATATATTTTTGTATTTTTATATTGCTGCACCATTTCGGGGTTAATGTGTGTACTTTACAATTACCTACCACCTGTATAACCACATTTCGCAATAAACGACTATAACTATTGTTATAGTCATAGTCATATCGTTTATTGCGAAAAATATAATAATATTTTACACTTTGGGCAGAGGGCATATATACTCGTATATATAATAGTTACCACCAAATATTGAACTCGACCGAAAAAAAAAATCTCACTCCTTTTTATCCCGAAAGCGGGTAAGCAGAGTACATTTCAGGAAATACCCACTTTTCACGAGAATATTCGACCACTTAAAGTGATAGAACTCTATGTGATTGAAATAAAATTCAAAACTAATAAAAATTTAAAGTCCCTATCCCCGTTAAAGGGATAAGCGTAATATGATTTTTTAAGTTTTTGTTATTAGACTTTTGATTGATTGAGTACATTCAGTTTAATCAAATTAAGTTTTTAATAACTTTCAAAATTATGATCGATGAATCATACTTAAAGTTGCTGAAATTTCAAAATTGAGATGAGCAATGTAACTTTTAAAAGCTTTTCTTTTTCGACTAATGGCTATCAATTTAGTAATTTTCCGAAATTATCAAAAGTTTGTACATTATGGCTTAATGTCGGAGAATTATCAGTGCTATTATGTAAGACATGAGATTAAAAAGAGCTGCCAAGTTTCTTGCTAGTTCTTCTCCGCGTACTACATTTGGAACCAGCAACTCGCCGGTGGAGATGGGCTGAGCCAATCTTCATCGATGAGTTTAGAGTGCCTATATTACCTATACTATTGACATTTCTAAGTATACCTTTTGTACGTACAGAAAAACATGTTTTTTACTTTTTTTATTACTTTTCTTGTGCTTTAATAAAGATAATAAATATATGTGACTGTGACCTTAGGTATCTAAGCAATGTTCTTAGGTGTGACGTTTTTTTATTACGTAGGTACATAATGTTTGTGAGCATATTTCATTGGCAGAGTCTGTAGACTAAACAGTTTGACGGATTATAAGGTTTCGTTTAAATTTTACTTTTTTACCCAACCGCAAAAAATTACATACATACATACATACATATGCTCACGCCTTTTTCCCGAAGGGGTAGGCAGAGACAACAGCCCGCCACCTGCTACGATCCTGGCATACCTCACGTGCCTCATCCACATCCATCAATCGGTTCATACAGGCTCGTCGGTATCGGGTACTCTTTATCTGGATTTTTTTCAATACATCGCCGATCTGATCGATGTCAGTACGCCTAGGTCGCCCTCTGCCGACTCGGCCACTCACAATCCCCTTATATATTTGTCTCGTTAGACGCCTTTCATCCATCCGCTCGACATGTCCAAACCACCTGAGCATTCCTTTCTCAATCTTAGTCACTACATCCTGCAAAAAATTAAAGGTGCTTAATGGTTTAAATCTTTTGTGACTCTTACACGCAGTCAGATTTTTTTGTGCTTAATGAATAATGTACTATTGATGACATAATATACTATCCATGACAATGTAAGAACTTAAAAATAAGGGGAATCTTGCTACTGTATGTGCATCCTAGAATTTATTAGTGTTTTTGTCAGATATGCTTTCTGTGTTTTTTTAATCTAGTAATTTTTTTTTCAGCTCAATTGTCAATCTGTGGACGTCCTTCTGGAGCGTCCTCTTTCCTTGCATCCTTCAACATTTGCCCCATAAATCTCTTTCGTTACTCTTCTTCGTTCACGGGTCAAATAATTGACGTCCTTCAAAAAGCTGAGGTCCGGAGTTCGAGGAATAAAAGAGCATGCATGAAAAGGCTAATGCAGGATGTGAAGGAAACGAAAGAAGTATGCAGAGATCGAGCAAAGTGGCGATCCATCGTCTCTGCCTACCCCTGTGGGATAATGGCGTAAGCTTTATGTATGTGTGTTTGTAATTGTCAATTTGCACTGTTTCCTGCCTTCAGTACCTACCCATGTAATGAGGGCGTGTATCTTCCAGTAATAACTAATTCAATAAATTCGCTGTATACACAGCCAAATTAAAGGGCGAATTATTTATGTAGGACCAGTTCTCCTACGGTACCAACCTATTTAATTTGGTACCTTACGCACCTGTGGTTTTGTTTATTTCTTGAATTTCGCAACTCTTAGGCTTCCTAACAAATTGTTGGCTTAAATTATACATTTTGCCCGAGGGAATACGGAATACCTACACAGAAAGCGGTCGGTTTTTAGATTTTAGCTTTGTTTGAAACATTGTTATTTTAAAATTCAAGGATTCTTGGGTTACGCCAATGTTATTTTCGGCATTTTTGTAGATAAATTAGGATCTGATAAACTTTTAGATCTGATAAGTAAATCTAAAATTACAGTACCCGATGTATGTTACTTTTAATCGGGTTCATCAGATAAGTCAATCAACTTGTGGATATTCAAATTAAACAAAATAAACCAAAATATTTTGTAATCTAAGAATTTGACTACTCTATGACATATTTTTACATTATATAATATATTTTTGCTCACACTATTGAGTGGGCAACAAAAATGTTGGAAATAAAATACATCTGTATTTCAACCTTATTTTTCGCCGAAACTGATTAAATCTGCTAACATTTGCTCTTTTCGACAAAATTTACTAGCGACTCGAGAGAATATCATAGCTAAGACAACAGTTGTGTGTTATGGCGCACAATATTTACTTGCTTGTTTTCTTCATAACACTCGTGCCATAGACTAAGCAATCTAAAGAGCGGCGGCTTACGCCACGCACCTCGAAATGTTGTGAAAATATAGAAACAGAACATCGAATCGACAGGCCATGACATTTAAAATCTAATATTAGACGGAATTAATAATTATGATATACGAGTAAATTCACGGACTTTTTAAAATAAAAATAGGTTAAGTTATTTTCGAGTTTTTGCGAGACTAACACACGGCAATTCATTTTTATATATTATTTATTGATTATAACCCAGTGAATAGAGAGCTGATACCTTACAAACGGTCCGGTAGTTCTAAATTTTTACGTGTTGTCTAGGATGGTTGTTAAGTGTTTAAAATGCAAAATGCACAATTCCCCCCCCCCCTCCGCGCCCGCCGCCATCTTGAAAAAACCGAAAAAAATCGGCACTTTTTTTAGATTTTCACTTATATCTTTGTTTCGGTGCATTTTAGCTACAAAACAGTTCTATTCAATATTGTAGAGAATAAAATTCCCTATAATATACGTGTTAAATTTTGTTTGTAGGGCAGATAGTTCACGAGATATGATATTTTAAAAAAGATAAAAAAATACGCATTTTTCAGAAATTTTTCAAACTTATCATATAAACAATATGCCGTTGTTTTCATTTTAATGCTTACTGCCCCCTCCGTAAGGTTGGTTAAAAAAGTATACATCAATTTTGTAGGTAATTAAATTCCCTACAATTTTTATTCTTATACTTGTTTTTCTCAAATAGGCCAAAATTGAATTACAGCGTTCTAAAGTTAGAAGTTGGAAAAATTTCCGGAAAATGCGTATTTTTTTATATTTTTTAAAATATCATATCTCGTGAACTATCTGCCCTAAAAATAAAATTTAACACGTATATTATAGGAAATTTCATTCTCTACAACATTGAATAGAACTGTTTTGTAGCTAAAATGCACCGACACAAAGATATAAGTGAAAATCTAAAAAAAGTGAAGATTTTTTTCGGTTTTTTCAAGATGGCGGCGGGCGCGGAGTTGGGGGAATTGTGCATTTTGCATTTTAAACACTTAACAACCATCCTAGACAACATATAAAAAATTTAGAACTACTGGACCGTTTGTAAGGTAACCCCCCTTATTTGGTCTCTATTAACTGTACTATTAGTGGATAAGTAAATTCTAGCAATTTAATAAAGCTATGCACTCTAGCTACTTAAATTTTCTTTATTGGCATACTTATTTCGTTTCTTGGAATATAGTTTAGTTTTATACCTACTGGGTAACACACTTATCTGTTTTTGGGGTAAGTTACTTCTTAATTCGTCAAGCACCGCGCGGTTCCAATGCGCACCGTAACAATTAAAAATCTATTGTGTCTATGATATTTAGTTTGAGAGGTTAATGGTTTCTTTCATCGAGATTCAATTCAATTAAATCTTTTATTTGCTTATCACGTGGTGAATACATTTTGCTATTCAAGATTACATCCAACACATGTGATACTCGGAGAGGCACTGCAATATAAAAAAATCATTACCTATAGTATATTTTATATCGAGGGACTAAACGAAGCCATTATACACCAGAGGTAGTTTGACTCATGAAATGTTTGAGTCATGAAACCGAGGGTATATTAAGTTGGCGTTTAGTCTCGAGGTGCAAACTGTACTTTTTACTTTGAGTGCGAGAAAAATTGACAATTTGGTACAAATTTATTTAAAACCCAACAAATTTACACTCGACAAAAATTCAGAAATTTTCGCGGTCAGTTTTTTCTTCTAAACCTGTCAGGCTGTCACAGATTAACAAAGAGATTTAAATCTCTTTGCAGGTAAACAATTTAAAACACATGGCGCCACCTTCTTCGCGGAAAAACCATGGAACTAAAACTCTTCACATTTTCGCAATGAAGATGGTCCACACTCTACAGATATTTACTGGCTGTTTGAGGTTGTATTTTTCTAATTAAGGAAATTAAAAAAAAATACTTTATACTCCCTAGGGACTAAAGTGGTCACTTTAGTCCTGCTTCGTAGGGCTATATTGGCGTACTTTTAGAGCATGAGAAGTGAAAAAGTTATTTTCTAAACTATCTTATTCTACCTAAACTAAAATATCGTAAATAACATAAGACCAGCCCCCCTAGCCAAGTGGCATTGCACAATCTAATCGAATGTTCTTTTAGATTGACATGTATGGGATTGACATTAGCGTTAGCGCGATGTCAATCCCATACAAGTTAGATTGACATGTATGGGATTGACATTAGCGTTAGCCTTTATTAGGCCTCTAAATAAAGCTGTTCAGATATAGTGGCATACTGAAAACATTTTAAAAGTATGGTATTTTGAGTAAAGCTTTAACGCAAACAGTTCCTACATCTAATGTAGGGGCAAGTCAGTAATTTTCATATTTTTTTTATGTTTAAGCTTAATTTATAGATGGTGATAATATTTAGATGGCTAATTGAAACCTCAGACAAGAAAATTAATTCTTATACAGCGATAAGAAACCTGGAATTAAGAATACCTACATTTATGTAATTTTTCGTTTCACCCACAATTAGAAAGCGTGTTAACATGGTCTAGTTCATTGTATTTTTGGAATAGTTGTATTAATTGAATTGGCAAGAATGTATAATTTATTTGATTTGTATGTAGGTATTCAGATTTATAAAAGCTGGACTTACTGGGAAGTATTTTTTTTTGTGGTAGGACTGTAAAGTGTGAACTAAACAAAACCTCGCCAAGATGTGTACACTCTTCAATACATTTATGTATGCTTACACTATTTCCAAAGTTGTTTTCTTTGTTGTAAGCTTTTACGAGTAGTACCGCTTGAATTAATAAGATACAGGGTTTGTAGAGGACTAGAGGTCATTTGCCTTAGGAGTCAGAGACCCCTAGTAATCAGGAAAAGCCTTCAGATTATAGCGGTCTTATACACAATTACGTGGAGACCGTTTGGAGAGCCATTTTGGTAACGTTTCTATGAGAAAATATATAGACTTTTTTATTCTTATTAGACGTAACAAGAACTCATACATTTCAGGAACCAAGGAACGTAGTTATAACTGACAACGTAAGTAAGTGAGTGTGTCTCTCAATCAATTATACATAGCTTATTGTTGTTAGGCCTATTGTAATCTATTGTATATAACTAACTAGCGGTTCTGCGCAGTTTCAACCGCGCAGTTCCCATTCCCGTATGAATACAGGAATAAAATATAGCCTATGTTACTCAGAAATCTTCTAGCTTTGCATTGGTGAAAGAATTTTTAAAATCGGTCCAGTAGTTTTTGAGTTTATTCGTAACAAACATACAAAAATACAAATCTTTCCTCTGTATAATATCAATAGAATAGATTGAAAAAGACGATACGAATAGAATGTCGTGATCGCAGTAGCTAGTATAAAGGTATATTGAACTGCAACTGGATGGAGTACAGTAACTTATAAAAACCTGACGACCTACCCAAATGGCTCTTTAGGACGTAAACTTCAGTCAAATTGAATGAAAAATGTATGGGATTGACATAAGCGCTAGTCACGCGCGGTATTACAGGGCGACCAAGTCAAGTTATTTTAGCAACACTCTATAGAAGTTTTGTCATTGACACTTAGTTCATCAGTCAAGCAGCGTGCGGTTCCAATGCGCGACAGAACAATTAAAAATCAATGGTTTATTTTTCTTGGCTATAAGGTTACAAGAAAACGAACGGCTGCTAAATGAAAAAACTTTCGTTTGCCACCTGCTAGTGGGGGCTGTAGACAGGATATGAGAACTGATAAGTAATGACAATGGCGCCTTTTACTCAACCTAGTAATATACAATAATTTTATTTCATTCATAATATTATTATGTTAGAACGTAGTAATATTTTCTATGAATTTTTTTAAATTTTGAAGGATTTTAACAGACCCGGTCCAGCTATGGGCTCACCACCTATCACGTTTAGGGGTCCAATATTTTCGTGAAAAGTGGGTATTCCAGAAATAGAATACCTTTGCCTACCCAATCGGAGAAAAAAGGCGTGAGTTTTATTATAATTTCACCAAAAAGTATTGAAATTTTACAAGTCTTATGCCTTTTAACAGTTATGGAATATTATATTTTACCTTAACACCAGATATAATTTATTCACAATCATTCATATCATAAAAGCTGTCTGGTACTTAATAATTCATGATTAAAACCGAATTAGCCTCGTCTTTTATTCTCACATAACAAGAGTCTTTTGTTCCTGTTTAATTCCCTTCACACCTACCCGATCGCATGCAGAGGCTCCCAAACTAAGCCTTAGTTAAGTTAATTTAAAACCTGAGGGAACCACATATTTGAGAGTGGAACTTGGCAGATTATGTGACCACAACGCTATAAGTCATTTCAAAATATAATTTAAATTACTGGTCTAATCTAAATAACCAGGCGTCTGCGATTCGCAACTTTCGGTATACCCCAGAGCAACGGTGGTGTGACCTCCTTGAAGTTTATATTTACCCAGTATTGATTGTATGTCTTTATTTTATTTTCTTTTATTTGAGTTAAAAAACAGTTACACAATACATTATTATATTATTATTAAACTTAAGAAAATGGAAACAAAAACATTAATCAAAAATTTTTGGGCAAATTCATGGTTATGAACTTAATTTTTAGTTATTAAAACATGCACAAAAGAGACATTTACAAAAAAAAAGCTTAATATTATTCACATTGTTATAAACAATGTCGGATATTGTTTTTTTATATTAAAAAAAAAGGGGGCAAACGAGCAGACGGGTCACCTGATGGTAAGTGACGTCCGTCGCCCATGGACACCTGCAACTCAAAAGTCACAACTGCGTTGCCGACCTTTTAGGTGGGAATAGGGGGAGGGGAGGGGGGAGGGGGTATTAGGGCCTCCGGTTACCTCACTCACTCAACGAAACGCAATGCATTGCTTTACGCTGGTTTTCTGTGAGGCCGTGGTAAACGAACGATTGATATAGATAGTCTTGAATACCTATAGAGGCAATACAAAGTAAGTGTATAATATATAAATGTAAGCTACAATTTCTGAATTACCTCAAAAATTTGAGAACCTCAAGCTTTACAACATGTGGATATGTCTAATCCCATCTTACTCGCGCCTTATCAAGTTACCTCTCGCGAAAATATGAATTTCACTGCATTAATACGCGTACAAATATTTCTGAGACCCAGTTAGGGAATTTGGGGGATTCAAAGGAGGGATTTTCTCGCATTTGGTTTAATTTGGTACGGCAAACTGCGAAGGTTGGTGTAAATTGTTTTGTATGAATTTTATTTAGCGTTTTCATTTCGAGACAATTTGTTCGTTTCACTAAACCTGCCAGAGGGGCAAAGCTTTAAAAACTAGAATACATATACAAATGAACGAAACCGTGTGGGTAACGCCGTGGGTACAGATATAAAATTGTTCGTAAGTTTGTTGCAGATAATCACAACAACAAAAATCAAATCAGATTTTTTTACCAACAGAAAAATGCAATATTTCCGAGTAACAAATAAACATGTTGTGTGTGTTTATAGAAGCCCGCTTCTCATGATGATAAAATAAATAATCTCACGCCTTTCATCCCCGAGGGGGTAGGCAGAGGTATTCCATTACTGGATATACCCACATTTCATGATGATAATCAGTGAGACTTGGGTTAAAATTCTGGCATGTACCAATGAGTTGATCAAAACTTACGTACATATTCATCACTATCTCGACGGTGAAGGAAAACATCGCGAGGAAACACGCAGGTTTCATAATTAATTCTGAGGCATGTGTAACAGAATCGGTCCGGCGATGGGCTCACCACCTATCACGTTTAGGGGTCGAATATTCTTGTGAAAAGTGGGTATTTCCGTAAATAAAATACCCCTGCCTACCCCCTAGGGTACAAAAGGCGAAATGTTTTTTTTGTAAAATATTTTGGAATTTATTTACGTTTAACTCATAACCCCACAAGAAAATGTTATTTGATTTTGACGTTTTTTTGGGGCGCGGGGGTGCAATTCAAATTCCGCGCGTCGTTCAACGACGGAATTTGAATGTGTAGCTTTGGATATCAACGGATTCAGAATTTATTCTAGATCACGGTATTAAATTATATTCAATATCATGTCTTTAATGGTGATACAAATAAGGTTTAAAGTCGTCTGGGTAGGCCAGCCCGCCGGCAGGCTGCCGCTGCTTGACGAAATGGCGGCCATTTTGTTGCCAGACTTGCCAGCCCGCCGGCGGGCTCCTGCGCCTTGTTGGGCTTTGGTCTCAATAGAGAAGAGTGTTAAAATGAAACAAAAATGACAAGGTAAACTTGGTGTGTAATATTTTTATTCTACTCGAACGGTTTGTAGGTCCTAAAGTTTTTATATGCTAGAAATAATTGATAGGTAGGTATTTATTTATCCTAATACAATAATTCTAAGTCGAGATTATTTCAAGTCACGTGTAGTTTTTGCAATTGTTTTCAGTTATAAGATAATTTATTCTGACCGGAGTATAAGAACCACGGGTTTTAAAAAATATATATTTCCGTGTATAAAAGAAATATACCGTGATTAAAGGGTGCATTAATCACGTACCGCTTTTCCGTTCACCACTTCATTAAAATATTTTAAAAGTGCGTGCGTGAGCTTGAAAGTAAAGTCGTGTTTTAATGAAGTGACTGCAAAGGCTCTTACTGCAGGGTGAGTGCACTCACGAGCACTTCGTCGACGCTATGTGCACGACTTCCTTATACATGTTGTTCCAGGAAACAGAGCAACCCCCTAGCTAGGGGGTATTGAAAAAAGTGTAAAATAAATGAATTTCAAGCCTTTTCTCCTCGAAGGGGGAGAGAAGGGTATTCCATTTCTAGGAATACCCGCATTTCACCAGTATATTCTTTGTATCCCTAAACGTGATAGGTGGTGCCCATCGCCGGACCCGGGTGCACAGGTGTCAGAATTAATTCTGGGATGCGGTTTTCCTTCCCGCGCACCGTCGAGCTAATGATAAAATGCGTTTGTTCCATCGATTTTTGATAACCTCGTTTGTAAAAGCAATGATTCGAACCAAAGCCTCACGAATGAGAAGCGGGCTCTGGGCTCCATCTGTTCTATCACTGTTATCGTATAAAATATATTTTGACTATGTATAGTATGTATTATTGTGTAAGTATAATGTTTTATACAACATAAATAGCAACATGGCAGCACTAAATTCCCCTCCGGACCAGCTTCAGCTATGCTAATTAATTTTTCGGAAAACATAAATAATATGTTTGAGATTTGACTGTTCTCTTCCCATTTCGAAACTGGCTTCGAGATGGGACTGTTTTCTTCCATTTTGAAGCCGGCTTTGAGATGGAACTATTTTTTTCCCATTTCGAAGCCAGCTACGAAATGATACTAACTCGTAGCCGGCTTCAAAATGGGAAAAGAACAGTCCCATCTCGAAGCTGGCTACCAAATCTAGCTAAGAAGTGGGACGAAGGGACTATGTTTGTTTTCGACGAGTATTCACGAATATACCTAGAACTAGACTAAAGAAAGATCACAGTTATTTATGTAACGCAATATCTTTCTACTGTTGTTTGTTAAGCGAAATGAAATCGAATACCTTCATGTCTGTATAAACGTCTCGAGATTGCTTACAAGTTATTTTGTATAATAGGCGCCGTGACTATATTAACAACTAGCAGCGCCCTGAGGTTTCACCCGCGCAGTTCCCGTTCCCGTGGTAATACGGGGATAAAATGTAGCTTATGTGTTATCCTGCCGTATAAGCTATGTAATTGTAAAGTTTCATCAAAATCTGCTCAGTAGTTTTTGCGTGAAAGAGGAACAAGTGTTTTTAGGATTAATATTTACTGCAACTTCACATGCAAGACCAAAGATTTTCCGAAACTAAAATTTGTCTTACCATATTTTGTCTTTGTAAATCAATTTAAAATATATCATAAATTATATAAACATCTAGGATGTTTATGGTACTGTATAATAATAACTTCTAATCAAAAACCGTTCTGACGAGCATTTAATTAATTTTACAGTTAACTTCGAGCTCACTGTACTTTCATATTTGTTTGTGTACTGAGTGTTTGTGATAGCTAAATGTTTGAAATACTCCACGATTACAATTGCGATATTTGCTTACCATTATACTCGTATTTACATGACTAAATTTGAAATAGATATCTCTAATATTACATCTCGAATTGGGGTTATTATTTAAGATATTCTTGAGGATAACTTGCTTCAAAGTCCGGTCTTTTTAGAAAGAAAATCCTCTTTTTTACATCCTTTAAATAACTTCACTTGTCACAATGCAATGTATAAAAACAAATGTTGGAAGTCGAGATTAACCTACTTATGATCGTTGTATAGAATACTTTCTATGTGAATTGTTTGCCAATACCTACTTGTTGTATTTGCAAACAATTTACATACCTAGAAAGTATTCTATCACTATCACTACATAGTATAAAACAAAGTCGCTTTCTCTGTCCCTATATCCCTATGTCCCTATGTATGCTTAAATCTTTAAAACTACGCAACGGATTTAAATGCGGTTTTTTTCAATAGATAGATTGATTCAAGAGGAAGGTTTTAGTATTAGCATTGCACACATGCGAAGCCGGGGCGGGTCGCTAGTGTACTAGTATGAAATAAAAATAATGAAAGAGCACTGAACAGCTCGACGGTGAAGAAAAACATTATGAGGAAACCTGCAAGTCCAAGAATTAATTCTGAGGTATGTTACAAGACAACAGACCCGGTCAGGAGATGGGCTCACCGCCGATCGTGGTTAGTGGTCCAAATAATATACTGATGAAACGTGAGTACCTATTTCCAGAAATGGACTACCTCTGCCCACCCCCTCGGGGATAAAAGGCGTGAGGTTATTTATTTCTGGACGTTGTGCTCACCACAAGTCACGAGAGGCCAAAACTTCACCGGCGAGAACTCTGATAAAGGCAGAGCTAAAATTTTATTCGTCACCTATACGAGTACATATAAGTCGTACTAGTCAACCTTATCTTATACTCCGTAGACAATTCATATTCAATTAGGGGTTAAAATAAATTTATCAGCCAGTTTACAATTCATAATTTTTGAATTTATTTATCAAAATTAAAAAAAAAAGTACTGATTCCCTACATACTAGAGCACATCAAGAGCAGCAGGCATATTCACGGAGCTTCGATATTTGACTCGGAATCGGAAAAATTGACGAAGTTGGGCTATTCACAGATGTCGGTATCGAAAACGAATGTCATATTTGACATAAGGATTCGGAAAATTTTCCGTGGCTGTCGGAAACGCCTAGAATACAGTTTCCGAAGTCGATAGATTCGACTTCGGAAATTTTGTCACTCGATCTGAATCGAATGGAAACGGTGTCGAGCCTCCGTGAATACGCCTGCTGGTTTAGCCTTCGACAGGCAACTCACGTCAACGGGCCCGACGCAAGTCGAATATTAACACACCAGTTCACACCCCCCGAAGTAAACAAAGTTGCACATGAGTTGTTTATATTTACGCCGTCGACATTTTATGGAGGGAACGGTGGGGTGTTAAGTAATCGGATGTATGGCTTTTAGGTTATTGGGTAACGTAACGGTGATGGTTCTGGAAACTATTGATAATAGGCTGTGTTGGCAATTGACTGCCAATTTTTTTAAATACCTTTAACTTTTTCTAACTCGTAAGAATGTACTTATTAATTATGATTTGCAATAAATGTATCTTATCTTATCTTATCTTTTACTACGTATTTTTGAATTTAATTTAAAGGAGACGTTTCAGTTTTTTAGATAAATATAAATAAAATAAATATAGTTTTATTCATGATTTTGCTCATATTTGTCTAGTTTCGTTGCACAATAAACTTAAATTTTCATTAAACTGGCAACGCGACGACAAAAAAATAATACCTGACCTATACCTGACCGGTAAAATAATAATTGACTAGTTCACACTAAAATAGTATTATTTGAATATGGTTCCATGGATCATCATCGAAGTAAAATTACGTTTGTACAAGTTAAATGGATAAAAATGTTTTTTTTTATATTTTTCTGTTAATTACTAGATTTTTCTCTATTTTTTACGCTGGTCTACAATGTGGAACAAGATGGAACATCTACTTTCTAGATTTTGATCAATTTTTTTGTATAAAAACGAATGCGTAAATTAATGCAAGCAAGGCCAGCTGCCAGGTTGACGTCACATTAATGACATGTTCCTATACTGCAATACATAAAATGATGAAAAAGGTAATTTACACTCCAATTAACTGAGAAAAATAGACAATTTCGTGTGCAACTTAGCAATTTCCTGTACCTAATTACCGGATTTTATTTTGAGCAGAGATTACGTATCTATCTCGCTTCGCTTTGTATGATATTATCAATGTTTCTCTACTACATTAAGCATGTATAATACATATACATATAAACCTTCCTCTTGAATCACTCAATTTACTAAAAAAACCGCATCAAATTTCGTTGTGTAGTCTTAA
The DNA here is from genome assembly GCA_963855545.1 of Ethmia dodecea. Classification (NCBI taxonomy): domain Eukaryota; kingdom Metazoa; phylum Arthropoda; class Insecta; order Lepidoptera; family Depressariidae; genus Ethmia; species Ethmia dodecea. The sequence continues at coordinate 2,930,256 of OY979448.1, forward strand.
AATCATACATAGGGATAGACAGACGGAAAGCGACTTTGTTTTATACTATGTAGTGATGGTAAAGTAATAATAACAATACATAAGCTATCATAAAAAGATATAAATTATCTGACCGGCTACATAAAAGACTATTAGGCGCGGGAAGACGTCCGCCACAGACAACAGCAGCTCCACAACTATCCTATCTTTAAAGCTGTAGGTAATACATAGACATTTACAAAATTTCATTAACATCGATTGGGAGGTTTCGGAGATCAGCGTGTACAAAAACAGTGACACCTGATTTTTATATATTAATGTAATTGGGTTACCTACGCCATTTCAACACACGTTTGATTGAAACTCATTTCATCAATAACGACTGGTCCAATATTTAACTAACTGAACGCGTATTTATCAATTGGCAATTATGACGTAGTATGCTTCATCGAGCCATAGGAAAGATTTAACAAAATAAAAATATTTATGGAACCCTAAAAAATACACATTGAAAAGCAATAAATTCCTTTTAGGAGAACTCAAAACTGTACTCAAACATACAAAAGTTGTTCTGCCCAATGGTTCTTTTGCTCTATTTTGTTGTTATGCAACTTAACTTTACGGTTCAATGCAAAACAAACTGCAGCTATGATGCAGAACTTTCAAACTCTTTGTTGCTTTCAATATTTTTGTTTTAGATGGTTTTATGAATATTTTTATTTCAATATTGGTTTTATGAATATTTTTATTTCAATACTAGTGAGCGCCAGCAAATTTTATTAACCGTGGACCAGTATTTTATCCAATATCTTTATAAATTGAAGACTATAAATTATGCTGATGTATACGTAACTTAAGTGGCCATCAGCTTAACACCAACACAGGACTAAGTGGGAGATTATAGCCCATACTTCCTCATGTGTGAGGAAAGACCCTTAGCTCAGCAGTGGGCTGTTACGGGTTGATGCATAGTATTAAAGCATTAACGTAAAGTTTCACAATATATTCTGAGGGCTTAGCATAAACATTCAACTACCATTTAAAAAACTGACTTCAATGAATATTACCAAAAAATACAGTGGGAGGTTCTCACCTCGTCCTTTTTTGAAGTCGGTTAAAAAAAGAATAATCGAAATCGTGATATTAAGTTATTCGTCCATTTGTCCGAGCACATACTTAATGCAAACTTAAGACTTATATGGTTTTCTCATGGATTCCATTGTCAGACCTGATTGTGGACCAAATTAAAATGGGACCACACGGGAAACACCAGCTTTCAATTAAAAAAGAATCATCAAATCGGTTCACCCAATCGAAAGTTCTGAGCTAACAAACAAAAACATGCAGTCGAATGGATAACCTCCTTTTTTGGAGTCCGCTGACACGTATTTCTAAATAGTTAGTATTACACTTTAGTTCAGGGGTGCACATTACTGAGTCTGTAAGATTCATTACCCTTCCTGGTTTTGCAGTAGTCTAGTACGAAAACTAAGATGCAAGACTTTGATTTGCTAAATCCAGTCCGGAATACTCATCAGACAGCATAAACGGGTATAAGACGAAGATACCTATTTCCATGGAAGCTACATCCAGGGTACAAATGGGATCCAAAAGACGCTCTCTGAATACAAACTGCTAGATTTCATCCCATTCCAAGCCCACCCGACTTAGTTGGGTAATGGCCTGAAAATAGGCATTACATGAATCTGTTTTTGGGGTACCGTTGGAATTATGTAGACGCAGTCCTCATTACGGCGATCGTTATCAAATATGTAAGTATATAGTTACTACACGAGAAGGAAAGTATTGTTATTCCTGTATATCTGTGAACTAGCTACCCTAGCTTTGCTCTAGTGAAATGCTTATGTATAAACATTTCTCGTTTACCGCTCCATCTAATAGTGAAAACCGAAGGCTAAAGATAGCGCAGTCTTTCTTCAACAAGATGGATCGACCAAATTGAAGACTCATACATCTGCTGGACAGAAACCGGTAGAGGACAGTCATCAGCTCCAGATGCAACCTTAATGCTAACCACGATCCTCAGATATGAGGGATCCCACAGAGAGAATAGTGAAGAACGTATTAAAATCCTTTAAGTGATTTAGACTACGGAGAAACAGCCACAGATGGCGTTTGTAGATTTCATCATCATCAAACAGGCCACTGCTGAGCTCAGGGTCTTTCATCACATGCGGTAGTATAGGCCATAATCACCCAAGCACGCCACGGAATGGGAGATGGTGTTAAGCTATAATGGCCACCTGTTAGAATTTTTAAACCCACACCAGGGTATCTGACATGGCATGAAAAAATCCCGAATGTACTCGTATGTATGTGGAAACGGTTTGACTTATATTGAATTGAGTGCGTCGAGTCATTTCTTTTCTGTAGGTACAAAAAGTACTCTTAGAAAAGTCAATAGTCTAATAATAAGGCACTCTAAACTCGTCCATGAACATTAGCTAAATATAAACAGCAGCCCATCTCCAGCGACGAGTTGCTGGTTCCAAAAGTAGTACCTTGAGAAGAACCAGCAAGAAACGCAAGGACAACTTTTTTTTTATCTCATGTCTTGCTAGTAAGGTGGCGAGGCAAGGTGTCGCTGATTCGTTTTTATCTCGTAGTGTTAAATGCTTGATTTTTTAAAGTACATTTTCATTATTTTTGGTCTTTGGAGTTTCCAATTAATATGCTTGTTTGCTTTAATTATCAACTGCTCAGATGAGTATATTTTTTTTAAATGTATTGATCGAATAATGAAACACAAACAGTTTTCTGTAAAACATTGCAACAGATTTTTTGGTAAAATATTTCACCCATGAAAAAGATAAGTTGCAACGAGTTTGTTCCAAGCCTTACCCATATTTTCATGTGAATTTATATTTTGAATTTTAAACGAACAAAGAATGAAGTAAGAATGCAGTCTCTATTTAAAACCTGTGGAAAGATGTACTGTTATTACAGATTTTTATCAGAAGATTGCCTTAAAACGCTAGTTTGCATAAAATTGCTTGCAAAACTTGCAGTGCTGTTTAGAATATACTTAACACTTCATAAAGATAATAATTATTTGTTTTCTTGTCAATAAACTTGTGAAAAGATTACTGAGTTATCATTATAATGTTTTCTTTAAGTTGCATTTTCTAAAAAATTTACTTTGTTTTATTTGAGGCACGTGTAGAGTTCGTTGCTAATTCGTGCAAGAGCATTTAGTTGAACTGTTTGTTTGGTCAAAATTTGCCATTTTTACAAATTCGCAATTCGTACATATTCAACTTTAAATAAGGGGGGTAGCTTTCCTATATTAATAATTGTAAAATTTTTCTATACTCAATAGTTTTTGGAACGTATGCGATCAAAGATATTTTATGGTTCCATTTTTTACACCTTGGGTGTTATTATTGAATTTTTAGTAAGAATCCCATTTTTTTTTGTCATAGATATAGCCCATGTTACTCATGGATAGTGTAACATTCTAATGGTGAAAGCATTTTTGAAATCGGTCCAGTAGTTTTTTAATTTCTTCGTAACAAACATACAAAAATACAAATCTTTCCTCTTTTTAATATTAGTGTAGATAATTTCTAGATACTTTCATGAAATTCAAGTGTTTCAGAGAAGTTCTTTACGAGCAAGAAGGTAACGATTGTAGCTGTGGGTGGCTCAGATTTACGAGTTTCTAATGGGATGGGCCATTAGCGCACACGATATTATCTAATGGATGTTATTAAACGTTGCCAGTCGTGATTTTAATCATCTATGATTAGTAAAGTTCTCTTCAAAATACTTTGAAATTCTGTATGAAGTATATAATAATTTTGCCTTATACAATGTTGAAAATAAGTAAGTACTTTTAGGCATTGAATACTTTTCAATCGACTTAAAAAAAGGAGGTTATCAGATCGACTGTTTATTTTTTTTAATGTTTGTTACATCATAACTTTCGACTGGGTGAACCGATTTTGATGATTCTTTTTTTATTTGAAAGCTGGTGCTTTCCGTGTGGTCCCTTTGTAATTGGTTCAGTTCTGACAATGGCATCCAGGAGAAAGCCAAATAAGTGGAAGTCATTTTTGTTACTCTTTAGAATTCTATGTTATTTACTTCTATTGAAGTATGCCTCTAAGTATGTCGCGTACCTACGTAAAAACTAAAATTTTAATATTTTACAGTAGCTTTTTGATAACTTGTTCTAGCTTAACTTAGGAATTTGGAATAGAACTCATTTTTCGTACGCCTTTCATATCGTCGTAGATTAATTTACATTTCACGGGAATAGTTAATCTCATATTATCTTTTGAACTATCAAATCTAATATCATTATCAGGTATTTAAAGGTGTTTGCCATCAACATAAATAAAAAATAAATAAAATAAAAATAACAACAAACATCTGGATTTCCTTATTAGCTAATAATATTCTATACACTCAGGGTAGATGCGCAAACAGGTAAAAAAGTTAGTTACTTTTTGAAATCTGTCAAAACCTAAATTTACTTAGGTACTGTAGTGAGATGAGAACTACCTCTGACTTCATCAGCTTTAGTACCAATGGATGAATAAAATCGTTTAGCCCACTTGTATATCAAAGCTAAACGGTTTCTCGCCAATTACATCTAGAAATTATTATTGTGTAAATTGACTTTTGTAATTTTAAAATTGATACTTATTGACATTCTATATCTGACATTCTATTGACATTATTTTGTAATTTTTTGTTTGACATTTGTAGTCTTGTTTTTTTAATTTGTGTTCAATTTCTGACGTACATGTGTTTTGGTGTTGACTGTAAACCTGCATTGTATCTGAATAAATAAATAAATAAATAAAACACACCCGAAGTCGCATATTCATGCGCCAAAATACTTATAGGTATACATGGCAAAAAATCTTACCACGTTATTCCTTAATGTCTGAAGTGGGACACAATTTACAAACAGTTATTCAGTCAGTCAGTATGAGCAGTGATAGCCCGGACGGTTAAAGAGCCGGCCGAAAATCAGTGAGGCTCGGGTTCGAATCCTGGCATGTACCAATGAGTTTTTCAAAACTTACGTACATATTTATCACTAGCTCGACGGTGAAGGAAAACATCGTGAGGAAACCCGCAGATCTCAGAATTAATTCTGAGGCATGTGTAAATAGACCCGGTCCGGCGATGGGCTCACCACCTATCACGTTTAGGGGTCCAATGTATCTCGTGAAATGTGGGTATATCCAGTAATGGAATACCTCTGCCTACCCCCTCGGGGATGAAAGGCGTGAGATTATATTATATTATTATTATTATTATTATTCAGTCCCAAACTAAGCCGAGCCCGTACTATGAGTACTAAACAACATATATAATAAATCATACGTAAATAAATATTAAACACCCAGACACGAAGCCAACAGCCATGTTCATGAACACAAATGTTAGCCCCGAGCGGGGATCGAACCCGTGACCTCCGACTCAGCAGGCAGGGTCACTACCAACTGAGCCAACAGGCCCGTAAGTTCCTGCTGAATAATCGAAAGCACCTACAGTTAAAAAGTGTGTAGTATTTATAACAGCTTTGTTGTGGTGCCACGCCTATGGCTGGCCGAGTATTCTACTTTTGCGAATCGTGTCAATTGCCGGGAAAAAAGTTCGTCTGGTTGCCAAGTCAGCATACATTTTTTCATATCCCCAGTACAAATATTGTTAGCTATTTTGCAAATTACGTTTGCGAGAAATGTTGTTTTTCGATTTGCGGGAAAATCAAGATCTCTAGAGAATCTGGCCATATTTTCAATTAGACGGACTCTTTAACTCAAAATGGAACTTATTATTATGTTATGCAATCAAAGACCTGCCCCCCTAGCCAAGTGGCATTGTACAATCTAATCGAATTTTCTTATAGATTGACATGTATGGGATTGTTATTAGCTTTAGCGCTCGTTGGCAAGTGCTTATGTCAATCCCATACATGTCAATCTATTAGATTATTCGATTAGATTGTACGATGCCACTTGGCTAGGGGGGCTGCTGAAAGTGATCCTGCATCTCACAAGTGAGCCCCAGTTTGGATTCCTGGTCAGCACCCCGTAACAGCTCACTACTTAGGTAAGGGAACATATGATTCCTCATGAGGAAGTATGGGCTAAAATCTAGCACCCGGGATAGTGTTAGCCTAGTGTTCGCCTGTCAGAATGTAGTAAGTCACAAAAGGGTATCTCTCATGGCATAACGACTTACATTCGGCGTAAGTACAATGAAAAAAACAGGCCGTAAGTGTAAATGAGTTTTTCAAAAAACTTCCAGGCATATTTATCACTAGCTTGATGGTAAAGGAAAATACTGTGAGGAAAGCGGAAGGCCCTAGAACTAGTTCTAGGCATAAGCTTAGGCACAATTAATTACAGCATCGTGATATGTTAAATCACCATAGAAAGTATCCTAAGGCCTTCTGAGGGATAACAAATCCATAAGTACTTCAAGTTTCACGATCACCTGAAAAAAAAAATATTATTATAAACTTACATAAAAGTGGGTAGTTCTTTACATTTAGGATTAAGAATTGGTTACAAAGATGTAATCACAATTAATAAATCGATAAAATAATGTCAAATTCAAAATATCATTAATATTAGAAATAGATTAATTGGTGCGTTTCAATTTTGCTAATTTTAAAAATATTTATTTTTAGAAGAGTACAAGACAATAATATTTGAAGAGAACAATAGTATTTTTGTAGATTTGAAATAGAATTACTTTCATTATGTCAAGAAATAAATTGTCGGCTTACGTCCAATATGGTTCGAATAAATGAACGAGACCTTTCAATGACATCAACGTAAGAAAAGTTACTTTTTTCTTGAACATAACGAACACGTAAATACCTCCTTAGCAGTAGGTATTTACGTTATACATTTGGAGATATTTTTGTATCGTTATTTTTACATCTAACGACGTGATATAGTTTGAAAGTTTGTCGCTTTCAAATTATGTAGGTCAGGTTTTTCTGGTAATAAATTATATACGTTCTTCGGGCTATTTTTAATTACGCCTAAAATAAGAACTTCAATTAAATTTAAAAGAGTTCGCGATAATTACGTTACTAATCCTCAGAAAGGCAATTTAAAATACCTTTTCACAAAGCTTAAGGGTTTAACAATGTTAACAAAAGAGGTAATGCTTAGAATATTCCCGCTTTACTTCCGGAAACAACGTGAAATAATAATCCTCTCGTCCACTACGCCGGAGAAACACCAAAACATCTCACGCCACAAGCACCTCATTATTATTCTGCTAGAGACCATAACAATCTTGTTGAGGGCCTGTTCGGATTTCACTGATTTTACGACTTTTGCTAGATGAATTTACACCGTGGCGTAATGTAACCTCAAATAGCGCAAGAGAATGTGCATGCATTTGTTTATGTTCTGGTGCACTGTAGACACTCACTGCTGGGAGTGACATTATCGCGAACAAGTAGCACCGATAGGCCAGGAAATTTTTCAAGTTAGACATCGTTCTACAAATTCTTCAACTCTTAGAAATTAATGGCTAAAAACCTATGTATCGGTTATTATAAAAAAAACGGTCCTTGTACACCAGTGTATTGTGGTTGCAGTGATGGGGATGGCAACTAATTATTGCATACGGGTTACATCTTTAGATCTTACCATTTATGTTTAATCAACAATCATTTGAACGTTAAACGAAAAGTGTTAACTAACTCGGACATCACACTGCGCGTTATATGTAGTATCTACCAATATTTGTATGAAAAAACTCAGAGAACGTGCTTCGTAGGCGGTGCGGTGCGTGCGATTGAAACAGCAATATGACCTACAAAGGCAGCAGGAAGGGCTGTGTTGTAAACACAGCCCTGCCTGCTGCAGTGTGAAATCCACCTAAATACCGGTATCCATTCTCATCGGTGTAGCAACGGTCATTGTTATAGTGCTCAAGTGCGCGTAAATGAGATATTACGCTCTCACTTTACGAGATGTCCGGATTTTTACGAGGATCCCTCTTTTTAACAGATCTGCATAAGAATCAATATCCGTTTTATTTCCCGGTAATATTATTATCCGGATATTTCAAGTCTGTTATGTGAAAGGATGCGTTAGTTACAGATATAACGAGTAATTTCTCTGAGAAATTTTATTGTTTAGTCGATGTCGTAGAATAATTTTTGTATCTGTCTGGTTGAAAGATGTAGCACTATGAGGGTGGTATTTATGGAATAGCGACATTTTTGGAGGAATCGGAGCCCTAATAGTATATTACACTAGCGACCCGCCCCGGCTTCGCACGGGTGCAATGCTGAATTTTCTTTTCTATAAACCATCCCTGGAGCCACTCGAACCCACACAAAAAGTTTCATCAAAATCGGTCCGGCCGTTCTCGAGTTAAATCGTCAGGAAGGAAAACCCGATTTATTTTTATATAGTAGATATACCAAGAGAAGTAAAATAAGAAGCTGAGGTCTACAAACATGTGATCTGAGGCTTTCATATTTACTTCCCGAGGTGTGTATAGTTTTTTTCAGCTCGACGGAGGCGGAAAGCGGCAACTTCGTTTAGCGCAGCGGGCCGAAAGTTTGTATAATGGAGCCTACAGTTTTGAAAAAAATAATTAATGCATTGTCCATGCTATAATAATTAATTAATTAATAAATATTATAAAGTTGAAAGATTCGTATTTTTGTTTATTTGTTACGAATAAACTCAAAAACTACATAACAGATTTTAAAAAATCTTTAGGCTATATTTTATTCCCGTATTGCCACGGGAACAAAAAGTATATTAATACAATATAATAATAATTAAGACACTCTTTACAAGACATAAAAATGATTTTTTGATAATTGCAAGACTATTTAACGAAGAGCTTATTCAATTGAATTAAGCGGACATAGTACCTGTAGCGTAGAGACAAAACTATAACTCTTTAATCCAATTGACTTTATTGTTGGCCTATTATAGTTGGCCTAATATAAAACAAACTACAAACAAAAAAGGAAACATTTTTACTCTGAGAAAGAATTTTCGGGTTCTAATCTAAAATTAACTCAGGTACCTGTATTACCTATACTTACAGATTTTCACAGAAATGTTTTTCTAGACAGTCCCTAGGATTATGCGTACTAGACAAAAAGGCATAGCGTGCCAAGAACCCATTTTATTACAACTGTTATATAAAAGTATCGGATAATAGACAGAAAAACCGTAATCACTGGCTGTAGAATAAGTTTCGAGTTCAGATTTTTTTTAGAGTATTCTATAACAACACATATTTAGCTAGAAAGTTATTTGCATTTCATTTGAATATAAATTCAAGACCAATGAGTTTATCACGAGCTTAAAAACATATTTAACTCTCTTCGATTATAAAGGAAAACATTGTAAAAGTATAAAAAGTTAAATTTAATTATGTAATTCTGATGTATAAGCTACTACGATGTTTATCTAAATCTCTATAATTTTGGCTTGAAAGAGCAACAAACTCCATCCATCCATCCATCCATACTCACCAACTTTCGCGACATAACGCGTAAATAATATGAGAAGGATATAGAGTCATCACAGGTCTCCTAGTTATTTTAAAATAGAAAATAATTACTCCCCGATCCTCTATATCTTTATAAAAAACTAGCTGTTCTGCGTGCTTTCACCCGCGTAGTTTCCGTTGGCGTAGGAATACGGGAATAAAATTTAGTCTATGTTACTCAGGGATCTTCTATCTTTCCATTGGTGAAAGAATTTTTTAAATCGGTCCAGTAGTTTTTGAGTTTATTCGTAACAAAAATACAAATTGTTTCTCTATGTAATATTAGTATAGATAAAATCTATCCGTTGTTTCTAAATAGCTGCGGAAAAGAAAGTAGAAGAAGCAACTCTTGGGTGAAGACAGGCTGCTTTTCACATTCAGCCTATATCGGTGGACAAAGTTTGTAGTTATTTGTTATTGTGTCTTTTTCTCTACGGAAATAAATGCTTTGAATTGAATTAAAGCTAAACATATTTTCGCATTACAATAATAAGTGACGGTGAAGGAAAACATCGTGAGGAAACCCGCAGGTCTCAGAAATAATTCTAAGACATGTGTAAATAGACCCAGTCCGGCGATGGGCTCACCACCTCTCACGTTTAGGGGTCCAATGTATCCCGTGAAATGTGGGTATATCCAGTAATGGAATACCTCTGCCTACCCCTTCGGGGATGAAAGGCGTGAGTTTTTTTTTTTAATAATAAGTGGGATCAGAGGCTGAAATCACGTAACGCACATCTCTCTGATTATCTGCGCTAATATACTGCAAAATAACGCTATCACTGCGTAATCATCGGTTCACTATAACCTACTATCACATCCGCCAGTTAGTTTCCAGTTGCAGAGTATTAATTAAGGGGATTTATGGTCTCTGTCAGCCCCCCGGGAGCACTGTGTTAGCATCTATTTACCCCACCATTACACACCGCTGGCAAAATCCTATTGCATTAATATCCTAATGGTATTACGAGTAACTTATTAAGTTTTGTAATTTTTCGTTTGTTGTAAACTGTAGTGGTAGCAGATTAAATTAATTAATAAAAATAAGTGAGCATTTTTTTTTACATATTAGATGAGGGTCAAACATTATCTAGACTAGAAGCTATGAAATTCATTTAAAGTAAACTTTATCTAGGCATCCTTACATCGATCATGGGGTCAAAGTCGATATTCTATAGTACAGCCTCCTGACTAGGGTAGGTACTAAAATCGATACTTTTGAAAATATATGCAAGTATGTCATTGTAGATGTTTTTGTTAAATTTAACTTTAAGTAGCAAAATTGGTTACTAAGCTGAACCATTTGTATTAATAAGAGTAACTTAAAAAATTGAGAGAAAAATATTATAAGTATAGTACATGTCTGTCAAGATTTGTTTACAAGACAGATGTTGCAGTGCATTAATTCATTGAAATGAACAAAACAGTTTCAACAACTTTATTACCATTTGTCGTTTTAATGCTGGCTGTTTACAGTAACTCCTAGTCCTAATGCATCTGGAGTACCTACATATAGAAGAAGTTATTACACTTATCTACATTAATATTATAAAGAGGAAAGATTTATTTAGTATTTTTGTATGTGTAACGAATTAACTCAAAAAAGACGCGACCGATTTTCTAAAATTCCTTCCCCAATGGAAGGCGACAGTTCCTCTGAGTAACATAGTAAACGGGAACGGGAACTACCCGAGTGAAACCACGCAGAAGGTAAAAAATGTAAGCAAGATTACTGTAAATAACTGTTGATGTACAAAAAAAAGACGTGTGGCACTCGGGGACTGCCGCGGTAAAGCTATTGCCAAAGACGTTTAAAGAAAAAGTTTAGAGAATGATTTTCTTCCAACCTCTTTTTTCTTCCAACCTCTTTGGCTATTGCATAGCATTTTGTATCAACAAGACTGCCGAAAGAAACGGGTTGTTCCCAGTCCGCCGATCGGAACTCCGATTGGTAGGGACGAGTGGGAATATTTTTTCCCACTGCTCCGATTGTTTTTATGTTGTTTCAATAACCCCTTTTTTCGCCAAAAGTACAGTCACCAATAAAATAAAAATACTTATTTCTTTAAAGGTATGTAATATTATAATACTAAGGCTATTTATAAGTTAAGATGTCGTGATTCCCTAAGAGAACTGTTCAAAGAAATTAATATTTTAACAATGCCTTGTCAGTACATTTATGAAAACATTATACATGTGCGGAAAAACATATTACTTTGTACTAAAACTGTGACAGGCATAGGAAATTGTAATCTTAGGAATAAAAATAAATTAGAGCGACCTCAGTCACGATTGTAAAATTTATAATTCCTTTGTGGGGCTTTGCACACCTGAAACTGTGTTCGAAACTTCGATTCGATTCGACTCTACTCGACTCGACTCGACTTTCGACTTTCGACTTTCGACTTTCGACTTTCGACTTTCGACTTTCGACTTTCGACTTTCGACTTTCGACTTTCGACTTTCGACTTTCGACTTTCGACTTTCGACTTTCGACTTTCGACTTTCGACTTTCGACTTTCGACTTTCGACTTTCGACTTCGACTTCGACTTCGACTTCGACTTCGACTTCGACTTCGACTTCGACTTCGACTTCGACTTCGACTTCGACTTTACTTTACTTTACTTTACTTCACTTTATTTTATTTTATACAATGCACGGCCTTTAAGCCACACCTCCGTGCCCGTCGGAGTGGGGAGAGCGTGAGGTTTTTTCGTTACGGAATTTCTGGATTCGGTCCCCGCGCTCAAGGCCCGCGATAGAAGCTATGCAATAGCTTAAAAAAAACTTTTGATAAGCCTAACATTTTAAAAAGAACTATAAGATAATTACAAAGACAAATATGTCCCTGGGGACTCGTACATAGATTTACGACCAAAGAGCCGCCTTATCTCTACAGAAACTTTAAATCAAAGTGAGAACAAAGATGACAATTCCCTGCAGGCAAGGCGGACTTATCAAAATTAAACACAAGTTTTAATTAGAAACAAAGCTTTGCACATAAATAATCGTTCGCGGAGCCTCGCTGATTGCTGCGGATATCTTCCGAAGTGTTTAGCTGGGTTTGTAAGTGTCTCTGACATACAGGTCCGCCGTGTGGCAAACAAATGGTCATATCACGCTGGAATGGAAAAGAAAACTTATAACTCATCTGCGGAAGACCGGAAATGGAATGCACCATCATTTTGCATCATGCGCCGCCTTTTTTTTAGGGAAAATGCATTACTGCATACCGACCGACCCGGGGGGGGGGGGGGGGGGGGACCGGTTATGTGGGGCTCTGCAGTATAGTGCTACCACACCTACTAAAAACCCTGGGGTGTTCCTCCTCGCCGCTTCGGACCTAGCCATGGTACCGCGGTTATGCATCCGCAGCTAGGTCACGGCCGCCCGCAACACGTTGAGGGGCCTCCTAGAGGGGGGGGTCGAGTGAACCCCTCCTATCTCCGCTTAAGGCGCCCCGGAACACCACGGGCGCCTTCCAGCACGGCACCTCTCCACGCGGGTGACGGATCCCCCGATCACGTCACCCACAGGTCCCCTGAGGGCGGTTGGTAGTAGGCGGCGTAGGCCCGCCTACGTCGCCCTGGTCGCCTACGGCGGATGGGGAGCGCGTCGACATCGTCTTCCCGCTCCCGCTGTGCCGCCTGGTTCAACGACTGATGTTTGTGTTTGTCTATATAATCGAACATCAGTCGTTGAACCAGGCAACGACTGATGTTCGATTATATAGACAAATCCTGGTGAGAACTTTGTTAGCCTGGTTTAGAGCTTGTGACGTCACGTCCCTATCGTCTATGACGCTTATTCTTCTATGCAGGGCTGATAGATGTCGCGTGTGTAAGTATAACACATGTGTTTAAATACATATTTTATAACAGAACTCTAAAGAGTATAAAAACCGATTTCAAGTTATATGGTTTTCTCATGGATGCCATTGTCAAAACTGTACCTATAGATTAAAATAGGACCACACGGGAAGCACCAGCATTAAAATAAAAATATATTATCAAAATCGGTTTACCCACTCGAAAGTTCTGAGGTAACTAACATAAAAAAAAACATACCGTCGAATTGATAACCTCCTTCTTTTTGAAGTCGGTTGAAAAGTTACAAATATTGTGTATTTACAGAAGCAGTGTTTCTCAAAGCCAAACGAGTTTCTTGCCACAGGACAGCTGCAAACTCGAGCACTTACCCGGATGTACTATTTACATTCCAAAACTGATTTGGTCACAGAGTCATATTATGGAATAGTTTCACCACATTGTTGTTTATATTGTTGTTTGAAATAGTTGCAATTAATAGCACAATAATTTGTTATAGCTTTCTACGGTTACTCGCGCTTTTTTTACGAGTAGAGAGCCATTTGGTTTGTATCACTGATGTAAAAATGTATGAAACCCAAAAATAATTTGCCTACACATAAAAAAATGGGCGATCGTGATGCAATAGACGTGCTCACGAAACACATTATATGAACATTTTTGCCTATGAACTCATAATTTCCTACTAAAATGTGTCTAAAATCTTTCTTAAATTTTACTTGTAACCTACCAATTTGCTACCTGTTTTGAAGGTACGATTTCATTTCGCAAATCTGAGCTTTTGCATTTGTAAAACTCAATCTAATACAATTTTATAAAAAGTAAACATTTTTGCAACATCTCTACCCCAACATTCTTGTCTTAATCAAGATTCAAGATAGGTCGAGTACAGAATAGCGAATTATTCCTGCCGCAAAACATTCGGCTCGGGCCTGTCAAGAATTCAGAAGCAAATAAGCTAAACTACCGTAAAATATCCGGTCGTCACACGCCGCTAGCTCTGTACGAGGAAACCCCAGAACTATTTCAATATCCGAAACGTACAATTATGCAGATGGGATATTTCCTTGGAATTTTCCGCTTCGGAAATTTTCTGTTCCCTGCATTCTTCGCCATTGATGTCACTGCGTCGAATTTTCTGTCTATTCTGTGAGATTTTGTAATATTTGGACCATTTCGTGGCTACAAATTGTATTAAATCTAGCAACCGCCTTCTTCGCTTCGGTTAAATATTTATATTGTACTCTAAGGTCTTCAAGATCATTTCCACATGATATGGTTTCCTTCTACTAGTAAGACATGAGATTAAAAAGAGCTGCCCTTTAGTTGCTTGCTGGTTCTACTGCATTTGGAACCAGCAACTCGTCGGTGGAGATGGGCTGTTGTTTACTTTTAGAGAATCTCCATCGACGAGTTTAGAGTGCCTTGTTATTAGATTATTGACGTTTCTAAGTGTACTTTTTGTACCTACAGAAAATAAATGATTTTTTGATTTTCGACTTCACCGTCAAGCCGTGGTCAAGCCAGTTATGATACGACCAGATACGTAAGTTTTTGAAAATCTCATAGGTACATACCACCTATAATCGAACCCAAGTCTCATATTTCACTTCTAGCTGCTGGAATATAAATGAAATAGAAAATTGGAAAAACCGTATAATAATTTCGGTTGTATTGCTGCTATCTTAATAAGGAAAAAGTAAACCAACTGGGAAATTGAAAAAAACGTGCTCCAGCGTAAATATTCAAGTCACCTGGAATCACATACGGTTTTTACTGATTTGGCTCATTCCCCGTTTTTTGTGGAACGTAAATATGTAAATTGCGTGTTCCATATGTATAATTTGTTGATGAAAGTACGCCAAAGTAATTGATACATTGCCGAAACGAGCAAAATTTTTAAAAAAGGTAATTCTCGTTTAGAAATTATTTAAAAAAAAATCATTTGTCTGTAAAGTCGGTTTACTGACGACTAACGTGACAACGTCATAAGAAAATACTGATGGAATGGATTGTGCCTCTTTGTCGCTCGTTGCGCGCTCTCGCTTGCACTGGAACGACGCATACGTCACACTTTTTCGGGAATTGATTGATTGATTGATTGATCGGGGGAGTTGTCACGTCAAAAAATTGCACAATATTAACAGATACGTGTTTATTTATATAACAACATATTAAACTGTAAGTAACTGAAACATTTTGGTAATTAGGTTTAAAATTCTACACTAGAATATTAACATATTGAGTAATGGCTGACAACATTGATCGAGAGTTTGATCCAGTACCAACGGATTGGATCAAAATGTAAATCAGCTGTCCAGAAAAACATTTTGTATTTTTTTCGCAATATGTGATAAAGCTGAGTGGGTGGAGAGATCGTGATTTTGAGTTATAGTTTATATATTTACACAATAGTAGGTGTTCCGTTGTGTGATAATAACGGAACAGTAAATTAATATTATGATAAATGATACTGATGATATTAAGATGCTGAGTGATAAAGATATTGATAGGTAAAATGATACGACCGATTGCACTGAGTGATGCAGTAACACTACTAATTTATTTAATTAAATGCTGATACTTAACTAATTTTATGCTTACGATTATACTGTATGATTGCTCATACAGTAGGTACGATTTACATAGGTAGCACTAAATTCAGCTATGCTAATTCATTTTTCGGAAAAATTAAATAATATTTACACAATTCACACACTGTTATATAGTCAGAACAGAGAAGTGATAGCCCGGACGGTTAAAGAGCCGGCCGAAAATCAGTGAGGCTCGGGTTCGAATCCTGGCATGTACCAATGAGTTTTTCAAAAACTTACGTACATATTTATCACTAGCTTGACGGTGAAGGAAAATATTGTGAGGAAACCCGCAGGTCTCAGAATTAATTCTGAGACATGTGTAAATAGACCCGGTCCGGCGATGGGCTCACCACCTATCACGTTTAGGGGTCCAACATATCTCGTGAAATGTGGGTATAGTCTATCCAGTAATGGAATACCTTTGCCTACCCCCTCGGGGATAAAAAAGGCGTGAGATTATATATTATATAGTCCCCAACTAGGCAGAGCCTGTACTACGAGTACTGAACAACTAATCAACATGCACAAATATTAAACACCCAGGCACGAAAACAACAGACATGTTCATGCACACAAAGGTTGGCCCCAAGCGGGGATTGAACCCGCGACCTCCGACTCTGAAGGTAGGGTCACTACCAACTGAGCCAATAGGCCCGTAAAATATACAAGCTACTATAGATTCGTTGACTCAAGATTTCTTATTGACTTTGATACTTATTGTTTTAATTAATCTGTAATAACACTAATATTAATTAACATTGCTATTTGCAACCCAATGACCTAAAAGGTTAAAATGATTTCAGTCCATCAGCTAAGTTTCACGTCCCAGAGGAATGTTGCCAGATGAACTAGGTATTAAATAATTAATAGCTTCTCGAGTGGATTTACGTACACCGGAGTGTAATTTTCAAATTTTTAACAATTTATAGAGCAGTGATAGCCCAGACGGTTAAAGAGCCGGTCGAAAATCAGTGAGGCTCGGGTTCGAATCCTGGCATGTACCAATGAGTTTTTCAAAAACTTACGTACATATTTATCACTAGCTCGACGGTGAAGGAAAACATCGTGAGGAAACCTGCAGGTCTCAGAATTAATTCTGAGACACGTGTAAACAGACCCGGTCCGGCGATGGGCTCACCACCTATCACGTTTAGGGGTCCAATATATCTCGTGAAATGTGGGTATATCCAGTAATGGAATACCTCTGCCTACCCCCTCGGGGATAAAAAAAAAAAGGCGTGAGATTATATAGTATATATTATATTATATATATATATAACAATTTATAAATTTTTATTTACAAGCACTATACCACTGGCTAACTCATTCAGCCTCTTTTCTTTCTCCTATTAAGGAAAGGGGTTTTAGAACTGGCGAGCCCAACACGGATTGGAAAGTGGTGTTAGGCTAGTGGCATGTGTGTAAATATGTCTATGGCTAGTGGCCACCTAACTGTCAGAATTTTCCAAGCCATCCAAGGGTATCTTACGTAGCTTGACGACTTCCACTGTGCTTACGTAAACACAAAGAAGCAAACGAACGAACGAATCCAGGTCTTATATTTTAAATGCAAAAGTGTGGTTATTATCTTGTTGATGTTTTCGGATTATATTGGGTTATATTGCCTCTGAATCAATTACCTTACGATGGTTTTCGTTACCGTCGAGAACGTTTTTAAAATAAGTAACAGGGTGTGTCGTAAAGACACACGATAGAAGTGAAACTTTGATCCGCAACCTTTCTATGTGACGAAAACTTTTTCGTCATACAAAAAGGTGGCTGATCAGAATTTCAAAGCCCTCCCATAAGAAGTTTCACTTCAAAACTATGTTCTTACCAATAATCAAATAAAGCATTAGAAGCGGGCGCTCTTCCATTAGTGTTCAAGCAGTGTTCTTCCAATATGCCTATCACTTATGGCACCGACACTAAAATGTACACTGAGATTTTGTTCATGCCACGTTCGGTACGGTGTAATAGACAGCCAACCTTTATTAAAACGTTTCAAGAAGTCAGAAAATAAAAAAGTTTGAAAGCAATTAATTTTCAAACTCAAACGACTTGATGAAATGTCCGAATATCTAATCAATTACAGTGATGAATGAATTTAACCTTAAGTTGTCTGCTTCATTATTGATATTCAAATCTATAGGAAAAAGTTTGATATCAAAGTTTTGGTAAAATAATTTTTGAGGCAAGACAATTGTCTTATAGTTCAATAATTACAGGAACAATTAATAGTTGTACTTTGATTAAAATAGAATAGAACTTTCATCGATTCTTCGTATTCATTAGTGATTAAAGCTTTTGTGGAGGCGATTCTTGGGGAAGGCCTATTTCCAGCAGTGGACGTCTTTTGGCAGATATGATGATGGTGATAGATTTTATTTGATGATCTATTGTGTGGAATAACAGAAGTTCCAAAACAACCACAGCTTAAAAATAAAAATATTATTATGGAGAACTCACTTCAATTAATTATAATTGTCATAAAGGGTCAGCGAAAATACCTATTAGCATCACTGCTCTGAACGACCAGAGGTACTGTTAAGGAGCTGGAATATAATATGTTCATGCTCCAGCTAGTTCTATCTGCTATCTAATGAACTGACTCAAAGTCAAAGTCAAAGTCAAAGTCAAAATGTTTTATTCAAAATAGGAACTTACAAGTCCACTTATTGAACGTCATTTCAACTCCACCGCTTCAGCATGTATGGTTGAGGAGAAGAAGCGGGGCAAGAAATTCCTCAACACAATATTCTATTAATCAATTGTTACTTAATACTACTTACGACTTTTCTATCTTTTACCTGCGGATTCGCTAACTATTCTAATGTACGTAGTTGTCATCGTGTTCACTTTGTTCGTCTTATCAGAATGTAAAGTAAAACATTTCTATTTAAACCACTTAAAAATTTACTAAAACTTCTCCATCCAGTACAAGTAGAAAGAACAACTCCATTGCTTGCTTTACACCCAGCAAGTTTGGACATTACTTACGGTGGCTTGCGTTTATCCGGTGCAGTTTGTAAACAAATGTTGTGTTAACTTGATTCATTGTTCGATTTTTGTTTGCAACATCCGTTTTGTTGTTTATGGGGTAAACATGTCGGCACCAAATCACCAGAATGTCCGTACCTACGTACATTTTAAGTCAAACAATGGCGGTGTCGAGTGATGTATGGTTCACAACAACGATTTATAGGCCTTGACATTTGCAGCTAGGCAAAGTGGAACAGCCCCCCTAGCCAAGTGACATTGCACAATGTAATCGAATGTTCTTTTAGATTGACATGTATGGGATTGACATTATATATAGCGTTAGCGCTCGTTGGCAAGTGCTTATATCAATCCCATACATGTCAATCTAAAAGAACATTCGATTAGATTGTACAATGCCACTTGGCTAAGGAGCATTTCTATCAGCCTTCTTGTCATGAAAACAAAACAAATAAAATTTATAGTAAAAACTAGTGAGTACATTAATTTTTCGCGGCAGCCATTGTGACTGCCGCTAGGTGATGTTGAGGACGATGTGGGTTGATGAATGAAAGATGTTGCTCGTCGATCGAGATCGAATGTGATCGGTGATTGGATCTGACCTTAATTAATAGGCTACCTCTATTTATACCAGTTGTGTACATAAATAAGGAGGGTAGATACATTTTAGAAAACCCTGTAGGATGGGTACCTACAAATTCACTCGACTGCGTGCAAAAGTCACTATATAAAAAGACTTAAAATATTATCCTACTTCTTCTTTTATGACACAACGGTGTTAAAGACTAATCTAATGACACTCTTGAATTTCTAAAAGAGTAACCATTTTTCCTATAGGAGACGACAAATAAATAGTATGCTTCTCTAAAATTTCTTCTTGAGATGCAAAAAAAAAAAGGTAAAAATCGCTTTACTGCATTTGAAAGTAAAGCAGTACTATATTACAAGTACTTAATCACTACATAGTATAAAACAAAGTCACTTTCTCTGTCCCAATATATCCCTATATCCCTATGTCCCTTTGTATGCTTAAATCTTTAAAACTACGCAACGGATTTTGATGCGGTTTTTTTAATAGATAGAGTGATTCAAGAGGAAGGTTTTAGTGTCAGCATTGCAAACGTGCGAAGCCGGGGCGGGTCGCTGGTACTTTATAATTGCAAATTGTGTATGCACCCCGAAAAATATTATGTAGGTTTTTCAAAAAAATACAGGGAAGTATGCAAATTTAATATAATTTTTTGCTCTGATATTAATAAACAAACCGAGCTAAAAACAAATAAAAGCAGTACAAACGATGGCGATTTATGAAAAACAATTAGCACGGTACACTATTGAAAACATCATTCACAAAGAACAACGGCATATTGAACTGGACAACAATAAACACAACAACAAATTCAATGGAGCTTCTGTGAAAAAAATACTAAGCCACGAATTCGGAGTGCAATCAATTGAATCTCCTGGTTGAATAAACTCTAACTCCCAGTGAATAACAATCTATATCGATTTACTAGAAGTTTATTAAATGCAGAAAAATATTCAAAAACAGGTGGTTACCTATAATATTAATAACATCAATTTGTATACTAAGGAAATGCTTTTATATTGCCGCACGCTTGAAATTCTGTCAGTCAAGTTTTTGATTGATGAGATATAAGAATAAAGCCAAATCGTTGTAGGTTCAATCGAAAAAGCTTGTAAATGGGAGCAAAATAACCGTACTTATCATGTTTGCGAAAATATGACAATAAAATATAAGTTCTTAAGAAATTGTAATGCTAATGAAATGTTTAACATCTGGACTGCTTTGTTTACAAATCTAAGAAATGCAAATAAATTGCAGCGACAAACTGAAAAATCCTCAAAAAAACTACTTACTCACTTAAAATTTATAAAGGAAAATAAAATTTGTAACTCTACAACCACAAATTCCCACTGGATACAATTGAAACGGTCTGTTAAATAAACAAGAACAGCATTAATCCGCGGATCGGTCGTTAAATGTGTCTCCGGAGTCGCATTCCGGCTCTCCGAAGCGAAAACCAATAACGTAAATACATCCGATGGATACACATTTAGTTCTGCAGAACTTTGTGTCAACTTGATGCACGATGGAAATATATTAGGTGGTTCTGATCATTCTACGTCTAGTTCATAGCAATCTGCACTAAGTTGGGAGGAAATGCAGATGAGAAATTTATTTCCGATGTAGTTGGAAAAAAAAATACGGAGGCAAGTATTCAAAACGATTACACAAAAGGTTAAGTTATAAAGAATTATACCGGTCTATTGAATATAATCACAATAAAAAATCTATTGTGTCTGTGATTCATGGTCTGAGAGGTTAATTTACTTTTACCAGAACAGTTTTTACAAGATTTCTTCAATGGGCTATAGCCATAGATGAGTGTTATTCATGTCTTTATTTATTTATTATTATTTTTGGAGATTACACATCCATTTATAAATTAGTAGTCCTTGGCTACAAGTACATGCTAATTAATACAAGCTTCCACATATAAATAATGCACACTACATTAGAACCGCATGGTTCTTGACTGAATTGACTAAACAAACAAACAATAAGTTTATTTATATTGAATTAAATCATGTTTTCAACTCAAGGTCAGGAACTAAAGCCATTTTTGCACTACGTGTAGGTAGGTACTTATTTGGGTGAAACTCTGTTATATTTTATGACTATCGTCAAAAGGAGCTGTAAATGTTAAATTCATGACGACACTGAAATACCAAGAAAGCGATAATCCAAAATATGGCTCGAATAAAGTTTCCTTAGATCCTTTCTTCGCCTCCTCTATAACCATCCATACAGTTCTGATAAAGCAATCAAAATTTTACCTTTCATTAATATGTAAATTCGTATCGGCGAGCAATGAAGGCTCAATTAAAGCTTCCGTGTTACGAATGAGTACACACCAAGTAGAAATGTAGCAAATGTTGTTGATGACTGCGATAAGTCTGCCATTCGAGTTAATTTGCAGGATGAAATAAATATTTACTTTAGTGACACACGAATTGTTCGGTTTAACAGCATTGGAGTTAGCGATGAATAATATAATAATAAATTGTCGGACACAATTCACACACGGTTATTAAGTCCCAAACTAGACAAAGCCTGTACTATGGATACTAAACCACTGATAGACATACTTAAATAAATATTAAAGGACCAGACACGAAGCCAAAAGACATGTTCATGCACACAAATGTTGGCCTCGAACGAGGATCGAACCAGCGACCTCCGGCTCAGAATGCAGGGTCACTACCAACTGAGCCAACAGTCCCGTCGAATTGTTTTGTTTTCTTTACATAGGTACATTCTTTTGGCAACTGTAAGAAATCAACTTTTTTTGCATTCCTGAATGATCACACCAGCATTATAATTTCTATTTATCTCCAAAATATATACATGCATGCATAATTAACTAAAAAATACAAGTTTTGCCAAACATATTTTACAGTGTGGGTTTTTTCTTTCATTACGATTGCTTCAGCAGTTTCCTTGAAGGCAACGAACTGGCAGATAGTTAGTTACTTTCACATTATAATATTAATGTGGATGGAGCTGCGTAGATACGAGTAGAAGCTGGCCAAACTCGCCTGTAATATCTCTCGTTCGACTGCACACTGTCATTTCGTTTATCGGCGGAGCGTCAGCTCTCTGGGAAATTTCATTTATCAACTAGCCTCCCCGCTGGTGGGTGCAATGGTGGACGAAAAACAGAAACAAAAAACGAACTTGAATTGAATTTCAACAGCACCGTATAAAGTAAAGTGAACAATATTGATATATTGTCCTAATAACAGTATATAATAGGAAAAGGTCTTTCGAAGAACAATCACGCAAGACACAATTTAAATAATATAATAAATTGTGGGACGCAATTCACATATGGCTATTCAGTCCCAAACTAGGCAGAGCCTGTACTATGAGTACTAAACAGCTTATAAACGTTTAAATAGATATTAAACACCCACACAATGCGTGTGTAAAGATGTTTTTTAATTCTGTTGTATCCTTAGGTACGTACTTAAGCAAGATCCGATTACTCATGTAATTTTTGAGCATAGCCGATAATACTCGTAGTACCATATCAAATTGCAAATACCGCCTCGGCTACTCATTTCTAAGAAGAGGCGCTTCATCCAGAAGGAATACGACATCGCACTACGCTCAGTTTTCGATTGCGATCTCTTAACTGCCAATTTTTATGGCTCAAAATTTAAGTTTTTTTTACCTAAAACTTGGTGAATTCGGCCCGTATTTCCCACCTACATTTCCCTGCTGCAAATGGAGTTACCTTGCCAGTTGATTTCCACGGATTAACTGGTCGACTATTCGAGCCACGCTCTCCTGGGAGCGACCTAAAAAAAGACACGTTACTCATATACAAATTTCAACTCGTATATTTATATGAGATAAAATTTCTTAAAAAACTTTTTTAGTAGTTAAATTTGTACCTACAGTCTAATAATAAAATGCAAATATGAAACGTAAGAAGCTTGTTGAAATAATAGCAAGCTGTGATTTTATGAAATTAAGTTATGATTTTTAGTTGTAAACAGAATCTAAGCAAATAATGGAAAACGTAGGAGAGCCATGCTTCGGCACGCTTGGGCCGGCTCGACCGGAGTGATACCACGGCCTCACAGAAAACAGCGTAAAGCAATGTATTGCGTTTCGTTGAGTGAGTGAGGTAACCGGAGGCCCCAATTCTCCCTCCCCCTCCCCTCCTCTCCCCTCCCCCTACTCCCACCTCAAAGGTCGGCAACGCAGTTGTGACTCTTGAGTTGCAGGTGTCCATGGGCGACGGACGTCACTTATCATCAGGTGACCCGTCTGCTCGTTTGCCCCCTTTTTTATCATAAAAAAAAAAAAAAAAAAACAAAAATCATTTAAACATTTTAGTTTATGACCTCGGCAACGACCTTTTTAAGATGAATGGCCTGGCTCTTCTAAATAACACCAATGTTAATAAACTTCGCAAGATACAATAGGTAGAACAAAAGAAGTTGAGATAAAGTTTTAGAGAATACAATTTTGCAGACAAATAATGAAAGTCGGTCTAACGTGGAAAACGATTAAGGTCATGCCAATGGATAGAAACTCGCGAACAAAATTCCCAGAAGTTTTACAAACCTTCGCTTTGAACAGATATTGAAATTAACGGCTTAGTATCTCAATTTGCTTTGAAAATAATATTTTAAATTAGGACGTTCCTTGGTCCTTTGTTTAACGGAAAACTGATGTGGGCTTATTGCGAGGAAATAAATAATTATTAATTCAAAAGGAATGTTAAATGATAAAATTTTAATGTTAAGGTCTTTAACTAAGTGAGGTTTGAACACGGAAGGGGTCAGAAAAAAATATGATTAATAACGACCCCTATTTGTTATTATTCTTAGTTATTGAATTGCTGGTCAGAATGCGTCATGGTCATTGCCACAATGCGTTGTGGTCGTACAACATGACAGCCACGACACGAATTTCGCTATGTGGTCCTTCTGTGATTGCCACAACGCGTTGTGAGAGTTATCATATTATGAGCCATAACTAAAATGTCACGATGTAGATATTTTACAGTGACCACAACGCGTTGTGAGCTGTTTTTTCGCTCAATGAGCGTTTTCGATCTTTGAGTGTAATATATAATAAATAATTAAATATTTACATATTATTACAATAATTTATGTGACCTATATGTTTTAATTATATGTTATGTGATGAGACCGTTCATTGTACTTTAATTAATTTTAATATCCTCATTATATTGTTTTTGGTTTAAAATTGTATTGTAGTGTATTGGAACAAATCCTAAAAAAATATGTACCTTAACTTTTCAAAAATAGAAAATACACGTGATGCTGGAAGGGGAGGGGGAGGCTTTGGTTTATGTTATAGTCGGTAATGGAGCACTAGGCAGCCGACTTTTTAAGCCTTACATGCTTTTCCCCCCAGATGCAAAAAAAAGATTAAAGATTAGATATAGGTAAATTATTAAAAATTTAATGGGTCCGCTCAACACCTATCATGTTTAGGGGTCCAAAGAATATACTGGTGAAACTTTGGTATTTCAAACAATAGAATTCCTCTTCCTTCCCGCTAGGGAATAAAAGACGTGAGGTCAGTTCCTCTTAAGCCAATAAAATAAAACACAATTGATTTTTAATTGTTACGGTGCCCATTGGAACCGCGTGGTGCTCGACGAATTAATTAATTAATTAATTTAAAACTTAGTGCCTTTTCACACGCAAGTTCACACAGTGTGAAAAGGCACTAATACATATATTATTAATATTCGTAATTCATTTTGTAAGTCTAGTAATTTTATGGATTCCCAAAATTTTGTACTTTGATGTGTGTTACAGACCCTGACCGGCGATTGGCTCACCATTTATCACATTTGGGGCTCCAAAGAATATCTGGTGAAAAGTGGGTATATCCAGAAATGGAATACCTCTGCTTACCCCTTCGGGGATATAAGGCGTGACAATTTTTTTTTTATTTGACTTAAAAGTTTGATTTTTCACAGCTCCGAATGCTTGCTTTGAGTATTTAATAAAAATTTCAACATGATACCTCCTCAAGTTCGTGAGAAAAAGGGGTCTTGGTAGATAGACAGACGGACCACGAAGTGATCCTATAAAGGTTTACTTTTGCCTTTTGAGGTACGGTATCCAAAAAAACGCAAAGACGAGGTAAATAAGAAAGAAAGAAATATTTATTTGTCCTATTAATTCTTCGAGCACAAAACTTAATGTAAATCCTGCTAATATTATAAACGCGAAAGTTTGTATGTATGGATGTATGGATGTTTGTTCTTCTTCCACGCAAAAACTACTGAACGGATTTTGATTAAACTGTACAGATAAATAGCTCATACATAAGAATAACAATAGCTCATACATAAGAATAACACATAGGTTATATTTTATCCCCGTATTCCCACGGGAACGGGAACTGTGCGGGTGAAACTGCGGCAGTGCTAGTAGTTTTAACAAAAGGGTCTAAGGCTCAGCATTGGCTCTGGACAGTCCACAACCGCTGATATTCTGCCATAGCCCGTCATGTCGAGTGTAGAACACTAATAATGCACTTTCATCTTCGAATAGGGCGCTTAGGCAATTGATGCGCATTCAACGCAAGTCAGCGTCCGTTACGCCTTCTGTTCTAATCGAGCTGAAAACGTGATAAGAATGTTTTGTGGATGATATATTTTAGAGATTTGTTAGTCTGATCGATTTTGTAGAATAAAATGTGTTGAATATCATATTTTTTATCTTGGGTTTCTTATTTGACCAAAAATTAAGATATCATTTGTTACCTAACATTTTTATAAATGTACACGAATCTTTAACATTTCATTAAGAAAATTTAACTGAATAAGTAATTAGATACCATTTAGTTAACTAAGTCTTTTATCTTCTATTCTAGTCTGAAGTTAGACCTAATTAAGGATTAATTGAAAAATAACTTAGCAGTATTAGCCATCAGTGCTACGTTTAATAAGAACGTAATGGAAGCTTTTACAGCTCGTAAAGAGGTTTGAGAGGGGACGTTATTATATTAGTACCTATTACTTGGATATGAAAAGGGAACTAGATTATTAAAACTATTTTACAAAAAATAGATTTACCTACGTTACAATTTAAAGAGCTATGGTCATTTTGAAGAATAGTCAAGAAAGAATCTTGTTGTATGAGAAATAGTAGATTCCGAAGCATAGGATGAATAAATTATACCACGGCCTCAAAGAAAACCAGCGTAAAGCAATGCTTGCATTGCATTTCGTTGAGTGACCGAGGGAACCGGAGGCCCCAAATACTCAAATAAATATTAAACACCCGGGCACGAAGCCAACAGACATGTTCATGCACACAAATGTTGGCCATGAGCGGGGATCGAACCCGCGACCTCCGACTCAGAAGGCAGAGTCACTACCAACTGAGCCAACAGGCCCGTCAATATAATAAATAAATCATGCGATAAAATACACACACGATTATTAAGTCCTAAAATATTTAGAGCCAGTAGTATAGGCAGGTAGGTACTAAGCATCTAATATAACTAAGTACACACAAAACCGAGATTCATGTTTACACGCAAATATTGGCCCCGCGCGGAAATTAAGCCCTTGTGTTTCTGTCAAAAGTGTCTTTAATATAAGAAACAAGTCGTAACAATTGTTTGTATAAATACAAAATGTAGCCTATTAAAGACTGTATGGATTATAATCCATAAATGAGTTATGCTAACCGATTCTAAAAGTTTATTTCTATCGTCAAAGTTAAAGACACAAAGTGTCCATCCCTAATCGAAACTTTGGATGGACATTTAAAATGTTCAATATAAATTGTTTAAAATAAATTCATCTGTCATTCCAATTAGTGTCAACGAAATAAAGTTCAACGGAAGAATGGAACTCAGTGAAATTCTATCGTTTTGGTACAAGTATCGAGCGATTGCCTAGGAAAGAAGTTAATTATTTACAAATCTGCTCCATTCAACTACATGCGCCATAGACGGCAAGCATCTACAGTTACTACAACAGCGAATAGTCCTAAACCACGCTATCAAAGTTCTCTAAACTGTATGTATAAAAACTATCTGGTTTTCTATTGTCAAACATCCACTGTTGGACTTCGGTCCCCAAAGACAATAACCTCGTCTGGTGGATAACGCTCCTCACTTCCAAAGATTTATGGCCACAAATAACCGTCTTTTTAGGGTTCCGTACCTCAAAAGGAAAAAACGGAACCCTTATAGGATCACTTTGTTGTCCGTCTGTCCGTCCGTCCGTCCGTCTGTCAAGACCCTTTTTCTCAGGAACGCGTGGAGGTATGAAGCTGAAATTTATATCAATTACTCAGGTCTACTGTCCCTTGAAGCTGTGAAAAAATCAAACTTCTAAGCCAACGCAATCAAAAGATACAGCCGTTTATGCCGCAAATTTTCGACACTTGCAAGGGAATCAAAACCTACAGGGTGCTTCCCGTGAACTCAGAATCTTGAAATTTGGTACGAAGCAACGTCTTATAGCATAGATAAAGGAAAAATTACGAAAACCATAAATTTGCAAGGTTGTACGGAACCCTCGGTGCGCGAGTCCGACTCGCACTTGGCCGGTTTTTTTTATGAAATAAAATTTTCCCTTAAATTTTTCTTATTAACCAATACTAACTTACTTATAGAAACAATTAACTTTATGGAACTACGAAGGGGTGACGGAACAGTGTATGGGACCTCCTAGTGTGCGCTGGAGGTTGCAGTCCCTGGATATCCTCGGATCGACAGGGAACGCAACTCCCGGCGACGGTGCACCCCGGGCAACAACAGCTAGTGACCTACTAACGGCCTCGCGCTGGGGGTTTCTTACTAGCTGATGGCCAACGTCATACACCACCACCTCCACCCACCTAAGATGCGTGCGAATGGGTGGATGGTACAGCACGCCTGCGTCTTTGGGCCTGCGCAGTTGAACGCCGTAAGCGAGGATGACGGAGTCCTGGAGGGTTGAGCCGAGCGATCGTCGGGTGAGTTACTTTCGCGAGGCAACACGCCCTCTTTGGTCCCGATTTCACGCAAAACGGTAGCCTTCAGGGTTAGCCACCCTGGGGGTAACGGTCCGTGCGTCCCGTCAGAGGGCCGCGGCGAGGTGCGGAGGGGTCCGTGTGGTCACCTCGGTCACACGGACGGTAGTCGGCCATGCTGACGGGGTAAGGGTGTGTGGAACGCCTGGACAGGGTTGAATCCAACCTGTCCAGCCGCACATTAGCGCTGAGGCCTTCGGGCCCTTCGCTTTCCGAGCTCCCGATGTCGCGCCGGGGCGCCAACTCACCGCTCCTATATCCCCCTTGGTAATCCTAGTGCCGTTACGTTAGTACGTTAGTAGGGCACTCCAAGGTTTGCGGGCTCCGTGGTGGGTGGGAAGCCAGGGGGATGAAGAAACAATTATCCGTTATGAGTAATTCCGGATTCTTAACTCATCGTGAGATGGCACCGGAGGGGAAACCCGAAGGAGCCTCCACAACCAGCGGAGGTGCGGGGAAACCCAAACCACAAACCGCGGCCAAGCCTGCAAAGGCGCGGCCCGAGGGGCAGTCCGCAGGGAAGGGCAAACCCAAGGGTAAGCCACGAACTGCGTCCGACGCCCATACTGGCAGATCGCCACATCAGGGGAAGGCCAAGGAGAAATCCAAGGCCCCCCATAAAACATCACACAAACCGACGAGCCTGGTGGCCTCTAAAACATCTGAGGCCCCGCTCGCGAAGTTCTCTGCGGGTCCATCTTCGCAAGTCCAGGGGGCTGCTGGGCAACCAAAAGCCCCCGAGGACGAGAACTTCAAGTCGGCTTGGACGATTGTGCCCAAACACCCGAAGGGTGGTAAAGCCCCACAACCAGCTGGTGGCTTCCGCCCCAAGGGTAAACAACAGGAGCGGAAGCGGAGATCGCGGCCCAATGCCAAGCGCCGGCGCCAGCTCAAAGAGCGGTACGAGGCCTCTATCTCCTCCACTTCCTCTTCCCCTGCCCCCCCCTCAACATCCAAAGGGGTTACCGGTGGCAAAACACAGCCAGGGACCAGCGCCCCCCGCCAGGTTGCGGCCAAAAGGGCCCGACTTGATGAGACGCAGTCGCCAAGGGGCGAGCGCAAGAAACCCAGGCTGTTAAACACACCATCTAACATGCCGCGGCACAACACCTACGCCGCGGCGGCAAAGTCTGACTTGATAGCCGCCATCACCACCTTGGAGTCCGGCCATCTGAACAGTGCCCAGTCAGACCTTGTCCTTAAGATGGTGAACAACAAGCTCTTCGAGCTGTGCGACGACGAGCCAGTCGTGGACGATGCGCGGGGGTTTAACGGCAAACCCACTTTCGTGGGTGGAGCCCTACAACTCTGGTGCAAAGACCAGAAAACGTGGGACTGGCTCAAACTGACAGTGGAGGCCTTAGTTTTGCCCCCTGATACAAAGCTGACAGTGAAGAGGCCCCAAGACATCCCCAAACGAGTCGTGTGCGGCATCCTGATCCCGGGCGTATATGAGCCGGTTCGGATCGGGAAAATACTGCGTAGACAAAACGTCTGAGCGAGTGTCGAACGGTGGCTTCTTCTCACTGTCAGTGAACAAAAGGAACACACCTTCCTTATCGTCAGCGTGCCGGAAGACGTGGTCTCGGAACTCGTCGCACGAGGTCGCCGCCTCTTCTTTCTAGCAGGGGCAGTGTACCTCAAGTTCCGGGGCCCGAGAGGTCGTTTTATCGACGTCCCTCCTAGCAAGGACCCAACGACAACACCAGAGTTGCCCACAACAGCAGCAGACCCCTCGCCTGTGGCTCAATCAACCACGACCCAGATGGAGACCGGGCTTTCCTTGCCCAGCTCCAAACCCGCCACTGAACCGGACACAGCTGCAGCAGCGGCGTCCGACCTGGAGGAAGCTGGAGAGGAATGGGTCCTCGGGATCGAAGACCTGGCTCTCGGGGAGACGGGGGAGTTGACGCAAGATGGCGTCTCCTTCGCCTAACTGCTGCTTCATTCAAGCAAACCTCCACCACAGCAGAACCGCAACGGCTCAGCTCCGGAGATGGTTGGAGGAACACGACGCAGCTGTTGCCTTGATCCAGGAGCCGTGGATCGGCGCAGCTGGCAATATACAGGGCCTCTCCAATATTGGAGGTAAGTTAATCACAAACAGCGAGCACTCCCCAAGGGCATGCATATACATTTCCAGAAATATAACAGTGCATCCACTAACAGACTTCTGTTCCAGAGATCTGTGTGCAGCTACAATAACAATCAAACAAGTTTCAAGCCCATGCGAGCTAGTAATAGCGTCCGCATACATGCCGGAGAGCGATGACCCTCCTCCCCACGAGATGGCGAGACTTGTGAACTACTGCGAGAACGGCGCGAGGGAACTTATCATCGCCACCGACAGCAACGCACACCACCCCCTATGGGGAAGCACCAACAGCAACATCAGAGGTAAGAAATTGGTAGAATATCTATCCACTACTACCCTAGATGTCCTTAACCAAGGTTCGAAGCCAACTTATGTCACCAGGCGGAGTAGGACTATCATCGACCTCACCCTGGCGACGGCAGGCGCTTCGGACTTAGTCTCCAATTGGCAAGTGTCGGACGAGGCTTCGTGTTCCGACCACAGATGGATACGCTTTAACATTGAGGTAACAATCAAAGTCGTACAGCCACGAGGAACCCCCGGAAAACGGACAAAGCGGTTTATTCAAGGCTGCTGTGCCAGAAACTGGGTGCGCTAAAGCTTCCTGCAAGGATACAAAACACTCAGGAAATAGAAGAGCAGGTAACTGAGCTAACCAATTCGATAAGCTACAGCTGCCATAACGCCTGTCCTCTAACCACTCCACCTGCTGGAAAGGCCAACAAGGAATCGTGGTGGGGCCCCGAACTGGAGAGGCTCAGAGGTAAGGTAAGACGGCGTCTAAACCGCGCCATGAACACTTGCAGCGACCTGGACTGGGACCGGTACAAGGATGCTAAGTCCAGGTATAAGAAACGACTGCGCTACAGACAAACCGCCGCATGGCGCAAATTCTGCGGTGAGATCGAATCAAACAACACTGCTAATCGGGTAAGGAAAATTCTAGCACTACAGCAAAACCAGAGTGTAGGGTCTCTGCGCCGCCCAGACGACTCTCTGACCAACTCACCAGCTGAGGCTCGGGAAGTGCTGCTCCAAACGCACTTCCCTGGCTGCAGTATCGTACAAAACATATCCTGGGATGAGGAGACCACGATCCCGACGAGCGATTGCTGGTCTACTGCTGAAAAGGTGGTAACGCCGGATAAGGTTCACTGGGCAATTAACAGCTTTCACCCATACAAATCGCCTGGTCTCGACGGCGTACATCCCGCCCTGCTGAAATGGGGCTGTGCCGTTTTGGTTCGGCCACTCACGACGCTGCTGAGGGCATGCCTGGCCCACAGGTATGTTCCCAAACAATGGCGGGAGGTGAAAGTAATTTTTATACCCAAACCAGGTAAGACAGACTATACAAATGCTAAGTCATACAGGCCAATCAGTTTGACGTCTTTCCTACTGAAAACGCTGGAAAGGCTCTGCGACAGAGACCTAAGAGACAACGCATTAAGAAACATACCAATGCACGACAACCAACATGCATACAGCTCAGGTAAATCAACAGAATCAGCCCTACATATGGTAGTCAGCAGGTTAGAAGAGGCTATCCTGAATAAAGCTATGTGCCTAGGCACCTTCATGGACATCGAAGGAGCCTTTGACAAAACCAACTTCACCAGCATAAAATCCGCACTTACAGGGCACGGGGCGGATGCGGCTATTATAGGGTGGATCGAAAACATGCTCAGCAAGAGAATAGTCAGGTTTGGTAGCGATGATCCCCAAGGGGCCCTCGTGGCTAGAGGCTGCCCACAGGGGGGAGTTCTATCACCCCTCCTCTGGAACCTTGTGGTAAATGATTTAATTGCTAATCTTAACCTACAGGGCTACTACACCATCGGATATGCCGACGATCTGGCAATCCTAATATCAGGTAACTTTGCAAATGTTGTCTGCGATGTCACACAAACAGCCCTACACATTGTGGAAAGATGGTGCCAACAGTATGACCTATCGGTCAACCCGTCCAAGACAGAACAGGTAATGTTCACTAACAAAAGAAATATAGGTAGCTACAAACTCTCTACACTCTTCGACTGCCAACTCCACCTCTCTACGGAGGTAAAATACCTGGGCGTAACGCTAGACCATAAGCTGAGCTGGAGTAGCCATCTCGAGCAGAAGCTCACAAAAGCCAGCATAGCGTTCTGGCACTGCCGCAGGATGCTGGGTAGAAACTGGGGCCTTACCCCCAAAATAACACTCTGGCTGTACAAGACAGTGATAAGACCCATGGTAAGTTATGGAGCTGTGGTTTGGTGGCCGAGGACAAAACTCGCCACGGTCGCTGGTAAATTACAATCCTTCCAGAGACTTGCATGCATGGCGGCGACAGGCTGCATGAGGACAACCCCCACGGCCGCCCTGGAAACCATGCTGAACTTAACACCGCTCCACCTCTTCCTCCAACAGGAGGCGGCGTCAGCGGCGGTACGTCTAAAAACCTTAAAGCTGTGGCGTGACAGAGCTGTTACTCACACGAAAATCCTGGACAATGCCGTCGTGGACCTGCCGCTACTAGCGGCGGTTAACGACAGGATACCGGTAAGGTTTATATTTGACAAAAAGTACAAGATACAACTCTTCGAGGAGGGGACTGAGAGTCTGAACCTCCGGGAGCTATGCGTCTTCACGAATGGCTCAAAAACGGCCTCCGGCACAGGGTGCGGTGTGTTCTCAGAAGACTTACAAATTTATCTATCCAGGCCCCTGGGAGCTCACAATACAGTCTTTCAGGCTGAGTGCGTGGGCATCTACATGGCGGCAGCGGCCATAGCTTCAAGGAGAGTAAAAGGTGCATGTATACGTATCCTCTCTGACAGCATGGCGGTTCTACAGGCCCTCCGTAGTAACTCAATCAAATCGAGTCTCATCATGGAGTGCCATGAAAAGTTGACGGAGGTAAGCTCCGACAATACAATCACTTTGCAGTGGATCAAGGGTCACAGTGAGTCGCGCGGAAACGACGCGGCTGACGAGTTGGCCAGAAAGGGATCAGGTATGGCGGCGATAGGCCCAGAGCCCATGGTGCCCCTCCCCTTCGGCTGGTCCCGCACACAACTGCGGCTCCGTGCTCAGGCTGCGCAGGAACGGGCCTGGACCGGCCTGGGTGAGTGTAGACAGGCGAGATCGGCGGTACCACACCTGGACCGGCGTCTCTCTCGCACCCTGATAAACCTGAGTCGGAAACAGCTACGTACGGTAACTGGGGCCATAACAGGCCACGGTCCTTTTAACAAACATCTGTTTACTCTAGGTGTCACAGA
Source organism: Ethmia dodecea (assembly GCA_963855545.1). NCBI lineage: Eukaryota > Metazoa > Arthropoda > Insecta > Lepidoptera > Depressariidae > Ethmia > Ethmia dodecea. The sequence continues at coordinate 2,964,161 of OY979448.1, forward strand.
CAGCCCCCTGTGCAGAGCGTGCATGGAGGCAGAAGAAACGGCTGCACACGTGCTGCTGGAGTGCGAAGGCGTGGCTCAATACCGGGCGAAGCACCTTGGATCCCCGAGGTCGCTCCCCGAAGCCCTCAAGGACGTCAAGTCGCTGCTGGGCTTCCTGGAGGAGCTGGGATGGCAAGAGTAGAGCCATTCCCACCATCACGCAAAATAGGCGCAAAAATGATGTCGAGTTGCGGAAACAAGCCCGCGTTACAATACCATACCATACCATACCATGGAACTACGAAATTAAAATCATTGAGCAATACTATTACGCTTACGCGATAATACGAGTACGCTTGACAAAATTCACACAACTACTTTAGCATGTGATTCCAAGAACTTGTGCCAAAATCACACGTAAACGCAGCCAAGATGCGTCTTTTGTAATCATCATCTGTGGAGTTGTCTAAAGTTGCTTAGAACAGATATACTTTCAAATCATTATCCATAAAAATAGTAAAACCCCGATCTGAGTTCCACGTTTGACCCACAGTTTCCAAGGCACGAATTGCCTTAGATCGTTTTCATTTTTGCCACACAACGCGTACAGTCAAGAACACGTAGAGCTTGACACATTGGACTTTGTAACGTTCTTATTACAATCGCTATAGAGGTCAGACTCGAACTACATGTGTACTTAGTGACGATAGCCGTGACTTGACAAGTTTTATACGGCTAAAAGGCTAATAGAACTGTTTTTTTGTCAAATCACCTTGTATAAGAACGGCTATAATATTGACCAAGCCTTCGGACAGGACAATCGTCTGCTGATGATGAATAGTCGGTGGAATCAAGCCTTATGCATAATGTAATAACAATTAAAGACACTCTCAAATTCAATACAATATTATTAGTAATTACGTGTAAAACTTAGACCCCCTAAACTTAACGTAACGCTTATCACCTAAAATTCTTTATAATGTCTAAGCTAAGACGCTCATGATCGGGAGTTGAGCTTTGCACTATGCCACAACTGTCTATTTTAAATCTGTCTCTACTATTCGTGTAGTGACTTGGTTCAAATGACCGTGGTAGCCCACTTCTTCTAAGCACTCTTGTGCATAATAATGTACTACTCGTAGCTGTAAGGATACGGTCGTTTATTATCGGGAGAGCGAATATGGAACGCTTCTACATGACATTTATGGCGGCCATTCCACGAACCAAATATTAAAAAAAAAACTAATTATATGATTCGGTGTTTTAATTGTAGTAATAATATTCAAAATCAACTTTTATTTAAGTGAAATATAAAGTCAGGTCAAAAATCACATTATCATCATTTTTTTTGGCATTTTTGTGATTGTCTAGCCTTCTACTACTACTAGACTAGACTAGACTAGCGGACGCAAGTGACTTTGATCACTTGAAGTTTAAAAACCTTTATTAATTATAACCTATTTATGATATTCTGATGTACTTATGTGCTTTATTACTGTAAAATGTTATTAAAAATCTGTTTTATTTGTTTTTGCGTGAAAGAGTATAACACAAATAAATCCTTAAAAACTTTCACCATTATAATATTAGTACGACCATCCGCTAGTCGAAGTGACCAGAAGTACCAGACAGCTGTATTTATACTGACTGAAAGCGCGGTTTGGAACTGCCAATGCGGGTGGTAACACGTGTTTGCCACCTTTGGCATCAGTTGTTGTATTAGATGTACAGCTTCGAACAATTTCCTTCGAGTCCGGACTGTGCCACTTCCCTATTTCTAGATCACGTAAAAGGATTCCAAAGCGGATGTGGCGGCATCCTCCTCTTAATAATCCCGGCGTGAACTACGCGCACTGTGATGAATTTCCGGCTCGTGCCGCCTCCAGCCTAGTTTCAACGGAATCTTCACAATGCTTTGTGGAAGACAAAGCAAAGCTTGGCTCGCTTATCAAAATTGTCGGAACATAATAAATTTCGGGCCAGAGCTCCTCAAATATTTAGGTCAAATTAAAATTAGGCCACTGGCATACTTTGACGAGTCATAAAGACTTTTGACAATACAAACGATGTTTTAAGATTTTTGTCGGTCCATGGTCGGTAGGTATTTGAATGATCAAAATTCGAGATATAAACAACGTATTGCGCTGGAAATTTCACTATGGCACTCACTTAGCGCCTTAAATAAAATATAGACTTTTTACATCCTGATTTATAAAGTACATTATATCCGAAAAACCATTTTAAACCGAGCCCACATTCTTAGTTAGGCATTTAGCATCAAAAGATCTCAAAAACAGCTCTCTTTATATTTTCTGTTCCACAAGAAGAAAGTCAGGTCTAAAAGCGTTTTTTAAATATTCCCAGTTTGAGGATAAGGTAGGGGAAGAAAGGAGAGGGCATGAGATTTGAGAATAACTGTTCTAAAGGAAGGAAAGGGCATAAGAACACGGAAGCGAGGGTCCGTTATTTGCATGAGCGAAATTTATTGCAGCGCAACTGAGTTTAGGCTGTATCAATTTGGGTGGATTTGTTTGTATTTTTCTTTTTCTTCAAATTTAACTTTTATTACAATAGGGAAGATTTATAGCTTTTGTTTTGTTTGTAAGAATTTCTTGTAATCTTTTTAAGTCGAATTGACTATGCGTAATTCTTTTATTTTAGAACACGTTTACGTTAAGATGTGCTTTATAAAGGATACGAGTAATTCCAAATATTACCTTATTTTAACAAGCTTTTTTTTTAGCAAGTCATTTCATTTGATACCCATATTGTTGGAGTGCATTAAAAACAAATATTCCGCCATCTTAGGCACAGTATAATAAATAGTACTAGCGTATCCGCCATGTTGTATTTAGAATGACGTCACAAAGCACATAAAGCTAGTCATGCATTGTCATCCAAACTAAACGTGTACCTAAAAAAAAAACTGCTCAATCGGTTGAAGATTCAAAATTGTTGCTTCAAAATTGAGTTGAAAGATTTCACCCAAACAAACATACATTGAAAGTTAAAAAAAGTTTGTAATTAAGAATAGACATCCGGTATATAATACCGTAGATTCATCCAGAATCTGGCAAAGTGCTGACTGACACTTCCCATTCTCATTAACAACGTGCCCGATTATATCCGTGACGTGCGTCGTAAAAACCGGATACCGTCGTAAAGTCCGGACTATGTATTCATCTTGAATGTGATTGTCAAAACAAATTGCATGGATTGATTAGTTTTATTTTTTACTCATAATTACTGGATTATTTTATTCGTCTTTATGTCTTGCTGTATTTTTTATGAAAACATTGTTATTCTAGTATTTATATTATTATTATATTAATTATACTAATTTAGATTGGAGATTTCCAGTTGAACATTAGTTCATATACTGCATTTTGTTAACACGAGCGCTCTACGAAATATTTATCATATTTTATTAATTACTTTAACTTTATGACACCATATCAGAGAATAATTCTATTAATAGCTGCAAAATTACTAATACTCTTTTATTATTTTCGAGCACAGAAAAGGACACAATTTATTTTTCAGCAACTAAACAAAAATAGTTCTTATTCCTATATCCAATCCCTAATAACTTACAACATGATCAATAAATTCCGAATTCCAAGCAAGGGAAAAAAAGACGGACAAAATTTAATAACTGGCAATACCAACAATGGCTGATTTCGGCATAGATTTTGATAGACCTTTATTCTGAAAGACGGGATCGATCTCACTCAAGAGCCTAAATGACAGGACCTAAATGACAAAACCAAGATTGGTAAATGTCGACCCCAATCAAAATCTAATTCGGATTCAGGTCACAAACATTCCCGTAGACACACTTCATTAGTGGCCAGGCAATAACAGGTGAGGTCGTCATCTCCCCGCTCTCTTGATTAACTATAGATTTATAGGTTAGTGATCTTAAGATCGATGAGGATTTGCACATTAAATTACCTAAGGTTTTGTGATACGATTAGACGATTATTTATTTAAGACCTTAGTTTTTGTTCAATATTGGTTTTCCGGGATTTACCGGGATGGGCCTGTTGGCTAAGTTGGTAGTGACCGTGCCTTCTGAGTCGGAGGTCAAGTCTCGGGGGATCCGTCACCCGCGTTGAGAGGTCCCGTGCTGGAAGGCACCCCTGGTGTTCCGGGGCGCCTTAAGCGGAGATAGGGGGAGGTTCGCTCGACCCCCCCTCGAGGAGGCCCCGCAAGGTGTTGCGGGCGACCCAGCTGTGGATGCACAACCGCGGTGCCATGGCTGGGTCCGAAACGGCGAGGAGGAACACACCAGGGTTTTTAGTGGGTATGGCAGCACTAGGCTGCAGAGCTCCACATAACCCCGGCTTTTTTTTTGGGGCCAACATTTGTGTGCATAAACATGTCTGTTGGCTTCGTGTCTGGTCGTTGTATGTTTACCAGTTGCTTAGGGTCCATAGAGTACTTAGTACCTAACCGTGTGTGAATTGTATCCCACAACTTATTATTATTATTATTTAGGTATTATGGTATCCTACTGAATTATTTAAAATAAATATATTGTCACGAAGAATTTTTCATGACAAAGTAAAATAAAATAATGATGTGAAATTTGCTATATTCTGGGTTTGCTTGTGATTGGAAATAAAATAAACTGAATGTGGGTAATGACTGTTGTTATTATTTATTTATCTTTTATATCAGATGTTGTACATTAACCGTTAACACTATTACAGCTAAGTTATAACTAAAGTTATACCAGACTAGTTAATCGGCAGAGCCGGGTTCACGGGGCAAATAAAATAACTTAACTGTAAAATCCTAACGAGGTTATACCACCAATTAGGTTAAATTTATCATTAATATGTTGAAATTTAAAACACCTACTTGATCATGGTGACTTATCTTAAAATAGCGAGAAGCGCTACACCATTCTTAAAAACTCGGAGCTCGGAGAAACTGGCACGGTGAGAAACACCGTAGTCATCGAATAAATTTGCAACGGAGAAATTTAGGGACTGTAGAAATTTGCGTATCGTAGAAGTTTGCGTATCGTAGAAATTTGCGTATCGTAGAAATTTGCGTATCGTAGAAATTTGCGTATCGTAGAAACCTCCTGCAATTAACAGGAAAATATTATCTACATGACTTTACTCGGAGACGGTTAAAAATTATTTATAAAGTTGGAAAACAGAACCTAATTGGAATTAGCAATTTCACATTTACATACCTTGTGGGGGAGAAGAGTCAAGCTTGAAGCATCAGGATCTCATGTCAACCCCGGATGTTTCTTACAAAAATGTGGGTATATCAACCCATACTGCAATTAAATAAATTCACTATAAACCACAATATTTATGGAATTCAACCAATGCAAATGGAGAAGTTACAAACTAACAGCTTACCAAATTGGAATATAGAAGAATACTTCAGGAAATATTCTTTCTTTAACAATGAGTTTCCTAATAAAAATTTGAAGTAGGGTAGATTCTGCAACGAAACACAAAATGTTTGAAACTAGAAAAAATCAAGAAATCATCATGATCTAACATCGTTTAAGTGTTGAAAGATATATCAAACTCACCAGGACGTTCAAGTTTGAGCTCAAAAGCATTTGCTTTTGTAAAATGTCGCTAGCCAAGTTATTTCGACGACATCACGGCTAAGAAAGAACGAAGTCAACGTTCTGTATTTGGAAGACCATCTCTCACACTCTTCCCGAAAAACACGGTAACTGTAGGCTATCTTGACCTCAAATTCACAAGACACCATTGTGTAAAAATCATAGTTCAAAACTGTTTGACATTTAAGTGATCTCAAATATAATAACACAACACTATTTTCCCTATATGATTAGTATTTAAAGCATTTAAATGCTTTTAAATTGAATAACATAATTTTGTCAACAAAAGGTAAATCTTTCGTAGAAATTGACAACACCGACTTCTTTTTAAATTGAAGTTTGGCATAGGCAAAAGCATCATCACATTCTGCCTATTTTTGAGTCACAATATTAAATGTTTCAATACGAAAGTACAACGTTACAATACCCCCCTTCCAAGAAAAGATCGCTGCCCTCAGCGATTATCACCAACAACAAAACAACAAACCAACAGTCAGTCACCGAAAAAAAAAACAACAACTTGAACATAAAAAAATTCAAGTGTAAAAAAAATTTATTAACAACACAAAAAAACAACAACATAAAACATAAAACACTTGTCATCCGACCACCTGTACTCACACCCTAAATAGCCAACAACCAGGACTGTTGTTACACTTTCCAAAAGAACCATAACCCTCCTGACGCAGTCGGGTAAAAAAATCTCTATATGTCCGGCCATCTTAAACAAAATCGAACAAGCAACCACTTGAACCTCCTGAACCAAACCAACAAAAAAACTCTGTCTAACCTACTCTAGTCTCCATACAGTTGACTAGTAAGTAGTTACAAAAGTTTAAATTAAAGGTGTAATCAAATCACCCTTAAATACCATACAAATGTTCTTATGAACCTGTATAAAAAACATAAAGACGTTAATAACCAAAACGTAACGCCACCAAAATTGTGGTTTGTCATCTGACTAGACCACGACCAGAAAAAACTTACTCGTATTAACAACAAGTGTTATACAAAAGTAGCAGAAAAAAACATAAGATAAACCCCTCTCTCAGCGCGACCACGGTACAATTTCTCGGTTAGGTAATCTATATTAAATTCATACTTCACATCCAGACAATCGTCACATTCTTAATCACCTATCATTCATTCATCTTATATACGCTTCTTACATACTATTCACCTTTCTCCCATCCAGTAGAACAATTAAATACATTTGTCCACTAGCCCTTACTATTGGTGCTATGATTTTCCGTATAATCATATCACTACGAAAACCTAACATGTAACCGTTAGTAACACTTATTTACGCCTTAAAATCTTTGACATGCCAAGAACCTATTGGATGACCGTCCAGCCTTTCCAATTCGTATACCAATGGTGATAAAACTTTTGTGACCCTACATTTTTCATACTTTGGTGCTAGCTTTGCCATTTTAAACTTAGCTGCATCACTCTGTGTATAGGTGCACTTCCACACAATATCACCAACCGAAAACCTTGCTGGCCGACGTCTCAAATTGTAATACGTCGAGTTCTTCGCATGCGCTTGAAGCATATGTTCGCGAACTTTTGCGAATATGTCCTTCAAGCAACCAAATTCACCGGCATATTCATCACGTGGTATGGCAACTTCGTACTCCTTGTTCGGTTCCTTATAAAAGCTTCCGTTTATGACAGGTTCTCTAGCGTGTACCAGAAAAAATGGAGTAAACCCTGTGGATTCATTTACAGCGCTGTTTATGGCATATTGTATCTTATGCAGCTGTAAATCCCAAGTACGGTGATCTTCCTCCACGTACGACGATACTGCTGTCATAACCGTTTTGTTGTAACGCTCTACTAGGTTTACCTGCGGAGTGTATCGAGGACCATAATGCAAATTAGGTACGTTGTATCGCTTAATCAGCTGTCGGAATTCCGATCCCGTGAATTGTACTCCATTATCTACAATTACGGTTTCAGGAATACCATGTACAAGCATCACATGGTTCTCAATATTTTTTGTTACCGCGGCACTTGTTGCACGGCGTAAAGGAAATAACATTGTATACTTTGAAAAGCAACATGTAACAACTAAAAGATTTGTATAACCGGAACGTGACCTGGGTAAAGGTCCGACAATATCAATTGATATTACCTGAAAAGGTCTAGAACAGACTTTGGGCTTCCCCATAAGACCAGGAGTAGCTTTGGTTGAGTGTTTATACGCATTACAAACATCACACGTCTTAATAAAATCAACCACGTCTTTATACATACCGGGCCAGTAATATCTGAGACTGAGCCTTCGGTGTGTTTTAAAAATACCAAGGTGTGCTGCAGTAGGTTCCGCATGATGCTCCCTAATGACAGTTAAGCGTTTATCTTTTCGCACTACCTCCTTCCAATCGAACTCTCTAATTAAACTGTATTTGCATTTGCTGTAACGTAGTAATTTACCGTCTTTAATGCAATAATTAGGATAGTTCGCTGGAAAAGATGAACAACCGTTCAACAGCCGATCGTACCACGCATCATCCACCGCAGAGCTTGACTGACCGATCGCCTCAACCTTCAGTAACCTGGACAAAGCGTCTGGGACAACATTGTCTGTGCCTTTTCTGTGCTCGATTTCAAAATTGAACTGAGACAGACGGCATCCCCACCTAGCCAATCTTCCAGTTGGGTTCTCAAGATTCATAAACCACTTCAACGATGAGTGATCCGTGATAACTTTAAATTTTCGACTACCTAAATACGCTTGAAACTTTTCCACAGCGAAGATCACGGCAAGAGCCTCCCGTTCTGTAGCACTGTAGTTCTGCTCACACTTACTAAGTGTTCTGCTTACATATGCTATTGGATGCTCATGACCGTCAACTTCCTGTGAAAGCATTCCGCCCAAACCATAGGCTGATGCGTCACAGTGTACAACAAAAGGTTTATCAAAATCGGGGACAGCTAAAATCGGTGCAGATACCAATGCATTTTTCAGTGTGTTGAAAGCTTCTTCCGCACTCTCACTCCACTCAAATTTCGGTGAATTTTTCCCTTTACTCGTCAGCTTATTGAGAGGTGCGGCAATAGTTGAAAAATTTCGAATGAAACGTCTGTACCAGGAGCATGTCCCTAAAAATACTTTCACCTCTTGTGCAGTTTTTGGTGTCGGAAAATTCAAAATGGCTGACACCTTTTCTGGATCCGTTCTCAGGCCATGCTCGTCCACCACATAACCTAAATACTTAATAGTATTTCTAAAAAATTTACATTTTGCAAAATTAATGGTTAAATTCGCGTTTTTTAATTTTTCCAAGACACGGTTCAAAAGTAACAAATGTGTTGAAAAATCAGAAGAGCAGATAACTATGTCATCTACATAACAAAAAACTAAACCGTTCTCGACATCGCTACAAAAGTTTTGGTGGAAAAGCATATCCATGAGTCGTTGTTGCCTAGCTGGAGCACCACAGAGACCAAAAGGCATGACCTTGAACTTAAATAGTCCGCGGCCAGGCACTGTAAAACTTGTCTTTTCCTGTGAGCTCTCCTCTAAAGGAATTTGCCAGAAACTAGAAGATAAATCAATACTGGAAAGATATTTAGCTTCTTTCAAACTATCTAAAATCTGCGGAATATATGGCACAGCATAAGAATCACCTTTGGTTACCGAATTGAGTTTACGGCAATCTAAACAAAATCGCCAGTCACCATTTGGTTTCTGGACTAATAAAACTGGATTGTTCCACGGACTTTCACTAGGTGTTACTACGTCAAGATCTAACATTTTATCTAATTCTGTGCTTAAAGCAGCCTTCTTTTCCGGAGAAAGAGGATACTGTTTTACTTTGATTGGCATAGCATCACCCGTGTCTATCACGTGTTGTAATATAATAAGTGAAGTTCTACCTAATCCCTTTGTGTCTGCTGAGATGTCTTTAAAACGTTCTACTATAGCAGAAGCAAGTTCTTGTTGCTCTGATTTTAATGCTTCAAAAGGCTGTATTGTATGTATTTGATTATTATTTATCTGACAGCAGAAGTTCTCAGGGGCTTTTCTATAATCGATAGAACTAAAAATTTCTGGAGCAATGCTAAATGCATGCCAAAAGTCACAGCCGAAAATAACGTTCGATACAATGCTGTTCACTACGTAAAATTTTATTACCTTAGTAGTGTTATTAAATGTAACCGGAATGAACATAATACCTGAACAACTAAGTTGAACACCATTTGCAACACTACAAGTGTTGTCATAAGTTTCTTGTAAAAAATAACCAAGCTCAACAAATCTTTTATGTGCACCATTTCCTAATATTGACACACACGCACCTGAATCTAACAAACCAATTATCTCCAAATCGCCTACTTTTACCTTTAAATAAGGACGTTCGTCATTGCTATTTGCCGAAAATAAAACTTGAGCAATCGAACCATAACTATAAAATTTCTTTATTGAATTTAAACATTCTTCTGATTTAAATTTGTTATGGTTTGTCCTATCTAGTTTTTTGAACCTTTATCATTCTTTTGTTTATTATTTTTGCACTTGGGACAAGTTCTGATAGTGTATCCTAACTGACCACAAGTGTAACAACGAACGACGTTTGGAGTTTCTGTACACGTCTTAAACTCGTGATTGCCCTTTCCACATTTGAAACATACAGACTCATTCTGCGCTTTTGACGGACCGCTAACCGGTTTTCGTACCAATTGCTCTTTCTTCGGATGATTGTGAACTACCTCTGATACCTGAGGTTTAGTTTTCCCTTGATACGTAAACTTGGAATTAATTACCGTGCTAGACTGCTTTGGCGGTTCCGTAAACAACTGCGCGCGTTGCTGGGCAGCTTCGAGTCTACGGCACATAGCTTTTAAATCTTTAACAGTACTGACATCAAACATTGCCAGTTGTTGTGTAAAAGTAGGTCTAATATTGTGTAACAAAATATCAAGCTTGTCTTTTTCAGACATCTGCTCTTTGAGACGAGAAAATAAATAACTCATAACCGCGAAATAAATGTGCACCGGTTCGTCTACGCCTTGAGTTCGTGAACGAATTTCACCCATTAGGCGATAATCAAAATCAACTACATCAAATTCCTCCAAAATTACCGCTTTCAACTGTTGCCAATCGGAAACCTCTGATTTAATACCCTGATACCAGATATATGCGCGATCAGAAAATAATTGTGAAACTGATTTGTAAAGCTGGTCATCGGAAATACCTTTTGCAGCCTTGAGTTCGTCTACCTTTTCTAAGAACGACCTAGGATCAGTGCCATCAAACTTTAAGTTCCATTTTGCAAGATTGTTACTATCTCCCGTACATTGAACGTTAACGATAGTGCGACGAGTATCACCAGCTTCCTCATCACCTGAACCTGGTTTCTCTAACTTGTATAGCAACTCATTCAATTCTCCAGCGAGACCTGTCTTTCCTAGTAACAATGCAGGATCATCAGTCATAACACGTGATAACCTATGAAACAAATGGTACCCCAATGCCTTAGACCTATAAAAAGCCGTCTTGTCTTTTGACTTTTCATATTTCTCAAATAAAGTACGCAAATCCTGGGATTTCTTGGTAATTATATCAATCTCCTTTTCAGGATCAAAATCCGTCTCGATAATAGCTTCCGAAGGACATTCGACAACTAAAGTTCGTAATTGTCGTTTTAAACCTTGAACAGTACTAGCCGGTGTTTCAGAACGAATTGCAACTTCATAGGTCAATTCATCCTTGTGCAGTGAGTAAAATTGAATTTCTCGCTCCATATTGAGAAAAAAAAATTTTTTTTTTTTTCAAAACTAAAAAAAATCGTAAAAAAAATCGAAAACCACGAAATCGGGTTATGTCAAGCCGTATAATTAAATTATGCAAAGAAAAAAAATTCAAATTTCTTACACCCTGTATACACTTTTTGTGAGTCACACCCTGTATATGGTTTTTTTTTATATAAAATATATATTTTTGTGTGGTATAACCTTAACAATATTTGCTGTATATATCACTTATTTATAGTAAACAATAAAATATTTTTTAAACTTTAATATAATAAATTTAAACTTTGAATTCCGAATTAATAAATTTTTGTAGTGGTTTTGTTTATACACACTATAAACTTATATCTAAACCTGAAATAGATCAACACAGTTCACAATTTTTTTTTATATTTGGTGATATAACCTTTACCAAAAAAAAAATATCACAAACAAACACTCAAAATTCACAAAATTAAACAAAATAACATGTGGGCGCCATTTGTCACGAAGAATTTTTCATGACAAAGTAAAATAAAATAATGATGTGAAATTTGCTATATTCTGGGTTTGCTTGTGATTGGAAATAAAATAAACTGAATGTGGGTAATGACTGTTGTTATTATTTATTTATCTTTTATATCAGATGTTGTACATTAACCGTTAACACTATTACAGCTAAGTTATAACTAAAGTTATACCAGACTAGTTAATCGGCAGAGCCGGGTTCACGGGGCAAATAAAATAACTTAACTGTAAAATCCTAACGAGGTTATACCACCAATTAGGTTAAATTTATCATTAATATGTTGAAATTTAAAACACCTACTTGATCATGGTGACTTATCTTAAAATAGCGAGAAGCGCTACACCATTCTTAAAAACTCGGAGCTCGGAGAAACTGGCACGGTGAGAAACACCGTAGTCATCGAATAAATTTGCAACGGAGAAATTTAGGGACTGTAGAAATTTGCGTATCGTAGAAGTTTGCGTATCGTAGAAATTTGCGTATCGTAGAAATTTGCGTATCGTAGAAATTTGCGTATCGTAGAAACCTCCTGCAATTAACAGGAAAATATTATCTACATGACTTTACTCGGAGACGGTTAAAAATTATTTATAAAGTTGGAAAACAGAACCTAATTGGAATTAGCAATTTCACATTTACATACCTTGTGGGGGAGAAGAGTCAAGCTTGAAGCATCAGGATCTCATGTCAACCCCGGAGGTTTCTTACAAAAATGTGGATATATCAACCCATACTGCAATTAAATAAATTCACTATAAACCACAATATTTATGGAATTCAACCAATGCAAATGGAGAAGTTACAAACTAACAGCTTACCAAATTGGAATATAGAAGAATACTTCAGGAAATATTCTTTCTTTAACAATGAGTTTCCTAATAAAAATTTGAAGTAGGGTAGATTCTGCAACGAAACACAAAATGTTTGAAACTAGAAAAAATCAAGAAATCATCATGATCTAACATCGTTTAAGTGTTGAAAGATATATCAAACTCACCAGGACGTTCAAGTTTGAGCTCAAAAGCATTTGCTTTTGTAAAATGTCGCTAGCCAAGTTATTTCGACGACATCACGGCTAAGAAAGAACGAAGTCAACGTTCTGTATTTGGAAGACCATCTCTCACACTTTTCCCGAAAAACACGGTAACTGTAGGCTATCTTGACCTCAAATTCACAAGACACCATTGTGTAAAAATCATAGTTCAAAACTGTTTGACATTTAAGTGATCTCAAATATAATAACACAACACTATTTTCCCTATATGATTAGTATTTAAAGCATTTAAATGCTTTTAAATTGAATAACATAATTTTGTCAACAAAAGGTAAATCTTTCGTAGAAATTGACAACACCGACTTCTTTTTAAATTGAAGTTTGGCATAGGCAAAAGCATCATCACATTCTGCCTATTTTTGAGTCACAATATTAAATGTTTCAATACGAAAGTACAACGTTACAATATTATGTAGTCGCATGTGGCAGTAACACTATATTCAGAAGAAACCCACCTCTCAAAGATGAATTGTTGCCTTGAATTCAACTTTGGGTTTGAGGTTTTAAAACTTTTATAAAACGCCACTTTTATATTATTGTGAGGAACCTACATTAACCTATGGATGAAATGGTATAACCAATTGGCAACTAATTTCTATCAGAAAACAATATTCACTAGTGATCACTTATACAAACTCAACTCCGAGTGCAAATGTAATCCTCACTCAAGACATTCCTGGCAGTGTATGTCAGCTGATACCGCACGTCTAGACCAGACTAAATCCGTGTCCGAACACGTCTGAAGCTATTCTACCAATGCTATTTCAGACATGTGACAACTTGAGATAAAAATATCCCGAGATTCGGTTCCTTGCATCCTTATACGATACACGACATTCTGTTTTGCGGTTCTACTCGTATTTATTTTAATAGCCAACCAAACTATTTAAAACTGTAGTTATTCAGGTTTTATTTCCTATTGCCATTTATAACTCGTGTATGCCAAATGTTGTACAAAATAAAACATTTCACAAAGTTTGTTTTACTTATTCATGCATACCAACAATAGCTTGAAAAAAACTAAGAGGTAACTGTCGTATATTTTATTTTTAGCTGCATGAATTGCATTGCATTGCATCTGGATTGCATTCAAAAATAACACTTCCATCACCGTTAATGCATTAACGGGATGAGATCGAATGAGATCAAGTTAACTATCCAATATCCAAGTTAAATGAACTCGATGTGGCACTTATCCAAAGCACAAAATAATGGAAACTTCCGTAAATGTCAACGTGTGAGCCGCAAGCGCAACGGATTGAGAATGCGGATATATTTTTATTTAGGCGAACTGCAGTTTTTTTTTTGCATCATAAGTGGCATTGGACTTATAATTTGTCTGAAACCACATTACATGGATGGTGTTTTAGCAGAATGAATACACTTGACGGATCGTAATGTTTTCGAGGTTTAATGTGTGTAAGTTTGAGTAATAGTGTTCTGTGGTAAGTTCTCTAGCCTAAACGATTTGATGAATCTAGAAGTGCGAGGTGGCGCTAGGCGCGATATAGGTTATAGTCACATTTTAATTATTATTTGTGCCTTTTAGAGGTTGTCAGTTTTTCTTATAAAATTATCAATATAGTTTCAAATGAGTATTTTATTTTTTTGATCAAGTATGACTTATTTTATAATTTAACTTTTGCTGTTTTACACATTAAAGTATTTACAGGTAACATTCCGCAGAACTATGACTTGTTCATTGGCGCTGAAATAGAGCAAAAATCATTTTATAAAAATTCCATAGTAAGTTTAATCCGATTTGACTTGTTGACTCCATTGACCTTTAGTCTAAAAGAGTCAATGGCTTAGTGGACGCAAAAAAACATGACATAAAACAAACTTAAGCTGACTGTTCCAACAGGAGGCTCAACTTCAGAATCAATTTTTTATAAGTAAGTAAGTAATTCTTTAATAACGAGAGCCTAAATTTATACATGTACATTTGTTATTTTTCCTTAAGTACTATTCAGGTATTAAAGTTAGGCTATGTGCAGAAGGAAGGAACAGCTGATATCTAAAATAGGTAAAACCTGAGCTATAGATTTTAGCACCATGGCTAAGGGTGCGAGGGTAAAAAGTGGGTATATAACAGGGCTGACAGTACTAACGAATTTCTATACAATTAAAGCTTAAGTATAGGCTTCTCAAATTTAAATAAATAAAATTAGAATAAATACATACTAAAAAGAAATAATTAAATTACAAAAGAGATAATATTATGTAGGTAAGTAAAACCAAGTTACCTACTGTACCTTTCATTATACGAGGTCAAAAATTAAACTGTTATGAAATTTTAAGTTTAGGGATATACCACCTTTAGAACATTAAATTTTGATTTTTCCGAAGATTGCCACTTCGAAAGCTTCAATTAAAATTTGCAGTGAAGCGAAAAAACAATTTCCTTACCCATTTCGTTCACGTCCGATTACCTTGAATTATACATCATAGACCTTGTCGGAGGGAAGGCAAGTTTTTATCAAGATTATTTCTGTTTATGAATTATTAGCAGCGCCCCGCGGTTTCACCCGCATAGTTCCCGCTCCAGTGGGAATACGGGAATAAAATATAACCCATATGTTATTCTGATGTGTAAGCTATATAACTGCAAAGTTTTATCAAAATCCGTTCAGTAGTGTTGGCGTGAAAAAGGAACAAACATATATCCAGACATCCATCCAAACAAACTTTCGCGGATAGATTATTAATAGGATAGGATTTATTTTTATTTATTGAAAATAAATTGTGGGACACGAATGCACACAAGTGAAATTCTGTAGGTTGAAAAATTCTGACAGTTACATAGCTTAATGCCATCTCCCAATCCGCGGTGGGTTCGCGTAATGTCTATGGCTCGCGTGGAAGATTATAGTCCATACTTCCTCATATGTAAGGAACGATGCTAAGCTCAGAACTGGGCTGAAGATTATTAAGTAAAATTGACCCAAAACTAGAAATATAGTCAATGACACATAGTTCTTAATAGTATAACTAAAAAAAAAAAATCTCACGCCTTTCATCCCCGAGGGGGTAGGCAGAGGTACTCCATTACTGGATATACCTATATTAATTTCAAGAGATACATTGGACCCCTAAACGTGATAGGTGGTGAGCCCATCGCCGGACCGGGTCTATTTACACATGTCTCAGAATTAATTCTGAGACCTGCTGGTTTCCTCACGATGTTTTCCTTCACCGTCGAGCTAGTGATAAATATGTACGTAAGTGTTTGAAAACTCATTGGTACATGCCAGGATTCGAACCCGAGCCTCACTGATTTTCGGCCGGCTCTTTAACCGTAAAGGCTAACTGCTCTACTACTACTTTTATTAACTCTCTCCTGCGTAGCATTATAAGAGGAATTTAATGGTTTGAGTAGGATGTCTGTCTGTCTGTCTGTCTGTCTGTGTGTCTGTCGACAGGATATCTCCGGATACCGATTGACTTCAAATTCGGTCAGTAGATACCTTAGGTCAATACCTCGATCGAGTTTGAATTTCAGACCCGTGGGTCAAAAATGTCAAAAATTTCAAAAATGACAAAAATGTCAAAAATGTCAAAAACGTCAAAAAGGTCAAAAACGTCAAAAAATGTCAAAAAGGTCTAAAATGTCAAAAAGGTCTAAAATGTCAAAAATGGCAAAAATGTCAAAAAGGTCAAAAATGTCAAAAAGGTCAAAAATGTCAAAAAGGCCAAAAATGTCAAAAAGGTCAAAAATGTCAAAACTGTTAAAAAATGTCAAAATTGTAAAAAAATGTCTAAAATGCCAAAAAGGTAAAAAATGTCAAAAATTTCAAAAATCTCAAAAATGTCAAAAATGTTTTCGTTGTTGGCAGTAAACAGGTGGAAGTTTGTCCATAGAATTACATTCTCTCGTTATAATTAAGCAAACGTCATCTTTACGAATTCAACCTTCATTTGCCACTTGCCTGGGCTTATCTTCATTCCCTTTACAGTTCGTTGTATCGTCACGCTATCTACAGGGTGAACGGATTTCTAAAGCGGTCGGTAACTTTATTTAAATCAGGGCTGTAGGTTTTGATAGACGGATTACTGGAATCAATAAATTATTCGGTTCACGTGCAATGCTTATCTTTTAGCTACATAAATCTCTAAAATGCAAATTTATTATTCGATTTTGGAGACAAGTTCCACTTAGTTCTAGACCTAAAGGTCTTTCTGACATTCAGATGCACGTTTATAAATCTGGGGGCCAATTCTACTAAATGTCAACGGTTATAGTTGACATGACAATGACAATGACATGGTCAGTCGATGGTATTATTTCCTCTGAAAAGTATCAAGATAGAACACCATTGACTGACCATTGACATCTCATTGTCATCCAACTAAGACCGTTGACACTTAGTAGAATTGGCCCTCTGGACGATAAAACCAAATGATACTTCAGCCAGAGAAACTTCAGCATTTATGTTCACCATTTAGGGTTTCAATGTAGAGGATTCTTAGATATTTGTCCACAAATTATAAAATCGTAATAAAATACAAGCTGTTGCCTGTAGTTAAGAAGAAAAACTCACGCCTTTGATCCCCGGGGGTAGGCAGAGGTATTCCATTTCTTTCTTTTTGAACATTTTTTTTAGATTTTTGTAGGTCTTAAAAATAAGCAGAAGATATTTCTAAAGGGCCTGATACCTACTCAAAATCTTCATTAATATGGACAGCATTCAAAATGAAGAAGCTTAACAAATGGTCAATTGCCAAATGTATCAACAGTTTCTGCAACCCTACAGGCAAGCTAACATCATCATCATCAACCCGTATCAAAGTAAAGTATAAAGAATTTTATTACAAACACTACATATTCAACTTGCACTCTATCTGTAAGGCTTCAATTCCAATTATTTTTAGTGCAGCCCGGCGCCTGAATCTTTTTCAGTCTCATTTTTTCAGTTTCAGCAAAAACGAGAGACATTGATGGATCACGTGGGAAATATGAAAACGAAGGGCTGGAATCTATTACGATGCGCTTTTTGCACCTGCAGTTGATAGATTGGTTTTTGAATCCACTATTCAATAGAATTTCGGGATTCTAAAACTTTAAGAAATTCTAGAACAGAGGGTTCATTTTGTTTTATGATCTTAATCATCTATAATCTATCTAACAATGTTGTATTATACGACGCTGGGGAAGGTATCAAAGTTTTACATAAAAAGTACACTTTTGCTACAGAAGCACAAACATAAACCTGCAGTATTCTATGCTAATATTATAAAGAGGAAAAATTTGTATTTTTGTATGTTTAACGAGTTAACTCAAAAACTATTGAACCGATTTTAAAAATTATTTTACCAATAAAAAACTAGAAGATCCCGGGAACCACACATCGGATGAAACCACGCAGAGCCGCTAGTAAAAACATAAAGATTTTAATTTTTGTAACGAATTAACTCAAAAACTGCAACATCGATTTTAAAAATTCTTTCACTAATAAAAATCTTATTTTCATGGAGTAACATGGGCTATAATTTTCCCACGGCAACGGAACGGCTACTTATATTAAAAATTAAAAATAATATAAGCAGTGCAGGTACAATAAAAATGTCAAGCAGACAAAAGTATGTGTAGTAGCAGCAGAAAAAAAGGGGACGAATTGAGAACTTCCTCCTTTTGTAAAGTCGGTTAAGAAGGCCAAAGCTCGGCCTAAGATTCGCTTCGTACGGAACAAAACACTGATTTTCGGCTTTTTCCCGGAGAAAATCACGAACACATAAACAACAATAGTGTGTTTATTTTTGTGTAAACATTTCAGTGTAGTCTTAGTGTTTGCTGTAATGTCTCAATGAAATGTGAAATAAAGTGAATAGAAAATAGGAAATTAAATTTGTGATTTGCAAAATCTGCAATCCATTCACACTCTTTGTGGTTGAACTCCTCCGACAAGACTCGACCGATTTTAATGATGTTTTTCTGTATTTGGTAAGAGAATAGGTTGTAAAATATGTTTCACTTTTACTCTCCTACCTTCACCCTACCTCCCTTTATATGGTAGAACAAAGTTTGCAGGGTCAGCCAGTAAATATATTTAAGTATGTTTATCAATTGTTTAGTACCCATTAGTATAGGCCAAAGAGATTTAAATATAATAGGGCAGAGACGGGACACAGCGAGAAAAATTTGAAGTCAAAAGTTATTCCAAGTGGAATAAGTCTAGTACAATTTCGACCAAATGACAGCTCGCGTTCATAATAACTGACATGACAAGGACATGACGCTTAGGCTTCAAAGTTTTGTATGAAAATATTCCCAATGCCCCCTCTATGCCCTATTATATTTAAATCTCTTTGGTATAAGGCTCTGCCTAGTATGGGAATGAATAACCGTGTGTAAATTGTGTCCCCCAATTCGTTATTATTATTATATTTTTCTCGCCATAACACCTCAAAGAAATTAAAACCAAGTCAAAATTACTCGAGAAAAGGTAGCATTTCCTTTGGGTACAGCGTTAAGGTTCACTTGGCAGCAATTGCAATTAATTAGGCCCGTTTGCTCCAGGGACCTATGTTTTTTAGCCCAACCTAAATATTTTATTGGAAAATAGTAGTTGTGCACCTTTTTGTAGAATATTCAGCTTGTGCTCGAGAAAAACGTACATTGCCCATTGGCAATGTACGTTTTTAGAATCGGCACCCATGTTTGATTGGCGTCAAAGTTTTGTTGTTCGAAATTTGAAATTGAGAAAACATTTGTGAGCATATTTTTGGCGTAGGTAGGTGGCAACTGGCACACTAAAAAAGTAGCTCTCGTGCGACTTTACCCCTTTTTGAGATTGTCTGTGGTAGTCTGGCCCGAATGTTTTTATGATACTGTGCCACTTTTCATGTTTTAATTGTTTCAAAGAAGAAGAGTTTAATTGTTTCAAACTTTCTTTGTGTGGAATAGAAATGTAGGTATCCAGAATTTCATGTAAAATATTCCATAATTTTCATCTAGGATATATAAATATAAATATAATCTCACGCCTTTCATCCCCGAGGGGGTAGGCAGAGGTATTCCATTACTGGATATACCCACATTTCACGAGATATATTGGACCCCTAAACGTGATAGGTGGTGAGCCCATCGCCGGACCGGGTCTATTTACACATGTCTCAGAATGAATTCTGAGACCTGAGGGTTTCCTCACGATATTTTCCTTCACCGTCGAGCTAGTGATAAATATGTACGTAAGTTTTTGAAAAACTCATTGGTACATGCCAGGATTCGAACCCGAGCCTCACTGATTTTCAGCCGGCTCTTTAACCGTCAGGGCTATCACTGCTCTTCTAGGATACTTATCATCTAGGATAATTCTTGTAAAATCGTCACTAATATTCAAGAGGTAATTATAGTTGTTTGTATGAGATAATCTCTGAAACAAGGTACTGATGAAACCTTGACGCGAGTGAAACGGGCGTACCTACTCGTACCTAATCTCATTTTAATTTCTTATTGCAAAAAACATGCCACTGAAATTACGTTTGTACTTTGAAAAGACGTAATCCTCATTAGTCATTGCTTTTTCAGCAATCTTCAAATGCCCGAAGGCCAGAATATCAAAACACTTTAATTTTATAGAAAAAAAAAGTTTTTCCCTTTGTGAATTGTAATAAAAAAGAATATTGTTTATTTGAGAGCAGTGATAGGTTAAAGTGCCCGCTTGTCACTCGCCAGTGTTGCGGTCGAATTCTGGCATAAACCAATGAGTTTTTCAAAAAGCTGACATGATTTTTTTCACTAGCTCCAAATATCGTGAGTATTTTCAGGAAAATTAAAATATTTTAATCACATTGCCAGTTCTAAGCAGTGTTCTGATTAAATTCTATTGAACGTGAGTTAATGAAAGATAGAGATACGAGTATATATGTCTCCTTGTTACTGACTCCCTATTATACAAACTAATATGGTATGGTAAGATGTATACTGCTTAAGCCTCAGTACGTGGAAACGTATTTTCAATCTTTTGAATAAAACACACGGTCTATACGTATTTGGAACGTGAAATCGTGCCTTAGATTTCAATACCGAATACGCGTTTTGCTTTTCTCTAGAGTTAAAGCTTTTGAACTCTTGTTCGTGAACTGTTTGTTTGTTAGCACAGACGATATAAACAGCACATAGACCTTACATTTTTTAAACTGAAATGTTGGGCCAATTTTTAGTGACAATGCCTTATGCTCGATTTACACCTGGAAACAATATTTTTTAGGTATGCATGAATGATGTAGGTAGTAGAAAGAATATCTATCAATTCTCTTAGTATACAATACCCTCTTATAATCAGACTCTGCTTAGTTTGGACTAAAAACGTAGGTGGGACACCCGCGTCCGTTTAAAAATAACTTAAATTTCTTTTCTTTTTTTACTAATATGTGACTGGTTGTTTAAAAAAAAAACATAAACGCAAACATGATAAAACGTGGCTGGACTGAAGTTCTATAGCAGCTTTTGCCGTCCGCTTTCTGGAATAAAGTAGCCTATATCACTTTTGTATTACCTTAACCAAGAAACATACTTTCTCATGTACAATACTTTAAGTAGGATTAGACCCTAAGCTTGTTTAGTGTCGTCACTTTCTCATGCGGGGTCTATTGGTAAATTTGTCTGTGTTTTCATGTTACAATCAAAATGCGTTTTGAATGTTTAGGTTAAATGGAAGTACAAACTCTGTGTAGAAGTGTTGTAATTTTGTGCAACACAATAATGCTATTTTGGAAGCGTAGTTTTAAAGCTAGAATTTAGCAACTGTGTTTTCGACTTCAATGGAAACAAGCTGTAAGCCAGTTTTATTAACTTCACAATCGTACCTATGTCTAGTCCGAATGTTGCTAGCTATCATATAATATTGTATTACAATTTTTAGTCTAATTCAAGACTTGTTCTCTGTTTGACTCGTATAATTTATATAATAATGTAGGTATGTTCGTGATTTTCTCAAAAAATGCTGATCAGTGATCATAGGATGGGGTTTTCGCTATGCAATTTCATATTTTTTTGGGAAGGTTTTAATGTAAAACATTGTCCTAGACCAGGGACGGCGAACCAGTGGCCCAAAATATTGTGACACCTGCCATGAATGGCACGCGACACAATATTTTGGGCACGTCACCTATCACAAAAACTCATAATGCACTTACAAAAAAAGTGTGAAGTAGTTACAGATATTCTATTTCACGAAGTCCGTTGGGCTATGTATGTCATAGATTCTATGATATGATTCGTGACATAAGTTACTTGTTATCTAATCTGCAACAACAGAGGTCACACTAATTTTACTTTGATGTAAATTACGCGTGTAACTGTGACATCGCAAAAAGTTTTTTTAAGCTATTGCATAGCTTCTATTGCGGGCCTTGAGCGCGGGGACCGAATCCAGAAATTCCGTAACGAAAAAACCTCACGCTCCCCACTCCGACGGGCACGGAGGCGTGGCTTGTTTATTGGGCATAATCCAAACCCAAGTTATGATAGTAGATGGATGGACGGACGGACGGACGGTCGGACCGACCGACCGACCGACCGACCAACCGACCGACCAACCGACCGACCGACCGACCGACCGACCGACCGATCGACCGACCGACCGACGGACGGACGGACAGATGGACGGACCGACCGACCGACCGACCGACCGACCGACCGACAGACCGACGGACGGACGGACGGACGGACGGACGGACGGACGGACGGACGGACGGACGGACGGACCGACCGACCGACCGACCGACCGACCGACCGACCGACCAACCGACCGACCGACAGACCGACGGACAGACGGACGGACGGACCGACCGACCGACCGACCGACCGACCGACCGACCGACCGACCGACGGACGGACGGACGGACGGACGGACGGACGGTCGGTCGGTCGGACGGACGGACGGATGGATGGATGGATATTGCATAGCTTCTATCGAGGGCGTGCATTGTCTAACGTCGTTTGTTTTCGGCAGTCTTGTTGATAAAAAATGCTATGCAATAGCTTTACCGCGGCAGTCCCCGAGTGCCACACGTCTTTTTTTTTAGTAAATAAAGAGTTTTGAGTTATAAATTTATAGTATTCATTATTATTATTATATTGTGAGCTGGCCCTAACTTGCGATGCTATGTGATGGCACGTCTATGACCTCATTTAACATTACTGTATAAAAAATGGCACGTTAATACATAAAGGTTCGCCAACCCTGTCCTAGACTATAAGAAACCTGAGCAATTGACGAAAATGGTAGTAGGTACGTCAGAGAAATTTAAGGTGAAGTCAGATATTTAAGGCGCAGTGTTCATTGCTACTTAAATATTTTTTTTATCCCCGTCCTCTGAAATTATACTATCTACAAACTTGAAATTTGTCTATCGGTCCATAACATAAGAATGGCGGGTCACACTGTTTGTCTCGATATTCGCTTTGTTCAGTTCATGTTTCGAGTGATTGTAAATAAAAATATTGTAAATAAATACACACACCGGCACAATTAGCGGAACAGAAAAAAAAAGGAGAAAAAAGAGGGAATTTAGAACAATGAATGTAATTTTTAAACAATATATTATTTAAAATGAAACAACAATTAAATTAACATGTTTTGACATTCATTTGTAACACCATACTTAAAATTTTATAAAAATAAAAATTAAATTAAACAAAATGCATTTTTCTTCGATTTTTAATTATAGAGAAACAGCAGAAAATTCAAGATTTTCCAAAGTTTAACAACAATTTCAATGACTGTTCAATATCGAGTGTTTCCTCCTCGTGCTCTGATGAGGGTTTCCATCCGTCTGGGCATGCTGCGGATGATGTTATCAATGGTTTCTTGGGGCAACCTCTGCCATTCTTCAAGTAATGCGTTTCGCAACTCGTTGAGATTATTGGGAGGGGGCATTCTTGACTTTACACTCCTCTTTAGCAAGTCCCAGACGTGTTCTATAGGGTTCATATCGGGGGACCGTGCTGGCCACTCCATCACCGTTATACCAACATGGTTTAGGTATGTCTGTACTGTGCGAGCACTGTGAGCCCGAGCATTATCCTGCATTAGAATGAAGTTGTTACCAATAAAGGGGGCAAATGGCACAACATGTTCTTCTAAAATCTCCCTGATATACCGATCAGCATTCAGATTCCCGCCATCGACCACTACTAACTCCGTACGAGCTCCTAAACATATTCCTCCCCAGACCATAATTGAACCGCCGCCATATGCAACTGTATTTTCAAAATTAGACTGGATATACCGTTCTCCTTTGCGTCTCCATACTCGCTGCCTTCCATCAATTTGATTTAACATAACTCTGCATTCATCAGTAAAAAGAACCTGTCCCCAGTCGTCGAAGTCCCAATCACGATGTTCACGACCAAAGTGTAGACGGTTTGTGCGATGATGTCTCTCAAGTTTTGGGGCTTTGGCGGGCACATACGAGCCTATACCCACTTCTTCGAATCTTCTACGAACTGTCCGCTCACTCATCCTTACTGCTCGTACCTCTTCCAGTAAATTTCGAGCCTGCACCGCCGTTAGTCTCGTGTTCCGTCGGACTTGAAGTTGGAGAAAACGGTCATCCCTCCTTGAAGTACACCTTTTCCGGCCTTGTCCTCTCCTTCTCACTAGAGCATTCGTCAATCTGTATCGTTGGATGCTACGATAAATCGTTGATAACGATCGACGAAGGCTTCTGGCAATCGATCTGTAGGTTTGACCATTTCTCCTCATTTGATCTGCCCTAATGATTTCTGATGGCGTTAAATCAGGCATAATTAGATGCTCGTAAATTATCAATATGCGAAAAAACTCAAAAGCCTCAAAAACTGCAATTCAAAGCTTTTCAAATGGAATTCACGAACCTTCTAAAAACGGACAAGCGGTGGAAAAAATGAATCAATGAAAATTAAAACAAAAGAATGAAAAAAAGGGCAGTCGCTTAGTATTCCATTTTTAAATTAAAACCCAAATTTAAAAAAAGCTTGTTTAGCCGGCCAGTAACACGCAAAAATGCGTAAATACTCCCTTTTTTTTCTGTTCCGCTAATTGTGCCGGTGTGTGTATTATAAATAAAAATTATAAATTCTTAGGGCTGATTTTTCAATAGTCAGTTAAAAGTTATCTAAAGAATAAACATCACCTGTCACTTTTGCTATCTATTGTGTCAGACAGTGACAGCATCAATATATTCTCCAGATAAGATTTATCTGACGATTGAAAAATCAGCCCTTAAGTAACTAATTCTATCTATAAGAGGAAAACATCGTGAGGAAACCCGCAGGTCTCGGAATTAATTCTGAGACATGTGTAAACAGAACCGGTCCGGCGATAGGCTCACCACCTATCACGTTTAGGGGTCCAATATATCTCGTGAAATGTAGGTATTTCCAGTAATGGAATACCTCTGCCTACCCCCTCGGGGATAAAAGGCGTGAGATTATATTATTATTATTATTATTATAAGAGGAAAGATTTGTATTTTTGTATGTTTGTTACGAATAAACTCAAAAACTACAAGACCGATTTAAAAAAAAATACCAAGGGAAAGCTAGAAGTTTCTTGAGTAACATAGGCTATATTTTATTCCCGTATTCCCACGGGAACGGGAACTACGCGGGTAAAACCGTGCATTAAAGCTAGTTCATAATAAAATGCGTACACACCGCTCAAAGTAATGCTGCAGCATTGGTTTTTAGCTACAATAAAATTGTAGTAGCTTTTTTCCTCAAAGTGTAAATGTGAATATAGCAGACCCGCTATATCTATCTCTCTCACATCCGCTCCTTGGGCGTTAGAAAACGGATGCGGTCAACCTTACTTACCCTCGCCTAATACTTAATTAAAACCATGGATTCAAATATTCTGGTACTACAGTATCAAATAATATTTTACATAAAAAACTTTTTTTTTTAAATTGTTGTTATCTTTAAATTTAGAACTAGTATTTCTTTTTTCTTTATTCTAGGTTGAATTCTAAGATTTCAAACAGCGAAAGTACCTATACTAAAATTAGTAGTTTTATAATCAAGCGTTATAATAGCGCTACACGCCAATTTCTTGTGTACAGGTTTTTATTTCTTTCTTTTTGTTTGTATTGTACGTGTACGTGTGTTGTCCAAGCAAATAAATGTTCTTCTATTCTATTCTATTCTATTCTATAAAAATATTAAAACAAATGAGCTCAGAGAGGTCTGTCTGCGAGCACATCAATTGCCGCATGGCGCGGATTTTTTTTAGCAAGCTAACAAAAGAAATTTCGTGTCATCTAGCGATCTTGCACCATGTTATGCGACGTTAACAAACATGTTTAAGTGAACCATTTAGAAACATCGTATTCCATGTATGAAAATAACACAACCATTTATGTCAAACTATATTTGCTTCCACTTTAAGTCCTACTTGAGAGGCCCATTAGATTATATATCACTTCCAGTATGTAAATTAACTATCTATGGATCTGGAGTGTATGTTCGAGGTACATAACATCTGCGGGTGAAACCCAAAGGGCCATTAATCAAAGACGTATTTGCGTATTACTCGAACTGTGACACCGAAATGTAATTGACCATTCGTTGGGCTACGAAACTCGCGAATTTGAATATTGATTTTCAAAGCAGAATTTAGTGTAGCAGTGATAGCCAGAACGGTTAAAGAGCCGGCCGAAAATCAGTGAGGCTCGGGTTCGAATCCTGGCATGTACCAATGAGTTTTTCAAAACTTACGTACATATTTGTCACTAGCTCGACGGTGAAGGAAAACATCGTGAGGAAACCCGCAGGTCTCAAAATCAATGTGTAAACAGACCCGGTCCGGCGATGGGCTCACCACCTATCACGTTTAGGGGTCCAATATAGCTCGTGAAATGTGGGTATATCCAGTAATGGAATACCTTTGCCTACCCCCCCGGGGATAAAAGGCGTGAGATTATATTTATATTATTATTATTAATTTAGTTTTCATTGAATTATAATAAAGATTGAATAAAACAACACTAATTTAATACACCTATTATTTTCTTCGCTGTAGTGAGGTGAAAAGTTGTCTATGTTGTATAAGACGTTATCATGTCAATAATCTTAAACATGTTATTAAATTTTGAAATATTAAAGAAAAGCCATTGGATAGGTATTCCTTAATCGAAACTGATCTCTCGCTAAAACCACAAATTGTGTGGATCTTTGCTAATTATCATGTTATACCTCAGGGGCCTAATTCTCGCACAATAGAGATCATGTCGAAGTAGAGATATGTCGAAAAAACATGGCGAATGTCGATCGCAAACAGTTTTCGCTATTCTCAGAATCTCACGGTAGACATATGTCTACCCTCAGCGCTCGACATGCAACGAGTGGTCGGTTGCAGTCGAGACGTGATGTAGAACGCAAAGTCGTATGCAAATACGTCAAACGGATATGTATCACCTGGTATCACTAAGACATAAATTAGGTTAGGGTATTATTATTAGCCGTAATTCGTATATCCGGGCGTGTTGAGGAATTTATGTTCGCATTTATAATAATCAAATAATAATCAAATCTTTATTTCAGGCAATATTTACATTAATAGATCTTAAATAACGTAAACAGAGGCCCATATTATATATACCTTACAACTAACATACATATAAAATAACTGACTAAACTATTTTACACGTAATGTCTGCAACGGGCGAGCGCTGTCGGCAGGTAATTGACCGCGGAATTTCCGAAATACAACTCCCTGTGGCCAGAAGTCCTCCTTCATGAAGGTTTCCAGATGATGGGTTGGTACTCTCACCAGACTCCAACCGTTCAACCCTCAATGAAAATGTGGACTTCTTCACAATGTAGTCTACGACGTCTTGGACCTTCGTAGACCAGTGCAAACGGGACACATACAGCTGCCTCGACGGTACAGCAGGACGCAGCAGATGGTTCGATCCGGACGGAGCAGTGCTACGGGTGTTACGGCTAGAGGGCTTCTTCTTCTTCCTCTCTACTCTTTGGAAGCCCTCCTCATCACACTGGTTTTTCGTGTAAACCGGTGGGGGCACTTGCTTGCCAGCAGATTTGCTCCGGCTCTTCTTCCCTTCCTGGGGGGCCGCTTCATTAGCGGGGGCAGGCGCGGCAGCGGCGGCTGCGTAAGCACGCGGCGTGTCCGTGACCGCGCTCGCACGCGACGTCATCTGCGGAGGCGGGGGCGGGGCGAGGGTTGTGGGCACCTCAGCAACAACCGGCGACAACAAACTGCTGATGGAGGCATTTTGCGATTGAACAACTTTATGAAAAATGCAGCGGAGATTCCACGACGTCGAGCAATGTCGAGAGATGACTCCTTCCAAATGTCGGAAGCTCTTTTTGGGAAAAACTTTCGGATGTCCATGGGACTAGTTATCGAATAATAATGAGTATTTTGGAGCCTCATTTGCGGCCTCGTACCTAATAATAATTAAAATTTTCGATGTTTGACTTTTGACAAATTGACGGTTGTTATGACAATTGCGTTTCGTAGGACGCAAGTAATAATAGAAAACTTGTCATTTCCCAAACGTTTCTAGTTGGATTTTTCTTAAAATTTTTTCACGATTATGTTTTAAAATACAATCGATAAAAATGGAACGTATTGTCGACAAACCATCTCTATTCTAACTGAGAATACGATTTCTTAGTGAAATAGACATTTAAGTGAGATTTTAAGTAGACATTGCCGGATCGACATTATGTCGACTTCGAGAAAATGTCGTGTTTCGCGAGAATTAGGCCCCAGGAGTCGAAAGCTGCGGATGTTGTTGCTGGAAGTATCTTTGCTCATAATAAATTAGTATTCAGTAGATATATTTTCAATAATAAATTAGCGTTTTTACAGATTAAGATGATCAAAAGAAAAATACTATCATCTGTAAGAATGCATTTTCTATGCATAATTTGAGTTAGATTCTTCTATAAGTTTTAAGATCCCTACTTTCCTATTACCATTATAAACGCGGAAGTAACTCTGTCTACCTGTTTGTTTGTTACCTTTCTACGGCTACCAAGGAACCAATCTTGATAAAATTTGGCAGAACGATAGTAAACTTTAAGAAAGGATATAGGCTTTTCATCCCAGAAAAAAAAACCAACAAAGGAACGAGACCCAATAAAGTTCACGCTGATGGAATTACAGACAACTTCTTATATATATAATTTCTGAAATTAAATATGTCCTAGTAACAGCAAAATTGTTATAAACTTTTAAGAATTCTACGCGTATTTTTTTTTATCCGCTGGGTTTTTTATAATAGTTCTATATTTCTTAATATGTCTAGCCTTTTCAGATATTCAGGGTTGACAAAAACTGCTGTCACACAAAATCTCCAAATTACGTATTCACGGCATAAGAGTCACTTTATGAAATAAAGGACAGAATATATGGTTGGGATAAGAGATAAGAGATGAACGAGTTTTTGTTCAGAGAATCCTAATGATACCATTTTCTGAAGGTCTCGAAAGATCACTCAATTTATTATATTGTTAGAATTTCTATCTATACTAATATTATAAACAGAAAATTTGTATATAAACTCCAAAACTACTAGACCGATTCTAAAAATTCTTTCACA
Organism: Ethmia dodecea; assembly: GCA_963855545.1. Classification (NCBI taxonomy): domain Eukaryota; kingdom Metazoa; phylum Arthropoda; class Insecta; order Lepidoptera; family Depressariidae; genus Ethmia; species Ethmia dodecea. The sequence continues at coordinate 2,993,621 of OY979448.1, forward strand.
AATGGAGAGTTAAAATATCCCTTAGTAACATAGACTTTATTTTATTAAATATAACCCCCCTGCGGGATAAGGCGTAAGTGTATTTGTTATATTACAATATTGTTGAAGTATTTGTGGTTTTTATTTACAAAGAAAATATACATTGATTTACAATAATTTGTGGTTATGTTTTCCCATTTCCATTTGACGTAAGAAGTCCAGTGAGACAGTGGTTTAACTTGACCTTTGAAATGTAACTCTATGACTACAAGCTACTAAAACTCCATTCGGTTTTATTTCATGACTTAGTTTCACGATATAAAATGCACTTGTTTCATACGAAACGTAAAACGTGGCTACGGCAATATTATTTCACTTCTTGCACCTTACCGTGACTTTAAAACTGTTACTTTGTCGTTACCACGTTTAGGAGGTTCTAAAACTGATACGTAATATGTTGGAAATTGTATTACAAACTACAGTTATAAATAAAATATACATTGACGACGATCTAAAAGGGTTAGAAGTCCATTTTTAGAAGTACCACTTTTCCATCAATGTATTTTTCGAACACTGATCAACCAATAAGGTATTTGACTGTATCTGAAATAAATTACGTGTATTCATTCATTTAAAATAATTACGAGTAAAAAAAACATTAACATTATCACAAAACACCTCTAAAAGTTTATTTAGAATAAAGTTTTATATTTATAACAAATCTAAACTGATAACACTACCAAAAAAAAATGTGATTGCAAATCCGCTAGCAAGGCACATGATGGCGAAGAAACTTACATCGTAGCTTTCTAATAATTGAAAAGAAAATACAGTTCAGACAAGACTTGTGACGATACTAACGTAGTTTATAGCTCTACGTCGATTTAAAGAAAACATTTGTGGAGAGAAAGATACTTTAATTTCTCGAATTCCGCAAAAGATAGTTTGCTTTACAGTTATGTCTCATGAAAATACTCTTCAATGAATTCCTTGAAGACGATCTCGTCAAAGGGATAAAACTAATTGAGTGCGAATCTCCTTCGGTGAGAAATTTCGATAACTACCCTCAAATTAAATGGGGTACACTTGATTGGGGTGCCAGCTGAATATTGATGACGGAAATTCCGACAGTTCAGTCTTGGAGACGAGGTACTTAACTATTGTGAAATACTTATACCTATAGTCAATTACTCTTGTAGCCCTGGGACACCGGTTTTGTAGTTTTAGATTAGTTTGATAAGAGCAGTGATAGCCTTACAGGTTAAGAGTGAGGCTCGGGTTCGAATCCTGGCATGTACCAATGAGTTTTTCAAAACTTACGTACATATTTATCACTTGCTCGACGGTGAAGAAAAACATCGTGAGGAAACCCGCAGGTCCCAGAATCAATTCTCATGTGTAAAAGACTTGATTTATTGTTTTTTTGGTTGTATTTAATAGGCTTCGAAACTAAGTACTGGACCAATTATAAAAACTTACTATTCTGGGAGTAACATAGGCTATTTATTATTATTATATTTCCACGGGATACGGACTTACCTATTTATTTTCAAACAAAATTCTTGGTTCTGCCACTGAAATATAATGCCCTGAAGCTACTTTAACGTGTACAACGCTTCTAAAATTGTGACATACTATAACTTGACGGGCCTGTTGGCTAAGTTGGTAGTGACCCTGCCTTCTAAATCGGAGGTTGCGGGTTCGATCCCCGCTCGGGGCCAACATTTGTGTGCGTAAACGTGTCTGTTGTCTTCGTGTCTGGTCCTTTAATATTTATTTAAGTATATTTATCTGTTGTTTAATACCCATACAGGCCCTGCCTAGCTTGGGACTAAATAACCTTGTGTGAATTGTGTCCTATAAAAAAAAACTTGTATAAATTGAAGTCACGCAGAAAATTTATTTAAACGATAGCTTTTATCGGATACGTTTCTTTACAATAGCACTTCAGTGAATTTGAATGGGATATATGTACTTCTTCTGAGAAATATAGAAATAATCTCATGCCTTTTATACAAGGCAATAGTATTCAATTTCGGGAAATACCCACTTTTCATGAGAACCTAGTTTCATTTGGCTGCAATATAAAACGCGAATGACAAGTCGAGCACGAATGTTGTATTCGACTAACCTTTGCCTTATACATAGCCACTTGACTAAGTCCTCAGTAAACAAATTTTAATCTCACAGGCATCATACGAGTAACTAGGCTGGTACCTACAAGTACACACGTCTAAAGCCAGGTGAAAGAAGGTATGAAATAAAACTCTGCAATGCGCATTTTTCCAACACTGACTGAATATAAGGTGCTTGTTGCATTTCAATGAGCTTGTACCACTTGAAAAATCTGTACTTTGTAAGTACACATGGTGTCTTCTTGTAATACTGTTACGTCTATTACTAATACTATAAAGAGGAAAGATTGTTTCTTTGTATTGAATAGGCTCCGAAACTCCTGAACCGATTTAAAAAATTCTTTTACTAATGGAAAGCTACATTACCATTTAGTCACATATGCTATTTTATATGCCAGTATTCCCACGGGAACGGGAACTACGAGGGTAAAACCGCATGGAACCTAGTCTACTATGTAGGTAGGTAAGTATTATGTGTGAGCAGTGATTGGGAGAAGTAAGCCCAACTCTGAGCATGAGACTCGGGTTCGAGTTGTGGCAAATTATGAAATGCCTTAACAGCCACCGGATGCTCACTGCTGGACAAAGATCTCCCGCATACTTGTCCACAAATTCCGGTCGCGCGCCGCCGTATCCATCAGCTTTCCATGAAGGCATGTACCATTGAGTTTTTCAAAATTTATCCTCCGTATCCATCAGCTTTCTGTGAAGACATGTTCTAAAGAGTTTTTTATAATTTATGTACCTTGGTAAAAATTTTCTCTAGTTCGGTGGCAAAGGAGACCATCACAAAGAAAGCTGTAGGTTCCACAATTGGTTCTGAGACATTCTGGTCAAACTCGCTAGCCAGGATTGCATAATCTATTTATGAAAAGTGTGATGTCCACTCGTCAACAAACAACAGTAAATCATATCTTTGGTATTTCGCTATAATTGCAGAAGCGCGACCCCTCGGCTCGGCTGACCGCTACCAAGTGTCATCCCAATCAGGCGCGTCGCGGCCACAACTAGGTACTACCATTTATCCCTGCTACTAATATTATAAACGCGAAAGTTTTTGTGTATACATGTATAGATGTACCTATGGATGTTGAACTTCTTTCACGCAAAAAGTATTGTACGGTTTTTGATGAAACTTTACAGTTACATAGCTTATACATCGGATTAACACATAAGCTATATTTATCCCCGTATTCCCACAGGAACGGGAACTACACAGGTGAAACCGTGGGGCGCTGCTACATTCTATTACGTCACAAAAATAAAAGTATTATTCAATATTACGCTATCTAAAACCTTAGGCAGTAGTTTTTATTTTTTGTAATCGGAATAATGAGTGTCACCTGAGCTGAACACGCCAGTCAATGGTAACAATCTTGACAATCTTAGTTGGTATAAAGTTGGACCTCGCTTTTGGGTTTGATAAATAATTTCGACCAGTCTTACAAAGTCCGCAGTTCCACATATAAATCGACAGTTGACAAAGGTCTAGTTTGACAGGGAACGGACGGCCATCGGTTAAATTATTGAATGTGGTCATACATGTCAGATGAAGGCTACCAAATTAATTGTGCAGTCACAGTTCATTTTAGTACGAGTACATTTGAGGATTTATAGTGTGCCGAAATAAGCAATATACATTGCAATACAATTGATGTAGTGCACCATACCTTCAAGCACCAACAATTTTCTCTTCCCTTGAACTTCGAGATGTTTTGTACATTTATAATAATGATAATAATAAATTGTGGGACACAATACACACACGGTTATTTAGTCCCAAACAAGGCAGTTTTCAGTTGTTGAAACATACTGAAAAACATACTTAAATAAATATTGAACGAACGGACACGAAGCCAATATACATGTTCATGCTCACAAATGTTGGCCTCGAGCAAGGATCGAAACCGCGACCTCCGACTCAGAAGGCAAGGTCACTACCAAGTACCAACTGAGCCAACGGGTCCGCAAATAACACCATTGTCTGACCATTGACATGTCATTGTCATCCGACTATAACCGTTGACATTTAGTGGAATTGGCTCCCTGCTGGTTTCCTCATGATGTTTTCCTTCACAGTTCAGCAAGTGATAAATATGAACCTAAGTTTTAAAAAAACATATTGGTACTTATATTGCCTAGAATTCAGACCTCACGCATAAAAGGCGGGTCACTCTCAACAGGGCTTTCACTCTCTTATTGATGATCTTATGAATACCTCTTAATGATGATGACTTTTTACTAAGACTTTAATTGTCGTTCAATTTAAAACCCTATTTTTCTTTGAAAATCTTTTTACCCGATTTCGCTTTTCAGAGCATTTCTTAGATGAATAGCTTGGAATCATAAGATTCATCGGAATAATACATTAGTTTCATTCATAAAAATAACGCTTTGCTTTCAAAATTCTTTTAAGAAAATATTTTTAGCTGAGCTTTGTACTGTGTAATTACCTAACTACATAGCAACACAAATTGTCGTATCGTAATCGTGTATCGAAAATACACCTAAATACCCAGCAGGGAGCAATCGAAAAATCAAATGTCAAAAATCGTTGACTTACGAGTATGATGCCTCTTTCCAAGAATGTCGCTTTCTGAGAATTTCCCTTTCTCATCATGTCTCTTTCCCAGAATTCAAATTACCTAAATCAAAAACTTGCCCAATGTGAGTCGGACTCGCGTCGAAGGTTCCGTACCTGGGTTAGTTAAATTTTAACATAACTAATAATTATTATATATATAATAATATATCATTTTATATAATATAATAATAAGAAGAATAATAAGATAATATTTTTGATAGGATTTTCACTGTAATAACTCCGTGTTATGATGCTTGCTGCCGGTGCCTAAACGAGCGTCTATGCGATCGCTCAAGATTGTGCTACGTGCGTCTTCATACAAGACATTTTGACAATGCCCTTGCAATTTATCAAAGACATCCGAGGAACAAAAATGTCTTGTCTATGATAACACCTCACTCCATCACTCGTAATACAAACCATCCCGTGACAGACTCCGCAACGTGTTTTATTATTCATAATCTGATCCCCAAAATGTGACCCGTCGCGGAGACATTCCTTCCACTATCTATTTTCTGGGATGAAGTGCTCGAAGGGGACAGATTTGTTCAGTCGCAAGGAATAATAGACGACAAGTGAAGGCAGTTGGAGCCGGAAAAAACCGGATTAAATATGCGACGTGGGAGAAAAGGAAAACTTTTTAGGAAGTTGTCTCAAAATGAAATTGGTGCGTGAGGTCAGGGGAATACATTTAAATAATTGGATAAAATATAGGGTTGTCGCTTGTTGTTGAATGAAATGATCTATACCTATTATGTTGTTTAGCAAAACAGAAATAGTTTTCCAAAGTAATTTATAACGCAAAGAAATTTAAAAAGATTTTTTTTAATGAATGTTTTAAGGAACCTTTACCAGGTAGAATAAAATCTATTTGTTAGGTATGTCTTAGGTATATCTATGTTCTAAGATAATAGATAGAAGCAGATCCATTTTTTTATAAATAAAAAATATTCAAACAAGCCCATTTTAAAAAACCTGCACTATTTACATACAAGAGTACCAAACTGTCTTGTTTTACTTGAACCCAACATGATTTTTAACTTGTCAACCCTATTTTCCGCGATATCTGTCAACGTCGCGCGCTAAACATGTCACGTATTGCAACTCAATTGTTGAGTAGTGAAGAGCTTCTAAGATTTTTAAGCGATTTATAGTATTTCTAAGCAATAATTGGAGTTTAAAAGCGTAGTATTGTACGTCAAACTAATGCCCCTTTAAAATTCACAGTAACTACATTGTATCGTATTCATTCTACGTCACACGCATCTCAACCATTTAAATGAATCTGAAGCATAATTCTTTGGAGAGTCCGTAAATGCATGCGACATAATAGGTATTGAATTTTTATTCACATTATTATTTTATGACATAATTACAGATCTCATTTCAATGTTAAAAAGGTAGAACATTTAAGTCTGTACCTACTGAGCAGATAATGGTAACGCACTTTTTGTTTAAGAAATTCTAAATCTGTTCTGTTATTTGTTTATGCTCAGCTTTCAGGCTTTTCGTATGTTTTTAAGTGACAACAGGGAGATTGATTCTTAGCAGTTAAAATTGGTTTAGGTACTAGGCACTGCACCACTGCGGGGAACCTAACACCTGCCTTACAATTATTTATTCACATCCTCTAGGTGTACGTAAGATACTGCCGTATTTCCTATTTCCTGGTGCAATCTACTCAAAAATTTATTGACCTGCAAAAGGAGGTACTTGTTATAGTCATTGTTATTTAATTTTAGGAATAGGTTTCCATATTTTATAGCAACAGTACATCACTCAACATACCAGCCGTAGTCAACGTTTTAGCGCATACATAAACGCGAACCAATGACCACTAAGAACCGACATTTTACTCGAAAACGTCATGACCAATCAGTCCTCAGCATCCGCAGTACAATTGGCAGAATGGTAAGCGTTGATTATTCGTTATAGCATACCGAAAAAAGACTAAAACTTACCGAAATACAAATAAAAATATACTCTTTATAAACGATCACGAACTTGCACGTACGGCGTTCCCACTGGGATAAATGGTTATTTAACATTAGGTTTTTTAATTTTAGACATTTAGATACGTAACCTATTATTTACTAACATATCTTGTAAGATTTCTTTGTGCTAACCATAATTTTTGTCAGTTTTTTTTTTGACAATATTTATTGTAAGTAAACTGCATGAGCTAAAAATGAGATTAGAAAATGAAAACACGTTACCGCTGCTATAAAGTAAAAATTTTTTTTTAATAAATAAATTGTGGGCACAATTTACACACGGTTATTCACCAAACTAGGCAGAGCCTGTACTTTTTGTAAAAGACATCATCCTCTAGATAATAATGTTTCCAACAATAAAAACAGCTCTGTAAACCTCGTTACCGCAACTTATTTACTTAGCTTTGCATGTCGGGATGTAAGTAATTCGCTAAATCCCAACGGGTTGGCAAGCAAACAGCAAACTCGGGAAAATCTAGCAAAGAGAAACTAAAAACGGATGTTCACTGTTAAGGAAAAAATATGGCGATTCACACACAGCGACACATATAATATACTAGCAGTGCCCCGCTAGTTCCCGTTCCCGTAGGAATACGGGGATAAAATATAGCCTACGTGTTATTCTGATAATATATAACTGTACAGTTTCATCAAAATCCGTTCAGTAGTTTTTGAATGAAAGAGGAACAAACATCCATACATAAAACTTTCGCGTTTTTACTATTAGTAGGATACTTTATCGGCCACTGTTAATTTAGTATATTTACTACTAAACACTTTAGGTATCGTCTGAGTCACTGATATCGTCGGTGATAGCAACCGACTAATATGTTTGCGAAAAGGAAACAACCGATACCCGTGACAGCTGATTTATTGATGACGGTAGGGCGCGGTGCATATACGCAGATACACACCACCGACACTCAAACTGAAGGGGGTGTTAGAGCTCATTTGAATCGTTTCACCGCAAGGCTCTCACTGCTATTTATTTTTGCTCAGTATCCTAATCAGCTATCAAAGTAGCTGTGACTTTTAAAAGCATAATTTGAAACATAACTCTGCAACACCTTAGACAAGTTTCATAGTTTAGACATCTGTCGCTCTTACTTGCGATATTGTTTTATTCACAGTTGACCTACTTTGGACGTTAATATGATAAAAAACGTTTTTCCTTTCATAATATCTTTGCCTAGTCACATGGAAAATACAAATAACATTTTACCTTAAGAAAAACGTGAATATTTATAGAACTACCTAAGTAATTTCTACGAAATTGTTTTTGTATAAACAAGGTCGCAGAGATCAAGTAGGTATTATATAATAATATACAATATGTAACAGAATAAGCACAATTCCTGAAATTAGTTTTTTTCAGTATCGACTACTTTATCGATTTCAGCTATTTTTAATGTGTTAAATTTCTCCGAAAAATGAATTTGCATAACTGAATTTAGGGCTGCATATGGAAACCTTACTAATATTGCTCTTTATTTAAGAAATTTGGTTAGACAAAACTGAAGTACGAATGCATCATTTTTTTTTTATATTAATATACTAATTACGGTGTATGTATGGGGAACTGCGCTTATTATGTGACGCATTGTATACCTGTAACTATATTCTGTAAATACCATTTTTCCAAGTCAGTTCCTAATAATAATAATAATATAATCTCACGCCTTTTTTATCCCCGAGGGGGTAGGCAGAGGTATTACATTACTGGATATACCCACATTTCACGAGATATATTGGACCCCTAAACGTGATAGGTGGTGAGCCCATCGCCGGACCGGGTCTGCTTACACATGTCTCAGAATTAATTCTGAGACCTGCGGGTTTCCTCACGATGTTTTCCTTCACCGTCGAGCTAGTGATAAATAAGTACGTAAGTTTTTGAAAAACTCATTGGTACATGCCAGGATTCGAACCCGAGCCTCACTGATTTTCGGCCGGCTCTTTAACCGTCTGGGCTATCACTGCCCAGTTCCTACAATATTGAAAAACTCAGTTAGCATAAGTTTAGGGCCTACTGCACATAGAAATCTCACCTAAGTATATCATTATGGAATTGCTGTCCTTTTGTTAATAAAATTGTGTGTTTTGAAACACAAACAGGTTTAGACTTGTGACTCTTCAGCTGCAGGTGTCCATGGGCGACGGTAGTCACTTACCATCAGGTGACCCGTCTGCTCGTTTGCCCCCTTTTTTAAAAAAAAAAAAGACTGAAGTTTTTAAAGCCAGATCTGAGTGACGGAGGTTCAATACATAATAATATTATTTTCCGTACATACGTAGACTTTGTAAGAAATTTTCACGGAAACTAAAACAATTTGAAATCATAGTTTTTGTCTACAATGAAGTCGGGATAAAATAATTAAATACGAGCTATGTCCACAACTTTGGTTCTCTGCCGGATCTAAGAATCATTCCAAAGTAATTTGTATCCCTGGTTCAGATTCTCCGAATCAAAATGTAACGTAACTTCTTGCCAACAAGTAACAAGAACTTTTAAATTCCCGCACACGTTTTCTATTTCACTCCACGAGTACAATTTAAAGTGATGTGTATAAAGTTGGTACGTGAGCCTCGACTTGGAATTTATGTGCGTACTCCCGTATTACCGCGACTTCATCCACTGCTCTCTTTTGTTAACTCGTAAATTATTACATTTAAAAAACGTACATTTATATACAAATACAATATCATATATTTTCTGTAGGCATACAAAATACACTTAGAAAAGTCAATAGTCTATTAACAAGCCACTCTAAACTCGTCCATGAAGATTGGCTAAATGTAAACAGCAGCCCATTTCCACCGATGAGTTGCTGGTTCCAAATGCAATACCCCGCGCAAAAATATGCGAGAGCCAGCAATAAAATTAAGGGCAGCTCATTTTAATCTCATGTCTTGCTAGTACAGTTTACAATAAGAATTATATTTAAAAGCCTTACAAAGCGTCGAGTCGGTTAATCCTATGCATGTTGGTCTACTAAGTAATTTTATAGTAGTGTTTTTAATGTAATTTTTGCTTGACTATAATTTTAAATTTTTCAAGAGCCAAATTTTTGTAATTCAATGGGATTTTTATTGTAAAAGCGTATACCCTTAAATGATTTGGTAATTTTAGATAATCGACTAACATAAGCAGCTAGTTCATTCTTATTTCTAGACGACACGTGTGTTGTCTTCGTGTCTGGGTGATTAATATTTATGCAGGATCTTTGTACTATAAAATGAAGGTTGTGAAGGGAAGAGAGAGTCGGAAATATGGAATGGAAGCAGCATATCTAAATGAAAACGTATTATTATTTTTTTTAAACCCGCCCCTACATTTATTTAAATATGTTCATCAGTCGTGCAGTGCCTATAGAATAGACTCTCCTTAGACTAAATAGCCGTGTGTGAATTGTGTCTCACATTTATTTACTATAAGCTTTGATACCTTTTAGTCTTATGAAATAACCATCTGTCAAATTGTTTTAAAAAAAAAAACTCACTGCGGATAGACCATTTTTAATATCGTAAAAGCAACGAATTTTCGGCTTTCAAGTGAAAGAGCAGACATCAAACGGATTATAAAATTAATTTCTTATAAGAAACTCGTATACATTCTATGAAGGAATCTCTACTTAAATATTTAAGACTTATTTTCCTTCCCCTATTTTTCGGTAATAACAAATAACAAAGCATTTTCTTTAAAGGATCAATGAAACACTTTTCATTTTTTTTCTATATTTTTTTTAATATAACCATACCAATTTTTATGAGTTTAGGAATACTGACATTTCCCTTCAGCGTGTACATACAACTGGTTGATAAATTTTAGTTAAATTAATTTATTGTTAGACAGTATGTACAAATGTTTTAATAAATTAAATAATATACTACATAATATTTCTTATAAAACAGATTTGAATGTTTATGGTGTCCTTAATTTTTTTTTATTTGTAGAAAAGTGATATACAGTTGGCGACATCACAAAAAAAAATATGGCCTGGTTCCTTTGTGACTTCCTCTATCGTAAGCGGCTTACAGGATTTTGAAGAGCGAGTTTTTAATATATGTATTTTTATTTAAAATTGAAGTAAGTATGTGCAAATATGTTTTTCATATTTATTTAAGTATGTATATCAGTTGTTTAGTACCCATAGTACAGCGCTGCATAGTTTGGGACTGAATAACCGTGTGTAAATTGTGTCCCACATATTATTATATAAAGTAATGCGCTTGCAATGTTTTTTTGGTATGAATAAATCAATTTTTGAATAACCAGTTCTTGTGTCCTACCCTACCCTGCCCAAACCAGATGTAATGCTTGTATTCACAATTTAAAGGTAGGAGATATGTTATAGAAAATCCTGAAAACCGTTCCACATACCTATTTCTGATTCACAGGAGACTTTTGAATCCTATAAACACTTATAATTTAGTGTCCGACCGAAAGTTCGGTTTCGGTTTCGGCCAAGTTTCGAATATATTTAAATAAATAAATTTACACTCATGCCTTAGTTTCAAGGGTTCGCAGAAGTAGTACATTTGTAGGTGTACTTTTTAACACTGTTTTTCGGACACCAAAACCATCCCAAACTTTGTGTAGGTGGTGATATCGTTGCTGGACCAGGTGCAGTTACATAAACCCTGAGACTATTAAATTTGGTTGGTACTACAACCAATTCTGGGAGCTGGGAGTTTCTTCTCGATTTTGTTGTTCACCTTGAAAATAAAGTGACAAATAACTTGTAAAGTTTCTGAGAAACTCATTTGGTATATCCCCTGATCGGGAATTGAACTCGGGCCTCATGCAAGAGAGGTAGTGTTACGTAGCGGAGTGACGGAGGAGGAAATTTAAAGGCCGGAGGTTGGGGATGTAAATTTAGTGGTAAAAATAGGACACCTGAAATGTAAATGGGGATGAGTATTCACAAGAATAGGACACGGAAGTTAAAATGAATGAGAGGTTAATAACTTACCGGACGGTGCCGGTGCCTTGACCAAGTGATACATCAGTCAAAGTCTATGGTATTTGGTATTTAATACTTTAATGCAAAATTTATAATTCTAAGAAAATTACAAATATTTTTTCATTTTACTATAATATTAATAAATAATATATTTATTTTATAAAAAAATCTTAATAATAATACAATAATAATTTAAGTAACTGCCCCTAATCTTCCCGGTGCAAAGGTGCCCATCACGCTGGCTGCGTTTCCGCGCTGGATTTCGAGGGCCAGGAACGATCCGGCACGGGAGTCACCGCTTTTATCGACGAGCCTTTTCCCTATCTCTTTTACAAAGCATTTGGCCTCATTGCCCCAACTGCCCATTGTCTCGACCGCAATCGGCACAAAAACGTACTGCGGTTCCATGGCGACATATTTTTGCCTTTTTTTAAGACCGGCGTCTTCTGCGGCAGCCGATGAGGCGGCAGCGGTACGACTCAGGTGGCCGGCGGCCACAGTGCTGACGCACGTTGTGTCCCATACAAGCACTTGCCGTTTCTCCATGGCGCCAGAGTCAGACCGAATACTTTAATTATTATTTTTATAAAAATCTTCACAAAATTAGGAAAGGTGTAATGCTGTGTTGGTAAATCAGTAGCTACTGAACAACTTTGTATATCAAACACTAGTGGTTCTGCGCGGTTTCACCCGCAGAGTTTCCGTTCCCGTGGGAATATATGAATAAAATATGCGTTTGTTACTCAGGGATCTTCTAGCTTTCTATTGGTGAAAGATTTTTTGAGTTTATTGTAACAAACATACAAAAATAAAAATCCTTACTTTTTAAAATATTAGTATAGAATTATAGATTACTAGCGGCCCGCCCCGGCTTCGCACGGGTGGACATTTGTTTTTTAAAAAATTTGGGATGCACTTAGAGTAAATATATCTTGATGCAGAACATAAGATAGGTTCTTATTATTTTTCAAATAGCCTGTGCCCAGCGGCGTTGCCCGCACCGAATTCCTGTTCCAGTGAGAATTTCGAGCGTTTGCGAACGACATATTATTATAAGACACTTACATACCATATTTCAAGTTTCTAGGTAGGTATTATCGATTGGGAGTAGTACGTATTTCTCTTTTTAACCAGTTTTTAGGGTTCCATACCCAAATGGTAAAACGGGATCCTATTACTAAGGCTTCCCGTGTCCGTCCGTCTGTCTGTCCATCTGTCACCAAGCTGTATCTCATGAACCGTGATAGTTAGACAGTTGAAATTTTCACAGATGATGTATTTCTGTTGCCGCTATAACAACAAATACTACAAAACAGAATAAAATAAATATTTAAGGGGCTCCCATACAACAAACGTTATTTTTTTGGCGTTTTTATGTTGATAGATACAAAAAACCACACTTCTTCATACTAACTTCAAACCCTACTTTCACCCCTTTAGGGGATGATTTTCGAAAAATCCAAAAACACGTGTCTCATAATTTATTTCTAAGAGTATTTGTGTAAAGTTTGAAGTTGATAGACGTAAAAAACAACACATCTCCATACAAACTCCTATCCCCTGTTTCACCCCCTTGACCCGGGATATGAATAAATGAATACTACAAAACAGAATAAAATAAATATTTAAGGGGCTCCCATACAACAAACGTTATTTTTTTGGCGTTTTTATATTGATAGATACAAAAAACCACACTTCTTCATACTAACTTCAAACCCTACTTTCACCCCTTTAGGGGATGATTTTCGAAAAATCCAAAAACACGTGTCTCATAATTTATTTCTAAGAGTATTTGTGTAAAGTTTGAAGTTGATAGACGTAAAAAACAACACATCTCCATACAAACTCCTATCCCCTGTTTCACCTCCTTAGGTGGTGACTTTCGGAAAATCCAGAAATATGTGTCTTGTTGTTTGTTTTGAGGAGTATTTTTACAAAGTTTCGCATTGATACACCCAAAAATGAGGGTTTTCCATACAAACTTCAACCCCTACTTTCACCCCCTTGGATGATTTTCGAAAAATCCTAGAACTAATATCTCATAGTTTGTTTTGAAGAGTATTTGTGCCAAGTTTAAAGTTGATACACGCAGAAATCACACTATCCCATACAAACTTCAACCCCCTCTTTCACCCCCTTTGGGGTTAAATTTCATAAAATCCTTTCTTAGCGAGCATCTACACTATAAACGTAACCTACACACAAAATTTCATATTTCTATGTTCAGCGGTTTGGGCTGGGCCTTGATTTTTAGATTTAGCTTCTCCTTTTATATAGATAGGTATATATATATAAGATAAGATAAAAAGGTTGGCGGCGGCAGTGACATTCTATTCCTGTGAGTAACTACTTTTTACCAGTTTACAAAATAAAGAAATTCATTCAAACAACCCCTCGTTTCAAAAAAAATATGAAAGTACAATCTCAAAGGAATTCAATCTGACAACTTTGATAAGTACCAGAGCGGATCGTGCTTCATAGAAAAGTTATAAAAAATAAGGGACCTTTAAAATAAGGTTTACTTTACCGGAATCATGTCTCCGAAGATTACGTTTGAGAAGTACTGGGCGTAAAATAAAAATTTATCGCTACGACCCTACAATTTATTGCGGAGATTACTAATGCCTATGAAATAGAAGAAATAGAATACACGGGAGATACAAAAGCTATTATTTATTATAAGTAGTACTAAATGTTTGGTAAATAACCACATCTTCAGTGACACTTTATAAATATTATGATTCACACCATCTAACATAATATAAGGATTCCTAATTCGTTCATTTATTTCTTGGAGAATCTAATTTTTAGTAGCGAAATTTTTCAGGAACCAGGGTGCTATTACACATGCCTCCGGAGTTCAGAACCAATTTCGGGTTTTTTTTTTTTTGCACTATGTTATTGTTCACCGTTGATCTAGTGATAATTTAGTTTTTAAAACTCTTTGGTATATTATTATGCCTTTGTCTGGAATCAAACCCGGGTCACGTGCATAAATAGCTGACTTACCTTGACAGAACCTCTCATCTCTCTGCGTTTTACAATCTCCTTAATTAAATACCACAAAAAATATATATAACTATAATATTTCTACAGATTAGAAACAAAATATCTCCAAACCACACAATAATTCTGATGTAGACAAAATAAAATTCATAGAATAATATTTTATAAAAAAATTCCTTGGTAGAGTTTTAAAAATATTCCTTTCAACGTTGAACCGTTTCGTTCAACAAGTCAGATAATCAAGTCCAGATATACATCAGACCCTTCGTACCCCAGGGTAAAGCCAAAAATACCCTATCCATTAAAGTTTTCGTGACATCTTGACGGCAGTGCTGAGTCAGCTACTAAGTAGGTGTCGAGTACTACATTTGGGTTCTATACGGGAAGGTATTTTATCGAGCATCAATTTTAATTTTTATTTATTTATATTTTAGAGAGCAGTGATATGTACCAATGAGTTTTTCAAAATCTTACGTACATATTTACCACTAGCTCGACGGTGAAGGAAAACATCGTGAGGAAACCCGCAGGTCTCAGAATTAATTCTGAGACATGTGTAAATAGACCCGGTCCGGCGATGGGCTTACCACCTATCACGTTTAGGGGTGCAATGTATCTCGTGAAATGTGGGTATATCCAGTAATGGAATACCTACACTAGACATACAAAACAGTTAACATTAAATTAAATAAATTTAGAAAACTTAAATATGTTTTAGTCGAAAAATAAAATTGATGTTGGATGAAATAATATTTTTTATAACACTAAAAAAGTTGCGAACAAGCATTATGAGCATTGTAAAAGGTCATCTTCACCAATGTGCATCTGCAATACCAGAAAAAACACCGATGCTTTTCTGATTTTTCAGAAATCCGTTACACGTCCTTCTGAAAGATATAATAGGTACTACATTTAGCGCAAAGGTAAAATTACAGGCTTTGTATAAGTCTCTGTAATAAGATTTAATTTCTTTATGTAAGCCATTATAATTATTATAACTATGGCTTTATTACAAGGCTTTGGTACAAAAAGTATGTTCCATTTGATTGAAAATGAATGATTGCATTTTTGTATTTTTGACGTGACAACGTCTTATAATTCGATGGAGCCGGCTGCACGCACGAAAAAATATGACGTATGCGGCGTTACCTCCTCGCTCTGGGGAAGTGCAAGCGAGAGCGCGTAACGAGCGACAAAGAAGCACAATCCATTACATCAGTATTTTCTTATGACATTGTCACGTTCAACTATCGTCAGTAAACCGACTTTACAGACAACCGATTTTTATAAATAAATAGTAGTTTACAAATAATGTTGTAGGTCCTAAAGGAAGATTTTTATTTTTTTTTTAATATTATTTTTTTTGCTTGGATTCTTACAACACTTGATGAAAAACATTAGTGATATGATTACATGAAACGCATTGGTGATATATTACTCAATCGTATGTTCTTAGTGTTTGGATACGATAAAATCGTCCACCTATTTTTAGTTCGGAAGAAACTGTTCTTGTATGTTTTACAGATCTTGCTAAGGCAGCAACTTGGAGTTAAGTGACTCTATTCTTTTTTGTTCGCGATTATTCATTTAATTCCGGAAAAAATAAAACATTTTATTCTAAAAGAAATCTTTGTTAATTTAATAATTATTATACTTTTTATTTTACCTCCACATGGTTATATTGGAGTCCATAACATGCCCCTTCCCTGCTTTCTGTTTTCCGTTCCTGTGGGAATTTCGCATTTCATAAAAACGTAATTCGAAAAAAACTAATACAACAAATATTTCTACTAAATCGGTGGAGTCGTTCTCAAGTGACGTGACCAAGGGAAATAGGGTTTCTGTTTACCCGACTGCGCTAGAAGGAGGGTTATGTTTTTCGAGAGTATGTATAATTGTTTAGCACGCTTTTCAGCTTGAACGGCGAGATGGATTTTAGCTTGAGAGGTGTCCTTAGATTCTTATTTACAGTGAGAGTGACACTGGATATATCAAATAAAAAAAAACAAAATGGCGGATTTTTGGCGCCAAATTGTAAAAAAGAAAAATAAGAAAATTGAAAAAAATTGTAAGTGGGGTATCATTGAATAGGTATTTGAAAATTATGTTAAGGTATCTCTTACTATTTTCTATTTTGAATGACTATTTTGGATTTATAAAAAGTATGAAATAAAAAAGTTAATTCAAAAAACCAAAAACCTATTAGTGAAGTAGGAAGTAAAAACCATGTGCTGCACAATCTTACAACAATCTCATGCAGTCACGCTAAATCACACGGTGTTAATGATAGCGCCACAGGTAAGGTCTCGACGACAAGGCCCTAACCTAACACCCACATAATAAGCCCTAGTGCCAAGGATAAATACTGGAATTACCGACGAAACCCTATGGATTAATCAGTCACAAATGCCAGACTGGAGTTTGGAGCAAAAGGGTAACCATAAAATCGGTGTAATACCACTCTATCATAATAACATCGCGATCATATTCGTCGAATATCTGAGACGTTAATTACGCTAACATAATCCCGAGCATAAACTGGTTCGGCGATCCCGACCACAAAATTGGGAATAGGATACCGATTGTCCTAGTTATTAGTTCTGTCAGTATTGACGACTACTATCTATTGACAGTATATCTATATCAAATGAATCCAAAATTAAGGGTACTTCCAACTTGATAAAATTATTATCTCGTTTTTTTTTTATCAAAATTGTAGCCTATGCTAATCCGGAGATAAAGATAAATCTAGCTACACTTATTCAAATCCAGTTCGAATCCTGGCATGTAACAATGAGTTTTTCAAAACTTATGCAGGTACATATTTATCACTAGCTCGACGGTGAAGGATAACATCGTGAGGAAACCCGCAAGTGCCAGAATTAATTCTGAAGCATGTGTAAAAGACCCAGTCCGGCGATGGGCTCACCACCTATCACGTTTGGGGGTCCAAAGAATATCTGGTGAAAAGTGGGTATATCCAGAAATGGAATACCTCTGCCTACCTCGGGGATAAAAGGCGTGAGATTATTATTACTTATTTAAAATTAGTCAAATAGCTTAGACTACACGAGATCACCAAGAAATAGGTCCGATTTTTTCTAATATTTTATGACCAAAACAAGTTACTCCCATATTATTACGGACTTAATCAAACAAAATGTCACACATACTAACATTATTATATCCGAAATATAGGTTTCCTTTTGGGAATGATGAGAATACCCATTAACAAACACCCCTAAACCTGACAGGTACGATTACCGGGGTGATGTAACACAAGCCTCAAAATCAGTTCTGGGCCCACGAGGTTAATCATAAAAATATGACTGAAAAATAAAAAAAATTATGCCGTGGCCGGTCGGACTACACGATTAGACAAAGAAAACTGTCAAAAAGTTAGAATTACGATAAGGCAAGAACAGGGAATTTCGTCGAGCTTAATTAACTTTTCATAAAGCAATAATAAATTTTAGTTACCCAATTTCGAAAGTAAAAAGTTGTAGGGAAGCTTGTTTAGCAAAATTTATTTTCGATACCAAACTAAAAACCGGCTAATTGCAGCATGGGCTCCATACACATATTAATGTGTTACGTACTCGTATTAAAAAAGACCCTAAAATATATTTTTTGGATTGATTTCCAAACATCGTGAGGAAACCCGCTGGTATCAGAATCAATTCTGAGACATGTGTGTGTAAACAGACCCGGTCCGGCGATGGCCTTACCACCTATCACGTTTAGGGGTCGAATATTCTCGCGAAAAGTGGGTATATCCAGTAATGGAATACCTTTGCCTAAGCTCTCGGTTATAAAAGGCGTGAGATTATTTATTTTATTTTTTCATTAGTTTAATGTAAAATAAAGAAAGCAGGTCGGTTGCGGTGTTAGTTGAATTTAATTATGTATTTGAATTTATTTAATAATAACTGCATATTGCTAACAAATATTTATGCAAAATATCCACCATAAGCTTTGTCAAAATATAAAATTAATGTATTGGATACAACTAGTCAAAGAGGCCCCCCCGTACCGTGTTCCCCCGCTGGATGGCCAAAGAAATTGTCGTCAACAAAATTAAATAAATTAAGTACAAGTACATGTCGAGTGTCAAATTTATTTCTATAATTAGTCTGTACTTTTTCCTTCAGGGTTAGGTTCGTTGGGGTCAAACGGGGACCTTATACGAGATGTTTCAGCCACAGAACCCAAACGAGTATAATGTTCCTTCGTTAAAACTTGCTTATTTACACAATTCTCATTTAGGGTACATCAAACACACGAATTTAATTAGTGTAAAACCTTGGTACGTATTCTGGTGTTCGCTCTCTTAATTGCGATGCTCGTACTTAATTTACCTTTCCGTTATCTGCTTAGCAAACTTGTGTTTTAGAGAATTAGATTGCTTGTTTGTGGCGTGCTAGAGTAGATGTGCCTAATGCCTGTAGGTATAGTTTCCTTTCTCTCTCTCATCCCTCATTACTGAGGATCGCGATCATGTGTACAAAATACAGATGATTTTCTCTAAAGGAGGAATTTCGTGTTTTGCAATTTTTTTTTTTAGTCTATCATACTTTATTGTGACAGGGCTCAGTGTACGTGTCCTTTATAGTTAGTAGTGTTATATAATACATAAACATAATACACAACAGTTCGCCACAGAGTCAGACATATTAAGAAGCACTAAAAATGTTAAATATTAAAATAACAATGTGACTAAAATGGCGGCCATGTAGATTTGAAGCAGAAGTGACAAAAGAATCTCTACAACTACACAGATAGGTAAGTATTCTTTTTGAACAATCTATACAAAATAAAGCTTACATGGTTAGGTAATTATTTATGTAATGGACAAAGTTAACACTAAATACTCTCTAATGCTGGATATGTTAAAGAAACACAAAGAAATCGCATACAATTTGCGTTATTACTTGTGAAATTATTGTCAGTGAGAGTGCGTAAACTTCTCACAAACACAGATATACTAGTAATACACTTTCGTAAACATATCTTACTAGCTTGTAAATTATAAGTAATTCCTATTGCCAATTTTGTTTTTTTGTTGTCATTTATTTTGTATTTTATTTCCGTTGACTTATAGTATGTAATTATTATGAGATGTATGAGAAAATTGAGAAAATTGCTATAAACACCATTCCTAAAAACTTGGCGAGCTGAAAACTCTTCAAATACTTAACTTAGATTTTTCAATTAGGTACATACTTACTAATTATTGTCAAAGCTCATATACTATATCAATTTCTATTATATATATACTATATCAATACCTAAGAACTTCCTAAACATAACTTTGGTGCGGTAGAAAAACCGCGTTTTGTTTACGACCAAAGTTTAGATTTCTTTACAATTGGATACTCTTCTTTTAGTAGCATTTTACCGCCGGAGAAGATTTATTTTAGGATGCACTTTGGATAAACTTTATTCTTTAAAGCCCGAGTTTGTTACAAAATCACCTGAGGTTTTTGATGAATTTTGTGTCTGTTACTAGCAGCGCCCCGCGGTTTCACCCACGTAGTTCCCGTTCCCGTGGGAATACGAGGATAAAATATAGCCTATGTGTTATTCTGGTGTATCAGCTATATAATTGTAATAAAGTTTCATCAAAACCCTTTCAGCAGTTTTTGCATGAAAGAGGAACAAACATCCGTACATCTACACATCCATACATACAAACTTTCGCGTTTATAATATTAGTAGGATTAAATTATACACTCTAAAACAGTTTGGTACAGTAATAAAATTGCATCACGCTGAATAAGTAAAAAACTGTTTTTGAGATGAAAATAAAATTGGATATACTGGTGATTTTTTTACCGTCTAAAAAAAATATGACGTATAAGGTATCTAGAGCCAAAGTTATACACGAGATTAATTGGTAAATATAGTCATGTTTCATGCAATTTACAAAATCTAGAAAACTACGCACACTACCATGTAGCAGCAGGCGGTTATAGGTACATTTCGCATGAATGGAAGCTACGAGCCTGTTTCTTTTTAAAATACTATTTCAAATATATCAGTGTGTAATATTGACTACAATTGAGTAATGTATATAAGTTTCAGCAAGAAATAAAATGTTGTAAAAAATGTTTTTATAAGTAACAGTGCCA
This sequence comes from Ethmia dodecea, assembly GCA_963855545.1. Classification (NCBI taxonomy): domain Eukaryota; kingdom Metazoa; phylum Arthropoda; class Insecta; order Lepidoptera; family Depressariidae; genus Ethmia; species Ethmia dodecea. The sequence goes on from OY979448.1 coordinate 3,014,414, forward strand.
AATGAATCTATTACACTTACCTATCACACCACATTTTTTTCCAGACGGTTAAAAAAGTCACCCTGTATAATTTACTTTTCTGCCTACTTAGGGACTAATGAGGACCTCATTACAAGTAGAAGCTATATCACAATTACAAATGAATAAAACAGGCATCATAAAATACTTTAAGTAGGTATCTTTATTGAGACGTCGTATTTTATAATATTAAAAGTCCTTAGAAGCTGATTAAAAACATTTTTCAGTGACAAAATTCAGAAGTATAATTCGAGGAAAATACTACCAGACATTCTGTGAATGAATACAATTTGCGAGCATTTCAAAGCACGCGCACTCATCCCCAAACTCGGCAGTTGCCTGTTTTCACTTTGAGGTCATTAACAGTATTATGTTTGTGACAGACACACAGACGACATTCAAATCCTCTCGTTAGTTTGAACTAAATTACCCGTGTAGAGAAGCTTAAAGAGTGTATTCCCATTTTTCTCTTCTAATATTATAAACGCGAAAGTTTGTATGTATGGATGTATGGATGTTTGTTCGTCTTTCACGCAAAAACTACTGAACGGATTTTGATGAAAACTTACAGTTATATAGATTATACATCAAAATAACACATAGGCTATATTATTATGGGAACGAGAACTACTTGGGTGAACCGCAGCATTCTACTTTATTTTATTTTTGTACAAATTCTGGTGTACGAAAAACAGTTATATTATTTTATTTTATTTTTATTAATTTTATAATAATAATAATAATAAATAATAATATAATCTCACGCCTTTCATCCCCGAGGGGGTAGGCAGAGGTATTCCATTACTGGATATACCCACATTTCACGAGATACATTGGACCCCTAAACGTGATAGGTGGTGAGCCCATCGCCGGACCGGGTCTATTTACACATGCCTCAGAATTAATTCTGAGATCTGCGGGTTTCCTCACGATGTTTTTCCTTCACCTTAATTTTATAAAAACAGTTATTGTATTGTATTAATTATTTTCCTGGCGTGGGCATGTACCGATAACTTTTACAAAAACTTACGTACATTGTGAGAAAACCTGAAGGTTTCAGCATTCATTCTGAGGCATGACTGTGTAACAAATAAGGTCCGGCGATGGGCTCACCACTTATTACTTTTAGGGGTCAAAAGAATACACTGGTTAAACGTGGGAATTTCCAGAAATGTAATACTTCTGCGTACCCCTTCGGAGATAAAAGGCGTGAGATTATTTATTTTATTTATTCAATAGCTGTTACTAGGGTTGAATTTTGCAAAATCCTTTCTTAGTGGAACGCCTACACTGTATAAGGTATCTATGTGCAAAATTTCAAGTCTCTAAACCCAGTGGTTTAGGCTGTGCGTTGATACGAGTTTATCACCAATCAGTCAGTTTATCATTACATATATATAATACTAGCGGTTGTGTGGGGTTTCACTCCCGTAGTTCCCGTTTCTGTGGGAATACGGGAATAAAATATAGCCTATGTTACTCAGGGATATTCTAGCTTTCCATTGGTGAAATAATTTTTAAAACCGGTCCAGTAGTTGTTGAGTTTATTCTTAACAAACATACAAAAATACAAAACTTTCCTCTTTATAATTTAAGTATAAATATAGATTATTTTTAAAGGAAAATTGGGAGTCACCCTCTTGCATGCCCTCAAAAAAGATTGAATTTCACCGGTTGCATTCAAAAAGCGTCGACGGTGCGAACGGAGCGCTGCTCACTCCACTTTACATTCGAATGAGCTTTCCGTTTGATTTGAGAGGAAACAGATACTGTACAAATAGAGCATGCTCATGGTAAATAGGTGTTATAAAATATCAGTTCCATTTTTACATCATGTATTTATTGAAGGATACGATGAAAGAGTCTTAATAATATGAATATATTCTCATTCCCTTTCCTAGAACAAGTTGACACAGATATTCTATTTTCGAAGTACCTAGTTTTTATAGACGTATTTTTCCAGATCTCTAGCCACCATAATGCATCTAAGTATAATTTGAGATTTAAATAAACCAGGTATCATATGCTGCCTTTTTACAAAAAATGCTCGATAATTTTAATGATTTTCAGTGCTCTTTACACACGGGGTTCTTTGGTGTTTTAGTGTACCTAATAATGTCCAGCTAGTGATCAATATGTACCTACTTAAGTTTTGAAAGACCCATTAGAACATGCCTTAACCCAAAATCGGACGGGGTCTCATTTTCACTTCTAAGAGGCAATCACTGACTTTAAATAAATACAAAGATAACGGTAGTCTCGTAATGGTTAGGTGCCATATTATAACTCCGGGGATAGTCCAACATGAAGGAACGGAGGTGTAAACTGCCAAGGTGAAAAGAAAATATATTCTTCCTACTGGGAAAGATGACTGCTGTTATACAATTGATTTTGGACAGTTGTATTCTTACATAATATGTAAAAATACAACTGTCCAAAACCAATCGTATATAGCGTAGCGTAATACTAATAAATGGAATTATATTCCATTTAAAACTGTATGGCTGCTTTATACGAGTATTACGCTTTATGCTATCATTGCATAGCTAGAAAGCTGAAATTTGCTTTTAGAAAGAGGCACCGACTAACGTTTTTAAGCTATTGCATAGCTTCTATCGAGGTCCTTGAGCGCGGGGACCGAATCCAGAAATTCCGTAACGAAAAAAACCTCACGCTCCCCACTCCGACGGGCACGGAGGTCCGAGTCCGAGTCCGAGTCCGAGTCAGAGTCCGAGTCCGAGTTTTAACCCAACTTAATGTTATAAATGGGAAGTAATCCTGTCTGTTAAGCTGTTACGTTTTCACGACCAAACCACCTTTTCATCGAACAGAAACACAGTTACTAGGGGACGTGAAAACCTAAAGTTCACGCTAGTAATCTTTAGAATAAAGAAAACAATCTGTTAATTTATTATTCCGCTCCGTTTCTTACAAATTAGTATCAATATACTTCAAAGCTGAGAGCTTGAGGGGTTTCTTTGTTGTTTTTGCGTCCTTTGATTGCTTTAACGCATTAAATCGAATTATACGGGATCAGGATTGCATAAAGCTTTCCGAAGAGATTTTCCTGTTGAGGAGGCATATTGTGTTGATGTACCAAGCTGTACGAGAAGGAAATAAATGCAATTTACATTCTTTTGTGTGGAAAAAATCATATTGTTTCTGGGTAGTATTAGGACGTCAAACTAAGAAACAAAATGATGGTGTTTTTACGGAGATGGCATTATCTTCCATTGCGAAAATGGAAGATCTTCCGGAAGGCACGTTGATCGTGCCTAGGGACCACGGTACAATAGGTAACTTTGAACAGTTTTGTTTATAAATAATATTAGGAGAATTTAAAGCGCGGTTTTAGAACTCGGTGACGTGATGTGCACGCCATCTGTGGAGCTTGATAATAATAGTGTAATATTATTATAAATTATTTTTGTTTCATACAACAAATTTAAATTACACATCATTAGACAAAAAAACTCTACAGTAAAAACTATGGGTCGTATTTTAAAATTTTACCAGAGTGCGAACCTTCAATTGAGGACAGTCAGAAAGAGAGGCAACTTTATGAGTCACACAAAACTGACCCTTCTTGCCGCGGAGTTCCGTGATTGATTTACTTTCTGTAATATCACTCTTAGAGTCCGTTCCAAGAATTCATAACAACAATGCCATAAGAACTGGACGCGAGTAATGAAATAACTTAGCAGAGAATTGGCCCAGATAACTTACTAGCTGGTTTCTGCTTATGAGCTCGTCAACAACTTGATTAAACTTAAAAGCGAAAAGAGATGCCGGATGATTTCCAAACCTTGAAACCAAAGAGATTTGAATCACTACATAGTATAAAACAAAGTCGCTTTCTCTGTCCCTATATCCCTACGTCCCTATGTATGCTTAAATCTTTAAAACTGATTTTGATGCGGTTTTTTTTATAGATAGAGTGATTCAAGAGGAAGGTTTAAGTATAAGCATTGCACCCGTGCGAAGTCGGGGCGGGTCGCTAGTATAATATATTTAAATATTTTTGTTCGAAATAGATATTGTAAGTACAAAGGGACCATAGATAAGAATATGTACTAACGTATAGATAACCAAGTCTGGGTTTCGTATTATGACGCCATCTAGTTACCACACCCAGAACTATTAAGTCCATGTAGGTGCCAGGTCGATATATATACCTAGCTAGCTATCTATAGTGCACTTTATTTTATTTATTTTTTGTAATATCGCTAAGTTGCAGATACGCATTTTAAAAAGTTAAGAACACATTTTTGTATTACACTATTCATAACAAATATTGAAATTACAAAATATTGGCAGTCATTTACTATGCGTTCCTGATACTTAACGATTTATATAAACAGACTTAGCACTTAAATTTCGTTTTTTTATCATAAGCAAAATATATAAATATAATGATGTATTAGTTTTGATTATGATTTTTGTAACATCTAAACTGAGCATTGAAAACATCAAAGCCAACGAATTTAAAGAGCAAGATTGGTTAATAATTTAGACAATCATGAGAAGAAAAAATAAACAATTTTATTCACTTTATCTTTTTTAACGGTTTTATTTAGACAAGAGGAAACACAACAGGTTCTTTGAGGCATGGTAAAGAGTCTATATCTCACAAAATTGCACTTAAACTAGAGAACATGGAGTCCTATCTCAACACTGTCTTCTTATCGCAGTCAGGCAGTATTCCGTGAAGATTACGTCACTAAGACGGAGGAGTAGACACTCGATTCAACGTTTTTAGCGGAAAATCTCACGAAAAGAATGCACTGTTTAGTAAATAAAAAGCAAAATCCGTGTATGTGGAGCACAAAGTAGTATTTGAAGATTCGAATTTTGAAAAACAGTTGTATTGACAACCAGTTTTAATGTTGCCATATTGAAAATTTTAAATTGACCATTTCATTTAAAATGTATGATACTGAATTGAATGTATATCTGTCCTCCGCGCCGTCTCGAATTAAGGGGCATCACGGTGTAAATAAATAGAACGATAAAAATCAAACAAAAAAGACTTTCTAATAAGTCCATAATATATTTATAATTTTACGTCAGTTAAACTGCCTTTACTAGAATAAACAGTTAGATAAAGCATAGTGTAAAACATGTAAAGGCGTCAGAAATGTTTATTATAAGATGATTATTCCAATAAAAAGCGTTTGCACCGAATAAAATTTTACTCAATTATAGGTTTTGTGTAAAAATATTGCAACACTGAAAGACATTATTTTTTAAAGGGTGCGTTCTCTTTTAATTAATTCAGTAGTAATAACTTTTATTAATTTGTGTAATGTTTTAAAACAAAAGTGTTGTTTTTTCATTAATAGTTTAATCAATGTTATTAATTACTTCATAAAATATATATTTTGTATTTTTTTATATTACCTGAACGCATTTTAATGCTAAATTAGTACTGGGTTTAGCGGAAAGATGGCGTTATTTATAAATATTGAATATTCTATTAATGACAACCTAGCATGCAAAGGGACCGCATACATTGAAAAACTAGGACTATTCATGTAACAAAAAAGGCCTAAAAAGTACCAGCAGAGAATAATTTTGCATGAATTATATATAAGTCTAAAAGTTCTAAACACATTTTTTGGGCAATTTAGTTTAAATGTCACTTGCATTTTTCAAACAAAATGCCGAATGTCATTTGCATTTACTGCCTTTGAGGTCGGCGAGGCTTTTTTATACTCATAATTTAACGTAAAGCCTTTTTGTTTGAATTTAGCAGCGCGTGTTATAACTACATGCTGTGTATCGCGTAATTCATCTTTATATTATGGTTTTTGCTTTAGTGGAAAACTATTAAGCATCCATATTAAAATGTATAATTCCTTTTTATTTGTAACAGGTAAGATGGAACTTTTATTACCCTCATATATATTTTTATATACTATAATTATAAAATATATTTTACGTATTTATTTATTATTTTTATTTATGTATATTAATTTATATATTAATTACTACGACGAAAATTACAGGAGAGCGCACCACATGTCTTATCTTATCGTTAGTGAATATGGCTAATGATTCCGTTTGCGGACCAAAGCTAAACGTGTTCTATCAAAATGTAAGGGGCCTACGTACAAAATGCTTAACATTATTTAACAATATTTTATCATCCGACTATGATATTTTGTGCTTCACAGAGACTTGGCTTCAAAACGATATCTTTGATACAGAAGTATGCGACACTACGAAATACGATGTATTTAGATGTGATCGTAATCTCGAATCTACCTCAAAAGCAACCGGGGGGGGTGTTATGATTTGTTTGCGTCGTGGGCTTGGCGCTACGGCGAGGTGCGAGTGGAGTTGCTGCGATACCATAGAAACGATCTGCGTAAGTATTCATAAGAGTCGAGTGGGGTCAAACGGAGACCTTAATATTATTTTAATTTATTTGCCTCCTGATGATGATCATATTGCTAGTCGTATTGATAGTTTTAAAAATAGTTTTATAAGATTTCATGAACTTAATCCGTCTGATAACTATCTACTCATAGGTGATTTTAATCTCCGGTGTGTTTCTTGGGTGGACAGCAATTACTCTATTTTACACATAGGTAAAGCAGATACTCAGAATGCTGCAGCCTCGCTGATCGATGATTTATATTTCTTAGGATTATTACAATATAACTTAATTCCCAACTCTTGCCAAAATGTCCTAGATTTATGTTTCAGTAATTTAGAACTATCAGTTAGAGAAACTTCTCCTTTATCTAAATTAGATACATACCATCCCGCTTTATTAATTAACTTTTACGACTTACAGTTTGCACCTTTTAAGGAAATCCCTCATCCTCGTTATAATTTCCATAAAGCTAATTACGAACATATAAACGCATTCTTGAGTAACATAAATTGGAATGACATTCTCAGCGCGGGTTCTGTTAATGATGCTGTTGATGTGTTTTATAATAAAGTTTATGAATGTTTTGCTCTCTGTGTTCCCATATCTACAAGTAAACATTGTTATCCCATCTGGTACAGCGCAGCGCTTATTAAAATAATACACGAGAAAATGAAGTACCATAAAAAATGGAAGAGCCATGGAAATCCAAGGGATTACGACTCATTCTCGTTGCTACGAAGGCGTCAGCGTCGTGTTCAGAACCAATGTTTTGATCGTTTCGTCCAGAACACAGAGGAACTTATAAAACAATCACCAAAAATATTTTGGAAATATGTAAAATCAAAAAGGGGAGGATCAAATTACCCACAACATTTTTCTCTAGGTCATCAAAAATTTGAAGATCCGCTAAACATTTGCAACGCTTTTAGTAATTTCTTTGAAAGTGTTTTCTCTAAGTCGTCATCGACCCCGGATATTTCAAGGAACGCAGCAAATCCATATCACTGTATTGACGTACTGTCGCATGTTGAAGTTTCTGAAACCACCATTTTAGAAATGTTAAGATCTCTCGATAAATCCAAAGGCCCAGGCTGTGATGGTATTCCTCCGATTTTTCTGTCCTTGTGCGCAAGTAGTCTTACTGAACCAGTTACAATCCTATTTCGTCGCTCGCTTAGAGAATGTGAATGCCCTACTATATGGAAAAAAGCCAACATCATGCCAATACACAAGAAGGGCTCCAGAAGTAACATTGAAAATTATAGACCCATCTCTATACTTAACACCCTAGCCAAAGTACTAGAAAAAATAGTGTACAATAATATATATCCCCTAATTTCGCAGGGTGTATCCGAATCCCAACATGGTTTTTTAATAGGTCGTTCAACTGTATCAAACCTGGCTTGTTTTACGGATTTTGTAATTCGCAACATGGAAAATGGGGGTCAAGTTGACGTGGTCTACACGGATTTTGAAAAAGCTTTCGACCGTGTAGACCATGTCATACTCCTTGAAAAGCTTGACTCCTTGGGAATTCATGGTGATTTGTTACGATGGGTAGAATCTTACCTCCTCAATCGTTCCCAGGCTGTCATACTTGGTGGATACAAATCAGACTACGTCACTGTTCCGTCCGGAGTCCCGCAGGGATCCCATCTCGGCCCCCTCCTCTACAACGCCTATATATATGATATTTATAAATGTTTTAATAATGCTAAACATCTTTTGTATGCGGATGATAAAAAAATATATATGACTATTCGCTCTTTAGCTGACTGTGAGCTAATGCAAGGAGATCTCAATAATTTAATGAAATATTATAATCACAATAGAATAACACTTAGTGTAACAAAATCTCAATGTATTAGTTTCACACGCAAACATAATCCTATACTTTTTGACTATAAATTTGACGGCGTTGCAGTTGAGAGGGTCGAGGTGGTGCGCGACTTAGGTGTCATGCTAGACTCAAAGTTAAATATGTCTACCCACTATGATTACATAACTAATAGGGCGTATCGTAACCTCGGATTCGTTTTACGCACTTGCCAACCTTTTAAACAACAGTTGAGTCTTAAAATTGTATATTACGCGTACGTCAGATGCCTTTTAGAATACGCTAGTCCAGTATGGTCACCGTATTACATAATTCACATTAAGCGTATTGAACGCATACAAAAGAAATTTATATCACACTTAAATTATATTTTCAAAAACCATGCAGACTCCTATGTCCAAAATTGTCGAATTTATAATCTTTTAACGTTGGAAGAAAGACGTGATATCTTGGATATGGGATTACTTTATGACATTTTACGCGGTCATCTAACTTGCCCCGACCTCCTCGCTGGATTATCGCTGTGGACGCCTGCTCGGCGTACCAGACGAACTTCACTCTTTTGCGTACCGTTTCACAGTACTAACTACGGACGAAACGCAGTCCTAACTCGTTTGCCCCGCACATATAACAATAAGTTTGATGTTCTTGATCCATTTATAAGTTCAAAACATTCTTTTAAGAAAAATATTATCTCTCATATAATTGGTGTGCGAAATGATTGAGCGTATGGCATAGAAAATGAACTGTGAACACAATTCCCTCCTACCTATTCATTTTAATGCGGTTTTGGTTTTTGGTCCGGCATTATTATTGTTGTAAGCTCTTCACTCCTACTCCTAACCTTAGACTGTGCGCCCTCCTAATTTCAAAATTTAAATAATGTGACATATGTATTACATTTCGTTACTTTTATTTATTTATACTTTTTTTTATATATGTATATTATTACCTATATGTATATATTTATTTGTAGGTATATATTATACTTATATATTTCTATACGTATTACTTAAATTTCGACTAAACTCCATCTTACCATTTAGTTGCTAAGTTTATTTTTCTTGTAATTCGATGTACCTTATGCTCTCAACTTAACTATTGTATGATAGTGGATAACTGTTATTGGCTTTTGATGTTTGTATAAAAATAATATGCACATTAATATAATATTAACAGCTGTTGTTATCCCAAATAAATAAATAAATAAATAAATAAATAAATAAATGAAATTTAAAGATAAAATAACTATTTTATTTTATGTAACATTTAATTTACATTGCTGTTTTCAGGTGGAAGTTTATAATTAGCGTTTGACATAATACTAAGTTTAATATTTTGTAATACTTAGCTGTTAGCTTCCCGAATATAATAAAAATAAATAAAATTTGAATGTTTATTTCAGCGACATATATACTTTCGTAGACGTATAAGGACCTATTGGAATTTTGTTCCATGGCCATAATGATTACACAAGAGAACTGTTTGAAGAAATATTTAAGTGTTGTTGAGAAGTGTTAGCGCCGCGTCTTTAGCTAATACAGTTTCCATAGTTTCAGTTTCGAATTGAATTTCACATTTCAATCTATAGGTACATAATATGATAAAACCTTATACTCCCTTGAAGCTGTGAAAAAATATAACTTCTAAGTTAACTTACGGCTGTGTATGCCGCAAAAAAACGTACATTTAGGCAATCTGGGGAATAAAAAAATATTCGTTGATACAGAACTATGAAATTTCGCAAGTAAAGGCTGATTCACGTTACACCGGGTCCGGGCCCCGGGACGGGGCAAGTCCACCGTGCGCCGGCACATGGTGTTACGTGAATCATCCTCCTCGACTGTCAACGCCATGCCCCGTCCGGACCCTGGCCGGGCCACGGTCAAGCACTTCATAGAAAAAGTATACTATAGATGTTTGACCGTGCCCGTACCGGCCCGGTGTAACGTGAATCACCCTTAATAATTATCATCTTATACTAGTACAGGGGAAAATCTAAAAACTATAGGTACATTTGTAATTATACTAGTTGTAATTATCTCTCTCATTTGTAATTAAATCATAAAATATATAATCTGTATTTACAGTAGGTACATAATCAATAATCGAGGTATATAAATGAACCTAAAAATTTTGACGGAATTCTCGGAGGGCGAGTTCGACTCGCACTAGTCCGGATGTTTTCAAAAGTCTTTTTGTAACACCAAAGAGGTATTGCTGAGAAAATTGTATCATTACAGCGCCCACCGAAGGAGTAGTTTACAGTTTCCTCGTATTGCTGTAATATATCAACTAGATGCGTTCAAGAGATATCACTCTAGCGTTGTATGCGAGTTGAGGGCGTAAGCGATTCATTAATAACAAGCAGCGCCCCGCGGTTTTTCCCGTTCCCGTGAGAATACGGGGAAAAAATATAGCCTATGTGTTATTCTGATGTATCACTACATAGAATAAACAAAGTCGCTTTCTCTGTCCCTATATCCCTATGTATGCTTAAATCTTTAATTTCTCTTATTTTTTGCATTAATAGCAAATATCAAAATAATAAGTACAGCATAAAATTTGTGCATTATGTCACTACAATTTAATTTTCGGTACATTTACAATAATAAATTTACGTTTTACAGATGATAAAAAGACTAATCAAGTTCCTACTAAATTATAAAAGCGAAAGATTGTATGTATGGATGTATGTATGTTTGTTCCTCTTTCACGCAAGAACTACAGAACGGATTTTGATGAAACTTTACAGTTATATAGCTTACCCGCCCGCTTCGCACAGGTGCAATGTTAATACTAAAACCTTTCTCTTGAATCACTCCATTTATTAAAAAAAACCGTATCAAAATCCGTTTCGTACTTTTAAGATAATCTTTTTAGGGAACCGTTACTCGCGACGCGTGGCTGATGCACAAAAATTTTTTTTTTTTTTATAAAAAAAAACAATGATTTTCACAAATAGATTCCATATTTCAAATTCAACTAGATACCTCTAGGTATACCCTGTCCAATAAAAAAGTCGTCAAAATCAGACAACTCTGTAAAAAGTTAGGCGTAGTTAGTTATCCATAAAAAATAAATACACGCGAAGTCTTGAGAATCTAGTCTACCCCTTTTAGGGCTGATTTTTCAATCGTCAAATAAAAATTATCTAAAGAATAAACATCACCTGTCACTTTTCCTTTCTATTGTTCCAGACAGTGACAGCATCAATATATTCTGCAGATTAGATATTTATCTGACGATTGAAAAATCAGCCCTTAGCAGATGAACTATAACAAGTTTTTAACTTAAGCAAATATTCAAAATGCATAACTCATACAATACAATACAATACAATAACTCTTTATTGTACACCAAAAACAACACAATATGGATAACAACATTAACTAAAGTACAATGGGCGGACTTATCGCTTTTAGCGATCTCTTCCAGATAACCTTAGGATGGATGGAACTGAAAGAAAGTAGGGTAGACGGTGCACTATATATTATTGAACATACTATTACATAAATAAATAAAACTCATTATAAAACGAAAACGGTGGTAGGTGATTATGTGGCTCGAAAAATTTCTGATTGACCACAAATCACTAACCGAACATCAGTGGTGGGCTCGCGTGGGACAATAGCCCATCGTCAACCCGTAACAGCTCACTGGTTTGCAGTTCACTGGCAGCTTGACTGGTTCAATTGACAATGAATAGTTGAAAAAGCTGCATCGCATAACTTACACCATTACGGGCCTCGCGAAACTATTCAGCTATTTCAACTGCCAGCCGGCGGTCTCAGCTTGACACAGCAATGTATCTGCGAAATATCCACTTCAATCTTCCAACTGCGATATTCCCGATATCAATTGTTTCATTTGAATTGGCATACATACGAATGCCAGAGGCATGAAGCAATACAAAACTTTTCAAATGCAATAAGTATTGCAAAAGTAGGTACAAAGGAAACAAGTTTTGTTTATTTTTTGTGTTCCGTATTTATGGAATCACTCCAGCATTATCTCCGTCTGCTTATGACTGTCATTTTATGCAGAAACCATTGAACGTATAAAGTTGATTGTTTTTAGAATTATTTTTAAAAATATTTAGCAAAAAATCAATAATCTCTCTGGCCAACTGACCGGCTGACTGGCCAACCGATCATGGTGATCGGCAGTGAGCAGGCCTGGCAGGCAGTCGTCTCCTTCTGTGACGAAGTCATGTAGCAGAAGGAGGCGGCGGATCGGGAAGATGATGTCGACCCGCTCCCCATCCGCCGCAGGCGACCAGGGTGAGGTAGGCCTTCCTACGCCGCCTATTACCAACCGACCTGAGGGGACCTATGGGTGACGTGATCGGGGGATCCGTCACCCGCGTGGAGAGGTCCCGTGCTGGATGGTGTCCCTGGTATTCCCCTTAAGGCGGAGATAGGAGGGGTTTGCTCGACCCCTCAAGGAGGACTCGCAATGTGTTGCGGTCTGCCGTGACCCAGCTGCGGATGTATAACCGCGGTGCCATGGCTGGGTCCGAAGCGGCTAGGAGGAACACTATGCTGCCTGCCTGGGTAACCAAAAAATGGGTAGGAATTGACCCCGCAACCTCCGACTAGGAAGGTAAAATCACTACCAACTAAACCAACACGCCTGTCGATCATATCTGGTTTTATAGGTATTCTCTATGTTCTCGAAGATCATAATTCAGAACCCACCAAAAGTTAATAATAGCAGCTCAACATGTAAGCCACTAAATTGTAACAAAACAAGCGAGAACCAAACCAAGGAAATGTCAGAACATGAGTTTTATGTGGAAACCGCACATATTTCATAGAACATCGTTGCTAAACTTAAAACCATTACCACTGCAGCTCGCTGCGTTCTACCAACTTAACCGAATAGTTGTCTGCCAACCGTTTCACTCGAGTTTTGTATTAATATATTTTAGATTTAGCCCCTTGTGCACGAAATTGGGTTTGTTCCGAGTTGCGGTAGATTTATATTTATAGTATAGTAGTTTATTATTTCAAGTGGATTAATGTCGTTTTCTAGATAAATAATGAAATTATGTATTATTATTTTCAGTAGTGAATTATGTTCTCGACAACACCTGAAGGACGGTAATGTTTTTCGAGTTAGTTCCTCGGAGACCGAGCTTCACTCGTTCTAACACCATCTGCCGGTGAGGGGCCGTATTATAAAAAAAAAATTATAAAAAATATTCTTCTGTATATGAAATACAACTGTGCATTTTAACTTACAATGCAAAACTATATCTCTATACCTAATTTAATCAAAATTATTAGTTCAGAACCGTTTTCGAGATACCTGAAATATAAAATACATTCAAAAATAATTACCTACATACATACTCGTACATACAACAATTGCTCGTTTAAAGTAATAGAATATGGGAGTCTATTTCTTTAGTGTACCTACGTAGCTTAATCGGATTGACATAATTATAAATTAGGTGTTTAGAGTCTGAGATCCATCACTATGTTTTTTTGGAATAATCGTAGATTTATTTACTCGTATCTGAGTGCAGGCTCACAAAAATATACGCCGAAGTACATGTTTCTAAAAGCACTACCCTACCAGTGCTCGTATAAATACGCAGAGTTGCACGACGATATTCTGATTTTAAATTTTCCGTTAAAATTTGTCCCACTCCTGTCGTATATCCCGTGACAGACACGCCTCGCTCTCTGGATATTCAAATATTTACGTTGAACTCGAGCATAGGTGAAATATTGTTCTAGAAAATGGTGAACAACATCCACTAATTAATAATCCTGCATTTGCATAGTATTTCTGCTGTACCATCCGTAATGAAAAAGAAATTCCGACAAACTAATATTACTTGAGTTTTATTACTACCTACTATAGCATGTAACGTTCCACTTACAAAATATTTTTGAAGATCACATCACGATTGTTTGATCTTTTGAAAAACTTCTTGTTTGAAAAGGATCTTATCAAAAAAGGTTTTACTTTAAACATCGTTTTTAATAATTAACATATTTTCTGAACCACGAAAATTTATGCCTCTCGGGAATATTCCTACGACACTCATATTATCACGAAATATACTCACATACTTACTTAGACTTGAAAAACATAAGGTACTCTCCAAGTAGTGTGTAAGTAAAGCAATCCAAAAAAATCTTCCATCTTCTTATGCCTCGAAGTTTGCATCGACATAGGAGTGAAAGCCGAGATCTGTTTGTGGAAAGACTAGCAACCCTATCATCATCGTCGTTTTAGCCACAGAGCATCTACTGTTGAATATAAGTCTCCCCACTGTTTTGACGCTATTATAGAAACTTGAGCACATAAATTTTTAAAGAGGAATCTGACAAGGGTATTAATAAGAAAACTTCTCGTTACGACTTTACTAAAATGTTCCTGTTATTAGAAAATCTCACATTTTATAAAAACGATTAGTGTTTTTCCCAGGGAGACTAATTTTATTTAAAAATCAAAGAGTTTTAGTCATACCGTTGGTGTTCAATAATTTTAAACAAAAAAACCCCACTCCAAACAGGAAACTAAAAAAGGAAAAAGCACAGTTGCCACTGCGATTTTTGATCCCCTCAATGTCTCTGAGATGTCATCATCAGATCCTGGTTTCCTTATCATGGTACCACCGTTGGGATATCACTTTTCCAACTAAAAAAGAATCATCAAAATCGGTTTATAACGTTTTAACGTTTAAAGAAGTTATCCGCAAACACACATAAAAAATATAAATATTCATATTATACGGTCGAATTGACTCTTTTCTTCTTTTCAACCAACTTCAAAAAGGATGAGGTTCTCAATTCAACACGTATGTTTTTTTTTATGTTTGTAACCTCAGAACTTTCGACTGGGTGAACCAATTTTGATGATTCTTATTCTTTTAGTTTGAAAGCTGGTGCTTCCCGTGCTTTGAGTATTAAACCAACCGGAGACGCCACTGACAGGCGTTCCCCTCTGCCAAAAAAAAGTGTCGGTCAACGCGCACACCTGTTAAATACAACTAGTTTTATTGAGTTCACGGAGTGCTTGGATTCGTAAATGTATTTGTGTGCATCTAGTTTAAGCTAGCGTTTAATTGTTTTGTCGAAAAATGCGTTTGTTTTAACATTATTTGTGTTTGTTTCCTCATCCCCCCCGCAGAAATTGGCAGACTTTTTCGCAAAGGAACTAGTGCGCGTGACGTCTCCTGTTGGTTTAATACTCCAAGTTCCCGTGTGGTCCCATTTCAATTTGGTCCAGTTCTGACAATGGCGTCCATGAGAAAACCATTTTTGTTGAAGTCGTGATTTTATTCTTTAGAGTTCTATGTAATTTGAAGTCGGTTTAAATTTTTTAAGTAATCCCACCAGAGCAAATGCCTGTATGTAGCGAGATTCGAGAGCAGAGTCCTCACATTAGGTCGGAAGCCGCAATCTGCTGCCGGCATCAAGAATCTGTTAAGGAACCGATCATTCGACGCGATGGCGTTCAGGAAACGCCTCTTTCGAATACTTCGAGAATCGTAGACGTAACGTGTCGTAAATCGAAACGAGATTGGAATCGAGATGAGGAAACGATCTTGGAATCGATTTTAATTTTTTACGTGTGTAATTTTGATTGGTCGGACGAGTGGTTGAGTGTTTACGAGGGGTTTTATTAGTCCGGGTAAATAAAATAGGTTCGAAAAATAAAATTCTGTCCTTTGGGTCAGAGGACATACTTTCAGAGGACATAATAATATTTTGTGTTCTGATTTTTTTCGTGGATACGAATATAAATAATTTTTTTCCATATTAAGAATAAAACATAACTATTAGAGATAGGTAGATATAAAAGTAAGTTAAGTAATATCTATTATTTTCTAGTTTTTGCCTACGCCAGCAGAAAAAAATCATGATTTATATAGAATACTATTATTATTACGATTTCAAAGTGAACAAGACTGTTTCATTTTGTTTATTAATACACACTTAATAAAAGGAATAGACACAAACTATAAATCTAATTCTAGGCAGCTTAATCTGACTTCACTTCTTGTATGAACTTAGTTAAGTTTTGAGTAGGTATGTTTATTTTATACAACTTCAGCGTAATTCACAACATAAACTTATCAATGTTTAAAAAAACAATGACCAAATTATACATATGGAATCACAGATAAAAACGATTTGATGTTGTAGTAGTAGGATATTGTTTTTGTAATATGTTACTGTGGTATTTAATAAATAATCTTTGCTACATTTTTCATCAAAAATAAATAAATTACTGATCCTCCTACCGTATAATATACATTTATTCATAAACTGTTCTCTTGAAAGGTTTACTTTCCGAAAGAAAATTCTGATTTATTGCCGCCAAATATCCTTTGAGTGTAATATTGAAAAGATATCCTTGTTCCCGACACAATTTCCTTTATGTCCCGAAAGCACTTTTTAAAAAGATCTACCATTTAGATAAAATGCTAATTTATTCATTGGCAAGAAAGAAGGAAGGAATAGGCCTACTGGAGATTGAATTTAATCTTATGTTCGTAATTTACTTTTGATGTTAAATTAAAAATCTATTTTTCTCAGCGAGGCTAGGGTTTGAATCCCGGAATGTACCAATGAGTTTTTCAAAACTTACGTAGGTAACTATTTATCACTAGCTCGACGGTGAAAGAAAACATCGTGAGGAAAACCGCAGGTCCCAGAATGAATTCTGAGACATATGTGTAACAGACCCACTTATCACTTTTGGGGGGACCAAAGAATATCTGGTGAAAAGTGGGTATATCCAGAAATGGAATACCTCTGCCTACCCCCTCGGGGATATAAGGCGTGAGATTATGTATGTATATATGTATTTTCTCAAAAATCCTATCAAAGTTTTTCACAGATCCAGATTTCAGAGTTTTGTATGTTATAGGCTCTTAGACATTAATTTCTTTTTGACCTATTTTAATTTTTTATGTTTGTTACCTCATAACTTTCGACGGGGTGAACCGATTTTGATGATTCCTATTTTTATTTCGAAAGCACGTGCTTCCCGTGTGGTCCCATTTTAATTTGGTCCAGTTCTGAAAATGGCATCTATGACAAAACTATATAAGTCGGTATCTTACTCTTTAGAGTTATATGTGATCACCATTTCTTAACTTAGGTACCAACCACATATTTATTTATTTATTTATTTATTTGGGATAACAACAGCTGTTAATATTATATTAATGTGCATATTATTTTTATACAAACATCAAAAGCCAATAACAGTTATCCACTATCATACAATAGTTAAGTTGAGAGCATTAGGTACATCAAATTACAAGAAAAATAAACTTAGCAACTAAATGGTAAGATGGTAAGATGGTGATTTATCTGCGGTTAGCAAAAAAAGTTAGTATTTCATGTTGTAAGAACTAAAGATAGGTATTGTCATTGTCACTTACGATGTCACTAGGTCCAAGAAAACAGCTATAAAGCATGAGCGTATTTATTAATATTCATTACACCAAAGACCAATTTTCATTACGTACCACGTACCACGATACGTTCAAGAATCAATATCTCTTTGACGAGCGACTAAACTGTCAGCTGCGTATTGTGTTTTGTCTCTCGTTTATAAATATTTTTTTGTGCTAAATCGAGACATTAATCGTTGGAAACGAGTGTAAAGTGATTGCAATTAAGTGTTCTTTTGACTGTGATAAGTGACTGAATCTAATTTCATCTATTTAGATGATTTTATGGTGAAACATTTCCGGAATCGACGTGTCACACGGCAAGTGCATTATAAGCGCACAGGATTCGCACGGTTAAACGCATTGCGGACAGGTCATTTTCGCTTGCGATCGGCGTAAGCGCATTCCATCGCGACGATTAGACCGCGCAGACCGGACAAATATATATATTTATCCCCGTGTGCATCTGAGAGATATGGCAAGTAACAAGAAATGTATGAAATGTAAGCGTGACCTACCAAAGAGAGAATATATGAGTTGCTCACAATGTAAAAATAGCTATGATTTGATATGTGCGAATGTCTCTATACAAAGATTTAACAATACAATGACACTCGAACACAAATCTGTATGGAAATGTAAAGAGTGTTGCATTAAAAAGGGGAGAAAAATGCCTGATAGTAACAACTCGAATCAGAAGATACAAAAAGAATCAAAACAAGTTTTTCTAGAAGACGATATTAGTTTGATGGTAACAAATCTAGCAGCTAATGAAATAACGGAATCTGCATCTCAAAATCAACAATTGACTAAGGAAACCGACGGCGGAGAGTCATTAAACTTGACAAATTCTTATGAAGAAACAACTATAACCTTTGTTAATAATGAAAGGAGAAAAAAAGTTTACGCTAATGTCCCTATACGGAACTCTTTTGAATCACTACCAACAGACGAAGAGGATCCCTCAATCAGTCAATCGGAACTACAGATTAACAGAAGCTGTCCTGACATAAGCAGGAAATTAATAGATAAGGAAGACTTAGAACAATTGAAAAGTAAATTAGAATTAGTTGAAGAAAAACTAGCGATAGCCGAAAATGAAATTGAAAATCAACTAACAGAAAATACAGAGTTAAAGAAAACAATACTAAAACATGAACAGAAAATTGACTATTTAACTCGTATTTGTACAACTACTAGTAAAAAAGCTATCATAACAAACTCTAAAAAAGAATTCAGCATATTAAGTAAGAGTAGCTGTAAAACTAATTTTGAAAGCATGACATCAACACCGAAAATAAGCTCAATAGAACCCAATTTAAGGTCTACAATAAAAATCGATGTAATTATAAACAACATAAATGAAAAAGTTGAGAATTTACAAACCAAGATATATGAATCTCAACAGGATATAGCTTTGTTAATGAACTATATTGATAAATTAAGATCTGGAAACAGTTGCGAGCAATCAAATTCGTCAAAACACGATGGAAAAGCAGAAAATTATAAGAAAACATTTAAGTGGTCTTCTGATAAGCATAAGATATGTATTTTGAGTACAAACAAATATGTAAAAACATTACCTTTAGCTCAAAACGTATTTGAAAATTATGAGTTATGTCACTATTTAATGCCAGGTTGTAATATACAAAACTTACTAATGAAATTGGAAAAGAAGATTGAAAACTTTACTACTCAAGACTACTGCGTTATATTTATAGGAGAAGAAGACTTTAGAACTACAACAAATTACACATATATTATTGAAAAGATAAAAGAAGTTTTATTGAGAGTTGTTAACACCAATATTCTTCTATGCTTACCCACGTTCAAACATGGTCAGTTCAAAGATATGTTTAATGGGAGAATTGAAAGTTTTAATAAAATGCTGTATCAAGATGTGGAAAGAAACAAATACGCATACTTAATTGATTCTAACCTTCACCTGGAATATGATTACAGTATGTTCCAGAGACACACAGGCGCTATAAATAACTGGGGTATGAATACAATACTATATCACATTAATGAAATGATAGATGAGATCAAAAGTTGGAATAATGACTATGAGTCTGAACAAGAGATTCAACAACCAAATAACGATCAAATGTTTTTTCGATAATCACATCTACATACTACATCAAAATATTGCAGGCCTAATAAATAAATCTGATGAATTTACACTGTGTCTGGAAGAACTTAGGGAAAACAAAGTTAATATAGATGTACTTTGCATAACAGAACATTTTATAAAGACAGGTAATGAGTCTTTACTAAAAATAGAGAATTATAATCTTGCTGCGTGCTACAGCAGGGAGATGACCAGCAGAGGGGGTGCTTGTATATTAGTGAGAAAGGGACATCTATGGAGAGAAATTGATGAAGTTAAAAAAATGTCTATCTGTGGTGTTTTAGAACTTTGTGCTATTGAATTGTTGACTTTCAAGGTAATAATTATATGTATTTACAGAATCCCAAATAGAAATGACATACCAATATTTTTTGAAAAGTTAAATATATTGTTGGGAAACCTGTATAAAAATAAAAGGAATTGTAAAATTATTATTGCAGGTGATTTTAATATTGATATTTTAAAAAATGATGATGCATCTCTCGAATTTGAATGTATACTATTGAACTATAATTTAAAACTAGAATTAAGACAGCCGACAAGATTAAGAAGTAACACTTGTATTGATAACTTTGCTCATAACATTCTAAAGGGTCATACTTGTAAAATAATTGAATTTGCCCTATCAGATCACACTTCACAACTACTGAAACTTCATGTTGATAGAACCTCTCTTTTAAACTATTGGCGCATAAAGAGACGCGACTACAGTAAAGATAATGTAATAAAATTCCAAAATTGCATAGAGAATTTAAATTTTTCAGAAGTATATGAAAGCACTGAAGCTAATACGGCTTACGATAAATTTATTAGTCAATTCAAGATGTTTTATGATCTATGCTTTCCATGGAAAGTTATGATAATTAAAGCAAAAGCCAAAGTAAAATGGATTTCAAAAGGTATAATAGTCTCTAGCAAAAAAAAGAGAGCATTATTATGGCAATATAGGCTAAGTCCCTCTAACAGTAATAGATTGTCTTATATAAATTATGCTAGGTTACTCAAAAAACTTATTAAAAGTACAAAACGTTGTCAAAATATATATAAAATAAAAACTTCAGACAATAAGTCAAAAGCGACATGGGAAATCATAAATAGCTCCAAAAATAAGTCACCTCCCTCCTCTATAACAAAGATAAAAGTAAATAATCAAGATATTACTCACCCTAGTGATATGGCAGAGACTTTTAATAATTATTTTGTTGATAAAATTATACCAACTCAAAAAGACGATAGTAATGTCATCAAGCTTGTGGAACTAAACAGACACACTATGTTCATGCCACCAAGTATACCGCACGACATAAATAAAATAATTAGAACTTTAAAGAATACCAAAAGCGTAGGACATGATGAAATATCGACGAAAGTAATAAAAAAGATATCTGAAAATATAAGTCAACCACTAAGCCATATCCTTAATATGTGTATAGAAGAGGGTGTTTATCCTGAAAAATTAAAACTTGCCATTGTAAAACCAATCTTTAAGAAATCTAATAAGGAATTGATGGAAAACTATAGACCTATAGCACTACTCTCAGTCTTATCAAAAATCTTTGAAAAATATATTGGTAACAAAATATATGACTATTTAGAAAAATACAATATTTTAGCGATAGAGCAAAAAGGTTTCAGACGCAAAATGAATATAAATATGGCGATATTTGATTTCTTAAAAGGAGTAATTGGTCACGTAGATAAGCGAATTCCAGTGTGCTCAGTGTACTGTGATATGACTCAAGCATTCGACTATGTAGACCATCATATTCTAATAAGGAAATTGGAATCATATGGAATACGTGGAAATGTTTTACAGCTGCTTGAAAATTACATTAAAAATAGAAAACAAATAACGGAAATATCAAAAATAGATATACATCAGAAACTGGAGAAGGTGTATAAATCCGGAAAGAGGACTATTCATTTTGGAGTACCACAGGGTAGTGTATTAGGCCCCCTACTTTTCATAATATACATAAACGATTTGCCAAAAGCAACCACGCAACAAATATCCCTATTTGCTGATGACAGTACTATTACAATAGGATGCAAAAATAGATTAAGTTACAAAAATGACATAAATGAAGCCTTGGAATCAGTTTTTACATGGCTTCAGAACAATAACTTGATAATTAATATAAACAAAACCAAAATAACCCATTTTAGTCAGAGGTGTAAAGATTCGACCATCGAGATAAGTTATGACAATAAAATAATTGCACCAGTCAAGAGTACTACATACTTAGGTTTAGTTATTGATAGCAAATTGAATTGGAAGTTGCAAGTCCAGAATATGTGTAAGAAATTAAGTACTGCAGCCTTTGCACTTTATAAACTGGCTCCAGAGTTAAATATAGATGCTCTCCTAACAGCATATCATGGTACAGTGGCATCTCGTCTTAGATACGGAGTGATGTTTTGGGGTAACTCAACACATAGAGAGCTGGTATTAAGGGCGCAAAAAAGATGCGTGAGAGCTATGTTCAGACTAGCACAGACAGACAGTTGCAGGCCTTACTTTATTAAATATAAGATATTGACCTGTACCTCGATTTGCATTTTAGAATCGGCAACATTTGTCAAAAACAACCCACATTTATATCAAAGATTGACGATCATTAGAAAAAGAAACAGAAGAGACAATGATGAGGTCTACGTACCACAGGCAAAAACAGCGCTCATGTCAAAAAGCTTCCTATGTATGGCGCCAAAAATGTATAATAGAATTCCTAAAAATATAAGAGACCTCAACGCACATAATTTTAAAAAACATCTGACAGAATATTTGGTTTCTAAGTGTATTTATAGGATTGACGAATGTCTACAAAAATAGTTAAATATTTACTATAAAGTTAATAATGGACATAATTTTGAATGTATATAATCTTTAGCTAATTAATTAATGTTTTTAAAATGAATTCTGCCGATTTAATTGTTTAATTTTAATGTTAACTTGTATATAGTATTAAGAATTATTTTTTTCGATTCAATTAGACATGTAAATCATTAATTATTCAGATTTTAACAATTCATATTTGTATGCTTCACGGCTGGACATAGCAATGAACTCATTTATGTTTGTCACCTTTCGTATGTACCTATGTTCTACAAATAAATAAATTATTATTATTATTAATACCTTACATGTTTTGTTTGCGGATCACAATAGACCATGGTTACGTTCAAAGCCCTTTTGTTAACGGAAGTTTCTGATATACAAACCGGTTTGTTTGCAAGTTACCTCGTATCCCCAGGCAATAACTCCAGATAATAACTTGATAAGTAGAAAATAAATTATTCGAAGTCAAGAGCTTGAATTCTTTAAAATGGTAATGCATCCAGTAGCGCAAGCTGGAGCTGTGCGAACGGGCTGCAGATTGAATCTCAGTAAATTTAAAATTCAAAATTCAATGACTATCTTGCGGTGACAAAATACGTAGAACATTGCTCTAGGTGACTACTTCGGTACGGACGTCAGGTGGGATTGTCGTTCCTAAATTAAATAAATAGAAATAAGAGACTAAGGACTGCGGTGGAACTGGATTCTGCTAAAGAATGTATCATATCATATTTATCTACTAGAGGTTCTGCGCGGTTTCACCCGCGTGGTTCTCATTCCCGTGGGAATACGGGAATAAAATATAGCCTATGATACTCAATAATCTACAATATCTCTGAATAACCAATTTCCATCAGTGAAAGAATTTTCGAAATCGGTGCAGTAGTTTTGGAGCATTTGTTACAAACAGTACAAAAAAACACCTTTCTTCTTTATAATACGAGTAATTATTAGTGTAAATAAATAAACTATTGGACCAAGTCAAAACAAGACATTGGGACTTACCCATCTTTAGCGGTGGACTCATCTGAAGAGGATGCAACCGCGCGTAAAAACACTTTTAAATAAATAAAAAAAAGACGTGTGGCACTCGGGGACTGCCGTGGTAAAGCTATTGCATAGCATTTTTTATCAACAAGACTGCCGAAAACAAACGACGTTAGACAATGCACGGCCTTCAAGCCACACCTCCGTGCCCGTCGGAGTGGGTTCGGTCGGTCGGTCGGTCGGTCGGTCGGTCGGTCGGTCGGTCGGTCCGTCCGTCCGTCCGTCCGTCCGTCCGTCCGTCGGTCGGTCGGTCGGTTGGTCGGTCGGTCGGTCGGTCGGTCGGACGGTCGGTCGGTCGGTCGGTCGGTCGGAGGGTCAGTCGGTCGGTCGGTCCGTCCGACCGTCCGTCCGTCCGTCGGTCGGTCAATCGGTCGGTCGGTCGGTCGGTTGGTCGGTCGGTCGGTCGGTCAGTCCGTCCGTTTGTCCTTCCGTCGGTCCGTCCGTCCGTCGGTCGGTCGGTCGGTCGGTCGGTCGGTCGGTCCGTCCGTCCGTCGGACCGTCCGTCCGTCCGTCCGTCCGTCGGTCCGTCGGTCCGTCGGTCCGTCGGTCGGTCGGTCGGTCGGTAGGTCGGTCGGTCGGTCGGTCGGTCGGTCGGTCGGTCGGTCGGTCGGTCGGTCGGTCGGTCCGTCCGTCCGTCCGTCCGTCCATCCATCCATCCATTCATCTACTATTATAACTTGGGTTTGGATTATGCCCAATAAACAAGCCACGCCTCCGTGCCCGTCGGAGTGGGGAGCGTGAGGTTTTTTCGTCACGGAATTTCTGGATTCGGTCCCCGCGCTCAAGGCCCGCGATAGAAGCTATGCAATAGCTTAATAAATAAATAAATTGTGGGACACAATTTACACACGGTTATTCAGTCCCAAACTAGGCAGAGCCTGTACTATGGGTACTAAACAACTGATAAACATACTTAAATAAATATTAAACACCCAGACACGAAGCCAACAGACATGTTCATGCACACAAATGTTAGCCCCGAGCGGGGATCGAACCCGCGACCTCCGACTCAGAAGGCAGGATCACTACCAACTGAGCCAACAGGCCCGTTTTTATGGAACCTATTTTATAATTTCCGTGGACTTTTATTTTTAATCAAAGTAAACACGATCCTGGTGGAATTAACTCGGCACGCTTTCATGTTCAACTTTTTTGCCAGAGCTCAAACACGTGCGGTGGAAAAGTAAACATGGATACTTTTAGGGTACATGTAGCAAAACACACAAATATTTTACTTTGGAAATGGACACGGGGTAGCCTACTGTACCTCTTTCTAAAAAACCAGGATTCGTCATCGGACTGCTACAGAGTGTTGCTGAGCTTATGAATCTTTCGTCATAAAGTGACGTTATCTTGAGTGATAGTCATTAGATTTTATGGAAAGAGTTCCTGAAATTTTCACTCGGATATAAGGAGCGTCTTTTAAATTTTTCCTGAAGCTAACAAAATGAGACTCAATTGATTTTTAATTGTTTTGTTGCGCATTGAAGCCGCACGGTGCTTGACTGAAGAAGTAATAAAATATTACCTCATTTGAACTACGATGTCAAAAGAAGTCAAAAGACTAATAAATAATTTAAATTAAAGCGCGCGGGGCGGTACGCGTTCCATTTAAAATTAAAAAAAGAGTAATAATTTCGTAAGCTGTTCCGAAATTCAAAATCTTGTTTTTCATCGACACTAATAAGCACAGAACACTATTATTCGGCTAAAAGTACATATTATTATAAGAGGAAGGATTTGTATATTATTTTTGTAATGTTATTTAGGTTAGGTACTCTGTGATGTACTTAGTATTTTACTTAGTTTCTCTTTCTTCCAACTTCTTTGGTTGTATTGTTGACAATTTTGTTTTTTTTGTAGGTATTATTGCGTTTTTGCATGTTTGAATTTTTGTAAAATTGTGATTTTTTTTGTCTACTTTCCTTGAATTCGAAATGAAAAGTAGTCGAGTGTTTAACGCGGGTGGAAGTTATCAATTCCTACTCGGGCAATATCTAAATACCTCGTATGGGAATTGATTCCTTCCGACCCTTGTATAACAATCTACTATTTTGAACAGACGCTACTCAATGCCATGAGTTTCTCCAATAGGCATGACAACGAATTTATCAAATGTCAGTATAGACACTACATAGAACGCTCCAATAGACGGCCGAGTTCGAAACCGCGCTAGCGAAGTTTTTTATTGAGTTTGTATAAGTACAACTGTCCAACATCAACCGTTGGACCGCGGTCCCCAGGCAGTGGTGGAAGATCTTCCCCTTTCACGATCGAGAAGCATTCCAGCTCCGCTCCTCCATATCAGCATTGCATCAATAACTCCTCTTGTAATACAAGAGTGTAAATTTACTATCAGATGGCTCGTATGCACGGCTTGAAAAAAAATCATCATTATTTATTACTTACTAATGACAGTGCAAGAAAACGACTTTGAAATACGAACGACGTTTAAAATTCAAAAGAACGAAGGGTGGTTCGCAATTTCGACATAATTAAGACCCACATCTTTAGGAAGCAACGGGCTTTTTTAATTAAGTCTATAAATACCAAAGGAAATACTGAAATATAATTTTAATTTTGCTGGCCCATATATTTACGAAGCATACGTTCGCGTATAGCAACAAAAGGTGCAGGTGCACTAAGGTGTAAATAACTAACTTTACGAGGACAGAATAATGGACTAAATAGGATAAAATATTTTACAACAAAGGCCAGCTCTGGTTCGTTTTTGGCAGAATATGGACCACACAGAGTTCTTTTATAAAGCGAATGAATGTCAGCACATAAAATTCTAGTGAATAATTACCAAGAATTTCTTTGTAGTAAAATTACAAGGCATTAGGAATTATTTAAAATTAGAAAATATTGCTTTTTACTAGGATATAACTTTGAAATAGTAGTAATACCTTTTTCACTTCTCATGCTCTAAAAGTACGCCAATATAGCCCTACGAAGCGGGACTAAAGTGACCACTTTAGTCCCTAGGGAGTATAAAGTAATTTTTTTTTAATTTCCTTAATGAGAAAAAGACAACCTCAAACAGCCAGTAAATATCCACCATGTGGACCATCTTCATTGCGAAAATGTGAAGAGTTTTAGTTCCATGGTTTTCTGCGAAGAAGGTGGCGCCATGTGTTTTAAATTGTTTACCTGCAAAGAGATTTAAATCTCTTTGTTAATCTGTGACAGGTTTAAAAGAAAAAACTGACCGCGAAAATTTCTGAATTTTTGTCGAGTGTAAATTTGTTGGGTTATAAATTTGTACTAAATTGTCAATTTTTCTCGCACTCAAAGTGAAAAGTACAGTTTCCACCTCGAGACTAAACGCCAACTTAATATACCCTCGGTCAAACCACCTCTGGTATATAATGGCTTCGTTTAGTCCCTCGATATAAAATATACTATTAAAGATCGTTACGATGAGCAATTTTTGTTGGAGTTATTTTATTCTTGACTAGCAGCGCCCCACGGTTTCACCCGCATAGTCCCCGTTCCCACAGGAATATCGAAATAAAAGGTATCCTATGTCATTTTCCTGGTTCTAAGCTACCTCCCTACCAATTTCCAGCCAAATCGGTTCAGCCGTTCTTGAGTTATAAATAGTGTAACAAACACGACTTTCTTTTATATTTATAGATAAAACAACAGCAAGAAAACGGGAACTTCGAACAAAGTTTTCAGTTGGCTTAATTTAACAAATGCTAAAAGCCATTTTATCATTATTAGGCTAACTAAGTATGTATGTTTTAGTTAAGAAACTGAGGAGGTATCTTTCTTTTTTGGCCATGTTTTTTATCCGACAGTCGGCTCTCTCATAATTATTTGGTTCCACTGAAGATTAATTCTGTATACCTTTAATTGTATTGAGACAAACTCAAATTCCAAGTTAAGACATTGTTTCAAAGTCTTACAAGCATTGGTAAATGTTGCCGAAACTTTTTATCAGAACACAGTTTTTTTTTTAATACATATTTTAGTTTAGAAGGCTTCGATTAATGTAAACTAAGATGAAATATTCTCTCTCCTTCTCTCACACACTCTTTCTTCTGAAAATATACACGTCGTATACGTCAAGTAACTGAATAAAAAGAACAGAAGAAAAAGAAAAATGGAAAACGCCAGACACAAAATAATTATCTATTGTCCTTTATCGCAGTTATTTCGACAGTGACCGGTATATGACCTAAAAATTAAATCACCATCTAATTGCTTGATAAATATACTTTTAAATGTAAATTTTATCCTTAAAATATATCTCGATGTTCGAGCAGAAAGACGCATGAAGTTTCGGAGACCCAAGAGTTTTATAATACCTCCATCGAATTGCAACTACTGGCGAGAAAAACGGTTACACCAAACCACTAACGCGTCCAACGTGAAGTCAAAAAGAGGAACTGGAAATTAGCAAAAATGTCCGCATTTGACAAATTGTCGTCCTTTGTCGGCTTTTGTTTCCGATGACATTTAATATTTGTCGAGTCATCCTCTCTCTTGTCCGTGTTCTCCACAAACGGGTATTATTAGCATTAGGGATATACAGTTGTTACGAGTAATTTGATGTTGAACTTGGAATTTTTAATACTTTTTATCGAATTTTTGGACGTTTTGAATCAAACGATAGCACTTTTTATGTTACAATGACTAGGAAGACTTTTATAATTCTAATGTTGCCTTTTCCAGGACGTTTAAAAACTTTGTTTATGGATGCTTGTAAAGACATTAAGTTGTTATCACATTGCATCACACTTCACGATGGAGTATATTATAAAACTCGGTGCAACGCTATTGTGAATCGCATAAGTATAAAAGTAGTTTTTCATCTCTCCGGGCGGAAAGCGGCAGCTTTCGGAACGCTGCGCTACTTTCAGCCTTCGTTGAGGAAAAAAAAGTATACACACCTCGGAAAGTAAATAAGAAAGCCTCACAGATCACATGTTTGTAGACCTTGGCTTCGCCTCAGTCGACAATTACACGTGCTCTGAGACTTTTCTTATTTTACTTTCCTTGGCATGTAATATACTATTCCTATTCTAGGATTCTTATTCACGATTGAAGCTTTATAAATTTTGTTACTGTACACTTCTTTATACAATAGAAATAAGGTAATAAGAAGTTTTCTTATACGTCCGTATGTCCGTGGCTGGTTTAGGCGGCGGTCTCTTTTCATTTACTGTATCTCTCATTGTAACAGCGGCGATTATAACGAAATATTATCCCTTATTATGCTAATTAAGGGGTTTTAGTTCATCAAAGAGGGCTAGGAGCATTGAGCTCCCTTTGAAACAATGGCGGCCCAATTAACTGTGTTTATAGAAACGACCTTTATGGAGGCACGAAGCTTGATAAATGAGTAAAATTTTGGTTGGAACCAAACAATGTTTAGTTTTCATAAAATGTTTTTGCTTGAAAAGTCGGTTTTGATTTCCAAATTAATTTATTGTTATCTAGTTGGTTTTTGTTTATTGAATTAATATTCTAAAAATAAACTGTCTATTTTATTTCAAGTTTATAGATAAGTCACCCCGGTCTATCACGTTTAGTGGTCCATTTCTGAAAATACTCTCTGCCTTGTTATAAGAAAGGTGTCAGATTATTAATTTGTTTTAATATTTATTAGTGTAGTTTTGGAGGTTTACGTTTATGTCAGTGACCATCTATGTTTGTAGCTGTTATGATTTTTTTGCATCTATGCTATTATACACTTAGTACAAAGTGGTAAAAAATAAATAAATTATATAACACAGTGGTGAAAAGTGGGTATTTGCATACTCTGTTTAGGTACCTGGTCAAGCAACAATTTGCAGACATAAAAGGAATAACTGTTGTCTGTAGGACCCTCCTATAATAGTACAGAAAACTCCTTTGCTTTAGTCCCGCACGATGCGCTTGGCCGGACTTTACTTATACTAAGCCTTTATCCAAAATTCTCAACATCAACCCGTAACAGCCCGCTGAGCTAAGGGTCTTTCCTCACTCATGAGGAAGTATGGGCTATGATCTCCGGAGCGAGCCCACCGCGGATTGGGAGACGGAACGTGGCTTCCGAAACACCAATTCGATGAATGACCCTTGTATACTAATGAACTAGGTATACTTAACCAGTGTGATCGGTACAGTCAACAAAGTTGTTAGTGTTACATGGCCAAAAATTAAGATTCACTTTTCTCTTAAAGCCTTAAACGTATTTATAGTATTTTTTTGGTAAATTATAGGGATCAAAGATACCTTTCGAAATAAACATTAACTAATAAGATTTATTTATGACTTCCCCAGAAAAATGAATTCTTAGTTACTGGCCATGTAACCCTAACAAATTTGTTGACTGTACAACACACGCAGGGCTGAGCGCGCTTCACTTGACTTATACTAGGCCATTGGACTCGATTCTGGCTGACCAGCTAAAATTCCTATTTTTAAGTTAGCCTATCCTTCTCCATAGAATACGAAAGAAAAAGGACAGAAACAAAATAGATTGAAGAGTTATTATCAAACATGTAAAAACCAACTAATTTGAACCTTATGAACGTGCTTATCTGTCACTTTTATCCATGACCTTGTTACATCGTCGCTATAATTGCTAAACACGTATGTATTTGAATAAGATGTGAATGCGTTAATAAGGCTCAATATTGTTGTTTTGACATTTGTGACATCATCACTACATAGTATAAAACAAAGTCGTTTTCTCTGTCCCTATATCCCTAGGTCCCTATGTATGCTTAAATCTTTAAAACTACGCAACGGATTTTGATGCGTTTTTTTTAATAGATAGAGTGATTCAAGAGGAAGGTTTAGTATTAGCATTGCACCCGTGCGAAGCCGGGGCGGGTCGCTAGTAATAAATAAATATGGCGCTTATTTCTGTCCCTTTCTTTTCCAAAGCGGTGGAAATGAATAGAGCTAACTCAAAATTACGAATTTTAGCTGGTCAGCCAGAATCGAATCCATTATCTAGAATCCTCACATCAGTTCAACTCAGCGATTCATCACGGTATGATTGCTCATCATCAGTAGTCGGCGGGCGTACCACGGGGCCCATGAATGGACGTACGTGACAAGCGTTCGAACGACTCCAATTTCATCGTTTCATAGCGTAAGGTGAAAGCGATCTACATTTTTGCTGTTTAATTGCATTCCTGTTGGAGTTTTTCCGTTTTTCCACATTGATATGTGGCTTAGTAATATACAGGGTGGAAAAAGACGTGGTCAGATAAAGTATTCTAAATATTGATGGCTTGTTGAACTGGGAGGAAGTTTTCAAAAATGACTATTACTGCATTTTAATGGTAAAAGAATTGTATGGTATTAATCAAAAGAGTAAATTTCCATATTTTTTTATTGAATAACAGAAGAGAGAGAAGAAAAAATATTAGTGAGTGAGTGATTTGTGATGTGTGCTAAATAACATCGGCAGCTTTGGTACCCACTGAAATAGACACCCACGGGGTATCACAGTATGCTTGTTTTATTGACTCATAATAAGTCGAAATTTTCCATATTTTTTAATTAATCTAGCAGTTGTGAATATTGAGTCAAATAAAACAAAAATATCATAGAAACACGAATCGATCGATTGGGAAATCTATTAATACCAAAGAGATTAAAATATAATATAAGGCATAGAGGGGACAAAGCGAGGATTATTTGAAGCCAAAAGTTATTCCAAGTGGAATAAGTCTAGTACAATTTCGACCGAATGACAGCTCGCGTTCATACTAACTGACATGACAAGGACATGACGCTTGAGCTTCAAAGTTTTGTATGAAAATATTCCCAATGCCCCCTCCATGCTATTATATTCTAATGTCTTTGATTAATACAAAAACTTGTTTGTTGTTGTGGTAAAATTGAACGTCATGTCATCACGTCAACCATGTCATTCACTAGGGATGGCCAAGTGAAAAATCAATTGATATTTATCGTATCGACATTTCTAAATACTATAGATAAAAATCGTGTGAAAAGTATCGATATATCGTCAGTTTTTACATTATTATTTATACATATTCTCAAATTCGTAAAAAAGGACGATGAAAATAGTTTTTTTTATAAATGCTTGAGTCTAAACAAGTATCTAGTACCTAACATGAAATGAAATACGAAACCAGAATTGCGTTAAAAATATATTAAAATTGATACGAATTCGATACTGTAAAATAAATGTTTATATATCGCCATTAAAAATATCGACGATATATATAATATTGTGATAATTATGTATTTGGAAAAATATAGGTATCGATATTTTTATTTTTCACTGCCACTATGTGGCATAGAGTAACTTATATGGCATGTGGTAGGCAGTGCTATTTTCTAACAAAGAGGTTGAAAGAAAATCATTTTCTTTACTAGAGAAACTTTTTCTTTACACGTCTTTGGTACCTAAAATCTCATAATAACCTACAAAATACACTAGGTAACGAATAACTTTTAAACCTTAACTTATAAAAATGTGGTATGATTACATATTATCTTAGTTTGTCCAAGAACTATCGATTTTACACGGTTTCGTCTTCCGTGGGCAGGTGTAAGTGGGGTACCCAAAACACATGGACTTTTGCCATTGTTCTTTATGCAGATGATTTGTAAAACTTATACTTACTTTTTTAAATTAAATTAAATTAAATGTCATTTTACAAAAATCTGCCACTTCAACATGGGGTGCTTTCCATGCAACCACGACCATTTTTCTACTATGTAGAATATTAAACTGTGGCACACAATTTACACATTTTCCTAGTCTTTTAGGCAGAGTTTGTCTATGGGTACTAAACGACTGATAAATATAATTGAATACATAACAATACTTGTTCATGAACACAAATGCTACCCGCGGTAATCAAACCCACGACCTCTTATTCAGGAGACACTACCAACCGAGCCAGATCCGTGACTTTAACCAAAAGTTGGCCTTGAGCGGAGTATCTAGCAAATAGGCATAATTTAATCACTAGTCCGTCAAGTAACGGAATGCAGACACAATATGATTTTGTATTTAGCTTAACAATGGTAGCTTTTCTGTAATGAACTAGTATTTATGAAAAATTAATAATAATAAGTAACCATCGAGTAAATACTATTTTTTCATTATTATTTATTTATAAAACAAAAGTTGTTTCTTAAATACTAATGCAGTTCAATGCAAAACTGTATAAGACAGTTTATCTGCAGGTATGAGTCTCTGAGAAGATATAGGTAATATTATTTTTTAAATTTAACATTTTAATTTATTATGTCAGTGTCTCCAAGAGATATATTTTTAGCAAAGTTTTAGATTAGCAAGATAACGCACAATAAGAAGTGTTCATCGTAAGTATTGTAACCCTAAATATTATATTAATTTTAGGGTGCACTAAGCCGAAGAACACGATATAACATTACAAACAACTAAATATTTACCGGTTTTCCCGGAAAATTTTCGCTCCAATAACATTGGGACGTCCGATTAATAAAAAGATCCTTTAAAAATCCCAACGAAATCAAAGGAACCCTTTGAAATTGAGGATTACAAAGGTCGAGCCCACCTAATTGAGTATCACTATTCTGAGTATGGTTTTCCGAATTTGCTGATTAGTTTATAAGCCCAGCTTTATTGTTGACGTAAACTGTGTTCCTTCAAATAAGGTTTTGTTAAGAAAAAATACTTCATGGTGCATCAACAATAAAGTTACTATTTGTTAAGCAACGTTTCCGAATGTTAATGGGTAATACCGATAGCAAAATATTAAAGACTAGGTAGCGGTTCCACGCGGTTTCACCAGCATAGTTCCCGTTCCCGTGGGAATACGGGAATGAAACATAACTTATATTACTTAGGGATATTCTAGCTTTCCATTAAATAAAGAATTTTTAATAGGTCCAGTAGTTTTTGAGTTTATTCGTAACAAAGATACAAACATACCAATCTTTACTCTTTTTAAAGTATAGGTAGACCTAAACTGTGTTACTAGTATAATAATAATCTATAATCTCACGCCTTTTTTTATCCCCGAGGGGGTAGGCAGAGGTATTCCATTACTGGAAATACCCACATTTCACGAGATATATTGGACCCCTAAACGTGATAGGTGGTGAGCCCATCGCCGGACCGGGTCTATTTACACATGTCTCAGAATTAATTCTGAGACCTGCGGGTTTCCTCACGATGTTTTCCTTCACCGTCGAGCTAGTGATAAATATGTACGTAAGTTTTTGAAAAACTCATTGGTACATGCCAGGATTCGAACCCGAGCCTCACTGATTTTAGGCAGGCTCTTTAACCGTCCGGGCTATCACCGCTCTTCCGGGCTATCACCGCTCTTCCGGGCTATCACCGCTCACTGTGTTACTAAGGTTTTGTTAAGAAAATTATTGTTTGTGGAGCAGTGTTTGCGAATTTTAGTGACTATAGAAAAATGCTATTGTTTGTTATCAAGTCCTTCATCTTAAACAACGGAACATTGCCTAAGTTTTACAACCTATGAAAACATTCAATTACCTGATGCAACATTTATAAATAAATGTTACCAAACACTGGTGACATTAGTTGCCTTTTTTGTAAATAGTGTTAAAAATTAGAATAGCATTCATATAAATAAGACGTTTATTCATCAACACTACGCAACTTTTTAACTAGACTAAACCTAAGTAAAAGTATGTTCATAATGTGGATGAAAACGCTGGACTCTCAGCGCAACTGCTTTTCAGATCTTGCCCTAATTTAAAAATCCTTTCGTACGTCCTACGAAAGTTTGTATGGATGGATGTATGGATGTTTGTTCCTTTTTCACAAAAACTACTGAACGGATTTTGCTGAAACCTTACAGTTATATAGCTTATTCATCAGAATAGCACATAGGCTATATTTTATCCCCGTATTCCCACAGAAACGAGACCTACGCGTGTGAAACCGCGGGGCGCTGATAGTATTACTTTATGTGTATAACTATTTATTTATTTATTTACAATGTATAGCACACAGACATAGCCAAAACACTATACAAGGCAACAGGAGAAAGAGAAAAAAACAACAATACGAAACACAAAATAATCACGTAAAAGTAAAACACAAAATTATAATTCTAAAAATTCACAAAAACACAACACTTCCTTGCATACACTCATCCATCCATCCGCAAACACATCAAACCGCGGCTTTTTTAACGCCAGGAGTGCATCGAGCAGGCCGAGGGCGCGCGGCAAGGGCGACTGGCGGCGCGCCACCGTGCGGGTCGCGGGCAACGCCAGCAGTCGGTGGGCGCGCGCACGCAGGTAGCGGTCAGGCACGAACAGCCTGCACGCTCGCGAGATCAGCTCGGGACAGTCTAACTCTCCTCGGAGTGCCCGGCAAATCATGGCACACGATTGATAGTTTCTCCTCGTCTGGAGAGAATTGAAACCGAGGGCACCCTGCAGGAACTTTGTCGGATACAGGAAAGGATAGTAGCCGTACTTCTTTTTGTAAAGAAATCGTAGAAAAGCTTTTTGGACTTTTTCCAGGAGCAATACATAAGCACCTTCATGTGGACCCCAGACGATCGAGGCGGTTTCAATTTTGGAGCGCACTAGTGCCATGTAAACCGTCTTAATCGCCCCATCATCGTGGAAGTCCCGAAGATTACGAATAATAAAGCCTAGTCTACGAAAGCTCTCTATATACCAGTGAGCTGATATTATGTCGATGATGATGAACTTGAATGGTGAATGTAATACACTATTTTATACAGGTATCATTTTGTGCTCTTAGTAATATTATCTAGTCTCAAACAATACTAAGTAATCACTACATAGTATAAAACAAAGTCGCTTTCTCTGTCCCTATATCCCTATGTCCCTATGTCCCTATGTATGCTTAAATCTTTAAAACTACGCAACGGATTTTGATGCGGTTTTTTTTAATAGATAGAGTGATTCAAGAGGAAGGTTTTAGTGTTAGCATTGCACCCGTGCGAAGCCGGGGCGGGTCGCTAGTAAATACAAAAACGCAAAAATAAAACGCTATCGCAAAAAGTAAATAGTTTGCCTTACTTAATAGTTTCGGATCGCTTTCCAATTGTACCGGAATACCAACCTAACGATGTACAGAAACCAATTGCCCATGTTGTTGCCTAAGTGGAGTAAGAGATAAAGTCAGTCCATTCCCTTTTAGGTCGAACCAGATTTTTACGATAACCTTAAACGTGAACGTTGCTAAGTAGGAAACGAATTTGTTTAATTTCAGTTATTATTAAATCCTACTAATATTATAAACGCGAAAGTTTGTATGTATGGATGTTTGTTCCTCTTTCACGCAAAACTACTGTACGGATTTTGATGAAACTTGAATGAAACTTTGAAACTTTACAGTTATATAGCTTATACATTAGAATAACATATATTATTCAACATTTTGTCCCCGTATTCTCACAGGAACCGTGAAACCGCGGGGCGCTGGTAGCTATTCTGTGCTGGTAGTAAAATATTTTATAATCATTAGTTATCTAAATATTTGTATCTATCTCAATAGACTTTCAAGCTAGAAATGCGGACATGAATTCATTATTTTATAATATGCTTCAATATGATCAAAAATTTGAAGAAATATGAATCAAAATTTTATGACAAACCAGTAATAATATTAAATAAAATCGATTTCGTTCCCGTGATATTTTTTGCGTTCCTACAATATTACATTTTCAGTACCTACAGAAAGTTGTGCGTTTTGGTGCGAAATTAATCAAATTGTTTAAGAAAACACCCACAAACTTAGATGAAAGGCTCTAAAATAAAATTATAATTTATAAAGTTGTTTAAAATCAATTTAGTTTCGTATATCGAATACCCTCGCCTTAAGTGATGTGACTCTTGAAGATACATAGAGTTAATTGTAAGATAAATAGAGTAGAGCATCTGAAGAAAATTCAGTTATACTTACTCAGAAAAGTGCATTCAAAAATTTCTGCCCAATACTTCAATATCCCAACAGTTCCCACAGCACAAAATAAGAGACAAAAGACCCTTCCCATTGTGTACACGTAGGTGACAACTAACGATCGTAGACGTTCGTAGTACGTGCTACGGGTCTACGCCGTGAACGCTACGAATTCCCGCACTTATTCGGAGACCTCGTTAGAGGGATAAATGGTACTACTTTCTTCGGTATGCATAGAATTTTAGTCGTGTAGACTAAAAATAAATCTCTTAAGTCTGAGACGGTTTGTAGGGCAAGGGGCATTGACCCCTTTAGTACTCGTATCTACTAGAAATAAGTACCTACCTATCCGTGTCATTTGGGGACCAGATAATAAAGATAATTAAGTGTACATGACTAACAAACAAGCGATACCCCAGAAACCTGACTCCGTTTTAGAGGCGTTAAAAATATTAAGAAGACAGACAATATTACACTTCGAAACCTTACCATCCTTAAGGAAATCAGGTAAAGATAAGGAGACCTTCAGGAGACCTTCGTAGCCCTGCGATGCCAGTGTGTTTATTAGGATCACACAGGTTGAGGTCAGTAATAAAATGGGTGACAGCTAAGTGGCATTATAACATATTGTAGTTCACGCATAACAGAAATCGTAGAGCCATTATATCAGATATGCTTGAAAAATTCGGATTCTTCAGAGTTAAGTGACCACTAACCTAACACTATCTCACAATCTGGGGTGGGCTTGCGTAGTAAATGATGGTCCATATCACCCCATGTGTTAGGAATTATTCGCTCAGCAGTGGGCCGTTACAAGTTGATAATGATGAAGCGGCAGGATTAATCACAATTCGTCACTTTCTACTACACCCACGTGTAAAATTCTAATGTATTTATAAACAACCATATGTATGGGTTTATATTAAAATAAAAAAGTAAATAAATAATAAATGATCCTTTATCCCAGAGGAGGCAGGCAGACGTATTAGATTTCTGGAAATATTCACGTTTTAGCCACTGGGCTATCACTGCTCTCTATTTGTATTTTAAACCAAAGGTCATGGATAGAAAGGTAAGTAAACAACATAAAATTTCACCCAAAAATATTATAGATTATTTAATCGCTGAAAATAAAACGTAAACACTAACAAAGTAGTTATGAGACCCGCATCGCCGCGAAGTCCCATATTTTTATCTGCGTAAGCATTTTAAGCAGGCTACCTAGAAAGCTATCTTCCGCCCACACGCGGGACAGTGGACGACTTGCTGATGTGGCATGATGGACCATTATAAATTTTAGTTCTAATATCTTTAGTCTGTAATGAACCGTCGTATGTTAAAGTCTAAATTGAATTAAATAAGTTTAACTTTAATTGATTTTGTTCTTTTTAAAAAGCTTATCCCGCGTTGCCCAAACTTGACTGGCGCAGCCGGTAGGATTTTCCGTGAATTTCTCAGGCTTCTCTCGTGAAATCCCAGAAACGTTATCGCGAAGCGGTGCTTGTGTGAAAACCAACTTTACGTGGACGCGGAAAAACACCATCAAAAAAAAATACGTCTCCTGTGGCAAGTGCGTGCGTTGGTGACATCGATAGTTTTTACGGCTCCTGGAGAATGGGATCGAGCATTTTGTGAGTAAACCTTTTCACTTCCTGACTCTCATATCCCAGTCCCAGTATTTATTATTTTATTTTTTCTCGAACTGAAATCGTCGAGTTTATTTTTTATTTTTTTGCTTTTATATAATTTTGTTGCACTTAAATAGGCAAAACTCTATATTTTCGTTATAAATTGTGTAGTAATAAGTAAAGGTTAAGTTAAGTAAAATGGCAGAAACATTAAGGCCAATTTCGAAAGAAATCCTGTGTATAATCCCTAAATTCGACGGTGATGAAAAATTTTTAAACTTATTTATAACAAAATCTGAATATGTTATCAGCGGGTCTGCAGTTGAAGGAAATTTAGATCAAAATCTATACTTGTTTCATGCAATTATTAGTAGACTCACCGGTAGAGCTGCATCTCTACTTAGTGACCACCCTGACATTTGCACATGGGAAGCATTAAAAAGCATATTTACCCAACATTTCGGCGACCCAAGGTCGGAAGAATGTATAGCGATCGAACTAGAAAATCTGAAAATTAAGCAAGGAGAATCATACATTCAGTTTTGTCATATAATTCAAAATGTGAAAAGTTCTTTATTTTCAAAAGTTAATAGACTTACCGATAATGGAATAAAAGCAGCAAAAATGATAATTTATAACAACACAGCTTTAAACGTATTTCTATATAATCTCCCCGAAGACATGCTTCGCATTGTGAGACTAAAAGGCTGCTCTACTCTTGAACATGCCTTAAGTGTCGTCACTGAAGAAGTGAACTTTCAGTTTCAATATAATGCCAAAAATAAATCAAAACAAACTCATGCACAAAATCCTTTTAAAGCACTACCGATGGCTCAGGGTTTTAAACCTGCGTTTAACGTAATGCCGCAGAATAATAATTTTAAATTTGGCGTTCCGCAAAATAACTTTAGATTTGGTATTCCACAGTACCAAGGATTTAGGCCAAACTTCATGCAACAAAATAGATTTACTCCTACACAAGGGTTTAGATTTGGGACTCCACAAAATATGCCTCAACGTAATTTTGGCCAGGGACAGTCAAACCAATTTCGTACACCATTCCAGCATGGTGGCTTTAAATTTGGCATACCTCAGCAGCAGCAGCAAGGCTTTAGATTCGGTGTCCAGAACCCACCTCAGTGGAACTCCAATCAGTATAATGTTGGTATTCAACATCCACAACAGGCACCTAGACAAATTAATACTGATGTCTCGATGCGTACAGCGCCTGTTAGGCAAAACATGATTGCGAACGATCTTTATTATATTGAAGAACCATCTCCTTGTCCAGAATATTTTTATGAAAATAATAGCGATTATGATCACGACTATATGAACGTAAATGAAATGAGTCTTAACTGTTTAGAGTATCCCTCTGCTGATTGCGATAATCTGGAAGTTAGTGATGAGAAAGAATCCACCAATAGTGAAATTGTAGAGCCTGAAAATTTTCAGACAACTGCCTCGAAAGGTTCTCGGAGATAATACATTTAAACTATTGTGACAGTATTTTAAAATTACCACATATAGAGATTCCTGAAATAAATGCCAAGTTTCTTATTGATACCGGAAGTAGCAGATCTTTCATAAGTCCTAGTAAAGTTAATGAGTTTTTCAATGAGTTTAAATATCACGAACCATTTACAGTGGTGAGCACACATGCTCAGAGCATGCATGATGAAATAATATACATACCATTATTAAAGACCTTCAAAAGCACACTTTGTCATAAATTTTATGTCTACAACGTCGATGGCAGATACGATGGATTGATAGGATCAGATCTCCTCAAAAGACTGGCAGCAAACATTGACATGAATAACCAAATTCTACGGACACACAACACGGAAATACCCATTATTTACAATCCTCCATATGAGATCCATTTAACACCACGATCCGAGACGCGAGTAAAGATCCCAACAAATTTAAAAAACGGAGATGCAATAATAGATTTTATACAATTTAGCGAAGGCGTTCGTATGCCAACCGCTCTTGTTAAATGCGAAAATTTCTTTGCAGATACAGTTATTCAAAATTTCTCAGGTGAAAAAGCCTCGATTACATTCAAGGAACCATTTGACGTTACGGTATTTAGTAATGAAGAGTGCAAAGTAAATTTTATGAAAGATGATTGCATGATTGATGAATTACTAAAAAAAAAATTAACAAAGCTAAGATTGGAGCATACGAATAGAGAGGAACATGATAGTATTGCAAAATTATGTCATGAATATCGTGATATATTTCACTGCGACAAAATACCACTGTCTTTCACAAACCATGTAAAACATAACATTAGGACTATTAATGAAGACCCAATTTATATTCGTCCCTATCGCCAACCGCCTTCTCAAAACGAGGAAATACAAAAACAAATAGAGAAACTTTTGGAAAATGACATCGTACAAAATTCCCACTCACCCTGGAGTGCACCAGTACATCTGGTACCAAAAAAAATTGACGCATCTGGGGAAAGGAAATTTAGAATGGTTATTGACTATCGCCGCCTAAATGAAATTACAGTCGACGATAAGTACCCGTTACCCAATATCACTGATCTTTTCGATAAGTTAGGTAAATCTAATTACTTCAGTACAATAGATCTTGCAAGCGGATATCACCAAATCGAAGTAAATAAAGATGATATACCCAAAACTGCATTTACGACACAATCAGGCCATTACGAGTTCAAACGGATGCCTTTCGGGTTAAAAACGGCACCGGCCACCTTTCAGAGGGCTATGGACAATGTTCTGCGGGGCCTCCAGGGTATACATTGCCTAGTACACCTTGATGACATAATTGTATATTCTTGTAGTCTCCAGGAACACGTTGACAAACTCCGCAAAATTTTCAATCGACTTAGGGAAACGAATCTGAAAGTAACGCTCGATAAGTGCGAATTTTTAAGGAAAGAGGTCCTATATTTAGGCCATACAATCACTAAAGACGGCCTTATGCCTAATAATGATAAAGTGCAAGCAGTTCTAGACGTCCCTTTACCCCGAACAGCCACTGAAATCAAGAGTTTCCTTGGTTTAGTGGGATACTATAGGAAATTTATAAAGGATTTCGCAAAATTGACTCAACCATTAACATCATGTTTAAAAAAGAAAAATAGAATCGATAACACAAAGCAAGAATTTATAGACGCATTCGAAAAGTGTAAAGAGTTGTTAACTAACGCACCTATACTGCAGTTTCCGGACTTTTCCAAACCATTCATCGTTACAACGGATGCCTCTAATTTTGCACTTGGTGCCGTTCTCTCTCAGGGACCTATCGGTAGTGATAAGCCGATAGCATACGCGAGTCGCACTTTGAACGAAGCTGAAACTCGATATAGTACGATTGAAAAAGAGCTTTTGGCAATAGTCTGGGCTACAAAACAGTTCCGACCATACCTGTATGGAAAAAATTCACAATATTCACGGATCATAGGCCACTGGCTTGGTTAAATTCGATTAAGGAACCTAACAGCAAATTGACGAGGTGGAAATTACGGTTGGCGGAATTTGACTATAATATAGTTTACAAAAATGGAAAACAAAATTGTAATGCCGATGCATTATCACGAATTCGGATTAACGCCTTAGGTGAAAACGATGATATCTCTATGAAGGTGAATTTAGACAAAAAGGAACAAAAACTTCAACGCCATTTAGATAACTTAACTAAGGAAATTACACAATTAAGCAAAAATCTAAATCCTGACATACCTACCTCGCGTGTACAGACGCCATCTATAGTATCTCTTTCATCTGATTCAGAAAAAGTGACTGTCTCATCAATAGTATGTGATGGTCGACAATCCCCATATTCAATTCCATCTCTGAATAATAGTACCGCAAGCGCATCTGTAAAGGGAAGTAGCGATATAGATACAGTACATTCAGCTCGCGACATAGACACGGACGGCATCCCGATTTTGCAGGAAGCCATAGACGCCAAACCTAATCAGATATTGGTATTCACCTGGAATAGAAAAGAATTGTCAGTTAAAGATTTATCAAGGGCTAAACAGAAAGTGCTAGAAGTACACTTACCTTTAGACGAACCGGATCTAGTCAAAAGATTTCTAAAATACATTAGGCCTAAAATAAAATATTTCATCTATTTTGAAGACGAACTGCAGCGTAAACAGTTTGCAGACGCTACCATATCACTTTTTCAGAAAGGAACAGTTAAAATTTATGAATGTACTAAAAGAGTTGTTTACATAGAGGACGAAAATGAACAGCGAGAAGTTGTAATTAAATATCACACGGGTAAAAATTGTCACAGAGGTATTAAAGAAACACTTGTACATCTTAGAAGAACCTTTTATTGGAATAACATGGATCAAATGGTGGCTAGTATTATAAATTCGTGTGATACCTGTAAAAAAAATAAGTATGACCGTAAACCTTTGAAACCTGAATTACAGTTATCACAAACACAGAC
Source organism: Ethmia dodecea (assembly GCA_963855545.1). NCBI lineage: Eukaryota > Metazoa > Arthropoda > Insecta > Lepidoptera > Depressariidae > Ethmia > Ethmia dodecea. The sequence goes on from OY979448.1 coordinate 3,057,061, forward strand.
CAAACCCTTTCAGGAATTATTCATTGACACTTTTTCAATAGAAGGGAAACATTACCTTACAATTGTCGACTCCTTCAGCAAACTCGGACAAGCATTCGAAATTAGGACCAAATCCACTCCCGAAGCAGTAAGAGCACTAATAAAATACTTTTCTTTGTACAGTACGCCTCAAAGGATAAGTTCGGATCCTGGAATGGAATTTAATAATACACTAATGAAGGAAATGTTATCATTTTATAAGATTCACCTTCACATTGGCACCCCTCATAACCCTAACTCAATGGGTATAGTCGAAAGGTTTCATTCAACCATTATTGAGATATACCGAATAGCGAAATATGACCATAAAATCACAGACGCAGCATCTGTCATGACATATGCGATAATGTCATATAATGACACTATACACACTACTACCGGTCTCACACCTTTTGAGGTAGTTTTCGGACATACGGAATCTAACAGCGCGTTTCACATAGACTTTAATAGACAATTTACCCAGCAACTGGTTAAAGAACACGTAAAAAGGACAAAACATTTGTATGAATACTTGACGGATAAGATTATTGCAACAAAAGAGAGTATAATTAAAAAACGAGGGGGGGAGACAAAATTTGATATAGACGTAGGAGATACTGTTTTTATTAAAGGAGTAAACACGAGACGAAGTAAAGATAAACCGCGATATCAGAAAGCTCAGGTGACCGGACCAATACTAAGAAACGTTGTACCAGTTACAACGTTTAACCGAAATACCAAAGTTCCTATTAAAGACATTAAACGTCCTCCACAGGTTATTTCTTCTGGCGGTCCAAGTAATCCGAAGCCAGGCCCTTCATTTGCAGCAGATTAGCAGAAATCCCGGACTGCTACTTGTAAAAGAAGGTCAAGCTGTCGTTAGTCATGATAATTGGACAGTTATTAAAATCCTAGATTTAAGATTAATTTACGAGGAATTAGAATTAAATATTGATAGATATGTTACGCTCAAAACTCAAATCCAAAGCTGTTTTGACATTAAAGGTTTTAATTCAGATTTTGATGGAGTAAAGTTACAAACTGATTATATAATGAACATAACTATAAATAAGTATAAACAACTAATTCCGTCGGTAAGGTCTAAGCGAGGCTTACTGAATCCGCTTGGTTCAGTGATTAAGGCAATCACAGGTAATCTTGACAATGATGACGCTGTAATGTATGAAAAGTTAATACAAAACGTAAAAACAAAACAAGATGCTATTACTCAGAAAATGACAGTCGTCACCGAAATATTGGGTACGCTCACAAAAATAACCAACTCTACCAAAAGCAATTTCATTCAGATTGAAGAAAAACTTCGAGATATTAATTTTAGTTTAAATAAATCAAAATTATTTCTTATCAGCAACAAAGTCATTCATATTTTTAATATTTTTATTCATAACTTTCAAATACTTTACATTAAACTGAATGAAATTGAAACAGCTATCACCTTTGCAAAAATGAAATTGCTACATCCGTCTATTGTAGACATGGATGAATTGATACTATTGTTAAAGCAAATTGAGAAAACTGATAGCTTAGTGTATCCAGTAAAGATGGAAAATATTGTAAAAATAGAGCAGTGTATAGAAATTAAAGCCTATATAAAACAAACTCAGATTAAATTCATTATGCATATTCCATTAATTAGAAACGAAGTTTATAATTATTACAAATTAATTCCCTTACCTGTATATAATGACATCAATGGTCTTACCACCCTTATACTTCCTAAATATCCCTATATCCTAGTGAAAGGGTTGAAGTCGAAGCCGCTCTCTCAGTCATGCCGTGAGGTCGATGAAGCTCGCTTTTTGTGCTTTGAGAATGACGTTTCACCGCCAATCGAAGACGATTGTATTATGGAACTTATGAAGTTTTCTACAAATATTTCGAGTTGCCATCCAGTTCCTGTAGTCATTGATGATGTCAAAGCTGAACTAATACAACCCAACCATTGGATAGTCTATGTAAAAACCGAAACATTACTCACCAAATACTGTGAAAATGATATAACACAAGAAACTATTCGCGGAACTTACCTGTTATATCTGCGTAAGCATTTTAAGCAGGCTACCTAGAAAGCTATCTTCCGCCCACACGCGGGACAGTGGACGACTTGCTGATGTGGCATGATGGACCATTATAAATTTTAGTTCTAATATCTTTAGTCTGTAATGAACCGTCGTATGTTAAACATATTACATATACCATTGATATTGGGCGTGTGTAGACACGTTGTAGTGTTTGATCCCTGTTTTATGGACATCAATTCGTTTACCGCTTCTTTATGTTGTGGAAATGAGTTTGATTCGGATACGCCTATGTATTCATAGGCGTACAAGGATTAATGTATTTTATGTTGACTAATGGATTGGACGTGCGTGTTTACTGCATTGCTTATCTGGTAGAGTTGAGATATCCTAGGATACGGGGATTTACTTTCTTTCTCACTTTTTGGGTTCTGAACCAAAGCCAGTGGGACCCTATTGCCAGGGCTCAACTGTCTCTCACAGGACTCATAGGGCTGCATCTATTGAACCGTAATAGATAATATAAATTATTAGGGGTCCCCATACTAGAAACGTGTTATTTATTGTATGGTGGTACGAAACTCTTCGTATGCGAGTCCGTCTTTAAAATTGAATTAAATAAGTTTAACTTTAATTGATTTTGTTCTTTTTAAAAAGCTTATCCCGTGTTGCCCAAACTTGACTAAGTAATAAATATTATAGATCCTGCTGATGTTGTAGATCATAAAGTCTTAGAAAGACTAATTTAAGTTGGTTTTTAGACACAATTAAGTCTAGACCAAGCTCTTTAAAAGTCTAGACTATTATCTTAAGTGTTTATATTAACATGAATATTGCTATAAATATTGCTATCAAATTTTCACTCAAATGTGATTATCCAATATGGGAATAAAATATAGCCTTTCTTACTCAAGGATATTATAGCTTTCCACCGGTGAAAAAAAAATAAAAATCGGTCCAGTAGTTTTTGAGTTTATTTGTTACAAACATACAAAAATACCTACAAATAATATTATTAGTGTAGAATATAAACAGTATTTTTTACCAATTAAAAACATACTTATTGATTTTTTGATCATCAAATTAATCATGCTCGGCTGTTTAATATACGTAATAAGCCATTTTTTTGCTTCAGTAAACCGCGAACGTAGAATTAAATTACCTACTTATTCGGTCCTTAAAGTACCAAAAGAAATAACAAAAGGCCTCCAATATTTTAGCAAGAGAAACCTCCATTTACGCAGCGTTTTCATTCTGATGCCGTTACCGAAACAATCTACAAAAGAAGGATTATTTGTCAAAAGAATAACCCGCGTAATTTGTATGATAATGGAGGGGTGTTGAATAAAAGATATACTTACAGAGAGGACGATCCAATTTGGAAGTTGGTGTACTGGTACTAAGAGGACTCGATTAAAAATGCCAGGGGTACACGTGAGGCGAGAATATTATTTTATCTGTCTATATCTATCCATACATATAATAAAACTTAAACGAGACTGTGTCTGTACACGAAATATTAACAAAATAAGAAATAAAACGTGAAAGGTGTCAAGGGACACCCGGATTGAATGAAGTTCCATCCGGGTATCACTGGCTTGCTTTCTATGAGAGAGAGACAGACAGAGAAACACGCGCACGCCACACGGCGTGTCAAAAAGTGTCGTTACAACAAAGAGATTAAAATATAATAGGACATAGAGGGGGCATTGGGAATATTTTCATACAAAACTTTGAAGCATGTGTGAAGCTCAAGCGTCATATCAGTTAGTATGAACGCGAGCTGTCATTCGGTCGAAATTGTACTAGACTTATTCCACTTGAAATAACTTTTGGCTTCAAATTTTCTTCGCTTTGTCCCCTCTATGCCCTATTATATTTTAATCTCTTTGCGTTACAACTTTCGGTCTTATTTTTTTCCGTCTAGCCCCCTTTTGCAACGCGCGATAAGGAACTTCGTTCCAAAAACCGGTAGTGTCGATAGTTACTGATTTAGATATGAAAACACCGATACGTTTACGGTTAAAAGCAACTTGGCTAGGCCTTCAGGTAAGTAAAGTATAAAAGAAAACCAAAATTTACATTATATTGTCAGGAGATCCACAATAAGAAGATTTCATTTTATGTACCTATACTCGCAATAAAAATGTTACCAATAAATTACAATTCTAGTTTTATAAGGTGGGTAATTAATTACTTCATAAAAAATTCGCAAAGGAATTCTTAGAATTTCAGACCTTTCAAAGCGCCGCCTAAAAAGACTCGCCACTTTTTAAAAGAATATTCTGTATATTTGTTCCAAAAAACCTTTTGAAAAGAAAGAAAAATACCGGACAATCTTTTTGTGAGGAAGGTGCTTATTCTAAATGAACCTGTTATTAGGGTAGGTCTAGGAAAAGAACTCCCTAATCTCGGCGAGTCGTCAAAACAAAGTAGGTCGTAAAGTACTGCTAACAAAAGCGCGAATTTCTGCTCTTTTATGTGTAACAGAGTTTAAAGAGGAACGTGTTGTATTTTTTTTGTTAAATAATTAATTTTTAGTTTTCATTTTAATTATGATTCCAAAAGCATAAGAACTTACTCGCTGGTACTTAGACCAGTATCCAAACGATCTTCAAGCTGGAAAATCAGCTGATTCAAGCGCAATTAGAAAGGGACAGCTATATGCGGCTCATATAGAGGCATCTCTTACTGACATCCTCAAGCGTAGTGTCGCAGTCTCAAACGCGGAGCTTGTGGTATGGAGTCTAAACAACTTACGTCTAACCATACAATATAATAAACAACCAGACACGAAACCAACATGTATGTATGTACACTAAGTTGAACCCGGTCAAGAATTGGAGACACGAGCCATATTAAACAAGAGCTCTTATCATTTTGCCTGTATAAAGCTTTTTTTTAAATGGATATTCGTGAAGTCTAAGTAATCAAATAAAAGCGAGCTTTGTAAATAGGAAACAGACTTTCAGAGTCTTTCAATATGTAAAAGCTACTTTAAAATACATTAAGTGAAAAGAAAAACACTCGAGCGTCTAAGACCCTATTGTTCAGACATGCCGCCTAAAAAGGTCATAATCACCACAATATCAAAGATTGCTCGACACATTATCATAATGAAATGGGAGCCTTTGAAAAAACTCTGTTGAAAACATTTCGTTTTACAAAGAGTGCACTCTGGACATTAGAGAGATGTTTTTGTTTATATAAACACGCAGTTGTTTTTTTTAATTCAGGTTTTGAAGTTCATCACAATCTGCGAAGTAATGAACAAACAGAAAAATCCAGCGCTTAAGTTAATCCCATACATATTTTAATTTATTTATTTATTTAACTTCATGTACCAAGGAAATGTACACATGGCGAACTTAATGCCTAAAGGCATTATCTACCAGTCAACCATCAGGCTAAGCCTAAATATTTTGGCGGAATGGGCTGTAAATAATAAAAATTATATTACTAATTAAGGAAACATAACCCTACAGTAAATCCTAATACTTTAAATAAATCATAATACCTATATTTGTCATTCTGTTAGACTAATCTTAATGTTTATTAAGCCACTTAACCCGGCGCCAATGACGCTGGGTCATATTGACCCGAGGTGATTTGAGACGGACATAACTTTTTGTTTTGGCAGCCTTTCTTTTTGAAAATTTATATAGCTGGAGTTAGAGCTTCCCTCCATTCGAACCTCTGGTGTATTCCATGCGACGGCGCCTGCGCAGCGAGATATACGTGCGTCAAGTCAAAACGGGTAAATATGACCCAGCGTCATTGCTAGCGTAGTATTTTCGTGACATGATTTCGTTTGTTTTTTTAGTGTTTTTTGCTTATGTATCTTGTATTTTTTAAGTTTTTTGAGAGAAATGGCACTGAGAGACCATCCAGAGAGAATTTAGCGGTGTTAGAGGAATCTAAGTCCGACGGAGAAGAGTCAAATGATGCTTCGGACGTTGTCGTTGAATTTACCATGACAATTGCGTAAAAGAATCGCTGATTTCGTTGGTGAACCGACTGAGGAACCTCCCCGGAAGGTTCCAGGAACTCGCAGAAGATGTCAAAATATATATCTGTCCAAAAGGGATCACAAAACATCTCATATTTTGTAAAGCATGCCCGATTTACATATGCCTAGATCATTTGATTCCGTACTGCCATAATTGCAGTAATTCAATGTCTGTGAATGAGGATGTTGAAAACTGATTTATTTTTATGTTACGAAGTCCGTGTGATCTCTCTTATAGTATATAAGACTACTATTGCTATGATTATTTAGAATACTTTACTAAAAATGAATAATTATTCAAGTTATGTTTTCAAAGTTGTTTTTGCATGTGGTATTTAGAAAACAAATAAATGTTTGATTTATAGAATATCTCGGTATTATCTATATTTTATCACATACACAAATAAACCATATTTAATTAATACTCAACAAAATTATGACAATGCCATTAACTTTGTGAAAATTTCAACAATAATACCGGGTCATGATGACCCGGTGTCATTGGTCGCGTAATTAATTTCACGTCATTTGCGCCGGGTTAACTAAGGCCTTGCGCTACACATATACTTTTTTAAGATCAGTAAATGATAGCACTTCAATATGTTATACTATGGAGGAGCGGAGGTGGAATGCTCCTCCATCGTGAAAAGGGAAGATTTTCGACCAGGTGATGTGATCGTGCCTGGGGGCCGCGGTCCAACGGTTGATGTTGGACAGTTGTATTTATACAAACTCATTAGAAAACTCCGATAGCGCGGTTTAGGACTTTGCCGTCTATCGGCGCGTTCTATGTAGTGTCGCTACTATAAGTTTTTTTGTATTTCTAACAGTTCCTTGTAAAATCTATCTCGACACCAAAATTCATCAAGATCTGTTTACCGTTTTAACAAACAAACTTACCATAGCATTTATAATATTAGTTAATAGATGTTCTGATTTCACTTGCGTAAGTCCCGTTCCCGTATGAAAATACCCCCCCGTAAAGAAAGCTTTGATGAAAGAATTTTAAAAATCAGTTCAGTAGCGAAGCCTGTTCAATATAAACAAACAAAGAGCTGTCAGTGCATTTGGTCGAGGCTTTAGGTGACCAGAGAGCTGGCAGCTATCTCTGTCAAAGGATCAGCCTAGCTATCCAGAGAGGGAATGCAGCCAGTCTTCTGGGCACTGTCCCACATGGTTCTTCTTTGGAGGACATTTTTTATCTGTAATTATTGTAAATGAATGTATATTTTCTTTGTAAATAAATATTTATATCACAAACCAAAGAAATAAAAAATCTAATCAATCATCTGTTTAGTATTAGTGTAGATTATTATTCTCTCAGCTTTTTGTTTACATAGCAATTATGCTATTAATTTACCGAATAACTTTGTTGCCAACCGTACAGTGCACACATCGTTACATGTTCGCAGTTGCATGCTTAATTGATTGCATTTCGGTGTTCAGTGTGTTCATTTTCCATATAGCGTCATCAAATGTTTCAATTAATGTAACGAGCATTCGGATTGCAATATTCTCTCGTGCTACAATTGGAATGGTAACGTTATAGTAGAAAAATAACAAAGGACTTATCATCATCTTAGGCAACTACCATGATTAATGTTTTTTTTTACAACTATTTTTTTTTATCTTACGTACATAATTATCACTTGCTCAACGGTGAAGGAAAACATCGTGAAGAAACCCGCAGGTCCCAGAATGAAATTGACATGTATGGGATTGACATTAGTGTTAGCGCTCGTTGGCAAGTGCTTATGTAAATCCCATACATGTCAATCTAAAAGAACATTCGATTAGATTATACAATGCCACTTGGCTAGGGGGGCCGGTCCGGCGATGGGCTCACCACCACGTTTAGGAGTCCAAAGAATATCTGATGAAAAGCAGGTAAATCCAGAAATGGAATACCTCTGCTCTCACGCCTTATTTATATCCCTCGGGAATATAAGGCGTGAGATTATTTTTTTTATTTTAGGTATTTATTTCGGTTTCCCTACGATTTATCAAACTGTTTCTTCTTCATCTTATATTAAGTACATAATTACGTCAACATTACTCAGATTCGTACTATAAACCCGTTATAAAAAGACGTTTTATTTCTATATCATTATTTAAAAGAACTAGTTATTGTCTCACTACTGTATCGTATCCGTGCTATATAACGAAGTACAGTTTCATTTTTATATAGCGTTATCACATCTAAATTTCAATAAAGAAATTTATTGGATTGTCCACGAAACAATATCAAAACAAGCTTACTTTATAAGGTCGCAATGATTCGAAGGAAGTAAGGCTAAAACAATACATAGATAGATTCAGTTATGGATATTGTTTATGGAATTATAGGAGAATAACGATGTTACTTTATTTCTAAGTCATCATTTCGTGCTGCAATCATAGAAAAAAAAGTGCTCAACGCCGCTAAAGAAGTTTTCACTTCAAAAATTTCGATTACCTACGTGGATTTTTATTTTGGACATCTGATTTTTATTACAGTTATTGAGTTTCATAACATTCCTGATGCCACGTATGTAGGTATGTACGTTAGTTAACACGAGCTTGTTTCCGCAACTCAACGTCTTCTGCGCCTATTTTGCGTGATTGTGGGAATATCTCTACTCATGCTATCCCAGCTCCTCCAGGAAGCCCAGCAGCGACTTCAGGTCTACTACGGTAGCCTTAGACACATAAGATACCTACGTGGCATATTTCAAGTTTCTATGTGTTATCGTTTCGGAGTAGCATCTACGTATTTTTTTTAACCAGTTTGTAAATTTTCCCGTGGGAATGAAATATTTTCGCGTACTAAAAAGTACCCTAGATCGAGGGTCGCTTCTGTAGCGCAGACGCGGGGTAGAGCTAATGGGGTCCTGAGGATCATATCGGAGATTAGATTCTCCTCTCGTCGCCAGGTTTGTCGAGTTACATGTAAAACGTGTAAAGCGGGGAACGTGGCCGTGGTGACGTCATTTTGTTTATTTTATTTTAAAACTAACATAGCTGTAAGTCTTGTTCTCACTAACATATTTTTGGACTGCATGGTCTGAAATAATTTTTTTTTATTTTATTTTATTTACTTAGTTACTCAGTTACATCCACACCAAATTTCATCAAAATGCGTCCAGCAGTTTTTGCGTGATGTTTGCACAATCAGACAGATAGACATAAACATGAAATTTTCAAAAATTGCCGTTTGATATCTATATCAATAACTACCTATACTATTGCAAAACATTTCAAAATAGTCGCATTACAGTAAAATTATATTTAAAGATATCGTAACTAACAACAGTCCGCGACTCTGTCCACGCGAATTTTATTTTATAAGAACTATTACTTTTTTTAGAATGAAAAATAGTATAATAATATGTCTTTCTCAATATAAATTAAATTGTAGGACACAATTCACACACGGTTATTTAATCCCAAACTAGGTAGGGCATGGGTACTAGACAACTGATATACATCTATATATATAAAAATGAATCCCTTTTTCCCTTGGTCACGGCATCACGCATTAATGGCTGAACCGATTTGGCTGAAAGTTGGTGGGGAGGTAGCTTAGAACCAGGAGACGGACATGGGGTACTTTTTATTCCAATATTCTCACGGGAACGGGAACTACGCGGGTGAAACCGCGGGGCGCTGATAGTACTTAAATAAATATTAAACGACCAGACACGAAGCCAACAGACATGTTCATGCACACAAATGTTGGCCTCGAGCGGGGATCGAACCCACGACCTCCGACTCAGAAGGCAGGGTCACTACCATCTAACCCAACAGGCCCGTCGTTCGATTATAGTCTCACCAAATTTTATCAGTATCGGTCTGCGGATTTAATCTGTAAAAATTTAACAGATAAACAAGCAGAATTACGGTAGTATGTTTAATATTAGTAGAGATTTAAACAGACTCATATTTGATTCTGTATGTTGAAATTAAACAAAGTTTTTCAAACTTTTCTAACTAATTCTCCGAGAATACCAGCTCCCAATTTCTCCGTACATAATTTCATTTAATGAATTTTCCATGACATTCCTAATTAATTCCGAGGAACGTACCTACCCAGTTTCCCTCCTTAGTTAAAATTAGAAAGTTTGTTATGTGTTTCGAACCTGGGTTAGTTCCAAGGTTTTAATGAATATTTAATTTTCTACTTAAGACATCGAGTTTTCTGCTATTAATTAGTTTGTTAGACGTCTTGAACGAACTAATTATGCAATTTCAGTATTCTACACAATTTATTTTTAAGTTCCTTGTTTTGGTTGACTTTTTTTTTAAATCATCTAGTGCGAGTCCGACTCTCACACGAAGGGTTTTGTGCTACCGTTTAATAAAAAATACTTTCTTGTATGGAGAAAATCTTATCCTTTAATTTTCGGTCTCCACTCTATCGTAGAACATGTATACCCCAACGGTCATCTGTTCTACGGCCTCTATGGGCAGCCCATTGCCACTTCAGCTTGCTTATTCTACGAGCTATGTCGACAACTTTGGTTCTCTGCCGGATCACCTCGTTTCGGATTCGATCCCTCAAGGCAAGTAGCTAACATATACTAAAATCTGTAATTTTATTGCCACATTCATTTCTCCGAGGGCTCCTTGAAAAATGACTCGGTCTCCTAATAATAGCTGATAAATATCGCCAATACCGAATTAATGGTAAGCGAAATCGAGAAGTGGTCCGTCGATTTATCTTCCATCGATAAAGTTAACGAAGTCTGAAGAAAAGTGATTTTAAATGGGCCCTCTGAAGGATATAACAACCATCTGAGAGGATAAGCTTCGGCGCATCTCAGATAAACTGTCTTCTGTCTCGATATAATGGGTTAGGTTAAGATAGATAAAAAATACTGACGTGCTCTGAGTTTAGCTAGCAGACTTTGTAGCAATATAGAAAAAAATATACGGATAAAAAAAGGCGTGAGATTATATTATTATTATTATTTAAAAAATCAGAAAGTGATTTTTCATAATCTTTTGAGAAAATAGATGATACCGATCAAGCATCAGCGTTTCGTAGGCGCTCAAGGTCAGTAGGCATGCATGCAGGCACTACATACAAGCAGCAGACAAGCATGCATGCTGGCATGCAAACACGCAGGGATGCAAAATACTTACATGTTCTAATCTAACCGCGTCGTTATGTATAAGTTTATGTTCCCCATACTCTTCTTCATTATTTAAATAGTAAGTAAGTACATTTTTTACAGTCAGGTTACTGTATTATAATCAGTAAAAGTTCTTCTACAATATTCTGCAACTTAATAAAATTACTGTTTGTTTTGTGTGATCAAATTGGTTGTTCTAATGTCTTATAGGCTAAATAGCCATAACATTAAAAATCAAATAATCAATAGTTATTTTTCGATTAATATCATTTGTGGTAAGAAAATTTTATTAATATCTAAATGTGATCTGAGTCATCATCATCATCATCATCATCAACCCGTAAGAGCGCACTGCAGAGCTAAGGTTCTTTCTTCACATATGAGGAAGTATGGGCTATAATCTCCCACCCGAGCCCATCGCGCATTGGGAGATGGTGATAAGCTGGTGGCCAATTAAGTCATAATTTTTCAAACATGGCTTAACGATTTCAATTGTGCGTAAACACAACGAAAACCGGGACCAACAATTTAACGTGCCTTCCGAAACACGGAAGCGCTCGTGATATAAATGCCACTAGGCGGTCACCCATCCACTGACTGACCGCACCAAGCTTTGCCTAACCAGTGTGATCGTTACAAACACACTGGCACCGCAGAGCTACGAGCGCTTCGTGATTTGAGTAATTTATGCAAATCAAAGCAAAATTTTGGATTTGTATGAAATGGAAATGTTTCATTAATTATTTAAAGGACTCCAAAATCGTGAATTGCATGTACTTCACGCGCGCGCTATTCGAGGTAGTATAATTGAATGCGATTCAAACTAACGTTGCTTAAACTAATTTTGACTCAATTCATAAGCTTAAAGCGTTTTACTTTTATAATATGGATCCATTGACGGGCCTGTTGGCTCAGTTGGTAGTAACCCTACCTTCTGACTCGGAGTTCGCGGGTTCGGTCCCCGCTCGGGGCCAACATTTGTGTGCATGAACATATCTGGTAGCTTCGTGTCTTGTTTAATATTTGTATAAGAATCTTTATCAGTTGTTTAGTACCCATAGTACACTAGTTTGGGACTAAATAACCGTGTGTGAATTGTGTCTCACAATTTATTATTATTGGCGTTCACGGCTGCTTGGATATACGGACGTACATTGTACACAGACGAGAAAAAAGTTCTCACATAAATGACGATGTTTCGCTGGTCAAGTTATCGTTTATTTATTTACTACATTAAATTAAAGTTCTTTGTTTCTATGTGCTATTTTTATAAGACAATAAATATATACGTCATATTTAACTTCAACGACCAATCTTGACTGTTTAGGAAATATGTCAGTGACTAATTTTTTTTTGGTGAAGTGATAATAGATAATTACTCGCTATCTCCTATTGTTTACACCAAAAATAAATTCAGATAACATGTTTACAAACATTATTCAGTATTTACTGAATTAAATAAACTATACAGCTCTTAAATTTTGAACGCCATTAGCATAAATTATTAATCATGCATAGCGTGAATAAACATTTTTTACAAAAAAACTCTATATTTACTAGTAAGAAATGAGATAAAAAATATCTGCCCTTGAGTTTCTTGCTGGTTCTTCTTGGGGTACTGCATTTGGAACCAGCAACTCGTCGGTGGAGATGGGCTGCAGTTTACATTTATCCAATCTTCATGGACGAATTTAGAATGCCTTGTTAGTAGACTATTGACTTTTCTAAGTGTACTTTTTGTGCCTACAGAAAATAAATATTTTTTCACTTTTGACTTTTTCTTTTGAAGCCGGAAAGCAATCGCAAACTTGCCGCAGATTTTATTGGAAAACGGAAAAGAAATTATTGGTCTTGCGACGCTCAAAAAGAGCATAGACTAGCAACTCGAAATAGCCGTTTGTTCTAGGATAAGAAACAAATCTTTTTGTTTGAAAGGAAACTTTTAAGAAAGTGGAGGAAGGAAGGCATTTATTGCGCTAAAAGCCCCGCCGGAACTAACTTTAAAATGGATTCAACTTTGTCCGTTGCATTTAACTAGGTAACTGTTACACCGTTGCGTAAAAATTTGGTTCAATATATGTTTTGATTTGGTCTATAAGTCTATAGGTACTATTGTTTTTTATGTTTGTTTTTAATGAATAAGCTCTGAAAATAAAATTATTATTATTATTTAAAAATATTTTACCAATAGAAAGCTTAATTTTCTGAGAGTATCATTTGCTATAATTTTACCTTGGGAATGGAGCTGACGTGGGTGAAATCTCAGGAATCCGTTATAACATAATATTCAAAATATCCCAAATATAAGGAGTCTCGGGTTAGAATCCTGGCATGTCGATGGTGAAGGAAAACATCGTAAGGAAACCTGAAGGTCCCGGAATTATTTATGAGGCATGTATATAGCACCCCCTTCCAGCGAAATTTTGAGATTTCTTGAAATGGAATACAACCGCCTACCCCATTGGGGATAAGAGGCGTGGGATTATTTAGTTTTATTTTTATTTCTGCCAAATATAAAATCAAGATTAAACAACGGTGTGACAATGGCGTATGGCTTACAAAAGAAGATTCTACCTAGTCCTTTGAAAGCTTAGCTCTTAATCTTATTGTTCTCTTGTATATTCTACGAATTGCCATCGATGTCGAATTTTGTTTGTGTTTTATTCTATTGTAATATGATTGTTGAATGTACCGAAATGAAATTGAAAACATTATCTCACAACGCCTGTCACTAACATGTAGTCCAATTTGATTTCAAAGTAAATCAACATTTTAAATTATTAAAACAATCAGAAAAGTTAAGCTATCCAATACATAAAATTATAAAATAACTAGTATCACTCTCTTTATTTTCGTTTTCACTACATATTTAAAAAAATATGAAACAGCGTGCGAAGTCAAATACAATAAACAAACGATAACTACTATTTAAAAAAGAACAATAAAGATTAATATAATGCGATAGTGGCCGGCATCATTTTTGAAAAGTACATAATTAATCAAAGGAGATTACTTACCAGCCGACCTTCGTAGCTGAAAATGAAAATGTATTTATTTCTGTAGGTAATTGAAAATTACACTTAGAAAGGTCAATAGTCTAATAACAAGGTATTCTAAACTCGCCATGGAGATTCATATAGTTTCCACTCTGTCTTGGTATGCAACGGATCTTAGCCCTGATTTACATCTATATGGCACGTGATCAGACAACCTTTGTGTACGTGTCGTAGCTCTTGTAGCAACTTACACTGGTAGATGTCACGTATACAATTTTAGTAGAGTTCGTTGAGTCGCTTCTCTTGCTACAACACATTCAGAAGCGGTCTAATCTGCAATAACTTTCACCCTATATTGATTTTTTTTTTAAACTCGTTGAAAAAAAAATTTAATAAAATAGAAAACACTTTATTTACTTCAATAATACACAAACTAAAAACAATTAACAAAAGAGGAGAAAAATCGCTCTTTCAAAATCTTTATTTCTAGTAAAAATATTTTTGTGTTAAAATATTTGTTTAATTTATAACAACATAATATAAGTTACACACTATGATTTTTTTCAGTAAACAGTGACGTCACTTGACTTTGTGTATCTTAAAATAATATAATGTATTGTACTTCTATATACATATATTTATTATTATATTATCATTACATAATATAAACCTATTCAAATCTCTATAACGGCGTATTTTAAATTTAGAACTAGATAATGATTTTATTTTTAAAATAGCTTAGTGAATGCCATTAAAAACATAACTTGTAAAAAAAACTCAGCAACTCAGTTCTTCTATCGTAAAAAGTTGTGAGATCCATGTAATACCAATTCGGTTAATTTATGCAGTCTCTACTTAAGGGACGCGGTTTTAAGTTATTACATAATTAGCTAACCTAACAACATCTTATAGTGACCATAGTAATATTAAAAATATTTTATGTTAGAGCAGTGGTAGCCTTACGCTTAAAGAGCCTGCTTCACATGATGATAATCAGTGAGGCTCGGGTTCGAATCCTTTCATGTACCAGCGAGTTTTTCAAAACTTAAGTACATATTTATCAGTAGCTCGACAGTGAAGGAAAACATCGTGAGGAAGCCCACAGGTCCCAGAATTAATTCTGAGACATGTGTAAAAGACTCGGTCCGGCGATGGGCTCACAACCTATCACGTTTAGGGGTTCAAAGAACATCTCGTGAAAAGTGGGTATATCCAAAAATGGAATACCTCTGCCTACTCCCTTGGGGACAAAACGCGTGAGATTATTTATTTGATTTTTTATCTTTTATGTTATAATTAAACAGATTGACTTGGCAATCGGACTGTCGTTACTCGGATTTAGAACCAACGTAGTGCACTATCGCACTGAAGGCTCACTCAGTGTAATGTAATGCGTCTAGCTCAAGTGTTTGTCTACTTAAGAGAGTGGGCCTACTATCACCTAGAACATCTATATGAGTGAGTATAGATAGAGACTCCTAAATGATTCTTGGAGACCGCTCGCTGGCAGTATTTTTTTAAGAATAACGTTAAAATTTTTCATACTAAAGGTAATATAAAGTCCCTAAGTCAGAGTAGTGATTGAAAATGTATCATATCACTTTCAATTTGAGTTCCAGTTGTATCTATATAACTATTTTTAATGTAAGTAGCTATAGTAGAATGCCTTGAAACATACAAATAAAATTAATGTAAAAACAAAAGAACACAACTAACATTTTAGATTAAACAATACTGGCCGCAAACAGTCGACGACCAGTCAACTGTCAATTTTGAAAAAAGAACACAAAGCTCGTTGGAAAATATTCATCAGGCGAGAGTCACGTCGAGCCACTCGTAGCGTCCGCCGGGCTATCGAAACCGTGAGGCGCCTGCAAACCAGCGAAGCTAGTAAGCAGAAATTGTATCTCAAAAATGGCTCTTTTTATGGATATTTTATTTCAAATGATGATGTGTGGTTTACTTTCGGTTTTGAAAGAGACTTTTTAGCGTAAAAAGTAAAATGCATGAAAATGCTAATGGATGTGAAGGGAGCGAAATAAGTATGCAGAGATCGAACACAGTGGCGATCTATCGTCTCTACCCACTACTGTGGGACAATGGCGTGAGCTTTATGTATGTACGTTTGTATGTAAAATAAAATAGAAGTCACTGACGTACAAAAAAGTACTACCTACTACATTTTTTAAAAATCTTTTTTTGAATTAATTTGAAAGATATTTTATAATTTTTGAGTGAGAAAGCTTCTATGAGCTCTATCCAAGAATCAACAATTTTTTTAAAATTTTCTACTAATTGTAGTAGGCTAAGCATACCTACTTCGTAAACTTTAAATAAATATCTTTGTTTTCATAAGCTGATTTTGATTTACAAAATCCTATAATATGTTGACCTAAGCTACTTATAAGTTACTTATAAAAGTAGAAAAATCGTCTAATAGTTTTAGAGATTACCGTATTCAAATATAGGTACATACAATTTAAAATAATTGTCTTATTCCATTCTGTTGCACTCCCTACATCACCCGCAGTCGGTTAGTCAGGCAAATATTTTCAATATACAAACGCCACGGTTCTACAGTTTTATTACAGTATATTTCTTTCTTTTAAAATTTGACTGGTGAGGCACTTCGAACAGGTTAATATTTGTTAACCGATCTGTGGAACAAATTGTCGCCGGGGGTATTTCCAGACCGATACGACCTTCAAGAAGAGAGCGTAACTCAAAGGCCGGCAACGCACTTGTGACTCTTGAGTTGCAGGTGTCTATGGGCGACAGTAGTCACTTACCATCAGGTGACCCGTCTGGCAGTTTGACCATTTAAAAAAAAAAAAGGGGTTTCAAATGTTTGAATGGGAATCGAACCAGCGCAACTCTTTCGAGGCAGTCTACCACTAAAAACTACTACCCAGGTCGAATAATAACCGAGAACTATCCAGGGATATAACCTATCGATGAAATGCACGAGCCGGGATTACCCGGGCCCGGTTAACCGGCAAACTGGTATTGTCCGGCTGATGACATTTCAAAGCCATTGTGCAACTATGTGGAATGTGCATATTGAGTAGCATGGCGTGGTCTAAGTCCCCTAAACATAATTACAGCATATGAACGAGAGATACTTGAACGCTGCAAGGATCACAATCCTATCCTATCATAATGTCAAACAGTGTCAGACAGTCAATCGATAATTGCCCCCCCTAGCCAAGTGGCATTGTACAATCTTATAGAATGTTTTTTTGGATTGACAAGTATGGGATTGACATAAGCACTTTCCACCGAGCGCTAACGCTAATGTCAATCCCATACATGTCAATCCCATACATGTCAATCCCATACATGTCAATCCATAAGAACATTCGATTAGATTGTGCAATGCCACTTGGCTAGGGGGGCAGGTTATTATTCGATTTACATGCTTGATCAATGCCACTTCAACGTCCACTTCAAACATAATATGAATTCGTCATTCATCCAGCTAATTGCTGTCCACTGCTGGACGAAAGCCTCACCCAAGGAGCGCCAACCATTCCGGTCTCGGGCAGCCTGCATCCATTCACTGCCGGCCACCTTCGTTAGGTCGTCGGTCCATCGTGCCGCAGGGTGCCCTCCACTTCGTTTGCCTAAATGCAATCTCCACTCCAACACGTGTCGGCTCCAGTGACCATTAGTCCGCCTAGAGACATGACCGGCCCACTTCCACTTCAGAGTACAGTAAGTACTGATTCTGCGGTCGATGTCATAATATGAATACAACCAGATTATAATAAGTATAATAAGTATAATCTCACGCCTTTTTTTTTTTTTTTTTTTTATCCCCGCGGGGGTAGGCAGAGTTATTCCATTACTGGAAATACCCACATTTCACGAGATATATTGGACCCCTAAACGTGATAGGTGGTGAGCCTATCGCCGGACCGGGTCTATTTACACATGTCTCAGAATTAATTCTGAGACCTGCGGGTTTCCTCACGATGTTTTCCTTCACCGTCGAGCTAGTGATAAATATGTACGTAAGTTTTTGAAAAAACTCATTGGTACATGCCAGGATTCGAACCCGAGCCTCACTGATTTTAGGCAGGCTCTTTAACCGTCCGGGCTATCACCGCTCATCTCATGCATAATTATTCCCGTTCAGATCCCAAAATCTCCATTTCCATCCCTTTGTGTCACGAAACAATGGTATTGAATTACTGATATACAACTTTTGGAGTAAAAAGACAATGCATTGAACAATCCCGTGATATTGACGGGTACGAAACATGGGTCTGTGTGGTGCTGACGTTTTGACATATTGACTTACGAGTCTCTTTGGCGTATCTACATTAGCCTAGCGTACGACGTACTTTCATTTATACGTAAAGAGCGAACTAGGCGAGATTTTATTTGAAAGAAGTTCTAGTCTTTGCAAATGTCGTAATGAGAAAATTAAATAAAAAAACTGTGTTGTTTAAAAACTTACTTTATGTGTCACATAAAGTTTTTTTATACTTATATTTTTCTATATTCTGTATGGGTAATTGGGTATGTAAAATTCTATAGGTAGGTTTGTTTACCATACGTACTATGTATCGAGGTTGTTATTGATTTGTATTCTTCTTAGAACAAAAAAACTATGGCAAAGTGAGAGTCGGATGAACGGTTCTGTACCACCGTCTAATATTTACAAATACAATTTTTGACAAAAAAAATAAACACTGGTTTCTTGTATGAATCCCACTTAAATTTTAATATTTTTGAATTTTTGTCATAATGGCTATAATAATACTGAATAAATTTGTAATTTATTTAGTAAATTTGTAATTTATTATCTACTTATAACGGTTTTAGAGCTACTGCCCTGTGATCGATGGACAAACGGACAGACTGTAGAGCCTTAGTAATAGGATCCCGTTGGCACTTATACAAACCAAACAGCCGATTTATGTCTGTCTGTTTGTCTGTTACCTTTGCACAGCTAAACTGAGGGGCATTATCTTTATAAAATGTGTAACTAAGTGGATAAATTACATTTTGAGAAAGGACATAGAAAATTTTTCGTTAGAATTTTAAGCAGACGGAGTCGTGGGCAACAGCCAATAGCAAAATAATTTCACAGTTGAATCACATCGAATACGAGTAGCATTACACTGATAGATAAGAAAATGCGACAGTTCACGAATAAATATTGACCAATGAGACCTTTGGGTAGGTAAGTAATATCATGAAATGATTTTGCAAGGCGACCCGTATAATCGGGAAATAGCACGGAAGAAAATAATTTCCGTTGGCGGAATGTAATAAATTGGCAAAAATATATTTATAACCTTTACATCACTAGCAAAAACAGATAAGTTATTTATTTTATGGATTTATGAATATTGATAATAAGAATATTGTAGATAGTTTCCCAGCCGGAAACATTTTGTAATGAACATGTTAATTTCTTTACTGGGTGTTATATATGCTTCCTTAATACCACTATAACAGACTCTAGACAGTTTTAGACAAAAATATTGTGTGTGTTGAATTATTATGAGATATTTAAAAAGGATCTTGACGTACAGACAGACGCTCGGACAATGACGTGATCAAAGGTTTTTTTTTTTCATTTGAGGTATGGATCCCTAAAAGCAAAAACCCGAGTAAAATCAAAATAAGAACGAATTTATTTTCGTAACAATGGACCTAACAGACCTATATCAACTTTTGTTGCCTAATCTTTCACTCTTAAAACTTGACTGAATTACTATTAATGGATCAGTTTGCTTACGAATGGTTTACAATGAATGTTTTACAACATTTAGTTTCAACCTTAAAACCACATCATTCTGATTTGTAGGTACAGTCAAGAGCAAGTCAAGCTTGACACTACCAGTTTAAGCTGAGCTCTGATTTGTACTGCTCGCCATAGAATACTGGGCCGGGTCAAAGTCCAAAGTGTCAAGCTTAGCGTGCTCTTGGCTGTACCTACTTTGACCTCTTGAAACAATTCGGTATTATTCTTGCACAGTGATAACTTGAGAACCTCCATGTTTGTGGGTTAAAAAAACTGATAAAGTCGCAATAGCTAAATTAAAAAAAAACAGATTCATGTTCACACAGCGTTATTGCTTTCGTACTGAATTTCGAAACAAGCATTTATACAATATATTATAACATAACAACAATATTAGTTTTTTTAGTATCGACTACTTAATCGATTTCAGCTATTTTTAAAGTGTTAATTTTTACCGAAAAATAAATTAGCATGACTGAATTTAGGGCTACCTATGGAAACCGTACTATTATTGATCTTTATTCAAGAAATTTGGTAGGACTAAACGAAAGTACGAATGCATCATATTTTTTTATATAATAGTATCATAATTAAGAAATTTCGCTTATTCTGTGACGCGTTGTATATAGAAATATAGATTGGATTTGACACAGAACAATAATAATATTGGAACAAGCTTACGATAAAAGAACATCACGGTGCTAAGGAAGCAAGATTGATACAATACTATTGGCTGTAGACTCCTAGACGTAGGAGAGCCATGCTTCGGCACGCTTGGGCCGGCTCGACCGGAGAGATACCACGGCCTCACAGAAAACCAGCGTAAAGCAATGCATTGCGTTTCGTTGAGTGAGTGAGGTAACCGAAGGTCCCAATCCCCCCTCCCCCTCCCCTCCCCTCCCCCTACTCCCACCTCAAAGGACGGCAACGCAGTTGTGACTCTCGAGTTGCAGGTGTCCATGGGCGACGGACGTCACTTACCATCAGGTGACCCGTCTGCTCGTTTGCCCCCTTTTTTATCATAAAAAAAAGACTCTAAAGAAACTCTCTATAAAAGCAAAAAACACAACTCAAACTATAACCTCCAAAGCAAGTCGCAGCTGTGGAAACTCCGACATAACTCGTAATTCTATGATTTGCTGCTTCACCTTTAGGTATATAAAACATAACCACCTGTTCTTGATACGGTACGGGCGTTGAATGGGCTTATAAAATAAGGCAGCATCTGGCACGACAAGCTTCGTTAGAACGTTTTTTCCTATAGATTGTGTTCATAATTTATTTACCGTCACGACGTTTAAAGAAAATGTACACCAAATTTTAGCCATTTGTCAGTTATAAAATACAGTATCATCCGTCATATTTATCACTAGCTCGACGGTGAAGGCAAAAAACGTGAGGAAACCCGCAGGTCTCAGAATTAATTCTGAGACATGTGTAAACAGACCCGGTCCGGTGATGGGCTCACCACCTATCACGTTTAGGGGTCCAATGTATCTCGTGAAATGTGGGTATATCCAGTAATGGAATACCTCTGCCTACCCCCTCGGGGATGAAAGGCGTAAGATTATTTTTATTTTTTCTATTTTCACGACGCCACGTTAAAAAATGTTAGTCACCAAATACTCACGAAGAGAAAGATCTGGTAGCCACTTGTCACTTATAAGATACTATAAGATATAGTATCATCCGCGTCCATAAAACATCATTTCGCTTGGTAATTCAGTAGCTTTCAATATCAGTACATCCAGAGATTACCCTTAGATAATTGCTTAAATATTTTTAATACCATTCTAAGTAAGTTTGCTGTTTTTTTTTTTATATAAAAAAAGGGGGCAAACGAGCAGACGGGTCACCTGATGGTAAGTGACTACCGTCGCTCATGGACACCTGCAGCTGAAGAGTCACAAGTGTGTTTAGTTTAAGTCTCTTTAAAACTATCTATCTATATATTCTCAATGGTTGTCATAAATATTTTGGGACTCTTATAAACATCTCACCCAATACACATTTTGCAAAGCGTCAACTGTTAAATGTTTACAGTGCAGGGGTTGACATAGAATTAGGGGTACCGCAACAAAAGATCGGCGACATAATTTCCGTTGAAACAGTTTGACCTAGATTGTTCTGAGGAAATTACTTAGCCTTTTTAAAACTGTTACAAAACCATTAATTACATCGTTCCTCTTGGTCGGGTGTTATTTTAATAGGCTAACATAATATTAGCCGGTCAGGTAACATTATGTGAGATAATAGCTTATACTGATGATTTTTTTACCGTCTGGAAAAAAATATGACGTATAAGGTATCTAGAGCCGAAGTTATACACGAGATTAATTGTTAAATATAATCATGTTTAATGCAATTTACAAAATCTAGAAAACTACGCGCAGTACTACGCGCAGCTGGCGGTTGTAGGTAAATTGCGCATAAATGGAAGCTATGAGCCTGTTTCTTTTTAAAATACTATTTCAAATATTTAAGTGTGTATTATTGACTACAATTGAGTAATGTATAATCAACTTAACTTTAATTTAACTACCATTGCCAAATGAATCTATTACACTTACCTATCACACCACATTTTTTTTCAGACGGTAAAAAAGTCACCCTGTATATTGTTATCTTGCTCCCGCGGGAAACGGCTACGTGACCGAATCGAACCGAAAATCTTAGTAGTAGGAGTGATGCATATTTTTTCTGCTTCTTTGAGAGTCTTCTACCTTTAGTTCGCTGACTGTACATAATTTTTGTAATCACTACATATTATGATAAAACACAGACGCTTCCCGCTGTTTCTCTGTCCTTATGTATATTTAGATCTTTAAAACTACACAACGGATTTTGATGCGTTTGTTAATAGATAGAGCAATTCAAGAGGAATGTATAATATATAAATACATAATGTAACACATCAGCATTGCACCCGTGCGAAGTGGGGGTGGGTCGCTAGTGATTTATACTGAGAACGCGTCAGCCTGAAGGTACCTGTTTACAAAGCGTTTTACTCTTACCTTGGTATAATTATGTTTCAGAATACTTTATTAAAGTGTATATTATATGCTTCAGAAAAATACCAACGTTTTTCCTTTTCTACATTTTCGTGCACATGAAGCCCAGAAAAAGGGCAAACGGTCTTGTTTTGATTTATACGAGGTTTCGGTTGATACACCGAGACGGAAGTCTGGTGATTTATAAGGGGTTATGGAGGTGAGAAAAAAAACTTTTACCCGCTGCCTATTTGGAAATTGCGCAAGATATTATAACATGTTCAAGCAATATAAGTTTCAGTATTTACCAAAAGTCTTGCTTGATTATGTAAGTACCAGTACCTTCTTGTTTGATTATGTACCAGTACCTTCTTGCTTGATTATGTACCAGTACATACGTAAATAATAATTTCAAGTTTTAGAAATATACGTAGGTGTAAGTCGTAATATTACTTTTCATATTTATACTTATTATTTAAAATATTATCTAGGTAATTCAATGTCAGAAAATATATACTTGATAGAAAATCTCAATGCGGTAACTATTAAATTATCTGAATAATTTTATATTTTTGATTTAGTTTTAAAACAATATCTTTCACGTTTGTGTGCGTGTATTTGCTTAAAGCTTCTAAGTGCATTTTTGCTCAGTATTCACCATCAATTAAATCGTTTAACAACTAAAGTTTATATTATGTTTAAATTATCATAATAAATTATATTCTAGCCTTTGTATTACCGGGATGGGTCACAGTCGTACAGCAATCGAAATCCTACCTTGATCAATCAATAATCCAATCACAATTATCATCACGACCTATCCAACTTCTGAATCTACGTATTTGAGTCTTTACTCGTATGATTAGATTGATTGCTTCACATGATGAAAATCAGTGAGGCTCGGGTTCGAATCCTGGCATGTACCAATGAGTTTTTTAAAACTAATGTACATATTTATCACTAGGTCGACACTGAAGGAAAACATTCCAGAATGAATTCTGAGACATGTGTAAACAGACCCGGTCCGGCTATGGGCTCACCACCTATCGCGTTTAGGGGTCTAAAGAATATCTCGTGAAAAGTGGGTATATCCAGAAATGGAATACATCTGCCTACCCCCTCGGGGAAATAAGATTATTTATTTTATTTTATGATTAAATTGTTTTATCCTATGAAAGTTACCTATATTGTTTCCTTACAAACAATATAATTTGTTAGGATCGGCCGCGTATTCCTAAACCTCCCATTAATAACGATTCAATAAACAATGGCGACAGCCGCATTATTCATCGCTCGGTTACAATTTTAACGACTTTCATCCGTCAATGGTAGCGCGGCGAATAATCACGGCTTTCATGACGGGTGATCTTAGTATAGCTGCTAATATTATAAAGAGAAAAGATTTGAATTTTTTATGTTTGTTACGAATAAACTCAAAAACTACTGGACCGATTTTGAAAATTCGTTCACCAATTTAAAGCTAGAAGATCCCTGACTAACTTAAGCTATATGCGCGGGTAAAACCGCGCAAAACCGCTAGTAAAAAAAATATAAGTATTTTAAAATAATATTGATACACAACATAAAAACTTTATCTATGAAAAAACTGTAGATGTGCCAACTTTCGGGTATAGGTTTCATGGTAATCAAACGGTGTGGGTCAACCCTTAACGGGCATAGGCAGTTTAAATTTTTCATTGGTTTTGAATCATATTTTAATTACAGTTCAATATTTGGTGGCAACTATATATTTGCCCTGTCCTCGTTAAATTGTTAAGTAAATTTAAGGATTCCGTATACAAAGGGTGCCAAAGAGACCCTATTAAAAAGGCTCCACTCTCTATCTCTATCTTGCCAGGGCTGAACTTTATTAGTAATTATTATACCAAGTAATAAAAAGTAAAAAATAAAGAAGAAACAAAGACAATAAGAAAGAAAGAAGAGTTTGTTTTTTCTGGGAATAAATGGTTATTTTTAAGATTATACTGTCAAAGAATTTCACGTATATTAGCCGAAAAGAAAATTAAAATTCTTAAATAATTTCATTTTGTTTATTTTTAGGCAGACTTGTAGAACAAAATACCATAATATAATTTATGAACAAAACAAGATCATGTATCCAATTTGCTGATGAGAAGTTTCTACTTACAAAATCGTAATCTTAATGTGTATCTAGACACGCGGTAGCGTGTCAAAGCAAAGTTCTAGTAGCAGATACGTTTTACAATATTGATCAAATTCACCATACGCTTATAAATAAGATGCATTTAGTAGTTATAAAAAATATAAAATCTGCGGCAAATCAATAAATATATTATCCCGATATTTTGGAAGTATTTAAACTTGTGGGATGACACCATAACTGGCCACACCGCAATGATTTCCACGGTTTCTGGCCAGCTTCATGTATCCCTGTTCACCCCACGATGTAGCCCATGAGTTCTTGATCAGCCAGTAGTCACCTCCGCGATTATCAGATCCATACCCAACCACCAAAACCTGAAAAAATAGTGAAATAAAGATGCTTAATATTAGGCTTCACCAGATCTCATGTTCAGCGGTGCATAATAGTATATTTTGTATCGAGGGACTAAAAGAAGCCATTATACACCAGAGATGGTTTGACTCCCGAGCTTGCGAGGGCTTTGTAGGGCTATTAGAGCATGAGAATTAAAAAAAACAATGGTTTTATTTGGGAATTTCCAGAAATGGAATGCCTCTTCGGAGCCACTTGGGAAAAAGGCGTGAGGGTACAACAAAAATAAACACTCATGCCCCTTGGGGGTTGATAGCAGCATTGCGAGTCTTATCTCACTTTTCTTTAGGACATCTAAACGTGTTCTGGTAGTTAGGCCTTGGAACTAGAAAAGTCTTAGGGTTTCTTGACTAAGTTTTCCTTTAGAGAAGACAAAGTTTAAAATTATATGAGACTGAAACTGCTCGCCAGCTTAGCTGCCGGCCGCTACGATCTCGGTGTGAATTGAGCCTTATCGAGGCTTTGCGAACCCCCAGGAGGAACACTAATGTAAGGCCTTGGATATTGAGCCCCCCTCCCCCCCGAACCCATTAACAAACAGTAAGACGTGTCGACCCATACGCACCACAACCTCACCACGTATATTTTTACTCGCCTATTTTGTATTAAAAATGAATGGTACAATGCACACGTACCTACCTCATTTTTGTGTCATTATCGACCTCATCAGTGATATTTACTAACCACAACGAAACCACCAGTAAGCCGCTACATCGCAGACACAACGATATTTTGTTAGTACCATAACGAAAGAAGCTGCTGCAGCAGCATTTAGAAAGAAAGAAATAATTTACGCGTAACCACTACTTAACCACATTTTGGTTTTGGTACGTGTGGGTTGACACTTAATGCCAATAACTTTTTTACGATAAGACGTCTTCCAAAAAGGTACTCACTGCATGGTTAATTCGGCTTTCGGAGCACGACCTGTCAAAGAATACGCCTCCTCTGTAAAACTGGAAATTGGTGGCGTCTAAAGCTACCGCCACAGGTCCCATGGTGGCCACCACCCTCTTAAGAGTTTGTTCAGATTTAGGAACTAGTTTGTAATTAGCCACCTTTGCAGCACTAAACCTCGGATTGTATCTGTCGAAAAGAAATGTGGTATTGAAGTAACATTTTATTAAATTTTCAACCAGTAAGACAGGCTATAGAGCAGTGATAGTCTTAAGGTTAAAGAGTCTGTTTTACATGATGATAATCAGGAGGCTCGGGTTCGATTCCTGGCATGTACCAATGTGTTTTTCAAAACTTACGTACATATTCATCACTAGCTCGACGGTGAAGAAGAACGTGAGGAAACCAGCAGGTTCCAGAATTAATTCGTGTGTAACAGACCCGTCCGGCGATGGGCCCACCACCTATCACGTTTAGGGGTCCAAATAATATCTCGTGAGAAGTGGATATATCCAGAAATGGAATACCTCTGCCAACCCCGTCGGGGAGGCGTGAGATTATTTATTAATTAATTAACATACATAGGCTATATTTTATACCCGTATTCCCACGGAAACGAGAACAACGCGAGGCGCTGCTAGTACAGTTTTTTATACGTACCTACAACGACCCTGACGAAATTCGTATGGATAACTCATTTCAGTGTCAATGCCTCTGTTTTCGTGTATATATCTGAACGCCTGATGTATAAAGCCGCCATCGCAGCCCTTGTTGCCATAAGAACTTGAGCAATCGATAAGGTTTTGTTCTGACAGAGATATGAGGCGATGTGTTTTTCGTGCATTCTGTCCTTCAAGTGCTCCGGTCTAGAGGTAAAAAAATAAAAATTTAAAATTACACGTATACTGAACTTGGTAGCATGAACTTCATTATGTTTTAGTAAATACCCTTAGCCCAACAGCATTGTGCTGCTTGTAAAGATCTTTTTTGAGACCAAATACAACATGTTTCCTTTTACTAATTATTTTTGAAATTTAGAAATTTACCTATGAAATTCATCATATTGGATACAATGATAATTAATTATATTACACGTCGAGTGCTAGAACATCTTCAATTACAAGTTATTAGTCAAAATACGAATCATATTTATCCACTGCTTTTGTCATAGTCGTGCCGAACAAAATTTTTTGGCAACAATTTTATTTATGATGATTTAGATTGATACCTAGTTTGTGATGTTACTTACAGCAGCAAATGACCAGCATGAACCGCACTGTCCTTGATCCTTAACATTGGTCACAATCCCTTTGGATCTCCAGTCAACCATTCTTGGATCAGAGTAATCTTCTAGTTCAGGAGCAATGTAGGTAGCAGCGTCTTCGAAGAATTCCATGTCTCTACAAAATTACAATAACTGAGTTCTTCTTGCTCATAATGATTTTCAGTACAGACAATTTCATATTTTTAATTCACATTTGAGAAGTAGGCTAACTAATTTCATCACTAGCTCGACGGTGAAGGAAAACATCGTGAGGAAACCCGCAGGTCTCAGAATTAATTTTGAGACATTTGTAAATAGACCCGGTCCGGCGATGGGCTCACCACTTATCACGTTTAGGGGTCCAATATATCTCGTGAAATGTGGATATATCCAGTAATGGTATACCTCTGCCTATCCCCTCGGGCATAAAATTTGTGAGTTATTTTTTTCACTACTTACTGAGTTGCGTTGTATTTTGCCATAACGTTCGTAAACTCATGAGGTAACATGTCTCCGAATTTGTTCATTGCCATGTAATACGATTCAACGCCCTTTTCGAATTCTTCATTG
Organism: Ethmia dodecea; assembly: GCA_963855545.1. Classification (NCBI taxonomy): domain Eukaryota; kingdom Metazoa; phylum Arthropoda; class Insecta; order Lepidoptera; family Depressariidae; genus Ethmia; species Ethmia dodecea. The sequence goes on from OY979448.1 coordinate 3,085,252, forward strand.
TGCTGAGCAATCTTATAACGATTCTGGGCGAAGATCTTCATTCGAATTATTTCTTCGGATTCATTGTCATAATCTTTATCGTGAGTAACCTAAAAAAACATTAAAATAATATCAACTATTTAAACTCTTGTCTTATTACCCACTTATACTCATTTATTAATGTTTTATAAAATTTACATTATACAACTCGTAACAGAATAAACGCAATTCCTCATACACCCCAATAAGTATATTAATACAAAAAATATGTGATTCCTTCGTACTTTAGCTGTCTAACCAGTTTTCTTAAATAAAGAGCAATAAAAGTTTGATTTTCATAGGTAGCACTAAATTCAGATATGCTAATTAATATTTCGGAAAAATTTTACACATTAAAAATAGCTGAAATTGATTATGAAAACGATACTGAAGAAACTAATTTCAGGAATAGTGCTTATTATGTTACATCTTGTATAAAGGGACATATCGTACATTTATTTACACAAAAAGAATACATTTAATTACAATATTTACAGATAAAAAATAGGAACCACTTGGGACAGGGCCCATAAGACTGACCGCTCTCTCTCTGGATAGCTAGGCTGATTTTTTTACGGAGACAACTGCCAGCTTTCTGATCAAAGTATTTATAGTTAGAATTTACCTTGAAATTTTCCCAGTCTGCTTTGAGTAAATCCACATTTAATTGTGCCGCAAACCTATCAAAAAGTGACAGGCCGCCAATAATCCCATCGGCGTTCACTGCGACCACGAAAAGAACAAGAAGGGCGATCTTCATGTTGCTATCTGAAATAAAAATATAATTTTCATCAAAATCACTGACAGCTCTGTTGAAAATGAGGCCTCTCATTTGTGAGGGCTAGGCTTGATCCCTTTCAATAAGTTTTTCAAAACTGGAACCTATAGAAACTAAAACAAGTTCTGTTTGTCGACAGGCCTACTACTAAAAATGGAATACCTGTACCATCCCTTGCGGGGATACGGAGTGAGTTTATATAATGATGTTCAAAAAATAATCATACTGGACAGTGCTGAGAAGATTAAGCGCATCCTCTCAAAGGATAGCTAGGCTGATCCTTTGAAAGAAAATAAGTCCTCCGATCGGAAGCCTCAAGCAAACACGTAAGAACAAAATATTTTTTTACACTTACTGTCACTTGTTTAAGCATCTAATTAAATAAAATAAAAAATTGAATAAATCACTTACCTAACTAACTCGTCGCAGTGTAGATATAGCAATGTTGAAATACTGTCCGGGACTGTATTTATATTGAAGAATCCCAAACCACAAGCTTATAAAATTAGCTACAAGTTTATTTTCAAAGTTATTTCCTTATATGGGGACATTCTGTATTATAAATCATATCACAATTGGTTTTCCTTTTTATTCAATCCGTCTACAGTGGATGAATAATTTTTGCATCATCGATTCATTTTTTCCTGAGATTATGAACAAGATAATTTTAGCAATGCGGCGCTGCAAATTAAGTGAGTAAAGTTAGAAAACAAATACTATTTCAATGTCAGTAGAAGAGCCCACTGTTCTCAGCATCGTTCATCATCAACCATTATCAGCCCACTGCTGGGACTAATGGACTATCCCCATACAAGATGAAGTATGAGCTAATCTCCCACGCGAACACATTGCGGATTCTAGCCACCCTAAAGAATCTGGCATAGTTAAACCGTTGGTCCCAATGGTAACTCCATTGTGCGTCCGAAACACGGAGATAGATGATATAACCATCATCATCATCAACTTGTAACAGCCCACTGCTGAGCTAAGGGTCTTTCCTCACACATGAGGAAGATGGGCTATAATCTCCCACGCGAGCCCAATGTGGATTAGGAGACGGTGTTAAGCTAGTAGCCCCTTAACAGCCATATAAGGGTAACTGACATGGCTTAACGAATTCCATTGTGCGTAAACACAATGAAAACCGGGACCAACAATTTAAAGATGATATAATGCCAGTAAGCAATAGTTTAATACGTGACAAGGAAAGTAAAATAAGAAATGTCTCAGATCACATGTAATTATCGACCGCTGCGAAGCCGAGGTCTACAAACATGTGATCTGAGGCTTTCTTATTTACTTCCCGAGGTTCGTATACTTTTTTCTTATCGACGGAGGCGGAAAGCGGCAACTTCGTTCAGCGCAGAGGGTCGAAATTTGCCGCTTTCTGCCATAAGATATGAAAAGTTAATTACCAGTGTAATAGTTACATATTGGTGTCGCAGGGTTACCACCTGGTTTTGTCATACAAAAAAAAACGCCTTTTATCCCCTAGGGCTGAGGTATTCCATTTCTAGAAATACCTACTTTTCATCAGAATATTCGTCCACTAAACGTGATAGGTGGTGAGGAGAGCCTATCGCCCGACCCATACATACATTTACGTCATATTATTATTTACAAACGTAAAAGTAATAGATATACCCACAATATATGGATATTCTTATGTTTTCCTGTTTTTATAAAATAATAAATGTAATAAATAATCTCGAGAAAAAGCGTGAGCATGATATGTATATAGGTATGTCAACTAATGATATGTTATGTTTTAATTAATAACCACATCCGCCTGAATATTTACAATAGTGTCTTTATATAATATACACCATAAGCAAATTTTTAAGGTACCGTACCCAAAGGGTAAAACAGGATCCTATTTAAAGACTGCGCTGTATGTCTGTCTGTCTGTCTGTCCGTCATCAGGCTGCATCTCATTAACCGTAATAAACAGTTTAAATTTTCACATATGATGTATAATATACATAATTATAATCATGGGGTAGTATTTATTTACAGGACATATACAACACTACTAAACAATAATAATTATAAAATACACATAATATTTACAAACTAAACTAGACTAAAGATAAAAAATGTCCTCTAGCGCACCAAATTGAGGTAAGGCACCCAAGATGCTGGCAGCATTTCCCCTTTGGACAGCCAAGCTAATCCTTTGGGCGAAATAGCTACCAGCCCTTGGGTCGCCAGTGGCCTCTATTAGGCGCGCTGACAGACTTTTTAAAAATGACTTTGCTTCAGGTCCCCATGGGCCCATGGTCTCTACTGCCACTGGCACAAAAATGTAGGTGTCTCCTAAACCCTGGTACCTCCTACGCTTTACTGCTTCTGCAGATACGGCTGCGGCACCAGCACCGTTGGAAGTTGACGGGACATGGGACAGGGCTAAAGTGTCTACACACGTGGCATCCCACACCAGGCATTTTCCATGGCTCCACGGTATTAAAGACATACCATCAGGTCTCTTGCCATCCGCTCTAAATATTCAGTTTGGTTCTAAGACCGATGGCACATTAGCGGTGGCAAGACCCGTGCGGATGATGTCGTTGAGGCTTGCATGACGTGATAGTCGACCTGCACTCCTCTGGCATGAGAGACCATGGTGTCCCAGCTCATCTACCATGGTGCCGCAGCGACAACGATGAGGTTGGTTGGTTTGAACACCTAAACGAAGGCTGACAGACAAAGAAAAAGTACAGTTGTCCATAAGGGTACCCAAATTTGTTGATGGCAGAGCCTGTAGCCAATATCCAGATTCTCTCTCAAAAACAGCTAAAAGACGAGCTTTGTCGTTTTGATTGCCGCAAGCAGCAATTAAATTTTCTTGGATTTTCTTACATATTGGCTCGTCCCACTGTTTTTGAGAGGAAATTGACACTGGAAGGGCAACTGGATCAGGGCATAAAAGCAACCAGGCATCTCTTGCCTCCGACAGGTGTGAGACCTCAATGGAACCCAATGTGGGGTTAATTATACTACCAAAGAGGTCCTTACAACCGTGGGCCGATGAAAGAAACGCAGGCAGAGATACTGTAGTCACTTTTCGGATACCTAAACCACCGTTACGTACAGGAAGAGATGCTTGATCCCAAGCTCTTTCTGAAAAAGGACAGTTTAGTATATCGGTCAAAACGGTTTTAATGCAGTGGTCGACATTAGCGAGCAAATCTGGGAACTTCCATGCATGTGAGCAACGCAATACATAGGTGAATTTAGGTACAAACAAACAGAACCTTATAATGAAGAGCGCCATATGGGAGTTAATTACTTTGAGTCGATCCGTGCATGAACGGAATTTATTTGTTCTTCTATATATAGAAGAACAAATAAATTCCGTTTATAAACCGGGATTGATTCAGTTAGTAACGGAGAACCTAAAAGTCGTAAATTTTTATCATTTAGGATAGCAATATTGGGGGCAACCTTAAGGAAATTATCTATAATTAGGATTTTTTTACTAGTTGACACTGACGGATGAACATAAATTTCACATTTACTAAAATTTAATTGTAAGCCAATTTTGGAAAAAGCAGTTACTAAATTTTCTAGGTCAGCCAGTACAGTTGTAGACTCTCCCCCTAAAGTTCCATCGTCAAGATACCAGATGTTGAATTTGGATTTAAGACTCGTAATAACAGGATCTATGGCAAGGCTAAAAATCGCTGGACCTAGGGGGTCGCCTTGTTGACAACCTACTGAGGAATCCAACTGGGCTGCCCGATCAACGGAATTAAATGCGTTTTTCACATCAACTTTAAGTAGGACTTCACCTCCATTATTTTCAATAAAAGTTCGAGCGGCGTGTACTGCCGCCTCACACCCACCCTTTAAACCAAATCCCAACTGCACTGGGCGAAACTTGTCACAAAGCTGCGGTAATAAATGTTTACAACATATTTTTGAGACTATTCGCCGTAGAGTTGTACCTACTGCAATAGGGCGGATACCTCCATCCTTTTTCTTCAGAGCACATAAATTAGGACCATAGAGAATCTCCAGTATTTCTGATGGAACTTTCCCGGACAACATAAGATTCACTAAAGACACTAGACTAGATAAGAGTGCCTTCCCAATGTCACCCACATATCCACTAACTAAGTCTTTGTAGTGTTGTGGAGTCAAACCATCAAGTCCACCAGCTGAACCGCTCCTAAATGACATGATGGCGTTATAGACATCCTCACAAGTAGCCAACGGCATAGGATTAGATGCTAGTGGAGGGTCCGTCCGATGACTAGAAATTGATGGTTGAGGGTGCTTGGATACGAGAGCTTCCACTGTGTCTAAATTATTTTCAGCAATCATGTCATGGGAAAATAATAAGTTTGCTGCTCCTCTTAAATCGCCTTCGCTTACCTTGGACTCAACTTTTTTTGATATGTCAAATGGACGATTTTTAATTTTGCCGGTATTATTAATTACCTGTCGCTTTGGAGCAGCACAATTATTTTTAATTTTCTGCGTGAGTGTTTCCGACTTTTCACACTCTTGTATGTGTAAAGTTTGATAGCCGAACAATAAAAGTAACTTCCAGGTTTCCACATTATTAGACGTCACAACTTTATCAATGGCCTTTTTTAATGCATTGGCTACAGTTATGCGTGCCCCTCGTGGAATTCTTTTCAATAGGGGTAAACTATTTTTTAGGTTACCAATTTCTCTCCAGAAAGGCACAGATGCATTGGTGTCTTGAGTTTGACAATGTATTGAGCCTTGTGGAGCTGGTGCAGTTGCTGGAAAGGAAGAAGCTGCATCTGCAGCTGAAGTTACCCGGTGAACTTTGCCTATGTGTACATTTAGGCCTCTTGTACCCTTAAAATATTTAGGCTGGCTACAGTGTGGACATCTTTTAAATGCATCCAAGGATAATGCAGCAGGCTGAGAGGTGTCAGGGTTTGGAACACATAAATTAGATTGGGACATTATATGTACTTAAGTAAATTTATTTTAAGAGTAACTAAAATTAAATAATAATCTAAAAATAAAATAATGTAAAATATCTGATTCGAGTTTCTGTTTTCATGGTTATATCCCGCAGCGACGCTTCTCCGGCACATTTTGACACGCTTCGCAGACACACTTTGACATGGCTACCGTTTTGAAAACAAAGTCAAGGTTTCTTTAGTTGAGCTGCTGAAGTATTCTGAACCACCGCCGTATGTAGTCGTCGCGTTACGCAAAACTTGGCGCGGAGCAGCCGGGGTCCATAGACCAAATTGGGTCGCCTTCAAACCAAACGTTGAGAGGAGGACTTGTCTTGGATCCTCGCAAGTAGGCGATGATGAGCTCGCCGAGCCTTAGGTTTGATAAATAATCATAGATTTTAATAAATGAGGTGTCGTTAAAACCATGAAAGATTAATTTTTTTGTTTTTCTAATTTTTTTAGTTATGCATTCACAGGGGAGGAGATGAGAAGGTGTCCAGATGATAACAAACTGGAGATGAGCCCAGTTCACATACATCAGGCTTGCTTTCGATATTGGGTCAAAGCATGTTGGTAGCTCTTGCGTCAAAGCCCATACTTCCTCATGTGTGAGAAAAATACCCTTAGCTCAGCAGTGGGCTGTTACTGATGATGATGATAGTGATGTACCTATCAAAGACTTTATCAAAAACTTACGCACAAGTATATAACAATAGCTCAATGGTAAAGGAAATAATCGAGCAAAACCCCCCCGTCCCAGAATAGGTTTGCAACTTTCGGTATTTAAAATAATTCTGAAATTAGGAAAACCCGTTTAGCAGTGCAGCTATCAAAACAAAAACATCCTTACAACCTCGAATTCAACGATGAGGTAAAACGAATCTTTTAAATTTTGCTGTAGGAAATAACAATGCCAGTGAACTCAATGGTATTTGTTTGTTTTCTTGGTGAGAGCATAGCAACTACCTATATTCTAAATGTGCAGTTTAACCTATATTTTATCAGGTTATGTTTACTTTTATGAGATATCCGTGTCATTAAAATACTCAAGTCATTAATGAAATCACCATCATTAGATGTCAACCCGTTAGATGTCAAAAACAGCCCATTGCTGAATTATCGATCCTACACACATGTGAAGAAGGATGAACTGCGAACTCACTGTGATTTGAGAGTTGGTGTTAAGCTAGTTGTTTAATTTTTTGTAGGCACAAATTCACGGAGGAAGAGATGTGAAGGGGTCACAAACCGAAAATGTCTATCCCACTTGCATCAGACCTGGGTCTGTGTGCTAATGAGGTTTTCAAAAACTTACCCACACAATTCTTTATAAATAGCGGTGAAGGAAAACATCGTAGACAAACCCACAAGCCCCAGAATTAGTTTCAAAATTTCCGTATTAATAAATCCGAAATTAGGGAAAACGTTCAGCAGTGACAAAAATATCCTTACAACCTCTAATTCAATGTTGGTACTATCCAGTTGAGCGTCCGCTCCGATAAGCCACAAATGCCTTGAGCGCCCGCGTTCGCGATTCACGGAAAAACACACCGAGCGGCCGCTACCTTCTTACTAAAAACATGATAGCAGCCAAACCACTACAGCTACACGAAAATAAAAATTACGCCAGGATAGCTTATAATATGCAAAATCAATGTATATAAAAACTAAATTACAACTAATAATTATATAATATATATAATATAATTTCACGCCTTTTAAAAAAAAAGAGACTGTAAAATCATTACGAAAAACCGACGAGCCACGACCGTATTTTTTCATGTCGATTTGTCATCGCATCAATATGATATCGATATGATAGTTTTACATAATTGGAAGTACTAATCTTGAGGATTCCATTGATATACAACACTAATATAAGTATTGAGTAGTTACATTAAAATAACAGGTAAGAACAGAGCTCTAAAAAATACGTCACAAAATCCGCTCTTCACATTTTTTTATTTTATGATTTTTTTTAAACTCTATGCTTTTGTGTAAGCAAAGGCATTAAGTAAGATACAAAATTTAATAGAGAGTCATCTAGTAGCAGTTGTGAGAAGCTACCTTAGAGTTACCATTTATAAAAAATGTTTTTCGGGGACAAGTCAGCTAAGTAGCTATAGTTACGTGGGCGCTAGACAGTCCTTTTTTTTCGTAACTATGCTTACGTAGGCGCTCAACTGGATATGTGGAACTTGATCATTCTCATCATTATCAGCCTATATTTGTCCACTGCTGGACATAGGTCTCCCCTAATGAGCGCCATAGCGCCCTGTCTTCAGCTCGACGCTTCCAGCATCTGCCTGCAGAATTTCGCAGATCAATCCTCCCAATGGACCGGAGGGCGTCCTACACTACGTTTGCCAAGTCCCGGTCAGCTTGCTAATCTCTAAAAAGGTGGAATTTAACTTTTATAATTTTTTGATAAGACACATTTGAGGTTCCACGTAATATACTGGTGACAAGTTGTTATTTCCAGTAATGAAATACCTCTGCCTGCTACCTCAGGGATAAAAAGCGTGAGATTATTTATTTTTAAGCTGTAACACCCGTGAGCATGGAGAGGTCAGGAACGATGGAGCGTTCCCAAGAGAGCATAGCAATAACTTATATTTCGCTGGCTATTTTGAGGTTTTGGCGTTGTCAATGTATACTTTACTTTTATTTAAGTTACCGTTAAGTTAACCCCACGGCCTTTTTTTTTTGTTGGTGCGTGACCTTTTTAAAGACATGTAATGCATACAGTGAAAATTAAGTTTATGAACTATTATACTTCCATAGTAAGTGATTCAGAATATTAAATAGTTTAAAAATATTTAGAAAAAAGATCATTTTTTAAAACCACTAAATTCATGACCTACGACAACCAGTACGGCGCTCATTGCAGTGAGTCGCGCTCGCGCAGTGAGCTTATACTCAGAAGTTTTGCGGCCAACCGAAACGAGCGTTTAACACATTCGCTGCGTCATCGAAATAGCGAAACATACGACATTTGTGCAATGTCGCATGTGTGTGTAAAGTGCAAAACTAGCTGTAATACAAAGAAGAGGGTATGAATTAATAGAGAAAAGACGTGTAGCGACACTACAAAGAACGGGCCAATAGACGGCTGAGTTCTAAACCGCGCTTTCGGAGTTTTCTAATGAGTTTGTATAAATACAACTGTCCAACATCACCCGTTGGACCGCGGTCCCCAGGCACGATTACCTCGCCTGGCAGAAGATCTTCCCTTTTCACGATGGAGGAGCATTCCACCTCCACTCCTTTATAGACGTATACTGGTGAAAATAAGGTTTTCCCAAACATCGCCACAATCACCGGTCCTGCGCTTCCCTGCATCCTACCCGTGACACTCATCAGGTCCGATGACCTTGGTTACGTAAGCTGAGTCTTTCAGCTAGCGGTCGCCACTCCAAAACTTTTCGGCCCTATCGGCATTCCGTTATACGAGCAATGTGATTCCGAAATATAGTATGACATCATTATTATAATCATTATTATTACAAACTTGTAATACCCACCAATGGTTATAGCTGAAGTACGTGCTAAGTGTCAGTGACTATTCTTTGGAGTGTTGCAAAAATATTACTTTAAAATATTACTTTAATGCTTCTAAAATCACCAGTTTGTACTGTCCGACGAAGACATGGATGATTTGACGTTTTTTGTGTGGGTTTGAGTCCCTGGATAGTTTATATTTTTACAATTGGACCCGACAGGTGGCGCGAGTCGGCAGGACTACGTCTGCTCAAACCACTAGTCGTATTATTAAAAATCATTGCTGTCCTTCACAGTTGAAAATATGTAACAAAAAGTTGAGTGAGTTAGGTAACCGGAGGCCCCAATCCCCCCTCCCCCTACCCTCCCCTCCCCCCACTCCCACCTCAAAGGTCGGCAACGCAGTTGTGACTCTTGAGTTGCAGGTGTCCATGGGCGACAGACGTCACTTACCATCAGGTGACCCGTCTGCTCATTTGCCCCCTTTTTTATCATTAAAAAAAAAAACATGTACATCCCTATTGTGTTGTCTGTAAAAAATTGCATCAGATGTAAATACAATTGCAGTGTCATAAAGCTTCTAACCTTCCAGTATCAAAAGAAAGACTTTCTTTTGTGATATTGCTTTGAAAATATAACATTTTAGTTACATCAAGCCTAACGAGCATCAAATGTTGCCTCACAATACCGCCTAATCTGGCGCTCCGTACCAGCCTTACAATAAGCTATTTTCAGAGGAATGATAGGTGGAATTCAGTCTCAAGTTTTATAATAATGATCCTTTATTACTTTATATTTTGTTCAGAATAGAACAGTCTCTAAGACAATATCAACCTATCCTACTAATCCCACCGCGAAAGTTTGTATGGATGGATATATAGATGTTTGTGTTACAATTATATAGCTTATACATCAGAATAACACATAGGCTATATTTTATCCCCGTATTCCCATGGGAACGGAAACTACGAGGGTAAAACCGCGGGGTGCTAGTAAAATATATATTTAAGCAACTAGATTTTATTTTTATTTGATAAATGTTATTCATGTGCGTAACTGGATGGTTCCTGGTAATTTGACCTATTCCCTGTTCAGAGATTATAAAGAGTAAATGGCTGTTTTAAGCAATTTTTAAAAAGTAGTCAATATTTTTTTTAAATTCATTTTTTCCACAACATATTCAAGACACAAAATTTCCATTTATTGAATAATTGTCTAGGGATTGGTATGAATGAGAGATGGATACATTCTGTCAATAAAATAAAAAAAAACTCAACATTATATTTTAAGTCTGAAATATTTGAATTCAATTGGAATTAATTCCCCAATTACCTAAACCCTACCTACTAAAACCTTCCTCTTGAATTACTAGAAAAAAACCTCATCAAAATGCGTTGCGTAGTTTTAAAGATTTCAGCATACATAGGGACTTAGGGACATAGGGACAGAGAAAGCGACTTTGTTTTATATTATGTAGTGATAGTGAAGTAAAATACGGCTCGAGTTCGTAGTAGTAGATAGGATCCCCTTCTCTCACACCTCTGTGATTAGATAAATAGAAGTTCCGAAATTTTCCCTCCGAGAAAAATATCGCGTAAATTACCCATCGGGTACGATCAGCACATGCGTCCATTTTACCGCATCGTGCAAGATACGAAATTTTTACGTTTTACGTTACGTTTAATACGTTCAAGTATATTCAGGAATTTCATATAATAACTAGCGACCCGCCCCGGCTTCGCACGGGTTCAATGCTGAATTTTCTTTGCTATAAACCTTGCGGAGCCCAAGACCTTTCCAACAAATGCAAAACCATGGAAATCCGTTCGTCAGTTCTGGAGTTAAATCGTCAGGAAGGAAAACCCGACTTATTTTTATATAGTAGAAATAATAAATTGTGGGACACAATTCTCACACGGTGATTTAGTCCCAAACTAGGCAGAGCTATAGGTACTAAACAACTGATGAACATTAAACGACCAGATAATATGAAGCCGACAGACATGTTCACTTACACAAATGTTGGCCCCAAGCGGGGATTGAACCCGCGACGACAACTCAAAAGGCTGGGTCATTACCAACTGAACCAACAGTCCGTCGCCATATGAAAATGGAATTAAATACCTAGATATATAGGTAAAATGACTATCACAGTGCCAAGTTTGTTAACCATAATTATTATAGCGAAACTTGATTGAATAAGAAAATTCTTATATACAATTATTTATCAGTGGTTCGATGGTGAAGGAAAACATCGCGTGGAAACCCACAACCACAAAAATGGTTTCTATTGCATGTGTTGTCTCATTGCCTGTCAATCCAGTCATGTTTGTGCCAATATCTTCGGGGAATATGCGTTAGTATAAATATATTTTTATGTATATCCTTCATATAAAATAAATAAAAAAAAAATAAGGGCCGGCGATGGGTTTACCGACTGTCACTAAGAGGTTCAAAATGGAAGTCTAACCCTTCGGGGAGAACAGGTGCGGAGGCTAATTAAGCTGATCTGAGCTGTTGATTAGTCACAAGTCGATAGTTACTTTGCCTCTGGTTTAGATAGAAAAAAAAATGATGTTGGTATATGGTCTGTGGTCACGGTCTGATTAAAAAATAATAATATGTCGAGTACATACATGTTAATTGTTAATTCGTACATAATTAAAAGACACCATTGTATTTAAATTAAAGTTTTGTGGGTGAGATTATATAATTAAATAAATTATAATGTTAGTAATTTTTATGTTGACTGTACGGTCAAAATAAAAACGAAGCTAGAGCCTTCCTCACTCTATCTAGGAAAATATCATAAAAGGCGCCCTTCTTTTATTAGGTTTGGATCAGTTAGCGTGCTGAGCAATATTTATGGGGTGTTACTTGGGTGTTACGTAATTTTGATGTAATCCATAAAAATAAAAAATAAAATAATCTTACGCCTTTTATCCCCGAGGGGGTAGGCAGAGGTACCTATTCCATTTCTGGAAATACGCAATTTTAGGGGTCGAATATTGTCGTGATCCATCTATACCTACATATTAAATCAAAATAACACATACTCAGCCACTGATTAATAAGGAAATATCTGACAGTAAAAATGTTACAAACTTTAAATGTCCTACCAACAGGCAGGGTCGGTATTCACTAAGAAAGGATTTTGAGAAATTACCATGGGCTCGGGAAGAAATGATGTGTGCGGGCAACGCCGAGGGAGCTAGTAATACAATTTTTTACACTGTCGATGAAACTAAATGTCAATATAAGTATAATAAGTATAATCTCACGCCTTTTTTACCCCCGAGGGGGTAGGCAGAGGTATTCCATTACTGGATATACCCACATTTCACGAGATATATTGGACCCATAAACGTCTAAAGTGGTGAGCCTATCGCCGGACCGGGTCTGTTTACACATGTCTCAGAATTAATTCTGAGACCTGCGGGTTTCCTCACGATGTTTTTACGTAAGTTTTTGAAAAACTCAAATGTCAATATGAACAGTTTAAAATAATTTACTGATACAAAATTACTAACCACGAAGTTTATTGTTTAAAATTATTATTTTATGTGTACTTAAATCAACAAAACATAACCCAGTAACATAATTTTATTACAAATTACATTGAAATGAACGAATATTTTTATAGTGTGGAAGAATTCCTGAGTCAATCCTAAATTCTACCATACATACAAAATCTCACGCCTTACATCCCCGAGGGTAGACAAAGGTATTCCATTTCTGGATATACCCACTTTCACCAGATATTCTTTGGGCCCCCAAACGTGATAGGTGGTGAGCCCCGCCGGTCCGGGTCTGTTACACATGTCTCAGAATTAATTCTGGGACCTGCGGGTTTCCTCACGATGTTTTCGATGATATAAATTTCTACAATAACATTAAATTAAATAGTTTAACATTAAGAATTATAGATTTAATTTTGTCAGTTATTGTAATTGAAAGAACTAGTGATAAGCAAGTTTAGTCCCAATGTTTGTACATCGATGAATTTAATTAAATATATTGTAACTGCAACCTATTGTAAATACGAGTAAATAAATATATTTTAATTATTGACGATGCATAGTGCAGATGTTTTAATAATTTAATTTATTTTATAATTTAATTTACAAACAGTGTATTCATATTCGTTATATTTTCCTGGTTTTTGCATTGATAACGGGCAATGCATTACTGTCGAGTTATTACATATTACAGACAAAATATTTTGTTGTTTAAAACTTTCTACTAAAAGTTTCGGAAATTTCATGATGGAGCTGTGGTATTTCGCTTTCATATAAGACGTAAAAAAATAAGTAACTAGTTTAATTAACTACTAAAGTATCACAACCGACTAAGTATAAAAGACACTACAAAAATTTTAAACATTGACAGTAATTTAATTAATGCAAATAGGTAAATTAATTCTGAGACATGTGTAAATAGGGGTTAAAAGGCGTGACACTTTTTATTTTATTTTATTATTTTTAAAAATGTTGCATATGACACTACGGAGATGAAGAGGAGAATCCTAGACTGAGTATCTTTTAGACACATAGCACTTTAGAATCCGAATTGTGTATCCTATAAACTCAAATAGGCCACTTATTCTTAAATACAATACATCCTTATTATACACCAAAAACAACACAGTATGTATATAAAAATTTATTAAAGTACAATGGGTGGTCTTATCTCTTTTGGCGATATCTTCCAGACAACCTTGGGATACATAGGTACATAGGTACCGGAAAACATTACCATAATCCTGGTGCAGTCGGATCGGAAACGTTGTACAAAGTACTACAAAGACAATACAGCTTCACAAAATAAAATTTAAAAAACTTATACAATAGCGCTTTGAACCGGTTTGAAGCAGATCGCACGGATGCTCTCACAAGCGACTACCGCCATCGTTAATTCTTCCCCCATCCCGGAGACAAGACAAATTACTTCATTAATGTTTTCTTTCGCCGTGTTCTTCGTTTAATTTATCGCTTTAGTATTTTATTATTCGATTAAATTGCTGCGAAAAGGTCGAAGTGTCAATTCGAATTAATTAAATCAATAGAAAGAGTATTTCAGAGATAGGTATGTAAAGTATGATCTTATCGCATAGAAATTAAGTTTACTTCAGAGAAATCGATTTTATATATTTTTTCCGACAGTCTAGGAATTGATTGATCAATTGATATTTGATCCACACAACAGGTGGGATCTAACGTATGGTGTACGTACACTTTTGTACATTTACATGTTTTACCAATGGGCGAATAAGAGTGTGGTTGGCAGTTATTTAAAAAAAAACAAGAAGTTACTAAGTACTCCACTGCATCTAGCCAGATACCTCAATATTTTAAATCTATATTATTAAAACTTTTTTGTTTACTTACTTATAAATTTCAAATATTGCTTTAACTCGTTTTCGTGTTATGATTATATTTTTACTAGGACCCCGGCTTCGCACGGGTGCAATGCTAATACTAAAACTTTCTCTTGAATCACTCTATCTATAAAAAAACCGCATTAAAATCCGTTGCGTAGTTTTAAGATTTAAGCATACATAGGGACATAGGGATATAGGGGACAGAGAAAGCGACTTTGTTTTGTACTATGTAGTCATAACAAAATACCTATTTACCACAGAAAACCCTATTTTACCAAATATTCAGCTTGTACCTTCCTTTTTGTATTGTAACCTTCGTTCATTGTAAGGTATCAAAATCAATAATTTTCCACCTTTCCATTTAGGTACTAAAGCCTAAATGTCAGCGCCAACGGCAACAGAAAGGCTAAGCAAAGGTGACAACCTTCTAACCAAGACACCTTTTAAAAAGTAAAGCAGATTTACGTAACCACTCCAACACAGTAAAAACAAACGCAAACGTCGAAATTTTTACTCTAGAGAAATTGTTCCAAAAATATTTCCTAGAACATTTTCATTTCGCTGATTCACAAAAATTAAATCTCGCAAAAATCCCTATTATCCTGGAGCTGACTGCGCTCGTTTCGAGCGAGACAAAATACAAACGACTACTAGATTGGACGAAAATTCCTGCTTAGTTAAGACGTTCTTGAAGAAATTCTCTCGGGAAGTTCGCAGCGGTTTTTTCACAAAAAAAAAACGTAATAGCAAAATAATCTTAAGCCCCTTAAATAACGAACGGGACACACTGACCTCTGGTTTAGCTGACTTTTTGTAGTTGTCTAAAACTACAAAAAGTTTTCTAAAACTACAAAAAGTTTTCTAAAACTACAAAAAGTTTTCTAAAACTACAAAAAGTTTTCTAAAACTACAAAAAGTTTTCTAAAACTACCAACTGAGGCCGTCTACAGCCTCAGTTGGTTTGTTAGTGACCCTGTCTTCTGAGTAGAAAGTTATAATAATAATAGATTATGGGACACAATTCACACACGGTTAATCAGTCTGATACTAGGCAGAGCCTGTACTATGGGTACTAAACAACTGATAAACATACTCAAATATATATCAAACACCCAGACACGAAGCCCATAGACATGTTCATGCACACAAATGTGGGCCCGAGCGGGGATCCCGCGACCTCCGACTCAGAAGGCAGAGTCACTACCAACTGAGCCAACAGGTCCGTCGAGTTGCGGGTTCGATTCCCGCCTGGGGCCAACATTTGTGAACATCCGTTTAGTGTCTGTGTGTTTATATGCATTTAAATATAAGTATAATTTAGGATAATCCACATAGGAACTTCTCTGCTCTCTGTCTCCTGAAATAGGCGTGAGATTATGTATATAACTAAAACTATCTTTAAAAATTTTACGGTTTTTTTAAGTAATGGTAATTTAGAAGGA
The DNA here is from genome assembly GCA_963855545.1 of Ethmia dodecea. Lineage (NCBI taxonomy): Eukaryota > Metazoa > Arthropoda > Insecta > Lepidoptera > Depressariidae > Ethmia > Ethmia dodecea. The sequence continues at coordinate 3,101,317 of OY979448.1, forward strand.
ATTTACGAATTAGAAATTGTCGTTGACTAGCTTTTACCCGCGGCTTTGCTCGCACCCATTTATTTCACCTTCTTAGGGGTTGAATTTTGCAAAGTCCCTTCTTAGTGGACGCCTACTCTGTATAAGCTATCTATGTGCAAAATTTCAGGTTTCTAGACTCAGGTTTAGGCTGTGCGTTGATACATCACCAATCAGTCAGTCAGTTTATCATTTTATATATCGTTGATTCATTGATGCAATACTGTTTATTATAAAGAATATCTTTCTGCAAGTAATAAGTATTTTAATTTAATATTAATAACAGTTAATGGAAAACTACCAGCAGAAGCGACCATATTCTGTATTAAAAATCCTTTTATCTATTTGTCTAATTAGTCAGATTTTATAACAAATTTTAATTACAACTATTAGCAGGATGTGTCCGTGACTTTGCCTTAAATATAATCTGAAAGCAATAGGCTACATAACAGGATGTTTATTAGAGTTAACAGGATAGTAGCAGTAATTTCCTCAAAAGATAAAAGACCTATAAACCTCGTAATTATGCATTATTAATAAATAGTTATAAAATAATTTGTACCGATTATTTAATAGTTATTAGCTCCTTAGGACAAACTAACCTTCAAGAAGAGAGCGTACTCCCACCTCAAAGGCCGGCAACGCACTTGTGTCTTCAGCTACAGGTGTCCATGGGCGACGGTAGTCACTTACTATCAGGTGACCCGTCTGCTCGTTTGCCCCTTTTTTTGTATAAAAAAAAAACTAATATTAAAAAAACCGGACAAGTGCGTGTCGGACTCGCGCACGAAGGTATTCTATTATTTAAAAAATCACGTTTTTTGTATGGGGCCCCCTTGAATATATATTTTATTCTGTTTTTTAGTATTTGCTGTTATAGCGGCAACAAAAATACATAATCTGTAATGTGACAGACGGACTGACAGACAGACGAACGGACAGCAGAGTCTTAACCTCTCAGACCATGAATCACTCAGATACAATAGATTTTTAATTGTGTCTCGGTTCCAATTGGAACCGGCGGTTCATAACTGATTAAGACTAGGGTCCAGCTGTCTAAGCTGCTAATTTTAAAGGAATATTGCCTAAGAAAAAATCTACTCATAAAATAATTCCTCCTCCTTAGGGCTGATCAGTCACTACGTAATCTTTTATTACACGTTTTCACGAGTTATTATTTGTTCAGTTTTTATGTACCTACCTATTAAGTATGCCTCCAACACCGAATATGGACTAACGAATAGTACTAACGTACCTACACTATTAATATAATACTACCGTACCTCCAACAATAAATTATACTACTTTATGTTAGATCTTATTTTGAAGTGTCGTTATGGAAATTAACCAAAATTGTTAATGAGCTAACGAATAGTTGAATTGGAGTCATTGATTTGATTTTATGAATAACTAGCGACCCGCCCTCGCTTCGCTTCTGTTAATATGATATTATCAATGCTTCTTTACTATATTGTGCATGTATTATATTATAATATAATAAAGGTATAGGTACATATTAAACTTCGTCTTGAATCACTCTATCTACAAAAACAACCGCATGAAAATCCGTTGCGTAGTTTTAATGATCTAAGCAGTCATAGGGATAGACAGACGGGAAGCGACTTTGTTTTATACTATGTAGTGAGTAGTTATAGTGAAGATAGTTGTTCTTTAAACTCAAATAACTATAAGTAAAACATTTTGAATTGTGGCCATTTATTTATTTATTTATTTATTTACATTTATAGTTAACAGCAGTTAGCCAAAGCACTATAAACTTAGTTGTTAATTAGGTACATAATTAAGACTATCACAAAAATGATTGCATAGTTTCCTAAAAGTATTAAACTTAGATCCATATAGGTCAGCACCTGGAATAGCTTTCAGAACTGAGTTGAGTAGGTTGATTGCTCGAATAGCGGCGGCAGCGGTCTGTACGTGCGGGGGTTGGCGGGCCCGCCGGCGCGTCTATACGAGAGTGGTACACTCAGTCCTACCCTCCCTAACACTTCTGGGCTGTCAATTTTATTATTTAGAATGAGAAAGTAATGGAGTAAGAGGGCAATCTTAGGGTGTCCAGACCAACCATGCCTGCCACGAAAAGGGATGGATAATAGCCTAGTTTTTTTTTCTACCATATATGCATATTTGGCTTCTTGTGGGTCCCACACTATGGCGTTGTATTCCAGACGCCTTCTAACATATGCCCTATACAGTGAGCCACTCGATGGTCTCTAAATTGGTACGCAGAATAAACCCCAGCATCTATTAGCATTTTTACATATTTCCGCCACATGAGCTCTAAAATTCAGCTTTGAATCAAATATGAGGCCCAGATCTTTAGCTTCGCTAACGTGTTGTAAATTGCTTCCTAGAGTAGAGAGTGGCAGATCATTTCAGAAATATAATACCTAAATACTTTTTTCTCTAACGAACATATTTATTACAAGTTCGACGGCGAAGAAAAAAACCGACTAAGTGCAAGTTGAACTCTAATTCTTCTTCTGATTGTTATATGCACCCTAAAAATAGGAACGTAAACACACAAATATAAGTGATGTCAAGCGATATACCTACTTCCACGTCTGAAGCATGTGCAAAAGCACCCAGATCCGGCGAAGGACTCAGTACCTGGCACGTAAAAATACACTTTAAAATAACATATTATCATCACTCCGTAACATCCCACTACTGAGTTAAGGTTGACCCTGCCTTCTGAGTCGCAGGTCGCGGGTTCGATCTCCGCTCGGGGCCAACATATTTTGTGCGCATGAACAATGACCATACCTTTTGGCTTCGTATCTGGGTGTTTAATATTTAGTTAAGGATGTGTATCAGTTGCAGTAGAAAAAAAACCTAAAAAATATAGTCCAAAATGAGTAAGTACGTAATGGGGAACTTGCACTAAAATTATATTGATAAATTATCTTATAATTCAATAACGATAGTCGATAAAAGTGCATTGCTGAAAAAAAATATAAAATTATGATTTTTTTCGCGAAATATTTTAATTTTAAGTAACACTGATTAATTTATTATTAAACTATAAGACGTAATTTGAAACACCAATCAGCGAAGAGTGACGTCACTCCATCACAAAGCGAAAACAAGCTAAGGAAATACTTGTCTGTTTGAAACGAATTAACTCAAAAACTACTGAATCGTTTTTTTTTTTACTATTTATTAAAAGGGCTTTGTCGCTTAGCGACCACATCGCCCTGTAAAGTCTACAAAACAAAATTGCACAAATAAATAAACAAATGACTTATCCTTTATCTAAACCTATCTCTGCCAGCTTGTACTGCAAATAGAATAGATACTACATTATCCGCTAGTATTAAATAAAACTGAAAATATTTTATTTCTGTAATAAAGAATTTATTCACGTGCCATGAAAAGTTTACTTCATAAGATGAGGAGTGACGTCGCGTCAAGCCCGTCTGCGTTTACGCGCGAACTTTATAATGTAAATTTTTGATTTGCAATAAATACATTATTTGTGCATATTTTAACTTTTTTCTTTTTGGTATCTCTATGTAATTAAGATAAATTAAAAACAAATTTTTATGCAAGTTCCCCATTGTTCATCAACCTTGCGCCTCGTGAGTATCACATGTCACTTTCGCCCCATAAGCGAGTTGTCACGGTGATTTTCTCCAAATCTGTAGGTGAAATCGTCGAGCTGACGTGCTTTCGCGTATAATCTTCCCTAATACCGTCAATACGACGTTGAGTGCGCACTCTCAGATAATACCACCACCTGTCGACGAGTTGACGCCTACACTTGTTTTTTGAGCTCCGTACCTCACTGGATTTTATATCAGCGTTTTTGCGGATTTAGATAGAAGCTAATGTAAGTTACATTTGTATTAGGTGGGACGTTTTATCGTCACACTCTTACGAGGTATTAAAAAATGGGGGACCTACAAGTTTTTCGTTGGGTTTTAATAGAATGAAACGTAATATGGAATAAATAAAAAAATATCTACTAACGCCTTTTATCCTCGATGAGATAGAGGTTTCTGTAAACACCTACTTTTCATCAGTTTATTTTGACGAGCCAGACCCTACTCATGCTTCAGAATGAATTCTGACATGTGCCGGTTCAATATTCATTTTTTGCAGACAGTACAATATGGTCTTCATGTTGTACAAATTAAGGAATTCTTATCATATATGTAGAACTTATACTACAGTCTTTTTTTTAGTTTTTAAGGTCTCCAAAAAAAGGTTAATAATAATAATTAATGTAGCGTCATAAAAAAATATGAAACGTGTCAATTCTCAAACTATTGTTTCAGTCAACAACCCTAGTACGCTCAATAGTCGCTCAAAAGCCTATTCAACACGCAATCATTTTATCACGAAATCTTTCCGCTTATCGCGGCACAGAATATCGATTCCATTCGCTAGAATTACTATGTTTCGGTTTCAAAGGTTACCGATCTGTAATGGGCACCAAATTCTAGCAAAAGGAACAATCTGCTCGGCCCACTATTGTTTCGAAACAATTATGTGTAATTACCACTCCTCTAAATGGTTGGATTGAAACAAAAGAGCTTAGTCTATTAGCCAATTAATTTCCCAATAACTGCCTTCCTCTGTAGAACCAACACAATAAACATAGAATGTGACTGTAAATCATGATTAAGACGTTTTGGAGGAAAATATGAATTTATAGCCTTATTCGAGCGAGCCTGATTGGAGTAAAATGGGAAAAGTTGAGGACGATAATGAAATACTTTGTGGCTTTATATTTAATTGTTAAAATGGATTTACTACCACAGAACAATATACGAACGACCACAAATAATCACGTCATACTTAAATGACAATATTTCCTAAACTAATCAAGATACTCGTAGTTCATTGAACTAAAAAGTATGTACATTGAGAAGAGAACCAAAAGATAAATTATATTCACTTCAATGGGACTTTCTATTTCAACGTGATATCTTGACTAGTTAGTGACGTATTTTTACAAAGTTTACTGTTTTAAAGTACTATGTTATGGGGTCGAATATTCTCGTGAAAGGTGGGTATTTTCAGAAATGGAATACGTCTTCTCGGGGTACTGCATTCGGAACCAGGAACTCGTCGTTGGAGATGGGCTGCTGTTTGCATTTAGCCAATCTTCATGGACGAGTTTAGAGTGCCTTGTTATTATAAAATATTGACGTTTCTAAGTGTATATTTAATACCTGAATTTTGAATTCTGCATATCCTCTCGGGAATAAAAGGCTTTAGTTTTTTTTTTATTATTTTTTATGAAACATGAATCCAAATCAAGCTATATAGAGAACAACAAAGGATTCTAGTTTTCCAAGATAACCATAAAAGTAAACTGTGTCTCATTTATTTCACTCAGCGCCCTAAGATTAAATTTTAATCTTATTACTAACAACGCGGCATCTTTTGCCTTTTTTCTTCGGCAAAAATTAATTTTGCAAACACCTCAGAAAAAAACAAAAAAGTAAGATACGGTACTTAGCTTCTCGCTTAAATTAGGTCCAAGGAACGCTACAGTCTCAAGGAAACACATTAAATGGCACACAGCTATACAATACCTTAATAAGTGTACAAATAGCGCTAAAACAAAAAATTAAACCCACAGATGCGTGTATTTGTATGTCCTTAGTCCAAATATCAACGATGTTTTCTAGTGCAGTGATAGCCTTACGGCTAAAGAGCCTGCTTCACATGATGATAATCAGTGAGGCTCGGGATTGATTTGTTCTTTGAGCAAAGCTACACACTGAGCTGTGTCCCTTTGCACCGCCACGCACACACACACATTGCATTATGTTTAGCTAGTAAGTAGGTAGTTTGTATTTATTTATTGATGTTTTTTTATTTTCTTATTTTAATGTATGTGTATGTATTGTGTTGCAAATAAAATGATTTATCTATCTCTCTATCTATCTTTCATGTACCAATGACTTTTTCAAAACTTACGTAGGTACATATTTATGACTAGCTCGACGGTGAAGGAAAACATCTTGAGGAAATCCGCAGGTCCGAGAATTAATCCTGAGGCATATCGTGTAACAGACCCGGTCTAGCGATAGGCTCACCACCTATCACGTTTAGGGATCCAAAGAGTATCTCGTGAAAAGTAGGTATATCCAAAAATTAAATACCTCTGCCTACCCTAGGGAATAAAGACTTTCTATGAATGTCCGTATCTAAATTTTTTGCTTTTATCTAAGACAAACACCCTCGGGCAATCGAGTATACGCACACTAATATTATCACAAGTGGCCAGACTGTGTCAAAATAATCCCTTTAACAAACTTAATACTATCAAACAAGCCTCCCAAACTATGTAGTACAACTAAACCGTCCATAATGCGAAGATCTCTGTATTTAAACCACGTTTATTACTACGAGAGCTCTTATTACTCTGGTGCTACCCGACCAAGTTAGCCATACGTCTATGCTCCCATACACCCTCCGTCGTAGCTAACTTCTTAATTAGGTCAAGAAACGGGGGTGCCACTGAGATATTGTCAGTACTCCTTGATATTTGTCGACAACCTCCTTCCAGTTTTATTACTGCCAGTGAACAAACTCCACTTATAGTATGAGATCCGGCTGTAGAATTATAGAATCTAGGTGTTTATTGCCCCTTTATTTATAAAGACTCTGATAAATCTGCTGATTTTTCATGATTTTTTAGTCTTTTTGTATATTGCCGTGAAGTGGACGATATTTTATGTAAAAAAACAAGTGAATGAAATTTCGTTCTAAAAATCAACATATTTTTTTTATTAATCAGTTAACAACCGCCGGTTCCAATTAGAACCGAGACACAATTAAAAATTAAAAAATAATTAAATCTCACGCCTTTTTTTTATCCCCGAGGGGGTAGGCATAGGTATTCCATTACTGGATATACCCACATTTCACGAGATATATTGGACCCCTATACGTGATAGGTGGTGAGCCCATAAAAATTAATTGTGTCTGTGATTCATGGTCTGAGAGGTTAAAAATACTAGCGGCCATATTTCGATAGGGCAGCCTGGTAGATATATATTCTCTTAATTATAAGTATGCGTAAAAATTTGGTTTGTAGCATAATATACTCGATCCCTAAATTAATTCTGCAGCCGGATCTCGGGCTATTAAAGGGTTAATTTTATCGCCGTCAAGCTCTTAACACTGGAGAATGTCATTTAAAATGTAAATAGGTTTTGTTTCATTCGTAAAATAGTCTTGAGCGTGTTCAAAGTCGCTCATTGAAAGTTTAATTTGCTCGTATAAATACTCCTGTATTAAATGACAACATGAACCTACATTACAAAATCGAAGCTAGTTTATTTAAATCGGATGGTTTGTGTTATTTTACAGTAGCTCAATCAATTTCAAATATATGCAATAATTTCACAGATGTATAGAAACTCCCACGGGAAGGGAACTACGCTGGTGCGTACCTCCTGTTCCCGTGGGAATACGGAAATAAAATATAGCCTATATTACTCAGGGATATTGTAGATTTCCATGGACAAAATATTTTTTAAAATTAATTCAGTAGTTTTGAGTTCATTCGTAACAACCATTCAAAAATACAAATCTTTCCTCTTTATAATATTAGTATAGATATAGAATAGCTGTTCCCCATGCTTTCATTCACGTAAGTCCCGTTCCCCTGGGAAAATTATAGCTCATGTCACTCTTACAAAACTAAGCTTACCGTTGGTGAAGGAATTTTTACAATCGATTTAGTAGTTTTGGAGCCTATAATATAATAATATAATCTCACGCCTTTTAGCCCCCAGGGGGTAGGCAGAGGTATTGTATTACTGGATATACCCACATTTCACGCGATATATTGGACCCCTAAACGTGATAGGTGGTCAGCCCATCGCCGGACCGGGTCTGTTTACACATGTCTCAGAATTAATTCTGAGACCTGCGGGTTTCCTCACAATATTTTTCTTCACTGTCGAGCTAGTGATATATATGTACGTAAGTTTTTGAAAAACTCATTGGTACTCATTGGTAGTTTTGGAGACTGTTTAAAAAATAAAATCTTTCCTCTTCACAATATTAGTGTAGAAGACAAAAGATAACCAATCAAACATAGTAAGCTGTGTCAGATTACGATCACAATAATTCACGTTACGCTTGATGTCCTCAAGGCGAGAAAAGCCGGCTTACGATGATATACGACCGGTCAGAAGATTGTGGCCGGGGAAATAAATCTGGCGGCATTAATACCTTTTGCCCTTCAGTGCGGAATCAGTGGGGTATGAAGGAAAATTATGAACGACCCATCCTTCTATTGGAACATCATATGAGATTATTATTCTGGAAGCGGTTTAGCCCGCGACTTCGCTCGCAATGCTGCAGTAGCAAACTTTAGGAATATAATAACAATAAATTGTGGGACACACACAATTCACATACGGTTATTAAGTCCCAAACTAGGCAGTGCAACTATGGGTACTAAATAACTGATAGACACACTTAAATAAATATTATTAAACGACCAGACACAAAACCAACAGACATGTTCATGCCAGTGCCCAATTTAGGGTAACTTGATGCCCTAAATCTTCACTTATCCTTGAGTAAACTACAAATAATTAATTTAAAAAAAAAAATTGGTGTAGTATGTAGAATGTATGTGTTGTTCCTCCTGCCTTGCTAAGTGGGGTTGGCACAACATGATTTTACAAGTTGTCATAAGATGCGACCGAACTGCGAATGCGCGGATCAAAGACGTTTAAAGAAAAAGTTTCTCTCTCCTATAGACTGCTAATGTTCTAAAAACACTATGGAAACCGCTTCAACCAAAAATCGGGGCGCGGGGGGCGAAGTATGAGATGACGTACTTAATGTCGATCAATTTACCAATAGTATTTAAAGAACATTTTGCGCTCGGCCAATCAGAAAGCTCACGTATTATTTTACTTTTAAATTTGCTTCAATAGTGACGGACTAGTGAAGTAATCATATACTACACAATCGATATCGATAAATGCTGCAACCTGTACAATAATTTCATTTGATTTGAAAAATTTAAAAATTTGAATTATAAATATAAATTATCTCATTATTTTACTTCCTTCTTTAAAAAAGAACCTTTTTTACTATAATATAAATGCAAAGTAACTCTTGCTGTCTGTCTGTAACATTTTTACGGCTAAGCCAATGAACCGATGTCGATGAAAGGGTGCACCCTGAGGAAGGATATAAGTTTTATTTCATTCTGCAAAGCGGATGAAGTTGTGAGCAAAAGCTAGTATCTCAAGAAGCTTTTTAGACTTCAGATAAATGTTATCCTATTTTTAAATTCTAAATGAATAGTATGATTCGATCTTTAGAACTTTTTACAATTTTTATATTTTAAGATTTATTTACACACCTCTCAAACGTTGTGTACATAGTACGTAGATAACTTTATATGATAAAATAATGTTTTATTAAACTATAATAATACGTATGGAGGAGTGGAGGTGAAATGCTCCTCCATCATTAAAAGGGAAGATCTTCCGCCAGGCGAGGTGATCGTGCCTGGGGACCGCGGTCCAACGGTTGATGTTGGACAGTTGTGTTTATACGAACTCATTAGAAAACTTCGATAGCGCTGTTTAGAACTCGGCCGTCTATTGGCGCGTTCTATGAAGTGTCGCTACATCACTCCCTCTTCAAGACCGGAGGTTGATTTCTTATGCTGCGTCGATGCTTCGTAGCTTAATATGTGTACAAAACAACCTACTTTCGACTACAAGTCACCAAGTAAAAACGAACACTCACATAATATGGCAAATTTAACTTAGGAATAGCAGACTTTGTCAGTTTGGTATATATTTGCAAGTAGAAGAAGATTGAAGTATGCAGTCAGGCTGAAAATGTTTAGAGCAAATTGTGGAATGTGTTGATGGAATCGAATTTTCAGCCCTGCCTGTAGATTTAACCCATTTTTTTTGAGGTTGGGATCTCTTGGAAATCTGAAAATCATTTCGAAAAAATATTGCAAAATTTTATCGACATAAAATTATTCTATCGATATTGTATATTTTTTGTCAAGCACTAAGGAAATGTTTATAAATAAAAAGACAAATATTTAAATATATTTTTTGTGGTGTAGTCTGAACAGGAAAATACTAACAGGTGATAGGTAACGCCTGTATTGGATTTCCGCGAATTTACTGTGGAGTTTCCGCACCAAACAACTACGCAAGCGGGCATATTTTTGTCAAAACCGAGAGCTTGTTTCGATCTGACTTCCAATATGGTATTGTGTTGTCAAAGGATGGTTCGCCCCGGACGGGGCACGCCTGGGCCCGGACGGGGCCCGTCCCGTTGTAACATGAATCAGCCTTTATTCATAAGGTGAAATAGCCACGTTCATTCAAATAGAACTACAAATGTCAATTTTTGACTTGACAATTGGATTTGGATTTTCATGATTCATTTATTTGTTACTTTATTCTTTATCCTTGCACCTTAAAAAATTGTTATGCGTGTTAGCCTTTTTTGAGATAAATGTGATTTACATAATTTTATGACACATTTTGAAGTAGCTTTTGATTGCGCCATAGATAGACTTCAGTGTGAGTGTGTGTGATTCTTGTGTGAATCATTATAACTGACAACGTAGAGTGTGATTCACATATCCAGTTCGCTGTTACCATTTTTGGATATACTAAATACTATACCTACATATATGCTGGCACTATGTACCTAGTGGAGAGGTATTCCATTTATAAAAGTACCCATTTTTTACTTGTGTATATAATAATTAATCTAGTCCACTCACACACAAAATCACAGTGAAATATATTCAGTTCAATATCTACTGGGTACTACAATAATAATAATAAATTGTGGCACACAATTCACACACGGTTATTTAGTCCCAAACTAGGCAGGGCCTGTACTATGGTTATTAAACAACTGATAAACATACTTAAATAAATATCTATTAATAAATGACCAGATACGAAGCCAACATACATATTCACGCACACAAATGTTGGCCCTGAACGGGGATCGAACCCGCGACACTACAAACTGAGCCAGCAGGCTTGTCATAATCAAATCACAATACTGTTCAATAACTACATATTTTATAACGTCTATATCAATCCCTGTAAAACCAAAGTGGATTCAATGTTTAGCTGATATCTTTAGAATAATATTTATTTCAATCGTTATTTGCATTAGATATGAATATCATCTTTCTTTATATTTTTGCAATATAAAGTAAAAGGCCGGGTAGCCTGCAGATCCTGAAACATGACGTCATTTCCGCCGCCGCCGCCCACCCTTCCTATTTCCGGCGCTGACTCGCAAACCTCTGACAAAACCATCTGCTTCGAATATTAAACCTTATTCTAATTTAAGTAAAATAACAATAACTGGAGCAAATGAATATACGTTAGAAACATTCATTGATATTATTTATAATTATTATCCAAAGACAAGAAAATCAGACACAATTGATTTTTATGTTAGCAGTGATAGCCTTACAGTTAAAGAACTTGCTTCACATGATGATAATCAGTGAGGCACGGGTTCGGACCCTGGAATGTACCAATGAGTTTATCAAAACTTAAGTACATATTTGTGAAGGAAAACTTCGTGAGGAAACCCGCAGGTCCCAGAATTGATTCTGTAAAACTGGTCAGGCGATAGGCTCACCGCCTATGACGTTTAGGGGTCCCAAAAATATCTCGGGTTCGGGTTTGAATCCTGATGTACGAATAAGTTATTAAAAGAGAAGGAAACCATCGTGAGGGTTTCACGAATAGGCCCCCGAATTCCGTCGAAGACATCAGTAAACAGTAACTCGGTGCTACGATTGTCTTACGACATATCACGTTAGGGCATCAAAAATACATTGTCGAAAACTGGGTATTGAGTACCACTGCCGGGGATGATAACATATCCTCGTATTATTTATTTTACTACTCAATTCAGATATTACTAGATTTAATGTAGAGCAGTGATAGCCTTACGGTTAAAGAGCCCGCTTCTCATGATGATAATCAGTGAGGCTCGGGTTAAAATCCTGGCATATACCAATGAAAATACATAAATAAATAAATAATCTCACTCCTCTTATCCCCGAAGGGCTAGGCAGAGGTATTCCATCACTGGATAAACCCACATTTCACGAGATATATTGGACCCCTAAACGTGATAGGGGTGAGCTCATCGACGGACCGGGTCTATTTACACATGTCTCAGAATTAATTCTGAGACCTGCGGGTTTCCTCACGATATTTTCCTTCACCGTCGAGCTAGTGATAAATATGTACGTAAGTTTTTGAAAAACTTATTGGTACATGCCAGGATTCGAACCCGAGCCTCACTGATTTTCGGCAGGCTCTTTAACCGTAAGGCTATCACTGCTCACTACCAATATATATACCAATGAGATTTTCAAAAACTTACTTACATATTGATCACTAGCTCGATGGTGAAGGAAAACATCGTGATGAAACTGTAATTCTGAGGCATATGTAATAGACCCGGTCCGGCGATGGGCTCACCACCTGTCACGTTTAGGGTTGGAATATTCTCGTGAAAAGTGGGTATTTCCAGAAATTGAATACCTCTGCCTAACCCCTCGGGGATAAAAGACCTCAGATTATTATATACATTAAATTATTAATTTAGGAAGACACGACATTCCTTGCTTCGTTACAAAAGATAAGTCAACAGAAATAAAAATTCCGTAGCAACGCAACTTTTGAAGGCGCCAACATAATTTGCGCCCACTCCGCCCACGTTTATCAACAAACAAACTGTCAACATCACAAATTGGCTGTACATGCGAGATATCTTCTTACACAATCGTTTGTCAGAAACGTAGGAGCATAACATAAATTGTGTGGAACACGACTGGCGTGCTGCCAGCAGCGTGTAGCTGCAAGCAAGTGTAAAGTCCTGAGTGAAATGATAGTGGAGGACCTGTATTTGAAATTGTGGCAGGACTCCTTTTGACGACACCCCCAAATAAAAAGTCAACCTCTGGATGTTGGGAGTTGAAATGTAGAATACAGGCAGATTTTACAAAGAGCTCACATTTTGCAGCATCTGGTTGTTTATACTCATACACCCCAATTAGTATATTAATATAAAATCATTATGATGTATTCGTACTTCAGTTTTGTCTATCCAAATTTCTTAAATAAAGATCTATACGTAGGTAATACGTATAGAGTAGTACGGTTTCCACAGGTATCGCTAAATTCAGTTATGCTAATTGATTTTTCGGAAAAATTTAACACATATTAAAAATAGCTGAAATCGATTAAGTAGTCGGTACTGCACAAACTAATTTCAGGAATTGCGCTTATTCTGTTAGATATTGTATGTGTATATGTAGGTTCATTTGATCTGTCAACGACAGTCAGTCAGTCAGTTGATATCAAAAAGGCATATGTCATAAAAAATCACCCAATCTTACCTCTGTAAGCATCTTTGATGCGATTCAAACGGGTGGCAATCCCAACTGGACATATAGATATACACCGATCAGCAAAATACTCCGATGAAGAGCTGATACATCCAGCATTCCTTACCAACCTCTTCAATGAATGTATGTTTTTGTTACATAACCAATTCTTCAAACTCTTTCTGAATTTATCGAATTTCGCGGTTACTCGTAGTGAAATGTATCACTGACAGTTCTAGTTGCATGGCCACTATTGCTATGAACGTCGAAGGGTTACATGCAGTAAAACATTCGATCGAACTAACCACCAAATAACTTGCAATATGAAGTTACATTCCACAATAAGTCATTCAAAACAGCAAGATTTACAGCGTGTGTCGATTTCTGCTACAAGTAACATATAGGGTTGGCGCATAAAATATTGGCTTGTACCCAACTACGAGCCTTGCCATTTTATTTCCGAATTGGCACAAGCTTATTGAGATCATAGCTCAAGTTTGTCGCCGCAGTTAGTTCAGGGTTGTAAATTTTAACACATAAGCTTTTTATTCTTTTCAAGTTATGTAAATGCACATTTCTTTAATCTCTTGCCTAGTGGATTTTATTTTATGTGAGTTACAATGGCGCAGCCGACTGGAGAGAGGTCAGGTCATGCAAAAACTGCAGTAAGTTTAATTTTAAGATATAAATATTATCCCAAGAAATAGGGCTGCTTTTTTTTAACTTTGTATTTTTAGGCCCTAAGCTAAACAATCAAAATTGATTATCTCGTTAAAGGCACGGAATGGATTAAAAACATTGCAAGTCATTATAGTGCATCATCAACATCATCAGCCGGAAGACGTCTACTGTTGAACAAAGGCCTCCCCCATAAAACGCCACAACGAACGGCAACTTGCCGCTTGCATCCACCAGTTAGCCGCGACCTTGACGGCGTCGTCGGCCCACCTGGTGGGAGGCCTACCAACGCTGCGTCTTCCGGTTCGTGATCGCCAATCGAGAACCTTTCTTCCCCATCGGTCATCGGTTCTTCGAGCGATGTGGCCTGCCCACTGCCACTTGTACCGAGCCGCTGGTCGATATGTTCGCAAATATAAAATAAAAATATAGTTTAATGTTTTCATTTAAATCGAAGAATCACCCAGTCATGAAAACTTGCAGCCAATCAGAAACGAATGGCTCTCGAGACGTCCGAAATCCTTGAGATCGTGGAAACCCTCGAGACCGAATTACGAAGGAAGATATGATTCATGAACGAGTAAAAGAGAAGTGAATATCCTATAAAAAAGCTTGGCTCTCGAGACGGCCGAAACCTTCGAGACCTCCGAAACCCTCGAGACCGAATTACGAAGGAAGATATGATTCATGAACGAGTAAAAGAGAAGTGAATATCCGATACAAAAGCTTGGCACTCGAGACGGCCGAAACCTCCGAGACCGTGGAGATCCTCGAGACCGAATTACGAAGGAAGATACGATTAATGCGCGAGTAAAAGAGATAGAAGATCAGAGGGGAGGAGTTAGTGCGGATGACGCGGAGAAAAAGAACCAATGAGGGGTGAGCATTTTGGCGCGGGAAGTTTTGGGAAACTTGGAAGCTTGGATGGCTCGCGACGGCGGGAAGAAAGGTTTTATAAGAGGTAGCACGGGAAAAATCGAGTTAGTTGATTTCGGATTCGCGCGCCTACCACATTCGAGGAGAATCCCGTTTGTCTCCAGTGGGGCTGAAGCTCTGATTTATTACAGAGTTATTTTAGTGTTTTGAGAATTGTGAAGTGAGCCTTTGGCATTAATAATAAAATTGTAATTCGGTCTAAAACTTTAAATAATCAAACGCGAAATCGGGTAAAACTAGTGAGAGTGAAGTGCAGTGAGTAAAAGCCATCCGGCATACAGGATTTCAGTGTTTTGTTCGTGAGGATTTGCGAGGTCAGACTAGGTTTTCCTTTTTATGATAGGGATGACATGAAATGAAAATTGGGTTCAAATCTAAAATTATTTATATGAGTGTCAATATAAGAAAACTCCGCTTATATAAAATATTTATTTTATAATCAAATTTCAGCCTCAAAGTTATAACAAATCGATGTAGAGGGTTTTGAATAATCAATAACTTTTGTAGAACACTGCATTTTAGTACAGTAAACTATCTACTAATTTGGATTGAAACTACAATCACAAATCAAATTGCATAATATATATTTTAGTTGTATTTTGGGTAAACAAAACCTTTTTCCAATCTGACTCAAATACGAAACAACGTTTTGATGTGACGAAAGGAATATTAAAATTTAACTATTTTATTTTATACAGAACCAAAACTATGTTCAGACATACAAAACAAACTGTCTAGCTTCCAATTATTAAACTGATATTTCACTGTACTGATCATACATTTTAGTACCTTATAAACAATAAGTGATGGGAATCGAAATCTGGTAAGTGGATGTTTCACTTACATTAGAAAACATTATGAGTATGAGTAATGGTAGTATCTTCTTATTTATAAATCTCAGACACGCGTTTGTTTTGCAAATACCAGCTGATATATAAAAGCTGTTGTTGAAGTAAATGTAGAGTCTCAGCCATGGATACATAGGTTGGTATCTGGAAGATTTCTTCGATAAGAAATCCGAAAGAGAGGCGATGGGATAAAAGGTCTGGATACCCAGGGTGAAATTAATACCTTGTGTTCTGGGGCTTTTATAGAGAACGGTGGAAACCTCCATGGACTAATACATAGTGTCTTAGCCCGGGCTAAATCGTAATTATATTTCTCTAGTTAGGGAACAGTAGAAGTACAGTAATGAACTTATAATTCATGACTTTATCTTTTCAGTTATTCTGAACCCTATTTTCTATTTAAATGTGATCTCTAATTAATTTTAAATTCGTAATTATTTTCTACCTTTAAATCTATTCACTTCACTGGTTGTACATCTTGTTTAAGCGCGACTAATTCTAAAGTAGCTGAGTTATTATGAGCATAGCGTAGACTACCACTAGATGATCATTTGGCCAAATTATGTAATGAAAATGAAGTAGGTAGGATCTTATATTAGAATCTATATTGAAGTAGAGAGCGTGTATCAGTAACAATAATTTTAATAACGAATTAACTATTATAGGAGAGTGGAGAATGGAACTATAATTGAAAGTAAAGACTAATTCTAACTACTAATTTACATGTGTTATGCTTTGCTAACTGTTATATTTGTGTGCTTCTGCGATAGTGTTTTGTGTACTAATCATAACTCTTTTTCAGCTGTTTACTAATCATAACTATTTTTCAGCTCTTATTTCTGTGTCTAATAACAATTTCTTTTCAGCTCTACTTACAGATGTTATTATTAATGTTCTCGTGTAATTAAATTACTAATCAGTTTTCTTACAGCTTCGAAAGTTCCATTATAGTGTGCGTCGTTATTGATATATGTTATCTCTATATAATTTAGGTAGCTATAGTTAGTTCTCTATTTAGGACATTGGATAGTTAGTACAATAACGTTTTATAATCAAAGCAAACTAGGTAGCTCAGTACAATATGGTAGGCCGTGCCCAGGATTGACCTTTGGTTTACTACGGGATTATTTACTTAATTTTGTTCAAGTAGTTGGTGGTCATATGAAAATATGATCACAATTTGCTGTTCGTGAAATGGAGAATTGTCGCGTGTCAGGATGTACAGCCAGTCATTGCCATCATTTGATAGTCTTATATTATTTCAAGCGTGGGGGGGGGGGAAAACCATTTTACTGAATTGATAAAATTATAGGCCTTGTCTGAATTATGCATATAAATATAATGGACAAGAATTGTCTTGAACTGCCTCTCTTTTCTTAACTTAGTACAAATAGACTCCATAATACCGCTAATATTACTGTCAAATATTAATTAAGGATTGAGGAAATAATAGAATTACTTATAGTCTGTTTTTAAA
This sequence comes from Ethmia dodecea, assembly GCA_963855545.1. NCBI lineage: Eukaryota > Metazoa > Arthropoda > Insecta > Lepidoptera > Depressariidae > Ethmia > Ethmia dodecea. The sequence goes on from OY979448.1 coordinate 3,118,691, forward strand.
GTCGTGGGGGGGCGAAACAGCTGTGGTAACTAGGACAGGTAAAAGGGTAAATAAGTCTGCATTATGATTGTGATACAACTTATGTAAAATAATAAAAATATTACATAAATATTATAAAACTGTCAAAGTGGGACAATAGATAGAGTTAGAATACAGGGCCAATACTTATGAAGTTGCGATCTTATAGAAAATCTAGAAAGGGAGAAATATAATTTATATTCTTAGTAGTTACGTTTCCGTCACTCAATTTGCTAGTCTGATTTTCATGAAATTTTATATATTTTGGGATATTCTTTTGTTAAATAGAAATTTAGCGAGGGGTTAAATCTCTGTTATAATTTCTATGCTTATAAATTTAATTTTTTTTAAAGAAGGGTGCGTTCTAAACATATTTTAAGTGGGGCATACTTTGTATTAAATAAAGAATTAATTTAATATATACATAACATGATTTCTTTAGGCGCTGTTAATGGCACAGGAAAGATGCCAAGCCTGTCTAAGTTAAATTGAGACGCAAATTTCATGAGTATGGACCTTTGGGAAAAATTAATAATAGTAGAAAAATATATATAATAATTATTATACTCTTTATTTATTTTGGTCTTAATTATTATTATTATTATTATTTGAATACAGAATAAATTATACCAGGGGAGTAAGAAACAAATTAGAATGGGATACTGTTAGACGCTAGGGAGATTAGCAAATACATGGTGGCTGAGACAGAGAAACGTCCAAAGCAAATCAATGTTATGAATTCCTTTCATGGGGCAACTTTTATAAGTCTGTTAGATTTAAATAACACTTATTCCCAGATTCCGATAACAGAGGAAAGCAAAAACTATACAGCTTTTACATTTAACTTAAAAACTTATGGCTATCTTGGTAGGTTCATTATCTAAATATTATGAATATATTATATCTAAATTCTGGGTCACGAAGTTTGTAAGTTCTGATGATCTTCAATAATTTCGGTGGGTTCTTTGGAGCAGCACCTGGAGCATCTTGACATTGTCTTGAGTAAATTCAAGGATGCCGGGTTAACCTGTAATTAAAAAAAAATGTGAGTTTCAAAGTAAAAATGTTAGGACACAAAATAACTCACGAGGGTTTGAGAACTGATTTCAATGAAGTAAAAGCAATAAAGGAATTTCAGAAAAAAAATTAAAACAGGTCAGAGCCTTTTAGGACTTAGTAACTGTTAAAATAAATAATTAATATTAATCTCAAGCCTCATATCCCCGTGGGGGCGGGCAGAGGTATTCCATTTTTGAATATACCCACTTTTCACGAGACATTCTTTGTAACTATTATAGGAGAATTTTAAAATTTAATTTATTTTAAATTATAGTACACATACTCAGCCACTTAGCAATTTGAAAAAAAAAAAGGATAGGCTGGTGTTGGGGAAAAAATAATCAGATGGGTTTTGAAAAAGTAAAATATACTATCCAATTGCATCATCCAGATTTTAATAGGACTTTTTATCTGCAAACTGATAGTTCAGGAGTAGGGATAGCAGGAGTATTATATCAGTTAGATGAGAAAGGAGAAATGAATATTTTAGGGTTTTCATAGGAAAGCTTTGAGTGGGCCACAGCTTAACTGGATTGTAGGTCAGGGGAAAGGACGAATTAAGCTCATTGCAATAATATAAGTTAGAATTTCATTGATAAACTTTAGTTGAGTCACAAGGTAAAATGTCTGTTGAGAAAATAATAATATTTTTTATATCATATTATGCTACAGCTTAAGTTCAGGTAGAGGGGTCAGAAGGCAATTTTTACCAAAAAGGGGGTCGGGGCTCAGACAAAAAAAAATATATACATATACATATAAAAAAAAAAATAAGAATCAAACTTACAAGTAATAAAGAAGTAGTGACAGGAACTAGATATTGATTGGTTTTTCTCAGTAGTACATTGAAGTAGTCAACGGGTAGCCTAGAAAACATAAAATAAAACTATAACAGAAAATAATAATAAGAAAGCAGCGACCCCCATGTTTTCACTCGCATAGTTCCCGTTCCCTTCGGAATGCGGAGATGAAGTATGGCCTATGTGTTGTTCTGATGTATAGGCTATACATATTAACAGAAAAGTTTCATCAAAGTCTGTCCAGTGGTTTTTGAGTGAATTAGGAACAAACATCCATACATGCAAACTTTCGCATTTATAATATTAGTAGGATTAAAACAGAACGAACAATAAGAAAATTTTGAAAGTTAAAATCAAAGATAAATAGGCTAGCAAAAGAAATTTTGTCTTACCTAATAACAACACACAGTTTTCCTGGATGTTTTGTCTTAGTCCAAGGGTTGTATGAGGACCCAATGCAGCGTTTGCGTACCGTGCGGTTACGAAATAAGCGGTGAGATGAGTTCCAAAGCTCGGGTCCAATAGCTCAACGTATGAAGGATTCATCTAAATCAGGGAAGAATAGGTTAATAAAGCACTGACACCAAAAGACAATCGAATAAATTGGGGTTTACGTACGATAAAAGTTTGAAATGCGATTGGGTATTAGAGTAGAAAGTTGGCGTGGCTACCGAGTCTGTTAGAAATTGGAGGGAAGAAAAGTACAAGAAAAAGCGAGAAAAGGGGGGCTTTTAAGCGGAAATAGAAAATAACTTACCTATTACAGTCCGTTTTCGTGAGAAGAACATGGGGGAAGAGCTGGGAAGAGCCTCACTCAGATCAGCAAAACTCACCTTGGTTTTCACTTGGTCTTTTCAAATGTTTTCAAGAACATTGTTTATTCACAAAGTCATTTCGTAGTATTTAGATGAAATTTAAAGCACAGGAGCACTATAAACAAACTTAGTTTTCACTAAATCACAATTTTAACACCGTTGGCGGAAATCAATGGCGGACCTAGGTCAGTGTTTGTTTTGACGACACTATAAATTCAGTAATTATAAACTTTTAGCAAGAAAATTTATGTATTAAATAGTTAAACTAGATTGATAAAATAAGGTAATCGAACAAAAGAAAAAAGGTAAAGTGAAGATAAGCGTAACGGAAATATTAATTTGAATAACTTGACAGAGTATCATAGACAAAATAAATGTGAGGCAAAGGTCATTACGTGGAAGGACTTGGGATAGTCTGGACTTAGTACTATTTTACTAGTTTATGAATTATGAGGCTAGTTTTCAAAGAGGAAAATTATTTAAGTCTGGGGCTTGAGACTGATAAGTATAGGCTAAAGCTGGGGTCCCACGGTCCGCTATTCTACGGATCAGCTACACTCAGCCGACGAGCACGGACGGCGACGCACCACAGGCAGGGCCGGTCCAACGGTGCGTGTCGGTGTGTGTAGATGTTTTTATGTTGTCATAATGCAAAGCGAAAGAAAGAGAGAGAAGAGCGCACCTTTGAAGTTACCGACTCACGATGGATACGATGGATACGGGCGCACCGCCACAGACGTTCTGTGCTATCACGGACGAGGCCGGTCCCACGGTGCGTCGTGCGAGCTGGTCTGCGTGCATCCGCGATTTTACGGACCGTGGGACCCAAGCTTAATGTTGTAATCTTAAGTTGTATGTACCACTTCCTAATTTTAAGGTAAGGTGGGACCTATGAGTGCAGTTGAGTAGTGCTGACACTACTCAGTAACTATAGGATATTTCAATAATCATCCATTTTGCGAAAAGATACAATTTATGCTTCTATTTGCTTTCGTGAAGTTAGAATGAATAAAAGGGGGCGTGTTAGAAGACAAAGTACTACTTTCTTGAGCAAACTAGTTAGATGTAAGCGTATAAAAAAATGCATAATTGTGACAAATAGAAAGGTGGTTCAAGTCGATTGTCCAAAATCATCCCGAGTGTCAGTATAAATACACACACCGGCACAATTAGCGGAACAGAAAAAAAAAGGAGAAAAAAGAGGGAATTTAGAACAATGAATGTAATTTTTAAACAATATATTATTTAAAATGAAACAACAATTAAATTAACATGTTTTGACATTCATTTGTAACACCATACTTAAAATTTTATAAAAATAAAAATTAAATTAAACAAAATGCATTTTTCTTCGATTTTTAATTATAGAGAAACAGCAGAAAATTCAAGATTTTCCAAAGTTTAACAACAATTTCAATGACTGTTCAATATCGAGTGTTTCCTCCTCGTGCTCTGATGAGGGTTTCCATCCGTCTGGGCATGCTGCGGATGATGTTATCAATGGTTTCTTGGGGCAACCTCTGCCATTCTTCAAGTAATGCGTTTCGCAACTCGTTGAGATTATTGGGAGGGGGCATTCTTGACTTTACACTCCTCTTTAGCAAGTCCCAGACGTGTTCTATAGGGTTCATATCGGGGGACCGTGCTGGCCACTCCATCACCTTTATACCAACATGGTTTAGGTATGTCTGTACTGTGCGAGCACTGTGAGCCCGAGCATTATCCTGCATTAGAATGAAGTTGTTACCAATAAAGGGGGCAAATGGCACAACATGTTCTTCTAAAATCTCCCTGATATACCGATCAGCATTCAGATTCCCGCCATCGACCACTACTAACTCCGTACGAGCTCCTAAACATATTCCTCCCCAGACCATAATTGAACCGCCGCCATATGCAACTGTATTTTCAAAATTAGACTGGATATACCGTTCTCCTTTGCGTCTCCATACTCGCTGCCTTCCATCAATTTGATTTAACATAACTCTGCATTCATCAGTAAAAAGAACCTGTCCCCAGTCGTCGAAGTCCCAATCACGATGTTCACGACCAAAGTGTAGACGGTTTGTGCGATGATGTCTCTCAAGTTTTGGGGCTTTGGCGGGCACATACGAGCCTATACCCACTTCTTCGAATCTTCTACGAACTGTCCGCTCACTCATCCTTACTGCTCGTACCTCTTCCAGTAAATTTCGAGCCTGCACCGCCGTTAGTCTCGTGTTCCGTCGGACTTGAAGTTGGAGAAAACGGTCATCCCTCCTTGAAGTACACCTTTTCCGGCCTTGTCCTCTCCTTCTCACTAGAGCATTCGTCAATCTGTATCGTTGGATGCTACGATAAATCGTTGATAACGATCGACGAAGGCTTCTGGCAATCGATCTGTAGGTTTGACCATTTCTCCTCATTTGATCTGCCCTAATGATTTCTGATGGCGTTAAATCAGGCATAATTAGATGCTCGTAAATTATCAATATGCGAAAAAACTCAAAAGCCTCAAAAACTGCAATTCAAAGCTTTTCAAATGGAATTCACGAACCTTCTAAAAACGGACAAGCGGTGGAAAAAATGAATCAATGAAAATTAAAACAAAAGAATGAAAAAAGGGCAGTCGCTTAGTATTCCATTTTTAAATTAAAACCCAAATTTAAAAAAAGCTTGTTTAGCCGGCCAGTAACACGCAAAAATGCGTAAATACTCCCTTTTTTTTCTGTTCCGCTAATTGTGCCGGTGTGTGTAGTAAGAGCGAGCCCAAATTTATTAGCGAAGGCATATTAAAATTTTCTTGAGTAGTTTTTTTTCATCTTCAATATCTAGAGCCGGGGTGGCAACACTGTTGTTACGAGCTCGTTCAAAAACATCTCTAATTCGAATAGAGGTTTTCCTGATAGGATCTCAAAGGTGGGTAAGGAAACGGGCCCTTGTCAAATGAATTTTACACGTTTCCGAACGAAACCCGAAGTGGAAGTTTTCAAAGTGGAGTTATGTACATTGAACTTTAAAATTTAGATGTGTTTTATGACTAAAAGAGATATAATTATAAAATTTAGTTGTCAGTGAGCTTATTAACTTGTACATGAACTAGGTATAAAATATAGTGCATTGAGTGTGTACTTCATCGAAAATTTACAACAGAAAAAGGCCGGTTAGAGTGTGGAAAAGTTCTTTGTTTTGATAATAGGACATGACTATTGGTTAGAGAAAAGTAATACATAAAAGGGAGACTAGAAGAATCGCAAGATTTCCAACTTAAAAGGTATGTTTAAATATATAATAATATCTTTTAATGAGAGGATAAAAATTTAACGTAAAAACTTATTTATGGTGATCGGTTTTCGGGGCGGGAGAAGTTGAATGTTATTAAAGTTTGTATCTATTTATCCTTTACGTCGTCCCTTACGTTTATTCATGATGCGAGTAGGCCTAAAGCGAAATAGGACAGCTGATATTTTGACTTTTAATTGCTCTTTTTGTTATTGTAAAGGAAAAAAAAAACATGTTAGGGTCCTCGGTTAGGTACAGTCAGGTGAAAATGAAATTGTTATTTTCTGGAAAAAGGTGTAATGATAGTGACTCGAGAACACTGACACAAGGGATGAATAAAGGGGAAACAAAACCGATAAAATTATGAGTTGAAGATGGTTGTGATAAGATTTAGGGGTAAATTATTAAATACAATTTTATAAAAGTTAAGTGTGAAAATATTTTATTTATTTATTTTATTTTGGCAAGTCATGTTGTAAAAAATATTTACAGATTCTTAAGTAATGATGATAATGTTAATTTATTAGGATTTACCAGGAAATTTTAAGGGCCAAAGGATAATTTTACCTGGATTTGTGACAGAATTAATTTTAGCAAAGGGAAGGACAGAGACTTTAAGGATGCAAAACCAACATAAGCTCTAAGATTATTACAAAGAAAGAAAAAAAAAATAAAAACAAAATCAGATAAGTAAGTAATACTATCTGTTCTATGTGCAACGGTTTTAAATATGTAGTACTGTTGGTGTACCGGAAAATAAATAAATAAATAAACCTAAAGAATAAGTTTGTTATATGATTTAAATGGTTTTGTGTTTTACATGAATTTTAAAGTCCCAATACACAACCCTTAATGAAGATTGAAATTTTTTTTTAATAATAATAATTAAAAAAAAAAAAGAAAATTCTGAGAATAGGAAATCACATAAACTTCGCGAACGGAATTTAGTAAAAATTATTGAAACTAGTGAACGGTTATGTCGACTGTGAAAGTGTGTGAATGAATGAATTTATGAAAAAAAAAAAAAATTGCATGTATAAAAGTTGGTTTCAAGAATGTTTATTTTATTCCAAAGCGCGAAAATGTTTGTTAACTTTATCCGATACATACACTCATTACCGCTGATGTCCCTCAGAGAAGTTATCAAATGTTTACATTTGAATTAGGGGAAGGAACCTCGTAATAGTTGAAATCTAAATAAAATTAATTTTAGTTGTTCCATACCTAAGACTTTTTTGTGGCATGTCAATAGTGGGTAAACAACCGGCTAAGAGCTTCAGGGGTGTTAAGTGCTAGGGGTAAATTCAAACGAAATAAATCGTTAAAACAAACACAAAAATTATTACCTGAAGCCATAGCATGACGTACTCCGCCTAAAGGAGCCCAGACTGTACATGCAGGAAAGCCTATGACTACTCACACTAAAGTTGTCAAGTTTTAGGACTTGATTGCTTTGACATGAACTGAAGTTGGAATTGATTCCAGTTCCACCAAGGGTAGAAAGAAATAAAAAAGGAATTAAAAAAAAAAAAAAAAAAACTCACGCCTTATATCCCCGAGGGGGTAAAGTCAAAGTCAAAGTCGGAGTCTTGTTCAATGTGTTTTGGGACTGATAAGTCTTTTATCGAAAGTTATTCTGGATATTTAGAGTGCCTTGATAATAAAAAAAAAATAAAAAAAAAAGTATTAACGTTTCTAAGTCTATATTCGATACCTATAGAAAATAAATGATTTTGAATTTTGAATTTTATACCCACTTTTCACCAAATATTCTTTGGACCCCTAAACGTGATGGGTGGTGAGCCCAACGCGGGACCGGGTCCGTTTGCACATGTTACAAAATTGGTTATGGGACCTGCGGGTTTTCTCACGATGTTAGAAATAAGTATGTATGTAAGTTTTGGAAAAAAAAAAAGACTCGTTGTTACAGCCGGAATTCGAACCCGAACCTCACCATGGTTTTCACCATGTAAAGCAGGCCTTCTAACCGTAGAGCTATCACAGCTCAGGATAGAATATATGAAGGGGTCTAGAAGATTCTAAACTATCCGGTGAAGTTGATGTGCTTAATCGAAGGGATCTGGATTTGCATGCATCATGTATTGATCAACACGAAGTTCAAACTGCAGGCAGGTTGTGACGGTTCCCACTTTCTAGATATGATATTTTATGAGTAAAATTAATAACAATTTTAATTTAAATAATAGATTAGATTTAAAGAACAATTAGAAGCGAAACCTAGTCTTTAAAACAAGCCATCTAGTAGCAAGTAGCATTATTAAGAGAAGACAAGAATGAAAATATTGTGTGAGAAAGATATTACTAGGAAAGCGGTAGCGGGAAATAATGATATTGCTTTTTGCTTGACTTGGCGGGGGCACCTACCATGCCCCCAGATAAGCCGCGTCGGGCCCGAAAACATGTCCAAATATGGTCCAGAACCGATTGAAGAGGCTCTGATTGGCCACCGCCAGTGGCGTGACTAAGGCCGCGTCCGCTCTTCCGGGGGAATAAACGAGGAGAATTTTAGGCGTTATTAGAAGGACGGAAGGGTGAATGATGTGGAGTGATAGACAAATAGTTAGGAAATTGAATGAAAGAAAGAGATAAAAAGACGCCGATTGGGGAGTTCGGGTTTTGGAGTCGTGCGAGTCACTATGGTGGTTTTTGGAGTGAGATCGGGAGGATTGGCAAGATGGCTGCCGACGCGCTTGTCGGTTTTGCTAGAGAAATTAGGGATTTACATGGTCTAGAATAGTAATATTATGTTCTATCGTGAAAAGTAATGCGTTTCAGTATTTCTGGAGTATGGTGAAGTCGATATTTGTGTGAGAATAGGGAATTAGCTTCGATTAGGTAGCGTCTAGCGTGACAGACTCGTGGGCCCCGAGGCGCCAGAGCTCTGGGAACGCAAGCGGAGTGCTGGAGTGGTTCTTGGTTTCTTTGTGTTTAGCTAGTTGATATCCATGGCCTTTCAAAGTGAGTGTTAGGGACGAGCGAGCTTCGGCTCCTACGATGGAAATGGGCAGGTATGAATCTCATAGCCTGCAGAAGGTAAGTGGAGTGTTCTTATGGGTAGGCGAAATTAGGTCATATTGAAGCTCAGGAATTTGCTATGAAATATATCCTAGGGTCCACTCAACTTGTTGTATTGTCTGTGTTCTGTCGCCCTGCGAAATGTCTTGTCGTAATTTTATAAGTAATAAATAAATTAATGCGTACGTACGTATCTAGACTAAGATCTGACTGACACATAATGTTAAGGTGAAAATCTACTAAAATGTGATAGAGATTGGTTTGGATGTACTGGCTGTCGTATTGGTTTTATCACTAAACTAATCTGTTCAACAGAGAGGGTGAGTTGCGTGGTGGTGGCCAGGCTGTTTGGGTAAATTCTTACATAATTGCATGAGACTGCGTAACTGCGTAAAATACAGCATAGCGAAGTCCTAGCCAATCAGTTTGCTCATTATTCACACACCCCCACTCAGGTTGAGTCACTATATCTACATAAAATCTGATCAAATGGACAGACAGCCTTATATGAGATGTTGATGTAGGTATGATAAAGCAGTAGGTATAAAATAAGGTAATTTAAATGGTCTAGAGGCCTAGAGTAATATTAAGTACATGTCTATGCGGACTCAGTCAAATAATCTAGGTTTCAATCCATGTTGACAGCCTCATCAAATTAATTAGGAATACTAAATTAAGCTTTATGATTTATTTTATGTTACTAGAAGATAAGTTACAAATAATCTGAGAAATTCTTAATTTCATGGCTCTTAGGCTGAATAGGTATCATATGAAAGACCCAATACCTACCAAAGGAATATCTAGGCTAGGAAATCTTTGATTCACAAAATTAGGCAGGGGTTCTTTATTTCATTATTTACAAGCTAGGAAAACCAAAGAGTCATAATACTCACCATTTATCATCAATTACATTCTAATAAGAAAATACTAGAACTTAAGGACACATGAGTACTGATATCTAGAGGGATATAAGTTGATAAATATATCTAGCTGAGTAACTACTTAGCTACAACAATATCTGAAATTCTATTGCTATTTATAGTATCAACCATTTATATGTGAATATTTTATGCTTTTATCCAGCAACAACAAACTACTGGCCGATTTGCTATATGGTAGTGCCGTTTCTACTGTATGGCTAGGTCTCTCCTTTAAAACGGTGGTAGAGGCAGCTAAATGCTACTGGCGAAGCCAGTTCCTCATATACCAATCAATATACCTACCATTTAATTATGGACAAATACCAAACTACTGGCCGATTTGCTATATGGTAGTACCGTTTCTACTGTATGGCTAGGTCTCTCCTTTAAAACGGTGGTAGAGGCAGCTAAATGCTACTGGCGAAGCCGGTTCCTCATATACCAATCAATATACCTACCATTTAATTATGGACAAACAACAAACTGACTGATAGTACAATGCTACGGTCTCCTCTTTAACTTCATGCTAGTGCTTTCATTGGTCTAGTGTGGTTGGCTTGGATTAATCATCTAAAACCATATTTTAAAAAATGATTATACGCTGTATGGTGACAACCTCTTATCGGAGAGTTTTATTGTTCCAACAACAAAACTAAGCTTGGTCGGTTCTCTTATTGGTCATCCCTGTCTCTGCACAGCAACGAGTCCAGTGGGTGGCTATGGCAATACTGTCGACTATCGGCTCCCCTGACTGTCATCCATACCATCGTCACACTCTATCTATATTTCTACTCCATGGTTGACTTTCTGGCTGAGTTTGATTCTAGACAGCTCCCCTAAATGCTTACTTCACTGAGTCTTGACGCCCTGCATCACAGCTTGATGAACCATCTGACGTTCTATCCTACGCTTGCGCATCGCGCCCTCATCACTGGTCCTTGTGGCCGAACAATACCTGCTCAATGATGGAGTATGTTGCTATACAGCACTAAAATCATTATATATCATACAACTTATGTATTTGAATACATACCAAACAATCTAGACTATATGTCTGCTCAAATGCTCTTATGGAGTCTAAACAATTTTACTGATGCTTGCATTGCATGGTGGAGCGCTACCCCAGTCTTGGCTGAGGCGCACAGGATAGTACGGGGACTCTCTTTTGCTCCATTACAAGATCTGACTTGGTTTGGAGGGGAGAGTGTGGACACCGATCCACGGGGTACTGTCCCCCCCTTAAGGGGCCAATAATCATAATAGGATAGGGAGTAGCATATTATTATTTTTATAATATTCATATATGTAAAATAAAATATTTATTTATTTATTTATTCAAACCATTTTCTTATTTCATCATTCATTTTCTTATTGGTTTCCTTCTATTTTGTTCTAGGTAAATCCAAAGGCATTAGGCTACTTCTAGATACACAAATTATGAAGAATGTAAAATTCTATACTTATTTAATTCATTGTTTTATGTTCATAGATACTATGTTTTCAGTAGATGCTTCTAGGAATAAACTTTGTTCAATTTAATATTAATTTTTAGTTTTACTCAAAATCACCTCTAAAGATACCTGCTACCTCTTAAAGAATTGGGTTACTACGATGTTACACAATGTTAGGGGTCCTACCTATTACTAGACGATCACATCATGGCTTATCATCAACTTTTCTATGCATACATTCATCTATCGGTTCTCCAATGGATTTGTATGTTTGGTATGTTTAAATATAGAATGTGCATACATGGGTTCGATTCCCGTGTCGCTGATTTAATTCAGTCTTTATTTTTAAAGGCTTTAGGTTGAAATGGGAAATGGTACAATTTGAGCTGTTCCGTTCCCAGGATGAACCAAATGTAGGCTTTTTAGCCTACAATTTGTTGTTTGTGAAATGGATGGAGGTTTTCAAATGCAGGTTTCTATGGTGATAAGAGGAAAACTGTGTAATTGTATTAAATTCAGGTACTAATACTATTGTCTGTGCCTACCCCAATGGGAAATAAGTGTAAGGTTGTGTATGTATGTATGTACTAATACTATTGTATCTGCTTACCCCAATGGGAAATATGTGTGAGGTTATGTATGTATGTATGTACTAATACTATAGTCTCTGCCTACCCCAATGGGAAATAGGTGTGAGATTATGTGTGTATGTATGTACTAATACTATGCCATAGTGTTAGGAAACTTTAAAAACATTATTAGGTAAAATTCAATATATTTATAACTAAATAATTGTCTACTGTCTCTGCCTACCCCATCAAAGGGAGCTTGAGCATAGATTTATTGTTTGAATTTGTGTATCTAGATTGTATTGAGATTGGTGATAACTGGTGGGTGTGTTGATAAATAGGTTTAAAAAACAATTATGAGTGAAACTAGGTATATTATGTTTAATATTTAACTTCAGTTATAGACTAGGCTATGTATTGAAATTCTTATTATTTTAATATCACTATTTATTTATGAAAGAAAACTATAGGTACTTGTTTTGAAGTTGCTTTTATAATTTACATTAAATAGGAAGTGCTTCAATCTTCATTACAATTATGCTTCAATTCACTATGAAAATAAGCCCATAATGTAGGTGGTTTGAAATGTTTCATTCTTGCTATTTAGTAAGTAGGCCTCGTTGTATAGGCGTATATTCAATCTGAAAAAAAATACAGAAGCAGCATAAGCACACACAGAAATAGCATAAATTTAGTGCAGGTTATATTTACACAGTGCAAATAGTGATCAAATTCCAGTGAAATTAATTAATTACACCACTGGAAGGCCCATGCTCGCAATATCATAGCGTTTTATTCAGAATTCTGCATAGTAGAGACATGGGGGCGTCAGTGAGATGTCAAATCATGGACACTCATGATGATACATAGTATTTAAGATGCAGCAGAATACATAATTCTTCGAAAGTAATGAAAGTTAGTGCGGCGAATGCTAGTGCAATATCTATAAGTAGATAATAATAGTGTAAGTTACCTTTGAATAATGTTGTTTTGGAAGGAGGTAGGATGGTTGGAGTAACCGGCCGCCATGGCTCACGTACAATGGTCCACTTCAGGACTAAGTGCGGAAACCAAACCCCCTAACATAGAACATAGAATGTTGTTGACGTTGTATTATATTTTGTCGTCCGTAGCATGTTGTCGCTAGTTGAGGTCATCTTTATTTATCTTGCTTGTAGATAGGATGGGGTTGCTCAATGAGAATTTCTTTTATATTGGCGGTCCTTTTTGATTTCGCCAAAGTCAAGTTTTCAGCAGTTTTCTTCACTTTATGGTTATGTAGTGCATTCACTTCACTCACTATATGACAAAGACAAGCTGTCAAAGCTAGTTGTTGTTGTTTTTATTATTCGCTCGAGAGAGCAGACAAGGGAACTAAGCCATACAGCCTTGTTTTTTATTTTGAATACATAGAGTTTTAAAGTGTAAAGGCCGGAGCCAGGTCTTATTTTTCCTTCTTTCCATCTCTTCAAAATCCATAAAGGCCGAAGCCAAGTCTTATTTTCTTTAATTCTTCATATTTGCAAAAACCGTAAAGGCTAAAGCCAAGTCTGCTTTATATCTTTGTAAGTTCCAAACCATTTGTCAATCGAATATTACCAAAAACGGGTACCATATTTCATATTTCTTTTTCAGTATTATGTATAAAATTGTAAAGTGCTATTATATGTCTTAGTATTCCTAAGAATATCTTGCAGGGCACGCGGGACGCTTTCTGAGTTTTCATAAACTTGTATAAGTTCTTAATTAGCAATAAGTAGCAATCTTTCTATAGAGTATGATGGGCAATCAAATATTATATGACACTGAAGTTTTGTATTTTGTTTAGATACGGCACATTTAGAAAGAAAAAAAAAACTGGATTGATTGATTGTTCATTCATGACTATGGATGCTAGTTCAAAACATTTTAGTATAGATCGAATGTATCGATCTGTGTGAAAGTGTGTACGGATCTTTGAGAGATGGGAATGAACCGAAAGAATGGTGAATGTGAATTTGACAGGAGGGAGAGTAGATAGGTTACGACTTACGTTACGATTTACGTTTTTGTTTGTGTACATAATGATTTCGATTATGACATATTTAGTTAGTTAATAGGCGCGAAATTATGTATGTATGTACCTACGTCCTACGTTAATAGTACAAAGTTGGATGTATCTGAGGTACAGTGGTCTTACACTTAGGGGGCGAGCTCTTTGTTGGTTTGTTGTTTTGTTTGTTTGTTTGTTTATATTGAATAGGCAGTGTGTGCAGTGTTCTGCTTTGTTCAATAGTGGACATCTTCCGGCTGATGATGATAAGTGTGGTTAATCGCACTGGTTAAACTAAGTTGTGAGGGGTCAGTCAGTGAATGGGTGGCCGCCTAGTGGCATTATACCACAAACATCTTCGTGTTTTGGAAGGTATGTTGAACTGTTGTTGTTGAGCTCTTGCTTTCATTGTACTCCTACTTCCTCATGTGTGCGGAAAAATCCTCAGCTCAGCAGTGGGCTGTTATGGATTGATGATGATGATTGAATATGCTCTGAAACTATTGAATCGATAAAAAAATATTTTACCAATTTCCCCATGGGAACGAGGAATGCATGGGAGAAGCAGTGTTAATCCTAAATAATATTTTAAATGTGAGGGTGAGTTTGTTTGTTTGTTATGCTCTCACACCAAAACTGCTAGACCGATTTTGGAGGTTCTTTCACCAGTGGAAGGTTGCACTGTCATCGAGTATTGTGGGATATTTCACCATGTTCCCGCGGGAATGGGACTGCGCGGTTAGTAAGGTGCTCTATTTTGCATATAGGTATAGGCACAATATGAAATAGGTATAGGCAGGATTATCAAATATTGACTTATAAGAAACCGATTGGATGATGATAGTGAACTAATTGGTCTTATGTAGGTTTGTACATATAGTCCTCAATGAAGGGGGCGAGTAGTAGGGTTGTCACTTCACTAATAATGAAAATTTAAGTTATCAATTTAGATATAAGAACACAATTTTTGAAATCTTTGTATGTCTGTCAGGGTGGGTCAGTGTGCCTGTGTGTCACTGTGTCTGTCCGTCTGTCTCTGTGTGTCCGTCCATCTGTCTGTCTGTCTGTCAATCCGTCCATCTGGCATCTGTCAGTTTGTCTGCCTATCTGTCCGTCCGTC
The DNA here is from genome assembly GCA_963855545.1 of Ethmia dodecea. Taxonomy (NCBI): domain Eukaryota; kingdom Metazoa; phylum Arthropoda; class Insecta; order Lepidoptera; family Depressariidae; genus Ethmia; species Ethmia dodecea. Next base: position 3,133,772 of record OY979448.1, read on the forward strand.
TGCCTGTCAATCCGTCCGTCCGTCTGTCTGGCTGTCCACCTGTCTGTCTACGTCTGGTTGGCTGTCCGTCCGTCTGTCCATGTAAAGGGATTTTTAGAAATTCCAGGGAATGTTAGTTACTAATGTTAGTAAATTTTAGTTGTATTAGTTACTTGGCAGGACTAACCATTGTTTGCAAAGCCTAAATTGTGTTTATAAGTGAATAAACAATATCTGTTCAGGTGCTCTCTTCATCCACTGCTTTTATCCACGACAAAAAGCAGGGCTGCCTCACCAGTCTCAGCTGACCGGTCGGTGAGTAGGTGGTTAGCCTGACAACCTAGCTGAATGCAAGCCTTTCCGTGTAGTTGGTCTGGTGAGTCTGTTTTGTGGACAGAAGTATTCTGTGGATTCCGGTCTCAGCATACTCAATTACTCTACACGCGGCTGATAAATTTTCCCCACACTCTACAGGGACTTTCCCAAAAACCTATGCACTTTTACACTTCATGTTACATGTTAAAGGTACTGTGATGTGGAGAGAATCAGACAGAAGTCAAATTGATTTTGATGGCTTGGTGAAAACCTGTTCAACTCAGTCTGTTTCAGAATTTAGTAGCAACTGATTCTGAACAAAATGATGATTATAATGTTGTAATTTTTTAAAAGTGGTCAGTCAAGAGGGTTCTGCATTGACAATATTGGGTTCAAGTCTAGTTATTTGGGGGCGAGACATTTTTTTATTAAAATTGGAAGTGTAGTCATGTAGGTGTAATGAATCTTTGCTTTGCAAAGTAAACAATAGGAAGTTATTATTTACAGAATTTTAGGAATAGGTGTATGATTTGTTTGTTAAGTAAGTAGAAATTATAGAAAAAATATTTTAGGTATAAGACATGTGATAATTATTGTTCTGGGCATTTGAGAAATTCCCATAACACTAATTCTCAGGGGGCGATTGTGACGGTTCCCACTTTCTAGATATGATATTTTATGAGTAAAATTAATAACAATTTTAATTTAAATAATAGATTAGATTTAAAGAACAATTAGAAGCGAAACCTAGTCTTTAAAACAAGCCATCTAGTAGCAAGTAGCATTATTAAGAGAAGACAAGAATGAAAATATTGTGTGAGAAAGATATTACTAGGAAAGCGGTAGCGGGAAATAATGATATTGCTTTTTGCTTGACTTGGCGGGGGCACCTACCATGCCCCCAGATAAGCCGCGTCGGGCCCGAAAACATGTCCAAATATGGTCCAGAACCGATTGAAGAGGCTCTGATTGGCCACCGCCAGTGGCGTGACTAAGGCCGCGTCCGCTCTTCCGGGGGAATAAACGAGGAGAATTTTAGGCGTTATTAGAAGGACGGAAGGGTGAATGATGTGGAGTGATAGACAAATAGTTAGGAAATTGAATGAAAGAAAGAGATAAAAAGACGCCGATTGGGGAGTTCGGGTTTTGGAGTCGTGCGAGTCACTATGGTGGTTTTTGGAGTGAGATCGGGAGGATTGGCAAGATGGCTGCCGACGCGCTTGCCGGTTTTGCTAGAGAAATTAGGGATTTACATGGTCTAGAATAGTAATATTATGTTCTATCGTGAAAAGTAATGCGTTTCAGTATTTCTGGAGTATGGTGAAGTCGATATTTGTGTGAGAATAGGGAATTAGCTTCGATTAGGTAGCGTCTAGCGTGACAGACTCGTGGGCCCCGAGGCGCCAGAGCTCTGGGAACGCAAGCGGAGTGCTGGAGTGGTTCTTGGTTTCTTTGTGTTTAGCTAGTTGATATCCATGGCCTTTCAAAGTGAGTGTTAGGGACGAGCGAGCTTCGGCTCCTACGATGGAAATGGGCAGGTATGAATCTCATAGCCTGCAGAAGGTAAGTGGAGTGTTCTTATGGGTAGGCGAAATTAGGTCATATTGAAGCTCAGGAATTTGCTATGAAATATATCCTAGGGTCCACTCAACTTGTTGTATTGTCTGTGTTCTGTCGCCCTGCGAAATGTCTTGTCGTAATTTTATAAGTAATAAATAAATTAATGCGTACGTACGTATCTAGACTAAGATCTGACTGACACATAATGTTAAGGTGAAAATCTACTAAAATGTGATAGAGATTGGTTTGGATGTACTGGCTGTCGTATTGGTTTTATCACTAAACTAATCTGTTCAACAGAGAGGGTGAGTTGCGTGGTGGTGGCCAGGCTGTTTGGGTAAATTCTTACATAATTGCATGAGACTGCGTAACTGCGTAAAATACAGCATAGCGAAGTCCTAGCCAATCAGTTTGCTCATTATTCACACACCCCCACTCAGGTTGAGTCACTATATCTACATAAAATCTGATCAAATGGACAGACAGCCTTATATGAGATGTTGATGTAGGTATGATAAAGCAGTAGGTATAAAATAAGGTAATTTAAATGGTCTAGAGGCCTAGAGTAATATTAAGTACATGTCTATGCGGACTCAGTCAAATAATCTAGGTTTCAATCCATGTTGACAGCCTCATCAAATTAATTAGGAATACTAAATTAAGCTTTATGATTTATTTTATGTTACTAGAAGATAAGTTACAAATAATCTGAGAAATTCTTAATTTCATGGCTCTTAGGCTGAATAGGTATCATATGAAAGACCCAATACCTACCAAAGGAATATCTAGGCTAGGAAATCTTTGATTCACAAAATTAGGCAGGGGTTCTTTATTTCATTATTTACAAGCTAGGAAAACCAAAGAGTCATAATACTCACCATTTATCATCAATTACATTCTAATAAGAAAATACTAGAACTTAAGGACACATGAGTACTGATATCTAGAGGGATATAAGTTGATAAATATATCTAGCTGAGTAACTACTTAGCTACAACAATATCTGAAATTCTATTGCTATTTATAGTATCAACCATTTATATGTGAATATTTTATGCTTTTATCCAGCAACAACAAACTACTGGCCGATTTGCTATATGGTAGTGCCGTTTCTACTGTATGGCTAGGTCTCTCCTTTAAAACGGTGGTAGAGGCAGCTAAATGCTACTGGCGAAGCCAGTTCCTCATATACCAATCAATATACCTACCATTTAATTATGGACAAATACCAAACTACTGGCCGATTTGCTATATAGTAGTACCGTTTCTACTGTATGGCTAGGTCTCTCCTTTAAAACGGTGGTAGAGGCAGCTAAATGCTACTGGCGAAGCCGGTTCCTCATATACCAATCAATATACCTACCATTTAATTATGGACAAACAACAAACTGACTGATAGTACAATGCTACGGTCTCCTCTTTAACTTCATGCTAGTGCTTTCATTGGTCTAGTGTGGTTGGCTTGGATTAATCATCTAAAACCATATTTTAAAAAATGATTATACGCTGTATGGTGACAACCTCTTATCGGAGAGTTTTATTGTTCCAACAACAAAACTAAGCTTGGTCGGTTCTCTTATTGGTCATCCCTGTCTCTGCACAGCAACGAGTCCAGTGGGTGGCTATGGCAATACTGTCGACTATCGGCTCCCCTGACTGTCATCCATACCATCGTCACACTCTATCTATATTTCTACTCCATGGTTGACTTTCTGGCTGAGTTTGATTCTAGACAGCTCCCCTAAATGCTTACTTCACTGAGTCTTGACGCCCTGCATCACAGCTTGATGAACCATCTGACGTTCTATCCTACGCTTGCGCATCGCGCCCTCATCACTGGTCCTTGTGGCCGAACAATACCTGCTCAATGATGGAGTATGTTGCTATACAGCACTAAAATCATTATATATCATACAACTTATGTATTTGAATACATACCAAACAATCTAGACTATATGTCTGCTCAAATGCTCTTATGGAGTCTAAACAATTTTACTGATGCTTGCATTGCATGGTGGAGCGCTACCCCAGTCTTGGCTGAGGCGCACAGGATAGTACGGGGACTCTCTTTTGCTCCATTACAAGATCTGACTTGGTTTGGAGGGGAGAGTGTGGACACCGATCCACGGGGTACTGTCCCCCCCTTAAGGGGCCAATAATCATAATAGGATAGGGAGTAGCATATTATTATTTTTATAATATTCATATATGTAAAATAAAATATTTATTTATTTATTTATTCAAACCATTTTCTTATTTCATCATTCATTTTCTTATTGGTTTCCTTCTATTTTGTTCTAGGTAAATCCAAAGGCATTAGGCTACTTCTAGATACACAAATTATGAAGAATGTAAAATTCTATACTTATTTAATTCATTGTTTTATGTTCATAGATACTATGTTTTCAGTAGATGCTTCTAGGAATAAACTTTGTTCAATTTAATATTAATTTTTAGTTTTACTCAAAATCACCTCTAAAGATACCTGCTACCTCTTAAAGAATTGGGTTACTACGATGTTACACAATGTTAGGGGTCCTACCTATTACTAGACGATCACATCATGGCTTATCATCAACTTTTCTATGCATACATTCATCTATCGGTTCTCCAATGGATTTGTATGTTTGGTATGTTTAAATATAGAATGTGCATACATGGGTTCGATTCCCGTGTCGCTGATTTAATTCAGTCTTTATTTTTAAAGGCTTTAGGTTGAAATGGGAAATGGTACAAGGTCCAGGTTGACGCAGGTCGGAGCGCTTCTTCGTAACACACCCCCGCGCTGCTCATTGATTAAGCTCAACAATCAGGAAGAGGATTCTTTACCTCACATGTATTCGGTCTGATTCTGATCTTGGTGAACTTGAAGGGATTCCTTCTTACAGCCACTTGACTCAAACAACAAAGATCATATTGGATAAATATTAATGAACAAATTTTGGGGAGAGGGAAAGATGGGAGATAGGAACACAATATATATACAGTGGTGGTCAGATAATTAGAAACACTTCTTATGAATAAGGAAAGTATACCTTCAACGTACAAATGTTCGTAAAAAATATACACATTCAATAATTAATAATTATGCAATAATATAGCCACTCAAATAAAAAACTCATTAAATGCATAAAATATAAAACATATCTTACTTTTAAATAACAAAATGAGTCTTACACCTGTAGGAGTTTATTTTCTGTTACTTGCCGCTTGGACGCTTAATTAGAAACATTTAAAAAAAGGATCAATAGTTCGTTATTGTTTTGGAAATTGGAGAATAACATTTCTTTATTGGCTTTTTCTATTATTCTGGCTGTAATTCAAAATTTAATATGAATTTTATTTTGTTCAAAATGGGCAAAAATAAAAGATGGGACGCGTCAACTAGGCAAATCATTGTTAATTTACGTATAGATCATATGTGGTCGAACAGAAGAATAGCTGAGCATTTAAATTGTTCTGTAAAGAAAGTTTTTAATGCAATTGATCATTATAAAACACATGGAACTGTTGAAAATGTTCTTAGAAAGGCTCGGCCAAGAAAAACCTTTCCTAGAGAAGATAAGTTGTTGTTCGTGTTTCTAAAAAAGACTCAATTAAAGGCTCCAACCAGATTAAAAACGAAGTTTTTTCGCCTGATGACCCGAGAAACATCTCCCCAAGATTGATACGCCAAAGATTAGTGGAAACTAAATTGTTTGGAAGAATCTTTTGAAAGGTACCGCTTCTTACCAAGCAGCACCGAGAGAAGCGATTATTATTCGCTAAAAAATATGTTAATTGGACAGTACAAGAATGGAAAAAAGTGTTATTTTCAGATGAAACAAAAATAAATATGGTAAATTTCGATGCAAAGCGCTATGTTAGACGTCCTGTAAACAATAGGTACCTTTAATTATAAATACACAAGGAGTATAGTCAAGGACGGTGGCAGTAACATTAAAGTTTGGGGGTGTTGTTCCGGATAATGGAGTTGGACCCGTTCGGAAGATTAAAGGTACAATGGATCAATGGCAATAAAAAATATCTTAGAGCACACAATGATTCCCTACTCGGACGATCATTTGCCTGTGACTTGGATCTTTCAGCATGACAATGACCTTAAACACACGGCCAATAGCGTCAAATGTTTCCTTAGCAAACAGCGTATATCCATTTTAGACTAGCCAGCAAATCGTCCGGATTTAAACCCGATAGAAAATCTCTGGTTTATTGTTAAAAAGAAAGTCTCAAACAAACGTAACACCAGTCAAAACGAACTAAATGAAGCATTTTTTGAAGCATGGAATTAAATCCCCCTAGAAAAATTTACGAAATTGATTGAATCAAAATGCCACGTCGTTGCAGTGCTGTTATTGGCAATAAGCGATACGCCAATTAATATTAATTATAACTATTGATAGGTTTGGGATAGTAGCTATTTCTTAAATAACACTACTAATTACTAATACTTAAAAAAATATTATTTTTTATACTTTTTTGCTGTTGTTTCTAATTAGTTGACCATTATTGTTCATACCTTAAAACTGGTTCAAATGTTTGTCCGTAATGTAATATTGAAACTGCACTTGTGTAATGAAATTAATATTGTTTTTCTAATCATTGATAAATCGTTGAACATATTGTTGTCCTATTTATTGTTTAATTTCAAAATAAAAACGATTGCGGAGCAGTATCTTACATAATGTCAAGGACCGTTGGCAGTGTTTCTAATTATCTGTCCACCACTGTATATATAAATGTATATATAAATATTTTTTAAATGTTATTTACGGTCGGGAATGTATTGAGTGAAGGAAAAGGTAGAGGTGAGAAACTTATTAAGAGAAGAGATTACATATTTGCGAAACTGAAGGGGAAAAAAGCCTTGCTACATTAGGGTCTTAGATCATTTCACAAAGGCTTTGGGGGGGAATTGTACCGAGCCGCTGGTCGATATGTTCGCAAATATAAAATAAAAATATAGTTTAATGTTTTCATTTAAATCGAAGAATCACCCAGTCATGAAAACTTGCAGCCAATCAGAAACGAATGGCTCTCGAGACGTCCGAAATCCTTGAGATCGTGGAAACCCTCGAGACCGAATTACGAAGGAAGATATGATTCATGAACGAGTAAAAGAGAAGTGAATATCCTATAAAAAAGCTTGGCTCTCGAGACGGCCGAAACCTTCGAGACCTCCGAAACCCTCGAGACCGAATTACGAAGGAAGATATGATTCATGAACGAGTAAAAGAGAAGTGAATATCCGATACAAAAGCTTGGCACTCGAGACGGCCGAAACCTCCGAGACCGTGGAGATCCTCGAGACCGAATTACGAAGGAAGATACGATTAATGCGCGAGTAAAAGAGATAGAAGATCAGAGGGGAGGAGTTAGTGCGGATGACGCGGAGAAAAAGAACCAATGAGGGGTGAGCATTTTGGCGCGGGAAGTTTTGGGAAACTTGGAAGCTTGGATGGCTCGCGACGGCGGGAAGAAAGGTTTTATAAGAGGTAGCACGGGAAAAATCGAGTTAGTTGATTTCGGATTCGCGCGCCTACCACATTCGAGGAGAATCCCGTTTGTCTCCAGTGGGGCTGAAGCTCTGATTTATTACAGAGTTATTTTAGTGTTTTGAGAATAGTGAAGTGAGCCTTTGGCATTAATAATAAAATTGTAATTCGGTCTAAAACTTTAAATAATCAAACGCGAAATCGGGTAAAACTAGTGAGAGTGAAGTGCAGTGAGTAAAAGCCATCCGGCATACAGGATTTCAGTGTTTTGTTCGTGAGGATTTGCGAGGTCAGACTAGGTTTTCCTTTTTATGATAGGGATGACATGAAATGAAAATTGGGTTCAAATCTAAAATTATTTATATGAGTGTCAATATAAGAAAACTCCGCTTATATAAAATATTTATTTTATAATCAAATTTCAGCCTCAAAGTTATAACAAATCGATGTAGAGGGTTTTGAATAATCAATAACTTTTGTAGAACACTGCATTTTAGTACAGTAAACTATCTACTAATTTGGATTGAAACTACAATCACAAATCAAATTGCATAATATATATTTTAGTTGTATTTTGGGTAAACAAAACCTTTTTCCAATCTGACTCAAATACGAAACAACGTTTTGATGTGACGAAAGGAATATTAAAATTTAACTATTTTATTTTATACAGAACCAAAACTATGTTCAGACATACAAAACAAACTGTCTAGCTTCCAATTATTAAACTGATATTTCACTGTACTGATCATACATTTTAGTACCTTATAAACAATAAGTGATGGGAATCGAAATCTGGTAAGTGGATGTTTCACTTACATTAGAAAACATTATGAGTATGAGTAATGGTAGTATCTTCTTATTTATAAATCTCAGACACGCGTTTGTTTTGCAAATACCAGCTGATATATAAAAGCTGTTGTTGAAGTAAATGTAGAGTCTCAGCCATGGATACATAGGTTGGTATCTGGAAGATTTCTTCGATAAGAAATCCGAAAGAGAGGCGATGGGATAAAAGGTCTGGATACCCAGGGTGAAATTAATACCTTGTGTTCTGGGGCTTTTATAGAGAACGGTGGAAACCTCCATGGACTAATACATAGTGTCTTAGCCCGGGCTAAATCGTAATTATATTTCTCTAGTTAGGGAACAGTAGAAGTACAGTAATGAACTTATAATTCATGACTTTATCTTTTCAGTTATTCTGAACCCTATTTTCTATTTAAATGTGATCTCTAATTAATTTTAAATTCGTAATTATTTTCTACCTTTAAATCTATTCACTTCACTGGTTGTACATCTTGTTTAAGCGCGACTAATTCTAAAGTAGCTGAGTTATTATGAGCATAGCGTAGACTACCACTAGATGATCATTTGGCCAAATTATGTAATGAAAATGAAGTAGGTAGGATCTTATATTAGAATCTATATTGAAGTAGAGAGCGTGTATCAGTAACAATAATTTTAATAACGAATTAACTATTATAGGAGAGTGGAGAATGGAACTATAATTGAAAGTAAAGACTAATTCTAACTACTAATTTACATGTGTTATGCTTTGCTAACTGTTATATTTGTGTGCTTCTGCGATAGTGTTTTGTGTACTAATCATAACTCTTTTTCAGCTGTTTACTAATCATAACTATTTTTCAGCTCTTATTTCTGTGTCTAATAACAATTTCTTTTCAGCTCTACTTACAGATGTTATTATTAATGTTCTCGTGTAATTAAATTACTAATCAGTTTTCTTACAGCTTCGAAAGTTCCATTATAGTGTGCGTCGTTATTGATATATGTTATCTCTATATAATTTAGGTAGCTATAGTTAGTTCTCTATTTAGGACATTGGATAGTTAGTACAATAACGTTTTATAATCAAAGCAAACTAGGTAGCTCAGTACAATATGGTAGGCCGTGCCCAGGATTGACCTTTGGTTTACTACGGGATTATTTACTTAATTTTGTTCAAGTAGTTGGTGGTCATATGAAAATATGATCACAATTTGCTGTTCGTGAAATGGAGAATTGTCGCGTGTCAGGATGTACAGCCAGTCATTGCCATCATTTGATAGTCTTATATTATTTCAAGCGTGGGGGGGGGGGAAAACCATTTTACTGAATTGATAAAATTATAGGCCTTGTCTGAATTATGCATATAAATATAATGGACAAGAATTGTCTTGAACTGCCTCTCTTTTCTTAACTTAGTACAAATAGACTCCATAATACCGCTAATATTACTGTCAAATATTAATTAAGGATTGAGGAAATAATAGAATTACTTATAGTCTGTTTTTAAAGTCGTGGGGGGGCGAAACAGCTGTGGTAACTAGGACAGGTAAAAGGGTAAATAAGTCTGCATTATGATTGTGATACAACTTATGTAAAATAATAAAAATATTACATAAATATTATAAAACTGTCAAAGTGGGACAATAGATAGAGTTAGAATACAGGGCCAATACTTATGAAGTTGCGATCTTATAGAAAATCTAGAAAGGGAGAAATATAATTTATATTCTTAGTAGTTACGTTTCCGTCACTCAATTTGCTAGTCTGATTTTCATGAAATTTTATATATTTTGGGATATTCTTTTGTTAAATAGAAATTTAGCGAGGGGTTAAATCTCTGTTATAATTTCTATGCTTATAAATTTAATTTTTTTTAAAGAAGGGTGCGTTCTAAACATATTTTAAGTGGGGCATACTTTGTATTAAATAAAGAATTAATTTAATATATACATAACATGATTTCTTTAGGCGCTGTTAATGGCACAGGAAAGATGCCAAGCCTGTCTAAGTTAAATTGAGACGCAAATTTCATGAGTATGGACCTTTGGGAAAAATTAATAATAGTAGAAAAATATATATAATAATTATTATACTCTTTATTTATTTTGGTCTTAATTATTATTATTATTATTATTTGAATACAGAATAAATTATACCAGGGGAGTAAGAAACAAATTAGAATGGGATACTGTTAGACGCTAGGGAGATTAGCAAATACATGGTGGCTGAGACAGAGAAACGTCCAAAGCAAATCAATGTTATGAATTCCTTTCATGGGGCAACTTTTATAAGTCTGTTAGATTTAAATAACACTTATTCCCAGATTCCGATAACAGAGGAAAGCAAAAACTATACAGCTTTTACATTTAACTTAAAAACTTATGGCTATCTTGGTAGGTTCATTATCTAAATATTATGAATATATTATATCTAAATTCTGGGTCACGAAGTTTGTAAGTTCTGATGATCTTCAATAATTTCGGTGGGTTCTTTGGAGCAGCACCTGGAGCATCTTGACATTGTCTTGAGTAAATTCAAGGATGCCGGGTTAACCTGTAATTAAAAAAAAATGTGAGTTTCAAAGTAAAAATGTTAGGACACAAAATAACTCACGAGGGTTTGAGAACTGATTTCAATGAAGTAAAAGCAATAAAGGAATTTCAGAAAAAAAATTAAAACAGGTCAGAGCCTTTTAGGACTTAGTAACTGTTAAAATAAATAATTAATATTAATCTCAAGCCTCATATCCCCGTGGGGGTGGGCAGAGGTATTCCATTTTTGAATATACCCACTTTTCACGAGACATTCTTTGTAACTATTATAGGAGAATTTTAAAATTTAATTTATTTTAAATTATAGTACACATACTCAGCCACTTAGCAATTTGAAAAAAAAAAAGGATAGGCTGGTGTTGGGGAAAAAATAATCAGATGGGTTTTGAAAAAGTAAAATATACTATCCAATTGCATCATCCAGATTTTAATAGGACCTTTTATCTGCAAACTGATAGTTCAGGAGTAGGGATAGCAGGAGTATTATATCAGTTAGATGAGAAAGGAGAAATGAATATTTTAGGGTTTTCATAGGAAAGCTTTGAGTGGGCCACAGCTTAACTGGATTGTAGGTCAGGGGAAAGGACGAATTAAGCTCATTGCAATAATATAAGTTAGAATTTCATTGATAAACTTTAGTTGAGTCACAAGGTAAAATGTCTGTTGAGAAAATAATAATATTTTTTATATCATATTATGCTACAGCTTAAGTTCAGGTAGAGGGGTCAGAAGGCAATTTTTACCAAAAAGGGGGTCGGGGCTCAGACAAAAAAAAATATATACATATACATATAAAAAAAAAAATAAGAATCAAACTTACAAGTAATAAAGAAGTAGTGACAGGAACTAGATATTGATTGGTTTTTCTCAGTAGTACATTGAAGTAGTCAACGGGTAGCCTAGAAAACATAAAATAAAACTATAACAGAAAATAATAATAAGAAAGCAGCGACCCCCATGTTTTCACTCGCATAGTTCCCGTTCCCTTCGGAATGCGGAGATGAAGTATGGCCTATGTGTTGTTCTGATGTATAGGCTATACATATTAACAGAAAAGTTTCATCAAAGTCTGTCCAGTGGTTTTTGAGTGAATTAGGAACAAACATCCATACATGCAAACTTTCGCATTTATAATATTAGTAGGATTAAAACAGAACGAACAATAAGAAAATTTTGAAAGTTAAAATCAAAGATAAATAGGCTAGCAAAAGAAATTTTGTCTTACCTAATAACAACACACAGTTTTCCTGGATGTTTTGTCTTAGTCCAAGGGTTGTATGAGGACCCAATGCAGCGTTTGCGTACCGTGCGGTTACGAAATAAGCGGTGAGATGAGTTCCAAAGCTCGGGTCCAATAGCTCAACGTATGAAGGATTCATCTAAATCAGGGAAGAATAGGTTAATAAAGCACTGACACCAAAAGACAATCGAATAAATTGGGGTTTACGTACGATAAAAGTTTGAAATGCGATTGGGTATTAGAGTAGAAAGTTGGCGTGGCTACCGAGTCTGTTAGAAATTGGAGGGAAGAAAAGTACAAGAAAAAGCGAGAAAAGGGGGGCTTTTAAGCGGAAATAGAAAATAACTTACCTATTACAGTCCGTTTTCGTGAGAAGAACATGGGGGAAGAGCTGGGAAGAGCCTCACTCAGATCAGCAAAACTCACCTTGGTTTTCACTTGGTCTTTTCAAATGTTTTCAAGAACATTGTTTATTCACAAAGTCATTTCGTAGTATTTAGATGAAATTTAAAGCACAGGAGCACTATAAACAAACTTAGTTTTCACTAAATCACAATTTTAACACCGTTGGCGGAAATCAATGGCGGACCTAGGTCAGTGTTTGTTTTGACGACACTATAAATTCAGTAATTATAAACTTTTAGCAAGAAAATTTATGTATTAAATAGTTAAACTAGATTGATAAAATAAGGTAATCGAACAAAAGAAAAAAGGTAAAGTGAAGATAAGCGTAACGGAAATATTAATTTGAATAACTTGACAGAGTATCATAGACAAAATAAATGTGAGGCAAAGGTCATTACGTGGAAGGACTTGGGATAGTCTGGACTTAGTACTATTTTACTAGTTTATGAATTATGAGGCTAGTTTTCAAAGAGGAAAATTATTTAAGTCTGGGGCTTGAGACTGATAAGTATAGGCTAAAGCTGGGGTCCCACGGTCCGCTATTCTACGGATCAGCTACACTCAGCCGACGAGCACGGACGGCGACGCACCACAGGCAGGGCCGGTCCAACGGTGCGTGTCGGTGTGTGTAGATGTTTTTATGTTGTCATAATGCAAAGCGAAAGAAAGAGAGAGAAGAGCGCACCTTTGAAGTTACCGACTCACGATGGATACGATGGATACGGGCGCACCGCCACAGACGTTCTGTGCTATCACGGACGAGGCCGGTCCCACGGTGCGTCGTGCGAGCTGGTCTGCGTGCATCCGCGATTTTACGGACCGTGGGACCCAAGCTTAATGTTGTAATCTTAAGTTGTATGTACCACTTCCTAATTTTAAGGTAAGGTGGGACCTATGAGTGCAGTTGAGTAGTGCTGACACTACTCAGTAACTATAGGATATTTCAATAATCATCCATTTTGCGAAAAGATACAATTTATGCTTCTATTTGCTTTCGTGAAGTTAGAATGAATAAAAGGGGGCGTGTTAGAAGACAAAGTACTACTTTCTTGAGCAAACTAGTTAGATGTAAGCGTATAAAAAAATGCATAATTGTGACAAATAGAAAGGTGGTTCAAGTCGATTGTCCAAAATCATCCCGAGTGTCAGTATAAATAGTAAGAGCGAGCCCAAATTTATTAGCGAAGGCATATTAAAATTTTCTTGAGTAGTTTTTTTTCATCTTCAATATCTAGAGCCGGGGTGGCAACACTGTTGTTACGAGCTCGTTCAAAAACATCTCTAATTCGAATAGAGGTTTTCCTGATAGGATCTCAAAGGTGGGTAAGGAAACGGGCCCTTGTCAAATGAATTTTACACGTTTCCGAACGAAACCCGAAGTGGAAGTTTTCAAAGTGGAGTTATGTACATTGAACTTTAAAATTTAGATGTGTTTTATGATTAAAAGAGATATAATTATAAAATTTAGTTGTCAGTGAGCTTATTAACTTGTACATGAACTAGGTATAAAATATAGTGCATTGAGTGTGTACTTCATCGAAAATTTACAACAGAAAAAGGCCGGTTAGAGTGTGGAAAAGTTCTTTGTTTTGATAATAGGACATGACTATTGGTTAGAGAAAAGTAATACATAAAAGGGAGACTAGAAGAATCGCAAGATTTCCAACTTAAAAGGTATGTTTAAATATATAATAATATCTTTTAATGAGAGGATAAAAATTTAACGTAAAAACTTATTTATGGTGATCGGTTTTCGGGGCGGGAGAAGTTGAATGTTATTAAAGTTTGTATCTATTTATCCTTTACGTCGTCCCTTACGTTTATTCATGATGCGAGTAGGCCTAAAGCGAAATAGGACAGCTGATATTTTGACTTTTAATTGCTCTTTTTGTTATTGTAAAGGAAAAAAAAAACATGTTAGGGTCCTCGGTTAGGTACAGTCAGGTGAAAATGAAATTGTTATTTTCTGGAAAAAGGTGTAATGATAGTGACTCGAGAACACTGACACAAGGGATGAATAAAGGGGAAACAAAACCGATAAAATTATGAGTTGAAGATGGTTGTGATAAGATTTAGGGGTAAATTATTAAATACAATTTTATAAAAGTTAAGTGTGAAAATATTTTATTTATTTATTTTATTTTGGCAAGTCATGTTGTAAAAAATATTTACAGATTCTTAAGTAATGATGATAATGTTAATTTATTAGGATTTACCAGGAAATTTTAAGGGCCAAAGGATGATTTTACCTGGATTTGTGACAGAATTAATTTTAGCAAAGGGAAGGACAGAGACTTTAAGGATGCAAAACCAACATAAGCTCTAAGATTATTACAAAGAAAGAAAAAAAAATAAAAACAAAATCAGATAAGTAAGTAATACTAACTGTTCTATGTGCAACGGTTTTAAATATGTAGTACTGTTGGTGTACCGGAAAATAAATAAATAAATAAACCTAAAGAATAAGTTTGTTATATGATTTAAATGGTTTTGTGTTTTACATGAATTTTAAAGTCCCAATACACAACCCTTAATGAAGATTGAAATTTTTTTTTAATAATAATAATTAAAAAAAAAAAAGAAAATTCTGAGAATAGGAAATCACATAAACTTCGCGAACGGAATTTAGTAAAAATTATTGAAACTAGTGAACGGTTATGTCGACTGTGAAAGTGTGTGAATGAATGAATTTATGAAAAAAAAAAAAAATTGCATGTATAAAAGTTGGTTTCAAGAATGTTTATTTTATTCCAAAGCGCGAAAATGTTTGTTAACTTTATCCGATACATACACTCATTACCGCTGATGTCCCTCAGAGAAGTTATCAAATGTTTACATTTGAATTAGGGGAAGGAACCTCGTAATAGTTGAAATCTAAATAAAATTAATTTTAGTTGTTCCATACCTAAGACTTTTTTGTGGCATGTCAATAGTGGGTAAACAACCGGCTAAGAGCTTCAGGGGTGTTAAGTGCTAGGGGTAAATTCAAACGAAATAAATCGTTAAAACAAACACAAAAATTATTACCTGAAGCCATAGCATGACGTACTCCGCCTAAAGGAGCCCAGACTGTACATGCAGGAAAGCCTATGACTACTCACACTAAAGTTGTCAAGTTTTAGGACTTGATTGCTTTGACATGAACTGAAGTTGGAATTGATTCCAGTTCCACCAAGGGTAGAAAGAAATAAAAAAGGAATTAAAAAAAAAAAAAAAAAAAACTCACGCCTTATATCCCCGAGGGGGTAAAGTCAAAGTCAAAGTCGGAGTCTTGTTCAATGTGTTTTGGGACTGATAAGTCTTTTATCGAAAGTTATTCTGGATATTTAGAGTGCCTTGATAATAAAAAAAAAATAAAAAAAAAAGTATTAACGTTTCTAAGTCTATATTCGATACCTATAGAAAATAAATGATTTTGAATTTTGAATTTTATACCCACTTTTCACCAAATATTCTTTGGACCCCTAAACGTGATGGGTGGTGAGCCCAACGCGGGACCGGGTCCGTTTGCACATGTTACAAAATTGGTTATGGGACCTGCGGGTTTTCTCACGATGTTAGAAATAAGTATGTATGTAAGTTTTGGAAAAAAAAAAAGACTCGTTGTTACAGCCGGAATTCGAACCCGAACCTCACCATGGTTTTCACCATGTAAAGCAGGCCTTCTAACCGTAGAGCTATCACAGCTCAGGATAGAATATATGAAGGGGTCTAGAAGATTCTAAACTATCCGGTGAAGTTGATGTGCTTAATCGAAGGGATCTGGATTTGCATGCATCATGTATTGATCAACACGAAGTTCAAACTGCAGGCAGGTCCAGGTTGACGCAGGTCGGAGCGCTTCTTCGTAACACACCCCCGCGCTGCTCATTGATTAAGCTCAACAATCAGGAAGAGGATTCTTTACCTCACATGTATTCGGTCTGATTCTGATCTTGGTGAACTTGAAGGGATTCCTTCTTACAGCCACTTGACTCAAACAACAAAGATCATATTGGATAAATATTAATGAACAAATTTTGGGGAGAGGGAAAGATGGGAGATAGGAACACAATATATATACAGTGGTGGTCAGATAATTAGAAACACTTCTTATGAATAAGGAAAGTATACCTTCAACGTACAAATGTTCGTAAAAAATATACACATTCAATAATTAATAATTATGCAATAATATAGCCACTCAAATAAAAAACTCATTAAATGCATAAAATATAAAACATATCTTACTTTTAAATAACAAAATGAGTCTTACACCTGTAGGAGTTTATTTTCTGTTACTTGCCGCTTGGACGCTTAATTAGAAACATTTAAAAAAAGGATCAATAGTTCGTTATTGTTTTGGAAATTGGAGAATAACATTTCTTTATTGGCTTTTTCTATTATTCTGGCTGTAATTCAAAATTTAATATGAATTTTATTTTGTTCAAAATGGGCAAAAATAAAAGATGGGACGCGTCAACTAGGCAAATCATTGTTAATTTACGTATAGATCATATGTGGTCGAACAGAAGAATAGCTGAGCATTTAAATTGTTCTGTAAAGAAAGTTTTTAATGCAATTGATCATTATAAAACACATGGAACTGTTGAAAATGTTCTTAGAAAGGCTCGGCCAAGAAAAACCTTTCCTAGAGAAGATAAGTTGTTGTTCGTGTTTCTAAAATACTCAATTAAAGGCTCCAACCAGATTAAAAACGAAGTTTTTTCGCCTGATGACCCGAGAAACATCTCCCCAAGATTGATACGCCAAAGATTAGTGGAAACTAAATTGTTTGGAAGAATCTTTTGAAAGGTACCGCTTCTTACCAAGCAGCACCGAGAGAAGCGATTATTATTCGCTAAAAAATATGTTAATTGGACAGTACAAGAATGGAAAAAAGTGTTATTTTCAGATGAAACAAAAATAAATATGGTAAATTTCGATGCAAAGCGCTATGTTAGACGTCCTGTAAACAATAGGTACCTTTAATTATAAATACACAAGGAGTATAGTCAAGGACGGTGGCAGTAACATTAAAGTTTGGGGGTGTTGTTCCGGATAATGGAGTTGGACCCGTTCGGAAGATTAAAGGTACAATGGATCAATGGCAATAAAAAATATCTTAGAGCACACAATGATTCCCTACTCGGACGATCATTTGCCTGTGACTTGGATCTTTCAGCATGACAATGACCTTAAACACACGGCCAATAGCGTCAAATGTTTCCTTAGCAAACAGCGTATATCCATTTTAGACTAGCCAGCAAATCGTCCGGATTTAAACCCGATAGAAAATCTCTGGTTTATTGTTAAAAAGAAAGTCTCAAACAAACGTAACACCAGTCAAAACGAACTAAATGAAGCATTTTTTGAAGCATGGAATTAAATCCCCCTAGAAAAATTTACGAAATTGATTGAATCAAAATGCCACGTCGTTGCAGTGCTGTTATTGGCAATAAGCGATACGCCAATTAATATTAATTATAACTATTGATAGGTTTGGGATAGTAGCTATTTCTTAAATAACACTACTAATTACTAATACTTAAAAAAATATTATTTTTTATACTTTTTTGCTGTTGTTTCTAATTAGTTGACCATTATTGTTCATACCTTAAAACTGGTTCAAATGTTTGTCCGTAATGTAATATTGAAACTGCACTTGTGTAATGAAATTAATATTGTTTTTCTAATCATTGATAAATCGTTGAACATATTGTTGTCCTATTTATTGTTTAATTTCAAAATAAAAACGATTGCGGAGCAGTATCTTACATAATGTCAAGGACCGTTGGCAGTGTTTCTAATTATCTGTCCACCACTGTATATATAAATGTATATATAAATATTTTTTAAATGTTATTTACGGTCGGGAATGTATTGAGTGAAGGAAAAGGTAGAGGTGAGAAACTTATTAAGAGAAGAGATTACATATTTGCGAAACTGAAGGGGAAAAAAGCCTTGCTACATTAGGGTCTTAGATCATTTCACAAAGGCTTTGGGGGGGAATTGTACCGAGCCGCTGGTCGATATGTTCGCAAATATAAAATAAAAATATAGTTTAATGTTTTCATTTAAATCGAAGAATCACCCAGTCATGAAAACTTGCAGCCAATCAGAAACGAATGGCTCTCGAGACGTCCGAAATCCTTGAGATCGTGGAAACCCTCGAGACCGAATTACGAAGGAAGATATGATTCATGAACGAGTAAAAGAGAAGTGAATATCCTATAAAAAAGCTTGGCTCTCGAGACGGCCGAAACCTTCGAGACCTCCGAAACCCTCGAGACCGAATTACGAAGGAAGATATGATTCATGAACGAGTAAAAGAGAAGTGAATATCCGATACAAAAGCTTGGCACTCGAGACGGCCGAAACCTCCGAGACCGTGGAGATCCTCGAGACCGAATTACGAAGGAAGATACGATTAATGCGCGAGTAAAAGAGATAGAAGATCAGAGGGGAGGAGTTAGTGCGGATGACGCGGAGAAAAAGAACCAATGAGGGGTGAGCATTTTGGCGCGGGAAGTTTTGGGAAACTTGGAAGCTTGGATGGCTCGCGACGGCGGGAAGAAAGGTTTTATAAGAGGTAGCACGGGAAAAATCGAGTTAGTTGATTTCGGATTCGCGCGCCTACCACATTCGAGGAGAATCCCGTTTGTCTCCAGTGGGGCTGAAGCTCTGATTTATTACAGAGTTATTTTAGTGTTTTGAGAATAGTGAAGTGAGCCTTTGGCATTAATAATAAAATTGTAATTCGGTCTAAAACTTTAAATAATCAAACGCGAAATCGGGTAAAACTAGTGAGAGTGAAGTGCAGTGAGTAAAAGCCATCCGGCATACAGGATTTCAGTGTTTTGTTCGTGAGGATTTGCGAGGTCAGACTAGGTTTTCCTTTTTATGATAGGGATGACATGAAATGAAAATTGGGTTCAAATCTAAAATTATTTATATGAGTGTCAATATAAGAAAACTCCGCTTATATAAAATATTTATTTTATAATCAAATTTCAGCCTCAAAGTTATAACAAATCGATGTAGAGGGTTTTGAATAATCAATAACTTTTGTAGAACACTGCATTTTAGTACAGTAAACTATCTACTAATTTGGATTGAAACTACAATCACAAATCAAATTGCATAATATATATTTTAGTTGTATTTTGGGTAAACAAAACCTTTTTCCAATCTGACTCAAATACGAAACAACGTTTTGATGTGACGAAAGGAATATTAAAATTTAACTATTTTATTTTATACAGAACCAAAACTATGTTCAGACATACAAAACAAACTGTCTAGCTTCCAATTATTAAACTGATATTTCACTGTACTGATCATACATTTTAGTACCTTATAAACAATAAGTGATGGGAATCGAAATCTGGTAAGTGGATGTTTCACTTACATTAGAAAACATTATGAGTATGAGTAATGGTAGTATCTTCTTATTTATAAATCTCAGACACGCGTTTGTTTTGCAAATACCAGCTGATATATAAAAGCTGTTGTTGAAGTAAATGTAGAGTCTCAGCCATGGATACATAGGTTGGTATCTGGAAGATTTCTTCGATAAGAAATCCGAAAGAGAGGCGATGGGATAAAAGGTCTGGATACCCAGGGTGAAATTAATACCTTGTGTTCTGGGGCTTTTATAGAGAACGGTGGAAACCTCCATGGACTAATACATAGTGTCTTAGCCCGGGCTAAATCGTAATTATATTTCTCTAGTTAGGGAACAGTAGAAGTACAGTAATGAACTTATAATTCATGACTTTATCTTTTCAGTTATTCTGAACCCTATTTTCTATTTAAATGTGATCTCTAATTAATTTTAAATTCGTAATTATTTTCTACCTTTAAATCTATTCACTTCACTGGTTGTACATCTTGTTTAAGCGCGACTAATTCTAAAGTAGCTGAGTTATTATGAGCATAGCGTAGACTACCACTAGATGATCATTTGGCCAAATTATGTAATGAAAATGAAGTAGGTAGGATCTTATATTAGAATCTATATTGAAGTAGAGAGCGTGTATCAGTAACAATAATTTTAATAACGAATTAACTATTATAGGAGAGTGGAGAATGGAACTATAATTGAAAGTAAAGACTAATTCTAACTACTAATTTACATGTGTTATGCTTTGCTAACTGTTATATTTGTGTGCTTCTGCGATAGTGTTTTGTGTACTAATCATAACTCTTTTTCAGCTGTTTACTAATCATAACTATTTTTCAGCTCTTATTTCTGTGTCTAATAACAATTTCTTTTCAGCTCTACTTACAGATGTTATTATTAATGTTCTCGTGTAATTAAATTACTAATCAGTTTTCTTACAGCTTCGAAAGTTCCATTATAGTGTGCGTCGTTATTGATATATGTTATCTCTATATAATTTAGGTAGCTATAGTTAGTTCTCTATTTAGGACATTGGATAGTTAGTACAATAACGTTTTATAATCAAAGCAAACTAGGTAGCTCAGTACAATATGGTAGGCCGTGCCCAGGATTGACCTTTGGTTTACTACGGGATTATTTACTTAATTTTGTTCAAGTAGTTGGTGGTCATATGAAAATATGATCACAATTTGCTGTTCGTGAAATGGAGAATTGTCGCGTGTCAGGATGTACAGCCAGTCATTGCCATCATTTGATAGTCTTATATTATTTCAAGCGTGGGGGGGGGGAAAACCATTTTACTGAATTGATAAAATTATAGGCCTTGTCTGAATTATGCATATAAATATAATGGACAAGAATTGTCTTGAACTGCCTCTCTTTTCTTAACTTAGTACAAATAGACTCCATAATACCGCTAATATTACTGTCAAATATTAATTAAGGATTGAGGAAATAATAGAATTACTTATAGTCTGTTTTTAAAGTCGTGGGGGGGCGAAACAGCTGTGGTAACTAGGACAGGTAAAAGGGTAAATAAGTCTGCATTATGATTGTGATACAACTTATGTAAAATAATAAAAATATTACATAAATATTATAAAACTGTCAAAGTGGGACAATAGATAGAGTTAGAATACAGGGCCAATACTTATGAAGTTGCGATCTTATAGAAAATCTAGAAAGGGAGAAATATAATTTATATTCTTAGTAGTTACGTTTCCGTCACTCAATTTGCTAGTCTGATTTTCATGAAATTTTATATATTTTGGGATATTCTTTTGTTAAATAGAAATTTAGCGAGGGGTTAAATCTCTGTTATAATTTCTATGCTTATAAATTTAATTTTTTTTAAAGAAGGGTGCGTTCTAAACATATTTTAAGTGGGGCATACTTTGTATTAAATAAAGAATTAATTTAATATATACATAACATGATTTCTTTAGGCGCTGTTAATGGCACAGGAAAGATGCCAAGCCTGTCTAAGTTAAATTGAGACGCAAATTTCATGAGTATGGACCTTTGGGAAAAATTAATAATAGTAGAAAAATATATATAATAATTATTATACTCTTTATTTATTTTGGTCTTAATTATTATTATTATTATTATTTGAATACAGAATAAATTATACCAGGGGAGTAAGAAACAAATTAGAATGGGATACTGTTAGACGCTAGGGAGATTAGCAAATACATGGTGGCTGAGACAGAGAAACGTCCAAAGCAAATCAATGTTATGAATTCCTTTCATGGGGCAACTTTTATAAGTCTGTTAGATTTAAATAACACTTATTCCCAGATTCCGATAACAGAGGAAAGCAAAAACTATACAGCTTTTACATTTAACTTAAAAACTTATGGCTATCTTGGTAGGTTCATTATCTAAATATTATGAATATATTATATCTAAATTCTGGGTCACGAAGTTTGTAAGTTCTGATGATCTTCAATAATTTCGGTGGGTTCTTTGGAGCAGCACCTGGAGCATCTTGACATTGTCTTGAGTAAATTCAAGGATGCCGGGTTAACCTGTAATTAAAAAAAAATGTGAGTTTCAAAGTAAAAATGTTAGGACACAAAATAACTCACGAGGGTTTGAGAACTGATTTCAATGAAGTAAAAGCAATAAAGGAATTTCAGAAAAAAAATTAAAACAGGTCAGAGCCTTTTAGGACTTAGTAACTGTTAAAATAAATAATTAATATTAATCTCAAGCCTCATATCCCCGTGGGGGTGGGCAGAGGTATTCCATTTTTGAATATACCCACTTTTCACGAGACATTCTTTGTAACTATTATAGAAGAAATTTTAAAATTTAATTTATTTTAAATTATAGTACACATACTCAGCCACTTAGCAATTTGAAAAAAAAAAAGGATAGGCTGGTGTTGGGGAAAAAATAATCAGATGGGTTTTGAAAAAGTAAAATATACTATCCAATTGCATCATCCAGATTTTAATAGGACCTTTTATCTGCAAACTGATAGTTCAGGAGTAGGGATAGCAGGAGTATTATATCAGTTAGATGAGAAAGGAGAAATGAATATTTTAGGGTTTTCATAGGAAAGCTTTGAGTGGGCCACAGCTTAACTGGATTGTAGGTCAGGGGAAAGGACGAATTAAGCTCATTGCAATAATATAAGTTAGAATTTCATTGATAAACTTTAGTTGAGTCACAAGGTAAAATGTCTGTTGAGAAAATAATAATATTTTTTATATCATATTATGCTACAGCTTAAGTTCAGGTAGAGGGGTCAGAAGGCAATTTTTACCAAAAAGGGGGTCGGGGCTCAGACAAAAAAAAATATATACATATACATATAAAAAAAAAAATAAGAATCAAACTTACAAGTAATAAAGAAGTAGTGACAGGAACTAGATATTGATTGGTTTTTCTCAGTAGTACATTGAAGTAGTCAACGGGTAGCCTAGAAAACATAAAATAAAACTATAACAGAAAATAATAATAAGAAAGCAGCGACCCCCATGTTTTCACTCGCATAGTTCCCGTTCCCTTCGGAATGCGGAGATGAAGTATGGCCTATGTGTTGTTCTGATGTATAGGCTATACATATTAACAGAAAAGTTTCATCAAAGTCTGTCCAGTGGTTTTTGAGTGAATTAGGAACAAACATCCATACATGCAAACTTTCGCATTTATAATATTAGTAGGATTAAAACAGAACGAACAATAAGAAAATTTTGAAAGTTAAAATCAAAGATAAATAGGCTAGCAAAAGAAATTTTGTCTTACCTAATAACAACACACAGTTTTCCTGGATGTTTTGTCTTAGTCCAAGGGTTGTATGAGGACCCAATGCAGCGTTTGCGTACCGTGCGGTTACGAAATAAGCGGTGAGATGAGTTCCAAAGCTCGGGTCCAATAGCTCAACGTATGAAGGATTCATCTAAATCAGGGAAGAATAGGTTAATAAAGCACTGACACCAAAAGACAATCGAATAAATTGGGGTTTACGTACGATAAAAGTTTGAAATGCGAT
Source organism: Ethmia dodecea (assembly GCA_963855545.1). Classification (NCBI taxonomy): domain Eukaryota; kingdom Metazoa; phylum Arthropoda; class Insecta; order Lepidoptera; family Depressariidae; genus Ethmia; species Ethmia dodecea. The sequence goes on from OY979448.1 coordinate 3,157,497, forward strand.
TGGGTATTAGAGTAGAAAGTTGGCGTGGCTACCGAGTCTGTTAGAAATTGGAGGGAAGAAAAGTACAAGAAAAAGCGAGAAAAGGGGGGCTTTTAAGCGGAAATAGAAAATAACTTACCTATTACAGTCCGTTTTCGTGAGAAGAACATGGGGGAAGAGCTGGGAAGAGCCTCACTCAGATCAGCAAAACTCACCTTGGTTTTCACTTGGTCTTTTCAAATGTTTTCAAGAACATTGTTTATTCACAAAGTCATTTCGTAGTATTTAGATGAAATTTAAAGCACAGGAGCACTATAAACAAACTTAGTTTTCACTAAATCACAATTTTAACACCGTTGGCGGAAATCAATGGCGGACCTAGGTCAGTGTTTGTTTTGACGACACTATAAATTCAGTAATTATAAACTTTTAGCAAGAAAATTTATGTATTAAATAGTTAAACTAGATTGATAAAATAAGGTAATCGAACAAAAGAAAAAAGGTAAAGTGAAGATAAGCGTAACGGAAATATTAATTTGAATAACTTGACAGAGTATCATAGACAAAATAAATGTGAGGCAAAGGTCATTACGTGGAAGGACTTGGGATAGTCTGGACTTAGTACTATTTTACTAGTTTATGAATTATGAGGCTAGTTTTCAAAGAGGAAAATTATTTAAGTCTGGGGCTTGAGACTGATAAGTATAGGCTAAAGCTGGGGTCCCACGGTCCGCTATTCTACGGATCAGCTACACTCAGCCGACGAGCACGGACGGCGACGCACCACAGGCAGGGCCGGTCCAACGGTGCGTGTCGGTGTGTGTAGATGTTTTTATGTTGTCATAATGCAAAGCGAAAGAAAGAGAGAGAAGAGCGCACCTTTGAAGTTACCGACTCACGATGGATACGATGGATACGGGCGCACCGCCACAGACGTTCTGTGCTATCACGGACGAGGCCGGTCCCACGGTGCGTCGTGCGAGCTGGTCTGCGTGCATCCGCGATTTTACGGACCGTGGGACCCAAGCTTAATGTTGTAATCTTAAGTTGTATGTACCACTTCCTAATTTTAAGGTAAGGTGGGACCTATGAGTGCAGTTGAGTAGTGCTGACACTACTCAGTAACTATAGGATATTTCAATAATCATCCATTTTGCGAAAAGATACAATTTATGCTTCTATTTGCTTTCGTGAAGTTAGAATGAATAAAAGGGGGCGTGTTAGAAGACAAAGTACTACTTTCTTGAGCAAACTAGTTAGATGTAAGCGTATAAAAAAATGCATAATTGTGACAAATAGAAAGGTGGTTCAAGTCGATTGTCCAAAATCATCCCGAGTGTCAGTATAAATAGTAAGAGCGAGCCCAAATTTATTAGCGAAGGCATATTAAAATTTTCTTGAGTAGTTTTTTTTCATCTTCAATATCTAGAGCCGGGGTGGCAACACTGTTGTTACGAGCTCGTTCAAAAACATCTCTAATTCGAATAGAGGTTTTCCTGATAGGATCTCAAAGGTGGGTAAGGAAACGGGCCCTTGTCAAATGAATTTTACACGTTTCCGAACGAAACCCGAAGTGGAAGTTTTCAAAGTGGAGTTATGTACATTGAACTTTAAAATTTAGATGTGTTTTATGATTAAAAGAGATATAATTATAAAATTTAGTTGTCAGTGAGCTTATTAACTTGTACATGAACTAGGTATAAAATATAGTGCATTGAGTGTGTACTTCATCGAAAATTTACAACAGAAAAAGGCCGGTTAGAGTGTGGAAAAGTTCTTTGTTTTGATAATAGGACATGACTATTGGTTAGAGAAAAGTAATACATAAAAGGGAGACTAGAAGAATCGCAAGATTTCCAACTTAAAAGGTATGTTTAAATATATAATAATATCTTTTAATGAGAGGATAAAAATTTAACGTAAAAACTTATTTATGGTGATCGGTTTTCGGGGCGGGAGAAGTTGAATGTTATTAAAGTTTGTATCTATTTATCCTTTACGTCGTCCCTTACGTTTATTCATGATGCGAGTAGGCCTAAAGCGAAATAGGACAGCTGATATTTTGACTTTTAATTGCTCTTTTTGTTATTGTAAAGGAAAAAAAAAACATGTTAGGGTCCTCGGTTAGGTACAGTCAGGTGAAAATGAAATTGTTATTTTCTGGAAAAAGGTGTAATGATAGTGACTCGAGAACACTGACACAAGGGATGAATAAAGGGGAAACAAAACCGATAAAATTATGAGTTGAAGATGGTTGTGATAAGATTTAGGGGTAAATTATTAAATACAATTTTATAAAAGTTAAGTGTGAAAATATTTTATTTATTTATTTTATTTTGGCAAGTCATGTTGTAAAAAATATTTACAGATTCTTAAGTAATGATGATAATGTTAATTTATTAGGATTTACCAGGAAATTTTAAGGGCCAAAGGATGATTTTACCTGGATTTGTGACAGAATTAATTTTAGCAAAGGGAAGGACAGAGACTTTAAGGATGCAAAACCAACATAAGCTCTAAGATTATTACAAAGAAAGAAAAAAAAATAAAAACAAAATCAGATAAGTAAGTAATACTAACTGTTCTATGTGCAACGGTTTTAAATATGTAGTACTGTTGGTGTACCGGAAAATAAATAAATAAATAAACCTAAAGAATAAGTTTGTTATATGATTTAAATGGTTTTGTGTTTTACATGAATTTTAAAGTCCCAATACACAACCCTTAATGAAGATTGAAATTTTTTTTTAATAATAATAATTAAAAAAAAAAAAGAAAATTCTGAGAATAGGAAATCACATAAACTTCGCGAACGGAATTTAGTAAAAATTATTGAAACTAGTGAACGGTTATGTCGACTGTGAAAGTGTGTGAATGAATGAATTTATGAAAAAAAAAAAAAATTGCATGTATAAAAGTTGGTTTCAAGAATGTTTATTTTATTCCAAAGCGCGAAAATGTTTGTTAACTTTATCCGATACATACACTCATTACCGCTGATGTCCCTCAGAGAAGTTATCAAATGTTTACATTTGAATTAGGGGAAGGAACCTCGTAATAGTTGAAATCTAAATAAAATTAATTTTAGTTGTTCCATACCTAAGACTTTTTTGTGGCATGTCAATAGTGGGTAAACAACCGGCTAAGAGCTTCAGGGGTGTTAAGTGCTAGGGGTAAATTCAAACGAAATAAATCGTTAAAACAAACACAAAAATTATTACCTGAAGCCATAGCATGACGTACTCCGCCTAAAGGAGCCCAGACTGTACATGCAGGAAAGCCTATGACTACTCACACTAAAGTTGTCAAGTTTTAGGACTTGATTGCTTTGACATGAACTGAAGTTGGAATTGATTCCAGTTCCACCAAGGGTAGAAAGAAATAAAAAAGGAATTAAAAAAAAAAAAAAAAAAAACTCACGCCTTATATCCCCGAGGGGGTAAAGTCAAAGTCAAAGTCGGAGTCTTGTTCAATGTGTTTTGGGACTGATAAGTCTTTTATCGAAAGTTATTCTGGATATTTAGAGTGCCTTGATAATAAAAAAAAAATAAAAAAAAAAGTATTAACGTTTCTAAGTCTATATTCGATACCTATAGAAAATAAATGATTTTGAATTTTGAATTTTATACCCACTTTTCACCAAATATTCTTTGGACCCCTAAACGTGATGGGTGGTGAGCCCAACGCGGGACCGGGTCCGTTTGCACATGTTACAAAATTGGTTATGGGACCTGCGGGTTTTCTCACGATGTTAGAAATAAGTATGTATGTAAGTTTTGGAAAAAAAAAAAGACTCGTTGTTACAGCCGGAATTCGAACCCGAACCTCACCATGGTTTTCACCATGTAAAGCAGGCCTTCTAACCGTAGAGCTATCACAGCTCAGGATAGAATATATGAAGGGGTCTAGAAGATTCTAAACTATCCGGTGAAGTTGATGTGCTTAATCGAAGGGATCTGGATTTGCATGCATCATGTATTGATCAACACGAAGTTCAAACTGCAGGCAGGTCCAGGTTGACGCAGGTCGGAGCGCTTCTTCGTAACACACCCCCGCGCTGCTCATTGATTAAGCTCAACAATCAGGAAGAGGATTCTTTACCTCACATGTATTCGGTCTGATTCCGATCTTGGTGAACTTGAAGGGATTCCTTCTTACAGCCACTTGACTCAAACAACAAAGATCATATTGGATAAATATTAATGAACAAATTTTGGGGAGAGGGAAAGATGGGAGATAGGAACACAATATATATACAGTGGTGGTCAGATAATTAGAAACACTTCTTATGAATAAGGAAAGTATACCTTCAACGTACAAATGTTCGTAAAAAATATACACATTCAATAATTAATAATTATGCAATAATATAGCCACTCAAATAAAAAACTCATTAAATGCATAAAATATAAAACATATCTTACTTTTAAATAACAAAATGAGTCTTACACCTGTAGGAGTTTATTTTCTGTTACTTGCCGCTTGGACGCTTAATTAGAAACATTTAAAAAAAGGATCAATAGTTCGTTATTGTTTTGGAAATTGGAGAATAACATTTCTTTATTGGCTTTTTCTATTATTCTGGCTGTAATTCAAAATTTAATATGAATTTTATTTTGTTCAAAATGGGCAAAAATAAAAGATGGGACGCGTCAACTAGGCAAATCATTGTTAATTTACGTATAGATCATATGTGGTCGAACAGAAGAATAGCTGAGCATTTAAATTGTTCTGTAAAGAAAGTTTTTAATGCAATTGATCATTATAAAACACATGGAACTGTTGAAAATGTTCTTAGAAAGGCTCGGCCAAGAAAAACCTTTCCTAGAGAAGATAAGTTGTTGTTCGTGTTTCTAAAATACTCAATTAAAGGCTCCAACCAGATTAAAAACGAAGTTTTTTCGCCTGATGACCCGAGAAACATCTCCCCAAGATTGATACGCCAAAGATTAGTGGAAACTAAATTGTTTGGAAGAATCTTTTGAAAGGTACCGCTTCTTACCAAGCAGCACCGAGAGAAGCGATTATTATTCGCTAAAAAATATGTTAATTGGACAGTACAAGAATGGAAAAAAGTGTTATTTTCAGATGAAACAAAAATAAATATGGTAAATTTCGATGCAAAGCGCTATGTTAGACGTCCTGTAAACAATAGGTACCTTTAATTATAAATACACAAGGAGTATAGTCAAGGACGGTGGCAGTAACATTAAAGTTTGGGGGTGTTGTTCCGGATAATGGAGTTGGACCCGTTCGGAAGATTAAAGGTACAATGGATCAATGGCAATAAAAAATATCTTAGAGCACACAATGATTCCCTACTCGGACGATCATTTGCCTGTGACTTGGATCTTTCAGCATGACAATGACCTTAAACACACGGCCAATAGCGTCAAATGTTTCCTTAGCAAACAGCGTATATCCATTTTAGACTAGCCAGCAAATCGTCCGGATTTAAACCCGATAGAAAATCTCTGGTTTATTGTTAAAAAGAAAGTCTCAAACAAACGTAACACCAGTCAAAACGAACTAAATGAAGCATTTTTTGAAGCATGGAATTAAATCCCCCTAGAAAAATTTACGAAATTGATTGAATCAAAATGCCACGTCGTTGCAGTGCTGTTATTGGCAATAAGCGATACGCCAATTAATATTAATTATAACTATTGATAGGTTTGGGATAGTAGCTATTTCTTAAATAACACTACTAATTACTAATACTTAAAAAAATATTATTTTTTATACTTTTTTGCTGTTGTTTCTAATTAGTTGACCATTATTGTTCATACCTTAAAACTGGTTCAAATGTTTGTCCGTAATGTAATATTGAAACTGCACTTGTGTAATGAAATTAATATTGTTTTTCTAATCATTGATAAATCGTTGAACATATTGTTGTCCTATTTATTGTTTAATTTCAAAATAAAAACGATTGCGGAGCAGTATCTTACATAATGTCAAGGACCGTTGGCAGTGTTTCTAATTATCTGTCCACCACTGTATATATAAATGTATATATAAATATTTTTTAAATGTTATTTACGGTCGGGAATGTATTGAGTGAAGGAAAAGGTAGAGGTGAGAAACTTATTAAGAGAAGAGATTACATATTTGCGAAACTGAAGGGGAAAAAAGCCTTGCTACATTAGGGTCTTAGATCATTTCACAAAGGCTTTGGGGGGGAATTGTACCGAGCCGCTGGTCGATATGTTCGCAAATATAAAATAAAAATATAGTTTAATGTTTTCATTTAAATCGAAGAATCACCCAGTCATGAAAACTTGCAGCCAATCAGAAACGAATGGCTCTCGAGACGTCCGAAATCCTTGAGATCGTGGAAACCCTCGAGACCGAATTACGAAGGAAGATATGATTCATGAACGAGTAAAAGAGAAGTGAATATCCTATAAAAAAGCTTGGCTCTCGAGACGGCCGAAACCTTCGAGACCTCCGAAACCCTCGAGACCGAATTACGAAGGAAGATATGATTCATGAACGAGTAAAAGAGAAGTGAATATCCGATACAAAAGCTTGGCACTCGAGACGGCCGAAACCTCCGAGACCGTGGAGATCCTCGAGACCGAATTACGAAGGAAGATACGATTAATGCGCGAGTAAAAGAGATAGAAGATCAGAGGGGAGGAGTTAGTGCGGATGACGCGGAGAAAAAGAACCAATGAGGGGTGAGCATTTTGGCGCGGGAAGTTTTGGGAAACTTGGAAGCTTGGATGGCTCGCGACGGCGGGAAGAAAGGTTTTATAAGAGGTAGCACGGGAAAAATCGAGTTAGTTGATTTCGGATTCGCGCGCCTACCACATTCGAGGAGAATCCCGTTTGTCTCCAGTGGGGCTGAAGCTCTGATTTATTACAGAGTTATTTTAGTGTTTTGAGAATAGTGAAGTGAGCCTTTGGCATTAATAATAAAATTGTAATTCGGTCTAAAACTTTAAATAATCAAACGCGAAATCGGGTAAAACTAGTGAGAGTGAAGTGCAGTGAGTAAAAGCCATCCGGCATACAGGATTTCAGTGTTTTGTTCGTGAGGATTTGCGAGGTCAGACTAGGTTTTCCTTTTTATGATAGGGATGACATGAAATGAAAATTGGGTTCAAATCTAAAATTATTTATATGAGTGTCAATATAAGAAAACTCCGCTTATATAAAATATTTATTTTATAATCAAATTTCAGCCTCAAAGTTATAACAAATCGATGTAGAGGGTTTTGAATAATCAATAACTTTTGTAGAACACTGCATTTTAGTACAGTAAACTATCTACTAATTTGGATTGAAACTACAATCACAAATCAAATTGCATAATATATATTTTAGTTGTATTTTGGGTAAACAAAACCTTTTTCCAATCTGACTCAAATACGAAACAACGTTTTGATGTGACGAAAGGAATATTAAAATTTAACTATTTTATTTTATACAGAACCAAAACTAATGTTCAGACATACAAAACAAACTGTCTAGCTTCCAATTATTAAACTGATATTTCACTGTACTGATCATACATTTTAGTACCTTATAAACAATAAGTGATGGGAATCGAAATCTGGTAAGTGGATGTTTCACTTACATTAGAAAACATTATGAGTATGAGTAATGGTAGTATCTTCTTATTTATAAATCTCAGACACGCGTTTGTTTTGCAAATACCAGCTGATATATAAAAGCTGTTGTTGAAGTAAATGTAGAGTCTCAGCCATGGATACATAGGTTGGTATCTGGAAGATTTCTTCGATAAGAAATCCGAAAGAGAGGCGATGGGATAAAAGGTCTGGATACCCAGGGTGAAATTAATACCTTGTGTTCTGGGGCTTTTATAGAGAACGGTGGAAACCTCCATGGACTAATACATAGTGTCTTAGCCCGGGCTAAATCGTAATTATATTTCTCTAGTTAGGGAACAGTAGAAGTACAGTAATGAACTTATAATTCATGACTTTATCTTTTCAGTTATTCTGAACCCTATTTTCTATTTAAATGTGATCTCTAATTAATTTTAAATTCGTAATTATTTTCTACCTTTAAATCTATTCACTTCACTGGTTGTACATCTTGTTTAAGCGCGACTAATTCTAAAGTAGCTGAGTTATTATGAGCATAGCGTAGACTACCACTAGATGATCATTTGGCCAAATTATGTAATGAAAATGAAGTAGGTAGGATCTTATATTAGAATCTATATTGAAGTAGAGAGCGTGTATCAGTAACAATAATTTTAATAACGAATTAACTATTATAGGAGAGTGGAGAATGGAACTATAATTGAAAGTAAAGACTAATTCTAACTACTAATTTACATGTGTTATGCTTTGCTAACTGTTATATTTGTGTGCTTCTGCGATAGTGTTTTGTGTACTAATCATAACTCTTTTTCAGCTGTTTACTAATCATAACTATTTTTCAGCTCTTATTTCTGTGTCTAATAACAATTTCTTTTCAGCTCTACTTACAGATGTTATTATTAATGTTCTCGTGTAATTAAATTACTAATCAGTTTTCTTACAGCTTCGAAAGTTCCATTATAGTGTGCGTCGTTATTGATATACGTTATCTCTATATAATTTAGGTAGCTATAGTTAGTTCTCTATTTAGGACATTGGATAGTTAGTACAATAACGTTTTATAATCAAAGCAAACTAGGTAGCTCAGTACACACTTAAGCTTGCATAGGTATTCTGAGAGCTATGTCGGTGACTTTAGTTCTTCGGCGGATTTCCTCATTATAGTGTAATCGGGTGAAAAAGATTTACAAGGCCGTCCTATCGCGCTAACATATTCCTCAGAATGAAATCCTTCTAAGTTTACTCACGATGTTTTCCTTCACGTCGAGCTACTGATAAATAATATAGGTACCACATAATTTAATAACAGGGATATCACAGCTTTTTGATTTACCTTGTGTGATCGATACAAATGTAGGTATAGACGCATCTATGGATATTTATGAGGTAAACACAGTATTGGTAGATGACTCAGTAATTAAAATATTAATTAAAACCGTATTTTCTCTTTATTATCATATTATAAATATTGAATCAGAAACATTTTAATTACCGTTTTATTTTACAAGGACAACAAAAATGAACATGGAATTGATTTTATTCCTTAGTCTGTTGTTTATATTTATTATTTGATATTTGATATTTAAACTTCTCCATTATTAGTATCGTTTATTTACTGCAGCAAATTGAAAAAGTAGATATTTTTCTTGAAAGACGAAAAGTTACGAAAAGAAGCCTTTTCATTTTTTTTCCAAAAAAATATTTTCCTAGAAGAGCAGCATCATAACGAATTTTTCGTGAAAATAGTTTCCAAAACGTTGCTAACAAGTTCTCAAAGTTAGTCACCGGATTTTCAACTTTCCATCTTTTTATACTGGATTCATTTCTGGTCGCTGAGGGCTCGTTAACTGTTTATTTTGCTGTAGTTCAAAACTCCTCGCTGAGTTGAAACTTTGCATAACTGTTTTTGACGTTTTCTAAATAGCCGTGGATCCTTTTTCTTAAGTTGTAATGTTTCATAATACCCAAGATGGTTGTTTCAAAATTTGAATCTGTCTAAAAAAGACATGAAGGTGTTTTTCAAGGTACTTATTATATATATTATATTAAATTAAGTAGAAATACACTCTCTACCGTCGTCGTCTTCTTTTTCCAGTTCAATTATATCCAAGAACCTGGAACTAATTACTTTAATACTACTGGATTTTCTGACGGATAAGACTGCCTGTACCTTAGATATAGACAGGTCGCAATTAATACTAATTTATTTTTTAAATATCATTATTATCTTCACTACTACAAAGTCCCGTATAACTTACACATTGTGACCGTAAGAATTGAGTCTCATAAATTACAGTACCTACTCACATAATACACCAATATGCAAAAGTTACTATTAATTAGCTCATAAGGAAACTGGCAATCATTTTATTATTTTCATATAAGATATCTGCAGGCATGCTATTATATTGCACTCTCTTTAATACGTATACACTAGAAGAAACCATTTATTTATATTACCAACCAAAAACATTCCTTAGCTCAATCGAAATCGCATTCGATTTATCGGTTTCTTTAAAACACAATTTTTACAACCACCAGCACTTAAACTGAAGCGAGTTCCACAAAGTGCCGTTACGAGGAGCTGTTAGCACGTACACATCATAAATAGAAGGACCCAGATTTAGTAGGCTCCCGTACTTGTGTTGCGGAGAAATCCAATAATAAATATTAGTTGGCGAGCGTAAGTTAGGCAGATGTAAAAAGTAGCGATGGAGGAGACGTGAGTGGCGGAGCGAGTTGGGCGATGCGACTTTCTTTTGTTTTTGGGGGTAGGATGAGTTAGAGTCGTACTTTAGTCTTGTAGATTTGTGGTGGTACAGAAAAAATATAACGCGTCACAGATTAAGCGCAATTCCTCATACACTCCAATTAGTAACTTAAGTAAGTATATCAATACCTATTTAAAAAATATGTTGCATTGGGACTTTAGTTTTGTCAAACCAAATTTCTTAAATATAGAGCAATAATAGTACGGTTTCTATAGGTAGCCCTACATTCAGTTGCGCTAATTAATTTTTCACAAAAAAAAATACATATTAAAAATAGCAGAAATCGATTAAGTGGTCGATACTGAACAAACTAATTTCAGGAATTGCGCTTATTTTGTTACGTATTGTATAAGCTTACGACTGATCTTCGAGGGATTTGAAACTGTATTCAGAATTTTCCGAAGTGTTGTTTCAGACCCCAAAATGAGTTCATCGTCGAACTTAGCGCTTTTGCAAATGTTTTAGACCCAATTCAAGTTTCCTCACGACTTTCTTTTTCACACGTATAAGATTCTGATAGACTTTTTGGTACATGTCTTTGCAAAGGATTCAACCTTCATTGACTGTATACTGTATACTTGTATTGTTACTGATAAAGAAAGAAATATATTAAACCCAGGCGTCATACGTTCATGAGCCATGGGCTCATTTTAAACAAAGCAATCCTTGCTCTCATGCTGATTTGATGAGAGGATATTTTATTTATTTATCTAACTTATTAGCAATTTAAATATTAAGTAAAACTATAGTATATGCTGTTGAGGTTTCCTTAATTTTTAGTTGTTATTTCCTACTATAATATCAAGAGTAGTATAATGCATAGATAGAATCAACACCTCGATTCACAACAATCGATTTCACAAATCAAACTTGTTTTTAATTAAATAATTGAACATCAACTCGAATTGTATTAACACATTCTCTTCCCCGAATTCTCGAAAACAACGTTGTTTCCAATTGTCGCTTCCATATCCAATTCAAATGGACTTTGTTCTACAAACCCCCCACAATATAAGTACGCCTCTTCTGTATTCCGCTTGCGCTCGATTCCACCGTAATTGGAATTCTTAGAGAGATTCTGATCTTATAACGGATCGACATCGAATAAATCTCATGTTTAATGTTTGACAATAATTACTTTGAAACAGTAAACATGATGCTATTAGTTTGACGGAATTATAAAATAAACAAATGTAGTTTAAGGAAACGACAAGACAATTTTTTGGATGATCGTCGAAACAAATTAAATGAGCCCAAACCTGCCTTGAGGAGTTCATCAACAGCCCCCCCAGCCAAGTGGAATTGCACAATCTAATCGAATGTTCTTTTAGATTGACATGTACCTATAGGATTGACGTTAGCGCTCGTTGGCAAGTGTTTATGTCAATCCCATACATGTCAATCTAAAAGATCATTCGGCTATACACCACACGTTTTTTTATATGGAAATAGGTAGTTTATGGTCAAACGATCATAACTAACGAGTAGCTGTCACGGGTCACTTTACAGATGTGACGTCAGAGCAATGGCTTCTTCTCTAAGCCATCGATGTTTTTCAACACTAACCAACCGTTAAAACAATAATCAGGTGCCCATACCAATGCTTGTCACCACTAGTGTCAACTTGTAATACCTACCTATTTAAAATTTAAAACAAATATTCACGCCTTTTATCCTCGAGGGGTAGGCAGAGAGAGGTATTCCATTTCTGGATAAATCATAGTTTTCACGATATATTCTTTGGAAACCCTAGGTTGGAAGTAAATCATTCTCTTTTTTCTTAAACGTCTTTGGTGATAGGTGGTGAGCCCATCGCCGCCTAGTCTGTTACATAATATGCCTCTTTCTTCTTATCTTTATTTAAATTTAAAATTATATTACTACTTATTACCATATATTTCATTAGCACTTGTCCTCTCCAGGATTCAAATCCGAGCCTCATGAATGAGAAACGGGCTCACTTCCAATAGCTATCACTATAATATCTGATGTCATTGAATAGTGCCTTGTTGGAAATGGCTGCCGAAATGAAAAGTTTACGCGGCCACAAATGGAACGCACAGCTATCAAAAAGCAAACTTTCAGCAAAGTTATAAGCTTGTTCTGAGTCTCGTCCGTACCAAAGCAAAGATGGATGGGCCTCATAAAGAATTAAGGCCCACGCTAACTTTCTAACAAACAACATCGGTTATTAGGGTTGACGTCTATTTCCAAAGTTTCCGTTGACCTTCAGTGCGTGTTGAGATACTAGCGGTCTTGTTCGAACATATGGCTTTGGCCTGGCCAAATAACGGGCTGCGGGCAGCTACAAGTACTTTCTGATTGAAATTATGTTGTGCTACATTGTGTTAGTTGAAGCGAATTAGTTCTGTCATAACTTTTGTAGCAATCTATACCTAGACCAGAAGAAACTGACTGATCGTTCAACAAATAGTCGAAACCAATTGGTCTAGAAACATAACATAATTGCACAAAGTTTCTTTGAATGACTTAGGTGAGGACTAAGCAGGGATTTTTGATTTTTTACGGGAACGGGAATAAGCGGGATCCGCGTGGGATACTCCGCTGGGCACCTGATAGTATCTGATAACTTGCAGAAACTTGTAAAAACACGATTCCTTTTAATTGCTGATTAACCATTGTCATGATCACCTGTCTAAATATTTGTTCTAATCGGCCACCTCTCGCGCGATCATGTAATGCTTAAGTATAACAGTGCGATCAAACACTTCTTCCTGTCTATGTTTTATCATATTACCAACCTACGCACGGTTTGCACAATAAATTTATTCTATTCTAGTTTTTTATTTAATATCCTAATTGAAGCTCGCACGATCAGATCAACTGCTGAATATAGACTTCTTTCATGTGATATTACAACTTCCAGTCTTTTTATGCATTCAGATTTCACTTACCTATCTTTTTCGTTTTCCGATGATACGATTTAAGATATTGCATTACCATTTGCATGTACGGGGTCTTCATTTGAGTCTTTATCAGTTTCAGTGGTCATATTATTATGTCCTCCTACAGTCCATTATTTAGGTAACTCTCTATCTATCTCATCTACTTCTGGTAACTATTTGACTTATCATGTTTTGACATAATATTTTATTGATATTTTTATTTGATGTTGCTGTTGTGCTGACATGTAGAATTTGAAATAAAATAAAAGTTAGTTTAATCTCAATTTATTTTACATATTCAAGAGAAATATAAATAACGGGTCATTCATTATATAATATTATATATTAACACATAAGGAAATTATATATTGAAAATGTTGCAACAATTATTATAGGTATTGTATTGTGAGATCGTCATTAAAAGTAAAACAAATAAGTTTTTATTAACAATATACCTAAGTCACAAAAACTTAATAAGTTTGAATTAATTGAATTATAATCATTGAAAGAATTTGAGGTTTGAAAAAAATTACTACAAAATAAATATATTTCAGCTGTCTCACATTTCAAATATACATTACAATAATATTTTTTATAACCTAGTGCCTTTAAAAGTAAACAATTTGAAATAAAAAGGAATAAGCCAAATCTCTTCCTAAAGACAATACTAAAATAAAGGTAAGACCAAATATACTTGTCTCGTATTTACACTTAGGCCACTACATTGTAAGAAACACTATTACTTTTAGTATTTGAAGTCTATTAAATGTTTTATTATCATTTTATTAATTTGCCAGGTTTATACATAGAGTGCATATGTTCTGGCTCACATTTCTCACAATGTCATATAAATAATATTCCTAATCGTACATGGAAGAATATAATAACTACGTAACTATTTACAAGTAGGTACACATTTATTTTAATCTTCAACTTTAATTCTTAAAATACTTTTTATAGTACTTTTTATTCTAAAATAGTTCTTATAACATTCTTGATAACGATGACTCTTGTTCATTTTGTTCGTCAATTACATTTTAGCATAATAATATACCATTAGAGTATTTTTGCTCAAATATAAATCATATAGTGTGACCTAGTCTATGGTACTTAATTTATTGGTTTTATTTATTATTAGTTCATTATTAGATTACCATCACGTTATATCAATCATCTTTACAGCGTACACTCATTCTCAAAATTAATTCAACGTGAACTGCCTTTACACATGGCTTACACAGTCGATATAGGCTGCTTAACATTTTTTGTGTTGCGTTGAATTGAACATTAAATTAAATTATATGAATTTAATGACATTTTAAAACTGCAGCAGGGGTATTCAAATTAAAATAGTATAAATATAAAAATAATACAAAGGTTCACAAACTGGAGACATCGATGCAAATGATTCGAGAATACTCAACGTTGAAGAGTAGGTAGATTGTTCCTCACCACTCAATTCGACAAAGGGAGGTGTCTAATTCAAATTCAAGATCGCTTCTGTTGGAACCAGACACTTTAATTTTACTGTTGGGATTTCCACAGATCGACTTGTGTTGCTGTTTGAGGAATTTGGGTCATACACAAAGTTTTATTACCTACATTAACAATGCGTTATGTATACTTATTTAACGAATTTATATTCCTTTTCTTAAGGCTGCAGAGAGTAATTTAAACCTCCTTCAATTTCAGTTGACGTTTGCTGTTCTTATTCCGAAAAATCTACAAAAGATAATATTCCAATAGATATTCTAAAAATATTTACACATCAATCATCATTTCTTTATTGGATAACCTCAAGGCTTTGTTTTTGCACAATTAACTATTTCTATGATACTTTAGCATAAGAAAAATATCCCAATTACTAAAATAACGCAAAATTAACGATACAATCAAGAAGCTATATTCACATAACATAATATCCTGGTAGTTACGTGTCTTGCATGGTAACATAGGGTGTGGTGAGGCCGGTAACTTGGCTTGAACATTGCTTGTAGGCTTGTCCTGCCTTTGGGACCAGAACCAACTGTTCCAGATCACCCTGTGAATATAAAAACATGATATTAGTAATTAAAATAAATATACTTAGGCAGCTGTGTAGACTGTCTTATGAGATATGTAAAATAACTAACATTTGAAATAAGAGGCCTCTTAAAATAAGATGAAATTGTCGAGTAAAGTTTTGGGTATGGGAGCGTCAATTATTCTTGTATTTCTACTTAGCAATTATTATAACTGATTTAACAGGTCTGATTGAGTAGTTAATAAAAGGTACAGTTAACAAAGTTGTTAGTGTTACATGGCCAAAAATTAAGATTCACTTTTCTCTTAAAGCATTAAATGTATTTATAGTATTTTTTTTTTGGTAAATTATAGGGATCAAAGATACCTTTCGAAATAAACATTAATCAATAAGATTTATTTATGACTTCCCCAGAAAAATGAATTCTTAGTTACTGACCATGTAACCCTAACAACTTTGTTGACTGTACTAATGTAGCTTTCTTTATTTTAATTAGACTGCCAGATTTTCAGGTGTGTTTATGAAAGTGAGTTAGACTATTTCACTAGCGCATCTTGTAAAATATACTACGACATTAAAATTTATGTTACACGTATTGCATTGCGACTTTTGTGTTACTAAATCTTTTTCTATCTGGAGTTTTATATGCTACTTATAAAATAATAATTTATTTATTTCATTCATAATATCACAATATCCCAATACACATAAATACTTATAAAATCTTTTCACCGCCTTTTACACGCCAACACTTGTTGATGGTATGACAGCGTTATAATTATTATTTGGTATGAGAAGGTAACTACTGATTAGTGAATTCCAAAAACAGTTCATAGATAACAAACACACGTATATGGCAACGCGTCGATGTGGCGAGTATCATAGATGCGGCAAACAATCGAAGCACTGTTGTCGATAACCAGACATTCGATGTAGCGGATTTCGATATGACTAGGGAGTCCCCTCGCACCTTTCCTTGAAAACCTACTACATATACCTCCACATATACCGGACCTGGACCATAATTAAAATTTATAATATACGTACAAAAAATAAATCCTACCCTATGGATGGATGTTTGTTACTATTTCCCGCTAAAACTACTAAACGGATTGTGATGACACATTACGGTGATATACATAATAATAACACAGAGGGTACTTTTTATTCTAAAACACTGAAGAAATCGCATGAAGGATCCAGTATTATATAGTTACCTACAGAAAATGAAGCATCACACCCTGAGTAAATATGAGGCTTCCCTTTTTACGGTCCACTGCTTTATTTAATAACCCGTCCACTTACCGAGAAGAGATAGCCTATAATGAGATCAGCGTCTCTGGGCGTGTCCAAGGCGTCTTTTTCGAGGACATCGGTCCTCAGCCAACGGCAATCGACGAACGCTCGAACTGTGTTGTCGTCGTGTACACTGGACAAACGTAATCACATTTATAATATTGACTTTTCCGGAGTTTCTACTGTTATGAGAACAGTGATATCGCTGTTAGTGGCGAGCGCGACTCTAGACCGTGAGATTCGGTTTATAATCCTGGTGAAAAAATTTTAATCTACTTAATTATTATATCCTAATCAATGGTTAGACGAGACGGTGAAGGAAAATATCGTAAGGAATTCCGCAAGTCCCAGAATAGATTCTAAAGTGGGTATTTCCGGGAATTGAATTCCCACATCTGTTGCTGTTGTTTTAGGTTTTTTAAGTCTGAAAAGCAAAAGTGTAAAATGTAAAACTTTTTTCTATGAATTTTTTACAGGACAGCATGTGCAGGGTAAGCCAGTTTAATAATAAATTGGGTACATAAGGTTTTGTCATTGAACCATTTCGGAGAGCATCTTAAGTTGCGTTTCCATTAGGCCTGGGCTGACCGTGCTTGAGAATGTCCGAAGCAGGGAATAATGTGAGGCGATTCTATACATTATTAAGTAGGCGACCCAAGATGCGATAGCCATCAGTGCTACACGCCTCAATCCCAGACGATATTGTGGATGTTGGTTCGATATGAGGTACCGTATAATGAATGCTCTAATGGAAACACACTTTTTTTTGTCTTTCTTTAATATTATGGTCAAGGTAAGATAATTAAATTAAAATATATATATAGCCCCGACACAAAGATACATATAAACAGAAACGGCTGGAACGATTTTCTTAAACTATAGCTAAGAACAATTTTGACTAAGTCACCTAAAAAAAAAATCAAAATCGATTCAGCCGTTTGGGACGAACAAACGAACAGAAAGACATACAGGTAGATACACAGAAACATACATCAAACCTAAAAGTAACACCACGCTTTACTTCGTCGGAGGTTAAAAAAAATCTCAGAAAAGAGACACTTTTGCTTCAAAAGTCTTTGATCGGTCCTGCTAGAAAAATATCATAAATTTTAATATGAATATTGTTTGTTACTAGGTGGGTCATCGTAACCACGACAGTACTTAATATATTTATGTAGGAAATTTGGTGGATTAGGCAGTTTATGTATTAGAATAGTACGTAAGATGTTTCTCTTTTCATAACCAAAACTCAAACATAATTTTTTAATACTAAAAAGTAAAAAGTCCTATTTGTCAAAAATATTTGAATGCACAATTCCACTAACAGCAACAGGTGAATTTAAAAATAAAAGTTCCAAGTAAAAATATTCCCATAAAACTGATATTTACTTAAAAGCTTCTTCAGAAAGTAATTTATCACTGCATCTTGCGAGTGAAATAATAAAATTTATGTGAAACAGCTAAAAGAAGTCTTCCATAAAAAATAACCTTAAATTTTCATAGGCAACTAAATCTGAGTTAACAGAATAAGCTGGTTTTCTCTGTAAATTGGATACAATTTTGAAATTATGCGAAAATATAAAAATGGAATCCAGAAAATAGAACCGCGGACCGTGAAGATTAATGTTCACAGAATTCACAGGGAACAAAATATTATGCTGCATTTTTACGAAAAGTCTCATTTCATCCAACTCCGAACTCTGAACATAAATTATAAAGCAATTTATGTTAGAATAGAACACGCGTTTATTCCTTTACAATCTTGTCAAATAAAAACCATAAGACCTGCTTTCTTTATTTTACATTAAATGAATAAAAACTGAAATAAGTTAATTCTAATTCGTTGAAGCGAGAATTGAATTACAAGTTTTAATTGTGAAGTCTGTATAACAAACCTACATCTTATCTTGGTTTCTTGTTCTAAAACTAATTCGCCTCATAAATAATTTGTCTCACACGAGCTGAAACGAGATTCTTGTTAAGCTCAAGGCATAATATTTTCCTAATTTCATTAAAGATAATAAGGAAACATGTTCAAGAATGTGTATGTTTCATAGAAGCACTCTAAGGACTCTTATGAAAGATCCGACGAGCACACTTGCCGAGATCTGAGGGTGACGGTTGTTTGTAACCTTTGGAGGTGTTTATATCCAACAAGCCACTGTAAAATTTAATTACATTTCTGAGAATCTCTCTGTATTACGATTTGTTTTCTATTTATTTGAAACGGTTCTTGTAAATGGAAGGGAAATATGTTGAAACAAAAATACTGCTTCATTGAATTTAATTAAATAAAAAAAAACGGAGCTTTACCAAAATTCTATTGAAATAATTTTGAGCAAACATACCTGATAGCAATATGATGCCAACGGAAGTCGTACAGAGGCACTGCCAAGTAGATGGACCTCGAAGATCCGGAGCCAGCATGGACTAGCCTCGCTGCTCCTCTGCCAGCTAGCTCCAAGGATAGGAAGGAGCCAGTCCGCCGACGAGAACGCAGCGAGAACAAAGTTCCCTGTCCATAGCCGCCACTCTGTGAGGAAGAGAATATCATTCTGTAGAAATACCTAAGACCGATTTAATTGGTACGTATTAAGAGATGAAAGCAGATGGTGATGAAAATTAGTGATGACACAAAAATGTTTATGCTTTAAATAGATAAGGATGAAACAATATTAATAAGAGATGACACAAAGACCATGACGGCTTTCAAGAATAGTTTGAGATCTTTAAAAATAGGAATAGTTTGAAACAACCTTTGATCAGTAAAAATTACGAATAGAAGACAATTTATTTTAGTATAATGTCTCATCTGTGCATGTCTTTTTTAATTATCAGTTGAGAAAACTTTGGGTATGGTCATGACTTGTGTTTTTATCAAATAACTTAGAAGATACGCTTTGTTGGTTGATCTTGGTCTATAAGTTGTTTTAGGGCTCATTAAAATTAGTTCGTGTAGTAAAACTAATATTACTTATTTAATAAAATGCTGTCAAAGCAAGCCACGTTATATCACAGCTGAGTGTAGTTTTAGACAATTACGATCGTTTTAATATTTATGAAACTACAAGTAAAGCTTGTAAGTAAGCGTAAGGATTATCAGTATTAACTTAGTCAATTCAGCTAAGCCTTTAGCATCCAGACAAGTACCTGTAGATACTACATCTCCTCATTTCACCTTGAAATAGGTATCATTAAACTTATCTCAAACGAGATTTCTAACCAAATGAGCTTCAATAGCTATTAGCGTAGCGTAGGTGAAACATATTAGAATCTTCTATGCGAGGGATTTGGTTATAAACCACCTTAATGTTGGCCATCCCATTCATGAGCCTTCAAGCTTGAATGAGGAGGAAATTGGAAAGATAGCAAGAGCTGATATTCTTTATGAAAGATTTAAATGTTACCGCCAGTATCATCATCAACATCAGCTTCTGTGTGAAAGTGAAATAGTAGAAGAATGATGACTTAACTTTTCTAGACGTGAGCGCATTATTTAATATGGTAAATTTTCAAAGGATTTCATTGTGGACTGGGTCTAGTCTATTTTTTATGTCTCACAACGCTGCGTTCACATGATGCATCAAGATAACATTTCATTACACTAGTGCAAAAACAGCCTCGATGCGCCTTTGACGATTTATGTGTGTAATGTAACTAAAGTAAATGTATTCATCCATCAAATGAGGCCGGATTGTGCTTTCTTTTTGGAAAGCATATTTCGTGAAGGCGTATAAGCTTATAATGGCTTCAAATATCCTGACAGGTAGGTAGCAAATGGATCAACGCCATCAACCAACCCACTGTGGCTTGGAGTAGCACAATAAATAATACTTCTTCAAGAATTATGAAAGACCCATAATACTCAGGTGAGTTGTTATAGGCTGATGCATATGAGTTGGTACAAATGTATAAAAAACGCTCACTCGTTTTATCCCCTAGGGGGTAGGCAGAGGTATTCCATTTCTGGAAATACCGTCTTTTCACGAGTATATTCGACCCCTAAACGTGATAGGTGGTGAGCTATCGCCGGACCGGGTCTGTTACAGATGCCTCAATTAATTCTAGTACTGACCTGCGGGTTTCCTCAAGATGTTTTTCCTTCACCGTCGAGCTAGTGATGAATAAATACGTACAGAGGGGTGTTCTACTTAAAATATCTTTACAGAATTAAATAAACCAACTTCCACAAGTTGTGGTAAAATTAATTCCGAAAGGATTCTTGAATTTTGTGATCAAAGACCACACCTGGAGGTCGAAATTTCTGGAAGTTTCTGTTTCTTACTTTGCAGAGTTTTGTTATTCAACTGTTTAAAGTTATGGAGTTGAGGTTTGGTTTAGAGTTTCTAAGATTTGTTTCCGTTGTTACTTCGTCAGATTGCTCTTGTTTTACCCTTTGATAGGGAGTAGTTTAAGTGTGGTCAGTAACAGAGCATGCCTCTCCGCATATATCAGAACTAGTTCTGAAACACGTTTAAAGATGAAGTACATTTATATGCAAACTATCTAAAAAGCGACTGCATGTAAAATGGACTGGCAAACTATACACATAGCCTTTGACCAATCTCTTGTACCTTACTCTTAAAAATCCTTCTAGGATAGCAAGGTAAGAATTTTTAACCCACTTCAAAAAAGGAGGTTTCTTAATTCGAACGTATAATATATCTTACTAATATTGTAAACCCGAAAGTTTGTATATGTATGGATGTATAGATGTAATGATGTTTGTTCCTCGTTGACGCAAAAACTACTGAACGGATTTTGATTTAAACCTTACAGTTACATAGCTTATACATCAGAATAATACATAGGCTATATTTTATCCCACGGGAACGGAAACTACGCGGGTTAAACCGCGGAACGCTTCTAGGAGATACATATATATCATCCTAGAGAAATCGAGGGGAACCTTCGAAAATCGTAGTGGCGACTAGTGCTTTTTTACTTTTTTTTTAATTTCTTGTTTGAAGTGGTTTTTTTTGGTTAAAATTATACGAGTAGGTCATTGTATTGTTTTCGATGACCTGTGAAAGTTTTGTACCGTATTAATGTAAAGGTTATGTAATTTAGGTTATAATAATATCATGAAAATTTACTACCGCATACACCGCCTAAATTACCCTTTGAATTCGGCTACGGTGTACTCTACAAAAGAAGTTTAAATACCCGACCTTAGAAAAGGGTTTCCCTATTTACATAAAGTTAATAATTACAGAATAAAAATCCCAATTAGCCCTTTCAGAAATAAACGCATGAAAAATTTATGAGTTGCGAAAGGTATTTCCTACAAAAAACGTTGTAATGAAGAGAGTATTTTTATCCCCAATAAAAAATTACCTACAAAACATTTTTCTAAACTAAATCTTCTAAAGAGATGGTATAGATAATCTTCTTCATCAACACGCTGTTCCGGGGCAACACTTGTAACATCATGAGTCTATTGCACAGTATACTGAATTTAGCTCATTGTTCAATAGGGGATAATATCATTTTCCTAGTCTACACAGCCATATCAACTCTTAAGAAATGCATCAATGATGCCACCATTAGAGTTTCGATGAGTTTTTGTCACGGATGTAAGTGGGAACCATCGACTGTCTTTCATTTATTGATGCAGTTACTGCTGAAGTTAGTATCGTATCTAAGGTGCACTTTCGTACTTGGTGGCCGACTATGCAAAAAAAACTTTAAAAAAACTTTTCCTTTTTTTAAGTCCATTAAAAATTTATGGCTAATCATCATCAACCCGTAACAGCCCACTGCTGAGCAAAGGGTCTTTCCTCACACATGAGGAATATGGGATATAATCTCCCACGCGAGCCCACCGCGGATTGGGAGATGGTGTTAAGCTAGTGGCCACTTAACAGTCAGAATTTTTAAGCCACCCAAGGGTATCTGACATGGCTTAACGACTTCCATTGTGCGTAAGCACAACGAAAATGGGGACCAACAATTTAACGTGCCTTCCGAAACACGGAAGGCTAATGCCTCGGGGCTAATGCGCGAGAATTTGTTTAGTTTTCTCTAAGCACAATTAACTCTAAAAACCAAGGCTTTTTTTCATTGTAGCATTCCCACCATTATCATAACTGCGAAAGATTATATTGATCAACAGTCAACGTGGCTAAGCACAAAATATGTCATCACCCGAACCGTGTCACCGAAAAATGGTGAAGCTAGTTTCATAACAAATACTCCAGGTACGATCTTCACTCGGGGTCAACATTTGTGTGCATGAACATGTCTGTCGGCTTCGTTTGGGTGTTTAATATTTATTTATGTAAGTTTATCAGTTGTTCAGTACCCATAGTACAGGCTCTGCCTATAGTTTAGGACTGAATAACCGTACGTGAATTGTGTCCCACAATTTATTATGAGAAGTAATTAAATGGGCAGCAATAATAAAATTTGGTTAGCCACAAAAAATCAGCATTTAAATCATTTGGTCGGCATACAAAGATTTTGTTCGCAAATAAAAAAATCAGGCAGCAATCCCTGTTCGGCAAATAATTTTGATAATGGTCAAAAATTAAATCAGAAATAGGCAGCTTACAATAACATGGGTTTGCATAATAAACATTCAGTCCGCAAAATAGTTACTTGGTCCGCAAAATAACTACTTGGTCAGCAAGACTTCATGATTGAACAGCAGAGAAAACATGTCGTAAAAAATTATACTATAGCCACTCCCACTCCCACTCTCATTTCTACCTACCCGCTCCTACCCTCTCATACCTCCTCCAGGTGGTAGGAGGAGGTAGGAGGATGTAGTAGGAGGTAGTAGGATGTAGTAGGAGGTAGTAGGAGGCAGTAGGAGGTAGGAGGAGGTAGGAGGAGGCGGTAGGAGGAGGTGGTAGGAGGTAGGAGATAGGAGGAGCTAGGAGGGGGTAGGAGGTGGTAGGAGGAGGTAGGAGGCGATAGGAGGAGCTAGGAGGGGGAAGGAGTAGGTAGGAGGAGGTAGGAGGCGGTAGGAGGAGGTGGTAGGAGGTAGAAGGAGATAGGAGGAGCTAGGAGGGGTTAGCAGGAGGTAGGAGAAGGTAGGAGGAGGTAGGAGGAAGTAGTAGGAGGTAGGAGGCGGCAGGAAGAGGTTGTAGGAGGTGGTAGGAGGTAAGAGGAGGTGGGAGGAGGTGGTAGGAGGTAGTAGGATGTAGTAGGAGGTAGTAGGCGGTAGGAGGGGGTAGGAGGAGGGAAAGGAGGTAGGAGAGGGTATGAGGAGGTAGGAGGAGGTGGTAGGAGGTTTTAGGAGGTGGAAGGAGGAGGTAGGAGGTACTAGAATGTAGGAGGTAGGAGCTACTACCTCCTACTATATCCTACTATATTCTACTACATCCGACCACCTCCTACTACATCCTCCTACCTCCTCCTATTACCCCCTCCTACCTCCTCCTAGCTCCTCCTTCCCCCTCCTAGCTCCTCCTACCTCCTCCTACAAATGCCTACCCCCTCCTACCTCCTCCTACCCCATCCTTCCTCCTCCTACCTCCTCCATCATCCTCCTACCTCCTACTACATCCTCCTACCTCTACCTCCTATTACCTTCTCCAGGTGGTAGGAGGAAGTAGTAGGAGGTAGTAGCTCCTACCTCCTCCTACATCCTCCTACCTCCTACTACCGCCTACTACCTCCCACTACCTCCTACTACCTTCTACTACCTCCCACTACCTCCTACACCGAACTCCTACACCCCATTCCTACCCCCAACTCCCACGCCTACTCCCACTACCACAACCACCACAGCCACCACAACCACCACCACTGCCACTGCCACTAACACCACCACCACCACCACCACTAACACCACCACCACTTGTAATCGTAATAATAATCATAATCATAAAAGTTGCATAATCCAAAGTCCTTCCTAATCTATGTAAGGAATGCGCCCATTTTGCGCATGACAAGTTTGCTGAGATTATTTTTGCTACTTTTATATGAAGCTCAAAAATATTTTTTGGCTTCCCCTCTGAGTGCTTACCAAAATTTTATTAAACAGTAGCAGCTCATTGCAGCTCAAAAATAATTACAGCCATCCAGAATGACATAAATTGCTGATAGGTTTTGTAATGTTTGCTGGCCATGAGTTGCTGACCAATTAGCTATTTCTGCTTACAGATTATATTTTTCTGCTTACAAAAATTCGAATACTCTGCTAACCATTTAAATAACACCCATTTATTATTTACATAGTCCTCACGCCATTGTCCCACAAGGGCAGGCAGAGCCGATGGATCGCCACTTTGCTCGATCTCTGCATACTTCTTTCGCTTCCTTCATATCCATAAGCCTTTTCTTGCACGCTCTTTTATTCTTCGCACTCCGGACCCCAGCTTTTTGAAGGACGTCACTTATTTGATCCGTGAACGCCCTCTTTCCTTTCTGTGGCATCCTCTTTCCTTGCTTTCTTCAACATTCGCACCATAAATCTCTTTCGTTACTCTTATAAATAAATAATAATAATCTCACGCCTTTTATCCCCAAGGGGGTAGGCAGAGGTATTCCATTACTAGATCTACCCACATTTCACGAGACATATTGGACCCCTAAACGTGATAGGTGGTGAGCCCATAGCAAGACCGGGTCTATTTGCAAACGTCTCAGAATTAATTCTGAGACCTGCGCGTTTCCTCACGATGTTTTCCTTCACCGTCGAGCTAGTGATAAATATGTACGTAAGTTTTTGAAAAACTCATTGGTACATGCCAGGATTCGAACAAGATCTTCTCTTCTTTTATTTGTTTATTTAATTATCTTACCTCAGGGCGCAATCTGAGTGAGACGAACAGCGTGAATTCCCTCGGGAACGTCTTCCCAGTGCCGAAGAGCTCTGACGAGGCTATCCAGATGTACGAGTTTGGTTTTAGGCTGAAGGCATGAGGCCTGTCTGTTACCGGGCCCCATCTGGCCTGAGCTGGATGGAAGTTCCTTCTAGCTCCTGGCGCTAAGGGGTTTATTGTTCCTGTTAACAAGAAGTCCTAATCAGTGTTGCTTTTCTATAATGAGGATAAAATAGTAACAGATTATTAAAAGGTACAATGATCCTCGTAAAAAGTTTCTAATAAAACTCTTTCTAAAAAAGTATGAAAGAAATAAATTCATTCGAGACACCATTGTAAAAATAAACATAATATGCATATAAAACCGTATTTAACAAAGCTAAAATTTTAGAATTCGTTAAATTTTATATACTAAAAGTTTCATCCCATAAATATTTTTTCTCAGTATTTGGATTTTCGGTAGGTACCTAAATATGGATTTGAGGGAATTTCAATTAAGGACTGAAAATTTCAGTTGATCATTTAACTTTTATTCTCGGATACCTGCGTAATGATATTTATAAAATGGATACTCGAATTACAACAATAATGTAATGGTTTTCAAAAATGTAAATAATTAGTGACTGCTACTAAGGTTACCCCTACCTGTTCTGATCGGTTGAATAAAATCATATCACTTTTCAACAACACATCAGAAGAGTTAACATGACATTTAACAGTCTGTCAACAAATTTTAGTTGTTAAACAAGTACTTTGCAAAATGGCGTAGGTAAAACAAACTAGATGACTATATAAATGACAATTACGCTTGGAACAGATTTCAGTCATTACGACAGCGAAAAATAACCAAATAATGTAACCCAATTTAGTATTAAGTAAGAGTTGATTAAAATAATGTTGTGTTGAGGAGTTTCTTGCCCCGCTTCTTCTACTCAACCATACATGCTGAACCGGTGGAGTTGAAATGACCATCATATCCCTAATTTGAATAATACATTTTGACTTTGACTTTACATAGACGTGGGTTGTATTTTACATACATTTTTACTTACCTTCACAAACAAAGGAGTTGCAGGAGCGACCCTGCTCGCCGTACCCTTCGCAGGTAACCCTGGAGCAATACCTCCTCCTGGTCTGCAGGCCACCTCCACAGGTTTTGCTGCACGGGCCCCATTCACCCCACCCAGCCCAGCCTGGGAATAATACACTTTTCAACACACTTGCTCATAAAGTGGCTCTAATTTCACTGCAATTAGGCACATAATGACACCTATAATCAAACTGAGACTTTTTGTTTGCTATTATTCACTAGTGAGTTATAGATTTTTTTTTTCAATTTTGTTGCTAGAGTTGCTTTGTTCTTAAAAAAGTTTCGATACAAAAAAGATCGTATTCAATCGTACTAATAAATTAATACACAAATATGGCTTGCTCATTTCATGCAACTTCGTATTTAAATAGATCATTTCAACTTGTACGTGTTTAATAAACAAAACTTTCACTCAAATATAACTTTGGTTTTCTCTGTAAAAACTTTAAATACCCCATTTTGTACGTGGCTAAAACGCTATCCACGACAAACCAAAGAAAAAGAAACCTAATTTTTTTAGTCCATGGCCGATCGCCATTGTAAGATGCGAGCGCATAGGAAAACGAGGCTGTATGGGCCTAGATCCTTTTGCCTTTTCCAAATTATATAAATAAAAAATTGGAAAACCAATTAATTTTCCCCGCCATTGCGAATGATTATTTTAAAATGATTTTTTAGTATTATTTATTCACAAGTGTGTTGAAAAACGTCGTATGATACACGTGTGTATTGATGATTACCGTCCTCGGCTCTCTTATGACCCTCGCCTACGGCTCGGGTCTCAATGGCGCCTCAGCGGTAATCACCAACTTTACTCACTTGTACCATAATGTACTATTTCAACACACTTGCTCATAAAGTGGCTCTAATTTCACTGCAATTAGGCACATAATGACACCTATAATCAAACTGAGACTTTTTGTTTGCTATTATTCACTAGTGAGTTATAGATTTTTTTTTTCAATTTTGTTGCTAGAGTTGCTTTATTCTTAAAAAAGTTTCGATACAAAAAAGATCGTATTCAATCGTACTAATAAATTAATACACAAATATGGCTTGCTCATTTCATGCAACTTCGTATTTAAATAGATCATTTCAACTTGTACGTGTTTAATAAACAAAACTTTCACTCAAATATAACTTTGGTTTTCTCTGTAAAAACTTTAAATACCCCATTTTGTACGTGGCTAAAACGCTATCCACGACAAACCAAAGAAAAAGAAACCTAATTTTTTTAGTCCATGGCCGATCGCCATTGTAAGATGCGAGCGCATAGGAAAACGAGGCTGTATGGGCCTAGATCCTTTTGCCTTTTCCAAATTATATAAATAAAAAATTGGAAAACCAATTAATTTTCCCCGCCATTGCGAATGATTATTTTAAAATGATTTTTTAGTATTATTTATTCACAAGTGTGTTGAAAAACGTCGTATGATACACGTGTGTATTGATGATTACCGTCCTCGGCTCTCTTATGACCCTCGCCTACGGCTCGGGTCTCAATGGCGCCTCAGCGGTAATCACCAACTTTACTCACTTGTACCATAATGTACTATTATTAAAGTCCTACTCTACGATAATATTTATTTATTTTGTACGTTCGTAACGAATAAACTAAAAAAAAACTCGACTGATTTAAAAAAAAATTCAATAATGGAAAGCTACATTATCAGGGAGGAACCAAGGCTATATTTTATCCCCGTATTCCCACGGGAACGGGAACTTCGCGTGTGAAACCGTGCAGAACAGGCAGTAATGTAATGAACGTGAAAGTTTGTGACTGTGTCGCTCTTTCACGCAAAAACGCTGAATGGATAGGTACAACACATACTATATTTATATACAACATAACTACGCGGGTGAAACTGCGAGACGCTGCTAGTTCTGTATAATTCCTTTAAAAGGCCATTTTAGAAAACTCATTAAAATTAAATTGCGAGAAATAATACATTAAAAAGGAATATCGTAAGACGTCTTTAAAAATTTATTTCGTTTTTCATTCTAAAAGTTTAGCAATTTTGATATTAAGAAAACAATCGCAAAATGTGTAAAGGAATAATAAAAATGTTGACGTTATAGTTTAATCGAAGATAAAATGAAAATGATTGAAAAGTAGCAATCATATACCCATCGCTAGTTACACTTCTTTTTTTAAACAACAAATATATCCGTTTTACCGGACGACTAAATAGTTTTGTTCATCCGCTAGACAGACTAATAATTATATCTATTCATCCAATTAGCGGACGCCTAGCAACAGCCTAGTTTAATAGTCAGTAGGTAAATTTAATTAGTTTAGATAAAAAATAAGTCATTTGATTATGCAGTGAAGTACACAATTTGTATATCAAATCAAATCAAAATACCACAGAAATCGGCTAAAATGTACACTACATTATACTGGATGATTTTTTTTACCGTCTGGAAAAAAATGTGACGCATAAGGTATCTAGAGCCGAAGTTATACACGAGATTAATTGTTAAATATAGTAATGTTTACAAAATCAAGAAAACTACGCACAGTACTAGGTACGCGCTGCTGGCGGTTTTAGGTAAATTGCGCATAAATGGTAGCTACGAGCCTGTTTCTTTTTAAAATACTATTTCAAATATCTCAGTGTGTATTATTGACTACAATTGAGTAATGTATTAGCTTAAGCAAGAAAAAAATGTTTTGAGAAAAAAAAAATTTTTAAGTAACATTGTCAAATGAATCTATTACACTTACCTATCACATCAAACTTTTTTCCAGACGGAAAAAAAAGTTACCTTTTATATATCGAGAATCGTTGTAACTGGTACCTACATCACTGCTATCGGAGTTTTGCTGCTTCGCATATCGGAAGGATAAAGTTTTAATTCTATTCCAACTGCAATTCGTTTGGCTTTGGTCAGAACTGGCTCATATGTTATTGGATTATCAACTCAATGTTTACAATTTCTATGTATGATTTTTCTGTGAGATGGTAAATAAAACTACTCTGTACATTATGAAGGATAATTATTTATTATCAGAGATCAACTAAAAAAATATATTTAGTCTTGAGGGAAAAAAATATATATTTAGAAAAATCTCAAGCTTTCTATCCCCGAGGGGGTTGGCAGAGGTACTATATTTCTGAATATATACCCACTTTTCACGAGATGTTCTATGGACCCCTAAACGTGATAGGTGGTGAGACCATCGCCGGACCGGGTCTGTTACACATGCTTCAGAATAAATTCTGGGACCTACAGGTTTTCTCACGATGTTTTCCTTCATAGTCGAGCTAGTGATAAATATGTACGTAAGTTTTGATAAACTCATTGGTACATGCCAGGATTCAAACCCGAGCCGATCACTGATTATCATCTTGTGAAGCAGGCTCTATCACTGCTGAACTTTGATGCGATATATCTTTGTAAATTTTTATTTATTTAATAAAGCAAAAATATTTGTTCAATATTTTTTGATAATTTGAGGGACCTAAAATTTATTGCTTTATACCCATGAAACATCCCTATTTTTACCCAACTACAGCAAAGCGAAAAGGAAGGGGCATGTATTAAGTATATTATGTACTCGTATATATGTTTCTATTTACGTTTTTCCACCGTACCGCCTACACCACTCATTCGATATTGATGAATGAGAAGTCAATCGATTTTTTATTTAGGCTGTATAAGCTTTATTTTTTTGCAGAAAATCAAACCTACTTAGAAACCAGATTGAACCTGTTATTATAGTTATTACAACCAATACACGTACTTAAATACACACGAGTATATAAACATCCTGACATGAAACCAAATAGCTGAAAGTGACTCGTACTATTGGAAAGTTAAATATTTGGGCTCAATAAAATAATTTATTATTGCTGCGAACTTTATATTTGATGAAATCTGTTCAAACACAATATTTGACATCTGAATATTTGAATAAATAAATAATAATAAATTGTGAGAAACAATTCGCACACGGTTATTTAGTCCCAAACTCGGCAGGGCCTGTAATGTGGGTGCTAAACAACTGATAAACATACTTATAAATATTAAACGACCAGTTACGAAGCCAACATACGAGCGGGGATCGAACCCGCTACCTCAAGCTCAGAAGGCAGGGTCACTACCAACTGAGCCAACAGGCCCGTCATGAATAACATTAAAATATTAAGTTTCTTAAGGCTAAGAAAACCTTTTTTAAACTATGTGTACAAAGGGGTCGAATCCTTATGAGGGCATGTACCAAAGGGTTTTTTGAAAAACTCACTCACATATTAATCAGTAGCTGAATGGAAAAAAAACGTCGTGGGGAAACCCACAGGTCAAGAACCCACAGGAAAACATCGTGAGACCTGCAGGTCCCAGAATAAATTCTGAGACATGTGTAAACAGACCCGGTCCGGCGATGGGTTCACCATGAAAAGTGGGTACATCCAGTAATGAAATACCTCTGCCTACCCCCTCGGGGATAAAAAGGCGTGAGATTGTTATTATTATTAACTCGTAATAAATAATTTAATAATATTGATGTTTTATATCTTCGATTCAGTTGCTAGTTTTTTTTTATACGATCATTTTAAATTTTTGACTCGATATCAATAGCGAGATATTAGTAGGTGCGGATACAAACTCATTTCTCAAGGTCGTTGACTCGGCATCTTATGTACATTAATCGTCGCTTATCGTCATTAATCGACGATTTGTTTACAATGGGCTACAAACCAACAGCATTCCATATGGCTATATCGACGCCCAGGCTCCAAGGGACCGCAGCTGCCGTCGCCTCCAGCCAAGGACCGTCAGGAGGTGTCGTCTCCAAGTCCACAACTGGGTCGGAAACCCTCGCGAAGACCACCAGCTCGCTCTGAGACGGTGCCATGCTCCAGTTGAAGCAGTCGCCCAATTTCGGACTTGTTTTTAAGTTCACCTGCCTGTAGAAAAAAACAAATGTGAATTGGTATTTTTGCCAAAAAAAAAAGTGATCACACACTTTTTATGAATATGGGCATTATTAGTGCGCCATTAAGGTTATTTTTTTGTTATCGCAAGCTAGGGATTAATCAAATCAAAAGGAAATAAATAAATCTCTTCCAAATTTGAAGTCGATAAAGAGTCGATAGTTTTAATGGTATATAAATAGACAGACAAATAGAAAGGTACCATAAGGGTCTATTTTGTGCCATTTTGGAACAAAACCCTACAAATACGGGTAAAATGCCACACTAAGAAACCAGACATACAGACATCCTAACATAAAAAACTCACGCCTTATATCCCCGAGGGGGTAGGCAGAGGTATTCCATTTTTGGATATACCCATTTTTCACGAGATATTATTTGGACCCCTAGACGCGCCGGTGGTGAGACCGGGTCAGTTTACACATGTCTCAGAATTAATTGTGGGACCTGCGGGTTTCCTCACCATGTTTTCATTCACTGTCGAGCTAGTGATAAATATGTACGTAAGTTTATGAAAACCTCATTGGTACATGCCAGGATTCGAACACAGGATTACAAAAATTTAGGCAATCACTATTTAAATCTCTTCCAAATTTGAAGTCGATAAAAAGTCGATAGCTTTAGTAGTTCTAGAGACAAGCGGCTGTGATAGACAGACAGACAGAAAGGCATCATAAGGGTGTATTTTGTACCACTGTAGAACGAAACCCTACAGATACGGGTAAACTGTATATACACACTCAAAAACAAGATATACATTACAGACATCCTAAAATTAAGAAAGCTAATATAAAATTAAAGCAGCCCATTAATGACAACAACAGCCACAGTTGGCTCAGACATCTGTTAGAAACTCCCATATTAAACGTATTTTATGTAACAAAGTTAGACAGTGGCAGCTTTGAACAGAAAGCAAGCTGGGGAATTGTTAAACATTGCTTAGCCGTGAAACTAACACCTACATAATTTAAAAACCAAATAACCTGACAGCGCGACGTTTAAAAGGCGTTGAAAAGATTTAAATAGCGAATTTATGATCAAGCCTTTAGAATTCAGAAAGTAAAAAAGTAAATAGCCGCTTAAAAAGTTCCATAAAAATATTATACTACGCAGTCAAAGGTTCTAAGCATAATGGTTTTATTTAGAAACTGGACTAGAAATATTTGTATTGTTGTCCTTCGGCAGTCTATGCTAAAAGAATACATACATACATAATTATACGAGTACGATCACACACTTGAAATAAAATTATCCCGCCTTCTGAGCCAGACGGACAAACACTATTTCTACAGATTCCTATTACATTATTATCTGTTTTTGGTCACCGAAAACAACTGGTTTAAAAAAACACCATTTGTTGCATCAAAATAATTTACATTACGCAGTTCGTCGAATATTCCGATCGCGCATTTTTGTAAAATGAATTTGATATAAAATAAAATACGTTTTTAATAATGATCGGTTACGAGTGTTTCTGTCGGATACAAGTGAGTCATTTTTTTAGTCGTTACAATTAATCGAATAAAGTTGTATTTATTATTTAACATCCGTTTTTGAACATGTATTGTCATGGAAACTAGCAGATTAATCAAAGCCTTTGAATAAAAATCTATTATTTGTTTGCCTACGTTTAAAATAAATATTCAACAGCTTCAAAATCATCCTTTTTTGTTTTTCAAACAAATTGTTGAAACAATTCTACGACAAAAAATGTATCGTCAAGCCTATATTTTAATTATAGCCAATACGGAAAGCAGGTGCATTGTTTTAATGCTCTAATTTTGGTGGTGCATTCAAGAGCACATAAAGCGTTACACTTGTAGTCCGAGTCTAACCTCTAAAACAATCGTCATAAGAACGTTAAAGAGCTGCCCTTCAGTTTCTTGCTGGCAAGAGAAGACTCGGGGTACTGCATTTGGAACCAGCAACTCGTCGGTGGAGATGGGCTGCTGTTTACATTTAGCCAATCTTCATGGACGAGTTTAGTGTATCTCATTATTAGACTATTGACTACTCTTAGTGTAATTCCTATTACCTACAAAATGAAATACATTTTATTTATTTATTTCTGTTCACCTTTGTAACTGTATTAGTTTTTGGTTGCGAAACGTAGCAACACTCGTTAGTAGTTATGTGTAATGTTATACTGGCAACCCAGGCAGTTTGGCGCCTTTCGTGAGATCGTTAAGATATAATTTGTCCTCGTGAACTAAGCTAAAAAATCGAAAACCGCTCCTCGTGGTTCGGTGTGCGTGTTAATACATCTGCCTTCGATCCTCACACCTTCGAGAAGCCCTGCATCAAGATTATCTTCGGCATACAGCAAGTAAATGCGACATAGTGGTATCGTAATTGTTAAGGGTAGGCGATATTTCTATGTTCGTATTCCTCGGCGGAGATCCGGCTCCAGAACAAGTGAGGCACCTCTAATATTAATCTAATTAAAATAAGAAAGTTTCAATTTTATCGTAGCTATTTTGCCAACCCCCATTTTGTAGTAACGAAATTACACATTAATGTTACAGTTCTACTTAACACTTTCTTTCAACGTTTAAAAGTCTAATGTGTCAAGCTCCACGTGCTCTTGACTGTACAAAACGTATTGTGGCACAGGTTCCATTCAAACTCAAACTTTAAAAAAAAAACCGTCCCCGATTGAGACCACTTTGTAGCCGTTCCCACCTCTGTGGATGTTGGCCTCACTAAACAACGTATTTTAATATCATTGAATAACGAAAATCAAGTTGAATAACATTAATAAATGCTATTCAAAAACAGAGCCTAAGTTATTAAAATATACGACTACGATTATTTTGTGTACTGAATTAATGAAGAAACAGAACACTTCTTTGTTAATATAACAATAAATAACGAAGCTAGATATTACTTTAAACGGGTGAAACAACTTTATATTAAAAGCTATTTAGATTTATTCAACCGTATTTAAAATCCAAATTTTATCGTATCGTTCAAAATAAATATTATTTTCAATGACTTCAACAATTAAAAGATAAAGTTATTGAAAGGACTTTATTTATTCAATCCATTTCAAAACGGTTTTTTCTTCTAATATGATCGTGTCTTTTAGGATAACAACGTTTGTGAATATCAGATATTTGATGAAATTCTACAAATCGTACGCAGTTCTATTCTTGAAATTCAAAAAAGGCCAGGACGTTTATCTATTTACAAAAAATGCTATTTAGCTAGGCTTTGTATTATTGTTTTTTTATTATTATTTGTTATAATAGGGACAGTAAAATAATATTGTCTATGAAAATTTATCTCTAACTAGACGACTCTTCCGACTGCCTGAGTGCGAGGCCTTGTAAAAGGGTCTAAAATAGGTAAAGTGACCACGTTTGTACAGCTTTTCTGAATTCTTTGGTCAAAATTATGTTACCTATACACTGCATGAATGGAGTAGCTAAGTCCGTGATGAGCCAGATTCGCGAATGGAGGTCTCTGTATCTATCTTTTCTACGAATATTTGTTTTTTATAAATCAAAGATAATATTGAATATTCTTGGTGATAATATTTAATTATTTATTCATTTTTTTTTTATAGATTTTTTAGATTTTTTAAATGGTGACAATTGTATTTTTAGAATTTTTATTAAATTATTATTAACTAGCTTTTACCCGCATCTTCACAAACACATTTATTTCACCCCCTTAGGGTTTGAATTTAGCAAAATACTTTCTTAGTAGAAGCCTACACTGTATAAGCTATGTGCAAAATTTCAAGTCTCTAGCCTAGACCCAGCGGTTTCGGCTGTGCGTTAACATAATATTACCAATCAGTTTATTATTATGTATATAGAAGATTGTTGTTATGATGTAGTATTTTATGTGAAGGTATAATGTAAATGCATGACGTGGGTAACCGGAGAAATAAAGACAGTCTTGATCTAGCTTGCGTTTCATTCACAACATGGTGACAGCGGTCTTGGAATTTTAATATATTTAAAGTGAAATCTGTGCAAATAGTGTTAAAACATTTCATCTCTGTGTTTGTAGTAGGCAGAAAATAATGGAGCACGCTCGACCTCCATTAGAATTGTGCCTGGAAGGTGGCCCGGCCGCACGTGCTGATGCGTGGCGAAAGTGGTACCGGCAGTTTACAGTTTTTATAAAGGCTTCTGGTGTTTATAAAGAAGCAACCGACGTGCAGGCGAGTTTACTCGTAAATTTAATTGGTTCAGATGGTTATGATGTGTACTCAACTTTCAAATTTGATAAGGGCGAAAACAAAGAAAATCTAGACACCATCGTAAAAAAGTTCAATGAACATTTTGGGACTAAACAAAATACTACCATGGCCAGATTTAAATTTTTTACGCGACAACAGGAGGTCGGCGAGACAATAGATGAGTATGTCACCGCCCTAAAACTACTCAGTCAGTCGTGCGAGTTCGAGCACCTCGAGGATGGGCTCGTTCGAGATCGCATAGTGTGCGGTGTCATCGATAGCAACATTCGTGATCGACTCCTAAGGACCGACGAGCTTACGCTGGGAAAAGCTGTTAAAATATGCCAAGCGAGTGAGATGTCGACCGAGGAAAAACGGCAGATCGAAGCGACCAAGACGGGAAATGTAGGATCGGAAGTAGATGCAGTATACAGTACGCGCAGGGCTGGGACAAGTGACCGGGGCGGAGCGGCGGCGAGGGGCGCGAGGCGCGGGCAGCGCGAGCAGCGCGGCGGGCCCGCGGCCTCGGCCAGCGGCGCGCGCGGGCCGACCGGTCGCGGCGGACCGCGGGACAGGCCGGCGGGAGGCCCAGGCCCGGGCCCGGCGGCGGCGAGCGCGTACTCCTGTGATGCCTGCGCGGGGATACACCGTGATGATATGCGGTGTCCGGCTAGCAATGCAAAATGTTATTTGTGCGGGGAGTTTGGACATTTTAAAAAAGTGTGTCCGTGTAAATCGCAAAAGCAAGTGTATCAAATAGAAGATGACTTTTATGACTGTGACGGCGGTGATAGTACGGAACTGTATTATGTGTCGACGATAGATGGGATTTCTGGTGCTAAGGACTGTAACAAATGGTATGAAACTTTAGCATCAATCGGTGGCAAAAAGGAAAGTTTTAAATTAGATACAGGCTCAGATTTAAATGTTATGTCAGTAAATACATTTTTAAAATTAGGTTTTAATGTCCGTAATCTAAATGAAGATAAAACAAGAGCACAATCTTTTTGTGGTAATTATATACCTATAGTAGGATCATGCTATATAAAATGGATTTACAAAAAACGGGTATTTAATTTGCATTTTATGATAACAAAACATGACTGCCAAAGTGTTCTTGGAAAACATGCTTGTGAGGACTTAGGGATGGTGAGCCGCATATTTTCTATAGATATAAAACAGTACGATGATCTATTTCACGGACTGGGAAAATTGCCTGGTAGGTATAGGATTGTCATTGATGAAGGTATTCAACCGTCTGTCTGTCCGGTAAGGAAAATTCCACTAGGCGTACGTGATAAGCTGTTGACAGAATTGGAACGTATGGAGACAATGGGAGTGATTCGCAAAGTATCACACCCAACTCCGTGGGTGAATGCGATCGTAGTAGCGGCCAAGAAGGATGGCAGCCTGCGCGTGTGCCTCGACCCCCGGCCGCTGAACCGCGCGGTGCGGCGTGCGCACTACCCACTGCCGACGCTCACCGAGATCGCGACCAAGCTGGAGGGTGCCCGGTACTTCAGCAAGCTTGATGCCAGGTCTGGCTTCTGGATGGTGGAGCTTGATGAGAGTAGCGCTGACCTCTGCACCTTCGGCACACCGTTTGGCAGGTATCAGTTTTTGCGATTACCATATGGTGTCAACTGTGCGTCTGAAGTATTTCACGCCCGAGTGCGTCAAATCCTTGAAGATATACAGGGGGTGGATTCCTTTGTAGACGACATTATTGTGTGGGGATCTTCTCTGGAGGAACATGACTCGAGGCTGAAATTATTGTTGGAGAGGGCGCGAGCGGTAGGCATAAAATTTAATAAAGAAAAATGCGAATTCCGGGTACGGCAAGTCACCTACCTGGGTCATACTTTCAGTGAGGTGGGAATGCACATAGACAAAAGTAAATTAAAAGCGATCATAGATATGCCTACGCCTAATGACAGGCAATCCTTGGAACGTTTTTTAGGTATGATAAATTACTTGTCAAAATTTATCCCGCATTATTCGGATATAGCTGCACCACTGCGGGGTTTGTTAAAAAAGGAGGCAGAATGGCTGTGGGATGATGCTCAGGAGGGGGCGGTTCGGCGGTTGAAAGAGCTAGTGTGCGCGGCTCCCGTGCTGGCGCTGTACTCGCCGCGCGAACCGGTTTTGCTCTCAGTAGATGCGAGTGCGCGTGCGCTTGGCGCTGTGCTGCTGCAGGGGGGTCGGCCCGTCGAGTTTGCGTCATCCACACTCACGGATACTCAATGCAGGTACGCTCAGATAGAGAAGGAGCTTTTAGCTATAGTTTTTGCTCTAGAACGGTTCCATCAATATATTTTTGGAAGTAAAAACATCACTATTGAGACGGATCATAAACCGTTGGAAGCATTATTTAATAAACCTCTTGATGCAGTACCCGCTCGTTTACAGAGAATGATGCTTCGCATACAGGGATACCAGTTCCAGGTTGTTTACACGCCTGGTAAATACATGTTTGTAGCTGATGCGCTATCACGTGCCCCTCTACCTGAGAAGTTGCATGACAGGGTGTCTGAAGAAATAGCCCAACAGTCATGTTTTCTGATAAACAATGTCCGATTTAGCGAAAGCAAACAATGTCGAATTAAAGAAGCAACGAATAAAGACAGCGAGTGTCTACTTATAATTAATTGCATACAAAATGGATGGCCGCAAAATAAGTATCAAGTAGATAGCACGATAAGATCTCTCTGGTCTTATAGGGAATCTTTTGAGTACGTAGACGGCATAATATTTAAGGATAATCTCGTTTTCATACCACGGGATTTACGTGCGGAAATGGTAAGCAAGGTGCACGATGGGCACATGGGCATGGACAGATGCAAGAGGCATGCGAGAGAGGTAATGTTCTGGCCGGGAATGTCGCGTGACGTTGAGCGCGCTGTGCGCCGATGTTCTGCGTGCCGTGAGCGCGCCACGCACCCATCCCGTGAGCCGCTAATTCCGCACGACATACCCGATTCTCCCTGGGCTAAAGTGGGATCCGACATATTTCAGCATGGGAAGGATTACTTTCTCATATTGGTAGATTACTTTTCTAATTTTATTGAAGTTAGTTCTCTAACAAATATAGGCAGCAGAGCTGTAATATTAGCAATGAAAGATCAATTTGCCAGACACGGTATTCCAAAAATTTTAGTGTCTGATAATGGCCCAGCGTACGCATCAAAGGAATTTTATGAATTTAGCAAGGAATGGGGATTTGAGCATACTACTTCTTCACCCAATTATGCACAATCTAATGGACGGAGTGAGCGGAGTGTCCGAACAATTAAAAATATGTTATTAAAATGTCGACTATCTGGCACGGATTTTTATTTGGGTTTATTAAATTTACGGGCAACGCCGCGTGACGGTATCAGTTCACCGTCTGAACTTTTAATGGGACGCAGACTTAATACACGCTTGCCTTCGCATGGTGAGTTCTTGCGTCCAAAGTATGATTATTCTAAAGATATCAGCAATATGAAACGCAAGCAATCAATATCTAAATCATATTACGATAGGCATGCAACGGCATTGCCAGAATTGCAACCTGGGGAACCGGTTATAATACTGGACAATAATAATAGGCGGCGACATGCGCGTGTTCAACAAAAGGCTGAACCGCCGCGTTCCTACTTTGTCGCTGACTCATCGGGCAGAAGCTACAGGCGTAACAGACGCCATCTACTCAAAGTAGAATCCATAACGCCGCCGCACTCGGATGTGGTAGTCGAACAAGCTATGCCTATAGATCAAATACGCTGTGATAGTCAGTCAGTCAGTGATTGTGAAGACTGGTCTAGTGCAGAAAATACTGATGAAGAGGGTTTATCTAACCAAGGTAGTGATTCTGTCACGGCAATGACGAGTGAACAAACAGAGTATAAGGGGCTGCCTCATCCTCCCAAAGTTCAATTACAGAAAAATATTAGTTCCGAGCAGAGACAGGCGGCACTTATTGCTCGTTCTAAGTTAGAAGAATTATTTAAAAAGTAAGCATTTGTAAAATGTACCTAAACATGTTTCGAATAAGTATAATAAAATTAAATATAAAATATCAAATATAATATGTATGTAATAAGAATAATGATTGTACTTAATAAATAACTAATAACCTAGCAATAATAAATAAATACTTAGGTAGGTTTGTATGTACTTTGAAGTAATGTAATATCAGAACAGTTATGAAGCTATAAATGTAATAGGTACTTATATAAATAATTAATAATACATTGCATGTGTTCAATAAAATATAATATGTATTGTCATTTTTTTTTATGTATTGTAAAAATAATACCACTTCTATTCAATCGACTAATAGAATGGATATTGTAAAAAAAAAATAAAAAAAAAAATATGTAATTATAAATGTATGTCTGCACGATATTGGTAAAATTCTCAAGTCGTATTTATTAAGTAAATATGTAACTTGAAAATAGTTACTTAGTTATAATTGTTGCAAAATTTATTTTAAAAGGGATAGATGTTATGATGTAGTATTTTATGTGAAGGTATAATGTAAATGCATGACGTGGGTAACCGGAGAAATAAAGACAGTCTTGATCTAGCTTGCGTTTCATTCACAACAATTGTAATGTATGGATTTTGCACCTGGTGAAAATGTGTGAAATACTTATAATTTTATTGACCATCTTCTTGTATCACATTTCAAGCGAAATAAAGATTATTATTATTAATAGCGATCTCCTCATTTACATCTACATTTGCAATTAGTTGCACTTGCTACATTTTCAGGCTCATTTTCTTCAGTTTACTGGTATATTACATCCTTAGTGTATAAAAGGGCAGGATAAATGGTTAAACTCTTTATCTCGACAAGCGCTAAACAGACCACAATAACCGCATAGAATTCTCCAGAAGAACATTCTGATCACGCAGCACTTTGGCTGAGAAAATTTAATTACACGGATCGCGATCTTTCGCGAACTTTGTTGGTTTAATTGAGTTTCGCACTAATCTTTAACTTGCCTCCGCTGAGTTGCGAGATGGTGCAAGTGTAAGATGAATGGAGATTATGCATTTTCATTTGGTTATGCGTTTTGCGCCTCAATAAAAGTGAGCAAAGTAAGTCTTTTCCGATAGGGTTTTAACAAATACGAATAAAAGTGTTTTGAATTTGGAATTAAAAATATTCGTCAACATTCTTCGCATAAGGTTGGCGGGACTGTAGCTTAAGTACTATAACAAAACATTAGTGCCATTTTACGACGCATTAGGCTGAAATGGCTAAATGGTGTTCAATGGTTGTGCCACACTGTCAGAAAAAACTCGCTGTCTCAATGCGCGCGCTTTCGAAGTAACTTTTCTCATAGAGAGGGATGAAAAGCAGTGTATCATTAATATTTTTACCTTGGGCTACTTACTTCACCTCACCTCACTTCGTACATGATTCTACATTAAAATCATTCAGTATGTTCGTGATTTAAAAAAAAACGCCCTCGGATATCCCATCTATACGTACGAAGCGCTTTTCTAGACCTTTTATTATGCGCACCGCCAAGGAGTGGAACTACCTGCCGGCGTCTGTATTTCCGAGTTCATATAACCCACAAGCCTTTAAGGATCGAGTGAACAAGCATCTTCTGGGCAAGCTCGTCCCATAGGCCCCGTTTTTGCTCTCCGGCTAGTCTGAGGTCAAGAACAAGCCTATCATTATTAAAAAGAAAAACTGGTTCCAGAATTGATTCTGACGCATGTGTAACAACAACCCGATCACGTTTAAGGGTCTAAAAATATGCTTGTGAAAAGTGGGTATTTTCAGGTGTTTTATTACACCTGTCTTTATACTTCAGGTATAAAGATATAAGTATTTTTAGTTTTTTTCGACATTTTAATTTGTTGGTAAAAATAACTATTCATGTTAACTTTTTTGAAGCACATAATCCTTATATTCAATCCTGGCTTAGGGATTACTATCTTGGATAAATACTAGCTTCAAAGAGGTTCGAAGAAAAAATGTAGAAGAGATAAAGTTTTTCTTTAAACGTCTTTGACTAGCTTACTATATTATTATTATTATAGAGCAGTGATAGCCCTGACGGTTAAAGAGCCGGCCGAAAATCAGTGAGGCTCGGGTTCGAATCCTGGCATGTACCAATGAGTTTTTTTAAAAACTTACGTACATATTTATCACTAGCTTGACGGTGAAGGAAAACATCGTGAGGAA
Organism: Ethmia dodecea; assembly: GCA_963855545.1. NCBI lineage: Eukaryota > Metazoa > Arthropoda > Insecta > Lepidoptera > Depressariidae > Ethmia > Ethmia dodecea. Next base: position 3,199,235 of record OY979448.1, read on the forward strand.
ACCCGCAGGTCTCAGAATAAATTCTGAGACATGTGTGAATAGACCCGGTCCGGCGATGGGCTCACCACCTATCACGTTTAGAGGTCCAATGTATCTCGTGAAATGTGGGTATATCAAGTAATGGAATACCTCTGCCTACCCCCTCGGGGATGAAAGGCGTGAGATTATATTATATTATTATTACTATATTATTTGCTTTACAAACTGGCATCATCTGTAAACTGCTACAAAATCTTCTGAACAATATAATCGAATTTAGACTTATTTATTTCGATAAAATATAATTAATGTTTTTCAAAAGATAGCCTAGCTATCCAGAGAGGGAATGCGACCAGTCTACTGGACACTGTCCCACATGGTTCCTCTTTGGAGGACATTTTTTATCTGTAACTATTGTAAATGAATGTATATTTTCTTTGCAAATAAATGTTAGGTATTTCATAAAAAATAAAAAATGAATTTAAATCAATATTACTTCCAATTTTATTGTAATTTGTACTTAAGTAAAAAAGATAAATATATGTGAAACGTTATCACGATTACTTTATGACTTACACCAAATCTTAAAGTTTTGTGCGTGTCTCGACACCCTTCTTGGGCAAACTTAAGCTCTTTCAATGCGGTGACTTTGACTGCGTTTATTGTATTATTGTTGACGGTGACAGAAGGCACAATAGAAAATAAATCTTATATAAGTTACTTCAAGTATATTTTTTTAAGCGTAAAATCTAATATGTTTGAAATATCATACTGAAAACGTTCGTATAAGTTGTAAGTTAATACTCTTTTTAAATATATTTAGAAAATGTAACAGCTCCCTGGTCCTACGATGGGCTAAGTCACGGTTTGGAGTCCGATACACACTCATAAAACACCCCATTCTACCCTCTCTCACTTTTTCTAAAAATATGCTTATATAGCGACTTCAATTTATAAGTTAAAAAATTGACACGTTTAAACAAAAATAGACTCTAATTCCAATATATATTTTGCAGCCAAACAAAGTTGATCGCACTTCAAGATCAGATACTGTCCCATTTCCACGAGTGTTTCTGTATCCCAGATAAAAATAAATATACTTCATATCGCTCTTATTATATAACAAGAACTCCTACATATCGTGGACCCTTCGTTATCTGAGATATTTACACTGAAAGGACGCTTGAAGAAACAACGTAGGACACGAAAGAGCCCTATACAGCATTCTAGTACAATAAATCTTGACCCGAGGGAAACTACCAGAATGGATACGTCTGCACTGGAATGTGGGAGGTTTATTTAAGAAAATCCTATGGTTATAGATATGAAGGAAAGCTAGGGTTGTAGATTATTTGTATCTTGATATGTGTTATCTATACTAATATAATATTATAAAGAGGAAAGATTTGTATTTTTGTATGTTTGTTACGAATAAACTCAAAAACTACTAGACCGATTTTAAAAATTCTTTAACCAATGGAAAGCTAGAAGATCATTGAGTAACATAGGCTATACTTTTTCCCTATATTCCCAAGAGAACGGGAACTACGCGGGTAAAACCGTAGTACATAATATCAAGAGCAGTGATAACCTTACGGTTAAAGAACGTGCTTCACATGATCAAAATCAGCGAGGCTCGGGTTCAAATCCGGGCAAGTACCAAAGTTTTTCAAAACTTACGTACATATTTATCACTAGCTCGACGGGGTGGAGGAAAACATTATGAGGTAACCCGCAGGTCCCAGAATTACATACATACATACATAAGCTCACGTCTTTTTCTTGAAGGGGTAGGCAGAGACAACAGCCCGCCACCTGCTACGATCCTGGCATACCTCACGCGCCTCATCCACATCCATCAATCGGTTCATAAGCTCGTCGGTTTCGGGTACTCTTTATCTGGCTTTTTCAATACATCGCCGATCTCATCGTCCCAGAATTAATTCTGAGACATTTGTAAACTGACCCGGTTGCTATCAACCTTTTCTAGTAAGGTTAGCATTGGTTTTCCAGTATTTTTTGTGAATAACCATTGTGATCAAAACCTGTTACCAACGTTCTTTCCTAAGTACCTAAATAAATTTTCTGAACATCGGTTACATAAACAGGTAGTTACCTAAGCGAATATAGTGGTACTTAAATTAACAACTGCCAGAAATAGCTTGGCGTATCTAAATCCAATTAGAACTAGAATTTCTCTTGTGTAATTCGTGGCGCACAGTTGTTCACAACATTGATTTATTGGGGTGACCTGCTACTTTGTAGTAAAGGATTTCTAATACGTGACATTTAGTGTAGGCATGCGTGAGATACCCATTTTAGAGGTTAAAAAAATACAACGCTCTCTTTTCGAATCTATACATAATAGGTTCATAATGAAATGGTAGAGTGCCAAAAAAAATAATCAAAAATTATTTATTTTCTGTAGATACAAAAGTACACAGGAAAATTAATAGTCTACTAACAAGGCATTTTATACTAAGGCCGACGCGACGTCTATATGCATATGACTTTGTAACATCAATAGAAGCCAAAACTAATATTTTTAGATTTTTCGTCGTTCTGTACAGGTATATTTGAACGCGGATACGGTTTTCAGAGTTTTAATGTTGCTGGTCTAACTTAAAATTTGGTGCATATTTAATCTTGGTAGAAGACAGCTTTTTCACGAAAAACCAGGGATGTTGTAGCATTTTAATCTACATCTACACTAATAATAATATTATAAAGAGGAAAGATTTGTATTTTTTTATCGTTGTTACGAATAAACTCAAAAACTACAGGACTGACTTATCTAATGGAAAGCTACATTATCACTGATTAACATAGGCTATTTATATTTCATTCCTGTATTCCAACGTATGTAAGAAATGAATAAAAAAATTTGAAATCGGTCCAGTAGTTTTTGAGTTTATATGTTACAAACATACAAAAATATAAGAATACACAAAATTTTTTTTTTGTATTTCCCCTATATAACATTAGTGTAGGTTATGTATAAACACTTACCGATCAGTAGTATTGTATGGTGAACCGGCATACTGGCTGACTGACGCTAACTCTACTCCTCCCCTGTAAATAGACACTAGAGCTAAATCTAGTGTTTTGCTCTGAAACAAAAAAACAGTAATATTAATATGTATTATTATAATTAACAAAAATTATTAATTTTACTATTATTATTGTTACGCGTAAGTCCCTTTCCTGTGGGAAAATTATAGCCCAAACTTACAGAAAAGAAAACTTTCCATTGGTGAGAGAATTTTTAAAATCAGTCCAGTAGTTTTGGAGCCTAAAAAAACTCACGCCTTTCATCTCCTAGGGGGTAGGCATAGGTATTCTATATCTGGAAATACCCACTTTTCACGAGAATATTCGACGAAGAATTTTCGGAGCCTATTCAGTACAAACAAACATAAAATCAAACCTTTCTTCTTTTTAATATTAGTTTGAAGAATGAAAACTGATGCGTTATTATTATAAGCACTACAGTATAATGTTTCCTAAATTTTACTAGGTCAGCCAAAGATATTATATTTAGAAAGACGTAGATATGTCACTAGAGCGCGGAAAATGAGGTCGACAAATGTAGCTAATTAACCACATTTTATTTAGTCGCATTGTATTTCAATTTGTATTTCAAGCGCAACTGTTGACAGATAGCTGTCTCTTTCTTTATTATTCGTTCCGTATCATCTTTCCTTGTCATTGTTGTATGCTATAAATACGCTAAGAAGTAAAGTATGTGAATATTGTAGCCACTCGTAGCGGATCAATTTTTAAACGCGCGTTGTATGAATATAACTCATCCTTACTTTAATATCTTTGAGGTCAGCTATAAAAAAGAGTAGAAGTGAGCCCATCAGGCTCAGGGCCAAGACTTTTACCCGACTTAAAAAAAGGAGGAGGTTACGAATTCGTAGCGTAAGTTTTTTTATGTTTGTTACCTCAGAACTTTCGACTTTAATAATTTTAATAATTCTTTGAATGTGAATTGTGTCCCACTACTTATTTGTATTACATTTCTCTGTATTGTAATGTTCGACAGAGAAAGTCACATTTATAAAAGGGTTCTGAATGTGGCTTCAGGCTAATATCCATCCTATGTTCGTAATACACATATTACCAAAGTGCCGCACAAAACATTATTTCTTCAGTCAATTCAATATCTACCAAAAGGCAATAATATAGGACTTCTTTTACATTGTGCCGAGGAAGAGAAATAATATCTTGTGCTAGCATTCCTGCGTACTTTTTATTTCTTTCCTCAAGTGCAATATATATTGATAATATATGAGAAGGTTCGAGGAAAATATTAGTGTTTTCATCAGAACTGTTATTATGTAAAAGTATTTTGTGAGAGCAGTGACAGTCTTACGGTTAAAGAGCCTGCTTCACATGTTGACAATCAGTGAGGCTCGGGTTCAAATCCTGGCATGTACCAATGAGTTTTTCAAAACTTACGTACATATTCTTCACTAGCTCGACGGTGTAGTAAAACCTCATGAGGAAACCCGCAGGTCTCAGAATTAATTCTGAGCTATGTTTAAGTTTCTGTCTTTAAGTTTGCTTTTTAGGATATTCCTGTTTTTTTTATCACTGAACAAAAATATATCTTTAAAAATTTTAGGCATCATAAAGCGTAATGTTCAATCACCATAATAGTTACAGTATTGTGGTACATCGTATAGTGCTCAGCTTAGCGGTATCATTTATCACAAGTGACAGAAAACTATTCTATTTAATAATTCGCATCAAATATACAGTTGAGCTTAATTCCACTAGAACAACATTGTATTGGCAAAGTGTGGCCATTAGCTAAAGTACTTTTGCCCATTAAACTGAGCTGGATTTGGCGCAAATCACAATCACAAATAATGCAAAATTATTTAGCAATGGTGACCTCGATCTGTCAATGACCTAGTGACATTACCTAGAAGTGAATTATATCATTATTGACTATTCCGCCGGGGGTTTTTTCGGTTTACAGGTCAAAAAAATTTAACTTGTGAAATGGTGAAAAGTAGAAATGGAATACCATTGGCGACACCCTCGGTGATAACATCATCTCTACATTTTATTAATTAATCCTCTTCTTTTGAAGTTGTTGTGCTTAACAGGGTCCATAATGATCTCATGTTAGCTATAAGCCCTTTGTAATACATTATCTTATGGAAGTGAAATAAAGTATTGAGTATTATGGTTTCACATTATCTTACTACTAATCCATAAGCGTTGCCCGCACAGCGGGCGTATTTACGATACTCTATATTCGACTCGGAATCGGAAAATCTGTCGAAAGGTTTCAAGATGGACTATACACAGATGTCATATTTGACATAAGGATTCGACAGATTTTCCGATATCGAGTATCTAATCTCCGTGAATACGCCCGCAGATCTCGTTTTGTCACGTTCCTGTGGGAATTTCGCAAAATAATTTATTATCCAATTCCTAGGTTATAAGAGGAATCTACTGTTAAAATTTCAAGAGTCTAGCTTAGCAAGAGGTTCAGTAGTTTCGACTGTGCGTTGATGAGTTAGTCAGTCAGGTTTTTTAAATCAGGTCATTTTAAATTAGGTGCAAATATTTCAAGGGTAGATCAAAAACTTTACAAGAAACTATTTTTGGCATTGACTTTTATTTTTCATCCGCTTTTCATACTTTACTAGATAGCATTGATTATTAAAATAATTAAAAAACCAAAGAACACGCTGTACAAACACAATACACGCACTCTACCCAATATTTTTTTTTTTAGAAAAGCAACGTTAGTTTTTTTCTTGTTTTTAAAAAACTGACTTCAACGAATAATACTAAAAAATACAGTCGAATTGATTTAAAAAAAAGAATCATCGAAATCGGTTGGCATGATATCGAGTTATTCGTCCATTTGTCGCAAACATACTTAATGCAAATTTAAGACTTTTATGGTTTTCTCATAGGTGCCATTGTCAGAACTGGATCAAATTAAAATGAGACCACACGAGAAGCACCAGCTTTCAAATAAAAAAAGAGTCATCAAAATCGGTTCACCCGGTCGAAATTTCTGACGTAACAAACATAAAAAAACAGTCAAATTGATAACCTCCTTCTTTTTTGAAGTCAGTTGAAAACATAGCCCCTCTTCTGATGCAGTTGGGTAATAACGATCGCATCAGAGTTCAAAATTCCAGGACACGTTAGTTTAGTGCCACGTTCACGAGCTGATGTATTTTATAGTGGCATTTATATACCTATACGTCTTCCTTAGTCCGAGCGTTCGGGTGTAATGAATAATGTATAGCAAGACTGTATATACGTTTACCTATAATAGCGCTAGGTATATATGTATATCGTAGAGGTCGAGCGACTAAAATTAAAGTTAAAGATCTATTTTAAAGACTTAACGATAAAGATACGGTCTTAGCTTCCATCAAATTATACCTCATCAAAACATAGAATGAAAAAAAAATCGCTCTAGCAAACTTGCCAATATTTAAAGTGAAAAGTTCAGAGATGTCAAATTGAGGCAAGTGTGGCATTTTTATTGTTCAATAGTTTTTCTTTAATAAGACAGTTATTAGTGCTGATTCTGCTTTACAGCGACTGAACTTATTTTAGTTTACTCCTGTCATTTTCTTTCTCCTAGAAAAGAAAAGAGACGAGATATATTTAGTCCTGTCAAATTAAAATTAGTCCTGGCAACTAAGGCATTTCATAACGTGTTTAGTGCATAAAGAAGTCACGACTAAAATACAGCCTCTGTCGGGACTAAATTCGGTAGGTTATCTTCTATCCCTTTTCTTTTTTGAGGTAAGACAAAGACAGGACTAAACCAATATAAGTTTAGTCGGTGTAAAACAGAATCGCTCCCATTATTATTTCAAATAGATATTTCTTAGAGTCAGCAATCACTCAAACTGGAGATGTACTTTGGTGCGAGACATAAGCGTACCTGTTTAAATTTTCAACAAATATATACCGATTCAAACAAGTAGTACAGCAACACAGTAGGTACCGATAACCTTATAATACATGATTGTGAAAATCTTTAGTCAAGCATCTCTCTGTCAAATTTCATTTTCATTTAAATTGTTCTTTTTTTTGTTAGCTACGTTAAATATTCTAATACAACACTGCTTTTGAATAAATAAATACTACTACTAGAATACATCCATCTAGAATGGTTCAGAGGTTAATCCGTGAAATGTAACAAACATATAGGTACCTGTAAGTAGCTTTACATTCGCATTTACGAAAGTGCTGGGGGCCAATTCTACTAAATGACAGCGGTTATAGTTGGATGACAATGACATTTCAATGGTCACTCGATGGTCTTATTTGCTCTGAAAAGTGTCAAAATAACACCATTGTCTGACCATTGACTTGTCATTGTCATCCAACTATAGCCGTTGACATTTAGTGGAATTGGGGCCCTGATCAAATAACCAATAACTCAAAATACAATAAGGTTGTCGACAAAAATAGTATTATTAGGTTAAGCTATGGTCACATAGCAAGCGGGACAGTTAGCGGGACCAACTAGTCCCGCTGCTGCATATGTAACTTTATGGCAGTGTAGGTATATAATTGAGTAGTCACGCACCCCGCATACACGCTGTGGGAGAAGCGCCTCGCTTATTTTGTTTAAGAGGCCGAGTAACGCCAACTACCTTGAGAAATGGATTGCGAAGCCTGCCTACTAATATCTCGCTATTGCGTGAAAAATTCTAAATTAATAATATATAATAATATAATCTCACGCCTTTTTTATCCCCGAGGGGGTAGGCAGAGGTATTCTATTACTGGATATACCTATATTTCACGAGATATATTGGACCCCTTAACGTGATAGGTGGTGAGCCCATCGCCGGACCGGGTCTGTTTACACATGTCTCAGAATTAATTCTCAGACCTGCGGGTTTCCTCACGATGTTTTCCTTCACCGTCGAGCTAGTGATAAATAATCTAAGTTAATGTTTTAAAAATATAGCATCATAATAGAAGATATGAAAAAACAATATTATTAAATTATTTATAACGAGTTAGCTCCCTGAAAATCTGAGATAACCTTTGTCAAATAACACAGGTTTTTTTCTGGAAGCTTATTTTGAGTAACTGGCATATTTTCATAAAAAGAGGTTTTGATTAAAGTATGTTTTGGGGACATGCATAATTTCATAAATGTTTCAAATAGTATTTTTTTTTTACTGCGATAAATTAAACCGATTTTCATAAAAAAAAGTTTTCAGTAAGGCTTAGCCTCTTAAGCGGTCAGCGTGAACGCCGCGATTTTTGTGTGACATGCACGCTCACGCCACATACCGCCGGGGGCGCCTGTCCCGACAACGCCTGTCCCGTCTGCGCCTGTCCCGATAGCGTCTGTCCCGCTCGCAATTTTGAGCGACTAATCTTCCTCTTTTTCAATTTATCTTAAAGTTTCATTAATTTCTATAATGCTATTGGCAATCGTATTTCTTAGTAAAAATGAGACATACCAGTCATCAAGTGGTTTTTTTTTAATCAATTTTTTATTCAGGCTTTTAATACAAGGTATTATGTCTCATAATGTCTGACATTCTAGATACAAAATAAAAGATAATACAAAACAATATACGAATTAAATATCTATGCAGCGGCACTTCGTTCACGAAGGACTAATTTAATATATTTTAGAATACTTTTAAATTGATCAGCTACACAATTTTGCAAGATTATAATTATTAATAACTACCCCCATTTGTAATGTCTAGACTCCCCATAACGCTCGTTCGTAAACGAAGCAACCGCTCACATTCGAAAAGGTGCAACAAGTCATCATCTTTCTGTTTACAGAAGTCACATAGTGGAGAAGGTTTGATGCGCATCAGAAAATAAAATTTATTTAAAGGTATATGACCTGATCGCGGCCTTAACGCCAAGACGAGATCCTGCCTCGATAGATCAGTACAAATAGTACAATCAAATCAGGCCCTACTTTTTGGTTCTGTGTGGATAGTTCTATACCACAGTCCTTTCGTTTCCGAACAATTCTGAAAGTGATCCCTCCATACTTTCATCAGTAAGTGGTATAATTTGGTTTGTACGAATATTAAAATAATCCCACTACAGCTCGCTGTAATTGAAAATAATTTTATTTTGGATCGGGCGATGTGTCCTGATTACATTACAATTTGCAATTTATTGTGGATATGAATAAATTTTAATACGAAATTACGAATACTGTGGGTATCTGGGCGCGATAATGCGTAAATGTATTTTATTTGTGAATTTTTAAAATTAAGCTTTTTGGTTTGTGTATACTTTTAAATAGTACTTGTGCTCTCTTTCTGACTGCTTCGTGCTTGCTCTCTATGATTATTCTGTGTTGTTCTATATTTTAGGTAGATGTCGTTAGGTATATTAGATTTTGCAGTGACAGCCTAAGCCTCTTTTCACACGTACCGGTTTCCGCCAGGCCGGCGGTCCGGTCCGGCGGCGAAATGTATGGCCGATTGCCCGGTTGCCCGCCGGTACGTATGAAAGCGAACGTATACATGGCCATATACTTCGACGCGCGCCGGACCGGCGGAAACCGGCACGTGTGAAAAGGGGCTTACGGTTAAAAATCCTGCTTCACATGGTGCAAATCAGTGGGGCTCGGGCTCCAATCCTGGCATGTACCAATGAGTTTTTCAAAATTTACGTAAATATTAATCAATAGCTGGACGGTGAAGGAAAACATCGTGAGAAAACCCGCAAGTTCCAGAATTAATTCTGAGGCTTGAGTAACAGACCCGGATCGGCGATGTCGCCACCACCTATCACGCTTATGGGTCTAAAGAATATTTGGTGAAAAGTGGGTATATCCAGAAATGGAATACGTCTGCCTACCCCCTCAGGGATATAAGGCGTGAGATTTTTAATTTTTTTATTTAGATTTTGCGAGGCCCTCGATTAATTACGTCAATCACATAACATTCTAGTGTAGTTAGTTAGCATCTTTCATACAGCACAAAATTGTTTCAGGACTACATTGATTTGTAAGTTACTAAAGTAACAAGCAACTCACCTGGTAATGTGTTTGAACTACAACTGCCCTAAAAACTATGGAAGCGTCTTGTACTCTCGTCTCCAGCGGTTTCTCAGCGAACTTCGGACACTGACTGTCACAAACTAATGTCCGACACAACAACAGAACCAGCACCAGCAAGTCCCGGCCATGGTTGCGGCACGCCATTATCACCACTGCACCTTTGGTTTACGTTATACATTCACGTGACACTTCTAGTGTGAGTTTCGCTCTTCTTTTCTTCTGCCGTTTCTTGCTTTGCATTATCTGTAACAAATAGAGTAGACATTAGAGTCAAAGCTAGACAAGGCGCTTTCAAGCGTTTGGCGTTCAGAGCTTGAGGCATTTGACATAGAGATTTTGTAGTCGTACGCATTTCCAGAAAACTCGAAACGTGTAAAACGTTATCTATCTGCGAAATCCTAGTCTTTGTTGACTGAAATTGTAAAATTTACACTACATATTTCAAATTAAAGTTGTTTTTAATGTATGTAAGAAGTGTCTATAGAGCTACTGATCCGATCTAGATATATTTACGTGAAAAACTAAATAGAAATATCGTTTTGTTGTTTTCGACTTTGTAAATTTACAATATATTTATTACGCCATTTAGACCCCTTTCAGAAGAATACTTAGGTTCTTGCTCTCCAGTTAGAACGCCACGTAAAGCTGTCAATGCATACAACGATCGAATATACATCAATTTAGATTCTAAATGTAAATTTTAAAGGATAGTATACGAATGTGTATCCGTGTATTATAAGTAACTAGCTTTTATAACACATTTGCTCGTAAAAGGTATCTTATTTAACCAATTTCAATATCGTATTCTATCTCATTACGCCCAAGTGCGGTAACTGTAAAGTAAAACGCACGGTTTATCAAGATGCTCCGTCTAAAAACAAACGGTACTTTTTAAAATCTCAGCAAAGAGTTTTTATGTCAAAAAAGTTGTCAACATTTTATGATTAAAATTAACTCTTGGAGATAAAATATAATAAAGAAATATTTATGTACATAATTATTTAATTTAATTAATTTTGACAGTAAATTACAACCAATTAATCTGTAACAAAACAAAATATTAATTTACTTTTTTAGTAATACTGGCTGTTTTTTGTGCCTTTGCCTAAAAAAAATGATGATGCGCGCTGCGCGCTTTTTCTTAACGCTGTATTGTTTTTATTCGTTTACCATAGTCGGAGTTTTATTTTATTTCCTCGCAAATGTGTTATAAAACGTCGTATGACATTCGTGCGCTTTGATAATTACAGCCTCTGCTTACTTGTAGCCCTCGCCTATGGCTCGGGCTAGCAATATCGCCTCGGCTGTAATTTTCAACCTACCGCACTTATATCATAATGTACTATTACCCACGGCTTCGCTCGCGCACGTTTATTTCACCCCTTAGGGGTTGAATTTTGCAAAATCCTTTCGCAATGAATGACTACACTGTATAAGCTATCTACGTGCAAAATTTCAAGTCTCTAGACCCAGCGGTTTAGGCTGTGCGTTGATACATCACCAATCAGTCAGTCAGTTTATCATTTTATATCATCATCACTATCACTACATAGTATAAAACAAAGTCGCTTTCTCTGTCCCTATATCCCTATGTCCCTTTGTATGCTTAAATCTTTAAAACTACGCAACGGATTTTGATGCGGTTTTTTAATAGATAGAGGGATTCAAGAGGAAGGTTTTAATGTTAGATAGCACCCGTGCGAAGCCGGGGCGGGTCGCTAGTCTATATATTATATAAAAATCAATGCCACTTTTCGTTGTTATTTTATAACTCAAGAACGGGCTCACCTGTCCAAAACCAAGGCTTTATTCGGACTATTTAGCAGATGGTTTATGTGAAGTTTGCTTAAAATTTCGAGTGGTTCTCCAGTATACGTTGCGAAGCACGTACCGGGCCGCTAGTAATTAATTATGTAACCAAATAATGATGTTTATTCTGTTTTTACCGTGAACATACAGTGTCTGCCTGTAAGTGACTACCTATTGCACTTACCTCAGATCATGTGCTTGTATTAAACTTAAGTATCGGTGTAATGGTTGTTGGTGAACCTTATTTAAATAAACAAATAAACAAAATATTTCAATTATAAAACTTGTTTATTTTTACCAAGTAGGTACGATGAAAGCGACGATGTTTGATACTTTCGCGTGTCAGTATCATAAAATTGATAAGGGTCGTACCGTTTTATCTCAATTGTAAAATATACCGAGGTCTAAATTTAAATTTCCGTACATTTATTCCGTACATCCCCGAGGGGGTAGGCAGAGGTGTTCCATTTCTGGATATACCAACTTATATAATAATAAATAATAATAATAATATAAAAACATCGTGAAAACATCGTGAGGAAACCCGCAGGTCTCAGAATTAATTCTGAGACATGTGTAAACAGACCCGGTCCGGCGATGGGCTCACCACCTATCACGTTTAGGGGTCCAATGTATCTCGTGAAATGTGGGTATATCCAGTAATGGAATATCTCTGCCTATCCCCCCGGGGATAAAAGGCGTGAGATTATATTATTATTATTATACCAACTTTTCACTAGATATTCTTTGGACGGTGAGCCCATCGCCGGACCGGGTCTGTTTACACATGTCTCAGAATTAATTCTGGGACCTGTGTGTTTCCGTGTGCTTTCTTGCACCGTCGAGCTAGTGATAAATATGTACGTAAATTAAAAAAAAAACTCATCGGATTCCAACCCGAGTCTCACTGATTGTCATCATGTGAAGCAGGCTCTATAACCGTAAGGCTATCACTGCTTTTCTTTATTTATTAGTTTTGTAAACTTATTTTCTTTTTGTTTGAAGGAATTTAATTCATTCAGTATAAAACACTCTCATTCAAGCGTATTATAGAATAAAGTTACGTGTATCAGAGTACATTTTGCAGGGTTTTCTTTCATCCAAAGTTACAAAGTTCAGAAACACTTCGGCGTCTTGCGAAACTTCTAATGAAAAATGTTTCTTGTGAAGTTTTGTTTTTAATTGACATCTTTTCTCCATAAACCTTGCGAGATTAAAATTATTTTTAATAAGACATTCAAAATCGGTGGTTTGATATTATTTTCAGATGGTGTAGTGTTGGAATTTCTTAATATTCCAAATTAAAATAATTTGCTAATATTTTATTAGTATTTAATTTGACCCCCTTAAGCGTGTTTTTCCTTAGGATGTTTTCCTTCACCGTGAAACTGCACATGAAATTATACTGGTTGTTTTCCCAAGGCAAAATGATTCGCCTTCAGTACCTAGTAATACCGAATCAATCAAAAAAGTCGAAAACGCCAGAAATAGAACCTCACTCAGTAGAACTTAGTACTACCAGGCCGCACGCATTATACAACAAAACCCCAATCAATCAGCTGACAGGCTCGACAAGAAAAAACGGCGGCGCCACCTACTGCGGCGCATTTTGATCTACCATTTGTTTATTGTAAAAAAATATTTTGAAATCGTTCGTACCACCCAAACCAAATCTTGTAACTGCAGGAAAACCACCACTACCATTTCAGACTGTATACGCAAGTTTTTTTTGAAACTCAATCCCTGTCCCGAAATAAAAACTTGGCTTCATGAATGATAGAACGCACATCTATCTAGATTATTATTTTATTATATTAAAAGTCAACGAAGCAGCAACCAGAATTACGCCCTTAATCCCCACGTCCTTGCGCAGTATTAAACGTATATCCCCTTAATACTTATACATTATTATTATGGGGCACTTAATACGATTTATACCTAGTCTGTTCTTAATCCATCAAACAGAGCCAGTGTAAGTCTCACATCGTGTCAGCTGAGCCCTTAGCTTAGGACCTCATACTTAAAGATAAGGAACTCGACTTAATTCATACGAGGAAAAGCGGTAGGCTATAAAAAACGAGTGTGACTTGAGACGAGTTTTGTGACTTTGGATTTTGTCAAATCAGTTTTAGAGTTCAGTTTTCTCAGTTCTTAGAGCAGTGATAGTCATGTGGTAAAATGGTAATATACATTTATTTACAAAGAAAATATACATTGATTTACAATAATTACAGATAAAAATGTCCTCCAAAGAGGAACCATGTGGGACAGTGCCCAGAAGACTGGCAGCATTCCCTCTCTGGATAGCTAGGCTGATCTGATCTGATCTGATTTGACAGAGATAGCTGCCAGCCCTCTGGTCACCTGAAGCCTCAACCAAACGCACTGACAGCTCTTTGAGGAGCTGCCGCGCCCCCGGACCCCACGGTCCCATGGTCTCCACCCCAAACGGCACAAATAAGTAGCCCTCATTGAGGTCGGCATATTTGCGCCGCTTCAGGCGTTCAGCGGCCGCAGCCGCCGCGCCAGCGCCCACAGAGGTGGCATCGATGTGGGATGGGGCCAATGTGTCGGCACATGTTGGCATCCCACACCAGCGACCTGCCATGTCTCCATGGCCCGACAGTCATACCATGTGGTTAAATGTAGTTAAAAGTGTGGTTCGTATCGAGGGAATGTACTAATGAGTTTGTAGTTGTTGTAAATGATAGAAGGATTAAACACGGCAAATATATAAAAGTATAATTTCAGCAGGCAATAGACAAGAGAATTAACAAAGTTCAGTTTCCATAGTAACCGTGCGCCATCACGCATCGGATATCTACATATATAAAACTTAAAACGAAATTTGTCTGTACATTGAAATCTGAAACTAAATAAAAATTATATACATTAAGAAGACTGCCACATCACCCCCCTCCAGAGACCGTACTACGGGCGATAATAGTCGGGAAATTTTACAGTACGACCTGATCGTGTCTTTCTGACTATGTTTTCTTCGGCCTGCGGTGTGTTTTGTATGTGTGTGTCATGAGTCGGGAATGATGTGTTTGATGTTATATGTGGCGATGGGTGTGAAGTGTGTGTTATGTTGGTGTCCATGTCACGTAGTATGTAGGCTGGCTTGATGCGGTCTATCGATACTGTGACTGGTGTACCGTTAACAATAATTTTAAATATTTTGTCACCACGTTGAAGGACCTCGTATGGTCCGGTGTAAGCAGGTTTAAATGAACCACCTGATGTGTCATCCCTCAAAAACACATGATTAGATGTTTTAAGGTCTTTGAAAACGAAGATTGACCTCTGACTACCATGCCGTGAGGCTGGTGAAGGTTGTAGTTTTCGGGAAAATAGGCGTAACCTTGCTAAGAAATCTGCAAAGTCGACACCGACCTCGTCACTTGGGTAAAGGAAATCCCCAGGGAGTCGAAGTGGTTCACCATAAACTAACTCCGCAGAGGAAGCTTGTAGGTCGTCTTTGTGTGCACAGCGAATACCTAACAGGACTAATGGCAATGTTTCCACCCAGTTATCATTGGCGTGACAGGTAATGGCCGCTTTCAGTTGACGGTGGAATCTTTCCACAAGGCCATTGCACGCCGGATGGTACGCTGTTGTTCGCCTGTGCTGAAAACCTATCATCCGCGACAAGCTTTTGAACAACGACGACTCGAACTGCCTCCCTCTGTCGGTAACTATATCCGTAGGACAACCGAAACGCGATATCCATCCATCCACAAGAGCCCTTGCTACAGTTTCAGCTGTAATGTCACGTAGCGGTATTGTCTCTGGCCATCGTGTAAAACGATCCACTGCTGTGAGGCAATAGCGGTAGCCTTGACATAATGGCAGGGGTCCTATGAGGTCGATGTGAATGAAACGGAACCTCGCCTGTGGTAGTTTAAAATTGCCTAGCGGGGCAGACACGTGACGTGTGACTTTTGACCGCTGGCAAGCTACGCAGTTGCGAGTCCACTCTCGGCAGTCTCTTCTTATCCCAGGCCAAACATACCTATCTGTAACCAACCTTACTGTGCCGTTTGCGCCAGGGTGACTAAGTGCATGTAGACTTTCGAATACCTGTCGGCGAAACTCTTTTGTGATATATGGTCTCAATATATTGCTTCTCTCCTCGCAGTACAGCTCCGCATTTGTATCTGGCAGTGTAATCTTTTTTAGCCGTAAAGATGTATTTCCTTCCACGATACTTTTAAGTTCATCGTCTTGACCCTGAGACTCTGCAAGTTTTTTGAAGTCTATTGGTTGAACGATTTCCTCAATTCGTGAAAGGGTATCGGCTACCACATTATCCTTCCCAGATATATGTCTGATATCTGAAGTGAACTGGGAAATATAATCCAGATGTCGGAACTGTCTTGGTGAGCAATTGTTTTTCCTCTGGTGAAACGCATATATCAATGGCTTATGGTCAGTATATACTGTGAAGTCTCTTGCCTCAATCATGTGCCTAAAGTATTTGATTGCTTCGTAAATGGCCAATAGTTCCCTATCGTATGGAGAATACTTCTGCTGAGAGGGACTCAACTTGCGTGAAAAGAAGCCAAGCGGCTGCCACGAGCTTCCTACCAGCTGTTGAAGCACCGCTCCTAACGCCAAATCCAATGCGTCAGTGACAACTGCAAATTTTGCTCCACATTCAGGGTGTGCCAACATAGCTGCTTGACATAGTCCATTTTTGCAAGCTTCAAAGGCTTGCAGCTCTGTGTCAGTGAAGTTCACCGGATGGGAACCCTTCACTGACCCAACTAAGAGAGAATTCAGTGGTGTCTGATGTCGTGCAGCGTTTGGAATAAATCTCCGATAAAAATTTATCATCCCCAGGAAGCGACGCAGTTGTTTTACGGTCTTGGGCACTGGGAAGCTTTTGATAGCCTCAACCTTTGCAGGCAGAGGTTTTGTTCCATCCACGGATATATTGTAACCCAAGAACGTCACTTCGGGCTCCCCAAAGACACATTTGGCAGTATTGATGACCATCCCATACTCATGCAATCTATTAAAAAGTTGCCTAAGATGCTGCTGGTGTGACTCTTTATCTTTAGAAAATATGAGAAAGTCATCGAGATACGCGTAACAGAAATCCAGCCCCAGTACCATTTCATCTACGAAGCGCTGAAACGTCTGTCCGGCATTACGAAGTCCGAACGTCATGTACGGGAATTCGTAAAGACCAAACGGAGTTGTAATTGCGGTCTTCTCGATGTCATTTGGATGGACTGGGATCTGGTTGTAAGCCTTAACCAAATCGATCGTTGAAAATATCTGGCAACCTGCAAGACTGTGAGCAAAGTCATGAATATGACGGATGGGATACTTATCTGGTATAGTGCGGGTATTGAGCAGCCTGTAATCCCCGCACGGACGCCACCCGTTGTCCTTCTTTGGTGCCAAGTGTAGTGGAGACGACCATGGAGATTTTGAAGGTCTACAAGTGCCGATAGACAGCATGGCCTCAAACTCAGACTTGGCAATCTTCAGTTTATCAGGTGCCAACCTACGTGGTGTACTAGATACTGGTGGACCAGGTGTAGTGTTGATGTGGTGAACAGTTTGGTGTTTCGGTGTGGTATGCATGCCTGAAGGGCGAACGATATCTGGAAACTCAGCTAGTATGTCATGATAAATAGTGTGACCAGATATTACCTTGACCGAAGAAATGTCAGATGCTCGAGCGAGTGAAGCCCGGGTTGCGAGCGTAGTAGTGCCGTCGATGAGGCGTTGGTTTCTAACGTCTACGATTAAATTGTAAAAGGAAAGAAAATCCACGCCTATTATCGCCTTAGTTACATTAGCCACAATAAATCTCCAAGAAAAGTCACGGCGCAACCCTAGGTTAAGAATTAAATGAACATAACCGTATGTACTAATAGACGAACCGTTTGCCGCACATAGTTCGAAATCAGTTTTAGGTCTACGTTCTTTTAATGCACTATAAGGGAAAACACACAAATCACTACCGGTATCCACTAAAAATTGAGTTTTTGTCTTTTGGTCCGTAACAAATAAGCGACCGTTGTTAGGACAATCGTCGGTCGCCATCACAGATTGCCCATCTATTTTTCCGAGTAGTCGCAAGGTTTCACACACTTGTTAGCTTTGCTACCAAATTTGTGATGATACCAACAAGTCGGGAACTTACGGTAGTTGCTCTGCGACCGCGTAGATGATGATCGGTTTCGCTGCTGTGATGACGATCTTTTCCTCGATCTTGACATCCTGTCCATTTGTGTAGTAAGCGACTGCACTTGGCGTGTTAATTCGGCAATCTGGTTAGCAAGTGGATCTGAGACGGAACCTGACGAACTAGCCGTTGCTGCAACATGCGGAGTAGTAGTAGTAACGACGTCGTGAATTTTATCCGCCAGGTCAGCTACTTTCTCTAGCGTTGCCTTTGCTTGCGATGCCACGATTGATTGGGTACTGCTCGGTAGCCTACTCGTCCAAATTGTCCTAAGGAACTCCTCTGGAACCGTTGGACCGGCCAAATGCTTCAGGTGACGGAGGAACTGAGAGGGTTTTCGATCACCTAACTCTTCATGTGTGAGAAGCTGCTGAACCTTCTTCTCTCTCGAAGCCGAAAGCCGCTTAGTGAGCTCTGTCTTGAGCCGCTCGTATTTATTTGTTGAAGGTGATGGGTCCACGATAATATCCTCCACCTCCGATGCATAAACGGGGTCGAGCTGTCCCATAGCGTAGTGAAATTTTGTAGAGTCCACCGTTATGTTTGCCAGAATAAATTGGCTCTCCAGTTGAGCAAACCATAGCGCCGGTTTTTCTGGATAGAACGGTGGCATTCTCACGCCAACCCGATGCAGCTCGAAAGGCGGGTCGCAGTCCGAGAATCTTTCTTCACCGCGATCTTTTGATTTACCCGGCACTGGGTTATGAGCCATGTTACCACGTGTTTAAGCGGAGTCACCAATGTAGTTGTTGTAAATGATAGAAGGATTAAACACGGCAAATATATAAAAGTATAATTTCAGCAGGCAATAGACAAGAGAATTAACAAAGTTCAGTTTCCATAGTAACCGTGCGCCATCACGCATCGGATATCTACATATATAAAACCTAAAACGAAATTTGTCTGTACATTGAAATCTGAAACTAAATAAAAATTATATACATTAAGAAGACTGCCACAAGTTTTTCAAAAACTTACGTACATTTATCACTAGCTCAATGGTGAAAAAAACATCGTGTGGAAACCCATAGGCCCCAGAATGAATTAGGTGTCTTAAGAACGTCCTACTAGTAAAATGTGGGTATTTCCAGAAATAGAAAATTTCTGCCTATCTAACCCTAAGGGGATACAAGGCGTGAGAATATTTATTTTATTAGTCACACGGGGAAGCACCAGCTTTCAAATAAAAAAAGAATCATTCAAATCGAAAGTTGTTAGGTAACGAATAAAAAACATACGTGTCGAATAGGGTTGTGTCCTACCTAGTCAAATCAGTTACTTTTTACGATCTGTCAAAACGAAATTTTATTATGGAAAATGTACTGAAATAGCAAACCGTGACGTCATAGTTTGTAGTACTCAATTGCAGCAATTTTTTTGATTGTTTTATTATTTTTAAATTTGCTATAATTGTAAATTGATAATCGAAATACATATTTTGAGGTGTTTTGGGATAATCTTTTTAATGTATGACTACTCGCAATTTAATTTCGATGCTGTCAACTACCCAATTGAGAACCTCCTCCTTTTTTGGAGTCGGTTGAAAACACGCAATGGTACTGAACCCTCACTTGGCGTAAGTCTTTTTTTTTATATTAGAAGGGGGCAAACGAGCAGACGGGTCACCTGATGGTAAGTGACTATCGTCGCCCATGGACACCTGCAACTTAAGAGTCACAACTGCGTTGTCGGCCTTTGAGGTGGGAGTAGGGAGAGAGGGGAGGAGGGGAAGCTCCGGTTACCTCACTCACTTAACGAAATGCAATGCATTACTTTACGCTGGTTTTCTGTAAGGTGGTGTATCACTCCGGTCGAGCCGGCCCAAGCGTGCCGAAGCATGGCTCTCCCACGTACAAAACTCTTACTCTCACTCTTCTCTCAATTGTCTTTTGTAGTTTTGCAGTGAAGCCACAAGAAAGATACGCGACATATATTCCATTAGATACACTACTTGTAATTAGGTACTTAAAGGTTTTTTTTAAGGAGAGTAAAAGCTAATGAAACTGAGAGATTAGTTGGTAACTTGAAATGGCTGTGTGTAGACATAGTATGAAGGCCTAAAACCACTAAGAAAAACGGTTTGAGAAAAGCAATCTTGAAATAAATGACCTAGTTAGAGCCGCTTAGGCTGTCTAAGTAGGGAATTTTGGAAGGCTTTTCTTCGTTTTCTTTATTGCCCTTCTTTATAACTGTACAAAGTAATTTTCAGAATACCTCCAAAAAACAAAATTTACACGTCTTTACAGATTTTAGTTGCGTATAATGTAGTGAAGTGATAATTAATTCAATAATAAATTTAATTCTACCTAGCACAGTCTGTTCTCAACTTTGGCAACAACTATAAAGACGGTAGAGTTGCAATGACTTTGAATAAGTGGACTTATATGAGCCCCTTTATTTGAGACCGTCAAGTTGAAAGCCTCACCATGGAATTGATCTGTTTTGCTAATGCCAAACAACTCTTTTTACAATAGTGCCAGAAGCATATAAATAGTACGATATCATACTTTTGGAGATATTCAGGTTGTTAAGTACACAAAAACTTGTAACTAAACCCATAAAATATTTTTATAAAGCATATGTTTTGGAGACAGTATTCTTTAAAAGCGTCTTTACTTCTTTTGGTTTATGCAAATAGAAATATATTTAGAACCCTGTTAAATAAAGAAATAGAATATACACGAAAATTCTTGTTTAAATTCCTAGAATGTTCATTGAAATCCGTTGAGCCTTTTCAAAGCGTATTCGAAACAAACTTTTGGACAACAGACAAAAAATATCTAAAAACGGTACATATTGTTCTAGAAATAGCAGTACCTATTCACATTTAGCATTTATTTTTAAACTACAGACATACTCATTATATTTTTGTAACTGACATATCTCTAATATTTACAATCAACGCCTCAAAAATGGACGGAAAAAATGTATACATAGTTGAAGAAAAAATACAAATAAAATAAATAATCTTAGGTACGCCTTTTATCCCCTAGGGCAGCTGTCTCCAATTAGTTTCGCTCGGGGTCCGTTTTAAGAAATGAAATGATCATCGTGGTCCGCACATTTTATTTATAAGAGAAAATATTTATTAAACAAATGTATAAAGGAAATAACAAAGGTATCTTGTTACATAGGTATCAATGCGAAAAATGAAATTTTTTGTTGCGAATTATCTGTCTGAAGTTTGGAGTAAAATTGGTGCAAGCTATTGACATTAAATCCTGGAGATGTTCAGTAGTAAGTCGAGATCGAAGTTTATTCTTAATGAACTTCATCTTCGAAAAAAAGCGGGAGATACATTTTTATTAAATTACGTACAGCTCGCGTCAATCTTTTTGGCGCCACGGAAATTATTTATATCGGAAGTAGTTTTTAGTGTAAGTTACTGTGTTCTCGCGGTCCGCACTAAATGTGTCGGCGGTCCGGATGCGGACCGCGGTCCGCCATTTGGTGACCCCTGCCCTAGGGGGTGCAGAGGCATTCCGTGTCTATAAATACCCACGTTTCACCCCTACAGTTGAAGATTTGAATCATATGCCATTAGCTCTAGCTTATTCCCGTTCCCGTGGGAATTTGCAAAAATCCCTTCTTAGCGGTTGCCTACGACAGTTAGACACCATGTTTTAACTTTCTAAGAGTATTTCTCTTTGAAACAGTTTTGATACTTTCCCGTGGGAATGACATATTTTTCTATTGTAAAAAGTAAAATAAATGTAGACCCAGTTACCAAATTTCATCAAAGTCCGTCCAGTATACTTTTTGCGTGATGCGTGCACAGACCAAAATTTAGAAAAAAATGGGGTTTGATATCAAAATCAATAACTATCCACATTATCGCAAAAATAAAAAATAAACATGTACAGACACGGTCGCGTTACAGTTTTAGTAAATATGTTTAGACGTTGAGACTATATAAAGGCTGCCCTAAAGAAAAAGTCCGACATCTACGAATCTCACATACAAACATTCACACGAAAAACTTTACCTTCGTTCCAAAGCACTACTGTCAGAAAAGTCACAAAGAAATGTAGACTGCCTTTTTTTTTCATGTACGTTTATGTTGAAGCATTTCACTGCCAAGATGTGTAAAAGATACGGGGTAATTGTTCAAGATATTTGGGATGTCGAATGAGAAGTGAAATAAATACCCATTTTCAATTTGATGTCGAAAAAGGCTTGTTATTTGACAGGCAGTTAAATTGGAATGTTATCTCAAAATGGCCTGACCCTATTTTTTTGACGTGATAACGTCTTATAAATCAATGAACGCCGGCTGCACGAAAATTTGTCACGTTCCGCCTGAGCCGAGCGAGCAAGCGAGAGCGCGGAACAAGCGATAGAGAAGAACGATCTACGTGACGCATCTATCTCTCTTCCACTCCAGTAGGTATGCAATTTTTAATTAATGTTTTCTTTATGACGTTATTTTGTATATTTGTAAACCCTCAATGGGTGTGACTTTCACGATGTCTAAGGTTCGAATCAATCTACACTATCTAGACACGCGGTAGCGTGTCAAGCCAATTTTAAGTAGCAGAACGGCAAGCAGCACCGTGTGTAATATTACACGAACCATTTGGAGCCACTTTTGACCCCCCCCCCCCCATAACTTAAAAACTATTTCACATAAACGTGTCAAATATGGCTCATATTATTGAAACTTGCGAGACACATTATGTGCTTCAAATTTCATAAACACATCTCAAACGGTTATTTAGATATAAACGTACCAAAAATCGACCTTTTTATCACTGACAGACTGACCTATAGATAAAAACTCTAACCTAGTTCCAGATGACCTAGAAAGTTCAAAGGGGAATGCCCATTGCCCATACAAAATAATGCCTGAGATAAACAAAGATCAATTCTACATTGAATTGTAGTTCAAGACAGCAGAAATCCATTAAAAATTTATTTTATTATCCAAAAACTAGGCACAACCTAGTTTATAACATTTTAATAAAAAAAAGATAGGTTATGTCGAAATAAGGCAAGACTAATCCAACAACTCAAAGATCACAGGTATTACTAACCCGAATTTGTTTTTTAATTTATACTAGCTATGCCCTCGCTTCGCCTCGGTTTAAGCGCACAAAAACATGTTTTTTACGAAATCACATTACAGATCCTTGTAATTCTTGGATTCTCTCTACTATACTACTATAAACCGCATTAAAATCCGTTGCGTAGTTTACAAGATCTAGCGTACAGTCAAGAGCACGTGGAGCTTTACACATTGGACTTTTATAATACAATCATCGCCTTAGATGTCAAACTCGCACTACAAGTGTAAAGCTTCATGTGCTCTTGACTGTACAAACGTCGGGAAGCAACTTTGTTTTAAACTATGTAGAGAAGATTAACGAGCAATAAAGTAAACAAAATAATATATCTTAAAGCTTTAATAAAATAAATAATATAACACTCAATAACAAACCTCATATTATGTATTTTTTAAAACTAAAAACAAACATATTCCTCAATACATAATTGGGTAGTAAGATAAAAGATCTCATTTGAGGTTCTTCTTCCTGCTGAGATACATCTGCGGACTCTGACTTCCCAAAGAAGTAGGAGGTGAGGCAGCCTTTTCGTATTGTTGCCAACAAGACAGATCAAATCTGTAGACCGTAACTGCAACAAAAAGAAAGTCTTTTATTGTATACTAGTTGTTGCATATAAGCAAATTGTGCAATAAATATATTGAGTTGAATTGAACAAGTAGTGTCGGATTAAGTCAGCATGGGACCCATATCAAGCTCTATCAAGATTTAATCAAGGCATGTAGCATTTGCTACCCTTGCTATGTTTCTAATCTGGCACTGAGCACAAGACCTAAACTACTGAAACGTATAAAAAAAAAGATCTTACTCGTCGTGGTTGAATCCTGTGTGCTGCAACGTTCATTATGTGCCTTTCACGATCAGTGTCAGTTCGTAGCCTGTGTGATCGTTGTCTCAGAACAGACTGTCCACAGCAGACACATACATGGTGGTGACCTACATGTCTAGCTGGTTGACTGGTCCCTGGTGTCTCTATGACATTTTGGATGGCTGCCCTTATAGACATGCATCACACACAACACGTGTTGATCAACCTGAAGGAGATATCAAGGGATGATTAAATGATTTTTATTGTGAGCAGTGATAACCCAGTGGTTAAAGAGCCAGCTTCTCATTCGTGAGGCTCGACTTCATGGGAATCCTGGGATGTACCAACTACTTTTTCAAAAAGCTTACGTATTTGTCACTGTTCGACGGTGAAGGAAAACATCGTGAGGAAACCCGCAGGTCCCAGAATTAATTCTGAGGCATGTGTAACAGCACCCCGGTGCACCGATGGGCTCACCACCTTTAGGGGTCCAAAGAATATACTGGTTAAACGTGGGTATTTCCAGAATTGGAATGCCTCTGCCTACCCCCCGGGATAAAAAGCGTGAGATAATTTATTAATTTATTGGTTTCTATTTAATCCTACTTGTGAAATAATGTCAGTAGAAATATAAATAAGGCAAACTAGGGAATCTCAGTACCTACTTACCGCTTGTGGTAATATCCATTCTTGTATTACAGTACGCACTTCATTATTTTGCATTGACAAGGAGTTACGCCTCATTCGTCTAAGATCCAGATAGCAATTAGCACAGTACAGCGTCCTATCCATTTCTATATTATGTACAAACCCAAATCAAAAGCAAAGTCGTCGTGTATATCCACCGTGTATATATCAGTTTACTTAAAAATACAAGACGAAAACAAATGGAGTCAACGAGTGAGCGACATTTCATGTTTTCATTTTTTCGTAAATGTCAGTTTTTTGTGATCATAAAGATTTTAAAACTATTTTGTAGTTCTTAAAATAATTAGATTTTATTCAATATTCCAATGCTACTTTTTATATAATCTTTTCCACCCCCGAAAATAGTTATGTCAGGAACAGGAAATTATAAAACAATCAAAATAAGTATTAAAACAAACGTTATATTTTCACCCTAGTTAAACATATTCAAATAGTAGATTGTTATACAAGGGTCGGAAGGAATCAATTCCCATACGAGGTATTTAGACGCCCGAGTGCAGCGAGGGCGGATATAGTCCGAGTAGGAATTGATAACTTCCACCCGCGTTAAACACTCTACTTTTCATTTCGAATTCAAGGAAAGTAAACAAAAAAAAAATACAATTTTGCAAAAATTCACACATGCAAAAACGCAATAATACCTACAAAAAAATAGTAGATTGTTATACAAGGGTCGGAAGGAATTGATATCTTCCACCCGCGTTAAACACTCTACTTTTCATTTCGAATTCAAGGAAAGTAAACAAAAAAAAATTACAATTTTACAAAAATTCAAAAACGCAATAATACCTACAAAAAAAACAAAATTGTCAACAATACAACCAAAGAGGTTGGAAGAAAGAGAAACTTTTTCTTTTAAACGTCTTTGAATACTACATCATAGAGTACCTAACCTAAATAACATTACAAAAATAATATACAAATCCTTCCTCTTTATGAGTAATAGTGTTCTGTGCTTAATTAGTGTCGATGAAGAATTTCGTAACAGCTTACCAAATTATTACTGTTTTGTTTTATTTTAAATATGGAACGCGTACCGCCCCGCGCGCGGGCTATTTTCTGTTGTTTATACCTACACTCACAAGGCCGCACCTTTTTTTTCTTATTCTAATTGATGTAAAAAGTTTCGTATCCCTACTAAGTAGGTACCCAAAGAGGTTGGAAGAAAGTCATTCTCTTTCCTAGAGAAACTTTTTCTTTAAACGTCGTTGCCAAATTTAGTACTATTTTTTTTTTATTTATTCCCGCCCTAAGGCCGGAAGCAATTACTATGAGTCTTTCCCGACCGAGGGTGAGAATCACAGCCCTGAATCTCTCTGTGGTGGGAATCATCGCTTCCGACCCGGTACTCAGATCAAACATACACTACTTTCCGAGTATGAGATATGAAAAACAAATTTGTCAACAATACAACCAAAGAGGTTGGAAGAAAGAGAAACTTTTTCTTTTGAACGTCTTTGAATACTACATCATAGAGTACCTAACCTAAATAACATTACAAAAATAATATTCAAATCCTTCCTCTTTAAAATAATATGTACTTTTAGCCGAGTAATAGTGTTCTGTGCTTATTAGTGTCGATGAAAAACAAGATTTTGAATTTCGGAACAGCGTACCAAATTATTACTCTTTTTTTAATTTTAAATATGGAACGAGTACCGCCCCGCGCATGGGCTATTTTCTGTTGTTTATACCTACACTCACAAGGCCGCACCTTTTTTTCTTATTCTAATTGATGTAAAAAGTTTCGTATCCCTACTAAGTACCCCAAGAGGTTGGAAGAAAGTCATTCTCTTTCCTAGAGAAACTTTTTCTTTAAACGTCTTTGCCAAATGTAGTACTATTTTTTTTTAATTCATTCCCGCCCTAAGGCCGGAAGCAATTACTATGAGTCTTTCCCGACCGAGGGCGAGAATCACAGCCCTGAATCTCTCTGTGGTGGGAATCATCGCTTCCGACCCGGTACTCAGATCAAACATACACTACTTTCCGAGTATGAGATATGAAAAATACTTTTATTACTCATATTTTATTATGAATGAATTTTAGGGCTAGTAATGTTTTCTGTTTATTCCAGGCATTTCATGGGCATTGGCCTTTGGTATGCAGACAGGTACCTAATTAGGTGAATAATTAGCAGTGATAGCCCGAACGGTTAAAAACGGGTTCGACTCATGGCATGTACCAATGAGTTTTTTAAAAACTTACGTACATATTTATCACTAGCTCGACGGTAAAGGAAAACATCGTGAGTAAACCCGCAGGTCCCAGAATTAATTCTGAGACATGTGTAAACAGACCCGGTCCGGCGATGGGCTCACCACCTATCACGTCCAATATATCTCGTGAAATGTCGATAGGTATATCCAGTAATGGAATACCTCTGCCTACCCCCTCAGGGATAAAAAAAAGGCGTGAGATTATATTATTATTATATTATTATTATTATATTACAAAGGAATAAATCAGAAACTGGTAATCATTTACTCGTATTTATAGCATTTCACCCATCAAAAACATAAATGTGAAATGAGAGCCAAATTCAATATTATGCCTTGGTTGTTGACTTCAACGACAAAAGAAGTGAGATCTAAATGGGTGCCCAGTTAAAGGGTCAGTCCTGAAATTTATTTATTACAACATAAAATATCATTTCTTCTTATAGCTTCACTACATAGTATCACTACATAGTATAAAACAAAGTTTCTTTCTCTGTCCCTATATCCCTATGTCCCTACGTATGCTTAAATCTTTAAAACTACGCAACGGCTTTTGATGCGGTTTTTTTAATAGATAGAGTGATTCAAGAGGAAGGTTTTAGTATTAGCATTGCACCCGTGCAAAGCCGGGGCGGGTCGCTAGTAGGATAATATATTGTAGCCTAAGGTCTGACTTGGCTAATTTTCATATACGAATTATATTATAGCCTTCGCAAGTTCTAAACCTGTTACTCGTCGGTTCTTATTTTATTATTAAAAAAAAATGTCTTGCTGGTAGAAACTAGCCATCGATCATAATACTCGTAATTCGTATATTAAAATTAGCCAAGTTTAGGCTACAATATATTATCCTTCGTTATAAGAAGAAATTATATTTTATGTTGTTATAAATACATTTCAGTACTGACCCTTTAACTGGGCACCCATTTAGATCTCACTTCTTTTGTCGTTGAAGTCAACAACCAAGGCATATATATCATAATATTGAACTTGGCTCTCATTTCAGATTTATTTTTTTGATGGGATATAAGTGTAGACTAAAATTCCTTCAGCATTTTATACCTACATCTAGGAGTACATTACAAAGCATTACATGGACAATAATTGATTTTAATTTTTTTTTTCTCTGCTTAAGTCTTATCAAGTTCATGGTATCTCCGTAAACCATGTTATTACCACTATCAAAAGCTAAGCCATAACATATATCCTTAAAGATTTTTTCCAAACTCTTCGTTGCTTTCTTTACAGCATTAATACCATTTAGACCGCAACTGTAAACAACCCCGTTTGCGTCAACAGCCAGTCCTGTCAGAGAATTGTCCTTAAATTCATATGAAACAGTATCTTTCGTGTTTTTCTTTCGACTATATAACCCTGTATTATTAATAAAGAATATATCATCGTCATTGTCAATAACGAAATCATTTACTTTGGTATCTTCCATGTATTTCAATCTCGTTGATTGACCCAATGGTGATGATAAGGTATAAAGGAAACTCTTCATTGAGTAGTAAAGTGTATCTTTAAAGAATACATAATAGGGTTCTTCCTTTTTCGCATAAAGTACTGCCTTATTAGTGCTGGGGTCATATTTGTATATGCCATCGAGTCCGCCTATAAAAATTACGTGATTTTTCGGATCTATAGTAATTTGAAACCCATCGTTCGCTCCTTCTATTTTTTCAAATTCCTTCGTGTTGATATTGACTTTCGCTTGCTGGTAATTATTATTAAATGTGGAGTTCTCGTTCACGTCGTAGGAGAAATACACTGTGTCAGATCCCAAATCTACTGCCAATGAAAATGGTCTACCTATGCCGCTTTTCAACACTTCTCTTTCATAACAAATGTCCTTAATTTGGACGCCATCACAGTCTCCTTGTGAGATTCCAGCTTGAACTACTATCAAACTTGATATGATAAGTAGAATCTTTATTTTTATCTGCAATATGAATTTAATTAGCAGAAATAAGAAGTAGCACAAGAAGATATATTTTGTAAGTAAAATGTGAGTTGCAAATAATAAATTTATTATGTGTTTTTTTTTTTTAGAAAAACGCCATGTTGCATGAGGTGGCCGGTACCTAATCTCTATGATTCTGACCCTCTATAAAAAATGAAAATTTATTTCTGCTATTCAGGCTTCTGCCTCTTCAATTGTCTCCAATATCACGGGATAAACGGGTTGACTGGTAGATAATGCCTTTAGGCATTAAGTTCGTCATGTGTACATTCTCTTGGTACATGAAGTTAAATAAATAAATAAATAATCTTAGTTACACCATTTAGTTTTAATACAAATAGAATAACACTAGTGAAATTATAATATCACGCACGGCTTTTACAATAGGTAACTCTAAGGACTTAGGTACGTACCATATTATCTTTTCTTTTCTCGACTTTTCAGTCTTTACATGAACGAGCTGATTGATGAGCTCAGCAGTACCGGCATCGGCTGTCATGTAGACGGAGTCTGTGTTAACAATATTAGTTACGCAGACGATATGGTTCTGCTGAGCCCATCAATTGGGGGGCTAAGAAAGTTGCTGTCCGTGTGCCAAAGGTATGCTGGGTTGCGTGGCCTGAAGTACAATGCCAAGAAGAGTGAGTTATTGGTATTTAAGGCGGGGACAAAAACATATGCTGACTTACCCGAAGTCTCACTTTGTGGCACAAAAATACAAAGGGTCACGCAATTCAGATACCTAGGGCACATGGTAACGGAGGACGAAAAGGATGGCAGCGATATAGAGAGGGAGCGTAGGTCGCTGGCTGTTCGCTGTAATATGATTGCCAGCAGATTTGCACGTTGTACTAAACAAGTGAAAGCCACGCTGTTTAAAGCATATTGCCAGTCCTTTTACACGTGCAGTCTGTGGGTAAACTTCACGCAGCGGGCATACAGCGATCTGCGTGTTCAATATAATAACGCCTTCAGGGTGCTGATGGGGCTGCCGCGACATTGCAGTGCGTCGGGGATGTTTGCTGAGGCACATATTGATGGTTTCTCAGCAATTATCAGAAATCGCTGTGCCTCCTTACTCACTCGCATTCGCGGCGGCCCTAACCGCATCCTGGGGGTACTAGGTAGCAGATGGGACTCTCCCCTGCTAACGAGATGGATGGACCTCCATAAAAGGTCCCCAGAATTAAATTAATATTGTCTACTAACATTAGCTCATAAGTTATATTTTTGTATTACTAACACTATGGATGTTCATCCGAAATAAATGATTATTATTATTATTATATTATGAGCAGTCGTCGGTGTATTGCGAACTGAGCATTTCACAAACATTTATTTTATTTTATACTATTGAAATTTGTTATAGAACAAAAAGGCTGTGGAGTGGTATTTTTACGAGTATGAAGTGGTAAAAACGAAACCCATCTGGTGCCTTTCTGTCTGTCTGTCACAAAGGCTTATCTTAAGTACCAGCGGGTGCCCAGTGGCATAGCACGCCAGTTTATTACCGTTCCCGTGGGAATTTTTGAAAATCCTTTCATAGAGGTTACCTTTGAGTATTAAACCAACCTACGACTTAATAAGACACCTACATAGTTATCTACACTAGGTACCTCAAAAAATTTAAAAAAACATTTCATGTACAGACACGACCTTGTTACAGTTTTATTATATTAATATAAGATATCAGCTAGCTACCTATAATGATTTTATTCTCGGAGTAAAAAGGTCGGAATATTTAGTTGAATGCATAGCACAGATGCATAGTCAACTCGTCTCATCTGTCAAAATCAAAGAGATTAAAATATAATAGGACATAGAGGGGGTATTGTGAATATTTTCATACAAAACTTTGAAGCTCCAGCGTCATGTCAGTTAATATGAACGCGAGCTGTCATTCGGTCGTAATTGTACTACATTTATTCCACTTGTAATAACTTTTGGCATAAAATTTTTCTAGCTTTGTCCCCTTTATGCTTTATTATATTTTAATCTCTTTGGTCAAAATGCAAAATAAAATTGTTGAATAATTTATTTTGTCGCTATATCATTTTTATTTTTACCCAATTACCTATATTCAATTGCTTCACTTCTTTGATAATGTTTTTAAATTATAAATTTTATTACAGTCAACCTCCTATTTTACCATCAATTCGTGTCGTGATGAAGGGAACCTAAATTATTGCACTATTGGACAAACTTTAGGAGTGAGTTGCGGGTTCCCTATATACCTATGTCATATCGAAAGTCGCCACATTGAAGTCTGGTTATCGACAAGGGTGCATCGGTTGGTGAGGCCCAAAGAGATTAAAATATTTATTATATTTTAATCTCTTTGGAACTGCGATCAGTATGATAGTTAGCTCTCCGATGGTCTGCTACACGCCTCGCCTCAGGTACCTATACGTTCCTATGGTGTTCTGCCTTGAGTTCTAAGTTCTTCGGCCCATCGGATGGAACGGTCATTAATCCACACACATTATAAGGATTAAGTATCTACGTTTTTTTCTGTTCTTGACCACCTTCGTTTGTTAGGTTATCTGGGGCTGGTTTTTCTCAGTATTTAGATAGCGCTGCAAAATAATATAAACATCGGGAATTTGGTGTTTACATTGGAATATTTTAAATCTTATATCAATAACTGCAGAGATCAAAAGAGCGGTGATAACCTTACGGTTAAGGAGCCTGCTTTACATGATGACAATCCTGGCATGTAGATACCAATGAGTTTTAGCTCGACGGTGAAGAAAAATATCGTGAGGAAACCCGCAGGTCCCAGAATTAGTTCTGAGACATGTGTAAACAGACCCGGTCCGGCATTGGGCTCACCACCTTCACGTTTAGGAGTCCAAAGAATATCTCGTGAAAAGTGGGTATATCCAGAAATAGAATACCTCTGCCGAAAAAAAAATCACTCCATATATCCCCGAGAGGGATCTCGGGGATATATGGAGTGTTTTTTTTTTCAATAACTGTTTGCTCTGTGCTAGATACATTTGCTTAGACATATGTTGATGTCATCAACACGAAACTTGCAACAGGATTCAGTACTGCCACGAACAGCAGCCAGCAGCAGTAGATATAGGTTGTAAACCTAAGTTTCATTACGGGATATCTAATTTTACGCCGCTTTATTTAGCAATGATAAACAACATAGGATAAAATTTTAAAAAATTAAAAACCCCCGACACAATAAATACTTATAAACACAAACGGCTGAACACATTTTCATGAAACATGGCTAAGAACACTCGGGACAAAATTTTCTATGATACAAAAAAAACTAAATGAAAATCGGTTTGCATCCGTTTGGGAGTTCGATACCACAGACAGATACACAGACAAACACGCTAAACTTATAACACCCCTCTCTTTTTTGGTTGGGGGTTAAAAACAGAAATAACGGTTAATCTCTCTGTTCTCACTAACTTCTCTATGCGCGGACTATCGCTGGACCAGGGTGCGGCTACACATGCCTCAGAAACAATTCGTGGCCTTGCTGGATTCCTCACGATGTTTTCCTTCACCGTCGATGTAATAATAATTATGTACGTGTTTCCAAAGCTCATTGGTGAATGCCCAGATTGCCCAGTAGATAGCGAGGTCGCGAGCATTTCGGTATATTATGATTTACACACGTTTTATATTGATATAGATTGAAGTTTAGATCAATACGAATCGATTCGGTCCAGTCAATTAGGGTCCTACGTCACTGCGTTTTTGCGCTACAGCGCTTTGAATTTGTTAAAAAAATGGGTCTTAAATCATTTGCAAATGTCTTTCTCTGGGGCTGGTGGTCACAATCATCTTAAAAATGAAGAAAATCGAAGAAACAGACATCCAGGGCTCTGCATTATCAGCGAAAATGTAAAAAAAATAACTATACTTAGTCATTTGTACATGGTTCTCGTTCACAATTTATTATTATTACTAGCGGACGCCCAGCGGCGTTGCCCGCGCGTATTCCGCTTATTCCCGTTCCCGTGGGAATTTCCGAAAATCCCATTATAGTGGTTGCCTACGACATATTTAAGACACCTACATACCATATTTCAAATAGCGGGTGCCCAGCGGCGTTTTCCCGCGTGGATTCAGTTTATTCCCGTTCCCGTGGGAATTTCCAAAAATCCCTTCATACCGGTTTCCTAAGACATGTAACACACCTTCATACCATTTTTCAAGTTTCTAGGTGTTATCGTTTCGGATTAGTACGTATTTCTCTATTTAACCAGTTTTAAAATTTTCCCGTGGGAATGAGATATTTTCCTGGAATAAAAAGTACCCTAGATGTTGACCCGGGTACTCAGTTATCTCCATACCAAATTTCATCAAAAACCATCCAGTACTTTTTGAGTGATGCGTGCACAACCAGACAGACAGACAAAAATTCCAAAAAATGGTGTTTCGGTATCTATATCGATAACTTTATACACTACCGTTAAAATTTTCAAAAAATATTTAATGTACAGAGTTTTATTATATGTATAGATTATGTACTTACAAAATATGTAATAATAGTCAAGTCATTCAACAATGTCTACAATAATCATTACAAAAACTACAATATGCTACATTAGTATTTTAGTAAAAGAGATAGGTACACTTATATATTATAACGGGGAATAACTCCTGCTTTGAATTCGCGGTACAAGATGGAGTTCCATTAAATAATCGTGGTAAAAACGAATACAAATATTAAAGTAAAAAGACTACGACGTTAACAAAAACTCCATTATGCCTCATACTATGTCATAACCAATTACAGTTCCAAAGGTCCGGATTTTTGATATAAAAGCACCAGCCCAGGGCCCCCAGTAGGTATATGATGAGGGTCCAGGTAATTTCGCTAACCAAATAAAGTCCCCAAGCAAATCCTCCATAAGTTCTTTTGCTTCAAATAGATTTACCAAATCTATAAACGACATAATATTATGTAAACGTCATTGACAAGTCTGCTATAAATTTGTGCTTTGAACATAAACTATATTTTGAAGGTTCAGTAAATTAGAATAATGTAGTAACATTATTTACCCACAATTATGGTTTTGTTTCCAAGTGTCTAAATGTAAGTTGGTTTATCTACTTTCTAATGTAATGTCGAAATATAAAATAACTAGCTTTTCTGCACGGTTTCACCCGCGTAATTCGGGTGGGCCTGTTGGCTCAGTTGGTAGTGACCCTGCCTTCTGAGTCGGTGGTCACGGGTTCGATTCCCGCTCGAGGCCAACATTTGTGTGCATGAACATGTGTGTTGGCTTGGTGTCTGGTCGTTTGATATTTATTTAAGTATGTTTATCTGTTGTTTAGTACCCATAGTACAGGCCCTGCCTGGTTTGGGACTAAATAACCGTGTGTGACTGGTGTCCCACTATAAAAAAAACAAAAAACATTCGCGTGGGAATACGGGGATAAAATATAGCCTATGTTATTCAAAGATATTGCAGCTTTCTATTGGTAAAAGAATTTCTAAAATCGGTCTAGCAGTTTTTGAGTTTAATCAAAATAAAAAAAATATCAATCTTTCCTCTTTATAATATTAGTGAAGATAGGCGCAAACAGGTGATGCCCGGATGGAACCAGATTTTTTGTTACCGAAGGAATTTTAATTTATTTTAATACTCAGATGCCTACTCGAGGACTATTTCATACTAATTTCGAATTCCTAGTTACACTAGATTAGTCTGTGCGGTCTTTGTTAGCCAGTCACGGTACGGTACTGCGTGTGTTACAGGTTGGTTTAGGACTTTCTGTCAATTCCGTTAAGTCCTGCGGGAGTGGACGGAGAGAGAGTGGGGGTCGCTGATCTTCGGACTGGTGCAGGTCCTCTCGGGACACGGTTGTTTCGGGAAGTATCTGCACCGCATAGCCGGGAGGGAGGCGACCGCTGAGTGCCACCACTGTGGCTGCCACGAGGACACAGCGCAGCATATACTGGGGGAGTGCCCAGCATGGGCGCAGCCGCGCTGTGACCTCGTCGCAACGGTGGGGAACGACCTCTCCTTACCGGCCGTAGTGCGTTCTATGGTCGGCGACAAGAGGTCGTGAAAAGCGGTCCTCTCCTTCTGCGAGACAGTCATATCGCAGAAGGAGGCAGCGGAGAGGGACAGGGAGGAAGACCCTTCTTCTCTCTTGATCCGCCGCAGCCGCACAGGCCGCAGGAGGAGAACTTATGCCTCTCTCCTACTCCCCACCTAACGGGGCCCGGGCGGTGATGCGGGGGCATCACCGTCCACTGGTTAGGCCTCGTCGCGAAGGCGCGCGTGGTGTTCCCACGCGCCTTTGGAGCGTCCGGGACAGGGATCACTCCCCCCTGTCCCGCAGAGGAGGGCCTACCGCGCTATTACTGCGGTAGGCGACCCGCCGACGTGGCTGCGGACGTAATGCTTCGGCCTCCCCGTGGTCACGTCCCTATGGCGGAGCGGAGGAACACAGTGGGGTTTTAGCCGGTAGGAATCAGGCATAACCGCACCACTCCCCCCGGGGTGGTGTGTGTATCCAATGAAGGATTTTCCTACGTAAAAATATAAATAAAAAAATAAAAAAAGGACTTTCTGTCAATAGTCTAGCGGCCCTCTAAGTCCGGGCCTGTTGTCAAAGAAAGTCACATTGATTTGATAGAAAGAACAAGTCTTGACAAATTGATCGCGACTGTACAAAATCAAAGGGCAAGAAAATCATTTCTTTTCCCACAGGGAGTATTAAGGAAATAACATATTGGCAACAGTTGGTGCTTTACTTTGATATTACTTCAGCGGTTTCCGAATACGAGTATCGTCTATGTCATCATGTAGATGTAATAGTTACGTTTCGATATTGGTAAATGACCAAAGTGTTACTTAAATTAAATAACCAAAAAAGAGCGCCAATTTTATTCATTATAGCGGATGCCCAGCGGCGTTGCCCGCGCGGATTCCGTTTATTCCCGTTCCCGTGGGAATTTCCGAAAATCCCTTGATAGTGGTTGCCTACGACATATTTAAAACACCTACATACCATATTTCAAATAGCGGGTGCCCAGCGGCGTTTTTCCGCTTGGATTTAGTTTATTCCCGTTCCCGTGGGAAATTCCGAAAATCCCTTCATAGTGGTTGCCTACGACATACTTAAGACACCTACATACCATATTTCAAATAGCGGGTGCCCAGCGGCGTTTTCCCGCTTGAATTTAGTTTATTCCCGTTCCCGTGGGAATTTACAAAAATCCCTTCATATCAATTTCCTATGACATATCAGACACCTTCATACCATTTTTCAAGTTTCTAGGTGTTATCGTTTCGGAGTAGTACGTATTTCTCTTTTTAACCAGTTTTTTTATTTTCCCGTGGGAATGAGATATTTTCCTGGAATAAAAAGTGCTCTAGATGTTGACCCGGGTACTCAGTTATCTCCATACCAAATTTCATCAAAATCCGTCCAGTAGTTTTCGAGTGATGCGTGCACAACCAGACAGACAGACAGACAGACAGACAGACAGACAGACAGACAGACAGACAAAAATTCCAAAAATTGGTGTTTCGGTATCTATATCGATAACTATATACACTGCCGTTAAAATTTTCAAAAAATATTTAATGTACAGACACGGCCCCGTTAGAGTTTTATTATATGTATAGATAGATAGATATAGATTTTATTTATTTATTATGTTACTATGACTTAAAATAAGTACTTTTATTTCTATTTTGCATGATGAACCACCAATAAAAAAAAAAAAAAAAAAAAAATCTCACGCTTTTCATCCCCGAGGGGGTAGGCAGAGGTATTCCATTACTGTATATACCCACATTTCACGAGATACATTGGACCCTTAAACGTGATAGGTGGTGAGCCCATCGCCGGACCGGGTCTATTTACACATGTCTCAGAATTAATTCTGAGACCTGCGGGTTTCCTCACGATGTTTTCCTTCACCGTCGAGCTAGTGATAAATATGTACGTAAGTTTTTTTGAAAAACTTATTGGTACATGCCAGGATTCGAACCCGAGCCTCACTGATTTTCGGCCGGCTCTTTAACCGTCCGGGCTATCACTGCTCTTTACCACCACCACCAATATAATAAACTCTGAACCACCAATATAATAAAAATATCAACGAAATCTCTTCGCGAATTGCTTATTGGTTGATTGATGCACGAGCTCATAATTCACCACAAAACAGAGTTTCTGCCGCATTACCTACAAGAGTTAAAGCTTAACAAATGATCTGACACAACCATATGGAAGAGAGGAATTAAAAAAGCATTTTTCACGATTATAACTCGGTGGTTTGCGGGGATTTCCCGACCCTTCCGTTGAGCCGCGAAAATGAGGAAATTTGCTCGGTGTTGCCAGATTTTTGTTATCTCGATGGAGGTGAAGAAAAATTGCTTTATGCTGTGGATGTGCCGTGAATTTTGAGGAGGGTTGACGTCAATATTTTAACCGTTAACATACATACTCTTACTACATAATCATTGTTTCTACGTTGCCGAAACATCTACAAGATAATATAAATAAATGTATAACTAAGTTTTTGATTTCTGTCACTGCTTTTGCTATTGAAAACTCGTTTATAAAGGGTTATTGCGAACTTGCTACAAAGTAAACTTGTCACATTCAAAGCATGTGTTATCTAACCACACTGTTATAGTTAGAGCAGTGATAGCCCGGACGGTTAAAGAGCCGTCCGAAAATCAGTAAAGCTCGGGTTCGAATCCTGGCATGTACCAATGAGTTTTTCAAAAACTTACGTACATATTTATCACTAGCTCGACGGTGAAGGAAAACATCGTGAGGAAACCCGCAGGTCTCAGAATAAATTCTGAGACATGTGTAAACAGACCCGGTCCGGCGATGGGCTCACCACCTATCACGTTTAGGGGTCCAATATATCTCGTGAAATGTGGGTATATCCAGTAATGGAATACCTCTGCCTACCCCCTTGGGGATAAAAAAAAAGGCGTGAGATTATATTATTACCTATATATTATTATTATACCGTTATATGAGTGAAAAAAAGTATTTAGCAATTCAGCTCATGTGTCCGATTACGTGTTAATTTAAAACTGTCAGGCGTCGAGCGACGATCGCGATGCTCGCGAGGATACCGTTTTTCCCGTTTCCATTCAAAATCTTTCTTTGGAGACCCCTATTCCCTATGACGAATAGGGGTCTTTCTGAGACTTCGTGATTAATCATTTCATCGAAGAATTATTTTACTGAATATACTATTACATTACTACAATGTTATGCCACGGCCATAACACTAAATTACGCAGAGGAATCAAAAAGCCCTGAAGCCATTCGTGGAAAGGAGATACTCCAAATACAAAATAATAGAAGCGAAGCCTATTCAAACAATTCTAGAGGTACTAAAACTTATCCCACTAATTTAATAGCAACAATCCTGAACCTGTAACAATGTGAATTGTATTGCTAGTATGAATGTATAAGGTAAATGCTTTAATACTATTCCAGGCACTAAAGATCTCCGCCAAGTAGTATATTATACGGAACTACTCCAATTAAAAGGCGAACACTTATAGTATTAAAGTAAAGATTATATTTCTCCTTTCTTAACTATTTTCGGATTTTTAAGACAGGCCACTTTTTATTTCATTTTAATAACCGTTTTTTCTTAACTAGTTGTGAAAAATAGTTGTAAAAGTGGACCAAAGGAGACTACCGTGCATGAGTCAGACTCGCCTATCCGGATTTTAATTTCTGTTACGCTTTAAATATACATGCTTTTTCAAATAAATAAATAAAATGGGTATTCTTTTCGGGCTCCAAAATATTATTTCAAGCAAAATAAACATAACATTAAAACGTAGGCATACATTTCGCAACACAAAGAGATTACACAAAGCAACCTTACTTACATGCTTAAATATATGCAGAGTTGTAAAAGTCAGAGAACTTGGCTCGTTTTTACAGAAATATTTTTGCATATAAACGTCCCATATTTTCCGTTGCCGTCTGCGTTCTACTGTACTCGTGTTAAACAAACTCGACTTGAGGCAGGGGACACAGATGGTATTATCATAAAGATATGTGTCGACGGAAATGATCTCTCAAATCGTATGTTCGCTGATCACGAGTTTCCTTGTGATATAATATTGTGTATACAGTATTCATACACAATGGATTATAAGATTACAAAAATTATAAAGTAGGTATGTGGGATCGAATATAATAACTGAAGCATAGTAAACATCCTACACATAGGTATGTGTATAACAATATTTGAAAAGAAAAAAACATGGAAATTAGACACGTTTAAAAAAGTAGTGTGTTAAAGTGTGTTTTCATCACCGTCGAGCTAGTGATAAATACTATGTGTAAAATCTTGAGTTTTTTAAATTATTAAGTACGAGTACAGCCAAGAGCACTCTAAGCTTGACACTTTGGACTTTGAAAACCGGCCCTGTATTCTATGGCGCGCAGCATAAGCAGCTCAGTGTAAGTTGACTTGCTCTTGACTGTACCTCCATCTATGCTAGCGAACACTTCTTCTAAACATTTCTCATTGTCGTCAAATATAGGTATAATATAATATGAAATAGATATTTGTAACCAAATTATGAAGGGTGTTCTCTCATTGGTAAAAGAGACAGTCTTACAAGTTCCTTGAGTTGCTTTGAGAAACAGTCTTGATCATTTTGTCTACAAAGACCCGCCGTTGGGTCTCCGAATACTGATGTGTCTCCAAAGACCTATTAATGGGTCCTCCAAGACTTTATTGTCTTTGAAGACCCACTAATAAAAATATCGTTACAACCTTCTTAAATTCACTTTAGATTCCAATTGTAAATACCCACCAAACTTACAAAATATTTTTTTTGCGATATTCAGTAATGAAAAAAACTAAATTTCTCGACAAGCGAGACTAAAGCGTTTTCAAATACTTGTAGAAGTAGAAAAATTCCAATGTAAAGGCAATTTATCACAGGTAAAGTTTCTGGAATTTTGGACAACTCTGGAGTGGAATTAGACGCTTGGATACACTGATCACAGTTTAAGTTGTCCACGTAGTCTTTTAAAATACCTACCTCTGTTCAGTACCTACTAGTTTTTTTAGGTTTATTTTGAAAGCAGAAACTCTAAATTCAGAATAGAATAGAATAGAAGAGAAAACACTTTATTTACTTGAATAATACACAGATACACTCACTAAACACAATTAACAAAGAGGAGTACAAAACAAGAAGATGGTCGTGTAAAGCGTATCATGCAAGCAAAATTAGATGGGAGATGTGGGAAATCCTATTAATATTATAAATGCGAAAGTTTGTGTGGATGGATGTATGGATGGATGTTTGTTCCTCTTTCACGGAATAACTACTGAACGGATTTTGATGAAACTTTGCAGTTATATAGCTTTTACATCAGAATAACACATATGGTAAATTTAATCCCCGTATTCCATCGGGAACAGGAACTACGCGGCTGAAACCGCGGGGCGCTGCTAGTATGCAAATAAATGAATCTGAATCTGAAGCTGATGGATGTTTGTTCCTCTTTCACGCAAAAACTACAGAACGAATATTGATGAAACTTTACAGTTATATAGCTTATACATCAGAACAACACATAGGCTATATTTTATTCCCGTATTCCTACGGGAACGGGAACTACGCGGGTGCAACCACGGGGCGCTGCTAGTAGACATATTACCTAAATGAATTCCGTGATAAATTATTAATACAATTTTTTAATATTCTGTTTCCTGAAACAGGAACTCATGATAATTCGCAGGATCACAAAATGAAAATTATATTAATGCTCTCTTTGAAGGAAAATACATAATTATATTCAAAAGTCTTAAGTCGAAAAGCAATTATAATTCCTATAGTGAGGGCATGTAATGTACCAATGATTTCTTCCATTGCTTACGTTTAAGAGTACCTACATTGTGATTGTATTATCAATAACATGATGTTGAAGGAAAAAGTCGTAGCAGAACGATGGTCCGGTGATGGACAGACCCTTTGTCACGTCCGGGTCAAAGTCAATAGTAGATTGTGTTGTAAGTACTTGTAAGGGAAGCAAAACGATATTTTTACGGCGAGCGAGGGCGTTTTTTTAATCACGAACATAGTAAATGATTCTGTTCGGGATTCTAATGTAGAATCATGAACGAAGTGAGTATGGATGTAGAGGAATGATATACCCTGTTTTTCATCCCTCTCTATGAGAAAAAATTACTAGGTACGAAAGCGCGCATTGCCACAGCGAGTTTTTTTCTGACAGTGTGGCACAACCATCGAACGCCATTTAGCCATGTCAATCCAATGCGGTGAAAAATGGAACTAATGTTTTGTTATACAAAAGTTTGATGCACTTAAACTACAGTGACGCCACCTTTAGATGCAAATTTATTTTGCTAATCTTTTTCCTAAGAGTAATGAAAAATATTTTTAATTCCAACTTCAAAACACTTTTATTCGGACTTAATAATACCCTATCAGAAAAGACTTACTTCGATCCCTTTTATTGAGGAACAAAACGTCACTTTTCGAATAGATGGGATGAAAAATGATTTTATTCAACGTAGGGGCTTATAAGTAGACTTATTGAAAGTCATTTCGACTCCACCGCTTCGGTAGGTATAGTTGAGAAGAAGAAGCTCTCCTAAACTACACTGATAAAAGTGGGTACTTATAAGAAAAATCTCTTCGTCTCTTTTTTTCTTTAGTCACTTTGACTAAACTATATAAAAAGAATAAATAAAGTAGTTAATTTCTTTTTTATATTTCTTTAAGAGAGAGGTATAAAGTAAGTGATTAAAGATAACCTGTTTACATGTATACTTCTTTCATGTTTATTAGGGTTCATAAAGTGCGAAGTATAGAGGTTTTATTTCGGTCATAACAACTATAACTTGTTATCATTATTGCCTACTAAATATTTTTCTTTCGTGACCGACTCCGATAGCCGACACTGTATTCCTTTTTTAAATAAATAATTTCGACCGTCATATTTTATTTAGGTAGTGCTCTTATCGGAGAATTTCAAATACTTTTTGTTTCGTTACAAAAGAGTTGGGGAACAATGGTTTGTGTAAAATTCTAGGTTCATCCTATTTCGTCCAAAATTAAACAATTCAGAGAATCCGGTGGTGGACGTCCCTTCCACTACGACCTAGATAGTATAAGTAAGATGACACACAGATCGCTACATATTTTGGACATACTTTAAGCACTTAGAGCGCGTATACCGACGTCCGTCCGTCTATTCGCACGCATTTAGAGCGTTTTTCCCCAGGTTGTTGCAATTTGGATTCTATTGCAATGACATAAACCTTACACCGAGTAAGCGCAAAAAAAACATCGCGCAGTCTACTGAAAAATGAAAAGATTTTAAAATAAATTTAATGTAATTAAAATAGAACCCAAATTGCAATAACCTCTTGAAAAACGCCTGAATCCGCGTAGAAAACACGATACATTGGTCCAGTTCTGATAATGGCATACATGAAAATCCATATACCTAAGTCTTTTTGCGCGACAAATGGACGAATAACTCAATATCACGAGAACCGATTTCGATGATTCTTTTTTTAACCGACTTCAAAAAAGGAATAGGTTCTCGATTCGAGTGTATTTTTTTAGTATTATTCATTAAAGTCAGTTTTTTACTCTTTATATTTCTATGTTATTTGAAGTCAGTTGAAAATTAAAACATCGCCAAAAATGTATAAATATGAAGTCGTGTTGTGGTTAAAATATCTTTATTAAATTAATTATGTATGTGGGTGTATTGGAACAAGCTTTCCCTTCGCGAGAGCTAAAACATTGAAGAAGGCTAATTAAAATTTTATTCCCTAATTGAACCCTTTTCGTTATTAGCTCCGTAAACAAGTCGAAGACCCAAGAGGGCTTTGAGGAAACTCCAGGAGTTTGCTTCTTTACGAAATGCTTATATTGGTATGAACAATAAGCGGAGTGTATTGTTCAAAGACAGCAGTAAATTGTAATATCAAATTGTAGGCTTACCATGAACCATTGAAAAAGACTTTATTCCATTGATAGGGATGAAAGACCCTTAAGCATTGTTTCAAACAATGTTATTAAAATTTTAAGGAAAATATAATATACAATTTTATTGTGAAAAGATATTGAGTCATTAAACATTCACAGCCATTTAAAAGATTACCTCAAAAATGTTTTACTATTTTAAATTTAGAAGTGAGTTAATTTCAGAATAAAAAAAATCCAAAAAGTATATAAGTATATAATTCTTAATTCCATAGAATTCACGCAGCTGTCATTTCAGTATTTACCGTTTCTTCCTCTCCTCCTCACAACTTGAGAGGGAACTGGAGGGAACCATCGCAAAATGTCAAATAATAAAAAAAAACAATTGATTTTTAATTGTTACGGGCGCGTATTGGAACCGCGCGGTGCTCGACGAATGAAAACTTCTGAATTCCAAGAAATTTAAATTTAGACTTACGGTAGATTTAACTACCCTACTCAAAGGTTAGTAATCGATTTAATTAAATATGCACTAATTGTGTTTAGGAAAATATTTTGTCGAATGTACAACCAAAAAACATTTTTCACATTTAAATAGAAAATCCGAAGAAAATACTTGCCCAAACATTTGTTGGTTTTTTATGTAAAAGTTTAAGGGTAATAAATAACGGTTTGGGTCGGGTAAAGTACAATGACAAGACTCCCCTTATGTTAGTGGGTCAAGTTTGAAGCGGCTGGCGATTGGTGCAAAGCACCCAATTTACATAAATTGCCTGATCCCTTCAAAAAGGGCTTAAGCCAGAAAAGTTAAAGCTATCCGAACCCACCTTTTAACTTAATGGAGTTCTAGGTTCAATGTTTACGATCCGTAGTTATAGTTTGTGTAACTTTGCCCGAATTTGGGGTGGAGTTTGCTTAGACATAACCTCATCGGAAAATCAATTTGGAGTGGAAATATTTTCTTATACCTACAATAATTATGTAACATAATAAGCGCAATTCCTGAAATTAGTATGTTCAGTATCGACTACTTAATCGATTTCAGCTATTTTTAATATGTGTAAATTTTTTCCTAAAAATGAACTAGAATAACTTAATTTAGGACTATCTATGGAAACCGTACTATTATTGCTCTTTATTTAAGAAATTTGGTTAGACAAAACTAAAGTACGAATGCGTCATATTTTTTTTATATTAACATACTGATTGGGGTGTATGAGGAATTACGCTTATTCTGAGACGCGTTATATAGAAAGTATTGGTAATATAAAGAGAATTGTGCTTGACAGAAATATTAACGTACAGTACAAAACGGTAGTAGTTGCAATGACTTTTAATTAGAGGGGTATTTTCAGGCCCTACATTCTAAAAGTTTTTGGACTTGGATTTTTTCTTTTTACTACTAGCGAAGGACCAAGGAGCTGCTATATGGAAAGTATAGGTTAATTTTAGGACGACAAGATTTATCATTAGAC
This sequence comes from Ethmia dodecea, assembly GCA_963855545.1. Lineage (NCBI taxonomy): Eukaryota > Metazoa > Arthropoda > Insecta > Lepidoptera > Depressariidae > Ethmia > Ethmia dodecea. The sequence goes on from OY979448.1 coordinate 3,243,482, forward strand.
ATATATTAGACAAGAGTCATCAATGTAGCTTATATCAACGTAGAATATAGGCTGTGATAACGGATTTCTTTCTCTCCTCAGCGTTCTATTGTGTCTCACCATGAAGGTTAGATTTGTACCAAACTTGTGGGTTTCTTTGCCTGTGCAAAACGGATTTTCCCTCCTTGCTCTAAGAATTAAAAAAATATCTCCTTAGTATCCCAAAACCAACTCAATGAAATTTTTTTCCAAATCTTATAAATAATATCCTACTAATATTATAAATGCGAAAGTTTGTATGTATGGATGTATGAATGTCTGGATGGATGTTTGTTCCTCTTTCACGCAAAAACTATAGAACGGATTTTGACGAAACTTTACAGCTATATAGCTTATACATCAGAATAACACATAGGCTATATTTTATTCCCAGGGGAACGGGAACTACACGGGTGAAACGAGTGTGTAGTTTCAAGATTGGTTCTAAAATATCATATCGTAGGGTACACTTGTATCTCAAGATTATCATATTATTATATATCTTTATATAAATTATTACAAGTTCACGGTCTCTCAGTATATCTACCTTGTCATGAGAATAATGTCAACAATTTATCAAACCGTTACGCCACGCCGCAACTGAACCATAACTGAACCCACAGATTAATGAATTAGGCATCCAGTGAACAATAGAAGGCACCACGTTAACAGAGGCAATGAAAGTTATTATTGTTCACAATTCAGGACTCTAATTTATTATACGAAAGCACTTCAGTCAGTCTCATTGTTTCGGTCTTGTGGGAAGCAAATCAGCAGGCCTGGCCAACTTTACGTGAACGGGTCCCACGCCTCAAGCGAAAACGAGGCCCGCATTCAAAATTGGCATGATAAATTATGAAAATACAATCTCGGAACAATGGGGAATACCTACGAATTTAAGTTGAAAGGTAAGATTAGGTTTGTCAGTTTTAGAGGTAATAAATTCTTCTCGGTTCTAAGCGTGTGAGTATTTTGAGATAACTTATTTAGAACCCTTCAGCTTATCAAAATAAAGATTGATATTAATGGACACGGGGAAAATTACATATACGTTAAAGGTTTATAATTTACAAATGTTGAAGACCAAATATGCAAAATCGACGCTCTTTTCAAAGTGGAAACACTTGCCGAGATGCCGTTCACTGCATTTAAATGAAGTGGACTTCAAAAATGGGTCGCTTCAAGCCGCATGTTACATACAGCCCTAGGTTTGAACTGCTCTGCTTTACAAGTCTGGAAATTGGAAATTTGAAAGTTAGAATGTCAGTTGTTTTGCTCCGTATTTCTGGAATCAATGAAGTGTAAGACACAATTGAATTAATGGATGTGGTTAAAGAACAATATGCTTAAGTTCGAAAACTTTTCAAGAGATATGGATACTTATTGTTAACCTTTGTAATAATAATGTAACTAATGGGTACAATAAACAGCACATTTTTCACGAATTGTTTGAACTAGTCAATGCATTGATACGCCTCCTATAAGATACAACCGTGTCATAGAATTTTTAGAGCGAAAGAGTATTCAGATCGCAAATTAAACTGCCAAAAGAATTTGTCCCAACACTACAAACATATAATCAACTAGCGACTCTGCGCGGTTTTACCCGCGTAGTTCCCGTTCCCTTTGGAATACGGGAATAAAATAAAGTCTGTGTTACTCAGGAATATTCTGGCTTTCAATCGGTGAAAGAATTTTTAAAAACGGTTCAGTAGTTTTTGAGTTTATTCCTAACAAACATACAAAAATACAAATCTTTCCTAGATATAGGTAGATATAAAAACAACTTGAAAAAAAAACCTGTAAGAAGAAAATTTGAATGAACAAAGCCTGGATACAAGTGTTTATTAGTTGTAAGCTGCTTGTCTTATAATAAAGTAAAGTAATCAACGTTGCTTCATTACTTAGCGGCCCAGTAAATTCCGTGGGCATGGACCAATCTACTATGTCACACTTCTGCTGGCTGTCGGTGAGATGTGATACATAAAAGGGTTACGAAGTGCCAGTATCTAAATTTGTATCACTATCATCACTACATAATGTAAAACAAATTTGCTTCCCATCTGTCTGTCTATTGTATGCTTAGATCCTTAAGAACTGATTTGGATGCGTTTTTTTTACTAAATAGTGTGATTTAAGAGGAAGTTTTATATGTAAATTAGCCACCTGCGCATTAACCCGCGTAGTTCCCGATCCCGTGGAAATACGGGGATGAAATATAGCCTATGTGTTATTCTGATGTATAAGCTACATAACTGTAAAGTTTCATCAAAATCCTATCAGTAGTTTTTACGTGAAAGAGGAACAAACATACATCCAGACATCCAGACATCCATCCAAACAAACTTTCGCATTTATAATATTAGTAGGATAATAGGATAAGGCATGCATAATAATATAGTAGAGAAACATTATTAATGTCGTATCAACCGAAGCAAAGCGAGGGCGAGTCACTAGTAAATTATAAAGCTTTTTGGTTTCCTTGTGATGTTTTCTAAAGTAACATAAATAAACACTTTGATACGAGCCTGGAATAAAATTCAGTACTCCTGCCAAATAAAATTAGCATCACATACTTGATGCGGTAATAAGATACGAGTAGGTACATTTTCCAAAACATTCTGTCACATTGGATTCATGGTATTCATCATTTGGAGTCATACAATTTGTTCTTGGTATTCTTGGTATTAATTTGTTGTTAGGCGTAGAATAAATTCATTTTAAGAAATTCAACAACTAATGCAGAAGTCATCTGCTTAGAGAATATTTATAACGAAAACATGATTCTTATTTAGAGGAGAACAGGTACTTAATTAATAGTTCTCTAACTTCATCCCACTGTCCACCCACGCCGTAACTTGAAGAATCTGAATAATATCTTACAAGACAACAACGTGTACAGTGGCCTGTGTCTGTGGTTGAATCTACAAATTGCGATAATAAAGAAATCGTAAAAATCAAGCAATAATAAAAAAACTAGCAATAATAAAAAAACTAGCAAAGAAAAAAAAAAATTTTCTTATATCCAGTGTAACACATACAGGCACGTTTGACAAAATTTAAAAATCGAATATAAAGCACATCGTCTCTTTGTACAAGATTTTTTTATATTACGTCACTTTATAAACGTCTAATGAAAATATATTCTTATTTTGAAAAGTAAACCGCCTACCCCAAAGGGAAATAGGCGTGAAATTATGTATGTATGTATGTATTTGAAAAGTAATTAATTTTTTTTTTGCGTCTAGTCTATATCAAGAACGTATTGCTTTTATCTGTAAGTATTGTATACTTATAGTTTTAATTTGTAAATATTATCTTTCCCAGAAAAATATTCAACTAAATTCCAAATAATAATATGATTAGATGATAAAGACTCCATCAACATCAATTATTATCTTGAACCAGATACATTTCATAAACTTCAATTATCTTTTAATTGTCTTTATTGAGATGGATATTGCGAGCATCTTCGCCTCTGCTGCTTCTATCATCAAAATTGTGTTTGACTTTAGCAAAATGTTTATTTTACGTTGAATTCTTTATTCCTTTGGAGATATTTCGTCCATCATCTTTGTGGACATTTTCCATCTTTCTTCTTACTAAAAAAGGGGTATTACACTTCAGTCATGTAAGCTTTTGATGTATTGCTGTAGATAACATGTTAGTACAGTTGAAATAGCAATTGTTTCCCGTTTAGAGTTCTTATTATGAAATTAAATTGTATCTGCTACCACATGAATTCTTTTAAAAATAGTTTTCTAGCTTATATCGATTTTGTAGATGCGTCAAATAGGTTTTTTTTATTTTTAAGTTACTACCTATATCAGGAGGATGAATTCTCTTTCCTTTTGATATACCAACGTTATAAAGTTATAGTATGATTACTTTTTGCCTTATGAACTGTATATCTACACGGTCTTCAAAACAAATCAAATCTCTTTATTGAGGTTACAGATATACATGTGTTCATATTATAACATACCTACATAGATTCACGTAACTTGCTATATTAAAGCATGCAATTAACATAAATAATTAATATTGACTGAGTCTTATCCTTATTTTTGTGTAGTTTTTTTTTACTTTAGATCTTCACTACTCGGTACGTAATATAAAAAAAATATTGGACTTCATATTTTTTAACCATCTTTACCCCAGTATCTAAAACTATAAAAAAATGTATCTCTTGTTTTCTGTTTTGTGACCCTCGTGCCATCACTGAGACAACTGTTTGAACACTATTAAACTATCATTTTCAATTTGCCCGCAAAGTGTGGTATTTCGTGGCAGCGATCAATCGTTCTCAATGGTTCATTAAACCCTTTAATGTGCATATGTGATACAGTTGCATCGATAGTGACATACGATCAATTTAATTAAAGTATCGCAGTCAATTGGAGCCGAACAATATGAATACCTACTCGCCAATTAACAATTACCTACTCGTAAATTAATATGGTTCAAAGCCAGCATAGTTATTAAACATAATACAAGAAATAAAATTTTATTTTTAGTTGTAGTTTTTTATTTTCTATTACACAAAGTATTGGCGTTTTGAATGATCACAAACAAAAAAACAACTTACACAATTACTACACTAAACTTGCCTGATGATATTCACTGTATTTAACAAAGGAAGTCTGGCTGATATAAATAGAATACTAGAGCTGATACCAAACATTTTTATAATAATGAAATCATTTTTAAGAGCATTTAAGACAAGGGCTGTACTATTATAGAGACGGACCCTTTTACCGACTTTCCTATTTTATATTATACATTACCTGGGTGCTGTCAATTTTTTTTATATAATAAATAATCATTGACAATTACCCTGCAGTGTGGCAAAGTTAGGCAACCTCGTCAAATATTAGGGTCTTTGGCCATGATGATAGTGATGATGATCCGAAAATTACAACTACTTTTTTTGAATAAGTGCCTCATATTTGAAAAACAGAAAATAGCTATTTTGTCCTATCATTCCAAGGCTTAGGCTGTAATCATTAATGTGATCGGTAAGTAAGGTGGCCCATAAAATTATAACTAACAGATTGCCTATGGGGGGGCGGAAATGGAATGCTTCTCCAGCGTATGAAGATATATCATCGCCAGGCAAGGTGATTGTGCCTCAGGACTGCAGTCCCACAAATGACGTTTTTAAATAGCAGGATATACATATAAAAATAAAGAGTAAATTTAGCTATACTCTTAATTAACTGAACCCAATTAATCATGTCAACATCGGCCTTTGCACAAAAACCAGCCCGTATCAGACAAAAAGTTCTCCCTAATTATTAGGTCAGCCATACGCCAGTAAATAAATAGAGCACAAATAAATTGCACTCGAACAAACCCAAAGTAACAACTGACAAAAAAATTACTTACGAAAATTGAAAACAAAATGGTATCCTCTTCCGCAAAAGTCTACACAAAAAGTTACACGACACTGATTTATGTTTCAATCCACAAGCGAACGCAAGTTTTTACTGGAAATTTTCGACGAAGACGCCAGTTGGACGTCCGACCACCCCGGCGGTTCGAGAGAGACTGCCATATTCGAGCATCAGGGTTGTTAGCAACCCCCAATGTACAGGGTGTAGCGATACGGACCCAGTATTTATTTTAGGGGCGATAGTCGTTGAAGTGGACAACTTTGGAGGCACTTATTGATGTCGCTACTTGTTAAAGTTTAGTTTCAGCCCCCCTAGCCAAGTGGCATTGTACAATCTAATCGAATGTTCTTTTAGATTGACATGTATGGGATTGACGCACTTGCCAACGAGCGCTAACGCTACTGTCATCCCATACATGTCAATCTAAAAGAACATTCGATTAGATTGTACAATGCCATTTGGCTAGGCGGCCAGAACTGTGAACAAACGGTTTTCGACAGTCAGTTTAACTTATTTTATAGAATTTTCAGTTATGCCTTAAGCTACGTAAAGAAGTAACGCGCTTCGATGCACGTAGTCTTTTTTACAGAGCACCGAGTTAACACTCGTAGACGCGCGTTCATGTGATCGCTTGTACACGAATACATTATGATGCTTTTTTGAAAACGAGCTTCAAAATGTAGCCATCTGTTGGTAGCATTAATTAACAGAATCTAATATCAGCACAACAGCTACAAATATTCCAAAGCTTATTTAGCAATTAGATTTGAGTAATCATTATGAATATTTAAAACAGACTGTATTAAAATTGATAAGTGTAAAATATCGATCTATGCCCTGGAGTATTGGTATTATAAAGGCATTAGTGATTACTTGGAATCATAGATAAGCTCGTTACAAAGTTTAGATTATCCAGAAAGTTACTTTTTAGATACGTGTGGAATTTTAGTGTATCAGAAGGTTTTATTGAGTTAAATTCTATCTATAAAATAGTCTAAGCCAAAAATCTATCTTCCTAATGGAACCATCGCAAAATGTCAGATTAGCAAAATGACGGATTCGCAAAATGACAAATTTCGCAAAATGTCGGATTCGCAAAATGTCGGATTCGCAAAATGTCGGATTCGCAAAATGACGGATTCGCAAAATGTCGGATTCGCAAAATGACGGAATTTTAAAGATACTTCCCACGACACTAGGATAGACGAATTTGAAGTCTTGTCGATGAAATGATGATAATCTAGTAGATATTTTGAAGAGTTCAACAAAAAAGTCAGTTTATCTATATATGTATAAAAAAATATGATAAACAGACTGACTGATTGGTGATACATCGACGTATATATCCACCCGTGGGAAGCCGGGGTGGGCCGCTAGTTAGCTAGCGATCGATACTATAAAAGTACAGGATGTTACTGTTTCTGAATTCACTATTGTTTCTTTAAAAAATAAAGAAATGTTTCCTTCAAGTAAAATGAGCTAACTAGTGGCCCGCCCCGGCTTCGCACGGGTGGATATATACGTCGATTTATCACCAATCAGTCAGTCTGTTTATCATATTTTTTTATACATATATAGATAAACTAACTTTTTTGTTGAACTCTTCAAAATATCTACTAGATTATCATCATTTCATCGACAAGACTTCAAATTCGTCTATCCTAGTGTCGTGGGAAGTATCTTTAAAATTCCGTCATTTTGCGAATCCGACATTTTGCGAATCCGTCATTTTGCGAATCTGACTTTCTGCGAAACGCAAATGGTCAGATAAGCAGAATGTCAGAATTCCGACATTTTGAGAATCCGTCATTTTGCTAATCTGACATTTTGCGATGGTTCCTTCCTAATTTAAGTAAGTGGCTATTCGTCTGTTTTTTTTTTTGTATGCCCTCTTTGACCTTTCACGTAATAGTTTTGAGACACTAGACTTTTAATTGTATTGATGCTTAACAGTTCCATCTTTCTATTCTCAGTAAATGGCCTTATTTATTTTTCAAAAATCTTTTTCCGCCCACTACGGAACTAAGAGTAGTGCATTGTAATTATATATTATAAATGCATATATATTCATGATCACCTCCACTGGGGTTTGTAGAGGTAATACCAGTTCATCAGTGTTTGTGCTGGGCCCCTATACACAGGGGAGTCCATGAAAAAGAGGATTATTATTCATACAAACTCAGGGATTGTAAGATTTGAGCAAAGGGTTCAATTTAAATAACCGTAAAACTATTTCAAGTGATATACAATATGTAACAGAACACGATTCCTGAAATTAGTTTTTTCAGTATCGACTACTCAATCGATTTCAGCAATTTTTTAAAATGAGTTAATTTTTTCCGAAATATGAATTAGCACAACCGAACTTAGGGGTGCCTATAGATTATTGCTCTATATTTAAGAAAGGTTAGACAAACAAAACTAAAAGTACAAATGCATGTTTTTTTTTATATCAGTATACTAATTCTTTCTTTACTGAATAAATCATTAAATCAAATCATTAATGGGGGTGTATGATGAATTGCGCTTATTTTGTGACGCGCAACAATGTAAACTGGGAATATTAATTTGACGTGCCTTCTGAAACACTGAGAGCTCGATAGTAAATTATGCCGTGCTACGAAGCGTTTACTTGCTACAATAATATGATCCATATCTGAATACTGTACAATGGAAACAAAGTCATATTAGTGCATGCAGTGACGTGCGGATTCCGTACGTCAGCGGAAAATTAATGTACTCGTAAGACCGTAGAACAATAGGCTAGAGCCAAATCATTGTTTATCTAGAGTAGTTTCCGTTTTACAGACTTCAATAATAATAATAATAATATAATCTCACGCCTTTCATCCCCGAGGGGGTAGGCAGAGGTATTCCATTACTGGATATACCCACATTTCACGAGATACATTGGACCCCTAAACGTGATAGGTGGTGAGCCCATCGCCGGACCGGGTCTATTTACACATGCCTCAGAATTAATTCTGAGATCTGCGGGTTTCCTCACGATGTTTTCCTTCACCGTCGAGCTAGTTATAAATATGTACGTAAGTTTTAAAAACTCATTGGTACATGCCAGGATTCGAACCCGAGCCTCACTGATTTTCGGCCGGCTCTTTAACCGTCCGGGCTATCACTGCTCTACAGACTTCAAATACAATCATTATTAAGATAACCAGTGTAAGGAATATCAAAATGTATAAGTATCTGAAAATGTTAAGGTACTTTTCTAAACGTAGGTATACTACGTTTGTAATCTAGTGTTTGTTCCCTACAATATAAAAACTACGCCGCAGCTATGGTGTCATAACTTTCTAAAAATTGATTTTTGAACCGATGTTGGTAGTAAGTAATTAAACTGTAAGTAAGTGTTAGTAACAACTCTTTATTGTACACCAATAAAAATATGCAACAAGTGACACAGTGAATAAAAAAGTACAATGGGCGGTCTTATCGCTTTAAGCGATTTCTTCCAGACAACCTTTCCAGGTAGATTTTTGATTTTCCTGATATTTCTTTAATTTAATTATTCTCGGACTTTTTTTTGATATAGAATAGTTTAAAATATATAATAGTAAAATAGCACACACAAAATAAAATGTTATAATTTGTTTGTGTTATCTATTGTACATGAAAGGAAGGGAACACATACAAAATATTTCGCGTCCGAGTGCATTCATTCATAATTACTAAAAAATATTTTTCAATTCCACTCACTGGAATGCAATATTGAAGAAAACTAATAAAAGTGGCTTTGGCTTCATAAAAGTACGATTGTGTACACATAAAAAAAGAATTTGATCCCAGTTTTTCATTAAAACGTTCCCATTTAGTTATTCTAATACTTTCTTTGTTCCGGCCGTGTTTCCATCCTGTTTAAGCCTATAATTCGTAAGATCAAATTAAATTGGGGCCTTTCGTTTCGTGAGCAAATGTAATTTCGTTGATGAATTTAAACATGTTCGTGCTTGATCATGTTAATGTATTGTGGTCGGGATTGTGAATCGTATACATGTTTGAAAATGCCTAGGAAACTCGTAAGCGTGTCACTGAATAATTCATAACAACTATTTTATTTTGTTACCTAGTTACTTTTCAACCGACTTCAAAAAAGGAGGAGGTTATAAATTTGACTGTATATATTTTATGTTTGTTACCTCAGAACTTTCGACAGGGTGAACCGATTTTGATGATTCTTTTTCATTTGAAAGCTAGTGCTTTCCGTGTGGTCTCATTTCAATTTGGTCCAGTTCTGACAATGGCGTCCTTGAGAAAACCATACAAGTTGAAGTCGGTTTTTTACTGTTTAGAATTATTATTATTATTATTAATACACTACTTGGTGCTGATACGTGTATACTATTGCACTTGTGTTTGTAAGTGTTTTTATATAAATTAAAAAAAACTCACGCCTTAGATACCTTTGGATGGCTACACCAAAGAAATTATGACGCACGATTCTACAATTTGTGTGTAATCCTCGTATAATTTTCATATAAATTCGTGCTATGTCAAAATCGTCGTACTGACACAAGTCGGACGGACATAAATGGTAGTGAATTGGTAAAGGCGAGTCCGTCTAGTCTATTTTTTAAATTTTGCTTATACAAAATAATTAGGATAAGCATTAAACGCTTTTGCAGTTAGAAAAATGTTCTGAAAATGCTTCTATCTAAAACCAGACTTGCTACAAAATAAATAGTTGGAGGAATTGGCATAAGCTGTATAAAAGTCACGTGATGTTGACTGAATGTTGAAAAGCACCAGTAAAATTAAGGCTACACAAAGAGTATTCATTGACAAATAGTTCTTAACAGATAGTATTTAAAAATAGTAGAGGTGTTCCATTTCTAGAAATATCAACTTTCACCAGTGAATGGATTGCTGAAATTTCCTAGGGAACAAGAACAAAATGGATCGCGCGGGCACCGCCTTAGCACCCGCTAGTCTATTAAATTTGACATTATTTTTGTAATGAACTCTACCTACTGCCTATTTAAAAGTTCCGATTGCTGACTCCATTTCGTAGTTGAGCCCATAAAAATTTCCTGCCAAATGACTGACAGTTAGCGGCGCATGCACTATTTTACTACTTAACAGGATTGGCAGTAAAGCGACTCACCTGCAACCATAAAATACTGGATGTTAAATAATACTCGGTGGCAAATTTTATAGTATAATTAATTTTATTTTATTTTATTTTATAGAGCAGTGATAGCCTTATACGGTTTAAGGGGTGCTTCACATGATGAAAATCATTGAGGCTCGGGTTCGAATCCTGGCATGTACCAATAAGTTTTTTAAAACTTACGTACATATTTATCACTAGCTCGACGGTGAAGGAAAACATCGTGAGGAAACATGGGGTCCCAGAATTAATTCTGACCATATTGTGTAAACAGACCCGGTCCTTTGATGTGCTCACCACCTATCACGTTTAGGGGTCCAAAGAATATCTGGTGAAAAGTTGGTATATCCAGAAATGGAATACCTCTGCCTACCCCCTCGAGGATATAAGGCGTAAGATTATTTATTTTTATTTTAAATTTTATATTGTATATTATATGCGTTTTGCGTATTAAAAATAGTATGTAATTTCTGAATTGTTTCAGATCGCAAAATGTTATAAATATACCGAAAAATAGCTCAACTAAAAAGTTTTATATATTAATTTTATATTCTTCAATGTTTTACTAAATTTTATATGCTAGTATTTTTGTAATGTTTCTCGAAAGTAGACAAACCATAGTAAAATCACAAAGATGTAGCATTTTCCTGAACCCAGTAGGACCGTGTCTGTCCCATTCCCTTTATTCGTAAACGATACTGTTATTTCTACACACAACTTACAATGGAGAAAGTTGGCAAGTATTTTTTGTTCCGATTCACCAAAATGTAAGTGCGTAAAACAGAATGAGCTTAGGTCTCCAATAGTCTATAGTGTTATTTTTGGCATAACATTTTGGATTTGTAATTATTTAACATTTGCAGAATGATTCGTTAACAAAATGCTATATTCTGAGAATGTTCAACTTACAAATTGTCCGATTCGCAGAATGTTCAATTTGGATTCACTAAATATCCATTTCGCGGAGTATGTTACTTTTTGTAACTACTAATTTAATATCTATATATAAAATGATAAACTGACTGACTGATAATGATGTATTAACGCACAGCCTAAACCTCTTGGGTCTAGAGACTTTAAATTTTGCACATAGATAGCTTATACAGTGTAGGCATCCACTAAGAAAGGATTTTGCAAAATTCAACCCCCAAGGGCTGGTAAAAGCTACTTAGATATAAAGGAGTCTACACATCACATGACTCCATTTCAGACCCTACCGTAAATCGGACGTTGGTCTTTGTTGTCAGTTTGACCCCATTTAGTTTAACCGTGGTCGGGTAATAATAGCTTACTCTTTGAACGGAATTATTGCACAAAGACCCCGACTATCTAGTCCCGGTAACGAGATGATTGCAATTATACTGGGAAAATACAGTTGGAATGAACAGTGAGATACGACGCTCATAGTCGTTAACTCCTGTCAAATAACAGACTCGGAGTCGGAATTCAGTTCATCTAGAACTGGTTGCGCACAAAAGGTTGACCTGCTGACTCAAGAAGTAATACCTATATTTATAACTAGCGGATGCCCAGCGGCGTTGCCCGCGCGGATTCCGTTTTTTCCCGTTCCCGTGGGAATTTCCGAAAATCCCTTCATATTGGTTGCCTACGACATATTTAAAACACCTACATACCATATTTCAAATATCGGGTGCCCACCGGCGTTTTCCCGCTTGGATTTAGTTTATTCCCGTTCCCGTGGGAATTTCCAAAAATCTCTTCATACCAATTTTCTATGACATATCAGACACCTCCATACCATTTTTCAAGTTTCTAGGTGTTATCGTTTCGGAGTAGTACGTATTTCTCTTTTTAACCAGTTTTTATATTTTCCCGTGGGAATGAGATATTTTCCTGCAATAAAAAGTACCCTAGATGTTGACCCGGGTACTCAGTTATCTCCATACCAAATTTCATCAAAATCCGTCCAGTAGTTTTTGAGTGACGCGTGCACAACCAGACAGACAGACAGACAGACAGACAGACAGACAGACAGACAAAAATTCCAAAAATTGGTGTTTCGGTATCTATATCGATAACTATATACACTACCGTTAAAATTTTCAAAAAATATTTAATGTACAGACACGGCCCCGTTAGAGTTTTATTATACACACACCGGCACAATTAGCGGAACAGAAAAAAAAAGGAGAAAAAAGAGGGAATTTAGAACAATGAATGTAATTTTTAAACAATATATTATTTAAAATGAAACAACAATTAAATTAACATGTTTTGACATTCATTTGTAACACCATACTTAAAATTTTATAAAAATAAAAATTAAATTAAACAAAATGCATTTTTCTTCGATTTTTAATTATAGAGAAACAGCAGAAAATTCAAGATTTTCCAAAGTTTAACAACAATTTCAATGACTGTTCAATATTGAGTGTTTCCTCCTCGTGCTCTGATGAGGGTTTCCATCCGTCTGGGCATGCTGCGGATGATGTTATCAATGGTTTCTTGGGGCAACCTCTGCCATTCTTCAAGTAATGCGTTTCGCAACTCGTTGAGATTATTGGGAGGGGGCATTCTTGACTTTACACTCCTCTTTAGCAAGTCCCAGACGTGTTCTATAGGGTTCATATCGGGGGACCGTGCTGGCCACTCCATCACCGTTATACCAACATGGTTTAGGTATGTCTGTACTGTGCGAGCACTGTGAGCCCGAGCATTATCCTGCATTAGAATGAAGTTGTTACCAATAAAGGGGGCAAATGGCACAACATGTTCTTCTAAAATCTCCCTGATATACCGATCAGCATTCAGATTCCCGCCATCGACCACTACTAACTCCGTACGAGCTCCTAAACATATTCCTCCCCAGACCATAATTGAACCGCCGCCATATGCAACTGTATTTTCAAAATTAGACTGGATATACCGTTCTCCTTTGCGTCTCCATACTCGCTGCCTTCCATCAATTTGATTTAACATAACTCTGCATTCATCAGTAAAAAGAACCTGTCCCCAGTCGTCGAAGTCCCAATCACGATGTTCACGACCAAAGTGTAGACGGTTTGTGCGATGATGTCTCTCAAGTTTTGGGGCTTTGGCGGGCACATACGAGCCTATACCCACTTCTTCGAATCTTCTACGAACTGTCCGCTCACTCATCCTTACTGCTCGTACCTCTTCCAGTAAATTTCGAGCCTGCACCGCCGTTAGTCTCGTGTTCCGTCGGACTTGAAGTTGGAGAAAACGGTCATCCCTCCTTGAAGTACACCTTTTCCGGCCTTGTCCTCTCCTTCTCACTAGAGCATTCGTCAATCTGTATCGTTGGATGCTACGATAAATCGTTGATAACGATCGACGAAGGCTTCTGGCAATCGATCTGTAGGTTTGACCATTTCTCCTCATTTGATCTGCCCTAATGATTTCTGATGGCGTTAAATCAGGCATAATTAGATGCTCGTAAATTATCAATATGCGAAAAAACTCAAAAGCCTCAAAAACTGCAATTCAAAGCTTTTCAAATGGAATTCACGAACCTTCTAAAAACGGACAAGCGGTGGAAAAAATGAATCAATGAAAATTAAAACAAAAGAATGAAAAAAAGGGCAGTCGCTTAGTATTCCATTTTTAAATTAAAACCCAAATTTAAAAAAAGCTAGTTTAGCCGGCCAGTAACACGCAAAAATGCGTAAATACTCCCTTTTTTTTCTGTTCCGCTAATTGTGCCGGTGTGTGTATGTACTAGCGGATGCCCAGCGGCGTTGCCCGCGCGGATTCCGTTTATTCCCGTTCCTGTGGGAATTTCCGAAAATCCCTTGATAGTGGTTGCCTACGACATATTTAAGACACCTACATACCATATTTCAAATAGCGGGTGCCCAGCGGCGTTTTTCCGCTTGGATTTAGTTTATTCCCGTTCCCGTGGGAAATTCCGAAAATCCCTTCATAGTGGTTGCCTACGACATACTTAAGACACCTACATACCATATTTCAAATAGCGGGTGCCCAGCGGCGTTTTCCCGCATGGATCCAGTTTATTCCCGTTCCCGTGGGAATTCCCAAAAATCCCTTCATACCGGTTTGCTACGACATATAAGACAGCTACATCCCATTTTTCAAGTTTCTAGGTGTTATCGTTTCGGAGTAGTACGTTTTTCTCTTTTTCACCAGTTTTTATATTTTCCCGTGGGAATGAGATATTTTCCTGGAATAAAAAGTACCCTAGATGTTGACCCGGGTACTCAGTTATCTCCATACCAAATTTCATCAAAATCCGTCCAGTAGTTTTTGCGTGATGCGTGCACAACCAGACAGACAGACAGACAGACAGACAAAAATTCCAAAAATTGGTGTTTCGGTATCTATATCGATAACTATATACACTACCATTAAAATTTTCAAAAAATATTTAATGTACAGACACGGCCCCGTTAGAGTTTTATTATATGTATAGATATAGATAAGCTAGCGGTTCTTTTCGGTTTCACCCTCGTAGTTCCCGTTGGAATACGGGAATAAAATATAGCCTAAGTTACTTAGGGATATTAAAGCTTCCCATTGGTAGTTTTTTTTAAATCGGTATTGTAGTTTTTGAGTTTATTCGTAACAAAGATACAAACACACAAACATACAAAAATGCAAATCTTTCCTCTATATAATATTACACATACATAATCTCACGCCAATTTCCCATTGGGGTAGGCAGAGACAATAGACTGCCACTTGCTACAAAGCGTGATATCGAACGTATAGTATTAGTATAGATAAATAATTGAATTGTTTGACACAATTCACACACGGTTATTCAGTCCCAAACTAGGCAGAGCATGAAAGTACAGCTGTAGGGCCTGAACAACTGATAAACATACTTAAATAAATATTAAATACCCAGACACAAAGGCAACAGACATGTTCATACACAGAAACATTGACAGCGAGCGGAACCGAATCGAACTTGCAACTAAAAAATGTAACTAAGTGGCTGTTGGATGCGAACTACTCTAATACTGAACGATTTATTACTGTTTCCTGAACACTCTTCTCCGTTTACTTAAATACGCATTAAAATCACACGCACTACACTCCCACACACTACACTCCCACACACTACACTCACACACACTACACTCACACACTACACTCACACACACTACACTCACACACTCTACACTCAGACACTCTATACACACTTACTCAAATCGCACTTCAAAACTTATTTTAACTGATTAAAATAGTTGCTTAGACGAAAGAGACTGGACCCCACAACACAGGGTATCCTAGTGTGGGGTTCAGTGCTATTTACCTGTAAAAACCTTCTTGTTAATCCAAATAAATTATTATTATTATTATTATTATTATTACCTTCGACTCAGAAGCCAAGGTCCCTACCAACTGAGCCAACAGGCCCGTCAAGTCATTTCACTGATAAGAAATATTCTATATTCATTTTGTTTTACCTATAGTGGCTAGTTTACAGTTTTTACAAAGATTTTTAAACTTCAAGCGAATTAAGTCACTTGCGTCCGCTAGTCTTCTATAAAAGTCATATATTATACAACATGTAACAGAATAAATCGCAATTCCTGAAATTAGTTTGTTCAGTATCGACTACTTATTCGATTTTAGCATTTTTAATGTGTTAAATTTTTCAAAAAAATGAATTATCGTAGCTGAATTTTGTGCTTTCTATGAAAATCGTGCTATTATTAATCGATATTTAAGAAAATTGGTTAGACACAGCTAAAGTTCGATTGCATCATTTTTTTTTATACTAAGTAATTGGGGTGTATGAGGCATTGCGCTTTTTCTGTTACGCTTTGTATATGGATTGATAAAAAAAAAATTGCAAAGCGGGGTTAAAGTCCTAAGGAAGTCTGGAAGAGATCGCTAAAAGCGATAATAGCGCCCATTGTACTTTAGTTAATGTTGGTATCCATGCATATTGTGTTGTTTTAGGTGTAGAATAAAGAGTTATTGTATTGTATACTTTATGCGATCCGCTATACGATTCATTTTGTTATACCTATAGGGACTAGTTTACCACAGTAAATAGTTTCACGGATAATCTCAACAAATCGGATTTCCACCTGTCTGCCGTGTCGTTGCCGACAGAAATCCGATTAAAACGCGTTTTCATTTCATTCATACAATTTTGGCGCATTTAAACTTCTGTGTAAAATATTTATGACCTCATAAGATCTAAAGTTTATTATTAAGAAAATAAAAATGAAATAATACAATAATAAAAATACATACAAAATATCCACAACAGGCTTCATCATTATTACATTCATAGAATCCACAACAAGCTTCGTCAATGTAACAAGGAAAGAACAAAAACAAAAAAAAAAAAACAAAAAATCAGTCAAAAAGTCCACCACTAATCGTCCCTGGTTCAAAGGACCCCAGTATGCTAGCTGCATTGCCACGTTGGATAGCTATGGAGATCCTTTGAACCATGTACGAACCAGAACGGGGATCGCAACCTCTTTCCCGGAATCGCCTACCAAGCTCACGCACTAAAGCTTTTGCCTCAGTTCCCCAAGTGCCAGCCGTCTCCACTGCGAACGGGATAAAGACGTAATCAGACTCCAGATTGGAGTATTTAATGTGCTTCATTCCCGCTGCAGTTTCGGCAGCAGAGCCAGCCACACGGGTTGTAGCATTAATGTGAGAGGCAGCGAATGTACTCACGCAAGTCGCGTCCCATAAAAGGCAACGACCCCTTTCCCAAGGTATGAGTGTAAGTGTATGGCGAGCACACACATCACAACCCAATCTTAACGCTGCAGCTACTCTCAGAGTGTCATTATCAAGATGCGTCCCTATTTGCGGCGAGGGCAAAGCTTGCAACCATGCTCCAGACTCAGGCTTAGAAGCTGCTCTAAGGCGGGCCACGTCGGCACCAGTGGCTTTTTCCAACAGTTGGTTAAGGATAACCTTGGATCTAATTTCATCCCAATCCCTCTGCCTTCTCGGATTATCAGGAAGGTTCTCGTTCGGGCAAAGCACAGTCTACTCAGATATAGCTGCATCCACAAACGGGACAGAGAAATTGTCACCATCAATATTAAGTATTTGAGTGACTAAATTCACCACCCTGTGAGCAGACGCGAGAAAAGCTGCAATTCCTGAGTCTCCCATGCGACGAACCCCGAGACCTTCATGTCGAATTGGCAGGGACGCCTGGCACCACTGCTGCTCATCAAGACTTATATTCAGTATGCCCTCTAGAATTATTTTAAAAGACTCATCTATATTTTTGACTTCGTTTGGGCAAAGCCAAGTTGGAGATGTTCTGGTTGTATATGTAAGCCTGGGCATGGCAAAACAATTTCGAAGGAGCAGCAGCGACACACACGACGGTAGAAGACGGAAGTGCTCCCGAAGACACAAAAGCCGATCGTTTTTTGTTTGCAGAATCAAAGGAAGGGCTTCCGGGAAAACAGGAGCACCAAGCAAAGTGAAATTGGATTAATCTATAATTTTAAGGCCAGGAATTAAAGCTTCGAAACGTGAAAAAGAAGATGAATTATTTCCATGACATTCGAAAAATTCACACTTTTCTGTATTAATTTCTAATCCAATTTCACTCAGCCGTGAAAAGAGCAACTCGATATCCCCAAAAACAGCATCAGGACTGCCACCAATTGTGCCATCATCCAAATACCACACATTTAATGGTGAATTTAAAGAGGAAACTAAGGGTCCTAAAGGGTCACCCTGTTGCGCTCCCACCTGTGATAAAAAGGAAGATCCACCGTAAAAAAGGTTGCTTGGAGAAGAGTAGCATTGGTGCAGATAGGGGTAAAGATTTGGGATTCGCTCTCGTGCCTCCGAAAGGAGTGTATCTCTTTCAACGCTATTAAATGCATTTCTGATGTCTAGTTTAATTATTACACATCCTGCATTATCTCTCGAAAATGCGAAGGAACGAGTAGCGTGAATAGCCGCCTCGCAACCTAAAGGTGTGCCACAACCAAGCTGATGCGGTATCAGATAAGTGGAGATATCCTGCCTCACCGCACGACAACCGAGTTTAGACACCAACCGGCGAAAGGTGTTACCAATAGCTATTGGCCGAATACCACTGTCCTTCTTGTTGAGAGCACACACAGTGGCACCGTATAAAAAAGGACAAACCTCTCGATTCAGCATGCCCCTAATCTAAAAATTTGATAAATTTGTAAGGGACTCTAAAAGACGTCGTCCATTGTCCCCGGCTGAAGATGAGGTTAGCTCCTTTAAATGTTGAGGTCTAATTCCATCTAGTCCTGAAGCGGAACCATTGTAAAAAGATGAAATAGCACTTGCTACATCCTCAACCGTAAACGAGAGCGATGGACCACCCAGACCAGGTTCCGGGGGGAATGTTAAGGCTCGTGATGGAGCGGGATGTTTACTCTGCAAGGACTGAAGGGTAGTAGGATCATTGTTAGCCAAGTTGCAATCAGAGGTAAGTAATCTGACAGCACCTCTCACATCCCCATCATATACCTTAGACTGAATGCTTTTATAAAAGTTACACGCTCTTTGAGGCTTATTATCATCAGGGAAGTATACGCATAAATTGTCTAAATTATCTTTCACTTTAGACGTAAGTGATTTCTTGCTACCATCACTCGGTACCCTCAGAGCCGAAAAATTCTCATAAGAAATCCTCATAAGTATCTTTATTTACACTGTATTTTATTGTTATTACCGAATCAGCAGGCGTATTCACGGAGCTTCGATATTCGATATTCGACTTGGAATCGGAAAATCTGTCGAAGATGGGCTATTCACAGATGTCGGTATCGAAAACAAATGTCATATTTGACATAAGGATTCGAAAAATTTTCCGTGGCTGTTGGAAACGCCTAGAATATAGTTTCGGAAGTCGATAGATTCGACTTCGGAAAATTTTTCACTTGATCTGAATCGAACGGAAACGGTGTCGAGCCTCCGTGAATACGCCTGCTGAATTTTACTCTACACTCTCACTAAATCGATGTTATACGTAATTTTATATTATCGTTTTTATTTCATTCCTTTTGGCACAAATAATCTTCTGACAGCAAAATTTATAGCTCCATTTTCCTCTATAATAAGACTTTATTAGTTACTATAAATGGGTCAAATTACTTAATCATTGTAAGGTCTATCACAATGTCCGCTGTATTATTTCAAAATTCTGTACCCAATCTAATATTCCAGTGTCTCTGAAGCAATAATGGCGGCGAACCACGAACCACACCAGAGAAGCTGTATTATGGCTTACCACGTACCTACTCGGAAATGTTTGATAGCTTAATGTCAGTCCGGGGCAGTGGTCCAACTGCTCTGTCCAACTCGTTGGACCGTGGGTCTTTATTAGGGGCAGTTGTCCAACTTTAAAAATAATTGGACCACAGCTCCTTTTGAGAGTTCCGTGGTCCAATGTCATGTTACTCGATCATCAGATTTTTTGTTTCTTAATCAGGAACCGCCGGTTCCAATTGGAACCGAGACACAATTAAAAATCTATTGTGAAAAAATAATTTTGATTTTATTAATTACTGATGCCTAGCATCAAAATATTTTGGAGAATTTATCAGCTTAAATTCGAACTTGCATGCCTTTATACGAGAAATATCTTTATTTATTTACTGTATTACATTTTACACGACTTTTTTGTGACAACATTGTTATAAACACAATCATGTAAGTCTTTTCACTTTGAAGTACGACAAAATATTAGCGGCTTTTCGCAAATCGATTTCTTAAAATATTGTTTTTTTGACGTGACAACGTCTTATAAATTGATGGAGCTGGCGGCATTCCCAAAAAAGTGTGACGTATGCGTCGTTCCAGTGCAAGCGAAAGCGCGCAACGAGCGACAAAGAGGGACAATCCATACCATCAGTATTTTCTTATGACGTTGTCACGTTCAACTATCGTCAGTAAACCGACTTGACAGACAACCGATTTTTTTTTAACATTATAATTGTCAAAGTAATAGGTGACTATATTAAACATTACCTGACATTATGGCTCCTCAACTACGTTGTATTTTAACTATACATTGTCAAACACATAATTATACTGATTTTCTGTGAAATACAACGCTAGATAATAAGACTTCCAAATTCTATACAGAATTTAATCAGTATACATACTGATTAAATTCTTGAAGCTTGTCTCTAACGAAGATTATATTGTATAGTTCGAATACACTGATTAATAATGATGTTGATCTGGAAAAAAAGAGGTTCTCTATATGAATACAGAGCTCTAGCGGTTCTGTGCGGTTTCACACGTTTATTCCACTCAGGGATCTTCTAGCTTTCCATTGGTGAAAGAATTTTTAAAATCGGTCTAGTACTTTTTGAGTTTATTCGTAACAAACATACAAAAATACAAATCTTTCCTCTTTATAATATTAGTAGAGATTAAAATGTGACTTTGCAAAAGCACTGGTAGCTCTATTGGAGGTGAGTACGTACATCTCTTAGTCATGAGGCTCGGGTTCGATTCTGGATCAGAATATTGCACTAGAATGTTTTTTAAAAACTCACCTAGGTACATATTTATCCTTATCTTGGCAGTATAGGAAAACTTTGTGAAAAATCCATAGAATGAAAAAAATCCACAAACCCCAGCGTTCTACAGCATACAGATGCTTTCGTAGTGCAGTGCAAAGGTAACAGATGTCGAGCCAGTTTTAAGTACAGACCTAACACTTTAGGAGGCCCAAAAATACATTGGTACAAAAATCCTTCTGTTCTAGCCACTGCCGCGATAGACATAACAGTGGGTTTGATTCTGCTTTACAGCGACTAAACTTATTTTAGTTTACTCCTGTCATTTTCTTTCTCCTAGAAAAGAAAAGAGACGAGAGATATTTAGTCCTCTCAAATAAAAATTTGTCCTGTCAACTAAGGCATTTCATAACGTGTTTAGTGCATAAGTAAATAAGACGTCTGGACTAAAATACAGCCTATGATAGGACTAAATTCGATAGGTTATCTTCTATCTGTTTTCTTTTTTTGAGGTAAGATAAAGACAGGACTAAACTAAAATAAGTTTAGTGGGTGTAAAGCAGAATCACCCCCAGTGTCTATTTAAAGTGTGAATTTAATATTTCAATAAGCCAGAATATCTGTAATAGATGTATATATATAAAGTGAGAAAGAATTCGTACTCTTGAAAAATCACCAACTAGCCCACAGACGAGATTCGGAGGTGGCCAAATGGTAGATAACAAAGCATCAATGTATGGTTACACATGTTGAGGACTACACAAATACAAAATTTCCAATCAAACCGCAACAGGGAACGGAACGTACCTTTGATCAACCTAGCTACAAGTTGCAGAGAATTTCCCGATAGCCTCATGCAAGGTATCCCTGAAAATTTCACTAGATACTATCCAGAAATCGAGATACTGGTTCAGTTGCCTTCGAATACGCATTTCACTGGACGAGGGTAAAATACACGGGTGTAACCGTAAGGCAAGTTACACACTAAATCGTAAAAGTTACGGCGATAATCGCTACAATGTTTTTCAGAAATTTTCGTTCCGTAGCGATGGCAGTTCAAATTTAATGTAACGTTTACACCTTTTATAGTTAACATAAAAATCATACAAATATTTATATTTTTAGCGTTGCACTAAACTATTTAATAAAATTTGGAGGCGTATCAAAATAACTATCAAAAGTCGTGACCGAATATTTTTTTTTTAGAAAACTTCTTGTTCAGCCGTCTTCGAATCCTGGAGATGGCATTTGCTGATGAGGTTTTCTAAAAACTTACCTACGTATTTATCATACCCGCAGGTCCCATTATTTATTCTGAGGCAAATTTAACAGTAACCGAGAAGACTTTAATTTACCTCGTACCTGCTAGAAAGCGTCGATTATTGGTCATTTATTCGTAAAAGGATCACAAAAGAACCGTTTAAGGCACAATATCGGGGGGAGTTTTCGTATATGTATAGGTACTTAGGGGAAAGGGACTAAAGGTCCATTTCGAATCAAAAGGCCAACTTCGCTGACAGTCATTTAAACACCTTACACTCTATGCTTGGACGGAAAAGGGTTTATAGAAATTCTTCAAATATTTACTACAGTAACCCTCTGACTTGACAGTGTTTTAATGGAATTGTGTTTGACATATTATAATTGTATTATTAATGTAAATTTATTAATAATTTATTTGTTTATACAGAGACAACAGAAATTCAGTGAAAATAAAAAAAAAACCTCTATACACAGTTATTCTTAAATATTACTGTTAAAAATAGAATTTTATCCCCGAGAGGGTAGGCAGAGGTATTCCATTACTGGATATACCCATATTACTGTTACTAAATAAATATTTTTTTATTTACCACTGACAAGCAAAAACTTACATAAAAGACGATATTTCGTAAAATAGTTAAGTTAGCTCATTTATGTAAAAAGTATGTCCCAATTTATATAATACTAGCGGGTGCCCAGCTGCGTTGCCCGCACGGGTCCAGTTTTCAAGTACAGGGATTTTTATAAATTCTAACAGTAACAGGAATCCGTTACTGTATAATATGTACTAGGAAAAGAGGAAAGATTTGTGTTTTTGTAAAGAATAAACTCAAAATCTACTAAACCGATTTAAAAAATTCTTTCAACAATAGAAAGCTACATTATCACTGAGTAATATAGGCTATATTTTGTTGCCTATTTTACGGGAACGGGAATAACGCGGTTGAAACAGCGTGGAACAGGTAGTCACTACATAGTATAAAACAAAGTCACTTCCCGCTATCTGTTTGACTCTAGGTATGCTTAGATCTTTTAAACTACTAGTTTTTTTTTAGATAGACTGATTCAAGAGGAAGGTTTTAGTATCAGCATTGCATCCGTGCAAAGCCGGGGCCAGTCGCTAGTTGATTATAAACAGAGCTTTAAAAATGTATTTTAGAGATCCGTCGCGTCGTCATTATCCCGTAATCAGGCGTTCCGTCTTCATCGTGACTTGTTGGTGATTGATCGAACGAAGTCGTTTGTGATATTTCGTACCACTTAGTGCCTTGAGGATGCAGCCTTTATGGGCAAAATAGAATAGTATTTCAATGGACTTGTAACAAAAACCTAATTATAAACGGCGAAAGTTTGTGAGGAAAGATGGATGTGTTAGTCTTTTGAAAAACTACTGTACGGATTTTTTTTAAACTTAACTTTATATAGACACTAGCGACCCACCCCGGCTTTGCACAGGTGCAATGCTAACACTAAAACCTTCCTCTTGAATCTCTCTATCCCAAAACATGAATTTCTGAAATTTTTGTCTGCCTCTCTGTGCATGCGTCACGCAAAAACGTACTGAAAACGAAAATTTACTATGGAATCTTTCTTAGCACTGCCCCTCTAGCCTAGTGACATTGTACAATCTAATCTAAAGTTCTTTTAGATTGACATGTATGGGATTGACATAAGCACTTGACAACGAGCGCTAACGCTAGAGTCAATCCCATACATGTCAATCTAAAAGAACATTCAATTATATTGTGCAATGCCACTTGGATAGAGGGGCTGAACTGTGATGTCATAATGCATAGTACTCAACAGCATCGCTTTTTTATAATCCTAAAGTTAGCAATAGTTCTAAAATAAAAATGATTTTTTACATATTTTTTGGAAAATGAAAACGATTGAATTTAGATATTATAGTTAAATACCCTAATTTGAATGAAAGAAAAGTTTATTTTGGCGTAAATGGAAAAAAATAAGTACAACTAAAAATAATCTTAAGCTAAAAATACCCTAGAAATGGTCGCCACTCAGCACTGGTCTTCGATTCAATTTGTAGGTATTAAAAAATTTAAACAGTGATAAGTGGAACAAACCGGTAAGCCACCGATGGGATCGGGCAATCTATCTTAATTCCCTGATTGGCTCCTGCTGGCACGCACAACTTTATACTGAGTGACAGTTTAGACTCACCGCACGACATTTAATAGATTTTTGGCTCAACTGGGTATTAATTTTGCATTAATTACAAATTAGGACTTTCAACTGAGTTTGCAAAGGGTTGTCTTAAATCTTTTACGGTCTTATTAATAAATTCCGACTAGAGAAAGATTAACTTTACTCCAAGTATTAACTCATTACTAACCAATTTCAGTATTAATAAACACAGAGTAAGCAAGGAGTAACCTAATCCATGCCTACTCCCGGAGTAAAAGTTACGCCTTGGTGTCACCTAGTTTAAGCAGGGATTAGCCATGGTTTAGGTTTTATGCTAACCTAAAAGTTACTTTGACATTCATCGATGACGGAAGGATGACGGTAAGGCGATGGGATCAAAGAGATTTAAATATTATTATATTTTAATCTATTTGCTACTCACTAACCACAAATACGGATGTCAGATAGTCAGCTGTCACTTGTGAAACACATTTTTTTAGGGTTCCATACCCAAAGGGTAAAATTGGGACCCTATTACTAAGACTTCGCTGTCTGTCCGTCACCAGTCTGTATCTCAAGAACCGCGATAGCTAGACAGTTGACATTTTCACAGATTATGTATTTCTGTTGCCGTTATAACAACAAATACTAAAAAACAGAATAAATTAAGTAGGGATCCCATACAACCAACGTTACTTTTTTTGCCGTTTTTATAGGTAATGGTACGAAACCCTTCGTACCATTACCGACTCGCACTTGGCCGGATTTCGTCCATTTTGGAAAAGTTCTTATCTCTCTTTTTACTTTTAAATTCATCAGTATTGCCACATTTCAGACGTAATCTAAGTGTAAGCTAGGTGTAAGGAATGTATAGTTAGTCCGAGGATACTCCGTGTTTATTAATGACATAAAAAAAACTGAGGTAATACTTGGTTACTCAGGGATTAACTACTTCTAGCGTAACCTCTGATCATCCTAGGAATAGGCCATTTTTATTAATAAGACCGTTAAGATTTAAATGACAATGGCAGTAGTATTTTATCTTAAAAACAGAATATGAATGGTTCAGTATTCTCGGTTGGAGCAACCTCTTAAGCCAAGAAAATGAGACACACTTGATTTTTAATTGTTATGTCGCGCATTGTAACCACGGTGCTTGACTGATTCAGTCATAAATGTGTTAAGAAATTCTTAGGTTTTATCTTCTACTTAATAAAACGTCATTAATGTTTGTATTAAATGTTTATTTAAAAGTTAATATTTACTGTAAATCTCACACTAGCGCACAGCTAGTGCCTCGATTGCATCGAGCATGGCGAAATTTCAATAGTTCACTTTAAATAACTTTTGTGTTTATCTAAATTTGTAAAAAAAAAGTTTGCAACTCTGTAACAGTTCTGCTAATATTTATATATCTTCAATACTTATAATCAAGCAGTAACGAGACTGTGTCTGTACATTATGTATTTTTTATTTTTTTTTGCGGAAATGTAGACAGTTATCGATTTTAGATATCAAAATACCTATTTTTGGAAATGTTGTGTTCCACTGGAGCCACGCTGTGGGGCACGTAAAATTCGAATATAAAACCAGAACTATCTACTCTGTTGAAAAGTGTATTAATTTACATATTTTTGGCAAGTGAACACTAGTGATAAAATTTTTTCCCAGTGTATTTTTTTTGTAAATGATGACGATGATGATGATGATGAGATGATGAGCTTGGTAAATACCTATATAATAGATATAAATGTAATTAATTAATGGTATTACTTAACAACAACGAAAAAATCTCAAGGAAGCTAGCACCTAATCCATAGCAAAAACTACTTGGGCTTTTATTAGTGATGGATTGGGTCTCTCATTTTCCTTGAGCGAACGATCAAGACGACTCAGTTTGACTATCTATCTTGATAATATGTCAACAGGATTGATATTAATTTAGTTTCCTTTGAGTAATTCTCAATTTCGGTTATAGTAATAAATTGGTATAATACGACATACTCATATTACCTACTCGAGGATATCTGACAAGAAAAATTTTGTTTATCATATAATTTTGGAGTAACTCTAAGGAATAATATATATCTTACTAGGTTTTACCCGTGGCTTCGCTAGCGCACGTTTATTTCACCCCCTTAGGGTATGCATATACCAAAATCATTTCATAGTGGATGCCTACACTGTAGGAATAAGCTCATTTTATATATAATATATAATAATTATTAGGAGCAGTGATAGCCTTACGTTTGGGGGTCCAAAGAATATCTCGTGAAAAGTGAGTATATCCAGAAATGGAATACCTCTGCCTAGGATATAAGGCGTGATATTATTATTTATTTAGTATGATCATCACATAAGTTTCCACCACCAATTTCGTTATTATCCACTTACTAAAACATTCAGTAATTTTCCCCCTTTGACACTCAACAAGCCTTATAGAGGCATACCTCTACTTTAAATGGGACAATAATTTAATAACACTTTATGAGGTCACCTTCTGAACCTTCATCGCCACTTCATCCGTGAAACGACCATCAATATTTATCAACAGAAAAACAGAAGCCATTTATTCACAGAAACATAAAACTGGGAACGCTCCTTCATGGCGAAGATAAAAAAGGTTAGTATATAAAATTTTCCACTTCTAATCTACGCGGGATAGTCAGTTATTTTACACCATCCCAGCGAGCCTTAAGTGGACCGTCAAAAAAAGGACGAGCGCCATTTTATAGCCTTAGCGGTTTTTAAGACCTACTTCTAGGTATGTGTAACTTGTATTAACTTTAATCGAATTTATGAATACCTATGCATTTTTTTTATTTTATAGGGGTCTGGAGATATATATTTATCAATAACAATTTCAATTTATTTCTGCCTACCCTCTTGCTATTACCGAGGCGTGAGAATTTTTTTTATATTTAATTTCAATAGCTTTAAAGAAAATTACAACATGTAGGATTAATTATTAAAACACAAAAACTTATTGTACGTATAATTCAAATGATCTATAATACTAGTATGCAAAACGGATAGAAAACTAACTGCACCCCGCATTTCAAAATCCGTCAAACCGTTTAGACTACAGCATGATCAGGTTTTATTTTTAAGAACATACAAATGAAAAACTTTACCCTCCTTCTGATAGAGCAGGGTAAAAATTAAACACAACTTGCTATTGATTTCAAAAATTGTACACCCTCTTTTGTTTTGTACTACTTACTTTGAAACAATAATAATAATATAATCTCACGCCTTTCATCCCCGAGGTAGTAGAGTAGAGGGTAGGCAGAGGTATTCCATTACTGGATATACCCACATTTCACGAGATACATTGGACCCCTAAACGTGATAGGTGGTGAGCCAATCGCCGGACCGGGTCTATTTACACATGTCTCAGAATTAATTCTGAGACCTGCGGGTTTCCTCACGATGTGCTCCTTCACCGTCGAGCTAGTGATAAAAATGTACGTAAGTTTTTGAAAAACTCATTGGTACATCCAACAAAGTTGTTAGGGTTAACATGATAGTCCAGTAAATTTGTCGGTTGAATGTATGGGCTCGTATGCGTCAAATCCGGTAGTTCTGATTTTTTGCAGACTTGTTTATGATGTTGGCCTAAAGTATAATCCAAGTTTGTGACCTCGAGCGCCGAACGCAACTTTGTCAAAAATCTAAAAAACTGCGAAAAAATAGTTCTTTTTTCAAATTTTGGCGATTATAACCCTGAAGGACTAGCTTCTGAAAAAACTTTCTTATGACGTTTTTAAAGTAGACTAAATTAACTACAATATGATACTAAAACTGTCTCTGTAGACCCAATAGTTTCTGAGATTTAGCCTTTCAAAGTTTATGTTTTTTTTCGAACTTCGCAATTTTTTGCATTTCTGTCGTTTTAAAATGTTGCCTGCTACTTCGTTCGCGTTATTTAGGGATAAAAAGTAGCCTATATGTTTATTCGGGTCCTGATCTATCTACCTACCAAATTTCATCTAAATCCGTGCAGCCGCTAAGTTTATTTTTGTCTTTTATCACATATATATCTACACTAATCTATACTAATATTATAAATAGGAAAGATTAGAATGTTTGTACGTTTGTTACGAATAAACTCAAAAAGTACTGCATCGATTTACAAAATTCTTTCACCGATGGAAAGTTAGAATATCCTTGAGTAACATAGGCTACATTTTATTCCCGTATTCCCACGGGAACGAAAACTACACGGGTAAAACCGCGCCAAACCGCTATTATATTATAACACTAACGGTATTTGTATCGAATAAACTCAAAAACTACTGAGCTGATTTTACAAATTCTTTCACCAATGGAAAGCTACATTATTATTGAGTAACATAGGCTTTATTTTATTCCCCTATTCCTACGGGAACAGGAACTACGCGGGTGAAAACGCGCGGAACCACTATTATATATGAAACTAGCGATTCTGCTCGGTTTCACCCGCGTCGTTTCCGTTCCCGTGGGAATACGGGAATAAAATATAGCCTATGTTACTCAGGGATATTTTAGCTTTCCATTGATGAAAGAATTTTTTAAATCAGCCAAGCAGTTTTTGAGTTTATTAGTTACCAACACCGTTAGTGTTATAATATAATAGCGGTTCCGCGCGGTTTCACCCGCGTAGTTTTCGTTCCCGTGGGAATACGGGAATTAAATATAGCCTATGTTACTCAATAATAATGTAGCTTTCCATTGGTAAAAGAATTTTTTAAATCAGCCAAGTAGTTTTTGAGTTTATTAGTTACCAACACCGTTAGTGCTATAATATAATAGCGGTTCCGCGCGGTTTCACCCGCGTAGTTTTCGTTCCCGTGGGAATACGGGAATAAAATATAGCCTATGTTACTCAGGGATATTTTAACTTTCCATTGGTAAAAGAATTTTTAAAATCGATGCACTACTTTTTGAGTTTATTCGTAACAAACGTACAAAAAATCTAATCTTTCCTATTTATAATATTAGTATAGATTAGTGTAGATATCTATGTGATAAAAGAAAAAAATAAACTTAGCGGATGCACGGATTTAGATGAAATTTGGTAGGTAAATAGATCAGGACCCGGATTAACATATAGGCTACTTTTTATCCCAAAATAACGCAAACGAAGTAGCGGGCAACATTTCAAAACGACAGAAATGCAAAAATTTGCTAAGATCGAAAAAAAATATAAGCTTTGAAAGGCTAAATCTCGGAAACTATTGGGTCTACAGAGACAGTTTTAGTATCATATTGTAGTTAATTTAGTCTACTTTAAAAACGTCCTAAGAAAGTTTTTTCAAAAACTACTCCTTTAGGGTTATAATCGCGAAAATAAAAAAAAAAAAAAAAAAAACGAGGTTTTTTCGATTTTTGACAAAGTTGCGTTCGGCGCTCGAGGTCACAAACTTGGATTATACATTAGGACAACATTATAAACAAGTCTGCAAAAAATCAGAACTACCGGATCTGACGCATGCGGTAATGTATAATTTTACTGGACTATGACTACAAACTAAGATTCAGTTTTCTCATAAAGCCATAAATGTATTTATAGTTTTTTTTAATAAATTATAGGTTTCAAAGATACCTTTTGAAATAAACATTAATCAATAAGATTTGTTCAACGCAGCGTTGGTAGGCCTCCCACCAGGTGGACCGACGACATCGTCAAGGTCGCGGGTAACCGGTGGATGCAAGCGGCAAGTTGCCGTTCGTTATGGCGTTCTATGGGGGAGGCCTTTGTTCAACAGTGGACGTCTTCCGGCTGATGATGATGATGAATAAGATTTGTATAAGACCACTCCAGAATAATTAGTTTTTAGTTACTGGCCATGTACCTAACCCTAACAACTTTGTAGACTGTACATGCCAGGATTAGAACCCGAGCCTCACTCACGAGTCAGAGCTATCACTGGTCTTTGAAACAAATAAAAGGAAATAGGTAACCTAAAAACGCCTTATCAAAATCCTCTATCAACTAAAACCCAATTAAGTCAAAACCCCTACATTTACGCTCCTGCTACCATAAGTCATTTCGTTCACGGCGTCGACGGAACAATGCATAGAAAGTAGGCGTGCTATCACCGCAGCGGCATAAATTCCAGCTTTTGACACACACTAAAATGATATTGTCACCTGTTTTTGGGAGCACACTTTTGGTGGAAATTGGTTTGAATTTTTTACGTGCAATGTTAGTCATAAAATTGTGTGGCCTCTTATTTTCCACAAGGGACCCATAAAACGAGCATAAACACTCAAATTTAGCTAATTCCATTTGTCATGCAAACATAAAATAATGAATTGCTATACTCCAAATAGCTTTGACCTCGATGGGTTCACTCACTTGGGAGTATTTGGCGTGTCTATGACCTGTGAAGTTCAATTTCTTATCTTTATATGAATACTCGGAACTCTTGAAGTAGATAATCTCCGTTTGATGTTGAATGTTTGACGACTCGCATAGTAACAGACAAAGAGGTTGGAAGAAAATCATTCTGAAAAATTTTCTTTAAACGTCTTTGGTAACAGACTTCAGAGGCAAAGATGTGGAGCGTAAGGCATTTAGGTATACATCAATTAGGTTGTCATCTTATACGCAATTGAGGCAATCGGTATGGTATTCTAGTGATTTAAAAAAATTGTTTTAGTTACGAGTAGGTATAAATATAAGTATATTTATTGATTATGTATACAGGGTGAATTTTTCAAGTTGGTGTAGTAGGTTAAATCAGAAACTATGAGGAATATCGAAAAGTATTCAAAGGAGTCTCGGGTCCGATTTCGATGAAAACTAAAAGTGTATCTATGGATTTTTGAAAAAGCAAAAATCCTAGCCAGGAATCGAACCCGTTGATTTTGGAAAAAAACTCATACCGGAAGAGTTTTTTCGACAATCGAAATCGAATCACACAATCGAATGGTGTAATAATAATTACACCATTCGATTGTGTCGCTAATATGGATCGAATTCTGGGAAAAAATTACATACGAATAACTTAAGGAAAATGTTGGATTTTTAATAAAGTGATTCATATTTTAAAGTAATGCCTTAATTTCATACCTGAATTACTGTACCTTGTCCAAAATGATGCTCAATAATGTTCTGAACATAGACCAGTAGCGCGGCCATCATAGTAGGTACATAGGTACTTTAGGTACTTTTAGATATTCCTTATAGTTTCTGATTTAGCCTACCACGCCCACTTGAAAAATTCACCCTGTTTATAAACTTACGACCAATTTGATATGTTTATGTATTGAAGTAAAGTCTAGTAGTCCTAGTATTTGTATCTGTCTACGTTAGGTTACATACATGTCCCACAAATTATTATTATTATGTATGTCTTTTCAAATTCACGGGACGAGTCAAGGACAATTGGGAGGCGTGCATGGGGCCGAAGCCAACATGTAGAGGCCCTTTTATATAACTATGCTATAAACAAATGTGAAGATGTGACACCAACCGGCGACTATCCCTAAAATACATTATAGGGATGCATCTAAGGATAGTCGCCGGTTAGTGTAGGACTATTGAAAAATGGAGTAAAAATCTACAGTTACTTGGACTATTGTGTTGGAGTGCTAATGGCCGAATACAAAATCTATAGAAAAACTACGGCGCCTGCCAGTGTTATAAACACGTAAAAAGGGCAGGAGGTGACTTGCCAACTTACTGGTCTGGGCCCCACAGAACGGCCGCACTCTGGGAGTGACAAGGAGGCAACAGAATGTAAGCGGCTAAGGGTCTCGAGAGGTGTACACCGCTTTCTACCCAGGGTGCCAGCCGCAGCCGGGTCCCCGTGCCCACTCGCGTCTTACGCATGTTTCACTTCGACCCTTCGAGCACGAAGCTCTTGCGACTCCACTCCGGACGGCCAATTAAGGCAAGCCAGAGGCGGGGGACTTGTTCCTCGTCAGTTTTCACTCGGGCCGGCCAGTTAAGGCAAGCCAGAGATGAGGAAAGGGGCCTTTCCCCAGGAGTAATAGGGTGCGTGGGGTCGCCACTCCCCATCAGCTCGCCACAAGCCACCCTGCGCAGACTGACTGCATCGCCAATAGGCGATGGGCGACGGGGTCGTCACATCCCGACGCCTTCATTATTATTATTATTATTATTATGTAAATTATTTCATTAAAGTAAGTATAAAAAAAAACTTGAAAACGCATTATTATAGAAATCTTGGATTATAATAGAACGCTACAATTTTCTCAACAAATAAAAACATGAGATGTTTTTCTATTACCGGAAAGGTATTGTCGAAAATTTTCCTTCCAAAAATCATATTGTGCCCGAATCATACGGCTGACGTAATCATTTTAATGGTATACTTATTACAGTGCTGAAAGAAACGCCATTTTTTCCATCTTTTCTCCTAATTTACTGACAATAGGTTGTTAGTCCGGTTGAGGACCAGTTTGGGAATGCCTACACATTATTTGGGTTGTAGTAGTTGGTCGTAGTTACCTCCAACAAGAATGGTCATTATCGTGTGACCACTACTGGGTACGCCTCCACTATTTTAAATCAGAAAGGAAGGCAGTTTAGTCCACAGAGCTCCGGCAATATAAATAGAGAGAAAAAAAGAGAGATATACAATATGTAACAGAATAAGTGCAATTCCTGAAAGATTGTTCAGTATATCGACTACAATAATCGATTTCAGCTATTTTAGTGTGTGTAAAATTTTTCCTAAAAATGCATTAGCATACCTAAATTCAGTGCTACCTACGGAAATCGTACTAGTATTGCTCTGCGACGTTGCGGCCCACTCCTCAGCCGCAACTGCCAGCACGTAGGGATGATGATGAGGACACGTAAAGATGAGGAGACGGAGAGATGAGGACACGATGAGGACACGGAGAGATGAGGAGACGGAGTGAAGGTCGAGGCTTCGTAGAGGGAATTGTTGTGTATTGCGCTTATTCTGTTTCATATTGTATTGTCACTTACATAGTATAAAACAAAGTCGCTTTCTCTGTCCCTATATTCCTATATCCCTATGTCTCTTTGTATGCTTAAATCTTGAAAACTACGCAACGGATTTTGATGCGGTTTTTTTAATGGATAGAGTGATTCAAGAGGAAGGTTTTAGTGTTAGCATTGCACCCGTGCGAAGCCGGGGAGGGTCGCTAGTAATTATATAAAAACCTGTCTTTTAACTTTGATATAATTACGTATCTCCTTCATTTATAACTGTATCTCATAACAAGACCCATTGCCCAACTCATAATTCGATTGGTTTAAATGAGTAATTCTTGTACGTATGTTTCTATTTATATTTAAGGATGGATTTAACTATTTTAATGAAATGTGTATACATTTGTTTAAAACAGTTTGATATTTTTAATGAAACTGCATATTAAGGAGCGGGACCAGTATATGAAGCTTCGGGCGAAGCGCAGGCGCGGCGCTACTTGTTTGATATTTCATAACCCGCGTATCACCTCCGTTCGACGCTTCTTGTGTTTGTCCCGAGCCTTATATTTCCTGTGAAAACGCAATATTACAACAACTCAAAGAAACCTCCGGCAGGTGGCGTTAGCGACACTGGTGTTAGAACAAACGAAGCTCGGTCTCCCAGGCACCTATTGCAATTAATTTGAGTAGTTTACAAAACCAGATAAGCGACTGTTACTAATAAAAAATCTAGTGACTCACATAATTGGCTCATTGTTGGCAGAGACAATAGTATCAAACAGTAACAAACTGGGTGCACGGCAGTGCCCCCGCCAAGTCGAGCAAAAAGCGGCACGGCCGTACTATCCTTTTCTCAAAGCAATTCAGGCCATTTTCGACCCCCTATAATTTCGTTGCGGATGAACCTTGAAGGTTGAATTTTTAGTCATCAAGCAGGCATTGTATAAACACAGTATATATCAAATTTCATTCAATTTGAAACAGTAGTTTTAGAATTATAAATATTCAAAGTTTCCTTATTTTTGTCACTCACTCACTGACTGACTGACTCACTCACTGACCGATCATCAAAACTCTAAGGCACTTCTAGCAGTCGTAAAAGCTTCAAATTTAGAATACAATTAGGGTTTAGTTATGAATCAAGGAAAAACTCAAATATATAGATTGACTTGGCATCGCACTAATCAATCATGCATGTCAAAAGCATGTGCAATGTAATCCGTAAATGTCGCATATATGAGGGGTGTAATTTCAAAACCCTCTATAACGATTTCGAATACATTTTTACATTTTTGTACTAAGAGAAAGGTTTTTAAATTTACTTTGCAATAGATCATATGTAAATTTTCATACCCCTCTAAAATGCACAGTAAATACAGTTTAAAAAGTAAGTTTAGTTGCAAAGGCCGCTAAAATATCTAATATCACAATCAAAATCCTCTAAAATTAAATCGACCA
Organism: Ethmia dodecea; assembly: GCA_963855545.1. Lineage (NCBI taxonomy): Eukaryota > Metazoa > Arthropoda > Insecta > Lepidoptera > Depressariidae > Ethmia > Ethmia dodecea. The sequence continues at coordinate 3,278,264 of OY979448.1, forward strand.
ATGAGAGCGTCGCATTGCAAACACGTGACTTTAAAATAGTATGGGGATTTTGGCTGTGTAGATGAGACTTGCTCGCGGTTTTTAAACAAAATTCATTAAAAAGGATGGAAGATCTAGGGCAGTTTGTAAAAAAATGTGATCCCAAAGATGCTCGGAAACTGCCACGCCATCCAGAATCTTGGAAACGCGAAAAGGAGCCCAGAAAACGGTGAGTAAAATCTTACCTAAAACTTCCTTCAAAAGTTCGTTAGAAAGTTTTATGCAACATTAAGTAATGAGTACCTGCTTGTAATATGTGCTGAAGAGTGATGAATTTTGATAGCGGTTATCAACTAAACTACTATAGGTACCTATAGACATAGAAAAGAAAAGAAGAGCGGAAACAATTTGTTTAATAAAAAAATTAAAAATTTTTTTTTTCATACAAATTGTTTCCGCTCTTTGTTCCTGAGGTTATCTGCAAGAAATCGCTTAAATAGATAAGACCGCCCAATGTAATTTTTTTATCATTGTGTCACTTGTTGCATATTTTTATTGGTGTACAATAAAGAGTTGATACTTACTTACTTTGTTAATCATTAGTTAGTCTTAATACATAGCTGGATACAGTTTACTGAGATTGGTCTCTATGCTTTATAGCATAATGTCATCCATCAAGGATTATAAGGTTAGTTTCAAAACCCCCTTCAGAATGACAGTTTATTTTCAAAACCCACTAAAATGACAGGTTGGTTGCAAATTCCTCTATAATATATTTTAATTTTATATTTTCTTGAAAATGCTTGTAAATATATTAATGGTTTTCACATTTTTAAGGGTTGAAATGCCGTGGCAACCAATTTATCACGAAATATTAACTTTTTCATTAAATTAACTACAATAGATTAAAAAAAACGTTTTGTACAAAATTTCCAAAAAATGCTTTAGTGGGTTTTGAAACTACACCCCTCATATATGTATGCTGATGATACTTGTCTAGTTTATGCAGATAAAGATTTAAATTTAATTGAAAGAAACATTCAGGAGGATTTTACTAATATCATCAAATGGGCACACGACAATGGCATCATTATCAATATAAATAAAACCAAATGTATGCGTATACGATCTCCCTATTTAAAAAAGATCGAGAGGCTACCGCGCATAGTGGGGCATAGCTACGAGTGTCTGCATAGTGGTGGACTGACGTTGTGTGAGTGTGCAAACATTGAGGTGGTGGAGGAATACAGGTACTTAGGTTTAGTCATAGACAACAGCTTTTCGTGGAAAACACATATCATACACTTATGTGACAAACTCAGGTATGTACTTGTAAAATTCAACCACCTCAGTTTTGTGCTGGATAGGGCAACATTGTACATGGTCTACTATGCGCTGGTGGACTCGCTCCTTTCTTATGGGCTGGCATGCTGTGGTAACACATTCAAAACATATTTGGATAAAATAAAAAAATTGCAAATCAGATTTATGAAACTATTAGTAGATAACAAAACAAAGAAACGCAGTAAAAATAGTGATTACGAAGACTTATTTTTGGAATGTAAAATGCTGCCGGTTCATGAGAGAGTAGTGCTGTCAGTAGCCTTAGAACAGTATTGTAGCAATGAATTCAAAACCAATATTATACGCACAAGATCCCAAAGAACCAATAATAATATGAGAAGATTTGTAGTACCCACTTGTAATAATTAGGACGAAGGTGTAGAATTTTTTTAATCCCGACTATTTTTAATAACCTTCCAATTGATATAATCAGTGGTAGTGTCACAAAAACTGCATTCAAAAATAAAATACATAAGTACCTCTTTAACATTTTTTGTCAAAACCTCACTGTGGAGAATATGTAAAAATAAATATATAATAGTTTAAGAGAAGGATTAGTTTAATAATACTATAATTAGAAAAAGTGTCATAATAATTTTTTTTTATTATACATGTAAAAAAGGGAGCTACGTCTGCCAACAAACTGTTTTGCAGTTTGGCGGAGGTATTAATGTGTCTTGTAGAAATTGTTTCTGTGAATAAACACTTTTTCTTTTCTTTCTTTCTTTTCTTTCATCTAATTCAATATAATATGTATCACTTGTGAGATACATTGGGTTTTCGTGCGATGGCCAAGTCAATATATTTATGTAAACATAAAAGATTTTTAATATTGATATGGTCACTTTAAGATGTTGTTAGGTTAGCTAATTACATAATTACTTAAGACAGAAGGTCTCTTAGTAGGACTGAATAAATTAACTGACTTGTTAATACAAGGATCTCACAACTTTTTACGGTGAAGAACTGAGTTGCGAGACTTGGTTTTTTGACAAGTTTTGTTTTTAATGGTATTACTCTTTTAAATCACAGTTTTTAATTACTTAAGGTAACACTAGTAAACTGAAACAGTATACTCCTAGTCTACCGAGGAACCTTTGACCCGGAATTTAATTTTGAGCTGTCTAGCTTGATGCAAGCTTTGATTAAAAAGGCAAGGGGTGGCTTTGTCTTGAACCGTGACTGGTACACTTTTAATCAGCGATGTCTTTGGAAGGAGAGGCAGCCTTGAGATGAGGAGACACAACACAGATAACTCGTCAAGTTTTGATGAAAAGTTACATACAATGGAAAAAGGTCGGGCTCGCGAGACTCTTTCTAAAATTCTGATGGTTTTTAACCGACTTCAAAAAGGAGGAGGTTATCAATTCGTCTGTATTTTTTTTTTATGTTTGTTACCTCAGAACTTTCGACTGGGTGAACCGATTTGGATGATTCTTTTTTTATTTGAAAGCTGGTGCTTCCAGGTTGGTCCCATTTTAATTACGTCCAGTTTTGACAACGGAATCTATGAGAAAACCATATAAGTTGAAGATTGAAGTCGGTTTTTTTTACTCTTTAGAGTGGATATTTGTTGCCTGATTGCTGTACTGTCAAGAGCACATCAAGCTTTACACTACCAGTTTAAGGCTGATTCATGTTACAACGGGCCGGGCCCCGACTGGGGCACGGTCAAACACTTTTTGTACGAAGCGCTGGCCCGAATGTCGAGGCGTATTGTAGGATGGTTCGCCCCGGACGGGGTACGCCCGGGCCCGGACGGAGCCAGTCCCGTTGTAACATGAATCAGCCTATAAGCTCTGATTTAAACTGCGCGCCATAGAATACAGGGCCCGTTCAAAGTCCAAAGTGTCAAGCTTAGCGTGCTCTTGAGTACTGTCAAAGAAGTAGGGCAAAACATCTCGTTCAATTTGATAGTTGTGTACTCGTATTGATTTGAAGCTTTGTTATGCTTATCTACCTACTCGTATCTCGTATTGAAAATAAATGGAACACCTAAATTATCACTTTGTTGTGCGTCTGTGTGTTGATCCTCGTGACGAAACCCATTTTCCCAGATACAGCTATAATAAAATTCGAAACGCAAGTATCTAACTAGTTAAGCCCATCAAGCATCAGATGACCAGGATTGGAGAAGGACAATACACTTGACAAGCCTATGTAACTGATACTCAAAGGGTACCTACGTAAGTATTGAAAACGCAAATTATCAAACATAATAATATGGTTCTTCTCACATGGTGACAGATTTAGGTCAGCATTTCGCTACAGACAATAACCGTCAAGTTGAGAGCTAAGTCCAACAAACTTAGCTCATACCTGGCTAAGTTGGATTAATTAGAGGATACACAACAACAATTATCTTTGAATTATCTCGAGTACGAAACTTTGATGGGGAAACAGATTAGCAACTTAAAGTTTATGATGGGTCTAAATTGGGACTATTTTGGACGTGAAAGGAACGTACGTGTTATTAGGTTACTTACATAATTACTGACCTGGGACTTTATAGTAATAGGTATAGGTACCTACACAGATCACTAAAGCTACATACATCTAAAATTTACAGAATCAAATTATTTGTATGTAAATAATTTATTTTTAGTATAGTATGAAGCAATAACAGCGATGTTCGAAGGAAGACCGCGATACATGAGGCCAACGGGCGGATTCACGGAGATTCGATATTCGTTATTCGACTCGCAATCGGAAAATCTGTCGAATCCTTATGTCAAATATGACATCTGTGAATAGCCCATCTCAAAACCTTTTGACAGATTTTCCGATCCCGAGTTGAATATCGAATATTGAATCTCCGTGAATACGCCCGCTGATTCAATTTTAATCAAAGTTAATAATGGAGTCTAAGTTATACAAAAACTTTCGTGCATATTTATCATAACATCAAAATATCATGAGGAAACTGTCTTAGGTCAATGACAACCAAAGACGTTTAAAGAAAAAGTTTATCTTTTCTTCCAACCTCTTTGGTAATAACATTCGGGTTTGGCAATAAACTCACCTTTAAAAGATAAGTACTTAGGTAGGTACTTCCATGAATTGAATAACTGAAGGGTCTCGAAATATTGTTTTTATTTTAAGATGGTAGTAAAAACTGAGAATGCATCAATAGGTTAGCAACGCCAAAGGGTAATTGGATGGAATAATGTAGCAAGCTACAACAATTTATAACTTTAGAATGAAGTAACAAAGCAAAATTGCCAAGATGCTATATAATTCCGCTGGATGATCTTTCGGAATTTCCGACTTTTACGCCGACAGACAGAATGACAGATAAGTCTACTAATGATTCTCTTGGTGCAATTTGGAGGGGGACCCTAGAAATTCCTTTTTTAAATCCTTTCTTAATTGAAGCAATCTCATTCTATTTAATATTCCAAATCTCATCTGTGCGTGCCGTAAAACAAAAATAAAGATAACTGAGAGGAAGTCGGGAAAACAGTGAAATTCACTCGTAAAATGAATAGACTTACGAGTTTATGGTCTCGTAAATCAGGCCGTGTGGCCACCCTAACAAGGTGCGGTTAGGCATAAGCTTGACTCGAATATCGATCACGAATGAGACATTAACCAAGGTGTGACTTGTGCAAACAAACAGGCGGTAAGTGTTTTCGTGTAAAGAGCCATAGAATTACAAATATCTGGGTAATACAGTCATTCTAACACCCTTTGATTAGCGCTATAGAACCCACTGACACTTTTTGGTGACAATGTTAGAAGAAATTGATATTTGCAAAAAAAAAGTGTCATTAATAATACTTAATACGTAAACAATATTTGAGAAAAAAATTAAATAAAGTGAGTCCAGTGGGTCTAAAATGGCCACTTTGAGCAATTCCTCTGATCCATTCGTCCTTTTATGAATTCCCAGCAAATCCTAAGCAATTCCTCTAAATTTCGTAAAATGGTCCCTCATTTTAGTGATTCACTGACTATTCAATTCATTAGTAGATTCGTATTTGGTGAAAATTTCGAATATGAATCGAAATAGGATCCTATTATGGTTTACCCGAAACGGCCTTTTTAGACCCCCTGAATGAGGTTTGGACATTTCAATTTGTACAACATAGTTTATAAGAAAACTGTTAGAAACGATAGATTTGGCCAATGATCGCCTTCAGTGCTGACGTACCACAAAGAGGAAAACTTAAATGCATAAATTGAAATCTTTACCGCCGTTTATGATTTGCATAATAGCTTTTGAGGTTTTGATTTTGACACGGCTAAAGTTTTTCACAAGTTCAAAGTTGGTTGTCAAGACGGACGGTTTGAATTTAATTAAATACATAAATTGTGATCGATGACTGGGGTTAAACTACCGACATTGATTTCAAACTTAATGTGCAAGTTTATTTACAAAGAAAGGTCCTTTAAAGACTACCAAATGCGCTGATTACTATTTGATAAGCCGCCGTGCCTCCGGACCAAAAGTATCAACCTTAACATTTAGCCTTCATTGAGGTCAGGTAGCACTGATGGCAGGTTGAGACAATGTGTCGGCGCCTGTGGTACCCCACCACACTATAGAGCGTCTACAGAGTTGAGTCGAGGTTCAATTAAAGATATTATATATTAAAAAGACTTAGATATGGTACTAGAGCGCGGAAAATAAGGACGACAAATGTAGGTAATTGAACTAATTTTATTTAGGCGCAATATTTGCATTTTTCACCTAGTCGTATTTCAAGCGCAACTCGTGACAGATAGCTCTCTTTCTTTATAATTCGCTCGGTATCATTTTTTGCCGTCATTATTGCATCCTATATACGCTAAGAATACGCTAAGAAGGTAGTATGTTACATTTTGTAGCCACTCGTAGCGGAACAGTTTTCAAACACGCGTAGTATGAATGTAACTCATCCTTACTTTAATATCTTTGAGGTTGAATCGTATGAAAAAGTAGCAGTCCTACCTGCAACTACAATAACTAAAAGTACCTATGCATAGTCACCAAATCCCTGAAGTTATTCAAATGAGCCGTACCAGAGTTCCGAATAAATGCATATTGAATTTGTTTACGTACGCCAAAACCGGAATGGAGATAGAACATACTTCTCTATTTAAATTTGGTCCTACAATCTCCATATTATTGCTACTGGGTCCGATATTCGCTTCTTAGTTTAAATAGGTAAGCTGAAATTGCTTGTTTTCTTTGGATTTCTTCAGCCTTTGTTTTCAAATAATGCTCATCAAATTATACGAAAATTGAGCATTTGCAAGAATGGTCTAGTTTCCACAATGTTTAGCATCTTCTATGCCAACTTACGAAACTAGAATAGTACCTACTATTTTGTTTTTCTTAGTACAGAGCAAAGTTAGATGTGATTTTATTTACAACGTAACAATATTTTGTGTGCACAACATTTTGTGTAATTATTAAATAATTACTTAGTTTCTCATGATTGATTACTTTATATCATAACGTTATTATTGAACTAACAACCTATATTATTTATTTTCAATCAAACAACATGCAATAAAACTTAACTAAGCATAACCTCATATACCTACTCCAGTTAGTTTTTTAGTTATAAATTATAATTTATATAGGTAATAATAATAAATAATTAAATGAAACTTCTATCTACTTAGAATAAGGGTCATCATTTAATCTATTTATACTCGTAGGTAATCACTACATAGTATAAAACAAAGTCGCTTTCTCTGTCCTTATATCCCTATGTCTTTATGTCCCTATGTCCCTTTGTATGCTTAAATCTTTAAAACTACGCAACGGGTTTTGATGCGTTTTTTTAATAGATAGCGTGATTCAAGAGGAAGGTTTTAGTATAACTATTGCACCCGTGCGAAGCCGGGGCGGGTCGCTAGTATAATATAAAAGAAGAAACTGACTGGATGACTGACTGATCTATCACAGCACAACCGAAGCTACTGGGTCTAGAAGCATGAAATATTGCACAAAGTTTCCTTATAAGACAATAATGAGCAGAAAGAAGGGATTTTCGGAAATTCCCACGTCGACTGGAAGAATTTTGGAAATGCGAGGGCAACGCCCTCGCTGCCGACCGTTGACTTATAAATAATACAATTCGAATTAAAAACAATAATAAATTGTGGGACACAATTTACACACGGTTATTTAGTCTCAAACTAGGCAGAACCTGTACTATGAGTACTAAATAACTGATAGATATATATGTAAGTACCTAAATTAATATTAAACATCCAGACACGAAGCCAACAGACATGTTCATGCACACAAATATTAGCCCAGAGCGGGAATCGAACCCACAAACTCCGGCTCAGACGGACGGCTCACTACCGACAGAGCCAACATGCCCATCGTAAAAACTGAATTATTGATTTTTTTTAATTGTCAATTAATTAAAAACTAAATACTCCTACTTGCTTCTGAAATCCTAGTAAAGGAGAGGCTAATGAGTTTTGGGTTTGTAATCGGTTGTAATATCAAAGGTAAATCTGGCGCAGAACATGTTGGAATCTAATTAATGGAAAATAATTCTTGTTCCACCGCATAATTTTCCCTAAATTATAATACTAGATTTGAATTGTGGTAGGACTGGTAGGCTAAAAGATTTCTAATGGTTTAAGATATTCCAAAAACAAAGACATTCAAGCTGTAAATTTGATTGGATTAGATAAAGCTCGGTTAAATATTACTACACGAGGGGTAGCGGTTGCTTGACTCATACCTATTTTGCTAACTTTTATATCTCACGTAGACCTCTTTGACATTGACAAGAATGGGATTGACATTAGCGTTAGCGCTCGTAGGCAAGTGCTTATGTCAATCCCATGCTTGTCAACCTAAAAGAACATTCAATTAGATTGTACAATGCCTCTTGGCTAGGGGGGCTTATATAAAAATGTAAAAAAATATATAAAATCTACATAAAGGAAAGAAAAATATTAACTAACAGGATGCACTCAAGAAATTAAAGTAGATAATAATAGATATTTATATATTTGTGTATCTGATTTAGTTAATTTGTATAATTGTATATAACTAAAGACCCGCCCCGGCTTCGCAAGGGTGCAACGCTAACACTAAAACCTTCCTCTTGAATCACTCTATCTATTAAAAAAAACCGCATCAAAATCCGTAGCGTTGTTTTAAAGATTTAAGCATACATAGGGACATAGGGTTATAGGAACAGAGAAAGCGACTTTGTTTTATACTATGTAGTGATGACGTCTTTATTGTATGTGTGTTGAACATCATAGGTACCTCAATAAATCCACCAGGATTTATTATGTTACATTCAACGGTAATCCTTATTTTTATCTTCTTCATCTCTTTTGTTATCTACCTATAGTTATAATAACAACCGTTACCTAATATCCAATACTATTGTTGCGAAAATACCAATTTTCTCTATTATCCGGCTAATAATCAATCCGAACACCATATTATATTACATACCTTTTTCCTTTCCAAATACGATAAAAGTAATAAGACCATGTAATTTATTAAGGTTATACCTAGTACCTAACAGTTTCCCAGATCTGCCTTATTTATAGCTTCGTCCATTCATTGTACGTGATTAAGGGAGTAAATGTTAGCACAATTAGGCACGTTGGAAATTTGTCTTGGACATGGTATAGTAAGGGTTCGGTGGCACTGACAGAGATTTCAGTTTACAAATATTTTTGTTCTTGTCTATTTTAAAATGGTTTCTATCAGGTACAATGGCCCTGATTCTGCTTTACAGCGACTAAAGTTATTTTGGCTTACTCCTGTCATTTTCTTTGTAGTAGAAAAGAAAAGAGATGAGATATATTTAGTACTGTCAAATTAAAATTAGTCCTGTCAACTAAGGCATTTCATAACGTGTTTAGTGCTTAAGTAAATAAGTCACGACTAAAGTACAGCCTCGGACAGGATTAAATTCAGTAGGTTATCTTCTATCAATTTGCTATTTTTGAGGTAAGACAAAGACAGGACTAAATTAAAATAAAGTTAGTCGATGTAAAGCAGAATCGAACCCGATACCTACTTTACTTGACTTCCACTTGCTACGCACCTAGCAGATCTCTCGTGCTTCATCTACATCCATCAAACGACTCATACATGCTCGTCGGTTTCGGGTACTCTTTATTTGGCTTTTCTTCAATACATACTACTTTAATTGAGGCGACACATATATACCTACGTGTTGTATTTTATATTGTAGAATTTAGAATTCCAGTATTTATTTATTATTATTTGTTTATTATGACGGGCAACATATTAAACATCGTGAGGAAACCCGCAGGTCTCAGAATTAATTCTGAGACATGTGTAAACAGACCCGGTCCGGCGATGGGCTCACCACCTATCACGTTTAGGGGTCCCATATATCTCGTGAAATGTGGGTATATCCAGTAATGGAATACCTCTGCCTACCCCCTCGGGGATAAAAAGGCGTGAGATTATATTTATTTATTATTTATATTTATATGACGGGCCTGTTGGCTCAGTTGGTAGAGACCCTGCCTTCTGAGTCGGAGGCCGCGGGTTCGATCCCCGCTCAAGGCCAACATTTGTGTGCATGGACTAAATAACATTGTGTGAATTGTGTCCCACAATTTATTTTTATTATTACACGTAGATTCTTAGATACAAAGGTGTCGCATCGTGGGTTGAAATATTTTTTAAACTTTAGTGAGCAGTGATAGCCCGGACGGTTAAAGAGCAGGCCGAAAATCAGTGAGGCTCGGGTTCGAATCCTGGCATGTACCAATGAGTTTTTCAAAAACTTATGTACATATTTATCACTAGCTCGACGGTGAAGGAAAACATCGTGAGGAAACCCGCAGGTCTCAGAATTAATTCTGAGACATGTGTAAACAGACCCGGTCCGGCGATGGGCTCACCACCTATCACGTTTAGGGGTCCAATATATCTCGTGAAATGTGGGTATATCCAGTAATGGAATACCTCTGCCTACCCCCTCGGGGATACAAAAAAAAGGCGTGAGATTATATTATATATTATTATTATATAGTCGTAGCTCGTTATATCCCCATGGGCAAATCAGAATTGAGGACATCCGTAAAGAAACAAAAGTAAATGGCAGCCTTCACGCAAGGCTGTTAATCGATAACTATATACGCCGCTGAAATTTAAAAAAACCGGGAAAGAGCGAGTCGGACTTGCGCACGAAGGGTTCCGTACCATTATCTATAAAATCGGCAAAAAAATACGAAAAAAATGAAAATGAAAAAATGTTGTATGGGAGCCCCCCATACTACTTACATAATTTGTGAAAATTTCAACTATCTAGCTATCGTGGTTCTTGAGATACAGCCTGGTGACAGACATATAGACGGACGGACAGACACCGAAGTCTTAGTAATAGGGTCCCGTTTTTACCCTTTGGTATCTACGGAACCATAAAAAATAGTTTGTGTACAGTTACGACCTCGTTACAGTTTCATTATATGTAAAGATGAAGTTTCATATTCCAACTCCTTTGTGTTCCGTCAGTTATCTCGCTGTTAATAAAAGCACACCAAGCCAGAACCTTAATGGGTGTTTACACGGAACGGCGCCATTCGATAAAATGGATTAAGTTTCTCTGATTCATCTTCTCTTTCGTTCAACTATTACCCTCTCTTTCCGTCTATGTTAGTGTTTTATTAGTTTAAGAATATCTGTAGATTTCTTCCACTTAGCTGCTTTCTTTAAAGTCCATTTAGAGGCTCTTAAATTTCAATTGATAATTTTCAATATTTATATCTTCACGTACTATTTCATTGTCACGTTCTATCTCGTCATCTAATTTGTGTGTGTATCGACAATATATTTGTAACTAGCAGCACCCCGCGGTTTCACCCGCGTAGTTCCCGTTCCCGTGGGAATACAGGGATAAAATCTAGCCTATGTGTTATTCTGATGTATAACTGTAAAGTTTAATCAAAATCCGTTCAGTAGTTTTTGCGTGAAAGAGGAACAAACATCCATCCATACATCCATCCATACAAACTTTCGCATTTATAATATTAGTAGGATTTTTTATTGCCATCACATAAAATTTTAATTTTATTTGAAATTTAAATTCAAATAATTTAAACACATCAAATAATAAAGAAATAAAATTTTATAAGTCAACAAAAAGTTGTACCATTGTTCACAATACACTTGAGTTCTATAGTTCCCGCTCAGTATACGTTTAGACTAATTTTTGCGTTTGTCAGCCGTGATAACTTTAAATAAAGTTTAGTTTTAACATGGCTTTGGACACACTTACAATAAATCACATAATTGAGTTTTGAAAACTAAATAAAATATAGAACCTAGACATTGTAGGTATTTTAATTGAGTTAGGTATCGGTCATTAATTTGGTAGTATTAGAATAAACTCAATAAAATATTTATGGAATTGCTTGAACATGAACATGTAATTCTCGTTTGCAATAATTATAACAGAATTTTAAATTACACTCTAGATCACTTTTTTGTTTAATAATAATAAATTGTGGGACCACAATTCACACACGGTTATTTAGTCCCAAACAAGGCCCTGCCTTGTACCGGGTGCTAAACAACTGATAAACATACTTAAATAAATATTAAACGACCAGACACGGAGCCAACAGACGTGTTGCTGCACAAAAATGTTGGCCCCGAGTAGGGATCGAACCCGTGACCTCTGACTCAGAAGGCAGTGTCACTGCCAACTGAGCCAACAGGCCCGTCAAACTATGCACATAATAGATTGTATAAATGTACCTAGGTAAAGCGAATCATTCTTTATGACACTATGACAGCCGCGGTCGGCGTCAATACAAATTTCCCAGTTTTTACATGTTATATTATGATACTTGACGCTATGTTCCTTTGCAAATTTTTTACCGAATATAACATTCTCCGCATGTAGTTTTTAACCGACTTCAGAAAAAGGAGGATGTTATCAATTCGACTGTATGTTTTTTTATGTTTGTTACTGTTAAGTCCTGGATTTGGGGGAAAGCAATAAAACGCGTAGTCACTCATTGAACTAATACACACACCGGCACAATTAGCGGAACAGAAAAAAAAAGGAGAAAAAAGAGGGAATTTAGAACAATGAATGTAGTTTTTAAACAATATATTATTTAAAATGAAACAACAATTAAATTAACATGTTTTGACATTCATTTGTAACACCATACTTAAAATTTTATAAAAATAAAAATTAAATTAAACAAAATGCATTTTTCTTCGATTTTTAATTATAGAGAAACAGCAGAAAATTCAAGATTTTCTAAAGTTTAACAACAATTTCAATGACTGTTCAATATCGAGTGTTTCCTCCTCGTGCTCTGATGAGGGTTTCCATCCGTCTGGGCATGCTGCGGATGATGTTATCAATGGTTTCTTGGGGCAACCTCTGCCATTCTTCAAGTAATGCGTTTCGCAACTCGTTGAGATTATTGGGAGGGGGCATTCTTGACTTTACACTCCTCTTTAGCAAGTCCCAGACGTGTTCTATAGGGTTCATATCGGTGGACCGTGCTGGCCACTCCATCACCGTTATACCAACATGGTTTAGGTATGTCTGTACTGTGCGAGCACTGTGAGCCCGAGCATTATCCTGCATTAGAATGAAGTTGTTACCAATAAAGGGGGCAAATGGCACAACATGTTCTTCTAAAATCTCCCTGATATACCGATCAGCATTCAGATTCCCGCCATCGACCACTACTAACTCCGTACGAGCTCCTAAACATATTCCTCCCCAGACCATAATTGAACCGCCGCCATATGCAACTGTATTTTCAAAATTAGACTGGATATACCGTTCTCCTTTGCGTCTCCATACTCGCTGCCTTCCATCAATTTGATTTAACATAACTCTGCATTCATCAGTAAAAAGAACCTGTCCCCAGTCGTCGAAGTCCCAATCACGATGTTCACGACCAAAGTGTAGACGGTTTGTGCGATGATGTCTCTCAAGTTTTGGGGCTTTGGCGGGCACATACGAGCCTATACCCACTTCTTCGAATCTTCTACGAACTGTCCGCTCACTCATCCTTACTGCTCGTACCTCTTCCAGTAAATTTCGAGCCTGCACCGCCGTTAGTCTCGTGTTCCGTCGGACTTGAAGTTGGAGAAAACGGTCATCCCTCCTTGAAGTACACCTTTTCCGGCCTTGTCCTCTCCTTCTCACTAGAGCATTCGTCAATCTGTATCGTTGGATGCTACGATAAATCGTTGATAACGATCGACGAAGGCTTCTGGCAATCGATCTGTAGGTTTGACCATTTCTCCTCATTTGATCTGCCCTAATGATTTCTGATGGCGTTAAATCAGGCATAATTAGATGCTCGTAAATTATCAATATGCGAAAAAACTCAAAAGCCTCAAAAACTGCAATTCAAAGCTTTTCAAATGGAATTCACGAACCTTCTAAAAACGGACAAGCGGTGGAAAAAATGAATCAATGAAAATTAAAACAAAAGAATGAAAAAAAGGGCAGTCGCTTAGTATTCCATTTTTAAATTAAAACCCAAATTTAAAAAAAGCTTGTTTAGCCGGCCAGTAACACGCAAAAATGCGTAAATACTCCCTTTTTTTTCTGTTCCGCTAATTGTGCCGGTGTGTGTATAATAACTAATAAGATATACCTACACTACAGTTACCTCAGAACTTTCGACTGGGTGAACCGATTTTGGAAAATTTTTTTTTATTTGAAAGTTGGTGCTCTCTTGTGGTCTCGCAAATAATCTAACGCCTTATATCCCCGAGGGGGTAGGCAGAGGTATTCCATTTCTGGATATACCCACTTTTTCACCAGATATTCTGTTTACCCCTAAACGTGATACCTAAGTGGTGGGCAGATCGCCGGACCGGGTCTGTTTACACATACACATTACACATGTCTCAGAATTAATTTTTTGACCTGCTGGTTTGCTCACGATGTTTTCCTTTACCGTCGAGTTAGTGATAAATATGTAAGTTCTTGTCATGTAACAGTGAAATAATTTCGGAGTTACCTCAGTGCTTTTTGTTGTCTAAAAGTTTGATTTCATGCAAAAACGTCAGTGCGTGTCAACGTCACAAGCATGCATGATCGCATCGCATTGATCATACAAACTCGCAATCAAACATTCTAACTCCCGTTGAGTGTTCTAAAATAAACGAAAGCAATTTTGTATGAAAGTATTTATAACGGAAGATGCAATATTGCGTCTCTTCGTCCTTAGCCTATTCTTCGAATACATTTTCACGAGTCATCGGTTAATGCATCGAATTATGTTTTTCACATGCGATTTCCTGACAAAATTCCTTCCTCCTTGCTTCGCTAAAGTCGTTGTGAAGTGTCATCGTGTGAGAACTACCTAAAGAAACTGTTTCTCGAGGTATTTGCGCAAAGTTACTTGTAAAACAGTATTAGATTGTTCACATATGTATATGTAAATGAAAAGCAGATTCTGCGAATTTGACTTCGTTTTCAACCGGAAACATTTTTTTTATATAGGTAGTAAATTTCTTTATTTATTCAAAATTCGTAGTTACAAGCCATAACTTCATTAAACTTGTTAGTACGATATTTCGGAATTCTACCCCAAAATTCAGAGTTAAAGCCAAGTTTATTTCCAGCCTGAAATATAAATAAGGCAGGTGAGCTTAAAAACTTTGAAGACTCAGTTATACAACTTGTAATCCTTAAAAGCTTCCCCTAAGATACTAGCTCGACAAAGCAATCTGGCGCGTTCATTTCTCTCTTTAATCCCACAATATTTTCAGCTTCGACACATTAGTGCTGCACCAATTAGTGGTGCGCCGTTAGCGAGTAATTTAGTGTCACAATCAGACGCCGCTCGAGCGAGAGAGACTCAAGCGCAGTCGGCTTCTGTTACGTGGCGTTTGGTTGAATAGCAATTGTTACGTTATGACGTCATACATACTTGAATTTCTTAATATAGCCCTTCATACCTAACACTTTGTCCATTGGCAGTGTAAGACAGTGAACTAGAACTGTTATAAACTATTAAACTTTGTATACTTCTATACTAAAATTATTTCACCAATGGAAAGTGGCATTGATTTTTATATATATAGATAAATGTTGAGCAACATCTATCTACTTGTATATATATCAAAATCAATGCAACTTTTCGTTGTTATTTTATAACTCAAGAACGGGCTCACTTATCCTAACCAAATTTTTAGGCTTTATTGGGACTATTTAGCAGATGGTTTATGTGAAGTTTGCTTAAAATCTGTCTAGTGGTTCTTCATTTATACGTTGCGAAGCACGTACCGGGCTGCTAGTAGGCTATATTTTATTCCCGTATTCCAACGGGAACGGGAACTACGCGGGTAAAACCGCGCAGACCCGCTAGTAAACTACATTCCGATTATTGATGGATGGTCAGTTTTACTTACTTTAGTTTACTAATATTTTGCGCTGTGTTAATGAAAAAACAAGATATTTTATAGCTAACGTGGTTTGCCTACCATATGCTTTAAAAAAGTATTTTAGTTCCGTGCAAGATTGAGCTTTACCTTAAAATATGCACCAAGACTACTTGATCTTTTTATTATGATAAAAAGGGCAACGAGGAAACGAGCCACCTTATGGTAAAGGGTCATCGTAAATGTTATGATCATCCTTATTTTATCACCGAGAGGGCTGGCTGAGTTACTCTATTCCTTGAAGTACCCATCAGCATAAAAGATAATAACTATTATTCTTAGAACCAAATTAGTGCTTAAATATTAACATTTTGAAACTTCATTAAGTCTTTACACAACTATAAGCAGTGGTAACCTTACGCTTAAAGAGCCTGGTTCACATGATAAAACTCAGTGAGGTTTGGGTACGAATGTACCTGGCATGTACCAATGAGTTTTTCAAAACTTACGTACATAGTTATCACAACCCGCAGGTCCCAGAATGAATTCAGAGACATGTGTAAACAGACCCGGTCCGGCGATGGGCTCACCACCTATCACGTTTAGTTTAGGGGTCGAATATTCTCGTGATAACCACTCTAAGGAGTACAAAAAACGACTTCAATCTTTAACTTACAGTTTTCTCATGGATGCTGTTGTAAGAACTGGACGAAATTAAAATGTAACCAATCTGGAAGCATTAGCTTTCAAATAAAAAAGAATTATTCAAATCGGTTCACCCAGTCAAAAGTTCTGAGGTAACAAACATAAAAAATTTAGATATATAAAAAAAATACGGACGAATTGATAACCTCCTCCTTTTTGAAGTCGGTTCAAAAGTGGGTATATCCAGTAATGGAATATCTCTGCTTTTGCTTTTTTGTGCGTGCTTCCGGCGTCCATCGATTTATAAGACAAAAAAAAGAATATAGTCCTTTGCAGTCGGCCGGTATATCCCAAATATTACTCAAGACCATCCCACAATCAGTTTACTCGCAATTTCCTCAGAAATGACCCTAAAGATGATAACGAGTTGATAGCAATTTAATTTCCTTCCAATACGAAATGCGACAGCGTGAACTCGTGATTAAGGGTTGCAGGAGTTTCTTGGTTTGCTACAAGAACTGCGGTTTTGTTTCTTGTATCAAACATAAACCATAAATCAGTGTAACTAAGCAATATGACCTAGATTGCGTACGTTCTGGAAGACTTTTTGAGTTTTTGTCTATTCCTAGTTTTGATTCAGTAGGTACCTATATGATTGGGGGGGGGGGTATATCTCACGCATTTTAGAGCCAAGGGGGTAAGAGGTATTGGATTTCTGGATATACTGACTTTTCACGACATAGGTATTCTTTGGACCCCTAAACGTGTTAGGTGGAAATTTGGGGGGAAATTACTGATATTACAAATACGAAAGTATTTTCATATGTACCTATGTTACCTTTTTACGACTAAATTGTTATGCGATATTGATAAAATTCGGCAGGACTATCCTAAATATTATAAATGCGAAAATGACATCGTTTGCTTGTTTGTTAAGCTTTCACGACCAGTAAAGCGATTTTAATTTTTTTTCACCGATGGAAAGCTACATTATCAGCCAGTAACATAGGCTATATATTATTCCCGTATTCCGACGGGAATGGGAACTACACTACACTACTTTTTAAATGTACTTTTTGTACCTACTTACAGAAAATAAATGATTTTAGATTTGAGATTAGAATAAAAGTCTCGGTTATAATTGATCTAGATAGGGAATTATAATTATAGCACTCCATTCCCTGTAAACAATAAATATACGATTGAATAAATTTATTGGTATTCAACGAAACTTCCGGCTGTGCTCAGGAGGGCGTGGACCGCTTAGTAAAAGTTTCGAATAAAACTAGAACAATCGTCTAGGGGTTTATAAAACTTTGTTCGATTTCTAGTAGTCGAGGAGATTAAACCTCTTGGAACTTGTGTTTTCGTAATGACTAGGGAATATAGAAGAGAATATTCAATACTTGCTGCTTTTCTGGGGTTCTCATTTAATTCGGTTACGCCCACGATGTTGTCTGATATTCCAAATTTAAAATAGTTTATGACCTTCAAAATGAAAGATGTTTTTTTAATACAGTTGCTCAAAAAGTGGCGTATTGCAGGGACGTATAGCGTTCGGGAAGTGGGCTATTCGGTACACATTTTCTTTACCTGTCAAAATAATGTATATAAAAAAGAAAAAACCAACCACGAAGTTTATGCAAATATTTCTAAAAACAAGCTACTATATAATTTGTTTCAATATCAGATTTAATGATTTGATTCAATGAGTTAGGTTAGGTTTCATTTCATATCAATAAAAAAAATCTACTGAAGACTTGGCTGTATGGGCATAGTTCCCTTTTGCATACCCAGAATGGGAGAAGAAAACAAAAAAAAATCTCTGCTTAATATATTCTTTTACGGTTGGCGCCATTTTCAAAAAATATTAGTTGAGTTTATTGTGTTTTATTATTTTATTAAATTGCTTAATTTTTTCGCAACTGTATTAAAAATACACTGAGAAAACTGGTAATCATAAAAGACGTGAAATCAGGATAAGTAAGATGAATTCACCTCAAGGACGGAGAATACTGATATCACCAAAAAGAAAGATGATAACACGTCTGACGATGATAACTGCATTTAAGATGACGTGTCACCATGGCTTTAGTCGGACGAGCATACATAATGTGATTATGTTTACTACTATTTATGTTTGCTTTTATCATATCTCGAGTTACGTACTATTATATTTCCTACTATTTATCGATGACTTCCTCGTAGTACCTCCAGATATTATGTCCTATAATTTTTTTTACTATTTATCGAGGACTTCCTCATATTTCCAGTTTGATATGAAAATTGTAAAACGCTAGGCTCGGTGGGGAAGACTGTCAAGTTAGAAGCCTCACCATGGAATTCAGCTGTTCTGATAATGTCAAACAGCTCTTCCTAAATAGTGCCCGAAATTCCTTGATCTAGATATTGCAAAGGTGTCCAAAAGAGCCGGGGAACCTCTCTCTCCACTAATGAAAGCTTGCACTCAATGCTGGTATGGATACAATGTCAAATGCATCTTAACTACTTATATCTAAACCCTGAGTCAAATGATAGTGCGTTTTAATTCGACCATGGCGCCATCTATCGAGAACGTATGACAACACTTGTTTGCGTTACGTGTGCGTTAACACTAGTGTGTTCCACTATTATTTTTCTACTATTTGCCGATGATCATATATCCAGTTAGGTCTAGTCCAGGGTGCCAATTCTACTAAATGTCAACGGTTGCAGTTGGATGACAATGACAATGACATGGTCAGTCGATGGTGTTATTTGCTCTGAAAAGTGTCAAAATAACACCATTGACATCTCATTGTCATCCAACTATGACCGTTGACACTTAGTAGAATTGGCCCCCAGGTGTCGAGGGTCAGAGGAGTATGGAGGAATGGGTGGAGGTGGAATCTCCATCGTGAAAAGGGAAGATCTTCCGCCAGGCGAAGTGATCGTGCCTGGGGACCGCGGTCCAACGGTTGATGTTGGACAGTTGTATTTATACAAACTCATTAGAAAACTTCGATAGCGCGGTTTAGAACTCGGCCGTCTATTGGCGCGTTCTATGTAGTGTCACTTATATTAATATGCTTAGCGCATAAAATAATATGACTGTAATATTAAATAATATGATGCTGGGATTTCATCGTATTTTCGGTGATACTTCTTCATATTCAACTAGGAAATCTATATAAGTACGGTGACGGTGTCATTGTGCTTTATATTTATAATCTTACTTATAAATATCATACAAATTTATAGTACAGTGAGATATTATTTAACAAGAGAATATTATATTGTGTGACCAATTTTTACGATGCTAAGTATTATAATATCGCATTACCTATTCCAACTTAACTTATTAATTCGATTATAGCGTAATATTAACCTATTTTTTCCTTATTGTACGACAATGCTCCAGTTTTAGACAAACGTCACGTTATTTTATGATTACGAAGAATTAAAAAATATCATGTCTTTGTTATAATTATGTGAGCGGAATGGAGCGATTGGAGCTAGCGCCGAAAGTGCTGTCATCATATTATTTTTAAGGAATCACACAGAATGTTATGCATACTCATAGATGAGATTCTGTAGTCGTATTTTAGTAATCATCACTATATTAATATGATGCTTACTCTAAAAATAAGATTCTGTAATCAATTTTAGTAGGATTCACATTATTCTATAAAATTAAATGTGGTGCTAGGACTTCATCGTATTTTCGGTGATACTTCTTCATATTCAACTAGGAAATCTATCAAAATACGGCGACGGTGTCATTGTGTTTTATAATTATAATCTTACTTTATCAATATCATACAAATTTATAGTACAGTGAGTTATTATTTGAAGAAGAGAATATTATATTGTGTGACAAATTTTTACGATGCTAAGAATCATAATATCGCATTACTTAATCAAACAATTCGATTCCAACTAATATATTTCGATTATAGCGTAGTATTAACCTATTATTTCCTTATTTTACGATAATGCACCTGTTTTAGACCAACGTCACGTTATTTTATGATTACGCCGAAATGACATTTTTTTCAGTGTACTTGTTCAGTACACGTGCGGAACCGTCATTGCAACTTTTTCCGACTGTCAACCCTTATCTTCGGCTGCGCCTCGGCTCGGGTAGACATTTGTCGGAACTCTTTGCAATGACAGGCTTTCCGCACTTGTAATGAAATAAACTATTGTTAAACAGAGCCTATTTGTATGTGGAAAACTATTGGTACCTACCTCACTTTAAAATAACAACCACCTCTTTCGGCCCCATGTAAAAATAAATGTGCTGAAATGAGCAGCTGTGCGATAGACCATAACCACATACATACGCGCTGAACTGTGTAGCGAAGAATGTGTATGATATCCACCAATAAGGATGGTTTATTTTGAGTTGGTCTTAACTTTGGCGGTAAACGGGTTCAATGCAACTGCTTATAAGAAACGCAAGCGAAAAATGCAAGCGAAGAATGGGACCTAAGGAGGCCAGTGGAGAATGGGGGCGATACATGTTAATCAGAATCAGATGAGGTCCTGCTATCTTACTACTATACCAGCTCAACCCACCTTAGTGATGTAATATAATATATCTACCTTTTTTTATCGATAATGTGTTATTATTATTTTTTGTTGTTCTAAAATCTAAATGATTAATATTCACAGCACACTGTACCAACACCGTAGATTTTTTAAAGTGAATATTGTAATATATATATATATATATATATATATATATATATATATATATATATATATGGAGACTTGTAATTAGCCTACCTTTTATATTACATCTGATATTTACTGTAATGTATTAGTCTGTAAGTGTTCCGGAGATAAATAAAATAAAAATAAAATAAAATATCTATATCCCATATAGCCATGCATCTTCCTCATTTTATTATAGGTATAAGCATAGTTACAAAGCTTAGCTTAGGAGTAAAAATAGCGTAAAAATCTCCTTTCTACTTTTTTGATACGAAACCCAAATAATGACTTCTCTCTTATATTACAATAACTCAATTTTATTTTAACTCAATAGAGATAGATAATACGTGTGCATGTGTTGTTGTGGTTTTCGTGTGTTTTGCCTAAAATAAAAGTGTTATTGTATACAGACTAATCCAAGAGGAGGCTCTCTGGACCATATTCAGAGTGTTTCTCTCCAGAGTCCGAACCGAGTGCACTTTGAGATGAATAATTCGTACAAAATGCAGGATTATGGTAATGGTTTGAATCTGAGCGAGTTTTGTTGGCTTGCATCGTATTTACAATACGGAATTTGTTGCTGAGATATCTCCTGGTATGTAAATAGGGTTCGAAAGTTTTTACATTATCATTTAGATGGTAGAGGTACGCAGATTGGGTCTGTGATGCTATCAAGGGATTGTTTGGAACAGGTAATGTTAATGGAAAATATACCGTTAGTACTCGTATCAGCTTTTACTTACAGAATGTATTTCAGATGAGATGAGAAACGTGAGTAAACATTTTACATCAGCCCGTATTAGATACCGCTCTTCAACGTTTTGTTTCGTAAATAATGTCTGGCCTTGTAACAAATTGAATCGTAAGTAAATTTAAGTAAATTTGTTTTAGAACAAAGGATTTCTAATAGACAAATTTCTCAAGTAATTGAAAATTTATTATTTTCTCAATATTGAGTATGTCTTAAAATAAACCATTTTTAGTTATTTATTTATTTACTACTCTCTGACCCGGTAAATGAATGTCAAGCCCGATAGATGTACCAGGCTAGCAGAATGGAAATATGTTGTCTTAAAGCACGCAAGCGACTGTCACGTGTCTTGTTTACAAGTTCAAAACTGTTTGCATGCAGCTAGCTCGCATGCATGGTACATTTAATTTTCCACTACTCGAGCTGAGTGCGAATTGCAACTAGACCCTTATATAATGAAACACTTGTATATATACACTGCTGCTGCTACTGCTTCTGTTATTGGAGATACACTTTCGAATTTCGGGTACCGAAATAAGGCCGAAGCCAACAGCATACACCATTACAAGTGTAGTTACAAGGCTCAGTCTTCAAGAACATTAATATGTGGCTGTACTCAAAGATGGTTCCGTATAGATGCTTTCAAATTAATATGACTTTGGAGAACCAACTAAAAATATATGAAACTAGTATTTTCCATCTAGCTCTATTTAAACATATTTTCTGGATTGTTCGTACTTTCGATAAAAGATTCAAATTTCCTGTATTGAAATAACTAATTCTTATCATGCACAGGTCTAGATTTAGATCACCAAACACTTACCAATGCTCTCTTAAGTACAGTCTGTGCTGGGTACGATCTATGGCGACATACGGAGGCGTAATTTTGGCTGACCGCAACCACCGCAGCGTGCATCTACCTGAATGCATGAGACTGTCGCATTGCTAATGCAGATCCAATATTGTCTGCTATATGCAACTATCTTTATGTTTACATTAATCTACATCTAAACTACTACACTAATAAATATTATAAAGAGGAAAGATTTGTATTTTTGTATGTTTGTTACGAATAAACTCAAAAACTACTTGACCGATTTTAAAAATTCTTTCGCCAATGGAAAGCTACATTATTACTGAGTAACACAGGCTATGTTTTATCCCAGTATTCCCACGGGAATGGGAAACCTTTAAGAACCCCTACTTAGGTATAACTTTTGTTAGATAGTCGATAATTCTATGACTTGTAGCGGGTTATGATAATTATTTTATTGGATGAGGGAAAATGCGTGTCAACCCTCTTAAATGAAGTCGTCATACAACTTGAATACACCTACGATGGACCCGTTCTAGCTTCGTTTTGGTTCCTTCGTTTTTGGTACTGTAAGCTATTATTTAATAATGTAATAATTTAGTAACTTTGTATTAATACTATTAATCATGCAATACAAATAAAGTAAGTACATGCAAAAAGTGATAGTAGATCATTTGATTGTGCGGTGATTGGGTGTGCTACCCCCACCACGCGCATCTAGTCTATAAAAACTCTATTAGTGTTGTGTAAGCGTTCACTCTGTATTCTGAAGTAGCGAAATAAACAACTGTGTTGTCACTCTGCTGGTTTAATTTTATAAATTCAGAAGAGGGGTTATCCACGTCAAATTGGTAAGAATTTTTCTTTGCTTTTTTTATGTGTAGAGATTATTTTATACCGTAAATGTATATAATAAAATCAAAATATGTAGTAAATAGGTTTATGTACATACAAGAACGATTATAATCTATTATTTTCTTTTGATAAATCATTTTGTCCATTTCTTTGAATTTCTATTATGATTGCAACTATTACCTATTATTTTTAAATATTAATACATGTATTGCTACACCATAAGAAATACGTAATACATTATAATCATTAAATGGGGTAGTATCTAGGTGTGTGCTATTCACTAGAAGCTTATACAAAAATTACAAGAGTTGTCAAATATTAACTTTGATGCGTTTTACAAAAGTAGAACACACGTTGTGCTGGGTTTTAATGGGATTTCAGGGTCAAAGCAAGTCTCGGCGAGATGATTCTCGCGGCGCTTACCGCAGTTGCAGTGCGGTTTGGAGAGGGAGCCGTTGGAACAGTCATCGGGTTCATAGCGCATCGCAGGATAGTGAACGACTGTAAGTTTATTTATTTATTTAACTTCATGTGCCAAGAAAATGTACACATGGCGAACTTAATGCCTAAAGGCATTAAAGTTTCGACTTTAGCGACAGTTACCAATATTGTGGTCATCCTGCCATTGTGGCGGGGTTATATTGCTGATCTGTCTCTCAGACTGTAGCAAATTCGGTTTTGGTTCAAATCAAATTTATTATTTTATTTGCATGCAATATGTAGGTATTACAAGATTTTAGGGTACATGGTAGAGGTCTATTCTATGGCACCGTGTAGGGGTGTCGCTAAGGAAATCTATAAAGATTGTCATAATTTTTAACTATATAGCTAATATTTATAAAAGTTAAAGTCGAAGTATATTTCCTCTAATAATAATTGTTTCGTTAACATAGTCAATATTTTTAAATTTTGGACTATACTAAAAGAACTCATAATATTATGCCATTATGAAATTTGTTTATAAGAAAAGTTTTCAGTTTTATAAAAGAGGTATCATTTTATATTTTTATATTATTTGGAATGTTGTAAGTTGTTATTACCAAAGAATTGGGGTAAGCTGTAAATAGGTTAGGCTCATTACGTTTTGCTTGTAGGTTTATATTTACATGATGTAAATTGATTGATTTTTTAAAAGTATTCTAATACCTACATTTTATAAAAAAAAAAGTATCGTCCGCATCTGTGCGGATTTCAATGAAATGATTCAGTAAGTGAATCTTCAATGAGCATATGTTTAGACAATATCAACTGCGTTTGGGTCGCCAGTGATGCCATGGTAAAAAGTTTCATCATCAAGTTCTTTATCAGAATCAACCTTTAGTGAGTTTGCGAAGCAAATTAATAGGACGAGGTGCGGGTTTCAATCGGAATACTTTAGAAATATAAGGGTGACCACGCTTGTTCCTATACCTACAATATTTATAGTTGCGGTGGCGGAAACGCCTCTATTTTAAGGTAGTAATTGTTGAAGTGGCCAATTCTAGTATTTTGGCATACTGTGTGTTAGCTGGAATTTAATGATTTGTTAAAAAATGTCTGATGTGGGAACTCTTTGGTGAGTAGGTAGATATAGTTTGGAGGGTAAATTTTGAAAATAAAAATCATCCAAGTTACATTGCACTTAAAAAAAGTCAATCTATAAAAAAGGCACTCTAAATTCCAAATTCTATAATATAGGAAAATAAAAAGCACTAGTTCGCTGTCAAGTTATTTATAGTTCAGTTGTTGGAGTGCGTTCGGATAGATCACAAACACATACTATTAATAAAGTTTATAAGGTATAAGTTAATATTGTACAGTTCAGTTGATGGTACTTCTTTTTCTCGAGTTGATAGATAAGTAACAGTATTTAAATTAGAATAATCGCTAAGTAGACATGTTACCGCGCCGAGAGTAGGTAATGTGGGTCGCCGAGCAATGAAAATAACAATTGTATGTACAATGAAGCCGTACAGGTACAGATAACTTGTCTTCCAAGTTAAATCTTGTTTTCTCACGATCCTTGGCCAGTGTAACTCTGCCTTCATCTTCTATTTTGGAGGAGTAATCTTCAGAGACACAATCTGGGGGCACGGTAGTCGGGCCAAGTCGAGCAAAAAGCGGCACGGTCGTACTATCCTTTTCTCGAAGCAATTCATTAAGTTTTCTTGACACAGTTTTCATGTCTTTGAAGTAGGTACTCATGCTGAAGCGACATGTGAGAGATGCAGCCACTTTAAAGTACCGAATCTAGTGCTGGTGGTTCTGAGTCTGACAATTAATAATGGTGACAAATCAAGTAGGTACTGGCAACTGAGTTTAAATATGCCTATATAAGGATTACGTAAATTATTTTATGATTCTTTGATAAACTGTCAAGATAATGATGGTAATGAGTGGTTATAGTGATGGTATAATATTAAGAATTATGTTGTTAGATTAATTTTATTAATGAACAAGTGTCTTTTTATATATGCGTATTGAAATATTGTAACTGTAGTACTGGCTCTACCGACGTGTGTGCATTATTATTGTATAAATTGGAGTAAGTATTGAATAGTAGTGAGTGAAGAATAGTGTGATTCGAAAGCGTTGCGGCTGGAAAGTTGATATAGTGAATAGGATTTGAAAGGGACTGTTGGTTTGGTCGCATTAAACGGATGAATGAGTCCCAGCTAAACAAATATTATACAAGGGTGTTGTAAATGGGCGAGTCGGTAGAGGACGACTTAGGCGTACTTAAATCGACCAGATCGGCGATATATCTTATGAGTCGTTTGATGGATTCTGATGAGGCACGAGAGATCTGCCAGGATCTTAGCAAGTGGTAGTCTATTGTCTCTGCCTACCTTAGTGGGAGATATCAGTCAGATTATGTATGTATTGAATGAATAGTATTGAAAAGTATTGAATAATATTGAAAAGTATTGAATAGTATTGAATAGTATTGAAAAGTATTGAATAGTGTTGAATAATAATAATAATAATACTTTATTTTAGATTTACATCGAATGGTATTGAACTACAGCCGTATAGTATTGAATAGTATTTAATAATAATACTTTATTTCAGATTTACATCGAATGGTATTGAACTACAGGCACTACAGCCGAATAGTATTGAATAGTATTTAATAATAATACTTTATTTCAGATTTACATCGAATAGTATTGAATTACAGCCGAATAGTATTGAATAGAATTGAAGTATTGAAAAGTATTGAAGTATTAAAAAGTAATGAAGTATTGAATAGTATTGAAGTATTCAAAGGTATTGAAGTATTGAATAGTATTAAAAAGTATTGAATAGTGTTGAATAATAATAATACTTTATTTCAGATTTACATCGAATGGTATTGAACTACAGGCACTACAGCCGAATAGTATTGAATAGTATTTAATAATAATACTTTATTTCAGATTTACATCGAATAGTATTGAATTACAGCCGAATAGTATTGAATAGAATTGAAGTATTGAATAGAATTGAAGTATTGAATAGTATTGAAGTATTGAAAAGTAATGAAGTAGTGAATAGTATTGAAGTATTCAAAGGTATTGAAGTATTGAAAAGTATTGAAAGGTATCGAAAAGTATTGAAGTATTGAAAAGTATTGAAGTATTGAAAAGTATTGAAAAGTATTGAAGTATTGAAGTATTGAATAGTATTGAAGTCGTCAAAAGTATTAAAGTATTCAAAAGTATTAAAGTATTCAAAAGTATTGAATAGTATTGAAAAGTATTGAATAGTGTTGAATAGTATTGAAGTATTGAATAGTATTGAAGTATTGAAATATTGAATAGTATTGAAGTATTGGATAGTATTGGATAGTATTGGATAGTATTGGATAGTATTTGATAGTATTGGATAGTATTGGATAGTATTGGATAGTATTGGATAGTATTGGATAGTATTGGATAGTATTGGATAGTATTGGATAGTATTGGATAGTATTGGATAGTATTGGATAGTATTGGATAGTATTGGATAGATTGGATAGCATTGAAATATTGAAGCAGCCGGGCAGCCGAGCAGAAGGGCCGTGGAGCAGCCGGGCAGTGGAGCAGCCGGGCAGTGGAGCAGCCGGGCAGTGGAGCAGCCGGGAAGTGGAGCAGCCGGGCAGAGGAGCAGCCGGGCAGTGGAGCAGCCGGGAAGTGGAGCAGCCGGGCAGTGGAGCAGCCGGGCAGTGGAGCAGCTTGGCAGTGGAACTGCCGGGCAGTGGAGCAGCCGGGCAGCCGAGCAGCAGGGCAGCCGGGCAGCCGGGTAGCCGGGGGCCGAACAGCAGATCATCGGGGCATCGCAGCAGCCGAGCATCGGGGCATCGCAGCAGCCGAGCATCGGGGCATCGGAGCATCGCAGTAGCCGAGCATCGGGTTATCGGAGCAGCCGAGCATCGGGGCATCGGAGCATCGCGGCATCGGAGCATCGCGGCATCGGAGCATCGCAGCATCGCGGTATCGGAGCATTGGAGCAACGAGGCATCGCGACATCGAGGCAGCAGGATAACGAGGCAACGGGGCATCGAGGCATTGAAGTATAGATAGCATTGAAGTATAGATAGCATTAAAGTATAGACAGCATTGAGGTATAGATAGCATTGAAGTATAGATAGCATTGAAGTATAGATAGCATTAAAGTATAGATAGCATTGAAGTATAGATAGCATTGAAAAATAGATAGCATTGAAGTATAGATACCATTGAAGTATAGATAGCATTGAAGTATAGATAGCATTGAAGTATAGATAGCATTGAAGTATAGATAGCATTGAAGTGTAGATAGCATTGAAGTATAGATAGCAATAGCAATTATAGTATGGAAACAACATCTTAGAATCTCTGTTAGAATAATAGCATTGGTATTTGGTACGTATCTGTTCACAAAAATATATGATCATAAATAATTAATGATTTATCTATTGTATTGTTTACAAAAAAAATATGGTCATAAATGGTTAATAATTTATTGTATTGTTTACAAAAAATATATGGTCGTAAATAGCGTTGGTATCTGTTTACAAAAAAAATATGGTCATAAATAGTTAATGATTTATTGTATTGTTTACAAAAAAATATAGTCATAAATAGGTAATGATTTATTATATTGTTTACAAAAAAATATAGTCAAAAATGGTTAATTATTGGATATTACGTGGTCCATTCTAAAGGTCGCAGGGAATTAATGAAGTGTTCTTTTATATAATTTGCTTAATGTTATAGTATGGGTATAATATCATAGAATATATCATAATGTCATAGAATCTATCAGTAATAATAGTATAGCCTCGGTATTTTTTTTATATAAAAAAAGAAATGAATATTATCAGTTGTGTAGGTACTGGTTTCTTGCGTTCCTCGTCCTAAAAGCCTAAAGGTCGCAGGGACGCGACCTAATGTCAGGATGGACGAATGTAAGCTATTATTTAATAATGTAATAATTTAGTAACTTTGTATTAATACTATTAATCATGCAATACAAATAAAGTAAGTACATGCAAAAAGTGATAGTAGATCAGTTGATTGTGCGGTGATTGGGTGTGCTACCCCCACCACGCGCATCTAGTCTATAAAAACTCTATTAGTGTTGTGTAAGCGTTCACTCTGTATTCTGAAGTAGCGAAATAAACAACTGTGTTGTCACTCTGCTGGTTTAATTTTATAGTACGAAGTTGCGAACCAGTACAGCAGCAAAGTGTTTTTTTCTTTCAAAATATACATACACACATATATAATCTCACGCCTATTTCCCATTGGGGTAGGCAGGGACAATAGACTGCCATTTGCTACGAACCTGTCAGATTTCTCCGTGTTTCATCCACATTCATCAAACGACTCTTGCATGCTCTTCAGTTTCGAGTATTCTTCGTCTTGCTTTATTTTATTTCCAGAATTTATAACGAGATTTAGAAATTAAAACTTATTTCTATTATAATAAAACAAAGCCTCTATTAGTCAAGGATATTTTTAGATTTCGATTAAAGACAGAATTTTCAAAATCGTTGCTGTAAGCAACAAATGAACATATAATTTTACCTATTTATATGATTAGTACTGATAGATAAAATAAAATATCGATTTGTCTTTTTTTTAAATCATTCTAACGCCAGTCTATCAAATCAAAAACTATAAAAGTAATTTTGTCATATGAGATTTTGTCATATCGAGTCTTCCTAAAAAGGCAATCTGCTAAACTTGTCCCTAATTCTCCACTAAATACTTTCTGAGACTAAGTTCCACCGACAAAGATAAATGGAGTAAGGTTTTTGCATCGAGATAGTGTAATAAACTTTCCCTCATGATGCTCTTTTACGTTCAACTTTCCCGGTGTTTTCTTTAAGTTCAGGTAAGGCGATATAAATTTTAAGACGGCTTCCTTTCTTTTTACGCTGGATGTCACCGTCTCTTAATTCTTATTGAGTAGTAAAAGTTTTAGTAGAAAAAGTTGAGCGAGTTAATTTTTCATTCCTGCCTTTATGCCTTGTATTAAGCCTAGAACCCACTGCCGCGATATTATATCGCGCCGTTGTGGCTACGCCCATATCGCGCGTCAAATATCGCGGCAGTGTAGAAAAAATTCGGATCCCGCGCGATAATAAGTCCACGGCTTTGGTAGACAGCGGGTAATGGCGTGGAACTTGGTGGTTGTCGGTAGAGAACACAGCATTAATATATCATTTTAAAATTTAGTAATTCGAACAAGTGGGTCTAAAATGGCCACTTTGAGCAATTCCTCTGAGCAATTCTCCTTTTATGAATTCCCAGCAAACCCTAAGCAATTCCTCTAAATTTCGTAAAATGGTCCCTTATTTTAGTGATTCACTGACATTTCAATTCATTATCAGATTCGTATTTGGTGAAAATTTCGAATATGAATCGAAATAGGATCCTATTATGATTCACCCGAAACGGCCTTTTTAGACCCGGTCTAAAATGGCCACTTTGAGCAATTCCTCTGAGCAATTCTCCTTTTATGAATTCCCAGCAAACCCTAAGCAATTCCTCTAAATTTCGTAAAATGGTCCCTTATTTTAGTGATTCATTGACATTTCAATTCATTATCAGATTCGTATTTGGTGAAAATTTCGAATATGAATCGAAATAGGATCCTATTATGATTCACCCGAAACGGCCTTTTTAGACCCCAAGATCTTTATAGCTGAAAAAAATATTGCCTTAATAAATATTTGGTGCAATCTCAAACAAAAATGACGAAAATATTGCGTGATACGAAATTTCTCCCCACCGCCGCGATATTTGACGGTGCGATATAATATCGCGGCAGTGGAGTCGAAGCTTTACTATTCCAAGATCCAACGATTGAAGCTGTGCGTTGATAGGTCAGCCACTCATTCTGTTTTTTTTCTTTTAGATGATTATGTTAGTTCAGGTGATAGTGACCTCTGCTTACTCAAATATTTAAATGCACCCCACAATTTATTTTAATATTTATACACGCGTAGTAATTATGTAACTAGAAAACCTGCATACTAAAAGGAAATTATCTTTGTTATTTATTAATATGGTATGGGTCATTTTAGACTAAAATGTTAGGTGTAAACCTCTAGGGAAAGTATCATGTCTGTAGGTAATCGTATCCTCCTCGTTACTGCAAAGTGCGAACCGTAATCATATAAAATGATACGAGAACATAAGTACTGACTGGAACCCTATTTAATTCTTCGTTAACGATCTTGAATTATCATTCAAAATGTATTATCATTTTCGTATCTTCTTACTAAGTAATCGTCAATTAAAAACGGTGCTATATAAAAATACTGTATAAGTAAGTGACAACTCCATATTGTTCACCAATAACAATATGCAATAAGTGGCATAGTGATGTAAAAAGAAATACAATTGCCAGTCTTACTTACCAACAAACTGCTATGCAGTTTGGCGAGTATTTAAAAGCTGCAACATGTAGGTAATGTCGCAGATACACTACATAATAAAAAACAAAGTCGCTTTCTCTGTCCCTATATCCCTATGGGGACATAGGGATGTATGTATGCTTAAATCTTTAAAACTACGAAACGGATTTTGATGAGGTTTTTTTTATAGATAGGTTTATAGATATTCAAGAGGAAGGTTTTAATATTAGCATATGATCCGAAAAAGAGTGTCCTTCTGGTGTAGTCAAGTCATCATGGCAATATAACCAAGAATGTGTATTAAACTTTCATATTGTCTGCAAAGTTTTTGGGTTCTAAACATTATAGTTTGGATAGTGCCATAATTATTAGGGTCGATTATTTATCAGATAATCGCTGAATACATTTAGTTTGGGTCACTAACTTCCGATCTCCAAACTTAACCCCGGGGACAATTTGCACGCCCTCAACTATTTTCCTTCGAAATATTTCATCAATCAAAATTAAAGGCCTAGTTGCTTCAAAGACGATTAACCTCTATTTATTATGACCTTTTGTATTAGCAATTTGGCTACGATTACCTACCTTTGAGAAGTTAAATTATGTTCTCATTATTAAAGTTTGTTTGCGTTTAAACATTGTGATATTTCAAGCTATAAATTGTATCTCTAAAATTAATTTTCATCATCAAAGGTATTCAAGTTTAATCAAAATTTTAATTGCATTTTTGGACGAATATTTTAAATAATTTTTATATATTTTTGAATATCCAATTTGAACTTAAAATTTTAGTTAGATAGGTAGATATCTACGTTTTCTACGTCTGCCAGTTGGAGATAAAATAGATAATTTATAACGAGCGAGGATATTACTTCGGATTTTTACGTGTCACAATTAAAAAAAATACTATCTCAGTTCTTTCTTACGTTATCAATTCAAATAGTTAAGAAGATGGTAATTAATTCTTACATAATCGATTATTGTATTCCATTGAAAATCTGTTTCGACTCTAAAATGAGTTCACAAAAGTGAATTACAGCACACGCTTATAAACTAATCTTCCGTAATCGGATGTACCTAATCTTCTTAACAGCTAGTTTCGTGCTACCGGCCTCAACCGTAAACAATTTTGGATCAGAAGCGTGATGAATAGATAACCCGCTGTAATTGCAATGGAAGCACTTTAACAAGTTCGCTGCTTGTAAACTGTCACAATACCTAAAGATCCCATTAAACTTTAGCAATTTCTAACTTTTCCTATTAGACGTCCTACACATTTCGTCCTTAAGGCCTCACGAATACTTATCGTGTGTTCAAATGTCTTGATACGTACTGACTGGTTATTTATTAGTTCGGAATTGCAAAATAATTTTGTTGCTCGGGTTTTACGAATGAAATAGTATATTACACACCTAGGGAAGAAAATAAGAAATGTCTCAGATCATAAGAATTGTCTGAGGATTTCTTATTTACTTCCCGAGGTGTGTATACTTTTTTTCTTTTCGGAAAGAAAAAAAAGTATAC
This sequence comes from Ethmia dodecea, assembly GCA_963855545.1. Taxonomy (NCBI): domain Eukaryota; kingdom Metazoa; phylum Arthropoda; class Insecta; order Lepidoptera; family Depressariidae; genus Ethmia; species Ethmia dodecea. The sequence continues at coordinate 3,311,052 of OY979448.1, forward strand.
ACACAACGGAGGCGGAAAGCGGCAACTTCTTTTAGCGAAGCGGGCCGTAATTTGCCGCTTTCCGCCCGGAGAGATGACAACATGTTTTCGTTCAACAGTGAAATAATTAGTTGTATCTATATGTAACTAATCTATATCCACATAATAATTGATATTTTTTCTTAATAAAAATAAAATAATAAAAAATGAGCCCAAGTTGACAGCGTACAAGCTGCGCAACTGCTAAATGAGAAAGATAAAAAAAGACGTGTGGCACTCGGGGACTGCCGCGGTAAAGCTATTGCATAGCATTTTTTATCAACAAGACTGCCGAAAAGAAACGACGTTAGACAATGCACGGCCTTCAAGCCACACGGGTGTTATTTAAATGGTTAGCAGAGTATTCGTATTTTTGTAAGCAGAAAAATTTATAATCTGTAAGCAGAAATAGCTAATTGGTCAGCAACTCATGGCCAGCAAACATTACAAAATCTATCAGCATTTTATGTCATTCTGGATGGCTGTAATTATTTTTGACCTGCAATGAGCTGCTACTGCTTAATAAAATTTTGGTAAGCACTCAGAGGGGAAGCCAAAAAATATTTTTTGAGCTGCATATAAAAGTAGCAAAAATAATCTTAGCAAACTTGTCATGCGCAAAATGGGCGCATTCCTTACAAAGATTAAGAAGGACTTTGGAATAAGCAACTTTTATCGTTATAATTATTATTACCATTACAAGTAGTGGTGGTGGTGGTGGTGGTGGTGGTGGTGGTGGTGGTGGTGGTAGTGGTGGTAGTGGAAGTGGGAGTGGTGGTAGTGGAAGTGGGAGTGGTGGTGGTTGTAGTGGGGGTGGGTGTGGGAGTGTGAGGGTGTGTGAGTGGGAGTGAGGGTGGGTGTAGGGTGGGAGTGGGAGTTGGAGTGGGGGTGGAATTGGGGTTGGGGGTGGGGTGGGAGTGGGAGTGGGAGTCAGAGTGGGAGTGGGACTGAGACCGGGACCCGGACTCGGACTCTGGACTCTGGACTCTGTACTCTGGACTCTGGACTCTGGACTCTGGACTCTGGACTCTGTACTCTGGACTCTGGACTCTGGACTCTGGACTCTGGACTCTGGACTCTGGACTCTGGACACTGGACTCGGACTCGGACTCGGACCTCCGTGCCCGGCGGAGTGGGGAGCGTGAGGTTTTTTTCGTTACGGAATTTCTGGATTCGGTCCCCGCGCTCAAGGCCCGCGATAGAAGCTATGCAATAGCTTAAAACATTTTTTTTTATAATTGATATTTTTTCCTAATAAAAATACGTATATTTTCCAACTTCTGCTCTTACCACCTATTTTTTACGAAACGGACCTTGTTAAAATTGTTTATATCTCCGAATCACAATATTTTGAATACCAAAAATTCATGTAGGTATTGTTTGGAGCAACGTTCTTCGAAATCCTAATGCCAAGGGAAAAATATTAAATGAAATAATATTAAAACGTTTTATTATATTTTAACTCGATCTAGCGTCTTATTGAATTCCTCGGAGGAATTCTTGTACGCAATAAAGACATTCTTTGGCTCTACGCCATTCTACTGTAACCTGCACCTAGTCTTGGAAGTATTCTTTTTAGGGATCTTTCTCAGCAAATCTCTTTTTTTAATTAAAACTTTTTGGTATATTTCTAGGTCTTCATTTTTTTAATTCAAGTTTTAGTCAAACTGTTGTCTATCTTTTTGTAAGTTCGAAGTGCGTGAAAACTGCAGGCGCATTAATTGCAGATTCGGAACCGGAAAATCTGTCGAAGATGATCTATTCACAGATGTCGGTATCGAAAACGAATGTCATATTTGACATAAGGATTCGGAAAATTTTCCGTGGCTGTCAGAAACGCCTAGAAAACAGTTTCCGAAGTCTATAGATTCTTCTTCGGAAAATTTTTCACTCGATCTGAATCGAACGGAAACGGTATCGAGCCTCCGTGAATACGCCTGCTGATCCCAAACCTGTTATTTCACATAACACTTATCTAAATAACATTCAAATAACGTCATCTTCTTTTTTACTATCAAATTGATTAACTTTCCTTCGATTTGACGTTTCTGAAAAACAAACGTAATACCATTTTACTCTTTGTCATATTCAATTTGAAATGATTTATTACTAGAGATTATTCAATATTAAAGAAGTTTAAAAACACAAAAGGGTAATTAATCTGATTCAAAATTATGCTCACTAGTTCATGCATAACCAAAGTTATCACAGAAGGCACGTGTGAAATGAAAGCATACGTTTAACACAAACTATGTACCAACCCTCACTTCATCTGCATAATTTAATTGGATTTACATCCGATCTCAGCAGGTCCAGAGTGAAATATTGTATGTCCTTTACAATCCCATTGTTTCACTTGACACCCAATTCCTGCTTATGTTTCAGAAGCCGACGAAAGTGATATAGGTTGAGGTTTAGTGTGGCACTTGCTATAATACAAAACGCTGATAAGGGTTGAGAGATACTTTAGTCAAGTTTCTTCCTCTATGTAGTTATTTTCTATTTCTCAAACATGCTTCAGAATTGATCCTGGTAACTGCGAGTTTTTGGTTTAATGTTTCGGTGTTTATCCTGTCTTTTATTGAATATTTTTAATGAATATTATTAAATTGTGTGAAAGCAGACACAATAACATTATCTTGATCACCCGTGGCACGATCATGCTTGACTGCCAAGTATTTAAGTAATGTTGCGTTTCATAGTTTATTTATTTAGGTTGTTGTAATTTAGTCATGAGTTTTGGCCTTTTTTCTTTAAAATTTTTCCAAACTTTTTTAACACAATTCTAGGCACGTCCTTCCCCTTTCGGTTTTTGCATAAAAACCCGTAGTGATCTGTCTCATTCAATAACTCGACAACGTTATCTTGATCCTAGTAACATGTTCTTCCACAGTAATTTATTCGCGGGCCTCGCTCCACATTTAGCACCCAATAAATTTCTCCAGTGTCAAATAAAGCCAATGGAAACTAGATTTATGGGGCCGGGCCGTTACTATTTACTGGGCATTTACCTTCAAGCGGCCGAGCTACACGGACTTATTTTAGATGATGCAAGTGACATACATACATAAAGCTCACGCCATTGTCCCACAGGGGTAGGCAGAGACGATGGATCGCCACTTTGGCTTGATCTCTGCATACTGCCTTTTCATAAGCCTTTTTATGCACGCTCTTTTATTCTTCGCACTCCAGACCCCAGCTTTTTGAAGGACGTCACTAATTTGATCCGTGAACGTCCTTCTGTGGCGTCCTCTTTCCTTGCATCCTTCAACATTCGCACCATAAATCTGTTTCGTTACTCTTCTTTCATCCATACGTACGTTCTAATTGACCAAACCAGCGTAATACAACCTTTTCTATCCTATATATTAATCACTAATAACTATTACTTAATTTCTAATGGAGCGTTATATCTACACAAATTTCGTCTATAACATAAAATATCACCTATGTGAAGTAGTGTCATATTCCTATGATATTTATGTAGGTATATCAAGTTCCATACATAGCAGTCTCTCCTCACGTTCGCCTCGTCACTACTTCCATAATATTTCTGGTCACGCGTCGTAAACTCTTCACACAAAATTATTATAATGTGGTTTTATACTATACGGGTGTAGCATATGGGATTACTGTGAGCGAGGTGGCGTGCCGAGGCTTAGCGAGTTTCTGTTGGTTTTACTCATACAACAAAACACCCTTCCGGTAGGGGTGCACCCCTATTCTGACGCGTTGTATAAATTAATGTCCATGGACATTAATTTATACAACGCGTCAGAATAAGCGCAATTCCTGATACACCCCATTAAGTATATTAATTATTATTAATATAAAAAAATATGATGCATTCTTACTTTAGTTTAGTCTAACCAAATTTCTTAAATAAAGACCTAAGAAGATAATATTACTGTATCCATAGGTACCTACCACCCAAATTCAAAAAATTTACACAAAAATAGCTGAAATTGATGAAATACCTAGTCGATACTGAAAAGACTAATTTCAGAAATTGGGCTTATTCTGTTACATAATAAGTAAGGTTTAGTAAATTTACATAGAAGAACAAAAAAATACCAATAAAGAGAAACTTGCTTCGAGAGTTACTGACTTAGAGCATGACTGTTCTATTAGAGAACATAAATAAAAGAAACATTACTTTTATAATACAGTTGTTCCTTAAAATAGGTATATCTATCTCTATATATCTTAAGATATTAGAATAGGAATTATAACTCATGTTACTCCCAGATATGTGAGCTTTGTATTGTTAAAATTATATTGATCACATAATATTTAGATGAAAGTACCACGAAGGAAAATGTTCTTAATAACATACCAGAGCTACATGAAAATAACGAAGCCGACAATCGTGCTGACAATACAAACACGAACGAATAAGGAATTATCGAATATTCCGAAAACATCAAAGAAACAGAGCAAGTATAAAGAAATAAATAAGAATGTTATGCGGAGTTTAGCTCTTATCTCCATTTATTCTCCGAAGCGAAGTAGACTATTCACCAATATTTACAATGGAATTCACTGAAATAACTCCCTTTGCACCGGTACCTAAAAGTTATCGACTTCTGAAGTTTTATCGTATCTTGTACAAATAACAAACCAAAATTTTCTCTAAAAATACTTATTTTAAGTAAGGTTTGTAGACATTATTGACAAGCTAAATAAAAATATATACCCAAAATCAAATTAGCAGGTACCTACTTATGTCATGAAAAAAAAAAATTTATGAGGTAGGTAGTATGTTATAAAAGTAATAGTCATTGGATGTCAATATTTAGCTATAAACTACGTGAACTGAAACCCATATGACAGAGAAACTATTAACGAACCAAAACATAAAAATATAATAATGATTAAGATAAATCAAAATTAAAATATTCAATACTCGAAACACAATAACGCTTTATAAGCAGTCGTCGAAAAATAGGAACAAGAGATGATCCTTTTCTGATTGGCTTATTGATCCAGCTCGTGTTTTAATTTGCTTGTGATTGGCTTAGAATTTTATTATTCCCGGGGCCTACCGGCATCTCCCAAATCTTTCAGACTTATTCATTTAAACATGTCATGGCCTCCATGTAAAGAGATATTGATATTGTTTTATGTTAAATCCAATGACAAATTTTATTTATGCTTGTTTTGCTATAATAATAATGTTTATTTCAGGCAATATTTACATTAGTAGATCTTAAATAACGTAAACAGAGGCCAATATTATAATATACCTTATATCTAACATTCATAAAAAATAACCAACAAAACTATTTTACACGAAGTGTCGGCGACGTGCGACGCGCTGTCGGCAGGTAATTGACCCCGGAATTTCCGAAATACAACTCCCTGCGGCCAGAAGTCCTCCTTCATGAAGGTTTCTAGATGATGTAGATTAGTAGTAGTAGAGTTGCTCCGGCTTTTCTTCCCTTCCTGGGAGGGACGCTTCATTAGCGGACGCTATGATGCTATATGGAAACGAAGCTGTATATTGTTTAACTACAGCAAGGAATGAACAATGATGGGCCAATCATTTGTTCTAGATTTTGTAGGTAAGCCTGGACAAAAGAAAATCTGATTTTGATATGCTCGCATAAGTATATGAGGCAGCGTTGGCTTGGCTAATATTTTATGCAAAGACAGAACCCTCTGCACCCTTGACAGAGTTTTGTTGTTTGCTTAGAAGAGATCAAAAAGGGAACTGTCCCTTAATCCTCGCAGCCACGCTCTGAATAATAAACTAATTTATCTGCCTTACCTTGGAAATTTTAATGACATTTTACGTAAAACCAATTTCAGATTTGTGCAAGTTCAAGTTTTTTGTTAATAAAATTTCTTTAAACCTTATCAAGTTATTATTAAAATACCAGCAGGCGTATTCACGGAGCTTCGATATTCGATATTCGACTCGGAATCGGAAAATCTGTCGAACACTTTCGAGATGGGCTGATGTTGGTGTCAAAAACTAATGTCATATTATGTGACTTAAGGATTCTGAAAATTTTTTACTCGATCTGAATCGAACGGAAACGGTATCATCTGTCGAACACTTTCGAGATGGGCTGATATTGGTGTCGAAAACTAATGTCATATTATGTACTTATCATAAGGATTTGGAAAATTTTTCACTCGATCTGAATCGAACGGAAACGGTATCGAGCCTCCGTGAATACGCCTGCAGGACCGTCATCAGATAACATTGCATTTTTTTTGTTTATCTAGGTATCACGTTTTCATCTTTAAGCCACGAACAGACAGACGCGTTTAGTTTGGGTCGTAGCACAAATACCTATATCATGAAGTAATAACAACCTAAGATATTACATATAAACTAATTTATTTATTACATTATTAGAAACCTATATTTTTTCATTATAAATTACCTAATTGATTTGAATAATTTTGAGGGCTTCGCTAAATTATTGAGAGGGATACAATTTGAATCTAGACACGCGGTAGCGTGTCAAGCCGAGTTTAAGCAGGAGAACGGCGAGCAGCACCGTGTGTAATTTTACACCATTTGGAGCCACTTTTGACAACCTCATAACTGAAAAACTATTTCACATAAACGTGTCAAATTGGGCTCATATTATTGAGACTTGCAAGATACATACGTGCTCTAAATTTCATAAACATATCTCAAACGGTTATTTAGACATTAACGTCCAAAAATCTACATTTTTATCACTGACTGACCTATAGACCAAAACTCTAACCCAGTTCCAGGTGACCTAGAAAGTTCAAATTTGGCATGCAGATAGGTAATTAGGTGAATCAAAGGAATAAATCAGAAACTGGTAAATTTGTATAATTTTATTATCCATTTATCTATTATTATGGAGTGAAGTGTAGTTTAGTTCCGCTATCTGCCGATAGATGGCGCCGCACGTATGTAAACCCAATTATTATGGAGTGAAGTGTAGTTTAGTTCCGCTATCTGCCGATAGATGGCGCATAAGGCCGCCGCGGTAAAACGTTATACTGAAAAAAATCCAGTTGTAGATAAAAGATCGTCAAAGTTTTAATATGAAAAGAAAAAAATATCGTTTACTAATGGAAATGACATAATTAACATACTTACAGACAAAATTGGAAAGCAGAAAAGGTTAGAAGCTGAAAGAACTGTAAATGGGTTACTGAGCGTCGCAAAAATATACTAGATAATTACTGTAAAGTTTTAGATCGCGTTCAAAGAAAATACAGTAGCTTAACAAAAACCATTTTGAATTAATTTTATTATAAATAATTACCTACTAATAATTTATGTACAAAAAGTAATGATATCCCATCAAAAACATAAATGTGAAATGAGAGCCAAGTTCAATATTATGCCTTGGTTGTTGACTTCAACGACAAAAGAAGTGAGATCTAAATGGGTGCCAAGTTCAACGGTCAGTCCTGAAATTTATTTATAACAACATAAAATATCATTTCTTCTTATAACTTAGGATAATATATTGTAGCCTAAGGTCTGACTTGGCTAGTTTTCATATACGAATTATTGCTTATTGCTGGTAGAAACTAGCCATTGAACATAATACTTATTATAGCCTTCGCAGGTTCTAAACCTGTTACTTGTCGTGTCTTATTTTATTATTCCGAAAATTTGGCTTGCTAGTAGAAACTAACCATCGAATATAATAATTCGTATGTGAAAACTAGCCAAGTCAGACCTTAGGCTACAATATATTATCCTAAGTTATAAGAAGAAATGATATTTTATGTTGTTATAAATAAATTTCAGGACTGACCGTTGAACTTGGCACCCATTTAGATCTCACTTCTTTTGTCGTTGAAGTCAACAACCAAGGCATAATATTGAACTTGGCTCTCATTTCACATTTATGTTTTTGATGGGATTAAATATTACAGAATAATTCATTGAATCTGAAAGCCAAATTGCTGTATCTTATTAATAATTAAAAAATGCTACGAGTACCTTAGTAGGTATATTATTAGAAATTTAAATAATTCTTCTTAAAAATAATATTATATCTAAGATACAATTTTATTATTCAAAGCTGCCAGCACTCTACAACTCAAAGAAACTTCGTATTTTGTGTATCAGTTCTTACATCAATTAATGGCAATTTGAATTACAAATTATAATTAGTGAAACAATATAATTGATTCCAATAAGTAATAACTAAAGCTAACACAATTATATTTCCAATAGTATCTCGAAATTGCTGTATTTTAATTAAATCGTGTAATTCAACAGAATCAAATGAACATCGAATTGATTTTCACATTATCAGATCACAAATGGACGTTGGTCCTTTGTGCGCGTGAAGTACCAGGCTCTCATAATCTACGATGATACCGCAGAATGCTGTAATCGAAATACGGGAGGGGTGGTCACGACTGACTGGCACAAAGACCGTCACAGATGCGGGACTGCTGTGGCCATTAAATATTTTCTCGCTAAATATAAAAAAAATGTTTTTTTTTAATAGTACAGGGTGCATTATGCGGTTCAGCCGGGGAAGCTGTCACGCGCGATTAGACCATCCAGAGGAGGAACTCAGGATGACCACCTAACCGGGGTTAGGATTTTTACAAATAAAAAGTCAACGTGTTTTATAGGATAGAATTTATTGGTAACAAACGGAAAGCCTAAAAACACGGTAAACGAATAGAAATATATGTTCCTACTCCTACTAAGGTTCTTGGGAAGTCAATTGTAAGGAAAAGAAAAAGTTAAACCTGGGCTTTTAGATAGGTGGATCTAGAGACTAAGAGCCGCTAATATAAAATTAATGGGACATCCTACGCCTCAACGTACGGTACCGTGTGTTATAGGAAATAGGTGTTTTAGTTCTTGATTAAAGGTTTAAGACTGTCGGCTAAACGTAATAATCCTTAGTCGAAGATTTCCCTGAACATGAGATTTTGGGTTTAGGTAAATTTGGGGATTGGGGTCTTTTAACTACAATGATGCCATTTGGTGTCAGACTTGCGGATCTTCAAATGCGGTGGAAGAGCTGTCTTGATCGACGATATCCCTTAGCGAACTGCGTGGCGGGGCTCTCGATCGCGATGGTGAGCTTGCCGACCCGGAGGATGGATCCTCGCATAGAAGAGGCTGGTAAGGGCTGGGATGAGGCTCCCAGGGGTGAATTGAGGCTCCCAGAGGTGAGCTGAGGCTCCCAGGGGTGAGCTGAGGCTCCCAGGGGTGAGCCCGCTATTGGGGGCACATGCTGTGGAAGAGGGGCCGATGATTAGGGCACATCCACAGCGTGGCACCAATAGGGAATAACGCTAGGGAAAGGTGCGGAGGTCAGTAATATGTGAAAATAACTAACCAAATGAAAAGGACACTAGGCGTGCCGCAGAAAGGTTTGTAGAAACACATCCAACGCAACTCTTGCGTTCTGGGGAAACTTTATACTGCCATGATAGGTGGAACTATAAAAATTAGGGTGCTTTCTTCGTTGCAGACCTGTTCTTCAAGAACTCTAGAGTAGGAATGAATACTTTGACAGGAACGGGAACAGAAACGGACGACGGAATTTTGAAAATAGAAAGTCAAGATGATTAAAAGCAAATTGGGGATGATTAAAAACGAAACGGTGAAATTTTGAAAATAGAAGGCGAGAATTAAAAGCGAAATGAGGATGATTAAAGACGAAATGATAAAAGAGGATGAAGATAAGGCTGAAAACCGCAGCGGAACGCTGCAGTACCCTCGCCAATTTTTAGTGTTACATAATTAAAAAAAAGTCACCAAACACTATAGAATACGTATAATTTATTTTTTATAACGCCTTTAATGTTTATTAGAAGAATATAAACTGTGCTATTAACTTATTTTACACAAACTAATTTATAATTTGACGACTTTGACGGCAAAATCAAGATTCAAATGATACAAAGCAAACTTCCTTACATAAAATGTAATAAAATAGAAACGGACGGGAACAACTGTCCGAATCACACTGCCCCGACGATTGATGAAGTTAATGTGCGTGCATGGTAAATGGATACGAAATCAGGACAGTACAATTTAATCAGCAGTCCACACTTTAACAGTGAAAATAATGTCGTGCAGAAGTTGCAACGGGAATATCTAGATGGTTGTAAAACAATTAAAAGAAAAGGCCTAAAACTTGATACGGTGGCGTGAAATGTGCCGGTTTGAATTTAGAGATGGCTTAGGGCCAAAAAGGAACTAATCTTAGTGTAAAAAGGTATCCAGGTGGGCGGCGTAGTCCAGTTGAGCGGCGTCATTCAACTCAGAGCAGCAATCCGGCGCTGCACACGAAAACCGTGTCGACTCCCAGTTCTTCAAATCCCAGTGAAGTGGTGGAAGAAGTGGGAAACCACAGGGTCTGGTCCGTGACCCGTAAAAAAGACTACAACAAATATAATAGAATTTAATACCACGTCCACGATAATTGGACGAGAGAGATAAGCCTATCGGCCAAAAACTTACCCGCAAGGATATCCCGACGGCCTTTTTTGTTATATTAATACATCAGCTTCCATTGTGGATTATAATACTTGGACTGAGCACAAAGATAATATCAATTTTCAAATGCAAAAATCCGTAGCTTTTTATAGCAGAAGACACAGTTCCATCATCTCTGCTTGAGATCTGGTCTTGTCATCCCAGGAAAAAAAGGAATCTATTTAAAATTTTGAAAAATAAAAAAAAATAAACGATTCAAACCGGCCTGAGAAAATTAGAATTTTAGAGTAAAGAGGATAATAAAGCAACGCTCAAATAGAAACTTTTTACGTAGCATTTTAATGCTACAAGGGGCAATCAAGGTCACCTGATGGTAAGTGACTACAGTCGCCCATAGACACCTGCAACTGGAGAGTCAAAAGTGCGTTGGCGCCCTTTGAAGTAGGTAAGCTCTTTTCTTAAAGGTTTGATGGAACATATTATGTCAGGGTACCGTGGATTAAATCTATATATATAAAAATTAATCCCTTTTTCCCTTGGTCACGGCATCACGCGTTAATGGCTAAACCGATTTGGCTGAAAGTTGGTGGGGAGGTAGCTTAGAACCAGGAGACGGACATAGAATACTTTTTATTCCGATATTCCCACGGAAACGGGAACTACGCGGGTGAAACCCCGGGGCGCTGCTAGTATTTTATAAATACGTGGGGCGCACTAAAAGTTTCCGGAATGAATAAGAAAAAAATACTATTAAAGGTCAAAAATGAATTGATTGTTTCTCAAAATATTCTCCCTTTGCGTCAATGCACTTTTTCATGCGATTAAACTAATTTTGAAAACTTTTGTGCCACTCCTCCGTGGTGACCTCAAAAACGTGTTTTTCATACTCTTCGACAGCTTCTTCTGGTGATGAAAATCGTTGACCGCGTAATTGGTTCTTAATTTTTGGGAACAGAAAAAAGTCACAAGGTGCCAGGTCGGGGCTGTATGCAGGATGGCTCATAAGTTCTAAGTTTTTCACCTTTAAAAAATCGTTTGTTTGTCTGGCCGTGTGGGAACTAGCATTGTCGTGGTGCAAGATGATACGACGTTTCCGGTTATTTTTACGGAGTTCGTCAATAATTGCCGGCAAACAAATGGTCGTGTACCAGTCACTATTCACGGTACGACGATTCTCTAAAGCAACAGTAGCCACGTGTCCAGTTTTATTAAAAAAAGAAGCAATCATCCGCTTAGATGCACTTTTCACGCGCGCCGCCTTGGTTGGCTTCGGCTCATCTAGAAAGACCCATACGCGTGATTTCTGCTTTGTTTTGGGATTGTAGCAATAAATCCATGTTTCGTCACCTGTTACTATGTCCCACACCAAATTTGACGTATCTTCGTTGAATCTGGTAAGCATGGCACTGCACCAAGTGACGCGGTCCGTTTTTTGAGCCTCGGTCAAATTGTGTGGGATCCACCGTGAGCACAGCTTTCTCACACCCAAATGTTTGTGTAGGATTGATTGTATTTGACTCATGCCTATGTCTAAGGATGCGCGAATCTCATGGTAGGTCACATGCCTGTCTGTTTCAATCATACGGCGCACAGCATCGATGTTTTTGTTGTTCACAGCGGTGGACGGGCGACCATCGCGAGATTCGTCACTGAGATTGACACGACCGCGCTTGAATTCTGGAAACCAGCTATAAATAGTCGTCTTGCATGGTGCTTCATCCCTAAAAGCAGATTGAAGCCGAGCGATGCTCTTTTGAGCTGTCAAATTATACTTAAAATCGTAGAAAATCATACTACGAAAATTTTCCCGAGTTTAATCCATGTTAATGTAGACACGCAATTTTTCAAATAGCGCCACAATGTAAAAACAATTGACAGTCAGATGAAACAAACTGCATTCTACAGCCAAAGAGTTAAATTTTCTAATGTTGTAGTTACTTTTTAAATATTGTTTATGTAAGTGGCCAGTTCCGGAAACTTTTAGTGTGACCTATGTAACTGATGGCTTAGCAAAATGGCTTCGCAAAACGTACCTAAACATCAGTTGTATATAATTTTATTTATTTTATGTATGGGATTGACATAAGCTTTCGACTTGAACTGAAGCGACCAAGTTAATTAACGCAACACTCGAAAGAAGTATACTGACACTTAGTTGTTAATAGTTAGTATTACAACTAAAAATATCTTGATTGACAAAGTCAAAGTCAAAATCATTAATTTTCTGTAGGTATAGAAAATATACTAGGAAAAGGCAATAGTCTAATAACAAGGCACTCTAAATTCATCCACGAAGCTTGGTTAAATGTAAACAGCAGCCCATCTCCACCGACGAGTTTCTGGTTCCAAATGCAGTACTCCGAGAAAATCCAACAAGAAAAGACAGCTCACAATAAGTCATTAGAAGAACAAGCGGATGCGTCACGCAAAGCGCATGAAGTCTGATTCGGCGAGAGAGGCAACCCACCGCAGATATGCAAAAGGGCTTGGCAAGGTGGATGGCGTAATGCGATGATAGAAGGCGTATACTTACCATCGGCCAGACACAGCATCTGACTCCTCTAGTTGTAGCGGTTTTCCGTACCACTAAATCGAGGAGGGGAAGGACGAGTGAGTGCACTTGCGTTTAGGCAAACGTTTGTGCTTAAAATATCCTTCGCATCTGACCTCTTCTCATCATCATCAGAAGAGCAAATATTTGATAAGAGTAGCTGCTTTGAAGGTTAAAGGAAGGAATGTGAAAATAGTTTGTAAGCTAATGAGTATCCAAAGGAATGATGCAAATGAGCTCAAGGTAAAGAATAATAGTATTTTTCCTAAAATATGAATAAATATTGGCGATGTTGGACTTACTAAATACAATCGAAATAAAGTTTGACCGCTATTTATCACGAGCTATATCACCAATATAGAATTTCCTACATAGATCCTGAACTTTGTTCTAACTATACAAAGTTCAAATCGTATTTCATTCTCCTGGTCACCACAGCCATTGCAACTTGGCGAAAACTTTAAGCAATATGGGTGCATTTAGTTTACTTACCATTACAGCCACGAAAACAGATTAAGATATTACAATTCATCTTTTTGCATCATCACATAAGAGGACAATGTACGAGTATGGAATCTAAACGTGGAAATCCCATACTAATGAAGTTATTATTATTATTTGAAAACTAACTTTGAGAATATTACCTAGTCATTACAGCAAAAGATGCGACGTGCTACATTCTACAAAATAATGAGATACGATATATATATATAGAATAATGAGTACATGGATAATCTTACAGACCTGTTTTGTTTCTCTATCATAAAGAATAATTATTTGTATGTAATGTAATGAATAGGCACCAGCTCCCCTAGCCAAGTGGCATTGTACAATCTAATCGAATGTTCTTTTAGATTGAGAAGTATGGCATTGACATAAGCACTTGCCAACGAGCGCTAACGCTAGTGTCAATCCCATTCATGTAAATCTAAAAGAACATTCGATTAGATTGTGCAATGCCACTTGGCTAGGGGGGCTGGATTTTAAAATCTATCGAACTTCGGAAACTAAATCCTTTATCGCCTTTTATCTCTAAAATGGGGGTCCTTTGGAAATAAAAGGCGATAAAGGATTTAGTCTCCGAAGTTGATAGATTTTAAAAAATATTTCGCCATTAAAAAGCTAACTTTTTTGAGACTAAATAATCTTTCCACGGAAACAGGACTTCAGCGGGTGATATCGCGGGACAGGCTAGTTTAATATAATTTAACCAGATATATTCCGCAGACTATTGAGGCAAGTGTTTTTGGACTTAGTTACGAAGTACAAAACGGAAACAAATTGTAAAGGTATAACGAAAAAGATAGAAAAAATACTTTATATCATTATCCAGCAACGGCTTAGAAAAGAATTCCGTCGACTTATTGCCTAATAAATTCATGTGTCGATTCTGATGGCTCCTCCGGTGCTTAAAGAGAATTGTTCAGATTTTTCACCGAATGGCATAATAAATATAAACCGCGGTAGCAGAGTCAGCGTTTTGAACGCGAACATTTCCTGTATACAGGATTAACTTTTTGTGACAATAGATAATGGGAAACACGTAAAATTACTATAACACTTTCCTTTGAAAAGGTTAAGCCAGGATTAAACATTTCTTTATCCGGCTTGAGCTTCCTTTGAGGTACAACGCTAAAATCAAAATCATTTCTTTATTTTTCTCCAGAAAATGTGGCATTTATTTTGTCGGTCTGGTCTGGCACTCACATTCTTTCATTGTATATTAACGATGCAAACTCTAATAAAGAGCATAAGGGTCACAGCACACATATCAACTCGGAAAGGGATCGGCACCGTATCGCCTTTCGCCTCGCCGTCAACCAGGCGTCAACCTAACGTATGCATGTAACCAAAGCGTAGCAGCGGCTCCTGTACGTCAACTCGGCTACGGCTAGGCGTCACCGCGCTTACGCCTCGCCGACCGCTGGCTGACCGGGTTGGCACCAAATCAGTTTGAATCCAAACGTTGAGTGTTCAATAAAAAAATCAATAAAACTTACGCGCAACACGAAAGGAAGTTGCCTTGCGAATGGCGGGCGGCGGCACGGTCGGCAGGCAAGTCGCGGGAGGGAACACGGTCAAGGGTGGACGAAGAGCCGTGAGCTCGCGTACGGAGAGACGTAAGCGGGGGGACAGCGAGCCGTAAGCGCGGGAACTGCAAGTTGACCACTCACCGCATCGCGGTTCGGAGCCTGTTCCGAGGCGAGGCGATTACGTTACGTTTCCGATTAGTGTGCGTTGCAGTAGGGAGTTTCATACAAACAATACTGAACGGCTCGAGGCGATACGGTGACGATCCCTTTCCGAGTTGATAAGTGTGCTGTGACCTTAAACCACATGAAGAAACACAATTTATTTTTATTGCTTGAACTTGAGGAGATCTTTAGATGGTCTGATTTTTTTATGTTCTTTTAATATAAATTCAAATAAAGACTAGACCTACACCAAACGGGCATAAAACTTCTGATACAAATGTTTTTTTTTATAAGAAATAGGTGGCAAACGAGCAGACGGGTCACCTGATGGTAAGTCACTACCGTCGCCCATGGACACCTGCAACTCAAGAGTCACAACTGCGTTGCCGGCTTTTGAGGTGGGAGTAGGGGGAGAGGGGAGGGGGGGTGGGGTCCAGTTACCACACTCACTCAGCGAAATGCAATGCAAGCATTGCTTTACGCTGGTTTTCTGTGCGTGCCGAATCCACGATACAAATGTTTTTCTTTCTCCCTATATTGTTTCTTTCTAGCTAATGTCATACATTTTCGAATTAGTCCTTTATTTGTTTTCATAAAAAGAAATTGGGATACCATGACATGGGTATCCATTCCAATCGTTATAATTTGTAGCAGTGTCGTTAACCAATTGTTATTGTTCGTTTTATTATCAACCCTTGTTTACATCGCCAATAAAGTCGAATGCCGTAAAAGCCTTGTCATAACCACGTGCGTTCGTTTCATTGTATTTAATGTTGTTTGCATTTGAATTGGAACACGAATTACCTAAACTTGGTGTGGGAATTAATGTAGTTAATAATCTCGAACCATTTACTAAATGGTTATTGACTGCCTAGGCAGAGCTTATACATGGTACATTATCCTACTATAGAGAGATTATCCTATTATAGATTATATTATCCTACTTCCTACTAATATTATAAACGCGAAAGTTTGTAATGATGGATTTATGAATGTTTGTTCCTCTTTCACGCATAGACTACTAAACGGATTTTGATGAAACTTTGCAGTTATATAGCTTGTAAATCAGAATAACACATGGGCTATATTTTATCTCTGCATTCCCACTAGAACAGGAACTACGCGGTTGAAACCGCGGGGCGCTGTTAGTGATAAATAAAAATAAAAAATCTCGAGCCTTTTATACCCGAGGGTAGATTAGGCAGAGGTATCCCATCTCTGAAAGTACCCACGTTTCACTAGTATATTATTTGCACCCCTAAACGTGATAGGTGGTGAGCCGATCGCCAGACCGACTCTGTTACACATGTCTCAGAATTAATTCTGGGACCTGCGGGTTTTCTCACAATGTTTTCTTCACCGCCGAGCTAGTGATAAATATGTAGGTATATAAGTTTTTGTAAGTGTTGCATGCCCTAGCCATTATAACCCGAGACCGACTCTAACCGCAGGGCTATCACTGCTGAAAGATCCTTATAAAGATACAAATATACAAAATTATGAAAATTCACATACGAACACACAAAACATTTTCATGCACTACCTATCTATTTGTATCTAATACCAAAAACTTATACCAATGGTATTTGTTTATTATCATAATTCATTTTCTTTTCTTATCTAATACCAAATTTTAAATATTTAAATGAACTACTAATTATATTCCCAACGAATACCAAAACATAACTTTTGGTATAGTCACAGAAACAAAACCAACGGGGCAGTCGATTAGTATTTTTTATTATTTCCGTCAATATTAATAAAAAATGAAATAAACTACAAACTACTAAAGTTCAATTTTAACTAAAGTAATTCATAACTTTTAAATGGAAATCCAATAATGAACCTGAAAATTTCTATCCACTTCCAGCTCAGTTTTTTAATCCTTTCAATTTACCGGATTTTCTACTTCAATGTTTTACTTGTACTAAATTGTTTCACTCTACAATTTAAAAGTTTCGTTCGAACTTTTCCGCTACCTACTCGTGCAGTGGGGATGATTTTTTTTTCTCGTCTATCCGTTGGTGATTTGTGTAGAGTGGTATTGGATTAGTGAAAACCATTTTTTCATTTCAGAGTATTAAACAAAAATACTTCTAAGACCGCAAATTGTGACGGGCAACTACGAAAACATCCACTGCGCGACACATATTGACCATTTTTTCTTAACTGGACTTTAAATATGAGTGTAAGTAAATTTATTGTACACCAATAAATAAATGTGATATGTGACACAATGACAAAAAAGTACAATAGGCGATCTTATCGCTTTAAGTGATTTCTCCCATTGTCCTAGATTAAATATGATACATACATACATTATTTTGATCCAACAAGGCATTTCAAACAACTGCCTACTGCTGAGCTAAGGGAATTTCCTCACGCATAAGAAAGTATAGGTTATAATCTCCCACGCGAGCCCACTGCGGGTTGGGAGATAGTGTTAAGCTAGTGGCCACCTAACAGTCAGATTTTTTTAAGCTACGCAAGGATATCTGACATGGCTTAAGTTGAAGTGCTAAAAATATATTCTTCTAGAATATTCAATGCAAATATACAAGTCATATTTCGTTTAAACTCGGGCTTCGCCACAGCGACGCTAATAGCGCTCGTCAGGGCCTATTGTGCTTCGCTGAACTGCAGTATTCAAAGCACCTGAGAAAAAATGGAGAAGTCTGAATAGTTCATCAGAAGCATTTTCTAGAAAACTTTAGAATTGAAATTATGACGGGCTTAACCTAGAATTGGACTTCATTAAGCAATTCAGTTGTGTCTTATTTGACTTAAATTTATTTTCAGAATTAGAAAAACCGGCCGAGAAAACAAAATGGACACCGTAAAAAAAACGCAATTTTTTTTAATATTTTTGATTAAAATAAAAAAAAAATCTCACTCCTTAAATCCCCGAGGGGGTAGGCAGAGGTATTCCATTACTGGATATACCCCCATTTCACGAGATACATTGGACGCCTAAACGTGATAGGTGGTAAGCCCATTGCCGGACCGTGTCTATTTATTAATTCTCTCAGAATTAATTCTGAGACCTGCGGGTTTCCTCATGATGTTTTCCTTCACCGTCGAGCTAGTGATAAATATGCCAGGTACATGCCAGGATTCGAACCCGAGCCTCACTGATTTTCGGCCGGCTCTTTAACCGTCCAATATATCTCGTGAAATGTGGGTATATCCAGTAATGGAATACCTCTGCCTACCCCCTCGGGGATAAAAAGGCGTGAGATTATATATATATATATATCTTTAACCGTAAAGGCTGCTGCTCTCTATTTTTAATCTATTTTTGATTAAAAAATAAATTAACTACGCACATACGACAGGTAATTTTTACTGTTTTTCAACGACAAATCGGATACTGTCATGTTTGCATTCTGACATCGGTGAAATCACAAATAATTATATGAAAGTGTTCATTACATTTCGGTAGGTAATCGTTTTTATAGAAAAAACAATCTTAACAAAAGTGTGAAGCTTGTTTTATCTATACAAACGATTGCCTACAAAAATGGAATGATGATGTAAAGAGATAGGTACATACCTACCTACTCCAAAACTGTACCTGTAAGATCACACTGCTCCACCCAAAGAGATTGAAATATAATAGGGCATAGAGGGGACAAAGCGAGGAAAATTTGAAGCCAAAAGTTATTCCTAGTGGAATAAGTCTAGTACAATTTCGACTGAATGACAGCTCGCGTTCATACTAACTGACATGATGCTTGAGCTTCACACATGCTTCAAAGTTTTGTATGAAAATATTCCCAATGTCCCTCTATGTCCTATTATATTTTAATCTCTTTGGCTCCACCCAACTTGGTAGTTATAGCCGTAAATGCGTCAAAACGAATTCAAGTAACGATGCTAGTTTCGTCGAAACATTTTCTCCGCCGTCGAACTTGTTATAAGTCTGCATAAAAGTTTTGTATTTCCCAGAATCGAATACAGATCTCATGTTTGAGAAGTGACTTCCCATTTGAATTAGGTGCATTCTACAATTTTGTAAAATTCAACTTCAATTGTTAATTTACCTACGTTGTTTCCTTTCGTATCGCGGTTCCGAATTAGTAAATATTTTATTGTGTCCTGGATAATAATATGCAAGATAAGCGGCTTAAATTATTTTATTTGTCCCAATGCTGAGCAAAGGCCTCTCCTCCCTTTAAATTATTATTTCAGGAAATTCTACGTTTATTACTACACTACGTTTGTCATAGAAGTGTAATTAAGTAACAGTCAAAAAATAGACTGCATGGGCAAAGTGTTGTCAAAAACAAAATAATAAAATATTATTTTGCTTTGCTGTCCATGTAGTGTTGTACAACGCTCATGATCGTTAAGGAAAAAAATGTGGCTATAATTTGTGCAGAAAAACGGCTGACCCGGAGTTTTTGGCTTAACATTATCATTAACATCGCTTCCTCATTAACACTATCTACATTTTTTCTGGATTCAAGTCGAAAGTAAACGAGCTTACGTGTTTCTTTTTTGACCTTTTTTCCTGTCAAGAGATTTAGGTTAGAAGCATGCCTGTTGTAGTTTCATTGTCAAATCTTTGAAAATGGCTACATTATCTTCTGATGATCATTAGTACATCTAGATGACTGTATCCAATGTAAATGATGGCATTATTTTGAAATGTATGATTGTTTTAAATAGTGTCATCAACACTATTTAGGGGCGGCAACTTAAAATAATGGTAAGTACCTACGATGACGTGAACAGCATTATTCAAGTGAATATTTCATAATGAGATTTAGTCTCTCTCTATGGATTTCCAGTCTTGTTCAAAATTGCTCTAGACTCTTGCTCATTTAAAGAATACACATAACTCTATTGCTATAGTAAAAATACCTATATTGTATAGTGTATATTGTATGATTTTTTCCTTTAGTAAATTTATCTATTAAGTAAGTACAGTTCTTTATTTTACACCAACAAAAATACGCAACAATTTACACAATGATAAAAAAGTACAATTGGTGGTCTTAGCGCTTTAAGCGATTTCTTCCAGACAACCTTTGGATGGATGTAACTGAGATAAACAGATGAAGGGAAGCGCAGTTATTAACAAAATATCTCCTCCGATAATATCGGAAAATCTTAAAACTATTTAATCTGTTTATTAACTTCTTCATTATCTATATATACCCAATGTTCAATGTATATACGCATGAGTCGCATACTACTTTAAACATTATAAAGCATAATAGTTTAGCTATATTTCTCGAGCTTATCCCGAGTCGATGCCGTTACGATGCTGATAGTGTATGTTGTAGGAAATTTCATACAAAGAAAACTAAACGACTCGAGTTGAGGCGGTGCTGTCGCATTTCCGCAAACCATTCTTATTACACTAAATATACCTATATAATAATAATAATAATATATTGTAGGACACAATCCACACACGGTTATTTAGTCCCAAACTAGGCAGGGCCTGTACTATGGGTACTAAACTACTGATAAACATCTTAAATACATATTATACAACCAGACACGAAGCCAACAGACATGTTAATGCACACAAATTTTGGCCCCGAGCGGGGATCGAAACCGCGACATCCGACTCAGAAGGCCGGGTCACTACCAACTGAGCCAACAGATTCAACAGTATTTCAATCTGTCTGTGAGTTGTGGAGGATAAGTTAGCTTCGTGTTGCTTTTTTTCCATTTAAAGCCGTTTGTCCAGCTCGTCAGGTGCAGGCCACTGAGTGAACTAACCGCTGTTCACACAAAAGTAGTAAAAGTTATAGGCTTTAGCGGAAAACGTATAATATTACAGTTATACAGCATCATTAGCGCGACGGTGAAGGAAAACTTCGTGACGAAACCTACAGGTCCCAGAAATAATTTTAAGGCATGAACAGCCCCGGTCCGGCGATGGGCTCACCGTTTATTACGTTTATACTCATGAAAAGCGGGGATAAAACCTTTAGGTACATAAAGACCACTTCCCAAAATGTCCGCTTTATTTTTATAAGTCAGTTGGTCGACTTCTCATTATGACAACATTATGGCGTAAGATTTTTTTGAAACAGTAGAAGTAGAGATGTGTTTATTTGGAAAAGGTGTCTTTTCAAAAGATAGAGAAAGGCTGCAGTATTTTAGTCCTTAAGGTACATTGTTGTTCGTGAGTACATAAGATGTTAAAGAAGTACTGGAGTATTTTTTATTAATATTTTCTACTGGATTAGCTCTTGTGCAGTCTTTTTTTAGGGTTCCGTACCTCAAAAGGAAAAAACGGAACCCTTATAGGATCACTTTGTTGTCCGTCCGTCCGTCCGTCTGTCAAGACCCTTTTTCTCAGGAACGCGTGGAGGTATGAAGCTGAAATTTATATCAATTACTCAGGTCTACTGTCCCTTGAAGCTGTGAAAAAATCAAACTTCTAAGCCAACGCAATCAAAAGATACAGCCGTTTATGCCGCAAATTTTCGACACTTGCAAGGGAATCAAAACCTACAGGGTGCTTCCCGTGAACTCAGAATCTTGAAATTTGGTACGAAGCAACGTCTTATAGCATAGATAAAGTAAAAATTACGAAAACCATAAATTTGCAAAGTTGTACGGAACCCTCGGTGCGCGAGTCCGACTCGCACTTGGCCGGTTTTTTTTTAAATCAAAAAATACAGTTTTGTGTGATATGTACTTAACGCGTAAAAGATTTGTGGTGCTATTTTCAAATGAATTCTATTTTGTCTTATGAACACTTCTTGTATTGTTTGCCTTTGCTTTGTCTTTGTCTCCTGTGACTTAACCACTTAGAGCGGATACAAAGTGCCCGGTGTTAGTTTCACGGTTTTAACAATGTTTAACAATTCCCCAGCTCGCTTTCTGTTCAAAGCTGCCACTGTCTAACTTTGTTATATAAAATACGTTTAATATGGGAGTTTCTAACAGATCGTTGAGCCAACTGTGGCAGTTGTTGTCATTAATTTGCTGCTTTAATTTTATTAGCTTTCTTAATTTTAGGATGTTGGTTATGTTTTTCTTGTTTCTTGTTCTCGTTGTACG
Organism: Ethmia dodecea; assembly: GCA_963855545.1. Lineage (NCBI taxonomy): Eukaryota > Metazoa > Arthropoda > Insecta > Lepidoptera > Depressariidae > Ethmia > Ethmia dodecea. The sequence goes on from OY979448.1 coordinate 3,333,268, forward strand.
CTTACCAGTATTTAGTTTCTACTTTTTGTACTTATAACTTGTGGTTATTTTGTTTAAAGTTCAAAAATCGTAACAGAAGAAAACTAATAAAATTCTGGTGCCTCAGTTTTACGCAAGCACAGCAGTGACTAGAATTGGTTTGTTTCATATCATCACCGTCCTGAATAAAACAAATTAAAATTAAAATATATATACTATGAACATTAAAAATACTACAAACGTAGAGAGGATTTGAGTGAATCCAAACTTTTCTAGAATCCGGAGACGGCTTAAAACGATAAAGAAAAACAGACAAAACTTTTATCTCAACTCGAACAAAAATACTTTTTAAATGCAATGTAACTGTAGTGCTAAATAAAACAAAAGCTATTTACATCTGGAATTGAATCACGGTCCACTATAAACTTTCCACTTCACAAGAAGACGACTGCATTAAATATACAAGTCCTTAAAAGCAAGCTTTAAGAACTCTCCGCTTAATAACACTCGGGCACTCTGCAATTTCTTAATCAACTGAATGGAAATGAAAGAGACTGCAAAATAAATACAAAAGAATTGTATTGGAAAATGAACCTTATGAAATATGGGAACTTCTAAGAAACTGTGCAAGTTGACTTAAATAACATTCTGATCTAATCAGAATTGTAAAGAATTCATTACCTTTCAGTGTGATCATCAACACTTTGTTTTCTGTCTTCTCTTTTCGTGTATGTCTATTAACCGTCATATTATTATCTACATTCACTTCCTTCAGGAACGTCATTCTTCACACAAAGCTTCTTATTATTCTATGGCAGAATTTCACATATTTTGGAAAATTGTATGATGCAGGTAAAAACTACATAGCTTTATTTTGCAGTTTTCATACAATATTATCTACGTTGACCCTCGCGGATTCCGTTTTCTCCAGTTCCCATGGGAATTTCCATATTTTTGTCGGAATGTTTTTGCTCGCTCCAGCAACTTACCAAAACTCCATTACAGTTATTTAGTTACCCACAAATTGATTACCTTATTACCTACGCCATTTTGAACCACGTTTGATCGAAACTCAATTCATTGAAGACGATTTGTCGAAAGACAGGGAATTCGGAATAATACCATTAAACCCAGGGGGATTTCCCTAAATGCATTGGACGTAACCCTCGCACGCCATTCGAGCAGTAGCAACTATTGTGACAGTTACAAGGAATTCCCCGGCTTGTTAATTTGTCACACGACGAGTTAGGAAGTCAACTATTAATTAAATTAACGTCCAGAAACTATAATATTTGAATAGTACGCTTGGACCTTTGCACATGACGCAACTATGAGAAGCTTGTAACATGATATAAGTGTTATTTATGTATTTGATATTTTATTTTTACTTTTAATTCATTTGTAATGAGAGATGTGTTTAATGATATTTTTGTTAGTATTAACCAAGTGCTGCATAAAGCTTTGATTTTAATTAAGCTAGTACCTGTGGTATCGAAAAATCCTTTGCTAGAGAGCTTCCTACTTACATTCCACATGGCTTCTTAGTTCTAGCACTTTCAGTAAGGTTATGCGTTGAATCAGTCAGATTATTCTTTAAGATTTATACAGATTTAAAGCTGATTTGAGTAGTAGGCAGTAAATAAGAAAACTCTTTTTTACTTGATGCCTACTTCCTAAAAGCTACAAATTTTCCAAACTTTTAATTCCTATGTCTAGCATTTGAGGTTTTTATAAACAGTATCTCTTAATAGATAATTATTAAATATAAATACCTAATCACCTACCAAGTCGAATTTGACGTTTGTTTGATAAACAATAAGTTTGCCATTATTCACTATGAGATGAAGAACAATATTTCCAAAAGCGTCAACTGAGTGTGTCCATAAATCAAATTTAGATAAAATTATTACTTTTCAAGTCACGGTTTATTTCAAAATCATTTTATTTTAACATAAAACGGTCAACTATAATTACGGAATTAAAACACAAAACGTAACTGAGTTCATTTAATCAATCACATAGAACCTCCGTTATCTTATCAATCAACTCTTCAATTGGGGAATTCCACTTCGCTCAGCTGTATGGTGACGTGGAATTTCTTTGTCGTCACCGTAGTGGTGCCGTCGCTATGATTCACCATGGACAGAAGCTCGTAGGTTCCCGCAGCATTGGTGCCAGGGTTGCGGAATTCAATACCGCAATGGTCGAAGGGGGCATTACCAATGGAAGCAGCAATATTATCCTGCTGAATGTTGGTGTTCGGATACGCTTCGTACATTACATTATTAGGGAAGTTAACGTGGCAGGATAGAAGAGTGTCGAACCAAAACTTTTCAATGGCAATACCCTGTCCATAAATTGGATTTGAAATGAAGGAGACATTCTCATCTTCCAGTTGGTTGACGGTTACAGCATAGCCTGGAACAAGGTTTGAGGTTTTGAGGTCTCTGCAGCATGTTTTTTTCTTCCATTTATGTATATTGGTGATCAACTCATCATAGTGTTGAATTCCTTCTCATCATACTTTTTTTGCTCTTTTACCATTATTTGGCGTCTTCTCCTTTCATTTCTATTTATCAACCGTCATATCTATATTCTCTTTCTTCTTGCACACATCATCCTTCACACAATCAATATATATTTTCTTTGGTCTATCCCTCTGACTATAACCTTCCACATAAATATTGTAAGGCAATGTAATGTTGTACTTGTATTAAATTTACATGTAGATGTATACTTCTTTCATATAACCCATGAATCTTTTCTTTGTTATTTTTCTCTTGTTGCAACCTTCCACATTCACATTAGTTAGTGTTCTTACTACATTATTATCTTTCATCCGCATGTCATGCCGTACCTCTCAACATCTCCATCACCGACTTTTCTTTTAGTTTTAATAACACTACGTACATTATAAAAAGTTTGTACTATAGTACGGTCAGTAACTACACAAAAGCAATTCAAGAGACTAAACTAATTTTACATGAAAATCGGTATGCTCACGACCGCTAAGCAAAGCACGATCAGGTGGGAAAATGGTCGAGAAATAAATAATGAAATTGTAAATAGCGAGAGTGAAACTGCTTAGTCTAATTAGAGCAATGCGTCTATTTATAACTCTATTTGCATATATTACGACAATATTCAAATATTGTTATCAAATTGCTAGAACATTTATGACTGAAGTGCGATGACCATTATTCTACTTCTAAAAAAAACCTAATCTAACCTAAATGCCCAAAACTTCTGTAAAAACTCACTTAAACCATTTGCTGGAGCTATCACTTATTTGGAACTGAAAACTTCTAGCATATTTTCCAATGTCACAACAAAAGACTAACCATAATACAAACGTGTATCAAGAATAATATTCCAAAGAGAATATTACTAAAGAATCAACAGGTACGTACTGAGAATTGCACTTCACATTTTACAACACTCGTATAAAAATAGAAACAACATTTTGTTCAATACCTTGAGATACTACGGCAGCTAACAGCGCAAAAGACAAAATTTTGCCGGCCATTTTTATCAACAATCAAATAAAATATGTTACTTTATGTATTACATTTTCTTTTATACAGCATAGATCATGATTGTTTTATAAATTATTATTAATATTCGAGAAGATAATCAAAGTAAAGCTTAACACCATTGCGAACAACTAATTTGGTTGAAAATGATAGAGATAAGAGAGTGTAGATGGTAGATTACTATAAAGGTAGATATTTAAATAAAAATATTTTGATAAATATACCTATTATAAATAGACCCGGTCTGACGACGGGCTCAACACTAATCACGTTTAGGGGTCCAATATATCTCGTGAAATGTGGATATAATATCCAGTAATGGAATACATCTACCTACACCCTCGGGGATAAAAAGCGTGAGATTATTTATTTATTTTATTTTATATTTTGATATCTATTTCCAAAAAACCCCGCATCCTATTTCCTTATTATATTATTAATTAGCACTTTCTCAGTAGGTTTTATGGATTAATAATGGTAGTCTGTGGGCAATGTGCTACCTTTCTCGGTTTGCCTCGTGATAAATAATGATTTAGAATCTCGAGTCAAAGTGTTACTCATATCAAATCCAAAAAAATGCCAACCATCAGAATATCTTTGTTTCGTTTGATAATAAACTAATTACAGTACGGCCGTTTTAACTTGGCTTCTCTGAACATAGGCTTCGCCTGCGCAAATCCCCCTCCTACCGCCATATGGTCGCTAAAAAATGTTACTGCGCAGCCATTTGCGCAACTTCAGAGATGTCAAGTTAAAACGGCCGTGCTGTACATAGTAGGAAATCCCTATATCTACTTAAGTCAGTTCATTAATTACATCTACATTATAAATCACTGTACAAAATAAAATGAATAATGAAAAATAAATGGTTTTCTGTCATATTTTTACATTCGTTATTATCAAATCATAGGTAACTACGAGTATGCTTGATGGTACTAATATAGCAAGCTAAATCAATATTTTAGTACATCTTATATAAATAATCTTATGATATGGATCTTGATTCTATCAAAGTATACGTGAGGTTTGTTAAAAGATAGCCCGAAACTGATTGCAAATGATTCAAGTTTTATCGGTACCGGTATCGAATTACTATAAATTTTAATAAAATTTAATACAATTTATAAATAATAACCTCCAAAATCAAGGGTCATCATAGCTTTTCGTGAATTAATTGTAACTAAAATATTGCAATACTAAATAAAATAAACATTAAGACACGAGCGAAATAAATTTTAAAATCCAGCCGATATCTAGGATTCTAGTTTATTATTCAAGCGCGAACGTAGAGGTCATTTGAGGTCGAGGCAACCTCAAGGGGACGTCGTGTGAAGATTAGTGAGTGACCACAGGTGTCCCACGTTTGCAAATTTGCGGGCAAGCCCAATCGCTGGGCAGCCCACCTGGGACCCGCAATGCTAATTATGTAAAGCTGCAGTTACGCCCGGAAATTTCTAGAATGTTATTTCCATAGCTCATAGTATAATCAGTATTAGAGAAAAAGGGTTTATAATGGTAATTTTAAATTAAGTGCAATTATTTAAAGGGTTGGTATATAAAAAAATATGAAAAACTATTTTCGTCATGAATTTTTATTTTTATACGCTACTAGATACCATTGTTTAAATTACAAAACACATGATTTTTTAAATGCACATACATAGATTGGTAATTTGTAAATACAAATAAAGAACTAGTAGCGAGTTCAAGTTCAAAACTGTAGATATAATTAATTAATTTATTGATAGTTAAAACCTGTTAAAACTCAACTCGCAACTCACCAACTGACAGAATATTTCACCATTCCAAGCAAACCACTCTAATAAAGATATTCTATCGATCCATTAGCCTATTAATCCAAGTTGACTAAACAGAATTTAATTTCAATATAAAATTATATTAAAATTCATTCATAGCTAATTTGTTTTAATTCGTGCCATATCGCAAAAAGCGAGGTCTCTTGACGCGGCGTTGCATAAAACTTCATAAATAAAATGACAAGCGCAAATTGGAATCCAGTTGGAAACTGGTATTTTACTCGTGATGGAATTATTCATAGAATTATATAAAACGGAATAGTTTTCACTCATAACTCTCCTAGGTGATATAGGGCAAACAGGACTTTAAAATGAATACTTCTGGGACCTAACAACTCTTTATTCTAATTACAATAATGATAAATTTTGGTACACAATTATTCACCCAACCTAGCCGGAGCCTGTACTATGGGTACTAAACAACTAATAAACATACTTAAATAAATATTAAACGACCAGACACAAAGCCAACAGACAATAATATGTTCATGCATACAAATGCTGGCCCCGAGGATCGAACCCGCGACCTCCGACGCAGAAGGCAGGGTCACTACCAATTGAGCCAACAGGTCAGTCAAAATTACCTTTACTGTAAGATACATTGACACTAAGTTCTTAATATTATGTGGGCTTGTCATACAATCTATTTGTTACAACAGCATAGATTTTTTTAAAACGAGTATGAAGCCCATTCCACTTTAAAGTGGTATCCATGGAATAAATTCAGCCAATCACAGAGCGTGGCACTAAACGGTCAATTGAACGTACAATCCCCGACCGCGGACCGCAAAACCGCTGGTAATCAAATTAAAATCACAAAAGCGTATGTATTGATTTTAAAAGCATTCAAATTTATTGTTTATGAACTATAATAATAGTATGCTTACGCCTTTTCCCTCAGAGGTATTCTGTTTCTGGGAATAACCACTTTTTAACCGACTTCAAAAAGGAGGAGGTTATGATATTGGTCTGATTTTTTTTTATATTTCTAACCTCAGAACTTTCAACTGGGTGAACCGATTTGGATGATTTTTTTATTTCAAAGCTGGTGCTTCCAGATTGTTCCCATTTTAATTTCGTCCAGTTCTGACAACGGCATCCGTGAGAAAACCATATAAGTTGAAGATTGAAGTCGGTTTTTAGGGTTCCGTACCTCAAAAGGAAAAAACGGAACCCTTATAGGATCACTTTGTTGTCCGTCTGTCCGTCCGTCCGTCCGTCTGTCAAGACCCTTTTTCTCAGGAACGCGTGGAGGTATGAAGCTGAAATTTATATCAATTACTCAGGTCTACTGTCCCTTGAAACTGTGAAAAAATAAAACTTCTAAGCCAACGCAATCAAAAGATACAGCCGTTTATGCCGCAAATTTTCGACACTTGCAAGGGAATCAAAACCTACAGGGTGCTTCCCGTGAACTCAGAATCTTGAAATTTGGTACGAAGCAACGTCTTATAGCATAGATAAAGGAAAAATTACGAAAACCATAAATTTGCAAGGTTGTACGGAACCCTCGGTGCGCGAGTCCGACTCGCACTTGGCCGGTTTTTTATTCTTTAGAGTGGTTATCATTTGTATATTTGACAGGCGGTGACACCTCATCACCGGACCTGCTCGTCTATTAGCAACCTCAATAGCAATCGCTTTCATTTTTCGAACAACTGTAATTACCGCTAGTGTTGTTGTAATAAAATGTCGATTATAGAATCATACATAGGAAATCAGGCCCCGGGGTAGGGTAGCCTCCGGATCAATTGGGAATTTGACTGTAAAAATTAAATAAATAAATAATTTCACGTGTTATATCCCCGACGGGGTAGGCATAGGTATTCCATTTCTGGATATACCTACCCGCTTTTCACCAGATATTCTTTGGACCCCTAAACGTGGTAGGTGGTGAGCCCATCGCCGGACCGGGTCTGTTTACACATGTCTCAGAATTCATTCTGGGACCTGCGGGTTTCCTAACGATGTTTTCCTTCACTGTCGAGCAAGTGATAAATGTGTACGTAAGTTTTGAAAAACTCATTGGTACATGCCAGGATCCGAACCCGAGCCTCACTGATTCTCATTATGTAAAGCAGGCTCTTTAACCGTAAGGCTATCACTGATCTTAAGGCCCCGGGTAGGCACACATGCCTCCGAATCAATTGGGTACCTGTTTGACTGTATAGAAACTAAATTTTAAGTAGGTAATATTTAATTAAAAAGATTATCCCAAAAGAGCAGTGATAGCCCGGACGGTTAAAGAACCGGCCGAAAATCAGTGAGGCTCGGGTTCGAATCCTGGCATGTACCAATGAGTTTTTCAAAAAACTTACGTACATATTTATCACTAGCTCGACGGTGAAGGAAAACATCGTGAGGAAACCCGCAGGTCTCAGAATTAATTCTGAGACATGTGTGTGTAAACAGACCGGTCTGGCGATGGGCTCACCACCTATCAGGTTTACATTTTACAATTATATCATTTTTTTAAATAATCAACCAATAATAAAAGCGATGCAATTGAGTACTAAAAATGGTGACGTCACAACTCAGAACTCAGACATTTTCCATGTTAAATTTTCGTTTTGACAGATCATAAAAACTAACTCATTTGCCTAGCTAGGCAGTCAAATACCCTATTGTGAGCACTTACGATGTTTTCCTTTCTCGTCAAACTCATGTACGTAAGTACGTTTTTTGAATGTCACTGGTCACCAGGATTCGAACTCGACTCTCACGCTTGAGAGGAGGGATCACTAACCACAGAACTATCACTGCTTTGATAACTAATGCATGTATGTATGAGTCAAACTCGTAAAACTTAACAACTCTTATTACTTATGATAAGAATGACAATGCAAATGAAAACAGTAAAAACATCTTGAATAATAAATCTTTGTACATTAATGGAATTGCTCTATCTGATCCAGTTATGGATGTAATTTAGTTATTTTTTTTATTTATCGGCTATAGTCCGAGTAGGAATTGATACATTTCACTCGCGTTAAACACTAGGTACTTTTCATTTCGAATACAAGAAAAGTAAACAAAAAAAATCAACAATACAATATTACAAAAATTCAAAATTGCAAAAACGCAATAATACCTACAAAAAATAAATAAAAAAAATATCAACAATACAACCAAAGAGGTTGGAAGAAAGAGAAACTTTTTCTTTAAACGTCTTTGTAAAACATTACAAAAATAATATAAGTACAAATCTTTCTCTTTATAATAATAATAATATGTACTTATAAGTGTAGATGACAAACAAGATGTTGAATTTCAGAACAGCTTACCAATAGTCCAGTAAATTTGTCGGTTGAATGTATGGGCTCGTATGCGTCAAATCCGGTAGTTCTGATTTTTTGCAGACTTGTTTATGATGTTGTCCTAATGTATAATCCAAGTTTGTGACCTCGAGCGCCGAACGCAACTTTGTCAAAAATCGAAAAAACTGCGAAAAAATAGTTCTTTTTTAAAATTTTGGCGATTATAACCCCGTAGGACTAGTTTCTGAAAAAACTTTTTAAGAACGTTTTTAAAGTAGACTAAATTAACTACAATATGATACTAGAATTGTCTTTGTAGACCCAATAGTTTCTGAGATTTAGCCTTTCAAAGTTTATATTTTTTTTCGAAATTCGCAATTTTTTGCATTTCTGTCGTTTTAAAATGTTGCCTGCTACTTCGTTCGCGTTATTTAGGGATAAAAAGTAGCCTATATGTTAATTCGGGTCCTGATCTATCTACCTACCAAATTTCATCTAAATTCGTGCAGCCGCTAAGTTTATTTTTGTCTTTTATCATATAGATATCTACACTAATCTATACTAATAATTATAAATAGGAAAGATTAGAATGTTAGTACGTTTGTTACGAATAAACTCAAAAAGTACTGAATCGATTTAAAAAATTCTTTCACCGATGGAAAGTTAGAATATCCCTGAGTAACATAGGCTACATTTTATTCCCGTATTCCCACGGGAACGAAAACTACACGGGTGAAACCGCGCCGAACCGCTATTATATTATAATACTAACGGTATTTGTATCGAATAAACTTAAAAACTACTGAGTCGATTTTACAAATTCTTTCACCAATGGAAAGCTACATTATTATTGAGTAACATAGGCTTTATTTTATTCCCCTATTCCTACGGGAACGGGAACTACGCGGGTGAAAACGCGCGGAACCACTATTATATATGAAACTAGCGATTCTGCGCGGTTTCACCCGCGTAGTTTTCGTTCCCGTGGGAATACGGAAATAAAATATAGCCTATGTTACTCAGGGATATTCTAACTTTCCATTGGTAAAAGAATTTTTAAAATCGATGCAGTACTTTTTGAGTTTATTCGTAACAAACGTACAAAAAATCTAATCTTTCCTATTTATAATATTAGTATAGATTAGTGTAGATATCTATGTGATAAAAGAAAAAAATAAACTTAGCGGCTGCACGGATTTAGATGAAATTTGGCAGGTAGATCAGGACCCGGATTAACATATAGGCTATTTTTTATCCCAAAATAACGCGAACGAAGTAGCGGGCAACATTTCAAAACGACAGAAATGCAAAAATTTGCTAAGATCGAAAAAAAATATAAGCTTTGAAAGGCTAAATCTCGGAAACTATTGGGTCTACAGAGACAATTCTAATATCATATTGTAGTTAATTTAGTGTACTTTAAAAACGTCTTATGAAAGTTTTTTCAAAAACTACTCCTTTAGGGTTATAATCGCGAAAATAAAAAAATAAAAACATTTTTTCGAGGTTTTTTCGATTTTTGACAAAGTTGCGTTCGGCGCTCGAGGTCACAAACTTGGATTATACATTAAGACAACATCATAAACAAGTCTGCAAAAAATTAGAACTACCAGATTTGACGCATGCGGTAATGTATAATTTTACTGGACTACAAGTTTTAGTCTTTTTAAAATTTTGAATATGGAATACGTCACCGCCGCCGGCTAGCGGGCTATTTTTTGTTGTTTATACCTCCACTCCTATGTTCCACTCAAAAGGTCGCACCTTTTTTCTTCTTATAAACGATGTAAGTAGGAAAAAAAATGATGATATTAATTACCTACAGGTCTAACGCGTAACAGTTTCTAAGGTAGGAGCGGGAGGGGTGACAGCCCGAAAAATCGAAAATCGATGGTGGCAGATGACATAATAACATCCCTATACTATAAGTTGTAGTAGTAAGGGTGTATGGTAGTTGCCTTGTACCATTGCCCATTTGACAACCTAGCCTTTTAAAAATAATGACTGAATTAAATCAGCGACACGGGAATCGAACCCATGTATGCACATTCCATAATTAAACATACCATACATACAAATCCATTGGAGAACCGATAGATGAGTGTATGCATAGAAAAGTTGATGATAAGCCATGATGTGATCGTCTAGTAATAGGTAGGACCCCTAACATTGTGTAACATCGTAGTAACCCAATTCTTTAAGAGGTAGCAGGTATCTATAGAGGTGATTTTGAGTAAAACCAAAAGTTAATATTAAATTGAACAAAGTTTATTCCTAGAAGCATCTACTGAGAACATAGTATCTATGAACATAAAACAATGAATTAAATAAGTATAGAATTTTACATTCTTCATAATTTGTGTATCTAGAAGTAGCCTAATGCCTTTGGATTTACCTAGAACAAAATAGAAGGAAACCAATAAGAAAATGAATGATGAAATAAGAAGATGGTTTGAATAAATAAATAAATAAATATTTTATTTTATATATATATGAATATTATAAAAACTAATAATATCCTACCTATGTTACTCCCTATCCTATTATGATTATTGGCCCCTTAAGGGGGGGACAGTACCCCGTGGATCGGTGTCCACACTCTCCCCTCCAAACCAAGTCAGATCTTGTAATGGAGCAAAAGAGAGTCCCCGTACTATCCTGTGCGCCTCAGCCAAGACTGGGGTAGCGCTCCACCATGCAATGCAAGCATCAGTAAAATTGTTTAGACTCCATAAGAGCATTTGAGCAGACATATAGTCTAGATTGTTTGGTATGTATTCAAATACATAAATTGTATGATATATAATGATTTTAGTAGATTTTCACCTTAAAATTATGTGTCAGTCAGATCTTAGTCTAGATACGTACGTACGCATTTATTTATTTATTTCTACTTATAAAATTACGACAAGACATTTCGCAGGGCGACAGAACACAGAAAATACAACAAGTTGAGTGAACCCTAGGATATATTTCCTAACAAATTCCTGAGCTTCAATATGACCTAATTTCGCCTACCCATAAGAACACTCCACTTACCTTCTGCAGGCTATGAGATTCATACCTGCCCATTTCCATCGTAGGAGCCGAAGCTCGCTCGTCACTAACACTCACTTTGAAAGGCCATGGATACAACACACAACAGAAACCAAGAACCACTCCAGCACTCCGCTTGCGTTCCCGCAGAGCTCTAGCGCCTCGGGGCCCACGAGTCTGTCACGCTAGACGCTACCTAATCGATGCTAATTCCCCAATCGGCGTCTTTTTATCTCTTTCTTTCATTCAATTTCCTAACTACTTGTCTATCACTCCACATCATTCACCCTTCCGTCCTTCTAATAACGCCTAAAATTCTCCTCGTTTATTCCCCGGAAGAGCGGACGCGGCCTTAGTCACGCCACTGGCGGTGGCCAATCAGAGCCTCTTCAATCGGTTCTGGACCATATTTGGACATGTTTTCGGGCCCAACGCGGCTCATCTGGGGGCATGGTAGTGCCCCCGCCAAGTCAAGCAAAAAGCAATATCATTATTTCCCGCTACCGCTTTCCTAGTAATATCTTTCTCACACAATATTTTCATTCTTGTCTTCTCTTAATAATGCTACTTGCTACTAGATGGCTTGTTTTAAAGACTAGGTTTCGCTTCTAATTGTTCTTAAAATCCAATCTATTATTTAAATTAAAATTGTTATTTATTTTACTCATAAAATATCTTATCTAGAAAGTGGGAACCGTCACAGCCTCCACGCGGCGCACCTTGGGCAACAGGGCTAGCAAACGGACACAAGCCTTCTGTGTCCATTCACATCACGTCACATCATTCCAGTCACGGCTAAGACTATCACACGCTGTCTCTCCAAGTTTCCCTCTTATTAGCAGAGGGCACAGTGTACACCTAATTGCCTTTCAAATTTTTACATTTTCTCCTTTAACTGGATATTGGCGAAAATTACCAAACCCACGGTGAAAATCCATTTTTATAAAAATAATATAGAACTCTAAAGATTTAAAAAACAGCTTCAACTTTTATGGTTTTCTCACGGATGCCATTGTCTGGACCACAGGGGAACTTTCAAGGGGAGCTTTCAAATAAAAAAATAATCATCCGAAAAAAGTTCTCAGGAAACAAACAAACAAACAAAAAACATATTGAGAACCTCCTCCTTTTTTGTAGTCGGTTGAAAAAGACTTAAAGGCCTATGTATCATTGATGACATTTGAGTGACATTTTAAAGATCTGGCTAATGAGTTTGTCAAGGCAGAGTTTTGTAACTGTGACATATTTAGAAAACTAGTTATTAGCTGATGGAGGGATTAATAAATGTCACAGCCACGTGTCCTACGGATTTCCTCATTTTGATTTCGATGTAGGAAAATACCGGGCAACGTAAGAACGGGTAGAAATTACAACTTTTTACTATTAGACTGTAAGACGATAGTCAAATACCAATAGGCATAAATGTAAATTGTGATAGTCAACATAAAAAAAGGCCAAGTGCGAATCGAGGGCTCCGGAACACCAAACATTTTTTTTTCATTTAATTAGGTATCCATAGGCAAATGGTTTTTGTGGTTATACATTGGAATTGGCAGAATTCCTTACGCTAACTTTGACAGTAGTGTGTATTTTTATGAAACAAAAACGGTATAAGTTAAAACACGTCTCTTTTATAGGGATGGTGAACCCCCAATTGTTATTATTATGTTCTACCAACTATTATTACGTTTCAAAAGATACAACTTTGTATCCTACTGCCGTAGAAGGAGGGTAATATTTTAATAGGTAGGACAGACAGACTGACAGACGGCGTAGGCTTATAGTAATAGGGTACATCCTTATGGTATGGAAACCTTAAAATACATAAATTTTGTTACAAACATCCACTCTGATGTTTAACCTAATTTTAAATGTCATCTGTCGTATAATATTATAATGTTTTATCTATAAATAAACCGTATCTAAAAATCCTTCGTATAATTTGGAACCTTGTATTAAATTGAGAATTTAATTAGAAATATCGATGGAAGATAGAAAAATCTTACTAATATTATAAACTAGCGACCCGCCCCGGCTTTGCACCGGTGCAATGCTAACTAAAACCTTCCTCTTGAATCACTCGATCTATTAAAAAAAGCTGCATCAAAATCCGTTGCGTAGTTTTAAAGATTTAAGCATACATAGGGACATAAGGACATAGGGATATAGGGACAGAGAAAGCGAATTTGTAGTGTAGTGATGCGTACTATATGTAGTGATGCGAAACTTTGTATTGATGGATGTATGTTTGTTCCTCTTTCACGAAAAAACTACAGAACGGATTTTGACGAAACTTTACAGTTATATAGCTTGTACATCAGAATAACACATAGCCTATATTTTATCCCCTTATCCCCACGGGAAAGGGATCTACGCGGGTGAAACCAAGGGGCGCTGCTAATATACCAAAAATACTATTCATCTAAAAGGACACGGCTTTAAAAGTATTATATTTCGTGATTGAAACATACTACTCTTAGATTATTTCTTTTTTGTGGGACTCAAATATTTTATACCGCAATCTAATTTTGCTGTCGAGATTTATCAATTTACTTTGAAAGTAGATTAGAACAGTAAAGGCAAGGAAGTCCTTGAATCGGAAAGTAGCTAAGTTTTCCAAAAATTTCAAAGCGAATCTCCGATTGCTATCTTTACTTTAGTTACTATTTATTCAGAGTTGTCGAGGGCCTATATTCTCACCGTTCCTCTGATGTAGTCATGAGTTTTTTTCTAAAAGTCAAGTACTTTTTACCTAATAACTAGCTCGACGGTGGAGGAACAAATCGTAAGAAAACCACAGGTTCCAGACAAGATTAAGACATGTGTGCCTAGAACCCGGTTCGGCGATGGGCTCAGCACCTATCACGTTTAGGAATCCATAGAATTTAATAGTGGAACGAATACCTCTGCTTATCCCTCCGGGGATAAAGACATTTTTGTAAAATCATCAACAACCTGTGACATCCCACTTCTGAGCAAAGGGTATTTCCTAATACATGTAGAAGCATGGGCTATAATCTCCCACGCGAACCCATCGCGAATTGGGAGATAGTTTCAAGCTAGTGGCGATAAGCCTCGCCGTAGGCGACCAGGGTGAGGTAGGCCTACGCCGCCTACCAACCGCCCTGAGGGGACCTAGGGGTGACGTGATCAGAGGATCCGTCACCCGCGTGGAGAGGTCCCATGCTGGAAGGCGCCCCTGTTGTTCCGGGGCGCCTTAAGCGGAGATAGGGGGGGTTCGCTCGACCCCCCTCGAGGAGGCCCCGGGTGGCAAAAAGTCTAACTGCCAGAATTTTTCAAGCAGCCCAAGGGTATCTGACATGGCTTAACGACTTCCATCGTGAAAACCGGGACCAACAATTTAATAATAATAACTAATAATGTATTTTGTAAAATACACACCACTTTTTATACAACTAAAATGAACACTGAGCATCCATACATATTGTATCGACGGAACCCTACTTCAGGCACTTGTAAGGTTATTCAGACTGTCACGGAAAATAGCTCGTGAAACGGTTTTTTGCAGATATCTAAATTAAATGGCCTCCCTTACATAGTTGTGAGTGTATCGTATTCAACCCGCGGCTCTGGATAAGGGGACTGGAAATTGTTTTACGTGACACATTATATCGAACGAGAGTCGAGTTACACGTGTCTTGAATTACCAAGATTATGTGTACTTGTGGAGTCTCTGATTCTAATTTTATTAACTGTCATAATAATAGGCCTCCGTCAGGGAGAAAAATTTAATATAATTGTTTTTCTACAACCTTTTCTACAACGCGTTACAGAATAAGCGCAATTCCTCATACACCCGAATTAGTATATCACTACATAGTATAAAACAAAGTCGCTTTCTCTGTCCCTATATCCCTATGTCCCTATGTATGCTTTAATCTTTTAAACTACTTAACGGATTTTGATGCGGTTTTTTTAATAGATAGAGTGATTCAAAAGGAAGGTTTTAGTATTAACATTGCACCCTTGCGAAGCCAGGGCCGGTCGCTATTCATTAATATAAAAAAAATATGCATTTGTATTACTTTTTCTTACCAAATTTCTTAAATAAATAGCAATAATAGTACGGTTTCTATAGGTAGCCCTAAATTCAGTTATGTGACTATTACTAATGTTTCTGAAAAAAAACAAATATTAAAAATAACTGAAATCGATGAAGTAGTCGATACTGAACAAACTAATTTCAGGAATCGCGCTTATTATGTTAAATATTGTATATAGGTATCATCATATCATATAAAATACCATTATGAGATCATCTATTGAATAAAAAATATTTGTTATGATCTCTAATATTGCAACACACTATCTAAAATATGTAAACATAACATAATCCTTAATAGATAACTCACTTTAATAATAAAACAGCTTTATGCATTTATGGTAATAACTAGGCATCCTATAGATAAACTAGAGGATATTATCCAAAATAGGTCGCCCCAGGTGAAATAAGACCGACGGTAAATTCCGGTACCACTTTACTATTTAAGTAGGTAAGTACCTACTTATTTAAGCACGAAAACATTTCGATTGGAACCAGAGACGTATTGAATGTGGACATTCCCCAATTAAGGAGATCAATTATGGAGGTACATCAACCCAAGCCACTCGATCTCTCCTGAATTAATATGAGGACATATGGGCCTTAATCTCCTACGCAAGCCCACCACAGGGTAACAGGTAGGTAAATATGTTAATAATGAGAAACATTTTTTTTGTAAATAAAATTATATTTGAAGAGAATAAATGGCTATTCGATGGTATTCATTTCACAGGTTCACAATCCAGTAATAATCAATCACTACCAACCGCTCGCGTATCTGCTAGGGTAAACTGGAGCAACTACTGTGCGATGTACTACTGGTGCCACTCGGTGGACATGTACAGAGGGAGCGATGTATCGGTGTACGACTGGGTGCGAGTAGTGGACAGAGCTGACCGCTGGAGAGGAGTAGCTCACCAATGGAGCGTGACTGACGATGGGAGCGTGACTGACGTATGGAGCGTGACTGACGATTGGAGCGCTGTAGCTGACGGCGGGAGCAGAGTAGCTGACAGTGCGGCTCAACACCGGAGCAGAAGAGTAGCTCACGGCAGGAGCAGAGTAAGAGCTCAAGGAATGAAGGCCGCTCAGGAAGCCTCGTTTTTCGCGCACACCTCCAGCAGCAACAGCCAGAATGGCGCAGAATGCAACCTGTAAAAAAGAGTGTATAAAGAAATATTTTACGCCTTTTATCCACCAGGGATAGGCAGAGGTATTCCATTTCTGGAAATACCCACTTTTCACGAAAATATTCGAACCCTAAACGTGATAGATGGTGAGCCCATAGCCGGACCGGGTCTGAATTAATTCTGAGACCTACGGATTTTCCTTTACCCTAAGTTTTGAAAAACTCATTGCTACATGCCAGGATTTGAACCCGAGCCTCACTCATTATCATCATGAGAAGCGGGCTCTTAAACCGTAAGGCTATCAGTGCTCAAAGAGTGATTTATGATCTTTAACAACTTGTTAGCTTAATAATATTAAACGCTGATCTGTTGCCGCCTAATTTCCATGATTGTGAAGACCAATAAGTCAATACAACTAAACTATTAATTAATTATCGGAGATTTATATCAATAAATTTGATGTCAGACTTCTCACCTCTCAATAATTTATAAAAATATGATTAATGATAAGCTCAATAACCAACAATGGTTTTATTAATGACAATAGTGTGTTGTATGAAATATAATAATATAGATCAGGTACTTACGTAAGACTTCATTTTGTTGGATAGTTTGTGTTGTTATTCTTTTAGGAGAACCAGATGACAACTGATGTCGTTTAAAGCTGCTTTTGACCCTTATATAGTAATCTGTATGTTTGATACCATCTGTGTGTGTCGTAATAATGACCTCGTTCTATGCCTAAATATTGGAATAAATAATTTGTGTTTTTAATTATAACAAAATTAGTGTCATCAAATCGAAAACAACCCATTTGAAATAAAATAACACAATTAATTAAAGTCTATTCGTACAATTTATTTCTCTCTTTTAATTTCAATTGTGCGAGTTTAATTTATACACAAAGCAGTGCGTTTGTAGACATTTCGATTCATTAAATTTTGTTAATTTACTTCGCTTTGACTTAGTCAATAATTTATTTACTTATTAAGATCGAATAAACAGCGATTCAGATCAAGTTCCAATAACGATTGCAAGCTATAATTAAAGACTCCTGCCCTCCTAGCCAAGTGGCATTGCACAATCTAATCGAATGTTCTTTTAGATTGACATGTATGGGATTGACATTTGCGTTAGCTCTCGTTGGCAAGTGCTTATGTCAATCCCAAACATGTAAATCTAGAAGAACATTCGATTAAATTGTACAATGCCACTTTTCTAGGGGGGCAGGTCTATGTATACATTAATACACACATATACATTAATAAAACAGCAATTTATATATTACTGAAATTATTACTATACTGTCAAATATTTATTGATTCACATCAAATAAATTTACTGACATAAAAAAAAACTATTTATTGTGAAAAAGAAATTATTCTAATTCATCCCTTTCTGGGTGCTTAATCTAAACATATAAAAATTATGTGAGCCCAGTGTTCCGCTTGCAGTGCGGTAGTTAGGTAGGTAGTTATTATCAGCTTGATTAACAAGTTGACGCGGTAGGTACTGATTGTAGTTACATTTGAGTCGCAGAAGGTACATAGTCCCCATAGTGTTCTTTTATGAGGTTCAGTTTTAATAATTGAGATTCAGGAACCAATCACCTTATGAAACATAAAGATCCAAT
Source organism: Ethmia dodecea (assembly GCA_963855545.1). NCBI lineage: Eukaryota > Metazoa > Arthropoda > Insecta > Lepidoptera > Depressariidae > Ethmia > Ethmia dodecea. The sequence continues at coordinate 3,351,716 of OY979448.1, forward strand.
TTTAATATTTCTATCCCCTTTCCTGACCTAACGTATATTGAGGAGTTTTCCTTTTTGCCAGCCGGTTGCTTCAAGTGGGGTGGCTCTTTGAGGATTTTCAGATACTTATATAAGTATATCTATTTAATTAGAGTAAATCGTTTATTGTTAAGATGAACGTGTGGGTTTGAGTCCAATTTTTCTTATCTTTTAATACTAATGTGATTAATAGTAATTTAACAAGATTTATTTATAAAATATCAGATAGATAGAGTATAAAGTCATTTCGAAGGCATAAAGCTGTTAAAAAAAATTAAATTTTTTTCAAAATACAGTAATATTACATGTTTTGTACAGTTTTATTACTTTGGTTTACGATAAAATTATTTCATAGAGTTTACCATTATTTTAATAAATTAAATTACTTAACACAGTAATTTAATTTATTAAAACGACTATGTAATGCTAACATAATAATTAGACAAATAGACACGTAGGAAATGTTATGCAGTTATTGAGTTCTGACTTTATGTAGCAGCTACACTATTATGTAACAGCTAAATAAGTTAAGCCGTAAAATTGTAACATATAGAGTTTATTACGCATTAATATTATTACTATGGCAAAGTAGGGATGAGAAAGTTCATTTTGTACTACTGCACACATATTTATTTGGCAGCATACCTACTTGATTAACTTTTATTTATTTTATTTTTAACCTTTATTTATGTTCTCCACAAATACATATTTTCTAGTACAGTATCGTATAGGGATACTAGCTTTTAGCCGCGGCTTCGCTCACGCATGTTTATTTCTCCCCTTGGAGGTAGAACTTTGCAAAATCCTTTCTTAGTGGATGCCTATACTGTATAAGCTATCTATCTGCAAAATTTCAAGTCTCCAGACCCAGCGGTTTAGGCTGTGCGTTGATAGATCACCAATCAGTCAGTCAGTTTATCATTTTATATATATAGATATTTAATATGGCTCGGGTAAATGGTTAAGGACAAGGTTAAGTCTTAAAAATACATTTACGGTTTAGTTGGTGGCAAGTACATAATAGGCAACTAGCAGCGACCCGCGGTTTCACCCGCTTAGTTCCCGTTCTCGTTAGAATAAGGGATAAAATATAGCCTATGTGCTATTCTGATGTATAAGCTATAAAACTGTAAAGTTTCATTAAAATCCGTTTCGTAGTCTTTGCGTGAAAGAAGAACCAACATCCATACATACATGAATACAAAATTTCGCTTTTATAATATTAGTAGGACTATATGCGAGCGGCTACATGATTGACAGGACCTTTGAATAGACCAACCTTTCTGCTGTCAGTTGATAGAACTTTCCAGTGCCTCTTAAAAAACTATCGTAGTTCAAGAACGTTATGTTTCAATCTTAAAACAACATTATTCAGATTCGTACCACGACTTCTTGTAACAATATTGTTTTATTCCTTCTGATGTGATGTAAAAGAACAAATGATTGTTTCCTAAATGTCTATACCATTACGAGGTGCAGCCTCATTTTCAAATAGCGTGATCACTTTTGCAGTGTTCCTAAACCAGATTTGACAAAAAACAATATTAACAAAAGCTTAATTTATAAGGACTTTGTGGTACGGAGACAGCAATACTAAAACAATACTGTTTTAGGCTTGTTTTAAGAGATGGTGGTACGGGGCCAGATACTGATGTACTCTCTAATACGTAAATGAAACCTTATAGTACCTATTACGAGCCTAATATGAAAATATAGTTTAAAAATCTTATATCTTGAAATGGTTTTGGAATCGGGTCATCGATTTGTCTTTTTTACATATCAAATTTTAAACCGCTCTCTAAGTATGTTATGAATTTGTGATAGTTGCTGTTGACATTTTATATTCAACAGGGAAAGGCCCCTAAAATAAAAACTTTTTAAAATAAATATAAATATAAAATTGTAGCGTGTTTATTTACTGAAACGATGCACACGTAACGTTCACGAGCAAGTAACCTGTGTCGGTTAATGTTGGTTGGTTGGTACTAAATAAACACAATCTGAATTAAAGCCTGCGATTTTAGTTATTTTCCTATTATCTTTGTTCTTCAGTGTTCTTTATAAATTATTTCAAAGGAACAAAGAGATTAAAATATCATAATAGGGCATAGCTTTTATTATATTTGTATAATAAAAGCTTTGAATCTCAAGCGTCATGTCAGTTAGTATGAACGAACGCAAGATATCATTCGATCGAATCACACTATAGACTTTTGACCACTTAGTAAATAATTTTTGTCCTCGGATTTTCCTCGCTTTGTCCCCTCTTTTATATTTTAATCTCTTTGCAAATGAATAAGCAGGTGTGCCGTTCGAAAAATAGCACGTAACTAGATATAAATAACACAATGGTACTAAAATAAATAATAGAACAATAGTTATTTTTAGGTACTTTCTTAGATTCAACAGTGGGGAGAATACGTATTGCTTGCTATAAATAAATTATTCATGTCACATACACGTTTATACAGCCCACTCAGTTTCCACCAGGTATCTATTACAAAAGATATTATTATAAGAAGTTGCTATTTAGAGTAGGTATACCTATTGTAAATTGTAGGAATAGCTTGTTGGTAAAGATAAAACACAAAATTACACATATAAATTAATATATTTGCAAAAACTAAGACTAATCAATTGTAAATATTTCGTGACAGGATTCGGAGGTTCATAAATCACCACCAACCATTGGAGTAGCCACTAGCGTAAATTGGAGCAGATACAGCGCGGTGGACAACTGGAGCTACTCGGTGAACAGATACAGAAGGAGCGATGTAGCGGTGTACCACAGGAGCGGCGTAGCTGACGGCGGGAGCGGAGTAGCTGACGGCGGGAGCAGCGTAGCTGTAGGTTGGAGCAGCGTAGCTGTAGGCGGGAGCAGCGTAGCTGATGGCAGGAGCGGCGTAGCTGACGGCGGGAGCTGAGTAGCTTAGAACGGGAGCCGAGTGGAGTCCGCTGAGGAATCCCCTTTTTTCACGCACACCACCAGCGGCAACAGCCAGCATAGCGCAGAATGCAACCTGTGTAATAATTTCATAATAAGAGTTTTACTCAACTCAATTTATGCACTCCTTAATTTCCCTACAAATCCCTTAATAGTCAATGTGGTTTTATAAAAATGTCTTTGTATTTTTTTTTCTTTATAAAACGTAGATTATATAATCTACGTTAAACAATATCTAATAAAGAACAAAAAATACAAAGACATTCTAAAATTAAATATCTGGTTCTCGGCAAGATTTGAATGTATTGGAAATATCACAACTCAATGAGCGATTTATTGGTTGTTTATCAAAATGATAGTATATTAGAAATATAAAATAATAGTACTTACGAAGAATTTCATCTTGTCGGGTTTTTTATTGTTGTTGTTTGTAGACGAAAAAGTTGGTGAGTGATGGTGTCCCCAGTTTTTCAAACGGTTATATAGTTGTCTGTCCGTTTAAAACGATCTCTGTTTTCGCAATAGTGACCTCGTTGTAGCAAATATTAATAATTAATTCGTTAAGTGAATCGTTTGTTTGTTTTTGAATGTTTCTTGGGAAAATAACATAAATTTGAATTTAATTCTGGCAGAAGTCGCTCCATTATCATTGCTGCAGCTGTACCAGGAAGAGGTTATTGCTCTCGAATTAAGTATTTTGGCTGCCCATGTTGCCTAGTATGGAACCAAATATGCTAGTTTTAAAAATCTCTTGTATATTGAGATCATTGGTAGAGCAGTGATAGCCTTACGGTTAAAGAGCCCGCTTCTCATGATGATAATCATTAATCAGTGAGGCTCGGGTTCAAATCCTGGCATGTACCAATGAGTTTTTCAAAACTAACGTACATATTCATCACTAGCTCGACGGTGATGGAAAACATCGTGAGGAAACCAGCAGGTCTCAGAATTAATTCTGAGACATGTGTAACAGACCCGGTCCGGCAATGGGCTCACCACCTATCACGTTTAGGGGTCCAATATATCTCGTGGAATTCTTCGCCGTCGAACTAGTGATAAATATGTACGTAAGTTTTTGAAAAACTCATTGGTACATGCCAGGATTCGAACCCGAGCCTCACTGATTTTCAGCCTGGGGGCCAATTCTACTAAATGACAGCGGTGATAGTTGTATGACTGTGGTCACTCAATGGTGATATTATGTCAAATTTTGACACTTTTCGTATTCTGTTAACTGTCAGTTTTCACAATCATTCAACTATCATTGTTGACCACTTTTGGTATTCTACTATTCCTACCATGGAATGGCGCTGTCCAGTGATTGCTTTTTTCCCCTTATTTTAAGGCATTGGCAATTTAGCCATCAGCCCTAAACACGACACGAAATTCAGATTTTAGCTCTGCTTCAGAGTCTATGCACAAAAATACACAAGTTTCTTCAAAACTTATCGAAATGTCACATGTACCATAAATAAAATCAATCATCTAAAGATTTTAGTGCCGAAAACCCTAAATAAAACTAATGACACGCATGGTAGTAATAGTTATATATGGTAGGCAACACCTAACGTAGTCCATAGTCATTCCATTGTTATGCCACTATGATTTTAGTGGAATACAAATTAGATGTCATAGTTGCCAGTTGCAGCATAATGGAATGATAGTTCGATGACAATGGCTGACATTTAGTGGAATTGGCCCCCTGCTGTTTAACTGTTCGGGCTATCACTGCTCAGTTTTTTTTTATCAAAGTTATTTACGAAATACCTATATTATACCATTTCACAGGTTTCATAATCCTTAAAAACCATGGTAGTCCATTAAACATGTAATCATTTACCTAAGTAAACAGACGTAACATATTTTTTATATTGGTTGTGTATTCAAAGTTAATGAATAATTTATATATTATACGATCTGATGAACCAGTCAGTGCGGCTGCCTTGACATTGTATCATACTCGTATAGTTAAAGTCGCTTTGGACACATCACACAATCCATTTGTAATCTATATATAAGTACATATAAAGTCTATATATAAAAGAAGCTAAATCTAAAAATCAAGGCCCAGCCCAAACCGCTGAACATAGAAACATGAAATTTTGTGTGTAGGTTACGTTTATAGTGTAGATGCTCACTAAGAAAGGATTTTACGAAATTCAACCCCTAAGGGGGTGAAAGAGGGAGTTTAAGTTTTTATGGGATAGTGTGATTTCTGCGTGTATCAACTTTAAACTTGGCACAAATACTCTTCAAAACAAACTATAAAATATTAGTACTAGATATTTCAAAAATCATCCTCAAGGGGGTGAAAGTAGGGGTTGAAGTTTGTATGGAAAACCTTTATTTTTAGGTGAATCAATTCGAAACTTTGTAAAAATACTCCCCAAAACAAATAACAAGACACGTATTTTTGTATTTTTCGAAAATCATCCCTTAAGAGGGTGAAACAGGGGTTAGGAGTTTGTATGGAGACGTGTTTTTTTTACGTCTATCAACTTCAAACTTGGCACAAATACTCTCAAAAATAAGTCATGAGACACGTGTCTTAGGATTTTTCGAAAATCATCCCCTGAGGGGATGAAAGTAGGGGTTGAAGTTAGTATGGAGCAGTGTACTTTTTTGTAACTTTCAACTTGAAACTTATCATAAATACTCTTCAAAACAAACTGAAATATTTTATCATAAATACTCTTCAAAACAAACTGAGATATAAGTTTTACGATTTTTGTAAATGGGGTGAAAACCCTTCCTCCAAGGGGGTGAAAGTGGGGGTTGAAGTTTTTATGGAAAATCTTAATTTTAGTGCATTCATTCGAAACTTTTTAAAAATACTCCTCAAAGCAAACAACAAGACACGTATTTCTGGCTTTACCGAAAATCACCCAGGTGAAACAGGGGTATGAGTTTGTATGGCGTTATATTTGACGTGTCATTTTTTACGTCTATCAGCTTGATACTTGGCACAAATAGGTATTCTCAGAAATAAGCGATGAGACAGTGTTTTTGAATTTTTCGAAAATCATTCCCTAAAGGGACAAAAGTAGGGGTTAAAATTTCCACCCGTGCGAAGCTGGGCCGGGCCGCTAGAATAATAACAAATGCAGTTTCATTCTGATTTCCATTGTTTAAATTAACCTGTGTGTGGCAATAGATATAGATATATATATATATATATTTCTTTCTTCTTTTGTAACATTGCACATTTTTGTTTAAATATTATATTAGCAGATAATCTTGGGCCTCTTGTATTTATAAATTAAAATCAAAATATATAATATCAAATATATTAATAGTACATTGGATGGAAGTGGTAACTTCCAAACAACGCCCAAAGCTGGTTTTTATTTTATTTCAAGCTAAGTAGGCATAATATTATTTTGTTTCACGAAAATTTTGATTGATCAGTTAGGAACCGCCGGTTCCAATTGGAACCGAGACACAATTAAAAATCTATTGTTTCTGTGATTCATGGTCTGAGAGGTTAATTTTCTAAGTGGTCTGATATATAAAATCTATAGAATCTCGGCATGCAGTTACGCACTGTGCAGACGCCATTTCTCTGAGTAGTGTTCTCGCTTGCATACTTAAATGGAAAGCTGGCACGGGCCGCAGAAAAACGCGGAGTATCATTTTTATAACCCTACCTGTATTGTCAACTGCCAGCCCATTTCATTATTTGGCACCCAGTCTCGTGAGTCTAAGGTTGAAGTTTAGATTCGCTTTATGAGCCGATATCTTGCCGATATTTATTATTATTTTGATTATATCTGGTATACGTAGGTATATTTATCAGTTGTTTGGAGTAATATATGTATGTGACTTGTATACCCATATTCTATACAAAAACAAATTACTTATATGCAAGAGTATAGAAAAACTTTACTTTACTTAGATCAGATTACACAACGCAAATGAAATGATGGAAAAACCATGGAAAATCTCTCAGTTGAAACTTTGATTCCTTTTTTGTTATAGTAGGGTTAGGATTATACTGCCTGTTTTTTTTATCGTCTGGAAAAAAAATATGGTATTATAGGTAAGTGTAATAGATTAATTTGGCACTGTTACTGCAAAAAATTATACTTGCTAAAACTAATATACATTACACTGAAATATTTGAAATAGTATTTTAAAAAGAAACAGACTCGTAGCTTCCATTCATGCGCAATCTACCTACAACCGCCAGCTACAGCTCATAGTACTGTGCGTAGTTTTCTAGTAAAATGTAAATTGCATTAAACATGACTATATTTAACAACTAATCTCGGGTATAACTTCGGCTCTAGATACCTTATCGTCATATTTATAGTTATTATACGTCATATTTTTTTCCAAACGGTAAAAAATCATCCAGTAGGTACATAGCCGTTTATGTAACCCAAGGGTATGGTATCGAAATATGCTGTGACCCTTTGCAAGATCCAATGTATGGTCGGACTAAGAAGTTTAATTGTTCGAAAGATTTCTACTACAAAACTAAGATCATTGACCACAAAATGAGTAGTACTCAAAAAAGGAAAGATTGAATAAAAATCATTACATGAACCTGTTATCTTCACATTAACATTATTGCCTTACTGTCTTAAATAAAGTCTGATAATAAAACATAAAATTCGAAAATATTTTTATTACTAATCATTAATCAACAGTCATTTAACTAATTGAACACATAACACAGAACAGCGGCATTCATTTATCACAGTAGATCCAATCACCACCAGCCGTTGGCATAGCTGCTGGCGTACACTGGGGCAGCCCGATGAATTTTCACTACACGGGGAGCAACCCTGACGACGTGAGGAGCGTGGGCAACCCTGACGACATGCGGAGCGTGGGCAACCCTGATAACGTGGGGAGCAGGAGCGTAGTGGACGGAATGGCTGACCGGAGCATGGTACCTCACGATCGGAGCGTGACTGACCAGGGGAGCGTGGTACCTGACGACGGGTGCAGAGTAACCGTGGGCGTGCGCGGAGTAACTGACGGCGGGAGCGGAGTAGCTGATAGCGGGAGCATGGCTCACTAGTGGTGCATGGTGGTAGCTGCTACCGTAAGAGCTAGCACCGTGGAGCCCACTGAGGAAGCCTCGCTTCTCACGAACGTTGCCAGCAGAGGTAACAGCCAGGATAGCGCAGATTGCAATCTGTAAATAAAACGATTGTTAAATTAGTCACGGCAAGTTATAAACAGAAAACTGAGTATATTCTTCAATCATCTGATAAGATACACTCTAAATTAATACTTACGAAAGATTTCATTTTATAAGATGACTGATAGTCGACTTCAGAAGGTATTCGTAAGACGAGCAGTCAGTGAATGATGCTGATGACCAGATCTTCTGATCGTTATATAGGTAAGTTTGGGATGAGCACGGTGTGTTGCAACGGCAGCCTTGCACCGCGCGAATACTGGAATTATTTACCATAATATTGGGCTTGTCGCCTTGGGCGTCATTGACATTGTATCAAAAAGGTGCGGCATCAAAACCTTTATGTAGTACATCATATATTATTGATTAATAGGCCTTCTTAATTCTGGGCGCACCTGTTTTCACTAAATTATGAACTGATAATAAAATACTTACTCATTATTCCTTGCATGTTTTTTGTTAAATTTAATGTATTTTCTTTTATTTAAAAAGCTCATACTTTCTGCCTAACCCTGAGACAGGTGTGATCCCGAATGTGTAAAAATACTTTTTTCTTGTATTCAAAACGAATTTTAAGTGTTTTATCAAATAAATTGTGGATTTTGGGTAATCTAACAGCTTTATTAACTTCCTCCTGCGTAGCATTATAAGAGGAAGTTAATGATTTGAGTAAGATGTCTGTCTGTGTATCTGTGTGTCTGTGTGTCTGTCGACAGGATATCTCCGGATCTACTGGACCGATTGACTTCAAATTCGGTCAGTAGATACCTTAGGTCAATACCTCGATCGAGTTTGAATTTCAGACCCGTGGGTCAAAAGGGACTGGGCATTTCAGACCCGTGGGTCAAAAATTTCAAAAATCTCAAAACTGTCAAAAAGGTCAAAAAATGACAAAAAGGTCAAAAAATGTCAAAAATGTCAAAATGTCAAAAATGTCAAAAATGTCAAAATGTCAAAAATGTCAAAAATGTCAAAAAGGTCAAAAATGTCAAAAATGTCAAAAAATGTCAAAAATGTCAAAATGGCAAAAAAGTCAAAAAATTTCAAAAATGTCAAAAAGGTCAAAAAAGGTCAAAATGTCAAAAAGGTCAAAAAATGTCAAAAATCTCAAAATGTCAAAAAGGTCAAAAATGTCAAAAAGGTCAAAAATGACAAAAAGTTCAAAAATGTCAAAAAATGACAAAATGTCAAAAATGTCAAAAAGGTCAAAAAGGTCAAAAATCACTAAAATGTCAAAAATGTCAAAAAAGTCAAGTGTCAAAATGTCAAATTTCAAAAAATGTGTCAAAAATTTCAAAAATGTCAAAAGGTCAAAAAATGTCAAAAATGTCAAAATGTCAAAAAATGTCAAATAGGTCAAAAATCACTAAAATGTCAAAAATGTCAAAATATCTAATTTCAGACCCGTGGGTCAAAAATTTCAAAAATCTCAAGAATCTCAAAAATGTCAAAAAGGTCAAAACGTCAAATAGGTCAAAAATCACTAAAATGTCAAAAATGTCAAGTGTCAAAATGTCTTAAATTTAAAAAAATGTGTCAAAAATTTCAAAAATGTCAAAAGGTCAAAAAATGACAAAAATGTTTAAAAATGTCAAAATGTCAAAAATGACAAAAAATGTAAAAATGTCAAAAAGGTCAAAAAATGTCAAAAATGTCAAAAACGTCAAAAATGTCAAAATGTCAAAAAGGTCAAAAATGACAAAAAGTTCAAAAATGTCAAAAAATGACAAAATGTCAAAAATGTCAAAAAGGTCAAAAAGGTCAAAAATCACTAAAATGTCAAAAATGTCAAAAAAGTCGTGTCAAAATGTCTAAAATTTCAAAAAATGTGTCAAAAATTTCATCATCAACATCATTTTCGTTGTTGGCAGTAAACAGGTGGAAGTTTGTCCATAGAATTACATTCTCTCGTTGATGTTGAACTAAACCATATTTTATTTAAGTGACAGGTTTATGGCTTTGGATTTATGTGAGGACACTTAGGGTCAAATATAAGAAGGTATTTGAGGCTGGTACTAACATAGATTAAGTAATTACAAGGACTAATAACAACATGGTGCACAAGTTGTTAGATTTGGACTTTATTTCATCTTCACATTCTGGCATGTAAGAATGTAGTTTAAAAAAATAAATACATCAATACCATAAGTTCTTATCTCAAAGTTTCGTCCATCGTAAGATTGTCTGAAAGAGTTTAGTTAATGTTGGTATTCATATTGTGTGTTTAAGGGGGTCAGCAGAGGTATTTAATTCCAGGGATTACCCGGTTTTCACCTGTGTATTTTTGGAACATGGCACATGCCTCAGAACCAATTCTGGTGCCAACTGGTTGTTTCTTTCACCGTTGAAGAAGTGATACCTATTATAATTTTGAAATATTCATTTCATAGGATAAAACAAAGTCGGTTTCCGTACAGTTACCGTTTGTACGCTTAGATCTTTTAAATCAAGCTACGGATTTTTGATGCGGTTTTCAATGCGTTTTCTCCAAAGAGATTAAAATAGAATAGGACAATTTTAACCTCTTTGGTTTTCTCTAATAGAAAGAACAATAAACGAAGAAGGAACCATAGTTAGGCTGCTGGGTTGCTAGTTGTCGATAAAAATGAGATCGTATTATGTACCTAATTATATTTTATTATAGACCAGTGGCCTGGGAAACGTTGTTCTGCCACCGTATAAACCATCCTTGGACCCATTCGAACCCACACATAAAATTTCATCAAAATCGGTCCAGCCATTTTCAAGTTGTAGCGAGAATAACGAACAGTAATTGATTTTTATATAGTTATATTACATCCATACGCTCCGTCAGATTATACAGAAGACTAAGGAGTATAATCGGCCATTATGTTTAGCGTTTGTGGACTATGAAAAAGCCTTTGATTCCATCGAAACCTGGGCAGTGTTACAGTCCCTTCAGCGATGCCGTATCGACTATAGGTATATAGAAGTGTTGAAGTGTTTGTATAGAAACGCCACTATGTCTATCCGATTGCAGGACGAGAGCACGGAACCAATCCAATTGCAAAGAGGCGTGAGACAGGGAGACGTCATCTCTCCTAAACTGTTCGCGAACGCATTGGAGGACGTTTTCAAGCTCTTGGATTGGGACGGATTTGGCATCAACATCAATGGCGAATACATCACCCACCTTCGTTTCGCCGATGATATAGTCATCATGGCTGAATCGCTGGAGGATATGAACACTATGCTTGGAGACCTCAACAACGTTTCTCAACAGGTGGGTCTTAAAATGAATATGGACAAGACGAAAATTATGTCGAATGTACATGTTCCACCCATGCCGGTATTTGTTGGAAACGTTGCTATCGAAGTTGTCGACCAGTACGTTTACCTTGGACAAACTGTTCAACTAGGTAAGTCCAACTTCGACAAAGAGGTCGCCCGAAGAATCCAACTCGGATGGGCAGCGTTCGGGAAACTACGCGATATATTTTCGTCCAAAATTCCACAGTGCCTGAAGACGAGGGTTTATAACCAATGTGTGTTGCCAGTGATGACCTATGGCACAGAAACGTGGTCCCTAACTGCTGGCCTCCTAGATAAGCTCAGAGTCACCCAACGAGCCATGGAGAGAGCTATGCTCGGAGTTTCTTTGCGCGATAGAATCCGGAACGAGGAAATCCGCCGAAGAACTAAGGTCACCGACATAGCTCTCAGAATCTGCAAGCTTAAGTGGCAATGGGCAGGCCACATCGCTCGAAGAACCGATAACCGATGGGGAAGAAAGGTTCTCGAGTGGCGACCACGAACCGGAAGACGCAGCGTTGGTAGGCCTCCCACCAGGTGGACCGACGACATCGTCAAGGTCGCGGGTAACCGGTGGATGCAAGCGGCAAGTTGCCGTTCGTTATGGCGTTCTATGGGGGAGGCCTTTGTTCAACAGTGGACGTCTTCCGGCTGATGATGATATAGTTATATTAAGAGAGAAAAGATTTGACAAGATTTCGGAATATCTTAAAAAATATCAGCTCTATTTGAATATTCATTTATACATATTATTTTAATTAATAACATGTGCTTTTAACATTTTGCGATTGCATCCAACCTGTTAATCTTTATACCTAATTGCTTTCATTAGAATTATCTCAATGGGTAACATCCTACCTACTGAACTATGCATATGACGAAGGATCAAATCCTATAGACCACACATTATCAAATAACGCAGCATTTTTTATTATTATATCATGCTTAACGGAAGACACGGAAAAATACAAAATTACAAAATCATAAAATCGGAAATTCATATTGATCGTAAAGGGCCAAGGTTGAGGGTCACTCATTATGTAACTATTTACTGATCCATAGATCATAAGTCGGAAGGATACCAAGAACACAATTACTATGGATCTATGTCAAAGTTACCATTTTTATCATAGAACTAATAGGGTCAGCTAAAGGCCGCAGGTTTTTAATTTATTATAATTTATTTCGGCATAATCTTATAGTTTGATGATGAGTCATTTGAATTGTTAAACAAATGTTAGGTACCCATATAAAATCATTGTGACCTTTCGTACAGATCTTCTTCATCTAGTACATTTTCCATAATTTTCGTTTTGACAGTTCATAGAAAGGTACTAATTTTAGACAGCTTATTTCATATACACTGGCATAGGCCTGTCCGAATCCGCAGCTTAAGTATAAATATTTACCTACATCAAAATAGCTCAAATAATTAGCAAGCTGAAGTGGCAGTGGGCCGGCCAAATCTCACGAAGAACCGACAACCGTTGGGGTAAACGTTTTCTGGAGTTGAGACCGCGACTCGGCAAACGTAGTGTAGGACGCCCTGCGGCCAGATGGGGTGAGGATCTGAGAAAGGCGGCAGGCAGATGCTGGATGCATGGAGCTAAAGACAGGGTGCTATGGCGCTCATTAGGGTAGGCCTATGGACAAATGTAGGCTGATAATGATGATGATTTGCCTACAGTAACAGGCGAGTCGCGAGGGAGCGTTCATCGGCGACAGCCAGCCAAGCGTTGACCGTGAATGCACACGTTTATTGCTGTTTTATTCGTTTTCTTACTAATACTCAAAGGAAAGTACATTGAGTCGGCCTTCTGTACGTTTTGGTGTATGTATGTATTCTGTGGCTACGAATCGGATGTAAAAAGAATTATATTCCTTCTATTGTACCGCTCCAAGTGTAGCGTTCTCCCATTTTCCAGAGCAATTCATTTACAAAAGGAGTGAGTATAATAATCTGCGAGCCTTTGTTTCAAAATATGCGGAAAAAACTTCAAATTCCAACGTTGCATTGTTTACCATTTTTCATTTCAAATTGAATATAACTTTTAGCTACTGGTTTTGTTTGAATTTAAACTGCCCAAGTTTGCGCCATTAGTTGCACACCTTCCTTTATTTGGCGTTATTGCCAATTTTGGGTAGAAACATATTTTTGTTATTTAAAAATTCACGACAAAGTGCTGGAAAAATAAGAGTATCAAATTGTCGTTGACCACCAATGTGCCACAGATGTTTGAGTAGTAATTGATGAGAATATACAATAAAAACTAAGTAATATCAGTCTTGATGTTTCCCATTGTGTTTACTTTATTAAACTTCTCTGTCAAAGATTATAATTTATTTTGTCATGTATTTATCTTGTTGCTTTATGTAATAAATAACTATCTACACTGCCACAAAAATATTTCATTTACAGACACGGTCCCCTTACAGTTATACGAGTATTATAGACTAACTGTTCCACGCGTTTTCACCCGCATAGTTCCCGTTCCCGTGGAAATACCGGAATAATATGTAGCCTATGTTACTCAGTGATAATGTAGCTTTAACATTGGCGAAATAATTTTTAAAATCGGTCCAACGAATAAACTCAAAAACTACTGCAGTAGTTTTTGAGTTTATTCGTTACAAACATACAAACACAAATCTTTCCTCTTTATAATATTAGTTTAGAGTGTAGATATCTGCGTATACTCGTAGATAGCAGCAACTGCAGAATCCAGTGCCCCAAAGTTTCCGCCGGAACCCTTAGGACAAAGCTGGAAGGGTTGAGCCATTCTGACAGCATGATTGATGAACACCAAGGATTTGGGGATACTAATCAGAGTGAGTGAGATGGCGAGAGTTTTTGCTCAAATCTTAATGATCTTGTTCCTATCGCTCAAGATTTGCGTTTTATTTTTAGAAAAGTAAAAGATTTGAGTGCGTCAGAAGGAGAGTTATGATTTTCGGATGTATATATACTCGCATGACTCTGAGACATTTCATCATCAACCCGTAACAGCCCACTGCTGAGCTAACCCATTCACTGACTGACCGCACTCAACTTTGCTTAACCAGTGTGATCGTTACGAACACACTGACACCGCTAGGCTACGAGCACTTCCGACAGCGCTTCTGAGACATTTAATAATAATAAATTGTTTTTTACAGGCAAAACACCCCGAGTTTAAAAATATTAAACTACAATTTTTTTTCTTCTTTTAATTACCTCTGCCTACCCCCTCGGCGATAAAAGGCGTGAGTTTTTTTTTTGTAGGACACAATTTTACACACGGTTATTTAGTCCCAAACTAGGCAGGGCCTGTACTACGGGTACTAAATAACTAATAAACATACATAAATAAATATTAAACGACCAGACACGAAGCCAACAGACATGTTCTTGCACACAAATGTTGGCTCCGAGCGGGGATCGAACCCGCGACTTCCGACTCAGAAGGCAGGGTCACCACCAACCGAGCCAACAGGCCCGTCAGTTTGTGGTCGTAGCTGTGGTAAAAAGCTACATTATATGGAGGACAACAGAAAACCAGCGTAAAGCAACTTCGTTGAGTGAGTGAGGTCCCCTTCCCACCCTCCTCCCCCTACTCCCACCTCAAAGGCCGGCAACGCAGTTGTGACTCTTGAGTTGCAGGTGTCCATGGGCGACGGTAGTCACTTACCTTCGTCTGCTCGTTTGCCCCCTTTTCTCTTCGAAATCTCAGAAACTATGCCAACTGGAAACTTGAAATTTTACAGATAAACATCCGCTAAGAAGATTACAGGTACTTCCAAAGGGAACGGAAAGAGACGGTTGAGCGGCTGCTGGTAAACTTACCTTACCAGCATGACGCTACATTTTTGTTTGCTTTAATGCAATAAAATTCTAAAAAGTCATAATACAATTTAAAATGGTAACGTAATCAGTAGGTACATACATAAGCATTGTGTAGGCGCGATTGGTAAATTTCGTGACTGGACCAATCGCGAATTTGTATTTTTTTTCATCATTGGACCAAACGCGAGTTGGACCAATCGCGCCTATACGCGTTATGTAAAACCACTTTATAGTCAATATTTTACAAAACTGAACAACTAATTCACTGCCTATAATATAACAGCATTACTATGCCTCATCGCTGTAACTCTGCATCTTCATCGATATTAAAACTCAGTTTAAAAACTAACCCTCAAATAGTGTACGAGTAATATAGTCAGGTTTCACCATAAACCACGGAACTTAATGCGACACCTGCGAGCCCAACACTTCACCGCAAAAGTCGAACGCAATATTTGGAACGCATCGCGTTAAGCCTCCCCTGAATGCAGCGAAAATGGAGTATCGCATTAAATTTAATTGCAACGGGCCTTTTCATTGCACCGGTGCACCGCTCCCCTCGTAATGACGTCATTACAGTAATGTTATTACGAGAACTTCGTTTAGGGGGGTTTTAGAGTTATACGGAATTGTTTCGCAATGCGAGTTTCGCTGTTGTTTTATAAAATGTCATACTTACGTCCTTATTTTTTTTACGTTAATTAAATTGTTTGAGTGGTATTTATGATTGTTACTTTGTAATGAAAAGTATAAGAATCTCGATTTTATTGTAAGTAACAATCCAACATAAAAAGTTGTTACAAATACGTATACCTAACAGAGTAAATTTTATAACTAGGTATAAATAATGCGGATATATGACTTAAATCCGTTTCTCTTATGTTTAGGTTAGGAGATTTAAAAAATACCCCGTTTGGTATGCTGCACTTCGCTTCTGAAGGGAACGACTGTATAATTTGAAATGAAAGTCATGCTTGTACTTGTGACATTTCGGTGTAATGTAACGTGTTACATACAACGTGAGCATAAAAGAGTCAGTACGGCCAGCCGAGTGCGTGATCCACTCAAAACTAGGTACTACTTCACTAAAAACAGTTAGTACTAAATGATTTCGAAGTAAAACGGTTGTTTAGAAATTTTATCTCTGCTTAACAATTCTATTGGTTAAAGTCACGGCATAATTATAAATATTATTTATTCCACACTGTTCCTCTTTGGATTACATATTATATCTGTAAATATGGTTAAGAAATACCACTTTTTGTAAATAAATATAAATGCTGTACCTACGTTAAATTATAGTTTTTTAAATAAGTTACAAAAAAGTACAGTAGATGTTGACCAAGTTACTCAGCTACAAAGCAAATTTCATCGAAATCTCTCAAGTAGTTTTTGCGTGATGCGTGCACAAACAGAGAAAAATTTCAAAAAAATATGTTTTGATATCTACTTACATCGATAACTATATACACAATACAATAACTCATTATTCTACACCAAAAGCAACACAATATGGATACCAACATAACTAAACTACAATGGGCGATCATATCGCTTTTAGCGATCTCTTCCAGACAACCTACACTACCGCTGTTTTCGAAAAAATATTTCATGTAGCTACAGATACGGTCTCGTAACAGTTTTATATGTATAGATTAATAAATAAGTCTTTTTTTTACATAAAACTATGCTAAAGATTATTTACTAAAAAATGTTTTTTTTAATAAATAGAAGCCATTTGAAAAATCTCCGCAAAACTAGTTGTATGTAAAAAAGTACTAAACGTTAGTCTTTTAAGTACCGGTTTAAGCAATTTTGAATGTGTAAAATTCAACATGCTCTCCATATTCAAGTGGATCTGAATTTAAATTGAATTCGCTGTAAAAATTGAACGTATGTTCATCGGTTTACTATGACATATCCATTTTCTGCATTTTTGTGGCTGAAAATTTCAAATATATTTCATAGCGTCGCTTGCTTCCTCGCGCTACACTTCCTTTATATATATTTGCAACGATATTGCATAATCTGTGGTGAGCAGTGATAGCCTTACGGTTAAAGAGCCCGCGCGCTTCTCATGATGAGAATCAGTGAGGCTCGGGTTCAAATCTTGGCATATACCAAAGAGTTTTTCAAAACTTACGTAAGTATTCATCACTAGCTCGGCAGTGAAGTAAAACATCGAAAAAAAAAACCCGCTGGTCCCAGAATTAATTCTGCATGAGCTATGTGCTACAGACCCGGTCCGGCGATGGGATCACCACATAATATGATCACGTTGAGGGGTCGAAAATTGAGAATTGGATATTTCCAGGAATGGAATACCTCTGCCTACCTCCTCGGGGATGAAAGGAGTGAGATTATTTTTTATTCATTTCCACCTCGCCTCACAAAATATTTTTGAATATATTTTACGGACCCCTTAAAGTAACGGTGGTGAGTCCAAAGCCTGGGGTGCTGGTACACATTCCTTAAAATCAATTATTGATTTTGAGGAATGTGTACCAGCAAGTGTAAAGCTTTGCAGAATTATTCTGCAAAGCTTTGCACTTGTTAGTTCGAGTCTGACCTCTAAAGCGATTGTAATAAGATCGTTACAAAGTCCAATGTGTCAAACTTCACATGCTCTTGACTGTACCAGCCAATTTCCTTACAATGTTTGCCTTTACGAGCTAGTGCTAAATATGTACCTACGTAAGATTAATAAAGAGAATAACAAAAAAATGGGTGAAGTGTAAAAAACTACTGAAACGAAACCTTATTCATCTTCTGCAGTCAGATCCAAAAGTCAATGACATACCAGAGATAAAGAAGAATCTAATGACACCTCTCATTACAAAATTCGTTCAACTGTCTAAGCTACTAGTTTATTTGTATAATTATAATGTATGCCTAACGAATGTATAGTTCTAATAGTACAAGCTCAGTCTAATGGGATCAAATAACGGTGTATTAGATCAAGTAGAAAAAAGTGATAAAAAGCCTTGCCCAGTCCCTACCATTCAACTCCAGTCCGGTCCAGGTTCGGTCTGGTCCGGACTTTTCCTTTTTCGAATATCCGTAACTGTTATATTTTTTCCGCTTATATAGCTTATATTCATCTGAAGTTTAACGTAACTACGTTCCAAAAAAATAAAGTTACGAGAAAAGACTTTGGATAAAGGCTTCCATATAAATTTCATAGCATCAAAAGTCTCACACTGCAAATGCGCATGTCATCGCCAATTCTCAGTGTTTCCAACAGGAGACTACGACTGTGAAAGAAACACTAACCCACTTCTGTGACTCCCAAAGTTACTTTGACTTTCAGAAGTATTTCAATGCGAACTACCTCGTTAGATTGTTTACTTTAGAAATTGCTATTTTTTTTTATCCTAAACCAGTATAATTTAATGAGTGTGTTATGTTATGAAGACACTTATGAAAATAAATGCTCAATAAATTCGCGGAAACTACACAGACTATGACAAAATATCTATCTAACTAACTTTGTTAGAATGTCGTATGAATATAATTTTAATTTTAATAGCTTTTATATTTTTGTTAGTACGGTAATAGTTTACGAGAATTCAGTTATAATAGCTGCGTACTATAACAAAATCATTTTACACGCTGTAAAAAAATTATTGATATTCAGATAAAAATAAGAATAAAACAGTTTTTAATCTATCATATATAAACTATGTTTATTTTACTTCCTAATATGTAGCTTTCAAAAGATAACCAGCACTTCTGCTTTACCGGTAAATATTACAATTTGTTATACTTTATTTTCATCTAACAACCTTTGTAGCACCATAAAGAAGGATTCATAAACTCGTGAAATATTGTTATAATTACCTACCAAAATAAAGTACGTACAAAGTTCAAGACTATATAAAATCCAAATTGGCTGTAAAATATATTTGTCAAAAATGTCGTCGACAAATTTCCACAAACACAAAGAAGTTGCATTCTATGTTGATCGAAATTTATTGGCGAAACTTCAAAACTTGCTCTAAATCGAAGGCTGCCTGGAAATTAATTAAGGAAGTAGGTACACTTAAGTCACTTTCGGGCTAGTTCCCGCATGTTTGGCACTCTGGCCATGCTCCAAAGTTGTGCGAAGTTTTTATTAACGCTTCGTGCCGGGGTAATTTCGTTTCGACCGCCTGCGTGTGCTAATGAATTTCTGAAGCTTTTCCTTCAGTCAGTGTTGGATTTGGTTTGGTTTTGTTCTGTTCTGGTTCGTCCACTGCTACTTAAATATAATTATTTTCTGTTTTATCTGCAGTTTTCTTAATTTTACTTAAAAGGTTGGCCATTTTTGGGTCTCTTTGTTCAGTCCGACCCATATCTCGTCCTGGATCTGATCCTGTCTCCAATCAAACTTTTCTCGTTTACGTTGATGTATTCCGTCATCCACCCGTAAGTTTCATTTTGACGAATTACATGAAAATATTTTAGTTTGCGTTTTACGAACGCAAAATTTGCGTAACGGCAAGAATTTTGTAAGTTCCCAGAAACTTTGAATGTATAATGGAAATTAGAATCACGAGAGAATTTTGTAAAAGAAAGAAGCTTGTAAAATAACAGATACTTTGGTCACATACTTTGGATTTATACGTGTATGGATTTTGTGTTTTACTTTGAAAAAATAGTTGGAGATGTCGATCTTACTTTTATTCGACATTTCTATAACTTGTTGTTTTAAGGACTCATTTGTCTTTCAATTAATATTTAAAAGTTAGATACCTACTGCTTGGAACTTTTTCGCTGCTCTGTATTTGTCTTTGAGTATTAAACCAACCGGAGACGCCACTGACAGGCGTTCCCCTCTGCCAAAAAAAAGTGTCGGTCAACGCGCACACCTGTTAAATACAACTAGTTTTTGTGAGTTCACGGAGTGCTTGGATTGGTGAATGTATTTGTGTTTATCTTGTTCAAGCTAGCGTTTAATTGTTTTGTCAAAAAATGCGTTTGTTTTAACATTATTTGTGTTTGTTTCCTCGTCCCCCCCGCAGAAATTGGCAGACTTTTTTGCAAAGGAACTAGTGCGCGTGACGTCTCCTGTTGGTTTAATATTCAAAGGTATTTATTTCTTAAACTTTTTGTTGTAATTGACACTTATCTAAAGTTCATAAGACAGTTACAAAACAAATGACATGATAAATGCTATTCTCAAAACTAAATTGAAGTGAGGAATAATTGTAGTTCTTAAAACTATATTTATTTTATGTTTATTTTTTATCTAGAATAAACATAAAATAAATATATTTTAAACGGTAAATGCATCCACGAAACTGAATAACTCTACTATGCAAAGTAAGTGTAATAAAGTTAAAAGAATCAACATGGCCGTGGAAAAGTGAAATGCACGAACCAAATGTACTGAACTCTGGTCACCAATTATTTGACCAGTTTTTACCAGAAGGAGGATATCCTTAAAATACCAAAACATTCCACAGCATATACAAGGCACTATGAGGATTTAAAGGATATCCCTTTAAATCCTCATAGTGCCTTGTATATGCTGTTGAATGTTTTGGTATTTTAATAATTAATTTGCCTATATCTATGTACTTGTTTCATTTTTATAAAGTACGTCCAATGTATGCAGCCCAGCAGTAAAAAAGCAAACTTCTCATTCATGAGACTCGGGTTCGAATTCTGGTATGTATAAACTAATGAGTTTTTCAAAAACATACGTACCTACATATTTATCACTAGCTCGACGGTAAAGGAAAACATCGTGAGGAAACCCGCAGGTACAGAATTAATTGTGAGGCTTGTGTAACAGACCCGGTCCGGCGATTGGCTCACCACCTGTCACGCTTAGAGGTCCAAAGAATAAAGGTATTAGTAAAACGTGGGTATTTACAGAAATTTAATGCCTCTGACTACCTCCTCGAAAATAAAAGGCCTAAGAATTTACTTGCAAGCAACATATCATATCAACTTAAAGATCTACATACAGTGTATTTTCAAAGTTTTGTAAGAGTAATGTAAAGTACCTACTGAAGAAAATGCATACATGATATGCCAGGTCATTGTGTCTACCTCAACAGAATTATGATGTTGAGTATTAACACAAAGAGTTTATTTTAATTTCCAAGGCAAGTTACACATTATAACGAAACTGCAAATGAGGCTTGAAGCACCCATTGTAGTGCCAGCGAAAGCGGAAAAATATTTTAAAATTTCCAACCAAAACGTATGAAGGTGTAAGTATGCAATGTCCATTACCGTAAAACGTGGCGTGTTACCACGAGTTTCCCAGCTCCGCGGGATTATGAAGAAATAAAACTTTTATAATATGCCGACATTTTTGGAGCGGAATGTTTCCACGTCGCGCGTTTAAAATATTGTCGGGTCCCCATTTCCGTAACGTACATTTGCGAACGTTTTTCCGTGAATTGAGAACAGTATCGCCAATGAAAATGGTTTCTATTGTCAGAACACTGCCGTAGCACAGATCTATATTGAAAGATAAAGGTCAGTGACCCAGAGCTTGCATTCGCCAACTGTTAACAATGTCTATCATGTTAGGATTCATTCATTAAAGAACTGCTTGGTTTGTTGGTTGCAAATAAATAAAATAAATGTGATTTCTTTTTGCAAAATATCTCAAAAATAGGTACTAAAATTAAATTGTATCCAGGTCATGCAAAATTTTAATTATTAACACTAAAACGCTGATAAAGTGTAAAATGATGTAGCGTCACTTACGAAAAGTTGTATCTATTTTTCAAACATAAGAAAATACTGTATCCATGATTAAATATGTAGCTTTTAAACTAAGTAGGTAAATTTTAATATTAAGTAAAATTTCTGAAAAAATAACTTTTCCATTAGCTTTGCTTTAGATTAACACATCACTTTTTATTTACCCTCCACATAACCAAATTATTTCAAAACTTAAAATACAACTTTGGGCTCATTTAAAAATAAGATTTTTTTAGGAAACTTTCCGGTTTATGCAATCAATTAACGTGGCGGTATTTGTAGCACGTCGCGGAGTTTACCGCAACTTTTTGTGGTTGATTAGAGCAAACATTTACTTTTCACTTGTTAGTCGAACGAGGCTCGCACATTGATTCTATTTCACTCCGTTTTCGATCAATTCGGTTTTGCGTCGTTTCATTTTCCACCTATTGTTTTACTATTTTACTCGACTGTTTCAAAATACCTACTGGAGTAACATCATTTCATCGATAAGACGTCAAATACGTCTATTTTAGTATCGTGGTAAAGCATCTTCAAAATTCCGACATTGTGCGAATCTGACATTTTGCGTATCCGATATTCTGCGTATCTGACATTAGGTATACATATCTGACATTTTGCATATCAGACATTTTGCGTGTCGGCCATTTTGCGTAGGTACCTGACATTTTGCGTAAAGGGAGGTTCAAGTTTTTATCAGTTTGTGTATGTAAGCCTCGGGTTCGGATCATGCTGAAAAGCGTTTATAAACGATGTTTTCAAAAACTTATGAAAATATTACCAGCACGATGGTGAAGGAAAACATCGTGACAAAACTTGTTGTGCCCGGAATTGATTCTGAGGAATGTGCTACAGCGTTACCGTCTGACGATGGGCTGCACCAGCTGCCACGTTGAGCAATCCAAAAATATACTGCTGAAAACTGCATGTTTTTAAAAATAGGATTAATTTGACAATCATCTCTTCGGGCGTGACCAAATTTCCTATGTATAATATGTTACAAGCTTTTAGTTAACTTTCAATGTATGTTTGCTTGAGTGGAAACTTACATAGAAATCTTCCACCGGTTGAGCTGAAATGTTATATAAACGTTAATTTAGATGACAATGCATGGTTAGGTGTGTTACGTCATTCTAAATCCAACATGGCGGAATACCCAAGATGGCGGATTAGTTATTTTTAATGCACTCCCACATTATGGGTTTCACATAAAAGGATTTGCTGAGAATTACTCGAAAAATAAAGTTCCGTTACTCTAAATCTGAAATCTTGTTCTAAAAAATTTTGTTCCACTGTCCTAAAGAACATCGGCAGCTTTGGTACCCACTGAAATAGACACCCACGGGGTATCACACTATGCTTGTTATATTGACTCATAACAAGTCGAAATTTTCCATATTTTTAAATTAATCTAGCAGTTGAAAATATTGAGTCAAATAAAACAGAAATATCATAGAAACACGAATCGATCGATTGGGAAATCTATTAATACCAAAGAGATTAAAATATAATATAAGGCATGAAGGGGACAAAGCGAGGATTATTTGAAGCCAAAAGTTATTCCAATTGGAATAAGTCTAGTACAATTTCGACCGAATGACAGCTCGCGTTCATACTAACTGACATGACAAGGACATGACGCTTGAGCTTCAAAGTTTTGTATGAAAATATTCCCATTGCCCCCTCTATGCTATTATATTTTAATGTATTTGATTAATACAAAAACTTTTTTGTTGTTGTGGTAAAATTAAACGTCGTGTCATCACGTCAACCATGTCATTCACTAGGGATTTCCAAGTGAAAAAATAAATTGATATTTATCGTATCGACATTTCTAAATACTATAGATAAAAATCGAGTGAAAAATATCGATATATCGTCAGTTTTACATTATTATTACTACATATACATATTCCCAAATTCGTAAAAAAGGACGATGAAAATAGTATATTTTTATAAATGCTTGAGTCGGCAAGTATCTAGTACCTAACATGAAATGAAACACGAAACCAGAATTGCGTTAAAAATATATTAAAATTGATACGAATTCGATACTGTAAAATAAATGTCGATATATCGCCATTAAAAATATCGACGATATATATAATATGCTAATTTAGTATTTGGAAAAATATCGATATTTTAATATAGGTATCGATGTTTTTTGCCACAGCCATCATTCACTGGCATAGAGTAACTTATATGGCATGTGGTAGGCAGTGCTATTTTCTAACAAAGAGGTTGGAAGAAAATCATTTTCTTTCCTAGAGAAACTTTTTCTTTACACGTCTTTGGTACCTGAAATCTTATAATAACCTACAAAATACACTAGGTAACGAATAACTTTTAAACCTCAACTTATAAAAATGTGGTATGATTACATATTATCTTAGTCTGTCCAAGAACTATCGATTTTACACGGTTTCGTCTTCCGTGGGCAGGTGTAAGTGGGGTACCCAAAACACATGGACTTTTGCCATTGTTCTTTTCAACCGATTTTGATAAATGAGGTATCAAATGATTCATTATTATTGTCATCATAAGTTACATTTAATCAGTGAGGCTCGGGTTCGAATCTTGGCATGTACCAATGAGTTTTTAAAAATTTACGTACATATTTATCACTATCTCGACGGTGAAGGAAAACGTCGTGAGGGAACCAGCAGGTCCCAGAATTAATTCTGAGATATGTGTAAAAGACCCGGTCCGGCCATGGGCTCACCTCCTATCACGTTTAGGGGTCCAAAGAATTTTCGTGAAAAGTGGGTATATCCAGAAATGGAATACCTCTACCTTCCCCTTCGGGAATAAAAGGTGTGAGTTTTTTTTAGAACTAGCTTTTGCGTGCAGCTTCACTCATTACGGTATTTTTACATACGTATGTTTCACTAAAGCGCTTATCCGATTTTCATTAATGAGCTGAAAACAGATAAAAGAGTAACTTTATTTTAAACTAGCAGCGCCCCGCGGTTTCACCCGCGTAGTTCCCGTTCCCGTGGGAATACGGGGATAAAATATAGCCTATGTGTTATTCTGATGTATAAGCTACATAACTGTAAAGTTTCATCAACATCCGTTCAGTAGTTTTTGCGTGAAAGAGGAACAAACATCCATCCAGACATCCATACATCCAGACATCCATCCATACAAACTTTCGCATTTATAATATTAGTAGGATATTGTTTTATAAAGATTTAAAAACGGGTAAACATAATATTAACATTTTAAGAATCATAACCGAAAACTACCAACTCTCCTACTCTAAAGTAAATACGTACCAAAAATCCTTCTCGCAGATTCACTTAAGAACTACCATTCATAATATTTGAGTGAAATACATAATAAATGGTTCCAAAGCCAGTCGCCTTCTGCTTAAATAGACCCCTGGACCCGATTGTAATGTCCACAAAAAGATCTGAAAGCCATTCGACATTTCTCACAAAATATTCCGATGAAACCACTCACGAAGGCAATTTCCTTTTTTAAGTGAACTTTTCCGCCTGTTACACTGAAATGTATTTTATTATGGTATTATTAAATGCTTATTTTTTACTAGCGGTTACTCATAACGGTTGTATAACTTTTGGTTTTCAAAAGTAGTTTTTAATTCCAGACACAATGTCATATTTATATTCTTTGTAAATAAAAAAAAATATTTGATGTCAGACATTTTAAGCCTGTACGAAAAGTTTCATTTAAATTTACATCCCCAATCTACATCACCAATCAGTCAGTCAGTTTATCATTTAATATTTATATAGATTATTAAATGCTTACTTTTAAATATTGTTATATTATATTATAGTTGTATAACTTTGGTTTTCAAAAGTACTTTTTCATTACAGACACATGTCATATTTATTTTCTTTGTACATAAAGAAATTATTTGATGTCAGACATAAGCCTGTACGAAAAGTTTCATCTAAATTTATTTGTGACTCTATTGTGGGATATGTAGGATGAGATGTATCGTATTTTATAATAAGAATATTAAGTGGTGTAAATAATATTATAAAATAAAATATGCCCTCTCCTTATCGCTTAGTTAGCGAGGTTTCCCATTTGTGAAAGTACCTACCTACTTTTTACCGGTGTATATTTTCGATCCCTAAAAGTGACAGGAGATGAGACTGGTGACCGGGGTACTATAATAAAATGGATTTAATGGTATTGGAAAATAAAGCATTTACCCATCGGATCTACGCATTCGAAGAGACACTCAAAGAATTTTAAAGTGGTCTTCCAAAAGTCCCTAATAGCTTTAGCCTTCACCAGACTACAGAGACTTATGCACTTTACCTTGCAACTTACAAACTACTTCAAACCTATAAAATAATAATAATAATATTTATTTCAAAATTTAAGCCTAGTATACAATACAATAGAGTGCATAGGTACTTGAGTTACATTAGGTGACTGTTTAATTAGGTGCATCTCGGACTCCTAAACTAGGATGCCCTGTATCATAGGAGTCAGCGCTCCTCACAATTGGGTGTCGGTAACACAGAATTTATGTTTGTACAATTAATCTACTATTGTACAATAATTAGAGTGTGTGCGTGTTCATATGTATGTGTATGGTTGTGCGTGAGAGTGAATGAGTGTGTAGGAACTGAGGTGTTGGGGGGATGCGTGTGTATGAGAGGTGAGTGGGTGTGTGTAAACAAAAGGTCATTCTACTTGACTCAACTCAACTCAACTAGCCCTACGATACTATTATAGAGTCTTGGGATAATAGACTGGCCTAAGTGTCCTCGGGGGCATGGACCTCTGCTTACTGTCGCTGGTTCAGGAGTGCGTAGTGTTAAAAATCGGCCTGGAGCTAGAACGTTGATTTACAGCTGAGCGAAAGCGCTGTGCTGCGCCTTACGTACTTTTACATTAGTACTATTTTATTCTGTGACGGCGAAGCAGATTGGCCCTTCCGCACGCTTAAGGCTCGTTCACATCACTACGTCACGACGTCGTCAACGAGGAACGGTGCGGCGTCGTGCCACAACACGTTGCCGTATCGTGAAATTACACATGTGTAGAAAAAAGGAATTAAATGTCATATTTTACGAAATAGCACACCCATTTATTCACTTTTAATTAATATTTACATAAAAACTGCTTACTTACCACTTATCACTTCACAGTGCAAATATTCTAAGTGTTCTTTTTTTTACAAAATTGATTACAAGAATAAGAAGACAGAGAAATGATACGCATCGGTGTAATGACATCTCAAAACTATACCTAGGTATACTCCGATTTCCAGACTACTTGAATTTCCAAAGCTGCCTCAAACTAAAAACGCCCGAAACCTCTTATCGAAAAAATAACCATTCAATTTATTTAATATTTATATGTAAGTACTCGTAGAGACTTTATTTAAAAGTTGGTGTCGTCGACCTCTTACAAAACCAGATACATAGTTAAAACTACAATAAATATGCTCATAGCTTATACCCGAGGGGGTCATCGAAGTTCGTACACATTACATACAATCGTAGAAATACGTGAATCGTGTAATGTAATCTATAATTAAGGTAAAACTTAAAGATAAAGACTTAACAGGAGTGATTTAATGTACATTAGTTTTTAAAACACTCATTGATTCAAATCATCGTTAGTTAGTACGAATATTCTGAGATATTGTATAAAATACACAGTACGGGCACCACTTAAATAGAATCACATTTTACTTTTAAAGCTATTGTTGGCATCACATTATGGAGCTTATTTTCTGTCTACTAAGATTAGACACAATACTTTTAAAAAGTCACGATCCAAATAAATCAACGAGCCTCTTTCCATGACAAAAATCCTTGAAGTTTCTTTTCTCCCGAGTTGAGTCAAAACATATTGCCTTAAATCTCAAAGCGACAACTACGAATTTTTAGAACTCTCGTAAAAACTTCGAGTATGACGAATATCCTGTTGTTTTTTATTGAGCAATAACTCCGCTTTACAGTTTCACTCATTTTTATACAAAAGGTCATTAAAATCACACTCACTTATAAGCATTTAAAGTAAGACATAGATATTACACACAATAAATTCAAAGGACTACGGAGTAACCCTACCCAGAGTAAGTACTATAATTATTATTGCCTTCCTTACACCTGTACCAATAATATTATTTGCATCTGATGAACTTTTTAGGACTTTTTAGTAGCAGTGCTGTAATAAACATAGAGAACTTACTGTAAGATGGGATCTGATGAGGATAAATGATAATAAACAAAGTGCTCTCCTTCATACTTATTCTGTCTTATCCCATGATACCGAAAATGCAAAAACCCTGTAAACACATGGTGGCTCACAAGATAAATAATACTTAAATAAATAAATTGTGGGACACAATTCACACAAGGTTATTCTGTCCCAAACTAGGCAGAGTCTGTACTATGGATACTGAACACCTGAAAAACATACTTAAATAAATGTTTAACACCGAGATACGAAGCCAACAGACATGTTTATGCACATGAATGTTGGCCCCGAGCGGGGATCGAACCAGCAACCGAACTCAGAAGGCAGGGTCACTGCCAACTGAGCCAACAGGCCCGTCGATAGATGACATACGGGTAGGGTCAAACGAGCAACTATTTATAGAAGTAAGCATCCACGTCCGATCAAAGGTTGGAGGTAGCTTAGTAAAAGGTAGGGTCGGCAGGCTAACAGTGGTAATAAATCATGAGGATATCGGGAAAGAGGTACTTAGTTACGATGAAAAACTGCTGAGTCCTGACGTGAAAGGGTTGTATTGAAAACGTCCATGAATGCTCTGAGTTAGACTACGGCTTCGATTGAGGAAGTCAAATGAGATGGCGGAAAATCCTGTGACGTAAACGTCAGAGGAAAGACCAGAAAATTTTGTGACGTAATCTGATTGGATTATAAATATTTAGAATAAGAATGCATACAACTGAATTGAGTTATAGCAGATCTAAGAACAAAAGTAACTTAACTGATTAGAAAATAGCAAAATAAAGGATTTGTTTAATTGCTAGGAGCCTGGGAGACGGCATTAGGTAGGTTTTGAAGTAGTATTTGATATTTGTATTTACACCATATTTACTTCATTAGAATAAGTTATGAAAAAAATATATGTTTACGATTCCATTTAGTTGTCAGTGTTTCAATTTACTCGTATATCAGAAAAGTAAAAAAAATATCAGAGAAGAAACAGGTAGGAAAAATAACGACATTGTGCGCAGGGCTTTTATTTGTTTAAGTTGTCATATAAATGTTTTTTATTTAGTGTTAAGTAATTCAAACTGATTTATTGAATAAACTAGTGTCAACATAAACTGCAATGTTTCTGGGTTATCTTCCAACATCTACAAAGAGAAATATCCCGAATGACTGACCTATCAACGCACAGCCTCAGATTCTGGAGCTAAGAAGTTTAAATTTGGAATTCGGGCAACGGACGAACAGAACACAATGCAACTATTCTTCGTAAATCTTTTGTTTTCGTCAATCCCAA
Organism: Ethmia dodecea; assembly: GCA_963855545.1. Taxonomy (NCBI): domain Eukaryota; kingdom Metazoa; phylum Arthropoda; class Insecta; order Lepidoptera; family Depressariidae; genus Ethmia; species Ethmia dodecea. The sequence continues at coordinate 3,381,108 of OY979448.1, forward strand.
ATATTTTATTATTAGAACTGCTTGGGTCTGACGGTACATTGTTAGGTGTCCGTGGTTATATCAACAAAAGCTGACCAAGGAGACATTATTGGTTAGGTGTCCGTGGTTATATTAACAAAAGCTAACCATGGACACTACAAGTGGTCCATGGTTAGATTGATCTGACTAAGCGATCTGACCACGGATACAGAACGGTTTTGAAGACCTATCTCATCGGCACCCACTAAAAACGGCTTGTAGAATTGTATGAACAAAGATACAAACAAAACGGTCGATCCATAAAAGACAATTCCATTAACAATGGAGCCAACAGCGCAGTCTCCTAAAGCGATATGACATCTACAAACGAGTACATTAATCACTTCAAAAACCATTCATTATTTACCTTTGACGTTGACTTTACTTCCCCTACACCGTAAACGGCGACACGAAATTGTATTGTTCTTTTATTTACTCAAGGAAGCATACCCAAGGCGTCAACAAAAGATCCTTGTCAATTTTGCCAGCAGAGTCCCATTAAAACTCTCAACTTGAAGAAAATGGGTATTCCAAAGTTGGGTGAGACGAAAAATTCTTACAAGGTTCGTAGTAAATATGATAAAGGTAAGTCTCATTCTCTTGGTGACTTCAAAGGAAATTTCAGTGAACCGTTTACCTTAATTGCCGAAGTTCGTTATCTAGCAAAAGTTATGCGTTGTTTCTTTGAGTAAAGGCACAGTCAAATTTTAATCATTTCTGTACCGTGATTCACATATATTAAGAGTAAAGTCACAGCGAAAAGTTTGTACACAACTATTTTAGCCCTAGAAGCGCACATTGGAAACGATATTCACAAAGAGATTTAAATATAATAGGGCATAGAGGGGACAAAGCGAAGAAAATTTGAAGAAAAAGTTATTACAAGTGGGAGAAAGTCTAGTGTGATTCGACCGGGATTCGACCGGGATTCGACCGAATGAAAGTTTTTTGTATGAAAATATTCCCAATGCTCTATGCCCTATTATATTTTAATCTCTTTGGATATTAAAAAATATAATAAAAATAAAAACCCGCAGGTCTCAGAATTAATTCTGAGACATGTGTGAACAGACCCGGTCCGGCGATGGACTCACCACCTATCTTTGGATATTCTACAAAAAATACTTTGTTTAAAATACTTTTAACCAAAAGATAAATTCTATAGACTAAGCATTGCAAGCTTCCACTGAACCGAGATTAATGTATTAATCTTAATGTTGTTAAGTCCTTAAATAATACTCAAGTCTGGACTGCAAATTTATCGAATATTTAGTGCGCGAGAACTTGTTTAATCTTATTCGCGTTGTAATAAAAAAACGTTATCGTCCAAAATTTTGGGTGTGATCATGGACGTGGTGTGACTATAGATTTAAATTTATTCTTAAATGGGTTTAACAGCCCCCCTAGCCAAGTGGCACTGCACAATCTAATCGAATGTTTTTTTTATAAGAGATTGGGGCAAACGAGCAGACGGGTCACGTGATGGTAAGTCGTCGCCCATGGACACCTGCAACTCAATGCGTTGCCAGCCTTGGAGGTGGTTCTTTTATATGGACATGTACGGGATTGACAGTAGCGTTAGCGCTCGTTGGCAAGTGCTTATTATGTCAATCCCATACATACATGTCAATCTAAAAGAACGTTCGATTATATTGTACAATGCCACTTGGTTAGGGGGGCAGGAGTCAAAATAGACAAATGTTGTTGATTTGTATTAAAAGTGTCGATATAGGTACATAGTTTTTTTTAAATAGGGTAATATCTAGATACGTCTACTAGATAAAACACCTACCTACCTATGATAAAATGAGGAAACCCGCAGGTCTCAGAATTAATTCTGAAACATGTGTAAACAGACCCGGTCCGGCGATGGGCTCACCACCTATCACGTTTAGGGGTCCAATGTATCTCGTGAAATGTGGGTATATCCAGTAATGGAATACCTCTGCCTACCCCCTCGGGGATGAAAGGCGTGAGATTATTTATTTTATTTTTTATTCTACCTATGATAATTCAAAGATATAATCATCTTCAATCAACAAAAATATTGTTGGTTTATATTAATAAAGGATAATAAATTTAATATGAAAGCTCAATCAATTTGCTTTTCTTTTATATACTTTCTATTGATACAACAAAAACCTTATTACAGTTTTCATGTTTCTGTTATCATCACTACAATCTCAGACGTATTTTGAACATAATGTGCTATCGATTTTATCCACTCCATTATCTCCATATAAACGATGGTTCAAACATTTATCATGTTTCTGTATGATGTTAAAGTAGGTATACAAAAATCAATATAGTGATTTGAAAATACCAAAGATGCTTTTGCCTCTACTTTAATTGTATGAACAGTATAAATAAACTTTCTAAGATTCTTAAGGCACAGTAATTCGTTGGTCCTAGTTTCTGATTAAAAGACAATTGATTTGGTCTCTTTCGTCGACTTAAATGGCAAGGCCATTATTCACTTTATTTATTTTATTTTACATTTATTTGGAAGACCAACAGCTAACAATACAGGATACTTAAAATAAATACAAACCTGAAAGCGCAATTCCTCGTACACCCTAATTAGTATATTAATATAAAAAAATATGATACCTTCGTACTTTAGTTGTGTGTAACCAATTTCCTTAAATAAAGAGCAATATTAGTACTATTACCATTATATAGCACTAAATTCAGCAATGCTAAATCATTTTTCGGAAAAATTCAACACATTAAAAATTGCTAAAATCGATTAAGTAGTCGATACTGAACAAACTGATTTCAGGAATTGCGCTTATTCTGTTACATATTGTATGTCTTCACGGGTAAGAAATAATACATAAATTATGTGCAATATACTACTATTTACAGATCATATACTTTGTCCTAGTAACTTTATGGTTAAGTATCATCATTAAGCTAAGTTATTCCCTTAAGTACTAACTTTAAAAAATGTCTGAGCAAGAAGCATTGTGCGTAAACATAACGATGACCGTGACCGACGGACAATATTACAAATTGTAAAGTATATAAAAAATATGTCACGCCTTCTATTCCCGAGAGAGTAGGCAGAGGTATCCCATTTATGGAAATACCCGCATGTCACCATACCCCTTAACGAAATCCGGGTAGCGAACCCATCGCCCGCCGGATTGGGTCTGTTACACAAGCCACCGAATTTGTGCTGGGACCTGCGGGTTTCCTCGCAATGTTTTCCTTCACCGTCGAGCTAGTGATAAATATGTAAATACTTTTTTAAGTGCCAGGATTCGAACCCGATACCTCACGCATGCGCTCTTCAACCACTGGGCTATCACTACGCTTAGTATCTCTCTAAAGTATCTCAATAATAATAATAATAATGTTTATTTCACTTTAGAAAAACATAACAGTTAATTACAGTATTATCGGCTAAAAGGCTAAAATATAGGCTTATAGGCTAAAATAGTACATTTATACATTCTTAAATCCGTAGGCACCAAGATAAGTTCAGAGGAAGGCGAACCAGCATCCAAGTCCGGTGATGGGCTCCTGTCACATTTATGGATCCATAAAGAAAATGTACTTGTAAACAGTGGGTACTTCCATAGACGGAATACTTGACATGCCGTTTACAGTTCTTGACTTGATTAAATCTCGACCGATTGTGTTCAAGTTGGGTAGTTGAGCTCGACACTCACGGTCACTCAGTTAAACAGATCTGTTGAACTGACGCACATCCAAAAACTGACAACTAGTGTGAAAACTTACATTTTAATTTTCAACTGAGTACAAAACACGGAAATTTCCGGGCGCACTGTAATCCGCTAAATTCAGTTCGTTTGCATCACGCCAAACTGACCGTGAGTGTGCGGGCTTACATCAGTTTGCCATCAGTCAGAGCTTCATCGCGCGGTCCCGTCAATCGAGAAATTGAAGCCGATTTGAAGCTAGTGAGTGAGGAAATTAATTAGGCTTAATCAGTTTTAACTGGTCATTTAAACTGATGTTTAACTGACCGTGAATGTCGAAATTTATATCCAACAGTTTCCGGAAATACCAATGTGTATCTAAACGGATACCGTGAAATCAAATGCATTTAGGGAAGAGAGAACAAAGAGTTGTCAAAGACAATCGCCAATCATTTCCAATTACATTAATCATCGGAATTATTCATGCTGAAATTGATTTCGTCGGTCATTTCCTTTCGAATGTCATTGCAAAACCATGGACGTTTAAAAATAGCGAACAGAATCTCGCTAACAAACGGCAGTGGCAAGTTGCCAAAGAAACTCTGGTATATTATGCTACAAAATATTTTGAAACAACGTGCTAGTGTGTTGTGTCAATTTTAAGTATATTTGGTCGCATTTTATGATAGCCACTTGTTTCAATCTACGATAGATATTTCACATGCCTGTGCATAGTAGGTACCTATTAACTATGAATGTTTTATCAGTCCCAAAATTGTAGCACATAAAAGTACCTACTTGCCTACAGTCGAATAATTCACGTTTTTAGAAACAGGTTTCGTCTGTAATGGCGGCGACGTTACCTTTAAGAATGAACGCATGACCGATGATTTTTTGCTGGAACTTACTTAAGACACTAATGTATGTCTGTGCATAAATAAATACAAACGCTCCGAATTATTTGGGTACTTTTGTCGTCGGACGAGATTCTATTCGCCTTTTCCCTACATAATACGTCCATGTGTGAAACATTCATTTTCTATGTTCCAACCCTGGAATAAATTTGAATTCAGTCAGCATTATTTGTAAGGTCAAACTTTTGTTTGAGTATCAAGGTTTTTTACTCATTGAACTGACTGTGATCTATATGCGCAACACGAAACCAAAGGGCTACCACCACCTTCCAAAAAGCTATCATAGTTCAGCCCCCCTAGCCAGGTGACATTGCACAATCTAATCGAATGTTCTTTTAGATTGACATGTATGGGATTGACATTAGCGCTCGTTGGAAAGTGCTTATGTCAATCCCATACATGTGAATCTAAAAGAACATTCGATTAAGTAGATTGTACAATGCCACTTGACCAGGGTGGCAGGAACACTTTTTTTTGAGCTTAAAACAACATTATTCAGATTCTTACATACCATGACATTATAAACAATATAGTTTTAATTCTTAAAAAGATGTAAAATACGGAATGATTGTCAGTAATAACTCCCTGCTGTAGAGAAAATGAAATACGGCTTGATTTTCATATACCTACTTACTAAAAACTTATTTTAATTTTGGTCTAGATTGGCTGAAAAGTCTCATGGCATTATCATTGATTGGGATTGGTGTCTTGACGTCTATTTAACACAATGTGACGTCAACGTCAACGAAGCCTGCAGTGCGACGCCTTGCTATAATACAAAGAGATTAAAATATAATAAGGCATAGAGGGGACAAAGTGAGTAAAATTTGAAGTCAAAAGTTATTCCAAGTGGAATAAGTCTAGTACAATTTCGACCGAAAAAACGACGCGTTCATACCTAACTGACATGACAAGGACATGACGCTTAGGCTTCAAAGTTTTGTATGAAAATATTCCCAATGCCCCCTCTCTCTATGCTCTGTTACTAATACTATAATACTTCCTAAAGTTTTGAATATTTAAATAAATACCTAATACATTTTTATTTCCGATGTTTTTGTAAGTATTAAATTTTAGTGAGCTCGATAACCGCAACAAAAAGACTTCTGAAAATTCGTGAAATGTTCTCAGATCCAACCTTGAATAGATATGATCCATTTAATGATAATATATATAAAAAGTTTTATGCTCTATATTGTGAAACAGGAGGTTTCAAAGCATAAACTACATTAGCCAAAAATTATGTCAAGGTCATCACCCTGGCGACCGACCCGACTAATCGATAAAATGTGCGTACACACAACGCCGTATTTCCATTGCACTACTGTCTGTCTGCCTGTGATTTCGGGAATAAGCGGTTTATTCAGATTTGGCGAAATTATTGTTAGTAGACTAATTCAAATAAGTAAACATTAAAACACTGCTTCTTCATTTAATTATATTATATAACACATTACGAAGCAAATAATTTGTTTTAGTCTTCTAAGTATTCACTTCCTATATTGAATACAATTTTAGATTTTGATTAATACACACACCGGCACAATTAGCGGAACAGAAAAAAAAGGGAGTATTTACGCATTTTTGCGTGTTACTGGCCGGCTAAACAAGCTTTTTTTAAATTTGGGTTTTAATTTAAAAATGGAATACTAAGCGACTGCCCTTTTTTTCATTCTTTTGTTTTAATTTTCATTGATTCATTTTTTCCACCGCTTGTCCGTTTTTAGAAGGTTCGTGAATTCCATTTGAAAAGCTTTGAATTGCAGTTTTTGAGGCTTTTGAGTTTTTTCGCATATTGATAATTTACGAGCATCTAATTATGCCTGATTTAACGCCATCAGAAATCATTAGGGCAGATCAAATGAGGAGAAATGGTCAAACCTACAGATCGATTGCCAGAAGCCTTCGTCGATCGTTATCAACGATTTATCGTAGCATCCAACGATACAGATTGACGAATGCTCTAGTGAGAAGGAGAGGACAAGGCCGGAAAAGGTGTACTTCAAGGAGGGATGACCGTTTTCTCCAACTTCAAGTCCGACGGAACACGAGACTAACGGCGGTGCAGGCTCGAAATTTACTGGAAGAGGTACGAGCAGTAAGGATGAGTGAGCGGACAGTTCGTAGAAGATTCGAAGAAGTGGGTATAGGCTCGTATGTGCCCGCCAAAGCCCCAAAACTTGAGAGACATCATCGCACAAACCGTCTACACTTTGGTCGTGAACATCGTGATTGGGACTTCGACGACTGGGGACAGGTTCTTTTTACTGATGAATGCAGAGTTATGTTAAATCAAATTGATGGAAGGCAGCGAGTATGGAGACGCAAAGGAGAACGGTATATCCAGTCTAATTTTGAAAATACAGTTGCATATGGCGGCGGTTCAATTATGGTCTGGGGAGGAATATGTTTAGGAGCTCGTACGGAGTTAGTAGTGGTCGATGGCGGGAATCTGAATGCTGATCGGTATATCAGGGAGATTTTAGAAGAACATGTTGTGCCATTTGCCCCCTTTATTGGTAACAACTTCATTCTAATGCAGGATAATGCTCGGGCTCACAGTGCTCGCACAGTACAGACATACCTAAACCATGTTGGTATAACGGTGATGGAGTGGCCAGCACGGTCCCCCGATATGAACCCTATAGAACACGTCTGGGACTTGCTAAAGAGGAGTGCAAAGTCAAGAATGCCCCCTCCCAATAATCTCAACGAGTTGCGAAACGCATTACTTGAAGAATGGCAGAGGTTGCCCCAAGAAACCATTGATAACATCATCCGCAGCATGCCCAGACGGATGGAAACCCTCATCAGAGCACGAGGAGGAAACACTCGATATTGAACAGTCATTGAAATTGTTGTTAAACTTTGGAAAATCTTGAATTTTCTGCTGTTTCTCTATAATTAAAAATCGAAGAAAAATGCATTTTGTTTAATTTAATTTTTATTTTTATAAAATTTTAAGTATGGTGTTACAAATGAATGTCAAAACATGTTAATTTAATTGTTGTTTCATTTTAAATAATATATTGTTTAAAAATTACATTCATTGTTCTAAATTCCCTCTTTTTTCTCCTTTTTTTTTCTGTTCCGCTAATTGTGCCGGTGTGTGTATATAGCTACCAACTTAAAGATTCATTCTAAGGCATGTGTAACAGACTATCCGCCACCTATTACGTTAAGGGTTCTAGATTATACTGGTTAAATGTGGGTATCTCCTTTAATGGATTACCCCCTACCACCGCGGGAATAAAAGGCCGGAGATTTTTTTTTAATTGCCAGCTTTAACATGCGCGTGATCACTGACTCATTGGCCGTCCTCAACAGCGATCTCCTTAGTTAAAATTGGTTAGAACTCATAACTATTATCATCATGCAACTTCGTGTGCATACAATTTGAACATTTTCAAAGATCAGCCAATCATGAACTCTGTATGACTCTATACTGAAAAAAGGCCAAACTGAGTACAAACCTACTGAAGGTCACTTACTTCAGGACTAACATGTACCCAGCAGTACTACATAGAACTAATTAGACGGCAAGTGTTAAATCGCGCTATCGAAGTTTGCTAACTAGTTTAATACAACTGTCCAACATCAATAGTAGGATCACTGTCCCCAGGCTCGATCACCTCGCCTGGCAAATGATCTTTCCTTTTTACGATGGCGGAGCATTCCACCTCCGCTTATTCATTATGTCATAGCTATGGTCAAACAGGAAAAGAAACTAATTAATATGTACGTTGCAACACGTTATACGTTCATTTTATAATTCAATACAATACTAGCTAGATACAATATACCTAGTGGACGATTATTATACGACCCAAAAACCCAAGACAAGCGCCCAAATCTCGCAAGCGTAATCTTATTATTGTAGACGTTTTTTTAAAATGCTAATGAAAATTAACACCATGTACAGAAAACTTGGTGCAAACGTCACGGTTTCCTTGTAAAATGTAAAAGTTTTTGCCTTTCCTGGTGCATTTTGAACAAAACCTTCAAGATATGCTCCACAAAGTACGTTGTCGCAACATAATTTTCACATTATTTAGTTCAGTAAGTGCACTATCATGCTTTGCACTAGAAGCTCTCAAGTTTTCAGTAACTTTAGTTCTTTGCAGTAATTTGCGACTGCCATCCAAGATATACCTACTTGAAAATATAGGTATTTGTTCACATAATCTAACACGTGAAAAGGTCATGGACACACACAATTACACGTTTGAGCATAACGCATGCGTCACAACTGCTTCAATATTGCACAATAATACGACAGTACCCTTTAGTTTCTTAGATCTGTGGACAGTACAGTACATATAAGCGTGTACTTACTTACCTATTTATAAAAACTTGATTTCTGTTTTCTATAACAATTTAATAAATAATTTAACATATTTTATGTATGTATATACACTAGGTACGAGATTATTATTATTCATTTATCAAAACTGTATTTGAGTCTCATAAAATGTTAGAATCATCTTTTTAAAATTCGTTATCCTAAATTGTTATAAAAAGTTAATAGATTATAAATATTTACATTATAGAACGAATTAGCATTTCTACCTACTTGTATTATTACTAGGCCCGTGGAATGGGATTGCCACAAGTTAACTTTTAGTAGGTAACATAGTTTACTGTCAAAGAAAACTTTAGAATATCTCTAGATAAATCATTTTTAGAAAATTGAAACAACTGAATTAGACAACTGAAAATAAACATTTTATGAATTTTTAAGCTGCCATACTTATCTGATCGTAATGTTTAACGCAAGATAAAATTAAAACAATAAATATACAACAATATCAAAACGGACTCAATTTCCCAGGAACTAAAGTAAAAAATCCGACAATATTTGAAACCACAGATTTTATCGTTGGTGAATGGAAACAGTGTCGATTCCACGAGTATTATACTTACGTCAGGCAGTGACGCGAGCGCAGTAACAGCCCAGACTAGGTTAGGAGCGTGCGTGTTTGTAGAAAATTAAATTAGGATCTGTAATCCAATAATTAAGATCTAAATTGCCATACAACAGTGAAATTTTAACAGAAAAGTAGACATGGAGCCAGTGAATCTTTTGGATTTGAAGCCCGAGGAAGTGAAAAAGTTTCTGGATTCGTTCGACCATGTGTTTTCGGACTGCGATGGTATGTTGCAACAGGTTTCATTTGTTTGATTAGGTGTATGGTGATGATAACATTTTTTTTATATATTCACAAGGACACAGTGCATTCTAAGCCTAGCTTTCATTGAAGGGCTCTTCTCATAATTTTGATTTGAACTTTGACATTACCCATTGTTGTTTGAATATACAAACAATATGTAAACTCGAGACGAAATCGCTTTTAGTGTAAGTTTACAGTTTTGTTCTTATAATTACTCATACGAGTATTATACGTCATCCTTTAAGTACTTTTTCACTTGTCATGCTCTAAAAGTACCTACGCCAATATAGAACAACGAAGCGGGACTAAAGTGACCACTTTAGTCCCTAGCGAGTAAAAAGAAGTTAGTATTTTTTAATTTCCTTAATGAGATGTAGACAAACTCAAACAGCCAGTAAATATCTGTGGAGTGTGGTGTGAACCGTCTTCATTGCGAAAATGTTGAGTTTTAGTTCCATGGTTTTCCGCATAGAAGGTAGCGCCATGTGTTTTAAAAGAGATTTAAATCTCTTTGTTAATCTGTGACAGGTTTAGAAAAAAAAACTGCCCGCGAAAATTTCAGAATTTTTGTCGAATGCATTGGTTCGGTTTTAAATAAATTCGTACTAAATTGACTATTTTTCTCGTACTCAAAGTGAGTACGAGAGTACGAGTGTACAGTTTGCACCTCGAGACTAAACGCCAACTTAATATACCCTCGGTTTCATTGACTGGTATATTATAATGGCTTCGTTTAGTCCAAAGAGATTTAAATACTAGGGCATTAAATCTCTCTGGTTTAGTCCCTCGATACAAAATATAATATATGATCTCATTATTTTTCAGTCATTATTTTTATTTAAATTTATTTTTAAATTTACCTGTCATGTGACTAATCTCTTATCAGTCCAATATATTCCGTACCGGATTATTTTTATCAATGGGTCAATGTATGCCACCTATCCTGTAGGTATATTGATAAAATGATAAACTGACTGACTGTTTGGTGAGACTTGAAATTTTGCGCATAGATAGCTTGTACAGTGTAGGCATCCACAAAGAAAGGATTTTGCAAAATTCAACCCCTAAGGGGCTGAAATAAACGTGCGCGAGGGAAGCCGCGGGTAAAAGCTAATCATGTATATCGATTCAAAAATACTTAGATTACAGTTGATGTTTGATTAATTTTTGCGGTCTGTTATTTCATTATTTCTTTAATTATTAGGTACACAAAATTTTGCAGCAACCACTTCAGAACAGTAACGATAATTGGAAAAGGAAATATACAATTTTACTTTTGCATAAATCCAATTTTACTACCCTGAATAAATGAGTTATTTATACCTAGTCTTTATTAGAACAGAGCACGTGGTGTGTAATTTTGAGTTATAAAATTAATCAGCATAAGCTCTAAGATAGTTAATTATTAATTTATGAGATGATATCAAATATGTTTTATTACAGGACAATTAAGATATTGTACCTTTTACGAGTTACAATGATAATCATTCTAGAATGCATGTACTATTTTAATTCACGTCACATACCTACATACATGCTCGCGCCTTTTCCCCGAAGGGATAGGCAGAGACAATAAACCGCCACCTGCTCCGATCCTTGCACACGTCTCGCGCTTCATCCACATCCGTCAATCGGTTCATACATGCTCGTCGGCTTAGTTAGGGTACTCTCTATCTGGCTTTTCTTCAATATATCGCCGATCTGATTGATGCAAGCACGTAGGTCACGTCACAATCCCTGAAAAAACAATTCTCGTGCATGAGACCTGGGGTCCTGGTAAGGCATTTACCAATGACTTTTTAAAACTGCTTAGCCGGTAAAGGAAATAATCGTGAGGAATTCAATTCAATTCAATTCATTTATTCATAATAAAAATTACATGTCATGTTTATAATTCTATCGGAAATGTCAGACTGTATATAATGAGAATTAATTTATACAATTGCAAGTTATGTCAAGTTTTTTACCCCTTCCCTTCGTACATAGGCAGGCATGTGTCCGAACTCAGCATCTATCATCACGTTGCGGTTAGAAAAATGCGCTCAGGCGCCAGAGGTCTACTTCTATGCTGTATGTTTACACTATATGTTTTTTTGTAATGTTGTATGCACATGTTTTGGTTTAGCGACTAGATCTTTTAAAATTTTTACTTCTGATTTGAACTGTTATGTCACTAACTGTTATGTATGTGCGTCTAAATAAATAAACTAGTGCAAAATGGGTATTTTTGGGTATGTATGGAATACCTTTTCCAGCCTCCTCAGAGATAAGGTGTGAACATATTTTTTAAGAAAATAAGTAGCAGTATCCTTTTTAGACTGTGTCTTACTTTAAAATCAGTTTTCCGGAAAAGCCAATATAACCTAATAATAAATTTTACACCAATCGATTATTTTCAGGTGTGATATGGTCGAAAGGACCACTGCCAGGCTCAGGGAAGTTCTTCGCCCTGATGAAGAAGCTTGGGAAGACGGTGAATTATGTCTCTAACAACAGCATAAGAACCAGAGAGGATTATGAAACTCAGTTCGCGAATGTGGATATAGAAAACGGTTTCGTAAGTACGGTCACAAAAACACTTACAATAAGTTTCCGAAAGGGAAATCAAACAAAAATTTTATGACAGACTGTTGATCATGTCATCAGAACAGCTAGTGCTGATTGGTTGAAAAAAATCATAACGCTTTTCAAAAACCAATTGGAACAGTTACTATGAGATTTAACAGTTTGTCAGAAAGTTTAGTTGCGTTTCGAAAACCGAGGGTTAGTAATTTGATGAATAATAACCATAAAATTTACCATTCTTTCATAATGCAGTAAAAAAAAAGTTATTTTTGAAATATTAGATATAAGTAATTTATTATCTACATTGAAGTTTCTCCCGCAATGTTATACTCATACATTTCTCAATTGTCCACACAAATCTTTATTCTTAATTTATTGTACGTCTTTGATTAGGGCATAAAATAATTGACTCAATTTATATGAATAAACAATAACTTACAATCTTTTTTTTTTTTTCAGGAAAACCTGACAATACCTTCAACAGCGATAGCAGAGTACTTCAAATCGGTTGATTTGAAGAAGAAAATATACTGTGTATCTTGTGATGAAACGAAACGAGTGTTGGAATCACATGGTTTTGAATGTGAAAATGGAGTAAGAATTTTCAGTTTTTTTTTTTTTTGTAAATAATATAAATAGACACTGGACTCGATTCTGGCTGAGCAGCTAAAATTCCGAATTATAAGTAAGTCTATCTTTCTCCATAGAATACGGAAGAAAAAGGATTGAAACATACCATAGATTGAAGAGTTAATATCAAACATGTAAAAGCCAACTAATTTGAACATTATGAACGTGCTTATCAGTCACTTTTATCCATGACCTTGTTACATCGTCGCTAAAATTGCTAAACACGTGTATTTATATCCGATGTCAATTTTGTTATTTTGGCATTTGTGACATTATACGTAAATAAAAATGGCGTTTATTTCTGTCCCTTTCCTTGCCAAAGTGGTGGAAAAGAATAGAGCTAACTAAAAATTAGGAATTTTAGCTGGTCAGCCAGAATCGAGTCCACTCACGCCTTCTTTTAGAAAGTGTTGGCAGATATTATAGTTCTTGGTGAACCTACCGGTCACATGTATTTATACGTAGCAGGATTCTTGGCTCTAGATGGTTTGTGTATACCTATAGTCATCCAAACTTATACCCCGAGGATTGTAGAGTAAATCATTATAGAGATTCTCGATTCAGCAGGGCCCTCCATAAGTACACATTCAATTGTATTTCCAATTGCATTTTACCATTGTACCTACCATAAGACCCCTTTTAATATAATAAGTTACCAGCCACGCTAAAATCTGAACAAATAAATACGTTAATTAAAAAATTTAAAAATAAACATTTTTTTTTAGTACACAGTCGTATGTAATTATAATGTGTATTACTATACTCCGTATATTGTAAGTGTGTCATGTATAATTATGATTGTAAAATTAAGTGGTTATTAAAAATCGACACAGCGGGCCCTCCCAGAATGTTAGTTAGTATATTCAGATACAATAATACTTTATGAATGAGATGTTAAAAAAAAAAGAATATACTTAAAATTTATTAAAAAAAAATAACAACGCCTCATACATTTAAACAACTAAGAATCCCTTCAAACAAAAAAACTGATTCTGTACTCACAAACAAACCTTTGTTTTAGCCCGAGTCACTTCCAGACTACTATGAAGATTTCCTGCAATTCACTGAAGATGACCCGGAGATAGGAGCCGTGGTGTTTGACAGCGACTTCAAAGTGAACCTGGCCAAGCTACACAAAGCGGTCACGTACCTCAAGAGGCCGGAAGTACACTTCGTAAACGGTGCCACAGATAGGATCGTGCCTATGAAGCCGGGATGCTTAAGTTTGGGTATTTCTTTTCATTACGCTTTAGTAGGTTACAGCAAAATTTATCCTTAGAGGCCTCTTCTATAATCAAAACTACTGGACCGTTTTTTTCTACAATGGAAAGCTAAAATATCCCTGAGTAACATAGGCTATATTTTATTCCTGTATTCGAACGGGAACGGGAACTATGCGGATGAAACCGCGCAGAACCGCTAGTATTATAATTTCTAGACTACGCCCAAAACTTCTTTACCTGTCTTTAGGTAACAAACACACCGTTTCAGCAAGGCTATATGCCTCTTCTACAGACAGATCCTTTGAAACTATTTTTTTCAGGACCTGGGGCATTCCCGGAATTGGTAGGTGAAGTTATCCGACGGGAACCGATTCAACTCGGGAAGCCCGCCAAAATGTTCGGAGAGTTTGCGATGAAACGAGCAGGTGTTACTGATCCCAGTAGAGTGCTTTTTATCGGTGACATGTAAGTCGTTTTTTATTCATACCATTCTATTTTCATATGGCATGTACAGTCATCATCATGTCAAGTCAAGTCCGAAAATCAGTGAGGCTCGGGTTCGAATCCTGGCATGTACCAATGAGTTTTTCAAAAAACTTACGTACATATTTATCACTAGCTCGACGGTGAAGGAAAACATCGTGAGGAAACCCGCAGGTCTTAGAATTAATTCTGAGACATGTGTAAACAGACCCGGTCCGGCGATGGGCTCACCACCTATCACGTTTAGGGGTCCAATATATCTCGTGAAATGTGGGTATATCCAGTAATGGAATACCTCTGCCTACCCCCTCGGGGATAAAAAAGGTGTGAGATTATATTTATATTTATATGTACAGTCAAGAGCACGCTAAGCTTGACACTTTGGACTTTTTACCGGCCCTGCTTTCTATGGCGCGCCGTATAAACCAGAGCTCAGCTTAAACTGGTAGTGTAAAGCTTGACTTGCTCTTGACTGTACCAATGCCACAGTTTTAAACTATATCACTAGATCTGGAAAAAAGTTTACGATGTCGCAGAGAGTGGTCTGGCTGCACTGGCTGGTTGGTTTGACAGAAATCTTCTCAGTCTTAATACAAACAAGACCAAATACATAACTTTTCATAAAACGCGAGCCTCACATCCGCCGCTGCAAGGACCTCTTTTTATACACACTTGTGACATTTATAAATCAAATAGTCTTGCAGTTTGCCACTCTTGTGACTGTGACTCTATTGTCCGAACTGACAGCATAAAGTATCTGGGGGTAGTTATTGACGAGAATATTAATTTTAAAAAGCATATCTCTACCATGTGCAGTCGAATAAGGAAAACCATATTTATAATGAAATCTTTACGGCACTCGACCCCATTGGATATTCTTCTCATTGTGTATAAAGCCTTATGCGAATCACTACTACTGTATTGTATAAAGACTTGGGGGGGAGCGGCTAAATCCGAAATGCTGCAGTTAGAGAGAGCCCAGCGAGCGGTACTTAAGGTTATGACGCGAAGGCCTTTTAGATATCCTACCGACGACTTGTTTAAAGAATGTAAAGTCCTTCGTGTTCGCCAGTTATACATATTGAGGGTTGTCACTGCGGTTCACAAACTCACTATAAACTCTCCTGCTTACTCGCAACTCCTCGAGAGGCGAGTATATAGAATTCCACGTCCAATTACTCGGACAACGTTTGCCAAACGCCACCCCCCATTTCTCTTCCCACATATATACAACACGGTGTGCCTCCGTCTGGGAGTAGTTAAACTGTTAAGAAGTTCTGAGGCTGAAAGAGAGGTAAAATCCTGGCTTCTAGGTCTTAATTACATTGAAACTGAAGACATCCTAACTGGAGTAACATAACCTTTCAATTACACACACACTCACACAAACACACCCTTACACTAACACACCCTTACATATTACACAAATCATACAGATTCATTTATTCCCATATTAAATTCAACCTCGTTTATTTTTGTATTTAGTTAACTAGCTTTAAAATGTTGATCATTAATTGGACAGGATAAACAAAGATTGGCCTCTGCGACACAGGCTCAGTGCCTAGTGCAGAGGTCGCTGACTATCCCTTTGCTCTTACCCTGCAACACTATTGCTTTTGTACATTGTTTCTGCTGTATTTTGTTGGCAAATAAATGAATTATTATTATTATTATTATTATTAGATCGATGGTGAAGGAAAACAACGTAAGTAAGGTAACAGAATCGGGTCTGAGGCATGAGGAACGCACCCCGGGCCGGGAAAAATACTTCTGAAAATGTAGTCCGACTTTCGTTTTAAATTAATATGTATTTCACTTTGAAAATTAAAGCAACTTATTACGTCACTGTGCTCAGTACATTTTCCATATTAGATCATCTTTTTGGCAGACGATAAAAAGTAACTATATACGAGTAGACCAGCCCCCCTAGTCAAGTGGCATTGTACAATTTAATTTAATGTGTTTTAGTATGAAAAGTATGGGAAAGACATAAGCAACAACGAGCGCTAACGCTAATGTCAATCCCATACATGTCAACCTAAAAGAACATTCGATTATATTGTACAATGCCACTTGGCTAGAGGGGCAGGTAGTCAACTGCTCGTTTATAGACATTGATACCCGTAAATTTAGGTAATAATAATAATAATAATAAATTGTGGGACACAATTCACACAGGGTTATTTAGTCCCAAACTAGGCAGGGCCTGTACTACGACGGGTACTAAACAACTGATAAACATCCTTAAATAAATATCAAACGACCAGACACGAAGCCAACAGAGATATTCATGCACACAAATGTTGGCTCCGAGCGGGGATCGAACCTGCGACCTCCGACTCAGATGGCAAGGTCACCACCAACCGAGCCACAGGCCCGTAGAGGTATTTCAACAAAGTTAATCTCACATCTCCATTTTAATTCCAGGATTGAACAAGACATTGGCTTAGGAAAAGCTGTAGGATTCAAAACGCTGTTAGTCCTCTCGTCGGCTACTCAAGAACAGATGTTGGCGCATCCAACTATTCGACCCGACTACTACGCGCCATCATTGGGCAGTTTTCTACCAATTCTTGAAAAAAATAACTAAATAATTGGGTGATTGGTACAGAGAAAATTTCGATATGATTAGATGGTAATCTAAATAATGGATGTTACTAAAATTTGTTTTATAATTAGTAAATCCACTCCTAGTATAAACTTATAAATGTAGATATTGAAATTATAGGAGGTATTTCCCCCCATTGCATGTGCATAGATGGATACGAGGCATGCCTTTTAAGTTTTGTCGTTTGAAGAAAAAAACACAACTAGAACCTTATAATACTTTTTATTGTTTTTCAAAGTATTCACCACGTAGCTTAATACACTTGTCCATTCGCTCAAACCAGTTATTATAACATTTATTCCACTCCAAAGTGGGGGTGTTCAAAATGGCTGACTTGAAAACGTCGACTGCTTCTTCACCGGACTGGAACCTGTGACCACGAAGACTTTTCTTAATTTTAGGAAATGTAAAGAAATCGTTAGGGCTAAGGTCAGGACTGTATGGAGGATGGTCAAGAATTTCTACTTTTTCCTGCTTCAAATACTCAATCGTTTGACGAGCGCTGTGTGAGCTTGCGTTGTCGTGGTGCAGGATGATGCGTCGCTTTGAGTTAGATTTTCGAAGTTCGGCGATGACTTGTGGTAAACAAACTGTGGTATACCACTCTGCGTTAACCGTTCTACGATCTTCAAGTGCAATAGTAGCAACATGGCCGGTTTTTCCAACGAACGTGGCCACCATCTTCTTTGAAGTGCTTCGAGAACGAACAACTTTAGTTGGCTTTGGCTCGTCTTGAAAGACCCAGATTGTAGATTGTTGTTTGGAATCAGGATCGTAGGCATAGATCCAAGATTCGTCACCACTGATGATGTCGTAGACGTGATTTGACTCTCCTCGGTTGAACCTTTGCAGAGTTTTCTTACACCATCTGACGCGGGCCGCCTTGTGATCGTCGGAAAGCAGATGCGGTATCCAACGGCAAACTAGCTTTCTCACACCAAGCGCTTCATGCAAGATCTTTTGGATAGTTGTCCCTGAGATGCCTAATAGAGCCTCTATCTCTCGATACGTCACATGACGATCTTCGAGAATTAGTTGTCTCACAGCAATGATGTTATCTTCAGTGAAGGCGGATTTTGGGCGTCCTTCGCGAGATTTGTCACCAACACTAGTATGTCCACGCTGGAATTCTAAATACCAGCGTTCGACAGTCCGCAGACATGGGGCTTCATCACTGAACACAGATGTTAGCTCTTCAAAACACTGAAGCCGTGTCAGGCCTCTTCTAAAGTTATAGAAAATTATTGCACGAACATTTTCCTTAGAAAGATTCATTTTCGTAGGTAACCTGACAGATTCCAATCGACGCTGTGACTAAAAAATAGCATTAATCCTAATACTTTCAACTGTTTTGAGATTCAAAATTTAAACACATTCGAATATAGAACAGTTCCAAATTCAAAATTGCCGGGAAATATGGAAACGACAGAACTTAAAAGGCATGCCTAGTATAAAATTAATCACATTATATGTCGTGTGAGAGTGTATTATAAAACGTACACACACGTCTTAAACAAAGTTTACAGATTCCTATCACATAACTATAATTTTATTTCTTCCGCGAATTCAATATATCATCTATATAAATAAAAATGAATTGATGTTCGTTAGTCTGATTAAAACTCCAGAACGGCTGGACAGATTTTGATGAAACTTTTAGTGTGGGTTAGAGTGGGTCCAGGGATGGTTTATACGGTGGCAGAACGACGTCTGCCCGGGCCACTAGTTTATTTATATATGTATATCTACATTTTATATTATGAGAACATATTTTTAAGAATTTAATTTATGTTTGAGAACGCCCATCATTATTATAACAACAGACAATGAAAGTTAGATAAAAACAAAAAACAAACATTATTAGAGTAAGTGTTGTATGTAGTAGTATTCAATTTATAACTTACTTGCCCAGTGACGTAGTATAGTTACTGTGGCTTCAAGATGACCTGAAAATATTGTAATGTGAACGGTATTCAGCAGTAGTTAGATATAGTGATAATTTACGAATATTACTAGGCTTTTACTGTGAGAGAATTGTAAAATAATACCTACCTACCACTTAATTGAAATTTGTGATTTACTATTTGAATAAGGTACGTTTGAAAATCCAGCCTAAGTTGATAAAATAAATTTAGATAGGTAACTAGCTTTTACCAGCGGCTTCTCTCGCTCACGTTTATTTCACCTCCTTAGGGGTTGAATTTTGCAAAATCCTTTCTTAGTGGATGCCTACACTGTAAAAGCTATCTATGTGCAAAAATTTTAAGTCTCTAAGCCCAGTGGTTTAGGCTGTTTGTTGATACATCAGCAATCAGTCAGTCAGTTTATCATTTCATATATTATTATATAGATTAAAAAACTTAAATAAAAATCAGCAATGATAGATCTGTGGTTAATGAGGCCGCCTCTCATTCGTGAGGGTCTTCTTCAAATCCTGGTGAAGGCATGTACAGTCAAGAGCACATAAAGCTTTATTACACTACACTACACACTACACACGCTACACGCTACACTTGTAGTGCGAGTCTGACCTCTAAGGCGATTGTAATAAGAACGATACAAAGCCCAATGTGTCAAGCACCACTGCGAATGCCTCGTTATCCCCCCCGGGGATCATTACAGGGACCACGAGACCGTAGCGGTTCTCTTGACTGTACCAATGAATTTTCTACAAACTTAAATATGTTGTAGGTAAGTACTTATTTATCATTAGTGCGACGGTGATGGAAACATCGTGAGTGCGCCCCGGTCTGGCAATGGCTTTGAGGGCAAAGGGCTCACCACCTGTCTCACCATTTTTCGGGGTCCAAAAATTATATTGGTGAAAATTGGGTATTTTACCGGAATTAAATATCTCGTGACGCCCTGGGGCACAAATGCTTGACCATATTTAGTTAATTAAAATTAGTGTTCACTGAGTATTTCTAAGCTAAACTCCTATATAATTATGTACTTACTTTTAATAAAACGTACTTACTACACATTTATTTTAATGAAAATTATAATAATAATATTACCCTACGTAATTAAGCACAAAATATATTGTCTTGAATAGGTACGTGTTTTAGTCATAAGAATATGAGCGTTTATCCATAATATTGGTTTCCTGATGGATGTGAAACTTTATTTTACAATAAATGATAATGCGAATTTCATGTACGTCTTAATGTGTTTCTCTTTTAAGACGTCATTTTATGTTTGTGGCATGGCATAATAATTCCGTTATGTAGACTACGAGTTTTATTTCTTACACATAAAATATGAAAACAATTCTTAGGAAATATTTTTTGCTCATTATTTAGAAAGATTTTTTTCAAAATAAAAACCTTTTTTTTGCTAATAGAACATAATCCGAAACCCGTGTTGGTAAAATATCCTTCATATTTTATCAAAACGTGTTTCGGATTATGTTCTGTATACCTATCAAATTTTTATAACTTTATAAAACGGGTAAGTGAGCAGTTATAGCCTTTTTATATTGAGCCCGCCTCGTGCGTGAGGCTGGGGTTTGAATCCTAGCTGGAGCATGTACCAATCAGTTACTTAAAATCTTACGTAAATAGGGTATATAGTTATCACTAGCTCGACGGTGAAGGAAAAACACCGTGAGGAAACCAGCAAATCTCAGACGTTTAGAGGTCCAAAAATATACTGGTGAAAAGTAGGTATACCTCTTCAGAAACCCTGTGGGATAAAATCTCAAGTGTATTTATTCATTTTATTTAAATATTTAATCTTTTTTTATTTTTTCTTCGGAATGCACGTTAAATTGTTGGTTCCGGTTTTCGTTGTGTTTCTGCACATGTTTTTGTGTAAGTACCTAATACAGACTACTTTTCCCAATATATTAACTTTTCTACCTTTTAACCCTCATTAAATCACTCTTACGGTCCATACATTAGACATTCCCGTCTTTCTCCATAACATTTGGTTCAAGCAATGCCAGATACCTTCGGGTGGCTTGAAAACTTCTGCAAGTACCTAGTTTAACTGACCGTGAATGTCGAGTCGTGAATCCAACAGTTTCCGGAAATACAAATGTGTATATAAACGGATACCGTGAAATTAAAGTCATTTAGTAAAGAGAGGACAAAGCGTTGTCAAAGACAATCACCAATCATTTCCAATTACATTAATCATCGGAATTATTCATGCTGAAATTGATTTCCTCGGTCATTTCCTTTCGAATGTCATTGCAAATCCATGGACGTTTAAAAATAGCGAACAGAATCTCGCTAACAAACAGCAGTGGCAAGATGCGAAAGAAACTTTGGTATAATATGCTACAAAATATTTAGAAACAACGGTTAGTGTATTGTGTCATTATGATAGGCATTTGTTTCAATCTACGATAGATAAATAGCACGTGACTTTTATATAGCTACTATCAATGTTGTGTCAGTTCCAAAATTGAAAAATTGAACCACATAAAGATACTTGCCTCTAGTCAAATAGTTCACGTTTGTAGAAACAGAAATTAAATAGAAAGATTTGATGACGGGCCTGTTGGCTCAGTTGGTAGTGACCCTGCCTTCTGAGTCGAAGGTCGCGGATGCGATCCCCGCTCAGGGCCAACATTAATTGTGTGCATGAACATGTCTGTTGGCTTCGTGTCTGGTAGTTTAATATTTGTTTAAGTATGTTTATCAGCTGTTTAGTACCTATAGTAGGTACAGGCCGTGCCTGGTTTGGGGCTGAATAACCGTGTGTGACTTGTGTCCACAATTATTATTATTATATTAAAACTATGAGCGTAGATATTATGTCATAAACCAACTATCAGAAAATGTAAACAAAACATTGATATTATTATTATCAGCAAATTTTCAGCAAAAAAGAGATGATCTCTATTTAAAAAAGGTATCGCGAGTGAAATTAGTTTGTTACTAAACAAATTATATACTGGTTATATACTACTCAATCGATTTCAGCAATTTTAATGTGTTATATATTTCTGAATTACATTAACTTTTATTAGGGCTACCTATAGAAACCTTATATTATTGTTTTTATAAATACTCGTAAATAAAATAAATAATCTCACTCCTTTCATCCCCGAGGGGGTAGGCAGAGGTATTCCATTACTGGATATACCCACATTTCACGAGATACATTGGACCCCTAAACGTGATAGGTGGTGAGCCCATCGCCGGACCGGGTCTATTTACACATGTCTCAGAATTAATTCTGACCTGCGGGTTTCCTCACGATGTTTTCCTTCACCGTCGAGCTAGTGATAAATATGTACATAAGTTTTTGAAAAACTCATTGGTATATTATTATGCCAGAATTCGAACCCGAGCCTCACTGATTTTCGGCCGGCTCTTTAACCGTAAACGCTATTATTGCTTTTTATTTAAGAAATTTGGTTAGACAAAACTAAAGTATGAATGCATTATATATATTTTTTCTGAATGTAGGTACTCATTGGGGTGTATGAGAGGAATTGCGCTTTTGTTATTTTTAGAAGCCCATTCATGCCTATTTATAAAAGTTGTTTACAATACGAGATGTTTACAAGTGGGGCGGCGCGGCGATAAAAAAGTGATAACGGGTTAGTTACTGGCCATGTAATTTCTAGAGAATAAAAACCTTCTGCCCAATCAGGATATATATTATGGTGTTTCAAAGTCTATGAACAAAAATACAATAAGTTTTCAAGTCAAAGCTTATCTCATTGAAATTTCGCTTGGTGATAGACATTAAAAAGATAGTGCACTTTTTCAAGCGGCTTGTTGAGGTGACTCAAAAACGTCCACCCTACGCATTATATCGAATTTCCTATTCACTGTTCCTATTACAATTTTACTCTTTCATTCAATTGACGTCCTTAAATTGATGGATGGTTCGGTGCAACGGGAATTCAAGACAGATTTTTTGCAGACAACCTTAAATCACCATTCACCATGTTTGCAATGAAATTATCTTTAAGTTTTATTTACTAACCAGACCCGTGCAAATTACTAGTATTGACCAACCTGTTTATACATAAAAATATAATTTATAAATATTTAATTACTCATATTGTGGACTGAAATCATTCAGCCAGTGCACGGCACTGCCCCAGCTATAGGATTACAAATTATACATAAAAGATTACAAAAGTAGAAGGTACCGCAAAGGAAAAAAGTAGGACTATGAGATGCCATCAAAAACATAACAAAAAAACAAGTCTCGCAACTCAGTTTTTTTACCGTAAAAAGTTGTGAGATCGGGCAAAGTCTCGATCCATCGTCTCTGCCTACCCTTGTGGGAAGAAGGCGTGAGCTGTATGCATATATGTATGTAAACAAAATGACTTGGCCAACGCATGAAAACAAAATGTATCTCACAAGTATTATATTATATTGTTTAGTGCGATTGCCAAGTCAATATATTTAGTTAAAACATAGAAGACTTTTAATATTGATGTGGTCACTATAAGATGTTGTTAGGTTAGCTAATTACGTAATAACTTAAGACAGAAGGTCCCTTAGTAGGAACTTAATAAATTAACCGACTTGGTATTAACATGGATCTCACAACTTTTTACGGTAAAAGAACTGCGGGACTTGTTTTTTTTTACAAGTTATGTTTTTGTAGCGTTATACTTACGCCAGACAGAAACGACGAGCGCAGTAACAGCCTAGAGTAGGTTTGGAGCGTGCGTGTTTGTATAAAATTAAAATAAGCTCTGTTAACCAATAATTAAGATCTAAATTGCGATAGAACAGTTTAATTTAAACAGAAAAATAGACATGAAGCCAGCGAATCTTATGTTTTTGAAGCCCAAGGAATTGAAAAAGTTTCTGGATTCGTTCGACCATGTGTTTTCGGACTGCGATGGTATGTTGCAACAAGTTTTATTTGTTTTATTAGGTGTATGGTGATGATTACAATTGCATTCTAAGCCTTAGCGTTCATTGAAGAGCTCTTCTTATTTTGATATGAACTTTCACATTATTGCTGTTTGAACGTACTAACAATATGTAAACTCTAGACGAAATAGCTTTCAGTGTAAGCTTACAGTTTTATTGTCATAACTAGCAGCGTCCCGCGGTTTCACAAGCGTAGTTCCCGTTTCCGTGGAAATAATATAGGTATAGCCTATGTTAGTCCCGATAATGTAGCTTTCCTCCGGTGAAATAATTTTTAAATCGGTTTGGTGGTTTAGGCCTGTTCCCGTGGGAAAATTATAGCTAATGTTACTCCCAGAAAATTACGACTTCTACTGGAAAAATAATTTTAAAAATCGGTAGAATCTTTCCTTAATCCAGTTTATTCCCGTTCCCGTGGGAACTTCCAAAAATCCCTTCAGAGCGGTTTCCAACGATATATAAGACACCTACAACCATAATGCAAATAGAGGGTGCTTTGTGGCGATGCTCGCGCGGATTCAGTTTATTCCCGTTCCCGTGGGAATTTCTGAAAATCCCTTCATACCGGTTTTCAACAACATATTATAAGACACCTACATACCATATTTCAAGTTTCTAGGTATAATCGTTTCGGAAAAGTACGTATTTCTCTTTTTAACCAATTTTATATTTATACGTGGGAATGAGATATTTTCCTGGAGTAAAAAGTTACCCTACATGTTGACCCGGGTACTCAGTTATTTCCATACCTTTCATCAAAATCCGTCCAGTAGTTTTTGCGTGATGCGTGCACAGACAGAAAGACAGACAAAAATTTCAAATATTGGTGTTTTGGTATCTACATCGATAACTATTATACACTACCACTAACATTTAAAAAAAAATCTTCCATCTACAGTCACGGCCCTGTTTGAGTTTTATTATAAGTAGGTATGTACAGATTACTCATATGTTATTCGTTAAGTTCTTTATAATGTTTGTTGTCATTGTTTTTCAGTCACATTTTAATTTTATTATTATTTTACAATTAATAATAAAATTAAAATACAATTTACAAATAATAATAAAATTAAAAAAGAGCATTGGTAGCATTACGGTTAAAGGGCCTGCTTCACATGATGATAATCACTGAGGCTCGGGTTCGAATCCTGGCATGTACCAATGAGTTTTTCAAAACATACGTACATATTTTATCACTTGCTAGATGGTAAAGGAAAACATCGTGATGAAACAATAATTCTAAGACATGTGTAAAAGACCACAGCGGGCGTATATAGCCCATCTCCTATACACAGATGTTATATATGACATAAGGATTCGACAGATTTTCCGATTAGCCCATCTCCTATACACAGATGTCATATATGACATACGGATTCGACAGATTTTCCGATATCGAGTATCGAATCTCCGTGAATACGCCCGCAGGTCCGGCGATGGGCTCACCACCTATCACGTTTAGGGTTCCAAAGAATATCTCGTGAAAAAGTGGATATATCCAGAAATGGAATACCTCTGCCTACCCCCTCGGGCATAAAAGGCGTGCTTTTTTTTTGTAAAATATACAGTCACGCACGTAGAGCTTGACACATTAGACTTTGTAACGTTCTTATAACAATCGCTTTAGAGGTCACACTCACAAAACAAGTGTAAAGCTTCATGAGCTCTTAATTGTACCTGTCATGTGATTAAGTATCCTTTTATCAGTGAACTTTTATCAATAGGTCAATGTGTTAATGCCACCTATCCTGTCTAGTGATTCAGAAATACTTAATTACAGTTGTTGTTTTATTGTTGTTTATGTTTTATTAATCTTTGCTGTCTGTATTTCATTATTTTTTTAACCTACAACCTCTTCAGAACAGCGCATACGATAATTGGTAAAGGAAATCTACTTACAATTTTACTTTTGCATAAATTCAATTTTACTAGGTACCTTGAATAGGTAAATGAGTTAATAGGTACATCTGTGTGTTAATACTAGTCTTTGTTAGAACAGAGTACGTGGTGTGTAATTTTGAGTTGTAAAATTAATCAACGCTCTGAAATAATGGATTATTACTTAATGAGATGATATTAAATATTAGATTTTATTACAGGACAATTAGTATATTGTACCTTCTACGAGTTACAACGACAATCATACTAGAATGAATTTACTATTTTAAATCATGCTGTTGTCATACATCACATCTTGAGAAAACTCTTAGGTGCCAGAATTCGTAAAGAGGCATGTGTAACTCACATGTAACTCAGCATCTATCATCACGTTGCGGTCCGAAAAATACACTAGTCAAATGTGGGTATTTTAGGTAGGTACGGAATACCTACCTCTGCCAACCTCCTCAGAGGTAGGTCGTGAGCGTATTTGTTAAGAAAAAAAGTAACAGCATCTTTTTTAGACAGTGTCTTACTTTAAAATCAATTTTTCGGAAAAGCTGATATAGACGGATATTTCCTAACAGGAAAGTCGGGCGGTAGGTATTATTCCACTTTCAGTAAACAACGTCCGTCCTCTTATCACGTCATCCATCACTCTCTTCTATCTTTCACTCTTGTCTCGTCTCACTTACACACACCTCCCGTTCCATTTCATGCATCCTACTTACATTACCATGCCACTAATATGGTACCTAATAATCAATTTTACACAACGATTATTTGCAGGTGTGATATGGTCGGAAGAAACTCTGCTAGACTCAGGGAAGTTCTTCGCCCTAATGAAGAAGCTTGGGAAGACGGTGAACTATGTGTCTAACAACAGCATAAGAACCAAAGAGGATTATGAATCTCAGTTTGTTGCTGCTGGTATCGAAAACGGTTTCGTAAGTACGGCCACAAAAATACTCACCCAAAGTTTCCGAAAGAAAAATCTAACTATTTGTTGACAGACTCTTGAATCACATTTTAGCTATTCTGATTGGTTATAAAAAATCATAACGCTTTTCAACAATCATTTGAAACAGTTTCTATGAGATTTAACAGTTTATCCTCAAGTTTTAATTTAAGTTGCGTTTCGTAAACCGGGAGTTAGTAATTTGATGACATCATATTTTTTATATCTTGATATTTTAAATAATATAATAAAGTTACCATTAATTCGTTACTGGGTAATTGCACAATCATAAAGAAAAGAACATTGGTACTTAATACAACATTACATTTGGTAGAGTGAAAAAAAAAGTAGGTACCTAACTATTATATGAACCTTACACAGTTTCAAATCAACTTTCTGGCTTCAAAACATTCACTTTCTGGCGCAGTTGGTTTAAAATGTAGCGTATTACACTTACGATAAGTACTTAGGGCACTTTAAAATCAGTAAATTGATTAGGCTACAGACATACAAACACTTGAAAAACTTTACCATCCTTCTGCTGGTACAATCTTGAATCGATGATTCAATGAAGTCAGTAAAAAAATTAATAAATAACAAGGATTTTTTAAATATTAGATATATTTTATTCGCGACATTAAAGTTACTCAACTCAATTGCCCTCACAAATATTTATTCTTACTTTATAGTATGTCTTTAATTGTCTTATACTTTGGTTTTTACTTCTATTATGTAGTTGCGATCTAGCGCCTTAGATTTAAAAATCTTTAATGCTAGATTAAGAATAATTGAATGAGTAAATTAATAAAATCTAATTCAATAGGTCATAAAATAGGTTAACTCAATTCATATAAATAAACATAATATCTTTTTTTTAGGAAAACCTGACAATACCTTCAACAGCGATAGCAGAGTACTTCAAATCGATTGATCTGAAGAAGAAAATATACTGTGTATCTTGTGATGAAACGAAACGAGTGTTGGAATCATATGGTTTTGAATGCAAATATGGAGTAAGGATATAATATATATTTATAATAAATAATCTCTCGCCTTTTTTATCCCCGAGGGGGTAGGCAGAGGTATTCCATTACTGGATATACCCACATTTCACGAGATACATAATATTGGACCCCTAAACGTGATAGGTGGTGAGCCCATCGCCGGACCGGGTCTGTCTGTTTACACATGTCTCAGAATTAATTCTGAGACCTGCGGGTTTCCTTACGATGTTTTCCTTCACCGTCGAGCTAGTGATAAATATGTACGTAAGTTTTTGAAAAACTCATTGGTACATGCCAGGATTCGAACCCGAGCCTCACTGATTTTCGGCTGGCTCTTTAACCGTCCGGGCTATCACTGCTTGATCGGAGTAAGGATTTTTTTAGTAAATACGAGATAAATATACACTCACACCTTATCAAATAATGTTGGCGCAAATATTATTGTTTGTGAAGAACCTATTTTCTGCACTTAAGCGTAGCAGGGCTCTTGACCATATTACGCATATTCTTACGCATATTCTTGGTGTACACCTATACTAGTATTCTAATATCTGTGCCTATACATACATAGTACCAAACTTACTAAACGTGTCTTGAAGTCATTTGTTTCCATAAGTACACCTTAACCTCTTAAGCCAATAAAATAAGACACAATTGATTTTTAATTGTTACGGTGCCCATTGTAACCGCGCGGTGCTCGACGAATTAAATTGTATTATATTTCCAATTTCATATTAGTATAATAGTACAGTCAACAAAGTTGCTAGGGTTAAGAACATGGCTAAGAACTTATTTTTCTGGGGTAGTCATAACTAAATCTTATTCATTATTGTTTATTTCAAAAGGTATCTTTGATCCCCATAATTTACAAAAAAAAACTATAAATACATTTAAGGCTTTAATAGAAAACTGAATCTTAGTTTCTGGTCATATAACACTAACAACTTTGTTGACTGTACCTACCCGAAGACCCCTTTTTCAACCGACTTCAAAAAAGGAGAAGGTTCTCAATTCGACTGTGTTTTTGATAAATTTGTTGTATGCGCTACTCCCCCAAATAAAAACGGATTTTAATAACTCTTTTTTTGTTTGGAAGACCATATTTTAGAGGTGTTCCCATTTAAATTTTATCCGAACAAGTCGATCTGTTATAAAAAAATCATCAAAAGTAAAAAAAAATGTATACGTCGATTATATTTTTAGTGCTATTCGTTGAACTTGGTTTTTACTCTTTAGAGTTATTTGAAAAATATAACAATTACCTACTTTCCTCCTAATAATTACAATATACATATACTTACATAAAATCAAGTGGTTATTGAAATCGGCCACAATTCTGGGGCCCAGAATTGTCATTGAACAGTCAATTTGTATTTTTTTCCGGTTAAGTAGTACCTTCAGTAACCATCAACCAACCTTCATACGTTTTATGAATGGCATGTATAAAAACACAAACATACTTGAAAAATATATATAATAATATAATATATATATAATCTCACGCCTTTTTATCCCCGAGGGGGTAGGCAGAGGTATTCCATTACTGGATATACCCACATTTCACGAGATATATTGGACCCCTAAACGTGATAGGTGGTGAGCCTATCGCCGGACCGGGTCTGTTTACACATGTCTCAGAATTAATTCTGAGACCTGCGGGTTTCCTCACGATGTTTTCCTTCACCGTCGAGCTAGTGATAAATATGTACGTAAGTTTTTGAAAAACTCATTGGTACATCCCAGGATTTGAACCCGAGCCTCACTGATTTTCGGCCGGCTCTTTAACCGTCCGGGCTATCACTGCTCTTGAAAAATAATTGAAACAAAATAAAACAACCCCTCACCTGCGCGCATACATATTTAGACAACTGAATCCCTATAAATAAAAGTACCAGATTCTGTACTCACAAACGAAGTTTTTTTTAGCCAGAATCACCTCCAGAACGCTACGAAGATTTCATGCAATTCACTGAAGATGACCCGGAGATAGGAGCCGTGGTGTTTGACAACGACTACAAAGTGAACCTGGCCAAGCTACACAAAGCGATCACGTACCTCAAAAGGCCGGAAGTACACTTTGTAAACGGTGCCACAGATAGGATCGTGCCTATGAAGCCGGGATGCATAAGTTTGGGTATTTTTTTACA
This sequence comes from Ethmia dodecea, assembly GCA_963855545.1. NCBI lineage: Eukaryota > Metazoa > Arthropoda > Insecta > Lepidoptera > Depressariidae > Ethmia > Ethmia dodecea. The sequence goes on from OY979448.1 coordinate 3,411,232, forward strand.
TAAGCTTAATTAGGTTACGGAGAAATGTATCCTTAGAGGCCTCCTATCAGATAATATTGGCTTTCATAGGATTTGAAATTGTTCAGGTCTCTTAAGAAAGTCTAAAGGGATACAAACATCGTTGCACTTGCAAAGTTACGAGCAAAACTTTCTGAGACACTTTATGAAGTAGTACAAAACTTTCTGAGACACTTTATGAAGTAGTACAAAACTTTCTGAGACACTTTATGAAGTAGTACAAACTTGTACTACTTCATAAAGTGTCTCAGAAAGTTTTGCTCGTAACTTTGCAAGTGCAACGATGTCTGTATCCCTTACGATATGTTTGTAAAAATGATACCGAAGTTAGTACTTTGTTAGGACTATGTCTAAGAATACGGGCGATAATGTTTATTTGCTCCCATCTTAATGTACATCATCAACCCAGTACAGCTCACTGCAGATACATGGGTAGTCTTTCCTCACATTATATGAGTCAGTATAGGCTGTAATCTTCCTCCTTAATCTACGAGAGAAGATGGTATTAAGTTACTTAACTTTCAGAATTATTCAAGCCACCTTTGGGTATCCGACAAGTGAAATATCTGAAAGACTTCCATTGTCTTCTTAAACACAGCCACAACCGGGACCAACGGTGTAGCGTGCCTTACGAGTGATAGACGATTTAGTTTTGTAATTCCATGTATACGTATAAAAGAAGAAGTTGACTGACTGATCTATCAAAGCACAACCGAAACCGCTGAGTGTAGAAACATGACATTTTGCACAAACGTTTCTTAAATCACGTACCGAAGTGAGCACGAAGACGTGATTTTTATATTTTTTTATGGGAACGGGAATAAACAAGATCTACGAAAGCAACGCCCGCTTGTCCTACATATTATAATATTATATCCAGACTTCTTTCTTCTTAGGGTCGCGCCACATCTGCGGAACGTACAGCGCCGAAGGTTCGGTGAACAACATACATTACGGTTGACGCGGGTGGCTGATCCATTTACCTTTAAAGTGAAACGTCAATGTATGTTGTTCACCGAACCTTTGGCGCTGTACGTTCCGCAGATGTGGCGCGACCCTTATTTCTTTTAGTAGATAACAAACACACCGGCTTGACAAGGCTATGAGCGCCTCTTCTATAGAAAGATCCTTTGAAATATTTTTTTTCCAGGACCTGGAGCATTCCCAGAATTGGTAGGTGATGTTATCGGACGGGAACCGATTGAACTTGGGAAGCCCGCCAAAATGTTCGGAGAGTTTGCAATGAAACGTGCAGGTGTTACTGATCCCAGTACAGTGCTTTTTATCGGTGACATGTAAGTCTTTTTTTATTCATACGGTCATTTCATTCTCACGCATAAGGCCCAGTGATGGCATGTACCAATGACTCAGTTATAAACTGTATCAAAACTATAGATACAAACTATAGAAGGAAAACAACGTAATTAAAACCTGCAGGTATCAGAATTACTTTCGAGGCACGAGGAACGCACCGCGGTCTGGGGAAAATACTTCTGAAAATGTAGTCCGACTTTCGTTTTAAAATTAATTTAAATCAATGCTCATTATGTACATTTTCGATATTAAATCGTCTTTTTGGCAGACGATAAAAAGTAAATATACAATTATGTAACAGAATAAGGGCAATTCCTGAAATTAGTTTGTTTAGTATCGACTACTTAATCGATTTCAGCTATTTTTAATATGCGTTAATTTTTTCCGAAAAATTAATGTTTTCCTTCTGGGGAAACATCCCTCTACATGAATTACTATAACTGAATTTAGGGCTATATGTGTGTAGAGGGATGTTTCTCCAGATTTCAGGAATTGTCCTTATTCTGTTACATAATTGTATATTTCCCCAGAAGGAAAGTCAGGCACTTTAATTATTATTTTATTTCACTTTAAATATGCTCAACACACGTCCGTCCGCTTATATTATGTCATCCATTACTCTCTTCTCTCTTTTACTCCCGTCGCGTCGTCTCACTCGCACACACATCCTGTTCCATTGCATGCATCCTACTACATTACCATTCCTACATGTGGAAACAGTATTATTATTGCTCTATATTTAAGAAATTTGGTTAGACAAAACAAAAGTACGAATGCATAATTTTTTTATATTCATATAAGTAATAACATTTATGTACATATTTATCTTTTTATCTCGTCGTACTCAACTCGTCGTTAATCAACTTGTGCATATTTTTATCAATCATTGTGATATGAAACCCGCAGGTCCCAGAATTAACTCTGAGGCATGTATAACAGACCCGGTCCGGCGACGGGCTCACCACCCATCACGTTTAGGGTCTAAAGAATATCTCGTGAAAAGTGGTTATATCCAGAAACGGAACACCTCTGCCTGCCCCCTCGGGGATAAAAGGCGTAATATTATTTATTTTTATTATTCTAAACTAAAAATGGGGTGTATGAGGAATTGCGCTTATTCTGTGACGCGTTGTATACCTACGAGTAGTAGACATTGATACCCGTAAATGTAGGTATTTCAACAAGTTAATCTCAACTCCCCCTTTTAATTTCAGGATTGAACAAGACATTTGCTTGGGAAAAGCTGTAGGATTCAAAACGATGTTAGTGCTCTCGTCGACTACTCGAGAAGAGATGTTGGCGCATCCAACTATTCGGCCCGACTACTACGCGCCTTCATTGGGCAGTTTTCTACCAATTTTTGAAAAAAATCACTAAATAATTGGGTGATCGGTAAAGGATCGGTCTCGATATTATTACGTTTCTTAAAAATAAAAACAAATTATCCCCCTATCTCATGTTCAGTGTGCATAGATGGATATTAAATTTATTATATTATGTGCCGATATAGTTTCTAGTATAAATTATTTAATTGTTAAATAACCAAAGACCACAGATTTATTTAATTTTAACAAACATACGTCTTATACAAAGTTTAGTTAAGATTCCTATCACAGGACTATAATTTTATTTATTTCTTGAATTTTAAATTTTTGGTATTTATAAAAATATCGAAAGAGTGCAAGATCGGGTCTGGTATAAATTGTTTGAAAGAAAATCATCATCTTTAGATTATTTTATGTAGGGAAAGTATTTTTTTATTTATGATTTTTAAGATAATATGTCGTATGTATTAGTTTATTTTATCAAGATATATAAGTATTAGGATTTACCGTAAGGTTATGTTTCATTAGTTATTTTTATTATTTGCGGCCATTTCCGCCAAATTATTTCTGCTTACTTCATGCTTCACTAGTAGATAATGCCTTTAGGCACTAAGTTTGCAGTAATATGTACGTTTTCTTAGTACATGAAGTTAAATAAACAAAAATAAATAAAATAAAGTGGACAATTAAAAATTTGACAATGTAATTTTATTTAATTTTGTTCCGTTTCTGGGTCCCATAAAATAAATTGGTGAAAATTGGGTATTTCCGGGAATGAAATATCTATGACGACCTCAGGGATAAATGCGTAACCAGATTTATTAAATTTTTACAAAAATTTTACATCACATATTGTAAGACTATACAATTAAAATTATTTTTCCGAATCTATTTTATAATAATTATGTACTTTTGATGAAACTTACTTACTACAAATTTATTTTATTTTATTATTTTTTTTTTACTACACATTTGGAATAAAAAATATAAGGTACTATAATATTAACTTGTACATGTACGTAGATACTTGTAGTTATATACTCGTATTTAAGCACAAAATATATTGTCTTAAATAGGTACTTACGTGTTTTTATCATATGAATATAAGCGTTTCTTTAATATAGTCTTTCTGATAAATGTGAAACTTTATTTTACAATAAATGATAATGCGAATTTCATGTACGTCTTAATGTGTTTCTCTTTTATGACGTCATTTTATGTTTGTGGCATATTATAAGGTAATTCCGTTATGTAGACTCCAAGTTTTATTTGTTACACATAAAATATGAAAACGGTTCTTAGGATATATTTTTTGCTCTTTATTTAAAAAATAATTTTCAAAAAACAATAATATCCTAAATAAGTTTCGGTAAAATTTGTAAGTATATAATTTTTGTCTACACTAATATCATAAAGAGGAAACATTTGTATTTTTGTATGTTTGTAACGAATAAACTCAAAAACTACTGGACCGATTTTGAAAATTCTTTCGCCAATGGAAAGCTACATTATCACTGAATAACATGGGCTACGTTTTATTATCGTATTCGAACGGAACGGGAACTACGCAGTCGAAATCACGCGGAACAGCTAGTCACTACATAGTATAAAACAAAGTCGCTTTCTCTGTCCCTATGTCCCTATGTATGCTTAAATCTTCAAAACTACGCAACGGATGATGATGATGATATGACTATTTTTTTGCCACCATTTGTAAAAAAGGGGAAAAGTGAAAAACATGGACACCCTCGTAAATAGGCCTTTAAAGATATAAAGGCATTTTCACACGGCCCGCATTTCTAGGCGTAAAATATCGTCGTGTGTCCTCAGTCGAGACCACTCATCCGCAAAAAGGAGCGAATTGATTACGTGAAGCGCAAAGTATTTTATTTATTGCTCTTTTTCAATATAAATTCTGTGTACGACTGTTACCGAAGCCGCCGGAATTTCTATTGGTCGTGTGAAATGTGAAAAATCCACAAGTATAATAAGTAAGTATAATCTCACGCCTTTTTTATCCCCGAGGGGGTAGGCAGAGGTATTCCATTACTGGAAATACCCACATTTCACGAGATATATTTGGACCCCTAAACGTGATAGGTGGTGAGCCTATCGCCGGACCGGGTCTATTTACACATGTCTCAGAATTAATTCTGAGACCTGCGGGTTTCCTCACGATGTTTTCCTTCACCGTCGAGCTAGTGATAAATATGTACGTAAGTTTTTGAAAACCTCATTGGTACATGCCAGGATTCGAACCCGAGCCTCACTGATTTTAGGCAGGCTCTTTAACCGTCCGGGCTATCACCGCTCTAAAATCCACAAGTATTCCACTTTTTTTGAGCGTTGAGCGTTTTACACGTTTTGTTGATGTTTTACGTTTTAGTTTTCACACATCCCTTTATTTTGTTTCAAGTTTTGTGGTTTTATTTATTTGTGTTAGTTGGTCAAAGACAAACGTGTCTTTTTGTTCTTGCAAAGTAAATAAATAAGTTAAAGCAGTAGGTACGTCAACTGCGTCTAGAGCTGCAGGGCCGTTACTCTATTTTTTTATTTGATTCTATTGAAAAGTTTTCAATATACTTATTTTAATTTTTAGTTCAAGGATGTGAAAAAATGGAATAAATATATAGGTAGTAAAAAAAATATAATTCGGTTCAGTTTCACCCGCGTAGTTCTTGTTCCCGTGAGAATACGGGGATAAAATATAGCCTATGTGTTATTCTGATGTATAAGCTATATAACTGAAAAGTTTCATCAAAATCCGAAAGAGGAACAAACATTCATTCAGACATCCATACATCCATCTAAACAAACTTGCGCGCTTATAATATTAGTAGGATTGATTGAAAAATACTTTCGTCTTTTAGTAGACATACTCATGCTTTGTTGTTACATTTTGAATAGCATTTTGATTACAGACGGTCCGCGGTGTTTTATGCATTTAAATGCAAAACGTAATAACTACTTCTCAACGCCCTGGCTGACAGCGTAGTGAAATTCGCTAAAACCTGTTCCGTGCGTGAGTGATGCGAGTAAACAAGTGCTGTCCCTAAATAAAAAAAAGAAAATGCCCGGCAGCGTATAAAATGCAATGACAAGATTTCAGAAATGGACCTATCAATTAAAAAAACAGTCACAAAAAACATTACCGTCATTTAGCGCAATCGGGTACTAGTAGCAACAATGGACTCGATTCTGCAGACCAGCTAAAATTCCTAATTTTAAGTTAGCCTATCCTTCCCCATAGAATACGGAAGAAAAAGGACAGAAACAAACCATAGATTAATAATAATATAGAGTAATGTCAAACATGTAAAAACCAACTAATTGGAACCTTATGAACGTGCTTGTGTGTCACTTTTATCCATGACCTTTTTACATCGTCGCTAAAATTTGCCAAACACGCCTTAGTTGACAGAACTAATCTTAATTTGACAGGACTAAATATCTCTCGTCTTTTTTCTTTTCTAGGAGAAAAAAAGTGACAGGACTAAACTAAAATAAGTTTAGTCGCTGTAAACCAGAATCGAGCCGAATGTATAGCCCTATAAATGGCACTAATTAGGCGGTGTGCTCATCAAAACTTCACCAGCCTATTGCGAGGTGCAAACATGAATAGTGAGCAATTAGCTATGTAGATCGTCTGTACTAGACTGAATTTTGAACGGGGTGATTCTGGACTGATTCTACAAACTTAGTTTAGTCTGATTGGTTTGGATTTTAAACAGTGGTAAGTGAGTACTGTATCACTTCTATTATTACCCGAGTGCACCAGAACGAGAATGAAGTAAAACTCTGTATCTAACACCAAAGTGTAAGTGTAATAAGTGACACCAGAATAATAAGTAAAATAGATGATTTTATCGCTTAAGAGATTTTATCCAAACAACTTTAGGATAGGTGTAACTGATATAAACAGATGAAGGTAGGTGGTGCACTAAAGTTAACTGTGGATGAAGGTACTTATATAGGTACATAATGTGTTATATTATAAATATAAATAAATACTACACGGTAAATATATACAATATAAATACCTACAGTTAGCCCGAATTATCCCTTATAGCCCTAAATATCGATTCAAGCGAACTCTATTGGAACTACGTCTCTACGCGTGACGTCACGAGGAACTGTCAACATTACCTACGCGCATTATGTCTGACGAGCTAGGCACACGATTCTTCTTTAGACAACTGTTTCTATCACAGACCTATATCTATATTAAGTTTCTATTTGTAAATTTGAAATTTTCTTGTAATACTTATTACATATTACCTAGACTAGAAAAACCGCAGCTCCCAGAATTTATTCTGAAGCATGTATAATAACACCCTGGTCTGGCGATAGGCTTACCCCCTACCACATTTAGGGGTCTTAAAAATACGCTAGAGTACAATGAGTTTTCCAGCAATGGGATCTGTGTCAAGCCCCTCGGGGAGAATGGCGTGATCGTATTCTATAGTAACAATTGGTATTATTTGGATCTCAAAATGAATCCGACATTGAACACAACAATTCATAAAAAAAAAAAACTTCGAGCATTCCATAATCGAACGGAAAAACGATACAAATCGTTCACCAATCAAAAACAAATTGTCGGGCGGATACGGAAACCCCAAATCAACATCTGACCTGACAAATTATCACCCACCTGAAAACCATCGGTTAATCTGCCGAGTTGTCGATAAAGGAGTCAGGGATTCCGGCCACGGACAGAATTCCCGAGTCGGGACATAGATTTATTAGGGGAAACAAGCTTTATCCCAAATTGGGTTCCGTTTTATCGAATGTTAACAGAGGTCGAGGTATGGAACATTGTTTGGTGGACAATATTTGCACAAATACCAAATTGCAAGACTGAGCGATCAACGTTACTGGGCAACAGTTTCCTGTAATAGAATTGGGAATCCTTTTTTATTCACAGAACCCGTCAACTTACGGTTAGCAGACACAACATTGTTATGTAAAAGCGCTCTTCTCGCCATCAAACATAAAATTTTGCGAGGTTAGAATTAGGTACATATTAAAATAAAATATCCTCGACAACACAGACTTAGTGAAACTGAAAAGGTTGAAACCTTTTGAATTAGTTTAGTGTAGTGACAGTGCTGTGTAGTAAGTGCTATCTCCAAAGAACACTCGAACAAAGTGTCTTCCACTTAATAGAGACAATAAGAAAAGTGTTAATGGACACATTCTTAAATATAGTGTAATTAGAAGTTTAGGTCAAATTACTTAAAAGTCTTTAGACTACATTGTAAATCAAATGAAGTAATATTTTATTACGTCATAAAAAAATCAATTAAAAAAATTGATTATCTATTGTCCTTGAGCGTTCTTGGGCCGCTAATGAATGTAATGACTGGTTTTTATTTTTAAGAGTGAAGACAATATTATGTTTTATAATTTTAACACCCAAGTTTGAAATTGTTAAAGTATATTGCCAGACACAATGGCATAACAATAGATAGGTCGTTCAAGTAAAACACGACTTACAACCCAAGTCACGAAGTCATAATTTCCTAAAAAAATATTTGTTTAGCAACATTTTTGTTGTTGAACATTTTCTTAAAAACTGATTTTCAGATTGATCATATTATACAGCTAACTCGTAATAGAAAACTTGAGGGAATAAGTACAAAGGCGTGTCAAAATGTCAATGACGCTGTCAAATAAAGTTGCAAATGTTTACATAGGTACGTAATTTGAGCAATATCCAATTTGGGCGAATGTCGTGAAATTCATATCTGTAAATATTTTGGTAAATGTCTATTCTTAATATTCGTACGCAAAGTTTTATGATTGATTTCTTGTAATTTATCTAAAGAAGAAAGTTTTGCAGAAAGTAGGTAGGTACTTATAATTTGTAAGCGAATTTCTTAAATCCGTTGCGTTTGACTTAAAATACAAACGACTTTTACATTTCAGTAAACATTTTTAAGGTTTTTTGATTGATATTAATATCGTTATTAAATTACTCAATCTATCTAGGAAATATTTTACATTCATTTACAATAATCTATCTTCTATATAATATTATAATCTAATAAACCAAGTCGGGTTAGCTATTTCTAACTCGAGAACGGCTGAACCGATATTATGATCTTTGATTTGTTGGATTTGTCTCCGCACTGAATGCCGCTTGTAATATACAAAAAACCGGCCAAGTGCGAGTCGACTCAAAACAAATTACGTTTGTTGTATGTGAGCCCCCTTAAATATTTACTTTATTTTAGTTTTTAGTAGGTATATTTCGTTGTTATAGCGGCGACAGAAATACATCATCTGTGAAAATTTCGACTGTCTAACTATCATGGTTAATGAGATACAGCCCGGTGACAAACGGACAGACAGATAGATCGACAGTGGAGTCTTAGCAATAGGGTCCCGTTTGTACCCTTTGGGTACGGAACCCTAAAAAGATTGCGGTTTGTGTTAAAGGTAGTTATAATTATTATTTTTAATTGATAAAAATATATATGTTCTATTACTGTGTACACATCAAGAGTTACTTTTAAGTAAACATGTTTCAGGCTCGTTCAAGGTTGTTCTAATTTTATGATATCACATCTAGATACTCTTAATGAAGGCGTAGCCTTGTTCGTGTTAATTGGTTTAAATACGATATGTTTTATGTTTTTATTTTATGGCTGTCTGTTTATACGATAACAAATTCATTTTCATAAATGAATTTCTGCGAAATTTCGTCAATATCAATAGAATTTATATGATTTCGCGTTATACACTCTTATTCAGATAAAAAGGTAAGACAATGCGTCAGTAAGCATTATCTTTTTAGTTTACAAACGTTGGTATTTTTCCATTAAAAACTTTAAAATATTTTTGAAGTTTATTCTAAATGGGCCTTGAATTTTTAATCTTTAAAGCTTCTTTCTTATATACTTGATACCTACTTACAAGACTATTAAGTCTTAGTGCACATGTTTCTCAAATTATTAAAACTTTAGTTCAAGTTTCTATAAAATAAATACAGCTGGCCATATTTTATCTGATTTTAAACCTTTGTTGTCGTAAACTGCTTATGGGACATAAACTAGGTATACTTAACTGCTGAGATTTCATACTTTATAGTTTCATTTTGTTGCATCGAAAGTGAAATTGCTTTTATATATAAGTACTTATTCTTTTCTGTGTAAGACTTGGTCATTTTTAAGTTATAATAGTCTAATCAAGAATCTATAAATTCTTATTGTAAGAACTACCTACTTTAATTTACAAATTACCCTTTTTTATCCTATCATAAAGTATCTATCATAAAATAAGTATCATCTCGTTATGTCAACGGGGAGAAGTGAACAGAACAAAGAGATTTAAATACTAGGGCATAGAGGGGACAAAGCCCGAAAAATTTGAAGCCAAAACTTATTCCACAGTGGAATAACTTGAATAAGTCGTCCGAATAACAACTCTCGTTCGTATCTCGCCAAAATAAATAAATATGCCGAGATGCGCCTTGCTAGGTTGCAAATCACGCTACGGCAAAACGCCTGGAAGGGATTTTAGTTTATTTTCGTAAGTATTTTTCATATTTACTCAGAAAAAAGAACAAAATTAATAATTTTCTTATATTTGTTCTAGAACATTCTGCTGATATTGTAAATTAACGCCCTCTGCTGTTGAGTAGCTTATACCACTACTTCACTACTAATTAGTGATGTGGTGCTGTTTATCGACTTTTGTTATCGATATTTATTTATTAGGTAGAAAATATAGGCATACTGTTTTTAAGAATACAAACAGTTTAATAAATAATTTAAGGTACTTAGAGACTGGCGGCTTCGTTTGTTGTCAAGGAAGACCGCGATCTCGTGTGACAACGTTTTTAGCTAGGGACCGTCAAAACTTAAAACACTAGGTGGCCCGATAGATGTGTCCGGGAGTGTTGTAGGTATAATTGAAATTGATTTTGTTGTATATACCTATACTTTGTCAATAAACTGATATTATCGATACCTTGATATGAAATAGTAACATCTCTTTTAATCAGCGTGACCTCTACCGGTCGATAGCTGAAACAACTTCTAATTGTTTGAATACTTGTTTCAGCTATTGAAATCTAGATACCAGCACTGACGCTTAGGCTTCAAAGTTTTGTATGAAAATATTCCCAATGCCCCCTCTATGCCCTAGTATTTAAATCTCTTTGGAACAGAAGAAGAAACTCAAACACTACGTACTTACCTTTTTTTTGAACGCTTACGACTTTTTCTTAGGATTTTGACCTGAGAGGTTACGAAAACATCTATGACGACGAATATAGATTATTCGTACGAATAAAAATACCACGCGCACATAGACAGTTACTATGAAATCACGTATACAAACACTCCAACACTATTTAGCAATGCTGTATCCGATTATTAAATGAGTAAATGAAACTTAAAAATACATTAAAGACTTTCCAGCCCTGTACCTTCAGTATCTTATTAACTTTAGAATATATAATAACATTCTATCTTCATTTAATCCCCTTTAGTAAATCTAAAATTATAGTTGGAATATTTTCCATCCAACAGTTTCGCCAATAAATTCCGATAATACCGCGGCTTACGCTGTGCTTGTAAGCACTAGAGCACTGCAGCCGCCATTTTGAATAACCATGAGGACACAAAATGGATGCTAAAAGTAAGTTTTTAATTGGGAAAGTTCTTAAATATTTGCTACCTACCTATTCATAATAATGGATGTAAATCAGTTAGTTATTTACTAAAACAAGGATATTAAAAGACCACGTCTTGTCACTTTGTATAATAGCAGCGCCCCGCGGTTTCACCCTCGTAGTTCCCGTTCCCGTGGGAATACGGTGATAAAATATAGCCTATGTTACTCTCTGATAAGTTTATTTTATATACCTACTGAAATAAATGAATTTTGAGTTTGAGTTTGATATTGAGTCTTTCCCTTGGTTAAATAATTTTTGTGGTCTCTTTGGCATTTAGGAGGATGATGAAAGATGGATCTGCCGCTACCACATACCACTGAAGTGCTTGACGAATGTGAAGTCGGTGATCCGCCATTCTCAGTAAAAATGAAGTACTTACGCTTGAGTCAAATGTACAAAGCGAGCGTTCGGAGCGTTCATTTGTATTGCCGTAATGTAATGTAACAAATAGGTACATCATAATGTAACAATTTAACGTTACAAGTCAACGTCCTATTCTACTTATTTATAATTAGGATGGACGAATGTCGTACCTATATTAATTAGTTCAATCTGTCAGGATTTTGTGCTTGGATCAAAATAATAACTAACATTTTTTTTCGTTAATAATTTTATTGTGGTACCTACTCAAACCACAGTATCAGCTAGAGATATTTAAGTACGAAAGAATACAATTTCAAATGTTACAGAGTTTTAATCACGGCTGAACGCTAGTTAAACTTATAATATAGACGAGGTAACACAAGAAACGTTCGAACTTCAAGATTTTCCAAACTATTTCAATAAGGTCAACTATTTCAATAAGGTTGGCAGCGGTGGCGGGCGCAAATTAACTTGAAAAGTCAATAACTTATCATCTCTCTATTGCTTCTCAATATTACTATTCAATAAAATTTATCTCAATAGACTAAAATTTTATAAACCGGTTTCCGGTTTCGATTTCCACTCTTATTGGAAGTCGGAATGTCAAAAACCCTAGTTTGGTTTGAAAAATTCTCACGTGGCCACCAGACGGACATAATATCTTAATCCGCGGTGGGCTTTCGTGTAAGATGATTGCTATACCTCCTCAAAGACTAACTGTTAAGAAAGACTGGGCTATTTAACTCAGCAGTGGGCTATTTCTTGTTGATAGTAAACATAAATTTTGAAACCGGGTGGGTTTCAAAATCTACTCAATAAGTAAAGCACACTGGTAGTTTTTGAGAACGTTTTTACAGTTTTAATCCATTTTGATAAGATGCACGATTTTGCGTCTTTCTTATTTTTCGTGCGTCTTCCATATAATTTCTTCTTGGTGGATGTTGGACCGACCAGCTTGAATATTTTTCATAACCTTTCGTACTTTATGCGGAAATTGTCTACTGATGACTGTAATTTGTTTCTAATAATAATAATAATTTAATAATAATTTATTTGCATAAAATGTGGTTACAGGGGTGTTAGATACAAAATTTGGTAGTCCTCACATTTTACCTATTAAGGAATGCAAAAATACAGCACCAATATTTAAAAACAATACCAAATTATTTCAAAAATGTCAAAATTAGATTCGAAAATGTCAAAATTAGATTAGGCTACATAAGTCAATTTGAAATATAATATTAATTAATTGTTACACATTGAAAAGTTCATTTACAGAATAAAAATTTCGTTCACTTAGCCATGTCATAAGTTTTCGTTTAAATAGCTCCCTTGGTAGTATCTTAATATCCTTAGGTATGGCATTAAATATTTTTATACACATAACATTACACTGTTTCTGATAGAGCGTTAGTTTTGGAATACTACTAAATACTAATTTTTCAGGATCTTTTACGTTTCTATTGTGTACATTCTTAACTTTTTTAAATAGATGAAGGTTATTTTTTACAAAGTTTGCAACCTCGAATATGTACATACAAGGTAGGGGTAGTATTCCTAATGATTTAAACAGTGGTCTACAACTTTCACGTGGAGATTTACCACAGATAGCTCTAACACATTTTTTTTGAGATCTGAACAATATGTTAGAGTCCACTGAATTTCCCCAAACCATCAGTCCATATTTAATTATAGACGAGACATATCCGTGATAGGCTGCCATAGTAGTTTCGGTTGCAGCTATTTTGCGAAGTCTGTTTAGCACGTATACATAGCGATTTAACTTGTCACTTAGCTAATGCTCTATGTGTAGCTTCCAATTAAGGTTATCGTCAATTTTTATGCCAAAAAATTTAGTTTCGTTTACTTCCTTTATACATTGTCCGTTAAAGTTAATGTTAAGGTTAAATTTATTTTGTCTATGTGTACCAAATTGTATAAAGTTAGTTTTTTCAAGATTTATTGTCAAATTATTTGCATTCATCCAATTTACGATAGAAACAATGGTATTATTAATGTCAAGTTCATAAAATTGAGAATTTTTTTGGAAGGGTATAATTACTGAAATGTCATCTGCGAACGATATACATTTGTGATTAGTTACGTCAGGAAGGTCATTAATATACAGTAAGAATAATAATGGTCCAAGGACACTTCCTTGCGGCACCCCACATGCATTCACTTTGTACAGTGACTTATTCGAAACTACACAGTTATTGCCATCAACATTTTTTATTTCCACAGCTTGTGTCCTATTTTTTAAGTAGGAGTTTAGCCAATTTAGTGCTAGTCCTCTTATCCCTAAATTTTGCAATTTTTTAAGTAGTAGGTCATGGCATACGAAGTCAAATGCACGAGACATGTCAAAAAATACAGTAGTTGTTGGTATTTTTGCATTGATGTTTTCCACTATTTGGTGGACAAGATGAAATAATGCTAGTGTTGTGGATTTGTTACATTGAAAACCAAACTGCTCTTTTTTTATTATATCATATTTGGAAGTAAAATCTGTTAACCTTATCTTCATAGCCTTCTCGAATATTTATGCAACAACTGCTATTAATGTGATTGGCCGGTAGTTCTCAAGTGAAGTTTTTTCACCTTTTTTAAACAGGGGTTTAACAATCGATATTTTTAATATCTAGCAGAACATGTTACTTATGAGACTGCAAAGCTTTTGCAAACTGTTATAAATTATGTAAATTATATAAATTTAAAACAAAAATTCAATCAGACTTCAACGAAGAGCACAATAAGACTATTATTTGCATATTCAACTTCCATTATTACTGTTACTAAACCTATTATGCTGATAACGAGTGATTTTCTGATGTCCGTAGTGGAGATCCGTTCTCCTCCTGAAATTTCTCAACAGATTTTCACAAATCTTATAATTTATTTATTTATTTACCAACTTACACTAACAGTACACAAACCACACATGTAAGTTACAGGCAATATACATTATTCAGTGAGAGTGCTGCGAGTAGCAGTCAACTCTAGAGAAACTTATGAGACCAACCTTGAAACGAATGATTAAACGATTTCTTTTTTCGAAATCGCTTCAGATTTGACGGAGTTATGGATTAACATAAAAAACATACGCGACGAATTGAGAACCTCCTCCTTTTTTTGAAGTCGGATAAAAATAATACCTATTACAGTCTAGAAGTGTAGTGGTGCTGAGAATTGTACCTAACAGAGGTTCAGTCAAACTTACGCTAATATAGGTCAAACTGCGTAGTTTGCGGGCAAACCTCTCGCTTCATAACTTTTATATGAGTGAGTAGGTGCTTTCTGGGACATGCTGAAGTGAACACAGTACGCTGTCAAAGTCTTACTTATGTTTTTTTTAATTGACCTTCTTTCATTTAACAACAGAATATCAGATTAACGTGTTTCTTTGTATCGTGATGTTTTAAAGAGCAGGAAATGACGTAGGCTGCCTCATATTCCGAAAGGCGGACGAAGGTGAGAAATATATGATTTCAAACTATGTGGATAGTGAACCCGCTTCTTATGTGTGAGCGTTTCGAATTCCGGTGATAATAATATACTAATGAGTTTTTCGAAAACTTACTTAGATAGGTACATATTATTTATCACTAGCTCGACGGTGAAGGTAAACATCGTGAGGGCTCCGAATTAATTCTAAGGCATAACCCCAGTCACCATGACTCACCCCCTGTCATGTTTAAGGGACTAAAATCTAGCCTCAGGGATAAAGACCTGATCATATATACTTTTAGCATAGCGTTATATATAACAGACGATAAAAAATGAATGGATTGACACAGTCAAATACCCAATACCGCAAGATTCGTAAGACAATATTACGAAAATCAGACTATCTGAGTTGAAATATTGTAGACTTGGTAACCATGCCAACAGATTACAAAGAAATATATCATCTCATATAACCGCAGCAAATAGGGTGGAAGAGACAAGAGTGGAAAAATCTTTGCCGAACTCAACGACGATTCCAGAAAGTCATAAGTTTATTTGTGTCTATAAAAATAAACCTATAAGTTTAATGTGAAGATCTTGGTAGTAGCCATTCTTTTCACGCTTTTGTTTTGTAATACCTATATTTTAGTTTAATTTTTAAGAATGGTGGTTAAGTATAATGATTTTTGAAACTTCTCAATCCAGTCCCAACACGAAGTGAACATTTTCTAGATCTACAAAAAAAACTTATTTTTGTTAAGGCAAATATTAGTTTGTCAAATAATATTCATTTCCACCAACTCATAATAATCAATATATCAAATATTACCACTCTCTATTTGTAGCAAAGGCTCGTAAATTCTAACATACCCAACTCTACTCTTTTTTGTACCTACATATTAACACTTGATGCAAGGTAGGTCTGCCTTGTAAGGCCCATTTTTTGTAATATTGAAATAAATAAATAAATTGAAATAATTTAAGACAACCAAATTTATCACAATATTACTCATTTATTTGTGAATAAAATTAACATAAAAATCAACGTATTTGATCAAATTTCTTTAAGAAAATAATTGTTTTTAAAAACCTCTAAAGTGGGCTTTTTTAGGAACATGGGTACTTAACATAGCCCAACATTAATAAAGTAATTTATAAACGCTATAAAAATATATATTTATGTATTACGCAAAACTTAACCTACAATTTGAGATTCTTAGATAATCAGTCTGTTATAATAGTTTTTTTGGCCATAAATTGTACGGTAGGTCATCTTAGGTATTGCGAAACTTAATCTAATTGAAAAACAAAAATGTCTGAATTAAATCAATAAATAATACTTTTTTTCCCTTATTTAAACAATTAAATTTGGTAAAAACCAGATTTTGTTAACATATTGAAGAAAAAATAAATCTCCACGATTTCGGTGGGCCTTATTAGGAGTATGAAAAAAAATGGTCAAGTAGAAACTAACAAAAAATAAACCATAGCTTAATAGGTAATTAGTTACATTCTGGACATAAGAATTTCTCTACGTCGTTCTTAGTTAGCCCAACACATTCTTCGTGATACCATGAAAAACAATCAATGCATTGTCGCATATCTGCGACTCGTTCAGCTTTACAAGCTCAGCAATACCATCTTTCAGTCTTATTTTCTTTGACTCTTGTGCCTACCTGCCTGTGGTCCTGTTTTTCGTTAAACCTCTTCTTTTTTGCTTTCCCATCTCCTTTATCATTTTTGTTTCTTTGATTATTTCTTCGGCTTTTAATGTTTTTAGGTTTCGGTTTAGGTGTTTTTGATACCTTTCCTTTCTTTTCTTGAACAGCATCAAATAAATCCTTTGTTACTTTTTGACCAATATAATGTATTGCTTTTCGCCTTGGTCTGCTTTTGATTGTTGCAAAGTTAGGCGTTGGTATAAGTTCGTGAAAAGGTGACCTCTTTTCTGTTTTTTTATTACTTCTTTTTAAATTTGATGTGGCACATTGTCAGAATCATCAGAATAATGATCCTCTGTTTGGATTCGTTGTGTCTGTTGGTCTGTGTGATTAGCTGTTTCAACACATGGATCTAGGTTTTTTCCTTCTGATTCTGTTTCTGATGATGTGTAAATCTTATAGTTCCTGGCAGAATATTGAAAGTAATTTTGCAATGTGTTTATATGAATATTTTCATCGTCAGAGCCGCATGTAGAAGAATTAATCACGGGTCTTCGTAGTACATTCTGTCCTAACCCAGACGTGCTGGGAATTGGAGAATTAAATTGTGACGCCCTATCGCATATATCAATGTCTGTTACTGTAAGTTGATGTTCTGCAATATCTTCACTAGTAGTTTCAGAGGAGGAACTGTAGTCAACCAATTTCCTACATGTGTCAGTTAGTGAATGTTTCTGTGGCTGAAGAGAGGATGGAAATGGAGGTAAATATTCAGATAAAGGCTGAGGCATAGGCCCTAATGTTCTTGGTTCAGGGCAACAATCAGATACATCACAATGCTCAGCTAAATAATTATGGCGACATATGAAAATTGTCTTCACAATCCGTGTCAGAGTCATTATTGTGATGAACGTTAGAGGCAGTTTCATGCAGGGTAAGCCGCTGAGTGAGGATAGAAGGTGCAAAAGCCTCTTCGGGAATCGCATTTGGATTATAGGGATGGAGCCCAGTCGCTCTAAAACCGTTCTTTATATTATCTTGAGTTACGCACTTAGACCATACTTTAGAGAAAATTTTGTTAAATCTTGCCTTCGTGAGCTTACGGTCTGGATGATGATAGGCGTACAACAATACTTCTTCATCCCAATGATGTTCATATGACTTGTTCACCGATTTGTCTAGAGGTTGTAACTCATGTGTGGTGTTTGATGGTAAACAATATAATACGATGTTGTTCTCATCGGCGGCATCCACAATTCTAGCATCCAAATGCGAACGAGCTCCATCAAAAACTAGCAAACATTTCCCAGGAGACTTATAGTTGCCAAGATGATGGATAAATTCAATAAACAATTCAGTAGTCATGCTGCCTTTTGGCGCCATTCTGACTATGGAGCCATCAGGCAAATTGTCGTTAAATTCCGGCCTTAGTCTTTTACCTTTGAATAGTATCATAGGTGGAATTGAATTACCTGAACCGTTGACACACATAGCAATGGTTACATTTTCAGCATGTTCCTGTGCGATAAAATGGACTCTTTTACTCCCTTTTTGTGCGAAAACTTGTTGCTGGTGGTGCAAAGTTAGCCGACATCCTTTTTCATCTATATTATATAAACGTTCTGGATGTCGAGGTATATCTAGTTCGTCATACAATTTTTTAATTGCTATGAAATGTTGTTGCACAATGTGCTTATTCAGTTTTTGAGCCCTTGCAGAGTTCATAAACTGGGCTTCTTTCCACCAACCCACCTTTGGACCACGTTTCTTCTTATTGATTGTTTCCATTTTTGTAATATCTAAAAATAAATTAAAATTAATGCATGAACATTACTAAAATAATTAATAAACTTAATAGAAAATAATAAACTTCAATTTATATAAATAAAGTATTCTCTCATTTCAAACCTAAATTAAATAGAATAAAATAGGTATACATCTACCCAAGTTTAAAATAAGTTCCAGTAGTCTAATACTAGTAACATTATCTAAAAAAATAACAAAATAACTAATTTTCTCTAATACGATTCAAAGAAACTATAATATCCTGTAGCCCTAATAAGGCCCGGGCCTGGTTGGGGACCCTTGAAGTGGGCCTTGATAGGGACTTTACTCGGTAACAAGAACGACTTCATTTAAATGAAAATAAATAAAGAATACGAACAACACTTACCTTCTCAATAGTGCCCATAAATCAAAATAACTTTGTATTAAAAAAAACTACGAATTAAGTTCGTTTTTCTAGAAAAAACGATGTGGCCGGTATAAGTCCGAACAATTCCTCGGAGCACTCCCTTCTCAATAGTGCCCATAAATCAAAATAACTTTGTATTAAAAAAAACTACGAATTAAGTTCTTAGTATTTAATTTAAAAGTTTTTTATTATTTTATTTTTATTTAATATAAAAGTTTGTGAACATGAGGTTATAAATCGTAAGCCATTTGTAACGTCACTGACAAACTGACTACTACTGCAAAGATGACAGCTCCCACCATCTGATATAGACTTGCAGTTTTGTCTATGGTACTAACCGAACATGGGCGCGAAATTCATTTCATATCATCGGAAATACCGCCGGCGACAATTTGTTCCACAAATCAGTTGTGCGAGGAAAAAAGTTTCGTGAGAATCTCACAGTGGTGGACCGCCAACTATCCAGGTCGTGTGCATGATAGTTTTGTCGCGTTGAACGTTGGCGAAACGATGTGGCCGGTATAAGTCCGAACAATTCCTCGGAGCACTCCCCATGGTACCTACATGCGATAGAGAATGCAGAGTGAAGCTACATCTCTACGCAACGCCAAGTACGTACGTACGAACTCCACAGCGATAGGCAAAAAGTACTTAAAATTTATTGATGTGAAGAAGAAAATAGGTATACAGCTTATCTTGTAATCAAATGAAGCAATGGGTGTAGCAATCCTTTGTTTTGAGTATATGTATTGTTTTTTTTTTCAGTCAAACGCCGCCGTGCGGTTCCAATGCGCGACAGAACAATTAAAAAATCAATTGTGTCTCATATTCTTGGCCTGAGAGGTTCAATTTAATTTAGTAAAAATATGTAGACACGCTTAAGGCGTTTTCCAGGGGAATTTGTCAGAGCTATTCCATACTTGGAAGAGTCTACTTTTAATCTGTGTATTCTTTTAGACCTAGAAAATTGATTGTGCCTCAGTAGGTATCAATTATGGAGTTTTAGAATTTCCTTATGATGTTTTCCTTCACCATTGAGCTGAAGATACAATATAGTGTTTGTTTCTTAAAACTATACATGCTCTGACCCGAAATGGAACCTAGGTCTCATGGACCTGAGGCGGACTCGCTACCAACAGGGCTACTACTGCTACTTTTTAGGTGAACAAATTCCGCTTCGCCAGACAGTTCGTAATATTCATTATCGTAAAGTGTAGGTACAGGTGCTGTGGGGCACTCGGTTTAGCTGCATTACCCTCTAGTTAGCTTTGAAAAACTTTTGCAACTGCAAAAATAGTCCTTAGTGTAATACTCCATTTAAATGGCGAGTTATATCTCATTTCCCTCAAAATTCTTAATATTTTTATAAATAAATGCTCGCTCGCCTCACCAGTGGGGATGCGGCCAGTGGAGCTAAGGTGAATACACGGTTATGATCCACTTTTGGATTTTATCTTGTACTAGCGGTTCTACGCGGTTTCACCCGCGAAAAAAATATAGCCTATGTTACTCAGGGATATTCTAGCTTTCCATTGGTAAAAATTGGTAAAATTTTTAAAATCGGTCCAGTAGTTTTTGAGTTTATTCGTAATAAATATACGAAAATACAAATCTTTCTTTTTTTAATATTAGTATAGATAGTATAGATATAGAAGTAGGTATAGATGTAGATGTCATAAAAATAATAATGTTTAATTTGTTATAAGCAACAGTGTTTTCGTATTTTTTTCTTTTCAAGACTTTTTTTTAACCTGATTGTATTGAACTGTACGATAAAATAAAAGTAAAATATAATGCGCTACGTATTTTTTCGCTCGAAAAGCAGTAGTAATATTCATTACCATAAAGCTAGTGGTTTAAAACTCATGCCAACACACCTTATTCTGGCTCTAAAGCGCTACATTTTACGGCCAA
The DNA here is from genome assembly GCA_963855545.1 of Ethmia dodecea. Lineage (NCBI taxonomy): Eukaryota > Metazoa > Arthropoda > Insecta > Lepidoptera > Depressariidae > Ethmia > Ethmia dodecea. Next base: position 3,432,154 of record OY979448.1, read on the forward strand.
ATAATTGAAACAAACAAGCTTTCTTTTAAAAGCTAAAAGAAAATGGGAGAGGGATTTCACTAAATCGGAAGGTTGGAAACTAGGTAACGAAAATATTTTTATTTAAGTTTTCGTGATTAATTTTCAAGGTACCTACCTACCATAAATAGGAATTCGATTTCCTTACTGATATGTATTCTGTTCACGAAAATTATTTACTGCAAGCATTTTTTTAATATTTTTAGTCTCTTGCATAAGCACTAGTTTTTTATCAACCGACTTCAAAAAAGGAAGATGTTTTTATTGTATTTAGATATTACGCGATCATTCCGCCAATTATAATCAATCTTGATGATTCTTTTTTTCTTTGGTGGATTATATGAAGTATACTTCAGAGGTCTGGTTAAATTTTATAGAAAGAAATTTTCGAGAAATCAACAAAAGTTAAAAAAAACTTACATCGATATTATTTTTAGTGCTATTTGTTGGAGTCTGTTTTTTATTCTGTCTGTTGTTTAGCACTAAAACAAAAAATAACCACGAGCGCGTGTAGTTGTATGTAGTCAAAATATCAACAATGCTTTCTATGAATGTATCTTCGTTTTTTGCTTTTATCTACTCGATTGTGTCTTTAAAAATAATCACGTTTTAACTCACGTAACTTTATATATTGTATAAATAAATAAACAATTTTCATACTCTAAAAAATATATAAAATATTTTATAAATAAATAAACATTTTTCATTTTCATACTCTAAAAAATATGCCACAGTTGCAGTCCAACTATTAATTACTTGCCATCAATATTTCCCCCATATTGAGACAAGTTAGAACTTTTAATTTAAGTGTTGTGTTGAACATAAATTATATTTCCATAGTATTATTATTTTTACAACATAAATATTCAATATTCGAAACTAAATAGACCATAAGCAGATGAATTTGCAAATTGGATCATATATCATAGAAGCAGCTTGCAGAATCGTATCAATTATTAAAACTACTATGAATTCGAATACACCTTGAATATACTGCACACCCTGGCCAGTTTAGCAAAACCTTCCAATGGAAATTTTTATAAGAAACTGCGTTCGTTTGAAACTTTGTCCCCTTCCATTATACAGTGTGTTCAAGAAACTAGATCAGTTTAGCTCATTAACATTAAAAACTACCAACCTGCACTCACTTCGCTTTTGTTTATAAAAATATGTATAATACGTATAGCTACAATATGTACAACAATATGTAACAGAATAAGCGCAATTCCTGATATTAGTTTGTTATGTATCGACTACTTAATCGATCACAACAATTTTTAACATGCGTTAATTTTTTCCGATAAATTAATTAGCATTCCAATCTTTGAGTATTAAACCAACCGGAGACGCCACTGACAGGCGTTCCCCTCTGCCAAAAAAAAGTGTCGCTAAACGATCATACCTGTTTTATATAACTAGTTTTTTTTTTTAAGATCACGGAGTGCTCGGATTGGTGAATGTATTTGTGTGGATCTAGTTCAAGCTAGTGTTTAATTGTTTTGTCAAAAAATGCATTTGTGTTAACATTATTTGTGTGCGTTTCCTCGTTTCCTTCTTTGCAAAGAAACTTGTGCGCGTGACGTCTCCTTTTGGGTTATTACTCAAAGATTCCAATCGATATCAAAAAGTGTCGCCATAGGACTGATACGACCTTCAAACTTTCAAGAAGAGAGTCCCACCTCAAAGGCCGGCAACGCACGTGTGACGCTCGAGTCGCAGGTGTCCATGGGCGACAGTAGTCACTTACCATTAGGTCTGCTCGTTTGCCCCTATACTATAAAAAAAAAGTTACGAGAATCGTACATCGGAAGACATTGGTAACCCCCCAGCGGGCGTATTCACAGAGATTCGATCCTTATGTCAAATATGACATCTGTGTATAGCTCATCTCCTATACACAGATTTCATATTTGACATAAGGATTCGACAGATTTTCCGATATCGAATATCGAAGCTCCCTGAATACCTACGCAGGTTCGTGGCAGGTGACGATCTATTGTCTGTCTGCCCCACCGGGAAGAATGCGTGAGCATACCTACGGTAGGCTCGTCGGTTCGTAAGCCACTTAAACTATTTTCAATTACAAAAACATACTGTAGATGGAAAAGAATACGCAGGTCAGCTTACACTGGGGTCTATTCCAAAACAGCAGTTCCGCTTCCCGAGGCGTAAAATGCAATGGCTTAGAACATTTTAAAGTTGCATAGACACTGCATCTGTGACTATCGATTTTGTTAACCCATTGTTGTTCTTACGATTTAAAAATGTACAGAGCATATTTGATTTGACGGATCTTTTAAAATTTATTTCTGTACATATTTTGCGTTGTTATGTAGCCTATGTTACTCAGTGATAATGTAGCTTTCCATAGGTGAAAGAATTTTTGAAATCGGTTAAGTATTTTTTGAGTTTATTCGTAACAAAGATACAAACATACAAAAATACAAATCTTTCCTCTTTATAATATTATAATATTCTACATAATTATTAACTTATTAGTTTCTAAAAGTAATTGAGTTTTTTTTAAATAGGTATTATGATATTGATTGAATAACAGTTATCAGCGTATATAAGATATTTTCCAAGGTAAAATAGGTATAAAAGTGTACTAGTCTGATTATTAATAAGTCCACTGTTTCGAAAAAACACCCACTTATTATAAAAAGAAAGAATAGGTACCTATATTACTAAGCCAATTTATGTTCAAATTATTGTACTGTTGCCAAAAAATCAATTTAATGCTTTAAAAGCGGAGCACAGAAGGAAAATTCCTGAGATTAAATGCACACCCCGAGTCCCTCAAAAATATTTTCATCAAAATATTAAGAACCGCAAAGCGTACCGTCCAGGAACAAGCGACAAAACAAGTTTAAACGGTTTACCTAGCGGAGGTAAATTCCAATTTACTTCCCAGAAATTTAATTACCTCTACCTTTGGAACAAAATTAATATAAATAATTCCAAGTAATCAGCTCGTTGCCTTATTTTGTTTGGATTAAGAACCCGTACTACGAATTTTAGGAACTGTTTAGAGTATGGTAACTTGCCCCCCTAGTCAAGTGGCATAGCACAATCGAATGTTCTTATAGATTGACATGTTGAGATTGACATTAGCGTTAGCGCTCGTTGGCAAGTGCTTATGTCAATGCCACTTGTATAGGGGGGTTGGGCTTATTTCCGCAACTGGACGACTCTCCTTCGCCCATTTTGCGTGATGGTGGGAATGGCTCAGGTGTTCCTGACTTGACTTTTCAGCCTGTGCACGTAGGAGCAACTCCAGAACATTTCTGCTCTAACATCCATCAGTTCTACGAGCCTGCTCTGCTTCTGCTTTCTGCCACTTGAACTTGCTATTTCCTAGGGCTTTCAGTGACTTTTATTTGTCTGTGGATCTCTATGTTTTTTTTATTTATTTAACTCTCGAACTTGATGCCTAAATCCATTATCTACAAGTCAACCATCAGGCTAAGCAGAAATAATTTGACAAAGTTCATATTCTATGTTCGTCAAAGTTCATATTCAGATAAACGAACCCAAATGTTTCGGAGAAAAATCGTTATTTTTCTATCTAAATAAACGTACAAAGTTACACTTATTTGCAACTAGGGCACATTACCCCGAATAAGGAAGCAATAAACCTTTAATGTTCCTCGTCATTACGGGCATTACTTAATGGAGATTTACTTATACACTTACCTCAGCATTTTACTGCGGACCCCTAAACGTAATATCTCGGGCCCTTGTTTATTACAATGATTAAGGCTGTTGTTGTACCTCGTTATTAAACTGTACTTGGTAGGTACAATGAACTGGCAAGATTAACGAAGTAACGAGGAAGTTAGATGGAGTTCTTTTTAGTTAATTATTTATTTCATTAGGTCTACCGACGTTTGGATACACTGAAACTTACTAGTTTTACAACTAAGTATACTTATATCTTGTATACTATCTAGGTAAGTGCACCAACCATTTATACGAAAGTCATCATACAAAAAGAATGATTTCGCCTTCGCTATTTTTATGGATTTATCATTAGCTTGTGGTTTAGAAAAACAGGCATCGTGAAAACTTTGGGGTTAATGAACCCGCGGGATTATTTTTCTGTCACATTTGACCACTAAGGTCGTACTGTTTTTGTAAAACTCAATGGTCGATAGCTACATTCCCTCGCCAGACTTCAAACCCAACCTCATACATACATTAGAGTCGGGCTCACTGACCACAGTGCTGTCACTGATATTTTTAATAATATTTCATATTTTACACTAATAATTTTTAGAAGGGCCTGTTGGCTCAGTTGGTAATGACCCTGCCTTCTAAGTCCGAGGTCGTGGGTGGCCAACATTTGTGTTCATGAACATAATATCTATTTCCTTCGTGTCTGGGTGTTTAATATTTATTTAAGTATGTTTATCAGTTGTTTAGTACCTATAGTACAGGCTCTGCATAGTTTGGGACTGAATAACCGTGTGTAAATTGTAAAAAAAACACATAGTTAACGTTTGACCTACTTACGAAATTTGAATTGTGACTAGTATTCCCAAATGCTTAGTGTCCCATAACTTGTGTTTGAATTGTTTTACTTTTTTTTTAAGACTGTAAATAATATAGCTTTCTACAATCGCACCTGAAATTAAAGACCGACACAACTCAAAAAAGTGAGTTTCGAGAAAACTCAAGTTAAAGTTTTGTCGTCCTTTTTGACCAAGTTCTGTTCCAAATTAGGGTATTATACTTATTTTAAAATTTAGCTTGAAGTGTACATTTCCGATTAAAATAACTTAAATTGTAGAAAACTAACAACATTATAAAGTTTTGAGGTATATTTGATTAGTACTTCGACTTGTGTCTATATTGCCCGGTTTTCAAAAATATATTTTGCAATGTGTCGTTTTAGCCTTCATTTTATAATTCAAGAAATGAAAATATGACTATTTAGACAAACTTCAAAACACGAATATATAAAAACAATGTGTATTAATTCAAAATATGCCTGTTATGACTACTTTCAATAACTGGGGAATTTAAAAATAGGTGTATCAAGTCAAAATGCAAAAACAATTATAAGAATGAATTCTTTATAATAAAGCAAGAAAACAATGAAATGTTAACTTTTCAATGTTCAGAAATTAAAATCAGTATAAAATCTAAAATATACACTCCTACAATAACCAAAATACTCTGAATTTAAATAGGTTTTACCTACGAATATAACATTACGGTCATAATTAATAATACACGGTTATAATAGGTGTTCATTCAGTTTTTAAAAAGTAAATTTGAGTGATAATAATAATAAAAAAGGATTTTTTTGGTAAAAAAGTAATTCTCACAATAAAGTAAATCATAATGTTATCATCATAGTATTTTATCATCATCTTTAATCTTGCAATAATCCACTATTAGGACGATGTCAATCGGCAAATTGCAAGCAGAGATGTGTTTCCCATTTATGTTTCTCAATACTTTCCATCCAAATCAGCGTCGTAAATTATCTTCTATCTATGCATTCGTGAATAATTTATTTGGTTCTGGACTTGGACCGTAAAGGTATATCAGCACTTCGATCGTCTTAACATCCCTGCAGAGACTGCCGGACGGCAAAGTCGGAGGCTTTTTCATAGTCCGAAAATGCTATGTACAGTGGTTGATTGTAGTCCTTACACTTTCACGCTTCACGTAAGACTATCACGTAATAGCCCTTGAAAACAGTTAATAAATATTGGTTAGGAACTTGAAAAACAACCACGATATTCCTACTCCATGACCTAGGAGTTCTCCCACAGTTCATAACGAAGTTTAAGACACATTGGTGTTTCTTGACTTTAAAAACTGTGATGTTATTCAGTCTTCACCAGGTCCTTTTCCATTCTTCAACAGTTTCGACAGCATTTCAATTTCATAAAAGCTGATCTCCGGGAGATCATCCGTATAGTGGCGGGTCAGTGCTGCTCTATTATCATCATTAGGTACTGGCTTCCGGACAAATTGAATGCGAAGTGCACAACAGTCTATAAAAGTTTTCGATCTCAGCCAAGATCCCCAACTTGAAGACAATGGTTTCACCAACCCTTGTAAGGAACAGCGTTAGGTGGCTTGTACCCGATCCGTGCTTATACTCATTACGTAGAGCCCCAACATTGCTCAGTCGCTCATTCGATACGAAGAGTGTTGAGGTCAAAGTAATGTTTTCTGTCAGCGTTGTGGGATTTATCAATGTCTCACTACTAAATATCAATAATAGGCTATTGATAAATCTTCCACCAAGTTCAGTCGCCTTTCATAAATAAACATTTGGTTAGAATTTTCCCCTGCTTGACCGATGCCCTTGGAAATCAGTGACACAATTATATATTTTTATTGTTATTACTCAAACTAACAAATTATAATAAAGTAACATTCGCTGCTAATAAAGTAAAAATCGCTTGTTTAGGTCTCTATCTAGGTACATAAACTATAAGTGTGCAGAGCGGTTTGCTTCCATTATTAAATAGTTTCATTTTCATAATTACTATGATTATTATGATGGTTGATCTTCTAATTAACCTGCAATTTATTACTATACTAAGTTTTATGACAGAAAACAGGTTATAGAGACAGAAGTCAAAATAAGAAATCATAAACACCGAATACTAAAAAGTTTGAAGTGGCATAACACAAAATTTTTTGCTAACAAAGAGACACAAATAAAAATAATGCACAGAAAATATCAGAAATCGTCAAGTACAAAAAGTTAAGATAGTCATAACTCAAAATAATCCCGAAAATTGTAAACATTTAACTAGTTTAAACAGGCATAATTCAAATTGTGTCTTTTTTGACTTTCTTACTGTTCTCAAATTCCGTCGCTTGCGCGTATTATTTCGTGTTGTGCCAATGCGGCGCTTGCGTTTTGGACGACGCCTGCGGCTCAACTAAGAAAGTCCTGTCTTCCCTTTCGGCGCGATGCAAATCGCGGCAAGTCAAAAGAGACATTTGGGTATGTAAAATTGCCTAGAATTCACGTATAATTATACGAGTTTTACCAGTCGAAAGAGAAAAATGTAGCGGATTTTTTGATAATAAAAGTTCAATTTCGTCAAATTTGGAGTTGTGTCGGTCTTTGATTTCAGGTGCGATTATTTTACCACGATTGAACAAACAGAGTAATAAAGTAATATTGTCCACGCTTCTAGTCATATTGTGTTCTTGAATGAGTAAATTTAATGTAATAATGAGCTTATTCACAAATGTTCTATCCACTAAATAGATTTAACCACTACGGCGCGGTTGAGTGACTAAAATCCATTCATCTAATGGCTTATGTATTCGAAATAATAATTTTGTGTGATACTGATATTACATTAAATGACTGCGTGAGTTATTTGAAGCTTTGCGGTTGCAAAATCGATAATACACCATATTATAGTCCGCTTAATCGCTTCACATTGGCATTACTTATTGATTTACATAAATGAACTAGTGGTTCTGCGCGGTTTTACCCGCGTAGTTCCCGTTCCCGTGGGAATACGGGAATGAAATATAGCCTATGTTACTCAGTGGTAATGTAACTTTCCGTTGGTGAAAGAATTTTTAAAATCGGTCTAGTAGTTCTTGAGCTTATTCGAACATAAAAAAATAAAATTTTTCCTCTTTATAATATTAGTATAAACGAGCTCCATTTGACGTGCCCCATGTTTAAAATATTTTTCTTGTTGATGTACTTTTGATATATTTAGAAAATGGGTCGAATACGGAATCCAACATCATTTTTTTGGAATGTGGGACGAATGATTGGGACCAACAAGGAACAAACCGTTTAATCTGAAGGAAGTTGTGGGATTGAGGTAGATGTATAAATCTATGGTAAGGCTTGTGTCCAGCAGTACCTACGCATCTGCTAGGATGTTTTTTTTATAGCATAGGGGGCAAACAAGCAGACGGGTCACCTGATGGTAAGTGACTACCGTTGCCCATGGACGCCTGCAACTCTAGAGTCACAAGAAGTTTGAGAGGGGAGTATGGTCTTTTTTTTTAAAGTTTTGAAGGTATTTTGGTCCGGAAATAAAGCAGGCGACAATTTGTTCCACAGATCGCCAGATGTGCCTTCCATTTGAATCGATTCATACTGGTCGGTCCTTGTTTTACCTAAGTAATTTTAGGGTGCCAAACAATCAATGAACAAAGTTTACTAAATTACCTTAAATTTTGGCGCCAACTCAAAATTACTTAGGTATACTCTAATTAGTTTCAGAACTTAGTTATTAAGGTTAGATATAAAAAGGTTTATAATTTTTTTACTTTTCAGTTTTTTCGGCGGTTTAATTTTTTTTTTTTAAGTTTTTATTTTATAGTTTTTTGTGATACACAACTCAGCATTAAAATCGGTGAGTGAACAATAAATCACCCTTATTTTCACGCCCTTAGGGTAGGAATTTTATTGTTTATCAAATTTATATGGGACCAATTTCGAGGTATCCAATAAAAAAATAATTATCAAAATCGGACTACTCTGTAAAAAGTTATGCGTGATAATACATAAAAAAAAGATACGCCTCGAATTGAGACCTCCTCTGTTCATTTCCTCATTTGAAAAACCATAAACTCACAAAAAAAAACTGTCAACGCTGCTGGGCGGGAAGCGGGTGATTTAGCTAGGCTGTACCGGCTTCATAATTAATGTTTACCGTGTAGCTAAAAGTATGTACCTACTTCCTATAATTTCGTGTTACAGTATACATGTAATTTAGTCCTAATATTTAAAATCTGACATGCTATCACAAATTCAACAAGTCTCCTGCAGCCAATCTCGCATGTTCTCCACAATACACACAGTGAAGCAACATTTCTCGGCATACATAATTTACTGAGGAATACGGCGTTTTGTATTCATCGCTGGAATTTACGGACATTTTTTACGACGGCACACGAGGCAGTACGCAGGTAAATTTTATAACTCCAGAAGTGACGTTTTTAGGATTCCGTAGTAGCTTTGTAATTTTCCGGCGCCATGCGAACTTCTTATAGGGTAAAACACCCAATTATAGACACTCTAGTTCACAATACCAATTAATTGATATTGTGAACCACCGATAAAACCACCGTGTTTCATCTAATTATTTCATTATTCTAAATATAAATGTGTATCGTAATTTCGTTAATTTTGAATAAAGCTGTTAGGGTGTCAATTAATTGGCTTGACTTGGACTTTGACTATTCCTTTGATCATCTACACTAACATTAAAAAGAGTGCCGATTTATATTTTTGCATGTTTGCAACGAATAAACTTAAAAAGTAGTGGACGAATTTAAAAATTGTTTACCTTTAGAATGCTACATAATCCTTGAGTAACATAAGCTATATTTTATTCCTGTATTCCCACGGGATCGGAAACTACTAGTACAACTAGAAATCAAATTTTCTGGTAATACCCACTTTTAACCAGTGTCATTTTGAACTCCTAGGCGTCACAAGTGGTGACATTGTGGTAGGGTTCACCACCATATGACTTGAAACGCATATTTGAAAAGTGGAATTTGTGACACGTATTATTATTATATTATATTAGCTTATTATTATTTTTTAATCTCATTCGAGTAATGGTTTTTTCAAACAAAAATAATGTACAGAAAAGTTCACATAATATGGGTACCCTAATAATTATAATAAAAGAACCTGGTGTATTTCATTCAACTCTTATATTTTTTCGCCAACGACATTTTAGCTGAAAGCGAAACTTGGGTAAAAGAAAAGTTTCATAATGAAAACTTTTCTTTAATGAATCAAAATATGAGACCCTTACTTTGTGTTCAGTTTTTGGTGTTAATAAATTTATTATACTAGAGCTGGATTCGTGTAACAAAGAGTAAGGCTCATTATGAAAATTAAATTACAAAATGATATACAGTTTTTCTGATAAATCCTTAGGATAAAGGTAGGTACTCCGCGTTGTAAAATTTTGTAGAACTAATTTCAAATGTATTAAACAGAAAAACTAATTGTTGTTTATGAGGGTATGAGTCAATTATGTTAAAGTCATGTTAGTAACTTTTTTCTGAACTGAAATATTGAGGCATTTTATGTACATGATATATTATAATATACCTATGTCTTTTTGTATTGTAATCAGTATGTTTTATAAGACCGTAAGTATATAGTAAAACTGCGTCTGGACGTCAACGCGCCAGTTAGCTTGCAGTCCGTGTGCAGTCGGTGCAACTGCACGCCAACTGCGATCAAACTGCGCGTTGGTGTGCGGTTGGCTTGCAGTTTCATTGCAGTCGTGCCAACTGCATTCAAACAGCACCGAAACTGCAGTTTAGCGGTCGAATTGCAGTTGAATTGCGGACCGTGTGTCTGGACCCTGACGGACAGACGAACTACAAACTGAGTCTATATATAGGGGGTCAGTTTTTCTAATATGAGGTACGCGAAGTCTTAAACAATGTTAAACGTTACGTAACCTAACCTAATTAAGTTAGGTAGGTACTTTACTAGGTAGGTCTTAGAATTAATTCTGAGACATGTGTAAATAGACCCGGTCCGGCGATGGGCTCACCACCTATCACGTTTAGGGGTCCAATATATCTCGTGAAATGTGGGTATATCCAGTAATGGAATACCTCTGCCTACCCCCTCGGGGATAAAAAAGGCGTGAGATTATATTATTATTATTATTATAGGTACTTTACTTAATATTTAGGAAGTCATTGTTGCAATATACTTAATAACAGCGTTCTCAGTCTTGTTAATCCAGTTACGTCATTTGCTAGCAGAGTTTAATCATAGCTCGTTTAATTATTTAATCTAATCTAACTCAGTGCAGTCCCAAAGGAATTTCATTTCGAAATTTCTGGATTTAAGGTTTCCAATACAAGGCTAAGATTTCACGAACTGAGAATTCTGTTAATTTGGTATCTGCGGGTTTGAATATTTCATTAACATCTCCGTTAACCATTACCACAACCACGTCTTATCCTCGCAAGGGCTGGCACAGGTATTAGAAGTACCAGTTTCACTATTGGCATAAGGTGGGTGGACCATGAAAGGCCACTCTAACAAATAAACAGTTATTACTTATTCGTATATTTACTGGATAAATGAAACAAACAAATTATTAAGTGAAACTTTGTTTTATTGTGGCGCAAATAAAGCAGTTGTTTTTATTGCAGATAAAATAAATCACTACATAGTATAAAACAAAGTCGCTTCTCTGTCCCTATGTAACTATGTCCCTATATCCCTATGTATGCTTACATCTTTAAAACTACGCAACGGATTTTGATGCGTTTTTTTAATAGATATAGTGATTTAAGAGGAAGGTTGTAGTATTAGCATTGCACCCGTGCGAAGTCGGGGCGGTTCGCTATATTTAATAAACTCAAGTTTTGTGAAACTCTACCAAACTTCGAAGGAGCATGGCCTTCAATGGTCCACCCACCTTATATTTATAATTATGTCAACACAAAAAAAAATCGTTCTTAAAACCAAGGGACCACAACACGGATACATCACACACAGGGTTTATCTGTGCGGGTGAGTAAAGCGAAATTATTTCGCTGAAAAAATTACATCACAAAAAAAAATCCGCCAAAGGAAAGTCAAATTATGTAAACAAGAGAAGACACATGCCAGCTTCAGGTGAAAAAGCGTAGTGACAAAGTAGGTACATTTTCCCAGAATTGCCTTTTTAAGAAAAGCAAAAAGTGAAAAATCCCTAACGTTACATAACCAATAATAAAGACAACTACGTTGTTACGGAGTTATTCTTGTTTTTCTGACTCTGATTTGGGAATGTAGAGAAAAGGTCGCTAGGGTCCCACAGAAAATAAAGGTAGGGTTTAGGGTTGGGCCCCTTTGAGGGAAGAAGCTGATTTTCCTTTGTTACACTTCAGCCTTAGAAGAGTCTTGACTGAACTAAATGTCTAAGCCTATTTGCTTGTTAATCAATCACTTTGCAGTACAGTGAGATATCGAGTATTGTCAAGTAATAGTTATTTACACAACAAGAGAGGTAAGTTAGATTTTGCTGCGAGCGACGGTGAATGTCGAAATACGAAATATCATGTCAGTGTGTTGAGCCGCGAGCATATAGCGAGTGGCTTAAACACTGACATGATATTTCGTATCGAGACATTCACAGAGCGACATGCAAAAAACTTCCTCTCGTGTTGATGTACAGAACTTTTCACCTCTCTAAGCGAGCAAAAGAAACTAACTAGGTAGTTAAATGAGTACAAATCAGTAATTGAAATAAGTACCTACACTCACTAGGTGTCAGTTGGTCGTTTTCATCCTCACTATAACATCTTTTCTTGCACAAATTTTGATGAAATTCAACACAAAAGCCCGCCAAACAACAAAACACGACGAAACAAATGAAACGCATTTTTCTTTTAAGGTGCGTTCTGAAACTTGTTTCCGATAAAACTTTTACAAAATGATGTTTTGATATTTAAAGATAATATTTTAATTATAATAATAATTATCCACTATTTTAGTATTTTTACGTAATTCTAATAATATTCTTTGGAACAATTCCAGGAAAGTGAATTTCCAGACTATTTTTTTCAAAAATTCTGCACTGGTGGCAACATAATGAAAATCCCAACTATAGTTTTAGAACGTTTCTAAACTAAAAACTTTTTGATAAAAACTTTTCAAACAGTTTCGAACCGACGCAAGGAGGTTTTCAATCTTTTTGGTTTTGAATTTGAATTGACAACCGGATATCCGGTACTTTTAGTCACTTTTTAAAACAGAGAGTAAAAGTGGACTTTACTCACTAATTTCGGTGAAAAAATGTTTCTTTGCAAGGTTAGAGAGGTGAAAAATATATTTCAGTGGTTGTTTTTTTTGGAACGAAGTTCTTTATTGCGCGTTGCGAAGGGGGGCTAGACTAAAAAAAATTAAGACCAAAATTTGTAACGACACTTGTTGACAACACGCACACGCCTTGTGTTCTCTCTCTCTCTCTCTCTCTCTCTCTCTCTCTCTCTCTCTCTCTCTCATAAAACAAGCCAGTGACACATCTCAAGTTTTTTAATTTATTTTATTGGTTCACAAAACTGAGTTCAATCCTTAATCAGGCCAAATAGAGTTACCTACGTAGTACTATTACTTATTCTGTGCCTATAATTAAATTATTACATAGAGTGTACCCTACTGGATGTGAACACAGAATACAAAAAATACATGCTACAAACTAAAAACTTACAATGAAACAACGAAAGCGTGCAAACAAGTCATTAGATAGGGGATTCTTAATCTATGCATTTACTTAACAAGTTCCTAGAGACCACAGAACCGCTGAATATATCAAAATCAGATCTGATGGAATTATCAGATCTGATGGAGTTATTAGTATAAACCATGTCTGCAAGTCTTTCTAATAAACATCTACTTATTTAACGAATTATATGGATTTTTCTCGAATGAATACATAATAGATAGACTTAGAATATTGGATATGTAAATTATTTATATGACATTTATGATTAAGACTTCATACCTAGCTTCATATATTATAAAGTAGGTATGCTAAAGCTACGGTAATCAGAGTTCACGGTTCATAACTAAGTAGTTTTGTTATAAGAACGGCAATATCCCACACTAGTGGAGATTTGGCCCAAAGTAAAGTAAATGGCATAGCCAGCATCTGCCGAATACCGTGTCCTTTACAATAATTTTGTTACATGTTATTTTAAAAGTTGAGTAAGTTTAAAAAATATCTCAGCATTTATAGAATTTCGAGATTTATGAAAACATACAAATATAGTAAATAAAATATAAATTTAATCATTTTGTAAATACATGAACGCATACATTTCCTACCGGCGTATTCACGGAGCTGCGATATATTCGATATTCGACTCGGAATCGGAAAATCTGTCGAAAATGGGCTATTCACAGATGTCGGTATCGAAAACGAATTTTATATTTGACATAAGGATTCGGAAAATTTTCCGTGGCTGTCAGAAGTCGAAAGATTCGACTTCGGAAAATTTTTCACTCGATCTGAATCGAATGGAAACGGTGTCGAACCTCCGTGAATACGTCTGCAGGTCCGGTTTTATAGAATCTATGTCATAAAAGATTTTAAAAAGTCGCTGTGTGCACAACCTCGTTTGGATTTTATATTATGGTATGCTATATTCATTTATAGATTACTAAACAAAGAAATTCCTAATAAACTAATCAATTAATTCGCTCAGGTTGAGTAGCGATGAAATATTTTCCTAAATTGTGTAAATGTTTCAAATTTCCTTCAATATGTGCTGATAAAATCTAAACTGAATGTTATATAGAGGAAAGTTTACATTTTTCGTTTGTTTGTTTGCATCGATTTTTATCCGAAATTTACTAGACCGATTTGAAAAATTCTTTCTCCAATAGAAAGCTTACTTTTCTGGAAGTAAAAATAAAAAATAAATCTCACGCCTTTCATCCCCGAGGGGGTAGGCAGAGGTATTCCATTACTGGATATACCCACATTTCACGAGATACATTGGACCCCTAAACGTGATAGGTGGTGAACCCATCGCCGGACCGGGTCTTTTTCCACATGTCTCAGAATTAATTCTGAGACCTGCGGGTTTCCTCACGATGTTTTCCTTCACCGTCGAGCTAGTGATAAATATGTACGTAAGTTTTGAAAAACTCATTGGTACATGCCAGGATTCGAACCCGAGCCTCACTGATTTTCGGCCGGCTCTTTAACCGTCCGGGCTATCACTGCTCTGGAAGTAACATGACCTATAATTTTCTAACGAGAACGGGACTTACAGTGGTGCCGTTCTAACTTGGCTACTCTGAACATAGGCTCCGTCTGCGCAAACCGCCTGATACCGCCAAGTGGTCGCTAAAACAATGCTATTGCGCAGCCATTTGCGCAACTTTAGAGCTGCCAAGTTACTGTAAGCGGGTGAAATCGTGCGAAAAATCTAGTCTATACTCTATACTAATAATTACCTATAAAGAGGAAAGATTTGTATGTTTGTTACGAATAAACTCAAAAACTACTAGACTGATTTTAAAAATTCTTTCTCCAATGGAAAGCTAGAAGACCTCTGAGTCACATAGGCTATATTTTATCCCAGTATTCCCACGGCAACGGGAACTACGCGAGTAAAACCACACATAACCGCTAGTTATAAATATACTAGCGACCCGCCCCGACTTCGCACGGGTGCAATGCTTATACTATTTATTAAAAAAAAATGCATCAAAATCTGTTGCGTAGTCTTAAAGATTTAAGCATACATAGGGACAGAGAAAGCGACTTTGTTTACTATGTAGTGATAGTAATAAGTAAATGCAGCCTGTTTCCCGCTAACACTGGCACCAAATCAGAGGTAATGTCTCAAGAGGGCGCTCTCATCTTCTTATTGCAGAGTTTTTCCATCAAATCGCTGCCCCTTTTTGTCAGGGTCTGTTTGTGAATTGTATCCAAGAACAATGGGCATGTCCCACATTTTGAGGCCGTCTTTACACTAGAGCGAAATTACTAGAATTTTAGGGTTCTTTGCTATTTTATTTGCAAGCTTACATTTAGAGAAAAAGAGGACAATACAGATTTTTTTACAATTGCCAATAGAAAATTTGGCCTTGGTGTACAGCTAACATAGTTGAAAATGCATTGCACGCAACCGGCCGATATAGAGATAGAGCACTGTGATTTGAAGTTCGCTTGAAGTTAAATGAGTATATTTTGAATGTCAATGATGTTTGGTGTTAATTTTCTCCATCATGGCACTGAAAACAACCATTTACCTTGTAGTTTTTGGTGTACCTACGGATTGTTGAAATTAATAATGTGTTGACGAGTTTCTTGCCCAGCTTCCTCTCTTCAATGGCGAAGCCGTCGAGTTTCAATGAATTTAAATAAGTGGACTTACAAGCCCTTACATTGAAAAAAACATTCTGATTTTCTCGATTGCACGATACAATTTAGCATACAATGTAATTGTAGTTTAAGGCTACATTTTTACGCGACTGTAAGCTGTCTTTATTTTAGGTGTTTCAATAATTTGTCAAGCACATACCTGCGATTGTTACTCTTCGGTGTGACAGGTACCCGTTTTATTCAACCGATTCTGAAATAAAATTGTGATAAACCTTCATTGGTGCCCTCAGGAGCGAATGCTTTGTCCCGAAACCTCGAAAATTATGCTTTATTCCTGTGGGCTACACAATGTAATGGATTGCGTTTATTATAAAATCAGATTAAGAAAGAGGTTCCCCCTTTTCTTCGGGAACCTCTTTGAGTTTTCCTGAATTACCTATTCTTTTATTAGATGACACCAGCGCCGCGATAAAGAGGACAAATGTGTATTTAAATTTTGTATGTTACGGGTCATCTCTAGAACTATGGAACGGATTTTTATAGATTTTATTAAGTAATTACTATATAAGTTGCCAAAAAGCAAAAAAACTATGCAGATGTGTATGCTGAATTAACATAACATAATATATAGACTGCCTAATTTAGGACTAAATAACCGTGTAATAATGTCATATAATTTATGTATGTATTATTAATTCCAAGTACCGTCATTATCATCAATTCATTCATGGATAAAATGTACCTAGACCGTAATTCACTTTTCTAGGGCTTAACTATCTAAAACAACAAATTCTCATTAAAGATATTACACTCAGAATTTATTGACTAACTATGCACCGGAGTATAATCTCAGGCAATCTATCAAATTTTATGTCGAAACTGGGAATATACTCAATTCGACAAAGACTAATGAAGCCATATGAGATAGATGGCCCATAAAATTAAACATTAAGGCCTGTTTATTCCCCCTAGACGATAAATCTACCAGGCTGACTTGATACCTGTTTTTTAACCTTTTCGACATGAGCAAGTCCCAAAAACAATGTAGAAAAAACAACACTTTGTCACAATGGACCTAGTGATGCTGTATAATAATAACTAGTTTTTACCCGCGGCTTCGCTCGCGCACGTTTATTTCACCACAATGGCTTGAATTTATCAAAATCCTTTCTTAGGGACCCCCCCCCCCCCTCGGGGATAAAAAAGGCGTGAGATTATATTATTATATATTATTTCTTAGTGGATGCCTACACTGTATAAACTATCTATGTGCAACATTTCAAGTCTCTAGACCCAGCGCTTTCGGCTGTGCGTTGATACATCACAAATCAGGCAGTCAGTTTATCATTTTATATATATATACATACATATTTTACATATATATATATATATATATATACATGGGGGAGGCCTTTGTTCAACAGTGGACGTCTTCCGGCTGATGATGATGATATATATACAACGCGTAACAAAAAAAGAACAATTTATCATACACCCAAATTAGTATATTAATATCAAAAAACAATATTTATTTATTTAATAAACAATAATAATTATAAAACACACATAATATTTACAAACTAAACTAAACTAAAGATAAAAAATGTCCTCCAGCGCACCAGGTTGAGGTAAGGCACCCAAGATGCTGGCAGCATTTCCCCTCTGGACAGCCAAGCTAATCCTTTGGGCGAAATAGCCACCAGCCCTTGGGTCGCCAGTGGCCTCTATCAAAAATATATGATGCAATCGAACTTCAGTTATGTCTAACTATTTTTTTAAAATATCGATTAATAATGTCACGATTTCCATAGAAAGCACTAAATTCAGCTACGATAATTATTTATTTTTAAAAATTTTACACATATTAAAAATAGCTAAAATCGAATAAGTAGTTGATACTGAACAAACTAATTTCAGGAATTGCGCTTATGCTGTTACATGTTGTATATATATATATATATATATATATTATATATTATTCCCGTTCCCGTGAGAATTTCGCATGTAAACCTTGTCCGGACAGTTACAAGCACAACAAAAACAAATAACTATGTCGGATGAGCCATTCTCGAGTTTTGCGCTTAGCAACACATTCACATTTTTATAATTTAAACCACCATATTAAGAAAATTTAATTTACAGCTGGCATATCTTCTCAATTCGCATCATAATCTGAGGTAGCCTTATCAGTGCATTTACAGCTCATTGGGTTTAGGACTGCACTGCACGAGAATGACGGAGAAGCTGAATGAAGAAGTTGAGAGAAGAAGATGAGAGTTGCGATACTATGACGGTTCTGCATTATTTAACTTATTGAACCCTTCCAGACATATTTCCGACCCATATAAGGAGATAATGTGTAAATTATAAATCTATCTAAAGAAGCTATCATTACGAATAGCAGTTGCCCACAGCATGGGCCGTGTAGGTCTTCGCATTCCCTTGGGAAAGAAAAGCATTTTCTAATTGTAACCGTCTTAAAAGTTTGTTCCACATACCTACTAAACAGCTTCCTAAGTCGAGGATGTGATAGATCAGTCACTTTCTACTTTTATCGAAACGTTATACGATACCATGACATATCTGTTGAGAGATTATTGCGCACCTGAGCGACTCAGGAGAGCTCGGAAATTTGGAGCACCACGACCTGATTGGTTTAAATTCCAAGATGGCGGCCGGGACACTCGTAGCTATTAGCGTAAGTAGTGAGTGATGTACGCACTGTAATCAACGCTGATTTAGCATTTCAAGATACATTGTCCTCTATCGAAAATATTTCCAGATGCTCCTGGTTTTAAGGAATAAAAATCATTTTTCTGGTCAGTCCCTTCGGGGTTGCGCCCCTGTTTCCAGGCCCTAGCTAAGTACAACGCTGTATGTAATGGCTACACTTTCTCTTAAATTCCCTAATTTTCGCAAATACAGGACTACTTTATTTAATACCCTTGTTTGTATCAACCCACTAAACCATGTGGTCGCGATTATAGGAATAGGATATCGACCGCTATCAAGCAGCCATCATTCAATATTCCCATCCTCATTTATTAGAATTTACTAAAAGAATTTTTAGTAATGAAAGTGCTAAAACAAATGATCGAACTTCTGACAGACGATAAGAATTAATACTCTTTGTTCCAGCGCATTCAATGCGGACTTTAAAATAATATCAGACTTATGCAGTCCAATTTATTTCGCTTCGAAAAAACTCCGATGCAATTGTCTTGGATTGTCTGCTCTCGTTCCTTCTTCGATAGCTCGTGTAGGGTTGCCAGCGATTGGCTGCTATCCAAATAGATTTGCTTGAGACAAAATGTGGAAGTGTATTCTATAAACGGACTTGTAGAAGACAATGTGTATTTGAAAAGATTTCAGATAGAATCTGAAGGAATAGAACGAATGTAACAACGAACGTTTTTATTTTATCAAACTTATTATGACATTAAATTCGCCTAAAAAAGTTAAGGTGTTCATGAAAAATTACTTTTCATCTCTCCGGGCGGAAAGCGTTAACTTTCAGCCCACTGACGTGGCCGCTTCGCCTCGGTCGACAATTACACATTATGATCTGAGACATTTCTTATTTTACTTCCCTTGGTATGTAATCCACTAATATACTATTATCCAGTAATGTACTATTCTTGGGAACCACCTACGATCCTGGCACACCTCTCACGCTTCATGTTACAATCAATCAATCATCATCAATCGGTTCAAACATGTTCGTCGGTTTCGAATATGTACCTTCTTCAGTTTTCTGAAAAACTTATTGGTACTGCCAGGATTCGAACCCGAGCCTCACGAATTAGGAGCGGGAACTTAAACCACTG
Organism: Ethmia dodecea; assembly: GCA_963855545.1. NCBI lineage: Eukaryota > Metazoa > Arthropoda > Insecta > Lepidoptera > Depressariidae > Ethmia > Ethmia dodecea. The sequence continues at coordinate 3,451,823 of OY979448.1, forward strand.
GGCTCTGCCACATGTAACAGACTCGGTCCGGGTATGCGCTCCTCACCACCGTCGGGAATAAAACACGTGAGATTATTTATACTGTTTATAATGTTCTATCATAATAGATAAACACTGTAATCAAATTGAATGGTGTGCTGAATTCTGTCAAAGTTGAGATCTGGTAACAAATTGCTCTGCTTACCATTATTATCATTGGTAATTTGCAAAATAGCAGCTTTTCCGTCTTATAACTACATTAATAATTGGCTCAAATAGACTTTCCAGTATCTTCAGCACTAAAGACGGGACGTTTATTTACTGGACCATAAGGAGGTCAAGTTTTTGGGGTGTGTATGTACTTAAACGGTTTGATGGATTTTGAAGTGCGAAGTATATTCTTCTTCATTTCCGGAGGCTGTATACTATATTTTCACCAAACTGAACCAAAAAGAGGATGTATTTAGTCTTTTCAGTGTGCTTTTTACACGCTATGGTTATCGCGTCCCCAACGAACTATTGTTTTTCCAGGATGTTAAGTATAGTTAAATCCTTTCTCAAGGTGTAAACTATCGTCCTGCTTTTCATCAAGATCAGTCCACCACCGGTTGAGTCTTCAAAAGGTATCAAACAAACACATAGAGAGAGTTTCTTTCGCATTTCTGATACCTATTAATAAGATATCTATTGTTGTGGCGGAATGTGGTTCTGATATACATGTATTAGTATTAGTATGCTTAAAGCTGAAATGATTATGAGCATATTTTGCCAAAATATCGCCCAGTATTGGATCATGAAACAATTTCATTCCGTAAACATTGAAACACAGCGCGTTAACCCTCGCATATTTCGCGTCTGACGGTGGAATATAGTACTTTCTTGTACGGTTAGCCAAATAAAATAATCTTAATTTTCTTCCAATGACCGATACTTAACTACTGGTTATAAAAAAAAACTGACTGACCTTGCTGAACCATGGAAGCTAAAACTTTGAAATTAAAACTTGACGGCACGAAGATATTCGTCACATATGTCACATATACATCCCGGCCGTCCAAATTACGAATTTATTTTTGGAAATACTATTAATGCTTATAGTAGACTCATACTTAAAACAAGCTCACTAAAAAATATGCATTTTTTAAACAAAATGCTAACTAGTCAAATTAATTGAGTATTATCATCATAGTAATTCTTGGAGTCGGTTCCAAGCTAGTTACTTACAACATTACTAAAAAAACCTTTCTTTTGAGTTATTTTGAGAAGAAAAATAATTTATCATATATTTTTGAAAACAAGCATACTACCCCTCTGGGCATGAAAGGCGTGAGTTTTTTTTCTTAAGCAAAATATCCAGTAATACAAAAAATACGTTATTATAAGCGGCTTTAAACAGATATAATGTAATAGCAAACATGACGTTTTGTAACTCATGGATGTTTGTAACGTAACAGAAGGAGTTGAAAAGGCTTTTTTGGTAACCTTACTCACATATGAACAACTTTTGGAATGATTTCAAAGTCGATCCATCAACCTTTGAAAGTTTGACGAAGTTAACCATGCCGTTATAAAATGTTATGAATAGAATAAGACCATACGTAACATCTTCTACGTTTATTTAAACACTAGCTGCTCCCCGCGGTTTCATCATGGGAAAATGTTAACCCATAATACTGCAAGAAAAGCAAACTTTGCAAATAAAAAAGTCGGTCCAGTAGCTTCCGAGCCTATTCATTACAATCAAACATATCTATACTTCTATACTAATATTATAAAGAGAAAGATTTGTAATTTTGTATGTTTGTACGAATACTCAAAAACTACTGGACCGATTTAAAAATTCTTTCACCAATGGAAAGCTAGAATATCCTTTAGTAACATAGACTATATATTATTCCCGTATTCCCACGGGAACGGGAACTACGCGTGTGAATAATAAAACACTAAAGACCCGACCTCGCTAGACTTCGGTTTATATGATTTGAGCACTTATCGTAATGAAACATAAAATTCACAAGTTAATCCCCTAAATTATCACTAAAATCCACTCAGCCTATTAGAGACAAACTATCATACAGCCAGGCATGTTAGCAATTAAATTTTGTCATTTATTTTGAAATAGCAGATGGAGTTTTCAATTTGCACTGCAATGAGCTCGCTCGCTGATGCGTATATTAAGAAATTGATTCCGGGTTAGAGCAGAAATAATATATGGATAATGTTATTTAATAGCTACTACTAAGATTAGAATAGTATATTACATGCCAAGGGAAGTAAAATAAGAAATGTCTCAGATCACGTGTAATGTGTGTGATCTGAGGCTTTCTTATTTACTTTGAGAGGTCTGTATACTTTTTGTCTTGAGACGGAGACGGAAAACGGCAACTTCGTTTAGCGCAGCTGGCCGAAATTTGGCGCTATCCGCCCGGAGAGATGAAAAAACAATTGATGACGCCCGCAGCCTCAGCAGTTTGGTATTGTGATCGGCTCAACACAATAACAAGTCAAGTTCTGTCCAAAAGTGTAGCACTGCTAAAAGGCATGGTCCTTCCAAAAAGGTATGTAAGATCATTTATTTATTCTAAGAATTAGGTAAGCTCAATAGTAGCTAAAGCAAGACTTGCTTGAACCTACAAATAATATAACCTCCGCACATTCCCTAGTGCGAGTATGTTCAAACACTCATATATTCGGTCTTTCGCTTACCGTAGGCACCGAGAAAAATATTTGGCCGCGCTCGGTTTAGCAGGACTCCAATAAAAGTTTCTTTCCTAAATTTCCCAGTCCATTGCACACGTGTTACGATCTTGCCGATAGAAATGTTTTCCAAACGCAAAAACATTTTTATATATTTTTTCGTAGTCACATTCACGCGTAAATTATTATACAAAAATATTTTGCGTGATGAGGATCCTTTGTTCTAGCGTCTGGGGTTTTTAATAATTCGAGCGAGAGTTTCTTTACACATATTTTAGGATTTACGTGTCACTTTAGCTCATGTCTTTGAATACGAGAGCATTACTTATACTCCTCTAAAGTTCACTTCTAAGGTTCCCTACATAAATGTATAGAAAATACAAATAAATTGGACAATTTGGACATATACTAATAGTATTTAAAGGAATAAACAAATACAAATTTGTAGTTAAAGTAAACATACCCACGTTTTAACACCACACGTAACAGTGAACAGAAGACAATATATGCAGTCAGTCTTCTCAGCTAGGCTGTTCCTTTGTAGAAGGTTGTTCCTTTCTAGTCACCTTGTAACGAGTAACTCTTTATTGGACCTCCTTTTATTCCTAAATTTATCAACTTTTTGGCATTTTAACTTATTTAACTGGCCACATACTTTGAATTTGTAATTAGAATTACATCTTTCTCTTCTTTGTTTTGCAACGGCAGCGTCAGTCCTGAAATTTAAGCACGACAGTTCTTCCGAACTAAAATCTGCATTTTCAAATTAGCTTTAGAATATATTGCTACATAGAAATTGTGCTACGACGACCTGATAAGCCACGTCTACAGCGATAAAATTGTGTTTTCATCTTTCAGGGCGGAAAGCGGCAACTTTCGGCCAGCTGCGCTAAACTAAGTTGCCGTTTTCGTCGTTGCCGAGCTGAAAAAAAGTATACACACCTCAATAAGTAAATAAGAAAGCCTCAGATCACATGTTTGTAGACCTCGGCTTCGCCTCGGTTGACAATGACATGACATCTGGGTCTTTTCTTATTTTACATCCCTAGATGTGTAATGTACTAATTGCTTCATAACTACTATCCCTCATTTAATAAATCCCACTTTAGCTGCTGAACATTTATTTATTTCGAACCCCGACCTTCACTCCGTCACCGTGCTCTCTTCTCTACGTGATGGGAAAGTCGGCAAAAAGGGCAGTACCCGTGGACTGCACCGCCGCAGCCTGAAGCCTTGACTAAAAAAAAGCACTGACGGCTCTTTTTTTAGCTGTTGGGCCTTCATACCCCACGTCCCAAGATCTCTATCTCAAACACGTAATAATATGAATACATACAAATTCCCGATAATCCATAAAACTCTTAAAAAGTTCCAGAAACCGAAATTGTTACAACTGATATCAATCAATTCACAAATAATTTTACCTACCCTTATTATTGTAATTTGTGAAAAGTTTTTAAGTTTGTTACCCATTGTTTCCATACGACATTCTTATTTCTAGTAGATTTGCTTCGAATCGTTTGTTGGCAAGCGCTGTGTTTTGTTTTTCGCTTAGGCTTATCTATTTTTTTCTTCGCAGCCTCGAATTTTTGCCGTATTGTAAACGAAAGGAGTATTCTCAAAGGAATCTGAATGTGCTAAACCCTAAAGTTGGGAACGAGTTCCATAAGTTTCCAAATAACTCGTTTCAGTTGTGCCCTGTCCATAAGTTTATATAAAAAAGTGTATAGGTATATATAATCATGATTTTGTATACATTTTAAGGGTTCCGTACACAAAGAGTGCCAACGGGACCGTTACCAAGTCTCCGCTGTCTGTCCGTCTGTCTGTTTGTCTGTCAGTGAGCTATATCTTCTGAACTGTAATAAGTAGACCGTTAAAATTTTCACAGAATGTGTATTGCCGCTGTAACAACCAATAGTAAAATAACAACTTCAATAAAACGTGTTCTTTTGAATTACATACGGCGGTACGGAGGTGCGATTCCTACTCACCTTTGGCCGGCTTTTTATTTTGTTAAAAGGATATTATGGTTATGCGTCTTCATAAAGTTATTTCAAGCAAATTAAAGTAAACATCAGAGTTGATTTTCTTTCCAGTTATAGGAAAATGTATACGTAACGTATTACGTAATATTTTACTCACATCACTCAGACTTACGCCTATCGCCTATGGGTATGGCAGAGGTATTCCATTTTTAGAAATAGGTACCACTTTGACAACAGTACCTAAATTCGAAAAATAAAATATTTTGAATTTGAATTTGAACAGTGTACTTTATCGCGGAAGCGGGTTGCCTCAGATCTATAAATCAGAGGCCTTCGCAAGGTGAGGAAAATATTGACCGCAACTTTCTTAATAACTAATTTTACATTTTCTTACCAAGATTCGAATCTAAGCCTGGCAGACGGGATCACTTTCAACAGGGCTACAGCTGCTCTTTTTATTCCATGAGAAACAAAAAAACGCTTTTAACGTGAACCTTAGGTTACCAAAATATTCCGCATTAAATATTAGGTAAATAAAATTATTTCGCCCGATTGTCCAATAGCCATTGTTAAGGGCAACACAAATCATATTAATAGGTGCGTGTTCTAAATACCAATAAATTTAGGTACCTATAAAGTTTGAAGCGGGATTAAATTTGGGAAAAATTACCCAATTCCTGCGTAATTCGGGACTCGCCAACCGCATAGGGTCATGCGTCATTTTTATGTGCGACCACAGAGCCCGAAACCAAATATTTATATTGTCTGTGAAAGAGTTTCGCATATTTCCTGGATTTATTTTACGCCCTTTTCTATTAAAGCTAAACATAAGTCGTAAATATGAACGCGGGTTTTTTTATTCTATTTTTTATAGCTGACACGACGCTGTTTTTTGCTGCGTAAAATGTCACGACGCCATTTTTATTTTTGTATAATAAGATGAGTGGGCAAAATTACCAGTTTATTATAATAATTTTTCGTGACCTGCATTCACAAACGCTGCTGTCACCAACACAAGGTGTAACAAATTACCCAAACCTTAATTTCTTTGTGTAAAACACGATGAAAATTTAATTTTAATTGGTAATGTACCTTTGTTCTGAAAATATGAAGCTATGAGCACAATTCAATAGTATTTGTATACATGGCGAAGTGTAATTGTAAAATCCGTGATATTACAATATCACTAGTGGTATTATAATTGCACGGACTTTTGTCAGTCGTCTAGATTTCATACAATATTACGACATAATCTTAGTAACATTATAATTTCTTTTAGCAACAAATTTAGTGATATTGTGGTAAATAGTAGTCAGTGAAACGACCAATCAAAACAGGCGAACCTTAATACCAGTAGTGAAATTTATAATATCACGGTTTTTTACAAAATATTTACTATACTCGTCTTGTAACGAAATGCAGACACAATATTATTGCCTATTATCCATGATCACCCGTGGGACGCTATGCTTGACCGACTTGACTTCGCTCGTTCTAACACCAGTGTCGCTAACACCATCTGTCGGTGAGTAGCCCTATTATTAAAAAATGCTTCACAGGAAATACAACTATGTAGCCGAACTTAAAACAAACTATAGGTACTTATACTTATACAAAATGTCATCTAAATCACGAGATTCCCGAAATATAAATAAATATATACATACAAGAACTGCTACATTAAAGTAATAGGATCACAAAATCTTCTATGTAAAGGAAAACTTACCTCCCGTGGGCTTTATCAAACTTGAAAACTTCTCAAGCAGGTCATATTGGAAAATAATTCATTCGAGTTTGTCTAGAGAATTCGTTTGGGAATTGTTGGATTATTTCAAGGATTAAGGATTTTATTACGGTCTTTTTTAACTGCCAGGTTCATTGTGAATTGGCTTTTCAATCGGTACTAGACCGTTCAATAGAATTTTTTTTTCACCTAATTCGGCATATACAAGGCAGTGAGCATTCCATGAGTATCAACCACTACGAAACGTGAGTAAGTTTGTGAAGTAATATTTTCATCTCAATTGTTTAGATTAGACCAAAAAATCTGATTATACAATATTAATCTGATTTTTTGGTAATATTATTTTAGCCATTAAATGTCAAATGACTACCTTATTAGGTATGTCATTTGACATATCGTATCACTGTTGTATCAACTTTTAATACCTATTCGGTGTATAACGTGAAGTTGACATTTATATTGATAACTAGCAGCGCCCCGCGGTTTCACCCGCGTAGTTCCCGTTCCCGTGGAAATACGGGGATAAAATTTAACGTATGTGTTATTCTGATGTATAAGCTATATAACTGTAAAGTTTCATCAAAATCCGTTCAGTATGTTTTGCGTGAAAGAGGAACAAACATCCATACATACAAACTTTCGCGTTTATAATATGATTAGTAGGATTAGAGTACCTACTTCTAAGCACCTGATTTTGTCAGCAAATGAACTCGGACCCTATTCAGTGAATATACAAATGTACGCATTATACATATAGCTGTAAAAAAAAAACAGCTTTCTAGGTCTAAGGGTTTAAGCTGGGCGTTGATGAGTCAGTGAGTCAGGACTTCTCTCTTTATATATATAGATAACCAAAGACTACTTTTATTCAAAGGTAAAATATTTTTAAGTACCTAGGACAAAATACTGTGCAAATCCCTCTCTAATATAGGTACTACGGTCACATAGAAATTGGTCCTTTTCTAGCTGAAAACGTCCGAAAAAATCCAGGTAAAACTGGATCGTTCTAGTTTGAGCAAGTTTGGCCGCGGACGGGATATTCGCCCAACTTTGTGATAAAGGAGCTAATATAAAAATGAGATCGGGTGCCTGAGAAACTTCTGCTTAACCTACGTGCTTGTTGGGAATTTGTTTTAGAAGCAGGTGCGGTTTTTTCTTCATAAGTATTTTAGTGTTAAAATATATTTATATACAGCTTTTATTTATATGCGCATTTATTTCACTTCCTAAGGTTGAATTTTGCAAAATTCTTTCTTAGTGGATGCCTACACTGTCTAAGCTATCTATAAAACTTCAAGTCTCTAGACCCATCGATTTAGGCTGTGCGTTGATACATCACCAATCAGTCAGTCAGCCAGTTTATCGTAAAAGCTAGTGTATTAATAAATTTAAAGTAAAAAACTTTTTTACAAACAAGTAACAACCTTTTTTTTTAAGTCTTTAAGTCTCTCTCAGCAAGCCCTTTCATTTGATAGCTATACTGTAAAATTGAATTAAAAATAACTAGTCCGCCATGTTGGGTGTCCGCCATGCAGGATTTAGAACGACGTCACACAACTACTCATGCATTGTCATCCAAACTAATTGTGTATACAAAATTACAGCTCAATCGGTTAAAGATATCTGCTTCATAATTGAGTTGCAAGATTCCACCCGAACAAACATACCTACGTTACATTACAAGGTAAATAAAAGCTTGTAATATACCATTAGATAGTATTCATAGATATCTCAAAAAGTTACTCGTATTCTTACCCATCCACTGATCGTTGCATAAAACAAAAGCTTACAGTGAAATAAGTTGACAAAATACCGAAGTCTGAACCGAAATCTTGGATTATTTATATTATTACAATTACATGTAATTACCAAAGTAAATAACAGATGCAAGCATCCATTGTCACTTAATTCCGGCCCCACATTCGCCCGAAGTTAGCCAATTATAACTTTCTCCCAGTTATAATAAATTCCGAATATAGACCGAATAATTCGCTTTTTGTTGGTACTTCATAAGCGGGGTGTTATTTTCGGGTAATGGTGATTTTGATTATTTTGGATGCATGGTAAAAGCTGTTTATTTTATTAGCATAGTCAACCGTCTCTTTTGTTTATTACCTTACTTTTGCCATTATATTCGACCGAGGTATTCATTTTACAAAAGCCGCTTGGCTAGGCCCTTTAATCAGTCAGTGGCATTTTATCAGGATCTCCTCCGTTTCCAAGTTTTCGTTGTTTACGCACAATGGAAGTCGTTAAGCCATGTCAGATATTGTTAGGTGGCTTGTAAAATTCTGACAGTTAGGTGGTCACTAGCTTAATACTATCTCCTAATCCGTGATGGGCATGCGTGAAAGATAATAGCCCAAACTTCCTCATGCTTGAGGAAAGACCCTCTAGTCAGCAGTGGGCTGTTACATTTTGATGATCAAGTCTCTATGGGTAAAGGCGTTTTCTGCTGGTTCGGTCACCATAGTACTGTAGTATTTATATAAATAATGAAATTGAAACTGGCCGATGTCTGTACATCGAAGATATATTAAAGAACACTTAATATTATGAGGTTTATAATACCAATAGAAGCCACGACACTTTTTTTTTGTCTGTCTGTCAGTATGTTTGCAGGGTACAGGTCTAACTTAAAATCTGATATATTTCGCCATGATACGCCGGCTAGGAGCCAAGTTATCTACACGTGCCATACAGTGTTTAAACGGTTTTTTTAACTGGGTCGTCAGTACGGGGACGAATTCGGAGGCAAGAGCGAGTTACGAATACCGTCAGTTTTCTTTATTCAAACATTTTCTCATTACTGATTCGCTATAAATCAAGAACTTTATAATTACTTTGCAAACTACGCTTGAACGGCTCCGAATCTAAATTGTAAATAGTAAATTGTCCACTTAATATTCAAGTATTCCGGGTAATACAGTGGAAATTGTTTCAGAATTCGCGGATACTCAGAAATTAATCTGCAAAGTCCATCCCTAGACAACATTTTGGTCAGTTTCAAACTCGAGAAGCCAAAATGTTTAGACACAAATTTTAGGGAAACAATTACCTGTGCCCAAAGGGACAGAGGATCATAGACACGATTTGAAGTGGTACCAAGGATGCTAAGGCATTATAATTAAGACATTCTGAACTCACATTTTTGTAAGAAAAAGAGCTGGATCTGTTGACCAGCGTGATGGAATCCAAAATGAGAAAATCCCCAAAAGAATAAAAGTTACTGAAATCGCATAAAGAAATGCAAAACTAAAGTGGCAGAGGGCGGAGCACATTGCTCATTGACCATACGTATACCGAAAGATGCAGCGTGGGTAGGCCTCCTACAAGGTATACCGATGGTCTGGTAAAAGTCGGGTATACGCTGGATGCGGACTCACAACACCGACCATTGTGGCTATATGCAGCAGTGGACGTCTTTCGGCTGATCTGATGAGAATGTTGACGATGAGACTCTATTGGAAGAAAGTCAGCATCTTGTAATAAAATAGTATATAGTCCATCTATCTAAGGACTATTTGTCGGGTCTAAAACTCCCTATCAGCTAGAAAGGCAGGATTATTTTTGACCCGATGGCTGGCGCTATTGTCAAGATCACTGTGTTCCTACACTCTAATCTCTAAAACCGCTCAAATAATTTAAATGAAATTTTAACTTACTGTATTTTTATTTTTATTATTATAGCGCGGCCATAGTCATACATAAATACATACATACATAATGCTCACGCCATTGTCCCACAGGGGTAGGCAGAGACGATGGATCGCCACTTTGCTCGATCTCTGCATACTTCTTTCGCTTCCTTCACATCCATAAGCCTTTTCATGCACGCTCTTTTATTCTTCGCACTCCGGACCCCAGCTTTTTGAAGGACTTATTTGATCCGTGAACGTCATTCTGGGGCGTCCTCTCTCCTTGCGTCCTTCAACATTCGCACCATAAATCTCTTTCGTTACTCTTCTTTCATCCATACGTTCTAAATGACCAAACCAGCGTAACATGCCCTTTTCTATTCTTGTCACTACATCTTCTTTCAAACCACACCTTTCTCGTATATCAGCATTTCTCACTCTATCACACAATCTGTAAAAATTTCAAGGGTTACATACGGACGCACGGACACACAGTGTCGTGACCTCTGACTCAGAAGACAAGGTCACTACCAAGTAAGCCAAATACTATCCAGTTCCGAGTATTTCGTGGTACCACTGTTTCTCGGAATACTCAACTGGCACTATTGCTACGTAGTAAAACTTAAATACGGCAATTGAAACTCGGTTAGTTGGAGCTTATTTTGATATTAACCCAGGATCAAATGTGTTCTATTAGATGTTTGAGAATTATATTGTACCGACTCGACTAAGAGAGGATATCCTACTAATATTATAAACGCGAAAGTTTGTATGGATGGATGTATGGATGTTTGTTCTTCTTTCACGCAAAAACTACTGAACGGATTTTGATGAAACTTTACAGTTATATAGCTTACACATCAGAATAACACATAGGCTATATTTTATCCCCGTATTCCCACGGGAACGGGAACTACGCGGGTGAAACCGCGGAGCGCTACTAGCTATCTATAAATATTCATGTGCGTTATGGCTATCATAATAATATGGCCGATGAATCAGATTACTTACGATGAAACTTTTGTAACTTGCCAAGAGCAAGTCTGGGAAGGATGAAGAAAAAATAAATTTCCATAATTTTTCTTCACTTTCCAGACTTTTTTGTTAAGTTACAAAAGTTTCATCGTAATCTGATTCATCAGCCATACTTCCCAAAAAAGGGGAAAAGACTGGTCCTATTTATTAAGTCCTAAGTATAATTAGTTTATTTAGTTACTACTTACTGTCTTAGATAAGAGATTAAAAATAGGAGTTGATCTGAAAATAACATCTCCTTTCTTGTCACAGTCACGGACGATCTGCAGAGACATAATTAATACAGACTGATCTAATAAGGCGGCTTGAGCCTCACAAGAAATGAGGCCGTAATTATCAGCAAATTAAAACTAACTCGAAAGAAACGTAAGCAGCATTTTTCTTGAGCTTCCCATGCATCCAGGTAGGCGAAACAGGTTGGAGCAGGTCTGGCCAAGCGATCCCGTTAGCTAGTCGCGGGCATTAGGGTTGTCACTGCCGACATGTGGTATTTTCAACCAAATTCAAAAAGGAGGTTATATATTTTTTTTATGTTTGTTACCCAAAGATATTTTATATAGAAAGACGTAGATATGTTACTAGAGCACGGAAAATGAGGCCGACAAATGTAGTTAATTAACCACATTTTATTTAGTCGCATTGTATTTCAAGTCGTATTTTAAGCGCAATTCTTAACAGATAGCTCTCTTTTTCTTTATTATTCGTTCCGTATCATCTTTCCCCGTCATTGTTGTATCCTATAAATACGCTAAGAAGTAAGTATGTACATGTTGTAGCACACTCGTAGGGGATCAATTTTTAAACGCAAGCAGTATGAATATAACTCATCCTTACTTTAATATCTTTGTTGTTACCTCATAACTTTCGACTGGGTTAACCGATTTTAGAAATTATTTTTTTATTTGAAAGCTGGTGCTTCCAGATTGGTCTAATTTTAATTTCGTCTAGTTCTGATAATGTCATACATAAGAAAACCCTATAAGTCTTAAATTTGCATTAAATAGGTGCGCGACAAATGGTAGAATAACTCAATATCACGCCAACCGATTTCGATGATTCTTTTTTAACCGACTTTTAAGTCGGTTATGAATTGAGAACCTCTTTCTTTTTTGAAAAAGGAAGAGGTTCTCAATTCGACTGTATTTTTTAGTATAATTCGTTGAAGTCGGTTTTTTACTCTTTAGAGTTCTATTTTATATTTAAAATGACCGTGTTGTTTGGAATACTTGACGTTTAGTTAGTATATTAGAATCACGATCACTTTGCCCATTTAACAGCTCTTAAAGCAACTATAAAAATATTGATATCGAAAAATGCCGTCTGGCGATGCACCTTTCATACGTTTGGCTTCATCACAGTTCAAGGATCAGCTATTTCAGAAGCCCCTAAAGTCCATAATACTAATAATACGAAAAAGTGACGATAACTCATTTCTTCTGTTGCAAAATGAGAAAAATTATCGTTATTTAGTTGTCTTTCCGTTTGTAACATTTCTCACAGCTTAGAATCTTTACTTTAAAGTGTATTTAAAATTAAAAAATATTGAAAAAAAATAGAATTATAATTTTAGATTGCCATTCTCTCACGCAGAAAAACGGATCGACTTTTTTTTTGCATAAAGATAATTGAAGAATCGGAAAGTGACACTATGGCTTCTTTTTTTTCGGAAAGCAGACAGTGTCACGGGAAAACGCTTAACGTATTAAGTGCTAATCAAATGAATATTTATACCGACGCTGCAGCAACCCTACCAAAAGCCCTATTGTATAAAACACCACGCTGAAATGCGCTCTTCACGGAACTCTCACTCTTTATTACCCCTACAATAAGAGCGATAATGATGAAATAAAAGTGAGTCATACGCAAATCATTGTCATTGAAGGGAAGGTGATTAGTAACATTTTTAACAACTTGTCCGCTTGTCCGTCAGTCTGAATTCTAACGTTGACAGAGCAAGGTGTGTTTAAATATATTCAAGTGTGTTATGAGAAGTGGATTTCATTGTCACAGTGGATTGTTAGTGGATCTTTTTCTGACAGGTAACTATTTTTTTATTATTTATCTTCTCTTCTTAGATTTCTAGGTAGTAATATAGGTTATATTGTATCCCCTTATTCCCAAATGAACGGGAACTATGAGGGTAAAACCGCGCGGAACGACTAGTTCTGTATAAAATGAAATAAGTACTTACTAGGTAAAATTATTAAAAAAAAGTGGTTTGGCGCGGTTTTACCTGCGTAGTTTCCGTTCCCGTTGGAATACTGGAATAAAATACAACCTATGTTCCTCAGGGATATTGTAGCTTTCTACTGGTGAGAGAATATTTAAAATCGGTCCAGTTAATTTTTGAGTTTATTCGTTACAAACATACAAAAATACAAATCATTTCTCTTTATATTATTAGAGTATACGTATATACTTACCTAGATATAAAATAAGTAAAAGTATTACCTAGTATACTTTTCATGATTTGTCATAAAACCCATCACCTTGTAACGGTTTTTGAATGATAGGGTCACTCATAAGCAAACAAGTTATAAAAGCCCACGTGGTATTTTACCCGACTTCACCAGGTGAAGGGTAATGTTTCAACATAAGATAATTCTTTCAGAGATGAATGCTAATAGTTGGCATTTTGGGTCTTTCTCAACTGATGTTCTTAAACTTGTATTAATTGTCCAGAAAGCACCAAATAATAATAACAAAGATTGTGGTTTGTGTTAAAGCCTGCTCAAATCCGGCGTAGTAGATTTAAAAGACATTTCATTCGCGGTATGAAGACACCACACACACATACCAATCAGCCTACCTAGCTGTAGATGAACACAGAAACAACAATAAAATCCTTTGTTGGTAAATAGACTTATGCAAAATTAATCGAAGTGATATATTTACATAACAGTAATAACATTATTATAGCCACCTACCACAGTAGTCAGTACGTTAAAATAATAATAAAATAAAAATTGAATCAAATGACAGCTTAAATCCAAAAGCATGTAATTAGATTCAACTTATAAACAAATTGTTGGCGAACACTGACAGAGAAAGAAATAAGTTATAAAACTTTCACTAGAACTTAAATTGATTAAGAAAGTTAATCAATCACATTTCTGTGGTACTCAAGTAATGATTACATATATAAATCATAAGTTTCTGTCCGCTCATTATTTCAATTACCTAAGGAGAAAATTGGAAAAGTTCATAATTGGAAAACTTGTATACTCGAGCCTAGCTCTCGTCACGTGTAGTTTGTCATAAGCCTGGAAAGTGAAGGTCAAACTCTGTCTAGACTACACGAAAATATTAATGGGGTATCAGTTTAGAATTTGGCATGTATTTATTGATAAATACACGAATGATCGTGAAGGTTAAATCAATAATTTCAAGGGAATTGCAAACTAAAACACAATTTAGATAAATTTTGTGAACTATGATAGTATACTTTTATTCTCGTAGTTTTAAACTTAGATGCATATTATCGGAACCGAAGTCGAAAATAGATTTTTCATCAAATCTCCAACTATATCGATACACAACACAATTGATTTTGTTTGACCCTGCAATATATCGAAGTGCAAAATACTTATATTTTTATTGAAATTCGTTGAGCCATCTCTGAGCCTATTTGAGAATAAACTTACAGACAACAAATTGAAAAAATACATTTATGATTACATACATTAGGCACTGTGTCTTAGGTGTTTGCACTTAGATTTTGGCATAAATTTTAAAATCAAACTATAAATTTATTATTGGTATACAACGAGAAATTTTCGTAAATTCTCCATCGTGGTGTTTTTAATTTCACGGAAATGTTTTAGGTATCTACCTATTAAATTTGCTGTACATTAGCCATATCAGTATTTATGATCTATTTGGTTTACCCATTTATCCTGGGACCATAATTTATCACAATTCTGCTCAAATCCGTATATTTGATTCCGGTAATGTGATCTATTACGCACAAGCTCGCTATAGATAATTACCAGTTGAATGGTAGTTTCAATTTCTAACTATTCTTGCACCAATTTGGTATCAAGTAGAAGTATTTCATATGCTACAATGAGTACCTTAATTGGTACATCGTCTAATTCATGTATGCTAATATTATGTAGATGCATTTTTTATGTTTATGTGTAATAAATATGCTCCGTATGTACTGGAACGATTTAAAAAAAAACAAATGGAAAGTTTACTTTTCTTGCAATAACATGAGCTTTAATTTTCACACTGGAACGGAACTTACGCGGATGAAATCGCAGGAATAACAATTTGGTTTTTTAAGTTTTCACTGCTTCATTTAAACTTTGAATCAAACCACGGAACTTAAATTACCTGAAATGATTAATACAATATTAAAAACAAAGTAGGTAGGTCATGTCACGCCAACCATTTCATTCAAGGTATTAACTTGCATTTTCATAGTATTTCAATACAGTATTGTTATATTGTTCACTGTCATGGAGGATGATACAAAAATAGAACAAGTTTTGTTTTCAAAAGGTCATTTGTGCCAGCCAGAACAATAAGACAATGTTATTATATCTATGGGGCTGTGAATAGTTTCATACATACCTTCGTGACTGATAGGTGTAATTTATATAAACATAATAGGGATTGGAATGCTAGGAATCCCGTTTGATGTAAGCAATCACGTAACTATATTGCGTAGGCAAGAATCCAACATAGGGTCCCGGAAAACAGAACAGGTGATTGTATTTCAAAGTGATTGATAGTTACCGCAATATAGAACTATTGCTTAAATTTGAAGACAGGTGTTAACTGCTTTGCTACTCATCACACAGATCCGAGTGCGTTTAATTAAGTTTTATTACAAACTAGCCCGTGACTCCGTCAGTTTCCGGAATAAAAAGTATCACATTTGATTATCCAGGTTATAATAATAATAATAAATTGTCCCAAACTAGGCAGGGCCTGTACTACGGGTACTAAACAACTGATAAACATACTTAAATAAATATTAAACGACCAGACACGAAGCCAACAGACATGTTCTTGCACACAAATGTTGGCCCCGAGCGGGGATCGAACCCGCGACCTCCGACTCAGAAGGCAGGGTCACTACCAACTGAGCCAACAGGCCCGTCGATGCATAGATATAAAACTATCTGTGTTCCAATTTCATCTTTTGCGTAAATCAAACTTTCACACCAAAATCATTTTCAAATGAATCCGCAAATCCTTTCTAAAGTTTGGACCTTAAATTGTAGATCTATCACAATATCTTGGAGACTCAAATAACCTAATTTGCTTCTGCGCGCGACAAAATATATATTGTTCGTTTATTGAGCCTTAAATTACATGTCAGAAATAGTAGGTCTTAGATTAGTACAATAGCTTCAATGCAATTTTACCCTAAAGGGTATAGCACATAGGTACTTACGAGTATCAATTACAATATAGTATAAATACATTATTCAATATTTAATCACACTTGGATGCACAAAGTGGCATGAAATGCAATCGAGATCATTATGCACACGCTTATTAGGTCTAATTTACCTAAATAGTTTCACAATTGATCGCTTCATCGCCCTTCCGTCCGTCGGCCTTGACCCTATTATAGAAACACCATCGTTAGTTGTTATCGGGAAATCATTATAAATCTCTTAATCGAACACAATCAACCGCAAGCAATAATGAGAATTCAAACGAAGCAATCGCAGCAGTTGCCTAACAAGCGGTTACGGCGTCGCAAAATGTTGTTAAATTTAATCTATTTATAATGAGGTGCCTTTGTTAACTTAACGTATTGTGTCATGAAACTTAACGTCTATCGATTTACTATAGGAACATTATGACAAGTCTTATTATTATACCAATTTAGTTAAAAAATACTATTTTATTTGATTTGTTCTCAGATAAAATAAGGGTAGGTATACTTTAGGACATTTTCTAAAGGGTTTTTTGAAAATCAAAATACAGTTTCCGAACGAGTTACCCTCCAGTTGCAAGCTAGTTGTTTATAAATTTTTATTTTATATAATTAACGAGTACCTATTCTATTTGTTTCAGATCTAAGCTAAAAATGACTGACAACGTAAATAAGGAAGGTATGCTGCAGCCATCGACGCTTCAAGAAGCCATAAACATCATAAAATTTCTTACTACCGCACATAAACAAGAAACAGCCAAGTTAAAGGAAGCCTATCAAAGACAGGCGGATGTTATAAAGAAACTTGAATCTACGAGAAAAAAGGAATTGGAATTTTTATCTGGTGAACTTCAGAAATACGAAGTAAACCTAGCGCTGAGAACTGAAAAGGTAGCCAAACAATTAGCTGAGAAAGATGAAATAATACAGAAACAAGCTGAAAAAATAGAAGAGCTAAACAGAAAGTTGAAAGTTCAAGACGAATTTTCGGTGCCTGAAATCGTTCTCGGTGATTCGAATTCCGATTCTGGAGTTGCTATGGAAAATGAGGAGAGCAATGTGAAGGCAGTAGAAACTAAAACGGAAGGTAAAACTATTAGAAAATGTAGTAGACGTTTTGCTGATTCTATTAGTTTCCTACGTAGAGTAGATTTCTCCCCAATGAAGTACAAGCCTTGCAATCGTGAAACCAAAAAGAAAGAAGAAACCAAGAACAGTCTAGACGTACCTCGTATTGACAAAAGAGTATTAACTCGTCAGTACAGTAACGATAGACCCACAAGTGATGATGAAGTACTAGTCACTGAAGACTCTGTTCATTCAGATGGTCCAGAACCAATTCTGATTAGACAAAGGCCAATGAATGATAGTATGAACAATCATTTCTCTGATGATGGAAGTGAGGACACCAGTGAAGAAGTTTTTGACAGAGTGATGACCAGAAGCAGTATCCGAAGATCTGTGAAAGCAAATCCGAAGTATAAGAAAATTAATCGAACGAAATCAAAACTTTTAGAACACATTAAGGTTAATATTGTAGACTGAAGAAATTGTTTGTTTTAAATAATCTTGTTAAATCTAGAAATAATAAATTATTTTAGGATAATAATTGTAGTTTTTATTTTAGTGACACCCCAGCGTTTAAAGAGCCCGCTTCTCATTCGTGAGGCTCGGGTTCGAATCTTGGCATGTAAAAATGAAATTTTCTAAAACTTACGTTACATAATTTATCATTACCTCGACTGAAAAGAAAAACCTCATGAGGAAACCAGCAGATCCCAGAATTAATTCTGAGGCATGTGTAGTGTAACAGACCCAGTCCGGCGATGGGCTCATCACCTATCACGTTAAGGGGTCCCAAGAATACTGGTTAAACGTGGGTATTTCCAGAAATGGAAATGCCTATACCTCTTCGGGGAAGGCGTAAGATCATTTATAATTTTACGTATTTATGTATATGAAGGCGCGGGAGGTCCTCCACCAGAGCAGCTCATTTTGATCGCTGTAGTTATGGCGTGGGTGAGCGGGCGAGGAAGGCGCAAATCACTACAATGTTTATCTAAATAGTCTTTGGCAAAGGCATTGGTAAGGTCTAAGGCATTGCTAAATATTCATACTGCCTGGTTGCCAAAGCTGTTTTTTCTACGGACTCTGGTGTACGGGAATCTGGTGGAAGCCAGATGCCATATCCAAACAAGAAAAATAATTAGCCCCCGTGAGTTGGTCAATTTGTTCCTCGATACGAGGAAGAGGGCAGTGTTCAGGTCGCGTGTTAGAATTTAACTCCCTGAAATCTACGCACATCCTGTCTGAATTATCCTTTTTCTTCACCAACAATATCGGGCTGGCAAAGGGGGAAGTACTTTCCCTGATTATGCCCGCATCTAATAGTTGTTTTACTTTTTCCCGAACTACCTGCTTTTCTACGGGTGCCAGTCTGTACGGACACCGTTCTACCGTTTTGTGTGGATCTATCAGATTGATTTCTAGTTCACCTGTTTTAACACGACGAGTGGGAATACCTTCAATAAAGTGGTCAGCATATTTACTTAATATAGATATCAATAAATTTCTATCTTCTCCCTGTAAATCCGTGTCAATATTTAGTAAAATCTCGTTTATTAGAGATCATCTTGCAAATTTGGGATTGTTGTTTGGAGTAAAAAACAAGGCTATCATTATTAATTTTCACAGAAACGTCATTATCTAAAATATCTCTACCAATAATTACATTATCAGAAGTAGCATAGTCAGGCACTACGTGAAAAAGTAAGCTAGCCGATATTTCACCAATTTTAATCACGCTTTGAATTTGGGAAGTACTTTCAACGGTATTACTATCACCACCGATACCATTAAGATACACAAGATTTTTACGCACAGTACCCGGAAACTTGTCTAAAATAGCTTCTTTCAAAAGAGAGCAAGATGATCCACTGTCAAACAAAAAAGAGACTGACTCACCGGAAGATGTTTCCAAAATACCCCTTGATGGGCGATGTCTACATTGATTGACTTCCTTGACCATAGCTCCACCATTGTTCCTCTTATCCGGGCAAGCCGATGCGACGTGACCAGGTTTATTGCAGGCGTAGCACGTCACTGTCGTACGTTTCTCTTGTAAACGGAGAGAGCTCGACGTATCTTGTTTGCTGGTTCCCAAATCATCACGGCGCTTTCTGCATTCCGATAGCCGATGTCCTGGTATTCCGCAGTGATGGCACCTGCCAGTGAATTTTTCGGCCATACGCTGTCGCTTTGGTTCAGTTTCTTGAGTCTCAGTGACATCTAAACGACGTTTCAAGGACACACCACCGAGTATGCGAAATAGTTGTGATCTCGTAGTAACCGTGTGAGCGTTTAATTCACGACGTATCATATTGTCCTTTGAACACAATACCGAAATAACAAATCCGGTAATTACTTCGTCAGACATCTTAGTTTTCGGTATTCGCTCAATTAGGTTCCATAATCGAAGAGCTGATTCAGAGGCTGTTTCTTTAATTCCTATTTGGAATCTCATAATTTCATCAAAATAATCTTGAAAGAGCTTAGGTTTTGAGAATCTGGCTAGTAGAATGTTTTTGATTAGGTCCCATGACAATTCATTCATATTTATTTTGGTAAGGCACGTAGCTGCACGACCTTTTAAAGCACTTGATAATGCCATGAGCAAATCAACCCCCTCCAGGTGTTTACTCTGTACAATTACTTCTGTCACATTGCACCAGCCCTCTATATCAGCGTCTGGTTCATCTGGGTCAAATTGGAGAAGTTGCGTGGAATTACTCACGGTCGACACCTGGGGCACAGACAACACCCGTGATAATAACTCTTCCATGTTTTTCAATAATTTTGAAGCACAGGTTTCGTCGGATCTCATTTCCTCAGTATTGTGCCCATCTGATCCCACTTCTGATGAAGGCGCGGGAGGTCCTCCACCAGAGCAGCTCATTTTGATCGCTGTAGTTATGGCGTGGGTGAGCGGGCGAGGAAGGCGCAAATCACTACAATGTTTATCTAAATAGTCTTTTAATACGATAATAGAAAATTCTAGAACAACAATTATTGAACAAACAATGAGATTAAACAGATTTAACGCGATTCGTCGAGGACGTGGTGCACGGCCAGCCGATCACGGATCTGACATGGCCGTCCCGCTACCATCGACACGACGCTTCGCTAGAGTGTTTATGACTCTTTTTCAAAAACCATAGACGCGCCGTCATATATTTTATTTCAATTTACAATCCGTGTAGAATTTGTTGTTGTATCGTACTGAGTTTTCCATTTTCATTTCAAATGAAAGAATAAAAATTTGTGATTGATTTCATTACCAATTTTGTGTTTGATAAAAACAACCCTCACGATTTAGGAATATATTATTTAAACCTTCACCTTTTAGCCCCATGTAAATATCGGACCTCTGATCAAAGGTCGGGAGCCGACTGTAAAAATAAATCATGGCTGATTTGAGCAGGTCGGTACTCAGTATCAGATTTTACAAGGGTAGATACACTCGATAATTTTTAAAAAATACACACATATCGTATTTTAATTAAAGGTATTTGATGTATCTGCTCCGAGCTGTGATAGCCCTGTGATAAGTTGAGCCCCTCCACCACTGTTCGAATCCTGGTGAAAATAAAAATGAGTTTTTTTAAAACTTACTTACATATTTATCGCTAGTTCGACGGTGAAGGCAAACATCGTGAGGAAACCCGTGGGGTCCAGAATTGATTCTGTGGAATGTGGCGGCCGCCTGTTACGTTGAGGGTAAACAGACTAATATATAAAGGGCATAGAGGGGACAAAGCGAGGAAAATTTTTGGCCAAAAGTTATTACAAGATGGAAAAAGTCTAGTGTGATTCGACCGAATGATAGCTCACGTTCACACTAACTGACATGACGCCTGAGCTTCAAAGTTTTTGTATGAAAATATTCCCAATGCCCCATTATATTTTAATCCCTTTATGGGTACAAAAAATATATACTATACATATAAAAACATACGGTATTTCCTGGAATGCACCTACTTATATGTCAACATATCTATTTAATTTTACGTTCCGGAATTCCTGCTAACATTAGGGAGTCTGGCTCAAATTTTATACGTCAAAAACCGAAACTAGATATTATGACAAAGAGGCCGACGTATTTAGTTTACGATTGCAATTGTACGTTTATATAGTGTAGCGAAGCGTAGCGTAGATAGTAGGTATACGAGTAAGTAGTTATAACATGGACACCTTTATCTATTGCACAGAAATGCTCACCTGTCATAACATAATCATACTTTGCCAAGTATGGAGAAAATTTGTTCTGAACGACTAACGCTATTATTTTTCACTGTCTAGTAAATATTCGTACTTTCTAACATCATACAAAAATAGAAATATATATAGCCCATGACACCCTGGAGATGAAGAATCAGCTGAACCATTTAGGCTACAAGCAAATACAAATACAAAATACTAAAATAATTTATTTCAGTAAATTACAGGTTATAAGTAGTCATCTAGTTGTAGAGGCGTTCTTTTAAGTATAATAATACATGTTGTCAGGAGACCTCACTCTTCCATAACCATCTTTATTTGATTACCAAAATATAAAAGAACAAGGTAAAATGATCAAAAACTAAGCAGAAAGCTGAAACTAGTACATAATAATGTGAATGAATGTGTATGTGCAAGTAGCTTTTCAAATATAGTGCAGTGCAAAACATTATGGATTATGGAAATAAATCACGGAACTATTATGACTAGGCATTATGTTATAAATGTATTCAAGTCACATACAGATAGCAGAAATACAAAATATGTATTTTATGCTCGAAACACCGTGTCAACGAAATCAAGTAAGACATTTATTTGCAATAAGTATTTATGTTTAAGACTAAATTCGCGTCTGTGAAGGACCGCTAAATAAATAAAAATGAGAGCTCTCGATGTTTATTTTATGTATTTATCATAGGTCATGAAAACGGAGGTCAACAAACTTATATATTTTATTTCAGAAAAATGTTTCTGCAAATTTTATTGACGTGCTGATTTGTAACCTATCAGACTCATATAAAATTAATGTCTTGTTTTCTGAGATGTCAAAAAGATTTAGTGATAAGTGTTTGAGATCTAAAATGGCATACTAGGTACAATAAGGATCAAAAAAAATATTTGCTGAGTCAACACAATGATAAAGTGGATATCAAATTATTTCCAGAAAGAAAATACTAGCTTTGGATAAGAAAATACTACTTTTACACACTTTTTTAACTTATATTTGTGAAAACCTACCCCCCCCCCCCCCTGAATAAGAGAAGTGACCATGCTTCCATAATTTATTTCCCACATCAGAACATTTCAACTAAGTAAGCCTTTTGATTATAAATTGCGATGAACGCAAAATCCTGCAACCAAATCAACAATTTTATTTGTGAGGCTTACTAGTTGTACATCAAACAAAACAGTCTTCCAAAGAACCCTAGGACTCACCATAATAAGAAACTATATAAGAGTTTCTACATTAATATTGAATTTTATAAATTACTATTACAAGTAAAAATCTATTCACTATTATCATTATCACCTATCAAGGAGCTTCGACAACCTCTCTTACCCTTGAAAACATGTATTTTTTAAGCTTCAGCACAAATTTATCAATATTATGTGCAAATGAAAATGTATTTATTAAGTAGGTAATAAGAATTACACTTAGAACAGTGAATATTCTAATAACAAGGCACACTAAACTCTTCCATGAAGATTTCCTAAACAGCAGCCCGTCTCCACCGAAGAGTTGCTGGTTCCAAATGCAGTACCCCGAGAAGAACCAGCAAGAAAGTCAAGGTCATCTCTTTTTAATCTCATGTCTTACTAGTAAATAAGGTGAATTATAATAATTATAATTAATAGCCTTACTTAGGCAGGAGAGCAGTGATAGCCTTACGGTTAAAGAGCCGGCCGAAAATCAGTGAGGCTCGGGTTCGAATCCTGGCATGTACCAATGAGTTTTTCAAAAACTTACATACATATTTATCACTAGCTCGACGGTGAAGGAAAATATCGTGAGGAAACCCGCAGGTCTCAGAATTAATTCTGAGACATGTCTAAATAGACCCGGTACGGCGATGGGCTCTCCACCTATCACGTTTAGGGGTCCAATATATCTCGTAAAATGTGGGTAAGTATATCTAGTAATGGAATACCTCTGCCTACCCCCTCGGGGCTAAATGGCGTGACATTTTTTTATTTTAGCCTTACTTAGCGTCGAGTCGGTTAGTTGTTGATAAAAAGGCTTCTATGCGGGCGTAACAATATGATGAAAAATGTAGGTACCAAATTCTAAGTTAGACGTGCAAAATTAAATACAACTATCAAAATCTGATCCAATTTCGTGCAGTACTGTTCTCGTGATGTGCATACAAACAGACGGACTGATGGTTTTTGCTTCTATTGATGAAGATTTCTATGTACAGACGTCCTCCAGTTACGATTTTATTAGGTGTATAGATGGGAAGCTCAAAAAGGGAAGTCAATACCGAATATCTAATTGGGTCTCAAGAAGTCATACCTCCGTTTGATGTCTAGAGCATTTTACTTCAAAGACATAGGTACTTCTTTGACAAGATATGAAAATGGTTTTCTATGTATTCTGTGTGAACTAAATTAGGTAACCTATATAAAGATTAATTTGAATTGCGTGCCTTATTATGTAATATCGAGATGTTATGTACTAAGTTATGTACTAATAGCAGTGATAGCCTTTGGGTTAAAGAGTCTGCTTCACATAATTATAATCAGTGTGGCTCCGGTTCAAATCATGGCATGTACCAATGAGTTTTTCAAAAAACTTACGTAGGTACATCATCACTAGCTCGACGGTGAAGGAAAACATCGTGAGGAAACCCGCAGGTCCCAGAATTAATTATGAAACATGTATAAACAGACCCGGTCCGGCGATGGGCTCACCACCTATCACATTAAGGGGTCCAAAGAATTTCTCGTGGAAAGTGGGTATATCCAGAAATGGAATACCTCTGCCTACCCCCTCGGGGATTTAATTATAATGATTTTGAAAAACTCATTGGTACATGCCAGGCTTTGAAACCGAGCCTCACTGATTATCATCATGAGAAGCGGGCTCTTCAACCGTAACTAAAAACGTAATAATAATATTATAAAGCGGTAAATTCTGAAAATTATTTTACCGATATAAATCTGCATTATTATCGAGTCATAATGTATGATTAGGTAAAGTTTATTGACGCGACTGTTAATGCGGTGCCCAGCTAGTATCTGTATCTCACAAGAAAACCTACTCTTAACTAGTAACTCGTACTAATGCGTTATTCTGTCTACGTCTCTTCTGTACGTACACAGGTCGCTAAGCATGTGACTGTGAGTGTCCCTCACCGCCAATATTGACTTAAAACAGTACAAAGTTTTATGTTTACATCACGATGACATTATTATGCCAACCCTGAGCCCAAAGTACAGGCCTGTAATATTGTGTTACACCTCCCCTGAGAACACTTCAATTTTCCAAGTTATATCCCTAAATATCTTGTTTTCGGAATGTGTCTCCAGCGGATTTTAGATGTCTTTTGAATACTATTGGATGGGACGGAAAGGAATAAGAATACTTCCAAAAATGGAGAAGGGTTTTTAATTAGACCATTTCTTGGAATAGCCCTTCTTACCAAACAGGTTGTCCATTAGTAGTTTATGACAGTGAACTAGAACCGTTATAAACTATATTATTAGGACTATTTTTAATTATAGCAGGGAAACCAGGAGTAGGTGTTATATATCTGATAGTGTATATTTAATTCTGTGTCCATTATTTCTCTGTTCAGAATTCGAACAAAAACAAAATTAAATATAGGGGATTTTTATTGTGATACTTAAAAAGCTAACATTTATTAGGTATCATCCGACCTTATTGTATTACTATAGATTTTCCTACGTCATTCCATGTCTCTCCAACATCGTGAACCAATAAACCTCCAAATTCTCTCCACAATTCGCATTCAAAACGCTTCACGTAAGTTCCACCGAAAAAAACGCCTTTCGATTTGGATTGGCCCATTTTGCAAAATATGATTTCTTCACATCCAATTTTCTTCGTTTGGTACATCTGCGTTATCCAATGGCCCGTGAAATACAAGAGGCAACAAGGCGGCAAAGTTTCTAACTCGGACGATACCTAACTTTTCACTCTATGCTGATTTTCACGAGACGTGGAGCGCTAGTATTTGCGACACATACCGAATGCGGAGATACAGTGTGTAAGTGTGCTATTCTGTTGCCGCTAGTGGTTTTGGAAGTAACAAACTTTGTTACTCTTCAGGCCTGGGTTCGATTCCAGGTTTCGGGAATTTATTAGTAGTAATAGGTCTGTTGGAATGGAGTGGAATTCATAGTGAGGTCATGTTTTTAAATAACTTACATACTTACTAGCTCTGGTTAAAATGGGTATTTTCAGGATTTATCGCTAGTTGTATATTGAAGACAGACAAGAAGCGATAGGATCCAGAATGTGTGCAGTACCAGCATGTGTTATTATTAGAATCCCTCCAAAACTATGACTTCACTGTCCTCATAGAATACTAAACACTTTAATCGAAAAAAAATACACGTTCTTTTGCATGCCAGTTGCTGGTAAAATGTGTAAGCCCTTTTTCACACGTACCGGTTTCCGCCGGTCCGGCGGTTCGGTCCGGCAGCGAAATGTATGGCCGATTGCCCAGTTGCCCGCCGGAACGTATGAAAGCGCACGTACAGTCAAGAGCACGCTAAGCTTGACTTGCTCTTGACTGTACTATCGAAAAAAGTTCTGCCTGATACACCTCAGTGTCATTTTAGCGAGCAGCTATCTTTTCCCACCCCGTGGCGACAAAGCCCTCACTTATAGTTACAATGACAATTCCAAAAAAGTGGTCAAAGTCAAAGTCAAAGTCAAAATGTTTTATTCAATATAGGAACTTACAAGTCCACTTATTGAAGTGGTTCTTTCATGATTATGACCATTTAATGTCGATGAATGGATCGCAATAGAAAAAAGACGGTGTTACTGGCTTCTCATTGTGTAACTCTAATTAGGGTCGGTAATAAAATTTGAGCTTGCAAGCGACAATTTTTCCAAGTGTATCAGGCTTAGTTTGCTGATAGTACATGACCATATACTTCGCCGCCCGCCGGACCGGCGCAAACCGGAACGTGTGAAAAGGGACTAAGACTACATATAATTTGTCATCCTCATGAACCACATTTTGAGCAAAAAAATTTTTCATTTCATTTCATATGTTACTAGCTGACCCGATAGACGCTGTCCTGTAAAAATGTGATAAATGAAGAACCACTCGACAGATTTTAAGCAAACTTCACATAAACCATCTTTTAATTAGTCCGAATAAAGCCTAAAAATTTGGTTTGGATAGGTGAGCCCATTCTTGAGTTATAAAAGAACAACGAAAAGTGGCATTGATTTATATATATATATATATATAAATCAATAATATATATATATATATATATATATATATAAATTGATTTTTATATATATATATATATATATAGATTTCTGGCATATGCAGTTTAAATTGTTCATTGGTTTTGAATCTTATTTTAATTACGTAGAGTGCAATTTATGGTGGTAACTATTGTCCCTCTGTGTTATAAAGTGTTAAATCCAAGAGTTAGGTATGAGTGAGCGGTGCAGCCAACAACGCCAATGTGTTTGTTCTACACATAACATCATCATCATTGCACCACAACAGATAAGCTTTGGGCATATCATCGCACAAGACCATGACCAAGTGGCCATGATTGGAATGGTGTTAAGCTAATCGCCACCTAACTTTCAGACCTCACTGGTATATAGAAAAAGGCTAAACTTGCTTCCGAAAGCCTGGGGCGCTCTGTATCGCAGGGCAACTAGTGCCATTACACAAAATTCCACAAGTTAACAATATGAAACGTAGTCGTTACTCATTAGATGATTCATTCGGATTCAGTACACGTGTAGTATCATAACAAAAAACAATAAAATGTTTTTTCAGCAAATTACGAAGAAACTTAAACAAACGCAATACTCTATCTAATGAGCTCTCATTATTGAGAGAAGGGAAAAAATGGCAGAAAAGAAAACCTTTTTGATCGCGTTGTGCGCAATTTCTTCTGAAATAACGAAAAAAATTATTTTGCTGTTCCAGTGGAAACGAAATAACATGCGCGTCTTTTTAGATATAGATTGTTAAGAAATATTTGTTTCATATGACAACAATTTTCAAAACAAATATAAATTATATCTAATGGCCTTTGTTTCTGAAGAAAGACATTCTTTTCCTTATTCTGAATACAAGTAGGGTAAAACAGCCAATTATGGACACCCAAGTTCATCCTACCAATTAATTGGCACCCTAAAAGATTTTTCAAAAGTATCGAAATTTCGATACTCAATTCTATTTAGAATAATTTGATAATACCACCGTGTTTATCGGATTATTCTAAATTGTGTATCGTAATTTCGTTAACTTTGAATGAAGCTGTGTGTGTGTGTCAACAATTGGGTGTTTTACCCTACTCTTGCTTGATGTTTTCGCCAAACATTTTAAAGATTCAAATCTGCAAAACGTCTATGTAAGCAAGTCTCTTTCCAAATTGTAAAATATTGCCCACAACGGAGTCTCACTCCGGAAACGAATTGTGTTCGTTTTTGCGTCTATTCCCTTGATTTCAAACATGGTGACTTTATATTAGGATTTATCACCGCTTTGCAATCTCCTTCGCAAATAAAAGATTCCCATTGAACATCGGAGAAACATCGTGTGTGGAAGTAGATAAGAGTTGTTTGTGTGAATAAATTAAATGGGTAGTAACGGGAAAGAATCAGATGACGTCACAGATTTGTTCGTTTGAATGCGGAAGTTTAAATTAAAGACAGAATATTTTTGAGTGACGTACTTATATCCAGGAGTTTTAAGTAATCATCATCATCTTGTATTTCATCTACAACTGGTGAACATACGTCTACATAAATATAATCAACTTCAGGATTATTTTAATACGAACTGACTGACAGACACATCATCTGAAAAATTTACCGACGAATCTAGAAGCATATTTTGTAATGTAATTATCAAAGTGATTAAAATATAATAAGGCACAGAGGTGAAAAACCGAGGAAAGTTTGATGCCAAAAGTTATTACAAGTGGAATAAATCTAGTATCATTTCGACCGAATGACAGCTCGCGTATCTATACTAACTGACGCTTGAACTTTAAAGTTTTGTATGAAAATATTCCCAATGCCCCTTCTATGTCGTATTATATTTTAATCTCTGGTAATATAGGTATAAAGCTTGATTATATACATAAAAATGAGTGAGCAGAAAGAATTTTGGAAAATTTATCTCTTAAGTGTATTTTATTTTACTTTTATGTTATTTATTTTGACAGCAGACAGTCATGTTACGATTTACAAATTCTTAATAATGATGGACCTGTAGCGCTAGCATGAGCGCCACGATAAAATTTTGTCGTGTTTTTTATCGATTTTAGTAGTAGTAGTTGAAGTCTAAAATCGATAAAAAACACGACAAAATTTTATTTTTGTAATTTAATTTAAATAAATTAAATTACAAAAATAAAATTTTGTCGTGTTTTTTATCGATTCGTAAATACGAATGCGAATTTTAAGTAAATTTTAACAATATTGTAAGTATCTAGTAAGATACAATGCAAAAACCCTCGCTAAATAATAAATATTTAGGAATAAATTTAAAGTTCTTTAAATAAAAGTGTAGAAGTTAAACATTTTATCCAAATTTAAACAAACAATCTGGATCCATTTGTAAATTAAAAATAATCATGAATAGTTCAAAATAATGGAAATGCTAAATCCCTCGTGAATGCAACGAAACCTGATTTATTTGCCACGCACTAACTAGATTTGATTCGAATAATTAATTATTCAGTGGAATATAATTTGCAAAATGTAGTAAAGGACCACAAACCGAAGCCCGAATTTTCCGTTACAAATTAATTTTACGTTGAATTCGCATCTATGCTATTATCGCTTTTTATAGTTAGTTTTACACTAGTCAACAAAACGTGTATGAAGTTGTTTTCTTGTAAAAATGCCCCAGGTGTCGGCAGAGGTATTTCATTCCCGGAAATACTGAGACACCAGTAAGTATATACCTAGTTTTGACCCCTAAACCTGACATCCGGGGTGCTGTTACACATGTCTCAGAATCAATAGGGTTTTCTCACGACGTATTGATAAATACAACATGTAACAGAATGAGCGCAATTCCTGAAATTAGTTTGTTCAGTATCGACTACTTAATCGATTTCAGCTATTTTTATTAATATGGGTTAATTTTTTCCAAAAAATGAATTAGGGTAAATGAATTTAGTGCTATCTATGGAAATCGTTCTATTATTAATGGATATTTAAGAAAATTGGTTAGACACAATTGAAGTTCGATTGCATCATATTTTTAAGCTATTGCATAGCTTCTATCGAGGGCCTTGAGCGCGGGGACCGAATCCAGAAATTCCGTAACGAAAAAAACCTCACGCTCCCCACTCCGACGGGCACGGAGGTCCGAGTCCGAGTCCGAGTCCGAGTCCGAGTCCAAGTCCGGGTCCCGGTCTCAGTCCCACTCCCACTCTGACTCCCACTCCCACTCCCACCCCACCCCCAACCCCACTTCCACCCCCACTCCCACTCCCACGCCTACTCCAACTCCCACTCCCACCCTACACCCACCCCCACTCCCACTCACACACCCTCACACTCCCACACCCACCCTCACTACAACCACCACCACTCCCACTACCACCACTACGAATACTCTGCTAACCATTTAAATAACACCCGTGTGGCTTGAAGGCCGTGCATTGTCTAACGTCGTTTCTTTTCGGCAGTCTTGTTGATACAAAATGCTATGCAATAGCTTTACCGCGGCAGTCCCCGAGTGCCACACGTCTTTTTTTTATATTAATATACTAAGGGGGGGTATGAGGAATTGCACTTTTTCTGTTACGCGTTGTATATGCTTACGAGTATGTAAGTTTCAAAACCTCATTGGTAGATAAATGCCCTCACCATGCCTGCACTCTATTTTAGTTGGAAAACGTTTATCTAATTTAGGTAGGTACATACTTACAATCCCACAATTTCAAGTTGTTTACGAGCATTTGTTTTCAAGAAGGAATTTTGTAATAACCAGGAACTATTTCAACGCCATTTTATGTGCAATTTACAGACAGTTCTGAAATAATCCTGTAGATAGACAAAAATTATATATAAGAATATCTCTAGTGAAGTGAACCACATAAAGGTATTACCATAGTGCAAATTCATCACCTTTTTTCGTTTTCGTATCTATTTATTTTTGTGTGGTTGACGGATACTTATGGAATTTATCAGCACTATAGTTTACATCTTGATAAAGGACATAGGTAGGCTTTTTATAGCAGAAAACTCATAGTTCGGTAAGCGATAACCTCAAGTTCACTCACGGGAACATCTAGTCATAGTCATACGAGTATAATCTAATAAATCTAATCTAGTCTAATAAAAGCAATTTTCTCCTTAAAGGAATAGCCCCACACCACTATAATGATGACTTATTTTTCTCATACGATTTCATCTGTAAAATTTATCAGTCAAAGATTTTACATTACGATGAAATTTCACACTTGCTACTGGAAATAAAATGTGAAATTAGACTAACTTTTTTTTGCGATTTCACAAATTTTATAAGTAGCAGGCTAGGGAAATGAAATGAAATACCTTTATTTGTAAGAATACAATCAATACAGATCTTATTGCCATATTAATATACTAGCGGTTTGCGCGGTTTCACCCGTAGTTCCCGTTCCCGTAGAAATAGGGGAATAAAAGTAGCTTATATTACTCATGGATTTTCTAGCTTTCCACAAGAATTTTTAGAATCGGTTTAGTAGTTTTTTGAGTTTATTCGTAACAAACATACAAAAATATATATGTACAATGTATTCAGCTTACACGAATATAAGCATGCTAAGAAAGTATGCGACGTATGAAAATTCATTTCATATGATTTTTCAAATGCTAGCTTCATCGTCGGTCGTGTGGTCGTGACTTGTGGCGATGCCCTTACTGTGGTCGCGTATCAGTGCCCATCTGCATGCGAAGTTCCTCCGTCGGGCGCATAACAGTAATCCCGTTACTGCTCATTGTTGGGCGCTGTTTTATCAACAGACGCTCCGAGATTGGACATGAACTTTTACTGTAATGGATATTGCAACGCAATTGCGTCGGGTGCAGACGGGAGACTCGTGTGGAGATGCCTTTTCTTCTGCTACCTACCTAATAAGTTAATTTTACATCCATCTTGTTGTCTGAATTAAATCGATTAAAGTAATATGACCGTCCATCAATTGTGCTCTTTTTGTCATTGTGTTACCACATATTTATTATTGTGTGAAATATAATTTAGAAAAAATGTAAAAAAATGGACATTGCTAGTGTCCTGGGCAGACGCTCTTCTTACACCGCATAAACCATCCAGGGACCTTCGATACCACGTAAAAACATCATTAAAATCAGTCTAGCCATTCCAGTTTTTGTGAGAATATCGAACGGCTGTTGATTGTATATAACAGAAGAAGATAAGTTACGAACTTCATTTTAAGGTTTTTTTTACTATTTTAACGATGGTAGTTTTATTAAGATTTTTCTACTTAGTGCTAACATCATTTATATATTTTAACTGGCCCGACTTCGCCAACTCTCAAAAAACTGACAGTTACTTAAATCAAACGTCACAAGATTACATTAGAATTTTGTAATGTTCCGAGCAACTTTCATAATTTTTCTTTCTTTGGCAACAACAAACACAACAAAAAACAAGAATTAGAGAAATTGGTAAAGCCATTCGCGAGTGATGCCGTGACCAAGCGAAATAGGGATTTATTTATAATTATGTAGAATATGTAACAGAATAAGAACAATTCCTAAAATGAGTTTTCTCAGTATCGACTACATAACCAATTTCAGCTAATTTTAACATATGTTAAATTTTTCGGAAAAATGAATTAGCATTACTCAATAATAGCTAGGTACCTACTTATGGAAACCGCGCTATTATTGCTCTTTATTTAAGAAATTTGGTTGCACAAAACTAAAGTACGAAAGCATTATATTTTTTATATTAATATACTAATTGGGGTGTATGAGGAATTGAGCTTATTCTGTGACACGTTGTATATTCAAATAGGTACAATAACAGATAACAATAAAAATACAAAACATAAAACATTTCAAATATCAATTAGTCGCCCGTCTCCGTCACCCACTGGCACAATGGGATGCAATTATGCCAAACGTTCTGATCTCCGCTCACTTGATTAATATTGGTAGAACACAATCAAATTAAACCCAGTGTACTAATGTAGAACCCATGGTGCTGCGAGTTTGAGAATTAATGAAGCTTCCCAGCCATACGTATCCATCCATACCTAACCATACGTCTGTTGGGTATCTAACCGTTGTACATAATCAGTCACCTACAAATGTCCCCCCAAACTATACAGATTCATCGAATCCTACTAAAACAAAAGTGTTCTCAAATTTTAAACTGAGTAGGTACACATTATTTTGATTGTCCGGTACGTGCCCTGTAAGTCATAAAATAGAACATACTTATAAACTTAATTTTAACACTGAAGAGGTTATATAGAGCCCGCTTCTTATTCGTAAGGCTCGGGTTCGTGTCCTGGCATGAACCAATGAGTGAATCTAAAAGCTAACGTAGATACATATTACGACTAGCTGGGCGGTATAGGAAAACATCGTGCAGAAACCCGCAGGTACTCGTATAATGAAATCTGAGGCTTGTTTAACAGATCCGGTCCGGCGATGGGGTCACCACCTACCTATGTATTTATTAGGGGTCTAAACAATATAATGTTAAAATTGAGTATTTCTAAAATTGGAATACCTCTGCCTGCCAAATCGGGGATAAAAGGCATAAAACAATAGATACGCCTTACCCCGAGGGGGTTTGAAGAGGTATTAAATTTTTGTTTGTAGAGGTACCAAGTTTCGCACACTAATCGTCGCAGGTAAGCCAATCGCCAGCCAATGGATCTGTTACGTATACCTTAAGTTATCCAATATATATCGATTCGAGCAAACTCTATTGGAACTACGTCTCTACGCGTGACGTCACGAGGAACTGTCAACAATCCCGCGCATTATGGCTGACGAGCTAGGCTGTGGCGCGTATAGATAATAATTATAATTGAAATATTTTTTTGCCAGAGTCTCTGAAAGTCTGTAACTTAATAATAAACCTTCATACGGCTATCGCGTTACAAATTAGTCCTCTTAATACTTAGAACCAATCCGGTGTCGGTATCAATGTTCTCCTTCACCAAGTGCTAAATAAGTACTAGTAGGTATATATATTTGTTTTAATGTCTCCAATTATAACTAAACGGCAATAATAAAAAGCAGTTTAAGGTATTCACTTTGCCCGGGTTTCCCTTAAGTACAAATTTTTTGAAGAATAAAACTTTAATTCTCAGAATTATGTTTTTTGTACATTGTACTCGTAAGTAAGAACAAAAATATTGGTCTTGGAAATGCACAAAAGCGTCTTCCTTCTTCAGAAAGTTAGTACCAGTAAAGTGCTAATCCAGTATTCACTTGGGTCTTAAAATTCCAATTTCCAGGGCAAACCTCGCAAGTTTCCCGGTCCGACATGATCACGTACGTATGAGGTTTTCTTGGCGTGTAAACTTCGACATTCCAGAGACAAAGGACGGACGAGAAATTGGTCTTCAGTCACGGGGAGAAGACAACAGCTACTAGCGATTTGGTAAGAAGTGCGAGTCTGACCTCTAAGGCGATGGTAATAAGAACGTTACAAAGTCCAATGTGTGAAGCTACTTGCTCTTGACTGTACCTATAGTAATTGTTACTTTTAATAATCTGGGAGCTGCGGGCTTCCTCACGATATTTTCCTTCACCGTCGAGCTAGTCTACACTAATATTATGAAGAGGAAAGATTTCTATATTCTTGTTTGTTTGTACTCACAACAAACTTAAAAACCTCTGGACCGATTTAAAAAAATATTTCACCAACGGTACCTAAGCTACATTATCACTGAGTAAAATAGGCTATATTCCAGGTTTCCCACGGGAACGGAAACTACGCGGGTGAAATCGAGCGGCACAGCTAGTGATAAATATGTAGGTAAGCTTTTTGAATAACTCATACTACGTACATGCCAGGATTCGAACCCGAGCCTCACGGATCACCATCATATGAAAATCGGGCTCTCTGCCCCACTACTTATCACAAATTAGTTCATATTAAGCTTAATGGCACTTGGCGTGCTATGTAAAGAGCTCTGTTCGGAATTACTCAGATATAAAACGAAGTAATGAATTATCTCTTAACTTATATTAACCTTGTAGTTGCATATCTATCAATGCATATAGAAAGTTTCTGAAAATTACGCACTTGATGAGATTTATCAGACCGTACCAGAGCCTTAGTAACTTCTCCTAAAAAAAACTCACGACTTTCATCCCCGAGGGGGTAGGCAGAGGTATTCCATTTCTGTATATACCGACTCTTCACGAGTTATTCTTTGGACCCCTAAACGTGTCATCGCTGGACCGGGTCTGTTACACATGCCTCAGAATTAATTCTGGGACTATAAATTTTTACTCACTTTTCACTTTTCCAAAATACAGTAAAAAAATACAGATATCTAAAGCTTGTAGCCTAAACCACAGCCAAACGGTACGTGGCTCACAAACCTCACGCTCAAAGCGACCAAAAGAGAGGTCCACGCTGAGCGTCCGTGCTATTTTCCCGGGAAATAAAGATTATACGCTCCGTTCTAAGCTGTTCTTTGTTTTTCCTACCGATCGTGTTTGATCGTCATAGAACACTATCAGCGCCCCGCGGTTTCACCCGTAGTCAGTGGCGGTCTTGTCATTTGCAGTCTTGGCCGCGCTAGCCCAGGCCATGTAGGTAGTAGTACGAGTACCAGCCGTCTCTTTCTCAGTACGCATCAATAATGAATTTATTTTATTTAAAACTTTTCTCTCTTTCTAGGTAGGTACTATCAGCAAACGCTAAGCCTGATACATTAGGAAGAATTGTCGCTTGTAAGCTCCAATTTTATCACCCCGACCCTAATTAGAGTTACACAATGAGAAGCCAGTAAAACCTTTTTTTTTCTATTCCGATCCATTTATCGACACTAAATAGCCAATTGTAATTGTCATTGTTACTATAAGTGAGGCCTTTCTCGCCACGGGGTGGCAAAAGATAGCTGCTCGCTAAAATGACACTTAGGTGTATCAGGCAGAACTTTTTTCGATAGTACATAAAATGTAAAAAGTTGTTTAGAGTGATTATTGTTATACGATTCAGTGCAGTGCGGCCCACCATCATGTGCTGTTTAGAATATTTAGGTACTCTGAGTATTTTTTTGTTATTATCACAGACTCTTTGGTCACGATTGGCCACTCCTAATATCTGGCCTACTGGGACTTAGGGCAAATCCGACACTGCCCTTTGTTCCCGTTGCCGTGGGAATACGATAAAATGTAGCATAAGTTACTTTCTGATAATGTTGCTTTCCATTGGTGAAAGATTTGATATAAGTTTGATTTTTCTTTTATTGGTAAACCAAATAATGATTCAGTACATCGAGTACTTTTATACATACTTACACCTAATGTCAACAGAAGGTTAAGTTTTGGTTAACTTAGTCTAGAACGAGAGCTGGATCGGAATTTCGACTTACAACTAACAATGCGTAGGTATACCTACTTTCTACTAACAATAATATTGTGACTAGATAGTTGCCTCAGAGAAGTAAGAAATCGATTTGAGAATAAATACATAGTTATTAAAACACTATAAAAACCCGATTGCTGATTCGTTCGTGGTTTAGTCTGGTAAAAAATTATTAATAATCTGGCAAAATATAAAGTACGGAATTGAATAAAATGACACGCCAAAGGTAAAGAGGAATGTAGGTAACACACACACACAGGTTTGAAAAAAAAATGTCAGATAAACTTTTTCTTCAAACGTCCTTGACTCACTTTAAAATCCTAGGCAATGGTTCCGGCAATGAGATTCACATAATACATACATTATACACTCCCGGACACATCTATCGGGCCACCTAGTGTTTTAAATTTTGAAGGTCCCTAGCTAAAAACGTTGTCACACGAGATCGCCGTCTTGCTTGACAACAAACGAAGCCGCCAGTCTCTAAGTACCTTTAATAAACTCTTCGGGCAGTAGTACGGCTTCAATTCAGTTGTGCACTCACATTTATTTGGCTATGCCCGGCCTGCAGAAGTGGTACAGCTTTGGCGGCAATTTCAGGCCGAGTATCCATATTTTTTGGTCAAAACTGGCTCAAAGTTTGCAGTAGCCATATTATTGAACCAATAATCAGAAACATAAATAGAAAAATCCAACTTTCTCTAAATTAAAAAAGTTTTCTTCTCCCTTGCATCGTTGAAAACAATGAACAGACTCGAATTTTCTTATTTTTTTTCACAATTCTGAATTCTAAATTAAAAAAAAACATATCAAAAGGTTGACCAATAAATCAGCTTCAAAACTGCATTCCAACTTATTGCTCCACCTAACATTTATTTTTAGCTAGGGACCGTCAAAACTTAAAATACTAGGTGGCCCGATAGATGTGTCCGGGAGTGTATTGTAATGATTATATATCATGCATCCCAAAAACATTACCTTCCTTATACTACAGTTATTACCATTCCTAAAAAGTTTTGCTATTACAATAGCTAAACAGATTTTGAACAGTCCGTCCACTGTGACCAACTGGACTGAACTGACCAACTCATTGTGCAGAATGGAACTCGTTAAAGAATTTGTTTTTTACAAAACCAAATTGATTTTGTTTTGGCCTGACCTGCAGACGTATTCACAGAGACTCGATACCGTTTCCGTTCGATTCGAGTCGAATCTATCGACATCGGAAACGAATCTATCGAGATGGGCTGATGTTGGTTGACAGTTGGTGTCACATATGACATTAGTTTTCGATACCAACATCAGCCCATCTCGATAGATTCGTTTCCGATGTCGATAGATTCAACTCGAATCGAACGGAAACGGTATCGAGTCTCTGTGAATACGTCTGCTGACAGGCTGACAATGCTAGAAACTATGAAAAGGTAGGTATGGCATCTCCCGAGCCTCGCGTCAAACAGCCGACGCGTCGACCGCGAGCGTAAAGAAATTGAAGTCAAAGTCTACTTCAGCAAATAAATGTTGATATTATGGTTGATTTCTATTGACCCAGCGGCACTGGATTTTCTTTGAACAAATGTAAACACTTCACCGGATCAAAGTGTTTAGGTACATCCTATCTAAATAATATTATAAACGCGAGAGTTTGTGACAATTATATTTCTGCCTTCGTGTCCGAACCGAGTCCTAAATTTACTTATAGATATATGTGTCTCTAGTGATCGTCATTCACACGGATTTCAAAGCTTAGTATTATTTTAAAAAATAAAAGCATTTTTCAGTCTGGAAACACATATGTTACCCGTTTCCGTCAAAGTCCGCCATATGTCATTACGTGTTTCCGTGTTCGTTGTTCACTACGGTAAATTTTATAAAATTGTTTTTTCAGGTTTTAAAAGACTTCAAGATGCTGAAATGGAAAAATGAAGACTTGCAGGAACTCCGTGAGGATATTGAAACGTTACTCAAGACATTAAAAGAGAGGACAGATGTTGATCAGCATGATTTCGTGCGATAGAAATTATTGATGGGCTTGCACCATCCTCGTCGTCTAAGCTGTCGAGAGTCAGTCACAAGTTGTGTAGAAGATAACAAGAGATAGAAATGAGAGAATATCCAGACGAGGATAATTTTCTGAAAATAACACGAACTGCTCCACATAAATTCACATGTTACACAACTGTCTACAAGAGGTTGTCGAATTGCA
Organism: Ethmia dodecea; assembly: GCA_963855545.1. Taxonomy (NCBI): domain Eukaryota; kingdom Metazoa; phylum Arthropoda; class Insecta; order Lepidoptera; family Depressariidae; genus Ethmia; species Ethmia dodecea. The sequence continues at coordinate 3,490,328 of OY979448.1, forward strand.
TTCTCACTTCTGCTAATTGGGTGCTACGCATTGCCTGCAGGGCTCCAGCTCTCACCCTTGACACCTCTATCACGCGTTACGCACTGCCTTAGGGGTTGTTGCTATCGCTGATCAGAGCACCATAGCTCTTCCGGCTGCGGAGTTAACCTCGTTAACACCACAGTTCAGGAGGTAGGGTTAGCCTACGGGGCCTCGTCCCTACGGCGACACTCTGACCGACATTTTGAATTATGGATCTGTATCACTATAACTGGAGCCACAGTTCAACAGGTAGTGTTAGCCCAAGGGGCATCGTCCCTAGGGCGACACTGACCGAAATCCTGCACCAGGGAGCTGTATCACCATCACTGGGGTCACAGCTGAGAAGATAAAGTTAGCCTAAGGGGCATCGTCCCTAAGGCGACACTTTGACGCAACTTCTGCGTCATGGAGCCGAATCATAATTACTGGAGCTGCATGAAGACGAAACTAAACTAAAAAGTTGCCTACAAGTTGAAACTGACTATGTATGTACCTACTTGGTTAATAAGTTCGAGTATGTGGCGGTTATAACTATAGCTGTTTTACTCATAATGTATACTGTACTTCCATTAGGAGTATGGTGAGAGATTCTGTAAAGGCAGGATGTTATTTTGCTGATGCTGGAAACAACAATTATTATTTTGGAAAAATAATAACAATCTCACGCCTTTTATCCGCGATGGGGTAGGTAAAGGTATTCCATTTCTGGATATACTTACCCACTTTTCACGAGATATTCTTTGGACCCTTATTTATTTCGAAAAGAAATAAAATATTAATAATATATATATCTATATATATAGGTATGTAGATGTCTAGAAGTCGAAACAAAATACTTAAGTAATATTGCAAAATCCCTAAGTGCATTATTTTTACAAGGATTAACAGCTGCTGTGAAACAATACAGTCCCGGTGCTGGCTAATGTTTTAAAGACAGCGAAAGAAACTATCCTTGAGGCAAAGGACAAAGACAAGAAAGTTCTTGTTCGGTGATATCTAATTTATTTGAAAGTATAAAAACACAAATAAAATAAGCAAAAACAGCTAAAAATTGCGACATCAGACACCACAACAATCTTCAAAGATCTTCAAAGTAAGATTCATCAACCACAAACCCAAATCAGATACTTTAAACTGAAGGGGCCCGCCTCCACAGCTACAGCAGATGAGACTACAAGTTGAGTGGCAGCTGGTGGGCAAAGACCTCAGCAGCAGCAGACAAATACACAAAAATCATCGCTAAAGGTCAATTTGTCACTGTGGAGGACTTGAACTATTCATTATAACTGGAGGAAAACACTCAGGATAAAGTGAATCGGTCTCACATTTCGGGATACAGCATTCCTTTAGGAAAGCCTCCGAAACAATGACTAAATATAGGTATATAATCAATCAGGTAATTCATACAATAACCAGATGCATACTATACCTACAGAGATCTTGAGACTCTTAGAATGTGAAGGAATCTCACGTAGTGGCCCACATTCTAATCAATTTATTTCTAAGGTATTTCTAGTACCTACATACCAAAACCAAATAACTTTTTCAAAGTCATATTTAACCTCAAAAAATTGAAAAAATAAATAAATACATACAAAACCCATTCAAATTGGAAGATGTAAGATCTATCATTAGTTTAATGAATCCAGTGATGTCCAGCATTTATTTAAAGGTTACATATTTCTTAATAGGTAACTACTTATTCATGAAGATGACATACAATAAAATCTTAGATTGGTTTTTTGGGATGGTTTGTATTATATAAATTAATGTTCACCCATTGGGCCTGAACACAGTACTATATCTGGTAATCAAGTTAATAAAACAAGCAAGATTTGCTAATTTTAAGGATTCTTCATTCTGATGGATTTTATATAAGAATGTTTGACTCAAGAAAATGATTAGGTATATTAAAATATAAATTACATTACAATTGACATTGTAAGACAAGAGTGATTGTTCAAATTTTTGCTACCCTTACAACAGCATAGCCAGCCATTCAGTACGACTGGCTGTTGGGACATCATAAATATTGGGCGATCGAAATATCTTGCATTATTTAAATAATGGTGATAATGATAACGGTAAGGTGAGAATATAATCGAATAAGATCAATACAGTCTCGTAATTAACAAAATGTTAAAGGAGAGTAGAATATAGAAGAAACTAACATAATTACCTGGAAGTAATGGTGATAGCGTTTTTTGAGTTCTTTTTCAGTAGAGCAAAGACTATCATCATTCTGAAATACTTTTTCGAATAAATAAGACAACTGCTGAATTAGACAAATAATATGGGTATTACTCAATTTGCTCACTTACGCTTACGTACGACCATGGATGTAGTAGGTATATTTGTATACATTCCTGCTTATGACGTACTTATAGTAGGAATATCTCTAGAGAAGAAATCTTGTTCCAGATTTCTCAGGTGCGAATAAAATTAAAAGATATGAATATGAATATATACATATATCTACAAATAAAAACTATTATTTACATGCAATAGTTAGAATTTAAAAATGAGTATATAATTCAAATATGCTTGCATCATATATTACCTCTAAAGAAAATTACAAGGAATCTAAAAAGCTTTATGTTAATGCAAAAAAGGATTGTAGCTAAGTATAAATACTTTGGAACAATCAACAATTTATTTATTTGCAAGAACCTAGATTAAACCTGTTACAGGTATTTTTATTGGTTTATTAATGGATTTGCAGTAGTATTCGCACAGTTGTAAGACTCATTCTAAGAATAGGAAAAATATTGGGTATTGATAGTGTTAGATAAAATTGTTTTGATCTAAGTTGATAGTCCAAGAAGAATTTTGGTGTACCAAAATTTCCTCGATTTCCAATGTTTAGGCCCCACTAAACTATTGGTTTACCCTTTCAGGAACCCACACTCTCTACCTATACAAGCAGCTTACTCTGGTGGCAGGCAGGGTGACGCCAGGCAGGCATGTATGTACATCAAGGTATTGTAAAAGTGTTCTGCGTTTCAGAGTATTGACATTTATGAAAGCAATATGATCCTGTAATGTATATACTGGTATTTTTTTTTTCAAAAATATATAAAAAAAAAACATATATTATTTGTACCTACAGTATTGTAATTTCTGTGCCTAGGTATACCTAAAACGTTAGTGGTTATATTCTCTTTGGGTATACCTATATGTTGAAACTTGTCTAGGATATCAATATGAAATTTTTCGCCATTTCTAAATTTAGTTAACAATTTGTGCCACACCAAACTCAGGCAGATCGGCCCTTCGTTTTATAAATTAACAAGTTAAGTCACTATTACAAGTATGTGATAATTTTACAATTGATGACAATTATGACCTAATCTGTCTAAATGCCATACTATGGGGATCATTTTTTGTGTTCGGACCATCTGAAGAGAATGTTTCATAAAGAAAAAGTTAGTATATTATTATAACCATAATAAATATACAGTTCTTTACCTTTAGTGTTAGCTACTGGACAATGGGTTCACTCCTACTCTGTCTTCTATGTATGATAACATAAATAATATTGATATTAACACACAAAATATATTTAGCACTATAGTGTGCACGATAAAAAAGAGCACATATTTCATCAAATCTCTGATCTGAAGTTTGAAATAGTTTTTAAAGTAATGTTTGCACAACTTTAATAAAATCTAGAAAGAATAAAAACTGCTCCATAAAAAAGTTTTCTGAATAATTGGGACTCTGCCTGTCTATTTCAAGTTCAATCCTGAAATATGTCCACTGTCCAGCCTGCATCTTGCTCGATTAGTTATTTAAAATTGACTAAAAATTTACGTTCCAGTAATACTTCTTTGTTCCAAAGCTTCATAAAACCTTATTCAGAAAATATTCAGCACAAACTTAGAGTAGATAGCTCAAAACAATACTAGCTGATTGAGGGATTTATACGTATTTATGTAGGCTGCAACACTTGCTACCCAAAATGTAGGCCTATAAGAAAAAGGCTCTATAATAGACCCAATAGCTAAAAGAAAGATGATTTGCTTAATTCGTAAGGTTTCATTTGGCTGTAGATATATCTCTACGTTCTTTACACCTTTTCATAGTTATCTTACACCTATTTACCCGACTGCGCAGGGTATTTTTAATGTGTTTATTTTATTATTATTGTAGTACATACAGTGTAAGAGTTACTGATTATTTATTATTCTATAAGATACCTGTTATCTATCCAAAACCTAGCAAGTACCTTCCTACTATATGGAAATAAAAAATATATTTACTTAGACAGGGAAGTATAATTTAGTAATATTATACTTTTTATTGTTTTATAAATAAAACAGCTTTGAACATCTATCTATAAGTAAATTTAGGACTCGGTTCGGACACGAAGGCAGAAATATAATTGATGGTCAAACGAACTTACCTTAAGTGAAGTTCGACCCATAATTATATGAGGCCTTCGTGTCCGAACCGAGTCCAGCCCTCCCGACCCTGGATCCAAAGTTTGGATCTACCCCTAAAATATTAAACTTTGAACTTAAATGACATATGGCGGACTTTGACGGAAACGGGTGACATATGTGTTGCCAGACTGAAAAATGCTTTTATTTTTTAAAATAATACTAAGCTTTGAAATCCGTGTGAATGACGATCACTAGAGACACATATATCTATAAGTAAATTTAGGACTCGGTTCGGACACGAAGGCCTCATATAATTATGGGTCGAACTTCACTTAAGGTAAGTTCGTTTGACCATCAATTGTTGGATAGATGGATGTAAATTTTTCATACAAACATTACTGAACAGATTTTGATGAGTACCTACTACAGGTAGGTACCTTATATATCAGGTAATTAATTCGGCTACTTTTATCCTGGAAAGTTGATGACCTATCACTGGATTCTGGATAAAAAACAGTCATTAAACTTGACAACTTCCTGTACTTAAATACTTGTACATAAAAAGCTTACCTTGTCCAAAATATTGAAATACCAACAAATCATTGTTTTTTTTTGTACCTACTCATTCTTAATTTAAAAGCAAACAACGTTTTCCGAGTTCAGTTTTATTGTAGCAGCCAAAAAGTTTATAATAAATATGTTGGATGTCAAAAGTGACAAAAGTCAGGAGTCGCGCTGGTCTCAGAGGATTACCTTGTCCAAAAATATTATAATTTTCGCGCGCTTTTTCCAGTCAATTCTTATATTTTCAAGACCGTTTTCTGTGAAACACGTTTCGTGACACTTGGGGGTTTTATAAAGAAGCTTACCTTTTATCCACGAGTTCGTTCGCTTTTCTAAAATGCTCCCTGCCAAATTTCAACGAGATCGGTTCTGCTTTATTGCCATGAAACGGTAATAGACAGACAAAGAGACCGACATACTTCTTTCAGAATTTACAAGCTTAGTTCTAATTATAAGTAGGTAGTTTAAGAAATAGAAGCAGTTATAGCACTAAGCCACTTCTCTTCCATCAGGCACGGGTTTGATTCTAGATAAGGCCCCTGCATATTATGTAAGTATGTATTTAAGGTTACTAATAAGTTTTTCATACTTTTCATACAATTACATAGATGTCTTTCTCTAGCTCAACAGTGAAAGCAAACATCGTCCTATATTCCTATTTTAGTGTAGACACTGGTGCTGATTCTACTTTACACCGACTAAACTTATTTTAGTTTACTCCCGTCATTTTATTTCTCCTAGAAAAGAAAAGAGACGAGAGATAAATATATCCTGTCAAATTAAAATTATAGTCCTGTCAACTGAGGCATTTCATAACGTGTTAAGTGCATAAGTAAAGAAGGTCACGACTAAAATACAGCCTCTGACTGACAGGACTAAATTCGGTAGGTTATCTTTTATCCCTTTTCTTTTTTTTAAAGTAAGACCTTGGTAAGACAAAGATAGGACTAAACCAAAATAAGATTAGTCGGTGTAAAGCAGAATCTCCCCCTTTGTTGGTTAATGTACTTTTTTCTTATTCTGTCTTTCTCTTTCTAACCCTAGTAAATGTAACAGATAGCGACGACACATCACGCTTCATGTAGTTCTAGCTTCAGGTATTTATTTTCTTCACATTTCTAGACTCAATCATGGAATTATTCAAATGGATCTCCCTGGATAGTAATGGTCTAGAAATGTAGAGTATAATTCCATTCCACGTGCAAGTAGTCAGCTGTGAGGTAGATAGCATCGGATAAATTCCAAGCTAAGAGAACGCTACGAACGCCACTCACACAATAGATGGTCGTTAGCGGACGGGGCCGGAGCAATTTCAAATGGAGGGAATTCTTTAAGAGTTTCTGTTATAATATTACCTAGAGAGTGTATGGGAACAGCAGACGTATTCACAGAGACTCGATACCGTTTCCGTTCGATTCGAGTCGAATCTATCGACATCGGAAACGAATCTATCGAGATGGGCTGATGTTGGGTATGGAAAACTAATGTCACATGTGACACCAACTGTCATATGTGACATTAGTTTTCGATAGATTCGACTGGAATCGAACGGAAACGGTATCGAGTCTCTGTGAATACGTTTGCCGATGTATTATCCGCGTATAATACACAAATGTTACATACACACATAATATCACGCCTTTTCCTCCTCCAAATAGACTGCCAAATTTTATATAATTGTCATTAAATTTAATGCAGAACCTAAAATTTGTTTAATGCAAAACGTGTACATAATTAAGTTGCTGAAAATCAAGTACTTTTTAATATCCATTATATTATGTATTTTTAATAATAAAATTTATTTTCTTTTGCCGGCGCACGGGAAGAGAAAAGCACATACGTCACTGAGAATAGTGTGTCATTATGGAGGGTGAATGAATAATCACAAAATCAATTATACGTTAATCAATCCATGTAGGTACTTACCTATTTTATGACACAATTGGAGACATTAGGATTAGCGGGAATTCAACTTGTAACTTTGATATCTAGTTATTATACATATATTGCAAAGACTAGGTACTTAGTTGATCTATCACCAAATTTTTTGGAATCTTGAATTCAAAATTGGATTTTTAAATAAGTATACCTATTCCATGTTTTTTTCCGATGTTGTGCGTTCTTGACTTGTTAATGGGGTAATTTTATCATATTATACTTACAATAATTTTTTTCTTATAATATTATGTTAAACGAAACGCAAATGATCAAAGGTAATTATTGTTTTCTATCTACCCGCATATTTTGACAATACACTAAAAAGTTATAATTTTTGTAATGTCTGTCTAATTCGACGAAAGTATTTTACTGCTTGACGAGATTCTTTTACTTATGTATAATATTGAATATTGCACGCAAAATCATAGTGTTATTTATAATAAATCAAGTTCTAAATATTATGCAAAGGTAAGTAAGTATCTACTTCGTATTTCATTTTTTATTTTATTTTTTACCTTGAAAAATACTTCGCAAATAACTTTTTCAATAATATAGTTTTTACAGTTTTTAGTAACATATTTTATATCAATATTTAAATTATTTTTCGTTTCAGTCCTTGACATATGGCTTACAAATCATTTTCGAGTAAAAGTAATATGCCAATAAAAGAAAATGACACAAAAAACGGCGCCAAAATAGAAGATCAAAATGCAAATCCAGAAATCGTGAGAAAATATAAAACAGGAAGAAAGAAGAATACCAAGCAACCCTTTGTTGGAGATTCACCTGCGCTATCCCAAAACAATATGTGTCGAACACAACCACGTCGAAATGTATCTGTTTTATCGTTTTTGTACCCACCAGTTCCGATAGTAACAACCGTTGCTCCCTATTACCCCTTCAAAGCTAACACTTTTAGTTATCCAGTCACAAATACCTGGAATGGTATGATGCCAGTTCAGAGACCTATATATTCAGTCCCTGTTGCACCTTTACCTGTAACTTTAATCAGACCACAGTTACTAACAGCGCAGGTTTGCCCTTATAGCTGCCTAGTCAACCCTCCATATGTACCTGATACATTTATGCCTGTTGTCCCATCGGTCGTGGCTCCTTATGAAACATCTTTATGTAACGTTGGTTACGAAACAGTTTCTACTTACAGTGATCAAATGGTTCCATCTCCATCTCACGATTTAGATATTTATAAAGAATTGTCGTTTCACGAAACAGCAGTGGATAAGCCCTGTCAAAAAGTAAGAGATCCATTAGAATATTACTTATCACTACCAAGACAATTGTTTCCAAACGCAAAAATGTTCACAATCGATCCCAATCCAATAATCGACGAGCTTTGTAAGTTAATGAATATCTCGAGTAATGCAACATGGATATTAGATTTGGAGTTCGGAGTGCCAAGACAGCCAGTGACGAGACCTATTGCGAATTATACTGCCGAATTCAATAGTATACATTGTAAGAATACACCAGGAGCTATACATCCTGGTTTTGATAGGTGCAATCAGGATTTCAAAAGAGTTCTTCTATTTTATTACGATTGTGTTATATCAACTTGGTATACAGGCTACATGGTGATGACTTATGACAGATCTGTAGCCAATTTTCAATCCTGGATGCAGTTACCAATGCAAGTTCTAGGCCTGTGTTGGCGTTAGTTTAATTTAAATAAGTTATTTGCATGCTAGCATGGTAAGAGTTTTTAAATAATGATATTAATTTTACCCTGTACATAAACCTAATGAATTTTAAATTTTATTGAATGTTTCTGCTTGAATATTGTGAATGAACAAATGAAATCATAGATTATAACCAAACGATTTTTTTATTTATATCTCTCTTTTACTTTTTCCATTGTCTCTGTGAAGATTATTATTTTGCATGATTTACGATTATTACAAAAGAGACGTTTATTTTCCTTTAAGAATAGCTGATATTGTCTCTTTTATATAATTTTAGTCGCAAAATATCCAGTTCACTTATAGGAAAATATGGTATAAACGAATCAAGCTTCGTTCACAAAATTTTACTCTAAGTACTGCTTCAGAAGGACGGTAATGTTTTTTCGGTGTATAAATGTAAGTAAGTATGTGAGCACATTTCATTGTAATCTCAAGGTTTCCGACGCATGCGAGCAAAAACGCAAAAAGAAGTAGCCCAAACGGTTTCCCGGATTTTGAAGTGTCATGTGTCGTTAGATTTGTTTTAAATTTTCAAATCGTCGCTGGCAACATTAATTTGCTACTATATATGAATGCATTTATTTTTATTTCAGCAGGTACTGAATATACACTTAGAAGATAGAAAGTCTTTGCGGTGCCTATTATGTAGTTGTTTTTTTTTTTGTGTTTTATAATACGGACGGGCCTGTTGGCTCAGTTGGTAGTGACCCCTCCTTCTGAGTCGGAGTTCGCGGGTTTGATCGCCACTCGGGGCCAACATTTGTGTGTATGAACATGTCTGTTGGCTTCGTGTCTATTCGTTTAATATTTATGTAAGTATGTTTATCAGTTGTTTAGTACCCATAGAACAGGCCTTGCCTAGATTGGGACTAAATAACCGTGTGTGAATTTGGTCCCACAATTTATTTATTATTCTTCTTATACTTGCAAGACTTTTTCCGTACTCGATATAAATCTAAGCAACAATTTTGTTTTGATTGCCTAAGTCCGATATGAAACTGTAGTTACGCTTCGCATTTTGCTTACCACTATTTCGGCTGACCTGAATTTAAGGCCCCTAATGGGACGGTCGGCATTTGTGGTTGGCCCAGAGGACATAATTCCACGCGTGAGACCTAATTTACTGACCACAACTAAGGGGAGTAAGTTGTTAAATCGGTAATTATACCTGGAGAGTAATACTTTATGCTACGACGAGGTATTTAATGCCCAATTTGAACATAGATTAGGGTAATCAGAAGATTTGTTTAATCTAATGTGGGGCATCCACAATAGCGATTCTTTGCTAGTGCCAGTTCAAGTTTGTGTGTAGCAAACGAGACACCTATGCAATGATATTTCGTAGGTCTATTGCACTAGATAAATGAGGACAATATAAGGTTCACATTTTGTCGGGTATTTTTATCATCATCATCTTTAATTTTAGTTTACATTATTTGCTATTGAGATGTTTTAAATTTTTATTGACATGTTCATTCGCCACTACAGCAATTTTTGACAGATTTTTATATAGAAATGTTTTGATGCAAATGAGCACCGAACAGATAACGTACCTACTATATCAGTTGAATACCCACATTAATTTACAAAGAAAATATACAATTATTTAAAATATTTACAGATCAAAAATGTACTCCAAAGAGGAATGTACTCCATGTGGGAAAGAGCCCAGTTTGTATAGAATATCTATGGGTATCCATAGCATTGAAATACGTAATAATACCTCTCTTTTCTACACCATGGATTTAAATCTCCTGTCATCCTGCCAGTCATTATTGTAGTTTATACTTGTTTTTTTTTAAACCACTTATTCATTAAGATATACATATTGTAAAATAGGATTATAATATACAAATAAAAACGAAATATGGTAAAATATTTCAAATATTTAATCATTAACAAAGTTGTGCAAACGAACAATGTAGTCAACATCATCATAAACTATCCATTCAAACACAATTCTTTACAAAAACATCACTTCTAGAAGCACACTGACTTTTTCACTAGTGTATAGAAAGTCAACAATCAGTGATTTGGTAAATTTTCACTCGTTACCTTTAGTCATAACAATTCATATACCATTTATACAATAAACATTGAAAAACGATTACAGTATTTCGTAACTCTAAGGCAGTAATGAGCAAGGAACTAAAACGGAAGGTCCCAGAAGTTTTATATACAATAAATTTAATGTATTTAGTACGGTATGTGTGTACAAAAGTAAACAACGTGTAAATAATACTGTAAATAAGATACAAACTTACTGTAGAGGCAAGAGAAACTGCAAGAATAAAATTATTTACAAAAAAAATTAAATAATTATAATGCGTTTAAAATAAGAATGGAATTCAAGCAATAGCTTAGAATTATTTACATAAAATTAAAAGTAAGTACGTAGGGCAAAATGTTATAACGCTATACATGCTAAAACTAGACAAAAGCAGTCATTGTAAAGGGCGTTTAGTATAGTCCAAGCCGTAAATACTTGTATATCATTATCACCGATATGAAGCTTCGTACATAGACACAGAAGATCGCTCAAACGATTTCTGTATAGCCTCCCGGTGGACTATCCCTCAAAACGCCTCAGAAAACGTTGAATCTAATCAACATTTTTGAAGGTAACTTGCACTGCACTTAACGTTAGTTCGAATAGTCTACTTTGATCGATCGGATCGATTTCAAGTCTTATTTTAATAGTCACTTCTTCACCACCACTCACAGTTTCTTTCACATTAAATTTTGTAAATAAGTTACTTGTTCAAGTGTTTACAGTCTGTAATATCCAGGGGACGAATTTCGATATTCTAGTGCATACGCCTGGTAAGTTTGCTTCTCCACAACCGATACCCCAACTGATGATACCGGCCAAGAAGTACCTTTGGTCTTTGCCCTTGACCTGAAAGTACAAAAAAAGAATATTAAAACAAAATTTAAAACTGTAGACATTATTATTAGTATTTAGTAACATTTTCCTTTACTGATTTACTTGATTCTACGCATCTAATATGTTTTTATTATCTCTAAGTACTAATATTGAAAATGTGATAGCCATTCAAGCATCAGCCTACCACGTGCTACACTGGTGATCAATGACAATAGATAATCATATTGTTTCGCGATTATTCTGCTTGATGGGCAGTCATTGTCTGTTTCTTTGGCTAGTATCATTTCATGGCTAAGCCGGTGAAACGGTTTACTTACATCTATATAAAAAACATAGTATGCAACTTTTTATAACTCATAAATCCGAGAGGTCGCGATCACCTACAGTTCACAGAGAAGAAGGACAATTAGTAGGTTTTATAATGTGCAAAATTTTCACGATTGCATAGGCTTCTTCTGGGTGAAAATATATAAAAAAAAACAATTAAAATCCAGGTATTTATGTATTGCAACATTTACCTCATCTGTGTGCTCTGGTCTAGATTAAGGTCAAGAGCAAGCCCATTAATATTAACAAAAAAATTATCCACTTTTGTCTGTTCAATCCTTCGGTTTCTTCCGTCTCGAGAACTTCATGATATATAAATATATTATGTATTTAGTATAGTGAACAGTTTACAAACCTGTAAAGGTCCTCCCGAGTCGCCTTGGCAAGAGTCATGGCCTCCGCGTTCGTGTCCCGCGCACAGGAAGATGTCTGGTATGAATTCGTGGCGGCCCGCGCGCAGGAACATGGACTTGCAGCGTTCGTTTGACACTATTGGCACTTGCACCTGTGATAATAGACCAGTCCGTGAATTCATTGATGGTGACAGTAGCGGCGTTAGGGTGGGGCGAGGTTGGGCGACCGCCCAGGGCGCCGGAAATAAAGGGGCGCCGCAGGCGCCCTTTTATATCCTCTCGCTCATTTAGCGAGGCCTACTTACTCTTAAATTCCCTAAATTTAGCGAAGAAATCGTTACGTTGGCAACACTATATGGAACGCAGTCTTCAAATTTAATTTTACCGGGAATCCCCGACCATCGAGAAAAACATTATCTATCTCTTTTTTACGTTTAAATTAGAGAGAGTTGATGTTATTTTTGACGAAGCGGAACACACTCAGCTCATTCTCATTCATTACATCGGTGCACGCACTTAAAACAGTTATTCCAATTTTTCTAAAACAAAGAGACGCAGTAATCAGACGGTTCATGCTACGTTGCAATACTGATGTTCTGTTCGTCATTCTTCGTTCCGACTACCGAGTGACATTAGTTTTGACTAAAAAGTTGAAATATATTTGTTTTTGATGGATTATTTAATTAGGTAAGTAACAATTTATTTTAACTAAGTATCTATACTTATTGTAATAAAGAGGTAACATTTGTTTTTTTATAATATGTTTAGGGCGGGGCGGGGTCATCTCTGGAACTAATATGATATTCTACGATATTGATGAAATTTTGATACGGAGATAAAATGGTTCCCGAGAAAATACATAGATTACCTACTCTTTAATGCGGAAAAAAGTCTAATTCCCATAGAAACGTGATGAAGGATGAGGATGATCGTAATTTTTTCGTAAAAAATCTACCTAAGCACTATTACGAAACGCAAGCTTTTAAATAAAACATTTCACAAATATTCTGCTGTCATATCAATGTTAAAATAGGTAAGCTAGATTTTTCTTGAGCTTAGGTACTTCCCGTGTATAATTATTCTATCGCGAATACAACGCGTTTGTGGGCATCCTCGCTCAATAAAACGAAGTTTTATTGTAATTTGTTGCAGATTTTATAGATTGACTAAATTGATTAGTACAAAATGTCCGAACACGTTGATCCTATCAAAAGAAAACAATCTGGATCACAATATAGAAAACGGAAAGCAGAAAAAAAAAAGGAATTTCAAAAAACTAAAAAGTTTATGAATATAGATAAATACATCACAACAAAAAATCAAGACCTAAATGTGGCATCTACATCTGGAATACAAACGAATACATCAGTAGTGGAGCCTCTGTCTGACAAGTCTGATCAGATAGCTGTTGAAGACATTGCTGTCGAAGTTTCTCGAAATGAGGAGACAAGTTGTCCTACAATCGTCTGCCTGAGTCAGGATGACTCCATTGGTGATGTACAAAAACAAATTCTACATGACATTAGTACTGTTGTCCCGAATATATCGGATGCAGTCACTTGGCCACTCAATCGAAATAACAAAATTGTTGATCATATAATAACTAGGGGCCCAATGCAAACTCACATTGCTAATTATCCGAAGAATGATAAAGGGCGACATTTTTCTAATTCTCATTTCACAAAAAAACTTGCAAACAATGAAACAATTCAGCGTCGTTGGTTAATATACTCCGTTTCTAAGGATCGAGTTTATTGTTTTTGTTGCCGGCTATTTGATAGTAGTTCAACGTCGAGTTTAGTATCTGAAGGATATAACAACTGGAAACACTTGTCTGAAATCTTAAAATTTCATGAAAATAGCACTTCTCATAGGAAGTTTTACCTCTCATGGATTGATGCTGAACTACGATTAAAAACAAGAAAAACAATAGATTGCCAAGAGCAACATTTGATTAGAAAGGAAACTACATGATGGAATAATGTTTTGTCTAGATTACTGCATATTACACTTTATTTAGCTGAAAACAATATGGCGTTTAGAGGTACTTCCGACAAACTATATACGCCAAATAACGGAAAGTTCTTGGGCTTAGTACAACTGCTAGCCAAATTTGATCCAGTTATGCAGGAGCACTTACGATTAGCTATGAAGGGTGATGTTTCAGATCACTACTGCGGAAAAGACATTCAAAATGAATTCAGTAAAAGAGCATTTCATAGAATTTATACCTGTCAATGAGTCGACTGGTGAAAGACTGACTGAAGTTATGATTGATGTTTTAAATAAATATGGACTGGAATTGAACAATTGTAGGGGTCAGGGTTATGACAACGGGGCTAACATGAAAGGAAAAAATATTAGGGTTCAAAGGAGAATTCTGGATATAAATCCCTTAGCTGTTTACGTACCGTGTGGCTGTCACAGCTACAATCTCGTACTCTGCGATGCCACTAAGTCATCCGTAAAATCAGTCACTTTGTATGGGGTACTTCAGAGGTTGTTCCCATTGTTTTCAGCTTCTGTTCATCGATGGAAAATTCTAACCGATCACTTGGGATTATATACTATAAAAAAGCTCAGTGACACACGTTGGGAAGCAAGAATCAGCAGTGTTAAAGCAGTCCGTTATCAAATTAGTGCCATCCATGACGCTTTAATTACTTTAGCTATTGAAACTCAGAAAACTGATGTTCAAGTCTCTCATGAGGCTACTACTCTAGCCGAACAGGTAAAAGATTTTAGCTTCATAGTGTCATTGGTCGTTTGGTATGACATACTTTTTCAAATTAATATCGTTAGTAAATCTCTGCAATCAACAGACACAGATCTCGGTAAATGCACAGAACTGTTGAAAAAATGCTGCACTTTCTTGGAAGAATATAGAAATACAGGCTTCAAAAGCGCCATTTTAACGGCGAAGGGATTGGCTGAAGAACTGGAAATTGCACCTGTGTTTAGAGCCACGACAAGAATTCGATATGTTAAGCGTCAAGCTAGTGAAACTGCCCGCGATGAACCTATAGCTTCTCCGGAAAAAAAATTTGAGATTGAATTTTTCAACTGTCTTTTGGACACTAAATTAATTTCAGTCAATGAAAGATTTGAACAGTTAAATGAGTACTCGGAATATTGGTCTTTTTTGTACAATATAAAACAGATTCCGGAAAAACCTGACCTTGTCAAACTCTGTGGTGATCTCCAATTGAAATTAACTGTAGACTCTAAATCAGATATAGATGGGTGTATGTTGTGTGATGAACTCATAAGTCTGAAATCTTTTTTGCCTGATCAGAATGTGGCTACCCCTGTTTTTGTTTTAAATTTTATCAAAGATCGCAACATACAAGAACTGTATCCAAATGTATGGATAGCAATGCGCATATTATTAACTATACCTGTAACGGTTGCTAGTGGGGAGAGGAGTTTTTCTAAGCTTAAGCTGATAAAAACCTATCTTCGATCGACAATATCGCAATCCCGATTGACAAACTTGGCAACTTTGTCAATCGAGAATGAAATTGCTGAAAACCTCGATTTTGATAAAATAATAAAAGAGTTCGCCGACAGAAAGGCTAGAAAAGTCAAATTTTATTAGTTTTTTTAATAAATGGTTATTTCTTTTTATAAATGGTAATTTCATTATATCTTTTTCCTTTTTTCATGGGTTTGAATTGCAGTTAGGGGGCGCCGTATAAATCTTGCCCAGGGCGCTGGTAGTGCTAAAACCGGCACTGGATGGTGACACATATACCTACTGCATTTTATCTCATTTAAATGTTGAAAACTACTAAGTCATCTTTTATGCACAAAATTGTTATTTTATATATAAAATAACAAATATATATATGTACCGTGACCGGACTTTCACAGACACAGGTTTACTGGGAAAGTGTCTCATTAGTTCGGTCAACAGAACTAACAATGTGTTTTTTGTCGACAGGACTTTTATGGGGAAAAATATATTCCGATAGTTCAGCTAACAGAACTAATCAACAAAACTAGTGGAAAGAAAGGTATGTTCCATGTACAAACATCCAATGTCGAATTATAATTCGATATTGATTGTAATAGACTCTTTATTAATAATACTCCTTGCCTCAGTCTTGCTGTTAACATCAACCTAATAAGCCTACCCAAGTAGTTTATACTTACCTCTTGTAAAATTGATGGTAACACTCCACCCTCAGACAATCTTCCCCATCCTGTTACAGTGGCATTTTCTCCCACAAGTAAGTCATCAGTCGCTGGTAGGCAAATCGGGGCAATATGAGGAGCAAACTGCACTGTAGACTCCAATTTGACGAGAGCGAGGTCATATTCGTAAGTGAAGAAGTTGTATTTTGGATGAACCGCCTTCCTTGCAACGCCTCGCTCCACGAAGGGATATTGCTCGGAGACGGATGAGAAGTCGAATTCTCCCACTCGTATCCTTATTTGAGATGTAAGGAGGCTGTAACATATTAAAATTTATTTTATTTTAGATTTCTTCAACGACAAATAAATCATCATACACACTCAATTCACACAAGTCTGTTGATATAGTTATCTATAATAATAGGCTAGAAACTGTAGTAGGTACTATATTTTTTGGGTATTAATTTCGTTTCCTTTATGTAATTAATTTATCTTAATTGAAAAGGTTACCTAATCTAATACAAAATTCGAGCTACAGGTAAATACTGCAGATACTGCGGACACAATAGGAGTATTTTTGTCTTTGAACACCCGTATGAGGCTGATGCTTGACTAGAGTCGTTATTAACTTGATCTACGTCATTAGGTACATTTGTGACAAAATTGCAAAATAATAATGAAAGACAGATAACTAATTAACATGAACAACGAAGCTTCATATCTTGCGAATGGGCAAAATATTTGCCAATTTGCAAAACATGATAACTTTGAGTCTTATCACCCTTCGCCCAACAAAAGGTGATAAGACTTCACTCACTCATCGACGCAGTGTCCAGCGGTTGCTATCCAACCCTCGTTGATGATGGCTCCTCCACAACGGTGAGTGGAAGAGAACCCGAAGAAAGATGTTCTTCGGACGGAGACCTGCCAAGGCCATCGACCGAAGCTGGTGTCTTTGCCACCCATGATACGGGTTTCGGGCCGAGGCCACATGGAGGTCACCCCGCATTCTGGAATAATCAAAGAAATGCTCCATCAAAATTTATTTCTGTTTTCATGATTAAATTTGAAAATATAAACACATCCTACTCCAAAGTTTGGCAGAGATTTATCATTTTTGTGATTATTCACCAATGTCATTTCGGACTTGTAATTTTTTTTTTATATAAAATTAAATTACTTTAAAAAAACATGCCTTACTGTAAACCTTAACAGGCTTTGCCTTCGCATGCGATATTGATGATTAAAAAGTTATTTCTAGTCAAACGTTTATAGGGAGAGAACGGAATTTTTAGACGTTTTTTAACATAAGTAAATATTTTGTAGTTTAAAAATATTAATAATTTATACATTATTTATTACTATGCTATATATAAAAATATCTTATATTTTGCAATAAACTCGGGCAAGCAGTATTTAAAACTTTTTGAAATAAGCAGCTTTGCCTGACAGAAACGGAACCATATTATTATATGGGTTTTACTTTAACACTTTTTTATGAAACCCTAATGAAGTAAGTAAATAAATTGTGGGACACAATTTACACACAGTTATTCATTGCTAAACTAGGCAGATCCTGTCCTAAACAACTGATAAAGATAATAAGTATTATGTGCTTAAATATATATTAAAACGATTCGCACGACTAATCTCCAAAAAGAAAAATGTCCAAAAAGACAAATGTCCAAAGGCTTGTCCAAGTGATAAAATTGACAAACCATAAATAAGTCCAATAATAAAATTACCCAAATATAAAAATGACCAGTATTTATATACTTAGTCAAACTATAAAAATGTCCTATAATAAAATGGACTTAACTTAAAAATGACCACGAAGCCAACCGATACCTAACCTAAGTATGTTAACGCACACAAATGTGGGCTTTGAGTGAAAATCGACAAAGCGACCTTTGACTCAGAAGGCAGGGTACAATCTTACTTACCAGCACTGTTAGTAGCAGCTGTTGTGTCTACCGCTGCTGGTGTCGCATCTTCGGTCTTGTTGACCATTATCATGTGCAGCGACGGGTCTTTCGGCCTCATGTAGTTCTTGTGGGGCTTGCTAGTTGTCGTGGTGAACTTCTTCGTCGGCTTTGGCTTGCCAGCTGGCTTCTCCCAGTTCGAAGGTCGAGGCTTCGTGATGAAGGAAGGTTCAGTTGTCGCTTGCCAGTGGATGGTGTTCACGTTGTTCGGTCGTGACATGAATTGGGCTGGAATTAAAGTTGAATGGGTTGAAAATATCTGATATAATAAGTGACACACAGTTTTTTTTAAATGGTCGCTCTTATAGCTTTAAGCAATTGTTTAAAAGTAACATTAAGTTATGAATGTGTTGTATGTAATAAGTTGTAAATCGTAATCATCATTTCTGAACAACCTAGGTTTCGTTATCATCACTAAGATTTTGGATCTTATGTACGAGTAGGTATACCTAACTACTTTTAAAAATTAACTAAACAGACTGTTCTTTTTAGATCTTACTGCATCATTTTAGAGATGATCTCTGTTATAATATTACTAGCGACCCGCCCCGACTTCGCACGGGTGCAATGCTTATTACTAAAACCTTCCTCTTGAATCACTCTATCTATTAAGCATACAAAGGGACATAGGGATATAGGGACAGAGAAAGTGACTTTGTTTTATACTATGTAGTGATAGTGATGTAAACTAGTTTTTCTACTTTAACTAGGTACTCTGTCTGTACAAGATTTTGCCCGAAACTTTACCGGCTATAAAATGTTATCTATATAACTTCTCGGTTCTCTAAGTATATATTATGTAAAAATCATAATAAATAAAAATACAGCGTGAAAGAAAGAAAACCTAACAAACACACTTTCGCAAATTTAATTTTTCGTTGTAACTGTTAATACAAGAGAGCGCTACCTATATTTTAAACAAAGAATTACTTTGAGGCTGGCTTACCTGAAGAGATACTGTTATCAGCGTGTTGTTCAGAAACGGCCATAGGCCGCGCGCCGGGTATTATGCTAAGACTAGACGAAATCTTGTTGTGGGGACTAGTTTCCACTTCTCCATTCGGCCTATTTACATTTTGGTACTTATTTACACTGTTATAAGTTATTTTATTAACTATATCACTATTTTGTTCGCTATTTGAATCTATATTTTCTAGGGAAGGTAAGTTGATTTCTGGCGGCCTGTAACTGTAAGGAACGCCATCTATTGGTTTAGTCATGAACGACGGCCGCTGTGTTTGCAGATTCGGCCGCGCAATGGTTTGCGTCGGAGTTTCTACGGCATGATGCGTTGTGCTATGTACGCTGCTAGATGGCGCTGAATACGGTCGATCTGTCACCGTTACAGGATTTTGTGTTTCTGGAAAAAGAAATAGAATAGGTAAGTAATCTATAAAATTATTTTTTCGGTGTGTATTCATTTAATATGACTATATTTTTGTTATTAGAAATACATTTCGTAAACAGTTATGTCATTGCTCATTAAGCATGTTAAGTTAGGTAGGTACTTATAAACAAATATTTATAAATAATCTCACGCCTTTTATCTTCGAGAGGGTAAGCAAATGTATTCTACTATTTACTGGAAAAAACAACCGTTCCACCACAAAGAATATTCATTGGACCCCTAAACGTGATATGTGGTAGGCTGGTAGGTAAATGCTTATTGAGGCTATTGAGCACCATACTGGCTCTGTTACACATGCTTCAGAATTAATCTGGGACCTGCGGATCCTTAAGTTACATAACACCTACTTACTTTAAAACAATTGTATGATATTTAATTCAACATGATTTTTATAATTTTAGGCACAGATATTAGAATACTACAGTACCCTGGTACGTCCTTGATAGATCTGTCAAAATCTGCCTAATTTGTCGATATACCATTGATCTCACCTTCTACAAACAGCGGCTTGTCGGGCAGTCTGCAGCAAGACCCGAACATGAAGCCATCGACGCAGACACCAGCGTGGGTGCCGCCCGCGCGGTTGCACTCCTGTACCCACATGCACGCGCCACGTGCTCCACCTGCCGTGCAAGACTTCCGCGACATCTGGTAACCTGCGGCAGAAATTGAAAAGTTAGTTGCAATGAATTTAGGTAGGTATGGTGTCTATACCAAGGTAGAAAGTGGCAGAAGCCGTGTGGTTGAAATGAAAGATAGATCTGCCAAAATCCGCTAGAGTGCAGCATTGTCTAGTGTCGATGCCCGTTAGGAAATGGAAAATAGCCGTGTAAGAGGTAGTAAGAAGCAAGAATTTAAAAATATCACATAATCCAATCGCTATTTACAATTTTTTCGTAAGATCTTAGATTGCAAATTAAAAAGAAAAATAATAATATAAGTATATTTTTTTATCTATGACTAAGTTATTGTTACTAAATCATGGACTACAATTGCACAGTTTTTAAAAAAAAATGAATTTTTGCCCAAATTGTATTACTAAGTTAATTAGGTACCTAATTAAAAATTCAACTATACTAAATAAATAAATTCGAATAGAATGAACCATATAAGTGGTATGCGTTATTGCGTGCAGCCAAATAAGCGTTAAATCAATATGTACTTAATAAAAATATTTATGCAATCAAATCAGTCTACATTTTATTTTTACAATTTCTATTTTAAATTTTTCTTGCAATATATTTTTCGACTACAGTTACAGGCACCTAAATTACCTATTCATATTTCAATTTTACCCAACTTCCGCACTGTATAAAGGTAGATAAATCTATAATAAATTATTCACAATATTTAGAACTTGAGCATCTAATCTGCGAGTTGAGAGAACATTGCGCTTTGTTGTAAATCATACGAAGAACAATAAATTTTCAAGAGGTGGTCCTGCCTTCGGGGTTTGGCCGATGCATCTATGTACAGAGACCTCGACAGGCAATTAAATACCTATTATTATTCAACTTAGGCTAACGCTCTAATTCGGCCACAGAGTGGGAAACATTGGCGGCCTTAGGTACCATGAAACTGTATAAACTTAGACATTATCTAAAGCAGACTCTATTAATACTTACTAGTCAAAAACTGTAATAAAGAGAGCAGTAATAGCCTAGTGGTTAAAAATCCCGCTTCTCGTTTGTGAGGCTCGGGTTCAAATCCTGGCATGTACCAAAGAGTTTTTTTTTAAATCTTGTGTAACTACACATTTATCACTAACACGGTATATGAAAAGTTCGTAGGGGAACCCGCAGATCCCAGAATTAATTCTGAGGTATGTCTAACAGACCCGGTCTGGCTCACCAGATACCACGTTAAGGGGTCAAAGAATGTGGCAAAACGTGGCGTATTTCCAGAAATGGAATACCTCTGCCTTCCCCCTCGGAGATAAAAGGCGTGAGATTTTTATTTTACTTTTATTCAATTATATTTTATAATTTTTATTGAATTATATTTTTTGTGTACATTTTCTTGGTACATGAATTTAAATAAATAAAAACTGTTTTTAAACTGTGACTAATTTTCAACACCAACAAGATAAATTGGTCTCAGCAGCCAAATACTCAAACGTCTGGTAAATTTAAGAAGTAGATTCATTGTATTATACAAAAACTAACAGCGTAGCTGCACTGAACTGTTTTTTTTTAAGTATCTTGTGACTTCCCAGAGATTATGACGAATACCTACACTACACTACACGCTACACAATTAAATTCAAAACCCTTGAATAGTAGTCTCCCTACGTTCGCGTACCACTTTTACGGGTCTAAAAATGTCCCTACGTCTCCGTACGCCTGAGTACTACTTTAAGGGTCTAAAAATATAGAAAAATATAGAAAAGTGGGTAGATCCACGAACGGAATACATCTGCATAAGTACTCACTCGTGAAATAAATGCCTGGGTAAATTTATTTTTATTTTGGGTTCCAAATAGACAACCACATCAAGTACACATTTATAATGTGTTTCCATCTGAGAATAATATTTTGCGAAGATTTGACTACTCCATTAAATCTTCGTGCCTTTACTCTGGGCCTTACCTATTCCTAGACACGGCCCTGTCCATGCAGTGTACCGTAATTCTACGGTGCTAAAAGATTCTTCGAGGAGTAACTGCTTGCACGTGAGATTGATAAACTTGTTCGTGTAATATGGAAATTATGGAGCTTGAACATCTGGGACTACAATCTTTGATTATAAAGTTCGTTCGAATGCTACCTTTAGTTGAAATACCGTATCCATTTGACTGTGCCTCACAATACCTACTTTGCGTGAGGAATTATTATTAATTAAATTTTGGTTTTACCGTTTAGGGATTCAAAAACCTTATACGGGTGAACCGTATCGGAGATAAAAGCAAAGCTTTATAATCAAACAACTTTGTTGATTGTATGTACAGTCAACAAAGTTGTTAGTGTTACATGACCAGAAACTAAGATTCAGTTTTCTCTTAAAGCTGTAAATGTATTTATAGTTTTTTTTTGGAAATTATAGGGATTAAAGATACCTTTCGAAATAAACATTAATCAATAAGATTTATTTATGACTACGCCAGAAAAATGAGTTCTTAGTTACTGGCCATGTAACCCTAACAAGTTTGTTGACTGTACTAGAAGGACGGTAATATTTTTTAGAGTGTATATATCTATACACTCTAAAAAATATTACCGTATTAATGTTATTTTGTATGTGAGACTGTCTTTAATTGTCCGCCTGTCTTATTATATATTCATCACTAGCTCGACGGTGGAGGAAAACATCGTGAGGAAACCCGCAGGTCTCTGAATTAATTCAGACACATGTGTAACAGACCCGGCGATGGGCTCACCACCAATTACGTTTAGGGGTCGAATATTTTCGTAAAGAGTGGCTATTTCCAGAAATGAAAAAACCTCTGCCTACCCCCTCAGGGATAAAAGACGTGAGTTTTTTTTATATTCTGTCTTTAAGTAGTCTTGACGAAACCTCGAGGGTTTGATGGCTTTTGAAGTTCAAAGTGTCACTATATACGTTCGTCTTCGTCTTTCAACTTCAGTGCATTTTCCACGCACTCGGTTTTTTATTGAAGTGAAAACTTCTTTAGCGGCGTTGAGCACTTTTGTGGGATGGGTAAAAACTGTGAAACTCGCGTCAGGTCACGTGTGCTGATCGAAAAACCGTAAGACGGTTGGAGAGTAGTGTTGTAACACCGAAATCGATAATCAAGTTTTCACTTCTGCCGGCACTCCCGGAGTGCAACCCGTGTTTTTTTTTCTAATTATTATTTAATGTAGGTTACTATACAAATATAACTGGTGTCCGACAAAACTAGTACTCGTATTTTCCTCACAATGCCCATCGTAATGAAGCTTGTCACGGCGATGTAGACAAAAGGTTCACTGAAGTAGACATCCTTTGTTAGTAGCTGATTTTGTAACAAGTTGTTTGTGAACGGATTATATTGGCAAACGTCGTTGTTCTTTCTAAATTGATACAAATGCCTCCAGGGAGGACCGAAATAAATCAAGTTGGAAAAAATGGCCCAATGACGTATCGAGAGATTATTTGTAGGTAAAGAAAAAAATATAGTTATAAATAATATGAGTAAATAGGCTTCAGGACGTGTATCTGAGGGAGTTAGGGAGCAGTATTCCATTATGGAAGTACCAAGTTTTCACGGGTTTGCAACTGACTGACTGTTTGGTGGTGTATCAACGCACAGCCTAAACCACTGGGTCCAGAGACTTGAAGTTTTGTACATAGATAGCTTGTACAGTGTAGGCATCCACTAAGAAAGGATTTTGCAAAATTCAACCCCTAAGGTGGTGAAATAACGGGCGCGAGAGAAGCCGGGGGGTAAAGGCTAGTCATTAATAATTTTCATGATGTTATTGTCTAAACCAAGTAACTACAGGGCAATTTGTACCTACGGGTGTCGCAAGTCGATTTAGTACATAATTACATAAAAATCCCAACTCTGTCCCAGCTATCACGTTTGCAGTATGTTATCGTTATCACTAACAAGAAGAATGATCTTAACTACCACAGAGGAGCCTGGAAATTTATAGTCACTCCCAAGAGAAAAATAGACCTCCAAATGAGGTCCAGTTCTTAATTAAGTCTGTTATTGATAGGGTGCTTGGTTGTGAAACTAAAATATGGAGGTGAAAATGGATTGACCAGGTTTCTCCGAATCTAAATGGTAGGATTAAATGGACCAATGTGGGGTAGTAGCACTCTAAATATTACAGGATCTATTCAATATAAATCCTATTGTTGTTTTGGCCAGGTTTGGGCTAGGAAGAAAAGGATCAGTTTGTATTTATTTATTTTAGCAAGCCAAAATTATTATTATTTTGGCTAGATGGATACAGGTACATAAAATACACAAAGGAATAATTATAGACGAGGAATTAACTCAGAATGTCAGATACGCAAAATAAATTAAAAGTAGCCTTTCGACGATATGAGTTTTGTAAATTTTGTCCTGGTAACTTTTTTGAAAATTGTGCTTAAAACTGACAGTTAACTGTGTTTACAGTGTCTATGCTCATATTTTAAGTATTCTGTGGTAAAGATTATGGTCAAGGAAGAGTATGAATGACGATGAAGCAAAATTCCAGTCGTTAAGATTTTTAAGCTATTGCATAGCTTCTATCGCGGGCCTTGAGCGCGGGGACCGAATCCAGAAATTCCGTAACGAAAAAAACCTCACGCTCCCCACTCCGACGGGCACGGAGGTGTGGCTTGAAGGCCGTGCATTGTCTAACGTCGTTTGTTTTCGGCAGTCTTGTTGATAAAAAATGCTATGCAATAGCTTTACCGCGGCAGTCCCCGAGTGCCACACGTCTTTTTTTTCATATATCTTATTGAATCGATGCAATAAGATATGTCAAAAAAAATCTTAACGGCCGCAAGTCTTTCTATAATACCATTGTAATTAACTGGACGTTATAATAATTGTTTGATATATGTGGGAATAATGGTATTTAGATCTTTTAGTTTGTTTTATAAAATTAGGTTCCCTCGATACAAAATACCACAATGAAATTAATTCGAAAGAAAAGTTTGGTCTAAAAACTTCTGTTTAAATATTTTCGTATAAAATTCTAACTACTAAAATATATAGCTTTCATAAAATCAAATATTGTTTTAGGTTCAATTTTCCCTACCCCAGACTTGGGAGCCTAACAAAATATTATTGATACCTGTCCACAATACCGTTCAAAACCGATAGTGGCTCAGTTATCCAGTATGATTTGCCGCCGCCATTATATTCCAATAACAATAAATATTAACCAGTATCGCACTGTGAACAGGTTGGCACAATCCGTGTTTCCGTAATATGCGGCTCCTACAGAAAACCTTATAGGGCCGTACTCAGGGAAAAGACGGGCCCAATGTATACTAATATTATGAAGAGGTAAAATTGAGTATTTATTTTATGTTAAGAGGTAACCTATGGAGTATGATTTAAAAATATATAGTTTAAACTACATTATCCCTAAATAGGGTAATTTTTTTAATTTTCAGTGCAAAACCATCATAATATCCTTTTACTTTACATGAGCAGTTCGTACAAAAGACGCGACGGTACCTATATATAACAGGTAATTCAGGTAGGTAGGTACATTGCCGCGAGTGTGTAAAATATTATTTACGGACCTCATAAATATTTTCTTTATAATATAACGGTAAAAAAATACTTCAATAAATATTAAATAAAAAAAATATTACGTACCTAATTATGCAGTAGTTTTTTTTTATTAAAAACGCTTTTGAAACTCAATTCTATGCTTTGATTACTTTCCTAGCTACCTACCTACTTGCTTTTTATTCCTTAAGGTTTATTTATAATATTCAGATGTTCAACTATGAACATCTTATTGGTTGGAGTTGAAAGTACCATCACTAAACTTATTGTTAGTGCACTAAATAAACAGCAACCAAATCAACTATTTTTCTACACAGTTTTTCCTTGACAACGGGTGAGAAATACACTACTTGCATAATCGTTAATTTTAGTTTACACTTAAATCAGAATCTAAATAAAGTTTTAGTTATGTAGGCTATTTATGCTCCAAATCAAACGATTGTCTAAAAATACATTTCCCGGTGACAGCTTCGTACGAGTCTCACTCAATTTGCGTCAGTTACCGGATTGTTGCCATATTTTGTTCAGAGATCTATCTCAGTTTACATGGAACATCATTGCATCCGGTACAAAACTCCTGATTACGTGCCTGCTGTCACTGTATTTTGTACCGCATTGGATTTTCATCGAGAAATAATTTCCAATAGCGATAAATTGTTCGGAATATATTGTGGGTCCGCGTAGGGCTGGCTACCGGTTTATTGTGGCGTGGTCTAAGCTATGCTGGGATAGTTCGGAGGGTATGTTGCCAATAACATTTTATATGCCCATAATATTAAATTTCACAGGTAGACACCGTATACTCTTACCTATTATTGAATATAACATGAATTTTTGAACTTCGCTCTTGCCACTCCTACTTACACTACCTCCTACTTATGAAATTGCAAATCGTATTTAATTTCATTGCACTTCTCCTACTTTACTTTTCTTTTTCCGTGAGCAAGTGTAAATTTTCATCGTGATTAAAAATCATTGCCTTTAAATTTTAACAGGTAAAATCATGTGAAAAACAAGTCATTTCATCAACAGAAAATTATTTAAAAATCCAATCATACCCAGGTATGCGTCGATGCGTGTCCTGCATCCATACGTACAATAATATTACATGAAATTAAAAAGAGCTGCCCTTGAGTTTCTTGGCTCTTCTCGGGGTACTGCATTTGAAACCAGCAATTCGTCGGTGGAGATGGGCTGCTGTTTACATTAGCCAATCTTCATGGACGAGTTTAGTGTGCCTTGTTATTAGACGATTGACTGTTCTTAGTGTAATTCTTATTACCTACAGAATAAAATACATTTTCATTTTTCAACAACACAAGATAATTCTACTCAGTGATTCCACATATCCTCTTATAACTTAAGAACTACCCCAAAGCTCTCTAGAAGGCTTCATCGATAGTATCCGCGCACGCGACGCCTGGGGAAAGTGTGTTCTTTGGCAGCCGATCATCTTTACGCGGTATTTATTGCCTCAAAAGCATGCATTGAGCATTTGGACAACGATTTGGTCTAGTATTACTATGCGTGGAGACTCATGCAGAGGTGGGCCACTGAGTGAAAAACAAAATATTATTGTTTAAAACTTTTTTTACATTCTAATAATATTAATAAATCGTCAAAAACAATTAACGGTTATATAGTCTTAACCGGTCAACGCCTAGCTACATCGAGCGATGTCGCAAAAATGTAGGTAGGTCCATACTATGCTAATGACCCTCGGTAGGTAAGAGGTTAAAATACTTGATAGATATACTTTAAATACATATTAAACACCCAGACACGAAGCCAAGAGACATGGTCATGCACAAAAATATTAGTCTTCAGCGGAAATTGAACCCACGACCTTCGGCTCTGAAGGCAGGGTCATACCAACTGAGCCAACAGGCCCGGTAAGGAATCCCTCTACGCGTTTTACCGAAGCTACGTCAAATAGCTACATCATTTCAAACTAGTCTGAGCTATATAATATGTCATAGCGAAGAAGGTTTCAGCTTCCTATCAGAGTATATCGATTCTCTAATAACCCATGTTTACCGCCATCTTGAATATTTTATCAAGTACCTGGAATTTGCCCCAATCCGGAAATCGTATAAATATTTGTCAGAAATTCAGCTGCTTGAAAATGACATCGCTAACAAAATGAAGAGTTTCCCGGAACACAATCTCTTGGGAAAATGAGGTTCCCTCTACCGGAATGTCTTTCAGTTAAGCAGGGATGTAGTCAGATGTAAGTAGGTCAAAATTTGGAAGTATATTAATCTACATATATAAAATGATAAACTGACTGATAATAATAATAATAAGAAAAATCTTTATTGCCAAAAAATACAGTTATATAATTTAACTATCAGCTGCGTATAAAAGAATAACAAAAACAGTTCGTTACTAATTTTAAATTTGGCAATGGGTACTAGTCTGTGCTGGGCATACTGGATACTCAGCGCTGGTTTTCAGACTAGCCTACCCTTGGATGACTGTGTTATTAAGTTTGCACCATAAGTTTGATTGGTGATGTATCAACTCACAGCCCAAACCGCTAGGTATAGAGACTTGAAATTTTGCACATAGATAGCTTATACAGTGTAGGCATCCACTGAGAAAGGATTTTGCAAAATTCAACCCCTAAGGGGGTGAAATAAACGTACGGAAGCGAAGCGAATGGTAAAAACTAGTTAATTATAACAGAATGAAATCAGAAAATGTGAGACTCTTCTCCAGTCCACATACTCGTCGGCTTCGGGTACTCTTTATCTTTTTAAATACCTCGCCAATCTAAATATATAAAAATCAATGCCACTTTTCGTTGTTATTTTATAACTAAAGAACGGGCTCACCTATCCAAACCAAATTTTTAGGATTTATTTGGACTATTTAGCCGATGGTTTATGTGAAGTTTGCTTAAAATCTGTCGAGTGGTTCTTCATTTATCACATTTTTACAGGACAGCGTCTGTCGGGTCAGCTAGTAGTATATATAATAAAGACTCGCCTACTCACAAACACCTGTCTCATATTATAAGCTTTTTTTCAATCATTCATATTATGAAGTTATAATATGTTAATCTTTCTTCTACACTAATATTATAAACAGGAAAGATTTGTTTGTTTGTAACGAATAAACTCAAAAACTACTCAGATCTCAAACATTCTTTCACCATTTCAATGCCTGATATCCCTGATTAACATAAGCTATTTTATTCCCGTATTCCACGAGAAACCGCGCGGAACAGCTATTTAGTTATATTTTGTAGATATACTATTGTTATTGAGCATAACGTTGAATTGACTTTACCAATATAATTTTCGTCTGAGTACACACCTATGCTATCTGGGAAGTTGCGTATCCTCCAAATAGAATAGGTAAATATCCAGGGGATATCGTTTTGTTTATATTTCACGCTGTTGTTTGCCACGAATGAGGTTAAGTTGCTTCTTTATCTTACTTAGTATGTACTCGTAGGTATATATATTCAGAGAACAAAGTAATTATTGTTCATGAATTGACAACCGTTCAGAGGTACAATATTTGCAAACTTGTCAGCTACATACAGTTCCTGAACCGTAGAGTACCTACAGACACACAATTTTTACCTTGGGATAGCACAGCCATTTGTATTTTTTCTATTTTCGGCCTCGCGAACAGTAGAAAGGTGATAGATATGCGAATATTTAAATACCTATCATAGACTTATGTTATTGTGTACTGGTTTTAAGAACACTGCAAAAGGAACATAAATTTATCAGACCAAAAGGGGCATTCGTGGCGTCCAACATTCTTTTTAAGGTAGTAACTGTTTAAGGCAGCAGGAAGTTTGATAGATGTATCCTTTATAGTAATAAAAACACAATGAAAGTAAGTACGTATAGTACGTAAGGTACGTACGTACGTAAAGTAAGTATCTACCGGCCTGTGGAACAAAATTAACTTCAATTACTCAAAGAGGTGACTAGGTTTTTGCTTATACAAACGACCTGGGTATATGTTTTATTAGGTATTGTTTTAAAAAAGTATTTTGCTAAAAAATACGTTTTTTTTTTGAAAATGTATGAGGTGAAAATTTATTTCTTTTTCAGGCACACGAACATGTGTCTGCTAATGTGTCAAACCCGAGTCCCAACTTAACTATCTCACAAGTTTTATTGCCAAGGAAACCTGAAGGTTTAGTCCATTTTGTACGTGAGGAAATCTAATTCAGCAACATTTTCAATTTCCTGTCCGTATCAGGAAATTGCTGAGTTTTCCCAGGGGTGTCGAAACCAGGTTTGTATTTGAAAAATCTAGATTGGCAGAGTTGCAAAATCTATTTATAACTAGTAACGAGTTCGGAAGGAAAAAGTTTGTAATACTCTTTTCGATACAAATATTATTGGACATTATTCAAGTTGATGTTGCTTAAAGTTAGGGTAGACTGGGTACTGTTGAAACATTTTTCAGTTTATCGACCATAGCATCGGGATTAATTAAGCTATCGAGGACATAAATATATCAAATAAAAGACCATGGTATCTGTCTACAAATGGGCAATGTTATTTGAGATCAATGTATTGTATTTTATATGTAAACACAAATAAAAAAAAAGGAAATTTGTTTCAACCGTACCCATACCAGGGTCGGTTGAAACACTGCCTAGGGTCAATTGAAACACATGCAAATAATACAAATTATTATAAATGAACATATTTTATTCATCATATAATAATACTTTAGGACTCGTAATAGCTCAGTTGAACATTACAAATGTTTTTATAAATATTTAAATTATTTAAGATACCTACATAAATTTTCTAGTAAGTAAGACTATACAATTCAACATTATTTTAATAAATCTTTAAGGGTTTATATTAACTTAAATTAAATTTACTTAAATTAATAAATTAATTAATTAACTTAAATTTGTACAACTTACAATTATATAAAAATTAGATAAATATAACAATATTTTAACGAAAAATACTTATGTAGATACGAGATCGTTCGAAACCACAATTGTTGCAAACAGAACTAAGACAATATTCGATAAACTCTCCATGCGAATACATCTTCATAGACTGGTTTGTTTGGATAAGTTGGCCTGACCTTTCGTAGTCTTCATTTGGCGTATTCTTGGCATCTAAGAAGCAAGAAAATAAAAGAAATAAACTGTTTCAACTGTACCCACAAAAAATGTTTCAACTGTCCCCAACCCCCCTTTCGGGTATAAAACGTTTTACAGTAAGAGTGATAGTAAACTTGAATAAAAACTAATCATACAACCATATTCTAAAAACTTCGATTAAAACGATAAAAATCTCTAAATATTCTATCTTTAGTAGAATCATAATAATTACAAAACTGTACAAACAAGAAATACTTACTTTTCGTTCAAAAAATACAATGGGGCCCCCTATACACCAGAACAGCGCGCAAAGAGCGACGAAATACTAAAATTCGTGTTACGAGTTGTCACCCGCTTCGTTCTCGCCTTGTATCCTTTACCGTATCACGCACGGGTGTCGAGATATTCGCTTTGTTTCAACCGTCCTGCGTTTCAACCGTACCCAGTCTACCCTACGATTATGATGTCTATATTACAAATCACACTTATACAATATGTATAACAGAAAAGCGCAATTCCTGAAATTTGTTTGTTCAGTATCGACTACTTAATCGATTTCGGCAATTTTTAATATGTGTTAATTTTTTCCGAAAAACTAATTAGCTTCTGAATTTACCTATAACTTTACATATTTATTTGCATAGCTACATTATATAGCAATAATATTACGATTTCCATAGTGCTACCTATGGAAATCGTAATATTATTGCTCTTTATTTAAGAAAATTGGTTAGACAATACTAAAGTACGAAAGCATCATATTTTTTTTTATATTAATATACTCGTACTAATTGGGGAGTATGAGGAATTGCGCTTATTCTGTTAGGCGTTGTAGAATAGCGTCCGTTGCAGAATAATCGACACTTGCCTCAGAACCATAAAACGAAACCTAACCCTGAAAAAAAACAACAGTATTTTTTTATATTATACATCCGAGATGGACAAAACTGTTGATCCACTAACTGAAACATGTAACAACTTTATGTACACAGTTTGGCAATAAAATTATATCTTATCTAGTAGGTACAAACCCTTAAATTGTGAAGTGGTTGCTTTTACTTCAAATATTATCACGAACTCTTCCCTTTTTTCAGAACCGCAAAAAAATTGTACGTACCCTTTTGCCCAGAAGCAGTTGAAATAATTCTACCAAAAGACTGTGGGTACCTACTGCAAAAATAAATACGTGAATTAAGTTAATTATGTCGGTTTAAAACAAACCTACCTAATTGAAATGGCAATTTTCTAAAAAGAGACTACTGTAATAAAATTTGCATAAGTTGGTATACAAGCGAAATTATATATCTTTGCCACTGACTCACTTACACACTCATTACTAAAACTCTCAAACTATAGTACTTATAAACTTATTTTGCTGGTAGGTTACATACAATAGCGATGTAGGAATTATGAAATTGCCAAATCACACAACGAAATCCTAGTATTCAGACCGATCTAAATGAAAATAAAAGATTTATTTATCTAGAAGAAATGTTCTGACTTACTGATTCATTGACTGATTAATTACTGACTTACCCATTACTATGTTAATTTATATTTATACGCCAGCAAAATTTTAAATTATGTGGAACTCCTTTTATGACATACCGCCTATGTATCAACACACATAATAATGAATAAATGTTTGAAATTTGATTGTAATGAAATGAAATAAAATGTCTTTATTTGCAAGAACATTGAATAACTGTTTGATTGACTAACTGATTTATGAGCGCTTTGTCTCAACCGGAAAAGATTTAAGAAAAAAGAAATATAAAGAAATTCTAGTATAAAGGTAGTTTTTGGGATGCACCCACTAAGAAGTATTTTTTAAAGGAAAGTGTTTTAATCGGTTCCGTGCCGGCATCGCCGCTTGTCACCCGCAAGTTTGGTAGACTTACTAAAAAAATAAAAAATCTCACGCTTTTTATCCCCGAGGGGGTAGGCAGACGTATTCCATTTCTAGATATACCCACTTTTCACGAGATATTCTTTGGACCCTAAACGTGATAGGCGGTGAGCAACACATGCCTCCCTGCGGGTTTCCTCAACATGTTTTCCTACACCGTCGAGCTACTGATGAATATGTACGTAAGTTTTGACTTATTCCCCTTAACAAACACGTGCCTAGCTCTCATTTCTCCTTGATTTATGAATGAACGCACGCTTCCCTAGAGACAAGAACAAGAACTTTCGCTCTCATTCAAAGCACGTGAGGTGAGTCGAAATTTACTTCCTGACCGCGTTTATTGACGCTCCTGTAGGCGAGTTGTAAGAGATTCCTACTACTGTTTCTTATATAGTCGGTAATGGACATCTTCTTGTCAAGGGACCAATACTTTTTGTGATAGTTACTCTTTAATTGAATACGAAGTTCCGTTTCCCTTGTCTCGGTTTTAGTCACTTTTCATCAGTCTATTTTTCGGTGTGTTTTACTCATGCCTCAGAAATTCTGAATCAGAATCAATTTTGGGGGCTAGTAGTTTCACGATCTATCACAATGTTTTCTGAATGTGAGTTTGATAATATACCTACAGTGTAACAAAATCGCATTGGTGTCAGTACTATGAGCGAGCCAGCTTTAGTTAACGGACTTGTACCGAATACGGATTCTGATTCACATCCACAAGGAACACCGATGATGATATAACTATTTCTTCAAAGTATTGTCGACTCATTATTTTGAACAAAAGAATAGCTATTTTCCTTCTGGCAAACAATATGTGGAAGTTTTCAGCATTGTTGCACACAGTGCCATTGTTTCTGTTGTAGGTTAAGTAAACAAATGATATTTCACTTATTTGTAAATTGTACTATCAGGCTTATTTCATAAGGTGAAAATCATCTTTAGCAGAGCTGGAACTTGCATCAGTCTTACAAATATGTACCTACTCCAAAGAATGTCGCACAGACAGGCGACAAATTGTTTAAAGTGCTTGAATTTTTTTAGACGAGTCATATCATGCAAATTTCCTTGAGTAGCAAAGATTGTCGGTTTACCCGACAGCACGACAAGTAGGATAATGTTTTTCCTGTCTATACATATTATGTACTAGCGACTTGTAGCCAGTTTATTCCTGTACACTTGGGAATAGCCTTACGGGTTTGACGGATTTTAATTGGGAGGTACCTTCGTTAGATTCAGACTCCCGGAGCGTCGTATATTTTTACCCAAAAGCGAGTAGGTTTAAATCTCAGTATCTCTGTGGTTTTCGGTTATCCGACCGAAACATTTAATTTACTTAATTATAAACATTTGTAAATAGACCCCAGTAATGGAATACCTATGCCTACCCCCTCGGGGATAAAAGGCGTGAGTTTTTTTTTATAAAAATCCTTTTAGTTATTTTTATAATTAACATAGATACTTGCAAGAACTTTAATTCTTAATTCAGTCATTACTGCTAACTTTTAGTACCAAAATTTCTTCATTCTGTCCGTGTAATCCCTAAAACCGTCCCAAAGTTTTTAGGGCGTGACATATTGCTGTGGCCTTAATAAGATACGTAGGACCTTTGTTTTTACTTGAACAATGGGTGTGATGAAACCCTCATTCAGACTTTTTTGGTGGTTAAGAGTTTTACGACATTCATGTACTGTTTTAAAACATAGGTAGGTATTATAAGCAATGGGGTAGTCAACAAAAAACATACACGAGTTTCTATTTCATATGAAAGTATGCGGCTTTTTTTTAAAACAAAAGAATAACAGGGTTTCAAAAGGTTATTATTCGCTCATTAGTGTCGTCGTATCCTAAAAAGAAATTCTGTTATGTCATAAAGACTAAATTATATTGTATTTGTAACTGGCAGAATTTTCACCATTTCTATTTTCATGTATACAAAAGTCTTTGAAAAATCTTTCGTTACGTATTGTAACTTGTGTATATAAGTACCTAATTTCATTTTAAGTAATAGGATAAAGTTAAGCTTTGTAATAAATTAATCATTTATTTTATAGTCAAATTTGTTTTACAGAATATTCTTGTTCTCAATTGTGTTAGACAGTTGAGAGTGACCTAGGATTTGTTAGACGGCTTCCGCTAAATCGTTTCTCCGTGCATTAACTTTCAAGGCGTCCCTACATCAATCAGATCAACGATTTACTGTTTAAAAGCCAGACAAGAGAGTACAAAAAGTACCGACGACCGGTAATGGAGTCGATTTATAGATGTGGATGGAGCACTAAAGACGAGCCAGACTTGTAAAAGATGACATAATATACTCTCTGTAACTCTGTCCAGAAAAAAAAGATTTCTAATATATTTTTTTTCGAACAATACCATTGAATATTCAAAACATATACGTCGTATCGCAGTTCAAAACAACATAACCCCCAACACCTCACGTAACGCTACAAAACATCGTTATCGTTATAATAACCGTTTCGTAAACTTAACGCGTTATTTAAGTTACTTGGGGTAATGCTCAGGCAAACCGTTCTGATCTTGGCAAACTTGGAGCCATAACTTTGAATGCGTCAAAGCCAGTAGCTATTAAGATCGTGTGTACCGTTAAATACCAAGGACGGACAATATTATGCCCTTCGAATGTTAACTATTGGATCTCGAGTAGGTTATCTCGATACATGGTTGACTAGTAGATAATGCCTTTAGGCATTAAGTTCGCCATGTGTACATGAAGTTAAATAAATAAATAAATAAAATACATACATACATACATAAAGCTCACGCCATTATCCCACAGGGGTAAGCAAAGACGACGGATCGCCACTTTGCTCGATCTTTGCATACATATTTCGCTTCCTTCACATCAATAAGTGTTTTCATGTACGCTCTTTTATTCTTCGCACTCCGGACCCCAGCTTTTTGAAGGACGTCACTTTTGATCCGTGAACTTCCTTCTACGGTGTAACCTTTCCTTGCATCCTTCAACATTCGCACCGTAAATCTCTTTCGTGACCTCTTCTTTCATTTATACGTTCTACATGACCAAACCAGCGTAACATACCCTTTTTTATCCTTGTCACAACATCTTCTTTTTGTTATCTCGATATTAGTTACATAATGACTAGCTTTTTTGTATACATTTATTTACAAGCTGTTTATTTTGAGTGACAATTTCGCCACCGGGTGTACTTAGTGTTAGGTGGTTGTACATTCGTATTCCCGTGGAGGTTGATAGAGGTATTTCTTTTCTGGAAATAATCACTTTTTGCCAGAGCATTTTTCAGACCCCTAAAAGTGATTCGGTGAGCCCATCACCGTGCCAGAGTGCAGTTACACAGGCCAGAAAATCAATACTTATACCAAAATCAATTCTGGGTTACCTCAGGAAGTTTTCTTTCGTCAAGCTAAGTGATAAATATGTCTAACACACACATATAACAGGGTAGACAGAGACAATAGACCACCATTTGCTACAAACTTGGCAAAACCTCTCGCACTTCATCTACATCAATCAATCAACTCTTTCTTTCTTTCTCTTCTATAAATCTACACTAATATTATAAAGAGGATAGATTTGTATGTTTGTAACAAATAAACTCAAAAACTACTGGACCGATATCAAAAATTCTTTCACCAACGGAAAGCTATGATATTCTTGAGTCACATAGGCTATGTTTTATTCCCGTATACCCACGGGAACGGGGCTGAAACCGCTCAGAACCGCTTAGTTCTTCAATAAATCGCACGATCTGAATAATGTACGTACGCTTAGCTAAAAAAACACTTTGAATCTCACATATTTATGTTTACAAATACTTCTTAAAATCTCTTCGCACAAATAGTAAGGGCGCCATGCTAGCTTAATAATCGGTTTGCACGACAAACGAGCCTCTGTATTCATAATCAATATCATTTTGCTACAGAGCCGTTATGAATAGGCCCCTAGGACACCGATTATTCTGCTCAAGAGGCGTAGACCAACTAAATACATAAATAACCACTTTGTTAGGCCCCTTCGTACTCGTTGATGCTGCTTAGAATAAAGTTATGACTTTGTTGCCCACTTGGGGTGTTTGGGTGTGCGTACTTAAGTCGATTCCTTAGCTAACTCGCAAGTGGTATTGATATTTGAGCTTAGTATAGTGCGACCCGTCAAACCGCAACATAGAGACAGAAATAGGAATATCTATTGTCCTTTATCGCCCGTCGGACACTGGTGCTTGGCTTCTTCTTCTAATAAAAGACGTAGCTTTGATTTAAATAAATTTAAATTATTATTTAACAACTGGAAAAATGTTTACAAGACTATTTTCAGCTGTAAGTAGTTATATGAGAAAATTTTGACTGTATCCTAAACAGTTTGACGGACTTCCTAAGTACACTTCTTTATCGTACACCAATTCAATAAATTCGCCATGATGAGTCACCACAGCAATCGATCTGTCACACAACCGGTATGCACGAGTGCTTACGTCAGACTGTGAATTTTTGCCCTTGCCCTGTTTTACACGCAATCCAGTTTTTTGGTGTTTTAATAATCTGTGTAGGTACTTAGCTTGAAAAAAAGCTGTTCACACAAAATTCCAGATCGACACTAATCCTAATTTGTGGCGCAGTCGTATTCGTAAACCTTTGTGGAGTTGCAACATTTAGTTGTACAATTTTTTTCCTAAATCATCACACAATGGTAGGTTATAAAAAACTAGTGAATAACAAAAAAACACATAATGACAGTATCGGTACCGCAAATCGAAACATAATGGCTAACGGCAACATTTCATTTATATTTGGGCACCAATTAATTTCTGTAAACGAAAAAAATGAAAGATCATCTCAATGGAAACAAAAAACGGAACATGGGTGTATCAATTAAGAGTAAGTTTTGTACGGTCTGCAAAAAAATTTTAACCATCGAAAAATTTAAGTTCATTTATATTGAAATATTTATTTATACAAAACACCAGATGCCTTAATGTCTATGTATAATAAATTGTAATCGCAATTGTCTTTATTTGACGCTTTTGAGTGCTTGCTGTAATGACAGATGTACCAAAGAAGCAACGTACGTCAAAATGAAGACGATTGCGATTAAGTTTATAAATAGACAATAGGCCAGAATGGTTTCTGGATATGGTTATAGAATTTTATTGGTAAACTCTAGCTGTTGCCTTATATCGTCGTACCCTACGAAAAAGGACACAATTGCAAAACCCCTACTTTTCAGGAGAAGGTTTTTTTTTACTTTTTTCGAACTGTACGGAATTTATAAAGTTTTTAACGATGCAGTTAATTCCATAAATGTGCTAAGCTTCATTTAAAATAAATAATATTTTAATTTGATAGATTTTCATATCAATTTTGTCCCTTAAATCGTTATTCGCCGTTATATCGATTAAAAAATGGAGCCTAATGGCTCTTATGTCCTTATTCCAGGGATTTTCTTATAGGCCTAAGCGCATTAGTGGCCTTTCAGTAATGTTTTACTTACTTTTGCCCACGACTTTGTCCGTGTTCCGAGGTTACAAGAAGTCTTTGTCCTTCTTTAAGATGCAAGTTATATCTCTGACAATTTTTATAAAAATCAGTTCAGTCAAATAGCCATGAAAACGTAATAGCGTAAATTATGCATTTAATATTTTACTTTAAACAGAAATATATAGTTATTTAAAATGTAAAAAAATAAACGTTACGGACTATTTTTATCCTAAGGTTTTCTGGACGAAATCGCTTAATGCGATAACACCGCCCGTTGTACTTTTTTATTATTGTGTCCCTTGTTGCATATCTTTATTGGTGTACAATAAAGAGTTGTTACTTACTTACTTTATATTTCCAAGATACAAAATACTCTCTACGATTATTATAAAGAAAATGAAGTGGTAATTATTTTACTTTTATTTTAATAAGGTTTAAATCAATTTTGCACATATTTTACTCTAAAACAATTTAACTTTACAACAGTAAAAGAGTTTTCCAAATCGCATCAGTAGGTAGTAAAAAATATTGTCTCTTACAAATAAATTACTTCACGCCTTTTATCCCCGGGGGGTAGGCAGAGGTATTCCATTACTAGATATAGACACATGACTTTACCTTTTTATAATATGATTATAAGTAGGGACCTAGTATAGAAGTGTAAAGATGAAGAAGAGAATATTGTAAGAGATACCGTTTATCAGCATGGAAAGAAAAAAAGCTAAGTATATTTATTCAAATTCACAAATTCTATAAGTAATAAATAATAGCAGTGATAGCCTTACAGTTACCTAAAGAGCGTGCTTCACATGATGATAATCAGTGAGGCTTGGGTTCGAATCCTGGCATGTACCAATGAGTTTTTCAAAACTTACGTTGTACATTATTTATAACTAGCTCGACGGTGAAGGAAAACTTCGTGAGGAACCCCGCATGTCCCAGAATTAATTCTGAGACATGTGTAAAAGACCCGGTCCGGCGACGGGCTCACCACCTATCACGTTTAGGAGTCCAAAGAATATCTCGTGGGTAAAAGTGGGTATATCCAGTAATGGAATACCTCTGCCTCTGGAATACCTAGGGGATAAAAGGCGTGAGATTATTTATATATTTATTATTATAATAAAAATAATACCATGTCAAGTATATGTTTATTATTAGCACACCAACTCGGCTATATGAATATCTCTATCACACTAAAATTACACCTGTGAAAAGTTGTGGGTATAGTTCTAGAAATGAAACCTCGTACCAACCCACTCCAAAAGCATGATTAAGTGTATAATTATCTTACCAAATCAAGTTGATTGAAAATATTTTTAATTAATTCCACAATAATATAGCGTCTTCTTGTGTGGTGTGTTTTTCAATAATAAAATGTGAGCATACCTTTGCTTCCTCTATCTATCGGCCTGCCAAATATTATAAAAAAAACACAAGCTTATAAAAAGGGAAAAGATAAAAAACAGTCAGACAGACAGTTACTTTAAATTTTTTGATAGCAATTAGGCAGGTGTAATAAGATTAAATTATAAATAAATGAAGTCGAAATTCCAAAGTATAGACAATGCCTGTTTCAAGCTATGTCATATTAAATGCTCTAAGGCTGGCTAAGTGTTGCTTACTATTACATTTACATATTTAATTTAACTACTATTTTGCTGACCATACAATGAAGGATGGCCACCGACCGCAGTACACAGTAAAATAAAATAAATACCGGTACATCACTATTGTGGTCGAATCATTACGACGCTGTGATTGATAATAGCGCAGCGTAAGTAGTTTATTTTTTAAATTGAACTTTTTTAATCGCTTCGGACATTGATGTTGCAAAATGTGTTTTTTTATTGGACACAAAAGTTTTTAATTGAACAAAGGTTTCCGTGTCATTGTATTTATTTGTAAAGTTGAATGCGGACTACGTCTGCATGTCTAGTTTATTGATAACTGACTCGTAGATCTCTCAAAGCACTTATTCAATCTCTGAACCCGAGAAAGAAATTGTTCCCAAATGAAGGAGCTCCCGGCCAGGACTTTGTACACCATACCAATAAAGTAGGTCATAGTCAGCCAATAGTATTATCTATGAGAATTGAATAATAGTACATTATGGTACAAGTGAGTAAAGTTGGTGATTACCGCTGAGGCGCCATTGAGACCCGAGCCGTAGGCGAGGGTCATAAGAGAGCCGAGGACGGTAATCATCAATACACACGTGTATCATACGACGTTTTTCAACACACTTGTGAATAAATAATACTAAAAAATCATTTTAAAATAATCATTCGCAATGGCGGGGAAAATTAATTGGTTTTCCAATTTTTTATTTATATAATTTGGAAAAGGCAAAAGGATCTAGGCCCATACAGCCTCGTTTTCCTATGCGCTCGCATCTTACAATGGCGATCGGCCATGGACTAAAAAAATTAGGTTTCTTTTTCTTTGGTTTGTCGTGGATAGCGTTTTAGCCACGTACAAAATGGGGTATTTAAAGTTTTTACAGAGAAAACCAAAGTTATATTTGAGTGAAAGTTTTGTTTATTAAACACGTACAAGTTGAAATGATCTATTTAAATACGAAGTTGCATGAAATGAGCAAGCCATATTTGTGTATTAATTTATTAGTACGATTGAATACGATCTTTTTTGTATCGAAACTTTTTTAAGAACAAAGCAACTCTAGCAACAAAATTGAAAAAAAAAATCTATAACTCACTAGTGAATAATAGCAAACAAAAAGTCTCAGTTTGATTATAGGTGTCATTATGTGCCTAATTGCAGTGAAATTAGAGCCACTTTATGAGCAAGTGTGTTGAAAAGTGTTTTTTATTTTTCTCCCAAAGGTTTTGAATGACAACTGGAATATGGTATAAGTTTTCGGTACCCATCTCTTGCCCTCTAGATTGGTCGATCCTATATACGATCGTAAAGCGAACATTATTTTAGACTCCTTTAGCTTTTCTTAAAGTGGGCTTCTTTATTTTGGCAAATTGTAGCTAAATTTTGCGTTTTGTTCCTTCTGTGGATAAAGCTTCGTACCAGCTGGCGGTCTATTTTCTCTGCCTACTCCGTCGGGAAAAAGGCGTGAGCATATGTATATATGGTGCTTATTTTGCGTGAAGTACACTATGATCCGCGACATTACCAGAGGCAAGATTATACGGAAACAAAATCCTTCCTACTTCCCTACTGCAAGAGCGGATCTTATAAAAAGCACATCGCGTCTGCGCAGATGACATCATTATTACATCAACCGGTGCGGCGCGTGTAACTATGTAATAGCGGATTTATTTTAACTACCTATTGCTGTGCTGTGTCGGGCTGCTACAGTACGGAGACAGACTTCCAAATACGGATAACGGATATTACAATAATAAAAATGGCACTACAGTGTTGAAATTTTCATGGACAAATATTTTTTACTGATTAAAGGTGACTTCCTAAGAGGAACCAAATGGAACAATCCCCATAAACCTGACTGCATTTCCTCTCGAACCATTTTACTGATTATTTGAGATAGCTGCTATGACTGTTGAATAACTATAGGCCTAAATGTTTAGTTGGTATATTTACAGTGTAAAACCTTTGTATTTATGTGTATTTGGAGCCAGAAACTCGTCGGTGGAGATGGGCTGCTGTTTACATTTACCCAATCTTCATGGACGCGTTTAGAGTGCCTTGTTATTAGACTATTGACGTTTCTAAGTGTACCTTTAATACCTGCAGAAAATAAATGATTTTTTACTTTTTGACTTCACTACATAGTATAAAACGAAGTCGCTTTCTCTGTCCCTATATCCCTATGTCCTTATGTCCCTATGTATGCTTAAATCTTTAAAACTACGCAACTGATTTTGATGCGGTTTTTTTTAATAGATAGAGTGATTCAAGAGGAAGGTTTTAATAGCATTGTACCCGTGCGAAGCCGGGGCGGGTCGCTTGTTGACTTTATAGAACAGTAGCCTTTGTAGATTTGCTACTGAAAGTTGTTCAATTTATGCCGTTTATTTACAAGGTTGTTGATGACTTCCATCATTACAACCATCCCGCTAGGTCTTCCCTACATATTGGGGGAGTATGGGTTATAATGTAAAATGTGTTACATTGAAGCTAACTTGTTAAATCCCAAGCCATCTCCACCTTTTCTTACCCGACATCAGACAGTTATAAAGCGAGGTAATGAGTGTGGCGAAAGCCGCTATGTCACTGCGGTGGACGACCTTACAACCCTCGTTGTATAAGAATCCTAAGACTAATCTATTCGGAAAAACCGTTCAAGTAAAGAGTCTGACACACACATACACATTTTTATACATAACTCCAAATTAACGATTTTTACAAATTTTATGGTTCCATCTGAACGGAAAGTACCCAATTAGGTTTTGGTTCATTTGCGAGTGTAATGTGGCATAATTTATTTACTTTTTTAACTTCATGTACCAAAAAAATGTACAGATGGCGAACTTAATGCCTAAGGCATAATGGCTATTTTTTAATTATTATGCATTGACAAGGAGTTCATGTGCAATTGTAAAGGCTTATGTCCAGCAGTGGACTGGTCTAGGCTGATGATAATGATGTTGACTTAGAATGTTGCTACATTTACAACACCAAGGGACCGTAGACTTAACGTATTGGTTATTAATTACAACTCGATACCTGCACCCTTTTCTGAAAAAGAAAGGGTCTTGACAGACACTTGGCCTACGAAGTGATTCCACAAGGGTTCCTTTTTTCAATTTGATGTACGGAACCCTAAAATAGGGGTGTCTGACGTTGATAAGAGTCATACTAGATTACGCCATTCGCGATAATTGAGCGTATATACGATATTTGATTTTAAAATAAATTTAAAAAAAACTGCTACAAAGTCCGGTGTAAGTTATTGGTGAATTTGAAAAGATGTCTGTCAGCACTAGATATTCATGTCTGTGTAGCAGCAATCTCTTTAGACTAAAGATTCGAGTTTCAAATTGGAAAGAAGAAAATTGTAATACCAAACTTCTATCTCTGTAATATTTTATTCCAATAAATTGAGAAGGTATTCCATTCCTTTAGAAATACACACATTTAACGAGACAGGATTGACTGACAGAAATCTTTTCTTATAGGTACTACGCGGTGGCTACGCAGTTGCTGGGCGTTCGCGGTGTTTGTGAAAAGATTAAAATAAGTTTTATGTTACAAGAATAGAACCCAAATTGCAATAACATAGCAGAAAACTCGCTGAATCCGAGCACGCGCTCTTAGACGTGCCACGGAACTGGAAAACGTAAACCATCCTGTAAATACTTTATATTTTCCAATATTTTCATGTAAATAAATTAAGTGTTGATGGGAAACCGACGACGGATGTTACTTTAATAAACTTATACCGTAAGCAAATTTCCGCTAAGAGCACTCGAGGAAACAGTACTTGCAGGAATGAACGTCGATAGTAAGAATGATTGCAAAAAAAAACCTAAATATGTTCATTAAATGAACAAGAAAACTGCTACATTCATAAATATTTAAAAGCCATTTTCCTAAACGATTTTTACAAATAAATAGCTACCGAATTTATTAATTATCTTGAGGTTTAATGTAGATACTTCCCAAGTCTAAATCTAAAATGAAACTATTGGGTTGAAAACTTAATACCTCTGTGATATATTTGTGTTAAAACGCTCATAATGTTTATAAAAAGTAACCATTTCAAATTCATTTAAAATCAACCATATTTTCTCGAGTTTCACGCGTAATCCTTTTGTAAACCTTTTATTCTCTTATTCTTCCTTTTATTCTTTTATTTTATTTTATTTTATTTTTACAAAAACTTTTGAAA
This sequence comes from Ethmia dodecea, assembly GCA_963855545.1. Classification (NCBI taxonomy): domain Eukaryota; kingdom Metazoa; phylum Arthropoda; class Insecta; order Lepidoptera; family Depressariidae; genus Ethmia; species Ethmia dodecea. The sequence goes on from OY979448.1 coordinate 3,534,520, forward strand.
TTAATTCAAAGTCTAGTAATGCAAACAAAGAATTCTTTAAACGCTTACAAAAAACGCAAATTGAAATAAAACCAACATGTATTTTTTGTCAACTAAATTAATTATAATGACTTGCAAACAGTGAGAAAAAGCTGGAAAATTAGCTAAACGACTAAATGGACATTCAGTTGGTTACCTTAAACGGTTGGTGAACTTTGAGGTCATCTTGTTTTTGTAGAATTATGAAATTATCAGAGATGTCAAGGTTCCGTTACACGTAACAATCGTTTGGACAGGATATTATTAACGGTTCCTTTTTCACATGAGACGATATCACAATTATTGCGGCATTTTGTAAAAATATGTTTAAGAACATCTTTTTATTTTTTGTCTTACGACGATAATGTTATTTAAGCTAGCTTGTTAGAAATACAAATGGTTCAAAGAAGCACAATCATGTACCTACATTAAATTTCGATTTATAAATTGTAATTTCATAAAAGGAGCTAACATTACATAAAAATGTTATTGGAACTTAAAATTTTTCGACGAACGTAATTTAACTTCAATAAAGAGTCAATAATATGAGCAAAACACGCGAGTAAAATATAAGTTTATTGTTATTACCAATACTTAAGGCAGACTATATAAGGTGCTACCATATAATTGTTTTTCCATATGTATACGATAAGATTTGACATCAGTTATTGATTACACTATAAACTTAATGAACTGCCGTGTTCTTTGAAATACTTATTGCTAAAACAACTTTTGCATCATTAATACAATTTTTGTTTTCGATAACAGGCTAAAATAAATATTTGGCAATATTTGAGAGTAATGGGTGTAACTTTTTTTTTAATTCTCACCAAATAAAAATAAATCTTTCCGTTTCATATATCCGAAAGTCTGGAAGAGGTCATTAAAAGTGGTAAGACCGCCCATTGTACTTTATTTTATTTATGGGTGTACGTACATAATGATAAACTCTTTATTGTATTTATTGTAGAACAAAAAGATGAGAAGTAGAATATAATAGTGGGACTAAAACAAAGTCCTGTCAATAAAGACCTAAGCATTTATCGAGCCGGATCGCATTTTCCGATCAGCTCCTGAATGGGCGGCTTTAGAAACAATTTAATTCGTATACGGTACATTGAATCACGATTCGTCGAAATCCAATTTGGACATAATACTGACAAAACGAGGGTCGTATGTCTGTCTGACGTTTTTGGTGGTAATTACGAACTCACGTAACTGTGACATAGTCGTAATTCCAAGTTGTACAACTATTTTAATTAAGTCGTTGGCATGTTGTGATGGATAAGTTCCACTGATGTATACCGTCCCACTGAGCGGAATGTTTCTGAGCAAGACACTTTGTGTTGCTGTTACGTGAATGGTGAATTTTTCCTTATTTTGTTTCCTTGGAAAATATTTTAATGATTGTGAGAGAGCTTTTATGAACTTTTGAGGGTTACGTGGCTAAATACCTTTGGTAGGTACCCTATTATTAAACCTCCTGTGTCTGTCTATTTTATTATTATTATTATGAGTTATATTGGCGAATATCCGCTCTCTACGCACAATGACCATTTGAACATGACCCTGAAAAACGCGAAATGAACAAAACGCATAATGACCAGTCGCAAAATGACACATACTGTATACGCAGCAATGACCAATCGCGGAGCGACCTGCACCTTACAGATACGCATAATGACCAATCTAACAAAGATTAAAAAAGTGAAAAATGTAGGAGTTAAAATGAGAAAATTATTTTCTTTTATTTCTTTGTTTTGGTCTTCTAAAAGAAGATAATGCAACTCTCAGACTTAGTGTAAATAAATATTGCAAGCTCCAAAGCTCCTTCAGTATTGAAAGAAGAGAGATTTAGTTATTTTTATATATTCGTAACATAAATTATGTAGTGAAACGGAACTAAATACGCAAGTCCCAAATTATTTGTATTAGAAAAAATATATCTTGTCTTTTTACTAATAATATATCTCAAATTCCTTGTAGCAAATGTATCGCCAGAAATCTCTGAATAACGCTCCATATTTTCACAATATTCTCAGCAATATTGAGGTCACTACAGCGCTCCACTTACAATACAACCCAAGCAAGCCAAACAAATACACCTACAGCTATTGTGGGCCTCTGATTACTTCAGGAGTTATTACTTTCACTAAGGGAACCTTTTGATAAGAAAATTGCTTTATACATACGATATTCGTACCGGCATTTCGGTCATATTTGCCAAAATTCTCGTAATAGCTCTGATCCGTTCTGAGCTGCCCTTGAGTTTCTTACTGATTCTTCTCGGGGTACATAATGTATACTGTACTCTTGAACCAGCAACTCGTCGGTGGAGATAGGCTGCTGTTTACTTTCAGCCAACCTCCATGGACGAGTTCAGAGTTCCTTGTTATTAGACTATTGAAGTTTTTAAGTGCATTTTTTTACCTACAAAAATAAATGCTTTCTGACTTTGATTCTGATTCTGACAAAACGGACTGCAACTGGTCCACTTTCAGTACAGTCAACAAAGTTGTTAGGGATACATGGCCAGTAACTAAGAACATTTTTTTCTGGGTAGTCATAAATAAATCTTATTAATTAATGTTTATTCCAAAAGGTAGGTATCTTTGAACCTTATAATTTACCAAAATTATAAATACATTTAAGGCTTTAAGAGAAAATTGAATCTTAGTTTCTGGCCATATAACCCTAACAACTTTGTTGACTGTACATGACATTCAGCAATTAATTTACGTAGACGGACCGGACCCTTTGATGTGTTCTAGCCTTAAAGGTAATACTGCCACACGTATCGTAAGTTAGTTCCAAAGCAATGAAGGCGTTCTATTAAGTGGTATCGTTCCAATTGGACCGTGGTTGATTGTGTCCCTTGGCGATACCGACTACGGGTTATTGCCTTCCACAGCTCACGTCAAGAAGTATCGTTTAATCCGATTTGGTGTCGGAAATCGAAAATGGTGAAATGGGACACCTGATTTCTACGGCGCGTGTTGAAAGTCAACTTTGGCCTCGACTCGGCGGGGAATAATATATAATAATAATAAATTGTGGGACACAATTTACACACGATTATACAGTCGAAAACTAAGCAGAGCCTGTACTATGGGTACTGAACAACTGATAAACATACTTAAAAAAATATTAAACACCCAGACACGAAGCCAACAGACATGTTCATGCACATAAATGTTGGCCCGGATCGGGGATCGAACCCGCGACCCAGAAGCTATGGTCACTATAAACTGATCCAACAGGCCCGTAAAATAAATCGACTATTACGCATCAGGTTTAACATTTTGCTTGTCTGCAGGCGTATTGACAAAGACTCAATACCGTCTCCGTTCGACTCAGATCGAACTTTATTCTAGGCGTTACTGACAGCCACGGAAAATTTTCCGAATCTTTATGTCACATATTATGACATTAGTTTTCGACACCAACATCAGCCCATCTCGAAAGATTTCGATACCAACATCAGCCCATCTCGAAAGTGTTCGACAGATTTTCCGATATCGAATATCGAAGTTCCCTGAATACGCCTGCTAGTGTCCGGTGAAGTGATCAGAATTTAAAGACTTTATTCTTAGCTAAAGATAAGTAAAACAAGATAAAAAAAGATCTAGTATAGACGGTTTCAACCTAACATTTCATACCTACCTTTGCTTCGATAGATACTTCGGTCATATATCGCACCTGAAATTAAAGACCGACACAACTCAAAAAAGTGAGTTTCGAGAAAACTCAAGTTAAAGTTTTGTCGTCCTTTTTGACCAAGTTCTGTTCCAAATTAGGGTATTATACTTATTTTAAAATTTAGATTGAAGTGTGCAGTTCCGATTAAAATAACTTAAATTGTAGAAAACTAACAACATTATGAAGTTTTGAGGTATATTTGATTAGTACTTCGACTTGTGTCTATATTGCCCGGATTTCAAAAATATATTTTGCAATGTGTCGTTTTAGCCTTCATTTTATAATTCAAGAAATGAAAAAGGAGATGTCCTAACTCAAAATATGACTATTTAGACAAACTTCAAAACACGAATATATAAAAACAATGTGTATTAATTCTAAATATGCCTGTTATGACTACTTTCAATAACTGGGGAATTTAAAAATAGGTGTATCAAGTCAAAATGCAAAAACAATTATAAGAATGAATTCTTTATAATAAAGCAAGAAAACAATTAAATGTTAACTTTTCAATGTTCAGAAATTAAAATCAGTATAAAATCTAAAATATACACTCCCACAATAACCAAAATACTCTTAATTGAAATAGGTTTTACCTACGAATATAACATTACGGTCATAATTAATAATACACGGTTATTATAGGTGTTCATTCAGTTTTTAAAAAGTAAATTTGAGTGATAATAATTTAAAAAAATGATTTTTTGGCTAAAAAAGTAATTATCACAATAAAGTAAATCATAATGTTATCATCACAGTATTTTATCATCATCATTAATCTTGCAATAAATCCACTATTAGGACGATGTCAATCGGCAAATTGCAAGCAGAGATGTGTTTCCCATTTATGTTTCTCAATACATTCCATCCAAATCAGCGTCGTAAATTATCTTCTATGCATTCGTGAATAATTTATTTGGTTCTGGACTTGGACCGTAAAGGTATATCAGCACTTCGATCGTCTTAACATCCCTGCAGAGACTGCCGGACGGCAAAGTCGGAGGCTTTTTCATAGTTCGAAAATGCTGTGTACAGTGGTTGATTGTAGTCCTTACACTTTCACGCTTCACGTAAGACTATCACGTAATAGCCCTTGAAAAAAGGTAATAAATATTGGTTAGGAACTTGAAAAACAACCACGATATTCCTACTCCATGACCTAGGAGTTCTCCCACAGTTCATAACGAAGTTTAAGACACATTGGTGTTTCTTGACTTTAAAAACTGTGATGTTATTCAGTCTTCACCAGGTCCTTTTCCATTCTTCAACAGTTTCGACAGCATTTCAATTTCATAAAAGCTGATCTCCGGAAGATCATCCGTATAGTGGCGGGTCAGTGTTGCTCTATTATCATCATTAGGTACAGTACTGGCTTCCGGACAAATTGAATGCGAAGTGGACAACAGGCTATAAAAGTTTTCGATCTCAGCCAAGATTCCCAACTTGAAGACAATGGTTTCACCAACCCTTGTAAGGAACAGCGTTAGGTGGCTTTTACCCGATCCGTGCTTAAACTCATTACGTAGAGCCCCACCATTGCTCAGTCGCTCATTCGATACGAAGAGTGTTGAGGTCAAAGTAATGTTTTCTGTCAGCGTTGTGGGATTTATCAATGTCTCACTACTAAATATCAATAATAGGCTATTGATTTATCTTCCACCGAGTTCAGTCGCCTTTCATAAATAAACATTTGGTTAGAATTTTCCCCTGCTTGACCGATGCCCTTGGAAATCAGCGACACAATTATATATTTTTATTGTTATTACTCAAACTAACAAATTATAATAAAGTAACATTCGCTGCTAATAAAGTAAAAATCGCTTGTTTAGGTCTCTATCTAGGTACTTATACTATAACTGTGCAAAGCGGTTTGCTTCCATCATTAAATACAGTTTCATTTTCATAATTACTATGACTATTAAGATGGTTAATCTCCTGCAATTTATAAATACTATACTAAGTTTTATGACAGAAAACAGGTTATAGAGACACAAGTCAAAATAAGAAATCCTAAACACCGAATACTAAAAAGTTTGAAGTGGCATAACACAAAATTTTTTGCTAACAAAGAGACACAAATAAAAATAATGCACAGAAAATATCAGAAATCGTCAAGTACAAAAAGTTAAGATAGTCATAACTCAAAATAATCCCGAAAATTGTAAACATTTAACTAGTTTAAACAGGCATAATTCAAATTGTGTCTTTTTTTACTTTCTTACTGTTCTCAAATTTCGTGTTGTGCCAATGCGGCGCTTGCGTTTGGGACGACGCCTGCGGATCAACTAAGAAAGTCCTGTCTTCCCTTTCGGCGCGATGCAAATCGCGGCAAGTCAAAAGAGACATTTAGGTATGTAAAATTGCCTAGAATTCACGTATAATTATACGAGTTTTACCAGTCGAAAGAGAAAAATACAGCGGATTTTTTGATAATAAAAGGTCAATTTCGTCAAATTTGGAGTTGTGTCGGTCGTTGATTTCAGGTGCGATATGTTACCGTAATTGTTGGACTTAATAAATAAATACCACAATGTATTGTTTTTTTCAAAGCTACTTTTATTTAATGTTTTTCGTTTCGTCTCACAACTGTTTATGAAATATCTCACAAGCCGACAAAAGGAGGAAAAGCAGGAAAACTATTCAACCAACACCACCAATAAGTCTCGAAATGTTACAAAAGATTCGCACAAACGGCAACAGCATTAGGATTGTTGGCTTTTCTATTTAGATGATAAAGACTGGAATGTATTTGGGATTTCTTATCTTTTCTTTACTATATACTTCGAGGAGGTTGAGCAATGGATGCCGAAATAGATAATAATATAAAGCAGTCAATATAAATCAGTAATGTAATGAGAAGTTATACTAATTCACAAAGATAACGAACTAAAGAGGACGACTGTCTACAACTGACCTAAACTCCTCCTTGACCCTAAAAAGACGTTACTCATTATACAGGAAACAACACTAGCAAAGAAAATTTTTCTGAGGCATATTTTATGATATTATTAGCTGAGTTTTCAATGAAAGTAATGACCTGAATTAAATCCTGTTGTACGTTTTTCTATGTCGAATAAATAAATTTATTTAACTACCGTGTCTAAAACTATTAGAGAGTCTTAAAAATCTTGTGATTTCACTGCTTACTTATCTAGTCTTAAACAAACGTTAGGACTTGTTAATTTTGTATATAATTATTTTCTCAGCTAGTAGACTACAAATTTGACATGAAACTGCAGAAATATATTATATTACTATATTGTATTGCTACTTAGTACCTATGCTACTACATTACACGTAACCTAACTCGGTTGCAGTTCATTGAGCATCATAATAATTATTGTTGCCTTTGTAAGTTTATAACTTCATTACGAGATTGGTAGCAATCTCTTAACGATTAATCGTTAAGAGATTGTTACTTACTTTTTGGTGATTATTACAAAGTATCTATAACGTTATGTAACCTACCTTACCGTAGTAGGACACCTTTGTTAATTAGTATGACTTGACATTGAACCTTATGTCAGCGTATTAATGTACTTTATCAAACGATTGCTACATACACTCCATGAAATCCGACTTGACATTGAACCTTATGTCAGCGTATTAATGTACTTTATAAAACGATTGCTACCAAATACACCCCATAAAATCCTATCGGTGATCTTTGCTACCTATTGCGACAACCTTACTTGATGTACGGACACATTCTAGATTTGGACATTTTCTAGATTAATCGATTTTTATAACGCATCTTACAACATAGTAATAACACAATGTAAGAGTCCCATTGGTCCATCAACTTTGAAATTTGCGGTACAATAACTTATTCGAATATCGTAAGATATTTGCAACCCGCAATTATCCCAAAGCATAGCGTATGTATTTAGGTCTTGTTCCCTTGTACGCTTCGTTGGATTTCTTAATTGTTATATCAGTACCTAACAGTTTCTGCTTCAAGTATCCAATTTTGACGACATAATATATTAGCTTCATTAAGTGATTCCTTTTGATACTCATGCCGCTAGCAGCTTCAAGCTCATTTGACGTACGGCCGGTCATTACAACGCTAACGTGCATAAATATAGGATAACTAGACTAAGTCCAGTTTACGTATCTGAGGAAATCTCCGTGAATTGCATCGTTTAATTTCACGCCACTCGGAGAGGACTCATGTCCATTGTTGCAAAGCTTTTGCTTGGGATAGGTATTGTCTTTATCGGACGTTTTAATCATACCAGTAGTTTTTTATTCATCTATATATATAAAAGGAGAAGCTAAATCTAAAAATCAAGGCCCAGCCCAAACCGCTGAACATAGAAACATTAAATTTTGTATGTAGGTTACGTTTATAGTGTAGATGCTCGCTAAGAAAGGATTTTACGAAATTCAACCCTTAAGGGGGTGAAAGAGGGGGTTGAAGTTTGTATGGGATAGTGTGATTTCTGCGTGTATCAACTTTAAACTTGGCACAAATACTCTTCAAAACACACTATGAAATATTAGTTCTAGGATTTTTCAAAAATCTTCCTCCAAGGGGGTGAAAGTGGGGGTTGAAGTTTGTATGGAAAACCTTCATTTTTGGGTGTATCGATTCGAAACTTTGTAAAAATACTTCTCAAAACAAATAACAAGATACTTATTTCTGGATATTTCGAAAATCACCCCTTAAGGGGGTGAAACAGGGGGTTGGAGTTTGTATGGAGACGTGTTTGATTTTTACGTCTATCAACTTCAAACTTGGCACAAATACTCTTAAAAATAAATCATGAGACCCGTGTTTTAGGAATTTTCGAAAATCATCCCCTAAGGGGGTGAAAGTAGCGTTTGGAGTTTGTATTGAGAGGTGTTGTTTTTTACGTCTTATCAACTTGAAACTGGGCACAAATACTTTTAGAAATAAATGATGTGACACATGTTTTTGGATTTTTTGAAAATCATCTCTTAAAGGGGTGAAAGAGGGGGATAAAGTTTGTATGGGATAGTGTGATTTCTGCGTGTATCAACTTTAAACTTGGCACAAATATTCTTGAAAATAAACTTGATATATTAGTTCTAGGATTTATCAAAAACCATCCTCCAAAGGGTTTCATCCCCTTGGGGGTTGAAGTTTGCATGAATACCTTCATTTTTGGATGTATCAATTCGAAATTTTGTAAAAATACTCCTCAAAACAAATAACAAGACAAGTAGGTATATCTTGATTTTTCAAAACTCACGGGTGAAACGGGGTTGGAGATTGTATGGAAACGTTGTGGTTTTTTTACGTCTATCAACTTGAAACTTATCACAAATACTCTTAAAAATAAATGATGAGAAACGTATTTTTGTATTATTTTAAAATCATTCCCTAAAAGCGTGAAATTAGGGGTTGAAGTTGGTATAGAGAAGAGGGGTTTTTTGCGTCTATCAACTTGAAACTTGGCACAAATATTCTTTAAAAGTCTCCATACAAAGTCTATTTTTTTTTGATAATTTACTATGGGTTGCTAGGAGAAATTTGTTTGTGCATCCCAAAATGTTGAAAAAATAAATGTCCACCCGTGCGAAGCCGGGGCGGGCCGCTAGTATAAATATATTATTTACCAGCATTAAGAGTTCGAAAATAATCTTAGCAGTGGACTATGGAGGTATGATAATGTGATGTGTGTTTAAACAGAGACGAGAGCTCTGGTATTATATTAATAATATAAAATACTTTTCAGCCATACAACTCTCTGAAACTCTTTTGAACTTGAGTAGGTAATGACTGAAACATAAGCCAAATAGTGGTTGAGGCACACCATATTATGTAGCATAACATGTCACAATACACCAATAATGCAAAAGATTTATGTGTGGTTTTTGGAAGCTTTGGGTCCAACAGTGAACTAGAGTGAGATGATACTTTCAGTGCCTGCTAATTCATTCATTTCTATATTCCAGTCTGCGCGCCGTATTAATTCAACCGCAACTTACATTATCCTCAAAATCAAAACAACCCCAAGTTTACATTCCATAATCTTTTAATCGCATAATGTATAAATTCCTGTAATCTCTTCTTCAAAATCCGCAAATTCTCAGTATGTAGATTACATCGTACGAAAGAGACAGTGGCTACGTGAGTGCAAAACAAAGCATTTGCATAAGACACCTGCAGTCGTGACGTGAATAACAATGGAGACGCACGAGACTATGAATTATACCGCGTCAGAGCAGCCGTGCCTACGAAGTGGAGTAAGCAAACGACCGCCGTTTCACTTTCGTTCGCGGTAGTACTGTTATCCGGTGGGTGCTCGTGCCAACGACATTGTACTGGTGATTGCAGAAGTGGTAAATTCTTCTCAAGCGGAGGTTACGTTAAAGGAAATAGGTTATGTTAGATGTTTTATTAGACTTATTATTTAATTTATGGATTGATTGTACAAGACTGAAATTGAGTTTATATATGAATACTAGCGACCCGGCCCGGCTTCGCACGGGTGCAATGCTAACAATAAAACCTTTCTCTTGAATCACTCTATCTATTAAAAAAACGCATCAAAATCCGTTGAGTAGTTTTAAAGCTTTAAGCATACATAGGGACATAGGGATATAGGGACATAGAGATATAGGGACAGAGAAAGCGACTTTGTTTTATACTATGTAGTGATTAATCACGGTAATTATAATAATTTCATTTGTTTTTAGGGTTCCGTACCTCAAAAGGAAAAAACGGAACCCTTATAGGATCACTTTGTTGTCCGTCTGTCCGTCCGTCCGTCCGTCCGTCTGTCAGGACCCTTTTTCTCAGGAACGCGTGGAGGTATGAAGCTGAAATTTATATCAATTACTCAGGTCTACTGTCCCTTGAAGCTGTGAAAAAATCAAACTTCTAAGCCAACGCAATCAAAAGATACAGCCGTTTATGCCGCAAATTTTCGACACTTGCAAGGGAATCAAAACCTACAGGGTGCTTCCCGTGAACTCAGAATCTTGAAATTTGGTACGAAGCAACGTCTTATAGCATAGATTTATAAAGGAAAAATTACGAAAACCATAAATTTGCAAGGTTGTACGGAACCCTCGGTGCGCGAGTCCGACTCGCACTTGGCCGGTTTTTTTCGTTGTCTTGTAGGTAATTAGTAAGATGTAGAAGATTCATCTCAGCGTTAGATCAGATTTCATTAATTTTTTGTTTAGACAAAAATAATTTTACTTATAGGTAACTCGAATATTTAGATATTTTACCAAAATAATATGAATGAAATAACTAATTTTCAAATTTCTATGTTCCTCAAAAACCTTATGTGTTTCTATATCATTCATCTGATTACACGCAGCATTAGCGTGCCTAAGACGATGACATATTTTTAGTTATTCCCACGGTAACGTAAAAAATTTCCCACAGGAATGGAAAATTCTGGGTCTTGTAGGTAGTATATAAACATTAAAATTAAATTCATTCTTATGATATTTAAACAACCTACATTTTGCCAAAGGCAACCTACAAAACAAACGAAGATAAAAGTGACTCAGCAAATCCCACGGGAGCGGAAGATAAATTGTTCCAAGAATGAAAGGTAAAGGTAAAAGGTACGAACCCATTTTCAAATAAAGAATTGCAAAGCTTAAACAAATGACACAACGAGATAAGAGTTTATTTTCTTTATAAATTGAAATGAGAAGACGAGTAAGTAATGCAATTTAGAATCATATTTACTTTGTTTATTTGTTTTGTTTATTATGCTGAATAGACAGACCGAAATAATATGTCAAATTCGAGTCAAGTTCTCCGTTTCAAGCTAGACAAAGTAGATTTTTAAACTTGTAATATTTTAAATTTATGCGGAATTATGCAGCAGCGGCGACCGAACATTTTATACAAATGGTATAAGAATCAGTTTTACAAGCACTCCATGAGATAGTTAGTTTTTTGGACTTACAAAAAGCTTTTACCTAGTCAATTTATTACATTGCATAAGGATGAATTTTTCTTCTTACTTTACAAAACTTTCGATTTCACTGATAAATAAAAAAGCTAATTAATTGATGGACATTTTCTTATCTACTTTAGTTTTATCTTCATGGTCTATTAGACCGTTTGTCACCGCATTAACCATAAATCTAAACTTTCTAGTGCTGATACATTTTTTATTACTTGAAAACTTGACGAACGGCTCTATAGAGACTTGAATGGATTTATTATAGCAATTTATATAAATAAATAAATATAAAACACTTACGCTTTATCCTCGAGGTGTTACAGGTATTACATTTCTGGAAGTACCCACTGTTGTACTAACATACTATCACAAGCTTTAACATTCACTGTTTTCTGAGATCCAAGAATATTATTCTTAGTTTAGGAAACAGGGTCGTACTGTCTGTTTAGTTTAATTTAAATAAATGTATAAACTAGTGCACTCGTGTAAGAAAAAATATTAACATATATTTTATTATTATTATTATTTGTGTTCACTACTGTAGGTAAGTACTTTTGAGATAGACTTGACAGGTCAGGAATCAACACCTTTTGTATTCCTCACGATGTTGTCCTTTATAGTATAGAAAGCGATTAATCGACATAAGTTTTTGTAAAACTCTTTTCGGAATTGAACCATCTAACGCGCAGGAGACGGGCCTCCAAAATCCTTCTAAAATCTCGCTAAAGCATTAACAGAGTTACATTTTATTCGATCACTTCTTGGAATTCATTAAAGACAGAACATTAAAGAGTTATACTCCATTTATCTTTGTCTCATTACATTTATCGATAAAGTTCACCAAAACCAGTCGTTGCCCTAAAGGGCTGGACATACCGAATGCGTGTTCAATCCGTGTCCGTTCTGTACGCATTCGTGCGGCTATAGGAGATAAAAGGTAGTTCTTCAGAGTGCAAACAAGATTGAGACATAATAGACATCTTTCGTTCCAAAAGGAGTATGTGTTGTCCATAACCAACTGTTGGACACTGATGCCTGACTGGGTGTCCCTGACAAATTTCATCAAGAGCCCATAGCCTAAATATCTATATACCATATAAAATGATAAACTGACTGACTGATTGGTGATATATCAACGCACAGCCTAAACCGCTGGGTCTAGAGACTTTAAATTTTGCAAAATATAGCTTAAACAGTGTAGGCATCCACTAAGAAAGAATTTTGCGAAACTCAACCCCTAAGGGGGTGAAATAAACGTGAGCGAGCGAAGCCGTGGGTAAAAGCTAGTATTACATATACGCAGTCACTTTTGCATAGTATGAGTAGGTATATACTATACTATATTACTACGTGGCTTAGCGGAGGAGGAATGCTCCACCATTGTGAAAAGGGAAGATCTTTTTCCAGGCGATGTGATCTTTCCTAGGGATCGTGCTCCAGCGATTGATATCCGAGGGTCTATTTATGCAACGTGGTTTATAACTTGTGACGCAACGAGCTTGCTGTCTATGCCGCTTGTGTTCTTAATAGAACCAATAGATGTCGCCACAACTGAACAGGTATCCGATGTGCCCCAGCCTTTAATCTAATTTTGTCTGAATGTAGGCCGCGACAAGTTTTTAAAGGGTCCCGCGTGGGTTTAATTCATCGGATGATCAATCATACTATAACTATGATAAATGATTATACGGTGATCCAGGTATTATGTAAATTTTGACTGTGAAATGTTCTTATCGTTACGAGATACAAAAATACAAAATAATTACAGGTTATAACAATCTAGTCTATTAGAGGCCTTCTTTTAAGTATAATAATACCTGTGTCAGAAGACCTCACTCTTCCATAGCCATCTTTATTTGATTACCAAAAAAAAAAGGTTAGTTTAATGAAAAATGACGTAACAAAATCAAACTTAATACTAAGTAGAAAGGCGAAACTAGTATACAACGCGTAACAGAAAAAGCGCCATTCCTCTTACACCCCAATAGATTAAAATAAAAAAAAGAGGCCTTCGAACTTTAATTGTGTCATTAGTTTTTGAGCTCATGAAAACATATATAAAAAGACCTGTATAATATAATTTATACATTTATAATATTAGTGTAGAAGATAAAAAATATCGAAGTGTCTAGTCGTACGATTTGTCGGATGAAAACAATTATGAATAAAATTATTTATATTTAGTCGTCCATAAGCCGGATGACTAGAGAACCTTTAGTCGTCCGTAAACTGACTGACTAGAGAACCTTTAGTCGTTCGTAGACCGGATGATTTATACATATTTATTCATCCGGTTATCGGACGCCTATAGCAACAGCCAAAAATTATTAAAACAACGACCATGACTATTCTTTGAATTGCCTTTGATACAAATATTAGCCGCTTCACATTGCAGTCTACCTACTGAGACAAATGAGCTGATTTGCATATAGAGAAATTCTACGCTTATTCCGTTCAATGTACAAAGCGAGCTCTTAGACCATAATTTAAATAAACTTTGTGCTTATTTAAGAGTGGATTTGCATTAGAAAATAAATCTTCGTGTAGGTTTCTTCGGTAATTTATTTGGCGTGGCAAAGTGACAGATAGTTCCCAAGTGAATTACGCTTCTAAGGTACAAATAAAACCACCTCGTCTTTACAATAATTATACAATTTCCGCTTTTATATTGTAGGACAATTATTCATACATGTTCATACTGACGGAGTGATTACGGTTCAGTCGGTTAACAAATTTTGGAACACCCTGCACTTAAAAATCTGTGCAGAAAATGAAATGTTAGTTGGATCACACCTAGCTTCCAAGCTTTTCAATTTTCAGTAAAGGTTTGAAACATATTTTATAAGTATACTTTTTCTATTTTGTGTAGTTTAAAGATAGATTAAAAAAAAATTTCTGTTTCATGGTTTCTGTTAGATGGATATAAGTATAAATATATAAGAAATTTCACTAATTATAATATAATATGTATGTACCTATATAATATTATCGATTATATAATAGGAGCACTGTAAATTGAATTTTTCTACAGCTCTTCATAATTATTGCTCATACATCAGACTAATTGAATGAGACATGTAAATTAATTTTAATGCTAAAGCTCCGGACACACAGCGGGCTGCACCGCGATGGCCGACGACACACTGCCATACATTGCACACCTTAATATATAGAATCTATAGATGGCAATGGGTCGTTTTGTATAATTAATCACTGACGGGCCTGTTGGCTCAGTTGGTGATGTTAATGAAAATACACTTAAATTTAATGCAGAGTGCACTTTAAGAGTTGATGTTACGAATCTGAGTAATGTTTTAGTTTCAAACAAAACGCTATTGATCTGTGATAGTTTGGCAAATAATGGTGGTAGGCCTCCCAGTTCCATCGCTGCTGCGCCTGCTGTATGACCGCAGCTTAGTCACTGTTTCAATTTGATTCTACAAGTAGTTATATTATTAGCAGCACCTGGGGTTCACCTAAACTCATTTGGCTCAATAGCGTAATTTCTATTGTGCGTTTACTAACGATACACTCCGGCGAGTAGTTCAGTGAGCGATGTTAAAATATTTTGTGGCAAACTTTTTTTGGAACTGCGCCCGTCTGTCATCCATGAGGCACAGTACCTTACTTTATGTTAGTACAAAGATGAAGAAAAATGTGAGGACACCCGCAGGCCCCAGAATTAGATTAAAGAAGACAGCACCCAGTCCGGAAATGAACTCATCATCATGTGTAGGGGTCCGTAAATGTAAAGTGCTTACAACTAGTGTTCAATATTTATCTTATGAGATGATAGTTTAAATTCATTTTCACTGCGTTCTTATATCTAGTAGGTATTGATGGATTTATGATCTGAAATAAATTATTTGAATTGAATTGTACATGTAATGAAACTTAACAAGCCCATTAATAAAACAAACTGTTTTTTTGTCATTGCACAGTCAAAACCGCTGCACCTATATATGACGCTAAAATTACTGAAATTCCCATGGGAATCGGAAACACGAGACTCTCACCAACAACACGTTGAAGATCAACTAGTTGAAATACAATACATATAACAACCTGCAACTTTAGTACAAATCTATACTCACTTAGATTTAAGTTGTTTGCCAAAACAATTCCTTCGCTCAACGAACTGGTGTGCCGTGTGTTTAAACAATTAACCGCGGCCAATGCTGTCGACCATTTTCTCCTTTTCACCTTAATGAACAAAACAATTGAGCCGCAAGACGGAAAGAAGCATAATGAGATAGGGAAACTTCGGTGCGGAAGGCCTAAGTATTTACCGGCTATTTTGTATAGCTTTTTGCCGGTTTGAAATACTCTCTGTGAAAACTAACACCTGAAGCCTGCCCCACACACTCCACAATGCCCACTCAGGCAGAAATTAAAAAGAAAAACTCACGCCTCATATCCCCGAGGGGGTAGAGGTAGGTATTCCATATCTGGATATATCCACTTTTCACTAGATATTCTTTGGACCCCTAAACGTAATAGGTGGTGAGCCCATCGCCGGACCGGGTCTGTTACACATGTCTCAGAATTAATTCTAGGACCTGCGGGTTTCCTCACGATGTTTTTCCTCACCGTCGAGCTAGTGATAAACATGTAAGGTAGGTATAAATTTTGTGTCCTAAATGTAGAACTTTTAAGAGAATTATTCTTAGGACACTTTTCATCAATGTCTTTTCACTTATCGAACCCGCGTATATGTTTGTAAATGTGTCCGGTGGTGAGTCCATTGCGGAGTGAGTTTATGTCTTTCTGTTCATTGTTAGCTCACTAAAAGATAAATAAACAAAGTCCGACAATGTACGTTTCACAAATACACTATCACAAACGCATCGGTCAGCAGCAGAGCTTGAAACGGGTACTATTATTAATATTATTACACAACTTAAAGAGCTGACATTGCATCATATGCGATCACCTCACTAATCTTAATTCTCGAGTCAATTTCATGGTGCACGGCCCCATTACTAAGCAGTTAATAATAGGAGAGTAAACCATTTCTCGGTATCGGAAATCCATTAAATTACTTCATAATCGTGAGCTTTTAAGAGCTTGTAGTATGTTACGTAACATTACCGATTACCTGCTCGATGTTATCTAGAGAAAATATTAAGAAACTTGTATCTCATATAAAACCTTGTATGATCGGAAATCATAAATTCAATTTCATATTATATTTCATAAATTCCAGTAAGTATAAAGATAGCATAACGTTCATTTTGATCTGGTTTGCCTTTTTTAAGTATTGTTTTAGGTAAACTCGTCATCACAATTTGTAAAGTTAACTAGGTAGGTAAAACAATTTGGGAATATTTTTATCGATTTAAGGCTTAAGTTAAAAGAACTAAGAGAAGCAAAAAACTTCAGCAAAGATATTTCCCGTAATAGTACAGTGAATAGCGACCAAATAAGGGGGGTTACCTTACAAACGGTCCGGTAGTTCTAAATTTTTTATATGTTGTCTAGGATGGTTGTTAGGTGTTTAAAATGCAAAATGCACAATTCCCCCCCCTCCGCGCCAGCCGCCATTTTGAAAAAACGGAAAAAAATCGGCACTTTTTTTAGATTTTCACTTATATCTTTGTTTCGGTGCATTTTAGCTACAAAACAGTTCTATTTAATGTTGTAGAGAATGAAATTCCCTATAATATACATGTTAAATTTTGTTTGTAGGGCAGATAGTTCACGAGATATAATATTTTAAAAAAGTTAAAAAAATACGCATTTTCCTGAATTTTTTCAAACTTCTAACTTTAGAACGCTGTAATTCAATTTTGGCCTATTTGAGAAAAACAAGTATAAGAATAAAAATTGTAGGGAATTTAATAACCTACAAAATGGATGTATACTTTTTTTAACCAACCTTACGGAGGGGGCAGTAAACATTAAAATGAAAACAACGGCATATTGCGTTTTTTGTTTTGTTGTAGCAATTGTTACTCCACAGTGTATTATTTTCCAGATGTGGCTTGAATTTGGAGTTTATACCAATCTAATTTGGGTTTCTTACATGTATAGCGCAATGATCATCATAAAGGTACTATTTCACTTGAATATTTCACTATTTCACTGGTGATAGGGGAATTTCAAATAAGCCACCAACACAGCAGATACATTTTTTAAATATTCATTTATTTAAACATAGTGAGAACAAAAAGCAGTAATTATCATACAATAATCATTAGTAATTGAACTAATTGGTGAAAAGAAAAAAAAATTATAAGCGCTTCGCTCGTTTTGTAGGTGGTGAGTTCATGAAGTCGGGGTCTTCATTTTCGTAACATAGTGAAATTACTTGATCGGCGTCGTCTTCGTCGTCGACGATCACTTCATTCCTGTTGTCACATTCTTGGCCAGCACAGAATTTGCAAAGGGTGGAACAATTAAGGCCCGCCTTTCTACAGCCACACATCGCCATACAGCCAGTTTTACATCTGCATGAAATAGTCTTGAGCAGGTTTGGGGGAGCCGCGTCTCTACTCATCCTGATAGGCTCCAGTCTTCCAGCTTTTCATTCATTCATTCATCATTGCTGGAGCAGGCGGAGAGGTGCAGCAGGGTCACTGAACCTCTCCGCCTGCTCCAGCAATGATGGGTCTTTCCTAAAAAGTTAGCAGAGTTTATTCAAACCCAAAAATGTTTGAAGTGGTGTCACAGCCCGATATTGCGTGCATCATGAAGTGGATGGGGATTGTCAAAGACCCTATCGAGTGGGGCTGGAGTAGAAAAGCTGGAAAACTGGAGCCTATCAGGATGAGTAGAGACGCGTAAGGTTGGTTAAAAAAAATATACATCCATTTTGTAGGTTATTAAATTCCCTACAATTTTTATTCTTATACTTGTTTTTCTCAAATAGGCCAAAATTGAATTACAGCGTTCTAAAGTTAGAAGTTTGAAAAATTTCAGGAAAATGCGTATTTTTTTAACTTTTTTAAAATATCATATCTCGTAAACTATCTGCCCTACAAACAAAATTTAACACGTATATTATAGGGAATTTCATTCTCTACAACATTGAAAAGAACTGTTTTGTAGCTAAAATGCACCGAAACAAAGATATAAGTGAAAATCTAAAAAAAAGTGCCGATTTTTTTCCGTTTTTTCAAAATGGCGGCTGGCGCGGAGGGGGGGGATATGTGCATTTTGCATTTTAAACACTTAACAACCATCCTAGACAACATATAAAAAATTTAGAACTACCGGACCGTTTGTAAGGTATCAGCTCTCTATTCACTGGGTTATAATTAATTTTTGCAAGTTTAATTGAAAATGAGAGAAAATAAAATAAGAGAAATGTTCTGTCTTTTTGGACTGTTATGATTAAAAATTTATATATAAGCTTTCTTTCTTCTTCTTTATTCTTTATATTATATGTACTGTGTATATAAAATTTAGGTGAAAAAATAAACTGTAAAATTATGATTCTGATTGAATGTGCAATCGATATATTACTCGTATTATTTAATAATAATTTATTGTGTATTTGTAAAGGAGAGTGTTAAACTTTGTATTCGTGTTAAGGTCTGCAACTGTACCAATTTTCCATACACGATAAAGCACTTATCACCTATTTCATACAACTGTGTGAACTAACTCGTGTTGATTACGTACTCAAACGAAAGACGTCGAGCTCTCGGCCGTTAATCAAACTCACAAGGTGTATATCACTCAAAGCTGCTCTATAAACTGTATAAGAAAACTAGACTCCATTCTAAAGTCATTTTCACATGAAAGGAAAAAGCAGCGAAAGTTTACGTGATGTTTCCCACCAAGCTAATTTGGTTTATGGCCCCTAAGCTGGCTCAAGGGCCAGATCGCGCACGTGTCGATGGTCAACGAAAGCGACATTTGACACAATTTACGGATGCAACATGGCTGCCGTCAACACAAACTGGCATGACTGCTGCTTCTGGTTTTATTCTGGTTAAAGTTCTTGTAGCGATGTAATGCTACAGAGCACTATTAATTTTGACAGGTGGCTAAATGAGAAAAAAGTTCTTGTAGCCATGCAATGCCACAGGGCACTATTAATTTTGACAGGTGGCTAAATGAGGAAAGTGTTTCACTATCAAATGCCAATAGTTTTGAGGGACGAATATGCAAAGAAATCTCTTATTAGGCGCTACACAAACGTGTTGCTGATACAGGGGCCTCAGAAAGAAGGGGGTGGGCAGTATAGTATAGTTAAATATTTGTCTTTTTAGGGTTCCGTACCCAAAGGGTAAAAACGGGACCCTATTACTAAGACTTCGATGCCCGTCCGTCCGTCTGTCTGTCAGCAGGCTCTATCTCAAGAACCGCGATCTCTAGACAGTTGAATTTTTTACAAATTATGTATTTCTGTTAAAACAACAAATAGGTACTAAAAACAAAATAAAATAAAAACGGGGCTCCATACAACAAACGTGTTTTTTTGACGTTTTTATAGATTCCGTTCCGTACCAATACGTACAGTCAACAAAGTTGTTAGGGTTACATGGCCAGTAAGTAAGAACCCATTTTACTGGTGTAGCCATAAATAAATCAATATTATAAATACATTTAAAGGCTGATTCATGTTACAACGGGACGGGGCACGTCCGGCGTGAATCATGGCACGTACGGCTGATTCATGCCGTGCCGGCGGCACGGCATGAATCAGCCTTAAGGCTTTAAGAGAAAACTGAATCTTAGTTTCTGGCCATGTAACCCTAACAACTTTGGTGACTGTACCATACCCTTCGTGCGCGAGTACGACTCGCACTTGGCCGGTTTTTTTTAATGATGGGCTAACTCTTAACCCCAGACTAAAGGCAAAACGGGGCGTGGTTGCAGAATAAGCTTGTCTTGTTACCAGTTGTACGCGAGGATGATGACATTTTCGAGACATAAGTGACAGTTAAAGGTAGACAAATCTCTTGTCTACCGCGCTTGATGCTGAGCCTACAGTAACGGCCACCGAATTCAGTACTTGCTAAATACAAACGTATGTTGCTGTTTTATTCGTTTTTGGCTTACTAATACTCAAAGGAACGTACTTGAGTCGGCCTTCTTACGTTAGTACTATTATAATAATAATATATGTAACTCAAATCTATACATATAATAAAACTCTAACGGGGCCGTGTCTGTACATTAAATATTTTTTGAAAATTTTAACGGTAGTGTATATAGTTATCGATATAGATACCGAAACACCAATTTTTGGAATTTTTGTCTGTCTGTCTGTCTGTCTGTCTGTCTGTCTGTCTGTCTGTCTGTCTGTCTGTCTGTCTGGTTGTGCACGCATCACTCAAAAACTACTGGACGGATTTTGATGAAATTTGGTATGGAGATAACTGAGTACCCGGGTCAACATCTAGGGTACTTTTTATTCCAGGAAAATATCTCATTCCCACGGGAAAATAAAAAAACTGGTTAAAAAGAGAAATACGTACTACTCCGAAACGATAACACCTAGAAACTTGAAAAATGGTATGAAGGTGTCTGATATGTCATAGGAAATTTGTATGAAGGGATTTTTGGAAATTCCCACGGGAACGGGAATAAACTAAATCCAAGCGGGAAAACGCCGCTGGGCACCCGCTATTTGAAATATGGTATGTAGGTGTCTTAAATATGTCGTTTTTAACCACTATGAAGGGATTTTCGGAAATTCCCACGTGAACGGGGATAAACGAAATCCGCGCGGGCAACGCCGCTGGGCATCCGCTAGTAATAAATAAACATAGTACATACCTAAAGGCAATGTACATAAATCACATTCACAAAAAATGCTTTTTGTCATCATACCAGCTTTTTATTTTCTCCAAAAATTATTTACATTATCATAAAGGTCGCTTAAGTTAAATATGTATAAATATTCCACGTTACAATGGGCCCCGCAGAGTGCCAAGCTGTCTGCGCTTGCGCATACGTTATCGGCGGTCAACGAAAGTGACATTTGACACACTTTCCGAGTTCGGTCATTATTTACATATTGATATGTATTGTATTAAGCTCTTTAGGTATCAATCTTTTTATGCTGGTTATTTTTTTACAAAAGCTAATTCCAACCAAACCAAACCAAAAATAATGTCACGGATTTTATCCCTTTAAGTAGAATAAATTCTGGGACCTGCGGGTTTCCTCACGATGTTTTCCTTCACCGTTGAGCTAGTGATAATTATCTACGTAAGATTTTAGAAAAGCTCATTAGTAGGTACATGCCAGGATTCGAACCCGAGCCTAACGAATGAAAAGCCAGCTCTAACCTCTGGTCTATTACTGCTCCTTTCTTATAATAGATATACTACTTTATTATTATAAGGCCTTCTTTATAAATCAGGTAACTATAAACTGACCACGTAGTCTCTACGATGGTCAGGTATAAAATCTAACAGCTCTAGGTAATAAGTCCGTAAACGAAGCGCCACAAAAAACGGGATTACGCTAAAACCCACCCAAGATGACTGCCTACGTAAGTGGCTTAAGCAACTTGACTACCCAAGTAGCATGTTTATGTGGCTAGGTTAACTAAGCGACGTACGTAAGTGGCACTTAGTTGGGAGTCGTTCGCAACTTTCCACGGGCAGGTGAAACTGTTTGCGCATCGCGGAAATCCTACAATTACGCCCTACTAGCTGACCATTATCACTGTGCGGATGTGGAAAGAGCTGGAAGCGACTTGGATTTAAAGCTGAACTGCTGGGTTATTGTCTATTTACGCCCTCCTGACGAAGGCGACAGTTTTTTTAAACTCTATAACTATGCATAGTTATAGAGTTTAAAAAAACTGACGCCTTTTATTCCCGATGGGGTAGGCAGAGGTATTCCATTTCTGAAAATATCAACTTTTCACGCGAATATTCGACCCCTAAACGTGATAGGTGGTGAGCCCATCGCCGGACCGGGTCTGTTACACATGACTCAGAATAAATTCTGAGACACTCCACAAAGAACATCGGCAGCTTTGGTACCCACTGAAATAGACACCCACGGGGTATCACACTATGCTTGTTATATTGACTCATAATAAGTCGAAATTTTCCATATATTTAAATTAATCTAGCAGTTGAAAATATTGAGTCAAATAAAACAGAAATATCATAGAAACACGAATCGATCGATTGGGAAATCTATTAATACCAAAGAGATTAAAATATAATATAAGGCATGAAGGGGACAAAGCGAGGATTATTTGAAGCCAAAAGTTATTCCAAGTGGAATAAGTCTAGTACAATTTCGACCGAATGACAGCTCGCGTTCATACTAACTGACATGACAAGGACATGACGCTTGAGCTTCAAAGTTTTGTATGAAAATATTCCCAATGCCCCCTCTATGGTATTATATTTTAATGTCTTTGATTAATACAAAAACTTTTTTGTTGTTGTGGTAAAATTGAACGTCGTGTCATCACGTCAACCATGTCATTCACTAGGGATAGCCAAGTGAAAAAATAAATTGATATTTATCGTATCGACATTTCTAAATACTATAGATAAAAATCGAGTGAAAAATATCGATATATCGTCAGTTTTACATTATTATTACTACATATACATATTCTCAAATTCGTAAAAAAGGACGATGAAAATAGTATATTTTTATAAATGCTTGAGTCGGCAAGTATCTAGTACCTAACATGAAATGAAACACGAAACCAGAATTGCGTTAAAAATATATTAAAATTGATACGAATTCGATACTGTAAAATAAATGTCGATAATATATCGCCATTAAAAATATCGACGATATATATAATATGCTAATTTAGTATTTGGAAAAATATCGATATTTTAATATAGGTATCGATATTTTTTGCCCAAGCCATCATTCACTGGCATAGAGTAACTTATATGGCATGTGGTAGGCAGTGCTATTTTCTAACAAAGAGGTTGGAAGAAAATCATTTTCTTTCCTAGAGAAACTTTTTCTTTACACGTCTTTGGTACCTAAAATCTCATAATAACCTACAAAATACACTAGGTAACGAATAACTTTTAAACCTCAACTTATAAAAATGTGGTATGATTACATATTATCTTAGTCTGTCCAAGAACTATCGATTTTACACGGTTTCGTCTTCCGTGGGCAGGTAAGTGGGGTACCCAAAACACATGAACTTTTGCCATTGTTCTTTCTATGAAAAAAGGAATAAACAACGGCCTAAAAGAAATCTGCTGGGTACATATTAGGTCAAATAATAGACTATTACCTAAGTCTCTGGGTAACAAATTCATTCTCCTAAAAGAAGCGAAGCACTGCCAGCGGGTTACCAATACATTTATAGCCAACATTTGATTAAATGTCTTCTTTACTAATGAAAATTAATATGAATCCATTCCAGTGGTATAAGCTGGATGAGAAATATTTCTACCATTTCTCACATAATACAGCGAGTCAAAAAATAGAATAGACCTATGATAAAACCTAATGAAACAATTTGCAAAAAAACCAACATCTCGACAAACATCATATCAATCAACTGATAATTCCTTATTGCTTGTTTATGAGAACATTCATAGGTCTGCTATTTTCTTAGTCTCTCTTTTATTGTAGCCACTTCACTGTCTTTACATCAACGAATTCACATAGACCTTTACGTCAAGACACGCAAAGTCGAGATGAACTGTCGGTGGAAAGATTTCACTCGGAATAAGCCGAGTCTATTCTCGTGCTTTTCCACATTTGCCAACCATTCAGGTGTTCCAACTTTATGTTAGGTTGACGTCAATTAATTTATTCTATTTACAATATAACTTCCAAATAGGAACAGCGCGCAGAAGATTAGCATATCATTTGAAAGATAAAACTCTGTCAGCTTTGGCCACCATCCAAAGTTCATGGCCCAGCATGGTTTATCAGGTCTGGAAATTTTTTTTCATCTCTCTGGGCGGAAAGCGTCAACTTTTGGTCCGCTGCTCTAATAAAGTTTGTCGCTTTTCGCCTCCGTCGAGCAGAAAAAAAGTATACACGCCTCGGGAAGTAAATAAAAAAGCCTCAGAAAACATGTTTGTAGATTACATTACATGTGATCTGAGACATTTCTTATTTTACTTCCCTAGGTATGTAATATACTTACTTATTTATTTACGATTCAAAGGACAGTCACTGCCAGTGAGAACTGACCGATCAGGCAATAGAATATAATGAATAAAAATTAAATTACATAATCTCACGCCTCTTATCCCCGAAGGGATAGGTAGAAGTATTCCATTTGTGGAAGTACCCACTTTTCACTAGTATATTGAACCCCTAAATGTCATAGGTGGTGAGCCCATCGCCGGACCACGGTTTGTTACACATGCTTCAGAATTAATTGAGGGGTGTAATTTTAAAACCCTCTATAACGATTTCGAATACATTTTTACATTTTTGTACTAAGAGAAAGGTTTTTAAATTTACTTTGCAATAGATCATATGTAAATTTTCATACCCCTCTAAAATGCACAGTAAATAGAGTTTAAAAAGTAAGTTTAGTTGCAAAGGCCGCTAAAATATCTAATATCACAATCCTCTAAAATGAAATCGACCAATGAGAGCGTCGCATTGCAAACACGTGACTTTAAAATAGTATGGGGATTTTGGCTGTGTAGATGAGACTTGCTCGCGGTTTTTGAACAAAATTCATTAAAAAGGATGGAAGATCTAGCGCAGTTTGTAAAAAAATGTGATCCCAAAGATGCTCGGAAACTGCCACGCTATCCAGAATCTTGGAAACGCGAAAAGGAGCCCAGAAAACGGTGAGTAAAATCTTACCTAAAACTTACTTCAAAAGTTCGTTACAAAGTTTTATGCAACAATAAGTAATGAGTACCTGCTTGTAATATGTGCTGAAGAGTGATGAATTTTGATAGCGGTCAACTACTATACCTATAGACATAGAAAAGAAAAAAAGAGCGGAAACAATTTGTTAAATAAAAAAAAGTTTTTTTTTTTATTAAACTAATTGTTTACGCACTTTGTTCCTGAGGTTATCTGCAAGAAATCGCTTAAATCGATAAGACTGCCCAATGTAATTTTTTTATAATTGTGTCACTTGTTGCATATTTTTATTGGTGTACATTATAGAGTTGATACTTACTTACTTTGTTTTTCATTAGTTAATTTTAATTCATAGCTGGATATAGTTTACTGAGATTGGTCTCTATGCTTTATAGCATAATGTCATCCATCGAGCATTATAAGGTTAGTTTTAAAACCCCCTTCAGAATGACAGTTTATTTTCAAAACCCACTAAAATGACAGGTTGGTTGCAAATTCCTCTATAATATATTTTAATTTTATATTTTCTTGAAAATGCTTGTAAATATATTAATGGTTTTCACATTTTTAAGGGTTGAAATGCCGTGGCAACCAATTTATCACGAAATATTAACTTTTTCATTAAATTAACTACAATAGATTAAAAAAAACGTTTTGTACAAAATTTCCAAAAAATGCTTTAGTGGGTTTTGAAACTACACCCCTCAATTCTGGGACCTGCTGGATTCCTCGCGATGTTTTCCTTCACTGTCGAGCTAGTGATGAATGTGTAAGTGTTTGAAAAACTCATTGGTACATACCAAGATTTGAACCCGAGCCTCACTGATGAATCGGGGTCTTTAACCGTAAGGCTATCTGCTGCAATAGAATATAACCCGAAATCATATATCAAAATTCCACACCGTCCGCATAATATCAATGAAGATACAGAAACGCGCAATGACCCATAGTGAAGACACAACTATTATAAAGCAATCATGCGATCCATGATATGGCGCACGCGCGGCCTAACGACCCCACTAACTGTACTGCTATACCGGTCTCAATTAACACTGTTACCAACCATAATAGCATTGAACTATTAGAGGAATCTATGTTAATCTTCGCTAATGGTTCAATAGAGCACCATAAAATTGTCGATACTATATACGAGATGACAAATAAAAGCCACGTACAATATAAAATACTAGGTACTATTTGGTAGTAGGGTTGCCAGACCGTCTGACTCTAGCTGGATTTTTTTGATATTTTTTAAAGTTATGTAAATAAATAAAATTAAAATAAAATAAATCCCATGCTTATATTTGAAGGGGTATACAAGTATACCCATATATTACTTTCGTGAAAAGTAGGTATTTCCAGTAATAGAATACCTCTGCTCACTCCCTAGGAAATAAAGGCACCCTTAACCCGCTTCTTCTCCTTAACCATACATGCTGAAGCGGTGGAGTTAAAATTACTTTCAATACATGAACTTATAAGTCGCTACTTTGAATAAAACATTTTGACTTTACTTTGACTTGATTGCACGAGCAGAGATACTCCATTCTTGGAAATAGTAACCATTCCATCAGTATTTTTCGGTGACAGACAGTGGGCCTATCGCCGGATTAGGTTGCTATTACGCATTCTCAGACACAATTCTGGAACAGAAACAACAGAATACATTGTTTTCTTCACTTTTGAGTCCAGTACCAGCTTTTACACGCGCCTTTACCCGCATTCCGCGATAAAGAGAAGCCTTGTGTTATTCCGGTGCTGTATTACTGTAAGGTTCATCTAAATCGGTTCATCATTAGGATGGTCGTCCATTACATGTAGTAGGTATACGTAAAATCTTCTATCTGGCAAAGCAAGACGAGAGAAACTTGCAGCCAGAATGCAGTTAGCAATAGATGTTTAACACAAAGGCAGGGCTGTAAGTGTCAGTGAAACATACAATACCATGATATGTGTTTACGCATGATTATACTGTGTACGATTGACACGAGAGAATGATCGAAAGTGATGCGTGTTAGCTGTTAACGTCTGTTTCTGTTCCACTTAAACGTGTGCGCTAGTGTGGCCATAAGAGCGCTCAGGCGCCGGAGGTCTACTTCGTTGATATAATATATTTTGTATACAAAATTATACTTTTTTTGTATGCATAGGAAAACACTGAACCGCATGGTGCCTATACGGAGGAAAATAATAATAATAACAATAATATAATCTCACGCCTTTCATCCCCGAGGGGGTAGGCAGATGTATTTCATTACTGGATATACCCACATTTCACGAGATACATTGGACCCCTAAACGTGATAGGTGGTGAGCCCATCGCCGGACCGGGTCTATTTACATATGTCTCAGAATTAATTCTAAGACCTTCGGGTTTCCTCACGATGTTTTCTTTCACCGAAAAATATGTTTCGTAAATAATTATAGTTTTCCTGTAAAACGATATTCTTTTGCAATATTTAATAAAAAAAATATTATGCTTTAAATAAACGAATAAAAAGTAGTGGCCTTATCATAGAACAATGTTTAAAGTTAGACACTGTCTAAAATATAATGTTGCCACTTTTTGGACACTACCTAATGTTTTGATAAATTTAGTCAAGTTAAATCTTAATACAAAAAAACTACTTTCTTACTCTAAAACTTACAAAGATAAGTCATCATTTACTGACAAGGGGTTAAGAAAATTTATCAATCACATATAAATAAGAACAAATTTGAGTCGGTGTCATGAAATATGCAATATATTGAAAAATACCGAGAAAAGTCCTAAATGTTTTGTAGTAGTGTGGTAACTCTACTTGTCAAAAGGGCATAATCAGTTGAATAAAGGCATTTCGTCGGTCGCTCCAGGTGGTAATTTGTATGAAAGTGAAATCACTTCGCTTTTTATTATTCTCTTGCACCATGTTATGGTTATCTGTTATTAAACCAAATTTTTTTATATAAATAGTTTTGTAAGTACCCACCTACAGGGTTTACTAAAATGTATCTACCCTTCTTATTTATGTACACAACTGGTATGAATAGAGGTAGCGTATGGGTACCTACAGATTCAAGAGTCAAGAGTATTTTTTCTGTGAATGCTTTTGCATTAACCGAGAAAAATAAAATACAGGATAATTCATCTTGCGTACATAAACTCTTTTACGGACTGATGATGAATTTTACTTGTTTTAAACTTTATAAAATTTTGGGAATTCAACTTCGTGGGATTCTACATTCTGCAAAGTCAACATTTTGGGAATTCAACTTTATGGGATTCAACATTCTGGGTAATCAACTTTTACGAAATGCAACTTTACGTGAAATCAACTTGATGGTCCAAAAGACAGTATTACACTGTTTCAATATTTTTGAAGGAATCTTCCAGCATCCTTGGGAATACTGGTTGTTGGTGGTTAGCCTGTAAATGTAGGGGGACTAGAGCCCTGACCAAAACCATTCGTCAGAGGGCCTACCGATTTCGGCCGTTGCTTCCGACCGATTGGTATCAAAAAGTGACTCCACCGTAGTAAAATTGTCGTCAGTTTCGTCAACCGGAAGTCGTTAAGCCATGTCAGATACCCTTGGGTGGCTTGACAAATTCTAACTGTTAAGTGGCCACTAGCTTAACATCATCTCCCAATCCTCGGTAAGCCCGGTGGGAGATTATAGCCCATACTTCCTCATGTGTGAGGAAAGACGCTTTCTTCGGCAGTGGGCCGTTCTGTTACAGGTTGATGACGATGATGATGAAGACGTAAACCGGAAAAGATCTTCTGGGCCCTGGCCCTGGCCGAGTCAGATTCCGTTCAGAGCTTTTACATTAACTCATCGACATACGAGTACTACATACATTGAAACAAAATTTGGTAGGTTAATTACGACCGCAATCACATGAAAATAAAGCTTCTTCTTCACTGACCAAAACCATCTTTGAAAAAATTTCTCTGGAAACTACTGAATTTAAGTTGAAACAGAAGTCGTCCCATTTCATGACCACCAAGACGTTGATTAAAACATTGTAAGAGTAAGATCTAGATCTTCACATGCGTTAAGGCTTTTATAGCGCCGAAAAACATAAAGATGCTATTTTGAGATTGCATTCTCGGTTATAAAAAGTCCATTAGTGTATTTTTGACATCTTATCTGGATATTTGAATGGTTTATGTTACGAGTAGGGTTTTTTGCTACGTTTCCTGTATTTTACAATAACAAAAAGTATCCAACGAACCATCGGGTATTTTACTTATTTGATGAAAGATTACAATTTACTTATTTGATGAAATATTACAGAAGTACTGAAAATCTTTTAGTAACCACAAGCTGCATGTAAGTTCTTCCGTAAGTAGGTGAAGGATAGTTAAATTTATACTACAAAAAGCCTTAATTGTATTTTCTCCCAACTATGTTTTATTCACGAACAATTTGTTGACCCTCATAATTTAGCGAAAGGGCGGGACGCGGTATAAATAAAACTGAATCCGGCCCCACACCAATCGTACATTCTCACTAAGGAGACTAGACATTTAAGCCCAAGGCGATATCTCCACAGAAAAATAAAGTTAGTATACATGGTCATTTCAAATTAAGTGAAAATATTAAAAGGATAGATAAAATAGAAACTACTAACTAACTAACTACTAACTATTTTTGCATTGATTTTTATTTTTCATACGCTATTTCACTAAATAACATCGATTATATAAAAGATTTAAAAACAACCTAACAGTAGGATAAAGAATACACGCACATTACCCATTAAAAAAAATGCGCGAAAATATAAAAATAAATAATAAAAGCCGAAAAAAGTGGTGTTTTAGTGCGGTAGAGAGTGAGGGTCTTTTCAAAGCATGTTTACAAAATATATTTTTTTTTTAGAAAAAAACAAAAAAAAAATAACTTTTTTTCATTTTACATGTTAATTTTATTTATTTTACATACTTGTAATAAATACCCGTTTGTTTAAATACCCTTAAAATATTTACACTTGATGTAAAATGACCAGTATATAAGGCGAGGGTGACGACTTACCATGTCGTCTGCAGAGATTTTAATGGCCAGAATCGCACTGCAGTTGTATCACGTCTTGTTCTACTGTTACGGCTGATAATGACGAATGGTTATATGATCGCATACGACTCATAAATACACAAATTGATTAAAATAATACTGTTGAGGAGTTTCGTGCCCCGCTTCCTCCCTTCAACCATACATGCTGAAGCGGTGGGGTTGCAATGACTTTCAATAAATGTACTTCTAAATCCCTCCTCTGAATAAAATCTTTTTGACTTCGAATTTATATTTTGGACTCCTCTGTGAATACGCCCGTATTTACGGAGATTCGAAATTCGATATTCGACTCGGAATGGGAAAATCTGTCGAATCCTTATGTCAAATATGATATCTGTGAATAGCCCATCTCGAAACCTTTCGACAGATTTTCCGATTCCGAGTCGAATATCGAATCTCCGTGAAGACGGCCGCTGAATCGTAAATTTTTCTATGCGGAACCGAACGCGGGTCGCTAGTTAAGTAATAACATTACCAGCACGCACTCACCTTACGCAAATGCGATTACTCGAGGCCAAATCAGATTAGGATTCAACAAATTCGATATCGGCAAGGACGGGTTCTACACGTGTGCCCGGACCTTTGAAATACAGAGCCACTTAGACTTGGGTACAACAATGTGGCAATTTAATATAAAGTAAGAGCAGTGATAGCCTTACGGTTAAAGAGCCTGCTTCACATGATGAAAATCAGTGAGGCTCGGGTTCGAATCCTGGCATGTGAGCACCAATGAGTTTTTCAAACACTTACGTACATATTCATTACTAGCTCGACGGTGAAGGAAAACATCGTTAGGAAACCAGCAGGTCCAAGAATTAATTCTGAGGCGTGTGTAACAGACCCGGACCGGCGATGGGCTCACCACCTATCACGTTTAGTATTATCAAACCGTCGTTGTATATATGTAATATTGTATACACTTACTTGTCTATCCAGAGATAATAGGGTACAAGGATTGGTATTGATGTTGTCCCCGAGACATGTCTTGTAAGCTCATAATAGGACATCAATTATGCAAAGGTAATACGACAAAGGAAATACGATGGTTATAGGAATATTATAGTTCGAATTTTATAAGCATATGTATTAGTTTATAGACGATAGGTATATAAAAGCTAATAGCATATATAAGGCAGCTGATGAAAAACAAATGAAAAATAGTTCAGTGCATTTGAGAAGGCAATTATTATTGAAAAAATAATAAGATTATCCTTTTTCTGGATCATTCGGGTATAAATATTAGCGGTTATTATTGAGAATATGCAGAGAATATAATTTTCTATTCTTTAACATAGCAATTCCTTAACAGATTCGTTTTTATTATAATTTTATATTTATAACAATTTCACTACAAACATGAAATTCTTATCTCAACTCCATATTGTACATAATAATCTAGAACAGTTTTATCCATCTGCATTAGTTTAAATACAATAAAAGAAGTAAAAAATAAATATATAAATTGTCTTCACATAACATGTAACCTGTTTAATTAGAACCAAAGAGATTAAAATATAATAAGCCAAAGAGCGAGGAAAATTTTAAGTCAAAAATGTATTACTAGTGGGCAAAAGTCTAGTGTGATTCGACCGAATGACAGCTCGCGTTCATACTAACTGACATCACGCTTGAGATTCAAAGTTTTTGTATAAAAATGTTCCCAATGCCCCCTCTATGCCCTATCTATTATATTTTAATCTCTTTGATTAGAACCAAAGTAACAAATAATTTTAATAAAAGAAAAAGCTTCCAACACATTTAACTTTTTTCTACGAAATGGTATTTTCAAGTTCCATTATAAAGAAAATTGTCGGCGTTCGCAGACAATTTTCTTAAGAGTATCTTCTTTCATTAACTTAGTGGCAACTGAAATAGAATATCATTAATCATTCCAATTACACAAGTTACTCTGAATTTAAGAAAGCCGAGAAAAAAATTCGTAATGGATCTTAATAAAATATTTGGGACATCTTTTGTAAAACAAATCGGGGTTTGTTTCACTAAATTACAAAATTTTCTTTTTGTCATTAATCATTATGTCATTTAGACTTTCATTGATTTTAACTTTAAATAAAGTCATATATTTAGCTTAACTTTTTTATTATACACTAGCGGGTCTGTGCGGTTTCACGGATAAGGGAATAAAATATAGCATATTATGTTACTCAGGGATATTCTAACTTTCCATTGGTAAAAGATTTTTTTAAATCGGACAAACATACAAAAATACAAATCTTTTCTATTTATAATATCAGTAAACTAGATATTATCGTAAAAAAATTGTTGAATATTACTATACTTATTAATGATGGAAGCTTATTTTGGTAGTTGAATAGAATATACACTATCTTGATGTGATGTGACAAGCAAACATAGATTTTTGGGTTACATTAAATTTGTCAGAGCATCTCCCAAACCGTGGCGAGCTCATAGGAGCATACTGGCCCATACTTTATTATACGCGTTTCTCAGCTGTCGGTGATTAAGAGTTGATGATTAAAATAATATATGTGCGTTGTAGTCTATAGTGTTTGCAGAACTTTTCTAGTATTTAAATACTTAACGTTAACGTTTCACCCTCAATTTCTCCTTTAAAAGTTCATTTTGTAACAAAAAATTGCATCCCTAAAGTCTTGAAAGCGCAGTTCTTTATGGAATTTTTCAGATAATCTCAGTCAACTCAAACTAAGTGCAGCGACGCCAGAGTTTTCGAGAATGTTCCATTTTAAAGTAGAAACTTTATTTAATTTTCCATTTCTCTTTGTGAAATGTACTACTTAGAGAATTTTCCAGTTGAAATAATGTTGAATTTGCACGTGGAGCAAGCAAAATAGTGAAGAGTTTCGAAAGTGCAGTGGAATTGCTAGAATTGTATATGTGTGGAACTCCGAACTAAATTACTAGCACTTTATTTCGGACCAGAATCCGTACTACTATTTTGCAATCAGCGTAATTCGAGAAATTAACAGGTACTAAAGTCACAAAAAGCAGTGATAGCCCGGACGGTTAAAGAGCCGGCCGAAAATCAGTGAGGCTCGGGTTCGAATCCTGGCATGTACCAATGAGTTTTTCAAAAACTTACGTAGGTACATATCTATCACTAGCTCGACGGTGAAGGAAAACATCGTGAGGAAACCCGCAGGTCTCAGAATTAATTCTGAGACATGTGTAAATAGACCCGGTCCGGCGATGGGCTCACCACCTATTACGTTTAGGGGTCCAATGTATCTCGTGAAATGTGGGTATATCCAGGAATGGAATACCTCTGCCTATCCCCTCGGTGATGAAAGGCGTGAGATTATTTATTTATTTATTTTTAAAGTCACAAAATCATAATTAGGAAAATCTTAACCTATGTCGAATTTAGAGAAGCAAGAACTTGTTTAAGACGAGAAGACAAAAACATTGAATAAGAGCGCCTTAACTTGTGACCATAAAGGAGAAATGTTATCATCATCTACTGTAAAGTCCACTGCTGAGGTAGTATGGGCCATAATCTCCAACGCGAGCCCACCGCTGATTGGGAGATCGTGTTAGGCTAGTGGCCACCTAACTGACAGATTTTTCAAGCCACCCTATGGTATTATGCTGTTTTGTCTTAACGAATTCCAATGTGCGTAAGTAAACCGGGACCAACGGTTTAACGTGCCTTCCGAAACACAGAGGCTCTCGTGATCGCGGGTTCGATCCCCGCTCGGTGCCAAAATTTGTAGGCATGAAAATGTCTGTTGGCTTCGTGTCTGGGTGTTTAATATTTATTTAAGTATGTTTATCAGTTGTTCAGTACCTACCCATATAACAAGCTCTGCTTAGTTGGGGACTGAATAACAGTGAGTGAATTGTGTCCCACAATAAATATTAATATTATTATATAAAGCCACTAAGTGGTCACACTGACCGCGCCCTACTTTGCTTAACCAGTGTGATCGTTACAAACACACTGGTATAGGGCTACAAGTGCTCCAGTAAAAGTTAACTTAAGGTTAATTAGAAATTATTATTCATGAGGACAAACCCTTATTATGAAAGAAGGCAAGGAGGAACGAAGACCCTCTTTTATAGGGCTTCATAAAGCTGTTCATCAAGGAATTCACAGAGTGTTAAGTCAGCATTAAAACAGTTACGAGAAAAGGATGTCGTTAAATTGTAAAGGAGTTTATATTGTGCCTCCGTCGTCAGTGTATTGATGTTTAAGGTGAACTATCTATTAGGTTGTTTGTTATTTGTTTGTTGTGGGTCGAGTCACCTACGAAAAAAACTAAGGGGTCAACTTAGCCCGCGGGCTAAGTCGTCTGTGGGCTCATTTGACCACAAAGCCGTTTTAGGTATTGATCTCTTAATTTGACACTACACGTTTCCTTATGATTCCGAACGTAAATTTCTATCTATACTATGTGAATTGCTAGCTAAAGTTTTCTTGACGAAGCCTGTGTGCGGACTATAATTATATTATGTGCTTGATATTTTACAACATTTTAAGTAGGATAAATGTAGGATAAGTAGGATAATGCCTTAGATATATTCTGTAAATAAATAAATAAAATAAATGATTTATCTTAATAAGCCAATGGCATTTCGAAGGTTGACATGTTAGCTCTAGATACATCGTGCACTATACTCCGTCCACGTAACGTCCACATCTGCATCATCATCAATGAAAATCGCGGAATATAATAACTTAGTATAGGCGATTGGTCGAAAACGATTTCAGAAAAATACATTTCGCGATGCTTCATTTGTGACGATTCTCTTTCTTTACAAAGTCTTCTCGTTAGGGTGTCTGTGATATAGTCAAGGACCTGCATATATGCAAAAGTGATAAGCTGTCACTGTAACTAAACTGTGAGTCAGAGCTCAAATACTTTATGACCATGTAGTAAGTACAGTAAAGAATTCAGGCGACTTTGACCCTAACTTAAGCTGCTAAGACCACCAACTTGCCACGCACAAAATAGAACAAAGTTGCAAAGTAAATGTGAAATAGGCTTTACAATTTTAACTCTGGATTAAGAGGAAACAAGATTATTCCACCGTAAGACGTGTTGCAGCTACTTATGGCAGAGCGTCTGTGTTCAACGAACGACTATGTAAAAATATTGCGACTAAAAATCGTTGTGACTCTCGCACTGACTTGCGCTACAGTCTATCAGTCGCCTAACTGCTTAATATAGCCCATATGCCCGACCTCATACAGGTTGGATTGTTAATGACTATCTTCAAGAGACTAACATTACTCGTATAGAGTGGCCAGCACGTAGCCTGTATATCAAACCGATCAAACATGCTTGGAGCTAAAGAGATGCGTAAAAAAACGAAAATCTTCGCCAAACACGCTTCGTGAGGTCAGAATTGCTCTCACAGAGCATATTATAAGGAACTTTGTGTACATCATGCCAAACCGCGTAAACGCAGTAATGGAAGCACGAGGCAAAAATCGTAATGTTGTTCAAAAATGTCATGTTACCTATTTTTGTTTTAAGGCGAGATATGCAGATTTTATTTCTGTTATTTTTTTGTAAATAAAATATAGTGACTTTTAAATTTTATTGCTTTCATTGGAGGTAAAGCTAGCATTCTTAGTTTCCGAGATTTTTAGGTTTCTCTAAGTGACCCGGATTCATTGCTGTCAAGTGTAGAGGGCCCAGAAGTAGGGTGCAAAAGATGCTTACTGTAAAATAGCTCACCGTGGCCCGCCCGCGGCGCGGGACGGACTGGAGCCGCCAGCGCGACCAGCGCGAGCGCACACCACCATGACATCACAACCACACCTGCGGACAAATACGAAAAAACGTTAGCATTGAGTTATAAAGAGTAGTTAGCCTGGTGTTAGGGAGTTTGCTTCTTATGTGTGAGGCTTCAAACCCTGGTAAGGCCAGGTTGACTTTATCAAAAACTTTATCTCTCGGACCGTCGATGTCTTCCTCATTTGACGTTTAGGAGTCGTAACAAAAATAAAGATGAAATGTGGGCACCTAAGATAGAATACCTCTACCAAACCCCTTAGTCATAGAGTTGTGAACCACACCGCCTTAATCATTAGAAGTTAATATTCGTACATACCTAAGAAACACTGAGGATTTTAATCACATTAATAACCAGAAACAGAAGCAGCATTACATTCCCAACTTAAAAATAAACATATAAACAAACAGAGTAACTTCCGCATTTATAATATTATAAGTAACAATTAGTACCTCTCATAATTAAAACATGCTACTCGTTTTTCAAAGTGATTTATCTCAATGACAACTAAAATTACTATAGCAATCACAGAACTATTAAAACAGCAAATTTAGCGTGTACTAATTCCCCGAGCTATTAACCGAAATACCGTTAAGTATAATAGCGGTGTAAATAGACGGACGAAAGAGTCCAATACTTTACAAGTATCATCTAAACCGTCATATAAATCGTCTAAGCATTTTGCTTTATCAGCCGGCTGCCAACGCTGCTTCTAACGGCCTATTATGTGTTCATTTATTTACGTTTTGGATAACCAACTAGAGTGTTCACGGAAGAATTACTTAAATACTCTATACTTCCATTGATTACTAACTATACATTAATTTAATAAAACACCTGATCCCGACTGCGACAGAAAAGTAGTTAAAAGGATTTAAAATATTTCCCTTATTTTGGTTTAGCCGTGTAAAAATATAGTCGATGACGCTTAGGAGATAAAGACGAATCTAACGGCACCTTGCGTTTCAAAATCTGTCAAACCATTTAGGCTACTATAACAAGAGGTCACAATGAAGTAAGTATGATAATTAGAAATGCTTTTCTGGAAAGTCATGCAATAAACGATTGTATAATATGATAGTGAATTCAAATATTTGAATTCGGGAAAATCAGCTCTTACTTCTCTAGGAATACGTTGACATTGACTTTATCTTACGTAACCTACGATCTCGTGAAACCCGATGCTACTTTCGACAGAGAAAATATTTTTCTTCTCCATTAGGGCCTATTCACACGTACCAAAAACATATCACATCGCTGCAACCAAAAAATAGGTTGCGTTTATGCTATGATGTTGTTGGCTTTCCAAAATGTGGTGGGTGCTAATATTACGCGTTTATTTTGCTCTTGCGTAACTACTTACGTTGTGGTGTCAGGGGGGCTATATCAGTAGTTTTTTATTATTATTATTGATATACTTACTCTTGACCCCAGACTAGCTGGAGGTCAAAGACGTGGCCTACGATGACACGAGCCTTAAAGGCGGGTTACTTCGGACGCGGTATCAAAAGTGCCGCGTGCCATTGTCAAGTGATACCGGGCAAGTGTCGTTAGTTCCAAGAATTGTAAATCCGAAGATGGTAGTAAAATCGCCCTACCCCCGCCCCCCGATTTGTCCCCGATATCTATTGACTAAAAAATCGGTTATCTGTAAAGTCGTTTTACTGACGATAGTTGGACGTGACAACGAACATCATACTTTTTGGATTGTGCCTCTTTGTCGCTCGTTGCGCGCTCTCGCTTGAACTGGAACGCCGCATACGTCATACTTTTTCGTGCATGCAGCCGGCTCCATCGAATTATAAGACGTTGTCACGTCAAAAGTGAGTCTAAATAAGGCAAAGACAAGGTAA
This sequence comes from Ethmia dodecea, assembly GCA_963855545.1. Lineage (NCBI taxonomy): Eukaryota > Metazoa > Arthropoda > Insecta > Lepidoptera > Depressariidae > Ethmia > Ethmia dodecea. The sequence goes on from OY979448.1 coordinate 3,572,534, forward strand.
AGGGTCGTACGACACCAATGATGATTTAAAAACTGTTCACACAGCAGCTTCCCTCGACTTAAGAAGGTAAGCAAATCAGATTGGGTCACTTGATAAAGTATTTTCAATAATAGCATTCCGGAAAGCGTTTTGAGAGATTACTGATTCATGGACACATTTTTTGCTGGCCCACTTTTGATGGAGGTCAGCCGTTAAGTGCGGACGATAACGCACTCAACTCGTAAACATTTACGATGTCAGTCATTCATTTGAGTAGACACTTTAAGTAAATAAGTCCTATGTGCTGTTCAAGCACTATAATTGGATTAGGCAAAGGCCAAAGTGAATAAGTATCTTCTACGCAAACGTTAACACTAGATAAGATTATGTGTGACCCACTATTTGAAGGTGAAAGTGTATAATGTTGATGTTAAAGCTTTTTACACACCCATAAAGATTTTGTAAAATCTTTGAGTATTCAACTGGAAAATAAAGGGACAAAATTTATCTGTATGATACTGATATAATGTAATCATCATACCATGATAATACTCGTAAATTATAAAATGTTTTTGAGTACAAGAGTCAAGAACAGCCGTCTCAATTGATTTTATATTACACAGTAATTAACATAATACTTAAACTTTTTAGAGGTCACATCTGTAGCTACTATTTAATCACAATTGAATTTCAAAAAAAGAGAAAAGGACTTTGTTGAAACAGACTCGCGAAACATTCCTATAAAACTGGAAATATATCTACTATTTTTGTATTACATAATAGTCCCTAAGATTTTTCAAATTATAACCAAGCTCAAAGCAAATAAAATTTTATCATTGAATCAAAACTTGTAACAACAGCCAATTTATCCTAATATTGTTTTGCAAACAACGAGCAAACAATATAATTTATCAAATCTCTTTGCGAATTTGCAATTTTCTATTACATTACAAAACCCAGAGGCATTCTGACACGTTTCGAGACTTTATTACGAGAGTTGTAAATTAAGATGAATCCGTATATTTCAGAAAACGGAAAACTTTTAAAAATTGCTTCTCAACTTTATACTCGTACATTTTTACGTCAAAGTTTACCACATTGTTTCATCGAATAAGATTTTACTTTTATACTCGTAGGATCTAGCACAATTTTATCTAGGACTAGCGGTTCTGCGCGGTTTCACCCGCGTAGTTCCCGTAAGATGAAATAATTTCTCCCGTTTTTTACACATTTACCACTATATCTTTGCTCCTATTGGTCGTAGCGTGATGTTATATAGCCTATAGCCTTCCTCGATAACTGGACTATCCAACACAAAAAGAATTATTCAATTCGAACCAGTAGTTTCGGAGATTAGCGCGTTAAAACAAACAAACAAACAAACTCTTCAGCTTTATAATATTAGTATAGATTGGCTCTGAGAAACGAACAGAACTTCAAACAAGTTCAAAACTTTATCCTCTTTCGCCTATTCCATCTATATCTCATATTTATTGCTGTTGCTTAAATTAGTTTTCCATCGATTTCAAGAAAAAATACACTGATGAACATTTCCAAAAAATAGTACCTATCTGCCAGCCCACTGGGATTTAACTGTGTCACCTGTACCTATACGACAATGTTATTATTATATTTTTATTTGAATTTTAAATCATAAAAAACTAATAAATCTTTCATTTGACAATTATGAATGAAAAGTAAAATTTAAAAAATAGGATTTTCTTATAGAATCATCTCAAGAATATCAGCGTTACCACCTTTCTTCGTTTTCGGGAGCGTTTCTCTAACATCATGTATAGTATCACTTATCACTGGAAGTACCTAAGTAAGTAAAAATTGTAAACCCATAAAAATATGCACTATGAGCCAATAATAAAAAAAATGCATGATTAATATCTACTTGTAGATCTTTTTGAAGCCAGATTATATAGCCAAATATTTGCAAAGCAACAAATCCCAATTTCACTAAACTTTGCATTGTCACTAAATGAGTTCAAAAACTTTGTTATCTAGAGCGCCGTAGTACCTAGGAACTATCAAAAAGTCGTTAGCCAACCTTATCCCGTGGAGATTCATTTCTGTCTGGAATACCCGGTTTTAACCGTAATTGTGGTAAAAGCTTTCGTAATGACGTGCATAAATCTTATACTTAGCCCCTTATTTTTTCAGACTCAATGTTTTTAATGTTTCATCGATCAGATCAGATAAAGAGTAGGTACCCGAAACCGACGAGCATTTATGAATCGATTGATGGATGTGGATGAGGCGCGAGAGGCATGCCGTATCGTAGCAGGTGGCGGGGCTATTGTCTCTGCCTACCCCTTCGGGAAAAGGGCGTGAGCATATGTATGTATGTATGTCAATGTTTTCTGAGCATCTGATTCGATGTAAGATAAAAATGATTTATAATTTCTTTCTATATTTTTGATACCTAAAAGTGTACGCTTCTTTATATACTTATTTAGTTATCTTCAACGAAACTTACTCCGCTCAAAGGCTTTATTTTAACGCTATTGTTAGAAGTCATAATATATCCCTCTCTCACCAATGGCATTTACATATATACTAAGGAATGTTCTAATCTACACACGAACGTAACATCGACCGAAAATATCTCGCTTATCCTATAATCCGCAGGTACCTACTCGTACGATGTAATGAGATTACCGTAGCTTACATTGTACACTCAAAATTACAAGGTTATCTTTGTAAATATTTAGTAAACGTCCTTTCACAGTTTCTTTTGTTCAGTTGCTTTTCCTTTCTCTGTACGAGTATACGAGTAGAAAACAAAACTGCGTGGGAAATGAAAAAACACACTAAAACAACGTCAATATTTGTGCATAATCAATAACATGTTTGTTCAGTTCATATGCTAAACAAAACTTACACAAACCAACGCATTACATTAAAATCGATAGTAAAGTTATTTAACATAAATTACAAAACAAATAAGCTTACAAATACCACTTTCCCATCAAAATGGTAAAGCTCCTAAGTATTGCAACATAGCGAACATAAAAATAAATATTAGGAGAAATTACTGTCTATAAAGCCCATTACATTTAGTGGTTTCCGAGTTATGTTTCCAATAAACTGCATTTAAATAGCTCTTTGCAAGGGCCCAGAGGTGAAAGTAACGAATGTCATTGCCATCAAGTGAAACACATGGCTTTAACGAGCGACCAGTGTTGCTACACTATTCCTTATTTTGTAATAAAATTCATGAATACTTAAAAAGTTGGGGCTATGAAAACGGCAGCAATAATACCAGACAGTCTTATCCTACTCCTACTAATATTATAAATGCGAAAGTATGTATGTATCGATATGTATATAGATGTACGGATGTATGGATGTTTGTTCCTCTTTCCCTCAAAAACTACGGAACGGATTTTGATAAAACTGTACAGTTATATAGCTTATACATTAGAGTAACACATAGGCTATATTTTATCCCCGTATTCCCACGGGAACGGGAACTACGTGCATGTCGATTTATAAGCGATAAGCTTAGCATAATACCCACTGGTGCCCTGAAGTAAGATGATAATATGGCCCTGCTGTCATCATTAAGAGATTGGATACAAGTCTTATTCCAAATACAAAATGAGCATAATATACAAGATTTTCTTAATAATATAGCCCATTAACTATCGCAATGCAGAGACCATATATTATCTGTGGGACCATAGTCAATCCACAAAAATGGACAGCATTGCAGAACAGACGTTTGTTAAAACGCTATTCCATCTTCTTCGCTTCACGCTTGTTTAGTGGCTCTTATCCACGTTCCTCGTAAACCGCTCTAGCTGTCAATATCGTTTTTATTGGAGAGAGTTAGACGGATGGTCCTGGCGGGGTGACATCTCTGAGATATAAATATTTCTCTCGTGTATTTCACTTGCCGGGAATTTTTATTGGAAACCCCTGGCAAAGGTCTTGGGTTGGACGGCATAAAGATAATGTTTTTTTATTGTTTTGTTCATATACAGAACATATCTTATATATACAAAATGATAAACTGACTGTTGGTGATATATCAACGCACAGCCTAAACCGCTGGGTCTAGAGACTTTAAATTTTGCACCTAGATATTTTATACAGTGTAGGCATTCACTAAGGAAGGATTTTGCAAAAGTCAACCCCTAAGGGGGTGAAATAAACGTGCGCGAGCGAAGCCCGAGTAAAAGGTATCTATTTATTCAACTTTAGATAAAAAATATATTTTTTCATAGTTATTGTCTTTTCTCAGATTTGCAGAAGTTTGGGATATCATTTGGCTTAAATGTCAACCATAGTGATATTGGATGGCATATTATTGATCACAAAAGTATACTTCTATCCATCCTTACATTCTCTATGGCACCTCTTACGGAACTTAAGAGATCCCTCGGTCCTACTTTACCAGGTGGTCAGATAGTCACTTGTTTCAAATTTACAAGTGAAATAAGTAGGTTTATGTAACTAAAAAACATAAAGGCCGATATTATCCCAAACGATATTTTAAACAAATATACTAAAAGTAAAATTCTCACGGGAATTTTATGCAGCGACTCAAACGTGTTAGGGAAACGAAATTATGAGAAAAATGGCTGAAGTACGTAGTAAATAAAATCTAATATCAAAGGGAAACCAGTCCAACGCCCTCATTACACGGAGCTGTTGAGTTAATGAAGTCTGAAGTCAAAAAGAAAAAGCTGTAACCGCTTCTATGACCACAGTAATAGCCTTAACTATAATGGCCAAATGGTGAAGAGTTTTTGAAACAGTCACTAACAGGCGTAGTCCTTATAAAAACTGGCTTAGCGACCCTTTGTCTAAATTAAAGTTGATTTCAGAGACACTTTATCAAGCCAACATTAATTGATGAACCTTTTGTGCAAAAAATATTTAAGAGTAAAACGTTATCAAATGAAACCCGAAACATAAGCAGTGTACATTCATTGGAGTTGTATGGAACTTGATTCTACGAAAATTGTTGTAGGTTCCATCTGTAACTATTTACCGATACCTCGGTACTGTGATGCCTTGTGTAATGTACACACAAGAAACACAACCATTATGTGTTCTTCTCGTTATGTCATCTCATTTCACTGTTGATTCATGTTGGATTAAATCTCTTCCATTATCAGTGTATCTGTGTAACGTATCTCATCAGTTCTGTCAACTTGTGTCCAAGCAGCAACCGCGACAGGCGTGCGAACTAATCCCGAGCCGTGAGCAGGGAATTGTGGAAAGTTAAATTAATGTAGAATTACTTTGCCTCATTCGAATAACTCCACTTTATCATCATCATTTTGCTGCCATTTTCCCACTATTTGAAGTTGGCGTAATTTTGTCCATACTGCAAAAAGGTTTAGAAACTTTTTTCGACCTGCACCTGCTTGACATTAACAATATTTGGGAATATTGGTGGTTAAACCACCACCTTTCGAAGACCTGAGTGCAAGGTGGTAAGTGCGAGTCAAATACTTAATAATAATATTGACTTAGTACAGTCAAGAGCACGCTAAGCTTGACACTTTGGACTTTGACCCGGCCCTGTATTCTATGGCGCGCAGTACAAATCAGAGCTCAGCTTAAACTGGTAGTGTCAAGCTTGACTTGCTCTTGACTGTACCTACATTTTTGCAAAATAGCAAGTTTTCAACGATGCCATAGATAAGACTTCGAAAAGTCGATCTTATTGCATAAAAATCAACGTCTTAATAAAAGCTAACTAAACTTTAGCTTCTACAATTGGTTGCACCTATGTTATGATAGATCACCAGTAACTTTTAATTTTTATGTAAGTACTATTGCTGTGGTAGAATAAATAAATAAATAAATAATCTAACGCCTTTCATCCCCGAAGGGGTAGGCAGAGGTATTCCATTACTGGATATACATTGGACCCCTAAACGTGATAGGTGGTGAGCCCATCGCCGGTCCGGGTCTATATAAACATGTCTCAGAATTACTTCCTACGGGTTTCCTCGCGATGTTTTCCTTCACCGTCGAGCTAGCTAAATATGTACGTAACTTTTTGAAAAACTCATTGGGTCATGCCAAGATTCGAACCCGAGCCTCACTGATTTTAGGCCGGCTCTTTAATCGTGAAGGATATCACTGACGCTAGGTCAAGAGCTTTGAAGTTTTGTACATAGCTGGCTTATACAGTGTAGGCATCCACTAAGAAAGGATTGTGCAAAATTCAACCCCTAAGGGGGTGAAATAAACGTGCGCGAGCGAAGCCGCGGGTAAAAGCTAGTTTTATACATATACCTAATAGATATAATCCACGATCTTTCAATATGAGTATGGTTGTTTTGATAACGATTGCGAATATTGCAATAAATCGAAAGTAATCGATGTTCAGCCTGACGAAAGCTGATATCAAAAGTTTTGAATGCTATAAAACTTCTATAGTATCAGCAATATCGTTGACTGCCGATACCACTTTTCGCGCTATCGGTACCACTGTTTGTGATGGTACTAACATAACTACCAGTGTGCCGAGTTTTGAAAATCATGGTAATATAGGCAATCTATAAAATATATATTTACATTCAACAATATTCGAAGAGTCATTGAAAATAAATAATTCACAAACTTTGTTGTAACGTGAACTTGCATGCAGTACAAAATCGCACCCAGGTCCACACAACTCATTCGTCTCGTGAAATCAAATAAATATATTTTGATAAGAACATGAATTTTGATTTGAAGTTTGTCTCGTTTTTGGAGCTTAACGAGGTAATAAGACATCTTTTAAGTAGTAGACCCTTTTTTATTTTATTTTCGTGGAAAAATCAAAAAACCTCTTTTTAGTGCGTGCTTGGGGCACGCACTAAAAAGAGGTTTTTTGAGTTTTAAACTAAATTTCTCTAAGGTCTGTAATATCAATTAGTCAACTTGCCATTTAAAAAAGTTACATCCTAATTATAATGTAATTTTTTTTATTTGACTTTTAAAATAACATTAGAGCTATGAAATACCTCGCATTTCATCCAGAACAATCACACGGAACGTCGCGTGCGCAATTCATCCTCAGCTCCATATAATTACATCGTATCACCATAGTCCAAGTGAAAATGTACTTTCATTCTTTGGAAAACAAACTGGAAAATCGGAAGCGTTTTAAATTGGTCTTTTAACTTCAAATTAGATGTCCCGACGTTCCATTATGCTGTGGAGAAATTACGTGCACTCCGCGTATTATTACCGCGCCTCTGTAATAATACCGTTCCGCTTATTTCGTGGCCGTACAGGTAATGTGAATGAGTATTTAAATTTAAAAACGAAAGTAACCTTCTCGTTCACCATAAACACTGCTATTATGTCAGTATGATAACAAATCATAGTAAAAACATAATGGGATTATTGAAATTAGAGGTTTCGTGAAATAGACGCGTTCGGCCGTTGCAGCGTAAGTGGTACGGCTGATTATAGTATTCTAAACGACTAGCGTTTTAACTGGTTATCTCTTATATTTCTAATAATAATGTATATCTTCTCTCTTTGGTCTTCACTGTTTTCTGCTAATAAAATCTGTTTCAATTACCAAATCTAGCCATTTTTAAGCTAAAAATAGTTTTGCGTGCAATTTCGCCCGCGTTTCGAGATAAAAAGTACCTTATGTTGTATGTATGAATACTCTATCTTACTGTAAAGTTTTGTTACAATCCAGTCAAAATGTATGCGTAAAAGAGTAACAGTATTCATCAATCCTTATATATATATAATATTAGTATGTATAATACTTCGAAAATTATGGAAATTTTTTGACGTAAACAAAAACAAACTCCTGACAAAAACCTTTCAAACCAGTCTCTTTCATGCTTTCTTCAAATAGGTAATATTTTGACAAGCACATTCGCGCAACTTAACACTTTCTCTATATGATTGACAGCTGGTTCGAAACCACGTAATCTATTCATAAAAAGGGCATCAAAGATCCTTACGAGACAGATAGCCAATAAACCACGCGGAAGAAAAAGATAGGAGATCTTCTCAACCGTACAATATGTATGTTATATCTTGTGAGCTCTTCACTTTCACCTGTTGACAAATAGTTGACAATTGGCAATGGTTGATGTTACTGTAATAGCGAGCCTGTCAAATGTGGTTGTGTCTCGTCAAGATGACAAATTTACAAGGTAAGTGGTAGAGCATTGTGACAATGAAGTTAAAATAAGTGAAATCTAAAGATATTATATACTCATATAAAAAGGTGAAATGGAATTCGTCGCTTCGAAATACGATATCCTAATTTTAATAATCCAAGTCACTGAGGATTAGGCCCGCAGATAATTGAAATTGAGATTGGTTGGAATAACCTATCTAAGTAGGTATACAATATGTATGAATAAGCGCAATTCCTCAGCTATTTTTAATATGTGTTATATAATTTTTTAATGCTAATTGGGGTGTATGAGGAATTGCGCTTATTGTTACGCGTTGTATATATATATACGTACGAGTAGGTACTCATATTATACAACATGTAACAGAATAAGCGCAATTCCTGAAATTAGTTAGTTCAGTATCGACTACTTATTCGATTTCAGTTATTTTTAATGTGTTATTTTTTTCAAAAAAATGAATTATCGTAGCTGAATTTAGTGCTTTCTATGGAAATCGTGCTATTATTAATCGATATTTAAGAAATTTGGTTAGACATAACTAAAGTTCGATTGCATCATATATTTTTTATATTAATATACTAATTGGGGTGTATGAGGAATTGCGCTTTTTCTGTTACGCGTTGTATAACAAAGAAATATAGCGCAGTCGGGAGGTGGTACCTAAATCATCATCTTCAATCCGTTACAGCTCATTGCTAGGCTGTGGGTCTTTCTTCTTATATGAGGAACTATGGGTCATTATCTTGAGGCCCCTAACTACTAGAACTTTTCAAGAAATAATTACTGAAACCTAATAATTAAAACCTAAACCGCGATGGGCTCGCGTTTGAGATTATAGCCCATACTTCCTCATGTATGAGGAAAGACCCTTAGCTCAGCAGTAAGCTGTTACGGGTTGATGATGAATAACTGAAATGACTCAACCATTTGGCTATTGATTTCATATTAATAAGCGAAATAATATGTTATTGAGAAAGATACGCGCAATAGAAAAGAGTTAATAGCGAATAAATATGTTCACGCCTTTAGTTTCGAGGGGGTTCGCAGACGTATTTAATTCCTGGAAACACTCACTTTTCACTACTAAGTATATTTTTGAACCCTGAACGTGATAGCTGGTGAGTCCATTGCCGGACCGGGGTGTTGCTCACATGCCTCAGAATCAATTCTGGGACCTTCTGGTTTTGTGATGATGTTTTTCTTCACCGTCGAGCTGGAGATAAATATTTACGTATGTAAAAAAATCATTAACTTGTAGTAACGTTAGAACCCGCGAGTCTCACGCATGAAAGGCGTGCTAAATAACCACAAGTCTATCACTGCTTTTGAAAAGAGTAAGTACTACAAATACACTAGAAAAAATAACGTAAAACATAATTTTCTACACAATCAATGTTCATTAGAGAATTGCTGTTTGAGAGCAGTCTCATATCCACAGTTAACATAATAAAATAATATGCAAAATAATTCCAACAGTGATGTAAGCAAAATTCAACATCGGTTTTGTCTATACCTGAAAGGTCTTGGGCCTTCCGATAGTCTTTCATAAGCGGGTTGAGTGACACATAAATAATTGAAATGAAGGCTGAATAGAATACCTATACCTACTTTAATAAGTTTTAGAGAGAATATCTTTGGAATTACTGCGAAACTGCTCTCCAATCGAAAATGAATCGTTTCCTTTACAATTCGGATATGTTAGAACAATAAATTAGAACCATCCAAATGAACACTAAGTATAAATTGCTGAACACTATAAATTGTAAGGTTCGAAGTTGATTGCATTATCCATATATATTGAGATACTTAGGTCTTAATTAGAGTCATACCAGCTTTGAATTATGTTAATTTATTTTAAGTGAAACAATCACACAATCTGTTGTTTGTGCATCAGATCGCACAAATATGCACGGGCGCTCAAGGAAAATAGATAATGTTATTGTGTCTGCATCCCATTACTTAACTGAATATAAAGTAATATACCTATCGGTCATCTATTTCTTAGCTTTATATAGACAAGAAGGTGATAATAATACCACTTCTTGTAGAAGTAAAATCAGTAAAAAAGTAGTTCTTTATATGTATCCGGTAAGTACAGTCAAGAGCAAGTCAAGCTTGACACTACCAGTTTAAGCTGAGCTCTGATTTGTACTGCGCGCCATAGAATACAGGGCCGGGTCAAAGTCCAAAGTGTCAAGCTTAGCGTGCTCTTGACTGTACATAAGTACTTCAATTTACAGTAGAAATAAGCTTACTCATACACTAATAACCACAAGTCAACATGTCTGATCAAGACACTAAATGAGATAGCAAACTAAGAAATTACACCAATTAACGTTAAAAAAGTAGAACTATTATATGGGTCAGCACGATAAACCCATTTCTAATGCTCCGATTTATCTCATATGTGCGTTACCACTTGCCTTATTAAGTGAAAACATGTCTAAACACGTCTAGCATGCAATGTCTGAGCATGCGCGGTGGAAATCGTGCAAGGAATTATCGTTTATCTAGAAAAGAAATGGTTTGCGGCTCGTTCGATTCGATCTTTGATGCTACGACGGTTTGATTATGAATCAATAGCAGCATAATAATATAAACTGAAGAGGATTTTAATTTTGAATAAATCAGCCTTATTTATTTGGAATGCTAAATGTTTAATTTCATTCAAACTACTTAGTTGGTTCTTCGCAGCATTCTTTTGTTCCGTTTCCGAGGTGAATTCAAATTTTCTTCCAATTTCAAATCTGGTGGACCTAGCATCGATTTAGAAGGTGCGTTGTTAATCAGTAAGCCACATAAGGATTTACGCTTCCTACATCATCATGATCAGCTAAGGGTCTTTCCTCACACATGAGGAAGTATGGGCTATAATCTCCCACTCGAGCCCACCGCGGATTGGGAGATGGTGTTAAGCTAGTGGCCTCTTAACAGTTAGAATTTTTTAAGCCACCTTCCTTCCTTCACCTTGTTCTAAATAAACTGACAATAATAAATTAGACGTGTGTCAGAAAAACGGAAACTGATTGTTTACCTATTGAAGCGCATGCAGGCTATTATACTCATGTCAAAAACTCCCAAATCTATGCTGAACATTTAAATTCTAGACAAATTTTACGAACGCTAATCCTCTCATAAATACTTCGCTTAAGAATTGATTATAATATTTTTAAGCTTATGTTACTTTATGCAAATTACTACTACAACCTAAATGTAAAGATTACATTACCATTTTCACAATAGTAGATATAGGTTCGTTGTTGTCAATCTATTGCTTTTATTGTCAATCATAAGGAAGTATCTTATCTGCTTATACATAACCTCGTATTTTACAAATTTATATTCATTCAAACAAGATTTATGACATTTGATTCGCTCTAAATGCAAATCTATTAGTCATAATATGTATTATGAGAGCTTGCTTCTTGCAGAGAAATAAAATTGGCGAGAACAAGGCAATGATACCTACTTAATGTATTCATGACCTTTGAACTGAGATTCTTCTTTAAAATAATAAACTCAGATGATGAATAGCAAACTGGGTACTTTTCAAATCCGCGGACATAACAGTTAAGTGCGGAGAAAATCAAATAACTAACTACGATTTTAAATTTCTGTTTTGAATTTTCCCTGCTCATCAAAGCGAAAATATTTTTGCCTCAGTTTTGTAGGTTTGTTTGCTGTTTATTTATTTACTCAATTTATGTAAACAAAAGGATTTACTTTACTTATAGCATTGTCTATTTTAGGTTTCAACGAAGTTGCTAAATAGTAAATACTCCAATCTTATTTCTGATCCTAATTTCTTGTATCAATATTTCAATGCTCAGTGAAATCTCAGCCTATAAATCTCCATGCATATTTAGCAGTTGCGACGGCATAAAGTAATGACTGAACGACCGTGGCTATATTAGAATCTCTGATCAGTCGAAAGTCTACTCCAGTCGTAATCAACCTTTTTCACGTATGGTTACACGCCTCATCCCCGAGGGGGTAGGCCGGTATTTCAATCCTAGAAGTACCCACTTTTCACTATAAATGTATTTTTCGGACTTCTAAACATGACAGGTGGCCAGTTCATTGCCGGACAGGCTGTTGTTAAACCAACTTCAGAACCAGTACTGGGGTTTCTTGGCAATGGTTTCGTGGCAACTCACAAAAATATGTACCTAAGCATATTCTCTCTCTCTCTCTCTCTCAGTAGGAATCGAATCTCTTGTTATCACTTATTAAGGAATAGTTCCGCTTATTTACAACTGATGATGATCAGGCATCATTGCCGCTTGAGAGGAAAATTATTCTCATATACCTTAGGATGATCACATTTATCAACTGGTGACACCACCGTCACTATCAGTTAAAGAAATTTCTTCTGAACTTCCACTTTATGTAACAGTATTTAAATATTTTCAGGGTAAGAATACACATTTTGGATTACATACAAACTCATAATATGCAACTGCAAGTTTAGCATCACTGGTCTGGTTAGTAAGACAAACTGGACAGGTATTATGAATGGCTTATTATACAGTGCTGTCGCGAGAATGAGGCATAAAGTCTCGTGTAAACTCGGATAGGTTAGCTTGCAAGGCGAGGCTTCACTTGCTACAATAATTCTTTGCTTAACAATGTAACATGACCATGGAAATACATAAATCCTTCAGTCGGACTAAGTAATATTTTTTCAAGCCCCGTTTCAAATTCCATGCATAAAAATATTGTCTTTAACACTTTTTTTATGTACTTGGCAATCGACAGTGAAATAATAGTGCACACCTTTTAATAAAGAAAGAAGTGGCTTTTAGAGTGGCAATAATAGAGTCCTAATCACTGCACATTTTCATGTTCAAATTTCTGTAAACATTTTTCGTTTTTTTTTATTATTTTACTCAAAAATGGCAATCACTTAGATTTTTTAATTTGTAACGTGGTCGCTCTAACAAACTGCCACTTAGTGTGACAACCCGCTATCATAAAGACAGGGAGGGCCTCGTAAAGCTGGTAACTCTGAGATTGGAATTTAATGGCATTTTAATTAATTTGTCCCAGACTGGCTTTCTAATGTTTTACTATCGGTAATTGGTACATTCGCCCTACTAAGGGCAAGATTACCATCGCTTTATCACATAGATCTCTTGGATCTGGAACATATTTTGAAAGACAATTAACATGTTCAAAATAATCAACAAGTTCTTTAAACCGAATCAACTACGTCAACGTAAAAATAGCACATGGCGTCACAAAACTCACGACGACTTTTGACAGTGACTTAGATATTGGAAGAGATGACTCGGTGAAACTTTGTGTCCTTGTCTTGTAAACATGTCTCTTCACAATCACTACATAGTATAAAACAAAGTCGCTTTTTCTGTCCCTATATCCCTATGTCCCTATGTATGCTTAAATCTTTAAAACTACGCAACGGATTTTGATGCGGTTTTTTTTTATAGATAGAGTGATTCAAGAGGAAGGTTTTAGTGTTAGCATTGCACCCGTGCGAAGCCGGGGCGGGTCGCTAGTATACAATATGTATTCCTGAAATTAGTTTGTTTGGTATCGACTACTTAATCTATTTGAGCTATTTTTAATATGTATAATTTTATTTTTATTAATTAGCATAGCTGAATTTAGTGCTACCTATGGAAATCGTACTATTATTGCTGTTTATTGAAGAAAATTGGTTAGGCACAACTAAAGTACGAAGGCATCATATTTTTTTAAATTAATATACTAAATTGGGGTGTATGAGGAATTGCGCTTTTTCTGTTACGCGTTGTATAACAAACATTATCCAAAATGTCTTATGAAGCAAAAGTTTTGGTAACCTAAGACTAGAGCTTCGCTTCCTCAGTGCTTTCAAAACAAACTCCAAATGCAGACAAAGTAACGCTTTCGCACCAGTTTCTGTCTTGCGGCAACAATTTGCATTGCAAAAACTTCCTCGCCTAGGTTCCGTCTACAGAAAATGACTTTACTTTATCCTTTACCGGAGTTCTTTTAATCTTTTTCGTGAAAATTATACAGTTTTTGTCTCTTTGAAAATGGAAATTTCACGAAATATTATGCTTACATATTTTTACATTTCATTGAGCACCACTGCATGGTAGCATCAAAATTAAGATTTTAAATAGACCGTCTTATCTTAAGCCTTGGCAGCCAAAAGATTTATAGCAAAACTTATCATTTTACCTCATTCCAAATTTAACGTCTTCAGATCGATAATCGTCTGTTAACCTCAAAAATCCAGTTCAAAAAAGGCCTCACTTTTGGCTTACCGTACAGAATTGCCTATTGCACCCAATGAATTAGTGTTTCCTATAATCGTTTAAATAATAGGCATGTTATCTAGTAAATTAACTAGCTCACAGGCAAGGCTATCTGGCATCGCCACGCCTAGCCCCTGTACGGAAGGAGCAGCAGCCCAGCCAATCAAATAATAAACTGTTCTCGTAAACTACATGCGACTGCATTCCGGGATTGCAGTTTCTCTAGGAAAGATTTCATCTAAGTAATAGGCTTATAATAATGCCACGCAGTTTCATACATTATTCTTGCCATACTGGTATTTTACAAGATTTGCCTTCAAATCACCTATTTAGACTTGCGAGGTCAGAATATCAAATTTAATAGCTTGTATTTAGAAGGTACATAATACTTATATGTAATATAATAGTAATAGGTGCCGTAATAAATAATATGATAACGATGAAATTATTAAGCCTAATAATGTTAAAACTAGAATAGTTCAACAAATCAAATCAAACATAAAATATTAGGTTCGATGTCTGGTTAAAGGACTTGGAAGTCCACTTATCGAATGTCATTGCCGCTACTATTGCTTTGGATGATAACTGAGGAAAAGAAGTGGCACAACAATCTGCATCCACCATAATATAATAACTATTGTAATATATTAGGTATACGAGCCATAATTGATTGACATCATCTAGATGATAAGGAAAATAAATAGACACAGCAACAACAATAATATGAGACCTACTATATTACCATCCACAAGTAATAATACCACTATTGTTATGACGTAGTTTTGGGCCAACCACGTGACCTAGTTATCAAGGAGAAGAGAATACCTAGCAAAGTAATACCTATAGGCAAAGCTAATGGCTCCTCTACTGCGGTAATATATGTAGCTATATGTTTCGGAAACTTGGAGCAAGTTTGTCGGAAGGAAACAGGCTATGCAGTTATCTTTGAGGTTGCGGTATGTCTGACCTGCTCGCTGTCAAAACCAATGGCCCGAAACTGTTAGATAATGGTACCGAGCTGAATTATGTCGATCCATATGAGAATATAACTAGAATAGAATGTGGACACCATTTTGGGGTCTTATGTGATATGAAGATTAGCTATATATACTAGATATATTTAACACCAAGAAATACAAGAAACTCGATAACTAAACAGTAATAAAAAAAAATTAACGATACTAAACAAATCGTAACAAAGCAGAAAAATGTCTATGCATTAATGGATTCGTATGTGCACAATCAAATATATTGTTGGTAACATTAATCATATCACGTTTACGTGGATGAGTTTAGAGTCCCTTATCACTTTTGTAGTAAGTCTATATTTTTAAACAACATAAATAAATGTTTGAATTAAATTGTTATTTTGTATAATTCCGAGTATAGAATATTGGATGAAAAGCGAGCATTTACAGATAACACAAAAACGCATCTAAGTAAGCTAATGTGGTATTATTATTTTTGCAAAACCATAAACCTCATATTTTAAACTGCGAACACTTTTACTTTATGAACTGTGTTCATTCATCATGAAGTCATCAGACGTCGCAGCTGCTCAAAATTGTTATTCTTAAAAAAGTAGTTACCGAAAATTAAGTTTCCAATTGTTTTTGGACGTAAAACACTTTTGTGACCCAGATTCCGTGGGCTCCGGAATTTTATGGGCCATTGTTGGGTCGTCGTATCTCAAGATCGATGCTTCCGCGAATTCTTGCTGTATTGTGAGTTCGCCGAAATTCTGGAAACCAAGACTTTCTGTCGTAAATTCATCTTTTACAACGTCGGGTGACCCTTGCGATAAATTGAGATTTTAGGGCTATTATTAAATGTTTTTCTTTCTTCCGACGAGTAAGTATGCCAGGGGGCATCCGATAAAAATTCCAGAAATTAAAATTTATGGAAATTGAGTCAATGTTTTTCAAGTTTACTAATATACTGACGATGCATCATATTTTGTTTTAATATAAACGAAACATTTTTAGATTTAGTTTCGCCAGATATAGATTTATAAATTGGAAATAGATTGATAATGCGTAACTATTATTCATACATACAAACAGTTAAACTGACGTCAAATTGCCGATTTGATATTATAAAATCCGTATTCATAAAAAGCAACAAAATACATGAGTGATAGGTAATTGTTAAACATCCACAACAAAATGTTATGAAACGAAAGCAAGATGCGTTAAGCCAGATTGGGATAGAAGATACCTTTCGTATTCGAGATCCTGTTTAATGCAATACTCAACAGCTTTCAAACAATATCAGATTGACGTGTCCAAAGTGCGGACGGTAGAATTTCTCCCGACAAAAGTGACAGAGTTACCTTTCTAGATGGCAACACTATGATTAGGGCTGTCGTCTTTTGGAAACACGTACAATAGGGTATTGTGCAAAGTGATTTAATTGAGGGTCCGCATAAAAATAACACAATATTTTAAAGAATCGTAAATAGCGTTGAATGCAGTTTATTTTTTGCAAATCCAAGAGTTATTGGCTTGTTAGCCTTGTGTTTATAGCTTCTCTTCCCATAAGAGATTGGCTGCAGAGGACTATTAATACAATTATATAGGCTAAAAACAGTATGCTCATGAAATATTGATTTATTTTGAATACGTATTACACATTATAATGTTGTAAACTTTAAAAGTGGCAATAAACTATATCGAATCCTATTCAAGGATAACCCGTGAGGGCAAACCGCAGCTATAAGCTCACCTTATTACTGAGCTTTCTTCAAAAAAAAAAGTAATATTTCGTATGTGAGTCTATTTTCCTTGGCGCAGACGCTAGCTTAAACTTTTTGACAGATTTCAATACATGATGTAATCTTTTTAGGTTTTTCTACTTTTAATTCGATATTACGCTAATTCCTATGCAATTTGTAAGGGTCATATACATATATCCGTAACCTCCGTTGAAATCGCGTCTGATTACCTAAGAGCCTTGCAAACTATTGTTGAATTGAATTTTATTGAATGATATGATATTAGTTTTTTTGTGAATATGTTTCAATGATGTGTAAATTTTTATTTTTATTTATTTTAAAATGATTAAATTGAATTGAAGGAATGGATTTCGAAGACAATGTAGACATTGATAAATTTAATAGAATAAATAAATATGGTATAGATAAATAAACATTGTATAAAAAAAAAAAAAAAAGCAAGTAACTATGATAGTATTGGAATAGGAAAGTATGAAATAATATTTGTGTGCATGAAGTTTTATATTGCATGTTCGAATTAATTAATAGCGCACCCTCTCTAACTTAGCGGTGCCCCTACGGGGTGTCATGTGTCTTGATCAACTTTACAATAAGACCCCCTTTCGCACCTCAGTCACACGATCGTGAGTTCCTACTTTGAAAAAATCTAGAGTGGCGCGAAATCCGTTTCTAAGCGCCAACGCGAAATCACACGACCGTGAGTTTGTCAAGAATCCGGTTTAAAATAGTTTTCGCGCCAAAGTGCCTCAGTCGTCGCGTACACACTGGAAAGATAGCTGCGTCCCTTGACCTCCTGACAGGACGTCATAAGTTATTTAGTATTTTTCATATATTTTGTAAGATTTATATAATATTTTTATGTTTTTACAGTCTCAGGTATATGTACTAACTAGAAAACAAAGCTTTATAACATTGTTTGTAGTAATTATTGATTTATGGTGTCACAAGAATCATATAGCACTTACGTGATATCTAGGATGCAATTGTACCAAAGCGTGCGTAAATTTTTTATTGTGTATTTTCTTACGTTTTTATAACACTTCAGGGATGCAGTTAAATAACGACCTAGACCTCAGTTTACTGCAAGATGGAAACTGTCCGGAGTTAGAAGTAGACGACGCTGATGGAGAATTTGCCCCTCTGATTGTTAAAGTAGAAGAGAGTTGTGTAGAAACCGATTGCTTAGAACTGATCTACGTTTTATTCTGCCAGATGGGCACATTTGCTTCTTTATATTATTTTTTTTGACTATTACTATTTTTGTTCCGCCAGAAGGGCAGTTTGTTTCGTTACTTACTTAATTGATATTACTGCCTTAGATACAGTATATCTGTGATATCTATACTCTAAACTAATATTATAAAGAGGATAGATTTGTATCTTTGTAACGAATAAACACAAAAACTACTGGACCGATTTCAACAATTCTTTTACCAATGGAAAGCTAGAATATCCCTGAGTAACATAGGCTATATTTTATTTCCGTATTCCCACGGGAACGGGAACTACGCGGGTGAAACCGCGCAGAAACGCTAGTAAAGTATAAATACATGGTAGTTTTTATTATTATTTGTATTTTTATTTCATCATTTAATCATAACAATTAAACAGTTCCGTTACAGAACGGAATTTTGGCCTTAATAACATAAAAAAAAACATAATTTGGTAGAGACTCACGATCGTGACTGGGTAGTGATAAACCCTGGATAGCACGATCGTGCTATTGACTTTTTGGAAATATGGTGTAGGATGCATTTTTTTACATAATTTTTCCTTCATACACCTAGTCAATCTATCACAAATTTGTAGAAAAACCTTTACAACAATACAAAAAAAATCTCAGGTGCGAAGTAATACCATACCATATGACAAGCTATGAAATAAATGAAATGAAATGAACTATGAACCTGCGTATTATGTTGTCTAAACAACCAAAATAACACGCTGCAGAAAAAAGTTTGATAAATGCTCTGAGCTATTTATTAATCAGTTAAGAACCGCCGGTTCCAATTGGACCCGAGACACAATTAAAAATCTATTGTGTCTGTGATTCATGGTCTGAGAGGTAAGCGAGCAAGAGTTTTATACGTTTATGTTTGTAATCGCGTTCTCGAAAACGGCTTTAATGTATGAATTCGATTAAATTGATATCTAAAGGTGTTTGGTTACAGAAGCAGATCAGTTTTCAAGAAATATATTTAACAAAAGTTAGGACTAAATCGAGATGGGTCTACAAACGAACTTGAGATTTAATAGTTTTGAAATCAGCCCCCCTAGCGAAGTGCCACTGTACAGTCAAGAGCACGCGAAGCTTGACACTTTGGACTTTGACCCGGCCCTGTATTCTATGGCGCGCAGTACAAATCAGAGCTCAGCTTAAACTGGTAGTGTCAAGCTTGACTTGCTCTTGACTGTACAACCTAATAAAATGTTCTTTTAGATTGAAGAGAATTAGCGTTAGTGCTCGTTGGCAAGTGCTTATGTCAATCCCATACATGTCAATCTAAAAGAACATTCGATTAGATTTTGCAATGCCACTTGTCTAGGGGGGCTGGTAAACAAAACAAGTGCACTCTTCTGCATATCAGAATATCTTACACGTCAATATTTAAATTTATTGTCCTGTTGCTTGTATGGTCTTTTTGATCACTTTCACTACACTTAAGGCTATCGACACGAGGACCGGTCCAAAATTGGTATAATTTATTTACTTCGTCTGCTTACTACTCGTATCTTCTATAATCTTGTACCTATCTATAATTTACTTTTATGTTCGTTGTAGTACAAGAATAGATGAATATTATTAGTAGTATAAGCACGTTTGTCAAGAGTTTCTCGCAAAACAAATATGTAAACGGAAGTGTGTGTGTTAACAAAAATATTATTTTGATCATTATTATTATACCTATACCTACAATCAGATGAAACATTTTACATATTACAATCGTTTCCTAATTGACCTTTGTTCTTTGTAATATGACATCCTCAAAGACAACTTCTTTTGTTCTATATTCCTCTTCGAAAAGCCGATATGACGACATGATCAAAAAATTTATTTCACTATTCGGATGTTAAAAACAAAATTTTGTTCCAAAAACTTACTTTCTCTATATAGCCAGCCATAAGAGTCCCATGGGTGCTCAAGGACAATAGATATAATCCTATTGTATCTGCATTCCATTACTTAGGAATATTAAAACATTATAGCCCGAGCAGAAAGAGCAGTGATAGCCCGGACGGTTAAAGAGCCGGCCGAAAATCAGTGAGGCTCGGGTTCGAATCCTGGCATGTACCAATGAGTTTTTCAAAAACTTACGTACATATTTATCACTAGCTCGACGGTGAAGGAAAACATCGTGAGGAAACCCGCAGGTCTCAGAATTAATTCTGAGACATGTGTAAACAGACCCGGTCCGGCGATGGGCTCACCACCTATCACGTTTAGGGGTCCAATATATCTCGTGAAATGTGGGTATATCCAGTAATGGAATACCTCTGCCTACCCCCTCGGGGATAAAAAAGGCGTGAGATTATATATTATATATATAGATTATATATAGCCCGAAATAATTAAAACTACCCTTTAGATATGTTCCCAACAGCTTATACAATTAATGGCACATAAACCTTCAGAATTCCTCAGAAAGTGGGAAAATTTGGAGAGACGTACTGGCCGCACCGCTAACGGCAATTTATTGAAACCCACAAATGCTTCGAATAGTTGAATCGATTTTACGACGCACGACTGAAAGAGATCTATCTATTTTCACAACTGCGAATGCTATCTTTCTATTGTTCGAAAGTAACGATATTTTGGCAACATTTCTTTTTGATTCAGAACGATCTTTGCTAATGATAAACTCGTGACATTCCGCAGGACTTTCTCTGATAGGACGGGTCATCCGAAAGAAACAGGAAAGTGTATTGTGGATATTGAATGGGCCGATCACATTTTATTGACAGAACTAAGAACCATCAAATTGAACGAAAAGATAATGAAGAAGTATTGATGGCTGTCACGGTTTAGAAAAATATAGATCAACTTAATAAACCAGCTACAATTAAGAATGCAAATCGTGCAAATAAAGCAGGCGGAAATACAAATGATTTTAATTTCCATAAAATATTACCGAATATTTTGACCTTAATAGAAAGGTGCTATATCAACTAATATTTGATAGAGTGAAGATCTCGAATAAACTCTCGAACATTACTTATTTGGGGTCAGCGCACAATAGGTATGTCTTCTTAGATTCTTCCTTATCAAGAGTCACATCACATCACCATTCCCTTTCTTCAGGCACATAATCAAAATAAAATTATAGCTACTCAGGATTTAGACTTATGTCACAATGTGCATTGATTTGAAGACTAAAATATCGCACTAGGTCGGCAACTGAAGTGTTTTGCGACTAAAGTGACTGAAGCGAGAGCGACAGACGTGCGGCAAACGCCGCCATCAGGTATGGGGAAAGTGATTTCAATCAATATAGTAACTAAAGAATCCGAAATCGAATATTTTGTAACTAAACCTAAGACCTTACTTATAATATGGATACATTTCTCTATACGAAGGAACCGTAATTCCAACGTATTAAAATTTCATACGCTGCAACACAAGCTAAACATCATATAATGCTAAGCTAGTATTGCACAGCTCAAAGCAAGAATCTCATTCACAATATATCGTTTCAATATTTTGTTAACATGTTCTCTTGCACGGAATTAGAGAAAATCCACTTTTATGTCAAATCGCTGCTAATCTTATAGCAAGCGAGTATTGATGTTACACGTAAAGACGAATACGAATACAATCGCCAAACGTCCTACGCATAATTTTAAACGACCTCAAAATTTAGCTTTCATGATGATCTCCAAAGTATTAACTCAGGAGGCATCGCTAAATAGGTCGACACCGTCACAAATAACTTCTGCAATTTTGGCCATGTAATTTATTTATTTGATCGTCTAGTAGTGTAGGACACTACTTTGTGAATAGTAATCCAGATCCTTTTTGAGGATCATGATTTACCGTTTGCCATCAAAAGAAATCTTAACTTGATTCAACTATACTGTTAGTTTTCTATCGCATATTTATAAAATTGTCTTTCGCTCGCTTTAATCTTTAATAGCGCTGCCCACTTCAGCGCCATTCATGCCTAAGGCAATATTTCATGAAGGACACTTCATATTCCCCACCCCTGTTATCTCTTATCTGATGACAGACTCGAGATAAAATCGTCTTCCCCACATTCTCACCTCCTTTCAAGAAAAGAAATAAAAATGTGTTTGGTGGGAAGAGTAAGGAGCTCCACCTCGCCCCTTACGGTGATCGCCAACCCGCAACATTCCACAGCTGCGATTGCGACCCCCCCGAACGTCCCGGTTTTGCCGGACATCCGGTCTTTTATCCCGCCGAAGCAGGTTCGTTGCGGCCGAAGCCGATTGTTGCGGCCGGAGCCGATTGTTGCAGCCGAAGCTGATTGTTGCGGCCGAAGCCGATTGTTGCGGCCGAAGCCGAGGTTTGCCCCGAAGGGACCGTTGCGACCGAAGTCGATTGATGCGGCCGAAGCCGAGTTTTGCCCCGAAGGGACCGTTGCGACCGAAGTCGATTGGTGCGGCCGGAGCCGTGTTTTGCCCCGAAGGGACCGTTGCGACCGAAGTCGTTTGTGGTGCCGAGTTTTGCCCCGAAGGCGAGTTACGGCAGTCATTAAGACCTCAGGATCATTTGCAGTAAGCCCCGAAAGGCATTCTCGAACATATTGATAATAAAAATTACGCTCGAAGGCGCTTGGTGGTGAGATAGTCTTTAAGACCTCTGGATCATTTACAGTAAGCCCCGAAAGGCAATAAGTCCCGTAGGACAACTCGTTCATAGGTCTCAATGCTCGTCGCAACCCGACCTCGGTCCCTACGAGCCATCGATTCTCGTTCAGCCATCAGAAGCGCTGTCACACCCTGAATGAGCTTATAATGGCAAAACCATTAGTTTATATTGATACGCGTCGCGCGCGCTCTCATATGATAGTATGAAGTAACCAATGTACGTTCTGCAAATACATGGTTACCATAGGATATATGAGGCATTCCTCATTTTCTCGTTCATTCGTGGTATCACTTTTATTATAATATCAAGCTCAACAGAAGCATGACAGACATCCCCGTCAAGCCAATCAAGATTCTAGACCCCTTTACCATGCCAATACGAATACCGACATGACTCCAGTTCCAGACTCCGAAGAGCTTACTCCTGAAGATTTGGTCGAGTGTTCGCGTACTAGACCAACAACACTCCTCGAAGATAACTTGTGTTAATGCCCAATTCGCACCGCACAGGTCCACGACCAAGCTAGATGTTGCTTTTCACATTTCAATGAGAGACGTTATCAACCTCCATCAATTAAGTGTTAGTCGACACCATCGTCTCCGTTACTTAGCACCAAAAAGCTCAGAAGTAGTCCCAGGGTGTTTACTATGAACCACAAGACAGCGCTAAGAGGTGCGTCGTCAGTCATTCTGCTACTACCTCCAATGTGTAATATTTAAAAGCGATCGTTACATCAGACGAAGCTTATGGAACATGTCCAAAAACTAAGTCCATATAAGATCACCGTGCCGTACCGTTAGGCAGTGCTGAGGCCCGGACTTTTTACCTTTTCGCACTATATCGCCAAACAGTGTTGAACAAGACAATTGTGAGTCGAAGCGTAAGCCCCAACATCACAAGCAAGTCACAATGCAAGTTAAAGAACGGAGGTGTCGCCACCGCCAAGCTAGCATTGATATGTGCCGACATAAACACCGACCGCGGACCAGTGAAACGTACTGACACAACCGCTGCACCACTCGGACAGTACCACACCCCGTCTATAACTCAAACACTACAACCCCTGCCTCGTCCCGACATTTGCGTTCGAGCGGACGGCGTTAGCCGCCCTAAGATGGGAGGGAAACCCAGGTGTTATCATAGGCCAAACTCTCTTATTTACTTTTATATGCCATGCATTTCATATATTAGGCTCGTTTAGAATATTGCATAAAACTACCATATTCCATTAATCAGACAGGGAACCCATACCTGCCTGTCCTCTTAACTTCTGTTATTAACGAACCTTCAAGCTAATAACGCCATATGAGAGTTTCATATTTTTATTTTATTTATTTATTTATAATGTCATATTGCTCAACAGGACTGACCCATGTATCATACATCCTAGGTCCAACCTTTGGTTGAGGTGGCAGCCTCGCCCCGCGACCGCGCACCCTCCCTCACCATATATGCCAGAACCCCCTCTTCGTGTCCCGCCCGGAAAAACCCGACCATCTCCGATTTGGATGAAACCTTTTGTATATCGTAGGGTCCGTGAATAGCATTACAATGGTATACTTTTTATCTCTCTAGCTCCAATAGTTCCGGAGTTATAACCGAAAAATGGTTTATCTTAATACAAGAACTATTCCCCTATATTTTCCATACTAAACAAGTCGGTTTTTCCTGAACCCTACTGAAACCAATTTCTAACTACTTTTATGAAACTTTTATGCTATTTTAACATCTCTTCGATCATACCAAGTCCTATTTTACTGAATTTTCATAATTTTTCGTATTTTCCTAAGTTTTAATATTTTTTTATTTCTGACTATATTTACATGTGTTTACATGTTTACAGCCCCACCAAGCTGTTTTATGTTCTTTTAGTATTTTATATATGATATTAGGGTTGAGGAGTTACAATTTTAACAACTATACACTAAATTCGGGCCTTCTCGAGTAAATTCTGTACACTTAAAATGTTAATGCAGTCGTATCACAGTCGTTTTGGTGTGTATGGAAAGTTTCATCTCGCAGACGCTCAAGTTTCGCTCGAACGCAGTTCGAGGGTGCCTGGTCGCTCAGGTTCAGTCGACGCTTAAGGATTGTTTTACAGAGGCCTACTCTTCACCTAGGTTCGACCAACAAAGAAATAAATAGTAAGATATCACAAAATATAGCTGGAGAGTCGAATCCAGCTTTTGACCAAATAATCTACCAAATTTTTCTATAGAAACAGCGTCTGTTCCCATTGAATAATAGCTTCATTTACAATTATACAAAGAGTTTCTAATGTGTTTCTCTTACTGACAGACCTCAATGTCGATGAAGTGAAGCATATCACTTAGCAATAAGCCATTATGGTGTAGGTTTCTACTACTGTTTAATGTTTATTTAATACTAGTCGAAAGCACTGTGGCCTGGGCGCTTTCGAAGCAGTTTCATTTTTCCATGAGGCCCAAAAATTTTGCTTGTGGAGTAAGTAGGCCGTGATCGCAAAAAAATGTAAAAGGATTATTAAAATATGTATTGTCTAAGCTTGTTTCAAACAAACCATTATCAATC
Organism: Ethmia dodecea; assembly: GCA_963855545.1. Taxonomy (NCBI): domain Eukaryota; kingdom Metazoa; phylum Arthropoda; class Insecta; order Lepidoptera; family Depressariidae; genus Ethmia; species Ethmia dodecea. The sequence continues at coordinate 3,598,019 of OY979448.1, forward strand.
AACAACCGTTCTTTTACACAAATATAAAGGCTGATTCATGTTACAACGGGACGGGCCCCGTCCGGGCCCGGGCGTGCTCCGTCCGGGGCACGGTCAAACACTTTTTGTATGAAGCGCTGGCCCGGACGTGCCCCGTCCGGGCCAAATGTCGAGGCGTATTGTAGTATGGAAATTTCTCCGTAGGAAAATTTCTCGGTAGGAAAATTCTCCGTAAAATCTAGTGTACAATACGCCTCGACATTTGGCCCGGACGGGGCACGTCCGGGCCAAATGTCGAGGCGTATTGTAGTATGGTTCGCCCCGGACGGGGCCCGTCCCGTTGTAACATGAATCAGCCTTAATACAGTAAAGGCGAATTCATGGACGAGTTTAGTGTGCCTTGTTATTGACATTTCAAAGTGTATTTTGTATACCTACCTGAAATAAATTAATTTTGAGTTTGAGTTTGAATACCCACGTTACACATATCATGCCTCAGAATCATTTCAGGTAATTCTTTTAGGAGTCCGCAAAATAGAATAGTGAAAAGTGGGTGTTCCAGGAATAGAATACCTTTCCCGATCCCGGCCTTTTTATATACATATGTTTATATATATATGTGTTTTCGCCGTTAAACCGATCAAGGTCTTGAAGAAGGAAAATTCTCCGTAAAATCTAGTGTATTATAACTGATTTTCATCAACCTACAATCAGTAACAGTTTCTGAATGAATTCCGAAGGAAAGGAACTACGACTGTAATAAAAACATTAATTTACCACTCGCGGTCCCGATTTTACTTCTGCAAATATTCCATGAAGCTATAAATAAAGGAGTTCTAATTAGTGAACCGTTAATCAATGATTAATTTAGGATAATTATTCAGTGATCGTTTAGTCACCATTTTAGTGCGAATTTTAATTGGGGACACTACTAAAGATAATTTTATGGCACGTTCTTAATTATATCTAAATTCCATGACGCGAAATTTAGATAAAAAGAAGTTTGCATTCCAAAATATCCATTTAGAGAATCTAGACTATGTTAAGTATCAATAAAATTAAATAAAAATAAAAGAATTATTTAATTTTCTTAACTAAATTTTATTCTTTAAAATATTCACGAGACTTATTCGGCTTTACTTTTACGCACTCTTTTAATATCTGATTATTATCTTAATTGTAATTTAAACACACTGAGAAATAAATCACTCGCTTTCCAATGCTCCAAAATTTACTCAAACCATAACTAAACCCGTAAAGCCGAAGCGACCATCAGTATATAAATGAGCCAAATCAATTCTTTATCTGCCTCCATGATTCTCGGCTTGGTCGCGGCTTATCTTATTATTGTCTGTCACCACCCTGCATCGACGCTATTCTTCAAACCGATACCAACTATTCAAATCCTACGCAATCCAAGCTCTCCATAGTCCATTCTAACGCCTAGTCCGAGAAATATAGTTCGACGATTCAGATAAAACTGGATGGCTGATAAAATTACGTCGGACCCAATAAAATTTGCTGCAAACCGCATTTTGTGATGACTGTCTCATCTGATCGCAGATAGAGCAGTGATAGCCTTACGGTTAAGGAGCCTGCTTCACATGACGATAACCAATGAGTTTATCAAAACTTACGTACATATTTATAACTAGCTCGACGGTGAAAGAAAACATCGTGACGAAACCCGCAGCTACCAGAATTCATTCTTAGATATGTGTAAGACCCGGTCCGGCGATGGGCTCACCACCTATCACGTTAAGAGGTCCAAATCGTGAATAGTGGGTATAAATGGAATAGCTCTGCCTACCTCCTCGGGGATAAAATGCGTGAAATTAATATTATTATTATATTTTAGGTAAACATAGAAATGAATGAAAAGTAGGTAATCTTAAATTTAATATAGGCGAGGAGTCATGAAGGTGTTGCGATAGGAATCGCCGTCACCGCATAGTTTAGCGAAGCAGGCAGACTCGGTAGCTTATCTGATGCGCAGTACACGTCAGATGAGCCAGATTGTGGACTCACAGCTAAGCGAAATGGTAAACATTATATTTACTTTGTTTCAATCGAAGAGAAATGTCGTGGCGGACATTCGAAATAAGGCTGCTGTTTTTTGTGCTCTGTGTAAGTATTTTAAACAGTTAAGAACCGCCGGTTCCAATTGGAACCGAGACACAATTAAAAATCAATTGTGTCTGTGATTCATGGTCTGAGTGGTTAAACCAGCAGTCACAACTTCTGCACATTTACAAGAAAATTAACCTTGACTAATAACTCAATTTTCTCAATTTCTCCATTTATCAATTGTTTGTCTGAACTTAATGTGAGCATAGTATATTGTGATATTCTGTATCCGAAACGACGTGACGCATTTTGAAGTACATAACTACTCGGTATTGTTTTATTAACTTCCTCCTGCGTAGCATTATAAGAGGAAGTTAATGGTTTGAGTAAGATGTCTGTCTGTGTATCTGTGTGTCTGTGTGTCTGTCGACAGGATATCTCCGGATCTACTGGACCGATCGACTTCAAATTCGGTCAGTAGATACCTTAGGTCAATACCTCGATCGAGTTTGAATTTCAGACCCGTGGGTCAAAAGGGACTGGGCATTTCAGACCCGTGGGTCAAAAATTTCAAAAATTTCAAAAATCTCAAAAATGCCAAAACTGTCAAAAATGTCAAAAAGGTCAAAAAATTTCAAAAATGTCAAAATTTCAAAAATGTCAAAAATGTCAAAATGTCAAAAAGGTCAAAAATGTCAAAAAGGTCAAAAATGTCAAAATGTCAAAAATGGTCAAAAATGTCAAAAAGGTCATAAAATGTCAAAAAGTTCAAAAATGTCAAATAGTCAAAAAGGTCAAAAATGTCAAAATGTCAAAAAAGGTCAAAAAATGTCAAAAATGTCAAAAAGGTCAAAAATGTCAAAATGTCAAAAAGTTCAAAAATGACAAAATTTCAAAAATTTCAAAAATGTCAAAAAGGTCAAAAATGTCAAAAAATGTCAAAATGTCAAAAAAGGTGAAAAATGTCAAAAAGGTCAAAAAATGTCAAAAATGTCAAAAATGTCAAAAATGTCAAAATGTCAAAAAGTTCAAAAATGTCAAATAGGTCAAAAATGTCAAAAAATGTCAAAATGTCAAAAAGGTCAAAAAATGACAAAAATGTCAAAATGTCAAAAATGTTAAAATGTCAAAAAGTTCAAAAATGTCAAAATGTCAAAAAGGTCTAAAATGTCAAAAGTTTCAAAAATGACAAAAAATTACAAAAATGTCAAAAAATGTCAAAAAATGTCACCATCAAAATTATTATCATCATTAACATCATTTTCGTTGTTGGCAGTCAACAGGTGGAAGTTTGTCCATAGAATTACATTCTCTCGTTTATCTAGTTCTACAGAGAAAAAATATTTAGCGCCATTAGCGACTGTTCTTAGCCAATCAGGATCAAATTAAATCAAAATGATGGTCCAGTACGCCAATCATAAACGTAGTCTAATCTGTTAGCGCGATCCGTTGGGTAATATTTGTGCCATCAACAGATTCGCAGTTCGCAGGATAAATTGGGAATATTCCACGGTTTTTTCGCTCCTAGCACCATTTCGACCATAAGTTAGATTTCAATGCATCGACTTAGTTGTCGTTGTCCGTTTTCTAGGACAGTGTGTATCCTCGCCGCTGCCGGTAGCCTCGATGCCTCGCGGCCGGTCCTGTGCCCCATTTGCTTACTTCGCGTCGGGTTGTCCGCACTACGCGATAATGTGCGCGTGCTGCGCAGTGTCATTATGAGGCATTAGCGCATGATGGCGGCGGATTGGTTTGAATGTTAGGTCTTAACGGATTGCTACTATTTAGCGGGCTAATGGATTATTTCTGTTGTAGAAACGTTTTCTATGAAGCGTAAATGCTGGGAAATTACCAGCTGTTCGGCCGCTTCTGAATTTGGTATCTTGTGTTAGTGCTTTTAGAGTTTCTTTTGAATGTTCAGCTAGTCTATTTTCAGTGGCTAGGCTAGGTTAACAATGATCAGAGAGAAATAGATTGTTCTACTGCTATATTTATTAAATTCTTATTTTGTATTTAAGTTTTACTACAAAATCAAAATATCCACAACATTATTTACAATCAAACCAAGAATAAAGCACCTATTAAATTTAAATACAAAATCCAAAAGTTGTTTGTTAAGTTTTTTTATCGCCAACTTTTTCTCCGGCCAAACCTTCCACACGCCAATGAATGAATCAATCGAGTGGGTGTATTCTTTATGACAGTCATTAAGAACGAGTCCATTTTGTTAAATTATCATCATAAAACTGATCTCAGTCAATGGTTAGCCTCGTTCCTGTTAAACTTAATTAAAGAAAGTAGATCGGTTGAGACGAAGTGTTCTTTCAGCGCATTTTGACGAAGACTACTTGATCCCATTTGATTGAGACCACGTAAGTCCCGTTCCCGTGGGAAAATTTTAGTCCATACGACTCCTAGAAAAATAAGTTGATCATTGGTAAAATATTTTTTTAAACCGCTTTTGTAGTTTCGGAGTCTATTTATTACAAACATGTGTAAATAGACCCGGTCCGGCGATGGACTCACCACCTATCACGTTTAGGGGTCCAATGTATCTCTTGAAATGTGGGTATATCCAGTAATGGAATACCTCTGCCTACCCCCTCGGGGATGAAAGGCGTGAGATTATTATTTATTATTATTATTTACTAGCGACCCGCCCAGGCTTCGCACGGGGGCAATGCTTATAAGAATTTTCTTTGCTATAAACCTCACGGAGCCCGAGACCTTTCCAACGAATGCAAAACCGTGGAAATCGGCTCGTGCGTTCTGGAGTTATATCGTCAGGAAAGAAAACCCGATTTTTATATAGTACAAACAAACAAAAAACAAAGTTTTCCTCTTTATAACATCAGTGTCAACCAGTTCTTAACTGAGTCAATGTGAGATTAGAGTTTTTTATTTACCTAATTGAGAATTTCGAATTTCATTTGAAACACCCTGTAAATATTTTTAAGAATAATTATAAATTGTGGCACACAATTCACACACTGTTACGAGTATTACACTATGGGTACACCCAGTAACACCCAGACAAGAAGCCAATAGACTATCTACACACAACCATCTTGACCTTCAGTGGGAATCAAACACGCGATCTGTCACTCAGAAGGTAGGGGTCTGACCAACTGAGCCAACAGGCCTGTCAATGCACTGCTTAATCAAATCAAATTTAGAATGTCAAGATCTACAAACTCATAAAGCACATGGTACTGTGACACCGATCCCTCCAGTGATACGAAATGAAATGACAATGTGATTGCTCTCACGTCTCTACATTGTTATAGTAGATACCATCGTGGATACTATGATTGTAATAGAATCCTGCAGATAAGACAAAGTTCATAATAAATGTCAATCTATAGGTATTCAGGTCAAAATCTATCCTCAACTATGAGGAATTATGGGTTTTTATACTCCCAGTCCACCGCGGATAAGAGGCCGTGTGATGGCCACCCACCTATCTCGATATTTCTATCTAAACTGGGACCAACGGTTTTACCATAGCTTTCAAAACAAATAAGTATAAAAAAAAATCATTCAAATCGGTCGAGACGTTACAAACACCGTGACACGAGATTTTTATATAAAGTTATACGTCATACATAACAGATGATTTAATATCACTTTCTACCATCTACTTACCTATAATATTTTCAATCATATTCCAGCGTAGTATGTAAACTAGCGACCTAGACCGAGTCTGTTATGACAGGAATGCAAACCTCACATCGTTAACGTAGAGCAACCCGGCTTCTAATGTGCAGTGAACACCATACAACTTTTTTTCTACGTTATTCCTTTGCAATAGAACCGGAATTTGAAGTGCAAGTGTAAATTAATCTACTTTAAGTACAAATTTCAAATGTCAGCAACATCAACATAATTATATATATACAGCAGTGATAGCCCTTGCAGTTAAAGAGCCGGCCGAAAATCAGTGAGGCTGGGGTTCGAATCCTGGCATGTAAAAATGAGTTTTTTAAAAACTTACGTACATATTTATCACTGGCTCGACGGTGAAGGAAAACATCGTGATGAAACCCGCAGGTCTCAGAATTAATTCCTGAGACATGTGTAAATAGACCCGGTCCGGCGATGGGCTCACCACCTATCACGTTTAGGGGTCCAATGTATCTCGTGAAATGTGGGTATATCCAGTAATGGAATACCTCTGCCTACCACCTCAGGGATGAAAGGCGTGAGATTATGTATGTATCAACATCAACTGTACAAGCGAATTAAAAGTAAACTTTCCCTCTAAGATAAAGATATAGAAACATGATTCACACAAGGATAATGTTTATTTGTAGGATCCGCTTTCCACCGCAACCAAAACATGTCAATGTTACTTTTAAAATGGAAATCAGTGATTGGGTAATCTGTTTATACAATGAGTGTTTCGATGAGCAATACAAAAATTATATTTATTTTGAATTAGCTGTTGCGCGCGAATCCGTCAGTGAACATTCGCATTTATTGTAAGTTGTAAGTATTACAAACAATGAAATTAATAAAAATATGTATGAAGTAAGTAATATTATCTTTTTCCACATCCACTTATTTTGTACTAGTATAAATGTGAAAATCAGTTGTGTAATGTAGAAAAACTATATAAGCGCATAAAAATAAAGAAACGGATAGCTATAGTGATTTCCTGTCTGGTAACAATTCTGCGAGATAGTAGCTTATCTCTAGCTCGTACACCCGCGAGAACCGATGTTTCTACTTAGAAATTAGAGTGGAGATGTACAATTTTGTTTGTTTTTTTGGGATCTTTCCAATTCTACAATTCTATCCATCATTCGAAGTAAACCATATGATGTCACACGTTTGTTTTAATCAATTTAATTAAACACAAAGAATTTAGATGGACATAATAGCTCTATTATCTTCTAAGAAGGTCAAAATGTTGGCAATTTGCAACGTCTATATATAGAATGGTATACTACATACCGCTCCACTATTCCTCATTCAAACCTACATTCTTTGCATATTTCTTATACTCGGGGTTCCGAGAAACTGGGTGCATTGTAAGTCTAGGATAATTAAACCCCATCCTACTACTTAAGGTATATACTCGTAAGTAACTTAAAGCAACTTAGTGTGGATAAAAATTTTTCTTAAGATTTGAATATTACGAATTATGAGATTATTTTGTAAACTGTGATTATGATTGTAATTTTAATGCTGAATACTGATATTGCACGAAATTATAGAAATATGATAGTCCTTAGGTAGTAAATTAAATATTATATAATCAGTAGGAAAGTATTATATGTGTGGAATCTGTTGCTTAACAGGTTTATGAAAGTAAATAAATAGATATTCCTATATAATGGAAATATAATAGAACGACAAAATCCATGTAACTTTGAGCTTAAATAATAGATCTAAAATACTGCGTAGTAATATTTTAATTCTTTATTTGTCTTTCACATGGTAATTACATTAATGATATTTTAAAAACCGGTCCGGCGATGGGCTCACCACCTATCACGTTTAGGGGTCCAATATATCTCGTGAATTGTGGGTATATCCAGTAATGGAATACCTCTGCCTACCCCCTCGGGGATAAAAAAGGCGTGAGATTATATTATTATATTATTAGATATTTTAAAATTAGAGCCCCGTAAGGGCACTGCAAAATAAGAGCTCTTGTTATTAGTTATTTAAACATTCTTCCCTGCATAAATAAGGTAAATCTGTGTTTCTTATGTTATCAAGGAAAAATTCTGAGCGATTTCAAAATCTAAAACCTAGAATTATTATCATGACCTCAATTGATTCGAAATTATGACTTATGATGTCAAAGGTGACTTTCTAATGCTAATGAAGTATTTGATGTGCTGCCAATTATCATTAATGGTATTGGTTTTGTGGATTGGGGACATTAAATCCACCGATGCTTAATTTTGTATAGCATTAAATTTTTAATTAATATAAAAATGTCAGCCAGTGACTTGGAAATGTCAACTGAGTTTTTAATAGAGCTTTCGCTGTCATCGCGACTTGCTATTATTTTTATATCCGAGACGATTTTTTAATTAATAGCTTAGAACTTTCTTATGAGCGATTATTGATGTTAATTTAATGCAGAAACTGACAATGGTTGGACGGCTTCGGAAACCATAACATAATAACTTGACAACATTATTTTTGGCTTACTTCGGTCACTACGATAAAAAATATACAGCTAGTTCAAAGCTTAAGTATTCCAATCTATGGAAAAATCTGGTTATCTATATTTAATATGAACTAATTTACAAAAAAAAGGTGATGGAAAGTAGGGGGTAGTCTTTTGATAGTCCAGTAAATTTGTCGGTTGAATGTATGGGCTCGTATGCGTCAAATCCGGTAGTTCTGATTTTTTGCAGACTTGTTTATGATGTTGGCCTAATGTACAATCCAAGTTTGTGACCTCGAGCGCCTAACGCAACTTTGTCAAAAATCGAAAAAACTGCGAAAAAATAGTTTTTTTTTCAAATTTTGGCGATTATAACCCTGAAGGACTAGTTTCTGAAAAAACTTTTTAAGAACGTTTTTAAAGTAGACTAAATTAACTACAATATGATACTAGAATTGTCTCTGTAGACCCAATAGTTTCTGAGATTTAGCCTTTCAAAGTTTATACTTTTTTTCGAACTTCGTAATTTTTTGCATTTCTGTCGTTTTAAAATGTTGCCTGCTACTTCGTTCGCGTTATTTAGGGATAAAAAGTAGCCTATATGTTAATCCGGGTCCTGATCTATCTACCTACCAAATTTCATCGAAATCCGTGCAGCCGCTAAGATTATTTTTGTCTTTTATCACATAGATATCTACACTAATCTATACTAATATTATAAATAGGAAAGGTTAGAATGTTTGTATCTTTGTTACGAATAAACTGAAAAAGTACTGCATCGATTTAAGAAATTCTTTCACCGATGGAAAGTTACAATATCCCTGAGTAACATAGGCTACATTTTATTCCCGTATTCAAACGGGAACGAAAACTACACGGGTGAAACCGCGCCGAACCGCTATTATATTATAACAATAACGGTATTTGTATCGAATAAACTCAAAAATTACTGAGCTGATTTTACAAATTCTTTCACCAATGGAAAGCTACATTATTATTGAGTAACATATATAATAGCGGTTCCGCGCGGTTTCACCCACGTAGTTTTCGTTCCCGTGGGAATACGGGAATAAAATATATCCTATGTTACTCAGGAATATTCTAAATTTCCATTGGTAAAAGAATTTTTTAAATCAGCCAAGTAGTTTTTGAGTTTATTAGTCACCAACACCGTTAGTGTTATAATATAATAGCGGTTCCGCGCGGTTTCACCCGCGTAGTTTTCATTCCCGTGGGAATACGGGAATAAAATATAGCCTATGTTACTCAGGGATATTCTAACTTTCCATTGGTAAAAGAATTTTTAAAATCGATGCAGTACTTTTTGAGTTTATTCGTAACAAACGTACAAAAATACTAATCTTTCCTCGTTATAATATTAGTATAGATTAGTGTAGATATCTATGTGATAAAAGAAAAAAATAAACTTGGCGGCTGCACGGATTTAGATAAAATTTGGTAGGTAGATAGATCAGGACCCGGATTAACATATAGGCTACTTTTTATCCCAAAATAACGCGAACGAAGTAGCGGGCAACATTTCAAAACGACAGAAATGCAAAAATTTGCTATGATCGAAAAAAAATATAAGCTTTGAAAGGCTAAATCTCGGAAACTATTGGGTCTACAGAGACAGTTTTAGTATCATATTGTAGTTAATTTAGTGTACTTTAAAAACGTCCTAAGAAAGTTTTTTCAAAAACTACTCCTTTAGGGTTATAATCGCGAAAATAAAAAAAATAAAACATTTTTTCGAGGTTTTTTCGATTTTTGACAAAGTTGCGTTCGGCGCTCGAGGTCACAAACTTGGATTATACATTAGGACAACATCATAAACAAGTTTGCAAAAAATCAGAACTACCGGATTTGACGCATGCGGTAATGTATAATTTTACTGGACTATGATTCATAAGTAAAGATGTTCGTAATGTAAGACAAAAGACTACGTAGGTACCCAGATCTAAGTCTTGTAACGTTAAAAAAATTGATAATTTTAATCGATCCGATTAATCCTCTCGAAAAACGATTTGATATACCTATCGCCAGACACGACTGGGATAATCTTTCATTGCGCTTAATAAAAAATTATACTTTCAGAAATAACATCCACCGCAAGTAACCGAAACATTGTCTTGATATTTAAAAAAAATAAGGTGTTTACTCTCGTTTGAATGGTTTTTATTTACATTACATTTTTATGTTTTATTATTTCAACTCCGACTTAACTCTAAACTTTCAAAAGTATCAATTCCAAATGTTATGACAATCGGTTCAGCAGTTTATACCCCTAGAAAGGCAAGCACGAGTAATAATATGGACGACAATATCTAAAATCTAAACATGCCTAACAAATTTCATATAAATAATTCAAAAATACGAAGAATCGCACCCAGAAGCGCTCAGTTTAGAGAAGTCGTGTTATCATAATCGTAACCCAGTTACGGGCGTAACCAATGTTATATCTTTCGCGGTATCAACCCAGCATTAGTTCAGGCTCATCGTGTTTTATGACTGCGACTGTCTTAAAGCACCTTTAAAGCTACGGATATAAACGAAAGTTAATGTCAGACATATGTGTTAAGGCAAATAACACTACGCCGCGAGTCTTAGAGAATTTAGTCCGGAACAGAGTATAAAATGGTATACTCTACTTTTAAAAATAAGTTATTTTTTTAAACATATTTTTAGTTTAGTGTTATATATCAATACGTAAATAAACTGCAGTGAATGGGCGCGAAGGCGGGCACATACCTACCAGAGGGGGGAATAAAGTTTAAGAATAAGAATAATTTATTTCCAATAAAACATCAAATTTATCAGATCCAGAAAAAAATAGGAACTCTGCTTCCGAAATAGGTAAAACCTGTGCTTTAGGATAAGCAAACCGCTCCTCCCCATAAATATTGTTAGTTTTATATATATCTACCAATTATACGTTGTATTTTACGATATTATATGAAATAATAACATTAATAATAATGTATGTATTTTTATTTTCTCTCCACAATATTTCGTGTTGATTGTAGGCTTACGTATTTGTCTACAACACAACTAAAACGAGTTTAATTTATTCGGTCTCTTAATACCGTAATTGCTTTGTTTTAATTATCAGTTTTTAGTTTGCTCGCTCCTGTCTTGCTCTGAATTTTGCTTGTAGCCTCAGAAAACGGGTTTTGTGGACAGGAGAAAAATGATCGTGACCTAATTAGCTCGTTTCGGCAGATGAAGGTCAAATAGGGGTGAACTAGGGTAATGACGTGTCGGTAATTGATCGCTTTCTAGCCCTGGACCAGTGAACTTAATTTAGGTTAGAATTTTCCAGAATGCTTGATTTTACTCGTAGAAGTGTTTTTTTTTGTTAATCTATATGATTACAAATAATAAAATTTTAACTGGCCGATGTTTTTACATAGGAGATATTTAAGAAAACTTAATTTAAGAGGTCTTTATGACATCAATGACATCTGACATCAATCCAAGAAGCCAAAACATTTTTTGGAATGATCGTTTGCCTTCGTTTGTTCGTATGTTTGTACGCGCACAATACAAAATCTACTGTACCAAATTGGATAGTTTGGATAATTGTGTAGTTTCCCTTCTAACTTAAAGACTTATAGAAGCCAAGTTATCCATACATACATAGTGTTTTTAAATAGATCAGTACGGGGACGAAGTCACGACAAACGCTAGTACAAAATAAAAATAAAATCTCGCAACATAAGCGATGTCTTAGATTAGCATAGATAAAAAAAATCTTCAAAATCGAATAGAAGTTGGTCCTCGTACGTGAATCATTTGGAGATTAACATAAACCAATTAATTTTTAAATTTAGTAACATTAATTTCCTAATCCAATATCACGTGTTAAGTAAATTAAATTTGTAAAATCTGATACAAAGTAACACAGTAGCACCGCCACTCCGCCTTTCCGCCCAGATCGCTATTTAGGTCTTGTACAGGCAAATATTTAAAAACAAACATATTTCCTTCGAAATCAATAATATTAATGCTCATTTACGAATCATTTTGCTATTTGCATAAATTAATTAATATTATAATAGAGCAGTGGTAGCCTTGACGGTTAAAGAGCCGGCCGAAAATCAGTGAGGCTCGGGTTCGAATCCTGGCATGTACCAATGAGTTTTTCAAAAAACTTACGTACATATTTATCACTAGCTCGACGGTGAAGAAAAAAAACGTGAGGAAACCCGCAGGTCTCAGAATGAATTCTGAGACATGTGTAAATAGACACGGTCCGGCGATGGGCTCACCACCCATCACGTTTAGGGGTCCAATGTATCTCGTGAAATGTGGGTATATCCAGTAATGGAATACCTCTGCCTACCCCCTCGGGGATGAAAGGCGTGAGATTATACTTATAAATTAATATTAGAATTAATTTACACTTGCGTTGATCCAATGATAAAAGCAATATAATACACTCTTAATTTGAATTTTTCATACAGACTTGAAACGTACGATATGCGCCAAAGACCTGTATCTTCAATTCTCAATAGCCCATTAACTAGCGCTATTATTATTAACTAATAAAATATGGTCATTGGTTACTTTGTAACATTGAAAGAATTGAAGGAGTTTAATCAGTATTTCTATAGATTACCTCCTACAAATATTGTTATATTAACAACTTTACTTTTTTAATGTTACTGGAAATATAAAACATCCAACAAAAAAAATGCCTCTTATACGCGAAACATTTATTGATTTGCATAAACCGATTAATTTTCGAATAAATTAACACTCCAGTTAATCCAATGCTAAAAACGACATATAAACTTAATTTTAAAGATACAGATCCCATTCAAAGTAACACAGTAGCAATGTACGACAATCGGCCATTCAATCGATGGTTATCGATTCTCATAAAAGGCATCCATTTATCGATGCCGCTACCGAGTACAGATAAATCGATTTGAATTAAAACGGACTCTTTATTGAGCATTCTATTGTTGTATCCATAAATTTATGTTTTAATAAATATATTATAAATAAATATATTAAATATTATATTATAGTGCGTTTTTATCTAATCAGGCATACATTATTCGAAAGAAAATCATCATCTTTAGTTTATTTTGTGTAAGTATTTTTGTATTTATGTTTATTACTCTATATAGTATGTATTAGTTTATTTTATCAACATATATAAGTATTAGGATTTACCGTAATGTTATGTGTCATTGTTTTTTATTATTAATTAAATTATTTCTGCTTAGCCTTATGCTTGACTGGTAGATAATGCCTTTAGGCATTAAGTTCGCCATGTATACATTTTCTTGGTACATGAAGTTAAATAAATAAATAACTTACAGTCAATACTAGACAAAGTAGTTGATTTCCCAAGTAGCACGTTAATGAATTTTGGAACTTATTTTGTAACTGTAAGTATCATTTAAGTGATGCAAGAGTGTACGGTATTACTTATAGATGCAAACCGCACTCGAATTTGCAAATGAGTAACTCTTATCACTAACAGTTGCTTTTGAGTGATTTTTTTCCTGCTTTATTACTTATGGTAGCTATAGGGCGAACTTATTACTTGTAAACGCATAAAGGTTTTAATTTTCTCTCATATAGAACTCAAAGAATCATATGACGTCTTAAAATCCCCCCTAAAGAACTGTTCCCTAATAGGTAGTATTTTTTCCTTATTTGGCATATTTAGTACTAAATAAGTAGTATATATGAGTTATTTATCACCTGTAGTGGCTCAAGAGTTATTTTTGCAGCTCATTTGGAACCTAGTGTAATTGCCTTTGTAAGGTCTAACATACTCTAATATGTCACTGTAACGCGTAGATCGGTTCCAAAAGATGGTTCTTGAAAACCTTAAGCAACAATTTTTTCTCATTTAGAACTACTTAAGATCTAACAAATCTAAAAGACAAAAACCGGTCAAGTGCGAGTCGGACTCGCGCACTAAGGGCTCCATACCGTTATCTATAAAAAGCGAATGAAATATAAATTGCGGTTTAATATAATAATTTATGACGTATTAAAAAAAAGTACTTGCTAGATAAACCAATTTTCGGACACCCAAAATTTTTTGTTTTTTTTATATATATTTTTGTGTGAAAATTTTAATACTGTACAGAATACATCTACTTACCAAGTTTAAACAATATAGTTCTTATAGTTTCGTTTTGGAAAAAAGTGGCTGTGACATACGGACGGACAGATAGACATGACGAATCCATAAGGGTTCAATTTTTTGCCATTTGGATGCGGAACCTCAAAAATTAAGAACTTATTTTTAATCACGCGATCACTACTAGGTACTAATGAGTGATTTCTGTTCCTAAGAGCTCCAATAAGGCAACAAATGGGTGAAAATATGAACTGCAAGGTGTATTTGAAATCGCCATGTTTAAAAATGGAGTCCTTGAAAAGCATCTTGTTGAATGGTATTTTCTTACAATAACATAAAATAAAATGAGATTTGATAACTGTTTCTCATGTAGTTTGACATTATACTTTTCGTGAAACCGTAATCTTAGGTTTTTAACGACCAAATTATTATAAAGTATTATCTTATTTATTTGATCAACGCATATGTTTTGCTCATTTTTGATTAGATCGAAGGCGCATCAAAATTTACTAAGTAAATATACCATGGTTTCACGATAAAAAAACATTTGCAAGGGCTAAATGATGTTATCTTCCTTTAAACACATACCTTTTTAATACTCATCAAATAGATGCAATAATCCAACTGTCACAATTCACAACACAATACGTCCATGTTCATCTCCACAGAAAACAAGATCTCATGTGTTACTCAAAGACTGAACGGTATCGTTTTACGTTCAATCATTCATTCACAGCGCCCAATTTGCACCCTTAGTTCCCAGTGCCACTCAGGGTAACAATTCGAACTCTTATGCATCTCTTTTGCATCTATAAATAAGCTGCAATTTTTCTCCCTTTTGTAACATACAGGTTGCTTATAGGTTCTAACCACCTATATAGAACTTAATCACGGTGGATTTTATTACTAAAGTTTCCAAAAAAATA
This sequence comes from Ethmia dodecea, assembly GCA_963855545.1. NCBI lineage: Eukaryota > Metazoa > Arthropoda > Insecta > Lepidoptera > Depressariidae > Ethmia > Ethmia dodecea. Next base: position 3,613,227 of record OY979448.1, read on the forward strand.
CTATATGCAAGCTATTTGTCTAAAAATGTGTTACTTGGGTTGGGACCTCTTGTACTCGAGGCCCAGGTTGAATTCGAATAACTTTTTCAAACCTACATACCTATTTGGTTCAGTTGTGTAACAGCAACCTAATCTAGCGATGGACTCTTCACCTGTCGCAGTCATGAAAAGTGGGTATTTTCAGGATGGTGTACCTACCAAACCCGTCGGGGAAGAAGTTGATGAAAATTAATAATATTTTAAATATACCTCTACAAAGTAGTAAATGTACTTGACTTTTTATTGGAATTAGGGAGATGATTTTCTTCTGAGAAAACAATACTTATATAATATTTTACGTGGGTCGCTCCAAATTAATGTCCCGTTAAAAAATATTGTAAATCCAGCTTAATTACGTAATTAAGTTACACAATGTTAAGCGTAAGTGTTTTCTAAAACTAAATAACTTTCATATTTCTATTATACTTAGAGGCTATTAAGCCTCTCGGCTTGTGTAAGGGCAAATCAAACATAACAAAAAAAACAGCCAATTGCTTGTTCCGTTTTCTGAGACACTATACAGTCGCCTACGAAAGTGTTACTATACTTTTTGACAGGCAAAATTACCACCTGTCACTTTTGTAAGATCAAATAAAATTGTATAGATTTTAGTAAGCGCATTCAATAATTTTGTATTGTGTACATTACATTGATTTTGTATTAGGTAGTATTAGAAATTAAAGATTAATCTAAGTGTATAAGTATTTTTTGTGCCAACATTTAAAAATCTCAATAATACGTTATAGTTTTGATTCACAACAATAGTAAATGAGCATAATATTCATAACCAAAATCAAACCGAAAACGTAAACTTCGCTAGTAATAATTCCAATGCCAGACGTTTGAAAACATTGAATTCTAATCGTAACACGAAACTTTGACTAACAAATACAATAGCTCACAAACTGATATAAATTTATTTACTTTTACATACTGGAATAGCGAACTATACAACTATACGAACAAAATATATTATAATCTCAGGTTGAATTAACTCTGACATTGATTGTACTTTACCCGCTACACGGACGAAAGTGAAAACGACCTTAAAACGTGAACAAACAGAGCCGTCTGGCTTCGGTTGACAAAAACAAATATTGGACGCACGTTCCCGGGACAATAAGATGAGTGCGCCATAGAAAGTGCCCGAATCTGAGTCGTAGGCAAAGTTAGAGGCACAGGTAAAGATAGGGTTGACTTGCAACTAAGAAAGTCATATATATGTCACTAAAATACACATTTTCTGTAAGACTCAAATAGTTATTATACTTACAGAATGCTGACTTGTCAGTTTGTTTTTTTTTTAAAATGGTGATTAAATTATGGTTCCAATAGTTTGATTGCGTAAAGTATAACTAGGTACACTACATTGCATTCTGTAACAATAATAGAAATAGTAAAATAGGCTTAGCTAGGCTGGCTAGGCTGTTTCAAAAATAGTACATATTTCGGTAATTATAATACTTTTTACAACAATTACAATGTATTCCATAATTTCATTCAAATTTATTCCATAATTTGCATAAACTAAACTTACTTACTTACTTAGTCTATCACATTCAGCATCGGTTTTTATGCTGTAAGCAACCGCAGGGCTATATGTGTAGCTTGCTTTATACTAAATTAGTCACACTATCCAGTATCCATATGTAACGTGCATCCGCTAGCAAGTTTAGCAAAACAAGAGTTACGTAAGGTCCGTGTAAAGCGGGTTGGCAACATACCCAATGACTCACAAACTCCGGACACTCCAAAGAAACAGTCATTACCACATTTGCCGTATTCCAAATATCAGCTGCGTCATCGATACCCCATTTTATCATTCTTTCTTTCGTAATTTCCATTACTAAACTGAGGAAAATTGGCTGATAATAGCCCGAAAGAGAATGGAGCCGAATGGATAACGCTCTGTGAAGAGTAATCGCGATTTATTGAACCGATTGTGATTCCCGCTGATCTAGGGTGACAGAGGGTGACTGACAGATGTACTGACACTAAGGCGAGATAAGTTATGTGCCTCGGCAACAATCGAAATCTCGCTGTCACAGCTATTTCTGAATATGTCTACTTCTACTCAGACTTCTACTGACAAACGAAAATAGTTTAGTATTCTTGTGGTAAAATAATAAAAATTTATTCACGATTTTTTTTAAGTGTAATTAAACGCATGGTGTCTATCTAAAGGGCTTTCCAAAATCCAAGGTCATTAAGGTTTGTTTTTTAATTCAGTTACAATATAATTCAATTTTAATCTAATGTAAGTCATACAACCTAAGGTATTCTTACAGAATTTATGATGTGACTATGTTAGTGAAAAGTCGATAGAACATTTTTCTTTTTGGAGATTAGTCGTGCAAATCGATTTATTTTCATCCCAGAAGTGTCATTACACGTAGTTTGTTGAGTCCTTGTTTAAAAACCTTATTGTAGAGATGCAAAACACCATTCAAATATAGGTGTGCTTACAGGCAACAACACTTTATATTTTGAATTAGAAAAATACAATTAAAATCAGCAAATAAATGTTTTTTGTTAGCTCATTCATTTGAAATATCCGAAATGTTTTCTCGAATGAAAGTGAAACTAGAATTTAATCTTTTTATGTCAGGTCAAAAGCTAAAGATCAAATTTTGCATTTAGATCAATAATAAACACTAAAAATATTTAGAAAATCGTCGAATTAAGCTAATTTAATTAGCATACATTAAGATACAATAGATCCAATCTAGATTTTTAATTGGGCGATTGGATAAGTAGGTTTTTTATCGCTGTGACTTATGTGACCCTACAATAAAGTTGCGAAGTATCACAATAAACCTTTAAGTATTAAACCAACAGGAGACGTCACGCCCACTAGGTTCTTTGCAAAAAAGGCAATTTCTGCGCGGGGGAAAGGCACACAAATAATGTTAAAACAAACGCATTTTTTGACAAAACAATTAAACACTATTTGAACTAGATGCACACAAATACATTCACCAATCCGAGCACTCCGTGAACTCAAAAAAACTAGTTGTATATAGTAGGTATGATCGTTGACTGACACTTTTTTGGCAGAGGGGAACGCCTGTCAGTGGCGTCTCCGGTTGGTTTAATACTCAAAGCAATAAACCCATAAAAATCATCCAAAAAACCAATATCGTGGGAAAACATGGGGCTTTATTTTATACAATGTAATGATAATAAAAGATCGTAACAGCTCCCAGATATCATTGTAAATAAAAACCTTAGTAAGGATTGGCCGGGCGAATAGAAAGGGACAGAGCAATAAGTAAGATAAAGAACATTTACTACTATTCTTTCTAAGTACCAATCAATAATAGAACTTAAACCTTTTGTACATACTTGTAACGTTTTACCTGGCTGCACCAGAAGGTAAATGTATCTTGTCTGTTTGCATGTAGGTATATGTAATACTAGCGAGTGTATATTCCCGTTCCCGTAGGAATTTTCACAGATCCCTTCTTAGCGCACACTTACTTCATTTGTGCAAAATTTTATACCATCAGAAAAACGTCTGTGACAGATGCATTATCCAAACGACCGATATAGATCGTTGTCGTTTTACATAGGAGTAATACTGAGTGTTACTCAGGGTTCCTTACATATAATATACCTTACATAAGGGCACCCTCAACAAAAGTTTTAGGTATGTGAAGTTGAAAGAAAAAAATGTAATTACTGAATATATTTTTCGCGGCAAACGTCAAGGGCAAAGGTGTTCGTATAAAGCAAAACCTTCACTTAAAAGAGACTCATATCAAATATCTCATAGTATAACGCTGCCTCAATTTACAAGCAAAAAGGCGGCTACAGAGTAACAGAGTAATTTATTCATTACATCAAATTAGCACTTTTAATTCCACCAGCATCGTAACGTTGGGTAAAAACTTTAGCATTGAAGTCACGACCGCGAATTAATTGATTCGCCTCCAATTCAGAAAGTTGGTTGCGTAACGGGTGACGACAATTGCGTCTCTTAAAAACACTTTTCCGAAAAAGTCGTCTATTTTCACTTTCACTGGATTTGGCTATTGGATATTGGCAGATGTTAATTGCGGGGCGCGCAGACGAGCGACTTCGGCAGTCGTGATTGAAAATTGGGAATATTCACGCTCATAGCGCACGCTGTGCCAAATCTCAGACGAAATTTTTTTTTTTATTAGTTCAACTTTATTTGTCAAGTTTAGCATTTGACATCTGTTATTAATCTCAGTGCAGGTCAAAGCTCTATCAATCGTCAATTTTCATCAAATCAATCGAATATTGCATTCTTTATTGTAGGTATGTATTGGATGAAATCTATTCGCTCAAAATTTTTGTAAGCTTCCTTTTGTATAGACAATCAAGCATCAGTGATCAAGGACCATAGATAACCCTATTGTGTCTTGATTTAGTGGTTTGATGGGTAAAACAACATTAAGTCATCACTTTTTACGTTTGGTATTGTTAGAGTTACGATTCATTTAGTTGAATATATTTTTTTACATTAAAAATGTCTGATTCACGGGGGCAAACTATTGCGTCTATTATTAACACTTACGACTACAAATCAACAATCCCAAAAAATCACTATAAACTGACAGTAATAGTTGCAAAATTAGCAATCACTTCTGCAATATTTAGACAAACATTTAATTTTTATCACTGCGCAATAATCTCAAATCGCAATTATCTTACACATTTCGATCGCACGTCTGTACGAAATTGTCCGCAGTCAGTTTTCACTTTTTATTAGGGCTATTTTAGATGCAACTATTAATACAACAGCGTTATTACTAAGACCGGTTGTGTAGATAATTACCAGTTTACTATAAGCGATAATAATTGCAGTACTTTCTTCTACAAGTAGGTGCGTATTGCTTTATCTGAGAAAGTGATTAGTTTTCGTATTATGTTGTAGCTTCGATTTGGACGCCACGTAGTCTAGACGCCGCGTTTGAATCTCTAGTTATGCAGAAAATGTTCTTTGAATTTTAAAGTATCTACTTACTGGAATATTTTTCATTTAATTTTAAAAGGAAATTATTTTTAAGATTATACCATTTTTGGAATTTGGGGGAATTCCGAATAACCCTTTCTATAGTGGGTATTTTTTTAAAAGCAAGCTACTAATTTTCTCTGTGCTTAAATATGGTATAGGAAATCAATCAGTTTAATCTAAAATTTATTCAGGTACCTACTAAAGAAATCTTCGCACTAACCTGTGAAACCATCACCGTATTTCTTCCATTCATATTATTTCAAACTACAGACCCGCCCTCACTTTGGGTTATATGAGTTAACTCACTAATATTAATATTTCAAACCGATACCTTATTTTATAAACCGACTTCAAAAAGGAAAGAGGTTTCTCAATTCAACCGTATATTTTTTTTCTGTGTTCGCGGATAACTTCGTCGTTTATGAACCGATTTTGATGATTCTTTTTAAATAGATATCCCAGGGGTGGTAACATGATAACAAAACCAGGATCTGATGATGGCACCTCAAAGAAATCAAAGTATTTTTTTAAATCGCTTTAGCTATTCCAGAGATTACCATCACCAACAAACACAATTTTACTTATAATATTAGTAACAAATACATCCGTTTATATGACCGCTTGTGTGTCGAGATCTAGTGATCCGATTTCCATGCGATTTTCTTTGTAATGTAGCTTACATTACCAGGTCAAAGACTTAGTTTCATTTGCTTAACGCGGGAGCGGACACGCATTATACTAATAAAGCAAGTAACAGCCTCGTAAACCTACTCAGTAATAAACTAATGCGATTGGTTTTTAAAATACGTTTAAATACATGGTTATAACCAAAAGACGCGCTCGTAGCCCTGCGGCGCTAGTGTGTTTGTAACGATCACGCTGGTTAAGCAAAGCTGGGAGCGGTCAGTCAGTGAATGGGTGACCGCCTAGTGGCATTCATATCACGAGCGCTTCCATGTTTCGGAAGGCACTTTAAATTGTTGGTCCCAGTTTTCGTTGTGTTTTCGCACAATGGAAGTCGTTAAGCCATGTCAGATACCCTTGGGTGGCTTAAAAATTCTGACTGTTAAGTGGCCACTAGCTTAACACCATCTCCCAATCTGCGGTGGGCTCGCGTGGGAGATTATAGCCCATACTTCCTCATGTGCGAGGAAAGACTTTTAGATCAGCAGTGGGCTATTACGGGTTGATGATGAACCAAAAGACACGATTCTGCCTTACTCTCTTATAATCTTAACTAGCGACCCGCCCTCGCTTCGCTTTGGTTTATATGATATTATCAGTGTTTGTTTACTATATTATGCATGTACTATATGCATAAAAACCTTCCACTTGAATTACTCTATCTATTAAACTGCGAAACTATCGAATGGAGTAATAATACAGGGTGTCTTTTTTTCCAAAATAAACGGGTTCGATTCCTGGCTAGAAATATTGAGTTTTCAAAAATACAAAGATGCAGTTTTATTTTTTATTAAAATCTTTTATTTTTATTCTTTTCGCTATTAATCATACTTTCTGATTTAGCCATCCACGCCCACTTGAAAAATTCACCTGTATAGCCACTCATGGATTTTCCCTGAGGTTGACAGAGGTATTCTGGAAATTCACATTACGCCCCTTTGTAATTTTCGGACCCCAAAACGTGACAAAGGGTAGCCGGACCTGGATGCAACACGCCTCAGAACGAATTCTGGGGTTTGCAGATTTTCCTTCACTATCGATGTACTTAGCACTAGCATTCGCTTGATATATTTTACTAGCGGTTCTGTGCGGTTTCACCAACGTAATTCCCGCTCCCTTGGGAATACGGGGATAAAATACAGCCTATGTTACTCGGGGATATTGCAGCTTTCTATTGGTGAAAGAATTTCTAAAATCGGTTCAGTAGTTTTTGAGTTTATTCGTTACAAACATACAAAAGTACAAATCTTTCCTCTTTATAATATTAGTGTAGATGTAGGTACGCAATTTTTGGTACATGCCCCGGCCGGGAATTGAACGCGCCCCATTCGAAAGGTGAACTCAGTTTTACAAGGCTATATTTTTGTGTCGTAAAACCCCAAATGTATTTTGGGTTATATTTATTAATTAATATGTCTTATAGAAAATGCCTACAAACTTTACATAGGGCTACAATGAGTCTTTAGACTTGTCGGATGTTCTATTCATAGAGTAGGGCATAATATATTTTATTTTATCCTGATTCAATGCCTCGTTTTTTTAGATTATCATTATACATTAGTCGAACGGAGAGTGCGTTAATAGAGCAAGCTTTATCTTCAAGAATCTTCATCTTTCAATAACAATAAATTAAACATCGTTGCAAAGAAAAATTATCTAAAAAGCATCGGTAACGACTCTTAAGTTCAATGTCTTAACATTAACCATAATAAATGGTACAATCGGTTAAATCATTTCGACAATAATGATCCACAGCATAAGTTTTTAACATTGATTTGGAACAGATCCTGGAGTGAGTTTTACTTTTTTCATCCCAAAAGAGGCAAAATGAGAGACACTCCAGTATAGAATAAATCAATTATTACTCGGGTCAAAATTTTAATTGTTTTATATTCAGAGTTGAATTAAAATATTATTGTAACTTTTTAACCACTGTCGTAGAAACTGTTTAAAGCACATGTGGTCTAGATAATCAGGAGAAGATTTGGAAAGAATCCCAAATCTTAGAAGAGTGAAATAATCCAATTATACAGAACTATATGTATTGGTCTATATTGTTACACATGGAACAAGAAACTACGCTATAAGGTGTTATTTAGGTGGTCAATTCGTTATAACGCGTTATAGAAACGATCAAATATCATCATAAGAAAATGAACTATAAAATATACAATATTAAGTAAAACAAAAGAAATTCAACAATAATTTTTCATATTTCATATCAGTCTTTTGCCGCAAAACATGACCCCAGATTTTCGTTGCCGGTTCAAACTTCTTTGCAGACCGTTCGTCCATTAACAAGATTTGGTTTCTTTCATCAAAGACCTCGGGCTTCAGAAGGCAATAAAACCAATCTCTAAACCGGTTCCAACATGCTAAAGATCTTATCGAACGGTGCGCAATGGTGTGAACGATATTACTAAGTGGTGTCGATTCAATTTATACCATTGTTTTTTCTCATAGAGAACTCACCAAGAAAACTGTTGACACTAGAATAGGGAAACTTGGAAACTGGGAAGTTAAATATATTGAACTACAAAGTGAAAGCTTTTTCATGTCAGTAGACTCTACGGGAGCTGGGAATAAAGTTTGAACTACTTTACTATTTATTTCGGAGAATGGACTTTGGAGAAGGTAATGTCAAGCCACAGGTTTGTTTTGTGAATAAGAGTACTTCTTTCAAACGAAAAACATTAAATATTAAAATTAACAAGTAATTTGATGGGCTCACAACCGGTCACGTTTACTAGTCGAAAAGTAATCTTTTGAAAAATTTGTATTTCACAGAATATAGTACTTTTTCATACCCATCGCCGGTACGTTCTATCGCCAAGGAGCCACCATTGACGGCTGAAAGAAATTGGGACTGGATCATATTTTCCAAACGTTTTGATATTTAGGTAGGTACTGATTTTCCGCTGGGTTTCTTGTGAAGATATTCTAAAATTTATAGTTCTGTATAAAATATCAGGTGAAGATAAAAAGCCGAAAGAACAAAGAGTGACACTTTGTCAAAATTAGAAATAAAAAACTGAAAAGATTCTTCTTCTTCTGAACAGGTACCGTTTTTTAACCGTAGAGCTTATATTATGTGTACTAGGCGCGACTCCGTGATATAAGTGATACCTATTACCTACCCTTAATTTCAAGCGGACTGTATTTCTATAAAATGAATAATAATAACCCCAGATAATTTAAATTTTATTTTATTATTAATGTTATTGTAATTATAACTTTTATTTATGAAGAAAATATACATTCATTTTTAATATTTACATCAGATGTCATTGTTGTATGTCACACGTTGCTATAACTGATAAGAATAACTGTGATCTATTTATCTATTTTTTTGTTAATTTTCTTTAATGTTTACGTGTATTTACTCAGATAGCCTGCTTAACCGACGTTCACGTTTTTGGTTTGCAATCTAGAACAATACCCTTAACTTTTAATCTGTAATTATAATTTGCTGATTGTTAACTGGTGTGTACGTCGTTGAAATAAATAAATAAATAAATAACATAGAACTCTAAAGAGATCGACCGACCGACTTCAACGAATAATATTTAAAAAATCAGTGAGGCACGGGTTCGAATACTGGCATGTACCAATGAGTTTTTCAAAAAAACTTACGTAGATATTTATCACTAGCTCGACGGTGAAGGAAAACATCGTGAGGAAACCCGCAAGTCCCAGAATGAATTCTGAGACATATGTAACAGACCCGGTCCGGCGATGGGCTCACCACCTATCACGTTTGGGGGTCCAAAGAATATCTGGTGAAAAGTAGGTATATCCAGAAATGGAATATCTCTGCCTACCCCCTCTGGGAAATAAGACGTGAGATTATGTATGAATGTATTGTAATTTATGAATTTAATTGTACAAGAGCACGCTAAGCTTGACACTTTGGACTTTGACCCGGCCCTGTATTCTATGGCGCGCAGTACAAATCAGAGCTCAGCTTAAACTTGTAGTGTCAAGCTTGACTTGCTCTTGACTGTACCTACCTCTATTCAAATATCTCTCAAAACAGTAACAAAGAGTAAGTACATCCATTGATCTCTTCACAAGCGTTGCCGCACCGGTCTACACCTTAAAGCGACTTCTCACTTATCGTCCTGAGCGGCTAATGACGAGCCGAAGGGACCAGAACAGGTTGCTGTAATTATTTCTGCTCCAATAAGTGTCAACGCGCTATCACATTACCTCGTAATTAGGGCTACATGTCGAGAATGTCGGTCGAAAAACTTGGGACCAACGGTTATGGGACCGCTGTTTTTGTAATGGCATTTAATTTTTGAAACGGTTTTTATGTGCAGCGTTTTGCATTTAGCGTATTGTAAGTTCCCACTAGACTTCCCAATACGGGAACGCAATTGTTGTAGTGTATTTTTAATTTCTACGGACTTTTTAACGTCTAAAACGTTTACCTGCATAGTCTTTCTGGTTTTATCTAAATCATTGTATTAACTTAGCACCCAAAATTCTACTGTCTGATATAGATACATATTATTAGGCAAACCCACGAAATTAACGCAAGAGAATAAAAAAAAAACCTTAATTTTACCGATGTCTATTGGAGCTACGAACAACCAATGGTACAGATAGCAAGCACGTGACGTCACAAGTTCTAAACCGCGTTATCAAAGTTTTCACAACAGTTTATTTAACCCTTTATCATATAAGCAGTTTAAATTTTTCATTGGCCTAATTCAATTACACAGTGTTCAATATTTGGTGCTACCTATTTGCCTCCTCCCCGTTAAAGTGTTAAAGAGGTCTGCCCGAAATAAATCTTTAGATCTCATTCCTCAGGCACGATCACCTCGCCTGGCAAATCTTCCGTTTTCCATTAGGAGCAGCATTCCACCTTCGCTCTTCTTCGAATTTATTTGAGTTTAAGAAAAGTAAATTACAGTTATAAATTCGCATAGAGTTATTAGGCGTGCTAGTTTGCCGCAGTCTCATTACGATATGCAAACAAATTGCTGAGAGGCGAGAGATTTATCGCAGTGTAAAAATTCCGCATTTTAATAGAGTAGGTGTGCTAAGTTGGATCGCGACTCATATGACTAAACTAATTGTAAGAGTCAAACGGATAGGAGGAGAAGATACTAATTCAGTAACAATTAAAATTGAGTAACAGTAAAAAAATACTTAATTTGCTTTCCCATACGACTTGAGGGAGTTAAAATTAAACTGAGATCCTCATAATACTAATGGAAATCGCATATTTTATTCTATTTTAATACCTCTGTCTTTTATTATGTATAGCGTTGATCAAAAGGTCTATGTTAATGATCGTCTTGTTAATGTATATAGAGTAATCATACCGAAGAGGTGGAGTTATTGAATAAGTGGACCTATAAGCCCCTAATAATATACAAACATTATATGGACGTTGTGAACGTCACGGTTCAACTGAAGTAAAAGACGTGTGGCACTCGGGGACTGCCGCGGTAAAGCTATTGCATAGCATTTTGTATCAACAAGACTGCCGAAAAGAAACGACGTTAGAAAATGCACGGCCTTCAAGCCACACCTCCGTGCCCGTCGGAGTGGGGAGCGTGAGGTTTTTTTTCGTTACGGAATTTCTGGATTCGGTCCCCGCGCTCAAGGCCCTCGATAGAAGCTATGCAATAGCTTAAAAACTAAACATTAGTGATGCAAGTAGGTCCCTAGACCACTAAACAAAATAGTATGTAATGGGTCTGACGGGCTTGCAAAGCAGTGGTACTTACCGGGTGCGCGGGCGGCATGCATGTGTCGTTCGCGAGCGCTCGCCGCGCATCACCGCACACGCAGCATGCAGCGGCCTCTGCTACACACGCCCTGCAACAACAACCTGCATTAGCTGCTAACTTCTTCAAGTGATAACCTTACGGTTATAGAGCCTGCTTCACATGGTGAAAATCAGTGAGGCTCGGGTTAAAATCCTGGCATGGACCAATGAGTTTTACAAATCTTACGTACATATTTATCACTAGTTCACTCGCGTAGTTCCCGTGGGAATACGTAGCTAAAATATTAGCCTATGTGTTATTCTGATGTATAAGCTAAATAATTGTAAAGTTTCATTAAAATCTGTTCAGTAGTTTTTGCGTGAAAGAGGAACATAATCCATACATCCATCCATACAAACTTTCGCGTTTATAATATTAGTAGTATTACCCGGTCTGCCGCATGATAATAAGGAATGAACCATGAATGGGTTACGTAACGTTTTCTTCTGCTGGTATCGCAACCGGTACTATGTGTCTAATGTCCCAGTTAACGGCTGAGATGACCGAGCTGTAAAAAGTAAGTTTACGTGCACATCGTATGGGGGGCGACGCTTTTGTGATTTTATATCAATCTTCTTCTATTTATATAAAGAGAGAAGTCCTGACTCACTGACTCATCAACGCCCAGCCTAAACCCTTACACCTAGGAAGCTGATTTTTTTCACATATATTATTTTGAAGACGTAGACTAGGAATAAAAAAGGAATTTTCCAAATTCAACCTTTAAGGGGGTGAAAAAGGGGTTGAGAGTTTGTATGCAAAACCTTCATTTTTGGGTGTATCAATTCGAAACATTGTTAAAATACTCCTCAAAACAAATAACAAGACACGTGATTCTGGATTTTCCAAAAAAACCCCCCTAAGGGGTTGAAACAGGGGGATGGAGTTTGTATGGAGACGTGTTGTTTTTTACGTCTATCAAGTTGAAACTTGACACAAATCCTCTTAGAAATAAATAATGAGATACGTATTTTTGGATTTTTCGAAAATCGTCCCCTAAAAGGGTAAAAGTAGGGGTTGAGTTTGGAATGTATGGAAAACCTTCATTTTTGGGTAAATGCCGGGGTTGGGGTTTTTAATAAGGGTTTTTAATAACAAAAATATAAATAGTAATGATAGCCTAGTAGCTAAAGAGCCCGCTTCTCATTTTTGAGGCTCGGGTTCGAATCCCGGCATTTACAGTCAAGTTCAAGAAAGGATCCCTAATTATTTTTCGTCATAAATACAGCCTATATTACTCAGGGATAATGTAGCATTCTAATCTAATGGTGAAAGAATTTTTGAAATCGGTCCCGTCGTTTTTGAGTTTATTCGTAACCATAAAAAAATACAAATCTAGCCTCTTTATAATATTAGTTTAGATAGATAGATAAGTAGTATAGATTATCCTTCTTGATATTTATCTAAACGCAAAGGAATAACAAATTCCACGCGGGCGAAGTCGCGGGCATCAGCTAGTATCTATATATAAAGGATACATATTATATATCTACCTTTACTTTTTACGATAGCGGAGCATTCCACTTTCGCTCCTCCATATTATACGTATATAGTTCAGGTATCGAGTGTCGCAGTTTGATTGACGAACTTTATAGATTCCATTAAAAATGTATAGTTTTCTGATTTTTTCCAGTACTTGTGGTATAAGACGATATTACTTGACAAACATAGTTCTAGGTCAACGGAAAGTACCATTAAAACCTTTATTCTCTTGAAAGTATCGAGATATATGTTTTTTTTTCGGCAAAAACGGTCTCTCGTTTTTACGTTTGCTTAGAATTTTATTTTTACAGCTTCAAAGGATTTGAGTATAATTATATTGTTTTAATGTCAACTCAATACCTCCTCCTCCTCCACTCGTTCCCGAGATAAAGGGTCTTGACATACACGTATAGACAAACGGACGACAAAGTGATCCGAAAAGTATTCCGTTTTCTCCTTCTGAGGAACGGAACCCTAAAAAAGAAACCTATTCTCTCTACCCAGACCATTTTAACGAAACGATCATTTATCGAAATAAGATGAATAGATCAGGTGCAACGGTTTAATATACGTAAATACATACAAACATACATAGACTGCTTAAAATAAAACACTTCCGTCTGCTTTACCGTAGTCGAGTAAAAAGAGATCCAAATGAGGTCGTAGCAATAAAATCTAAGTATATCTCATATATTGTTGACAACAAGCAATACACAACTACAAGAAACTAACATAGAAAGATTAAACACAGAAATTTTGCAAATAATGTGAACAAACGAAGCTAAAGAAGAAATTAAAAACAACAGTTATAAACAGTTACTCCAGAATTTCAAGATGCGAGTATATACGATAATAGACTCTTGGATTCCAAACTTAATTACCCTAAAATTGGCAAATTTCTTCGGCGATTCGTTACAAAAACTAAGAAATCTGAACTACTAGGCCACTAAACGCCGATTCGGATAGAAAAAAACGAGTTATTACACTCCATCACTCGTAACAATAACCTTAGCTATAACCGTTCGCGTCCGAATAACCTGTACAATGGATTGAATAGTTCTTTTTTCTGGCAATGTTACAGCTAGCTCAAACAGTGGCGTGTGCTTATAACTGTACGTGACACTCGTTTATGTTCGCGCATGCGTCATTGTGGCCGATTTGTGCGAAAATGTGTATCTTTTGTAAGAAGACGAGCAAATATAGTTGGAGTCTTCAATGTTTGTGTTACGAGTTTTGGTTTAGCTTGTTTCTGCTTCTGCGTATTTATGTAGGTTGTTTGCTTTACTTTTCTTTGCAACCTTCTCACGTGCTTTGTAATTTTTGTTATATTCACTTCAATAAGTTATTCGTAAGTTTAAATAATAGGAGCTACTAAAGAAATTTGTCCCATTTTATCTCTAGAAGACCTCTTCACAAAACGATTTGAATTCACGTAGATTTTCAGAGTCACACTCCATCAAATCTATCTATAATAAGTAATCTATCGATCAAAGTCCATTAAAGAAACTGACAAGAGTAAAACAACAACATTAACAGACCTAACCTCAATAAAAGAGTAGATTTCCCCAATAACCCAGTCGACGAAGACACCAAAGTCTCATTCTCAAACGAATTCAAAGAAAAAATCTCGGTAAATTCAGAAAAAAGAAAAAGAGCAATCACGCCCCACAAGACAATACGTGGGTCCACTTTAGGATAATAATCGCGATTTGCGGTGTGCAAATTATACTGATTTTCGCATTGGACATACTGATGATTTGAATGGCGAGCAGGAATTTGTGAAAGTAAAATAACCCCGCTGTGAACAGGCGAAGAAATCTGCACACATGAGAGTAATTCCAACACCCGATACAATCTACTGACCCATAATACCAACTGTAAGGAAAGAGCACACTGAAAAAAAGTATCGTCAGGAAAAACATGGAACATATAAAGGAAAACTAAACAGGTAGACGATTACCACATAGTAAAGTATGTCGTTGCAACTTTTAATAGCTCGATCCATATTTTGACACACGACTTTGCAATATTATGTGTATTTCTAAAGTGACATCCGTATAATTTTGTGCGATGCAAAATTGGTTGACTCCTGCCACTCCAATTTGTGACGTGGTGTGGTTATGGGTTAACAACCCTTCATAACCCGCATTCTAGACACAAGAGATTTTGAATTGCCTAAGCCATGTTGTCTGTCTTTATTGGAGGTCACAGGTTAAATTCCCGCAAATAAAAAAATACTATGTTGGTTTTGTTGCCTCGGTGTTTATTTCTATTTAAGTAGTAGGTAATAAGATGTTTAGAACCCACCGGTCAAGCAGCCCGTTTCTTCCGGCCCAAGATAACAACGCATAATCTATCTATTATAAAATATCAGGCCGGGTAGTAAGTACATACCGTAGTTTGAAATAAATACCTGAGTATTTTAATATTGTTGACGCCTTCGAGCCTGCAAAGTTTTCATTTATATTCAGTAAGAATAACCATGCACATGAAGATAATACAGGAAGAGGTGGTCAAATATCAGGTGATGCAAGCGATATAATCCGATATGATCAAAAACAACTAATTTTAATCTTTTTATTTTATATAGCAAAAGACATACTATGTCTTATTTATAATACCGTCAAGAGCATCAGTAGAACAGGTTTTGACTCATGTACGAGCAGATGAAGAAAGCGATAGTCATTTACGAAATCCAGATGTCAAATCGAATAACCAGAAGCTGGTAACTATGAGTTATATTTTGGACTAAACTTGCAGCTTTTGACAATGCATCTCCGACACGCTGACGCGATATTTTTTGTTTTACTAAAGAAAGTTGTTCATTGTCAAATTATCGCTTAATTAAAACAACTAATCTATTCTCAGTAGCATGTTCAGCTGCATTTTTCTATCGATTTGCTAAGGTTTTTGAGTGTTTACGAGGTAGTAATGACCCTAACGTAGAGGTTTTTAAATTCAATTACTTTCTTGTGAGTATGCATTATATGCTTGATAATGACTTGGCGATTATGTTTTTATGTGACTATAAGTGATTTTATTTACTCCGCGCAGTCAACTGGATATGAGACGTATGAATCCATATTTATTTTATTACTTCTTTGAAATAATTATATGTACCTACTTCTTATTGCATAAATAGGTATTTGCAAATCTTTCAGACTGTTTCTGGGTTTCATTGCCCTAGCAACCCTAAGCAAAAGGAAAAAAAATATTTACTGTAATTCTAAAAGTTAGTATCAATAGCATAAAATCTTTTGCACTCAAAAACCAATACAGGTACAGCGATTAATTAATTAATATTCCGCAAAAACGGAACCGTGGACTGTGGCTCGTTAATTTTTAATGTTCTTTCACGAAATGATCATTACATATCGGTACAAAATAACATGTTAACCAAAAACAATTACCTGCAAGTGAAATAACAGTAAGTACCCGCGTTTGCGGAGTCGGCGACGCGAAAATGCAAAATAACGTATGAATTAATGTGTTTTGGTCGTGACGCGCTTCAGCTGTAATTGTAACACAGAACTATGTTGACGTGAAACGACAAGATAGACGAAAATCTATTTTATATTAAACATGTTTACTTTCTGCTCCTATGAATTTAACTTTCAAACAAACTTTATGAGATTTTCTTATCATTGGTTTAGGTTTGGTAGCTGCGGCGTGGATGCGGTCATAGTACCTACTTATAGTTCGTTGGTTTAGGTAGAAAGCTGCGTCGTGGACGCAGTTATAGTACTTATAGTAGGTATCTGTAGAATACCAATTTACAGATTTCGTACTGCCTATCTTACATAAACACCGTGACAAAAAACTGTCACCGCTTTTTTCGAATGGACGCATTTTTCTCGTATTCGCACAAGAAAAAATATATTAATTAGATGACGTCTGACGACACCTCAACGACTTTTAACGAGAAGAATGCCTAGCCAAAGGATGGACCGGAGAATTTATCGTAATCGTACTAAGATTATAATTAATCGTGAGAAAACCTGCAGCCCTAGAATTGGTGGTGGTTGATGCACCGGTGAGGGCAGGTACTGGCAGGAATGAATTTCTTTTGCATACCACCTTGAGGATAAGGCGTGACTTACTTACATGATCATTTTAAATTAAGTTAATTACTAGACGACGTCAATTATTACAAAAATTAAGAAAATAAACTAACACGCGGTACCTACATAGACACGAGCACTACCCAAACAAAAATTGCGCGAAAATAACAAAATGAAAAAGCCGACGAAAGTGGCGTTTTAGTACTGTAGTCAGGTTTTATGTAAAGCATGTTAGAAAAAAACTGAACTTTTTCTCTATTTAAATGATAGTTCTATTTCTCTTACAGATTTGTACCAACCCTAAAAATATTTGCACATGTTTTAAAATGACCATAAATATTGATATTTAAAAAAAAATACATCTAAAAAAAAACATTTTATCACCCATCATTTTAAGCTGAATTCTAGCCATTTTCTGCTTCATTTCTACATCAATGTGGAACTGCGGTCGGTACCGTTGCCCGGGCGTGTATCAATAACGCATGCGCACGGTCATTAGTTGCGCCCGCGCATACGGCGACATTACTCCTCGTCTGGTTGGCTAAGCTTTAGCTGGTTCAACTATTGCGTTGGTTTACTGGTATTGGTTTAGTTACTGTTATTTGCTTACGCTACTTACAACGATAAATAATGTTAGCTTGGTTCTTTTTACAATACTAATTTTCTTTAAGGATATATTCACGCCTTATCTACGAGGGAGTTGGCAGTGAAATGCCAATGTTGAAGCACTCACTTTTAACCAGAGTTATAGTAGGGTGTTTCAGAACTGGAACTGTGAATGATTTATGTAAATATGCATACCCTAGAATTATAAACATACGATTATTAACATAATAAGTACCTACTTTTATTTACAAAGAAAATATACATTGATTTACAATAATTACAGAAAAAACATAATTATATTATTAACAACGGTTCCGCACTTCAAAATCCGTCAAAGTGCTCTAAAACAGTCGTGTAATAACTAAGTAAGTAAGTATTTAAATCAAAAAGTATTTGCATGTCTATCGCCCAAGCAGTTATAATCAGTACTAAATAGGGTAACATCTTACATAGTAAGAGAAAGACCTGTCTTCCTGTTCTCGTGTAAAACACGACGATTTAAGACTCCGATACTCTGACCACAAACTTAAGGGAGAAAAGCTTTCTTATCAGCAAGCAAAAGGTCAAGAAACCGATTTGGCTTAATGCATATCAACCGTTGACCTTTCCAACTCACTTGTGAAAGCACGCACCCATTATTTTGGCTTTGCGAGCACTTAACTCACGATAATCCTTGTCGACTTTTGAAAGGATTTATTTTGTTGTATGCTCACGCCTTATCCCCGAGGAGGGTGGTAGGGGTATTCTACCCCTGGAAGCGCCCTCTTTTCACCAGTCCATTTTAAGGACTCTTAAAAGTGACAGGTGAGCCCATCTCTGACTTTTAGGGGACTTGCTAATTTCTTTACCTACTTTAAACTTTTCAAATGCCTCGTTAACTTTTTTTTTTTTTTTTATTATGCGAAATTTCAATGTTGTTTTTTAACTAAACGAGCTATATTGACCAGTTTAGAAAATATCGTAATTTACTTTACTTACTTAATTTTGCTCAGGACCTCAATATTCTGTAATAATTACTTACCTTTTTTATTACAAATTTTACTTTGATCAGAGAAAACTGACGGCAATTTACTTTAAAGGAGCACAACTTCAAAGATATTTCAATCTGTCGAATAATAATTATGTATTTGATGAGAGGATCAAGTTATTAAATCTAAATCTTTTGAGGGAAATTTTCGGCAAAAAGTAAGAACAAGTGCATACTTGTTGCAATGTTTTTTTTTATTTCCAGCCTTACTAACCTTAGTAAAGGCTGGCTTTTGTTTGGTCAAACTATAGATCACATAGTATGAATAGCCATGCAAAGTTAAGGTTTTTCAGATATGTGTAAATGAAATACAACAGACTTTTCTTTTCCTTTCAGGTACGTATTATTGACACATATCTCGCGAAAGTAATGTAGCACTGACTTTAAAACCTACCAAAAACATTCAGGTTTTGACCCGGTCCGGTCAGGTTAGAAAGAAAACCAGATTCACCGGCCAGGTGCTATTTCTAAAAACTAAATGCGGTCTGGCAGTTAGAACCGACGATGCGCCATTTGCTTTCTTCCGACCTTCATTTATTTGAGAGCGATGAACTATTTTACTTCTTTAGGGCGTTTTGAGCTAAGCTTAGTTGAGGTTTTATTCAAAGTATTAGACTTATATGTCTACTTATTTAATGTCATTGCAACTCCGCTGTTTCGACATTTAGTTGCATTATAAATCTACACTACCTTTGTTATTATAACAATAGTATAATTATTACACCTTTAGGGAAGTAAAATAAGAAATGTCTCATCATCATCATCACCTGAGACTTTCTTTTACTTCCTAAGGTGTGTTTTGTGATACTTTTTGTTTTCGACGGAGGCGGAAAGCGGCAACTTCGTTTAGCGCAGCAGCGGGCCGAAATTTGCCGCTTTCCCCCCGGAGAAATGAAAAGGGGTTTTTTTTATGTTTGTTTGTAGTAAGAAGGTACCAATACTACTGGACCAATTTTAAACATTATTTCGTTAGTGGAAAGCTTCCAGAACATTATGCTTTCCACTATTGAAATATCTTTGACGTGACAACGTCTTATAAATTGATGGAGCCGGCGGCATTCGTAAAAAGTGTGACGTATGCGCCGTTCCAGTGCAAGCGAGAGCGCGCAACGAGCGACAAAGAGGCAGAATCCATTCCATCAGTATTTTCTTATGACGTTTTCACGTTCAACTATCGTCATAAAACCGACTTTACAGACAACCGATTTTTTTTTTGAAACAAAGTAAGATAAGATGACCCACATTTCTTCTACAGAAACGGGTCTTAACATAGGTATAGTCGGAGATAAATTCGCGAAAACTTAGAGTATTAACGATTTTTTTCCTTGGTCGAATTCACCTTTAATATACTCATGCCTTGGACCGGTACACATTGCTAAAGCAATTTATAAAGTAAGAGTGTTTAAAGCTTTTAAACATACAAATAAGGTGATCCACACACTAGGTCGCAGCGAATATTTTTTTTCATCAATTTTTTTTTAAACAATTATGGGTATTTTTCTTTTAATTATTTTTTTAATACTTTCCGTTTTATTTATTTTGCAGGTAGACGAAACGTGTCTGAGGATCCTGATTCTGTTATTCCACTTTTGACGAAACTACCAGAAGTTTCGTCAAAAGTGGAATAACAGAATCAGGATATGAATAATTTAAGTAATTTGAAGATTTATACTACGGATAGTTTTAATTTATTTATTAATTGTATTTGAATGTATCTTGTATAACTTGTATTTTATAATTATTTTTTTTAAACTAATTACATAAAAAATATAATATAATGGTGGTATTTTTACTTGACGATTCTATGACTTTTCTATGGCACATGATCATTCTTCTGCGGTTTTGTCATTATTCAAGGTATGTTATCGATACAACAAAGGATTTTATATTTTTTTGCTGTTGACCACCTACCTGACATCACATATATATAGAACAAATTTGTATGTTATTTTTAATGACTAGGCTGAGAAACCAGAGGCCAAAAATATATCACCAATAGAAAGCTTACTTTTCTGGGAGTAACATGGGCTTCCCACGGGAACGGGACCTAAGTAAATTAAATCGCAGGGAATATATGTATAATATTCACGTTCGATAGAAGAATGTCGCTGCACCATGCGACACAATGTGAGAGTCTACTGTTAGCTTTTTATTTTACCTGAGCGTGTCCTAATGTTTCTGCGGGAGTACCACAATAAATCAGATGAGTCAAGGCTACATCGCACGCGAGACCTAATAACCAGGCTTTTAGTACTTAACAAGCTCTTAACTTATATTAAGTTCGCCATGTGTACATTTTCTTGGTACATGAAGTTAAATAAATAAAATAGGTATCCAATGTTCAGACATATCTGCCAGCTACAATTTTATTTCATGTATATATATTTATATATACATGAAATAAAATTGTAAATATATTACTATGTAAGCAAATGCCAGGTTAATTTCCAAAACACCTCGTAATTCTACGACCACAGACTAAATATGCATTCATTAAAATCGCGAATACCGTACCGACCGTATCATTTAATTGGATCATTAATTAATGATAATGAATAGCTATTTAGATGACCCTCATTAATTTCTTTTTAACTGGTTTACATAGGGCTCAATGGAATCTGCACTCACAGTTTTGAAGCCCTAATGGGAATTGCTGAACTGATTTCGATAAGAAAAAAACTTTTATAACACATTTGCTCGTAAAAGGTGTCTTATTTCACCAATTTTAATATCGTTACCTATCTCATTACGCCCAAGTGCGGTAAGTGTAAAGTAAAACGCACGGTTTATGAAGATGCTCCGTCTTAAAACCAACGGTACTTTTTAAAATCTCAGCAAAGAGTTTTTATGTCAAAAAAGTTGTCAACATTTTATGATTAAAATTAACTTTGGGAGATAAAATATATTATTAAATAAATATTTATGTACATAATTATTTATTTTAATTAATTTTGACAGTAAATTACAACCAATCTCTAACAAAAACACAAAAATATTATTTTACTTTATTAGTAATAAGTACTGGCTGTTTTTTGTGCCTTTTCCTAAAAAAAAATGATGATGCGCGCCGCGCGCTTTTTCTTAACGCTGTATTGTTTTTATTCGCTTACCATAGTCGGAGTTTTATTTTATTTCCTCGCAAATGTGTTATAAAACGTCGTATGACATACGTGCGCTTTGATAATTACAGCCTCTGCTGACTTGTAGCCCTCGCCTACGGCTCGGGCTAGCAATATCGCCTCGGCTGTAATTTTCAACCTACCGCACTTATATCATAATGTACTATAATATGACTCAATTTTACACACCTATCATTTGGAAAAAATCCGCTTTAAAATTGGATTTAAAACAAATCAAAGCAATTAAATAAATAAAAATTTATAAGATAAATTGTCATACCGTATCGAACATTGTGCGAAATTGACGTTTTATGGTAATTCACACGAATTTGGGTTAATTTTTTAGTTTTCTGCTAAGATTAGATAAAAAGATCAGATTTTAGAGATATAAATTAAGACATTTGAACGAATTAATTAAATTAAAATAACTGAAATTCCAGACTTTACGACTATTCGAATTTAAACTTTGGCCTAATCAGTCAATTAAGATTTTAATCCGACATTTATTTCTACTAAAACTTCTTCAAGTAAAAGTTTGTTACCGTGTCACAGACAACATATTTTTTGTAAAAAGACATCCTCAATATCTCTCTTTTCTGTTAATAAAGTCAAGGAAAAAAGCGTGCAAAATTGAACCTTTTCTTACACAATACCACACTGAGTTTTGAAAAACTTCCACACAATGTCCAGTCAGCAATGCGCGGCAAAAGCAATAAATTGCCGAAACAAAAGAAATCATTAACACGAACGAATGAATGGTGCGTTCCCGTGACCTCTGATTAATTTCGGTCTAGACGGGGTCGACGACCTCAGCAATTAATATACAATCAAGATACGAACAATGTTAATAGAAAACCAGTGGACGCGAGAAAGCAGTGCGGTAACTATTTTTATTTCATTTCTCGCATGAAATTCGCCAGTGAATCGTAGTGTGAAATTCAAGTGTCTCTGAATTCAAAGTAAATCCTAAAATCTTAGTGAAATGTCCAAACAATACACTGGTGAAAATTGGGTATTAACAAGAATGGCCTACCTCTACCTACCCCTCGGGTATCGTATATATACTTTTATTATATGAAACAAACAGAAGCGATTTTAGTATAGATATATAAATAAATGCATCATCGAAGAGTTTAGCTGAGATATTCAATTCCTTAGAGTAGGTAGTAACACACTTTTCACTGGCGTATTTTTCGGACCCATAAACGTGTCAAACTTGTGTAAAATTAGTATGGAGCGTGGAACACATACCTATAGTTATGTGCTCATCATCATCATCAGCCGGAAGACGTCCACTGTTGAAAAAAGGCCTCCCCCATAGAACGCCCCAACGAACCGCAACTTGCCGTAACTTGTGGCAAGTTATGTACTCAACTGATTTAAATAGTTTACTCAATATCAAAGGAGGTCAAATCCGATCACCGATCACACTCGATCTCGACTCTCGACACGAGCAACATATTTTATTTCTGCAACCCTCATCGCCCTCGACATCACCTAGTGGCAGTCACTATCGCTGCCGCTAAACACTTATAGACATATCTTCAAAAAAGTCAAAAAACATTTATTTTCTGTAGGTAGAAAAGGTACACTTCAAAAGCAACCTAAGTATTCACTAAACTGCTGACCGATTTTACGAAACAGAAAATCTGAGGCTTATCACCACGCTTTGTCGAGTAAGGGAGCATAGAGAGGAAGGAGAATGGGTGGTCGCAGACTACCACTGATTTACTTTCTAACAGTCAAGAAGACATTATTCATAATTGTAATCCAAAATCTAGATAAACGGTCCGTTACGTGTTTCAAAGGCAACTAAATTGGTATGTTCACTATTGGCAATTTCTTGGTTTAATAGAACAGCTGCGTATTCATTAGAAGCCATAGCTGGTATAGAAATTACGGTAGTCTGGTAATCAAAAGACGCCATTAACCATCAGTATACGTAATTAAAGCTCAACCGTTTAGAAAGGCAAATATTATTCAAGTTTCCAAGTTTATTCGAAGGGAAATTTGTTCCATAAAGAATAAGGTCTGTCACCACTGGGCCGCTTTTTGAAAGTAGAATAACCTTTTGTGGAAATAGGTAGGAATAAAAAAAAAGGTAGCAAATAAAACTGACAAATTAGAGGTAACTATACCGGTTTTGGAAGAGGTACCCATATCTCACTTTTACATTTTTTTGACAGCAAAATATAAATAAAAATATACAACGACCGGTCTTATCGCTTTTAGCGATTTCTTCCAGACAACCTTAAGATGGATGTTATTGAGATAAACAGGTGAAGGTAGATGGTGCACTAAAGTTAATAATGGATTAAGGTACCTACTTATATACATAAACCGTTTTCTATAAATATGTAAAAATAAAATACACAGTAGGTACATAGACAATAATGATATAAAATAAATATATAGATACGATAGCATATTATAATTACATTATATACACACAAGATTTGATTTATTATTAAGAAGATTCCAAGCTAAGGTAATGGATCTTTAATCTGTTTTGAAAAATTGGCAGTGATTCATTGATAGGTGGTAAGACCATTTCTAGACTCTGGTTAGGACAAATTGCTGCGGATTTCTACTTTTTTCTTCTCTGATGAGCTATAAGCTATAATAGTCAGTTTATTGGTAGGCTCATTGATTCATCCCCAGACCCGGAATCACATGCATGAGCAAACTCTTGCAACAAGACTATCACAAATCTACATGTGCACTAATATTATAAAGGATCTATTTTAAAAATTCTTTAACCAATTGAAAGAGTTAATTTTTGGGAGTAACATGGGCTATAATTTTCCTACGGGAACGAGAACGCGGGTGAAACCGCCGGGAACAGCTAATAAATAAATAAAGTTCTGGGACACATTTACACACGACTGTTTCTACGATTTTTTATTAATAAACGGATTTTGAACTGTAATAAAAAAAAGTTCGCTTTTCCGATAGTTTTTGCAGCAGTTCCAGGTCGCTGCTACACATTCTAACTCTCACTGCGCATGCGCCACTAACACACTCGTCGCTCGTGCGCGCTCTCGGTAGCTGCGTCTAGGGTTACCGTATTATACGCACTTACCGCATTTGTTAGGTTACGAATGAGTATAAACGATTTAATAGGCTAATAAACAATGGGGAAAAAAAGATAAATTTTAGTTAATGTTTTATTAAACGTTTACATTGAAAAAACTTGATGCTTACGATATTTTATGAAAAAAATATTTCTTTTAAAGAGTAACAATGCGCAGAAGGCTACAATAATAGTTTTACGATTTCTTACGGCTGTATTCAATTACCTATTAAAATTAAATTGGAAGACATAGGTACATGTACATGAATAAAATGGTAATTGTTTTTATTGAGATTAATAATGTACAGCCGCGTTTGGTTTAAACTACGTAATAATTATTGAAAATTTACATAATGTGAAAAAGATTGTAGTAAACAAAAGAAAACTAAACACCTGTTTAGTTTTCTTTTGTTTACTACATACACTTTATTCTTTAGTCGAACTACCTAGTTCGACTAAAGAATAAAATTAAATTACGACATCTAACAGATTTATTATTATGTTTTCGCCAGTCAAGTAATCAAGTTTCATACGGGCCACACTTTAATCGAATCTAAATTTCACTAAAATTGTATTAATGCCTATAGCGTACAACGAGATTAAGCCAAAATACCTAAAGTTTGCAAAACTAAGTTCAAATCTTATTATTTTAAAGTAGTTATTACATAACCACTAACCACACATCAGCCTAAGTTTTTTTTGTTATACGACGAGAAAAAACACCAGAAGATATTCCATATAAATAATGACCAATTTTTTTAAGATGATGACCCTGTTCTCGCCAGCAATCCACTGCATTTTGCATGCGAGTGAAAAGCGCTTATTAATATGCAAAATTTGCAGGCATGCGTGGTGTTATCATCTTATATGGAGTAGGCATTTGTTAGTCTAAACGATGCTTTATAGCTTTGCGATGTTTACTTGAAAAAATATAATAGGTAAAGCACCAACGTAAATCATAATTTTCAGTATAAAACTTTTCTAACAGAAATTAATTAGTAACTGATTATGTATAACGGTAATTTTATATTAAAAATATTATAGTAATAATTTAATATTACAAACATGATATTTTTAATCACATTATACATAAGCGAAAATATTTTGTACACTATTATAGTATACCTAATAGATATTTAATTACGACTTTATCAATAATTTATTAGGAATTAGGAAATAAAAGCCTTTACTTTAATAAATAGGTAAGTATCCTAATTAATTATGAATAATCATAATTTTAATATTTAAGTATTTATTGATTATTCCTAGATCCAAATTACTAAAAAATGACTCGTCTGATTTTATAAATAAATCCACATACTTACTTAAGTAAAAAGATTTTCGAAATGTTTTCGAATATGATGACGTTATTGATAAGAGAGACTTACACGAACTAAAACATTACGTTTCAAGTATAACTGTTTACTTACGGACTTTGTCATTAATTGTATTATTTCTCAAGAAAACCGAGTGCAATAATGACATTTGGAATTGGGATTCATTAATTAATTTCCAACTCAGATATCACATATGGGAAAGAAATTAATTTTGAAGTGATTTGATTCAGAGTTACCGTTGTGAGCCAAAGGAAACGTATAGCGTATTTTTTGTCAGTCATGATGACACATTATTACTGTATGATTCGTACAGCAGATATGCAATTTTGAAAATAATACTAAAAATTGCGAGACCTACTTACCTACCTACTTAGGTTTTTTAAATCTTGCATTTAAAGAAAGATTTTATTGAAGAAGTTTGAGTTATGAATTATGATCTATTGATTAGCGTTGCGATTATGAAATTATGTTGAACAATAATTAATTTTCACCCTCATTTCATTAATACTAATGACATAATTGGAAAATGTAATAAGTGCGAATTTCACGTTTCACAGATTTTGTAAAAAAAAAAAAAAAAAAATATAAATTAGATATCTTTATTTATTCGAAATGCATTTTTTCATAGTCAGAGTTGTAGATACGAGATAGGTAAACGTAGGTACTATTTCCTGATATTTTATTGGACTAACCAAAAAGTTTCGCAATATTTTTGTGATAGAACCATGTCGAAGACAATTATAATTCTGATTAAATACTTTTAAAGGAGTAAAGTTTGTAAGTTTAATTTCGGTTTAAAGACGTTCAGTAAAACGCGATAAGTGGAAATTCTCAGTTTTCGCGGCTGCTTCCAGCGTCCTCACATGTGGAGATCGCAGGCGCCCGCGCCGCTCCGCCGATTTCGTGCATTTTTTGCAACCGATGACTCGGATTTCTAAATAATTTAAATACGTGCACGATGTTAGAAACGCTGGTTAATTAAACGCCATTCGGAATTAGGTTTGTGTGTATCATCTCGCGTGATAATGATAATCTGTCGCATG
Organism: Ethmia dodecea; assembly: GCA_963855545.1. NCBI lineage: Eukaryota > Metazoa > Arthropoda > Insecta > Lepidoptera > Depressariidae > Ethmia > Ethmia dodecea. The sequence goes on from OY979448.1 coordinate 3,640,468, forward strand.
TATCTGCTCCAATTTTTTTAATAACTTTTTCACTTTTATGACAACCGTGTAACTCATTCTTTTATTTTCTTATTAATATAATCAAGTTTCCGATACACATAAACTTTACTTTTTTGCAAATATACAAATTTGACGCAATATTTGAACTCAAACCGAACACTTACGATTTCAGTAACACGTCAATGGAATCCAATACAAGCACAAAACCATGTCACTATCACAGATGTTCGGTTTTCAGTTAGCACTAGGTATCGCGATCAGCTGTGAGGCGCGGGAGTGGAAAGCGCGTGCTGGCTTCACCGGTGCGCGGACGCAACTGAATGGTGTCTTCGCGACGTGCGCATACGCCGGTGAAATGATCCACTGAGACGGGAACGGAACGAAATCGCACGAGTTCTGTTGCAGTTTTACGAGGATCGAACCGTAATCAATGGGAAAGTGGTTTTAATCACGAGATTATTAATATATCCTGTCCGTTAATAATGTAACAAGACTCACACATATTTTTTTCTTCTTCTCCCTGGCGATAGGTAACTCTTTTTTTAAACCAACAGTAAATATGTGACAAAATGGTACAACGACAATAAAGAGTACAATAATGTGGTCTTATGCTTTAAGCGGTTTCTTACAGACCTTGTAACTTACATAATACTACGCAATCAGACGGTTTAATTCAATAGAAATAATTATCTATAAAAAAACTAGCTACCTAAAAGTCGAGGATTTTACCGGATCACTTACCCCATCAATAATGCAAGTACAAATTGTTACAGGGGATGCAAAGCCGCAATTATTTCCCGTTCCTATGGGAGTTTTATAAAATTATTTACTCCAATTGTCCCTATTTCCTTCAAATTTCAAATCTCCAGGTTCAATTGTTGCGGCTGTGTATTATTTTTCAGACAGTCAACCACGGTACTGTTTTATATGTATAGATAACATCTATCTGTAAAGAGGAAAGATTAGTATTTTTGTATTAATGTAACGAATAAACTCAAAATCTACCAACCAATTTGTTTAAATTCTTTCACTGATGGAAAGTTACAATATCCCTGAGTAACATAGGCTATATTTTATCCCCGTAGTCCAACGGGAACGGGAACTACGCGGGTGAAACCGCGCAGAACCACTAGTCCTTTATACAATCCTTTATACAATTACGTAGTAGCCGTTCAGGAAACATTCGTGCATTCCTACGAGATAATAGCTTATATTGCGCCCACGGAAACCCGCCGTATGACCGGATAATTGTATTCTCCAAACTTATGTAGAAACAACTTAGACTAGTAACATCAGTAAGGTACAAAGTACTTAACATTCGAAGCCTTAAGTTAACCCTTCCGGATTCTGGTATCCCTGGAGGAGTAACTATGAAACTTACACGATAAGTTGGATACCCTTTCAACCCTTGTTGGCTGAAATTGCTCAAAATATTATGTTTTCTATAGTTTATATAGCGGCCAAGTTTCAAGTTAATAAATTGACTCTTGGTTATCATCTGAAGCCTTGTTATACAACATGTAACAGAATAAGCGCAATTCCTGAAATTAGTTTGTTCAGTATCTACTACTTATTCGATTTCAGCTATTATTAATATGTATTATATTTTTTCCAAAAATGAATTAGCGTAGCTGAATTAAGTGCTTTCTATGGAAATCGTGCTATTATTAAACGATATTTAAGAAAATTGGTTAGACACAACTAAAGTTAGATTGCATCATAATTTTTTTATATTAATATACTAATTGGGGTGTATGAGGAATTGCGCTTTTTCTGTTACGCGTTGTATATGACACTGCAAGATCAATAAAGAAAAATATTATACGGTATCTAAAAAAAAGAAGAACACAGTTCTAACCAATGGGAAAGGACTGACAGACAGCAGAGCAATAAATAAGGGATTTAGAAAATTCCCAAAAGAAACATTAATCATTGCATGAAACAACAGTGATAGACTTGCCTGGAAGATTTGTGTGAGGAAATGACCCTTAGCTCAGCAGTAGGCTGATAGGGGTTCATGATGGTGATTATGATGTAGAAGGAAAACATTTTGAGATACCTCGCAGGTTTCAGGGTTGTTTCTGTCAGCACCCCATGGGGACACCACCTGTCAAAGGGGACCTGGGGGATTGCGCATTAAAGAGGGCTTTTGTTTTATGATGTGGAAATGTTAATTTTATTTTAATTTATATTTTTATTACATATTACGAATCACACTGTGCTTCACTCTATCTGTCAATCGTACTCCACTAATTTCACAGCACTTATTCGACTTTCATGCTTCTTACTGCTGCGCGTATTTACTTTTAAATTTTATTCTTCTCTATCTCATTAAGTAGTTAATCGTTATACGTTCTATGTGGTTAGCCTTAAAGTCTGTATCCTACATTCCACCATTAGGTTTCATGGCAGTTGACGAGCTTCATAAAATTATTTACGAGCTCAGAATACCTCCCGGATGAAATGCGAGATGATTGTCCCATCCATTTAGGGTTGCTACCTGAATTCCCAGAGTTTCGTAGAATCCTGTCTTTCGAGATTCGTCCGAAATGTTTATGAATTTTAGCACCCGCATTATTTGAATTGGCATTTATATCACGAGCGCTTCCGTGTTTCAGAAGGCACGTTAAATTGTTGGTCCCGGTTTTCGTTGTGCTTACGCACAATGGAAGTCGTTAAGCCATGTCAGATACCCTTGAGTGGCTTGAAATATTCTGACTCTTAAGTGGCCACTAGCTTAACACCATCTCCCAATCCGCGGTGGGCTCGCTTGGGACATTAAAGCCCATACTTCCTCGTGTGCGAAGAAAGACCCTTAGCTCAGCTGTGGGCTGTTACGGGTTGATGATGATTATTTGAATTGTATTGTAGAATTAGAACTTTATTATAAAGTTATGATATTACCATAGTCTTTGTTATTTGTATTGAATATGTAATTTATTTATTTTACATACTTTAGTTTAATACAGGGTATTCAAACAAAATAGCAATGGCACAAGTACGAGTAAACAAAACAAGGTAAAATGTGTCTACAGCACGCATTCATCTGAATAAAATTTTGCAAAAATAATCATCGCCCCATTTAAAACTGTATGCAGATGGGGAAAAGTTTGTCAAATCAAAAGTCAAAATTATTTACTTTCTGTAGGTATAGAAAATACACTTAGAAAAGTCAATAATCTAGTAACATGGCACTCTAAACTCTTCCATGAAGATTAGCTAAATGTAAACTTTTTAACTAAAAAAAAAAAATACTAGTAAGACATGACACTAAAAAGAGCTGCCCTTGAGTTTCTTGCTGGCTCTTCTCGGGGTACTGCATTTGGAACCAGCAACTCGTCGGTGGAGATGGGCTGCTGTTTACATTTAGCTAATCCTCATGGACGAGTTTAGTGTGCCTTGTTTATATTGACATTTCAAAGTGTATTTTTTATACCTACTGAAATAAAAGAATTTTGAGTTTGAGTTTGAAAACAGCAGCCCATCTCCACCGACGAGTTGCTGGTTCCAAATGCAGTAGGTACCCGAGAAGAGCCAGCAAGAAACTACTAAGACGTACATTTTTTTTTTAAGTTTTTCTTACGAGAGATGACAACCCTACTCTCTTAACTTTCCTTGCCTAAGTACTTACAAGCGCAAAAAATGGAAATACCTGGTTGCGTCATTCTGTAATTAGGAGGCCTTACGGTAATATGAATGTCGTAAAAATATTTATTTCTATAAAATATAAAAATATTAAAGAAATAATGGATTGTGTGAAGGATGGCAAACAAGCACGAAGTGATTACTGCAATGACAGTTGAACTCACGCCTTTTATCCCCGAGGGGGTAGGCAGAGGTATTAAATTTCTGGATATACCCACTTTTCACGAGATATTTATTTAAGTAGCTATGTTAATCAGTTATTTAGTACCCATAGTACAGACCCTGCCTAGTTTGGGACTAAATAACCGTTTATGCATTGTGTCTCACCATTTATTATTAATTATCATTATTATATTTTTGATATTTACTTTAGAATCACAGACAGACATTTCAATTTTATTATGTTGTTATAGATTGTGTTAGTGTTATTTTACGTGCCTGGATAAAAATGGGTGATAAAAAACGGTGATCGCGTCTTGAAACTGTTAATTTATCGATCCATATTAAAGACATCAACGAGTGCGCATGCGCAGAATTACAACAGCAAATTGAATAGGTACTTTCTAAATAGAAATAATATTATTTTATCTTACTGCCTGCTGGGTGCTGTCTTTCTACTTTTTCTTTACTAGCTATCTAGCTAGCTATATTAATTATGTTACGTAAAACCGTTTCCTAATAGCAACATTAAAATGTTATTAGATCTTAATAATATCACAGCACATTTCCAAAACAACCCGTGTAATATCCGTGCGAACTACCAAATTAACAGCAACTTTATTCTTAATTTCGTTAATGAGAGGAAATCATTAATGATAGCCAGTGAGGCGGCAAAAATTAAAATCATTTACTCTAACACTTTGCGACTAGCTGTATCGTTATTTAGGAATGATAAAACTATAAAATCAAGGAGAAAACTGGCGATTGGTGTCTTGTTACTAACTAGTTTCTGTCTACGACTGTGCCTGTGTGGACTTTGGTTTAAACGGCTCCAAAAATATTTTCACTATTTGCTACGATAATTATTTCTACAAAGTTTAAGTACAGACAGGAAACATTCTAATCCCAATTTTACTTAGGGCCGATTTTTCAATAGTCAGTTAAAAGTTATTTGAAGAATAAACATCACCTGTCACGTTCCCTTTCTATTGTGTCAGACAGTGACAGCATCAATACATTCTCCAGATAAGATTTATCTGACGATTGAAAAATCAGCCCTTAATGAAGTAAGTACCTATTGAATTGGTCTTAGGTGACACTGGGTTCGTGACGTCACAAAAACAATATGTCATACTAGAACCTTAGAGACCTTATGTAGCCTAAATTATTTAAATGATTATCAAGGGCGAGGCGTCGCTTGATTTGTCGTATGTTCATTTTATTTTTTTTATATTTTTAGCAGCCACTTTATTTAGACATCCTATTCAATATGTAACAGAATAAGCGCAATTCCTGAAATTAGTTTTGTTCAGTATCGACTACTTAATCGATTTCAGCTATTTTTAATGTGTTAAATTTTTCCGAAAAATGAATTAGCGTATTTGAATTGAGTGTTATCTATGGAAATCGTGCTATTATTGATCGATATTTAAGAAAATTGGTTATACACAACTAAAGTTCGATTGCATCATATTTTTTTATATTAATATACTAATTGGAGTGTCAGAGGAATTGCGCTTTTTCTGTTACGCGTTGTATAAATAACAAACATTACAACAGCATCATCAGGTGATGACGATGACTGGAACAACAATCGAACAAGTAACAGCAAATGGTTGAACACAAAAAAACCGGCCAAGTGCGAGTCGGACTCGCGCACCGAGGGTTCCGTACAACCTTGCAAATTTATGGTTTTCGTAATTTTTCCTTTATCTATGCTATAAGACGTTGCTTCGTACCAAATTTCAAGATTCTGAGTTCACGGGAAGCACCCTGTAGGTTTTGATTCCCTTGCAAGTGTCGAAAATGTGCGGCATAAACGGCTGTATCTTTTGATTGCGTTGGCTTAGAAGTTTGATTTTTTCACAGCTTCAAGGGACAGTAGACCTGAGTAATTGATATAAATTTCAGCTTCATACCTCCACGCGTTCCTGAGAAAAAGGGTCTTGACAGACGGACGGATGGACGGACAGACGGACAACAAAGTGATCCTATAAGGGTTCCGTTTTTTCCTTTTGAGGTACGGAACCCTAAAAACGGAACCAATCAGTTGCAGCCACCATAAGTCACAACTATGGAGTGAAAGTGATAGCTGAGCGATTAGTCGGTGCATCTCATCGGTCCGGGAAAGCCGCTGTCAAATTTACCTGTCACACTGGCTGACTGTCACACCGACGCGTAAGGGACGAAAAAAATTATCATTTTTTAAAAATAATAACATTTGAAAGTAGATAGGAAATAAAGGAACACTTTTTTGAAGTGAAAACTTCTTTAGCGGCGTTGAGCACTTTTGTGGGATGGGTAAAAACTGTGAAACTCGCGTCAGGTCACGTGTGCTGATCGAAAAACCGTAAGACGGTTGGAGAGTAGTGTTGTAACACCGAAATCGATAATCAAGTTTTCACTTCTGCCGGCACTCCCGGAGTGCAACCCGTGTTTTTTTTCCAGTTGAAACTGTTGCAATATTTTTTTATTCATATTATAATAGACTAGCAGTATAAAAAATAGCCTATGTGTTATTCTATATATATATTATGCTATATAACTGTAAGGTTTCGTCAAAATCGGTTCAGTAGTTTTTGGGTAAAAGAGCAACAAACATCCATACTTACAAACTTTCGCGTTTAGAATATTAGTAGGCTAAACATTGAAAAAACACTGTCACATAATCTATGGAAACGTCAATGTCAGTGTCAAATTAGAAATTCACTCCGTTTTTTCGTCGGAAAGCAGCTATAAGCATTGAAAATTGTATACTAAAGCTCCTTATAACTTTTTAAAATGACTATGCAAGAATTTTAGCTAGATTTACGAGACAGGGATGCACACTAGGTGTCGGGTATGGGAAAGGAAGCTGCGGTTTGCAGGTAAGCGGTTGTGACGCGAATAATTTATCTACGAACCGAGCTGCTAGCGGCTTTTCTAAAACCTACTAAGGTTATCTTTAAATTCTCTCGAATAATTAACAGTTAAGAAGTGCACCTCTCATACTCAAAATAACATTTAAAGGACTCTTTCCCAATCCGACAGTCTGCTTAAACGTCATAGTTTAATGCCACCTTGATTGAAAGGGTATATTAATAATAACTACTTAGTAACTTTTTTAAATATACAATGGAAAATGTACGGAGTACAGACTTTGTAACGTCATCATTTTTAATACTCAATTGCAGTGTAAATGTACTCGCAATTTAATTTCAACACAATACCCTATTAATGTCAAAAAACAACATCTATTATAAATTTCAGATTCCTAGGTTAGGTTAGTTAGTTTTAAAGATTTTGTGATGAGTTAAGGTACTGAGTGAGTGAGGTAATTGTATTTCACTTCTTATATAAAACTATCTCTTGCTCGTAACTTTGTCTGCGTTCCAGGAAGAAGTATTTGTTCCGGTCATCCAACTATCGCAATGCATACAATTCAACAGTTCGCACACTGCACTGAAAACCATGTCACTTGTAGTTTGCATTGTATTGATTGTTTAAAAGAATAATGTGTTGAGGAGTTTCTTGGCTCGCTTCTTCTTCTCAACCATACACAACACATCATCTGAAGCGGTGGAGTTGCAATGTCTTTTAAGAAGTGGACTCATAAATCCCTATACTTTGATAAAAACATTTTTACTTGACTTGATTCCGCTTTTTTTAAATGCTGTTCGTAAAATTCGACTTCGTCTAATCTAGAGTCTTACCCAAGCCCATCACATGAGAACGGCTGAACCGATTTGGTAATTATTTTTAAATGTTTTTAACTGTAGGCAAAATTGCATTTAGAGAGGACCTTTGTTTGGTCAGCTGGCTTATGATATTGACAGTATTTTAATAAGGTCAACATTTACTTACAGGTCGGTGTAACTGGCGGCCGTACTGAGGCTTTTTATTGTGTCTATGATATAAAAAAGGTAATTGGACACTGAAGCCGTACATAAGTGCCGTAAATCTAGCACGTTTATCTCAGAGCGATCTTTTCACAATTCTCTCCCTTTACGGTGCGTTTATATGTTCACACACGTTTTATGTGGATGTCGACTTGTGCGAACTTGTCCTAGCAAGTGAAATTGAATTACACACATGTCTAGTTGATTGATGCGGTTCTTGTGATCATCTTTTGACTTTCGCGAGTCAGTCACTAGACTCCGTAGACTAGACACTTAATAAAATTATAGAATAATTGGACACAGTCAATCAATTTTATTTTTGAAAGTATGTACCTACCAGCACCGTACTCAATCGAGACAGATATAAATAAACTTTAATTTAAAATATATGAATGTACATTTACGCCTTATATCTCCAAAGAGGTTTCTGTACATCTATACTTCTGTACTAATATTATAAAGAGGAAAGATTTGTATGTTTGTATCTTTGTTTCAAATAATCTAAAATACTACATTTGAAAAATTCTTTTACCAAATGAAAGTAAGAACATCTCTGAATAACAGGCTATATTTTGTTCCCGTATTCCCACTGAAACGGGAACCGCTAGTGTTTAATATTTTTTTGGACTTCTACACGGTAATGAGCCTCTGTGATTGCTAAACATGCTTTTGATACAATTTTCCGACGATGTTGATCAGTTTTTTCCATTATTAAATACTATTTGAACAGATAAACTTTTAACACACCCGCCATATTGTTTTTTGTGACATCACCAACTCCGAACCCGTGACACTAACTACAATCTATCAACCTGTATAAGCTACAGGCTGCTCAAAAGAAATAGATACTTATAGGTATAATACACCCAAAAAACATTGCCTTGCGGTGCAATCGGGTAATCAACGCATGAACAGCTATTCAATACACGGAGCACAAAACAATCTCCGCTCAATCACGTACATCAACAACTTAGGGACGTACATCACGTCACGTGTCCGTGTCGTCACGTCGTCGTGGCGAACACAAAGCTGTCTGACCTAATTATTCGCGGTTAATTAACGAGCGACCGCAAACCGCTCCCGTTGCGGACCGCGTTGATGTCATTGTGAATGACCTGAAGCTTACCCTACGAATCAGGGCAATTGATCTCGATAACGGACGGCTCTCTTCGGTAAGTTCTTTACTTAAGTTTCAGTGACCGAATTTAAGAAAAAAGTCCACTCTAAGTAGATAATTAGTAATTTAAGAAAAATGTTCGCCTAACTCTACAAGCTTTAATTTACCTAACTTTCAAACGTTCGTATTTAAGTCGTCCGTTTCTTTGAAAAACATTTTTCAGCCAGTGGCGTAGTTCATAAATAACAACAGGTTTTTAAAGTAAACCAGTAACGTTTTATATTTTTATTACAATTTAGATTAAATCACATTAAATGTCTGACAATGACTATAGAGGAACGAACCTCTTTCGTGAGTGAACACCAATTGTAATGAACCTTGTTTTCTTTGTAAATTAGCTGTGCCGCGCTGTCCCGTTGTAATTCCAGGGAATACGTAACTTGTAACTTAAATAAATATTTAACATCAAAAACGAAGCCAACAGACATGTTCATGCACACAAATGTTGGCCCCGAGCCGGGACCGAACCCGCGACCTCTGACTCAGAAGGCAGGGTCACTACCAACTGAACCAACAAGCCCGTCAAAATGATGATATAAAATAGTACATTGACTGACTGGTGATACATCAACGCACAGCCTAAACCGCTGGGTCTAGAGACTTGAAATTTTGCACATAGATAGCTTATAGAGTGAAGGCATCCACTAACAAAGGATTTTGCAAAATTTAACCCCTAAGGGGGTGAAATTAACGTGCGCGAGCGAAGCCGCGCGTAAAAGATAGTACCCAATAATTGTAATGAACCTTTCAGGGAATACGTAACTTGTTGACATTATACCTATCTCCAAATATACAATCAACTAAACTAATCTTCGAAGGTAACTCAAATGTAAACTATAACTTTTCGGTATCCTCATGAATAATACAAACTCCAGAAAATTATGCGTACCTATTCCATTTCGTAAATCAGCATCCCAAATGATACAAAGCTTAGCACATGAAAGTAATTTAGTGTCATGCTTAGGTTATAAGTTAGGTTAGGTTATAGGTAAAATCCGTGATATTATCGTAATTACACTAGTGGTGATTATTATTGCACGGACTTTATATAAATATCTCAGGACAATCTTAGTTCCATTATAATGTGACTAATAACTCTGTTTTTGCATGTAACTTGATATCTTGTTTCAGGAAATATTTATTCAGTTTCGTGGCCCCAATCTAATCAGTATTATAAGTATACTAGCAGCGCCCTGCGGTTTCACCCGCGTAGTTCCCGTTCCCGTAAGAATACGGGGATAAAATATAGCCTATGTGATAATCTGATGTATAAGCTATGTAACTGTAAAGTTTCATCAAAATCCGTTCAGTAGTTTTTGCGTGAAAGAGGAACAAACATCCATACATCCATCCATACAAACTTGCGCGTTAATAATATTAGTAGGATTTGCAAGATAACACATAATATGTTATACTCGACATAAGAATATTAAGTTGCCATTTTCTTTTACGGCGGCCATCTTATCCTTATCGCCGACTTGCAGTCGGTGAGTGTAGACGCTCAAGTATGACATTTAACTACCAGTACAAGAGTTTAACTGGCTTCCCCCTAAACGCTACGTGGAAACGATTCTTATAGCAGTGTAGGGACTGAAACTCGTTATGAAAAAGGGAAAATAAGATTTGCATATGCAAAGTAATAATAGTAATCATACATATCACATCTGCGCCATAAAATTGCAGTGTCTACAAATATAGACACGTAATAGACATAATCTAGTGAATTTAAAAAAAAACAAGAATATGTATAATGTAATCATGTAATCTGAGGCTTTATTATTTACTTCCCGAGGTGTGTGTACTTTTTTTCTGCTCGACGGAGGCGGAAAGCGGCAACTTCGCAGCGGGTCGAAAGTTGACGCTTTCCGCCCGGAGATGAAAATAATATGTGAACACGTCACAGCTAATTGAACGTCATATCTTTACCATAGATACTGTCTAAATTTGTTTCGACAATGTCTAACTACTTACGTCGTTTTACTTCCTTTCACTCTTCGATCTTCTTACTATCTCTTTGCAAAAAATCACTAAAATCTAAAAGACAATGCAAATATCCGGTCACGTAGTGGGTTCCCGCGGGCGCAAGATAACAATAAGTACATAAACTATTGTCTAATACAAATTTTACCTACCGGCTACGAATCTTAAACCACGAAACCACTAAATCTCGAATTAATTAGACAAAAGACCCGTCTTTTATTACCCTCACAATTATGTAGTGTCTATCCCGATAGACACTACATAATTGTGAGGCACTCAAGGTGATTATGGTTACACATGGTCTAATACTAGACACTGTGTGTGGTTAGACGCTGTCAAATATTAGACATTGTGTAATATTAGAGTGTCTAATTTTAAACACCGTACTATGGTAACGTCATCAGATTCGTTGCTCAATGTCTGACCTCTAAGGCGATTGTAATAAAAAGGTTACAAAGTCCAATGTGTCAAGCTCCACGTGCTCTTGACTGTACAATTATCCAACAAACAAATGGTCAACAATAAAAACCGTCCCTGTCTAAGCTAACGAGAAAAATGTACGTTTTACCGAAATACGAGTACGCTGTAAATTATTTCTATCATATTTCATCGGAGAACACAGCTTCGGTTGACAAATACACGTCATGAAGGCAGCTCTCATGTCGTCAGCCGCCACACGTAATGGATTGCCTCTCTGTCATGTCCCTGCCTGCTCCTTACTATGATGGAGTGCCCTCCCTCCCTGTTTCGTTTAATTAATACTCTATTCGGTGATATCTTTGTTTAACTTCATGTTGTTTTTGACTGTTTTTTGGTTTATCCTGCTTTCATGCTTTCTTTGCCTAGATACAGTCAAAAGACCGGGAAGTAAAAAAAAAACTTGAGAGGTGTCAAGGGACACCATGATGAAACTAAGTTCCATCATCATCATCATCATCTCATCATCTCATCGTCGTCGTCGTCGTCATCGTCTTCGTCATCATCATCGTCACCATCATCATCATCATCTCATCATCATTATTAGATTTAACATAGAGCTTCGACTATAGCAAAAAGTGAAAAGTGTCGGTCGTTACAACTTTTGGTCTTAATTTTTTCCGTCTAGCCCCCTTTCGCAACGCGATAAGGAACTACGTTCCAAATCTGGGCGTTACGTGGCTACTAGCCTAACACCATCGCCATACCGCAGTGGGCTCGCGTGGGAGATTATGGCCCATACTTACTCATGTGTGAGGAAAGACCCTTAGCTCAGATGATGACCGTAAAATGACATAGAGTAGGTACCTTTCATCCCGGAATGTAACAAAATCTATTTTAAAATAAATTTTCACCGATACTTTCCTTCCCCGATTCTAAGGTACTCCATGTGCGGAACTATCTAACTTTGCACTAGTGTTCCCGGACCCTAAATGTGCCAGTATTGAACTCATCACAAGACCAACAGACATGCTCAGTGATCACCAATTCTAAGACAAATGGGTTTTCTTTATAATCGAGCTAGTTATTTGAAATCAGTAAATACGTTTTTATTTAACCATAAACTTTGATTTTCATAAAAAGAATAAATTTATTTACATGAGACATGATAATAGATCTAGTTATATGTATAAGGCGTCGAAACTACAAACAATATAAACAACTTTATTTAAGAAAACTTAACTTTATTATGTAAGAAAGTTTTTAGTAAAACTTAGCCATAAAAAACATAACTTGAAAAAAAAACAAGTCTCGCAACTCAGTTCTTTTACCGTAAAAAGTTGTGAAATCCATGTAATACCAAGTCGGTCAATTTATTCAGTCCCTACCAAGGGACCTTCTGTCTTAAGTTATTACGTAATTAGCTAAGCTAACAACATCTTACAGTGACCATATCAAGATTAAATAACCACATTGACTTGGCAATTGCACTAAACAATCGAATTTAATATAATAGGTATCACTTGTATGATTGTGTTTTCATGCTTGTTTGCGGGGGGGGCTACCATGCCCCCCGATACTGTCTGCCTTGTTTTTCTCAGTCATTCAGTGACCGTACTGTTTTATAGGTCTAATCCGTGATTAAAATGCAAAAATCTATCTTCATTTCAAAACGAAAATTCAGTTTAACGTCAAGCTCACGAAGTACCGACCAACATCGGAATAAGGACGGCGACGTAAAACCTGCCAATGATTCTTTTACGAGCACCTATAAATTTTGACCACATAATTACTTCTGTGACAAATTTTCACTTCTCGAGGCTACTGTAAGTCACTACTAAATAATTGCTATACCTAGTACAAGGAAACTAAATTACCTCAAGTAAAAGTTATAGAGTAGGATCAAAGATATATATATATATATAATATCTTTGGAGTAGGATGGTATTCTTTTCCAGTGTAAATGAGTAGATTGAGGTGTTGGTAGATTCGTCTTAATTTCGAAGTGTCATCTATCTATATAATTATACTTATAAAATGTATATATACTTATAAAATGTAGATAAACTGACTAACTGATTGGTGATATATCACAGTCTTAACCGCCAGGTCTAGAGACTTGAAATTTTGCACATAGATATCTTATACAGTGTAGACATCAACTAAGAAAGGATTTTGCAAAATTCAACCCCTAGAGGGTGAAATAAACGTGCGCGAGCGAAGCCGCAGGTAAAAGCTATAGGACATATTTTACTTGACTTTTCACCAATATGTATTTTTTTTAATTGGGACTTACATACGCCTCAGAATAATATTTGTGGTCTGCGGTCTACCTCGTGGTGTTTTGCCGTCGAGCTAATGATAAATATGTAATTAATTGCTTAAGAGCAGATTTTTCAATAGTCAGATACATCTTATCTGGACAAAATATTGATGCTGTCGCTGTCTGACACAATAGAAAGGAAAAGTGACAGGTGATGTTTATTCTTCAGATAACTTTTAACTGACTATTGAAAAATCAGCCCTAAATAAAAAAAAAACATCGGTACATTATTATAGTTTGTTAGGATATCCGCTATACGCTTCATCCGGCTACCTATTACTATTCAAAAGATAGTCTGCCCTTTGGATTTTTAAGATAGGACAGAGAGACAGACAAACCAGCGTAGGCTTAGTAATAGGGTACAGTCATTTAGAAAGGGAACTCTAAAAACGTATAATTCATTGTTATCGAAGCCTTAAGACTTTCAAACCACCTTTACAGTAAAGAGCTAAACAGATTTGTGAAATATGAAAGCGCTGGTTGCCTATTTGTGAATATGTATTATTTTTAGCTTTCTGAATGAGTATTCAGTGGAAATGGTTATTATTGTTGACTAACTTTTAACTATATTGTATACACATTTTAAAATTATTTTTGTTTCTTATAGTATGCTTTGTAAGTGTTTATTTGTCATTGTAACAGGGTTCCCTAGTTCAGGCACATGTGATATTTTTGTACTGTAGTAATTAAGTATTGGTGCAGGCTATTAAATTGTATTATCTTTGTAACAATGTTCCAGAATAAAGTTATTATTTTTCACAAAATGTTACTAAACTAAGAATACTTAAACTTACTTTGTTTTAAATTCCATTGCTGGAATTGTTATGAAAATTTCAGTGGCGCCATGTAGACCCGTCATAACTTACAATAAAAACGCAAAACCTGATGTAAAGCTGCGTTTTTGGTATTTTATTGCACCCAAGGGAAATGTGGAACTACGTTTTGTAAACAAAAAATATTGTGTTACTTATCTGCGTAAAACAAATGTAAGTATATTTCAAATTTTTTGACTTTTTTCAGTTTCTGCTTTTTAACAAGCCATTGGGTTTTTGACATTAGTCGTCATACCGTTTTCAAAGTAGGTATATTAAATATTTGACAGTTGAAGCTAACTCACAGGTTAGTTCGTCTAATAATCTTATTAAATATCACTTCAACATTGGCTTTAAAAACCATAAAGTTTTCAGTTTTGCTTTTGTATACATACATATGCTCACGCCTTTTTCCCGAAGGGGTAGGCAGAGACAACAGCCCGCCACCTGCTACGATCCTGGCATACCTCACGTGCCTCATCCACATCCAGCAATAGGTTCATACAAGCTCGTCGGTTTCGGGTACTCTTTATCTGGCTTTTTTTTAAACTAGCTTTTGTATTTGTCTGATATTTATCAGCACAACTACAATCTTGCTAGCACAACTTTCTTTTGCTTCCAAAACTGAGTTTCGCACTTACACACACATTTCGCACACACTAAACGGGTCCAAATAACATACTAAAAGGTCAGCCTTACTTCGCCTTTCGCTTTTTTCGAGTTTTTACTTGTAAGATATGACTTGCCTAATGACACTCATTACCGTTCAAATGTCTACATGTGCCTCTAGTACAATAACTCAATGGGTTCGATTCTGCATTACAGCGCCTAAACTTATTTTAGTTTAGTCCTGTCATTTTCTTTCTCTTAGAGAAGAAAAGAGACGAGTGATATTTAGTCCTGTCAAATTAAAATTAGTCATGTCAACTAAGGCATTTCATAACGTGTTTAGTGCTTATGTAAATAAGTCACGACTAAAATACAGCCTCTGACAGGACTAAATTCGGTAGGTTATCTTCTATCCCTTTTCTTTTTTTGAGGTAAAATAAAGACAGGAATAAACTAAAATAAGTTTAGTCGCAATAATGCAGAATCGAACCCACTGTGTACCTCCATCCATTTTTACAGGGTCCCACGATTTACGTACCTTCTGAAACACGAAGGACTAAGTTTCTTCACCGCATTAATTTTCAAAGTCCTACTTTATATTCATTAAAACAAATTTATAGCTTCATTATTATCCACAAAGTGATCAATTACTAATTATTGTAACATATACATTGAAGGTTTAATACATTGAGTGCAAAGTAGTGCGCTTTAGAAGAGAAATGAAACTCGCTCATTTGCTAACGGACAGTGTAATAGGGCTTAATAGATCACCTGGTTGTTGTTGTGGTACAAGTCATCAGATCAAGGATAAGTGCAAAGTAATTAAAAAGCTGGAATAATTCGCAAAATATGTTTATTTTTTTTAATATTTCATTTTTAATTTGATTAATTGCTTGTATTGGAGTAAATTGCTGTTATAAATACAGTCTTGGGAATAGACTGGCAGTTATCTGTCGATCAAATGATCAGCCTAGCTATACAGAGAGGGAATGCAGCCAGTCTTTTTACCTCTATCTAACATAATCCGTCTTTGGAATTTATCTGTAAATATTGTGAAAGAAATACTAAATAAATGTAAGGATACTGACATTATTCTGTAATATATTATAGTAAGCAGGAGATCCAAGGCAACCAACATAGCCGAAAGATTTTTATTGTCATTCTGATTTAGCAGAGGGTGGACACATTGCTCGTAGAACGGCCTATGAGGACGAAAAGTTCTGGAGTGACCACCGCATACCGGAAGTCGCAGCGTGAGTATAGGCCTCCAACAAGGTGACCTAGTGAAAGTTGCAGGAACACACTGGATACGGTAAGCACTAGACCGGTCATTATGGTGATACGTCCAGCAGTGGACCTGTTTTGGGTAATATGAAGATGATGATTTTAGGTTCTCTATCACTACATAGTATAAAACAAAGTCGCTTCCTGTCTGTCTGTCCCTATGTATGCTTAGATCTTTAATACTACTCAACGGATTTTGATGCGTTTTTTTTAATAGATAGGTTGATTCAAGAGGAAGCTTTTAGTATCGCGCTGGGCGGGTCGCTCGTTGATAATAAAATTAACAGGTACATGAAGGACACACACGGTTATTAAGTCTGAAACCCAGATACTCATCATACTGAAATACCTACATATACTCCCAAAAACGAAGTAAACAATTATATTCATGCACACAATAATTTAAGTATGTTTATCGGTGTTGTAGGACTAGAGCAACTTTGAATATCGCATCATAAATTTTAAGACCATACAATGTTAAAGCAGGATAAATCTGTACCTATAAATAATGATTAATGGATGTATAAAACCTAACTCCTAACCAAAAACTCAATTCATCATTGATATCCAAATGACATAACATAAATCGCTGTAATAATCAATCATCAAAATAGAAAGCCATTTTTTAATAAACTCCTCTTTATTTTTTCTGGAAGTTAGACTTTTTGCGAATTGAATAATGAAAAGGTACCTAATTGATCTTCAACATTATTTGCCTATTTAATTGTAAATAAAAGCAATAAGTATAATTTTTGTTTTATGACACTTTATTCTAGAATAAATTGAAATTTAAAAACTTTTTAATTCCCAAACTTTTTTCGAGATATTATCAGCAAGCCTTTTTATTTGATATGATATTACCCATATTGTATGTGCATTAAAAATTACTAGTACGCCATCTTGAGTGTTCCTCCATGTTAGATTTAGAATGACGTCATACAGCTCACCATGCATTTTTAATCCATAATAAACGTGTATAATATGTCCTGCCAAGACCATAGAATAGAACTATTTTTCCTTTTTTTTTGTTACCCTGGGAAAATACATTACTGCATACACACCCAACCCGGGAGGGGGGGGGGGGGGGTTATGTGGGGCTCTGCAGCCTAGTGCTGCCATACCCACTTAAAACCCAGGGATGTTCCTCCTTGCCGATCTAACCTTTTTTTCAGATTTCACTCGCACAAACATAAATAATTGTAAGTTAAATAAAGGCTTGTAAAAAGCTCCTACTTAAACAAAAAAAAGTTTTATTAAATTTATATTATAAACTTTTTTTTATGTAATTCCGCTCTTTATCTCTGACTTGCAAAACGCATTACTCCGTACCTTTACGCATCCTAGCCCAAGAGAGAGAAACACCGGGCATTAATCGTCTTATCTGGCTAACGAGTTGGTACTTGCAATCTGTCTCGACGATATAATCGGTGGCACTACTATTGCTACTCACTTTTTTCTCGCTCAGATTCCGAACGAATATTTTGTATTCTTAGATTGCTGTACCTATAGCAAAAAATCTAAATTTTATAAGTTAAATGATTATGCTATGTTATGATTATTGTATCCCTAATAAATACTCATTAATCGAATATTCAGGTGTAATGTGGGTATTTTGAGTAATGGAATAACCTCTGCCTACCCCCTCGGCGCTAAAAGGAGTGAGATTTTTTATTTTTAATTATTACTGCAAATGCGTTTCTCCGAGTTTTTCAGTAGGATAGGATTCGTAACGAATACATCCGAGAGAAAACCAAAGTTATCGGCATAGCTCAAAGATTATGCAAGCTGAAATGGCAGTGGGCCGGCCATATCTCGCGAAGAACCGACAACCCTTGGGGTAAACGTATTCTGGAGTGGAGACCGCGACTCGGCAAACGTAGGTAGTGTAGGACGCCCTCCGGCCATATGGGATGACGATCTGCGAAAGGCTGCCGGCAGATGCTGGATGCGTCAAGCCGAAGAC
This sequence comes from Ethmia dodecea, assembly GCA_963855545.1. Lineage (NCBI taxonomy): Eukaryota > Metazoa > Arthropoda > Insecta > Lepidoptera > Depressariidae > Ethmia > Ethmia dodecea. Next base: position 3,658,715 of record OY979448.1, read on the forward strand.
AGGGCACTATAGCACTAATTAGGGGAGGCCTATGTCCAGCAGTGGACTAAGATAGGCTGATGATGATGCCTATAAAAACGAAAGTAAATGATTTTATTTGTCAGTTACAACCGTTTTATCTTGAGGAAGGAGATAGGTATCTTTTTTCACTTTTCATCCAGGAACAACACATAATTGATAGGGAACGCGATAACTTAAAGTTTACCTACGTAGTTAAGTTTACGGAGTCACGGGCTGTAGTTGCATACGTAGCTGATGCTATGTAATGTAAGTGTAAATGTAAGCAATTCTGCATAATACAGAACGATATGGTATTTTTTATTATATTTTATTACCTACTGAAGTTTGGCGTGGACACCTTGCAGATAATTAAAGGACTTATGGTACATTTAATCCAGCAACGCGAATGTAGTCGCGGAAACAGCTTATACCTACTGAAAAAAAAGTGTCCAGTACCACATTTTATATTTACCTAAATACGTAATCAATAAATGTTTTAACCGATTTACTCAATCGTATTAGCGTTGGTTGATACCAGAGAAGCATGCACCCAGCAAGTTGACATTATCTGACACAGTATGCGACAATAGTACGGGTTCAAATAACCGATGCGTTTTCGACTGAGCGCTCGTCATGCAAGCACAAAGCGCGCCGAAGTCAGGCTTAATTGCCAGCAATCGCGAACACTATCTAGATTCTTTCACTGCTTGTTAGTGTTAGGACGCGAGATACAATCGAGATGCCGACGAGATTTAGCTAATAACCTAACAGTGGTAACGCCACAGAGACAATATTCGCGGAAACAACTGTTGTTAATAATTATAATACATTTTTATTTCAGGCAATATTTACATTAATAGATCTTAAATAACGTAAGCAGAGGCCAAAGATATTAAAATATAATAGGACATAGAGCGGGCATTGGGAATATTTTCATACAAAACTTTTGAAGCTCAAGCGTCATGTCTGTTAGTATGAACGCGAGCTGTCATTCGGTCGAATCGGTACTAGACTTATTCCGCTTGGAATCAATTTTCCTCGCTTTGTCCCCTCTATATCTTAGTATGTTTTAATCTCTTTGCTTACAAGTAACTTATATTTAAAATAACTAACTAAACTACTTTACGCGTAATGTCGGCAGCTATTAAGCAGAATGTTTACAAGCTGAACTAAACTTAAGATAAAAAATGTCCTCCAGCGCACAAAGTTGAGGTAAGGCACCCAAGATGCTGGCAGCATTTCCCCTCTGGTCAGCCAAAAGCTAATCCTTTGGGCGAAATAGCCCACCAGACATTAGCTTAGCAGAATGTTAAACTATTATAACTCAAATATTATTTGTGTCTTTGCAAGATTATTAGGGCTTAATAACTTTATAGATCATTACTTTCCTCGTATTAAATCTAAGAAAGATGACAGCAATGAAAATACTTTTATGATCTGCGAACAACTCACAAAGCGAAATGAAACAAAATGGGACGACATTCTCTAGATTGCCCTCTTCTTTTTATTACTTACGACAATAAAGCATTCGCACCTTAATTTATTTAATTTAGGAGACGCTTTTAGAGACCTCACAAAGAAAGAAGAAAAAATCCTACAAAGTCAATTTGGTTCTTGGTTCCTAAAAACTCCTTACATTTAGAAATGAACATTTACACCAAAGTAAATTTACACAAATTTACAACATCTAAAAATATTTTTTTTAAATGCCTGAATTTGAAAATAAACCAAACGAATCAAAAAGTAAGTAGGTACCTAATAAATAAGTTTAGGTACATGAAGTACCTAATCATCCTTTTACCCGACTGCATCAGAAAAAAAAGTACCTGTAGCCTGAAGGATTTAATAGATTATTATAATAATGAGGTGTCATGCATCCATAGATTCATCTGTATCTTCAAATTATCTTAAGCTATATTATTTTTCCGAATGTTTATAAAAATTATGCTTTTCACATGCATTAGGATTATATTTCCTTAAATTAATATACTAATAATCGATATGTTTTTCTATATTTGTTGGTAGGCACGCTCATAAAGATTTATGTTATGAAAGCTGAAGCAAACTTGAGGGCTACACACTAATATGGCACTATAACACAATTGCTAGCGAAGTCGCAGGCTACAGCCAGTAAACACATAAATGAAAGCATAGGAATAATAAACTTCCAAAAGAAAACGACTTAAGAACCTATAATAACGTTAATAAACAGAAATGGCGGTGCGAGACCATAAACTCTGATTATTGCGACGTAAATTCAGTTAACTCGCACTTTATTCCAATTATTATACCTACGGAAGAAAATCTAAAATTACTTTTGCGAAATTCTTGCAAGTTACTGACTCAAAATCTCAGGAAATGAGGTTGCAGACCGCGTAACCGAAAGAACTGACCAAAGACAATATACCTATTTTAGATAGTGGTAAAGTAAGAAGGCCATTGTTAGTATTCATAAAAGTAGGTACGTAATAACAATAAAAAATCTCACGCCTTTTGTCCCAGAGGGGGTAGGCAGAGGTATTCCATTTCTGGATATACCCACGTTTCACTAGGATATTCTTTGGATCCCTAAACGTGATAGGTGATGTGCTCTTTCTTCGCCGGATCTACTCTGTTACACATGCTTCAGAATTAATTCTGAGACCTGCGGGTTTCCTTCACCGTCGAGCTAGTGATAAATATGTAGGACAAGTTTTAAAAACTCATTGGTACATGCCAGGATTCGTACCCGAGCCTCACTAATCATCATCATGAGAATCGGGTTCTTTATCCACTGGGCTATCACTGATGTAGGTACCTATGTAATATACTATGTAATAATTTAAAGTCGTCATTTTTTTTTCTTTTAAGTTGCGTGGAAATATAACTAGAACACATACATTTAGAACTTTGGTTTATCATTTTACTTTTGGTGAATTTAGAATAGTAAATAATAATTGAGAATCAGGTAAACCTCATTAGCTACATAAAAAAGCCCGTATCTAAGGGCGGTAAGAGTATATCTAGGTATTTTTATATGAAATCAACTCTTGCAAAATTGTTTCTAACTATGCGTATTTTTTTTGGTCTTCAAATTATTATTTTACTAACACTAAACATTTTATTTTTTTTATTTTTTATTTTAAAGATCTAAATACTAAACAGAGTTTTGAAACTTATAACTAAGAGCTGTAAAAACCAGCGAAGGCTTGTGAACAGCTAGTGAGTCCGGAATTATAGTCCGGCACTTATAAAGTAAGTATAGGTACATGCACAATATCAATGCTTATTCCAGAATATAATCTAAGGTCGTATCGTTTATGTAATACTTTTTAATATTTTTGACTGCTTTAGAGCTGGCGAGGTATATTTCTTGTATGTCTTTTGGAAGGCAATTTATTATCCTAGGTAAAATATAGTTATATGTTCTTTTTCCATAGGTATTATTGTAAGTAGGTAAATTGAAAGTGTTCATGTCTTTGAGAAATCTTAAGTTTAAGGATTCTTACATAAGGAATCAATCGATGTAGAAGTCTTTAGGACTTATTTAATGATTGAACCTTTTTATTTTAATGCAGTACCTACTAGTTCCGCCACTATGGTCTATAAATTGAACCTAAGTAATTTTTGATGCAAGATGACCTCTCTAGCTTTTCTTAAGCATAGTTTCCACTTAAGCCCAAAACTTACTTGATTCTACTCTATTTACTAAAGTTGATTTAGCGAACAAAGGGAATCGTTAAGACTTGTAAAGATATTTTGACTTGAAATGGGGTTTAATATACCTAAGTACCTACCTTGTGTTGAATCAGTTTCTGAGTCATTTTCGACAATTTACTCTAGAAAATATACGAATACTTATATTTTTATTACTCAAATGCCTCATTTTTTTTCTAAGATTGATTTAAACGTAAATGAATATTGGAATTTATTTCAAGAAGGGATTTGTTAAAAACTTCTTAAGACCGATTACTCATTTTACCTAAGTATATAACAGTTAACTTCCTCTTTCTCCCTATAGGTAAGTGGTCATTATCACTAGCAGATCCAGGAGGGGGAGGATAGGAGGCTCAAGCCCCCTAAAAGCCACCTCTGTGCCTTATAATGAGGTGGTTTCCTACGATTTTGTTTTGGAAATATTCAAAGATAGATTCAAGTCAAATTAAAATCAAAGTCAAAATCTTGGATCCGCCATTATCCTGACCTCTCCTGACTACCCCCCCTTAGCTGAGGGGCATTGTACTAAAGAATTGAATGAACTTATAGATTGACAATGTATGGAATTGACGGGCCTGTTGGCTCGGTTGGTAGTGACTCTACCTTCTGAGTCGGGGGTGTGATCCCCGCTAAGGGCCAAAATTTGTGTACATGAACACGTCAGTTGGCTTCGTGTCTTTGTGTTTAATATTTATTTATGTATGTCTATCACCAATAGTACAGGCTCTGCCTAGATTGGGACTCAATAACCCTGTGTAGATTGTGTCCCACAATGTATTTATTATTATAATTAACATAAGCACTCACCAACGAGCGCTAACGTCAACGAGTGCTTATGTCAATTCCATACATTGTCAATCTGTAAGATCATTCGATTCGTTAGTGCAATGCCTTTTTTGCTAGGCCCTCAGAGCGCTAGGCTCAAGTCAAATTTGTAGGAACTCAAAATGAATGCTGGATTCACCGTCGCAATCTTACTATGTAACGCTACTCGTATCAATCAAAACTTTCTCAAGATTGCGTAGACATTATTACTTATCAAACTCTAATTAGAAAAATCATCTTGCAAAACGTAAATATAATACCATTTTGACGGTGCGCCTATCACATTGTTACAGTTAGTTAATTTAGAGGCACGCTTTCTTCATCGCTGCAAAGGTGAAAGTGCTTGCTTTTCTTAATTTTAATTCTTATTGTTCGTGGCTCCCCTCTTTACGCAATTTTTGAGATATGTATCTTCTAAAATTATGTGTATTACGTTGTAAAGTATATCGGTGTAATGACAGAAATTATGGGAATTCGGTCATGTGACATTGACAGTGAACAAAGAGGAATGATTGCTAGAAAGTCGGTAATATGGTCAATTTTGAGTTGAACCTTTATACTTTTCTTGGTGTAAGTAATATTCCATTCATTTATTTATTTAAGGTAACCCACAATTGGTATATTAGCTATAAAAGCTAGTACTAAATAAGGAAACCGAGTTTGTTTTGATACGACTGTATACTATTTGAGGCCCTGATAATAAGTATTTAGTATAATACATCCCAACAACAATATTTTCATGTAAAGTGGCATTGCGCTTCGCTTTGCTCGGCTTGGCGGAGTAAAATAAGCATTACACATAAGTTTACCCATTATAACACAGACTAAAGTTACGAATAGCATGAATTACGATTGAGCAGAACAGTATATAATTGTGTACGATGTTTTCCTTGTCTACTACGAGTATATCTAACTACGGAAAATGTACCAAATTTTGTTAAGGATATATCCTACTAATACTATAAATGCGAAAGTTTGTATGGATGGATGTATGGATGGATGTTTGTTCCTCTTTCACGCAAAAACTACTGAACGGATTTTGATGAAACTTTACAGTTATATAGCTTATACATCAGAATAAGACTTAAGCTATACTTTATCCCAATATTCCCACGGGAACGGGAACTACGCGGGTGAAACCGCTGGGCGCTGCTAGTTTTTCATAATTCTACAACAAGGGAAACCTCCATAAATCGTTTAGTCGATGTAAATTACAACTACTATATTTACGATTAATAACGCTCATTTACGATTCACACTTTCTAGATTCGCGAAATTCTTGAAAATTTGCATGAACTGCGAATACCTCGAGATTTTTTTACTTTTTAAAATCATTTGAGTCATTATTGTGTCTAATCTTATACTTACTATGTGCATTCGTATAGCTTAACTTAAAATAGATATTATCTACCTACCATTTCCGGAAATACCCACTTTTCAGTGTGTATTTCCGGGAATGGAATAGGTAGGTGAAAGGTGGTGGTGAGAAATTCTGTTATAATAAATCATGTTTTAGAACAAATTCTGGGGCGTGCGTATTTCCTTGCAAATTGTTTTGAACCGTTTAAGCAAATAATTACAGTAGCTGAAATATACCTACCCCATGAAGTCACTGCACGATTTGCGATATTATAGTTAACTGGCGGATGCCCAGCGGCCTTGCCCGCGCGAATTCCATTTATTCCCGTTCCCGTGGGAATTTCCGAAAATCTCTTTATAGTGCTTGCCTACGACATATTTAAGACACCTACATACCATGTTTCAAATAGCGGGTGCCCAGCGGCGTTTTCCTGCTTGGATTTAGTTTATTTCCGTTCCCGTGGGAATTTCCAAAAATTCCTTTATACCAATTTTCTATGACATATCAGACACCTTCATACCATTTTTCAAGTTTCTAGGTGTTATCGTTTCGGAGTAGTACGTATTTCTATTTTTAACCAGTTTTTATATTTTCCCGTGGGAATGAGATATTTTCCTGGAATAAAAAGTACCCTAGATGTTGACCCGGGTACTCAGTTATCTCCATACCAAATTTCATCAAAATCCGTCCAGTAGTTTTTGAGTGATGCGTGCACAACTAGACAGACAGACAGACAGACAGACAGACAAAAATTCCAAAAATTGGTGTTTCGGTATCTATATCGATAACTATATACACTACCTTTAAAATTTTCAAAAAATATTTAATGTACAGACACGGCCCCGTTAGAGTTTTATTATATGTATAGATTACCTCAGCTTGAAACTGTATTGATTTCACATACTTAGAAGGTATTATACGTATTTAGGAACTACAACTAGTAAGTTGCGTACCAATTTGATACTGATATCATTAAAATCTCGTAACACGACTGTAACTAAATACTTTAAAACAGATCAACATATCAAATCATGTCAACTTTCTATAGACAATCGTAAACATTGATTTCCCGAAATCAACCAGTTTGATGATTTTACGATTCATAAAAAAGATAGAACTTATCGCTTAAGGCATAGAAATTGATAGTAAAAGTCTTAAGACTGCAGATCTTGACTGGAATTTTATGTCGATGCCGAATACTGTCAATTAATACAAGACCATACAATAATACATAATGGTTCGATATTGCTTTACAGCGACTAAACTCATTTTAGTTTAGTCCTGTCTTTGTCTTACCTCAATAAAAAGAAAATGAATAGAAGATAACCTACCGAATTTAGTCCTGTCAGAGGCTGTATTTTAGTTGTGATTTCTTTACATATACACTAAACACGTTACGTAATGCCTTAGTTGACAGGACTAATTTTAATTTGACAGGACTAAATATCTCTCGTCTCTTTTCTTTTCTAGGAGAAAGAAAGTGACAGGAGTAAACTAAAATAAGTTTAGTCGCTGTAATGTAGAATCGAACCCAATGTAAGTACACTAAAACAAGATATTCAAGGGCGGTTTTAGTAATTTTATCGGATGTGACGAACTGAGAGATCAGTTTTAGTACGCTAGTACTATTTATTATGCTGTGGTTTTAGCGAAGATGTTGCACTATGAAAGTAAACTTATAGATATGCCTCAATCAATTAAAACATCATGTTATTTTTTTGTGAACGGAAAATTATGTGCTAGTGACATCTATTGTGAGATAGTAGTTACCGATTCTGGACATTTTCGCAGTAGCTTGTAACCTGGCTTAAATAATGGATTACCACATTTATTTTCATGACGAAAATTTTTTTACAAAATTTAATTTATTCTGATAAGAAATGTCCTCCAAGGAGGATGCTTTTGACACAGGACCCAAAAGGCTAATTATGAATAATTATTATCTGTTTATAATATCCTGCCAACCGGATAGGTTCACTCTGTAAATTTTGTTTTCTATAGCGGTAATAAAATTTGTCAAAAGTTAAAAACTAAATAGCTACCTAAAAAGATTAGAAGCTAATAAACTAAACAATTTATGACTGCCGTATAATTTTCGCAACTATACCTATAACCATACGAGTATAAACTAGCTAGCTACTGCGCGTGGTTTCACCCGCGTAGTTCCCGTTTCAGTAGGAATACAGGGATAATAGCATAATATGTTTCTCAATGATAATGTAGCTTTCCAGTGGTGAAAGAATTTTTTAAATCGGATTATATTTCGGAGCCTACAAACAAACAAGTCTTTCATCTTTATAATACTAGATAAGTATAGAAGTATCGCAAATCTTCAACTTAGTCGTACATATCGGCTTTTTTGAACCCCTAAAGCTGACAGTAAACCCATCTCATCGGGTCTTGTTGAACATGCCCAAGAAGAACTTTTTCTTAAAATAAAGTTTAAAAGTCACAGTACAAACTTTTTGGTATATTCTTATTTAATTTTGGTGTTTATTATTGAACGTATAAAATCGAAACAACTTTACTATCAATAAAATTTTGTAACAAAGTTTAAATTCCAACGCTAAGAGATTAACTAAATAGTAATCATGGTAATATAAATTACACAGTAAGAATCTAACATCTACAAACAGTTAAACAATGAAAGTTCAAGTTTCGAATAGTTAATTGGCCATATTAAAAGTCTCTGAAATAGGTAAACTAGAAATGGCTTAAAAGTGTTCTGTAAATTGTGGACTAAAAATAGCTAGCATCGCAGCTAGCTTTTATTTTGATGATATTTTTTTCAGCTTAAGGCCAGGTATTCCTGCAGCAGTAGGCATTTAGCGCTGTCACGGGTCGCGCGCAAAATAGTTAGATCGGACGCATCGGCAGTGAACTCGCATGACCCCGCCAGCGACATAGAATAGAAATTAGCAGTAGGATAATTTTATTTGACTTTAGAAATGCATTTTATATATTATCAAACTTTGTTTATGGTATAGTAATAAATTAGAGTTACGTAAATAAATGAAGTAACTTCTCTGTTTTTATTTTGTTTGTTTATGTAATTATTATAGCTATTATGTGTATACATCATGGTGACAAAAATCAAAAATCGAAAATTCTGTTTGACATAAATATTAGGTCTTTACCAATGAAATTGCCATTTTATATGAAAAAATTTAAACGAATTTTTTTCATGTATTTTTATTTGTATTAATCGAAGAAATCAATCACCTATGCAATTAATGCACCTTTTGGCAACGCAGTGGCAGTTCATTGATGCCCTTCTTAAAGAAATCAGCTGGACGGGAGGCAACAAATTCTTCAAAGGCATTTTGTACTTACTGCCTCTCGGGTATTAAATTTTTTTCCCACCAAGAAGTTATCCAAATTCTGGAAAAAGTTGTAGTCTGTAGGCGCAAGGTCTGGTGAGTAGGGCAGATGACGGGGAGCTTCCAACCCCAGTTCTTGCAACTTGGAGACCGTCTGCTGTGCAGTGTGAGGTCATGCGTTGTCGTGCAGGAGCCGCGGAGACGAGCGATTGACCAAAGCTGGTTAGAGATGTGCCTGCTTCTCCATCGTTGTGTTCAGTTCTTCACAGTATACATCTGCAGTAATGCTCACCCCGTTTGGTAAGAAGCTGTGATGAATCACACCGGCGCTAGACCACCAAACAGGTCACTTCATCACTTTTCTAGGGGTAAGTTTTCGTTTAGGGCATTGTTTAGGTGCTGAACCTGGATCCAACCAATTTGCTAAGCGCTAGCGGTTATCAAACAGAATAAATTTCTCATCGCAGGTAACAATGCGGTTCAAAATTCCTTCATTTGTGTATCTGTTGAGCAGTGCAAGGCACGTCTCGACGCGTACTTCGCGCTGGCGATCATTGAGTTCGTGGGGCACCCTTTTGTCAAGCTTTTTTACCTTGCCAATTTGACGCAAATGGACCAATATTGTTTTGACGCTAACGTCAAAAGCTGCTGCTAATTCAGCCGTAGATTGTGTATCATCAGCTTCCATAATCGCCTTTAATTTGTCATTTTCGACCAAAGTCTTCTAAAGACCGCGAGGTTTATTTTTCAGGTCGAAATTTTCAGAACAGAAGCGAGCAAACCAATAACAGGTGGTGCGTTGGTTTGTAGTGTCAGCTCCGTAAACGTCGTTGATGTTGCGTGCCGCGTTGCTGCCACGACGGTACTCATATTCCATAATTACTCGAATTTTTAACGTATCTATGATGACGAAAAAGATTGAAATGCGATGAAAAAGTTGGTGCCGTAAGATCTAGCGCACCATGACCCAGCAACGTAAACATCAATTAAAGGGTAGCCGTTCTTAGTTCGACCTTCTGCGATAGCGATATCCTTCTCCACTTGAGCTGCTTCTTCGATTCCATAGAAGCATTAAAATTTGCCGTCTTTTTCCATTTTTCAAATAATTCATCTTCTAATTTGAAATAGTATTTTGAGCTGAATACCGGAATATCCATCGCTGAACATAATTCCTCAAATTGAGAAAAGCCTATACCGGAAGCCACAATGCCAGTAGTGGCGTCTGTATTAAGATTAACTTGATCTCTATCGTTTAGGTCTTCAGAGTTAATCGAGCAAAATTTCTTTGTAAATATTGCATTCAAAATGAAATACTGATAAAAGTCCTCGTCGTTTTTCACTGATCAAACGGAATTTTCCTAAGGTGCAGTTAAATAAACTCTTATGACGAGCTTTCTCTTGTAACTCCTGTAAAATGTAATTTATATCAACAATTCGCCATCCCGAAACAGGTTGAAATTCATTTTCTTTGAATGCATACTTTACGATAAGTGAGTCTTCCGCCTCTTCAGTATCTCTAAAACAGTGAACAAATATATTAAGTATTACATATTTTAGATAAATATTAGTTATCTATATATTTTTGATGTTAGCATAGTGAAAAGTTAATAGACTGACAAAATACACATAAAAATGTTAAGATAAATGTTATCATTTCTAATGTGATCCTTACGTAAGATTTACAGTGTCGACAGGATCGACAGAATTCAATTTACTGACAGAGTTTTCGGACACGTCAGCCATGTCAGACAAGTGCCTAAAAACAACTTAAAACATTAATGTTAAAACATTTCGTTTTGAATGCAATCAAGACCAAGATAATCTTAATACAGCCGCCACTACTCTCATTGTGGCTTCTGGTATTGGTTTTTCTCAATTTAAGGAATTATGTTCAGTGATAGATATTCCGGTATTAGCTCAAAATAGTATTCCAAATTAGTCATGATGATTCGATGAAGCCCAAACTCGATGAGGTTGTGTCGTTTCATTGCGAAGTTCCTATGGCCACCTTCCAGCTCTATCATCAGATCAGCACCATGTCATCATAATATTGCATTTTCACGCGATTTACACATGTATGCATTATTTCAGATTTTAAAAATTGACGGCCTTACCCACCTTCATATTCCGATTTATTTGATTACTTGCCTAATTTCAGTTGAATTATACCTACTGATATTCTTATACTATGGCATGATCTTTTTATGAATTTATAAATGAGATTGAAGTAAAATGAAATTTAATGTGATTGTGTCAAAGTCGAAAATGACATAACAAATTAAACATTTACTTACTTCTTCACATATATTTTGAGTTAATTCTTTTTATTTAATAATTTTATAGTAGTAAACGCCTTTTGTCGCTTTCGTTGTTTATTACCCATTATGGATAACTTGCAACAAATATATCAATTCGTCAAAACTGATTGATTGGTGCAAAAAATTGTCACGGAAAAAATTTACACAGGTCCGTCATCCGTAAGCGCCAGCGCGCGACTGAACACGCCAGCTAAGCCACCGCGCTCGTGCATTTTGTAGTTTTTTCAACATAGTGATTATAAAAATCATTTTATAAAGTCAAACTGCGAATTTGTCTAGAAATATTTCATATCTTTAATCTAGTACAAAAAATAAATGTAAAATATCAGTAGTTCAGTCATGACATAGAAAAAACAAAACAAAAAGGGGTAACTTTGAGATTTTTTTCTATCGAGTGAAGTTCATCAAATCGTGTAACCGAATGCGACTTTGACTCCTTAAGTTATAAATATCTTTTTTTCAGAATTTTAAACACTATTTTCTATGTCTCAGATGATTTTAAAAATCACAAAAATCGGCCTCTGCCGGCCCACCCAGCCACTGTAGTAGTCAAGTATCAGCGTCTCTCGGGCTTTGAGTATTAAACCAACAGGAGACGTCACGCGCACTACTTTCTTTACAAAAAAGTCTGCCAATTTCTGCGGGGGGGACGAGGAAACAATCACAAATAATGTTAAAACAAACGCATTTTTAACAAAACAATTAAACACTAGCTTGAACTAGGTGCACACAAATACATTCACCAATACAAGCACTCCGTGAACTCAAACAAACTAGTTGTATTTAACCGGTATGCTCAAAGACCGACACGTTTTTTTGGCAGAGGGGAACGCCTGTCAGTGACGTCTCCGGTTGGTTTAATACTCAAAGCTCACGGGTGATCAATAACAATAGATAATTAAAATTAGATAATACAAATACTCATCATTTTATTTCAGTATACTTACTTATCTAAAAAAAATCCCAACATTAAGTCTCCTTCGTGCTTCTTATATTAAAATCTTTAGTTATATAATAGTATAGTAAAATTGGAATTCTTTTCAGAAACTTAAATCAGATATAATAAGTACCTGTACTAAAATAAATCACGCAATGGTTTAAAAAAATACTGCAGCAAGGATTTCCACTTAAACCTTCACCTTAGTTTTTGAAGCTCTGCAAAAAGTAACAACAGTTATAAAAAATTGTGAGAGATCGCTATATATCTATATCTACACTAATATTATAAAGAAAAAAATTGGATTTTTGTATTGTATAGCTACAGAAACTACTGGACCGATTTCGTAAATTCATTCACCAATGGACAGCTAAGTTTTGCGGGAGTGACAAGAGCTATAATTTTCCCACGAATGTGACAAGATGACCGGGATTTAAGTGGATGAAATATTAGAGAACAGTATCTAACCACATCCAGTATCGCTCTATGTTATTGTCATTCGCGCAGCGGCGCGCGCGCCACGTGCGCGGTATCTATGCATCATCTGCGAGGGCCCAGCCTGCCGCTTCCAGCCTGCTATTACCATCTTTATTATTATCTATGATATTAGAATGAAGGAGCTCGAATATAATAATAACACAATCTGCAACAGTGACGCTCGTATTACCGAACGATTATTTATTAGGTATTTCCGGACAGCTATACGACCTTCATACCTTCAAGAAGAGAGCGTACTCTACCACAAAGGCCGGCGCACTCTCGTGACTCTCGAGTTGCAGGTGTCTATGGGCGACGGTAGTCACTTACCATCAGGTGACCCGTCTGCTCGTTTGCCCCTATACTATAAAAAACGCTGAGACAGTCAGAAAGAGCTTAGAAAGAACTATTATTATGAGTCTCATATATTCGGTATTTTTTCTCCAGGAATGCGAATCGCAAACAAAAGATAGCTAAAGATAATTTTAATGGTCTACGAATCATGGTCCCCACTGGGGCGATATCCCCCTGAGCGGGGACAACGGGAATCGAATAAAATTATTACATATACGTACTACCCGTTGTCCCCACTATCTGTCCCCACTAAATTAATTAAATAAAATTATTAAGAGCAGTGATAGCCCGGACGGTTAAAGAGCCGGCCGAAAATCAGTGAGGCTCGGGTTCGAATCCTGGCATGTACCAATGAGTTTTTCAAAAACTTACGTACCTACATATTTATCACTAGCTCGACGGTGAAGGAAAACATCGTGAGGAAACCCGCAGGTCTCAGAATTAATTCTGACACATGTGTAAACAGACCCGGTCCGGCGATGGGCTCACCACCTATCACGTTTAGGGGTCCAATATATCTCGTGAAATGTGGGTAAATCCAGTAATAGAATACCTCTGCCTACCCCCTCGGGGATAAAAAAAAAAGGCGTGTGATTATATATTATTATATTTCAGACTTTCAAATAGCTTTGACCAACGGTACGGTCAAGAAGTTGGTTTAGTTAACAAAGGTTAATTGTGAACCCAGTCCAGCGTCACCCCCTCCGCCCCGGCCACCATATCAATCGGAGCGTGCTCTCGCGCATCTATCCGCTAATTAAAACCACCGCAACACTATTCTTTTCTTAAACGCAATGCTTTCTCCACAGCCAGTTTTTTGCAGTCCATTTAAACCAAACTGACACTTATTCTTTGGTAATAGATGTGAGAGTTGATGCATTTTTTGGTTGGTAAAGAAACTATTTATAGTCGTCGTTGTAATGTTTATTTTAATCAATTAGTCTGGTGTGTGGTTAGGTAAATGGTGGGTGCGTTTGCGTTTTTTTTATTTGATATATGGCTGCTTTACTTGCTTGTTGATTGGACTATCGACCGATATTCGAGCGTTCGTCATTTTTAAGTACGACTTAAGTAAAAATACCTCTTCGTATGGAATATTTGATTTTGGAACAATACTTAACATTTGTCTTCCAACCCCCTCGAGGAAAGGTAGTGTATATGCTTTGATTATTTAAATAATCAAAGTGTATATGATATGTACTTATTAAAGGTATGTACTTTAATTTTTATTCTTATTAACAGACGTTCCAGTAATTCTACAGAAAACTTTTAATCAGTAGGTTAGTTATATACCTACCGTATATAAGTTCACTAGCACTGCAGGCAGGTGGCCAGTATTGAAAAAAAATGTGTATGCACCAAAATTCAGTTATTGTAGATCAGATAGATAGTACACTATTTAAATCCCTTTTTTCCTAGTGATAGGTATAATATTTTACCTTATTATTACCTATTAATATGATAAATGCGAAAGTAACTCTGTCTGTATGGTAGTACCTACTTGCCTTTTCAGAAATATTTATATTCTAGATCCTGGAAATATGAAGAAATAATTCTACTTTTCATCCCGGAAAACCAAAAACTTCCCAGGGGACACAATAACCTCAAATTCACGCGGACAGAGTCGAATCTGTGATGTCAGGACACATCAACCGTACATACAGGGTGTTAGGGAAACGCTTCCGAAAACGAAGACAGTTTTTTTTTATGAAATTTAAAATAAAAACTGAAATAACATTGGCAAAAGTCCATGTGTTTTGGGTACCCTACTTACACCTGCCCACGGAAGACGAAACCGTGTAAAATCGATAGTTCTTGGACAGACTAAGATAATATGTAATCATACCACATTTTTATAAGTTGAGGTTTAAAAGTTATTCGTTACCTAGTGTATTTTGTAGGTTATTATGAGATTTTAGGTACCAAAGACGTGTAAAGAAAAAGTTTCTCTAGGAAAGAAAATGATTTTCTTACAACCTCTTTGTATAAGAAAATAGCACTGCCTACCACATGCCATATAAGTTACTCTATGCCACAAAGTGGCAGTTAACGATGGCTTGGGCAAAAAATATCGATACCTATATTAAAATATCGATATTTTTCCAAATACATAATTATCACAATATTATAATATCGTCGATATTTTTAATGGCCATATATCGACATTTATTTTACAGTATCGAATTCGTATTAATTTTATTATATTTTTAACGCAATTCTGTTTCATTTCATGTTAAGTACTAAATACTTGTTTAGACTCAAGCATTTATAAGAAAATACTATTTTCATCGTCCTTTTTTACGAATTTGGGAATATGTATAAATAATAATGTAAAAACTGACGATATATCGATATTTTTCACTCGATTTTTATCTATAGTATTTAGAAATGTCGATACGATAAATATCAATTTATTTTTCACTTGGCCATCCCTAGTGAATGACACGGTTGACGTGATGACACGACGTTCAATTTTACCACAACAACAAAAAAGTTTTTGTATTAATCAAAGACATTAAAATATAATAGCATAGAGGGGGCATTGGGAATATTTTCATACAAAACTTTGAAGCTCAAGCGTCATGTCCTTGTCATGTCAGTTAGTATGAACGCGAGCTGTCATTCGGTCGAAATTGTACTAGACTTATTCCACTTGGAATAACTTTTGGCTTCAAATAATCCTCGCTTTGTCCCCTCTATGCCTTATATTATATTTTAATCTCTTTGGTATTAATAGATTTCCCAATCGATCGATTCGTGTTTCTATGATATTTTTGTTTTATTTGACTCAATATTTTCAACTGCTAGATTAATTTAAAAATATGGAAAATTTCGACTTGTTATGAGTCAATAAAATAAGCATAGTGTGATACCCCGTGGGTGTCTATTTCAGTGGGTACCAAAGCTGCCGTTGTTCTTTTTGAACTAAGATTCCAAAGGAAAATTCAATAATAACTTTATGGGATACAATTCACACAGTTATTTAGTCTCAAACTAGGCAAAACGGTTTTAACTATTTATACTAAATTAAGATTGTTTAAAAAGGTTTGCAGGAGTGGCTTCTAAATAATATGTTTTACCTACAATGTTCAGAAACTGTAAGATATGCGTAATTTAAGAAGTCTGTTAATTGTCCTTTGATATTTGCATGCTACATTTTTGTAGCTGAACATGTTTCACACATTGCTTCATATTTATAACATATAAATAAATAATAATAATAATAATGATATTAATCTCACGCCTTTAACCCCGAGGGGGTGGGCAGAGGTAAGACAAGAATATTCGGCCCCTAAACGTGATAGGTGGTGAGCCCATTTCCGTACCAGCAGGCGTATTCAGGGAGCTTCGATATTCGATACCGGAAAATCTGTCGAACACTTTCGGGATGGGCTGATGTTGGTATCAAAAACATTCGAGATGGGCTGATGTTGGTATCGAAAACTAATGTCATATGTGACATAAGGATTCGGAAAATTATCCATGGCTGTCAGAAACGCCTAGAATAAAGTTTCCGAAGTCGATAGATCCGACTTCGGAAAATTTTTTACTCGATCTGAATCGAACGGAAACGGTATCGAGTCTCCGTAAATACGTCTGCATGTCTGTTACATTTGCCACATAAGTACTTATAACATCTTTAGGTACATCATGTTTGAAGAAAATACAGATTCCTTATTCTAACTTGCTCCCTGGTACGGAACCGTTCCCTTGACACCCTGTATGCAAAAGACTCGGAACTTTTAACACTGAAGGACGGGCTTCCCTCAATGTTAAAAGGATCATACCCTAGAGACTATTCGGAAGTTTGCTCAAAGAGCTTTCTAGCAAAAAGGACGAATATTAAAATGAGCAAACGACTTTTTAGAAGTTTTATATGGAGGTTGACCTCAGTCGACAGCCGAACAATGAAATCAAAATCTGTCTCTTCCAAAACTTTTTTAATGTCAGCTTTTTGAAC
Source organism: Ethmia dodecea (assembly GCA_963855545.1). Classification (NCBI taxonomy): domain Eukaryota; kingdom Metazoa; phylum Arthropoda; class Insecta; order Lepidoptera; family Depressariidae; genus Ethmia; species Ethmia dodecea. Next base: position 3,675,963 of record OY979448.1, read on the forward strand.
CGTGATTCGATATTCGATATATGACGCGCCTGTTGGCTCAGTTGGTAGTGAGTCTAAGTTGGTGGTCGCGGGTTCGATCCCCGCTCGGGGCAAACAATTTGTTGGCTTCGTGTCTGGTCGTTTAATACCTATTTATTTTAGTATATTTATCAGTTGTTTAGTACCTATAGCACAGGCCCTGCCTAGTTTGGGCCTAATAAAGTGTGTGAATTGTGTCCCACAATTTATTATTATTATTTGATTATTATCCAACTGCATAAGAAACAAGGTTTTTAGGTGTATGTATGAATGTATATATGTGAGCCTATTTCTATATTTTCGGATCTATTATTTGTCTGACTACTAGGTATTGGTTACTTCCTACTTTAGTCTTGATATTGACTTTAGTTTTAAAACTCAGCGCCTAAAATGAACTCACCTTGAGCGCAGAAGAGGGCATTTTTATGCGTCTCATATTTCATCTCTTTCTGACTTTCCTCAAGCGAAGCAAGTAAGTAACAACTCTATTGTACAGCAATAAAAATATGCAAAAAAAAACATGACACAAAGATTTGAAAAAGAAAATTCGCAGTTATGCTATAATTTTGATACGACCCATAATATCGATTCGCTCTAATGGCTACGCTTTTCCATAATTAGTAATTTATCGTTCTGTCGTCGGTGCGTCGGTCGCTATCACCGTGACAAATTACAACCCCACTGCTCAAAATTGTTTCTTTTCCCCAGTAAACAAGTTTATTAATTATTGAAACACTAGGGAGGGAAAGCGAATGAGTGGATTAAAAGTTATTTGCTTGAGAGAAGGCAATGTACTGAAATCACAAAGTTAACGACAATCAACAAAATCTTAGTAAAGCAGAAATGGAAATCTGATTATAAATTGAATGAAACTGGCGTACCACAAGGGGGTATACTTGCGCACCTTTGCTGTTTCTGATCTACATAAATGATCTTCCACAGGCCATTCCATATAAAACCATACTATTCGCAGATGACGTAACTATGCTAATTAAGTGTGATAAAGATAATGATTATGAATGCAATGTAAATAAAGCCTTAAAAGATATTATTGACTGGTTAAATTCAAATGACTTACAGATAAATATGAACAAAACTAAATTTATGACATTTCAATCTTATAATTCGATACCAAGACATTTAAATATCCGACATAACAATAACAAATTAGAAGAAGTTAGTATATTTAAATTTTTAGGGTTAACACTGGACAAGCATTTAAACTGGAAAGAACATGTTGACCAAATCTGTAAAAGGCTAGATCGATTTGTCTATGCACTTAAAAGATTAAGGCAGTCTCTCTAGAAGCAGCCTTGGCTGCGTATCATGGTTACGTGTCATCAGTGCTGAGATATGGTCTGATATTGTGGGGTAACTCGGTAGAAGCAGATAGAGTATTCAGGTTACAAAAGAAGTGTATACGGGCCATTTCTCTAGCATATTACCAAGACAGCTGCAAACCACTGTTTAGCGAACTAAAAATACTTCCACTGCCATGTTTGTATATAAGGGATGCCTGCTGTTTTATTAAGCAGCATCCTGAATACTATAAGTTGATATCGGATATCTCCTCCCGACATGTGAGATCGCAGTACGCACGTCTACTATATAAACCACCTGCAAACACATACACACACCGGCACAATTAGCGGAACAGAAAAAAAAGGGAGTATTTACGCATTTTTGCGTGTTACTGGCCGGCTAAACAAGCTTTTTTTAAATTTGGGTTTTAATTTAAAAATGGAATACTAAGCGACTGCCCTTTTTTTCATTCTTTTGTTTTAATTTTCATTGATTCATTTTTTCCACCGCTTGTCCGTTTTTAGAAGGTTCGTGAATTCCATTTGAAAAGCTTTGAATTGCAGTTTTTGAGGCTTTTGAGTTTTTTCGCATATTGATAATTTACGAGCATCTAATTATGCCTGATTTAACGCCATCAGAAATCATTAGGGCAGATCAAATGAGGAGAAATGGTCAAACCTACAGATCGATTGCCAGAAGCCTTCGTCGATCGTTATCAACGATTTATCGTAGCATCCAACGATACAGATTGACGAATGCTCTAGTGAGAAGGAGAGGACAAGGCCGGAAAAGGTGTACTTCAAGGAGGGATGACCGTTTTCTCCAACTTCAAGTCCGACGGAACACGAGACTAACGGCGGTGCAGGCTCGAAATTTACTGGAAGAGGTACGAGCAGTAAGGATGAGTGAGCGGACAGTTCGTAGAAGATTCGAAGAAGTGGGTATAGGCTCGTATGTGCCCGCCAAAGCCCCAAAACTTGAGAGACATCATCGCACAAACCGTCTACACTTTGGTCGTGAACATCGTGATTGGGACTTCGACGACTGGGGACAGGTTCTTTTTACTGATGAATGCAGAGTTATGTTAAATCAAATTGATGGAAGGCAGCGAGTATGGAGACGCAAAGGAGAACGGTATATCCAGTCTAATTTTGAAAATACAGTTGCATATGGCGGCGGTTCAATTATGGTCTGGGGAGGAATATGTTTAGGAGCTCGTACGGAGTTAGTAGTGGTCGATGGCGGGAATCTGAATGCTGATCGGTATATTAGGGAGATTTTAGAAGAACATGTTGTGCCATTTGCCCCCTTTATTGGTAACAACTTCATTCTAATGCAGGATAATGCTCGGGCTCACAGTGCTCGTACAGTACAGACATACCTAAACCATGTTGGTATAACGGTGATGGAGTGGCCAGCACGGTCCCCCGATATGAACCCTATAGAACACGTCTGGGACTTGCTAAAGAGGAGTGTAAAGTCAAGAATGCCCCCTCCCAATAATCTCAACGAGTTGCGAAACGCATTACTTGAAGAATGGCAGAGGTTGCCCCAAGAAACCATTGATAACATCATCCGCAGCATGCCCAGACGGATGGAAACCCTCATCAGAGCACGAGGAGGAAACACTCGATATTGAACAGTCATTGAAATTGTTGTTAAACTTTGGAAAATCTTGAATTTTCTGCTGTTTCTCTATAATTAAAAATCGAAGAAAAATGCATTTTGTTTAATTTAATTTTTATTTTTATAAAATTTTAAGTATGGTGTTACAAATGAATGTCAAAACATGTTAATTTAATTGTTGTTTCATTTTAAATAATATATTGTTTAAAAATTACATTCATTGTTCTAAATTCCCTCTTTTTTCTCCTTTTTTTTTCTGTTCCGCTAATTGTGCCGGTGTGTGTATATATACCAAAAAAATGCATACAACATGAGTTTTGAACTGTATAATAAGTTAATGGATGACTTGAAAAGTTTAGAGGGTAACCGGTTCAAGAGAACACTCACGGATTGGCTGAGTGAGAAGTGTTTTTACTCCGTGAAATATTTTTTTGAATACCGAATATATTAAATTGACTGTTATTGTTATTAAGAGCTTTTAGTTTTAGAACCAATAGATAATTAAGATTTTAATATGATTTAATGTTTGCACGCCGATCTGGTAGAATACATGAACTGACATTTATTATAATAAGATCTATGATATACTGTATTCATGCAAATAAAAACTATTGATTGATTGATTAAAAACCCGATTGCGTGTAAATGGGACTGAAAAGATTTAAAGTAGAGTACCTCATTCTAATGGTGTCAGAATTTTTTTTTTTTAATTCCCACGGGAATAAACGAGATCCGCGAGGGCAATGCCGCTGCTCACACTAGTGTTACGAAACACTTCTTATACCTGCTAATTATATTAGCTGCCATTTACGTAAATACCAAAGGGTAAGGGTTTCTCTAAAATGTAGGTAGGTAGGTAGGTACGTACTAAATAACAATTACGCAAGCTTTGTCAATAATCAAAGGTGCTCCCTGGAGCTGGCAGCCAGGGAGCCTTTGTGAGCGGGTTGACATTAATTAATGGCACTTACCACTGGGGTTTGTACCTGCTAACCTCTTATGTAACGGGGTAAGGGTTTGAGTGATACACGGGTAATTATACTTACCTACTGTTGGAAATTCAAGACGACGCGCGACGATACGTTGTATACTTGTACCCCAATGTAGGTACTGTATCAACTTACCGCAACGGTGCATTTTAAATTTGAATGCAAGATGGCGCCACAACCGCTGAGGTGCTCATATTCCTTCATCAACTAGAAATGAGTTGATCTTCAAACGGCTGAACGAATTTTCTTGAATCATAGCTAAGAACACACTCAATCAAGTTACCTTTTAAACAAAAAGAACTAAAACAATATCAGTTCAGTGGTGCAATTTGAATTTGAATGCAAGATGGCGCCACTACCGCTGAGGTGCTTATATTCCTTCATCAACTAGAAATGAGTTGATCTTCAAACGGCTGAAAGAATTTTCTTGAATCATAGTTAAGAACACTCTCAATCAAGTTACATTTCAAACAAAAAGAACTAAAACAATATCAGTTCAGTCGTTTGGAAGCTACGATGCCACGGTCAGACACAGAGATCCACATATTAAACTTATAACATCCCTCTGTTAGGTTAAAAACAAAATACACTCGAAAATCATTACACTGATCCCTATAGGTACTGCCCATAAATAATTTAGATGTAGAAAGTATCTAACTTGGATTTATATCTCCTCCGAATATTATTTCAATGCAGACGCTATTCAAAGCTAAAATCGCCTTCTAAAAAACAAAATGGAGGTCAGGATTTCCGGAGATTTAGGTATTGGTCCCTTCGTCCCCTCAAAGACGTCAGGGGTCTATTTGCATTTTCTTTGACGGTTTTCGGTGCCGTTAGGAATTCATAAAGGAATAGCCAAATGACCGAAACAAATTCGGGTTATGTATCGCAAAACATTTATCATGCGAAAGACCGTTGGTGCCTTGTGTTAAGGGGACGACCATGAATAAATTCTATGTATAGGCAAGGAAAAGTGAATAAAAAGTTCCTATATTAAAAAAATATCAAATAAATCAGCAAGAGTAGTTATAGATAGAACACCCCACAAGCGCGGAAAGATTATGTTTGTCATTCGAAATCCGAGTGTAGAATAGCATTTTGTCCGATAACGTGGAAATAGTTTTTCAAAATTTGAACCTGTCTGTCACTAAAAATGAATAAATACTTATTTCAAGTCAGTGCGCCGACTTTATTTTTTGAAGGTGTTCCGGTCAGCACGATGAGTTTTTTTTGCGCCTAGTATTTTCCTCGCTGTAGTGAGGTGAAAATTTGTGTTTTTCGCTTTACAGCAACAGGTTTTCATGTTAAAAATCAACTTTGCATTGCATAAAAAATAACTATTATTTGAAGAGACTACGAGGATTTTGAAAAAGAAAAATTATGTTACTCATTCGTTCGTCCAGGGTGCTTCGCCGTAGCTACGCTCTTGTGTATAGGTATTAGTGTTTACGAATTGAACTAAAAATACACAACTGATCTTGTACCCATGTGATAGGCGAAAAAAGTTTCATTTTCTTTTTTTGGTAACGTAGGTAATATGATAATATTATGGAGGAGCGGAGGTGGAATGCTCCTCCATCGTGAAAAGGGAAGATCTTCCGCCAGGCGAGGTGATCGTGCCTGGGGACCGCGGTCCAACGGTTGATGTTGGACAGTTGTATTTATACAAACTCATTAGAAAACTCCGATAGCGCGGTTTAGAACTCAGCCGTCTATTGGCGCGTTCTATGTAACTCGGCCTTCTATTGGCGCGTTCCATGTAGTCTCGCTACATCACTCCCCCTCCAAGACCGGAGGTCGATTCGATTTCTTGTGCTGCGTCGTTGTTTCGTAGATAGCTTGCAAGTGCCAGTGCTGCTCCAAGTCTGCGTGAGTCGAGACTGAGCGGGTTGCTGCGACTGTTGAAGTGCCCGTAGTTCAGTGTGCAGAGACCGCCACGCCGGCGAGGGTGACCAGCCGCTGTAGATCCGGACGTGGGCTGCGGTGAACTGTGCGTGGGCCGAGTGCTGTCGCTGTGAGTGATGAGCCTGCAGGACCAGGTAGAACGGTGCGTCGGCTGCGTATGGACCTGATTGGGCGAGATTCTGGCTTGCTGTGCGACTGCTGCTGCTGACCTTGAGTTTTAGGTTGCTGCGGAGTGATGTGTAATTGCGATGCGATGATTCTTCTGAAGTCCAGGTGTTCCAGAAGGTTGCGCTGATGTCCAGGTGTCGAGGGTCACCAGTATGGAGGAGCGGAGGTGGAATGCTCCTCCATCGTGAAAAGGGAAGATCTTCCGCCAGGCGAGGTGATCGTGCCTGGGGACCGCGGTCCAACGGTTGATGTTGGACAGTTGTATTTATACAAACTCATTAGAAAACTCCGATAGCGCGGTTTAGAACTCAGCCGTCTATTGGCGCGTTCTATGTAACTCGGCCTTCTATTGGCGCGTTCCATGTAGTGTCGCTACAATATCATAGATTTTTAAAAGGTTTCAATGTAAACTACTTACCTAAGTATTAAATATATAGGTATACGAGTACATAGGTGGAAGACGCACTTTTTACCAGGTTTTTCAACTAAAATGAATACAAATGAAAACGTAAAGGTTAACACTTCACCTACACTTCACTTCACTTTGTTAACAATTATAATTATTATTGTTATAAAATAAATTAATAATGTTAGACAAAACTTTGTAACATATTCTGTGACTTTACATAGATATAGTGCCAAATTATAGCCGATAAATCAACTGATTTATTTACTTTTTCTATAAACCCGAAGGAGTAACTTCTCCCTTTGCTGATGATAAGCATTGACGAACGATGCGACGACGACTTTCCACCTTAAATAAGGGTCTATAAGAAACATGTACCTACACACGCAATATAACTGTGCAATATTAAGCAGTCTATTTTGTTGATTGATGGTTGTAGTCCTCGCAGGGTAATTTTCAACTTGTCGGCTTTCATATTACCGGTAGTGTACTCCTCGTTCGATTTTGCCGTGCAATTATCTCCATACTCGGTTCTTGAGCTATGTTATTATTTACATAAACGTTGTAAACGTCGGCAATTTCTTTGGAAATCGAAAGCTGTCAATATTGTTGTCAGAGGCAATTATTTTGTTATGTTCGGAGCCTGTTGTGTTCTGTTTGCGAACTTATGTAGGTAGGTACCTACTTATTACCTACTATATAGGTATATATTATTATAACTTATACCTAAAAAAACACCTACCTTTTATACTATTATATTTATAGAATTTATCAAATGTACTAGGACGTGAAAATGTATTAGGAACAGATATTTTTATTACTCCGTTATGCTTTTATCACATTGTGCTCTTTGGCTGTCGGGATCAATGGATATTAATGTACAGTCAAGAGCAAGTCAAGCTTTACACTTGCTGAGCTCTGATTTATACTGCGCGCCATAGAATACAGGGCCGGTTCAAAGTCCAAAGTGTCAAGCTTAGTAGCGTGCTCTTGACTGTACCTCCACACACACCAAACATATATACGAGTACATGTCACTGCAATGTCACCTAGCATAACTCACATTACTTAAAGGTGCTTAGGTACATCATATTTTGTGTGTTTGCTTACTCAGTGTTTCCTTTGCATCCAACATACAATCTAACCCTGTTCGTTAAATTTTGTGTTGGAACAGGAATTTCAATTTAATCTGATATATAAAATTAATAAAAAGCTTCTCTAGCGTGAAGCAACAGTTCGAATCTCGGTGAGGGCATATACTTAGCATTCTTATTTTTTGTTTAACCTAAACACACTACTTTTTCTTCTACCTCTCTTCTTCTACCTATCTTCCAGTGTAAGTATCCAACTATCAACATACAATATCTGTGCTAATATAACAATTTCCGCAAAAATACTACGCTTTATAATCTCAAAATCTTTACGAACCGTGACTTTTGTAATGTAAATGGAATAAAGTTTTCTCCCAACTTAATCTCCCCGTAATTTTACCCTTCTTATCTTTTTTCGCAATCGTTTCGTTTCATTTCAGCCCAGAATTTAACTTTCCCAAGAAAATTGTGTTAAGTGAAATTCCTTCTCTGGCGTAATTAGTATTTTAGTATTCCCAAATTAATTACGGTTTCTTCAAAACTTTGAAAAGTGTTAACTCCGTAAATTGCTACATTCCAATTTACTTGAAAAAAAAGTTGCTCCTACAAAGTAAACACTTAGATCAATAAAAAATAAACACTAACAGACCGAAAACCATAAAATTAATGCGAATCTAAGGACCAAAATAAACATACTATTATTAAAAGTAGGTACATACATCTACAACTGATAACGTACCTAAATTATTATTTCTATTAGAAATACGAAAGTTTATGAGGCTGCATGGATGTTTGTTACTGTTTAACACAAAAACTTTGAACGGATTTTGATGAAATTTTACAATATTAGAAGTAGCTGGTAAATAAAATAACTTACTTAGTAGGATTTCATTGATAAAGACATTGAAGGTATTATTTTAATTTTACAATAAATTTTTAAAACTTTTTGTTTACAAAGAAAATATACATTCGTTTACAATATTTACATACATACATAAAGTCCGCCATTGTCCGAAAGGGGTATGCAGAGACGATGTATCTCCACTTTGCTCGATCTCTGCATACTTCTTTCGCTTCCTTCACATCCATAAGACTTTTCATGCACGCTCTTTTATTCTTTGCACTCCGGATCACAGCTTTTTGAAGGACGTCACTTTTTTTTTTTATTTGATTCGTGAACGTCCTTCTGGGGTGTCCTCTTTCCTTGCATCCTTCAGCATTCGCACCATAAATCTCTTTTGTTACTCTTCTTTCATCCATACTTTTTAAATGACCAAACCAGCGTAACATACCCTTTTCTATCCTTGTCACTACATCTTCTTAATATTTAAGTTGTACTGTTAAGTACAACTATACAGTACCTATACGACGAACAAAGTCACGTGCGTCCGATATTGTATACTAAAAGCTGCAGCAATAACTACATAGGTACATTTTGCACCAGTGTTTTAACTTGTTGCACTTTCATTACTGATTCCCTTGTAGGGAAGATATGAAAATTCAAAATTCAAAATTCAAAATCGTTTATTTTCTATTGGTATTAAAATATACACTTAGAAACGTCAATATTTTATAATAACAAGGCACTCTAAACTCGTCCATGAAGATTGGCTAAATGCAACCCATCTCCACCGACGAGCTGCTGGTTCCGAATGCAGTACCCCGAGAAGAGCCACCAAGAAACTCAAGGGCAGCTATTTTTAATCTCATGTCTTACTAATAAATATCGTTTACAATAATAATTATACCTTACATAGCGTCGAGTCGGTTAATCCCATGCATGTTGGTCTACTAAGTAGTCTGTAATTTTATAGTAGCCTTTTTTATGTAATTTTTGCTTAACTATTATTTTAAATTTGTCAAGAGACAAATTTTGTAATTCAATGGGAATCTTATTGTAAAAACGTATACATTGACCCTTAAAGGATTTGGTAACTTTAGATAATCGACTAACACAAGCAGCCAGTTCATTCTTATTTCTAGTGTTTATACAATGTCTGTCACTATTTTTTTTGTAAAGTGATATATTCTTTTTAACATACAATACGTTTTCGTAAATATACTGTGACGCCAGTGTGAGTATATTAATTTCCTTGAATTTTTCCTTTAGAGACATCCTAGACCCCATTTTATAAATTGCACGAATGGCTCGTTTCTGCAAAATAAATATTCTCTGGACATCAGCAGCATTCCCCCACAGTAGAATGCCATATGACATCAAGCTGTGGAAGTAGCTGAAATAGACAAGTCTAGCTGTTTCTACGCTTGACATATTACGTATTTTTTTACGGCTTACGCAGCAGAACTGAGCCTTTTCGCCAACGTATCAATGTGCGGTCCCCACTGTAACTTAGAGTCTAGAGTTATTCCTAGAAATACTGTAGTGTTTACACATTCTAATTTTTCGTTTTTAACTGTAACTGAGTTTAAAGTTCGTTTAATATTTGATAAAGAAAAATGTACACATTTAGTTTTTTTCTCATTGAGAAGTAAATTATTAACGTTAAACCAACTGACAACATCATTAATTGCACTGTTCACGTCGTCATAAGACTTAATAGGTCGTTTAATTTTAAAAAGTAGAGATGTATCATCTGCGAACAGTACAATATCATGTTGCACTCGGTTGGGTAGGTCATTTATATACACCAGAAATAGAAAGGGGCCTAAAATGGAGCCCTGCGGTACACCAATACAAACCGCCGATCCAGACGATCTTGAACCGTTTACATCAACACATTGTATCCGGCTTCTCAAGTAGGACTTTATTAAATCAAGAGCGCGGCCTTGTACTCCGTAATGACGTAGTTTTCTGATGAGAATTTCATGATGGACACAATCGAATGCCTTAGATAAATCACAGAAAACCCCAACAGCATCCTGCGACTCCTCCCAGGCATCAAAAACATGATTTACTAGCTCAACACCGGCATCGGTTGTCGAGCGACCCCTAGTAAATCCAAATTGCTTTACAGACATTATACTGTTGATAGAAAAATGTGCACTCAACTGATATAGAATAATTTTCTCAAAAATTTTACTAAGAGTCGGTAGAATTGATATTGGTCTGAAGTTAGAAGGGTCTAATCTACTACCGGCTTTGAATAATGGAATAATTTTATACTATGTTTCATCAGATCAGGAAACACGCCATCATCAACGCATTTATTAAATAAACAAGATAGAGGTGAGGCAATTAAGTCTATTATGGATGATATGATTTTTACAGATAAGCCGTCGAGATCGGCAGTATTTTTCATTTGTATTGATTTGAATGCTTTTAGGATGTCCCAAGGATTTACATGATCGAATACGAAATTGCGTGTATTACATGCAGCGGTATGTTCTTGTAGTAGCGATTCAGCGAGTGCGGGTGACGAGTTAAGTGACTTGGTCGTCGAGACTGGAATATCAGAGAAAAAATTTACAAACACTTCAGATATATCTTTATCATTTCTTAAAATTCTATTGTTAACTTTCAACTGAAAGTCAAAATGTTGAGATTTAAATTTTCCAGTCTCGCTATTTATAATTTTCCATGTAGTTTTTACAATATCTGTGCTATTTTTGATTTTATTACTTACATGGTTAGCTTTAGCCGCGGTACAAATACGTTTAAAGACTTTTGAATATTGACGAACATAATTGCAAAAGGTATCACTAGTGTTATACGTCCTTTCCTCGTATAGTTCATATAATCTTTGTCTGCTTTTATGAATTCCCACCGTCGCCCAATCACTGAACATTAGATTGTTATTGATTTTTACACTTTTTGTTTTAAAAACATTATTACATTCGTTCTTAGCTAGTGTAAATACTGACTTGTACAAATCATTATTGTCATCACAGTATGAAAAATCTAAAAGTTTATTTTCTATGTTATTTCTAAATTGCTGAAGGCGAGTACACGTTACTGGTCTGCATTTAATATCTTTCTTTAGTGCCTTTTCAGTATACATCTGATAAGTTACCGTCAGGCCACAATGATCTGAGGATAATTTATTAATTACGGCTGTATTATCAGGCACGAGGTTTGTAAAAACATTATCGATGCATGTTGCTGTGGTCGCAGTAATTCTGGTAGGCACTGAAAAATGATTTACAAGATTATGACATTTGAAAAATTATACAAGCCTACTACCAATACTGGATGAAGTGACAATATCAAATAGTCCCCTAGCATCTAAGAAAACAATCAACAAAATTTCTTCTGTCGCAAAAGAGAGATATATCTTTCGCACACGTTAGACAACTCCTTAATTATCACGTTCAGTATTATGGATGGTTCGGCTAGCAGAATTTCTTCGAATTACAAGCGTGTAAGGCATCGATATGGACAACAAATTGCCGTCCAATAGATGGACGAGTCCAGTTTGCTCGAAAATAGCAGGCCATCCGGCGTAAAGAGTATACGAGGGCAACTTATAATCCAAGGACTATTGAACCAAAATGACAAATTTTTTAACATATTCCAGATGCTTCTTATAATCGTTATTCTATTATAGGCGCTATCGGACCCCTTCCGAGGACATGTAGGAAAAGAAAACAAGATAACTTAAAAAATACTTAGTATACTATATACAGGGTGACATTTTTACCGTCTGGAAAAAAATGTGGTGTGATAGGTAAGTGTAATAGATTCATTTGGCAATGTTACTTAAAAAAAAATTTTTTCTAAATTTTTTTTTCTTGTTTAAACTAATATACATTACTCAATTGTAGTCAATAATACACATTAAAATATTTGAAATAGTATTTTAAAAAGAAACAGGCTCGTAGCTTCCATTTATGCGCAATCTACCTACAGCCGCCAGCTGCGCGTAGTACCTACTGTGCGTAGTTTTCTAGATTTTGTAAATTGCATTAAATATAAATATATTTAACAATTAATCTCGTGTATAACTTCGGCTCTAGATACCTTATACGTCATATTTTTTTCCAGACGGTAAAAAAAACATCCAGTATAAGGTAGGGCTGGAGGACAACTTATTTTAAGATCATTATTTTATAATAAGACAGCTCCTATAAACTGAGGAGTTGTCTTTGACAACATAAAATAAGTATGTAATGTTTAGAAACGGCGGCATAAGTTATTTTGGTATCTTATGTAAAGGATGCTAAAAATGGCGTGGGCGTGACGAAGTCGGTATCATTTTTTTTTGGCTGTACCTACTAGTTATAGCCTAAACATTACTATAGGTTATAGTTAGCAAGCAGCCTGCATAAATAACTTGTATCATCTGATTGATTACCAAAACATTCAGTAAAAAAAAACCGGCCAAGTGCGAGTCGGACTCGCGCACCGAGGGTTCCGTACAACCTTGCAAATTTATGGTTTTCGTAATTTTTCCTTTATCTATGCTATAAGACGTTGCTTCGTACCAAATTTCAAGATTCTGAGTTCACGGGAAGCACCCTGTAGGTTTTGATTCCCTTGCAAGTGTCGAAAATTTGCGGCATAAACGGCTGTATCTTTTGATTGCGTTGGCTTAGAAGTTTGATTTTTTCACAGCTTCAAGGGACAGTAGACCTGAGTAATTGATATAAATTTCAGCTTCATACCTCCACGCGTTCCTGAGAAAAATGGTCTTGACAGACGGACGGACGGACGGACAGACGGACAACAAAGTGATCCTATAAGGGTTCCGTTTTTTCCTTTTGAGGTACGGAACCCTAAAAAAATCAAAGCATTTATGAACAAAAGCCAAAAGTTGATAGTGATTGTGTTGATGCACGATGAAAACTCTTTCAGCCTGTCAGATACCTTTGGGTAGCTAGAAACATTGTAACAAGCGACCATGATTTTCCAAACAGCCCCCCTAGCCAGTGTCATTGTACAATCTAATCAAATGTTCTTTTAGATTGACATGTATGGGATTTACATTAGTAGTTGGCAAGTGCTTACTTGACAAGTATGGGATCTATAAGAAACATTCGATTAGATTGTACAATGACACTTGGCTAGTGGGGCGGAAGTGGATTTGCAAACGAGCCGTAGACGTATTCACAGAGACTCGATACCGTTTCCGTTCGATTCGAGTCGAATCTATCGACATCGGAAACGAATCTATCGACATCGGAAATGAATCTATCGAGATGGGCTGATGTTAATATCGAAAACTAATGTCACATATGACAGTTGGTGTCACATATGACATACCAACACCAGCCCATCTCGATAGATTCGTTTCCGATATCGATAGATTCGACTCGAATCGAACGGAAACGGTATCGAGTCTCTGTCAATACGTCTGCTGATGACTAGGTATATCTATTGTTTATAGTATCGACAGTGTAAGGTATTACCAAGATCGTTCCGCCGCGAAACAGGACTGCGGAAAGTGAGAAATCGAGCAATGAATACATTCATGAGAGTCGAAACGAAAACTTGACTCTGAATTGTATCGAATGAAATGTTCTGTTGAGATTTTCTTGTCAATTTAGCTTTATTTATCTCTGATATTGGATGTGGAAGATAGATTTTATAAGTTTTCTAGCGATTTTGTGGGTGTTGGGATGGGTATTCCGATTGCTACTTTGAAATCATTTTTATTCAACTCGACCGGAGTCATACCACGGCCTCACAGAAAACCAGCGTAAAGCAATGCTTGGATTGGGTTTCGTTGAGTGAGTGAGGTAGCCGGAGGCCCCAATCCCCCCCCTCCCCTCCTCTCCTCCCTCCCACTATTCCCACCTCCTAAGGCCGGCAACGCAGTTGTGACTCTTGAGTTGCAGGTATGAATGGGCGACGGTAGTCACTTACCATCAGGTGATCCGTCTGCTCGTTTGCAACTTTTCTTATAAAAAAAATCGATAATATAACTTTTTTTCACATGATTTCACAAGTGAAATTTCTCAGGCAATGATTTTTAATTAAGATCAGTTAAAAAATACTGTTAATGATATATAAAAGTAAGTATGGACTTAAAATGTGGAGAAAAAACAAAGAACATAAAATGATTTGTCGGTCAAATGAAAAAAAAACCAAAGAGATTCTTCTTCTTGAACATTGTACTTGCTACTGGAAAGGAAATATAGTATAGTGCTGTAGGTAACCACCCACACTAAAATACGCACGATTTGCGATTTCTTATGTAATGCAGATTAGGCAAAGGAGAGTAGCAAGTGCGACGTATGAATAGTATATTACACATCTAGGGAAGTAAAATAAGAAATGTTGCAGATCGTCTACAAACATGTAACCTTTAGTGTATGAGTTACAATCTCTGAAACCCTATTCTACAGGTAGGTGTGTGGTCTTGGGAGGGGATCGAATGTCTAACCAAAGGCCCTACGTTACCACAGGGTTAGTCACTATTCAAACAAACACAACAAATACTTAGCAAAGCGATAAAACGTCGATGGAGTTACAAAGTTTTAAAGCTTGCTTTAAAGCTATGTTGAGAGTTAGAAAGGGTACTGAATGAGACAAATTAGCAATATAACTCGAGGTGACTAGCTATTCAGAGACAACTTCACAGAGAAAGTTGTCTATCAATTATTATTTTCGGTAACTCATTGCATAGAAAGTGCACTAACGAGAATGAGTGATTGACTGTTGTGAATAAGTAGTCGGTTGCCAGCACATAAAGTAAACGTCAACACTTAAAATTTAATTAAACACTACAATGTTTTTCAAAAATATACGTCGTGTAAGCAATTAAAGTTTAAGATATATATACCTAAGTATTTCTCTTTTCTGTTCAAGAAAGAGAAATACTTAGAAAGAGAAAAGATAACAAATACGAAGATAAGATAAAGATAAGATAAGAGAAGAAATACAAGATAATATTATATGTGTCGTTTAGGGGTCGAATATGATTAGGTACCTACTCGTGAAAAGTGGGTACTGACTTCGAGAAATGGAATACCTCTGCCTACCCCCTCGGGGATAAAAGCCGTGAGATTATTTATTTTATTTTATACTAGCGACCCGTCCCGACCCCTCCGGACCAGCTGTACCATTGAGTTTTACCATTGATGGTACAATTGCTACCGACTTGTACCACTTGTACCACGAAATAAAATACAGGACCTTGTCCCATTGAGTTTTACCATTGATGGTACAATTGGTACCGACTAGTACCATGAAATAAAATACAAGACCTTCCTTTTAATGGTTCTGAACTGGAACTGAAAGTAACGTTCAGAAAGATAATGTAAAATTCCAACTTCGCACGGGTGCAATGCTTATACTAAAACCTTCCTCTTGAATCACTCTATCTATTAAAAAAAAACTGCATCAAAATCCTTAGCGTAGTTTTAAAGATTTAAGCATACATAGGGACATAGGGATATAGGGACAGAGAAAGCGACTTTGTTTTATACTATGTAGTGATGTATAACTTAGACTAGGGAGCGTCTACGAAGGACTACTCTTTTTACCATACCATTTAACTACCGCTATGGAAAAAGCAAAATATTACATAAATAAAAAAATAAAAAAGACGTTTATTCATCTACACTACGATATAACTAGAATAAAAGTAAAAACTAAGTTACTAGAGTAAGTAGGTAGGTACATATTGTGAATGAAATTAAATGAAATATCGATACACTTCACTGTAGATATTTCAACTGTATTCTAATCAAAAACATCATAAGATAATATAAACTAGTTACTAGGGTGACACATTCTTCTGAAGATATGAATCCTGCGGGTTTCTTCACCACTTACTTAAATCAGTTGTAAAGACTTTAACGGAATGGAGATGAATGAAACTGGATTGACACTTATCATAGTGATAGTAAAACCATAGCAAAAAACTCAGTGGGTATCACCAAGTGAAATGTCGTGATCTACATACTTGTATCAACAATGGCATGTGAAGTGTCTCAGATTTGATTCATATCGAGATACACGAGCCCTCTCTTCACACTTCATTCAAACCTGAATAATGTTTAATAATATTATCACGATCTAAAACTTTTGCCACTTTATTATTCAGCTTAGTAAAGATATAATTAGGCATCATACTGGGGACGCTTTTAACATTTCAAAGGCGAAATTAAACTCCATCAAAAACTGAATTTTGAATACCTTTTAGTCGAGATAGCCATTTATTTAAAAAATATGTGCTTTTATTCCGTTTGAAATAAAAACGGCAACTTTGTTCGGGTGTTTTTGTAATACAAAGTGCTCCTGTTTCCCGTCAACCACAGAAAAGCGCAATTAATTTCATGCGACTTTCTACTTGCCTGCAAAGTTTAGCTAGCAAAACTGCAGTTTTGTGAGTATTAAACAATTTGCTGACATTATTTGAACAGGCGCTGCAATACGATTACGAATTTGAAATAAAGCAGAGAGAAACTAAGCTGCAAAATTTCATTGCCTTAATTAACTTTACTTATTTAAGGTTTCCACTGTAATTCTTAGGCAAACATTTTTAATTTCATGCTAGTAGACTTAGGTTTCTTCGTAACTTCCTTCTATGTAGGTAATAATTAAGTGATAGGATGAATGTCTATCAACCTACTATGAACTCAAGTTTGAGGTTAATGAGGTTAGCTAACAAATTCAATAGCGAATTAGCAACTTTACGAAGTATGTTCCATTATAGAAACGGGCTACTTTCATTACGGGGCATAGGTCAACCATTCCCCATTTTTCCTTAGACTAAAATCAGGTGACTCATTGAGATTGAACATAATGGATAGCCAATAACCTTTGGCAAGCCCTCGACACATATTTTTGAGCGTGAAAACAATAACGTGAAATCGTCCGATCTGAACCAAGGCCAAAATATCTTTAAATTAATCAACTTGTCTTATTAAATGTTGCAAAATTATCTTTTTTGGTTGCTAGAGAGTTATTTATAAGTCTGTAACTTTAATTATTTCAGTCTTTCAAAACCAGGCAAGCAGTCTGGACCCTTTTTTGTTCCCTTTCAGTAATTGATTCTGAGGCTTTGTTATTAGAGACTTCAATAAAATATCTATCCTTCAGGACATATTTCAACCAATTCCTTATAAACGAACCCTTTGAGTAAGTAAACCCTAACTTTGAATGACGACGTCTGTCTTTTGACGGTAACTTTCTGGATAATAGCGGAATGGGGTGCCCAGAAAGTTCGAAACTCTCAAAGAAATTGTGTCACCCATAAGAGGTCGATTGCGTAAACGTCGCCAAGCCGTCGACACCAATGAACTGGAACGCAAGGTCTCTGACCAGCATTGTATTAGAACTGTCGGTCTCATTAGGTCCAGTTAAAACAATACCACAGGAAGGAAACGACCGACAGAAAATACTGTGAAAACTATCACACGCCAAAACCATTCCGTTCCACCTAATTTAACCTTACTATAAATTAACGTTGCAATAGCGAAATGACATCAGTCGTACCACAGTGACGCTCTCATCAGCAAGATGTTGACACAGGTTCTATGTCTCTGCCTCGTCGGTTTGGCTTCGACGCAAGTGTTTCACAGAGTGGAGTTATCGGATGAGAAGACGCCATATGATTACGTGAAGGAGAAGTTGGATAAGCTTGGTCAGGATGCCCGGTCAGGATTGCCTTTGTCGAGCTCTTACGAAGTGGAAGAAAGTGAGGACTATCCTGAACAAATACAGGGAGCAGCGTCTACGATTTTGAATACTGTTGGTGGAGTTGGTGGAATCGGTGGAGTTGGCGTTGGTGGCATTGGATTAGGTCAAGGGTATGGGATCGGTGGACTAGGAGGACTGGGAGGTATCGGACTTGGGCAAGGCATAGGGATCGGTTTGGGAGGAATTGGCGGTGGATTAGGGATAGGCGGTGCTGGTGCTGGAGGTGTTGGCGGTGTAGGCATTGGTGCTGGCGGCATTGGCGCTGGCGGCATTGGCGTCGGGAACGGACTCATCAACCAGGGCATTGGAGGCTTAGGAGTCGGCGGCCTAGGACTTGGAGGCGGCCTACTTTACCACCCAATCCTTGGAGCGCAAGTTGCCGGAGGATATGTAGACAAGAACGCATACGATGCAGCACAAAAGAAAGGTGCAGATCAAAACATTGAGAAATTAGAAAAGAAAGCGGAAGAAGAATCCAAGCATGGCCAGGAAGGCTACCAACAAGCTGCTGCGGCTGCCAAGGCGGAGAAGGGAGAATCTAGTTTCTACAAAGACGAGGAAGCGAAGAAGAAAGCTGCCGGGGACGAGAAATTCTACGAGGGTGGACAGAAGTTTGACAAACATGGTAAGTGTTTAACTATGATTATTCAGCTCAAGAATGTAACAGTATCTATACCTAAATTACCTTGTTAAAAAGCCTGCTTCTCATTCGCAAGGTTCGAGTCCTGCCATGTACCAAAGAGTTCTCCAAAAACTTACCTAGGTATAATATATTTATCACTATCTCGACAGTAAAGCAAACTATCGTGAGGAAACCTTCAGGTCCCATAATTAATTCTGACACATGTATAGCCGGTCCGGCGATGGGCTTACCACCTATCACGTTTAGAGTTGCATAGAATACACTGGTGAACCGTATTTCCAGAAATGGAATATGCCTACCCCTCTCGGGGATCAAAGGGTGTGAGATATTTATTTATTCATCTTGCAAAATATGTTTCTAAATACTAACTTTTATGTGGTTTTAGATTAAACTGATCCCATGTTTTACCCTAACAGGCGCCAACGAAGAACAGCTGAAGAAAGCGAAGAGCCACAAAAAGGGCCATGTCAGTAAAGGCTTCAAATCCTCCAGCAGCAAGAATGAAGAGGAAAAGTCTGAGAGCTTCTACGATGAGGCACACGATGAAGCAGACCACAAGGTTGCTGGCCAGAACACTGGGTCCTTCGGGGAGAACGCGCATCAAGGGTTCAAAGGAGCTCACGAAGAGAAAGTTCTTGACGCCAACGCGCAAGGAAAGGAGGGACATCACGTGTCAGAACAGAAGATTGATGATTCCAAGGCTAATAAGGTATGTAGAATTAAAAAATGAGACGATATCCCTTTGAGATTACAAATCAAACCGAAAATCTAGTCTTGGTTTTTAGCAATACCGTTTTATTTCTTGATTATAGATAGAGCAAAAAATTATTTGCGGATTTAAATATGCTTAGGCTACATTATAGTCTGTAGAAACAAAATTAAAAATAACAAAACGTTGAATCTGTTTCAAGCCATGGAGAATCTCCGTAAAACGATTTGCGTAATTTAGAGACAATCGACACATCTTTCACAAAGCATTTGCACTCTAGTAATATCGTAAAGTATTCCAATGGGCCATAAAAACGTTATTATGGTGATAATGTTACCGTAACGTGATAATAGATTATCATAGTATAGTCAAAGTAATTTTATCACACCAAAGGCACATGCCTCTGAAACATGGAGCAACCTCTTTATACATTCATGAATCTCGCGAAAAATATTGAATTAATTTTCCAACGTGAATAACGGAACGTACCTACGTAATCCTGTGTAGAGTAATAATAACGAAGGGAATACATAGATAAGAATGTTATTTGTTTACTTTCAATTTGCGAATTATCGGGCTATGTAAGCTTAGATATGAGGTCATATAAAATCATTTTTCGTTGTTTCACTCTCTCTAGTGTTGTTACTGACAGTCTTTTTTGTAGCAAAAGCGAGCTTTCGTCGGCTTTCCTGGTTATGAAGTAGCATAACATGTGCTATTCTCATACATAAACTACTGTAAAGTTTCATCAAAATCCGTTCTATAGTTTTTGCGTGAAAGAGTAACAAACATCCATCCGTCTCTAACATTCGCGTACCTATTTATTATAGCTCCACCGGTTAATCAGTGTAACAAACACAAAAAGTTACTTTCGCATTTATTTTTAAGTAAGTTAGGTTTTTATTAGGATTAGGTACCTACCTTCACAAATAATGAATGATAGCTAATTCGCATTAAGAACGACATAAATGAAATTCAAAGACACTTTGATTTCAAAATATTAGTCTGAATTATGGTTTATTACACGGAATACAGACTCTAGGTACACGAAACACATTTTAAACCATTAATAACACATACATCATCCTGCCTGTGACAGTCCTCTACGGATCGGCAATTACGGTTTACCAAATCGTTAATAAATTTTTATTGCCTACCAAAAAGGGTTTATAGGTACCTACTAGTAACCGTATTGCACAATGTCTCTGATTTATAAAACAAACTTTTCCTTCCCAAATGCAAAGCAATCGGAATCTGTTGCTTAAGTAAGATGTAAATCACATATTTTTTTAACAGGGCGAATTCCTGCAAAAGGGCTACAAGGGCGGCGCCGAAGTTCTGGAGAAATTCAACAACCTTGGCGCTCACTCGATCCATGGTCACCAAGAGGCCACCGGAGGCTACCAGCAGAACAAGGGAATCTTGCCCATTCATCGTTAAGACTCGACTGGTTACCGCGATTGATTAAAATCTTTTTGAAGTTTTTGATTTTTGTGTTTTATTTCCAAGGAGATTTTATAACTACCGTGTAAAACAAAGAAAGACGTTGGAAATTTTTTTTTAGCTTGTGGTTCTGACTTTTCCAGGTAGGTTCACATTTAAAAATAGTCTGGAATAAGATAATCAAAAAACTTTATTATAGATGTTAAACATGCAGAATTCGGTCATATTAATATTTTTCATTTACTTACAAGAAAATATTAACAACGAAACTCAAAATCACCGCTTATTGATAAACAGGATAAACTCAAATGTAACTCTTCTTAGTCACCCTCAGTTTGTTCCTAAATGAACATTTGGAGTCAATTCCGTTGCAATACAAAACGCTTGGGGACGTGTTTGTATGGAGAGGAGGAGTATTAGAGAAATAGCCCGATTCAACGCTGAGTTGGCTTAGGACGGACCTATAAAATAAAGTTTATAGTACAGAAAAATATGATATTTAATATCCGTAGGAAATAATAACAATAATAAAGCTGATGTTAAGTTGATAAGCCTTTCCATCCTTTCTATTTGTATGCCAAAAAGAAAAAAAAAATCAGTCAAGGCAATGAAAAGAATAAATTATGTAACACACAAGGGAAATTAAAAAATGGGAACAATGTGGCTGGAATTAAATGAACGCTAATTTTCAAAAAAATAAATCAAAATAGAATCAATCAAATAAATACTCAATTCGTATTCGGAACGTTCAATTTCATCGTACCCAAATACTATTAGCATTAATTTTCCAGCCAGATGTTAAATAAATGGAAATTGGAAATAAGTCTACATATTATGTACGGTAAAAAAAACTTATTTAAAAAAGCTAATTACTAGTGATTATGTCTAGAATCTAGATTACCCATACCGAATGCCATTCTTCAAAGTTTTTTTAATATGTATGTATTAACTTTTTAGCAGCAGAACCTATTATTTTTTAAACATTCGCATTGGCATTGTCGCATGCATCTTGAGTGTTTGGATACCGTTAGAGATTCTTTAAAAAGTTGGTGTACCCTGCCGACTGGGGAGTGGGCGGCGTGAACACTGTCGATGATATCTTGTTCGACGTGTTGGACCTCTGGAAAAAATCGCTTTTGATTACATAACAACAGTTGAAACACCAGCGGATCCACAGAGTGCATTATAATGAGTTTGTTTGGTTCCTTTATTTTGTTTAGCCAAGCCAAGCCCTTATATAACTGAAATCCTGGATCCGCCATTGTTTTATCAATATATTGTTAAGTATACAATATGAAACAGAATAAGCGCAATTCCTGAAATTATTTTATTCAGTAATCGATTTCAGCTATTTAAAATATGTGTTAAATTTTTCCGGAAAATTAATTAGCATAGCTGAATTTAGTGCTACCTTTATTTAAGAAAATTGGTTAGACACAACTTAAGTACGAAGGCATCATATTTTTTTTATATTACTATACTAATTGGGGTGTATGAGGAATTGCGCTTATTCTGTTACGCGTTGTACATTAAGAAAAACTTAACATTTTTACATTAGTAGGCAAGTCATTGTGAAATTGAAGTCATAATGACTCTAATAGAAAAATTAGGAATTATTAAAAAAAACTGTTTTTAATAGCACTTCTTGATAAACAATTTATATTAGTTTTAAAGGAGCTACATCAAGTAGATAGTAAAACATTCACCTGACTATGACCACTTAAGCTTGAGCGCTGCTTGCTTATCCGCAAAGGGGTCACGAGGTTCGACTGATACGATTGCTGTTACCAACAATAACAAGTTACAGTATAATAGTTATACGATCACTCGGTTCTACTTGTGATTCTATATTACTTGGCGTCAAAAAATCGTTGTACAAAATGATACAATTGGGGCATAGTGTTGACACAACATTATCCTATTTAGTCGTCAGTAGTCGTCAAGTACTTATTCTACTTACGGCTGATTTTTCAATCGTCAGATAAATCTTATCTGGAGAATACATTGATGCTGTATCTAACACAATAGAAAGGAAAAGTGACAGGTGATGTTTATTCTTCAGATAACTTATAAGTCTTATAACTGACTATTGAAAAATCAGCCCTTCGTCCCACTATATACAATACTAATTGACGGATGAAGGGCAAGACGCACAGATGCGCGAAAGGCGGGAGAACTGTCTCGATCCGAAAAGGGATTTTTTTGTAATTTTCGAAAAGTATGCAACCTGTCAAAAAACCTAGTGGATAGCGGCCGCTTTCTATGGGACAGTTTCCTTTAATCAGTTAAGAACCGCCGGTTTCAATTGAAACTGAGACACAATTAAAAATCAATTGTGTCTGTGATTCATGGTCTGAGAGGTTAAAATAACTTTACAATGTTTTACTTCACAATAAAGATTCCGAGTATATATAGGACCTATTTATTTAGAGAGCAATAATATTTTAAACAACGGCTCATTATAATTGTACTAACAGATAACGCTAAATATAATGTTATTGCTTCAAACGATAATATCGTTATCGTGGCCAAAGGGGATACCCCTCGGAAGAGCAATAAAATAAGGAAAATGAATTTTGAGGACACTTGACCGGATTCGAGAAGTTTAATTATGAGTTTCGAGCAAGTAAAGGCTCACAAAGTGCTTTTCTATTGAGGGTTGTCCTAAAAAGTGACGAACAGATATTAAGTCTACATTTTACTTGCCGTCTTCCGTTCAAGATACTTTAAGTTCATTGGAAAGTGATAAAAATAATTCGAGTTAGAAAAAGAAATGGTTGCTTTCTTTGTCAATTGGTTAATTTCTTACAGATAAACAGAAAATTAAGAAGGGCACGACTTTTTCATAACCTACAACGCGAAAGAAGTCACAGGAAAAACTTAAGATATTAATCATTAAGTTTATGGACTAGCTGACCCGGCAGACGATGTCCTGTCTGATTTCTAAACAGAAAAGTCTAAGTTTCCAAGAATTTAATTTTTTTTTGACTTCTCCACCCACCTTTACATTCATATTAAGCACATCTTACAACATTACCCTCTCCACCCAAAGAAAGCCACTGTACCTATCATTTGTTTAAATGTTCGTAAATAATTTTATTTGTGAAAATATTATACCTACATGAAACTGTCAATAAACAAACAACATAATAACATAAAAAAGTTAAAAAAAACATCTCCAAATCAACCATAACAAACAAAACAATTAATAACCATTTTGTATAGAAAGATAAACTATCTTTTTAAGTAAGTTTTCAAATTGTTTTATTTTCTTGAACAGCATGCATGTTTAGTACAAAAATTTGCTATTGGTAGTTTCATCCAGTAGGTATACTTACGTTGTATGGTGTACTCTTGGCTGGGCGCTTGTACGTTGGCGTCGTCTGGATAAAGCTTGGAGACAGATTGTCTCCCGGCGATATCGGGATACTGAATGGTGACACGTGTCCTGGCAATAGAGACGTTAGAACATCGGTTTAGGCTACATTGTAGTCTAGTAAGTGGGTTCTCCAATTTCGGGTGACCGAACTCTAGCACGCTCGAGCTATTAAGGCGTTAAAAACCAGGTTTATGGTCGTAGAAGCACTGCCTACGACCATAAAGTTTAAATTCAAATATGTATATCTTTTTGGTTTCGTACCAAAGTTAATAAAAGGAACCCGGTGCCGTCTATCTGTCGTAACTGCTAACTTCAACAACTACAAATTCTCTTGGAATTGGGAATTATTTTAAATTATGCTCCTCAAGTTACAGCTATATTTCTTTTTACTTTTATAGAAAAATGTGCCCAAATGCGGAGTAAATTTTTACACTAGGTCAATGCAAGTGTAATGAAAGGACCTAGCTTCGTTTTGCACCTTACAAAATTCTCATTGCGATAGCTTTCGATATATTATGAGGAAAATACCATTCCATATTTCTGACCTTATCGCCTTTACTTGCTAACTTTGTAACATTGAGGGCAAAGAGTACCTAAATATTTATGAAATATATAAAATGATATCGATAAGGAACCTTAGCACTTCACCGGGTCTTTTTTCTGTTTTAGTAAGACCTTTATTATTCAGATATCTATGCATAGTAGTTACCTAATAATATCTTAAGCTAATACACCGATCGAATATAGATCGATTAATATGAGAAATTAAAAAAAAAGCAGAAAAAATAAAAAAGTTGAAGAAAGCAGTGATAGCCCGGACGGTTAAAGAGCCGGCCGAAAATCAATGAGGCTCGGGTTCGAATCCTGGCATGTACCAATGAGTTTTTCAAAAACTTACGTACATATTTATCACTAGCTCGACGGTGAAGGAAAACATCGTGAGGAAACCCGCAGGTCTCAGAATTAATTCTGAGACATGTGTTAATAGACCCGGTCCGGCGATGGGCTCACCACCTATCACGTTTAGGGGTCCAATGTATCTCGTAAATGTGGGTATATCCAGTAATGGAATGCCTCTGCCTACCCCCTCGGGGATGAAAGGCGTGAGATTATATTATATATATTATTTATTTTAATATGAGAAATTTGGTTTTAAAAATTTCAGGACGTAGTCACCCACTGTTCTGCTTTATGTTTATCCAGAATTACCTACATTTATGAGCGCCCGCAAAGATCTAAATCTAAGGTTTTAAGAGTTCTATTACTTAGTACATTTTAAATGCTTGACTCGGCGTCTATGCTTATCGCACGAATTTCATACAAGATGGCTAGTCTGCTCGTTTGCTACCTTATTATTATAAAAAAAAACTGGTTCGGTGATTTAGAATGTATGGATAAAAGAAGAGTAACAAAAGAGATTTATGGGGCGAATGTTGAAGGATGCAAGGCAAGAGGGCGCCTCAGAAGGACGTTCACGGATCAAATTAGTGACGTCCTTCAAAAAGCTGGGGTCCAGAGTACGAAGAATAAAAGAGCGTGCATGAAAAGGCTTATGAATGTGAAGGAAGCGAGGGAAGTGTGCGAAGATCGGGCAAAGTGACGACCCATCGTCTCTGACTACCCCTGTGGGAAGAAGGCGTGAGCTGTGTGTATATATGTAAGTATGGAAATATTTTAAAAAGTTGACAATGGCAGAATCGTTAAGATGCAAATAGTACAATTAATCAGTCAAGAACCGTGCGGTTCCAATGCGCACCGTAACAATTAAAAATCTATTGTGTCTTAGATTATTGGTTTGAGAGGTAGAGTCCTAAAAATAGATAGGTACACTATGCAAAAACTCCGGTAGATATGGGATTTTATATATTGTAGAGGTCGATAGAATAATGAAAATTCAAGTAGCTAGGTATTCGTCACCCACCACCTGTTTCCTCCTCCATTTTGGAAAGACGATCTGTTTTTTTCGCCTAACACATAACTCCTTTCAGTAAATTTTAGAAAAATAATTTACAAGAAAATTAGATAGATATTTTTTTAAGTAATTAAGTTATCCACAAAATTGAAC
Organism: Ethmia dodecea; assembly: GCA_963855545.1. NCBI lineage: Eukaryota > Metazoa > Arthropoda > Insecta > Lepidoptera > Depressariidae > Ethmia > Ethmia dodecea. Next base: position 3,702,253 of record OY979448.1, read on the forward strand.
ATAACATGCTCTGCTCGAAATGGTTTGATGGATGTGGATGAACTACGAGAGATCTGCCAGGTTCTAGGCAAGCGGCGATCTATTGTCTCTGCCTACTCTATGGGAAATAGGCGTGAGATTATATGAATGATACTCGCTCAGATTTAAGACAGTAAATATATATTACTTGACTGGTTGGTGAGCTGTGACTCCAGATTCTTGACGACTTTCTGGTATTCCTTCAACTGGCGATGCTGCTTTTGACATACTTCCGTCATGCGTTTTAGCTCCGTTCGCGCCGTGTAAAACTTTTTAGTCTGTGGAATTAAAATAAGAGGCTGTTAACACTAGACACTTTAAGGATAAAACTACATGTTGGGCCGTTGCAATAAAAATGAAATACTTTTAATTTTCTAACATATAGGAATAACATAACTAGGTGCTTAGCACTCTCACTAACAAAGAATATCTAATGGTTACTCAGAGACTTTTTTATTAAATGGTGAATTAGTCCCATGCAGAGCTTATTTACTCTGAGATTAAATCCCAAAACTCTGCGGTTTGAGTTATCTATCCCTGGGATAAGGCTTGCCAGGTTTTCAGCGAATTACTACTCGGACGGTACTATAGTGTCATGTGTTCTAAGGTACTCGGACGCCGACAGCTAATCAGTCGATCGAACGGTGTTCTATCGAGTTAAATCTTACGAGCGTACTCCGACCGAGAGCTCTTGTACGGTAAAAACCCGGCTTTACAGTAAGATATATTTAGTAAAACCAGAAAAAAACGGTAAAATTTACCGACTGCAGTAAATAAGACAGCAAACGCCGCCTGTGCTGTCGCTGGAACTGTAAAACTTCGCACGACTTCTTTATTATTTCCTCTGGCTCAGTAAAGTAATCTTGGATCTCGGGGTTCATCTAGAATTGTATTTTAATTCATCGACCATAGTTGAAATATCTTGGGCTTTCAACAATATGTACTAAAACTGTACGGGGCCAGAGTATAAACATCTACCATCGATGGCATAACTGTATGAATATGAGGTACGTTTAAAAACTATACCATTACAATTTTTGAACACTGTCAAATTAAACGTATCCGTACTTTTCAAAGAAAAAATATCTTATGGATATAGGTGGCATCTACAACTACCCACTCAGAGGTTGGAAGAAAATTATTCTCTTTCCTAAAACTTTTTCTTTAAACGTCTTTGTCCCCACTATTGAAAAATTTAGGTAGGTACCTACTTAATTAAATATTTGATAAAACTTACGTCAGGCACCAACTTCATAACCGAGCATGGCAAACGACAAACGAGACATGTAGTTTCTTTTACACCTAAAATATTTAAAAATAAATCGATTCAATTTCATTTCAATGGACTTCTACGGCCAGAAAATTCTTGTTTAAGTAAATGCTGTATTATTTTAATAATTTAATTCTTGAAATAAGATAACAAATTAAAACAAACCATTTTCCAAACAATTGTTGCAAAACATATGACCACATGATGTCAAATGAAGAGTAATTCCTGGTTCTAACTGAGCAAAACATTTATTGCAGTGGATCCAATCCATTTCAGTTATAAAATTTATTTATTTGGTCATTAATTTCATTCTCACAACATTCATAACAAATTTATATAAAATGTGCCATGACCAACACAATATTTCACACGGATCAACTACGTAATTGTAAGTTGATCTTGTGAAAAAGTACCTAATTATCTTTTAATTTCATTATTTAATTTGGCATTAACAATTTTACGTTCATCCAACCATTATTTTGTGTAGAATTAAAAAAATCGATTCTACCACATCGATCAATCTATTTTGAAAAGGTAATCAATTATTAATTTGATTATTTAAATAGTAATAAATGAGAGACTAGAGACGTGTCCCAAGAACGTGACTCTTAAATTCATAAACCTATACCTAACAAGTCTGATTATTTATTATGTACCTACCTAAGAGTGTTTATTTTAGATACAACTATATATTTGTTAGGATATCATCATTCTGTGAAAACAACTATAATTACATAATTATGGTATAAAAGATACAGTTCTGTAATGAATTTAGGACTGACGGGCAGATAGACAGACTGAGTAGGATTACTAATATTCTACCAACCGTTCTTACCGAACCCTATAAAAGTAAATTTTAAAAAATATATATTTTTAGTAGGTAACCGGAAATAAATTAATTATTTCGATTATTTTTAAGAATCGATTATCACCATCTCTAATAATTAGTGACATATTTAAAACAAAAAATATCTGGCGAAAAAAATTTATGTCTTTCTTTCTCTTTTATTTTTGTTTTTATTCAGCCAGTATAACATTTACCTAATAAAAACTCTGCGATAGACCCGTTTTTTTTTATTTCTTAAATAAAAGCATCGCGTGTGTCTCGAGCAGATTTACATAGTACCTTCATTCAACTATTTTGTTGGAAAAACATAGTAGGTAGGTGCCTACTTACCTACCTTATGTTATGTGACCACATAATGAAGTTTCTGGACAAGCGGTAAAGCTATTTAAGTTCGAACTTGTCGTCTATTTAACTTATGTAGTATTGTGTGCTCAAAAAAAATAAGATAGTCGATGAATATAAAAGAAGTGACCAGTCATACCAGACTAGTGTATACGCGAAACCGCGCCTGGTCGCTTGTGGCCATGACTTTGAGAGTTGTATTATTGCTGATAGCTCTGAGCAGCGTCTACTGCAAGACTTCATGTATGTTTTTAAATTAATTTGGCCATAGAAAGATATATGTACCGTTAGATTGTATTGTTTATTCTGGGTTTTTGAGATCTTGTTTTAATAGTTCTATTGTTTATTATTATTATTGATAATTGCAGATAAATCATTGCAATTATTGTTTGTCAGTTAAGTATTTATTATTTTCTAACTACGAAACTAAAACTATTGAGCCATTTATTTAACATTATGAACTGTAAACTATATTGCATCAAGTAGGTCCCTAACTAAGTCAAAAATTATGGAAGACTGTTACATAGCGACTGTCTTTTGAAGTAGGTACCTACCTAATGTAAGTTTATGCAGTAGGTAGGTAAGTACTGATTAAAGTTCTGAGAGTTCAATTTGGTTATCGTAAGTTTTGTTACAAACAAAAATATTTCGTTAATAATTGTATGTATATAAATGTATATATACTTAACGATTAATAAAATAAAACAGAACTTGATGAGTAGGTAGCGTAGGTATGTATTTCAAAATGTTTTTTTTTATAAATTTTATACTTGCTGACAACCGTTATATTGCAATACGCCATATGAATGCGTGTTTCAGATAAAATATGTGTTCCGCAACAACACATGAAGGCTTGCGAAGAAATGTTGGAAGTCCAGACAAAAAGCAAGGCTAAACTGGAATGTATCCCAGCCAGAGACAGGTAAGATACGTATATACTTGCATTTATTTATATAAATAACTAGCGACCCGCCCCGGCTTCGCACGGGTGCAATGCTTATAAGATTTTCCCGCTTTTGTGTTAAAAATTTTCCTGAATTTTCTTTGCTATAAACCTCACGGAGCCCGAGACCTTTCCAACGAATGCAAAACCGTGGAAATCGGTTCGTGCGTTCTGGAGTTATAGCGTCAGGAAGGAAAACCCGACGAATATAAATAAATATATATTCGATGGTGTTGCGTTGTTAAACGCATCATTTGGCTTTGTACCGATTGAGCATTTTTAAAATGTTTTTAACAGATCGAAAAAGTGTTTAGAGAAAATTTTCCCACAATATTCGAAAACTTCTTTCTGGACAGGACAATGTCGGTCGGGTCGGCTTATATGCCCTAAAATCAAAGATATTAAAGTAAGGATGAGTTATATTCATACTGCTTGCGTTTGAAAATTGATCCCCTACAGTGTGCTACAACATGTACATTACTTCTTAGCTTATTTATTGGTAGGATACAACAATGACGGGGAAAGATGATACGGAACGAATAATAAAGAAAAAGAGAGCTATCAGTTAAGAGTTGCGCTTAAAATACGACTTGAAATACAATGCGAATAAATAAAATGTGTTTTTTTTTATTCCTTTTTCAAATAATAATATACTATAAATAACTACATTTGTCGGCCTCATTTTCCGTGATAACATATCTACGTCTTTCTATATATAATATCTTTGCCCTAAAATAAACTTAAATGACAGTCACAATCTGGGTTTGTCTGTATATATATTTACATTAACATTTGCAAGTCTATGCGGTTTTCGAAATTATTTAGCACATTTCACTAGGAAGGTTTTATAATGCAGTACGTTATCAATTCTTTAAGAAATATATTCGATCCCAGGTTTACCTAATGTAAAAATATTATGCAGGTTCTCCACTGAAATAATAGAACCTGCAAATATCCTCGGATTGGTGTGATAATTTAAGCGAGAGACTCAAATAATGAGTAGTGTACCTACGTTAGTTAGACTAAGCTGTGTTCTAGATACTAATCAGGTTTCGAAAAATTCCATTTTTTTAATATATAAAATAGTCTCAAAAATACCAAAAAAATACAAACAGACACATTTTATTATAATAATATGACATACTTAGAAATCAAAAGGTTCATTTTGAAAAGCATCAAGAAAAACGTAGTAGGTATATCTAATCGTAGCTCATTGTATCTGTATTTCTCATCTTCGAGTATTTGCATAACCGAACGTGTTATACCGTACCTACGCCTAACAAAAAAATGTGTCAGATAGGTATGCGCCGGCCGCTTCTTTTCCATTATCGGACACAAAAAAATATCTACAATACGCTTCATGACCTGCATTCAGAGTGGACATCCTACGTGCTTTGCCTAGATTTACTGAGAACAGTCATTTCGCATTCAAACGCGATAACGATAGTCCATGGGTAAGGAAAAAATCGCAATTACCATAAAAACGTTGTAAAGTAAATATTTTTTATGGTAGATATCAAATCGCAATTGTTGTTACTTTTAACATCAAAAAGTCATACGATTCAAAAATTCATAGTCATATTCTGCACTAGTAACCCGCCCTCGCTTCGCTTCGTTTTATCAAAGTAATATTTAATAGAAAGGTATTCTCCGAACCTTACAATATATCGAAATGAAACATGAAAATATTGGTTAAAATATCTGGTTTCATGTCTGAAATTTTCATTGAAATCTTTGTAGTATGAAACACACGAAAATATTAGTCAAAATATCTATTTCCATTTTTAAAATTTTAATTGAAATCCGTGTAGGTAGTTCTTTCGGAGCCTATTCGAGACAAACTTTCGGAACTACAGACAAAAATGCTTATAACTTAATATGCCATCGTAGGTATTTAATTAGCAAATTTGGCACTGGCACCATAGATTTAAAATACCTACCTACCTACTTAAGTTAATATAATAACAATAATTTAATATAATATGCAACGTTAGTAGCTTAAATCTATAACTGGCACGGACGCAGACACATTCATTCATTGCCATTCGGAAGCAAATCGTTCCAATAATCCTCTTTGGATTTGAAATGAATTCGATTTTCAAATTGGCGTTCCGATTGCCAATTACATTTTTAGTGAGTCGCCATTTCCCCCGTTTCGTTCGAATACGAGTATAGCAAACCTAAAAAGAAGGGTTATGAATATCACAGGCTGTGTCTGTGTTTCTTATTACGTAATAATGTCCTAGTCTGTATGACGTCACAGGCAAAATTTGAGTATGAGACGTTACTCTTCCGTCAAATTTTTCTGCAGTCTGTTTTTAACTTATAGACAAACCAGATTTTGGAAATTATAAGTATTCTTTATAAACTAAAATAGATCCAAAATATAAAAATCCCTTAATGCCAGAAATTGCTAAGTGGCGTAGGTATCATAGATCGTGGAAGTATCGTCTCTCATAGCTGGCAAAATGTGACCCTTTATTTAGGAGTATAACGTGTCCATAAACTGGCATTGTCTGTTGATCGCGACTTTGTCCGCGTTTTGATAAAAAAAAGTCTAGGGTATGTCTTTCCTTAACATGTAAGTTGTCTGCCTGCCATATTTTATTAGATCAATCCAGCGGTTGCAAACCAGTGACAGACAACTTTACTTTCGCATTTATAATAATAAATATTGATAATTATAACTTACCTCAATTTATTATCTTCATAGAGTGGACTGTCTGAGCCTCATACAGCAGCGACAAGCGGATTTGGTGCCGGTGGACCCTGAAGACATGTACGTGGCTTCTAAGATACCCAACCAGGACTTCGTGTTGTTCCAGGAGTACAGGACAGACGAGGAGCCCGACGGTAAGGGGCTACACCATCCACCTTCTATTTACCATTTTTTTTATTAAACTTGGGCTTTATTGTCTATATTTATAATTGTAATCGCAATCGTCTTAATTTGGATTTTTTCACGCGGTCAGTGCTTGTTCTACTTACACTAGATAATGACAGATGTACCTACTGAAAAAGCAACAAAAGTAAATAGACAATAGGTCAACTGGTAGCAAACGAACAGGTGAACCATCAGATAGAAAATGGTCTCCCATTTAGGTACATCTGCATCACCAAGGGAGTCACCGATGCGTTGACGACCTTTGAAAAATTTTGTAACATGCCTTTTGAAGAACCACTATCTATATCTATACATATAATAAAACTCTAACGGGGCCGTGTCGTACATTAAATATTTTTTGAAAATTTTAACGGTAGTGTATATAGTTATCGATATAGATACCGAAACACCAATTTTTGGAATTTTTGTCTGTCTGTCTGTCTGTCTGTCTGGTTGTGGTGTGTCTGGTTCTGGTTGTGGATTTTGATGAAATTTGGTATGGAGATAACTGAGTACCCGGGTCAACATCTAGGGTACTTTTTATTCCGGAAAATGTCTCATTCCTACGGGAAAATATAAAAACTGGTTAAAAAGAGAAATACGTACTACTCCGAAACGATATCACCTAGAAACTTGAAAAATGGTATGTAGGTGTCTTATATGTCGTAAGAAACCAGTATGAAGGGATTTTTGGAAATTCCCACGGGAACGGGAATAAACTGGATCCACGCAGGAAAACGCCGCTGGGCACCCGCTATTTGAAATATCGTATGTAGGTGTGTTAAATATGTCGTAGGCAACCACTATGAAGGGTTTTTGGGAAATTCCCCCGGGAACGGGAATAAACGGAATCCGCGCGGGCAACGCCGCTGGGCACCCGCTAGTATATCATAATATCGCTACACCTTCCACTGCTAATTTTGGATTATTTCAAAATATTTAGATTCAAGATTAGAGAAGCCACGAAATTATAAATTTTCAACTTACCTACTTAATGCCCCTGTTTGGAATTAGTTATCTAGTTAGGCACCTATTTTCCATAAAATGCGTGGACGATCTTCTTTTACAATTTCTTTGGAAAGCCATTTCATCAGTGTACCTATCTACATAGAGCAATCATTGAGATAAAATATGTAATAACGCGCAGTTACGAGTATTTTAACATCAACTGAGCTTTTAGTCTTACGTAACCAATCATTAACAACTTGAATGAGAGAAAGTTGTGACAATGATTATGTCTTAAGGCTATCAATTGACCGACTGTTCAACCTGTGAAGCCACCAGAGCGGGTTTTTGTAAGATACGAAAAAAATATTCCATAATAAAAAAATAAAAAGTAAAATCTACTTTATTAATTTTTGCTTTTCCCTCCATTTCAGGCTAAAATGAAACCTATGTCAGTGCCCAATACTCTAACTTTCTTTAAAAAAATCACGTCGATCCGTTGCTCCATTACTGCTTGAAATAAAGACAAACTAAAACACACTTTAACATTTATACCTACGTATAATAATAGTAGGTTGTTTTTGATTACCTGCTATTGTCTACGTCAAAGCCCATCATATCATCATCAACATCGAACTCACTTCTGAACAAAGACGACTAGGTACGTTATTAGAATACACATAGCCGAAGGCTTAATGATGAGTTGATCACAGTCAATATTTCGTTCCTGCCGCCTCCTAACAGCAAAAAACCATCTCAAACTGCGCTATTCGATAACTTTATTTACCAGTGATGACTGCCATTGAATTTATCTAGGTATAGGTATATGTATAGGTATGATGACTTGAGCATGTAACCTGCATCGTGTATGTAACCTGCCCTCTTACACTACACCTAGGTACCTACTTTACAATGCCATAGACTTTTTGGATTCTCGAAAACTATGTCCAAGGTTTTATTCCTACGACAGTAGGTAGTATAATGGACGATAGACGGAAATAACCATCCAGTGTGGTGTCGATACGATCTGCTCAAGTATCCTACTGACTCGTTAGTGTTAGCACAAAGCAAACTGCATACGGTTTTTATAGCCTTTTGTTGCGTCCGGAAAAAAATGTATTGTACCTATGTATTGCGGCAATTGCGTTTCAGCCTTATAACTTGTAAACAGATATTTTACAAATATCATTTTTGAAACGAAAAGAAAAATACTTAAGATCATATCTTAAACCCGCATGGGTCAGCAGAGGTATTCCATTTCTAGAAATACCAACTCTTCACATGTGTATTTTGGAACTCCCTATAAACGCCGGGATTTTTACCGTGTGTTTTTAAATTCCCTATTGTAACAGCAGGTGAGCCTATCGTTGAACTTCTGGTGCTGTTACACATGCCTCAGAAATAAGAACAAATTCACCTCACCGTTGAGCTAGTGACAACTGACATACAAAAACATGCATCTAGCGTTTTTAAAACCTCTATACATCCCCTGACTCACCAAAAAGCATGAATCTTAAATAAGAAATCAGATGGTAGCATAGACAATACAAAATATGACTTTGCGTAAACCGATAAAAATAAGGCACAACACTGTACTAACGAAATGAATAAAAGTACTATTAGTCGTAGGTAGGTACATGTCGTGTTACAAGGCTTATATGGGTATTTTGTTATTCCCATTGTGTCATGTCACCGTGAAACCCAGTCATGTTTTTAGAAACAGAAATTTTCTGTCATTTTCAAATCTCCCTCTTGAAAATCCGGTCCGTGCTTTTCAAACGATACACTCACGCTCTTTTATTATTGATCAAATACATAAAACAAAAATGGACACATAAAAATGAATGATCTAACTGTAGGGCCTGCATGCATAATAAATGAAGGACTTTAAGGGTCAGACTTGTGTAAGCGATTTTCGAGCTTCATACGATTTTAACTACCTACCTACTTATGATGAAACGGTGTCTGTGTACCATTCGTTTGGGAACTTTCAGGTAAAAGTTTGTATGTGTGTTTGATACCATTTTCCTCAATAACTACTGGACCAACGTCGATTAGGTACATTTTTCCATTGCACAAGGTTCTTTTTACATCTTTTACACTGGTAGGCTACAAAGGGAGGGACGTTGTTATAGTTGTGGGTTACTTAATCATCTGACATGACCTGAGTTTCATTGTGAATGAACATCTGTAACTGAGCTCATATAAGCAAATATCTGCTCCTCATATTATTGTCTGAGGAAAGACCTATGTCCCACCATTCGTTGTTACGGGCGTACCTCCGCCTCCGCCTAATGTCCAGTGGAGCGTAGATGTTGAAAAGTAAATTCTTCTTCCAGCGGAATTCAGGTATGAAGCCGTGATCGTGATCCACAAAGATCAGCCAATCACCGACCTGGATCAGTTGCAAGGCCTTAAATCCTGCCACACTGGAGTGAACAGGAACGTGGGATACAAAGTAAGGATAACTTATTTAAAATACGATTTATGTTGTACCAGCCGTTACGGTTAAATAGGTGATGATTTTGTATAAAATTCAAGGGAATTAATTTCAAAAAATCCCTCCTTAGTGCTCACCTCGGCCTCGGCGTACCAGTTGACGGGATGCATATGTCTCAGCTGTTGCTATTTTTTTAATCACCTGTCGTACTCACATAGTATAGGCATCAAAGGTTTTTATAAGTCAGTACGACCATTAGGTCTTTATAGAATTCTTATATAATGTAGGTTTATATATAACATACCTGACGTTCAGCGAAAATCAAACGATTTCTAAGCCCTTTCTGCTTGTGACACATAAAAGGACTTTCAATATAAACGAAGTACTAGGTACTTCAACCTACGATTTCTTTTTCTCCCAAATATACGTCTTTTCAACTACTACTGACCATTTTCTAAACCAATATTAGGTACTAAAATAAAATTGTAAGTACATTATGGTACCAAATGCTAAAGTTTCTTTACTGCAAGACGTGGCATCGACAAATATGATCATGATTATTCGTATGGCTATAGTTGACTTGACTGCCTAGTCCAAAAAATTACTTTGTTGAATATGTTAACATTAAAATTTACTGTGGCGGGAAAATCTTTTTATTGAATTATCTTTTTATTATTCGCCATTTAATCCGTATTGTGAATTTGTGACTCCGGAGAAGGTTCCCTTTTACCGATGTTCGATCCCCTGGGACGTACCTAGTTCAAAAGTATAGAGCTCGTAAGATCCTTTTCCTCCAAAGGAAAATTAAGATTTTCTTGTCACGTACCTAGTTGTCCAACACGAATGAGATAACACCTACCCCAGATTCTAGACGAGAACTTGGTCTGAATTTTTATGTGCAACCCCCAAGATTACTTTGAGGTCAGAATCCTAAATGAGGTAAAGAAAATCGTTCGTTTTCACTTGGTTTTAGTACTTTCGGACGCCTTAATTCTATTTCCTACCTTCGGGTTGTACATTGAATTGGGAACGTTCTAAATCGCCGTAGATTGGAATTGTAAATTCTTTCGATCTCGAATATCTTTGCATGTATTATCCCTTCTGTAGGTGAGGAGGCTAATCTCGCAGACTTTGCATACGCCATTTGAAAAGCGAAAATCGTAACTTGACTTCGGATGCCGAATTCTCATCCCTTTCCTGGCAATGTTCCAAGAACCATTAGAGTGGAATCAGGCCGATTCTAAACCATATTTCTTCCATATTTGCTGAACTTTCAACCACATTAATCTTGATGTTCTGTGCCGGGTGTGTTCGATGCATTCTCATTTCCAGATTTATGTCTGGAACTGTATTTTTTCTTGTTACATATCTGTAATCGATGTGTCTGCATCATTTTTTTTTATATTAATATACTAATCGGGGTGTATGAGGAGTTTGGTTGTTCTGTAACCCGTTGTATATCTACTTAGAAACAAATTGAGTAGGTATGTATCAAATCAACCTCCTACTTTATCGAAGTGGGTAAAACAAACTAATAGGTATTGGTAGGTATTTAAATAAGATAACTTCATGTTATGTTGTGGGTGTGCTAGAGCGGGGTTCCGAATGTCATGTCGAAAGTCAAAGGGCCGATAGAAGATAAACAATCAACACCGAACTCCAATTGAGGACAGACAGAAACAGATGCCGCTATATGAGTCAAGCTATCCCCTTCTAACTGTGCTCAACCACAGTTCCATGCTTGGGGATCTTTCTGTTCTGCGGGAGTAGTCAACCGATTGTCTCAAAATTGAAAACGCTACTATATCGCTTAAGTTAATCCATCAAATATACATAATTGGTATAAAAAAATATGAAACTCATATTCACGAGTTCCACGACTAATTTAGACAGAATATTAAATGAGAAGTCAAAATGTCAAAATAGACTGAACAGGAAAATAATGTTACAAAAGCGACAGGTCATCGCACCTATAAAACTCAAGTGGTCTAACACGCCTACAAACATCCGCAATTCTTATTGTAATGCAATCAGCAGCAATGGATACATGACACTTCTCGACTCTTCACCGACCCGACACCGAGTAATGGTGTTATTGTAATAATAATTAAGTTTGAAATTCCTTTTATAATAACGTGGTAAGGATTTTGTAAGACATGTTGCTGTGTTATTGTAAAAGCAGTGTATTATAGCACAGAATTTTGTCAATAGTGTCAATTTCATACAAAATTGTAAAACGGTTACTGGTCAGTATCGGGCACGGGAGATAGTGAATCGACCAATCAAAACAGCCGCATCCAAGTGTTGATAGTATTGATTATTTAAATAGAATGTCACTAAATCTGCTTCATGAAATTATAATGTACCTACCTACCTAAGATTGTACCGTGAATTTGTATGAAATAGAGACGTTTTACGAAGATCCGTGCAAGGTGCGTACTAAACTAATCGTAAAACAATAATATCGTGGCATTTACCATAAATATCACTGCAACAGATATGAGCACTTTCTTAGGTACATAAGCTTATTGGAATGATTATGTTAAGTACGGCAAAGACAAACAATTAATGCCTACTTATCTACAAAATATTACTGTAATAGTCTCAGGAATTTAATATTGGAAAATTATAATTTGAAATTGAATTATGAGGTAGGTATCTACCTATTACCTACAATTATGTTCGAAACTATAATCATGAAATCTCGTAGCTTATGAAATTAAGCGAATTTCGCAGAACCACTAACGTATTGCGAAATTTTAGACTAACAATAGATTTCGTGATTTGTAGTGAGATTGTAAATTGTTGTAAGTAATTTAAAGCCCTCTTGGTGCTTCCATAGAATTAGTACAAGCGAATACAAAACCGTATCATAGACTCAAAGCAATTGAGTAAAAAACCTCTCTTATTTGCTTCAAAAGACAAAGAGATGAGCTTATTTAAAATGTTGTACAAATATGTAAGCAAACATAAACAGGATTCGCAAGGACCCAAGCGTGAATTCGTTTTAACTGGCTATGTAAGTTCAAGAACCCGTTTACTGGTTGACCACCAAAGAAATGAGGCTGAACATGGAAAAAATATCGACTCTATTTTTAAGCGAATAACAGGCTTTTTACTTTTTAATTTCGAAAATGACTGATCGAGCCAGTAGCAAGTTTAATTCTTAATGTAAGTACCTGAACATTGTGGTAATGTTGCTATAATAATATTAAACAAGACACTTCCCCAACAGTTGCCCTCCATATCTTACCATATACTGAACCGTACAGAAATCTGTTATAATCATAACACGGCATATAGGGACCTTATAACTTTTCTACTGACAGGAGGATGTAACTTCATATAGAAATATTATATTTTGAAATCTAGAAAATAGTTTATAGTTGAATAGATAAGGACGCCATAAATGTAGTTATTAATATAAAAAGACATCGCTTCACACCGAAAACATTGTTCAAAGTTGACATTCACTGGTCCCTAGTACCTATAATACGTAAACAAGTGTAAAAACATAATTACTCGACCTCGTTTGTATCACGTTGGTATACCGTAAATCATGCTTCGCGAATTTCTTTCAGATTCCTCTAACGATGTTGATGAAGAGGAAAGTTTTCCCCAAGATGAACGACCACAGCATCTCCCCTAGAGAGAACGAGCTCAAAGCTCTTTCAACATTCTTCAAAAAGTCTTGCATCGTTGGCAAATGGTCTCCTGATCCGAAGACTAACTCTGCTTGGAGTAAGTTATTTATTTATTTTATTTTCTTTTACTTGGGTTAAAAAACCGGTCAAGTGCGAGTCGGACTCGCGCCCGAAGGGTTTCGTGCCATTCCGTATAAAAACGAGGAAAAATCACGTTTGTTGTATGGGAGCCCCCTTAAATATGTATTTTATTCTGTTTTTTAGTATTTTTTGTTATAGCGGCAAAAGAAATATATCATCTGAGAAAATTTCAACTGTCTTAACTATAAAACGGTTCATGACATACAACCTGACAGATGGTCAGACAGTCAGACGGACGCACAGCGGGGTCTTAGAAATAGGGTCCTATTTTACCCTTTGGAGAGTATATCCAGTGGCGTAGCTAGGGGGGCAAGGGCCCTGGTGTATAGGGAGAGAATCGCGCCCTCCTCCCCTATTTCCGCGTAGTTTGAACTTATTGATATAAAATTTTTCCCTCCAAAATTTGGCTCTTTGGGAAGTTTCTATATTTTAAATGTCTAGGTATATTGACCTGACTAATTGATAAAATAGATTACATAATGTCGGTAGGTATTTAAAAATCGAATACATTTTCCAGTATACATAATTTAATTTTGTATAATAAGTCCATAATACTTCATTCGTTCATATCGATATCTTTTTATCAATAACGGCAATCACTAATAGTTCCCGGAGGACAAAGTCCTCCGAATCGTAAAAAAACTTGCCGCGGACTCAACGCACACGGTGTTCGATCATTTGTCCCCCGAAAATTTTGCGAGGCGCACGCTATGGAAGCGAATATTCTGAGATTACGTTGTGTTGTAGGTAATTTACATGAAGTTTAAGAAAAAGAGAAGTAGTTTTTAAAGAGAATACTGAGTCCATCACTTTATATCAGATCGATTAATGAATGGATATTTCCATGCGAAGCATGCTCAGTTGAAACCATAAATTTAGAATTTTTTGCTATGGTTGAAACAATATCCAAAAAGATTCTTCAAATATTATAAAACGTCGGTTGGAACTTTTGAAGGGTTGTTCTCAATTGTGAAACCCTCTAAAAGTTATTCTGATAATGATGAGGATGTGCATTGGTCCAGAAGAAAGAATTGTTGTTATTAATTGGTTAATAATAATAAATAAGCAAAAAATACCATGTTTAGTTTTTTCCTAATTTGACATTAAATCCCTAAATGATAATTTTTCATATAAATTGGTATTTATTTTTCGTATAGGTAATCGATTTTTAAATATCGATTATTTTTAAGAAAATTAATAATTTTTCAAAAATCCATTAATTATCAAAAAGAATAATCGTAATTTTTTTGGATCAATGTCACATCCCTATCGAGCGCGTAGCGAAGACTAAAGTGTGCCGTGTGCGTTGCAGCGTCTAGTCACGTTAGTTCTATTTTTTCAGGGACTGCCGCGTAATTTTTTTCCCGTCCCGCCCCTCGGTGTCCGCGATTATTCGGGGGACTTTTTGTACGCTATACTTTTAATCCCTCGTGTGCGTTACTCGATGCAGTTGTAAGCGATCTATTTTGGCGGTCAAAAAATACGGGGACAAAAGTGTTTCGTCTGCGCAGGCTATAATTGATGTGAAATGTAATGAAAGAATGAAACATTGACCGGTATAATCCGACTAGTTCCAAGAAAACAGATTTTTCATTACAGTGCATTCTTTAATGAGTATTTTTAAATTTATCGTTTTATTTGGCAATTTTATACCGAATTTTATTGATTTTAGCAAAAAAAAATTATCTACTAAAATAAAACAAAATTGTACTTATTGGTGAAAAAAAACATTAGGTGTTCGATTGCTGTAGTTTTTGCAGAACAATACACCGCATTTAGTCATTTTAACAAGCTGTTGTTATTACGGACGCTCAAATCATACTGAGTACACTGACGTTACAATTTCACCTGCCAAGGTAAAAAGTTCCTGGTTCGTGAAAAAAGTACTGTAGGCGAGAACGACGACGTTTCGTGTCCCGTGTGTTAATAGGTCTATGGTCCCGCCGTGCTATCATAGATTATACGGTTAGCGTTGTTCTGTAAGTTGCAGCACAACGCTAACCGTATACCTACTACTGCTACTGCTACGGGCGTAATCATCCAAACTACTATACCTATAACTGAATTATCGATAACAAACAAACAGCACATGTTTATCGAGGACGCTTGGCGCATGTGTTGAAAATGTTAAATTTAAGGAGTTTTATCATTGGTAATGTTGATTTAAATAAAAAAAAAATAGAAATTGAAACAAAAATCTTGTGAGCAGGCCTCGAGACTCGAGGCTCGAGCCTGCTCACAAGAATTTTTTTTTAATTTTTTTAATTTTTCTTGAGGCTAGAGGACCCCCTCAGCTCGAGGGCCCCGGTGCACTGCACCACCTTGCCCTATGATAGCTACGCCACTGAGTATATCTGTTTATAAGTTCATCTGTAATGCCATCTCTTGAATCATCAAGGCGTGAAGGACTTCTTTGGGAAACTTCTTGTGACAGAATAAGCTTATACCACCCCAATTCATCAGGGGATTTGAAGTACTACTTGATGAATTTATAGAAACGAATACCTCGTAACCAGAATTGTCAAGAGCGAAATGAACATTCGCATTTGCAATTGAAATACATTTTGTAGAACGAGAACAATTATCAGATTGCAAAATGGTATAACGAACGCCATCATTTGATTTATTGCTAAAAGCAAATATGGGCTGATTGGCTTTCTAATTATTTCGTGAATTCCAGTAAAATCAAATTATTGGAAATGCTGTTATTGAAAATGTTATGTAATCTGATTTTGTTATTTCTACCAGGAGGTACCAGATGTTCAGCTGTGTTTGTATATTTATAGCAAAAGGAATTTAAAATGTTTACAAAGTTCAAGTTAACATTTTAAAATTATTTTTGTTTTATTAAGGTCTACTCATCTTTAGCAAATTTTAAAATTGTTACTGCTATTTGTCGTCAATAGATTATTTCGGCTCTTCACTAGCGGGATCGCTCTTCATAAATGTTAGATTGAATAATAAATAAAATAGAAAATGTGTCAAATTGAGTGTCATAAGTAAGGATAACGTAAACAATACTATTATTAGCTGTATTTACTCAATCCACATTACCCTAATCCACGAATTCCTGATTAAATAGTTGATTAACAAAATTTTTGTTTTCAGAGGCTCAATATAACCATCTCTGTGCTCTCTGTGAAGATCCACAGAAGTGTGATTATCCGGACATCTATAGTGGATACGAGGGTGCTCTACGATGCCTAGCCCATCACGGTGGGGAGGTTGCATTTACTAAAGTTATCTATGTGAGGAAATTCTTTGGGGTGAGTGACTAACAGGATCTTTTCACTGTCACTTTCGTTGTTGATTCTACAGCACATGTACCTACTATAGTCTATTTCACACCAAGTGGGTTCGGTGACAGTTCACTGTTGACAATTGAAGTGATGTGGCCTAATGAAATTCAATCGATTTTTCTAAAGTTTCGAGTAAGTTTGTAAAGGAAATGGAATCGATTTTATACTTTATTGATAGAATGATTTTTCAAGATTACTTTTTATTGAATATGTTTAAATTTCACAGGTTATATAAGGGAAAAACATGGTAAAACAAAAAAAAAATGTTATCGACTTTTTGATGCAATACGAAAATATCATACATTATCGAATCTACAAATCACTGCACACTTTCACAGAATATAATGCCTTATACTTTCACATAATACTTGTTACTATTTTAAACCCAAAAGATACAACAAAATGAAAATTTTACAAAAACATTACATCTTCTTTCGGATTCCCGCCAAAAAGCTTCGATTCATCGATTTAATGTAGAATAAGTAGTGTCAATCCCTATAAGTAAAAGTTCCGTTCCACGCAGTACGTATTTTGAGGATTTCTTTTTTTTCTATTGTTTTTTACATTTTTCTTGATTTATAGTATGAGATTTTAATTTAGAATTTTAGAGGCGACAATTATTGTATTTTAGCAATGACATAATAAAAAATTATTCATTATTTTTGGAACCATCTGTTTGACTTACTAGAAAGTTTTATGCGTAGAAAGGAAAAATGAGAACTGTCACCGAACCCACTTGGTGTGAAATAGACTATAGGTTGGTCAAATGCAACTTAGCCAACACAACACTGCTCGTCAATTATGATCACTAGAGAAGAGCATTTGGGCAGGTGATCTGATCTCAGTATAAAATGATCAACTTTTAGGTTCTATCCCTTCCAATGGCAAGTACATATTTTGTCTTTGTGGCTAGGTAGGAGCAATGAAAATATTGAGGTATCTTTTCTGAACTCGGAATCACGCGGCGGTTCTTATTATATCAGTTTGGTCTCTGTTGAAAGTTCTTAGATCTATTCTATTACCTACATAATCCGCAGATTGCATTAAGCGATTCAACTCTAATGCAACCAGCGATTGTCCGCCTTTTATCACAAAGTCACCTATCTATGTGGTACGAGTATATTAATCTAAGTTTAAAAATGTTTCCTGTTCTTGTTTTTATTTAATAACAAATAAAGTCTCCCATCACCCACTACTGTATCATTTTCAAAGTACCAACAAAGATATACCTATTTAATGAATCGTGTCAAAGTATCCTTTTGTGCTATAATTTCTGCGCCATCAGTCCCTCGTTTGTAACAGACCCATCCAATTACGGACTCACAAAAACGGCAATCTTCCAAACAATACTCAAGACAGAGACAATTTGTCTTTTCCCATGTGACTAAGCAAAAACTAATCAACTGCGTAAAAACGGTATTGGATCCGGAGGAATCCAATCTACGCTCCAAGTTAGTTTTTCGCCATAACATTGTATTATATTATATCATACGAGTAGGTACATTTAATGTTTCTTTTAATTGCAAGTATGGCGAAATACAAGGATTTCTGGAGCACATACTTGCTGACTTGTTTTGTTTGGATCTGTAACGGCTTAAATTATTTTAAGTCTTTTATGTTTTCTAACACCCCAAATTGCCAGATCTATTTTTACCTAATGACTAAAATGAGATGACAACTGGATTTTCATGCGATTTATATTTGCAACACCAGTAACTAAAGTAAAAATACCTAAAATCAACATCATGCAACTTGGAAGTCGACACAATGTCATAATCACGAGTCAAATAATCATCGAGGCTACCATTTCATTGTACCACGTCACTAATACATTTGTCGTTACAGCTTCCAGTAGGCACCATCCCAGCCAACCAAACGTCGGAGAATCCGGACGACTTCTCATACCTCTGTGTGGATGGGTCCAAGAGATCGGTGAAGGAAAAGGCTTGTTCCTGGGCAGCGAGACCCTGGCAAGGGTTGCTGGGTCATAATGA
The DNA here is from genome assembly GCA_963855545.1 of Ethmia dodecea. Classification (NCBI taxonomy): domain Eukaryota; kingdom Metazoa; phylum Arthropoda; class Insecta; order Lepidoptera; family Depressariidae; genus Ethmia; species Ethmia dodecea. The sequence continues at coordinate 3,721,020 of OY979448.1, forward strand.
CGTCCTGGCGAAACTGACGCCACTTCGGGAGAAGATAAAGCAGTTGTCTGAAGCGGGTATGATTTCTATGCTACTCATATTTCAGCTGGGAATTCGGAACATTCCAGACTATCGAGTATTGCGAACTGAAAGATTTAATATGCTATGTCCTTTCCATAGTTATTTCTCGATGGCGAAAGAGTCATGGTTGTTGGCAAGCGAGTTGATTTCCTTGGCACCCGCTTGTAACCTAAACAGCTTGATAGATTTTATACTTAGATGAGCTTTCCTTGGATTCTTCTTAGTTATAGGTGGTGATTGAGTGACGTACAAAAAAAACAATATTAAGGACGCTAATAAGTAGAATAGGTTTTACTATATGAGATGTCGTTTCATCTTATAAGTCAGTGCAGCTCATGGCGTCCTATTTCTCTTTCTGCACAAGAAACAGGCTATTTTTTAAATATGTTTTTTTGAAACTCAGTCAGATTGTTTTATGTCTTATTTCGAAATATATGTTTGATATGAAAATTTAAGATTTATTATTTGGAAGCAATGTTAAGTCTAAGCTTTACATGGCTTAGTAAATCAGTCAATTGAATTTAAGCGAAGTAGAGAAACCTAATCCACAGGTGCAATCTCTAAACCCGAATGGTTTACGAAAGTTCTGGGGTTATCTGAGAAGATTCACCACGTCGCTGACAACATCCCTATCAAGCCGGTTGACTACTTGAAGAAAGCTAACTACACAGAAGTAATTGAAAGAGGTCATGGTCCTCCTGAATCCGTTGTCAGGTTAGTAACGTATCACAAGGAGTGTTTATAAGTCCAGTTTGTTCTCTTGCGCTCAGAGTGCTCTGTCCGTCCGTCTGTCACAGGATTCTTCGGATCTTTTGAACCGTAAAAGGCAACAGTTGAAAATTTACGGAGTGTGTATTACTGTGGCCATATAAAAAAGTTAAATATTAAAGGAGCCATACAAGATATGTGTTTTTTGTAGGTAGGTATTTTGAATAAAAGAAAATCTGCAAAAATGACAGTCGAGAAAATTTTTAGAGCTTGTAAATACTTGGCAACGTTCCGTTAAGCTTTATTCAAGCAGATAATGCTAGCCCATGCACCCTTAAAGTGTTGAAACCTCAAGCAAATGTAGGTCAGTAGAACACGGGATTTTGCAGAGCGGGCTGTGAAAACGACGGCCGGTTAGATGCGCCTGGAGGGAATCGCGTTTGAGTAGGCTGTCTGCATATGAATATTTGACGCTTGATGCCGACGCGAATTTGGACCCACAGTAGATTCTTGCTGGCAATCAGTATTGTTTACATTATGAATTAACACGCCGCACTTTTCCTACATTCAACTTATAAAGCAATTTAAATTTGAGGAGATAATAAGTTCGATTCTGCTTTACAGCGACTTAACTTATTTTAGTTTAGGTACTTATATTCTTTCTTCGAGAAAAGAAAAGAGACGAGAGATTCAGTCCTGTCAAATTAAAATTAGTCTTGTCAACTAAGGCATTTCATAGGTGTTTAGTGCATAAGTAAAGAAGTCACGACTAAAATACTGCCTCTGACAGGACTAAATTCGGTAGGTTATCTTTTATCCCTTTTCTTTTTTTGAGGTAAGACAAAGACAAGACTAAACTAAAATAAGTTTAGTCTGTGTAAAGAGAGAATCGCCTCCATTGTCACAGAGATGTTATGTATACCTACCTACCTTGTTGTGATTTTCATTAGGTATAGGTATCTATAAGAGTTAAACAATCTAATAAAAATCAATTGCAAGTGAAATGAAATGAAATTCACATGATTTGCTATTGCACTGATTTGATAAGTACCTAGGTAGGACCTAGCAGGCTTGGTGAAGGAGAGTAGAAAGTCCCACGTATGAAAATTCATTTCTTATGATTTTTTACATGCTTCTCATGAAATTACCCATCTCTAATACTTTACCTACTGGTACTTACTAAAGTAGCTACATATCCAGTTAGCTTTGCCTCTTAAGTACCTACCTCTCTAACCTTAATTAATCGGTCTTTCATATCCCACTGATCCCTACTGTTGACATGTTGGGGTAGGTACTAACCTATTCCGTCAGGGTGCGTAAGTCAAAATATAGTGGAGAGTCTGTCATTCATCTGAGATGTCCGCCGGAGGCTCTTCGGCCTTTGAGCTCTCGTAAGACAACTTGTCAGTCTACAACTTTTTGACTACACCCTTGATAGACTTTTTAGGCTTTTGTACACCCAAACATAGGCGTACCCAGATTCTGGCCTAGAGGGGGCAAGTCAGATTTTTAGGTCGGATCCGCGGCTGTTTTGCCATACACACTATACAAACACACCTACAAGAAACATTAGGTATGTGTAGTGTAGTTTGTAATGCAAACTACACTACACATACCTGCTTTTTAGATAATCTTCGTCCGCCATCGTCGCGCGCGGTTTGTTTAAAAGTTAGAGCATAAGGCCCCGTTTACACTTTGATTAGTAATTAGGCGAGTTCATACGTGCACCCCCCCTGGGTCATCGTCCATGCCCCAAAGGGTGTCAACGGGACATTATTATTTAAGTAGGTAGGTACTTACGCTCCACTGTCTGTCTGTCCATCTGTCAAAGTGCTGTATCTTATGAACCGTAATAAGTTTAAGACATTTCAAATGTAGAGTTACGATTTGCAAAAATTTTAAATGTCTTACATTACATTCGTAAACATTAAGCTTTTTTTGTAAGTAGGTACCTACAGTGGTACGGAACCCTTCGTGTGCAAGTCAGACTCGCACTTAACCGGTTTCTCTGGCATTTCTTCTTTACCTACTCCTCTGTAATCCTACTCAACCTACCGGATCAAATAAATAAAAATCATTTATTTTCTGTATGTAAGTACAAAGAGTACAGAAATGTCAATAGTCACTCGAAACTCGTCCATTAACATTGTAGCGTATTACATAAGCAACGTGGCACTTTTCCGCCATATTGAAAACTATAACGCCGTTCTTATTTCTATCATCACTTTATTCATGGTAATGCAATACTGAAGAGTACCTATTGCAATAGGCTCACCTAGCAAGGTGCATTCGTAAACTCAGAACCTAGTACCTACAGTCCAACATTGGTCGTACCTTAGGTACCTTGTACCTACCCACCTATTCCTAGTAGGTAGGTAAAGCTTTTACGGCACCTATCCTATTTAAGACAAAAGAAGGGGTTTTACACGCAACAAAGAAACCGGTTTATCTTCTCCGCAATGTGTGACTTCATCACTAATTTACAGGTTATGTGTGACGTCGAGCGTGGCGCTGGCGAAATGCCGCGCGATGTCAGTGTTCGCGTTCAGTCGAGACATCCGTCCAAAGCTCGACTGTGTTCAGGAGGTGTCAGAGGCTGCCTGCATGAAGAGTGTGAGTACATAATTTTAGGCAGCTTTTGGCAGGTACGAGGTAGCCTATGTTAGGAGAAGTCAAGTTAAAACGGCAGTACTGTACGTGAATTGCCCCACGCATTTACCGACCTGACGTCAGCATCCGATGACGTTGACGATATTACAGAACGATTCTCAAGCATGAAACTGGCGCACAATTAGATAAATGTACAGCTTTATGAGGCTCATATAGCGGTATCTCTTTCTAAACCACATCATCAGTTTCGAATGCGAATGTGGCATCCTCAACTATCGAGCTGTTTGCTATTTTAGTATGCTGATACTGTAAAATGCATCTACAGAGTAGGTAGCTACGAGCTTTAGCACATACCTATTTTAATGGATTTCAGTAATTTAATTTATTTCAAATATTCATTATCACGGATTATGTTTACTTACCATAATCCGTGATAGTGAATATCACTATCACTACATAGTATAAAACAAAGTCGCTTTCTCTGTCCCTATATCCCTATGTCCCTTTGTATGCTTAAATCTTTAAAACTACGCAACGTATTTTGATGCGGTTTTTTTTAATGGATAGAGTGAGCCTTCAGGAAGGTTTTAGTATTAGCATTGCACCCGTGTTAAGCCGGGGCGGGTCGCTAGTTATAAATAAAATTTTATTATTAAACCTACAATACAGATTTAAAACTGATTCAACTGTTGCAACAAATGGCTCTTGAATATTTCACTACCAAAAGCCAAATCTAAGTACACGGGCTTTTATTTAGTACTCTCACACTAGACTATGCATAATACATTCAAAACAGGCCTTTTGATTTATTAATGGATTCCAATTGCCTACAAAATACGCTTTTTGGGTAGCGAGAAAGGTTTCGTTAAATTTTAATCTGGAATCAAAAGCAATTAGTATGAATTTAAGAGCAGGTACCTACGCGTACGCTATTTACTGTTTGTAAGTAACAAAGGATCTCATTAATTAGATATAAAATTCTAGAAATAAGGACAACGTAAAGAGGTCATCTATTTTTAAATTCTAATCATAGCAGAATCACCAGGGGATAACATACCTAATATCTAATGATATAGGTACCTAGGTACTAAGTAATCTCTTATGTTTGACGCAATGTTAATTTAATAAAGAAATAAATAATAAATACTTACTTAATAAATAACTAATAATAATATTGTAATTAATAACAAATAATAGACTCCTTAACACAAACATCTTTTTAATTTAAAATTAGTAGGTAAGTATGTAGTTAAGTTTTTTTTTAATGCATTTTTTTCGAAATAACCAGTTAATTTTTTTTAGTAGGTAGTGTGCATATCTATCCCCTGTTAGTAGTGCACCACTCTGAAGAAAAACCTTCCGCGAACCTTAACTTATTTATGCAACTTAGCGAACTTACTTCTCAGATGTTTGAATAGTTAGGTTAGAAACTTATTTGCACAAACCCCTCAGGTACAAGACAACGGTTCTGACCTAGCATCCGTTGACGATATGAGTGTAGCTTCAGCAGCCAAGCATTACAACTTGCATCCCGTCTTTCACGAGCTGTATGGTGAGAAGAAGACGCCTAATTACGCTGTGGCAGTTGTTAAAAAGGGATCGCAGTATAACAACATGGCGGATTTGAGGGGGAAGAGGTAAGGTGTTAAAGACCTATTCAAAATAATTTTCTGATTGATTAACACTATCTTTTCCCAATATTTTCTAGAAAGACAGATATTATACGTGATTATTGTCCCGAACTACACTTCAGCAATTCGGGTTTCTAATATGTACCTACTATAATATGTAGTTCCGCACTATCTTAGTACTAATGTTACAGTTACAGTCGTTACAGTTAGTAATTGTGCCTTTTATTGCCGATAAATTCGTTGACAAAGATAACGTTTCAACAGACAAGATAGATAAATGTTTTTTTGTAAATTATCCATCCCTACAAGCAACTACCTAATTTAGATCAATAAATTCGATCTAATGGCAACAATTTGTCTCAATTCTTAGGTCCTGCCACAGCTCTTACGGAAGCTTCAGTGGGCTCAACGCTCCTCTGTTCCATCTCGTTAACAAAAACTTGATTAGTTCTGACCAGGTTAGTAGGTATTTTTACAAAATCTAGTATTTACCTACTTAGTGCTTACACGTCTTGCATCCAAAGACGTTTGAAGAAAAAGTTTCTCATTCCAAGAAAGTTTACCTACTTAAAACTACACCTTGTGAAATTAATATGACGATTACTAAGAATGAATATAATATATTTTAGTGCATCAAGAACCTAGGAGAATTCTTCTCTGGGGGTTCCTGCCTCCCTGGTGTCGATAAGCCTGAGAATAACCCCAGAGGTAAGTAGAACTAGCTGTAATCCAATCCACGTACATAAAGACTACGACATAATCTATATAGATTGTAAAACTGTGCTATAACCACAAAATAATAATAATAATCAATTAGGTGGCCACTACCTTAACACCATCTCCCAATCCGGGAAGATTAATAGCCCATACTTCCTCATGTGTAAGGAAAGACCCTTAAATAAATAAATAAATAACCATCCATTTCACAGGCGATAACGTATCAAACCTGAAGAAGCAGTGTTCGAGCGACAACGACAACTCGCCACTGAAGTGCCTTCAAGAGAACCGCGGAGATGTCGCCTTCGTATCTAGTAAGATTAATCACTTTCAAATGAGCTATCACCGTAACACGAGATTTTTATATAATAGAATAACGACCGTGTCTGTGTGTGCATGCAGAGTGTAGATAGGTATTAATTTAGCATTTAGATATAAGTAATAAAAACATTTTTATGTGTGTCTGTCTGGGCATGCTTCGTGAAAAACTTTTCTGAACACTTCTTTTTATTACTATTAAAAATAAAACTAAAAAAACACAAAAATTACATACTTACAATATTTTTTATAAAATATTTCAGGTGCAGATCTATCAAACTACGACGCATCTCAATACGAGCTGATCTGCCTTAACCGCGATGCAGGCGGTCGGGACATACTCTCAAACTACGCGACTTGCAACGTCGTCATGGCACCTTCTAGAACATGGCTGTCAGCTAAAGACTTCCTATCTGACGTATCGATAGCCCACACCCCGCTGAGTCTAGCTCAACTACTGGACGATAGAACGGACTTGTTCAACATATACGGGGAATTCTTGAAGAATAACAATGTTATTTTTAGTGTAAGTTTTTATTATACTAAGCTATGAGGCCTATATTCAGCAATGACAATGAGCAATCTATTTTTATCTGATTTCTTGGGAATATACCGGGGGCAGAGTACAGTATCCATTGAGAATGGACCTAGACTATGCTGTGATCACCAATCTGTATGCCAAATCTGTGATTAGAGCAATACGTATGGAGGCTTATGTAGAAACTAGACTGGAAAAGCTAATATTTTATAATTTTCAGTCCATCAAGATGGGTTCTAATAAAACTATTTTTTCCCAACGAAATTGTCAATCCATTTATTTTTCATAATTTAAAGAACATGTAAAGAACAAGAAAATCGGTGTCTAAATGCAAAGAGTGCATATTATGTCCATCAATGGACTATAATAGGCAAAATAAGAAAGTCCATTATCTTTTAAGCTACAAATAATGTTAAAACACCGTCGGTAAAAAAAAGTTTTTATCTTTCAGAACACTGCAAGAGGCTTGGCAACAACTGAAAAACTAGACTTTGACAAATTCAAAGCTATCCATGACGTCATGTCAATGTGTGGTCTTGCTTAAGTGTCAATTTTTAATTAACTACTAACCTAACACTAGATTAGGATATATTGATATTAATAATAAAAGAAGTCTGAATTCAAAAAACTTTATTACATCGCTTAACATGAGAATAAATAATACAAGAATGATCGCAGATTTTTTTTTACCCTAGCTTAAGTAATGATTATAGCTGATTATAATGCAGCTAAGGTGACTGTGATAACAGCAGACACTGCTAGCATGATGTAGCCAGTTTTGTATACCTCCTTGATAGAGAGACCCCTCGCCGTATCCCAGTACAGATGTCTGATACCATTAGCGAAGTGATATCCAAAAGGAGCAGCGAGTGCCGCTTTGATCAAGAAAAGTGATGCCGATGACAGGTGGAGGCCCTCAATCATAGTGATGTAATGGGAAATGTCATTTGGTAGCACCAATGCTCCTAAGCCCAACGCAGTCATGTATCCTGTTAGAATCATCCCTAAAACAATAGGGCAAATCATTACAGAGTTTAGCGAAGAGGCTTTGTAAAATATAAAGATTTGTTGAATAGAATTGAAAATGTAGGGAATTACTCACTGGAGAAAATTTACACCAAACATCATTGTCATTCAAATACTCATCTAACTTATAATGTGTCATTTTACATAAAAGTATTTTTACATGAGTTTTTTTCTGCCAAATCTAGAACAACCTTAGGTATTTTATTGTAAAACCGTAAAAGAATTATTAATTTTACTCAATTTGTAATGTGTTTGCTCTATTTTATTTTTATTTCTAAGATTATGTATGTGCCTGTCACAGTTTTTAGTAAAAAGAGATGTATTTTTCCGTATGTAAATAATATTTTCTTCTGTCCTAACAAGTCATTAGTAGTTTTGAATGTTGGCAGTTTATATGAATAATAAAATTTATGAAAAGAATATGTATGTACCTAATTTAATTTTTCTTTTTAAACCAATCAATCACTAGAAAATGTAAAAGTCATTAAAATCCAATTAAGGTTACATAGAATAACGGAAATTGTGATAGGTTTACCTATGTACTCTTTCAAATTATTAATTTTGATAAACAACTTCTTTCTTTATAGGTACTTTTAAACAAGATTGTTCACACTCAAACCTAGCTCAGGTATCAGATCATGACAATAACACTTATGTTGTGAATAGTTAGAACTAAGATAAATAAAAAAATATAGGTACCTGCAGCACGATGAGTGATAGACAGCATGGTGGTGAGCTGTGGGGAGTAGATGGTGAGATGTGGCGACAGAGGTCTGTTAAGACGGGCGTTTTTGTCGTCGAAAGGTTCCGGTTTTGGAGACTCAAACTTTTTAATCGAAAATTTGCCCAACCCCGCCGTGGCTTGGGCGTATTGCGCGGTCCCCAGCATGGTAGGAATCCTACCTATAGCGGCAAGCATCGGCTTGCTGCCCAATCTGAAAAATAACGCACTATTTTAATGTTCAATTTGCAAACACAACCTCTAACGATTACATAATAATGTTTTTCAAACAACTTACCTGCCGCAATGAAACAGTGCCATCGTCTATATCAGTAGTATTTCGTCGTAGGCTTCTGTAAGAAAGGTGTAATAAAGAAATAAATTGCTGATTCCTGTTTTATTTCGAGAAAACAAACAAAACTCGCTCACCACTGAGTCTGACGAACTTTCGGGTATGACAATGACATGACAGTCTTGACAGACGTCAGACACTTTTCGTTACTTTTCTTTTGCAGTAACTAAACGCAAAATAAGTCAGGTGCGTTTATTTTGCAAGAAAATATGTTTAAATGTAAAGTGTGGTAGAAATAGTTCATAAAATTTTATAATCGACTGTCTCATTCTTGTATGTAATTTATTTATGCTACTAATAAATGTCAATACAATAGATTTTCCCAGCACTTGTGGTACCTATTTAGTATTTCTATTTTCAGTTGTTGTAATTAATTGTGTTGTAAATGTTTCGTCTAATAGTTTTGACTACATTTGCCAGCGTGCTTCGTTCGAAGTCTATTGTAGCAGCTATGGGATCTCTAACATCTCTGGATTTTGAGGTGTTTGGCAGAGTCCAAGGTGTTTTCTTCCGGAAGGTTTGTATATTTTATATAAAAATACATGATTAGGCTAGGGGATTGGAGTAAGGGGTGTAAATTTTCGAATGGTATCACAAGCTTTTTTAATTTTATTGTTACTTACTAGATCCCTTTTATCCCTTTTTGTTTATGTTCCACAGATTAATATAAAAATTCCATTTTTTTTTGTTTAGTTTTGATCATTTATACATATTGTTACACCTATGCATCTTAAACTTACTTATAATGATTTTGTGCAATTTTCAGTTTAATAGTTTTAATTTACACACACTACCTACCCCTGAGGTGGTTAGTGTTAGCAAAGATAACTAATCCACTGGTAAAAGTACCCACTTTTTACACCTGTGTATTTTGCTGACCCCTGATAAAGTTATAATAGAATTGCAAGGCTGCAAAGTAGATTTTTGGCGTGAGCAAAGTATAGAAGCCTAAACGTAACAAGGGTTTCAAATGTGCAAGATGCCGAATAACTTTGCTGCCGAGCGAAACAGACAACTTTTCACCTTACTACAGCGAGGAAAATACTTTACTTACTTTTTTATTCAACCATTGTGCTGGCCAGTATGATTATTTTAAAAATGAAGTTGGACCACTTACATGAAATAATAGTACCAGAGCCCACGACCAAAACCATGTCTCATAGCAATACGGCAAAAACCCTATAAAATCGTTAGATTGTATGATTCTGAACCCGACTAGGTGTGTAGTAACGGTCGAAAGTGTAGCAACTGCGTGAGAGGCCATTTCTGCTGTGTCAAAAAAAAAAGGCAGTCGGTATTATAGCACTACAATCTGATAGTGAAAATGTACATAGATTTTATAATTGTATTACGAAAAAGTTAGTTTTCAGACATTTTGCGCGTAGCATATAGCCTGAGCGCATTTTTGAAAATGTCAACAAATTTAGCCGACCTGTATCATAGCAATACGGATAAAATTTTTTTTCAACTTTTGGTATTGCTGCCAGGATTACCAAAAACCTGTTTTCAGACACTTTAAGTGTAGCATATACTCCCAAAAACGAAAATAACGTTTCGGAGTCAGCGCTTGTTACGCTCCTGCAGAAGAGGACGTTGAAGATCTCCCGAGCGACGTCGAGAGTGATTTCGAAGACGACGATTCCGAATCCGACAGCGATTGAATACGAGAATATTTTGTAACTTTGAATAAACCGTTTTTTTTTCAACTTCATCCCAGTTTTCTTTTGTGCGATTTATTTCAGTCCTTTAGAATTCAAGATGCCTCAATACGATTTTTAAATGATATCTGAGTATCGAAAAGTTGTCTGATAGAGAAGGTGCTACACTTAATTTGTCTGATATAAATTTTTTGCACATGTGGACAACTTATTTTATCATGTCCAACAATTTTCAGACATATTGCTATGATACCGATCGGTAAAATTTGTTAACATTTTCAAAACGGTCTCAAAATTTAATGCGTTCACATTTCCGTCTGAAAATTGTTTTGTTCGCATCAAATAACCAAAATTTACTAATAAAAAAGATTTTCGTCACACTAACGTCTGAAAAATATGTTTCCGGTATCTCAGAACTATCATTCAACTACAGTCTGCAAATCAGACATATTGCTATGATGCAGTTCGGTAAAATTCTTTGACAATTTTGAAAATTCGGTCAGATCAAACGCTACGCGGAAAATGTCTGATATTGGTATTTTCGAGTTCAGGATAATCGTATCTATCGATTTGACGCGGTTTTGGCCGTATTGCTATGAGACAAAAATTTTGGTCGTGGGCTCTCGTACTATAAAGATTATTTCATTTTCAATGGACTGGCAGAGAAAGGTTTGAACACTTTCTATGCTAGCGGGCAAAATGAACTTTTGCACTGAGAATGAGAAACAGAATCCCTCTGAGGTTATGAGGCTTAAACAAAATTAACTTGTTGCAGTACACACAGCAAGAGGCTCAGAAGCTTGGGCTCCGTGGCTGGTGCATGAACACCAGCAAGGGGACCGTATTAGGACAGGTACAGGGGCCTGCGGATAAGGTCCAACAAATGTGAGTATTTTGAATAGTGTAATTGTACACTTCTACACTAATATTATAAAGAGGAAAGATTTGTTCTTTTAATTAATAACATAGAACTCTAAATAGTAAAAAATCTCATTCAACTTATACATATGGTTTTCTCATGGATGCCACTGTCAGAACTGTACCAAATTGAAATGGGACCACACGGGAAGCACCAGCTTTCAAATAAAAAAAGAATCATCAAAATTGGTTCACCCAGTCGGAAGATCTGAGGTAACAAATGTAAAAAAAAGGGGACGAATTGAGAACCTCCTCCTTTTTTGAAGTCAGTTGAAAATAATAATAATAAATTGACGGGCCTGTTGCTTCAGTTGGTAGTGACCCTGCCTTCTTAGTCGGAGGTCGCGGGTTCGATCCCCGCTCGGGGCCAACATTTGTTGTGCATGAACATATCTGTTGGCTTCGTGTCTGGTCGTTTAATATTTATTTATATTTGGTATGTTTATCAGTTGTTTAGTACCCATAGTACAGGCCCTGCCTAGCGTGGGACTAAATAACCGTGTGTGAATTGTGTCCCACAAATTATTATTATATTATAAATAATTTCGCGCATTCATCTCCGAGGGGGTAGGCAAAGGTATTCCATTTCTGGAAATACCCACATTTCACCAGTACATTTTTGGACGCGAACGGCTGTGAACCCATCGCCGGACTGGTGTGCTGTTACAAATGTTTCAGAAATAATTCTGGGACCTGCGGGTTTCCTCGCAATTTACTGTCGAGCTAGTGATAAATATATGTAATTATAAATATTTTTTGTGAAAAACTCATTGATACATGCCAGGATTCGAACCCGAGCCTCACGAATGAGAAGCAGTCTACTTTGATAACACGATTAATGTTTAGATAAAATACAAAAAGAGTCAAGTAGACGTTTCTGCGACTTCAAAATCGAATCACCCCAAGATACCTAGCACATTTTTATACTATAACTAGCGACCCGCCCCGGCTTCGCACGGGTGCAATACTAACACTAAAACCTTCCTCTTAAATCACTCTATCTATTAAAAAAAAACGCACCAAAATCCGTTGCGTAGTTTTAAAGATTTAAGCATACATAGGGATATATAGGGACAGAGAAAGCGACTTTGTTTTATACTATGTACGAGTGAAGAGTGTAAAAATACGAATGTGTGTATTTGAATCTGTATACGCCGATTGACTCCAAAAGTGTTCCTAGATGGAAATTTCTAGCAACTTTTTTTCATTCTGTATTGGTAAGATATTTGATCCGTAGTTGGGCAATGAAATCTTCTTTAGATTAACTTTCCTAATAAATATACGAAACGTAAACGCAACCTAATCCAAATAACATCCAGTAATTTAGCAAACATTGTAAATATTTCTTCAGTCGGAAATTGAAGCTCCGAACTCATCTTGCCATAAAACGTCTAAACATGAGATTGCTTTTCAAAAATGCTGTAGATTTGCAATTTCCAATAATTTCCATTAATATTTTCTTTGTAAATACATCGAACGAAGCAGACTTCCTCCTACGGCAGCGGCACAAAAATAAACATGAAATAAAAATCATACGCATGCAAAGATGTAGAAAGAAATAAATTGAAACTTTTTCTTCAAATGTATTTATTTGCCTATATAAATAAATATATATATATAATATAAATATAATCTCACGCCTTTTTTATCCCCGAGGGGGTAGGCAGAGGTATTCCATTACTGGATATACCCACATTTCACGAGATATATTGGACCCCTAAACGTGATAGGTGGTGAGCCCATCGCCGGACCGGGTCTGTTTACACATGTCTCAGAATTAATTCTGAGACCTGCGGGTTTCCTCACGATGTTTTCCTTCACCGTCGAGCTAGTGATAAATATGTACGTAAGTTTTTGAAAAACTCATTGGTATATTTGCCTATATTGTTCTTATTATAGATCATAGGTTATCGATATGAATAATAGAAAAGGAGAAAATGTATATGATATAGTACCGAAATAGCTCTCATCAAAAAGATTACCTAAGTAGTTGTACAATGTACATGTACCTATCTCCTCTACCGTAAGAAATCATGTAGGTAGTGATACAACAGATCTACATTTGCCAACCTAGATAAACTTTGCATTGCCTCCGCTTTCGCGATTGATCTGCCGGCAGATCTCTTAACACTAGATGCGGAACGATATGGTTATTGGCGTTTATTCCGAGTCTGCACTCTGACCTATTTTAGGTCCAATGTTTATCTCCGACACTGTTGAAACGTAAAAATGAAAATGAATTTTTATTGACGTAGACAAATAACAGGCCAATAGTCTAAGTACGTGGATGAATAAATTATACTAGAGAGAGTGGGTTTCTTGTTTAATTGTGACAAAAAGTATGTACTAATGCGTTTCTCTAAATATCTACACAAGCCATGTCCTCAAGAAGAAGTTAGGCAGAAGAACTTTCTCGCTAGGTCACATTTGTGAGACCCCCTCCTCCCTAGTGTGACTTTTTAAATCTAGACACTGAATTAAAACAGAAATTCCAAAATTAGTTCTAAATCCATTTTTTTTTATATAAAAAATGGGGGCAAACGAGCTGACGGGTCACCTGATGGTAAGTGACTACCGTCGGCCATGGACACCTGCAGTTCAAGAGTCACAAGTGCGTTGCCGACAACAAATCAATTAATAAAAACAACAAAAAATCATACATCTGAAAATAAATAAAGAAAATTTATTATATTATATTATGAAAGAAATACATTTATTATGTACAATATTTACTACAGTTAAAAAAATACATTAAATAGTACCTACCCAGAAAGCTACTTTCCGTTCTGGATAGCTTGGCTGATATATCTGCCACCCCTCTAGTCACCAAAATCGCTGACAGCTCTTTTATAAGCTTCTTTGCTTGACCAAAACCCCCTTAGACGAGTATTTTTTTATTACAGGATGCAATGGTTGAAGACCAAGGGAAGTCCAAGCAGCCAAATAGATAAAGCGGAGTTCCGAAACCAAAAAGAAATAGCTGAATATGACTTCAATAATTTTGAGATTAGAAAGGACTAATTTCCCTTACAGTATCCTTCAATCAAAACATAAAATGTTTTTGTTTGTGTTGTTTATTTTATTTATTGGTACGGTATGAAAAGGAGTCCCACCCCTGTGATATTAATATGCTATTGAAATGTTACCGCTAAGTATTAATACTATTATGTACCTATTACATATAAATTTGTTTCTAATACAACTTAAGTTAATATAACTTCTTTTATTCGATTCTGGAAAGCATTAACTTTATGTCAACCTATTTTATTTCGCGCAACTTCAAACTTTGAAACAGTGAAAACCAAATCCATTAAAATTCTGATTATTTTGCCTGAAACGCGGTTGCGGTCTCGATCTGCTTATGCTCGGTTTTACGGGCTACAAGTTACGTCACGTGACGGAAACAAATGACGTTAGCGTTTTTACCCGACGAACAACAAACAAATACAAAATCATTTATTTTCTGTAAGTATAGAAAATACACTTAGAAAAATGAATAGTCTAATCACAAGCCACTCTAAACTCGTCTAGCCCATCTCCACCGACGAGTTGCTGGTTCCAAATGCAGTAGGTAGGTACCTACCCCGAGACGAGTCTGCTAGAAACTCTCTCTCATGTAATAAAAGAGTAGTGAAATTAGTTATTACATTTTTATGGATTTACATAGTGGATACCCGGTAGTAAATTTGATATTTATTGTGGGACATTTTACAAACGATTATTCAGTCCCAAACTAGGCAGATGTTGTAATATGAATAATATACTTATATTACTTAGTTTAAAACCCATGCACAAAACTATCATCTTAAAATAAGACTTTCAGGCTGGAATCTAATCGCAACCCAACTTAGAAGGCAGGGTACTGATTACAACTTAAAAAACTACAAACTTAAATAAGTATAAATTTCCTTCAAAAATGCCATATTATGTAGATAAGTAAGATGATCTATATTGGCTACATTTTACATTGCTATTCTAGCGCGATTTAAAACAAATATTTTCAAAAATAATTCCACCTTGACCGCTTCGAGAAATAAAAGATAGTGTATTCCACAAAAAGCGGAGCAAAAATTTGGCGGCTAATAAAATTTTAATTAACGCTTGTCTCCCATCAACCCCCATCGCGCCGACGTGCGCAAAACAAAAGCTTATTTCCCGAGGCCACAATAAAAGGGCTCTCATTACAGGGCTTGTAATGAGTAAATATTTACCAAGCATCCCGGTATTGTTAGCAGAAATAAATGTCTAGACGGATTGTTTTTATGGGCAACGGAAACTATTCTTCTATTGTTTGGAAAATGGGATGAGGGGATATGATTAGGACTTTAGCAACGAATTGACTCGTGTACCTAAGCATGTTGATGGAATACCTACCATTAAAAAGGAGAGGTAATACTTAGTTTTCAAAACATCGGTTTGTCCGTTGATCCGTTCTACATTGGTCAGTACTGAGCCCACTTACAAAAACTTTTTTATGTGTGTTTAATGTACGGAGTATCTGACTCCCGAGCTGTAATTAAAAAGTTTTCCCCAAAATTAAGCCTTTGGGCCTGACAAACATCAATGTTTAATTTACCGAGTTACGGAAGCGGTTAAATAAACAAACTCGTTAAAGAGTACAAAGGCACATAATGAAGTTTTAGTATGTGCGTCTACGAGCATGTGGGCAAACCCATCTACTAAGTTCATAAAGGGAACCGCTCGAATATTAAAGTGTTCTCCGGAGTATCGGGGAATAATAAACCATCTGTTAGCTAACAATAGACATCGACCTTGAAGGCTTTCGCGGAGTTTTCGCTCGAAAGGGTAGGAAATAATTACGTTCGAGTCAGTAACCCAGGCGTGCGTTATTGATGGGTCGCGCGGCGCCGAGACGCGGGGAAAGTGGGTCAGGGGGGCGGAGGCGCGCAGCCGCCGCGCACTGCGCCCTCAGCCCCCAGCCATGGCGGACGCGCCGCCAGAGGTCCTGGAGCTCAACGTGGGCGGCGTGCACTACGCCACCACGCGCGACACGCTCCTCCGCGAGCCCGAATCCCTTCCAGCCGCCGCGCTGAACGACCCCGAGCACCCGCGCGACGCCCGCGGCCGCATCTTCTTCGACCGCGACGGCGTCCTCTTCCGATACGTGCTCGACTACCTCCGCGACGGCGGGCTCGTGCTGCCCGAGTGCTTCAGGGAGCACAAGCGGCTCACGCGAGAGGCGAAGCACTACCGGCTGCCGGGCCTCGAGACCGCCGTCCGCGAGTCCGACCCGAAGCCGCCCAACCGCGAGAAGGGCTGCATCACCGTCGGCTACCGAGGCAGCTTCGCTTTCGGCCGCGACGGCCTCGCCGACGTCAAGTTCCGCAAGCTCTCGCGGATCCTGGTCTGCGGGAAGGTGACGTTGTGCCGTGACGTGTTCGGGGAGACGCTGAACGAGTCCCGCGACCCGGACCACGGGCTGGCAGACCGGTACACTTCGAGGTTCTTCCTGAAGCACTCGTTCATCGAGCAGGCGTTTGATATGCTGCAGGAGAACGGGTTCAAGCTGACTGCGAGCTGTGGCAGCGGCACTGCTGGCGGCGCCGCTGAACTTAAGCCAGGAGTCGACTCGGAGGAGAACCGCTGGAACCATTACAACGAATTTGTGTTCGTGCGGGATTAAGCTCGTCGTCGAATGATGGCGACGCTATAGCCGCGGGTAGAGCCTCCGTCGCCGGGTGCATCGCGAGCTGTTTCGGAGGTAACGATAGTTGTGGATCTAACTTCCGTGCAGATTTACTTCTGGCCCCGTGGTCGCAATATTTGCGTGTTTGTAGTCAAATTTCAATTAAAAAATACGAACCTCTGTCTTGATACGCACGCAACTACCTACTTGCCCATTTTGGTTTAGTCTTGAATCGAAGTATTAGCACAGGTATTAGATCGTGCGATGCTAAAGCAAATCTATATATATTTATGTAGATAAAATAAATCAGACGTTTACTTATAATCATGTAATAAATAGATAGGTTAAATGTAAAAATATAAAATACAGTAGCTATTAAAAAGTTATCTCCTTTTAGGACTGTCTTATGTACTGTGAGGTAATCAATAATTCTAATGTATTTTCTTAATTATTTTGTACCTACTTTGTAATAAAAACATCTACCTAATTAATATTTTGTATGTTTTGGATAAAATAATCGTGGGCCATCGATTTTGATATGAAATATGCCAAATTATTATTATTGTAAATTAAATATATATAGAGCTTTCAAACTGGTTTCAGTTTAAGTAACTATGTCATTTATAACTACAAAATTATACTCCACAAACTTTACATTTGGGTAAATTAAATACCCGCGTACTGAATGCTGTGTTGTGATCAAATGCATTTTTTTATTCTTCTAGTCATTTCTATCATAGCGTAATAGTGGTAAGCCCATTCATCGGAATGTATAATAAATGCGCGAATGAAAGGTACCTAAACACATAAAATAGCTAAGAAATTAATGTTTAAGCTTCTAACTCAGTCACACATAAAGAAAATTGAGAAGCGAGTAAAAGAAATGGATGAAACTTTTATCAAACAAGATAAAGACACCATTACGGACTTTGAGAATATCAAAGACATTTGTGAAGTTGCAAGAAAATATTGCCGCTCCCAGAATCAGAACCGCCAAAGTTTTCATCGTTAGCATACGAATTTGTTAACAAGTTCCCTCTTATCGTAACAGTTTCATTACTTATAGACAGATTATTGTTTTGAGGGTTTTTATCGTTATTTTTACGGATTGCAATCTCGAATTTTAATAGGCACAGCCATATCATTAGGTAAATTACTTTTAAGATACTTCCAAAGCAATCTTCCTTGTTGACAAGAAACTTAGCCAAAGAAAGTCATTTCTATTTCAAATACATTAATGTACTAACTACTTACTTATGTAATAAATGAGACCGACCATAGGATTCTTGAACCTTATTACCTAAACAAAATACGTAGGTATACGTAAACTAGAGACTTGCGTGTAACTTGTAATGTTCAATAGGTACTTTTACTGGTAATGTACTTTGATGTGATATGATAAGGATACAAATGTGGTGTTGTCGTTAAAATTAAATTGAAAAGGTTTCGTTTCGTATAATATGAGGAAATTTTTAATAAATGCTTAGATGCTTTCGAATAGATTCTTTGCAAAGTTTAAAAGTACTATAAAGTTGGTAAGATATTTCTGTAGGGCTCGTACAATGCAAGAGTTGTACAGTGATACATACATGTCATCTTGAAATAAAGAATTGTGCTACAATTTTGTTTAAATAAAATTGATGTTGGAGTTAGACTTACTTTATTTTTGAACTCTTGCACTCGACGTTTAGTTGTATCGAATAATCGAACTTTCAAGTATTCTCTGGTCGGCAAATGCAGTACTTACCTACCTAAGTAAATGGATGAATTTTGAATGCTTAGAGCATTATGACTACAATGTAAATGTTTTCTCGTTATTTTTAAGCCAATCCTCCGCCATATTGTAGCTTGTTCCTGTTTGTAAGCAACTTACAACTCCTAAAGTAAGTGAAAAAAATGTTGGATAGGTACATTGACATTGTATAGTGTACTAATTTAATTGCCATTGACTGGTACGGAAATATATAATCATTATTAATTATGTAAAGTAATATGTACCTACTTGTAGTAGAAAAGGTTATTTAAATAATTGTCTTGAAAGAAGTTGTGTTAGAAACATAAATGTTTTATTGTTTAGAGATTTTAAGTATTTAGAATGAAATTATGCATTACGAAATTTTAAAGTACCTGCCTACCTACATAGGTTCGTATATATTCAAAGTGTAAGTACTGAGGAAGATTTTTTGAAATGTGGATGTAATTTTAATCTTGTAATTAGTTATTATCTGCAGAAAAACAGTGTTGGACCTGGACTTGATTATTATTGTAGGATTTCGAAAAGTATAGTTTTGGGAATAAATTTAGTTAAAAAACTAACGTGTCTTTTATTATATTTTAGAACCTCTGACAAACTGACGACAAAATTGGTGAACATTAAGGTAAACAACATGAACATGACATTTAAGGGAAAGGATAATAGATAAAAATACGTTTACTTACGCCGTTGTCCCCGATCTCCATTAAAGGAAATACTTACAAGACTTATCACGATAATATTTTACGGACCCCTTAAAGTGACAGATGGTGAGACCATCGCCGGACCGCCTGGTATAATGTGTGATGTTAGTAATGTTACACATGCCTCAGAAGTCAGAATCAATTTAGGGGCCTGCGGGCTACCTCACTACGATAAGAGATTTGTGTAAATGTAAATTTCAATTTTCCTCTTACAACAAACAATAGGTAAGTACCTACCTATTGAAGATATAATTAATTTAAAGAATCATTAAAAAAAGGTCCTTGTTTTCGGCGTTTAAGACGTTGAATTTGAATGCTGCATGTGATTAACGAATACCAAAACGCCTATGACTAAATATAAAGTAGGTTGAAACATTTTCCCTCAATAACATTCATGGAAATTAATTCAAGCCACACATTTCAAACGTTCTAACCGCTACAAAAAATGGTTGAGCGAGTGCTTTAGGGGCCCTAAAGCACTCGCTCAAACATTCGGGTGGGTATTTTCGTATTTCACGTTTCGCGCGCAAAATCAGTGACCCAGCACTGATCTCCGATACTCCTTTGATCATTCCAATAGGGTTCAAATCTTAAATTGTTTGAGACCTTTGCGTGGCCACCGTAAATATATAATATATATGCTTAGAATATATTTACTGTGCCGTAGCCGAGGTATCGACCCGTGGGCGCTATTTTTGCACATCAAATGTAGCCCAAAGCTTTCTCATGTAGATGGCCTTGCTCACGCAATGAATGGCAAGCAAATGATCTAAACAACATCAGGAAATGGTTATTGCCACTCACATTTGCGCGGTGTTATTTTACTATTGGCGCGCGTCACTTTTTTCAAGCAAATTTGGTTAGGTATTATATTAGGTATAAACAAAATTTGAAACGTCTATTCATCGTCAACCCGTACGTAACTATCCACTGCTAAGCTAAGGGTCTTTTCCTCAGGCATGAGAAAGTATGGGCTTTACTCTCCCACGCGAGCCCTCCAAGGATTGGGAGATGGTTTTAAGCTAGTGACCACCTAACATAGACATCCACCTAAGATTAGGTATATACAATATGATAATCTTAGTATTAAGAATGAATAAATGTGTTTGTTGTTTTCTCCTTGTTTCACTCAGCAACGGATCGAAGTGTTTTTTGCATGGAGAATAGAGATAGGTATCTACTACTAGTTAGAGGACAAGTGACATCAGTACATAGTGAGGTAGGTAGGTCCCTACTTTTGATCCCGCCCTGGACGCAGCAACCTACAGTCAAAAGACGAACAATATTAAGAAAGAAGCATAATAGAGGCTTACCCCATTAACAAAATGAACGAGACCACGAAAAGTCACTTGTTGAATGCCCAAAATGTCTTGAGAGCTTTAAAACACCGGAACAATGTTTTTTTTTCTCGGCATAAATATTTTCGTAGAAAGGTTCAGAGACAAAATAAATTTGAAGCCGTGAAACATGAAAAGACAGAGGTCATAAACATTTCTTTTGAGATCGTGATAATAAAATGATTTTATCATAAATAGACATCACAAATTTACTTAATATTAATCAAATCTCTGGCTTTATCATTACACGATATAAGTTATGGGGTTTATTTATTTAACTTCACCACACCTGCCAAGAAAATGGCGAACTAAATGCCTAAAGGCATTATCTACCCGTCAACATCATAAAAATACTTAATATGCAAGTAGGTACTACCTACAAAGTAATTAATTCATTCCACTACCATCTGCTACCTAATGAGCTAACTATAGCTCCAATGTTCTTCAAAATAATTTAATATAATAAATATTATTATAATTTAGACAAATAAAAAAATCTCTATAGGTATCTGTGCTAGATGCACATACAACAAGTCGGTAAGAATGTTCAGAAAGATTCAGTAATACTGAGACAAACGATGTGATAGAGACAGAGATAGAGATTATCTTATTACATAGGTACTATCCTTCCTACTTTATATTTACCATTGGGTACCTATATATGAGCTTTTTGTTAAGTTGCCTAAAATAAATGATTATTTTTATTACCTACTCAAATTCTAAGTTTCATATGTATCTATACGTGGAATAATTAAATTCGAAGAGGATTAAAGAGCTTAGTCAATATTGGTAACGCAAAAGAGAAGAATAATAGTGGTATTTTATTCCTCGTATTTTATTACCGGAACCATATATATATATCATTGTAAAGCTAATTTACTGGGCTATTTGATAACATAATGAAATATTTTAAAATGCTACCCTATGTTTGAAAAATTCAGTAATATATGAGGGTTTAGGTCACTGAGAAACGAACGTCACCCTTTTGGTCTAGGGACCCAAAATGATTTAACCTGTGGGCCTAAAATTATTTAGTTAAGTGGTCAATTAGGCTAATCGAATTTGTATGATTATTTTGTATTCTCTGAATTATTAAATTATAATTTTTCTGTTAGTCAAAGTGGTATGTTCGTTTCATGGTCCAAGTTCCAAGGAGTAATAGTGTTCTGTGCTCCATGTAGGTGAAGAAATGTCATATTGACATTGGCAGAGTGGCAGACCGACAACATAATAAAAAAATAATTGTGTTTTATTTCACTTCCGCATAAATGCTAATGACAGATAAGAGTGAGAAAGAAAGTAGAGCGCTATCTCTTTCACATAGCACATCAATCGCTACTTTCGTGCAAAAAAATATTTATTTCTTTTAAATATTTCTTTTTACGACTCGGGATTCAAGCTTTTTTGATATCATGTACAAAAATGTATGTTGGATGGGTTACCAGTATTTTGATAATGTTGCAAGCAGATTTTTGTACTTTGAAGAATTTTACAAGTCAGGGGGCATTCTGGGGGGTGTTTTGTTGGACATATTTGTTTAAAATAATATCTTCTTACCGCTCTACTAAATCAGATCTCTATAGTATTTTTCATTTATTATTATACCACCCTCTATAGATTTTCTGGACATCACCTTTAGAGCGCAGATAGCGCTCTCGTAGGTTTAGGTGCTATTCCATTAACGGAATGAGTTGCAGAATGGACCAAGTTTCAACTGAGGCGAATGTCGTGCTTTGGTATGACTATCTCTTTCGCTCCTGTTTATTTTGCAAACCTTTACATCAGGTTGAGGACTTCTGCTTGTGTTGTAGGTAATTTTACCAAGAGTGTAAATAGGCACATTGGTAAAATTACCTACCCGCCTAAACCGATTTTGAATACATAGTACCTAGTTCTAGTTTATCTAAACTAACTTATTTTCTTTTTTATGGGCATAGGTATTCGTGCTCTATTCTTTAATATACCTGGTCTATGTATACTCTAAAATGTTTTAGGGAAAGGCTGAACCGATTTGCATATAAGTACCTACTGTTCAAATGGATAGAAAAATCTAAAAAGTTCCCGGAAAACCTGAAAGTGCTTTTTATGAGATTGTAATTTAACAGGACCTGTTAGGCCAACTACTATTTTTTTATATGCAAAACATAATTATGTCTGTTTGTTATTATAAGTATCTACGATTACCTTCGCGGCTAAATTGCTGAACAGATTTCGATGAAACTTGGGAGCAAAAGCTAGTTTGAAATAAAAATTCATGAAAACTTGTCTTCTGCTTTATTAATGAGACGTTTTATTTCCGCAACCGACAAAAGACAGATTGTCATAAAAACCTTTGCACAGTTTTGTATTTACCCTTGTATTGTAGCTTTAATAATAATAATAATAATAATCTCACGCCTTTCATCCCCGAGGGGGTAGGCAGAGGTATTCCATTACTGGATATACCCACATTTCACGAGATACATTGGACCCCTAAACGTGATAGGTGGTGAGCCCATCGCCAGACCGGGTCTATTTACACATGTCTCAGAATTAATTCTGAGACCTGCGGGTTTCCTCACGATGTTTTCCTTCACCGTCGAGCTAGTGATAAATATGTACGTAAGTTTTTGAAAAACTCATTGGTACATGCCGGGATTCGAACCCGAGCCTCACTGATTTTCGACCGGCTCTTTAACCGTCCGGGCTATCATTGTAGGTTTAAAAAAGATTGATGTGATAACGTTTGTCTCTATTGAAATAATTATGATATTGTGCTCTTTATTGTGTTATCTTCTATTATACCTACTTAGGTAACACTTCGTTCCCCAAAAAATATATAACTTATTGTTAGTAATTAACCGAAACTATATTTATAGCACATTTGCTCGTAAAAGGTGTCTTATTTTCCCAATTTCAATATCGTATTGTATCTCATTACGCCCAAGTGCGGTAAGTGTAAAGTAAAACGCACGGTTTTATCAAGATGCTCCGTCTTAAAACGAACGTTACTTTTTAAAATCTCAGCAAAGAGTTTTTATGTCAAAAAAGTTGTCAACATTTTATGATTAAAATTAACTTTGGGAGATAAATATACTTAATAAAGAAATATTTATGTACATAATTATTTAATTTAATTAATTTTGACATTAAATTACAACCAATTAATCTGTAACAAAAACACAAAAATATTAATTTACTTTATTACTAATACTGGCTGTTTTTTGTGCCTTTGCCTAAAAAAATGATGATGCGCGCCGCGCGCTTTTCCTTAACGCTGTATTTTTTTTATTCGTTTACCATAGTCAGAGTTTTATTTTATTTCCTCGCAAATGTGTTATAAAACGTCGTATGACATACGTGCGCTTTGATAATTACAGCCTCTACTTACTTATAGCCCTCGCCTACGGCTCGGGCTAGCAATATCGCCTCGGCTGTAATTTTCAACCTACCGCACTTATATCATAATGTACTATTTCAGCCGAAGCTGTGGCTGAACATAATCTATGTAAATAGAGCTAAGTACTTATTACAAAAGTGTAAATAATTATAGAAACACGCCTTATTCCCGAGGGAATAGGCAGAGGTATTCTATCTCTGAAAATACCAATATCGTATTAAATAAAGGTGCGGAGCCCATCGCCTAGAGTCTAGTCTAGGTGAGCACCCTATGGTTCTCCTCTAGGAATCTAGACTCCTAGAGGAGAACCAGGATGCTCACCTCACAACCACAGACCAGTGGGTTTAATCACGATGTTTTCCTTCGCCGTCAATCTAGTGATAAAGTGTAGTACCTAACCTAAATATTCATTAGTTTTGAAAAAATCTTAGCACACGCGTTCATCCGGTAATTATCGAAACAGACCTTTAACGCATGAGGACTCGTTTTTAACAGGGCTCAAACATATTTACTTACCGAACTAAAATTTTCTTACCATACCACGGAATAAAGAATCAAACTTAATGCTTATTTAAATGACGGCTGTTATAAGGTCCCTCAGTGATAAATTGTTATGAGAAGGAAGCCGCCTTTACCCAGATGTAGGACAACAAAATAACACGTAGAAAGAATATACAAAATTAAATAAGTAGGTAAACAGGATCGTTCTCCAAATACCAGTCGTAAACAAACAAAATGGCATTAAAAATTGAATTCGTACTTGAAAGCTCCTCGTATATTAATATTCTTGGCGTTTATGACCAAGACGCTATTTAAATAATTCAGGCGTTTAATGCGAATCGCACTCCACCGCTCATTCTTCCAGACTTCGGTACTATCTAGGGAACGTTTACTTTTAAACTTTATAGATAATGTATATGTAAATATAATCTCATGCCTTTTATCCCCGAGGGGGTAGTCAGAGGTATTCCATTACTGGATATACCTACCCACATTTCACGAGATATATTGGACCCCTAAACGTGATGGTGAGCCCATCGCCGGACCGGGTCTGTTTACACATGTCTCAGAATTAATTCTGAGACCTGCGGGTTTCCTCACGATGTTTTCCTTCACCGTCGAGCTAGTGATAAATATGTTCGTAAATTTTTGAAAAACTCATTGGTACATGCCAGGATTCGAACCCGAGTCTCACTGATTTTCGGCCGGCTTTTTAACCGTTCGGGCTATTACTGCTCTACACTTTTTTAAACTTTATTACATAAGAATTAATAAAAACAGTCGTAAGTTTACAGTACCTACCTACTGATTTTTTCAGTGTGATCTTTTGTAGTTGAATATAGGAGTTGAGTTGTAGTTACATCTATATAATATAAAATGATAAACTGATTGACTGATTGGTGATATATCTAGAGATTTGAAATTGTGCACATAGATAGCTTATACAGTGTAGGCATCGAATAAGAAAATTCAACCCCTAAGGGGGTGAAATAAACGTGCGCGAGCGAAGCCGCTGGTAAAAGCTGGTACTTAATACAAAATATAAACTTGATTTAAAGGCCTAATGGGCCATTTATACGAGGGCAATCCAGTAAGACTGCATACAAAAAAAACGTCAGGACAATGGAATGGATTGTCCTCACGTTTTTTTTGTATGCAGTCTTAGTGGATTGTCTTAGTGGAATGGCCTCGTATAAATGGCCCATAATAGCCAAACCATAATATCTACTTACCCACTCCCAAAAAATGTTTTACATAGTTACCTTACATACTTACATGGTAAGTAGGTAGGTAGTTAGTTATATAGGTATTTAATACTTCGACGTTTTAGATCCTTCTAGAATTTTTAATCAAACTTACGAGTCAAACTTTGTGTTCGAATCGTAAGATTCGTAAGTTTTATGGGTTGGGAATCTATGTCGGATAAAGAAGTTTTATTACTACAGCGACGTTTCAATTTATTGTAACGACCGCTTCTCACGATTGACACGCTACGTGACAAGGTAAAAACTGGCCAAGTGTGAGTCGCACTTGCACACAAAGTGTTCCGTAGGTACAAACGAACGATGAAAAATACAACACTTAAAAAAAACAGGTAAGTTACACAATTTCTTTGAAAATTTTATTTATGTATAGCATTCTGTATTACCTACATAGCTACAGTATCTACAGTCTACCTGCTACCTACAGTATTGTGTATAACAGTTCATGAAATAGGTACAGCCTACTGACTGACAGACTGACGGACGGTTATAGGGTTTTGTTTGCACCCTTTGGGTACCTAGTACCCTCCAACACTAAGTCACGAAAACAGTGCCGCCAGATGATGCTACCATGCTACTAAGTAATAAGTACCTGTAAAGCTACTATTATTTAGTAGGTACACGGATTCCCAAACACGCTCACCAGTGCATATTTTTTTCTTATTTTAAAACCGAAATCATTGATAATTTGTATTGTTCCATACCCAAACAGTGCAATGGGACCTTACTAAGTTACTAACAAGGCTTCACTGTCTGTAACAGAGCTGCACTTATGTTTTGAACCGAAATACTTGGAATAATAATAATAATTTGTCGGACACAAGTCACACAACATGGTTATTTAGTCAACTTATGGTCAACTTAGGTTATTAAACAACTGATAAACATATGTACTTAAATATAGTAGATTGTTATACAAGGGTCGGAAGGAATCAATTCCCATACGAGGTATTTAGACGCCCGAGCGCAGCGAGGGAGGATATAGTCCGAGTAGGAATTGATAACTTCCACCCGCGTTAAACACTCTACTTTTCATTTCGAATTCAAGGAAAGTAAACAAAAAAAATTACAATTTTACAAAAATTCAAACATGCAAAAACGCAATAATACCTACAAAAAAAAAAACAAAATTGTCAACAATACAACCAAAGAGGTAGGAAGACAGAGATACTTTTTCTTCTAAACGTCTTTGAATACTACGTCATAGAGTACCTAACCTAAATAACATTACAAAAATAATATACAAATCCTTCCTCTTTATAATACTTTTAGCCGAGTAATAGTGTTATGTGCTTATTAGTGTCGATGAAAAACAAGATTTTGAATTTCGGAACAGCTTAACAAATTATTACTTTTTTTTTTATTTTAAATATGGAACGCGTGCCGCTCCGCGCGCGGGCTGTTTTCTGTTTTTTATACCTACACTCACAAGGCCGCACCTTTTTTTTCTTATTCTAATTGAAGATGTAAAAAGTTTCGTATCCCTACTAAGTACCCAAAGAGGTTGGAAGGAAGTCATTCTCTTTCCTAGAGAAACTTTTTCTTTAAACGTCATTGCCAAATGTAGTACTATTTTTTTTTAATTTATTCCCGCCCTAAGGCCGGAAGCAATTACTATGAATCTTTCCCGACCGAGGGCGGGAATCACAGCCCTGAATCTCTCTGTGGTGGGAATCATCGCTTCCGACCCAGTACTCAGATCAAACATACACTACTTTCCGAGTATGAGATATGAAAAATATTAAACACCCAGACACGAAGCCAACAGACATATTCATGCACACAAATGTTGGCCCCGAGCGGGGATCGAACCATCGACCTCCAACTCAGAAGGCAGAGTCACTCCAACTGAGCCAACAGGCCCGTCAATTTTTACAGTGTGGAAACGGCGTGCATTATGGCCGCAAATTTCAATTATAAAAAGTAAAAAAATGGGGTCTCACAGCTCACTAGGCGAGCTGCAAATTGGACATTAGAACTGGACCTTTTCAAATTTGGGCATATTATATCATATGGTGCGGTTATGACAAAATAGTTGATTCAACATTCATAGATTCTCTTTAGATACGGTATGTAGGAACGCGAATGACAAATTCAAGGCATTTGCTCCGGTCCACGGTCGTTTGCCGATATGAAACGGTCGAGTGAAACTCGCCTCGACAATTTCAGGTGATTTCAGTCCTCGTGAATTTAGACAAATTCTTGTACACGTAAGAGGTGGGTAATATGAAATGTGGATGAACGCGGTTTTGATTACCTACTGCTTCAGAGTACCTAAATCTCTCAGGGGTTGATGTGAACAAAACGTTCCTGAACTGTAATAGGTAGTTTTTTATATAATTGTAGAACACCTGATGTAACATATACTAACACACTTAGACACAAAATAAATACAAAGAATTTTAACTTTGGCATCATTCGTAACATAACTAAGACAACATTATCATATGATAGACTATGTACCTACCTATTAGGTAACTTCCTACTGCAAAAAGTAGGTATAAGTAGCGTAAGTATAGTAAAAAACAAAGTAGCACAATGTAATAATATTTACTGATACATTTCACCGGGTAGAGGAAGTCCAGAAGCAGATGGCGGAAAAGACGGATGCCCATGGTTGTTTTTGATTTGATCGATGAGCTGCAAAACTCCTATTTTGAAACCCCTTATCTGACTTTTAGTCATGCTGTCAAATTCTCCCATTAGGCTTTGGAAGAAGTATTTGACCGAGTCAGAAGCACTACAAATAGGAGCGTAGGTGTCGTTAGGCTCTATTCTACGTTCTCTGTTATTTAAAAACGTAACTAATTCATCTTCAACTTCCACCTCTGACAGACGTCGTTTTAAATTCGTAATCGGGACCAATAACGGCACGTCTGATGTGGGGGAAGATGACAGGGCATTTTCAACATCATTATCATCAACAATGCTATTTTCTTGATCACTGTCTTGGGTGCTTTCATGACTCCTTGCTACTTCTATGTGTTCTGCCGTGTGACGTTCAGTCCCCAGGACGTGGGTTAAATAATTAAAAAACTGAAGTCAACAAAATAAAATTATATATTATCAAATTCAAGGGTCGTAGGTAAAGCCGAAAAACTGGTTTTGCCGTCGTAGGACGGTACTCCCCTGACGAAGGCGGAGGTGGCTGCTGGGCTTCAAACGGCAGCGGGGAGGTCTTCAGATGGAAACGAAGACAACGGTAGTGTGGGGTAGCTCACGTCGGCCTTTTAGCTCTTCCCAAAATTTAGGGTAAAAGTGACACCCTGTGAAGAAACGTCACAGTAAGAAAAACTGAATATTATCCTCCTCCGCTGATAGTGAACCCTGTAGATGTGCCTTAATGTCAGGGTGAAACCGGAAGCAGTTGGTGTGTGTTCACTATCAGAACGGAGGTACAAATAAAAAAACTATAAGCGGTTAAAATACTAGCTTTTAAAAATTAAGACTACATTCAATATTAATTTGCGAAAGCTAAGCATTATAATAATATCACAGACCGGAGGGCTTCACGCGCCGCGAAGGTAGGTACTTTTAGAAAAATAATAATTTATTACATTTAGAGACTAAGTCCGCTAGGAAATAACTATAATTTATAAAGCGCTTTATGCTAAGCATATTACTGTGCCAAGGAAGTCAATAATAATAATTTTAAGAAGGCTAGGGCTAGTAGGCCTTTTAATAGCACTAACTTAATGCTAACAACACTTGTTCAAACACTTACCCTATCGGGGTGCGAGATATCACTTGTATTGTAAATTACTATTCCAAAAACGTTGGATACTAAAGTAATACTGCCCTACACCACGCACGAACCAGAATTTTAAAATAGAAACGTATTTTAATAATTATGCCAGCACGTAAGACGACACGAAGCGAGAGCCCGTGAACGCACCGACATAGGTTCGCAGCTGGCAGTGAATGGCAAATCCGAAAGACCGTTGCGAAGGCGCATCTCGAAGCTTCTACGAGAACAAAGGATCAAACCTTGACCAATAGGAGAACGATACGCGACCACCGGTACTGTCGCGCAACACAAGTGTTAACTTAAATCGTTGCTTTTAATTTTAATAAACTTTTATATTTTGTATGTAATCATTTATTGTTTTAAATTAAGTAGTTAAGTTAGTATAAGAAGTTAATTTTAAGTAGTTTTTAATGTTTTTAATTGTAGTTTTAAGTTAAATTAAGTTAACTTACTAAAACATGTAAGTGCAACGTTACATTACCCCGCACGTCACAGAAGGATTTTATTGCTTTAAAAAAAATAAAATCCGCGCTTTAGATACGTGTTTGTATTACCTTTCAGAAATCTAATCTTTCATACATCTCGCTTTTAAATTAGCTTTAGTGACCATTTTGATGACCACTAACGCGTCCTATCATTTAATAAGGTCTACAGACAACAGAACTGTTGACCCGTACAAACATTTTCTGCACAAGATCGAAAAAAATAAAAATTGACTTTGGAAAGGGAGTAATGCAATAGATAATAATTAATTTATATATTTATTTCAAGTCAAATCTTTAATAATTATTTAATAAATTTATTTTGAGTCAAAACTTTAATATGCCAAGTTCCAGGATTTTTTCCTGACATGTCTGAAAAAATATACGTCAAGGGAGGCTTCTTTCCTAAAAAACGACATTGTATTCTTGCTGAAATATTTAAAAGGAATAAGATGTATATCTATAAATGCACCGCAACAAGGAAGTGTTGAACAATGTTTATAAACTACTCCGTTCTGTTACAAAATCAGAAAAATTTAACGTTATGGTTGGCAAAGAAAAATAATTAATAAGCAAAATAAATAAACAATCACAAAACCAAAAAAAAACAAAGCGTTAAAATATTTGTAACTAACGAGTGCACTCCTGTGAATTTAAACAAACCGAAAATAATTTATATTATGACAAAAGACAAAACACTTTTCTACACCACTGTACGGCAACTATTAACAAAGGAACTGGAATGCAGTTCGCACGTACAGGACGCTCCAAAATTAAATGAAAGAATTATTTGACAATAATTATAGTAATAAAATTTTTGAAAATATTATGTAATAATAATAATATTAACACAGATAAACAGGGTGGACTCTTTAGTTACGAGCAACCAAAAAATAAAAAATAATAACGTTTCACAAAAATAAGAAGCACAAAACACAACTACTTCTACGAAGCAAAACCAGAATTTTAGACCACGTTAAAGGGCGCCAGTGTGACGTTCAGTCCCCAGGACGTGGGTTAAATAATTAAAAAACTGAAGTCAACAAAATAAAATTATATATTATCAAATTCAAGGGTCGTAGGTAAAGCCGAAAAACTGGTTTTGCCGTCGTAGGACGGTACTCCCCTGACGAAGGCGGAGGTGGCTGCTGGGCTTCAAACGGCAGCGGGGAGGTCTTCAGATGGAAACGAAGACAACGGTAGTGTGGGGTAGCTCACGTCGGCCTTTTAGCTCTTCCCAAAATTTAGGGTAAAAGTGACACCCTGTGAAGAAACGTCACAGTAAGAAAAACTGAATATTATCCTCCTCCGCTGATAGTGAACCCTGTAGATGTGCCTTAATGTCAGGGTGAAACCGGAAGCAGTTGGTGTGTGTTCACTATCAGAACGGAGGTACAAATAAAAAAACTATAAGCGGTTAAAATACTAGCTTTTAAAAATTAAGACTACATTCAATATTAATTTGCGAAAGCTAAGCATTATAATAATATCACAGACCGGAGGGCTTCACGCGCCGCGAAGGTAGGTACTTTTAGAAAAATAATAATTTATTACATTTAGAGACTAAGTCCGCTAGGAAATAACTATAATTTATAAAGCGCTTTATGCTAAGCATATTACTGTGCCAAGGAAGTCAATAATAATAATTTTAAGAAGGCTAGGGCTAGTAGGCCTTTTAATAGCACTAACTTAATGCTAACAACACTTGTTCAAACACTTACCCTATCGGGGTGCGAGATATCACTTGTATTGTAAATTACTATTCCAAAAACGTTGGATACTAAAGTAATACTGCCCTACACCACGCACGAACCAGAATTTTAAAATAGAAACGTATTTTAATAATTATGCCAGCACGTAAGACGACACGAAGCGAGAGCCCGTGAACGCACCGACATAGGTTCGCAGCTGGCAGTGAATGGCAAATCCGAAAGACCGTTGCGAAGGCGCATCTCGAAGCTTCTACGAGAACAAAGGATCAAACCTTGACCAATAGGAGAACGATACGCGACCACCGGTACTGTCGCGCAACACAAGTGTTAACTTAAATCGTTGCTTTTAATTTTAATAAACTTTTATATTTTGTATGTAATCATTTATTGTTTTAAATTAAGTAGTTAAGTTAGTATA
Organism: Ethmia dodecea; assembly: GCA_963855545.1. Classification (NCBI taxonomy): domain Eukaryota; kingdom Metazoa; phylum Arthropoda; class Insecta; order Lepidoptera; family Depressariidae; genus Ethmia; species Ethmia dodecea. Next base: position 3,753,220 of record OY979448.1, read on the forward strand.
AGAAGTTAATTTTAAGTAGTTTTTAATGTTTTTAATTGTAGTTTTAAGTTAAATTAAGTTAACTTACTAAAACATGTAAGTGCAACGTTACATGACCGTATGACCTTTCAGGAAGGGCACTACAAAACCTAAATACCCTGATAGGTAGTAAGGCTTTTTAGGTTTGGAGTCCTTTGATGGTTTCATACTTCTCATAAATGTCGATCGTATATTCCTCCATTTTTCTTTGGCCTCAGGAACTAAAAGTAAATAGATTGGCACTTAATTGACTGAGGCCGCATTCGTGTAATGGCTGGTTTAAACGTGGTTTAGTTAGGTTGCTCACTAGATGAACCTTGCTTGGATTCTATAGAGTTTAGTTATCTATTATATCTACCTAGGTACCTGTTTACAGAAGCAGTGCCCATCTTCATGATCAAGTCAACTAAGCCATGTGTAAATGAGACATAAGTAAAGAGTAAGTAAAAATGTTAAACAAAACCAACAACAAGCCATTTTTTGAGTTTACCGTGTATCCTATCCTATTTGTATCTTATCCTATACAGTACTAGGTACTCTACTTCTCTAATCCTGCTATGAAATCGCAACTCGTGCGCATTTCATATTTAATTTCAAGTAGCAGGTGTAACTTTTCATCGTAATTATTATTATTGTCATTATTATAAGCCTATGTTCAGAGAAGCCAAGTTAAAACGGCCGTACTGTACAAACTTAATTAAAAACGATATTAGAAACATATTAAAAATAGTATGCCTCATTATTGGCTGCCTTAATATTTTTTTATTATAATCAGCATATATTTTAAACAGCCTATCTTATCGACAATTTCCGATTACTAAACAAACCGTAACAAATAATCTTCAAAACAACGGACGTGCCATTCGGTAGACGCTAGCGTAACGTTCGGTCACAGGTTCGGTAGAACTAGTGGCACACAAACACAACATAAAAGAACACAGCGTGCAGCGAACGCACACTACATTATATAAACATAAACTTACTTGTAAGACCGTGTTTTCGTGCAATTTCCTTCCATGTCTTTTCTATCAATACCTTATTTGAATATTCTGGTAACGTAGAATTGTATAGCATTGGTCGTTTTTCTATTTCAGTGATTAGTTTATAATGTATATCTTTTTCCACCATGTTTGTCAGGTCGCTTCGAAAAACACACGACGTCGAGTCTGCAAATGTCGAGACGCAACTGAATGTTGCCAGCTTGTATACCGAAAGCATGTTTCCTCGTTTCCGCCCGCGCCGCGAGCCGCGCCCCTCTGCCCACCGATTTGTGACCGAGACCCCTTAAAACGCTAGCGTCATATTATTATGATTTATAGAGAAGACTATCCCATCACTAATTCAAGCTGTTAAATCGATGAAACTAAAAAGTTGGTAGTTCCTTAACTTTTAAATTATTATTATACTATATATTATATATAAGATAATGTAAGTTGTAATGAATAGTCTCCGAAATTACTGGACCGATTTTAAACTCTTTTACTAAAGGAAAGCTACTTTACTACATGGGCAAATTTTTTTCTCAGTAACCCGTTCGACTTACGATAAAGTAAAATTACGGAAAACAACTATATGTAGTTACGTAGGTAGGTACTTACTTTTATAGGTGGGCTTGCTCAGTTTCATCGTAAGCCGTGGTGGGAGTTCACATTTTGGGAAGAGGCCTAAATACCCACCAGACGTGGTGGAGCCAGACGTCGAACCCCTAAAGGGTTGAAACATACCTAATAATAAGTAGGTATATTATGCATGACTGAATAAAACTTCGTCATCATTTTATTATTTAAAACTTTTCTATAATTAATGGTAAAATGAAAATCGAAATAATTTTAAGAGGTATAATTTTTTATAACACATTTGCTCGTAAAAGGTGTCTTATTTCACCAATTTCAATATCGTATTGTATCTCATTACGCCCAAGTGCGGTAAGTGTAAAGTAAAACGCACGGTTTATCAGGATGCTCCGTCTTAAAACGAACGGTACTTTTTAAAATCTCAGCAAAGAATTTTTATGTCAAAAAAGTTGTTAACATTTTATGATTAAAATTGACTTTGGGAGATAAAATATAATAAAGAAATATTTATGTAGGTACATAATTATTTAATTTAATTAATTTTGACAGTAAATTACAACCAACTAATCTGTAACAAAAACACAAAAATATTAATTTATTTTTATTTTATTTTATTATTAGTAATACTGGCTGTTTTTTGTGCCTTTGCCTAAAAAAAATGCTGATGCGCGCCGCGCGCTTTTTCATAACGCTGTATTGTTTTTATTCGTTTATCATAGTCGGAGTTTTATTTTATTTCCTCGCAAATGTGTTATAAAACGTCGTATGACATACGTGCGCTTTGACAATTACAGCCTCTGCTTACTTGTAACCCTCGCCTACGGCTCGGGCTAGCAATATCGCCTCGGCTGTAATTTTCAACCTACCGCACTTATATCATAATGTACTATAATGAAATCACAGTAAAATACCTACCCTGACTTGACGATAAGTACGAAGCGGTTTGGTATTCTCTATCATGTCAGTTGATTACTTCTTTTTATGCTTTTACCAGACTGCCCCAGAATGGTACCTAATGATTTTTGCCCATAGGTATCACTTAGGCGGTTTAGGCTAGTTATTGTCTAATAAACTCCTCAGCAGAGACAGACTTTTATTACTATCTATAAAACTGGCAGAGAGTTGTAAGTTATGAGCATATAGAGCTTGAAACATTGGACTTTGTGACGTTCTTGTTGCAATCGCTTTAGAGGTCGAACTCGCACTATACAGTGTAAAAGCTTCATGTGTTAGCGACTGTACTTGTAACCGATCGTAAAAAGACAATAACTTTATGAAAACATGATAATTATATATTGTATATAGATCAGTTTTACTTTTAAAAGCACTTTTTTACAATGATATTATGTTACGCTCACTGCTTTTTTATAAGAAATTGCAAGAGTTACTTAACCTGTGCAGATATAGAAACTAAGACAAGTTTTCTCGTATGTTGAGATTATATTTGGGATTTTGTTTGTAAAATAATGTAGGCATTCTTTACAAATTATATAGTCCTTTTAAATTAAGTGCAAATATTTAAAGGGTAGATCAAATAAAGAACAATAACTTTTGTTTTTGCATTGAATTTTATTTTCCATACGCTACTTTAGTAGATAACATCGATTATTACAAAAATAAAAAAAACATAAACCTAACACGCTGTACATAAAACAATACCCGCACACTACCAAACCTAAGTTCAACAATTATTGTAACCCCCCGGCCCACCAAAAAGTGTATCAACGACGACAGGGCAGGCTGTGAATAGTATAGTACAGTGAATAGAGACCAAATAAGGGGGGTTACCTTACAAACGGTCCGGTAGTTCTAAATTTTTTACATGTTGTCTAGGATGGTTGTTAAGTGTTTAAAATGCAAAATGCACAATTCCCCCCCCCCCCTCCGCGCCTGCCGCCATCTTGAAAAAACCGAAAAAAATCGGCACTTTTTTTAGATTATCACTTATATCTTTGTTTCGGTGCATTTTAGCTACAAAACAGTTCTATTCAATGTTGTAGAGAATGAAATTCCCTATACGTGTTAAATTTTGTTTGCAGGGCAGATAGTTCACGAGTTATGAGATTTTAACAAAAGATAAAAAAATACGCATTTTCCGGAAATTTTTCAAACTTATCAAATAAACAATATGCCGTTGTTTTCATTTTAATGCTTACTGCCTCCTCCGTAAGGTTGGTTAAAAAAAGTATACATCCATTTTGTAGGTAATTAAATTCCCTACAATTTTTATTCTTATACTTGTTTTTCTCAAATAGGCCAAAATTGAATTACAACGTTCTAAAGTTAGAAGTTTGAAAAATTTCTGGAAAATGCGTATTTTTTTATCTTTTGTTAAAATATCATAACTCGTGAACTATCTGCCCTACAAACAAAATTTAACACGTATATTATAGGGAATTTCATTTTCTACAACATTGAATAGAACTGTTTTGTAGCTAAAATGGACCGAAACAAAGATATAAGTGATAATCTAAAAAAAGTGCCGATTTTTTTCGGTTTTTTCAAGATGGCGGCAGGCGCGGAGGGTGGGGAATTGTGCATTTTGCATTTTAAACACATAACAACCATCCTAGACAACATGTAAAAAATTAAGAACTACCGGACCGTTTGTAAGGTATCAGCTCTCTATTGACTGGGTTAGTATGAGTGCCGAGTTTTTTGAGGGGTGGGTTTATGCAAAGCATGTTTTCAAAATAATATTTTTGTTTTGTTAGAAAAGAACAAGAAAATAACTAGAATATATTTGCTTTTCTTTATCTTGTTAATTCTATATCTCTTACGTATTTCTACCTATCCTTGAAATATTTGAACTTGATTTGAAATGGCCTTAAATATTTTAACATCAATATGATGATTATATCAGTATTTCAAGGACATTTATTTATTTCGAGATACTGGCCTGCATAACTACTTTATTGACTGTACATAGTTTAATACTATTACTTTATAATACAACATGTTTATTATGTAAGATAAAGGTCACAGCTAAGTCACAGGTTGATGTCATTCATTCATAAAAGTTATCAAAAACAGAAACAATTATGACTTAAACATATTTTCTTTATAGTACTTCAATTCTTCTATACTATCTTTAATGTCATCTATAGATCTATGAGTAAATTTTTTCTGGGGTATCCTAGAATACTCTTTCTGGTACCACCTCTTCGCCAGCTCTTTTATAGTACTAACATCGATTAATCTGTAATGTAAATAGGAGTTTAATTTTGGCATATATTTTCTTATGAATAAACGGTCCATGTATATGGTGTTCCCTCCAAGCGGACACCTGTTTTCAGGTACATGGGCACTGACAAACTTCAGTACTTCTTTTTCAGCTTGTTCCAAGGTAATCTTTGAATTCCGACTAGCCTCCGTCAGTCCACTCTGTGAGGATAGAAACAGAACAATAGAGCAACATCAGAATCAAATTAGGAACAACCAAATCAGATTATTGAAGGAGAAAATAATGACAAATTCCCTAATGTATTCACACTACTGATATCAGAAGTGTCTTAATTTGAGATATAAGAATAAAACTGTAACATCATACTGGTTGACAATCCAAGAAACAAATATCATTCATTGATAACTTTTTTAAAAATGTTTTCTAAAAATATGCTAACCTAGAAAAACTTTTCAGGTTGTATAACGGAATTTTTTTACTTGTTTAGTAATCATGCTGACCATAGAAACCTTATACTTATACGTTGCTTATCCTTATTTGAACCTAGAATAGGTAACCTAGTATTAATATTATTGTTGCTGTCCATGTGTCTGTTACCTCTCGAAGTTGAACCACTTTGGATGAGGCAGAACAATATTTTACATCCTAAGGATGGACTTAAGTAAGGCACTTTCATCCCAGAAAACCACATAGTTCTTAGTGGATGCATTTACAGAGACAGTTGCTGGCAACAGTAAATCTATACTGATAATGGAGGAAAGATTTGTATGTTTGTTACAATAAACTCAAAAACTACTGGACTGATTTTAAAAATTTTTTTACCAATGGAAAGCCGGAATATTCCTGAGTAACATAGGCTATATTTTATTCCCCTATTCCCACAGGAACGGGAACTACGCGGGTGAAATTGCGCAGAACCGCTAGTCTTATAATATTTGATTGCTACATGTTTGACAGAACATCACTTATCAACTGACTTTTTTCCTCATTCGTAATTGTCAGGACAAGGCTTGTAGGATAGAAAATCTTTGGAAAATGGGAAGAACTGTCCAATATCTGACGTGGAATTAAGGGGTGGTAGGGGGATGGGGGGGTAGGGGGGGGAGGTGGGGGACCCACCCTCCACCACCCCCGCCTGCCGGAAACGCATAGTTTTTTTTTATGAATTTTTCAAAATTGAACATTCTTCTAGTTTCTGGGGCGGGTTTGATTTGGGTGGTCATACAAAAAAATAACCTGAACCTAAACATTCCACTAGTTTCTTGGGCGGGTTTGATTTGTGTGGTCATAAAAAAAAATAACTTGAACCTAAACATTCCACTAGTTTCTGGGACGGGTTTGATTTGTGTGGTCATAAAAAAAAATAACCTGAACCTAAACATTCCACTAGTTTCTGGCGCGGGTTGGATTTGTGTGATCATAAAAAAAATTACCTGAACCTAAACATTCCACTAGTTTGATATATGTCCTTGCGTCTATTTGTACAGTTTTGAGGTTAATTTATTACAATTTCAAAAAATTATATCTCGAAAACTATTGATTTCCGAGCTCTGCAATTTTGGTAAATAAACCCTCTTATATACCTCTATCTACAAAAAAAATATGAAGCAGAAATTCCACGTCACGCGATTTTTCACTAGGCTCCATGTCAACTTTGAAAATTCATAAAAAAAAACTATGCGTTTCCGGCAAGTGGGGTTGGTGGGGGGTGGGTCTCACACCCTAACCCCTTCCCCCCCCCACCCCATCCATCCCTAAATTCCACGTCAGATATTGTACAGCTCAGCCGGAAAATAACTGCACGCGTGCTAATCCGTGGAGGGTCGATAGTTTCATATAAAACATCTTCACTCTTCAAACCTCTCAAAATTTTAATTAGTCAAGTCAATACCTCACCATGTTGATTGATACACCAGGGATTCATGCTTTTCAAGATTTCATCAGGCTGATGGATCACGATGTCAGGCCCAGTAGCGACCAGGTTCAACTCAGCATCTGTCACCAAACATGCTATCTCCAGAATATGATCCTTGTCAATATCAAGACCGGTCATCTCCAAGTCCATCCACACAATCCTCTTGGCTTTACTTTTAGCATCTGAAGACATTGCTACAATCTGGGAAGCTCCTAAAAGTAAAGACTGGCTGAGATTACAATAGTTTTCATAGTAATGGTTTTTGGTACATGATACCAAATCATACTTACTATAAGACAGTGGCAGCAATGCTTTTGCTTTATAGCCAATATTTGATATTAGACAATGGCGAATTAGATTCATTAGACACGTTTCTGTAGAAGAAAAATTCTATTCACGAACGAAACGAAAACGTCAACAAAATGGTGTTGCCAACTGCTAGTACTGCTTTCCCTGTAGGTGTAGCTAGACATCTTGCGTAAAAGTAGCCTTTCCTGATTTGTTGTCACAAAAAAAAACTAAAAGTAGCAAAATCTTTTAAAATCCGTAAAAAATAAAATTGCTAATAATGAGAATAACTTTTTATACATATTAAATCATTGGAGATGAAATCAAACACTATTAAAATATAAGAATATGATATAACATATATGTCTGTAGTATTGTTGTCACAAAGAAAAATGCTATTAAACAACCTTTAAACTCATTCATATTCTCCCGACCCAGCTTTTTTCATATAAAAATCAGATTTCACAGTTTATTAAAACAGCGAGCAATAATTTGAAATTGATGAAATAAGACAAGGCAAAACGCAGTATAACTATCATATTAAATGAAGAAATCTGTTTAATCCCCTTCATTTATCCAGGTATTAGTAATAAAATAAGTAAATAAATAAGCCAGGCACGTTTAGGCATAATTTAAGGGCAGAAACCATACTAAGAAGTCTCGAAAGTACTCAACATCTTTTGAAAGAGTGCAAGTAGCTAGAAAAAGTAGTTAAAAATCTTGCTACAAGATTCTGTAATTTGTAGCTGCCTGACACCCAAAAATAGCTAGATCTAGCTATAGAGTAGCTAAGTTGGCAACACTGCAACACAACGTGCTCCCCTTTTTTTTTTGTTTTCTTTATAGGCATGAGTAATTTATCCATCTGCTTAAACATGACATTGTATATTTCGCGTTTCGACTCAGTGATAGTATATCATGTGGTAAGTGTCCGTAAAGGTGTACAGTGAATGTGGAAGTTCCATAAAATGGATCTTTGGATTGCCTCAAGAAGTCACGATGAAGTCTTCGATAAAAGTACTTTACTTTATCGTCGATGACTCAAAAAGGGATGAAAATGTTGTAGACACATGTATTTTTGTGCATGGACTCTGAAGCAGAGCCATTTTTTTATTAATGTTGGGCTTACTCTTGACCTCAGACTAGCCCGAAGACAAAGACGGGGCCTACGATATGGGACGAGCTTGCCCAGAGCTTTCTGTTTACTCGAGCCATATGCGCGCTTCACATTCACGTGAGATCCTCGCCAAAATCTCGGCAAGAATCTCAGCGAGCATCTCGGCGGGAACTTTGAGTCACTCGCAAGGTTCTCAATACAGTTCTCATGCTCGATGATGATGGACGCAGAAACTTCTGCTGCGACAGGCTTATTGTTATGCGCATTTGCATAATAAAATTACACAAAAATATATATAAATATTTAGGTGTTGAAGGGTGCCGGCGAATGAAACGCGGGTATATCTCAACACCTTATATTATTAATGTTAGGTACAAGGGCTGATACATAGTTGTTTACCACTTATAATATAGTTTTATCGAGTATACATTAGAAAACAATATTGCCAACTTAACTAAAACAGTTTATATTTTTACCGGAGCCATTTCATGGCCCGGGGTTATTACATTAAGTGGCATTCCGCCACAAATATATTTATTTTCTGTAGGTAATTCCAAATTACATTTAGGAACATCAATAGTCTATAACGAGATACTCTAAACTCGTCCATGGAGATTGGACATGCTTATATCAAAGACAAAAACTTTTTAATATATTATAACAATTTCTTGACTTTATTTTTACACCCTCTAGCTTGCTAATAACGTTTCTATAAATAACTCAATGGTTAATTCCATCAAGGTACTAATACATTTCCACGCATCATGGTTTTTAGTTTATTTTCTATAATCTTTTAAATTTATATTCCTCAATAACGGTAAAGCTTGGAAATATTCTAAAAAATCTGTAAATACCACGTACAACTGTTCCAATCGGCGAGTCACTCGCTACTGAGAAACAAGTATGAAGTCAATATAAGTTCTCGTTTGTCCTCGCGTTCTAAGATCCTTTGTCTCACGCCAAAAAACGGACAAAAACTCAGAAATACAGACTCCGGCAGGTAGTTCCACTCCTTAGCGGTGCGGTGCACATAACAAAAGAATTATTCATAATTCTTTTTATTTTTTATTAATCATAATAGCTCATCTATGAGCACGAGCGTATAGATGAGTTAGCAGCCAACAAGTAGGGATGAAGCCCAGCCATGCGTCTAGACCTCTGATTTAACTTAGAAAAGACTGAAGTCGTTTATTGGATTAACAAGGAAACAAAGACCGAAGACGAGGCAGTATGATCTTTGCTTCTAGTCTGTTAAACAAAATTGGGAAAAAAAAATATATTTGTCATTGTCAATTTGACACTAATGACATTTCTGTCAGTCATTGTCATGGTGTCTTGAGGTTGATTTTGTTTTTAAATTTTCACAAATTTTTCTACAAAATAAACAATTATTCACCAAGTAAACATGAACCGAATAATTCTGAATCGTTGTCGGTACTTAAAAAAATCAAGTAAGTATAATAATTTTTTCTGTAAATATTTCGATTTCATAACCTCGCCAAGAAAGATTTTGATTGATTATTTCATGACTTCATCGTCCAAATTATTTATGTAATCTAAATGCACTATCTTTCTTTTTGTTAATTATATAGCCAGGTTAGCCAAACTACTAGCCTTGAAATTGATCTCCGCGACTTAAATGTTTTTGTTTATACCTACATGAAGCACACATGGTTGACGCAACAATGGTACCACTAGTAAAATGATACAAAAACAATATTGAGCCTCTGTACTATATTTATAAGTAGCCTGAGAGTGGGAAGTCCTTTCCTGCGATGAGGAGTCAAGGGCTAATAATAACGATGAACGAAGCATGTCAGACATTTACTAGCAAAACAATTGTGTATAAACTTCCAATTCTTATGACAAAATGACAAAATATAGTGGCTATCTCAATATGAGGTATAATATAATCATTCATGCATGTGTTATTGTGAACTGAGAATAATTACCATTGTGGAAAATACCCAAGTAAAGTGAAGGTCAAAGTTTGAAGTCTTTTATCAACCCTTTTTTTTCTTTTAGCCTTACTGTGGGAGACCCGGCAATACCAAAATTTCCCATACATAACACTTTCAAGGTCACTCTCCTATTATACTACCCAGCCTGTTGGTATAAGAAATGACATCACTCAGAAAGCTGCCAGTACCACTCTGTATTGCTACTATCCTCATGCCAGATTCATAGCGACCACCAGTTGCTACTATGACAAGGAACCCCTAAAACCCTCTTCAAAAGTTGAAGCCACTGTTGAAACTATAAAGAAGGAAATAGAGGAGAAAGAAAAGCTTCCCAAAAAGGAAGAGAAAAAGAAAAGTCTGAAGGAGAGAGTTATGAATGAGTTAAGACACTACTACCATGGTTTCAGACTCTTTTTGATTGAGATAAGAATATCAATTTCATTACTATTTAAACTTTTGAGAGGCAATACATTAACTCGAAGGGAGCATAGGCTTTTGGTGACAACTATCGGAGATATATTCAGAATGGTGCCATTCATAGTGTTTCTCGTTGTACCCTTTTTGGAGTTTGCATTGCCTGTATTTATTAAACTTTTTCCAAATATGTTACCATCTACATTTGAGAGCAGCAGTCAAAAGGAGGCTAAGTTGAAAAAGCATTTGAAAGTTAAATTGGAGATGGCAAAATTTTTCCAAGAAACACTGGATCAGATGGCTCCACAAGCCAGTAACAGGCACTCGGATCTCGCTAAAGAGTTCTCAAATTTCTTTAGTAGAATCAGGACATCAGGAGACATAGCCACCAGCGAAGAGATCATGAAGTTCTCAAAGTTGTTTGAAGATGAAATTACTCTAGATTCGCTGCAGAGATCACATTTAGTAGCATTGTGTAAAGTACTCAATGCTTCAACAATTGGTACAAGCGCTATGCTGCGATTTAATCTCAAAATGAAGTTGCGATCATTGGCAGCTGATGACAAAATGATTGCTAAGGAGGGTGTAGACAGCTTGAACTTTAGTGAACTACAGCTGGCTTGCCGAGCGCGAGGCATGAGGGCGTACGGTGTGTCTGAGGAGAGATTGAAGAAGGAGCTGAGGAACTGGCTTGACCTCTCATTAAATGAGAAGGTTCCGCCATCTTTGCTCCTGCTGTCAAGAGCTCTGATGGTACCAGATCATGTGCCTACGACATACAAGCTGAAGGCCACCATCTTTGCACTGCCTGAACAAGTTGTTACACAAACGAAGGCGGCTATTGGTGAGAAGGAGGGCAAACTTGATTTCAAGGTATGTTTGTATCATAATGTCCAGTTCACATTATTTCTTTGAACCAGCAAATTTTAGTACAGTGCATTAGATCCAGTGAAGGATCCACTCCAGTGTGATTGGAATCATCTAGACAGCTAATGATCAAACTTACTGGATCCAGCTATAATAACATTTGTAACACTAAATTATATGCATCTGTATGGTTAATTATTACAGGCTAAAGCAGATGCTATTAAACTAGAAGAATTGAAGATTAAGGAAGAAAAGAGAGAAATGCAAGAGGCAGAGAGAGAAGAGGAAATAATTGAAGCCAGAAAGAGAGAGAAAGAAGAACTTAAAGATGCCGCTCCAATTATTGATGTTGCAGCAACACCTGTGTTAACAGATCCAGCACCAGTTATTGCTGTTGACACTCCCAAAGTCAAGACTGAAGAAGGTCTCTCTGGAAAGGATATGGAAGTTATTGAAGATGCTTTAGAGAAATTAGGTGAGTATATTAAAATATATTAAAATTTTTATAACTAAGTTTAAATTTAGTTTTGTGTGTAAATTTACGTGTTTATCTTAATATAGCAGCTGCCCAGTGACGTTGCCCCTGTCGATTCGTTTTTACACATTTCCTACCTACCTATGATGAATCTACCTGCTAAATTACAAGTTTTCAGTATTCATACTCTTTGTGATTTCATGATTAATCATTGAGCCGCCCTGGCTTCGCACGGGTGCAATGCTAATACTAAAACCTTCCTCTTGAATAACTCTATCTATTATATAAAAAAACTATATATAAAAAAACGTTACCTAGTTTTAAAGATTTAATCATACATAGGGATATAGGGACAGAGAAAGCGACTTTGTTTTATACTATGTAGTGATAGGTACGCTTTTATAAAGATAACATTGCTAAAAAAAGTGTTTAGTTACTGCTAGTCACATCTTATCGTGTTTCGGAAGGTAACTTAAGTTATTGGTCCCGGTTTTTACGCATAAAGGTAATTGTTAAGCTAAGTCAGTCCTGCCTTAAGGTGCATGAAAAAATTATGATAAAATCTTATCGGAAAAATTTAGATTCTCTGCTACATTTATAGTAGAAGCAAAGATACAAGTGTGTATAGAACCATTGCACTATTAATAATAATAATAATATCTTTATTTGCCTCAAACACGGTGGTAATAGGTGACAATATACTTATTTTCTAGGTCGCACATGTCAAAGTCAAGGTCAAAATTCTTTTATTTCAGTAGGTATAAAAAATACACTTTGAAATGTCAATATAATAAACAAGGCACACTAAACTCGTCCATGAGGATTGGCTAAATGTAAACAGCAGCCCATCTCCACCGACGAGTTGCTAATTCCAAATGCAGTACCCCGAGAAGAGCCTTCAAGAAACTCAAGGGCAGCTCTTTTTAGTCTCATGTCTTACTAGTAAATATGGTTCTCACTCTTAGAGGTATGCAAATATTTCTAATCCTTTAAACCTAATTGCCATCTTAAGGAGTCTTAATAAATAGAGTGTTAAATTTTAATTATTTTTACAGTCCTTATTATATTTTTTAATGTCATAGAAAGTACATTCAATAAGCCACTTAAATAATTTAGTCTTAAATTTTAACAATGGTTGAGATTTAATGTCATGAGGTAGTTATTTGTAAATTTTTATACTCATGTGTTTTTCATATATTTCGTTGGCCTGGGTACTTGGTCTGATATAAGTCTATCCTTATCTCTATAATTAATGTGTGGGTTTACATCAGCAACTTTTTTAAACACATTTGTGTTTTGCTTTACAAAGATGCATATTTCATAAATGTACCAGAGCATTATCAGAGCAGTGGACTATACAATGTACAAGTTAAACAGAGACCAGTTTAAAGCATTCATATGGAGATATAAATGTCTACTGTTACAAAAAATAGCTTTCAAGTGACAATGACCTCTTTATAATAGCAATGAAGTAATGTCTCCGTCGACGCACAGTCTGGTTACATAGTACCTACTCGACTACATGTGTAGGTTTGGCACAAGTCCATTTTCGTTTTGTGGTAAAGTTCAAGTGTAGTGTTTCTTGAACTAATAATAGTGTTGTTTTGGTTTAAAATCGGAAATTGTATTTTTCCTTATCCCAACAGAAGATTAATCTAAATCACTGTATGATAATAGTGGTGGAAGGCATTATTTGAAGATAATATAGATGCCCATATACGGAAAGTAGGTTGATTTACATAAACAAAACACAGATAAGATAAAGTAATATGATTGAAGTGAGCCATCAATGAGGCAAACAATATTGACAATACATTATCGCCTTAAGTTTTGTAAAGGTATATCACCGTCTATATGACTAAATCATAAAAATTACCATTCTATCGAATACCATGGCCAGTGTAAAATAAGACAAGCATGTAATTCTTATCAAATATTGCTATCACTAGCAGACTTTAATTTATTTTCTTTATTATCTTTTTTAATATTCTCTTAAGTGCAGCAGTCTGGTTTTATCATAATTAAAATTAATGTAAATAATTCTGGTTTTAGTACAATTTGAAGACATTAACTAGTACAGTTGTGGAAGATTTAATTATAAATTTCAATGTCATGAATTGATGTATACATAAGTCATGAAATCCTTTTAGTCCACCATCTTGTAAAATCTATAAATGGCAATGAGTATTTTTATTCACAGTTGGTTGGCTTATATTATAGGCACGTATTTATATTGAAACTATATAAAACCAAGGACGATGCTTCTAAAAAATTATGTTTGCCTAAAATTTTTATTTACAGTAAGGTCTAGTTAGAGATTAGAGGGTCCCCAATAATAGTCCCCGAACAAAAAATGTGCTTATTTTTTTGTACGGTGGTACGGAATCATTCGAGTGCGCTTCGGACACGCACTTGGCTGGTTTTTATATAAGATAACACAATATTAAGAACACTGATATCCCAATGGTTAAAGAGCCCGCTTTCATTCGTGAAGCTCGCGTTCGAATCCTGGCTTGTACCAATAAGTTTTTCAAAATGCTTACGTATTACATATTTATCACCAGCTCGACGGTGAGGGAAAACATCGCGAGGAAACCCTCAGGTCCCAGAATAAATTCTGATGTATGTGTAACAGACATGTTTATTACGTCGTAGGGGCCGAAAGAATATACTGGTGAAACGTGCGTATATACTGTACCTCTGCGAAAAATGGGTATGGGTGTATACCCCTCTCGGGGACAAAAGGCGTGAGAAAATTTTTTTTATTTTAAAATATCAATAGTTTCGTATGTCAATTCCAGCTGAACAGAAGAAGTCCTTGCTACTGGAAAAGGAGAGCATCCAGGAGCTGAAGGCGGAGCTTTCTGAGTACAGCGAAGACGTGCAGGAGATGCATGAAATGGTTAAGACCAAGAAGGCGGATATCAAGCTGACTAAGGGAGCTCGCAGGTACAGCGGCATATATTTTTTTTTATAGTAATAGGAGACAAACGAGCAGATTGCGAGGTCACCAGGAGTGCGATTTTTGAATCTCACTGGTGATATCAATATCACCGGTGACTCAAATTATCACCGATGACTTTTATGTCACGATTTTCCAAAAGCCGTATTTTTGAAAGTCACACGCTGTTTTCAATAAATCGTCGCAATCACGAAATATCACAATCGAGCCCCGCTGCTAATTCTTCCGAAAAACATACTTTGGCAATTTTGGTAGATGGCACTACGTCAACTGTCAAAAACAATCGCATGGTGATATCAATTACGAGTGGGTAGGGGCACTCGTAAATCGATATCATCATCACATCACAAATGTAATTCACCGATGAGATTCATAAATACCAACTTTCGGAAATCACTCACATCGGTGAGAATAAGTCACTTGGTGAGATTCAAAAATCGACCCCCTGCTAGTAAGTGACTACCGTCGCCCATGGTCACCTGCAACTCAAGAGTCACAAGTGCGTTGCCAGCTTTTAAGGTGGAAATTCCTTAAAGGTTTAAAGGTCGTATCGGTCCGGAAATACTGCAGGCGACAAGTTTGTTCCACATATCGATTGTGCTAGGCAAGAAGTTTCGTGAGAACCGCGCAGTGGTAGATTGCTACCTATCCAATGGATGGATGTTAGTTTTGCTCATTAACCACAGGCCTATCATTTCTCAGTACATTTTTATAATAACCTACTGTATGGTAAGTGCAATCTTTATAAAGGTAAGTGCTCAAGTAAGTAACCTTTATAAAATAAACCCCACAGGTTGTACCGTGCAGTCAACAAAATGATAAGCAAGCTGGACGCGGTATTGGTCGAGCTGGAAAACAAGGAGAAAGCCCTCAAGACAACTCTAGAGCAGACCAAGGAGCCGCAGTTGGCAAAGGAACAGCTGATCCAGATTGACGAACTAATGCATTCCATTAAGAGCCTTCAGAAAGTACCGGATGAAGCCAAACTGAAGCTGATACAAGACGTTTTGGGAAGACTGGATGATGACTTCGATGGGCAGTTGAAGATCGATGATGTGTTAAAGGTACTTTTCCAATGGTCTATTGTAGGTACAGTCTAGAGTACATGAAGCTTCACACTTGTGGTGCGAGTCGGACTAAGGATTGTAATAAGAACGTTACAAAGTCCAATGTGTCAAGTTCCACGTGCTCTTGACTGTACACCGGAACCGGTTTTTAATCTTTATCTTTATCGAAGTCTGAGTCAGAGGTGAAGTAGAAGGCAGATGTGAATCAATCATTCAAATAGCTTTTTATTGAAAGTAGAGGCTTATGAGTCCACCGCTTTGTCAAGTATAGTTGAGGAGAAGCGGGACAAGAAACTTCTCAACACATTATTCTTTTAATCAATTCATGATTAATACTATAATATACATAGATGTGTTGACTAATAACATAACAGAAATGCAAGCTTTTCGCATTCAATCTTGTTACGTAGGCGTTTTGGTTGCGGTCGCTCGCATTTCGATCTTCATTATAACTTTCGATTCAAATTCGGAGGTGTAAAATCAATCGGAAGTTCCGACCTTACGGAGTCATAGTCACAGCTTTGGAGAATAGTTTATTAACAGTCTCAAGGAAAACAATAATGTTGTCCGTTACAACAATTATGTTTACTTATGATTATGATCAATTGTAGTTTCTTGGAGACGTGATTTAAAACGTGATTATTGAATTATAATATAACAGAAGATTTGTGATGTTGTGGTAACCTAATTAAGACAACTCGGCATCTGTATGACTTGACTGATACTGTTTTATTATAGTGCACACCTTGTTCAATCACGTGAATAATATTAGCTTTTGTATATACATACATCTAACCAAGATACTATACTTATAAGATTTACTCATACAAATCAGAAAAATATCACACCTTGCAATGACGTAAGAGTACAAAGTCCATTTTGTAAGTTATTGATTGGTTTGTTGTGTGCACTGTACCTTAATCTCGTTGGCTAGTGGTGCTTAATCCGTGACTGCGATAGTAAAAAATGAGTCTCAGTGTTTTAATCGTCTGATACTTTGCCTACCCCTAATAATATGTTTGAGAAAAAACAAAATAAATATACTAACAAATGCTGGCAGATCTAATCTAGAATTGTGAATATTTCCAACACAATGTAAATTGTTTCGGATTAAATGAATTGAAATGAAATTGAAATTGGGTATGTTCATGTGTATTTTTCGACCATGCTCTCTTTGCGATTTATCATTAAATAATTCAAAAAAATCACATGAAAATAAAAGATGGCATTTTTTTTCTTGACTATAATTATATAAATAAAAATATAAAAACTTATAATTTTATAACAAGAGTTTATTTATAAAAAATACAAAATGCGAGTCGGACTCGCACACGATGAGTTTCAAGCACACTTTTGGGGACCCCCTTTAATTTCTAACTCATTTATTTTTAACCAGCTTTTACCCGCGGCTTCGCTCGCGCACGTTTATTTCACCCCCTTAGGGGTTGAATTTTGCAAAATTCTTTCTTAGTGGATGCCTACACTGTATAAGCTAACTATGTGCAAAATTTCAAGTCTGGACCCAGCGGTTTAGGCTGTGCGTTGATACATCACCAATCAGTCAGTCAGTTTATAATTTTATCTTTATTTTTAATATGTATTTTGTTGTTCATCAAACCTGTGACTGACAAATAATGGGAAGGGCAAATAGTGCGGAGCCTTAGTAGTAGGTTCCCGCTAACAACCTTTGGGTATGGAATAAAAAAGTTTTTTATAAACTTATTTGTTAATTAAATCATTATGAAACTTTGTATACTCGTAATTCATTTATTTCTGACTACTTGACTAACTGGTCGTAAACACTTTTAATTTTAATTGTAATAATTAGCATTGAATAATTCAACATTCTCATGCTAAATATCTACAACAGGCTTCGTGAAAATTAAAAATGTAGGTACTTACATCTCCAATAATCCTCCACGAGCTTTGTCAAATAAAAAAATAAAAAAACATTTATATCATTCCAGATGCTAGAAATAATCGGCAACGAAAACGTTCACCTGTCGGAGAAGCAAGTAGCTGAGTTGATCGAACTTCTGGATAAAGAAGAAATCCTCGAAGTGGAGAGCAAAATACAGAAGGCTCTCGACAAAGCTGCAGTAGCCGCGAAAGAACAGGACAAACCTGCTGAGACCGACGGAAAGGTGATTACATACTTATATTTTTAGTCGAGCCTAGTTCAGTCTGGTTATTTAGCTTAGAATACGCACACGCATCATCTACAAGGAAGTCGGCAGAGGTAAATACATAATCTCACGCCTATTTCCCATTGGGGTAGGCTTAGACAATAGACTGCCACTTGCTACGAACCTGGCAGATCTATCGTGCTTCATCCACATCAAACAAACGACTAATGCATGATCGTCGGTTTCGGGTACTCTTTATCTGGCTTTTCTTCAAAACATTGCCGATCTGCAGGCGTATTCATGGAGGCTCGACACCGTTTCCGTTCGATTCAGATCGAGTGAAAAAGTTTTCGAAGTTCGAAAATTTTCCGAATCCTCATGCCAAATATGACATTTGTTTTCGATACCAACATCTCTGAATAGCCCATCTTCGACAGATTTTCCGATTCCGAATCGAATATCGAAGCTCCGTGAATACGCCTGCTGGTCGATGTAAGTACGCCTAGGTCGCCTCTACCGACTCGCCCATTCACAACACCCGTGTGTATTTGTCTCGTTAAGCGCCTTTCATTCATCCTCTCAATATGACCAAACCACCTCAGCATTCCCTTTTCGGCAGAGGTATTCTGTAAATAACCATTTAAAAATAGAATCTCACGCCTTTTATCCCCGAGTGGGTAGAGTTATTCAATTTCTGGAAATACCTACTTTTAACCAGTATAAATGAAAAAATCAAAATGACAGACTTATTTAGATACAGAATTAGTAGCTCGACGGTGAAGGAAAACATCGTGAGGAAACCCGCAGGTGTCAGAATTAATTCTAAGACATGTGTAAATAGACATGGTCCGGCGATGGGCTCACCACCTATCACGTTTAGGGGTCCAATGTATCTCGGGAAATGTGGGTATATCCAGTAATGGAATACCTCTGCCTACCCCCTCGGGGATGAAAGGCGTGAGATTTTTTTTTTTTTAGTAGCCTATCCTGTACACTACAGTTATGTGATTTTTTTCGAGTGAACACACTTATGCTGTGACAATGCAATATTATGGTACCACCGATCTGATCTGCTGATGGTGCCAGGAGGTGGTTATCGCAACTTCTCAATTTTTACTTGTAAACCCCTGGAGTTCGGGCTCATTAGATTTTTTTATGACGCGTGCCATACATACAAGAGCTTGTTTTTTTAGTTTTAATGAACTATAATTACTTATTTCAGAGTTTATTCGACATAATCCGGGAAGCGCAGAAGCGACGGGAAATGAAGAAAGCCGTCGAGAAATTCGGGGAAGAACGAGCCATACCGAAGAGCGACCAGATTGTCAAAGAAACAGAGGATCACAATAAACGACCGGAGAGCCATTGAAGTTAGCTTTAGGAAAGGTGTAAATATTTATTTGGTGTGCCGAGGGTTACTCAGGGTTTCGCCTTAACACTATTTGTACACGCAAATTGGCCAAGATGGCGGACGGAAGTTCTGTTAAGTACTTTAATTTCATTACTATAACTAGATACGACGCGCATATTTATGTAGACGTTTATTTAATTAATGTGTTAACCCTAATGACAATAAGCATTTGTAAAACTATGTAATCAACATATAGTGTACATATTTAACATTCAATTGAAGTATCTTCTCGCACCATACAATGTTTTTATTATATGTCCTCGACTTTATTTATTTCTGGTTCTTGTTTATTTGAGAGATTTATGTTGTTTTATGCATTTCTGTGATCGCTTCTCAGTTAAAATTGTATGTTTAGTTTGTATGCACAAATTGTTGGGTGCAGCTATTTACGGACAACTTTTTAGTAGAAGGTTCTAGTTAATTAAAAATATAGGTGATAACCTGATAACATTTTCGTTTCATGAACGTGTCTGTAAGAATGGCTTTTATCGTGTCGACAAACGGCAAAGTACATCAAACGTAATAGCAAAGAAATTGGAATAGAAAAATTCCATAAACAAACGTCTTTGCGTACATGCAAGTCGTTCACAATTGAAAACAAGTTTATATTATAAAGCAGAACCATCGTTGTCCGATAAATGGAGTAAGTTATAAATTTAACAAGTATTATGTATCTGGTAGTTACGATACATGTGTATGTGACAAAGTGTATATGATTTATTAACGTCGGGGTATTAATACCCTGATCCCAAATGAGCTACTCTGGTGTTTGTGTTGCACATCTAATGTGAACTTAAGTTATTGATATATTTTGTTCTATATAAATTACACAACGATGTATTGAAAACCTTACTTTATTTTATAATAAACTATATGTCTACTCTGAATTTTAGAATAGTACGATTATAGTACTAATATTACAACTAAATGTGCATTAGATGTGTAACAACGTAATAAAGATATAAAGCTAATAAAGAAATCGTATGACGTCCCTAGTTGTTTCATTTGATTATGTTCATACACTTAATTGAAAAGCTGGTTGTTAAAGAGTACCCGAAACCGACGATCATGCGTGAGTCGTTTGATGGATGTGGATGAAGCACAAGAGATCTGCCAGGTTCGTAGCAACTGGAAGTATATTGTCTGCCTACCCCAATGGGAAATAGGCGTGAGATGTGTATGTATAGGAGCAGTGATAGCCTAAGGCTACCCGCACACATTCAATATTATTGTCAATAATAGAAGTATTGTCAATAATATTGAGCGTATTCGGATTGTATTGTCATATTTTGCAGTATGCGGGGCCTTAGGCTACCCGCACACACTCAATATTATTGTCAATAATAGAAGTATTGTCAATAATATTGAGCGTATTCGGATTGTATTGTCATATTTTGCAGTATGCGGGGCCTTATATTGATAAGTAATATTGTCAAGTTTAGTTTGACAATAATATTGAGTGTGTGCGGGTAGCCTTACGGTTAAAGGGCCTGCTTCACGTTATGAAAATCAGTTAGGCTCGGGTTCGAATCCTGGCATGTACCAATGACTTTTTCAAAAAACTTACCTACATATTTATCACTAGCTCGACGGTGAAGGAAAACATCGTGAGGAAACCCGCAGGTCCCAGAATTAATTCTGAGACATGTGTAACAGTGGTCCGGCGATGAGCTCAACACCTATCACGTTTAGGGGTCCAAAGAATATCTGGTGAAAAGTGGGTATATCCAGAAATGGAATACCTCTGCCTACCCCCTTTGGGGATATAAGGCGTGAGATAATTTAATTATTTATTTTATCTTTGTGTATGTATCAAATTATTTAGTTCTACTGAGAACAAAAATATACAATCCGTTATTATTACCACAGCCCAGTTTTATTACTATGGACGCCGAAGACCTCAATTTTACACAGTACCTATCTTTATACATTATAGCGTATGTATTATTCTGATGTAAAAGTTATATATTACTGTAAAGTTTCATCAAAATCCGATCAGTACTTATTGCATATTATATAAATTATAACATCCATCCATCCTCACAAACTTACATGTTATTCTGATGCATAATGCTATATCTCAGTAGTTTCGTTTCCATCCATTCTGTAGTTTTTGTGTGAAAATCCAACAAACGTCCATCCTCACAATCCTTCGTTGTTATAATATTAGTAGGATTTTTTACAAAATCTTTGCAAGCAAAGTCCATGGTCAACGCAAGCGCGTGGTATAAAATCACCACGCTGTGGTTTTAATAATTTAAATATGAGCGGGGTTTGCTGGCGGGAAAAAAGTGCTTCCGGCATTCGGTTTCGTGTCATGATTGGAGACTAAATAGAATCGTTGTCCAATGAGAGTCAACGTCCGTAATTTTGACGAATCACAAGCAAGTTTGGCGTAATCACGGGCTTTCCGTCGGCCATGTTTGACAATTTTGAAAAGCGAAGTGATACGATTGGTGGAGGATGGGACGTCATTTCTGGAATTTGAAGGAGTTGCGCAAAAATAATAAAAAAAATTGACTCTCACTCACTCATTGCGGCTGCCATGTTTTTTTTCATGTGGGGTGTGTGTGTGTAAAGTTGTAACATGAACAATCAACCCCAATAAACTGTAAAAGGTAAGTGTTTTATCAATTTTAATTATTTGACTTGCCAACGCGGAAGTCTGCCGAGCATCCTCAGTGAAAGTTCATCATGTAATACTGTTGCCTTGTTGTGAAATTGCATCGTTTCATTGCGATCTTACGAGTACCTATGACTCAGTGCAAAATGATCGTAAAAGGTTTATGAGACGCACGGCACCTTCTGTTATGATAGATAACAAAAGACAGGTAGGTACTGTGTACTCGTGTCTCGTCGCAGTGAGGCCCCTTCCGTGCTATGTATTTATTTCTCTCACCATCGCTCGATGACGTTTTGGCGCCATCGACCCATTTAGCGCGGAGCCGAGGCGGGCATGGATTTTCACTAAAATGCATGGCCTTCCCGATCCCGATGACCTTTGCACGAAAACAACAACGCGTGCATATCGTAAACATTATATTTTCCTTCCAGATTAAGGGGTGCACCAAGTGCGTCATTCGTTAGAGTTAGTAACAATGCGATTGCATACAAACTAAGCGCGACAAAGGGCTGCCTTACACGATATCAAACCACTAGCAAAGAACAGGCCAAAGAAATTTAAGGATGTATTAGTAAAAGAGGCATCCAAAGGATCGATTTATAAAAACACGGCCAAGGCATATGAAAAATGGACCCTCGATTTTTTAGCACAATGTTGGTGTTTGATAGCGGCAGATATTATCAAGGGCAGGATGCGTAAGCACAAGAGAGGGAGCCAGGCGTACGCCTGCTGGCCTGCCACTTCCAGAGAACTTCAGACTCCTTGTACCATCATCTGATATCTACACACCTCTCAAAGGTAAGCAACCTCATTTTTGCAATGTGAAAATACAATACAATCAATGTCAAGAGAACATCTGCTCAAATGATATTTGTGGGTAATCGGGTTGTTAACCCCTTACCCTTCCCAATGTCTTTCTTTTTATTTGCAACCAAATGTGAAGAGAGAACACACTCACAATGCTAACTTAAGCTGCATAGAAAATTCTTGTAAACTCATTATTAAATAGCATCATTAAGTAATAGAACATGACTATAAATAAAACTAATTTGTAATTTTTTGTGCTGTCAAGACAATATGCAGTGCTCGATAACACTGGACAGAGACCGTGCTAGTGGGAATAAAATGAAGACTATTAACAATTATAAGAACCCTTACAGAAAGGTCTGTCTTACAAATATTAATTTGTAGTGCACTGTATTAAGTAGCTATTCGTAGGCAACATAATCAATCTCTGCATGTCTGTGTGAGATTTAAAAGTGAATTTTGATTTGATAAAATATGTTGCCTATAGAATATATTGCATTTAGAAGTTTTCTGTCCCTTAGTTTGAAGTTTAATGCACTTTGGTTTGAGAGTATTGTCTTTCTCCTTTGTTCCATTGTCCATGGCCTATAATTAATTTATTTACATAAAGCATTGAATATGATTTTGCAGTGTGTTGACATTGACAGTGGTGTAATTTAAATCCAATTTTATTTTGCTATGTATTATATAATTTGTGACTTGTGTTATCTCAAGGGCATGCCAAATAATTTGTTTTGTATATTTTTCCTGTAAGGAGAAACAAATAGAGAATGTGTTGTATTTGGCTCCACTGTTCTTGTTATTATACTTTTATCCTTAATTGATGTTAGCCAAACCATTACTAGTTATCTAATGGTCACTTAGCTTATTATGTTCCTTATCATTATCAATGCAACTTTCTCAGAAATTGGTTAATTTCCATATTCAAATTACTGCTTACTAAGCCTACATAATTTGAAGAAAGAGCCCTTTGCTGTTGTATCATCAAACCATTTCTAAAATTATAATTTGCCACAGTTTTTTTTTAACTTTCACATCTAATCTAATCTTAGAATGGTGTGTAACAAAAAATATTACTAAATAAAGTCAATACATAGTTTTTCGAGTGTCCTATTATTTAATTATTTATTAAACAAAAAAAAATTGTACTTGAGTTAATGTTGGTATCCATATTGTGTTGTTTTTGGTGTACTATAAAGAGTTATTGTATTGTATTCTTAAAATCTGATACAGTGAACTGCAAAACTCTCAGATATAATATTATTTATATTTTAATTTGTGCCAATATAATCAGCGAATTAACTCAAAATATTGTGTAACCAATGCCATTAATTACTTTCAGGAACCCAATCTCGACAACATTGTTGATCAGCTCTGCACTCGACTACAAGACATCCAAGACAAAGAAAGCCTGTCCCAAGTAGGCATGCCAACTTGCGCTGTTGAGCAAACAGAGGCTGTTCGTCGATATTACGCTGCTTTTCCGGCTCTGAAGAAAGGTCAAGAGTCGCCGCTGCAGTACTATCTGCCGCCGCCAGCGTGGTGTCGCAAGTCCACTCTAGATACTAATGTCAAAATGCAAAGCGAACTGTCAATGTCAAAAGATTGGAACAAAAATAAGAAGTTTTCTTCGGGGAAGGAGCGACGCAATTCCTACCACAGTCTACGAAAGAATAATAAGAAGCGCTGCAACAGTTACAGTAGGTCTTTTGAAAGCAAGGAGAGTCTGCCAGAGTGGGTTACGCATGAGGGTGTCTGGGATATGGAGACCCAAGACCCAGTCAAAGAGTTTATCAGGGCTATAGCACTGGACGAAGGGTACGGCACTTGTGAGAACACGGTCACGGACGAAATAAAAGAGATAACACAAGTCAAGATCAGAATGAATGAAAACGTAGTGCCCGACTGGGATGACAGTCTAGACCTCGACACCGAGTGGGTTATCAATGAGGACCTAAAACCAAAGGTCCGAACTCCAATGGAGGAAGAACTGTACGCGAAATTCGAGGCCAAGTTCGATCGCAGCATCGAGGCATTGTGGTCCAAAGACCAGAACACGCCAGATGACGAGTATCAAGATCTCCCGATCGATTTCCAGGATCTGCTATCGTCGCCTTCCGATCACCTCTTCGCCGATCCGTCCGCCGAGAAATGCAGTCTTATATCTCTCACCGAAAGCATATGGTCCAACGACGGATTCCCCACCGCGGAACGCACCGAGTCGCCATCAAAAATAGTAGAGGTGCTCCACGACCGCTTCAAGCCGCTGAACCTGACCGACGTCGTCGAGCCCGCTTGCCCCCCTCGCGAAATCGAGTCCTTCTCCCTGTACGAGGGGGAGGAAATATACGACGCGCTGTCCACCGTCGCCGAAACTATGCGCTCGTTCACCGCGATCAACCACAGCCGCGACCGCAGCGGCTTCGTGGAGGTGCCCCCGCGGCGCGCCAGGGCCGGGCCGGGCAAGGCCGAGCCGAGCCAGCCGAAGCCGTCCGAGAAGCCCCGGACGCCGTCCCGCGACCGCGAGGACCTGCTGACGGCGGCGCGCACGCACTTCCGGCCGATCCGGCGAGAGGCCGACTCGGACGCGGCCGCGCGGTACGCCGACGGCGACACGTTCGACATCCGCGGCGACCTCGACCCGGTCGAGTTCCGGCGGAGCGACTCCGGCGGCGTGTACCTCGAGAGCTCGCTCGAGCGGTACCTCGAGTACCGGACGTCGAGGAGCATCGACTACGGGCGGCTGAACCTGACGGCCGCGCAGCGCTGCCCGGACCTCGAGGACCCCGCGTTCCGGCTGCGGTTCCCGATGCGGCAGCTGGACGCGGGCGTGCAGACGGACCGGCCGGGCGCGTCGTGGGGCGCCTGCGAGGAGTGCGGCCGCGCCGCCAAGAAGATGCGGCCGAGCGCGATGGCCAGCATCTGGAGCTCGGAGCGCGCGTGCGGCACGTGCGAGCCCGTGGCGCCCTCGGGCCCTCCGGCCGCGCCTCCGCCCGACGAGCTGTCGCGCGAGTGGGAGGAGTTGCTGGCGGACATCAGCGCCGCGCACGCGGACTACGCGCGCGTCGACGCCGACGACTCGCTGGTGTCCGCGGACCGCAAGCGGCGGCACAGCGCGGCGCTGCGCTGCCCGGGGCCGGCGCGTTGCTCGCACCCGCACGCGCGCTTCCTGCCCTGCTGCGCGCTCACGCTCGCCCACGACCGCCCGCTCACGCGCTAGCCCCGAGATATCTCGCCCGGTAACCGATTCTTGTATACTCCGAGTTCCGACCGTCGTAGTCTTCGGCGCTCCTAGCGGAGACGCATGCTCGAACTTGCACGCTCGATACGGGAACGTCAGAGTTCTCGGCACTTGACAAAAATTATATTATATTTGCACCTATTATGTTTAAAGCCATTCAAATCTCACACTACACCTCGAGCCTTATTATGATCACGTGTGTGAGCAGGGGCGATAATATTTTTAGTGAACTTATCGCCATGGTAACGTCATTTGCCTTATCGTTTGATCCATTGTTTCTCGTTGTCGATATAAAATTGCAATTTTACACTTCATGTTATTTATCGAGTATTAAATTTCTCAGTATTAGAGCATGTTTTCAAACACCAAAGTTCGGTTCGATTTATCTCATTGTCGGTTGATGCGTTGCGGATTGGGGTTAATAGTTGCATGTGTCCAACCAAACAAGTGGGCCACTTTGACACATGTATGAGATGCTGGAAATATTGGTGTAAAGTGACGTCATTAGATTTTCACGCTACAATTAACCATTGGGTGTGGAGGAAGTGTAGCGGCCTCGCAAAATAATTATGAAACTACAATTAGTGTTGCGTGAATTGTGTGTCAAGGTGGCCTTTATTATTAATTTCTTCTACCTAATATCATTCACTGTATATATTGTAAAAGTAAAATGCCCTTCTCATCAAATTTATTATTGTTATTTGAAGTTGTATCGAGAGTATATTGTATTGAAATCACGCTGGGTTTCGAATTGAGATGCCGCCATGGATCTGCTTGCAGTTCAAGCACTTCACTCTTTCAAGTGGCATTATAAAAAAGTTAGCAATAATAATAGGATAATTAGCGAAGCCTTAAAACATTGTCCTACGAGTAGACGTAAAAAGGATGGCTAAGTGCTAACATATCTTATGATTGTAGATATTTGGGGGAGTAGGGTAACGTTACGTTTAGTTCAATATTTCTTTGTAGAGATTTCATATTGTAGGGTGTTTGATGGAATGCTGCCACCTGCGACATGATCAACAATATATGCTCGGGATTGATTATTGTGGAAAGGTCATAAATATTTGCGATTCAAAAATAGAAATGATTCATTTAGAAAAAATACAAACTTATTTTAATAAAATGCTTTTTACATTTATTCAGTTTTAAAATAGCGGTCGTTATCAAAACGCAACATCAAGTGGCAGCATTCCACGTCGAACATAGGACGATTCTAATATAATTCTTACAATAATATCGTCCCAAGTTGTTTAATAATTTGTTAATATAAAACGTAAGTAGAGCAGGATTTTTATTTTTGTTAGTATTTTTCGTTTACGTTTTCTGGCAATCCAAAAATTTTCTTCAAAATTTTATACTTTCTGTAAAATAAATTGTTCTGTTTTTCTGTTACTACATTTCTGGAGGCGTGCACTGATTTACGAAGATGTGAATCTTAGTCGCATATCGTCAGCAATGGATACGCGTTTCGGGAAAAATCGAAAGTTACCGGAAAGCGTAACCACTGTTGGAGATTGAGGTGAGACGTTATTTATAATTGTCTGTGGCTAGTTTTATCGGAAGGCAGTGGATGGTTTGTTTAAATGGTTTGTCCAATATGTCTTAAGTTTTATACGCGGCGATTTTATTGAGTAGCCGCATAAAATAAAAGTAGGGCGGCGGGCGAATTCGGGCCGGACACGGCGCCTCGTCCGCCACATAGTGGTAATAAAAGGTGTAATGTTTTATACGACGTTGGACAATGTTAGTCGGGGGTCCGCCCCCAGTGTGGCTACGGTCGAGACGGGGATGTTGTATTGTGCTCTTTGATAGTAATGCTTTTGTAGACACTGTTTAACATTCCGCGGTGCAGATCCGATTGCATTCGAACACATTTACATTCGAATATCGACGTGTAGCAGAGCATTGGACCTGTTTTAAATGCTGTAAGATGTGTAGATTCTACTCACAGGGGAATCTTGAACAGTGAAGACAAATAAATTGTAACATAATTTACAGCTCCAAATATGGATTATAACAGTTCATATAGGCGTAACTGTTATTATAGTTTATGTAAAGCATAAGAAGTGTATATGTTATATTTTCGTATATTTTCATTTTATATGGGGTAGGATCATTTCCGTCGCATAGGACGGAGCGCGGCCCGTCTGTAAGCGACCCCGCGCATATTATGTTTATTTCGTTTCAAAGCCTTGCCTAGTTACAATTTCATATAAAACTTTAATATTCGTGCAAACTTTGCTAATTTATGTGTCGTGTTTTATATATTTTATTTTTTCTGTAGTGTGATTTACTTCTGTTTGTAATAACTGAAAAGGAAAAAAAGAAAAAAAATACCATTTCATAAAAATACTTTGGAAAGGCTAATATTGTATATATTTAGTATTTATGAGATTCATGTATAGACATTTTCAGTTCTTTACAAATGTTACTATCATTATGTTCGCTGATTCCTTCGCTAGTTCCATTGTCTGAAATAGTCTCGTTTGCGCTGCGATTTTTTCACGAGTAACGATATTTCAGGCCTTGGGACTGTCATTCGGTTATATGTAAACTTACATTAGTATGGTTGGGTATATTTTTAAACTCATTTCAACTAATTATTCATTATCATTGTTTTGTAATCCCATAATCTTATCCATTACAGTCATTTTGTTTTTTTGTCATTATTGTATTGTACTTATTCCATTAACGATATTCGCTAAAGAACTTCAATAAAAAATGTTAAGAAAATCCAAAAAAAAAATGTTATATGAATCAAGTTTGCATATAATATTATGTTTGATTAATTAATGATCTAATGTAATGTGCTTATGCACTTGAGTATCTGTTAATCCAGAACATCTATGGATAGTAGTTGTTTTAACGACTGATTGACGTGTTTGCGGTGGTAATTCGGGGACAAAGAAAATCAGGACCATCGCAAACTTAGAGATGCGATATCAATAACCTACTGAGTGGACTTATGTTTCCAGAATATTCTTGGTATCTCAATAGCGTTATTGATATCGTATCTCGGAGCTCTCAAACTACTTGCATTAGGTTTTACAAAAGCTAAAATGGCTGATACATAAAATAATGCAAGTAGTTTGATGAAACGGTCCCCAAGATCACAAGTCACTTTGTAAATTCACAACGATTACTTGTGGCCAGAGCTTCTTCAATAATGTAATGTATTTCAATATTTATAACATCTTTCACTTTTGTGTTCTACATGAATATGTTTACGTTGAGTTGAGAGCAACGAGTTTAATTAATGTATTCTTTTTGGACACGTAGCTATTCAGCACACGTTATAGAAATAAAAAATCAAACAAAAATACAAAGTATTTGCAATGTAGCTGTTGATCTAAAACCTTGTTATTGCTCTCTCCTCAAACAAGTGGGCTTGTAACCGATAGCAACAAGCCTTGGTTACATGCATATTTGTTACAACCCATATCAAATTATATCATAATTTCTTTTTGGAATTTCGTGAAATCATTAGAGATAAAATATATCTTATACGCCGGGGTAGGAGCAGAAAGCAAGGGATTTCACAACTTTTTTACTTGGTGCCAAGTACTGATCCCACTTCTAAATGCACTGCAGTAACATGAACTGTCAGCAACACAACATGAATGAAGTATATTTTATAATCACTATATAGCAATGAATTGTGTTGCTGGTGTAACTGTAATATTTTAGATTTAATTTGCATTGTAAGTTCTGGTATTTTGTCTATAACATTGCACCTAAAGTTAATAGCACCGTGAACCGTATTTTGGCACCAATTTGTTTAGAAAGTAGAAATATTTAATATTGGTATCATAAATGTTCTCAATCTCCAAAACTTGTATTGGATCTAATAGAGAAATTGGTTCCATATCGTTGGTTCAGAAGTGGTAATCCCTGAAAATAGTTACCATTTTTTCATATTATGTTAGGTTGTGCTCACTACTCTGGTTCTTGCCACCTTTGGGAAGAAAATAAAAATAAACAATTCACATTCAAGTATTTTATTTATTTTACAACGGTCATTCCCTTGATTTTTGGAAGTTACTAAGTAAAGGAGTCTCGGAAGTTGAGAAATTAGAATAACAATAAAATAGTGGGCGAAGTGGCCACTCAACTCAAGCCAAACTTGACGGTGGCGAGTCCTCGCTCCTTGTCTCGCGCGCAAGCTTAAGCGAGAGAGCGCTATACAAAAACCTCGGTTTACACTTTCATCGGTTGAAATGCACGCGGTGCTCCGTCGCGGACGAGACACGCCGGTTAGTTCGAAATAACGCCCGAGCATCTCTGCTAAAATAATAACTCACAAGATACGGAGCCACAGTGATACACAGTTTGCGTGGTTTGTGCTTTGGACAACTCGTGATTTAAGATTTTGGTGTTGTGAGTTGGGCTCATTTCTTTTGGTTGGGGTGAGTGTAATTTTCGTTTAAAAATCTTGCACAATAGGTATTATCATATTTATTCTTGAAGTAGGGGTTGCCGGTGATAAAAGAGATCTAAATTAGCAAGTAGTCTGTGTTAATATACCTAGTTCTCAATTAAAAACTTGTGTGTAAGGACAGGACTTTTAAAGTTTCCAAGGAACCGGCGAAGACAGGCAACTCGCGGTCACAATAAAATTTCATTAACTATTTGACAAAGTAAAGAGAAGAATCACTAGCTGGATTATATAAGATTTCGCTTCCTCTGATAAATATTTTGTTTAAAACTTAATCTAAGGTTTAAAGGTTTTGTAAGCATAAGTACCTACCTACCTACAAGGAGTTTGTGAACTGCGATCTGTTTTGTTAAATTTTTAATCTCTTTGGTTTTGATTGATCAGTTCCCATGATCAAGCACATTTTTTGTGCTCAAACAGACAGGAAATCGAATAATCTACGATCACAGCGACAATAAGTATTCTTTTGACTCATAAGTTGTCGGTATGGTTTAACGGAATTACCAGGGTCTTAGTCGACTATGTCGAGGTGAACATTTGAAAGTAGGTACCTACTCTCGGCAGTTCCTGTCATTTTCTGGAAAATTAAGATTTTCGAGATTAAAAAAATCACATTTAGGATCAGGTTGTCTATTGATTTGGTCTATGGTCGGTCGGAATGGTCAAGGATCAAGTGAGGCTTGAAAGTGGGGGGGGGGGGTATGTAATGAGATATCACGTATATTCGTTGAACGCGCGATACCTAAACCAAAAAATGTTTAATTTTCAGAAATTTCATCAGATTATACTGTATTTAAAGATAATATTCTGAAAATTTCAATATCTTACCTACTTTGTACCAACAGTGATAGCCCTGACGGTTAAAGAGCCGGCCGAAAGTCAGTAAGGCTCGGTTTCGAATCCTGGCATGTACCAATGAGTTTTTCAAAAACTTACGTAGGTAATATATTTATCACTAGCTCGACGGTGAAGAAAAACATCGTGTCCTCACGAAGAGACCCGCAGGTCTCAGAATTAATTCTGAGACATGTGTAAATAGACCCGGTCCGGCTATGGGCTCACCGCCTATCACGTTAGGGGTCCAATGTATCTCGTGAAATGTGGGTATATCCAGTAATGGAATACCTCTGCCTACCCCCTCGGGGATGACAGGCGTGAGATTATATTATTACCTATTATATATATTTGTACCAACACGACGTGATTTTCGACATGGGGGGTAGTCTAAAACCTAACCACACATCACGAAGGGGGTCAAAAACATGCTAAAAAACAATACGTGATTAATGGACGACCCCTACCTACTACGTATTATGCATCCGCTAAAGGGTTTTCTGAAATTCTCACTGAAACTGGAAACAGCAACGTCAACGCCGCCGCTGGGCGCAGTAGGCGCCTGCTGTGGTTATATTCTCTTTGGTGGAAATATAATATAACCACATGACATAGCCAAAGATATTAGGAATAAAAAGACGTATGTGCCTAAACGAGTATCAATGACTAAATTTATTATCCATGTTTTTACAAATGCTAAACGCAAAGACGTTTAAAGAAAAAGTTTCTCTCTCCTTAAGAGAATGATTTTCTTCCAACCTCTTTGGCTAAACGATTTATGATTCCTAAGGTAGTTACGAAATTTTATACCAAACAAAATGAAACAAATTAAAAATAAATAACCCATAAAAGTACCGCTGGCACAGACGCAGTGTAAACTTGAAAAACCGTATCTAATAGAAATAATCTGACATCGTAAAACACTTGTCTATTCCAATTTGGTACCTACCTACGTGCGTGGTGTCCTCAATTTCTGCCTAATTCGAAGTCCTATTGAGGCGAATCTAACTATTGTACCTACAACTAGATAACTAATTAGGTAGGTACTCTACCTACTTCAGTACAGTCATGTTTAATATTATTGTAAAGTTGGTTCTCAAGGATTTATTAAATTCATATTTCAAAAGAGGTAGTTAAATAGTTGCAATGATACTTATTCGCAAGGAAATTAAGCAACGGAGTATTTCCTTCTAAAATTAGCATATAAAACGTATCATTCAATAGCTTGATTACTAAAGTAATAATAAAATAAGTACCTTCATAGCTTTGAAAAGTAATATTGAGACGGTTGAAATATCTTTTATAATACGTAAATCAAAGAGATTTAAATATAATAGGGCATAGAGGGGACAAAGCGAGGAAAATTTGAAGTCAAAAGTTATTCCAAGTGGAATAAGTCTAGTACAATTTCGACCGAATGACAGCTCGCATTCATATTATCTGACATGACAAGGACATGACGCTTAGGCTTCAAAGTTTTGTATGAAAATATTCGCAATGCCCCCTCTATGCCCTATTATATTTAAATCTCTTTGACATAAATGAACTCGAATGAGACACAAAACTTGCTTTAGATAATCGCCGAAATCAGCCATCAACCAGTCTGTTAAATTATAGCTATCATGTTAAGTCAGACGCGAACTTTCTGAATTATGGAAGTTAGAGGGTGCGTTTGATACCGACACTTAAACATTTTTCACCTTGTGAACCGGTATGATAAGTAGATTTTACTATAAGTATAATTAATGTTTTGAAATTAAGAGATAGAGGCAAAACTTAACGAAATTTTACACGGTGTACGAAATAAGTACCTACCTAGTACTTACTTAGTTAGGTACTTTTAGCTAACAGAAAAACTATGTTGTACCTAACTTGATTGCAGTACTTATCTAAATACCTCAAGTTGAAAGATGATTATTATTGATTAAGGTTCCTATCGACTAACCCGAAATTTTTCAAGTCACCTGCGGACATCAGAATCTTAGAAGATTTGTTCGAAAATCTGTATTAACTATCTTCACTATCACTACATAGTATAAAACAAAGTCGCTTTCTCTGTCCCTATATCCCTATGTCCCTTTGTATGCTTAAATCTTTAAAACTACGCAACGGATTTTGATGCGGTTTTTTTTAATGGATAGTGATTCAAGAGGAAGGTTTTAGTGTTAGCATTGCACCCGTGCGAAGCCGGGGCGGGTAGCTAGTTCCAATTATGAGAGATTCAACTGTAACTGTTTCAAGTCCAAAGCCCATGTAAGCAAACAGTATCTATACCTACCTACTCTATGCTAGTGCCAAGGGCTAGGGTGAGTCGTAGCCTGTCACACATGTTAGCCAATTCTAGGCCTAGATCTAAGAACGGGTCTCGAGCACTTTGTTCACAACATTTAAATGTCAGTCGTTTGTGTTCGCTTTGTAGTTCATTATTCTATAAGATGACCGTGTGGAGGAAAATCAAGTTGGACGAGTTTTGGAGCGATTGATGGGAGAATAGTAACTTTCAAGTTTCTGTTTGACAGTTTTTTCTTTGTCATCAGCACCAACAGCCCATTATTGATCTATATTTAGGTTCTTCCTCACGTAAGTAAGTCGTAAATTCTAAAGTACCTAGCAACTTTCACAGCGGATTTTTCAACGAAAATAAATGCAGCTACCCATAATATTTATGTAGGTCCCTACCTACTTAGTTATTATTGGTGGATTCTGGGAACTTTAACGTTCAGAAATAGCGCGCAAGAAGAGCGTTCCTTAATAGGCCAAATGGAAGTTAAGCACAAATCAGCGCTGCTTATTAGGGCGCAGATTGGTAGATAGCCACAATAGGCCACATTCGCCTACGTACGGCCGCGGTAATTACAGCTCCATTGTCCGGGGCCGGCTATAAACACGGTCCAGCCACGAAGATCCCAGATATGATTGCACTTTCAATATTTCTTATTTTCACAACTCCGTGCATTATAGACCACGCGGTTAAGTGCGTTGGTATTACATAGTATGACGGCTTTTATTAATGCATTTTTAAGTCAAAGAGGATGTTCTCACAACAATAATAATAAACCAACAAACCTACTTCAATGTTTTATCTATATTTATTTAGTAATAAATAATACCTCTACTTACCGCAAAGGTTCTATTGTTAAGAAAACCGGACTTGGCACATTTGCATCACAAAAGCTTTTTCTATCAAACGAATTGCTATTCTAACTTCCAACAATTTGACGGTTTCGTTGTCACAATATTTTTGTGAAAGACGCAGGGTTTCCGATAGAAAAATCATACAAACAGCGTCGTAATGTTGATTTTGAAACGGCCATCCATTTCCCTGTGAGGGAAGTACCTAGCTAGGCTGAGGCTTTACTTAGTACTGATAGCGACACTACATAGAACGCGCCAATAGACGGCCGAGTTCTAAACCGCTCTATCGAAGTTTTCTAATGAGTTTGTATAAATACTGTCCAACATCAACAGTTGGACCGCGGTCCCCAGGCACGATCACCTCTGGCGGAACATCTTTCCCTTTCCACGGTGGAGGAGCATTCCACATCCGCTCCTCCATAGTACCTTTTGTATGATTTATCTCGGCATGATCTGCATCTAAGGATTGAAACAAAACGGCTTTAAGTGGGTCGTGTTTTAGGCATTAGTATATTCCTGCGTTGTATCCTTTCACTGTAGGATTAACGTTGCGTAACAAAAATGTAGCTTATGAATCTTATAATCACGGCTTATGATTCTCCAGTGAAATCGCTCTAGAAATTAACTCGCAATCCTTAGGTACATTATCATTGCTGTGACGAAACTTTATTATGTCATCACGATACTTAAATTTGTAATAATGCAACAGTATGACTTGTATTAATTTAGCTGATAAATACAAAGTCTGTTGCATATTCAACTGCAAAATGTTGTTTATTCTAAAATAAGTAAGTACCTAGGTATCTACTAACTTTAAAATTTTTATAGCAAATTATGAAAACGTTCGTAGGTAGGTACCTAATAAGTAAGTAACAACTCTTTAATGTACAACAAAAAAAATATGCAACAAGTGAACAATGATAAAAAAAAACAATGGGCTGTCTTATAGCTTTAAGCAATTTCTTCCAGACAACCTTAGGAATAGGTATTGACATGTGGTTATTAAGGATGGTAACAGTAAACACACATTAATCAAGAGACAAGAGAGGATATTATAAAAACAAGCCAAAGATTGACAAATGTAGGTACCTACCTACCTAGGTATATATGTAGATAGTAGACAAATGGTTTAAATTGAAAATCCTTTGACCAGCCGCCCCGTCCACTTCGTGATCCGTGATGGCTGTTCTAAGAACTTAAATGTTATATTCAAAAGGACCTTTTGTTTGTAAATCCGGTTTGACCTACATAAAACCACACTACAGCATAAAACCTAGACATTCGTAGAAAATATATTAGAACGAATTGTGTGTTCGTGTATATTGGAAAGATTGGATACTTGAAAGTATAAATTAGGGCTTTCGAATACCGGATTTTTTGAATACCGGTATCAATACCGGAAAGTTTTTTTCCAATACCGGGATCCCGGGATCCCGGTATTGAAATTGTGTTCAGATTTTTTTTTCTTTTCAAGTAGAAAATGCCAAATTTTATGAAGAAAATAACTCATAGGTACTTAATCTCTCGTAGAATATAAGTACTAACACAACTAGATATAAGTTTACTAACAAATTATGGATCTCCTGTTGTCCGAAAATAAACATTTTTATTTATTTATTTTATTTATTAACACGGCAGTACACGCGCGGGGTGAATATTCGCCCCAGACCTATGCTTGCATCCATATTGTCTAAATAATTTGACTACAGATTGTGTCGCCTAGAGTAATCCTAGTCAAGTAAACAAGGTTCAAGGTCAGTACGTCGCTGACACTCGACGCGGTCGCAAATGGCAAACAAAAGGCGGGAAAGTACTTGAAAACGGAATGTCCATAGAACAGGAAAAAGTGGTTGATGTGAATTTTGTCCAAGATCATATGATCGTTCTGCTTCAAAATTCTGCAATACATGGATTTGTCCGGATCATCAAGTCCTAGTTGGTACATATTGTAATCAAAATACATAAAAACAAAACAAAAAAATCGGAAAATATTTTGGAGTTTCCCCTTTCTTGAAAAAAAATCTTTTTTTTGGGTTCATTCATTAAAAATACTAAATCACTATAATATTTACCATAAATGATAAATACATATCAGTATTTAAACAATTTTTTTTTTCATATTATAGTATATTTACCTAAAATAGATCAATGAAATGGTCTAAATATTCACCCCACGCGAGTAAAACATTCGAAAATTAGGGCGCGTGTACTGTAGTGTTAAACTAACAGTTGTTTTATTGAAAATCACCATTTGTTAATAATATCACTTTAAATGTAACAAAAATCTATTTCAGGATTAGTCACAACAGGAACACATTAATCGTATTCTACGTAGAAAATATAACAAAAGAAACAAATCTCTTTTATTTGCGTTTATGATAATTTGCTAAGTATTGTGTACAATAAACATGCTGTGAATATTAAGTTACTCTTCGGTATTTGGTAATTTTGTTTAAGATTAGACATTCGGCCGAATATTATGAACAAAGTTGCCAAATAGCCAATTACGGATTAAACGGTACGATGTTTTGCTTTTAACGAATTGAAGTAAAATAAAGAAATAATGCGTGTGTGACATGATTAATTCCTAAATGAAACAAATAAACCCCTTTGCACGCTCGTGTTTGTGCAGCTAGCACAGCGCATGCATTAGAAAGAGAATGTCATCCGCAATATGTTTACCTAGATACTTGATTTCCATCAAGGCAGAATATTCGGCGCTTGGGCCAAGACCGTGACCGGTTATTCGGTATTCGGCCAAATCACACTACGTGTCATCTCTTATGTACAATGTAAGACTGAGTGAAAAATGACATAGGTATCTATTTATAATTATAACTTTAAAAAATCATCTTCAATAGTTAAAACAAGTAGTTAAGTACCTACTTCAGGTAAGTTTCATTTTCATATCCAAAATGTTGAATGAACTAAGCCTGACAAAAGCAAATAAAATAAAACGCACGAATTGTGGAATTACTAACTTAAATCTGACACTTTAAAAATATAAAAGGGAACAACAGATAGGTTATACCGTAAGAATAAACTTTTTCTTTAGGAGAATCATTTCAGACAAAAGTTTATGATTATGATTGTCTAGCAACAACGAGGATGGGCGTGCAAACCTTCATATAAACTGACTTACTGGTGTAAAACCTACATTTATACAAAATAAGTACAATAAAATATGTACTACTATTATTAATATGCTCTTGTATGTGTAACTGTAAAGTTTATACTAAAAATAAAGCTAAATAATCAATACCGGGATCCCGGTATTAGACACTTCAATACCGGTATTGAAAAAAGGCGAAAAAAGTCAAAGAAAGTATTGGAAGCCCTAGTATAAATGGTATGTGGCCGATGCACTGGCCGGTATTACATATAGTTATATGTTTTAAATTCAAAATTAGTTTGACGGGGTTTTGGCTTGTCTTTGGATCTTTGGTTTTTTTGTTTTTCTGAATTGTGTGAACCGGTATTGAACCATATTAAATAAATAAAATTGGTTTGCATAATAAAGCCTTTCCCTGAGGTCGCAGAGTTCACAGTATGAATTGTATATAAGTGAACTAGATGTCGCGCGGTGCGCGAGGCCGCAAGCGGCCACGCGTGTCTCTGTGTGGTTCGATTGTGATAGAAAATAAAGTCTAATTTTGGGCGGCCATCTTGTTTTAGCCATTTTAAGTCGAAAAATAATAAAATTTTCTTAAATATTTTTTTTCATGGCAACACTGCTTACTGAGGCCCACAATCGCACCATACAAGCCAACTCTCCAAAGTGTTGCCAACTGGCTTAAAAATGCCGATTTTTATTAAGAAAATTGATTTTTTTCAGTAAAACAAAAATAACGGGGCGGCCATCTTGTTTTTTCAGATTTTCGGGATTTTCTGGTAAACTACAGGATATGACCTATGTGATGACATCAAACACATCCCTGTAGGATATCGGCATCTGGGAGATCAATTCGGGTCTTTTGAGGTCTACCCTAAAAATTCAATCGGCCATAACTTTCAGTGTTGCCAGGTGAAATTCAAAAAACCTACAAAAGGTCATAGGGAGGAATAAAATGTTTCACTGACTGTCACTTGTTTTTGCAAAATGGTAAAATTTAGACTTTTGACATTTTGCGTTAAAAGTAAAAAAATACGAAAAATTCCGGGAAAATTCTTCAACACGGCCATACTACGTAGCAAGACCTCCAACCCCGCTATACAGACCAACTCGCTCAGATGTTGCCATCTTGCCGAAAATCGACAATCAAAATCTGGCAAAATCCATCCCTTTCTTTGGGAGCAAATCACCGGTCGGCCATCTTGGTTTTTCAGATTTTCGGGATTTTCTGGTAAACTACAGGATATGCCCTGTGCGATGACACCAAACACATCCCTTTAGCATATTGGCATCTGGGAGATCAATTCGGGTCAAGTGGGGTCTAAAACCACTCCAACTTTGAAACACTACTACGCGGCCGCCATTTTGTTTTTTCAACTTTTTAAATATTATTCGTAAATCATCTAAGAAATTCTACAGATGCCAAAAATTTCAACCGGATCGGCCGGAAAACAAAAGAGATACGATAGGCAAGCTTGGCCGCCATTTTGTTTTTTTGAAAAGTCGGAATTTTCCCGGGGTCACCCCGCCATCTTGAACACTTTTCTCATATATGACTTGTCTCCAAAACGACTCCTTCTGGGAGAACAATTATGTCAATGAGTCAGTCAGTGAGTGAGTGAGTGAGTGGTAGTCTAGCTTTATATATTATAGATTACCTATCCACGAAATTTATACACTGGTGAAATGTTGGTATTTATTATGGGATGCAAACCTTTTCCAGGAATTGTTACAGATATGCCCCATAGTAACAAACCAAGTAGGTATGTATTGAAATATTATGTTTTAATGTCTATAGTTTAGGTACCTAGTAAATATGAGTCAGATTTTTGTCACGGTCGCGTTTAAGGTTCTCCTTGTTAATGTTTAAATTATTAATTTTCCTTTTTTGAACTCGTATGCCACACTCATTTTCATATTCTCTGCCAAATATGGCAACACAGTTTTGTAAGCCATCGAGGTGAAAAAGGATATCTCAATAATTTTAAATTATGAGCAACTGATATTAATTCTCAAACTTTATCGAACATTTACGCCGAAGAAAGGTGCCGGTAAATTGAGCTGTTGAAATTTATTATCGTAAGTAAATGCTTAAAAACTTTAAAAAGGCATTCAATTAGTCCGAGTTTTACGTAGGTAGATACTTATAAGAGGTAAACGAGTGGCACAATTTCACAAAAATCCTTTGAAACTTTGTCGATTGTCGAACGCAAAACTGATTGACCGAATTAACTATGACAGTGGACTCGATTCTGCAGACCAGCTAAAATTCCAAATTTTAAGTTAGCCTATCCTTCTCCATAGATTACGGAAGAAAAAGGACAGAAACAACCCATAGATTATAGAGTAATGTCAAACATGTAAAAACCAACTAATTTGAACCTTAAGAACGTGCTTATCTGTCGTGCTCACTTTTATCCATGACCTTGTTACATCGTCGCTAAAATTTGCCAAACACGTGTATTTGAATAAGATGTGAATGCGTTCTTATAGTTCAATTTTGTTATTTTGACATTTGTGACATTATAAATAAATATGGCACTTATTTCTGTCCTTTTTCTTTCCAAAGCGGTCGAAAAGAAGAGCTAACTTAAATTAAAGAATTTTAGCTGGTCAGCCAGAATCGAGTCCACCGTCTGCGAAGCGAAACTTAAGCGACCACCTTTAGGAGCTCACGAGTCCGCCAAGATAATCACCTCAGACAGATGAGTCACGAACGATTGCCAGATACGCTCGAATTGACACCCTTTGTCAAAATGCCGCACACTGGCATTACTATATACAGACTGGGTACTTATCTGTTGGCAAAGTAGTTGCCTAGAGACACACTGCTCGACTACTCATGATAAAATTTACATTAAAATCAAAGCACCAAGACCAAGTTCACCTAGCACTTCTGGTTTGTGCGCTGCTGGCAAATCGACGCTTATCTCTATAGAGATATATAGTCACTACATCAGTATCATATTCTATAACTTCTTCATTTAAGTTTGACATAGGTACTTAGGTACTACACGGGATCCACTATAAGAATCGGAAGGACGAGTCTCAAAAAATTAGGAAATTACTTCATGATAGCATTACCTATTCATACACCTAAGTACACTAATTACACCTAGCTTATTCAAATTAATGTTTTCTAATACAATTGATCTAATAAACTATAATTGTATTGTATCTAACTTGCATCCTTAACCGTGGTGCTGCTAGGTATCTAGGTATAGCGCTTTACCTATTTTACATATCAGCTGATCTTACTTTCTGCTTTATTATAATTACCTACTAGTCTATGAGTCGTACCACAATTTGGTTTTAGTTTTAGTTTAATAATCTTGATTTGATTTAAACGTTATTTAAATTCGAGAGGGCACAGCGCTAATTGATTGGTGGATGGACATGGACAATATGTGTTTAATCTGGCGCCGGCGTCGATCATGGATCTCAGACGAAAAACCAACGATTTGCGAAATCTCATCTATTTCAATATATAAAAAATAAACTGACTGACATATCTATATCAGCACACAGACCGCTAGAGTGGCATTTGCTTTTAGACTGTAGAAACCCAGTGAGAACCTAATAAGAAAGGATTATTTGAAATTCCCTCGAGTTTTAGAAGATATACCTAAAGATTAAAATATTAGTTCTAGGAAGTTTCGTCTAATTTTTCAGCCAAGACCAATGAAGTAAGAAATCTGTATAGTTTCGCTGCTGTTTATTAAAGTATAACGGGTTTCTACGAGTGAAAGGTTGAGAAACTTCATTGTATTCAGTTGTAATAATATGATATGATGGATGCTGAGAATGGAACACCATACAATATCCAGTTACCTAACTTTTCATCTAGGCAAGCAGAAAACTGCGTCAAATCTCGCCAGTCGAAGTTATTTTTAATTACTTAGGTATATTATTATTTTACCAAATACAAAACCATTTCTTTGCATAATAATCATCTCCTATTAAATAATATTGTAATTGCGAAACTATGTATGTTGGTCTATTGGTTTATTTTCTACACGAGGGCAAAAGTCCCTCGTTAAATAAATACAAAAGAACTCCAAACCTAAAGGTACCTATTTCATTACTGACATAATACAAAGCCGTACCTACTCCATAAAAAAATGTATAGGCCGTTCATTCGATTCTTTAGAAAGTTCGTATTATTTTCTACCAAAACATTCATACACGTGTAATGTAACGCAACACAGCCCCGGATTTAGAAGATTGAATTTTATATTTACATACTCGTATATTGTTGTTTTTCAGTGCTGAGAGGATAGTATAAATATTTATTATACAGGTAAATAAATGTTTGGTATTTTAAGAAGATCAAATAGTATCATTACATCCTACTAATATTATAAACGCGAAAGTTCGTTTGTATGTACAGAACGGCTTTTGATAAAACTTTACAGTTATATAGCTTATACATCAGAATAACAGATAGGCTATATTTTATCCTATCGTATTGCCACGAAAACAGGAACAACGCGGGTGAAACCGAGGTTCGCTGCTAGTTACTTATCATAAATAGCTTAACAGTAAAATAAAGTGTGTGAACTTAGTACTCTTAGTCAGTGCAGCACCTGTTGCATGTTAGTAGTAGCGCTAATGATTGACCCTCCAGGAAACGGTGGGCCCACTGACAAAGGCTTGAAAAAAGGCGATAAGTTTGTTTAATACATATTATAAATTACTTTAATACGAAAATTTGGATTAAGTATATAGCTACATTTCTAAAATGGAGAGGTGTTAAAATAATTAAAAAACAATTAATTTAGTTTTGCGCCTTTCTAAAATTCCAAATTCCAACTAAACAAACCTTACAGCGACCTGGAGCCGGCTCTGGTGTACCTGAAATCAATCCTCGGTTCTCACAGCGCAGGCGCATCCGTGTCGATCGATCGAGATAACGACTTATTTATCACCACTCGTGTGCCGCGACCACCGCTGTTGTAATGAATGACACTTGTTTACTAACATGTTATAAGGCCCTGGTACAATACGGCCGTTTTAACTTGGCTTCTCTGAACATAGGCTTCGCCTGCGCAAACCCCCCCCGTACCGCCAAATGGTCCGCTAAAAATCTTATTGCGCAGCCATTTTCGCAACTTCAGAGTGGTCAAGTTATAACGGCCGGGGTCGGCCTGCGGTTTTCTTGTTTTGGGTCATCAGTGCCGCTTAGGGCCTGCTTGCCTGTTGTCTATT
Organism: Ethmia dodecea; assembly: GCA_963855545.1. NCBI lineage: Eukaryota > Metazoa > Arthropoda > Insecta > Lepidoptera > Depressariidae > Ethmia > Ethmia dodecea. The sequence continues at coordinate 3,795,997 of OY979448.1, forward strand.
TACAAACTCAGTCGCATTCGTCTTCATATTGACGTACGTTGCTTCTTCCATACATCTGTCATTACCACCAGTGTAAGTAGAGCAAGCACTGACCACGTAAGAAATATCAAAATCCTTTAGGCGGAGTACGTCATAATACGATTGCGATTACAAATTGTAAATAGACAATAAGGCCCGCATACGTTTGTCCCCATTCCCGACACTCCGTCGTCCCCACTGGTGACGAGCGGGAAAAAAAGTTTCGGTCGCCCCCAGTGGTGACGATGGGACAAAATGCTAAGGCGGTGGACTTTTGGCCGGCAAACATAGGCGAACAGTGCTATCCGTCTGTGTTTATTTCAGTGAACAATAAAAATTCTATTTTATGCTATTCTTGGTTATCTACACCTCTACAGTAATATTATAATAAAGAGGAAAGATTTGTTTGTTTAAATTGAATAGGCTCCGAAACTAACGGACCGATTTGAAAAAATATTTACCAATAGAAAGCTACATTACCAGGGAGTAACCTAAGCTATATTTTATTCCCGTATTCCCACGAGAACGGGAACAAGAACGGGTGAAACGGCGCGAAACAGCTAATCTACTTTACTTTTGGTGTATAAAACAAAGCACGCTAAGATTTTAGAGCCGTCTCATCAATGTGACAGACCCAAACAGATATTTATATGTGGACAAACCTGTAACGTGTCTGTGTTATGATTACGACTGTCTGCGTCTGTCTCGTTTCTCGTAACCCGTGGCTTTATAGGCTACGTATCTGTTACTTAGTAGTTTATATTGCTGGCTCCCGCTGAGTTCTGGCCACACCTTAAGTATACCGTTTCCTGCGAATAGGCAGGCCCAGCTAATGTCGACGATTAAAAAAAATCTTGCTATACCTACCTACCTACTAAGAGAAATACTAATTCAAAAAAATATTATAAAGTGAATTTGTTTGTAATGTTCTTTCTCTTCTTGGTTTGGAGATTGATTGGATATTTTAGAAGAACATAAATGCTACTTTTAATTCCGAAAAAACACATAATTCCTAGGCAATAAACTAAAGTTCACGAGGACGGAGTTGCAGGCAACTGCTCCGTAGTAATTACCATGTAATTACATACTATATAACCGTGTAGCCGATGGGATTTTGAAAAATTACAAGCTTCCCCACAAACTTTTGTCACAACCCCCTTTTTAGAATGATATTTCTAATACCCTTTCCGTTCACATACGATAAATTAATAGAGGAAACTCCTGCAAAATTTCATGCATCTAGTCTAGACCTATCGATTGAGGCTGCCGCTGGTCTGTCCATCAATCAGTGTTAGATTTATAGGTATAAGTACCTATACCTATTATTCGTATACTTATTACAAAGAGCAGTGATAGCCCGGACGGTTAAAGAGCCGGCCGAAAATCAGTGAGGCTCGGGTCGAATCCTGGCATGTACCAATGAGTTTTTCAAAACTTACGTACATATTTATCACTAGCTCGACGGTGAAGGAAAACATCGTGAGGAAACCCGCAGGTCTCAGAATTAATTCTGAAACATGTGTAAACAGACCCGGTCCGGCGATGGGCTCACCACCTATCACGTTTAGGGGTCCAAAATGGTCCAATGTATCTCGTGAAATGTGGGTATATCCAGTAATTGAATACCTCTGCCTACCCCCTCGGGGATGAAAGGCGTGAGATTATTTATTATTTTTTTTATTTTATTACGTAGATTGTTTTCTTTTTTAATCGAAAGTGAGTCTTATGCCAACTTATATAATACCCATAATACACCATTATCATTACGCGAACATAAGAACAAATTAATCTAGGTATACTTTAAAATGTAAAAAGGGGGAACCCTGCCCGCTTTTTGACGTTTTTAATGAGATATGAAATCAACTAAAAAAGAGGCAAAGGAATTTTCTACTCGCCAGAAAATGTAAAAAAAAAAGTTTCCTCCGATTGAGTCGGTGTTCCCTGATAGAATCCTGCAATTACGACCCTACCGAAGCGTCGTTTTTATCAAGCATTTATAAATTATGGCTGACGCGATCTAATGCCCGTGCCAGTAAAAACAAAAAAATAACCTAGCAACTTCATGCCGTGGTTCGTTTAACTACATACAATGCACCACCTCTATAATTTAAAATGTTTTATGAATAAATATTATAGACATATCTCACATAAAACATTGTCCAGGCACTTGATTTTTTTTTAAGTTGTGATGGTGTAGAGTACCCATAAGGGCCCACAGCTGAGCTAAGGTTCTTTCCTGACACTTGAGGAAGTATTGGAATTAATATAACGCTTGGAATTTAGTGCATCTAGGACTTTTTGTATCAAACAGATACAAAGCTTTTCAGTATGTATATTTTATTTTATTTTAACTGACTTTTTATTCCTGTTAAATATTTTGGATGGCATGGAATGAACTTATTGAAAATGTATTGATTTATAATTTTGTTTGTTTGTTTGGGTTCTTGACGGGCCTGTTGGCTCAGTTGGTTGGTAGTGACCCTGCATTCTGAGTCGGAGATACCTAAGACAGTATCCCAAAGCTTTATATTATCTATTTTTAGTATGATATGTAGAATAATTTAATTCAGTAATACGTAGAGTACCTGCAGCGTTAAAATAACCTATAATCGGAGGAAAAAAAACGTTGTTTGGATCATAAAAGTGCTAACATTAGCAAATTGCACTCGCTCTACCATGAAGTGCGCTTTTTTGTTTGTTGAACGATTTTATCGTAACATGCTTTATAAAGTTTATATGCCGTTTTCATTGGCATTAATGTAAGTAGGATACATCGACGGAAAATAAATTGGCATAACCCTTTTTGGTTTGGATCAATGTTGATTTTGTCAAATAAACCGTGGTGATTAGATCTACCTCTATGTTGTTTGGTTGGTTGGAAAGTGTTTGCTTTTTGTTTAGAAATACCTACATACTTGCATAGTTTTATCTTTATTTGTCTCCTTTAATTTTGGTTTATTCCACCTAAATCACCTATGCTTATTCACCCAGGTGATTTAAATACACCAAACAGTAGACTTAAATCACCTAGCATTTACGAACCTAGGAGATTTAAGTCGACCTTAAATAATTGTCAAAGTTAGTATACTTTAATCACCTGCCACAAACGTTTACGATTACTTTAAATAGACGATGTTTATGGCCTCGCCCTGGGTTAAAACATAGAACAACATAGAAACGGACTCAGGTGCGGGCGGGCCGAACATATTAAATAACATTGTAAGAAATATCAAGATCTTTTATCTCGGTTTCGTACTGCGTCCAATTCCATCAAATTCTCGGATTCGAATTCTTCCTAGTTACCACAGAGTACATTATTATATATGCTAGTTACCTCGCTATTTTTTTTTTGTAACTGTAGTAAGAGAGATGTAATGATCTGATAATATCCGAGAATTCCGATCAGCATTGCGAGAAACCGCCCTTAGGATGCAATCTCTTTTAAAACCACAAACCTAGTCCTCTTCAGAAATATTCATTCTCCAAAGGGTTCTTTCAAGGATTTGTAATGTCTCCACGCATTGGATCAGCGTGGAGATTATGGCCCACTCACCTACACCCACGCACCTGAGTCCGCGTTTCTTCTATGTTTTAACCCAGGGCGAGGCCCATAAACATCGTCTATATAAAGTAATCGTAAACGTTTGTGGCAGGTGATTAAAGTATACTAACTTTGACAATTATTTAAGGTCGACTTAAATCTCCTAGGTTCGTAAATGCTAGGTGATTTAAGTCTACTGTTTGGTGTATTTAAATCACCTGGGTGAATAAGCATAGGTGATTTAGGTGGAATAAATCTTTAATTTGATTGAGTTATTTATGACATAATAAAAGAATGTGTTATGAATGTAAAATGTAAATGTTTGCGCCTGTGTCCAGGCTGGATACGTCTCAACTTACTAAAACACCTTGGAAATATTCATGTATCCTGGCAAATAAACTATTTCTTTTCTCTATAAATAAATAAATTATGATATTGAGAATGCATATTTAGTGAGAAATGACGTATATTTGGCGCCACTAATCATTACGTAAAACGTAAATTCGAAACAGAAACTAAGAATAAGCACTCAACAATGAGTTTTAGGTCACATAGTCTTCACTTTAACAACTTCTACAATACTGAATTATACACTCACCCCACATATGGGCAAATTCCTAGAAGTATGTACCAACTTCTCACCAGTTTCCGGAACCGGAACCGCAAACGTGACAGTTAGATTATCTCTGGACCAGGTACTTCACACATGTCTCAGTTAAGCTAATTTAGGGATCTGCGGGAAGAAACTCAGGTCCGAGAACTGGTTGTTAGGGGTGCGTAACACACCTCAGTCTGCCGCCGATGGGCTCAAAAGTGGTATAACTTTGCCAATCCCCCTGGGATAAAGTGTGAGCGTACATATTTCTTTTGTACCCTATTTCTCAAAAAACATCGTGAGGAAACCCGCAGGTCTCAGAATTTATTCTGAGTCTATTTACACATGTCTCAGAATTGATTCTGAGACATGTGTAAATAGACCCGGTCCGGCGATGGGCTCGCCACCTATCACGTTTAGGGGTCCAATATATCTCGTGAAATTTGGGTATATTCAGTTATAGGCCATTTACACGAGGGCAATCCACTAAGACAAATCACTAAGACTGCATACAAAAAAAACTTGAGGACAATCCATTCCATTGTCCTCAAGTTTTTTTTAAGACAATCAAATCAAATTGTCTTAGTGGATTGCCCTCGTGTAAATGGCCCATAATGGAATACCTCTGCCTACCCCCTCGGGGATAAAACGCGTGAGATTTTTTTATTTTTTTCTCATACAACAATTCAGAAGACGCAAAAAGCTACGTCCGTTAAACCGGTCGTGAATCCGTTAAGAAATTATTTGAAGAAAAACTAAACAACCGTGTTACGTTATTAATTATTCAAGGCCACTCCTTATTATTCAATAACCGCTAAAGATGAAATTACTAAGTCATAAAACTCTCATACATATTCCGTCGTTTTAGAAGACATCAATCCACATTTCGGCGTGATTATTCGTTTTCAATATAACAGGATCGTAGCTATCGGAGAGTTAGGCGGTGTCCTTAACCGGGGGTGTTAAACTCGAGGAGGAGGGGGAGGTCTAACCAAATTTCTTAAATAAAAAGCAATAATGGTACGGTTTACATGCAGAACGTCTGAGCGTGCTACAAAATATAAGTGTAAGTTAAATTAACATTTTTATGAATTTTTCAACTGAGTTAAAATATTCAATTTTCGACAAGCATGTATAAGTCTATTGATGGATGTCCAAGTCACAAGTTTTTATTCAATGTAAGGGCTTATAAGTCCTCTTATTGAAAGTCGTATGTACCTACCTATAGTTGAGGAGAAGAAGCGAGGCAAGAAACTCCTCGATGTGGATGAAGAGTGAGAGGTGGGTTAGTTTCGTATCAGGTGGCATAATCAAATGTATGTCTGTTGATACAACCTAACCTGTTTAGATAGGCCCCATTTTTTCTGCTCTCGAGCCATTGGCTACCTAGCTACACCTCTGGTTGAGAATGTATTTGGTATTTTGTGAACTAATAACATTTACGAAAGAAACGCTTTATAGTACAATTAGATATCATCTCTGAGTGCGTTACCAAACCATCTCTCATACCATCTTATAGAGCTATGAACACCAGCTGATTATTAGCTAGCTGATTATTCCCCTCTTTTCAAAGAAAACCCACCAAGAGGTTAGAGGGCGCTTGCTCATCTTTGGATGCCCTAATGAGTAACCGAACTTTCAAAATTACCTCGCATAATTCACTTGGATTGACAAAAAAACTCCTAGAATCGAAAGCTGTTTCGACCGGTTCAGCCAGAATCCCCGTAGGCTTTGGCCCAAAACGGAAAAAAATTATGTACTTACCTACCTAGGTAGGTAGGTAAGTACATAATACTCTTGAACGAGGACAACTAGTTCTAATACCTGCTATGTTAGTATATACACATAGTTAGTACTTTTTATTTACTTTTGCTTTTGCCCCCGAAGTGAATCCTGGCTACCCTCTTGGCTATCACTGCTAGTCTGCTACTTAGTGCTTACCATACAGAAGTCGGAAAACCCATGTAGGTATCGATTAGGCCAAGATTGCAAATTTGATCGCATGACATTTATCGTGAGGTGAACAAACGACCTCGCCGCCGAAACCGTTGGCTCCATCTGCATAACCTCACAATATCCGCAATCCTGATCGTGTTTCTAGTTTTTACTACCAAAATAACGTTAGACGAGTCGAGTTCTGTGTCGATCTGGATGAAATATTATCGGCTTAGATGGGACGAATGTTTTGATTTTTAAAGTCTCAAGGTCTAAAAATACCCTTGAGAACAGTCAGAAAGAGATGCCACTATTGATTCGCATAAATCTGTCTCCTTCGAACTATGCTAAGGCGGAGTTCCGTGCTTGATTTGAGTATGAATTCCTACCTCCACTTGAGCACATTTAAATAGTGACATCTTATGCAACTCGAACGTATAGCGGCATCTCTTCCTAACTGTCCCAAGTAGCGATTAATACGACCCTGAGACATTTGATAGTCCGACATGAAACAAACAGCGACGAAACATATCTACAGTAGTTCGTTCATACAGTTAAACCTGGTACCCTATCCCCGATGTTGCTAGACGCAAGTTGCCCCAAATGACATTATGACAAGTCGGGTTTGTTCACATACCCCGTTTGTCTCGTCTCTATAATTACTGGACGTCCAAGGCAAAAAAATAATAAATTTTGTTGATCTAGTTGGTCTACTTTATGAAATTCTTCTCTACTTATAGCACAGGTAACGTTGGATATATATCTCTCTTACAAGATGTTGCAAATAGCAGCTAACCAACGTTGCGAAGTCGAGAAGACAGTGCTATAATTAAAGCACTGTCAAAAGTAGCTGTCACATACGTTTACTTGTTAAATCATGAGATATCATTTGAGAATCACAGTTACAGACAGCAAGTGTCCATTAAGAGTGCATTGTTTGAAACATCGACCTCGATTCTATGCAGCTAACAATAATTAACTGGAATCGATTCGCTACACTATTGTTTACGTAATTGATTTGCAATATATTGATTGGATTTCGTATCGTCAACTCTTATGTATTGTATTCCACAGACTTTATGTTGATACAGTAGTCATAACGCTACTAACATTGGATGCGGAAGTATGTTTGTTGGTTTGTCCTTTGATCGCGCAGCAACGGAAAAGGTGGACGTGATTTTTTTAAAACACATGGTTGAAGAACCGGAAAATGACATAGGTTAGGTACTTTTTATCCCGGAAACTATACTACTAAAACTAAATCAAACATCAAAGATGTTTGGGGAAAACTCCTATTTTGTGTAAATTGCCAAACCCAATCAACGGCGGGATAAACGGACCTACACCTTTTTCCGACACTTCATTCCACCATTCGAAGTGTGACGATCTGAGCCAAAGGGACGACATTTATAAGGGGAAGGATAAGCATTATGGAAGATTTCATAATTTCACCTTATGCTAAAGTAGTAGGTACTAGTCTTTATTGTTGAATTGAGAAGATGCCGCCGACTGCATGAGATTGTTGTGAGATTGTGCAGCAGATGGTCTTTACTTCCTACTTCACTAATAGGTCCTGTCTCCAGCTTTTTAGGTAGTCGGGTTTTTTATTTTTTAACGTAACTTTTTTCTTTCTATTTGCAGAAATGTCCGTATTGTAAAGCATGGGGCATACAGAGAAGGCGCGGCGCTCGCCCGATCTGCCACCGTTGCCGCCGCCCATCCAGCCGTGCAGCGGTTTCCTCGGCAATGTGAGTACACTATCCAGCCAGACCTTTAAGCTAATACCTGTGTAGTGTAATGTATATGTGTCGCAGTAAGATAGATGAAGCCGTAATATAGTTATATCCCTAGGGATATAATTATATACCGTAACATAGTTATACGATAGCGATTCTTTACTATCTCACTAGGAATATAGTTATAAGACCGTCGAAGTTTAGTGATATACTTATATTACTAGATTAAGTTCAGTGTTATAAATATATTAGGGTTTGTCTCAAAAAAGTCATATTGTATCATATTGTAGTATATTAAAGCTTATTTATTCTCAAACATTTTTAAAAAATTTTAAAAATGTCAAAAGTAAACTTTATGTATCCTGCAGTTAGTTACAATACTTTGTCACATTAACACATATTAAAGTAAGTAATTATAATTAAAACGATCATATTTTTTGGAATTTAAACATTAACAATACAATTATCTATAATAAAGTGAGCAGTGATAGCCCTTACGGTTAAAGAGCCGGCCGAAAATCAGTAAGGCTCGGGTTCGAATCCTGGCATGTACCAATAAGTTTTTCAAAAACTTACGTACATATTTATCACTAGCTCGACGGTGAAGGAAAAGCATCGTGAGGAAACCCGCAGGTCTCAGAATTAATTCTGAGACATGTGTAAATAGACCCGGTCCGGCGATGGGCTCACCACCTATCACGTTTAGGGGTCCAATGTATCTCGTGAAATGTAGGTATATCCAGTAATGGAATACCTCTGCCTACCCCCTCGGGGATGAAAGGCGTGAGATTATATTATTATTATTATCTATAATAAACAGTTTTAAGATATCTTTATTTCTTATCAACTAAGTTGAGATCTTGGTTTCTTTAAAAGTATTTTTTAATTTTTGTTTAGACAAGAAGAGGAATTTTTTGTGCGGCTTTTCTTAAGTTTTCGGCAGCTTTGTCTCTCTGGTCTTAAATGTTTTTTTCGCTGTTGCATAAAAAGCATAATAGCTGCGATCCGTAACATTCATCACATGACGTTATTCCACAAATTACGTGAACATTTCTCCGCCGCGTGCGCCGCACACTCCGAAAGCTATTTCACTAAACTTAATCTAGTTATATAAGTATATCATTAAACTTGGACCGTTTTATAACTATATTCCTAGTGAGATAGTAATGAATCGCTGTCGTATAACTATGTTCCGGTATATAATTATATCCCTAGGGATATAACTATATTACGGCTTCATCTATCTTACTGCGACATATGCATGTAATCTCAAACTTTTACTCTAGCAGAATCTTTTAAAATATTAACAGTGATCTAAGAGATTACAAACTTTGGAGGGTTTGGTTTTGATAAAGTACGGCAACGAAAGTAGGTATGTTTTACGTTATAGGTGCAATCTTGAGCGCTCATTATAGCGTCGAGTATCATTTATACTTTCATTGTACAAATAGGCATTCACGATATAAGACCACATCAATTCCTTTTTAACGTTGTTCCTTGAAAAAATAAACAGCAGACGTGGAACCACTCTACCTGAAAGATGTTTCGAACCCCGCCTGTAATAACGGCATGTTGTGCAGGGCTGACAAGTTTCCCTTCAATAATTTATGTTAACACCCGTTAATCTGGGTAAACTATGCGTGTCACATCGATTGCAGTCTAGACGGTTATTTCCATAGCGAACCAATCAATAGCCGTAATATCACCGGCATTGTGAGGGCGCGTTCCATTTCACACGCCGGTTTAACGGCCATTAACATAAAATTAAGCAACGCCGACCATCCGTCTTGCTTTGCCGACTTTCTTGGTGTTAAGAGCTTTAACGGTATCGAGAGGAAAGTGACGAGAGGTGTAAATCAAATCGGATCGAGATGGGTTGGCCTTGGCTCGCTTTCGGCAGCAATAAGCCGACATGATGGATCACCAGGACTCCGAAAGCGGCCGTGTTGACGGATCATAAATCTATTCCGGAGATCCGAACAAAGGGCCTCCAACGCTTAATTATGGCCGTGGTCTTTGGTGTAAATGGACGTTTAGAATTAAGTGCAGTCTATGTTGACGCGTGAGGGGCTTCAAAAAGAAACTAATTGGAGGATGAACTAATTTTTCAAACAGTCTTAGTAGTCATATAGGTGTCTTAATATTGGGTACCTACTCTTCGTCGAAAACAGTCTAGTTTTATCTTAAGAGTGGCTACAATCTAGCATGCAATCCGAGTGTAGATTGGGAGATATTGTTATGTAGGCTATTAACCAATAATCACCTTACTTTTACTTTGCTTTTTTTAAATTACTTTCTCGCCAGCATCTGGAAAAACATTTTCCCTTTACTTATACCTATAACGAAAACTAAACCCAATACAACCCATCCCCACCGCACACCGTACGGTATAATCTGATTCTATAACGATTTGCTAAAACCCGAGAGCTGTTTAGGTATCACAAATCGTAGCAATTTATAGGGACGGGCTGCGCCGGCGGCGAACGCAGGAGATTATGCTGCAATCTCCTTACATCCATAAATTGCCTACGTTGCTTCCTCCGCTGAGCTTTAAGCTCTTATTAGGAGCGCAGAGATCCCATGACAGTGACTGGGGGGCACACAAACATAAAGTAAGCGAGCGATGGCACATTTTCCGAGGCTACGCTTTAATAGAATTTACTCGGAATAGGCGTGCAGGAAGTAGATGCTCGATCTTTTGACAAATGAATGGCAGCATAAACACTGAGCGTGGATATTCTCAGAAGTTAGTGGCGTCAATAATAGGGCGTGAATCAGTGGTCTGAGTCCAAATAAGTAGCACAATGTAAGTAAGTACTTTTGAATGTTGGATGTTGAATGCTAAAATTACTTGGTTACCCTAATTTGTTATGCACACTAGTTCTAATTATACAGAGGCGAAATTGTAATATAAATCGTTTACAAAGTTACAAACTTACAACGCACTAAGTTGCACTGCGTTAGCTCGCGTGTACTCCGGCGCTAATTGGCGAGCCCATACCGTTATCTGCGGAACATTTCGCTGATGCATCGCACCAGACCGTGACTGAGATCTGGCTTCCTATTTATACAACCTTCACTTAAACTTTCAACGCGTTTCCGACGCGTCTACAATCAGTCTTTGTACTCGTTAACTAAATTGTTCCCGTAAATATACTGACAGAAAACCCTTTCATTCCGGAGACATATGCGGCTTCAATTGTACGGCTTTAGAACCATAAAATCGTGTTCCTCGAAGCGGGCGCGATCTTTATTTATATACCTACTTAGTACGAGGTGCTGCTTCGGACAATGTTGCATACAATGCTCACAACATGGGTGTTACTCTCGCAGTGTCAATTTTAGAATGTAGGTCCCTTTACAGGGTGCTTTGTTCGTAGCTGGTAAAGGGCAGAATGAAGCATTATTCCTCGGTTATTGGTAGACAATGCGGGGCAGTGCACGCCTGACCTCTCCACGGCGCGAGATTATGCTTATTTGCCTTTTATTTTATAGAAAACAGCGATGTAGCCCTCGCAGGGCAGGATGCACGGGCAACAAGAAATTCTAGTGCCGCCATAAACCTTGGTGAACTTTTTGTGCAATAACCAGCGGATGTATTAATATTCCCGCTCTTATCTTCTGAACAATTTTTCTTTGTCATGGTTTGATGGTGAAATGGCGGGTGGTTATAAATCTTGGAAGTGGTGCATTAAAGCCTAGAAATCTGCGGCCAATTATTAGTGGAGCTATAGCGTTATATCGGTGAAGTTTACAGGAAAGCGATTTGTTCCACTTTAGTTGGAAGTGGTTCGAATGTGGAGCGTCGCGGCCATGTTTGATGGTTTTGCGTGGGCGGAGTGGCCGGTCTGGGCCTGCGCACCTCACAATGCCAATTCCAAATGACAACGTGTTTCTTAATCACGACCTGTTGAAATTCATGTAAACTAGATCAAACTCTGCAAAAGAGCTTTTGAACTTGTGATATTGTTGAGGTTATTACGGTACGTTACGTCTATAAATAACATTGTAAGGTCTTAAAACATTTAAATTACCTATACTCTCATAATAAACTAATAATTATACGTTTTCTCGTGAGGAAATACGCAGCCACATGAGTAAGTACAAGCTTCCAGCTCATTTGCAACGCATCTTGCATAAGTTTAATGACGTTTATCAAAGGACCACACACATACCCTGCAACGAGTAACGGTCCAAGCTATCTCATCCAATAGATCTGATCATGGTACTAATTAAGCTGAGGCGGTAAGGCGCGGAGTATGCAAAAGGCCAATTAGTACATGCCCTATATTAGACTATATACAGACCATTCGGAAATAAACCATATGTGCATCGAGTAAGGTGCTTTGAGTGTGTTCTTAATTGGTTACCTATCCCAAGGACTAGCCTGCGCTTGCATCTATCAACGTCAACTGCGTCTTCCAGGTCTGCGGTTACTCGATAGATTCATTTATTATATAATTTATTCTTTATTTTGCTTATATTTCCCTCGCTTACATCAGCATTTTGCATGCATCTTGCAGTGGACCCATGTCCAAATCGTTAGTTTCGTTAGGGTATTATAGATGACAGTTTTATTCCTAAAAACACGTTATGTTGAGATTGTTTATATCATATTGATTAGTTGATTACAGTAAGTTGGTATATAAGAGGTAAGTTCAACACTGTAGGGTTCTGGCTCAAGATTGATAATGAAAACTACATAATTTTATTACAATCATAATAATTTATTTGTGTCATATGTCGTGTGTCGTGTGTATCGCGATCACCTAAGTTGAACTATCTACAATATCAATTTAGTATTTCGTTTATTCTGTCTAAAAAATCTAAGATTGTAAAAGATATTCGCCTTTATCTGAATGAAAAGAACTTAAAAAGTCACAAAATTTAAGCAAGGTGTCATAAATGTCAGTGAAAGTAATTAAAAATATTGCCAATTATCAACCATAAAAATAACTCGCATTTTAAAATAAAGATAAGATAGCATTTATTTTTAACTGCGAGTTGTACCTCACACTAATTGGCAATACCTAGGGATTTCGTTTGTTTTTTTTCCACTGGCTACCTTACTATTCTGGCTATAATTGGCAACCTTGGCGTGCGAGTAGAAGCGCCGGAGTGTGTAGAGCTGTCAATCGCCGTCCTTGGACTGTCGGAGCTTGATTTCCAACATTTAATGTCAGCGAGCTTATTGTGTTTTTTTTAGTTTACGTTCATTGTTAGTGGCATACTATTCAGGGTTTTTTCTTTAATTGGCGTTGGATTTACGATTGACGGGTCGACCGATGATAGTGGTGGTTGAGATTTAATCTATGATTATGGTCTTGAGTAGACTGGAGAAGTAAGACCAAAGGAAAGATAAGGGGGGAAAAAATAGACGCATTGTGTGTAGGATAATTTGTGCAAGAAATAAGTGAATAAAAATATGGTGGCTAACAAACATAAATTGTAGGAGAAGACAATTACGGCGCCGATAGGTACCGAATACATGGAAAAGGGCAAAATAATAATGAACGATGATGATGAGAATAATTTTCTATAGTATTTTGTTATAAAATCTCGTAACAAAAAGTGCCTTACTTTTTGTTCAAATATATTATGGTAAACTTAAGATAGTCGTGATCAAATAAAACTAGAATAATTTTTATTTTAAACCATGGAAAGTTCATATAAATGGTTAGTAATCTAATCTATTATAAAAATGAATCGCAAAATGTGTTGGTAAACGCATAACTCAACAACGCCTGGACCAATTTGGCCAATTCTTTTTATTAAATGTTCGTTGAAGTTCAAAGATGGTTTTTACGGCGAGAAAAATTCAAATAATTGCCGGAAAAACCCTAAAAACACGCGGGAACGGGAACTACGCGGGTGAAACCGCGGGGCGTTGCTAGTGGTTAATATAATTGGTAATACACAAAGAAAAGAAAGACATAATCACATTTTAAAAAGATAGCCACTTATTAACATAGCATTTGTTGATCTGGTTAGAAGATCTTGAAAGATGTGATACGATTTTTCAATCAATTATTATCATTCAGTATTATAAATTCAGTTTGCACATACAATAACACAACGGTGCAATATGATTGCGTCAGTTTGTATTCATATTTCACCTACTCACGTACAGTCAAGAGCACGCTAAGCTTGACACTTTGGACTTTGAACCGGCCCTGTATTCTAGGGCGCGCAGTATAAATCAGAGCTCAGCTTAAACTGGTAGTGTAAGGCTTGACTTGCTCTTGACTGTACGTACCCACTACCAGATTCAAAACTAGGCTAAAGCAATAATCCGATTGAAACTAGACCAGTGCATTTGATAATATTTCTTTTATTATCTTTTTAGGCATTAGGCAATGCCAAGGCATCTGTTTTAGGTAATCTATTTATTCACTGACGTAATCCTGTCTTCAACATGAAAAAGTATAAAAGGAGAAACTGACTCTCTTGAATTATCGCCAAAACCACTGGGTCTAGTAGCATAATATTTTATACAAATTTCCGTCCGACGTAAGTGAGAGCACTAAGGGATTTCCGGAAACCACGGGAACGGGAACAAACATGCAGAACCCACTCGCCACTGGGCTGGGAAACAGCTAGTTAGGTACAAAAACTGCTTCTGCGATCTACATTCACGAAATCGCTTTAAAAATACCGTGCATCATGTAACAGTTGATCTTTTTTATATTCGCATGTGCGACACGATTAATACATAGATTATGACTTAACAATATTATTCTTAGACGACGGTTGAAATTCAAGCAATTATATTGGTGACAGAAGTTGCTTGTTTATTGGCTGACTATTTTATGAAGTTTACCACAAATTCCACGATAATTGCAAACGAATAATATAAGGGCGTGTTTAAATTGGCAAGGTTCTAACTCGATCTTTTTTCAACCTTTGCTCTACAGCGCAATGTAATGTAACGCAGCGCAAAATAATGTTTCCATCATTTATATAAATCCTTTTTATTCCTCATCGTCTCTCAAAAGCAAAAGGTTAGCAATTAAAATGTTCAAACACGAATGCGTTACATACACCTCTTAAAATTACCATCTTTAAGTTCCGAATACATGAAAATAACTGAATACGAAACGGTATCTGAGTATAATACTTATACTTGACGCGCTACATTGTAAACCTTGAAATAATGCAAAAACAGAATCTAAGATAAGTTATAAAACCTCATAATCTAGATGGTTATCAGGGAAGCTAGATTAAGCTACATGCGAAATGGATTTGAGTCGTGAGTTGAGAGTCGATAGGAAATCGCTTTGGCTGAAATCAGCCTTACAAAGTTATAGTCTCGAAGTGGGACGGACGATCGCACGAACCTGTTGACACACTTACCGCTAATCGACATATAAAACTTGAAATATAGTATGTAAGGTTAAGAAGATTTTATAGACACAGCCCTGTGTAAACTCAACACATTAGTACTTGTAAATAGGAAATTAATGCATGTTCGAATCCTGTTCTCGCATTGCTGTAAATGCCGTAGACTCCACTGGTTAGACTTGAAGCAACTTAAGGGTTAGTTTATTTTGTCACTCGTCATTCGGGATAAGTTAAACCCAGTCTTAAGCCGTATACAGAAAGAAAGCTGAAAACTTATCAGCGCTTTTAGGCGCCGGTCTACGCAGGTAACCGGCGCAAGCACTTATATGAACCAGCGCCGATAAGCGCCGATCAGCGCCGATAAGCGCCGACAATTTTCGACAGGCGCCGGTCAGCGCTGGTGCTGCCCGCCAATCATCGTACGACATTTCGCTCGCTCTGCTTCAATCTGCTTGCTTTATGTAGAATGGACCAGCGCCGATAAGCGCCGATAAGTTTTCAGCTTTCTTTCTGTATACGGCTTTAATGCTTTAAAGCCGTATACAGAAAGAAAGCTGAAAACTTATCGGCGCTTATCGGCGCTGGCCTTCAACTTAGATGATTCTTAAAGGCTTGCGTTACTATTTTATCATCATGAACTTGTATAAGACTTCGATGAACAGTGTCGCACAGTCGTAGGTACTTAGTTGAAGAGGCAGAAGTCAGCGGTTTTTAGTTATACTTACCGTAAAGTTTTAAAATACAATTTAGTTACAATGGTTTTAATTCGATGTAAAAGAAGAAACTGCTTCGACCAATAAATGCTACAAAGTTCAAATGTCACTATGAATAGAAGTATTGTCCGAGATAAAGAGAAATTAGAATCGTCCGACATTTTATGTAACTGTAACATTTCTCATAACGTAACAAAATTTGACTGTTATGGAGCAAGCCGCACAAATTGAAAGCGAGAAAAGAAAAATTTGCTCGCAGCATGAGCTTTCTGAGAGGTCTTCAAAATAAAGCTTCGTTCTGTCAAACAGTACTTTCGCTATTCTTGGGTATTGAAAAATTTAACTTGCAGTCAGGGTTGACAAAACACACAACAACAAAATTTGAAATAGGTTATTTTAGGATATTTCGAGATCACTTTCAAGATTTTGCTGGATTTTTGTCAACTAGCTAGTGACCAGAGTAAGTACTGGAAATAGCTGCATGTATTTCAGGCACACGTATCTCTAAAGATATCGACCAATACATTGTAATTAAAGTGAAATATTAATTAAGGCGCTAAGCTAGCATTTGCAAGCCCCTCTCATTTATAAAATTTTGATAATTTTAAAATCAGCTTTAAATTTATTAAACTCGATTTGAATTTGTAACAATTCGGGCGATCTCACACGTGTGAAAACCCTGACAACCTTGAGAATGTTAAATAAATCGACTATATTTATTTCTTTATGTAACTTTATGTACTTAATGCCTAAATGCGTTATCTACCACTAAACCATCAGGCTAAGCAGACAAAATTTGGCGAAATAATAGAAGATACTAGCAATTAGGTACCTAGCTATGTAGGTATGACTCAAGAAACCTTAACCGCAAGACCTGATTTTTAGATTCGGAACCTTAAAAATATCGATTCAAAATTGTGTTTAATCCTAAGTTTGATCCATCTCCATTCGTGAGTAAAAGCTTTTCGTATTGTACAACCCTACTACTCTTATGAGCAGACAGAATTTCGGGTATGCTCTTGGAATATTGTAGCCATCAATCGAGCAGTGAAAGCGGCGTGTATTAAAAACACTTCGGCCATTGTGCAAACGAAAGTGGTCCTTATCATTGTACACATCTCCGGATGTTCGGATTTATCTGATATCTGATAGCGTTGGCCCTTACTTTCATAAGGAGGTTACACATAATTACTAGATCTTTCTGTGATTTGAGAACCATTTCTACCATTGCCGTCAAGCTAGTGACCTTTATTTCTAGCAGAGGGATGATTTCTAGATCTGTGGTCTGTTTTTATTCCTAGAAGTCCTGTACAGTCCAGTACAAGTACCGTTTATTCAAGATTCGAATACTAATCGACTTTTTTTCCAAAATTTTACATCTCAAACATCTAGAAACTCGAGAATGTTTTGCTGTGACACTAAATCCTTAAACAGCTGCACCCATAAATGCAATACAATAAATTCCTTACAAGATTTGTTGGGTCTGAAAACAATAGCACCTAACGGATGACAAGTGGGCTCGGTGCACTCGTGAAAGCCGTGGGCGCCGCAGGCTGTGGAGCAGTGGGCCATGCTCGCCACTGCTTCGAAGGTCGCCTGGCAGGGCCGAAATTTGGGCTTCGAGGCCCACATCAGGGACCTAAAATTTTTAAAAGAAGTCACCTTCGAAGTTTAACTTACAAACGTCTATAACGAAACTGAAAATAAGTAAGTAACAACTCTTTGTTGCACAACAATAATAAAATTGTGATAAGAGACACGACAACAACAAAACGAGAATTATAGGCAGTCTTATCGTTTTAAGCGGTATGTTCCAAACAATTTTAGGATGGATAGAGGGTAATAGCTGTAATAATTGCACATTATACACACGAAGACAGTGCACTCTCTCATAAAAGGGTGCCAACTTACTTACTACTCGCCATTTCGTATCATCAAATTACGCATTTATATTTGCAAAGTGCCTTGGACCAAAAGATTATGAGTACGCAAATAATCTCCGAAGCCCAACCTTGATTCGGCCCTGACGCGCGCCGAAGCCAGCGAAAGTTTATGGAATAATTATTGTCAGCACTGGACTGCGGTCAAGTGCAAGGAAAGTATGAAAGGTGCAGGGCTGGTTGTAGCAAGCCTTACAATTTTGGTGGTGGCCCTCAATTCACTCTTGATTTTCTCTCTTTTGGTTCTTTGTTCTTGTACTTTTGGTTGCGCTAAAAATGTTCGTAAATAATTTAAATAATAATTATTTAAACATTCATTTTAATGATTTTGAAAACGTCTGGAAAACAGCAACAACAAGGCAAATAACAAAACGATTGTACCGCAAAACAATACGAAAGAGATCCAATAATAATAAATAATAAGTATGGAGGAGCGGAGGTGGAATGCTCCTCCATCGTGAAAAGGGAATATCTTCCGCCAGGCGAGGTGATCGTGGCTGGGGACCGCGAACCGACGGTTGATGTTGGACAGTTGTATTTATACAAACTCATTAGAAAACTCCGATAGCGCGGTTTAGAAATCGGCTGTCTATTGGCGCGTTCTATGTAGTGTCGCTACATAAGTACAATGGGCGGTGTCCTCGCTCTTAGCGATAACTTCCAAGGAATTCACGAAGCTCATAGATTACAATAACAACCTAACCTAAAAATCTATTAAATTGAACATAAACTAGGACAATTTTGTTGTCAATTCTCCACAATCCAATCAATTACCCTGTTGCACTGGCGATAACTCTATGTCGCGACGTCTCTACTTCATTACCTCCTTTGTGCGATCTCGGTCAATTAAGACAGCTAAGTGAACCCATTGGAACCGACGGAGCCATGCTAATTATTATAATACAATTTAATTGGATAAGTTGGGCATAGTCATTGAAGCACAGCTTAGATAGTTACAGCGCGCTGCAGCGAGTACAATAAACATCTCAACTTCTGCATACAACATGTAACAGAATAAGCGCAATTACTGAAATTAGTTTGTTCAGTATCGACTACTTATTCGATTTCAGCTATTTATTAATATGTGTTAAATTTTTCCGAAAAATGCATTATCGTATCTGAATTTAGTGCTTTCATGGAAATCGTGCTATTATTATTCGATATTTAAGAAAATTGGTTAGACACAACTAAAGTTCGATTGCATCATATTTTTTTTATATTAATATACTAATAAGGGTGTATGAGGAATTGCGCTTTTTCTGTTACGCGTTGTATATGTAATCCAACTAATATTATCATTAAAGGCGAAAGTTTGTGAGTAGGTATATATATGTTTGTTGCTCTAAGTCAGATTTACATATTATTCATATGAAACATTTTAACGTGTTTCTATGTTTCCTGTAAACAAATAACTAATCTGGTAGACTGAATTCCTGCTTCCTATTAAAAAAAAGTTTGAACAAAGAACGCGAACGCAAAATACATCTTTTCACACGACCTTTCAACGGCGCGTAAACTGCGGCCGTCAGAACGCACATAAATTCACGCTAAACTGCATAAAAAGCTAACAATGTGTATCTACTATGCACTGATACAAAGACACTAGATATGGCATATCTACGTTATTAGTATCGGACCACTCAGCATTGCTGGACCGGTTGCTTTTTTTCAAATTGAATACGAGTATTAATCTGTTTGACCTAATGGCTTGACAGGCATTCACCTGACTGGTTACGGGAATTCGTAGGGCGTAACTACAACAGAAACGACTGACCTAGGGCTCATTGAACACGGCTCTCGGCTTCGGACGTGGTTGGTGGTGTGGTACGGATCAGGGAGAAACGGTCCAGAATATAGCAGTAGCGTTGATAAGCTCTAGAAGCTGGTAGTGTTTAATGTCTTCCGGTGGCGTCCGGTGGGGACGGTGTCTTAGATCGGTTGAACTGTTTTGGTATGGTTATGGGGCCATAGTGCTATTCATGCGTTCTTGATCCTGTTCCTTAGAGCAAGCTCACTTCCAAGAGAACTATCACTGAAAATGAGTGAGTTGGGATGGATGGCTCAAAATTCCCAACTCCCAAATTATAGGATATAGATATTAGTTTGTTTGATTTAGAAATTAGGTAAAGTGCTTAGTCACTTAATGGCTATTCAACATAATTACCGAACTAGGAAGAAAAGTGCTTAGGGCACTTGGAACTTAAAGACTAGATAAAAATTACAAAACGAGAAATGAATTACTGCCTTAAACCGTTGGTGGTCTGGTATGATCCGGCAAAAAACGGTGTCCAGGATCTCATTGTCCAAGAGCTGGTAGAGTTGGACTTTCGACGGGGACCGTTTCATTTCTTAGTGTTATGGTTCTATAACGAATCTGTGTCTATTCCAGTAAAACTCATATACACTAGGAAGCATACTTGAACTTGCACTCTTCCGCCTTCCGTGAGCATAGGCTAGAGGCGTATACGCATCACAACTACTTTATTAGTTTATTAGTATGACAGGAATGAGATGTCTTCTACATTCCTGCAAGTGATGCAATTGGTTGACATTGAATGACATTGTACGTTTCAAGAGCGATTATAAATGATTTGAACTAACCACGCAACGATTGTCACGCTATAATTTATGCACTGTAGAATTTCGTATACATAAGTAATGCCTTCGTGTACCTACATCAATTGAATGCTTAAAACATGGGATTGTAGATTCATAGCGTTCGGTATAGTGTAGGTGTAGATCTTAGAGTTTATAATGTAGCAATAATAGCCGGTCAGGTAACATTTTTACGAGACAACAGGATTATAGTATTAAATAAAATATGAATCACACACACGCCGGAAATCGAAGAGACACTTGTCACAAAAAAGTTTAAATCGCACAAAAAATATATGAAAGTCGCACTAATACAAGTAGATTGTGTAGCAAGCAGATTCATGAGACAAAATATCTATAGTGCCATCAGATTGCTGCGAATTGCGTCACAACGTGTGAGATTTGAACTGCCTAAGTTTCTTTTGGATCACTCGACAAGATGAACAGTACAGTACAGCATGGCTAATCCGAAGTTACTAAGTGCAAAGCTTATGTACCTAGCATTGGTTATAAATGCATCCAGATAAGACAATTTAGACTGCTCATTACAGACCATTTAGGATTTGAATCTGTCTAATCCGCAGAAGTAGAAATTACTCTAACGGAGAAAGTCTTAGCCACGGGAAAATATTTTTAAAACCAAGGTTCGTAGTTTTATTTTTTTAATTTGATGTATGACTATCTAGTAAAACTTTGTATCATTAGATTCGGAGTTTAGATTAGATACTGGCCGTTTCCATTGGTCTTTTTTACAGATAATTTTTAGGCTAGAAGGTGTTTAATTTTCTACGTCAAGGATTTAGGGTCACTTTTAAAAGAGAACTCTCGTTATCAAATTATTTCTGTTTTCTAAGCGATTACATAGATCATCGTTCAGCATATTCACGACTAGACGCGTTCGAGGTGTTGTCTAAATCTCCCAGAACATCAGCAAACTCCATACCAAATGTTATACTATGTCCTCTGCAAATAAACCAATCTTTATTGCCACCAGATGGTAGAACAAATTGAACCGTTCAGGCACTTCCTACAATAAAACAATAGGAAGAAAATGTTTAGAGATTATGTATGGCACATTTATAACATTTTCCCGTTATATATTATTTAGCGATGTTATCCGGCGGTTCCCATCGTTTCTTTGTGCTGTGGGATCCAATTTTTTCAATCAGGCCATCTGTGTCGTCATCTGACTCGGAGTTTCAATTAACCGAGCAGTTTGTCCAAATTGCTTTAGGATTGCTGCAGTTTATGTTTGATGGGAGACAGGAGATACATAGGTAATTTGATAGGGAAATTGATAAGCTACATTATTCATGAATTTATGGCTCACTTATTTCCTGTGCTTCTTCTATTTCGTCAGTAGTAACTCGATATTGTCGATATTGATTTAGTAACTCTGTAATTTTCGGTAATTGCTTTTTCATTTGTAGAAATCATTTAACTTTCAACCCACTTCCCGATACCCAATACCCGATTGAAATAGTAGATTGTGTCATAAGGGAGCAAAACGATATTTTTACGGCGAGGGCGTTTCTTTAAATCACGAACATAGTGAATGTTTCTAAGATAGAATCCCGAACGTAGTGAGGGATTCTAATGTAGAATCATGAACGAAGTGAGAGGTTTAAAGTACGTAGCCCAAGGTAAAAATAATTTTGCGACCGAATGATACACTCTGCTTTTCATACCTCTCTATGAGAAAAAAATATTGATGGCATTGTTTGCTTCTTTTTTCAATATTTTCCGGTGTTTAACTATCACTGCTACTTGAATTCAGTTTAAAATATAAAAGACACAAACAATTTGATGTTGGAATTCGAAAATTTGGCGTAAAATAAAATGTAAATAACTACGAGAGCGCGCGCATTGCCACAGCAATTTTTCTGACAGTGTGGCACGACCATCGAACGCTATTCAGCCTTGTCAACCTAATGCGGCGAAAAATAGAACTAATGTTTTGTTATAGTACTTAAGCTACAGTGGCGCCAACCTAAAATGCAAACTTATTTTGCTAATCTCTTTGGCTAAGAATGTTGACGAATATTTTTAATTCTAAATTCAAAACACTTTTATTCGCACTTATAAAAACCCTATCAGAAAAGACTTACTTTGCTCCCTTTTTTTGAGGACCAAAACGTCACTTTTCGAATAGAAGGTATGAAAAGTTATAATATTACACTACACATCAGTTGTGGGGCCTAAATTACAATAAATTATAATATAATTACTTAATTATCTTGACATTCGATCCTGTTTTCGCAGACGTTCATCGTTTCCTCCTCCTCCTTCCATTACTTCTTTTCTTCTTATGATAGACATAATATAATTTTATTTAGCCGTCTGTTTCAGTCTCGTCTTGCCATGTAACGTTATCGGTATAAAACAAAAAGCCCAACTCGCCGGAAAGTCCAATGCTGGCACTAAATGTGGTGGCTTATTTATTTACTTTACGTGTAACGGTTGAAGCAATATCAATAAAAGTGCCTGCAAAGGTTAGAAGAAAAATAAATACCGTTAGGATTAAACTTAGTACTACTTAATACTTTGTGACATTTTTATCAAAAGTTTTCCGTCTGTTAATAAAAGGTAGGTAATGATGATGAGATACTAAAACTGTCCCAATCCGTGGTGGGCTCGCGTGGGAGTTTATGGCCCATACTTCCATATGAGGAAAGACCCTTAGGTTGGCAGTGGGCTGTTACGGGTTGATGATGATGATGGGTAATAAATGTAAAACACATTTTTTTTTGAGCTTGGCTGTGTTGTACCATGCAAATTTTGAAACAATTATTTAATTTAGGACTTTTAAGCATCCAACTAAACATGATAAAATCAAAATTGTAGAATTTCCGAACGGTAAGTAAGCTCTTTTTAATTCCAATAAAACAAAACATAATACTAAAAATACAGACGCTATCGAGAAAGGAACACTGAGATGCATCGGCACACTTACAGAGAACCGTTACATTGCATTAGAGCCCAGTGCTGCAGTCTGCACTTACAATCAGCACTAGCAGATTGAATTCCAAAAATTCTGAAGATATGTCTATAGATACCAAAGAGATTAAAATATAGTAGGGCATAGAGGGGACAAAGCGAGGAAAATTTGAAGCCAAAAGTTATTCCAAGTGGAATAAGTCTAGTACAATTTCGACCGAATGACAGCTCGCGTTCATACTAACTGACATGACGCTTGAGCTTCAAACATGCTTCAAAGTTTTGTATGAAAATATTCCCAATGCCCCCTCTATGTCCTATTATATTTTAATCTCTTTGATAGATACTAAACTAATAGAGAGTTGATAGGGAACATTTTTTGGATAAGTAGTAATTTCCTACTTTATATGAAAATACTAGCGGTTCTGCTCGGTTTCACCCGCGTAGTTCCCGTTCCCGTGGGAATACGGGAATAAAATAAATCCTTACTCAGGGATAATCTAGTTTTCCATTGGTGAAAGAATTTTTAAAATCGGTCCAGTAGTTTTTAAGTTTATTCGTAACAAAGATACAAACATGTGTTCCAGTTTCTTCCCGTTCCCTTGGGAACTTCTAAAAATCCCTTCTTAGTGCTAAATTACGTTATTTAAGGGGTCTTAGTGCATAACTTTTTGCGGTTTCTGTTGTGCGTTGATCGATCAATTAGCTAGAATGTCAGTTTCTTGTTATACACGCTGTTCCAAGCAATATCACCCGCGTTCGTGAGGTATGCCTTGTAAATGTTTAATGTTAATGTGTTACTATATCAAGTTTAATATTTTATATAATATTGTGAGCCGAAAAGGCAAGTTGTAATGGCTCAAAACATGTTTAAACAATATAATGTTTATAAAATATCTAATTATACCTACAACTATCAATAAATGATTATGATTATGATTATGCCAGGAACGTAGCAGGTGGCGGACTGTTGTCTCTGCCTACCCCTTCGGGAAAAAGGCGTGAGCATATGTGTGTGTGTAGGGAAAATTATAGGCAACGTTACTCCCAGAAAAGTAAGAATTTTTAAAATTGGGCCAGTAGTTTTGAGCTTATAATAATATACAAAAATCAAATCTTTCCTCTTTAGAATATAGTGTAGATATAGATAAAAGACTATAACTTTGAGCTTTTCCTAATGAATATGAGGATGAAATGTTACCATAAATGGAAATATAAAGTAGGTGTTATACCAACAGTATGTAGGAAATAGGATGTTCAAAGTGGCGAAGTAATTTCTCACATAATTTATCAGTTGTCATGATTGATGAAAGCCTTCCAAGAAACTCCTCTGGGCATCATTAGAGTAGGGGCGAGGCTTAGTAATTAAGGGATGGATTAAGACGTTTGTATTTTTACACTAAATGATAATGATCTAGCATGAATGAATGATGAGGCAGTGATAGCCATGTTGAAACTTGGAAGTGAGATCTGGCAAACAGATACATAACAATTACCAAAAAAGTTTAACGTTTATGGGTACCTACGAGTACAAAAATAGTAAAATGGGTAAGAAATAGAGGAACTCTGCTGAAACCATCGGGGATAAGTCGTATGCACATATATTTTATGTTAATTTTGCAAAAACTTATCTATTCTAACTCAGGAAAAAACAAAAACATAAAGAGTAAAACCAGTAGGCTCCAATGTTGCTTCACAGGTAACAGAATCACAGCTCGGCGATATCTTATCTATACCCACTTCTATACTAATATTATAAAGAGGAAAGATTTTTATGTTTGTTACGAATAAACTGAAAAACTACTTCACCGATTAAAAAAAAATTCACTAATAGAAAGGGTGAAACCGCGCAGAACAGCTAGTAACAAATACATACAATACTGCCCTCATTATTGTGCAGTCGGGTAAAAAGGAACACGTCATTAGCAAATCAAGAAGAGCCCACTAAAAAGATTACCCTTACGATAGTAGTAGGCAATTTTACAAGTTACAGCAATTGGCCGAGTTATAAAAGGGGTGAGGAGCCCAATCTCCGTGGTCGTGGGAACAGCCGGGGATCATTCTCTATACTCTATGGTACCGTACTGGCCCACTTCCGAGGTGAGAGGGATTTTGATTAAGGTATTTGATATTTAAAAAAATGTTATGTGTGATATAAAAAGTGAGATTAGGTTATATGTGCCTAAAAACTTCGTAGCAAAAAAATTTTACCGCCGAAAAAACTGAAAAAGCTAAAATAATTAAACTTTTTTATTTAACCTTAATGACTAAGTTCATACACTAATAGGAGTATACCTATTCTAAGTAATTTTGAGTCAGCGCCAATATTTAGGGTAATTTGCTGAAATTTGTTCATTGATTGTGAATGTGTGAACCTTTTATCGTCGTTTAAAAATATTGTGAAGATGTATTTTGTTCGAGGATAGATACTTACTATCCTTCTTAATCCTATAAATATTATAAATGCTAAAGGGACTTGGTTTGTTTGTTACGCTTTCACGCCTAAACCAAAACTCTTTCACCAATAAAGCCACTTGATCATCGAGTAACATAGGCTATATTTTATTTTATTCCCATGGGAACGGGGACTACACTGGTGAAACCACGAGGCGCTGCTCGTATAAAATTAATTTCAAATATGAATCGAATTCATGGACCGGGTGCGTGAGTGGTACTAAAATTATGGTCTACTGTGCTAGGCCCGGGGCAAATGACTCATACTTAGCAGGTTCGTAAAAACGTTAAGAGGACATATTTTATAATCTATGGGTTCGGTACACTATCTCTGTTATTATAAAACGCTTATTCATGTAACTCAATGTTCGGTGATTATAATCAAAATATTAAATTTCTTTCAACTTCATTTCGTAATACATAATTATATTCAATTAAAGTTTGTAATCTACGATCAATATAATATGTGACTATTTCAATTTTATTTGAATTTCTACAACAATATCAAAATAAAAATAAAACTAGTAAGTACGCCACCTACGTTAAAAGTGAAGCAACATACCTTAATATAAATTAATATGTACAATACTATATAAATCAAAATGTACAAAACTGAGATATTTTCACCATACACTACAATGTGCTTTGCCAGGCAACGAATAGGTACTAATTGATGTCTGATAATATTATAAATATGCAAGATAATTGTCGTATAGAGCAACGGATGATGTGATTTTTTACGAGTAAACCTTAGGACGCCTTTTTATTATTTACTTTTTATCCCGGAAATATTGTCTTATTCGCACTAGCGATGCCGCGGGTAAAATGGAGTGTTCCAATGAAATCTGGACAGCCAGGCAGACGGACAGGTTCTCCGGTAAATGTAGAAGGCTGGACCCACCTTTATTACTTAAGTACACACCTCGAGATAGCCGTAATTTGGATTGATGAGATTTTAATTTCAATGGGTGATAATTCATCAGGTAAATTGTTGCGTGGCGATAACATCCCAAGCATCTGGTTTCATTAAATAAATTGGGCAAATCGATCAATTTCAATATTACTGTGCTAACTTATGCTTGTTCCGAAAGCACGCTTTTCAAAGAGCTACTAGTGCGGTAGGTCGAGGCTTTCGATGACCAGAGACAGGGCTGGCAGTTGATGTGTCTAATGGTCAGCCTAGCTATCCAGAAAAATGCAGCCAGTGTTCTGGACACTGTTCTACCACAGTTTAATAAACAGTACTTAGTTCTACATAGATTATCTTTGCCGAACATTTTAATTTGTGAATATTGTGAAGAAACAAGTTTTCCCTGACTAGGTACCGATAAAAAATCTACTGGGCTATTTATCTTAAATACTAATAAATTGTGGGACGCAATTTTTCCTAAACGGTTATTTAGACCCAAACTAGAAAAAGCCTGTGCTATGAATACTTAAAACGTGATAAATATAATTATAAATAATAATTAATAAATAAATAAATAATTCACACACTGAACCAAAATATATGTTTCTGTACACTGTTTACCCCCTGCGGAAAATGATCGGTAGGTATATCATGAAAATTACAACTTACTCGAAAGTATTAATTGGTAGGTACATTACACAATAAAAACAATATTGAAATATAAATATCTCGTAGGTATATAAGCAAGTGAAGCTGTACTGACACGATTCCCCATTAATCTGCGGGATTGCTACAATTATTTATTAGTGCAATGATAAAAATAGATTAACGAACTGCACATAAATGCAATTTGTTACGAAAGATTGCTTTTAACGATAGAATGGGGCTGTTCTCTTAGTAAATACGAGATATCTGCCGCCATTTGTTGCACAGTCATTATCTGCGGTTATAAATGGATTTTGTGTTTTGTAAATGTATCGCATAAAGAATACAATCATATTAACCAAAGATATTTAAATATACCTTATTAGGGCAAGAAGCGGCTAAAGCGAACAAAATTATAATTCAAAACTTTTCACCTAAACGTCCGCCAGAAAATAAAATTTATTCAGCAGTGAACAGCCTGTGGCTGAACGCTGCCAGTCACTTGATAAGTATATTCTATTTATTTTTTTATTTCTTATCTATATAGACTAATGGTAGCATTAAGTACAAACCTCAGTGGTTTCTAAATGCTAGGTACGTACTATAATGTTTTGTGTATTAAAATAGGGAAAAAGTACACTCACAGAGGAGAGAATCTCAGGTCTGTAAGTACAGTAGTAGTTTCAAGTTTCGTTAACCCTAACTTATACTACTGTTAGTACACGTGCAGTCGTCGTTGTGTCACGCGAGGCGCGCCGTGCGTGACAGAAACTCACGAATTTTTCATAACTGTGCCGTATAGATCACCTGTGACGTGTCACAAGTTAGGCGATACCGAATTTAGTGTTGCCATAACACGTGTTATCCATTGTATTGTTGTATGAATAAAACTTATAATGTGGAGTTGTGTCTTACTATAATTATTGTAAAGTTATAAATTATGTTAAGTTTCGTTATACATAAATCATTTACGACGATTGCAAATCTGGCACACGAAGAATTATGATGATCTTTTCTCATTTTTTTTGATTTCTCATTCTGAACTATACTATGGATACTGTGAAAGTTTCAAGTGTCTACCTATTAGGTACGATTTAAAATATAAGTACAGCCCTGTGTCGGTACGGAACTCCAAAAACTTTCTACATACTGTAGCAATAAAAAAGGAAAACACATTTGCCACTTCTAAAAAAGGTAAATTTAATATAGAACAAACCAAAATCTATTTATAGAAGGTACAAAAATCATTCATTATTATAAACATTAGTAGGTATAACTCGCGACAGAACGTTTTAAAACTAGAAGCAAAGTTTACAAATTAAAATTTGGTTTAAAAATCAAAATTAAGCCGAAATAGGACCTGGGATTGGGTATAGGTAAATATTTCAGTAAAGTTTAGCATAAAAACCTCTGAGCAGTCAAGATGATAATTTGAATATTTACCGCGGCATACAAAAGAGCTGACAATTACCCATTGGTGCGTTGATGTGTTCACTTATTAAATGTTTATCGCCAATCGAGCACCAATAAAATCCATTAGCACTTATAAGGGAACCGTGTGGGAATCTGTAGAAAGTTGTCGCAAAAACCAGATTATTGAAGCTGGTAAATTCGTGGCGAAACCCCACGGAGACACGCACGTGTTCGTGGCGGTCACTACTCCGCGGTGGCCAATCGTTCTGACTGTGGCGATTTGACACCAGAGGAAAGAGCCAAGGGGCTTTATAATAATCTCACGAATCTAATCCCCGAGGGGTAAGGCAGAGGTTTTCCATTTCTGGATATACCCACTTTTCACGAGATGTTCTTTTGACCCCTAAACGTGATAGGTGGTGAGCCCATCGCCGGACCGGGTCTTTTACACATTCTCAGAATTATAACTGGGACCTGCGGGTTTCCTCACGATGTTTTCCTTCACCGTCGAGCAAGTGATAAATATGTACGTAAGTTTTGAAAAACTCATTGGTATGTAAGGCTATCACTGTTATAAGCCAAGGGGCTTTGTAAAACGTAAAGATTACTTGAATACGTGACAAATGTATGGGATTGACGTTAGCGCTCGAATTGTGATGCTGATAGCACCAATAAAGTAGACGCAACACCGTAAAAAAGTACCTATAGTCTCTCGTAGTTTGCGTCACAGATCTCACAGAATATGTAATAAGTTTGGTATGTCAATAAAACTAAGTGAACTAAGCAAATGAAAGCTTACTTTTGTATGCTACTTGGCAAGGGATCTGCAGCCGTACCACCTAAGTCTCATTACGAGAGATCTAATTTGAGGCCGCTTTACTTACGGTTTCACCCGCGTAGTTCAAGTTTCCATGGGAAGATATTCTAGCTTTCTATTGGTGAAATAATTTTTAAAATCGGTCCAGTAGTTTTTGAGTTTATTCGTAACAAAGATACAAACATAGAAAAATACAAAATATGTTTCCTCTTTATAATATTACTATAGCTGGTCTGCGCGGTTTCACCCGCGTTAATGACGTAATTCCCGTTCCCATGGGAATACGGGAATAAAATATAGCCTATGTTACTCAGGGATATTCTAGCTTTCCATTGGTGAAAGAATTTTTAAAACCGGTCCAGTAGTTTTTGAGTTTATTCGTAACAAACATACAAATTTTTCCTCTTTATAATCAGAACTAATTGAGTGTTTTTTAAATAAGTAAACAATAACAACTATTAATAAACATTATCATTACTTACAAAACAAACTGGTAATTACCTTATTTTATAATTATACCAGTCTGCTAATGACCAAACCTTATGAACTAGGGACTCCAAAATATAAAGACTTAAAAGAGAAGTTTTATAAATTACTCAATCTTTAAAATCGATTTCCAGACAATTGGTGTGACTGTATGAAAAATACCTACTCAATTATTACGTTAGTAACACGGTTAACAGAAATACTTAGGTACCTATATTTCTGTTTGTTTTTCCACACCAAGCTATCTTCCCTACTAAGCCATTAGCGAATATTATGTACATATTTGTCCTTTTTGTAAATCAAATGAGCTTTTGAAGTTTTTGTATGACTCATTTCCACATCCAATTACTCTAAGTGCTAAGCAATTTAGGTTTTGTGATCATATTTGCATAAGTTTGCCAAAAATATTTGCTGAAGGCAAATTATTAGCTCGTTAATACACTTGGGAATTCGGATAAAAAGCTTTATACTGTGCTTCAAATCTTAATTTGTGTCATTGCTTAGAAAGTCAATTGGCTTGTATCTACCTCAAATATATTGCAAGTATTAAATGAAAACTTACCCGATTGCGTGTAAATCATGTCGGGTAAAAGGCCCATGGCACTGCTGAGATGAAGAAGGAATTAGCGACACCTCATTTATTGAAATCAATATAAATGTTTAAGCTACAGTTGAGATGAGAGCGTTAAGAAGTATGATAGGAGTTAAACTGAGTGGCAGGATAAGAAATAGTGAGATAAGGAAACGTTGTGGTCTGAAAGAAGATGTAGTGACAAAAATTGAGAAAGGTATGCTGAGATGGTTTGGCCATGTCGAGAGAATGAATGAAGAACGGTTGACGAAAAAAGTGTATAAGGCGAGTGTGAATGAAAGTGTTGGAAGGGGTAGACCTAGGCGGACGTTTCGAGATCAAATTGGGGACGTCTTGAAACAAGGCCAGGTCAAGAGTACCCTAAACCGAAGAGCATGTATGAAAGGAACAATGAAAGTTGACGAAGCGAAAGAAAAGAAGTAGTCTCTGCCTACCCCTACGGGAAAGAGGCGTGATTATATGTATGTATGTAATATAAATGTTTAAGCTACAGGTAGCGCCGAAGAAGTAGACTTGCATACATAAACCAGAAAAAGATTACCCTACTTCGAGCCTAGACTGGTATAAATTGTTACACAAATACAAAAATATGTAATGTGTTAAATGGGCACATGTACACTTTATGATAATGAATGCTATAGCTATTAAACAAATGTAAAAATTGGAATAAACTTTTGATACTTATTGCACAGCGGATCAGCCTTACCATACAGCGGGGTAATGTCGCTGTGCTGGGCACCCTGCTTCGCTGAGACGCACTGGCTTCAATTTTTGACTTTTAATTTAATTATTAATTCTATTTTATATTTATAGGTAGGTATTTGTATTTTTAAGTAATATTTAAGTATTTTAGCAACATCATTTATGTATACCTATTGCCTTAAATTATTTTGTTCCAAACATTTGACGAGGAACAAATCGTTTTGATACTTTGATTTTGCCCCGCGTGATATAATGCGGCCTCGCGGCTTCTGACGGGTGAAGCCATGTGGAACACGCGGTCCGACCGATTCGCTGACACACCGCTCCGCGTGTCGTATTACCGCAGAGCCGGTTACAGGTTAAAAAGGTCAAGTTCGTTACATCCGTGTTATTAGAAAACAGCATTACATTATTCAATTACAGCCTCATGAAAGTGAATAGAATAGAAAGTCTCTTTTTATTGTTAGCATTATTTTTAGCTACAGGAATCTTTTGATAGTTACAAAACGCTTTAAAGGTTGAATTGTATGTACTCTACCTATTACTAACAGCTTAGCTGTAGCTATTCAGTTGTCTGTCTGTTCGTCTGATGCAGATAATAGTTCCAGAGCTTAGCTTCTGCATATACTTATATAAGTTATATAACACTTACAAATAATTTACTTTTAGGAATATACTTTATTACATCTTATTTAGAAATGACAATAAATATATAAATCTAAAGACTAATTAACAATATGTACATGTACATAACTTTTAGGAATGTATTTTTTATAATATAATTATTATGTTCACCGATATTTTTGTCAATGGATCTAATCTCAACTTTGAAAGAGTATATATACTTTATTTTCATCCTATTTACATTTTATCAAGATTTGATAAAGAACTTAGGAGATGGATGGAGAACAGAACTCCTCTCTCTCAACGGACACCAGCAAATCACTGGCAGTCTTTCCAATAGGTTTAATTATAAATCTACCCGTGAGTACTCGTACATACTACCTAAGTCAAGGAATAGCACATGAATAAATATTTGTTTAACATACTTAATAAATTAATATAATATTATGTATTAAAACACGCGTAAGAATTTTCATAATATCTCTTGGAGTCGGTGCCAAGCTATCTCTTCATTTCTGAATACTCGATACTCGGTACCTATCTACCTACGTACGGTAACTCTTGTGACGTGGAGGTAGGTATGGTGAATTTTGAGTTTCTTGTATTTTTTTAAGTTGTTGGAATTCTTCCTATATTAACTGAAGTACGTAGCACACGTCTCACTTAAAGAATGATGTATTCCTATGGATTTTTAATTATTTAAGCCTTATTTTTTATTCGGTCGTCTGGGTGGTTTACTAAATCTTTGTTCGAAGCCGCCTTATCCTTACTATTAATAATGAATTTCCCGAGATAAAAGCACGTTTTTTCTAAACAGGTGATTTAGAATCGTCGTCTTGGCGCCATATTGCGCTAAGATCGTTGATAAACATGGTCGCACGCGCAAAGGATCCGACCACTGCTACGCCGCGCGGATGCTTTTACCTATGTCGATTCTTTTTATTGTTTTGTTTTTTTGGAATACTTCGTTTCTTAGTTCCATGTTGTTTTATAAAATTCCTATAGCAAAACAAAGATTGGACTTGTTTTTGATATGCTGGCCTGAACCTTTTTCTTCCTCTAATCTAATAAGGATTTAGAGAATTTAGGTTTAGTGCTATAAAATTGGTTTTATTAATTAAGTAAGTGCTGAATATTGTGGTTGATTGCTTAATTTGGGTTATAAACTAAAATAAACTTTTTGATTTCTTGATTTTCCAAAAACACAAAAATATAATGATGATGAATAAATCAGTCACTCAAAAAAGGACTTCTCTCTATCATTACCTATTGAAAAAATATCCTTTCTTCTAAAAAACATTAGGTAGGTATAGTGTAATATCGCTAAGCAGTTGGATGTGTTATTAATAAGTCATCCCAGTATGAGCATGTTGGTCTATACCTATATAGGCTTTTGGGATTACAAAATCTATATTTATATAAAAAATTAATTCCTATTTCCCTTGGTCACGGCATCACGCGTGAACGGCTGAACCAATTTCGTTAATTCTTTTTTTGTTGTGTTTGTTATTGTCAGAAGAAGGTTCTTAAGAAAAAAAAATAAGAACATTAGAAAATTTAACTGTCAGTTGTACAGGACAACGTCTGTCGGGTCAGCTAGTGTTTTATGTTTTTCCCTCAAATGTCAAGTCGATGGAACAGGCTGTGAGCGCATCTCTATTAGTCTGGCGCCAATATAATCTATCCATCAAGATTCCTATCAACAATTCAAATGGGCTTTGCTAAGGTTGTAAAATTATTAAGTAATTTACGGGACAGTGTTATGTGAGTAACTAAATTATGATTTTTCATTCCGTAAAATTCTGAGGTTTCAAAATTGTTAATCCAAAAATAAAATCGGTTATAAGGAAAGAGAAGAAAAAGGGGTCTACTACTTCTGAAATGACAGCCGTCAAAATTCCACGGAATTAAGAATCAAACTAAGTTTAAGACAAAAAATAACTTAGATTGTGAATTTTTTTTGTGACTTTCTTGGGAATAAGTAGTTATAATCGTGTAGAGACCGTGTCGCTACTACAATTATTTGAATTCATATCATTCGTTCCTCAATAATTAGTCCGTAATTGTTGTTTCAAACATTTTTGATTACCTACTTACACAAATATTGAAGGTCGGAATGATGAAATAATTAAGTAAGTTTTCGAGTGTAAATTTCTTACCTTTATTACAAACACACACCATTCCTACTATTGTGAACGTAGATAAAATCCTCCTGTTTTCACTCAAACTCATAGTATGAAGCTAACATCCAGTAAAGGATTGAAACAGAAACTTTTGCTATTTTCTCCGTTGATTGAATAAAAAAATCATACCGGATTAGCTTATAAACTCGATTAGTAATTAGAGAATTTCGCACATTGACATACCGAGCGTGATTGCCGGGTCTGCGCCCCTATTCTCAAGTTCATCCGATTGCATTTCTCAGTCGCTGTCGCATAGATTTAATATAAAAAAAAAGTTAAACGGCACTGCGGATGTCCCGCTAATTCTCCTGACTGTGGCAGCCCTATGATGCGTCCCGTGGAGTTTATATGGATATCAGCGACATTGGCAATAAAGTGCGGCGCGCCTTTGTTCTGTTCGTACCTCTGATAATAGAGCCTATTGCAGTGGTAATTTTATTGTTTCTTCAAGCTGTTCATTGGTTTTATATTGTTGACTTATCTGAATCTATTTTCTAATTTGGTGGACCTTTACTTTGTAGGTAGTGAACACAGTCCTGCGTTTCTCTTCCTATACAGATACTGTGATAGATTTAAGGTAGTGACACTGGTCCGTGCCTTCTGAGTCAGAGGTCGCGGCTGCCCGAGGCCATAATAAGATGCATCTTTATGTTGATGGTTGTGATTGAATTTTAGGAATTTTAGTCTGGTGGACAGTGATTACTTGCAGTATTCCGTCTGGTAATGAACGTGAGTCGATCACAACAGAACCATCTTCAGCTTGCCAGTGTTTTTCCACCACGTCTGCTGCAACACTCCACACCACCGCATTCGTGTAGTTGCTGTCAAAAACTCACCGGCAACATGTAGGTGCTATTAATTATTATATAGGTGTAGAGGCCCCTTATATAGTGAGAAAACAGATTGAAATTGAACAAAATAAAATACTGGATTGTTATACAATAACTAAATTATAAGCACTGTAAAAGTGGCGATAGTTTTGACTTCAACGGGTCACTGTAGATATCCAGTTTTAGTGGTCTTGCAGACATGTATTGTAAAAGGAGGAATTTCTGGAAAGTGGATGATGGTGACCTAAATTGGTACGACAGACAGGAGACTGCTAATATTTAATGATCTTATAATTTGGTGCAGTCTTTACCACAGCAAGGTTTAATTAGCCTTCAAAGATCGTTAAACAAAATCTTTCTCCTTATTGCTAGGGAAGCTGTAATGTAAAAACTATGTGAAATAAACCTCTATTTCCAGTATAAGAAATAAACAGATAGCACAACAAGTCATAAGCGTCGGTAATAACATCAGATAACACCCCTGATCGCGTTTTTCTGCTATGCATCCCGTTTTTGCTCTATTTCACTGACGGTAAGTCGTGGAACAATGAAATAGCAAGGCTTCACAGTACGTTGTACTCTACGGAGATGCTTTATTATATTATGCAGTATAACGTAACGATAACGGACCTCTCAGATAACTTTTTTTAATGTATTAGGTACATTAAAAATAAAGACGAAGGCTGGGAATGAAATACAGTACAGGTACCCACTGTATAATAAGATATCAGAACAGGAATGATATTTTTAATCTATTGGCCCCGTAAACCTAAATTATAATCTCTATAAGTACCTAATCTAGACACTGTTAATGCACATTTTCACCTTTGGATAGGTTCATTGAACTTCGGCGGAATCCGACCTACCATTATCGATAATATTATTAAATTGATTAATTCTGAAACCATTGTATGCAACCATAAATACGCATCGAGGGGCGCTCAGACCTCGGTCCAAATACCGGTTCTATGACAAATAAGCTGAATGATTGCAGTCGACGAACTCGGATGTCTGTCATCCGCAAAAACATTTCGATTGCCGAAAGAGCTAGTCGGGTCGTTAGCCACAACAGAATCTACTTTTTATCCGACCACTTTTGCAGACATTATATCGGCTGTATTTTTGCGTCTCTTAGTGTTTCTCGATCTTACTTGATAAACATTCGGTCAACTATATTCGACAGTATTTTAGGTTTGTAGGGTAATAGAGAAACTTGGATATATGGGGTCAGCACGATGGGCGACCTCCGAACTCACTGGTTCATTGAGCATACCAGCTGAGCACCGCCATCCATTCAGCCGTTCGCCGCCGCCCGTCGCTCAGTGCCGATCCTAAACACGGAACGCGCCACACGCGCCCGAGTAGGCTGCGTAAACTTGTGCCTTTGCTTTTTATTATTTTACGCGCTCGGCGGGAACTTTTGACAGTTGATTTTTTTCTCACCGCCCGAAGACTTTCGAGCTTCTACTATACTTTTGGTTTAACTTTCGTTGGCAGTGAAATGTGTGATTGCTGATTAGATTGTGATCGCTCCGGTTTGCAAAACAAAACAGCGGCGAACCCAAGATGATGACGTCTGTGTACAACGAGGTGAGTGCTCGACATTTTCCCTGGCATTTAGGTTTTTGTTGAGTAATTTACTCCGCAACTGGACCCTACCTTTGTTACTCGTTAAACTTTTTGCTTTAAGTAGTAATTTCTTTTGTGGAAAGTAGTGTGTAATAATGGCAGAAATTTTAATTTCAAATTGAATGTCCAAAGGTTTAATGCTGTTAATAAATCCCGGTAAAGTCGGCTATAAAATTGATAAAGCGGTCTTTAATGAACAACAACTTGTACCACTTTCGGTCGGATCACCCTCCTTTCTGATCGGAGTATCAGAGAACAGCCACGCACGGCCAATAAAGTCAGGTGTGCGCACTAAAATCGTACATAAACATCAAAGAAACATTGGATCTTATTTATAACTCTTACCGTATACAGCCAAGTTTTATGGACGTTATCACGTGTGATTTTTCTTGTGAGTTGAACATTTCTATGACAACGAGTTCCATTTCCTGTGGCGTCCGTCAATGGGCGAGTGTAAATATTTGACGTGCTCTGTCCAATGACAGGAAGCAAGTTCAAGATCAGCGACACGCGCTCGCTACCTACTTCTACAGTTCAGTTAGTATAGAAAGTACATAATTATAAGAGCAGTGATAGCCCGGACGGTTAAAGAGCCGGTTCGGGTTCGAATCCTGGCATGTACCAATGAGTTTTTCAAAAACTTACGTACATATTATCACTAGCTCGACGGTGAAGGAAAACATCGTGAGGAAACCCGCAGGTCTCAGAATTCATTCTGAGATCTGCGGGTTCATGTGTAAATAAACCCGGTCCGGCGATGGGCTCACCACCTATCACGTTTAGGGGTCCAATGTATCTCGTGAAATGTGGGTATATCCAGTAATGGAATCCCTCTGCCTACCCCCTCGGGGATGAAAGGCGTGAGATTATTTATTTATTTTTATTTTTTTACACATAATTATAATAAAATTGAATCTGGTCTAAGTCTGTATATAGGATATCGATAAGAAAACTTAATATGAAGGGTTTTCATAGTATCAATATAAGTCAAAACAAGTATTTTAGGATTTGTGTCTGTCTGCCAAAAACGACTTCATCACATTAGATAAGGTTTTCACAGTTGTATTGTTGCTGATCTTAAAATCTGGTACACGTTTCATGCTAATACTCCGCCTATAGAAGCCGAATTATTTACGTTTTCAAAATAAAACGAACGAACGAATTACGAATTTAAAAGTTTTTTTTAACTAAGACGAAGTCGTGGTCATAAGCTGCTATTGAAATAAAGGAATAATATTTCGGAGTCAAAGCTCTTTCAATAATAACCCAAGGATTCATCGACTTGTGTAGATTCTAAATAGGTATTAGTTCTACATACTGAGAGATGACACCTGTCTATGAAAACTGATAATCGCGGTTGGTAGAATCCATCGCTTTACAGTGCTACCACCTCGTACTTCGAAGAGTAAAAACTGCTAGCTTCTTCAAAGCTTACACAACTGTTTATAGTAGATAATGCACACCAACCACGTCTGAAACGTTATTGGTTCCTTGTACGTGAAGCAAACGCACTTCAAAGGAAGCTTACATCTGTTTGATGTCTGTTTTCTAGCACTCGGTCGCACTCGTGGTTTTTAACACGTCCCAACGAAACTCGTCTGTTTACTCAACAAGTTATCGATACCGATCTATTTATAACAGCTCCAAAATGCAAGCATCGCAAGGTGCCATCGCTTAGCCTGTAGCTACGTCTACTTTTACTGTTTGTTTACAAGCCCAGTGAAATTTACATTCTTGGCTTTTGTTTTGCTTTTTACTTCTTTAGTTCTACCTACTTTTACTAAGGCTATATTAAAGTTGAATTTTCTTTTTACAGTTCGTTATTTTCGTATCAGAGTTGGCCTTATCAGGCGATATCGGTTACAAGATAAAGTTCTGCTTTTCCGTTGGAATTCAAATATTGATATTTGAATGTAAACTATGATTAAATCAAATATGGAATGGAGTGTTATTTGATATTGTATTAGACGAAACAGTCACCTAGTCTTGACTTGGCGTAGAATTTGATGATGTTATCATGAAGAGGATATATCAATTTGTAAACAAAAATACACTCTCAAACAGTAACAATACTTACAAACAAACAAACACCAAAAACATGAGTCCACATCCATCTTTGTGCCAGTTGATTACATATCGGCAACAAATGCGGAGTTACGTCGAAAAATAAAATAAGGTGTTGTCAACAACAAAGCGTCTTACCTAACTTGTTTATGTTTAACAACGAAAAAAAGACAGCGTTTGATGAATGATTTTGACTCTTTCATTGCTGGCCGGACTTTCTCTCCTTTCAAAATTGTGATAATATGTGCGATACCCCTCATTATTCGTGTTTGAAAGCTCATTGGTTACTTTCACTATCGTCATTTTTGCGTTGACCATTATTTTCATATTACAAGTCGAAAACACATGCCTCTTGAAGCTATTTACTTGCACAGCCTCTTAACTTTCTTTCTTGCAGATGTATCTTTTTGACCTTAACTAGCTTTTATATCGTCGTATTCATCAGCGAAGTTTAATCAGAGCTCCTGTGACCATTTTAGATACGCATTTGTAAGAGTTTCGATCAGGAATTATACTATAAAATAAATGTATTTTATAAAGTAAACTAAATCAACATTATTGTGATGGGTTCGCCAGTACCTTGTTCCATCTTTTATTAGAAGTTAAAAATCGATATCACAAAGTAATTTTAACAATTTCATTCAACGCCAATTAAATAACAAAACGCAAGTAGTCACCATTTCACTAGAGGATCTAGTTCAATTCCTTTAATTAACGTTCATTGAAGTTAATAAGGACGTCTTTAAATTACCGTTAAACTGAACTTATGGGTCCAATGCGGGTAAAGGTCTATGATCGACTAGCCCTTCGACTTTGTCCTTTAGTTCTTTTGCTTTGTCTTTTAGTAATTTAGCTTGTTGTCAGTTATGTGGTTTTAAAAATATATTTTAGCGATAAACACAATTATGTTTTGCGATAACACTCGTTATCGAACAAAGAAAAACAATAAATGGGACTGAACGTTAAAATCTAGAATATTGGCAGTTCTATTGCTCTTTGGACTTTACGATGAGATATGATATTAATTACCGTAGTTTTACTCTTAATTTTACTTTCAGTTTACTTTTACTGTTGTACTTATTCACGGTTATTTTGATTAAATTATAATTAACTAGCGACCCGCCCCGGCTTCGCACGGGTGCAATGCTAACACTAAAACCTTCCTCTTGAATCACTCTATTTATTAAAAAAAACCGCTTCAGAATCCGTTGCGTAGTTTTAAAGATTTAAGCATACAAAGGGACATAGGGACATAAGGATATAGGGACAGAAAAAGCGACTTTGTTTTATACTATGTAGTGATTACCCAAAATGTAGGTATAGGTAGAGGTAATGTCAAACAAACCATAAAATTTTATACCTTCGGTGAAAAACAGTTACACAATTAAGCTAAAAGCTTTGACAGTAATTTGTATTTGTTACCAATTTGATCTCATTTGTAAACGTTTATTTTCGAGACAATTGGAAAATAGATGACATAGGTATTTTATGTGTTGAAATTTGTATAATATACCTACTTATATCTAGAAAAACAAAATATATATTTAATATGAAGAAATAATTCCTTGTTTAGGTAGGTACTCTGGAACTTACTTAATGGACCTGATACCAGCAGGCGTATTCACGGAGACTCGATACCGTTTCCGTTCGATTCAGATCGTGTGAAAAATTTTCCGATATCGAATATCGAAGCTCCCTGAATACGCCTGCAGAACTCAGAAGTAATAAGATAATGAAAGACCTCTACGTAGCTAGTAGCTATACATTACGTCACTATATAATATTGTATAACATGAGTAGGTAAAGTTAATATCCAATAACACGAGTTAGCTAACTTTTAGTCCAATTAGTGACGTGTTAATGCTTCAATGACGAGTAGTGATTCATTTACTGAGGTTCGCGAAAAAATTAGGCCCAGTGGACTTAATAGGCTGTTCTGTTACCTATTGGATTAAGGTATGGATGGATTTAGTATGACTAAAGAAAAAAGAAAGACAAAAATGTGATGAGTAGCTTTTTACGCCGCTTCTTCTCAACTATAATATAACACATGCCCAACCGGTGGAAAGAAAGAAAATGTATTTTATTCTGTAGGTAATAAGAATTACGCTTAGAA
The DNA here is from genome assembly GCA_963855545.1 of Ethmia dodecea. Taxonomy (NCBI): domain Eukaryota; kingdom Metazoa; phylum Arthropoda; class Insecta; order Lepidoptera; family Depressariidae; genus Ethmia; species Ethmia dodecea. Next base: position 3,836,813 of record OY979448.1, read on the forward strand.
CAGTCAATTGTCTAATAACTTGGCACACAAACTCGTCCATGAATATTGGCTAAATGTAAACAGCAGCCCATCTCCACCGACGAGTTGCTGGTTCCAAATGCAGTACCTACTCCGAGAAGAGCCAAGAAGAAACTCAAGGGCAGCTCTTTTTATTGGACTTGCAATGACTTTCAATAAGTGGACTTATAAGCCCCTACATTGAATAAAACAGATTTTAATTTTGAGCAGTGATAGCCCGAACGGTTAAAGAGCCGGCCGAAAATCAGTGAGGCTCGGGTTCGAATCCTGGCATGTACCAATGAGTTTTTCAAAAACTTACGTACATATTTATCACTAGCTCGACGGTGAAGGAAAACATCGTGAGGAAACCCGCAGGTCTCAGAATTAATTCTGAGACATGTGTGTGTAAACAGACCCGGTCCGGCGATGGGCTCACCACCTATCACGTTTAGGGGTCCAAATATCTCGTGAAATGTGGGTATATCCAGTAATGGAATACCTCTGCCTACCCTCTCGGGGATAAAAGGCGTGAGATTATATATATATATATATATAATTTTGAGTAGGTAGTTCTCTTAAGTATGCTAAAATATAAAAACAATACAAAATAATATATTTCAAAAACAAGTTTACAATTTTGTTGCTACATTCGGTAGTTAAGATGATTTTTTTAAACTACCTATTTGAACTATAAGTTTATGTAACTACCTTGTTGTTTCGTGACCCCAAAACTATTGAGATTCGCTGTACCGGGTAGCCATATTTCATCCAAAGATCAACGAATACTCGAATTAATATTTTTATCATATTATTCGAGTCATCGTGTTTTATTAATACGGACGAAGTTAAAAAACCGGTCAAGTGCGAGTCGGACACCCGCACTAAGGGTTCCGTACCGTTATCTATAAAAAGCGAATGAAAGGTAAATAGCGGTATTACGATTTATGACGTATTAAAAAAAACTACTTACTAGATCTCGTTCAAACCAATTTTCGGTGGAAGTTTGTAGGGTTATATGGTACATCATATACTTATATTTTTTAGTTTTATCATTATTACAAGTTACGGCAGCTAGGAGGGGGGGGGGGGGCACACACATTTTATCACTTTGGAAGTGTCTTTCGAGCAAACTATTCAGTTTAGATTATTTTTTTACTAGAAACCTAAATATAATTTTTGAAGACCTATCCATAGATATTTACCCCAAACGTATGGATTTTATTAAAAAAAAAATGAGTTTCAGTTCCAAGTATGGGGATCCGCCAAATGTATTGATTTTTTTCTATTTTTGTGTGAAAATCTTGATGCGGATCGCATAATACATCTACTTACCAAGTTTCAACAGTATAGTTCTCATAGTTTCGAAAAAAAGTGACTGTGACATAGAGCCGGACAGACAGACAGACATGACGAATCCGTAAGGGTTCCGTTTTTTGCCATTTGGCTACGGAACCCTAAAAAGCACCTATTTACAATATCAATAAGAAAGGCGCATGCCCAATCACGGTTTTTTTCCTCGACCACAGTAAATTACTTATCATAAATTCTTATGTACATATATATGTACTTATTCGGTTTCCTGGGCCCGTCTGGCCATGGCGTGCTCCGCCGTGATGACGTCATCTGGTGACTCACCCACGTCTGAGCCCATTCACAAACTCCTGCGCAGCCTATAGTGCCAGTAAATCATATGCAAAAGTTTATCGTCCCTTTCTGTGCATTTTTTATTAAGATCGATACAAGTTGTTTCTATAGCTATTTATATAATTCACTCAATTTACAATATGAATTTACAAGTTCTATTTGTCGAACTTTATGCAAACGTAGCCTAGGCTTTTATTGAAACTAGATACTTATTTTAGTTTTGAGTATGCTCGTGTAACCTATTTTTCAAACTGACGTGGCAATACAGACCAAAACATGATTAAAAAGTAAACAATCTTTTTCCAATTTGAATGCTGACTAATAAAAATGCCTATATTATGTGGCACAAACTTTACATTATCCGAGGCATTTAGTCGGGCCGGTTCTAAATCGGTTACTTGACGCTTCCAGGTCAGTTGGGTTTAATTACTTAACCGATGGTGCTCCCAACATAAACATAACATAAAATTAACTTATGTGAGTCATCTAAAACGCTTGGCCCATATATTCCCGTTTTAGAGGTTCGCCTTTAGGAATGGAGTCATTTTATTTTCCTAACATCAGATTGTTGGGTTTGAAAGTGTGACTCATCACATCATTATTAATATTTTATGGAATGCTTTATATCAATTTAAAAGTAATGTTCACTTATATCTTCACAAAGTACGTTCAAAAGATCTTTGTATCGGCTGATATATTGAATTCATGAAAAGAATCTCATCAAATCGCTAATGCGTGAGAAACTCGTCTCGTTTACGGTGAAAAGTAAAATTAATTTATGCCCTAATGGCCTTCCTTCAGACTTGATTTATTGATAAACTTATTCAACTTAATAATTATTTCTCTTTTTGCCTGCACTCAATATATTTGGGCCAGCCATACTTTTGCATTATCACCTCCTCGTAACAGAATGAACGTAACGGAACCATGACACTTGCACTAACGTTACTAGAAATAAGTTCTTGTACACCAGCGCGTCTTTGTCAAGTCTGTTCTGCGCTCTTTGCCATTGTTTCGCATTTGCCAACGTTTTTTGCTCCTTTATGCGTCCTTTCGTCACGCTATTAGACTGCGAGGTCGTGAAGGCCTCTTAGTATCTTTGTATCGGTATTAGTTTCAATATAATATTTATCGCATCGGTGTAACGATGGGAATATGAATAATAGTTTTTTTTATTACGTTCGTTGGCTGCCGTGGGAACTGCTCTCTGTATTGATTGTTCTTGTTATAAAAGAATCAGTCAAGTTCGTTACTTTGTTGAATAAGTTCTTCATTAGAATGAGAGTGTTTATGTATATACAAAATATAGTTTAGAACGAGATATGGTATTATTAGTAAGTATAGGAAAAATATTATCGCTTTTAGCAAATACGAGTACTTCAGTATGATTACAAAACAACAATAATACGTATCTACCATTTGTAACCGTGATTAAAATGATGAACAATCATTTTTATATATCATTGTTATATAACAAAAAGTGTGATAACCACAAAAACATCAGAAATTGAACCTCCAATTTGCAATCAGAGCGTACGGCTGAGTCATTGTGTCAAAAAATAGCCTTGAATCTGTAATAGCACTGCAATGAATCAGTACAACCTCATTAGCTTGCCAAATTCAGAAGTCCTTTATCCAGTTACAGCTTAAGGCAATATTTGGGATATTGTGGTAACTCAACTTAATCGCTCCTGACTTTTTAATTTTCCCGCGTTGCGTAATAACACCCGGCTGAGAATCGAAGCTGTTGGCGCGGAGAACGTCGTGGGAGTGATTCTGTTGACGGTTGACTGATGTTACCGATTAGAAACAAATTGATGAACCCACCGTGAAGCAACGAGCTAAAAAATAAGACCCACGTACAAACAGAGGAAAGTCGCTAACTCCCTCAGAAATACCTGATAATAAGTAAGTGGGTGAAACGTGACTGTAAACGGCAACGTTCGTTTATTTATTGCCACCGCGATATCATAAATTTATCGAAGAAAGGTGTCTTTACACTAAAAACGGAACAAGATAACAATCAAAAAACGCTACCAGTTGTTTTTATTTCAATTTGTATGGAAAATCAATGAGCATCTTCGCGCTGAGTTCGCCCACCATTGGAATTGATAGGCGAGAAATTTTATGGGCAAGCGGAATCGATTGACCTCGGTCCGAGAGTAAATTTTGGGCTCCTCTTCCGGACGGCGACGCCTACAAATCACTGGTTTGGGCCGCGGTTCGATCTCATTCGGAGAGATTAACATAAATAGACCCGGTCTAGCAAGGCAATAGAGACAACGGGCCGGCCGGTGCCACTAATGCGTAGCTGACACTGGGACTGGGGCATGGTCAGTTACACTTCAATAATGTCATTATTTATTGGTCCTTTTAATAGCAGCTAAGAATATTTTCAGCAAATAGGTATGAATTTAAAAAAAGAACAACAAATTTAACGGTTATTACACGCGTTAGATGACTCAAGATCAATTTCGTGCACTTGACCTTCCAGTTACATCACGGATTTGACCAACACAGCTCAAATGTTGCAACATTACAACACCACACTATCGTGTCGGTTGCCCGATACAATCTTGAAGACTAAAAGCTGCAATTATAACATTATAATACTTTATTGTTCAGAATCTCAAATTATATTCATTAAGACAGCTGAAATTGGCTAAGAGTGCCTTGGATATCTATTACATTAGTTCACCGGCAAGATAGTGATCTAAACAGTTTAGCGAATGGTCTGTTATTATTCAGATTATATGGGCTTTCCAATTGACCTTTGCGGGAGTCGGTACAATGGGATATGGTCCAAGGGCAACAACTGGTGCCGGATTTGAATCCGGTGGTCACGAAGTGATAGTGGTAAAGTCTGGTAATTGGCTAGCCCCAGACTGGTGCTAAACACTTGAATAGCTGGCGCCAGAGCTCTTAACAGTGATTTTATAGAGGAATTTATTAAACCTATAAAATTCGTTTGTTTATTGACTAGTTCTTAGAACATTAACATTATTGGTATCAGAATTTAGTTACTGAAAGACTTATAGACATTTGAACCTGTAAGGTTTCGTACTTAGATATTAAATCTTATCACGTAAGTAACAAGGAGCAGGATCGGTTTACAACTGCCAAAACGTTGCAGGCTTGCGAGCACCAGTTATAAAAATAAAATTTAGAAAATCAAGCGGAAGTCTTTGACACGTAGTCCGCAAATCACAAGCGATACGCTGCGAGGTCCGTTCGTTTCACAGCAGGACTCAAGAAACATTCCTTGGTGTTTCGTCACATAATTTGGCATCAAATCGCTGCTGTTGCAGACCTGACGGGCCGTGGACCATTGCGGGTGGCTGCGGATAGGGCTACCATCGACTATTTAATTTAATCCTGATCAAACGGTCCTCGGTAGTTTTAAGATGTTTTTACAATAATATGGGACACTTTCTTAAGTTAGACAATTTTTTGCCTTCTCAACCTGAAGACTACGATACCCACGCTATGCCTGCAACATCTGGAGAAGAATGATTAGTCTCAACTAGACAACCCTAAAACGTTTGCTGTGCAGTCACGATCCGATCGCTGCGGCCGGCCGTGCATGACTGATCGCGATTTTATGGAATCGCAGAGTGGGTGACCTAACAGACGCATCTCCGTTCAGTTTAGACCCAAGTTTTTATTTGCAAATACAACAGACTCAGATAACAGCTCTCTGTTGCTCTGCGTGAAGACGTAAGAGATATACAGAGTGCTTGGCTTATGCAGACAAAACGTAGATTTTATAAGAACGTCTGCGTTCTTATGAAATCCCCTTACCTATGACGTGAGCACGTTTGCCTAGAAGTAGTCTACCCATCCAATCGGCCCTTAAACACATCCAGGTCATATTTAATATATTTTATGTGAATGATCATGCCAATTATTGGTATAAAAAAACTTTACATGTTTCTCATCATCATCTGGAGATGTAGCCAGTAGCCACTACTTCTGTTGCTTTGTTACCAAACTTTTAGGGATTCTATCATTTGAGAAATATCTCTAAGTTATTTTACACCAAAAAAAGTTTAAAAGCGACATTCCAGATGTTTCTAAAGAGATAGGATGCGTGTACGCTGTACACGCGCGCTGTTTATGCAAATATCTGAAAGCTGGCCGTGTGACCCACAAACCAGAGGCTGAAAGCTCTGCGCCCGCGCCTGCGATAACGTGACGTCAGACCACTTGCGATGCTTTTTTATTGCAGCGGGCAGAATAACAATATCGCTGTGTAACGTTCTTTAAAATTGATATTTAATTCAGCCGATTAAAAGGTGGCTAATAGATCGTAGATTACCTCGTCTAGAATATAATTAAATAATCTTTGCTGCGATCGAAAATGGCTTTTGCTTGCGTCACTGAAGTGTAACTAACCTAAAATTTTTGTGTGGACGTAATCACAATAGTTTGTCTATTTGTCTCTTGGACTGACCTCCTTGCACCTGGGTCCTCGATTGGTGACGGGTTCACAATAGTATTAAAATACCAGATAGGGTAGGCATTAGTCAGGCGGCTGATCATATAAAATCCTTAAACCTTTTGCAGTATGAATCACGGCGATGATACCAAAAAATGTGAAAAATTTACTCCTAATGATGATTCAGGTGGATGATTACATGGTCAAGTCTATGGACTAGGTAGTTAATACTCTGGACTCACAAGCGTGATAGCAGACGGAGATAGCCACCGCACGCCGTCGCGCTCAAATGTTTTATTAATCGAGCCATTGTACTCGCCTTACCCAGGCAGGTATATGCTTTCCTATTTGTGAAAAACGAGGTTGAAGGAATCTAAATAGGAGAAAAAATGTCGCACAATTATATTCCGGACTCTAGAAGTTAGTAGTACCTAATCAATCTGAGTAGGTATTAACGCAAGTAGGTAAAGTATAGGTGGATATATTGCTGACTATTGAAGCAACTCATGAATACAGTATCTAGTACTATTTATGTTTTGCTTAACCATTTTAAAATAATTAAGTAAAACACAATTAACATATTTTATGTAGACAATAGACATAATACCACACTTTTGCGTTTGCTTTATGTACCTTACCTTTGGGGTAATTTTTATTTACACCTTAGCCTTCTGCAAACAATAAATCAACAAGTGGCTTCTTGACTAATAGCGAGTTTTCTATGGTCGAGTAGCCACCTAAACCAAAATTACATACAGATGTCACAAAAGAGGTACAAACAATAAAGTTCATAGGCAAAAAAAGAAATTGAATGCAATAAATTAGCGAGCTTTGAAAGTATTAACGAATTTCTTAATTCCAACAACGCAGGAGGTGTATGTGAGACCTCAGTAAACTATTAAAACTTAATTGTCCATTCACAGTTCACCAACAATCGGATCTATAGAGAGATCACCAAGACAAGGTAGTCTGTACAAGTGGTACATGGAGATACGAGTAATATGCCAAACCCAGGTGGTTCTCAAACCTTAACATCTTTGTCAATCGTAAAACTTTCCAACACTGAGCTACATTTAGAGAATTGCTAGATATCCTGATAAACTTATTTGATGTCATCTATAAATTCATGTAAACATCTCATGAAACATTTAATAAACTATTTTAAACAGGATTAAGTAGTACATTGAAAGGCCACAGCACTATAATAGCAATATTCTACAGGTAACTTAGACCAAAATTGTTTGTTGGTTATGTGAAATCTCCCAATTTTGTTTTACCGTAAGTACGTATCTTCGCAAATCTTCTTCATCTAACATATCTCCCTCCTTGAGAACCGCTGATGTAGACGCCGTAGTCCAATGGTGGTATCTCCAGTGCATCGGGACCACCGGCCGAGTGCATTTGCATATCTCGACGGCAAACCTGTTGCCGTGCGGTGGGCCTAGGACTGCACCGTTACTCCTTTTTACTAGGTTACGCTGTCACGTTGTGCTTAGATTTCTTCTTACCGCTGGTTTCAGGTCCTACCTTCCCGTATCGGTCACTCCGAGAGTTTTGTTTTTTGACACGAGTAATTTTTATGGGGGAAAATACTAGTGATGCACCGAAATTCGTTTTACATTTGGTAAAACCGAAGTTCGGCAGCTTTTACCGAATTTCGGCTTCGGCCGAATTTCGGTAAAAAATGCGGAACTTCGGTGATAGATACCGAATGTTCGGTAGTTTAAAATAAAACTAAATTATACTAATTGATACACAATTTCTGCACTAAGATACTTCTCAAGTTTTACAAGTAAAATAAATTGATACTAGCTGATGCCCTCGACTCCGTCTGCTTGGATTTTACAATTTACTATTAGGAATTATGTTTTTTTTTTTTCAGAATATTAGCAATTTAGCAGTAGTAGTCCTACTTGCCCAATTTTATCAAAATCGGTTCAGTAGTTTACTAGAGAAAAGGGAAGCGGTAATTAAAACACTTCGTAACGAGTCGTGACCTGTCCATCATAAGAGCGCGTAGCCTTGATGAACATTCGGCCGAATTCGACATTCGGCAAAACCCACATTCGGTGCATCTCTAGAAAATACTAATCTTAGTAAATCCTTGCCAGTCATTTGTTGAAATTGGACGAAACGTTAGCGATCGATGACGCTAAGCTCCTTTCAGAATAAGGTCCTTCACACGCACGTCAAAGTGTCGCGACTCAAAATTTATAATGGCGGTGTCAACTCATTCCGACAGGCGTCGCAATGTGTGAGACAACTATGTTGCTACACTGTTAATGCAAATCAGAGATCATTTTTATGTGAGAATTGATCCCGTGTTTTTTTTTTTGGCTGACATTGACCATCTCTAATGGGTTGTAAATTGTATTTCTTTAGATCAGTGATATTGCTTCGTGAATCGTCAATCCTGTGATACAATCTAATGTTGTTTGTTGCTATTAATAATGATGCTTATCTTGTCAATTTAAATTACCCGCTTTGTAAGTTATGGTTGATCTTTTTTGTTCCGAAAGCGTCCTGACCTCAGCCGTACAGTATGGTATAAATTGTACCTTTCCCTTCTTTAACCCATTCCAAATACCTACATCATTTATTACCGATATCGAATGTCGATAATCATTACTTGCAGCCCTATAAATATTTATTGCTCGTAATCAATGCTATTGATAATGTATTTGACACGATATTATTATAGAAACTTATATAATAGGGCAGTTACAATGTTATAGGTTTTTCACAAAGGCGGTCATTCAAAAAATTATTCTACGTTTTGATAGTTCTTCTGTAACCTTTTTCAATTTATCACGTATTGTTGATATGTACCTTTATTTTGATCCTTCCATAATATTTCTTTATCTTTCTCGAATTGATGCAATCAGACAGCCGCTCCACAATACCCAGGCCATCACTAGCGCAGTTTATATTGTCTGAATAAACTCTCTCTATGATATTTCCCTATCTAGTTCTTGCATCTCACTTTAATTATCTGTCAAGTGTTGTGATGTTGAATCAAGCTTGGCACCCCTGCAATGAACACATTTGCAGCTAATGTGTGTGACGTAAGGATTATTCACGCCTGTCAGAGCTGTGTCGACTTGCCCAGATTGCTTTGCCCACGCCTTCTAGATTAAGTATCTTACTGACAAGTCTATTTGTATGTTGAGAATAAACTGGGATTAGTCAGGAGATTATAAAGCATATGAGTAGCTTTAATTTGTTTCTAAGGTTTACCATACTCAAGACTGAAATTGGTCTGCAGTGGCAAGTTGTAAACTTTTTAGGTGCCTCCATCAATGGGAATTAGGACAAAGGTAAAGTTCCAGAGTAGCCTCATTTGTTTTAAAATAGAACAAAAGAATAAAGTAGTTTAAATTGTACAGGCATTTGATTTAAATCTGATTGTTCAAGAATTGTATCCTCTTTATGCAGGTTTGGTGCCAGCACGTTGTGTGACTGCAGCGATTTACATCGTCGATACTTAAATAGGAAATATTTGTAGCTTACAATGTAAATATATTGGATGCAAAATTCTATTGACGATACGTGATCAAACTAGGAAATTCGACAAGGAACCTAATATCACTTGCACGTAACGAATATTAAGTCTATTTCGTTTTGTAGTCTACAAGCTGCACTGTTAATGATAAATATTGGACAAGTGCGTCATTTTACATTCCATTACTATCACTTTCTCTTGTATAGGCAGTCTTAATTAAAATTCTCTCTGCATCTCAAGTATTTCAGTGAGTCTCGTCGAGTCTACTCTCAATCAAGCTTTTATTACCAACTGTTGATAGCTCAATACAGTTGGCACTCCAAAGTTTTTTTTGCTACATTCTTTATGAGTTCGAGAACGTGTAAATATCAAGCAGTTATATTGTCAGCTGCTGTCTATCTTATACTTTGAATACAATTCATTATAACTTAGATTTTTGTAAACAAATAGTTGGCATAGGCATTTAATTAGTCTTTGTTTCATATTCATTACCACGATTTTGAAATTATTTTACTGAATTCAAGGTCTCACGGATTGAATTAACTTTTATTGCTATGTCTAGGGACCAGCTATTAGCATAACTGGCGTGGTGTGTTATTATGGCTGGAGACTCTTCAATTATAATCGTTCGATTGTTTGAATTAACTTTCTCAATGATCGAACATGTTTGTGTCTTTGTTTATGAACTATTGAGATAGGGTCTCGTCTATTGAAAGCGCAGCCCACTCTTCAGTATTTGCTTATTGTTTTCTTTGAACGTTAAACAAACTGTGTTGACGCCTAGGACCATTGTTGTATCATTGCGTTTCGTATGGGTTAATGCTTAATGAAATGCAATTATTTGATCATTGTTCTTTGATAGGTAAAGGAGAAAAATGTGCAGAGTGTTTTATTTATTTATTTATTAGTCACAATTCAAGTTTTGGTGTCAGGAACTGTTCACTGCTTGTTTAACGAAAAATAATGTGAAACTAAAGCACAAAAGCGCATTATCAGAGTAAATTCATGTAATAAAATTCTTTTATTTTCGCGCACAGCATAAAATATAAAATAAAAACAAAAAATCTTTTTTAAAAATTAATCATTTTTCCAAAAATGGGCGTCACTCAGCAAAAACTGAATTTTCTAAAGTAAAATTTTTTTTAAACTTTGTTTCCGTAATTTAGGTTGACATAACTTCAATTTCTTTGGGTTAAAAATTCATAGTTTTTGACTTCATCAGAAATTATATTATATAAAACTACGGGACTAAATCATATTAAAATAAACAAGATGTAAAGCAATGGCGTCGATAACAAAGTTACTAAAGATTCGATACCCATCTCAGACGCCCACTGCCTCTAAACAATACAGTCCAACAGAGCGTTGCACAAACTAACTCATGTGGTTAAATTACTATAGTTTGCGAACTATGATTGATAGTGCTTGAGAAGCTCAAACTAGTGAATCTTTCGACATTTGCCGTAAAATGAACGTGCACATAAATCTATTTTGTAACATGGATCGTAATCGTTGTTCAAATAAGGAAACAATAGATGATCGTGTTTACGTGAATGATGGGGTTGTTCCTCGTTGCGTCATATTCATTAGTCTCGAGTAATAAACCTCAGTTAAGTTGGTTTACTGTTATTATAGGATAATTGGGTCGGTTTTGTTGTACTTTACTTTATGGGTTTGGTTTATACAACATCTTTGGAACTTAAATCAAGTCTTAGGCAATTGTTGTGTCCTTATTTACAACCACTTGCTCGTTATTATCTCTTCCAGGGCTTTATTAGTTCGCACTTCCAATACCCTTTAAAATAAGCATGTTCAATATTTCGTTTGCCGCAGTGACGTTAACATCTTCCTCCTTCGTAGCATCAACTTCAGCTGGAAATTTCAATACGAAAACTACAACAATAAATCTCAAATGAGAGCTAAGTGCGCCATTGTGTTTAGTTTGGAGCAGAGTATTGCCAAAACTTCCATTTTCGTCATGAGCGCTTTAAATCGGATTACTTGGGCCTCGTCACGATAAACCATTCGTGCCAAGGTCTCAGTTATTTCACTAATGTGGACTATTCATACAACATCGTTCGTTCATACTGTGCAGCATTGTGATAGATTGTATATTGAAACCCTCAAATTAAATAGTATTATTATTATTTGTATTTAATGTTTTTTATTCATGATGATATCATTCAAGTTAAATTGAATTTAAAGTGACCTATTCTGAACCTAACATAGGTATGAATCTGATGATAATGGGTTCATCATGCATTTTTCAATGTTATTATGAAATTCTGATACATGCGTATGCGTGATAAAATTTTTACCGTCGATGTAGCGTCTGGCTAAATCATTCAATTGTATAGTGGTTTGGCCACACGTGAATTTACTTTATTTGGGTTTCAGGTCAGAAAACTCGCATTTAAATTCGGGCCCCTTAATTTTGACATCGGTAACGGCGTATCGGGGTACAATAAATCTATCGATAATCTCGATACCTCTCTCCGTGTCGGTATAGCCTCATACCGGTGAATCGACGACTTTCTCCATCCCACAAAAAGTTGATACGCAAGTAGTAGGTACCTGTTATTCGGAACATCTACCTAATGATTGTCTGGTGTAAATATTTTGCTATACAGTGTTTCTAGCAGAGGCAAAAACGGTTATAGAAAAAACATGAAATTAAATTAAGTCTTATTTTTATAAGCTTAGCTCTTGTTTTTGCATAATTAAACCTTTATCTTCTGGTAATGGTGAATTGTAATGGCCATCTTCGTTGATCAATCTGGAATCTGCACACATTGGTGCCGTGTATAAGTTAATATTGATTCCTCTTAACAATCTTCGTGATAATTGCAATGACGTTTACACGAATGTGTATGTCGAACATAAATGGCCACAACAATGGATCTGCTTGTCGTTCCAACATTGCTAGTACAACGTAGGAAAGTGCTTTTGTAACCACTCTCTTGTTGCCCGAGATATCGATTGCTCTGTATCCGAGCTCTGTTTTTTGTGTAAAATTTTATAGCGAAAGTATTATTAGTTCCGGTTCAAACTTTCGACCTTGCATGTTCGTATTCTATTTTAGAGCTTAATTTTTAATATGATCTAAAAACTTTTTATAAAGAGTATTTAAATATATCACAATCACCCCATTCCCCCAACTTATTTTTTTGTGTTTTCAATCCATTGCCATTTGCCACATTACTCCGCATAAAAACAGTCTCCCTCCGTCTATTGTGACCCCACCCTGCCCTTGTAATTGATTTAGGGCTATTTCTACAGCCGTGCATTAGCAGATGTATCGTTATGCATTTTGACACATCTGCCCGCCACGTGCGAGCTTTTGACCCTGGATTGGATCTGCATCCAAAAAAGTATAGGATTTCCCCTTATTAAAATGGTATCTGAATTCAAAATAATAGCTGCCAATATTATTTGGTTCCTTTGTGTTTTTTACAATTCCTTGTTTTTGATAACAAAGTTCAAATCAGAATTTGTTTTGCCCTTTCTGTAGAGCTATCGACTGATAGAGTTGGAAAACAGTAGGTTAATGCTTCCGTGCTGCCCTTAAGTATAAATCCTCTTTACGTACAAACCTAAAAAGGACCGCTTACGATTTTATAGCCACTTTCTTTACACTTTATCGTATCTATCTGTACCTTATTGCTTTTGTTATTCTTATTCTGTCTGGGTATCGCTTTATTACAATTGACATGATGTAACAGATTGTTTTGTTACTAATTGCTATCATTACTTTATTTCGTTACTGTTAGTACAGTGAATAGAGACCAAATAAGGGGGGTTACCTTACAAACGGTCCGGTAGTTCTAAATTTTTACATGTTGTCTAGGATGGTTGTTAAGTGTTTGAATTGCAAAATGCACAATTCCCCCCCTCCGCGCCCGCCGCCATCTTGAAAAAACCGAAAAAAATCGGCACTTTTTTTAGATTTTCACTTATATCTTTGTTTCGGTGCATTTTAGCTACAAAACAGTTCTATTCAATGTTGTAGAGAATAAAATTCCCTATAATATACGTGTTAAATTTTGTTTGTAGAGCAGATAGTTCACGAGATATGATATTTTAAAAAAATATAAAAAAATACGCATTTTCCGGAAATTTTTCAAACTTATCAAATAAACAATATGCCGTTGTTTTCATTTTAATGCTTACTGCCCCCTCCGTAAGGTTGGTTAAAAAAAGTATACATCCATTTTGTAGGTAATTAAATTTCCTACAATTTTTATTCTTATACTTGTTTTTCTCAAATAGGCCAAAATTGAATTACAGCGTTCTAAAGTTAGAAGTTTGAAAAATTTCCGGAAAATGCGTATTTTTTTATCTTTTTTAAAATATCATATCTCGTGAACTATCTGCCCTACAAACAAAATTTAACACGTATATTATAGAGAATTTCATTCTCTACAACATTGAATAGAACTGTTTTGTAGCTAAAATGCACCGAAACAAAGATATAAGTGAAAATCTAAAAAAAGTGCCGTTTTTTTTGGTTTTTTCAAAATGGCGGAGGGCGCGGAGGGGGGGGGAATTGTGCATTTTGCATTTTAAACACTTAACAACCATCCTAGACAACATGTAAAAAATTTAGAACTACCGGACCGTTTGTAAGGTATCAGCTCTCTATTCACTGGGTTATGTTGCACTATAAGACTTGAAAATTCTAAACAATTTCTATTCTTGGACACCGTTTTAGCTTGGTGTTTCAGAATACACATTGTTGCTCAGTGGGGCCATCTATCTGTGCAGATGCGGCATGTCCTTGTAAACCGTCGCGGAGATCGTAATCGTCTAATTTACGACCATGTTCCGTTCCACAATCAAACGCCGCGCTCTTGTTTCATCCTGCTCGGATGGTCGGTACGTCCGTCATACTGTTGTTTGATTGTAATCGGCATTCGTGCCATGGAAATGTACCTACGTTCAGTATTGTCGCGTTTTTTCTGATTGCATGATAGCCGCTGTTGCTTCTGCCTATGGCCTTTGTTGGTGTTGGTCTTGGAGCGATATTTTATTATCAGTCCAATTATTGACATGAAAATTGATAAACAACTTTACTTTTATTTCTCACGGTGTACTTTTACTAAACGATATTTTAGGTATCGTTAAGTACTTGGATAAGTTAGATGGTCGAAGGGTGTCCGCACAAATTATATCTTCCAAAAACCCGTTACAGTGCACTTTTATTCGTAAAATTCGGTCTCGGAACGCATAACCTGCGGCAGATTCTGACAATGTGGCGTGCAACAGAAATAATTAAGCAAAAATGACCAAAAATTATTCATAATTCTACACACTGTGAATAATTCGGGCACAGAGCCTGGGATACAGCCGGGGGCAACTCCAAATCATTACATGCTGTGATGCTGCTGTCTCTCTTTTTGGTGTATCATTAGAAAGAGCAGAAGGACCGGTTTATGGGTCGATACACGTGGTCTTAGCCTGCGTGGCGAAGCGTGGGAGACCGCCCGAGGTTTCGCAAATCTGCTATTTGTACCCTGTAAACTCCACTCAGTGACATGCAAATTTAGATTTTTGCAACCTCTGATTGAGAGGAGGCGGGCTAAGGCATTCCTTTGATACGATAATGATAATGATGTGAATGAAATGAATATTTATTCATATTCAAATTATAGAGTAACAAAGCTGTGTGTAATATTTATGAATGTTATTAGCGCATTAGGTCACTCTTTCTTATTCCGCTGCGGTCGTTATACTAGCTTGGACTGGAATTTATTTAACTTAAGTAAGTAAGTAGGTAAATGAATATACATAATGTATAATTTGTTCCAACTCAAATATTTTATTTCTACTTGTGAGTCGGAAGAGTTAGCCAAAGTAAGTAATAATTTTACCTAACGAATAAAAACTTATAAATGTATTTTGCAAGAATTGTATTTCTACATGATTTTTTATAACAAAAATGTTTGTAAACTAGGTAGTATCGACAAACGTTCTGGCTGATACATTTGGAAGAATTGTAGCTTGCAAGCTCAACTTTTTAGTACCTAATTAAAGTTAAACTTAGAAGCCAGTAACGCCGTCTTTTTTTCAATTCTTATGCTTTCAACGCGATGAAGTGGTCATAAACATGAAATTGTCATTGTTACTGTAAGTGAGGGATTTATCGTCACGGGGTGTAACTCTAGGAAAAGATAGCTGTTTGCAAAAACCGCTCGACCGTTTGGTGTAGGTATCAGCTGAAACTTTTGCTGATAGTACCAATGACTTACAAGTGTGTAAAAAACCGGATATGTGCGAGTCGGGCTCACACCGGGCCGTAGCAGTAGCACCCTTCAATAAAAAAAGCATATTTCACAATTCCGTATTTTTTTAACTTTTATTGGGTAGACAATTATTATTTGTTCTTATAGCGCTCAAAGTAATACACACTCTGAGCAAATTTCAAGCTTTCCAAGACGGATGGACAGCCGAGCCTTAGTGATAGGGGTCCCGTCCCTTACCCTCAATAGTCTTGGATCCGTCACTAGAAAAATGAGCACTTTCAAAATTGGAATAGGTAGGCAAGTCTGGCAAAAGATGAAGCGTGAGTAGGTATACAATATGTAACAGAATAAGCCCAATTCCTGAAATTAGTTTTTTTTATTAACTATTAAAATTATTTATTGATTATTTTTATACAGATTTAGTTAGTTTGTTCACTATCGACTACTTAATCGATTTCAGCTATTTTTATTGATGTGTGCTAAAAAATTCCGAACAATTAATTATCATAACTGAATTTAGGGCTACCTATGGAAACCGTACTATTATTCCTTTTTATTTAAGAAATTTGGTCAGATAAAACTATAGTAGGAATGCATCATTTTTTTATATGAATAAGTATACTAATTGGGGTGTATGAGGTATTGCGCTTATTCTTTAACGCGTTGTATATTTATTTTACTCTCTAAAGAGGTTACCCTAAATCAAATTAAACACGTTATAAAGACAGGTAACTAGTATTAGTACCTATCTAATAGCGACTCGGTGGTTCCGTGTTATAAATCAAGAGCCACCCAGCGCGATGTGGGTCGGTCGAACCTGTCCTTTCATCGCTACGTGTCAACATTGTGTGCTGATGTCAGTTTGTGGTGGTTGTGATTTTATTTATTTGCCCAGTGAAAGACGATTTCCTAGACTGTTCGCAATAGGGTAAGGGGGAAGTCGGCAATAAGGTCCGTACTCTATCGAAATTAAATTGACAGTGAGAGTAGAACACCTTTAAAAATGTATTTAGATTATCATTTTACAACTATAGGGGGAAGTCGGCAATAAAGTCCGTACGCTATTGAACTGTGTCGAAATTAAATTGACAGTAAGAGTAGAACACCTATAAAAATGTATTTATATTATAATTTTACAACTGTAGCTAATTTTAAAATGATAAAACAACTAAAACAAAGACATTTAGTATACTAAGTTCATTCATTTAGCCAAGAAATGATAACAGGAAAACAGAAAGAGTAGCTTTCGTTATACTACTGGTAGCGATTTAGATAACGGATGGAAGCAGTTTATTTAGGAAGTTGATTTATAGTGAGATTTGTGGGTTTACGATTGTTTTGATAGCTATTAGCTATTACAAATAGTTGGCCGTACTACTCGTATTCAGAAGTGTCGCGATTTTGTCCCTCATTTTCGCAATTCTACTGGTATTGCAGTCGGCATTCCAAGCACATAGAAAGTAATTATTATATATTATATTTATAAATAATAAATATGAATACAGTAGGTATAATAAAACAGTGGTAGCGATTAGTAGCTTATTAGGATTATAGACGAGATCATTTGCATGACGCCGGGTTATTGATACGCCGACAAAAATAGTTTAGCATCATAATGCAGTTGAGGTCTGGTTATACCGTATTCATATAATTATTTAGTGAATAAATATCTGATTCCGCAAAATTTGCATTTATAATTAATTGAGTTATTTTTATGTTTTTTGTCTGTGTTTTAATCATGGTAGAACGATTAAATTAAAGATGCAATTAATGTTACTGTCAATATATTATAATAGGTACCTATATTTAAAACGAGGTGTAGTATTGTAGGTATGCGAGATGATAATTTAAGGTACCTACCTACACTATATTGGTATCCCTGCTAGAAGAAAAAAGAAGAAGTAGGTACCTACATAATATTTAAACCTACGAAATACTAAGTTCGCCATGTGTACATTTTCTTGGTAACCTGAAGGTTAATAAATTAATAAATAAGAGAATCACTTACTCACTCACCTATCACGAAATCACCAAAACTATAAAACCTACAAACTTGAAATTTTTGCAGGAAAGCCTCAGATAGATTTTCTCTACATTCCCATGGAAACGGGAAAGAACGGGCATCTGCTTGTACAGAAGATACCTACTTAGGATGCGTGTGTACAGTCAAAAGTGAAGTGGAGTCGCAATGACTTTCAATAAGAGCACTTATAAGCCCCTACATTGAATAATAACTTGACTTTGAGTGAAAAGATCATTGCTGTTTACTCGAATTTGTAATTTACTCAGAGCAGTATGTAATCACTACTACAATCAGACGCAGAAATATTTACATTTGTCGATCAATTTGTTGCATTACACCTGCCGGTAAGCGTCGACGGATCAATCAAGCGGAATGCGCCCGCGCACGGCAGATGGCGAAAAAAGAAATACCTAACAGCCGTCGATGTCGAACATGGCATCTGATTCACGGGAGTCTCGGAGTAGTCACAAAAAGTTGGCGCCCATTCTGTGCCAATATGAAAACTGATTTATTTATTAGGAAAATTACAAGGGGTACGAGCGATTCAGCCAATGAGTTATTTGTTTACTTTTTGGAAGATTAACTGCTTTTTAACAAATTGTGTAATATGATTTATATAGCACTTATGCCTATTACTATTCTCTATCTATAAATAACAAATGTAGAATGATGATGATCGGTTCCAGCCATTTTCGACTAAGGCGACCGCTGTCTACCCCGGTCAATGAATCGGCGCTCATTGGCCCTGATGTTTCTAACGTAGCCAATCTTCTTAGTGAAGACCCTCGAGCAATGTGGACATGTGAGGGTACTATTCACGTAGTTATATTGCTTTGATTGTGATTTATTTGGTCACGTTTCAAGTCGAGGTCAGATCTACGACGCTCCTCGAAACGACCAAACCCGCCTCTGGACATGACCTCTCCATTCGAGGCTCCGCGCCGTGCTGCCAAACTCTCTCACTGCGAGGGGTCAAGGTTGCATCTCTTCATATGTCTTTTCTGAATATGTAGAATATTAACAATGCATAAACAATTTTATAATTTAACGATGATACTTTTGTTAATTCGATTAAGTACAATAATATATCAATACCTACTCTTAGAATTGAAAATTCTGACAATAACATACCTGAACTTATTGACTTTTAATCTTTTTGGTGTAATTTTTTTTAAAGAAATCCTTTAATTTTCACTGTAATAAATAATAGTTGGTACCATGTTGGTACAATATTTAGAAAAGTATGTCAGCACCAATTTGAAAGGAAACCCTATAATTATTATAGTTGGCGTAATCTATAAATTGTATCAGAATTAAAGCGATTAGCCTCTCGGAAACATAGCGAAATTTGATAATTGCTGCTACGATTGACTGCTGATTCTTCGATCAATTAGGTGTTTCATAATGAGTTTGGTTTGGATTCAGTTGCGTGTACGCTGCAGACATAATGAGTATTTATAATTACTCGAAAGAAGATTTAATTATCCGCTTGCGTTATAATTTGTTCAGTAAGATAAAATTTATCAAAAACATTAATTATGTAGTTAAGTGAGGGCACATGTTTGTGCCGTTTGGAGTACCTATAGGTACACATGGGTCTATCATTTCGGCAGGCGCGACAGCTTCGTCGTCAACGCGTTTAGTCGAGGCTTCAGATGACCTGATGACGCTGACTCTGTGAAAGGATCTGTCTAGCTATCCATAGGGAAAATGCAGCCCGGACAGGTTTTAGGAAGACATTTATTTTATAAATCTTGTACAATCAAGAGCCCGTAGAACTTGACATTGGACTTTGTAACGTTCTTATTACAATCGCCTTAGGCCCACTTGCACGGTCTAGGGTTAAAAAATTAAATCGTTAAGCCTGGGTTAAGGATGACAGTTCCATACATTTTGACACCAGTTAACCCTGGGTTAGCAGTTAACTCAGTGTTATATGGTTAACTCTGGTTCGTGCAAGTCCGCCTTAGAGGACGACTCGGTCAGAATTGTAAGCTTCATGTGCTCTTGACTGTGCAAGTAAGAAAAGGGAATGTCAGTTTAATATCCTATTGTAGCCTACATATACTGAGTAGCATACTATTCATGAAAAATCTGAATGCGGAAGGCTGTACTGTACCACAGTGCCACTTATCTATCTATTGTTGTACTTCATAGCATAAGTGTTGTAATATCAAATCCTTCATATCACAGTATCCTCAGTGGGTCACACATGCGTATAACGGTAACATGTCGTGTCGGATGTTCCCGTGTCGTAAAGTATCGCGCGACCTTTGCGCAGTGTCGTGACATTTCATTGCGCGTTGCGTACCAAATGTCGAATCCGTGCAACTTGAAACGAGATAACTACATCAAGACGACTATTAAGCTTAAACCTTGTGACTAATGTCCATACTTTTCTTTATGTAGTCGAGATGCTGGTTAAGTTTATCGATGTGCCTATTGCTATTTCGTTCTATCTGATCTGACGGGCCTGTTGGCTCTGTTTAGAGAACGCGGCTTCGATTCCTATATGTGTTGGCTCCTTTTCAGGGCGTTGAATATTTTCAATTGTGAGGCTAGTTTGAGACTGAATAACCGTTTGTAAATTGTGTCCTAACATTTTTTTATATGTACCTACGTACATTGATGTATTCTATGGATAGGTACGTCTGTTTATATAGAAAGAAAGAAAAAAGAAAGAAAGAAAAGTGTTTATTTGGCACCTATTAAAATTAAAATATTACAAAATAACTTAAAACTTAAAAAACTAGGTACCAAAAGGGTGGTCACTCAGCATAATGTCGTGGCTCGACGCGAGTAGCGCAGAGCCAGCGACGCTGGTATTCTGTGGACACCCAGGGCGCGCATCTGCACCGTACAAGCAAATGACATACAAAACACTATTACATAAACTACATAATACAATAATGTAAACTACTTCCACATAATTAGATACGTATTAATAATAATAATACAATACATGAGTGTATATATCCATACAATATATAGGTACACCAGGTACATTTTAAACACATAAATATTATATTATATCTCCTACTACACCTAACTCATGTCATTCACACACAGCCTACCCGTTAAACTAAACTATTGTAAACCTAATAGAAATCTTTTATAATTTAACCTAAAGGAGCGAATTGTTGAAGAATTTCTAAATGGTGGTGGAATGTTGTTCCAGCATTTCGTAGCAGCATAACGGAAACTGCCACGAAATGCGGCTGTGCTGTGTCCCGGGCACTGAAGTCGTGTAGCCTTTCTTACTGGCCTTTGAGAAAAGCCAAGCTTGTGGTAGAGATGAGGTGGTGTTTTGTTTTTAATAATACCAAATAGTAGGGTAGCAAAATGGAGCAAGCGTCGATTCTCCATGTTCATTAACTTGCTACAATTCAGGTATGGAGTAATGTGGGCTCTACGAGGAATCGAGAAGCAAAACCGCGCGCAGGAGTTCTGCACACGTTGAATAAGCTTTTTTGTACGTGCCAGTAAACATCCACCAATAACTGTGTCTGCGTAGTTGAGCTTCGATAATACTAAGCTTTCACACAAATGAACCCTTAAATCTACACTCAGGTGTTGCCGAACCTTGTATAAGATGCTCAGTCTATAATAGCAACATTTAACGATTTCCATCACATGGTTTTCAAATTTTAGTCTTTCGTCCATTAATACACCTAAATTACGTGCTTCATAGACTTGGTCCACATTCATATCTCTGACTTTTACTTTAGGGGTCTGTTCATTAATACGCGCTATCTGAGTCTTACTTCCCAAAACCATGCATTTAGACTTCCCAGCGTTTAGAACCAAACTGTTTTTATCTGATCAATCTGCTATTCTATGTAAGTCTTGAGTTTGTCCACGGCAGTTAGCGCTTCCCCAGGATGGAAAGAAATGTACACCTGCAGGTCATCTGCATAAAGCTGATACCTACAAAATTTCAGACAGTCTGTGATGTCAGCGCTATATAATATAAATAAAATAGGTCCTAACATTGATCCTTGCGTAGGTACTGTAGGTACTGTATATCCAAACTAAACCTGTGTTTTACATGCAGTTGCCAAGCATCTATTATGTGTGATTCCTGTTGCTTGACGGGTGTAGAATATTTATAAGTAACATAATAGTATAATTTATGGCGAAAGTGATCTTATAAAAATGGTCAATGTCACTAAAATATCCACTCTTTAATTCCGGATAGTAAGTACTTATAATTACTACAGAAAATAGTGATGTTTTTTTTCTCATAATTGTTAAAGGTTATTGTCCAGACTTTTCCTCTTTACGATAGCTAACTATTACCTATACAGATTATGTATCTCGTAGCACTTGTTACGCTTGGTGAATAGATAAATTTGATACGAGGTGCGGACACATTACATTAGAATAGCGTTGAACTTAGTCTTTAAAAGTTTGATTTTTCTTCTTAAGAGTTTGCCCAATAATAGTGGGCAAAGTGCTATACTATTATACGGAACCAACTTATAAGACAATTATATTATTAAAATTTTGTAGGATATATTGTGTACTTAGATACTTTTATATAGAGCCGTCTGTTCTGATACATATTTTAGTTTCATTCATCCCAAGGCTGTCTGATTCAATGCATGGTAGGTACAGTAAAATTTTGTCTTGTTTTTGGTGTACAATAAATAGTTATTGTATTGTAGTATTAAATAGGTACATATGTTTTAGACGTCGAATACATTTTCACTATTTCTGAAACTTAACAAACACACTAGGTATTTTTCTTGCTTCAGAATTTAATATTTTATATTGTTTCAGGGCAAGTCGGTGATCCGGCCAATAGCGTTCAAGCCGCTGGGCGGGCGGCTGTCGGCGGGCGGCGAGCGGTACGGCTCCACGCCGGTGCTGGCCAGCCGCCCGCCCTCGCACATGACGCTCTATGGCAGTGAGTTCACTCTGGTTTACTTTAAATTCGTCTGACGAAGAGTAAGGCTGAGGATCAAGGATGAATCACAAAATATTATTAAAATAGTGGAAGTAAATAGGTGAAAGTAAAACCCGACTACTCGAACCCGAATCGAATGACACCTCATTCACCAAAATCTTATCAGTAGTTAAGCATTTTGATTGATTCCAATTAGTAAGCTTTACTCTTCGTTGGAGGAATCCGGTATATAATATTACAGAATGTACTTTAAAGTTAAAGGGGGTCCCCATACACGAAAAACACTTCTTCCTCTCTTTTTTCTCTTTCTTTTTAAGGGCACATTATTTTTTGTATCAACATGTATTCCACAAAACAAAAAGTCTGACTTTACATAGTGTGCATGTAACCTGTAAATAACATCCGTTTGTTCTATAGGTTCGTCGGACGTCCGCGAGGCGCGCTGGTGCGGGTCCCCGCAGCCCGCGTCGCTGTCCGCTCTACCACCCGCCACGCTCTCCGCTCCGCTCCACCAACGTCACCACTCCGCTATCGTGTGAGTGTAGTACTGTAATTTACGACATAACAACACGTGCCTCGTCGATGTAAGGGAAACACGTCATTTGAATTTTATAGGTTTATTTGTAAATTATACTAATTTTGTTTATTTATATACCTATACAAACAATATCTAAGTATACCTACCCTCAAACCTTATCACCGCAGAATTTGAGGAAGTACTGATACACTTTTCCCCAGTGTGTTTCTAGACCCTAAACTTGACAAGTGAATTTTCAGTATATTCTTTTTCGACAACGGAAATGTTTAAAAATATTATTGTCTTATGTAGGTAGGATAAATTCGAAGATTTAGATAGGAGTTTTTTGGAAAATTCATGATTAGAAATTACTTACGAAATACCTATTAAATTTGAATACCCAATAGAGTCATAGAAAAAAAAAACGCTGGAAATGATGCTTTAGGGGAGATAATTATATCCAGCATTTAATAGTGACGATGAACAAAAAAATTACTTCCACAAAAGCTAAAAAATACAAACAATACAGTACTCATCTACATTGAATTCCACGGCTATTAAATACTAAAGTATTATTAGATTATACACACGTTTTTGTTGGAATCAAAACATACTTAGTGAGTGTACCTAATCAAATTAGTTCCAGCATAGTATCTCGATCTCTACGGATGTGAGCGCCCGCGCTTAATCTCTAATCTTGGTTACGCAAAGAAACCGGGCTCTAGCATTAGCGTTACTCTTGCGTTATTCTTTGGATAGCGTATGACTTTTAGATTCTTCAATATTTATTATCATGAGAAAACTTACAGGGTCCAAAATTTGTTTTGAAACCTCTGTAATAAGACCCTAGTTGGGTTGACCCTGTCTGTCAAAACTGTCACTTGTAAAGGGTATGAAACGTAAACAATTGAAAACTGGGTACCTCCAAGAATAGAATATCTCTGCCCCGCCCATTAGGGATAGAGGCTGGAGCATATTTATATAATTATCAATTCAGATTTATAAAAAAACATAAATATAATAATTATAATAATCTCACGCCTTTTATCCCCGAGGGGGGGAGGCAGAGATATTCCATTTCTGGACATACCCACTTTTCACTAGATATTCTTTGGAACCCTAAACCCTGATAAACAAACATAAATAATTGATACTAACACCGAGGTAACTATACTCTTTAGTATAGTTACCTCGGTATTTTACTGACAAACAAAGCGATGCCATCTATTAGGAAACTATTCCTGTGTTATCACGGGAGATAGGGATTTACCTAAGCTATAGAAATACACGGAACCATCTCCCAAAAGCATTTCGAATATTACGGAGAGTATGTAATTCGGCATTTTCGGGAACCTTCAGAGTGAAATAATAAACAAACATAATTATGAAGCAGAGAATATTAAATCACGTAACTTCTATTAGTGTATGATCATTTCATTATTTCTGGATTAAAACTCCAATTCGTGCAACGTAATCGTGGTTGGTAAAATTGTTGTTAGATTGCATTTAATGATTATTCCAGTGCTCTCGGGACTCGCTCAGCAATTAATGTATCTTGTTATTACAAGCAGTTTACCTCGGTTTTACTGATTATACATATTTCTTACTCCTTTGATATCTACTCATAAAAAAATTTAGAAATTAAACCTTTTAGCAAAGCATTAAAGAGTCTTTTAATTTTTTTAATAATGGTCTGTGTTTCAGAGCCTGTTCATTTCAAACAAACATACAAAAACAACTTTCCTCTGCTTAGCATTAGTGTAGACAAATCTCAAATAAGAAATGGTGGAACTTTTGATTTGAAACAAAATCAATGATTCCATTTGTTAAACTATAGAAAGAAATATTATATAAAAAAAATTATTATAAAGTAACACAATGGGGGAACATATATGCATGCATCCTCATCTATACTAGGGGTAACATTTGTTTATCTACCTAATCTATATTCAATCATGAAAGCTCTCTAACTTTGTAGGTCAAAAGGGTAGAATACCTACTGTCTGTCCTCAGAGCGCGGTATTTGTGACACTTTGTAATCACTTTTGCTAATAGTCAAGATATAAAATTATAAAATGATAAACTGACTGATTGGTGATATATCAACGCATAGCCTAAACCACTGCAGCACTGGGTCTAGACTTGAAATTTTGCACACAGTTAGCTTGTACAGCGTAGGTATCCACTAAGAATTTTGCAAAATTCTACCCCTAAGGGGATGAAATAAACGTGAGCGAGTGAAGCCGCGGGAAAAAGCTATAGTAAAGACAGAAAGATAGACGCCATTGACTGCTGTAGACGTAGCATTGCAGATCCAACTACGAATTTGCAATTAAACTCATTAACGTACCGCTCGCGTGACGGTGCGCCTTCACAGTTCGTGAATGGTGTAGCTAGCGCGTGCGAAGCGATAAAATAACGCTTTTTGATAAATAACTATATTAACAGGCGGGAAAGTAAAAGTTTGGGACTTCAGAATGTGAATAAAGATGAAAAATAAAGCGAGATAGCCATTATATCTGCAACCCAAACCGAAATAACAAGTTCATGTATGAATATTAAAAATATGTTGTGACGGAGCGGAGGTGGAATGCTCCTTCATCGTGAAAATGAGATGAGATGTTGGACAGTTGTATTTATACAAACTCATTAGAAAACATCGATAGTGTGGTCTATAACTTTGCTGTCTATTGTCGTTCTATGTGTGTCGCAGGTGTGGCTACAAACTCCACTCTACCAAAACCACTTAAGAGCATTTATAATAAAACCGTCTGCAACATTTCTTGCACATCCCCTCAACACAAAATACATATGTATATTGTAGAAGTCTTGCAATCGTTAGCAAAAAACACTAAGTACAATCATTAGCATTCATATTCAACACTAATCGGCAGCATCGATATTGAAAAATATGCTGTCTAGTTAGATGAGTTTAAGTGGCCTTGTTTAAAACCAGCTTATACCCGAAAAGTTAAGGGAAACGTTACACCAAAAAAAAATGTTTTACATAATTTATGGGTATACCTACTAACTTTAGTAAGAAAATCATAAATCTATAATAATAAAAACCCGTACAAATCTGAGAAGTTCATTATTCTTCTGAGTTTATTTATCTGTAGATATCCCATTAGTGTAGAAAAGATTTTTGGATATTTCCACGGGAACAGAACTAAACGGGATGCTTGCTGGACTTCGCATTTGTTTTTATACTTTTGTAACTGGATCCCATATTGTCTAAAAATCGAACCAGAGGCCTTATTGTCTATTTATGATTAGAATCGGAATCATCTTTATTTGACATTTATTACGTGGCCAGCGCTTGCTCTGTAGACCAAGCGCTGGTACCTAGTATTGACAGCTGTATGTCAGACAGAAGCAATGTACGCCAAAATGAAGCCGATTGCGATTACGGTTGTCAATAGACAATAAGACCCCAACCTTTATATTCACATTGGCAAATCTTTTGGGTACCATGTCGATGGGTGGCAGCGCCATCTTAGCGGCGGCACGCGCTCTCCCGCGCACGCCACACGCATCGCCAGCCGCGCGCTGGCTTGCCGCGTGCGCACCCCTTATCGCTTTTATTAACGGGATCGCAGTTTATTGTACTATTTCTAATTCGAAAATCGGTTAAAATAAAAATAAATACGTGTTCCCGATACGAAATGTTTGTTCTGTGTGTGTTTTGAAATGATGAGTTGAAATAAATCTGATTCTATGCAGAGGTGAGTTTATTGTATGTGATGAAAACTATTTTATTTATCGGTTGTAAGTCGGTGAAGTGTACAATATTGTGTTATACCTATCTACAGATATAAAATACTCTAATCTGTTTAATTACCTAAAAAAATACAATTTGAAAGTTACGTACTTACATGATTTACATGAAAATTTTAACACTAGTGGCTCTAGGCAGTCTATAAGTTCATGGAAGTTTGTATGAAAGTTTCGTGCGGAATACTAACCTATTGATAAATCTGACTGCTATGGTCTTCTACAGCTCTTTCATTTGAGAACTTCTTTCATCATTACCGCACATGAGGAAGTTAGTACGGATCTACCACTACTCGATACAACTGCGGATTGAGAGATAGTGAGACTAGTAGCCACCTAACTGTCATAATTTATCATGCCACTTAAGGCTACTTATATGACATGGCTTAACATTGTGCGTCAACACAGCGAAAACCGGGACCAGGGGGTCTAAAAAGGCCGTTTCGGGTGAATCACAATAGGATCCTATTTCGATTCATATTCGAAATTTTCACCAAATACGAATCTGCTAATGAATTGAATTGTCAGTGAATCACTAAAATGAGGGACCATTTTACGAAATTTAGAGGAATTGCTTAGTATTTGCTGGGAATTCATAAATGGAGGAATTGCTCAAAGTGGCCATTTTAGACCTACAGCTTAAACATACTTGACCATTATAATATTTACTGAAACATAATTACAACAATTATTTAGACACTTGAAAGTATTTCCTCATTATTGGCATCTATTCTAGTAAAAGCAAATAATAAAAAAATCTTACGCCTTTTATCCCCGAGGAGGTAGGCATAGGTATTCCTTCCCCGTCGAGCTAGTGATAAATATGTACGTAACTAAGTACGTTTTTGAAAAACTCATTGGTACATGCAAGGATTCGAACCCGACCCTCACTGATTATCATCATGTGAAGCAAGAGGCTCTTTAACCGTAATGCTATCTGCTCTACTACAAAAGCAACTGGCCAGACAATTGGAGTCCTAATCAGGAACTGATTGCAAAATAACATCAACATTGGTACTACCTAGTCATCACTCAGCTATTTCCTCTGATAACCAGCACTGCGCCAGTTGTACTTGCAATTGAAAACACTAGTTTCCGTTTCCTTTTATCGGTTACTCATTTTGATAAGCATCCGATTTGTCTCTATTATAATTAATGTATTTTGCAATGCATACTACATTACGCCGGTTAGTTTAGTTATATGGTGAAACATAATCAAATGAAATTATTGCATCAAATAGCAGTGTTAATAGAGGTAGAGTATGAAGTATCATATTAACATATTTATCACTAACTCTACTATAAAGGTAAACATCTTGAGCAAAACCCGCAGGCTCACGCCCCAACCCCTTTTTGTTAAGGTGTAAGAGTATAGATTTTTTAATTGTATAAAAACTTTTACGTCCAGAATTACTTTGTACCCAAATATTATTAAATTGTTGAGCGAAATGCAATGTTACGTTCTCATGGTTCTACAATGTATCTACTACAGCTTATGAAAGCAAAAGTATAGCTGTAATTACCTACTTACGACTTTTATCACTTCAAATGTTAGTGCCTATGTACGCAATACAATTCATTTAGAGAAATCCGCGATAGAGCCTCCACGAGCAACAATGGGATGTTGCGGAGATGCGCGGAAGCATGCTTCGTTGCGCACACGTCTAATTTGCATATTACACATAGTTGTACAATTACAAGTGCTTCGCAGAGGTGATTTGCAAACCTATGTATTTTAATCCATTGGTAATACACGCCGTGTGCGTTATAATACTGGTCATAATCATCACTTATGATATGCCTGATTTACATTGAAAAAGGATGTAGTGACTAAGATTGAGAAGGGAATGCTCAGGTTTGACATATCGAGCGGATGGATGAACGGGCGTCTAAAGACCTATTGCAAGTGAGCACAAATTAGAGAAAAAACTGAGATATTTAATGTTGTCTTAAATTAACTTTCAATTGTTAGTATTTACCTATATAATATTTAAAATTTTGTACACGTTGGTGAATAAAGTGTTTTATGTATTTATACAATTATACAATTCTTAAAATCACCAATTATCCTATCTAAGGACTTACAAAGCAGTATTCCAAAAATAATTATACCATTGTCCTCACATCTGTCATACATATGGCAGACAACTCCCGCCCGAACAAGTGCTAAATTAATGACCCGCGTCAAATGTATTTCGCTAGCACTAGTGACCTAAATATTGTGTATATGAGAATTACAGTTCCTCATTACGTAGAAAGTAAACTATTAATTTTTTTATAAATTTATTATTCATATATAATTATTTTTTCCTAAAGGACATTAGAAAGAATCTAATTTAATAGATGAAGACTTTGGTTTCAAAGTCTAAAATCGACAATATTGTTTTCCAATTTAGGAAATAGTTAAGCACTTATTTACTTATCATATCGTCCATACTTATTTAAAGGGATTAAAACTGGATTTAGCCAACGTAGATTGAGAAGTTAAATCATAATTATTTATTTATTGCATAATCAGAACATTTCTTAATTGTTGGTTAAAACCGTGCTTAGCTCTTTTGCTGTAGAACGTGTACTACACACAATCGATATGGGAAGTGTTAAAAAAACAAGAATCTTTAATAGCCATCAAGAGTTTACATGATTATATTCAGTAAAGAGTTTCGAGCTTACTTTTCTATCATGTTGAGGCTATTTAACAATTTATTTCTTCATCTTACCCGCTATGCTTGCATGTATTGCATCCATACTTCATGGCTAGCGACTCGAACAGTTCGAGCATTACCACCAAGGCCCAGCCAAGGAAATGCTCATTACGCTCAATACGAGAACTGACCGTGACGTGATCTACTACTCTAATATTCATAACGAGAGGTTTTACGGTGGGTTTATTTCATACCTGATATGCTTTAGAGCATTAAGCTGTAATTTGAATTATCTAAGGTTAATATGATGCAAATGTGTTTAGTAAACAAAATAGGAGCATTAATTTTAAAATGAGTAAATATTTTTACGTTTTTAAAAAAATAACTCAAAAACTACTGGACCGATTTAAAAATGTTTTCACCAATGGAAAGCTAGAATATCCCTGAGTAACACAGGCTATATTTTATTCCCGTATTCCCACGGTAACGGGAACTACGCGGATGAAACCCCGCAGAACCGCTAGTAAATAATAAAATAGAAATAAACAAACCAAGTGAGTGTCTAAAACACTTAAAGAATACGAATAGTATGTATCTACCCACATACCTACTAAAACTTATTGATAAATTTACAGTGATTAGGTAACTATGTACCTAATAACAATTTACTACGCACTTTTACAATCGCGAGATAAATTGAGAGAAATACTAACGGATGATAAGCATTGACAAAACTAAAAGCGTTCGAACTAGCCATTTGACTAAGGAACCCGAAGAACAACAACCACGCTTCACCACCGGAGCACAACAGTCTGTCAGGCGTGACGCACCGCTCACTTCAGCGTACACGTTACTTCTTCCACTGCCTGCCCCCTATAATTCCATAACATGCGTACAGCTGAGCAGGTCAACTGGAAAACTGTTGAAAACTGCGCTTTCTATCGTACGGGAGCGTGAAACGGGAAAATGGGTTTTTGATGACTGCTAGGTACAATGTAATAAAAGCTGTATTTCACTTCGATGGTTAGGTTATGCAGCACAAACACTGTGAAAACCACGATAGTCCTATAAACTGAGGTAGATACGTTATCTAGGCCCGTATTCACGGAGATTCGATATTCGACTCGGAATCGGAGAATCTGTCGAAAGGCTTCGAGACGGGCTATTCACAGATGTCATATTTGATATAAGGATTCGACACATTTTCCAATTCCGAGTCGAATATCAAATCTCCGTGAATACGGGCCCTGGTTTCGAACTATGTATGGCAATATAAAAATCAGGTAATTGTTAGAAATTGCTTTAGGAATAGAAATATGTTTTTATCAATCGTCCCAAATAAAATTTCTATCCAGATTTTTTCTGATATTGATAACATTTCTTATTTAGAATATTTTAAACAAATTAAATATCTAATCGTGTACCTAAGCATTTTCTCTTAAATCTGTTACAGTGTGACAAATGAATTTATATAAAACGTATTACATTATATACATTATAAAATGTCATTGATGTATCAAACTGTGTCATTATTTTCTTTATCAATATTGTTTATCAAAATATTCAACAAAAATTAGCGAAATATCCTCATAAAATCTCAAAAGAACTTCATAACCCAAAAAGATTAAACATTTCCCGAAACACCTTTCCAATAGATGAAAGTATACGATATCAATTCCAACAGCTCAGAAATTACTCGCAATTTAACACCTTCGTAATATTACTGTAAAATGGTTCATAAAACCTTATTAAAACACTTGATTACGTAAAATTTGTCCAGCAAAGTAGATCAACGGCTCTTAAAACAGATCCGGTGTGAGCTAACTGCACAATAAAATCTTAAGTATACCTTCGAGCCATTGCGTATTTACAATCGGCCTGATCATAAAGCCAGTTTCGATAAGATGAAGGTACAGCGATAACCACGACATTAAAAGGGGAATGGTCTTCAGGAAATCCCTCAGGTCTTTGGTAAAAGGTAAAATCGGAGAAGCCCGAATTGAGGTTTATTTCACAATACCAGTATTCGCTAACCAGGATAAAGTCTCCAGTATTTATTTGTAGGGCTTTCACACATTACTGTTAATAACTATTACTTTTTACTGTTGATTTTTGAGAAGAAAATTAGTACTCGTAACAGTAAAATTCAAAATATACGACCCAAGAAATTTAACGCACTTAGCGTTAAATTTCTTGGGTCGTCAATTCCTCACGGATTTTATCTTCGGTATGAAATTACGTAAAGAATCATCATCATCAACCCGTAACAAGCCCACTGCTACTGCATTGAATGGAAGCACGCGAGCCCATTGCAGATTTGGAGATGGTGTTCGGTTAGGTTATGGTACTCGTAAGGTAATGGCTACTTTACTTTCAGAATTTTTCAAGCCCCATATGAAGCCCGTATGTGACAAGGCGAAATTCTTTGGTGCTTAAACACAACTAAAATCGGAACCAAGCGCGTAGCGGCTTCGTAACGTAAAGAGTATACAAAAATAAAGTAAATATTCTCAACTTGCCCAAGCATTTATTCCGGAGGTGGTAGACAGAAACATTACGTTGCATGTAAATACCTACTTATCACATATATTTTTAGACTTTTAATAGTAATATTTGGTGTTTATGTTTATTTTGTCGTTACACATGCATCAGAATCAATTCTAGGACGACTCGAGTTTGCAAAGAATCATCAATATCATCATCAACTCGCAACAGAACATATCACTGTTGAGCTCAGGGTTCCTCTCGCATGAGGAAGTATAAGTATAAATTAAATATTCAATTTATAATTCAGTCCTATACAAGTACGATAATAATAAGGCTTATAATCCTCTCAGTCCGTGTGTGGCCGATCACGACAGAGTCATCGCATAATCAACGAGTTATTGCGATGCGCATAAGCACATTATCGTGAGGCTCGTATATTGAGGAGACAGTTATATTTATGCGCGATGAAAGGTTGGACTTATTTTGCGCTCAAAGCTTTAAGTACTGATATTAAATAAAATTTTACATAAAAGGTTTTTTGATGGTGCATCATCGACACTTAACGAATTGAGATATTGAATGCAAGAATTTTAGATAAGAGACGACGCACGGAATGTTTTGCACTTGAGGGCAGAAAGGAATTTTGTGTCAACTGCCCCCGTCAGGTGTCTGTGGGGACAGATGACACTAAAGATGTCATTTCTTGGTGTGTTAAAATTAATAAAATAGTTACCCAGAGACATGTAAAAGTGTGCAATGAGGTAAAGTTCCAGTCAAGGACCAGCATCTCACGGTCAAGGACAATAGCTCAAGGACAATAGCCCTTAATCTGTAAGCCCACAGGCTCCCAGAGGGTCCATATTATTATGCGCCAACACCTGACGTGCAACAGGTGCTGCACTGACTAAAGGATAGATAATCTTACTGTGCCTGCAATTAATTACTTGACCGGTTGATAATTTTGGAAAAAACCAGTACCTCCAGGTCCCCATCCTGGGGCCTTATTGTCTATTTATAATTGTAATCGCAATCGTCTTCATTTTGACGTACGTTGCTTCTTCCGTACATATGTCAATACAGCCAGTGAAAGAAGAGCAAGCACTGATCGCGTAACAAATGTCAAATAATGACGATTACAATTTATAAAAAGACAGTTAAGCCAATGGATACCTACCCAAGTTTGGATTACATCATTTCATTATAAACGTGATAAATAAGTTTGCATAAAGGATATTTATTTCAATTCCAGAATGAAGTCGAACTCCGTCGCGAGCGGCGTGGAGAGCAAGGAGCCTGCGCCGGCGCCGTCCCCCGCCGACTCCGGCGTCTCCGAGTTGGAGCGCGACCACCATGACTCCTATAGGTCGGTAATCCTAGTATTCCTACTAATATTATAAACGCGAAATTTTGTATGTATGGATGTTTGTTCCTCTATCACGCAAAAACTACTGAGCGGATTTTTATGAAACTTTACAGTTATATAGCTTATACATCAGAATAACACAAACGCTATATTCCCGTATTCCCACGGGAACGGGAACTACGCGGGTAAAACCGCGGGGTGTTACTAGTATTATAAACGCGAAAGTTTGTGAGTATGTTTGTTGCTCTTTGACGCAAAAACTACTGAGCGGATTTTGATGAAACTACAGTAATATTGGTAATATATCAGAATAACACATAGCTACGCTATATTTTATCCCGGTGTTCCCACAGGAACGGGAACTACGTGGCTAAAATTGCGGGGCGCTTGTGCTTTATAAAGATACCATTCCATAATCGTAAAATCTGTCTCAAGGTTTCGAGATGGGCTATTCACAGATGTTATATTTGACAAGGATTCGACTGATTTTCCGATTCCGAGTCGAATGTCGAATCTATGTGAATACGCCCGCAGTAGGGGTAGAACGAAGGCGAAGGTATGCCTCGAGTTAAAATCTTTGTCTTGTTACCGTTTACGTGGATGAAGTCATCGACGGTTGAGGAAGACATCGTGAAGAAACCAGTAGGTCTCAGAATTAATTCTGAGGCATGTGTTACAGACCCGTTCACCGGCTCACCACCTATCACGTTTAGGGGTCGAATATTCTCGTGAAAAGTGGGTATTTCCAGAAATGGAATACCTATGACTACTGAAAGGCGTGAGATTATCTATTTATTTTTAATTTTACAATTCTAAATTCCAGTACATCCGACCGGCTAAGAGCACACGAGGTCAGGCTGCGTGCTCCGCGGGGCCTCATGCTTCAGAACTACGCGCGGCGAGACGAACGCGAGCAGGAACTAGCGCGCGTACGTCGAGACCGCGCACTTTTGCGCCAACGGCTCGAGGATACAGAGTGGAGCCTTTGCCAGCGCGCAGGCGAGATCGCACTACTCAAGACACAGCTCAAAGATGCACAGGTGAGAAATGTGTAAGGTAGGAGAGACACAGCTCAAAGACGCGCAGGTGAAAATTGTGTAGGGTAGGAGATATCGCACTACTCAAGACACAGCTCAAAGATGCACAGGTGAGAAATGTGTAGGGCTGTGAGGCCTTACGGGACTCCAGGTAAGGTAGGAGATAAAGCCCGATTGGAAATATCGAAATGTAACGAAAGTGTGTGAGAGAAAATGGAGATGAATAGGTAAGGTGTTCAGTCTACACTGCGAAAGAACTAGTAAGACATGAGATTAAAAAGAGCTGCCCTTGAGTTTCTTGCTGACTCTTCTCGGGGTACAGCATTTGGAACCCGCAACTCGTCGGCGGAGATGGGCTGCTGTATACATTTAGCCAATATTTGTGGACGAGTTTAGAGTGCCTTGTTATTAGACTTTTAACTTTTCTAAGTGTATTTTCTATACCTACAGAAAATGAACGAAATTAAAAAATATATGCTAATTTTAATAACTAACATATTAGAGCACTGACAGCCTTGTTGTAAGTAGTAGGTTGGTCCATATTCAGCATTAGTTCGACGAAGGAAAACATCGTGGGGAAACCCGCAAGTCGGTTTCAAGATCGGTTCACCTGTCGCGGTGAAAAGAGGGTATATTAAAGAAATGAATAAAGAAATAAATTAAATAGGTACCCACTCTCTCGGGGATAACGACGTGACAATATTTATATTTTTAATCTTGATTTCAGAACGAACAAACAGCAAAAGGCCACGAGTATCTCACACTGAAAGCGGACTGCCGCCAACTAAGAGAAGCCCTCGATAAGAAAGAGAAGGAGATCATGAGACTACGCACCGAGTCGGAGGAGAAAGAGAAATCCGTCAACCGACTGCAGTCCGAAGTTGATCGCCTCTCCAGCGACCTTATGGAAAGCGTTACTGAGTTGTCCAAAACCAAGGAGAGCAGCAAGAACGAGATAGAAAGATTAAAAACCGAACTAAAAGAACTGAGACAGGAGCTGTCAGACGTTTCTCTCAGCGGATACGAAGGTATTGAATGCGGTAGAACGATGAGAGGGATATACGAAGTTTGTAAAACGAATGAATACCATTGGAACTCGAGCGATAGTGCCTTAGAAGACGCCGAAGTTCAAAGACTGAACGGAGAGCTACCGGACCCTTGTGGAGAGAACTGTCCTGCCAATGCTATGGTCGACAGACTCAAATGCGAGATGGAGTCTAAAGAAACACAGTTCAACAACGAAAGGAGAAAGTGGTCAGAGGAAAAAGACAAAGTATTAAGATACCAGAAGCAGTTACAGATGAACTACGTCCAGATGTTCAAAAGAACGCGCAGTTTAGAAGCAGAAGTGGACGGCCTGAGACTAGAACTAGAATTGTGCAACAAAAATATGAAGAATATAAACAAGCACGGAAAGGCAATAGAGTTGTAACATTACCAAATTCTATAGAGTATAATATTTATATAGACAAGGCTATTTTTGCTATTGTAAATATTTAGTTTTAAGTGAAATCTGGATTTTCTTGCCTATACGTATTGATAGTTGTCAGTATTTGTTTAGAGGTACGTTAGATAATACTCAGCTGGCAATGACTTGATATCACATGTTTAAATTATTGTACATTGTTTTTATACGATATTGAGCGTGTAACTAAATATTAGTTTTGATAATTATACGCAATTTTTCTATGATATTTTAAGTTATTGTAGATAATAAAAATCTTTGATTTACAGGGTTTTTTATAAGTAAAACAATTCGTTGCTGTTTGTGCTGGGTGTTTATTGCAATACAAAACATTGCATAAAAAACTTTGGAGCAGAACGAGCAGAACTCTACAGATACAAACTTACATCTAGATTACTTCCTAGTTAAAGATATTCATATCAAGTATGAACTTGATGTGAATACATGAAAAACACCTCTCTGCCATATCAACCATAGACAAAAAAATCTATAGCTCTTTTAAAAATTGTTATCCCTTATCACACAGGTGGGATTGCGATTTTAAGATTCTTTTCATTCTGATGTTAAGAAATCCACTTCAAAACTTGGGTTTTAGGTCAGACGGGCCTAATTTCCTGGACCTGAATGAGAAGCCTTCACCAAACTTCTTCAAGTTGCCGTAGTTATCAATGCTTTTCGTAGTTTTCACAGGTTCCACCTGAAAAAGATTTAATAGCAGAAATTGATCTTATCAAATAATATTTAATAGCAATATATGCACAATATCAAATATCATATTGACAGGTAATGTGTAAAAAAATTAAAAATATACATCATAATTCTGCACGACCTCAAGGACTGGATCGAAATTTTATTGCGATAAGTCATTCATTAAAAATATTTATCCCAAGACACCTCTAAAAATGTAATTTGATGTTCAATTTACAAAAACAGTCGATTCGAAAAAAAAAACAATTCGGTAGGTAGGTACTAAAAATGATGACGTCATTGTTCAGAACAGTCTGCATAAAAGTTTTGCTTTTGATAATAAAAATTAACAGTTGTCACCTAGAAGCTACCTAACTGCTCTAATATTATAAAAATCCAGAAATTTTATTTTCTTTCCCAATTTCAAGAAAACAAAATGTTCCTGCGCTTGTTATACCAAATGAAAAGTCAGTAAGTAGATGGTTCAAATTATTTTAGAAATAAGCAAATTTGGTGTAGCTTTTAGAACGATGTATAACATTGGTAAGATTGTTATTTCTCTGCTTGGAAATCATTTCTTAGCAGAAATTACAATATCAAAAGATCTTAAATATAATTGTACCAGTCAGAAATCTCACCTGAGTAATATCGCCAATAGTAGGCCTCTTCCTCCACTTAAACCAGTAGTACTCCAGACTGAGCGTGATACAAGCTAGACCGATCCCAATGAAGATGACGATGAACACGCCCCCTATGTTCTGGATTGAGATCCCGTCAGACTGGTCGTCTTGCTTTTCACATTTCGCCGCGCTAGGGTTGTTCACCCACCAGTTTTCTTTGAGCTTCTCCAGCTTACGTTTGTTTAGGAGCTGCAGGAGTCTGTTGGAAAATATTGAGTGAATTTAAAGTAGATTTAAGAGAGACATACATAGGTGCGAATCCCATACAAAAGTAAGAAAAATGACGGATAAAAGAAATAATAGTATAATATGATGAATGAAAGTACGAGAAGTAGCAAATGCGAGGACTGGTATGAATATTGATATTACAGGCCTTGACCACGATAGGGGAATTGTATTATAAAAAGTAGATTAAAGAAATAAATTGAGATACACACAAACATATTTGTTGATTGGGTAGATAAATCATCATTAAGGACATTTTCTATGGAGAAGCTCGCTGTTTAGCTTCTCATAGTAGGTACATTACCTATATAAGGTTTTACACTACAAAAATAAAACGTTTTTTACGAGTTCTCCGTGTATAAGTGTGAAGACCTGTAGCCACGTTTTTCTTAATCTAAGTAGGTATCTACCTATATAGAGTCAGTGTCATCTTAGGCGCGGAAACATAAACAGTTCTGAAGTAATATGCTAACACACCTGGCATTCTTAAGCAGGCAGATACGGCCGAAATATAGTAAGAGATAAAATTATTAAAAATGTATATAATTATTGCATATATCTGGGGGCACGGCAGTGCCCCCGCCAAGTCGAACAAAAAGCGGCACGGCCGTACCATTCAATTTACAGAAACAATTACACAATAAAGAGCAAGTGAACAGGCGAACAACCACGAAATTATTCACGTTAGACGTACGAAACAGTCACCTTTACAGCGATTTGCATAAAACATTATCCGCTATTGTTACTAGAGCGGCTTGTGACGTTGTTATTCGTACCTACTATTATGAGCCGGTGCTTACGCTGAGGGTCATAGTTTATATTTATTCTGTTTCTATGGCCAATGATAACAAAGTAATATATTCTTTATTAATGCAGGTATTACTTTCAACAAGTCAAATTTTTTGAAAAATTTATATTTATATTTAATCCCAGATAGGTAGCTAAGTTAATGAAAATATTTAAAAGGAAACTTGGTGTGTGATAGAGTGAGGAATGCGGATATACGAGAGAAGTGTGGTTAGAAAGAAGATGTAGTGACGAGAATAGAAATGGGTATGTAACGTTGGTTTGGTTATCAGAACGTATTGGATGAAAGAAGAGTAACGAAAGAGATTTTTGGTGCGAAATGCGAATGTTGAAGCATGCAAGGAAAGAGGACGCCCCAGAAGGACGTACACGGATCAAATAAGTGACGTCCTTCAAAAATCTGGGGTCCTGAGTGCGAATAATAAAAGAGCGTTCATGAAAAGGCTTATGGATATGAAGGAAGCGAAAGAGGTATGCAGGGATCAAGCAGAGTTTCGATCCATCGTCTCTGCCTACCTCTGTGGGACAATGGCGTGAGCTTTATGTATGTATGTATGTGTGGAGAGCTATTACATTCTTGGATGTAGCATCTGTACATCAGTTTATATTAGGACCTTTAAATCTGATGGGGGTGTTGTTACAGAAGAATAGAACAAATAGTTGTGCCAGCGGGTTTCCTCACGATATTTTTCTTCACTATCGAGCCAGTGATAACATGTGTTACGTAAGTTTTTGAAAGACTCATTGGTACAATGCTCTCACCAGGCTTCATGCATAAGAAGCCTCACTTCTAACAGGGCTATCACTTTTCTGTTAACTTTATACCCACACTAGCTTTTACTCCCTATTTCACCACCTTAGTGGTGGAATTTTGCAGTTCTTAGTAGTTGCCTACACTGTATAAGCTATCTATGTGCAAAATTTCAACTCTCTAGACCCAGCGGTTTTGGCTGTGCGTTGATATATATCACCAATCAGTCAGTCAGTTTATCATTTTGTATACTAAGTATAATAATAATATATATAATCTCACGCCTTTTATCCCCGAGGGGGTAGGCAGAGGTATTCCATTACTGGTTATACCCACATTTCACGAGATATATTGGACCCCTAAACGTGATAGGTGGTGAGCCCATCGCCGTACCGGGTCTATTTACACATGTCTCAGAAATAATTCTGAGACCTGCGGGTTTCCTCACCATATTTTCCTTCACCGTCGAGCTAGTGATAAATATGTACGTAAGTTTTGAAAAACTCATTGGTACATGAAAGGATTCGAACCCGAACCTCACTGCTTTTCGGACGGCTCTTTAACCGCAAGGGCTATACCACTGCTCAAGGGCTATACTAAGTATATAGATGTTTACTGCAATTATTTATATAAGTAATGTTTTATCGTTAACAGAATAACAGAAACCTTCTACACTTTTAACGTCCAAATACAAACCTGTAAGTTCCTACAAAGTTCCCCAAAATTTTACATGTGAGAGTCTCGTAAACTATTTAGAATCTAAACATAAGATATTCTGAGCGATAACGTCACAGCGAACACATTCCAATAAAATCGAGCTGAAACTGGTTGCTTTAGACACAGATTAACCGGTGGAATAATGCAGCCGCGAATATGCAATGTAATTCTCTTCAAAACCTTATAAATTAATCGTAATAGTTAAATGATTGTATGTTTAAGCTAAATGCTAATGACACAGATTTATAATCACGGCGACACTTAGTAGTCAGTTACAAGGAGTCTGACTATGGCTTTGAAAACAACCATTTTAAATATGTACTTCATTTACAATAAATTATTGTATTATATACCAACCCATAGTTGAATATTTCCGTCTATTTTATTCTTAATATAGAAATGATCTGTGGTAGGTATTTATGATACAAGATGGGTTATAAATACTGAATAAAAATAATATTTATGACAAAGAAACAACAGTATTGCTCTCTGTCCAAGCATTAAATAGATAGTTTTTTTTTTCAAGTTTTATGTAACTGTATCTAATTGCAATGCAAAACGGAACGCGACCCAGCCTGTAAGCCGACTCTATGGTCGGTTCTTCCCCTGCATAAATGACATTTGTTCGGCTGGGATTCCCATTTCACGCACGTTTTTAACTGCCGAGAGAGTGAAAACGTTGGTCTCTTAAAAACACCGCTGATAGCCGATACTATCAGTATCGTGTCTGACGTGGGTGTCTAAAGGATTCCAACACAATACAATATGTAGGTACTTGTGTATAACAATAGGTTTGTTTATCAGTTGTTTAGTAGGTACCCATAGTACAGACTGTCATAGTTTGGGACTGAATAACCGTGTGTGATTTGTGTCAGATAGGTAATATATTTTCCAATGGAAATACGGGAATAAAATATAGCCTATATTTATGTCTAATCAAAAGCCTAAAAATAAGTTTCAATCTTCTAGCTTTAAAAATGACGTAATTTCCATACAAACTTTCGTCCCCTATTTCAATCCCTCACAGCCCTTTTTTCGCATGTCAGTCATAAAAAAATGTCCCTTCTCAGGCTTTAATCTATCTCTGGACCAAATTTTATTTAAATTGGTTCAGTAGTTTATGCGTGATTGCGTAACACACAGACAGAGTTACTTTCGCATTTATATTATTAAAGTAAGTAAGTAAAGATAAGGAAGTAAGGATTTATTACTTACGCATTATTAAATTCATCCTTCAAAGGTGAACCTTGCTGCACAGCAATCGCGTACGGCTTCCTCGAGAACTCTTCGCCGACCATTTGCAGGTCGCAGCTGGTTAGCACCTGGTATCTCACATCGGTCGCGTCTCCAAGCCACGCAAAGCCTTCACTGGTGCTCTTAGAGTCCCTTACTCTTGCAACTGCTTCCTCTATTGAGTTCGGTAGCCCTGATTCTTTCATCGCCTGCCACATTTTGCTGTATTTGTCGCTCACGGGATAGTCCCAGACGGCTAGTTTCGCGCGATCCACGTCACTGAGGCTGTCGTTTAGACTCATGTCTTTCCATATCCTGAAATCGGAGATTTATTTAGAAACTGGCTTTTGCGGGATTTGTCTGCAACTGTCTTTGTTTTTTTACGTAATTTTTATGATTTTGTTCTTTTAATCGAATTTTTGATACGTTTTGTTTTTCTAAATCGCTTACAACTTAACCAATTCTCAATGTGGCACTGCACCCCTTACTAATTGCATAGCAAAATTCGCATAAAGCACCTGAAGGACGGGTCATAATCTCCCACGCAGCCCAT
Organism: Ethmia dodecea; assembly: GCA_963855545.1. Classification (NCBI taxonomy): domain Eukaryota; kingdom Metazoa; phylum Arthropoda; class Insecta; order Lepidoptera; family Depressariidae; genus Ethmia; species Ethmia dodecea. The sequence goes on from OY979448.1 coordinate 3,878,512, forward strand.
CCCCAGTTTGGGAGAATGTTATTACCCTAAAAATTACTTAACTGACAATTAAATAGAAAAGATCCTTCATGCCAGGTCACGCCCGATGCCTAGATTTACCACACCTAAACCGAAGTAGGTATACCGACTGGTATATACATATAGGTAGGTACCTAGTATGTTTTCTGCCACTCAATTTTCAGTCACTCAATTAATACTTATACTGCAAAAGCAATTAATTATAAGTACCTACACGTATAAATAGCGAATTTTAATTGGCTGTTTTCTCCTTTATAATTAATTGTATTCGGTCGGTAACCCATTCAGCGTGACACAAAATCGCACTGAACTTCTTAACTAAAATTGAACAAAAAACACGTCTTTTGTACCCCTTATGTATTAATTTGATTATTTGTTATAGAGACTACCAGAATACACACTCTTTGAACCCTTGATGTGAACCGGTTACCTACGGGAACGGGAATTACGCCCGTGGAACCGCGGAGCGATGCTAATATTTTTTATAAAAGTACGGTCTTTAAGTTATTATCATGTAAACCTAATTTCTGTAGTTTCATCCACATCCGTTCAGTACCAATCTATCCATCCTCACAAACGTTCACGTTTATAATATTAGTAGCTATACTAGCTTGGGTAGTATTATGATGATTAATTTATAACGCGATAGCCTTATTATTATATTTAAGTTACCTACAGACTTTCAGTGACTCTGGCAAACATTTATATCAATTTAACTATACGCGCCACAGGCTAGCTCGTCAGACATAATGCGCGGGATATTGACAGTTCCTCGTGACGTCACGCGTAGAGACGTAGTTCCAACAGAGTTGCTCGAATTGATATTTATGGGGTAACAGTAGCGACTTCATCCGTAAGTTGACCAACGAATACTCACTCATAAAACTTGACCTCAATATTCGCCATCCTCTCGAAGTAAGTCATGGCCGCGGAGCCGTTAAGGGGGGCGTACTGTATCTTATATTGCTTGGAGAGGTCATCTAAGGACTCTATGGGAGTGTCCAGACGAGATACTGTGAGGAAAGCCGCCAAGTTGGCCGTGTAAGACGCTATGATGATGAAGCTGGAAAGACAAAAGGTCATTGATCCTTCAAGGTCCTGCAAATACATTCGATTTTCAACTGTTTAATTCCGGCTCACGGCAAGTGGTCAAGGTAATGATGACATAATAACAACAATAATGATTATCAAAACAGAACAGTCTGTACATAATATAAGTACCCTATAGGTTTGGAGCGCTAATGTGTGCACCTAATGGCCTAACACAAAAGTATTTTCTAAGAATACGAATCTAAGTCATAGAGAGAGCGTGATTTTTGCAAAATAATAAAAACATAACTCTTGGCAGTCGGGTAAGAATAAACAAAATACAGTGGCATGGTGCTATCGGTTCCATAGGCACCTACATTTAGAAAGAGAAGTACACACTATTTGCACGACGATAGTGTGTGTATAACCTTGGCTCGTACATAACGACAAATCGTTCCATGGTTGTGTATTGCTAGCTTTATAATACACTTGGAATGTTTTGCTTTCTCCACCCTGCACATGTGACGTCACACGAGACACACCTTGCATATGACCTATTTGGAGCCAGTCGCTGAGCTTGTTTAAATACTCACCCAAAGAGCCACCACGTGGCCGCTACAAGTCTCCCGGATAGGTTTTTGGGCGCCTCCCCACCTCCTTGCGGCGTTAGTGACGTCATACAAAACCATAGACACTCCTTGAGAGTGAACTCCCGCTTTTCTTCGTCGTCTTTATATTTTTCGCGGTTGTTTTGGTAGCTGTACGGACTCCATTTGTCGAATGCCCACATTAGGAAGCTGGGGAATGGATACCATAGACAACAACTGAAAGCTTTGAGGTTATAAACATTATCATATTTTTCTAATTCTAAGCACCGCAGCATTTAACGGTATTCGCTTCCGAATTTCCGCGTCAAAATTGCCTAAGTATACTTATTTTATACATACATACATACATATAATCACGCCTCTTTCCCGTAGGGGTAGGCAGAGACCACTTCTTTCCACTTGCTACGATCCTTACATACTTCTTTCGCTTCGTCCACTTTCATTATTCCTTTCATACATGCTCTTCGGTTTAGGGTACTCTTGACCTGGCCTTTTTTCAAGACGTCCCCAATTTGGTCTCGAAACGTCCGCCTAGGTCTACCCCTTCCCACACTTTCATTCACACTCGCCTTATACACTTTTTTCGTCAATCGTTCGTCATTCATTCTCTCGACATGGCCAAACCATCTCAGCAACCTTTCTCAATTTTTGTCACTACATCTTCTTTCAGACCACATCGTTTCCTTATCTCACTATTTCTTATCCTGTCACTCAGTTTAACTCCTATCATACTTCTTAACGCTCTCATCTCAACTGCATTTATTCTGCTTTCATGTTTCTTCTGCCATACCCAACTTTCACTTCCGTACATGAGTGTCGGAGTCAACACCCCCCTATGCACAGCCAAACGAGCCTTGTTAGACACCTTCCGGCTGCTCATAAAGGAGTGCAAAGCTCCATTCACCATGTTTCCTGCATTCACTCTTCTTTCAATATCACTCTCACACTTTCCATCTCTTGTAAACTTTGAACCCAGATACACAAACTCATTCACTTGTTCAATTTGTTCGTCTCCAATCACGATATTGCACTCTGTCACTGCCTCATCTCTTTCAAACACCATCGCTTTCGTCTTCTTTACATTCATCTTCATTCCCTTTCTAACAAAAGATCCACTCATAGCAGTTACCATCTTCTGCAACTCCTCGGCCGAAGACGCAAGTAATACTTGGTCATCAGCATAGAGGAAACATTTGACGAGTAACTCATTCATTCTCAACCCACTTTCATTCTCTTTTAAATCTGTCAAGCAATTGTTCATGAACAGATTAAACAGCCACGGTGACGCTACACATCCCTGTCTAACACCTTTTTCGATATTAAACCATTCAGTGTATGCCCCGTTTATCCTTACACAAGCACTGGAATCCCTATAAAGAGATTGCAATGCTCGTATGAGGATACTGCTCACACCGTTCACGGACAATGCTGACCACAATTCATTCCTCACCACTCTATCATAGGCCTTTTCTAGATCCACGAACGCGCAATAGACCTTCTTGTTTTTAGCCAAAAACTTTTCGGCTATGCACCGCAAAGAAAAGACCTGATCCGTACATCCCATTCCCTTTCTAAATCCCGCTTGTGCATCCCATAATTTTTCGTCTGTTTCATTCACAACCCTTTCAATCAACACTTTCGCATACAATTTACCGACGACGCTGAGAAGGCTTATACCGCGGTAATTAATGCAGTCCTGCCGTGACCCTTTTCCCTTATATAATGGCACGATTACGGCTTTGCACCAGTCTCCCGGTACTTGCCCATTTTGCCAGCATAAATTGAAAAGGCGGTACAGCTGGCTAGCCACTATGCCCTGTCCAGCCCTCAGCATCTCGACGGTAATCCTGTCATACCCTGCAGCCTTACCTAATCTCATACTTTTCAACGCTTTCACTATTTCATCCATGCTTATATCACTTTCATCAACATTTATATCATTTTCCATGGAAGGTGCCGGATGTTGTACCTGCACTTCCTCTCTTTCAAACAAACTTTCAAAATACTCTTTCCATCTCTTTAACACACATTCTTCTCCTTTTATAATGCTCCCATCTTGACTCCTGATTGTATTCAGCTCCGAGGTAGAAGTTTTTCCTCTGGCTGTTTTGATGGATTTCCAGAAAAACTTGATGTTTGACTGGAAATCTTCAGTGAGCTTCTTATCAAAATCATCCTTTCGTTCTTCTTTCTTTCTAGACACAACTTCTTTCGCTGCTGATTTCAATCTTTTATACTTCGTTCTTGCTTCCTTTATCTCGTCATCCGTTGCCTTTTGAAATTTTTGGTTAGCTTTTGTTGCTAACCAATCCAACCACGCTTTCTTCTTTTCTTGCACAGCCCTTTGTACATCTTTATCCATCCACACATTATCGTTCTTTCTTCCTTTCCTTCTTTTAGCTACTCCGCATACCTCAATAGCAACACTCACGACCCCTTTCTTAAATGTCTCCCACAGATCTTCAATCACACCTATCTCTTCTATGCCCTTAAAACTTTCTTTCAGTTTCTCTACATACTCGTCTTTCTTTTCTTTCTCTTGTAGATTTTCCACTTTTACTCTGTCCAGAACACTCGTAGGCTCGGCCCCTCGGTGTCGCCACCGTTTAAAGAGGCCTCGCATTCGGGCTATGACCAGGAAGTGGTCTGTGTCGATTCCTACTCCGCGGTATGCCCGAGTGTCTAGCACTTTCTTCCTCAGTCTTTCATCCACAATTACAAAATCAATCATACTTCTAGACTCACCCTCATCTCTTGTATACAAATGGATCTTTTTGTGGTCAAACATTGTGTTGGCCACGCAAAGATTCCATTCCAAGCATAATTCAAGCAGGCTTCTCCCATTGTCATTCACTCTCTCGTCCCCAAACGTACCCAGAACTCCTTCATACCCATCACGCTTCACTCCAACCCACCCATTAAAGTCCCCTAACATCACGATCCGTTCATTTTCTCCGCATTTATTCAAGACCTCTCTCATGCTATCCCAAAATTCCTCTCTCTCTTGTTGGGCTTTTAATGACCCACCTCCGCGCAGATCCGTCGGTGCATAGACCCCAAGGATAAACAAGCGAGTGAGTCCGACTTTTAACCTAATCCAGAGGAGTCTTGGGCTTACACATTCATGCTCCATCACACATTCAACTATTCGAGAGGAAAGAATCACACCAACTCCCTGACAGCCTCGGCTGGTTTGGGGGACTCCCGACCAGTATGCCGTGTAGGGACCATGAACCGTGGTGTCACATCCCTTCCTCTTGGTTTCGTTCACGCACAGAATATCAATGCATCGTTCATCCATCATCTGACATACTTCATCTACCTTACCATCCATTCCTCCTCTTACATTCAACGTAGCGAAGCGGCTCTCCATGGGCCGCTTTTCACCCCCGCGAGAAACGAGACGTGATGGGTGGCGAACCACATCGCCGCCATTTTGGTTAATTAAATTATTTTTAAAATTATCCATTGCGTTCCCACGAGTAGCGAGGGAAAGGTTTGTCCACCCCAGCAGAGCCCCGCATGCCAGGGTAAGGCTGGCCTAATTCTGGGTCGCCCGGTCCCAGGGCAGTGTGGCACGCTAACGACTAGGCTTGCCCCTAGCCATGCATCCATCCGCGCGGCAGACGTTGGATTGGCGGAGAGGGTAGGAATAGGGAAAGGGAAGGATAGGTGGTGTGAAAAGGAAGATTGGTAAGTTAGAGTGGGAAATCGGAAATGTAGGATATTATTTTATATAAGTATAAATAAATAATCTCACGCCTTTTATCCTCGAGGGGCTAGGCAGAGGTATTTTATTTCAGGAAATAACCACATTTCACCAGTAACTACCTACCTGTAATCTTTGGACCATATTATAGATAAAATATACATAACTAAGTGCCTATTATTGCCACATATAAAGAAAATAAACAACATAAACGCATATTTCCATTACAGCTCAAGGTTTAATTTATTAACTCGTCACATCGTATTCTGGTAGCTACTGTTTATACCTCGTTCAAGTCGCACGTCACGACATCCCAGGGGGCCAATTCTACTAAATGACAGCGGTGATAGTTGTATGACAATTACATGATTGTGGTCACTCAATGGTGATATTATGTCAAATTTTGACACTTTTCGTATTCTGTTAACTGTCAGTTTTCACAACCATTCAACTATCATTGTTGACCACTTTTGGTATTCTACTATTCCTACCATGGAATGGCGCTGTCCAGTGATTGCTTTTTTTCCCTTATTTTAAGGCATTGGCAATTTAGCCATCAGCCCTAAACACGACATGAAATTCAGATTTTAGCTCTGCTTCAGAGTCTATGCACAAAAATACACAAGTTCCTTCGAAACTTATCGAAATGTCACATGTACCATAAATAAAATCAATCATCTAAAGATTTTAGTGCCGAAAACCCGAAATAAAACTAATGACACGCATGGTAGTAATAGTTATATATGGTAGGCAACACCTAACGTAGTCCATAGTCATTCCATTGTAATGCCACTATGATTTTAGTGGAATACAAATTAGATGTCATAGTTGCCAGTTGCAGCATAATGGAATGATAGTTCGATGACAATGGCTGACATTTAGTGGAATTGGCCTATAATTCCCCTTATCACATCTACACATGTTTGGGTAGGTAGTCATGTATGTAGCATGTTCATACTGCGCAAACTTATTTACCGGTATTCCCCTTGACATTTCATAACCAATAACAGGCAAATGCATAAAAAAGTGGTAGCTGTCCGTCGGTTGACCTCGTTCGGAAATCAGATAACAAATAATGGACACACGTGGACATCCTAGAATCGATCGAAAAGCTATAGGTACGTATTTAAATACCCTGTCTATACAACAGTAGAATAATCAAAGTTCTACACCGTCATGTCATGTCACAAATGGACGTCAGTTGTCACGATAACGATTAGTAGATTAGACCAGTGATAGCATTTGTGGTACAGTTAAGAGCAGTTTTACATTTGTAGTACGAATTTTACCTCTACGGCTATTGTAATAAGAACGGTACAAAGTCCAATGTGTGAAGCTCCACGAGCTCTTGACTGCTGTACTAAGCGCGCCTCTCCTCTCCATGATACGGGTTCGGGTTATCGAATCCTGGCGAGATGTACCAATGAGTTTAAAAAAAACTGGCCTACTTATTACAGCTCGACGACGAATTAAAACATCGTGAACAGGAAGTGAGGAAACCGGCAGGTCCCAGAATTGATTCTGAGGCATGTGGACACACGTTCCGGCTATGGGCCCCCATTTACTGGGTCCAGGCACAAAAGGTGGTCTCACTTCCAACATTTATAACTTCTGCATTAAATGACTCCACCCACCCCCCTAATAGAAATTTTATTATATTAGAAGGCATGCTATTGTTATGATGTAATGTCAATGATAATAAAGAAATATTTCGATAGATACTGATGGATTATAATAAAATCCTTTATTACGGTCAGCATGAAATATTAAAATTGTTCTTGTTGACATTCTTTGCTGTTGACATTACAAAATATACCTAGATAAGCTCGTTTATTTTCTTTAAAATGTAACATAACTAACATATTAGTTAACATCATAATGTTATTATATTTATTACTGTTTATAACTCTTGAACCGGCCGGCATACATGTGATTAAAAATTAACGTGTTTAGTTGCAAAAGCATTTGAGTTACGGGCGGTGGTTGATTCATGTCAAGTGCATGAATTCTGACGGCGCAGGCAGTTAAATCTGCTATACAGTTTTCAAATATGAGATCTACTGCTTATAAAATAGGGTTTATTATGTTCCTTTGAACGTACCTTGTAAAGAAGTAGGCTGCCAAAATAGACGCCCACACATCATTCTCCAGTACGGTCAAAAACTTGAACAGCGAAGTCGGCGGACGAGGTAGCTTCATTAGAATAGTGACTCCGACCAAGTCGTAGTACGGAACCGTGAAATCCACCACGTTCTCTCTCTCTGCCATCACGGATAGTGACGTCAGACCTATATCTGCCCTTTTCTCGATAAGTTCCTTTATTATCCCGTTCCAGTTGCCATTTTCGTCCATAACTCCAAAGTTTCCATCGGGTGACAATGATATTTCATAGTCAAAATTGACTATTTGACGTATCTCCTCAATTAGTTCAATGCAATATCCGCTGAAGCCTTTGGGTGCAGTCTCGTCGCGAATAACGAATGGGGCTTGCTGAAATTTAGGATGAGGACTAAAGATTGTAGAATCATTTTCTAAAAACGAATAAAGCACCTGACACAAGTATAGGTATAATAGTTACGTCTGTGCCTGGTAACAACTCAATAATCTATAAAAAAAGAGCAAAAAAATAATTCCAATGATCATAAAATCCGTGAAGTATGTATTAAAGACCAGAGAAAATTGGCTCTTATCCAACGTATACCTAACGTTTTAACTTTATGAAATTGTATTCAAAGTTCGCATTTTGATACCGTAAAAACATGGTGTCAAAACAAGACAAATAGACGCAGTATTGTTTGAACAGTTGTAAGATAAGCAAACCGCTTAAATTTTATCACGTTGCTGACGACGTTTAACAATACCTAGGAGAGTAGAGGTCATTTACCCACCAAAACCGTCACGACTCTATACACGAGCTGTGCTGAATAATCGCTCATATTTTCAGGGTCGGTCAATGACAAAGGATTTGATAAACCAGCTTTCCATGAGCCCAGAAATTTGCTGCCGATAGATGCTCCATCTTTGACAGTGACTGCTGAAATATCTGTCGTGAATTCCATGTAGCTTCTCCCATTCATTGGGTCATCTTCGGGGATGTAAAACGGCGCGTAGGTCGGAGTTTCTTTTATCTGAAATATTGTACCGTCTTTTATGCGTAATCCAGTATATAAGTCGTATTACTCGTACAAGTGAGCATTTACATTTAAATATATTTGAAGATTGAACTAGATGTGTCAACACACCTCTTGAAAAGCAGTTTTGAGATCCAAGGACCTGTTAGGAGTATTCTTGCCGTCGTAGTCGTCGCAAGTAATGTATTTCATGTCATTTGGCCACTTGCCAGAGTCCAGAAGTGATCTGGAAATTCATAAATATAAAACTCATGGAATATAGGTACCCAGTTATAATTAGAATATGAAAACGCACTGTGTACTAAATTAGTACAGGCACACGTGAATACTAAAGTTCATTACTTGACGGTTAAAAATGTACGCAGAGACAGGTCGAAGTAAAACGCTGACGTGATTTCAGGTTCCCCATTCATGCTGTACGTCGTTTTAATCTTTCCCAAGCGATCTCTACTCTTAGCGTCTGGTGTCGGCCTCATATAGATAATTGTTGCATCTTTACAACCACAGCTTATATCTCCTTTGTCCAAAGTTAACGCAAACCAAGCCGTTTTCCTTCCGAAGTACTGATTCTCATCAGCGGCATCTAGAACATTCTTTATCGTCCTCAACCTTCCGACCACAAAGAAAGTGACGATATCTAGCTCCCGAAGAGTTCTCAACTGGTTTTTAATTTCGTCTTTATTGAAGCTTTTTATAGGTGATATGACGTGCCTGATTGGTAAATTTAGTAACAGAGACTTGTACTTGTGATCCATCTCTGAAAAAAAAAGGCAATTTGTGAATCATTCACAATATGATGCTAAGTGCCACTTAGCACACGTTAAGTTTAAATAAATTCTGTCGACTATCTACAGTACTTATCCTGACGTTCGTAAGAAGTAAAGACTGTTCAATTTTGACTTTAGTAAGCCCAGAACTGGAATACTAGAAAACAGCTTTTTAATTTTGTAGGTATTGGACGCATTTGACGTAAAATTTAAAGTTACCAACCAAAATCCTCGTCGAAAATGATAGCAGCATTAGTGATCACTTGTTTGGTTACTATTGCTCTTATGGCTTCTGGTAGTATGTCTGCTGGCGGCATGACCTGTAGGAGGAATTTCGTCTGATTCGCGTCGAGAGAACGCCACTGCCGCAGATCACCCGCTTGCCCAAACGAACCAGAAACAACAGGCAACGCCAGGGCTCTAGTGAACGCCTTCATGGTCTCAAAGCCAACACCAGTCATCGTAAAATCTAGGACGACATGCGGGGTTTTCTTCGCCGATAGCATGTCACTGTACTTTCTGCAAGCTGTTCAAATTCAAATGAGTCATGGACACTCGTTTGAAGAATGTATTTAAACAATTACTCCTATTTTCATTAATGAGTCCGCGGTCTTTGTTTTTTCGGTCATTAGTAGAATTTCAGACTTCATCATATTTTTACCAAGAAAATAAAGTGGTTTTTAAAGTTTCCTACTATAAAGACTTGTCTAGATGAAATAACATATCTATATTATGCTAGTTACTTAATGACGACTTCAGTAGGTAATGTAAAAGGTTAGAGGCAAATTTTTTGGGTATGGTTGTACTTACCATTTTCTAAGAATCCCTTGGCATCAGACCGATTGCCGACTACAATCACCGGGTCCACAGCCAAACCTAAGCTCGGGTTGCGTCTCACATATTCTTTCGCGACTTCGAAGGCCTTTTCCGCTAGCGCGTTATTTTCTTCATTGATGAACACTGTAATATAACTTCCTATAAGACTGAAGTTTAATGTAAGTACTCGTACCTATATATATAGAAAATATTAATTTGTACTTACAAACGTTAATATTTTGCGTTGTCTGACATGAGGTTTGACTTATAAAAACAAAGATTATGATCGTTATTAGCCTCATAGTTGTTCGTTCCATCCCGTACGGTTTGTTACATTTTACCACCGACCACCCCCTCGCTCCAGTGGCTACCTACTAAGGGCACTGGGGTGATGTCTCACGAGTTAAGAGCCGTATTCTGTGTACTATCTTGTTTCCACGGCGATGTCCGTCCTTGGCCCATCGCTGCTCATCAATAATGTTCAAAGCTCACCTCTGTTATTACGTTGTTTGTATTACGGTTCATAATTTGCTTTCTTTTTAAACTGGACATTTATATTTTAACATGGAAGATCAATTTGTCATGGGGTGAGTTGTCGCTAAAGTAGCTCAAGGTGTAAAAAGGGTTGTATAGCAGCTAGAAACAAAATGATTCTTTTTATTTCTATTGATTTAGATAAAGGGAAAATGATTTGAAAACAGGGCCACTAAATAGAAGGTAGTACTAGGTAATAGCACAATTGTTTTTACCGACACAAAATCTCTTAGATTTGAAACAGGTTACCCCCAATTATTTGACACCCTACCAATTAACTTGACACACCAAAATATTTTTTTCAAAATTAACGAAATTACACGATACTGTTTAGAATAATGAGATATAACCACCATATTTATTTATTCTAAATAATATAATCGTGTATCCTAATTTAGAAAAAATCTGTTGGGGTGTCAACTATTGGGTTGTTTTACCCTCTATTGTAATTTTTATTAAGAATCCAGTTAATTACAAAACAGAATTGGCCACTCGAGCGTGAGTCGAGGTGTTGTAATCATGACTCGTGGTCACGTAATCTTGTAATCTTATGGTTGTAAGGTTGAAGAATGAATGAGTCATATGTACTGAGACGTTGAGAACCATTGGTATCTAACGTGATTGTCGTCTGAAGAGATTGAACTAAAACAAAATGTTGATTGGACTATTTTTATTGCCAGAAATGTTTTACAAACACTATCTCCGCAGTAAGAGAAGTGTTAAACTGTACACTCTATGTACTATAAATCTATACTAAATGTACTTTTGAATCAACCTTTAAAATTTAAATTTAATAAGTAGTTAAATCTGAAAAAGTTAGTCAAAATCTTATTAATTATGTAGATATAATTAATCCCGTGAGAAAACAAATTCGTTTGCATTGGGTTATCTTACATTCGAGGTTTGTATCTATCACATATAAGTAAATGAAAAGCAAATAAATTAGAAAAAAAAACAGGAAAGTAAAAAGATGTCTATAGAAATAAAATAGCACGCAAAATTAGTTGTATGTCAATACGAACTATCACCTTAGTTGTCAAATTTGAACTTTAATTAAATTTCCAAAACTTAAAATTATGTAGTTGCCATGTGAACTATGTTGTGTGACAGAATTTACGAGGAAGATGCCCAAGATGTTCGAAAGTTCACATAGCAATCGTAATCAAAATGTCAAAGGAATGTTCAAATCTTTAAGTAATAATGCCTATGAAATATATAAATGTGCGACATTTAACTGCTAACTTAAACTTACAACTGAATTATTTATCTAATTAATCTTATCTAAGAATCCTTGTTTTTCGGAAGCTGTTTTATTTAAACGCATCGTTCACAGAACGGATCCTGAATTGATTTCACTCTCGGTGAATTACTTTGGCAGTATATTACTGGCGAAATGAAATATCCAAACTGAAGTTACTTTATCGTTCATCAATTCAATAACCCATCTCTACGAGTCTGTTGAAATAGACACCAATACGCAAAAACAGCATACAACACCTAAACCGAGCGTGTGATCGGTTCACTGCGATGCACATCTCAGCCGCGACTGACAGTATCAATATTAATTTACACTTCACAGGTACTTCACAGGTAAAATACATAACGTATTATAAACCTAAACTTAGAGTGGTCACAAAAGAGCTCAACTCGTTTGTATAAATCAGATCAATATACATAACATTGTATAAACTGTTTTGGCATGTGAAATATTCAGTATAAAAGGATATGTACGACAGGGAGAGTTGAGCCCTAATGAACTTGGATGCATTGCAGTAAACCAAGCTTGGGGCATTTGGAGTTTGGGTTTTAGGCCGCTGCCTCCTCCGCTTCGGCTGGAGGGGCCTCCTCGGAGACTTTCGTCTTCTTCTCTGGGGTCGTCTTCTCCGCGTCACCGTTGTCTGCGGGGACGGATTTCCTTTTCACGGCTGCCTTTTCTGTCAACAATTTATGGAAAAGTTTAACCTATGCATAGTAACAAGTTCCCAAGGGAATAGCAATGGAATATAACCTGTTACTCCCTAATAATATAGCTTTCCCTTGGTCAAAGATTTTTTTTTATTGGTTCAGTAGTTACTGAGTTTATTTGTTACAAACATGCAAAAATACAAATTTATTTATTCAACTTTATGTACCAACAAAATGTACACATGGCGAACTTAGGCATTAGCCTAAGGGCAACAAATCTTTCATCTTGTAGATGTAGATTATTCTATGTTATGTGAATCAAAAGTCTTAACTTGGCCACTCAGGCTGTATGCCGTTGTCTATCAACCCAAGTTTTTCATGTAGAAATTCTCACCTGTGGCATCACCATTCTCAGTGGCATCGTTGCTGTCCTCTGCATCCCCATTTTCGGCGGGCGTCTCTTTGGGTGCGTCCCCACTACCGTTTTCCTCTATGCCATTCCTCTCTGGTGCCGGTGCCTCTGCTGGCTTTTTGGGAGACTTCTTCACTGGCGACTCCTTCGCTGCCTCTGTAGAGGTCACCTCCTCGGTCGCGGCGTCTCTGAAAACAACAGTTGCGTTTTTTAGATAGTCTTCATCTACACTAATATTATAAAGAGATAAGATTTGTATGTTTGTAATGGATTAACTCAAAAACTATTGGAGCCAAAGAGATAAAATATAATAAGGCATACCTAGAGGGGACAAAGCGAGGAAAATTTGAAGTCAAAAGTTATTCCAAGTGGAATAAGTCTAGTACAATTTCGACCAAATGACAGCTCGCGTTCATACTAACTGACAGGACATGACGCTTAGGCTTCAAAGTTTTGTATGAAAATATTACCAATGCCCCCTCTATGCCCTATTATATTTAAATCTCCCTGATTGGAGGGATTTTAAAAATTCTTTCACCAATGGAAAGTTTATTTTTATGGAGTAACATTATAGCCTATAATTTTCCTACGGGAACGTAGGCTGTATGTTGTAAATAAACAATGTTTTTTATTAGGTGCGTGTGTACATACATATCAGTACAAAGGAATTCTTAGTTGACGATTAAAACATGGTTCTTGGCAACTGCAATTGCAGAAATTTAAATCGAAAATTGTTGTAATTGTAAACAACAGTAACTTAAAGTGAGGTATTTGGTGCAACACGAGTCACCTTATTTAACGAAATGCTCCACCGAACCGGCCCGGTTAGTAACGGAACATAACAGTTACGAGTTACTACAGTATGTAATTGAGTGGGGCGGTGTAAAAGGAAAAGTCTGACGGAACAAAAACACTATTGCGCAAGTAATGTGGGAAAGTTGCGACAGAGGAAACACAGCAGGTAGGTAACCGTAAGCGGCTGCCTGAATTCATACCCGCTCCGGCAATACCTACGTGCTTCAAAACTCCATAAAGCGTTAAAAATAACTAATGACAACATGCGGCCCTCGCGAGTGCCGATAACGTAACCGCCGAGTTGCAAAACTCAAGTCGCGCTCGGCGAATTCAAATTGAGCGCGCGCCGGTGACCGGTGACGCTTCGCGCCGGCACGCCGCGCATCAGCGCCATCTTGGCCCAAGCGCCCGCCGCCCGCGGCCCAACCGCCCGGCGTGCTTTCAACTCGACCGATTATTGTAATAGGTACGCAACAATGCAAAAAAACAATATATTCTAACAACAATACGACTTCTAGTCTACACCAAATGACCTCAAAAACACACACGTAAGCTATAATTTAAGCTAAAAGGTAGATAACATTGCGAAACATTTTCCCGCGTGTACTATCGCTATCGTAGTTTAAACATCACAAAAAGTCATAACACTATTTCATAATAACATTAATAACACACTAGTTTTATCTGAACTCTTTCTGGTATAAAAATGTGAATATGACACGGTTTACTCAGGTAAAACATTAATCTTACACTCGAAATAGGAAGCCATTTTGATCACGTTTACTGAAGCCGCCAAAAATAAAATACCTTAATATTACTAACATAATGACATAACAAAAGTTAATCAACTTACTTCTTTTCTACTGCTGCGTCTGCCATTTTATTTTTTTAGTTTAGTAGGAAAAACTTGTAATATTTAATTAAAAATAAGCACGTGTTCCGCACAACGTACAACAATGTTCACCGCACAAACACCGACGTCCAAATGAAGGAGGAAGAAGGAGGAAAATATAGCGCGAGACGCGTCGCGGAACCGCGCATTCTCAATGAAGTTTGTACACGTTCATCACTCCGTTGAAATAGCACTACACAATAAAAGTGTGATTGAAAAAGATAGTTATATTACTCTCAGTTCGTGTTCATATAACCTTGAATTTTTGTACAAAATGAGGAGGGCTAGCAAGGCAAGCAATAATCTACCTTGCCCTGTCCTGTTTGAATTTGAAAATTACAAGCATTTAAAAAATATATTCTTTGGCGCGCAGGAATATTATCTACCTAATCAGCATTCGGGAAATTCAGAAAAATATTTTATTTTTTGTTTATGTAGATGTAGTAGGTACATGGACCAGGGTCCTGAATTATACCTATTTCCGCAGTATTTATTATTATTAGGTAGGTAGGTACCTACCAAGGCAGTTAATGTGCCAAGTGTTATAGGCTTCGATCAACTATGTTGCTATAGTTGATCGAAGGTTATAGGTATCACTTAAATTATGAATAAGATCCGATAGGCGTAGGTACCTACATTTCTATACATTTTTAATTTAAATCTATCACCTAGCAATCTATAAACTAAGCAAGTAGACATAGCTTAGAGTACCTATATCTTACCCGCCCATGTACCTACCTACCTACCTTTGCAAACACGGGTATCTGGTACCTAGGTACTGTACCTAATTAATTAGGTAGGTACCTACCTACCTACCCCTTAACCTAGACGCAGAGGATACAATATAATAAGTAGGCACTTAGGTAACTATCTAAATAATAATAAAAAAATACCTACCCAATACGACCTGCATTTGGGCCACCCTTTCTCGTACTCGTAAGCTATCGCATTTATGTAGGTAAGTAGGTACCTTAGTAGGCTAGTAATATTAATAGGACCCTAATTTAGGTAGGTAGGTAGGTACTTACCTTACCAGCTATAGGTAATTATTTGCAGTGCAGTGAGTAGATACCTACCTACCTACCTACGTATATGCGTTTAATTTCATACTAGCTAATGTGATTTTGGTTCACCTCTTTGAGGCGAGCCAGAAAACTATCAACCTGCGGCGGTACTGTTTTACCACGTTAAATTTAGTGTTGTTTGGTTCGCGTTATTGAAATATAAGATTTATTGCTAGGTAATAAAAGAGTTGTAATACCTGAGCCCGAGCGCAAATATAAAGTTGCAAAACTGTAGGTCGTTGGCTTAGAAAGAAATCTTGGCACTGGCAGTTTATTTCGTCAGAATATGAATTCGTCAACCAGAACCGCGCGGTCGGTCGGTGCTCTCATCTGGGGAATTAAAGAAAGGTAAATGGATCACGTGCGATAAACATCCATGGTCCATGATCCACTCATCTAATCATACATACATACATATAATCACGCCTCTTTCCCGTAGGGGTAGGCAGAGACCACTTCTTTCCACTTGCTACGATCCTTACATACTTCTTTCGCTTCGTCCACTTTCATTATTCCTTTCATACATGCTCTTCGGTTTAGGGTACTCTTGACCTGGCCTTTTTTCAAGACGTCCCCAATTTGGTCTCGAAAGGTCCGCCTAGGTCTACCCCTTCCCACACTTTCATTCACACTCGCCTTATACACTTTTTTCGTCAATCGTTCGTCATTCATTCTCTCGACATGGCCAAACCATCTCAGCATACCTTTCTCAATTTTTGTCACTACATCTTCTTTCAGACCACATCGTTTCCTTATCTCACTATTTCTTATCCTGTCACTCAGTTTAACTCATATCATACTTCTTAACGCTCTCTTCTCAACTGCATTTATTCTGCTTTCATGTTTCTTCTGCCATACCCAACTTTCACTTCCGTACATGAGTGTCGGAGCCAACACCCCCCTATGCACAGCCAAACGAGCCTTGTTAGACACCTTCCGGCTGCTCATAAAAGAGTGCAAAGCTCCATTCACCATGTTTCCTGCATTCACTCTTCTTTCAATATCACTCTCACACTTTCCATCTCTTGTAAACTTTGAACCCAGATACACAAACTCATTCACCTGTTCAATTTGTTCGTCTCCAATCACGATATTGCACTCTGTCACTGCCTCATCTCTTTCAAACACCATCGCTTTCGTCTTCTTTACATTCATCTTCATTCCCTTTCTAACAAAAGATCCACTCATAGCAGTAACCATCTCCTGCAACTCCTCGGCCGAAGACGCAAGTAATACTTGGTCATCAGCATAGAGAAAACATTTGACGAGTAACTCATTCATTCTCAACCCACTTTCATTCTCTTTTAAATCTGTCAAGCAATTGTTCATGAACAGATTAAACAGCCACGGTGACGCTACACATCCCTGTCTAACACCTTTTTCGATATTAAACCATTCAGTGTATGCCCCGTTTATCCTCACACAAGCACTGGAATCCCTATAAAGAGATTGCAATGCTCGTATGAGGATACTGCTCACACCGTTCACGGACAATGCTGACCACAATTCATTCCTCACCACTCTATCATAGGCCTTTTCTAGATCCACGAACGCGCAATAGACCTTCTTGTTTTTAGCCAAAAACTTTTCGGCTATGCACCGCAAAGTAAAGACCTGATCCGTACATCCCATTCCCTTTCTAAATCCCGCTTGTGCATCCCATACTTTTTCGTCTGTTTCATTCACAACCCTTTCAATCAACACTTTCGCATACAATTTACCGACGACGCTGAGAAGGCTTATACCGCGGTAATTTATGCAGTCCTGCCGTGACCCTTTTCCCTTATATAATGGCACGATTACGGCTTTGCACCAGTCTCCCGGTACTTGCCCATTTTGCCAGCATAAATTGAAAAGGCGATACAGCTGGCTAGCCACTATGCCCTGTCCAGCCCTCAGCATCTCGACGGTAATCCTGTCATACCCTGCAGCCTTACCTAATCTCATACTTTTCAACGCTTTCACTATTTCATCCATGCTTATCTCACTTTCATCAACATTTATACCATTTTCCATCGAAGGTGCCGGATGTTGTACCTGCACCTCCTCTCTTTCAAACAAACTTTCAAAATACTCTTTCCATCTCTTTAACACACATTCTTCTCCTTTTATAATGCTCCCATCTTGACTCCTGATTGTATTCAGCTCCGAGGTAGAAGTTTTTCCTCTGGCTGTTTTGATGGATTTCCAGAAAAACTTGATGTTTGACTGGAAATCTTCAGTGAGCCTCCTATCAAAATCATCCTTTCGTTCTTCTTGCTTTCTAGACACAACTTCTTTCGCTGCTGATTTCAATCTTTTATACTTCGTCCTTGCTTCCTTTATCTCGTCATCCGTTGCCTTTTGAAATTTTTGGTTAGCTTTTGTTGCTAACCAATCCAACCACGCTTTCTTCTTTTCTTGCACAGCCCTTTGTACATCTTTATCCATCCACACATTATCGTTCTTTCTTCGATCGATCGATCGATCGAAGAAAGAACTAATCAGATCAGAACTATCGATCTAATCAGATCCACTTAATAATGACAAATACCTAGGTAAATACTGATAGGTACTTTTATGCGATTGTGTTAAATTACGTTACTAATTCATTTAAGGATAATATAATAATAGTTATAGTTATAGTTAGGGAGGCGAGGTAGCTAAATGGCGTAATTCAACGGCGCCGTCGAGACCTATCAAAATCGAAAGATAAAATAATTTCGAAAAGAAAAGCTTATGGTAAAAACCATTTTAGCGGTGGGTTTGGCATGTACGGTTTTTCAAAAATGTTAAAAAAAACTGTTACTTGGGCATTCTCGAGCGCGTCAGATATTCATACTACGTATGCCCCAAGTGCCTCTGATAACAACGGTATACTAATCTGCCGGTTTGCGTGGTGGGGGTAGGCATATAAAGCAGTCAAAAATGCAAAAAAAAAATTTTTTCTCGAGCGCGTCAGATTTTCGGAAGGGGTGTTAAGTAAGCCCCAAGGAAGCTCCCTTTAAAAAAACTGATGATTTCGGAGTGACGATAAGTTACGATGAATTTTTGAAAATGCAAAAAAAAATACATACATACATATGCTCACGCCTTTTTCCCGAAGGGGTAGGCAGAGACAACAGCCCGCCACCTGCTACGATCCTGGCATACCTCACGTGCCTCATCCACATCCATCAATCGGTTCATACAAGCTCGTCGGTTTCGGGTACTCTTTATCTGGCTTTTTTTCAATACATCGCCGATCTGATCGATGTAAGTACGCCTAGGTCGCCCTCTGCCGACTCGGCCACTCACAATCCCCTTATATATTTGTCTCGTTAGACGCCTTTCATCCATCTGCTCGACATGTCCAAACCACCTAAGCATTCTTTTCTCAATTTTAGTCACTACATCCTCTTTCAAGCCACAACGCTCTCGGATTACACTATTCCTCATTCTATCAATCAATCGTACTCCACTCATGCTTCTTAGCGAGCGCATTTCTACTGCATTTATTCGACTCTCGTGCTTCTTCTGCCATACCCAACTCTCGCTACCATACATTAAGGTAGGAACCAACACCCCATCATGAACAGCCAGGCGTGTGAAAATGCAAAAAAAAATAGTTATTTTGAAATACTCGAGCGCGTCAGATTTTCATAGGGGAGGTTTATCTCGGTATCCTGAAAGTATATTTTCTTAATCTGACAAAAATGTTGGTGGGTTCTGACCGAAAAAGGTTTTTGGGTTTCTTTTTTTTTTCTTTCTCCTTGATAAAACGGGGATTTATATTTATTAGGGTGTACCGAAAATTCCCTTCTACCGCTTCTTTCCCCACCATCAAAGTTGCGAAATAAAGGAAAAATACTGGTAGGACGGCATATTTCCGCGAAGCGCTCAATCTGTATTACATGTTTATGGCAAATTCCTCTTTTTTGCTTCAATTCTTCACTTCGTTTTGCTTACGATACGTCCAAAAAACAATTTGAGGATCAACAGGCTATTGAATAATATTACATACATGAAACTATACATGTTAATAATACTTTTGTGTACAGATACGCGTAACTTTTTCCGAGTCCACGAAAATTGTCGAGAAGCTTTTTTTAAAAAAAAAATTGAGATATAATAAAAGTCACATAGTTTAATCATCGTTATTTCATATCAATTTTTTTTAACACCCTCAGTATTCGAGATATACTCAAAAAACCGGGAGTTTGAGTTTTTATGATGCTTCAAGTCAAAAAGTTTTAACTTTGGACAAAAATGTAAAGAGACCTTTTTTGTGTAAAATAAAATTACCTTTTTTGTTTATTTAAACTTTTTTTTTGTAAAATGTATCGTTCGCGACTTATATGCCGCAACGCGTTTTTCGGAAGACGAAATGGCTCCTCCACACTTCCGGTCATGCGGAAACCGGCAGATTTTGTATTTTTAGTAAGTTTTAGATTATATTCTTCAAAATAAAAGAAATAAAAATCGCGCTCGAGAATGCCGGATTAACGTTTTTTTTTTACAAGTTCGCGACCCTATAACTTGGCGGCGTCAAGGACTTATCGTCAGATTAGTTAAATTTAGTCTTAAAACACTAAAATCAACCCCCAATATCTTAATCTGATGCGCTCGAGTATTTCAGACTATCGATTTTTTTTACTAATCTGATCGTCTATCCTAGGCGCGCGTCACTACATACATATAGAGCTAAATACTTTACAAGGTTGTTCTATTAGGTCTAAGGTATCTCTCATATCTTAAACTGCCACGCTCGAGTATTACCGAAAATTCCCCTATTCGCCTCCCTAACTATTATAATAGTTTTGTAAATCTACCTACGCCTACGACAACCCTACCCCGAAAACTTGACCGATATAGGGGGCCCCGACAACTGAACCCCGGTTCCCGAATGACAACACGACCGCAACAGATGGACCCCGACAATCAACAGAAATAATTATGTTGACCTCTACATTAATTTCAATTTAATTATTCTACTATTACCGCCATCAGTTTTCATAAAGACTTGCCACAAATGCCAATGAGATCTCAAGGAGGAACATCTTGCTCACCTTTTTTTTTTTGATTGCGAGGTATTCTCCGTTTTTGGAAGGTTGAATAGGTACATACAGGTATCTTATGTTATTTTTCTATTTATTTTGTACCTACTGTTTTTCTTTTGTTTTTTACAATGATTTTGTATGTTGGTGTACAATAATGATATATTGTAACTATGTATTGTACTTCTTATAAGTAGGTACCTAGGTATTTTGTTTTTAGTTTTTTTGCATTCCTATGAATTATGTACAATATTAAAAATGCGAAAGTAACTCTATCAGAGTATGTTTTCACGGCTAAACCACTAAACAGATCCTAATTAACTTCTCCAGGGAGAGAGGCCTGAATTTCGACGAATGACATAGGCTACGTTTTATTTTAAAAAAGAAATACATAGTACCTACCTAGGAAAAGCAATACTAACCTTCAGGCACGTAGACGGAAATGCGTGCCACAGCTGGCCTATAGTTTTTAGTTAACATTTATGCATACAGAAAATTCTAATCAAAAATCTGGTGTAGTTCTCGTAGGTCTAGGTATATCTTATTATGTCGATTTCAATGGCGATTGAATACTATAGAAATCGTAAAAAACATCGAATCGTATAAATACAAAAACCAACGTGAGCATGCGGTTTCTCCTTGTAGCAAATACCTAGTTTTTTACTGTTTCCTTTCTAGTTTTATAGAATAGAAACTGATGGTGATTTATAAATGAAAAGTGTTAAAATTGTTTCGTCGGGTTTCTAGTGGTAATGCGGTCGAGTTGTCATCGGGCTGAGTTGTCATAGGGTTGAGTTGTCATGAAGTCGAGTACTTTTTAATAGGATAGGAAATTAAATGAACTTCAAAATTAATATTTCAACAGCATTATTATAATTTAAAACAGGATGCCTGCACAAATACATAGAGCTGGTAAACAATTGTAATAAATTCAGGTCAGTGGCCTTTCTAATTATAAGAATTTGGAATTCATTACAAGTAGGCACCTAGTTGGTAGGTATTATGTTTTAATGTTATGCGAACGCTAGGATTAATTGCCTTTTATAGTCTGTTACTACGTGTGTCTTCAACTACCGACTCTGTTACATTACCCGATACATACCTAGGTAATGGCGGCTTTTTTTAACTAAGTCTAGTTTATCGGAGATTACATTTTCTTGCTATTTATTTACGGTCGACATTAGAATGCGCTTTTGTCCCAAATGCAAACAGGTGATGATAACTTGATACAGACAATGATACTCTGTATATTTATATATCTTACTTATAAACCGAGGTAGATGAGTTACCTGTATTCA
The DNA here is from genome assembly GCA_963855545.1 of Ethmia dodecea. Classification (NCBI taxonomy): domain Eukaryota; kingdom Metazoa; phylum Arthropoda; class Insecta; order Lepidoptera; family Depressariidae; genus Ethmia; species Ethmia dodecea. The sequence goes on from OY979448.1 coordinate 3,900,505, forward strand.
AAATAATTATAAAAATCTATGGGATCTATCGTCGATCCGACCCGAGATAATGAAAAGTTTATGATAACTCGGAAAGAGCCCCACCACCAAGTATAAAGCAGGTAGTACTAAAATATGACCCTGTTTTTGAAGTTAAATGAGAGAAGACGTCTTCAGCCTATAAGCCTAGGGCCTCTTGCTTAATTCGACCCTAGGCGAAGTGCGGGATATATAGTAGTGTTCGATTGAGGTTCCTATCACTAGTTTAGCATAAGCAGTAGCAGCCTCAGGGTTAACACGGCTATTGAGGTACATATCCGAATTCAGGTAAATAAAAATAATATAAGTAATGTGCAATACTTAGATAGCAATGGATATTACCTACCTACCTTCCTACTTACTTAGGTCACAAAAAATAAATATAAATACAGCCTAGGTAAGTAGGTACCTAAATAAGTAGGTAATCTAGGAATACTGGAATATGTAGGTACCTTTAATATCTTTTTTTTTAATTTCTTATTTTGATTGTATGTGTGTGTATTGTGTTGCAAATAAAATGGTTATCTATCTATCTATCTACCTACCTAGAACCCCTTCTACTATTAATTTATTTTATTTTACAGTAAATTTACCTATTTATTTTATATTACAGTAAAATAACTTTAATATAAAATAAATTAATATTAAAAGGGGTTCTAGGTACCTAGGTACATATTCCAGTATTCCTAGATTACTTAGGTACCAACCTAGGTATTTCGGTTGGAACCTAGATCTATCTACCTTTATTAAATAGGTAGGTAACTACGAAACGAATGCAAGCGAAGGTGACCTATTCCATCAGGTTTTCTTAATGGATAAAACCTTGTATTTATAAATACAAGGAAATCTTGAAATCCATCTTTGTAGTCATCGGACTCAAACCATCGAATCTCCTGATGTTAGGTTAGGTACCTACTGGTTCTGGTGGTTACTCATCTTTGATGATATTACCAGCGTCTTGCAATAGATGGCGTCATTGGTAACCAACAATTAAAGATTCAGCGATTTAGTAAGTAAGTAGTAGGTGGTAGCAGAGACCAGTGTGGTAGGTAGGTAAGTAGGTATGTGACATTGATCGAAAACAATCGATTACCTAGAAATCGATTATTGTCTTTTAAATAATAATCGGTTTTTGAAAAATCGATTATTAAATCTCGATTCTACGAAAAAAAATACCAATTAATATGACAAATTATAAGTTTTTCACATTCTATATCCTTTTAACATAAACTTTATGTTAATGAACTTCTTTCTTCATTCGTCGCACAGACGGTACAGTTTACAAAAATCGATTAATATGTTTAATTTTGGCAATATTTTATGTTTTATATTTTTATTTAAGAATATTTGAGAATATAAGTAATCGATTAATTAAAAGTCGATTTTTTTTATATTTAAATAATCGATTATTTAAGCGAATATGTACCTACCTTTTTTAAAAAAATTACCGATTATTTTTAATATCGTTATTTTTCTACATCCCTATAGGTAAGTACTAAGTAGGTACTTTTAACTTAAATCACACAATACAAACTAGGGCTTATTATTATAATAATAGGTATCTACTAACAGTTGTACACCCTTATCAGGCTACCCACCCACTTAATCTAAGTCATATAATAATGTACTCTGTGGTCTAAGTAGTGTCTACATCACAGAATAATATGTAATAGTACTAACGTATTACATGGTGGATTTACTATGATGCTGCTATATTACTTTACTACCATTCTAGGTAGGTACCAAATACCTATCTGCTGGAAACATGGAAAACCACGCATTTGACTGCGCAACAAGTCTCGTGCTGCCACCTGTGAGCAATTTAGCAAACTAAACATTTTTGTGTTGCTATCATGCTTATTTTGGATGTCGATGGTAGATTTTTGATAAAAGTTTGTTTATTCTCAGTTCTCCGTCGCAGAGCTAGTAAGGTTTTTTTTACTAAAGTGCTACAGAATACAAAAATCATATTTTGTTTATTTTTTAAAACATTTAAAAAAAATTTTTTTTAAGCAATCAAATAACTAAAACCACAGCGTTTTAGTTTAAGTTTATTTCATTGGATTGTTGATTTAATTAGCCGTTGGCCCAATACGCATTCAATTCATGTCTTTAGAGCGTTCCACATATTTTAGAGATCGATTTTTTAAGCTGCTTGTAATAAAAATAATAATCATTTTTGACTTTTCTGTCCAGCAGCAGTCTGGGGAAAGTCTCACGAGTTCCGCGGACGTGTCGAACTCTTAGTTATAAGCAAAGAAGGAAGATACGGTACATTCATAGAAAGCATCGTTGACTTTTGAACTACATACAACTATACGCGCCCGTGGGTTGAATTTTTTGTTTTATATAAAAGCACATGAAGGCATTGTATACCGGTTTAACCATTCAATTATATTATGTTTCCTTCTCGTCAACTATCACGTACTATCGATAAGCGAGCCCGATTGAGACTGCAATAAATTACGTTCTTTGGACCTAATTTAAGCGGTATTATCTAAAGGCGGCTCTACACATAGGTCAACGCGTTGGCCAGCTCCTACCCACTGGCCCAATGTGTAGAACGGGCGTTGGCGCATTGGCGGTAGGTATTTGAACGTTGGCTGGCGCGCTTGCGAGCTTGCCGTGCGGTCTCGGCAACATCAAAGGACACTTGTCGCAAGCTTGGCGCACCATCCACACATTGGCCGCCATCGAAAGTTTATTTTTAGTATTATATTCATCATACATTTTCAACAAAATTAGTACTTACCTATTTCATATTATTTTATATTTATTTTTCAGATAATAAAATTATTTTACCTTGTTCTGTTTCGATGTATTGATAACATCCACCACTTTCTTTTTTGCCATTTCTTTTTTATCACCCTTTTCTTGTATACATTTACAAAGTAATTATAAGCTGTGAATAAATATACAGCTGCAGCTGTTAGCGACTCAACATCCATTTTGAATCTGTCCGCACATTGGCCCGAACCAAACCATACTGAACGACCTTCCAATGCAAGCGCACCGCCAGCGCGTTGGCGAATGCGCTGGCCTATGTGTAGAGGCGGCATAAGGTCGAACTACACGTAATTCCAAGAAAATACTGGGAATAGAAAAAGAAAGATCAAAGATTAACAGCGCTTTATCTAAGACACTTCAAAGAAAGATAATTTTGATAAAAGTTGAAGTCATTATTTTTAAGTAAAATTTTATTTTTACTTTAAAACTCATTGGTATAGTTAAGTAGATAAAATGATAAAACAAAACAAAAAATCTAAATTAATTTAAACTCCCTTGACCGATTAGACCCTTGATAGTGTTGTCAATACACTAACTAACTTCAGAACTATTAAAATTATAATTACTGTTGTAATTGTAAGAGCAGTGATAGCCCTTACGGTTAAAGAGCCGGCCGAGAAGAGTGAGATTATATTATTTTATTATATTATAAGACAGATAAAAAATCTAATAACGGTCGCTAGAGAAAATTTATTACTCTCTGTATAAATATCAGTTTTCACATGACATTTGTTTTAGATATAGAAAGACACTTCAATTTTATTATAGGCAATAGATTAAAAAAAAACTAATTAGGATTTCCTCCGAATCCTTCTCTCCTGGGCTCACCGATTTTCCCGGAAGCCATTCCCGAAGCTTTCGAGGTGAGTAGGCAGCTTCTCCTGGCAGCTGTAGATCGGATGAAGGAACTATCTGGACATGTAGCCCTTGTCTTATTGCGGGTTTGCTTCGCTGTTCCCAAGCTGACATACTTTTTGCGCACCGTCCTGACTTGGCAACACCCTGACCTTATTGACTCTTTTGACTGCGTGGTGAAGGAGTCCTTAGAGGGTGTGTTGAATGTCTCTCTCAATGAGGATCAGTGGAGCCAGGCTTCTTTGCCCATACGGACGGGGGGGTTGGGGGTACGCCGCGTGCGGGATGTGAGCCTGCCGGCTTTCTTGGTGTCGGCAAGGGGGGGGGGGGGGTATGTCACTCAAATTTTATCTTCAGATGGGGACAAGGTTACCATACCTTACGCCACCGATGCCTTGGCAGCCTGGACGGCTCTCAACCCAAGCACGGTAATGCCTGTTAGTCTGAACCATCAGCGTTTGTGGGACGATGCAGGCGTGAAGCGGACTTTCGACGGATTGTTGGCAAGCGCAGTGGGTGCGGAAAGGGCGAGGTTGATCGCAATGTCAAAACCGGAGGCGGGGGCATGCCCCCATGGCAGGCGTCTCCCCATTTAGGTACCCTCCTCGATAATGACTCGATGCGGGTGGCCGTTGCTCTCCGCCTGGGCTGCGATGTTTGCGAACCTCACATATGCATCTTCGGTACTATGGTGGAGAGAAATGGTCATCACGCATTGAGTTGCCGTCGGTGTGCACTTGTGCAGGGAGGTTCCCTCGCCACCACGCCCTCAATGACCTTGTCAGGAGGGCACTTGTATTGGCAAATGTGCCATGTGTCTTGGAGTCCCCTGGTCTTAGCCGCTTAGATGGAAAGAGGCCCGGCGGTTGGACCTTGGTGCCCTGGAAGAATGGGAGGTGCCTACTTTGGGACGCAACTTGCGTCAGCACTTTCGCGACCTCGCACATCGGTCGTACCATGCGGGTGGCGGGGGCAGCAGCTGAACTGGCAGCTTTGCGGAAGCGGGAGAAATACGCACTTTTCAATAATTATTTGTTTGTTCCCCTTGCGGTGAAGACGTCTGGGTGTTGGTGCTCGGAGGCGAAGATGTTTTTATCGGAGCTTGGGCGGCGGTTGCGGGAGGCAGGACTCGACCCTCGCTCTGGGTCATTCCTAATGCAGAGGTTGTCCATCGCGATTCAACGCGGTAACGCGGCGAGTGTGATGGGCACCTTTGCATTGGGGAGGGCAGGGGGGAGACTTCCGATTTAGGTTTAAGTTTAGTTTAGTTTTAAGTCTTTTGTAGCTTTATTATGTATTTTTTATTTGTAATTTGTAATATGAGTTCTACAATATTTGTTATTATAATATTTGTCTCCCAATGTTTTATAGATTTAATATTAGGATTTGAACGCGGATTAGTTTTTTTTTTAATTCAGTAGTTTTTTCTTGGTATTAGTAGAAGATTTTTATGAACTGGTAACATTTTTATAATTGACCGCCACCCATGCCGTGCGTGAGCAGCAAATCGTTCGCTCGCTCGATCTCGCTCTGTCGATCGAGTCCGGTTGTGGAAGCCATTTTATTTCTGGTGTAGTGTCGAATTTTTTTGGGATTTCTTGTACAAACTTATCGTGTCAATGTGTGCCAGCGCCAAGTGTCGTTTGTGACGTGTGATCGTGTCCCAAAAAATAAGAAATGTACGTCTTTGAAATCGGTTTGTGTTGACCTGCCCCGTTTGTCGGTCGCACGGCAGGCATCGATTAGTGCAACAAGGCGGCCTGTAATAACGGCGAATCGAGGCTGTGGACTAGTTTGTGGTGTGCGCCATGGGCAACAATGCTGCCACCGCCAACAAGAAGGTGGACGCCGCCGAAAGCGTCAAGGAGTTTCTCGATCAGGCCAAGGAGGATTTCGAGGAGAAATGGAAGAAAAATCCTACCAACACCGCCGGACTGAACGACTTCGAGCGGATAAAAACACTCGGTACGGGTTCCTTCGGCCGAGTCATGATAGTGCAACATAAACCGACGAAAGAATATTACGCTATGAAAATATTAGATAAGCAGAAAGTTGTGAAACTCAAACAGGTAGAGCATACGCTAAACGAGAAGCGAATTCTTCAAGCTATCAATTTCCCTTTCCTGGTTAGCCTGAGGTTCCACTTCAAGGACAACTCGAACTTGTACATGGTGCTGGAGTATGTGCCTGGCGGAGAAATGTTCTCGCACTTGCGTAAGGTGGGCCGCTTCTCGGAGCCGCACTCGCGCTTCTACGCGGCGCAGATCGTGCTCGCCTTTGAGTATCTGCACTACCTGGACCTCATCTATCGGGACCTCAAGCCTGAGAACCTGCTTATCGACTCGCAGGGCTACCTCAAAGTCACCGACTTCGGTTTCGCGAAGCGGGTCAAAGGTCGTACGTGGACGCTATGCGGCACGCCTGAGTACCTCGCACCTGAAATTATCCTTTCCAAAGGTTACAATAAGGCTGTGGACTGGTGGGCGCTCGGCGTCCTCGTGTACGAGATGGCGGCGGGATACCCCCCCTTCTTCGCCGACCAGCCCATCCAAATTTATGAGAAAATCGTATCTGGTAAGGTCCGTTTCCCCTCTCACTTCGGTTCGGACCTGAAGGACCTGCTTCGCAATCTGCTCCAGGTGGATCTGACGAAGCGTTACGGTAACCTCAAAGCTGGTGTAAATGATATAAAAGGCCACAAGTGGTTTGCCAGCACCGATTGGATCGCTGTCTTCCAGAAGAAGATTGAGGCACCATTCATCCCCCGCTGCAAGGGCCCGGGAGACACTAGCAACTTCGATGACTATGAGGAGGAGGCGTTACGTATCTCATCGACGGAGAAGTGTGCAAAGGAGTTCGCCGAGTTCTGAGCGCGCAGCTGGTGCCTGCGCGCGGATACTCCCGTGAGTAGGTTTTTGTATTAGTGAATCTTCCGTGACAATGTCGTGGAGATGGTGAGTGCGCGTCTCCGCCGCGGCCGGGGTGACCATGGACGCTGTCGCGTGCCCTGGCCCGCACCCGATCACGTTGGAGTGTAGGCGAGGCGACAGTAGAACTGATTTCCGATATTTCGGTGGCGTTCATTTGCTTAGTGCCCTTTCGAGTTGACATAACATAGAGCAGATAGATGAAACTAAGTGATCCTTGTACTGGTGATATTCCCCGAGATGTTTACTGCTGATGATTACCCGGATTGCTCTGACCGCTCCGTGTTTTTTCATTACCTCATTTGTTAGCATTGGGGTGTGGTGAGTTTATTATTTATGAGTATTTTTATGGTTTTTAAAATCATACATACAGTTTTTTAAATTATCCTTTAATGATCAAATTTTTCTTATTGCTTTTAAGGTTTATCTTCACAATCAAAACTCAATTTAGATTTTTATCTATGCATCACCTAACCATCGACCTAGAGCTATTTCAAACACTAATTTTAGTAGATTTATTGAATTTCCTAAAAAATCTTATATATCTTGATGGAATGTTATACCTACTATACTTTTCTAAGTTTTAATTAATTGACATTTCGTTATTGGTTTTATTTATAGTTATATAGTTGTATCAGTTGATATTTTATATAAGGAACTACAACTACATGAAAATATTGAAGAGATTAATTTATTTTATGTAGGTATGTAGTTGTGTTCACTCTTGTGCAATTCGACTTATGCGTTTGTGATCTGATGTGAGGATTTATTTGAATTTAAGTGTAGTTAATTTGTATAGTTCCTTATTTTGTAGATAAATGGTATTTTGCAGTAAAACTTTAAATTTAAAACTTGTAGCAGACTTGCAAACTGTAAGCCCTAATCTTGGACTTATTGTTAGCATCAGTTTTTTAAAGCAATAAATTTTTAAAGCCTAACATTATCCCATGTGTAATGAGGAAATCATTTCTGTTGTGTTTAATGTGTACATTTCAACATTAGAGCACAAATCAACAAATAGAGAGAATTTTTATATTTGAAATGTTTCCTATTATGCATAGGATAATGTGTTCTTCTTAGTAGTAAATCTCTAAAAATGCCATTTTGGCGATATCTTGTCGTTGAGACTGATGTTATCAATAAGCGTAAGTTAAAAATTAATATATGTAATTGCAACTCTGTTAACAAACACCATTCTCTGTCGTGGGTGAAAGGATGATGAACTGGCAATGTTTACCATAAAGTTTGTTAGCTATTAGAAGTAGTACTTTGAATCCAGGCTGTACAAATAAATATCTAGTTATTTGTAGTGCATTTTACATATGGAGACATTGTGTGCATCTGTGGTAATAGTCATTAGGTTGAATATCCTAGAATGGTTACTTAACCGATCTGTGCACACCACTTAAATTACTGATATGACTTTTCTGAACTACACTTGATGCATAGTCTTAAATCAAATATGTCTACAGTCCACAGTTAAAAATGGTGATGTTTGGATGTAAAAAAAAATCATATCAAATTGTTAATAACTCCAAACTCTTTCAATAAATGTTTGTAAAAATATTACAAGTTATCATCATGAAATTATACCCATTTGAGGTTGTAATTAAATACGACATGACCATAAGTCATAATAATACATTTAAAGTTAGGTACTAATTTTCTAATGCAAAATAGCTTTACCTGTAATCTTATACCTAATAGAAAATTACAGCACTTATTTGCTGAACAAAACAATGTCTTAACTGGTGAAATCTAGCTCACTGTAACACATTAAGTCCAGTTGGAAATTTGACCTTTTGTTGTAATTTGTATCATTGTTATTGGTGCCATAATTTATGTTTGGAATGATAAATGGTTCTATAGTGTACTTCATATTATTAAATTTATTAAGATTTTCTTATCATGGTTCAGCACATATTTTAGTATTCTCACCAGTGAAGGGCACTTAAGTCTTGCTGTTATCTTTTCAGTGTCAATTTTACTAATATCTGTAAGTCAGAGCCAACTTTTTAGTTAGCAAAATTGTTGTAACTATTGATTACAATTTTATTTATTTAATATCGAATGTAAAGCAATAAATAGCATTTTGTACTCAACTGAAAAGTTGTCTGTATACATATTCTCAATTGCACCATTTTATTTACAAATAATGTATAGCTCGAAACTACCAATTGAACCAATCAATGCTTAACGAGTAACTAGTCACTTCTACCTTATGAATTTCTTCAATGCGATATAATATTCTAAAGTGGTGTTAATACGAAACATAGCTCGGTGTCCAACGCTTTAGAATTTTTACTAGAATATTAGATTGATTAAGTATAGTTAGTTTCTTTTGAAGTTTTACAAAAGTAAGTTTAAAAGAAATCGGAATAAGAGATAAGTGTTTACTTTCCAGCAGCTGTTACTATAACAGACCTTCAATATTATGAGGCTTTGAATCGCTTCTCAGATCACTCTGATGCCATTGTTCTATGGATTCCTTTTTTCAGTGAGAATTCTATTGTCTAGTTCATCAGTGAACTAGTGAAGTATCTATAGTCACTTGTCTTGTAATAAAGTGATATTCACCATTTGGACATTGTTTGAATAAAATGTTCTAAAGCAATTTAAATAATATCTATTTGCGTCCTCAGTAACTAATTTGCGCAACTGCAGTTTTCATAGGCTCGAGGCATCTTTATTTTTGTTAAATGTATTTTTAAATTAAGAAAAGTAATAAGAATTTCGATATGTACCCTTTGTTACTGTCATTGTCATTGTATATAACTAGAGTGATTGTGTCCCCGATAATTAGGCGATTTGGTATCAGAGCTTCGATATCCGCAGACCTTCATTCCAGTAGCTTCACAATTTGCTCATCAACACCTTGTGGACGTTCTATTGTGAACATTTTAAAGCCATTTTGGATATTATAAAAATTTGTGTGACAGTATGTGTATTTGCGAAAAGTCGTCTTTTTATATCTGTACGTATTAATAAATTAAAATGTTCACGTATAGATCTATTAAATATCGAGTGCCTATAGCATTGAAAGTTCAAGTGTAAAAAGTCAGTTAATTTCAGTAATTATTTGTCACCATGTATTGATCTTCCATAAAATTACGATGAAATTAAAAATATCGATGTAACAGTATTCTTTTGTTTAATTTGACCATTACAATCTGTTAGCTTAAGAAATAATTGCCTTTGATCAAACCTGCAATTATATTACTATTTTCTCAAACATTTGGCAACATCTGCATATTATTGCCTTGAATCGTTGGAGATTTTGGGTCATAAGTCTTATATATACATAGTGTATCGCGTAGTGAGGTCGGATTCACGTTGGTCTGGGCACGGTGGCAGCACGTGGCCGTGGAGGTTGGCGCGAGTGCTGCTAATACGCTGCTTCCTAATAAACTGGGCTGCTCCAGGCCGGGTTTTTCATCATCGCTCGCAGACAAAGTTTTATTGTTTTAGACACATTGCGAGCCCACACTTTGCAGGTCATTATAGCGGCTCTTATTGTGCACGTTTATATGAGTGATTTTTGTATTCGATGAAGTAGATTAAACTGTTCATTGATTATGTGTGTTGATCTAAAAAATTACAAATTTTATAAATGGTAACTGATATCATGAAAAGATAACCGTATTCTTCGAGTTGTGGTATTGCTAATGAGTTATGGATGTTTGTAAATTGATTTCATATTTGAAGATGATAACATAAGAAAAATATCATGGAAAAAGTTGAGATGAAACAAAGCTTGACAATGGTCTGATCGAGCTAATATTAAAAATAACGAAATAATGTTACAGGAAAAATACTGGCTCAATATAATATCTCTTTCCTATTTCATTATAATTCTCATGCATTACAAAGTTCTTGTTCCTGTTCGGAATGTTTCTAGAGCATCCGAAATTTTATTTTTGCAAAGCAAATATAATGAATTCTGCTATGTTGTTCATATCCTGCTTAAATTAATTGGGCAATTTGGAAATAAAAAAATATCAAACTCAGGGTGAATGAGTTTGAAGTAGGTGGTATGCTGTTACTGTTCAGGTGAGTTAAATTGTTATTTGAGTCACCTTGCATGGGTTGAGTCAAAATCGAGTGTGCAATACTGTAAATTGTTTATATTGTGTTCATTTTTATGCTTCTCCGACGTTTATAGTCTGTTTATTTATATTTAACGTATTTCTCAAATTCGAAATGTTGAGTTGCTGTGCCCCCTTTGTAGAATATTGATGTAAGCAATGTTGGAAATAAAACAATATTTCAGATGTACAGTTGTTGTCAAGCCAAACCGGAATGTTATGCTATAATGAGTCTATTGCAGACAAGTACCTGAGCAGCAGCCCATTTGACACGCGAGCCTCATAAGTGGGACATTATCAATCCACACAATGGATGCTTAGTTTGCAACATGGTCTCAGTGACACGTGCCCGCCAGTCTGTCGAAGAAACGATTAATTTTCCACGTAAAATCAAATGCTACTTTGCTTTGCATCAACTTCGATTATATAACATAGTATTATTATATGCTTCCTAGTGTGTTTTATACTGACATTATAAACTTGGCAAAGATCCAAATGCAAAATATCTGGCAGTATCATTTGGCCGTTTGGAAGATTGAATTTCGAATAAGGTATATAAAACAGTATCAAATGCGTGTCATGAGCGCAATTTATTCGACCCACTTGACTGATGTAATTTACCTAAAATACTGGTCTAACAAATGTTATACTATGTCCATACCAGTGGGTGTGTTACTCGATAATGGTTGTGTTCTCGCAACTGTCTGTCGCAACCTTGGCGTTGCTGTGAGAAAGAGTGGTTACGTACACTTATGTGTGTATGTGTGTGTGATGCTAGTGCAGCGTAATCTTGACTAATGAAACAGTACTGGCAACAATTACGTCCTATTTCAATTCGGCAGCAAACAGGTGGAGCTGTTAATTTGTGTTACAAATTACTTAATTTATTTGATGATGTATGATTTCTATCCCTAACACGTAGGTACATACATAATTAAACTATAAATTTTCTATCTACATTAGTACCTAGTTAAAAACAAGCCCAAAATGATCTTTGAGAAGTCGTACAAGTAGGTACTTACCTATTCAATACGGATCTTTCTGTAGACAACTGCTGCTTTAGCATTAGCATTTGTACTGTCGTGAACATACAACATACACCCAGGTGTACTCTTCTCACTATCGCCACGATCGTCACAGAGCACTCGCTAATTTTCGCATTCAAACATGGTAATAAAACCCAAGGTGAAGTTTAGTTAGATACGTTCCGTTGTCATCTCATTCATATCGCGACACTAAAAATGTTTTCCTTATGGTAGCACCGACTATGTATTCTCCATAATAACCGAAGTCGAGTGGAGTGGCTCACAAAGCGACATTTTTATGACGGTAAGGTCGACAGACACGTTCAAGGTTTGTAGCTGCCCTTATCTCTAGTATTATTTCTTTTTCATCAGTTATATTGTTTATACTTTATAGTACTAAATCCCATTTTGCGCAACTGAAAACTGTGTATATTCCATACCTAAAGAAAATAAGTGAATTTTGAGTTTGAGTTTGAAATTTCTGAAATGTACTACCTACTTATGTTTTATTTTTTCAGTTCTGTACACATTCTGTAGGTACATATTCGTACGAAATATGATTATGTCTAATTGGGTTATGTTCTCGTCAGCTTTATTTCGTTAAAAAAGGGCAAATAATAAAAAGTAGCTATTTATTAGAGTGTAATTTATTGATGACACAGGAAAGGAATAATATCGTTAACTTCCTGTAATAAATCAGTCTACAGCGGCGGCTGGCATCAGTATCCAATTCCAATAGGAATCACTTGGCATAAAACTTTGAGAAGTGCTCGTTCGTTGGTCCGAGAAACAACTTTGGAAACTCCGCGATGCCACAGCTTAGGTGTCCGTAAAACTTCATTATCAACGATTGTTTCAAACGGATTCGTCTGCAAAATCTTTCGTCCTTTTGACATTGTGTTGTGGAAAGGTCGCGCCGTGAGTTGTAAATTATTGAATGATTATAGAACTTCGATAACCTATTTGATCTACGATATATTTGGCTTTACAACAGATTATCTTAATACAAATGAGGTTATAGAATTATGAAGCCATTCTTACTTCGGATGACATAGGTTGGCTTTCATTTCAATTCAGTAATTACTGCGCGACCCGCGACGGCTGAGAACGATTTCTGGAGATGACACGTCTATTAAAGTATTACAAACCATAAGAAGACACAGTTTTGTTATTCCAAATGGAGTTTACGTCAAGATGAATGGGGCCCTGAAAGGAGGCATTTCAAAATACACTAAAGCGATTCTCGTGTGTAACTAATGTAGCTCGTGTTACATAACGAGACATCTAAAGGCGTTTAGTCAACACATTGCTTAAAGATGTCGTCATGATTTGACATTTCTTATCTGAAGGTATTATTTCATCCGATAGCAGTAAATCAACGAGGGCGCGGTTGTGGGGGCTGCTTTAAACTAATCGTGGTGTCTTAGAAGTGTCTGACATTCCCTCACCCTCACAGGTAGAAATCCTAGTTAGAGCTACTGAACTAGCCGCCTTTACTACCCACGGTGAGAGTTCAGATGTTTTGTTGACGGGTAATGTTTTCCGCCATTCCGCACAGAAAAAGATCTTTATTATAACCAAATTATTCCGCTTCTGTAAATTTGTGTAGGTGTTCTCTTTGTCCTTGCTGTACAATTTATGTAAATTTCAACATTTCAAGTTGAATGTACGAATTGGAGAGATAAGCGGCTGAAACTCTGAAAGTTATCGCGGGTTTGTGTAAAGACGATAAATATCTTATCGGGGATGATAAGAATTTAATGTTAGTTTCAGAGGGCAATCCATCTCGAGGTCGCGACGTTGTGTTCATAACTGTTTCGCTATCGTTAATTATATTATATTCAAACTACTACTTTATTTACGCAACGTTCTTGACGAAATGGTGTCGCTTATTTTATAATCCACTCCAAATAACACGTGACGCAAAACAACTGACGTTAGTTGAAACAAAAACAACATTTGATTACGTTTATCACATGTTTCTGTAACGCACAATATAATAAATATATATAATACATGTTACTTACTAAAAAAAAAGAGAATCAAAATATTTGTTGCAATATCTATAAACAATTTTAATGCCAACGAACTCTGCGTAGATGTTTCATTGAAAAAACATTTCTGGAAATTTTCAAGTCAGCGGCGCTCACTTATTGTATTCTCACAAACACCAGGTTAACAAAAACCAGGAATTCGTCAGAAACATGTGTAGTTGTGTAGCATTTCAACGACCGCATAATATTTTATTAAAAACTTTCAATTCAGTAGACATTTTATTTTATCATGGTAATATGATAATTTGAAGAATGAAGCTTGATTAAAAAATATTTAAATTAAAGAAAATACCTACCTATCAGAGATAGGTACTATTACTTGCTTATAATGGAAGTAGTTAGGTAATTAATAAGACATCTTGGATCTTAGTGTAGCTGTTATTTGCTACGCTGCTACCTGCCGTGGCTGTAATAAAATATGATTCCTTACCCTTCTATTTCAATATAATGACACTGCAATATGGATAACATATTATGTACCTACTTTATTTATTTGGTTCGCCTACAGTTACTAGGAACATTAGCAAAATGATGCCGGTAGCAAGCTGATGTTGGTATCGAAAACTAATGTCACAGATGACAGTTGGTGTCACATATGTTTACCACATAACTAACTAACTAATGACATAATATGTGACACCAACTGTCATGTGTGAGTTTAGTTTTCGACACCAACATCAGCCCATCTCGATAGATTCGTTTCCGATGTCGATAGATTCGACTCGAATCGAACGGAAACGGTATCGAGTCTCTGTGAATACGTCTGCTGATATATTGGACCTTTAAACGTGATAGGTGGTGAGCCCATCGCCGGACGCGGGTCTATTTACACATGTCTCAGAATTAGTTCTGAGACGTCGTGAGATGTTTTCCTTCACCGTCGAGCTAGTGATAAATATGTACGTAAGTTTTTGAAAAACTCATTGGTACATGCCAGGATTCGAACCCGAGCCTCACTGATTTTCGGCCGGCTCTTTAACCGTAAGGCTATCACTGCTTTGATTAAAACTTTGTTCACATTTACCACAATAAAACTTAATAAGACAACATTTTTCAAAGCGTAGAAAAGTTCAGTGGTCGATATTTCCCGTAATGGCTGGATTACTATAATCTGATGGTAGATGAACACTGCTTCTATTAACGGGTAGATGAATTCCAAACTTCATAGTAAGCATACAAAGTGGATGCTGGCTGGATGATGGATTAGGTGCAAAAGGCCATATTCGCAAAATGACACATTCGATTTTCGCAAAATGTCACATTCTCAAAACGCCAAATTCGCAAAATGCCACATTCTCAAAATATCATTTTCGCATAATGCCACACTCTCGATCATACTGCAAAAAAGGGAGTTGAACAAGTATGGCACTTTGTTAGTGTTACATTTTGGTAATGTGGGATTTTGCGAATGTGGCATTTTGAGAATGTGGCATTTTACGAATATGGCATTTTGCGTCAATGTGGCATTTTGCGAATGTGGCATTTTGCGCCTAATCCATCATCCAGCCAGCATCCACCGGTTACTTTCTTTGCTTCACGATGATACAATGCGACGATACTGGGTTGGATTCTGCTTCTTGGCTTTGTCTTACCTCAAAAAAAGAAAAGGGATAGAAGATAACCTACCGAATTTAGTCCTGGCAGACGCTGTATTTTAGTCGTGATTTCTTTACATATGCACTAAACACTATGAAATGCCTTAGTTGATAGGACTAAATTTAATTTGACAGGACTAAAATAAGCTAAGTCGCTGTAAAGCAGAATCGAACCCATTGTCAAACCTAGCAGCGTTGCCATATTATTTTTTTGCCAAGTCGGGATTTTGGATCTTCTTGAGTGAAAGAAGCGGGATTCTTTCGTCGAAAGCGGGACATAATAAAAAAACTATATAATTAGAAGTTTTTAAATATTTATCTTTTAATTTGAGTTCAAATTAAGTTTACGTGACAATTACAATGAAATTAGAATCCTTTGCTTTTTCATAAACTTCATAAGTAGCAGGATAGGTGAAGAAGAGTTGGAGGTGCGAAGTAAGAAAATTCATTTCAGCCAGCTTGGAGCCATACTCCAACGATGATTGGTCCTCCACAGACATCGTCACTGGTAAGTACCCACTAAGTTTTTTAGTAAGTAATCCATCTTATTTGTAGCAATTGAAAAAAAAATTGTGGGACAAAATTTAGGTTTAGGCGCAGAACGTCCCATTCGCAAATCGTCCCAACGAAAAAAAATGGCCTATTCGCGAAACGGCCTATTCGCAAAACGTCCCATTCTCAAAAGGTCCCATTCGCACAAAGTCCCATTCACAAAAAAAGTCCTATTCGCATATTGCCCCATTCGCAAAATGACGTTTTGCGAATGGGACGTTCTGCGCCTAAACCAAAATTTATTTACACACGGTTATTTAGTCCCAAACTAGGCAGGGCCTGTTTTATGGGTACTAAACAACTGATAAACATACTTATATAAATATTAAACGACCAGACAAGAAGCCAACAGACGTGTTCATGCACACAAATGTTGTTCCCGAGCGGGGATCGAACCCGCTACCTCCAACTCAGAAGGCAGGGCAGGGTCACTACCAACTGAGCCCACAGGCCCGTCAAGAAGTAATTTAAGTGGTTGACTTTATGGAACTTATCCTATCCTTATCCCACTAATACTATAAACGCGAAAGTTTTGTATGTATGGATGTTTGTTCCTCTTTTACGCAAAAACTATTGAACGGATTTTGATGAAACTTTACAATTATATAGCTTATATATCAGAATAACACATAGGCTATATTTTATCTCCGTATTCCCACGGGAACGGGAACTGCGCAGGTGAAACCACGGGTCGCTGCTAGTAATTCATAACGCCAAATTCCTAAAATAGGTACATACGTACCTAGAATCGCCCATCGAGATATTTTTATAGATATAAGTATAAACGGCAAGAAATGGCAAGTATTTAAATAGGTAATTAAATTATTATTATAATTATCATATCGCGGTTGTTTGACATTGTTAATGTATTTCTGTCCGTCGGTCGCCGGGTGAGATTTGGCAGAGATTCAACAGGTTTTTCAAGATGTGCTGTCTATTCCCGGACGACTTTGCTCTTGGTCTGTGGCCGTCAGAAGGACAGTGTTCGGCCGCCGGACGCGGTCGTAAACATCATTTGAACTTGAATTTATATACTGTAAGGTCGGTCGACCTAAAACGACGTAGGTAATTCCCCGATATTTCCCGCGCTTTCGTTTTCCCGGGGAAACCTTTAATACCCTCATAGAGACAGTTTTTTTTTTTTTGCTAAATAGTTATTGTTATTGCTTGTTTAGGAAACTACATTTACTAGGTAAACATTGACAAGACAAACTAAACATTTCATAATTCAATAACTAATTATTCTAAGTACTTAGATATTACTATATTTCCGTTCAGCTTCCTCGGTAGTCAACGGTTTCAAAGTTAAGTAACAAAGGAAATTTAGTACTTGAGGCCTATGTCTTATGTCTAGCAGAAAGTTTGAGTCCATTCTGTCGGGTTATCAAACAAACTGAGAGCTATCTAAGATCTAGACGATAGGAAGGTTCCTATACCTATAATATATCATATAAAAGGTTTGTGTTTGATATACTTACCTGTCTACCTGAAAAAACTCTTATATCAGGTAAGTATGAGTAGGTAGTAGGTACCTATATCTGGAACTAAACAGGCCATTTGACAATGTGAGTCTGAGTAAAAATAAAGAAAATAAATAAAAACTGCCTGTGATCGAAACGTATGGGCTGAAACGACAAATGATAGGCAGTAGGTACCTAGGTATAGTTTTGGCTGTCATTCCTTGGTGTCCTGACATTTATTGATCGTCTTGTGACGTCACTTCAGCTAGCGATGCCATGTTGATCTATGAATGTTTGGGCGGTAAATTTAAATAATGATTTTTAGTTTCTGAATTGTAGAAAAAATACTAAGAAAAAAATTCGTATACCTACTGGGCTTTATCAAAACCATGAAAAAATAATCTGAGATGATTACCAAACAGCCTAATAGCATATTCAAAGTCCACGTGACTTGAATCCGTAAGGGAAATCATAAAAGTCTTGCCCGAAGTAGGTACAATTCTCTGAAAATAATAATATGGCTATTAAAACAAAAAGTTAATTTTCAAAGCAAAAACCCACAGTTAGTATTTACAACGGCTTCAACAAACAATAAAATGAAATAATTTAGGTACTTACTTACCTACCTACATCTTAAAAAATCCACCTACATTATTTTAGGCCTTATTACCTACCTACTCTTATTTTATCTTGTTCAAATATTGCCGTGAAATCACTGAGATATTCATAAAATTTAAAGAAGATCCAAAAATCTCGTAAATTTGCTCTTAAGGAAATTCTGAGAAATATCTACCGCGAGTGGCTGGCAGTTGTTGTGTTCAAGGTCAGACAATTAGCCAAATAATGTGGCTGTATTAAAACCCAAGTATTTCTTGAAATATGCCGCGAACGTTATTGATGATGAGCATCAACGTTTACATAATGCCTTTATGACAGTTGTATCACAGTCGCTAACATGTGGCGGCGGAAAATTTCCCGAGCCAATAGATAGGTTTGGATAATTGCGAGAGATTCAGAAGGGAATCCAGGTTAATGGGGGGGGGTCTCTTATACGTACGCACTTGATCTAAGTTGCCGTTTTGTTTTTAGGAATTTAAAAAAAAGTGAATTATTTAGGTACACTTTTATTATCATTTTAGTATTATCTTAGTGTGTATTGCTAGCTTATTTACCAGCAATAATACTGAACTCCTTATATCATAGAAAAGTTACTTATAAATTGGAAACAAAAACAAAAGCCTGTATTATTTCCTTAGAGACACAATAGTCGGGCATATAACAGATTTTTTTAAAGCTGTTCTCATAATTAAAGTTGTTCAATATATCAAACCCTAATAATTTAATAACTTTAGATGACAACGACTTATAACTGCTTAGTCTAGCGCTTTACTTTAATGTTGTTAGTTTAATGATTTTATAGGTTATGTTGTTAGTTACAAATTTATAGTAGGTGCCTTATTTGATAATTATTATTATCCTACAGCCAATCTCTCCATTAGTTTTGCAGTGCCCTTGTAAGGTGTTACATGTCGTAGATCTAAATTATTTGTAATATCTTTTAAGTACCATGTGATAAGCAAATAAATAAAATTAAAATTAAAATAGCTAGTTATGTAGAAGTAGTGTTCCTCGTCCAACAAAATGGCGTCATTCTTACGCAAATGATTATATATTTTGCGCCAAGTAGTCATTTCACGTCAGTTTCAGGTATGTGGGGAGATCGTCGCTTTTGTCAGACAATCTGAAGACAGTAAAAAAAACCTCGTACCAATTTTACGATAGATACTTTCCTATACACTTATATTTTTGAACAAAACTACTTACTAAGTACCTAAATATGTACATAGGTACACATTGTAATCTTAAATTAAATCACTCACTAGAAAAGTAATTTAATAGTTATAATATTACATAATAATGCGGAAATACAGATTCTACAAGGTCGGCTGCAGGTAAAGGAAAACATTCGAAGTTTGGTGACCCTGTAACGTATTATACGTATCTTACTTGCTATCTATTTAGTGGTAATTTAAAGTAATTTTTATTTAATTGTTGCATCAAGCTGTATAAAACTGGCTTTTTTCTATCTGTAAGATATTATATTGTCTTATTTTGTTTTTGATCGGCCTAGCCAAGATGCCAGACGAAAACGAAAGATTTGATAGATTGACATGTATGGGATTGACATAAGCGCTCGTTGGCAAATGCTTAGGTCAATCCCATACATGTCAATCTATCAAATGATTCGCTTTTGTTAGCGCTTGCATCTTAGTTAGGGGCCGTACTGTATGTGAACTGACGAAAGGGAATAATGATGATGTGCACGGACACTTGCTGTTATACACACTGTTTATTACCTAAACTTGCTTAGTAGATGAACATTGCTTGCTCACTATTTCCTTGTAGTAGCAGGTGGTCGATGGGTAAAAATAGTTGCTCGTGGTCAACTATTAGACCCGGAAGTTCGGTAGGATTCATATGTACAGGACCTCCTTTATAGAAGCAATGTTAATCTACTGACCAACTTTACTAAACAATGTGTATCTATTCCCGCTAAATTGAATATTATGTAAGTACATACCATACCATACCTACCTACATTTATTCTTTTTATTATTTGCATTTATTTTTTTTGTGTAATAATATGTGTGTGACTGAAGGTCAAACTAAACGTCTATCTGTATATTATCTAAATATAATTATGCAACAGATAATAAGAATATCTACCTGGTTTATTATCATACTTAATACGATCACAACTGAATGTTAAAATATCCAATGTAAGTTGTTCAGTCGTTCCTATTCTTAGTTATAAGATGGTAACCCATAAAGAACAACACGGGATACTTAAAAACGTGACCACATTAAAATAAGCTAGAATTACGAGGTAAATTTCATAATTGAAATTGGACGCTTGAAATGTGACGCAAAAGTCGGATCTTTTACCAGTTACTCTATGCCAGTAGGTAGGAACTCGTTTAATGATTCGATGTTTTGAAAACAGGGTGTGCTTCCTGTGGGTGGCTAGCAGGATGTGACGCCGTCGAAATGTGTCCATTAGTGTAGTGTGCAATTTATTGATACAGCTGTTGGCCTGTAAATATTCCGTCATCCCTGGAACAATGCCGAAAGCGCGCCGCTTCCCTGTTGCTCCTAAATTTTATAACTGCAAACGTAATAAAGGCATAATTGGGTTATTTAATCTTGGGAATATTGCCTATATAAGTCACATGTAAGGGTAGGCAGGTAAAATTGACTATAACTCACAAAAGAGAACTTAGAGACTCAAGGTTTCGAGGATTACAGTATGTATTAAGTAGAACGTAATGTAATCAAGGGTAAGAACCTGCCCTGAATACGTTTACTCCAAAGTTGCTCTCTAAAAGTATTGCAGAACTTACAAGCGGATTGGATTTATCCATTAGTCGAGGAAAACAAAACCTTGTGTGTTGGGTAATGCCGAGAATTCGCAATTTGTAGGCATGTGTTGTAGATTCATTCTCCGGTGACCTAGCTTTCAAATCATTTTAGCGATCAGCGTACCGCAAAATGGAAATACGAATGGGAATAGTTCGTTTGGAGAGAATAAGTGAGTTTTTTTAGGATTAGTGTAGCATATACTAATTTGGCAGGAGTCTAAGCGACAAGAGTAACACAGAAAACGATTCCGAGACCAAACAATTGGATATTTTTATGCTGGACGAGCGCCACATTCTTCAGTTTTCACGTCCACATGGTTATCTTAGGCTGTTTGGTAGACATAACGTTTTGTTGTACTGGCTGCTTGATGTTATTCCATGTTTATTTATGATCTCCGATTTGGCATTACTCCTGTATTAATTATTTATTTCACGTCCGCGTCACAGGCGAAGGTTAATTCTCCTTTGACCTCAGTTATGTAGTGAATTCCATTTCTATTTGGTTGTAAAGGTCGCATAGCCGTGGTGACACTGCCCGAGAGGCTTTTAACAAGGGTCGGAGGGTGCTCCACCTTCGGTTATGTAGGCATCCGTTAGCAGCTGTGCATATTTGATTGGAATTTGTCGTGTGTTAGTCAATGAGCACTAATTTAATAACCAAATTGCCTCAAGTAGGTACGTAGGTACTATCAGTAAAAGTTCTGCCTGATATATTTTCCCACCCCGTGGCGACAAAGATCGCTCTTATAGTAAGAATGACAAATACATAAACTGTTTCTTCCATGTTTATGATAATTTAGTGTCGATGAATGGATCGGAATGGAAAAAAGGACGGTGTTACTGACTTCTGATTGTTTAACTCTAATTAGAATCGGGATAATAAAATCTTGAGCTTTCAACAATTCTTCGACAATTCTTCCAAATGTATCGGGCTTAGCGGTTATCTCTAGTACAGTCAACATTAGGGTTACATGGCCAGTAACTAAGAATTTATTTTTCTGGGGAAGTCATAAATAAATCTTATTGATTAATGTTTATTTCGAAAGGTATATTTGATCCCTATAATTCACCAAAAAAATACTATAAATACATTTAAGGCTTTAAGAGAAAAGTGAATCTTAATTTTTGGCCATGTAACACTAACAACTTTGTTGACTGTACCTACACTATTTCATAATCTTATTGGAGTTTCGAGAAAACTATGTATCGCGGAAACGTATAGAAACACAGAAAATATAATTTCTGTTTAAAAGAGTTATGTAACAAAAGAACTTGTCACTTGTAATAGCCTACCTGTTTGTCCTGGCATATACCTATAAAGGATTGTATTTTTGAACCGTAGTAGGTGTCGGTTGTTTATTATAGACTTGTATACTAACAAATAAAATAAAAAATTAAGTCCCCTTTTTTACGATTTTTGTTTTTGCTTCACCGTATGACATTTCTACCCCTTTTCAGAGACCAGCTTTTTCATAGACATAATGCCCTTTTTAGACACAAGCGTCAATCTTTGCGCCATTATAAAAATGTGAGGTAAACTCTCTACGAATAATGAAAACTGACAAAGGTTAGTCGAGCTCAAGCCGACGAAAGAAAATATTATTTTTTTAACATACAAAAGGGTTTTCTTTATTGGCTTGATTGTGTGGTGGAACCCTCTAACCGTGAGTCCGGCTTGTACTTTTCTGATTGACTTGATTGATTGACTTTTTTTGATCCATCAGTATCGGTAACAAACCATGCAAAATCATTATAAATAAACATAAAACTGTAATAAAAACATAAAAATAAGTATGTATAGGTACGTAAAGTTATATAACTCATCAGACATACTAAGATACATAATATTGGTATTGCACCTATGTACCTACAACAGATGAGCCAAAAGCCAATTACCAAGTGACTCCAATTGTCCTCCACAGAAGTTGAGTCTGTACTCCTTAATTGTAATGTAAGGGCAGTAATTCGTTTACGGCTGTTCCACTCTCGCCAACCGTGCTAATTGATTGTAGCGTGCTATTAACTTGATTAGACTAGTCGGTCATTACAGATAAGTTTAAGAATGAGGACTATGAATTCGCCGCTAGAGGCGCTAGTGTAGTGCAAGGTCTCGGAAATGTCAAATGTCACTGTTACAAATAAATATTCTGACGCCTTTTATCCCCAAGCAGGGGGGGAAGGCAAAGCTATTTCATTCCTGGAAATACCCACTTTTTTATATTTCAGACCTCTATAACCGTGACAAGTGGTGAGCCAGACCGGCGTATGCTGCACACATCCCTCAGAATCAATTCTGGGACCTGCGGGTTTCCTCACGATGTTTGAATCTCCTTCACCGTCGAGATAGTGATAAATATGTACTTAGGTAGGTACGTAAGTTTTCGAAAAACTTATTGTTACATGCCATGATTCGCACTCGAGTCTGACGTATGAGAAGCGTAAGTTACTGTTACAAACAAATTTAAATCCTACAAACACACGCGCGTAGTAACAAACTTTGACAGCCATTGGCAGTTATATTTCAGGACCATCCTCGACAGTAGCGCATACTGGTGAGCAAAAACGGTAGCCCTCATAGAAAATGGATGAAATGTTGGAACGTTATTGGATTTTTCTTCGTCTAACTCTCACTGTAAAACTTATTTGGTACCGAAGTCATTTAGTCACTCGTGAAAAGAGAAGCACGTGACTTTGTAAAATGAAATCCAATAATGGACTCCATTCTGCAAACCAGCTTAAATTCCTAATTTTAAGTTAGCCTATCCTTCTTTATAGAATACGGAAGAAAAAGGACAGAAGCAAACCAAAGATTATAGAGTAATGTCAAACATATAAAAACCGACTAATTTGATGTCTTATCTGTCACTTTTGTCCATGACCTCCTTACATCGTTGCTAAAATTGCTAAAAACGTGTATTTGAATGCGTACATAAGGTTCAATTTTGTTATTTTGACATTTGTGACATTGTAAATAAATATGGCGATTATTTCTGTCCCTTTCCTTTCCAAAGCGGTGGAAAAGAATAGAGCTAACTTAAAATTAGGAATTTTAGCTGGTTTGCAGAACCGAGTCCAATGCAGCACTTACCTACACACAAACGTTATTGGCGCCCACACTGGGGCCACTTAATATGATAAGCATTAAAAAATAGGTATACCTTTGGCTCTAAAGATAACGATAAGTTTTAAATTATTAATTTAACTTAATTACTAAAGTATTAGTTTACATTAAAACTGACGCATAATATCTAATCACGCTTTACCTCCAGCAGGCGTATTCAGGGAGCTTTGATATTCGATATCGGAAAATCTGTCGAACACTTTCGAGATGGGCTGATGTTGGTATCGAAAACTTTCGAGATGGGCTGATGTTGGTATCGAAAACTAATGTCATAAGTGACATAAGGATTCGGTAAATTTTCTGTGGCTGTCAGAAACGCCTAGAAATTTTTTACTCGATCTGAATCGAACGGAAACGGTATCGAGTCTCTATGAATACGTCTGCTGAATGCCTAAATAAATTTTGCGAAAAATAAAACATAGGTACGTTTATTGCGGAGAAGTGCTTTTTTAGCATTTATTAATTTACTTACAACATTTTTTTAGTTTGGTATTTCTTTCGGTTACACTATGTAAGTACAGTCAAGAGATCGCTAAGCTTGACACTTTGGACTTTGAACCATCCATGTATTCTATGGCGCGCAGTATAAATCAGAGCTCAGCTTAAACCTGTAGTGTAAAGCTTGACTTGCTCTTGACTGTACATAAAAATATCAATTAAAATGTTGAAAGTAACAGCAATCAAGTAATACCTTTATAGTTACTGATTTAGGTTAACGACGTCGTTTGTTAGTTTACCAATAGCCTACAGTTTCACATAATTGAAATTTATCAGTTTTGATATTACGAGAGATATGAGTGGGTAATCGTTTCGGTTCGAAAGTTATATAAGTAAAACTTTAATCTTATATCTATCAGCCTGTATGC
Organism: Ethmia dodecea; assembly: GCA_963855545.1. NCBI lineage: Eukaryota > Metazoa > Arthropoda > Insecta > Lepidoptera > Depressariidae > Ethmia > Ethmia dodecea. The sequence continues at coordinate 3,925,269 of OY979448.1, forward strand.
CAGTGACTTTCGTAAGGGTTTTGAATAATCTTACAAACTATTTCTGCTTAATAATTATTAATTACATTTAAAAAATACTTATTGCCTGTACGCCAAGGTTGATATGTGTATAAAAAATAGAAATGCTTAGGTATGTAGATAGGCATTAGGTACTTAGAGAATTTAGTCAGAAAGTTATATACATGGTGATTTTAGATCAAGTGCAAATATTTTAAGGGTAAGTACTTATATGAACAAAATTATGAAAAACTATTTTCGGCATTGATTTTTATTTTTCATACGCTACTACCTAGATAACATCGATTATTACAAAATATTAAAAAAAACTATATTACGCTGTAAATAAACAATACACGCACATTACCCAATCAAAAAGGGCGCAAAAATATCAAAATAAATATATCAATAAATGAAGACGTCAAAAGTGGCGTTTTAGTGCGGCCGTGAGGGTTTATGCAAAGCATGTTTGTTTACAAAATTAATAATTGCCTATAGGCAGGTACAGTCAAGAGCACACAAAGCTTTACACTTGTAGTGCGAGCCTGACCTCTAAGGCGATTGTAATAAGAACGTTACAAAGTCCAATGTGCCAAGCTCTACGTGCTCTTGACTGTACCTATTTAACATCATGACACGCTTAGTACGGGCCTAAGCTGCTTTTATTAAGCTATTATTTTTATTACTATTAGTATTATTACTACTATTTATCCCGGACGTTCCGGCGGATACACTAAAGAACTTGGTATGTATATTTAAAGTCAAAATGTTTTATTCAAAATAGGAACTTCCAAGTCCACTTATTGAACGTCATTTCAACTCCGCCTTATCTTCGATTAGTGGTCACCACGTACGTAATGACTGCCCGTTGTAATTATTGTACCGATGAAATCAGTGATATCATACCGTTAGATAAAACTCATGAATGCCAGGTTGCCCTTATCGTTGTATCTATCGCCCATGTGTTGGAGACGGGACAGATAAATAGCTGTAAAATATAATGGTGTTTTAAATGTTATTAAAGATGCGGATTCGCGCAAAATTATACCTTATCGCTGTACAGTACGGTGCGTTAGTGATTACAGCTGCGGATAACGTCTGCCTGTCTGATTTATTTTTAAAACGTGCCCAAGATTTGGAGTTCTAGATATTTTTAAGAGTAGTGTAGACTTAAATGAATTGCCTCCTTAATAAGTAGGTACACAGAAAGTACGTATTTAGTGATTATGATAACTATATAAGTAGGAAGCATAATTATTATCATCCATGAAGGTAATCCACTCGATTAACAAATTCGCCATTTTTCTAATCGGACATTTATGTTCTTTCTACTAAGTATTGTAAAATTCTCACACTATTATTTGTCATTGCGTCACCTATCAGTACCTACCTATCAATTTATGACTGGAGATCAATGAAGATATCGTTACTTACATTGACTGACTGTGAAGCACTGCCAAAATGGATGTTTTAGGGTAGAATCAATGAGTTTTAAAGGATTAAGAAAACGAGATGAAAGTTTCTATCACAAGTTATCATTTTTCCAAATAAATACCATTGGACATTCAGCAAGAAAAAATATCAGAATTTTTCGTGGACATTCTTGTAGTTAATCATAAAATATACCTACATATTAATTTGTAATATAAAGACTAACATATATAAAGTAAATAATATATTCTAGTTATATAATCATGAAAAGTTTGATAATAACATAAAAAGTAGAAAAACTATATGTTAAATATATATAACATACTTACCTAATGATATTATATTCGTGTAGTGATTTATATTGCTCATTTAGCTTTTACACGGTTCGTGATCCAAATAAAAACCTCAGCTGTTTTTGTATAGCTTCAGGACTGCGTGTTCAAGAGCTCGGTTTTGCACTAATTAAACGGGGCCAATTCCACTGAACAATTGACAATGACACATCAGTCATGTCAATGGTCAGTCGATGGTGTTTTTTGCTCTCAAAAGTGCCAAATAACACAATTGACTGACCATTGACATGTCATTGTCATCGAACTGTAACCGTTGACATTTAGTGGAATTGGCCCCCTGACTTATAATTACTGTTCGTGGATATAATATGACCATTAGACGTCATTCCTGAAAGCAATTTTCCTTCCTAATTTACCATTGCAGATTGTTGACGTAGGAAGTGCGTCATTGGAGTCAAACGCCCGCCCGCCCGTTCGTCGGCACAAATCTGTACATTATAATATATATGTAAAGTAATTTGTTTTAACGTGTATAATTATCTATTTCCTTTGAAGACGGCGAAAGAAAATATTATTGGGAAATTAGAAGTCGTCATAACATCGGTTTTTTAAACTAGATAGAGACGAAGATAGAATTATTGTGTGATAATTTGCTCAACATTGTATGTTGAACTTTACAGAACTTTTCCCTTCCATCAATGATAACAATAATAAATAAGAGTTTAAAAAAACGGGTGAAGTGGGAGTCGCCCAAGTAGCAATCAAATGTCTTAAAAAGAGATTAAAGATATCTTGAAGACAATCAGACAAATTCTTGCTGTTGTCTTGGCTAAATCCATTATGTCCCTGAAGATATCTTGAAGATATCCCCAAGTCTCAGTTAGGACAAAGTGGGCACAGTATTTAAGACATTTTCAAGAAAGAGTTAATACTACTGTTTAGACAAACTTAAACCCTACTTAAGAATGGGGGTTTTACAGATCTCTAAACTTCGATTTAAAGATGTCTTGAAGGTTGACTTAAGGCCAAGAAATAAACTTAAAGATATCTACAATACCTACTTAAAACTATTAACACTGAGTTGCACAAATTCGATCATCTCTTAACAAAGAAAATTTTTATACTTTTTTTACTCATGGAATTGTATTTAAGAAAACATGGCGAACTCTTTTACTAACAAGAGAATTCATTGAAGTTTTATCAAAATGGCGATTACTTAACTATTCATTACGTTTAGAAATGACCGTTTAATGTCCCTACAGGTATTCAAAAACTATAACGCATGATTGTTTATCGTGTCAAATTAATTGAAAGTGCTATGAAGCAGACGGGCTTACCAAATACTAGAAAAAGAGCAATAAAAAATAGGCATATTAGGTTGCTAAATGAAAAATTTGCTTACATACGGCGCAAAATACTACTTTTCTGTAAATGTTTGAGATATAAATGCAATTATTGTTGCTATTACAAAAATCTAACTACAATATACTTTATTTTTTATGAATTAGTGTCAGAATTTTTCAATTTTATATAATTTATTAAAAGTAAAATGGCGTTAAGTCTTATTATTCTCAGCGATGTATGACTTTAGACGATACTGATTATGTAAGGTTATTTTAGATAAAGTATAGGCAAATTGCATTTGGAGTAGTACCGGTTTAGAGATATTATACTTAACTTGTACTAAAAACCGAATTAGTGTAGTGCTACTTAATACTTAATGGCGCTTTATAAAATCTTTAGTTTGATTTAATGAATGCAAGTTGCCGTCCAATTTACGGTAAATGTTTATGCAAGAATAACCATCAAGTTTATAATACTCATGATATATTTATTCTGTATATCCTGTCCTGTGTTTAAAACAAACCATAAATTGATCAATACACCAGTTTCTTAACTGCTCTCTAAAGTTAAAATCAATATTAGCTTTCGATTCCGATTCAGTACAATCATCGCTGTCCTCCGCTACTTCGTTTTCCAAATTTTGAGCGTCATCTTCTCCTTTCTCGTGATCTACAGTACTTGGTTATAATGATAACGAAGTCTCACTCGTCGCATTGCAGTTTGAAGGACTTGGTCGCACATAATTGGACGATATATTTTTATATTTCAGAACACGCCGACGAAAACCACCAGATCTTTAAATTTTTTTATTTCATCGATCTTCAATTGGTTCTAGTTTGTTAAAAAACGTCCCGTTAAACTTATTTTCACTTTAACTTGATTAAATTTAATAAAAAAAGAATACAGATATCTTAAGTGACCCAATTCATAGAGCTTGGTGTTACCAATCATCTTAAGTTTTTCTACAAAATCAATTTTTACTTTGCGATTCTAAACTGATACTTAAATTATACCATTTAATCTTAAATGAGCCTTCAAATAATCTGAGTTGAGTAAAAAACACATCGTTAGACTTATTTGTAGACATCTTTAAAACTAAATAGTTTTTAAAATACTTAACTAGGTCTTAGGTATTCTTGACTTGCTAAAGTAGCGGTAGCTTAAAACGATTTAGTTTTTAACGAGTCTTTTTAAATTTAGCTTATTCTTATTTTAGATAAAGTTTAGACATGTAAGATTTATTCATTATTCTTGTTTGCTACTTGGGCGGACTTGCTCACGAAGGATTCCGTACCATTATTTATAAAAACGGCAAAAAAATCACGTTTGTTGTATGGGAGCCGCCTTAATTATTTCTTTTCTTCTGGTTTTTAATATTTGTTGTTATAGCGGCAACAGAAACACATCTGTGACAATTTCAACTGTCTATACCTATCACGGTTCATAAGATACAGCCTGGTGACAGAAGGACGGACAGACGGACTGAAAACGGAGTCTTAGCAATAGGGTCCCGTTTTACCCTTTGGGTACGGAACCCTAAAAACAACCGGCTTCGTATACGAAACCGAACTTGTTCTCTGCTTCACCGTTCACTTCGGCAAAATGGGACCAATCTGATAGAATATCCTTTCTAATGAAAAAAGTTACTTCAAATAAAATAGGATACCTAATAAATGATATAGTTCTAATAAAATAAACATAAAACGAATAAATTTAGAGCCTCCAAATTTTTAAAAGTCGGTTAAAATATCCATCCGCGATGCGCATTTCACACAAAAATATCTCTACATTATTCAACATACGTAAATAGGTATCTAGCACAGAAAAAATACATCACTATTGACGCCTAATTTAAGTATTATGTTAAATCGGTAGATTGATAGCGATACTCTATAGACGCCATACAATTGAAGTCAGTGAAGTAGCAACTCGAGACGCGTTCCAGCCTGCATATTTCTCCAGCCGACCGCGTCAATGCGAATGCGACTATTTCTCGTATCTCGGTAGGACAGACGACCTCTTCCTACAAGGTTATCTAGAACGAGTTTGTAATGAGAATAAACTAAATAATTACGCAGACTAAAATAGAATAACTAAATAGTTAAGGCCTTAAAATTGGGACCGCCACGAGTTTAACATCAATCGATAAATGTAAAATAAGCCTTTATCCCAGAGAGGTTCGAGATTGTGGATAAAAATCGCCAAAATTACCTCAAGTATATAATATCTTAGACCTCAAGTAATTAATTGACCCCCCTTTAGTTTTTGTGAACCCATAAACGTTACAGGTGGTGAGACCAATCCTGCGGTTTTCCTCACTAAGTTTTTTTTCACCGTCGAGCTAGTCCACATCTACACTTCTACATCTACATTATCTATATTGATATTATATAATATAAGAGGAAAGATATGTATTTTTGTATGTTTGTTACAGATAAACTCTAAAACGACTGGTTCGATTTTAAAAATTCTTTCACCAATGGAAAGCTAGAATATCCGTGCGTAGCATAGGCTATATTTTATTCCCGTACTCTAAAGGGAACGGGAACTACGCGGGTGAAACCGCGCAGAACCGCTAGTTATATTATAAACATGAAATATTTGTATGTTTGTAAGGAATAAACTCAAAAACTACTGAACCGATTAAAAAATTATTTCACCAATGAAAAGCCAGTGTCACAATCAAGCTAAAATCGATCGAGCCGTTCAGGCTGCAGAGCGTGCATAACAATTATACATACATACATACCAACGTACATACATACTCTCGAAAAATATAACCTTCCTTCTGGGGCAGTCAGGTAAAAACTTTTGTCAATCAGCATTATTTAAAGGTAATTTTAGCTAGTGTTCAGTTGGGTATAGACTCGTATAACAGACTGTACTATGTTCTTGGTCACCCTTTACATTTAAAATACATGTTACATTTTGAAGATCCCTAAACATTGCCAGTTCTCATTAAATCTGACAAACGACGTCGTAAATCGTAACACGTGTACTTAACATTTATTACCAGTAAAAATATAAGGTTGGGTAGGTAAATTAAAATAAAGAACGTATTCAAAGGTATCAGATGACTAAAAAATGTGTATGTCTTATCGGTCGGCAACGGCGCGATGCGCTCCAGTGAGACAATATACAAGCCCGATAGTGATATTTGCATTGGTTTGATTGTGGTATAAATAACTAGAATTACGCGTCATCGTAATTTCAGACAGGAACTTCCAGTTTGGGTGGGTGCATTGATTCCAATTCGCAAAATGTCCAGTGGGCTCAAAATATCCAATTCTTACAATGTCCAAATCTTAAATTGTCCAATTCGCACATTGTCCACTTGCGAACTGGACCAATTGAGAATTGAACAGTTGGACATTTTGCATGCGCCCTTAATGTAGGCAGATTCTAATCACGACAAACTCTTTTAACGGTAGATTGGATTTGTGGTACGGCAGAAGTAATTTGGACAAGAAAAACCTTAAAGCAACCTTTTTTCAGAGTAGAAAAATCAAACCTCTATTTAGAGCACAACTGAAATGTATGTATGTAGGCTGTACCTACATATAATAAAAGTGTAGCTGGCCAATGTACATAGGTCTTTATAAAGGCAATAGAAGCCGAAACAATTGTTTTAAAATTTTGGTCTGGTCTATTTGTACGCGCATCACGCAAAAACTAACGCACGAAATTGGATACGGCTTAGGTAAGTCTACGGGGAAGAAGTCGCTGCAAAACCTAGTTTAAAACAAAAACAAAGCTGTACCATAATTTATTTCAAAGATGCCAAACGTTGAAGATATTATATCTGTGTTCAGATTCTGTTTTTTCTATAATACTTTACCTATATATTTTTTTATAATTTTTTAGAGGTCACCTCTGCTGTGTCTCCTATCATGTTATTACTTATTACTTAGTTTATTTACGTTAAAAATGCATTTTAAATTACATACATGCAAACGAATTCCGAACAATAATTACAAATGCAAAATGCTTCGTCAAAAAAAATTAAGAATAGGATTTAGAAAAAAAAACACGCGCATCTGCAAGCTTCGTCAAAAATATACTTAAATATAAATAATTATCTAAAATTATTACTTACAACCTAAAACCAACCTACAGTTCTGTTTTATGAAGAACGTAAATTCATGATGTAAAGCTAAAAATAGAGTCGTGTTGCAAAATTAGTTTTAAGAATACCGTAAATGTACCTACCTTTAACAATAGATTTCTTGTATAATCTTCTCAAATTTTACAAAGCTTCTAATCACGGCGGTTTTCCACGAAAGTCTTCAATTTACAAACGACGAGACGAACAATACAACATTGAATTTGCTCTAATATCGAGCCAAAAGGATGTTTATATTTTTAAATCTGCTAAAGTTGATTATGACTACGAGGATCTTATTTCAAGTGCAATTCTTGGAAGCAATATTGTTTACAGATTTTTTTCGTACTGTCTTTATACTGTTTGCCCTAATGGCTTGACAGTATTCACTGGACTAGGAACTAGGGGGCAGGGTACTCTACCGTGCGTTTTACAGACACTTGTTTATATAGAAACATTCAGTAACTAAAGCAGCCGAATTAAAATAGTGGTCTGTTTTTACATCTTAGGTTCAAGGCCGTTTCCATTTACTATATAAGTACATATGTATATATTTTTACGATTACATTTGTGCACATAGGTAAATAATGAATGGACGTTTATTAGTTTGGACCTAATGGGCACTTGCGCAGTGTGCACCTACGTTTGAACCTATCATACTAATTAAAAACGAATCGATACCTAAGTAGGTACCTACTTACAAATAAGTCTGAAATAATGATCGAAAAGGGATAAAACTTTACGTATTGCATGAATTGGTACCTACTTAGGATTTTCGTAGAGGAAATAATACACAATATTATTGACATTTAATAATGTTTTTACAACGGAGTTGGATTTTTTGCAAAACACCAACAAATAAATCTAAAAAACCTTGAATGCGGTTTGACCAGTCAACTCAGACTCAAACGCGCTTCATACTAAAGCTTGTCCATATTTTGTGCTGCGAATAAAAACCGGGAGAGTGCGAGTCTAATATACACAATAAAAAGAAAATGTTACTTGTCTCCTAACTCCCAAGGAAAAAAAAATCACGCCTTTTATCTCCCAGGGGACAGTTATTCCATTTCTGGAAATACCCTTTTTCACGAGAATATTCGACCCCTAAACGTGATAGGATAACTCACAAGAGACCTTTAAATTAAATTTTATCTTTCTATTTTGAATTATTTTTTATCTTGAAGCGGCCATTACCACTGCGAAAATTTGAATACATAACTACGCTTAAAAAGATAAAGACATGTGACAGACAGTGGAGATTCAGTTACAGGATCCCGTTGGAACCATTTCGGTACTGAACCCTATAAACGAAGTAGCAAAGTGGTCGACTTTGTAAACATGCGTCCGTAGATAGTGCCTCCAATTTCTAATGGATTCCCGAGTTGGTGGGACTCTAATTCTGGAATTCAATTTGCAATATCTAATACAATTAAAGAGATCTGGCACCATCGATATGTCTCAAATGTGAACTCAATTTAACACTTTTAAGTGTTATAAATGCGAAAGCAATCTCTTTGGTACCTACTTACTCGCAGGACGAAATTCTTCATGAGCAATAAATGGACTGATAAATTGGAAAAACCTTGGCAAACTTTCAACTATATAGAGCAAAACCACTAATCCCGTTCTTTTGTCCTTTGATATTTTTTTTATTTAATTACCTTTTACTATATGTTTTTAAAACCAACCGAAAACTATATATGTCCACTAATCGAGTATAGGCTCAGCTAGGTACCCTAATAAAAATAATAATGATATAGCTTTACCTTAGGATAGGTTAGATGAATTCGTTTAATGGTGCTTTTGACTTCCAAGAATAGCAGACCAGAAGACTATAAATGAAGCTGTATACCGATTTGGTAGCTAAAGTTAGATTACACGCCATAAAATCAGCAAAAATAGGTTCAGGCTTACCATTTGCCCCAGTTAACCAATTTTGTGCGAAACCGTGAAAACTGTCCCAGTAAATCGTTTTACCTAGATTCTTTAAAGCCTAAAGTGTCAATTGACTTGTGTTTATCTTCCTTGGTCATTGCTAGCTAATATGTTAAAAGAAAAACCGAGATCTTAAATAAATGCGTAGGTATTTTAAAAAAAACTAATAGAATAGAAAAGATATAACATAATATGGTCACTTATTTAATTACCCTAATTTACAAACGTAATGGAACCCATTGTCCTAAACAGACGATTAGTCTGAAATAAACAAGCTGTTTAAGATACTGCCAGTATCCAGTTTCAACCGGTTATCGTAGCCACTCCACAGTTTCCTTTTATGTATGTAATGTGCTGAATATGAGGACACTATTTAAAATTTCATACGTAGCTTGTACCAGATTAGGCGTCTCGGCGTGAATACATAAAATATAAATGTGTTAGAAGGAAATTTTATTCAGACCAAAGAGATTTCTTTATGATTAAAGTGTCAAATGACCTTTTTATCCCGCCAGAAAGAAGGGCGTGTTTGTAGAGTGTTCCTATTATTTTCAAAGAGCAGTTTTTGTATGAATAATAATAATAAATTGTCGGACACAATTCACACACGGTTATTTAGTCCCAAACTAGGCAGGGCCTGTACTATGGGTACTAAACTTATAAACGTGAAAGTTTGTATTGATGGATGTATGGATGTTTGTTCCTCTTTCACGCAAAAACTACTGAACGGATTTTTATGAAACTTTGCAGTTATATAGCTTATACATCAGAATAACACATAGGCTATATTTTATCTCCGTATTCCCACGGGAACGGGAAGTACGCGGGTGAAACCGCGGGGCGCTGCTAGTACTTAAATAAATATTAAACGATCAGACACGAAGCCAAAAGACATGTTCGTACACACAAATGTTGGCCCTCACGGGGGATAGAACCCGCGACCTCCGACTCAGAAGGCAGGGTCACTACAAACTGATATATTTCGGGTATTTCGGAAATGGCTCTAACGATTTCGATAAAATTATACAGATACAATTTAGCATTTTAAGTTTGACTGCATAGTTGGATTTCTTGTAAAAACGCAATTTTCCAAAAAAAATATTTATAAAATACTGCCACTCCCAGACACCACTAGTACATAGCCGTGTGTAAATTCAAATAATAAAAAAACCGGCCAAGTGCGAGTCGGACTCGCGCACCGAGGGTTCCGTACAACCTTGCAAATTTATGGTTTTCGTAATTTTTCCTTTATCTATGCTATAAGACGTTGCTTCGTACCAAATTTCAAGATTCTGAGTTCACGGGAAGCACCCTGTAGGTTTTGATTCCCTTGCAAGTGTCGAAAATTTGCGGCATAAACGGCTGTATCTTTTGATTGCGTTGGCTTAGAAGTTTGATTTTTTCACAGCTTCAAGGGACAGTAGACCTGAGTAATTGATATAAATTTCAGCTTCATACCTCCACGCGTTCCTGAGAAAAAGGGTCTTGACAGACGGACGGACGGACGGACAGACGGACAACAAAGTGATCCTATAAGGGTTCCGTTTTTTCCTTTTGAGGTACGGAACCCTAAAAATGTGTTTTTTTGGGAAGTCCTCCAGCCAATCATCGCAACGTTGATTCTCTAACCGCTTTTATTATCGATTCATGCGTAGAATTGCTGAAGGCATGCCTACTTCACCAATTTTGCTGAGTTAGTAATAATTAAGTAGTCTATAAGTCTTGATAGACTGATCTTATTAATTACCAAGCTTTATTTAATCGTCTTCATTCTCATCAAAAGTGTAATTTAACTTGATTTGATTAACTCCTGACATTTAATTTTGGCCTTGTAAAATTAAGATTTGCGCAGCGCAACATTTTCATTTTGTTGATAAAGTAAACTCAATTAAAAACTTTTATAATTACTCTGTGGATTAAGAAGTAGGCACTGCTGAAATATTTTTTCAGTATTATTCTTACAGAGATCAGACAGATATATCAATAGCATCAGATTGTTGAAAAATTATGTTGCCTTTAAATTAATTATAGAAAAATGTTCACACCGTTATCCCCGAGCCGGTCAACAGATGTATTCGATTCATGGGAATACTCACTTTTTTACCAGTATATTTTTGGAACACCAATAACGGGGGTCTGTAACACATTATTACATGGTAATTATATAGGAGGTTATAGGTAATCGTACCTATGTTGATCTTGTCTAAGAAGGGGCTGAGATGATTATGTATGAATGCTGTTTTTTTCATTAATATATTTATTTATGTTACACCAAGAACATATATTCACTAATTATACAAAAATATATAAAAAACCTAAGACAGTGTGTTAGTTTTGTCAATTACAAGTGTATATACAACATTTTTGAGAATTAAACAAAGAACTAAACAATGAAACGAAACCAACTAAATGAAACTAAGAGATCAAATCCATCTTAGTAATCAGCGATTTGACATCAAAAATGAAAATTGGACGTCTAATGTATGTATTTTTGTATTTGTTGAGATATTTACGTTTGTTGTATAATCTACTGGATATTTTATGGTATTGCCGTTATTTGTACGCCACTGCATAGGACTGTATAGACCTAGAAGTCTGAAAATAAATTACTACGATTATTATAGATAGTTCAACCGACCAATCCAACTCGCAAGTTTGTAAATTGATCTTGATTCTACTATAGTTTGATGAAATACTAAATTTCAAAAAAATATGAACACATTTTGATGAAAAATTATACCACAGGCAGGATGGTGCCGTTTGGATAGATATTAGAATGCCAGCTTTCTGGTCACCTGACGAATAAATCAAAAGCAAAGAGATTAAAATATAATAAGGCATAGAGGGGACAAAGCGAGAATAAAAAAATTTATGCTAAAAGTTATTACAAGTGGAATAAATCTAGTACGATTTCGACCGAATGAATGACAGCTCGCGTTCATACTAATTTCATGACGCTTGAGCTTCAAAGTTTTGTATGAAAATAAAATATGCAACACTGGTTATACATTTGATCTGATAAGACCTTCTGCAGTAGTCATTGTGGCGTCACTGTTTTTACTATCATCATCAAATGGCAAAGTAATGTTTTGGCTCGTCTTTGGAAGAAACTTTGCTATGATATCGTAATAATTACACGAACGAAATCTTGGCAGACTTGCAGGTTCCTAATTTTATTCTTACATTTATCATTTTGATTTTAACGTTGAGTTTATGTTTTATTCCAAATGATGCTTGAAGATGTCAAGTAGAAGTCATAATTTATTTATTTTATTCTAAATGATTTGATTTTATTCTGAATGAGTTTACTAATAGTGTAGGTACTCTATCTAATAGTAAAATATTCTTTCTTTCATGTAATTTTTTTCTGAAAAAGAGATTAAAGATTATTATTTTAATTGTCGCTCTGTCTAGTCTAGTGGATCAGATAATTAAAATAACTTTCGGCTTTCCGAAGTTTGGATTAAATTATGGTCTTCGCTAAGGTTTCTTATACCATGTCTAATCTCAGACTTTTACTGCGTCATAATTATTTAATATTTATTTATTTAATTAGGTATGCTTACAGCAAAACATAACATGAGACTTTGAACTTAAAGAGACTAAAACTATTACATTTACTCGTATGTTCGCCAATTAATAGCACGCACAACATTTATATAATTCAATAATACATTTATATACGTAATTATACATAGTGCCTATAACTTCTAGTAAAACTTAATTTATGATTTATAGTAACAGGAGTAAATCTTTCAGAATTGCTGTAAGTACCTACGTGACTGCATTGGTATCGTTCCCTATAAATCTTATGAACGAAGCTGTCTGTTTGAATGTAATAAACTATAAACTGTAATCTAGTTTGTATTAAGGATACACTGTTCTTATATGAATTTTATAGATATAATAAAGTATATACCTACTAATTTACCAATATATGCACTTAATATTATATAGAGGAATGATTTGTATTCTTGTATGTTTGTAACGAATAAAGTCAAAAACGACTCTACCGATTTTAAAAATTCTTTCGCCAATGGAAAGCTACAATATCACTTAGTAACATAAACTATGTTTTATTCCCGTATTCCCATAGGAACGGGAACTACTCGGGTGAATCACTTCAAATCGATTTTTTCGATCAAAATTATTGATGATTAGCTCATCAATAGCTCACTTTTATCTATCACTTTTATCCATCACCTTTTTACATCATCACTAAAATTGCTAAACACGCCTTAGTAGTTGACAGGACTAAACTAAAATAAGTTTAGTCGCTGTGATGCAGAATTCGAGCCCATTATCTTAATAAGTATACCTATATAAAAACCGGCCATGTGTCGGACTCGCGCACTAAGGGTTCCGTACCGTTATCATAAATATAATAAATATATGATAACGGTACGGAACCCTTAGTGCGCGATATCATAAAATAAATAAATATTTAATCTCACGCCTTTTATCCCCGAAGGGGTAGGCAGAGGTATTCCATTTCTGGAGATACCCACTTCTCACCAGAATATTCGACCCCTAAACGTGACAGGTGAGCGTATCGCCGGACCGGGTTTGTTACACATACCTCAATTCATTCTGTGACCTGCGGGTTTCCTCACGATGTTTCCTTCACCGTCGAGCTAGTGATGAACATGTATGTAATTTTTTTTAAAATTATTATATATACATGCCAGGATTTGAACCTGAGCCTCACTGATTTTCATCATTAGAAGCAGGCTCTTTAACTGTATGGCTTTCTGCTCATAAAATACATGACTTTTTTTACATGTTGAGTTGAGGCAGACGCTCTAAAAAATCTGTGAATGCAGTTCTACTTATTAATAAAAATAAAATTATTTTTATTTTCAGTAAAATATCCTATCTTCAATATTTAATGGACTTTCCCACCTTGCAGCATGGGCTTGGGACGCCCTGTATACTTAGTCACTCACAGAACCCCAGGTAAATACGTATAGGACTTATTCCTTATTCGTAGGTATAGTAGTTTCCTTTTGTGTGTGGTCTGACAGTGATTCACACAGGGACATACACATTGTTTTTTACGACGTGACCATCTGGCAAAGGGCTTCACTGGCCAAAATAAGTCAGTAATATCCGGTCGTATGTATGTCTAACTCGTATTAAGCTTTGAAACCAGCGAATAAATTGTTGCAGTAACAAAATTATCAGAAATACGTTATACAATAAGAGTAAATCTACTATATAAAAATAAGTCGGGTTTTCCTTCCTGACGATTTAACTCCAGAACTGACGAACCGATTTCCATGGTTTTGCCTTCGTTGGAAAGGTCTCGGGCTCCGCAAGGTTTATAGCAAAAAAAATTCAGCATTGCACCCGTGCGAAGCCGGGGCGGATCGCTAGTTACCTATACAAGTAAGAACGGCAAATATTGATGATGATGAATAAGGTGTAAATTGATACTATGATCAGGTATACAAAATTTTTAAGTCGCATTGAACTTTTACAGATGAAAAATAATTAACAATGAGAGCCTCTAGGTCTAGCTGGGCACAATATAAAGTTTTACTTTCATAGTGTATTATGAGATGATAATGCAAAACATAGCGAGTTTGGAGAAAGATTAAGGCTTTCTATCAAAAGTTTTCGAGGCACCCGAGGGCGTCTGGCGTGCCTAAACGAGATTCATTGTCCACAGACAGAATAAAACTCTGTCTATTTATGCAAGCATCACGCATTGATTAAACTTGGACCGGAGATAACAGGGACAACATTTAGTGTACATTTTACTACAAGAAAATATATCATTCCCACGTGTAGAGGTAAGAACTGCTTCAAAAGAGATTTTAGGTACCAAAGACGTGTAAAGAAAAAGTTTCTCTAGGAAAGAAAATGATTTTATTCCAACCTCTTTGTTAGAAAATAGCACTGCCTACCACATGCCATATAAGTTACTCTATGCCAGTGAATGATGGCTTGGGCAAAAAATATCGATACCTATATTAAAATATCGATATTTTTCCAAATACTAAATTAGCATATTATACATATATTATATCGTCGATATTTTTAATGGCGATATATCGACATTTATTTTACAGTATCGAATTCGTATCAATTTTAATATATTTTTAACGCAATTCTGGTTTCGTGTTTCATTTCATGTTAGGTACTAGATACTTGCCGACTCAAGCATTTATAAAAATATACTATTTTCATCGTCCTTTTTTACGAATTTGGGAATATGTATATGTAGTAATAATAATGTAAAACTGACGATATATCGATATTTTTCACTCGATTTTTATCTATAGTATTTAGAAATGTCGATACGATAAATATCAATTTATTTTTTCACTTGGCCGTCCCTAGTGAATGACATGGTTGACGTGATGACACGACGTTCAATTTTACCACAACAACAAAAAAGTTTTTGTATTAATCAAAGACATTAAAATATAATAGCATAGAGGGGGCATTGGGAATATTTTCATACAAAACTATGAAGCTCAAGCGTCATGTCCTTGTCATGTCAGTTAGTATGAACGCGAGCTGTCATTCGGTCGAAATTGTACTAGACTTATTCCACTTGGAATAAATTTTGGCTTCAAATAATCCTCGCTTTGTCCCCTTCATGCCTTATATTATATTTTAATCTCTTTGGTATTAATAGATTTCCCAATCGATCGATTCGTGTTTCTATGATATTTCTGTTTTATTTGACTCAATATTTTCAACTGCTAGATTAATTTAAAAATATGGAAAATTTCGACTTGTTATGAGTCAATATAACAAGCATAGTGTGATACCCCGTGGGTGTCTATTTCAGTGGGTACCAAAGCTGCCGATGTTCTTTTGGATTCAGTATACAGGTTTTGCGTAATACTACCACAGGTACTACTTACTCCGAAACGATAACTTGAAATATTGTACGTAGTATATAGGCAACCGCTATGAAGGCATTTTAGGAAATTCCCACTGGAACGGGAAGAAACTGAGCATCCGCTAAATAAATAAAATAAATAATCTCACGCCTTTTATCAATTTGGGGGGTAGGCAGAGGTATTCCATTTCTGGAAATACCCACTTTTCACGAAGATATTCGACCCCTAGACGTGATAGGTGGTGAGCCCATTGCCGGACCGGGTTTGTAACACATGCCTTAGAATTAATTCTGAGATCTGCGGGTTTCCTCATGATGTTTTCCTTCACCGTCGAGCTAGTGATGAATATGTACGTAAGTTTTGAATAACTTATTGCCAGTTAGTATTCGATCTTATATTTACCTGACCAAAGAGGTCGTCACCTCTCAATCTATAAATAAGGACACCTATAAGAATTCAAGTAGCCCAGGGCGTTGAGACTGCTCAACGAGGATCATTTAGACAAGTAGGGATTGCTTAGAAATGTAAGACTTGTTAAGTAGCGTCGAAAAGGTGGATTTGGTGGAGCATTTACCAAATAAATATTTGCAGTAGAATGTTGCACTAAAAATTTATATACGGGCATTTTTTTAATAAACAGAACTCTATACTGCCCCTGCGCATTCATTGAGGTCATTGGTGCCTAGGGCGAGTTTCCTACATTTTACTCAACTTTTCTAGACTTTTTCGTTGGCATTTTATCAATAATTTGATCCCTATTAATGCTTCAGCTACATTCGCTACATCTATCGACAGTACCTATTTCTAGACTAATTAGACGCTTCTGCAACTGATTTTCCAAATATGTATTCAAATAATAATAACGAATATATCTTTTTATTTAGTTATTCTTTATAAGATTTCGTGAGAGTGATTGATAGCGCTTTTATTCATATATTATTTATTTCTATAGTGTTAAAACTATAAACATATATGACATTGAACTCGGATCGTGACGCTATTTACATATTGGCCGTATCCAAACAGCATTATGCGCAGGCGTCGCGTGAAATCTCTTGATCTCCAAATAATTGCGGACCGACTGCGTCCATTTATGACTGAGTCCTGGTACAGTACAGTGTGGCTGTGACTAGGGTTGCCAGGTCGCCAAACCTAAGAGCCGGACAGACCAGCCAGTTTGCCCGGACATTTGGGTAAAAAGGCCGGACACCCTACATTATTAAGGATTTTGTGTCTCAGTACCAAAAAGTAAGACAAACAAAAAATGTAAAATCAAGCTTTTTGATTGTTACCATGAATGTTGTTAAATTCTAAGAATATAAAAGAATGCGAAATCAGTCTGAAGTACTTTGTTATTAATCAGTCAAATGAAGTCATCAGTCAAAATTGTACTCTTTTGTGAAATGTAAAAATCCTAACAAAGGCCGGACAGCGTTTATTTTGGCCGGACACGCAATCAAAAAGCCTGACTATGTCCGGCTTTATCCGGACGCCTGGCAACGATACCTGTGTGTGACCGAGTGTTGGTACAGTATATTCAAAGTACAATCAAAGATATTATATATGGTACTTACATTATAGTTTGGTCGAGGTTTCAGGTGAACAGGTGGCAGTTATCTCAGTCTAAGGATCACTGAGCTATCCTGGTAGGGAATGGGGCCAGTCTTCTGGGGAATGCTCCACTTTTTTTCCTTATTGGAGGATTTTTTTTTATCTGTAAATGTTGTAAATTCATAAGTGTATTTTTAGGAAAAAACATTGTCACCGTAGTTGTATGCGAGCAGTTTTCTTTTATTTAGTAAACTATCTTTAATTTTTTTTGAGAAAATATTATATTATAGTCCAGTCAGTCAAGACAATTAATTCATAATAATTCCAAAAGTTTTCAAACTTCGGTCAAGTGAATGGTACATTGGGACGACAATAAATCTAATTTTGCAACCTTGTCCGCAGTCCGGAACATTGTTAAAATTGCAATTAAATTAATTTTTGCTGTATGGTCGTGAAAAAAATTCCAAAAGTTCTGCAAACTTGGGGAAGTTTTCGATATAATATTTCATATCACGTATTAAATTTGCAACCAATCTAAGTGTACGGAACATTTTTTGTTATTGAAAATTAATGTTTTTTTTTTATTAAACTGAATGTAAACGTTCCAAAAGTTCTGGAAACTTGACACATATATCGGAAAAATATACCAAACGATTGTATAAATTTGCAACCTTTTTTGTTGACCGGAACATGTTTATTTATAATTATTTTCAATTCGTGGTCATTTTTTCGAGTAAGGTGGTCTCGGAATAATTACAAAAGTTTTGAAACTTGGTTGCAAACTTCGAAAACATCTATTCTGATGCATTTACAAATTTGCAACCTCATACGCGATCCGGAACTTTATGCAATTTGCCAAAATGTATTTTTTTTATTTTTTCACCTTCAAGAAAATTTCAAAAGTTCTGCAAATCGAGGGGACGGTTTAATTTTAGGATTAATGTCAGTATTTGAATTTGCAACCATATCCGGAATACGGAAATATTTTTTAATCACATTCACGAAAAATATTATTTCCGTACACATCGCTGTTATATATTTAGGGTACATATACACTGTTACTCACCTACGCAGTTACGAATATTTGATATCCTCATACTTTTTTTCTATACTTTTGAAATTCTTATTATGTCTATCTATTTTTTCGACGGTAATAAAATTAAAAAAGTAGATTTTTGCAAATAACACAAGGTTCTGGGTCTCGTGCGAAGTTGCAAATTTGAATAGTGGTATCGATCCCAAAATAAGACCATCCGCTCGATTTGCAAAACTTTTGCATTTCTTTCAAGGATAACAAAATGCGAAAAATCGATTTTTGCAAAGAACTCAAAGTTGCTGATCTCATGCGGGGTTGCAAATTTTCATACTGACATGCACCTCAAAGAAACAATCATTGGCTCGATTTGCAAAACTTTTGAAATTTTTTCGAAAATGAAAAATGCCATTAAAGTGAAATTTCCGATATCACACAAGATTCCGGATTGTGTGAGAGGTTGCAAATTCAAATACTGACATTAATCCCAAAATTAAACAGTCCCCTCGATTTGCAGAACTTTTGAAATTTTCTTGAAGGTGAAATAATAAAAAAAATACATTTTGGCAAATTGCATCAAGTTCCGGATCGCGTATGAGGTCGCAAATTTGTAAATGCATCAGAATAGATGTTTTCGAAGTTTGCAACCAAGTTTCAAAACTTTTGTTATTATTCCGAGACCACCTTACTCGAAAAAATGACCACGAATTGAAAATAATTATAAATAAACATGTTCCGGTCAACGAAAAAGGTTGCAAATTTATACAATCGTTCGGTATATTTTTCCGATATATGTGTCAAGTTTGCAGATTTTTTGGAACGTTTACATTCAGTTTAATAAAAAAAAACATTAATTTTCAATAACAAAAAATGTTCCGTACACTTAGATTGGTTGCAAATTTAATAGGTGATATGAAATATTATATCGAAAACTTCCCCCAGTTTGCAGAACTTTTGGAATTTTTTTCACGACCATACAGCAAAAATTAATTTAATTGCAATTTTAACAATGTTCCGGACTGCGGACAAGGTTGCAAAATTAGATTTATTGTCGTCCCAATGTACCATTTACTTAAACGAAGTTTGAAAACTTTTGGAATTATTGTTAAATTTTCGATTTTGAATGTCTATAATGACTGGACTATTTGTCGAACATATAGTTACTTGGGTAAAATTGATTTAGTTGATTGTAAACTGGACTTTGGCGAAATCAAAAAATAACCGCCATTATAAAAGAAATTGTTGTTACACATAAGATAATCAATTATATTCTACTTAATTATTCGGTATACAAATAATTGTGTTATATTTTTAAAATACAAAATAACAGTAAACTAATTACATATTATGTAGTTATTTAGTTTTTATAGCCTTTTATTGTGTAAGAGGTCGCGGCCGTCGCGAGTTCTATCTCAGCTGAAAACATACCTATTGGTAAACGTTCATGTCTTCCGTTTCCAACTCTAAAATTATTCTTTTAGAGGAAACAAGGCATGAGACTCACTTATTCATTATCACGATAAATTGCGACAGCTGACGAGTCGGTTTTTCCTTATTATAAAAATATAATTTAGTGTTATATTACAACATATCTAATTAAAAACATAATATACATACCTACTAGTGGGTCTGGGCAGACGTTGTCTTGTGATATAGTTTTTTTATGATAGAATAGAACTCGACGATTGTGTCTCCTTCTGAAATTCTAAGCTTGGGTCCCACGGTCCGTAAAATCGCGGATGCACGCAGACCAGCTCGCACGACGCACCGTGGGACCGGCCTCGTCCGTGATAGCACAGAACGTCTGTGGCGGTGCGCCCGTATCCATCGTGAGTCGGTAACTTCAAAGGTGCGCTCTTCTCTCTCTTTCTTTCGCTTTGCATTATGACAACATAAAAACATCTACACACACCGACACGCACCGTTGGACCGGCCCTGCCTGCGGTGCGTCGCCGTCCGTGCTCGTCGGCTGAGTGTAGCTGATCCGTAGAATAGCGGACCGTGGGACCCCAGCTTTAGACTGTCTAAATAATTATTTGTTTAATTATTAATGGGTCATCATACTTATCATCGATTAATAAATTTCAAATACTACAGCTTGTTCCGGAATGAAGAATAATCCTAACATAGAACTCTATAAAGTAAAACAACAGGCTTCAATGAGATGCCATTGTCAGACCTGGACCACACGGGACCACACGGGAAGCAACAGCTTTCAAATAAAAAAAGAATCATCAAAATCGGTTCACCCAGTCGAAAGTTCTGAGGTGACAAACATAAAAAACATACAATCGAATTGATAACCTTCTCCTTTTTTGAAGTCGGTTGAAAATACAGATATATATTCGCTGTTAGGCTCGTTTCTTACAACGTTATCACTGCACAGGATTATACTCAACATTCTACAATTTAATATTGTCTGTGATACTGCCATAATTTATCTCTCTGTACATTGTCCTTTTAAAAAGCATTTTTTCTGACAACACATTACACGCTCTAAGATAATGTTAAATGCTGTATAGCATACTAATGTGTACGTGACCGGTGTAAACTGTATATCTCTAAATAAGCCGATATGGATTTATCTACAAGTTGCAAAATACACTGTTTATTCCGGACCTACCTACCTAGGTCGATAGCGACCTTGCAGGGCTTGAGTGAACTTGATAATATTTGAAGATGACGATGGGCTAAAAATGCGTGGCCAAGGAATTGGATACCTCTGCCAACCCCCTCGAAGATATAACAAAAACAAATAATATGTATTTCATGTACATACGCACTCAAAATTATTTGTTAACTCTTCAGTGGTCGAATGGTACGATAGCGGGTTTTCCAATTTAAAATTATTATATTTCATACACTACAAAACGTACATTTTACGGTATAATTTATTCTGGTATAATATCCAGTGAATCATAAAAGTTATATCATCAACTGGAAAAAAGAAAAAAGATCGTCAACGACTCGCAATAAGTCTGTCTCGAACTTGTCCCGAAGCGATGCCGTTACTATGCTGATTCGTATACTACATACAAGAATACTAAAGGGCTGCCATTCCCGAATTAATATTTGTATCATAAGTACCTATTACACTACGCCAGCTCATTATGGAAACAACAAAACCCAGATTTTCCACCTCCTTATTAGAATTATCCTAAATAAGAGATGCCGCTATCTCGTTCATGTTAATGAAATCAGAAAACGAAAACTTTGCAATTTTCCGGAAAAATATACATATCCCGTGGGAAAATCTCCATCCCGCTTTTATACGAAACTAGCGGCCCGCCCCGGCTTCGCACGGGTGGACATTTATTTTTTCAACATTTTGGGATGCACAAACAAATTTCTCCTAGCAACCCATAGTAAATTATAAAAAAAAATAGACTTTGTATGGAGACTTTTAAAGAATATTCGTGCCAAGGTTCAAGTTGATAGACGCAAAAAACCCCTCTTCTCTATACCAACTTCAACCCCTAATTTCACCCTTTCCCCTCTTCTCTATACCAACTTCAACCCCTAATTTCACCCTTTTAGGAAATGATTTTAAAATAATACAAAAATACGTTTCTTATCATTTATTTTTAAGAGTATTTGTGATAAGTTTCAAGTTGATAGACGTAAAAAAACCACACGTTTCCATACAATCTCCAACCCCGTTTCACCCGTGAGTTTTGAAAAATCGAGATATACCTAACTACTTGTCTTGTTGTTTGTTTTGAGGAGTATTTTTACAAAATTTCGAATTGATACATCCAAAAATGAATACGAAATATAGGTCAAGCGTGAACGATATTCAAGTAGCAAGAGCATCACACGAAAGCTGTGCCTTTTAAAATTCAGATTCCGGCGAAGCGTGTAATTTTATGAAGATACTTATATCCTTTGTTTTGTAAACAATTGTTTTTTGTGTGGATATTTATCGTCATATTTCAATAAGTTTATGATTATTATGGTGTCATTATGGCGAATATCCATTCAAAACAACAAAAAGCATAAAATTAAGGGGGGTTCCCCAAACGAGGAACTTTTGTGTTATAGCTCTATCGTAAATTGTATGTATTACCGCGTACACATAAAACAAAAGATTATGATTACAGTAATACATAAAACAAAAGATTATGAAAACTGACCGTATGTGTCGGACTTAGATAAGGATCCCGAAATAAATGTAAGAAAACAATGAAATCCAGTAAGGGCAATAAAATGAACGTAAATGAACAAAAATAATGTATATTTTTAAATAAAACATAAAATGCTAAAAAAATAAGGAGCATTTGTTTCTCCATTATTTAATTAAATGTCACTAAAAACTCTTGCAGCGATTGATGTTGAATATATGCTGTTGCTCTAGAGACCTTAATATAGACTAGCGGCTGCCCAGCGGCGCGGCGTTGCCACCGCTAATCCAGTTTATTCCCGTTCCCGTGGGATGTTCCGAAAATCCCTACATAGTGGTTTCCTAAGACATATAATACACCTATAACATATTTCAAGTTTCTAGATTTTATCATTTCAGAGTATACGTATTTTTCTTTATAACCAGTTTTGCAAATTTCTTATGGAAATGAGGCATTTTCCCTAGATATTGACTCCGCTATACCTACTCTACTCAGCTATCACCACACCAAATTTCATCAACGTTCTTCCAGTAGTTTTTGCGTGATCGTGCGCACAACCAGACAGACAACAATGTAAAAAATTGCTTTGTCGGTATCTATATCTATAACTATCTACAAAAATATTTCATACAAGTATATATAAATTATATATACTTAGGTATACCGATCTTTAGATTTTTGCAACTTGCTCTGCCGAGAATATTGCGTAGACATTTTATAGTGATCCTATACAAAAAAAAAAAAGACGTGTGGCACTCGGGGACTGCCGCGGTAAAGCTATTGCATAGCATTTTGTATCAACAAGACTGCCGAAAAGAAACGACGTTAGACAATGCACGGCCTTCAAGCTACACCTCCGTGCCCGTCGGAGTGGGGAGCGTGAGGTTTTTTTTCGTTACGGAATTTCTGGATTCGGTCCCCGCGTTCAAGGCCCTCGATAGAAGCTATGCAATAGCTTAAAAATACAAGTAAAATATGGTACGCGATCCCTCGGTGGCCAAGTCCAAATCATACTTGGCCGTTGGCCGGTTTTTTCGTTCACACATATCGATGGTCTAGAAGACAAACATGCTAACTACAGATTTACCAATTTTACAGGAGGACCGTTTTTAGTAATTCAAAACTTCCAGATGCTATAACTTAAAACTTTACATAGAAATTGTGTATCTATTGCCTATACTTAGTTAGAGTATTTATCTTCATATTTATTTATCATAAATTTAAACATCAATATCTAAAGTATTCTATAAAAATACCAAAATAGTAAAAAAGAGCATCACTTAGTACGTTTGTACACAAACTTTATATTATTTTGTTCACTTAACACTTTCGTGTATGCAACATTTAACATTTATTCACAAAGAAAATATACATATTCCTTTAGAATAATCTATACATGTAATAAAACTCTAACGGGGCCGTGTCTGTACAAAAAATATTAAAAAAAATTTTGCTGTAGTGTATATGTTATGGATGTAGATACCAAAACACAATTTTTTGAAATTTTTGTCTGTCTGTCTGTGCACGCGTCACGCAAAAACTGCTGGACGGATTTTGATGAAATTTGGTATGAAGATAACTGAGTACCCGAGTCAACATCTAGGGTATTTTTTATTCCCGAAAATATCTCATTCCCACGGGATAATATAAAAACTGGTTAAAAAGACAAATACGTAATATTCCGAAACAATTACACCTAAGAAACTAGAAATACGGTATGCAGGTCTTGAAATATGTCATCATCACGCAAAGACGGATTTTAATCTTTGGTGTGGAGATAACTGAGTAGCTGGGTCAAAATTTAGAGTACTTTTTACAGCGGGAGAATGTCTCAATCCATGGGGAAAATTAAAAAAACAGGTTAAAAAGACAAATACGTAATACTCCGAAACGATAACACCTAGAAATTTTAAATATAGTATGCACACCTAGCCTTCGCACGACTAATCTCCAAAAAGAAAAATGTCCAAGCAATCAAATATGTCCTGTCAGTAATTTGCCCACCCATAAAAATGTCCAACTATAGAAACACCCAACCAGATACATGACCAGCTATAATAATGTCCAACTGTAGTTATACCCGACCAGATACATGACCAGCTATAATTATGTCCAACTGTAGTTATACCCAAAAATAAAATTAACTTTTTGGTATTTTTTTATCCATTGGCTATATTTATCACTAGATGCGCCCGGCGGTTTCACCCGCGTAGTTTCCGTTCCCATGGAAATACAGGAAAATAGCCTATGTAACTACCAGAAAAGTACGCTTTCT
The DNA here is from genome assembly GCA_963855545.1 of Ethmia dodecea. Lineage (NCBI taxonomy): Eukaryota > Metazoa > Arthropoda > Insecta > Lepidoptera > Depressariidae > Ethmia > Ethmia dodecea. The sequence continues at coordinate 3,950,208 of OY979448.1, forward strand.
ACTGGAAAAAGAATTTTTTTCAATACAAACAAATAAACAAACAAAAAATCAAATCATTCTTCAATCCAGATTATTCCAGTTCCCGTTGGAATTTCCAAAAATAGCTTAGGCAATATCACTACTGGTCATTTTTAAGTTAAGTCCATTTTATTATAGGACATTTTTATAGTTTGACTATATAATTACTGGTCATTTTTATATTTGGGTAATTTTATTATTGGACTTATTTATGGTTTGTCAATTTTATCACTTGGACAAGCCTTTGGACATTCGTCTTTTTGGACATTTTTCTTTTTGGAGATTAGTCGTGCGAATCACACCTAGGTGTCTTATATGTCGAAGACAACCGCTATGAAGGGATTCTTGGAAATTTCTTCGGGAACGGGAATAAACTGGATTCGCGCGCGTCACGCCACTGGGCCCCCACTATTTGTATGTAGGTGTCTTATACGAGTATTTCGTAGGAAACCAATATGAAGAGGTTTTCTAAAATTCCCACGGGAACGGGAAAATACTAGATCCGCGTGGTTAACGCCGCCCGCTAGTTACAGATAAAAAAATTCCTCCAAAGAGGAACCATGTGGGACAGTGCCCAAAAGACTGGCCGCATTCCCTCTGGATAGCTAGGCTGATCCTTTGACAGAGGTAGTTGTCAGCCCTCTGGTCACCTAAAGCCTCGACCAAACGCACTGACAGCTCTTTGAAAAGCTGCCGCTCCTCCGGCCCCCACGGTTCCATGGTCTCCACCCCAAACGGCACAAACATGTAACCTAATAAACATTGAGATCGCATATCTGCGCCGCCTTAGGCGTTCAGCGTTCAGTTCAACAGAGGTGGCATCGATGTGGGATGGGGCAAATGTGTCGGTACATGTTTCATCCCACACCAGCGACCTACCATGTTTCCATGGCCCGACAGTCATACCACCAGGCCTCCCGCCACTCATCGTTGTGATGCATGCCGTTAGGCTCAAGAATAGCCGGGATACGAGCAGTGGCGAGAGCCCTGCGGATGAGGTCAGTGAGAGACGCATGGCGCGACAGGCGGCCGGGCGCTACGTGCGCAAGAGAGGCCGCTAAGATCCGATATTATGAGATGCACCGTTATAAGTAGTATGAAAATATCAATCATAATAATATACTATTTAATATTATTATTCAATGCCTTAGTTAAGTAAATAAAAAAACTAATACTCTCAGCTCAGGTTCCTTTTGTTTACCTACTTAGAACTGTGTCGTTAAATCATTTACAACATTTGTCTACATTTTATTCTTTCTGGTATAGTGTTTTTAAAGCACTTAATATTTTTAACTATTTGCTGACGAGTGTTTAGTAGTACTATAAGATCACATAAACCATTTGTCTACCGGCTCTTGAAAAGCTTAACATGAATTGAAAGTTATAAATTGACAAAAGTAATAAAAATATTTAGCTTATTTGTCAATCATGGTTAACACAAGCGAAATGTTATAAATCTATTTAGCATTTTTTGTAGTTTCAACTAATGGTAAATAATTGTCATTACTTCTTTTGGCTTCAAAATGACATCACTTACAATTAATGTACAACTACAGTTTAGACAGAAAGAGACGGAATTATGCCATTTGGATGAGTGCGATCGGTAGAGCATTCTCATTTAATACATTTGGCATTAAAATATCATTTTTCAAAATTTTGCACTTAGCATGTTTGTCTTCTAGACCATCGATATTCTCTTCTAGAATATTCGACAACAGCACCTAGATCATTTAACTGTAATAGCAGCAATTGTCCAAATAGTATCCACCGGCCATTGAGGGCAATTTGATGGTCAACTGTTATCTCCCCTCTCGATCCCCAATTAAATAATAACCCAAATTCGCGTTGTGATTTCGTGAGGTCATTGATCTATGAAAACGGAAACCATGCTTTAGTTTTTAAACCTTCAGTAATTAGTGTTTAGGAGTTCTTAAAAAACTTACCTCGACGGTGAAGTAAAAAATATCGTGAGGAAACCAGCTTTAGTCCCAGAATTCGTGTAAGCATCCCGGTTAGGTGAGGACTAGAAAGAAAGAAAACATATTATTTATAGCAGAGAAAAAGATTTGGGTTAAATGCAGAAATAAAAAGAAAAAAATAATTAAAGTTCCTGCATGTACGATCCCTAAAATTTTAATTGAAATCCGTTGATCTGACAAAAATTATAAAAATGTGATTCATGATTAAGTATCGTTTAATAGCAGATTTTGAAATCACAGACAGAGTATGGTATGGTATGGTAACGCGGGCTTGTTTCCGCAACTCGACGTCATTTCTGCGCCTATTTTGCGTGATGATCCAAGGTGCTTCGCCCGGTATTGAGCCACGCCTTCGCACTCCAGCAGCACGTGCGCAGCCGTTTCTTCTGCCTCCATGCACGCTTTGCACAGGGGGCTGTCTGTGACACCTAGAGTAAACAGATGTTTGTTAAAAGGACCGTGGCCTGTTATGGCCCCAGTTACCGTACGTAGCTGTTTCCGGCTCAGGTTTATCAGGGTGCGAGAGAGACGCCCCGCAGATCTCGCCTGTCTACACTCACCCACAGACACAGTTAATTTTATGATTGTTTATCATTGCTAAATAAACCGGAGTCAAATCAGATATCCTGTAACGATACTTAGATGGCACGGTTGCCGGTTTTATACTAGTGTTCGTAGTTTTTAAACATAATGTGCGACTGCAAGCGGCTTTGAACTATGAATGGGGACATTGACAATGCAAACAACAGTCCGTAATGTATCATTGTGTTGTCTGACGTCAAACGCGTGATTGCACCTTTGACACACGAGAATACAGCGTGATTCATGTCACACCATAGTGTTTTCAATTTTTTTTTATAATGGCGCCGCATTTTGCATTTTGCCAATGTCAAGTAATTTAGTTTTCAAGTTTTATTTTATACTTCAATCTTAGTTAGGTAAATCGCTCTGCTTCAGAGACCATGCACAAAAATTCAGTGCCCTCAACACGAGTTAACTAGATTCCTTCAGTGCTCAAGATTGTTAAAAAAACATCTTTATTTCTTACCACATAAATCCATATTTCGAGTAAGTAATCAATCTTAGATTGACTTTTGCGTGGGTTAGTCTTGGGAAGATAAAACCTATATTTGAGCGTGTGAGGAAAGATAGCCTTGCTTTGTGCTGCGAATTGTTTATGGCATATTAATAATCATGCGTGATGAAATAATAATTAAAACAAGGTAGTCTTCTCCTTAATGAAACGAGTGACCAAGAGAATCGATATATGTCCAAAAAGGATCTGATTATACACAATGAAACAACATTTGATAAAAGAATATTTTAACAAATACTGTGATCACCCCTTACAAATTTACAGAATTCTTTAGGATCTTTTTCGTTACACATGAATTAATATGAGTAAGTATTTATTAAGTTACGTGACTTGGCAATAGGTATTCAAGAGGGGATGGATAGTGATAAATTGATGTGACTACGCTCTTTCAATTATTGTTTGAAACTGTGTCTCGTGTCTCATCCCGAACGCGACCCGAAAGTCTCGGGATCGGAGACAACAAAATTTACGAAAACTCCCAATTCCCTGTACCCAAACCTTAATGAAGACCCTTATAATCTTGCAAAAGCGGAGACTTAACTACGGTACAATAAGTTTATAGCATAAAACCTTTTCCATAGTATAGAGATTATATCAGTGAAAGAATCGTCTAAATCAGTCTACAGTTTCTGAGATAATCGTAAGGATGCGTACCATGAGTTATAGCAATTTGGGTGGGTACTATTCTAATTACATTAAACTTATTTGAAAATCCTTTATTAGTAGAATGCGCATTGGCTACGCGGTGGTGCGAGTTTTCTGCGCTTACGCGGTTGAAGGTTTATGTAATTAGCATAGAACTCAAATTGCAATAACCTGGAAGAAAACGCGCTGAATCCGCGCGAATAAAAATCTCTGTTTCGTACTTGCTTTAAGCGTCCTTGCTTGCATAACTGAGAATCTCCTTTTTTCACTCCATTCCACTTATAACTATTTATTTAGTTTTGATTTAGTCCAGCTCATCCCACCATCATATTGGGGTCTGCTTCGGCGTTGACGGACAGTAGTTGGGACCTAGTTGGTGCAGATTTTTGCCCATCTATCCGACTGCAAACGACAGACGTGGCCTGCCCATTCCCACTTCTTTCTGATTTAGGTTTTGTAAATTGGGTGAAAACTAGATCATCTATAAGCAAAATATAAATTCTGTTGGCTTACCGCTTATTGATTTTTCCAAGAACTTGGCTCTTTGAACATATTTCGCCTTTTGCACTTGCCAATTTCTTTGAACAATAACTATAAAGGTTCTAATGTAATTTGTGAAAGACGATACTTTTTCGAATGAAAATATAGCCTTTCTGCTTTCAATAAAATATACCTCAGAACTGCCAATAACTGTTACGATGTGAAATACACAATTTTCTTTCTCAGTAAGTAATAAAAGCTAAACAAAAAAATACACCACATAAGATTTATCTTTTTATTTATTGCATAAAGATGTTGGATAGGTAAAGAAAATACGAAGTCAAACAGGTGTTCGGTCTTTTTTCGTACACCAATAATCAGGCAGATAATACCTATAAAATAGCAAAATAAATATTTTTTCAAAAATCATGACTCCTCTCTCGGGATTCCCGCCAATAAGGTCCTAGCTTAAAGTAAAGTGGCGTTTTCATAAGTTCTGTATTTGAAGCATCCACAAAAAAAAAAAAAAAACAATTTTCAAATTTTTAAGATCGTTTCACATTTATAAGTTATATAATAATAATATAATTTCACGCCTTTTTTTATCCCCGAGGGGGTAGGCAGAGGTATTCCATTACTGGATATACCCACATTTCACGAGATATATTGGACCCCTAAACGTGATAGGCCTTTAGGTACATAAAGACCACTTCCCAAAGCCCACGTGAGCCCATCGCCGGACCGGGTCTGTTTACACATGTCTCAGAATTAATTCTCAGACCTGCGGGTTTCCTCACGATGTTTTCCTTCACCGTCGAGCTAGTGATAAATATGTAGGTACGTAAGTTTTTTGAAAAACTCATTGGTACATGCCAGGATTCGAACCCGAGCCTCACTGATTTTCGGCCGGCTTATTAAGATTATTAAGTTACAGTTTATACTATAAGTGTTTTCATCTAAGATGGCCTAAAGGTACGGCCTATTCAGCTTTGTTGTATTATCACAAGGCGACTTTTAATTCGAGCGCCTTTGTGGGCATAATAAAGGCTCACGCAAATTTAGCGCACGCTACAGAATATGGGCCACGTATCGCTCGAGGTGTAAACTAAGTGTATGTGGTGACCACAAATTATCGGAGACATAAATTTAACACAATAATAATATAATAATTAACAAATTACATCTCTATCAGAAAATCTTTGAAAATGAGACACAAAATAGTTTTTGCGATGTAAGAAACATTATTAATATTTTGTATTTTATTTTATAATTTGACGAAACTTGCAGTAGATGAAGTTGAATTGTATTTATTTACTTCGTCGAAACGTAGAAGGTAAGAAGACGCGTCCCAGAATAAGCGCAATTCTTCATACGACCCAATTAGTATCTTCATATAAAAATATATTTATGATGTATTCGTACTTTAGTTTTGTCTAACCAAATTTCTTAAGTAAAAAGCAATAATATTACAGTTTCCATAGGTATCCCTAAATTCAGTTATGCTAATTAGTTTTTCGGAAGTATTTAACACCTTTTTACCACTTAGTGTTTTGGCTCTGTCTATGTGATATGCATCGTAAATAAATAAATAAATAAAATAAATAAACCTATATTAAAAATAGGTGAACTCGGTTAGTAGTTGATACTGAACAAACTAATTTCAGGAATGTCGCTTATTCTGTTACATATTGTATACTTTTTTGCAAATAAATGATACGTACAAAATATTGAAATAAATCTTTAGGTATTATAATCTGAATTTCCTCTTCTTTGAAAAAAAAAACTTTTTATAATGCGTTTGTTAAAATATCGCAAGATGTATATATTACGTATAAATTATGTATATATTACATCCTCGGGGATCACGTGGGTCGATTAAAACAATCTTACATTTGTGCCTTTGTGTGCCCATTAAAAGTTTGTTTCACGTGCAACTTTTTCTGTCTATGGTCAACCTACATAAAGAGATGGTGTTGGGGCTTTGTGGTCTGCTAACACAGAATTGCAGTCACACAGAATAGCTCGCACAGGTGCTGTTTTAAAAATAGATATAAAAATGATACTTAAAAAAATTAGTAAATGAAATGAAATATTTATTGCCAAAAATATATGTGTCTTCAGTTTCTTAACAAAGCAAGGGTTGAAGTCACGCCCTCATAATTATCTTATCGTCATGTGCTTTCCATTTCCAGCATGCAGCCACATTCAAGGTCTGGTTTAACAGCTTTGTATCTTTGTTATATCATAATATCTTTAAGAAATACATCAAATAGTAATTAAAATAAGTATGTTTTCAAGGCCTTGTTTGATAGAAGGATACGATGAAATATGTTAATTGGTCGTATCGTAATGTCATCTCGATAAGCGATGGAAGATAATCAAATTATCATCTCGATAAAAGGTCGGGGACAAGATAAAGTACACGCGATCATTGTGGATTCCACTCCAGTTCCCACTAAGTCTTACCTGTTATGAATCTACATACACTTCTACATCTGCACGAGTAATTATTAATAAGAAAAGATTTGTATTTTTTATGAATTTTTGAGCAGTGATAGCCCGGACGGTTAAAGAGCCGGCCGAAAATCAGTGAGGCTCGGGTTCGAATCCTGGCATGTACCAATGAGTTTTTCAAAAACTTATGTACATATTTATCACTAGCTCGACGGTGAAGGAAAACATCGTGAGGAAACCCGCAGGTCTCAGAATTAATTCTGAGACATATGTAAACAGACCCGGTCCGGCGATGGGCTCACCACCTATCACGTTTAGGGGTCCAATATATCTCGTGAAATGTGGGTATATCCAGTAATGGAATACCTCTGCCTACCCCCTCGGGGATAAAAAAGGCGTGAGATTATATTATTATTATTGTATTTTTATGTTTGTAACGAATAAACTCAAAAACTAGTGGACCGATTTCAAAAATTATTTCACCATTAGAATGCTAAGGAAAACATCGAGAGGAAACCCGCATGTGTTATGGGGTTACCACCTGTCACTTTTAAGGGTCTAAAATATGGAGCAAAGTATTTCCAAGAATGGAATACCACTGCTTACCCTAAATAAAAAAAATAAAAAATCACGCCTTATATCCCCGAGGGGGTAGGCAGAGGTATTCAATTTCTGTATATACCCACTTTTCACCAGATATTCTTTGGACTCCTAAACGTGATAGGTGGTGAGCCCATCGCCGGACCGGGTCTGTTTACACATGTCTTAGAATTCATTCACTATGTTTTCCTTCATCATCGAGCTAGGTATGGAAGTTTTTGAAAAACTCATTGGTACATGCCAGGATTTGAATTCGAGCCTCACTGATTTTCATCTTGTGAAGCAGGCTCTGTAACCGTAAGGCTATCACTGCCCTTACCCTCTTACTTACCCTCTCGGGGATAAAAAGCATAATATACCTACAACAGATTTAAAGCTACGGCCACATTTCCTATCAGTAGTGCGGTGATACTTGGCTGACCCGTAGCGGGGAGTACCACAAAAACATCATTACGCCTACTTATAACAAACTATGGACTATGTCAGAAATAAAGTATTTTTATTTTATTTATTTATTTTTATAATTCTCCCAAGAACGTTGCTACGCTGAAACAATGCTCGGACGTTCGGGCGCCGCTCACATAATCACAGTCTGTCCACGGGTCGCTACACTGACTGAACTGACTGATATGCGCTAGAGATGCGCAAACGTCGATATTCCAACGATAAAAATGATTCGAGTATCTATTACGGATTGGAAACTAGTATTGTAAAGAGGAAACATGTGTTTTTTCTTTAGATTACATATTTATCACTAGCTCGACGGTAAAGGAAAACTTCGTTAGGAAACCCGCAGGTCCCAGAATGAATTCTGAGACATGTGTAAAAGACCCGGTCCGGCTATGGGCTCACCAATCACATTCAGTTGTCCAAGAATATCACTTGAAAAGTCGGTATCCAGTAATAGAATACCTGTGCCTATTCGCTCTTGGATAAAAGGCGTGAGATTATTATTTAATAAATGAATTTAGACTTTTTGTTTGTAATGAATAGGCAACGAAACTATTGGACTTAACTTGAAGGTTACTTTTTTTGAAGTAACGTGAGCTATAATTTTCACAAGGGAACGGGACTTGACTTGTATTATTCTTTTCTCTGAGGCCATTAGCCGTGTCAGACAGAACACAAAAGATACACACACCGGCACAATTAGCGGAACAGAAAAAAAAAGGAGAAAAAAGAGGGAATTTAGAACAATGAATGTAATTTTTAAACAATATATTATTTAAAATGAAACAACAATTAAATTAACATGTTTTGACATTCATTAGTAACACCATACTTAAAATTTTATAAAAATAAAAATTAAATTAAACAAAATGCATTTTTCTTCGATTTTTAATTATAGAGAAACAGCAGAAAATTCAAGATTTTCCAAAGTTTAACAACAATTTCAATGACTGTTCAATATCGAGTGTTTCCTCCTCGTGCTCTGATGAGGGTTTCCATCCGTCTGGGCATGCTGCGGATGATGTTATCAATGGTTTCTTGGGGCAACCTCTGCCATTCTTCAAGTAATGCGTTTCGCAACTCGTTGAGATTATTGGGAGGGGGCATTCTTGACTTTACACTCCTCTTTAGCAAGTCCCAGACGTGTTCTATAGGGTTCATATCGGGGGACCGTGCTGGCCACTCCATCACCGTTATACCAACATGGTTTAGGTATGTCTGTACTGTGCGAGCACTGTGAGCCCGAGCATTATCCTGCATTAGAATGAAGTTGTTACCAATAAAGGGGGCAAATGGCACAACATGTTCTTCTAAAATCTCCCTGATATACCGATCAGCATTCAGATTCCCGCCATCGACCACTACTAACTCCGTACGAGCTCCTAAACATATTCCTCCCCAGACCATAATTGAACCGCCGCCATATGCAACTGTATTTTCAAAATTAGACTGGATATACCGTTCTCCTTTGCGTCTCCATACTCGCTGCCTTCCATCAATTTGATTTAACATAACTCTGCATTCATCAGTAAAAAGAACCTGTCCCCAGTCGTCGAAGTCCCAATCACGATGTTCACGACCAAAGTGTAGACGGTTTGTGCGATGATGTCTCTCAAGTTTTGGGGCTTTGGCGGGCACATACGAGCCTATACCCACTTCTTCGAATCTTCTACGAACTGTCCGCTCACTCATCCTTACTGCTCGTACCTCTTCCAGTAAATTTCGAGCCTGCACCGCCGTTAGTCTCGTGTTCCGTCGGACTTGAAGTTGGAGAAAACGGTCATCCCTCCTTGAAGTACACCTTTTCCGGCCTTGTCCTCTCCTTCTCACTAGAGCATTCGTCAATCTGTATCGTTGGATGCTACGATAAATCGTTGATAACGATCGACGAAGGCTTCTGGCAATCGATCTGTAGGTTTGACCATTTCTCCTCATTTGATCTGCCCTAATGATTTCTGATGGCGTTAAATCAGGCATAATTAGATGCTCGTAAATTATCAATATGCGAAAAAACTCTAAAGCCTCAAAAACTGCAATTCAAAGCTTTTCAAATGGAATTCACGAACCTTCTAAAAACGGACAAGCGGTGGAAAAAATGAATCAATGAAAATTAAAACAAAAGAATGAAGAAAAGGGCAGTCGCTTAGTATTCCATTTTTAAATTAAAACCCAAATTTAAAAAAAGCTTGTTTAGCCGGCCAGTAACACGCAAAAATGCGTAAATACTCCCTTTTTTTTCTGTTCCGCTAATTGTGCCGGTGTGTGTAGATGACCAGTAACAAAAAGTAGTCAACGAGTGTAAGCAGTCAATAGGACTGACACATCTCGTAAAAAATAACCTATTCTCATACCTAACAAACATTAAAAAAAAAACCGGCGAAGTGCGAGTCGGACTCGCGCACCGAGGGTTCCGTACAACCTTGCAAATTTATGGTTTTCGTAATTTTTCCTTTATCTATGCTATAAGACGTTGCTTCGTACCAAATTTCAAGATTCTGAGTTCACGGGAAGCACCCTGTAGGTTTTGATTCCCTTGCAAGTGTCGAAAATTTGCGGCATAAACGGCTGTATCTTTTGATTGCGTTGGCTTAGAAGTTTGATTTTTTCACAGCTTCAAGGGACAGTAGACCTGAGTAATTGATATAAATTTCAGCTTCATACCTCCACGCGTTCCTGAGAAAAAGGGTCTTGACAGACGGACGGACGGACGGACAGACGGACAACAAAGTGATCCTATAAGGGTTCCGTTTTTTCCTTTTGAGGTACGGAACCCTAAAAATGGTGGCAACGTCATACTTTTTGGATTATGCCTCTTTGTCGCTCGTTGTGCGCTCTCGCTTGCACTGGAACGCCGCATACGTCATACTTTTTCGTGCATGCAGCCGGCTCCATCGAATTTTATGACGTTGTCACGTCAAAAATAAAAATATAGTAATGCCACTGGTTGACACATCAAAAAATCTCCAAAACTTTATCACTTCGGCGATGCGGCCCACTCCTCAGCCCCTTTCGCCGGCACGTAGAGATGAGGAGAGATGATCAGGAGGACACGGAGTGAAGGTCGACGGAATATTTATCAGCCAAATTAGTTTATTGTATGGAGCAACTGCACAGTTTTATCACTATAAGTTTATCAGCACGATTGTGTGTAGAAATATAAATATTACTTACATTAAAACTGGAGCAGCAGCGTTACAACACCTAGACACCTAGGTTCTAGACACTTGAAATTGGGTTGATGGGTGACTTAACGTAGGTATCTGTTAAATCAAAATTTAAGAATTCCCACGGAAATTGGACCAAATGGGTTCGGTCTGCTGCTAGTAAACAAATCGATATCTTCTATAGTAAAGTATAGACGTGAATACCATTAAATATTTAAATCATAAATGTGTCTCTTTCACTCAATGGAATAAAGCCAGCTGTTAATAATATGGTACTCATAGGCATTCGACTCTAAATAAATTATTTACTAGCCAGCTGTACCTAATGCCAACGCCGCGCCGGCCGATAACACCATTTATTCCCATCGTCCTAGAACTACCAATACTTTTTTCTCAGTAACTAGATTTCTGGACAGAACAGCAATTAATCATTATTAAGCACTTAAGGACGCGCAGAAACTGTGTTGTTGTATTGTATGAACTAGAAGTAATGAAGCTTTGTACTTAGTCCATAACATAAACAATGAAATTTGGCGCCTTTTTTTCCCGTTGTTAGATTTGCTTTCGGTCCGTGCTGGGCTTTTGCCACCTTGTGCGTTTTGTATTATACCTACTAGCAGATGACCAGCGGGCAGCAACGTTGCTGGCATTAAATACGTTTTTTTCCTGTTCACGTTTGAATATCCGAAATTCCGTAACGATAATAGGCCAGTCAGCCAGTTAATATCCTGTTTTATAAATAGGTATAAAATATCTATATGCACACACTATAATTAAGTGCAGAGTCCAGTGTGGCTAAAATTTGCAGCTGCGTATACTTACTTTGATGCAGTCCCAGATGAAAAATAGCATGCATTTTACAGACTTATCAACTATAATTTTTTTGTCAGACTTTATGTTGTCCCACTGCTGAGCAAAGGCCTCTCCTCCCTCCCTCCACTTATCCCTATCCTGTGCCTCTCCCGGCCTACTAAAATTATTATTTTTTGAGTATGTGAGTCTACTATTAATTATATAATTATACAATATTCTTATATTATTTCATCTAATAAAGAATTAAGTACAAGTTAGGGATTACATTATTCTCTAGTTTGAATCAAGTATTTCTTTATAATTTGTCTAGCTTCCCCTTTAGTTAAACCTTCTAATGAGCTTATTAATTCATTTGATCTGATGTGGCGTATGGTAAATCAAACTGTCATTCATTCATCATTCATGATCAGCTTATCCTTGATCAGCTTGTCCACTGCTGGACATAGATGGAGACCTATCATTAAATTCTTTAATGATATCATAATCTTCTCATCATCTTTCATTTCTATCTTTCATCTATGGACGTCTAAGGCAGCCCACTCCGAAATAAGGCTGAACGTACATACTTATAAAAAATTCACAAAGTACCTCGGGGTGATGTTGAAAGCTGAATGAGAATTTAATTTGGCCTCCCTTGTTCGTTAAGGTTCTTAAGATAATGACAAGCTCAAATTGAGTGGGCTGGAATCTTTGTGAAAGCGGACTAAAGCTCATGGAATAAACACGATTTAAATTTCAACTAGTTAAATATCAGAAAAACGGAATTTTATACAGTACCTAGGCAGCCGAGCAAATATTTAAATATTTTTTTTTTAGATAAACTGAAGGAGCAAAACCTTATTCAAGTAAGTATAAAATTTGATCCAGACTCGTTTCTGAAATACACGAAATATATTTATTTATGTATAACCAGCGCGGCAGCGGGTGCACAGCGGCATCGGAGATCCTCTTCATTCCCCTTTCCGTGGGAATTTCCAAAAATCCCTTGTTCGTGTTCACTTATATATTGGAGGGGGGAGGGGGGGGGGGGGAATTTCATGCTTCACCCAGAAGTTTCGGCTGTGGCATTTCAGCCAGCCAGTCAGGTTTTTCTTAGTACGCAGATAAGTAGATAGATATTATACTAGAATTGCTCATTTAATAATCATGGATTTATAGATGTCAGGTCGAAATATAAAGGGCTCCAGTAATAATCGGCCTCGACATGTGGATATTAATTTTAATTTACACGTGGCAAGTAAATCGATCTTCTTCGATGACATATTATGGATAGGTAATGAATTAATGATAAATTACAACTTTTCACACTGTTACTATAAGTGAGAAAGCTACAAAAACGCAAAGATCTTGATAAAATTGGAGCTTGCATCTTGAGTAAATCTAAAAAAAAATATTTGCACAAAAGTAGCATCTGCACAATATTGTATATCCTTTGTGACATTAGGACTTTTAATGTAGTTCTATATTACTTATGTTAAAATCAATTACCTATACATTTTTTCTTATTGTATCTCTTCCTTACTCGATACTTACAATAATATTGTTAAAATTAGGTAAGCTAAAATACGATAAATAAAAAAATAAAAAAAAGTTAATCGAGCCTGCACAAAGTTTACTGTTTCTATTATTTCGTCTTTTTACCCGACTGCTTCAGGAGAAGGGTAATGTTTTAGTAAATGAATACTGCCTATTGAGCTTTGTAAACATAGAAGGTAAACGTGTGTCTTTAGTATATTAATATATGTAGATAGTTAATTCGAGTAATAAATTTGCAGTAATGACAAAAGCGTTAATACTAAAGATGGGTAATTTCAAGTTGCATATGAAAAATCATATAAAATGTATTTTCATACATAGCACTTTTCAGACTCTCCTTCTTTAGCCTTATCGTCTTCACTAGAAAGAGTTTTTGAGTATATATTTAAATAATAATTTAAAACCGTTACTTCAATAAATCATTGATGGATGATTGAAACAATTCTTATTCTTCTGCAGTCTTACACCCCTGGTGGAGCGGTCGTGGTCATGGATCGTCGAACACGTTGCGGTTCTTGCTAGACTTCTTAATCTCTCTCTATTCAAACAAATAGGTAGGCAGCGGTATTCTATATCTGGAAATACCTGCGCCCGTTTCACCCGCGTATTTCCCGTTCCCTTGGGAATAGGGGGATAAAATATAGCCTATGTATTATTCTGATGTATAAGTTAAATAACTGTAAAGTTTCATCACAATCCGTTCGGTAGTTTTTGCGTGAAAGAGGAACAAACATCCATCCAGACATCCATACAAACTTTCGCGTTTATAATATTAGTAGGACTAGCAGCGCCCCGCGGTTTCACCCGCGTAGTTCCCGTTTCCGTGGGAATAGGGGATAAAATATAGCCTATGTGTTATTCTGATGTATACACTATATAACTGTAAAGTTTTATAAAAATCCGTTCGGTAGTTTTTGCGTTAAAGAGGAACAAACATCCATCCAGACATCCATCCAAACAAACTTTCGCGTTTATAATATTAGTAGGAAGTAGGATTAGTAGGATTCTGTTTTATGTCTAATCGATATAAGGAGTTCGTCCCATCACTACGATTCAACGTCTCGGTGAGCAATAGAATTGTTAATTTTGTTGGCAGCAGGCGTCGAGGAGGCGGCGATGACAACGAATAGTCTCAGTTCAGTGTCAAAGATGTAATACCTCTCGAGAGAACACTTAGATACATTACGGCTCCTTCATATATAAATACTATGTTGATTATCATTACGAAGCATTCTATTTTTATCTTGCCCTATTTTTTTTATATAATTGTTGTGGTGTGTGTAGATGTAAACAAGAACTAGCGGGTGCCCTGCTCCGTTGCCCGCGCGGATCCAGTTCTAAAAATCCTTTTATAGGGATTGCCTACGATGTATAAGACACAGCTACATACCATATTTCAAGTTTCTATGTGTTATTGTTTCGGAGTATGTTACAAAGATTCTTAAATTTCTCGTGGGAATGAGTGTAGGTGTTTTATATGTCGCATGTCGTAGGAAACAACTATGAAGGGATTATCGGAAATTCCCACGGGAACGGGAATAAACTAGATCCGTGCGCGCAACGCCGCTGGTCACCCACCAGTATTGAATATGATTAAAAGACATAGGAAAAGTTGAAAGAACCAAGGACGCTTTTCATCAGTATTTTTTGGCACGGAGTTGACTCAATTTGCATTCTCTCTATTGCCTTGAAGTATTCAATGGAAGTTCAATAGGTATAGAATTCCACTGGGTCATCTAATAGAATCCATTTATTATTCAGCACATATCCGATTCATCTTCAGCCGTGTAAAGAATTTTTATTACTCAAATTACGGGTTTAGTTTAGGCCTCTGCGGCCCTACCACCTAAGTTTCTCATTATGTTTAAAAACTACGAACACTAATAAAAAACCAGCACCCTAACCTAAGTTTCATTACGGTATCTCTAATTAGTCGGCAATAATAGCAATTATAAACAAAAAGGTGAATCTCTATTCGGTATATGCGCAAGGGCCGGCTTCATCTCCTAATTTAACCTAAAGCTAATACAGTTAATAGCAGACATCCTTTATTATCTTTATATTGTCTTAAACTACAATAATAATATATACATTATTTTTATTTTTTTACCAACCACATTCATTCTCACACACCACAGCATTTTCGCACACTACATAAAGGTGTATAAACCAGTTAACGTTATAACTTAAGGCTCCCATAAACACATAAAAAGTATTGCAAATGGTTCCCCAAGATACAGGCGATCAAGCCTAGTTTGGGGACCTCTAGTAACTGTGTCTCATGTGTAATTAGATAGAATATTGTGTCTTAAATAACTATCTTGTAAATTGTGTGAAATAAAGAAATTATTATTATTATTATTATTATTTTAGGCCCCAATTAAAATACCGAACGTCAAATTGGACTTTAACTGGTAACGAAATTTTGACCATTTGACGCAATTGGATATTCAAAGATTGTTTTAGAGATAGGAGGCCTGTTGAGCTCTATTATTTCTGGCAATAGCTTTTGTGGCGAGTTGATTGGCGGGGACCATACATTTCATAACCTCACCTCTAAAAGAACTTGCGCAATGGAGAGTCGGCGCAAACGGTCGGAGTGGTGGCGAAGCTACAAAGCTACCTTTTTTAATTGAACTGCCTGTTACGAACCTTTGAAACACTCGGGGCACCAGGAAGTGTGAAGAATTTTATTGTCATTGGACTCTTAGGGTTTTTGAATAAATAAAAAAAGTTAAATCTCTTTTTCGTAGAATTTCGAAATGAACGTTCGAACCCGAATGCAAAATATCACGCTCCGCAATTGTTTTTTCTTTCACATAAATGTATAAATACCTACTAGATAGATGTTTTGGTCCTATAAGTAGGTTACATATTCAATTTTAGTCCTGATTTGATGACGGGCCTATTGGCTCAGTCGCGTCGGTCGGTCGCGTGTCTGATTCCCGCCGTAACCAACATTTTACATCATCAACATTTCTGTTTTCGTGTCTATAGGTGTTTATGTTTATCCAGTGTTATATAGTTTTGTCTCATAATACCTTCTCTGACACTCAACAGAGATCATCGCACAGTACCCTTACTACGTGACCCATTTTTTTTAATACCCTCCCACCTTTCAGTGACGCCCTCCTCTAGTTTTCACGTCACGAGATATTCATAAATATACCGCCAAGAGTCCGTGCGTAACTGCGTACTACCTACCTATAATTACAAAGTGTTGTGTAGTATGGGTCAATATGGGTACGTTCCGTGATGTGCTTATAGCCATACGTTGACCCAAACAGCGAAGAAATACTCACCCACACAAACGTTTTAATCAAACTAAGTACACCCAAGCACTTATGGCGCTGCGAATTGTAGCTTAAATAATTAAAGAGGCGCCTAAAACACATAAAATCGGTGTGTAATTAATGCCAGATTGACTCACTTTAATGCCATTTAGCCAGTCGACCTCTAAAGGCCGTCTGAGTGTCATTTTGTTTATACGAGTACCTATCGATTTAGTAACACGAATATTAATAAACCTCGTATTGCATTAATGATGCTACCAAACTGCCATTTTCGTTCTACTCGTAAATTGCTCGCGAAAATGAGTAAAAATAAATATATAATAAATAAATAATCTCACGCTTTATGTCCCAGAGGTAGCATTTGTAATGATACTGAATATATTAAATTGTATTGTCATCAGAACTAAAAGTGTGTACCAAAAATATGATCAATCTGTCAACAGGAAAGGGGTGAAATTTCAATTACTTACTAGATTTGACCCAAAATCAACAACTTAATAATATACCTACCTACAGGTCAAGCTAAATAAAACTGTTTAATCAGTTCAGAACCGCCGGTTCCAATTGGAACCGAGACACAATTAAAAATCAATTGTGTCTGTGATTTATGGTCTGAGAGGTTAAAAAGAGAAGTATTGCCGATCGATACGACAGTATGTTAGTACTATATACTTTATTTAGTGACGACAGACCAATTCCCAATTGCAATCACGTAGAAATGTGTGAATGACATTTGTAAACGATTATTTGAAATCGCATCACAACTTCATTAGGGCGTAATTGTTCTTCAAAGTAATAAATCCATTGTTATAAAGTGTTTCCAGAGTAATGGAAGACAAGTTTTTCTTAAACATTAATTACGGTTTTTGGATTCTAATTTGGTTACCTATCAGATTTTAAGTATTCGATTTTCTTGTTGACATTTTTGAACGTAATAATATGTTGGTTATTTTTTTTATTTTCACGCCACTTTGTGTTACAGAATTATCACAGTATGACTAGACAAGACGCGGCTAAACTTATACTCTCTATTCCATTCTTACAAAAGCTATGTAATTAAGTATAACAACTAAGTTCATGTTATAGGGACTATTTTCCTTTATAATGTCTCTTGGCGACAGGATTTAAATATCACGTGACTTTTCTACAGACATATTCTTTTAGATCGCTTATTTTGTCTATAGGGCTAATTAGAGAAACGAAAATCCCAACCGATAGTATAGATGAGTGACTTTTCAATAGCTACGTAATCCTATCTTGTGGCTTCACTTGTTTTGTCTGGCCACTGTTCTTCCTACATTAAACAACCCGTAAAACCCGACTAAGTATAAAATGCCATTTAATAAAATAAAAAAACTCTCTTTTTGCTGCAGTCAGATAAAAATCTAGCCTATAGAGATGCAGATGAGCAGATGACAACTCGTATTTAGAAATCCGTCAAATCATTTAGGCTACAGGCTAAGCTGCGAAATAGATAGACTCGTACCTCTACTTTCATACATATGTAACTCCTCAACCCTAATATCATATATAAAATACTAAAAGAACATAAAACAGCTTGGTGGGGCTGTAAACATGTAAACACATGTAAATATAGTCAGAAATAAAAAAATATTAAAACTTAGGAAAATACGAAAAATTATGAAAATTCAGTAAAATAGGACTTGGTATGATCGAAGAGATGTTAAAATAGCATAAAAGTTTCATAAAAGTAGTTAGAAATTGGTTTCAGTAGGGTTCAGGAAAAACCGACTTGTTTAGTATGGAAAATATAGGGGAATAGTTCTTGTATTAAGATAAACCATTTTTCGGTTATAACTCCGGAACTATTGGAGCTAGAGAGATAAAAAGTATACCATTGTAATGCTATTCACGGACCCTACGATATACAAAAGGTTTCATCCAAATCGGAGATGGTCGGGTTTTTCCGGGCGGGACACGAAGAGGGGGTTCTGGCATATATGGTGAGGGAGGGTGCGCGGTCGCGGGGCGAGGCTGCCACCTCAACCAAAGGTTGGACCTAGGATGTATGATACATGGGTCAGTCCTGTTGAGCAATATGACATATAAATAAATAAATAAAATAAAAATATGAAACTCTCATATGGCGTTATTAGCTTGAAGGTTCGTTAATAACAGAAGTTAAGAGGACAGGCAGGTATGGGTTCCCTGTCTGATTAATGGAATATGGTAGTTTTATGCAATATTCTAAACGAGCCTAATATATGAAATGCATGGCATATAAAAGTAAATAAGAGAGTTTGGCCTATGATAACACCTGGGTTTCCCTCCCATCTTAGGGCGGCTAACGCCGTCCGCTCGAACGCAAATGTCGGGACGAGGCAGGGGTTGTAGTGTTTGAGTTATTGACGGGGTGTGGTACTGTCCGAGTGGTGCAGCGGTTGTGTCAGTACGTTTCACCGCACCGCGGTCGGTGTTTATGTCGGCACATACCAATGCTAGCTTGGCGGTGGCGACACCTCCGTTCTTTAACTTGCATTATGACTTGCTTGTGATGTTGGGGCTTACGCTTCGACTCACAATTGTCTTGTTCAACACTGTTTGGCGATATAGTGCGAAAAGGTAAAAAGTCCGGACCTCAGCACTGCCTAACGGTACGGCACGGTGATCTTATATGGACTTAGTTTTTGGACATGTTCCATAAGCTTCGTCTGATGTAACGATCGCTTTTAAATATTACACATTGGAGGTAGTAGCAGAATGACTGACGACGCACCTCTTAGCGCTGTCTTGTGGTTCATAGTAAACACCCTTGGACTACTTCTGAGCTTTTTGGTGCTAAGTAACGGAGACGATGGTATCGACTAACACTTAATTGATGGAGGTTGATAACGTCTCTCATTGAAATGTGAAAAGCAACATCTAGCTTGGTCGTGGACCTGTGCGGTGCGAATTGGGCATTAACACAAGTTATCTTCGAGGAGTGTTGTTGGTCTAGTACGCGAACACTCGACCAAATCTTCAGGAGTAAGCTCTTCGGAGTCTGGAACTGGAGTCATGTCGGTATTCGTATTGGCATGGTAAAGGGGTCTAGAATCTTGATTGGCTTGACGGAGATGTCTGTCATGCTTCTGTTGAGCTTGATATTATAATAAAAGTGATACCACGAATGAACGAGAAAATGAGGAATGCCTCATATATCTTATGGTAACCATGTATTTGCAGAACGTACATTGGTTACTTCATACTATCATATGAGTGCGCGCGCGACGCGTATCAATATAAATTAATGGTTTTACCATTATAAGCTCATTCAGGGTGTGACAGCGCTTCTGATGGCTGAACGAGAATCGACGGCTCGTAGGGACCGAGGTCGGGTCACGACGAGCATTAAGACCTATGAACGAGTTGTCCTACGGGACTTATTGCCTTTCGGGGCTTACTATAAATGATCCTGAGGTCTTAAAGACTATCTCACCACCAAGCGCCTTCGAGCGTAACTTTTATTATCAATATGTTCGAGAATGCCTTTCGGGGCTTACTGTAAATGATCCTGAGGTCTTAATGACTGCCGTAACTCGCCTTCGGGGCAAAACTCGGCACCACAAACGACTTCGGTCGCAACGGTCCCTTCGGGGCAAAACACGGCTCCGGCCGCACCAATCGACTTCGGTCGCAACGGTCCCTTCGGGGCAAACCTCGGCTTCGGCCGCAACAATCGGCTTCGGCCGCAACAATCAGCTTCGGCTGCAACAATCGGCTCCGGCCGCAACAATCGGCTTCGGCCGCAACAATCAGCTTCGGCTGCAACAATCGGCTCCGGCCGCAACAATCGGCTTCGGCCGCAACGATCCTGCTTAGGCGGGATAAAAGACCGGATGTCCGGCAAAACCGGGACGTTCGGGGGGGTCGCAATCGCAGCTGTGGAATGTTGCGGGTTGGCGATCACCGTAAGGGGCGAGGTGGAGCTCCTTACTCTTCCCACCAAACACATTTTTATTTCTTTTCTTGAAAGGAGGTGAGAATGTGGGGAAGACGATTTTATCTCGAGTCTGTCATCAGATAAGAGATAACAGGGGTGGGGAATATGAAGTGTCCTTCATGAAATATTGCCTTAGGCATGAATGGCGCTGAAGTGGGCAGCGCTATTAAAGATTAAAGCGAGCGAAAGACAATTTTATAAATATGCGATAGAAAACTAACAGTATAGTTGAATCAAGTTAAGATTTCTTTTGATGGCAAACGGTAAATCATGATCCTCAAAAAGGATCTGGATTACTATTCACAAAGTAGTGTCCTACACTACTAGACGATCAAATAAATAAATTACATGGCCAAAATTGCAGAAGTTATTTGTGACGGTGTCGACCTATTTAGCGATGCCTCCTGAGTTAATACTTTGGAGATCATCATGAAAGCTAAATTTTGAGGTCGTTTAAAATTATGCGTAGGACGTTTTGCGATTGTATTCGTATTCGTCTTTACGTGTAACATCAATACTCGCTTGCTACAAGATTAGCAACGATTTGACATAAAAGTGGATTTTCTCTAATTCCGTGCGAGAGAACATGTTAACAAAATATTGAAACGATATATTGTGAATGAGATTCTTGCTTTGAGCTGTGCAATACTAGCTTAGCATCATATGATGTTTAGCTTGTGTTGCAGCGTATGAATTTTAATACGTTGGAATTACGGTTCCTTTGTATAGGGAAATGTATCCATATAATAAGTAAGGTCTTAGGTTTAGTTACAATTTGGTTCCGTGAAGGCCAGGATATGGATCAACGATTTATATTCTGACCTGGTGCTTGGTTGTGGCTTGCCTAAAGTAGGCTTCATGCCTACAATTTGCTGTCCGTGAAAATGGAATGAGAGATCATGCTTCAGACACCTAGCTTTAGGTCCTCCCTAAGAAATGGTTGCCAATAAAAATGAAATTAATGAAAAATTTCTTTGTTACAGGTGTCTGATTGAATAAATAATAAGGAAGAATAGGAATAGTGATTATTGTATATAAACCCAATAGAGGAGGACTATGTGATTATAGATGGGACCACTTTTAATTTTATTTTGAAATTGAGCAAGACTTTTCTTTGTGAATTTTATAAGACAGTGACTTTAAAATAGTGCCTTTTTAAATTATAAGTGTATATAAATAAACGACAAAAATGTCGGATTACGAAGACCTGGATCCGACTCGAGATGAGAGTGGTGGAGATTACGAGCCACCTAAAAAGAAAAAGAAAAAGACCAAAAAAGCGAAAAAACAGAGCAGCCCAGACACAGAGTCGGCGACTCGAGCTTCAAAAGAGTACACGTTGTTATATAAATTAATACTAAAACAGAATAAAACGTTGGCGGCGAAACTGAATAAGTTAGAAGAAGAGGTAAAAAAGACCTCTGATACTCAAAAGAAATTACAAATAAATAGTGGAGCAGGTATCTCTAATCCTGAAACCACTTCAAGAAAAGACATGGATCCGTTGGAAAATAAACAGATAGTTTATTCTATCACAAATTTAAATTCTGAAAAGCCGAAATATAGTGGCAAACCAGGGAAGACACATCCAGTGACTTTCCTGGAGGATTTGACGGCATATATAAGGAAAATACCTGCCCAAGGAAATGAGTTGGCAACTGTAATGGAGTGCCTAGAAGGTCAAGCAAGAGATTGGGGCAGAGTTTATAAGAGTCGTTGGCAGAATTATGAAGATTTTAAACGTGATTTTCTTCTGACTTATTGGAATGAAGTTGAGCAAAATAAAGTACGTAGAGAAATTGTAAGTGGAAAATGGGACCGGAGCAAAGATCCCACTATGACCGCTCATTTTATGAAATATGCTGGGCAAGTAAAGATGTTAACATATCCAATGAGCGATTCACAATTGATATCAGATTTGATGCGTCATTTTCCACGTAATGTCCAACAACTATGGACATTATCAAAGCAAGATAACATACTCGCAGCAACCGAATTTTTGCGAGAGATGGATAATATTAACCAATATGAAGCAGATGACAAGGGACCACACCATAACAGTAACTCATGTCTCGTTCCTCAAGGAGCGCATAAGGCTTCCATCAAGTACAAAGATTGGAAGAGGCCAAGAGAAGACAACACAGGTTTCATGCGAGGCGGGACTGGTGCAGTGAAGGCACCCACTGTTCCGGTTACCGCATCGTTGGAAACTGTGAAGGCCATTGAAGAACCTCCAAAAAACTAGTAGAGGCTGGGTGCAGCTCTGCCCCACAGCGCTCAGCTAGTAAATGGGGCACAACCCCACAAGTCAATTCGATCGGTTATAAGATTATGATAAGGCAAGGGTGGCAACCCGGCCAGCCATTAGGCAAACATAATAAAGGTATAATAAAACCAATCGAGGCGAAAGGCCAGGTGGGGCGAACTGGTCTTGGTTATATTAATATCATAGAGGGTATATCAGGTCTCATTCGAGACCGTTTTAATTTGCTTTCGGCTGAAAAATTGATACAGAGTAAACATTTAAATACAGTATTTGAAGAAGATGAAAGGACGAAAGAATTGATTGGTGGGATGCGACCCGATATATTAGTCAAATGTGAAGGCCTTAAAATCTTGACTCTGTTAGACACGGGTTCAGATATTACTTGCATTTCAGAAGAAATGTTTAATGAAATAAATAAGAGAAACCCTAAGTTGCCAATTATACCAGTCAAAGGGTTCCAAATACGGGGGGCTGTGGGACAACGCTCCTCGAAGATAAATAGACAAGTTATATTGCCTGTTGAGCTTACTAAAGGGTTAATCTTGGAAATACCCTTTTTAATCGTTCCCGGTCTTACAAGGTCTATGATTTTGGGGTTTGATTTTATGACAAAATATAAGATTGAATTTCTATTTGATAAGAGAAACGGTGTTTGCATAGTGAACGGTGGAAAGCGATTTTTTATTTTATTTGAAAATTTTAATGATTTAATGAGTGTAAATAGAGTCGATTGTGAATTACGTGTAAATACTGACCAAAGGCTCGAAGATGACGTGAAGTTCGGCTGCAAGGATGACCACGGAAGTAAAGAGAAATTGATTAATATTTTAAAGAAATATGACTCATTGTTCACGACCAAATTAGGTCGTGCAAATTGTTATGAACATAAAATTATAATGGAACACAATAAACCAATAGTGATCAAAAGTTATCCAATTCCATACGCTTATAAAGCAAAAATGTCTGCAAAGTTAAATGAATTAGAGGAAATGGGTATTATAACGAGGGCTGCCACACCATATTCAAGCCCTTTAACTTTCACTTTAAAGAAGGATGGCGTCGACATACGAGTACTACTGGACGCCAGAGGAATAAATAAACACATGGTGGCGGAGACAGAGAAGCCTCCTATGCAGATCGACGTTTTAAATTCATTTCACGGAGCGAAATATATAACAACGATCGATCTAAATAACGCTTATTTTCAAATACCCATTAGTGAGGAAAGTAAGAAGTACACGGGGTTTACCTTCGAAGGTAAATCCTATGTTTATAATGTTTTACCGCAAGGGCTTAAAACTTCTGTGGGTAGCTTCAGTCGAGCGATGGACATCATCTTGGGGCCTGATGTAAGAGAATTTTGTGTAAATTATCTTGATGACCTGGCGATCATTACTTGTGGCTCGTTGGATTTGCATTTAGAGCACATTGATAGAGTCCTGCAGAGTTTGCATCAAGCAGGCTTGACATGTAACTTACAAAAGTGTGAATTTATTTGCAAAGAAGTAAAAATGTTGGGATTTATTATATCGACAGATGGTATAAGAACAGATCCTGAAAAGGTTAAAGCAATCAGGGAATTTCCTGTTCCCAAGAAAGTCAAACATATCAGAGCTTTTTTAGGGCTCTGTAATTTTTACCGTCGATTTATTCCTGATTATAATAGAAGCATAATGCCCTTGTGTGAATTATTAAAGAAAGGAAAGAAATGGGCATGGGGCGATACAGAACAAAAGGCCTTTGAAGCCTTAAAGAGTCGTTTTATTAACACAATAATGTTGCATCATCCAGATTTTACAAAACCGTTTTATGTGCAAACTGACAGTTCAGGCATCGGTCTAGCCGGTGTGTTATATCAATATGACGATGATGACAATATGAGAATACTCGGTTTTCATAGTAGAGCTTTAAAGGGCGCCGAATTAAATTGGACGACCACAGAACAGGAGTTTTACGCAGTGATCAGCACTTTTAAAAAGTTTGAAACTTATTTACGTGGTGCAAAAGTAATTATAAGGACTGATCACAAGGCCTTGTTGTTTGTAAACAATATGAAACTGTATAACAGTAGAGTGACGCGTTGGATAATTTTTATCGAACAGTTTAATTACACTTTCGAACATGTGGCAGGGAAGTTGAATATTGGAGCAGATATTTTATCTCGCTACCCTCCAAGTAATGAAATCATACAAGAGGAAAAGACGATCTGTCCAGAAATAGCTTACATGGAAAGTTCACCAAATAAAGATTTAAATAAACAATTAAGAAATATAAGGGAGCTGCAGGATGTAGATCCTGTGGCTTCCGAAATTATTCAAAACTTGAAAGACAAAAGGACAGAGGGAACAAACAGGCTGGTTCCACATTGTTTCATTAAAGATGATAAATTACACATGGGGGTTGGAGGGAGAGAAGTTCTGTTCCTGCCTGCTGCTTTAGTAGAGAGTGTAACAAAACAGATCCACGAGGAGATGGGTCATCAAGGTGCATATAAAATTATTAAATATGTTAGGGACAGATTTTATTGGCCTAACTTAACAAAGGATGTCAAAAATATTGTAAATAAATGTCACATATGTCAATTATCGAAGTGTAATAATTTTAAATATTTTGGGCCTTGTCAATCAATTGTAACACAAAATATTGGAGACCTAGTAATGGCCGACATCTATGGGCCATTGCCAAGTGGAAAGTTTGGTTATCAATACATACTAGTAGTGCAAGATTCTTTTAGTAAATTTGTAAAATTATATCCAATGAAAAGTGCAACTGCAAGATCAGTTGTCACTAAGATCAAACATTTTATTAAAATAATAAAACCAAAAGCCATCATGACTGATAACGGGCGTCAATTTATCAGTAATTTATGGCGAAAGAGCTTGAATGATATTGGCATAAAAACTATTTACACGACTGTAAGAAATCCCAGGCCTAATAGTACCGAAAGAGTAAATAAAGAGCTGGGCAGAATGTTTAGAACATTTTGCCATGATAATCATAAGAGTTGGGCAACGCGGTTGCCTGAAATAGAAAAACTGTATAACAATACAGTACATGATAGTATTGGA
Source organism: Ethmia dodecea (assembly GCA_963855545.1). Taxonomy (NCBI): domain Eukaryota; kingdom Metazoa; phylum Arthropoda; class Insecta; order Lepidoptera; family Depressariidae; genus Ethmia; species Ethmia dodecea. The sequence continues at coordinate 3,976,013 of OY979448.1, forward strand.
TATACACCCTGTGAGGTATTGTATGGTGAGAGCAATAGAATGACGTTTGATAGATGTTTAAAATTGCCCAAGGATAGACTAAATTTACAGGAAGTAAGGAAAAATGTTAGAGTATCATTAAAACTACAAAGCGAATATAGACAAACCAAATTTAATTCCAGTCATAAGTTGGTTAAATTTCATGTTGGGGACCTAGTAAAAATTAAGAGAGTGACGCAATCAAGCGCAGAAAATAAACAAATAAGCAAATTTGATTTATTGTACGAAGGTCCCTATAAAATTGCTTCAATACCATTTGAAAATGTGTATATTTTAGTGCACCCAGAGACTGGGGAAGTAAGAGGCAAATTTAATACTATTCATTTGTCAAAGTATTATAAATAAAAGTTATGAGCAAGATGTAAATAATGAAATGTAAGCCTTTAAGTTTTTTTTTTTGTTCTTGAAAATGTAGAGTTCTAAGTTATGACTTAAAAGTATTTTATTAAAATGTAAGAGCTATGATTCGTGTTAAAGAAAAGACTGATGTATAATGATAATGATGTAAATAAATGATTGTAGAATTGGCTAGTTCATTTTATAGATTAAGATACTTAGGAAAGTCTAATTTGTATTCACAAAATTGTAATAATTTGGAAATAATCAATAAAAAAAAAAGAAAAAAAAAAAAAAAAATAGTTGCGTGGTTCGGGGAATGGCATTAGCACATCAATCTGGGATGGCTCCCTGTTCCAATTTCAGCAACAACACTTTGGAAAGATCACAGCATATTATTCAAAATAATATTTCAAACTGCATACCTTTGAGAAAATCATTTCATTTAATTACATGGTGAATACCTTTGGGAAGATCATAACGTTTAACCACATTCAGATGGAGATAAATGGGGAGGGGTCATCATTGGATAGATGTGGTAATAGGGGAGGTTGGTGGCCGTTCTCGTTTTTTTTTTTTTTTATAATAAATAAATAAACAGATGTTATTAAGTAAACGCCTATTATTTAAGCTCTGAAAAATTCTCTTTCATGAATTACAGAGAATTTTGGGGGCTGGTTGTAACTCCTCAACCCTAATATCATATATAAAATACTAAAAGAACATAAAACAGCTTGGTGGGGCTGTAAACATGTAAACACATGTAAATATAGTCAGAAATAAAAAAATATTAAAACTTAGGAAAATACGAAAAATTATGAAAATTCAGTAAAATAGGACTTGGTATGATCGAAGAGATGTTAAAATAGCATAAAAGTTTCATAAAAGTAGTTAGAAATTGGTTTCAGTAGGGTTCAGGAAAAACCGACTTGTTTAGTATGGAAAATATAGGGGAATAGTTCTTGTATTAAGATAAACCATTTTTCGGTTATAACTCCGGAACTATTGGAGCTAGAGAGATAAAAAGTATACCATTGTAATGCTATTCACGGACCCTACGATATACAAAAGGTTTCATCCAAATCGGAGATGGTCGGGTTTTTCCGGGCGGGACACGAAGAGGGGGTTCTGGCATATATGGTGAGGGAGGGTGCGCGGTCGCGGGGCGAGGCTGCCACCTCAACCAAAGGTTGGACCTAGGATGTATGATACATGGGTCAGTCCTGTTGAGCAATATGACATATAAATAAATAAATAAAATAAAAATATGAAACTCTCATATGGCGTTATTAGCTTGAAGGTTCGTTAATAACAGAAGTTAAGAGGACAGGCAGGTATGGGTTCCCTGTCTGATTAATGGAATATGGTAGTTTTATGCAATATTCTAAACGAGCCTAATATATGAAATGCATGGCATATAAAAGTAAATAAGAGAGTTTGGCCTATGATAACACCTGGGTTTCCCTCCCATCTTAGGGCGGCTAACGCCGTCCGCTCGAACGCAAATGTCGGGACGAGGCAGGGGTTGTAGTGTTTGAGTTATTGACGGGGTGTGGTACTGTCCGAGTGGTGCAGCGGTTGTGTCAGTACGTTTCACCGCACCGCGGTCGGTGTTTATGTCGGCACATACCAATGCTAGCTTGGCGGTGGCGACACCTCCGTTCTTTAACTTGCATTATGACTTGCTTGTGATGTTGGGGCTTACGCTTCGACTCACAATTGTCTTGTTCAACACTGTTTGGCGATATAGTGCGAAAAGGTAAAAAGTCCGGGCCTCAGCACTGCCTAACGGTACGGCACGGTGATCTTATATGGACTTAGTTTTTGGACATGTTCCATAAGCTTCGTCTGATGTAACGATCGCTTTTAAATATTACACATTGGAGGTAGTAGCAGAATGACTGACGACGCACCTCTTAGCGCTGTCTTGTGGTTCATAGTAAACACCCTTGGACTACTTCTGAGCTTTTTGGTGCTAAGTAACGGAGACGATGGTATCGACTAACACTTAATTGATGGAGGTTGATAACGTCTCTCATTGAAATGTGAAAAGCAACATCTAGCTTGGTCGTGGACCTGTGCGGTGCGAATTGGGCATTAACACAAGTTATCTTCGAGGAGTGTTGTTGGTCTAGTACGCGAACACTCGACCAAATCTTCAGGAGTAAGCTCTTCGGAGTCTGGAACTGGAGTCATGTCGGTATTCGTATTGGCATGGTAAAGGGGTCTAGAATCTTGATTGGCTTGACGGAGATGTCTGTCATGCTTCTGTTGAGCTTGATATTATAATAAAAGTGATACCACGAATGAACGAGAAAATGAGGAATGCCTCATATATCTTATGGTAACCATGTATTTGCAGAACGTACATTGGTTACTTCATACTATCATATGAGTGCGCGCGCGACGCGTATCAATATAAATTAATGGTTTTACCATTATAAGCTCATTCAGGGTGTGACAGCGCTTCTGATGGCTGAACGAGAATCGACGGCTCGTAGGGACCGAGGTCGGGTCACGACGAGCATTAAGACCTATGAACGAGTTGTCCTACGGGACTTATTGCCTTTCGGGGCTTACTATAAATGATCCTGAGGTCTTAAAGACTATCTCACCACCAAGCGCCTTCGAGCGTAACTTTTATTATCAATATGTTCGAGAATGCCTTTCGGGGCTTACTGTAAATGATCCTGAGGTCTTAATGACTGCCGTAACTCGCCTTCGGGGCAAAACTCGGCACCACAAACGACTTCGGTCGCAACGGTCCCTTCGGGGCAAAACACGGCTCCGGCCGCACCAATCGACTTCGGTCGCAACGGTCCCTTCGGGGCAAACCTCGGCTTCGGCCGCAACAATCGGCTTCGGCCGCAACAATCAGCTTCGGCTGCAACAATCGGCTCCGGCCGCAACAATCGGCTTCGGCCGCAACAATCAGCTTCGGCTGCAACAATCGGCTCCGGCCGCAACAATCGGCTTCGGCCGCAACGATCCTGCTTAGGCGGGATAAAAGACCGGATGTCCGGCAAAACCGGGACGTTCGGGGGGGTCGCAATCGCAGCTGTGGAATGTTGCGGGTTGGCGATCACCGTAAGGGGCGAGGTGGAGCTCCTTACTCTTCCCACCAAACACATTTTTATTTCTTTTCTTGAAAGGAGGTGAGAATGTGGGGAAGACGATTTTATCTCGAGTCTGTCATCAGATAAGAGATAACAGGGGTGGGGAATATGAAGTGTCCTTCATGAAATATTGCCTTAGGCATGAATGGCGCTGAAGTGGGCAGCGCTATTAAAGATTAAAGCGAGCGAAAGACAATTTTATAAATATGCGATAGAAAACTAACAGTATAGTTGAATCAAGTTAAGATTTCTTTTGATGGCAAACGGTAAATCATGATCCTCAAAAAGGATCTGGATTACTATTCACAAAGTAGTGTCCTACACTACTAGACGATCAAATAAATAAATTACATGGCCAAAATTGCAGAAGTTATTTGTGACGGTGTCGACCTATTTAGCGATGCCTCCTGAGTTAATACTTTGGAGATCATCATGAAAGCTAAATTTTGAGGTCGTTTAAAATTATGCGTAGGACGTTTTGCGATTGTATTCGTATTCGTCTTTACGTGTAACATCAATACTCGCTTGCTACAAGATTAGCAACGATTTGACATAAAAGTGGATTTTCTCTAATTCCGTGCGAGAGAACATGTTAACAAAATATTGAAACGATATATTGTGAATGAGATTCTTGCTTTGAGCTGTGCAATACTAGCTTAGCATTATATGATGTTTAGCTTGTGTTGCAGCGTATGAATTTTAATACGTTGGAATTACGGTTCCTTCGTATAGGGAAATGTATCCATATTATAAGTAAGGTCTTAGGTTTAGTTACACATACATACATACATCGGTAAAACATTACCCGTCATCTGAATGCTCCATTTTGTCTAATACCGTACATAACCAGCCAGCAACATCCCAATTAACGTAAGTCCGCAATTTAAAGTTTGCGCTTGACACCAGCATTCCAATGCTACACCCGGACTTATGGTTGTGGGGAATAGGGTGGTGCAATCTATGCTTGTAGATGACTTGAAATTTGTGCTTGCGTTCCAATTAGAGCGTCACTATGTACACTCACGTGACCCGTTTCCTTACGGTTGACGCAACACATGTTTATACATCGGAGCGGCTTCACTCTGGCCGGCTAAAAATGCGCATTGTAAATGCTTGTATATCATTAATTACACTGACGGTTCTTGCATGGTCCAAAAAGCCGGCCAAGTAGTCGAGAATAAATAATAATAAATTGATTTTTACGGGCAGATAAAATAAGACTGTATTTCATAGTCAAAACATTATGTAGTCGCTTAACTTCAAATAGATATCCCTTTACAATCGAAAAAAATAATGTACTCAGACTTCTTTCAGTTAAATACAAAAATATACTATGTAATAATAATGACGGGCCTGTTGGCTCAGTTGGTAGTGACCCTGCCTTCTGAGTCGGAGGTCGCGGGTTCGATCCCCGCTCGGGGCAAACATTTGTGTGCATGAACATGTCTGTTGGCTTCGTGTCTGGGTGTTTAATATTTATTTAAGTATGTTTATTAGTTGTTTAGTACCCATAGTACAGGCTCTGCCTAGTTTGGGACTGAATAACCGTGTGTAAATTGTGTCCCACAATTTATTTACAATTATTTATTTATTTTACAATTGTTGGTATTATAATTCGTTCGTTATTATCTCAGGGAAAATGCTAAAAACCAGTGTTTTGCTCGTCTAAGAAAAACCATACGCTTAGCTTTGACCCTTTCTGCCACACACACTTTGTCAGCTTTAAGAATCTTTTTTTATTTATCTGAATAGTTTTTTGAACCGACTATAAAAAAGGAGGAGGTTCTCAATTTGACGCGTAGGTCTGGTTTTTGGTATGTTAATTCTTATATTATAATTAAAGGTGTACTCCTGTGTCATTGCCAATCACTACATAGTATAAAACAAAGTCGCTTTCTCTGTCCCTATGTCCCTATGTATGCTTAAATCTTAAAAACTACGCAACGGATTTTTATGTGTTTTTTTTAATAGATAGAGTGATTCAAGAGGAAGGTTTTAGTGTTAGCATTGCACCCGTGCGAAGCCGTGCAATGCTAAAACTAATGCATGAATTTAGTGATAGCGGTCGCTATAGTAATAATATAAAATATATTTCTTTCTCCTACATTTTGGAAAACCGAGCCGGTCCGTGACTGAACCTGAACGGATATTCCCAGATGAAGAGATTTTCCTATGTTGAGTCATAGTATAGCAAATATCTTTACACTCAAGACTTAGGAGAATCATGTAATTTTAAAAATAGCTAAAATGTCTGGTCTGGTATAAACACGTGATATTTTTATCTTACACCGCCGAGTTAGATCGTATGTATAAATATAACTTTATATGCATTCGACAGAATATGCTGTGCCTGAATTATACCAATTTCATGGCAGTTTGTCATGCGATACTAGTATTATGTCGTGTGCTATTGAACAGGGGCCTTATTATCTATTTATGATTTGTAATCGAAATCGTCTTCATTTTGCTTTGTTGCTTGTTATGTCACGTTGCTTCTTCCTTACATCTGTCAATACAGTGAGTGAAAAAAGATCAAGCACTGATCGCGTAACAAATGTCAAATAAAGACCATTTCAATTATACAATAAGGCCCCAGATCACGATAAAGGTTGGTATTATCAGTTTTTTATACGCTTTTAATGAAAAGCTATAGTCCTTAATCCATTAGTTAGAGTGTATACTAGTATTAAAATAAATAAAAATAAATAATCTCACGCCTTTCATCCCCGAGGGGGTAGGCAGAGGTATTCCATTACTGGATATACCCACATTTCACGAGATATAATGGACCCCTAAACGTGATAGGTGGTGAGCCCATTGCCGGACCGGGTCTGTTTACACATGTCTCAGAATTAATTCTGAGACCTGCGGGTTTCCTCACGATGTTTCCTTCACCGTCGAGCTAGTGATAAATATATACGTATACTAGTATTGTTTAGATTAAAATAATATTGCATCTATTGTATTTGCTACATAATCTCCTAATAACCGTAACTTTAAGTTTTAAGATTCCAGTTTCCTTAGCAAAGGTTTTATTTAAATATTTTTAAAAAGGTTATCCTATTCCATGGAACTAATTTTGTAATATTTGTTTTTTTAAGCAGACGTTTATTTTAAGCTATTGCATAGCTTCTATCGAGGGCCTTGAGCGCGGGGACCGAATCCAGAAATTCCGTAACGAAAAAAACCTCACGCTCTCCACTCCGACGGGCACGGAGGTCCGAGTCCGAGTCCGAGTCCGAGTCCGAGTCCGACTCCGAGTCAGAGTCCGACCAATTAGTTCTGCTTACAGATTATATTTTTCTGCTTACAAAAATACGAATACTCTGCTAACCGTTTAAATAACACCCGTGTGGCTTGAAGGCCGTGCATTGTCTAACGTCGTTTCTTTTTGGCAGTCTTGTTGATACAAAATGCTATGCAATAGCTTTACCGCGGCAGTCCCCGAGTGCCACACGTCTTTTTTTATTAATATAGATCCTATAACGCACCTACTCGTAGATTGAAGGATCTCGTATAAATGATACATTTGCAATGTTTATAAAAATATATTTGACGTCGCTTGTTTGTCTTAGGTACGTCCAGAAACTGCTTACCTTAGGACATTTAATTTTATAGACTGGAAGTTACGAATATTATAGTCTCCTACCAAAATTGTGGGGGCTGTTTCCGAACGATCTACGTAACGACGTTATTTAGACGTAAAATTATGTTTGTAACTTTTAAAGTCGAAAAATAAGGTTTAGAAATAGATAAAATCTATGAGTTTCGAAAACAACAAGCAAAAGCAAAACATAAAAAGTTGTAGCCTGTTTCAGTAACAGTTTACACAAAACCTGTAATTATTTATTTATACTTACTAGCTACGTATACTCGTCTCTCTCTTTCTTACACTCAACTATGAAGCGTATGAGTGACAAGGCAGGATATTATGCATAATTGAATAATCGTAGAATGTACGGAGTTGCGTGACTTGTGGCTACTCCGGTTTTGGTTTCCTTCATAAATCTCATCTGTAATAATAAAATTAATCATGTCAAGAAAATTTATTTGATTTCATTACATAGATATGATGGGGAAATCGCATTAGCGTATTATACCTATATAATTATGATTCTATTTTTGGTCTCGTATCGGCTGGTTTATGTATATCATTTGGATAACGTATAAGTAAGTAAGTAACAACTCTTTATTGTACACCAATAAAAATATGCAATAAGTAACACAATGATAAAAAAAAGATAATGATTAGTTTAAAAATATAGGTAATACCAAAGACTATGGCTTCCTGTTCAATTTCATCAAGACCGGTTAAGTGATTACGCTGCGAAAACGTCACATACACCTAGAAATAGTTAGTCTCGCATTTAATATATTAGAGGACGTTCAAAAGATACTCAAATAATTCCTTCGACGCCTGGTGAAATTAACAATGCAATCGTAGAATGAATCATTGCTCATACTTAAATATAGGATTTAGTTTTTTACGTTGTTTCTGACGATCACTTTTTACATAGAGTTTTTCAAATACCTAAACCACGCCTAAACTGCTAAAACAATTTTGATTAAATTTTGCAGTATAAGTGTAAGTAGAAGTATGAAATTTTGCACAGAGAGAAGGGGCACATAAAAAGGGTTTTTTGAAAAAATATTTCCTAATGGGGATTATATAAGTTTGCGCGGAAATTCGTAATTTTTATAATACAGCCAGAACATTGAACAACCCACGCGCTAAATTCTCTCGAATGAATTCACTTTTAAGATGTAGAGCAGTTTAATATGGTTTGATCACTGTGATCATCTAATTTACGGACTCGGTTGTGTTTGTAAGGGGATGGCCGACATACCCATACCGCCGTAATGAATGTTAGCTGACATATTGTAATTTATCATGTTTGCGTGAAGTACGATGACTGACAAAGTTATCGGTTTCATCATAATTTCGTAAAATTAGTAATGATAGCCTTAGCCGGTTAAAGAGCCAGCTTATCATTCGTGAAGCGAGAGTTCGAATCCTGGCAAGGCATAGGTTTGGATGACAATGCATGGTTCGATGTGTGACCTCATTGTAAATCCAACACGGCGGAACACCCAAGATGGCGGACTAGTTACTTTTGATGCACTCCTACAATACGGGCCGGCTCTGGCTACCCGCCGGACCGGCGGAAACCAGTACGTGTGAAAAGAGGCTAAGCCCCTTTTCACACGTACCGGTTTCCGCCGGACCGGCGCCAGCTACCCGGTACACATTCAGCTTTCACACGATCCGATTTTGTATCCGGTAGCGTCTAGACCATCAACACGAAATACAGTCGCGTGGACGTAACTTTAATTTTCGCTCTTCTCTAATAATGGATATTGAAAAATTATTGGATTCATCTGAATAACATGAAAAGAGAACAGTATGGAGCATTCTTTACCTTATTTCCAGACCTACTAAAAGGGGCAATATACATAAAGACTGAAAAATCAGCAGATTTTTCATGATTTTTCAGTCTTTATGTATGTGTAAAACAAGCGAATGAAATTTCATTTCACTCCATTTTTAATTTTGTTAGAAATTCAATATCTATCTCCATAATAATGTAGATACGTATAATATGGCGACACGAGGGTGTGGGACAAAACGTGATGCGCGTGCTCTCTGTGATTGTACCTGGGCGACTGGCCGCCCGGAACGTTTGAAAGCCAAGTGGTAGTTCCTTAAACTACTGTGAGTCCGGCGCCGGCTTACCGAACCGGACCAGCAGTGGTGGATCCGGCGTGCACCCGATGACCGATTGTCCGGCAAATTACGCCGGTACGTATGAAAGCGCACGTACATGGCCATATACTTGGCCGCCGGGTAGTCATCGCCGGACCGGCGGAAACCGGTACGTGTGAAAAGGGGCTAAAAATCAAGTGTCGATTCATTTATTTTTACTTTTCATTTATTTTACATACGTTCATCTTAACACCAATTTTAAAAAATCGGAAATTATATTAGAATTCTGAAGAAAAAATCATGGGGTATCTGGCATAGGGCTTCTAAATTTTACCTAGTATAGTGCCGATACAAATGATCTTTGAGTAAAGTTTCTTTGTGACATATAGACAGCTGGCCGGACGGATGGACAGGACAAAATGATAAGGGTTCCATTTTCTGTCATCTACGGAGACCTAAAATCATGACAGCCAATCATGCCACATATCCTCGTACGTACATACGCCGCCACCATCCATGTATACCATTTGACGGGCCTGTTGGCTCAGTTAGGCAGTGACCCTGTTTTCTGACAAATTTCATGGATTCGCGAACTTGACTCTGATATTAATGGATATTCGACAGCTAAACAAAATATAGTTCATAGGTCCATAGGTACATATAGGTCTCCAGATAACCCTACCTCAGATAAGGGAAACGTTGTCTCAAAAACAGAGAAATACCTAGAGACATCATTGAGACAAGATCTTTTGATGGGTACTAAGTACGAGTAGTAGGATACCAGGGGTGATGCAGCGACTAAAACCGTATCCTCAATGTTAAGATTATTTATTTCTATGAATTAGTCTATTATGATACCTAGTTGCAAAACGAAGGCATCTCGCAGAATGTTCCATCCCTAAATGAAAAAAAAAATACTCTACCTATCGCTTCGTTTATCACAGCTGGTTATTTCAGCAATTACTAATGCTAACGACTTGAAAATTAGAATATTTTTGTTGCCAATGGATGATAAAATATTTTTATTTTAATTGCAAAATTTCACGTAAAATCATGAAGTGGAGTATATAAGTTCATTTCCTCGACAGAACCGAAAGTTCAACTGTGAAGGAAAACTTCGCTAGGAAGCCCGCAGGTCCCAGAATTCATTCTGAGGCATGAGTAGAGACCCGGTCCGGCGATGGGCTAATCACGTTGAGCAGTGGGGAGGAGATGAAAATATGTTTAAAAATAAAATATCATATAACTACAGTACCATCTACCTAAAAAGAAATAGACTAAAAGGGTTGTTTTGAATTCTCAGAATTCCACCGAATAAAAATCGGACTAGGTAAGTACCTTATCCTATAATTTAGCAAAATGAGAATAATAAGATTATAGAGTTTTTTAATAAAACGATGTCTTTTATTAGCACCTCTTTTAAGAAATCAGCACAAATCCTTTTCAAAGAATTTTAGTTAGGCATGTGGTCTAAAAACATTATTGCATACTAATAAATACCTATACATATTCATAGAAAAGTTACGAAACCCTCCGTTTGCGATTCTAATTCGAATATGGCGTCTTTTTTTTTATTGAAACCCGCTCTACATATTTCTGTTATCTGTAATGTAATGGAGATTTTAATAGTTTGTGTTCTGTTCATAAGACGGCACGACGCATTATACGGTATGTTGTTTATATATTGCAATAATAATTTTTAAAATACATTCCCTGCAAGTTGGGTAGGGTTGGGTTGGGTACTGTGAAGGTGTTTATAAAGACATTCATATTTTCTTCATAAAAAAAAAGTAACAAGCCAGATTCGAAGTGGATCTATAGTTCTTTTGAATTCGACTAATCTATGGATTATAATCATCAGCAATATTTTTTACAAATGTATCCTACTAATATTATAAATGCGAAAGTTTGTATGGATGGATGTCTGGATGTATGGATGTCTGGATGGATGTTTGTTCCTCTTTCACGCAAAAACTACGGAACGGATTTTGATGAAACTTTACAGTTATGTAGCTTATACATCAGAATAACACATAGGCTATATTTTATCCCCGTATTCCCACGGGAACGGGAACTACGCGGGTGAAACCGCGGGGCGCTGCTAGTTTAATAATAAAGGCAACGATGAGTTTTACTGACTAACTTGAAGGTGAATGAAAACATGCTGAGAAAACTGCAGCTTACATTGAGGCATCTGAAACGCCATTCAGGTCTGGCAATAGGCTCACCACTTGTCTTGTTTAAGGATCCCGAAAACATACTAGTGAAAAACTTAAAATTGGAAATCACAGATAATTAAAGAAAATCAAATATTTTTTCAACAATCATTACTTTCTTTTATCATTTTGACCTAAAATATATCATAATTATAAAATACTTTATATTGCAGATAACTTATAATGAAGCTTCTACTTATAATATTATCCAGTTTAATAGTTGTTCAAGCTGAAGTGGTACAAGACGACTGTGATGGCGTCAAAATTGACGGTGTTTTTTATGAAAGAGAAGTGCTAAAGAACAACCTAGATAGACCATATTTATTGGCAGGAGATGTTCAATCTAACACCATATATTTCAGCTACAGTGTGGATCCAGAAGATGAAGCCTTCAAATCAGCGAAAGTCAATGTCGACACAAAGGAATTTGAAGACATAAAAGGAGTTAACAATGGATTCGCACAAGCGGTAGATCCAAAATCTCACGACGTCTTTATAGGAGGAAGCGATGGCATATATAAATATAATAGTAAGACCGATAAGGCAGAATTTTATGGGGCAAAAGACGCTAACATATGGACGTTATTCGCTAAAGATGTAGTTTACTATTCAGAATATCCCGCTCAATTTCTTTACACTTTATCCAATGGTGAATCTACGAGATTTAAGGATTTGGAAGATATTAAAGTAGACAGTTTTGTTATTGACAATGAAGATGATATGTTCTTTACCAACGCTACAGGGTTATATAGTCAAAAGAAAGGGACAAAAAATGCTGTTTTGTACAAAGAATTAAGTGAATCAGGAGTGAGAGGACTCTCAGTTGATAATTTTGGCCGTGTCTACGCTTGTTTTAAAGATGGCGTTTATGCTGTGAGGAAATCCACTAAAGATTTGGAAAAAGTTTTTGAAACTGAAAGTGGTTTCGGAGTAGCTTTTGATAGTAATAATAACATAATCTATTCAGATTCCATTAAGTTGGTAAGGCTTAGGATAAACAAAGAGAAAAATTGTTAATGTATTTATATTGGTAGGTACTAGCTTCGCTTCCGTTTATAAGTATGCTTGGCTGCATAAACAGTGTTTTTTCGCGACTTGATTTTGATTATTGTGATTTAGAATTTGAAAACTTACTCTTATTACATTTTGCTTTTAGGTATTACTCAGAGATAATGTAACTTCCTGCGAGTTATTAGCGACTGAAACAGAAAACAAAACCTTTTTAAAATGTACATTAGTTTTCAGTAGTTACGTAGATAGTATATTATATTAAGTTAAGCTAGACTATAGAATATCAGAGGTAATGCTCAAAGACATCATTTTAAAAATCCACGTTAGTTAAAGATTATATTTTGTATTATTTATAATTATAAAGTAAATATTTTTGCTAATATGCTTTTTCTTTTGTCATACTAGCGGTTCTACGCGGTTTCACCCGCTAAGTTCCCGTTCCCGTAGGAATATGGGAATAAAATATAACCCATGTTACTCAGGGATATTCTAGCTTTCCATTGATGAAAGAATTTTGAAAATCGGTCATTTTATTCGTAACAACGATACAAACATAGAAAAGTACAAATCTTTTCTCTTCATAATATTTTTATTTATTTTTAGACCCAGTGACAATTTACTCTAAGCATACTACGGCATTCCAGACATACATTTTTAATAGTTAGTAACACCTAACTGTGTCAAAGTATGGATTTTAGTCTTCCGCGGGTTGGGAGATAGTGTTAGGCTAGTGGTCACGTAACACGACGAAAATCGAGACTAACTGTTTTACGTTCTCTTCGAAACATAGAGTTGCTCGTGATGTATGTAGATACACAATGTAATTTTGACTATGATGAGTGTGATCGTTTGAAACACAAAGACATTGCAAGGCCATAAGCGCCTCAAAAAAATTTATTCGTTTTAATTATCCTGACCTCATGAATTTTTTTGTTAATTAAGTAGGATTTTTAGATCCAGCTGCCATGTTTGAAATATTTTTGCGTCATAAAACAGCATTATCGAGTACTTTTATATTTTAATAGATGCTTTTGTAAGCTTGCTTCAAAAGATTTGGAAAAGTTGCAAATTTTTTTTTTTCTTCTAACCAATTTGATAGCTCTGGAATATAATACTTATTATATAAAATCTAGATTCAAAATCAAATATCCAACAAAGTATCACAAGCGTCCATCAAGGAGTGCTAAGTTTGAATTGTTACCGAGAGAAATCAATTATAGATACAAGCAAAGTCCGAAACTTTGGATTTGCTTCTATTCTATTGGGGACGCAATTTCCCTGTCGAACATTCTGGAAACTTCTCGAAGATTTACGAAATTTAGAGATGCAAGAAAAGATCTGTCGTTTGTTAAAATAATATTCTTGCCCTTTTTCCATTATTTGGGGTGGGCTCAGTCTTTTATTTAAATACTAGCAGCGCCCCGCGGTTTCACCCGCGTAGTTCCCGTTCCCGTGGGAATACGGGGATAAAATGTGTAGCCTATGTGTTATTCTGATGTATAAGGTATGTAACTGTAAAGTGTCATCAAAATCCGTTCAGTAGTTTTTGCGTGAAAGAAGAACAAACATCCATACATCCATCCATACAAACTTTCGCGTTTATAATACGAGTATTAGTAGGAATATGAATTATTAAAAATATTGTAGACAAATGCAGGATGCACAAATTATAGGTATTCTTGCAATTCATAAAATGAGGTCCACGATATCTCTAAGGGAAAAAATCAAGGAAATTAATAAACTGACACTGGTGTCGTCACAGTACGTTAACGAAAAAATATTGTATGTTAAAATAATATACAACTTTACAAAAAAATAGTGACAGACATTGTATAAACACAAGAAATAAGAATGAACTGGCTGCTTAGGTTATTCGATTATCTAAAATTACCAAATCATATGAGGGTCAATGTATCTACGCTCTTACAATAAGATTCCCAATGAATTAAAAAATTTGCCTGTTGACAAATTTAAAACAATAGTTGAGCAAAAAATAGATTATAAATCGGGTCTACGCGACATAATGATAATCGAAATAAGTATTTTTAATGTTTGCTTGCAATATAATTTATTCAAAAGATTTCAAGTTTATTTTGCATTATTGCAAATAAACAATGATGCCGATGACGGCATATAATAAAGCGTATAGACAAACATAATGTTGAAAAATTATTAAATTGAAAACCCAGTTACGAGTTCCTTATCAAAACGCCAATGGGAAAAACCCCGTACTTATTTACTTACTACCCTTTACATTGTTAAAATGTGCCTTTACCTACTAACCTTTCGCTTTATCTAAATAGTGGAATTGCCCCGCGCCACCGATAACCTAAAACTTAACCATAAATAAGGAAAATTAAAGTAATTCCAAATAAGTAATACCTACGATTAACCAAATAAAACCGGCTAAGTGCGTACAAATAAAATATTTTTCCTTTCTTTTTTTTTTCAATCGAAAAAAATCTTATTAGGTATGTATTGAGGTCATACACACTCTGTGAAATTTTCAAGTGTAACACGACACCATTAAAAGATACAGTTCCTTGTCAGACGGATGGACACATTTGATAGATTTTCTAGGTGTTTTGCGAAATTCCCATGGGAACGGGAGAAACAGGATCGCCGCTGGGCGCCTGCTGCTAGTTATGTGACAATTGTCTATTTCCGGCTTTTCACTTTACGGAAGAAACATAAATAAACAAGTTATTGTATTTGACACAAAACAATATTAAAACAAGTTTACACTTTACGACGCTATGGTACGCAGAAACAAGGCTTAATAAAACAATACGTACCAGTAAGTTCGCGGAAGGCTTCCAGATGCCCCATCAGGCGCACAAAAGCGACAATAGAAATTGTTAATTTCAGGATCAAAACGAAAACGAAATCGTTTTCTTAGGAAATGTAGCAGAAAATTCAAGAATGTCTCTTCAAGAAAAGCTTAGCCAGTCCAGTCCGGTCTATTGTCCAGTCCACTTTAAGGCCAGCGGAGGTCCCTTTGTGAGTTTGCCGAGCACTCAATATCGGCTACATGTGTTCGATCCAGTAATATGAGATACTCAGCATTACATTACGCCAGCGGCACTCAAACTGTGTGACTGCATGTACAACATACTTACCTACTATTTACGATCAACTGGTATACGTTTATTGTTACTGCAAAAATCTCAAAGCTATCCTCTTAAAGCTTGTCACGCAACGATTCGCAGACATAATAAGATTATCTAAGGTACTCGAGGCAATTAACGCCCACTTAACTTAAAATCATTTTATTCTCTATAGAGACTTCTTAATTGGAACAAATAATGAGGTAGAAAGGTAAAACATAGTTTTCTGAACCGAAAGATGTTAGTTGTGTGCTTAAATTATTTATTATTTCCATGCTTATTACACCTTTTTAAAAACCTTGTCTTGGGCGTTAACCATACTATGTTTATTACCGCCCGTTTACTAAATAAAATCCTGGATGCGAAAAATAAATTCTTAGAGGTAAAACTAATAAAACATAACCGTTATTATATCAGTTTCTTTAGCAGAAATAATGTAATGTAACAAATCAACATTTAACATAAAAACTAGCATACTTCATATTAAGTGTAGGGTAACTTCAATCTCCTGGTTATAATAATTTTTAACAATTTTTTTTAGTTCATTAATAAACATTGACATGAAAAAACAGTATAACAGCCGGTTTTTTTAAAAAAAGAAAGATTAGTTTTAACCTATATTGGGCGTTAATGAACGATGAAGGGCAATGGCGCCCGCAGGTGTTCTAAAAAAACAGATTCAAGTAGGTAGGTATATATCAAATAGAATAAGTTGAAGTAATTAAATATTTAGGAAATACATTTTATTTTAAGATAATTATTAGTTAGTTACGAATTATTTTATTTACAACGTAATGTTTTTGCCATGGTATTATTACGCCCATATGTAGGTCAATAACGCCCAAAGATCAGTTGACCGGGCGTTATTACCCCAGTGGGCGTTATTGTCAATTTGTATATTTTTTCCAGAAAATACTCTGATTTAATTCAAAATATTAACGAACGATGAATGATAGTTACGTACACTACATCACAAATGAAAATTATACAAAAAAAAAATAAGCAAAAACATTAAATTTTGTTGGAGTAGTTTTTATAACAGCGACGTCCGTGACCGAAGTCGTTGAAGCACAGCGTGTCACTGGCAAGATGGTGGCTCAAGAGACTTGCGCTACGCTAGGCGTGTCCCTATTGACCCAGCTGCGGATGCACAACCGCGGTGCCATAGCTGGGTCCGAAGTGGCAAGGAGGAACACACCAGGGTTTTTAGTGGGTATGGCAGCACTAGGCTGCCGAGCCCCACATAACCCCCGGCCCCCCGGGTCGGATACGTATGCAGTAATGCATTTTCGCTGGTTAAAAAAAAAAAAAAGGCGTGTCCCTATTGGTGTATTCTATGTGTGCGCAAGCCATGACGCTGCTCATTTAATTAAAAGTGGTTTTTCTGTAGTTTGCCATACCTACCTTATTTTCCTCGTCCATCCGTTTGATCTGCTGGTTGACCAAATATAAATTATATTCCTACTCATTACATGCCACTTTTAGGGGTCTAAAAATATACTGATGAAAACTTCTGCCGACATCCTTAGGGATGAAAGGAGTGAACATATGCATTTATACCGACGGAAAAAACTCTAGTTTGAAATGTCAGAGCGTTACATCGCGTTCGTATGTGCTAGCTGAACTGACGCTTGATATTTATGTTCTTGTATGAATATATTCCCAATGACCGCTAAATGTCATCGGTATTGTAATCTTAGGTATTTCGTGGGTATGTATTATTTTATTAGGTATATTAAAACATAAGGTATTTTGATTTTAGGTATTTTGAACTTAGGTTATTTAACGTTAGGTTTTTTAATTTTCGACATTTAGATACGTAACCGTCCTAAAATATTTATCGAATCGAATCTAAATAATAATAATAATGAATTTTTATATGTAAGAAAAATGCAAGAGCCTAGTAGGTCGTTCCATGATAAATTTAAATTTCTTTACTATTTTTTAGATTTCTTTATACTTATAGTTTTGTTATGTAGCGATATCTACATTTTCTACATATAACAAGCCATGGACAAGTTATAAGCCACAATATCGAAATTCTCACTAGAGTTTTGCATAAATAGAACTTTCCAACATCAACCATAGGACCACGGTCCCTATGCACGATCACCTCGCTTGGCGGAAGATCTTCCCTATTCACGATGAAGGAGCATTATACTTCCGCTCCTTTTTAAATAACTAAGGATATACCTACATAGTTTATACTAATAATAGTAGATAATAGTTACTTGAAAAAGTTAGACGTCTTCATAAATCCTTATATTATAGTCTGACTGATGAACGAAAGTCTTGAAGGTTTGAGAAACGCTGCAATAAATGGACAAAGTTACTGAAACAAGATATTGTATAAGTTATATATAACCTATTAGACAAGAATCTATGCAATATATTTATTTAGTTCACAATAGTATATTAACTTATAAAATATATTTTTATAAGTTAATATACTATTGCCAACTTAGCTTAACGTTAATGAAACTTGTATTTTTTTTTTGTAAAGTACTTACGAATAAATAAAATCTTATTAATAAAAAACCGGTAAAGTGCGAGTTGGACTAACGCACGAAGGGTTCCGTACCATTATCTATAAAAACGGCAAAAAATACAGTTTTGGTCCTATATAGGGTGTTCGCGAAAGGAAAATAGTGAATGTACCAATGACATGCGGAAACGCGTATGGTAGAGACTTATGCCCCCCTAGCCAAGTGGCATTGTACAATCTAATCGAATGTTCTTTTAGATTGACAAGTATGGGATTGACTTAAGCACTTGCCAACGGGCGCTAACGCTAATGTCAATCCCATACATATTGTAAATCTAAAAGAACATTCGATTAGATTGTGCAATGCCACTTGTCTAGGGGGGCTGGTTACCTGCCTTTTTCTCTAAAAGTTCAGCCTGGCTATACAACAATAAGTAAAAAAAAAAAGATTTATTTCTAAATAAATATAGCGTAATATAAGGAAGTCTAAAGAGTAAAAAAGGAACTTCAACGAATAGCAAACAAAATATCATCGATTGAATTCTTAAAAACAGTTTTACTGATTTCGATAACATTTAAATCGGACCACCACCACCACAAACAAAAAAAACCATCAAAATCGATTTATAATTGTCGAAATAATCGCGTAGCATACATTTAAAAAAACAGCCGAATTGAGAACCTAAATCCTTTTTCGAAGTACTTAGGTTGAAAGCCCCTCCGTAACAAACAAAATGAGACAAATACTAATGGAGAATTTGAGCGTTGAGCATCAATTTGGAGAGTTGTTATCCGATGCCGGCGCAAGGGTGACGTGTTGTAAAGGTTTAGGTAAAAGCTCGCGTTTTCGAGGACTATAAATCACAGGCTCCTTGGATAATGCTGGGTTAAGGCCTCCAAGTCTCATTAGTTCATGTGCGTAAACTCTGTTAATCTGTCTGTCTTTAACAAGCTTTTGTTTACGGCTAAGGGCGAGGCTAGACGATTGATACGATAGTTTAGATAGGGAAGGTAAGCGCGAATGATAACTAAACTGTTGGGCAGTCCCATCATCAACTTACAGCGTGAAGAGATAAAAAAACATAGATTAAATTTAATATGTGAACTCCGACTGCAATCATTCCCTTGTATTTGTAGCACCTTCAACAATTAAAATTAATCAATAGGACGAAAATTACTTAAATATGAAAAATGATATTTTTTCACATTCTTTATCCCTTTAACATAAACTTTGTTAGTAAACTTAAAATTTATTTATTCGTCGCAAAATGGTGCTTTTTACAAAAATCTAATCATAAAATTTGTAAACATGTAGTTGGTTTATTAAAAATCTATTATTTTATATATAAAATCGATTCCATAAAAAATATCGATTATTCTAAAAATAGAGCAGTGATAGCCCGGACGGTTAAAGAGCCGGTCGAAAATCAGTGAGGCTCGGGTTCGAATCCTGGCATGTACCAATGAGTTTTTCAAAAACTTACGTACATATTTATCACTAGCTCGACGGTGAAGGAAAACATCGTGAGGAAACCCGCAGGTCTCAGAATTAATTCTGAGACATGTGTAAATAGATCCGGTCCGGCGATGGGCTCATCACCTATCACGTTTAGGGGTCCAATGTTTCTCGTGAAATGTGGGTATATCCAGTAATGGAATGCCTCTGCCTACCCCCTCGGTGATGAAAGGCGTGAGATTATTATTTTCTTTTTTTCTAAAAATCTACTATTTTCTCACATCCCTATTAGATAGCTGATTTTGTACTTGTCGTGGAGGCCGCTTGTTCCTTATTTAGAAATGAGATATTTTATGGAGTCCCTCGCGGATAAGGGATGAGGGTATATTTCATTATTCGTCGAAACAAAAAACAGAACGAAGCGCGATGTGCCCTTTACCAACTCGTAATAGAACTTGCAAATGTGTCCTTTTTCGCGTCGTAGTATTTTTCTTTGCCGTAACCGTGCCTATACAAGTATCATAAACGGGCTGATTTGCAATACACGTATTATAAAATAAGACACAATTAATTTTTAATTGTTATGGTGCCTACTGGACACCGAGCGGTGCTCGACGAATTAAGGAGGATACAAGGTCGGATCAGGCAGAATTTTCGAATTGATAGAATACATTTGAAGAAAAGGTTTATGTTTTTCTTCTAACCTCCTATTATATGATCACTCCGTAACAGCCTTTGAGTAAAGGTAACAGCCCACTGGAAAGCTGAGGGTTTTACCTCAATCATAAAGAAGTGTCTTAGATACTATACTGTTAGGTTGTCAGAATTTTTAAAATCACCGACATTTTACACATTTGTTTTTATAGAGACTGCATGGTAGTTGAAGGAAATACGGCTCTTAAAATTTATGAAAATGATAGTTAAGTAATTGAAAAATAAAATTGAAAGTAATAATAAATAGGAAATAAAAGGATTTTTTAGTTTTATTTTATTTTATTTATTTATAGAGACTATTAGTAATACACACATTGTGAACATTACAAGCATATCAATATTACCATTATTAAAATCGCGCAGTAAACGATAACAAAATACGTTTCTTCTATGCCTCCTCTATCTTATTTTCAGCTGACAGACAGACAAACAGCTGGATGGATGAACGAAAAGCGGAGGGTTAGTAATAGGGTCCCGTTGGCACCCTTAAAAACCAAAAATGATATCGAAATCCCAAAAAAACACTTCAAATTGCCCAAAGTTAAGGCGCAAAAGTTTATCGGCTCTTTTGGGTAGATTTTTAATCCGAATCCATTGTCTCTTAGTACTGGCGCAAGTGGGGAGAGGGAGAGGGGTGTAGCGAAGATGGGGCGACACCCTCGTGACGTCACCGGATCAAGGTCATCCGATACCGCCTGCTTTTGGGACTCCGTTGTTTCTAGCCCTTATCTTGTTCCACCCGCGCTTAGCATTTCTTTTTAAATTGTAGGTATGTTTTACTAACTGACCAGGCCAACCTTGTTCTGCTATAGGTACAACGCGTAACAAAAAAAGCACAATTCCTCAGACACCCCAATTAGTATATTAATTAAAAAATATATATGATGCAATCGAACTTTAGTTATGACTAACCAATTTTCTCAAATATCGATTATTAATAGCACGATTTCCATAGAAAGCACTAAATTCAGCTACGATAATTATTTTATAACACATTTGTTCGTAAAAGGTGACTTATTTCACCAATTTCAATATCGTATTGTATCTCATTACGCCCAAGTTCGGTAAGTGTAATGTAAAACGCACGGTTTATCAATATGCTCCGTCTTAAATCGAACGGTACTTTTTAAAATCTCAGCAAAGAGTTTTTATGTCAAAAAAGTTGTCAACATTTTATGATTAAAATTAACTTTTTGAGATAAAATATAATAAAGAAATATGTATGTACATAATTATTTAATTTAATTAATTTTGACAGTAAATTACAACCAATTAATCTGTAACAAAAACACAAAAATATTAATTTACTTTATTAGTAATACTGGCTGTTTTTTGTGCCTTTGCCTAAAAAAAATGCTGATGCGCGCCGCGCGCTTTTTCTTAACGCTTTATTGTTTTTATTCGTTTACCATATAGTTGGAGTTTTATTTTATTTCCTCGCAAAATTTATAATATATAAAGCTCGACTACCACTCACTCACTCACTGACTGATTGACATAATTGTTCTCCCAGAAGGAGTCGTTTTGGAGACAAGTCATGTATAAAAAAGTGTTCAAGATGGCGGGGTGACCTAGGGAAAATTCCGACTTTTCAAAAAAACAAAATGGCGGCTAGACTTGCTTATCGTATCTCTTTTGTTTTCCGGTCGATTCGGTTCAAATTTTTGGCATCTGTAGTATTGCTTAGATGATTTACTAATATTATTTAAAAAGTTGAAAAAACAAAATGGCGGCCGCGTAGTAGTGTTTCAAAGTTGGAGTGGTTTTAGACCCCACTTGATCCGAATTGATCTCCCAGATGCCAATATGCTACAGGGATGTGTTTGGTGTCATCGCACAGGGCATATCCTGTAGTTTACCAGAAAATCCCGAAAATCTGAAAAACCAAGATGGCCGACCGGTGATTTGCTTTCAAAGAAAGGGATGGATTTTACCAGATTTTGATTGTCGATTTTCGGCAAGATGGCAACACCTGAGCGAGTTGGTCTGTATAGCGGGGTTGGAGGTCTTGCTACGTAGTGTTGCCGTGTTTAAAAATTTTCCCGGAATTTGGAGATTTTTTTTACTTTTAACGCAAAATTTCAAAACTCTAAATTTTATCATTTTGCAAAAACAAAAGACAGTCGGTGAAACATTTTATCTCTCCCTATTACCTTTTGTAGGTTTTTTGATTTTTGCCTTGCAACACTGAAAGTTATGGTTGATTTAATTTTTAGGGTAGACCTCAAAAGACCCGAATTGATCTCCCAGATGCCGATATGCTACAGGGATGTGTTTGGTGTCATCGCATAGGGTATATCCTGTAGTTTACTAGAAAATCCGGAAAAATAGAAAAAACAAGATGGCCGCCCCGTTATTTTTGTTTTACTGAAAAATTTCAATTTTCTTAATAATAATCGGCTTTTTTAGCCAGTTGGCAACACTTTGGAAAGTTGACTTGTATGGAGCGATTGTGGGTCTCAGTAAACAGTGTTGCCATAAAAAAAAATTAGCAAAATTTTATTATTTTTCGACTTAAAATGGCTAAAACAAAATGGGCGCCCAAAATTAGACTCTATTTTTCTGTCAAAATAAGACCCCACAGAGACACGCGTGGCCGCTTGCGGCCTCGCGCACCGCGCGACATCTAGTCTACTATATAAAAATAAGTCGGGTTTTCCTTCCTGACGATTTAACTCCAGAACTGACGAACCGATTCCATGGTTTTGCATTCGTTGGAAAGGTCTCGGGCTCCGCAAGGTTTATAGCTAAGAAAATTCAGCATTGCACCCGTGCGAAGCCGGGGCGGGTCGCTAGTGTGTTATAAAACGTCGTATGACACACTTTGACAATTACAGCCTCTGCTTGCTTGTAACCCTCGCCTACGGCCTGGGCTAGCAATATCGCCTCGTCTGTAATTTTCAACCTACCGCACTTAAATATCTTTATGTACTATTTTTTGAAAAATTTAACACACATTCAAAATCACTGAAATCGAATAAGTAGTCGATACTGAACAAACTAATTTCAGGAATTGCGCTTATTCTGTTACATGTTGTATAAATGGGGGTTGGGGTGGGATATGAAGATAAAAAATACTTTTCGAACTATTCTCATACCTACCAAATGTGTCGTTAAATATCAAAGCAAAAGCCAGTAAGTCCATGCGAAGCGAATTTTGGTAATTACAACAAATGCATTTTAGCTTATACTATTAACGAGATATGAGTTTGAACAATATATATAGGTATATATTCTTATACAAGACTAGTGGCTCGGGCAGACGTCGCTCTGCCACCGTATAAACCATCCCTGGACCCGATCTAACCCACACAAAAAGTTTCATCAAAATCGGTCCCGCCGTTCTCGAGTTTTAGTGAGACTAACGAATAGCTTTTTATTTTTATACATATAATATTAATTATGCATTATGAGAGGAAAATAATGTAAAAGTTACGGATTACGACGCAAAAGCAGTTTTAAGTTTGGACTTACGGGTTTTTGATATTTACTGCTAGATTAGGTACTAGTGGACTTACCGGAATTTGAAAAATCACTCATGGACTTACAGGGATTTGTTAAATCTACTGGAAGACATTTTGTACACTATTCTTCTCTCAGATTGGTCGGTATTGGACATGCCTAAGTTTGATAAACACCTGTCAATGGACGTACCGGAATATGAAAAAAATCTATGATTTTGATATCTATTTTCATAAGGTTAACGGTGACGGTGATGTTCTTTGGACCCCTAAACGATAGGTGGTGAGCCCATCGCCGGACCGAATCTATTATACATGCCTCAGAATAAACTCTAGGACCTGTGGGTTTCCTCACGATGTTTTCCTACACCGTCGAGCTAGTGACAAATACGTACGTAAATTTTAAAAACTCATTGGCACATGCCAGGATTCGAACTCAAGCCTCACTGATTATCATCATGTGAAGCAGGCTCTTTTACTTTAAGGATATCACTATTGACGCCTCATTTATATATTTTATCAAATCTTTAAACTGATCGTGATTCTACTGTAGTTGTCGATATATCGCAGTAGAAATGCTAAATATTGTAAATATGTATTCTGTTGGTATTATCGCCATAGTTTTGTGCAATATCTAACGTCTACATATAAAATATCATTGCAATGTACACGAAGCCGGGATATTTGTAAATAACGAGTAAAGACCGGGATTTGGCAGTTACGCAATAAAAACAAGTCGACTGAAGGACTATCGATCCCGGCCTTCACCTTGACGCGTCCGAAAGCGGATCAAACGGTACCGGCTAAGCGTGAGTCGGTTTTTAATACGTCACATGTCTTTTTGAAGATTGTGACACGTTTTTACGGTACCTGCGCACTCGGTTCATGTAAACACTTGATCCAAGTGTACTCGGACGCCGACTGACACATACGAGGTATGTAGGTACGAGCGAACTCGGTTTGAGTGCGCTCGTGACGTGAAAACGCAGCATATAAATATGTTACTGATATATACCTAACCTACTAATGGTTCTGCGCGGTTCAATAAAATATAGCCTATATTACTCGGGGATATTCTAGCTTTTCATTGGTGAAAGAATTTTCAAAATCGGTCAAGTAGTTTTTGAGTTTATTCGTAACAAAGATACAAAAATACTAATATTCTGTCCTCTTTATAATATTACTATAGATAGTAGGTATAGATAAGTAGGTAGGTATTACTGTAAAGTTTTATCAAAATCCGTTCCGTAGTTTGTGAAAGAGTATCTAACCATCAATAATTATTAATTAATATTCTTCACAAACTTTGGGGAGGCCTCCAGTTTGGACGTCTTTCGACTAATATGATGACTAAGATGATGAAGATGAAGTACTTACATTTATTATTAAAACAACGAAAATCCGACTGTGAAAAAGGCTGTGAAAAGATATAAAACATTACATTTAAATGTGTAGCCTACGACACATTAGGTACATCTGGTACAGTCGGCGAACACATTCCCAAAGGTAGGTATAAGAAAGGAGAGGGTACAAAAGATAAGCATGAAACTCCATAGGAATAGATGTCGATTCCCTTCAGTTCCCAAGCGCCATGGAGTTTTTACTGCCCATTTTATGTTTCGTAAAGTTATTTTTAGCTTGGTAAAACAATCTGGGTGGCTTCGCAACATTCACGACCAATTACGGGTTTATGTTTATTTGTTTTTGTGTATATTGTGGAACTGTGTACCTCGGTTGGGGAAATAGATCTTTTAAAATCTCCGATAGAAAGTAACAAATGTATTGGTTTTTAATATCTGTAATTTTGCGCTTACGGCTATTACCTAATTTTAGTTAGTTCTAAAGTTGTCTGTATTATAAAACCACGCGTTCAAACTGCTACAAGCAAAGTTCGATGGTAGGTACTAAAATTGTAAAATCATTTGGATATTTAAAATAATTATATCTACTAAATTTCAAAATTTTTAGTTTACACGAACTATGTCAGTGACTATAACTTCTTTAGAGAGTGTTGCGTCAATTTTCAAGTCATTTACAAGTCATTTGTCATTCTATTAGGCTGACGTTTACAAATTCACTTGGCTAGGCCCAGAGCTGGGCAAAATACATGCTTTGCTTTAATCACTATCACTACATAGTATAAAACAAAGTCGCTTCCCGCTGTCTGTCGCTATGTATGTTTAGATCATTAAAAGTACATTAAAAGTTTTTTTAATACATACAGTGATTCAAGAAGAAGGTTTTTATATACTATATAAACCAAAGCGAAGCGAGGGCGGGTCGCTAGTTATAATACAAACTACAAAATACAGTATTTTAACTATTTATATTTAAAATACAAAATAAAAATTACAGTCATGCAGGTGTTAGGTTAAGTACCTAAGTAGAATATACATACAATATGTAACAGAATAAGCGCAATTCCTAAAATTAGTTTGGTCAGTATCGATTTCAGCTGTTTTTAATATATATGTTAAATTTTTACGAAAAACGAGTTAGCATAGCTAAATTTAGTGCTTAGTATGGAAATCGTACTACTATTGCTCTTTATTTATGAAAATTGTTTGGCCACAATTAAAGTAAGTACCTACCTACGAACGCATCATATTTTTTTTTATATTAATATACTAATTGGGGTTTATGCGGAATTGCGCTTATTCTGTTACGCGATGTATAACTTATCTAGCAATTTTGCTTACAAAAGCTATAGAGCGATATTATCTTCAGAACGCCTTATTATGGTATTTATGGTCAAAATATGTACCTACTTTCAAGATAAAAATATTTGAAATACTTACTACAAAATACCTCGGCGTCAGGTATTTGAAATACCTACAAATTACATTTTTAAAATGTAATACGTACCTATTTGTATTGTGCCAGTTGTGTTTCACTTTGTCACGAACAGATAAAATATTACTTTTTGTGCCCTCTGATGAATCTGAACCGTTATTACTCGAACCCAGACGTGACTCCAATATAAATGAGTTACCTATCTGCGAAATTAATGATATTTCCAGGTTTGTTATTTACTCAAAGATAACTTTTAAAAATTATTACTGCGCGCGTTTAGATATTGTTCCACTACAAGTGGCTACAACATGTACATAATTACCTCTTAGCGTAGTCATAGGATAAAACAATGACGGCGAAAGATGATACGGAACGAATGATAAAAAAAGAGATAGCTATCTGTCAAGAGTTGCGCTTGAAATACAACTTGAAAAACAATGCGACTAAATAAAATTAGACCAATTATCTACATTTCAAAAACTTACGTTCATTTTCATCACTAGCTCGACGGTGAAGGAAAACATCGTGAGGAAACCCGCAGGTCACAGAATTAATTCTGAGGCATGTGTTACAGACCCGGTCCGGCAATGGGTTCACCACCTATCACGTTTAGGGGTCGAATATTCTCGTGTGTATTTCCTCATAAATAAAAGTGGGTATTTCCAGAAATGTAACACCTTTACCTACCCCCTCGGGGATAAAAGGCGTGAAATTTTTTTATTTTTATCTTTTATTTTTATCTACGTTTGTCGACCTCAGTTTCCGCGCTCTAGTAGGTATAAAGCCTATACCTCTTTTTATTTATAACACCGCGCGTGGACAAACGTAGTATATAAGTAAATACTTATATAGACTATTTTGCGTTGTCCACGGGGTGTTTTGTAAAATCTGTAAGTATAACAAACCATATCATAGACAATTATATGATATTTAAAATAAATAAAAAACTATTTATTTAATTCAGGATATACAATATGAGTATAAAGATGAAGAGAGTGAGGAAAGAAGAACTGGTTCGTGGTCCGAATGAAGGTCCAGGGTTGGGTTGTAACACGGCAGAAGAAAGGGGGGTGAGTCGAGAAAGCCGGGGAATTTCCACCCCTCTTCGCGCCTACGTGATTACGTCACGCACTCTCTCGCACATAAAGCGACTGGAAACGGTAGGAAATATTAGTTTGTCTGTAGTCCTCTTGGTCTTGCTGTTAACTGCTATAAGACTAGTTTAACTCGTGTCAACTTTGAATCTAGTCCTAACCATGTAATAATCTATCATCCCGGAAAAACATGCAGTTCAATTAAGAACACAAAACTCAAACTCAAAATTCATTTATTTCAGTAGGTAGGTATATAAAATACACTTTGAAACGTCAATAAGAAGGCACACTAAACTCGTCCATGTTTTTCAGTATATAAAGTTAAGTTGGTAAGTTGTCCACACGTTTTTCAGTACATAAAGTTAAGTATAAAAAAAAGGAGCAGTGATAGCCTTACGGTTAAAAAGCGCGCTTCTCATGATGATAATCAGTGAGGCTCATCTTCAAATCCTGGTATGTCAGTCAAGAGCACGCTAAGCTTGACACTTGGACTTTAACCCGGCCCTGTATTCTATGGCGCGCAGTATAAATCAGAGCTCAGCTTAAAATGGAAGGGTCAAGCTTGACTTGCTCTTGACTGTATACCTACTAATAATGAGTTTTTTCAAAACTTAGGTACATATTCATCATTAGCTTGACGGAGAAGGAAAACATCAAGAGGAAACCTGCAGGTCCCAGAATTAATTCTGAGGCATGTGTTACAGACGATCACGTTTAGGGGTCAAATATTCTCGTGAAAAGTGGGTATTTCCAGAAGTGGAATACATCTACCTACCTCCTCCTAGGGATAAATGGCCTGAGATTTTTTTATTTTTTATTTTTTTTTATAGGTACAGAAAACATATTCTGTGGCGGAAGGCAGAAGTTGGCGGTACCAATAAGATGATAAGAATGTGTCCCATTAGTTTGATTGAGGTCAAGAGCAACTCATTAAAAATAAAGAATGAAGGATTACATTTTGTGTTTTCCAGTAACTTTAACTCTTTATCAGAACGTCCTTTCAAGGTCATCGCGTCCCGAGGTGCGTTCGGAAACCGCGAATGATCGGTACTTGGAACAACAGCAGAACTTTTTTTTTCTTCGATCTCGCGAACAACATCACTTTCTTAATGAAATACAATCGAATGTGCCTGTTACCATGAGAGATGGAAATCTTATTCGCTTTAATTAAGCGGGCAGTCATGCATGATACTTAGTACGTGAAAAAATTAGGTAGGTATAGTTCATACTTCCTACATTGTGTCGTCACAAGTAACCACAAACATAGATAGGTAGTTATATTATGTACTTACTTTTGTAGCGACACGTATAGAACAGGCCAATAGACGGCCGAGTTGTAAACCGCGCTATCGAAGTTTTCTAATGAATTTGTATAAATACAACTGTCCAACATCAACCGCGGTCCTGAGGCAAGATCACTTCGCCTGGCGGAAGATCTTCCCTTTTCACGATGGAGGAGCATTCCACCTCCTCCATACTTTTTTGATTTACAATCTTAAGCACGATTTTCAAATAAAATAATAAAAAACCTACTGTGGTCTTTTGGCTGGATTCTAATCTGCAGCCATATACATCTCCCATATACTTACATAGTATAAAATGAAGTCGCTTTCCGCGTCTCTTCGCATAGATATTTTAAAGCACGCCACTGATTTTGATGCGATTTCACTAATCAGTTAACTAACTTTATATAGTAATATAATCTTACGCCTTTCATCCCCGAGTGGGTAGGCAGAGGTATTCCATTACTGGATATACCCACATTTCACGAGATACATTGGACCCCTAAACGTGATAGGTGGTGAGCCCATCGCCGGACCGGGTCTATTTACACATGTCTCAGAATTAATTCTGAGACCTGCGGGTTTCCTCACGATGCTTTCCTTTACCGTCGAGCTAGCGATAAATATGTACATAAGTTTTTGAAAAACTCATTGGTACATGCCAGGATTCGAACCCGAGCCTCACTGATTTTCGGCCGGCTCTTGAACCGTAATAGCTACGAGTATAACAGCTCTTTCACTAACTTTCTACGCAAAAAATCAAGTACTTATATAGTATAGGTAGCTAAGAAGTGTAAACCAACAAACTGGATTATTGATTATTAGATACACGATAGGAACCAGTAATGTCGTTTTTTTATTGAACAATAAAGTTCAAACGTTCAATGTCCTTTCAAGGTCGTCGCGTGCTGAGTTGAGTCCACTGAAAGAAAAAAGAAATGTTGCTGAAAATAAAAGGTACCTACCTACTACAAATTCCTACTCTAAGTGGAGGTATAAATATTTCATTCAGTGTGTTTCTAAGGGCAATTAAACATATTTAATGGGGGTAACATCGAAAACACCAAAAAATATTGTCAAAGGAGACGTTTCATGAATGTATGGAGACTGGGCCTGCACCATGTACACCAGATTTTTAGATAAATATAAATAAAATAACTATAGTTTTATTCATGATTTTGCTCATATTTGTCTAGTTTAGTTGTACTTACAATAAACTTTAATTTTCATTAAACTAGCATGGCAACGACCAAAAAAAAATTGCGACCTGACCGGTAAATGAAAAATGACATTATTTTGATGTTTGTCGGACTAATTCACAATAACATGGAAATTGGGCTTAAAAAGTTAGAAATACTATTATTTCAATATGATTTCATGCGGATCCATAGAAGTTTCATTACTTTTGTGCAAGTTAAATAGATCGAAATGATTTTTTAAAATATTTTTCCGATAATCACTAGATTTTTCTCTATATTTCACGCTGCACTGGTGTACAATGTGCAGGCCCAAAATGAAACGTCTCCTTTCTTCATGATACATATTCACCGCTTTTTCGGGTTATAGTTACCAGAGGGGTGCCAAACAAACCCTATTACTAAGTCTTGTCTGTCCGTCCGTATGACTGTCTGTTAATGGGTTGTATCTCATGAACCGTAAGACGGTACACTTGAAATTTTCATCTATCTAATGATTACTATAGCCTTTATTTATAACAAAAAAAAAAGTGAAACAAGAATTTCGAGCGAATAAAGATTTTAATATTATATAATTTCTCAAACAGTTCAAATGAAAGCAAACAGCTGGTTACACCTGGAAAGGAAGGTAGACAACTCTGAAGAAATACACATTACTTTTATAAGGAATTCGGAGATTGGAGGAAATGTATCTCTCCATTCTCCATACCCCTTACCCCATACCTATGCTCGGAACATTCACACGGCGGGTAGAACGGGGTAAACCGTCTCAGGGGAAATTTTATTTCGCTTTAACGCCCCCCTGCCTCCCTTTTCAGTCTTATATTGTATTTTGTGAAAACTGTGAATAATTCACGACTGTCTAGCGTGAAAAGGGGCTTTATGGGCGATAAGGTAACACTGTATCGAAATTAAATTCACTCAATCAATATAAAAGTGTATCTGATGATTTTTGGTTCTTGATGACCACAACACTAGTGCTAGTGCTGGGCTCATCATGAATCTAAGTCAGTCTAATTGATCTCACTTCGTAAATAGTGAATTCATGACAGCGTTTTTTCCTTTAAAATGCAGAATAGATTTTGATGAAATTACCTTGAATCTTTAGTAGGTACATTTAATTTCTGAGTCTCGGGCAATATATAAAGCTATTCAGCACGCCAAAACATAACTTTTTTCTTTTTAGTTAATTTTTTGGTTAGTTTCCTACCTCCGTGTAAAATCTATTAGGTAATCTTATTAATTTTATTTTCCTTACATCCGATTAGGTAGGGTTACACGCAACAAACATAAATTGCAGGAAATGCATTCAATTATTACTCATATATCAAAGTTTTTGTACGCGTTGTTATAACATAAAACTCGTAAATTTTCTTAATTTTATTACGTCTTATGAACAAAAAAAAAAATGCAAAAAAGTCAAAAATCATTTATTTACGGTAGGTACATTAAAAGTACACTTAGAAAGGTCAATAGTCTAATAACAAGGCCAGAGTGCCTTGTCTCTCCATGAAGATTGGCTAAATGTAAACAGCAGCCCATCTCCGACGAGTTGCTGGTTCCAAATGCACTTTTTAACTTCTAGTAAAATGCTTCTTATTCGCCATATCTATAGGTATTCATTTCAATCGTCTGATGACTATATCTGTCACTCGCACAATGATACATGAAATTCAAAGTGCGACGATCATCGCATAAAAATAAATGGAATTTATTTTTGTGACATTTCAATTATTGAAACAAATGTAGGTTCTGGCCATGCGATGGAATCGCAAAGATATCGCGCACGTGGAGCATTTTTTTACTACGAATAATTTTCAGAGAATGCATTATATTTCTAAATATTCAGATGATACAATAAAAACTATATTGTACACTCTAAACTGTCGACGAAATGGAAATTAAACATAATTTTTTTTTGGTGGATGAAGTAGGAACATCCCAACTACTTATTGAAGACGAAAATTCATTACGTAAAAACAATAAAAGTGACAGCGGGGTTGAATGTTTTGATCCTATATAATATTACTACGTTTTTGTTTCGCAGCCTATATTCAATTCAAACAAACAAATCTTTCCTCTTAATAAAGTTAGTGTTAAGTAGTGAAGATATAATATTGTTATTATTCTAAAATGCATTATTGCTTTCCTTGTAAAGGGTCCGCGACTGTGTTTAAGCGTTGTAATAAATATCTACGATTTAGGTATTTCATCCAAAGTCGAAACAAAAAACAATATTTATGGAGAAGAATTTAACAAACAAATTAACATTACAGTAACATTTCATTCGTTAAAACTGTGTGTCAAACAAATAACACATTATAATTGCCAATGGCGGACGGTGTTTACGGACGAAAATTCGCGGCGCGTCGAGATAACTCGCATCGACACAAAATTTACATCTGAAGTAGCTATTCACAATTATGCGCAGTTCAGAGGGATTCCGTTTTTAGCCGGAGCATTAGATCATTTTTTGAATCGTAAACGAACGCTTTGCATAAAAAGAAGTAATAATCCTACTTAATATTAGCGCGCAAGTTTGTATGTATGGACGTTTGTTTCACTTTCATGCAAAAATTACTGAACGGATTTTGACGAAACTTTACAGTTATATAGCTTATACATCAGAATAACACATAGGCCATATTTTATCCCCGTATTCAGACAGGATCGGGAACTACGCGGGTGAAACCGCGGGGCGCTGCTAGTGAGTAGATATATGTAGGTACTTAATTAAAAAATCCAGAAGTAGTTCTTTATTTCTGTCTGTCATATTTTCACGGCTGTTGGTTAGTAGTTGACATTTTAAAGAATTACATTGTTTTTATAAACGAAGGCGTGGGCAAAATTAAGTAATCTATAAATAAATAAATAAAGTACAAGACACATTTCACACGCGGTTATTTAGTCCCAAACTACGCGTACTATGGGTACAAAACTTTTGACAAACATGTTCAACACATTTTTTTATGTTCACCCCAAAATTGTTTTCTCCGGCGAAAATTCGAAAATCGAATTCACGGCTTTCCTCAGAAAGCAACATACCAACGCAACAGAGAGAATAATGTCGAAAGATTTTAACTATAGGCATTTATATGATTCCGATTACAATCTATTTGTGTCAAATATATTTTAGATGGAAGGATTGAAAAATATGGTTTCTACTTATTATAGTCGATGGATAAACCTAGGAGTGATTTTTTAAAATTATATTTCTTACGTCGTTATATTTTTAGATGCTCTATATTTGTCTGGCTTTACTCTACTTTTATCTATGTAAAAAAATAACGACAAACGAAATTGAAGTCGAGCGTAGCAACAGTAATTTGTAATAGATAATGATCTGCCCGTTAGTAATTATTCTGAAAAATATGTTGAGTAAATTTTTATAATTAGGCACACGCAGACTCTCAAGTGAATTATCAAAGACGTTTAAAGAAAAAGTTTCTCTCTCCTATAGACTGCTAATGTTCTAAAAACACTATGGAAACCGCTTCAACCAAAAATCGGGGAGCGGGGGGCGAAGTATGAGATGACGTACTAAATGTCAATCAATTTACCAATAGTATTTAGAGGACATTTTGCGCTCGGCCAATCAGAAAGCTCACGTATTATTTTACTTTTGAATTTAGTGCAATAGTGACGGACTAGTGAAGTAATCATATACCACACAATCGATATCGATAAATGCTGCAACCTGTACTATAATTTCATTTGATTTCAAAAATTTACAAATTTGAATTATAAATATAAATTATCTCATTATTTTACTTCCTTCTTTAAAAAAAATCCTTCTTTACTTTAATATAAATGCAAAAGTAACTCTGGGTGGCTGTCTGTCTGTAACATTTTTACGGCTAAGCCAATGAACCGATGTCGATGAAAGGTAGGAATATAGGCTGCACCCTGAGGAAGGATATAAGTTTTATTTCATTCTGCAAAGCGGATGAAGTTGTGAGCAAAAGCTAGTATCTCAAGAAGCTTTTTAGACTTTAGGTAAATGTTATTCTATTTTTAAATTCTAAATGAATAGTATGATTCGATCTTTAGAACACTAAATTTTTTTTGAGGTTGGGATCTCTTGGAAATCTGAAAATCATTTCGAAAAAATATTGCAAATTTTATCGACATAAAATTATTCTATCGATATTGTATATTTTTTGTCAAGCACTAAGGAAATGTTTATAAATAAAAATACAAATATTTAAATATATTTTTTGTGGTGTAGTCTGAACAGGAAAATACTAACAGGTGATAGGTAACGCCTGTATTGGATTTCCGCTAATTTACTGTGGAGTTTCCGCACCAAACAACTACGCAAGCGGGCATATTTTTGTCAAAACCGAGAGCTTGTTTCGATCTGACTTCCAATATGGCATTGTGTTGTCAAACCAGCGGCCACGTGAAAATACGGTCTGTCAACCGAATGTTGGCGAGGATTCACTAGGGCGAGATTTCCTACATTGGCACTCTATAGGAAAGAGAATGATTTTCTTCCAACCTCTTTGTGAATTATATTTCGAAAATAGTAGATAGAGTAAGTATATCACAAGTTGCCCGAGATAAAAATAATTGTGCTGCCGACTGATACGTACTCTACTTTCCTCCTCTATGAGAACAATAAATAAAATGTGCATTTAGGTACAAATGGTACAATTCATAAAATCATAATTTGTAAGGGTGTTAGAATAGTAGTAATAAAGTAACAATTTAATTGTTACTTGAAATTTATTGTCAGAGTTTTATGAGGGACAGAAATCGTAGATTTTTCGTTACTTGACCAACTTATTTTATTTTTAAGTTTGTAATGAACATAGCTGAGGAAAGGACGTGGTTCGAGTGTATTAATTTTTTTATTAACTTTTTTTTTTTTTAACTTTTTTAGGAAATTGTATTTGTATACAATTTACAAAGTACATGTACAACGGGTATATAATATATAAGATCACACTTTATCCCTGATCACACGTACTCCATTTCTGGAAGTACCTACCCTCTTTTACCCTGCGTATAGGTTTCAGATCTCTATACTTACCAGGACTGCGATTTTTGAATCTCACTCACCGGTGACTAAAATTATCACCGGTGACTTTATGTCACCATTTTCCAAAAGTCGTATTTTTGAAAGTCACACGCTGTTTTCAATAAATCGTCGCAATCACAAAATATCACAATCGAGCCCCGCTGCTAATTCTTCCAAAAAACATACTTTGGCACTTTTGGCAGTTTGCACTACGTCAACTGTCAAAAACAATCGCATGGTGATTTCAATTACGAGTGGGTAGGGGCACTCGTAAATCGACATCATAGGTATGACAAATGTAAGTCACCGATGAGTTTCAAAAATACGAACTTTCGGAAATCACTCACATCGGTGAGAATTAGTCACTTGGTGAGATTCAAATACGACTCCCAGATATCAATATAATAATTGAATTAAAAGGAATAATTTAAGAGAGTTTATTTCTCTGATATTTTCATCATACATTCAACACCAATTAAAAGAATTGGAATGAGAAACCAACCCCGCTGACCTATTTCCGTAAACTTCCATTCCAGGTCAATACAATTTCTGTTCGTCAAACGATTATCGACTTTATTCCAAGAGGTGACGGTGCTCTGTGCCACCACAGGTTAAGCCTGAAATAGATTCGCGAGACAGTCGCTTATACTCGTACTTATTGATTGTCTATGTAGTTTACTGGTCGTAGATACTTTGTATGTGATACGAGTATGAAGAACTTAGACTAGAGGTATTGCAGGCTGGATGAAATACATAACCGTTCAATACATAACATAAAACTCGAAAGAGTAAAAAACTGACTTTAACTTACATGGTTTTCTCATAGATGCCATCGTCAGAACTACTAGACCAAATTGAAATTGAACCACACGGAAGCACCACCTTTCAAATGAGAAAAGAATCATCAAAATCGGTTCACCTAGCTAGTCGAAAGTTCTGATCTAACAAACATAAAAAAAAATGGTCCAGTTCTGACAATGGCATCCATGAGAAACCAACTTATTTCGATGATTATTTTTTAACCGACTTCAAAAAATGAAAAGGTTCTCAATTTGACTGTATTTTTTTAGTATTATTCGTTGAAGAGTATATTTTTGACTTAGCCCATTGCTGATGCTCGAAACCTTTTTTTCTCTCTTTCCTATTCTTGCCTTTGTTGATGATACTTTGCATTTGTATTATTGTTCGGACTTTATTTGTAAATAAAAATTCCTGGCATGTACCAATGAGTTTTTCAAAACTTACGTAGGTACATATTAATCACTGAAGTGAAGGTGAATGAAAACATCGTGAGGAAACCCGCAGGTCCCAGAATTAATTCTGAGACATGGAATACCTCTGCCTACCCCCTCGGGGATAAAAGGCGTGAGATTATTTATTTTTATTTTGTTTTATTTTTAAATAAAAAATATTTTTAACGTAAATTAAACTATATTTTTAAATCACAGACATGCACTTCTACTTTATTATTGGTAACAAAAACTATTCGTAATTATTTATTGTTAATTACTGATTTTAAGTACTCGTATTTGTAATAAGTTATGTTTGCAATCAATTCAGTATAAAGGGTGTGTAAAGAAAATGGCACAGTCACCTGTAGATATTAGAAAATGCTCATGAATTTGAACAAGCTTAGATTAACAATAATTTGGAAATTCGACCACACCCGTACTTAAAAGAATGGTCAGCTAAGCGCCATAAATGCTATGGAAAGGTGAAATGGAAATCTATTTCGAATAAAGCAAATCATTCATAACATAACTAATTTGTTTTTGTACGTAAAAATACACTTGTAAACAACAATAATCTAATAATAAGGACTCTAAACTCGGCCAAACTCCACTGACGAGCTTCTGGTTCCAAATGCAGTACTCCATCCATAGTATAGTGATCTATATAATTATATTTTACGAGTTTCATCTCATATTCTTCTGTTTCATTGTTAGATTGGTTTAAACATGTATTTTTTTCTTGAACAGCCTGTGTAATAGTAATAAATTTGACGATTTATCGTCAAAATTAAAAGTAAAATTTTACGTAGTTTGTGGAAAAATAAATCAACATTTTGTTAATAGATGTATCCTGGTATATTATAGACTGTAATAAAAGAACTGAAGTCTGAAATAAGACAGTAAATTGCATGTGCCTTCCGAGAAAAACAGCTACTCGATTTGCAGTGTTTAGGGTCAAGTGTCGAGATGATCGTTGTGGCGCTATGGGCGCTGTGCGTGCTGGGTGCGCGCGCGCATATCGGAGTGTTAGGAAATATCACGACAGGAGACCCCGCTTCGCGACAACTGCTCGAGTTTAAACTGCGACATCCGGTATGCATATCTTCTTTTAATAAAGTCAAAATCTTGTGTCACGGTGTTTGTTGTTAAACTCCTCCGAAACGGCTCGACCGATTTGAATGTTTATTTTATATTGTGTATTATAAACTCCCCATTTTTATAGCAGAACAACGTTTGCCGACACAGTTAGTAATTTTATATAAATTTTATGTTGCCCGTGGCTTCGTTTGCGTTGCGGGATAAAAAGCCTATGCCACTTTCCGATCCTCCAATATATGCAGAAAACCACGTTGTTCTGTTGCTTGATGAAAGGACTAACCAACAAATCAACAAACACACTTTTGAATGTATCCGTCCCTAACTTACTAGATCGACTTTCGCTCCCAAAAACCACCACAATGTAAATTTTGTCGATCTCGATACGAGAACGCGATTACCAGTAAGATATATACGAAATATCGCTCGTTTTATAGTAAATGATACATTTCATTTAAAACAATTCATCAGATATCAGTAGGTATCACGTAGGTACAATTATGAATTAACACACACAATCTTACGACCCCTAACTAAGTCCTGCTAACTTTTTTAGGAACCCATTGGAGTGGCTACTTATAGCAAAGGAGAACCAGTGGAAATAAGAGACACCATCGCATTGAATTCCGATATTATTAATAATGAATATTTTCGGGAAACGACTGTACACTTAGATGGAGAGAGGATACCGGAGAGGGTCGTGCACGCTAAAGGAGGCGGGGCTTACGGATACTTCGAAGTGACCCACGATGTCTCCAAGTACACAAAAGCTGATGTCTTTAATGGAATCGGTAAAAAAACAGACATCTTCGCCAGGTTCTCGACCGTTGTACAAAATTTCGGAGGACGCGATCAAGAACGCGAGACGAAAGGCCTCGCAGTCAAATTTTACACTAAAGAGGGTAATCTTGATCTTGTGTGTATCAATTTCCCAGTATATTTCTACAGAGATCCCAATCTTTTTACCATATTTACTCGATCTTTTAGGCGAAACCCTCGCACTAATTTAATTGACTCTAACGCTCGTTTCGATTTCACAACTCTAAAACCAGAATCACTTCATTCGGTTCTGTGGTTACTTTCTGATTACGGGATTCCCGATGGATATAGAAAAATGGACGCATTTGCCGTACACACTTTCGAAATTCACAACAAACACGGAGAAAGATATTATGTACGATTTAACTTTAGAACTGAACAAGGCATCGCTAATTTAACAACAGCTGAAGCAATGGCGATACCCGACCTAGATTATTACAATAGAGACTTATACAATGCCATCAAAACTGAAAACTTTCCTTCATGGAGATTAGAAATGGATGTTATGTCCTTGTATGACATTAAACACGTTGATTATGACCCCTTTGATGTTACTAGAATGTGGAAAGTAGGAACATATAAAACAGTGACTATTGGTCGGATGGTGTTAAACAAAAATCCTGACAACTATTTTAGAAGTGTAGAGCAAAGTGCCTTCTGTCCCTCCAACTTAGTACCTGGTATCCCCGGTCCCGTAGATGTTTTGTTCAAATCTAGAAGACTTTCCTATCCAGATACTCAAAATCACCGTTTGGGACACAATCATAACAATATAATCGTCAACAGCCCTCGATATGCGCTGACATATAACCGTGACGGTCAACCGCCCGTAAACTATAACATGAAGGATATTCCTAACTATTTTCCAAACTCATTCAACGGTCCAATGCCATACGTAGACGAGAGTATTCCCGATGAAAAGCTGATACTGCTTCAAAGCAATGCCGTGGACTTGGAGCCGTCTTCGTATTTCTACAATGTGTATGTTAAAGATGAAGGCCATAGGCAGAGATTGGCCGCCAATGCCGCAGCACTTAGCGTCGACGTCTACCGCTTCGTCGTGAAGAGATTGCTCCGTCTGCTGACCCTCACAGATCCTGACTTAGGAAGACGATATAAGTTGTTATTGGAAGTAACATCTACACAGTCGTTACTGTAGCCTACTGTAAAACAGTGACTAGTGAGTTTATGTAACTTTTTATTGCATATCTAGACTCTGCAGAAAATTGAAAATGTATCTGTTATGGACACTCAGAATGGGAAAATAAGAAGTATTTTGAAAATAAGTAGTTGTTATTTTATTTATAATTTTTATTTTATTTTATTTATTTAGAACTCATACAGTCTTATACAAACATGTGAAGAATATGTTAGGTATTACAACAGACCTGGAGGTTCCTTAAAATTATTTTAACCTATGATAGGATACAAGCAGCGGTATTGACCTAATTATTCTGAACATTATATGTAATACAATTTTTAATTTTGTGATAAATACAAGTTACTCTGTTAACAGCTTGGACCTAACATGTTTTTTAATGGTATGCAAAGAATCGTGAAAAGGATCAACATCAATTATTAAGTTGTCATTAAAGTATTTGCAGACCCGTCTGAAAAATGTGTATTTAACATAATTGGTACGAGCGAAGCTCACATGAAATAAAGCTTGTCGCGGGCGACATTGTCTTAATGGTACACGCACCTGTATGTTTTTCAAGAGGTTTGGACATCTTATTTTGTCTTTTAGTATTTTAAAGAAGAAAATTAAATCGAGATAAAGTCTCCTGTTAGAGAGAGTAGGTATATTAAAATGTGCACGAGATAATTGTGTGTATTGTCCTAGAATTAGAACTTAAGTCTACTTTGATGCTTATAAACATAATAGAAACTAACCGAGACGTTCATATCTTTTTGACTACTTTAACACTATGGTAACGAATCAGCAGTCAAAATTTACTATCGGAAATTTACGGTCACTCGGACATTCTAGGTATCTCGTTTAGCCGGGCGAGCCTTTTCACAAGATGATGCATTTTCCGTTCACCGATGCATCGCGATTCGCGACAACTATCAACTTC
The DNA here is from genome assembly GCA_963855545.1 of Ethmia dodecea. Classification (NCBI taxonomy): domain Eukaryota; kingdom Metazoa; phylum Arthropoda; class Insecta; order Lepidoptera; family Depressariidae; genus Ethmia; species Ethmia dodecea. Next base: position 4,016,271 of record OY979448.1, read on the forward strand.
TCCAAATGATGATATTAAAGTTGAGTATTTACAGATATATGCTAGATTACAATAACAATACCAAGGTAGGTACGTAATAACATGATTGAAGGAAATAATTAAGTAAGTATAAATTATTTTAAGCTAATTAAAATTATCGTTTTCTAAATAATTACGAGTGAAATATGCTTTTGTTAAGAACTCCAGCTGAGCTCTTAAGTTACTAATTTTTGGTAATACACATGAATATTATTCTATGTACTCATATTGTATTTGGTTTAAAAGATTATTAGTATTACACATAGGCTGTATATGTAAAACAAAGAGATAAGCTTACACCGCGGTGTAAGATAGGATATAATATAGCCTGTGTGTGTTATTCTGATGTATAAGCTATAGAGAATAGTGTAGTACTGTAAGTGTTATCTTGAGCCCACGGGAACTTGCTCCGTGTCTAGTTAAATTAGGCCCAGGTTAAAGTTCGACGGTAAAGGAAAACATCGTGAGGAAACCCGCAGTTCCCAGAATTGTTTTTGAGGCATTTAGGCAATAGTTCAAACCGCAAACGTAAAATTCGTCATTAAATGGCTACCAAATTCCACATAACGCTGTCTGATATTCATAAATTTTCATAAATAGTAGGCCTGACTTGCACTTAAAATTAAATAGAGATCAATAGGTAAGTAGTCAATTTTCCGATCATCTACACTAATAATTATTATAGAAAGGAAAGATTTGTATTTTTGTAACGAATAAACTCAAAAAACTTAGGAAGTTAGGGCTGAATTCAAAAATTCTTTCACCAATGGAAAGCTTATTTTTTTTTTTATAAGAAAGTAAGTGACTACCGTCGCCTATGGACACCTGCAACTCAAGAGTCACAAATGCGTTGCCGGCCTTGGGAGGGGGGAATAGTGGGAGGGGGGAGGGGAGGGGGGAGGGGAGGGGAGGGGAGGGGAAGGGAGGGGTGGGCTCCGGTTACCTCACTCACTCAACGAAACGCAATGCAAGCATAGCTTTACGCTGGTTTTCTGTGAGGAAACAAACATAATCAGGAAGTAACATAGGCTATATTTTATCCCCCCTATTCCGACGGGAAAGGGAACTACGAGGGTGAAACCGTACGGAACAGCTAGTTGTTCAACAAAGTAGCGTCAAATAAGATACTCGTACCAGGTGATGAAGCTTAGGTAGTAGAACTGAAGGTACGTGGTGTTGAAGAAGGCATTAAGAAAGCAGCTTTGATGGAGAAGTATCACGCATAAAATTATTTTGACGTGACAACGTCTTATGAATTGATGGAGCCGGCGGCATTCCCGAAAAAGTGTGACGTATGCGTCGTTCCAGTTCAAGCGAGAGCGCGCAACGAGCGACAAAGAGGCACAATCCATTCCATCAGTATTTTCTTATGACGTTGTCACGTTCAACTATCGTCAGTAAACCGACTTTACAGACAACCAATTTTTTTTGTGAAGTCTTATATCTCTGATCATCAAAATTAGATTAAACTTGATTTTATCTTTGGTTTTGATTTTATACTATAATACTAACGACTGTTTTTGAAGTTTTTAATGTTTATCTTGATAAAATCTATCCTCAGATTTTTTCAGTCCTCCCGGATTCGCCACTGAGTGATATCCCAGTGATAATGGGGCTCGAATTCTTTTCAGTATCAAATGATAATGATTCTCTTTTAAAATTAAAAGAGAATAGATACCTTCAGAAATGACTACTTCCTCGGCGATAAAACGTGAGTAAGTATTTTGTAATTTAATCTTAGAATAATATGATAATTTCCTTGCCATTTTCCCATTATTTTGGGTTGGTGCAGTTTGTTTTTTCCTTCCACTTAGATCTATCATACGTTATATCTACATTCACTTCTATCTTGCACATAATATCATTATTCACACAATTCATCAATGTTTTCTTTGGTCTACCCCTTTTCCTATAACCTTCCACATTCATATCAATCACTCGCCTTACAACATTACTCTCATCCCTCCTCGTTATATGTCCATACCAAGACATACGATTACCTCAAAACTTTTCCATCACGGGAGCTACTTTCAGACTTCCTCTTATGTACTCATTCCTAACTTTATCCATTCTTGTCACTCCACACATCCATCTCAACCATAAGGGCCCAACATTCCGATCCATGGGTAACGACAGGTCGTATCATGGACTTTTATAATCTTAGAATAATACTTAATTATAATTTGGGTGGTGAATGATGAACTCAGGATTTTCTCAGGATAGGTAAATCGTCATTACCATTTTTTGGTCTTACATAATATATTTAATATTCGTTGTGTAATGTAAATCGATTAATCTTACTTAAAAGCTTGTACTCGTATCACCTCTGAATGCATTAAAAACAGATAAAGTACTAACTACAAAATATGTGATGTCACAGTTTTATACTGAGAACATTTTAAGCAAAAAGCTAATAATTGGTATCCAATTTCTAGGAATAAAATCTATACATATAATAAAACTCTAACGGGGCCGTGTCTGTACATTAAATATTTTTTGAAAATTTTAACGGTAGTGTATATAGTTATCGATATAGATACCGAAACACCAATTTTTGGAATTTTTGTCTGTCTGTCTGTCTGTCTGTCTGTCTGTCTGTCTGGTTGTGCACGCATCACTCAAAAACTACTGGACGGATTTTGATGAAATTTGGTATGCAGATAACTGAGTACCCGGGTCAACATCTAGGGTACTTTTTATTCCAGAAAAATATCTCATTCCTACGGGAAAATATAATAACTGGGTAAAAAGAGAAATACGTACTATTCCGAAACGATAACACCTAGAAACTTGACATATGGTTTGTAGGTGTCTCATATATCGTAGCCAACCACTATGAAGGGATTTTTGGAAATTCCCACGGGAACGGGAATTAAATGGATGCGCCCAGGCAACGTCGCTATGGGAACCCGCTATTTAAAATATGGTATATAGGTGGCTTATATGTCGTAGGCAACCACTATAAAGGGATTTTTGGAAATTCCCACGGGAACGGGAATAAACTGGATTGAGGAATGATTATATTTTTTGTTTGTTTGTATTGAAAAGGCTCCGATACCTACCACCGGCTTTACAGATTTAAAAAAATATTTTGCCAGTGGAAAACGTACTTTTCTGGGAGTAACATGGGCTATAATTTTCCCACGGGAACAGGCCTAAACCACAAACCTGATTTTGAAAATTGTTTCACCAATTTAAAGCTACATTATCAGGGAGTAACAAAGCCTATATTTTATTCCCGTATTTCCACAGGAACGGGAACTACGCGGGTGAAACCGCGGGGCGCTGCTAGTTCTAAAATAAATAAAAATATACATACATGTGGAATTCCTATAACAAAAACTAATCGTTTGTTTAATTACTAATATTTGTATAGCTTGCACCTGTATTTAAAATTTAAATATCTGCATCCTGATACACAGTAAATAAACGCTTGAATCCTGAAATTAAACAACAAATTACAAGAGCGTTCCTATAAAAACGGCTACTCAGTTTGCAACTATTTCGTTTTACCGCGTGTCAAGATGCGCGTCACTGTGGTGCTGTGGGTGCTGTGCTTGCTGGCTGCGCGTGCGCAGAGTGCGCAGTACGGGTACGAGTACGAAAAGGAATACGAGAAAGAGTACGAAAAGGAATACGAAAATGTCACAACAGGAGACCCAGCTTCGCGACAACTGCTCGAGTTTAAACTTCGGAATCCAGTATGCACTTTTTCTGATTACTTTATTTATAAATTTATTCATCATCATCATCAATCCGTAGAAGCAAACTGCTGAGCTAAGGGTCTCTCCTCACACATGAGGAAGTTTGAGCTATTCTCCCACGCGAGCCCACCGCGGGCGGAGATGGTGATAGGCTAGTGGCCATTTAACTGTCAGAATTTTTTAAGCCATCCAAGGTATCTGACATGACTAATTAACAATATTTCTAAGTCGAGTTCTCTATCGGATCATGTCACGGATCACGAAGCGGTTAAACATATCTCTTAATAACGTAGGGCTACCTAACGTACCGACAAGCTGTCATTATTGTTTTTTATACACCAATTAGGTAATATTACATGTAATTTGGTTTCAGGAACCCATTGGAGTGGCTACTTATAGCAAAGGAGAACCAGTGGAAATAAGAGACACCATCGGATTGAATTCCGATATTATTAATAACGAATTTTTTCGGGAAACGACTGTCCACTTAGATGGAGAGAGGATACCGGAGAGGGTCGTGCACGCGAAAGGGGGCGGGGCTTACGGATACTTCGAAGTGACCCACGATGTCTCTAAGTACACGAAAGCTGATGTCTTTAATGGAATCGGTAAAAAGACAGACGTCTTCGGTCGGTTCTCGACCGTCGTGCAAAATCTCGGAGGACGCGATCAAGAACGCGAGACGAAAGGCCTCGCAGTCAAATTTTACACTAAAGAGGGTAATCTCGATCTTGTGGGTATAAATTTCCCAGTATATTTCTACAGAGATCCCAATCTTTTTTTCTCATTTGCTCGATCTTTCAAGCGCAACCCTCGCACTAATTTATTTGACTTTAATTCTCGTTTCGATTTCATAACTTTGAAACCAGAATCACTTCATGGGATTCTGTGGTTGTTTTCTGATTACGGGATTCCCGATGGATATAGAAAAATGGACGTATTTCCCGTTCACACTTTCGAAATTCACAACAAACACGGAGACAGATATTATGTACGATTTAACTTTAGAACTGAACAAGGCATCGCTAATTTAACAACAACCGAAGCGCTAGCTATACCCGACCTGGATTATTACAATAGAGACTTATACAATGCCATCGAAACTAAAAACTTTCCTTCATGGAGATTAGAAATGGATGTATTGTCATTGTATGACATTAAACACGTTGATTATGATCCCTTTGATGTCACTAGATTGTGGAAAGTAGGAACATATAAAACAGTGACTATTGGTCGGATGGTGTTAAACAAAAATCCTGACAACTATTTCAGAAGTATTGAGCAAAGTGCCTTCTGTCCCTCTAACTTAGTCCCTGGTATCCCCGGGCCTGTAGATGTTATGTTCAAATCTAGAAGACTTGCTTATCCAGACACTCAAAATCACCGCTTGGGTCGAAATCATAACAAGATAATCGTCAACACTCCTCGGTATGCGATGGAATATAACCGTGACGGCGAACCGCCAGTAAACTATAATATGAAGGATATTCCTAACTACTATCCAAACTCATTCAACGGTCCGGTGCCATACGTAGATGAAAGTGTTCCTAATGAGAAGCTGATACTGCTTCAGAGCAACGCCGTGGATTTGGAGCCGTCTTCGTATTTCTACAATGTGTATGTGAAAGATGAAGGCCATAGGCAGAGGCTGGTCGCCAATGCCGCTGCAGTTAGCGTTGACGTTTACCGCTTCCTCGTGAAGAGATTACTCCGGCTTCTAACGCTCACCGATCCTGATTTAGGCAGACGATATAGGATTGCAGTGGAGGCAGCAAGGATTGCACAAGAGGCTCAGGCAGCACTTAAACCCGTCGCAAAGGCAGTGAATTCTTAGTTTGTTTTGAAGAAAACTTATCTACCTGGTTGGGATATATACAAATCGAAAATAAATTCTGTGTTATGATGAACATTTTTATTTCATACACTCTTCATAAACAATCAAAGCACTCCTGCATTCTAATTAGGACCCTGTCATAAGTCCTATAGAATGAAATGGCCTTTGGGAGGGTGTGAAGAAAAAATAGAACAAAAGAAGTTGCATCCTGATATTAATCAGCTCAAACGGCCATAGAATTACCATTGAAACATGTTACCGTGACACTCATCACTCAAGTCATCGTTAATCACTGATCGAGACAAAATTAAGAAGGTGTTGCAGCCCAGAGAGGCATGTTTACAAGATACTGAATAAATTTCTTTTTGTTTCTCTGTTATGGTTTCTGACATTCCTCTCCACGTAGGGTCAAAACAATACCTATTAGAAAAAATACGTTTTTATGTTGTTTTTACAATTCGGAACTTTGGAATGTTTTCGTCTATCTCATAATATTCTTCTATGACTTCGTTTTTATGTAATATTTCTAATTTTATTTTTTAAGCTTTTATTAAAAAAAATACTAATATGTGTATAATAATATGTTTATTAAAATTGAAGTTCTTTTCAAAACTTTATTGTATTCCTTATTTGGTCACGGATAGAAGGTTTTACTTTTTTGAAGAAACTGACTACAGTTTCTTCAAAGTTGAATACTAATTCATTATATTACATACTATTATTTATTATTACGTTAGAACAAACTGACTAGCCGACTGATGGATTCTAGGACGGTCTAGAAGAATTGCAAAGGTTACCGAAAAGACTTAGTTAAGTGATCACTGAGGAGGAAGTCCTACAAATTTCCCCGGGAAAGGAAATAAACAATACCATCCGCTAGCTTCTTTGTACAATATTAATAAAATGTCTCCTTTACTCACTGTGTCACGGTACTAGTTGCATATGGTGCACAATAAAGAGTTGTTACTTACTTACTTACTTAGTCGTGGATGATCTACTAATGTATAAACACTTAATAGTACGGAACATCCTTTGGATAATACCAAACTGGTACTTGGCCGTTTTAATTGTCTATTCGGAGGCTATGCGATCAGGTGTTTTCAAATAAATGGTTTAGGATTACAAAAAACTCGTTGCTACAGATGCAGGATAACAGTGTTTCAAAACTTCCGCTCATTACAGACAAATATTGTAGAATAAATGAGTAATATTTAGTTTATAACTAGCAGTTGCCCGTGACTCCACCCTCGTGAACTTTGTTTTATCGCATCCCCTAGGAACAAAGTTTTTTCCGGAATGAAAAGTAGAGTATGTCCTTTTTTATGGTCCAATCTATCTAATCTACTGGTTAGGCGCGAAAATGTAACAAACAAATGTAGCGACACCTAGAGGTACTACATCGAATAGAACCAACTAAAGCAACATAGACTGAAAAAGTTCTAAACCGCGATATCGAATTTTTCACATGAGTTTGTATAAATACAACTGTCCAACATCAACCGTTAGACCGCGCGGTGTCAAACACGATCACCTCGCCTGGCGGAATCTTTCCTTTTCACGATGGAGCAGCATTCTACACATAGCCATTTCCACATTTAAATAATGATTTGCGATTTCATAGCTTTCTTTAGTAGCTAGGTGCAGGAGTGTGACGTCAAAAGTGTATTACATATGACTTTTATATGGTAGGTAGGTACTGTGTACTGTAGGTACTCTGTGGTAGACAGTCTGTTATTCGTTCCTACTTACGTCATCGCGTCATAGAGGATTATGTAAATAGCTTTCTATAAGCGGAGGTTATTCCGTGCCCGTTGTTTTGGAAAACGTTCCCCCCTACCCCCCTGGCTCTCTGGCGACCTAAGTCCACTCTAGTGGAAGCTGGGACGAAGGTACAAATACAGGACGTGTAAAGTAATAATTGTTTGGATATATTTTTAGTGCATTGAGTTACGGAGTTATATCAGTAAGTTTCAACAGTGAAAACTTTTTTATTACAAAATGAATTAAAAATATATTAAAATGAATTAAAATTCGGCTAACAGCGTGTCCGACTCTTACACAGAGCGTTCCCTTCTATTTGAAAATAAATTTATGTTTTGTATTTAACTATTTACGAAAAAATACTTTTCACATCTGGAAAAATATAAATGTTGTACAAATTATACGATAATTATAGAAGTGATCGAAGGTTGAATGATATGATTATTAGTAGACTAGTGCCATTAATCAATAAAGAACTATTCTGACAGCTGTAATGAATCAGGTAATTATGTTATTACCTAATCGTGGTATGTATAACAACTTCGGTGTTAAGCAAAATCAATTTGTTTTATGAATTAGGTTATTTTTTCCAAAAGCGTATAAACCTTAGACGTTCTTTTTTATGGAAAAAATTTACGGTTTTGTGATACAAATTTTAAAGTTTACCCAATCACGCAAAAACGGCCGAAAGGGTTTGGATGAAATTAGGCTTACAGATAGTTTACAACCTGAATTACCACCTATACAGTTTCTTATCTCGGAAAGCGGATGAAGTCACAGTAAAACGCTATCATAATTAATATTTACGAGTAACTTGGTTAACTCAAGATTCAGTGCCGTACTTTATTGGTGCGTCAAATATGACACTATACGAGTAGGTATAGTAGTTATTTATCACCAATTGTCCCAAAGATTTACACGAATATCATGAACTGGCAGCGAAGCTCGGTCTCACAGTTATATGATGTTAGGGAATATTATAGTGTAGGGTAAACTCATCTAATTCTGTGACTCACTCAATTCCGTGATAGTTGCTTTGAAGTCTAATATTGAGTTCTATGAGTGGATTGGAGCAAGCTTAATACCACCTTAGCGTTTGGAAATAAAGTCCGAATCCATCTGCAAAATTTTGTTTTACTCGAGCAAGAGGGATAGCAACAATCGACGATTTTCGTCAGTTTGCGCGCGAATGCGACCAGTTTCGACAGTGTGAGTAAATGGGTGGCAAACTTTGCGATTTTAATTTAAGTATTTTATAGATTTCTCTGCTTTTTTCTATAAAATGGTATCTTAATGATATTTCCTTTTTCTGGAAGTAAGAAACTCTTCATTATTCTGTACATTTTAGGTGTGAAAGCTTATTTAGTTCGTCAAAAATATTGCATATAACATGGTTGAGAGACTTTTATGTTATAACGGAATTAAGGTAGCATAATACACGTTATTGAGTTTTTTCAAGTAAATGGCCTTACATTTATGTTTAAAGTAAATGCAATGAAATACAAACGTAACTTTAAGAGGCAAAGGTTCCGTTAAAGTTAAAATTCTATCAAAAATGTAGCATTAATTTTATATCACGTAATTAGGTGGACTAAATTTATCACGCAATTACGTGACCTGATTGTAGACGGTACTTGAGAGCATAAATACAAAAAATTAACTTTTAATAACCGAAATCAAAAAGTAAGAGGTTCCCAAGACAAACCGTCTAATTAATTTCTTTTTCTTTCAGAAAACATGGAAGGCTTCAAGAAAAATAGAAAATACTTATACTCTGACCAAATTTTTGTATTTTTTTAAAATTAATCTTAAATACCTATCTTATTTCTGTAAATGATCTCATCTTTGCTTAAGTTTTGTACATATATGCATTTTAACTTGTGTAATTTTGTTATATCGGAGTTACACTAGTATCTATCACGGACTTAAATAGGTCATCACGGAATTAGCCAAGTTGACTTACTTCTGTAAAAAAGCTAGTACTCTGTACGTTGTTATAATAGACTGTGATTACTTTTGCCATTGTATCCACAAAAGACTGATTAATACTTCAGTTAAATGTCAACAAAATTGAATAATTATTTATCTGTGTTTTTTCACTCTAAGGCCTTTGTCACGAAATTAGATGAGTTCACCCTAGATTTTTATCAATGAAATAAATGTATAATAAAATAATCATATACTTAATAATAATAAAATGAATGAATAAATGTTCATAATCGGATCAGCAGTTAGTTTTAGAAATTAACTTCTGCAGACAACATTATCTCTTTACAATATAGTCAAGTGACTCTGTCTGTCTGGCCTTTTCACGGTTAAACCAATAAGTTTGTAAGACATCTCAGGCATCAGGAAGTCGCAGTCAAAACCTAGTTTCATAATTAATTACCAGTTTTTTGGCAACTGTCTGACACTGACAACACGCAAACCGAAGATATGAATAAATAAAAAATAATAATCTCACGCCTTTTATCCCCGAGGGGGTAGGCAGAGGTACTCCATTACTGGATAGGTGGTGAACCTAAACCTAAACCTAAACGTGATAGGTGGTGAGCCCATCGCCGGACCGGGTCTATTAATATTAAGATATGAATAGTGACAGTATAACCAGTAAAATAAAATTTAATGGGCACTTTGTCCTACATAAATGAAATCGTCACAATATGGAAGGCATTTTTCTACGTTGTGACTTGTGAGTACCACTACAATTATTTAGTAGTCAGTCATTTCTTTTATATATATTTAGTGATAATGGCGTCCACGAGAGTATTTTTTGGCACCCTGTATTTAGTTAGGTCTGGTCTATAAAGGGGTGCATGAAGCTCATGTGAGTATTTTTAAATTCAATAAACAATGACCAGAGGAGGTCATTTACATTTAGCGACGTTATTGAAATGTTCTCTACATTTTGTAACGTATTTATTGGGTTCGATTCTGCTTTACAGCGACTAAACATATTTTAGTTTAGTCCTGTTTTTGTCTTAGGTACTTAAAAAAAGGGATTATCTTATCCTATCTTCTTATTCTATTATCTACCGAATTTAGTCCTGCCAGAAGCTGTATTTTAGTCGTGATTTCTTTACAGTGTAGGTACTTTTCTTTGTAGTGCATAACACTAAACACTTTATGAAATGCCTTATTAGTTGAAAGAACTAATTTTAATTTGACAGAAATAAATATATCTCGTCTCTTTTCTTTTCTATGAGAAAAAAAATATCGGGAGTAGGTAAACGAAAATAAGTTTAGTCGCTGTAAAGCAGAATTTTAACTAAACAATGGATGTTTAGTTAAAATTCAGGATATTATGTATTCGTTTATAAAAATTACCTACCATAAGCATCATTAAGCATTTTATTTTTAAAAAATCTATCTGACAGTGTTATTTCTATCGACATTTCACAGACACATGGTGCAGAACGGTATAGAACCAAATATAAGCCACTATCGTTCCAACGGGTTTCCTCACAGTTTTTTCTACTAGATATCTCAAAAGGGTTGTTGCAGAATAAGGGGGTACCTACAGGCTCCTTGTACACTGTACTGAACAAATAGCTCCATAATCATAAAACAGTTTTCAAATACAACGTCTACATTAATTTTTGATAAAAAGATTGTTTTTTACACTAACACTAAACAAGAATTCGAAACCACAAAATATAAATCCAACATGGCGGAGATGCCATATTGAAAGTCAATAAAATTACTGATTACGAATCAATTTAGTATTACGAAATTTTACATTTAATCGAATTATTAGTATTTTTCCTGGGATGTAGGTATTCATTTTTCTAGATTTTTAGAGGTACGACATTAGGTACCTATTAGAATTGATCGAAAATGTCAAGTCAATGTCTATCAACGACCAGCTTTTTTATAAAAATACTAAAACAAATATGTAATTTAGTTCTCATATTGTATCGATGATTGAAAACTAATATAAGTAAGAGCACCGTAATACGAAACTGAATCGCACTCCAACACGGAGACATTGAAGAATGAGGTCGGGGGTAAATGAGGTGTGTCAGAAATACAAGCCCCAAGATTTGAACGATGGATTCGAGAATCGGGTTTCAATTTGAGCAAACCACGAGTGTCGAGATTTTATGCAATAGTAGTAATAGTAATAGTTAGGTACCTGTCTAATACCTACTATCGGGTGCCCAGCGACGTTGCCCGCGCGGATCTAGTTTATTTCCGGTCCCTTGGGAATTTCCAAAAATCTCTTCATATAGGTTACAACGACCTAAAGAAGGTGGCTGGCAATGGATGGATGCGGGCTGGCCAAGACCGGAATGGTTGGCGCTCCAAGGGGGAGGCTTTTTTCCAGTGGACAGCAATTAGCTGAAATGATGATGATGAGAGGTTGCCTAACTAGGTAAATACCATATTTATCTTTATAACCAGTTTTTATATTTTCCCCGTGTGAATGAAACATTTTCCGGTAATAAAAAGTACCTGCCCTAAATGTTGACCAGTGACTGGGTCAAAAATTGGTATTTTACTATCTAAATAAAACTATTCACACTACAGCAAAAAAAAACAGAAAATATTCGGAGTCGTTACAGTTTTATTATATTTATAAATAAAAAACCGGCCAAGCGTTAGTCGGCCTAGCACACAAACCCCCGGTTTCCGAAACTCAAATCAAACTAAAACCAGCTGACAAACTTAAATTTTATTTCAGCTGTTCTAATTGGTTGCATAAAATCATAACGCCTTTTAGCAACCTATCAGAGCAGTTAACGTGAGATTTAACAGTGTCATCTAATTTTAATTAGGATTGCCTTATTGAAACCGGTTGAAAGGGTTCCGTACCCGTTCCGTTGTTACATCGGTAATTGAAATACGTAGGTATTTTGTGAAAATGTCAACTGCCTACCTATAACTTACGCTTCATGCCAATCAGCTCACTGTGCAGAATGACGGACGGACCAACGGACAGCGCGACAAGTGGAGGCTTAGTAAAAGGGTCCAGTTTTCACCCTTTGGATACGGAACCCTTAAAAATACATTAGCTATCTTCGAGGGGGCTGGAAGAAGTAGGCATTCTTTTTCTAGAAATCCCACTCTTCTTTAGTGTATTTTCTGGTACTACTTCAGATTGATGACTATAATAAATGTCTCGTTGTACGTTACTTAGTACTGGAGTTCAGTTTTTACAAGTTTTTATTTATCTTGCAATGTTATGTTCGTTCGGGTGGAATCTTGCAACTCAATTTAGAAGCAGATATCTTCAACCGATTGAGCTGAAATTTTGTACCTATACACGTTTAGTTTGGATGACGATGCATGATGATGTAAGCTGTGTGACGTCATTCTAAATCTAACATGGCGGAACACCCAAGATGGCGGACTAGTTATTTTTAATGCACTCCTTTAATATATTAGATACGAAATGAAAGGGCTTGCTGAGAATACCTGAAAAATAAAGTGACGTCACTCTAAATCCAAAAGCTTTTTTAAAAAAGTTCATTTTACTTTTATATTACTGCGTTTAATTTAAAACGATTAAGTAGTTCAAAGCCGTTGGGAACATATCACATTGTAATTTGATATTCCTGCCATTGCAGAACCTATTCGGATTGAAAGGGTTAATCAACTCATCGGCGGATTCAAAGGGACGCACACACCCTTCCCATTGTCCTACAATTTTATGGCTATACGGAATTATGAATGCGTATAAAACTCATTCTCGCTTACTATAAACGCTCGTCTTAATCTGAAATACTTTATACTGCTTTTACTATCTACATATTTATATAAAAAATGGCTGAAACCACTTCACAAATTCTTTTTTTGTTGTGTTTGTTATATTGTCAAGAGAAGGTTCTTATAAAAGAAAAAATCAAGAAAGTTGCGCGGAGCATTAGAAAATTTAAGAAAACATATCGACCATTTTAACTCTTCAAATGTATTGAACTGAGGTTATTTAACGTTAGGTTTTTTAATTTTAGACATTTAGATACGTAACCAAAGAGCACAGACCACAGACCAGTGGTAGGTACGAAATGTGTTACGTAAGGAAGAAAAATTGTCTGTTTGTATATTGTAGATTTTTCTGGAACTAATCAACTGATTTTAGAAATTCTTCTAATTTATTCAGGACACTAATAGCATGTCCATTAATAAAGGACAATAGAGGACAAATCTATTTTATTTTGACAAGAAATACTTTTCAGTTCAATATCAATATTTTTGGCGTGCGCAACTTGTATAAACCGAAGCCAACCAAAGGCGGGTCTTTAGTGCTCTATAAATGACTGACTATAGACGAGAAAGATGTAATTCTAATTTCAAATTTAAAATATGTGGCCAGATAAAGAAGTTAAAACTGCAAAAAGTTGATAAAGTTAGGAAGAAAGGAGGTCCGATAACGATTACCTCGTCACAATACCTTTAGAAGACCTACGATGATTATATCGGGGATGTACTGAAGAACAGCCAGATAAAGAGTACCTACCCGGAGGTGATGAGCATATTATTGTATGAGTCATTTGATGGAGGTAAAGAAAGATAATACGAAATATGAGGTATGATACCAAGTTAGCAGTTGATGGTTTATTAGGTCTACTGGGATAGTCGAGAAATAAGTGTAAGCGCGTAGGTAATGTATGTATCTGATTTCTATTTGTGTGATCTTCCAACTGATACCAAAGGCACAGATCACAAAATTCACTTCTGCTTAAAAGATTTTATTTGAAGACCAAACGTTTTGTTTAAAAATGTTTCATGCATATCATTTATTATCCATGTATTTGGGTTTTGCTGAATTTTTGTTTAGGACAATGGACGAGAATACATTCGTCGCGGCAAGTCATTAATATTCAATTTGCTCTGAATCCGACTAAAACCGGTTAGGTCCGGACAAGAGCGTCTGTTCGGCTCTAATTGGCGAATCATTGTGTTTATACTCCGGATAAACTCGCTACGCCGAACATTTGCAAACGAAATTGGAATTATGAAATATTCTCGATTTTTAACGACGCTTTAACGAGATTAACGAAAGCTCGAATATTTCTGATATTTGATCTTTTATTTGATATTGGTTTAAAGAGATTATCTCCTTTTAAACACAAATTCGGTTTACGTATTTTGATACACTGCGTATTGAAAAGACTGAATGAACCTACTCGGTAAGCATTCGTGTGGTAGGTATTCGATCCATTACCCGAATCATGTTGAATTTGAAATGTTTTCACGACAGGAGGGATCACCTTGGGTAATTGGTTCAGCAGATTTGGCAATTCAAACACCTGAACCAATTGCGATTCGTAATCTATCTTACATAATCTACGTTTAATTGATGTTACGATGGATATAATTGCGACTTTATCGATGCAAAAACTTACACTGTACGAAAATCGGGTTAGATTTTACGGTTATATGGATAACATTAAAAAAATATACGAATTGAGGAAATACGCCTTAGTTGAAGTCCGTTTACAAGAGTAATACTACTGACTGCTTTAATCATCAGGAAATCTCCGAAACTATACATCTTTAACAGGCAGCTGCCTTTAAACGATGCATTTTGCATTATACGATATGCGCAACAGCTAAGAAAGGATTGTAAGAAATTCCTACATGACCTGCTATTTAAAGATAAAGCAATCACGTAGTATGTTTAATAACTCATAATTAAAACGTATTTTGGGAAGGAATAATTATATAAAAAATTTAGATAAAACCTGAACTGTATCATTCCTTTCAGCAGCTTCCACTTTTCAACCGACGAAAAAAACGGAGGAGGTTCTCAAGTCGACGCGTATCTTTTTGTTTTTCCTTATCTATTTCCTATTCATTTATGTTTTATGGTCACACTGGCTGTTGCCCACGAAGTTCGTAGGAACTTTTGGTTATCGCGCCCACTAGAAATTGGTTTTTCAAATGCAAATTAAATATGTCCTTCTTTGAGCTATGTCCCTGCCAATAGACGTGTGCTAAAGAGATTAGAAAATATGATCAGTTCCCTTACAAAATTTCATCCCATAATTAACATTTTATGGGGATGAATTTTCAAAGAACCTGTCCTAAAGCCAACCTGTGAGTTTATATTTAAAAAAAGGTTTTTGAGAAATCCATATAACTAAGTACCAAAAAAAAAAATCTCACGTCTTTTATCCCCGAGGGGGTAGGCAGAGGTATTCAATTTCTGGATATACCCACTTTTCACAAGATATTCTTTCGACCCCCTAAACGTGACAGGTGGTGAGCCCATCGCCGGACCGGGACTTTTACACACGTTTCAGAATTAATTCTGGGACCTGCGGGTTTCCTCACGATGTTTCCTTCACCGTCGAGCTAGTGAGAAATATAACTAAGTATTCGAAACAAAGTAAGTAGTCAGACAAATAAATATCTCATATAACGAACTTCTGTTATTATTACGTACTATGTGCGTCTGGGCAAAAGTTCATTCTTCTAGACCAATTTAGGCTGTATGTTGACTTTCAGTTAGTGAGTTTTGGAAGAATTCACTGCATAATTGACTTTGTCTTCACCTACATTCTGAGAGTTAGCTGTGAGTGTAAACAATAGTGTCTGATTGTGAGTACAGGCAGAGTAAACTCCGAACTGGGGCACATTGCACCGCACCGGTATCTAACTGGGGCACCAACAGATGGTGTTTGTGCTGCCAAAATGCCGTTTGATTGAAGCAAAGAGATTAAAATATATGTTAATCTCTTTGGATTGAAATAAGCTCCAAGCGGTTAAAATTTGAGGTACCTACACATAAAATAATGTATTTTAGGGATGCACAAAGTAAAAAAAACTGTTAGTGGCGGTCTGTCTGTCTTTCAGGGCTGCATCTCAGCAAATAGTAATGCTATCGACTCGAAATTTGGAAGTTTAAAAATTATAATTGCTCATTTTAATTGCAATTGATCAAATTAGGAAAATATTTTTATGATGAGCTATGTTTTATTATTATGTATTATATCTTGTTGTATAGGCTAATTATGTCTAGCTCCAAACTCTGATCACAAATGATTAAATAGTCAATGATTTTAAAAAAACGCCTTCGCAGAGGTATTCCTCTTCCGAATTATCCTTATTTTCACTTTGAATCACTAAACGTGATGTCAGAGTGAGCTCATTGCCGGACCACTTGAAGTTATTACCACATAGGTCATTATCAGACCAGAGTCTGGACTGTTTTTCTTGAAATTTACATTATAACAGACATGTAGGTAATAAGCTTTCTTTTACACCTATAGCAGAAATTTTATTTTCTATATCAAGAACTCTAAAGGGTAAAAAACCGACTCTAACGAATAATAATAAGTACCTATAACAAATTGTGGGACACAATTTTATTCAATTATATTCAGCCCCAAACTAGACAGAGCCCGTACTAATAACTGATAAAGATACTTAAATAAATATGGAACAACCAGACACGAAGCCAACACATATGTTCATGCATGCACACCAATGTTGGCCTCGAGTGGGTAGTGAACCCGGGACTTACGACTCAGAAGGCAGGGTCACTACCAACTGCGCCAACAGGCCCGAAAATATAATCGATGTTTACAAATTTAAGACTTTTGTTGATGATTTAATAACCACTCGACCGATTTCGATAAAATTTGAATGGGACCACCTCTAAAATATGATCTACCCACAAAACATTTTTTTTTCTATCAAAATGGGTTCATTATTGGCGGAGTAATCGCTTAACATACATACTTCGAATTGAGAACCTTCTCGTTTTTTGAAGTTGGTTAAAAAAGGTGACAGCCCCAAGTCTCATTCCATAGTTCCGCAAAAATAAACGAGCACACCTGCTACCCAGCCCTAGATTTCCCAGGGGTATGACGTCACCTCACCTGTTGGATGGAGATTTCTCCTAATGTAATTCTGTGTGCGGGCGGGAATATTGCTGTGACGTCATACATCATGCACGAGGTTACGAAATGGAAACGTCTCCTTAAAGAACTACGCAAACTAAGTAGGTAGGGGGCGATTCTGCTTTACACGGACTAAACTTATTTTGGTTTAGTCCTGTCTTTGTCTTACCTCAAAAAAAGAAAAGGGATAGAAGATAACCTACCGAATTTAGTCTTGTCACTGTGTTTTAATCATATTTTAATCGTGACTTATTTACTTATGCACTAAACACGTTATGAAATTAGTTGACAGGGCTAATTTTAATTTGACAGGACTAAATATCTCTCGTATCTTTTCTTTTCTAGGAAAATGACAGGAGTAAACTAAAATAAGTTTAGTCGCTGTATAAGTCAAGCAGAATCGAACCCAATGTCTAGAGTGTAGGTAGGTTAGGGACTGTGATTCTTTTTGATAGAGATCGGGCTGAAGCTTGAAGAATCGATTAATTTCGTCTTTTTGGAACTTTTATTATCATCATGATAATTAAAACTAAAAATGTTTTGTCGTAGGCATATCCATACATAGGCTTGTGTAAAGATCGAGTAATTTTAATTGAACTATCTATTTTATGATACAATTGGCCAGTCAAGCATCTGAGGCTCACGGCTATGGTCGCAGAAGGACTGTAGATAATCTTATTGTGTCTCGTTTCTGATACCTGACGAGATTAAATCACCCACAGAGGTTGGAAATGGCGGGATACCGGCGCAATCCTGGACAGTTTTTTTTAATGCTCGAGTTTTTATGCAATCTGTGTCACAAATAAGATCCCGTCTTGGATGGCAACCGTTTTTTTCGCCTCTGTGGGTGTTGGCCTTTATCTATATCCATGCTGATATAGCCGGATCTTCCCCACTAGCTATAGCTCAACTGCTATAGCTCATGATGACAGAAATTCATGAAAATCTGTTACTTACTTCTTTATTTTTAAGAGAAAAACAATTTGAATTTCGATCTTTGGGTTTTTGTGTATAAAATGATAACATCGTTACAATCAATGATGTTAAATATAAAAAGACTTATTTAACATCATTGGTTACAAAGCTCAAGATGGATGTAGTAATTCAATCTTTGATCGCCATCTCCATCATGTGATTTAAGTATGTATTTTCGTTATTAATCAGTAGAAATAAAACACCGAAGAGAAAATATAAGTTCAGATATTAAAATAAGGTTTTATTTATGTTTTTCTTCGGTATATTCATTAACAAGAAGATAGAATGACAATGAAAAAGATGGAATGCTCCTAAACCTTTTCTGAGTTTCTATAATAAAAAAATGCTCTTGAGTTTTCGTAGTCCTGAAGGGAATAACATTAGAATTCCACAATAAAGGCTGTTTGGAATCCAGGGGGCCAATTCCACTAAATGTCAGCCATTGTCATCGAACTATCATTCCATTATGCTGCAACTGGCAACTATGACATCTAATTTGTATTCCACTAAAATCATAGTGGCATAACAATGGAATGACTATGGACTACGTTAGGTGTTGCCTACCATATATAACTATTACTACCATGCGTGTCATTAGTTTTTTTTCGGGTTTTCGGCACTAAAATCTTTAGATGATTGATTTTATTTATGGTACATGTGACATTTCGATAAGTTTTGAAGAAACTTGTGTATTTTTGTGCATAGACTCTGAAGCAGAGCTAAAATCTGAATTTCGTGTCGTGTTTAGGGCTGATGGCTAAATTGCCAATGCCTTAAAATAAGGGGAAAAAAGCAATCACTGGACAGCGCCATTCCATGGTAGGAATAGTAGAATACCAAAAGTGGTCAACAATGATAGTTGAATGATTGTGAAAACTGACAGTTAACAGAATACGAAAAGTGTCAAAATTTGACATAATATCACCATTGAGTGACCACAGTCATACAACTATCACCGCTGTCATTTAGTAGAATTGGCCCCCAGGTGCGCTGCAGTATTGATCGAGGTCGTCGACCCCAGCGCATGGCGGGGTACAGTTGGCAACGAAAGTGTTTCCACAACATCCAAAGATGGTAAGAAAGATACCCAACAGTTTTGGCGCACTTTCAAAGTGACGGTCCAGTGACCTTTTATTGTAAACTAGCAGCGCCCCGCGGTTGCACCCTCTTAGTTCCCGTTCCCGTGGGAATACAGGGATAAAATATAGCCTATGTGTTGTTCTGATGTATAAGCTATAATATAACTGTAAAGTCTCATCAAAATACGTTTAGTAAGTAGTTTTTGGGTGAAAGATAGTAGGACTAGCTGACGGACCTGACTTTGTCCCCGTACTGATCCAGTTAAAAAAACACCATGTATATACATATGTACAGATAACTCTAGTTCTAAGTATCTTACATTCAGATTTATTTTTATATATCGTCATAACCTTTGCAGCTTGTTCCGAAACAAGCTAAATAAAGCAAGTTATTGTATTTGACATAAAACAATAGCAATAGAAGCTTACTTTATAAGGATGTTTATTATCGTGCGAATGAAATAAAACTAAAACTTACGTTCAGAGATCCTGGTAATATTCCGTTGTTGACGGTACCAGTAAACCATTCCTCTACTAGCCGACTCAGTTGACTTTTATAGCCGTTTTATAAAATTTAAAAGACAACTCACGTCGCTTAGTTGCTTATGTTATGGAATAAATAGAAAATTGTTAGTTGCATTTATCTAAGATCTGATATTGTTGGTTCAGTTGGTAGTGACACTGCCTTCTGAGTCGGAGGTCGCGGGTTCGATCCCCGCTCGGGGCCAACATTGTTGATTCGTGTCTGGGTGTTTAATATTTATTTATGTATGTTTATCAGTTGTTCAGTACCATAGTACATAGTACAGGCTTTGTCTAGTTTGGGACTGAATAACAGTGTGTGAATTGTGTGATGTGTCCCACAATTATTATTATTATATTATATTATTTTCTATTTCTATTCCTGCCAAGTTCAAAGAGAGGAGAAGGTTCTCAGTCATATTATAAGATAGGATGAATGCGAAATTATTTGACTTGAGTGATTCTGAATGGGATTGAAAGGAAGGGTTGGATTGAACATTCTGTAGGGAAAGCGGGTTACGCGGATTTCGCAATTGTACCGTATACATAATGTAGTTTATGGTACCTACCTACCTCCTTGTGTAGTACCTCCCAATCTATGTAGTTTATGATAATAAGTACCTACCACCTCTCCGCTCGCGTATGTTGTAGGTATAGGTACTGTTCTACCACACTCACCAGTTATAAAAGTCCTTCAAACTGGTGTTTCCTTTCTTTATGGTTAGATGATTATTTAGAGTCTTTATGTGTGTTGCAGTGAAGTGAACGATATTTTATGTAAAAAACAAGTGAATGAAATTTCGTCCCAAAAATCAATAAAAATACAAACACTGAAATATTTGAAATAGTATTTTAAAAAGAAACAGGCTCGTAGCTTCCATTTATGCGCAATTTACCTGCAACCGCCGCGCCAGCAGCGCGTAGTACCTACTGTGCGTAGTTTTCTAGATTTTGTAAATTGCATTAATCATGACTATATTTAACAATTAATCTCGTTTATAACTTCGGCTCTAGATACCTTAAACGTCATATTTTTTTCCAGACGGAAAAAAAAATCATCCAGTATATTCTCCTAATCATAAATATGCGTAAAAATTTGGTTTGTAGCATATATAGGTACTCGATCCCTACACCAATTCTGCAACCGGATCTTAGGCTACAAGTAGGTACCTAAGTACTTTTTTTTTCATAAATGTATTCTTGTTATTGAAAATATGATTAGTTTAGACAATAGATAGCAGATAATCTTATAGGTACATAGCTCTATAATATGATATGATAAATTTCCTTTTTGTTTAAACGAAAACAGATGAATAGATGGCCACCAAAAAAATTATTGTAATTGTAATTTGATGCGTACTTTTTTTTTTTTGAAGATGTGCGCTATTCAAGAGGTTAAAATGAAAATATTTTCATCAAACGCTGACGCCACAGCGTTCCACCATGTCGAAAATCCATTCATGTGAATTATTTTCTCTACCCAATTTCACTAGACCTGCCACACCTCTCCAGCTATTATCAATTAAAGGCACGCTGTCGGTGATATATTAGGATATTGGAGGTTTTGTTAGAGTGGTACCTACGCCCCTGTTTAACCGTCACCGTAGTGGGACGCGATGTAGGTAAAAGTACTGTCTTACAAAAGTTCCGCCTGATTTAATTTTAAGAAATGTCGCTTCAAATGTCAAATTTTAACCGAAGCCTCCAATGGGGTAGTTGACAGCATCGAAATTAAAATGCGAGTAGTCATTAATTAAAAAGATTATGACAAAACACCTTTGTACAAACAAGTATTTCGGTTCTCATTTTACAACAATAGCAAATTTGAAAATAATAAAACAACAAAGTTCTGCAATTGAGTACTAGAAACTATGACGTCATGATGACCTTGCTATTTCAGTACATTTTCCATAGTAAAATTTATTTTTGACAGATTATAAAAAGTACTCGTAACTGATTTGAGTAGGAAAGACACTACTCTGTTACAATAAATAAACAATAAACAATTAGAAGCGGAGTTAATTCATTTCGTTTTATTATTCGCTATACCGATGTGGGAATCTGCTTGCAAAAATATCCTACAGGAAGTGTTTTCCAAAAAATAATTGAAAACGATTGTATACAATTTGTAAATGACTGCTTAGATTTTTTTAAGTAGGTAGTCAGAAAGTTTATTTTTGAAATTCAAAAGACTGCACAGATTTCAATTTAACAAAATTTTGTATGTAACTAAAATGTTATTCTTCTTTTTAGAATAAAACAAAATACCTACCGGCTGTTTCACAAAATTTAATAAAATAAAAAAAAAAAAGCTTTCCCGTACCGGGAATCGAACCCGAGCCTCCTGGGTGAAAGCCAGGTATCCTAGCCACTAGACCATACGGGACATAGAGGCATGTGTTAAATTTTGATAGAGCTACCTACCTAAAATACCTACCTGCAACAAAGCTAGAAAGAAGGGTTAGGTATGTCTTTTTTATTTCATTGTGATTTTCTTTAAATCAAAGAACAAGGTGCAAGCAATGCTACATACTAAGAGGTTGGAAGAAAATCATTCTCTTTCCTATAGAGTGCCAATGTAGTAAATCTCGCCCTAGTGAATCCTCGCCAACATTCGGTTGACAGACCGTATTTTGATGTGGCCGCTGGTTTGACAACACAGTGCCATATTGGAAGTCAGATCGAAACAAGCTCTCGGTTTTGACAAAAATATGCCCGCTTGCGTAGTTGTGTGGTGGGGAAACTCCACAGTAAATTCGCGAAAATCCAATACAGGCGTTACCTATCACCTGTTAGTATTTTCCTGTTCAGACAACACCACAAAAAATATATTTAAATATTTGTATTTTTATTTATAAACATTTCCTTAGTGCTTGACAAAAAATATACAATATCGATAGAATAATTTTATGTCGATAAAATTTGCAATATTTTTTCGAAATGATTTTCAGATTTCCAAGAGATCCCAACCTCAAAAAAAATTTAGTGTTCTAAAGATCGAATCATACTATTCATTTAGAATTTAAAAATAGAATAACATTTACCTGAAGTCTAAAAAGCTTCTTGAGATACTAGCTTTTGCTCACAACTTCATCCGCTTTGCAGAATGAAATAAAACTTATATCCTTCCTCAGGGTGCAGCCTATATTCCTACCTTTCATCGACATCGGTTCATTGGCTTAGCCGTAAAAATGTTACAGACAGACAGCCAGAGTTACTTTTGCATTTATATTATAGTAAAGAAGGATTTTTTTAAAGAAGGAAGTAAAATAATGAGATAATTTATATTTATAATTCAAATTTGTAAATTTTTCAAATCAAATGAAATTACAGTACAGGTTGCAGCATTTATCGATATCGATTGTGTGGTATATGATTACTTCACTAGTCTGTCACTATTGGAGCAAATTCAAAAGTAAAATAATATGTGAGCTTTTTGATTGGCCGAGCGCAAAATGTCCTTTAAATACTATTGGTAAATTGATTGACATTTAGTACGTCATCTCATACTTCGCCCCCCGCGCCCCGATTTTTGGTTGAAGCGGTTTCCATAGTGTTTTTAGAACATTAGCAGTCTATAGGAGAGAGAAACTTTTTCTTTAAACATCTTTGGCTACATACCTGCTTACATATTGTCGACTTGAATTTAGGAATAATACTTATTATGTAGTTTTATTCAATGCCTGCCCAACTTTTATTCAAATGGTATATAAGTACCTACCTATATAAGAGGACGAAAGTTATTCCAAAATACACTACCTGACATAGGTACCTAGCTTTTATTTAAGTTTGCAATAAAACAGCTGTGACAGACAGCGGCACCATAGAGGTTTCTTTTTTACCATTTTTAAACGGAACAATATATTGTTCCGTACTTATAAGTAGTGCAAAAAGAAAATAGGTATAAATAAAACTTATAAAAAAACAAATATGTAAGCAGCGACATCTTTTAAAATTATTAACAACAAACGTCGGTCAACATACAAATAGTGCCACCTAGTGGTTGAAGCGATTACTTTTACAAATTTAGGTTCGTGAAAATTCTTTAGCGCTACGACACTATCGGAAAATGCTTCCAGATGTCGTACCTAGAATTTTTGTGGCTGCAGATAACAAAATTTTACAAAGGTAGATTTTAATATCTTTCAAAAAATTTTTTTTTTCTGAAATAAGTATATGTATTAACGAAATCGAGCTATAACTACCAATCAGAAAACTATATAAACGATACTACGATCCCAAATAATATATACCTACCTACCTAATAATTCAACCAATCATAAAAGCACTTTGAGTATTAAACCAACAGGAGACGTCACGCGCACTAGTTCCTTTGCAAAAAAGTCTGCCAATTTCTGCGGGGGGGACGAGGAAACAAACACAAATAATGTTAAAACAAACGCATTTTTTGACAAAACAATTAAACGCTAGCTTGAACTAGATGCACACAAATACATTCATCAATCCAAGCACTCCGTGAACTCAAAAAAACTAGTTGTATTTAACAGGTGTGCGCGTTGACCGACACTTTTTTTTGGCAGAGGGGAACGCCTGTCAGTGGCGTCTCCGGTTGGTAATTGGTTGGATAGCAAATTTTGGTTTCATTTATCGAGTTGTTTGTGTTATAAGTTTATCAGTTACAAAATAGCTCAAGCGACACAGATTATTTTAAAATAGCCTGACTAAAGCAACATTTAATTTCTGTATCAGTTCAAAGAAAAATAATTTAAATGGGAAAAGTTAAATGCAATTTTATTTCAGAGTATAAGTACAATATTATGTACTTAACACAATGAGCTAAGCGCAATTCCTGAAATTAGTTTGTTTGGTATCGACAACTTTATTGATTTCAGCATTTTTTTGTGTTAAATTTTTCCGAAAAATTATTAGCACTACTGAATTTAGGGTACTATAATTCATTTTTATTTAAGAAATTTGGTTAGACAAAAATCGAGTACGAGCGCGTCATAATTTTTATAGATTAATAATATTGTACTAATTGGGGTGTATGGGGAATTGCGCTTATTCTGTGACGCGTAGTATAAGAATCTATAAAAATATTATGTTTTAATAAAAAAAATCAGGTAGGTTCTTTGGAATAACTCAAAACGAAAAAACAATAAATAAATATGAATATCTCTTTATTTTTTAACAATAAACTCTAGACAGGAGGTATTTTCACTTAATTTAGCTATTTACTAAAATGACATAAGTACATTCATAGAAGTAACATTGAACCACTTTTATAGACATGTGTAGGTATTAAATTAAACAACTAGGACTTTCTTATATGTAAGTAGGTAACATAGGTACATAGTAGGTAAGCATTAAAACATCTAATTTACATTAACTATTAAGCGTTTTGAACAGATAGTGGGTTCGATTCTGCATTACAGTGACTAAACTTATTTTAGTTTAGTCCTGTCATTTTCTTTCTCTGGGAAAAGAAAAGAGACGAGAGATATTTAGTCCTGTCAAATTAAAATTAGTCCTGTCAACTGAGACGTGTTTAGCAATTTTAGCGACGATGTAAAAAGGTGATGGATAAAAGTGACAGATAAGCACGTTCATAAGGTTCAATTTAGTAGGTTTTTACATGTTTGACATTACTCTTCAATCTATGGTTAGTTTCTGTCCTTTTTCTTCCGTATTCTATGGAGAAGGATAGGCTAACTTAAAATTAGGAATTTTAGCTGGTCTGCAGAATCGAGTCCAGTATTTTATTAGGTATAGTTACGAGTATGTATTGAAACTTTAAGGTGTTTTCTTAATAAAACATTTAATTGGTTTTCGTTCATCATAAAATAAGAAAGACTGCACTAAAGAAAACTCCAAAATGAGGTATTTAAAATTAAAAATTAATAAATATATTTCATTTCATTTGTAAATAAAAGCAGTTACATTTCATAATTATTTAATTATTATGTAAAGGTATTGAAGAATGAAGTTTAAATTAGCTAAGACGTTTCGTACAAATGTAGCTTTTTAATATAGGTATAGACTAATTTAATTAGCATTTCTTTTTTTAATAGCTTTAGCTAATAGCTATTTTAAGTTTTTTGAATTAAAATTAACATATTTTAATCACTTGGGACGATGCAACTGGTGTCCTTTCTGTGCGTTTTTCTAATACTCGACTTTTTATTTGGCTTTGTCAGGTACAACAAAAAGCATGGCGGAGGTACTTTTACCATAGACCTAAGTATCAATAGGAAGCCTTTAATATTGCATTTTTATTTTAATATATCTAAATACTATTTTTGTAGATGACAACGAGTGGCCAGCCAATTCGTTGATGGCGTGAATGTGACGGCAACTGTGTAACTCGATTTAATTCAGATGATGGGTAAGGTTAGTATTAAGCATTGTTGTTTAGGTACATCTCAATTAAACCGGGTTGGTATTAGGGGTCTAGTGGGCATCTCGTCGCCTCCTGCCGGGGCCCCCGGCGTAGTTGGCAGCAGCGAGGCCCATCAGGTGCTTAGCTTGGAGGGCTCCGGAGTACCCACGGCTGAGGCCAAGGTCCAGAGCTCGTTTCTCGCTGTGGAGATATAATAAAGAGTAAAAAACCGACTTCAAAGAATAATACTACAAAACAGCCGAATTGAGAACCTCTTCCTTTTGTGAAGTCGGTTAAGAACAGAATCATCGAAATCGGTTGGCGTACCTAATATTGAGGTATTCGTCCATTTGTCACGCATATACTTAAGGAAATTTAAGACTTATAGGATTTTCTCATAGATTCCGTTGTCAGAACTGGACGAAATTAAAATGGGACCAATCTGGAAGCACCAGCTTTCAAATAAAAAAAGAATAATCGAAATCGGTTCACCCAGTCGAAAGTTCTGAGGTCACCTAGAACATAACAAACATAAAAAAAAACAGTCGATTTGATAACCTCCTCCTTTTTGAAGTCGGTTGAAAATAGACAGTAATGAAAAATAAATTATATTGTAAACAACAAGGTACCTAAATTATAAATTAGGTTGTTGATATTATGTGAGTGGGGTCACATAATATCAACTCGGAAACGGATCAGTCGAACTCGAGTCGTTTAGTATTCTTCGTATGAAATTCCCTGCTACAGTAGAATCTCGATTATCCGAATATTCGATTATCCGGACTTATTCTTCGCGGCTCTAAATACCGATGAAAAATGACTTGACGGCGCATAAACTCTTTGGATATTGTTTGATTTGACTTTGAAATCGATTATCCGGATTTTCGATAATACGGAATACTTCTAGTTTTATTTGATTCGGATAATTGAGATTCTACTATACAACGCCCGTATCGCCTCGCCTTCGGACAAGCTTGAGATAGTCGAAGCGGTGAATCCGTTTCAGAGTTGATATCTAATATGCTAAACCTTTAATTTAATATTAAACTAATGAAGACAGAAAGTATCGTTTACACGAAACAGTACCTACCTTTATTGACACTTATGCACATCAAGATAAAGTAAGAATGAAATAGGTAAGTATTTAAAACTTCCACTTATTGGCGTCGAATACCAATACGACCAATTAGACTACAAATATCTATATTTTTAGGGTACATTTAACAAACATTACGTGGACTAGGTACGTAGAGGAACAGATTTATTACCAACTCGTCGGTGAAATGAAACATCGTTTATAACATCCAAGCCCAACGTATAGGTAGGTCTATATCTATGGGTAGCGGCAGTACGATAAATTGTACAGTCAAGAGTACGTGGAGCTTGACACATTGGACTTTGTAAAGTTCTTATTACAGTTGAGGTCAGACTCGCGCTACAAATGTAAAAATTCATGTGCTCTTAACTGTACCTACATGAAAAATAAGGCATTGGTGCTAAGTACGTGGTTAAAACCAGAAATGGGATATCTTTACCAATTACCATCCTCTTCGAGGAGAATCCATGAATGTTTATTTAATAATTTCCCCTGTTCTCTACTATTTATGTATAGAAGAGTACCTAACGCGCTTGTCTTTGACGGTTAAACAGCTGAATCAGAGATAGCTTGCATTTCAAATAAGGACTAAAGCTTGCGAACGATGTCTTGGTCAATAGTTACTTATATTTTGAAAGTGACCAGTTTGAATGAATTTAAAACGTAAACAATTAAAGACACTACTCGAAGCGAATAAGTGGAATTCATGTACTTAAACTTATTCTAAAATAGTTCGACATTCATGACGTACCTAGTAATGACATCTTTATTAAAGCTGAAAAGAGATAAAAACATATATTACACTTACACATTAAGACAATGACTAAACTACAAAAGATGACACACACAAAAGTAGATTAACAATGAGATGATGAGATTCAAGTTTAAGATCATGATAAATCATACTTGGAATCGTAACTTCATGCTTATTTTGAAATATTATGTAGGTACTATTCTTGATAACAAAAAGTAACATCAGAAACTCTGTACTGTAACTTTCAAATAATATGCCTTTAAACACATTACGGTGACTGACAGGCAACACAGAGCCTTAATTTGTGCAAATTAAGATTTAAAATATCTGATGCGCTAAAGAAGGTTTTTTTAATTTTCCACGGGAACGGGAGACAAACGGGTTCTACGCAGGCTAAGCTTCTGAGTGCTGCTTCTGAGTGCTTGGTATTTCTTAAGGAATAACTCCAGAAGATATCAAGAAGTAGGTAGACAATGGTAAAAAATATACTATTTTGATCACATTGTAACTAAACCTAAGACCTTACTTATAATATGGATACATTTCTCTATACGAAGGAACCGTAATTCCAACGTATTAAAATTTCATACGCTGCAACACAAGCTAAACATCATATAATGCTAAGCTAGTATTGCACAGCTCAAAGCAAGAATCTCATTCACAATATATCGTTTCAATATTTTGTTAACATGTTCTTTTGCACGGAATTAGAGAAAATCCACTTTTATGTCAAATCGCTGCTAATCTTATAGCAAGCGAGTATTGATGTTACACGTAAAGACGAATACGAATACAATCGCCAAACGTCCTACGCATAATTTTAAACGACCTCAAAATTTAGCTTTCATGATGATCTCCAAAGTATTAACTCAGGAGGCATCGCTAAATAGGTCGACACCGTCACAAATAACTTCTGCAATTTTGGCCATGTAATTTATTTATTTGATCGTCTAGTAGTGTAGGACACTACTTTGTGAATAGTAATCCAGATCCTTTTTGAGGATCATGATTTACCGTTTGCCATCAAAAGAAATCTTAACTTGATTCAACTATACTGTTAGTTTTCTATCGCATATTTATAAAATTGTCTTTCGCTCGCTTTAATCTTTAATAGCGCTGCCCACTTCAGCGCCATTCATGCCTATGGCAATATTTAATGAAGGACACTTCATATTCCCCACCCCTGTTATCTCTTATCTGATGACAGACTCGAGATAAAATCGTCTTCCCCACATTCTCACCTCCTTTCAAGAAAAGAAATAAAAATGTGTTTGGTGGGAAGAGTAAGGAGCTCCACCTCGCCCCTTACGGTGATCGCCAACCCGCAACATTCCACAGCTGCGATTGCGACCCCCCCGAACGTCCCGGTTTTGCCGGACATCCGGTCTTTTATCCCGCCTAAGCAGGATCGTTGCGGCCGAAGCCGATTGTTGCGGCCGGAGCCGATTGTTGCAGCCGAAGCTGATTGTTGTGGCCGAAGCCGATTGTTGCGGCCGAAGCCGAGGTTTGCCCCGAAGGGACCGTTGCGACCGAAGTCGATTGATGCGGCCGAAGCCGAGTTTTGCCCCGAAGGGACCGTTGCGACCGAAGTCGATTGGTGCGGCCGGAGCCGTGTTTTGCCCCGAAGGGACCGTTGCGACCGAAGTCGTTTGTGGTGCCGAATTTTGCCCCGAAGGCGAGTTACGGCAGTCATTAAGACCTCAGGATCATTTACAGTAAGCCCCGAAAGGCATTCTCGAATATATTGATAATAAAAGTTACGCTCGAAGGCGCTTGGTGGTGAGATAGTCTTTAAGACCTCAGGATCATTTATAGTAAGCCCCGAAAGGCAATAAGTCCCGTAGGACAACTCGTTCATAGGTCTTAATGCTCGTCGTGACCCGACCTCGGTCCCTACGAGCCATCGATTCTCGTTCAGCCATCAGAAGCGCTGTCACACCCTGAATGAGCTTATAATGGTAAAACCATTAGTTTATATTGATACGCGTCGCGCGCGCACTCATATGATAGTATGAAGTAACCAATGTACGTTCTGCAAATACATGGTTACCATAGGATATATGAGGCATTCCTCATTTTCTCGTTCATTCGTGGTATCACTTTTATTATAAGATCAAGCTCAACAAAAGCATGACAGACATCCCCGTCAAGCCAATCAAGATTCTAGACCCCTTTACCATGTCAATACGAATACCGACATGACTCCAGTTCCAGACTCCGAAGAGCTTACTCCTGAAGATTTGGTCGAGTGTTCGCGTACTAGACCAATAACACTCCTCGAAGATAACTTGTGTTAATGCCCAATTCGCACCGCACAGGTCCACGACCAAGCTAGATGTTGCTTTTCACATTTCAATGAGAGACGTTATCAACCTCCATCAATTAAGTGTTAGTCGATACCATCGTCTCCGTTACTTAGCACCAAAAAGCTCAGAAGTAGTCCCAGGGTGTTTACTATGAACCACAAGACAGCGCTAAGAGGTGCGTCGTCAGTCATTCTGCTACTACCTCCAATGTGTAATATTTAAAAGCGATCGTTACATCAGACGAAGCTTATGGACCATGTCCAAAACTAAGTCCATATAAGATCACCGTGCCGTACCGTTAGGCAGTGCTGAGGCCCGGACTTTTTACCTTTTCGCACTATATCGCCAAACAGTGTTGAACAAGACAATTGTGAGTCGAAGCGTAAGCCCCAACATCACAAGCAAGTCATAATGCAAGTTAAAGAGCGGAGGTGTCGCCACCGCCAAGCTAGCATTGGTATGTGCCGACATAAACACCGACCGCGGTGCGGTGAAACGTACTGACACAACCACTGCACCACTCGGACAGTACCACACCCCGTCAATAACTCAAACACTACAACCCCTGCCTCGTCCCGACATTTGCGTTCGAGCGGACGGCGCGTTAGCCGCCCTAAGATGGGAGGGAAACCCAGGTGTAACATAGGCCAAACTCTCTTATTTGCTTTTATATGCCATGCATTTCATATATTAGGCTCGTTTAGAATATTGCATAAAACTACCATATTCCATTAATCAGACAGGGAACCCATACCTGCCTGTCCTCTTAACTTCTGTTATTAACGAACCTTCAAGCTAATAACGCCATATGAGAGTTTTATATTTTTATTATATTTATTTATTTATATGTCATATTGCTCAACAGGACTGACCCATGTATCATACATCCTAGGTCCAACCTTTGGTTGAGGTGGCAGCCTCGCCCCGCGACCGCGCACCCTCCCTCACCATATATGCCAGAACCCCCTCTTCGTGTCCCGCCCGGAAAAACCCGACCATCTCCGATTTGGATGAAACCTTTTGTATATCGTAGGGTCCGTGAATAGCATTACAATGGTATACTTTTTATCTCTCTAGCTCCAATAGTTCCGGAGTTATAACCGAAAAATGGTTTATCTTAATACAAGAACTATTCCCCTATATTTTTCATACTAAACAAGTCGGTTTTTCCTGAACCCTACTGAAACCAATTTCTAACTACTTTTATGAAACTTTTATGCTATTTTAACATCTCTTCGATCATACCAAGTCCTATTTTACTGAATTTTCATAATTTTTCGTATTTTCCTAAGTTTTAATATTTTTTTATTTCTGACTATATTTACATGTGTTTACATGTTTACAGCCCCACCAAGCTGTTTTATGTTCTTTTAGTATTTTATATATGATATTAGGGTTGAGGAGTTACAACATGGCATTCCAAAAAACCACCCTACCGAATGGTGTAAGTAAAAACTAAAAACATATATAATAACATAGTATAACACTATACCTTCTAAACTTCTAATTGGAGATTGGATTTCAATGCAGTTTTCGTATTAGACGATTTCACAAAGGGAGTAAATAAAAATTCTTTAAAAAAATATGTTGACCTTAGTAACTAGTAAGACAAGTAAAGTAAGAAAGAAAATATTTTGGAAAATTCTACAGAGATAATAGAAGAAAAACAAAACTTAAGTAATGGTGATAATAGTGTAAGAAAACCTCGCAGTAGTCGAACAAAACGTAATTTGACTGTTGAATGACAAGGAAAAAATCGATGACTTTGCCTGTTTCTTACAACATCGATTTGGAAAAGGTAGACAATAAGAAAAGAATATGTCCTGCAAATAGTCATGAGTGATGCAACTCACTTCTCCATTTTGCGTTCAATCTGGATGAGGTTTCCGAGGCGGTTAAGCATATCCATGATCTCTTCAGGCTCATACTGCACCTCATCGCGGAAGTAGTTGCTCGGGCTGTGGAATAAAAAGGATGTTACGTAAGTTCTTGTAATGACTTGACGGTAAAGGATAAAACCACAGACCAAGTCACCCACCCAGTAGAAGAACCAGAAGAAGAAGTACCTTATCATATATCGGTAAAGCGACAAATAGCGTTAAGATGCCCCGTGGTGGCGACAAAGCTCTCTCTTATAGTATACTAGCGACCCTCCCCGACTTCGCACGGGTGCAATGCTTAATACTAAAACCTTCCTCTTGAATCACTCTATCTATTAACAAAAAACTGCATCAAAATCCGTTGCGTAGTTTTAAAGATTTAAGCATACAAAGGGACATAAGGACATAGGGATATCATCATCAATCATCATCAGCCGGAAGACGTCCACTGTTGAACAAAGGCCTCCCCCATAGAACGCCATAACGAACGGCAACTTGCCGCTTGCATCCACCGGTTACCCGCGACCTTGACGATGTCGTCGGTCCACCTGGTGGGAGGCCTACCAACGCTGCGTCTTCCGGTTCGTGGTCGCCACTCGAGAACCTTTCTTCCCCATCGGTTATCGGTTCTTCGAGCGATGTGGCCTGCCCATTGCCACTTAAGCTTGCAGATTCTGAGAGCTATGTCGGTGACCTTAGTTCTTCGGCGGATTTCCTCGTTCCGGATTCTATCGCGCAAAGAAACTCCGAGCATAGCTCTCTCCATAGCTCGTTGGGTGACTCTGAGCTTATCTAAGAGGCCAGCAGTTAGGGACCACGTTTCTGTGCCATAGGTCATCACTGGCAACACACATTGGTTATAAACCCTCGTCTTCAGGCACTGTGGAATTTTGGACGAAAATATATCGCGTAGTTTCATACATACATAGGGATATAGGGACAGAGAAAGCGACTTTGTTTTATACTATGTAGTGATAGTGAAGTGACGACAATTATAAAAAAGTGTTTTCATATCTCATACTCGGAAAGTAGTGTATGTTTGATCTGAGTACTGGGTCGGAAGCGATGATTCCCACAACAGAGAGATTCAGGGCTGTGATTCCCGCCCTCGGTCGGGAAAGACTCATAGTAATTGCTTCCGGCCTTAGGGCGGGAATGAATTAAAAAAAAATAGTACTACATTTGGCAAAGACGTTTAAAGAAAAAGTTTCTCTATGAAAGAGAATGTCTTTCTTCCAACCTCTTTGGGTACTTAATAGGGATACAAAACTTTTTACATCAATTAGAATAAGAAAAAAAGGTGCGGCCTTGTGAGGTGTAGGTATAAACAACAGAAAATAGTCCGCGCGCGAGGCGGTACGCGTTCCATATTTAAAATTAAAAAAAGATTAATAATTTGGTAAGCTGTTACGAAATTCAAATTCTTGTTTTTCATCGGCACTAATAAGCACAGAACACTATTACTCGGCTAAAAGTAGGTACATATTATTATAAAGAGAAAGCATTTGTTTATTATTTTTGTAATGTTATTTAGGTTAGGTAGGTACTCTATGATGTAGTATTCAAAGACGTTTAAAAGAAAAAGTTTCTCTTTCTTTCAACCTCTTTGGTTGTATTGTTGACAATTTTGTTTTTTTTTGTAGGTGTTATTGCATTTTTGCATGTTTGAATTTTTGTAAAATAGTTATTTTTTTTGTTTACTTTCTTTGAATTCGAAATGAAAAGTAGAGTGTTTAACGCGGGTGGAAGTTATCAATTGCTACTCAGACTATATCCGCCCTCGCTACGCTCGGGCGTCTAAATACCTCGTATGGGAATTGATTCCTTTCGACCCTTGTATAACAATCTACTATTCTTTCATGTTTAGGTATAACCATTTCGTGTCGATGTATAGATTGGAATTAAAAAAAATGTGTGACTATCTTCTGATTGTTTAACTAGTATCGGGGTAATAAAAACTTGAGCTTTCAAGCGACAATTCTTCTAAATGTATCGGGCGTAGCGTTTGTCGACAGTACAGGCATGTCAAACAGTCTTTACAAAATCACCCGCAAGTTACAGCGAAAGATCGCTATTCCGATGAAGTATGTAAATCGCGAAATCACAGTGATTAGACGCACGTTACTAAGAAAGATTGTAAGTACTTAAGCACCCTGTATTGTAATATAATAAGGTTCAAAACGCCTGATGCAATATAACTACAATTTTAGATAACTTGCGACGTAAGTATTAACTTCGAGTGGCTCGGACCCAAGGGTTTAAAATGTAGTTTTCTGATTAACATACATGGCAATTAGTGCTGATAAGCTTTTTATCAATACATGTGAATTGACGATATCGGTAAAGATAGCGCACTCAACCTAGGCACTCCGATGAGTCTGTACTGTATGCTTAAACAACAATATTAACGAGAAATGCTAATAACCAAATATATTTATAGACATTGACAATGTCCATAAATAAATAGGTTTTTTCACAAAGTTATCGAAAACAATTGTCAAACCAAGGTGCAAGTCTGTGTTTGAAAGACCCTGCATCAATGAAAAGAGTACCTATGTAAATGAATCAGGCTGTTTTGACTGCCATAATATATGAAAAAACTGTTTGGTAATTGCTACAGCGCTTAACTCGCGGACGAATTGACAAAATATTAAAAAATAATTAAATGATTATTGTGGATTACCCGATATTGCCTAACCCTTTGGCACAAAGGCGTGAACATGAGTATGCATGTTTTTTTAATGTGAAAAATCAAGGGCCCAATGATGCTACCTACCTGTAATATTTTTTTTTATTGGGACAGAATCTCGGTACGCGAGCTTGACACGCACTTGGTCGGTTTTTATAAACCGGATAGAAAACTTTCGTTTGAATCTTGTCTTAGCTTAGTATATACGTAATAATGGAGTTGGTACCACTACCTGGGGTAAGCAGAAGCAGGCACGAGGAGCAGAAGCGTTGCGAGCGCACAGCATAACAGCAGGAATCCTGATCGCACCATCCTGTAACGAAAAGAGAAAACTTGTAACTTCCAACCTTGACTTGGGTACTTTGGGAAACTTGAAAAATCATGGGTGTTCAAAAGTAAAATTTCATTTTTACTGTAGGTTAAAGAAAATTACACTTAGAAACGTAAATAGTCTATAACTCGACCATGGAGATAGGCTAAGTGTGAACAGCAGTAAATCTCCACCGACGATTGGCTGACGAACGGCTGGTTCCACAAGCAGTACCCCGAAAAACCAGCAAGAAACTCAAGGGCAGATATTTTTAATGATCTCAATGTTCCTGGGTTTAATTTTTTTCCTTCACGTACCAACATTGTACACATGGCTAACTTAATGCCTAAAGGCATTATATACCTGTTAACAGGCTAAGCAGAGACATTTTGGAGGAATAATAATATATATAATCTCACGCCTTTTTTATCCCCGAGGGGGTAGGCAGAGGTATTCCATTACTGGATATACCCACATTTCACGAGATATATTGGACCCCTAGACGTGATAGGTGGAGAGCCTATCCCCGGACCGGGTCTGTTTACACATGTCTCAGAATTAATTCTGAGACCTGCGGGTTTCCTCACGATGTTTTCCTTCACCGTCGAGCTAGTGATAAATATATGTATGTAAGTTTTTTTTTGAAAAACTCATTGGTACATGCCAGGATTCGAACCCGAGCCTCACTGATTTTCGGCCGGCTCTTTAACCGTCCGGGCTATCACTTGGAGGAAATATTATTTTGGAGGAAATAGCCGAAAAAAAACATTTAATAAAATTGCCGAAAAAGGGTTTCGGAAAACACAAAAAATACCGACCAGGAGCTCTATTTTTGACTCGTTACTATGACAATAACCATGACTGAGACATATTTTAAAATTAGCAGTTTCACCCCACGGTTTCACCTGCGTTGTTCCCGATCCCGTGGGAATACGAGGATAAAATATAACCACATAGGTTATATTATGTTATGTTATTCTGATGTATAAGCTATATAACTGTAAAGTTTCATCAAAATCCGTTTGTAGTTTTTGCGTGAAAGAGGAACAAACATAAATACATCTGTACAGCCATACATACAAACTTTCGCGTTATAATATTAGTAGGATTTCATTCATATATTTTTTTAACCGTGACATCTCGTAGCGAGTCGAGCGCTGGCAATAAGTGGTAGAATAACGTCAAACATTACATTAGCATAAATATTCTCAAACCGCCTTATACATTTCTATAATGTTTTCATTGTGGTAATTACCAGTTTTGTACACATTTCGAATCATATTTGTAGGTAAATCACCATTCAAAAATTCCAAAAATCTACTTTATGGGACTTGCAAGCCGAAGATACGACAAGTGACAAGACTACGTAATAGTCACGAGTCAAAAATAGAGTCTCAGATAAATAATAAATTTTGGGACCCGGTGTATTAAAGGCGTGAGTTTTTTCTATTAGAATTAAAAAAAAATCGTGAGTTCGTATTGACGATATAACGATACATGGTTGTACAAAAGGACAAAATTTGTTCAATATTTTCCTTTGCTCTGTATTGTAGCACCAGTTGGTGATGCATGAATATTTATTATCTTCATCATCATGTTCAATGGCTTATGTAAATTTGATGGTTCGCTTATGCACATTAAAACATTAATTTATTTGAGGACGCAAAATTAAATGTAAGTATAGACACTTTCGAGTATTTTCAACATCGATGAAAATACTCGAAAGTGTCTATACTTACATAGAAATAGAAAATAAACGCCTTTTATCCCCAAGTTGGAAGGCAGAGGTATACCATTTCTGGATATATTCACTTTTCACTAGATATTCTTGGACCCCAAGTTGTGGTGACTGGGTTTCTTACACATGTCTCAGAATAATTCTAAGACCTGCGAGTTTCCTGTTTTCCCTTCACCGTCGAGCTAGTGACAAATATGTACGTAAGCCTTAGAAAACTCATTTGTACATGCCAGGATTCAAACCCGAGCCTCACTGATTATCATCACGTGAAGCAGGCTCTTTAACCGTAAGGTAAATCACTGCTTCGATGAAATTGAAGAATATTTAAACCATACAAATATTTACGATAGTAATAATATTATGTTTTTGATTTAAACCTGACAATTTCAACCCGAAATTAGAAACTCAAAACCGCAGAAAGTGTTTTCGGCTTAACTTTTTTGTTTTTGTTGCAACCCTTGTATTTTAAATTCCACTCTTGTTTTCTCTCTACTCGGGGAGTAAAAAGTTCTATAGATATAATTTGTTTTGTCAGTTTGGGTTGACGAAAACTAAACATGGTGACATTGGTGATGATTGCAAAATTAACTATTCCTCTGTATTATAATTGTTTAACTATGATCCGTCACCAATGTATGAGTTAATACATTGGCGTGAAAACAGGAACCGACTTCCATAAATGATGACAATAGCTATTCATTAAGATTATTCGTTGAAGTAAAAAGTATATTTAGTATGTACAGTACTTAGTTTTAGTTTGGTAAGTAATGTTTAAAATAAAAATCTCACGCCTTTCATCCCCGAGGGGGTAGGCAGAGGTATTCCATTACTGGATATACCCACATTTCACGAGATACATTGGACCCCTAAACGTGATATGTGGTGAGCCCATCGCCGGACCGGGTCTTTTACACATGTCTCTGAATTAATTCTGAGACCTGCGGGTTTCCTCACGATGTTTTCCTTCACCGTCGAGCTAGTGATAAATATGTACGTAAGTTTTTGAAAAACTCATTGGTACATGCCAGGATTCGAACCGTAAAGTTTGTTTACTTTCATATTATTTGTTATGGGTAATTAAATTTAATACACTTTAGTCTTGCATTCTACTAGTTATCTTGACTAGAGCTGTGTATGATTGGTATCCTAAAATCATTTTCACCTGATGAAATTACTTATGTTTGCACAGGATTTCACCGCTGAAATTTCATTATTTTTAATTACGTTGAAAAATTTTGCTACTTGAAATAAAATATGCAATTCGCATTTGCGATTTTATAAGTATAGAGATAAGATGAAGGAGATTAGTAGGTACGACGCATGAAAATTCATTTCATATGAATTATTCTCTATGCTGCTATTTACAGATGATCATATCCTACAGTATTTTCAGGTACTGCAGTACCTAGAGTGCCTAGAATATAACTGCCAACACAATCGGATCAGGGCACTCGGGCCTACTAGCTCCTACCTACCAATATGGACTGGGGTCGAGGGGCAAGTCGGTCACCTAACGTACCTAACGTAAGTACCGATTTAGTATAGGTTCATCACCTGTATTGTTTAGAGGCCTAAACAATACACTGCTCTGAACTGGATAATTCCAGAAGTGGTAGGTATACGGTAGATAAGGCGTAGTTGTATATACGAGTAGGTATCGTTTATACTTTGCATCGTAAATAGCGAACAGTTATAGTTCTGGAATTGTGCAACTTACCTACAAATGGTATCTAAACACACAATAATCATTGTATGCACTACTCGTTTAAACTTCAATAGGCTTAAGCCTACAACAGAACGGTTAAGTGCAAACGAACCAAAGCCCTGATGTCGATAGTGCTGTACCGAGGTAAACTAATCGATAACTATTATGTCGAGTACAATAGAGTTTCCTCCAAAGGACACTTGAGACATATCTTAAGTAATATGGGCTACATTATACTATTCAGGTGCAGTGATAGCCCGGACGGTTAAAGAGCCGGCCGAAAATCAGTGAGGCTCGGGTTCGAATCCTGGCATGTACCAATGAGTTTTTCAAAACTTACGTACATATTTATCACTAGCTCGACGGTGAAGGAAAACATCGTGAGGAAACCCGCAGGTCTCAGAATTAATTCTGAGACATGTGTAAAAAGACCCGGTCCGGCGATGGGCTCACCACCTATCACGTTTAGGGGTCCAATATATCTCGTGAAATGTGGGTATATCCAGTAATGGAATACCTCTGCCTACCCCCTCGGGGATAAAAGGCGTGAGATTATATTATATATATATATATATATATATATATATAATATAGAATACCTACAACGTAACGTTGTAGGTATTCTGATTTAAATTACATCAGATTGCAAGCTCTTGTTTTGTAAGAGAAATGTCCTTGCTTGATTGATACCTATATATAGCACACCCTCAACCAATCAACTTAGAAAGGTGAAACTCGGAATGTAGGTAGATTTTAAGACGTAGTTAACCGCCAATACAAGGTTTTTTAATAGCTAAAAAAACGGACAAAACGGTTACAGTTATTTAGGCAATCGTAACTGTTTTTAAATATTTGATTATACTACACAATAATAACTAGTAAGATAAGCTTACTAAAATAACACACTTTGATTTCATTCTTACAGAGAATTGGCTACAAGGAAAAAAGGTGTCAATATTTACAAACGAAAAACAACGTTATTAATTTGTAGTTATCGATAACAGAAACGTTTATTAAACATAACCATTGATTATGATACGACAGCACTAGAAGTAAAGCATAATGAATTATGAGGGTAGAGTAGAATATAATATTCTAAGTAGGTATTACAGCAGTATACCTACTCGCATGTACTTAAATCGGATTACTCCACTATAAATAAGCTGTCGCGTTAACGCCAGATGTGGTAAGTCATGTTATACTTAGTACAAGTAGCTGAAAAAGAAATAAATTGAAAAACTATTCACACATATAACCTAGAGATCATAGGTATAATACTTTTGAGCTTTGTTTAAACAAACAAAAAAGGGGTACTCCATAAAAATATTTTATTGAATAATAGCGTGCCACAGCTTTGCTTTGCACGGTTAGCTATTTATATTTTTTATATTTAGTTATTTTTTTCTATTCTTGTGGAAATTTCGATTTTTTAGAAAAAAAAGAGTGAGCTTGAATTTGCTGTTATAAATAGACTGAATGTATGAAAGATTATAAAGCACATTGCTAATCTATTAGTGTAAGAGAGAATTAAGGGAAAAAATGCGATACTGAAAAAGAAAAGATATATAAATATTAATTATCCATATTTGATATGAATAAAAATGCAGACCGCAGAAAACGACAAAAGATAACTTTCTCAAAGGAATCCTGAAGATTGAAGATGAATTTATTTGTATATTTTTTTAGTTACGGATAATTTAGGTACTGAGCTGACCCCAAATAATGGGACAAGTGCCGAATAATAAACTGATGCCCAAACCAAAATCAACACATTGAGATTGTGCTACACGCCACAAATCTACGGCAACATGATCGAATCTATTATCAAAGTGATGCCTAAAATCAATTTTATATCATCTGTTATCAGGGTCGGCGACCAACCGCGACGATGACAGAGCTCTTTCTAAACTAATTACGGATTACAAAGGAAACCGGTGACAAAAACCAGGGATACTAGATTGTGGAGTAGCTTAATTTCCGCCATGTGAGTATACTCCTGTTCCCCTGCGATTGGTTCGTAACTCCATATAATAGATTATGGGTAAAGGGATATTTGTGTAGGAGTCTTCCATTCGTGACATTATTTATTGATTCGTATTTGATTACTAGCAACTTAATTTCGATACAGTCAAATACACGAGAAGCACAACAAAATATCTGTCACTGCGATAACGCAACATCTAAATCGCCTAAATCATCTAAAACGAAAAAATATATCTCTTTTTACAAAAAAACTGTGAGAGGCACAATTGCAATCTTAGAAATAAAAATAAAATAGAACAACCACATTACAGATTAAGTAAAATTAATAATTCCTTTATGGGTTTGTGTGTACGCTTTTACAACAAGATACCTAAAGCTGTTGTAGATTTGCCAGAGAAAATGTTCAAAACTCACGTTATAATGGTTTTATGTAGGTAAATTGGCATATTATAAGTTAGATGAATATTTGAATGACAGTGATGTTTGGTGTAAATTTTCTCCAGCTCAGCAAAGCACTAGAACCATGTAACTTGTACTTTGTAATGTATGATTGTATCTATTGATTGTTTAAAAGAAAAATGTGTTGAGGAGTTTCTTGCTCCCCTTCTTCTCCCCACCTATACATACCGAAGCGGTGGAGTCGCAATGACTTTCAATAAGAGGACTTATAAGCCCCTACATTTAATAAAAACTTTTGACTTTGACTTTGCCTTGTAAAACAAAAAGTTCAAAAATAGAATGAACGACACTTTTCTCGAAAGTTTCGTAGTAAGGGTTTGAATCGTTAGAGTTGTGGTCACTTCCTGTTTGTACCGTGAGGCGTCATTCGAGGCTTTGTCCCCTCTATGAAGTTTGCATCCATTGAGACCTGTGCGAATAGGAATGCTCTGCAATCAACGCTTAGGTAGGTGCATGTTGAATTTTGTTGAAACTTCATGCATGAATAATACTAGCTGTTGTAACTTAAGGCACTATTGGGTTGTTCCGGGATGAAATCAAATTAAATAGAGTATTTGACTGCATCGAAATTAAATTGCGAGTCAATCATCATTCCTTAAAAAACTGATCCCAAAAACTCCTAAAAACTTTTTATTTTGCTATTATAACCAATAAAAAAATACCTCAACATGACTACTATGTTGCGGACTATGAGTTATGACGTCTCAATAGTCAGTAAATTTTCCTTATTAAACATTATTTTGACAGATCAAAAAAAGTTACTCATTTGACTAGACAGTCAAATAGCCTGTTCTTTATTTGCCTAAATGCGGTAGAATCTATCTGGGGGCATGGCAGTGCCCCCGCCAAGTTGAGCAAAAAAAGCGGCACGCCGTACCATCCTTTTCTCGAAGTAATTCAGGTCATTTTCGACCACGTCATATAATGGTAATTACATTTAAAATTTCAGCTACCTGAGTCCAGTGGTTGAAATTGTGAGTTCGGTTAGACAATCTCTCCACCTTAAATTGGTACCTATATAGAGGTAAGTATGTAGGTAACATTTAGATTTGCACAATAAACTAAATAATTTCCAGCATTCTTTTGCTGAAATGAAACTAACATGACACTCAATCTAGTATTATTGGGCACTTGACTTTTAATATAGATGTGAGACTGACATAATAAATCACATAGGTGTTACGTTTAGACGTTCAGTTATTCTGGAATACGAAAAGACTGGGACACCTATTAAAAATAAGTACCCACGTGAATACATTGAGTTTGACGCCAAGATACGGGTTTTCGAATGTCATCTTTGGAAAGTCTTAACCCTTTAACGGGCATAGGCAGTTTAAATTTTTCGTTGTTTTTGAATATTGTTTCAATGACATAGAGTTCAATTTATGGCCTTATAAGTATTAAAAAGTAGGTAGGTATTTAAAAATCATAGTAGGACAAATGTATGGGATTGACATAGCACTCGACTTGTCATGCGCGCGGCTTTATAGCGTGACCAATTAAAGTTGACGCAACACTTTGTAGAAGTATAGTCACTCACACGTACCTAGTTCTATTTAGTTAGTATAACAAAAGCTAAACAAAAAAAACTTTTGTTTTGCCAGTTGGCTATGGGGGCTGTAGAATCAAATTTAAGTAGATATAGCGCCCCATGGAAGGGTCCCGATCTTTAACAGACTTCAAAAAAGGAAGAGGTTCGCATTAGTTTTTTGCGGTAATTCTAGTCATCATTTTCAACATCATTATCTAGGTGAAGCTCAAATCCCATTTAGAAACCTGGTAGAAGATAAGAATTTAACAAACGAGTTGAATTCACAAGCTATCGGAATACTACAAAGACAGCTGCACTTTGTAAAGTGATACAATTGAAGAGTGTGCTTTGAGTATTTTTCAGTCATTTCAATTCGAAATGCTTACTGTTACTCGAATTTAATGCTACACAGTAATAAAACTGCTACACAATAAAAAAAAGCTCAAGCCTTTATGCTCGAGGGAGTCGGCAGAGGTTATTCCATTCCTGGGAATACCCGATTTTTAACAGAATATTTATTTGGACCCCTCAACGTGTCAGGTATAGGGAGCCCATATCGCCAATAATTGAATAAACTGTAATTCTGTAGGAGCACTCTGAAAAATTAATCTTAAATTAAGAACTAAATATTCTCCGATCCTATTTATATCCAATCCGAATCTTTACCTATAAATGTATGATATAAATATTTTTCTATTTAACCTATGGAACTAGTACCCATTACTTCTTCATAACAGTTCCTTTTGTGTGACCGTTTGTTTTAGTCCTCATTTGTAGTGTCTGAGTCTTGTTAACTTACTTTAAAGACTAAGATTTATAAATACACGGTATAAAAGGAACGTTTCCGAAAACGAAGACAGGTGGTGATTCTATACACAATTCCATAAATTTTTACAAAATAAAAATAAAATAAAAAGTTTATTTTTCATTTTTCTTCATTGTGTTTAATCCTACTAATATTATAAATGCGAAAGTTTGTATGGGTGGATGTATGGATGGATATTTGTTCCTCTTTCAAAAACTACTGAACGGATTTTTATGAAACTTTAGAGTTATAGGTATAGCTCATACAGCAGAATAACACATAGGCTATATTTTATCCCCGTATTCCTACGGGAACGGGAACTACGCGGGTGAAACCGCGGGGCGCTGCTAGTTTCTAATAAAAATACAATAACATTTTGTGACGCAATTCCCAAACTAGGCAAATCGGTTTCAACTTTCTCTCTGGACTCCGAATGGTTCCGCTTACCTACACCGTAGGTATTATAATCTTCCAACAGATACTCCTTTGTTTTTATTTTCCATCAAATTGAACGAAGGTATTTGCCACATCCATGAGTGTTTCCCACGATAATATGAAATGTAGCTTATAGATGTGTCGTATTAAAGCCAGTGTGAAAGAGATGATACAGCGATGAGATAATCCGACCGAATCCGAGAGCTAGCCCTAGGCGCCCCATAACGCGTCGAATAGGCGAACGGCGGAAAATAACCTTTAAACCCGATTTTCAGCAATAGAACGACAAATACGAGAGACGATGATTTATAAATAGAAATGTAATATTAACATTCACTTGACTTTGCGAATTCGCCAAGGAGTAAGAGTAACAAACTTTGAATGAAAAGTTAAAAACTGCCCTTAAATGACTTATACCTATACACCGTAAAATCAGCGCCTCAGCCCAGGCTGTGGCATTATGCTGACCTGTGGCCCTTTTAGCATAATTTTTTTTTGTGTTACTGTAATTTAAGTTTTTTTGTAGTCTATGCCGAATAAAAAGTAGTTTCTTTCTTTCTTTCTTCTAAAAAGTGCGAGTCGGATTCACGCACCCACACGTTTCTACCCCCCCCCCCCCCCTTCATTCGTTTTTTATTGTTATTAGTCACGTTCGCTGCCAACTACGATAATATCAATAAAAAAAATGAACATGGCGTGTTAAGAGACCAGCAGACGTATTCACAGAGACTCGATACCGTTTCCGTTCGATTCGAGTCGAATCTATCGACATCGGAAACGAATCCA
Source organism: Ethmia dodecea (assembly GCA_963855545.1). NCBI lineage: Eukaryota > Metazoa > Arthropoda > Insecta > Lepidoptera > Depressariidae > Ethmia > Ethmia dodecea. Next base: position 4,060,832 of record OY979448.1, read on the forward strand.
TCGAGATGGGCTGATGTTGGTATCGAAAACTAATGTCATATGTGACACCAACTGTCATAATCATTAGTTTTGATACCAACATCAGCCCATCTCGATAGATTCGTTTCCGATGTCGATAGATTCGTTTCCGATGTCGATAGATTCGACTCGAATCGAACGGAAACGGTATCGAGTCTCTGTGAATACGTCTGCCGCTATAGGATCTAAATGATTAACTTAGATATAGGCCGTCTAAAATAATTTAATATCTGACAGCGTCAAATGGCATTAGGTTACCATTTCACGTTCAATTTGACGTTAGCTATTTGAATTAGGACTCATAGAGTGAACAGTCATTTTTCAATTATGAGCATCTATCATTGCTAAAAAAAGCAGCGTCAAATTAGATATCCCATAATGGAACTTAGATGGTAGGGCTGCAGGCTGCAGCTACAATACTCCGTGATTTCATTAACCTACACATTTTACAGTTCAAGAGAAGAGCCCTTGAAAGAGTAGGTTAAAACATTACGTCAAATTCTAATTCTAAGATGTCATCGGCTTACTAATGGTATTGTTTGACAAAATTGCCTGAAGAGTGGTTACTTTAATTTCTTTTTAAACACCACTACAATATAATCTGAGATGATAATCAAAATTCTGTCTAATGTCATATAACATTACATCGTACTTAATTTTGACAGGGTTTTGTTTTACAAATTAAAGCAAATGCATTTAGTAAACAAAAATGTTTTCTGTATACTATTCACCTACCTACCTACTTAATCACTTTATTTTGCTTGACTCTTTGGAAGAGTATTTCGTTTTAATCAAAGTTTGTTCTCAGTGTATGCCTAGTTGTAAAACTTTTATTACGGCGTGCAATTGACTAGGAAACTAAAATTTGCAGCATTTGTTGATTATTTAAATTATCGTCATTTGTGTCATCCCTTTTGAGGCGAGCGGCAGTGAATTTTTATATAAAATATATGTTTGTTGATAACTATATACAATATACTAGCATCGCCCCGCAGTTTTTTAACACATAGGCTATATTGTATCCCCGTATTCCCACGGAAACTGGAACTACGCGGGTGAAACGGCGGGGCGCTGCTAGTATATACATATTATCAGAATAACACATAGGATATATTTTGTTCCCACAGGAACGGGAACTACGCGGGTGATACCGCAGGGCGCTGCTAGTTATGCATAAATTGAAGCATTCTCGAACATCAAAAATCAAAATGAAAGTTAGTTAAATCGAGTTTAAGTTCTAAATTAAATTCTAAATTATACTTACTCGTATCTTTCAAACTTTTGGAGTCCTGTGTATTTTTTTCTTAACATTATTCTTGCCTTAAATACAGAAGGGTAGAAAGGCCCCAAGAGGGCTCAAGTAGTCAAACTACCTGCTACTTAGTTACAGAAGTTAATCCCGACCCAAAGTAAGACGGGGTTAATTGGTATTTATTACAAAGAAAGTCTCACGTAATACAGTTAACAACGTAACGGAAATGTTAAACTTGTTTTAATGTGTACTTATGTTGAACAATAAGAAGAACAATATCGATTACATATATACGATATACTAGTACATACATAACAGACATAATTTCTATACATAAATCATAAAACTCTAACGAGGCCGTGTCTGTACCTACATGAAATCTTCTGGCTCCCGCTAGTTTCAAAATATTCATCTTTGTTCTCCTATTGAGCCATAATATACTAAGTAGATACTATGAAGGACACCACAAAATATAACATAATAGGTCGCAGAAAATTGTAAACCTGTACTGCCCTTTTCGACCCTGCATACTTTTCTATGAAATTCATAAGGGTTTTTTGGCGGGAATGTGGAAAATTCAAGATGGACATTTTCGTCTAATAACAAGGCACTCGAAAGTGCCTTGTTATTAGACTATTGACCTTTCTAAGTGTACTTTTTATACCTACAGAATATACAGAATATATATATATATATATATACAGGGTGACTTTTTTTACCGTCTGGAAAAAAATGTGGTGTGATAGGTAGGTGTAATAGATTTATTTATTTATTTATTGCATTCATGTTGTACAGAAGGTCTTATTACTATGAGGTACAGTTTCAACATGAACCCGGATTGGGCACAGCAATATTCATATTATAGTAGAACTTAAAACTACTTAGGGCTAAAACTATTTGAATAATAAAAATATAAGTATCTAGTTCAAATAAAATTTAATAGTCCAGTCATTTTAGTAGTTTCACCTCGGAATTCGAGATACCCAGCTGTAAGTCCGTAAATATTTGTATATTGACACCCTAAAAGTTGTCTCAAAACCTACACAGATAGAAAAGATTACTTAATTCAAGTAATATTACTTGATCCAAGAGTTTTTCATATTCGTATATGAGGAAAGTCGTAAATCTCTTGGATCAAGAGTGAAAAGATTTTAGAGTTTATTATTTAAATCAAACAATAAAATACTCTCTACAAAAGCGCATGAAACTTTTATCTAAAATTTTTACGCTCTTGGACCGAATAAATAAAAAATTTAGATTTAATTTGTGTCGTTCTTCATTTCAAATAACAAAGCAAGAACGAGAAATGCTTGAATGAAGAGTTATCGACTCTTTATTTAATAATTGGTGTGTCTTGCCTTAAGGTTTAAAGCTTAGTTTAAGATTTAAAAAATTTGACGTGAAGTATTTAATATGCTTGACACTAACAACTGCGCTTTTAAATTAAATATATTTCTGCTTTGTCGTGAGATTGCGCATTGCTTCCAGGAAATACGATAAATATTTATCCTAAAATTGTGAATCTTTAGTATGAAAGAGACGAATGCTTTTTATAAAAGATTCGCATATTTCAATTAAACATTATATTAATTTGGGCGAAAAGAACCTATTGTTCAATATGAAAGTTTCTGATACTTCAATTAAACTTTATGTTAGTTTGGGTGAAAAGAGCCTATTACTTGATATGAAAGATTCTGTTAATTATATTAAACTTTATAAAAGTTTGGTCTAAAAGAGTGCAATTATTAATTTAGGAGAAAAAGTACACGATTTTGTTTTGGTCGTTCTTGGATATATACTAAGAACAACCAAATCAACATCGGGTACAATTACAAACGAAAACCATAGGTATTGAATTGAGTCATATCACAAAACTGAAGAACCGTCACAGAATATAGGAAATAGGAAAGAAAAAAAAAACGTTCCAATAGGTAACAATAAAATATGGAAAAGCAAAGCATAATCAATATCTATACAATCAGAATCTTTCATAAATTAAGTCCTAAAACTATTATATTAAAGGAAGGTACTTAATTATTAATTGAAAAAGCTGTATGCAAGTTATTTTATATTCAATTTTATTCATTTGTAAAGTAAACAAACTACTGTGCATTTAAAGTAAACAAACTACTGTCAATTTCACTGATTATACCTACTGAAATACAGATGTATGTAGTATTTCGATCGTCGGTAAAATATCGAAAATATGAATAGTCCGTCGAGTAAGCGACATACCTAAATTTTTTTGCACATACCTACATATAATATTTCGGTAAAAATTCTGAGTTAACGTAGTCCGAGACTTGCCCCATGCGACGCCCGGATGCAGGCGAAGGGTACTTATGGGTTAAAAAATTTAAAAAAATCTCCGCATCCAAGCATACACGTGGCAAGGCTCGGACCAAGTTGACTCGGAATTTTGTTAGGAATAATCAAAAGTTAAATTAATAAGTCACTATCTACATTCTTGTACTTTTGTTCAAAGTCCCAGGATATCTGAAATAACAAAACATGTGTTACGTTACTCTGTCATGATTTATCAGAAAAATACTAAGTATAAAAAACAGGACACTTGGTCAAAGATTTCTCAAGGATGCTACATCGTGGTTACTTACCAGCGTTTGAGCTTTGGAGCTTTTGAGTATTGGAAACTTTTCTATGTACTCATACACCGTCAAGGTTTTAGAATTCTGTCGCTCCACATATGTGTTTTCCCACTTCTTTAAGAGCTCGTCCCACGGCTCATAATTTTGCATAAGCCATAGTGCATCATCAGATGTTCCTAAAATAAAAGAGTACTTGCATTAATTTAAACACACAAAAATATTATGGCTGCAAATAGTCTAGTGTTAGGCTAGGTGATGATAACTGAAGAATGGAATATAACCTAACCTAACCATAATAATAACGGGTGTTATTTAAATGGTTAGCAGAGTATTCGTATTTTTGTGAGCAGAAAAATTTAATCTGTAAGCAGAAATAGCTAATTGGTCAGCTACTCATGGCCAGCAAACATTACAAAACCAATCAGCAATTTATGTCATTCTGGATGGCTGTAATTATGTTTGAGCTACAATGAGTTGCTACTGTTTAATAAAATTTTGGTAAGCACTCAGAGGGGAAGCCAAAAAAATTTTTTTGAGCTGCATATAAAAGTTGCAAAAATTATCTCAGCAAACTTGTCATGCGCAAAATGGGCGCATTCCTTACAAAGATTAGGAAGGAGTTTGGATTATGCAACATTTATGATTATGATTTATGATTATTATTACGATTACAAGTAGTAGTGGTAGTGGCAGCGGTAGTGGTAGTGGTAGTAGTGGTGGTGGTGGTAGCGGTGGTAGTGGTGGTAGTAGTGGTTGTGGTGGTAGTAGTGGTTGTGGTGGTGGTGGTGGCAGTGGTACTGGTGGTGGTAGCGGTAGTGGTAATAATGTAGTAGTGTTAGTAGTAGTTATAGTACAATTTTTTACGACATGTTTTCTCTGCTGTTCAATTATGAAATCTTGCTGACCAAGTAGTTATTTTGCGGACCAAGTAACTATTTTGCAGACTGAATTTTTATTATGCAAACCCATGTTATTGTAAGCTGCCTATTTAATTTTTGACCATTATCAAAATTATTTGCCGAACAAGGATTGCTGCCTGATTTTTTTATTTGAGAACAAAATCTTTGTATGCCGACCAAATGATTTAAATGCTTATTCTAACCAAATTTTATAATTGCTGCTCGTTTAATTACTTCTCAATAATAACCTAAGAGACTAATAGGTACTCATAAAAACTTAAAAAAAAACATTATCAACTACTTATGCAACTCCTAGCTCCATCATGACACCCACAGTATAAAGTGCTGGTCAAGATGAATTAAATGAACCCAAACACGGTGGGTTTATGCTGGTCCTAATAACATTTCCTAGCTAACAGTGAAAACCACATTGAAGTCTCAGTGGTTTAGGAGGAGTTAGCAGATAACAGATAACAACAGACATGCGCCTTCAATTTATATTTTGTAGTGATGATAGGCAATGATTATTTAATTACTTTACACATACCTATTCAACTGCTTAACTATCACGGAGAAGAGAACTTACCTTGTATTTCTTCAGTGTCTGCTGAATTCACCTTCGGTTAGGTTTCTTTTTTGGATTTTTTTATGCAAGTATTATCTCATACTATACTAAGTTTCATCGACTGAGGAATTAATGTTAGGAATTAACCTTTATTGCCTAAACTAAAGAGGAAAGTAAGGATAGCGTGGCCTCCTTTGCAGATTCCATTGCTTTCACTTCAGGCTCAAAGCAGTAACAGTTATGTCCAGGACTTCAGGAGTTAATTTTCACAAAAATTTGCTGTTTGCTGGTTTTTCCGTTACGACACAAGAAATAGACGTGCACTCGTAAAATTTGAATTGCCAGTTGCCAACTTGCCAGTGACAAATCGGGGTGGCCAGATATGATTGTTCAGATTCCGCCAAACTAATTAATATTTTCCCATTTTTAAAATTCGTTTAAATAAATGCGCATAAACATGAATACGCATAATAAGTATGAACTCGCATAAACAAATATTAAGTTTAGGATTTGTGTTGAAAAATAAAATAAACATTTGTAGGAAATGGATAGAATCGATATATTGTTTTTGACAAAATCTATCATAGCAACACCATAGACAATAATAAGACCATAGAGTATCTACACTAAGATACTTATACATCTTCATAACAAATAATATTATAATAAGGAAAAGTTAATAAGTGAGTTGACAGCTCTGTCAAATACATACAATTTACATCTTTTTGTCTATGATATGTATTTTGCAGAGCTGTCAAGTCACCTATTAACTTTTCCCTAGTATACCTACCTATGTTTACTATTGAACCTACTACATCGAATTTGGGTCCATTCGATTCGCCTCAATCAGAAATTCTGACCTGGTAGATTCCAAGGGTCATCTAATGATGGAGCCGGAACTTGGCCATGGGAACCCTAAGATGAAACCACCCAACTACGTCGAATTTGGGCTCATCGACTCAGCTAAGGTTGACCGAAGTACGAAATACCGAATGTCAAAAGACCGACGTACGTTTGACCGAATGTACGGCAGTCCGATATACGCGAGACCGAAAATGCCGAAGTATGGGCCGCTATTTTCTTTTTGTTGTGGCTATGATTTTTTAGCTTCACTAGTTATCGTACCTAACTGAGTAGTAACTGACTATCGTACCTAAGTCCTAACTGACCGACAACCAGTCAAGTAATTGAAATTTGATTGGTCTCCGTGAGAAATTCCGACCTGGGTGATTTCAAGGGTCTGATGATGGAGCCGGAAGGTGGTCATGGGAACTCGAAGATGGAACTCCCATAGCCACCTTCGGGCTCCATCATCAGACCCTCTTAATCACCAAGTTTCAGGTCGGAATTTCTTACCGGTACTAATCAAATGAGCACCAGTCAACGTAATTGGGTGGTTCCATCTTGGAGTTCCCGTGGCCACCTTCCGGCTCCATCATCAGACCTTTGGAATCACCCAGGTCTAAATTTCTCTCCGAGATGAATCGTACGAGAGCAAGTTCGACGTAATTGGGTGGTTCCATCTTGGAGTTCCCGTGGCCACCTTCCGGCTCCATCATCAGACCTTTGGAATCACCCAGGTCTTAATTTCTCTTCGAGATGAATCGTACGAGAGCAAGTTCGACGTAGTTGGGTGGTTCCATCTTAGAGTGCCCATGGCCACCTTCTGGTTTCATCATCAGACCCTTGAAATCACTATGTTCCAAGTCGGAATTTCTCATCGATACGAATCAAATGAGCCCAAGTTCAACGTAGTTGGGTGGTTTCATCTTATAAAAATAACTTAAAAAAATACCTGACATCGATGTTTTCCATGACTCACAAGTTACATTCAAACATAAGCTGCTGAAATCATGTCAAGATTTAAAACCGTCCCCCTGAACCGTCCTTTTTTAAGTTTTTTATAGTTTTTTATAGTTTCTTATAATTTTTTATATGTTTTTATTATTAACTTGTCTTATAATTTTACGCAAATGTTGTGCGTGCTACTAATTGGCGAGCATATTATGTAATAGTTTTAGTCTACCTTAAGTTTAAAATGTCACGTTATGTTTTGCTGTAAGCATGCCTAATAAATAAATAAATAAATAAAGGTTATAGTTCCCATGTCCACCTCCCGGCTCCGTCGTCAGACCCTTGGAATCACCCAGGTCGAAATTTCTCATCGAGACGAATCAAATGAGAGAATTTCGACGGTCGTCCAATTTACCATAGATCCAGGGAAAATTTATATAGTAGCAACACCAAAAAGGCACTAATATTAGTAACCTACAAATTTTTCCGTCCAAGAGTGAAACTTCCTTGGTCGAAGAAAGAAAAAAAAAGAAATTTTAATCGAAACAATAAATACTAAAAAAGTTTTGAGTTAAGAATGTCTAGTTCTTGTGCTAAGAAACCTTACGCTCTTGGTGCGAGTAAGAATTTTGGTTCTAGATTTTGGTCGAAGAATGAATTTTGAATGAAATACCTAACAAAAATATTTGAGACAAGAATGAAACGTTCTTGGCCTAAGTACTGGTTTCAAGATTTAAAAACTCTTGAATGAAGATAGAGTGAATCTTATTCTAAAAGCTCTGTTTTCGTTCAAAGTGGCGTGCGTTTTTAAAGGAAGACTTTTGATAGTTCTTGAATGGAAAATGGCGATATTTAACGCAAATGGTAACAATCTTGGGTTAAATAAGAATTGCCAAGAGTGTTCACTTTAACGCTAAGAATGGGAAACTTTTGGTTGGAATAAGTAACTCTTACATCAAAACGGTGTTTCTTTAAACAAAAATTTCTCGGAATCAAACTAAATAAATATAATTTTTGAGGCAATATTTGGGACCCATTTAACTCAAGTAAAGTATTTTATACCAAGATATATATTACTTGCTTGGAGCAATTATTCCAAGAGATTTTTGACTCTTGGTCTAAGTAATCTTTTCTATCTGTGTATATATGGTAGGGTGTACGCAACTATTAAATTTCAAGGTCAAAGGTCACAAAAATCAGTTTTTTGCGCTTTTTTTGTAAATATCTCAATTCCTATGGGTTTTTTGCTATTTGTATTTCTAATCAATATTGTAGAATACAAAATTCTCAACAAATTTTGTTTAAAATATTTTTTTATACGGTGAACCGTTTTTGAGATAGAGGGCGGAGAGCGCAGGTCAGGTCAACCGGTGCCTCCGGTCGAAAACGCCTAACCACTATTATATTATAGCACAAGCGGTGTTTGTAATGAATAAACTTAAAAACTTCTTTGCTGATTTTAAAAAAACCGGCCAAGTGCGAGTCGGACTCGCGCACCGAGGGTTCCGTACAACCTTGCAAATTTATGGTTTTCGTAATTTTTCCTTTATCTATGCTATAAGACGTTGCTTCGTACCAAATTTCAAGATTCTGAGTTCACGGGAAGCACCCTGTAGGTTTTGATTCCCTTGCAAGTGTCGAAAATTTGCGGCATAAACGGCTGTATCTTTTGATTGCGTTGGCTTAGAAGTTTGATTTTTTCACAGCTTCAAGGGACAGTAGACCTGAGTAATTGATATAAATTTCAGCTTCATACCTCCACGCGTTCCTGAGAAAAAGGGTCTTGACAGACGGACGGACAACAAAGTGATCCTATAAGGGTTCCGTTTTTTCCTTTTGAGGTACGGAACCCTAAAAATTCTTTCACAAATGGAAAGCTAGAGTATTCTTCAGTAAAATAGCCTATATTTTATTCCCGTATTCCCACGGGAACGGGAACCATGCGGATGAAACCGCGCGGAACCACTATTATATATGACACTAACGGTTCTGCGTGGTTTCACCCGCGTAGTTCCCATTCCCGTGAGAATACGGAAATAAAATATAGCCTATGTTACTCAGGGATATTCTAGCTTTCCATTGGTAAAAGAATTTTTAAAATCAGCCAAGAAGTTTTTGAGTTTATTCATTACAAACACCGCTTGTGCTATAATATAATAGTGGTTAGGCGTTTTCGACCGGAGGCACCGGTTGACCTGAAGTGACGCTGTGACCGCGCGCTCTCCGCCCTCTATCTCAAAAACGGTTCACCGTATAAAAAAATATTTTAAACAAAATTTGTTGAGAATTTTGTATTCTACAATATTGATTAGAAATCCAAACAGCAAAAAACCCATAGGAATTGAGATATTTACAAAAAAAGCGCAAAAAACCGATTTTTGTGACCTTTGACCTTGAAATTTAATAGTTGCGTACACCCTACCATATGTAGGTTTTGAGACAACTTTTAGGGTGTCAATATACAAGTATTTACAAACTTACAGCTGGGTATCTCGAATTCCGGGATTCTTACCTAATTTAAGCTTAAATGACTGGACTATAAAGACAGAATAATAATAATAAAAAATAAAAACAAACTATAACTTATCTTCAAAAAACTCATCTACATTATAATAACATTTATTTAATAGGAACATTCTAGGTTTTTTTTTTTAAATTTTCGGATCTTTTTCATTTTTATAATTATTTGGTATTTTATTATAAATTTTAATGGACATTGCATAAGGGCCGGTGTGGAATTTTTTTAAAGTGGAAAAAGGAACGTCTAATCTATTTCGCGGTCTAAGGTTTGGAGGGCGGGAGTATTCTGGGAAGAGGTGTAAATAATTTTTGACAAATAGGCTTATTTCTAATATATACATGGAAGTCAGACTTAGTATAGATAGTTCTTGGAAGTAAGGTTTGCAGCTTGTCATTGCGTCTATGTGTGCATTTTTTTGTAAGCGAAATAATTTTATGATATCTACGCTATTTCCCCATAATATTAGGCCGTACTGGAGCCACGCGTGTGCCACGCGAGTAAGATGCCTACAGCATATTTTTTATTATTTATTGTATTTAATATGTTGTGTATATATTTAAAAATGGCCAATGTTGTTGAGCGATTTCTTCTAAATAATTTAATTTCTTTAATTTCTTCCAAAGTCAAAGTCAAAAGTTTTTATTTAATGTAGGGACTTATAAGTCCTCTTATCGAAAGTCATTGCGACTCCACCGCTTCGGTATGTATAGTTGGGGAGAAGAAGCGGGGCAAGAAACTCCTCAACACATTTTTCTTTTAAACAATCAATACAATACAAAGTACAAGTTACACGGTTTTAATGCTTTGCTGAGCTGGAGAAAATTTACACCAAACATCATTGTCATTCAAATATTCATCTAACTTATAATATGCCATTTTACATAAAACCATTTTAATGTGAGTTTTGAACATTTTCTCTGGCAAATCTAGAACAGCTTTAGGTATCTTGTTGTAAATGCGTACACACAAACCCATGAAGGAATTATTAATTTTACTGAATCTGTAATGTGGTTGCTCTATTTTATTTTTATTTCTAAGATTACAATTGTGCCTGTCACAGTTTTTTGTAAAAAGAGATATATTTTTCCGTACGTACATAATATCTTCTGCGGATTGGGAGATGGTGTTTGGCAAGTGGCAACTTAACTGTCACAATTGTTTAAGACAGCATCCAATGAATTCTTACATAGCTTAACGACTTCCATTGTGCGTAAACACAAAGTACACCGGGACCAACGGTTTAACATGCAAGCAACAAGAAGTCACAGTGTAGACAAATTCCAAACAAAAACTAAGTAAAGATGGAAGAAAAAATAAAAATCTCTCCTATAAACTTTGCATATATATACCTACCTTGTAACTACGGTGTAGGTTTCAGAATGTTTCATTCGCCTTAAGCCGTTACCCGGTAATGATGCTGTTAGAACCGTTCTTTATAGGGCCTTTATTCGAGAATTGCGGATTTGTTCCATGATTCTGGGATTTTCAGCAATGTGCTATTATTGAAGCATTTTCCATTGGCAGTGTTAAATGAGATGATTAATCCCGTATTGTAGGTAATATCTGTAGTTACCTACCTATAAGATTTAGGGACAAGAATTAGTCAGAAATGTCTAAAATAAAAAATGTATAAAATTAGGTATTGTAACAAGTACAATAATTAGAAAAACAAAAAATCCCCACTCCGTTCAAACCGCACTGAAAAGATTTTCAAAACAGTACCCACTTTCAGGAGCACTCCGATAAAAACTATAGTATATGGCACTCGGAGATAAGACAATCCAAGGGCACCTAATAATTAAAATTGACGACGACAATCAGCTACGTCAAAGATATCGACTTGCATACTGTTTTTTAAACCGACTTCAAAAAAAGGAAGAGTTTTCTCAATTCGACCGTTTTTTTTAATTACATGTAAATGAAGCCCGAACATGGATGCTTCATTAAAAAAAAACTTGCTTACTTACATAACACAACTTGACCTTCCTACGGGCGCAGTAACGCAATAAGGATGTCGTTGGTCATCAAATTACAAAACGTTTCAGATAAAATCAAAAGGATTTAAGGAAGGAGAGACCAAAATACCCCTTCCGGTAACGATAGTGATGCCAGAGTTAAGTACTGTTCGAAATTTGAGCATGGCTTTGAAATCCGCTTAACTACGGTTATTTATTTGGTTGGTACTGCGATCACAGAATAAAGAATAGTAGGTACTGACGATGGGACTAAGGAACTTTTCATAGTTCCGAGATCCTTTAAGATTTATGGCATCCTTGTCTTCCTTTCAGTTTTAAACAGCAGGATACGGTAACGTTGTTTTTAACGCGTAATTTTTACTTTGTTATGTAACAATTCAGTTTTTTTTTCATTTTTTATTAATCTTTTGGAAAATAAAACAAAAATATAGGCTTCCTACTTGTAGTTATTTCACTTGTGAGTATCTGATGTGGATACGTCGTACTCAGTGGTAGAAAACAAAATAATACAATATTACTTTTTCATTATCTGATCTTTATATTTTTTTAAGAAAAAACTACTATATCACCAAGCAAAATCTATTTATCAACTTGTCCTTTTACAAGATTAAAATTTGCATGTAATTTTAAACGGTTCTGAAATATAATTAATTCACACCCGCACTCGGTAAGCCAAATGTTTAAATTAAGAACATGATGAATTGCAAATTCCTTTACACAAGGGTGTAAAAATTATACCTTCTCTTTTGCATAATCTACAAACACCTTTTATCCTAAAAAAAATACATATAATAGGGATGGATATGATTTATATTTTCATGAAATTACTATTTTGTTCAAATGGTTTCACATAATATGAAATTCCACTGGCAGTGATTTTTAATTACCTTCGATGAAAAATCACATTTGCTACTGGAAATGAAATCTGAAATATGAAATGAAATTCACATGATTTCAAATTTCACAGCTGTGGAAGAGTAGCAAATATGAGGTTAGAAAATTTATTTCATACTAGCAGTGCCCCGTGGATTCACCCGCGTAGTTCCCGTTCCCGTGGGAATAGTGGGATAAAATATAGTCTATGTTATTCTGGTGTATAAGCTATACAACTGTAAAGTTTCATCAATTCAGTAGTTTTTGCGTTAAAGAGGAACAAACATCCATACATACAAACTTTCTCGTTTATAATATTAGTAAAATGTTACTCATGTAATGACACATCCTTATTCACTGAGTATGTCGTGCATATAAGTGTTCCAGGCAAGTTTTGTCGTCATTTTAAACAGTACTAACTATTATTTAGCGGTTATTGAAGCGCTTTATGAAAGAATGTGCAGTTCATTAAATAATGTAGTTTTTTACACATGTGTAAATATATTGAATTATTAAATTCTATTAAATTATGAATTATTGCATTATACTACTTACTACTTACTATGACGAGCTACGAGCTTATACTACTTACTTTACAAAATAAATACCTAAGTAATTACACGTAAAACTATTCCTCAGAATTTGAGTACTTCAAAAGGAGCGCCAATCAAAGAGTTAATTAAAGACTTGGTTCAAAGAAATGAGAAGTTTCTTTCGTCCAAGTTCCATTATACAAAATTGTCACTTTATTGTACTTTCTAAGAGAGCGGATAATAAATGTTTACAGGCGGATTTGAAGGTGTAACTCAATATGTACAGCTTGAGGTTTACAGAATAACAAGACGTCACAGTTTGATTGATGAGTTTTGTTCGTCATTTTTCTTGTAGATATGACGACGTGAACTTGGCTTGCGTTTTATTAACGTTCTTTTGTTTTTCTTTATACATACACTATGTCTAAAATTATACTGAAGCTATAAAGTTAGGAAATTTATTGTATAAACTGTCTAAGCTTAATAGTAAGCGGAAAGGGCATGTCCCAATATTCTTTGGGATATTTTTTTCAAGAACCAATCGGATCTAAGATACTTTTTAGAGTGTTGTCTATGTCTGCAACTTAGTTTCCTAAACTCAAGATGTAATTTACCTATTTTGAAGAAATTTTAGTTGAATTACTAAGTAAATTAGAGACAACATAGGACTCGGTTCTGGCTCACCAGCTAAAATTCCTAATTCTAAGTTAGCGTATCCTTCTCCATAGGATACGGAAGAAAAGGGACAGAAACAAAACATAGATTGAAGATTTAAATGTCACACATGTAAAAACCAACTAATTATGAACGTGCTTATCTGTCAGTTTTAAGAAAGAAAATGACAGGACTAAACTAAAATAAGTTTAGTAGCTGTAAAGCAGAATCGAACCCATTTTCAAGTTACAGTTTAAGAAAAAAAGTCTTAGATTTTGTTTTATGAAATGTAATAATAATAATAATATAATTTTATTTTTATATTTTGGACTACCTGTTTTACTGGTATGACGTGAAAATAATAAAAAACTGACCAAGACTACGTAAGTGTAGTGTCAGTTACCACTATGCGAGACACGTAATGGAGCTATAATGCGCACCAATGTCCAGTAAATGTCGTCTGTCGCGAATTCATTCTTCTGAGCGGTCCCCAGACGGTTACCATGGTAACTGGCCGTATTACACAGTAACAGTCTAGGAGACCATTGGGAAATAATGTAAGTAATAAACGACACAATTATTTTAAATCGTCTGAAAATTTATGGGCACCTTTACCACAGCTTGCTCAATAAAATCTGTTATGAAAATTCTATTTTCGGTGAAAGACATCAATGTAATGAAAGAAGGTTGTACTCAAAGAGATATTTAAATCTCTTTGGTTGTACTAAGCCGGGTTTTCTCGATACGATCTCTTCTCTTCTTTCTTTCTCGAGACGGAGTGCACTCGTATGAATCAATAGACATAGTACAATCCACTGATTGACTGCCAGTTGTCGTTGGGGGATTCAGGTCTGTGGTAGCTTGGACGCAAAAAATAGGAAATTCTTAAAAAAATATTTGTGCCAGACTTTTGACGATAAAGATCCTGAATGAAATCTTTTTATAAATTTTAATGGGCCACTGTTTTTTTTTTCTTGATATTTTTTTTATAGTGTCTATAAATTCGTCGTGAGTGCCAGTATCTGTAGGCTGCGGTACCTCTACACTCATTACTTGAACATTCCGAAATAGTGATAGAGTTCTTGAGAAAAGGTAAATACTCGGAGTAATAGGAAACGGCCCTATCCAAATACTTGAATTTAATGTCTTGGAAATCAGAACGGTTCTAAAACCATTGACAATATCATACATGTAGATACGAATGGGGTATAGGTAGTTGACTGAATAGTATTATTTATGGTAGAATCAGTTACTTTTTATTATGACATCAATAAACATAAAAAAATAAAAAAAAATCTCACGCCTTTTATCCCCAAGGGGGTAGACAAGAGGTATTCCATTTCTAGAAATAATATAATACCTATATAATTTATGTATTTATAATATACCTATTGATAAATTTTTAGAGGTGGTTTGAGATTACTTTTTTATTGAATAATCTAACTAAAAACTCTCATTTTAATATTGATACTGTATTTTTTTATCCCAGCCAATCTCATATTTCAAAATATTTCGCTTCCACATATACATTACTGTGAAGAATTTTCTAGAATTTCAGACTTTATGAGTAGTACCTTCTTTGTACTGAATGCATCAACAAAAAAGCGTTTCCTCACCTAAACGTAGTAAAATAACAAAATGCGTAGAACACAAAAGGCAGTGAGAGGGCAAGCGTTCTTATTTGGAAATGCGGAGTGAAGGTTTGATTTTCTAAAACAATACTGTTTTAAGTCCCGCCGGTTTCTCAGATGGGAGCCCGCGTCAGTGGATCCATTGTGATTGTAGTAATGAAGACTTAATAAAATATTCGATTCCGTTGCCTTCAAATTTTTCATTTACTGTTTTTAAAATAAAAAATATTTTTTAATTCTAAGGAATAAAAATTCGTATATTCATATAAAAAAAATGCATTCGTACTTAAGTTTTGTCTAACCAAATTTCTTAAATTAAAAGCAATAATAGTACGGTTTCCATAGGTAGCCCTAAATTCAGTTATGCTAATTTATTTTTCGAAAAAAATAACACATAATTATTAAAAATAGCTGAAATCGATAGTGAACAAATTATTGTCAGGAATTAACTTTTTTTTTTTATTTATTGAAATAAATTTATAATGCAGTGGTGTTACTTAACTCTAACATCGCCAAACTTTTACGTTTGATGGCGACTACTAACTAAACAGTGCGTATATTTCAACCATGAGTCTCCGTGTATGCATGTGCAACTTTCATATAATTTTCTGCGCCGCCAAAATAGTTGTGATTAACGACCTTATATAAGGCGCCATAAGCAACATTATCAGTTTATCATCTCTACAGTTAGACCTGCTAAAAACTTTGAGATATAGAACAAAAGATGTGATAAACGGCCACAATAAAGTTGTCTAAAGCAGAATACCTCTTTGTGGGTTTGATCGTGATAGCGGAAATCCACCTTCCTATAGAAATGTGAGTTTCTTCAACTACTATTATTTTTTAAAACGATTTTACAACTGAATTCACCTTTACACAGTGGGTGATAAAGCTTATTTAACTTTGGGAAAAACGTAAGTTATATTTCAAAATAGAGTTTATAACAATGTTCTAACAGTATTGTATCGTGACAGTGACGACATATTTATTTATTTAGAAGTAAACCATTGCTTAAAACAAAATTTCTTTTGAGCTTCTAGAATTTTAAAAATTATTTTACAAACAGTCTTACGCAGCACTTAATTACACACGAATCGAGCTCAAATGGCAAAATCTAGAACATTAAACGCATGTTTAGTCATAATTACAGCATACTTGTAAATCATTTGTTAAGCACAGGTTAAACTTCGACAAATAGAATTTTTTGTCAAGGAATGCTAGGAACTTTAGGAATGCTGATGTAAAAATGTTTAATATATTTTCGAGTTCTAAAACGTTGCTTTTTCCAAATACTTGTTGTAACATTTTCTGTATCCACTAATAAAATAGATATAATTTTGGCAAAACTAGGTACATATTGTTATATAGTACCTATCAAACTAGGCAAAACTTCTGCAATAGTTAATAACAAATATTAACAATTACTTTTTAACCGACTTCAAAAAGGAGGAGGTTATCAATTCTTCTGTATTTTTTTTTATGTTTGTTACCTCAGATCTTTCGACTGGGTGAACCGATTTGGATGATTCTTTTTTTATTTGAAAGCTGGTGCTTCCAGATTGGTCTCATTTTAATTTCGTCTTAACAACGGCATCCATGAGAAAACTATATAAGTTGAAGATTGAAGTCGGTTTTTTTACTCTTTAGAGTGGTTATTATTTATTTGCATAAACATGTTGACTGCATGAATCGAACGATAGAAAATAGTGCAGGGTATTTGATTACCAGATATAAGAACGAATGAAACTAATCCCGTCTCTGCGTGACTACTCATTAATCTCGACTGATGACTTCTTAAAATTGAAGCCAAGAGATGACTAATTAGAGTTCAATCAATTTTGCATGAATATTCTGTACCTAATTATAAACTATTAATATTTGCATGCTATAGATTTATGGCTACCTAGGCTAACCAACTTTGATCCATATGATCATCCTCTGTGACAACCCTAATTATAGCAATTAAATGAATTTTCAAATTGAATTTTACTGAGCCAACAGCCCCTTTGTAGATTGAAAAGTTCAGAAAATACTTACAATATAATTACATCCGATTATTAACAGCTATATCTTCAGTAGCTTAAAAAGGCCATGGTAGTTATAATTTTTTTTTTTTTTGTTAAGTAACTCAAAGAATTTTTTATTTTATTTTATTTAAAAGGTTTGCCAACAGGTATACATCAGAATCATGAAAGTAAATCAAGTATTTTTTTTAAATAATCCAAAAAAAGCATTTCAATAAAACTAACAAGACGTTGTATTCCTTAAATTTTACGGCCACGGGGAAGTCTAGTTTAAAATATAACGTGAGTGTCAGTGACGCTATTTATTGCGTAAAGTGAATTGCTTCAGTAACTAGCAACAAAGGTTAGTAAACCGGCATACTTGAAGTGGTTTCCATACCGCTTGGCAAAGGTTAAATGCCTGCGAACTTAAGTTATACTTGCTTGTCTTGTGAATAACGTGTACTTCAGTAAATTGTTGATATTTCGAAATCTATATTTATACAAAGACGTTGATGACCCAAAAACTTTGAAGTGTTCTAGTTTTTACCGGATTGTGGACCGAAAGTTATTTAATCATTAATATACAAAAAAATTATGCATCTAACGAATTTCCTCCAATTACTTTAAGGAATTCGAAAAAAAAAACAGCTACAACTTGCAACAAGCAAATATTAAATTTAATTATTATTAATGCACCGGAATACTGTTAAAGATTTCAACTGATTGATCATAACCTTGTTTTCGATTGAAAGACCTCTTAGATTTGTATTTTTACTTAGGTACACATATGTTTACACGTTCGCAGCGGTATACCATATCTGGTAACAATACAGTCCAATATTATTAAATTCCCAAATAACTATCTTAATTTCCATCAACGAAAAATTTCCAATACCAATTCCAATTGAACACAGTGAACGGAATCGGGACGGATTTTGCACATGATCTGATTCAATTTTTCGACCACTAATAGTCTTTACTGGTGGACTATACGACTCTATTTCACGGGGATTGGTTACTATTTGCACGGATCACACCACAGACCTATATAGGTTCTATGTAGGTCTGTTGTTCACGGATCCTTTATATTAATCTAAAATAGACTTTAAACTAAACTATAATATTGACCCGACTTTAAATAAGAAGGAGGTTCTTAATTCGACGCGTATAATAAAATACTTTGGTACATGCCTCGTTTCATTTATATTCATCTCAATAATAGTGAAATTAAATTGGTGTACTTTGTTTTTAGTTTTTATTGTCAGTTGTTTTAGTATGGATATCATAGATATAGGCAACATGTATTGATATTACTAATTTATATACACCATTGTGTTTATTAATTTAGAAAAGTTTTGTGGTAGATATAACATATCTAATAGAAACATATTATAATATTCATTAGTACGACGTAAGACTGATTTAAAGCATATTATTGTTAGCACGAAACACCAAAAGCCATTTTCTAATTATCACATAAATTTGAGGTTATTCTTCAATTTTAAATTCAAATAACGCCATTTTGTCTTTGAACCTAAAGACGAATGAATAATTAAAATATTTTCCTTTTCCGAAGAATAATTTCGTCGGCAAACGGACAAGTTTTTCGGATGTTGCAATTTAATTCTCATTTCTCAAGAATTTTACGTGGAAATACTTGAAACAATTCGTGAAGCATTTATAAGAAAAGTTCGGCGAAAAAGTTCAGGCTTGCGCTGTGGAAATGTGTGAAGATATGCCTCGAAAGGTCACAAGCCTGGGAAATATATTTTGATTCACTTTTATAACATTATAATAATTGTATAACTCATTAATGGTTTTCCATTGTGCTATTTATGGTATTTTTTTATATGAGTTTAATTTTACGACATTAAAAGTATTTGAAATTCATTAAGCTGACCTATCTAATAGTTCTTTCTTTCCACCACGTTTTAACCTAAATGATTTAGGAGGTAAAACAAACTCAACTGCATCATCCCAATTCAATTTGATATCTCGAAATACGGGAATAAAACATTTGGTTTCAAGATTTTCTTCATGTCTTCCCTGAAAATGGGTCAAATTAACGTCACTCTAATAAATGTAAATTTTAAACTAAATTGCAGTTGGCGCCCAACAAGGGATTTTCCAGAGCAAATGCGTTTTATCTCATTTGTTAGCTATTCATTAAAACTCCATAGGTACTGAAATACTAAAAATAATATTTTTGTTTAATTATCTACACTACCTATGTTAATTATTTTAAATGAATTCAGTTTTCCATGATTTGTTAATAGATAAAAAAAGTTAATTAATTTCAAGAGTTAAATAAAATATTTAAAAAAATATATACCTATATGTATATTCTTCTGTGTTGGAACTATAATTATTCTTTAATAAAGTTTTAAATGTTTAACTGTGAAACCTAAACGTAAGTAGGATCAAACTAAAGTTACGTTTTCAGAGGTATCGGCAATTATCGGCAATGATCTCTAACTTAAATCAGAAAAGTTTCTTTTTACAAATTATCATAAACTAAAAAACCAAGCTCACTTTTAGTGAGCAATCATCAAGAGTCAAAAGTCTGAAATGAGTTGTGTAAGAAAATGACCAAATAAAATATGAAGGTTTTTTTCTCTACTTATCAAAACTTTTCTTTACCTAACTCTTTGTCACTGTTCGTTGATTCTAGTCGTCAGTTCGTTATCACTTCACTGAGTAAGAAACCATTCAGAACCAGAATCAAAACTGACATTTCATTATATGTCGCTTTTTGTTAGCACATTATAAAGACACGGGTTGATATGAAAATCGTTAGAAGTTCATGACATTTATAAGTAGGTACTTTATTTCAGGGTACCTTACCTACCTAAGAGCTGCTCTACAAAAAAAACTCACGCCTTTCGTCCCCGAGGGAGTAGGCAGAGGTATTACATTTCTGGATAATATACTTACTTTCCGCTAGATATTCTTTGGACCCCTAAACGTGATAGGTGAGCCCATCGCCTGGCCGGGTCTGTTACACATGCCTCAAAATGAATTCTGGGACCTGCGGGTCTCCTCACGATGTTTTCCTTCACCGTCTAGCTAGTGACAAATACGTACGTAAGTTTTTTGAATAAATTACTCTTTTATGTCTTATAAATTCATTCAATCATAGTTATAGTTAAATAAATATAGGAAACAATATTAATACAGATAATTTTCAATGAAATCAGGAAAGTAATACAATTAATTAATAATCTGCGGTGAATTAATATGGAAATGGGAGTGAATATAAAGCGGCAACTGTATGATGAATTTCCGATTATTATGTCAATATGGCTGGAAATTAATTTGGTTAAGTCATAGTCGTATACCACAGATGAATACAAACTTTAAAATATTTTGAATTCAATCCTTTTAATATTTATTATTTCATATTTATTATTATTCAAATAAAAGCTACTCAAATTAACTTAAACTGCTCAATTAAAGATCCTTGTCGGGCGCCAAAAATGTCCTAATCCATTACAATATTTTTACACATATTAATTCTGCATAATTATGTATACTATATTTATATAAGTACCCACATAATATCTAATTATAAAAAGAGCAGTAAGATAACTATACTAAAATGTAGTATCCTTATTTTATAAGAAATAATGATATAGTATCAGTATGTAAATGGCGCGCGACATGGGGCGATCTCATAATCACAATCTATTCCGAAAATATAATATCGTTAGCGTATTAATTGACATTATGGCAGCCGAGCCCATACAGCCGATTTAATTAGGGCTTATCGATAAAGTTCTACTGTCATATCAGCATGCGGGCATCCTGGCGCCCAAATAGGTAATAACTATCGCACTGACAAGTTGAATAAGGGTGGGTGGATAAACTGGTTATGAAGAGTAATTACAGTTTGTTTATTTAAAAATGAAAACTCAATTATAATTATTCTAATGAAAAACTAGCATAAATTCGTACACGCTCAGCTACGAAAAACTAGCATAATTTCTTACACGCTCAGTGAATTCCGTAATTTGTATGTATAAAGTAATATTTAAAATAAAAATAAAATAAATAATCTCACGCCTTTTTATCCCTGTGGGGGTAGGCATTACTGGATATACCTACATTCCAAGAGATATATTGGACCCAGAAACGTGATAGGTGGTGAGCCCATCGCCGGACCGGGTCTATTTACACATGTCTCAGAAATAATTCTGAGACCTGCGGGTTTCCTCACGATGTTTTCCTTCACCGTCGAGCAATAGTGATAAATTTGTTTATTTAAAAATGAAAACTGAACTATAATTATCCTAATGAAAAACTAGCATAAATTCGTACACGCTCACTAAATTGTTTAAATTGTTTATCTTGGTAGAAAACGAATGAGAATGAGAAATGATTTTTTTGAGTAAACATCATAAGAAAATAGAGAAAGTTTTAATAAGGTATGATCTAATACTTTAAAATGTGAATGTGATATCTAGTGAAGAGAATTTTCGGAGAGTTTGAACACAGTATAAATTTGAATTTATGAAGATAAATGTATAAATAAATAATGCTCTTTCGAAACTGTGGAAATTGGCGCTTTTATTCTAGATACAACACAAAGTTTGGTCGCTATATTGTGTTAGGTTTATTAAATGTTGGAAAACATTCTTCGTTGTTTCTTTGAAAATTCCTTAAATTTTTATTTTCTTTAGTCTTACATACCTACGACCTTTGAGTATTAAACCAACAGGAGACGTCACGCGCACTAGTTTCTTTACAAAAAAGTCTGCCAATTTCTGCGGGGGGGACGAGGAAACAATCACAAATAATGTTAAAACAAACGCATTTTTTGATAAAACAATTAAACACTAGCTTGAACTAGGTGCACACAAATACATTCACCAATACAAGCACTCCGTGAACTCAAACAAACTAGTTGTATTTAACCGGTGTGCTCAAAGACCGACACGTTTTTTTGGCAGAGGGGAACGCCTGTTAGTGGCGTCTCCGGTTGGTTTAATACTCAAAGCCTACGACCAACGAAGAAAGTAGGCTTATTGTAGGTTTAACTGAAGCAACGAGGCGTTTCCACATTTCACGGTCTAATTTATTCATAAAAACTCTTGGTTTCATTGAGACCTACTTGTGCGCCAAATTTTCTTTTTAAAATTAGATCTGCGTGTGTCTTGTAACTTTTATTTTAATTTTTGGCAAAATGTATTTTGAAATCTGAGCTATATTACGTTTTTATTTGATATTATTTGCTAGTTATAAATTAATTATTGCACTGCAAAAACCTGTGTTTCGCATTTAGTGATATCAGATTTAATTTTTTAATCAACAGCCAGCACAGTAATAAAAGTCCAACTGTTGCAACGGGTGATAACAATTTTATAGCTGCAGTTAGTGGTAAAATAAAACCGACCGAGGATGGCCCGATAAACTGAAAATAGCCAATGGCCTTTTGTAAACTTCACAAATGGATCAAGTGTGCAATCTAAGATTCATCTAGGTTTCAATTATTACCAGTGATCGGAGTAGGTAGATCGATATTACGTACCCACAACATGATATCATAACATGGACATTCCATTTTTCCAAAAATTACCAGAAATTGTACCAAAATTCCGAGAAATTTCGTAAAAAATGTAATAAAATTAAAAAAAAACGTACAACTACATAAGTAAAGTAAATAGTTTAGTGGTGAATTATTTATATCAGGTATATTTATTTAATTTTATAAAATGGGAGGTGACTCCATGTCTTTAAATACTACACGTACTTAAGAGTACTTGTTGAAATACGTTATTCACCTGGCTCAGTATGATAGTTTCGTTACTTCGGAAAAAATATCATAATAATTTTAAAATTCCGGAAATTTCGGAAGCATATCCGTTACTCACTGATTATTACACATGTCGACATAATCTTGCTAGTGAACGATATGATATAGTAGGTTTTTAAGTGTACACTTCTATCTACACTAAATTTATAAAGATGGAAGCATTTTATTTTTTACGAATAAACCTAAAACTGCTGGACCGATTTAAACAATTCTTTCATAAATGGAAAGCTTACTTTTCTGGTTGTAACATGGGCTAAAATTTCCTACAGGAACGACATTTACCCCAAAATCGCGAGAAACAGCAAGATTTAGTTAAAGAAGTATATTCAATTCATAAAGCAAAACCAATAACGCATTTGTTTTTTACTTTCAACTTCCAATATTTACAGGTAGGATGAGTTCCTAAACTAATCAGTCGGACCGGAAAAAATCTGAATATCTGAGTGAAATAACTGTGAAAAGGCATTTCTATGTAGTTAGCTACATGCATAGATATAAAAAGATTCCCATAATCCAGTCTCGAAATCTGATATCGAAAGTTTTATATTTTCAAAAGCAGTATTTATATTGCAATTTTCAAGCGCTTTATTAGATTAGATATTATGCAACTATTCTAGGTTTCTTTGTATCATTGTTGATGTATTCCCTATTTAGTGTTTAAATAAATAATCAATTTAAGTTCCTATGTTTAAGCACTACAGAAAACATAATTTACTTGGTGAATTAAACTTTTTTCATTAGCATATACCTATTTCTTGAACACAGATTTTGTTCGTATTATATTCCATACTTCTTCGCGGAAGAATGAAATCGATTTATGTGTCAGTAACGTTGGCATTGCCAACATCGACATTTCCGATAACATCTCGAAATGAATCGATTATATTTTTCTATGTGTCTAACAAGGTGTTGGCATGTTCCGTGGTTTCTACCCTTTGTTCTATTATTGTTCCCCGTGCGTTTGCCGCGTATATGATTTCAGGGGTATTCGCTACTCCGCCTCTGCCTTCAATGATGTGACTATAGTTACTATTATATAACTAACGTAACCTCAATATTTTCCCTATTTAAATTAATTTCAGTTGCAGACTACTTAAAGCTCTCTAGCTATTAAAATATGGCTTTCTACCACACCTAACATAACCTAAAATGTGTATTTATTGACATAATTGTAACTACGTGTAGTCACTGACGTAGTTTTACTGACTTGGTTCCGCCCAAAGAGATTAAAATATAATAGGACATAGAGGGGGCATTGGGAATATTTTCATACGAAACTTTGAAGTTCAAGCGTCATGTCAATTACTATGAACGCGAGCTGCCATTCGGTCGAAATTCTACTAGACTTATTCCACTTGGAATGACTTTTGGCTTCAAATTTTCCTCGCTTTGTCCCATATTTTAATCTCTTTGGTTCCGCCACTATGAATGATGCGGCAAACATTTCTCACAAAGAACTGCAATTTAAAGTTCTCTGTTTTCAAATAAGAAAATGACGGGAAATGAGACGTGAAATCAGGGATAGTCAAGGATAGCTCGACAAAAGTTCGTGTTCTATACGGAACGCAAGGTTCAAAATCTATTGTAATTTTATATAATCAGCATAACGGTTTTAGTAATAATATACACAAACAGAGATACGAGATGAATGTAACATACCTACTAAGTAAACGTTAATGGAATAGATTTATGAATAGATGATGATGATGAATGATTACATGGGAGGTTGCTAGGAAATCATTAATACGATACCTAGATGATAAACGTTACACTAGCTACAGAAGTAGTCACTGACATGAGTATATGCTACTAGTTTACTGTATTATGATGATGAAGCAAATGTAGAAATCCAATAAAAATCAGTTAGACTTGACAAAGGGGGCTTGTCCGTTATCAGACACTAAATATACTTACAATATTAGTAAAAATAAAACTATAGAATAAAAAAAATAGCACTAATTCATAATTTACCCGTACTATCACGAATATAAGATGATGAGCAGGATATGACTCTCAGTGACTAAATAACAATAGGTACTCAAACAATTGTAGAAATCGAAACAGGACAAGTGGTTAATAAAAATCGTATAAAAAGAGAAGATACAAACATCGTTGACACCTGTAGGCACAGGAACAGCTAATGAGAAAAACCAGCGGTTAGTGAGCGACCCTCTTCTAAGACTCGAGCAAAAAATAATAGCGAAAACTCTGGTTAGCTTTTAGTTTTTTTTAAAGGATGCATGATTTTCTGTGATTAGTTTTACAAAGTCATACAGAGTTAATTAATTCTAATTCATTGTAATCAAAGTTATGTTAATATCTGAATGTCTCTTAAAGTTGTGAAATTTCCAAAAAATCGGTTTAAGTTAGTGTTTCTATTTTTAAAGATAGAGTAAATAATATGAAACGACTTCACGTCTCTTACTATATCTTTTGTTATCTTAACAACTCCAATGAAAAAAATAGAATTCTTATGCATTTTAGAATTCTATCCTTATAAGAACAATGTATTATCCCCATACTAAGTATTCGAGAGTGCAGCCTTTAATTCCGAATTTACTTTCTGTATTTACTACGAAAGTGACAATACCGCTTGCGTTTCAGCTTTCATCGTAAACCGAGACTCGTGGAAGTCCATTTCCGAATCCTTCCACCCAAGTTTTACTTCCAACTAAAATAATAGACTTTATTTTTGAAGAAAACTGTATTTGCCACGAACAAATTCTATTTGGGGATTTATCACTAGGAAATATGAAAAGGAATTCTATGCTCCAGATTTGAAAACTTTACAATGGTTTGTTATATTTCTGGTTCCATGTCAAATTTATTGCACACATCAACCTCTGTTTCATGTATTTTTTTGGTCAACTCAGCCCATTTTTGGCCGGCTCAGACGACTACTCTCTTAAACTTAAGGGTCTACTCAGTCTACGCGCCCAGACGACTACTCTCTTAAGCCTAAGGGTCTACTCAGCCCGCGGGCCAATAAGACTACTCTCACACGGGCCCAGGTGACTACTCTACCGTTTTAGGGTCTACTCAGCCCACTGAAGGACATGACGAAATTACAAGTGTTCCTTTTTGCAATTTTGAAATTCCCTCAGAAACAGGATGAAATCGGGTTCATTGCTGACAATGCCGACGCTCTGTCACTATATGAGTGTGAATTGTCCCCAGACTGTACGAGTATATTAATAATAATAAGCGCAGTCATTAATAATGTTCAAGCATAAGTTGATTATGATACTCTGCAAGATAATATCGCACCATTTGCCGATAATAATATATACAACCAAGAAAAAAGCAATTACTTTCTCATGATAAACACTTAGCAAGAAAATATGGCGATCCATCAATGTACCCACTGATTGATTAATCTCCGGCCTATTGTTTTAGAACACCTGCGGGAGTTTTCAAATACTACTTATTGAGGCATCTAAAAAAAAGTACAACTTAAGCCATAATCTATAGGTACATGTTATAAAAACTTGAACGAGACAAATATTCCTGTCCAGGAAAATATCTCATTCCCACGGAAAAATATAAAAATGTAAAGCAGCGTTTTCACAGTAAGAGCGCATTCAGACCGAGTCATTACTAGGACGCTATTCGTTTCATGTAAACACGTGATCAGAGTGTACTCGAACGGTGTTCTGCTGACACGTAAAGAGCGCACTCCGTCCGAGTGAACCAGTTGCGTGAAACTATGAAGTAAAATAACAATAGTTATTGTTATTTTCCACGCTGTTGCTTTAATCGGTTTTTCAATATTATGTTAATTACAAAAATCAAATAAATTTCAAACATCCTGGTTTCATCTATCCAATTAAAAAAAAAAAATATCCAAACAGCAAGCGTCGTATAAAACTTTGTATAAAAATATTTGTTTTCCTCAAAATTGCCTTGTCTAATTAGACGCGCTACTAACAAAATTATGCAATAAAATGTGTCTGGGAATTGTTAATTTCTCCCAAGAGGAATGAAGCTGGCATAACACAGCTTTTATTTTGGATTTTTCACTTCACACTTTGTTGAATGTTGTCAGCAACTTTTTTTATTTTAAAACTTTTCCGTATGGGTCGAGTTTTTGATTAAAAAATTAAGTAACAATTTATGGACGATTTCAAGGAAATATGTTTATGGTAGCGTCACATATCAACAAAGTGCCGCTGTTGTCTGTCCATAAGTAGGTAGGTATCTATGCTTGTTATTCAAGAACCACTGATGACCTATATTATTATGCTTTTTTAATTCTTAGTTGGTATTCTGTCGGCTTTGAGTAATCATTTAGTAGGAAAATATTGTTTTTGCAATTAAAATTGTTTTATAAACTCCTTTTCGTTAAAATAAATATTTCTTGTAATGATAATATGACATTTTAGGTAAAATAAAGGAAGTATCAACAAGAAACAAAGGTTCAAATGATAAAAAATATTTGAATGTTGTCCGAGGAAAATTTAAATACATTTTGATAACAGCTTCAGTGAAATTGGTATCGTTGCCATTTCCATTCGTGGAATTCAAATGCTTAAAATATATCGTATTGTATCTCATTACGCCCAAGTGCGGTGAGTGTAAAGTAAAACGCACGGTTTATCAAGATGCTCCGTCTTAAAACGAACGGTACCTACTTTTTAAAAGAGCAAAGAGTTTTTATGTCAAAAAAGTTGTCAACATTTTATGATTAAAATTAACTTTGGGCTTTGAGTATTAAACCAACCGGAGACGCCACTGACAGGCGTTCCCCTCTGCCAAAAAAACGTGTCGGTCTTTGAGCATACCGGTTAAATACAACTAGTTTGTTTGAGTTCACGGAGTGCTTGTATTGGTGAATGTATTTGTGTGCACCTAGTTCAAGCTAGTGTTTAATTGTTTTATCAAAAAATGCGTTTGTTTTAACATTATTTGTGATTGTTTCCTCGTCCCCCCCGCAGAAATTGGCAGACTTTTTTGTAAAGAAACTAGTGCGCGTGACGTCTCCTGTTGGTTTAATACTCAAAGACTTTGGGAGATAAAATATAATAAAGAAATATTTATGTACATAATTATTTAATTTAATTAATTTTGACAGTAAATTACAACCAATTAATCTGTAACAAAAATATTAATTTACTTTATTAGTAATACTGGCTGTTTTTTGTGCCTTTGCCTAAAAAAAAATGATGATGAGCGCCGCGCGCTTTTTCTTAACGCTGTATTGTTTTTATTCGTTTACCATAGTCGTAGTTTTATTTTATTTCCTCGCAAATGTGTTATAAAACGTCGTATGACATACGTGCGCTTTGATAATTACAGCCTCTGCTTACTTGTAACCCTCGCCTAAGGCTCGGGCTAGCAATATCGCCTCGGCTGTAATTTTCAACCTACCGCACTTATATCATAATGTACTATTACCTCGCCCTCCTATCCTACTAGCCGCGCAACATCTTCGCAACATACCTACTTAATTGAATTTGAAGAATGTTAGCGATTTGCGGGTGAATCCGGTGTGATTTCTTGACCAAACCGAACCGAGCCTATGCTTACAATGTTTACACCTAAAAAGTACCAAACTTTATTTACAGGAGGAAAAATAGAATTAAACTTGAGTAGTCTACGTCGTGTGACTGTTAGCATAGGACCCACTAATTAGATTCGGATAAAAGTTCAAACCTTGTTATAACTGATGTCGTTAGCATCGTTGAGGTCAAAACTTTTGTTTAGTGAGTTTTTATTTGTCTTTATACATAAGCAACGTAGGGACTGACCCCTTGGTAAATGGAGCATATATGAGAGCATGACATAGATCCAATTACTAGAGAAATTTTATACAAACATATTACCTTTACTTCCGTAGGTATACAAATTTCGAAATTTTTCGTACTTATTTGTAGTACGTAAAGAGGAAAGATTTGTATTTTTGTATACTACTAATTCTTTCACCAATGGAAACCTACAATATCCCTGAGTAACATAGGCTATATTTTATTCCCGTATTCCCACGGGAACGAGAACTACGCGGCTGACACCGCCCAGAACCGCTAGTATATGTATATAAATTATTATTATAAATCTCAAATTTCTACAGGCACTAATCTTGACACAAATTTAAGGTACCCTATTCCTATACAAGAAGACTGGCGTCGTGGTGGTATTTGTTGACATCACGTACCAGTTATATTGGGTGAATCGCGCCGAGACTCATTGGGCTATAAATCACACCCAAGTATCGTGACGCTATCCCGCAGCCACTTTTTCACATGGAGTGATAGAAAGCAGGTATTTAACAATTTGCGAAATTCGATTTGGGGTTGCCTTTTTTAACTGTACCTACCATTATAGAAAGTAATTTTTTTCGATTGTACTAATGGTATGTAATTTTATTCTGAGACATGCGTAAAAAGACCCGGTCCCGCGATGGGATGGGCACGTTTAGGGTTCCAAAGAATATCTGGTGGTATAATATCCAGAAATAGAAAACCTCTGCCGGGTAGGCAGAGGTTTCACGGGGATATAAGGCGTGAGATTTATTATTATTTATTTTATTATTTTATGTTATTTTAAAGTGCGAGGTATTGTAAATTCGTCTTCATGTTAGCGTCATAGTCTACATTTTTACCGGACTGCACTTGAAACGTAGTTGTGCTTAAAAGATTTTTGGAATTTATAAATTTTCGACTGATTTGTTTTCAAAGGATTGTAATCAATTAGTATGCTATAATATCATTAGATTATACTATGTTGGATCTCTCAAGATCAGGAAATGCTATGAAAGGACTTAAATCTATCTGCATTCTACCTAAAATTTCTAATAAGAAAGTACGCAGTGGGTGACGTCATCCTTTACAAAGTGTGGTTCAGGGATCACAAATTTTAGAGATCACACAAAAAACTTTCAGTATAATATGAAGGTGTATTTTCTGGTACGTAGTACAGTTAAGAGCAAGTCAAGCTTGACACTACCAGTTTAAGCTGAGCTCTGATTTGGACTGCGCGCCATAGAATACAGTGCCGGGTCAAAGTCCAAAGTGTCAAGCTTAGCGTGCTCTTGACTGTACCTACATAAAGCGATATAGAGCCATTTTCGGAAGTGAATCATTCGAATAAGTAAAAAAATATTGTATATGCTCACGCCTCTTCTGCAGGGGTAGGCGAGTAGGAAAAATATCCGGGTGCACAGTTTCACGAAGTAATAAATAACTCAAACAAAATATGGTTACAAATATGTCAAAAATCGTACCTACGAAGAAAGATTCACCAATGGCGCTGTCTGCAAGATACTTTGAGTATTAAACCAACCGGAGACGCCACTGACAGGCGTTCCCCTCTGCCAAAAAAACGTGTCGGTCAACACGCATACCTGATAAATACAACTAGTTTCTTTGAGTTCACGGAGTGCTTGGATTGGTGAATGTATTTGTGTGCATCTAGTTCAAGCTAGTGTTTAATTGTTTTGTCCAAAATGCGTTAGTTTTAACATTATTTGTGTTTGTTTCCTCGTCCCCCCCGCAGAAATTGGCAGACTTTTTTGCAAAGAAACTAGCGCCCGTGACGTCTCCTGTTGGTTTAATACTCAAAGGCAAGATATGATATTTTTTATTTGAATCTATTTCATCTTGACACTTCGTGACACATTGTCCCTTTTCAATATCCGAGAAACGTTACTTCTGTCCGTCACATGTACAATTATGTTTTTGGTTAGAGTAACAATTCTTATAGAGTGAGAGCCCAGGCTTGTCAGACCTTCGTCATTCTGTAAAACCTCAAAGTTTGTCTGTGTATGTCCCTACTACAGGTGTAAACGATCCCCGAATATGAAGTTTGGATAACGGTTGCTTTGGAAGTTATCAAGCAGCAAAGGTCCATAAAATTGCACCTCAAATTCGTTAAAGTGTAAAGCCCAGTTTTTATATATTTTATTCGGATTGATATTAGAAATCACGTCGTCCATTGTCAGACACTTGGTGCGGTGGAAACCCCCTGTCAGACACCCTTGAATCATGGTGAATTGAGGGTATACTTTCGTCATTTTGTAAAGGCTGAATTTTATATATGTTACTTGAGGAACTATCAGAAGATGTTTTCTCAGATGTCAGACAGTTCCGTTGGTGGGTACGCCGTGTCAGACGCATTAAGTATTAGTCGGGGCACTATGTGCTCATGACATGATTTCTGCCCACATATCGCTACTAGGCCGAGTTTGATGTCATTTTCGTATAATTCGAGGATGAGGAATTCATTTCTGGAATAAACTTTTTATCAGTCCATAGAAAAAAACGGAGTAACTTACAAAAAACCAATTTGTCGGAACTATTTTTTTCAGAATTTCGTCGCTCAGAAGTACACTATAACG
The DNA here is from genome assembly GCA_963855545.1 of Ethmia dodecea. Classification (NCBI taxonomy): domain Eukaryota; kingdom Metazoa; phylum Arthropoda; class Insecta; order Lepidoptera; family Depressariidae; genus Ethmia; species Ethmia dodecea. Next base: position 4,092,304 of record OY979448.1, read on the forward strand.
ATTAAGACTAAATAAAAAATATTATATTATAGCCCCTTTATTGTACAATATAAAAAGTATCATTTCAATAACATCGTCAAAGTATAGAAGTGTAAAAAAAATATCTTGCATAGCGCGACGGAACTGATTTCTTTATTTGGAGTTCAAACTATGTTCGAACTATAGAGCTACCAACTATAGAGTTCGGTTACACGCATGTGTCATAGTCGTAAGGTACCTACTCAGTGCTATGTGGTTTTTCGATTTATATGAAAATTGTGATAGGACTTACAATATCATTATTATTGAACGGTCCCAGATACAAAGAAGCTTGGATCTAAATATTACTATCTACTTATATTAAACTTTATTACAAGGGTTAATTAATACGATTTCTTTAAATATTTTTTTTGTATTTTTTGTATTGGGGGATTATTAAATTTTGAATTATTAATACTACATTTTATATACCTATTGCAAGTAGAAAAGCTACATTTTAACGGTTTTGTGATTTCTGCCATACAACCACCCATAAAATATTGTATTCAGCAACCTATTGTTCATATATTGTGAAGACTCCACTCCACTTCACATACAATTAGTCCCCACAAGTGGTACTACATCGTATACCAAAATTTCATACATATTGTACGAGTGAAAGTAGCATGCAATTTATCTTCATGTCTCTGTCCTGCAGCATCATTAGGCCCTGATCACGATATATCTATATCCTATTAATTGAGACCATTTTAATAAGCTTGTAGCGACACTACATAGAACGCGCCAATAGACAGCCGACTTCTAAACCACGCTATTGAAGTTTTCTTATGAGTTTGTATAAATACGACTGTCCAACATCAACCGTTGGACCGTGATCTCCAGGCTCGCCTGGCGGAAGATCTTCCCTTTTCACGATGGAGGAGTATTCCACCTCCGCTCCTCCACAAACAATGTAAGTTATAAGTTAGGTACCTACCCTGGAGACTCAAGGTAACACTGTAACATCAAGTCATGCGTTATCATGTTCTTATTTAATAATGGGGCTATTCAAAGGGATCCCATAAAATTATGTACTTGAAACAGCAGGGCCGTTGCTCGGTCGATGCAGAGCCTTGGACGTCTATACAAAACAACTGATATCATAGCTTTGAAGACCTGGCTTCTCCCCTCAAGATCTCCCGTATCTAGGTAAAATAGGCCCGATTTTAAATATACTGGAAATTCGGCAGTAGTCACACCGGCGGGAAGGCACGCTTTGTGGTCGTCCCTGTTGTGGCCTGTCATTATTATGGTGTAAAAGTGTGTTCAATTCAGTGCCGGTTATCGAATGTAAGAATGTAAGAGCGTGCGCACCTATAACGGCAATTAAGATCGAGCTTGAGGACCGTAAATTGTTATTATTGTCAGTTTTAATGTGGTGTGTCAGAAATGTAGTGTAGTTTTTAAGTTTCTTTGTAACAAACACATAGGGATAAGCTTTTCCGAAATAAAAAATATATTTTAAGATTGATTTTTTTTTATTATCTACATTGTTTTCATCAGTGTCGTCTGCGTCACTGCTACTCCAGTCCGAGGATTCATCGTCATCAATATCACTTTCATCAATGACATCCTTTGTATAAGCTTGTCAAAAAATATGTATTATTGGATTGGAAAACAAATTAACTATCTACATTGTTTTCATCAGTGTCGTCGATGGCGTCTACGGCACTGCTACTCCAGTCCGAGGATTCATCGTCATCAATATCGCTTTCATCAATGACAGTTTCTGTAATAATTTAACCTAGTTAATACAATTATGAATAGTCGCAAACTTATTTTTAATAATTTTACATAATAATTACATACCAGACAGAGTTTTTAAGGAATCACTGACATAATTTGGTAGCTGATCCCCCTCAAACCATTTAAAATGGTATTGATCTGAAATATATATTATTGAATTGGAAAACAAATTAACTATCTACATTGTTTTCATCAGTGTCGTCGATGGCGTCTACGTCACTGCTACTCCAGTCCGAGGATTCATCGTCATCAATATCGCTTTCATCAATGACAGTTTCTGTAATAATTTAACCTAGTTAATACAATTATGAATAGTCGCAAACTTATTTTTAATAATTTTACATAATAATTACATACCTGACAGAGTTTTTAAAGAATCACTGACATAATTTGGTAGCTGATCCCCCTCAAACCATTTAAAATGGTATTGATCATTTTTCAGTACCCAACCATTATTTTCAGGTTTGTAAATGGTTGGATTATTCAAGTGAGCATTATTCCAAATTGCACAAATATAATTTGCTCGCAGAAATTGTTGAAATAACTCACTTTTGCAGGGTAGTATACTGCTAGCGTCAAAATTTCGCAGTTTTTTTCGGTTAAAAGCTTCGTTTACATCAGAAACCGTATACGAATCTATAAACATTTGAAACCGAGCAGCATCTACATCATTTATCTCACCATCATTGTATACTTTGCACATAAATCTCTGAATAATATTAAAGACGTTTTGTTGTTCATCTTTGTTTTCAAATAATTCGGGGTCACCGAATTTCTTAAAAGCTGTTTGGTATTCTTCATTTTTTTTTAATATTTTGTAAGGTTTTAATTTTCCTTTTCTGAAAAATGCAGGATTATAATCACATCCTGTGATTGCATGAAATCCAGGTAAGCTTTGGCAAATAGATTTTCCCAGCTCTGCATATATCTTCGTTAGGTCCACATACCTTAAGTTATTTCCGGTACCCGTAAGCATCCATACCAACGAATCATTTTTTATGTGGTGCATATGACCAAGCATTATAGTAGCAATATCAGTATCAACACTTCGGATTACTATATTTGCTTGATAGTTGATATTACAGGCGTGGTATACAATCTTGGTATCTGCTTCCTCATGTTCCGGGCATGACAACTCATCAACAACACTTGATACTACATTATTGGAATTATTAACAGTGAAAAAATGACATTTTTTGAAATTTATGTGTATTATTTTGTTACCAATAAATGGTGCCATTTCGTCACTAGCCCAATGTGAAATAAAAAAATCTACAAGAGCTTCTTTAAAATTTGAATTTTTTAATTCTTTCGCGAAATCACTTGGTCGAATTTGCTCAGGCCCTGCTATGGTATACTCTAATTGTGCAGATTCAAACCGTTGAGAATGTTCGTAATCTTTAATTGATGGTGTAAAGTACTGATCAAAGATCACATCAATTCTCAACGCATGCAACTGGGTAACCATTTTTAACATATTTTTCGAAATACTTCCAAATTTCCTTGGAACATTTTTCATCGTATGAAGTAGGAAAAATCCATCAATTATTAAAACATCAATATGACGCGGCTGCTCATGCTGGACTTCTTTCTCTAAGCATTTCATCAAAGTCGATTTATTGGTCTTGCAAATAGTGCCATCTAAATGACACATCGATAATGGCACTGAGGTAATTGGGTACGATAAAATTTTTGAAATGTCTACATTATAATCCATCGAAATTCCCAGCATTCGTCCAAATAAATCTCTTTGGATTTTAACCTCTTGAATTTTACCTCCAACTAGAACTTTCTTCTTTTTTTCGTAATCTTTGGAAAAATTATCCATTGGTATTTTCTTTATAGCTTTTTCAAATCTTTTAATATCTAATAAACATTCAGAAATGAATGATTTGCGATGACAATCACCATTTGTTTCAATATTTAGAAGGAATGCCTCTACCGATGGTGATGCAGATTTTCCAGATGAAATATTTATTAGTTGGTCTTTCGGCACTTCAGAACTGAAGGGATTAATAAATTGAGAGAAGGTGTCAATAAATGTTTGTAATTGTTTGGTGTTTTTCCGGATATTATGAAGACTTAAGTCTGATGAAACATCTTGATAAGTTTGTAGTCCTAGATCAAGATAAACTTGACTTATTATCGTAGATCTAATATCGTGACTTCGAGCCCACCGTTGTCGTGCCGAAATTGAATTAGTGAAGTGTATAACACCTGTGAGCCTTTTAGCTGCGTCTGCATTAATAGTTTGCTCTAATACCAGGTCAATGGGTTGTCTTGAAAACGGCTTGGTGGTTCTTTTAATACCAAAGCAACCTTGTTTGAATCCTTCGTATAAATCGGGATGAGTTTCTGCAACTTTCAGTAAATTATCATAATATTTTACGGTCCACCGTGCATAGTTTTGTTGGTTGCATATAAAAAATATATTTGTAATTTTAGGCAATACTGATTTTAAAAGTTCGAAATTTCCAGTCCGAATGCTTCGTGATAAATTCAAGTAATGGTGTATTAGATTGATGTAAATCAAGTAAAATTGAGAAGTTTTGCCATGTTCACCATTGAGACTCTGTTTCTTGTAAATACCGTAATCATTCATCAGTTTTTTCAGGTCTTCATTTTCTATGTCAAAAGATGATATTTCGCAGTTCTGTAGTCTTTTTACTTCCTCTATCATATCATCTGTCAATGTTACTTTATCATTTTGTAGAAATGATTTAAAATGGAGTATTTCCAGTCCTAATGCTATTAAAGGATGTAATCTTTTGCAACGATTGAAATGTTTTCCATCAAGAAATCCATTTACAGAACCGTTTGCTAGCAAACTACTCTCAACCATAACATTTGTTAACCCACTGTCATTTATTACTTTACCGATGGCTTTAAAATAAGCCATCATTATGTGAAACGGTCCTAAATGTATGAATAAATTATCAAATTTAGGTTTTTCAGTAGCTTGTATTTGAAATGCTTGTTTTGCTATCGCAAGATCGTATGTTACCTGTATGTAAGGTTGCTGTAAATCTTCAGCAATTTTTTTACTTTGTTCCATAGTTTCTAGAACTACAGATGTACTGGTTGGTGATGCATTGATTGGAGTCAAGTACGAAATAAGTTGTTGCGGGCTGTCATTATCGCAAATTCGACTATTAAAACCAACCCACATAGGTACATCAGGTAATTCCAAAGCATGACTAACCATCCATAAATTGTCTATTACATTGTCTATTCCAGAATCTACAGTTTCTACATCGTCAACCGTTAATTGCAAATTACTCGTCATTTTTGGTTTTTTAGGATACGGAATTTCTCCTGCACATATTGCTTCAAAGGTTCTTCTTCTTCTTTTTTTTTCATTTTGCGATTTGTTTTCATTATTTGGAGTCGGAACTTCGGACATCTCCGATTCTTCGGTTGTATTTAACTCGATGTTTTGGTAAATTATTCCTACTGTATCATGTAGAGTATCCTTTCCGCTTGTAGTTTCCACATAACGGTCAAAATTGTCATAAGCCACTCCAGTAAAAAGTTCCGGTTTTTTTTTAATGTTTTCTGGGCATAAACTAGACTTTTCTATAGAAGTATATGTACTTTCTGTTTCTAGTTCTTCAACGCCTTGATAACTTATACAGTGTCCATATCTATTAATAATATCAATAATTTTTCTACTACTTGTTAAGCTCTTTAAAGTCATACCTAACATGATGTGTTTTGACGTCTTGACTTGACCATTATGGACTCCATAAATTATATCTTGACAATAGGAACGAACTTGACGAGTACATTTGAAACTTTTTTTACGTTTTTGATTATTCCCACCAAGAAGGGTAGAGTAAAAATCCAACAGTGCTTGTGGTATCGAAACTTCTCCTGCTATTAAATGCTGTGCTGTAATATTTTTAGCCGGTAACTTTTCCTTTTCAATTTGCAAAATTATTTTTCTCAGAATCAATGCAGATTTTTGTAAAATATTTACTGTTTGTAAATTTTCAAATACTGTATCATCTATTGCTTGTAAATAATTGGGCGCAATTATTTTTTTATTACGAACAATAAAAATATTAATATCTTTCGAAAATATTTTCATAATTTTTTCTTCAAGGTGATGTGCTGTAAAAGTGGCGTTCATTTCTAGGGAATTTTCTTTAAAAATTTTATCTAAGGAATCAATATATAATTCATGTAAATATGCCAATAAATAACAGCGCCCTTTCTTGATTACGTCCTCCTCGATGATGCTACTAATATCATTAAAAGCAATTTGGTGATATTCTCGATGATAATGCCACTCATTCCTACTCAATGTTACCTTTGATGAACATATTTTATTATTAAACTTGACTCGACATTCAGCATGATACTGTATTTTTGGACCAGAAATGTTTTCCAACTTTTTAAACAATTCATTATACTCTTCTTGATCTTCAATTTTGGGTAGTATATCAGATTTAAATTGGTTTAAATCAGCTTTATGAAGTGGAAGCATTTTTGATCGCATTTTTTTATAATATATATAATATATAATCTCACGCCTTTTTTTATCCCCGAGGGGGTAGGCAGAGGTTTTCCATTACTGGATATACCCACATTTCACGAGATATATTGGACCCCTAAACGTGATAGGTGGTGAGCCCATCGCCGGACCGGGTCTGTTTACACATGTCTCAGAATTAATTCTGAGACCTGCGGGTTTCCTCACGATGTTTTCCTTCACCGTCGAGCTAGTGATAAATATGTACGTAAGTTTTTGAAAAACTCATTGGTACATGCCAGGATTCGAACCCGAGCCTCACTGATTTTCGGCCGGCTCTTTAACCGTCCGGGCTATCACTGGTCGCATTTTTTTATTTTTTTTATTACAGAATACACAAACGAAATGATAGTCATGAATACTTGCATTACTTTCGATCTGAATATTTGCGTCCTGAGTTGAATCGTTAATGTCACTTTCATCTATTTCAATACTATCGACATTTTCTGGAATAGTTGTAGACTGTAGTTCTATTGGTACAGAAATCAAAGTTGTTAGTGATGTTGGTAGTGGTACTGTTAGGAATTCTGTTGGAGACTGTATATGAGATTGGTCTATAGTCAAGTTAGATATCACCGGAATAGCTGGACATAAGTTGTCTGTAGGTACAGCAGATGTTATTTCTTTTTCACAGTTTTTTTCAGAATTTGGTGGTTTTAAACTAAAATACTTGTCCGGAAGTCCTGTAAATACTTTATAGCACTCACTGTGATAACCACCGTCAGTATATTCATGAGGTAAAATAATATCGTTATATTTTAGGTTAAATTTTTTTCTGGGTTTCAAAACATTTTGACATTTTTTTAACGTCTGCTCAGAAAATAATTTTATATTTCCATCCTTTTTTTTACAAACCACACAAACTAATAAGTCTTCCATGATAACATTTTATTACAAATGTGTCACATTTATTTCAGATTTATTTCAGATGTATAATAGTTCACTACACAATACAGAATGAAATGACAGATGATGCGCAGCAGACCGAACAAATTTCAAATTTGAATTTCAAATTTTAAAATAAGGTAAAAAAAAATACACTTAGAAACGTCAATAATCTAAAAAAAATGCACTCTAAACTCGTCCATGGAGATTGGCTATATGTAATATGTATACAGCAGCCTATCTCCACCGACACCAAATGCAGTACCCCGAGAATAACCAGCAAATAATCTCAAGGGAAAGACTTTTCAACCGACTTCAAAAAAGGAGGAGGTTCTCAATTCGACTGTTTGTTCTTCTTTTTAAGTTTCCAAAACTCTGTTTAACGAATTTTGTTTTATTTCCGCCCGCCCTTGCTTCGCTTCAGTTTGTAATATAGTAGAGAAACACTGATAATATAGTGTATCTCTACTATATCATGCCTGTATTGTATACATCAAAACCTTCTTCTTGAATTACTCATTTAAAAAAACCGCATTAAAATCCGTTGCGTAGTTTAGGGACAGACAGACGGGAAGCGACTTTGTTTTATATTATGTAGTGATAGTTATTCCTAATTATCACTATTTATTAAAAAAAACTCACGCCTTTTATATATTATTCCTGTTACATACGCCAAGATATTTTCCTTAACCGTCGAGCTAGTGATAAATATGTACGTAAGTTTTTGAATAACTTATTGCTAATTCGAACCCGAGCCTCACTGATCATCATCATGAAAAGCGGGCTCTTTAAACTATTTAGAAATAATTCTATAAAATGAAATTTTCATATAAATCGAAAAACCACATAGCACTGAGTAGGTACCTTACGACTATGACACATGCGTGTAACCGAACTCTATAGTTGGTAGCTCTATAGTTCGAACATAGTTTGAACTCCAAATAAAGAAATCAGTTCCGTCGCGCTATGCAAGATATTTTTAGGGTTCCGTACCTCAAAAGGAAAAAACGGAACCCTTATAGGATCACTTTGTTGTCCGTCTGTCCGTCTGTCAAGACCCTTTTTCTCAGGAACGCGTGGAGGTATGAAGCTGAAATTTATATCAATTACTCAGGTCTACTGTCCCTTGAAGCTGTGAAAAAATCAAACTTCTAAGCCAACGCAATCAAAAGATACAGCCGTTTATGCCGCAAATTTTCGACACTTGCAAGGGAATCAAAACCTACAGGGTGCTTCCCGTGAACTCAGAATCTTGAAATTTGGTACGAAGCAACGTCTTATAGCATAGATAAAGGAAAAATTACGAAAACCATAAATTTGCAAGGTTGTACGGAACCCTCGGTGCGCGAGTCCGACTCGCACTTGGCCGGTTTTTTTTACACTTCTATACTTTGACGATGTTATTGAAATGATACTTTTTATATTGTACAATAAAGGGGCTATAATTTCTATGGACTGATAAAAAGTTTATTCCAGAAATGAATTCCTCATCCTCGAATTATACGAAAATGACATCAAACTCGGCCTAGTAGCGATATGTGGGCAGAAATCATGTCATGAGCACATAGTGCCCCGACTAATACTTAATGCGTCTGACACGGCGTACCCACCAACGGAACTGTCTGACATCTGAGAAAACATCTTCTGATAGTTCCTCAAGTAACATATATAAAATTCAGCCTTTACAAAATGACGAAAGTATACCCTCAATTCACCATGATTCAAGGGTGTCTGACAGGGGGTTTCCACCGCACCAAGTGTCTGACAATGGACGACGTGATTTCTAATATCAATCCGAATAAAATATATAAAAACTGGGCTTTACACTTTAACGAATTTGAGGTGCAATTTTATGGACCTTTGCTGCTTGATAACTTCCAAAGCAACCGTTATCCAAACTTCATATTCGGGGATCGTTTACACCTGTAGTAGGGACATACACAGACAAACTTTGAGGTTTTACAGAATGACGAAGGTCTGACAAGCCTGGGCTCTTGGGATATTATTATTTGTGACGATGAAGACATATTACATTTTCATTTACAACAAACGACCTATTTTAGACCTAATGTTAAAAGAATTATCGAAGACATGTTTTGCTATGTGATGAAGGGACTGCGTAAAGGAGTGCTAGAAAGAAGTAAATGTAGAAATGATGATAGACGAATTTAAAAAAATGAAAATGAAAATGTATCTATTTCTGTAGGTAATTAAAAATTACACTTAAATAGAAACTTCAATAGAATTAGAAAAGTCAATAGTCTAATAACAAGACACACTAAACTTGTTCATGAAGATTGGCTAAATATAAACAGCAGCCCATCTCCGACGACGAGTTGCTAGTTCCAAATGCAGTACCCCGAGAAGAGCCAGCAAGAAACTCAAGGGCAGTAAGCTGTGAGAAATCTGGCTTTGTTCTATTGAGTAAAAGAGATACATTTACTAGACATCTAAATATGTCTAAATATGAGCATCCTAAATTATGGTAGCCATAGTGTAAAATAAAACAACCATTAAAATAGAAATAAAAAAACTTTGTTTTTTGAGTGCAGTGCCGAATTTAGAAAAACCTTTCTTAAGTATAGGGCAATTCATTTTATGTCTCCCCCTAATAGATAGAAAACCATCACACTGCATATTACTTCTTTGAGCATTACGTTCATAATCGCGAAGGAACTTAAAATCTGTCGCCCCAAGATAGCGGCCTATATGGCCTATTGAGAAATGGACGGCCAAATTGATGCCTAGATTGGGTTCCAGAAAGAACCAGCCTGGTCCCATTTCAAGGACGGTCGGTATAACAGAAAATGACTTCCAAAAAAACGGACTCCTATAATTCGTACACACTATGGACATTGTACTAAGTTCATCAAATTTGGTAATGGATGAGCTCACACGGCGCCACTCCGGTTAGCAAACAGCTAGATACCCTTCCATAGCTATGACCACTTAAAATAACGAAATCGTTATTGGAATATTGCTCTTTTATTGGCATTGATTGGTTTCTTATCTTCGCTTTCCGTTACGTGATAGTCATACAAATTTGATACTTGTTTCTCTAGGAATTGTCTTTATATCATCTCTTTTATAGCATAGTGTTTTTCGTTAACAATTTTTGCAGGTTTATCTTATACATACTTAAAGAAATGGAATACCTCTGCCAAACTCCTCAAGGATTAGGCGTGAGCGTGTAGTATGGTATTCTAGGCTGGTTATGTGACGTACCCAAAGAGATTAAAATATAATAAGGCATAGAGGGGACAAAGCGAGAAAAATTTGAAGTCAAAAGTTATTCCAAGTGGAATAAGTCTAGAACAATTTCGACCGAGTGACAGCTCGCGTTCATACTAACTGACATAACAAGGACATGACGCTTAGGCTTCAAAGTTTTGTATAAAAATATTCCCCATGCCCCCTCTATGCCCTATTATATTTAAATCGCTTTGGACGTACCCAATATATGTACAAATCTACTGGCAGTTGGTAACTTGGTAGTAAATATATACAAAAAGTTTAACGGATAAAAAAATTGATTGTCATCAATCAGATATAATATAAGCGATGGTGCACACATGAGGCATTATGCATGGTACCTACTGATGTAACACGAAATGAGCATGAAAGAAACGAAAAGATCTATGCTTTTTGTGACGTCGTTCCGTGTCTCCTCATGTGTGCACCCTCGCTAGAAGAACCCCCTTCGTGACAAACAAGTCAGTTTTCTGACGCGACACTAAGTCAGGATCAATTTGTCCGTGTTAGCTGCTGCAAAATATTCCGCCGGCGTCTCCGTCTCCCAAGTTAATTGCCTCGACAAACATTTACGGGGATAATTTTCCGCCAACCGACGAAATTAGCTTAAGCTTCCCACATTTAAGGGGCAATGTAAGATTCTGACGTCTTCTGGACAAACTGTTTGCTATAAAGTATGTTTGAATTTTCATACGTAGTTGCAAAGGGTTTTACTGTTTGCTTTTCACTTATTTGGAGACAATGACATTGAAAACTTGATGAAGAGTTTATAATAAGTGTGATTTACATATCCTCTGATAATATTGATAATGAAAATAAAATTAATAACGGGATGCAGGATAAATTAAGTAATTTTCAAATAAATATACTTGAATAAAGAAAAACATCAGGCAAAAGTAAACACTTGTAGTTCATTAAAGTATTTAGGTAATATACTAGGGAAAAATAAAGAATTTAAGCAAATTGTTTTAACACGGCGAGGCTTTTAAAATAATAACATGCGTTATTTTTTTTAAAGTGAGGGACATGCTGTCTTTTCGTTTAGGTGGTAATCATCATCTACACACACCGGCACAATTAGCGGAACAGAAAAAAAAGGGAGTATTTACGCATTTTTGCGTGTTACTGGCCGGCTAAACAAGCTTTTTTTAAATTTGGGTTTTAATTTAAAAATGGAATACTAAGCGACTGCCCTTTTTTTCATTCTTTTGTTTTAATTTTCATTGATTAATTTTTTTCCACCGCTTGTCCGTTTTTAGAAGGTTCGTGAATTCCACTTGAAAATCTTTGAATTGCAGTTTTTGAGGCTTTTGAGTTTTTTCGCATATTGATAATTTACGAGCATCTAAGTATGCCTGATTTAACGCCATCAGAAATCATTAGGGCAGATCAAATGAGGAGAAATGGTCAAACCTACAGATCGATTGCCAGAAGCCTTCGTCGATCGTTATCAACGATTCATCGTAGCATCCAACGATACAGATTGACGAATACTCTAGTGAGAAGGAGAGGACAAGGCCGGAAAAGGTGTACTTCAAGGAGGGATGACCGTTTTCTCCAACTTCAAGTCCGACGGAACACGAGACTAACGGCGGTGCAGGCTCGAAATTTACTGGAAGAGGTACTAGCAGTAAGGATGAGTGAGCGGACAGTTCGTAGAAGATTCGAAGAAGTGGGTATAGGCTCGTATGTGCCCGCCAAAGCCCCAAAACTTGAGAGACATCATCGCACAAACCGTCTACACTTTGGTCGTGAACATCGTGATTGGGACTTCGACGACTGGGGACAGGTTCTTTTTACTGATGAATGCAGAGTTATGTTAAATCAAATTGATGGAAGGCAGCGAGTATGGAGACGCAAAGGAGAACGGTATATCCAGTCTAATTTTGAAAATACAGTGGCATATGGCGGCGGTTCAATTATGGTCTGGGGAGGAATATGTTTAGCAGCTCGTACGGAGTTAGTAGTAGTCGATGGCGGGAATCTGAATGCTGATCGGTATATCAGGGAGATTTTAGAAGAACATGTTGTGCCATTTGCCCCCTTTATTGGTAACAACTTCATTCTAATGCAGGATAATGCTCGGGCTCACAGTGCTCGCACAGTACAGACATACCTAAACCATGTTGGTATAACGGTGATGGAGTGGCCAGCACGGTCCCCCGATATGAACCCTATAGAACACGTCTGGGACTTGCTAAAGAGGAGTGTAAAGTCAAGAATGCCACCTCCCAATAATCTCAACGAGTTGCGAAACGCATTAGTTGAAGAATGGCAGAGGTTGCCCCAAGAAACCATTGATAACATCATCCGCAGCATGCCCAGACGGATGGAAACCCTCATCAGAGCACGAGGAGGAAACACTCGATATTGAACAGTCATTGAAATTGATGTTAACCTTTGGAAAATTTTGAATTTTCTGCTGTTTCTCTATAATTAAAAAATCGAAGAAAAATGTATTTTGTTTAATTTAATTTTTATTTTTATTAAACTTTAAGTATGGTGTTACAAATGAATGTCAAAACATGTTAATTTAATTGTTGTTTCATTTTAAATAATATCTTGTTTAAAAATTACATTCATTGTTCTAAATTCCCTCTTTTTTCTCCTTTTTTTTTCTGTTCCGCTAATTGTGCCGGTGTGTGTATCCAAGTGTAAAAGCTTTTCCATTTAAAATACGGTTTATTTATACTTTCGAAAAGTCGACAGGTTGAAACAAAATATTAGTGCAGAAAATAAGATCAGCCCCCCTAGATAAGTGGAAAACGAAATGATTTTCCTATTCCATTAATTCACGCTCACTACACTAGCTTAGATGAAGATTCATTTCAAAATACGTCATTGTGACTTGTCTAGAGTGACGTCCATTACTAGTTCACAAAATCCATAATACTTTTATTATTCTATTCCATAAAGTTCACGCCATTAGAAATCCAAGGCCTGCGAAACTCCATAAAAAGACGGTATTCTCAGATGAGTGTCAAATTAGAGAACTTCACAAAGCGGTTTACCTCTCGCGACGTTAAATATCGTAGTAAGCCTTCTACTCGTAGTTGGATGAACCCTATGCCGTCGTTACAAAAAAAAGGAGGGATCCAGTTGTATAAAAATATGTGAATGTCATTTAGCTGCCAGTAATGGCCACTAATTTATAAATGGAATGTCGATCGTAATTTTAAAATATGAATGAACACAAAATTGGAATTCCAACAGTTGGCAATGTTCCCATGGTTCCTCTTTAGAGGATATTTCATATTTAAATATTATGCAAAATCTGTACTCACACCTCATTACAGTTAATGAACCCAAAGCAAAACGTGGTTTTGTTGCAAGATATTTAGTTATTTTCATTTACTTACTCTTTTAGTAGTATGTGTCACTTGCCATTCTACTCATACCTTGCTAATAGTTGCAGTTGTTTGTGGTTTTTGTTTTTTTATATTTTTTGTTATAAACGGTTTTTGTCATTTTAAATATTTGTTGTTTTTAATTTCACAAATTAGTTTTATGTTTGTCTAGTAGGAATGTAACTTTGTGGCTGCAATCTATTTACTTTTTGTTAGAAATGGTTTTATAACGGTACATAATATAATGTTTTCAAGAATTTATTTACTTTAAACTATGTTTTATTTTTTAAACATTGTCTTTGCACATCTAATAATTAGACGGGACTGAACCGTACATATCTAAAACTTTATTATAAATCCAATTTGAATATTTCTACTTATAATTAAGTGTCATAGAACTGCGAACTACTTTAGTAGATAGAACCGCAGTAAATAAATCCAAGCCGTGAAGCAAAAATAACTCCTCAGTAAGTTATCAAGTTACATCACCTACAACTTTAGTCTACACATTTGCAGAACTTTAATTGGCGACTTGATCATTTCTTTAGATCTAGACGACACTCAGGATTGCGATTCAGATTAACTTATTTTTTTTTTATTAGCAAATATTATTAAAAAAACCTATTTGATATAAATAAATAAACGTATTATTTATTCCCAATGTGTATTGGAACCAAAGAGATTAAAATATAATAGGGCATAGAGGGGACAAAGCGAGGGAAATTTGAAGCCAAAAGTTATTCCAAGTGGAATAAGTCTAGTACAATCTCGACCGAATGACAGCTCGCGTTCATACTAAACTGACTTAACAAGGACATGACGCTAAGGCTTCAAAGTTTTGTATGAAAATATTCCCAATGCCCCCTCTATGTCCTATTATATTTTAATCTCTTTGATTGGAACAAAAAAAAATTCATGCATTTTTTGATAAGATATTTTTATTATAAAATGACTATAGGTAGTAATAATAAAAAAATAAGAAAACCTATTTTTGTGTATTACATCGGGGTTTTCTAGTCTGGTATTTCAAAAGAATTTCGTAAAGTTATAACACTTAACATTGTTACCTTCACATTTACGTTGTTTCACGTGGGAGAAAATTTAGACAATTTGAACATAACCTTTGTAACAACAGCAGGTAAATACTTCTATTAAAATGTAAAGTTACATATATTTTTGTTAATTTGAGGTATATGCGTGTAGACAGTATAATATTCATGCAATGAAACAAAAATATTTTATCTGACAGTAAATAAAATAACAGATGCAAGAGTTGATTTAAAGTTAAGTGTAAGTTTTTTATTTCTTTCTTTGATATAAAATAGTTAGACCATACATTACAGACACATTAAACATTCGATAATCATTTTATAATTTCGAAATTTATAAATATAACGCCTTGAGGACAGGGTGCGAATGGGATGATAGTGGTAGTACCCAATGATAACCAGTGTATTTTCGAACCCCTATACGTTTTAGGTGGTGATGATCAGCTTATCGCCGAACTGGAGTGCTGTTACACATACCTCAGAAGTACTCGAAACGAAAAGTTCCCGTGGGAATACGACAATAAAATATAGCCTATGTTACTCAGAGACATCTTAGCACTCCATTGGTGGAAGAATTTTTTAAATCAGTTCAGTATAGTTTTTGAGATTACGTAATAAGCATACAAAAATAAAAATCTTTCCTCTTATAATATTAGTGTATAAGTGTAGATAGGGGCAAACGAGCAGACGGGTCACCAGTAGGCTTAGCACGCTAATTACTTTCCCGCTCTCACCTGTCACCTTAGCCACAAAACAGTATTAAGATGACGTCACATAGATGAGATACGTCATCTTAATACTGTTTTGTGGCTAAGGTGACAGGTGAGAGCGGGAAAATAATTAGCGTGCTAAGCCTACAGCGATGGTAAGTGTCTACCGTTGCCCATGGACACCTGCAACTCAAGAGTCATAAGTGCGTTGCCAGCCTTTGAGATAAGAGTAGATACGCTCTTTTCTTGGAGTTCGTTTTCATGTTTTTTTTTTACCGTCAAGCTAATGATTTATGTGTACGTAAGTTTGAAAAACTCATAATAAGTATTCGAATATGAGTCTCATTCATACCAAATTTTATAGAACACAAGGTGGAAAAACAACAAAAACAATCTATTGTTATTTTAGGGACTTTTATGTTGGTTGTAGGTTACAAAGTCGTAGGTAGAGAGTTTGGGATCTTTTGCGCAAGTGACCCTTAACTTTGCGGGAAACGTCACAAATCTCTCTTTATGTGTGCACAGGGTGAGATATCTTAGATTCCGTATGCTTAGCTATTGTTAGTGCCCACCAAGGAATTTTGCCTTAAAGATGGGGCTAGAGTTACAGCGGCGATGAGAGCGGTTATAGAAGCGAAGCGATTAAACAGTGTTGGCGATTTTTTTATTTATATCTGCACCATTCATTACGAAGAAAAAAATAATAGTTACTATAGGAAATACTTATTTTTTTACTTTTATTCCTACTGGAAAAATAATCATTAATAGTTTTGTAAATAGTAGAAATTATTTGTTTATTTTAATAATACAAAGTCGGGTAATAAATAATAATTTATCGCTATTTAACTTACAACATCAATAAGCAATGCATCTCTAGACCATTACACTTAAAACTGGTACGAATATAAATACAGAAAATCTTAAATGATCGATAATTCTCTCGCTCACACTTAGCAGGCACTTTATTAACGTGAAAAAGATAGTCGCGTAGGCCATGAGGTCTTTTGTTTCCATTATACCGTGCTATTTGGACCTCTATTTCGGTACAACTATTGTTAAATGGAATTATTATTGGAGGGTATTTAATGGACCGCAAATATGCGAGCATACGAGTACATACTCGATTACGTCACGGCCTAAAATAAGATATAATAGAGCGGTTAACATTTACTGTTGATACCTACTACTTCCGCAAAAACCTTTGCCATATTCACAGATAAACTATAATAATACAAATAAATATGCCTTCCCCAATTTCCCTAGAGGAATAAGGTATAGGAATTCTATTCATGGGAATAGGTACCCACTTTTCAGTGTTATATTTTGCAGATTTTTTTTTAATGTGATAGGTTGTAAGCCCATCGCCGGATCGGAGTGCTATGACACATACCTCAGAATATAAACGATGACACTTAAGATCCCAAAGGTTTGTTTTAAAAATATAAAATCATCTAATATTTGGTAAAAATTTGTAGATTTATTAGGCCCACTTGCACGGGCTAGGGTTAAGAAATTAAATTGTTAAGCCTGGGTTAAGGATGACAGTTCCATACATTTTGACACCAGTTAACCCTGGGTTAGCAGTTAACTCAGTGTTATATGGTTAACTCTGGTTCGTGAAAGCCGGCCTTACTGTTTCAATTAATATGGTCATACTATATACATACGTATACTTAGGAAAGAGTTTGTGTAATTGTGAGTATATGCCTTCATGCATAGAGTACTCATAACTTCAGACTTTTTTCCCGATTTGTTGGTCAACTAATCACAAGTGCTTTTGGATTTCGGTTGTGCGGATTAGGTTATAATAGTTTATCTCGTCGTGCAGAAATGACGACTCCCAGGGGTATTTTCAATAACGTAATATCTAAATGACGTTTAGACAACTTTGTGACAGGTATTTCAACGGCGTAGACATTAGACATTTTCTCGAAATACCAAAATATTATAATAGTAAGAGCCCGGAACTCCGTATTTTAGGCCGATGTATAAATCTATATATATAAAATGATAACTGACTGACTGATTGGTGATATCAACGCACAGCCTAAGCCGGTGGGTCTCGAGACTTGAAATTTTGCACATACTCGTATATAGCTTATACAGTGTAAGCATCTACTAAGAAAGAATTTTGCAAAATTTAACCCCTAAGGGGGTGAAATAAACGTGCGCGAGCGACGCTGCGGGTAAAAACTAAAAGCTAGTAATATTTAACCCGAAAGACTTATTAACTAGGTATAAGAAATTCAACTACTCTAACGGTAAGTCGGGTCACAAGTACAACACAAACAAGTTGGAACTCGAGAACCCTTTACAAGTCAAGTCACGATCTTAACATGCACTTGTTTGTAGGTGTACGCAAACGAGACTTTATTTGAAACATACTAAAACAAAAGCACTTTCTAGTGACATGTGTACCTGCTGGAATTTTTCTATGTTTAAAAAAAATAGAATCTAAATGTAAATCTAATATTTAAACACAAACACGACAGAAAATATGTACTTATAATATGTGTGTTTAAAATAAAGCATGAATACGAGCTTTTATAATAACACTAGCGACCCGCCCCGGCTTCGCACGAATGCAATGCTAACACTAAAACCTTCCTCTTGAATCAATCTATCTATTAAAAAAAACCGTATCAAAATCCGTTGCGTAGTTTTAAAGATTTAAGCATACAAAGGGACATAGGGATATAGGGACAGAGAAAGCGACTTTGTTTTATACTATGTAGTGATAGTGATAGTGATATGTACACATGAAGTTTGGAGATTATTTTTACCTGACTGCGCTAGAACGAAGGTATATTTTCAGGTGTATGTAAGTAGGTATGCGTGTGTATTTCTTTGGCGCAGACTGTAGATACCGTTTGAATAAATGGCGTATTAATAAATAGGGTATCACTTAGAATACTTAGATTCATATTATTTGTGGGAGCGACACTGGTGACGTCACAAAAACTACGGTGAATGTAATAATAATTCGTGACCAGCCCCCCTAGCCAAGTGGCATTGCACAATCTAATCGAATGTTCTTTTAGATTGACTAGTATAGGATTGACATTAGCGTTAGCGCTCGTTAGCAAGTGGTTATGTCAATCCCATACATGTCAATCTTAGAGAACATTCGATTAGATTGTGCAATGCCACTTGGCTATAGGGGCATAATAGGTTTCGCTAGATTCATCTCAATCTACGGGGTGTCAAATTTTTATCTCATCAGAAGAAGTTGTAAAATGTTTTTCTTTTAAATATTTTCCGAGGCGTTTACACGTAGGTCGTATTAGTAAATTTACGACCGACCGCCTGCCTCACGACAACGCAAGGTCTGAGAAATACCGGCATGAAATGAACACGTAGGTTTTCTTTATTTTCTTCCTAGAGTGGACACCTTTTTATTGCTTTTGGTCAACACAAATCGAAAGAGGTGCTCTTTTGTTACTAACAAGGACTAAAATAGACGTAGTTGTTCGGTGGCATACAATTTAATTGCAACGTACTGTTTTTATACCTCGTCATACAATTAAAAGAAATAGTCATAATTTCATAAAATTAGTAACTACATGAACTAGGTATTTTTTTAAACTACTACGAGAGGACACAATCACTGGACAACAACAATAACTTTCATGAAAGCTTCCATTTTGCTACCAACATGGTCAAAAATAGAGTTAAGCGGTAGCATATTGTATTTCGTTTTAAGGTTTTGCTTTTAATTTTTAAGCTACGAATAAATACGAGATTCATGACGTTCTACAAAGACATGGAACTGCAATTAAAATAAATGGTCATCGGAGGACTCTTTTTAGTAGAAATCTGCATGGAAATTGAATTTCAGAGAGTGCACTGTGGTTGGCAGGACCGCAACACTACTCACTTCATTGTAGTGCATCTGTTCATATGTATTACTTATTTGATGAGATTGATGGCCAAATACACGAACGTTGCTCAAATTTAATTACGAATCAAGTAAAAAACACTAAGTCTTCATGGAATTTATTGATTCGCAATTAAGATCGGTCATTTGTTGTTTTTTTTTTATTTGGAACTAACGACCACATTGTCGGACGAAGATTCGTGTGGCGTTCGAAGGTTCCTACACTCAACAAAACACTTTGATGAACTCATCATTTCGCGTTGCCATGCTGATGGTACATACCAAAAAAAACCGGCCAAGTGCGAGTCGGGCTCGCGCACCGAGGGTTCCGTACAACCTTGCAAATTTATGGTTTTCGTAATTTTTCCTTTATCTATGCTATAAGACGTTGCTTCGTACCAAATTTCAAGATTCTGAGTTCACGGGAAGCACCCTGTAGGTTTTGATTCCCTTGCAAGTGTCGAAAATTTGCGGCATAAACGGCTGTATCTTTTGATTGCGTTGGCTCAGAAGTTTGATTTTTTCACAGCTTCAAGGGACAGTAGACCTGAGTAATTGATATAGATTTCAGCTTCATACCTCCACGCGTTCCTGAGAAAAAGGGTCTTGACAGACGGACGGACAGACGGACAACAAAGTGATCCTATAAGGGTTCCGTTTTTTCCTTTTGAGGTACGGAACCCTAAAAACTACCTACTTACTATGAATATTTAAACCACATACATTTAATTTTAGTTCAAACATCCACTTTTCGCAATGAAATGATTTGTGTTCACAGTTCACACAGCCTAGGCCCAACGAGTAAAGAATTCAGCACCATTTGAGTAAGCTTCAGTACCTAGATAATGTTTTAAATTATTTTTCTAAAATGTATTTATCTTAATAATGGTTACATATATTTATTAGAAAATAGTTTATATCTACACTTTTGCCCGTGGTCCACGTCCACCTGGGTGGACCATGGGCAATTATTTTTACCCATGGACTACCCAGGTGGACTAAGGTGAACCATAGGAAATATTTTTTACCCGTGGTCCACCTGCAAGCGTTATTTATGTTATGATAATAATTATATTATTTAAATATTTATGACTCCCTGTAGGAATTTTATGTTTTTATGCCCGAGGATAAATTAATGGTAGCAAAGCCAGGCTTTCAGGTAGCATATATTTACTAGCGTGTGTGTAAACGTCACATAGAGAGTACGAGATGGATGACTGTGACGAGGTAATCAATCATTTCAACTCTTTTACGCAGGTCATTCACCTTACGATTGCATTTTTGTGTTGGCAATTTTGATATTCGTTCGCATTGAGGTTGTACTATTACGTACTCGGTCATCCGGAATCGTCCTTTGGGGTTTAAAAAGGCCGATAATAATCAATAAATTGATTTGTCTTACTTATTAATTTGTAAGTGTTGCGTTAGTTGAAGAAAACTAGAGATACATACATACATACATAATCTCACGCCTATTTCCCATTGGATGTGGAGGAAGCGCGTGAGATCTGCCAGGTTCGTAGCAAGTGGCGGTCTGTTGTCTCAGCCTACCCCAACTAGAGATAGTTCTGAGAAATAATGAAAATATGCTAACGCCTTTTATCCCCGAGGGGTAGGCAGAGGTATTCCTTACTATTGGAAAGACCCACTTTTCAATAGTAGGGCGCCTAACCGAAACACGTGGGATCTGAGTCTGCAGTGGGATCGGGGTGGTGCTACATACGAGTATGTCTCAGAATAAATTCTGGGACTTGCCAGTTTCCTCTCGATGTTTTCTTTAACCGTCGAGCTAGCTATAAATATGTACGTAAGTACGGCCTGAACTTGGATGAATTAGCTGAAATTAGGGTCGAGAACTAGTTTTTCTATGCCAATGCCCGAGGATGCTACCAGCCTACCATGGATTTAAAAATCTTTCATTACACAAAAAATCTACACTGGATCAAAGGTTCCTATAAGGCTGAGCAGATTGCCAATTAAGTGTTTTTATTATTCTGGTATTTTTGAACGTTTTGATCGGCTTGTTGATAAAATACCTTTTTTTTCGCGTTACCCTACAATAAATTTATCAAACGTCAATCAAACCGGCAGTTAATCTTCTAATACAATTTATTTATTGGAAACAATTCATCCAGAAGCGAGCCAACAATTTCGAACAGGAGAGGCGATGTAACAAATATTAGTTTGGTTCCCTTGAGGGCGAGTGGCTGCGATTAAAACAGGCTTAGGCTGATACTCCATTGAAGCGGAGGGCAGCGTAGCGGAGTTCTTTCATTGCAATTCAAATCAAGTTTTTATTAGTTCTGTAGCGACACTACATAGAACGTGCCAATAGACGGCCGAGTTCTACACCGCACTGTCGAAGTTTTCTAATGAGTTTGCATAAATACAACTGTCCAACATCAACCGCTGGACCGCGGTCCCCAGGCACGATCACCTCGCCTATAGCAGAAGATCTTCCCTTTTCACGATGGAGGAGTATTCCACCTCCGCTCCCCCATAGTTCCTTATGTAACTACAAGCCCACTAAAGTGAAATGTAGCCTATGTCACCCAAACTATATTAACGAACCGAAGTCTTGAATAATACGTAAGAGTGAGCGCAACCCCTGTAATGTTAATGCATATGAAAAAATAGATCTATTTAAAAAAAAATCGGACAAGTACTTTAGGCGCTACGGTAAAACATACATAAATACAATGATATTATATGTTACTATTGTAACACTGCGTAAATACATAAATATGCTGTAAAAACCCATAAACCAACCCATATTACTCTCTGTTCTGTTATTTAATTGTATATACTTATTGTCATGTTTTCATTAATTATAACGTAAATACATCCTTGTAAAAGCAAACGTATGTTTTGTGAAAGAGCTGTCCGAATACTGAAAGAAAACTCAAATCTAATCTCAAGTCTCTAGTCTAATTCAAAATTCATTTATTTATGTAGGTAAAACAGAATTACACTAAGAAATGCCAATAGTCTAATAACAAGGCACTCTAAACTCGTCCATGGAGATTAGCTAAATGTAAACAGCAGCCCGTCTCCACCTTCGAGTTGCTGGTTCCAAATGCAGTACCCCGAGAAAAACCAGCAAGAAACTCAACAGACCTGCCCCTAAACAAGTAACCCAGTGAATAGAGAGCTGATACCTTACAAACGGTCCGGTAGTTCTAAATTTTTTACATGTTGTCTAGGATGGTTGTTAAGTGTTTAAAATGCAAAATGCACAATTCCCCCCCCTCCGCGCCCGCCGCCATCTTGAAAAAACCGAAAAAAATCGGCACTTTTTTTAGATTTTCACTTATATCTTTGTTTCGGTGCATTTTAGCTACAAAACAGTTCTATTCAATGTTGTAGATAATGAAATTCCCTATAATATACGTGTTAAATTTTGTTTGTAGGGCAGATTGTTCACGAGATATGATATTTTAAAAAAGATAAAAAAATACGCATTTTCCGGAAATTTTTCAAACTTCTAACTTAGAACGCTGTAATTCAATTTTGGCCTATTTGAGAAAAACAAGTATAAGAATAAAAATTGTATGGAATTTAATTACCTACAAAATGGATGTATACTTTTTTTAACCAACCTTACGGAGGGGGCAGTAAGCATTAAAATGAAAACAACGGCATATTGTTTATTTGATAAGTTTGAAAAATTTCCGGAAAATACGTATTTTTTTATCTTTTTTAAAATATCATATCTCGTGAACTATCTGCGTTACAAACAAAATTTAACACGTATATTATAGGGAATTTTATTCTCTACAACATTGAATAGAACTGTTTTGTAGCTAAAATGCACCGAAACAAAGATATAAGTGAAAATCTAAAAAAAGTGCCGATTTTTTTCGGTTTTTTCAAGATGGCGGCGGGCGCGGAGGGGGGGGAATTGTGCATTTTGCATTTTAAACACTTAACAACCATCCTAGACAACATGTAAAAAATTTAGAACTACTGTACCATTGCCTATTTGGACAACCCACAGCCTTTAAAAATAATAAAGACTGAATTAAATCAGCGACACGGGAATCGAACCCATGTATGCACATTCCATAATTAAACATACCATACATACAAATCCATTGGAGAACCGATAGATGAATGTATGCATAGAAAAGTTGATGATAAGCCATGATGTGATCGTCTAGTAATAGGTAGGACCCTTAACACTGTGTAACATCGTAGTAACCCAATTCTTTAAGAGGTAGCATGTATCTATAGAGGTGATTTTGAGTAAAACCAAAAATTAATATTAAATTGAACAAAGTTTATTCCTAGAAGCATCTACTGAAAACATAGTATCTATGAACATAAAACAATGAATTAAATAAGTATAGAATTTTACATTCTTCATAATTTGTGTATCTAGAAGTAGCCTAATGCCTTTGGATTTACCTAGAACAAAACAGAAGGAAACCAATAAGAAAATGAATGATGAAATAAGAAGATGGTTTGAATAAATAAATAAATATTTTATTTTATCTATATATATGAATATTATAAAACTAATAATATGCTACCTACTCCCTATCCTATTATGATTATTGGCCCCTTAAGGGGGGGACAGTACCCCGTGGATCGATGTCCACACTCTCCCCTCCAAACCAAGTCAGATCTTGTAATGGAGCTAAAGAGAGTCCCCGTACTATCCTGTGCGCCTCAGCCAAGACTGGGGTAGCGCTCCACCATGCAATGCAAGCATCAGTAAAATTGTTTAGACTCCATAAGAGCATTTGAGCAGACATATAGTCTAGATTGTTTGGTATGTATTCAAATACATAAGTTGTATGATATATAATGATTTTAGTGCTGTATAGCAACATACTCCATCATTGAGCAGGTATTGTTCGGCCACAAGGACCAGTGATGAGGGCGCGATGCGCAAGCGTAGGATAGAACGTCAGATGGTTCATCAAGCTGTGATGCAGGGCGTCAAGACTCAGTGAAGTAAGCATTTAGGGGAGCTGTCTAGAATCAAACTCAGCCAGAAAGTCAACCATGGAGTAGAAATATAGATAGAGTGTGACGATGGTATGGATGACAGTCAGGGGAGCCGATAGTCGACAGTATTGCCATAGCCACCCACTGGACTCGTTGCTGTGCAGAGACAGGGATGACCAATAAGAGAACCGACCAAGCTTAGTTTTGTTGTTGGAACAATAAAACTCTCCGATAAGAGGTTGTCACCATACAGCGTATAATCATTTTTAAAAATATGGTTTTAGATGATTAATCCAAGCCAACCACACTAGACCAATGAAAGCACTAGCATGAAGTTAAAGAGGAGACCGTAGCATTGTACTATCAGTCAGTTTGTTGTTTGTCCATAATTAAATGGTAGGTATATTGATTGGTATATGAGGAACCGGCTTCGCCAGTAGCATTTAGCTGCCTCTACCACCGTTTTAAAGGAGAGACCTAGCCATACAGTAGAAACGGTACTACCATATAGCAAATCGGCCAGTAGTTTGGTATTTGTCCATAATTAAATGGTAGGTATATTGATTGGTATATGAGGAACTGGCTTCGCCAGTAGCATTTAGCTGCCTCTACCACCGTTTTAAAGGAGAGACCTAGCCATACAGTAGAAACGGCACTACCATATAGCAAATCGGCCAGTAGTTTATTGTTGCTGAATAAAAGCATAAAATATTCACATATAAATGGTTGATACTATAAATAGCAATAGAATTTCAGATATTGTTGTAGCTAAGTAGTTACTCAGCTAGATATATTTATCAACTTATATCCCTCTAGATATCAGTACTCATGTGTCCTTAAGTTCTAGTATTTTCTTATTAGAATGTAATTGATGATAAATGGTGAGTATTATGACTCTTTGGTTTTCCTAGCTTGTAAATAATGAAATAAAGAACCCCTGCCTAATTTTGTGAATCAAAGATTTCCTAGCCTAGATATTCCTTTGGTAGGTATTGGGTCTTTCATATGATACCTATTCAGCCTAAGAGCCATGAAATTAAGAATTTCTCAGATTATTTGTAACTTATCTTCTAGTAACATAAAATAAATCATAAAGCTTAATTTAGTATTCCTAATTAATTTGATGAGGCTGTCAACATGGATTGAAACCTAGATTATTTGACTGAGTCCGCATAGACATGTACTTAATATTACTCTAGGCCCTAGACCATTTAAATTACCTTATTTTATACCTACTGCTTTATCATACCTACATCAACATCTCATATAAGGCTGTCTGTCCATTTGATCAGATTTTATGTAGATATAGTGACTCAACCTGAGTGGGGGTGTGTGAATAATGAGCAAACTGATTGGCTAGGACTTCGCTATGCTGTATTTTACGCAGTTACGCAGTCTCATGCAATTATGTAAGAATTTACCCAAACAGCCTGGCCACCACCACGCAACTCACCCTCTCTGTTGAACAGATTAGTTTAGTGATAGAACCAATACGACAGCCAGTACATCCAAACCAATCTCTATCACATTTTAGTAGATTTTCACCTTAACATTATGTGCCAGTCAGATCTTAGTCTAGATACGTACGTACGCATTAATTTATTTATTACTTATAAAATTACGACAAGACATTTCGCAGGGCGACAGAACACAGACAATACAACAAGTTGAGTGGACCCTAGGATATATTTCCTAACAAATTCCTGAGCTTCAATATGACCTAATTTCGCCTACCCATAAGAACACTCCACTTACCTTCTGCAGGCTATGAGATTCATACCTGCCCATTTCCATCGTAGGAGCCGAAGCTCGCTCGTCCCTAACACTCACTTTGAAAGGCCATGGATATCAACTAGCTAAACACAAAGAAACCAAGAACCACTCCAGCACTCCGCTTGCGTTCCCAGAGCTCTGGCGCCTCGGGGCCCACGAGTCTGTCACGCTAGACGCTACCTAATCGAAGCTAATTCCCTATTCTCACACAAATATCGACTTCACCATACTCCAGAAATACTGAAACGCATTACTTTTCACGATAGAACATAATATTACTATTCTAGACCATGTAAATCCCTAATTTCTCTAGCAAAACCGGCAAGCGCGTCGGCAGCCATCTTGCCAATCCTCCCGATCTCCAAAAACTACCATAGTGACTCGCACGACTCCAAAACCCGAACTCCCCAATCGGCGTCTTTTTATCTCTTTCTTTCATTCAATTTCCTAACTACTTGTCTATCACTCCACATCATTCACCCTTCCGTCCTTCTAATAACGCCTAAAATTCTCCTCGTTTATTCCCCCGGAAGAGCGGACGCGGCCTTAGTCACGCCACTGGCGGTGGCCAATCAGAGCCTCTTCAATCGGTTCTGGACCATATTTGGACATGTTTTCGGGCCCGACGCGGCTTATCTGGGGGCATGGTAGTGCCCCCGCCAAGTCAAGCAAAAAGCAATATCATTATTTCCCGCTACCGCTTTCCTAGTAATATCTTTCTCACACAATATTTTCATTCTTGTATTCTCTTAATAATGTTTTAAAGACTAGGTTTCGCTTCTAATTGTTCTTTAAATCTAATCTATTATTTAAATTAAAATTGTTATTAATTTTACTCATAAAATATCATATCTAGAAAGTGGGAACCGTCACAATCGCCCCCTGAGAATTAGTGTTATGGGAATTTCTCAAATGCCCAGAACAATAATTATCACATATCTTATACCTAAAATATTTTTTCTATAATTTCTACTTACTTAACAAACAAATCATACACCTATTCCTAAAATTCTGTAAATAATAACTTCCTATTGTTTACTTTGCAAAGCAAAGATTCATTACACCTACATGACTACACTTCCAATTTTAATAAAAAAATGTCTCGCCCCGAAATAACTAGACTTGAACCCAATATTGTCAATGCAGAACGCTCTTGACTGACCACTTTTAAAAAATTACAACATTATAATCATCATTTTGTTCAGAATCAGTTGCTACTAAATTCTGAAACAGACTGAGTTGAACAGGTTTTCACCAAGCCATCAAAATCAATTTGACTTCTGTCTGATTCTCTCCACATCACAGTACCTTTAACATGTAACATGAAGTGTAAAAGTGCATAGGTTTTTGGGAAAGTCCCTGTAGAGTGTGGGGAAAATTTATCAGCCGCGTGTAGAGTAATTGAGTATGCTGAGACCGGAATCCACAGAATACTTCTGTCCACAAGACAGACTCACCAGCCAAACTACATGGAAAGGTATGCATTCAGATGGTTCATGACTCCAGCCACCTACATACCGACCAGTCAGTCACGACTGGTGAGAGCTGTCCTGCTTTTTGTTGTGGATAAAAGCAGTGGATGAAGAGAGCACCTGAACAGATATTGTTTATACACTTATAAACACAATGTAGGCTTTGCAAACAATGGTTAGTCCTGCCAGGTAACTAATACAAATAAAATTTACTAACATTAATAACTAACATTCCCTGGAATTTTCTAAAACTCCCTTTACATGGACAGACGGACGGACAGCCAACCAGATGTAGATAGAGAGGTGGACAGCCAGACAGACGGACGGACGGATTGACAGGCAGACGGACGGACAAATGGACAGACAACCAGGCAGATTGACAGACAAACTGACAGATGCCAGATGGACGGATTGACAGACAGACAAACAGACATTGACAGACAGACAAACAGACAGATGGACGGACACACAGAGACAGACGGACAGACACAGTGACACACTGACATACGCACACACAAACAGACAGACGACAGGTAGACGGACACACCGACCAAAACAGACATACAACCGGACAGACAGACAAACAGACAGATTGACAGATGAACGGATTGACAGACACAGTAACACACAGGCACACTGACCCACCCTGACAGACATACAAAGATTTCAAAAATTGTGTTCTTATATCTAAATTGATAACTTAAATTTTCATTATTAGTGAAGTGACAACCCTACTACTCGCCCCCTACATTGAGGACTATATGCACAAACCTACATAAGACCAATTAGTTCACTATCATCATCCAATCGGTTTCTTATAGGTCACTATTTGATAATCCTGCCTATACCTATTTCATATTGTGCCTATACCTATATGCAAAATAGAGCACCTTACTAACTGCGCAGTCCCATTCCCGCGGGAACATGGTGAAATATCCCACAATACTCAACAACAGTGCAACCTTCCACTGGTGAAAGAACCTCCAAAATCGGTCTAGCAGTTTTGGTGTGAGAGCATAACAAACAAACCAACAAAACAAACAAATTCACCCTCACATTTAAAATATTAGTTAGGATTAACAGTGCTTCACCCATGCATTCTCCGTTCCCATGAGGAAATTGGTGAAATATTTTTATATCAATTCAATAGTTTCAGAGCATATTCAATCCTCATCATCAATCCATAACAGCCACATGAGGAAGTAGGAGTACACTGAAAGCTAGGGACCAACAACAACAGTTCAACATACCTTCCAAAACACGAAGATGTTTGTGGTATAATGCCACTAGGCGGTCACCCATTCACTGGCTGACCCCTCACAACTTAGTTTAACCAGTGCGATTAACCACACTTATCATCATCAGCCGGAAGATGTCCACTATTGAACAAAGCAGAGCACTTCACACACTGCCTATTCAATATAAACAAACAAACAAACAAAACAACAAACCAACAAAGAGCTCGCCCCCTAAGTGTAAGACCACTGTACCTCAGATACATCCAACTTTGTACTATTAACGTAGGACGTAGGTACATACATACATAATTTCGCGCCTATTAACTAACTAAATATGTCATAATCGAAATCATTATGTACACAAACAAAAACGTAAATCGTAACGTAACCTATCTACTCTCCCTCCTGTCAAATTCACATTCACCATTCTTTCGGTTCATTCCCATCTCTCAAAGATCCGTACACACTTTCACACAGATCGATACATTCGATCTATACTAAAATGTTTTGAACTAGCATCCATAGTCATGAATGAACAATCAATCAATCCAGTTTTTTTTTTTCTTTCTAAATGTGCCGTATCTAAACAAAATACAAAACTTCAGTGTCATATAATATTTGATTGCCCATCATACTCTATAGAAAGATTGCTACTTATTGCTAATTAAGAACTTATACAAGTTTATGAAAACTCAGAAAGCGTCCCGCGTGCCCTGCAAGATATTCTTAGGAATACTAAGACATATAATAGCACTTTACAATTTTATACATAATACTGAAAAAGAAATATGAAATATGGTACCCGTTTTTGGTAATATTCGATTGACAAATGGTTTGGAACTTACAAAGATATAAAGCAGACTTGGCTTTAGCCTTTACGGTTTTTGCAAATATGAAGAATTAAAGAAAATAAGACTTGGCTTCGGCCTTTATGGATTTTGAAGAGATGGAAAGAAGGAAAAATAAGACCTGGCTCCGGCCTTTACACTTTAAAACTCTATGTATTCAAAATAAAAAACAAGGCTGTATGGCTTAGTTCCCTTGTCTGCTCTCTCGAGCGAATAATAAAAACAACAACAACTAGCTTTGACAGCTTGTCTTTGTCATATAGTGAGTGAAGTGAATGCACTACATAACCATAAAGTGAAGAAAACTGCTGAAAACTTGACTTTGGCGAAATCAAAAAGGACCGCCAATATAAAAGAAATTCTCATTGAGCAACCCCATCCTATCTACAAGCAAGATAAATAAAGATGACCTCAACTAGCGACAACATGCTACGGACGACAAAATATAATACAACGTCAACAACATTATTCAAAGGTAACTTACACTATTATTATCTACTTATAGATATTGCACTAGCATTCGCCGCACTAACTTTCATTACTTTCGAAGAATTATGTATTCTGCTGCATCTTAACTACTATGTATCATCATGAGTGTCCATGATTTGACATCTCACTGACGCCCCCATGTCTCTACTATGCAGAATTCTGAATAAAACGCTATGATATTGCGAGCATGGGCCTTCCAGTGGTGTAATTAATTAATTTCACTGGAATTTGATCACTATTTGCACTGTGTAAATATAACCTGCACTAAATTTATGCTATTTCTGTGTGTGCTTATGCTGCTTCTGTATTTTTTTTCAGATTGAATATACGCCTATACAACGAGGCCTACTTACTAAATAGCAAGAATGAAACATTTCAAACCACCTACATTATGGGCTTATTTTCATAGTGAATTGAAGCATAATTATAATGAAGATTGAAGCACTTCCTATTTAATGTAAATTA
Source organism: Ethmia dodecea (assembly GCA_963855545.1). NCBI lineage: Eukaryota > Metazoa > Arthropoda > Insecta > Lepidoptera > Depressariidae > Ethmia > Ethmia dodecea. The sequence goes on from OY979448.1 coordinate 4,122,960, forward strand.
TAAAAGCAACTTCAAAACAAGTACCTATAGTTTTCTTTCATAAATAAATAGTGATATTAAAATAATAAGAATTTCAATACATAGCCTAGTCTTTAACTGAAGTTAAATATTAAACATAATATACCTAGTTTCACTCATAATTGTTTTTTAAACCTATTTATCAACACACCCACCAGTTATCACCAATCTCAATACAATCTAGATACACAAATTCAAACAATAAATCTATGCTCAAGCTCCCTTTGATGGGGTAGGCAGAGACAGTAGACAATTATTTAGTTATAAATATATTGAATTTTACCTAATAATGTTTTTAAAGTTTCCTAACACTATGGCATAGTATTAGTACATACATACACACATAATCTCACACCTATTTCCCATTGGGGTAGGCAGAGACTATAGTATTAGTACATACATACATACATAACCTCACACATATTTCCCATTGGGGTAAGCAGATACAATAGTATTAGTACATACATACATACACAACCTTACACTTATTTCCCATTGGGGTAGGCACAGACAATAGTATTAGTACCTGAAGTTAATACAATTACACAGTTTTCCTCTTATCACCATAGAAACCTGCATTTCAAAACCTCCATCCATTTCACAAACAACAAATTGTAGGCTAAAAAGCCTACATTTGGTTCATCCTGGGAACGGAACAGCTCAAATTGTACCATTGCCTATTTGGACAACCCACAGCCTTTAAAAATAATAAAGACTGAATTAAATCAGCGACACGGGAATCGAACCCATGTATGCACATTCCATAATTAAACATACCATACATACAAATCCATTGGAGAACCGATAGATGAATGTATGCATAGAAAAGTTGATGATAAGCCATGATGTGATCGTCTAGTAATAGGTAGGACCCTTAACACTGTGTAACATCGTAGTAACCCAATTCTTTAAGAGGTAGCATGTATCTATAGAGGTGATTTTGAGTAAAACCAAAAATTAATATTAAATTGAACAAAGTTTATTCCTAGAAGCATCTACTGAAAACATAGTATCTATGAACATAAAACAATGAATTAAATAAGTATAGAATTTTACATTCTTCATAATTTGTGTATCTAGAAGTAGCCTAATGCCTTTGGATTTACCTAGAACAAAACAGAAGGAAACCAATAAGAAAATGAATGATGAAATAAGAAGATGGTTTGAATAAATAAATAAATATTTTATTTTATCTATATATATGAATATTATAAAACTAATAATATGCTACCTACTCCCTATCCTATTATGATTATTGGCCCCTTAAGGGGGGGACAGTACCCCGTGGATCGATGTCCACACTCTCCCCTCCAAACCAAGTCAGATCTTGTAATGGAGCTAAAGAGAGTCCCCGTACTATCCTGTGCGCCTCAGCCAAGACTGGGGTAGCGCTCCACCATGCAATGCAAGCATCAGTAAAATTGTTTAGACTCCATAAGAGCATTTGAGCAGACATATAGTCTAGATTGTTTGGTATGTATTCAAATACATAAGTTGTATGATATATAATGATTTTAGTGCTGTATAGCAACATACTCCATCATTGAGCAGGTATTGTTCGGCCACAAGGACCAGTGATGAGGGCGCGATGCGCAAGCGTAGGATAGAACGTCAGATGGTTCATCAAGCTGTGATGCAGGGCGTCAAGACTCAGTGAAGTAAGCATTTAGGGGAGCTGTCTAGAATCAAACTCAGCCAGAAAGTCAACCATGGAGTAGAAATATAGATAGAGTGTGACGATGGTATGGATGACAGTCAGGGGAGCCGATAGTCGACAGTATTGCCATAGCCACCCACTGGACTCGTTGCTGTGCAGAGACAGGGATGACCAATAAGAGAACCGACCAAGCTTAGTTTTGTTGTTGGAACAATAAAACTCTCCGATAAGAGGTTGTCACCATACAGCGTATAATCATTTTTAAAAATATGGTTTTAGATGATTAATCCAAGCCAACCACACTAGACCAATGAAAGCACTAGCATGAAGTTAAAGAGGAGACCGTAGCATTGTACTATCAGTCAGTTTGTTGTTTGTCCATAATTAAATGGTAGGTATATTGATTGGTATATGAGGAACCGGCTTCGCCAGTAGCATTTAGCTGCCTCTACCACCGTTTTAAAGGAGAGACCTAGCCATACAGTAGAAACGGTACTACCATATAGCAAATCGGCCAGTAGTTTGGTATTTGTCCATAATTAAATGGTAGGTATATTGATTGGTATATGAGGAACTGGCTTCGCCAGTAGCATTTAGCTGCCTCTACCACCGTTTTAAAGGAGAGACCTAGCCATACAGTAGAAACGGCACTACCATATAGCAAATCGGCCAGTAGTTTATTGTTGCTGAATAAAAGCATAAAATATTCACATATAAATGGTTGATACTATAAATAGCAATAGAATTTCAGATATTGTTGTAGCTAAGTAGTTACTCAGCTAGATATATTTATCAACTTATATCCCTCTAGATATCAGTACTCATGTGTCCTTAAGTTCTAGTATTTTCTTATTAGAATGTAATTGATGATAAATGGTGAGTATTATGACTCTTTGGTTTTCCTAGCTTGTAAATAATGAAATAAAGAACCCCTGCCTAATTTTGTGAATCAAAGATTTCCTAGCCTAGATATTCCTTTGGTAGGTATTGGGTCTTTCATATGATACCTATTCAGCCTAAGAGCCATGAAATTAAGAATTTCTCAGATTATTTGTAACTTATCTTCTAGTAACATAAAATAAATCATAAAGCTTAATTTAGTATTCCTAATTAATTTGATGAGGCTGTCAACATGGATTGAAACCTAGATTATTTGACTGAGTCCGCATAGACATGTACTTAATATTACTCTAGGCCCTAGACCATTTAAATTACCTTATTTTATACCTACTGCTTTATCATACCTACATCAACATCTCATATAAGGCTGTCTGTCCATTTGATCAGATTTTATGTAGATATAGTGACTCAACCTGAGTGGGGGTGTGTGAATAATGAGCAAACTGATTGGCTAGGACTTCGCTATGCTGTATTTTACGCAGTTACGCAGTCTCATGCAATTATGTAAGAATTTACCCAAACAGCCTGGCCACCACCACGCAACTCACCCTCTCTGTTGAACAGATTAGTTTAGTGATAGAACCAATACGACAGCCAGTACATCCAAACCAATCTCTATCACATTTTAGTAGATTTTCACCTTAACATTATGTGCCAGTCAGATCTTAGTCTAGATACGTACGTACGCATTAATTTATTTATTACTTATAAAATTACGACAAGACATTTCGCAGGGCGACAGAACACAGACAATACAACAAGTTGAGTGGACCCTAGGATATATTTCCTAACAAATTCCTGAGCTTCAATATGACCTAATTTCGCCTACCCATAAGAACACTCCACTTACCTTCTGCAGGCTATGAGATTCATACCTGCCCATTTCCATCGTAGGAGCCGAAGCTCGCTCGTCCCTAACACTCACTTTGAAAGGCCATGGATATCAACTAGCTAAACACAAAGAAACCAAGAACCACTCCAGCACTCCGCTTGCGTTCCCAGAGCTCTGGCGCCTCGGGGCCCACGAGTCTGTCACGCTAGACGCTACCTAATCGAAGCTAATTCCCTATTCTCACACAAATATCGACTTCACCATACTCCAGAAATACTGAAACGCATTACTTTTCACGATAGAACATAATATTACTATTCTAGACCATGTAAATCCCTAATTTCTCTAGCAAAACCGGCAAGCGCGTCGGCAGCCATCTTGCCAATCCTCCCGATCTCCAAAAACTACCATAGTGACTCGCACGACTCCAAAACCCGAACTCCCCAATCGGCGTCTTTTTATCTCTTTCTTTCATTCAATTTCCTAACTACTTGTCTATCACTCCACATCATTCACCCTTCCGTCCTTCTAATAACGCCTAAAATTCTCCTCGTTTATTCCCCCGGAAGAGCGGACGCGGCCTTAGTCACGCCACTGGCGGTGGCCAATCAGAGCCTCTTCAATCGGTTCTGGACCATATTTGGACATGTTTTCGGGCCCGACGCGGCTTATCTGGGGGCATGGTAGTGCCCCCGCCAAGTCAAGCAAAAAGCAATATCATTATTTCCCGCTACCGCTTTCCTAGTAATATCTTTCTCACACAATATTTTCATTCTTGTCTTCTCTTAATAATGTTTTAAAGACTAGGTTTCGCTTCTAATTGTTCTTTAAATCTAATCTATTATTTAAATTAAAATTGTTATTAATTTTACTCATAAAATATCATATCTAGAAAGTGGGAACCGTCACAATACCGGACCGTTTGTAAGGTAACCCCCCTTATTTGGTCTCTATTCACTGTACTAAAGTGGCACTATACATAATTGTAATACTAACTATTAAAATCTACGTGTCAGTATATATACTTCTTTAGAATGCTGCGTCATTTTAAAATAGTCGCGATATAAAGCCGCGCGCATGACAAGTCGAGCGCTAATGTCAATCCCATACATTTGTCGTATTCGACTTAACTTTACGTTTAACAAAAGTACTTGGCTGGGCTCTCTTTCTCTTACAATGACGATATATTATTTGACAATTCCCCTCAGCTTGCTTACCTAGTTACCAAACACGTGACCCAATACGCGTGGGTAAATCAAGAAACTTGAACAGGTGTTCCCGTAACAGATTTGGCAGTCGGTTCAGGAATAATATTATATTACAAATTCATTAAATACATCAATAAGTTTTCCATTTCGAAGCTCCAAGCAATATTTCTAGGCGTCACCTGAGAATTTGAATCATTCTGCTCAAAATACAAAATACCGCGCCCATAGAGCTAAAAGTCTATGTGAAATAATACGTGAGAGTGAGCGCACCCCCTCTAATCTTAATGCATAGGAAAAAATGTTCTATTTGTAAAAAAATGTAAGTAAGAAAAATGTATGAAAAACCCCTCTTTCACAAGCAGCTCAACGGCCGCTCAAAATTTTTAATATTTCTATGTTGTATAACATTCCTTCTCAATATTTTTTTTATTATTTATTGACTTAATCTTGACCCCAGACTAGCCCGAGAGCAAAGATGGGGCCTACCATGGGACGAGCTTGCCGAGACGATGCCTGTTCACTAGATCCATAGAGGCTTGTGGGTTATACGAACTCGGAAATACAGATGCCAATATAGACGCAAATATAGAGATTTAAGGAGCAGTAAGGGCTATCTTACGGTTTAAATCAGTAAGGCTCGGGTTCGAATCCTGGCATGTACCAATGAGTTTTTCAAAAACTTACGTACATATTTATCACTAGCTCGACGGTGAAGGAAAACATCGTGACACCCGCAGGTCTCAGAATTAATTCTGAGACATGTGGGCTTACCACCTATCACGTTTAGGGGTCCAATGTATCTCGTGAAATGTGGGTATATCCAGTAATGGAATACCTCTGCCTACCCCCTCGGGGATGTAAGGCGTGAGATTATTATTTATTTATTATTAAGGAACAATTAGGAAAACACAGCATTAATTAATGTAGTTTTCACAGATAATAGTAGAAATGGAAAGTAAATCAGTGACAAATACTTTTGCAAACTAGTGCGAATTTCTGCTCTCGGTAGTAACTTGAATAAAGGAGAGTCACAGTACAAAAAAAAAAAACCAAATTGCATCGGTATCTCTAGTGCGACTTTATCCACAAATCAAATTTGGAATAGGTACTTTCCTCCATACGCGTATTTTATTCTCATAGGAAACGACTGGGTCTCTCGTGTTCGCATGATTTGTACATTTTACCATACAATACGTCACTTATCGGGAAAGGCTTATGATAAGTGGGACTTTTAACCTTTAGCCGAAGGGAAAACGGATTCCGACAAAATTTACACATCAAGCACCGACTAGAATATTTATTTGATAAATATTTGATATATGGAGTGGCTAAGGATTACGTGTACGTAAAAAAAAGATTCGGGACTACTTTAAGGTAGAGAGGACGTCCGAGGACATTAACTTAATACAGTCGATGTAGATTACGAAGACAAAACGTGAAACTTGAAGATTGTTAAAACCTGATACGAAAAACAGGCAATAAAATATATATTTAAAACGGCTTTTTTATTACTCGGCAAATATACGATATCAATACTTCAATCACCTTTTAAATTAAGGTAGATTGTATCACTAAAAATATAATTAATTTTAGTACCTTTTGATAACCAAAACAAATACTGTTTGTTTGAAGTCAGTGAAACCAATTGGTTCGAAATGAAAGCCTCGAATGGGCATATTGTGCGTTTGGACCAAAAAGGTTCTCTTTTAATTAAAACTTGAACTAGCGGAGAGGTTATCATATTTATAGCGAAGTAATCACCTCATGCCCCAGGAATGCAAATGCAAATTCCAAAGAAAATAATACCTTGAATTTGTAGATAGTGTTGATTGAGAGACCTATAAGGCGAGTAAATTCTGAGATCGGATTAATGTTATCATCGATGTAAGGCGGTAAGAGCTGGTAAACAGCGGACAATCATAATAAACCGGATGATACGGCGTAGTGACGTCATCACACGTGCTGCACTCAATGGTCCGGTGGGTCCGTCAGTTTCATGCACCGGTTAATTTAATTATCAAATTAACCTCGCAATTTACTGAAACTGACTGTAGTTTTGAATTAATATAGTGGTTCATCAAACTTGGTTCTGTACTCAAAGAAGAGATTTGCTTATCTATACCTGTACTTTGTGTCTATACTATATACTTAGTAAAGTTTGTCTGGAGTAGTAGCTAGTATTTATAATCAAGATATCTAAAAAGGCTAATCGATTTCTATAAAATTTCGATGGTAATGAAAAATTTAACCATCTAGGCCTCATCTCACGTAAAACTCGTTGCTAGTTTTCACGAGCGGAGTTCCGACTTTCAAGTACTATATTATATCTTATCTGTGATCGTGTTCCGAAAACGGCTTTAACTCCTAAAGATTTCTATTTAATTTAAGTACTGTGTAGTTTCGGGGAGTGAATATTCTATAAAGTACTATATCTAGCCAGTACTCATCTCCGAAAAAAATCATTTTCTCAAAATTTTTATGAGCGTAGCATTACGTACGTCGGAAATTAAAGTGAATGTACAAAATCGAACATCTTAAACTAAATCCATAGCTAAATTGTGGGGATATTTTGTCTTGTTTCAATGTCATTTATTTTAAAACGATTTTTTTTTCTTCCCTAATACGTTTTTTTTATTGTTCTGTCGAAAAAAAATAATTAAAAAAGCGTCTGTTTAATAAAAAAATAAGTTACGGTTGTAAATTAATCGGTTTCTAATTCAGTGGAGATGATATCAGCCTGTACATACGGATACGGATTAACCATATTTACCTTTTAGACCAACCCAAAACTTTTAGATATTACGTTACTACTTATTGGTAATCATCTACTTTCCCATCCCAACTCCATGCATAGACCTTTTTTGTTAAGAAAAATAAGGATATACTAGCTACTACAGCTTTGAATAAAAGATAATAAAGATATCATATTATGCATTACGAGTATTACCTAGTAACTTTTTTTTGGAAACCTTGTTTTCCCGTTTTCGTAGAATTTCAAAAAAGTCTTTCTTAGTTGGTGTTTTTTTAAGGATAGAATAGGACAGAAAGAAGGCAATTCTGACAATCTTCATTTGGACTTCGCGCAATCAACCGTTTTTAGGATTCCGTACTGAAAAGGTGCCAAAGGGAGTCCTAACTATCCCTTTGTCTGGCTGTCTGTCGGTGTATCTCATGAACCTTAATAAGTAGACTGTTGAAATTTTATCAAAATCTGTATTTCTATTGCCGATATGACAAAAAATAATACTAATAAAAATAAATTAAAAATGAAAGGGTTTTCTGCTTCCACAAACGAGTTTTCTGCCTTATTAGTTTTTATGGTACCGTTAAATTTTTGCTATTGTGTGAAATTTACACCAAGTCCGATCCTATTCTTTGTTGACTCGCATAGTACCTGACCATAATTGGACGCAATAAGAAAATTAGGCTAATATTTGAAGTTTATTCTGTCCCTTTTATACTTTTATCGGACTATTTTCAGGGAAAACGACGATCATTAAATACACGATCCGATTTTTGTATTTGTCTGTTAATATTTGTCTCCAATCAAAAGAGAAGCGTTTCTTTTGATTCGGTTTCGAAAATATGCTCTCAAGTAGTTATGACTATAAGTTAGGATGCTATACAATTTACTTGTATATTTTTTTCTCATTACATTAGATATTTCATAATTGCCACATGATACGAAACCATTTGAACTATGAGGCTGGTGTTTGAAATCTCGGAGTGTATTTACAAAATAGTGACGAAAACAGGAAAAAATTAGGCTAAGCATGTGATAGTTTTTCGTATTAAATATTCAACCGAAAATATTATTTCCACTTATGGTATAATATATGGAAAAGGTATATTAGAAGTGGTTCCTCTTCCTACTTATATTATAAACTTGAAACTTGGTGAGGATGGATGGATGGATGTTTGTGGCTCTTTCGGTTTTTTATGAAACTTTACTGTAATTTAGTTAATACTTCAGAATAGCACATATGTTACTTTTTTTCCCAGAATCCGTACAAAGTTACAAGCAAAGGCTAGTCTATGCTATACTAATATAATATTGTAAAGAGGAACGATTAGTAATATATTTGTATGTTTGTTACGAATAAACTCAAAAACTACTAGACTGATTTTTTAATTTATTTTAGCAATGGAAAGCTAGAATCACCCTGAGTAACTTAAGGTATATTTTATTCCCGTATTCCCACGGGAACGAGAACTACGCATGTGAAGCCGCAGAACCGCTATTTACTATATATTAATTCCGTAAATTACTGCATTGTCAACTAGTTTATACATTCGCTCACTGAATGTATTCATTAGTAAAAGCAAGATTTGGTAACATGCTTACCATATTCGATTACTGAAAATGATAACTGTAATGGGGTAAAATGTACCATGATTTTATTCTATTAATCATGAGTGTTTGAAATAAATTTTAATAGGTCCTAAATGCTCGTAAATTATGTGGAAGTCTCAAAAGTGTGTTAGATCTCACAGATATATGTGTATGGCAATTGAAATAAGTCAAAATGTGCAATTCTACTGAAACCTAACTACTTAGGTGCTTCTTTTTTAAATCAATAAGTATTAAGTAGTCCTTTTAGTGCATTTTACACGCAATCGGGTTTTTGGTTGACTAATTAAAGACTTTATCTCACTTCATCAAGAATTGTGTAAAATATATTTCTCAAAATATTCTTTATTCTCGAGGGGGTAAGCAGAGGTATGACATTATTGGAAATACTAAAGTCTCAACAGTATACAATTTTTTAAACCCTTGTGACAGGCAACGGAGTGCTGTTACACATGCCTCAGAATCAAATCCGGGATGTGCAGGTCTCACGATGTTTTCCTTCACCGTCGACCTAGTCATAAATATATACGAAAGTTCAAACACCTAAATATAGTTTACAATTGATAGTATTCAAATAAAGAAAATGGTCTCATTTTTTTAACACCATGAAACTTGAAACGCATTGGTTCCTGAACATTATTAGTAATTAGTTTGAAAGCAAAGCTATACACTAGAATTCAAACTATATTAAAAGATATTAAAATTAAAACTACGCGAACCACTTCTCAGATAAATCCTGCTTTATATATTAACTCACTCTCTGATGAGCCTCTCACATAACTTTTTTATTGTCTATACGAAGCTTTATGAAACTTCATTAATATATAAAAGTTTAGCCGCAAAAGATTACTCGTAAAATAAGGCATTTTATAAAGATCATTCAAGCTTGTGAACTTTTAATAAAAAGTAATTCGATTCGCAACTTTCTTTTGTTTTATCAAATATTTGAGGAAATCGGTAGAAAGGTCTTAGAGGTAGCTTTTGTGATTTATTCATAAAAAAATTAAAGAAAAATAATAATAATTATTATCTTACTTTACGGACAAAAGTTGTAGTTTTTTAGCAATTCTTTTTACTTTATATAAATACAGGATAATTATCACAATACTCTAGGCAGATTATCCCCTTCCTCTTAAGCCACAAGATTGAGACATAACAGAATTATTTAACTTGACACAAAACAAGTTTTTTAAAAATATCTAAGGTTATATAGGTGGTAGGAACTGGAAGAAATGATTTTTTTTTATGACTCGTATAACACAGTTATTAGGATCTTTTGTAAATTATTTAAAATTTCTTAACTTAATTTATATTATTACTATAATAAATGTCACCCTGACGATATTCCAGGTTTTCTCTCTGATTTAAGACTCTTCCGATTTAATTTATACCTTCACAGTATTTTTGAAAATCATATTGTATTTATTTCCCAAAATAGAAAATTGTTAAAAATGTATTCATAAAATTAAATTTTGTTTGTAATTTTTAAAAATATATTTATCAGAAAGGTTCTTTAGTAAAACTTTTAAGTCCTAATACGAGTATATTGAAACAACCAATGTAACAATTCTCTAAAAAATGTGATACACTCTTCACCCAATATTCCGCCCTGAACAAAAGTATAATTTGTAATTTTCACACATATAATAAATGCACCACTTACTTGCGTGTTGTGGAAGTTGCGTCGTCTGCGTGTTGTGCACCGGCGGCAACAAGTGTTGTTGTGCGCCCGCCCGCCCTAACTCTGCCTTATATAGTGCAGGGCGGGCGCCAAGCTCCCGCCCACCGCCCTAATCATCGCAGGATGCCACTAACACAGTTTGCATTTCAATTTAGGCAAATCAAAATTAAAAGTGGCCGTGGCATTGCGTTTCGTTGTAGCCATTTCTTTGGGTGTGCTTTTAATTTTAGACCTACATCAATTTCTTAGTTATTTTTTGGTATCTAGTTTATAATATGAATTTGGTAGCAACGCGGAAATATAGGTTGGTTAGACATACGAATAGAGTTTCTTTTGTTTATGAGAAAAAATATTTACTTACTTGTTAATCTATCTAAATTTAAGTTTCATTAAATCCAAATTTAATCTTACCATACAATTTAATTGAAACACAACTAGCTGATGCCAAGCGGCGTTGCCCATGGGGACCCTGTTTATTCCCGTTTCCAAGGGAATTTCCAAAAATTCCTCCGTAGTGCTCATTTACGACATAAATAATGAAAATTTTATGAAAATCTTACTTGCAGACCCAGCGGTTTCGGCTGTGTGTTGATCGATCAGTCACTCAGTCTGACTGTATTATCTAAAAAATATAAAGTTTAAGACCCGTGTGTGTTGTAAATTGATCAGTCAGTTTTGTCTTTCATATAACTAGCGGCTTTGCCTGTACGGATCTCGTTTATCCCAGTTCCCGTGGGACTTGCGAATACCCGAGGTGAGTCCCATCGCATTCACACATGCCTCGTAACGAATTCTTGGGCCTGCGGGTTTCCTCACGATGTTTTCCTTCACTGAACTAGTCTATCTACACTAATATTATAAAGAGGAAAGATTTGTTTATTTGAATTGAATAAACTCCAAAACTACTGGCCTGATTTAAAAAAATCTTTCACCCATGGAAAGCTACATTATGAGGGAGTAACATAAGGCTATGTTTAATATCCCGTATTCCCACGGGAATGGGAACTACGCAGGCGCGAAACAGCTAGTATTCCAAACATATAATAAAACTGTAACGAGACCGTGTCTGTACATGATATTTTTTATTTTTTTGGCGATAGTATAGATAGTTATCCATTTAGATATCAAAATAATTATTTTTTAAATCGTTTAACAGACATGTCTGTGTGTCGGTGCACACATTACGCAAAAAGTACTGGACGGATTTTGATGAAAATTGGTGTCGAGATAACTGAGTAAGTGTCAACTTCTAGGGAACTTTTTACCACAATAAATGATCTCATTACTACGGGAAAATATATAAACTGGTTACAAAGAAAAATACGTAGGTACTACTCCTAAACGACAAGACTTAGAAACTTGAAATAAGGTATGTAGGTTATAAATATCGTAGGCAACGTTTTTATAAATTTCCACGAGAACAGGAGTAAAGTGCAGGCAACGCCTCTAGGCACCCACTAGTGATAAATATTAAGGTACGTAAGTTTTTGAAAAACAGTACATACATTATACATAAATAAATAACCTTGGAAGAATACGAACCCAGAAATCACGCATGAAAAGCGACCTCACTGCACCACTGATATATCACTGCTAGTATATTGTAATATTTATATATCGTTGTCGAAAATTACATATTTATTTATTTGTAAATAAATACAAACCAGTTTCTTCTCCAATGTAGCATCAAATGCCCACAGTCGGACAAGAACAATAATCCTATTGTGTTTGCATATTGATAACTTTATGGGACATTAGTATTAAAATATGGCTGTTTCTCGAGTCACTCAAATAAATAAAACAATAAACAATGTTCAAAAGAAAACAAAACAGCAAATAGATGTCATACAGTGATTTTAGTCAAAGGTTTAGGTGACTGGGCTAGCAGGGGTGTCTGTCATATAGTATCAGCCTTCCTAGCTATCCAAAGAGGTAATGCGGCTGGTCTCTATTTCTATTTAGTTCCCATTGAATAACATTATTTGCCTCTTGACAAATTTAAACCAATAAGGGGTCAATGTTGGGAGCAAGTGAAAACCCACGCTGAAGTGGCACTAGAGATGGTGATGGAATGGCTTACTACAAATCTACTTACACTTAACTTAGGAAAAACACACTATATTCCATTCTCTATTCGCAGGAATACAAAGCCTCCATCCAATTTCATGATAAAAGCCCACTGTTGTTCTGACCCAGATCAGAGCTGCTCATGTCAAGTGCTAAATAAGGTGGATTGTTTGAAATACCTCGGCGTACAAATTGATAGTAGACTATGCTGGGATAAACAACTTGAGTTAATGTCAATTAGAGTCACGCGTCTGATATATGTTTTTAAATCTTTACGGAATTCTGCCAATCCGGAAATCCTTAATTTAACATATCTGGCCTTATGCCAGTCTATTATCAGATATTGTATTACGGTGTGGGGCGGAGCTAGTAAATCGAACCTAATTAAATTGGAAAGAGCACAGAGAGCAGTCTTAAAGGTATCAAATAAAAAACCCTATAGATATTCTACTAAACAACTATATCAGGATACAAAAGTACTTACAGTTAGACAGCTCTATGTACTTGCTTCAATTCTTAAGAAACATCGAAATGTTCCACCCTCAGATCCTAATAAACGCAGAAAAGGGCCTCCTGGAATAAAACACAGGACTACCTTCGCAAAACATCAATACTACGTTCTAAGTAACTATATATATCAACAAGTAAATAAGATTCTCGACATAGCAGACTTAAATAGACATAAAGTCAAAATTAAAATAACGAACTGGCTACTAACACTCGACTACGAAAATACTGAAAACTTAATAAAATTCATTACATAATATAATATAACATACATAGTTCTTTCTGTACAGCACTACAAACAAACAATCTCGCAACTCACCCTCATACATACATACACTTCTCTCACCCTCATACATACACACCCCACATCTACACTACAAAACACACCCTCACACATACACGAACACCCTCACACATACACGAACACACCCTTGCGCATACACATACCCAACTATGATATAATAAAAAATAAAAAAAAAAAAAAAAAACTAAGCCCTAAATTACCTTATACTTACCTATAATTCGTCTTTGCTTCTAAAACTTGCCATGGTCGAACCACTGTATCCCAAGACACAGGATTTCCTCCTAGTTTGGGAGACAGGAGTTACCAAGTACCTATTTAAGCTGTACAACTATATGCTACAATTATATGGTAATATTGTAAAATCTGTATGAAGAAATAAAGATTATTATTATTATTATTATTATTATTATAAGTAAACACAAATTACATAAAAAAGGCTACTATAAAATTAAAGACTAGGTACTTAGTAGACCAATATGCATGGGATTAACCGACTCGACTCTATGAAAGGCTATTTAATCATAATTATTATTGTAAACCATATTACTAGTAAGACATGAGATTAAAAAGGGATGCCCTTGAGTTTCGTGCTGATTCTTCTCGGGGCTACATTTGAAACCAGCAACTCATCAGTGGAGGGCTGCTGTTTACATTTAACCAATCTTCATGGTCGTTCAGAGTGCCTTGATAGTACACTATTGACATTTTTAAGTGACTTTTCGTACCTACAGAACCTAAATGAATTTATTATATTTATTTCTGGGCACTGTTCCACATGGTTCCTCTTTGGAGAATTTTTTTTATAAAATAAATAATCTCACGCCTCTTATCCCTGAGGGGGTAGACAGAGGTATTCTATTTCATGATATACCCACTTTCCACGAGATATTCTTTGGACCCCTAAACGTGATAGGTGGTGATCCCATCGCCGGACCGCGACTTTTACAGATGTCTCAGAATTAATTCTGGGACCTGCGGGTTTCCTCACGATGTTTTCCACATTTTTTTATCTGTAAATATTACAAAGAAATTTGTTTTTCTTTGTAAATAAATGATAAGTAGCAAATAATTTAGAAAATGCACACGTCTAGTTTGGGATTGGGACCCAATTCGAAAGAGACATTATTAGATGTAATGGACCCGATTTGTTTGAGTCCAACGGTCATAGGACGTCAAAAATTTATTTCGGTGTATCTCTTTTCATCTTAAAGGGACAACGTTAATCTTATTACAAACTATGTTTATTTATAAGTAAGTCAGTAAGTGGTATTTATTGGTTTGCAAAAAAAATATTTTATACGTAAGTACTTATTTCAATCTGGGACTGTCTGTGCACGTCTGAGGTCATTTATATTTTTTCACACCACATGCTCGACAAAGCCGGATTATATATCATATAAACCTCACCGAAAGCAATACATTATATCCCTTGGCTTTAGCCGGGTTATAATGTTGTATGGAATTTCATTATAACCCTAGGTCAATAATGTAATTTTCACTTTTCATAATCCTTATTGCTATGACGATAAAGTCTAATTTCGTTAAGCAAAATGTGGTGCAGTCGTGGCCAACTCGATTTTCGAAAACCGAAGCCGCGACCGACTAGATTCGCACGATCTTCGTTTGTTAAATCAAGTACGTAAGTAAGTACGCCGGCAGAAACAAGTTGCTGTATCCATTTTATAGCTTTATCATTTCAAAAAGAATATCGAAAATGTCGAGTGATGAAAGTCGACTTTGACTCCAAAGTCTATTAAACTAGATGCCATAGGCATTGTCAAATAATCTACTACCATGCAATTGTATTTTATTGTCTCGCATAAGGTGAGAAAAGTAGAGTATATAACTCGGGAATAAATCTGTTTTTGTCTTGGGCGCTTAAATCCCTCACTAAACTCAGGACTCAGTCTTAATACCCTCGCTTCGTTCGGGAATTAAATCATAACTCCCTCGCTGCGTTCGGGAGTAAAACTGGGAGTCCTTCGTTACGTTCAGGATTCAATGTCGCGCCCGTGACATAAAACAGTGCTTTATTCCCTTGTTGTATAATCTACTATTATTTCTGTCCAGTATTCAATAATAAAATTGTAGTAGGTATACAACTTCATTTATAGAGATCGTTGTTAATTTTGTATATTTTATATTGGTGTTTCTATTTTTATATTTCTGGCTACCCCCTCGGGGATAAAAGGCGTGAGATTATATTTATTTATTTTTATATATATTGGTGTTATATTGATCCAGTATTTTGATCCTTTTCATTTGTGGCAGTGGATCAACACTAGATGGACGTGAATCATATATTTCGTGTAAAACGTACTCGCACTTACAAAGTATTCTGTCCTCCCTTTAAGTAAATGTATTTTATCATTTTACATCTTGATAAACTCTTTTTTGCCACCGTTATGGTTGATGATTGTCAAGAAAAAAAGAAAAACATTTCCACCATATTTTTGAACAATAGATGTCCTTTGTCCGTAACAATAATCCGTGTTTTTTTACTAAAATTTAAAAGCTATGTGTCCTTGCCAAATTCCACCGATCCTGGATCCCCAATGTAAGTCGTTGTTGATCCACGGAAATGTAGCAAATAGACCCGTTAAAATATATAGGTTCATTATTATACTCCTCCCTTAACACGAGGTATTAAATGTGTGTATGTATTAACTTTTCAGTATAATAGTTTCAACAAATATTTTCAAGTAGATTTTCTTAAGATACCAATAACCTTGATTTCGACAATGTTTGAATAGAATATACATTACTTTATATTAAGTTATTCCCCGCTAATTTCTGATAACAAGTTCAGCTATGCTTATATATTGTAACATACTAAATGGTGTATCTACCACAGTTTTACATGAAATTATACAACGCGTAATAGAATAAGCGCTATTCCTCATACACCCCAATTAAGTAATATTAAAAAAAAATGATGCATTCTTAATTTAGTTCTGTCTAACCAAATTTCTTAAACAGAAAGCAATAATAGAGCGGTTTACATAGGTAGCCCTAAATTCAGTTGTGCTAATTGATTTAAAAAAAAAAATAACACATATTAAAAATAGCTGAAATCGATTTAGTAGTCGATACTGAACATACTAATTTCTATTGTATATCGATTTAGGTAACACATAAGTAAAAATAATAATTATTGAAACTATTCCTCAAGTGCCTTGTATACAGGATGACTTTTTTTAACGTCTGGAAAAAAATGTGGTGTAGTAGGTAAGTGTAATAGATTCATTTGGCAGTGTTACTTAAAAAAAAAAAATGTTTTCTCAAAAATTTTTTTTCTTGCTTTAACTAATATACATTACTCATTTGTAGTCAATAATACACACTGAGATATCTGAAATAGTATTTTAAAAAGAAACAGGCTCGTAGCTTCCATTTATGCGCAATCTACCTACAACCGCCAGCTGCGCGTAGTACTGTGCGTAGTTTTCTAGATTTTGTAAATTGCACTAAAAATGACTATATTTAACAATTAATCTCGTGTATAACTTCGGCTCTAGATACCTTACACGTCATATTTTTTTCCAGACGGTAAAAAAAATAATGCAGTATATGCGTATACAATATGTAACAGAATAAGCGCAATTCCTAAAATTAATTTGTTCAATATCGACTACTAAATCGATTTCAGCTATTTTCGATAACATGTGTTAAATTTAGTGCTACCTATGAAAATCGTACTGTTATTGCTCTTCGTTTCAGAAAATTGGTTAGACAAAACTCAAGTACGAAGGCATCATATTTTTTTTATATTAATATACTAATTGGGGTGTATGAGGAATTGCGCTAATTATGTTACGCGTTGTATAATGCGTCATAATAAGCCTCTTATTGAAAGAGGATTTCCATTATCGATTAAAAAGTTTAACCCTTGATATTTCCAAATGAAAACGTTGTTTTATTGCAGATCTTTACTCTATACTAACGTTAGTGTGCTAGTTTTTGACAAGAAAAATAGAGAAACAAATAGTTTCTCTCGGCTCTGCCATTTTTATCACGTTATTTCTTATTATAGGGGTCATTTTTCTTTATAAATTGTTCTATCAGTTTTTTTCTGTACGATGTTATCGTTGTTCAAATGTTAACAATTTGTTACACACTGCTAACCTATACCTGAAATAAGAGAATTTATACTATTTATTTATAGAGAGAACACATTGACCAAAATTAAGGCTTAAGATATTTATTTTTCTTTAAGAATAAAATTCACTTAGCAAGAGAAATACAAGATAATAGTTTATGTGCATAACTTAACTTCGCCTAGTAAGCGTCTTCGAAAGGACTACTTTATTCGATATACTCGAATTTATCTAAACATAAATAATGCAAAACATTTGACAATAGTTTAGTCAGAAGTGGGTAAAACTTAAAAAAATGCCGAGTTCAAAAAAAATTGAAAATTACGAAGACAATTAAATTATAAAGATACTGATATGACATACTACTAAGGTCATATGGTACCAGGGAAGGAGCTTGATTTTGATGTATAACACACTAGCGACCTGCCCCGGCTTCGCACGGGTGCAATGATAACACTAAAACCTTCCTCTTGAATCACTCTATCTATTAAAAAAAACCGCATCAAAATCCGTTGCGTAGTTTTAAAGATTTAAGCATACAAAAGGACATAGGGACATAAGGACATAGGGATATAGGGACAGAGAAAGCGACTTTGTTTTATACTATGTAGTCAGGCTAATTATTCGTCGACGTAAGTCGGTGGAGATGGGCTGTTGTTTACATTTAGCCAACCTTCATGGACGAGTTTAGAGTGCCTTGTTATTAGACTATTGACATTTCTACCTAATTGTAATTTTTAATTACCTACAGAAATAAAAACATTTTCATTATTACTGTTTAAAAGATGCCCTGACCGACAAACGGTCCTTGACTATTTCTTTTTACAAAACGCCTGATAGAACAGACAGCATACTCGTAGTACTGCGATCCAGTTTCTCAACAATAGCACTGGCCGACTACAAGGCGGCTGTGTGCAAACAATAGGAAATATGATTTGGTGCGAGGCGCCCACGCCGCCCCATGCGTTCAGGTGTCGGGTGTCAACGAGGTCACGGTCGATTTAGCTTAAGGTGGTTTACGAAGATAGCTAGATATTTGTAATTTCTCTAAGCACAATAGACTGACAATCGCCATGTAGGACTGCGTGATTATAACAAAACAAACTAATAACATGTAGACACCACTTGCTGATAATTCAACGCAATCGTCTATGAGATATTCAAATAGTTCAAAGGCGCTCGTTTGAAGAACAAACTAAAACCTAACCGTGAGTCAAATAGAATGATAAATGTATGGAATCGCCATTTAAGCGTTCGACTTGTAATGCGAGCGACATAATTCTTACACGGATATTTAGTCCCAAACAGTCCTAAACTGACGAACTGCATCCCTTACTTGAGCTCTATCGTCACGAAGACACCGGCAGCATCGGACTACGAGTAGGTACGTTGGCACAGTTGGTAGTGACCCTGCCTTCTGAGTCGGAAGTCACGGGTTCGATTCCAGCCCGGGGCCAACATTTGGGTGCACGAACTGTTGTCTTCGTCTCTGGGTGTTTAATATTTATTCAAGTATATCTCTCAGTTGTTTAGTATCCATATAGGACAGGTTTTGCCTCGTTTAAGACTGAATAACAGTGTGTGAATTGTGTCAGACAATTTATTATTTATTATATTCAGGACCAGCTGTAAACAAATTATTCCCAAGAGTCAAATCTTTTAAGTACTTTGTATACTATTATTGGAATTACACGGTGTTGTGGAAGCTTTATAATATCGTCAAGTGCGTGGTGCGGTCATTAAAAGACCCACAAAATTTGCAGTACATGCCTGCCGTTTCTGCGTTTTATTAAAGGGTTAGTAAAAATAAACTCACCCCCTTTTATCCTCGAGAAGGTACTACTACGAGTATTTCATAAAAATGCAATATTTTATTATTTTATTTTTAAAAATAAAATATTATTTTTTATTTACTCATTTATAACATAATTTTGTACTTACTGTTTCTGTCAACTGTTACTGTAATTTGTTGAATACATAGGCTTACTTACGCTCTTTATCCCGACAAGGTAGACAGCTAGAGACGATGGACCGCCACCTTAATTAATTATATTGATTATAGTACGTATTGGATTCATTTTATCTTTTTCTGAAATCCTTTTCAATCGTATCAATTTTCCTAAATTTTGAAATTGAGACTAGATTTTGTCCACGAAAGTAAAATAAAAAATTTAAATACTTATATCTGCGCGATTTCACCCGCGTGATCCCATTCCCGTGGACATATTCCATTGGTGAAATATTTTTTAAATCGCTTTATTGGTTTTTGAGTTTATTCTTTACAAACATACACAAAGAAAGATGAAGACTAGTGTAGATTTACTATATTTATCCCCGAGGGTTATATCACCCAACTATTACGAATACAAAGTCCAAATTCAGTTTTAAAACTTTGTTGTATGCACTGCTTCATGTCATTTAAGAGTTAACTGTGGTTAAGTGAGAGCATTTTGTAGCGAGATTTAAATAAATCTAATAAAATTAAACAGTAAATTTGCAAACATTGTAAAACTGACTAACTGGCTTAGTAAGAGGTGGACTGACTCACAAGTTCGATTTCCGATACGTATTTTTGTTTCCAATTGAGTTTAAATTATTATTTCGGAAATACGTACTCTGATACGTCTAGGAGGCTGAAAAATACAAAGGATCTCTATAACAGATGTGACAAGAGAACAGAACCTCAAATGCAACAGTGATAAATCTTAACGTAAGCTTCTGAAGAATCTCCATTGTACAGTCAAGAGCACATGAAGCTTTACACTTGTAGTGCGAGTCTGACCTCTAAGGCGAGTGTAATAAGAACGTTACAAAGTCCAATGTGTCAAGCTCCACGAGCTCGTGATTGTACATTCCCTGATCGAAACTCAAAACCTACAAGTTTAAAGAAATAATAAAAAAAATACTCTCGCCTTTATTCCCAAGAGGCCATTTTATTCCATTCCTGGAACCACTCAATTTTCTCCAGTATATTTTGGACTCCCAAACATGATAAGATAATTATATCTTAACTTATCTTATTACATTTCATTTGACTTATTATTTGAGTCCACAAGCATAGAATGGACTTCAATTCGCGTTTTATTTTATCACCCAATCACAAAGCTACACACAGGTAAACAGATTTTCTCCCAGTACTTATTCTACTCCACTTCTACTTCAAATATGAAGTCATCTCGCACACTTGTCGCTCTTATTACCCAAGGATAACAAACATAGACCCACCGCAAACACATTTTCTTTATAGATATTCCGGCAGACTAAATGTAGAGTTTTCAGAAAATTTTACCGAGAGAAAGATAAAGTATTAAAAGTTTTTCTACTGTGGCAATCTGAGTTTTCAGTGTTAACGATCTATCTTTTTGTAAAGTTTTATTATCTGTGGTTGAGATGTGCTTGAGTTACAAATAACAAACAAATTTTGTCATCATCATCAACCCGAAAACGTAATAAATAAACAAGTTCTATCTACTTATATTCATAAGTAGATAGAACTTGTTTATTTATTACTTATATTCATAAGTAGATAGAACTTGTTTATTTATTACTTATATTCATAAGTAGATAGAACTTGTTTATTTATTACGTTTTCGGGTTGATGATGATGACAAAATTTGTTTATTATTTGTAACTCAAGCACATCTCAACCACAGATAATAAAACTGCACAACGTGTAAAAAACACTTCTATTGAATAATAGAAGTGTTTTTTACACGTTGTGCAGTTTCTATCTTTATTGTTTAGAAGTGTTTTCTACACGCTGTACATACAACGCGTCACAGTATAAGCACAATTCCTCATACACCCCAATTAGTACATTAATATTTAAAAAATGATGCATTCGTACTTTAGTTTGGCCTAAAAATTTCTTAAATAAACAGCAATAATAGTACGTTTTCCATAGGTAGCCCTAAGGTCAGTAATGCAAAATCTATTTTTCGGAAAAAAATTACACATTGAAATCTTTTAAGTAGATACTGTACTGTACTGTACAAACTAATTTCAGGAATTGCGTTTATTCTATTACATATAGTATAGTTTCAATCTTTAACATGTAGATGTGTTTGCAACGCATACTCGCCTGTTTTCGAGGAGTATTTACACTCGTAGCTTGAGTTTACGGACTGTAAATGATACACATCGCTATGACGTGCACTGCCCCTCGGGTTTTATTACCGTTTATTGCCACTTTCCACTTTACTGCTAGCTTATCTGCTTGTTTGCATCTTCTATGTAAAATCTATTATACCGCATCTATGGTTAAGAAGAGAGGCATTCTGTCTATTGGCACAACTGACAATTTAAATCGATAGTCTTGCACTGCGACAACAAAATTTTACTTAATTATTTATTACCTACTACCTATTCCGCGCAATTTCACCCGAGTAAGTTCCGTTTCTGTGGGAAAATTATAACCCATGTTACTCCCAGAAAAGTCGACTTTCCATGTATGAAAAAACTTTTGAAATCGTCCCGTAGTTTTTGAGTTTATTCGTTATAATCATACGACAGTGCAAATCATTCCTGTTTATAATATTAGTGTAGAAGTGTATAATGATAAAATATCGCCAAAATGTACGCAGTCCGTTAACAATGTATCAACTTTAACTTTTGAAATTTTTATGTTTGTTTTTTATGGCCGCCTACGATACACTATTCCACTCTCATACCTCTACTGAGCCAAGTATTATGGCTTGGTAGGATAAGCTGATTATTCCCCCTTTGCCAAGTTATCAAGGTATCAGGATTTTTTTTCAATTGATTTGTGGTAATAAATATATTTTCTTTCTTTCTTTCAGTCAAATAACAATTTCACCGAAACTTATTCCGTGATATTATAATGTCCCTAGAGAGTTTATTACCGCTTTAACAATATATCGTCATACGTAGGTATATCACTACATAGTATAAAAACAAAGTCGCTTTCTCTGTCCCTATATCCCTATGTCCTTATGTCCCTTTGTATGCTTAAATCTTTAAAACTAGGCAACGGATTTTGATGAGTTTTTTTTTAATAGATAGAGTGATTCAAGAGGAAGGTTTTAGTGTTACCATTGCACCCGTGCGAAGCTAGTATTCATCATCATCATCATCATCAGCCGGAAGACGTCCACTGTTAAACAAAGGCCTCCCCCATAGAACGCCATAACGAACGGCAACTTGCCGCTTGCATCCACCGGTTACCCGCGACCTTGACGATGTCGTCGGTCCACCTGGTGGGAGGCCTACCAACGCTGCGTCTTCCGGTTCGTATTATTATTAGAAGCTAGTATTATTATAAATCTAATCTAAGTTATTTTAATATAACCTTATATTAGAATAACTAAGATTACATTACAATACTGTGCATGACATAATTACTTTACTAGAAAAAAAAAAGAAAAAGAAAGCTGTATATCTAACTACTATAAATTTCCATCAAAATCCGTTCAGTAGATTTACGAGAAAGAGTAGGAAACATCTACCCATCCATCTCTACAAACTTTCGTAGGATAATTGTAGGAACACACCATGCGGAAATTATGCAGCTGAAGTTCGGTCACACAATACTTTTTAAATTAGCAACATTACATTGTGATGAAATGACGTCGGTCCAACTTCAGATCCATAATTTCGACATTGTGTGTCTCACGATTCAGGTCTGTGGTGTCATCTTTCTTAGAACAAATGTACTGTAACGTAATTATATTTACCTATACCCGCATTTCTCTGCACATATGAAGGCCTAGAATTTGTTAATTAAATAAAAAAGAGGATTTATTAATTGTCTCGGCATCGTTTCGTATAGGAACGTCGTCATGTAATCTCACAATCGCGTGTAATTTGCTCCAATTCGGATGGGACGGTGTTAACGGCACATAAACTGGTCTGGATATGCGTCTAAGTGATCGCTTCAACGGTTTGCGTCTCAAACACGGGCGTAAAAGCTAGCGAAATTATCGGCGATAAAGGTCAAAATGAATAGATAAATGTCAGTGTGAGCGGGAGCGGCAATGAGGGCGGAACGTTATTGAATATTACGACTTCAATTTCCGAAATTAAATACATGGTTTTAAATCATCAAAAGAATTACGAATGATGGTGGTTTTAAATCATCAAAAGTCTATACCTTAGGTAAGGAAATTGTAGGAACCTCCCTTAGGGGGCATCTCTTATCTGTGTGTTAGGCATTAGCAAGTTGGAGCGATATTTTTAAATAAGATTAATCATTCAGAATTTAGTAACGTATTTTCGCTTAAGTATATGTACTGATTTACAAAAAAAAATATTGAGCATGAAATCTATAATTTTTCGTAGCTGTAGTAAAACAAATATTATTTTCTTGTATTTTATTTTCTTCAGACTACAGTTCCACGTGGTTAAATAAAAATATATTTCCTCTCCTCCTTCTTGCACACAAATAATGTTATAGGTACTAGAGCTACATTAGCTTTACTGTTCTATAGACACAACCTTAGTCTAAATTAGGGCTTTGATTGTGTAACTTACTTAGGTCCGTCCATTATGTTGTTACTGTGTTATATTACCACCTTTTGTTGTACAGCTGTTACTTGAACTACTATTGTATACATACTACGAAAATTATGATGTAAGATCGTTACACTTGTATTTACAACCATAATAAAGGGGGAATAAAGAAAAAGAAGAAATAATATATGTCATGAAACTCAAAACCCACTACTAACAATGAGTCCTAAAAAATGAGGATATATGAGGAATCATTGAAATGAAATGAAATGAAATATCTTTATTTGCAGGAATACAGTAAATTCAGATCTTATTATATAATGTGTACAATGTATTCAGCTTACATGTAAGCATGCAAATTATTGTAATGAATTCAAATTATATGATCAAAATAAATTTAATTTAAAAATAATAAAATAAAAAATAAATCAATGTGCTCAAAATCATTATTTAAATTCCAAAAACTCTTTAGAGTTGTAAAAGCAATGTTGTAGTAACCATTTTGTCAAATTTACTTTAAGTGAAGCTTTCGTCATAGATTTCATTTTCATCATCATTTAAGATGGTGTTAGTCTTTGAGGACTTCGGCAGTTTGTTAAGTGTCTCATATCCGGGGCGAGTGGTTCCACGCACTTGTAAGTAGTTATTTCATCCTACAAACTAAATATTGTAAGTCAACATTCATAGTAGCCACTTAGCCCTTAGTCGGGGGAGGGGGAATTGGACTGGAAACTGGATGATGTGGTCTGCAGTCTAATCCTCCTTGCCACAGGCGCACAGAGCTTAGTGTTTGCGAGAAGGCGTTGGGAAAGGTTGACTCTCCGGAAGAACCGGTGCAATGTTTGGAGAGCATCGGTGTGTTCCACGGGGGTGGAGGGGGGGGAAGATTAGGGGGTATAAAAAACTGAAATTTCCTCAAAAATTTTGAAATCCATGCTTGGTGATACAGTGTTGTAATTTCCAATTGATTGATTCTATTGGCGCTTCATTTTACTACGAAAACTGGTTTACTTTTCTGCGAAGCCACCATGTGAATCAGAATTCCCCGAGAAGGTAGGCAAAGGTTTCCATTTTTCCACAGTATAAATATACCCACTTTTCACGAGATACTCTTTGGACCCCTAAACGTGATAGGTG
The DNA here is from genome assembly GCA_963855545.1 of Ethmia dodecea. Taxonomy (NCBI): domain Eukaryota; kingdom Metazoa; phylum Arthropoda; class Insecta; order Lepidoptera; family Depressariidae; genus Ethmia; species Ethmia dodecea. The sequence continues at coordinate 4,148,187 of OY979448.1, forward strand.
GTGAGCCTATCACCGGACCGGGTCTTTTACACATGTCTCAGATTTAATTCTGGGATCTGGGGGTTTCCTCACGATGTTTTTCTTCACCGTCGATCTAGTGATAAATAAACCCAATGTAAATATTAAAAATTAACGCTACTAAGCCAAGTATTATGGCTGGGTAGGATAAGCTGTTTTTTTCCCCCTTTGGCCAAGCTGTAGTGACTGACATCTGTGAAACTACATAGGACGCGCAAATAGATAGCAAAAGTTCTAAACCGCGCTATCGAAGTTTTCGAAGTCCAACATTAACTATTGGACCGCAGTCCCCAGGCACGGTCACCTCGCCTGGCGGAAGATCTTCCCTTTTCACGATGGAGAAGCATTTCACCTCCGCTCCTCCTTAAAGGTATGCCTACTAGTAAATGTTTGTTAAGTTTAGTGTATTAACTCTTTCAAGTCACTCATCCAAAGATTTGGCATGGCTTAACGATCTCTACTATACGTAAATAAATAAGTAGGTAAACATCCTTGAGAACGCAAAAGTGTATTCAAAAGTACACATTGCATATTGCATCGTTTGAAAGTTTTAATAGGAGTTTTCCTCTTCTAAAGTTGTTTGCAATATTTTATGCGAACGTATTTATTGGAGTAAGTATTTTGTTATCATTTGACATTTAATTCACAGAATACGTGGTATAGTTGATCCACAGATTACTCGTGTACATGGTTTGGTAGAAGGCTTTGAAATTAGTGATCTTTACTTCTATGCTTCATCGTGCAAGATTGCGGGCCAATAAAGAAAATAATTTCATCTGAAAATTAAATGTTCTCCAAATATTCTTCTTTTGTATTCGTGATAAGTAATCATCATCATATTTGCCGAAAGACGTCCACTACTGGAGACAGGCCTCCCTTAAGCATCCCATCAATGACCATTCTTGTGTAGATACAGTCAAGAGCTTGTGGAGCTTCACACATTGAACTTTGTACCGTTCTTATTACAACCGCGTAGAGGTGAGAATCGCACTACAAGTGTAACGCTTCATGTCCTCTTGGCATCATCCACCTAGTAGGAGGCCTACCCACGCTGCTCCTTCCGGTACGCGGTCGCCACTCCATAACTTTTCGGCTTCATCGCTCATCCGTTCTACGAGCAATGTGCCCCGCCCACTGCCACTTCAGTTTGGCAATTCGTTGTGCTGTGTACCTTGGTTGTCCTGCGGATCTCCTCGTTTCGGATTCAATCACGCAGGTGAACTCCGAGCATACTCGTAGCTCTTTCCATAGCTCTCTGGGTGACTTGAACCTTTCTAATAGGCCCATTGTGAACGAACACGTGATTGTTATTGATATTTTCTATTCCATTGATTCTATTAGAGTTTTCACTGTTAATTCTTCAAAAAGAAAATAAATTATATAAATTTAATCTACGCAATTAGACAGCCTATTTCTACGTGCCAGATACAAACCATTAAAAGGTCTAGGTTTAGCTCTAGGTAATGTAGCGCCATCTCTAATATTACTTATGAACTAGTTCAGTAAATAGTTCCTTTGTCAACCAAAAGGGTACGGCGAGCATTATAAGATATTCGCTGGGAGTGCAAACGGAGAAATCCCTCACGATGGTTTACTTTACCGTCTAGCTAGTGATAATAAATACCAAAGCTTTTTAAAAAATCCATTAACATGCTAGGATTCGAACCCGAGCCTCACGAATGAGAAGCAGGCTTATCTGCTGGCTGGGATATCACTTCTTTGCGATACTATTGTTTTTATATATATAAGTAGATAACAGGAAATTTATGATAATTAATTCTGCAAATGCGAAAATTCATTGATAATATAAAGTTCAAGAGTCGCTACATTGTCAATATCAATAATTCCAAGTAGACTAAGTGCCCCCTGACTTCAGATAAAGGCGAATTTATTATTATTTTTAGATCTGTTATTGTAGTAAATAACTGTTTTATATTGTAAGAACAACTATTGCAGTCAGACGTGTTGTGATTGTATTTTAAAAAGCAATATGTTTAAATTATTTGTATTTGCGTGTTTTGTGTCGGTAAGGAAATAATTTTATTAATAACAATTAGGAATGTAGTGAACAAATTTAGAAAAATATATTTTACTTTTATGTTACAACGGATCTCAGTATTCAAGGATGTGCCGTGATCCTCTCAGAAACAGGATATCACTGGAATAATTTTTAGAATTACAAAAGTTCCAGAGAATTCAACAACAATTTTCAATAATTTTTCTCTTTAAATATTTACTTAGTTAAGATCTTAAAGTTATGAGTTTAAATTTGATTTGCAGGTAACAGTTGCTGAAGTTGTTGAAGAAAGGGTCAGAGGACCCTCTTTGGTAATTATGAAACTAGCGACCATCCCTGGCTTCGCATGGGTGTACCTAATGTATTTTCTAAATGAAAGTGAATTGAAACCATTATGCAAAGGAGACGTTTCATTTTGGGCCTGCACATTGTACACCAGCGTGAAAGATAGAGAAAAATGTAGTGATTATCAGAAAAATATTTAAAAAATCATTTCCATCTATTTAACTTGCACAAAAGTAATTAAACTTCTATGGATCCGCATTAAATCATATTGAAATAATAGTATTTCTAACTTTTTAAGCCCAATTTCCATGTTATTGTGAATTAGTAAGACAAACATAAAAATAATGTCAACTGTCATTTACCGGTCAGGCCGCAATTTTTTTTTGGTCGCCGCCAAGCTAGTTCAATGAAAATTAAAGTTTATTGTACAACTAAACTAGACAAATATGAGCAAAATCATGAATAAAACTATAGTTATTTTATTTACATTTATCTAAAAAACTGGTGTAAGTATACATGGTGCAGGCCCAGTCTCCATACATTCATGAAACGTCTTCTTTGTTGCAGAGGTTACAATAATTTTGTGCACAGACATATGTGGATAGTGACATTATTTTATGCTATTTAGAGAATATACTAGAGATATGACAGAGACAGGATACTCGACTTTAACTTAGAATTGAATAATTATCCAAAAATATATAGAAGTGAATCTAATCTCTATTTTTAGCAACATCTCACTAAATTATTTTTAACTAAATAGTTCTTAAGTTTTTGTAGTAGGTACCCACACAATTTTCCACCCTATAAGTAACGAATGTGTTAGAGTCTGTTGAAAAACACACATTGAAAAAATCAACGTGAACACAATCATATCCGCCGTCTGTGCAATGAAGGATAATGTATATGTGGGCTAACAAAACTAAAAACAGACTATTCAAATGACATCTAACAGAATTGATTTATGCTTTTCTATTTGACAATTATACAATACCTTCCACACTGGGGACGCTATACAATATTTACATGTTATACTGTATATTACGGCTAGCGGTTCTGCGCGGTTTCACCCACGTAGTTACCGTTCCCGTGGGAATACTGGAATAAAATATAGCCTGTGTTACTCACGGATCTTCTAGATTTCCATTGGTAAAAGAATTTTTAAAATCGGTCCAGTAGATAGTTTTTTGTTTATTCGTAACAAACATACAAAAATCCAAAAATACAAATATTACCTCTGTATAATATTAGTATAGATTGCAATTTCTTTATTTGGTGGAATCTACAACATCATTTCTGAATTCCAGAAACCGATATCAGCATGCTGTGACATTCCAGAATTGGGAGACGCGAAACCCATGAGCGAATGTTTAAATTCTGATTTGTCAGGACCGGTAAGTACTCGCACCAACAATCTGTTTATGCAATGTCCTTTTAAATTAGGTGCAAATATTTAAAAGGAAGATCAAATAATGAACAAGAACAGAACAGGTTTTTTTTCGTTACGGAATTTCTGGATTCGGTCCCCGCGCTCAAGGCCCTCGATAGAAGCTATGCAATAGCTTAATAAAATACGATCTACATAAAACACTACCCAATCAAAAATTGCGAGCGAAATTATATAGTTTACAAAATACATTTTTCATCGGCTCGGCTTCGCCTCGGTCGACAATTACATGTGATCTGAGTCACAGATATTAGAATACTTGTGAGTCATTTCTTATTTCACTTCCCTAGTTTTGTAATAGTATATTTTATATCGAGGGACTAAACTAAGCCAAAATATACCAGTAGTCAATGAAACCGAGGGTATACTAAGTTGGCGTTTAGTCTCGAGGTGCAAACTGTACTTTTCACTTTGAGTACGAGAAAAATAGTCAATTTAGTACGAATTTATTTAAAACCGAACAAATTTACACTCGATTAAAACTCAGAAATTGAAACACATGGCGCCACCTTCTTTGCGGAAAAACCATGGAACTAAAACTCTCAACATTTTCGCAATGAAGATTGTCCACACTCCGCAGATATTTACTGGCTGTTTGAGTTTGTCTATTTCTCATTATGGAATTACTTTTCACTCCCTAGAAACTAAAGTGGTCACTTAAGTCCCGCTGCGTAGGGCTATAATATTGGCGTTCTTTCATGAGAAGTGAAATATACTATTTTTTGTTAGATAAGAACAAGAAAAAAATCTAACTTTTTTTCAGTGCAACGAAGTCCAATGCATCTTCGAGAAGTCTGGTTTCCTTATCGACCGTAATACCTTGAACAAGGATGCCTACAGGAACCACTTACGACAGTGGTCCGAAAAACGTAAGGATTGGACCGATGCTGTCGACAAAGTCATTCGGGACTGCGTAGAGAAAGACTTGAGACAATATCTGGCCCAGCCCTGCAAAGCTTATGATGTCTTTGCTTGCACTGGCATTGCTATGTTGAAGGTAAATACCATAACTTAATAATAAAAAAATAACTAGCTGACTGACCCTAAAGTAGCGTTGCCCGCGGTAATTCAGTTTATTCCCGTTCCCGTGGGAATATAGTTTTTTTAGACTCCTTACAACCTACCCGCGGGCTTCGCATGTAATTTTTCGCACAGAGATAAGTGGCAATATTATATTACTTTTTGTACAGAAACGTGGACGAAGTCGCGGGCAAAAATTATTGAAATTATTGTAACTGCGAAAGTGTATTTGTGGCTGCAACTTTTTAAATATAGGTACATTTGTTTAAACACCATTTTTTTTTCAGAAATGCCCGGAAAAGTCGTGGAAATGCTGAAAAATATACCACCAGTTTTGGAATCTCGTAATAATATTGGAAACAATTCATAAATTATTGAACTATAAATTTCTTATATTAAAATAAATAAATAAAATAATTAAACGTTTGCAATAAAAAAAAAATTGATTTAATTACTTTTACGGTATGTTTCGAAAATTGTTCTGCCTAAGTAGCTAAACTTTACAGACAGCTAAACTTAGTCCTACTTGTCTCTGCCACACTCATCAGAATTCATAAATGTCTCTGCATACCTGTGCATAAGACCACGCAGGTCATTGTACGAAAATAGAGATAATACTCGAAGTCTAGCAATCATCGTATTAGTAGATACTTACTTAAATGGGACTGTATAATCTTTGCGTCTTTTTTTGGTCTGCGGTTTTTCCATGCGAAGAAAATATTGCCCCGCATTCCGTCTCTGTAATTGGCAATATTATATGTATTTACTTAAGAAATATAAATTTAGAAGTAAAAGAGTAGGTATTTATTTAAAAAATATAAAGTTAAAAGTAAAACCGAGTCAGCGTCCACAGCTGGCAGGAAAGTATGCGAAATAAAGTTGATCGCTTCTATTATTGTAAAAATCTGGGTTTTTATAACGTCCAGCTCTACATACAGTCCACTAAACCCAAGATTATTACAATATCTGTAAATAATGTCCCTATTAAAAAAATACCTATCAGTCCGCAAGATCGAGGGATAAGACAGGGTACTATAAAAAGGCCCAAGAAGCGATTTCCTTTGCAGGAAACTTGGTTTTCCATTATTAAATAATAATAGAATAATATAACATTCGCACATATACCTACATTCATTTAATAAAGAGTATTTGTTTTACAAAGTTTAAATACATTTTTTACCCCCGAGGGGGTAGGCAGACGTATTCCACTGCTCTGTAAATACCCACTTTTCACGAGAATATTCAACCTAAACGTGATAGGTGGTGAGTCCATCGCCGGACCCTGTCTGTTACACATGCCTCACTTATAATTCTGAGACCTGCCTGATACATGATTATTTAATACGAATATAAAGTGATGTTATATTATTTTTTAATTAATAATAGTTAGGTGCTAATAAATTGTCATATTAACTCTTAGATAGTCGTGTCCTGACTATCACAATTCTTTTAGTCTGTCAAAATGTAGAATTGTATTTTTTGGTAAATAAACAAATAACCTCGAAGTCATAAGGTCCAAACTCGCACGGTCGTAGAAGGGCGATGTTGTCGTACTGTCCAAGGTTTTAGCACTTGACACTGATCACTGAGCGTGTTGAAGCATCCTTGATGACATCCGACGTGGTCACGCTCATGTGATTGTGCTTGATTCACAATTAATTGCCGGTTGGTGATGACGAATTGATTACGAGTTCGTTGGCATACTTATCTATCATAGAGCATATTGTCTGGTGATGAAGTTTGAAGCAAATGTATGTACCTAAATGTTTACTACTTTGTTGGACATACCTGCCCTTGAGTTTCTAGCTGGTGCAAAAGAGACTTCAAAAAGATTATGCCATCAAAAACAAAACTTGTCAAAAAACCCAAGTCGCGCAAATCAGTTCTTCTACCGTAAAAAGTTGTGAGATCCATGTAATACCAAGTCGGTTAATTTATTTAGTCCTTACTAAGGGACATTCTGTCTTAAGTAATTATGTAATTAGATAACCTAACAACATCTTAAAGTGAAAATATCATTATTAAAAATCTTTTATGTTTTAAATAAATAGATTGACTTGGCCATCGCATGAAAACCCAATTTATCTCACAAGTGATACATATAATATTAAATTAAATTGTTTAGTGCGATTGCCAAGTCAATCTATTTATTTAAAACATAAAAGATTTTTAATAATGATATGGTCACTATAAGATGTTGTTAGGTTATCTAATTACATAATTAATTAAGACAGAAGGTCCCTTAGTAAGGACTAAATAAATTAACCGACTTGGTATTACATGGATCTCACAACTTTTTATGGTAGAAGAACTGAGTTGCGCGACTTGGGTTTTTTGACAAGTTTTGTTTTTGATGGCATCTCATTTCTTTTTGTAGTCTTACTTTTTTCCTTTCCGGTACTTTCTACTTCTTGTATACCAACGACTGATTCTTGCTCGAATGTAAAGGAAAACATCTTAAGGAAACCCCCAGGTCCCAGAATTAATTATGAGGTCATGTGTATACAAAATTCCAGCTCCATCATCAGACCCTGGTTACCATCTAGTAAAAAAATACTCGTCAAGACGAATCATTCGAGCCCAAACTCGATGGGATTCTTTTGTTTAATTACCGAGTTCCAATGGCCATTTTCCAGCTCCATCATTAGACCCTGGTTACCATCTAGCACCAAAGATCTCGCAATGACGAATCAAACGAGCCTACACTCGATAAGGTTTTGTCGTTTAATAACTGAGTTCCTTGGCAGTCTTCCAACTCCATCATCAGACGCTGGTTACCATTTAGCACCAAAGAACTCGTGAAGATGTGTCATACGAGCCCAAACTCGATGGGGTTGTGTCATTTAATTACCGAGTTCCCATGGCCATTTTCCAGCTCCATCATCAGACCCTGGTTACAATCTAGCACCAAAGTATTTGTCAAGACGAATCATACGAGCCCAAACTCGAGTGGTTTACGAGTAGTCATTGAGGAGTTGCGATATCCACCTCCTTACACCATCATCAGATCAGCTCGATGGTACCATAATATTGCATTCTGATCAAATTTTCATAAGTATACCAAATTTCAGCTCAATCGGTTGAAGAAATCTGCTTCAAAATTGAGTTGCGAGATTCCACTTGAACATCTAATTTTGTAATCCTATACAATTATTATAGGATTACAAAGTTATTTATGCAGTTAGTGTATCTAGAAACCTAGACCGAATTTGCAAATTATTTGAGTTTTTCCTTGATTTATACACTAAACCCTAATTGTATTCTAAATTTGAAGCTTCTACGACTGCTGGAAGTGCCTTAGAGTTTTGATGATCGGTCAGAGAGCCGTCAGTCAGTCAGTCAGTGAGTGACAAAATTAGGAAACTTTGAATATTTATAATTTTAAAACTACTGGTTCAAATTGGATGAATTTTGAAAAATACTGTATTTATACAATGCCTGCTTGGTTACTGAAAATTCAGGCTTCTAGGTTTATCCACAACGAAGTTATAGGGGGTCGAAAATGGCGTGAATTGCTTCGAGAAAAGGATGGTACGGCCGTGCCGCTTTTTGCTCGACTTGGCGGGGGATAAATAAATATAATCCTACTGGTATTCGTTCTTGCGCATTACTCTGAACTGCTTGGCTATTTTTTTAGGAGAGAACATTTCAAAAGTAAAAAAAAAACTCACGCCTATCATCCCCGAGGGGGTAAGCAGAGGTATTCCATTACTGGATATACCCACATTTCACGAGATATATTGGACCCCTAAACGTGATAGGTGGTGAGCCCATCGCCGGACCGGGTCTATTTACACATGTCTCAGAATTAATTCTGAGACCTGCGGGTTTCCTCACAATGTTTTTCCTTCACCGTCGAGCTAGTGATACATATGTACGTAAGTTTTTGAAAAACTCATTGGTACATGCCACGATTCGAACCCGAGCCTCACTGATTTTCGGCCGGCTCTATAACCGTCCGGGCTATCACTGCTCTTATACATACATCAATATCTCAGCAATCTCCCAATATAAAGACTTTTCTCATAATAACTTATGAGAAAAGTCTTTATATTGTGATTCTTTCTATGGGATTTGAACAAGACAATGTTTGTAGGGTAAGCTAGTAAATTGTTAAGAAAACCTTGTAACAAAACAAAAGTATAATACAGACCGAGAAGACACCAACATACGTCACATGAAAAAACGCTATTATCAATTAGAAGGTAAAACATATGATAAAAATAATATTGAATGCCCCGCCCATCGTTGAACTATAGTTTAGATAAAGTGATAAAAAGTATTTACGGAAAATCTAGGAAATGACATGCTGTTTATTAGCTATAGACCTATTGTGCACAAATGGTAGTTATTCTATTGTATAGCGTGTGAGTAAGCAGATGGTAATAATCATGGAGCTTTGACAACTAATAGGCGGTGGGTATTATGTAGGTAGTAAGGCCATCATCAACTACCATTTTCTTTGGAAAAAAATCATCATCACCACCCGTAACAGCCCCTTTTAGACTATGGCGGTCTCTTCACTTATGCAGAAACATTTGCTAAAGTGTTAGTTTGGTTGGTGGCTTGGCTAGCTTCCACTGGGCTTTTGAATACCGGTATTTATACCGGTATTGACATCGGTTTTTTTCCAATACCTGTTTCCCGAGATCCCGGTATTTAAATTGGGTTCAGAATTTTTTGTTAACCAGCAGTTAATCTAAAGTTTAATGAAAAATATCTGCTTTTTAAAAAAAATCCTTTTCGGAATACCGGTATTGGATGCCCTACTGGGTACTTTACTGTCAGAATTTTTAAAAGTATCAAAAAAAAACGAAAACTGTTGCCAATCTTCCGAAATACAGAAGAGCTCGTAATACTTATAATGCCATTAGATGATCACGCATTTAATGGATGACGACCGCTAAAATGGCCTAAACAGTGTGATTATTACAAATATTTAGATATCGCATAGCTACGAGCGCTGTTTTTTAAATTTTTTTTTCATGTATTTATTTAGCCTACTATTCAAAGAAATTGCTGAGCAATAATCGGCGTGACTGGAAAGCAAAAATTCAAAATGAAAGGGAGGAAAATAAATAAAATATGGCGATCACGTCTCCACGTAGGTATAATGATGAAGTCTTAACGAGAATGCAATGTTTCTAACGAGGCTGCTGAGATAAATACTAGAATGGAAACCCTAGAGATATTATAGGGTTAACAAATATATTACAAGTTACCAATAAAGCCCAACAACCTAGTCAAAGGCGTTGAAAGGCCTTTGACACTCAGGGGATGAAGACTAATAAGTATAGTAAGATCACATATTGTTATTTAGCTTGTTTTTGTTATTTTAAGCTATTTCTGTTTAGTTTCAATAATACGTACCTACTTACTTGTTCGCAAGTTATATTGTATACCATAATATGGTAGACTGGTAGAGAGTCCTAGTTTATATTTATTTTAAGAACTTTAGTAATGTAACCTACAGCCATGCGATAAATATTTTTGAATTTTGAATTTTCTGCATTTTAAATCCGTTAATAAGGCTACATGTTGGGCCAACAAAACCGATTCACATACTCACATACTATACATAGGTACATACGTAAATATCTCAAAAACATTACCCCCTTCTGGTGCAGTAGGGAAATAGTAATTATAAAATACCAATACAAATAACACTAAAAGGAATGAAGACAATACTAGTACCTATTAAAATATGCAATAAATGTAAAAGGTTTTTAATGTATTTAACTTATTGTACCTACGTATAATCTGCATCATTCGCTATGTAGTCAATTAATCATCACACTAGGTTGATTTCAGAAGATATCTGCGGAGAAAGTCATTAAAAAATAATGGTTTCAAAAAACCCATGCTTTTGAAAACAATTACTACTTATTAATTAAAGTTTAAATGGGAAAAGAAAATTTAAACCGTTGCAATCAACCAGAAAATATGAGCGATGGTAAGAATTTGCATCCAATTAACGATCAAAGATGGTGTAACACTGGCGCGAAACAGTATTGCCTTCAAACTTCCAAACTCTCCGGGGAAATTTATCCGGCAACTGAAATTTAATAAAACCCATACTGCTTACCAGACATGTAAATCAGGACAGTGTTTACGGGATTCATTTTATAGATATATTTTTTTCAGTAAATTTAAAACAGCATAAAGTTACCGTACAATAATGTTTTTTCAATAGAACCTAGTTTACCTAGGACTAGGATACAAGTATTGATACGTACCTACACGTTTGCGACTAATGCAATTTTCGTAGTATCGTATTTCGTTCAGTTTAGAAATAAATTCATTTGGATATTTTTTTTTATCAGATTTTATTTTTACTCTTTCCTTCTCTTCAAGTCTTCACTTGATGATCATTCTGTAGGTAATACAGGCTTTGCAATGTATCGAGTCACACTACTCTACTATAGTTTATATAGTATTGACCATATAACCTACTTCTAAATTACTTAGAATAACCCATTATACCAAAAATGTTGTTCGTTTTGTCTTTTAGGTAGTTTACCAGAACTTTGGATTATTTTGATCAGTGCAGGGTAACTGGAGTTGTAGCTTATCCACACATGCTACATTGTTTTACTTTACTGTGCTAATATTTTGTGCTTTGTCGTGATCAATAAACGTCTTCTTTCTACTTTTTAAAGCATAGCTTAGCAGTAGGTTCCTATGATGACGCAAAATGTCCCAAAACATTATACCTGTCTGCTTCCCCCTATATCTGATCTTTGCGCGATACCTTGATAGTTTCCCGTAGAACACAATTGTCACGGCCAGCGTGCTACTATAAAACCGATTGTGTTTACGTCACATCATCATTACACACCCCTCACAGCAACACACAAGAGGCTTCAAGTTTACAAACGATGCAAGCATTAACTACTATCCTATTGGCCGGTCTTTTGCAGGTGAGATTTGAAATAAGTTATGATTATTCCGTAAATAAAATTGAATTCAATGATATTACTATGAATTACATAGGTATAACTTCTCTCTAAAGAAAGCTCAGGGAAGGTTTTTTAGAAGCTTCATGTATATGTATATTTTTACATCTACATTGTTTCACAAAAAATAAAAAGAGCTTAAACGCCTACAAACTGAGTCAGCGATGTTTATCTATTGTAATAGAAGAAAGAAAACGAAATAAAAAACAAAACAACTTAAATATAAAATATAATATTTTAATTTTATAAAGCTTGATATCTATGCTGATAAGTTGTTTCTAAAATTTAAAAATTGATGATATAGAGCTCTTCAATTTAAGCAAAAAAAATCGTGAGAGCAAATTTATTCACGCCTTATCACTGAGAAGGTTGGCAGCGGTATCCAATTCCTGGAAGTACTCTCTTTCAACCAGACACTAGTGTTATAATGTAAAACGAGTTACTCCGATTATGGCCTGCGAATACTTACATAAACGGAAACGTGCACTTTATCAAAACTGAAGTATTTTTATGTTCATCGGGTTTTTCTTATAGCAATAAAATAACCATTCTTCCCATATCAAAGCATAAAATTATATTATCACGTATACTTTTAGGTATTTTAAAATACAAGTAGGTATATTTTATAATGAGATATACTCATAGACATATTAAATGTCTATAGATATACTTCATCATATGCGATGAAAAATTCTTAGCTCAGCAGTAGGCTGTTACGGGTTGATGAGGAAGATAAGACATTGAAATTCGTATAATTCGAGTATATGTTTGTTTACAAAAGATTCATATTCAAAAGAAGAACCATAATTTCGATTGAATTCTAAAATAAATTATTTTGTATTGAGCAGCTAATGAACATTAGTTTGTAGATCGTCTTCTGTCCCAGAGGTCGTAAGTTCGATTTCGGCCGAGCCAACATTTGTGCATTCTGAACGTGATTGTTGGTTTTGTCTGGGTGGGTGTTTGTTTAATTGAGTATTTACAAGTTATTCAGTACCCATAGTAAGGGCTTTGCCTATGTATGGATTAAATAACCGTGTGAAAACATCGTGAGGAAACCTGCAGGTCCCAGAATTAATTCTGAGACATAGACTTGGTCCGGCGATGGGCTCACCACCTATCACGATTAGGGGTCCAAAGAATATCTCGAAAGAAAAATGGGTATATCCAGAAATGGAATACCTCTGCCTACCCCCTCGAGGATAAATGGCGTGAGATATACCGTGTGTTAATTTTTTTTATTTTTAAGGGACTCATATTGGCTATAATCTCTCACGCGAGCCCATCACGAAGTGAGAGATAATTTGAGGCAAGACAAGTAGTGACCCAAAGTATCTGACATGATTACATTATATGGGTGGGTTTTATAAACGGGAATTTTTTTTACAGATAGTATTTTGTGAAGGACCACCCCCATTTGTTCCAGATGAATGTAGGGGACCTCCGCCTGGCTTAGTAAGTGTCTAGAATATTTTTATAGGTCTTAAATCACTGACAAACAAAATACCTACTTTTGCACAATTTAAACAACATGTTATGTTGTGTTATGTGTTTAATGAAGTGCTGTTTTATTTTTAGAATCGAAAAAATATATTATTATTATTATTATTTATATTACACTTCATTATTAGGGAATTTATAAAATCTGCTGACAACTTACTAATAAGTTTTTGAAAATACAATACTTACATATTTTGCGATACCCCTGATACATTTGGCCTGCAACACAAAAAGGGTTGTAATATTTTATTATTATTCTAGAGAACACAACCAATCGAGTGCTGCAAACTCCCTCCATTTTTCCCGAAGAACAGTTTCGAAGAATGTGGCCTACAGAACCAACGGCAACATGATGTGAGTGCATTCACGTCGTATTTTTCAAAAAACAACTGTAAAAAAAATCTATTTAGACAAGAAACAAACAAAGAAAGTCACTTTTGCATGTATTATATTATTTAATTTAAGGTCCAGTTCCCATAGGAATACGGGAATAAAATATAGCCCAATGATTATGTAGCTGAATTTTTAAAATTGGCAATACAAAAATTGCATACAAAAATGGCATCGTATAGATGCCATTTTTGTATGCAATTTTAGATTATTTTTTTTAATTTGTCAATAGTGCTGGAATGTTAATTGACTTAAATACTTCCAGTGCTCAAAGCTGACGTGTGTCTTCAAGAAACATGATCTACTTGGAGAAAATAACAAGATCGACCCGGAAGCCATGGGAGAATACCTGGACAAATGGGTTGATCAATACCCACATTTCGAATCAGCTGTTGCACTGGCCAAAGAACGATGCTTGAAAAAAAAGATTCCTGAAAATCCACACTGCCCAGTGCATTCACCACTGTTCTGCATTAGTTCCAGTTTGTTCGTTGTAAGTTGTTATGAGAAATGTCTTTATATTGGGCGATTGCTAAGATATTGATCTATGAGGCAAAAAATACGTTACCCGCGCGAATAGGGGTAGACAAAGGTTTTCCATAAAGTAGTAGCCACTTTTCACCAGTTACATAGGGGCTAAACATCGAAGTATGAAGCCCTTTGCTTGATCAATGTGATGTGAATCATGCTTTAAAAATTATTTAGTCGTCCATAAACCGGAACTTTAATGGTTTTATCGTACGACTAAATAATTTTATTCATCCGATAACCGGAAGAATAATTATATTCATTCGTCCGGTTATCGGACGTCTATAGCAACAGCCTATAAATGATAACATCGCATGACCGCAATAGCAATAGCAAGTTTTGACATCGTCCATTGAGGGGATAAGTATATGAATTAAAAAAAGAGTTGTTTATCACCTGATCATCCACACTATGTTTTTTCTAGGAATGTCCTGCGTGGGATCAGAGTGAAGATTGCACAGCAATGAAGAAGCATTTGGATTACTGTAGATCTTTATCCCCAATTGAGTGAAATATCTTGAGAATTCAAACAAACACTTAGGTATACCTGAATCTTTTAGCAATACTGCGAACGTTTTTTATGACCAATGTAAATATATTTTTATGTATAAATAAAGGTGATTTCAATGCAAGTGAGTTATTGCTCCATTTCAATAGCGCTATCATAAACTTAGCTTACAATATACGTCATTATTTTATTTAGTGACACGTTTAAAAATTATACAATATAAAAAAAAGGTTGGGGAAAAATGATTTTCTTTATCAAGCTCGTAATGTGGATTTCAGTAATGATAACCGTAAGTTTTTTTTTAGTAAAAGTAAACTGTTTGGATTAGTAATAAAAAAACATCTAAATTAGTTAATTCTTAAATGTTTCTGGAAAATTACAACAAGCATGGCATTATTTTAACTTTTCTTAATTATTCCATAATTGCATGATACTTTCAAAACTTTCTTTTGAAACCCACACCAAATTACTTTTTTATTAAAGGGAATTTAGTATGACTTACTTAGATTTATTGAGCACTAAACCTTTAAAAAAAGGTAAAATATATTATTATTATTATTATTAAACCTTTCTCTTTGCTGCTTTAGCCTATGAGAATAAAACTATAGTAAAATCACGATCAGTTCACCGATTTCATAAATATAATAATAAAACGTCTTACATTACAAGTTACCATTATGCTAGGTTTCTGCCACCCGAAAAATAGACGAAATTTCGAAAATGTTGAAACTTTTATGCTCTGTGTCCAATACAAGCTACCGGTGAATCTTTTATTTTCATACAATCAGTATGACATCAACTACTACCTGCGCAGAGGTAGACACTGTTTGCCTTTTGCTTCAACTTGACACACACATGATCGGTGAAAAGTGTTTGTCAAATAGAAATTTAATGTCAGCTAAATACACTGCACAATTGTGAGAGTTGCACATAACACAAGCAGTACCAGTACCAGTGGCCACATGTACCAACAAGCAATTCTGTGACGGTGTCCTGTGTGAAAACAAGTTTGCACAGCGCCTTAATAGAGTAGATAGAACCAACCTATATGTAGTTGTCTATTATAGATTTGCACATTTTCACATTTCATTCAAATACACATTTTTACGAATAAATCAACACTTTATCAGAGCTGCAGAACTATGGATATAGAAGATATAAAGCAACAATTTAATCGTGGAGACGATCCAGGGTCGTGGCAGAACCAGCCAGCTATATGCACCAATCCTCCTACGAAAGTAAGATTATCGAATTAAAATCATCTATATAGCCAATGATGTTAAATATAAAAAGACGCATTTAACATCATTGTCTGTAGCAGCAAAAAAAATATACTAGTGGGTCATTGGTAATAATTTCATACAAGAACTTTAAATAAAACCTTTCCTTGGTTTCCATATTTCGGATTATGAATTTATTTATGGTATGGAATAATATTAGGGGTGTACCGTTCCAAATTCAAAAGACGCACGACTTGTGCATTTGCCACCAAAAGTCAATTATTTTATTATTACGAAGTCGCTAGTCTGTTAAAAAGTTACACACCGTTATCACAGTGCCATCTGTTGTACTAGTACAACACTATTTAACTTCAATGTACGCCTTCAAGCATTCACAGAATCTTTTCTTACCAATATAATTATTTAAATGTGTTTTGCATAACTATGATTGTACACGAGAATGCAGGTGGCGGTTAATCTTAATAATAATAATATAATAATAATCATTTATTTCAGACAATATACAGTCCATTTTGTTAGTAAATTTAAACTTATTCTATGTTAGTGCCTTAATAGCTCCTAAAATATTTTAACAGGTCTACCCTTGGCAATGTTGCTCTGTGCCAATGCTCTTTGAATATAATCATTTTAAAAAATGCAACCTGTCATTAGAGGACAATGTTTCCAGTGTAAGTATTACGTACTTTAATATTCACCAAATGCACAAGTTTTAACAATAGGTACCTACACAAACAAAATATTTACTGTGACTGAGATATTTTTTTTTAATAATTACCAAATTTTATATAATAGGTTAGGAAGTTAACAAAAAAGTTAGCCTATTCTAAAGTTACCGTTACAAAACTGATTAAGTATATTCACATCCTAGATGTTGTAAGAAGTTCTTATATTCATTGGAATACGTCTTCACCAGGGATCGAATCCGGGCCTCATACTTTAAAGGCGCTCGCTTCACCACACTGCTCTCATATCATAATTTTAGTAATGTTTTTGTTTCTGTATACTTACTTTATTTGTTAACAATTAGTTATATACCTACTTAAGTACATATAGAGAATACAAAAATACAAAACTTTCCTCAATTATGAATAAAATACGTCATCGAACGCGTCCCCTCGAGGTGGCATTGTGCCTAGCAGGCAGGCAGCATTCCCGTAATGTTTTTATAAATTTTAAATTCGAAGATTTAATCAGAGTAAACTACCCAATGTCAGCTGTTTTTCTTAGATAGACTTCCCTGGGTAAGTCATACAGACACCTGCTTTGAAGAACTTTTTTTTTTAAACTTTATTCTTTTAAAGATTGTTTACTGACCAATGAATCACATTTATAGAGCTATGCAAGAAATTGTCTGTTGGAAAAAAATGGATTAACCCACGATAAAATAAATATTGATCTTGGAGGGCTTACAAAATATCTTCGCGCTTGGCAAGCGCGGCATAATATACCTGAAGTTTTAGTCAACGCACTATTCAATAGATGTGGGAAAGATTTGAAATTAAATTCCTTACTACTGTCTTTGGCGGATACCCTAATGATGTGCTTTGGATTCACAGTGTACAAGGTAATATAATAAATAAATAATGAGATTTCTGTGGTCGAGTAGCCACCTAGCCATTCAAAAAGTCTCATCTCGACCATCAGTCGAGACTTATGTGGTCGAGAAGCCACCTAACCATTCAAAAGGTGGCTTCTCGACCATCAGTCGAGATTTCTGTGGTCGAGTAGCCACCTAGCCATTTAAAAGGTGGCTTTTCGACCATTGGCCGAGTTTTCTGTGGTCGAGTAGCCACCTAAGCCAAATAATCTCCCTCTGACAAAGACTTAGGTAAGCTTAAAAGGGGGCCTCAACAAGTTGTTAAATCCAATGTGCTGTTCTTAGAAATAAATTTATTGTTATTCTTTAAAAAAAACTGTACAACTGCTGCTGTTTCCAGCGATTTTATCATTAAGTCCTGTTCCTGTGAGAAAATCTATGCTACTATCAGAAATATACCTAAGTTTTCCATCAGTGAACGAATTCTTAGAATTGGTCCAGTAGTCTCGGAGATATAATATTTATAGAAATAAATTTAAAAAACATTATGTTCATTGGTAAGCGCATAACTTCAGAACGACAGGAATAATTTGGCAATATGTTTCGAATAGTCCGAATAAGATTTTATAGTCGGATTAAAACACCTTTATTATACCTCATTATTACACTTGATAAACTTTAGTACTTTATGCCTCGTAGATTATAAAATACGTCCTGTGTATGAAAACTTTAGTCTAGTCTTTCTTTCAGATATGCCCAAGGAAGGTTATAAGCGAAGAATGCACACAACTGAAAAGTTTTATGGATAATTGTGCACATTTTGCACCAGTATTTTAACATACTGCTAAGTGGTAAATCAATAAATAGTTTGTGAATATTTTAATTTTTATTTTATTACTTCGAATTTTTTATTTCTATCTCGCCATAAGCTACTATGCTAAGTGTTTAAAAAAAACTTTAAAACTGCGCAACTGATATTGTTAATAGATAGAGTGATTCAAGAGGAATGTTTTTATATATCATTAAACCGGAAGCGATGCGAGGGCGGGTTCCTAGTAAGAAATAAAATAAATATGCTCACATTATGCTACTTTATCCCAAAAGGGGTCGGTATTATAATACCCAAATAATAATAAACCGAACTTTCGGTCGGACACTAATAAACATATATTTTCGGTTTTCATATATGTTCGGTTTCGGTTTCAGCCCAGTTTCGGCCAAACATCAATTTTCAGCGGCAGTCTCGGTTTCCAGAAACTTTTTCCGAAACTGAAACTGATTTCATGTTGTCGTGCACGCTCGCCTAACTTCGTTTCTTGCGGCCACGCTTTGGCGGACCATGGCGACCCAATTCGGGGATGGTCGTAAGTGAATATTTTTTTAAATTATATTAAATAAATGATTACAACAAAATTAATATACTGTGGTTCCATTTCATGTCCTAATTAATTTAGAATAATATGCACCAAAATTCAGTATTTTAAGAAATTTTATACTTGACAACTTGAGTTTTGGTTTCGGTTTCGGCCGGAACTAAAGCCATGGCCCAATGTTCGGTTTCGGTTTCGGCCGGAAAACCAGTTTCGGTCGGACACGGAAATTTTATGACCCTTAAAGGTGACAGGTGGTCATCCGATCAAAGAGGAATTTTTCGCCCCGCTTCTTCTCCTCAACTATACATACCGAAGCGGTGGAGTCGCAATGACTTTCAATAAGAAGACTTATAAGCCTCAACATTGAATAAAAACTTTTGACTTAGACTTTGGACAAATCGAGACAATGAAATATGAAGTTTATCATTTCGTAAGAGTTCTTACACCAAAAAAATTGGACAGCGTGTAACATCAAAGTATTATACGAAGTATTATACATAACCTACATAACATGCCCGAAAAACATCACCCTCTTTTAAGGCATAAGGTTGAGGACCGTTTATGACGAAGAGTCGACGGAATTGTTTTATAACGTTTTTAATAAAAATCCAGTCACACAAGTCAGTCTAGTGAAACAGTGTGTTATTCACCTCGCTGATTTAATCAATAGATATTCTATCAATGCGCTTCAATTCAATAACTTATATATTATTATGTTTATATTTCAAACAAAGACTATTCTTCTACAATAAGTTATTGAGACTGAGAACTTTTCTCAACAATCGTTTTTTTTCCTATTATATCAAGTTATGAGTTCTAGTTGCTATATAATTACAATCGTCAAGGTGCGAAGTCTTAGGTTGCGTCGTTTAACTTCTTTTTCAAACCGCAAAATTAATAGCAGTTTTTAATCTACCAGAAATGAACTACATAACTAAATGTGTGATTTGGATTTTAATTCTCACAAATGTAAGTAGTGACTAATGGATGAGAGTAATGTTGTAAGGAGAGTGCTTGATATGAATTTGGAAGGTTATAGAAAGAGGGGTAGACCAAAGAAAAGATGGATTGATTGTGTGAAGGATGATATGTGCAAGATGGAAGTGAATGTAGATATGACGTATGATAGATCTAAATGAAAGGCAAAAACATACTGCCCAGACCACAAATAATGGGAAAAGGGCAAGTCAATGATGAAATGTAAGTAGTGACTAAATTATTATTACATATATTACAGCTAGAAATTACTGTTTATACGTTTTACATTATAGGTTAAATGTGAAAACGTTAATGACAATATAATCCGGTACAATGACGACCCATATGCGTCAGATACATTAGTGGAGCTGGAGTTGCCAAAACATTGCACTGACCCACCACCGGTAAGAGACAATAGAACGAAAATATTATTTTGTATTGAATCTGTTTTGTTGAAAAATCGTTCCATGACAATTTTATTAGTAGGTGCAATGCAGTTATGCAACGCGTAACAGAAAAAGCGCAATTCCTCATACACCCCAATTTGTATATTAATATAATAAAAATATGATGCAGAGCAGTGATAGCCCTTACGGTTAAAGAACCGGCCGAAAATCAGTGAGGCTCGGGTTCGAATCCTGGCATGTACCAATGAGTTTTTCAAAAACTTACGTACATATTTATCACTAGCTCGACGGTGAAGGAAAACATCGTGAGGAAACCCGCAGGTCTCAGAATTAATTCTGAGACATGTGTAAATAGACCCGGTCCGGCGATGGGCTCACCACCTATATTACGTTTAGGGATCCAATGTATCTCGTGAAATGTGGGTATATCCAGTAATGGAATACCTCTGCCTACCCCCTCGGGGATGAAAGGCGTGAGATTTTATTTTTTATTTTTTTTAAATATGATGCAATCGAACTCGTCAAGCATCACAGGCAAGAGGTTGGAAAAAGAAAATATAATGATCCTTTTTGTGTCTCGTGTTTTTCATGTTTGACGAACTACTAGTACATCGGCCTCTATGTGGTCACCTTTCACGTAGCTATGATGCCCGAGTTAATAATATTTGAACAATTGTTTAATTTTCATAATGTCTCAAAATATATTTGTTCACTACAGGCCTCGCCAAATTACTGCTGTTCTGTACCGCCTATCTTTGCTGCAGAAGATTATGTGAAATGCAATGTGGCTATTAAAAACTCTACAAACGAAGTCATATTTGCTATGAATACAGAAGAAGTCAACGTGAGGGAATTTTTATTTAGTTTATGTTTCTTAGATGAGGTATTCAGGAATTACATTCACAATATTTAAAGACACTACTTATAAAATGAATTAAGTTTGTACCTAATGAATTGTTTAAACAGTTGTTGGGAGTAATTTTAAACTTTAATTCTCTATTGTATTAATAATATTAATGTTGATGAAGGAAAGAGAAAAAAAGCAAAGAAAAAAATGTATGGATTATTAATACATACCATATGTGCTAGGATAAAGGATGTAGATAATATGATCATTGACATGGATACATCTAAGAAGACATATCGCGCATAACCCAAATAATAGAAATGGGCAAAACAATAATTCAAGACACTACAAGAGACTTGTTGTGAACTTCTATTACCAATCCACATTTATTAACAAACTTTATAAAATGTTGCTCGCTGTTTTCAGTGCAGAGTTAAAAAATGTTTATTAAGGATAAACGGGCTTTTGAAAGGGTTGAATGACATTAACCCAGCTGGCCTGAAGATTTACTTAAACCGATGGGGCGAGCAGCACGACGTTGATCAGGTTATGGTCGATATGATTGTCGAAAGATGTGGTATTGATCTACTAAGAACATCCGACTCCTGCGTCGCTGACAGGCTGGTCATGTGTTTTGGATCTACTTTATACAAAGTAAGTTTGAGTTGACCATACTGTGTTCTTTGTTTAGGTCTACTTCATGTCTACTCTTTGCTTTTCTATACTAATATTATAAAGAGGAAACATTTGTATTTTTGTACTTTTGTATGTTTATTACGAAAAAACTTAAAAACTACTGGACCAAATTAAAAAATTCTTTCACCAATGGAAAGCTAGAAGATCCCTGAGTAATATAGGCTATATTTTATTCTAGTATTCCCACGGGAACAGGAACTACGCGGGTGAAACTGCGCAGAACCGCTAGTCTCTAAATAAAAGTATCACCTCTCCATGTTTTCATATTCAAACTCTTTCAGTAAATGAAGTGAAGACATGTACAATTGTACCACCTAACGGCTTAATTTTAATGTTAAGTATATTTTTTTAATTTCGTTTCAGATATGTCCCACGAAGAAAGTAAATGAAGCTTGTGCAAAATTCACATTATATGTCATGGAATGCGAAGACTTCTTCATGCCATTTTAGATACCAGATTAATATATACTTATTTGACTCATATGTAGTGAAGAAAGAGTGTAGTATATTAAAAAAATTATAAAATATCTTTGCTTGAGCTTAATTTTTTTTAGATTATATCATACTAATGAAAATTTTATGTTTCTTCATTTTCGATAACCGATTTTAGTTACATAAACTGCCTGGCTACCTAATATATCTGAAATAAAAGACAAAATAAATGTAACATTTTGTATTATAAGTTATAACAGAATGCGTTGTAGTTAACTAATCACATTGAAACATGAACACATAATAGATTGCCGTGGGATTGTATTGTTATGTCATGTTCATATTTTGGAAACATTTATAATGACAATCAAATCAAAGGTTCAATTTCTTGTGTTTTATAAAGTGATCGCATTTGTTAGAAACAGTGCATTATCAGATAGTTTGCACATTCTGCGTTCTAGTGCACTATCGATCTGAGTAACTATTTCTGCTATTAAATTGAACAATTGTATATATTTTTTAATTTTAGAATATTTTCAGTTTGTGCTTTCGATTTGTAATTTAAAGTAAATAATGAAGTACTTGTTGAAAGTGGAAATTTTAGTCGCAATTTATTTTTCGCTTTTTGTAAGTATTAGCAGAGACCAGTTTAAATAAAACTGGTCTCTGGTATTAGGTAAATACTAGGCAGTTAACATAACCTTTCTGTAAGTAATTTCAATACATTTTACTAAGGAAAACAGTCCATTGGCGTTGTCTACGACGATCTCGTATATCCTGTTGCCGAGGAATTTTAAGAAACCCTGTCTTAGAGGGTGTTTAATATTCTAAAAGCTATAATTATGGTTTCTTATAGGGAAGTTTCCGGTATTTATACTTATTTAATTTTGCCTTCTAATAATCCTAATAGGGTATTTTGTAAGGGCGATATTTTATGGTGGCTTATTTGATTTGTAACCTGCTAAAACATGTTTGCCATTATTTCAATACACTTTTTGATTATTAGGATTGTATAGTAATATATCACTCAATTATATTTTGCAGAAAATCACAACAGCGCAATCAATATTTCCTGGAGATCCAATAGAACCAAAACCCGTAAAATGCTACGGAACTGATAAAGTTATGGTAAACATGTTATTGATTTCATCATCAACCTGATCATGTATCAGCAACCTGATACAGCCGTGCCTTTAAGAGGAAGTATGGGCTATATTCTCCCATGCGAGCCCACTGTATCTTAGCAGATTGTGTTAGACTTGTAACTACTTAACTGACAGAATTTCCAAGCCCGACACGAGTCTGATGGGTATCCTACATGACTTAATAACTTTCATTGTTAAAACCGGGACTAAAACGGTTTAACGTGCCTTCCGAAATGCGGAGGCGCTCGTGATATGCCATGCCGTGCCAGTAGGTGGTCATCCATTAACCGATTTTTATAAACAATATCTGTGCGTAGAATGAAAAAATACGAAGTTCACATACAGTCTAAGTGAAAAGGATGAAGGATGTGATAAAATAATCATCTATAATCCAGTTTTATGAATCGAATTTTTAAATAATATTATTCGATTTTTTACAAACCGATTTTTATGAATAGAGAAAAATATATTTTAAAGTAATCGATTTTTTTTCTTCAATGTCACATCCGTTATATTATAGCCTAAGATCCGGCTGCAAATTAGTGTAGGGATCGCGTATAATTATGCAACAAACCAAAATTTTACGCATATTTATGATTAGGAGAATATATAATTACCAGGGTGCCCTATTGAAATATGGCCGCTAGTATTATTAATTAAAAAAAATGATTTTTGAGACGAAATTTCTTTCACTTGTTTTTTTACATAAAGTGTCGTCCACTTCAGTGCAATCATGCAATATACACCTGCAGACGTATTCACAGAGACTCGATACCGTTTTCGTTCGATTCGAGTCGAATCTATAGACATCGGAAACGAATCTATCGACATCGGAAACGAATCTATCGAGATGGGCTGATGATGGTATCGAAAACTAATGTCACATATGACAGTTGGTGACGCATATGACATTAGTTTTAGATACCAACATCAGCCCATCTCGATAGATTCGTTTCCGATGTCGATAGATTCGACTCGAACCGAACGGAAACGGTATCGAGTCTCTGTGAATACGTCTGCTGATCTCTACACTAATTTGCAGCCGGATCTCGTACTATTAAATGTATATAACATTTCAACAGGATCGTCGCTGTTGTAACTTCCCGCCCTTTTATGTAGCTGTGGTAGCTGGGGCGTGTGGAGCGTTCGCCTCTATTGTTCATGGCGAAAGTAATACCACCTTTTTCCGAAGGTTTAGCTTAACGGTGAGTAACACTTAGGTATAGGGAGATTTATGGATTCATATCAGCTCACGATTTTTTTTCCTACTGCTCCCCGATTCACTTTCTTACGACACGACATTACCATACGATGTCTGTTCCATCTCTATTTTCTGATTTATCTATTTTACTTTTTGTACTTTTTTTAAATTATTGTGTCACTTATTGCACATTTTTATTGGTGTTTAATAAGAAGTATGTAAGGATCGTAGCAAGTGGAAAGAAGTGGTCTCTGCCTACCCCTATGGGAAAGAGGCGTGATTATATGTATGTATGTTAATAAAGAGTTGTTATTTACTTACTACATTAAATATACGATATAATAATAATTGAGAAAATTGAGTAGGTATTCAAGGAATATCGGGGATAAACGGCGTACGAATATTTTTTCCCGCTCTCATAATTATTCATAATATCGTTTACATAAAATATTGGTTCCAAATTTTGTAATCCCATTAATTACTCGTCATAAAGTTTTACTGAAAATATGCTTAAGTCATAATATTCATATTGCTAAAACAGCTTTCTTCATATAGTAATCTGGGTGCACAGTAGTGACCCCGCCAAGAGGAGCCAAGTGAAGCGCAACTGCCAAGCCACATATTTTGACTAAGGTGTAGAGAGAGTTTGTGAAGTTAGGGCGTGTAGAGTTATAAACTTAGCTCTACACGAGATCTGATAACTTTTTGACAGTACAAGCCATATTATTTTCGGTATTGGTGTGGCTTGGCGTTGACCCAAGTGACGTTTCGTGTCGAATGTATCTTGTTTTTTTTCTAACACTAGTAAATGTATGGATCAGATAGCGCTACGGCACATCACGTGGGCTCATGTTCTATCCCTTGATCTTCCCTTCATTTCGTTTCATTTCGCATAGTATCAACAAGTAGGACAACACCTAAGTATAAATGTAAGGCCGTGCCGTTTTTTTGGTCAACTTGGCAGGGGTGCTGCCGTGCCCCCGATTCATGTAATATATTTCATTGGAATTTTCTAGGATCAGTGTTTATAGATTGTTTAATATTTTAATTCACAGTGTGACACTTGGCGCTGCATATTAGGCAAATATTTTTTGCTAGATAACACAACGGATACGTTGATAGAAGAGAGATTCAACAAACATCTCGACAGATGGGTGGAACTGAATCCAGACTTTAAACATGTGATACCGAAGGCCAGAGACCATTGCAGGAAAAATATTCATATTTTGATCATGGAGCCAATACCAACTTGCGAGTACTTTACATATCACTCATGCATCAGATATGAAGTAGTAGTAATGGTAATCATAAAATAATAGCTGAATGCAAGTAGAATTCACGTGATAGGGTTCCGTACCGATCTAAATTGCTACAATAGAAATATACATTACTAATAAATTACATAATTACTTATTATACTATTAAAATTACACTTTAAGGTAAGGGTAAATTTTTATAGTAGTTATAGGTACGGAACCTTAGACTTCAGTGATTTCTTTTAGTTATTTTACCAAATGCGGACTGTTCAGACTGTATACTTTATTTTCCAGGGGTGTCCAAGAATGTTAAACATACCATTATGTCACGAGCAAAAGCGATTCTACCAAGAGTGTGGGAAATATTTTTAATTGAAATGCACGTATAAATAAAATAAAAATAACATTTTACTCCAAATCACGAATTTATTCTAATCCCGAAACTATGATAAGATAATGAGATGACATATGATTCAGACATACCACAGTCATACTTTACAGACATTCATAATGACATCAGTGCCATTCTCCACTAAAACACAATTGATATGATATTAAGATTAACAATAGGTACGCACGTAGAGCACACAGGTAGAGCTCCGTGTGGTTGGTCTGCGTAGACCAACCACACGGAGCTCGTATGCACAGCAATACACTTACCAACGTGTACCACCTACAAATAATACTGTCACGTAAATGCTCATTGATCAACTGTCCTAAATCACGCGCGTCAGTATGCCCTATCACTTTCCTTTTAGGAATATGTTTATACTAAACTAATTAACTAACAGTCTTTAACGCCTTCAAGGCAGGAGCCGCGGGTTGTACCGGCCTACGTAGAGAATCATGCCGGAGGGATTGTGTCTCACGAAGTACAGGAATGGCCGGTCGAACTTTAACCTGGCTGGTTGAGCGTCCCGTGCTGGAAGGCGCGCCTGCCGCGGCCTGAGATGCAGCGGTAAGTGCATGGCATCGCCCACATCATGTGGATCGTGGAAGGCTCGCTGGTAATCCCTCGGCTCGTCCCAACCCGTCGCCCATCTCGAAGTCCGTTTTCGCTGTGGTCCGCCCAAATTCTCTGGGTATTCCTCAATGTGATGCTGGTCGGCTACCACATCCTCGCCGCAAGTGACAAACGAGGTTGATTGGATCATATCAGACAAGTATAGGTCTTTTGAAGGTCCATTTAAGCCACCCAAGTCGGCGTGCTCGGGGTCAAATAAATCTTTCAGTCCCATCATTTTCAATGTTGATGATATATTGAAAATGGATTTATGGGAAAATCGTGGTATTTGAAGCTCCAAGCCGATGCGAGGTAATAAGGTTCGGAGAAGGCGATTCCAGGCAGGAGTCGTGGGGTTGGAGTTTAGTAATCTTTTTTCGAGGGCTTCCAAATCTTCGGCATGAACGATGTTGCCTTGTTGGCCTGGCATAAGAAATAGAGTACTGATTATGGAGTTAGTCTTTCCTAAAGCAGCGGCTGTAGCGTCGAGGACTGGGTCGTAGCCGGCCAGGAAACCATGACGGTAGACTACAGCCGGTACAGGCACCAATCGTCTTTGACGAACATTCGGTGAAACCACGAAGTACATTTCACCGTCCCTTCCATCTACTGATGATCCGGAACAGTCAGTCTGAAATGTAAAATGCATTATTTATCACTGAAACTTTTTAAAAACATGATAATTTAATATCGTAAAACACTCACCTGAAAAATGTTAGCAGAGAAAGCTGCTAAAGGTGGTTGCATGGTAATTGTATTAGCCTTCATGTATTCAGGTATTCGTCCCCAGCTGTACCTTTTTACTAGTAAGTTTGTCCTTCTACGAATTATGTCGCTAATTAATTTAAAGTTCACCTCTTCAACGTGACCATTATAGAAATGTTGAGCTCTTTCTTTGTAAAATGTTAAGACCTTTCCTTTGGTTCTGTCACTAAAAAGCTCTCTGACGAATGCTGAAACCATAACACCTGACTCTGGTGAGGTTTCAATAGAATCAGATATATTCTTCAATGTAAAATGAGGATTGAATGTCACCATATCATCTAGTTTGAGAATTTCATTCATTTCTCCAGAGGTAGCTCCTCTTGCGCCCATAAACATCATAGCTAACATAGAAGTGATAGAATAAGGAGATAATACAAAACTTCTCTTCTTATCAATATTTTCAATCATAGTGTGCCAATACCTGAAAGCTAATTCATTGCATAGTTCTGTAAACTGAGCAATATCTTCGCCCAAATCTTTAGTTGTTACTTCTAATCCTTGATTTTCTTTTGAATAATCTAAAATAATATGTTTGTCATCAGTGTTCTCATGGTTGTCAGCTTTATGGTTGTCTTTTGAAATTTCGTTGGTTTTAGGTGGTGAAACAGTTGATATGAGCTTCCAAGAATTATTTCTTTCATTAGCTAATTCTTTGTCATCAATATTTACTTTTTGTATCTTTTTCTTAAACTCATCTATTTTTGGGAACGGCTGCGAAATTTCAACTTTTTCGTTTTTATTTTCCACCTTATTATTTTCAGATGATGTAATTTTACTAAGATTTATCTGTGTTGTCGTAGTATCAGGTTTTACAGTAGTACTTGTGATTTTATTATTAAAGGTTACAGACATAGACTCCGTTTCGTTTTCATTTGAGATTTCCATTGGATTTTTCTCTTGTGTATTCATTTTAAATTCTTGATTGGATTCGTTGGTATGACTTTGTACGAGTGTATTTACTTTAATATCATTTGTTTCAGGGTCGATAGTTGAAGATAATTTTGATTTATTTTGAACTTCCGAAGTTTCTGTTGATTGGGATATCTTCACAAAATTATTACTAACATTTTCTTTTAGATTTTGCTGGATTTTCTCTACTTTAATATCTTCAAGATCCATGGGGTTTTGGGGCTTATTTTCTTTAGGGAGTTCAGTCAAAAGTAGATTATTTTGTGATGATAATTTACTATTAGAATTAATTTCAATTTTATTTTTAGTATTAGATAAAGGTACTTTAGTAGAGGCTGTAGATACATTTTCAAATTTTATCGGAGAGAAAGTGTTAGTATCTATATCGGAGATTTTTTCCATGGATATAGTTTCCGAATTTTTTTCCGTAGTCGTAATTTGTAAAGGTTTTTCTGGTTGTAAAATAGACTGAGGTACTTGATTGACCACTTGAGACAATAAATCATCCATTGATTCTGATAAAACTGGATCTATGGTAGTGGTTGGCTGAGTTGTTTTTATAATGGGGTCACTAGTATGTTCTTCTTTATTCTTGTTTCCTGTTTCAAGTTTTGTCTTTTCTAGTTCCATTTCTTTAATGTTATTTTCGCTATGGGGAACCAAGGTTGATATTTTCACAAAATTCTCAGTGGATTCCTTTGTAGTAATATTATTTTTCATTTCAGTCTCTTTTTCAGTATCAACTGGCATTTCCATTTCCAAATTTTCTTTGCTTTCCAGGTTTATGTCATTTGTTTTTGTAGTATCTAGCAAATCGCTAGTTGTTGGAATAGGTCTATAATTTCCAAGATCGGAAGCAATTTGGCTTATACTTTGAGCCACATCAAATAGAGGAATCTCTTGTTCACTCTCTTTTAGATCTTCAATATTTTCATTGTTTAATGGGAGCTTATTTCCTGTTATGTGATTATTATTTTGAATTGTAACAAATTCAATTGAAGATACTGTGGTTGACGGAGACACTGATTGCGTAGTAACTGTAGTAGTATTCAGCTTTTCAAGCTCTTCATGATTCACCGTCGATGTAATCGAAGTTGAAGAGCTGATTATTGGTTTATATGTTGTAATAGTAAGAGGGGGTTGACCTTTCGTAGATAGCGATTTAGTCGTTGTTGGCACAGACCTTTTAGTTGTGCTTGCAAAAATAGTTGTTGGCTTCGTAGTTGACTTAGGCCGAGGCGTCGTTCTTTCTGTTATATATGTAACTGTGGACACAGGAATGAAAGTACTTATTTTCTCGTATTGAACAGTAGATTTTTCAGTTGTAGATATAGTAGGAGGAATTGTTTGAATTTGTACTTTTGTGAAGTTTTCTTCGCTTTCTTTTTGTGTGGATGTGGTTATTGGCTTTTTTGTTATAAAGTTAGGTTTGTTAGTAGTTGGTTTCGGAGTAGATCGTATATTTACTTTAGTGGTTGGTTTACGAGTAGTACGAGGAGTGGTACGAGGTTTACTTGAAGTTGTCGAACTGGTCTGTGGTCGACTTGTTGTGGTCGTTGATGGCTTAACTGTAGTAGTCGTCCTGACAGCAGGTGTACTCGTAGTCGTTGTAGTTGTTGTTGGCTTAGCAGTAGTTGTAGTTGTACTTGTAGTTGTTGGTTTTTTAGTTGTTGTGGTACTTGGAGTTGTTGTTTTCTTAGTTGTAGTTGTACTTGTAGTGGTTGGTTTCTTGGTTGTTGTTGTAGTCGTAGTCGTTGTTGAGGTCGTTGTTGTTGGTTTTGGAGTTGTGGTAGTTGTTGTTGTCGTCGACATCGTCGTGGTCGTCGGAATAACCTTTACTTTTTCAGTTGTTGTTTCCAGTTTTTCAGTAATTAGATTTTCTTTCAATTCATGACCAGTTGTTGTTGCGCTACTGAGTATTTGATTGCTACCTTCTTTACTTAATGAGTTATCATTGATGGGACGATCTAGTTCTATTGTCTCTGTTTCTGGTGTAGTGAATGTACCTGAAGACTTATCAGGGACGATGTCGACTCCTGTGTTACCGAATATTGATGGTAAAATGAGGCTCCAAGAGTCAGAAACATCGGGTGTGTCGAAAGTAGGTTGAACGTTTGGTTTGTTTTTATGCGCTTCCATTTGAGCTTTAAGCACGTTCTGTACGTTAGTTACTACATTGTGAACTTTCGTGTAAGGTGGTTGACTGAAATTGAAGGCGATTGTCGGTTGATTATCATTGGCAAATGTGACTAAACCTTCTGCTTCTTCACCTGCTGCTACTATAGCTTGTATTTCTTCTAGAGTCATGAGTCGTTTCACAAGCTCCCCGGATTCGTCGAAGGTGTAGAACTCATATCTATCAGGCGTGAGTAGGTTGACAGGGCTGCCAACTGTAGCTGGTACGTTTGATGGCGGTGGTAGGGTGTTCCCCACAGCATCAGCGACGTAGGGCAGCTTCGTACGCCTGGAATGTATAATTTTGGGCGAATTAAGATGAATTCATATATTATCGGTATAAGCTTTTATCATAATTAAGTTTTATTGACTGATAGAAATAATCAAAATAAAGTTGATTTTCGGTTCTTAAATAATAACCCACGTTTCACCAGTATATTCTTTGGACCCCAAAACGTGATAGGTGGTGATCCCATCGCCGGACCGGGTCTGTTACACACAGGCCTTGGAATTAATTCTGGGACCAGCGGGTATCCCCACGATACTTTCCTTCCCCGTCAAACTCAGGATTCGAACCAGATCTCTGTAGCCTCTGCCTACCCCCTTGGGGATAAAAGGTGACTCCGAAATGTGATAGATGGTGAGTCCATTGCCGGTAATAATTCGACGAGCCTGTTGGCTCAGTTGGTAGTGACCCTACCTTCTGAGTCGATCCCCGCTCGAGTCAACATTTGTGTGCATGAACATGTCTGTTGGCTTCATGTCTGGTCGTTTAATATTTATTTAATTATGTTTATCAGATGTTTCATACCCATACAGTACAGGCCCTGTCTAGTTTGGGACTAAATAACCGTGTGTGACTTGTGGCCCACAATTATTATTATTAATTCTGATACCTGTGGGTTTCCTAACGATATTTTCCATCACCGTCGAGCTAGTAATAAATGTGTACATAAGAGACGCGCGGTTGCGGATTGCAAGAGGATGTGGTGACTTGGATCTAGGTAGCGAGGTCTTGGAGCTAGGTATTCTGATATACCTAGTTTGAATATTTAAGGGGATAAATTAAATGCGTCTAACGAGACGAGGGATTTGAGTTCGAGGCGGCAAATACATGCGGTACAAGAATTAAGCAAAACTATATTATAAATAGTAGATATCCGAAACCTATAAGCATGAATGAGTTGATTGATGGAGCGCGAGAGGTGTGCAAGGTACCTAGTCAAGTCAAGTCAAAATGTTTTATTCAAATTAGGGACTTAAGTCAACACATTGAAGGTCCGCCGCTTCTCCTCAACACATTATGCTTCAAATACTTATAGTCATAGTAGTCACATAGGTAGTGATGGTTTATTGTCTCTGCCTACTTCGTCAGAAGAAAGATGTGAGTACATGTAAGTATGTAGGTATGTATGCACCATATGTAATAAAATACTGACCTGTTTTCACTGTCATCAGCCAGTGCGCAGGCGGCGGCGAGTAGCACACACAGTGACACCCACATCGCGCTCGCCCATCCACTCTCCTCTCTCCTGTAACTGTGCAAACGGTCCACCTTAGGGTATGATTTCAACTTTTTAATCATTTCACCTGTAAAATTTAACTTGTAATTACTATGAATAACATAAATTTAATATTTAAAGAACCCCTGACACAAAATCTACACAAACGGTTGGAGAGATTTTCTTGAACTATAGCTAAGAACTCTCGATCAAGACACCTTTCAAACAAAAAAACTAAATTTTGATTTACCGATTTAAATCGGTTCAGTCGTTTGGGAGCTACGAGCGAACGGACAGACATACAGATGCACAGAAACACACGTCAATCTTATAACTCTCCTCTGTTTTTCGTCGGTGGTTAAACATAACACTTGCTACTGGAAATGAAACATGAAGAGTGCAATGAAATTCCCACGATTTGCTGTTTCATAAGTAGCAGGCTATGTGAGGGAAAGTAGCAGGTAAAAAGAGATTTAAATTTAAATAGAGGATACAAAGTGGGGAGAATCTGAACCCAAAAATTATTACTTATGGTCTAGTGTGATTCGACCGAATGACAGCTCGCGTTCATACTAACTGACATGACGCTTGAGATCAAAGTTTTTGAATGAAAATATTCCCAATGCCCCCTCTATGCCCTATATTATTTAAATCTCTTTGAGCAAGTGCGATGCGATAGTTCATTTCATTTTATATACTTAACTAGCGATCCGCCCCGGCTTCGCACGGGTGTAATGCTTATACTAAAACCTTCCTCTTGAATCACTCTATCTATTAAAAAAAACCGCATCAAAATCCGTTGCGTAGTTTTAAAGATTTAAGCATACAAAGGGACATAAGGACATAGGGATATAGGGACAGAGAAAGCGACTTTGTTTTATACTATGTAGTGGTACTAGCGGCCCGGTACGTGCTTCGCAACATCACATTTTTTGTAATAAATGAAGAACCACTCGACAGATTTTAAGTAAACTTTATGTAAACCATCTGCTAAATAGTCCAAATTAAGCCTAAAAATTTGGTTTGGATAGGTGAGCCCGTTCTTGAGTTATAAAATAACAACGAAAAGTGGCATTTATTTTTATATGTATAAATATAGATTTCACATGTTATCTATACTAATGAAATGACTCATGTTTATATATAACTAGCAGCGTCCCGCGGTTTCACTTGTGTAGTTCCCGTTCCGGTTCCCGTGGGAATATCGGAATAAAAAGTATCCTATGTCCGTCTCCTGGTTCTAAGCTACCTATCCACCAACTTTCAGCCAAATCGGTTCATCCGTCAGAGTTGTAAATAGTATAACAAACACGACTTTCTTTTATATTATATGTATATAGATAGAGATTATCACTTGAGGTTTAAACTTGAACAAAGTTACATTAGCGGACACGTGAAGTGTTATTGAGAGTTTACAGCTAGAGACCGCTGTACATAAACACTTAAAAATATAAGTAACAGAATGTCTATATCTAGAGTTTAGGTGACAAAGACAAGTACCCACTCAGAAATGGTGACTTTTATATTATGCTAATATTGACGGTAAAATTCTACATCGCAAGAATAGGTACTGTTATTGGTAACTGTAGGTATAGTATCGTTTAAAATTCAAAAATCTCATGCAAAAAGTGACAAATATTGTTATATCTATGTACTGGTGTAGTACCTATCAAAGTATGACCATTAAAACCAGGATTGGTCTAGTTTAGTACCTACTTTATAAATAACCATGTGTTAGTGGTGTCCCATTATTATATTTAATTTTAAAATCATTTAATAAGGTACCTATATCATCTGCTGTGAAGGTTAAAAAATATCTACCATACTATTTAACAAAAATGTAATAAATAAACCATATAAATGTATAGTATTTTTTTTATTTGACTTCGCCGCTAAATATCCCTGCTGGGTTGTACGTATCTCATTATTATCAAAAACATGAATCATTAACTTAACGTATTGTCAATTTTAATGCTCCTAAAAGTACATAAAAGGTACACTGCAATTTGTGTACATTAATAAATGTAAAGTAAATAAATATAAAGAAATTTAGATTAGCAAAATTTTCGTAGAATGCCAATTAAAATCGCTAACCATGTACAAAAAAACGGTAAAGATAAAAATATAACTATTTTGAAACCAGTTAAGCAAGTGATGCCACGGTCATTGTCGCGGGAACTAGAACGAGTTTTGCATTGACTGGTGAATCGCCGATTCTTTTTGTTTTAACTACATTGCTTCGTTCAAAACTTGTTCCTGTGTAACTTTCTCATGTATGCTGTAATGTATCTTCTTATATCACGGACATGGATGTGTCACATTTTCAAAGTGTCATTGAAAACTACAGACTTCTAAAATTTTTCATGTGGGTTCGGTTTCTCCGCCTTTGATTTTTAAATTTGTTTAATCAGTACTGATAACATAATCGCTTATAGGAAGAAATATACTATTATTTTAACAATTAGGTACTAACAATTAAACATACGACAACAACAAAACGAAATACATTATTAGAAAGGCGGACCATCAGTCATCGATCAATCAATCGAGTTGTTTAATTGATCAATTTGTTTCAGCTAAAACGTCACGCTTTGTATGTGGGACCCACGCTTTAAGAAGACCTATTCTATGACCCCTGAGTCGCGCAGTTCCGTTGTGTTTTGACAAGTTGTTTGCCGACAAAAATGTGGGACACCTGACGCCTAACTCGTTTTATCGTTTTACGGGTCATTCAACCTTCGTGATTTACGATTTGAGTTATGTAACCATAATTTGGCGAGTCCACGTGAATGAACTCCGTTATTTAATATTATGAGTGTAAATGCAGTTATAATGACGCTGTACCGTAACAAAGTTATGAACACGGTTGTAATTGCTTCATTTTCATTTAACTATGATGTATGAGTGGTAATTTTTAGCTTAATTGGATTAGGTACTAAACCGACGAAAAACAAGACTGAAATTTAAGACAATAGAGATAATTTGATTCTAGGCATAAAGAATTTCAATTGTATTACAATGTAAATTGTCGTGTTTTGCGAATCTGCTTCTAAATGCTGCATGGTCTTCAACAGAAGGGCAAAGTAAAACATTACAATATATATTTTTACAGAAGAAAACAGAAACCAAAAAGTTCCATCAAATAGAGACAAAAAGCCGAATTACAAAAACCAGGACTATTAAATACCTACTACGAAACAAACGAAGATACTACTTATGAAATAGCAATCATAAATCATTTAAACATCGAAAACAACTGTAAACAACAGATCCATGGCAAGTAAGAAACTAGCAATCATTTCATAACTGCAGTTAATCAAACCTACAATAACAAAGACTATTGCACGTTGCACCGAGGTATCGAACCTAATAATTAGCCATCTCTAGACAAACAAAGAAATGGTGAGGCTGACAGCCGCCACGGTCCGTCGACTGCCAACAATCGCCACCGTTAGACTCTGAGACAGTTACACGGACCCGGTGATTGACATTGACTCGATGATGTAACGGCGAATTGGGTTGGATCCGATCATTGAGCTCTATTTTTGATTTTCTTTTGCTGGCAATCGATACCTCCGTATAGTGTTTTATTTTGCGTATTGTTTTGAGGTTCTTGAGATTTCGTTATAATACCGTTTTCCTGTTTATATGAAAATTTCACAAAATACTTTTTAATTGAAATATATCTCATAATTATAAAGTCACTGTATTCTTACTTTTAGTTCTTTGCGTGTAGTTGTTCCTAAGATTTCGTAGTGACCCAATATTTCCTGTTTCACTAAGAAACGTTCTAAGACATAACTTTATTTCAGCTCTATGGTTGAGACTGAGCGTTGATAGATTAGTCAGTTTATTGGTTTCTTCTTTTAAATTAAAGAAAATAGGCCACGTCTTAGTCGATTGCCACCATTCTCATGTCATGTCATTCCACGCATAGTCACATAAGTCCAGAAACAAGAGTCGTGACTGTTGAGAAACATTTTCTTTCTTTGGGCACATTACTTCTGGCCAATTTAAGTAAGCTCCCATAATTTTTAGTCCAATCATTTCTTTCGTAAAGTCTTAAAATTTCATTTTAAGTATTAATAAATAATTTACCGATGAAGTGAATATCCCACTTTAAACATTTACTTTCCACAATTTTGTTATAAAATGTTTTTTATTTCACTGTTAGAATTTGTAACTAGTCCTACAATCAATTCGATTGGGGTTCTTCAATTACTATTTGATTGTAGTATGTTACCCTAAAACTTTAAACGACATGTACCTCTACAAAAAAGGGTTTTACCTAAAACAGCAAAATCTAAGAAACAATACCCAAAGAGTTTCAAGTCTGCTATGTTTCAAGCTGAAATCAATCCGTTAGTCGCAGAGGGACATTTACAATTTCGTGTGATTGACGTTAACTTGATCGTGGAACGATTTATTTTGGGACACATTATACGAGTATAAGTTGTTCGACACTTTCCACCCGACTGCTCCAGGAGGAGGGTAATATTCGGATACATATTCGGGTGCAAAGGAAACTATTCCGAATCCAGGGAGCAATTTGAGACCGTCTTGCCTACTTTTTAGGACTAAAAAACTGTGTAAATTGTGTTGTTATGTTATTGTTTCCATTAGAATTTAAATTATTGTTTTGAACGAATGTTAAATTTTTGGTTTTAGCTGGTTGATATTTTAGCTCTATTATTACTCGAAAAAGGAATAGAAATTAGAATGTCTACGTTCCATCTCCTAAGCTGGAAATATTAATACGGATTGTGGCTCTCAGTAAGAGGAGACACTGATGGATTCCACCACAATTTTGCGGCCCGACATCGTAGCTGTATCTCCGACTACTCAGCTGTGAATATTTAAAGAGGGCTCTGCTGTAAAATGGATGATCCATCATACTTGGTAGCTTGTTCCGTAGTTTACTTCTCATCAATTACAAGATAGGATTAGGTAAGATATA
Organism: Ethmia dodecea; assembly: GCA_963855545.1. NCBI lineage: Eukaryota > Metazoa > Arthropoda > Insecta > Lepidoptera > Depressariidae > Ethmia > Ethmia dodecea. The sequence goes on from OY979448.1 coordinate 4,185,280, forward strand.
TTGGTGTTAAGATGGTATCTGGTGATTTTACAAGGGAATACTAATTCCTATTATTTGGATCTGTAATTTTAGTTTTTACTGTTGGTGGTGACCCTGAGATCGCGGGTACGATTCCCGCTCAGGGCCAACATTTGTATACATGAACATGTCTGTTGGATTCGTGTCTGGTCGTATAATATTTATTTAAGTATGTTTATCAGTTGTTTAGTACAAGAGCAGTTATAGCCCGGACGGTTAAAGAGCCGGCCGAAAATCAGTGAGGCTCGGGTTCGAATCCTGGCATGTACCAATGAGTTTTTCAAAAAACTTACGTACATATTTATCACTAGCTCGACGGTGAAGGAAAACATCGTGAGGAAACCCGCAGGTCTCAGAATTAATTCTGAGACATGTATAAACAGACCCGGTCCGGCGATGGGCTCACCACCTATCACGTTTAGGGGTCCAATATATCTCGTGAAGTGTGGGTATATCCAGTAAATGAATACCTCTGCCTACCCCCTCGGGGATAAAAGGCGTGAGATTATATATATATATATATACCCTTAGTACAGGCTCTGCCTAGTTGTGTTATTATATGCTCTGCATTTTATGTTATTTATTTATTTATTGTTACCCGTGTTTATCTGAAAGAAAGGTAATGTTTCTTGGATGTATGTATGATGTGAGATTCATCTTTATCTTCGTAGTGCCTTTTTCACGAATTCGCCGTCTTTAAGATGACTGTGTTAATAATAAAACTCGTTTGATATTCATTTTAATCATTTTTGAAACCGTAAAAATTGTATGTGTATAACATTACTTGATCGTAAACATAGGATAGATTGATGGAAAAAAAATGATATCTAAAAAATATAATATCTCTTCTATAAATGCTATCTGCCAATGTTTCAGCGCTTAAGCCGTATACAGAAAGAAAGCCGAAAACTTATCGGCGCCGATAAGCGCCGATCGGCGCCCATCGGCGCCGGTCTACGCAGGTAACCGGCGCAGGCATTTATATGAACAAGCGCCGACCGGCGCCTGTCGGCGCCGACGGGCGCTTGTCGGCGCCGACACGCGCCGGTCAGCGCTGGTGCCGCCCGCCAATCATCGTACGACATTTTGCTCGCTCTGCTTAAATCTGCTTGCTTTCTGTAGAATGGACCGGCGCCGATCGGCGCCGACAAGCTTTCAGCTTTCTTTCTGTATACGGCTTTACTTCTTCTAAACTAAGCAACTGTTTTTATACTAAGAAAGATTGATAAGAGAAATAATTTAATTTCTAATTTGTATTATACTTGTATATACATATACCCTATTAGTAAATTCCACCGGTGCAATAGACATTTTGCAATTTTTTTTTGTGATAAAATTCGTCACTTTTCCAAAAGAAACTGTAATTAGGAATTTTTCGCTACAAAGAGCTCAGCTGGGAACCACAAGTTATAGAAATAATAAGTTTATCTGTCGTTTCTGAAACTCTCACAAAGTTGAAATTAGGGTCGAGTAATGAAGTTCTATCTCGAACGAAAGTTTGAAACTTGTTCTTCAACTTTACAAGAAATTTATGTTATGAGACAATGAAGTGTTCAATTACTTAGCGAATTATTAAATTTGGATTTACTCACATGTCTGTACTCGTATGTAAGCCAAGTTTCAAAATTGCGAGACGCTTTATCTATGTTTAAGTGAATTTATTTCCAAAAACTTTAGTACATTTTTGTATAAGTATGGTTGTTTAGTTATTGATATATACTTAAGTATACATTATGATCCTAATTTTCTATTGAAAATATTATAAGTACCTAAGTATCACGTTTTAATAATAAAATAAAATATATTTTTTTAACCTATTCCCTGAAAGAGTCGGCCGGGGTTTTCGTGGCAGGTGGTGAGCCGATTGTCGGACTAAGGTGCTGTTACATATACCTGAAAGAAAACCAGTTCTCAGTTCCTACTGCAGATTGCCTCACGATGTTTTCCTTCACCCTTGGAATAGTGATAATTGAAATGTATTTTAAATTTCGTTTAACAATTGGCAAATTTGAAATTAATAAACCAATCAAAAAAGTGCCGCTAAAAATGATGACGTCATAGTCTTTTCATATAAGCTTTTTTACAAATGATAAAAAAGTAGCAAATTTCTTTAAGAAGTTAACCTATAATAATAATATAATATAATCTCACGCCTTTCATCCCCGAGGGGGTAGGCAGAGGTATTCCATTACTGGATATACCCACATTTCACGAGATACATTGGACCCCTAAGCGTGATAGGTGGTGAGCCCATCGCCGGACCGGGTCTGTTTACAACATGTCTCAGAATTAATTCTGGGACCTGTGGGTTTCCTCACGATGTTTTCCTTCACCGTCGAGCTAGTGATAAATATGTACGTAAGTTTTGAAAAACTCATGAAGTTAACCTAATTATCGAATAAATCTTTATTAATTAGCAAAATTAAAATTTCTGAAACTAATGACAATTTAATTTCATGAGAAGCTATAAAATACAGACAAAAGTAGCATGTTATGTAAAACTATGTACATAACTTAATTCAGTTGTTGGTACATTGTTCATATGGTGCGACTGCACTCTCGCGTGCGTCGGCGCGTGAGTTGACACGCGACATTCAGTACCTATAAGATACTGGATTGAACACGTGGGAAACTATAAAACTGTGTTTTTGGTAATATTGAATAGTTTTTGATACGTTTTAGTGTTTTATTATAAGTAGGTGTATAGCATGACCCACTAAACTTTTTATACCTTATGTACTCGTAGATTTATTCCATAATTAAATAAGATTAATACAAAGCCTTCAAAGGATTATGTTTTTAGCATTCTATGTATTTCTGTATGTACGTGATATGTATAGTATGGTTGATAAAGACTACATTTTTACTCATCCGCGCCAAAGCGAAAAGTTTGTTTTTGCGATAATATCGAGTGGCATATCAAATGAAAGAAGGAAATTCTGATATTTAAAATTATGAATTATTACTTAATTTACCTATAGGAAACTGCTAGACGACTTGCACTTAACTTGTTTCTTACTTCTTATGTTATTTTATATAAACCTGATTGGATGAAAGGTCATCGAACGTGGTCGGGTTATAGTTTCCACAATAAAAATGATTAAATGAAAAAATAAAATAAATAAATAATCTCATGCCTTTTATCCCCGAGGGAATAGGCAGAGCTATTCCATTTCAGGAAATACCCACATTTCTCCTGTATAAACTTTTGACCCCTTAACGTGATAGGTAAGTGGTGGAATTAATTCTGGGACCAGCGGGTTTCCTCACGATGTTTTCCTTCACCGTCAAGCTAGTGCTGAATATGTATGTAAGTTTTTGAAAAACTCATTGGTACATGCCAGGATTTGAACCCGAGAAACACACGCATGAGAGGCGGGCTCCTTAACCGCGGGACTATCACTGCTCAATTTATAAATTAATTTTCTTTTTTTATGCTCTTGGAGGACTAACGGCCTTCCACAATCCCTTTTGCGCCAATTATACCTACTTCTAATTTTCCATTCCCACAAACCGTAACATGGAGAACGGTCAACATCAAAAACTTTGCATTCACGTTAATCAAGCAAAATGTCCTAACTCATCTTTGAAATTGTACTCGGTCTAGACAAAAGTTTAAGTTTAACCGCAGTCTAGCAGAAAGTAAACTCAAATAGGTTAACGGTAACCAAGAACCTTCGGACGGGGTCGACGATCTCGCAGTTTCTGTGGTTTACGGAAAAAATCTCATATTCTGTCTCCGGCGAAGCGGATCAAACTATCTGTGCCATTTGAAACGCGAATCTGTTATTAGATATCCGGCTCTCCGAAGTCCAAATCAAATTTCCAAGAACATAACAAATATTTTAACATTTCAATGAACTGAATATCAATTATAGAAGCAACACTAATATTGTATTATGTATAGCTTTGGAATGTGTTAGAACGCAGCTAGAGCTGATTGCCTATAAGTGACTTTGTAAACCGAAAAGATTACTCGAAAAGAATGACAAATGAATAGAATTGACATTAGCGGCCAACTTGTCATACGCGGAAAGGCGTCTAATGAGACAAATATGATAATGTTTGGAGACCGTCAAGTTAGAAGCCTCACCATGGAATTATGCTGTTCTGATAATGCCAAACAATTCTTCCTAAATAATACCAAATAGTACCCGAAGCGTATAAATAGTGCTTTATACTTTCGGAGATATTTAGGTCGTTCAGTGAGGCTGCTATCTTGACGGTCTCTGATGTATACGATGCGATGTATTGAAAAAAGCCAGATAAAGAGTACCCGAAACCGACGAGCATGTGCGTTATCCTATACATTACTATCTCTTTCATGATCAAACCACAACTTGAAACAGCATGTTACCAACTCATCACAACCCACTGCTGAACTGCGGGTGTTTTCTCATATTTAAAGAAATATGTGCCATAAGCTCCCATAAGATCGCCAGCCAAATTTTCTAAATGTTCAAATCCACTCTGTGTGATTACCTAGACTATCTGACATACCGGTTATCATTTTATAAAATATTAAACTGGCTGACTGATTGGTGATGTATCAACGCACAGTCCAAACCACTGGGTCTAGAGACATGAATTTTTGCACATAGATAGCTTATACAGTGTAGGCATCCACTAAGAAAGGATTTTGAAAAATTCAACCCCCAAGGGGGTGGAATAAACGTGCGCGAGCGAAGCCGCGGGTAAAAGCTATTCGATCATAAAATATCTTCTTCCTAAATATCCAATAACATTTTTAAGAAACAGGCTGTCGTTTGAAGCCAAAATGGTAGATCCAATAAGATTAATAAGCAATTACAGTTTAGCAATAATAGTCACAACATCACCAAAAGAAATAAATTTTACACCACACGTCCGTTGCCACAAAATGGTTTGTAATTAAATGATTGAAACGCTCCACGCTTTCCCATTGTAATTATTATTGTTATTAACAAACGTAGTGCGATATCCATAAACCCGCAGAGAAACTGCGTCTTACCATTAGTGAACTCTGACCCTTATTGTAGCTGCAGTAAATGAACTAGTTTAATTACAGCGCTGTTTAATTTAATTTTACTCTGAAAGTTATGATTAAAGCAGAGGCAATCCGAGTAGAGCTAGTGAACTAGTCAGGGACGCAGTTATTGGGGCCACTAAGCTTATGAGGGCCCATGGACTCTCGAAGACGTAAATACCAGCATACTCGTACCTCAAACTGGACATACGAAAATGTCTCCCGCGTTCAAAATACCTATATCTATACATATAATAAAACTGTGTCGTGTCAGTACATGGAATATTTTTTGAAAATCTTTGGGGTAGTTTACATAGTTATCGCTTTAGATATCAAAATACCAATGTTTTTAATTTTTTGTCTCTCTGTAAACGCATCACGCAAAAACTACTGGACGGATTTTGATGACATTTGGTATGTGAAGGTAACTGTAACCGGGTCAACATCTAGGTTGCTTTTTACTACAGAAAAATATCTTATTATCACGAAAGAATAAAAAAAACTGGTTAAAAAGAGAAATACGTACTACTACGAAACGATAACACTGAGAATTAAGTTAGTATACCTACTTATCAAATTAAAATGTGCTGCCTGACTGATTAACCTAAGTAGCTTAGAATATAGGCTAAGAAAAGGGTTTTTTCAAATTCCCACGGGAACGGGAATAGCGTGGGAAGCTCGCTAGCCGCCTGCAGTTTAAATATAAAACAACAATTCCCAATATACCTACGTTCCGTAACAAAAAACTGTTTGTTCAATATTGCAGCAATACAAACATTGGGAGTATTGTACAGTTGTGTTTATTCTTCACATTCGAGAACTCCGACTTACTTATACGGAAGTAGGGAATTGGGTTGGTATGGTACCGAGACACAAGGCGTAGTGACGTCACAACGATGCCGCTTGAAACGACAATGTTTCTCTTTGATTTCCCTTTTGACTCATTTGGACAAAATTCAAAATTTACAAGATTGGAAAGTTTGATCACGAATTAATATTTCCAGGACTTCGAAATTACTAGGTACTGTTGTGTTTGTACCCGACTGGTCATGTTTTGCAATTGAATTTATATTTTATGTTTATATCATAAGCTTAAGCGACTTTATGGATTATTTCATTTATACGACAAGAGATGTCGTTAAATCTGTTTTCTAAATTAACTCACGTATTGTATTGATCTATTAATTAAATATAGCGTGTGTGAATAAAAAGGAGAGATGTACATATTTTGACAGTATATCAACATGATATAATATAATAAAAAAAAAATTAAAATGAATATCAAATAGAACCTAGTAAAAAGGCAATACCAATTCAACACATCACTTGCATAAACTTTTATTTAAAATTACAGTTAGCTATTTTAAACATTAAAGAAAGCTCAGAAAATAACATTTTAGAGAACACTTATTTTTTGTTGCAAAAATATCGAATAGAATGTCAAAAGTACATCTGACGGCCCAATCTCCCTAAATATCACTTGTCAAAATGAAAATATCTTATGAAATATTTGCGAAAAACGAACTCAATTCGCTGCGACATATGCATTTCAATTTGTCCTTTTCCAATTTTGGCATGAGGCCAAGTTGGAACAGACTAGGCATGCACAAATTTTGTTAGGCGGTATTAATATAATAAAAATATTTTTTTTTCTGTACATCTAAAAATACATATAATATTATTTTAATTACTATATTTATTTGAATAAATAACAAACGCAACCAGAAAATGTTACAAAAAAACTGCTGTAAATTCACTATACATAATTATATGGGGATCTTCTTTCCATTACTTGTAACTAAGTATAACATTTTTTGTACACCCATATTTATGTTTAAAATTTCTATATTATAATACGCCGCAGCTGAAAGGTACCAAATTCACAGCCAAAACATTTCTAAGGTATATTCTTGTTTAAGTTCATAGTATTCTTCAAACAAGAGTCAAAGTTTTAAAAGACAACATTAAAAATACATTTTGGAATTTCAACTTAACGCGAAATCAACATGATGGTCCTAAAGGATATTTTTGAAGAACTCCAATCGCCCGGTGATGTTAAAATGATGAGGTACCATCCAATATTTCCTATACTAGAAAAGACATTAAATGTATTAGGTTAGACCTACTAGCGTTCAATTTCTTTCCTTTCATAATCCTATATAGTAGACCAGGTACTATAATAATATGAACAACGGAAAAATTTGCCTCGGCGATAAGAGGCGTGAGGCGCGTTCGTGAAATAGGAACAAAACAATCGCGTTTATAATATTAGTAGGATATGATTTTCCTTGCCTTTTATAATTATTTTAGCAGTCAATGAAAATGTTATGAAACATATACTAAGTAATGTTACTGTTGAATTCTCTTCTATTTTGTGTTTTTTGCAAGAAACATAACTATTAAAGTTTAATACAATTTAAATATATTACGACTTATTGGTTGCCTTTGCCGTTTGTTGTGGTGTTCTATGGAGGAGGCCTTCGTTCAACAATGAATGTCTTTCGCCTGATTGTGATGATAATGATGACAACTTATTGCGAACGAAAGAACCCATTATTCATTAGTGTTTTTTTTTTACTTACACTATCTTAGAATTAATTCTAAGGCCTTTCTTAAATTCATTAGAATTTGGGTTTAAATATTATTTAGTTAACTTTCTTCTCTCATTAAATGCTCATTTTATTTCAATCCACGGATACCAATGCATTGTTGTGACTACGGTGTTTCACCAACAAAGCATCGTTTTGCGAACAGTTGATAATTAACAAGTTATCGCCACCCAAGACTGTCGGTTTGAGCGTACTCTGCGTGGACAATCGAACATTTAAACTAACGGTGTCACTTCTAGTGAGAATATTTACTTCTATTGTTTGGAACGCGACATACTTTATACTTTATATCAGTGTGCTACTGTTCATCCTATTGTTAATTAAGATGTATTTATTACCAAACTAGCTGTGTGCTTAATAGGAATCGAAATTGAGGAACTTCTAAGTATACAAACTTGTACTCAGATCCCGATGGAATAAAAAAATATCTTTTTTCGTTCATCTACAAGGAACTCTATTTAAGGAACTTCTATGCAATATTTCATGCTTTTAACCAGTTAGTGTTGGAGTTTATCCCTATTTCAATACTTATCGTTGCAATAATGCAAAACAGTTGCTTTTCTGTCAGTATGTCTGTTCCTTTACCTTTTCACCGCTACAACGCTCAAACAAACAATTAAAATAACTTATAATTACGTTCTACATGATGTTGGTACTTCAATATTCTGGATAGCAGTTAGTTTTTCAAAAATTTAATAAATATACAAATAATCTTTATCAAAATTGACATTATTTAAGGATACTTTGAATTTTGTTACAAGAAGGAAATAGGTTATTTATCATCTCTGAACACGGATGGAGTCAAAAACACAAGCTAGTTATCCAATAATTTTTAGGTATAAACTATTCTTAACTAAATTCCATGCACATGATTTTTTCAAAAACTTGAATAAATTATTTAGGATTTGACTGTGAAGGAAAACATCGTGAGGAAACCCGCAGAATAGAATCCGAGGCATGTGTCAACACAGTCGGTCCGGTGATGGCCCAGGTATCTTAAATTATCCCCGAGGAGGGAGGAGGCAGAGATATTGCATTTCTGGAAATACCCACTTTTCACCGTGTATCCAAAAATACAATGGTAAAAAATGTGTGCTTCCTCAATAGGAAAATCTTGGTCCTACGGCAATAAGGCGTGAACGTTGTAAATTTATAATTAATTGAAAAAAAAATTTTTTTTTTAATTATTTAATTTGTTTGTCGTAAATAATTTTAGAATCACACAATCTCACCTATTTTCAAAATGGGTGATTCTAAAATTATATATTTTATTCGGTACCTACATAAAAATACGTACAAAATTCTCATCGCGGGAATGTAGCGCTCCGTCTGGAGTAATCTCCGGTGCTCTATAAACTAGTATCCGGAGAGCGCTGTCTGTACGTCTGCAGCTATATCTACAGTAAGTAGACTAAGAAGATGTCTGTGTAATTTTATTAAGGAGTTTTCTTTGCAATATTTAAGTCCACTGAAATGTGTGTTTTGTATTAAAGATTTTAAAAGAAAATGCTAAAAATATTGATTAAAATTACAAAAATATGTATATTAGTTTATTTGAAAGTTTCAGATTTCCTATATGAATATAGATAACTACGTCAATATTTTAGATAATATCACTAAAAACTTATAATCACACGGCTTTAAAGGCTAAGTAATTATCAAATAATTTTATAATTATATTTATACATAGCATCTTCGACTTTAAAATGCATCAAACCGTTTAGTTTACAGGCGGCGTAAATGATAAATGCTCATAGATTCGTTTAAGTACTTCTTCTAGACTTTTCGATTAAAACTTGGTTGAATCTGCTACATAGCAGTATTATTCGAATACTTAAGAATACTTTGTGCCGTCTTCAGTATTTAGCAGTAATCTGAGCAATCTCTTTGTGTTTCGTCTACTTTCTTCGCTGTAAAATTCACGACAAAGCCTTTGTTGTCGAGTCATTTAGCTAAGATTTAGATTACAATAAGAAAATAGCTTTAATTTAGCTAGCGGACGCTTTATGATTGTTTAGCTGATAATTTATTATCATGAATTTACAAGAAATATAGTCTTAAAAGTCATCATGTGACTTATTGATGCCATCGTGGAAAGGGAAGATGATCCGCCAGGCAAGGTGATCGTGCCTGGGGACTGCGTTCCAAGGGTTGATGTTTGATACAAACTCGTGTGAACACTTCACTTTTAGTGTCTATGGCGTTTTAGTTAGTTCTATGTAGAAGTAGTCCAGTAAATTTGTCGGTTGAATGTATGGGCTCGTATGCGTCAAATCCGGTAGTTCTGATTTTTTGCAGGCTTGCTTATGATGTTGGCCTAATGTATAATCCAAGTTTGTGACCTCGAGCGCCGAACGCAACTTTGTCAAAAATCGAAAAAACAGCGAAAAAATAGTATTTTTTTCAAATTTTGGCGATTATAACCCTAAAGGACTAGTTTCTGAAAAAACTTTTTAGGTTGTTTTTAAAGTAGACTAAATAAACTACAATATGATACTAGAATTGTCTCTGTAGACCCGATAGTTTCTGAGATTTAGCCTTTCAAAGTTTATATATTTTTTCAAACTTCGCAATTTTTTGCATTTCTGTCGTTTTAAAATGTTGCCTGCTACTTCGTTCGCGTTATTTAGGGATAAAAAGTAGCCTATATGTTAATCCGGGTCCTAATCTATCTACCTACCAAATTTCATCTAAATCCGTGCAGCCGCTAAGTTTATTTTTGTCTTTTATCACATAGATATCTACACTAATCTATACTAATATTAAATAGGAAAGATTAGATTTTTTGTACGTTTGTTACGAATAAACTCAAAAACTACTGCATCGATTTAAAAAATTATTTCACCAATGGAAAGTTAGAATATCCCTGAGTAACATAAGCTATATTTTATTCCCGTATTCCCACGGGAACGAAAACTACGCGGGTGAAACCGCGCGGAACCGCTATTATATTATAACACTAACGGTATTTGTATCGAATAAACTCAAAAACTAATGAGCTGATTTTACAAATTCTTTCACCAATGGAAAGCTACATTATTATTGAGTAACATAAGCTATATGCCGCTGCGCGGTTTCACCCGCGTCGTTTCCGTTCCCGTGGAAATACGGGAATAAAACATAGCCTATGTTATTGAGGGATATTTTAGCTTTCCATTGGTGAAAGAATTTATAAAATTAGCCAAGTAGTTTTTGAGTTTATTAGTTACCAACACCGTTAGTGCTATAATTTAATAGCGTTGCGTTTAATAGGTGAAAGAAAAGATTAAATCGATGCAGTAGTTTTTGAGTTTATTCGTAACAAACGTACAAAAAATCTAATCTTTCCTATTTATAATATTAGTATAGATTAGTGTAGATATCTATGTGATAAAAGACAAAAATAAACTTAGCGGCTGCACGGATTTAGATGAAATTTGGTAGGTAGATAGATTAGGACCCAGATTAACATATAGGCTACTTTTTATCCCTAAATAACGCGAACGAAGTAGCAGGCAACATTTTAAAACGACAGAAATGCAAAAAATTGCGAAGTTTGAAAAAATATATAAACTTTGAAAGGCTAAATCCCAGAAACTATCGGGTCTACAGAGACAATTCTAATATCATATTGTAGTTAATTTAGTCTACTTTAAAAACGTCTTAAGAAAGTTTTTTCAAAAACTAGTCCTTTAGGGTTATAGTCGCCAAAATTTGAAAAAAATACTATTTTTTCGCTGTTTTTTCGATTTTTGACAAAGTTGCGTTCGGCGCTCGAGGTTACAAACTTGGATTATACATTAGGCCAACATCATAAACAAGTCTGCAAAAAATCAGAACTACCGGATTTGACGCATGCGGTAATGTATAAATTTACTGGACTAAAGTGCTAGAGGTGGCTACACAACCAATAGCATAAACAACATTGAATAAAAGGAGGTTCTTAACTTCGGCAAAGCCAAAAGAAAGACTTGTGGTTTTAGCCGACTATTTGTGTTTGTATATATGTAAGTATCACCCACGTAAACTAATTATTGAGGTGTCAATTGATTATTATGGTAACATGGTGACATAGGCTAAATATATGCGTAGTGCGGATATAAGCCACGTATTCACTAGTGGACAGATTCTTCCCTTCGCATTTGTAAGGCTCGGAATCGCGTCATGTGTACCAATGAGTTTATGAAAAACTTACGTACGTGTATATTTATTACTAGCTCGAAGGTGAGCTTAAGAAAACCCGCAGGTCCCAAATTTAATTCTGAGGCATGTATAAACAGAGCTGGTAAGTCCGATGGACTCACCACCTATCACGTTATGGGGTCATCGACGTGGGTATTTCCAGAAATGGAATACCTCTGCCTACCCTTAAAAAATGCGTTAGAATATTTATTTTATTTACTTATTTTTCCTCATCTCCCATCTCTACTAACTTGCCGATAACCGACTCTATGGGAAACGCCTATAAAATTGCGGTTTTAATAAGTACTAGTCTGCGCTGCGGGCTCGTCAGATCGCATCGCAAGCGCACATAACCCGATTTCACTTCCTTTTCATCCAATTTAAAAGGGACACACGACCACTCTACTTTACCCCAGTTATGCGATTCGAAATTATACAGTGGACGATTGCACATCCCTATTGATATTATAAATGAGGAATGATTGTTATCTTTTTAAAACTAAACAGGGCAGGAACATAGCTTGTATCTCAAGATAGTTTAAGTTCACTTTTAATCAATATTAATTATAGAAGTATGATAACAATTTTAAAACGAAATAAAAAAAATACGAATACCTACCTTAGGATTCTAGGTAAAATTTTAGTGTTGCACATTAAGTAACAGAATGTAGACACAATAGGATTATTTGTTAACGCTAATGCTTTTCAGGATTTTTTCTTATAAGTGTTCAAGCTATTCGATGTCTCCTTTGAATATTCGTATTGCTTATTGTTAAATGTAGTTCACTTACATCCATATATCTACACTTTTCTTACACTTACATCTATACATAAGGCATTTACTATATATAAGTATAAGTATTCAGCAAAACGCGGATGTCCAACAATCCTAATAAACCGCAGACTAACGATAATCGCAACAAGTTTGCGGTCGATGCGGTCGCTAGTCGGGCGTGTAAGCCGGCTTAACGATCGATATTGCCCGTCAGCGGTAAGCCTAATGAGGCGCGACACCAATGGCGGAAAATTGCCACCGAGATGCGACATTAAGTATCGGAAGTAAACCTACCATTAGTTGTTTAGTACCCATAGTACAGGCTCTGTCTAGTTTGGGACTGAATAACCGTGTGTAACTTGTGTCTCACAATTTATTATATTATTATTATTATTGTGTAAGCATAGAAGCGGTTTCCGTTTCCGGTCATCGAACTGTCAACATCATTGTAATTTTATCCGAACGAAACCCCTTATTAAAAATATTTAGGAGTCATACCTTTATAAAACACTGTTACAAACAATAACACCAATAGCCGTGGAAGACGTAGAAGAAATAGCTTCTGGATATTTGTCAAGATCTACTTAGTAAAACGAAGCCGAACATTTACAACATTAATTGAGGTTAGAATATTAATTTACTTCAACTGTCTTCAACCCAGTCAGTTTTGACATTGACAATCGCTCAACGAATTTCAGTTTAGCTGTCACTGTCAGTCTGCTAGGTTGACATTAACAACAGTGTTATCAGCACGGAAAATATTTTCTACTGCAACCACAAGTTAACCCGATAATATGGAAGGGCAATTTCAAATACTATTCGAAAAAATGAAGATAGAAATGCAGAATCAGACAGCTAAACTAACAGAATCACTTACTAAAAACATAATGGATAAGATATATGATAAACTAACACCTATAATTGAAGAAAATGAAAAACTTCAACAAAAAATTTCCAATCTAGAAAACGAGATAGAACATTTTAAAAGAGAAAAGAAAAGTAATAACATAATTATTTTTGGATTAGAAGAAAGTGAAATGTCAACATCGGAGCTATTTAAGAACGTTAAGAAAAACTTCGAAGGAGACTTAAAAATCAATATAGAACAAAACGACGTAAACAAATTATACCGCTTAGGGAAAAATAAAGTCGAGAACAAAGCGAGACCTGTGCTATGTTCTTTCATTAGCGGATGGAAAAAGGACGAAATTATGAAAAATAAAAAGAGTTTTAAGAATATTCATATATCGGAGGACTACTCAAAGGAAGTTTTAGAGAAAAGAAAAGCTTTACAACCACAACTACGAGAAGAGAAGGAAAAGGGAAACATAGCTTTTTTGAAATACGATAAACTAATAGTCAAAGCACCCAGCACCAACATAGATAAAAGGAAAAGAGAACTGTCTATTTCACCTAGATCGAACTCGAACACCGAAACTAAAAAACAAGAAACTACAAGCTATATCAAAGCTAATAGGACAAATGCCTTCAACACCATGGGAACCCGATCGAATTCTTTAACTATCAACTCTTCACATAAAAACCAATAGCAATCAACAACCGGCAAACGGGAAATCCAACCAAACCACGCAAACCAACAAAAAGAAAAAAAACAATCTCCCCCAAGACGACTGGTCCTCGTGGGGGATAGAGACCACAACCCTCCAACAATACAGAAAAACAAATACCAAAAATCTAAAATTTATATAGCAGCCCTCAATGTACTTACAATGAAAAACGAAGAAAACCTTACAGAACTAACAAATGCGTTAAAACAAATCAAGTGGGACATAGTTGGCTTGAGCGAAGTAAGAAGAATGGGTGAAAGAATTGTTTCCTATCCAGACTTCTTGTTATACCACATAGGAGTGACCCCAGGCCAGTATGGGGTAGGTTTTATTATCAAAAAACACCTCACAAATTATATAGAAGGATTTATTGGAATCTCTGATCGTATAGCAGTGATGAACTTAAAACTACCAGGCTACAAAGATTCATGGTCTATTCTACAAATATATTCGCCTACAGAACAATCGGACTTAGAAACAATAGACACATTCTACCTTGATCTAAATAAAGCTATTCAAGAGCACGCTAACAAAAACCTAATAGTAATGGGAGACTGCAACGGCCAAATTGGAGAAAAGCGCCCAGAGGAAAATACAATACTAGGACCATTCACATACAGTCATAAAACTAGAAGTAGAAATGGGGAGAAAGTCATTAACTTTGCACTAGAGAACAACCTAACCATCTTAAACACTAAATACAAGAAGAAAAAGAAGAAAATGTGGACCTGGATTTCACCTGATGGGAAAACTAAAAATGAAATTGATTTCATAATGACTAACAGAAACAGTTACTTCACTAACTTTGACGTCATCAACAAATTCAACTTCAACACAAACCATAGACTAATCAGAACTGAACTGGAAATTGTACAACCAAGAAAACCTAGACCAAGACAAGAACCTGGAAATGTTAAGCTCGGAAAACATCAATTGGAGCAATTAGCGATCACCCTGCAGGAGAAATTCATAAGCTACAAAGAGAACAAAAATAGTCTAGGAACACAGGAGAAGTACAACTGGATAGAGGATACAATAAAAACTCAGATACGAATAGCTGCAAATATTAGAACTGAACCGAGGAAATGGCTAACAACGAATACTATAAAATTACTGGAACAAAGGAACCACTTAATTAACGAAAGAGATGCAAAAGACAGAAGAAAACAATTAGTAGAAATTAGTAAAAAAATTAAAGAAAGCATAAGAACGGATGTGAAAAGAAGAAGAATGGAAACTATAGAAAAGTACATAATCACAACAGGTGGTACCAAAAAAGCTTATAAGGAGTTATTGAATTCAACGGACCGGGTCGTAAAAATGAAAAGCGATAACGGAAAATGGAGTCATAATAGAACGGACATACTAGAAATTGCGACATCGTACTATAAAAAATTGTATGAATACGACTCTTCACATAATATCGAAATTCACTTAGAGGAGACTTCAGATGTTCCTAGCATCCTTCATGCCGAAGTTGAGAAAGCTATAGTTACACAAAGAAGAGACAAAGCACCAGGTCCCGACGGGATAAATAATGAAATCCTAATACAGAGCAAAGAAGTCATGACACCGATCCTTACAGCAATATTTAACGAAATAATAGATACCGAAGCTATCCCACAGCAATGGACGGAGTCCAACATTATCCTTCTATATAAGAAGGGAGACAAACATGATATTGGAAACTACCGCCCTATTAGCCTTATGTCTAATATATATAAGATATTTGCTAAGATATTATTAAAACGAATCGAAGGAACATTAGATGAACATCAACCAATTGAGCAAGCGGGTTTTCGTAAACACTACTCGGTGATCGACCACATCCATGTGGTGCGCCAAATTTTAGAGAAGTATAAAGAATACCAACGTACATACTACATTGCATTCGTTGATTACAGCAAAGCGTTCGATTCTATATTCCACGAAAATATATGGGCGACACTAATAGCACAAGGAATTCAACACAAGTACATTCGCTTAATAAGAAATGTATATTGTCACAGTACTGCGAGAATTCAACTCGAAAAGAAAGGCGAACCATTCAGGATTGGAAGAGGTGTTAGACAAGGCGACCCCTTATCTCCAAAACTTTTCTCGGCAGTACTGGAATCAATTTTTAGATGTCTCAATTGGAAACATCTCGGGATTAATGTTGATGGTCTCTCACTAACGCACTTGAGATTCGCAGACGACATAGTGTTGTTTGCTGAGACACCAGAAGATATACAAAAAATGATGAGCGAATTGGCAACAGAAAGCGAGAAAGTAGGGCTAAAAATGAACCCCGAAAAAACAAGACTAATGACTAACGGAAAAAAAATTACTGTGAATATAAAAAACATCCAAATCGACTACATCGACGAGTACATCTACTTGGGACAGCTTATAACACAAAACGATCCTGTACGTAAAGAAGTTGAGAGAAGAATAACCAATGGCTGGAAGAGATATTGGGGCCTGAGAGAGGCCATGAAAGATAAAAAGCTCCACATAAATGTAAAAAGTAAATTATTCAACACATGCATACTACCTGTCCTTATGTATGGCAGCCAAACATGGGCTTTAACACAGAGTATGGTAAAGAAACTCGCGACCTGCCAGTACGCAATGGAAAGAAGTATGTTGAATGTGAAGAAGTCAGACAGATTAAAAAACCGTATTATCAGAAGCAAGACAAAGGTGATCGATGTAACTTACAAAATCAGGAGGCTTAAATGGCGATGGGCAGGGCACATGATGAGAGGACATGATAAATGGAGTAAAATTGTAACACGGTGGTACCCTAGAGAAGGAAAAAGGAAAAGAGGTAGACCACCAAAAAGATGGGATGATGACATCAGACAAGTAGCAGGAGTAACATGGAACAGAGTGGCTCTGGAAAGACAAGAGTGGAAAAGGTTGGAGGAGGCCTTTGCCGAATGGCAAACAGACCTACAGAAAATTTGCAAGAAGCAATTATTGGATTAAGTTTTCAATTTTATATGTAACATACTAAGGTCTGAATAAAAGGCTATATTATATTATTATTATTATTATTATTAAGCATAGAAGCATTCACAGCAACAGCATTTAATTTAACGTATGTGATTTCAATACTGACCTAAAAGGGCGCCGTCATTCGGTATTCGGCCTCTGAATATTTGGCGCCCATTTCCATTTGTAGTTTAAATATATTTTGCGAGTGACGTTTCGACTTACGACCTGTGTCATTGTAGTGCTTGGTGGTGGCAGCACGAGTGCGGGCGTGAAGGGAACGACATTAGCCCAATGTTCGTCGGAATACCGAATATTAAAAGCCGAATAGGCCGAATATTGAATAGTGAACGAACATTCGTGGCATCTCTAACAAAAACAGTTTGAAACAAAACACAAGCGAAATGCTGATTCAAAATAAGAGTAACAATGCAGCTCGTTTATTTCGGACACTGAAAACGAATTAGTGCCGTCATCGCCCGCGCTCCACTGCCCACGGAAAGTTTACAAGTCAGAAGTTTCCTCAGTCCTGCACTAGCGTAGTTTGTGTGTGTTCCCAATAATTTCCACAAAAAATGGGCACGAAAAACATTCCTTTTGAATGCCCATGGTAACGAATAAGAAAATTTAAGCTTGAATTTTCTTCACTACTCTAATTATAAAATGGAAAGATTTGTATTTTTGTATGTTTCTAACAAATAAACTCAAAAACTACTCGACCGATTTAAAAAATTCTTTCACGAATGGAAAGCTTACTTTTCTGGTATATAATCCCATGGGAACGGGACTTATGCGGTGGACTCGCAACCCACGCTTTATCCCAGCTTTGTCGGCAGAGGTATTCCATACCCACTTTTCAAAAGTGGTTTTCTTGGATCCATAAACTAGTTTCCTCATCACGTTACCTATGTAAATCCTACTAATATTATAAACGCGAAAGTTTGTATGGGTGGATGTATGGATGGATGTTTGTTCTCTTTCACGCAAAAACTACCGAACTGATTTTGATGAAACTTTACAATTATATAGCTTATACATCAGAATAACACATAGGCTATATTTTATCCCCGTTCCCGTGGGAATACTGGAATATTTCATCAAAATCCGTTCGGTAGCTTTTTCGTGACTACGCGGCTGAAACCGCGGGGCACTGCTAGTGTTAAATAAATAATTGCTAATTGAGCATATAGTTTCATAGATCTTTGAAATTATGGCCTAGATATTAATTAGTTTAAGCAGTTCAGAGTTTGTCGAATATATTTTTTAAATAAACAGCCTGTACTCACAAGCACGCTTTCAACGTCCATTAGACAAAAATATACGATCTTCGGTAGATTTTAAATCTCTTGAGTAAACCCATCAATCTCTATTACGGTAAAAAAGCGTTTTGAAAAGCGATGAAAAATGTTCACGTTCCCTGGAAATGCTGAGGACGCGTATCATCAATGTTCATTATCTCTGATAACATTTTCGTGTACGTACGCTTCGAAAAATATCGGCCTTTTATACTTTTACGATAATTAAACTGATAAAAAAGATTTTATGAATATACTCTATAACAGTAGCATGAGATGGATAATAGTAGTAAGAGCGAGAAAAAGTCACATCAATATGATATAACCACTATTTTGTCATCCAGATGTGAATTTTATTGGTTGGTACTTGTGACATTTTTCTGTTTCTCGTTTCCACTTTTATAATCAATCGAATAATAAAAATAATCATACGTCTTTCATCTTCGAGAGGATGTAAAGATTGAAGTCCTATAAATTCCTATTAGACATTCGGCCCATTCATAACTCAAGGTGTTTCAATATCATTCCAGAAACAGAGCAACTACGAGTAACTACGTGATCTTTGTAACATCTATAACCTCTTGCGAGCTGTAACGAGGCTCCAGTGACCCACATACGGAACAAAGGTCAGTCTAGACGAGTTTCCTCACGACTGCAACATATTATTCTTTATTATCACGGGGAAAGTTCGGAGAAAATGAAATTTTATTCTGGAATTTTAATGGCAATTCTAAATTTTATAGTTTTCTTATTGTTTTATGACCCGGTTCGTGTGAAGTGTGAATTGAAGGCAACAGACTTGCAACAAAAATGTCTATGGCCTTGTAATAGCATTTTAATACGAATTGCTAGTATTTTCTCGTTTTAGAGAAATTGCTAATAAATTTATATACGAGAATTACGAGTAGATTTTAAGCAGCGCTATGATGGAAGCTGAACCTGTTGTTTCGAAAACAACTTCAAATGTATTTAGATTATTTTCTATACACAAACATAGTAACAAAGAATCATGAATAATAAAACTGATACAACCGAATTTTATTGCAATTGAAAATTAAAACAAACAAAATTCGTAACAATAAATCCCTCTCAGCTCAAAAAACTGCATTGCAAATTTTGCGCTGAAAGCCATCGCTGCAAACCCTGCGAGCAATAAATAACCGTTGCAAAATTGCAGTTTCGCGAGTACAGCTCAATTGAGATAAACGCCAGTATGACTTTCCGGAGGGTCTATAGAAAAGAGCTATCTAGCTAGACTAAGACGCGGAACAAATTTACTTGAAGACAGAACTCACAGAGATTCAAAGCAAAACTAAATCCTAATAAAATTGTGTGACCTTTATAATTTTCTACTCGCAATAACTGAATTCTAGAAAATTCTATTAGTAACGTGGATTTTTAGTACGATGTGCTATTTTAATTCCATGAAACGTTTGCGTTTTTTTTGTATTTGTCTTATTTTGAAGTATAAAGCATAATGATATTTTCAGCTTATACATATTTTATTACTAGCCTAGCTCGACGGTGAAGGAAACTATCGTGAGGAAACCCCCAGGTCCGAGAATAATTTCTGAAACATAATATGTAAAACCACCACTGTCCAACGTCTACGTCAAACGGGTAGTGGCTCTGCCTAACCTCTTGGGCATAAAAGGCGTGATAAAATATATATTTATT
This sequence comes from Ethmia dodecea, assembly GCA_963855545.1. NCBI lineage: Eukaryota > Metazoa > Arthropoda > Insecta > Lepidoptera > Depressariidae > Ethmia > Ethmia dodecea. Next base: position 4,205,367 of record OY979448.1, read on the forward strand.
TATGTCTTAAAACAAAATTTACTTATAGAAAAGATTCGTCCCATTTCTTCTGTTATAGGTACACAAAATGCAAGATATGACAGTGATCGTACCATATCCGCCAATCTACCTCGGTCTAGCTCTATGTACTTCTATGTGCTTCAATCAAAAGAGCTCGGGAATGGCTATCGTAGTTTTATCGGCGCTTTACCTGTGGCGTGAAAACAGGACCGGCATTTGAGAATTACAAAAACTTTTGAAATACCTTTACTTTTCAATATCATCATCATGAAACCGTAACAGACCACTGCTGAGCTAAGGGTCTTTTCTCAAACATGAGGAAGTTTGCATAACATACATTTCTCGGTTATTTTGTTCAACAACAGCGTTTTATATTATCCTTAAACTATAATAGGTATAAGTCTTACGACCATTATTTTTGTTTATCCAATTAATTTACATGATTGTTTTGCTAATATTACTTTAAATTAATTGATTATTTGATTTATCACAACCATAATAATATCATCATGTCGACACAAATTGGATAATATTTGTAAATGTTACACCTGTTGTTGTTAAATAACGAAATAAAAGACTCTATAAATCTATTCCTTTAGGATATGTTGGTGTCTTCTTTTGGTGTTCTTAATTAAAATATGGTGAGCTTGGATATCGAGTTATAAAAATAAAAAAATAAATAATCTCACACCTTTCATCCCCGAGGGGGTAGGCAGAGTTATTCCATTACTGGATAAACCCACATTTCACGAGATACATTGGACCCTTAAACGTGATAGGTGGTGAGCCCATCGCCGGACCGCGGGTCTATTTATACATGTCTCAGAATTAATTCTGAGACCTGCGGGTTTCCTCACGATGTTTTCCTTCACCGTCGAGCTAGTGATAAATATGTACGTAAGTTTTTGAAAAACTCATTGGTACATGCCTCACTGATACACCATATCGAGTTATACACCATTGATATCACGATGTTTATTTATTACAAACAGAGTATAAAAGCGTGCGGCGTTGCCTCCTTAAAACTTTAAACTCCTACAGAACTAGAGGATACCAAAGACCATAAAGTTTTTTAATAACTGAACATTTATGTAGGCCTTCAACATGATCTGATACTTACTTAGTCTGGCCCTGAATACCCTGACAGCAACCTACAATCTCTGCCTTCATCGAAACTTCGTTAAGCGAGAATTTCCTGAATGCATAAAACAGGTTCCACCTCATTACAGTGAGGTAACAAAAATATGTAATAACAAGGTGGTAATACTCTGTTATCAGATCATCAGCAGATTAGCATCACAGCAGATTCTAACAAGTTCTTGGGAAAGATGTATTACAGTGTATGAAACGTTGATTAGAACTCGACACAAATACCTCTCGATGGTATTTCCTGCGACAACTGTATTTCCAAATTAGTGTCTTAGACCATTATTAGATACAAAACAATTCTATGGAACTCGCTTGAGTAGGTACACTTAGAAGAGGAAAGTTTTATACGACTCCTATTCTCATACACTTTTTTCGCCAGATTTAACAATATTTTTTGTAGAACCCCTATTAAAATACAAAGGAAGAATACTACTAATATTATAAATGCGAAAGTTTGTATGTATGGATTTATGGATGTTTGTTCCTCTTTCACGAAAATCTACTGAATGGATTTTGATGAAACTTTACAGCTATATAGCTTATACGCCAGAATAACACATAGGCTATATTGTATCCCCGTATTACGGAATCGGGAACTACGCGGGTGAAACCCTGGGGGCGCTGCGAGTAATAAAATATAAAGAGAAACTACCATTAGAAGCCTTCAATTTGGTGACTGTAAAAAGAAAACAGTTCGAAATGAAATAGGAAGAGGACTGTTTGCAAAGTAAACGGGGGCTCCGACGGCGTTCGGATACAGGCAGACCGTCTGTTATTTTAGCTGTAAAACCTGTCTTTTATTTAGGAAAGATAAAATTTTATTTTGTCAAAGGAGATATAGGTTCAACTTGAAGTTTCTTGAAAGAAGAAATGGTTTTTTTCTCTTCGTATTTACTCTTCGTTCAGAAATAGGCTACGTTTATCTCAGAAAAGATCATGGCGTATCTATATTTATAAAAGAAAGAAACTAGCTGATTGGCTAATTGACTGATCAATTAGCACACAGCCGAAACCGCTGAGTCAGGAAGCATGAATTTTTGCACAAAGGTTCCATAAATAACGTAAATTAGTATAAGAATGGGATTTTTGGAAATTCCCTCGGAAACAGAAATATATAGGACACACGCGGGCAACGTCGCTGGGTTGGTGCCCAGCTACTAAATAACTAAGGGTGTATCTAGTTCATTATATTTTATTACATTAAAATTAGTTAGCTGCAATTTTACTGCTTTTATTATTCTAGGTACACCCTAAACTGCTATATCTATGGCTTCTGAATTCGGAATTGTAACATGCGGTTCTTGTAACGACATTTTTAACCTTTTTTTTATTATATTTAGTACATATTATGTATTTTTACGTTATTTTCTTTTCACATCCTCCATTTAATCTAAAATTGTGATAAGTATGTAGGATTCGGATAGGAATCGAACAAGGACCTGTGCCCTAAAAACAGCGCCAGTATTAACTTAGCCAAGACCATATCTAGCTATTTCAATTTTATATTACACAGATACTGGTACAGTCAAGAGCACTTAGAGCTGTAGTCACAAGAAGTACACTTGGAAATGTCAATAGTCTAACAACAAGGCACTCTAAACTTGTCTATGAACATTGGCTAAATGTAAACAGCAGACCATCTCCACCGACTTGACACATTGGACTTCGTGACGTCCTTATTGCAATAGCTTTAGAGGTCAGACTCGCAATACAACTGTAAATCTTCATGTCCTCTTGACTTTTTTTTATTTTTTTTTTATAAAAAAAGGGGGCAAACGAGCAGACGGTTCACCTGATGGTAAGTGACTACCTACCGTCGCCCATGGACACCTGCAGCTCAAGAGTCACAAGTGCGTTGCCGGCCTTTGAGGTGGGAGTACGCTCTCTCCTTGAGGGTTTGAAGGTCGTATCGGTAGACTGCACCTATTGCTGAATAATAAGTATACTTTATGAAAGATCTTTATCATTATTAAGTACTTTTTGAAATTGTACCGCATTTCGCTCTCCAGGGATCGATGTGAACGCTTTGGTAAAACAAATAACTTTGTTTTATTTCAGCCTCCGCGACTCATGGTTTCATATTTATTACACAACATTCATACTAAATACTTTAAAGTTAAGAATTTCAACTTATTTCTAATTTACTTTGGTCGTTTATATTTTCCTTGATAATTTTTACAAAGTGTTGTTTTATAAATCATTCATAATAACGTTACCTTACTTTTCTTTTAGGTTATTTGATTTATGCCTCTCATAACCATGACTTGAAAGACTAAACAAAACATTAGATACTTAATTGTATTAGTTTAAACGAACAATTCGTGTATGTATGTATTTAAGTTCAACTGCATAGTTGTATGTCTTGTAAAAACTTTTACACCTTTTTTAAAAATAATATGCCTGCTCACCGGCAGATGGCGTTAGCAACACTGATGTTAGAAAAATCGAAACTCGGTCTTCCATTTACTAATTTTAATACATACTTACATGCATACCGAAATTGCTAAACCATTTCTGTATTTCTGGTAAACTGCTTGAACAATCTTGAGGTTCGGGTTCGAATCCTGGTTAGGGCATGTACCAAAAAGTTATGCAAAAACTCGCATTCCATTAACACCTCCTGGGGATAAGGCGAGAGCATCTTTTTAATATTTATAGTTTATCTACACACACCGGCACAATTAGCGGAACAGAAAAAAAAGGGAGTATTTACGCATTTTTGCGTGTTACTGGCCGGCTAAACAAGCTTTTTTTAAATTTGGGTTTTAATTTAAAAATGGAATACTAAGCGACTGCCCTTTTTTTCATTCTTTTGTTTTAATTTTCATTGATTAATTTTTTCCACCGCTTGTCCGTTTTTAGAAGGTTCGTGAATTCCATTTGAAAAGCTTTGAATTGCAGTTTTTGAGGCTTTTGAGTTTTTTCGCATATTGATAATTTACGAGCATCTAATTATGCCTGATTTAACGCCATCAGAAATCATTAGGGCAGATCAAATGAGGAGAAATGGTCAAACCTACAGATCGATTGCCAGAAGCCTTCGTCGATCGTTATCAACGATTTATCGTAGCATCCAACGATACAGATTGACGAATGCTCTAGTGAGAAGGAGAGGACAAGGCCGGAAAAGGTGTACTTCAAGGAGGGATGACCGTTTTCTCCAACTTCAAGTCCGACGGAACACGAGACTAACGGCGGTGCAGGCTCGAAATTTACTGGAAGAGGTACGAGCAGTAAGGATGAGTGAGCGGACAGTTCGTAGAAGATTCGAAGAAGTGGGTATAGGCTCGTATGTGCCCGCCAAAGCCCCAAAACTTGAGAGACATCATCGCACAAACCGTCTACACTTTGGTCGTGAACATCGTGATTGGGACTTCGACGACTGGGGACAGGTTCTTTTTACTGATGAATGCAGAGTTATGTTAAATCAAATTGATGGAAGGCAGCGAGTATGGAGACGCAAAGGAGAACGGTATATCCAGTCTAATTTTGAAAATACAGTTGCATATGGCGGCGGTTCAATTATGGTCTGGGGAGGAATATGTTTAGGAGCTCGTACGGAGTTAGTAGTGGTCGATGGCGGGAATCTGAATGCTGATCGGTATATCAGGGAGATTTTAGAAGAACATGTTGTGCCATTTGCCCCCTTTATTGGTAACAACTTCATTCTAATGCAGGATAATGCTCGGGCTCACAGTGCTCGCACAGTACAGACATACCTAAACCATGTTGGTATAACGGTGATGGAGTGGCCAGCACGGTCCCCCGATATGAACCCTATAGAACACGTCTGGGACTTGCTAAAGAGGAGTGTAAAGTCAAGAATGCCCCCTCCCAATAATCTCAACAAGTTGCGAAACGCATTACTTGAAGAATGGCAGAGGTTGCCCCAAGAAACCATTGATAACATCATCCGCAGCATGCCCAGACGGATGGAAACCCTCATCAGAGCACGAGGAGGAAACACTCGATATTGAACAGTCATTGAAATTGTTGTTAAACTTTGGAAAATCTTGAATTTTCTGCTGTTTCTCTATAATTAAAAATCGAAGAAAAATGCATTTTGTTTAATTTAATTTTTATTTTTATAAAATTTTAAGTATGGTGTTACAAATGAATGTCAAAACATGTTAATTTAATTGTTGTTTCATTTTAAATAATATATTGTTTAAAAATTACATTCATTGTTCTAAATTCCCTCTTTTTTCTCCTTTTTTTTTCTGTTCCGCTAATTGTGCCGGTGTGTGTATTATGTTTATTTATAGTTTATTTAGTAAGTATTTCTAGAAATAGAATACTTCTGCCTATCCCCGCGTTTATTGAAGGTGTGAGATTTTGTTTATAGTTTATCTTATACAGAAAGTTAAACGAGACACTTTTTTTCTTTAATAAAATAGCAATTTCTTTGAACACATTCTGCTTGAAAATATTCCATCTAATATTCCATATACCGACGGCGCTCGCTACCTAACTGTTTTATTATAACGTAAAAACCATCCTGTTTGTTCAGCATGACCTATTTTTGCATTCGTGCATCCGGTACTGAAATACGTATCGGTAGGCATATTTCCCTGGATATTTTTGCGTGTGAATATTGAAGTTTTTCAAACCTGATTTTTCAAATAAACTACCTCACCGTGTAATATTATTCTTAAATACCTTAGTACGTAAATCAATATTTAGATGTCTTTAAAATATATAATAATAATAATAATATAATCTCACGCCTTTTATCCCCGAGGGGGTAGGCAGAGGTATTCCATTACTGGATATACCCACATTTCACGAGATATATTGGACCCCTAAACGTGAACGGACCGGGTCTGTTTACACATGTCTCAGAATTAATTCTGAGACCTGCGGGTTTCCTCACAATATTTTCCTTCACCGTCAAGCTAGTGATAAATATGTACTTACGAAGTTTTTGAAAAACTCATTGGTACATGCCAGGATTCAAACCCGAGCCTCACTGATTTTCGGCCGGCTCTTTAACCGTTCGGGCTATCACTGCTTAAAATATATATTTACCGAAATAACTATGATTTAGCTGGTAATTATTACATTTTATAAATTTTGCCATATTTCATCATTTATTACAGAGAAAGTATAAATAAATTAAGGAAAACACTCATTGTAGGTACATTAATCACAATTTATTCTATACTCGACATTTATTAATCTGTAACGTACAAAATTTTCCTGGAACCTTTCCTTCTATTTTAATGGAACGGCTGAAGTTATATTAATTAGAAATATTTTCCGTATGAATAATATTCAATCTTACGTATTTATATTATTCGCAAATGAGGATAAATTATGTTTATTTTTATTATTTTTATTCGGTGTTTTTATGATAACAACTGTGAGCGAACCCATCCGCGCTTTTAGCATAACATAATTGGATAAGTTGGTTTGATTGGTTCGTTGGTTTACTTGTTTATTGGTTTACTTTCTTGAACACAAAAATAAATATCAACAATTGTATCTCGTCAAGCATTGAAAACGAAACATGAAGGATTATGGAAGTTCATAATATAGAAGTTCAGTTCTTATTATTGGCTTTCTGTTACTATATAAGCATTTACAATTAAGTTATTTATAGCTGTTAGTCTTCCTAAGATTAAGTAAATAAATACTTAAATAAATAAATTATTAAAATCCTTATTTAAATATTTTATGAACGCGCCTTTATTAATTAAAAAAATATTGAAATAATTTAAAAATTGAATATGTTAAAGTATATGACAGTTTGATTTTAGACAAAACATTGTTAAAATATGCAAAAAGTGCAAAAAAATAAATAAGTAACAAATATATCTTTGTCTAGTCTACCTAGTTGTTTATATATTTTTGTGAAGTGTTTTATAGATTACTAGCGACCCACCCTGGCTTCGCACGGGTGCAATGCTAATACTAAAACCTTCCTCTTGAATCACTCTATCTATTAAAACAAAACGCATCAAAATCCGTTGCGTAGTTTTAAAGATTTAAGCATACATAGATATGGACAGAGAAAGCGGCTTTGTTTTATACTTAAGTAGTGATTTAAGAAAAAACGCTATATTTCGCCGAAAAAATGTTGGCAACCCTACCCTCACCGTTTGTCGTGCTTCGTTTGAACGCCACCCGGGGAGATAGAGAATTGGATAGCTGCCCGCAAACGCTAGTCATTCAACTCACGTAACCCTTCATTGATATAAATCGAGACACACGTGCCTTTGTGACCACCATAAAACTATACCGGCCACCGGGATTCGTGTAACAGGGTTAAGGGTTGGTTCTTGTTTAGTTAGTTTGTCCTGTAAATACGAGTACACTTTTGATTCTAAAGTGAAGTAAGTAAAAGAAAAACCGATCTGTATAATGTTTTTTATATCTTATCTATATTTATAATATATAAAGCTGGACTACCACTCACTCACTCACTCACTCACTGACTGACTGATTGACATAATTGTTCTCCCAGAAGGAGTCGTTTTGGAGTCAAGTCATATATGAAAAAAGTGTTCAAGATGGCGGGGTGACCCCGGGAAAATTCCGACTTTTCAAAAAAACAAAATGGCGGCCAGGCTTGCCTATCGTATCTCTTTCGTTTTCCGGCCGATCCGGCTGAAATTTTTGGAATCTGTAGAAATGTTTAAATGATTTACGAAAATAGTTAAAAAAGTTGAAAAAACAAAATGGCGGCCGCGTAGTAGTGTTTCAAAGTTGGAGTGGTTTTAGACCCCACTTGACCCGAATTGATCTCCCAGATGCCAATATGCTACAGGGATGTGTTTGGTGTCATCACATAGGTCATATCCTGTAGTTTACCAGAAAATCCCGAAAATCTGAAAAACCAAGATGGCCGACCGGTGATTTGCTCCCAAAGAAAAGTATTAATTTTACCACATTTTGATTGTCGATTTTCGGCAAGATGGCAACACCTGAGCGAGTTGGTCTGTATAGCGGGGTTGGAGGTCTTGCTACGTAGTGTGGCCGTGTTGAAGAATTTTCCCGGAATTTTTCGTATTTTTTTACTTTTAACGCAAAATGTCAAAAGTCTAAATTTAACCATTTTGCAAAAACAAGTGACAGTCAGTGAAACATTTTATTCCTCCCTATGACCTTTTGTAGGTTTTTTGAATTTCACCTAGCAACACTGAAAGTTATGGCCGATTGAATTTTTAGGGTAGACCTCAAAAGACCCGAATTGATCTCCCAGATGCCGATATGCTACAGGGATGTGTTTGGTGTCACCGCATAGGGTATATCCTGTAGTTTACCAGAAAATCCCGAAAATCTGAAAAACAAGATGGCCGCCCCGTTATTTTTGTTTTACTGAAAAATTTAAATTTTCTTAATAATAATCGGCTTTTTTAGCCAGTTGGCAACACTTTGGAAAGTTGACTTGTATGGAGCGATTGTGGGTCTCAGTAAACAGTGTTGCCATGAAAAAAAATATTTAACAAAATTTTATTATTTTTCGATTTAAAATGACTAAAACAAGATGGGCGCCCAAAATTTGACTCTATTTTTCTGTCAAAATAAGACCCCACAGAGACACGCGTGGCCGCTTGCGGCCTCGCGCACCGCGCAACATCTAGTCTATATATATAAAGAGAGAAGTCCTGACTCACTGACTCATAAACGCCCAGCCTAAACCCTTAAACCTAGAAAGCTGTTTTTTTTTACAGCTATTGTTTTTAAGACGTAAGCTAGCACTAAGAAAGGATTTTTCGAAATTCAACCCTTAAGGGGGTGAAAAAGGGGTTGAACGTTTGTATGGAAAACCTTCATTTTTGAGTGTATCAATTCAAAACTTTGTAAAAATACTCTATAAAACAAACGACAAGAAACGTATGTCTTAATTTTTCAAAAAACACCCCATAAGGGGGTGAAAGAGGGGGATGGAGTTTGTATGGAGACGTGTTGTTTTTTACGTCTATCAACTTGAAACTTGGCACAAATACTGTTAAAAATAAATGAGTAGATACGTGTTTTTGGATTTTCAGAAAATCGTCCCCTAACGGGGTGAAAGTAGGGGTTGAGTTTGGAATGTATGGAAAACCTTCATTTTTAGGTGTATCAATTCGAATCTTTCTAGAAATACTCCTCAAAACAAACAACAAGACACGTATTTCTGGATTTTGTATAAAACACCCACACCCACCACACACAAGGGGGCGAAACGGGGGGTGGGATTTTGTATGGAGACGTGTTGTTTTTGACGTGTATTAACTTGAAACTTGGCATAAATACTTTTAGAGATAAATGAGTTGATACGTGTTTTTGGATTTTCCGAAAATCGTCCCCTAACGAGGTGAAAGTAGAGGGGGTGTACTTGGTATGTTTGGAAAACCCTCATTTTTGGGTGTATCATTTCGAAATATTGTAAAAATACTCTTCAAAACAAACCACAAGACACGTATGTCTGGATTTTGTAAAAAATACACCCTAGGGGGGCGAAACAGGGGGTGGGATTTTGTATGGAGACGTGTTGTTTTTTACGTCTATTAACTAGAAATTTGGCACAAGTACTTTTAGAAATAAATGAGTAGATACATGTTTTTGGATTTTCCGAAAATCGTCCCCTAACAAGGTGAAAGTAGGGGTTGAACTTGGTATGTGTGGAAAACCCTCATTTTTGGGTGTATCAATTCGAAACATTGTAAAAATACTCCTCAAATCAAACAAAAAGACACATATACCTGGATTTTGTAAAAAACACACCCTAGGGGGGCGAAACAGGGGGTGGGATTTTGTATAGAGACGTGTTGTTTTTTACGTCTATCACCTTGAAACTTGGCACAAATACTATTAAAAATAAATGAGTTGATACGTGTTTTTGGATTTTCCGAAAATCGTCCCCTAACAGGGTGAAAGTAGGGGTTGAGTTTGGAATGTATGGAAAACCTTAATTTTTTAGGTGTATCAATTCTAATCTTCGTAGAAATACTCCTCAAAACAAACAATAAGACACGTATTTCTGGGTTTTGTATAAAACACCCCCTAAGGGGGCGAAACAGGGGGTGGGATTTTGTATAGAGACGTGTTGTTTTTTACGTCTATCACCTTTAAACTTGGCACAAATACTGTTAGAAATAAATGAGTTGATACGTGTTTTTGGATTTTCAGAAAATCGTCCCCTAACGGGGTGACAGTATGGGTTGAGTTTGGAATGTATGGAAAACCTTCATTTTTGGATGTATCAATTCGAATCTTTCAAGAAATACTCCTCAAAACAAACAATAAGACACGTATTTCTTGGTTTTGTAAAAAAACACCCCCTAAGGGGGCGAAACAGGGGATGGGATTTTGAAGGCAGACGTGTTGTTTTTTACGTCTCTTAACTTGAAACTTGGCTCAAATACTTTTAGAAATAAATGATGAGACACGTATTTTTGGATTTTTCGAAAACTATTCCCTAAAGGAGTGAAGGTAGGGGTTGAAGTTGGTATGAAAAAGTGTAGTTTTTTCTACTATCAACTTGAAACTTGGCACTAATATTCTTCAAAAGTCTCCATACAAAGTCCACTTCTTTTTTTTGAGAATTCACTATGGGTTCCTTGAGGAAATTTGTTTGTTATTATGAGCACATGCATAGCCTTTGGTATCAAGAACTAATTCAAAAATCATAAACAAGAGAGTTTCCTAGGCTATACAATACGTAATCAGTATCGACTACATAATTGATTTCAGCTATTTTTAGGATGTGTAATTTTTTTTCAGAAAAACGAATTAGCATAAAACTGAATTTAGTTAGGGCTGCCTGTGGAAACCGTACTGTTATCGCTCTTTATTTAAGAAATTTTGCTAGACAAAACTAAAGTACGAATGCATTACCATATTTTTATATTAGTATAGGTACTAATTGGGGTGTATGAGGAATTGCGCTTATTAGGGTGTTTTGAATAACAAAAATATAAATAAATAGCATTGATAGCCCACTGGCTAAAGAGCCTGCCTCTCATTCGTGAGGCTCGGGTTCCAATCCTGGCATATATACAGTCAAGTTTTAGTAAGGATCCCTAATTCTTTTTCGTCATAGATATAGCCTATGTTACTCAGGAATAATGTAGCATTCTAATGATGAAAGAGTTTTTTAAATCGGTCCAGTAGTGTTTGAGTTTATTCGTTATTAACATAGGTACAAAACTACAAATCTTTCCTCTTTAGTGTTGATAGATAGATAGTGTAGATTATCCTTCTTGATATATTTTCGAAACGCAAAGGAATAACAAATTCTACGCGGACGAAGTCGCGGGCATCAGCTAGTTTCCTAATATTAGCCCAAATAAGGTTGTAAGCCGTGTTGGTGCTAAGTCGGAATCTCGAAAAATCTTTTCCTAGACGGACGTATTCAGCATAATATAAGGAACCAACCTTCCCTAAGTTTCTAAGTATTATAGTTTCAAGGATATAGTGATTGATTGATTATAGTGACGATATAGTAAACGTAATCCTACTATCGTATCCTACTAATATTATAAACGCGAAAGTTTGTATGTATGGATGTTTGTTCCTTTTTGACGCAAAATCTACTGAACGGATTTTGATGAAACACACATGACACGGATTTTGATGAAACTTTACAGTTATAACTATAGCTTATACATCAGAATAAAACATATTTTATCCCCGTATATTCCCACGGGAACGGGAACTACGCGGGTGACACCGCGGGGCGCTGGTAGTAAACAAACATATGTTTTTGCAGTTCACTGGCATTGTGGAAATCCAATCAGGCCAAACCGACAGCCTAATTTGAACACAAACGACTAATCTTAATCTAATAAACCATAAAAAAATAAACAATAGAAATAGTATTGCAATTTGTTACCATTGTCACATGTTACGTAACAATAGCGAATATATTCGCGCATTGCCCGGGCGCACGAATGGTGTCACGTAAAATATGCGCACAAAATATTCTAAGTAGGTTTGCAAAGCTGAGATAGTACATATAGATTGATTCTAATACGAGTTTCTTTCCCCGCTTCATCTCCTCAACTATACTTATCGAAGCGGCGGCAATGACTTTCAATAAGAGGACTTATAAGCCCATTGAATACAAACCACTACTTGTTTGTTTTGAATAAAAACGGTTCGACCATGGGGTCACCAATCATTGAGCTGGTCAAAAAGTTACAAGAGTCTTTTCTGGTTCAACATACTATGTTATTAGCCTACAGCGAGGCAAAAGCGGCCAACAATATGGGAATCTTTGATCTGGTGTCGACACAAAATGCGCTTTTTATGTAATTATCTGATGTTTTGTATAGTTTTTCATTAGATGTTCATTTATGGATCTACGTAGGTAAATTAATGAATATTTATATAAGAAGTTGTACATTATTATTTAATATTAACAAATTATTTCATTCAAGTTTTTTATTGTTATATTTTGGGAGATTTCTGCCAGATGTCAGCCAGTTGAGTCGTAATTATCTTTTATATATATATATATAATTATTATATATATATAATTATAGCTTTTAGTTTGCTTTCTATAGAAAGCAAACTAAAAGCTAATTACATGAGTTTTATGTTTTCAAAAGATATTAAAGTATAGATTCTTTATCCTATATCCTAATAGCTACACTGCATTGTAAGTTATTCGGGAGAAAGGCGCGATTACTTTTATGAGCATTTATCTCAACGGCGAGCACTCCAGTGAATTCGTTATCTTCTGTCTCTCCGTGGAATATTTCCAGAAATATGTGCGTCTATTTTTCTTCTTCATTGTTTGGTTGATTGCTTGCTATCTACTCATACGTCAATACCACATACAACATTATTCGTTCAAATACACATCCAACACTAACCACTACTAAGCCGTGGTAGATGCCTTCATCGTCAGCTTGTTAATATCTGTTTTTCAATATCATCTATATAAAAAAACGCACGCTTATTTACTCATACGTCAATACCACACACAACATTATTCGTTCTAATACATATCCAACACTAACCACTACTAAGCCGTGGTAGATGCTTCATCGTCAGCTTGTTATTATCTGTTTTTCAATATCATCTATGTAAAAAAAAATTCACGCCTTTTATCCACAACGGGGTAGGCAGAGACCCCTGAACGTGATAGGTGTTGAGCCCATCGCCGGATCGGGTCTGTTATACGTGCCGCTTCAGCATATGTGTGGTAGAGGAGTAGAAGAAACCGACTTTGTTTTTTAGGATCTGTGTGTTGAGCGCATCCCTGGACTAAGATATTGAAACACATGTCTCAAAACCAATTACAAATCTTGCCTTTTTACCCTTGATATAGTCAATACTAATAAATATATACCATAGCATCGGAAAATATTCTTTCCGAGGAGTAGCTTTAGCAATCCATAGCAGTTTCCACAAGGCTATCGATTCTTCTAGATACTCGTAGGTATAACAATCCCACTACAATTTTAGCTGCCGTCAAACGCCTTCATGCAAAATCCATACAAATTGTTAATATCTGACAGTCTCTTTTTCAGCACGGCACTTATATTCGAGAATATTAAAGTTTGAGTAAGCTGTGGGGTTGAAATGACGTTCAATAAGTGGGCTTATAAGTCCCTACTTTGAATAAAACATTTTGACTTTGACTTTGTACGGTCACATAAATCGTGGTTTTTTAAACTTTGTGCATATTTATCACTAGCTCGACGGTGAAGGAAAACATCGTAAGGAAACCCGCAAGTCCCACAATGAATTCTGAGACATGTGTAAATACACCCGGTCCGGCGATGGGCTCACCACCTATCACGTTTAGAGGTCCAATATATCTCGTGAAAAGTGGGTATATCCAGTAATGGAATACCTCTGCCTACCCCCTCGGGGATAAAAGGCGTGAGACTATTTATTTTATTATTATTTAAACTTTTTAAGCAGTACGGAAATCTTGACACGTAAGTCCGACTTGCACTTAGCAGATTTTGTTTTGACTGCTTCCCATAATTTACAAGGGAAAACCTATAGCCAAGAGCAAATACATCGACGTAACATAATTGCCATTAATATAAGTATGTACTTATATTAATGCAAATTACTTTACAATATCGTAATTCGTACATACTTATTTCAAGTTCATTAAAATGAAAATAAAAAGATAAGATCTCAAGAGATGTTATCTTTTTATTTTAGCAATAGCAGAACATCCATTAATGAAATATTTAAATATAAAAATGACAATAGGCACCAATCTCCTGTTCTATTACGAAACACCTATCAATTCCATACCTAATAGAGACCACAGTTCCATCATCGAAAGCAATATTTAAAGAATAATTAAGTCAATCAAATGCCATCGCCACAATGCAACGGTACGAAATCGTACAAATTATCTAACGGGCAGAAGAAATGCACAATGAGATGTCGAGAGGTCTCGAAATATTCTATTTGCAATCGTCAATCTTAATCCGGTGTTGTAATCGGCCCACATAAACTCACAGATGCATTACTGCGTTACCACACGGTGTTATTTTGTTGTCATCTTCAATTAGTTGCAGCATTGACCCTAAAAGTGGCTTGTGATCTACTATTGTTCAAGGTTGAAATGGGAGTCTTTGCTTGTGGTATCTTTCATAATATCGACTGTTAAAAGAAGACTTGACTTGAGTGCACATTTGCAAACTTGACTGGAGAGCGATTTTAAGTTTTTTAATCACCCGAATATCTGCTGATTTCATTAACGTACGAGTATATACTCAATATTGCAAAATATGGAGCTTAGGTTAAGTAGCACAGATATTTAATTATCATCCTTCGTTTTGTCACAGAATTAAATAAAGTTAAACAACTCTCTGCTACTTAGATCCTCAAAGAGAGCTTAGTAAGTATTCCATGACTTGCAAAGGCCTGTTAGTAAATAAACAACTAGGTAACTGGAAAAGGTAAGTATACCGTGTATCGTGAGGGAATATTTTCAGTCTAACGTGTACCTAAAGAATACAAGATTACATTCCTTACGAGCATATCAAGTTATGATAGAATAGAATAGTTCTATAATTGCGTCAAACATGGTTTTACAGATGGAAAAAATACAGTCTTTTCAGTGCATACATGTTCGCCGTAATTAAAAGGCATGCAAAAACTTAGACATAAAGACATACTTGTGATATTTTAATGTTGCCTTTACAAGGTTAATATTTTATTACACCTTTACAATTCCGTACATTATCCTCGCTGTGATAGCTACAGAAACATCATGTTGTTTGTGAACATGAAAGAATGGTGAAACAAGTGTTAATTGCAATCTCCAGTAACGTCGCAAACAGGTCTCGTTATGCGACACTTGAAAAAGAAACAGCCACCCAGAATTAGTTTCTGGTCCGATTGTCAGCGATTCACGGTACAAAATTACGTATTGCATATTTTTATTAGTGTACAATAAAGAGTTGTTACAATTTACCATATCCGAGTAAACTATGATATGCTTTGTTTCAAATGAAAAAAATACTTAAAGAAGTAAAGAAAAAAAGATAACATTTCAAAGCTAAACTTGCTGAATATGATACAGATACGTTATGGTTGATGTATTTTCAATTAAACTTTTCGATTGTCTGCCGGAGAGACGGAAAAACATCAATAGGTACTGTGCAAAAAACATACGTGTAACTTGTGTTGACGAGCTTTCTCCAACATAGAAACAACTTAGAACACATTCCAGTTTTGTAGATTACTTTTGATTAGTGAACCTGTTTGTTGACAGTTAACAATTTAACAGATAAGTTTTCAACCTGTCTTTACTTATCTACTAAACTGCAAAAAAACATACTTTTGCTAAACAAAATCACATATTATAACTTACTTTATTAGTTACGACTCATTTCGATGTTGTAGTTTACTCTGTAGTTTACTACTGACTTGTATTATTCCGTTGAATTTCAAAGTTCATATTTATTGACCGCTCTGTTTTCACGCTTCTCGTGTGCAGTCGGACCACGCCCTCTTATGGGCCACACAGCGACTGTTTATCTTGTCGCCTGCCTAATGGCCGCGTGCAAACATTGAAATGAAGGCTCGACCTCACTCCCGCTAAAGAACTCAACTTGCCCATAATAATTTCCCAGAAGCCGAGATTATCCAGGATGGCTTTGAAACTCTGGTTTAGAACTTAATTGAAGCGATCAAGTATAATTTGTTCACTCTCTTTTAATAAGTTCGTAAAACTTGGTTTGTGTAATTCTGGTTTTGATCTGGAATAATTCGATTAACTTACAACTAAATTCAATTTATTTGCTAACAGTTTAGTGACGACTGCTTGAAAAATATAGTATAAGATAAAAATCATAAAGTTAAATTGAAATTATTTTTTATTTTTTGTATTATAAGTACAAAAGTTCGTGGAGAAATTCCTAACTCTGAAACAATTTGACAAATCGTCCTTTGTGGTTTGGGGAAAGAAAATACTTGAAAGAAAAATAAATGAAACCACTGTCGTCTTTACACTTACTTCGAGGAAATGGAAATAGTTCTGTATTTTGACTTACTTTTTTAACATTTTATTTACGTACTCTCTTTACTGAGGATCGCGGTTATGTAAGTACCTATATGATACGAAACAAAGAATAATAATTTGTGGGACACAATTCATATACGGAATAATATCGTATAGTATCATTAATGCGATGATGTAGATAGCACCTAAGTAGCATTAAAAATGACGAATCCCATTTCTTTCCGTAAATAACGTAGGTATTTGTCTACATTTAAACTCCACGGGAGTATATTAACCGGGGGAGAAAAATAAGTAAAGAACAATGGCAAAAGTCCATGTGTTTTCGGTACCCCCCTTACACCTGCCCACGGAAGACGAAACCGTGTAAAATCGATAGTTCTTGGACAGACTAAGATAATATGTAATCATACCACATTTTTATAAGTTGGGGTTTAAAAATTATTCGTTATCTAGTGTATTTTGTAGGTTATTATGAGATTTTAGGTACCAAAGACGTGTAAAGAAAAAGTTTATCTAGGAAAGAAAATGATTTTCTTCCAACCTCTTTGTTAAAAAATAGCACTGCCTACCACATGCCATATAAGTTACTCTATGCCACATAGTGGCAGTAAATGATGGCTTGGGCAAAAAATATCGATACCTATATTATAATATCGATATTTTTCCAAATACATAAGTAGCTTAATATATATATCGTCGATATTTTTAATGGCGATATATCGACATTTATTTTACAGTGCTTATCGAATTCGTATCAATTTTAATATATTTTTAACGCAATTCTGGTTTTGTGTTTCATTTCATGTTAGGTACTAGATACTTGTTTAGACTCAAGCATTTATAAAAAAATATTATTTTCATCGTCCTTTTTTACGAATTTGAGAATATGTATAAATAATAATGTAAAAACTGACAATATATCGATATTTTTCACTTGATTTTTATCTATAGTATTTAGAAATGTCGATACGATAAATATAAATTTATTTTTTCACTTGGCCATCCCTAGTGAATGACATGGTTGACGTGATGACACGACGTTCAATTTTACCACAACAACAAAAAAGTTTTTGTATTAGTCAAAGACATTAAAATATAATAGCATAGAGGGGGCATTAGGAATATTTTCATACAAAACTTTGAAGCTCAAGCGTCATGTCCTTGTCATGCCAGTTAGTATGAACGCGAGCTGTCATTCGGTCGAAATTGTACTAGACTTATTCCACTTGGAATAACTTTTGGCTTCAAATAATCCTCGCTTTGTCCCCTCTATGCCTTAGGTATATTGTATTTTAATCTCTTTGGTATTAATAGATTTCCCAATCGATCGATTCGTGTTTCTATGATATTTCTGTTTTATTTGACTCAATATTTCCAACTGCTAGATTAATTAAAAAATATGGACAATTTCGATTTGTTATGAGTCAATATAACAAGCATAGTGTGATACCGTGTGTGTGATGTGTGGGTGTCTATTTCAGTGGGTACCAAAACCGCCGATGTTCTTTACGTTACTAAGTTACAAACTTAAAATACACGGGTAGCCAGTTACCTAATGGAATACCTGTGCCTATAAAACGGGTAGCTGTAAGTTTATTAGGTAACTGGCTTCCAGCAAACATTTCGTTAACCTGCTACTGGCGGCCAACCGCAACCTTTAGTCCAGTCAAAGGGACCTTAATGAGAGCGTGCTTTTGCTAAATTATGTATCCCTAGTTTAAAAAATTAAATAAATAAATAATCTCACGCCTTTTATAGGCACAGGTATTCCATTTCAGGAAATACCCACATTTCACCAGTATGATCTTTGGACCCCTTAACGTGATAGTTGGTAAACCTATCGCAATACCGGTTCTGTCAGAATTAATTCTGGGACCTGCGGGTTTCCTCACGATGTTTTTCGTCACCGTCGAGGTAGTGTACCTATATGTACGTGAGTTCCGAATAATATTAAAGTTATAAAAGCAATATGTTAGGTATGTCTTTGTGTTACATTTTTTCGGTTAAAGGAAACGAAAAACATTTTCCGTAGTTATAAGTATGTACTTGCGTTCTTAATATAATAAATGAGGATGTGTTTTGCCTATATATTATCTGTATGTGTATCTGTATGTTACTCATTCACGTTAAATAGCTAATCCAACTTTGCAGAAATAAATCAAGGAGATGGACTAAATCTAGGGGGGATGGACTAATACTAAATACATTGCCAATTTTGTACCAATGTATATGAATTAAGTAAGAAACAAATACTAATTAAAAATATAGGTTTCGATACTTATTTTTCTACTTGTAATCATTCATCACAACGTCAAATATCTTGAAAATGAGAATATTCTTTAAATTACAGACTGAAAACTCGTGTATCAACAGTATCTTTACAACGAAAGCACTGAATTTCCAAACCGTTATTCCAAATAATTCAACGCCACAAGTTGTATATTTCATGAATATCTGTAAAATATTCAGAATAGTTTCACGAACAAAATATTTATTTCTCACTGTCGATGCTGCAGTACTGGAGGGCGCAAATCCCAATAGGGTAGCACTGCACTTAATGAGCGGGAACTCGAATAGGTACAGAACGTTCCTGATTTTGCATTATGCAAAACCATTTTGCGTATCTGAATTTCGAATTTGAATTTAAAAATAGAACAGAAACAGTTGATAAACGATAGTTTATTTAATAACGGTACGTAGGTAGGTAGATCGAAACAAAAATGTCTCAAAAGACAAATAACGTTTTTCAAATTGCCTTTATCATTTTTCGAGCTATTTTATACTTGTGTATTTTTAGTTTATTCACTCGTACTTTTATTCTACATATTATACTGACATAGTAAATCATAAATAGATTTAAAAAATATCCTTGGCAATTTTTTTTAATTTAAGAATCTATTTTTGTAGCCAATGCAGGAATCCATTTAAAATGCATGCAAGCATGATAATGTAATGAATAACTTTAATACCTACTTCAAAAAATTACGAATACTGAAGTAAGTTCAAAACTATACGAATGCATTGCGTTGGTATATAAACCTTTCGAAAGCAATTCTCTACATAAGTGACAACTGTATCAGCTGGCTACGAAATCTAGCTACGAAATGGGACGAAGGGAAAATAACTTTAAACAAAAAAAAACTACTTCAAACCAGATATCAAAAAAGTAAAAAGCACTAGTCGCCACTACGATTTTCGAAGGTTCCCCTCGATTTATCACCTATAAAACCTTTCCATCACCTTTCCAACAAAAAAGAATCATCAAAATTGGTTCATAAACGACGAAGTTATCCGCGAACACACATAAAAACAACGAATTGAGAAACCTCCTCTTTTGAAGTCGGTTGAATGAGTAATTTGGAAGAACTAAGAGAGAAGAACGAAGATTCATAAATAGAAGCGGATAGTACTTTGATTTATACTGTTTGGAGATACTCGCCAAAAGCGCTAACCCCTCGGCTGCGGCCCGGACTTCGGTCAGTATGTCGCATTAGGGGCGCACTAATGAGCGGGGACGCACTCATGTTACCTGCTAACTAAGCACTAAGCTAACATTGCCAGGCCGCAATTACACTGAGCGACTGCGAGCTATCGCGCCCTCTCTTAATTGAGATATTCTCATTTCTCACTCCGTGTATTATCCGCCTGTACAAGATTTCCCACATCACCATTATGTTTACTCACCCGGGGAGTCATATTAGTATTTAGGGCACACTCCTTTGTTTTATTCATTTATTTGAAAAGTAAATTTACATACATACATAAACTCACGCCTTATATCTCCGAGGGGGCACGCAGCGGTATTGCATTTCTGGATATACACACTTTTCACCAGATATTCTTTGGACCCCCAAATGTGATAGGTGGTGAGCCCATCGCCGGACCGGGTCTGTTACACATGTCTCAGAATTCATTCTGGATTAAAGTAAATTTAATCCTTATTATACAGTCAAAGTAGAGTAGCCTAAGTAGGTATAGTTTTTTGGCGATCCAATAGCGTTTACTGTAATTTGGTACAACTGCGCATCATGTCGACACATTGTTGTTAACACATAATATCAATTAATCAGCATATTTTGTGTTTCATAGTGTCACTTATTGGTACTTAAATCATTCTACTTGCCCTTAAAAGGATTTTACTTAAACAATGTTTTCCGAATGATTAAAAAGTCGCGGTATTAAGTATATAATCGTCTTATTTCTCCATAACAATTACAGAATTCAAGTTCTATCTTTTTTGTTAGTAGTTTACAGGTGTGACAAAACGTTTAAATAATTAATTTGCACTTTAAAATTTTCGCATACAAAGTCTGTATTTACCTTTGTCCTACTTTTAATGAATAAATTAGCTACCGTAATCTACTCGGGAATGAAAGCGTCTTAGCCGCAGACTTAACGATCTGAAGTAGAATTTACACTATGCATAGGTACGTAAAGAAAGCAAGTAAAAGAGAGCCTAAGAAAATTCTTGCTCCCTATGATTTAACGCCTCTGGGCGCAAATTGCGCGCCTGGAGGCAGTGCAGGGTTAACAATGACTCTAAGAGCTAATACTTGTCGTAATTTCGAGTAACCCATGATTCTAACACATTTACACAAAAAATACAGTAAAATACAACAACTCTTTATTGTACACCAAAAACAACACAATATGGATACCTACCAACATTAACTAAAATGTAATGGGCGGTCTTATCGTTTTTAGCGATCTTTTCCAGACAACCTTATAGGATGGATGAAACTGAGAGATTAGAACTAAGGGTAGACGGTGCACTAAAGTACTTAATATAATATTTTTTTTACATTGCGCTCTGTTCTATACAAACGTGTGTGTATATAATTTATGGTATGGAAACCTGGGTTATTATTTATACTAGATGTTTAATACTAGCAGCTTCCCTTTTTACAATTCAATTGACGATTTCATAAAAAGGCCAAATGAGAAAATTATCGAGTTTCCATTACAGTATAACTATAAATAGTCTCAAATCGATGTATAGAATAAAAAGTGTAGCAAAATTAGGAATGCGACGAAAGTGGAACAAAACTTTTCAAAGGTTTTTAAATAGCTGTAAATGAAGGGACATTTTGTATAATAATATACATTTTGAATAAGGATATAAACAGTTATTTAATCAACCACGAAGGAAAATCCATACATTGGAAATAATGCGAATAGTAAATAACGATTCATCGGCTTCCTACGTAGGAACCACAAATCAGATTTATCCTTGTTAACATTCAGCAAACACTGTTCATTGTACTTCTCTTCGATGATTAAGAAAACTAGATAAACTGGCACATACAACATTTTATTGAAATACTGTTTATCTGCACTTATAAATATACTACATACCGTTATATCAAATTTTAGCTGTTCTGCGCGGTTTCACCCGCGTAGTTCCCGTTCCTGCAGGAACACAGAAACGAAATATAGCCTATGTTACTCAAGGATCTTCTAGCTTTCCATTGATGAAAGAATTTTTAAAATCAGTGCAGTAGTTTTTGAGTTTATTCGTAACAAACATATAAAAATACAAATCTTTTCTAATATAAGTATAGAAGTACGTATAGACTACTAAAAGAAAAATGCGCAGTCTTCAACTGCTATTTTTAGATATAATTTTTGAATACCCAAAGGGTGCCAACGGGACCCTAAGCCTTAACCTACAATGTCCATTCGTCCGTCTGTTTGTTTGTCAATACATGACCGTACTGTATTGTTAATTATATTGCCACTATAACAGCAAATAAAAAAAAACTAAATGAGAAGGGGTCCCTAGACAAGAAAAGTGTTTTCTAATGTACTAACTCTTCTTGTTAAAAAATACAGAAGAATCCGTCAAAGTTGGCCGGTTATCTGCCATTTTTGGAGACGTTGATTAGGTAGGTTTCCCATAGTAGGAGTAGGGAAACTGGTGACCGTCAAGTTAGAAGCCACTGAACTGTTGAACTGTTTTAATTATTACAAACTCTTCTTGAGTTGTGCCTGAAGCACTGAAACTGAATTATTTATTAAAACAGTTCAATTCTATACAGTAAGGCTTCTAACTTGACAATTTTGGAGGAGACTGTCAGTCGCATTTGGCATAGTAGCGGTTCTGTGCGGTTTCACAATTGTAGTTTAATTTCCTACGGCATACGGGAATAAAATAGCCTATGTTGCTCAGGAATATTCTAGTCTATTCTATTTATTTTTGAGTTTATTCGTAACAAAGATACAAACATACAAATCTTTCCTCTTAACAATATTATATTAGTATAGAAGTACAACATTCACAACCTTATTTACACATTGATTCCTAACTAATGTTACAAGTGGGAAAGTATATTTCATATTCCATTTCTTCACGTGCAACAAAGCAACGGATATTGTGTTATTTTGCACAAAAATAGTCGGAGGCCAGGGCAATGGGATGGAATTTTATTCCGGGAAATCATCTCATTCTCTAGAGGAAACTTTGTTTGCTAAGTTTGCTACCAAACCATGCAAAGCCGCAAATTAATATCTACCTATACCTAATGGAGCATAAAATAAAATTACTTTATTACATACAGACATACATTGCACTTTTAAGTCCATAGTTTGTTAATTGGTTAGGTAAGGTGAAGGGTCCAAAGCGGCGAGGAAGAACACCACAGGGTTTTTAGGTAAAAGACACATTATACATTTAAAAAAAGGTATTCGACTATCTAATAATGTGAATTTATATTCGCAGTTAGGCATGTACATTCAAAGACCTAAACTTGGCTGTATGTAAAAGGCACTAATATAGCATACGCCAGTAGTCGATTAAATAGATAAACCGTAAACGAATAAACTTTTACATAATACAAATATAAAAGTGCAGTCGGGTGAAAACTAAGTCAATTATCATTCAGGTGAACGAATCGATCCAATTTAAAGTCTCAACTTCAATTTGTCTAGTACAATAATATTTTTAGCTCGGCAGTTTTTACCGGCCCGGCCATTACCGTCCGCCCCGAGTCACGATTGTTTTGTTTTAGTGTGACTTTTTGTCCTATTATCCCTTTTGCTATGTTAGCGCTACATTGTGTGACAGTGCGAATTATTGCCCATACTCTAAAATATAATCGTTATCAAAATTTGACAGTAGCAATAAGTATATAGTAGGTATGAAAAGACCCACGAATATTTAATATGGCACGTCAATAGTTGCTATTACGTGCGTCATAATTTACGTAAATCACCTTATTACAGGAAATTTGCTTTCCCTACTTTAAATATAACAAAAATAAATACAAATATGTTTAAAAATAATAAATATTTTGTATATACTGTTGATACATTAAGCTATTGACCACGAAGTTGTCTTGATATTCAATGTTGACCAAATTAATGTTGTCTGTTATTAGTTCTGTATCACTAGATATTTAAAGAAATAATCTTATTGAATTACTTATATATTACTCAAACATTAATCAAACAAACCAAAAAAAATGGTTTATCGAAAGCTGAAATCTAATTTAATCATAACCCTACTTTACCGTCTGTTACACGGTGTACTGGTCTCTACCTTTTTTATCTCGGAGAAGGAATGGAGGTTAAGGAGAGGAAAAAGCAAAACGCGCGCGACGCAGGTGGCCAAGTCAGTCGTCGACATAAACGTAATAGCAACCTGCCTACAATGGCTACTAACAACAAATAAATATATCGGGTGCTTCAGAAACTTAGATTAAAGGTAACACCTTAGTACCCATGAAAATAATCAACTTGTAGCGACACTACTTACATAGAACGCGCCAATAGACGGATGAGTTCTAAAACCGCGCTAACGAAGTTTTCTAATGAGTTTGTATAAATACAAGTGTCCAACATCAACCGTTGGACCGCAGTCCCCAGGCACGATCACCTCGCCTGGCTGAAGATCTCCCCTTTTCACCATTAAGGAACATTCCACCTCCGCTCCTCCATAAACATTTGTTATTAGAGCAATGGAAAATCACGAAGTAAATTAACATAAAGAAGTACAATAGGTACCAAAATGTACTAAACATCTGATATTTTCGTTTATTTCTATACTAACACTTTTCAGTGACAGTGACAAGTCTTCTAATAGAGTCCTAAACTATTTGGTGAAATCCACCTATAAATTTCATCAACATTTAGCAAAAATCAACAACTACCGCTTTAAACAACTATAGCTCCATTTCGCTCCCCTATAATTGACGAACATTTTCGAGTAATTAATTTGTGTATAAATCATACACCTAAGAGCATCTCGACACACTATCATAGGATGAAACTACTATTGCACCAACACAGCAATTGAAAAAGCAATACTGCTTGCAACTTGCAACACAACGACATCTACGATCCGAATCTAAAGTTATATAATCGAAATAGAACACTTCTGTAATAATCAGAGAAGAATGCCACCACTTAGCAATAACCTTGTATAACTCATGTGCGAATATTATCATGAGAGCACAATGATTACACGAGTTGAACAATGACTAAATGGAGTCACAACTTTTTATCACTCAGTCGGATATGTAAGAAAAAGAAATAATCAAGAGCGAGTTTAACTCTTACACTAAGGGTTTCTTATCAGTATTTTTCGTATTTAGGTCTTTAGAGAAAGGCAGAAATATGAGTAATGTGAGGAAAACGTGTATAGTTGGATTGGAAACTAAGAGATTAAGTAAATTCATTTTAAGATATCTAAAAGTAGCACCAGAGACTGAAGTTTTAAGGTAAGATTTTGTCCTGGTATGGACATGTAAGGCAAATTTCAAAATAGGAGGAAAACTAAAAAAAAAGATTAATGAATTGTGAAGGATTATTGTACAGTACAACAAAGAAGACGACGACGAAGCAGTATGCGTCGACTTAAAATGAAAAAGGTAAAGAAAATGATGACGTAAATTATGTTATCAGCTTCCTTTGTAGTGGCGATTTTGGTATAGGCCCGATGACGAAATGATTTTTCGTGTCAGCCACGCACAATAGGTTTCTGATCGAACCTTTTGAAGACGGAACCCTAAATAACGAACACTGTTGACTCAATTACGAGCGTAATTAAACCTGTCTTATTGAATTCACGTTAGATTGTTAGCGGCTGTGAATGTTCTTAATCAATATAGCTCTCATTGTAATGGAATAGGTAACTGTAGCAACAGTTACATGCTTTTATGCGAAACCATACGGTTTTGACACGAGTATAATTATCAGCTATTGTGTTTGACTTTACCAGTAATTCCTTTGGCACACTAATTACTATGATCATTGCTTGCAATTTAAATCTCTGCCCAGGAATTTTACTTGTAACCCAAACGTAGGTATCAGATAAATTCTAAAGCATTGCAACAATTTAAAATTCTTAATTACTAATAATTTACATGTGCAGAACAAAGACAGTTATATAAACTATCAGAAATGTTACAGTTTAGCCAACAGTGGGTATATAAAATCGGTGGCAACATCAGATAGCATCTAAACAAACAACAGTACACTTGCAAGAATCTCCGCCCTAGTCTCAGTGAAACGTGGACTATAATGGAAACGGACAGGTCAGAGTCATTCTCACGGCAGCAACAATTTATATAGCGTTACTGCAGCACTCGAAATCGTTAGTGAAATGGCGTGTAACCGATCTCAAATTGTAGAAAAGTACCTACTGCGTCTTTGGTATTCATACGTGAGCCTCTAAGACCAAGCATCCGAGACACAATAGATTTTTAATTGTATCTCGGTTCCAGTTGGAACCCGCGGTGCTTTACAGATACAATAGACACAAAATTTTTTAGGGGAAAAGCTGTCACAGATAGTTCTATCGAGAGACATGTGAAATCTTAATAAGTATATGGCTACGAAAACTTTTTAGGGCGGACTTTTGAAAGACAACTGAATCCTGTTTTTCTGTTGTAATTCCTGAAAACGCAGAAGTGTTTCACATTGGCAAGTATCCACATTACAAAGAACATAGAGGAATAGAATTTCCTGATTATATTCTATTAGCCACTGCTGATTTCAAAATGCAAAAGGTTACGTTATGGCAATAGATTGAGTCTTCTGACGGTATCTATATCAAAGTAGGTTTACAAAAGAATGCATTATAGCAAGTCTTAACTTGGCACGTCTGGTCCCGGACTAGTTAAGTGCATTTAACGACAAATAAATTCTCCAGGGACCGTACCAAAGCACTAAGGTTGCAGCATCTTTGGAATGATGCCAAGATAATCAGCAAGTAGTGCACTCTTTAAAAATGGATGGAAGTTTCGTAAAAATATTGAGTATATCAACAGTATGGACACTAACTCACTTAAAATAAATGTTTCTGGCCATAAAATTTTCGTGTTTTGAATATTTTTACTTGTTATTACTTGAAAATTAGATGAGATTTTTGGTACAAATGTTAGAATTTTATATTTTGTTTCATCACAAATCATTTATGGAAGCACCTTATTCAAATATTCCTATTCGAGTTTTATTCGTGTCAACCTTAGCTGATTGAAAGGAAATAAGACAATTTATGAAGCACAACACCGAAACCTTTCATCAATCGTCCTGTAAAATGTACGAAACAGTGTTTCATTATCCGAAAGAGTTATGAAAACCAAGTGAGTTGGCATTCTAAACAAAGACATCGTTATTACACGAAGAAATTAAAAGCTCTTAAATAGCTCTCTGCACTCAATATAGGCTGAAAGAGGCGATTCAGTTTTTGTAGGCACATAAAGGTCGCTTAGAAGACCTGAGACCTTTTTTTCTACGTGTCTTCAAAATTTGTTGTATTAGATTTGGATCCATATCTTCTGTGAAAGGGAAAATCATCAAATACTTTTTTAATTTGCGTAGTCCTTATTTTAATAAATCAGATAGATACGTTTTTTTAGTTTATAAAGGTATATACATTACCAACATAATAATAACAAGAGAACGTAGCTAATGGCAGAGCGGCACATCTTTATAAAAACATAAACATACTAAGCCATATAACCAAGACAAGTCTCAATTACCACTATCTCCTCTTTAAAAAACTTTATCTCTCAAAACTCGCATCTCTACTGGGAAATAGGACATAAAAGTTACAATATTAAAGCTATATCTGGAGTTGGAAAGTTATTTGCAATGGCCACGGGAAGGTACGTTCATAAACACGGCCCAAGTTTTTGCTCTCAAACTCATTACGGATGGTACGTGTTCTCATTATTTTTCCAAGCAGAGGTTTTAGTAGACTCGTCCAAATCATCCAGTAACCGTTTGCTCTTCTATTAACTGCGGAATTGAAGGTTTCGAAGCTCACACATTCGATTTGTCGTCTAAATTGGTTATCAGCAAGGGATTTCCGTACTATGATCATAGCTACTTTTTTACTATCTGTGATTTCTCTACTTATCTTTAATGATTACTTGGAAGGATGAAATGTATCATGAAGAAATCTTGTAGGAAATTAATTCTTTACTAATTAGTTGTGATATTTATTTAAAGAAAATTCGAGTTTGTTATTCTACTAATATTATAAACTCGAAAGTTTGGATGGATAAATGGATGTATGTTGCTCTTTCACGCAAAAACCACTTGACGGATTTTATAGCATAGAAAAAATTATAGCAACATGGCCCTCCCATATTATGACCTTATAGACTGACATAAAAACTTAACGAACAACAAAAATAAAACTGCTGGACTTCACCTTCTCGCATCCAGCTCGTTAAACAGTCAATGTATTGGTAAGATATCAGTTCATTTTGTTGTATCGTCACACGTCACAACTGACCAAAGATCGAATCATTTTTCCGTCAATAGCCTTTGTGTAAGTTATTGTGCTCGTGAAACCATCCAATCCCCCGACAGTCAGAACTTCTCATTTGTTATCAGATTTTCAACTTCTTCGCAAATCTTTTTTTCTATCTTAAATTGAGTTGCCTTAAATAGAAAATGTTTGCGCATTTTTATCTCACAAGAACTATATTTATGCCACTGTGAAATTGCAATTCGCATTTCAGGTACGTTTTATTATCTTAATTTATTATTTCACCCGTACTCCTGCAGCACATTTGTTGTTATTTATCTCGGTGAATAGAGGATGACAGATGGTCTATCTCGCCTTGCTGTTATAAAATGTAGATTTGGTTCTTACTTTTCCATTATTTTATCTTCTTTACCGTAATATCCGAGCTAGTAATGAATATTACAAGTAATCACAAATATTACCAAACTCAAATTATTCAATAGTATGGAAGGGTAGGTATTATTAAGAAATCATTTTAAGTAATAATAATAATTTTAATAATTTCATGCTTCCAGACCCAGTGGTTTCAGCTGCTTGTTGACCAAGCAGTCAGCCAGGCTGTTTCTGCATTAATATATACCTACCTAGTTGTATAATATGTAGTGCAGCATTATCCGCTGCATTGATTCATATGAATTCAAACTTTTTATTTGTAACTTCCTGTTTTACTGGCCATCAAGTCCTCTTTGAGATGCTCTGGTTAAAATATTTTGAAATTCAAATGTTGGTGCTTCGAAACAAATTATTTTTTGGCATTACCGAGATATTGAATGTAAAGACAAGCAGTGTCGTTTGCCAGATAAATTTTTCCTATTTCTTAACAGTACAGTAGTTGCTACCGTGGTTTGTACTGGAAATTCCAGCATATTAATATCAGAAATGAACATGAAGTTGTCGTTTTGATGTGATTCTACCATCAAAATATTTCATAATAAAATGCTTGTGAGGATAGACACTAATAATTATATAAATAAAATATAATATAATCTCACGCCTTTTATCCCCGAGGGGTAGGCAGAGGTATTCCATTACTGGATATACCCACATTTCACGAGATACATTGGACCCCTAAACGTGATAGGTGGTGAGCCCATCGCCGGACCGGGTCTATTTACACATGTCTCAGCATCACCATCGAGCTAGTGATAAATATGTACGTAAGTTTTTGAAAAACTCATTGGTACATGCCAGGATTCGAACCCGAGCCTCACTGATTTTCGGCCAAGTCTTATCACTGTTCACAAAATTCGTCACATAAATAAAATAAACCTTCAATTACATAAACATAAATGATTTTTTATTCAGGAAGAGCAATACAGAACACTATTTGTCTATGGTATCCCCAAACTTTGATCAGTGAAACGTAAATCGAAGGAAACCCACGCCTTGGTATCATATTACGTAAGAAATTTACATGTACGTGATAACACTGATAACCGAAACAGCTTCGCATAATAATAAATGTAGGGATGGAAGCACCTTACGTTATCGAATCACGGAGGCTCCAACCAACGGCAACCTAATTTACAATTCGATAAATTCACTGGATTGATGAAGTGTGACAAACATTTTATATGTACATAGCTCTTTACTTAATAATCAGACAATATTACAATGGGCAATCATTAAATAATGAAACATGTTTTTTTATATATTATATATAAAAAGAGGGGGCAAACACTGACACTCGGGCAGACACCTGCAGCTCAAGAGTCACAAGTGCGTTGCTGGCCTTTGAGGTGGGAGTACCTACGCTCTCTTCTTGAAGGTTTGAAGGTCGTATCGAAGGTGTAAAACTAACCCTACAAACTAAACTACTCTACAAAAGATATAAAAAATGAGTCCTCGTGGCGTTAATCTATACTTTTCTTCAATACTAATATTATTATGAAGAGGAAAGATTTGTATTTTTGTATGTTTGTATGTTTGTTACGAATAAAATCAAACACTACTGGACCGATTTTATAAATTCTTTCACCAATGCTAGAAGATCCTGTATTTTATTCCCGTATTCCCACGGGAACAGGAACTACAAGGTATATTTAATATTATCAAGACGTAACGTTTTTCTTGTATGTTTGTGTTAGGTTAGTTAGTTAGTTATCTAGAACTACTGATCCAAGGTATATTTAATATTATCAAGACGTAACGTTTTTCTTGTATGTTTGTGTTAGGTTAGTTAGTTAGTTATCTAGAACTACTGATCCGATAACGAAAATTGTTTCACTGATAGGAAGCTACTAACCCGTCTTACACTCGATGTCAAATAAAATCTAGACAAGAAATTTATGCATGTACTTTTACAAAAAATAAATTAATAAGAAAGAAAGAAATTAACTAACTATATGGGCTCGGTAGACCCTACTAGTTGTAAAAGACACTGATAGGATTTTAAAAACTTTGGCCTCTTATATTGCTGTTAAAAAAAAGTTCAGTTTCGAGATGAATACTTATTCAGCGATACCTCACATTATTAAATTCGGAAAGGAACAGACTTAACCAGTCAAGTACCGGATTGCAGAAACAATAGGATTATTTATTGTATCTGACCACACCAGTGGGATGATGTTTAAGAACCCGAAAATTTATGAGAATAGATGGACGTCTGTAACTCTTGCACGCAAAAAATAATAAACATTACAAGTAATATAACGTATACTTCACAATATCATATATAGGCTAGCAAAATAAATATGTATGCACCCAAAAACATTACCCTCCTGGTGCAGGAGTGTAATATTTTCTGCACGATACTGTGTCCATTATTGTCATTTGATTGAATCCTGGGTGGATTCAATCAAATGACACTCTATCTTCACCCAATTTACGGTCCATTCTACTTGAATGTAGTACGAGTACCTGTATCCAAAACTCCAACCGCAGTAATTCGGTTAATAATTCCGAAGCGAACCCGAAGTTCCTACCCGTCCAGCACTCCGGATACGAATTTATAGAGAACATCCACGGAAACCACTATAGCAAATTTCTCTTGACCTGCGATTCTCAAGTAATATACAACCAGATTTTTTTACTGTCTGGAAAAAAATATGGTGTGATAGGCAAGTTTAATAGATTCATTTGGCATTGATACTTAAAAAAAACTATTTTTGTGCTTTAACAACTTTACTTTACTTTTTATTACTCAATTGTAGTCAATATTTCACACTGAAATATTTGAAATAGTATTTTAAAAAGAAACAGGCCCGTAGCTCCCATTCATGCGCAATCTACCTAAAACTGCCAGCTGCTACATATAGTGTGCGTACTTTTCTAGGCTTTGTAAATAACATTAAACATGATTATATTTTACAATTAATCTTGTGTATTACTTCGGCTCTAGATACCTTATACGTCATATTTTTACCAGACGGTAAAAAAAACATCCAGTATAAGCAAAATTAGTTTTCAGTTTAAACACAGGTTTTTACTGAACGCATTTTACTAGGGAACATAGGTACAGGGAACTCCATCCCGACGGTACCGTAGCGCGCTCGCTTTGCTCGCTCGGCTCACGCTTCGTTTTGTGGCCATTTAACTCAATATATAACCTAACCAAATTATGTTTTTAGCTTTGACTAAAATGACGATTAAGCACTAGTTTTACTGAACGACTTTTAGTAGGAAACAATTTGAGTGCAATTACGTTTTTATTTACTGGGTATTTTCAGGAATGGAATACCTCCTTCTCGGCGATAAAGGCGTGAGCATATATTATTATATTATTTTACTAAATCTTTCATTTATAAATTTTAATCTTGAATGCTACCAGCTGAATAATACGAACATTATTCATAATTTGAAGTCAGATAACAATAAAAAATCGTTCACAAGATTGCGCATTCACGTACCAACCACATAAATTTCCAGTTCGTTGAAACCTCATCAAAAATTTATCAAAGGGGCTGGAGCCCAATTAGCTAGGTGTAACAAAAGTTGAGGACCGCTGCTCCGACCTGACCGAAAGTCTCCCGAGGCGTACATTGTTCGCGCTAGGGGCCTGCTTAGCATAGCAATAACGAACTCACGGACGTGAGGGAAAGTATATTTCACACTTTTTTAATATAACTGTCAACAAACGTCAACGGGATGCTGTAAACGGGACTGATCAACAAAAAGTTTGTCGCGGAGACCACAACAGTTACTTAAAGGGGAAACAAAACGCTGCGTCATTCAACCTTGGTGTGAAACTTGATGACGGAAGAACTATTACGAGACAAAGTATAACTGTAACCCTATTGATGCACTCTTGTGATAATGAATTGGTCTCAACTTAAAAGTTTTGGTACAGGCTAAGTCTGATAATTTTGTGAATTTTTGCTGTACCCGCTTTAAAATTACCTTTTTCTCTCAAGTTAGTTACCTAGTTAGTTTGTACCGTAAAATATTACACACACAATATTATGAATATCTAACGTTCGGCCCGCTAGGCTAAACGAACTCAGGAAGTAAATAAGAAAGCCTCAGATCACATTGCTCCTGGGGCACGTATGCCTGACTGGCTAGAAAATTTACTAAATTAATGGAATGTTTATTGGTAATAAATAGTCGTTTATTATGTGATGTTAAAATAGTTTTAAATACTCTTCTCGATCGTTCTACTCGATCCGACAAAAGTATTATAAAGGAAGACAGCAATGTAAAAACACACTTCGGACGCAGGTAAGTCGTTGCAAAGACACTCTCCATCTATGGAGCTACTAAAATAGTCACATAATCGGGAGTAGTGCCGTCCCACTATACTCACAACTGCTTGACATAACTTCTGCACTGTCCAGGATTTGTGGAGAGCTGTTGATTAAAGTGTCTGATTGTCATACACTAAGAAGAAGCAAAATAAAAATCATGATATTAATGCTTACTCCAATAGACGCTCCTTCGTCGATTACACGAATCTATAAAAGTGTAATAAAAGTAGATTCGTGATTTGATTACACTGATTATTGAGTCGGAGCCGGCTTTTATTACTTTTTATTACGAATACAGGCTTCGACGTCTTAATAATTACGGGAGAACCGGGCTGTACAATAATTCTAAATCAAATTCCAATTTCGAATCAAAGACGTTCGGATCCCAAATATTTATTTTACCCTAACCTTTGACATTTAAAATTATGAATACAGAACTTTGTATTCGAGCGCCGCTGTCTCGTTTTTGTTCAACAAGTTTTGTGATGTTTAATATTAAGTATAATGTAACTGTTGTTTATTTTACTGTCAACCCTAATTTGATACTAAGTTGATTACTTGACGATACAGAGAAAGGTTCCCTAGAGTTGGAGAGTTTATTATCATTAGCTTACCTGACATAATTAAGTATATTGTTATAAAAAGTTGTTGCGAATTACGAAAAATTTAAAAAAAGTTGTCTACTCGATCCAGCCATTGTCAAGTGATAATACTTACCAACCAACTACATTTAATTTTTGTTTATATAGATTTCTAGAGTAAATTATTTAATACAGAATCATATTAACTAAATATGGATATTACTGAATAATTGAAAACAAGTACTTTTCAGCTGTTCTAATTATTTAATAAAAGTAAACTAAAAGTAAAATTAGGAGTAAAACTAAAACTACGAACTAAACTAAACTACAGGAGATGTAAAAAATGAGGCCCCCGTGGCAAGGTGCCCATCACGCAGGCGGCATTCCCGCGCTGGATGGCAATACTTATCCTTTGCGCGAGAAAGTCGCCTGCTCGGGGGTCGGCTGATGCTTCCCTGAGTCGTCTGCTGAGCTCCTTGAAGAGCCCCCACGCAGGACCCCACGGACCAAGTGTCTCGACGCCGAATGCAATAAAATCGTATTCGGCACCGAGCCACATGTACTTTTCACGACGGAATAAATAAAATTCGTAAAAAGTGAATAATATGTAATTGGTGTGATTATTGATTGGAATAAAATTTTGTGCAAGAGATGACAGCAGCTATAAAAAAACATCGGGGCTGGCATAAGTATAATTTAAAATAGGAATATCCGTCATAGACAGGTACAAAATTAAGTGGGTGTCTCATACAATCAAGAAACATAATTTTGATTCAACGATTTTTGGTGGGCAAGTCTGCTTTGCAATTGGTCGGTTTCTTCCTAGAATCTAGACCTCTACTGACTACGGAACCCCAATAACCTGTATTTTTATCTGTCTAGTCGGAGCCAGAACAAGCGGACCGCATTTATGGCTGTTTTACTGTTCGCAATTTAACTCGAAGCGTTAAACTGGCGAGCAAACAACAATAATAATCCTAGAACATTTTCACATCACTCGGGAGTCTGTACAGTGCGTAGTGCAAAGCGAAATGACCCGGTTTCCTCGTAATGAGCTTACCTTGCAACTTTGTTGGACCCACAAAGTACCGAATTTTCGGTGAATAGATAACTAAGTACATTACTGTGCTCGGGACTAAATGATATAAAGAAATCAGGAATCGTCATTTTTGAACAAAAAGAATTGTAAGTAAGGTTTTTTCTGTAAAATAGTATTTTGCTACTTAAAATCAAAAGAAATAAAATCCGTCAAAAGACGAAACGGAGTATCGAGGGTCCCCTAAAAAGTTTTACCTACATTCTACTTTCATACTAAGTAACAATACTGGAGTTCATCAACACTAAATCACCGAACATTGCTCTATCGGAAAACTAAATTGGTTTGAATGACAAACTTAACGTTGATTGACATATTTAGAAGAGCGACATCGCTACATTCGCCTTCATCAGAACAAAAAACTTTATGCAACAATATCATTGGTGGAAATGACATTTATTTACAAGGAAAATATACATTAATTTACAATAATTACAGGTAAAAAATGTCCTCCAAAGAGGAACCATGTGGGACAGTGCCTAGAAGAGTGACCAGAATATCATTGGTTGATTTATCTCCAACTGCTCTATTTTCTTGGTCCCCTGTGTAAACTATTCATTGTTGAAGTACTCCTAAAAACTGTAAATTGCTGGCGGCAATCGACGAGCTGTCATATACCCGCAGCGCGCTAAGGTCACTGACCTATATTTCCCTATGACCTGCAATGCAGCAATAAAGGCACGCCGCTATATTTTATTGTGAGAATAGAAAATTGCTCAAAACAATGAGATGAAGCAACGGCAGCTTATTAGGTTACTGAGATTTCGTGACATCGCACAGTATACAAAAACTTCATAGCTATTCGAATACGAAGTTCCAGACCATTAGATATTACATTTTTTAAAAAGCCACGCCTTTTGACCCCGAAGGGGTAGCCAGAGCTAAAGGTAGTTTTTTACCAGTATGTTTTTGAACGCCTAAACATTTTACATTTGAATTTTTGAATCTTTTAATCTCTACTAGTTTATTTTTACATAGTATAAAATTTAATCGCTTTTAATTAGTATAAAAAGAAGATACGGTTTCGGGATTTAATTAATGATAAATATAAGTTTTCATGCATGTTTCGTATATGATATGATTATAGATGTCCATATACCTAAGTTATAATAAT
The DNA here is from genome assembly GCA_963855545.1 of Ethmia dodecea. Lineage (NCBI taxonomy): Eukaryota > Metazoa > Arthropoda > Insecta > Lepidoptera > Depressariidae > Ethmia > Ethmia dodecea. The sequence goes on from OY979448.1 coordinate 4,241,183, forward strand.
AAAATTGTTCGCTGTATCGATATCGGACATCCCGAAAATCATTCACTAAAAAAATTTCTTAAAACACCTCAAATGTATTTCGATTTTCATTTTACAATCTATCTATATCTATACTTATATTATAAAGAGAAAAGGTTTGTATGTTTGTTACGAATAAACTCGAAAACTACTGGACCGATTTTAAAAATTCTTTCACCAGTGAAAGCTCCATTGCGAAATCTAGAATACCTATCCCTGAGTAACATAGGCTATATTTTATTCCCGTATTACCACGGAAACGGGAACTAAACGGGTGAAACCGCGCAGAACCGCTAGTTCATTATAAATTTTTGTCTTGACTGATATGACTAGGCAGTACAAAGAACCTTTTCATACCATCTATTCGAAAAGTGACGTTTTGGTCCTCAATAACAGGGATCAAAGTAAGTCTTTTCCAATAGGATTTTAATAAGTGCGAATAAAAGTGTTTTGAATTTGGAATTAAAAATATCCCGCAACATCCTTAGCCAAAGAGGTTAACAAAATAAGTTTGCATCTAAGGTTGGCGCCACTGTAGCTGTACTATAACAAACCATTAGTTCCATTTTTCGCCGCATTAGGCTGACAAGCATAGAGTAACTTATATGCTGACAAGGCTGAATGGGGTTCGATGGTTGTGCACACTGTCAGAAAAAATGCTGTGGCAATGCGCGCGCTTTCATACTTATTTTTTACAATTTACATTTTATTTTACGCCAAATTTTCGAATTCCGACATAGAATTTTTTGTGTATTTTATATTTTAAAATGTATTCAAGCAGCAGTGACTGCAGTGATAGTTATTAGTTAAACACCGGAAAATATTTAAAAAAGAAGCAAACAATGTCATCAACAATTTTTCTCATAGAGAGGTATGAAAAGCAGAGTGTATCATTCGGTCGCAAAATTATTTTTACCTTGGTCTACGTACTTTAAACCCCTCACTTCGTTCATGATTCTACATTAGAATCCCTCACTACGTTCGGGATTCTATCCTAGAATCATTCACTATGTTCGTGATTTAAAAAAACGCCCTCGCCGTAAAATTATAGTTTTGCTCCCTTATGACACAATCTACTATTAGAGCCGCCAAATAAGAACGCTCTACGTATAATGTTAAGTATTCTCCAGCAACATTATTACACTTTATCCTCGAGGGAAGTTATTAAGCTACTCACATTACTTTCCATCTACTTTAAGGCTCGTATACCAAAAAGTAAAACCCATTAAGTTTAAAAAATGAGGGCATTCCGCGACATACGCCTTCATGAGATCCCATTTCGCCGGTGACCCACAAAAAGTTGCTTTTTGTGCACTTGGCGCTTTCCTGCTAAAAGGCGAGTGTGTCTTTCACTTTCCGTAAGACATAAAAGGAGGTAGTTTATGTACGAAGTGCATGCGAGTATGCCACAACTTTATACTGCTACCTGCACAATGGGGGCGATTCTGCTTTATTCCGACTAAACTTATTTTGGTTTAGTCCTGTCTTTGTCTTACCTCAAAAGAAGAAAAGGGATAGAAGATAACCTAATGAATTTAGTCCTGTCAGAGTCTGTATTTTAGTGACTTGTTACTAAACATTTTATGAAATGCCTTAGTTGATAGAGTCTGGCTACTGAAAGATGAGACTGAAAAAACACGGCAAATTCAAAAAATCGTTGCATGGCAACTCTGTTTATTGTTGGAAATATAGCTTTGATACTTGTTATTTAATAAATTAAAATTAAGTAATAGTAGCTTAATATTTCACTAAATAGATTGCAAAAACAAACAACAAGAAGTGAAGGAAGGAAAAACATCATGGCAATCAAAATTATTTATTTTTCAACACACTTGCTCATAAAGTGGCTCTAATTTCACTGCAATTAGGCACATAATGACACCTATAATCAAACTGAGACTTTTTGTTTGCTATTATTCACTAGTGAGTTATAGATTTTTTTTTTCAATTTTGTTGCTAGAGTTGCTTTGTTCTTAAAAAAGTTTCGATACAAAAAAGATCGTATTCAATCGTACTAATAAATTAATACACAAATATGGCTTGCTCATTTCATGCAACTTCGTATTTAAATAGATCATTTCAACTTGTACGTGTTTAATAAACAAAACTTTCACTCAAATATAACTTTGGTTTTCTCTGTAAAAACTTTAAATACCCCATTTTGTACGTGGCTAAAACGCTATCCACGACAAACCAAAGAAAAAGAAACCTAATTTTTTTAGTCCATGGCCGATCGCCATTGTAAGATGCGAGCGCATAGGAAAACGAGGCTGTATGGGCCTAGATCCTTTTGCCTTTTCCAAATTATATAAATAAAAAATTGGAAAACCAATTAATTTTCCCCGCCATTGCGAATGATTATTTTAAAATGATTTTTTAGTATTATTTATTCACAAGTGTGTTGAAAAACGTCGTATGATACACGTGTGTATTGATGATTACCGTCCTCGGCTCTCTTATGACCCTCGCCTACGGCTCGGGTCTCAATGGCGCCTCAGCGGTAATCACCAACTTTACTCACTTGTACCATAATGTACTATTATTTTTAATCTAAAATCTCAGGTTAAGATACGCATTTTGTGTCTTTAAACATTTATTTAGGAACAAATCACTTATTTTTTTTATTGTTACCTTATGGTTTCTGCAAATGAATACATAGGTATTAAGACAAATTTACTCCTGCTAAATGAAATGTAATGTGCAATTACAATGAAAAGTATCAAAATCTCCATCTCATACTAACCAATGCACTGAGATTTTTCACGTAAACATGATTATTTTTGTTTGAAAACTACATCTTTTTCTACTTGTTTTTCTTTAAATTTACTATTCATTGTAAAAAGAACCTTTAGCAAATTGCTTTTCAGTGTTTTCGTCATGTTTTCAACTATAAATCACAAAAATCGCACAAATATTTTTCACTTGGCACATCAACTACCTACTCAGGTTATTAGTACAGTGACGTTAGTATTGGTGTTGCCAGATACATTTTCAGAATCAAAATAAAATCTTAGTCTTATCTTTCAGTAGCCAGACTCTAGGACTCATTTGAATTTAACACGACCAAATATTCTCTTTTCTTTTTCAGGAGAAAGAAAATGATTATGAAGTAAACTAAAATAAGTTTAGTAGTTGTAAAGCAGAATCAGCACCATTAACGTTACAAGTACATTAAGACCGGACAGTGAAATATTATTTTTAGTCTGCAAAATAGAGGAGATTTTTTTCTTAAATCTAAAAAGACACACCATGTAAAACATACTTTTTAACACAATTTACTCACGGTTTTTGAGTCCTAAACTAAGTAATAAGTAAGCCTTGTATTGCTAAAAGAACTTTTGAAATTGTTCCAATAGTTTTGCAGCTTATTCAATACAAGGAAACAAACAAAAAATTGAATCCTCTTTATATATATAGATAACTGATAATATTAGAGTAGATTTGTAGCGCAGCATGTTTTATAGACACTGGCAGTAATGACAGATGGAAGCAAAGTAGTCGATTCCCATTTCTGTTGTAAATGATTATGACGGGCCTGTTGGCTCAGTTGCTAGTGACCCTGCCTTCTGACTCGCGGGTTCGATCCCCGCTCGGGGCCAACATTTGTGTACATGAATATGTCTGTTGGCTTCGTGTCTGGTCGTTTAATATTTATTTAAGTATGTTTATCAGTGGCTTAGTATCCATAGTACAGGCCTTGCCTAGTTTGGGACTAAACAACCGTGTGTGACTTGTATCCCACAATTATTATCAAATAGTACTGCAGAGGAGGATTTTTTCGAAAAATAATAAAGGTATTTTTTTTTTATTTAGGTATAGGTCTATACCTATTACCAAGTAACACGACAGCGTTGTATTCTCCCCAAAACAATAAAGCTACGTATTAATGGTCCATTAATGTAATAAACAGTAACAATACACGCCGTCGGTGCGGAGGCCATAACACGACATTACCGAAAGCCTGTCTCATTCTGGTAGTGCGAGAATGGGGTAATTTTTCGACTCTGAATAGCCGTTGGATAGCAAAAATGTGGTTAAACCTTACCTTCAGCACATAAAACACTTACAAAAACCATAAATGCTCACGCCTTTTATCCCAAAGATCTAGACGACTTATTCCAATCCTAGAAATAGGTACTCACTTTTCACTAGTATATTTTATGGACCACTAAATAGGTGGTGAGCCTATCGCCAGACCGGGGAGGTACAAATGCCTCAGAATCAATTCTCGGACCTGCGGGTTTCTTCAAGATGTTTTCTTTCACCGTAGAGCTAGTAATACGACGGATGTTTTAACTTGGCTGCTCTGAAAATAGGCTCCGGTTAAAACGACAGTACTGTAAGTTTTTAAAAAACTGATTGATCGCTGGGATTTGAAGCCAAGCCTCATGCATGAGAAGCCCTCATTTTAATCACAGAGATATATCTGCCTCTGTCTATCTCTGCTTACGTCTTCTAAGCCACGCAACAGATTTTAACCCTTTTTTTTCAGTACGAGGACCGTTTGTGTATACAGTATTAATCGAAGCAAAGTGAGAACGGGTCACTAGTACATTATACAAAATTCATAACAAATTATGTCTGTAGGTCAAAAAAAAACACTTACGAACGTAGTCTAATGACAAGGCACTCTACACTCGTCCATGGAGATTGGCTAAATGTATACAACAGCCTATCTTCACCGAAGAGTTGCTTATGTATAGGTATGTCATATAAAATTGTAGCGTTCCAGTCGTAAACCTAGAATATAAACTTTCGAGAAGAGCTGAAAAGTTAATAAAAGAATACAGAAAATGCGAATAAAGAAAAAAAAAAGAAGCTAATTAATGTCGCCACCTAAGGTGACAGATTGATCAAAGAAGCAAGCAAAAACCACTTAGTAGACGTTGATAGATTGGGGTTTGGAATCTATTTCAGATCAATTTTTGATCAACGACAACTGAGGTGAGTAAAAAATCTTAAACATCTATACATATAATAAAACTCTAACGGGGCCGTGTCTGTACATTAAATATTTTTTGAAAATTTCAACGGTAGTGTATATAGTTATCGATATAGATACCGAAACACCAATTTTTGGAATTTTTGTCTGTCTGTCTGTCTGTCTGTCTGTCTGTCTGTCTGTGTGTTGTGGTCTGTGCACGCATCACTCAAAAACTACTGGACGGATTTTGATGAAATTTGGTATGGAGATAACTGAGTACCCGGGTCAACATCTAGGGCACTTTTTATTCCAGGAAAATATCTCATTCCCACGGGAAAATAAAAAAACTGGTTAAAAAGAGAAATACGTACTACTCCGAAACGATAACACCTAGAAACTTGAAAAATGGTATGAAGGTGTCTGATATGTCATAGGAAATTGGTATGAAGGGATTTTTGTAAATTCCCACGGGAACGGGAATAAACTAAATTCAAGCGGGAAAACGCCGCTGGGCACCCGCTATTTGAAATATGGTATGTAGGTGTCTTAAGTATGTCGTAGGCAACCACTAACAAGGGATTTTCGGAAATTCCCACGGGAACGGGAATAAACGGAATCCGCGCGGGCAACGCCGCTGGGCATCCGCTAGTTTTATATAAAGATGAATGCCGTCGCACGCTAGGTACACGAATTCATTCGTATTCAGATAAAAAAAGCTGTGTAACTTAGTATAATCAATCTTAAGCCTGCTCTAGAAATAGCTACATTTGCTTTCAAATCAACCATCTCCTTTTACAAGTACTAAACAGCGCCACTAACATCCATCCATCTATCCATCTTCGGAAACTTGCGTTTAAAATATTAGTAGGATTTAAGAGAAGCGAACTTGTTCATATACAAAACGCGTAGATATCAACTCTTATGCGAAAGAGTTCAACGCACGCGCATAATGAAACTTTACTACTCGTCATTCACAAAACCTAAGTTGTGAGCTTATCTTTACTCAACTGCCTCAAAAAAGCGTGAAGTTTTTAATGTGTAGGTATGTCATATAAAATCTAGGCCGCAGCGTTCCACTCATGATCCTAGAAAATAAACTTTTGACTCGAGAAAAGCTAAAAAGCTCTCGCGACTCACGAATATAATACAAGCTCAAACGCTCAAGTTACAAAGCCCTTCTTCTCACATACTGAACTCCGTTATACTCGGTTATAATAAAGCTCAACGTAACAAAAGCTCAAACAAAGCAATAAAAACTTTTGATTTTCATTCTGCGCACGTTTGTAATCAACAGTTTCATAATAAAGTTCGCCTTAGAAATATTGATATGTATAATAAGGAACAAAGGGAAATATTGAAAGATTAAAATATAAAAGTCGGTTAAAAATATCGGTCGTAATACCAGTAATACTTAACAACATTATTGTCAAAGAAGAAGGTGTCCAACTTTAAGCACCGTTTTGTGGTCATGCATACTGTTTTTATATGCTCGTACACAGAGAAAAATTAATAGTCTCTACAATTTGCATTTCTTTCCGTAGTTCTGTAGGTTTTTTCAATACACCGATAGATTTAAGTAAACATCTAGTGTCATTAGAGGATTCGATCCCGGTCGATTTTTCTAATCCCGGGATTTCGGGATTATCTAAAGCGAATCCCGGGATCCCGGGATAGTCCCGGGATTGTATTGGTAATGGAAAGTGGTAATAAAAAGACAGTAAAACATATCAAAATAAATTTTTCATATCTCAAGCGTCAACATTCGGCCCGCTGCGCTAAACAAAATTGCCGCTTTTCGCCTCTGTCAATAAGAAAGCCTTGTGAAGACATATAATATTTATGTTTTAAATATTTAAAAAGGCGGCGGCGGTACTTTAGATAGATAGTAAGTCTAAAGCAGTAGATTTTTTGAAGTTTATTTTTAGTTTTATTATTTACAGAACAAAATAGGCCCAGTTTGTTTATTTTATAATAAGAAAGTATAATTTTGTTTAATAAAAAAGAGATCAATGTTTATAGGTACTGTAATGTAAATGTATCAATCCCGAAAATCCCGGGATTCATTAAATTTGATCCCGAAATTTTCGGGACTAAAATATGACCGGGATCCCGGGATCCCGGGATCGAATCCTCTAAGTGTCATAGACCTTAGTCTCCGAGAAAAGTTGCTGGATGAACCGCTATAATTATAACTCACCGATAACGAAGTGGTGACTCGCAAAAAACGTCGCTGCTACAATATCATGAGAACATCTCGAACTGTGCACGATAAAGAACTCTTGATTTACGTATTTAAAAAAGGAATGTTTATTTTTTCAAATTCGAATTTAGATGGCAAAGGTATCGCGTGTTGTGTTCAACGGACGCGCGGGCTCCAGCGGGTAAAGGCGGCTACACACTGCGAGAGTCGTCGCCGAGTGCCGAGTGCCCCTCCGGCTATCACTCCACTTTCGGTTATTCTCTCACCTCCCCTGAGACGGGCCGATTTATCACTGTGCCGTATCTATGTTAACACTGACGAGTCATCTCGCTCGCTATTTTCTTGTAAAAATTGTTTTGACCTCCGTCGGTTGTCACTGACCGCTTAGCGTTATATCATGGAAGGTGACAGGTATGTACTCAGGTGATTTAGTTAGGAAGTCCGTGATCCAAAGTTTGTGTGAGTAACGGCCCTCTGGGGACTTCATGGGCTCATCGTGCCTGACTATTTCAAGGTAAGTATATAGGTATATGAAAATAAAGCCAGATTAATGTATTATCCATGCCATCTAAAAATAAACTACGTAATTTATTCATTCAAAATTTAAATATATATATATATATATATATATATATATGTATCACTACATAGTATAAAACAAACTCGCTTTCTCTGTTCCTATATCCCTAAGTCCCTATATCCCTATGTCCCTATGTCCCTTTGTATGCTTAAATCTTTAAAACTACGCAACGGATTTTTATGCGTTTTTTAGGGTTCCGTACCTCAAAAGGAAAAAACGGAACCCTTATAGGATCACTTTGTTGTCCGTCTGTCCGTCCGTCCGTCCGTCTGTCAAGACCCTTTTTCTCAGGAACGCGTGGAGGTATGAAGCTGAAATTTATATCAATTACTCAGGTCTACTGTCCCTTGAAGCTGTGAAAAAATCAAACTTCTAAGCCAACGCAATCAAAAGATACAGCCGTTTATGCCGCAAATTTTCGACACTTGCAAGGGAATCAAAACCTACAGGGTGCTTCCCGTGAACTCAGAATCTTGAAATTTGGTACGAAGCAACGTCTTATAGCATAGATAAAGGAAAAATTACGAAAACCATAAATTTGCAAGGTTGTACGGAACCCTCGGTGCGCGAGTCCGACTCGCACTTGGCCGGTTTTTTTAAAGATAGAGTGATTTAAGAGGAAGGTTTTACTGTTAACATTGCACCCGGGCGAAGCCGGAACGGGTCGCTAGTATGGTATAACATATACATAATATATTACTTAGTTTATAGGTCTAATAATATTTTACAGGTGAGATATCTTCAGGCATTTATTATTTAGCGGTTGCTAACAATTTACAATAGGTACAGATACATTAGATGGCGCTGACAAGTGACGAGATTGTTTGATTAAATAAATAAAATATACAATCCCCAACAGGGTGGCAGAGGTACCTATTCCTTATCTCATGGTCACGGGGCCACCTCTAATGTTCATTCTCTCTTTTTAAGCACGGATATTGTTCTGAAAGGTCTTCGGGACCTTGATAACAGCAAGGGTGCAGGGAGCGATAGCTTACCTCCATCTTTTATTTCCTCTTGCTCGTCTGTATTAGCCTTACCACTTAGCATTATCTATAATAGATCCCTTAGAGAAGGTGTATTTCCTAGCTTATGGAAGGAAGCCCACATTGTTCCCATCCATAAAAAAGAATCTAAACTAAAAGTTGAGAACTACAGACCAATCTCAATTCTGAATGTATTTAGCAAACTATTTGAGAAACTGGTATACAAAACCTTCTATGTTACTGTCCACAACGAGATACCTGCTGAACAACACGGCTTCTTGCAAGGGCGTTCCACTACAACTAATCTTGGGGTCTTCACTAACTATCTATACAAATGCATGGATGTCGGTAAACAGGTTGATGTGGTCTATACTGACTTTGAAAAAGCTTTCGATCGTGTGGACCACATCATCCTTTTGCAAAAACTTCAACATCTAGGAATACGTGGGGATTTACTCAGATGGGTGAAATCTTACCTCACAAACCGCTCTCAGGCTGTAGTTATCGGTGGATTTCGCTCTAATTTCGTAAAAATACCTTCTGGTGTACCACAAGGTTCCCACTTGGGCCCGCTATTTTATAATACATACTTATATGACATCTACACATGTTTCCATCATTCGAAATTTTTGATGTATGCGGATGACACCAAAATATTCTTCGACATATCTAATGAACTGGATAGTCATAAACTTCAAGATGATCTAGATCGTTTGTCTGAGTATTACGTTAGAAATAGAATCAAGGTTAACGTGGATAAATGTCAGTTAATCACTTTCAGTCGTAAAAATAAAGCTATTGATTTCCCCTACATACTCCAAAATACCCCACTACAAAGATATAAACTTGTTCGTGATTTAGGAATTTACTTAGATTCTAAACTATCATTTTCGGAACATGTGGACATAATTACCAGTAAAGCTTACAGAAGCCTTGGCTTTATCATGAGGTCTTGTAAACTGATTAATGACACCTCTTGTATTAAACTTATTTATAACGCCTATGTGAGGAGTATCCTCGAATATGCTAGTTGTATATGGAGCCCCCAGTATATTACGCACTCTCAAAATGTAGAATTTATACAGCGTAAATTCTTGAAATATCTCAATTTTAGAGCTCGTTCCTATACAAGTACCTACGAAGATAGCTGTAATCATCACAAGATGTACACCCTTGAACAGCGTAGAATGACCCAGGATATGATGATACTCTACGACGTTCTAAGAGGAAAACTAGATTGTCCCACTTTACTAAGCGAGATTGGATTTAATACACCCATACGACGCACTCGACAAACAAAACTTTTCCTAGTTCCTTTTCATCGCACTAATTATGCTCAAAATTCTCTTTTACCGCGCATCACCCGAGCATATAATAACAAGTTTCAAAACCTAGATCCTTTTAATTCTTCTAAATCAAACTTCAGGAAGCAAATTTATGAAAAATTACGAAACTAAATCGTAATCTCGCGTACCTTACTACGCATAGGTACGTATACTACTACCAATGGAACCGTCCTTCGTGCTCAGTGGCCAACCGCACCGATCCCAAGATACTTTATCGTAGGGCTGAGCTCGAAGGCGGGTTGGCGAACCCACCAAACACAAACACATACACACACACACACCTAACACACTCAAACATACTCATAAACACATTATTATTCAAACTGTCTTAGATACTATATAAAAATAAGCACAAACAACAAAACAAAAACATATTATTTATAATTACGAGGAAATCTGTAATTAGCCTTACTTACTTTACTATAATATTTTGTAACTATACAATTGATGTACGCCGTTGATTTCCCTAATAAATGAAAAATAAAATAAAATAAAAAAATCTCTAGTATATTTTTCGAACCCCTAAACGTGACAGATGGGAAGTCCTTTGCTGGAATAACCTGGTTTTACATACCTATACCTACCTATAACCAATGCTAAGACCTGCGTTTTATTTCAATATCTAACTAACTAACCAACTGTTTGACTTAGAAATATTAAATTTAAAATGAACGTTGCTTTTGAAATGTAGGTACCCACTAGTGTTTTCAAAATTTGCTCTTCACTATACTTCACAATATTTAGTAACTAAAAGTTTCAAAATTCTTTTAAACTTTAACTAAATATCCACTTAATACATTCGCAATAATATTTAAATGGTAAAGTGTCCTGGATCTCAGCATTGTTATTGCAATGATTAAGCAAATATTAAGGCAGTATTCTTTTTAACTAGCTTAGTAGATATAGTTATTATTTCATTCAGTTTCGTAGTCGATAAGTAATATCAGATACTGGTGGGCTGAAAAATTCTGATATTTAGGTGGCCACCGCGTAATACCATCTCCCAATCAGTGGTTGTGTCTCGTGGGAGACTGGCCCATACTTCCTCATATGTAGAGGAAAGATCCATAACTTAGCAGTGGGCTGTCTAATACCCGTAACGGTGATTATTGTCTACATGATATACACTGTTCCCCCAATAAAGACAGGGTTCTATTTCTGCGGCATTAGTATAATGTCCTAAATATTATAAATGCGAAAGTGACTTTGTTTGTTTATTTGTTTGTTTGTTACTGACTCCTAAACCAATTTAAAAAAAAACCGCCAATCAAAAGCTAAAAGCTACATTATCAATTATCAGGGAGTAACTTGATATATTTTATCCCCGTATTCCCATGGGAACGGGAACTACGCTAGTGAACCGCGGGGCGCTGCTAGTTAGTATATGTTATGTATTTTATGTTATATACAAAAAATTTTATAATATACTTCAAAATTCATGTATGATGTCTTTCCGCTGTACACAATTAGATGCACATTTCAATAAGTGTCCAGAGTTCATCGAACCGGCTTTCATTGATGTAACGACACGCACAGATATGTCCTAAGCATCGATCCTGAGTGGACGGACAGGTTTTTTACAAATAAACCCATAAACGGTAAACTTGTTTCCGCTGAGCGATTCTTCATAAAATGCGCGTGAACAATGTTCTCGTGACAGACCGCAAATGACACCACGGGCGTACGGAGGGATATAGGATATAGTATATTACACATCTAGGGAAATAAAATAAGATATGCCTTATATCACTTAATGACATGTAATTGTCGACCGAGGCGAAGCTGATCTGAGGCTTCCTTATTTACTTCCCGAGGTGTGTATACTTTTTTCTTTTCGACGGAGGCGGAAAGCGGCAACTTTTTTTAGCGCAGCGGGCCGAAATTTGCCGCTTTCCGCCCGCTTTAAATGAAATCTTTTAATAAGTACGTAAGTTTCATAAAACTTAAGTCCCCAGAATGGTAGACAGAGGCGTGCTCACTAATCACAGGGTTTGCGCTGCTTTGTATAAAATGTAATTAATAATTCTTGAAAATCTACCAAGTGCGAGTCGTATGCATAAAGGATTCCGTTTCGTTCCACTATACAATAAAAAAAAGAGCAGAACACGCCAAATACCACATGTTTTGTATGGTGACCCCAATAAAATTTAACTTTAAGTATTGAATTATTTTTTTGTTTTATAGCGACTATAGCATCAAGCGTCTACTTATTGAAGTTTGTAAAATTGAGCAAAAAGCAAAAAAAAAGCTGTTTCTTGTTTATGGGACCCTTTTTTTCGTTTTTCGTTTATCTATTTCAACTCTTTGCCAATTACGGTTCATGAGATATAGCCCGTTGACAGACAGACGGATAGATACCAGACAAAATAGGGTTCCTTTGGCACCCTAAACGGAACCCTAAAAAGTGACACTATCCTTGCACAATTTGTTTTAAACAATGCTCCAATATTGTCTTTTCGAAACCATTGTGGGGGCGTGGAAAGTAAATTTCTCCTAATGGGGCAGCCTGAATACATCACAAATGAATGTCCACATTTGTATGGAGAGCGCCTGCCGCGCCGGACGAGACGCGTTCAGTCCACTAGAGATGTGCTGCCATTTGAAAGAATCGATTAATATCGACATCGAAAAAAAATTCTTACCTCTGTATTCTGAGGGGATCGGCGGAGGTATTTTATTCCTGGAAATATTCACGTTTCTCATTTATACTCGAGCAGTGATATCCTTACGGTTAAAGAGTCTGCTTCACATGATGAAAATCAGTGAGGTTCGGATTCTGGCATGTACCAATGAGTTTTTCAAAAACTTACTTACATATTTATTACTAGCTCGACGGTGAAGGAAAACATCGTGAGGAAACCCACAGGTCCCAGAATTAATTCTGAGACATGTGAAAACAGACCCGGTCCGGCGATGGGCTCACCATCTATCACGTTTAGGGGTCGAATATTCTCGTAAAAACTTGGTATATCCAGTGATGGAATACCTCTGCCTACCCCCTCGGAGATAAAAGGCGTGAGATTATAAATTTTTTATAATTTTATTTATACTCTTTCGATCCCTAAACGTGATAGTGAGCCCATCCTTGAACCGGGGTACCTAGTACTGTTACAAATGCCTCAGAATTGATTCTGTTACCTGCGGGTTTCCCGATGATATTTTCTTCACCGTCGAGCTAGTGATAGTGAAATGTACATGCCCTAGATAGGATTCGAACCCGAGCCTCGCTGATAAGAAGCGGCTCTTTAACAACAGGGCTATCACAGCTTTTTCAAAATCGATTAACCCAATCATCGATAATAAACGATGGTCCACTCTAGACCTCAGTGAGTGCACTTGACCGCTTCTAGTATACGGACAGAGGGTGTCTTATTACGAACGCACTGTGTAGCCATCACTGCTAATGGCTCTTGTGGACGGACAGTTTGACATCGCGCTGTTTTCTCAGTTGATTCAACATTGTTACAAACGCTTGGACCGTTGGTATTTGTATGTGTGTATTTAGCATAGTGTAACACTATGTACAGTCTGCAGTCGACTTCTAATGGATTTTTCTTTGTAATTTCTTGTCGTACATTTTCATGGAACCTTATGAATACAGTTGGGGAACTGACTGAAGCGACTAAAGTTGCTTCGGTGCCTTAAAGTGCGGTTGTTTCCTACATTCTGTTTGGGAAATATTCGAGGACGGGCCTAATCATCATCATCAACCCGTAAAGGCCCAGTGCTGATCTAACGGTCTTTCTTCACACATGAAGAAATATGGGCCATAATCTCCCACGCGAGCCCACCGCGGATTGGGAGATGGTGTTAGGCTAGTAGCCACCTAGCTGTTAGAATTTTACAAGACACCTAAGAGTTTCTAACATTGCATAACGGTATGGCTTCGTAAAAGGACGGCATATTTGCTTCACAGTTGGCAGGGCAGCGCCAACAGTATTCTTAAAATTCTTGCTGATAGTCACGACTCACCAATGCTTGAACACTGCCTTAAATTATTAGTGAGGCGGGAGGAAAACTTACGATACAATTTGTTTTATCACTTTTTGTTTATTGTGTTTCAAGGTCAACCAAAGATTAGGTTCTAGCATAGGTGCATCATACTAACAAGTGGACCTGCCAGCTGTCTAAATAAAGAAATGTTATTATTATTATTGACGACTTCCGCACAACGAAACCCAGGCCTCATGAAGCCCCCCATGCTAGGCTTCTTCTTCTTCACATTTATAATTTTACAGTAGGATTAGTAGAGTGTGACGAAGGATCATTTTCAGCTGCCGTATGCATCTAAATAAAATTGATATAAGTGTACATGCGAGCATATTTGTAAAAAAAGGCTAATAATAGTGACGAGAATAAGGCTGCTCTTATAGAGCGTAATTATAAATAAATTTTATAAAGAGGTCGGCATGTTATTCCAAAGTGTTTTAAGACTGGCAGTTAACCGCAAGAATTCGCCCTTCATCTTAATTTTACTACCTGAACCAACCACTAATAACTGCCGGTTATGTACCATAAAACGTCAACAAGAGAATACTTTTATCGTGAGAATAAAAATAATTAGAAAACAAACATATTTTTTTTATTAATAAATTATACCTAAACCTAGGCATCGAATCGTAGTGAGATAATGTACCATAGAGTTTTTCAAAAACTGACGTACATATTTATCTAAATATTGCTCGACGGTGAAGGAACACATAAAGGAAACCCGCAGGTCCCAGAATTGATTCGTGGCACATAACACACATTTTTTTAAAGTGTCTTGAGTACATTCTTGCTAATAAACCAAACACCACACCAATTTTTATTCAATCGAAAAGTGTCATAAAAATAAATTAAAATTTTACGTTTTCAAACGAGATAATTTGATTAAAACGTATGTAAACAAATGCAAATACGCTGATCAGTTGATACTGACCCTTTTTTGTTTACACAGCCGTATGACATACATATATACAAAATTACTCTGCTTTGCAGATGATATGAAGATCTTTGCCAAAATAAAATCAAGTAACGATGCCTTATTAATTCAATCGGATCTTGCACGTCTTGACGAGTACTGTTTAGATAACAATTTAGACCTTAATCCTACTAAATGTTTCACTCTTACATTTTCCCGCCAACTATTTTATATTTTATGAATTAAAAAATATATATATATATATTATTGAGACAGCTTTTTGCTTTCTGTCTTAGGGCTGGTTTTTCAATACTCAGATACAACAATATATTGTTATGTTTCTATATATGTCGAGTTAAAATACTGCTATTGCGTCGTTTGTCACCCTTCCCGCACCGCGCAGTTACATCAGAGACCGTTCCAGGGTAAAACTGTGGTTTTGTTTACATCCGTAGCCGTGCTCACGTACTAAAAAGGGCTTTTTCAATATATCAGGGAAACGGAAACAACCGGAATCCGCAAACCGCCGCTGGGCATCTGCTCGCTCTTTATATAAACAAACCTTTTTTTCAAATATCACACAGGTGCAATAAATATCAAACATGGTTTATATTCCGGTCACGTGTATGTATATTAGCACAGGTATTAGTTTGACCTAATACTATTGAAAGTACGCTGGAGGCTTCAACATACTACTAAGTAGCACAAAAGCATGCTATTGTGTTCGATTCTGTTTTACAGCGACCAAACTTATTTAAGTGTACTCCTGTCATTTTCTTTCTCCTAGAAAAGAAAAGAGCCGAGAGATATTAAGTACAGTCAAATTAAAATTAGTCCTGTCAACTAAGGCATTTCATAACGTATTTAGTGCTTAAGTAACAAGTTACGACTAATATACACACACACTCTGACATAACTAAATTCGGTAGGTTATCTTCTATCTATATATTTACTTTATGTATGTACTGGGTATTTTATTTTTTATATATGTATTTATAGGAAACGGTTTATGCACCTATGTAAGTACCTTAATCCGTTGCTAACTTTAGTGCACCACCTACCTTCATCTGTTTATCTCAGTTACATCCATCCTAAGGTTGTCTGGAAGAAATCGCTTGAAGCGATAAGACCGCCCATTGACTTTTTTTGTATCACTGTGTCACTTGTTGCATATTTTTATTGGTGTACATTAAAGAGTTGTTACTTACTTACTATCCCTTTTTCTTTTTTTGATGTAAGACAAAGACAGGACTAAACTAAAATAAGTTTAGTCGGTGTAAAGCAGAATCCAACCCATTATCGGAAAAATGTTTACTAGCATAAGTATCGAGCAACAGCTATTACCTAATGAATATTATTGCTACTAAATAGCAAGCCCGTTGAATTTTAGCATGTTTCCTGTGGTGCGGGCGGAAGGGAGTGAGCTTTGCAGCATGTCTGAAAATGTTTGCTTATTAGCATGGTAGTACTTAATTAGGCAATGATACGTGGTGGATGTGTATTTGGCACAATCATGCTTATAACCAAATTAAATCAAATAATATATTGCAATCCTAACCAGGATTCAAACCCCTCCTCGTACATAAAATAACATTACCCTCAAATAAAGTATACCTAATAATAATATACCATCTATTTTATTTACCTTCTTGTTGGTAATTTAAGAGCCGAACTCTTGTCGGTTTATACCTAGCTATATAGACACTAAAACTACATAGTTTTGGTCAGGGCACAGATAAAAGAAAATAAATAGTTTAATAGGATAGGATAACTGAAATACATACCTACTTGACACCTAGGTACATACTCAGTTGCACATGCGCTGATAGTCAGTGACCACCTTGCCGTGGCCGGCCGATTCAGGTCTGGGGCCATGGGCGCCCCTAGGAAAAATCCCTATCTACGCCAAGGCTGGTAGATACCGATCTTTGAGTGAACACGCCGGAGACGCCACTGACAGGCGTTCCCCTCTGCCAAAAAAAAGTGTCGGTCAACACGCATACCTGTTAAATACAAATAGTTTTTTTGAGTTCACGGAGTGCTTGGATTGGTGAATCTATTTGTGTGCATCTAGTTCAAGCTACTGTTTAATTGTTTTGTCAAAAAATGCGTTTGTTTTAACATTATTTGTGTTTGTTTCCTCGTCCCCCGCGCAGAAATTAGCAGACTTTTTGCAAAGAAACTAGTGCGCGTGACTCTGTGACTCAAAGATTCCGATAGAACTGTTGATAGAGGCAATAAGGGAATGGGCTTTTATGAGAGCAACGGCACCCTAGACGGGATCACCGTTTAGGGGTAAAAAATATTGGTGGTATTTTTTAAAAGTGTATTTTACCAGGAGACCTCGGGAATAAAGCTGTGAGTATATTTTTACAGGTAAAAAGCTACGCCCCGCGGACCGCCATTATTACATTGTTGATTCCGGGCACGGAATTTGCAAATTGGAGCTCGTCCCTCCTCTAATTTATTGGCTAATGGCTACTATCAAGAAAACTACTAGGTATGTTATCGTTAGAAAATTGTATTCCTCGTTATGGTTCGTCGATCACACATTGTGTAAAACTTACGTCTTATCGCCAAGGGGTTTGGCAATCATCATCACTACATAGTATAAACCAAAATCGCTTTCTCTGTCCCTATATCCCTATGTCCCTATGTATGCTTAAATCTTTAAAACTACGCAACGGATTTTGATGCGGTTTTTTTTAATAGATAGAATGATTCAAGAGGAAGGTTTTAGTATTAGCATTGCACCCATGCAAAGCCGGGGCGGGTCGCTAGTGTTATTATAAATTCCTGAAAGTGGATATATCAAAAATAATTTTTGGACCTCTAAACTTGACACGTCTTGAGTCTAGAGTGCTGTTACATATATCCTCAGAACAACTCTGAAGTCCGGTTTCCTCAGGGTTCCCGTTAAAGGTAGAGCTATATTTATCTTTTTACATTTCTTCATGCCCTTACCAGGAATCGAACATGGGGCTCATTCGTGAGATGTTGTCTCACTTCAAATAGGGCTATATGTATAAGGTCATTTTAAATCAATTGCTAATATTTTAAGGGTAGGTACAAAGTAAGTAAGTAAAAGAAATAGAATTAACATACGAGGGAAAAAAAGTTTTTTTTCCTAACATTTTTTTAAATTTTGAATACCTGTGATGCAAAAACCCTCACTACAGCACTAAAACGCCACTTTTGTTGGCTATTTAATTTATTTATTTATTTTATTATTTTCGCGAAATTTTTGATTTTGGTATTGTTTATGTACACCGTGTTAGTATTTTTTTAAATTTTGTAATTATCGATGATTTCTAGTAAAGTAGGGTATAAAAAATAAAAATCAATGCCGAAAATACTTTCTCGGTTATTTTTTGATCTACCCCTTAAATATTTGCACTAAATTTTAAATGACCATGTAGGTATATAATTTCTTAAAAAATATTTGAATTAAGTAGATTAAATAGGTATATTTTGAAACTCGATTATTATCATAGCAGATATTACATCTAAACTTTATATAATTTTATTTGTCTAGATGAAATATTGTAATACATATTGTGTGTATTGTGTTGCAAATAGAATAATTATTTATTTATATTATCTATTCAGTGTTTGGTGTGACCCAAATAATTAGTAAGTGGCACAGATTAGTTTTAATAGATAACTTGTGTGCGTTTGAGATGCGCTTGCGATGGTTATCGGTGACAAATCTTGGGAAATGGTGAGGCATTTTGTGTCAGATTACATTTATGTAATGCGTAATGTCATTGTATAATTTAGGTCAATGCTTTAAAGATAGCCGAAGAAGATCATTTCCACGCTTGGAGTCAGTTATCGCCATTTAAATTATATATTTAGGTATAATACTGAAATATCACTCACTGATTAATCACGAAATCAGAAAATATAAATGATACATAGTTACATACAAGTATTATAAACGCGTATAATATATAATAATATTTATAATATTATTATTATTATATATATTATTATACTGAAATATCACTCACTGATTAATCACCAAACCAGAAAATATAAATGATACATAGTCACATACAAATATTATAAACGCGTCTTCACCGTTAACGTATTTATCGTTAGGTGGCGAAATAAGATTTATAAAGAAAAATAACTTTTAAACGAGCGAGCAAGGTAAGATAAGGAATAAGGAATCCGCTAAAAACTGTTTTTAAGAAATTCGCACGGGAACGGGAAAATACGTGAAGCACCTGCTAGTCTATATTGGTAGTTATCGCATAATATTATAGGTGTAGAATAGACGGGCCCTACTATTATCAGTATACGAAACTAATATGTAAAATTTTAGTTTATGGTTGATTTTATTTTTATATAATATAATAATCTCACGCCTTTTTATCCCCGAGGGGGTAGGCAGAGGTATTCCATTACTGGATATACCCACATTTCACGAGATATATTGGACCCCTAAACGTGATAGGTGGTGAGCCTATCGCCGGACCGGGTCTGTTTACACATGTCTCAGAATTAATTCTGAGACCTGCGGGTTTCCTCACGATGTTTTCCTTCACCGTCGAGCTAGTGATAAATATGTACGTAAGTTTTTGAAAAACTCATTGGTACATGCCAGGATTTGAACCCGAGCCTCACTGATTTTCGGCCGGCTCTTTAACCGTAAGGCTATCACTGCTTTTTTTATAAATATTGACAATTTTATTGTTCTAGCCGGGTACATTTAATTTTGTCAGTCTATTCGAATGAAGTTTATACGTTTTACAAACTGACTTGGCTTGGGCTTCTGACGTCCTCGCGACCACGGCACATTGTATAATACAAATATTCCGCACAATAATGTGAGTATAGTCACATAGGTTCAGCTATTGGTAATGACGTGTTAGGTGTCTAATTAGCGGTTTTGTGAAATGACTAATCACAAAATAAGGTAAATAACTGTTGAAATATAGTTGTATAAGAGAGGCCAAGCGTGAGTAGGACTCCTGCACCAAGGGTTCCGTACAAACTTGTAGGTAAGTATTTAATGACATGACATGATATTAAAAAGAGCGGCCCTTGAGTTTCTTGCTGGCTCTTCTCGGGGTACTGCAATTGGAACCAGCAACTCGTCGGTGGAGATGGGCTGCTGTTTACATTTAGCCAATCTTCATGGACGAGCTTAGTGTGCCTTGTTATTGACGTTTCATAGTGTATTTTGTATAACTACTGAAATAAAAAAAAATTTATTTTTATTTTTTTTATTTTGATAATTGTAAAGGCACCTTCATCAAAATAATTTGGTAACATTACTGAAGTTCATAAACCATGAAAGCACCGAATATTGCTCTAATAAAGAGATGAACTGGTTTGTGTGTGGTGTCATCATACATCGACATGGGCAGAGCGGTCAGTTTAACTGCAAATTAAATATTTTCCCAACAAAAAAGATACCGTTTTCGTTGGTTCTAGTATTGCATTACAGCTATTTTTATTTTATTTTAAAAGGTGGGCGATGAAAAGTATGAAAAAACCGTAAATGTCATTCTATGTAAAATGTTTTAATCTAAATTTTTACTTTTCCTGAGCGTGTAGCTCAAAAACGGTTCTAAATTTGAAAAAAGTGTAAGGAATAAAAGTTGTGTAGTATTTTATGAGCTTTCATCTATATACAAGGTGACTTTTTTTACCGTCTGGAAAAAAATATGGTGTGATAGGTAAGTGTAATAGATTCATTTGGCAATGTTACTTAAAAAAATATTTTTTTTCTTAAAAATTGTTTTTATTGCTTAAACTAATATACGTTACTCAATTGTAGTCAATAATACACACTGAGATATTAGAAATAGTATTTTAAAAAGAAACAGGTCCGTAGTTTCCATTTATACGCAATCTACCTACAACCGCCAGCTGCGCGTACTACTGTGCGTAGTTTTCTAGATTTTTTAAAATGCACTAAACATGACTATATTTAACAATTAATCTCGTGTATAACTTCGTCTCTAGATACCTTATACGGGTAAATTTTCAAACGTTCTTTTTTAGGCGTCCTATGCCCTTTATAATGAAACTATCATTCAAAACAGACTAAACACATGCTTTTTTGAAAATATACCTCGTAGCTTAACTATTTACATAAACCAATTAGAATGAATATTAAAAACTTAAAAGAAATTCCACCTTGAATAATCCGACTTGTATGGCGGCCTACCCCTGGGAGGCTTGTCCCACTTCAAATTGCGCTCAGAAAACGACTCACTATAACACGAAATATTATCGTATCTTTTATCAAAATATCTCATTTTAAAGATATTTACTCCATTTCATATTCAAAATCACAAAAACTTTACTAACTATTAAATAAAAAAAATGAGAAGCTAATATGTTTTTGTCCCGCGTAAAACGGCTGTTTTGATGCTCGTATTTGACTACTTTTTTCATAATAGTCAAGCGATTTCACGCCAAATTTTTGTATCGTACAACCCAAGCGTTTGTCGGACCCCAACTTGTGTGTGGAGAGGATGGCGTATACGCAGGTTTTTACATGTTCCTGAGGTAATTTTTTCCTGAAATCTGTTTTGGTCACCGTGAGCGGTCAGTTCGGTGGCATGTTTTAAATAATGAACAGAGTGATGTATTGTGTCGTCAAGTTAGTATGTTGTGGATAATTACCTCGATATTACGACCTGCCAATATCTTCCAAATTAATTAATTAGTTGGGTAATTATCATGAAAAAACCGGCCAAGTGCGAGTCGGACTCGCGCACCGAGGGTTCCGTACAACCTTGCAAATTTATTGTTTTCGTAATTTTTCCTTTATCTATGCTATAAGACGTTGCTTCGTACCAAATTTCAAGATTCTGAGTTCACGGGAAGCACCCTGTAGGTTTTGATTCCCTTGCAAGTGTCGAAAATTTGCGGCATAAACGGCTGTATCTTTTGATTGCGTTGGCTTAGAAGTTTGATTTTTTCACAGCTTCAAGGGACAGTAGACCTGAGTAATTGATATAAATTTCAGCTTCATACCTCCACGCGTTCCTGAGAAAAAGGGTCTTGACAGACGGACGGACGGACGGACAACAAAGTGATCCTATAAGGGTTCCGTTTTTTCCTTTTGAGGTACGGAACCCTAAAAAAACATTTGGTCGTCATTTTGGTGGCGTCATTGCAGTGGAGCAGTGGGCCACCGTAATGATGAATGCCTGTATAATCAATACTATTACTAATAATATATTAAACATAGTACTTGTTTTTCATATATTATTAATGTGTTGTAATTATTTTACCGTGATAATAGCATAACAGTAAAATTTACGTACTGTCTAGGTATAACTGTGGTAACCCTATAAGGCAACATACATTAAAGAAATAAATAATATTAGTAATGTGTTGGGTACCAAAAAAGTTGATTAATACAAAACAAGACATTTGTGTATATAACATGGCTTCTTTGTTTGAAATATTTAAGAAAATGTCATTACGGTGGCGCAAAAATTTAAAAAAATATATTTCTCCGAAAGTACTGTGTTTCCAAGGGCGCCTCCCAAATTATTAGATTCACATCATCTTAATTTATAATCTAAAGCATTTAGTTTGAGTGAAATATGAGAAAAAAAAATTACCACCGCAATGACGTAAAAAAGGCCGGTTTGAAAATTTACCCATACGTCATATTTTTTTCCAGACGGTAAAAAAAATCATCCAGTATATAAAATGATAAACTGACCGACTGATTGGTGATATATAAACGCACCGCCTAAACCGCTGGGTCTAGTGACTTGAAATTTTGCACATAGATAGCTTATACAGTGTAGGCATCCACTAAGAAAGGATTTTGCAAAATTCAACCCCTAAGGGGGTGAAATAAACGTGCGCGTGCGAAGCCGCGGGTAAAAGCTAGTTTGGTATACGACTGGGTATGGTATGAGAGATTTTTTTGCTCTGCGGAACATCATTTTCGTGAAAAACCGAGAAATGGGATGTTTTGCAAAAGTTATACATTTACATAAGTATAACATTTTCTAATAAAACCAACGATTACAATAATAAATATACCAGAGGATTTCACAGCAATGAAGATTATTCTACACATTTTAAATCTGTATGGTAGGTATCTAGAAGTTATTTTTAAATGTATTCTTGAAGACTTGCTTGCTCGCACATCATCCCTGTACATGCTACTTACATATACTTTTACCCTCTCTATCCTTAGTCACGTTTTATGTGCGTCCTCTACTTATTCTCTTTTAAGATTGAGAAAAATAGAGATCAACAAATATACAAACACCGGGCAACTGTATCTGATACAGATATGCACAGTTGCCACAAATTCTTAGCTGACCTACATAACCCTGAAAATTATGAAACTACACATTCGAGTATGATTCGTACGACCACTAAAAGCAATAATTGCGTAGCAACTTGAATAACAGGATAATTCAATTAACTCTTGTGCGAGATGTTTGTTTCACATTTATGGTTATTTTTGCTTATAATATGTTATTCACCAAATAAAATTGTGACTGCAAAAAATGATACGTGTGTGGACGATTTTAGGTATATGAATACAACACAAATTGATAATTATACAACGTATTGCAAAGACGGGAGTAAGCCATGTATACAGAAATGTTGCTCAGGTTCGCTCATGAAAGTTGTTTTCTTTTATTTAAAAAAAGGAAAACCTGCTATGAAATGCCTTGAAGTAGAAGAAATACGGAAAATAACTAAAACCAATTTTACAATTGATTATTCATTGATTCAAGTTTATGAAAATAATTTCGGAAAAAATAAAGAAAGAAAGAGCAACATGACTTTAGATGAAACAAATTTTAAGTTCATTGTGAACAAAAAGCTAATGCCTAAAGAATGTGGAAATACTGTGCATTCTAAGAAAATGGATAATTATCTTATTCTAGAAGTAAGTACAGTTTTTTTTATCTTCAAAACCCTCGGAAAAATTCAAAACTTACACACACAATACATCAACTCTTTATTGAACACCAGCATCTTGTTGACAATTCTGAAGTCGACAACAGGCAAGTGACCAACTGTCTAAAATTCTGGCTTATTCATAAATTAAGTCACACATACACGATTGGGAAAGGATGTGACAATTTGGAAAAAAGTCCACCAAACAGTTCGATCATCGGACTACGGGTATGACAGGATGGAACAAATATAGTCAAGTAGTTCCCGTTCCTGTGGGAATATGGGAATAATATACAACGCATCACAAAATAAGCGCAATTACCTACTCATACACCCCAATTTGTATATTATTATAAACATAATCAATGAGCAATGAAAATCAGTGAGGCTCGGGTTCGAATCCTGGCATGTACCAATGAGTTTTTCAAAACTTACGTACATATTTATCACTAGCTCGACGGTGAAGGAAAACATCGTGAGGAAACCCGCAGGTCTCAGAATTATTTCTGAGACATGTGTAAATAGACCCGGTCCGGCGATGGGCTCACCACCTATCACGTTTAGGGGTCCAATGTATCTCGTGAAATGTGGGTATATCCAGTAATGGAATACCTCTGCCTGCCCCCTCGGGGATGAAAGGCGTGAGATTTTTTTTTTTTTTATAAACATATTCAATAGGTAGCCCTAATTTCTGTTAGGCTAAACTTTCAATATCTATAATTGATAGTTTTTTTTCAAATGTTTGTTTGATGTTGATGGTTGTAAAACCCTTACAATCGATTAAAAAATATCGACAATCGAAAAGAAACAATCGATTGTTCGATTAATCGATTTCGGTGTTACAACACTACTCTCCAACCGTCTTACGGTTTTTCGATCAGCACACGTGACCTGACGCGAGTTTCACAGTTTTTACCCATCCCACAAGAGTGCTCAACGCCGCTAAAGAAGTTTTCACTTCAAAAAGACTTGTGGCACTCGGGGACTGCCGCGGTAAAGCTATTGCATAGTATTTTTTATCAACTTATGCAATTATAATGCGCAGTAACGCCGATACAACCAATGCCACCTAGGCCTCTAGGTGGCATTGGTTGTATCGGAGTTGCTGAACTAAAGAGACAAGCGTGATATTTCAAAAAAGTCATTACAAGTTCTGCTATTCATCGATAGATGGCAAAAATAAAAAGTATCACCGCTATGCCGGTCGGAGTGGGGGGTGTTAGGTTATTTTCGTTACGGAATTTCTGGATTCGGTCTCCACGCCCGCGATAGAAGCCATGCAATAGCTTACTATTTTAATGGAAATAAAACTAATATATTAATTTCTAAATGAAAAATTTGTGATGTAATTTTTAGATGACCCCTTAGTATCTGATCGACATAGCTACCCAAACTTTTTTAAGAATAAATTTCACTAGAAACACTATTAAGACCCGCCCATTGTACTTTAGTTAATGTTGGTATCCATATTGTGTTGTTTTTGGTGTACAATAAAGAGTTGTTGTATTGTATTATTTATTCGTAGCAATTTAGTATTATCCTAGTACCTATTTTTTGGGATTCAGTTATTTATAAACCATGTGTACATAGAACATTTTTTTTACAGAATGCTTCATTAGTGATTGAAAAACAAAATTTCTATGAGCAGTTTATTAAAACGTGGGACAACAAAGATTATTGCATTGATCATGCTGTCAATAATAAACCAGACGGAATTGAGATTTCCTATTACATCAAATATAACAAAGCACCAGAAGAAGGCTCTAGTGATGCTGAATATAATTTTAAACGTATAGGTGTGTACCTACTTCTATGAACAGAATAACGGAAATGTTCTAAAAATTCATTTGATGATGAAATGTGGAGTTGGATCAGTCATTGCATTCAGCATCTGTCTGTCTGTATAAGCAAGGGACAAAAATTATAGTATTGTGTGTGGAACTCAAGTAGTGTCGGAACTAAGCAAAGAGATTTAAATATACTAGTATACTTAAATCTAGTATATTTAAATCTCTCTGGAACTAAGTTTTATCGCAGTTCAGTGTTCTGCAGTAGGTAATGTTGTAAAGTCGCAATTTACCAATTCGTAGAAACAAACATGCAAATATAGGAGACAGTATATTCATGTTTTTTTTCTACGAATTTGTAAATTGCGACTTTTTGATTATTGACACAACACTAAAATATCAGTTATTTTTTTTAAATCTTTCGAAATCCCATAAAAACTTACATATCAGTTGATTTCGTTTTCGCAAGAGTTGCTCTCTTTATTCAAGTTGTCTATTTTCCCCACACAATATTCTCCGATATTTTAAAGACCTTTTTGGATATATAACATTTATTTACAAAGAAAATATACATCTATATATAAAAATGAATCCCTTTTTCCCTTGGTCACGGCATCGATTTGGCTGAAAGTTGGTGGGGAGGTAGCTTAGAACCAGGAGACGGACATAGGATACTTTTTATTCCGATATTCCCACGGAAACGGGAACTACGCGGGTGAAACCGCGGGGCGCTGCTAGTTAACAATAATTACAGATAAAAAATGTCAGAGGAACCATGTGGGACAGTGCCCAGAAGACTGGCCGAATTCCCTCTCTGGAAAGCTAGGCTAATCCTTTGACAGAGATAGCTGCCAGCCCTCTGGTCACCTAAAGACCTTATATTACAGCCATGGCGACGTCCTGTGTCTTCTTGCTACTCGTGCTGGTAGTGTATACCCTGCTCCAAGAGCTAAGGAATTTACCTGGCATGGTACTAATGGCGTACGCTGCAACCCACTTCCTTGCCTTTGTCTTCAAGTTCGTCCAACTTGTATGGGTTCAAGACTTCACGAAAAATCAATGTAAAGCCATGAGTAAGTACCGCTGAGGTTTATGGCAAGGATGATACCGTGTATTTAAAAATATAATAAATTTTATAAAACAATATTTTTAATTATTTTTATAGTTGCTAGAAATGTCTTCAAGCTAAATTAAAATTGAAGATATGTGACTATTTACTATATAGGTACATATAGTTGTACGTCTCATTAACAAATATAAAACAAATCGTAGATAATATAAATAACAATATAATAAATAGATAAGTGAGGTTAGGTATTTATTAGCATTTTCTAATAAGTAGGAAATTATAATTAGAATATGATAAAACATCGTTAAAGTTTGTTTTACTTTTATCTGTTAGTTATCCGAAAAGTGGGTCAATAAAATAATAAGTTCTGTGCCCTAACGTGGGCGTTACTAATCGGTTAGACTAATTACTTTGGTTTCTGTTTCAGGTGTAGTATTATATTTCCTAATATTGTCGCTTTTCTTCTGGATGAACATCATGTCTTTAGACTTATGGTGGACCTTTAGGTAAGTTTAGCCTTCTACAAAAACACTACTAAATGATGCTCGGGTTAGATTTTTTTAATTCACATTTTAATGCTGTTCTGGGTTCCGTACCCAAAGGGTACTACGGGACCCTATTACTAAGACTCCTCTGTCCGTCCATCTGTCTGTCCGTCTGTCACCAGGCTGTATCTCATGAACCGTGCTAGTTGAATAGTTGAAATTTTTATAGATGGTGTATTTCTGTTGCAAATAAATATTTGTTATAGATAATGGCAGCACGGAACTCTTCATACGCGAGTCCGACTCGCACTTTCCCGGTTTTTTTAAACAAATCTTTATCACTAGATGGACGCTGATGGAAAACATCTTGAGATTCGTTAGTCAACTCACAGACCTCAGAATCGGTTCTCAGCCATTTCTATCACTGGTGAAAATTGGGTATTGCGTAACACATTTGTATTTTAAATTGATGTTTCAGAGGTATCTTCAAGTCCAGGCGCATACATCGGCGAGGCCAGATGGTGAAGTTTTGCCAGTATGCACTCTTCGGTTGGGGCATGCCTTTGCTGGTATCGGCCGCGGTCGCCGCCATCGACTACTCAGACCTGACGTACGCGCCTTGGATCTATAAGCCCCATTTCGAGCTTTGTTTCCTGATCCGTGAGTTCATAAGAGTCATTACTACACAGCATATTCAATAATGGAACAGGAATAAAAGTAGAGTGCAGTTCTTGTTAAATTTTCTCATATGGAACACTGTCCAAATTGGGGGTTACTAATTATTGATTAAATAAGTGATATTTACAATCCAATCCTACTGATATGTTACTTAATCACGCAAAACGAATTTGGATGACATTAAGCATAGGTACAGGTAGTTCATTACCTAGATTAACACATAGGATATTTTTTATAGTCAACGACATCGCAGGAAAATGATGGTCTACACTATCTACACTAATAATATAAAGAGGAAACATTATTGTATTTTTAAATTTTTGTGCGTTTGTAACGAATAAACTCAAAAACTACTGGACCAATTTTAAGAATTCTTTCACCAGTGGAAAGCTACATTATCCCTGAGTAACAAAAGCTACAGGTATTTTATTCCCGTATTCCCAAGGGAACGGGAACTATACGGGTGAAACCGCGCAGAGCCGCTAGTTTTGAATAAAAATAATCGATGTTAATAGTTACATAATAAAATGCCAATTCCAAGCATTTATTTTAAGACGACACACAGACTAACCAAAATGTTATTTGGTATAGTTAAAAACTATAAAATGAAAACCTAAATGCCATCATTAAAGTTTGAGATTGATTGTCTGTCTGTCTGAAAGTTTGTCTCGAATAGGCTCTAAAAAGGCTCACGGGATTTCGAAAGGCAACGGGATTCAGAATTTTAAATTCAAACGTGTATGGTCCATTCAGATACCTTAGAGGATTCAGCTTGTTTTGAAAAATCGAATTCAAGCGATGTTAGTTAGTTTTAACTACATTAGGTACCCACTTTATTAATATTTTTTTTTGCAGGGGGATCCATAATGGAAATAAGACACTACCTATATATGCCGATTTTAGCGTTGCTCATTGTTAACTGCGTCTTTTTCTTATTAACCATATTCAATATCTGGCGGATAAACAAACAACTGTCAAATTTTGATAAAACAGACAGCAAGTATAATAAAACACGTAACAGGTAAGCATTGATCAGACATTGGTTGCTATGAATTCAAATAAGCCGTACTGTTGTGAAATTGGTGCAATTGGTCCGATCCCCGCTCGGGCCCATATTTGTGTGCACGAACACAAAGATATTATATATAGAAAGACGTAGATATGTTTACTAGAGCACGGAAATGAGGCCGAAAAATGTAGTTAATTAACCACATTTTATTTAGTCGCATTGTATTTCAAGTCGTATTTTAAGCGCAACTCTTAACAGATAGCTCTCTTTTTCTTTATTATTCGTTCCGTATCATCTTTCCCCGTCATTGTTGTATCCTATAAATACGCTAAGAAGTAAGTATGTACATGTTGTAGCACACTCATAGGGGATCAATTTTCAAACGCAAGCAGTATGAATATAACTCATCCTTACTTTAATATCTTTGGCATGAACATGTGTGTTGGCTTCGCGTCTGGTCGTTTAATATTTATTTATTTATTTATGTATCTATGTTTATCAGTTGCTTAGTACCCATAGGCCCAGCCTAGTTTGTGACTAAATAACCGTGTGTGAATTGTGTCCCACAATTTATTATCACTACATCATCATCACTATCACTACATAGTATAAAACAAAGTCGCTTTCTCTGTCCCTATATCCCTATGGCCTTATGTCCCTTTGTATGCTTAAATCTTTAAAACTACGCAACGGATTTTGATGCGGTTTTTTTTAATAGATAGAGTGATTCAAGAGGAAGGTTTTAGTGTTAGCATTGCACCCGTGCGAAGCCCAGGCGGGTCGCTAGTATAGTATAAAACAAAGTCGCTTTCTCTGTCCCTATATCCCTATGTCCCTTTGTATGCTTAAATCTTTAAAACTACGCAACGGATTTTGATGCGGTTTTTTTTAATAGATAGAGTGATTCAAGAGGAAGGTTTTAGTGTTAGCATTGCACCCGTGCAAAGCCGGGGCGGGTCGCTAGTTATTAATAATTAATAAATTATTTATTATAACGAATATTAAAAGTATTTGAAGGGAGCCTTAATACAATACAATACAAAAACTCTTTATTGAACACCAAAAACATGGGCGGTCTTATTGCTTCATTTATATATTACCTAAATATTTATGGTCTTAGCCTTCACCTTATAAAGTAAATGATATTGTAATATCTATTTAATAAAACTAGTTAATTTCAAGTTAGTTAGTTAAGGAAGCAGTGATAGCCCGGACGGTTAAAGAGCCGGCCGAAAATCAGTGAGGCTCGGGTTCGAATCCCGGCATGTACCAATGAGTTTTTCAAAAACTTACGTACATATTTATCACTAGCTCGACGGTGAAGGAAAACATCGTGAGGAAACCCGCAGGTCTCAGAATTAATTCTGAGACATGTGTAAACAGACCCGGTCCGGCGATGGGCTCACCACCTATCACGTTTAGGGGTCCAATATATCTCGTGAAATGTGGGTATATCCAGTAATGGAATACCTCTGCCTACCCCCTCGGGGATAAAAGGCGTGAGATTATATATATTATATATTATTATTAGTTAATTTCAATCTAATATTTTAGCATTAGCATCCTAGAAGTCAAAATAAAACAATATTATCACTTTACAATTTTACAAAAAATTAGAGTGACGGCCTTAACGCTTCAAAAGACCGTAGGTACTTCTAATTGATAATAGTCTCTTGTGGCTTTTGGGCAACGCGGCCAAGTTTATCAACACAGAATACGGAACCAACCAGAAACCGCCAGCGCGCTTAAAACTGAAGCCACAAATACCACTCTTAAATAGAATAGTTTGAAGTTGCGATTAGTCAATCCTTTGTATATAGCGCTTCTATTATTATTATTATTATTATTATTATAATCTCACGCCTTTCATCCCCGAGGGAGTAGGCAGAGGTATTCCATTACTGGATATACCCACATTTCACGAGATACATTGGACCCCTAAACGTGATAGGTGGTGAGCCCAACGCCGGACCGGCTCTATTTACACATGTCTCAGAATTAATTCTGAGACCTGCGGGTTTCCTCAAGATGTTTTCCTTCACCGTCGAGCTAGTGATAAACATGTACGTAAGTTTTTGAAAAACTCATTGGTACATGCCAGGATTCGAACCTGAGCCTCACTGATTTTCGACCGGCTCTTTAACCGTCCGGGCTATCACTGCTATAGCGCTTCGTGATGTATTTTATAAGTGTCGGCGGGTAAGTGGGGCAGGTGCTGGATGTACGTATTGCTTTTGGACACAGTGCGAGGTTATATATTTATTACTGAGCGCGGCTTCTGGTTTGTTTTGTAAACTGAGTTTATCAAACGATTTGACACCGAATTTCAGTTTTTTTTTAATTGGTCTGAGGCCCTGTTGTTGCCCAGTTTTCAAAAACCATACGCACATAGCTCGACGGTGTAGGAAAATATTGTAAGGAAACCCGCAGACCCCAGAATTGGGATCGTTGTTGGCCG
Source organism: Ethmia dodecea (assembly GCA_963855545.1). Classification (NCBI taxonomy): domain Eukaryota; kingdom Metazoa; phylum Arthropoda; class Insecta; order Lepidoptera; family Depressariidae; genus Ethmia; species Ethmia dodecea. The sequence goes on from OY979448.1 coordinate 4,272,530, forward strand.
CGATGAGCTCACCACTGTCACATTTAGGGATGAGGCGTGAAAACTTCATTTAATTTTTTTTGGTCGTTTTCAGGTTTTTTCTTTATATAAGATTGTCGTTTGTAATGGGGGTCAGCTGGATCTTCTCAGTAATTAATAATATGCCATACTGGATTGAGTTGGTTGCTACGATATATAACTCGCTTACAGGAGTCGCCATTTTCATTATCTTCGTGTTCAAGACTAACATACTCGTGAAGCTATGCGACAGGTAAGAATTTTAATATCTAGAGCATTTTCATAGATTGGTTTGGTTATCTTTCTTTCAAAGTCAAAAGCTCCGTCAAGAGAAGACATAAATTATGTAAAAAAAACATTTAATGCTTTGCAAAATTAGAGTGGATTAAATACTATCTTCGCAGGTATTTTCATTTGAGAATAGCGGGTGAGCGGTGTTACCCGCGCGAATCCAGTTTATTCCCGTTCCCGTCGGAATTTTCAAAAATCCCCTCACAGCGATTGCCTACGCAAGACACCTAAATACTATATTTGAGTCAATTTCAATAAGTGGTTTTTTTTCCTAATTTCCGTGGAATTTTTCATTTTCAGGTATTTGGCAATTTCTTAAGTAAATTTCATAATAAAAATTTTCGCTTGAGAAATTAACTCTTTTCAAGTTTCTAGGTGTAAATTTTTCGAAGGAATACGTACCTATTTCTCTTTTTACCATGTTTTATAACTTTGCCGTGGGATTGGGATATTCTCCCGCTGTAAAAAGTACTGTAGATGTTGACACAGCTACTCTGTTGACTGCACACCAAACTTCATCAAAATTTTTCTAGTAGTTTTTGCGTGACGCGAACAATCGGACAGACAGACAAAAAAATGTGTTTTGATATCTACATCGATAACTACCACAAATATGTTCAAAAAACGTTTTTTAGATTGCAGATGTGAACAAGGCATTCCTCGCATTAAATAGAATTAGGTATCTACTCCATAGCTAGTAGCTATGCATGCATATGAAAGAAATGATGTAGGTGGTATTTGCGGTAAAAGATTCATTATTAGCATGGTATTAATTTATTACAATATTATGCTCATAATTCCTCTTTTATTAAGAAACATATAATCCAGCAATAGCCATTTGTGGGTTGATGAACATGTATCAACATTACGCAATTCTTTTCTAGGTTTTCCATAGAAAGTCCATATGTAGATAAATATAGGCGGAAGTCATCGGCTGTAAGCGTACGTCAAAGCCAAATGAAAAGGAGGAACACATCTGTTAGTGCCATCAGCACTGTAAATTAAGAAGTTGCAAGAAATAAGGGCCAAGCCAGTGTCCTGTTAAAAGTGAAGATAATCGTGATGTAAAAATAGTAATAAAGAAGTATAATCAATGATACGTATTACCATTACGAGTGGTTAGGTATGGTTTCCGCAATGCGAGAGAAAATTCGCACAAGAACAAAAACGTTATTCATCTGTTGTTTCTTAAATATTGTTTTGTAAGTTTTAAGTTTTCTTGTAAGTAAATAAATTATGGAAAGTCGGGATCTAAGTAGGTCCCTTTCGGTCAGTTTCTGGTGGAACAGCTGCCAAAGCTGCCCTGCGGAATTATTATTGAATAATGGAATATATGAATATATGGCCCATTCTTCACTGTGTGAGAAAAGACCCTTAGCTCAGCAGTGGGCTGTTACGGGTTGATTATGTGAAAATAGTATCCTGTATATAACAGAAAAAGCGCAATTCCTGAATTTAGTTTTTTCAGTATCGACTACTTAATCGATTTCAGCTATTTTTAATATAATATAATAATATATAAATCTCACGCCTTTTTTATCCCCGAGGGGGTAGGCAGAGGTATTCCATTACTGGATATACCCACATTTCACGAGATATATTGGACCCCTAAACGTGATAGGTGGTGAGCCCATCGCCGGACCGGGTCTGTTTACACATGTCTCAGAATTAATTCTGAGACCTGCGGGTTTCCTCACGATGTTTTCCTTCACCGTCGAGCTAGTGATAAATATGTACGTAAGTTTTTGAAAAACTCATTGGTATTTTTAATATCTGTAGGTAAATTTTGCCGAAAAACTAATTAGAATAGCTGAATTTAGTCATACCTATGAAAATCGTACTATTATTGCTCTTTAATTAAGAAAATTAGTAAGACACTATTAAAGTAGGTACTAAGGCATCATATATTTTTTATATTATTATACTGATTGGGGTGTATGTACCTATTTGGGTATAAGTTCATGATTGCTACAAATCTGAACCCAGCTGTTACGGCTGTGCGTTGATCGAACAGTCAGAAGGTCAGTTTATTCTTATAAGTATAAAAAGTTACAAAGCTAGAAGCTTGTATTTCTTTTGCTTTTCAGTTTATGTGAATATTTCATAAATATTAAATTTAAGTTTACCCTTGGTTCAATTCAAAGAGATTAAAATATAATTTAATTATTTTATTTTAATCTCTTTGGTTCAATTTTATATTTTGGAATAAAAATATCAAAGAGGTTGTACGAAATTTCTTTGGAAAGATAAACTTTTTCTTGCAACGCCTTTGAACAATAGGTAGCCTAAGAATGTCAAATATGTCAAATGACATTTACAGATTTTTTTGTATCATACAACATTTGCAGTTTTTTTTAGAACACCTGCAATTTTTATACATATTATGTGAATTTTGTACGCTATATATTTTTATAGTTTTGAATACATTTCTACTTTTATTTATCTATACACATAGGTACTTATATCTTTTATTTATATCCGGTAACCTACCGTGTCTGAAACAGGTCTAAGCAAATAAAGGTAAGCATTTTCTTATGTAGAAACATTTGTTCGTTTTATTTTTGTGAAGTTTTTTAAATCATAACATCGGTAAACGAGCAGACGAGACATCTGATGGTAAATGGTCAGTCGCCCATTGACATTTGCAACACCAGAAGATCACCGATGCCTTGCCAACCAAAACTGATACATTATCCATCCATCCTTCACCGTCACGCTGATATCTGGAGCTCAGGTTTTACTTATTATATATATCCGCTGTTCCTATCTTCTGCACATAGCCTAACTTCAACTATAGTAGTGAATAGTACTTAATCAGTTAAGAACCGCCGGTTCCAATTGGAACCGAGACACAATTAAAAATCTTTTGTGTCTGTGATTCATGGCCTGAGAGGGGCAAAAAAAATGAAATCGCAAAACGTAATGTACCTATAGGTACTAACTATACCACAGCCTGACTTGTTTTTGATAATCATTTACACTTCCTTTGTAGCTCGTTTTGTGGTCATTATGTACCTATTCGAATCCATCAAGGACAGGAATCAGGATAAATTATTATAATATGCCTCATCAGAGCAAAATAATAATTAAAATAATATACACTCATGCCTTAAGCCGTATACAGAAAGAAAGCTGAAAACTTATCAGCGCTTATCGGCGCTGGTCCATTCTACATAAAGCAAGCAGACTGAAGCAGAGCGAGCAAAATGTCGTACGATGATTGGCGCCTGTCGAAGATTGTCGGCGCTTATCGGCGCCGATAAGCGCCGACAATCTTCGACAGGCGCCGGTCAGCGCTGGTGCCGCCCGCCAATCATCATACGACATTTTGCTCGCTCTGCTTCAGTCTGCTTGCTTTATGTAGAATGGACCAGCGCCGATAAGCGCCGCTAAGCGCTGATAAGTTTTCAGCTTTCTTTCTGTATACGGCTTTATACAGTATTATAATTGTTATTGAGATTGGAAGGTATTTCTGAAAGTGCCTACGTTTTTCAAACTTAACATAGGTAGGTGAAGATGAGTCTCAATACCATTTCTGGAACCTGTGCCTCCACACGATGTTTTCTCTCTAGTATTTTATTACCTACTAGCAGTTCTGCGCGGTTCTACATGCGTAGTTCCTGTTTCCGTAGGAATTCGGGAATAAAATATAGCCTATGTTACTCAGGGATCTCTAGCTTTCCATAGGTAAAAGAATTTTTAAATCGGTCCAGTAGTTTTTGAGTTTATTCATAACAAACATACAAAAATACAAATGTTTCTTCTTCATAATATTAGTATAGATTTATTATTAAGAGCAGTGATAGCTCAGCGGTTAAGGAGCCCACTTCTCATCCGTGAGGCTTAGGTTCGAATCCTGGAATGCATATTTTTCAACAAAGCTAATAAAAAAAGTTCTAAAAATTAGTTTTTTAATCACTAAGTTGCGAGTTTGTTTACAAAATTTACTCTAAATTGACAACTGTTTATCACAGACCGGAACTATTTGAGTTCCTCGTAAGCACAATAAACGTATTGTCCACAAATTTATTCAAAAGTTTCACTCTTTCTTTGTAAATAATTCATGCGGTGGTGTGTTTGACCATGACCGTGCGAGCGCATACCGAATACAAACTATATTGGGGACTACGACACGCATTTCACCGATGCTTCTCCTCTCTCGAGGAATCTCCATACTCCAAGTTTCCAGAGATTTCGGAGAATTATAAAAGGCTGAGTGTTCGATATTTAAAAAATGAGGACGATTAAAGAGCCCCTTTAAAAGTTTGTGTTTTAATATAATGTCTGTATTCCATAACGGAAATAGGTAGATACCTACTGATGACAACGATTGTTAAAATTATGGTAGAAATTATACATTTACTAGATTTATAAAATGTATTCAATGAATTCAATGAATTGGAAGAAAAAAAAATAAAAAAATAATAATAATAATAATATTCAATGAATCCTACTACTACTAATCCTACTAATATTATAAATGCGAAAGTTTGTATGGACTAATGTATGGATAGATGTTTGTTCCTCTTTCTCGCAAAACCTACTGAACGGATTTTGATGAAACTTTACAATTATATAGCTTATACATCAGAATAACACATAGGCTATATTTTATCCCCGTATTCCCACGGGAACGGGAACTACGGGGGTGAAACCGCGGGGCGCTGCGAGTACTTTATAATGGTTGCGTCTGTATTGTGATTTTGGGCAAACACCGCAAACAAGAGAATTATAAAAGGCTGAGTGTTCGATATTTAAAAAATGAGGACGATCAAAGAGCCCCTTTAAAAGTTTGTGTTGCATTCAGTAGAGGTATAAAGAATATTTGATAGCTCAGTGTACCTTTCAGCAAAGATTTATTTTAGAATATTCCACTATTTTCTTTATCTGACAACTTTTCTACAGGAAGTTCGAATTTGCTTTAATTCGTCTTCCGAGGCGTCTGTGCCAAGCAGACGGCCGGCTGTAAAAATTGCCAAAACCTTTTGCAGTGATAGCCTTACGGTTAAAGAGCCTGCTTCACATGATGATAATCAGTGAGGCTCGGGTTCGAATCTTGGCATGAGTTTTTCAAAACTTACGTAGGTACTTAAGTTTTTATTTATCACTAGCTCGACAGTGAAGGAAAACATTGTGAGGAAACCCGCAGGTCCCAGAATTATTTCTGAGACATGTGCAAAAGACCCGGTCCGGCCAGCTCACCACCTATCACGTTTTGGTTTCCAAAGAATATTTCATGAAAAGTGGGTAGGTATATCCAGAAATGGAATACCTCTGCCTACCCCCTCGGGTGTAAAAGGCGTGAGATTATTATTATTATTATTATGAACCTTTTGCAGTATACATAACATACGGCCCACACTCAAACCACACAAATAATGGAAAAATAGTAGAAAAATTTAATGGAATCCGGTTGACTTCCTTCTCACTGGTCTCTGTCTATTATAGAAGTAATACCTGCTCCAGTATATTTGCAGATGCATAGAAGAACAACCATGACTTCAGAGGGGACTATGGAGATTCCGCGAACAGAGAGCATTGAGACAACCACAACTACAATGCCTCGTGAAGAATCCGTTCAGTTAGTTCCCCCCTACAATATAAGAAAGCCTCAAATTGACATTAACTAATTAATTAACATCCTTAGGTACCTGTGACCAATAAGTTTATCAAAACTTTCGTACATATTTATCACTAGCTCGATGGTGAAGGAATACATCGTAAGGAAACCCGCAGGTCCTACAATTAATTCTGAGACATGTGTAAACAGAGCAGGGGGTCGATTTTTGAATCTCACCAAGTGACTAATTCTCACCGATGTGAGTGATTTCCGAAAGTTCGTATTTTTGAAACTCATCGGTAACTTACATTTGTCATGTACCTATGATATCGATTTACGAGTGCCCCTACCCACTCGTAATTGAAATCACCATGCGATTGTTTTTGACAGTTGACGTAGTGCCATCTGCCAACAGTGCCAAAGTACCTATGTTTTTCGGAAGAATTAGCAGCGGGGCCTTTGAGTATTAAACCAACAGGAGACGTCACGCGCACTAGTTTCTTTACAAAAAAGTCTGCCAATTTCTGCGGGGGGGACGAGGAAACAATCACAAATAATGTTAAAACAAACGCATTTTTTGATAAAACAATTAAACACTAGCTTGAACTAGGTGCACACAAATACATTCACCAATACAAGCACTCCGTGAACTCAAACAAACTAGTTGTAATTAACCGGTGTGCTCAAAGACCGACACGTTTTTTTGGCAGAGGGGAACGCCTGTCAGTGGCGTCTCCGGTTGGCTTAATACTCAAAGAGCGGGGCTCGATTGTGATATTTTGTGATTGCGACAGATATTTTGTGATTTTCCAAAAGCCGTATTTTTGAAAGTCACACGCTGTTTTCAATAAATCGTGGTGTTTTCAATAAATGGTGACATAAAATTATCACTGATGACTTTTATGTCACCATTTTCCAAAAGCCGTATTTTTGAAAGTCACACGCTGTTTTCAATAAATCGTCGCAATCACAAAATATCACAATCGAGCCCCGCTGCTAATTTTTCCGAAAAACATACTTTGGCACTGTTGGCAGATGGCACTACGTCAACTGTCAAAAACAATCGCATGGTGATTTCAATTACGAGTGGGTAGGGGCACTCGTAAATCGATATCATAGGTATGACAAATGTAAGTCACCGATGAGTTTCAAAAATACGAACTTTCGGAAATCACTCACATCGGTGAGAATTAGTCACTTGGTGAGATTCAAAAATCGATCCCCCGGTCCGGCGATGGGCTCACCACCTGTCACGTTTAGGGGTCGAATATTCTAGTAAAAAGTGGGTATATCCAGTAATGGAATACCTCTGCCTACCCCCTCGGGGATAAAAGGCGTGAGATTATGTACGTATGTATGACATTAACTAAAGTGTATCAGTACAAAAGTATTGAAACTGCGATGCTTTGAAGGACTAGGACAGACAGGTAGTCGGATAAACAGAAAAAAGTTTCTCGTTGAACACACGAGATTAATTTGTACCATTTGTACTAGTGATCTCGAAAGACGTGTTTGCCCAAAATCGCAATACAGACGCAACCATTATAAAGTACTCGCAGCGCCCCGCGGTTTCACCCCCGTAGTTCCCGTTCCCGTGGGAATACGGGGATAAAATATAGCCTATGTGTTATTCTGATGTATAAGCTATATAATTGTAAAGTTTCATAAAAATCTGTTCAGTAGTTTTTGCGAGAAAGAGGAACAAACATCCACACATCCATCCATACAAACTTTCGCATTAATATCTAATATTAGTAGGATTCATTGAATACATTTTATAAATTTGGTAAATGTATAATTTCTACCATAATTTTAACAATCGTTGTCATCAGTAGGTACCTACCTATTTCCGTTATGAAATACAGACATTATATTATAACATATTGTCCTTGAGCGCATATGGGACGCTGTTGCTAACTCGAAGTCTAACGGGCATTTAATAAAATAAATGATGTAGTGAACAATTTTAATAATCTTTTCTATTTTATCTCATAGAAGCATGAAGCATCCGTCGCAGTGGGAACTGCTTATGAGGAGGTATTCAGAAGACGTCAAGGGCAAATTTGAAAATTGCAAGTAAGTTTTTATAAAAGAAAAAACTGTAACAGTAACCAGCTGTACTAAATAATCCCACAAAAGAAGACTGGTCAACCAAGAATTGGTAATGAGTCCTAGGATGCACTAGTAACTCGGTGAAAAAAGCGTTTATTTTGCACATTGTTCACTATTGATGTTGATCACTATTGTTGTATATATATGTCGTGGCCATATCTTAGAATTGATCACTTCATGATTTGGTTAGGTTAGGTTAGACTATTTGATGAAATTGTATACAACCATTTCATGAAATGTTCAATTCTATGATCTGGGCACGACATACCACCTGTTTTTTTTACCGTCTGGAAAAAAATATGGTGTGATAGGTAATTTAAATAATATAGTAATTTAAAAAAAAAGTTAGCAATTTTTTTTTCTTGTCTAAACTAATATACATTAAGTACTTAATTGTAGTCACTTTTACGCACAGAAATATTTGTAATAGTATTTAAAAAAGAAACAGGCTTGTAGCTTCCATTCATGCGCAAATCGCAATATACCTACAATCGCCAGCTGCTGTGCGCGTAGTTTTATTAGATTTTGTAAATTGCATTAAACATGACTATATTTAACAATTAAGCTCGTGTATAACTTCGGCTCTAGATACCTTATACGTCATATTTTTTTTTACAAAATACTTAACAAAAACTTCTTCCTAATCAAGTATGCCTTTGTCAGGAGGCTCAAGCTAGACTGGACCTGCGAACAGCTTCCGGCGCGGCATTTTCCAACGGGTTCCGTCTACGAAGGCACTTGGGACGCGCTCGGCATGAGCGGATACGGAATCTACACGTTTGCCAGTGGTTTGTGTCATATACAACTACAATAGTTTGCCTATAAGCACTGTTCCTACCTGTTCTTGGATCCTGCTCATTGGATAGCTACGCGGCAATGCAGCATTTCAGTCATTCCTCTCTACCTCCTTCTCCTCTCTAAACTTCCTCTTTCTGCACCAGGCCTTCACCCAAGGTCCGACACACTAGCCGACTAAGGTAGAGGTGGAAGGGGCGATCCGCCCAGGATCTCTGGCCCTTGGGGGCGCCCAAATTTAGCGAAAAGTTGTCTTGATCAAATCCTAAACAAGGATAAGAGGCAGTTGGGTGTTGGTAAGAGGCTTCATAGATACAAATATGATTAAAGCTACTCTCAATTTGGAGAGACTCCAATCGGGGACGTCTTGAAAAAAGGCCAGGTCAAGAGTACCCTAAACCGAAGAGCATGTATGAAAGGAATAATGTAAGTGGGCGAAGCGTAACAATTACCTATATACGGAGCGTAGCAAGTGGAAAGAAGTGGTCTCTGCCTAGGTGGTGGGAAAGAGGCGTTATTATATGTATGTATGTATGTGAATTTGGAGGCCCCCCAAGATCAGAATCCCGCCCCGGGCCTGGAGGTGCCTCGAAATCCAAAAGTTCTAAGACTGGGGGGACCTCATTCAATTTTCCGCCCCGGGCCTCCGACAGGCTTAGTCCGCCATTGGACACTGTACTTCTGGTCAAACTATAGGTAATCTACACTAATTATGACGTCTCTCAATTGTTATCTTTTCACGGATAATCAGGGATGCGCCTCCCGTTTTATGACTGCAGGTCATTTTGCGAATAGGACCTATGTCAACTAAGCCATAATAAAGTTTTTATAGAAAAACTAAAAAAACAAACTTTTGAATGTATGACACGCGTCACAAAAAATCAAAGAAGCCCTAACTCCCCTAGTTTACGAGTAGCCATTGAGGAGTTGCGATATCCATCTTTCTGGCTCCATCATCAGAACAGCTCGGTGGTGCCATAATATTGCATTGTCACTAAACTTACATAAGTATGCCAAATTACAGCCCAATCGGTTGAAGATATCTGCTTCAACATTAAGTTGCAAGTTCCACCCGAACAAACATATTACTCGTAGATTTCAAGTTAAATAAAAGCTTATAAAATTTTAAAGAAGGACTGCTTATAGGTAAGTTTTAAAGGGGAGTAGACTATAATTTATTTATCGAATGTTGAAGTCGTGGGTATAAGCGAGTATATACTATGTGTCAAGAACTTCAGTCTCATGAAATATAATAGTTGAACATGAGAGGAACATTACCGTTTAGGTAGATTCTAGCTACTATCATTATTGATTAAAATCGAATTAAAATCAATAGATAAAAAAAAACTGATACAAAATCATTAATGTAAAGCCTTAAATATACTTGAGGACTTTTGAAGGTTTAGACAAAAAGTAATAGCAAAAGTTTGGAGGTCGCACTAAAAGGATGAATAAACTTTTGCGATAGTACTTTTGGACCCGAAAATTCTCTAAAAACTCGCTAAACTTTGGTACATCTTGTAACTTTCTGGTTTTTTTAAGTTATGTACCTTTGCTTTGTGTCACAGGATAGGACAGTTAGGTACAATAATACAGTATCTCTTGGTCTATGTATTGTCTATAATGTCCTCTCAAGCCAAGAAAATAAAACACAATTGATTTTAATTGTTACGGTGCCTATTGAAACCGAGCGGTGCTCGACGAATTATGAGTTATCAGACGTCGACCGGACTAAACTAGGTACAGCTTGTACCTACCATATGAATCCAAATACTTACGTATTAAAAACAAATGTGGTTTAGGAAGTTAATTTTCTTCTTTACAATCAAAATCAGAATGTTGAATTAAACCTCACCATAAGTATATGATGATGAAGATGACAAATCGTGATTAAATCATTACGAATTGAGAAGGGGGGAAAAGCCTACAGTGCAGGGTCTTGAACAAAAGACACTTGCATACATACATGCGCCCACGCCATGTTTCCGGCGGAGAGAAATTTAGACCGCCGCCTGCTACGAACCTGACAAACATCTCGCGTTTCGTTCGTATCCGTCAATTAACATGCTCGTCAGTTTCGGGTACTTACTCTTTTTCTGTTTTTTCTTCAGTAACGCCTGAGTCGCTTTTCTGATTCTCCTTCTTACAACCTAATATATATATATATTTGTTTCATTATTTCATTCTTAACCACTACAGTATTCCATTTTCTGTCTTAGCCACATTCACTAATCTCTTTCAAGCCACATCGCTCTCGGATTTTACTGAGTTTATGAGATTAAAAAGAGCTGCCCTTGAGTTTCTTGCTGGCTCTTCTCGGGGCACTGCATTCGGAACCAGCAGCTCGTCCGCGTCGGTGGAGATGGGCTGCTGTTTGCATTTAGCCAATCTTCATGGACGAGTTTAGAGTGCCTTGTTTTTATAAAATATTGACGTTTCTAAGTGTATATTTTAATACCAATAGAAAATAAACGATTTTGAATTTGAATTTTGAACTATTCCCAAGTTTATTAGGAGCATTTCTATAGCATTTATTCGACTTTCGTGTTTGAAATATATATTTTTATCTAAATGACTTTACATTTATGAGATTTGCATGTTTGTATGGAAGCACAAAGAATTGTTTAAAAAAGCATGTGACTTAAACACTCGGAGTCAACGAGACCCCTTCTCAAATATAATAAGAGCTGCCTTGTTATGTTGTACGTATTTATAATAAGACACCAAAAGACTTAAAAATGTTAAATTTAAAAATGTTCAAAAATAAATTGCATGAATTCTTAAAATAAAATAATTTCTATAGTGTGCAAGAATTCCTAGATAAGACATTTTAATATTTCAGATTTTTTTGTAATAATTTGCATGTATGCTCTGAAATGTATTTATCACCACCTGTATATACCATGTTTTTTTGCAAATAAATGTATTTGTATTTTTCAGGAGTAGTATACGGAGGCGAATTTGAAGACGGTGAATTCCACGGCGAAGGGGAAATGAGATACCCAACGGGGATTAAGATTCGCGGCCGATGGCATCGGGGAGAGCTTAAAGAGAAAACTATAACTTTCAGTGACGGAGTTGAGTACAGTGAGAAGAACTGGCAATACTGCAAAATGCCTGATAGGAGGTAAGAAATGTCAGTATAAACTCGCGGATTATCCCTGAGGGGGCTAGCAAAGCTTTACTGAAAAATGGTGAGTCTACCGTGCTGAGAACTATTTCTGAAGTCTGTGGGTTTTTCCACGATGTTTTCCTTCCCTGCCACTAATGAGAAATACAGTAGTACCTTAGGTTGTAGAATATATAAGAATTGATATATAAGCTGCGGTCTAGCAGAATGCGGGACTGCATAGTTCCACTTCTTCCACACTACCAATCCGCAGTATTGGTCGTAGTGCGGATTGGTCGTCACTACTGTCGTGGGTATTTTTTTAGAACTCTACCAGTAGTGCGGATTGGCAGTGTGGTAGGGAAGGAGTGCGTAGTTCATACATTTCAATGAAATTAGACACCAACACAGTGTGGCTGGAACTTTAATTCAACGCTGAATAAAAGGCGTGGTGTCAGTAGTACCATCGATTTGTACCATTGAGGGTACAAGTGACACCGATTTATGTCGCTAGTACCATTGATGGTACTAGCGACACTACTTAGTGTTACTAGTACCTAGTAATATTATAATATAGAATGACTTGTGTGCTTAAACTATACAATAGTAGATTGTTATACAAGGGTCGGAAGGAATCAATTCCCATACGAGGTGTTTAGAAGTCCCCCTAATGAAAAGAGATTGGAATACTAACCACACTGGCAGGTTGGCTTATATAGCAAAGAGATTAAAATATAATAAGGCATAGAGGGGACAAAGCGAGGAAAATTTGAAGTCAAAAGTTATTTCAAGTGGAATAAGTCTAGTACAATTTCGACCGAATGACAGCTCGCGTTCATACTAACTGACATGATAAGGACATGACGCTTATGCTTCAAAGTTTTGTATGAAAATATTCCCAATGCCCCCTCTATGCCCTATTATATTTAAATCTCTTTGGCTTATAGTGTCTCGTGGAACGTAGGTATTCTAAGTCTTTACTCACCGACAAATTCTAACTTGCTTTTGTTTCCTCTGCGCAATTTAGAATTTTAAACTACATAATTCAGTTCGTTTAACTTAATTATTTTCTCTAAGTGCAAAGTGGGTATTTCGATGAATGGAATGCCAATCCTCTAGGGGATAAGGCGTGAGCATATTTATTTATACTTATTAATAGTTGAATCAAGTACCGCGCGAATCAAGTTTACTCCAGTTCCCATGGGAATGCGATATTTTTCTGCAGTAAAGAGTACCCTTGATATTGACCCGATTACTCGGTTATCTCCACATCAAATTTCATCAAAATTTGGCCAGTCATTTTTACGTAATGCGTGCACAGACACAAACGGACAGACAAAAACTGGTGTTTCCATATCTAAAAATCGACAGCTATCTACACTACCGCAAAAATAAAAAATAAAACATGTACAGATACGGTCTCGTTACAATTTTAGTATAGGTATAGATATAGATTTTATTTTATTTAACATTCCCGAAATTCTGGATTTTAATGCTTGAATCAAATTAATAAAATGACAGTACTTATTAAAAATTATGTGTATTACTTTAAAAACCGACAAATTCGTACGTAACCACTTATTAAGAACCCATTAACTTCCCAGTTCGAAACAGCTAAGCAAAAACGAGTGATAGTTCCGTACCGTACAAATTTCGTAGTAAGTAGGTAGAATTACGAGCAAATGTTTCTGGAACATTCTAGAGCAGCCTAGTAATTGAATTTCGCCAACGAGATTAAAATCTGGGGCCATACGAAGTGAGCGGTCGCTAGGGAGTCACATACACACAATCTCCTATGTGTGTTACAGGAATCGACTTATTCCTTGGGGACACTCTTGTTAGATATACGCAGCAAAAGTTTCGGAACTCGAGAAACATTTGATTGTGGGCTGAAAGACCTATCCAGTTCATGAATAAAGTCAAATAACTTGAAAAGTATTTGTAGCTTGGAAGTTATCTTCACTTATTTCTAGTTAGTCTGATGCTTTAGTGTGGAACTACGCTTGAGCACAGTTAAAAGGGGATAGCTTGATGCTGCTCATATGACGTAATCTTTTTCTAACTAATCTCAAGACGACGAAGACCAACTACGATCTTCAATTACTATTTCTTGGATAGCCATTACAATCCTCATGCAACTCGGGTTTCATAAATCGGGTTCTGAGTTGGAGAATTTCCTTTGTCAAGCATCGAATTAGACCTAAACCTCATTCATGAGAATCCCAATCGGACCATCAATGTTCAGATTTAAGATATTTGCCAACCTTTGTTGAGAAGAAGAAGAAGAATAACGATTGACCCTAATGCTTGACTGAATACATTTGCTGGTCCCGATGATATGTCTATGTCCCGATGCCATACTAAAACTTCTCGAAACAAAATTTTCTGTTTCGAAGTACCCTTTTCACTGTCATTAGTCTCAATCAATGGGAAACATTAGGCATATTTCTTCAAAGCATTCATTTTAACACAAATGTTTCCTTAGTCTCAAAATTGCCCCTCATTTCGTTGAGAAAAATCGTGTCGGAGATTTATTATTCTTCATGTTTCACAAAACCCAGTGATTTGTCAGTTGTATACTAATCGTCTTTTCTGATTTTGTTTCCGAGTTTATTGGTGCACTGAGTCTTTAATAATTCAAAATTAGTACCTATATTTTATATAGAGGGACTAAACGAAGCCATTACGAGTATATCCAGAGGTGTTTGGTTCGATGAAACCGAGGTATATCAACTTGGCGTTTAGTCTCGAGGTGTAAACTGTACTTTTCACTTTGAGTGCGAGAAAAAATTACAATTTAGTACAAATTTATTTAAAACCGAACAAATACACTCGACAAAAATTCTGAAATTTTCAAGGGCAGTTTTTTCTTCTAAACCTGTCACAGATTAACAAAGAGATTTAAATCTCTTTTAAAACACATGGCCTCACCTTCTATGCGAAAAAAACATGGAACTAAAACTCTTGACACTTTTTTGCAATGAAAATGGTCCACACTACACAGATATTTACTGGCTATTTGAGTTTGTCTACATCTCATTAAGGAAATTAAAAAACTAATTACTTTTTACTCCCTAGGGCATTTAAGTCCCGCTTCGTAGGGCTAGGTATATTGGCGTACTTTTAGAAGTGAAAAATAACGTTGAATATATTCCTTGTTAATTAAATTCTTAATCAGAAGTAATCTGAGCAGTTACGTAGAAATCGATAGACCTAGAATGCACTAATTGTTTCCATGATAATGTTTGTATTTGCAAAAAACATACACAACAAATTTTCCAAATATTTTAGATTTTATCTATTCCTTACTGCCGAAGTGAAATCCTGTAACCGTTTCATTCGTTCCGTATTCGGTAACTTAAATTTAACCTAACACTTAGCATTACAGAAGTTAGGTAATAGAGTTAATGAGAATCTCCAACGACGGAGCAACTATTTATAATAACCTACCATAAAAAAATCAAAAATCACTTCTTTCAATGTATTTAAATCCAAATTACCTAAGCATATTTTGGAACAGTAAACTCGTATCAATCCATTTTTCTAAGAGGTGGTTTTTAAGCAAAGAGATTAAAATATAATAGGGCATAGAGGGGACAAAGCGGGGAAAATTTGAAGCCAAAAGTTATTCCAAGTGGAATAAGTCTAGTACAATTTCGACCGAATGACAGCTCGCGTTCATACTAACTGACATGACGCTTGAGCTTCAAACATGCTTCAAAGTTTTGTATGAAAATATACCCAATGCCCCCTCTATGGCCTATTATATTTTAATCTCTTTGTTTTTAAGTTTTTTAACTTTTTTAGGTGTTGCTTTGTAGAACTGTATGTACCTACATAATTTGTAATGTAAAACTGTGAACGACAAAATTTCCTGTAACTAAATTCCTCTTCTCATGTTTAATTAATTAATTAATGTTTATATTCATGCCCTTTGCCACTGTGGTGGTTGTGAAATAAAGCACTTAGATTTGGAACACTCTTTTTATTTGGCACACTCGCTAGGGATGCGAATACGATGACATCGCCACACATTAGTCAGCCACCATAGGTCTTTAGGTCATGTGCACATTTTATTGGTACATGAAGTTAAATAAAAAAATACTATATTGTTGTTAGTGTACAATAAAGAGTTATTGTATTGCATTATGACCGTAGGTTTTTAATGAGATTAAGTCATCTTTAAACCCGAGAACCGAATTAATTTATCAGGTTTACAGTGGAGTACGAAAATGGATTGAAACCAGCAGGAAAGACGTACAAGACCGCTGAGCAGCCGACCAGGAAGGTGCCGCCTGGTTATTACGACTCGGGAGAAGGATTTTACGATCCCAAGACGAAAACCATTTACAAATACAACAACATTAATGAAATTGTCAGGTGAAGAAATTTTACCATTCCTTTTTTTGTAGTCATCTGATAGGAATCGGTCGGAATAATTTGTGTAATCAGACGCACCATGGATCGCGAGATCCGTTGGAAATGTCAAAAATCTAAATAAACTAAAAATTATAACCTTCCTCCATACAGTGGAGTCGCGGGCGATAGCTGGTAAGTAATAAAAATATAGAACAAAGTTCTTCAAGTTTCGGGATACAAAAATATACTGCTGAAAGTGGGTATTTCCAGCAATGGAATACCCCTCTACCTACATTGTTTATTTATTTTTCAAATCCTTTATCCTATTATTTCAGGAAAAAAACATAATACTAATTGTCATGTTTGTGGTGGAATGAAACCAATAAATTTCTCGCAACATGCGTACATTATTTTATTATTACTTATTATACTTAAGTATAATTATAATAATGTAGGAAATAACTGTTTTGTTTTCGCAAGCGTAAGTAGCGTAGGAAACTCAATGGTAGGTACATAAACAAAATGGTTTTTTTTGTTTAGGTAACCTTTGCCAGGATTCAAAGCCTCATTCAAGAAAAACCACAATCTCTATCCATGAAGCTAGTAAGTACTAATACTACGTTCATGGGGCTACCACTGCTGCATTGCATGCAAATAACAACTTCTGATCTCTATGCCCTGACGTCAAATTGAACGTCAAACGGTAACCAAATTAACAACTGACACTGTCGCATATTGAAAGATAAGGCTTGAGTGAATTTATAAAATTTTATTTGTTACAAAGGTGTCCAGAACCGGCGCAACAAGACTGGATCGTGGACAACTGCGTGACGGCACCCGAGGCATCAGTGGGGGCGCGCCCCGACCTGTATCCGGAGTGGACGGAGCCGACGCTCGTGCCTGAGTCGGAGCCACCGGCGCCAGTGCTGCCAGCTCCAGAATTCTCCGATATTAACTTCCCCACCGCCCGTACAGGCAGTTCTGTAAGTAACACAAACAGACAATGCCATAGCTAGGGTTATTGGCGCCCATAACAAGATTCTAAATTTGCGGCCTTACAGGTCGATTATATTAAAATTTGTTGAACACCACATTATTTATCGTTTTTAACGGCCAAATAAATTACATAGTAAACTCATTTCTGTCGTGTAATTTAAAAATGGAACGATCTTCTTATTCCTAAACATGGCAACCAAGGAGGTAACTTATCAAAGGTTTTATATAAATTTCGAACTTTAATAATCAAAGATTTCGAACTAGCTTGCAAAATAGAAAGCAGAATTGATAAAAAAAATGGACAAAATATTGGTTGTTAGGCTTTTTGGCGGGAATCCGAAGAGGGACGTCATGCTTTTTGTTTAATTTTTCTTTGCTGTATCTTTCAGGTTTTGACTCATATTAGTGATAGTATATTATGTGGCAAGTGTCCGTAAACGTGCGCAGTGAATAGGAAATTCGATAAAGTGCGAATGTTTGCCTCAAGAAGTCACAATGAAGTCTTCAGTAAAAGTGCTATCATTTTACTGTAGATAACCAAAGTGTTGAACACACTGAATTTTTGTGCATGGTATCTGAAGCAGAGCCATTTAACTATGATTAAAGTATAAAATAAAGACTTGAAAACTAAATTACTTGACATTGTCATAATGCAAAATACGGTCCCAAAAAATATTGTTGTTCGTTGTTTGTCATTGATTTTGAAAAGAATTTTCAAATAAAAGGTTCTGCCTAGGTATTAATTAGTTTTCATTTCCGCGCATTATTTGAGAAAAGTATTATACACACAAGCCTTTGCCACACTAGGCATTGATGGACTTACGTATGTGTGGCTCTGCTTTGCCTCGGCCCACATTTACACGTTCGTCCATCAATGCCTCTTTTGTTGGCCGCTGCAGTAATTTACTATTATAAATTGTTTATCACAGGCTAACCCCCGTGCGGGTAAGAAGGAGTACACGGAAAATATCTGGAGTCGAAAACCATTAATCAAATTCGAACCAGAAGCCTACAAGAGTATATTATCCTACAAAAGTCAAATATTTAGTAAAGACCTCAAAGAAACAGAATAGAAAAAGATGTATTCTATCCATGGTGTTTTATTTATCTCTTTGTCATTTATCGATATTTACTCCCAACCCATTCCATTTGTTATCTCATCTCATCTTTATAGCGGCCGCATATTATAAGAAATTTCTAATAGAAAAATTCTGATGATCGCCGGACGTGCAACGGATGCACCCCGCACGCCATAAGAAATCGTAATTTGCAAAGAGATTTAAATATAATGTAGGTCAAAGAGATTTAAATATAATAGGGCATAGAGGGGGCATTGGGAATATTTTCATACAAAACTTTGAAGCCTAAGCGTCATGTCCTTGTCATGTCATGTCAGTTAGTATGAACGCGAGCTGTCATTCGGTCGAAATTGTACTAGACTTATTCCACTTGGAATAACTTTTGACTTCAAATTTTCCTCGCTTTGTCCCCTCTATATTTAAATCTCTTTGATGTAGGTACACTATCACTGGCTGCAAAGGCTAAACTGATGCGAATTTATAATTCCTGAATTTAGTTTATTCAGTATCGACTACCTAATCGATTTCAGCTATTTATAATGTATAAAAATTTTCCGAAAAATTTATTAGCATATCGTAATTTAGGTCTACCAATGGAAACTATACTATTATTGCTATACATAATTTAAGAAATTTGGTTAGACAAAACTAAAATACGAATGCATCATAGTTTTTTTATATTAATATACTAATTGGGGTGTATGAGGAAGTACGCTTATTCTGTGACTGACGTTGTGTAGGATTTACTGTAAGACAAGTATTATAATATGCATTTCAATCATTGTTGTATTAATTTTCGACCTATTCCGCCAAATTATTTCTGCTTAGCCTGATGGTTAAAATGGTAGATAATGCATATCAAGTTTTGCCATTACATAAACCATGTATAAACTTATTATAACTATGTAGTCCAGGCAATGAAGCGGATTTTTGTATGAAGACCCCAACATTAATTCCTCAGTCGATGAAACTCTGCAGGATTGTAGTATAGTATGAGACAATACTTGCATAAAAAAATCCAAAAAAAAAACCTAACCGAAGTTAGGTATTTTTACTGAAATATTATTATAAATATTATTTATTTGATATCTTTGTTGGGAAAAATGCTCAGTGAAAATTTTCTTCGCCAGCAATATTCATGAGTGTTAAGAAAGCTATATGCGAAATATCCAAAAAAATCTCCTGGTAGAAACGAAAAAACTCAGACGTAAATGTACCTTGCACGGGAAAATTGCTCAGTCCATTTTTTTAACTGGAATGTCATTTAATAGTCGCTGTGGACTTACAATAGGAAAATCATAAATAAAAACCGTCTCGCTACATTATTTTCAGAAATTATCAAATTATCAACCAAAAAAAAAATTTTTTTTTAGTGTAAAAACCTAACTTCGGTTAGGTTTTTTTTTTGGATTTTTTTATGCAAGTATTGTCTCATACTATAGGTACTACAATCCTGCAAAGTTTCATCGACTGAGGAATTAATGTTGGGGTCCACTACCTTTATTGCCTAGACTAATGGCTGAAGATGATATGTCGTGATTTTAAAAAATGCTTTTTTTTTTCGAAAATTTTGGTAGACCCATCAATTTTCAATACAATGGAGCTTCCTGTAGTTATTAGAAAAAAACTTACCTTCACTGAATGGGATATATATATATATATACCGTAGGTACATAAATAACTTAATAATGAAGATTTATTTAAAGGAGATCTTTATGGAATCATCTACATAAAATCTAGTAGGTTGAAATTTTGCATAAAAACAACTTCTAATAAGTATGTTTAGAATATGATTGTGTGTAAAAGTTTATTATAATAAGTATGTAATAACTGTATAATCTTTAGCAGATTTGGTATTTGGATAGCTCTGTAATTAATATTATATTTTTTTACATATTATTTCACTTAGATGAATATATAGTAGGCATATCTGTCTATTCTTCTTGGTCTGTTGTAACAAGCCATGGGTTAATGCTACATGCATTTCCCCACAAAACTGTGTTAATAGTGTGACTGTGGGATCGGATTTAGACGTATTACAATTTTAATACATTTTTTAATATCATTACATTGATAGGTAGTGTCTTAATAGCTTCCATTACGCGTCAACACAACGAAAACCTTAAGATATCCCCGCCGAAGTTGGCAAAGCTATTATATTCCTGGAACCCAAACTTTTCATCATTATATTTCTTGTAATCCCAACCATGACAGGTGGTGTTATTATGCCAATTCTGGGACCTCACAGATTATTCCTGCTTATGGTTTTCTTCACCAACAAGCTAGTTATAAATACATAGGTACGTCATTTCTTGAAAACTCATTGGTACCTACATGCCCTCATCAGAGAACAAGTCAGACCCTTATGCTGGAGAAGCGAGTTGAATTCCAACAGAGCTCTCACTTTTAACTTAACACCAACATAATTGTAATCGTTATCTATTTAGTTACTCATACTCATTAGATACTTACTTGTGTGTGAGAAAAGAACCTTAGATCAGCTGTGGCCTGTTAGACGTGGATGATGGTCTATTAAATACAACTTCCTTACTCTCTACATAAAAGTTAATTATGGAGAATGAAACAATCGGAATTCCTCTGGAACAACAAGGGCTGCCCACGTAAGTACTATACTTACATGTAAATAAAGAAAACCTTCAACAGAACATTATTCGTAGCTACCAAGTTTGTAGAAAACGCATTCTTTTTAAACTTGCTCATATTATGGCTGCTACCTACACACTATGCCGGCGGCACAGCCGCTAGCCGGCGGGTTTTTGCCGCGAGGGTATGCCGCCGCCGCCGGGATATTCAGGCCGATGGCACTTACCGCTGGCTGCCGCAGATCATCATTGTCTGATCCGTGGCATCATTTTAAAGTTGTCGGCCGGGTAGACCGGTAGTGTTGTACGCTGGGCTTGTGCGGCATTGCCGGCCGGCATGGCCGGGCGGCCCGGCAACTTTAACTGAGATTTTCAGAAGATAATATTTTATTTTGAAGCTAAGTGAGGGCAAGTTGCTAATATATTTTAGTTATTTTTATATATGTAATATATCTTCAAATTATATATACACAGGATTTCCGCAACCCCAGAGCGGCAAACTACACAGCAGTGGGAAATGATAATGCGAAGGTTTTCAGACAGTCATAAAAAAACATGCAAGTAAGTTTAAGAGGAGTACCTATAGGAAATTTATTAATCCGGCAATACTTAATTAAAGGCCTTTTCTTAAGTTTAGGCCACTACAACTCCTGCTGCCCCCCCAATTGATAAAAAACTATGTATGAAGTGGAAATGACTTTCAATAAAGGGACTTACTCCTACTTCGAAATAAACATTTTGACTTGACTATCTCTCCGCAGCAGTGTCACAATCAATTCTGGGAACTGCTTGTTTCCTCACGGTAATAATGAAGACTTTGTTAAAAGGGAGAAAATGGCTGAGATGCCGCGGATGCTGCGTTCTACGAAGCATTTCCCCACTGGCTCCGAGTACGAAGGCACTTGGAACATACTGGGCATGAGCGGGTTCGGCACCTACACCTTTCCCAGTAAAAGTTCTGTATAACCTTACAGCGCTAATATAAAAACATATGCTCGCGAATTTGACCACGAGAGGGTCAGAAGATGTATTCCATTCCCTTAAATACTTTGCCCACTTTTCACTAGTATTTCTTAGCACCTTAACATCTAAGTAAGTAGTATATTGGTTGCTATTGGTATATGCCCTCACCCGGATTCGAACCGAAGCCTCGCGCATGGGAGGCGGACTCCCTAACCACAGAGCTATCACTACTCTTGTAACAATCCTTTCATATCAGGACATAATCACCTTTTCAGAACAATCACTTTATTGAGTACCTACTATCTATTCTGCTCGGTTTCACTTGCGTTCCCGTGGGAATACGGGATTAAAATATATAGCCTATGTAATATGTTACTCAGGGATATTGTAGGATTCCAATGGAGAACGAAGTCGATCCAGTGGTTTTTGAGTTTATGCGTTAAAAATAAAAATACAAATCTTTTCTCTTTATAGTAATGTTATTTATTGAGTAGGTATATTTTAATAGTTTTTATCACTACAGCCGTAAAATACATAGGCTCATTCGAAGACGGCATGTTCCATGGGGAGGGGGAACTAAGGTACGACAACGGCACCACAATCCGCGGCACGTGGGAGAATGGCGTCCTTAAAAACAAAAAACTATTTTTTGGCGACGGACTAGAGTACTACGATAAAAAATGGCCATTCATCCGGCCGTCTGACAGACGGTAAGTCCTCTACTAAGACTAGATACCTAGGTATCTGACTTTTTGTCTGTTACATTTTCTCGGCTAAACAGCTAACCCGACCTAGATAAAATTTAGCACAGACATAACTACCTATTGCACCTTAAAAGGACAGGCCAGTGGAATTTGGGTGAAGTCCACGGCAAAACCTATTATCACTACATAGTATAAAACAAAGTCGCTTTCTCTGTCCCTATATCCCTATATCCCTATGTCCCTATGTCCATTTGTATGCTTAAATCTTTAAAACTACGCAACGGATTTTGATGCGGTTTTTTTTAATAGATAGAGTGATTCAAGAGGAAGGTTTTAGTGTTCGCATTGCACCCGTGCGAAGCCGGGGCGGGTCGCTAGTTATATTATGTATACGCATTATTCGAAACAACTCAAATCATTTTTTTTATTTAATGTAGGGGTTTAAGTCCACTATTTGAAAGTCATTGCGACTCCACCGCTTCGGTATGTATCTTAGTATCTACTCATTTCGTGTAAGTATTACATATTAATAATGCCAAGAACAAGATATTATCCCTGTCCAAAATCAAGACCTCTGTCTCAGTTTCGCGACCACCTATAAGATAACATCCACTACAGATGTATCTGTCTTGTATAAAGTGAATATATTATTGGTCAGATTTCCAATTGAATATGACACCGGCCTGCAGCCAGCAGACAAAACTTATAAAACTGCACCTCCGTGCATCGATATACCAGAGGGCTACTATGACGTTGGCGACGGGTTCTACGATCCAAGAACCCAAGTCGTTTACAAATACGATGATTTAACGTCTATTGTCAGGTTAGAGATGTGTTAAAAACAGTGATATCTTATTCCTATATTCCCGTCATGACAAAAACAACTAACTATTTTGTCTAGTATTCGCACGAGAAAGAACGAGATAATAATATAGTAGACTAACCAGCGCTCATTTTAGCGGCACCGCTGAAGTCATTTATATTTTAGAATTTGCTCGACGGTGAAGAAAAACATCGTGAGGAAACCAGCAGGCCTCAGAATTCGTTCTACGGCATTTATAACCACATCCCCCAGTCCGGGTGATGGGTTCACATCCTATCACGTTTAGAGGTCCATAAAATGTACTGGTATAATTACCAGGAATGGTATAGGTACCTCCACATACAATTTCGGAGGATAAAGGCGTAAGCATATTTAATTTACTTACTCTAAATTTCTTTCCACCTTTAGAGCTGCGTCATCCACCGAACATAGCTGGATACTGCAAAACTGCCGTAAAAGTCCGCTTAAGTCAATCGGCCCGGTTGATCTTTATGAGGAATGGCAGGAACCAGTATTGAAGTTGGAGAAACCTGAAATTCCGACAATGATCACCGATTTCATGAAAGAAGAAAAATCCGATAGCACATGAGTGTTTTGGGCTAGGAAGGAACAAGTATTTCGGGTAAGCGCCAATCGTTTGATAAGATTTACTTAACAAAATTTTAGATCCTGTTTTAGGAGGTTTTTCGTGTGTTTTGTACACATGGGGCAGTTTTTTTATAAATCCATTAGTAATATCGGAAGGTGTAGTGTTTAAAGACCAAAAGTTTAAAATATCGCAGTTTTTTTAAATAATTTTTATGCTTATCGGATCCATAGTTATATTTGTTACTTATCGCAATTTTTTTATATAATTTTTTTCTATGCTTATCGGATCCATACTTATATTTGTTACTTATAGTTACTCATAGGTGCAGAACTTAACCTCTTTTCTCCACCAGGAATGGCTGCCGCGCTGAAGAAAAGAGAATATAAACTTTGAGTTTATATTGCATCGTAATAAATGGAAGCCTGCTTCTTGTTAACATGCCTTGTAGACTCCAACTTTATTCGTAGGTATTGTACCTACTGAGTTTTGTAGTCTATTTTAAGTTCTTAAAAATATTTGTAATATATTAGTTACTGAATATAGTGACCTCAATCCATCCTTTGTATAATTTTTAATTCAGAGCATTGAAGCCCTGTTGGTAGTGAGACCTATTCTCATTCGTGAGGCTCAGGTTCGAATCTTGGATATTTATCGCTAGAGCGACGGTGAAAACATTTTTTTTCCTTGTGTACTCTTCCTCTTCCTTTTGAATTCTTGAGCAACAGATCAGCTGTCTGAAAAGCTATGTAATTTGACACTTAACGAGGGACTTGTTCAGTGAGTCATATCTCAGTCACCCTAATAGCTAGGTCTGAGCCGCGCGAAGAAAAAGGCAACATAGCGTGGGAAACCCGGACCTGCAGACGTATTCACAGAGACTCGATACCGTTTCCGTTCGATTCGAGTCGAATCTATCGACATCGGAAACGAATCTATCGAGATGGGCTGATGTTGGTATGACAGTTGGTGTCAAATGTGACATTAGTTTTCGACACCAACATCAGCCCATCTCGATAGATTCGACTGGAATCGAACGGAAACGGTATCGAGTCTCTGTGAATACGTCTGATGTGTAGTGTAATAGCACCCCGGTTCGAAGATGATAGTGGATGGTAAAGCAGGTATTTCCAGTAACGCAATACCTCTTCCCACCCCCTCGGCAAGCTGCGCGCACATAGGTATTAATCTGGGGGCACGGCAGCGCCCCCGCCAAGTCGAGCAACTTTATTTATGCCTATAAAGTTCGTTGTGATAATTGAGTACAGTCAACAAAGTTGTTAGTGTTACATGACCAAAAACTAAGATTCAGTTTTCTCTTAAAGCTGTAAATGTATTTATAGTTTTTTTTTGGAAATTGTAGGGATCAAAGATACCTTTCGAAATAAACATTAATCAATAAGATTTATTTATGACTACCCCAGAAAAATGAGTTCTTAGTTACTGGCCGTGTAACCCTAACAACTTTGTTGACTGTACCCTACCTACTACGAAATATTTTGTACCCACAGTAGGTATTGTGGGTATACGACAGGTTTATTTTATACAAATTTACTATACCATACAACTATTATTAAGTACTAGGCATAACTAAGATTTATCAATATAATATTGCGAAATCAAAAAGAAAATCCTGTTAGACATGAATTTTTTATCCAATGTAGGTACCTACATAACATAAAATAAATATTCTCACGCCTTTTATTCCTGAGGGGGTAGGCAGAGGTATTCCATTTCTGGATATAATCACGTTTCACCAGTAGGTAGGTATATAATATGTATAATATAAAATATATAAATGAAAAGAATAAGATGCTGCTGTGCATAAATAATTTAATTGAGATATTATATCTGTGCAAGATCTTAGAGTAGATATATGTACCTACCTATAAGCGTACTCGTAGGTACATACATACCAGCTTATTTACTCCAATTTTAGTGGAATGCAGTCAGAGTGGCTTACTTAGCCAATTTGGACAAATGCACAAAGAGAACTTAGACGGGTCGCCTCGTGACCATTGTTCGTGACGGTAAGCTCTGTTTGCATTAATTTTGCGAAAGATAATTGTGTAAAAATAGCTCAGGGCTGCGGGCGGTAGAGCCATTGGCTAAAAAAGAAAATTACTAAAACCTACAAGAATGCAACCTTAAGCCTTGCAGTGGGAGAGTTGAGCAGCACGACGCTCTAAATCTAATTCCGGTCTTACGAGTGCGAAGAGCGTCGTAGATTTGGTTGGGGGCTTAGTAATCGCAATCGTCTTCATTTTAACGTATGTTGCTTCTTTCGCACATTCTGTCAATAAAGCCAGTGAAAGAAGAGCAGCTGATCGCATAACAAATGTCAAATAAAGACGATTAGGGTACGATTAGGTACAATTATAAATTTAGGCCCCGACTTGAAACGCGGCCAAATAAATGCCCGACCACCTTCGAGAACTCAATATAATTACGTGAATGGCACCCTCACGTGACCACATTGCTCGAGAGTCTTCACTAAGACGAAAGCTGCTGCTGGATCGGCTGGAACCTTCGGAGACGCCACTGACAGGCGTTCCCCTCTGCCAAAAAAAAGTGTCGGTCAACGCGCACACCTGTTAAATACAACTAGTTTTATTGAGTTCGCGAAGTGCTTGGATGGGTGAATGTATTTGTGTGCATCTAGTTCAAGCTAGCGTTTAATTGTTTTGTCAAAAAATGCGTTTGTTTTAACATTATTTGGGTAAATTTTCAAAACGGCTTTTTCTACGTCATTGCGGTGGCAATTTTTTTTTCTCATATTTCACTCATACTAAATGCTATAGATTATAGATTAAGACGCTTTATTTTTATTTATTTTATTTTATTTTATTTATTTAGGACAACAAACAATTACATAAAGAGCTTACTTTATAATCTTAATTAACGTATTACTAGCTATGTAACCAGCCCCGTTGTCCCCAAATTAACACAAAAACAGAGTAATCACCAAAAAGATGAATGCGGCAGACGGCTCATCGAACAACCTTCATCGATATGATTTTAGGATCGGGTATCAGAATAAAAGTAAATGTCCGATGTGTCGTCAGCCGAGAACTAAATATAAATAAGGATAAACCTACACAAACTAACGAAAACCACATAATATCAGAAAACTACAAGCAAAATTCGTCTAGTTCTAGTATAACTTTTTTACGGTATGATATATAATAATCTATATAATATAATATATATATATAATAATATAATCTATAATCATATTATTATATATATATATTATATTATATAGATTATTATCGAACAACCTTCATCGATATGATTTTAGGATCGGGTATCAGAATAAAAGTAAATGTCCGATGTGTCGTCAGCCGAGAACTAAATATAAATAAGGATAAACCTACACAAACTAACGAAAACCACATAATATCAGAAAACTACAAGCAAAATTCGTCTAGTTCTAGTATAACTTTTTTACGGTATGATTGATAAGATAATGCAAATAAGTCAATGCCAATGAAGTGATCATTGTATGATTTCATAATGCGCCACAAAGGCGTTCGTTCTCCAGCGTTAGTGTTACATTGACGAAGTGCAAATAAACAACCCGCTCGTGGATCACATGAGCGGAGTAAACGTTTGGGTACATTAAAATATAACTGATTGTTTATGTGCACACTGTCAAGCTTATTATTACAAATATTGTATAATATCATTTGGTCGAGGAGCAATCTTCTTTTCTTTAGGGATAACATTGAATATTTACTTAAAAGAGTACTGTAAGAACACTTACCACGATAACATTTATAATTTACAGAACGGAGGAATTTACGTTGCACCATCTCCAAACGGTCACTGTATTTTGCATAGTGAGGATTCCAAATAACTGAGACATATTCGAGATGCGATCTAATGAGAGAGTTAAAAAGCAATAAATAAGTACTGGCACGTTTAAACGAAGCACTTTGAATCTAATAGTTTGGGAGGCGCCCTTGGAATCACAATACTTTCGGAGAAATATAATTTTTTAATTTTTTGCGCCACCGTAATGACGTTTTCTTAAATATTTCGAATAAAGAAGCCATATTATGTACACACATGTTTTATTTTGTATTAATCAACTTTTTTGGTACCCAAAACATTACTAATATTATTTATTTCTTTAATGTATGTAGCCTTATAAGGTTACCACAGCTATACCTAGATAGTACGTAAATTTTACTGTTATGCTATTATCACGGTAAAATACTTACAACACAGTAATAATATATGAAAAACAAGTACTATGTCTTAATATATTATTAGTAATAGTATTGATTATACAGGCATTCATCATTACGGTGGCCCACTGCGCCACTGCAATGACGCCACCAAAATGACGACCAAATGTTTTTTTTCATGATAATTACCCAACTACCTAATTAATTTGGAAGATATTGGCAGGTCGTAATATTGAGGTAATTATCCACAACATACCAACTAGACGACACAATACATCACTCTGTTCATTATTTAAAACATCCCACCGAACTGGCCGCTCACGGTGACCAAAACAGATTTCAGGAAAAAAATTCCTCGGGAACATGTAAAAACCTGCGTATACACCATCCTCTCCACACACAAGTTGGGGTCCGACAAACGCTTAGGTGGTACGATACAAAAATTTGGCGTGAAATCGCTTGACTAATATGAAACAAGTAGTCAAATACGAGCATCAAAAGATCAGTTTTACGCGGGACAAAAACATATTAGCTTCTCAGTTTTTTAATTTAATAGTTTGTAAAGTTTTTGTGATTTTGAATATGAAATGGAGTAAATATCTTTAAAATGAGATATTTTGATAAAAGATACGTTAAAATTTCGTGTTATAGTGAGTCGTTTTCTGAGCGCAATTTGAAGTGGGACAAGCCTCCCAGGGGTAGGCCGCCATACAAGTAGGATTATTCAAGGTGGAATTTCTTTTAAGTTTTTAATATTAATTATAATTGGTTTATGTCAACGGTTAAGCTACGAGGTATATTTTCAAAAAAGCATGAGTTTAGTCTGTTTTTAATGATAGTTTCTTTATAAAGGGTACAGGACGCCTAAAAAAGGACGTTTGAAAATTTACCCATTTGTGTTTGTTTCCTCGTCCCCCCCGCAGAAATTGACAGACTTTTTTGCAAAGGAACTAGTGCGCGTGACGTCTCCTGTTGGTTTAATACTCAAAGGCTGGAACCGATCATCAATGTGGTTGGTATTCACAATTGATTCATTCGATTGGCGCTGAGTGTTCTTTCTTTTTTTGGCGTGAACTTACACAGGTAGGTTACCTGGGGTACCGATATTTCCGTGTAGAATTCGCATAATATGTCGCTTTTTCAGTTAGTAAGATACATTAGTAGGGCCGTTTTAATTTGGCAGCTCTAAATATCATTTTTAGCAACCATTTGGCCGTATGAGGCGGTTTGCGCAGGCGGAGTCTATGTTTACATACGATACAATACCTACTTTACCTAACTAGGTATTTTAATCGAAATTGTTATACAGCTTTTTAAAAACGCAAATTCGATTCAATTCAATTCTTTATTTTGCTTATCACATGGTGAGTACATTTTGGTACTAAACAAACTTTACAAATAATTAGAAATAAAATAAATGTTGATAGTTTACAGTTTACACAAATTAAG
The DNA here is from genome assembly GCA_963855545.1 of Ethmia dodecea. Classification (NCBI taxonomy): domain Eukaryota; kingdom Metazoa; phylum Arthropoda; class Insecta; order Lepidoptera; family Depressariidae; genus Ethmia; species Ethmia dodecea. Next base: position 4,302,149 of record OY979448.1, read on the forward strand.
ATTAGGATCAAAAGCTCCCTGGTGAAAGAAAACATCACGTGACGAGGAAACCTGCAGATCCCTGTGTAGGTATGCCTGCCTAAGAACATATTCTCCAACCCACTACACTTACTAGGGATTTAGTATACTCTAGTCTCAGGCAGGACCAAGGTTTACTCGTCAATAGTCCTCTTTTTGCCGATGTCTCATCATGGTCTGATTTAAAATCGTATTTATTTGTTACATAACATTTAGTACATTTACTATTATATTATGGGCCAGTGAGCAATAACAATAGAAATACACCTTTTATTCTCCATACATAAGCATCCCATTTTCTTTCTTTCCGAACGAAACCCCAAGTGTCATTAAAGGTGTTGCCCCGATCAATATTAATGTCAACTTCATCGAAAGCTGCGATACGATACGATCAAATTAAATAAACTGAAATTAATTTTTCACGGTCTATATATACATATTTTTATATAAGTGTACTTACAGAACGTATTTAGAGTTACGTACTTAATCTAACACATAATTTTCCATACATCAAAATGAGATAATTTTTAACAACTAGCAACTTTGCTTTGCTTACTGAAAAAAAGCATGGTGTTGGAAGGTTTTCGCGAGTTCTTCAAAATAGATCGATACTATTTTCGTGAAAAACTGTATTATTTCATATTCGTGTTCATTTTTATACAAACCGTTTAAAAACAACGTTCCGGGTGTCTGTGTCTGTAAATCTACATCGAGCATGAGCGTTTGAGAGAAGCAGGTTATATTTTTTTCTTATATCACAGCTGGCGTTGAATAATATTGTGAATACACACAGATTGTGAAGGAAGAAGTAGAATGGTGTCGGGATGAAGTGCCACTACGAAGTTTTGTGCTTGGCGAAGGAAGCGACCGGTGCAGAGATCAAGAAGGCTTACCGCCGACTAGCACTGCAATGGCACCCGGACAAGAACTTGGACAACTCACAAGAGGCGAAAGAACAGTTTCAACTCGTCCAGAACGCGTACGAAGTCTTATCTGACCCCCAAGAGAGAGCTTGGTAAGCTTGTTTCTTGCTCAACGGCATTGCCCGCGCGGACCCGGGGAATTTTGATATAGTATGTTACACATCTAGGGAAGTAAAATAAGTAATTTCTCATATCACATGTAATTGTCGACCGAAGCGAAGGCAAGGTCTACAAACATGTCATCTGAGACTTTCTTATTTATTTCCTATATAAAATTATATAGTTTGTATAATTTTTTCTGCTTGACAGAGGTGGAAAGCTGCAACTGCGTTTAGCGCAGCTGGCCGAAATTTGTCGCTTACCGCCCGGAAAAATGAAAAATCCTTAGCTGCCTTATTATGTTGTATATACCTAGCAAATTTCAGGTTTCTCAGTTTTATAAATTCAAAGACTTTGTTACTTAAAAACTGCAGGTATGACAATCATAGAGAACAATTGCTTCGAGGCGCTGGCAGCTCATACAATGATGACAGCTTTGATGTGTACCCATACTTTACTCCATCCTGCTACAAAGGCTTTAGTGACGACCCTCAGGGATTCTATGGAGTTTACTCGGAGGTGAATCTCTGTTCTGTATAGTTATACAAAAACTATTTTGTAAAATTAGTTTTCTAAAGACATGCCTCAATGCTGTCCTAAGTAAACATGAAGTGACTACCCGATTATTTAGCTACAAACTTTATATCCAACATAAGATTTATCTTACATTTTGCTTAAATGTAATACCAATTTTCTATGGTTTATTACCAGTAACAGGCTAATAACTCACAGAAATCTTTCTTTAGCCCCCGAGTCCAGACTGAAATAAGATAATTATGTAAATTTCTCTAAGTCAAACAGACAATAATCATAATTATTATTTACATTAAATGTGCAGGTTGTAGTCAGAGGTTAAAAAAATTGTGTTTTAAGATGTACACAGGCACTTACTAACCGGTCTGGTAACAATTCTGTGAGATAATAGGTTATGTATTGTCATTGTGTACCCATGGGTACCACTTGCTGGAGAAAGATATATTCGAAATTGGAACCTATAAACTTACCATTTCCATGATAATATTCCAGGTGTTCTCCAAACTGGCGGCAGAGGAACAAGACTTCCTAGATGATCCCGAAGACGTAGCAAAAATTCCTAAATTTGGCAACTCCGCCACACTTTATGAAGATGTGCATGAGTTTTATGCATATTGGATGGCATTCTCCACCAACAAAAGTAAGTTGGGTTGCTGTTAAAATTCACTTACTAAAAATTATGTAAATATTGAAATAGGTAAATTATCCTACTGTAATTATAAAGTTTGTGTAGATGGATGTTTGTTGCTCTTTTAAGCTAAAACTTCTTAGCTATATACTTACACATAGGATACTTTTTTATCCTTGAATATGGGCGAAGTTAAACCTAAAGCTAAAGTAAATATTGTCAAGATAGCAAGTCAAATGAGAAAATAATGTTACACCTTTTATCTCAATCAACAATGGGTGAGCCTTTTGGTAGACTAATAATATATTTACAGAATTCTAAAAAGTGATATATTATTATGGAAAGATGTCTGAGGTAGACACTCCGTCCCTGTACTTTTTTACAATCAGTTGTTTTTTGATAGCATGTTGTAAGTAAAATTATATAAAATTTACAGGCTATGTATGGCTAGATCAATACGAAATACAACAAGGTGATAACAGGAGGATTATAAAACTGATGGAGAAGGAAAACAATAAGATTAGACAGAAGGCACGCAAGGAAAGGAATGAGGAGATCAGGAGACTTGTGAGCTTCGTGCGGAGGAAGGACAAGAGAGTTATTGAACATACAAAGCTTTTGCAGGAGAAAGCTGAGGAAAATAAGAAAAAGGTTGGTTCTCCTAATGTTTGTTTGCTTATGGTAAAATAATTGGAGACTCATGTCCGAACCGAGGACCACCTTATGCCAACTACATTTGTACATAATCGAAAAAAGTGGAAGTAAATATGTGAAACTAAAAATTGCAAGGTTATGTACGTAGTGCCTCTGTTTTTAGTAATTTTAACTAATTAGTTTTAGATACATGAATTAGTGTCCCACAATTTATTTCGTTTATATTAATTTCTAGGCTGAACAAATGAGAAGAGATAGAATTATACAAAGGCAAAAAGAGATAGAAGAAGCAAAGAAAAAAGAGGGCGAGAGCTCTTTCTTGCATAGTGAAGAATACCAGAAGAAACTTAGTGAAATTGAATCACTTTTAGCTGAGGAATTTGGTCTGTCGTCCGATGATGACACCATCAGTGAAGGTGGAATGGAGAGCAGTAATGAAGAGAGTTCTAAGACTGAGGAGGTGTGATTTCGTTTATTTTAAACTTCAAGTATTTGAACTAAATAATAATTAAATAAATGTCCTCACGTGTATCGCCGAGGGGGTGAGAAGAGGCATTCCTTTCCTGGAAATACCCAGTTTTCACCAGTATATTTTTGGACCCTTAAACGTAAGCCCATCGCCGGAATGGGGTATCGTTATAAAAGCCTCAGAATCAATTCCGGGACCTACGCATTTCCTCTTGATGTTTTCCTTCACTGTCGAGCTGGTAGAGTAGATAAATATGTGCGTAAGTTAGTAGAAGCTCATGGGTACATACAGGCCCTCACAAGAACTCGAACCTGAGCCTCATGCATGAGAAGTGGGTTCACTAATCACAAGGCTATCATATTTTTTTTAATTAAGAATGGATAAAAACAAAGTTATAGAAGCATATAAAAATGTTAATTGATTTTATCCTTTGAGTATTAAACCAACCGGAGACGCCACTGACAGGCGTTCCCCTCTGCCAAAAAAACGTGTCGGTCTTTGAGCACACCGGTTAAATACAACTAGTTTGTTTGAGTTCACGGAGTGCTTGTATTGATGAATGTATTTGTGTGCACCTAGTTCAAGCTAGTGTTTAATTGTTTTATCAAAAAATGCGTTTGTTTTAACATTATTTGTGATTCTTTCCTCGTCCCCCCCGCAGAAATTGGCAGACTTTTTTGTAAAGAAACTAGTGCGCGTGACGTCTCCTGTTGGTTTAATACTCAAAGATTTTATCGGTCTAATTAGGTCTAATCACACCATTTAAATTCCAGGCTAGTGAAGCATCTAAAGCAACGGCGAAGTCTGCAACTAAGACAAAGCCTGCCATGAGAAATCTCTATTGCTCGGCATGTAATAAATTATTTAAAAATGTAAAGTCTTTTGAAAACCACGAAAACAGCAAGAAGCACAAAGAAAATGTAGCTAACATGACTATGGAAGATGAAATAGATATATCTGATCATGAAGATGAGGTTAATGAAAGTAATGTTGATGTAGATAATGTAGAACCACCAGTGATTAATATAGAGGAAGAAAAAGTGAATGGCCAGACAGAAGAAGAACATGATGAAAATTTAACGTCAGATATAGAGGAGAATGATTTAAGAGATACTCCAAGTGATGATTCTGATAAAATTCAGGTGACTCAAAACTTTGAACTGCCATTGTACCTTGTAAAATTGTTAACTCCAGATTTGTATCATAAATCTAACTTTACTTTAGCTTCATCTGAGAGAATATTATCACTTATACATCATAAGTATAATAAGTATAGTATAATCTCACGCCTTTTTTTATCCCCGAGGGGGTAGGCAGAGGTATTCCATTACTGGATATACCCACATTTCACGAGATATATTGGACCCATAAACGTGATAGTTGGTGAGCATATCGCCGGACCAGGTCTGTTTACACATGTCTCAGAATTAATTCTGAGACCTGCGGGTTTCCTCACGATGTTTTCCTTCACCGTCAAGCTAGTGATAAATATGTACGTAAGTTTTTGAAAAACTCATTGGTACATGCCAGGATTCGAACCCGAGCCTCACTGATTTTAGGCCGGCTCTTTAACCGTCCGGGCTATCACTGCTCACTACATACATCATTGAACTATTTAATATTGTGCGATATCTAATTTTTCCACAGGCACTTCCCAAGAGCCAGAAAAAGAAGAAAAATAAAAAGAAGTCTTTCATCCCAATGCCTGAAAGTGAAGGGAATGACAGTCATGATGAGATGAGCTTCAATGAAATTGAAGGACCCGCGCGCAGTAGGAAAGCTAAGAAATTCAATATGCTCAAAAGCCAGATTCAAGCTAAGAAAGAAGCCTCTCTAAAAAAAGGATCTCAGTCGCAAACTTCTACAGAGAATCTTTGCGAAGTTTCTAGTACAACACCAACAGATGACCCTCTAGGAGATGCATTACCACGAGATAAACCTTCGTTACCTAAAGTTCAGAGGAATGTTAAAGCAAAGAAACTAGTGGATCGAAAACCAGTACGGAACAAAACTACTGAAACAGAAGATTCAAGCACAGCTCTCAACCTCAGATGTGCAGTCTGTCAAACAGATTTCCAATCAAAGAATAAATTATTCGAACATTTAAAAACTACTGGGCACTCAGTAGCATTACCACAAACTAGCTTCACTCATACAAAGAAAGGCAAAAGAGCTAATAGATAAACAGTGCAATAAATTTAGATAGGATTGAAGCTATGAATTAATCATTGAAAATCAAAATTTGATTTTCTTCAAATCTTTACAATTGTATATTGACTTATCAATCTGATATTTATTGAAATTATCATCACTGTCATTAAAATTATGCCTAAAGGAAGTTGTTCTTTTATTTCCTTTTAAATATAAATTATTAATAACTGACAAAATGTTATTTAAGATGAATATATTTATAGGTAACATGTAAATCACATTCAAATTGAAATAAAGAATTGCACTTCATGGTCATACATAAATTTGTTACAAATTATTCAATAACATACATAGTTGCCTTACAAAGCATATAATACAAAGTTTTATAAGGCATACACATACAGTCTACATATTTACAATGATAATAGAGAGTATAATTAATATTTATCATTATATTCTTAGCTCATCTAGGACGGCCTAGCTTTCAGAATGGCATGTAAAAATTTCAAAGATAAATTATATCAAGTTCACTAACTTTAGCTAGTTAAACCCCAACATTACAGCTACAAGACAAATATTAACATTAGTACATAGTTGATACATTCAAGGGATATAATTTCTACTACTCAATAATTTGAAACACAAAAAGCCAAAATTAAATTCTATACCATTCAACTGAGAAAGACATTCTTAGCACAATATTCATTTCTACACTACTCGAACTCTGGTATATCTGAAAAACTATATCCAGGGTATTCCTTATAAGCATAGAACGCTATTCTGATGTGATAGGCACCAGGTAAAAACATAATACCACCTAAGACTATCATTGGCCATAAACGGTCAGAATATTTCGTGTCTATGTGACCAGTTACTATTAAACTGCCTACTATGAGTAATGATGAGCCTACAACAAATAAGAAGGAAGCCAAAGAGATGGCTTTCCAGGGGACTTTTGGTGGAGGGATTTCGAATTGTGCGTCAGAGAATCCGCTGTCATCAGTAGGTACTTTAAAGTAGCCATCGCGTTGCCGGCCGAATCTCAATCGAGACATTTTTGGTTTGCTCAGCTGATCTGAAAAAGGACCATAACATTAAATGAAGTATAAGTAAAAACTTGGAAATTCCTGTGGGATCTGCGAGGGCAACGCCGCTGGACATCTGCAAGTGATATAATTAAACCGTAGATTAGTCCCCAACACAAGGATGTCATAACTTAGGGCGTTTTCTTCTTGTCATGTGTCTGCAATCATTAATGGCATCGTCGCCATAATAGCTTACGAACAGACGTAGAAATTTCCATGCGGCTTTGGCCGAAGCAAGTATGGTTCACCTAGGATCAGCACAGATTTAAATAATGGACCAGAAACGGTAAAACTGCAATAAATTATTATCTAGAATTGCAAAGGTAAATACGAATAACTTTGTATTGTACCTCTGTATATCAATATAAGTAATAGTATACAAATTATTTCTCAGTGAGGTAGGAGATAGATCGCTTCCACATAATGATAATATTTATTTATTTACATACCTACATAAATTCGTTTCCTCTTCACTGTTAATTATAATCTGTGTAGGAAACTTATGTTTTTTGTATGAATGTCAACATTTCGATCGATGCCTGTCACTGTCATGTCAGTGTCACTCTTTTTTTTAATGATTTTCCTGCACAGCCTTTTACTATTACATCATACATCCTGAGGGTACACAATTTTAACATCGATGTATTGGATCTTTGATAAATAGGATTTGACGTAAGTACCGTAGTTTATTTATTCAGTGCAAAGTATAACAGTATCAAAATTTGTTGAGTGATTTAAAAAACTAAGCAGAGAAACAGACGGGGGCAGGTAGCGACTATGTTTTATCTACACTAGCTGTTCCGAGCGGTTTCACCCGTGTAGTTATCGTTCCCGTAGGTATGCGGGGATAAAATATAGCAAGTTACTCCCTAGTTTTTTATTGGTGAAATATTTTTTAAATCAGTACAGTACTTTTTGAGTTGATTCGGTACAAACATACAAAAATACAAATATTTCCTTTATTATAATATTAGTGTAAAAGTATTTATTTTTTTAAATTTATCAATGAGATAAGAAAAAATATCAGGGGCTCGACCTAGAACCTATTTAGTGATTCTTACAATATTTTGAATTTTATGTTCAAGATCTAAAAGAGTAGAGATGCACCGAATGTGGGTTCTGCCGAATGTCAAATTCGGCCGAATGTTCGGTTCAAAAATCTGCCAAAGACGAAGTTCCGCCGAAGTTCGGTAAGACTACACGCTTTTACGCCAGACAGGTCACGACTCGTTCCGACGTGTTTTAATTATAGCTTCCCTTTTCTCTAGTAAACTACTGAACGTATTTTGATGAAATTGGGCAAGTAGGACTACTACTGCTAAATTGCTAATGTCTGAAAAAAAAACATAATTCCCCTAGAGTTAGGAGTCATATGATAAAAAGTAAAATCCACGAGGACGGAGGTGCGGGCATCAGCTAGTATCAATTTATTTTACTTGTAAAACTTGAGAAGTATCATAACTTAGTGCAGAAATTGTGTGTCACTTAGTATAATTTGGGTTTTATATTAAACTACCGAACATTCGGTATCTGTCACCGAAGTTCTGTATTTTTGCCGATATTTGGCCGAAGCCGAAATTCGGTGAAAGCTGCCGAACTTCGGTTTTACCGAATGTGAAACGAATTTCGGTGCATCTCTAAAAAAGAGATCGGCGATGTTTGAAAAAAAGAGTAGAGATGCACCGAATGTGGGTTCTACCAAATGTCGAATTCGGCCGAATGTTCGGTTCAAAAATCTGCCGAAGACGAACTTCGGCCAAAATTCGGTAAGACTACGCGCTCTTATCATATACAGGTCACGGCTAGTTACGACGTGTTTTAATTATCGCTTCCATTTTCTTTAGTAAACTACTGCACCGATTTTGATGAAATATGGCAAGTAGGACTACTACTGCTAAATTGCTAAGATTCTAAAAAAACTTACTTAATTCCTAGGGGTTAGGTTAAGTCATCGGGTAAAACATAAAATCCACTCGGACCGAGTCGCGGGCATCAGCTAGTATCGATTTATTTTACTTATAAAACTTATTGCAGAAATTGTGTGTCAATAAGTATAATTTGGGTTTTATTTTAACCCTAATTATACTTATTGACACACAATTTCTGCACTAAGATACTTATCAACTACCGAACATTCGGTATCTGTCACCGAAGTTCGGCCGAAGCCGAAATTCGGTAAAAGCTGCCGAACTTCGGTTTTACCGAATGTGAAACGAATTTCGGTGCATCTCTAATAAAGAGTACCCGAAACCGACGAGCTTGTATGAACCAATTGATGGATGTGGATGAGGCGCATGAGGTATTCCAGGATCGTAGCGGGTGGCGGGCTGTTGCCTCTGCCTACCCCTTCGGGAAAAATTCGTGAGAATATGTGTGTATGTTCAAGATTTTGCCAATAACGTAGTTGTTAAACAGTTTGGTGAATAGGTAAAAACTTAAATTACTTAGGTATGTATTTGTTGATGATTATCATTATTATATCCTTACACTAACGAAAAACTACCTTTGATTTGTTGCAAAAGAAGCGTCATCGGAATGACTGAACGAAACGATTGCTCCTTACAAAATACCACTTCCTTATTGTTTCACAGACCATCCATGAATCTGAAATAATACAAAACTAGTTAATTTTTATTCTCCATAAAGATAATCTGTAGGCTTTCTGTAGGTACCTACTCGATATAAGTAGGTAATATACCTACTGAATACATAGTTTTTTCGTCACTCTTATTTACAATGCTTATATGTAGGCAGTCTGACACTTCTCATAGTTTTTTTAATTTCGTTCCAAAAGTAGGTATCTGGTGAAATGTAATGTAAGTAGGTATTACCTGAATGAATGGAATAGCATAGCCGATCCCATCCGGGATAAAGAAGTGAACCGTTTTTAATCACAATCAAGAAGACTATTAATCGTAAATATTCTTCTACGGATATAGAATTATTTATTTATTTATTTAACTTCATGTACCAAGAAAATGTACACATGGCGAACTTAATGCCTAAAGGCATTATCTACCAGTCAACCATCAGGCCAAGCAGAAATAGTTTATAGTAATTACCGAGTTACTAACAATAATACCTAATAAAAAAAAAAACTTAAAAACAGTCCCTTGCTGGGCGCCAATAGGTACAGCAGAATGTCAAGAAAGTTAAATAAAGTACCTACCTACGTCATAACTAGCACAAGTGGAGGGCGCCTAACAAACTACTTTTAATCTGAATGCTTACATAATATAAGTATATTTTCAACACACTTGCTTAAAACGACGTTTTTATTCCACCGATTTTTGGCTCATAATCCTATCCTTTTTCAGTATATTATTGAACGAGTGCCTTTAGTTTATTAACCCGACCAATTTACATTTGTTAGTATTTATGCGAAAAATAACAGTAAATGGTAAATCCAGCTTTATTATTAAAAAATAACTTAAATTCGTTTAAAATTTTCTGTAATTTCTGTTTTAAACATTACATTTAAATTTAATTACATTTTTTTTAAATTTATTTGAGCAAGTGTGTTAAAAAACGTCGTATGAAACACGTGTGTCTGTGACCATAATATACGCGGCTTTCTTATGGCGCACTCGCTTTCGCTCGTGCGCACACAATATCGCCTTGTATATAATGGTCAACTTAGCACACTTGTATCATAATGTACTTTTGTACACCCACTGATTAATTATCTTTTACTCATAGGTGGGTAAATACTTACTGTCAAAGTTTTTTACCGGCCCATTAATGTCCTTTAACTAAATTATTGGTTTGAATAAACTTTCTGCGTTTCACTCGGACAAGACATACATTGAGTGTCGACAGTCGTAAGCGATAATAAATTGATAATAACGATAAAATACGGGTGGTCTAGTGTACCACTCGGTGGAGGAACCCCATAAATCGTCCTTATTGCGTCACAGCGCAGCAGGAGACTGCGGGGTCTGCGGACACGTTTGTGCATCGACCTTGACCCAATGCGTCGGTTTGCAGCAAACATGTGCTCAAATTATGGGGCCTTCGCTTAACGCGGTCTTAGTGGCTATACGATCCCCCTTTCCTATGACTTGATAACTTTAAAGGCAAACTTAAATGTTTTCACCTCAAGTATCAGATGGCCACTGGTGAACAAGGACAATACATAATTCTATTGTGTCTGCATTTTGGTTCTGCAAGGTGGTTTTTCCCAGATATGGAATACCTACTCCCTCGGGGATAAAAAGAGTCAGATTATTTGTCTATTTTTAACATTTTGACTCGAGAAAACGTAGATCTTTGCTCCTATGTTCCTTTTTGACCAGTAATTAATTCGGTATCATATTATAAATATTTTAATCCCACCTAGATCCGTGTCTGATAGACGATTGTGATTAAACTAGGGTTGCCAAACGTCCTGTTCCCAGGACGTGTCCTAGTTTTTGTAGTGTCCTGTGTTTTTAAAGCGCCCTAATATGGTATTGTATTTTGAAATTCGCTCGCAACTTTTACAACGGCTCGCAAGTGTTCGCGCTGCCATGCCACGCTTCTGATTTGCTATTTTTAAAACAAAGGCGCAACGTGCCACTCTGTGATACACTTTTCTATTACTGCGTCCTGTTTTTTAAACTGAATCAATGTAAAATCCTAGTTTTATAAATTCGGGGTTCGCAACCCTTAATTACACTAAGCTATATGCTGTTGAAGGACGTTGCAGTCCATACTAAATTTCCATTAGACTACACGAAAAATACCGTAGCATTACACAATCCGTGTCAGACTAATTAAGAGTTATTTCCCTTTAGTTTCTTAAATCTGTGGTTATTTCGGTATCTTCTAGGGTGGATTTGCCTAGAGTAAGGCTTATTTGAATTTGAAATCGGAAAATGCAATACCTAAGTAATCTTTTTTTTATCCTTGTGGTAAATGTTTTAAATCATCCCTTTTTTTATAGCATAACATTGTATTTTATATCTATTTTGGATAGTTTTAACTAAATTTGGTGAGTAATGTGTAAGATACATTTTAATTAGAATTTAGATTTGTATTAATGTTTGTAATGTGTTTGGTACCTGTACCTAATGATACCTAATTGGATAAAAAAAGAAGGGCTAAGGCTTAATTAGGTAAGTACCTACTCCAAGTTAGCGCTTAACAGGCAGAACCGATCGAAAAAATGTAGGTACCTACCTAAATGTAAATACCTAAAAAAAGTAAATTATCAATTATATAATTTATATAAAAGAATGATTGGAATTTGAGTAGAGATTTTTACTCGCTTTGCCGCGGTGCCGTTTATTTCAGATCCAGTTAAAAATACGAATAATGCTTATAAGATTTCCGATTCTGCAGGACTTGTAATGAAGGAGGGAGGACATTATGATAATGACTCGTATCATTTAGCAGATTTTATTAATTTGTATGAAAGACCTTTTGGAATCCCGTACCTACCTACTATTCAAAGTAAGTGTGCCCCTTCTCCAAATAGAATAAAGCTTGATGGTTAATAAAAGGTCGCATAAAAAATTTAATCTTCAAGTATCCAGATTTTTCTGTTTTATTACAAACAAATTATATTCATATCTACGTTTAAGCTAGAACGGACTTTACAAAACAATCTTTCACGTTGTAGAGAAAAAATATAAAGCATCTCTTTTATAAATTTTTTAGTTTAAATCTCGTTTTATTTTAATGCAGGAAATGTCAAGTCCAAGATTAACCAAATACTTATTTAATCCAGACCCTCCAGAAAGCAGAGATGCTCCAAGAATAAGATAAATCTTCTTTATAACATGTTTCTTTATGAAACTATAGCCTAAATCAGACTGAAGCTAAGACTAATTTAAATCATCTAATGGTGTAAGGCATTTGCTGAGAGCAAAATTTTTAAAGAAGTGTGAGGCAGAGCACAGCCTGAAACTTTACTTCTCATCTGATATTAAACGTGTACCTCTACGCAGCGGGACCCTCGGCCCTAGAGAGATGTGGTTGGTATATATCTCGCGTTCAGTAAGTTTGGGTGAGGGTACTATAGGTATATACCAACCATATCTCTCCAGGGCCGAGGGTCCCGCTGCGTAGAGGTACACATATTAAACTTAAGTAAATATATAATCGTAGCAATGCCGCCAAAGGGGTTGGATGACAAAAAAAAATCAAGAGATACTTTTTTCATTTAATGTCTTTGAATACCGCATTAACTCTATTCGTATACCTACCTAAACTAGTGCAGGTCGCTAAATGAATAACCAATATGTAAAAAGAAAAGATAAATATTAAATACAAAGGAGTTAACAATTAATTACGAAGCGAAGGTTGTAGTACAGTTTTTTATACCCTGCGTTAACCAGTTAGGGCGGCGTTTACATAATACGTTGTAATATATTTTTATTTCACCGTCATATTAGTCACTAAAACTGAAAGTTGATACCTACACTAAACCAGGCTAAGTGGGGGTGTCGATGGCGTGCTTAGTAACAGCGCCTATCGAGCGTCTTCACATTTGCCGACACGACACCGATATGGTCCATTTACGTGCTACATATTCAAATTTTTACGCGATTTAGCCCAACCAATCTCGGTGCCGTGTCGTGTTGGCACAATACGAACACCCCCGTTGCTGGCCGACCGCCAAAACAAAGAACCGTCACTTCACGCGGAGAAAGTGGCGCCAATCGATACCGCCCTTCCTATAACTTCCAGAACAGCTGATTATACACCCTACCTCACAGATTTGATTTGGACTTTAACATTAATTAACAAGCTAACACAACATACAAGCTAACACCGTTTACCCTTATTTTCACACGGTTTATGCTACAAACGATACCGACAACACGATTTTGACAAAGTAAGTAGATAGATAATAGGTACAATCGAATACAAAAGTCGGAAAAGGGTAACAAAAAAGACATTGCTGAAATACAATTATTCCATAATAAAAAAAAAACCACTAGGTATATCAAAGCTCACCTCGATATTAATGCAAATGCACGACAATATAGCACATGTAGTGACGCTGCGTTGGTGTATGTTTGGTTTAATCGCTTGCGGTAGGGCGGCGCGCAGGCGCGTGGTGCAGGCGCGCGCATTTCGCCGGCTGTCAGCCCGGCCACGACCACTCCGCCGGCAAACCGACCCCGACGTACACGCGCGCCATCGCACGCTACGCCAAGCAACGCCGGCCGCTCGCGGCCAGGAGCCCTCAGGCGCTTCGACCAGCCTACAAACTCTCCAATCCACCTTCGGGGGCAAAGCGCCACGACGCCGGCGTTCGCACACAGGGCTCTCCGGGCAAAAGGTACACCCATTAATCTTTAAACGACATGTCCGCCCTGAATCGCTTTCCATTTGCACTACAGCCGTATCCGATTGTTCTGTAGCAAAAACATTTTATCTGCGAAGTGTTAGGGGTGCCGCATTATGACAAAAGGACATGCAATACATCATCTGATTTCTTTGTCAGGGTTGGTAATACGATATCGGTTAATCCTTAAATAACAAGCGGAGTATTGTTTGACCTTCCCTCATTACGGCTTCATCACACACTACACATAACATTTATTCAATTTTATGCACTAAGGGTATTTCTTACTTATTATTAGGTACCTACTTGCTCATATTCGGATTACTATATATATCTAGTTACATATTCGTACATGTTACCTTCACATTATGACTCATACATAACTCAGCGGGAAACTGGTACAGAATAATAATTCCTTCAGAGATACTTACTGAAAAATCCAAGTTTATGGGTCATTCGAAGACTTAAAATACTTAAGGTACCCTGCAATCCTAAAAAGGTATCCTTTTTCAAAGTCCTAATACAGATTAATGAGTACGAACCTACTTTACACTACGGCAGCTTAGTTATTCAAAAGTAAAAAGTATACGCAGCTTACTCTACCTTCCTTACCTTAACTAATCTTCTGAATATAGTACCTTGTTGAATGTCTAATAGAATGAGGTATATAACCTTTGTAATTAAAGATTACTCGCAATTTGATCTCGATACAGTAAATTTCAGTGCGTCAGAAAAGGGATCTGATGCCTACTACATTGTACAAATCATAGACAATGACAACTGGCACTAGGAAGTAATTAGTTTTCTCGCGAGTAGTATTTTTAACAACTTTAATTACGACTTATAAACTAAATCCTATAAGAAAATCATATTCAACAAAAGATATAAACGAATGTTAAAAGATTTATTACTTACGTAAGTTTTCCTGCGTATATTTAGTTAGATATAACATCTATCTGTCTGGCCGTCTGCCCTTGTCAGCTGTTAGACGTTTTTTCGCAAGGCGCGGAAACTAGGCTATTCAGCCAGCCCCATTCACGTAATCGATTTGTAGACCACTTCTTCCAAAGCTTCCACTTTTAACTTTTCCTGTGCCGATATCGGTTTAATCCTGCCTTTTTTTTGTAGCATTCTGAAAAGTGTGGATTTCATCGTTTTAACGACGCTTTTTTAAAGCTGTATACCTATACTTAGATAAAAACGTTTTGGTCATGCGATAGGGTCTGTTGACTAGAAAGTTAAAATAAAATTGGTTCTTTTCTAACCCCTTTTTATCCATTACCCACATATTCCACAATTGTTTTCTGGATGTACATAGCCAACAGTGTATTTTACGGACCCCTAAACTTGACATGCGGTGATACATTGCCGCACGCGGTTTCAGCATGTATTAGATTAATTAACGGTCAATATTATACTTGTATAAGTATAGGATAAAACATAAGTAATCTTTTAATCTTAATCAGCTTATCAAAGAGCTGTAAGTGCGTTTGGTCAGGTTAGGCTTCTGGTGACCAGAGGACTGGCAGCTACCTCTCTCAAAGAATCAGCTTAGCTATCCAGAGAGGGAATGCAGCCAGTCTTCTGGGCACCGTCCCAATTTTATTGGTCCCTCTTAGTTATGGTATATTTGTATCTGTAAATATTGTAAATAAATGCATGTACTTACATCTTTTAGGTATTCCAATATTAATTCAGTGTATTCAAAATTAAGGAAACATTAAACAAGTACGTAATTAGGTTATTTCCGTAACTGTGTATTTTAGGTACACTCAAAAAATAATTACTTCCGAAGTTATATTTAGACCATCGTGTTTTTCAAGTTTACGTAAATATGAAATAGGGATCGAAGAAAAAAGCCTGTATAATAAATTAGGTTCATTTCATTATTAAAGCTAATTACAATATTTTTAGCAAGTAATCTAGCGACCCGCCCTTGCTTCGCTTCGGTTTAACATTGTACCTAAGTGTTTATTTATTACGCTCCAAAATACAAAAATGAAACATACTTACATGAAAATTTTTGTGTAAGTAATTCCGTAAAAATTACAAATCGTTTTAAATTAGTTGATCCATTTCGAGACAAACTTTTAGACAGACAGACAGACACGAAAATTCTAAAAACGATAATTTATGATTATTAATAGGCATCTAGAATAGGCAACAGTTTACATTTAAACTTTTACATTTATTATGAAATCACACACAAAAACTTTAATTTGATTATTGGTATAGACACCTGGAATCTGGACAGCCTTGACTGTGGGCCCAAACAAACCTTTTTCACTCAAAATAAGACATTGAATGCCCAACCTGGATTAAACTGCTCTTCAGAAAGTATTCTAACCGTAATATAATGTTACAGAAGTACGTTTACTTGTTTATCGGTTTGGTTTTATTTATTCAAAAGATGGTCCCACAAAGTAGACGATCCACATTTGATAATGGAATAAGAGAATTACTTTAGAAAAACGTTTCGATTTGCGAACAATTTTGTGGCACATAACTAGGTATACCTGTATTAATCTGTAGAGCCTGAGTTGGAATTTCTAAAAGTCCCTTCTACTTTTCTTACTTCTAGACCCAGGTCAGTCAGTTTCTTCTTTAGAAGAGAAGATGAGTGTAATAAATTAAAACATGAGTTGAGGAGTTTCTTGCCCCGCTTCTTCCCCTCAACTATAGTTATTCGTACATGTACGAATGCGACTCTACCACTTCGGTCGGTATAGAGTCGCAAGAATTTTTAAAAAGTGGACTTATAAGCCCCTAGACTGAATAAGAACACTTTGACATGATGATAAGGTAATGTTGTTAGTGTGTTTGCATATTTGTAGGACTGGAGGTAAAATCTGGTCCTACTGATCAGATACTAAACATTCTCTCACTAATAAAAAGATACACAATTCCTGAGTTACCTACATAGACTATCTTTTATAGACGCATGATAAAACCGCGAGGCCCAGTTAGTAATAGTTATGAGGACAGAAAAAATACTTTAGTTTATTGCTTCTGTGTATCTGGAGTAGGTGTAATATGAAGTGGGTTTCGTATTAAATTCCTATCACGATTCACCTAGCTATTCAACAAAACTCCTTTTACCAAAGCGTTTTACGTTGGAAGTATATTTTATTGGAAATCCAATACAATCCGGGGACTTTTGGAAAAGTTTATGATAGCAAGATCTGATGTTATATAAAATTGTAAAATAAATGCTATGGCTACCGTCAAAGCCGTGAACTTATGATTTTACATAATGGGTTCGATTCTGCTTTACACCGACTAAACTTATTATAGTTTAGTCCTGTCTTTGTCTTACCTCAAAAAAAGAAAAGGGATAGAAGATAATAACCTTCCGAATTTAGTCCTGTCAGATACTTTATTTTAGTCGTGACTTCTTTACTTATGCACTAAACACGTTATGGAATGCTTTAGTTGACAGGACTCATTTTTATTTGATAGCACTAAATATCTCTCGTCTCTTTTCATTTCTATGAGAAAGAAAGTGACAGGAGTAAAATAAAATAAGTTTAGTGGCTGTAAAGCAAAATCGAACCCATAATTGTAATAAGCTGTTGTCCACGTACGACTCCGTGGCATCAATTCCCTTTAGGAACTATATGATTTTCCGAGAATAGTACCTAATGACCTTCCTCAAGATGTCGCCTTTTGTCCTGAAATTTTTTATAAAGATTAGTTCTCCACTTTAGCCATGAAAAGGTAACAAATAATATTTATAACAAGAGAATAAAAGAGCCCTTGTTGCCAGTAGTATAGTTGAGTAGATATATAGTTGTACTCCGATTCTATTCGACGTATTTATATATACTTATACATATACTCGGAAACATCATACTTACTTAAAGATGAAAACCACTCAATAATATCATAGACACAGTTAGACACTGTTGTGCACAGGGGGTCTAAAAAGGCCGTTTCGGGTGAATCATAATAGGATCCTATTTAGATTCATATTCGAAATTTTCACCAAATACGAATCTGCTAATGAATTGAATTGTCAGTGAATCACTAAAATGAGGGACCATTTTACGAAATTTAGAGGAATTGCTTAGGATTTGCTGGGAATTCATAAAAGGAGGAATTGCTCAGAAGAATTGCTCAAAGAGGCCATTCTAGACCCACAGTTATTTCAATGTAATGTCAACACAAAATTACATTTCAAAAACTCTATTTATTTTTGCATACATGTACAAAATATTATTAGAGTCTCCATAATATAAGCTTCTTTTGGGCATTCAAACGTAGCTGCTATCGCATATGATATCGTGTAGGTACTACGACTCGCTCATCTCGAATATACTTATGTATACCTAATCGAAATAATTTGTTTTTTGAAATCTGATTTCGATGCGATGACTATAATAATATCCTTACCGTTTGCGTGACCCGGCTAGCGTGTGAACTCACCAAACCAAACGACGTTTTATACCTTTCTCAAGTTTGTAACCGAAACTTAATGGATTATAAAATAACAAGTTATTTGAAAATACGATGGAAAGTGGAAAAAGATCACTTTTGACGTCACCAAATCATTCGATTCGTTTTGCTTCCGTTAATAGCTTTATTTTGGGATCCCATTCTCATTCGAAGTTAAATAGAAAGTAGCCAGTTATAAGTGTTACTGTTTCTTTGCAACCCCTTTTAAGGTAGCAGTAACTATGTTGCCACCGTAAAATTAACTGTATGTAATTACGATAAGGTACAAAATCACTGAAAATTTAAAAAGCCTATGCTGGTTAACCCCTGACACAAACAGAGGGTATTTAAAGATAAACATACGTACTTATCTGTAAAACAAGCTAAGATCACCAGCCCTTTTCTAGTTGATAAAGATTTATTTGTGAGTTAATTGCACAGTTCTGGGGCCTAATTCTCGCACAATAGACATCGTGTCGAAGTAGAGATATGTCGAAAAAACATGGCGAATGTCGATCGCAAACAGTTTTCGCTATTCTCAGAATCTCACGGTAGACATATGTCTACCCTCAGCGCTCGACATGCAACGAGTGGTTGGTTGCAGTCGAGACGTGATGTAGAACGCAAAGTCGTATGCAAATACGTCAAACGGATATGTATCAATAAGAAATAAATTAGGTTAGGGTATTATTATTAGCCGTAATTCCTATATCCGGGCGTGTTGAGGAATTTATGTTCGCATTTATAATAATCAAATAATAATCAAATCTTTATTTCAGGCAATATTTACATTAATACATCTTAAATAACGTAAACAGAGGCCCATATTATATACACCTTACAACTAACATACATATAAAATAACTAAATAAACTATTTTACACGTAATGTCTGCAACGGGCGAGCGCTGTCGGCAGCTAGTTGACCGCGGAATTTCCGAAATACAACTCCCTGTGGCCAGAAGTCCTCCTTCATGAAGGTTTCCAGATGATGGGTTGGTACTCTCACCAGACTCCAACCGTTCAACCCTCAATGAAAATGTGGACTTCTTCACAATGTAGTCAACGACGTCTTGGACCTTCGTAGACCAGTGTAAGCGGGACACATACAGCTGCGTCGACGGTACAGCAGGACGCAGCAGATGGTTCGATCCAGACGGAGCAGTGCCACGGGTGTTACGGCTAGAGGGCTTCTTCTTCTTCCTCTCTACTCTTTGGAAGCCCTCCTCATCACACTGGTTTTTTCTGAAAACCGGTGAGGGCTTGCTTGCCAGCAGATTTGCTCCGGCACTTCTTCCCTTCCTGGGAGGGCCGCTTTATTAGCGGGGTAGGTGTGGCGGCAGCGACGCGGGCACGGCAGCGGCGGCTGCGTAAGCACGCGGCGGGGCCGTGACCGCGCCCGCACGCGACGTCCGCGTCATCTGCGGAGGCGGGGGCGGGGCGGGGGTTGTGGGCACCTCAGCAACAACCGGCGACGACAAACTGCTGATGTTGGCATTTAGCGATTTATGAACAACTTTATGAAAAATGCAGCGGAGATTCCACGACGTCGAGCAATGTCGAGAGACGACTCCTTCCAAATGTCGGACGCTCTTTTTAGGAAAAACTTTCGGATGTCCATGGGACTACTTATCAAATTAATGAGTATTTTGGAGCCTCATTTGCGGCCTCGTACCTAATAATAATTAAAATTTTCGATGTTTGACTTTTGACAAATTGACGGTTGTTATGACAATTGCGTTTCGTAAGACGCAATTAATAATAGAAAACTTGTCATTTCCCAAACGTTTCTAGTTGGATTTTTCTTTATATTTTTTCACGATTATGTTTTAAAATACAATCGATGAAAATGGAACGTATTGTCGACAAACCATCTCTATTCTAACTGAGAATACGATTTCTTAGTGAAATAGACATTTTAGTGAGATTTTTAGTAGACATTGCCGGATCGACATTATGTCGACTTCGAGAAAATGTCGTGTTTCGCGAGAATTAGGCTCCAGATCATTTTGAAAGAATATCGGCAGCTTTGGTACCCACTGAAATAGACACCCACGGGGTATCACACTATGCTTGTTTTATTGACTCATAACAAGTCGAAATTTTCCATATTTTTTAATTAATCTAGCAGTTGAAAATATTGAGTCAAATAAAACAGAAATATCATAGAAACACGAATCGATCGATTGGGAAATCTATTAATACCAAAGAGATTAAGATATAATATAAGGCATAGAGGGGACAAAGCGAAGATTATTTGAAGCCAAAAGTTATTCCAAGTGGAATAAGTCTAGTACAATTTCGACCGAATGACAGCTCGCGTTCATACTAACTGACATGACAAGAACATGACGCTTGAGCTTCAAAGTTTTGTATGAAAATATTCCCAATGCCCCCTCTATGCTATTATATTTAAATGTCTTTGATTAATACAAAAACTTTTTTGCTGTTGTGGTAAAATTGAACGTCGTGTCATCACGTCAACCATGTCATTCACTAGGGATGGCCAAGTGAAAAAATAAATTATATTTATCGTATCGACATTTCTAAATAAAAATAAATAAAAAATAAATAATCTCACGCCTTTCATCCCCGAGGGGGTAGGCAGAGGTATTCCATTACTGGATATACCCACATTTCACGAGATACATTGGACCCCTAAACGTGATAGGTGGTGAGCCCATCGCCGGACCGGGTCTATTTACACATGTCTCAGAATTAATTCTGTGACCTGCGGGTTTCCTCACGATGTTTTCCTTCACCGTCGAGCTAGTGATAAATATGTACGTAAGTTTTTGAAAAAACTCATTGGTACATGCCAGGATTCGAACATTTCTAAATACTATAGATAAAAAGCGAGTGAAAAATATCGATACATCGTCAGTTTTTACATTATTATTAATACATATTCCCAAATTCGTAAAAAAGGACGATGAAAATAGTATTTTTTTATAAATGCTTGAGTCTAAACAAGTATCTAGTACCTATAGACCAGGGTAGAAGCCTTTAAAAATAATAAAAAGTGAAAAAAAAACCGGCCAAGTGCGAGTCGGACTCGCGCACCGAGGGTTCCGTACAACCTTGCAAATTTATGGTTTTCGTAATTTTTCCTTTATCTATGCTATAAGACGTTGCTTCGTACCAAATTTCAAGATTCTGAGTTCACGGGAAGCACCCTATAGGTTTTGATTCCCTTGCAAGTGTCGAAAATTTGCGGCGTAAACGGCTGTATCTTTTGATTGCGTTGGCTTAGAAGTTTGATTTTTTCACAGCTTCAAGGGACAGTAGACCTGAGTAATTGATATAAATTTCAGCTTCATACCTCCACGCGTTCCTGAGAAAAAGGGTCTTGACAGACGGACGGACGGACGGACGAACGACGACGACGGACGAACGACGACGACGGACGGACGAACCCTAAAAATAGTAGTAGGATGAAACCCATTAGAAAAGGAGGGGAATATTTATTTTTCCTTTCATTTTTATAATATTCCTCTCCTTTTCTAATGGGTTTCATCCTACTACTATTATTTTTGGTTTTTAAAATTATCGAGCCTGGTCTACTAACATGAAATGAAACACGAAACCAGAATTGCGTTAAAAATATATTAAAATTGATACGAATTCGATACTGTAAAATAAATCTCGATATATCGCCATTAAAAATATCGACGATATATATAATATGCTAATTATGTATTTGGAAAAATATCGATATTTTAATAAAGGTATCGATATTTTTTGCCCAAGCCATCATTTACTGCCACTATGTGGCATAGATAACTTATATGGCATGTGGTAGGCAGTGCTATTTTCTAACAAAGAGGTTGGAAGAAAATCATTTTCTTTCCTAGAGAAACTTTTTCTTTACACGTCTTTGGTACCTAAAATCTCATAATATCCTACAAAATACACTAGGTAACGAATAACTCTTAAACCTCAACTTATAAAAATGTGGTATGATTACATATTATCTTAGTCTGTCCAAGAACTATCGATTTTACACGGTTTCGTCTTCCGTGGGCAGGTGTAAGTGGGGTACCCAAAACACATGGAGTTTTGCCATTGTTCTTTGGGATACTCTTTGTTTTTGTTTATTTTTTTAAAATACTTGTAGTTTTTTATAATGTTGGAAGTGTTGGAACAGTAGGAACATTACTTTGTACACCCGGAGCCGGACAAGATTATTTTGTTGTATTTTCGTCACAACAAGTTTTATACGCAAACCCATTTGAATTGCAATATGTAAAAAGTGTCTCTAGAAAAGAGAACGATTTTCTTCCAACCTCTTTGATGTAGTATTTTCGTGAAATCTTTTCATAGGAAATATCAATTACCCTACCCCCTCGGGGATAAAAAAGGCGTGAGATTATATTTTATTTATATTTATATATCAATTACATACGTAATATAAATACCTTTTTGATGACAAATAAATTACTCACTCCTTATTCAAGAGGGGGCTGACAGAGGTACACCATTTGTAGATGTATCCCATTTCACCAGTATATTTTTAAACCTCTGAACGGTATAACACTTGAAGAGGTTTGAAAACATTATTATTGATAGTATTGATTCTGCCTGGAATAACTTAAAATAAATGGGGCCTATACTCTGTTAATGAAACGTCATTATGCCGTATCTTCACCATAAAGTTGGACATTTTCCGACAATGAACATGTTTTACGGTCCAGACTCCAGACAGTATCAGTACCTAATAATGTCATCAGTATGAATATCATTCCATCATTCAGTAATGTCATTGCAAAACCCCCACATACACATAATCACTACATAGTATAAAACCAAGTCGCTTTCTCTGTCCCTATATCCCTATGTCCTTATATCCCTATGTCCCTATTTGAAACTACGCAACGGATTTTGATGCGGTTTTTTTTTAATAGATAGAGTGATTCAAGAGGAAGGTTTTAGTATTAGCATTGCACCCGTGCGAAGCCGGGGCGGGTCGCTAGTATCATTATATTTTACTTTCATTCCAACCACTACACTGTCAGTGAGTACTGTCATTATTGATGACAGTATTAAGCGTCAGACTGATTTAAAGAGGAGTGAAGCATTTTCCGAAAATGAACACGCTTTATTAAGTAACACATATGCATCGCTATAGGTAATCTATATGTACAGTGAGGAAACTGGCTGTAAATAAGTAAGACAGATAGCTTGGCTCGCTTCCACTTCGCAGTTGGAGGCTTCGGCGCCAAATCACCTGGACTTCGACCAATGCGCGGATTGTATTGCCCGTCGTAAAAATGGTCGGTCCAAAGCAATGATCATGATGAAGATTATAAGTAGGTATAGTGTTAAACAAAAACTGCTATTTTTTTGTAATAAAAATATAAAGTTCTCGTAGACGCAGAGTATACGCCAGTCGGAAGAAGACAATACATAATCCTACTAATAGGTATTATAAATGCGAAAGTTTGTATGGATGGATACATGGATGTATGGATGGATGTTTGTTCTTGTTTCACGCAAAAACTACTGAACGGATTTTGATGAAACTTTACAGTTATATAGCTTATACATCAGAATAACACATAGGCTATATTTTATCCCCGTATTCCCACGGGAACAGGAACTGCGCGGATGAAACCGCGGGGTGCTGCTAGTAGGTACTCTAATAATAATTTCGGCTTAGTTGCTCTATAAGCCAACTTTTTTTTATAACTAAAAAAATTGCAATAAAACAGAAACCGGTGACCTAGTCTCTATCGTAGCTTTCGGGTCTTCTAAAAATAATAATAAAAACGATTCAACTTCTGTCTATCTGAAATGAACAGAAATATTCGGCGAGCCGGTGGTAAAATTTGCATAACACTAAACATTCCGCCCTCTCTGTGAAGGGCATTCGAAGTTTGGTGTCACTAGGGAATCTTGCCGGGAAATAAGAAAATACCTAATGCATGGACGAATAAAAAAGCCACGCATGTGATGCGTCTCTTTGCTTCTTTGTCTCTCTTAACATAATACAGCATCCTAAGCAGAATTGAAAATATAAAATAAAAAAAACATTATAGAATGTCATCCCATAATCCTTGTAATAGTATAAACCCTACACACCTTTTCGCGGGTATAAGCTGCTGAATTTATCATAATGAAACTTGGCAAGGAGATAGCTTGGATATGGAGGAAGGATAAAAACAACATTATCTAATCGAAAAGTCCAAAAAAGCTGGTCACTTGCATTTCAAAGGCTTTTAAAGCCACTAGTCATTCATAATTATAATATTATCCAAAAGGCCCTCATTTGAGAATACGCAATCATGAAATTCAGTAAATAAATTAAGTAAATAAATAAATGAAAATATGTCACGTGCTTCTAGCGAACTTTCTATAACAACATTTCAAAGATGTGTCCGTAATGAATGTAGCAGCGGAATATTCGCGTGTATTCAAAAGCTTTTAGGTAAAATAAAGTGAAATTAAATTTACAACGGCACTGAAATAGCGAAGTTTTAATGTGGAATATTCTAGGTTACCTACTTTATATTTGTGAAGCGTCATTCAATTTCAGAAAAGAACTTTCTTTAAATAGAAACCTAAGTGCGAGTCGGACTCGCTCACGAAGGGTTCCGTACCATCGTACTGTAATCGTTTATTGCTCTAGCGGCCATAGTAATACACACTCTGAAAATTGTATGTGTATACCTACTACGGTTTAAAAGATACAGCCCTGTGATAGACAGCGGAACTTTAGAAAGAGGTCCATCTGGCAACCAACACTAAAAAAATTCTAGAAAAAAGTGCTCCGAAGTGTGATTGAGAAAATCAACTGCGAATAATTAATTCACTTTGAGTAACTTTTGTTTGAAGTTGTAAGAGCTGGCTGCATCAAGAAGTAAACAAGAACATAAATTAAACTTTCAAGAACGAGCAAACTTGAGCGTCTAGTTCGACCAAAATATTGAATTTTACAAATGAATAATTCTCTCCGAGACGACCTCTGGATACAGATTGGCTAGCAACCTGACTTTCTCATTTCAAAGAGCTACTATCCCTATTACCGTGTAAATTGGTTGTCAGCCTCAGGTACATCAACAATTAATATATCTATCTAAAAGGCGTTATCTTGTCCAATGTAACTAGTTATCACGGGCCAGGATTTTTAAAAGATAAGAGGTACTTAGAACAAGTTGTCCTAATATAGGAGAAGACAATATTCTTTATTAATTTTGGTGAAATTCTAGGTAAATTTGTCAAGTAATAATCGAAATTTTTCAAATTCTGAAAAGTATATTTTCTAATTTTTCCGATTTATTCGAAATATTTGACAGTGTTTTGAAACATTTTAGAAAATTACCCAACACTAGTTCTAGGATTTGTTTGCAAATCGAATCAAATTAGGCGTGGTTTCGAAATAATGTTGATCGTTTATTCATTAGAGTATCCATGGGATACAAGCGCTAAGTCGGAAAAAAAATGACTATTTGTGAATAGCATTCGAAGATTAATGTGACTTTTGAATTAGAAAAGTATTCTCGATATCACAGAAACAATCAAGCTTGTCTGAAACAATAATTGCTGGAGGGAAAGTAGAAAATACGTCTAGAGTACTTTTTTAATCAGAATAAAATGAAAGAGAAAGAAACGAAGATTAGATACTTTGGTATCTTTATCGTACGG
Organism: Ethmia dodecea; assembly: GCA_963855545.1. Classification (NCBI taxonomy): domain Eukaryota; kingdom Metazoa; phylum Arthropoda; class Insecta; order Lepidoptera; family Depressariidae; genus Ethmia; species Ethmia dodecea. The sequence goes on from OY979448.1 coordinate 4,328,063, forward strand.
CACAGGTGCACAGTAAGTATTCATAATTCTATCAAACATTTCAAATTGTATCCTATAAGTATTCTTGATATCTGTTTTATTGACCTAGTAAAAATACTAAGTTAGTGGTATCATTATACAATTTGTAAAAGTAAAACCTGAAATTTGTCTGAAATGGCTTTTGCCATCTTTTTTGTATAAAAAAATATTACTATTATTGCAAGTCATTTAAATTTTTATCGATGTTAATTGAATCGTCATTGTAATGGAAATATCTTAGCTTAATCATCATCAACCAGTAACAGCCCACTTCTGAGCTAAGGGTCTTTTCTCACACATGAGGAAATATAGCCCACAATCTCTCGCGTGATTCCACTGCGGATTGGGTGATCGTGTTAGCTCTAGTGGCCACCAACTGTTTCTTATTTCACAAGATTTTGTTTAATTTGCAATGAAATGGGTGAAATCTTGCAACACAATTTGGAAGCAGATATATAACGGAACCGAAGCTGAAATTTGGCATATTTATGTAAGTTCGATGATAATGCAATATTATGGTACCACCGAGCTGATCTGATGATGGAGCCAGGAGGTGGATATAACAACTTCCCAATGGCTACTAGTAAACCCCTCTCGTCTTATTACAAAAACATACGAAAGTCTGTGTTTAAACCAGGACTAAATAGTCTAGGCTTATTACGGTTTTAAAGTTTATGATAGTACTAAAATTTGGTCTTATTACAAATCGTAGACTAACCAAGGACCACATAGTACCGAAGATAGTCCCTGGTTTAAATCAGATCCACAGTTTAAAAGCAACAAATGTGAGTTTTCATTCACTCATTCGTTCACCGGTAGATGCACCGTTCCCTTTTACGAAATTTTGCTAAGTGGTTTACAGAAATTATAATTACTAATCGTTACTTTTTAGAGTAAAATCCGTACAATTTTGTAATTCACAGTTGTTTTAATACCAGACACCTTTAATTTTGGTCCTATTTTCAAGATTAAGTAATTAAAGGTAGGTACTTATGATCAACTATTTAGCTAACGTAAAACGAAACGAATATCGGCGCGCATAATTTGAGTATGTAGTTAAAGAAATGTTTATGTTACCTACTACATTTCCTGTAAAATGAATTAATTGAATAGGTCCACTATTTTTAGCCCAAACCTTTTGGTGAACCAATATTTGTAACGAAATTCTTCGTCATCCAAATCAAACAAAGCGTTTGAACGATTTCGTTGTCTAATAGAACGCCGCCGGTGCGTTTCCAGATCTTTTATATCATCCAAATCCATCAAATCAATATCCATATCTGACGATGAACAAATACGATAAAAATGCTAACACAGATTACAGAGGATATGTCCAAAATGCTCTTTGATTTGACGTTTTGAGGTTAGTACCATAGATAAACTAGGGGTCTTGGCGGTTTAACTTTAATACCATAGACGATTCTCGGAGTAACGTTAATCTTCGCTTTGTAATAACGTTTTTTTTAGACCATGGATTAAACCTAGTAATAAACTCGGTACTATGTTTAGTCTTGGTTTTGTAATAAGAGGGCTCGAGTTTGGGCTCATTCACGTGCCATACACACAAAAGCTGTTTTTTATAATTTTCATGAACTATAATTACATTATATATATCAAGAAGATATTGTACATATTGTAAGCCTAAACACTAATAGGCGTCATCATTTACTTGCCCTTTTCCCATTATTTGGGGTCGGCGCAGTATGTCTTTACCTTCCATTTGGATCTATCATACGTCATATCTACATTCACTTCCATCTTGCACATATCATCCTTCACACAATCCATCCATCTTTTCTTTGGTCTACCCCTCTTCCTATAACCTTCCACATTCATATCAAGCACTCGCCTTACAGCATTACTTTTATCCCTCCTCATTATATTATGTCCAAAACACTAATAGGAGTATCTGAGGGATTTAGAGGATACTTTTTTTTGACAAAAAGTACATCGATCGGTGACGTGCCTGGCCACTGCAGTAGCTCCGCAGAGTCAAGGGCAGCCGGCGGCTATCGCGACAACCGATCTAATTCTCACGCGAACACTCTCACCCATTATGTAAACGTATAACTATGATATTGTTTCCGATAGGGGGTGTATAAATCCAATTTTCTTATTAAACTCCGTACTTGGTCTTGGTAATTGACTTTTTTTATTATTGGCTCAGTTAAAAGTTTACTCACATTCAACTTTAAGAATATTTTAAGGATAATCTTTCAATAAAGTTTTCAGCAAGTTTTAAGGTTATAGCAAGATAGGTACCTCAAGATTTTCAAACCTGTATGAATGTTTTGTTTATTTATTGATTTAAATATTAATTTCGGCTGATATCACAATATTTATTAGTATTTTTTTTTACTAGTTATAACAACTCTGAAAGTTATTTGGCTAACATCCTATTAAACTGTAGATTATAAATGTCGCAAGAATGCCCAAAAGATGGGCAAATCGTTTTTCGTAATGCCATAACATCTTTTATGTACCTAATGTAGTAAATAATTTTAGTGGTTTTCATTCTTTGATTGGCCCTAGTTATGTGTCCGCCAATAAATCAAGAGTGGGATCACGCATTTCATTGTGGTCGTATTTTCCTAGTTACGTAAATTATAATTGAATCTGTGACGCAGACATGAAATCTCCAATGCATGTATGTAATGTAACAAATTTAATTAAACTCAAATACAAGAAGGGTGCTGAAACGATGTAGACAAATATGAACTCTAATTAGTTGATCTTAAAGCAAAACGAAAATCCCAATTTTTTTTGAGTTATCCTATAAATTTTTAAACAAAGAAATGTAACACTAACGTTTTTATGAAAATAACGTACAGCACACGACTACATTTTACAGGCTTAAAAATGTCTACATTATTCAAGGCACGGCGTAAGGTAACATAAAAAAAGCAATTTTACACATCCTTAGCGAGCTTGGTAAAAATAGACTAAGGTTATTTTAGTTCATAGGTATAGGAGAAAAAACTAAACATACAAGACATTACATAATGTGTCCTAAATCTGAGAACAAAGGATTGGTGCTTCTTGGCTCGCAAAATGTTTGCTGGTAATATTTGATAAGCTTTTGTTTGATTTTAATTTTCTTAGGTCTTAGGACACTTTCCCCCTCCACTTCACCTCCACTGCTGTAAGTCCTGTGATCTAGGAACCATCGTGGTACCTAAAAAATTCGTTTTTTTTATACTACTTGTATATAGGTATAAGGGCCAATTTTATAAGAAATTATTACGAACCTATGGCTGGCTATTTTCAAGTGTTTCGATCGAAAGATCATCCTTCAGTCCAGTCCTATACGAAATGGAAGTCTTTACTTTATTCAATAGCGATCCAGTACCACTGGCTTCGAACAATGGATTGAAACATTCCTTTATTGTAAATGAGCTATTGAGCAAATACCGTACAAATTCATTTTCAACAACTTAACTTCGGGGAGAACAGAAGTAAATTGAAGTTGAATTATGAAAAGAAAGTTTTTCTTTTGCACTTGGTTGCCAGCTGACACATTTTTTCCGAACTGTGGTAAAGATTATGAATAACAAGCTAAAGTTTGCGAGATAGTTTGTTATATTTCGTACTATTATTCCAATTAGTAAACATTCAACGTTGTGTAAACATTATCCCAAGATTAATTACAAAAACAGCCAAGTTTCGTACCACCACACAATACGAGTATATTTGTTGTGTATTTACCTTTTTTATATAGTAACTAGCTTTTACCCGCGGCTTCGCTCGCGCGGGTTTATTTCATCCCCTTAAGGGTTAAATTTTACAAAATAATTTCTTAGTGGATGCCTACACTGTATAAGCTACCTATATGCAAAACTTCAAGTCTCTAGACCAAGCGGCTTAGGCTGTGCGTTGATATATCACCAATCAGTCAGTCAGTTTATCATTTTATAAATTTATTATTATTTATTTATTGTTTATATTTATTTATTTTTCAATTTTAAAATCGTTCCAGTAGTTTTTATTTCATTCGTAACAAACATACAAAAATACAAATCTTTGCTTCTTACAATATTAGTATAGAAATAGACATAATATAACTATAGATTAACAGCTTCCGGTATTTTTCTTTAACTTGTGCTGAGACTTTACTTCTTACCAAATGTCATAATTCTAGGATGTTTTTATAGTTTTTTTACTGCTCCCAAGGACCGTGTCGACCAAAGTATTTAATATTAATTTCATCTTGATACCTTTACGCCTTTATGAGAAAAAGGGTCCTTACTAACAGACAGACGGACAACGAAATTATCTACTAAAACTAAAAAATGAATATTTCTCGTAATATATCTTTTATTTAACATTCAATATATTTATATTTCTTAGAACAGTAAGGTCTTTCATACATAAACACTTTGTTACAGCTGCTTTAAATTGAACATTTTAATGAAGGACTAAAAAGTACTGACGCTTTTGATCCACTCATGATGAATTCTTAGTTTACGGATTTTCTTAGTTTACTAATATTTTGTGCTGCTTGACGAATAACGTCGTATTTATTAAAGTTTATATATTTAAACTATTTAATTTTTTTTTTTTTTTTTTTTTTTTTTTGGTTGCTGGCAACACTACTAGTGACATCGCGCAAATTAGCTCCGAGAAATAAATAAGATTATTGGTGAAAAAAGTGCTACCCCTTCGCAGAATCCTCTATCAGCGACAACTTTAAACACTCGCGAGCAAGGATTACTGTTATCTACCGAAAATCCATAACATCGAACAGTGTAAAAGTGATCAAAGCTAAGTTCAACTTTGAGGTTATATGTCATCACAACAAATTATAACCTTGCAATAATTGCGTCTGACTCACAAACTTCACGCTTGTTTACAACTGACAAACAATGGAATCTAACTTTCAAAAACTACTTGATCAAATAAAACTCGAAATGCAAAAACAAACAAAGGAAATAACAGAAAACTTAATAGAAAAAATGGATACCAAATTACAACCGTTAATCGACGAAAACAACAGATTAAAAACTGAAATTGAATCACTGCAAAAGAAAGTTACCATGTTGGAGAGAGACAAGAGGAGCAACAACCTGATAATCTTTGGCATGGAGGAAAGCGAAAATTCAAATAAACAGCTGTTAGAGAATGTCATACAAGAACTGAATAACCTAGAAGTGGGGCTGAACCTGAATGATATAAACAAAGCTAACAGAATTGGAAAAAAAGATGCACAGAGTAACGTCAAAAAGCCAAGACCAGTAGTGATTACATTTAGCAATAACTGGAAACGCTACGAAGTATTAAAAAACAGGAAAACAGCAAAGAATATAGCGATATCCGAAGATTTCCCCAAAGATATCATAGAAATAAGACGCTCCTTACAAGAACAACTGAAAAAAGAGAGGGAAAATGGAAACTATGCTTACATTCAGTACGACAAACTAGTTGTAAAGGCGAATAAGCAAACTGAAAAGAGGAAAAGAGCCCCATCAACACCTATCAAGAGTCCGCTGAAGGGAAAAACTCCAGATCTCGGAGGCATGGTTCCGTTAGCGAAGCAGACTAAAGTTAATGCTTTCGACATGATGAGAACTCGCACCAATTCAATAAATATAGAGCTAAACAACTGACAATCAAGATCTGGCAACCGGAATAAAACAAAAAACATTAAGCAATTAGAAAAATCTATACAAAACAATGTACATTCCCCAACCCGACTGGTCACCGTGGGGAATCATGACCACAACCCTCCAACAAAAAGAAACGAAAACTTTCACATAGCTACTCTCAATGTTCGCTCACTTAGCACACCGGAAAGACTCATGGAATTAGAATCAGCACTCAGCGAAATAAAATGGGACATCATAGGCATCTCTGAGATGAGACTAATGGGAGAACTCATAGAAGAACACAAGGATTATATCTTATATTACAAAGGAGAAACTGCAGGTCTATATGGTGTGGGATTTTTAATTAAGAAGTATGTCGCATCAAAAATCGAAGAAATTTCAGGAGTCTCCGAAAGAATTGCATTTGTAAATTTAAAACTGCCGAGCGAACATGGAATGGAAGAAACATGGACAATCTTACAAGTATATGCTCCTACAGAACCTTGCAATCGAACGAATCCAGAACTAACAGAAAAATTCTACGAAGACCTACGATATGTACTGGAACGAGCTAATAGGAATATAATAATAATGGGTGATTTCAATGGGAAAATAGGCGCTCCTTTAGATGGAGAAGAACAAATAATAGGCAAATTCAGCTATGGAATTCGAAGCAACAATGGAAGACGTATTGTGAACCTAGCACAGACAAATAAACTAACCATTTTGAATAGTCTATTCAGAAAGAAACCATCAAGGAAATGGACATGGGTTTCACCCAATGGCCTAGTAAGAAACGAAGTAGACTACATTATGACTAACAAACCAAGACAATTTTCCAACCTAGAAGTAATTAATCAATTAAACTTCAACACAGACCACCGAATGGTGCGAGCAACACTAAGAACTTACCCCTCAAAGAAATCAAGGAAGACTTATAATAATACCGACAACCCGATAAGAAGTACAGGTAACACAAACAACTTAATTAAAAACCTTAAAATGGAACTAGAAAACGAGGAAGGCGAAGAACGAACAACTGAAGAGGAATACAATAACCTAATTACAAAACTAGTCTATGCAACAATGAAATCCAACAAAGAGGCAAGCTGCAAACTATCAGACACCACTAAACAATTATTGAAACAAAGAAAGGAAATACTAAATCACAAACCAAAAGATGCAAACGCAAGACAAGAAATAACAGAAATCAGCAAGTAAATCCAAACAAGTATTAAAAAAGACCGAAAAACAAGGAGAACAAACACCATAAAAAGATATATAGAGAAAACAGGCGGCGTGAAAAAAGCTTTTAAACATCTGAGCGACAACAAAGAATGGTTGCCAAACTTGAAAAACAGACAAGGGAAAGAAACCACTAAACGCCAAGAAATCATTCAAATAGCGTCTGATTACTATCGAAACTTATATAAAAGCAACACCTGCAATAGGACGACCCCACAGAACACCAGGATAGGCACCGATGAAGAACAAATACCGGCAATACTGACCCAGGAAACTAGAAATGCAATTAAGTCACTGAAAGACGACAAAGCACCAGGGCCAGACCGGATCACAAATGAACTATTGAAAGCTGCCAATATAGAACTTGCGCCGATACTAACCAAAATATTTAATCACATACTAGAATCAGAACAAATACCGACAGATTGGACGAAATCAATAATAATCCTTATCTATAAAAAAGGCGACAAAGGAGATATTGGTAATTATAGGCCAATAAGTTTAATGTCCAACGTGTACAAAGTTTTTTCCAAGATACTATTGTCAAGAATATCACAACCTCTCGAAGAAAACCAGCCTAAAGAACAAGCAGGCTTCAGAAGCCATTTTTCGACACTTGACCATATCCATGTCGTCAAACAGGTGCTACAGAAGTTCGAGGAATATGGTTTGGACTACTACTTGGGGTTTGTGGACTACAATAAAGCTTTCGACTCCCTTGAACATGACGCCATATGGAAAGCATTGACAGAACAAGGAGTACCAACAAAAATAATACGCATCCTGCAAAACGTCTACACCGAAAGTAGTGCAATCGTGAGACTAGACAGAAATAGCGAAGAATTCCGTATTGAAAGAGGAGTCAGACAGGGGGACCCAATCTCACCAAAGATATTTTCTGCAGTATTGGAAATGGTCTTCCGTAATATCAACTGGGACAAGAAAGGAATTAGCATTAATGGTGAAAACCTACATCACCTGAGATTCGCAGACGACATCGTCCTATTCTCAGAGAAACACAAAGAGCTCGAAAAAATGATTCAAGAATTAGCCGATCAAAGCAGTAAGGTAGGCCTCACAATGAACATCACAAAAACTAAAGTGATGACCAACTCCGGTACGAAACCTCAGATCTATGTTTATGGCGAGCCACTTGAATATGTCGACGAATATATATACCTAGGACAATCAATATCCACCAGAAACTGTATGAATAATGAAGTGAACAGAAGAATATCAAACTCTTGGAAGAGATACTGGTCCTTAAAAGAAATTATGAAAAACAGCGAGATCCCAATAAAAGACAAAAGAAAAGTTTTCCAAAGCTGCATTCTTCCATGCTTAACCTATGGATGTCAATCTTGGGCCTTAACTGAACACCACTTCAACTTCAACCAACTAAGAGTGTGTCAAAATTCCATGGAGAGAAGCATTATGGGAGTAAAGTTAAAAGACAGAGTGAGACTCCATCATATAAAGGAAAAAACTAAATTTAAACCAGCAGTCACAGCAATTAAAACACTGAAATGGAGATGGGCGGGACACATGATAAGGGAAAACAAGCCAAAATGGACGAGAGCAATAACAGAATGGTACCCAAGAGGCAAAAGAAGGAAAAGAGGAAGACAACCAAAAAGATGGGAAGATGACCTGAAGAAGATAGCAGGTACACAATGGATTAGAGCAGCAAACAACAGAGAAAGATGGAAAGAGTTGGAGGAGGCCTATGTCGGAAGACAAGCTGTGAAAATTGCAAACATGCCGGAAGCCAGTTAATAGTTAAGTAATATTTCTAACAAAAATTTTGTTTTATAAAGAATCTGTTTCTGCATAAATTAGTTATTATTAAGTACATGTAAATAAAAACAGCAATAAAGGCTTTATTATTATTATTATTATTATTATATATTTATTAGTAACCTAACTTGGTTCACAACCAATATTATGCACCCGGCAAAGTTCAAGGACAGTGTTATCTGACGTCACATCCGCATAATATCCTGCCAAACCACACAGCTCTACATAACCAGCAATGTGTATTCAATAATACTTAGTCGAATGAACTACAAAATATAAAGAACTAGCAGCGCCCCGCGGTTTCACCCGCGTAGTTCTTGTTCCCGTGGGAATACGGGGATAAAATGTAGTCTAAGTGTTATTCTGATATATAAGCTATATAACTGTAAAGTTTCACCAAAATCCGTTCAGTAGTTTTTGCGTGAAAGAGGAACAAACATCCATACATCATTACATACGAACTTTCGCGTTTATAACATTAGTAGGATAGCAGCTCCCCGTAGTTTTACCCGCGTAGTTTCCGTTCTCGGGGAATACGGGGATAAAATATAGCCTATGTATTATTCTGATGTATAAGCTATATACCTAACTGTAAAGTTTCACCAAAATCCGTTCAGTAGATTTTGCGTGAAAGAGGAACAACCATCCATAAATCCATACATACAAACTTTCGCGTTTATAATACTAGTAGGATTAGTAGGACTAGCTGACCCGACAGACGTTGTCATGTACCACTGACAGGACATTAGGAAAGTAAATATGGTTATATAATAAGATTTCTTCAATTCGCTAATGTTCCGAGCAATTTCCTCATTTTTTTAGGGTTCCGTACCTCAAAAGGAAAAAACGGAACCCTTATAGGATCACTTTGTTGTCCGTCTGTCCGTCCGTCCGTCCGTCTGTCAAGACCCTTTTTCTCAGGTACGCGTGGAGGTATGAAGCTGAAATTTATATCAATTACTCAGGTCTACTGTCCCTTGAAGCTGTGAAAAAATCAAACTTCTAAGCCAACGCAATCAAAAGATACAGCCGTTTATGCCGCAAATTTTCGACACTTGCAAGGGAATCAAAACCTACAGGGTGCTTCCCGTGAACTCAGAATCTTGAAATTTGGTACGAAGCAACGTCTTATAGCATAGATAAAAGAAAAATTACGAAAACCATAAATTTGCAAGGTTGTACGGAACCCTCGGTGCTCGAGTCCGACTCGCACTTGGCCGGTTTTCTTTTATAAGAACATTCTCCTGACAATAAAAAACAGAACGAAAAAAGTATTAGCTAAATTATTAGCATTTCAAACTTTAGTGCAGTCATCAGAATATGAAGTTTTACACCTGTAGTGCGAGTATGACCTCTACGGTGATTGTAATAAGAACGTTACAAAGTGCAATGTGTCAAGCTCCACGTGCTCTTGACTCTACTTCAATAACCCAGAATGATTTAAATATACTAGTTCATAGCGGTTGAATATTTTCATACAAACACTTAGATTTCTGCGTTTGAGTTCAGCTAGTATGATTGCGAGTTGTCATACACTAGACTTAGTTAGGTAATAAGTTTTGGATTGCGATTTTGTGCGCATGGGCCTTAGAGGCTTGTTCCGTTCTATGACCTAGTATATTTAAATAACCTTTGCAATAACCAAAAAAATACATTTGCTAAAAAACTAAATTACTAGTGCTTCAATTACGTAACAATTGGGAACGTTACGAGGTAACCTTCAACGGTTTTATTCAAATTAATTGAGATGTAACACGTAGTAAATTAAACGCCAGATGAAATTAACCTTCAGTCCGTTAAATAACGAAATCAATTTTCCACCTTTAAGGTCGAAATTGATTTTTCAGCTTTTGAAACCTTCAATTGATTGTCAAGAAAATTATTATGGTGCTTTGTCGTGTTATTGGCAATCTTCTTCTTCGTGCTGTCTATATTATTAACTGTTCCCCGCGATTTCATCGCAAAGTCTCGTTCCCATGGGAAAATTATAGCCCATGTTTCTCCTAGAAAAGAAAGCTTTCCTTCGCTGAAATAATTTTAAAATCGTTTCCGTATTGTCGGAGCCTATTCATAACAAAACCATACAAATCTTTCCTCTTTATAGTATTAATTTAGATGAATATTATTTAACAGAATAAGCGCAATTCCTGAAATTAAATTGTTCAGTATCGACTACTTAAATTGATGTCGGCTATTTTTAATACATATTAAATTTTTCATAAAAATGAATTAGCATAACTCAATTTAGGGCTACTTAAGGAAACCGTACTATTACTGCTCTTTATTTAAGAAATTTGGTTAGACAAAACTAAAGTACGATTGCATCATATTTTTTATACGCTTATTCTGTGACGCGTTGTATATGTCGACGCATGAGATCAGAGACGCGGGCGATTAAATGTTTACATTATCAGCATTAGCATTTGTCGAAATTTGGGAGTAATGAGACTCCTTGTTTCAATGAAGTACCTGAAAACGGAGCAGTGCCGCATTCTTGATCTATACTACTAATGTACTCGTGGGTCTATGTGTTGAATTACTTACATAAGATAAAGTTCTTTGTTTCGCGAGCTATGGGCTTAGATGTCAAGGATGTATTCTGATAATGGACTCGATTCCGCAGACCAGCTAAAATTCCTTATTTTAAGTTAGCCTATATCCTTCTCCATAGAATACGGAAGGAAAAGGACAGAAACAAACCATAGATTATACAGTAATGTCAAACATGTAAAAACCAACTAATTTGATGTCTTATCTGTCACTTTTATCCATGATCTTCTTATATCAAAGTTAACAAAAGATATAAACGAATGTTAAAAGATTTATTACTTACGTAAGTTTTCCTGCGTATATTTAGTTAGATATAACATCTATCTGTCTGGCCGTCTGCCCTTGTCAGCTGTTAGACGTTTTTTCGCAAGGCGCGGAAACTAGGCTATTCAGCCAGCCCCATTCACGTAATCGATTTGTAGACCACTTCTTCCAAAGCTTCCACTTTTAACTTTTCCTGTGCCGATATCGGTTTAATCCTGCTTTTTTTTTGTAGCATTCTGAAAAGTGTGGATTTCATCGTTTTAACGACGCTTTTTTAAAGCTGTATACCTATACTTAGATAAAAACGTTTTGGTCATGCGATAGGGTCTGTTGACTAGAAAGTTAAAATAAAATTGGTTCTTTTCTAACCCCTTTTTATCCATTACCCACATATTCCACAATTGTTTTCTGGATGTACATAGCCAACAGTGTATTTTACGGACCCCTAAACTTGACATGCGGTGATACATTGCCGCACGCGGTTTCAGCATGTATTAGATTAATTAACGGTCAATATTATACTTGTATAAGTATAGGATAAAACATAAGTAATCTTTTAATCTTAATCAGCTTATCAAAGAGCTGTAAGTGCGTTTGGTCAGGTTAGGCTTCTGGTGACCAGAGGACTGGCAGCTACCTCTCTCAAAGAATCAGCTTAGCTATCCAGAGAGGGAATGCAGCCAGTCTTCTGGGCACCGTCCCAATTTTATTGGTCCCTCTTAGTTATGGTATATTTGTATCTGTAAATATTGTAAATAAATGCATGTACTTACATCTTTTAGGTATTCCAATATTAATTCAGTGTATTCAAAATTAAGGAAACATTAAACAAGTACGTAATTAGGTTATTTCCGTAACTGTGTATTTTAGGTACACTCAAAAAATAATTACTTCCGAAGTTATATTTAGACCATCGTGTTTTTCAAGTTTACGTAAATATGAAATAGGGATCGAAGAAAAAAGCCTGTATAATAAATTAGGTTCATTTCATTATTAAAGCTAATTACAATATTTTTAGCAAGTAATCTAGCGACCCGCCCTTGCTTCGCTTCGGTTTAACATTGTACCTAAGTGTTTATTTATTACGCTCCAAAATACAAAAATGAAACATACTTACATGAAAATTTTTGTGTAAGTAATTCCGTAAAAATTACAAATCGTTTTAAATTAGTTGATCCATTTCGAGACAAACTTTTAGACAGACAGACAGACACGAAAATTCTAAAAACGATAATTTATGATTATTAATAGGCATCTAGAATAGGCAACAGTTTACATTTAAACTTTTACATTTATTATGAAATCACACACAAAAACTTTAATTTGATTATTGGTATAGACACCTGGAATCTGGACAGCCTTGACTGTGGGCCCAAACAAACCTTTTTCACTCAAAATAAGACATTGAATGCCCAACCTGGATTAAACTGCTCTTCAGAAAGTATTCTAACCGTAATATAATGTTACAGAAGTACGTTTACTTGTTTATCGGTTTGGTTTTATTTATTCAAAAGATGGTCCCACAAAGTAGACGATCCACATTTGATAATGGAATAAGAGAATTACTTTAGAAAAACGTTTCGATTTGCGAACAATTTTGTGGCACATAACTAGGTATACCTGTATTAATCTGTAGAGCCTGAGTTGGAATTTCTAAAAGTCCCTTCTACTTTTCTTACTTCTAGACCCAGGTCAGTCAGTTTCTTCTTTAGAAGAGAAGATGAGTGTAATAAATTAAAACATGAGTTGAGGAGTTTCTTGCCCCGCTTCTTCCCCTCAACTATAGTTATTCGTACATGTACGAATGCGACTCTACCACTTCGGTCGGTATAGAGTCGCAAGAATTTTTAAAAAGTGGACTTATAAGCCCCTAGACTGAATAAGAACACTTTGACATGATGATAAGGTAATGTTGTTAGTGTGTTTGCATATTTGTAGGACTGGAGGTAAAATCTGGTCCTACTGATCAGATACTAAACATTCTCTCACTAATAAAAAGATACACAATTCCTGAGTTACCTACATAGACTATCTTTTATAGACGCATGATAAAACCGCGAGGCCCAGTTAGTAATAGTTATGAGGACAGAAAAAATACTTTAGTTTATTGCTTCTGTGTATCTGGAGTAGGTGTAATATGAAGTGGGTTTCGTATTAAATTCCTATCACGATTCACCTAGCTATTCAACAAAACTCCTTTTACCAAAGCGTTTTACGTTGGAAGTATATTTTATTGGAAATCCAATACAATCCGGGGACTTTTGGAAAAGTTTATGATAGCAAGATCTGATGTTATATAAAATTGTAAAATAAATGCTATGGCTACCGTCAAAGCCGTGAACTTATGATTTTACATAATGGGTTCGATTCTGCTTTACACCGACTAAACTTATTATAGTTTAGTCCTGTCTTTGTCTTACCTCAAAAAAAGAAAAGGGATAGAAGATAATAACCTTCCGAATTTAGTCCTGTCAGATACTTTATTTTAGTCGTGACTTCTTTACTTATGCACTAAACACGTTATGGAATGCTTTAGTTGACAGGACTCATTTTTATTTGATAGCACTAAATATCTCTCGTCTCTTTTCATTTCTATGAGAAAGAAAGTGACAGGAGTAAAATAAAATAAGTTTAGTGGCTGTAAAGCAAAATCGAACCCATAATTGTAATAAGCTGTTGTCCACGTACGACTCCGTGGCATCAATTCCCTTTAGGAACTATATGATTTTCCGAGAATAGTACCTAATGACCTTCCTCAAGATGTCGCCTTTTGTCCTGAAATTTTTTATAAAGATTAGTTCTCCACTTTAGCCATGAAAAGGTAACAAATAATATTTATAACAAGAGAATAAAAGAGCCCTTGTTGCCAGTAGTATAGTTGAGTAGATATATAGTTGTACTCCGATTCTATTCGACGTATTTATATATACTTATACATATACTCGGAAACATCATACTTACTTAAAGATGAAAACCACTCAATAATATCATAGACACAGTTAGACACTGTTGTGCACAGGGGGTCTAAAAAGGCCGTTTCGGGTGAATCATAATAGGATCCTATTTAGATTCATATTCGAAATTTTCACCAAATACGAATCTGCTAATGAATTGAATTGTCAGTGAATCACTAAAATGAGGGACCATTTTACGAAATTTAGAGGAATTGCTTAGGATTTGCTGGGAATTCATAAAAGGAGGAATTGCTCAGAAGAATTGCTCAAAGAGGCCATTCTAGACCCACAGTTATTTCAATGTAATGTCAACACAAAATTACATTTCAAAAACTCTATTTATTTTTGCATACATGTACAAAATATTATTAGAGTCTCCATAATATAAGCTTCTTTTGGGCATTCAAACGTAGCTGCTATCGCATATGATATCGTGTAGGTACTACGACTCGCTCATCTCGAATATACTTATGTATACCTAATCGAAATAATTTGTTTTTTGAAATCTGATTTCGATGCGATGACTATAATAATATCCTTACCGTTTGCGTGACCCGGCTAGCGTGTGAACTCACCAAACCAAACGACGTTTTATACCTTTCTCAAGTTTGTAACCGAAACTTAATGGATTATAAAATAACAAGTTATTTGAAAATACGATGGAAAGTGGAAAAAGATCACTTTTGACGTCACCAAATCATTCGATTCGTTTTGCTTCCGTTAATAGCTTTATTTTGGGATCCCATTCTCATTCGAAGTTAAATAGAAAGTAGCCAGTTATAAGTGTTACTGTTTCTTTGCAACCCCTTTTAAGGTAGCAGTAACTATGTTGCCACCGTAAAATTAACTGTATGTAATTACGATAAGGTACAAAATCACTGAAAATTTAAAAAGCCTATGCTGGTTAACCCCTGACACAAACAGAGGGTATTTAAAGATAAACATACGTACTTATCTGTAAAACAAGCTAAGATCACCAGCCCTTTTCTAGTTGATAAAGATTTATTTGTGAGTTAATTGCACAGTTCTGGGGCCTAATTCTCGCACAATAGACATCGTGTCGAAGTAGAGATATGTCGAAAAAACATGGCGAATGTCGATCGCAAACAGTTTTCGCTATTCTCAGAATCTCACGGTAGACATATGTCTACCCTCAGCGCTCGACATGCAACGAGTGGTTGGTTGCAGTCGAGACGTGATGTAGAACGCAAAGTCGTATGCAAATACGTCAAACGGATATGTATCAATAAGAAATAAATTAGGTTAGGGTATTATTATTAGCCGTAATTCCTATATCCGGGCGTGTTGAGGAATTTATGTTCGCATTTATAATAATCAAATAATAATCAAATCTTTATTTCAGGCAATATTTACATTAATACATCTTAAATAACGTAAACAGAGGCCCATATTATATACCCCTTACAACTAACATACATATAAAATAACTAAATAAACTATTTTACACGTAATGTCTGCAACGGGCGAGCGCTGTCGGCAGCTAGTTGACCGCGGAATTTCCGAAATACAACTCCCTGTGGCCAGAAGTCCTCCTTCATGAAGGTTTCCAGATGATGGGTTGGTACTCTCACCAGACTCCAACCGTTCAACCCTCAATGAAAATGTGGACTTCTTCACAATGTAGTCAACGACGTCTTGGACCTTCGTAGACCAGTGTAAGCGGGACACATACAGCTGCGTCGACGGTACAGCAGGACGCAGCAGATGGTTCGATCCAGACGGAGCAGTGCCACGGGTGTTACGGCTAGAGGGCTTCTTCTTCTTCCTCTCTACTCTTTGGAAGCCCTCCTCATCACACTGGTTTTTTCTGAAAACCGGTGAGGGCTTGCTTGCCAGCAGATTTGCTCCGGCACTTCTTCCCTTCCTGGGAGGGCCGCTTTATTAGCGGGGTAGGTGTGGCGGCAGCGACGCGGGCACGGCAGCGGCGGCTGCGTAAGCACGCGGCGGGGCCGTGACCGCGCCCGCACGCGACGTCCGCGTCATCTGCGGAGGCGGGGGCGGGGCGGGGGTTGTGGGCACCTCAGCAACAACCGGCGACGACAAACTGCTGATGTTGGCATTTAGCGATTTATGAACAACTTTATGAAAAATGCAGCGGAGATTCCACGACGTCGAGCAATGTCGAGAGACGACTCCTTCCAAATGTCGGACGCTCTTTTTAGGAAAAACTTTCGGATGTCCATGGGACTACTTATCAAATTAATGAGTATTTTGGAGCCTCATTTGCGGCCTCGTACCTAATAATAATTAAAATTTTCGATGTTTGACTTTTGACAAATTGACGGTTGTTATGACAATTGCGTTTCGTAAGACGCAATTAATAATAGAAAACTTGTCATTTCCCAAACGTTTCTAGTTGGATTTTTCTTTATATTTTTTCACGATTATGTTTTAAAATACAATCGATGAAAATGGAACGTATTGTCGACAAACCATCTCTATTCTAACTGAGAATACGATTTCTTAGTGAAATAGACATTTTAGTGAGATTTTTAGTAGACATTGCCGGATCGACATTATGTCGACTTCGAGAAAATGTCGTGTTTCGCGAGAATTAGGCTCCAGATCATTTTGAAAGAATATCGGCAGCTTTGGTACCCACTGAAATAGACACCCACGGGGTATCACACTATGCTTGTTTTATTGACTCATAACAAGTCGAAATTTTCCATATTTTTTAATTAATCTAGCAGTTGAAAATATTGAGTCAAATAAAACAGAAATATCATAGAAACACGAATCGATCGATTGGGAAATCTATTAATACCAAAGAGATTAAGATATAATATAAGGCATAGAGGGGACAAAGCGAAGATTATTTGAAGCCAAAAGTTATTCCAAGTGGAATAAGTCTAGTACAATTTCGACCGAATGACAGCTCGCGTTCATACTAACTGACATGACAAGAACATGACGCTTGAGCTTCAAAGTTTTGTATGAAAATATTCCCAATGCCCCCTCTATGCTATTATATTTAAATGTCTTTGATTAATACAAAAACTTTTTTGCTGTTGTGGTAAAATTGAACGTCGTGTCATCACGTCAACCATGTCATTCACTAGGGATGGCCAAGTGAAAAAATAAATTATATTTATCGTATCGACATTTCTAAATAAAAATAAATAAAAAATAAATAATCTCACGCCTTTCATCCCCGAGGGGGTAGGCAGAGGTATTCCATTACTGGATATACCCACATTTCACGAGATACATTGGACCCCTAAACGTGATAGGTGGTGAGCCCATCGCCGGACCGGGTCTATTTACACATGTCTCAGAATTAATTCTGTGACCTGCGGGTTTCCTCACGATGTTTTCCTTCACCGTCGAGCTAGTGATAAATATGTACGTAAGTTTTTGAAAAAACTCATTGGTACATGCCAGGATTCGAACATTTCTAAATACTATAGATAAAAAGCGAGTGAAAAATATCGATACATCGTCAGTTTTTACATTATTATTAATACATATTCCCAAATTCGTAAAAAAGGACGATGAAAATAGTATTTTTTTATAAATGCTTGAGTCTAAACAAGTATCTAGTACCTATAGACCAGGGTAGAAGCCTTTAAAAATAATAAAAAGTGAAAAAAAAACCGGCCAAGTGCGAGTCGGACTCGCGCACCGAGGGTTCCGTACAACCTTGCAAATTTATGGTTTTCGTAATTTTTCCTTTATCTATGCTATAAGACGTTGCTTCGTACCAAATTTCAAGATTCTGAGTTCACGGGAAGCACCCTATAGGTTTTGATTCCCTTGCAAGTGTCGAAAATTTGCGGCGTAAACGGCTGTATCTTTTGATTGCGTTGGCTTAGAAGTTTGATTTTTTCACAGCTTCAAGGGACAGTAGACCTGAGTAATTGATATAAATTTCAGCTTCATACCTCCACGCGTTCCTGAGAAAAAGGGTCTTGACAGACGGACGGACGGACGGACGAACGACGACGACGGACGAACGACGACGACGGACGGACGAACCCTAAAAATAGTAGTAGGATGAAACCCATTAGAAAAGGAGGGGAAAATTTATTTTTCCTTTCATTTTTATAATATTCCTCTCCTTTTCTAATGGGTTTCATCCTACTACTATTATTTTTGGTTTTTAAAATTATCGAGCCTGGTCTACTAACATGAAATGAAACACGAAACCAGAATTGCGTTAAAAATATATTAAAATTGATACGAATTCGATACTGTAAAATAAATCTCGATATATCGCCATTAAAAATATCGACGATATATATAATATGCTAATTATGTATTTGGAAAAATATCGATATTTTAATAAAGGTATCGATATTTTTTGCCCAAGCCATCATTTACTGCCACTATGTGGCATAGATAACTTATATGGCATGTGGTAGGCAGTGCTATTTTCTAACAAAGAGGTTGGAAGAAAATCATTTTCTTTCCTAGAGAAACTTTTTCTTTACACGTCTTTGGTACCTAAAATCTCATAATATCCTACAAAATACACTAGGTAACGAATAACTCTTAAACCTCAACTTATAAAAATGTGGTATGATTACATATTATCTTAGTCTGTCCAAGAACTATCGATTTTACACGGTTTCGTCTTCCGTGGGCAGGTGTAAGTGGGGTACCCAAAACACATGGAGTTTTGCCATTGTTCTTTGGGATACTCTTTGTTTTTGTTTATTTTTTTAAAATACTTGTAGTTTTTTATAATGTTGGAAGTGTTGGAACAGTAGGAACATTACTTTGTACACCCGGAGCCGGACAAGATTATTTTGTTGTATTTTCGTCACAACAAGTTTTATACGCAAACCCATTTGAATTGCAATATGTAAAAAGTGTCTCTAGAAAAGAGAACGATTTTCTTCCAACCTCTTTGATGTAGTATTTTCGTGAAATCTTTTCATAGGAAATATCAATTACCCTACCCCCTCGGGGATAAAAAAGGCGTGAGATTATATTTTATTTATATTTATATATCAATTACATACGTAATATAAATACCTTTTTGATGACAAATAAATTACTCACTCCTTATTCAAGAGGGGGCTGACAGAGGTACACCATTTGTAGATGTATCCCATTTCACCAGTATATTTTTAAACCTCTGAACGGTATAACACTTGAAGAGGTTTGAAAACATTATTATTGATAGTATTGATTCTGCCTGGAATAACTTAAAATAAATGGGGCCTATACTCTGTTAATGAAACGTCATTATGCCGTATCTTCACCATAAAGTTGGACATTTTCCGACAATGAACATGTTTTACGGTCCAGACTCCAGACAGTATCAGTACCTAATAATGTCATCAGTATGAATATCATTCCATCATTCAGTAATGTCATTGCAAAACCCCCACATACACATAATCACTACATAGTATAAAACCAAGTCGCTTTCTCTGTCCCTATATCCCTATGTCCTTATATCCCTATGTCCCTATTTGAAACTACGCAACGGATTTTGATGCGGTTTTTTTTTAATAGATAGAGTGATTCAAGAGGAAGGTTTTAGTATTAGCATTGCACCCGTGCGAAGCCGGGGCGGGTCGCTAGTATCATTATATTTTACTTTCATTCCAACCACTACACTGTCAGTGAGTACTGTCATTATTGATGACAGTATTAAGCGTCAGACTGATTTAAAGAGGAGTGAAGCATTTTCCGAAAATGAACACGCTTTATTAAGTAACACATATGCATCGCTATAGGTAATCTATATGTACAGTGAGGAAACTGGCTGTAAATAAGTAAGACAGATAGCTTGGCTCGCTTCCACTTCGCAGTTGGAGGCTTCGGCGCCAAATCACCTGGACTTCGACCAATGCGCGGATTGTATTGCCCGTCGTAAAAATGGTCGGTCCAAAGCAATGATCATGATGAAGATTATAAGTAGGTATAGTGTTAAACAAAAACTGCTATTTTTTTGTAATAAAAATATAAAGTTCTCGTAGACGCAGAGTATACGCCAGTCGGAAGAAGACAATACATAATCCTACTAATAGGTATTATAAATGCGAAAGTTTGTATGGATGGATACATGGATGTATGGATGGATGTTTGTTCTTGTTTCACGCAAAAACTACTGAACGGATTTTGATGAAACTTTACAGTTATATAGCTTATACATCAGAATAACACATAGGCTATATTTTATCCCCGTATTCCCACGGGAACAGGAACTGCGCGGATGAAACCGCGGGGTGCTGCTAGTAGGTACTCTAATAATAATTTCGGCTTAGTTGCTCTATAAGCCAACTTTTTTTTATAACTAAAAAAATTGCAATAAAACAGAAACCGGTGACCTAGTCTCTATCGTAGCTTTCGGGTCTTCTAAAAATAATAATAAAAACGATTCAACTTCTGTCTATCTGAAATGAACAGAAATATTCGGCGAGCCGGTGGTAAAATTTGCATAACACTAAACATTCCGCCCTCTCTGTGAAGGGCATTCGAAGTTTGGTGTCACTAGGGAATCTTGCCGGGAAATAAGAAAATACCTAATGCATGGACGAATAAAAAAGCCACGCATGTGATGCGTCTCTTTGCTTCTTTGTCTCTCTTAACATAATACAGCATCCTAAGCAGAATTGAAAATATAAAATAAAAAAAACATTATAGAATGTCATCCCATAATCCTTGTAATAGTATAAACCCTACACACCTTTTCGCGGGTATAAGCTGCTGAATTTATCATAATGAAACTTGGCAAGGAGATAGCTTGGATATGGAGGAAGGATAAAAACAACATTATCTAATCGAAAAGTCCAAAAAAGCTGGTCACTTGCATTTCAAAGGCTTTTAAAGCCACTAGTCATTCATAATTATAATATTATCCAAAAGGCCCTCATTTGAGAATACGCAATCATGAAATTCAGTAAATAAATTAAGTAAATAAATAAATGAAAATATGTCACGTGCTTCTAGCGAACTTTCTATAACAACATTTCAAAGATGTGTCCGTAATGAATGTAGCAGCGGAATATTCGCGTGTATTCAAAAGCTTTTAGGTAAAATAAAGTGAAATTAAATTTACAACGGCACTGAAATAGCGAAGTTTTAATGTGGAATATTCTAGGTTACCTACTTTATATTTGTGAGGCGTCATTCAATTTCAGAAAAGAACTTTCTTTAAATAGAAACCTAAGTGCGAGTCGGACTCGCTCACGAAGGGTTCCGTACCATCGTACTGTAATCGTTTATTGCTCTAGCGGCCATAGTAATACACACTCTGAAAATTGTATGTGTATACCTACTACGGTTTAAAAGATACAGCCCTGTGATAGACAGCGGAACTTTAGAAAGAGGTCCATCTGGCAACCAACACTAAAAAAATTCTAGAAAAAAGTGCTCCGAAGTGTGATTGAGAAAATCAACTGCGAATAATTAATTCACTTTGAGTAACTTTTGTTTGAAGTTGTAAGAGCTGGCTGCATCAAGAAGTAAACAAGAACATAAATTAAACTTTCAAGAACGAGCAAACTTGAGCGTCTAGTTCGACCAAAATATTGAATTTTACAAATGAATAATTCTCTCCGAGACGACCTCTGGATACAGATTGGCTAGCAACCTGACTTTCTCATTTCAAAGAGCTACTATCCCTATTACCGTGTAAATTGGTTGTCAGCCTCAGGTACATCAACAATTAATATATCTATCTAAAAGGCGTTATCTTGTCCAATGTAACTAGTTATCACGGGCCAGGATTTTTAAAAGATAAGAGGTACTTAGAACAAGTTGTCCTAATATAGGAGAAGACAATATTCTTTATTAATTTTGGTGAAATTCTAGGTAAATTTGTCAAGTAATAATCGAAATTTTTCAAATTCTGAAAAGTATATTTTCTAATTTTTCCGATTTATTCGAAATATTTGACAGTGTTTTGAAACATTTTAGAAAATTACCCAACACTAGTTCTAGGATTTGTTTGCAAATCGAATCAAATTAGGCGTGGTTTCGAAATAATGTTGATCGTTTATTCATTAGAGTATCCATGGGATACAAGCGCTAAGTCGGAAAAAAAATGACTATTTGTGAATAGCATTCGAAGATTAATGTGACTTTTGAATTAGAAAAGTATTCTCGATATCACAGAAACAATCAAGCTTGTCTGAAACAATAATTGCTGGAGGGAAAGTAGAAAATACGTCTAGAGTACTTTTTTAATCAGAATAAAATGAAAGAGAAAGAAACGAAGATTAGATACTTTGGTATCTTTATCGTACGGCACAGGTGCACAGTAAGTATTCATAATTCTATCAAACATTTCAAATTGTATCCTATAAGTATTCTTGATATCTGTTTTATTGACCTAGTAAAAATACTAAGTTAGTGGTATCATTATACAATTTGTAAAAGTAAAACCTGAAATTTGTCTGAAATGGCTTTTGCCATCTTTTTTGTATAAAAAAATATTACTATTATTGCAAGTCATTTAAATTTTTATCGATGTTAATTGAATCGTCATTGTAATGGAAATATCTTAGCTTAATCATCATCAACCAGTAACAGCCCACTTCTGAGCTAAGGGTCTTTTCTCACACATGAGGAAATATAGCCCACAATCTCTCGCGTGATTCCACTGCGGATTGGGTGATCGTGTTAGCTCTAGTGGCCACCAACTGTTTCTTATTTCACAAGATTTTGTTTAATTTGCAATGTAATGGGTGAAATCTTGCAACACAATTTGGAAGCAGATATATAACGGAACCGAAGCTGAAATTTGGCATATTTATGTAAGTTCGATGATAATGCAATATTATGGTACCACCGAGCTGATCTGATGATGGAGCCAGGAGGTGGATATAACAACTTCCCAATGGCTACTAGTAAACCCCTCTCGTCTTATTACAAAAACATACGAAAGTCTGTGTTTAAACCAGGACTAAATAGTCTAGGCTTATTACGGTTTTAAAGTTTATGATAGT
Organism: Ethmia dodecea; assembly: GCA_963855545.1. NCBI lineage: Eukaryota > Metazoa > Arthropoda > Insecta > Lepidoptera > Depressariidae > Ethmia > Ethmia dodecea. The sequence continues at coordinate 4,351,400 of OY979448.1, forward strand.
ACTAAAATTTGGTCTTATTACAAATCGTAGACTAACCAAGGACCACATAGTACCGAAGATAGTCCCTGGTTTAAATCAGATCCACAGTTTAAAAGCAACAAATGTGAGTTTTCATTCACTCATTCGTTCACCGGTAGATGCACCGTTCCCTTTTACGAAATTTTGCTAAGTGGTTTACAGAAATTATAATTACTAATCGTTACTTTTTAGAGTAAAATCCGTACAATTTTGTAATTCACAGTTGTTTTAATACCAGACACCTTTAATTTTGGTCCTATTTTCAAGATTAAGTAATTAAAGGTAGGTACTTATGATCAACTATTTAGCTAACGTAAAACGAAACGAATATCGGCGCGCATAATTTGAGTATGTAGTTAAAGAAATGTTTATGTTACCTACTACATTTCCTGTAAAATGAATTAATTGAATAGGTCCACTATTTTTAGCCCAAACCTTTTGGTGAACCAATATTTGTAACGAAATTCTTCGTCATCCAAATCAAACAAAGCGTTTGAACGATTTCGTTGTCTAATAGAACGCCGCCGGTGCGTTTCCAGATCTTTTATATCATCCAAATCCATCAAATCAATATCCATATCTGACGATGAACAAATACGATAAAAATGCTAACACAGATTACAGAGGATATGTCCAAAATGCTCTTTGATTTGACGTTTTGAGGTTAGTACCATAGATAAACTAGGGGTCTTGGCGGTTTAACTTTAATACCATAGACGATTCTCGGAGTAACGTTAATCTTCGCTTTGTAATAACGTTTTTTTTAGACCATGGATTAAACCTAGTAATAAACTCGGTACTATGTTTAGTCTTGGTTTTGTAATAAGAGGGCTCGAGTTTGGGCTCATTCACGTGCCATACACACAAAAGCTGTTTTTTATAATTTTCATGAACTATAATTACATTATATATATCAAGAAGATATTGTACATATTGTAAGCCTAAACACTAATAGGCGTCATCATTTACTTGCCCTTTTCCCATTATTTGGGGTCGGCGCAGTATGTCTTTACCTTCCATTTGGATCTATCATACGTCATATCTACATTCACTTCCATCTTGCACATATCATCCTTCACACAATCCATCCATCTTTTCTTTGGTCTACCCCTCTTCCTATAACCTTCCACATTCATATCAAGCACTCGCCTTACAGCATTACTTTTATCCCTCCTCATTATATTATGTCCAAAACACTAATAGGAGTATCTGAGGGATTTAGAGGATACTTTTTTTTGACAAAAAGTACATCGATCGGTGACGTGCCTGGCCACTGCAGTAGCTCCGCAGAGTCAAGGGCAGCCGGCGGCTATCGCGACAACCGATCTAATTCTCACGCGAACACTCTCACCCATTATGTAAACGTATAACTATGATATTGTTTCCGATAGGGGGTGTATAAATCCAATTTTCTTATTAAACTCCGTACTTGGTCTTGGTAATTGACTTTTTTTATTATTGGCTCAGTTAAAAGTTTACTCACATTCAACTTTAAGAATATTTTAAGGATAATCTTTCAATAAAGTTTTCAGCAAGTTTTAAGGTTATAGCAAGATAGGTACCTCAAGATTTTCAAACCTGTATGAATGTTTTGTTTATTTATTGATTTAAATATTAATTTCGGCTGATATCACAATATTTATTAGTATTTTTTTTTACTAGTTATAACAACTCTGAAAGTTATTTGGCTAACATCCTATTAAACTGTAGATTATAAATGTCGCAAGAATGCCCAAAAGATGGGCAAATCGTTTTTCGTAATGCCATAACATCTTTTATGTACCTAATGTAGTAAATAATTTTAGTGGTTTTCATTCTTTGATTGGCCCTAGTTATGTGTCCGCCAATAAATCAAGAGTGGGATCACGCATTTCATTGTGGTCGTATTTTCCTAGTTACGTAAATTATAATTGAATCTGTGACGCAGACATGAAATCTCCAATGCATGTATGTAATGTAACAAATTTAATTAAACTCAAATACAAGAAGGGTGCTGAAACGATGTAGACAAATATGAACTCTAATTAGTTGATCTTAAAGCAAAACGAAAATCCCAATTTTTTTTGAGTTATCCTATAAATTTTTAAACAAAGAAATGTAACACTAACGTTTTTATGAAAATAACGTACAGCACACGACTACATTTTACAGGCTTAAAAATGTCTACATTATTCAAGGCACGGCGTAAGGTAACATAAAAAAAGCAATTTTACACATCCTTAGCGAGCTTGGTAAAAATAGACTAAGGTTATTTTAGTTCATAGGTATAGGAGAAAAAACTAAACATACAAGACATTACATAATGTGTCCTAAATCTGAGAACAAAGGATTGGTGCTTCTTGGCTCGCAAAATGTTTGCTGGTAATATTTGATAAGCTTTTGTTTGATTTTAATTTTCTTAGGTCTTAGGACACTTTCCCCCTCCACTTCACCTCCACTGCTGTAAGTCCTGTGATCTAGGAACCATCGTGGTACCTAAAAAATTCGTTTTTTTTATACTACTTGTATATAGGTATAAGGGCCAATTTTATAAGAAATTATTACGAACCTATGGCTGGCTATTTTCAAGTGTTTCGATCGAAAGATCATCCTTCAGTCCAGTCCTATACGAAATGGAAGTCTTTACTTTATTCAATAGCGATCCAGTACCACTGGCTTCGAACAATGGATTGAAACATTCCTTTATTGTAAATGAGCTATTGAGCAAATACCGTACAAATTCATTTTCAACAACTTAACTTCGGGGAGAACAGAAGTAAATTGAAGTTGAATTATGAAAAGAAAGTTTTTCTTTTGCACTTGGTTGCCAGCTGACACATTTTTTCCGAACTGTGGTAAAGATTATGAATAACAAGCTAAAGTTTGCGAGATAGTTTGTTATATTTCGTACTATTATTCCAATTAGTAAACATTCAACGTTGTGTAAACATTATCCCAAGATTAATTACAAAAACAGCCAAGTTTCGTACCACCACACAATACGAGTATATTTGTTGTGTATTTACCTTTTTTATATAGTAACTAGCTTTTACCCGCGGCTTCGCTCGCGCGGGTTTATTTCATCCCCTTAAGGGTTAAATTTTACAAAATAATTTCTTAGTGGATGCCTACACTGTATAAGCTACCTATATGCAAAACTTCAAGTCTCTAGACCAAGCGGCTTAGGCTGTGCGTTGATATATCACCAATCAGTCAGTCAGTTTATCATTTTATAAATTTATTATTATTTATTTATTGTTTATATTTATTTATTTTTCAATTTTAAAATCGTTCCAGTAGTTTTTATTTCATTCGTAACAAACATACAAAAATACAAATCTTTGCTTCTTACAATATTAGTATAGAAATAGACATAATATAACTATAGATTAACAGCTTCCGGTATTTTTCTTTAACTTGTGCTGAGACTTTACTTCTTACCAAATGTCATAATTCTAGGATGTTTTTATAGTTGTTTTTATAGTTTTTTTACTGCTCCCAAGGACCGTGTCGACCAAAGTATTTAATATTAATTTCATCTTGATACCTTTACGCCTTTATGAGAAAAAGGGTCCTTACTAACAGACAGACGGACAACGAAATTATCTACTAAAACTAAAAAATGAATATTTCTCGTAATATATCTTTTATTTAACATTCAATATATTTATATTTCTTAGAACAGTAAGGTCTTTCATACATAAACACTTTGTTACAGCTGCTTTAAATTGAACATTTTAATGAAGGACTAAAAAGTACTGACGCTTTTGATCCACTCATGATGAATTCTTAGTTTACGGATTTTCTTAGTTTACTAATATTTTGTGCTGCTTGACGAATAACGTCGTATTTATTAAAGTTTATATATTTAAACTATTTAATTTTTTTTTTTTTTTTTTTTTTTTTTTGGTTGCTGGCAACACTACTAGTGACATCGCGCAAATTAGCTCCGAGAAATAAATAAGATTATTGGTGAAAAAAGTGCTACCCCTTCGCAGAATCCTCTATCAGCGACAACTTTAAACACTCGCGAGCAAGGATTACTGTTATCTACCGAAAATCCATAACATCGAACAGTGTAAAAGTGATCAAAGCTAAGTTCAACTTTGAGGTTATATGTCATCACAACAAATTATAACCTTGCAATAATTGCGTCTGACTCACAAACTTCACGCTTGTTTACAACTGACAAACAATGGAATCTAACTTTCAAAAACTACTTGATCAAATAAAACTCGAAATGCAAAAACAAACAAAGGAAATAACAGAAAACTTAATAGAAAAAATGGATACCAAATTACAACCGTTAATCGACGAAAACAACAGATTAAAAACTGAAATTGAATCACTGCAAAAGAAAGTTACCATGTTGGAGAGAGACAAGAGGAGCAACAACCTGATAATCTTTGGCATGGAGGAAAGCGAAAATTCAAATAAACAGCTGTTAGAGAATGTCATACAAGAACTGAATAACCTAGAAGTGGGGCTGAACCTGAATGATATAAACAAAGCTAACAGAATTGGAAAAAAAGATGCACAGAGTAACGTCAAAAAGCCAAGACCAGTAGTGATTACATTTAGCAATAACTGGAAACGCTACGAAGTATTAAAAAACAGGAAAACAGCAAAGAATATAGCGATATCCGAAGATTTCCCCAAAGATATCATAGAAATAAGACGCTCCTTACAAGAACAACTGAAAAAAGAGAGGGAAAATGGAAACTATGCTTACATTCAGTACGACAAACTAGTTGTAAAGGCGAATAAGCAAACTGAAAAGAGGAAAAGAGCCCCATCAACACCTATCAAGAGTCCGCTGAAGGGAAAAACTCCAGATCTCGGAGGCATGGTTCCGTTAGCGAAGCAGACTAAAGTTAATGCTTTCGACATGATGAGAACTCGCACCAATTCAATAAATATAGAGCTAAACAACTGACAATCAAGATCTGGCAACCGGAATAAAACAAAAAACATTAAGCAATTAGAAAAATCTATACAAAACAATGTACATTCCCCAACCCGACTGGTCACCGTGGGGAATCATGACCACAACCCTCCAACAAAAAGAAACGAAAACTTTCACATAGCTACTCTCAATGTTCGCTCACTTAGCACACCGGAAAGACTCATGGAATTAGAATCAGCACTCAGCGAAATAAAATGGGACATCATAGGCATCTCTGAGATGAGACTAATGGGAGAACTCATAGAAGAACACAAGGATTATATCTTATATTACAAAGGAGAAACTGCAGGTCTATATGGTGTGGGATTTTTAATTAAGAAGTATGTCGCATCAAAAATCGAAGAAATTTCAGGAGTCTCCGAAAGAATTGCATTTGTAAATTTAAAACTGCCGAGCGAACATGGAATGGAAGAAACATGGACAATCTTACAAGTATATGCTCCTACAGAACCTTGCAATCGAACGAATCCAGAACTAACAGAAAAATTCTACGAAGACCTACGATATGTACTGGAACGAGCTAATAGGAATATAATAATAATGGGTGATTTCAATGGGAAAATAGGCGCTCCTTTAGATGGAGAAGAACAAATAATAGGCAAATTCAGCTATGGAATTCGAAGCAACAATGGAAGACGTATTGTGAACCTAGCACAGACAAATAAACTAACCATTTTGAATAGTCTATTCAGAAAGAAACCATCAAGGAAATGGACATGGGTTTCACCCAATGGCCTAGTAAGAAACGAAGTAGACTACATTATGACTAACAAACCAAGACAATTTTCCAACCTAGAAGTAATTAATCAATTAAACTTCAACACAGACCACCGAATGGTGCGAGCAACACTAAGAACTTACCCCTCAAAGAAATCAAGGAAGACTTATAATAATACCGACAACCCGATAAGAAGTACAGGTAACACAAACAACTTAATTAAAAACCTTAAAATGGAACTAGAAAACGAGGAAGGCGAAGAACGAACAACTGAAGAGGAATACAATAACCTAATTACAAAACTAGTCTATGCAACAATGAAATCCAACAAAGAGGCAAGCTGCAAACTATCAGACACCACTAAACAATTATTGAAACAAAGAAAGGAAATACTAAATCACAAACCAAAAGATGCAAACGCAAGACAAGAAATAACAGAAATCAGCAAGTAAATCCAAACAAGTATTAAAAAAGACCGAAAAACAAGGAGAACAAACACCATAAAAAGATATATAGAGAAAACAGGCGGCGTGAAAAAAGCTTTTAAACATCTGAGCGACAACAAAGAATGGTTGCCAAACTTGAAAAACAGACAAGGGAAAGAAACCACTAAACGCCAAGAAATCATTCAAATAGCGTCTGATTACTATCGAAACTTATATAAAAGCAACACCTGCAATAGGACGACCCCACAGAACACCAGGATAGGCACCGATGAAGAACAAATACCGGCAATACTGACCCAGGAAACTAGAAATGCAATTAAGTCACTGAAAGACGACAAAGCACCAGGGCCAGACCGGATCACAAATGAACTATTGAAAGCTGCCAATATAGAACTTGCGCCGATACTAACCAAAATATTTAATCACATACTAGAATCAGAACAAATACCGACAGATTGGACGAAATCAATAATAATCCTTATCTATAAAAAAGGCGACAAAGGAGATATTGGTAATTATAGGCCAATAAGTTTAATGTCCAACGTGTACAAAGTTTTTTCCAAGATACTATTGTCAAGAATATCACAACCTCTCGAAGAAAACCAGCCTAAAGAACAAGCAGGCTTCAGAAGCCATTTTTCGACACTTGACCATATCCATGTCGTCAAACAGGTGCTACAGAAGTTCGAGGAATATGGTTTGGACTACTACTTGGGGTTTGTGGACTACAATAAAGCTTTCGACTCCCTTGAACATGACGCCATATGGAAAGCATTGACAGAACAAGGAGTACCAACAAAAATAATACGCATCCTGCAAAACGTCTACACCGAAAGTAGTGCAATCGTGAGACTAGACAGAAATAGCGAAGAATTCCGTATTGAAAGAGGAGTCAGACAGGGGGACCCAATCTCACCAAAGATATTTTCTGCAGTATTGGAAATGGTCTTCCGTAATATCAACTGGGACAAGAAAGGAATTAGCATTAATGGTGAAAACCTACATCACCTGAGATTCGCAGACGACATCGTCCTATTCTCAGAGAAACACAAAGAGCTCGAAAAAATGATTCAAGAATTAGCCGATCAAAGCAGTAAGGTAGGCCTCACAATGAACATCACAAAAACTAAAGTGATGACCAACTCCGGTACGAAACCTCAGATCTATGTTTATGGCGAGCCACTTGAATATGTCGACGAATATATATACCTAGGACAATCAATATCCACCAGAAACTGTATGAATAATGAAGTGAACAGAAGAATATCAAACTCTTGGAAGAGATACTGGTCCTTAAAAGAAATTATGAAAAACAGCGAGATCCCAATAAAAGACAAAAGAAAAGTTTTCCAAAGCTGCATTCTTCCATGCTTAACCTATGGATGTCAATCTTGGGCCTTAACTGAACACCACTTCAACTTCAACCAACTAAGAGTGTGTCAAAATTCCATGGAGAGAAGCATTATGGGAGTAAAGTTAAAAGACAGAGTGAGACTCCATCATATAAAGGAAAAAACTAAATTTAAACCAGCAGTCACAGCAATTAAAACACTGAAATGGAGATGGGCGGGACACATGATAAGGGAAAACAAGCCAAAATGGACGAGAGCAATAACAGAATGGTACCCAAGAGGCAAAAGAAGGAAAAGAGGAAGACAACCAAAAAGATGGGAAGATGACCTGAAGAAGATAGCAGGTACACAATGGATTAGAGCAGCAAACAACAGAGAAAGATGGAAAGAGTTGGAGGAGGCCTATGTCGGAAGACAAGCTGTGAAAATTGCAAACATGCCGGAAGCCAGTTAATAGTTAAGTAATATTTCTAACAAAAATTTTGTTTTATAAAGAATCTGTTTCTGCATAAATTAGTTATTATTAAGTACATGTAAATAAAAACAGCAATAAAGGCTTTATTATTATTATTATTATTATTATATATTTATTAGTAACCTAACTTGGTTCACAACCAATATTATGCACCCGGCAAAGTTCAAGGACAGTGTTATCTGACGTCACATCCGCATAATATCCTGCCAAACCACACAGCTCTACATAACCAGCAATGTGTATTCAATAATACTTAGTCGAATGAACTACAAAATATAAAGAACTAGCAGCGCCCCGCGGTTTCACCCGCGTAGTTCTTGTTCCCGTGGGAATACGGGGATAAAATGTAGTCTAAGTGTTATTCTGATATATAAGCTATATAACTGTAAAGTTTCACCAAAATCCGTTCAGTAGTTTTTGCGTGAAAGAGGAACAAACATCCATACATCATTACATACGAACTTTCGCGTTTATAACATTAGTAGGATAGCAGCTCCCCGTAGTTTTACCCGCGTAGTTTCCGTTCTCGGGGAATACGGGGATAAAATATAGCCTATGTATTATTCTGATGTATAAGCTATATACCTAACTGTAAAGTTTCACCAAAATCCGTTCAGTAGATTTTGCGTGAAAGAGGAACAACCATCCATAAATCCATACATACAAACTTTCGCGTTTATAATACTAGTAGGATTAGTAGGACTAGCTGACCCGACAGACGTTGTCATGTACCACTGACAGGACATTAGGAAAGTAAATATGGTTATATAATAAGATTTCTTCAATTCGCTAATGTTCCGAGCAATTTCCTCATTTTTTTAGGGTTCCGTACCTCAAAAGGAAAAAACGGAACCCTTATAGGATCACTTTGTTGTCCGTCTGTCCGTCCGTCCGTCCGTCTGTCAAGACCCTTTTTCTCAGGTACGCGTGGAGGTATGAAGCTGAAATTTATATCAATTACTCAGGTCTACTGTCCCTTGAAGCTGTGAAAAAATCAAACTTCTAAGCCAACGCAATCAAAAGATACAGCCGTTTATGCCGCAAATTTTCGACACTTGCAAGGGAATCAAAACCTACAGGGTGCTTCCCGTGAACTCAGAATCTTGAAATTTGGTACGAAGCAACGTCTTATAGCATAGATAAAGGAAAAATTACGAAAACCATAAATTTGCAAGGTTGTACGGAACCCTCGGTGCTCGAGTCCGACTCGCACTTGGCCGGTTTTCTTTTATAAGAACATTCTCCTGACAATAAAAAACAGAACGAAAAAAGTATTAGCTAAATTATTAGCATTTCAAACTTTAGTGCAGTCATCAGAATATGAAGTTTTACACCTGTAGTGCGAGTATGACCTCTACGGTGATTGTAATAAGAACGTTACAAAGTGCAATGTGTCAAGCTCCACGTGCTCTTGACTCTACTTCAATAACCCAGAATGATTTAAATATACTAGTTCATAGCGGTTGAATATTTTCATACAAACACTTAGATTTCTGCGTTTGAGTTCAGCTAGTATGATTGCGAGTTGTCATACACTAGACTTAGTTAGGTAATAAGTTTTGGATTGCGATTTTGTGCGCATGGGCCTTAGAGGCTTGTTCCGTTCTATGACCTAGTATATTTAAATAACCTTTGCAATAACCAAAAAAATACATTTGCTAAAAAACTAAATTACTAGTGCTTCAATTACGTAACAATTGGGAACGTTACGAGGTAACCTTCAACGGTTTTATTCAAATTAATTGAGATGTAACACGTAGTAAATTAAACGCCAGATGAAATTAACCTTCAGTCCGTTAAATAACGAAATCAATTTTCCACCTTTAAGGTCGAAATTGATTTTTCAGCTTTTGAAACCTTCAATTGATTGTCAAGAAAATTATTATGGTGCTTTGTCGTGTTATTGGCAATCTTCTTCTTCGTGCTGTCTATATTATTAACTGTTCCCCGCGATTTCATCGCAAAGTCTCGTTCCCATGGGAAAATTATAGCCCATGTTTCTCCTAGAAAAGAAAGCTTTCCTTCGCTGAAATAATTTTAAAATCGTTTCCGTATTGTCGGAGCCTATTCATAACAAAACCATACAAATCTTTCCTCTTTATAGTATTAATTTAGATGAATATTATTTAACAGAATAAGCGCAATTCCTGAAATTAAATTGTTCAGTATCGACTACTTAAATTGATGTCGGCTATTTTTAATACATATTAAATTTTTCATAAAAATGAATTAGCATAACTCAATTTAGGGCTACTTAAGGAAACCGTACTATTACTGCTCTTTATTTAAGAAATTTGGTTAGACAAAACTAAAGTACGATTGCATCATATTTTTTATACGCTTATTCTGTGACGCGTTGTATATGTCGACGCATGAGATCAGAGACGCGGGCGATTAAATGTTTACATTATCAGCATTAGCATTTGTCGAAATTTGGGAGTAATGAGACTCCTTGTTTCAATGAAGTACCTGAAAACGGAGCAGTGCCGCATTCTTGATCTATACTACTAATGTACTCGTGGGTCTATGTGTTGAATTACTTACATAAGATAAAGTTCTTTGTTTCGCGAGCTATGGGCTTAGATGTCAAGGATGTATTCTGATAATGGACTCGATTCCGCAGACCAGCTAAAATTCCTTATTTTAAGTTAGCCTATATCCTTCTCCATAGAATACGGAAGGAAAAGGACAGAAACAAACCATAGATTATACAGTAATGTCAAACATGTAAAAACCAACTAATTTGATGTCTTATCTGTCACTTTTATCCATGATCTTCTTATATCGTTGCTAAAATTTGAATAAGATGTCAATACGTGTATCTGAATAAGATGTGAATGCGTTTATTAGGTTCAATTTTGTTATTTTGACATTTGTGACATTGTAAATAAATATGGCGCTTATTTCTGTCCCTTTCCTTTCCAAAGCGGTGGAAAAGAATAGAGCTAACTTAAAATTAGGAATTTTAGCTGGTCTGCAGAATCGAGACCGTAACCGTGGTAATTACGGGACGCCGCGTGATATACATGGGATTAACCGACTCGACGCTATGTAAGGCTATTAATTATAATTATTATTGAAAACCATATTTACTAGTAAGACATGAGATTAAAAAAGATCTGCTCTTGAGTTTCTTGCTGGCTCTTCTCGGGGTACTGCATTTGGAACCAGCAACTCGTCAGTGGAGATGGGCTGCTGTTTACATTTAGCCAATCTTCATGGACGAGTTTAGAGTGCCTTGTTATTAGACCACTGACTTTTCTACTTACAGAAAATAAATGAATTTGTATTTGTATACGAATTCGTTATCGTTTTCAGTCAACTGTCGTTTATTTTGGGTTTTGATTGTACTATATGTATCCCCTTTCTCCACCCACAACAATCCGAAAGAATGGATGACCCGCCTGAAGACCTCCGCTTGGTCCTCCGAGATATATTATATTAGATTACTAGCTGCTAATCAAATGTTTTCCGTATTGCGGCAAATCTTCATTATCCGCCTACACTAGTCCACTGATTTACAGACGCCTTAAGCTGTCTTTAACTCTGCTCAGTTACTTTACTTCAGAGCCCCTTATAAGAATCCCATACTGCTCAAAGAACGAATAATTGTCTCGACTTCATTCGCATGATCTTTACGATATCGTATATAGATTCAAAGTATCTTAAAAGTAGTAAATTATGTTCTTCCTCAAGATGTAAATTATCTTCCTGCCATTTCGTCAAGATTAATAAACATACAGACATATTAGTAGGGATTCTTTGCTATAGAGGTCATAAATTTGGCACCGATTTCCGAAACAAGCTGAAATATAGCAAATTATTGGATTTGATACAAAAAAAAAGAGCAGTGATAGAAGAGCCGGTATGTACCAATGAGTTTTTCAAAAACTTACGTACATATTTATCACTCGCTCGACGGTGAAGGAAAACATCGTGAGGAAACCCGCAGGTCTCAGAATTAATTCTGAGACATGTGTAAACAGACCCGGTCCGGCGATGGGCTCACCACCTGTCACGTTTAGGGGTCCAATATATCTCGTGAAATGTGGGTATATCCAGTAATGAAATACCTCTGCCTACCCCCTCGGTGATAAAAAAGGCGTGAGATTATATTATATATTATATTATAATATTACGATTTCCATAGGTAGCACTAAATTCAGCTATGAAAATTTATTTAACACATTAAAAATAGCTGAAATCGATTAAGTAGTAGATACTGAACAAACTAATTTCACATTTACATATATTGTATATTACAAGACTAGCTTACTTTACAAAGACGTCATCGTACCTACGAAGAAAGAAAGATTAAGCTCATACTGTTTTAAGCTTGTTTAAAGAGATGTTGGTAAGCGTATGGTTGAAAAAAATCATGGCTTTTATCCCCGAGGGGGCAGTCAAAAGATTTACCATTTCAGGAAATATATAGGTAGGGAGCCCATTGCCGGACCGGGTCTGTTACGCATGCCTCAGAACTAATTCTGGGACAAGTTATTATGGTTGCAATCAGTCATATTCAGTGACCTTAGAAAAGAAATCTATACAATCTATGCACGACTGTATGAGCTACAAATAATTTTAGTGTCGTGAAACATGCAAGTTTCACGACACTAAAATTATACGAATCAATTTCAAATACCTGCGTACCCTACATGTTTATCACTAGCTCGACGGTGAAGAAAAATATCGTAAGAAAACCCGGAACCCTCTAAAATTGATTCTCAGGAGCGTTTAACAGCGCCCTCCGATTCGGCGATGACCACTACCTGCCACGTTTAGGGGTTTAAAAATATACTATTCGAAAAAAAAAGAAACATAATACTTTTGTAATAGTAAATTTATCCTAACACTTATATACATATTGATTTAATAAAGTAAAACTAAACATAATACATAATATTATTTTCTTTCACTTCTGTTTGTGACGCTCTAAAACTGAAAACTATTTATCCGCTAGTGACTTATTTAAACATTACCTTCTCAATTGCAAAAGAAAAAGATAGACCGTGGCCTATACGGCCTATGGAGAAATCCAGAGCTGTATTAAACTCTTAAATATTTTATGTATGTCCATTAAAAATGTCTACACATAAAAGCCGTAGCGTCTACGCGCGTCGTAGCTTCGGGTCGTAGGCATTCGTGGCTCGTAGACAGCCGCGCGTAGCGTCGCAAGTTCGCAAAAACCAACTATTGTTGTGGTTTAGTGCTTATTTTATGGGTGTTATTTAAATGGTTAGCAGAGTATTCGTATTTTTGTAAGCAGAAAAATATAATCTGTAAGCAGAAATAGCTAATTGGTCAGCAACTCATGGCCAGCAAACATTACAAAACCTATCAGCATTTTATGTCATTCTGGATGGCTGTAATTATTTTTGAGCTGCAATGAGCTGCTACTGTTTAATAAAATTTTGGTAAGCACTCAGAGGGGAAGCCAAAAAATATTTTTTGAGCTTCATATAAAAGTAGCAAAAATAATCTCAGCAAACTTGTCATGCGCAAAATGGGCGCATTCCTTACATAGATTAGGAAGGACTTTGGATTATGCAACTTTTATGATTGATTATTATTACGATTACAAGTGGTGGTAGTGATGGTGGTGGTGGTGTTAGTGGTAGTGGCAGTGGCAGTGGTGGTGGTTGTGGTGGCTGTGGTGGCTGTGGTGGTTGTGGTGGTTGTGGTAGTGGGAGTTGGGGGTAGGAATGGGGTGTAGGAGTTCGGTGTAGGAGGTAGTGGGAGGTAGTAGAAGGTAGTAGGAGGTAGGAGGAGGTGGAAGGAGGTGGAAGGAGGTGGTAGGAGATGGTAGGAGGAGGTAGGGGGATGTAGGAGGAGGTAGGAGGATGTAGTAGGAGGTAGTAGGATGTAGTAGGAGGTAGGAGGAGGTGGAAGAAGGTGGTAGGAGATGGTAGGAGGAGGTAGGGGGATGTAGTAGGAGGTAGGAGGAGGTAGGAGGAGGTGGTAGGAGATGGTAGGAGGAGGTAGGGGGAGGTAGGATGATGTAGGAGGAGGTAGGAGGTAGTAGCTCCTACCTCCTCCTACCTCCTCCTACATCCTACTAACTCTTACTACCTGATCCTACCACCTACCACCTCCTACTACCTCCTCCTACCTCCTCCTACCACCTCCTCCTACATCCTACGACCTCCTACTACCTCCCCCTACCTCCCCCTACCTGATCCTACCACCTACTACCTCCTAATACCTCCTACTACCTCCTCCTACCACCTCCTACCTCCTCCTACCACCTCCTACCACCTCCTACCACCTCCTACCACCTCCTCCTACCACCTCCTCCTACCACCTTCTCCTACCACCTCCTCCTACCACCTCCTCCTACCACCTCCTCCTACCTGATCCTACCACCTCCTACTACCTCCTCCTCCCTCCTACTACCTCCTCCCACCTCCTCCCACCTCCTCCTACCTCCTCCTACCTCCTCCTACATCCTCCTACCTCCTCCTACCACCTCCTTCCACCTCCTCCTACCTTCTACTACATCCTCCTACCTTCTAATACATCCTCCTACCTCCTACCACCTCCTACCACCTCCTACTACATCCTACTACCTCCTACTACATCCTCCTACCTCCTATCACCTGGTGTAGGAGGGTGCTGAAACGTGGATGGGGGTAGGAGGCTGTAGGAGGGGTATGAGAGGGTAGGAGCGGGTAGGTGGGAATGAGAGTGGGAGTGGGAGTGGCTATAGTATAATTTTTTACGACATGTTTTCTCTGCTGTTCAATCATGAAGTCTTGCTGACCAAGTAGTTATTTTGCGGACCAAGTAACTATTTTGCGGACTGAATGTTTATTATGCAAACCCATGTTATTGTAAGCTGCCTATTTCTGATTTAATTTTTGACCATTATCAAAATTATTTGCCGAACAAGGATTGCTGCCTGATTTTTTTATTTGCGAACAAAATCTTTGTATGCCGACCAAATGATTTAAATGCTGTTTTTTTGTGGCTAACCAAATTTTATTATTGCTGCCCATTTAATTACTTCTCTTATTTTATATCCCAATTTGATTGGGTAGGGTTATGCATTGTCTGCCAAGTTGTTTGGCTTATTAGGCTGTAACGGCTTGACAAATAAACTATTATGGATAAAAGTAAAAATACGTTTAGATAGGTATAATTTCGAAGAACTAGTATGTCATACATAACCAATATTGTGGTACAAATTACAAGTTTCACGTTTCGTTTTTTTCCCTCATCATTATAATAATTATTATCTCCTAATGGGCAGTCTTGCTTGCTATTAGAACCATATTATGGAAGCAACCTTTCTTGCCAAAAATATTAATATAGATTTTTATAATAGTACTAGACCTTCCCCGCGACTGCGTTCGCGTTCCTTTTTACGTAATGAAAAATTGCCAATGTTCTTCCTAAAGAGATAAAGAGTCACTTTGGCAATTATAATATTACTAGGGATTATCCTCCTTCTGAGGCAGTTGATTAAAATAGCCATTTTAGGGCTTCGATACCTACTGATACCGTTAAAGAACAACACACTAAATATCCAGACACAAAACAAACAAATAAATAACTTTTCATGCTATTGTACTACAGTAATCTGAAATACACGTTTAGCGGTCGCCGGACCAATTACATCGCATGCATATAGCATGAGACCTTGACCGCTTATGCAGTATGCCTGATATATCGCACACTGCAGGATTACTCTGCTATTACATCTGCATAATTTATCGTAGGTAAGGACTGCATAAAAAGCGAGGGTGAAATCTATCGTTAAATGGATATCAAATCACTGGATAGTTAAGCATTATTAGGTCAAGGACTCGCGTCTTATTGTGTCTGCATTGCGTTACTTGATATGTTTTTTTTTTCAGAAACTAAGTCCCGTTTTTCATATCGCTACATAGTATAAAACAAAGTCGCTTTCTCTGTCCCTATATCCCTATGTATGCTTAAATCTTTAATATGCGTTTTTTTTAAAAGATAGAGTGATTCAAGAGGAAGATTTAAGTACCAATAGCATTGCACCCGTGCGAAGCTGGTGCGGGTCCCTAGTGTTTATATATAAAGCAGTGCCGTATTTTCCGTCTAGCAAAAGTTTGCAAATTAATTTGTAAATTAATATAATTATTATTAATTAGGACTAAATACCTGACGTCGGGATATTTTTTTAAATAATTTTATATAAGTTTTGTTTTACACTATATACGAGTACAACGCGTAACAGAATAAGCGCAATTCCTCCATACACCCCAATTAGTATATTAATATAAAAAAAATATGATGCCTTCGAACTTTAGTTGTGTCTAACCAAATTTCTTAAATAGCAATAAAAGCACGATTTCAGTAGGTAGCACTAAACTCATTTAATAATAACTGAAATCGATTAAGTAGTCGATACTAGCTAGCTAGCTCACTAGCTGTTCACAAGCCTTCGCTGGTTTTTACAGCTCTTAGTATAAGTTTCAAACTCTGTCAGTATTTAGATCTTTAAATAATTAAATAATTAAAAATAATACTGAACAAACTTATTTCAGGAATTGCGCATATTCTGTTACATATTGTATAACTACTATACAAAGTATCATTTACTGGGAAATTAATGAAAGGGGTCTTAATAATAAAAACCTATCTATGTCTTCATTTATTATACACTATTGGATAGATTTAAATATTTGAGAATCTACCATCTTATGATAGACATATGATATGATTACGTTTGTTTCAGAGATGGAAATCGTGCCCGAGGGAAAAAACTTTCGATTGGTACCAGAAGACGAGCTCCAAGCAGTGGCAGATACCTTAGTGCAGTATATGCCTGAATCTCTAAAGGTACGCTTTTAAACAATGAGATGTTTCATAATGACAAATAGATTTTTCTTGCATATTCTAAAGTCAGCAGATAATTGCTCGCTTCTACCAGTACTATTAGTATTATACGAGTACTACCAGTATATATTATATAAGACCAACTAGTACTATTATATTTTATTCTACGACTAGGGGAGCTTCGACTAAGGAGAAGCAGTCAAATAAACATTACTAATAAGAGTTTTTCTTTTGTTTCAAGTTTCACCAAACGATTCAAACATATCTAAACAACAAAGTGTGGGACTTCCATTTTTATGTAGCGAAGACGTGGCCCGAGGATCCCGTTTGCATCCACTTCCCAGGCTGTACCAGCACAGTAAGACCTTTCATTATTAAACTCATTAACTCTCTACTAACAGTAAAGCCAGCTTAAGTGACTATTGAATGAAGTCTTAATTGAATTTTCTATCATAAAAAGATGGATTGTAAAAACTAATTCAATTTTTCATTTTATATTCGTCCTGTAAACAAAAGAAGGGAATCGTGAATTAAAATTATTTCAGATTAAAGATATAATATATATTTTGATTCAATGAAAAAATTTTTTTATGTGCTAAGGAATACCGTTTATATGATCCGTTAGTAACACCACCTTACAGATAATGACAGGCCAATAGGCTCAGTTGGTAGTGACCCTGACTTCTAAGCCAGCGTGCAGCGGTTGCGAGTTTGATTCCCGCTCAGGGCAAACATTTGTGTGCATGAACGAATGTGTCTGTTGAGTTTGTGTTTAATATTAATTTAAGTATGTTTATCAGTAATTTATTGATTACCAATAGTTTCTCTGCCTCTGTCTTGTTTAGATATAAATAATGGTGTGTGAATTGTGTAAAAAAAAACGATTATCAATTTTAGTCCCTTTAATCAAAGTCCCTTACAGTAAAATTGGGCAATCATTATGTACTTCAAACTACTCAATTTTTTATTTTGATAGCATTCGTTGATACTAAAGTGTGACATACATTATACAAACAGGCAGCTTCTCGGTTTCTTTGTGGTACCTTTTCGGTTTCTTTTTACCATTTTGGTACAAAACCCGAAAAGGCAGGTAAAAATGTGTCAACCCTAAAAACAGCGCATTGCCGTCGCTTGCAACGTCGAGAGGACTCAACTCAAGTGTTGCCTTTGCCAGTGGAATAGCTTTTTAAATTTTTCTAGATTTTTTACGTGAGTGTTATTGCATTTATAATTGTCGGAATTACAGAGAGTTGTGTTTAATTAGATGTCTATGGAAATTAAATGTATTTCAAATTAATGGAGTATTCAGGAACATTATAGTAATTAATAAAATTAATTACACTTCACTTACTTAATTTCGCTTCATAGGTAAGTCTTTTTATTTTTTTTTATTATCGCAAGTTCCTAGAACAAATAATTATATTTATGAAAAAGGCAACAGCTTATTTAGTGGGTAGGCACAGGTTTTCCATACATGAAAACACTTAACTAGATTTTTTTTTGACCATTTGTATGCTTAGAGCATTTAACAAATGATCTTTAAGGCTGATTCATGTTACAACGGGACGTGCCCCGTCCGGGGCGAACCATCCTACAATACGCCTCGACATTTGTCCCGGACGGGGCCCGTCCGGGCCAGCGCTTCATACAAAAAGTATTTGACCGTGCCCCGTCCTTGTAACAAGAATCAGCCTTTAAGCTTATACGTGACAGGTGGTGGTGGTGGTTAGTCCCAAACTAGGCAGAGCCTGTACTACGGGTACTAAACAACTGATAAACATTCTTAAATAAATATTAAACACCCAGACACGAAGCCAACATACATTTGCATGCACACAAATGTTGGCCCCGAGCGGGGATCGAACCCGCGACCTCCGACTCAGAACGCAGGGTCACTACCAACTGAGCCAACAGGCCCGTAATTCTAATACCACATTTCCTTTTCAGCCTAACAGCCAGATCTTCGAGAGTGTGACAGCGTTCTGTCCCTCCAGCCGCGCCGAGTTGATTGACCTGGTGACGTCAGAGGACGTCCTTCTCGACCTCACCAGGCCCTTGTACCTGAACTTCACTCATGAGGCGATCGTCAACCGTTTCGAGAAGCGCTATGAGGCTCACGAGAAGATCACTGGTGACGTGTACGTGTGTGGGACTCCACCGGAGGACGCTAACACTGACGAGTGAGTAGTCACTATGGTAACGGTTTTTATTATCCAAGTTGCCCCATAACGATTTAAATCGAAAGAAAATACAAAGTTTTGAATAAAGCATAGTCGTCCTAGCAGCCGTCAAAAAAGAAGAGAAAGCGAGACAGGAATGAGGTCATTATAAAGAAAGGAATACTGAGATGGTTTGGATACCTACCTATATTGAACGGATGGATGAAAGGCGCTTGAGACAGGTATGTTTATAAGGGTATTGTGAGTGGTCCAGTCGGTAGAGGATGACCTAGGCGTTCGGCTTAGGTGCATCGGAGATGTACTGAAAAAACTTAGATAAAGAGTACCCGATAAACATGTGTGAGCCGATTGTGGATGAAGCGCGATGTGTGCAAAGTTCGTAGCAGGTGGCGGTCTATTGTCTATTTCAGGAAAAAGGCATGAGTATGTATTTCATTAAGATTTGGTCTTTCTGCAGATTACCACCGGACGTGGAGCTAGTTCGTCTGCAGCCAGGACACATGAAGGCAGTCCACGACCTGTACCCGGCGAGCGACATCGAGTGCCGGGAGGTCTTCGAGAAGCTGGTGGCCGAGCTGCCCGCCTACGGCATCTTCGTGGAGGGCCAACTCGCCGCCTGGATGGTCCAGTCCTACTACGGAGCTATGTTCTCCATGCAAACGCGCCCGGAGTTCCGCCGGAAAGGCTTCGGCATCTACCTCGCCCGAAAACTCACAAAGGAGGTCGCCGCCCGAGGCTACAAGCCGTTCGTCGTGATTCGTCCGGAAAACGACGCGTCCCGATCTCTTTACACAAAACTCGGCTTCGAGAAACGTTTCCGAACGGTGCGCGCCGTGCTGCGCCCCCGCTAGCGCGTTAAAAGTTGATCACTAGCAGATTTTATTTTTTTAAGACTTTTGAAAAATCAATTTAGCTTGCGATCTTTGATCGCTTAGAGAATTTTAGTAGTAGCTTTAAGATTGGGGCGGCTAGTGCTCTCGGTCTGCATTATTCGAGTCAACCAACGGTATTTGACTCTTCTTACATTGAGAATAAGGCCTCTTCTCAGCTATTAGCTTTTTTAAACTTCTTAAAATTACATGTCTTTACTCTTTTGAGACGACGACAACGAATAGCTTTCTTGTTGAATGAATGTTCCTCAAATGTTTGTCCAAGTATTTTGATACGTCACTACCACTAGTTGCTGCATCTTTCTACGCTTCACGGGAGCAGAATCGAGAGCTTTAGCCGTTTGCGGCGTTCCTTGCGCTAGCTTAGTTACTGATCTCAACGATTCTAGGGTCCTTACACCAAGAATAACTCGCAACCTTCTCATAGACAATCTCGTATGTGATGAACTTATAAAATATGCGTCTAGGAGTATTTTGGCTAGGTTCTGGTATTTCTTGATGTGAATCCCGCGTCATTGCGAACGCTTCATAACCACTCGTTGACCGAGCGGGAACTATTCTTGTCTCATGGTTTAAAAAATTTTTGGGACCCGTCATGATCTCGAAGTGTGATAAACGTTAGCGTTAGCGTTCGTATTTTAATTTTAAAGAGAGGAATACATGAGAAAGAATGTTTACCGACATTGCACCACCGTTTGCACAATTCGACAAAATATTGAGCACCACGATAACTATTACCTAACCGACTTGTGATTATCTCAATTTCAAAATAATCTGGGGTCTTTTAACTACCTAAGCAACATGTATTTAATTGATGTTTTTTTTTTTATTCTTGGTTTAATAACGGAAGCATTTGATAGGCAAATGAACTAAATCAGATTTTGAACATTATCTTATTTATATTATGTTAAATAATTCTAGTCTTTGAGAAAAATCACCTTTACTAAGGCAGTCTTATAGGTAGGTACTAGCTGGTAGCTTTTTAGTTAGGTAGGTACCTAAGTAAACATCCAAACTTACCTACGATTTTATAAAAGAAAAGTCGTTGTTGGAGCTATTCTGTGAGAAATCATTAAAATTTGATACGAACAAGTAGATAGGTAGGTATTTTAATACGGGAATGTATAGGTATTTACAAGTATGTATATTGACTTACTGTATTGGAAAAAGTTTGCTATTACTATTGTATCCAATATAATGATGGCTTAAAAAGTATTAATTTGTAATTATCGATTTTGTATTAAGCGACGGAATGTGTGATCCTATTTATTTATTTATTATTTATATTACATTAGTTAGAATGATAACTTTATTAATTAATATTATTATGGCAACATTCAAAGTTTAAATATATCAGAAACCGGTTGCATTAAAATTATTGGCGTTTTAGAGTTAATTAATTTCGTTATATTGCACGGGCACTCTATCTTTAGTTATTATTCAGTTTAAGGTATTTAGAATTGGCTAATTGCTCAATAACAGAGCTTCCACAAATCTATGTTTCTAATGTTATTGAATTTACGGGAATTAAATTATGCAATGCCAAATTATTGTTGTCGATATCTCAATTAGTTATTGGAATTTGTGCTTGTCTTTTAAATAATTAACCTAAGTTTTTACCAGAAACAACGGACCGATTCTAGGATATAATATAATGATTAACTTTGAAGTATTTTCAAATAAGTAGTTGTCGATATTTTTATCGTCGACGGTACAAATTTTTGGAATCAAATCCACACAAAATAAAAAGTTGACAACTGCTCGTATGAAAAAATAGTCATTACAACATGCGTTCATGCTAAAAGCTTTCCTACTCCTCTAAGTAGGTACATGTCGATTTAAGTAGTTCAAGAATTTATGAAATTATTAATTCTAAGCAACATTTCTCTGAAACTTACATTAAAATAAATATTTAAAAGGACAGATTTCCGTCCTCAAGCTGCAAAATAATATAAAAACAACAAAATGTGGTATATTTTCAGACTCCTGCAGAGCATACGATTGTAGTGTCCATACTATACTACTTATAACTATTGTTTATCACCTACTTACCTTGCAAAGGTATTGACAAAAGAAATAAAAGAATATACTTATTTGCGTTTTTAATTTATTCACCCTGCTGCTGCATAGATATTACCTATAAACAAACGCTCACGCCTTAAGCCGTATACTGAAAGAAAGCTGAAAACTTATCAGCGCCGATAAGCGTCGATCGGCGCTTATCGGCGCTGGTCCATTCTACATAGGGGAAGGGGGGGCATGATGGGGTAGCTAAGGAAAATAACAAAAATACAGCATAATCACTATATTGATTACTCTTATTAATTTATGGCACGTTATGTCATTAATCTAACTATGATTTGGTACAGTTTTTGGAAAATCAACTTATCACATTTTTCAATAATAAATCATTAAAAGGACCATTCCGAAAAACCATCTTGCCCCATACTATGGGGTATGATGGGGTTATGAAATTGGGGCATGATGAGGAAGGCTAATTATTCTCACACACAAACAAATATGTATTTCCTCCAGATCGTCATTGTTCACGCCAGCACAAGCTTTGTCAGCCCAACGTCCATAGAGCTGGCAGGCTACCTAAGGTTACCCCACACCCAATACCCCATCTTGCCTCATAGGGTAACTTTGAGCAAAAAAAATTTTTTACTAATAAAATGTTAAACGCATTCATACAAACAACATACAATATCAAAATAAACAACACTAGTAAACAAAGATCAAAAAGACATAAATGGAGTGATCATAGTTAGTTTAAAATAATGACGTTTGACCTTACACAAAATTAGATCGACGAAACGTTAAAACAGTTTTCCGTTTGTAAAGAAAAGATGCGTGCACCCCCACTCACAGTTTCTCTCGCAATGATGGTTGGTCGATTGAGGCTTCCTATTGGCGTATTGCTTTCTATTCACAAACGTCTAGTTTCTTGTATATGTGCGGTACCCCATCTTACCTCGATACCCCATCATGCCCCCCCTTCCCCTAAAGCAAGCAGATTGAAGCAGAGCGAGCAAAATGTCGTACGATGATTCGCGGGCGGCACCAGCGCTGACCGGCGCCTGTCGAAGATTGTCGGCGCCGATCGGCGCTTATCGGCGCTGGTTCATATAAATGCCTGCGCCGGTTACCTGCGTAGACCGGCGCCATTAAGCGCCTATAAGTGCCGACAGGCGCCGGTCAGCGCTGATAAGTTTTCAGCTTTCTTTCTGTATACGGCTTTATGCCTAAGGGGGTCTTCAAAGTTATTCCATTCCGACAAATAAGTAGATACCTACACAATTTTAAACAGTGTGTTTTTGGAGCCCTAAATGTGAGCTGGGTGATATATAACCTATTTCTGTGTTGAATTTTTCTTTCACTGTTGATTTGAGCTAAGTAGGTACCTAATGATAAATATGTAGTAAAACTTTTAGGTAAGTACCTATAAGTATGCTCACTCTACGTACCTACTTTTATCTATATTCCTAATTTAGTGCTGGAGGCTTTATGCCATCAAGTAATATGTTAAGTAATAGAAAGGTAAGTACCTAGGTACTTACATAGGTACTAGGTATTTTTACCCATAATATACTGGATCAATATGTATAATAATAAACTTTATTCATAAGCCAAAATTACATGGGTGAGGTATAGTTTACATGATTGTGGTAGTACAATAAGGGCTTGTTATTTAGTTATACATTAAAATTTCCCCTGGCTTTCGAGCTAGGAATCCCTGTGTTTCGAAAGCCAGTGGTACCATGTTGCGGCGATTATTCAAGCTCAAATGCTCAAAATAATGAACTATTAATTATTAGGTATACAGAAATCAAGGGCTTATATAAAGCACAGTGTAGCAAGAGTGTGTGTTAGATTTTGGGTTCATGTAGAGAGGGTGGGTTTGGTGTGAGCGTGCGTGTGATGTTAGGGTGTGTGAGTGTATGTGAGTGAGTGTGGGATTTGCTGTTATTATATAATTTAGTTTAAAGGTATAATTTATAATTTAAGATAAATGTAAACGGAATTCTGGAATTTATTATAGAGATAAGTATTAGGATATTAGATTTTCTGTTGCATGAAAGTCTAATTCTTGAAGCCAATTTTTTAATGTTTTTTTTAATTCAACTTTATTGAGTTTTTGAATATGTAGACTTGCATTAATCCTGTTATAGACTCTAGCGCTAAGAGACTCAAACTGTTTCCTTGCGAAGGCTGTCCTAGAAGTTTCCACGGGACAGACTGGTTTAGGTCTTCTTCCAGGGATAATGGTACTTTGCGGTGGGATACTACTGTGACGACGCAATATAGACCGTAGTATAAATAGCTGTCTCACTGTCAAAACTTTGGCTTCTCTATAGAGCAGGCTAGTCGGGTGTCGAAAAGGCTTCCGATACAATACCTTAAGCACTGCTCTTTGGGATCGCTCGAGATTCAGGAAAGTAGTTTTATAAGCACCTCCCCAAATGGATATGCAGTATGATAAAAGGGACTCACAGAGCGCCATATAGACCGTTTGAAGGATTTGTGCATCTGCTGAGTTCCGTATTTTTTTGAAAGCGAAGATAAGTTTCCTAGTTCGAGTCGAAAGCGATTGAAGGTGGGCGTACCAGTTAAGGCAGTCATCAACATTGATTCCAAGATACTTAACCAAATTTGTTCTGGACAGACAGGGGCATTCGCAGGTCAAAGATTTATCATCACAGGAGTGGGCCCGAACTGTAACTGCGGAAAATGACGGCTGCGCGGAGGGTCTTGTGGCGAACGTGATAAGTTTGGTTTTGTCTACATTTAAGGTTAGAAGGTTATCAGAAAGCCAATTTGTGACTTTCCTGAGCGCGCCCTCAGCAAACCTGACAGTATCTACCCAGTTTACACCATGTGCGAGTATAGCGGTATCATCAGCGTAGGCGACGAGTTGGCAGTTTTGAGATTCCAAATTGCAAAGTTCATTTACATATACGAGAAAGAGGGTGGGGCCCAAAATACTGCCTTGAGGCACGCCGTAATTTATCTGCTCAGGCTGACTGATACAGGCGTCAATTTTTGTACACTGGGAGCGGTTTGATAGATAGTTCGCAAAGATATTGAGGACGACGCCTCTAACACCTACTGTTTCTAGCTTTTCCAGCAGCAATGGGACAGAGACAGTGTCGAATGCTTTAGAAAGATCCAGAAAAATTCCCAGACACTTATATTTATTGTCAACCATTTTAACAGCATAACTGGTTAACGAAGCAATAGCATCTTCGGTTGATTTGCCTTTCCTAAAACCGTATTGGTTATTAGAGAGAATGTTGTTATTTTCCAGAAAACTAACCAGACCAAAATTAAGAACCTTTTCTAAGACTTTTGATAAGGTAGGCAATACAGAAATGGGTCTGTAATTATTGACACTGCCTCTGTCACCACTCTTATATACAGGATGTATAATCGCTTTTTTGAGAGATGTAGGAAATTCACCCGAACGAATCGCAAGATTACAAATGAATGTGATGACAGGAGTCAGCACATGACTTGCTGATTTTAAAAGTGGCGCTGAAATACCATCCCATCCCACCGCGCAATCGTTACGGAGACCATTTATAATGTGTTTGACCTCCTCCTCCGTAACCTCTAATAATACCATTGAGTTACATTGACGACAACGCGTAGAAGTTTGAGCTGGGTGGACAGGAAGATAGTTAATGTTAGATCTAATTTTGTCAGCAAGCTCTTTCCCTATGTTGGCGAAATACCTGTTTACTGAGTCAACAGATTCGTGAGGAGTTCCTGCCAACTTAAGAAGATCGATAGGAGGACTAACTTCTTTATTAGTCTGAATGACCTTCTTTATTACCTCCCAAGTTTTTTTTGGATTGTTTTTAACGCGTTCAAATTCAGACCTCTCATACTCGCGTTTCAATTTCTTAAGTAAATAATTACAAAAATTACGGTAGCGCTTATAGGTTATGGTTAGGATAACATTATTTATGTCAGCTTTCACTTTCTTGTGCATAGAATCGCGATTACGAATACATCTTAGGAGCCCGGTGGTTATCCAAGGTTTTATAATCCTATGCTTACAAGGAATTGCATAAGTGATAGTGTGAGTTTTGATTATTGCCATCAGCATGTTCAGAAATGTGTCAGTAGCCTTGTCGACATCAATGAAGTCCAGGATTACGGAGAAATTAGTATTTTCTATGTCCAAAATAGCAGCTGGATAATTAATTCGGGTTCCCACACGGACAATTTGATTCTTGTGTGTTGAAAGCTGAAGATTTAATAGGACTGGAAAGTGATCAGTTATCGATGATTCAACTATAAGAGTAGTCGCTGAATTATTGGAGTTTAACAGTACATGGTCAAGGCAATTATTAAGTCTCGTTGGGATATAGTGTGCGGGTAATAGGCCGTGCGTTGCGACCAAATTTAAGTATTCATTACAATTAATGTCATTATTATTCATTTTGATGTCGATGTTTATGTCACCAATCACCGCAACGTTTTTGTAACACGATAATTTTGAGAGAATATTGCTTAGACCTATGAGAAATTTATCTATTTTCTTGTACGAAGGAGATCTATATAGAGCCACTATGGCTAGAGATTTACCAATTTTTAGTACCAGGCAATTAGATTCTTCAAAGAAGGGTTCAGATACTTTACAGTTAAGGTACTGCTTTGTGTAAATTACTACTCCCTCGCTTTTATTTTTAACAGCTTTAGTGAAGTATACGGTATAACCTTCAAGAGTAGGCAAGTTGTGGGTATTAAGTAACCAGCACTCCGATAGTATAAGAATATCACATTTTATATTAAGTGAACAGAGCAGGGTCCTAAATTCGTCAAAATTTTTGTTTATACTTCTTATGTTCATATGCAGAAGCGTTATGGAGGGAGAACTAGTATCTATATATCTTTGACAATTGTTTGGATCACATAAATAGCTTTTCGATACCGATAGGTTATCTAGGTCGGTGCTTAAATCGGTTATATTAGCCATTTATAGCTTAAAAAATAATAATAAACAATATTGGACGTAAAGAAGGTGCCGGTTGGGGATATATGGACAACAGTGGAGTTTATATGGTATTAAACAGGGCGTGACAATATGCAGTGGATTTATGAATAGGAACAGATACGCTAAGTATGTATTAGAATTATGTTTGTTGGTTTTCTCTCTATAGGTATTTAGTATAAGCGAGTTTGTGGTAGTGTAAGTGTTGACTTGGAGTGTGTATGTGAATGTGTTAGATTTAACATAATATGGATAAGTAGAGTATCTAAAGAAAAATATAAGTAACAAAATGGAATAGTAAAACAATGAGTATACTACACTTAGTCATTGTTGCTGTTTTTGTAAATCACTTAATGTTTGCTCAGATTTGACGAACACGTGTTTAGCTTCTTGATCTTTGCGAAGGTATATATTTCCATTTGATGTCCAGCAAAACTTGTAGTCCTGCTTATTGGCAAATTCACGGGCGAGGTAAAAAAGCTTCCTTGTGCTTGAAGGTAGATATTCTGCTACAAAAACTGGTTGCCTGTCACCCTGGATACCAATTTGCTCCGTATTGAGTTTGTCGTTCTTGTCCTTTTTTTTGTTATAATCACGTGAACTTGCCAAGAAGGCATTTTTAGTCTTAACCTGAGAAAATTCTGCGACTATTGCCAAGCTACTTCCGGGTTTTCCTGGAAGTCTTCGTACGTCTCTAAATTCTGAAGGGCTCATTTCCATGTTTATAGTGGAAGCGATTTTGGTCACCACTGATACTAAGTCTGAGTGGGATTCTTTAGGAAGTATTGGGACGTTTCTAATCTCCACACAGGAGTTTCGAGAGCTTTGCGAGAGATCTCTAATTTTGCTCTCTAGATTAATAGCGTAGTTTTTCAACTCGGAACGTTCTTTCTCAAGGGTATCAACTTTCTTAAGGATATCCTCATATTGCGTATTTATAAAATTCATAGACTTTTCGAAATCGCCTAAGGATTTTTGAATCAAAGTGTTTTGTGACTTCAGATCATTCACTTCGGTTGCTAGCCGATTGAGGATCGTGTTTTGTTTTTCCAAGAGATTTGTAATGGTATTACTCTGATTGGTGTTCAACTCTGTAAGCATTACCTTGAACTCTTCCTTCAGCTCACGTTTAAAATTCACGAAATCATTTCCTGGGGAGAATTCACTACGGGGACGTTTATGGCGAGGTGTCGCGTTGCTATAACTTTTCTCCTTACTGCTGCTTGTTTGACCCAAGTCGGAATCAGAGAACGATTGAGCAATACTTTCTGTTGGTGTAGCGGGGGGGGATCGCGCTACGCGTGGCATTATGTTTTATATTTCTTATGTATAGGAAGTAGTATCCACTTTAAACACGTAACTATCGTCACGAGCGTCGATCGCGGCGTAGTCGTACGGCAAGCTGGGAGGTCGTAGCGGTGAGCTAATTATAGATGTGTCCGTAGCAGATCGTAGGCACGTAGCTAATTAGTTCGTAGCACTCTAGCCGAACATGTATTTAAATTTCGCCGCGCGCTCGTAGATGTTTGGTAGCTCAGTGGGAGTGCGGCCACTTCACAAGACGGAGACGGCGGTTCGAACCCCGCCACAAACTTTGACAATTTGTATTTTTAGACGTGGTTTTAAGATGAAGCACTGATTATCATCACTATCTCACTCAGGGGCCGCCCAGTGGGCGGTGACAATCCATAAAACTACAACAAGAGTGACAAGGAATTGCAAATTGCGACTTTTGACCAATAGGAATTTTCGGTTTCGAATTTACACCAGATGTCACGATTATTAAGGCAACGACCGAACGCACGTTCACCTCCGACGGTGCCACAACACGAAAAAGAATGTATATCGCAATAATCACTACCTAGTATAAAACAAAGTCGCTTTCTCTGTCCCTATATCCCTATGTATGCTTAAATATTTAAAACTACTATTTTAGTTTTTTTTAATAGATAGAGTGATTCAAGAGGAAGGTTTTAGTATTAGCATTGCACCCGTGCGAAGCCGGGGCGGGTCGCTAGTACCTAAGTAATAAAATGAAAATTTATTTACTTCCGTAGGTACTTAATTGCTAATTGGGTACACTTAGAAAAGTCAATCGTCTAATAATAAGGCACTTTGAACTTGTCCATAAAGATTGCCTAAATTTACCTACCTAAACAGCAGCCCATCTCCACCGACGAGTTGCGGTTCCAAATGCAGTAGGTACCCGAGAAGAACCAGCAAAATGTGGGACACAATTCACACAGAGCATTTACCTTGCATACTAAACAATTGATAAACCTAAGTTTATTGACTAATCAAACCCAGACATAAAACCAACTTTCGCTTCGCTTCCCCGGAATCGAACCCGCAACTTCTAACTCAAAAGGCAGGGTGTGGTTCGGTTAATTATGGGTTTTTGCTCAGAATCAATTCTGGAGCCTGAGAATTTTCTTACCACGTTTTTCTTCACTGCCTAGCTAGTACCTAATAAATGTATTTACCTACTCAATATTGGGACATGGCCAGCCAAAAACTTTGCAAATACCAATCTGTAGCCAACCAATCCTCCTTACAGTTGTTGTTCGTTAGTCTCGCTAAAACTCGAAACTGGCTTAACCGATTTTGATAAAAAAGATATTAAATATGGGTTCGAGTGGGTCCTGGACGGTTTATACGGTGGCAGAACAACATCTGCCCGGGTCACTAGTCAGTAGTCTGTAATAAATAGAATTCACCAACAGATAACACCATACCTATAGTTGTATTTTTTAAAAATAATAAATGCATTTATTTAACTAATATAGTTGTATTTACCCACATTCAGATAACAAGTTTAGCTGCATTTTCTACTTTGGGTAATAATTACGAAAAAAATACCTCTTTTTACGGTTTTTAGAAGTGAAGGCCCATCACTACCTTCCATTACATTTTTGGTTGGTGTCATTGATACCAGTAATAAAAACTAATGTATTGTCTGTGGTCTAATCGCACGGTTAAAAAAAATAATATGACAGAACTGTCGGGCTTTTTGGCGGGAATCCGAAGAGGGACGTCATGTTTTTTGTTTAATTTTCATTTTGCTGTGTATTTCGGGTTATGACTCATAATAGTGATAGTTTATTATGTGGCAAGTGTCCGTGAAAGTGTGCAGTGAATGGGAAATTCTATAAAATGCGAGATATGAACATTTTTGGATTGCCTCAAAAAGTCACAATAAAGTCGTCAGTAAAAGTGCTATCATTTTACTGATAACCAAGTTAGGGCACGTTAGGGTTGTAGAAAGTGTTAAAGACACTGTATTTTTGTACATGGACTCTGAAGCAGAGCCATTTACATAAGGATATCATTAACTAATGACGAGGCTGCATGGCGTAATGCCTTTGCCTACCCTGTAAGGGGTGAAACAACAAAAAAAAAAATGACAGAACTGTCACAAAAGTCAAATAATCAAACAAAATGGTGGCGACTAATTATTGGGAAGTGCTCGTGTTTTGATTTTTGTAATTAGTGTGTGATTCTCGATTTATTCAGAACTATGACGACAAGTTTAATAAATAAAATAGAGCAACTAATAAAGCGTGAGAAGACCACGCCAGAGCGCAAACGGAAAGATGAAGTCACCAAATCTTCGAGTGAGATTCTTTCGGAATTATTCAGTGCTTTCAACGCTGATCCGCCTAAAATTGACGAGGTAACCGTAAAGAAATCTAAAAAGAGTAAAAAGAAACACAAGAAAGAAAAGAAAAAGCGAAGCCGCAGCAATAGTAGTAGCAGCGATTCAGATGGTAGTGACTACTCACACAAACGTAAGAAACGGAAGAAAAGTAAGACTAAAAAACGTAGAGATAGTGTAAGATCACCGTCCTTACCTCCTTCGAGAACACCTCTGAAAATTAAGCCTGACCCAGACCAAATAAAGAATGAATCTACCATTGACAAAGTTGAAAATATTATTATCAAAGATGAAAAAGTTAAAGGTGAACCCAGAGAGGATAGAAAGAGGCGGGTGTCCATTATACAAGACGAAACTACCTCCAAAAAGAGTCAATTTGTAAAGTCAGAGTCACCCAAGTCACCTGAGTACCCTAGAACACCTAAATATCCTAAAACCCCTGCCACACCCGAGTATCCTAAGTCACCAGATTATCCTAGACCTACAAAACATCCAAAAACTGAGTATGCAAAATCTGCCGACCATCCTAACTCGTCGGTATGTTCCAAACCTACAAAATCTGAATACACCAAGGCCACAGAATATCCAAGATCCCCTGATTATCCTCCTGTGTTCTCTAATGATACTAAATGTTCCAAGTCTGACTATTCCCAATCTCCTGACTATCCTCGGTCCCCAGATTACCCTCCCAATTTTCCATCATACTATAGTAAATACTCCAAATCCGAATATCCAAAATCCCCAGGCTCCCCCAAGTCCCCTGACTACCCACCTCAAGCCATTAAAATTAAGTCTGAACATTCTCAATTGCCTGAGTGTCTTAAAATCAAAATAGAGGACAAATCTGAGTGCTCCCAGTCCCCAGATCACCCCAAATCTCCTGATTATACAAACTCTGAACACCCAGACTTTTCCAATGAAATTCTACTAGATACTTCAGACTTGAGATATAAATTGGAGAGTAGAAAACAGGAGTCTGCTGACAACGACAAATCGAAAGGAAAAATTCAGATTAAGAACTTAAAATTCAGCGCAGTTTACAAGGAGACTGTAAAGAAAGCTGAAGAAGAAGCAAAGAAAAAAGCTAGAATGTACGAAGATGGTGAATGCACGGGTTCATCAAGTGGTTCAGAGAAGGAAGACATTGGCAATTCTCAGTTCCCCAAATCAGCAGACCCTGGAGGCATATTACGGAAACAGGCTGCAGACGTAAATAAAATGTAATGTGTTACCTAATTTTGTTTTTAAAGTGTCTGCACTTAAAGAGTTACTCAATTAGATCCAGTCAATTACACTACTATTTACTTACAACAATTATTGTAACAATAGAGTTGTAGGTATCTGTCTCATCTAATGCAGCAAACATCCAATATAAGGTTTTATTTTCATAGCCAGACTAGCACCTATATACCAGGGGTTGCCAAGGACAAAACATAATAAATGATGGATGCTTATAAGGTGTTCTAGAAATTATGTATGTATCAGTTCGTCTATGTAGAGACTAGTGATAGTGTGAGAGGTTTATTTTACTGGGGCTGTAAAATATTTTTGGCTACAATGCCAATAATAATAATCTTTGTTGATCTTCCAAATCGCAAATCTCGCTACTTGTGCTGTAGGATTTCAGATTTACTGCCCCTACCTGAGAATGTCATTTAATGTTTTAGAATTGCCAATGAATGAGACTGTTTACTTTACATCTTTGTAATTTGCAGGTTAAGACTAAAATATGGGTTCAATCAGTAAGACACTATCAACAATTTAATGTTTTTTTTTTACATTTTTGGCTACAATCTCTCCTAGCAGAGTAAACACCTATTTAGTAGTGACAGTATGGGCCTGGAGCAAAAATCTTCTGAACTCAACAGAGTATTTATGCCTACTGCATAGTTAATAAGTTAATAATACAAGTTTATTTTTCTAGAATTGAGGAAGAAAAAATAAAGAAGAGTAAGCTGCCTGAGAGTTCACACAAATCATCAAAGAAAGAGTCGACAAGTAAATCACATAAAAGGTATTTGTATGACAAACTTGCAACTATGCATGATATGATAAGCAAGAATTATTCTAGAATCTAAAACAAAGGTTTCTCTAAGGTAGTTTTTTTTTTCTATCACCAATGATCTACAACTACCCTTTTGTAATAATAGTTATAATATATATATAAATTTCATATTGACATATCTTTCCTTTGACATTCAGTATTATTAATAATTCTTTGACATTGTATAAAATCTTATAAATTTGCATGCTTGTTCTTCTTGCTGAAAACACTGTACTAAATATTAATTATTAAGACCTTTTTTACTGTTTTCTTGCAAATAAAAAATTTATTATTATTATGTATGTCCTCAGGACGTCTAGTAAGCCTAAACGCAGCAGGTCTCGGTCAAGGTCGCGGCGGCATCACAGATCCAGCTCCAAATCTCACAAGAGAAGTCGGTCCCGTCACAGGTCACGATCACGACACCGGTCCAGCCACTCATTAAGGCATCACTCGCCCAGACATAATAGGAGGAGATCCAGGTTATAAATTGAATCTTTATACTTTTTATTCAGTTATTCATTCACCACTTTCACCAGTCATGTTTTTTTGAAGAGCTCGTAGCCGTGCGGTACAAGTGTGTGTGTAATGATCACACTGGTTACGCAAAGTTGTGCGCGGACAGTCAGTGAATGGGGGACCGCCTATTTGCATTTATATCACGAGTGCTTCCGTGTTTCGGAAGGCACGTTAAAAATCGTTGGTCCTGATTTTCATTGTCTTTATGCACAATTGAAGTCATTAAACCATGTCAGATCCTCGGGTGGATTGAAAAATTCTGACTATTAGGTATCCAGCAGTGTCTTTGAGTATTAAACCAACCGGAGACGCCACTCACAGGCGTTCTCCTCTGTCAAAAAAAAAGTGTCGGTCAACGATCATACCTGTTTTATACAACTAGTTTTTTTGAGTTCACGGAGTGCTCGGATTGGTGAATGTATTTGTGTGCATCTAGTTAAAGCTGGTGTTTAATTGTTTTGTCAAAAAACTCGTTTGTTTTAACATTATTTGTGTGCGTTTCCTCGTCCCCCCCACAGAAATTGGCAGACTTTTTTGCAAAGAAACTAGTGCGCGTGACGTCTCCTGTAGGTTTAATACTCAAAGAGCAGTGTTGGTGTTCTTTTCTTATTTGACTATACCACACAAGTGATTCTGATTATGTAATTAGGGTTCTGTACCCAAAGGGTGAAAATGGGGCTCTATTACTAAGCCTCTGCTGTCTGTCTTTTTGGGCTGTATCTCAAGAACTGTCATAGATACTACAAACTTGTAGGTGTCTGTGTAATTGTATTGTATCTAATATGTAACTGACTAGAACTGTAAGGAACTATGAACATATTATTATTTATTTAATACACTAGCAACTCGTGAGCTAATGCCTGCACTAATGTAATAGCAAGAGGGGGCATGCCAATATACATATAGGTAGCTAATGTGTAGGTATAGTGCTGTGAGTTGTACAACGCCATAGGTGCACATAATTCTACTTTCTTGGATTTAGCGCCTTTTATTTGTCATCATGTGTTTCATAATTTTTGAAATAAACATTTTTTTTTTAGCAGTCTTTATTATTTTTAAAATGTTTTTCAAGTATATAAATAAAACATATTAAATCCTAAGATCACCATCCGGAGTGAAGTTAGCTGAAAGTGAAAAGAAGCGGCTTCTAGAAGTTGCCAGAAGAAATGCCATCAACATGCTGAAGAATGGCGTGGTCCCAGCCGGTGCGGCTGCTCTGCCCCCGCATACCAGAAACCAAGTTATGGCTGCTATTCAGTCTGGTGGTATGTCTATTGTGTCAGTCTCAAACCTTAGTAAATGTATTCATTACAAATGGGGGTATCAACATAGTCTTGGTAAGACTGATAAATTTAAAACTATTTCAAAAGATATTTGATTAGTTTTTCGTGAATGAAATACTGCAACATGGCTGTTCTGTTAAATAAGGTTTATGTATGATATTGTTTTGTTGATTTAAAATGTTAGACTTTATGAGGCTGATTAAAAACATAAATAAAACATTTTTGAAAAAAAAAAGTTAAAGTAGTCACAAAAAGGTTTTTTGTAAAATGAAATCTCTGATGAAAGTTTATGTCGAAAGTCTTAAAAACTTTTGTAAGTAAATATGCACTTGTATAAAGGGAAGAATGCTCTGGTGCTAATTTTAAGATTTTACCAGCGTAAGTTCCGTTCCCATCTGAAAATTATCTTATGTTTCTCAAAGAAGCTGTAAGCTTTCCATTAGTGAAAAAATTTTCAAAATCGATCTAGTACTTTCTGAGTCTATTAATTACAAACAAACATACAAAAAACAAATGTTTCCTCTTTATAATTTAGTGTAAATTAGTGTAGGTACTTTTAATCTGGAATTTATATTTCTGTTTCCTCTCACAGGAAAGTCGGTCGACGAACTAACAGATTTCTGCAAGAGCCTATCAAAGAAGGAAGCACTGGGCGAACTGTCCTCTGTGTCATCTAACGATGGAATGAGCGAAAACGAGGATACCATTGCATTCCACCATCCCTTCATGGTGAAAGACAAGCCGCCTATTGTTATGAATATAAGGGTCAGTATACTGGTTTCCTTCACTACATAGTATAAAACAAAGTCGCTTTCCGCTGTCGGTCCCTATGTATGCTTAGATCTTTAAATCTACGCAACGGATTTTGTTTTGTTTTTTTTTTGTTTCGATTTTCGATTGGCCGCTTGCCAGACTGCATAACTTGTTTTGAATATCTACATCGTATAAAATATAGTCGCTTTCCGTGTCTGTCCTGTCTTTATATCCGCTAACTCCTTAATTACGCAACATATTTTGTTACGGTGTTCATTGTTGGTAATAGACAGAGCGATTTATTTGTATAGGCTCCGAAAGTCCAAAACTACTGGACTAATTTTTAAAAATCACCGATCGAAAGTCTACTTTTCTGAGAGTAACATGGGCTATAATTTTCCCATGGAAACGTGAATTACTGAAACAGCAGTATTGTATTGTTGTTGAAGTAGCATTGTATTTCTACACAGGGAGGGGTGCCACTGCCAGTGAAGACTAGTCTACTACCAATAGCAAACAAGGAAGAACTTAGGATGCAGTTCCCCGTGTCTTCTGGGTCGCAACACAGAGATAACGCCATTGAATGGGTGCCCGTATCACCTAAGAAGGATGACATGGTGAGTTGTTTGTTATGTCAACATGAAAAAACAGTACTTCACCTTAACTGTTCGAAGCCAAATATTTGATAACTAACAAAAATTATTTTCTTTTCAGCAAATTGCAAAAATAGGATCAAAATCCAGTTCTAGGTCATCGAGACATTCTGAGTCATCTTCGTCAAAGTAAGTATACATAAACACATTTTAATTTTTGGGTTTCCACACCCAAGCTACGTAACCCAATTACTAAGGCTAAGTCGCGTCTATGTGTTTTATCTGTTCAACCAAATATGTATCAATCTAAATTTATTTATTTATTACAAGCTTTTATTTAACTTGCAATGCATGTTTGTTCGGGTGGAATCCTGCAACTCAATTTTGAAGCAGATATCTTCAACCGATTGAGCTGAAATTTTGTATACACGTTTATTTTGGATGACAGCTGTGTGACGTCATTCTAAATCCAACACGGCGTTGGTAACACGTTGCTAAGAATAACTCAAAAAAAAGCTTGTTTGTAAAATAGTTTTTTACTTTATTTTTAAAACATTTTTTCTAATATAAAACTCATATTTAGCATATAGCAGATAATGGGTTCAATTCTGCTTTACAAAACTTATTTTAGTTTAGACTTGTCTTTGTTTCAACTTAAAAAAAGAAAAGGAATAGCAGATAATCCTACCGAATTTAGTCCTGTCAGAGGCTGTATTTTAGTCGTGATTTCTTTACATAAGCACTAAACACGTTATGAAATACCTTAGTTGACAGGGCTAAATATCTCTCGTCTGTTTTCTTTTTTAGGAGAAAGAAAATGACAGCAATAAACTAGCAGAATCGAACCCAATATATACCTTAAACAAAAAGACTAGGTCCGAGCGCCCTCGTACCGTGAAAACGCTTTACAAACCACTTTTTCTTTTCTAGGTCCGCTCCTCTTGCATTGCCTGCTCCACCAAAAACATCTGAAGAGCCCAAACTTTCTAAACCTGGTATGTTAATTAAAATGAGTGAGATAGTTCTTTTTAAAAGACCTTATTTTTCACATGGTAATTCAATCCCAAGCTAGGCATAGCCACTTACTTGCAATACATACTTAAATAAATATTAAACACCCAAACAACCCGTCAGCCTTTAAGGCTTGAGGCTTGAGTGAACAGGCATCTTCTGGGCAAGTCTGGGGACAAGAGCCAGTAATAATAATAATAAAAAGTGTAACGACGAATTGAAAATAAATGCCTGTTGTCTGTATATGAAATTTATATATTATAAATATGCCTCAATGTTTTTTTAAGATGAATTATTGGCGTTACCGGCTCCGCCAGGACCACAAGCTTATCCTCCTAGCAGTGATGGCTCAAAGAAAATAGTGAGTACACCATCTAAATTGTATAAAACGTAGGTACAGTCAAGAACACATGAAACTTTACACTTGCAGTGAGGGTCTGACCTCTAAGGCGATTGTAATAAGTTACAAAGTCCAATGTATCAAGCGACTGTACTGCTAAATATTAATTTCTTCCACTTGTAAAAATAAATGTGACAAAATCATTGTTGGGACCAGCAATAGTCTGTGGATAATGTTATAACAGTTGAACTAGAAAAGATCAGTTTTCGCAATAAAACCGCATTTTCAATATGTGCTTTTGAATAATCACTGGTATATTCCATTGTGTACATAATGTGTAATTTTCAATATTTGTTTTAAAAATAATACTCTTGAGTTAAAAATATATGTGTTCCCAGGATGTGGCGTCAATCGTCTCCCAAAAGATCGCCATGATTCGCAAGGAGCAAGAGCAAAGTGAATTCTCTACGACGCGCGGTGTAAGTGCATTTAATAAAACTGAAACTGGCAGATGTCTGTACGTAGGTGATATTTAATTTAATGAAACACCCATAACAATTGTTTAGGGTATTTTATAACAGCAATAGAACCCAAAACAATATATTTTTGTTTATTTTAATGTGTAGACGTAAAAATTGTAAAATATGTGACGTCTTGGGGCAAAAATCATGAAAATTGTGTGACGTAATTTATGGGTGGCCCCCTACGCGGGTAAAGTCCCGCGAAACAACTACCTATTTGTGAATATTCGATTCTGTGTGATAAAAAAGGGTATAATTATTTTTGGCAGTTCGGCTGGTCTAAGGATTCAGCACTGGGCCAGTTCACCGGGTCGACTGGCGTTCAGATCCTGACTCCGAGGGAACTCGCAAGCGGTACCCAAGCGTGGGCAAAGAAGGTACTGACATTGTATAGACTAAAGTGTCTCGAAACTCCATATCATATGATCTGTCCAATTGTCTAAAGACAAATTTGTGTCGAAAGTCATAAATAAGAAAAGGTATGACCAAATTCGATAATATTTTAAATTAACCTTTTAACCGCCCGACATCATACCACCTGTCGTGCCCGGCACAGTAAATTGAAAAAAAAATATAACCATCTTTTTTATAGTATACATAAAAAACAGATTAATCGAGATGGACTATTTGGTCGTATATACAACGCGTCACAGAAATAAGCGCAATTGCTCATACACCCCCATTAGTATATTATTCATATAAAAAAAATATGATTCATACGTATTTTAGTCTTGTCTAACCATATTTCTTAAATAAAGAGCAATAATATAATACGGTTTCCACGCATACTATACATAACATTAAGCGATCTGCCAATTTAGTAATAAGTCTTATTAGTTTTGTGATAAAGGTCAATTTAGCTTCCATGAACTAATATGCAAACTTGTATTAATTGCAGTAGCCCTAAATTCAGTTATTCTAATTATTTTTTCGGAAAAATTTAACACATTTTAAATTAATTAATTTTAGCTGAAATCGATTAAGTAGTCGATACTGAACAAACTAATTTCAGGAATTGCGCTTATTCTTTTACATATTATAGGACCTTGGCGAAATGGACACGAAAATATTATGCGATTTTGGTGGTGAAATGGTTAAGAAATGTATCTTGTTCTTACAGTTTGAGTAGTCTGAAGACATTTTGGACATTTCTTATGATATGCCCAACACTGCTTTTTTTATCACAAAAATTGTGGTAAATTAGTAAGTGTCTTTAATGACAAGCAAAGGTATTGTGTCAAAGTGTCAAACGAAACTTTGTAATGATGCTAACGTATTTTGCACTGAAATTTAAGTATTGTGTAAGTATGAAATCTTCCTATATTATTATATTATAATTCGATATTTATTAAATCTCACAATATAAAACTTATAAGCGATTCGTTAGATTCCAGAAATTTAACAAGCAAAATAATTTATTACAACTTAAATTATCGTAATTAAAGAGTCTCTGCGAAAAGAGAACAATCATTGGATTTAAGGTGTCAATGCTCTTAATTCTCATTTTTGTTATTGCTAGCAGGCCCTACAAGGCTTTTTTTTATTCTGTAATAAGTAATATGCTGAAAGTTAGAAGAACTTGATCGTTGGTTTCCATGTAAAAATAACAAATTTAGTTATTTTACTTTAGCCACGACGGTTTTGTTTCCGTACAAACTCTAATTCATTATGGCTGGCATAACTTTTCTTAGTTACAAAATTATTATGTTTCATGTATTTAGGTTTATATTCTCACCAAACTTAAGACACTCTTAGATGTTTGAAAAAACGCGGTTGTATAGAGTCACATAGTGTGCAAGTGTAAGAGCACTATATGTGTATATGAGCTAATATATGACTGAGTGGTGTCTAATAGAATTGGGTAGTTGACAGCATCGAAATTAAATTGCGAGTAGTCATAAATTAAAAAGATTATCCCAAAACACCTCAAAATATGTATTTCGATTTTCAATTTACAATTATAGCAAATTTAAAAATAATAAAACAATCAAAAAAAGTGCTGCAATTGAGTACTACAAACTATGACGTCACGGTTTGCTATTTCAGTACATTTTCCATAGTAAAATTTCGTTTTGACGGATCGTAAAAAGTAACTGATTTGACTAGGTAGGACACAACCCTATTGTAGCCAGTACTCGCCGGCTTGCCTCTATATTATTTTTGATGTTTTTATGTAAGTAAATTCTTTCTGTCATGTTTTTGAAGTATAAAAAGCCAGAATTATATTTTCTCGTTCCCATATATTTTAAATAGTTTAATTTATAGAAAAGTGCGCATTCAGCCGCTTTAGAATCATGTTGGTACTATAATTATAGTCTTATATACTTATAGTCATACTATATACTTATAAATAATACATATAGTCTGCTATATTCTGTTCTCAGTCAAAATACAGGTAGCATTATGTTTCGTTTCGTCTAACATTTTGATAATCTCTCAATGAATTTTCTTTCAGCTGTATCGCCATGGGTAGTCGCGATGGACGTGTATGCAGCCGTCCGCGTCGGTCAGAACTTATAATACTCAGTATTACGCTTTCTGACCTTTAAAATTTATTGTTTGATGGTTACAGTTACATTTTTTGTCATGTTCATAATCGTAAATCGATAGTATACGATGTTTTGACGACAGCCGTCCTCGAAGTATATATGTACAGTCAAGAGCACGCTAAGCTTGACACTTTGGACTTTGAACCGGCCCTATGTTCTATGGCGCGCAGTATAAATCTGAGCTCAGCTTAAACTGGTAAAGCTTGACTTGCTCTTGACTGTACCTATGTAATTACTGTGGTATCATTGATTTTGTTCTCTATCGGGGTTGATTTATTAGTATATTCAGTTATATTATTATAGAATAAATACTACAACAACTTTTCATTGTACACCAAAAACTAAACAATATGGATACCAACATTAACTAAAGTACAATGGGCGGTCTTATCGCTTTTAGCGATTATATAGTTATATGTTATATTGTACTTAAATAAAAAAAAATGGAAAGATAACAAATGAATGTAAGACATTATAAATGTTCTTAGACTTACTGATTTTATTTGTTCAACTTTACATTTAACATGATTACCTACAGGATTAACCTAACGTGATTGTGTAATTTTTAACAAAAAATTAAACTTTATAAGATGTTATTAACAATAAATATGTAATAGTTATCACTATTACATAGCTGCAGTTGCACCATGCGAAAAAAGTCATCTATTTAAAGATAAAAACAAGTTCATCACAATGTAAACGATCTTTGATGCCACATTCCGACCGTCAGTTTTAAAGCTGTATTAATAAAAATGTTGTTGTAACCATCTGTGAATTCGTATACCTTGTCAGGTGTAAAGAAAGAACTCGTGAGTTCGCTCTTTACACAAGTTCTTTTCGTATTCAGTGTGATGGTAATTTTCATGCCATACGCCGTGGCATATCTACTATCATTACACGAAATTGCAAACAAATATTCAGAATTCCCCTCTTTCTTATCTGTGCGTTATATAAGAATGGACCAAAAGATGACTGACTTATTTTTTTACATCCAAAATACATAGGACCATAAAGTACAATTTATATTATTTATAGGAGTCCCGTTCCCGTGGAAAAATTATAGTCTATGTTACTCCCAGAAAAATAAGACTTCCACTGGAGAAAGAATTATTAAATTCGGTCCTTCGGTCGTTTCGGAGCTTGTTCACACAAACATACAAAAAAACAAATCTTTCCTCTTCATAATATTAGTGTATGTACACAGCTTTGTTACCTAACTCTATTGAGCCAAAAGGGTAAATTAAAACATTGCATGAATTGGGAGTATAATTACACTTTCAAGACCTTTTTTTTTATACACCGTTACAAAAAATCAGACTTAGTCAGTCTCCGTTCAGTAAAAGATTAAGCGTAGTTATCCTTTCAGCTTACAAATCGGAATTTGAATCATCTTTGATAATACTTTAAATAAACAATAATATTTGATATGGAGATTTTAAAAACAAAACGAAGATCGCCTAGAATGTTCTCTCGAAACACGTAAAAGAATCTCCATCTCAAATATTATTAACTACAAAAGGACAATGTTCAAATTAAGTATGGCTCATTGGAAAACTACGCTTACAAGGGGAATTCATGAATATTTGTTGCAGCTTTTAAGTGATAAGGGGACGCGAGCACTCCGTTAGATGCCACGGTCTGTGCTACGGTCCGTCGCTACACGGTCCAATATAGGTGTGAACCTAACTATCTAATTCCGAGAGGTAAGTATAATTTGGGAGAGGGTCATATCAGGAATATGGTATTTATAAATTCCTCATAGAACCACGTACTGCTATTTCAATATGTAGCCGTTGTATTTTAAAAATATAAAATCAGAGAACAGGTTTTCTATAGAAAGAGGTCTATTAAAAAGGATTATTATAAAATTAAACAACTACAAATCAATTGTTATAAATTAATGATGATGTAATTTGACAAATAAAATGAGAATTGTCGAGCAATCTAAATCGATCTTGCTCCAAGAATAGGAAGAATCGCTCAATACAAATATAAAATAAATACTACACCGCAACCGGATACGACCAATTTCTTGGACCAAAATCGGGCAGTCTCTTTTACAAAATGCAGTGATGAGTGCCACACTAATAAAGTTGTGTATATGTAGGATCAATTAGTGCGGGCAGCGCCAGTGGAAGGTGGTATGGGGATGCATCTCCTTCAGAAAATGGGCTGGACTCCAGGCCAGGGCCTGGGCAAGGAGGGCACGGGGACCTTGCAGCCATTGCTGCTCGAAGTCAAGTTGGACACAAAGGGTCTGTCAGCCAAAGAAGAGGCGCCGAACAGCAGGAGCGGAAGAGGAGTAAGTAGAAATTTGTGGCAATAAATAGATAGATAATCATTTTTCTTACAATAAAAATCTTTTTGACGGATTTTTTGTCTTTTCAACTGAGTTCAAAAAAGAATATATTAAAATGTACTTTTACAGTATATAACTATATTGGGAATTTATGTTTAGTTTTCTGTGCCACTTATTTCTATTCAGGAATATAAAGTTTCAGTTGGGAAATAAAATTTAAGCTGTGTTTAAAAAGAATAACGTCCAATTATAGTCTATTTCGCACCAAATGGGTTCGGTGACAGTTCACATTTTTCCTTTTTACGCATACAACTTTCTAGTAAGAAAAATAGATGGTTCCAAAAATAATGAATAATTTATTATTATGTCATTGCTAAAATACAATAATTGTCACCTCTAAAATTCTAAATAAAAATCTCAGACAATCAAAATCAAAAAAAATATAAAAAACAATAGATAAATAAGATATCCTAAAAATACGTTTTGCGTGGAACGGAACTTTTACTCATAGGGATTGTCACAACATAATCTACATTAGATCGATGAAACGAAGCGTTTTGGCGGGAATCCGAAAAAAGGTTCAATGTTTTTGTAAAATTTTCATTTTGTTGTATCTTTTGGGTTTAAAATAGTAAAAGTGTATTATGTGGCAGGGGTCTGTGAAAGTGTACAGTGATTTGTAGATTCGATAATGTATGATTATTTTCGTATTGCATCAA
Source organism: Ethmia dodecea (assembly GCA_963855545.1). NCBI lineage: Eukaryota > Metazoa > Arthropoda > Insecta > Lepidoptera > Depressariidae > Ethmia > Ethmia dodecea. Next base: position 4,394,524 of record OY979448.1, read on the forward strand.
AAAGTCGATGACATTTTTTTTTATTTTACAATGTTTTTCCCTTATATAACCAGTGAAATTTAAACATATTCAATAAAAAGTAATCTTAAAAAATCATTCTACCAATAAAGTATAAAATCGATTCCATTTCCTTTACAAACTTACTCGAAACTTTAGAAAAATCGATTGGATTTCATTAGGACACATCACTTCAATTGTCAACAGTAAACTGTCACCGAACCCATTTGGTGCGAAATAGACTATACAACCGAATCACGTGTACACTAATAGTCCTGAAGACTCGATTCTATTTGGTCCCTCAGTTACATTATAAAAAAATATTGAACGCTGTATCGTCTTAATTTTTTGTTTGTAGAAAAAATAAGAATACAATATGTTCAGTAATCTAACTGAGGGACCAAACAGGTAGTTTTTTTAGCCAACTACCCTATTGTTCTGATAATAATATGATACTCTCTTTACCAACAGTCTAAGCAAAGAGGTATGGGTCGTCGTATGCCAGCGGGCGGGAAACATCCCGTCTCGCTGCTTGGGGAGTATTGCTCGAAGCAGAAGTTGGGACCGCCCGAATACAACCTCTGCTTCGAGTGCGGTCCTGATCATAAGAAGAACTTTTTGTTTAAGGTTTGTTGCTTCTATGGTTTTTATAACCCTATGAGTACCCACCATTAGTTGCCCTATCTATGTAATTCAATATTTCTAAGGGCACTTGTTTAAGAATATTGATCAACCAATGCTGATACGTTCAAAAGCGGATAAAATTTTATGGACCGTAAATGCTAATTTAAATGAAATGCAGCTCTTCAGCTTAAATCTTGATTTACTCAACAAAAACGACAGAGAAAAACAAAACTTATCAAAAATTCGAATAAAAGAACATACAAAGAGTAACACGTTCAATCAACCAACACTGAACATATTCGTCACTCCTTATTCGTAGTGTCACTCGGATAATGGCAGATTGGCTTATTCGTCACTCCATGGCAGATTGGCACCTCTCAAGCCAATAAAATAAAACAATAATTGATTTTTATTTGTTACGGTGCATATTGGAACCGAGAGGTGCTCGACGAATTATGTAAAGCCAAAGAGATTAAAATATAATAGGGCATAGAGGGGACAAAGCGAGGAAAATTTGAAGCCAAAAGTTATTCCAAGTGGAATAAGTCTAGTACAATTTCAATCGAATGACAGTTCGCGTTCATACTAACTGACATAACGCTTGAGCTTCAAACATGCTTCAAAGTTTGAAAATATTCCCAATGCCCCCTCTATGTTATATTATATTTTAATCTCTTTGTGTAAAGCATACAATCTCATCTTATGTGTGTGTAAAGAACTATGCTCCGAGCTCGGCCTAAGCCTTGCAGTGGGGCTTTAATTGGCTTATGACTGTTTGTTTTGCAGGTAAAGGTCGCCGGCGTCGAGTATCAGCCCGCCGTCGCAAGCGCAAACAAGAAACAAGCGAAGGCTGACGCGGCACAGCTCGCTTTGGAGAACCTAGGGATATCGTAATTCGTGTGTTTGCGTCTTACAGTTGTATGTAATGTTTAATATTATAATGTCGAGTAATAAAGTCGTGATAATTATTTGGCCTACATCATTTACAACTACATTTTCACACCACATGCTCGACAAAGCCGGATTATATATCATATAAACGTCACCGAAAGCAAGACATTATAATCCTTTAGCTTTAGCCGGGTTATAATGTTGTATGGAATTTCATTATAACCCTAGGTCAATAATGTAATTTTCACTTTTCATAATCCTTATTGCTATGACGATAAAGTCTAATTTCGTTAAGCAACATGTGGTGCACGGTCCTGACCACTTCGATTTTCGAAAACCGAAACCGCGACCAACTAGATTCGCACGATCTTCATTTGTTAAATCAAGTAGGTCACGCCGGCAGAAACAAGTTGCTGTATCCATTTTATAGCTTTAACATTTCAAAAAGAATATCGAAAATGTCGAGTGATGAAAGTACTTTGACTCCAGAGTCTATTAAACTAGATGCCATAGGCATTGTCAATAATCTACTACCATGCAATTGCATTTTATTGTCTCATAAGGTGAGAAAAGTAGAGTATATAACTCGGGAATAAAACTGTTTTTGTCTTGGGCACTTAAATCCCTCACTAAACTCAGGACTCAGTCTTAAGAGCCCTATCACAAAACTACGCTCCTCAAGATTAGGCATTTGAACGCAACGGCCCGCTCGCTCGGGGTCACGAGTTCACGGCACTACTCTGCCGTAGCGGCAGCAAGCGATTTATTCACTTTGATACTTTTATATTTTTTTTATTGTATTGTGTTCAATTTTTTTAGCGGCGTATGTTTATAAAGTTTAAAACAATAAAATTTATACTCCTTTAGAGATTATAGTTTATATAATATGTATTTAGATATAGGTACGTACGTACGGACAGACCTTGAAATAAAAAGTATGTCTGTTCTCTCTCTCTCACATAAAATGTCTTATAAATTGTCTTTCATCTATACATATAATAAAACTGTAACGGGACCGTGTCTGTGCATAAAATATTTTTAGAAAATTTTAATGGCAGTGTAGACAGTTATCGATTTAGATACCAAATTTTTGTAAGTGTTTGTGCACAATTCAATCAATTTGGTATGGAGATAACCGAGTACCTGGGTCAACATCTAGGGTACTTTATATTCCAGAAAACTATCTCATTCCCGCGGGAAAATTTAAAAACTGGTTAAAGAGAAAAATACGTTGGTACTACTCCGAAACAATAATACAAAGAAACTTGAAATATTAGGTAGGTGTATTATATAGTAGGTGTCTTATATGTGGTAGGCAACCGCTATAAAGGATTTTTTGTAAATTCCCACGGGAACGGGAATTAACTGGATATAGGAAAGGTTTGATTTTTTGTTTTGTTTGTATTAAATAGGCTCCGATACTACCGGACCGTTTAAAAAAAACTTTTACCAATGGAAAGCTTACTTTTCTGGGAATAACATAGGCTATATATTTTTTCGGGGCGCTGCTAGTCTATTTCTAAACATTTATCGATGTAGATACCAAAACACAAATTTTTTAAATAATATAAAATTCTGAAAAAATATCTCATTCCCACGGGAAAACGTAAAAACAGGTTAAAAAGAGAAATACGCACTATTCCGAAACGATTACACCTAGATACTTGAAATATGGTATGTAGGTGTCTTAGTAGGTATTATAGTAAGTATATGTTGTAGGCAACCGCTATGAAGGGATTTTCAGAAATTGTAACAGGAACGGGAGTAATATGGATCTGGATTGAATCTTCCGTATATAACGAAGTAATTTTACTAGTATGTATCTAAAATAAGTAGCAACTTGTTACACAAAAACAACAAAATAAATGAATTATTGTCATGCAATAATATTCCACGCACAAAGTTAGTCACCATATTCTCTAATTAGGTGTTTTCATGATTAATATTTACCGACTTGAGCCGACACTTTATTTACAGCGCTTTTTTATTTTTATTAATTTGTTTACGAAAAATTATTTATTGTATGTCGCGAGATTTAATTAATCATGTTTAAGTAAATATATGTTACTGTAACTGATTGAATTAAATTTTTAGAATTTTCAATGTAACTAAATATTATGAGTACCTACTTTAATCTCGCGAAAAGCTTTTATTACATAATAAATTGTGTAATGACGTTTTAAGACAGTAGAAGTTTTAAAGGGAGAGTTTATTGTATTCTTTTTAGCTCATTAAAATAAAAGCTTATTTAAAAAAAAAACCTCTTAAAATATTTTTTACTTTTTAGTTGGATTTAAAATGACTTCACGTAGCTAACCATGCATTGTCATCCAAACTAAACATGTATACAAAATTTCAGCTCAATTGGTTATATTCTAGCTCCATCATCAGACACTGACATGACTGACATCAGACACACCAAAGTACTCGTCAAGATTCGTATGATTCGCATAAGAGCCCTAACTCAAAGAGGTTGTGTCGTTTAGTTACCGAGTTCCTATGGCCATCTTCCAGTTCCATCATCAGACCCTGGTTACCATCTAGTACCAAAGTACTCCTCAAAATGAATCAAACGAGCCCAAACTCGATCGGATTGTGTCGTTTAGTTACCGAGTTCCTACGGCCATCTTCCAGTTCCATCATCAGACCCTGGTAACCATCTAGCACCAAACTACTCTTCAAGACGAATCAAACAACCTCAAACTCGATGGGGCTATGTCGTTTATTTACTGAGTTCCTATGGTCATCTTCCAGCTCCATCATTAGACCCTGGTTACCAACTAGCGCCAAAGTACTCGTCAAGACGAATCATACGAGCCTAAACTCGATGGGGTTGTGTCGTTTAATTACAGAGTTCCTATGGTCATCTTCACGCTCCATCATCAGACCCTGGTTACCATCTAACACTAAAGTATTTGTCAAGACAAATCATACGAGCCCAAACTCGAGGGGTTTACGAGTAGTCATTGAGGAGTTGCGATATCCACTTCCCGACTCCATCATCAGATCAGCTCGGTGATACCATAATATTGCATTGTCACCGAACTTACATAAGTATACCAAATTACAGCTCTATCGGTTGAAGATAATATCTGCTACATACAAACAACCATCACCCTAAAATGTGTTCAAGTTACAATTAAATACTTGAATGATTAAAACTTGTTATAGGTAGTCGCACTATAATTACGACGAAATTCCCGATCTTTCGGCGCGCAAAATTCCGACACAGGTCCAACGTCGACGAGCGCTCGCGCAGTACTGAGCTCGCCCGGCCAAAACTTTGCTTTATGTAGCAATTTTGCAGTTCGAATTATTTTTCATTTCAGGTTTATAATGAAATATTTTTTAAAACATGTGTGATGTTTGAATTCCTTATGAACTAAAGTATCTTTTGATATAAAAATCATGTGATATTGTTAATATAGAAAGGAGAAATTAACGGTTATTTCCAAGCGTTTTTGGCAATTTCACGGTCTCGAATATGATTTAATTTCTAGATATTCAATACTTATTTAAAAAATTTTATGCCACAAATCACTTAACCACTATATATGCAATATTATTATATATTTTTCATCTAATTTGCTTACTCGTTTAGTTCAATCAACGAACACAAAAAAGTGCCGTCGCGCGTTTTTCGAAAAACTTGTGTTGGATTTTTTACTTTTATACAGTTAACTAAGATAAAATCGAATAAAGTAGGTCACTAGCCCCTATAATAATATATTTTCTCTACCATTCGGAAAGTAAAAGTTGTTCAAGTCTTCGAGTTTCTCAGATCTAAGAAGCCAAAGATGGCCCATAAACGCAAAAATCACGCTCGAAATGTAATAGGGCTCTTAATTCCCTCGCTTCGCTAAGGAATTAAATCATAGCTCCCTCGCCTTTGCCTGCGTTGATAATATAATATCTGGGTTGGTCAACTAATCCTGACGTTCACTTATTTTGCTGTTGCCAATTGGATTTCATTCAGTTTGATTCAAAAAGTTATGGTCAAAAAAACATTTTTTATGACATTAGTACCTATTTACTGTCTTATAATAGATTGAGCATTGAATCAGACCCAGAAATCTGCAAAAACTGTTTTTTTTTGTTATGTATGTGACTGTTGAATTATTTTATGTAGGATGACCAAAAAGGCCTCATTGGTACAGAAAGTTGTCGCTACGGACTCGGGGTCCCCCTGGGAGGATAAAGAGGCATTCACATTCGCTTGTTGTCCCCCCCATTCACTCTGGACAAGTTGTAAGGAATATGAAGTAGTAGTAATTAAACTTATAATAAATAATTATTTATTATAGTAATTAAACTTGTAGGTATTCCATCATTTTCATGGAATCCTGGAAAAGAGGAGGGCTAGGATGTAATTAATTATTCTATACTATGTGACCATATTATCTGGTCTCTGATATTATTGATATGGTATGTTTTTTTATTCATTTATTATTTAATTAAAAATTCATTATCAGTATATAATTTATTGAGAACAAAACATTACAATCTATACATAACATTACAATTTTATGTACTAAAAAATTAAACAAAGAAATAGTTGCAATAACCATCTAATATAGGCATTTCTAGTATAGTAAGTCAATTGGTGTACTGAAGTATTGACTTGACACTACACTGCAGACATTATAGCTACTTACACTCCCTACTTTTTATTCAGCAATCACAGTTCCGTTCCATTGAATTTCAATTATAATTTTATTCTTTCTTCTCCGTATTTTGCTGTTTGATCCTATAGTCCGATAATGCTGCTTTAATAGCATCTTCGGCAAGCACTTGAAATAAAAACAAACATTAATTATTATTTACACAACAGAAAAATATCACTGTCATTATTGCATAACCTAGTTGTAGACATTGTAAAAGATATAGAGAATTTGTACTTGTAAACAATACATTATGTCTAAAAATATGTATGATGCAAAAGATTTCAATAACAAAAGAAACTGACTGGCTGATCGATCAACGAACACCCAAAACTGCCGAGTTTGAGATTTTGCACTAAGATTCCATAAATGGATTAAATGAGCACTAAGAAAGGATTTTTGGAAATTAACACAGGAACGGGAAAAAAGGATGCAAAGGCAGCAACGTCTTTGGTAAACTGCTTAAATATTGAGGAATGCATTTAATTTGGACTTACTAGAACAATGTAACTTGACTGGGGGCAGAGACAGCTCTTTAGCAATATCTGTATTCTTCAGCTTCAAAGCCTCGTCGACTGTCTTGCCCTTCACCCACTCAGTGGCAAGAGAACTGGATGCAATAGCCGAACCACATCCAAATGTCTTGAATTTTGCTTCAACTATCTTTCCATTGTCATCCACTTTGATCTGCAGCTTCATGACGTCACCGCAGGCGGGCGCTCCGACTAACCCCGTGCCTACATTCTTGTCCTTTTTATCAAGGGAACCAACATTGCGTGGATTTTCGTAGTGGTCAATAACCTACAAAAATCATCAGTTATTATAACTTCAAGGTTTTGTAAATTGTTTACATCCATTCCACGAGCGGATCAAAATTTTATAGGTGTTCCAAAAGAAAAAAAAAACAGTAAATTTTTCCAATCCGAATAAAAATCGATAGTCCTTGGCATTGCTTGTACAACTCAAAACAAACTTACGTTTGCATGATAAGCAGCTGTCTGCATAGAGGTCAGGCTGCTTAGATTCAAGCTTACACATCTTCGTAGATTTGAAGCTAAGAACGCCATTTTTACGTAGAATTTATTTCACAAAACAAACACAAAATTTTCTGTGAACAAACAAATTGTGCAGTAAAAATATGCGTTCTGAAAGTAGCTTTTGAAGACCTTACAGTGGTGACACCGAATAAAAGTAAATAACAGCAGAACGAGCAATTTAAATATTACGCTTTGAGTAAATCTAATCTTATTTATAAAAAAAACACTTTTAGTATAAAATAGTATTCGATTAAGATTATAGGTAATCTAGATTGTAGGTAAAAATATATTGGAATGAGATTAAAATATGTGCTATTCTGAATTAGAATTTAGAACGCTCCTTTAGATGTCAAATTGACAAATAAGACTGCGTTCAAAAATCTCTGTATGAAAATCATACATATAATCTATGTATGAACCGATCTATTTTTATATAGTTTTAGTAGAAAAAAATAATAAAGTTGTTTTTTAATACTTAAATGTATGGACAATTATTATTATATTTTGTTGTCAACTGCAATGATTTGATAACATGGTAATGTTTTCGAACGTAAACAGTATTTAAGCAGTTTTCCACTACGATCATGACAATCGGTTTTAGAGCATTTTCTAAGCTACTTGTGCCTATCTTTGGCAACGCAGTTTGTTTATCACGGGCGCAATTAAGTTCTTTGTAAGTGATTTATAAATAAGTACAATTTATCAACAACTTGGTTACTTTCGTTGGTAAATATTATGCAATAGCTGGCCGAATTCCGATTTTAGGACATCACTAATTTTCTTTCTCAAAATAATGCAACTGACTGACCGGCCGGCCGGCCTTCTGTCAATCGATCCGATCGAGTCATTGAACTGCTATTTGAGAACTGACCAAGATATTACTGCGAGGATCGTCAGTAGATCGATATTTATTTATTTTCTTGTTGCTGAGAAGTTTCCTCGTTTGCAGAAAAATGGCAGAAAATCCCGATTATAAGGCAGCGACGTCCATCCATGAATTTACCGTCAAAAACATCAAGGGCGAAGAAGTGAAATTGGATGTGTACAAAGGTCATGTGTGCATTATCGTAAATGTTGCATCAAAATGCGGTCTCACTGCAAATAACTACAAACAACTCAATGAGCTGTATGAACAGTATGCAGAGAGCAAGGGTGAGAGCATTGTTTTTTTTTGAGTAATCAAAACAAGATCGTACTTTTTTCTGTAGAAGACAATGCCTTTTTTGTGTAAAAAAATTAAATTTCTTTTTTCTTAAAAGGTCTCCGTATCCTCGCATTCCCATGCAACCAGTTTGCCGGTCAAGAGCCAGGCAATCCTGAAGAAATTGTCTGTTTTATATCAGAACGTAAAGTGTTGTTTGATATGTTTGAGAAAGTTGATGTGAATGGGGACGAAGCATCTCCACTGTGGAAATTTTTGAAGGTAAGTCTTAATTGTTTATAATGAAATTGATACCTGTATTACATCTATTTCCATTAAGATTCCTTAATTTGCTGAGCAAAACTTACCTTGCTATTGTAAATAATTATTATCTTATAGGTACTTAATTGATTTTATGTCCCTTACGATTCAAATATTTGCAATATGGATAAAGCTATTTTACTCTATAGCCCCCTTTGTGATTTCACCAATGTCTGATTAGGACAATTTTTTTTTTTATGATATTTGTTATTTGATGTAGTTATTTATGTGTATGAAATATCTATGTGACATTATTGTTATCAAGAGCCTCTTATGTCAAATGAGCAGCTCTTATCAAAAGTATTGATCAGTAGCTTACACATCAAATATTTATGTGGAAAAAATCAGGTGCATTGATTGAATTGAACCTTGAAGTTTTTATTTCAAGGTCATTTAAAATTATGCCTGTTAGGTTGGTACTAAAGTGAGGTAATAGAAAATCTATAACAGGTACTTCATTTGTATCATTGGTTAACAAAAAGTCATTTGTTTTAGACAAACTTATTGTCTATTTATAATTTTATTGTAATCACAATCTTCTTCATTTTGAAATACATTGCTTCTTCCATACATCTGTCAATAAAGCTACTGAAAGAAGAGCAAGCACTGATTGCGTAACAAATGTCAAATAAAGACGATTTCGATTACAGTTAAAAATACACAATAAGGCCCCTGTTTCAGTTATAGAAATTATCAATTTTGAACATAATCATTATCGGTATTATAAACTCTAGTCATACAACATTTATCAGTTGTGTTTATCAGACATATTGATCAGTAGATAACATGTAATAGTACTATGAGAAATAGCAGGTCCATTGATTTTTTTAACCTTGGTGTTTTATTCTCAGTGATATTTAAGGTTAGAACTGTAGCTTTGTTATAAAATAAAAACTACTGTGTCTTTGTTATATTTAGAATATTATAATGGTCTCTTTGAAAGATAGTGGACACATACAGACTAACAGCTACGTAAACAGTAACATAATGTTGATAAAAAAAACACTGCCATGTTCTGAATCTATTTTTAGCACTACATGATAATCAATAATATTCATACTTCAATGCATTATGTATTACTAGAGACCCGCCCCGGCTTCGCACGGGTACAACAGTTATACTAAAACCTTCCTCTTGAATCACTCTATCTATTAAAAAAAACCGCATCAAAATCCGTTGCGTAGTTTTAAAGATTTAAGCATACAAAGGGACATAGGGACATAAGGACATAGGGATATAAGGACAGAGAAAGCGACTTTGTTTTATACTATGTAGTGATTTATTCAATTTTTCTGTGCATGTAGATGACATTTTTAATTTATTCTACATTATTTTTCAGTGTCACATTTTAAACTATAAATTAAAAACCTCCTCCAAAGCATCACAATGAGGCAGCATACCCATACTACTGGCAGCATTGCCCCTTTGGACAGCTATGCGGACTCTTTGACAAAAGTAGCTGCCAGCTCTTGTGCATGTTTATTTTACTTAGACCCAAACTAAGCAGAGTATACTGTGGGTACCAAACAACTTATAAACAAACTTAAATACACATAAAAACTCAGACACGAATCCAACAGACATTTTCATGCACACCAATGTTGGCAATGGAACCCATGACCTTCAATTAAGGAGGCTGTTCACTGCCAACTGAGCCAATAATACCGCCATCTAATGGACCTGTTTTATTTTTATATTACAACCCTAAATTGGATTAAACCATAATTTCCAGCACAAGCAAGGTGGCACCCTCGGCAACTTCATCAAGTGGAACTTCACGAAGTTCATCATTGACAAGAACGGTGTGCCGGTTGAGCGTCATGGACCTAACACCGATCCCTTGGACCTAGTCAAGTCACTTGAGAAGTACTGGTAAACAGCGAAAGAGACAGACGCATAATTATTAATTTGTAAACTTTAAATGATTACATCACAATACATGTATGTACGTAGTTCATATTAAGTGTAAACAGATTAATTTTGAAGGGTAAAAAGATATTAATGTGCAAAAAAAATCTTTTTCACTTAAGTATTTGTTTAAGGCACAAGGACTGCTCATATATAGTACCTATTTTATAAAATTACTCTATAAAATTAATCTGATCGTCACATGTAGATTGATAAGTGCAACATTCCTGGAAATTCCAGTGGATACAGGTACATTTACTAGTACATAAAAGTATATGCAATTGATAATAAATTATCTTGTATTTGTCTTTTGTCTAATAAGTAATTTGTAAAGTTCTTATAGCCTTCTAGCTACAAATATATTTTTTATCTCAAATAAATATGCATTTCTGATATTAGTCACTATCTTAAAATATTTAATAAAAATTGGCTTCAGCATGATGTGGTGTTGGCTTAGATTTTAAGTATTGTTATTGTTTGATTCGGTATTCTGTTGTCTCTCGTAATAAAGTTATATATATGAACAAAAATATTTTTAATATGTATAAGTATTTAATTATTTACACTGAATAAAAAAACTTGAAAAAATCTATAGTAGGTACTTATTAATTTTCCAAAACACCTATATTGTGACGAAAAGTAGGTATTTCCATTGACATCAGAATCTTGGAGTCCCGGAGCTACAGAGCTGTCGAGTGGCCTAAATTATTTTAGTGAAAATGTAGTAAAGCTCAAGATCATCAGGTTGTTGTGGCCCCGAGATCTCAGTAATTAGAGCAGTAACAGACGTTTGCTCTTAGACAAAGTTTCTGAAATATTTAGGTAGTGAACAGAAAAAGAAAGAAAGAAAAATATTTATTAGGAATACATAGGAGATAAAAAATCTTAAAGATAAAAAACATGGAAAATATTTAAGTGTCCTAACGGGACCCCACTCAGCACAAGCTGCGGCGGTTTGTGAAACGCCACAACGCTGGTATTATGTGGGGCCCCCACTTTTTTGCCAATATAGTGCAAGAAAACTATTTTGTTACGCATGGTAAGCAGAGTAAGGTAAGTAAAGTAAGCAAGGTAGATTAAAGTAAGGTAGAGTCAGGTAAGTAAGGTAGGGTCAGGTAAGTAGGGTAAAGTATGAATTGGGGTGTGTTTGAGAAGAAGAAAGATAATATATATGGCTAGGTTTGTAGGCTAACTTTCGTAGGTTAGATTTTTTGTAAGGCTATCAAATGTTTCCTTAAATTTATTTTAAACGAATTAATTGTAGTAGAATTTTTGACTGACGGAGGTAGGTTGTTCCAGCATTTGGTCGCAGCATACCGGAAACTACCCCTAAACGCGGCCCCGCGGTGTCGTGGGCATATAAGACGAGTTGCTACGCGGGTGGCGCAGCGCGAGAAATTAAGTTTTTCGTAGAGATATGGTGGCTTTTGAGTTGTTAAGATACCGAAGAGCAACGTCGCAAAGTGGAGATTACGGCGGGAAGACATTTTTAATAGGTTACTGTTGTTTAAAAAGGGGATTACATGTGATCTGGGGGGGATTGGGGAACAGAATTAATGAATCACATAGCTTAATTCGTAAATCAACAGTTAAATAATTTCGTACTTTATACAGCACTTTCAACCTATAAAAACAGTTACCTACGTACTATTTCCTGCACATGAGCCTCAAATTGCAGCGCACCATCCATCAATACGCCAAGATTCCGAGCAACTTTAACACATTCTATGGGCATACTACCACCCATAGCTACAATAGGGTTTTTTGAGCTAACAGACTCTAATTGTTTTTGAGACCCTAGAATAAGAAATTTAGATTTGGACGAATTAAGGAAGAGGTTATTTGACTCCGACCACTGGTCAATTCCATCCAAGTCTTTATTAATTTGTGATATGGTATGTTGTGTATCACTGGGAGTAAAAGAAAGATAGAGTTGTAGGTCGTCTGCATATTGGTGGAAAGTACAATTCTTAATACATTTAGTAATGTCCGCGCTATAAAGAATAAATAAGATGGGCCCTAGAATAGATCCTTGTGGGACACCTCGGACAACAGCAGCAGTAGCAGATCGCTCCGTAATGCCACGAGAATCACGCGTCTCAACAAGTTAAGGTAGCTGGCAAACCATTTTATTGCGTCATTATCAAACCCGTAATACGAGAGCTTAGACAGTAGCAACGAAGTATTAATCGTGTCGAAAGCACGCGAAAAATCGAGTAAAACTAGAATTGTGCTCTTACCAACGTCTCTAGCGGCAAGGAAATCGTCCACGACATTTAGGAGAGCAGTAGCTGTGCTGTGCGATCTTCTAAAACCGGACTGCATCTTGGGTAATATTTTATTGTTTTCTAGAAATTCGGTTAGCTGACGGCATACAACTTTCTAGAGAACTTTTGACATAAATGGTAAAATACTTATTGGGCGCAAATCTTTGAAATCAACTGGAGAGTTTACTTTGGGTATTGGTTTTATAACAGAGATCTTCCAGAGATCAGGATATACACAAGTCTCAATGGATTTATTGATGATGGCAGTAATAATAGGGAGGGTTTGGGGCAGCGTGAGCACCACCATGTCCAAAGTAATTCCGTCTATACCCTGTGCAAAAAGAAAGATTGGAATTCGTAGTTCAACATTTTGTAATTATTTTATTAGTAATTCACGTTTGCAACTTTTTTGCAAAAGAATGCAAAATTCTAACTCTAAAACTACATAAAAACTGACTCCATACGAATTCCTAAATCGAGAACTACAGAAACTTTCTCAAACAACACTATGCTAGGATGCTTTGTTTAAGAGAAAACATTGCACGGGGCTACAGGATTCTGATTGTCCCTCACTGAAAATCCCGGTTCAGCTATTTGGGAGCTACGAGTGAACAGACAGTCAAACTTAATAACACCCTTCTGTTTTTCGTCGGGGCCGGGGGTTAAAAATGACATAGGTACAGACGGACACGATGAATTGATAAGGGTTACGTTTTTTTGCCATTTACATAATTCTGACTCTTTTATCTTATTTATTACTATTATATTGTGTATAATGTCCAACAATACAAATAGATAGCCACCAAACAATGGATACATTGGAAGATTTTGAAGTACGCGCCATTTGCGAGACGGTTGTCGATAGTTACCGGTTTTATCGCAATATCAGGATGTTGTAATGCCAACATAAACACCGCCATGAACATATATTTTTCTCTCTTTTTATCTCCTAGAAATAAAGAGACAAACAACCATGGTATCCGGGATAAATATAGCGGCAACTATTTTAAGCCAATCATAGACGGCGTTTTTAAATAAATTCCGTAGCGTCGTTGGCGCTTGGCGTTGTCAATTTAGACTTGTGTCTTGTGTTTCGCTTGTGTTGTGTGGCGTGAGAAATCGAGTTTGTTGTGTATTATCCGATATTGAAATTGGCATATTTTTGAAAGTGTTTGTAAAGTGTGGTATTGAGTCAATGAATATTCAATATCCCTGACAAGTAGGTCTCATCATAATGTTGTTGTGTTGTAATAAATATAGAAAAGAAAAAACGGTTTTTGTAACGCGTTCATTTGATTCCAGCAATGTCTACAAGGAGCGGACGAATACGCCAAAGTGTGACCGAATCGAGTCCACCTAGAACTCGGAAAGGTGTTTCGCCGCCTCGATCTCCCGCGCGGTCTCGAAAAAGTTCGCCCCCCGCGCGCTCGACCACACAGAAATCACCGTCGCGCAAATCGCCAAGTCGTAAGCCTATTTCCAAGTTTCCCGCTCGAAAATCTCCGTCGAGAACTACGAAAGAAGCGACGGAGACAGCCGCTCAAAACGCTCAAAAGTCGCCAAGTAAGCGCCAAGCGATCAAATCTGATGTATCAGTGACTTTACAAGATGTAACCAAAACGGATATTTTCCGTGGAACTCGCTCGCGGCGTTCAGAATACACACTCAAAGATATATCATCAGAGATTACACACAACTTCTCTACTCCAACTGCTCTTGAAAAAACAAATGGTGTGGATGGAGTTGATGCATTGCTTGATTTGGATGATATTTATAGTCTGCGCAACAGAAAACCAGTTGAGGAAGTCGCCCCACGCAGATCTAGTAGGCTACGGGATCTCGCTGATGATTTACTAGATATTCGTAGGAGTACTAGTACATCCATTAGACAATCTCTCAGCCGATCCTTAGAGAGATTCCCCGATGAAGAATATTCTGATGATGACATGTTGATGAGGAAATCTGAATCTGTGACGAGGAAACTTGCAACACCATTGAGAGAGAGTGTCAGTAAATTAGCACAGATCAGCAGTAGATGGGAGTTTGGTGGCAGAATAGGATGTGCTGTATTAATGCTGTTATTACCACTGGCAATATTCACTATATTAATTTCTTGTACAAAATCTTGCTCTACAAAATCTCTTTTAGATCTGACTGTGTATAAATCTTTATCAGAATGGTTCAGTTGGGAAGCATTTGCTATTGTCACTATGCAGCATTTTATACAAGCTCTGTTGGCTCTGGTGCCTATATTGGGGACCAAAGCCGACCGGATGGATGAGAGCGCCACAAAGTATTACTTTAATGCATTTTTTTGTAGCATTTTTGCTATAAATGCCTTATTTACACTGAACTTCTTTGATTTATATAAAAGCAATTCTTTATTGAACGATTATTTGAGACTGGCTGTTGTTTCATATGTATCAGCTGTCATATTAAGCATTATAATGTATGTGAAGAGCCGAAAAATTGAAAGCAGCAAGTTAAACCCATATGGAAACACTGGATATCCATTATATGACTTTTGTATGGGCAGAGAAATCCATCCTTTTGTCAAGAATTTGGATATAAAAATTTGGGTTTCCAGAATTGCCAATATCAACACTGTAAGTATTACCTATAAAAAAAAACTAGCTATTTTAAAACTCTTAAAAGTACATTTCCTGACATAGAATTTGATAAAACATGCTGGAATGCAGTTTGATCTTAAATTTATTCATAATTTTATTATGCATTCTCTGACTCAGATAGCTTAACACTTTAATGGGTAGAGGGAAAATAGTTCAAATATTGAACTCTATGTAATTGAAATAAGGCAAAACCAATGAAAAATGTAAACTGCCTATGCCCGTTAAAGGGTCAATATGAATATTTTTTTACATGGCTGTATTTTATTTTCCAACTTGTAGAAGACCATTAACAATCACAAATTCTTGTTGTACTTTTAAATTTATTTCTATAATACTGATACATTATCTATATTTTTTTCAGCTTATCTTGGCAGTGTTAATCTTCAGGAATGGATTCAACCTACCCGCAAGAGGAACTATCAATTTATCATTTGAAAACTACAAGGAATTCCTGAGCAAAGTACAGTTGAAACCTACCATTTTACTGTATTCAATGATGCAGATAGTTTATATATTGAACTTTATTATGCGGGAGTACAAGATAACAAGCACATTCTTTTGGCAATCAGAAGGACTAGGATACCTTCAGATAGTGTCCAGTGCTCTATATCCATTCTATTTCACGACAATATCGAAGTTTTTACTGGACGCTCAGTTATCGCTGTCGACTAACACTCTAATAGCTGCTTCGGTTCTCTTTACGCTGGGATTCTTCATAATGCTTATGAGTAACAATATTAAATACCAGTTCAGGAAAAATCCGCTGCATCCAAGCTTGTTACGTAAGTTTGAAATTTATTTATTTATGTAATTAATTAAGAAGCTAATTTGGTATTCATATTAGTGCATGTTTGTCGTTTTTATCAGTTAATAAAATCCAGTTATAGTCAATGTCAGACTATCATTAATGTATAAAATTTTCTGCTTTCAGACTTAGACTCGATGCCAACGTTCCATGGAAAGAAACTGCTTGTGTCCAGCATATGGGGAGTCATCCGCCATCCAAACTACACAGGCGATATCTTGATACATACCGCTCTGGCGTTGCCGGGTTTACTGACCCAGCACTATATAGCTGCGGCCCCGGCGTTGCTTACTATTGTACTGCTGCTTCATCGCGCCTGGCGGGACCACGCGCGCTGCAGGCGGCGCTACGGCGCTGCCTGGGAGAGGTACTGCAAGAGGGTACCTTCAATCTTCATACCCAAGGTTTTTTAACCGGTAAATATATTTTTTACATAATTGACAAAGATGTAAGCATTATGTCTGACATTGCAATAAATTTAATGTAATGTGTATTTTTACAATGTTAAAATACAGTTTTATCGGTAGATAATATTTTTTTCTATTGTACATAATGTCTTACATATCGAATCAAAATTGTATTCTTTTTATTATAAAAGATCTCGAGTAGGTAATATTTTTGCAATCTTTTATTGTAGGTGATCGATAATTAAATACTTGAGATTACTAATATACGACAAAAACCTGCCATGAGAAACCACCGGACAAATTTTTAATACTAAATTAGCTCTCTAAATTTTTTATAAGAAATTAGTAGATAGTGTAATTTTAGAATTTTTTTTTTCTTTGTGTCTTGGTAAAAGTTCATATTATAATTATTTTAATGTTTTATTAAATGTATTTTATGTATATAATCGTGGCTCGTATTCAGTATAAGATATGCAGTACCTAAAAGTGCTACGAATATTTAAATCTGGTAAAGAACTTTTTTAAACAAGATTGTTTTCCTTTCAACTGAATTTTCTTCTCGAGATTATTTACTCTACTACCTATAAACTAAACATGTGAATTAACACATTGTGTAATTGTATTGCGAAAACAGTTAACTCGCGTATTCCTACCTTATTAAAATTATTTTCCTTAAATTACATAGAAAAAGAAAATTAAGTTTATATTCATGGTACTGTTAGTATATGTAAAAGGTTATTTCATATTTTTGTTACACGTAGATGTGGCGTGTAGCAAAAGTTGTGTCTTGTAACAGTACAATTTTGTGAATTTAATGAAGACTCTACAAAAGACAATTTATTCAATATACAAGAGTATTTTATTTGTTATGAACATCTAAAAGTATAATAATTTTAATGCATTTTTGCTCACTCTAATGGCTATTTCAATTTAAAGAATCTTATTGAATAATCTCTTTAGTAATTAATTATGAATTGACGATGTTCTGTGTGCGATTATGGTAATATTAGACAAAGTGTGCCTCACACCTTCAACGGTGAATTGCTTTTAAAGCATTTAATATACATTTGATAGGAGTAGCACTCGATTTTAAGAGTTTTCTTCAAACTCTAGGTTGTTAAGTATTGTTCTTCTAAAATAGTTGCTCAAATACTTAATACTGGTTGTAGTGTAACTTAGTTTACAAAAATTTTAAGAGAATCCATCCGCCTCATAATTAAATATCCATTTTACAAATAACACGAATATGTATTGTGTAAATTTGTAGTTGTAAAACCACTTAGCTTGCCACTGTATTCTTCAATATTCCAAACAAGTCTGCTCAAGTTTTCTTTCTTTTAATTATAAGGCGCACTTAATTATGTCAATTAATTCGTAGAAGAAAGTAATAATATTATGTTACAGTAATTATATTTTGGTTTAATAATTATGTAAATCATATTTTATTAGTGTGTAATACATTTTATACAAATGTATTTCTCGTTTTATTCCCTTTGTTCCTAGAGAAATAAGTAAGACAGATGGTTTTATTTACTTTTATTTATTTTTCTATAAAATACACATACAATTTGTAAATAAACAATTCAATATTCAAATATCTAGTTACAGATTTCGTTTCTAAACAATTTCATTATTTGTTGTATGATGCTAACATAGACTTTTGCGGGCACTATTCAACTATTTTAATTCTTTCAATCATATGAATAAAATATAATAGGATATTTATAACGACGTCGGTCAAGTAATTGATTGGTATATTATTATGCTTTAAAAATTACACAATTTATTGATATGTTGTTTCATAGTAAGAAAACTATTAGAAGGACCCACCATAAAGTGTAAACCAAAATCAAAATGGTTGACCCGTCAATAGATATGATACCATGCAACAGTGACTAGGTAGATACACTAAAATAACTAACATCAAATACCTGTAGATTTTAGACTAGTACATGGACCTTACGTTTAAGTCAACATCCATAGTTTTTTCTAGGTAGGCCTATCCGTAAACGCAGTAAATAAATAAATTCACACCATTTATATTACAGCAACAAGACTAGAAATTTCTATTACATATTATATGACTAACCAAATACATAATTTTTTACTATAACAAAATCGATAATATAATCAAAGGTTTTCTAACTGTGTACAAAACTGCAAACTACATAATATTTGGGTAGATCTTTGTGTTTCTTTTTGTTCCACCACATTAAATAGGGCTACGTTCACACATAAAATTTTGGCACAAATAAGATTAAATACATAGAACGCAGATAAATCGAACGTAACTATTTTTAAATTACAATGAAAACAGTAATGTACCTTAGGCTATAAAATAGTAGGTTTATTTTTTCGTAATAATATTTTAAAATCTAACTTTCTTCAATTCATAAGACTTTTGAATTTCAACACTTATTCTATACCTTTTGTTGCTAGGTGGTTGATTATTGTAAAATATTTTTGAAATAACATTTATTCTTTTGATTCATAATAAACTATACAAGGGGAGATGTTCTTTTACAAAAAAACAATATATTTAGGAAGACACAAAATTCTTAACTATGTAAGCTCGACCATTAATGTTTATAAGAAAAAATCTGATACTTAACTTTTAAGTGTGTGATACTTATACCTCACAGATCATACCTACACAGAATTTACCTCAACACATAAAAACACGTATGGCGGCCTCTAATTAATTTTAACTCAAATATTAATTCAAGTAAATACATTGTTTTGCTTCATCCATCACTTTTAATCACATTACATTAAATACTATAGTTATTTAATCTCTTGACACTTTACCTAACACATTAATTTATTGTGATGTTGAACAATGTTTAGTTTGTCATTCTAGTTATTTGGTTCCATTTAACGTCCACTATGAAAATATACAACATTTATACTATATTACCATTTATATACACTTTTATATACATTTTTAATCATTTCTTAGCAAATAATCATTTCGGTGAACCGTATTCGATTCAAACAGTTATGATAGATTTTTTTGTTGTCTATAAAAATATTATTTGGCGTCAAATGTTGGAACAAATTTCTAGATGAATAGTAAAATGTAAATAATAATGTGTAACAGTTTTAAATAGAATATTTTTTGTGTAGATGTAAAATAGATATTTCAAATTATTGTCGCCACGCTTGAAGAATAACAATACTAAATGTTAGTAATTTTCAGAAAATCATTGGTTTCATTGAGGAAGAAATTTGATGGCAGTGTAGTATTTTAATTGAGTACGAAAAATTTATTTTGTTAATAATCAAAATAATTTCTAGTGCCAATTAAACTTAGGCCTTATTTCGGCATAAACTGGTGAACCAATCAAGTACTATAATTACTTACTGTGTAGGTATTTCGAATTTTATTTGCTTGAGCCTAAATTACGTAAGTACATATTTGTATAATAAATACAATCGCCTAAGCGGTAAGGTAATAATTTTAATCTAAAAATTCTAATAAAAATGGCCGGAACGATTTAAAAAAGAGGGTTAGTATAATATTAAAGGAAGATGAAAGAATCCTGAGAATGTATATACAAAGAAAAGTGTTGAGAGTAAGTAACTTGAGTTAGGTATAAGTACTAACATAGGTTTTAGCTGCGCACACCAGTTATAAATTGTTTTAGTACTAGCTTTGGTCTTCGGGTGACTAAACTACGCAAGAAATGCATTTGATTGTGATGCAACAAAACACAGTATACATATAAACCAAATTCTGCGTAAATAAATTTTGATAAAAGTTTGCTAAGGTCGAGTTGTCTGGAGAAGTCCGTTTGGGCATGGAAAGTAGTTATAGTAGTTTTAACAAAATAGATAATATATAATTATACATAATATATGGTCCAAATTCCTATGTCCGGACGCTACGTACAGATGCGTGGCTGGATGACGTCACCAATGTTTGATTACAGTTACAGCTCGCAAAATGAGTACCTACACGCGTACAGACTAGAACCTCGTTACTGTATCACCCATGTTACGGTTACGGCTCGCTGGTGAGTACCCGGCTTAAGGCGAGTAGTGTCGTGAAATGGTCATCTTTGAAGGCATAAGGCTTATAAACGAGCAATCACAAAATTCCAGAAAAAATATATCTTAAGCATTGATATATAATCTTCATTTTCATAGTTTGAAAATGTTGTAGAACATTATTTACTATATGAAAAAAATTATTGCAACAAGGCTGTTTTGAATTTTAAATTCGCTTCTTCTTCTAAACTAAAAGAGATATTTTCATAGCTCTTGCGGGAAAACATTGGTAATTCATCTATCTAAAATTTTATAGTTCAGTTTTTTAAAAGACCAATTAGTTTTTACGCAAATTACGAAATAGCAGTTTCACCACAAATCGTCTCTAGCGGGTCCGTGCGGGGGCGACGGGAGTCAGTCCAGCGCTGACATTCAAGGAGAGAGGCTGCGCGCCGCGTTGTCGCTGCGCGCTCGAATTTTTACGCATTTTATGTGTAGTACAGTGTGCAAAGAGGGATGTCTTTTAAACTTATAACACAATAAATAAATATGAAAAATTGTTACTGGTTTATAAAAAAAATTAATATATCGAATTTCGTAATATTGGTGTAAATATAGTGATTAATAATTTTTTACTCAATTTTTTTTTTTAAATCTCCTACCTCTTCCAAAAGCTTAGAATATGAACACAATAACTTGCATGTACTTATAAAAATAAACACGTAAGGCTTTCGCAAAGAATAATTATAAATAAACATAATACAACTAAAACGTTGAACTATGCATTTCTATATATACATACATATTATAATAAAATTGTAACTGATGTCTGTACATATATAAGATATTTAAGAAAAACGTATGTGTTTGGGGGTCTTCATAACGGCAATAGAAGCCGAAACTATTATTTTTAGAATTCATCATAACAAGTAATAACAAACATCATCATCCTTATGAGGCAGTCGGGTCAGGGATACAAAACATAAAGATTGATTCAAGGAAACAATAGGGGTGTTTTATTTGTTGTTGGAAACCTCAATTTATTGAAGTGGAACTGAAGATAATGGATTTTCAACCGACTTCAAAAAAAGGAGGAGGTTCTCAATTCGGCTGCATTTTTTTTTATGTTTGTTTCCTCAGAACTTTAGACTGGGTGTACCGAATTTGGTGATTCTTTTTTTATTTGAAAGCTGGTGCTGGCCGTGTAGTCCAGTTCTGACAACGGCATATAAAGATATAAAGAAAACCATACAATTTAAAATCTGTTTTTTACTCTTTAGAGTTCTATTTTATTAATGCAAAACATTACCATACCAACCATAGTAATTTAAGCAACGGATCCGATCTGGTCCGATGTGACCTGATCCGATCCGGTCCGATGTGACCTGATCCGATCCGGTCCGATGTGACCTGATCCGATCCGGTCCGATATGACCTGATCCGATCCACTCCAATGTGATCTGATTCGATTCAGTCTGATGTGGTCTGATCCGATCCGGTCCGATTTTATGTGATTTGGTCCGATCCCATCCAATATGATGCAATCAGGTCCGGTACTATCCGGTTTGGGCCTATCGGGTTCGATCTGATCCTATCCGACCTGGTCTGGTCTGATCAGATCGGTCCGGACCGATCCAGTTCAGATCAGATCGAACCCGAACGGATCTAACCAGACCGGATCGGACCACATCGGACTACACCCAACCGGATCGGATCGGACGGAAAACACCCAATTCGCAAATCACTATAGATGTTCCTATAATATTTGAAGAGTTTCCTTGATTTCTCCAGACTCCCATCATCAGATCCTGACTTAATGATAGTGGGAACAACACCCGGAAAGTATAGGATTTCAAACAAAAAAAGAATTTTCGGAACCTGTCCTGTCGACTTCGAGTAATCGGGGAAAAAACCGACAAACTGAGAACCTCGCGCTTTTTTTGAAGTCGGCTAATAACATTATTAGACACAATATAAAATGAGGAAAAGATGTACATAGACAATGTTTATTACCATGATCCATGTTAGCTTTCACGAATCTCCTTCATTAAATCGTTTTTTTTATTTAAGCAACTTAAAAAAAAAGAGAAAGTTATCAGTGTCGAAATCCTTTTTTTTTTTTGTGTGTTCCCAGATTACTCGAAGACTGCTTGCTGCGATTCGGGAAATTGTTTTTTCGTTTGAAATCGTATACTTTCCAGGTAGAACCTTACTCATCAGGTCAGGGTCCGATAATGGGATCCTCGAGAAATCGAGGGAACTCTTCCAATATTATATATAACGCACCCCCAGAACGAAAGTGACCTAAGTCAAAAAACGCAATTTGTGGGAAATGAGCAAGAAAGTTTTCAAAAGCGTGTAAATTTGAATAAACTTAATGTGTCTTTACCGTGTTTCATCGGAAATGATTTCTTTTTTGCGGGTATATGTATTAATCTTTAATGTACATATAAGTAACATGATATTCAATTTAAATGTATTTTAAATATTTATTTTGACATTAAACATAAAGTAGTTCCAAATTACGTCACTTTATGGCAAAAATATATATAAAGAGGCCTATACCTATAAGTGTCTTTCTTCTTTTATTATATGTTAGCACTAAAGTAACCCAATCTAAAAACAGTCAATAAAATCTAATAGATATTTTGTTATAAACAGACTTATTTCAAAAAAGTGGTCAGTTTAGTGCAAAAAAAGAAATGTTATTTACTTTTACAGTATTTCCAATAAACTGGCATAATTCGAGATCCGTCGATGTTGTACTCGTCTACTCGCGACCTCTTCTGACGCAATACTAGTTCGGTCTCTTTTACACGACATGCATAGGTAAATACCGTAATCAACTAAAGTGACCGATTTATCGGCGGTTCCCCTTTTACTTATAGTTTGGTCTCTTTTTCTCCATAGGGGTTTAGAATAGGATGTTTCAGGTCAGTTTATAGCAAAATCAGAAAATACAGGAATTTTGAGTTGGGTCACTTTCATTCTAAGGGTGCGATAAATCTATGAATATTATAGTGTACACCTATTGCAATTTAGGTTTAACTAGTACATTTACTCTTGGTAAGCACCATTTGGTAAAGTGGAACTGATGATGAAGACCAGATTGGGCTACCTGAACTACTTAATGATTAGTATTTTATTTGTTGCGATTGTATTAATAATAATAATATTAATTTATTAGTATTACTTTGATAGAGTTGCCAAGCATTTTATGCTCGTCCGTCACAATGCATACTACCAGATGGTTAATGGAGTTGATGGTGAAGTGGCAGGAGAACTCTTCCACAATTTTGCTTTCTAGGTTTTTGTTATCAGTTTGTTATAATTACTAAAAGATGGTAAGTGTTTGAAGTAACGTTCCATTCACAAAATGTTTTGTTATGAATGTTAGATCAAAGATTCATTTTTATATTGATGCAAGTTTCGTTTTGTATTGTATATATTTTATTACTGACCCTACTGCGTTATCAAGACGCGTGGTCAAAATGCGGGGAAGCGCGGAGCGGGAAACATAAGCTCCGCCCTGAAGCCCAAGGCCGTTGGCGGCTACAGTCGCCTTAATATGTTGCTGTGAAAAGGACACACGCAGCAGAAAAAGATGGACTTACGCGTACGAAAATGGAACTGCACCTTTAGATCTCAAATCGCTTTTATTATAAGATTTAATATGAACGATTAAAAAAAAAAACAAACAATGCATTTGAGACATCGTTCAAATTAGTATTTTTTATAGTTAGGTAGAAATTACTATGCTGAAATTACGCCTAGAAGAAGAATTTAACAGTAAGAACTTGTATTATTAGAATTACTTGTAACGAACTTTACATTCATGTCAAAATCTACTCTTGGAGGAGCATAGATTTAAAATAGAAGTACTAGTTAGACCATATTTGGTATAGTACCTACTTCAAAGTGTAAGTATACGAATTTAAAAGGTTCTGCAAATGCATAGATTTATTATTTTGCGTTCCTACCTACTGTCATTATATTAAGACACTTGAATTACTTCGAGTTAAGAAATGCATAAAATAATGCAGACCTAATTTTAATATGTTATTTCAAACATAACAGTCATTTCCGAGGCAAACTGCTGTTAGAATTGCTTAAAAAGAGGTAATAACTACACAAAATTCCAATTAGCATTAGAAAATTAGCGCATTAATGAAATATGTTGTATAGTTTCATTGTTATAACCGAACCTAGGTACATAATTCTATTTACATACAAAAAGAAGAAGACGAAATAAATAAATCATTGATTTAATTTTTCTACACAATTCTACCCTACCTAGACAGAGAGACATTCTCATGTTATAGAAGTTAATTATTCCTTGTTGAGATCCGGTAAAATATACTTGTTTGTTATATTCGGAGTACAAGGGCTACACTCTGCCCCAAATTGGTTACCCCTATGCCAGTAAGTGTACCTAAGTAAGATGGCAAACCATACCGAAATTACGCGACCGAAGTACACCGACCAATATTAAAATTAAAGTCGCCTTCCGTGGGTCGTGGCCGATCGGCCTCAACCCACGGAAGTCGACCTTTAACATTCAAATTCTTTGGTTCCGCCATCCGTGACATTCACGTAATTTCGGCATTTGTCGCTAACTTAATGGTAATTTCCTATACTAATGGTAAGATATAGTTATGTTCCAATTGGGTCCGGCCGCATTGCCACGGTGCGTCAAGGCACGCGACGAGGTTTGGCGCGCGCGCCTTCCGCAGGCCGTCAGAAGTTGCTGTCGAACACCGCCATCGACCGCGTGATTTCTTCATCACGCAAACAGCAGTCAAGGAACTCGTCTAGAGTCAGCACACCGTCGCGATTCAGGTCCATTTTCTGAAAAAGGCAAAATAATATTTAGCTGCTCATTGCCGCAAAAGCCCATTTCGAAATCCTTATACCTACTACACAATCCCTTCTTTATCTACCTACACTAAGAGGAAATTTTAATATTCGACTTTTTCTTCTTTGTAATTAGGCTATAATTTTCCCACGGGACTTAATGCATGGTAATTAGATATTTCTCTATGGTAAATGGTAAAAGGTGGCTTGAAAAATTCTAACAGTAGGTTTCCACTATCTTAATACCATCTTCCAAAACCGCGGTGGGCTCGAATGGCAGATGAGGGCCTATACTTCCTCATATTTGAGGAAAGACCCTTAACTCAGCAATGTTAGCTCAGCAACTAGTTGATGATGTAAATAATATTATTTCAAAATTAACCTGCAAATATGCAAGCGACTGACCTGAAATAGTCTTTCCACCTTCTCTCGAACAGCCTCATCCTCGACCGAGGGGTCGACGACCCTGCCCATGAGGTCATAGACCGCATTGACAATCTCCGTCATCTCTTCCTTGGTGATACAGCCGTCCCCGTTGATGTCGTACAGAGAAAATGTCCACCGCAGCTTCTCTTCCAACGTTCCTCTCGATAATATCGATAAACCAGTAACAAATTCCTGTAATAACAACATAAGGATTTTAGTGGAAGGGCCATATAAATAATTGTTGTTATGTTAGCAATTCCACGGTAGGTTTCGCGGAAAATCTTCGGGAAAAGAATCAAGGTGTAGGTATTGTACCTACAAGCTTCTCTTGTTATTCTTAGTGGGTACCTACAACACGGCCGTTTTAACTTGGCTTCTCTGAACATTACTATTTGTTTTGACAATTCGGCGGTACTCCTACGCTGACTGACGATGCTTCAGAGCTGACTGAACTCCGCTCTTGAAAACAAGAAAACTATTTTCCCGAGAAATCCCATCTTGATAAAGAACAAAAGGAAATCAATATTTTATCTCACCTCAAAACTTAACAATCCACTTCTGTCTTGGTCCAGTGTGTTGAATACCAAGTGTGCATATTGAGCGGTGTTTGCTGGAACAAATGTAATAAAATTAATTATGAATCATAATAATATATTATTATAGTGAATGTCGCGAAGGGATGTTTGATTGCTTATTAATAAAGATATGATTGGATTGAAGTATTCATAAAACATGCACCCACTCGAGCTCATCTGCTTACCTCAAAAGGCTTCTACTACTACTACTTAGTTATAAATTACTGTGAACTTTAATCAAAATCAGTTTATTTGTAGTTTTTTCCTAACAAGAAGGCACCTACCGCAGGAAAAGGCCAAGCTAGACAGACGAATGCAATGCTAAACAATCTAGTGCAGATCTCTTTTTTATGCATTTCGAAGTAGGTAAGTAGCTACTCACCTACTTAGAAGTAAGGATGGTACTGTTTCCTTTTTTTTCGCATGCTGGGAAAATGCCTTACGCATACCTGGGGTTATGTCAGGTAAAAACCCCCTATGCTGTTCCTCCTCTCGCTCTAAGTCCGAGTCACGGGAAACGGTTTCTTCCGTGACTCGGCCGGCTATGCTCTCCCCCCATCGGGGCAGCAGGCGCTGGTTATCAGCCGCCACGCTTGCTACCCCTCCCACTCCTACTTTTGGGCATGATCGATTGCTGGGCCTGTTAGTCAGCAAACACGGCAATCGATCTGCCAACCCCCTACGGCTTGATTAACCACTTGTCCCGTCGACGGAAGTCGGCGGGACAGGCAGTCAATCAGCCCTGTAACCCCCAAGGTACTGATTTCTAAAAGGTTCTCAAACATCCTTTTTTTAAGGCGATTACAATATATTATTGTTTCATGGGCACCTAAATAGGACCGTTTTGTTCTTGGACATACCTTTACCTTCTTATACCTACCTACCGTAAAATGGACATGCTATTGAAATAAAGAAATTTAACAATTGATACTCGTAAAAGTAATCTAGCAGTAGGTAACTGTAGATATTAAATATTTTTCATTTTTTTAAACCTACAAAAAGTAATTTTGTATTGCTAAAACTTTGAGTATTAAACCAACCGGAGACGCCACTGACAGGCGTTCCCCTCTGCCAAAAAAACGTGTCGGTCTTTGAGCATACCGGTTGTTTTGTCAAAAAATGCCTTTGTTTTAACATTATTTGTGATTGTTTCCTCGTCCCCCCCGCAGAAATTGGCTGACTTTTTTGTAAAGAAACTAGTGCGCGTGACGTCTCCGGTTGGTTTAATACTCAGTGCTAAAATAACGTATTCGTCTGTAAATGTTATAGATCTATACATTAGTCAGAAGATTATTCACCTATATTCATATTTTATTTAATCAGTCTGCGAATAATATTGCGAAATAGTCAACTTATAGCGTTTGCGTCATTGGCGTGACTCACTTTATAGGGTTCCGTATAAGATGGTTTCGAATTTAGTTTAATCTCTCTCAGATTTGGCGAGTTAAAAGTAGGTATCTTCTATCAATCTGGTTTGCTTCTCAAGAAATGCAATATTATTGGATACATATTGAAAAATATAATAAATAAGTAACTACGTACAACTTTAAGATGCAAATAAAAAAAAAGAACCTTTTCATCGCGAACCAATCACACTTAACCACTTCTGATTACTCATCATATCATAATATACCTCATACTTTGATTAAGTAACACTTAAACGCAAATGGTTCCGTAGTTTAATATCAAAATTAGACTTAAATCTGATACAGTAGGTAATAAAGAAAATTGATGACACAAAATAATGAAAGAACTCCCACTTTCATCCCTGAGGGAGATGATTAAATTTCTGGAAATTACCAATGTTTCACCAGCCTATTCTTTGGACCCCTAGCCGTGATAGGTGTGCCTCAGACAGATTAGAAGGGAGGTCATTCTGACGTATTTCTGCATCAAGTATCCTATAATGCAGACAGCATAATTAACACATCCAAATAATTTGTAAATACCTAAAAGATATGATTGAAAAAAACTTCAACTTATGTATTACATTTACTTTATTTCAGATAGGTACATCAGTTTTACAGTCCTGATCGGAATGGACACAAGTCCAATAAATTAGTCACATACAGAAATCATGGAAATGCCTTACCACAGCATTTACAATACTGGCTGACTCTGAAATGTCAACTATGTATTATCACAATGGAATAATTGTTGAAGATACCTATATCATTTGGTTTACCTTAAATTTAAGCCGAAAGTTTCAAGACTTACGACGCTGGGATAAAAACTGAAGCGGTGTAAGTCTCAAAAGTTTCCAACGTTTCATATTGATACAAATATTGTTTTTAATATTAACTTAAAGTTAAAAAGTTTTGAGATGGGCACACCACAGCGATTTTCCCATGGAAATGGACAGTTCCGTAAGCTAAAAATTACACTAGGATCGCACCGCCGGTCTGCTGCTGGTAAACCTCTATTGTGTCGCCCTCCTCCATCTCCAGTGATGTTGGTGTGTCATTCTCGTTGATAGGCTGCCCGTCAAATCTGAACCGAACTACTTGCATTGATAGACCCTGTGGACAAATTTAATAAGTTATCAATTGTTTTGCATAAACAAAAACATCTACATAAAATGGTAACATTCCTTCATCTGCCTATGAAACCCGTGCTATGAATTGGGTTCTTTAGGACAACCATTTTACTGAATGATATTTCCAAATTAGAACATATTCTAAATATAAAATCTTTATTATTTATTTTTCTTCTAGTGATCTGATTTGTCTTCATAGGAAACTGGTTATACATAGAAAAAATATGAAAATTAATGTTTGAATGATACTAGTTATCTAGCATAGGTTTCGTAAGCGCTGAAGGCGTATTTGAAGGGTACAGGTGCAGAACCAGGAATGTCACTAAAATTCAAAAAGTTAAGTTTTGATGGCAATATTTTCATTTTCCCTCGTCTTTTTATTTGGCATTACACAAAAAGCGTAAAAACAAGTATAGTCAGATGTATTACTTAAGTCTCAAAACTGTATACAGGAACAAAACAGGGAACGTCCATAGTGTAACGGAACATAAGAAGGAATGTCCAAGCTATCAAAATTTATAAAAAAATAAAAAAAACATTTCAATATTTTATGTTCCTGAAAATAAGACTTTATAAGGTAAACTAAAGTTCCTATTACTAGTTAATAATTTTAAGTGACACTTAAAAATAACCTTTGAAAAATTAAAATGTTAATTAAAAGTTGTGAACTTTTTGTTTTTGTGACATTTCTTGTTTTCCCATGTACTCTAAAGCCGTATACAGAAAGAAAGCTGAAAGCTTGTCGGCGCCGATAGGCGCTGATCGGCGCCGATCGGCGCCGGTCCATTCTACAGAAAGCAAGCAGATTGAAGCAGAGCGAGCAAAATGTCGTACGATGATTGGCGGGCGGCACCAACGCTGACCGGCGCGAGTCGGCGCCGATCGGCGCTTATCGGCGCCGACAAGCGCCGGTCGGCGCCGATAGGCGCCGGTCGGCGCTTGTTCATATAAATGCCTGAGCCGGTTACCTGCGCCGATCGGCGCCGATGGGCGCCGATGGGCGCCGATCGGCGCTTATCGGCGCCGATAAGTTTTCGGCTTTCTTTCTGTATACGGGTTTACAATGCATTTTATTCCTAT
The DNA here is from genome assembly GCA_963855545.1 of Ethmia dodecea. NCBI lineage: Eukaryota > Metazoa > Arthropoda > Insecta > Lepidoptera > Depressariidae > Ethmia > Ethmia dodecea. Next base: position 4,424,674 of record OY979448.1, read on the forward strand.
AAATAACAGAAATATATGATACAAACACAGAACTATAAATAGATATGGGATATCGCAATACACACAGGATTTATATTTTTCATAATGATTTGAGGCTGTACGTGAAAATGCCAATCAGTTACAGTTCAGCCCCCCTAGAAGTGGCATTGTACAATCTAATCAAATGTTCTTTTACATTGACATCTATGGGATTGACATAAGCACTTGCTAACGCTACTGTCAATCCAATACATACATGCCAATCTAAAAGAATATTCGACTAGATTGTAGAATGCCACTTGGCTAGGGGGGCAGCTCAGCAGTAATGTTAATAATACAATAAATACACACCCTATAAATTCATGCATTATCCCTCAGGGGGTTCTCAGATGCTATCGGTAGGTGGTGACACCATCCTCCGATTAATGATTTCTCTTGTATAACAAAATTCTAAAATTTGTAATAATAATGTGTCCCGCATAAACAATTTTATATAATAGAAAGTAATTATGAAAGCATAAGCACATGAAAAAGAAAAGATATACATAATAGTAAATCATAACAAGCAAATCATACATTGACTGTAGTTATTTATTTACATAATGTAAATTGTGATAGGTACATGTATTATATAAACTATGTTTATTACATATGTCGTAGATTAGAATATCAATAGAACAGTTTAATGTGATGATAATTTAATTTATAAGAGCAAGTTTCCTGATAAGTACATAATTATTTTAAAACACGAAAATATTTACCTAATGAACTAAATATAATATGTTAATCATTTTCGTGGACTTCAGTGCAATTGTTTCATTTATTTATTTAATTTCTATAGCTATGATACAATTAAATTCATTAGAAGAAGTCTGAAAGTAGGACTTATGACGGAGAAGTTGAGATATAATCATTGGTGGTGGTACTGACATATATGAGGGATGAGAGTAATGTTGTAAGCCGAGTGCTTGATATGAATGTGGAAGGTTATAGTAAGAGGGGTAGATCAAAGAAAAGATGGATGGATTGTGTGAGGATGATATGTGCAAGGAAGTGAATGTAGCTAGACATGATAGATTTAAATAGACACAGAAAACATACTGCGCTGACCCCCAATAATGGGAAAACAGCAAGAAAATTATGGGTAGGCATAATTTACATTGGCTACCTACCAATTTCAATTGAAATACTAGGTGTTTGATATTGTGTGGGGCCCAAAATACAGGAGAATGTAATTTCATAGTTATTTTATTATTTTATTTTATTTTTATTTCTCCACAATTATGTAAAGCTTTCGGTTACATTCCTTATAGTATATTGTATAGTATATAGTAAATTGTTGATATTGAGTTTGATAGGTTATGTAAAACAGGTTGCAAAATGGAGCCTCCAACTATCAAGATTTTTGTGTATATTGAGTACATAAATATTCTGGTTTTTATTTTACATAAATGAAAAAAGTTAAGAATAAAACTTACCGCTCGATCACAGTATGCATTCATCAATTTCCTGAGGGGTGTGTGTTTTTTTATTTTGAACTGCACAATAGCATTATCTTGTCCTAGTACTTTCAAGTTGATGTGTTCGCTTTCTCCCTGGAAACCAATAAAAATACATATAAAACACTATGTAGTTACCTTTCAAAACGACCTCGGCGTTTCGCCGAAATCATAGCTGTAACCACATTTACAAAGAACGCCATGTCGAGTAGCCAAGATTATAAGCTATAATTGCTGACAATACAGGATTCCACGTACCTTTTTCTCGTCAGACATTTTGAGATTTATGTATTTTCCAAAACTATAACCACAACAACACGTTATTCAAGGAAAGTTTATAAAATAATTCACGATAGACGCACTAATGACAGTCGTGATTCGGTGGCGTGGTAATGGCGTCCGTCGAACGGCTTGCACAGGAAAGAACAGTGCTGCCAACATTCATGCGCAGAACAGAAATAACGGCGCGCGACGGGCAGCAAATGGCGGGACTCTGCGCAGTAAAGAATTATATAATTTGAAACTAAATAAGTATGTACATACATACAAACCGATTCAATAATATTATGTCCTTTTACTTTTCTAGGAATCATTTTACTACTAAATATTTTTGAGCTGACGTTTTTAAAAAATATTTTTTAAGGCACAAAACAGCTATTAAAATCGATTTACGAAAAAATATTTATATTAATTTTGTATTTTTCTGTTTATGTGTTAAGCATATTTTAAAATCGTATTGAATATTAGCCTAAATTAAACAAAATAATATTTTATTGATTTCCTTTCATGTTCGCCAACATTCACCAAAATATCGATATCCGCCTAGTGTTGTGCGTCATCGACAACATTCACCGGAAGCAGTTAGTGTTGTAAAAAGGTCGATTCTTACGTTCCGTTACAAGAAGAAAACGGTTTCTATTATCGTTTCATTTGCCGATAGGAATCCTTGACCTATTAAAATAATGTTTTATTTTTGTTAGTGTGAAATAATGTTGCAGTTTTTGTAAAAATAATACTTATTGTATCACGTTTTGTCTTTGAGTATTAAAAAACTCGAGCTTTTTGTAAGAAAATACGTTATGACTGGAAAAAAAATGGTTATGATTGATTTGAGAATAAAATAAAACTAGGATGGAAGGAGTAGGTACCTATATCATTTATCAAGGATGTGTTTGAATACGATTTTCTCAACAGAAGCCAGTGCTTACACCACAATTAACGTTTTTTTCGTATTCTTTTATTTAATTGTAACACACACATTAGCCCTGGCCTACGATTCGTCTTTGGAGGCCATGATGATAAAAACTGAAAGATCGCGCAGTTTTACTTGAACGTGTGGAGGTTGTATGGACATACGATTTATCTGTGCAATTTGACTGTACAGTTAATTCGCACAGTTAAAACTAAAGGTGTGTAGCAAGCTTTGGTTTAGTGTTCCTGTTCCTGTGTGTTGTTAGATAGGCAGCACCCTAATTTTGTTATATTTTGTAACGATATGACTCATAAAATAAACTAAATAAATAAATATGTTTCATTCATAATTTGTTGTTATTTTATTAGGCAGGTACTTACTTACACAAAATGTGCTTAGAATCATGTGAGTAGAAATTTATTAAAATCACCTACGTTTGTGTTGATTGTGTAGATTATTTTGTTATTAGGGACTAAATCACAAAAGTGGAATTATTAAGGGAGTGCTTTCGAAATGCACTTTTGTGGGAATTTTTCGCTAAAACTTAACTTGAGGGACTCTTTTGGGTTGCTTTAGTAGCATTTAAAGTGGGCCAGCCGATTTAGTCATAAATAAAGGAAATATACGCATGTGATAAAAATACGGAATACTGACTTTCGGAATGCTCTAATCCAAAAAATAGACTAGGTAAATACAATAAACGATTCAAACAAAAGTTGATCCACGATGTAACAAAAACAATAATAAAAAGATAATCTGACGTTTAGAACATTATTTCTGTGATTTAATTGTCAGTATTCCAACAGGTTTCATCAGTATTCCGTTAACCGTCAGTATTCCGTCAGCCAGAATAACGGAATGCTGACTATTATTGACGTGGAACTGATGATCCTGTGGGTTTTTGGCTAAAAACGGGTATTTAAAGTATATTCAGCAAGTTTAAAACATAAGAACCAATAAATTAAGTAAACATTCCGTCGTTCTACATTAAAAAAGAAACAATAACCTTAAAAATTACGGTCGTAATTACACATTGAATTTTTCAGAAATCGGCTGGCAACAGCATTTTCCTCGTCGATGATGCGTCCTTACTGAAGGACCGACGCGAGGGACGTTAGTCCTTCAAAAGGTGTGTGGGGTACCCGGCGAAAGGAATTCTGTTTAACTACATGAATTACTATTAAGTACTCGATAAGTTCAGAAAAAAATATAAATCTATATTATATTTTATTATATGTATATATATATATATATATATTAAAATGAATTCCTATTTACCTTGGTCGCGGCATCACGCGTGAACGGCTCGGGTCGGGTCAGCTAGTACAGTCAAGAGCAAGTCAAGCTTGACACTACCAGTTTAAGCTGAGCTCTGATTTGATTACAGGGCCGGGTCAAAGTCCAAAGTGTCAAGCTTAGCGTGCTCTTGACTGTACCTAACTAAACAATAAATAATGTATTTACCTACCTCGTAGATTTTATTTCTTTATACAGCGTAAAGTTCCTTACACAGCGTAAAGAACCTTACACAAACAACAAAAACGTTACTACATCGTAAATAACTTTTTGGCGAACGGATTTTATGGGTATGATTGGTTTTCCCGCGTTTACACGGCATCGAAACACCGGGTGACGCCAGGGCCGTTTTTGCGCTTTCGATTAGCGTAACAAAATTAATTTTGTGGTTGTGGTAGTGTTTGAGTAGGTAACTGCTTCTTCGCACTTTATGACTCAAGGTAGTTACCTACGTACCCAGTAACAACTTTCAGAATTTTATTTAATAACTTACTTGTGAGTAGGTCTTTGAGTATTAAACCGACCGGAGACGCCACTGACAGGCGTTCCCCTCTGCCAAAAAAAGTGTCGGTCAACGACCATACCTGTTATATACCTACAACTAGTTATTTTGAGTTCACGGAGTGCTCGGATTGGTGAATGTATTTGTGAGCATCTAGTGTTGTCAAAAAATTATTTGTGTACGTTTCCTCGTCCCTCGCGCAGAAATTGGCAGACTTTTTTTGCAAAGAAACTAGTACCTACGCGTGACGTCTCCTGTTGGTTTAATACTCAAAGGAGGAGGTAGATTAAAAACTGAGTCAATTATTGAAAAAATAATAGTGCAATAGTTTAAGTAGGTACCTATCTAAGTAAGTATCAAACAAATCTTCATTTTATTGACTCTTAGAACCTACAATACCTTAAAACCAACCAACCCAGGCTACTTGAAATTTTGGATTAGTGTTGATTTAATTTGGATTAGCTTAATCTACGTAGGTAGCTATTATTGCAAACCGGTCCTGAATTCTACCCTGGAGCATTCGTATGTCGTGAATCGTGGATTTAATTTTGTGGCCGGGGCCTCCCGATAACAACTCCAGGCGGTTGCAAATGATCACTGCCAATTCCATATTTTTTTTCCGAAATAATATGCTATTGATTTTTACGGACTAGGTACATGGTTTTTCTTATACTATCAAGCAGCAGTTTACTGTAAGCGATCTGTTACAATACAATAGATAATCCTATTATTTTCCGATTACGCAGCTTGGCTAAAGACTATTGGTAGGTACTTAGTTTGTATACCCATACAAGCTCAGTATAGTCTTTTAGAACTTGAGTTCTAGTATATCAATTTAAAAAAAAGCTGTTCGTTGGTAAGCGCCTTATACTTTCTTTGTTTTTTCTTTAATGTCCGTTATAATCTCCATAAGGTAACAAGGAAAATTGAACGAATCCCCGAAAATAAGTACCTAACTAAATACGGGAATAACTGAAAGTATACTTTTGTACTTAATAGGTATTATAAAACTGTTAAAATATCTCCTTGCTACACCCATTGGGTAAAATTGTATTGAAACAAATATATAACTCTTATTATGAACCCTACTAGAACTAACATACAATTTATGGAAAATAAATAAATAAATAAAATATTTTGTTGAGTAAAATGTGGATAATTTTAGTATCCAATTTAAGTCTTAGGTTACCTACTTACTCAAATAAAAAAAGTTTGTGGAAGAAAGGTTCAATTCTACATCGACACATATCGTACAACTTAATATCGTAGTTCCATCATTTCGGGTAGACATCGAACAAAAGTACGTTTTTATAAGTTATATCATAAAGTTGTAAATCGAGTAGGATGCAAAAATAATTGGCCATGCATTTTTTTTTATGAAGGCAGTAATTCACAAATCATTTCCAGATTTTTCAGTTGGAAGCCAGAACATAGTAGTTAGTCGGCATGCCGCCGGCCACGTCAACGGAAAAATGACAGAACATGAAACGCCATACATTCAGAATATGTGCTTGAGTCCTTAGAATTCTGTGACTAGATGACGTCCTAACACAAAATCTTAAAAAAAAAAATAACGAGGCCAATAGATATTTGTATTGATACTTATATTAAAGCAAATAATCTGAAAAAAAAAAATTATTTCTTTAGCACGCTCCGGACTCGTGGTCCCCCTGTAATGTTCCCCTGGGGGGACCACGAGGCATTCGCAATCGCTTGTAGTCCCCCCAATTCACTCTTGACCTTAAATACCATAGGTACCTAATTACTCGTATTAAAGAAATACTTCACTATCATAATAGGGCTTGCAGGATTGAAACAATCCATTTCGCATTCCGCAAAGAATATAACTCTACTTAATTGTGAACGTTTTTTTATTACTTAAATTATAATTTATTACCCACTGATAAACCAAAACTTCGGTGTATCTTTTTCTCGTGAGAATAAAAAAAGCATATTCCAAAAACGGATGTTGCTCGCTGGGGTAAACGCACACTTACCCGCTGTAGAAAGAGCTAACTCGCTACCTCACTGCTTTTATGCTGCTGTTAGTATAATGAGATGCATTTTCCCTTGGGCTGTTTATCGAAACGCTGCGAGCCACGAGTATGCGACCAGATTTAAAAGTTGGCATAATATCGTGTAACATTTGCGTAGAAAATAAATTTAAGAAAATTCGTTAATGATTTTGCGCTTGAAAAAGCGTAAGCGCATTACTTTTATAAAAATATAATATACATACTTCACTATCCTAATTACATTATAATTACCTACCACCTGTATAACCACATTTTTGCAATAAACGATATGACTATGACTATACCTATTTAATGTTTTCCATCGCTAAGAAAATACTCATAATATCATCTAGCCTTTGATACGAAATATTTTATTAAAATATCAAAGAAAGCTTTGTTCTTATGGCCCCTTTCTTCACAACTTCAAAAACAGCCCATAATTATTATGTGCTGGTATTTATTTTGTACTTAAGTATACTTTCTCGTCTATTCAATTTCGTACTTTGTTTCTTGGAAGTTCTCACCTAAAGACAGATTCAATAGACATTTCAAGAGAAGAAAAAACCAATATCCGTTAGCGATTCAATGGTCATAAACGCTTACATAGACACCATTTTATTCGGCTTCGTTAGCGTTCTTTGCGTCCATTCAGATTGCCTCATCGTGAATCAATTTTATCGGCAGCGTTTCACGAATGGTTTCCAGAAGATTTAAAAATACATGTTTTTCGAATTTTGTAAGATAAATTCTTTAAAGCAAAATGTACCTACGATTTATTTTCTTAGCTATGCGAGTCAGGGGTACCTACTGATGAAACCAATGCTTGGGTTAGTAACATTGGTAAACCTATTTTCGTAGGAGGAATCTTTTGGATACTACCGTAATTACTAGTCGGTATTTTATTATTATGATATTAATATGATTCCCTCCACATCCACAATGCACAAAGTTTAGTTAGGATTTATTGCCTAATCTTTGCACTTTGCAAATCCAGCGGGGAATTAACCATATCAGATTAGATAAGTTTTATTTTTATTAGAATAGCTTCGATAATTATGAAGGATTCATCATCATTGGAAATGATGCAGACTCTTTTGGCAAAACACATTTCAATTCGTTCACCGCATTTCAAGAAGCAAGCGCAGTAAAAGCCGTCTCAAATTTCGCGGTAAAAGGCATTACAGAAATGCATACGGGTGGTATTAACCGAAATCGTTTCGACGTCATTACCTAAAGTAGCTTTTCGATATGAACGGTACATTTATTTTGAAATTGTTGTGGAACTCGTTGTGCTTATTCAGCTAGAAATTCGAAATAAGTATATTTGGGATAAAATAGCAGATCCTATTTTCTGGTAATCGTATAATATTATTTTTATTGACTAGGATGAAGTTATAATAAAATTGTTTTTATTAAATTTAGGAGTCACTTATTGAAATTTATTGCATCTCCATGTCAAAGCTTCGGCATGTGTTTAGGTAGGTATAGTTGAGCAGAAGTAGCGGGGCAAGAAACTCTTCATAACTACAAGTTCCATGGTTTCATTGCTGGGCACACTGGAGAAAAATCACATCATCATGATTGTCAAATACCCACTCATCTAACTTATAATATTAACCTTCGATCAAACATACCAACAGAAAGACAACAAAAAGATAAATAGGTACGTAGACACATTATTTATTACATTTTGTAATCTATAAATATTTTATACGTTTCAATAAGCAATTTGTACAGTAAAATCTGTGCTTCAATATTTTCAGCAGAAAATATTTATGAAACGTGGCGTACCTCTACATCGTGATAACCAACAAAATGTAAAGAACCCGCGTAGGAACGGGACACTCAACTTGATGGGATTATACGATTATTGTGATGCGTTTTTCATGTCCCCATTTTATTCTTTTAGTACGGTCGGCATCTTTTATTAACATATTCTGTGTGGGCCGTTACATTTTGTCTTTATTTTGTATACATGCCTTTAAAAATATAAGTATGTTACCTGCTGTATTAAGCATTAAAAAGGACGGTGAACTTTTAGGATGAGTTCATTAACTCGGCTCCATTTCTTACAAAGCCTGTCGTAGCGCTGGCAAGTAATAAATAAGGGTTTTTCTTCTACTCGCTTTGCGAAAATTGTTTTGTAAAATATTTAAGTCTCTTACCGGGATAAAGATAGCATAGAAAATGAATTAGGTGGTTACAGCTTCTAATGATGTTGATAATTTATAGAAAACTTATTTTTTTTTAGATTTTCATTATTAATGACTTTTCTGGTTTCATAGATTTTCTCTCATCAGTTATTAATTAATTTGCGAATAATTTGTTCAAGTGACCTTTGAGTTTAGACCTTTTATTAATAGGTGCCTTTGAGTAATTCATCGCATCAATTTTGCGTTGGCGATTACTAACTACTACGGTTAAGATAACACCCACCTTTTGATGATTAGATTTACTAACCGACGGGCGGTGTCTCCTTTCTTCGAGTTTCACCTCGTAAAACGGGAAAGGGTAATAAAACACGTATTTTTCAATTGTTTATTTTGTTTAGGTATAATGATAAAAAAATGTGGGTTCTGAAAACTTATCACCCGATTGTGTATCAAACTAGGCCGAGCCTGTAGTATTAGGCACTAAGCGCTGATAAACATACCTAAATACAAACAAACACATAGAAACTGACGAAACTAACAAACATATAAGTATATATAGTAACCTTTTTGTCATTTGCCAAGTGTCTCATATTATAATGCCTATGGAAGAACTGTACAACATGTGACGTGGAATTTAGTGATGGGGGGGATTGGAGAGATGTTACTTTCTTAGTTACTTAACTTTTAGCACCAGATGTATTTTGACATAGGTATTACTTAAATATTACAAGCGATCCCGTATTTGGCTATCAGTCTTCAATATAAACATGAGGGACAGTTTTTCTTAAATAGAGTAATTAGTTATAATAGTTGTTTACGTATAGGGGTCCAATGTATCTCGTGAAATGTGGGTATATTCAGTAATGGAATACCTCTGCCTACCCCTTCTGGGACGAAAAGCGTAAAATTTTTATTGTTTTTATTTTTTTATTTTTAGTTGTTTACCCAACTCTTTATTTCCTCACTAGCGGTTCTAGCGGTCGCTTCACCCGCGCAGTTCCCGTTCCCGTGGGAATACGGGAATAAAACTTAACCTATGTTACTTAGAAATATTCTAGATTTCCGTTGGTGAAGGAATTTTTAAAATCTCTCCAGTAGTTTTTGAGTTTATTTGTAACAAAGATACTAACACACAAAAATAAAAATAATTCCTTTTTATAATATCATTAATATTAATAAATAAGTATAGAAGTAGGTATAAGTACATAGATACCTTTATTTCTTAAGGAACCGGTCAACTTATAAAATATGTATTAATTTTTCTACTCTATAGTATATTTTGAAAGTGGTTTGCTACAGTTTTTCTGTCTGTCATAAATAGTCTCCATGCACTTTTTTGTGAAAAAAAAATGCGAATTTCCACAAGTTCCATCGGTGTTTCTGTTGTGAATTTACCTTTTGATTATCTAGATAATGTGAATGTTGAAGATTTTTTTATGTGGCTCCAAATTTAATGTAAGTTCGTTTTAAGATTACATCAAAGTTTTAGGTTCCTCTCTCGAAAGAGGTGAATCGAGTAGGGACCTTTAGTTTGTCCGATTCAGATATCATGGAAAATAGATTTTCAAAATTTTTTTTTAAGAGCAGTGATAGCCCGGACGGTTAAAGAGCCGGCCGAAAATCAGTGAGGCTCGGGTTCGAATCCTGGCATGTACCAATGAGTTTTTCAAAAAAAAAAACTTACGTACATATTTATCACTAGCTCGACGGTGAAGGAAAACATCGTGAGGAAACCCGCAGATCTCAGAATTAATTCTGAGGCATGTGTAAATAAACCCGGTCCGGCGATGGGCTCACCACCTATCACGTTTAGGGGTCCAATGTATCTCGTGAAATGTGGGTATATCCAGTAATGGAATACCTCTGCCTACCCCCTCGGGGATGAAAGGCGTGAGATTATATATATATATATATATATATATATATATATAGATTTTCAATAGGATATTTGACTATTCAAATTAAATTGTAAGTAAGCACAACTGGATCAAAACTTCTCCAACAATTATTACAAATTTCAAAATAATAAATCAAACTTGCATTTGAGCTCCGAGGCGCTACTGGAGTTTACTCGAAATAGATTTTATATACTTTATTAGGTAACGATTATAGTTGTTTTTGCCAGACTGATTTCTGAGCGCTTTTTTGTTAACGCTCGATTTCATTCTCCAAATGTTCTCTTACCGGAGTTTTAATTGAAAATAGATTCTTATGGAGTAAACTCTATTAAAAATTATGACATCTCAGATAAGCATTATGATAAAAAGTAACTGATTTGACTACTCATTGCCCTATTGTTACGCACCGATCGTCCAGCCGACGAAAGGGAGGACACGGTTCTTCGGTCGGTCTTACATACTCACCTCCTTGCGGGAAGAACTGCGAGTAAATAATCTTGAAGGTGTCCTCCTTGACGACGCCGGTGGGGCACTCTGCCTTGAACCCACGATACAGCCTCTTCAGTTCGGGCTCTGTGAAGCGCGTGGCCCTCCGCAGCGCCGCGATGGAATCCGGCCGGTACCTCGGTAGCTGCTCACCCAACTCCTCGAGTTCCGAATCTGGAAAGAAGAGAAACCGGTTTTTAATGTCACTTTTCGGTTTGGTAAGTCGCGCTCGTATCCCTGTGATACTAGTGAGTTTGTAACGATCTCACTAGTTCAGCAAAGTTGGGCTCGTCAGTCAGTGAATTTAAGACCGCCTAGTGGCATTATATCACGAGCACCTCCGTGTTTCGGAAGGCACGTTAAACCGTTCGTCCCGGTTTTCGTTGTTTTTACGCACAATGGAAGTGGTTTAGTTATGTCAGATATACCTTTGGGTGGCTTGAAAAATTCTGACAGTTAGACGGCTACTACCCTAAAATCATCTTCCAATCCGCGGTGGGCTTGCGTGGGAGATTATGGCCCTTACTTCCTCATATATAAGGAAATACCCTTAGCTAAGGAGTGGGCTGTTACGGTTTGATTATAATAATGTTATACATCGGTCCGACGAGTCCGACTCACACTTGTCCGTATTTTTAAATCAGGAAGGTAATCCTCGACTTAATGAAATCGAGTTTGCTGTATGTATACTTCAAAATCCCGAAAATTAAAGTATTTTTTTTTATATTATATTCTCTGTATTACCAGTCGAAGCAATTTGATCGGCGTGCCTTCGAGAACTGTCAACCGCCACATTCCCAGAATAGCATAACATGATTTTCGAGCGAGTAAATTCGAATTCAACTTTTTTCAGACCTTCAGAAGTGTCCGTAAAGAAACTACCACTTGCCTATGATACCAGTACAACCAACTACGTCCCTATACCCTCAAACGACATCAGTACGATTGGCACCGAGGAAGCTCCCACTTGTGAAGGGGACGTTTTGAAAGCGGACGATATTGCTTTATCGACAAAGGTTTAGGGCACAATGAAGGCCGAACAAAGGACTGGAGGCGGCTACGGTTATCATTAATATGATTTGGAAATGCACTGTCACTGCAAGATGTCTGTATTTCGAGGTATACAAGGTTTCATTTGAAAGGGTAGGATTTAAATGGATTCTTAAAGACTGGCCAGTCTATTAAGCCAATTTCTAGATAAATAGGTAGATATTATACTCTACTGCACACAATAAAGCTTCTCAGACTTTCCCAATTCAGTTAAACAGAGGGCCTTAACAAGTTGCTTAATCCAATGTGCTGTTATTTGAAAGAAATTTATTCTTATTCACACGTGGAGATGCATGTCAGAGCGACTTTTAACAGGCCATAGATAATTTGACGCACTCTACGCTGTGACGCTGTGTGTGATTCACGTCCAATTTTCTTACATGACGTTACATTTAATACGCTACCTCCATGCGTATTTTAGGATAATTCAAGGAATGATACCAAATGTCATGAAATTCAAGTCCCGAAATTATTACGAGACATAATATAAAACTTGAATTAATATCGAATGAACCTTCTCGATACGAGACATGAAAGAAGAAGATGAGAGAATGGACACGAGTCCTATTAGCAGGGGACCGTTTTTTAATTTTAAGGCGCCGCGGTCTCACCATCGTAGTTCCCATTCCGGAAAAATACGGGAATTAAATAGGGCCTATGTTACTCAGGGATAATGTAGTATCTTAATAGCGGAAGAATTTTTGAAATCGGTTTAGTAGTTATTGAGTTTACTCGTTACAAATATACAAAAATACAAACATCTAATTCCTTTTTGTAATTAGTGTAGGTAGCTAAATAAAAAACCTTAATATATATAAAAAAATATTAATTAACTAATATTTTAATTTCCGCAACGTGACAAATGAACGGGAAACATGCAAACTTAGTTTAGAATGTAATTTAGAATGTGGTTTGTGGTTTCGCCCGCCCACAGCGATTCGCGCCGCCCGCCCTAGCATTGCTCATTTGAAGTGAGATACAGTGCTACATACACTTTACATCAATTATAATTTATTGTTGGTAACCAAACTAAAAGAAACATAAAAATCCGCCAAATGTCTTACAGATCAGTTTAACTCTGAAGCCGTGAACAGGTAAAAAACAGATAGACCGTGTTACTTTCGCGTTTAGTATTAGTGGGAAAGTATATAAATATTTATGTTTCATTTTTTTTTGACAATGACAATACACGGAGCTTTTATTTCACTTTCTATGCAAAATAAGAGAGCCCATAAAATGTGCAATAAAGGAGTTCACGTTCCACATCGAGAGTGATTTTAAATGAAAAGTTTGTTTTATGAATGCAGACATCAAACTTCTGAGGCAACTTCTGAGGTTGCGAGGTGCTTTCTGAAGTGTGCTCAATACGATTAAGATCAAATGACTCACAAACTCCCTAAGTTTCGAATTGTATGTTGATTACAATGTCCTTACAGAAAAGTGATTTGTTAGAATTGAGGTCTTGTATGTATGTCAATGTATTTATTTACAATATTTACAGACAAAAATGTCACTGATGATCAAGCATGTGCCTCGAAGACAAGTCACATTCCCTCTCTGGTCAGCTAAACTGATCATTTTGATAGATATAACTGACTGCCCTCTGGTCAGCTGAAGCCTTGATAAAATGCGCCAACAGTCTTAGAACATAATTTAGGACCTCGTGGTTTCCTCCCGATGTTGTCCTTCTTTTAAAATAAAATGTCCTTTTTTTAGACTGACTTGTATATTATGTTCACACCAGTAATCAAAATCCGGCCTCAGCCATGAAAGGAGGGCTAATTGTTAATTGTTTTCTACTTTGTATAGTATTTTCGTTCACTGTTTGTATAGTATAATATGGAAACTTTACTGGCGGTATATGTTACTTATGACTTATGTTAGTTTAATTTCTGTTACTATAACTGTTTGTTTCGTAAATAAACCATAAATAAATAAATAATCAACCATTTACGAGTATGTGTTTAGCTAGAAACATCTCATCTTAATTAGTAGTAGAAACGAAAATGCGAAAGCCAGACTTCTTGCTTATAAACAAAACATCGCCTGGTCCTAGATAACAACTCCAGTTAACGTAAGTCTTTGTTAAATAAAATTAGAATTGTTTACTTAACTTGACAAAGTTCTCTCAATTAAAGCAGAAGTCTACAACCTCACTTCTGTGGAAAATAGTTCTAAAGATATCTTTTGTAGAAAGTAAGAAATGGTTATATCATGTTCAGTTATCTTTCGTAATTCTTCTAAGCTGAAATAAATTTTTCGTGCACCGAATGCTCTTGACGTTGGAATAATAGGATGAAAAAAGAAAATACCTAGTGCGAGTCTAATTAGTGCTTGCAATTTATTATTTTGTACAAAGAATTTCTGTGGGCAGATGTCAGTGCCTTTCATCTGATTGAAAATGAAGATATATTTATTTCTGTAGGTAATTTAAAACTACACTTAGAAAAGTCAATAGTCTAATAACAAGGCAAACTTATCAATTTTATTCTTTAAAACACTTATTTCAATAACAGTCCTTCGGATGAGATGAGATGAGTAATATTTTAGGTGTGTTTATGTAGATAAAAAATCTATTCTTTTTGCGCCGCCGGATTCATAGATTTTCATAAATGATGAGTAGTTTGTGGGAGCGACACTGGGTTGATGACGTAACAAAAAACATTATGGTGGATTCGTTCCTTTGTGAACTCACGGTTTGATTGATTTTAAAGTTCGAGATGTCACAGGTCTTCATCTCTAGAGTGTCACAGGCTAGGCACATTTTTTGGAAATATTTTCGGTGCTTTAGACACGGAAAGAATCATCTTTGCCAGGTGTTGTATTTCCTTAAAGATAATTATTACTTTCATCTCCATGACACATTTTATTCTCAAACCATCAACCATACTAACTCAGCACCATACTATATTATCATTTTATTTTTAATTAGCGTACTTTTGTACGTACACTTTGATCTGACAATCCACAACGTAAAATAAACCTACATGCCAGAAAATGCCACATACCTACCTATGGGATTGACATTAGAGTTAGCGCTCGTTGGCAAGTGCTTATGTCAATCCCATACATGTCAATCTAAAAGAACATTAGATTAGATTGTGCAATGCCACTTGGCAAGGGGGGACTGTAATAGTTCGTAGACAATTTCGTAGCAATCCCCGTAGCAACTTAAGCGGAGATAAAAATGTAAATGACGTGTCGATGTCGTCAATAAACCACGGGTTATTTGTGCGGGTTTAATTAAACACCTGACCCACACCCTTGTCGAACCATCTGTCTGCTAAGTTCCCTTCACGTAATGAAACGTTCGGTAGCGACAAATCGCCGGCAATTGGCGTCTCTTGCGCCTAATTGCCGACTAGAATTCGTCTCGAGTTCGCATTCCATTTGCCGTGCAATTAGGAGTGATAACGCGTAATTTATTGCACTCCCCTGAGTTTTTGGGCAGCGGTGAATCTAGGTTAATATTTTTAGGAAGTCATGTTTTTATAATTAATATTATTACTAAGTAAGTTATCCAAGGGGTCCAATATATCTCGTGAAATGTGGGTATATCCAGTAATGGAATACCTCTGCCTACCCCCTCGGGGATGAAAGGCCTGAGATTATTTATTTTATTTTTATCTAAGTAAGTTACAATTTACTCTTTATAGTGTGTGATAAATATGTATCAAAATGATTACACCTGTATCCAGAAAGGGGTCGGCAGAAGTACTTTATTTCTAAAAATATCTACTTTTCACCTGCATATTTAGGCATCCACTAAACGTAACAATCTATGAATATATTTTTACCGTTTAATTTGACGTTTGCAAATGCGAATTGCTACCCAAAATGGCGCAATCCTCGCATAAAGAGTCCACAGTTATTTTTGTTTTCTGATAGTCTTGCGAAAAGCGGCGTCAAATTGAATATCTCGGAATAAAATTTAGAAGGTAAAGCTGCTGATTACCTCTCTGTGAAGTAGTGAGATGGCGAAAAGCGAAATGGAGACCGCAGTGTAGGCAGGGCCGTCCCATCTTAACGATTTCGAAGGTTTTCGCCTCTACTATTGGTGGTTAAGCAATTTTGACAGAATCACTGCCAGCTTCATTTTAACAAAAGCTGATTTCGGTAAATTTATTTAAAACTAGCAGCGCCTTGCGGTTTCAACCGCGTAGTTCCTGTTCCCGTGGGAATACTGAAATAAAATATATCCTAAGTTACGCCCTGATAATGCGGTGTGTGTGTGTGCACACGGTGTCACTTTTACTATCACCTGTAACTTTTTAACACCGATCGGTCAGAAGTGACTAGCAAAATATCGTACATCAGCTCATTCCCTCCAGTGCCGAAATAACGAGACAGAAGTTATATATAGAGTTTACAGTGTTTAGTACTAATATCAGAGATATACGCAAGGACATTATATATTTATATATTTATTTATATATTTGCATAGTCACATTGTATAAAGATCTTAAAAACTAAAACAGTACATTATGTAGCACCCCGTAGGGGCATTGCAAATAGAGAGAGAGCTAACAGGCATTATAATGACTGTCACCAAGACAGAACCCACGCATATCTTTCGTTATAAATGAATATTGGTGGAAACCTCTTCGGTCCAACACACCCCCTATAAACTTATAATCATATACATTATAAAATTCGTCAATTAATATAATAATCTAAAACACACTCAATGTTATTTTGTCCCGTTTGAATAAACATTTGTATTGTTTTCTCAGTGCTCATATGTAATTAATTATATAGGTACCTATATTAGTTGTGTAGTACCCACAGTATATAGGCTGTGCCTATTTTGGGAATGAACATAATTATGTAAATTCTGGCCTAAAAGTTATTATAAGAATATGTTTACTCTTTCTACTAATATGATAGAAAAGTTTACTAATAAAACAAGTAATTTTTGGTGTCTTTGTTAATTCTTGCAATCTTAGTTTCGCCTTTTCGCTGCCGTATTCAAGTGTTAGTATACTTTATTTAAACAAAAGAATTCAAAAGTTGCATGGCTAAAAATACTTGTGAATTCGGAACTTGTATACAGTTTTCATTTTTGTTGCTAGATGTTCACACGTGCATGAAATGAGGAACACAGAAATCATTTCTACCGGAAACATGACTTTTCCTTAAAATGGCTTATATGAAACTTTTCGACTTTCATATTACTTATTCTAACTTACTATTTATAAAATCTCTACAATAAAGAAAAAGTTAAAGGCTTCAAAGAAGTTGTACTCGTAGTGAGTATGTAGAGATGTTAAAAATATAGAACTGAATTAGTATCATAAGAAGAAAAAAATCAATTTAGTCAGCATATTCTGTCTGCTCTTTCATACCTTTAGATACCTATAATTTTTGTGTTTAAACATTAATTCAGATAATTCTTTCTGAATAATATTGGTTATAATTTGTATTAATCTATACATATAATAAAACTCTAACGGGGCCGTGTCACATTAAATATTTTTTGAAAATTTTAACGGTAGTGTATATGGTTATCGATATAGATACCGAAACACCAATTTTTGGAATTTTTGTCTGTCTGTCTGTCTGTCTGTCTGTCTGTCTGTCTGGTTGTGCACGCATCACTCAAAAACTACTGGACGGATTTTGATGAAATTTGGTATGGAGATAGCTGAGTACCCGGGTCAACATCTAGGGTACTTTTTATTCTAGGAAAATATCTCATTCCCACGAGAACATATAAAAACTGGTTAAAAAGAGAAATACGTACTACTCCGAAACGATAACACCTAGAAACTTGAAAAATGGTATGAAGGTGTCTGATATGTCATAGAAAATTGGTATGAAGGGATTTTCGGAAATTCCCACGGGAACGGGAATAAACTGAATCTACTCTCTCTACTCTAACTAAAGAAAACGCCGCTGGGCACCCGCTATTTAAAATATGGTATGTAGGTGTCTTAAATATGTCGTAGGCAAGCACTATGAAGGGATTTTCGGAAATTCCCACGGGAACGGGAATAAACGGAATCCGCGCGGGCAACGCCGCTGGGCATCCGCTAGTACAAAATAATTAATAATAATAATAATAAATTGTGGGACACAAATTCACACACGGTTATTTAGTCCCAAACTAGGCAGAGCCTGTGATATGGGTACTAAACAACTGATAAACATACTGATGCCCAGCGGCGTTGCCCGCGCGGATTTCGTTTATTCCCGTTCCCGTGGAAATTTCCGAAAATTCCTTCACAGCGGTTGAATACGACATATTTAAGACACCTACATACCATATTTCAAATAGCGGGTGCCCACCGGCATTTTCCCGCTTGGATTTAGTTTATTCCCGTTCCCGTGGGAATTTCCAAAAATCCCTTCATACCAATTTCCTATGACATATCAGACACCTTCATACCATTTTTCAAGTATCTAGGTGTTATCGTTTTGGAGTAGTACGTATTTCTCTTTTTAACCAGTTTTTTTATTTTGCCGTGGGCATGAGATATTTTCTTGGAATAAAAAGTACCCTAGATGTTGACCCGGGTACTCAGTTATCTCCATACCAAATTTCATCAAAATCTGTCCAGTAGTTTTTGAGTGATGCGTGCACAACCAGACAGACAGACAGACAGACAGACAAAAATTCCAAAAATTGGTGTTTCGGTATCTATATCGATAACTATATACACTACCGTTAAAATTTTCAAAAAATATTTAATGTACAGACACGGCCCCGTTAGAGTTTTATTATATGTATAGATTAATTTTAACTAATTTAATAAATAAATTTCTATGAAAACCCAAACCGTCCGCTGAATTATCCAGATGAATACAAAAAGTTATGAAGGCTGCCCGTTTCCTGATTAGAATGCTAAATTAGTGTAACACGAGACAGGCCGAATGTAAAATGAGCCGATTTCGACCCCTGTATAGCGCGAAATATAATCCCTAGATAAATTTATTCGGGCTTACCCCGGTCAGTTTATATTTCACATTGGATCTGATTTCGGAAATCTGTACAAACTGGCGCTGCAGGGCATC
Organism: Ethmia dodecea; assembly: GCA_963855545.1. NCBI lineage: Eukaryota > Metazoa > Arthropoda > Insecta > Lepidoptera > Depressariidae > Ethmia > Ethmia dodecea. Next base: position 4,443,758 of record OY979448.1, read on the forward strand.
GGTTGTTTAAAACCCTTATTTTACGCATCTTTCAATTCAGACTTGGCCAATTTTCTACAGATTTATTTTGGTTTCGTGTTGTTGTTGAGTGAGTGTTGAGCTACTTAAAAAAAAAAAAAGACGTGTGGCACTCGGGGACTGCCGCGGTAAAGCTATTGCATAGCATAAAGTTGACTGTCTTGGTTGGTCTGACTATTTCATTTCATTTCATTTGATTCGATTCGATTCGATTCGATTCGATTCGATTCGATTCGACTCGACTCGACTCCGACTCCGACTCCGACTCGACTTTCGACTTTCGACTTTCGACTTTCGACTTTCGACTTTCGACTTTCGACTTTCGACTTTCGACTTTCGACTTTCGACTTTCGACTTTCGACTTTCGACTTTCGACTTTCGACTTTCGACTTTCGACTTTCGACTTTCGACTTTTGAATTTCGACTTTCGACTTTCGACTTTCGACTTTCGACTTTCAACTTTCGACTTTCGACTTTCGACTGTCGACTTTCGACTTTCGACTTTCGACTTTCTACTTTCGATTTTCGATTTTCGACTTTCGACTTTCGACTTTCGACTTCGACTTCGACTTCGACTTCGACTTACTTTACTTTACTTTACTTTACTTCACTTTATTTTATTTTATACAATGCACGGCCTCCGTGCCCGTCGGAGTGGGGAGAGCGTGAGGTTTTTTCGTTACGGAATTTCTGGATTCGGTCCCCGCGCTCAAGGCCCGCGATAGAAGCTATGCAATAGCTTAATAAAATAATAATATTCTCACGCCTTTAATCCCCGAGGGGGTAGGCTAATTAATAACGAATAAAATAGTCAGTCCTTATTCCCAAACTATACCGTGGCTCCAAAATAATTAAGTTTTCTTTTATGACCTTTAAATCATTCAATTATCTTGGGCTTTCATATCTGCTGACAGATGATAGGTATAATATCTCATTTACCACGGCACCAATCATGTATTCGGATCCGTGTTGTACTTTTATTTAATTTTGTTATTTTTGCCTTTACTAACCAGTCATCGAGCATTTTAAGTTGTTGATACGTGAAAGGTAGTCTTTTTTGTACTATTTGACCACCTAGACAGATTTAGAGTGCCTTGTTATTAGACTATTGACGTTTTTAACTGTACTTTTCGTACCTACAGAAAATAAAATATTTTTGATTTTGATTTTGGACGTTACGGAACTCTAAAACCACAGGTGGCACATGGCTTTTGCGAACGTTATATGTGTATCCGATTTGATACACCAGAGAAAGCTTTAACATTTACCAATTTGTTATTCAAAGCCAAATGGTCACGTACGAAATTGAGCCTTAATTCACGGCAGCAACGAGGGAGATATCTATAGAGAGTATCAAGTGTCAGCTTGCGCTTGCGAAACCGAGATATAAACTTACGCCAATGAAATTGAAGTATTAGGTCCTTACCTAAAAATTGCTGAAAAATTCTGACATTAGTAAAATTAAACATACGGAGAAAGTGATTTGAAGTTTAATGCTTGATAATAAAGTTAGAAAAGAGTCACATGTGTTGAGTGTACAGGGGACCAAATATAGCGAGCGATGAGCAATGCGAACAAAATCGTAATCTACCTACTAGCTACTAGTAGGAAGTCGTTTGGTGCGCCAGAATTCGAGGTCGCATATGTATGTAAGGTTTTTTTAAAAAAACTCTCCGGTTCGGTGGGTAGGTACCTTTAGCGACAGATAGAGTTACGTCAAATTCAGACCAGAATGTGTATGAAAGTATTTACAATAGACGTTCTATTTATTATAACCATGTTTCTATTCCTTTAGAGTCGTAAACGCATGCAAAAAAGGCAAGTCTCACACGCATAAACTGACATCAAATCGATCGATGAGACAGAGATCCTTCAAAATGTTTTCCAAGTGCTATCAAAAGTTACAGAGAAATATTTAGATATTTCATTTAAAAACGCATTTAAGTACAACCTAGTTCTAAAATATTCTTAGTGCAAGATGTGGATAGTTAGTTTAATAAGACCCCCTGAGGGTAGGATATCCATTGGCAACCTTACTCTCGTACGAGACACTTGATATGGAGCGACAATACGTCATAATAAAAGTCTCACGCAAAACCCGATCTTATTCTCATGTAATTTATCTGTTTGATGAAATACTATTTTAAGAAAGCTTTCGGGATTATAGACAAAGAAATGTTTTTATACTGTAAAGTCAAGTAATCGAGTATTAACTAGCTCTCTCATTTTATTATTATACTAGCGACCCGCCCCGACTTTGCACGGGTGCAATGCTTATATTAAAACTTTCCTCTTAAATCACTCAATCTATTAAAAAAAACCGCATCAAAATCCGTTGCGTAGTTTTAAAGATTTAAGCATACATAGGGACATAGGGACAGAGAAAGCGACTTTGTTTTATACTATGTAGTGATAAATAACTCGAGTATAGCCAGTTCCTGTGGGAATTCCTATTTATTTTCAGAAGCCTTTGCCACACAACTCACTAGAGTTTCATGGCAATTGAATGAATGGTACCGGAATGCGTTAGGGACAACCAAAAATGAAATTGTAAGCGAGACATTGAACTAGAGATGGGCATCTTATGGGTATCTTAAGAAACATGTGAAAAATCATAATATGAAATTAGTTATCATTCCTCGCTCCTGATATTTTCATTCACCTAGCCTGTTACTTATGAAATCGATAAATATGCACATCGTGCAAATTTCATTGCACATTTCATAATTCATTTAAAGTAGCAAGTGTGATTTTTTTATTGTTATTTAAAGTTATTGCCTGTGAAATTTTATAAATTAAATCATTTGAAAAGAATTTGCAATTTTATCAAATGTAAAAGATTTAAAAGTATCAATGATACCCATCCCCACACTGAACGCAAACATTAACTTATTGTTTTACAAACTCTGTTCCTACTGATTGCAGTTCGTAAGCGTGCGTTTCACTTGTTTCATTGTTCCCATATGGCCTAGCCTTTGTTGTATTCCTTCACCTGTATTCAACTCATGTAACCCAGGCCCAAAGAGAATAAAATATAATAGGACATAGAGGGGGCATTGGAAATATTTTCATACAAAACTTTGAAGCTCAAGCGTCATGTCAGTTAGTATGAACGCGAGCTGTCATTCGGTCGAAATTGTACTAGACTTATTCCTGAATGACTTGGAATAACTTTTGGCTTCAAGTTTTCTTTGCTTTGTCCCCTCTATGCCCTATTATATTTTAATCTCTTTGCCTAGGCCCTACCCTGTGCCCAAGGCACGTCTGCCGCATTGCGTCTCATTATCGAGGACGGCACGATTTGAATGCTCCGAAAAGAACAATTTGCGGCCCACAAATGGCATAGTTATCCCGCAGGTGCTGTGGATAGCCGGCAACTTTTGAGTCCTATAACAGTTTTGAATCTGGAATACGTGAGCTGTTCGAAGGTGCATTTTAGTAGTTATTTTAAGCAGCTATTTGTAATAGTCGGTTTTTCGTTGACATAATAGGGTAGTGTCCTGCCTAGTCAAAAGAGTTACTTTTTATGATCTGCCAAAATGAAAATTTACTAAAGAAAATGTATTGAAATAGCAATTTCTAGTACTATTTTTTGATTGTTTGATTATTTTAAAATTTGCTAGAATTGTAAAGTGATAATCTAAATACATGTTTAAATGTGTTTTTGGATAATCTTTACGCGCAATTTAATTTGGATACTGTCAACTACCCTATTGTGTAGTTTTGGCATGCGACAAATGCATGTAGATACATAAGGTAGTAGAAGGTATCGAAAACGAGTAATCATTAATTTAAAAGATTATCCCAACGCGCTTCGATGCCAAAGTTACAAGCTTCGATGCGATCTTTGGTATAAACTTTTTCGCAACAAGTGTTTTAGAACAGTTGTTATGTATTATGAATATACCTGTAGTATCTAACGGTAGTGGCATTTTCTTTCAAATACCTATTATATTGATGTTTTTGTAAGTAGGACCAATTCGCGGTAGGCTTGCGTGAGATATTATGGGCCATACATGTGAGGACCTTTTGTTCAGCAGTCGGCTACAACGGGTTGATGATGATTTTGGAAATTTAGGTTTATATTTACTTTTACGATTCTGTACAGACAGTAGGATATACCTATTGTAAGTATGAAGAGGATTAATTTATAACGCGATAGTCTTATGATGTTTTTTTTTAGTTACAGACTTTCCGAGACTATGGCAAACATTTATATCAATTATCTATACGCGGCACAGCCTAGCGTCAGCCATAATGCGTGAGATTATTGACAGTTCCTCGTGACGTCACGCGTAGAGACGTAGTTCCAATAGAGTTCGCCCGAATCGTTATTTATGGGTTAACATAAGATACAAAACATTTATACTTAGTTCAATGTAGTCGTTTACAACGGTTTATAACTCTCGAGTAACAACGACGTTCGCACTTAGCAGGTCAATATTCTTATAACTTAAATATATTTTTGTCTAATAGCAATGAATTCGGGTTTAGCTTTAAAAGCAAAACGACTAGATCTCAGTGCAGTATTCATACACGACTTAGCTCTCAGAAATGCTGGCAACTCCTGTTAAGAGCATCATAAGAGCTATTATGACTGCTAGTGAATTACTGGCAGCGGAGATATTGCTCTATTTTGTGACTGCAAGCTGAAGATACGAGTTTATGTTTATTTAGGTATTTAGTAGAATGTATGAATCATAATCCTAAATATCCTCCTTATTTGTTTGTTACGGTTTAGCAGTGGTTTAACGCCTAAGCCACTCAACTAATTTAAAAAATTCTTTTACCAATGGAAAGCTTCATTATCACGGAGTAACATAGGTTATATTTTATTACCGTATTCCATTGTCTTGTACGACCATTGCATTGTTCTGTATTCGCATCGTTAGCACGTGGGAACCTGCTGTTTCATTTATACTAACATTTGACTGACAACATTTAAATGAATAAATAAACATATCCAAAGTAAAAAAAGTCAAAAATCATTTATTTTCTGTAGGTATAAAAAGTACACTTAGAAAGGTCAATAGTCTAATAACAAGGCACTCTAAATTCGTCCATATCCTAGGTGTACAAGCAAGAAAGTTTAGTCGGAGTTTGTTAAATAATGTAGGTGAGCACTAAGAAACGATTTTAGAAAACTCATCCGTTGTGGATGAAAATTTATATGAAATTCATCATTTTCCAAATCCTATCGAGCACATGACTAGTCTACACTATTTTATTCCACATCTACATTTCTACACTATTATTATAAAGAGGAAAGATATTTTGTATTTTTGTAACGAAAAAACTCAACTACTAGACCGATTTAAAACATTCTTTCACCAATGGAAAGCTTTCTTTTCTAGAAGTAGGGTGGACTATAATTTTCTCACGCGAATGGGACTTACGCGGGTGAAATCACACGGAACAGCTAGTTATAAATAAACCTAAGATGGTAAACATCCCATTTCTTTCACAATCACAACAGCATTGCCGCAGTGCTCAGGCTGAGACATGAGGAAATTGCTTTTTGCTGGGGAGCAGGAAGCGTGTGGACCGACGCCAGCGACTACGGTTTTCCAGCGGAATATTAACTAATATTACCTAACTTGTTGTGAAGATTATCCTTGACAACCGTTTAGTGTGGACACAGCATTGCGGCTTTGCTCGGAAGGCCGAGGCACAAAAAGTGACCTCAGTAGTGATTTTAGCAACGGCCAGGGCTTATGCACTTTCTATACGACGACGTGGTAATTCCCTACTATGACCAAAAAAAGAGACAAGCAATCCTTTATACAAAAAATATCGTCTGTTGATTAAAAACATGATGGAGTTTTTATTATTTACTAGCAGCGCCCCCGCGGCTTCACCCGCGTAGTTCCCGTTCCCGTGGGAATACGGAGATAAAATATAGCCTATGTGTTATTCTGATGTATAAGCTACATAACTGTAAAGTTTCATCAAAATCCGTTCAGTAGTTTTTGCGTGAAAGAGGAACAAACATACATCCATACATCCAGACATCCATCCAAACAAACTTTCGCATTTATAATATTAGTAGGATTCATGAAACTAAACGACTATACATAAAAATAAGTTAGGATCATAAAAAAATCAACACCTATGCCAAGAAGCTGTATGAGAAATATTTATGTGTATAGAAAAACAGTTTAGTCATACTCATACTATATATGGCATCATGTAGTTCTTTACAATAGATGGTACAGTTGAAGCAGACGAAATTTGAAAAGGCACTGAGAAAAAGTTTAGGAAAGAGAATGATTTTCTTCCAACCTCTTTGGGCACTGCGTTGTTCTAAAGAAATAATGTTCGTTTGTTTATTCTTCTTCCGAAAATCCAGAGTCCTGTCGCAGGTTCTGGCGATGGGCTCACCACTGGTCACGTTTAGGGATCAAAAGTTACATCCACGAAAAGAGGTTGCTATATAATTAACTCCCCCAAGAATAATCCAGTGGGGGCGATTCTGCTTTACATCGACAAAATTTATTTTAGCTAAGTCTTGTCTTTGTCTTACCTCAAAAAAAGAAAAGGGATAGAAGATAACCTACCGAACTTAGTCCTGTCAGAGGCTGTATTTTAGTCGTGACTTCTTTACGTATGCACTAAACACGTTATGAAATGCCTTAGTTGGCAGGACAAATTTTTATTTGACACCACTAAATATCTCTCGTCTCTTTTCTTTTCTAGAAGAAAGAAAATGACAGGAGTAAACTAAAACAAGTTTAGTCGCTGTAATATAGAATCAGCAACAGTGTGTATTTATTTTCTAGAAAGCTCCCTCATTCCTGGAATCAATAAAGTCATTTCCATTCGGTGGGAAACAGTGACAAATCCCCACTGGGGTGGAGATTGCACCAGGCCCCGTTTGTCTGAACCGATTATCCGATATGAGACTTGCACGGAATTGAATTTCGGCACTCTTTCACTATGAAACTTGGCGAGTAAAGAATTTCCAATTTTGTCCGAACGTCACAGAGGTAGTAAAACCGCAAAAGTTGAAAGACTATAACATTGATGCAGAAATGTTGCATTTCTGGAAAACAACTTTACTACAAATCAAAATTAGAAAGCAAACTACAGCCTTTGAGTATTAAACCAACCGGAGACGCCACTGACAGGCGTTCCCCTCTGCCAAAAAAGTTATGAGCACCGCTCATACCTGTTGTATACAACTAGTTGTCTTGAGTTCACGGAGTGCTCGTATTGGTTGTTTCTGTGTGTGAATGTTTGTGTGCATCTAGTTCAAGCTAGTGTTTAATTGTTTTGTCAAAAAATGCGTTTGTGTTAACATTATTTGTGTGCGTTTCCTCGTCCCCCGCGATGAAATTGGCAGACTTTTTTGCAAAGAAACTAGTGCGCGTGACGTCTCCTGTTGGTTTAATACTCAAAAACTACAGCTCATATGTAGGCTATTTTCAATTGAAAACGCTTATGCCTATTATCTTTACGAAAGACAATGTCATTTTAGTATTTTTAAAAGCTTTTATTTAACTTGCAATGTATGTATGTAAGTATGTATGTAAGTAACTATGTATGTTCGGGTGGAATCTTGCAACTCAATTTTGAAGCAGATATCTTCAACCGATTGAGCTGAAATTTGGTATACTTATGTAAGTGCGGTGACAATGCAATATTATGGTACCACCGAGCTGATCTGATGATGGAGCTGGAAGATGGCCATAGGAACTCGGTAATTAAACGACACAACCCCATTTAGTTTGAGCTCGATTGATTCATCTTGACGAGTACTTTGGTACTAGATGGTAACCAGGGTCTGATGATGGAGCTGGAAGATGGCCATAGGAGGAACTCAGTAATTAAACGTCATATTCCCATCGAGTTTGGGCTCGTTTGAGTTGTCCTGACAAGTATTTTGGTACTAGATGGAAACCAGGGTCTGATGATGAAGCTGGAAGATGGCCATAGGAACTCGGTAACTAAACGACACAATCCCATCGAATTTGGGCTCGTATGATTCGTCTTGACAAGTTCTTTGGTACTAGATGGTAACCAGGGTCTGATGATGAAGCTGGAAGATGGCCATAGGAACTCGGTAACTAAACGACACAATCCCATCGAATTTGGGCTCGTATGATTCGTCTTGACGAGTTCTTTGGTACTAGATGGTAACCAGGGTCTGATGATGGAGATGGAAGATGGCCATAGGAACTCAGTAATTAAACGACATAACCCCATCGAGTTTGGGCTCGTTTGATTTATCTTGACGAGTACTTTAGTGGTAGATGGTAACCAGGGTCTGATGATGGAGCTGGAAGATGGCCATAGGAACTTAGATATTAAACAAGATAACCCCATCGAGTTTGGGCTCGATTGATTCGTCTTGACGAGTACTTTGGTACTAGATGGTAACCAGGGTCTGATGATGGAGCTTAAAGATAACCAATTGAGCTGAAATTTTGTATACACGTTTAGTTTGGATAACAATGCAGGGTTAGCCATGTGACACCCTTCTAAATCCAACTAAAAAGTATAAATCAAATTAAGTAAAAAATAATTTTTAAAACAAGCTTTTATTTTAATGCGCTAAAAAGAACAAAATAAACTTTTCCTTTAAAACTGTCTTAAAACGTCATTACACAATTTATTATGTAATAAAAGCTTGTCGCGGGATTAATTAGGTAACTACCCATATTAACTTAGTCTGAAAATTCTAAAAATTTAATTCAATCAGTTAGAGTTACTTATATATTTACTTAAATATGAGTACCTACTCAGATCTCGCGACAAGCTTTTATTACATAATAAATTGTGTAATGACGTTTTAAGACAGTTTTAAAGGAAAAGTTTATTTTGTTCTTTTTAGCGCATTAAAATAAAAGCTTGTTTTAAAAATTATTTTTTACTTAATTTATTTGGAAAAGTTTTTAGTGTTATGTTATTAGGTTATTGTACCGCAAAATAAAATAAAATCACAGCCCCTCACAATCACATAAACTATAGAGACTGCATTGAAGTCTGTTAATTTTTTCAATTAACACCCGACCCAGAATAAATTCTGAGTCATGTGTAACAGCACAGACCAGTTTAAATACTGGGACAGACCAGTTTACTGGTCTGTGAGTGGTAACAGTAATCATGCAGTAATCCGATCCGGCGATGGATTAGTTTAATGATTATACTCGTACTTACTTTTGAATCGTAGGTATTGCCAGAAATAAAACACCTCTGCATACCCCCTTAATATTTAATAATTTTTAATTGATATTTTTTTTTTATTATAAACCCACCCGGGAGGGATCGACAATAATACATAGGCTAATATGTCGCGGAATTGTTACTAGACTGGTTATAAAATAAAGAAATAATTCATGTAAACTTTATAGAACACTAGCGATCCGCCACGGCTTCGCACGGGTGCAATGCTGAATTTTCTTTGCTATAAACCATCCCTGGACCCACTCGAACAAAAAGTTTCATCAAAATCGGTCCGACCGTTCTCGAGTTAAATCGTCGGAAAACCCGACTTATTTTTATATAGTAGATTACATCGTAAAATACTTGTGTACTGTGTCAATAGTAGGTACCTACTCGCACCGCTTGCTGCCATACTTATAGTGATCGTAAAGTTGTTTGTTGGACAAACCTGAAAGTCGTAAAGGACTTTATACGAAAAGTTGTCCGCAATCACTGTTGTTAATTTCTCAAATTCGAACATTTTACGCTATTCAATAGCCGGAAATAATTTATGGTTTAACTTTTCCGGTGTAAATTGAGTTAAAAATTTCTTGAGTACCTATGAAAATTTGGGATATTCAGATATTATGAAACAAGTCGAAGCGATGCGAAATGATTTTGGTACCGCACTAAATTGTAGGAAAGTCGCACGACTGTGTTGCAGAGTCCTGTCTTGCATAATCGAAAACTAGTGTTGACTGGTCTTTTAAAGATAAGACCTTATAACTTTTTAAGAACTTTATAGTTAACAAAAAAGTAGAAGATGGAACTAAAAAATATTGTTAAAAAATCGGTAACCGTCAAGGTAGAAGCCTCAGCATAAAATTTAGTTGTTTTAATAATATCAATGAACTCTTCTTAAATATTAAATGAGGTTGCTAACTTGACGTCAAGATAACAGCCTCAGTGATTTCATGAGTATCTCCGAAAGTATGATAGCACTATTTATTTGCTTCGGACAGTATTAGCCACTACTTCAGAAGAGCTGTTTGGCTTTATTAAAACAACTCAATTCTATAGTGAGGCTTCTAATTTGACGGTCACAAATTCTCACGTATCATTAATTAGATAACTATGTAGTTGTAAATCGAAAATATTGGAATATTAGTCGGAATATTTTGAAGCAAATTGTATTATGCTAAACGCGTACGAGTGCATTTGTGTCGTACGTAGCAAACACGTTAACGAAACTAAATTTCCCTAATGGCTCATTACCATATCTACCTATATGAATAGCGAGCGAACTAAAGCAGATTAATTGAATATTAGCACACAATATATTGAGCACATGCAGGCGATGACGGTGAAGACAAATGGAGCCTAAATTATGATGTAATGAGGTATATTGTTTCAAATTGGCGGAATCCCAAGACTTGCGGAAGTCTGTAAGTATATTATTATTATGCTTCAAAGAGATTAAAATATAACAGAGCACAGAGGGGACAAAGCGAGGACAATTTGAAGCCAAAAGTTGTTCCAAGTGGAATAAGTCTAGTTCAATTTCGACCGAATGAGCTTGCGTTTACATTAACTGAGATGACGCTTGAGCTTCAAACATGCTTCAAAGTTTTGTATGAAAATATTCCCAATGCCCCCTCTATGTCCTATTATATTTAAATCTCTTTGTTATGCTTGCTTTTGACCGCATGTAAATCTCAGGATAAAAAGTAGCCTATGTTCTCCCGTGAAATTAAAGATATATTTCTACTAAATTGCATAAAAACCGATTCAGCAGTATAGCCATAAACCGAAAACAAACAGATAGGTCCTACAGTTTCACATTTTCAATATGATTGAATTCAGCTATTTGATATAATTTTTATATAATTTGTCTTTTCTTGTTTTACAAAATAAATCCCTTAGAATAAAAAAAAAACTAATCTCACGCCTTTCATCCCCGAGGGGGCATGCAGAGGTATTCTATTACTGGATATACCCACATTTCACGAGATACATTGGACCCCTAAACGTGATATGTGGTGAGCCCATCGCCGGACCGGGTCTATTTACACATGTCTCAGAATTAATTCTGAGACCTGCGGGTTCCCTCACGATTTTTTCCTTCACCGTCGAGCTAGTGATAAATATGTACGTAAGTTTTTGAAAAACTCATTGGTACATGCCAGGATTCGAACCCGAGCCTCCCTGATTTCCGGCCGGCTCCTTAACCGTTCGGGCTATCACTGCTCTCATAATTATTACATCGCATCTCTATACACATCTACATAATTAATAATAATAAATTTTTAGACACAATTGACACACAGTCATTTAGTACCAAACTATTTATCATATTGTCTATCTTGAAAAATCTGTGCAAAATACCCAAATGTAGTAAATAAACATAGTAAAAGAAGTTAAAATTTGTAACAAGTAAGTAAGCACACATAAAAAAAAAGACGTGTGGCACTCGGGGACTGCCGCGGTAAAGCTAAATTGCATAGCATTTTGTATCAACAAGACTGCCGAAAAGAAACGACGTTAGACAATGCACGGCCTTCAAGCCACACCTCCGTGCCCGTCGGAGTGGGGAGCGTGAGGTTTTTTTTTCGTTACGGAATTTCTGGATTCAGTCCCCGCGCTCAAGGCCCTCGATAGAAGCTACTTGCAGCTATTCCCAAACTTCTAATAATATTTTGTGACACGCTACAATGAGGATCAGTAAAGTTATAGCAAATCCATTAGAAATATTATCCACGTTATTCTTTATGATATATGAATGATATCTCATTTTGAATTACCCAAATCGGACCATTACTTACGGAGATATTAAATAATAAACATATGCCGCTCCAGTCGCTAAAACACAATGAGCGCGGGAGCATGTTGACGTCACTGTGACGGAACCGAGCTCGGCCGGCCGGCCGGCACTCACGATTTGAGGAAGCGGCGCGTAATATTTGTGTTGTTAGAGTGTAATTTTGTGATATTTAAGTATAAAACAAAAGTACATAATATGAGTACTAATAAAGTAGAAGCAGGTTTTGTGCAAAACTCAATCATATAACCTTCCAAAAGTGGATTCTTTCATGGTATTTGATTACCTAGGTAATCATTCTAAGTTGGTTGGTGGTTGGAAACTACAAAGGTAAGGATGCTGTTTATTTATCTACGATTACGTACATACGTACTTATTAGTAGTCTTAAATTTGGTAGTGGTTGGTAGGTGTAAGAAAGAATGAATATAAAGTGTAGGTACAGGGACGTATTCAGAACTTATAAATTTTGTTTACAGTATCTTGATAAACGAAAGTTGTTTTTTGTTTATTCATACGTAGGTAGATCATTACGCGGATGGCTTTTTAACCTATGTACTTGCATTTTATTTAGTGCTCTACACTTGTTGATCAAGGTATGACAGAAACCTGAATATTTGTTGACAACAGCTGGTTTTTTTGCCATCTCGCTTTTTGTTACAAATCAGTCGTTCAGTATGTACTTAGGAAGGATGACTTGAGTATAAAGCAATTTTTTAGGGTTTCTTACCTCAAAAATAAAAACGGCACCCTTATAGGATCGTTTTCTTGTCCGTCTGTCTATTAAGAAAACCTACAGGGTACTTCCCATTGGTCTAGCTAGAGCTATGAAATTTGGTAAGAAGCAGGGCCATATGACACAAGTAATGGAATAACATGAATGCACCCCTGTTGAGTAAAGGATGCTAGGTGCGATTTGGACTCACGCACGAAGGGTTCCGTACCATTTATCTATAAAAACCGTAAAAAAACATGTTTGTTTTGTGGAAGCAATTATTTAAGATCTGTGAAAAAGTACAAGGAATCGTATTTAAAAAAATATATGGGAGTACCCCCTTAAATATTTGTTTTATTTTAAATGAATTATTTATTTAAAGTGTATATATTATAACTAAATATTCTGTGAATATTTCAAGCAGGTAGATACCTGTTGCCGTTATCACTTATCAATATCGAGCAAACATAAGCAAAAAATATTTGTTGTGTGGGAGCCCCCTTAAATATTTATTTTATTGTCTTTTAGTATTTTTTGTTATAGCGGCCAGAGAAATACATCATCTGTGAAAAATTTAACTGTGTAACTATCAGGGTACATGAGATACAGCTTTGTGACAGTCGGACGGACAGCGGAATCTTAATAATAGGGTCCCGTTTTTTTACCATTTGGGTACGGAACCCTATAAATTCACTTCGCTTCGATTCAGCTATTCAAATAATATGCTTTTAGAACTTTTCTAGCTGCTCTGGTAGACACCGTACATACATACATACATACATACATACACACGTAAATTTCGTTGGCAATAGCCCTTTCGTAGAATATGAATTTGCGCTAAAAATATTATTCACTCTTGATTTTTACCCGAGTACGTCCCTGTGTCATCGTATTATCCTTTGAATATTACACAGAAAAGAGAACGAGCAAATAGATAGGTACCTACGTAGGTTTATCCACAATACTCAGGAAAAGTAAGGTATGTTTCTATAAATACAGCAGGATTAAAAGAAGAGAAGGTACACTACACGTACCACCTTATTTCCATGAATATCAACTAAATAATAGGTATAATTATAGTTAGGTAGGTACGTACATCGAAATGATCTTCAAAGTAATGTCTTGTAGCCTGGGCAGAGGGTGGAGTTTTAACATCTCTTTTTACAACGGAATACCATTTTTTACGAAGTTTTGGATCTTTCGGCACCTTAAAAATTGTTTTTCTGGCGTTTTTATAGAAGTGTTTGTACATTTCGGGACTATACAATATTTGCACATAGTTAAAAACTTGAATTAGATATAAATCAGACACTTAATTTCTTTTAAAAGTCCCAATTAAAGGAACAAAACACTTCGCGCCTTATCGCTGCCTACGGCTGACTCGCGGCTTCCGTCACAATGACGTCACCGCTACCGTGGCGGCTACTCGGTGAACTTCACTAGGAATTCGGTCATAACTTTGTCAATTTTTGTCGTAGAACAACAATTTTTGTACTGTATGTTAAGGATTTCTTAGCTCTATAAATCTGCATTCTCAACTAAAAACGTTACGGATCCTCATTTCTAACCGGTACTAAATTCTATTTCCAAGTACACGACGGATTGTATTAGTAACGAGTTCTTTAGTAGGTATGCAGTATTGTTTTATTGTTCGTGGAACATTTCAGTTCTTGTACGAAATTCTTCTTACATTGCATAAGAAATTGCGAAAGAATCCACAAAACGTGTATTTTGCATAAAAAACGCATTGCTATGTTTCACATGGTAGAGATTTCGGGTAATTTTCACAGAGCGAAAAGTGCTGCATCGTTATCTTAATGCTACATTACTCTTTGATTGCTTGAAAAAAACCACTGTTGGAGTGTAGTCTAGGGCACTATGAGCTGAGGACATTCATTTTCTTGTCTATATAACCCCCTCTTTTTGATTTCAAATAGGCTCTAGTGTTTTTAATACTTTAGGTAATTTTTTTTTAAACTGACGCTCTCCAAAATATGGTCCTTCATAACTCAAGTAAGTAAGTAGGTAACAACTCTTTATTGTACACCAATAAAAATATGCAACAAGTGACACAATGAATAAAAAAGTACAATGGGCGGTCTTATCGCTTTAAGCGATTTCTTCCAGACAACCTTAGTATAGATGTAACTGAGATAAACAGATGAAGGTAGGTGGTGCACTAAAGTTACCAATGGATCAAGAATCTTTCATTTGAAAAAAACATTTCAATAGTCTACACGTTGAGCTCATAAACAATCCCAGTGAATAATCGGAATAAATAACGAGTGGTGAACCCAGGCATGGCAGGTTTTGTGGTGTATTTATTGCATTTTTTGTGTACTTTGTCGAAACCCCACCGCCTCTTCTGGCTGCGTTTGTGCATGAGAATGAACGGGAATAATTTCCGCCTGCTCGTATGTTGAGAGCAAATCTGCTATTCCTCTCGGTAACTCCAGGAAGTAGTAAGAACGCTCTGTTTGTAAGTACCTTATAAACTGTTGATTCATTGTTGATGTTTGGAATGCATTTTTTTAATAAAGACCTATATGGTATTTTTTTAATACAGTAACTTTCATTAGAATTGTCGTTTTTAAGGGTTCGCATCTCCAGCACTATATAATGCATTATAATGCATGCATTATATAATATATGTATATATATCACATACAATATGTTATACACTTTCTTAAAACATATATTAAAACTAATAGATTTTTTACGACTGTTGCATAATTTTCGCCATCCAAACCAGCTATGGAAAATTGCTTCAGAGGTGTACCGGTTTACCAACGTGTTGTTGCATAGCATGAATAGAATTGCAATATTTAAGAGATTTCGTCCTCTGTTCTCAAATAGAGTTTCGAGTTTCAATTGTGCTTTGTACTGGCTTTATTATAGAGGGATTTATATCTATGCTACCACCGCATTGGAATGTGATGTGCCTAGGGAGAAGAAACAACATAAAAATATCCACTATAACCATAATACTCGTATATAATACCTACATATAGCTATACTTACGTCTTCTGAAGCACTTCTGGCGTGAGATTGTTCGGACACTGGATCGTGAGATTAACTAGGTTCACCTTCTGAATCAGAGGTCGCGGTTTCGATTCCCATTCGGGGCCAACATTATAAGTGTTTAAGTATGTTTGTTAGTCGTTTAGTACCTAAATAACTCTGTACCTATATGACTTACAATTGATTTTATTTATTTACTTATATTACAAAATGTGTTACGTAATGGAGAAACCCTCCAAACGTTACAAGGAACAATGTAATTTAAAATAAATTATAGGTTAAAATACACTTACAATACTTATTTTTCCAATCACCTGCAACACAAAAGAATACACCTACAGTCAACATTGCTTTAAAGTGCAAAATCAATGCAATACTTTCCCAACTGAAATAAGCTGAAATTTTAAAGACACAAGTTCACAGCTACGAAGCGATATTTAATGCGGCTATAAACGATAAACGATACGGATGGCGATATATTTTGCCAACACTGGACAAACCATTCTCTCAGTAGGCAATACCTTTTGGACGACCGCCAAAACGGTGTGTACACTCGTTAGCGTTTAGACACGCTTGGTAAAGCCATTGTTGGAGCTCGAGCTCTTGAAAAATGTCCAGGTATTATTTTTAGAATAAACTCCTATTTTATTTTAAGTTTGGATTTGTCTTACTAAAATAATTCTGCTCCGGCTCCGCTTAGTTTCAGTACGGGATATTAAGTTTTATAACGAAATATCTAATTTGATACAGCTTCATTTAACAATGATAAACAATCATAAAACAAAAAATTACTGTTGATCTCTATTCTGTTATAAATATAAATTTGGGTTATTTTTGTGATCTGATAATCGAATACATAAATAATTTATTAGGAAAAATCATCAGGAAACCCAGAATTAGTTCTGCGGCATGTGTAACAGGCTCCCAGTCCAGCGATGAGTTCAAATATCATGACTTCGGATGAAAAAAACACTGCAGAAAAAAGAGAAAAGATAATGGAAAACCTCTAGGCAACTCCTTGGGGATAAGGCGTTGGTATTTATTAAGTTTTTTTTATCATAAATCGTGTTTACTTTCATGTATTTATTTCATCATGTTAATCGGTTACGTATCTAAATGTCGAAAATTAAAAAACCTAACGTTAAATAACCTAAGTTCAAAATACCTAAAATCAAAATACCTTATGTTTTAATATACCTAATAAAATAATACATACCCACGAAATACCTAAGTTTACAATACCGATTGGACTAAATACCTAAAATTTAAAATGTTTATAGTTATATCACCTAATTTTGATATACCAAAATTTTTAATAACAAATGGTCAAAATACCTAAAGTAATGCACCACTTGCGCGATATTTGTTTGAAATAGTGGATCACCTTCCGCAAGCGTAAAAGTGGGTAGATTGATAAAGTTCATCGTTTTCTATTTTTAATATATTTTGTGTCAGGAAAATATATGTTCATTTACAATAATTACAGATAAAAAATGTCCTCCAAATAGGAACCATGTGGGACAGTGCCCAGAAGACTGGCCGTATTCCCTCTCTGGATAGCTAGGCTGATCCTTTGACAGAGATAGCCGCCAGATAATATATATATCTATTTATATTTATATTAATACATTACGTCGGTATTTGTCACTTCGGTCAATTAACGTGAGGTAAGTCAATTTCAGGGACTTTGTACATAGGTATTTCAAGTTTTATCCTTTTGAACTTCAGTATTATATCCATTTGACATGTTAAACTTTCGGTATTTTAACTTTATGTCAAACAACCATTAGGTATTTTGATTTTAGGTATTTTGAACTTAGGTTATTTAACGTTAGGTTTTTTAATTTTCGACATTTAGATACGTAACCTGTTAATCATTTGTTTAGCACTCACATAACGCTCCGCAGATATAGGCAAAGTGATTGAGCTTTTATTGTTCCAAAAAATAAAATTATTATTAATAAGACAAATAAATCAGAGGTAGTAATAAAAACAGTTTCGTGAAGCATCAATATTCAATACCGGTGATAAAATAAACGTGATAGCTACTTACGAAACACTAAAGGACAAATGAAATAAAAACAAAAACTTTGTTATCGTTATTCCCACGCCAGATCCGCGTCTCAGGGCAGCGATTCCCTTTTTGCCAACACACGCAGTACTTTGCCCGCTTTATTTACGAAGCAAAACCCCTAACACGAATCTTACTCACGGCAATGGAAACAACACGAATATTTCATCACTAAAGTGGTTGCTGGAAGGATTTGCTATTTTTGTCAGTGTATTTTTGTTGCGGTGCTTCTTATGTGATTTACAGCAAAGGAGACAATGTTTAGTAGATGATTTGATATGATTCCTGTTGGCTCAGTTGGTAGTGACCCTGCCTTATAAGTCGGAGATCGCGGGTATAACTTCCGCTCAGGGCCAACATTTATGTGCAAGAACATGTGTGTTGGATTCGTATCCGGTTGTTTAATATTTATTTAACTATATTTATCAGTGGTTTAGTAACTATAGTACAGACTCTGCCCAGCCCCCCTAGCCAAGTGGCATTGCACAATCTAATCGAATGTTCTTTTAGATTGACAAGTACGAGAATTGACATAAGCACTTGCCAACGAGCGCTAACGCTAATGTCAATCCCATACATGTTAATCTAAATACGTTGATCCAATATTCAGATCCTGTCCTAGAACCCTGCGGCACTGGATTGTTTTTGGATCAATGTATCATTGACCACTTTTAAAACCATTCCAACTCGTATCGATGTATTATAACTTCGCTACTAAGGAGATAAACATAAAACAGAAAAAAAGAAAACTGAATTGAAAACAGGGTATTTCCACTTCCTTGAAAAGGAAGGTTAAATTTGTGAGATAGACAGAGATAGAGTCACGAAAACTTTTGACTTAGAAGTCTAGTTAGCTAGCTTCGGTGTTTGTGTTCCGAGTAAGTCAAGCTGAGTTCAAACCCTTGTAATCGGTTTAACTTTTCAAATAGTGCCACCTAACTTTAATGGTTTGGTTTGCGATAGAGGTCATAATCGATTGTAACCCGAACTGCCTTGCCCCGAAAATTGTCATAGCACTTGACGCTGAGATAAATCGCTTGAGGTTTGACCTTTCTCTGTTTCCAGCTAACATTTCTCTTGTACCTTACAAAGGAAGGTGTCAGGCAACTTCATTTAAATAGGCAGGTATATGTACCTACGTCGTATAACTTTCGCAGCAATCGTTTTTACATAATGCGGGTAGTGTCCATATTATGTTTTAGCTGATCAAAATATATGATTATAATTTAGTTGAAATTATAAAGCTTGAGCGTATCCTAGGTATCAGATTAAAGGAGTCAGCTAAGTTTCTAAACATATTTGAACGCCGTTTATTGAACTTTTGCATCGATTTAAACAGAATATAAGTAAGTACCAGCTCTATAATGTACACCAATAAAAATATGCAACAAGTGACACAATGAATACACAATGTTCTATTATGATTCTATAGTATTCTATTATGTTTTCTTTCTGATCAAGAGAGGTAATTGTAATAAGATAAAATTAAAAAGCTTGACCGGATCAACTTGCACAGCGAAAAGAGAGACATTTATTTGATCCATTTGCTAGAATATTTTCTTTTGTAATCCTGGACGTTGTTCCCCTCTACTATTATCTGACTTTGTGTTTAGACTACCGTAGATAAGTATTTTTAGTTGCTTTGTTACATAAAAATAATTTTTTTTTTGTTTGTTTGGAAAATATTCTGATGAAGCAAATAAAATAAAATAAAAAAGCATCAAACATCATAGTGCAATCGACTAGTCCTTATACAAAACAAAACTGATCCATTTTGGTCTTAATGAATTGGTTTATTATTATAATTATTATCTATTCATTTTCTATCAATAATTAAGGTATACTGTGAGAAGCTTTTAACTTATTTACATACTGCATTGAGACAGTTCCGTGGATTTCTCGAGCAAAAATATCTCTCACAGATATGCCCTCTTACTTGCCATTCTTTGATATTTTCCCTACCTACCTACCACAATTTACGATCTCACGTTATTCTCGCGAAATTCAAAGGAAACAGTAAAATTGAAACGAATCTAAAATGTATTGATTGATATTAGAATTATAAATGAATTTTTAGTCTATCTTAGATATATTTTTTTTTACTTTAAGGAAAACTTACAGAAAAGCAAGATCAGGGCATGCTCGAAAAAACATTACTACGATTATTACGTACAATAATGTACAAAAAATATTAATATTTGAACCAGTGTAACTGTTTTTGGTTTAAAGGTTAGGTACATATATTATTAAAACTATTTATTATAGTTGGAAGCGAAATAGTAAATTTTCGAATTGAACAGTTGTATTAAAAGTCTCCATCTCATTATTACCACTTAACGGGTTAATTATAGATTCACAACGTAAACAATTTTGTTTTCCGATTTGTTTGATGAAATGAAATTAAATATCTTTTCAACACACTTGCTCATAAAGTGGCTCTAATTTCACTGCAATTAGGCACATAATGACACCTATAATCAAACTGAGACTTTTTGTTTGCTATTATTCACTAGTGAGTTATAGATTTTTTTTTTCAATTTTGTTGCTAGAGTTGCTTTGTTCTTAAAAAAGTTTCGATACAAAAAAGATCGTATTCAATCGTACTAATAAATTAATACACAAATATGGCTTGCTCATTTCATGCAACTTCGTATTTAAATAGATCATTTCAACTTGTACGTGTTTAATAAACAAAACTTTCACTCAAATATAACTTTGGTTTTCTCTGTAAAAACTTTAAATACCCCATTTTGTACGTGGCTAAAACGCTATCCACGACAAACCAAAGAAAAAGAAACCTAATTTTTTTAGTCCATGGCCGATCGCCATTGTAAGATGCGAGCGCATAGGAAAACGAGGCTGTATGGGCCTAGATCCTTTTGCCTTTTCCAAATTATATAAATAAAAAATTGGAAAACCAATTAATTTTCCCCGCCATTGCGAATGATTATTTTAAAATGATTTTTTAGTATTATTTATTCACAAGTGTGTTGAAAAACGTCGTATGATACACGTGTGTATTGATGATTACCGTCCTCGGCTCTCTTATGACCCTCGCCTACGGCTCGGGTCTCAATGGCGCCTCAGCGGTAATCACCAACTTTACTCACTTGTACCATAATGTACTATTATTGTGACTCACAGGATATTACACGCAGGTCTTAAAAATTGTTAGGTCTACCATCAGGTATACAATGTCTGTTTATACAATCAAGTTTATACAAAATCGATGTCAGAGACATTATTCTAGTATTAGATTAATTTTACAATTTCTAAAATCAAATCTAAATTTTGAGTGAAAAAAATGAGTAGTGGCAAACGGTGTGAATGAGCGTCACATGATTTGTGAGTGCTTCCTTCCCGTGTTCACCCGTATGTTCCTTATCGTGTCTCATATTTCCACCAAGAAAAATATTATTTGTGTCAGAAAGGTGGCACAAAAGCGGAGAAAAGGTGGACCTCGGGATATTCGCTCAACTCCTTGGATAATATTATAATGATATTGTGTTGTCTCCCGCAAATTCTCATAGAAAAATGACAATGTTATGTTATGAAATATTGTGAGCGGTGGTATTGCAAAATATTGCTGTTTGGAGAATCAGTATTTTAAAATATTTTCTTTGCATCAAGTATAATAAACGGGAAAGAAAAACGAAAAAGAATTCACTATTGTCCTTTGCGCCTGGGTCTTTATGCTTGAATATTGGTATTTTATGGAAAGATGAAAATGGTTGTGTTTTAGGACTGTATTTTGGTCTAACTAAATAATGATCTGTGTAGGTAGACGTTTTGTATAAATGTCTGGATCTACCTCCTTAGTTAAGTGGCAAAGGAAAGTTTCATTCGCTCAGCTGGGTTTCGTTAGCACGTTGTTATACCTTCTAACTATTAAGAATTAAGTGTTAGTGACAAATACTTTTTTGGAATGTTGCGTACATTTTAGTTGGGTCGTGCTATAATACCACGCGTGTCCAATCGAACGCTTGTGTCAATCTCATACATTTGTCATTCTATTCGACTGACGTTAACATTTTAAAGAAGCCACTGATCCAGGCCATCTGTTCACACTTATTTTTAACAAATTTTTTAACCCAACAACAAAATTCAGCGGGACTTTCTACAAAATACTTACAAAGTTATGAGAATCTTAACCTAAATCGAAATCTTCGAAATCAATTAAGGTAAGAAACGTTTGAACAATAGAGTTGTCTGTGTTCATTTTCTATCAGAGCGACAGACCCGACCAACTAAAATTAGATTAGTTGGCTTCCCTAGGTGCCACGGCTATTGTATATAAATTGGCAGTGTACAGCACTCGGGCGATAAAAGATAAACCACAGGAAAGGGGTTTAGAATATTAGGGGTGTATCAAGTGTTATTCAGTATTATTTTGGTACCCCAAGCGCGGTACTACGTGCTCCGGTACAGGTGTGATTTATGCTACGTTTTATTGGCTTTTCGACGCTCTGCTGATAAATATCCAGGGAAGAGCGGTTTAGTGGTGTCAGCTATGAGAAAATAGTAGATTGAAAGATAAACGATGTTATCTGGATTCTTAGACTAAAAAGATAAATGGTTTGTGAAGTCGGACATCGAAAGATACTCAAGAAGAGAGTAGAGTAGGAAAAAAAATATCCAGTATTATAGTATACTAGCCAGTGACCAGCGGCGTTGCTCGCGATGAATCAGTTTCTTTTTTGTCTTTGGGACAATGTCCTGGATGCGGCTATGCGTTGATTAATCAGTCAGTCAGCCAGTCAGTTTCTACTTGTACGTACATTTACAACGCGTAACAGAATAAGCGCAATTCCTCATCGGTGTTGCCAACTGCTACCCTTACCTTGTAGCTAGACATCTTGCGAAAAGTAGCCAGATTGCCCGATTTGTTGACACAAAAAAGTAGCTAGAAGTAGCTAACACTTTAAACTAGGTAAAGTAAGCAGATTACGTGTATTTTTTCAAAGGTAAATCAATTTTCAGTTTATTAAAACAGCGAGCAATAATTGTAAATTTATAAAATAGGACAAAGCAGAACGCAATATAAGTTTTAAACGAAGAAATATGTTTATCCCCTTCATTTATCCAGGTATTAGTAATAAAATACATAAGCCAGCCACGTTTAGGTACAATTTAAGGACCGATACCCTACTATAAAGTCTCGAAAGTACTCATATCTTGTAAAAGAGTAAAAGTAGCTAAAAAATTTAGCTACAAGACTTTGTAAATTGTAGCTACCTGATACCCAAAAATAGCTAGATAGCTATAAAGTAGCTAAGTTGGCAACACTGTTCCTCATACACCCCAATTAGTATATTGATGCATTCGTACTTTAGTTGTGTCTAACCAATTTTTTTCTTAAATAATGAGCAATAATTGTAGAGTTTCCATAGGTAGCAGAATTCAGCTATGCTAATTCATTTTTCGCAAAAATTTTACACATTGAAAATATCTGAAATCGATTAAGTAGTCGATACTGAACAAACTAATTTCAGGAATTGCGCTAATTCTGTTACATATTGTATAGTTAGCAGAATTCTGTCCGTGTGAACGTTAGGGTATCGCGCCTCCCTGTCTGTGTCTTTCAGGATGAAAAGTAGTTAAGTATATCCTTTGTCAAGGTGTAAACTACCGTTCTGTCAAATTTCATCAAGATCGGTCCACCGACAGACAGACAGGGATTCTTTCGCATTTTTAATAATATGATAATATTTAATAATACTAGGTATTACAAAAAAAGTGTGTTCCAAATATCTAAACCATTAAGTTTATTCAAATATTTAGAAACTGTTCTCTTTCTATTTTGTTGATATTTGTCCCGTACATCCGTCCCGTATACTTTACTCCCAAATATACCCCATCAAATCCATTAGACCGAAAGGGTTGACGAAACACATTTCATATATTTCTGGTTTCTTCAAAATTCAAATTCAAAATTCAAATTCAAAAATCGTTTATTTTCTATTGGTATTAAAATATACACTTAGAAACGTCAATATTTTATAACAACAAGGCACTCTAAACTCGTCCATGAAGATAGGCTAAATGCAAACAGCAGCCCATCTCCACCGACGAGCTACTGGTTCCGAATGCAGTACCCCGAGAAGAGCCAGCAAGAAACTCAAGGGCAGCTCTTTTTAATCTCATGTCTTACTAATAAATATCGTTTACAATAATAATTATAATTAATAGCCTTACATAGCGTCGAGTCGGTTAATCCCATGCATGTTGGTCTACTAAGTAGTCTGTAATTTTATAGTAGCCTTTTTTATGTAATTTTTGCTTAACTATTATTTTAAATTTGTCAAGAGGCAAATTTTGTAATTCAATGGGAATCTTACTGTAAAAACGTATACATTGACCCTTATAGGATTTGGTAACTTTAGATAATCGACTAACACAAGCAGCCAGTTCATTCTTATTTCTAGTGTTTATACAATGTCTGTCACTATTTTTTTTGTAAAGTGATATATTCTTTTTAACACACAATACGTTTTCGTAAATATACTGTGACGCCAGTGTCAGTATATTAATTTCCTTGAATTTTTCCTTTAGAGACATCCTAGACCCCATTTTATAAATTGCACGAATGGCTCGTTTCTGCAAAATAAATATTCTCTGGACATCAACCACTGGACGACAATCAACTGTTCTCTTTCTATTTCGTTGATATTGGTCCCGTACACCCGTCCCGTATACTTTACTCCCAAATATACCCCATCAAATCCATTAGACCGAAAGGGTTGACGAAACACATTTCATATATTTCTGGTTTCTGCTTACTAAGTTGTTTTATTATAAGTTCTTACCGGTCGAATGGTCGGCCTCTCATAACGAACGAATGGGACTAAATCTCTCCTTTTTTCTTTGGATTGTCGACGAAATAGATTAACCGACCAAACTATTACTTCGGTGGTACGATTTGCCGGTTGACTGGATTTGGTCGCATTGATAGCTTCAATATACACTTAAGTTCGATTTCTGCATTTCAAGCGCAGTGGTAACGCTGATTTTTCGATGTATCTTTGTATATCAGTAATATACAAGGTGACTTTTTACCGTCTGGAAAAAAATGTGGTGTGATAGGTAAGTGTAATAGATTCATTTGGCAATGCTACTTAAAATGTTTTTTTTCTTAAATATTTTTTTTCTTGCTTAAACTAATATACATTACTCAATTGTAGTCAATAATACACACTGAAATATTTGAAATAGTATTTTAAAAAGAAACAGGCTCGTAGCTTCCATTTATGCGCAATTTACCTACAACCGCCAGCAGCGCGTAGTACTGTGCGTAGTTTTCTAGATTTTGTAAATTTCATTAAACATGACTATATTTAACAATTAATCTCGTGTATAACTTCGGCTCTAGATACCTTATACGTCATATTTTTTTCCCGACGGTAAAAAAAATCATCCAGTATATATCAGATTTGTATTCGAAATAATTTGCCAGTAACCCTCGCAAACTATAGCTACTAGGAGTACTGCTAATTAACTAAGTTAGCACTTAACTTAGCGGCTTTTGGTACGTTTTTCAAATTTACATACAGTTTTCAAAGTTGCTCACGGCTTTATCCCCGAGGATATCAAAAAAGGTGTAGCGACACACTATATAGAACGCACCAATAGACGGCCAATTTCTAAAGCACGCTATCGAAGTTTTATAATGAATTTGTATGAGCTTACTAACCTCAGACGTATCCTAAAATATCCTTATTTTATGGAAATGTTCTATCTTTATAAATTGTGTATTCATACGTGTATTGTCTTTTGTCCATCACTATCTACACGAAAGTACTGTCAGCAGTGCCATCTCACCAAGGCTACACTTATCAAACTTACAATTCATACCATAGCATGTTTGTCAATCATAAACGAAGGACACTCAAACGCGAGTTACAAGCGAGTAATATTGGCGCCATGTAACATTTTCGGCGTCGCATTCGAGGAGTCACGCGATCGCGTGTCGAGTTCCAGACGATTTGGCACTTGACAATGCACTTTGGGGTTACAAAATGGAGCTTCAAAGAGTAGACAGTGTTGAAGGGTTGTGATAAAGTTTTCGGTTTAGGTGTTTTTGATGATTTGAGACAACTTGCGTAATGTATCTACGATTAAGGTCAACGTACACAGAGACGGAAAAGCCGATGTGCCTGCTTTCTGCGGACAGGGACTTTATTGTCTATTTATAGTTGTAAATGCAATCGTCTTAATTTGACATTTGTTACGCGGTCAGTGCTTGATCTACTTACGCTAGCAGTAATGACAGTTGCACGGAAGAAGCAGGTTACGTCAAAATGAAGACAATGATTAAGTTTGTAAATAGACAACTGGTTGCATACAAACTTCAACTTTACAAAAATATTCGGCGTGTGCGTTGACCTTTAGCTTTATACGCACCACGAATTTTATGCTGTCTGAACGTATTGACGACTTGCCCAAAGATATACAGACCAAAATTACTAAAACAGAAAATTTGAAGCCAAGTAAATCAATTTTAAAAATGATTTATTTTAGTTAGCTATATTCTTGGACACACCTGATACCGATAAGCCCCAAAGGGATTTTGTTATTTAAATTGTTTTGGAAATAAATAAATTTACATCGTGGTTACAATGGCAGCTTTAATATTTTCAGCTACTTAGCAGAACTTAAATTTTCCAGACCAAAATAGTGCTTGTCTCTGCTATTTCAGTGACAATCTGCTTTTCGGAGATTCCTAGAGTCACAGTAATTTTAATGTAACTTAATACAAAGGAGTTATATTAGTAATGTCACTGTTGTATACCTGTCGTCAAATCTCGTATACAAACATTAGTAAGAATGTAATTCTATTTGCTTCACCCACGGATTTAGTGCTAAAGTGTATGACTAAAGTATATTAATTAAGAGGGAACGACACAGTTAGCTCTTCTAGGGAGTAGAGTAACCATTTCTCCCAAACATCATAAAGGAAATGTTCCGAGTAGCGTGTTAAAGGCTTACTGGTGTTATTGCGAATAGTTGAGCCATGTTTGAGCAACAGAATGATAGCTCTCATCGCGCAATATGGCCAAAGTTTGCGTTTCAGCCAAAACTGCGGACTGAGGATGTTCTGTGCTGTGTTATGGCACATAAGTGGTGCTGTGGGTTCATACTAAGATAAAAGTGTTTATCGTTGCTATTTTAGAGTTCCGTACCCAAAGGGTACGACCAACGGGACCATATTGCTAAGCCTCCGAGTATATCCATAGGGTGTTAAAGGGTATTACTAAGCCAGCTCTGTCCGTCCGTCCGTCTGTATGTCAGGGGGCTGTACCTCATGAACCGTAATAGGTCGACGCTTAAAATTATCACATAAATGTATTCTTATAATAAAAAACTTAAACGGGTCCCCATACAAAAAAATATTCTTTTGTCTGTAAGGTGGTACAGTACCCTTCTTGTTTTTGTCTGATCGCACAAGCCATTCCGTATTCGTAGGCCTGGAAAAGAAATACTCACGCTTTTATCCTCGAAGGGGCCCGCAGTGGTATTCAATTCCTACTTTTCACCATTATATATTTTTTGGCCATTTAAACGTGACAGGTGGTGTGCCCATCGCCGCACCAGGATGATGTTACACATGCCTCAGAATCAATTCTGAGAGTTGCGGGACCTTATTACATTAGAATGAGCCTCGTATTTTCGTATTATTAGGAATCGTATCTGAATCTTGAGATGACATAAAGACAAGAGAAATTACGCTCCCAACATTTTCTTATATAAAAGAACTAAATAATATTGAAACAAAAGTATCCGATTCCACCCGCAATAATCAAATGAACGCATCAATATCCGAACCATTACTCTTTATGGCGTTGTATAGCAATTTGGGCAATTTTATTGGTAACAAAGAACTATATCTAGATGGAACAGCAACGACCTAAAATTATTTGTCTATATTGTAGGTATAATTTGTTTATAATTTACGCAGTAACATCCCTTCAGTTTAGGTAGGTATCTACTTTACAAAATACTCTATGTTTCATAATAATATTTATCTTATTCAATAATTAATAATATTTGTTGTACTCTGTAGAAATAAATGAATATATTATTAATAAAAATAGATCGATGTTATTTATAGCAAAATATTGTAATAAAACTAACAAGTGCAAGACCTACTGAGGGTTCAGTCCATTCGAGAGTTTTTCCTAAGAATATATATAGGTATTATGCGAGTATGTAGGTATTCAATAAAGTTCAAAAAATATCTTGTTTGTTAAAGTTATTTAAAAAAAAAAAATCTCACGCCTTTCATCCCCGAGGACTCAGGCAGAAGTATTCCATTACTGGAAATACCCACATTTCACGAGATACATTGGACCCCTAAACGTGATAGGTGGTGAGCCCATCGCCGGACCGGGTCTATTTACACATGTCTCAGAATTAATTCTGAGATCCACGGGTTTCCTCACGATGTTTTCCTTCACGATTTTAGTTACTTACAATTTTGAAATTTTTCATTATAAATCAAAAACATAAAAATAATCCCAAATAATTTAGGACTTCTTTTGTTAGGAAAATAAATAGGTATATTTATTTACTATTTATTAAAATTATAAAGAGGAAAGTTTTGTTTGGTTAATTAAGCTCAGAAACCACTGAACCGATTATAAAAATTCTTTCACCACTAGTAAACTATATTATCATGGAGTAACATAAACTATATCGTATTTCCGTATTCCCACGGGAACAGGAACTACGCAGCTGAAACGGAACTCCTAGTCTATTATTACAATTCTTTCAGTTGGCAATAAACTTGGGCCAGCCTAACTTTTCTTTTAGTACTTAAGCAATTGTGACATACAGACAGGCAGATAAATCGGCACCATGATTGTTTCTTTTTTACCGCTTTCTTAAACCATATATTGCTCATGTTAAAAAAAGTTTCATTGAATCTTGCACCAGGAAAATTTCAAATATCCAAGAAAAAGAACCACACCTCATTCTAGGCATAAATGGGCGTCGGTCTAATTCGCCGATCGCTCCGATCGTAAACGCGTAGATTTACGACGACTTTGAAACTCGGCCTCACGACGTCGATAAAACTAGCCGATGTTCCGGCTGATAGTTTTTACTCTATTTCGTCTAGGTGATCAATGAGACTCAAGGTTTATGCGCACACATTGCAATCGGAACGACAAGAGTCACGAGTTTACTTCGCACTTTAATATCATTATCAAACCGTACAGTTCTTGCAATTCACGAATGCGAGCATACTATGTTTGTGTTTGTAATGTTTACATCCATTACAGCCGTTTTAACTTGGCAGCTCTGAAGTTGCGCAATATCATTTTTTTGCGGCATATTTAACTCGGCTTGAGCGGGCGGAGCCTATGTTCAGAGTAGCCAAGTTAAAACAGCCGTACTGTACACGGCGTGTCTACTGTTTAACCATTACAGACGCACCGGGCATCGCAGAGATAGGAGCGCCTCTAAAATATCAACGCTATACCTAGGTATACGTTAAAAATTACAGGTTGATAATAATGATAAACTATTATAAACAATGTTGCTCTTGTACAATGTTCTGGTGTAATTTAAATAAAATCTATACATATAATAAAACTCTAACGGGGCCGTGTCTGTACATGAAATATTTTTTGAAAAATTTAACGGTAGTGAATATAGTTATCGATATAGATACCGAAACACCAATTTTTGGAATTTTTGTCTATCTGTCTGTCTGTCTGTCTGGTTGTGCACGCATCACTCAAAAACTACTGAACGGATTTTGATGAAATTTGGCAGGGAGATCACTGAGTACCCGGGTCAACATCTAGGGTACTTTTTATTCCAGGAAAATGTCTCATTCCTACGGGAAAATATAAAAACTGGTTAAAAAGAGAAATACGTACTACTCCGAAACGATAACACCTAGAAACTTGAAAAATGGTATGTAGGTGTCTTATATGTCGTAGAAAACCAGTATGAAACGATTTTTGGAAATTCCCACGGGAACGGGAATAAACTGAATACACGCAGGAAAACGCCGCTGGGCACCCGCTATTTGAAATATGGTATGTGTCTCAAATATGTCGTAGGCAACCACTATGAAGGGATTTTCGGAAATTCCCACGGGAATGGGAATAAACGGAATCCGCGCGGGCAACGCCGCTGGGCACCCGCTAGTAATGAATAATCTCACGCCTTCAATACCCGACGGGGATGCAGTGACTGCTGTTATTTATTGGCAAATAAATACATTGTTATTATTATAAATTAAATAATTAATTGTTGATGATTGTCGTATATTATTATTTAATGTATTGTTGATGAATAATTAATTTTTGTTTCATAAATGAATATACTTCCTCGTGTGTGAGGAAAGACCCTTAGCTCACCTCGGCTGTTACGGGTCGATGATGATGATGAAGTAAATATAACTCAAGATATTCTGAAGCTTCTTTGTTTTCCAATAATTTTAGTATTGTTAAAATGTGCTAAAAGAATATAATTATAGCATTCAGTCTGGTGAATACTCTGGAATTCAGTACTAGCTGTTTCCCATTTCTTCTTTTATCTTTGTCGCTCTCCTAGGACATATGCTAAAATATCAAAACTGGGAGATAAAAACTATCGCCTTATATGTGACCCAAAGTTTTTGACAGGAATCCTTAAAAAGAACAAAATATGAGTGTATTTTCCATGTCCCAAAGGTTTGGATGATGAAAATATTCATAGCCACGCCCGAGAATTTACTTTGGCGTTGAGTCGTACGTTTTCCATAACTTATTGTGTTTACGTTTGCATGTAAATTTTTTATGTAATTCGCTAGGTCATATTTTTATTTTTATCGAGATGTAAATATTTAATTCTAGATGACGTTTTATTTTACAGAGAAAGTAGGTACCAACTTTTCACCAGGGCATTTTTCGGGTCCCTAAACGTGACTGATGTTAAGCTCATTATGGACCGGGTGCTCTTACACAAGTTTCTGAATCAATTTTGGGGTCTGCGAGCTCAAAACATTTATACCTCACCATCGAGATAAGCATTTCAGTACTTGCATAATTTTTAGATAAACCCATTTGGTACAACTAAGCCTTAATTTCAGAATGACGAGAACCAACCGAATTAGAATCGTTTTGTACTTGAGAAACGCGACGAAAACATAACTAAATGTAACGACTTGTGTGCAACATAACATAAATTAAACCGAAAAACCTTATTAAAATACTAAAAAAGTGGCCTTTTGATTAATTAAGGTTTAACTAGGGACGTACCCACATAGTGGCATATTTACCTAATTATTACGGCTATTTTGAAAGTGGTTTTATTGTATATATGCGTCACACCAAAATATCTCACCAGTATTTCAATTACCCTGACCATTCCATAATTGAAAAAATACAGATTTTTAATGAAATCCTTTTCATATCCTCACGCCTATTCTAATTCCGGATGCAACCCCTCAACCGCCACGTTTCATGGTCAGACAGATCCGAATCATAAAAAGTTTTTACGGCTTTCCACTCCCACCAGGGCCGGAGCAGACACTCGTAAAACAAATGTCAATAAGGGCCGCAAGCCGAGTGTTGCGGCTTTACGGATTTCGGATGTCGCGAAATGCAGAACAACCAATTTGTTTTAGAATTAGCCGTATTTGTCCAATGTTCTCCGGGTGTTAACTGGGACTTGTTTCGGATAAATTGTTATCGTGAATAGAATATCCTTTATAAATCTGTTTGATAATGGGTATAAAGGGCTACGCATACTGAACGCAATGACGATGCGGTGGCGAAAAGTTACGTACTAATATTGTAAACGCGAAAGTTTTGGGCATGGATGTGTTTTGCTCTTTCACGCAAAAACTACTGAAAGGATTTTGATGAAAGTTTACAGTTATATAGCTTATACATCAGAATAACACATGGGCTATATTTTATCCCCGTATTCCCACGGGATCGGGAACTACGCGGTTGAAAGCGAGGGGCGCTGCTAGTTATGAATAAATGACTATGACTACCACATAAATATACCAATACAGTAAAAAATGGAAATACGGAATGAATTCATTGTTTAATTTAAAATGAATGAACATTTGATGTGTATATAGAGAGCGATAATTTATGTATGGCATGATCCCCATTCTAAAATTTGCATCTTTATTTATTTCAACAATTTATTCGCACATTAAAAATGATAGGAATTGGAACGCAGAGGTGTAATAACTAAATCGTACAAGAGTCATTAGATAAAACATTATAAAGCAACTATTCACACATAATGTTCCCAGGTGGGAGTTATGTGTAAAGTCGACTCTACATCTGATACAAATTACGCAAAACTTCTCCTAAACGCTATTACACTACCTTAAAATGTGTTCAGTAAATTATGAGGAATACACGTAATGAAGTACTTGACTGTATATCGAAAATAAATTGAAAGTTGTATTCATTAGAAATGATTGCAAAAAACCTCGGAAAATGTTTCGATTGACTTGGATTCTTAGTAAAAATGTAATAAAAATACAAAAAGATAAAGCGATTGTGTATTAAAATGTCATAGGTTCGACGTCATCGAAGTACATTTTCCATAATAAATATCGTAAAAGGTAACTCATTTGCCTAGGCACTCAAATAGCCTATTAAAGCCAGGTATTCACAGACAGCGCTCGTACAAATCAATAGAACACCGTCCGATCCTCTGATTGGATAATAGCGTCCGAGTAGACTCGCTCGGTTCACGTGTATAGGTGATACGAATAGCGAGTAGTCAGAGCAGACTTAGTCCGTACCGTAAAACACGGCTTTACACTCACTGACTTTCAAAAACGGACGCAATTTTTTGGTTGTCCTCCAAAAAGGTTTCCTGCCCCCCTAGCCAAGTGGCATTGTACAATCTAATCGAATGTTCTTTTGGCTAAGGGGGCTGTTGCTACAGGTGACCTAGGAAAAACAAAGACACATCTCGACATTAATCACGTGTCAGCACTTTCATTTATTTCGCATTAGCGCCCCAATCAGAGAGGTCTCTGACTGACGGGCTGAGACGTTGAGTGAGGAGTATGGATAGATATAATAGGGTAGTTGAGAGTATCGAAATTAAATTATGAGAAGATAGATTGCGATTGCGAGTAGTCATTCATTGAAAAGACTGTCCTCAACTATCTCTAAACAAGCATTTAGATTTTGATTTTACAACTATTGCAAATTATAAATAACTAGGGGTTCTGGGCGGTTTCACCCGCGAAGTATAGTATAAAATAAAAGCTATGTTACTCAGGGATGTTCTAGCTTTCCATTGGTGAAAGAATTTTTAAAATCGGTCCAGTAGTTTTTGAAGTTATTCGTAACAAAGATACAAAAATACAAATCTTTCCTCTTTAAAATATTAGCACAGAAAAAACATATACATAGTGTTATGTATGCAATAAATAAATAAAAGAAAAGCAGCTGTTATTGTTTCTTTGACTCTTTAAGCAATGACTACCAATCCAGTAGTTGGAGTACCAATCTAACAAACGATTCGATAACGATTAGGACGCTCACTTGTTGCTCGCCATTACGGGCTGTAGCAAATATTATCGCTCATTTACATTTCATCCGCGACATTAGGCGAATGATTTGCATAATCAGCGCCCATGGGTTATTATTTAGTGATTGCTATATTGTCTCCATCATATTGGTGACTGAATTTTTGATTGAATATTTTATACTTATTTATATAAAATATTAATCAAAGTAGTGGTTAGGTCAGGTAGTCAAATTATTGTATATCAAGTAATATTTGTTACCAAACTATAGTAAAAATAAATATTTTTACGCCTTTATCGCAGAAGGGGTAGGTAGAGATATTTCATTCCTGGAAGGATCTACTTATCTACTTTTTACAAGTATAATCTACGGGACCCTTAACGTATAAAGGAAAATAGTTAGGTATTATCAAGTTGAATCTGGTACGGTAAATAACCTGAAAATGGTCCCGCGAATCTGGGCTCACTTACAAACGAACGGGATAAATAATAATAATAATATGTACTTAAGAATGAATAATTTTTGGTAGGTACTCATTTGTAAATAATCAAAATCAACATTATTTGCTACGTTGTCTCAATAAAGTCATTTGATACTGGCGTAGCGAACGCTGACGTAGAGGTGCTACGCCGTAGCCTCGTTGATTCAAGTTCTTGTAATATGAGCAACTAGTTTAATTATCCGATATTGCTGGCTTAGCAAGTTCTGAATCTCAGCATTATATTCAAGCTACAATTTATTTCAGTATTTTTAAAATTATTTCATAATAAATTAACGTTTCTTTGTCCGTACTTTTACCAGACTGCCTCAGAAAGATGTCCTGCCTATGTTCGCAAATTTTAACAAGAAATATTTTATTTTCAAGTAATGTGTTGATTAATAAAAAAGTGAAAAAACTGGCAAAGTGCTTTAGCTGTACTAGACAAAACGTAGTAAGTAGCCCTTCAGTGCTTTTCCAGTTATCGGACAGGGACGCAGACTTTGACGCTGAGTTTTATAAAATAAAAATAAAAAACAGGTAGGAAAATAAAACAAAGAAAGAAAGAAAAGTTTATTTTGTGTGTGAGAGGGGGTGTGTGTGTGTGTGTGTGGCGTAAGAGGAATAAAAAAGTACAACTAAAAATAATAAAAAGAGTCCTGATATATTTAATTGTTGTTACAGTAACTAACGTGGGTATTTTCATAAATGTAATACCTCTGCCTACCCTCTTCGGGATAAAAGGATTGTGTCTTTTTTGCTACTGTAACTACATAATGTTTGTTATTTTTAATGTAATATTAAATGTATGTGCGTTGGTGGGTATAGGAAGCAAAAAAAAATTACACAGAACTTCCTTATTCTCAACCGGTGAGGACTAAGGAAGCGTTTTTGATCATATCCACTATATTTTACTCTTATTGGGAAACGAGTATGATCCTAATAAAATCACAAGTTCTCGAAACACTAAAAAAAAAAAATTGTCAAGCACCGTGCGGTTCCGATGCACACCAGAACAATTAAAAATCAATTGTAACGTTTTCTTATCTTAAGGAGTTAAGAAATCTATGAGATTTGTTGATGTTGCTTATTATCTGAGCTTTCACTAACTTTGAAAGTAAAGTATATTTTTAAGGGCGTAATTATCAACAAAACATGGCTTTAATACATAATTATCCTGTATAATAGGTACATAAACGTATCTTAATCTTCAATAATACGCATTATTATTATTATTTTCAAACAAGTCGGTAGTTATTTTTAGTTATATAAACACCAAAAATACGATAGCATTTAAAAGACACTATATATTTAGTTACTTTAAATTTTACTTTCGATCGATCGATGGAACAATCAGAAATTTTGCCATAGGATAGTATCGAAATTCTGTATCGAAATTATTATAATTAACTGCAAATATATTCCCGAAACACCTCTAAAATTTTCATTTTAAAATTACGAGTATAATAACAATCAAAAAGTAAATCAAGTTCTGTCATTGTCACCAGTGATGTCATAATTCAGTAGGTATTCAGTTAGTTCGGGTTTGAATCCTGGCTACATGCCAATGAGTTTTCAAAACTTACGTACATATTTATCACTAGCTCGACGGCGAAGGAAAACATCGCGAGGAAACTCGCAGGTCCCAGAATTAATTCTGAGACTCGTGTAAAAGATCCGGTCCACCGACAGGCTCATAACCTATCACGTTTAGGGATCCAAAGAACATCTCGTGGAAAGTGGGTGTATCCAGAAATGGTAAATCTCTGCCTACGACCTTGAGATAAGATTCTTGAGATTGTTATTATTATTATTCAGTTCGTTTTAATTAAAAAGTAAGTCATTTAACTACTTATTCATTAAACTATCCTCAAACTTGACTCAAATACTCCACTGTAAGCAGAACTCGCTCTGAACCACTCATTAGCTTCTAAACAAACACTGCAGTAACTGCAGTGAGATGAAAGAGGAACAGTTCTGAATATCCTTAGGGCCTATGCAGTGGCCATTGTCTTACTCAGAAAGAGGTCGAAAGTTGAATGCGAATGAATATTGAAACGGAGTTGGAATGCTCTCGAGAGCGCTGCGGTACCGCGGATTCTCGATTGCGAGAAACGGGCGAGTTGGGGTGATTAAATGTTGTAGTGAATTTGATTATTTTACTAGCTGATATATAAGAACCCGTTTTTTCCCTTACATCCCTTTTACACGGCGCCCAGTCTTTTGCAGGATTATTATATATTTTTATTATTATATGCTGGAAGCTCGTGTGAACGCTAGCATATAAACACATTAGCCATCAAACGGGATCCTGCAGAAAAGGGAAAACTGGACTGCCGTGTGAAAGGGGTGTTACAGTGAAAAATGTTCAGTATCCATAGTTTTTTCCGTTCCTATAAAAAAATCTAAATGATTTTTCTACAATCTTGTCGGGTGAACTCTTAACAACTCAGAAATATTTATTGTAGTTGGATTCATGGGAAGGATTCGAATAGGTAGATCTGACTGTATACTCCATAGTGGTAAATTCAGTTAAGTTAGCCAATAGGCAAAAAGAAAATCACTTCTGCATTCGTTTAATTGCAATACTATTAAGAACTACGAGTCAGAAAATTTACTTCTTTTGAGTGTTGCGACAATTATACATTCAGTCGCATTTCAATTGTTTCATAGTCAACAGTCGCCAAGTACCACGTTATTTTCTAAAACTTACGTGTATGTCAATACTAGCTGTAGCTGCAAATTTTACGACATTTCATTTATTTGAATATGCAAAACATGTGAAGTGATATATAAAACCAAGTGAATATTTTTGACGTGATAAAGGCTTATAAATCCGTTCCGCCTGAGCCGAGCGTGCAAGTGAAAGCGCGGAACAAGCGATAGAGAGGCACGATCGGCCTGAACGTTCGGTTTGTGACGCATCTATCTCTCTTCCACTCCAATATGCAATTTTTCGTCAATGTTTTCTTATGACGTTATCACGTAAAATTATCGTCCGTAAACCAACTTTACAGACAACCATTTATTTTATTTATTAAACATTTTTTTTGAGAAACATTAGTACCTCGTCGCAATGAAGAATGATGGAAAGCAGATTCGAGCCGAATAGACAAATAGGCAAAAGGAACCGTCCGCTCCTACGTCAGCACGAAACGCTCTCGTAATTCTCAACTGCGGGCTCCCACTGAATTCTCATTGAAATCTCGTTGGATACCGGTTGAAATAAACTTGCGGACTCGTCGTTGTTTGTTTAATATTTATTACAAACTTTTTCAAAAGTAAATGAATTTAGTTAAATTTGTAAGGCTGGATCTACTTTTTAACCCGAAACTTGGAAGTATTCTAAAGATAAGAATAATTTTAAACAAAAAAATAAACTACTTCTAACAGGAAACTAAAAAAATTACGACAAAAAAGTCGCCACAACGATTTTCGAAGGTACCCTTCGACTTCTCTAGGATGCCATCATCAGATCCTAGTTTCCTTATCATGGTACCATTGTTGTGATATCACCTTGCCAACAAAAAAATAATCATCAAAATCGGTTCATAAACGACGAAGTTATCCGCAAACACACACAAAAAAACGGTCGAATTTGAAACCACTTCCTTTTATGAAATCGGTTTAAAAAGTTTTATAACATAAAAAGATAAAAAGATTTGAAACTTGGCAATGATTAAGTTGTCCCATCCTTCTTTGCTCGAGTTCGAGGGTTTGATATCTACCCATCCTGGTCAATATTTGTGCGCTTAAACTTATTGGTTGCGAGTTTGGATGTTTATATACATATGTTTATCTAAAACTTTCAGTTGTTTGATAGCAGTACAGGTTCTGCCTAGTTAGATATTAAAATAACATAGAACTCGACAGAGTAAAAAACCGACTTAGTTTTCTCATGGATGGCATTGTCAGTAGACCAAATTGAAATCCCAGTCGAAAGTTCTAAGGTAACAAAAAAAACGTACAGTCGAATTGATAAACTCCTCCTTTTTTGAAGTCAGTTGAAAACGTGTGCGGAATCTGTATTGTGTCCGATTGTTGTATCTATAAAATATATAGCTCGATTACTAAGTAATATTATTGTCAAGTGGCCGCATCATTTTCAACATTCGACGAAACATTTGGATGTTATGGAAAATCACGTTATTTGAGGCGGCTGATTTGAATAACTTAATTTTTAAGAAAATTTGTATTTTAATTTTTCTAAAATATAATTTGATATTTTGTACATTTGTTTATCTATTTGGCTGCACCCGTAAGGTTAATCAATGAAAACAAACATTTACTCGTTCAATTCACATCCACTAGCAGAAAATTATGTCCCATTAAAGTTTTACACTTGCGCTTTAGAGGTTTTACATAAAACTTTGTGTCTGAATTTCGGTAGTCATAATCTTTTTTGTCCAGCGTCAAAAGAGAATATATAATGAATCATAATGGAACTATTTGTACACATAAAGCACCTATTAATATTCATCCCCTAAAACAAATGCATCGTAGCAGAGAAATTTAAATACTAAATCTTTATAAAAGTCAGAATTATTACGTTACATCGCAGCTGTGTTTCAATAAAGTTCTAATAAAATAATGAATTCTCGTTTAATGGTTTTATAAAAGAAATTTAAACTAGATGAAATATATAAAAGAACATCCACTTTTTGCTACAAAAGCAATGACATTTTATAAGTTGACCCTGTGTTTTCCCGTTCCTGTGGGGATTTAGTCTTTTTTCAATTACCTTCTCCAACGTCCACTCAAAATGTCATTATATTTTCATCGCTATCGAGGTAATACTTGAGATTAAGTACCTATAGATAACGCATCTACCTCAATGTAAATAGAATATCATTGTATAGAAGTAACATAGTAGTTGGTATATTCCTTTGAGTATTAAACCAACAGGAGACGTCACGCGCACTAGTTTCTTTACAAAAAAGTCTGCCAATTTCTGCGGGGGGGACGAGGAAACAATCACAAATAATGTTAAAACAAACGCATTTTTTGATAAAACAATTAAACACTAGCTTGAACTAGGTGCACACAAATACATTCACCAATACAAGCACTTCGTGAACTCAAACAAACTAGTTTTAATTAACCGGAGTGCTCAAAGACCCACACGTTTTTTTGGCAGAGGGGAACGCCTGTCAGTGGCGTCTCCGGTTGGTTTAATACTCAAAGGTATATTGTGCTAACAGATTATCTTGGGGTCGTAGATCTTTCAAAGTTTGGGGTTTAGCTCAAGAGTTGGGAAATAATATGCTATGTATCATTATACTAAATCTAACGGGAGAAACCAAATAGACTAATATTTTTATATACAATTTGCGACAAGGTTGCTGACGTAATCGTATTGTTTTACCCGAATACATTGGAAAAAGGGTAATTTTTCATGCGTATGTATTTACGTAATTCTACTTTGTTGGTGCAGCATGTCATCCTAAAATTATAAATGCGAAAGTGACTTTGTTTGTTACACTTTCACACCTAAACCACTGAACCGAAATTGAACATTTTTACACCAATGGAAAGAAAATGATTAGGGAGTAACATAGGCTATATTGTATCCCACTATTCCCCCCCGAACGGGACTAACTAGGCGAAACCGCGGGGCGCTGCTAGTTTACTATAAAGCGTTTGACGGATTCTGAAGAGCGTATCTAGTTTCGGTTTCTACGTCGAAGAGTCATAGGCTACATATTTACCCAACTGCGTCAAAAGGAGGGTAACTTTTCAATAATGAATGCACTTGTTTCAATATTGGGTATCTACGAGGATAAGCAGTAAAAATAGTTTTTTAAAGAAAAGATTTTATTGTTAATTTATTTATTTGTCTATTAATTGCGTAAAAACTTATTTATAATTTAGGTTAGAATTAGGTTAGATTTTTTTGTGAATATAGCACAATGCTCATAATACATAGATAATGTCCCAAATCTCACGTTAAGACCAACTCAAACATCGAAAACCCCGACTAAGACCGTATACGAAAAAAAGTTACAACTTTAACTTACTCGTAGGTACTGGTTATTAAAAGCAAATACGAGTAGGTACATATCATTAAAGGGTTCATTCTACATTTGAATACATCTCGTGATTTTTTCTTTCAATATTTTTCGTCGTCATTGCTTGTGAATAATTTCAAAGGTAAGCTGAAAGGGGGGAATGCAAAATAAAACCGTGAAGGGTTGAGACAGCACAATGGAAGCTTCAAGTCAAAAATGAACGGTATTTCAATGGGAAATGACTTCAAAAGGTTTGCGTTGTTGGAATATAAATGTACGTATGCTTTTAAACCATTTAACTCCTTTAAAATACTGAAAAGGCTTTCACAGATAAGGTTTTGAGCAAAGTTATTCATCTCAGTAAGTATTTACATGTTTGTTCAAAACAATAGTCAGATGCCCTAAACCAATTGGTGCGGAACGTCTATTAATGTTATGTATCTGATATCGTACTCCGAAAAAACATTAAATGCTCACGGGCAGACAAGGGAAATTATTTCGAAAGGGTTGGACTCGATTTAAGAGAATTATTAACTGTCATGTTTACGCTTACATCAGCAGCCCGTAGCAGCCTACTGCTGAGCTAAGGGTTTTTCTTACACATGAGAAAGTATGGGCTTATATATTATGTATATTCATGGCCGAGTTTACCTTGATATTCGACTATTGACCTTTCGAAGTGTATTTTTTGTACCTACAGAAAAAAAAAAGACTTTTTTTTATAATCATCCACGTGAGCCCACTGATGACTGGGAATTTATATTCATGGACGAGTTTAGAGTGCCTTCTTATTAGACTATTGACATTTCTAAGTGTACTTTTTGTACCTACTTACAGAAAATAAATAATATTTCTTTATAATGCCCACCGTGGACTGGGAGGTGGTGTTAGGCTAGTGACCAACTAACTCAGAATTTCTCAAGCCACCCAGGCTTTCAGACTTCCGTTGTGCGTCAACACAACAAAAACCAACGTTCCCTAAGCCATGTCAGATATAGTTAGGTGACCTGGCTAAAATCCTCTATCAACTCTCGTGGGTTTGTTTAAGTGATTATATTTTTCATGTGGGTAAGAGGTTTAGCTCAGCAGTGGGCTGCTACGGATGCTGTGTTTAACTAAAGCCAGCCGAGCAAATCAGTGCTCATTGAATTAGTTAAAAGGCCTCGTATCTTAAGATGCGGTGACAAAGTTTCGGGGCAGGACGTGACGAGGGTAGGAACTCCTTGATCCATCACTCAGCCGTTCAATCACTCTCACTCTTATTAACTCTGGATTTTTATTAGATTATTTTGAGAAGTGGTTTTTAGTCTCTTTAAAAGTATGTGTGTTAAGTCAACTTTTGAAGGATTAAAATTTTTTTGGACGACTTCTTTAGAATCTACTTAAATTTCTTTAGTTGGCATACGCTAAACCACATAAACTTTTTTCTGACGTATGTGCGCTAAACCTACCACGGGCGATCTGTTATAATACTATTGTTTCCCGATTACGCTACTTGACCGTAGAATAACAATTTGCAATTTATACTGATGTTTTTTTGTATAATTGTATAAATAAAAAATGATAATTCAATAAAACACCTATAGAAATTAGTAGGGCTGCTAGTATTGAATTGGTATTCTGAATTAATATTAGTAAATTTTTTGCGTGAGCGGCCATGATCTCACTCATTTAGTCCTTCCTCGAACTTCCGTAAATTGTTTTGTAATAAAAGTTAATTGAATTACAAATTAGATAATTATTTTGTTATGACCCTTCTTTCATACTTAGTACAATTTTAATTAAGAATATATGACCGAAGTCTGCGACAAAATTTTATGTGATTCATATGCATGAGGCGCCTTGGGACCAGGAATTTGCTGTCACCCGATACCAATAACTTTTAGAAGAAAACACCGTACCGCAACCTTCTTTGAGAATAACATCTCTTCACTAAGAATAAGAAGTAGTGCTGACGTGGCGAGTTTACAAGGAGGAAATAAATATTCGTATTCTGTATCTCAATATACGCTGTTTCTTCTTGTTTGGAATTTTGTTAGTCTAAAAAGATATCTATAGGATTTTTTATATAGTTGCACCAGTCTAGACACGAAAGAAAAGTTTCTACACAATAACATTTAAAATAACACATACTTTTAGATATTGCGCCTAATAAATGAGAATTAAATCCTATGTCACATTTTGCTAATTTCAGTTTAAATTTGAATCAGAATCCTGAAATTTTAATCAAAAATTGACCAAAAAAATTAAGCAGAACTACCAACTAAACTGAATACCACTACTCATAATTTAAAAAACATTTATTTCCCCGCACTTCATAATTTGTATGAGAAGATCATAATATTTATTTAGCTATCCAATTTTGGCACCTCTTTAAACATAGCACGACAAATACCAACGTCTAAGGATCTTTGTTTACTATAACGCGGTATATGTATGTAAATACGCAGATACCTATAGGAGACCACAAAACCGCCTTGCAAAAAGGTTATATTTCTCGCAACAAATATTTGTATGCTTGTGACAATATTTGAACACTGTCTGGGTATATCCATAAAATACCTACATGTATGGTATACCTACTTTATCCGAATCCCGAAAGTGACTTTGTTTCATTATTTGTTACGATTTAACTCCTAAATCACTAAACCGATTTTAAAATTCTTTTACCAATGGAAAACTACATTTTAGGGGGCCACATAAGCTACATTTTATCTCCGTATTCCGACGGGAGCGGGAACTACGCGGGTGAAACCGC
Organism: Ethmia dodecea; assembly: GCA_963855545.1. Taxonomy (NCBI): domain Eukaryota; kingdom Metazoa; phylum Arthropoda; class Insecta; order Lepidoptera; family Depressariidae; genus Ethmia; species Ethmia dodecea. The sequence goes on from OY979448.1 coordinate 4,486,290, forward strand.
GGGTGCTATTTAGATAAATAAGTTAGGATTAAGAAAAATGTAGTGTATCTATCTACCAATTAATGTCTATATTTTAGCCACTATACCGCTGGTCTACTATCTATGACCATCTTTGAATATCCGACAGCAAATATTACTACCATTTCTATTTAAATTTAAATTTGATGTCGGCGCTTAGATAATAATTTTTATTTTATGATTGTCTATCACTCTACACTTCTACACTTACATACATACACTTACACTAATATTATAAAGAGGAAAGATTTGTATTTTAGTATATGTTTGTAACGAATAAATTAAATAAATACTTGACCGATTTAAAAAATTCTTTCACCATTAAAATGCTACAATATCCTTGAGTACATAGGCTACGCCGCTTTATTTAGCACTAAGCTGTTTCGCGCTGTTTCACGTAGTTCCCGTTCCCATGGAAATACGGGGATAAAATATAGCCTATATGTTATTCTGATGTATTAGCTATATAACTGTAAAGTTTCATAAAAATCCGTTCAGTAGTTTTTGCGTGAAAGAGGAACAAACATCCATACATCCATCCATACAAACTTTCGCCTTTACAATATTAGTAGGATTAACAATAAACTTTACTTACATACAAACTTAGTTGCATGGTACCTAACCAAATTAAATTAAACTTAATTGCATGCTAATAACACCTGTAGAAAATGTACGAAACGACTCGCACTTGACCAATTTTTGTTTTCTTGTCACATGACGTTAATCGGGTTATGAGATATTCATCTCACGTAGCGAGCATTTTAGATAAACGTGACCACTGTGCTTGAGGTGGAATATTATAATTGCGATATCGCCAATACGTGTGTTTGTGGTTTGAGAGTTTGCCTGGGGAAGGAAGGTTTAAATAATCGATTGATTAAGTTCAACATAAAAGACGTTATTTTGTAATTCGTAAATTAACACTCTACAAAAAAAATAGACCTAATGCGAGTTGTAACTCAAGTGCTTGCCATCAGTTTGTCAACATAACCAGGCACACCATATTCTGTAAAATTTTCTTGGTCCATAAATACAAAATAAATAAAAAGTAATTACGTAAGTTATTGTATCTAATGTGATTTCAAATTTATAAGGAGGTTAGCATTAAATTCTAGATTAGGTACCTAAACATTTTGTTATCTTTAGATGAGTGTTGAATTTTAATATTAAGATTAACTAAAAAATATTAAGATTATCTGGAAGAGATGTACAATTCTTGTTAAATTTTTTGGGGTTTCGTTTATTTTTTAGTACAATATCTCTCTCGATATCTCTCTTTCTTTTAATCTCCGAATAAGGCAAGACTACACTATTTATTTTCAATTTATAGGAAAATAAGTAAATAAGTTTCTGGCCCTTAGTAGATCTAATTATGTTGAATGGGATGGCACAACGCAATAAAGTTACTTAGAAAACAAACCTTATTACTATTCTCGTAGACTCGCGAAGGCAAGAATTGGTAGACAACGGCTGCTTTACTAATTTTAATGCGCCACGTTATGAATTAGAATATTATTTTAATCTCCACAGGACAAGCTGTAGGGATCGTACTTTGAAATCTACGTAAAATTTTGTTGCAAACATAACACAACAACCACAATATTTTGGTTTATTTGTCTCTCACAATGTGTTATTATTATTTATCCCTACGTTTACATTTAGGAATATCTCTGTCGAGTAATACTCGACTTTTAAAAAGACTTTTAAATCACTACATCAAAGCAATGTACAGCAGTGTATACGTACACGTAGGTAATATATCCTATACGAGCCTTAACAATATGAGTTACCAACTCTACCTCAACGGCTGGCCCACGTCTCTGTAATGTTTTTATTCCGGTTTGCTCGTATTTTCCTACAATTGCCAGATGTTCCTCGCTTCACGGAGCAAGGAAAATATTATCTACATTTCTGTTTGTCGACGCGGTGAGAGATTCACTTCTGGTTTTTAGCTGGATCTTTGAATGTAATACTCTCTCTCTATACGTTGGAGAGATTACCCTTAGTTTAATAATAAAAAACTTGAGAGGTGTCAAGGGACACCCGGATGGAACATCATCATCATCATCATCGTCGTCGTCGTCGTCGTCGTCGTCATCATCATCATCATCATCATCATCATTATTATTATTATTAGATTTATCATATAGCTTCAACTATAGCAAAAAGTGTCGGTCGTTACATCTTTTGGTCTTAATTTTTTCCGTGTAGCCCCCTTTCGCAACGCGCGATAAGGAACTACATTCCAAAAACAAATATATTTATGTTACAGGTCCACCGCTCAATTTAGACGGTTCCTGACGGTTCCTGATAGGAGCGTGCAGAAGGGATGGTAGATGACGTCACGCACGACAGTGTCGAATTTAAACTGTATCCAACGCGACCGTGCTGTGCTATGACGTCATCAGTTACTCCTCCCCCAGCGCCTCTACCTCGTAATTATTTCATGTGGGTAGACCTGAATCTACCTGTCTTTTTTCATCGTAAAGATAAAGCCATGAGCAAAACCGCTGGTAAGCCAACGAACGCGCGAGCCAAAGGTTCAAACCGCCAAAGGAGCATTTAAAAGTCCGGACTTTTGAGACACTTATCGAAAACAGGTGGTCACTTAGGTACATTAAGGACAATGGTTGTAAATATAAAGTAGCAATGTTTCTACAATATACTCGTCATTTTGTTCAAGGAGCTATTATGACTTGTTTAAGAAATATCGTCATTTATATGAATGCTACATATTTTGCTAGTCGGTGTATTTTATTTATAGTTTGTGTTATAATGTGAATGGCATTTCTGTTATCGATGTGGTTTGCGGTTGCAATATTGTCAATGACACCAAAGTGACATAATGTGTGTAAATAAAATAAGCGTGGAGTTCCACTGTGCCACTAATCCGCCGCAGCGAGCGTTTCGGTGCCGGCAAGTGGATTAACCAGAACCCTAATTTAATCCATTAACAGCTTTTTGCGATCAAAAGATTGAAAGGCTATATCGCTTAACAAGTTACTCAAATAAAGATAACGTTTTACAGTAAACCGTTTCGTTGTTATGCCATTACAATTAACTCGCTACAGCCGTGGTTACAATGCGTAAAATTATTTAAATTAATGCAATATTAGCTTAATATTTTGGCGGCTGCTGACATCCGAAATCGCCGTTTATTACAGTTTATTACGCGGCAGAGTTGAAAAGGCGAAACAATTTTCCGGATTACTGGCACGATGGCACATTGCTTTAATTTGGATTAAGGCAGCGATAAGCCGAGCATTGTGGGCTAACTAGGCGCTCAATTATATCGGATAATATTGCGCTAGCACAACAGGCTATGTCAGGTGTCAGCAGTTACATGGAATGAATTTACAAATAAATTTTCTTAGCTCCTCATGTTACTGGCAGAATTATGATGACACGCTTTAGATAATAATTGAATGGGGTTTTGAATCGGTTTATCATTTGCAAAATAGAAATGACGTAGAAGCGCACATGGTTAGTCTGTAATATTGAATTCAGTAGTAAATAAAGATTACACATCATGCTTCTCATGGATGGAGGAAACACAAGACTGACATTGTTGCGCAGCTTATGTAAAGCAGAGGACGTCTTTCGGCCTATATGATGATGATGATGAAACAATAGTTACGAAGAAATCAAACATGAACTAATCAAGAAAGACGGTGTTCAATTATCTTTTTATTTTAGCCAGTTAAATGTATATGTTCTTCTTTCTACTCCGTACACATTTGAAAATTTGTATTCTTAGACAGTAATTAAATTCTACGCAAAGAAAATTATAGGTAAGTCCATTATCACGTCTGTTTGTGTATGCTGATATATCATTAATTTGCATATTAAACGGGGAACTGTATAGAGTGGCAAATCGACCCGGTTCCCTGCGAAAATTTGCTCAACCCAGAAACCTACAGAGTACCACAAAGCTGTAAGCCCACATTACTTGTCTTGGATTTAGTTTTATCTCGTCTGAGCCTATCGTCTTTGTAAGATATAGTGTCTTCGGAAATATACGATCTCAAATTGTTTACTATAATTCTGACTTGTTTCATGTCAGAGCAGTGATAGATTTACTTCATTTAATTTTTTCTATTCATTCTAAATTATAATTTAAATAAAATTAGAGCAGTGATAGTCTTACTGTTAAAGAGCCTGCTTCACATAATGAAAATCAGTGAGTCTCGGGTTCGAATCCTGGCATGTACCTACCAATGAGTTTTTCAAAACTTACAATACATATTTATCACTAGCTCGCCGGTGAAGGAAAATATGGTAAGGAAATGATGGTAAGGAAATCCGCAGGTCCCAGAATTAATTCTGAGACATCCACATCGCGTTCGGGGATAAAAGGCGTGAGATTATAATTATTATTCTATTATTTTCATGTCACTGATTAAAAGTAAAGTAAAAACCGTTTCTAATTAATGGAGGCAACCATCTTTGATATATATACTTACTCTTAAAAGAAGACATTCCTGGCTGACTGACTGACTGACTGATCGATAAACTAGCAGACGAAACCGCTGGGTCTAAAAGCATGAAATTTTGCACAAAGGTTAATTAAAATGCCTACATTTGATCTAAAAAGCGTTTTTTGGGATACTCCCAAGGGAACGGAAAACCTAGATTCAACACGGTCAATGCTGCTGGTCACCCGTTAGTAACTTAAAAACTTTTTGATTTCCCACTAATTCCTATCAACTATCATTATTATCGTAGCTCTTAAAAGAAAGTTTGTTCCACAAAAAAACGGATAGCACCAACCGCTAGAGTACTTACCGCTAACTTGAACCACTTAGCGGAAACTTGCTGAATAGGAAACTTAAACTTAACTAGACTGAGCAATTAAGTAAATGAGTTTAGTGATTCCACTGGACAATCTCGTTAATCACAGGAATAGTTTCTGGTCAAGACAGGCCCAATGTCGATGATGGGATTTCCTTCAATTTCCTTCTGAAGACTGTCTTACTAAGTACTTGAGAAACTTAAGTGATTATTGAACTATAAAGGACGTTGTACGGTGGTAGTGTTATATTGTATCGATATGTCTATCGCAATTTTATAACGACTGACACTTATGTCAAAGTAGGTAAATAATTATAGAATTTTATAACTCTTACAAGGGTAATGTAGAAACAATAAAAAAACATATAATCGCACATAAAATTATGGTACCTTACTGATTGTCATTGTTAACCATATAGTTGTTGCAAAAAATGCAAATAAATTTGATTTTAATTACACTAATAGTACATTTTTTATATTTAGTCTGGTATATTATACCAGAGGTGGGTTGACTCCCGAGCTTGCGAGGAAAAACTCTATTATAACGAAATGAGTGCAGTCTTTATGTTCTTGAAAAATTAATTAACGTAGCTGAATTTAGTGCTTTCTATGGAAATCGTGTTATTATTGATCGATATTTAAGAAAATTGGTTAGACACAACTAAAGTTCGATTGCATCATATTTTTTTTATATTAAAATAGTAATTGGGGTGTATGAGGAATTGCGCTTTTTCTGAACTAAACTAAACAAAACATAATACACAATTCGTAATAAAATAATATGCTGTGCTAAAAATGGTTCAATGTATTTATAATATAATCTGACGCCTTTTATCCCCGAGGTGGTAGGCAGAGGTATTCCATTATTCAATATATACAACAAAACATAATTAAAATAAATAAATAAATATATATATATATATATATATATTTATCATTAGTCATAAACTCAATTGGCGTAAGGGACAAGTGACCATTTTTTTTTATTTTACCATTTTACATCATTTTTTTTACTCTATTTTTCTGTATATTTGAAATTCCGATATCTCTTTTAATAATTCCCTTACGCCCCTGAATATTCGAAAGATAAACCGTTATGTTTTGATTTAAAGGACACTTGATTCAAAATAATTTTAAAATTTTATCGTATATACCAAAAAAAGAAAAGATCTTTGGAATAAGTTCCTTAAAGTTGTCAGTCTGTCCCTTACACCATTTGATATAAATAAAAAAGTACCTTACGTCCTTCTTACGCCACATCTACATTACTGTTTGTACGTTACGTCATATAAGACTGATTTTATTGTCCTTTACACCATACACATAAATGATAAACTGTACAATACATTGATATTTACTCTAACAATGATTAATTTAAAACTTTCCCTTTACACGTACTGATGTCATTTTGAACAAGTAAACGGACGAAATTGACAAACGAGTGCTTCGGAAGGAAAGCACGTAAAGCCGACGATTCTGGTGATTTATTTTCTATGAAAGTAGTCGTTGCATTAGCCATGTCAGCAGATTTTGGCGACTCAATAACTCTTACAACCCTCACTACAAGAAAAAGATTTGAATTAATATATTATTTAAATAATATAATCTTGGTTTAATTTAACCTTATAAACACATTTACACGTAATTGCTTTCCGATTCTTGGATAGATTTTCCAAAACCCGCGTGTTATTCTCATTCAGAGAATCTATTTCTCGTTGCATAGCTTCGCCCACAATTTACTATCTGGGCAAGCTATTGCCTCCTTTTAAGTTCCAGGTTCTAAATAAGAGTCGTTGCCACTAACTTGGGACACATAATCGTTGAACTTTACTGGAAGTCTGAGCAGAGATCTATTTCTAAGCAGCATACCATGCCTAGCCAAGTGATCTATGATCTCACCTTCCTCATTCTCCAACCCCTAAATCAATCGATTCATCACAACGCTTCTCAGAGTGCGCGTCTTCTAACTCATCTTCGTCACTGCTAGCAGGAGCAAGAGCCTCGTGAATTTCTTCATTTCTAGGCAGCCTAACTTCGTTGTCGCTAACAACTGGTAAATCCTCGCTCGCTTCTATTGTCACCGAATATAGGCGTCTCGCATTCGCTTCTGACTCTCAATGGTATTTCCATTTCAGTCACTTCTGGTATTTGTGTCAAATCCTCTAATTCAAGTTTTGAATTCAGTGGTCTTTTATCGAAAGTGACATCTCGGGATCGCACTAAGGAGTTTGACTCTTTGTGCCAGATCCTATAACCGTCGTCGAGGTTGTAGCCGATTAGAATGCACTTCTTTGCCTTCTTCTGCATCTTTGCCGTTTTTGTTTCTCTTTGGCTTTTTTCCTAACCAAAGCTCAAAAGGCGACTTGTGTTTTACATTAGTTGGCCTTATTCTGTTTAAAATATAGACAGCAGTCTACCAGCTCTGCCCACAAAATTTGAGGTATCTCTTCCTGTGAATGCATCATCGCTCTAGCCATTTCAACTATCGTACGGTTTCCCTCCCTCCCTCTCACTGAAACTGTTTTGCTCTGGAGTATGCGGCATAATCAGCCGTTGTTGTACCCCGTACTTTGTTAGTTCCTTGCGAACATTCGCATTATCGAATTTGCCACCGTAATCACTTAATTCCGTAACATCAGAATCAAAATCCCAGGTATCTCTGAATTATTTTTCATAAAGTAGACATAGCGGTATCGTATGAATTCATACTTGAAAAGTACAAAATTCTGTGCCTTCAAGCAACTTGGAGGAATATTACCACACACATCTGAATGTATGCGTTCTCCAGGACTGGACGCTTTTTTTCGAACACCAAAGCTCAGCCTAGTGCGTTTCCAAAACACATCCTTCGCATAAATTCCCGTTGTCCTTGGTTTTGAGACCAAGTTCCTGCTCGATCACCTGTTTTACATTGCGTTTGACGTCTTAATGACCTATACGTTCGTGGTAAAGCTGTAAAGTATCAACCGCGACTGCAATATCGACCGCATTAACCACCTTTCTGTAGGTTGAATCGGTTTACAATTCAGCTTATACAAGTCACCGTGCTTCTGTCTATTTCCGGTCACTCCTAGTTTCCCTTCGATCCTAAAAGAACACGTTGTACTCCGTGACTCAAGCAGACTGTTTAAATTTGAATCTTTTGCTGCCAATACCGAAAAGATATTTTTCGTTACCTTCGGAACGTGCCTTGTCAACAAGAAAGTTCTCTTTTTCGTCTTCATCATGATCGAATCTTTTCCTAATGTTTCAATCGTCTTTCCATCTGCAGTCGTAACTGTATGCGATGCAGTCGTAACGTTGAAAATCCTGATAGAGGTCGCTTCTCATTGTGACATGGTGTGTAGCCCAGTTGTCCACATACCACTCATCTCGATCGAGACTGCAATCTGTCGCATTTACTAACACTAGCGTCATGTTAGTACTAGCCCCAGGTATCTCATCATGTTTCTTCTTAGGACAGTCCTTCTTGTAGTGTCCAACTTCTTTGCAAAATCACATTTTAAAGCGTTATTCTTCTTTTAGGGTCCTTTCTAGTTGGTTTTAATCACGAGAGATTTGCTGACAGACTTCGAGATGCCTTCTTTGGAGTTTGTCGTCAATGCTCGTTCATGAGTACATAGCTGTCTAGTTAGGTTCTAAATAAATCTATCTTTTCTCGACATAATCATCCAACTCGACTTGAAGAATAGGTAAGTTTTCATTAAAAAAATTTTTTTTATTTTTTTTTATTTGAAAGTCTATTTCTGATGTTCAAAACAAACAAAAAACAAAACAAAACAAATTAAAAAGTACTCTGTTTTTGGTAAATCCACATATTTTTTTTGTAGCACATTACTTCTTAAGCCATTTATTTCTAAAATAAAAAGATAATGACCGCCTTTACAACCAAACTGATACTTATAAGAAGTTATAAGCTATGGAGGTAAGGGACATTTTTTAAAATTTAGGCAAGAGTAAAGGACACTATCTCTGTAATTATTAAATTCAGCAAGTTTTGAGCATTATAACATAAAAGTAGACTTAATTTTGAGCATTTAAGTCTTAGATGCCCACCACTCAACTATTAAATTTAAAAAGTTATAGCGGTATAAAGATTTTTTTGTTTGTTTTTTGCTTCTCCTGAAAACCTATACTTTGTCCCTTACGCCAATTGAGTTTATGACCGTCGATATATACTAGTGGCCCGGGCAGACGTCGTTCTGCCACCGTATAAACCATCCCTGGACCCACTCTAACCCACACAAAAAGTTTCATCAAAATCTGTCCTGTGTTAATCAGACTAACGAACATCAATTCATTTTTATTTATATAGATAGATAGATATATATACAATATATAAATACATAAAGGGCAAATATTAATTAAATATTAATTCATTCTAAATTATAATTCAAATTATTTAATCAAGTCCAGTACAAAAAAAATGGTGCATTACATTCTGCTCATTGAACGTCAATAATGGCTTTGCTATACATTCACAATACCTACCTACTTAACACTTTGGTAAATGTCTAGCAGAATCACGGAACATTCTGTTAACAGAACATACTGTCTCTACATTTGCATACACTGGCGGAACCAATTTATTTGCCCGACACTGTATGTTGTTATCAACTGAGCTACGGCTGTTATTGAAACCATTTGGTTTCAAGCCAACAAGGATTTTTGAGTAACAACAGTGGCCGCATTAAACTCAGCTTTGTCCCTGTCTTATGTTTCCTTCATTTGTCTCGCTCGCAATGATGACAAATGGGAACAAGTACTCAAAAAAATTAATGTAAAAGGCACATATTGGAAAATATTGAAATACAATATTATCTTCTTTCTGGTGCAGTCGGATAAAAATGTAGCCTAATATACTCAAAATGCGGAAAAAACGCTCATGATGAAACTGTTATTACGTATCCGACAACGACATCAAAAAAGGAGAATGTTCCCAGTCGACGCGTATGTTTTTTTGGATAACATACCAATTTCCTGAAAATCAGAACTGATTTTAAAACCCCAACAATACTTAGGTACTTACCCCAAATTAATTCAAGTCATTAAATTAAAAATGTAATTGTTGTAGTGTTTTTAAAGCTATTCGTTGAAGTCTAATAATATTTGTACTTTTTTCGTACCTAAACTTCTTAATATATCAGGAAGCTAATACAAAATTTTATTCTTTTTAATCCAAAAATAGCACTCGATTCTTCAAATGGAAACAGAAGGCTTCTCTCGCAGCCTGTGTGTCCGGAATCCGTAAAAGTCCGGATGCATTCGGCTGCATCCACAGTCACCGTCCGTGAGGGAGATTTTTACTGCACTTTTTATCAGATGCCTATTCACGGTTCTTCCCAGCAAATGGAAGAGAATCTATATACGAAAGCAAATTCGGCTAGAATTCATCAGTCAGCCGGCTACCAAAATATTTGTTTCTTGTGATGTTTGTGAATTTTTGCGACCGGGATTGTATGTTTTAATAAAACTTCTGCGTTAGTAATCACTTGCATTTTTTTCTATTGTTAGGTGTCGGAGCTATGTAACCAAGGTGCTAACAGACCACTTGAATCACTGTATTCACTTGTGTTTTTACAACAAATACCTTATTGTACGGAACTGTTTTCCTTATTGTACGGAACCCTTCGTGTGCGAGTACGGCTTTGACCAGTTTTTTCATCCCTTTGCTATGAGACAGACAATAAAGATACATAAAATAAATATGTAACATATTAACTGCATAACTTATAACTTTTATAGAGATATAAAGACAACTGAACTTACTGTCATATAGATGTATTAAAGAGACTAAGTAACCTGAAACCTAAGAGGTTAAGTAACCTGAAAAGTATTTCTTTGTAATAATTCAGCTTCCATTCCATTCACTCGTTCGTTCGTCCGTGTCCGCTTCCTGTCCGCAATTGGGCGCAATCTTCCCTCCACCAATTTTCGCAGTGATTATTCATTCATTTTCGCTGACAAATTGGTAGGTGAGGCCTTGTGTGAGAAATACGGCACGAATTTTATTTTGCTGACAATATGATGAGTACCGTACCTTGTAATTCGTATTACTGAAACAGTATTTAGTAGCGCATGGAAATTCCCTTAATTTGGGTTGGAGTATTATATCGACAGTGGAAAAGCAAAATTGCTTAACCGCCACTTTGGTAACTTTACAAAAACGAGGGTCAAACTTTTTTTTTTCACAAAAAAAATCATATCTCATTTTATATGAGGAATAATGTCATGAAAATTAAAATATATTTATAAAAAATGGTTTTCTAAGTATCCATCTGTTATAAAGTTAATTATTGCCTTTATTTTACGAATTAGGTGTCGCTTAAGCCAAATTCATTCCAACCGTTAAACATTTCTAGTCATGCAAAAATCACTTAATGACTAAGAAGTCATAAAAACATAGGAAAGGGTAATGAGTAACAGACAATATTGCTGGCATACATAATATTCTAAAATGACTAATAAACTATAGTAAAAAAAGAAACGGTTAATTTGTTTTGCTAACGATGAATATTAGTTAAAATGAAAACCAGGAAAAGCTCATAAAAAAGTGATGTGTTTGTTATTTGTTCAAGAAAAAATACTTAAAAGACAAATTGATGTTTACTTTTTACAATCAAATAGCTTTCAATACAAAAGTGATATGGTTATGTTTCAGAAAAAAATACTAAATTGGTTACTTTTTTTTGTAAAATGTAAAACTTAATGCTGATAAATTTAATATTCTCTAAAGATAAATTCAATAATAACTTCAAAAAAATCACAAACATCTTATCATCATCATTAACCAGTAACAGCCCACTGCTGAGCTAAGGGTCTTTCCTCACACATGAGGAAGTATGTGCCACAATCTCCCACGGGTGCCCACCGCGGATTGGGAGATGGTGTTAGGCTAGTGGCCACCTAACTGTCAGAATTTTTCTAGCTACCCAAGGGTATCTGACATGGCCTAACGACTTCCATTCTATATGCGTAAACACAACGAAAACCGCGATCAACGGTTTAACGTGCCTTCTGAAACACAATTTCAAATAAAAATTAAATAAGATTATCATAAAAAGTAAACATTTCTAATCCAGTTCTTCATCATCAATATCACTTTCTTGTACATTGGCATCATTTGGCAAGTCTATGAATTCGCTACGACATATCTCAGAGATAGTTTTGATCGTAGGTATACCCACATAACTTCAGCAAATCAGAATATTTCTTTATCATCGCATCCTATAACCTTCGAAGTCTTTATGAGTCAAAGTCTCGACTTCATAGGGCTTAGGTGATTAGGTGATCTGGCAAGGCTAAAAACGTGATCTTTCTTTAGATATGTTAATATTTTTCGATTTTTTTCTTTTGTCTTCTTCTCGGGCAACTGGAGGGGTTCCCTTTTTTTTTTTAATTTTTTTTCTGTAAAAGTAGTGCTTCCATTTGTTTTGTTTGTCATTTTCTAATAAGATTTCATTTTCTTTGGTTGTTTCTTCTTATACGTTTTCTTTTACCTGTCAAAACATTTGTCTCTGAATCTGTTTGAGAATCGTCCCAGGAACTAGAAATCCAAATAAAACACTCTTCATTAGATAAAACGTGTATGCACTGATATTTTAATTCCTTATTTACCTCCCTTTTTGATCTTTTCCCTGTTTCTATTTTCTCTTTATCTTGTTCAAAATCTAATTTTATTAAAATTTGATTTACCTCAAAGCCTTCAGGATTTTCTATTTTAATATTATCACTGTCGTCTCTTATTTCTTGCATGTTTGTTTGCAATGTTTTCAAGGTTTTCAGTGCGGAGACACTCATCGACAGATGGGTATGGATTCATTGCTGAAATATCTTCAAGTTCTGCAAAGTGAAGACTCTCATCGATTGGTAAGTCTGGATCCATTGCTGAAGTGTTCTCCAGACCTACACTGATTAGGATCTCATCAACAGGCGGGCCTGTATCCGTTGCTGAATTGTCCTTGAAGTCTAAAGCGCGGAGACTTTCATCGATTGTAGCTGGTAGGTGACGGGTCTTTGAATTGTGTAGGGCGAAGTTTCTCATAGATAAGTGGGTCTATCGATGTGTCCTTGAGGTGTTCAGGGCTGTCGTTACCAACAGCGGTCGAGTTCATTGCTGAAGTGTCCGCAAGTTCTGCAGAGTGAAGACTATCATCGAAAATTGGGTCTGTGTCTATTCGTGACGTGTCTTTAAGGTATTTTTAGATGGGTCTAGCTAGGTCAATTACTAAAATTTCCTTGAAGTACGAAGCGAGGTTCTCTTATATACCTACATGTGGGTCCAAGTCTATAGGTGACGTGTCTTTGAGTTGTGCAGGGCGATATTTCTCATAGACAGGTGGCTCTAAGTCTATCGACGTGTCCTGGTGGTCTACAAGGCTGAGGCTCACATCTACAGGTGCGTTTGAGTCTATTGGCCCTAATCTATTGTTCAATTCGAAATTAGACTGAATGGCATATTTATTTAATCATACAAATTAAGCATTACATTTTCGCTAAAAACTTTTAAACTTCCTATTTTGCTTTCCCAGATTTTGTTTTTATTACAATGAATAAAGAAAACACTAATCCATATATTGCTTACTATTCAAATGATAGGAGATTAAATGCGACTGTTTTCGCTTAAGCGCCAAAAGGTTCGGCGTGGCATTCAAGAAAAATAACTAATGTCAGTTATGACTTCATTTTAAAATAATTTAAAATCGCTTATTTATACGCCCAATTAGAAAAAGAGCAATCACAAATCGCTTATGAATTTTTAAATTGACATTCTCTGTAAACATAAATCGCTAATAGTAGATTTAACTTCAAAAGTAGGGGCGTATGCGACATTGCTCCAAAAAACACCAAAAATAATGTCGCTTCAGCGTTATGGAATCATATATTTTCATAAAAAATGAGTCGCTTAAGCGCCAATTAAGTGCTCCGATTTGCAAGAGATCTAAACAGTTCGACGCAGAAAAAAACGCTGATTCTAATGATATAAATAACTCATTTTCGACCAGGGTGGCGGTTAAGCGATTTTGCTTTTCCACTGTCGATATTATTTTTGTTCTATTACATTGTCATTTCAATGAGGTTTTCAAAAAATTACGTACATATTTATCACTAGCTCGACGGTGAAGGAAAACATCGTGAGGAAACCCGCAGGTCTCAGAATTAATTCTGAGACATGTGTAAATAGACCCGCTCCGGTGATGGGCTCACCACATATCACGTTTAGGGGTCCAATGTATCTCATGAAATGTGGGTATATCCAGTAATGGAATACCTCTGCCGACCCCTTCCGGGATGAAAGGCGTAAGATTTTTATTTTTAATTTTTTTTACATTGTCTGCCATAACTTTAGGTAATAGGTAATATTAAATGTTGTTTGAAGTTTCTTCTACTGAAATAAATCAATTTCACTTCTACTTTCTTTTAAAAGGTCTGTTTTTATCTTGTTAGTGTAGTTTGCTTGTAAAATAAGAAGAATGAAAGGATCTTCATAGATAAAGCCAGTATTAAAATCTATTCTACGAATTTTAAATAAAATGCAAGATGTAAACTATTCGTTTCAGGGAGTATTATTTAATGCAGCGGGGTAAACAGGAGAAAAATCTTCGTTATCTCGTTGGCCCGGACCATGGATTCTATTTATCCGGCTTTAGACTGCAGAACGGGTTGAATAAAACATTCCAGCAAATTCAGATCCTAATGAGATGTGGTACAAAGAAATTGCTGTAATTTACATATTGTTCTTTTTATCATTTCCTGATTTATTTCAAACTAGCTGATGCCCGCGACTTCGTCAGCGTAGTATTTGTTATTCCTTTGCGTTTCAAAAATATATCAAGAAGGATAATCTACACTATCTATCTATCAACACTAATATTATAAAGCGGAAAGATTTGTAGTTTTGTACCTATGTTAATAACGAATAAACTCAAAAACTACTGGACCGATTAAAAAAACTGTTTCAACATTAGAATGCTACATTATTCCTGAGTAACATAGGCTATATCTATGACGAAAAAGAATTAGGGATCCTTACTAAAACTTGACTGTACATGCCAGGATTGGAACCCGAGCCTCACGAATGAGAGGCGGGCTCTTTAGCCAGTGGGCTATCATTGCTATTTATTTATATTTTTGCTATTCAAAACACCCTATATACAACGCGTCCCAGAATAAGCGCAATTCCTCATACACCCCAATTAGTATACTAATATAAAAATATGGTAATGCATTAGTACTTTAGTTTTGTCTAACAAAATTTTTTATATAAAGAGCGATAACAGTACGGTTTCCACAGGTAGCCCTAACTAAATTCAGTTCTATGCTTATTCGCTTTTCTGAAAAAAATTTGCACATACTAAAAATAATACTGATTACGTATTGTATAGCCTAGGACACTCTCTGGTTTATGATTTTTGAATTAGTTATTGATACCAAAGGCCATGCATGTGCTCATTATAACAAACAAATTCCTTCAAGGAAACCATAGTGAATTCTCAAAAAAAGAAGTGGACTTGGTATGGAGACTTTTGAAGAGTATTTGTGCCCAGTTTCAAGTTAAGAGACGTAAAAAACAACACGTCTCCATACAAACTCCAATGCCCTGTTTCACCCCCTCAGGGGGGGGGGGGTTTAGAAAATCCAGAAATACGTGTCTTGTTTTTTGTTTTGAGGAGTATTTTTACAAAGTTTCGAATTGATACACCAAAAATTAGGGTTTTCCATACACACATGAACGTGGGAGAGCCATGCTTCGACCGGAGTGATACCACGGCCTCACAGAAAACCAGCGTAAAGCAATGCATTGCGTTTTGTTGAGTGAGTGAGGTAACCGGAGGCCCCAATCCCCCCCTCCCCTCCCCCTTCCCTCCTTTCCCCTCCCCTCCCCCTACTCCCACCTCAAAGGTCGGCAACGCAGTTGTGACTCTTGAGTTGCAGGTGTCCATGGGTGACGGACGTCCCTTACCATCAGGTGAATCGTCTGCCCATTTTCCCCCTTTTATATCATAAAAAAAAATACCAACTTTAACCTCCTACTTTCACATCTTTTGGGTACGATTTTCGAAAAATCCAAAAACACGTGTCTACTCATTTATTTTCAAAAGTATTTGTACCAAGTGTTTGTACCAAGAGAGCAGTGATAGCCCTGACGGTTAAAGAGCCGGCCGAAAATCAGTGAGGCTCGGGTTCGAATCCTGGCATGTACCAATGAGTTTTTCAAAAACTTACGTACATATTTATCACTAGCTCGACGGTGAAGGAAAACATCGTGAGGAAACCCGCAGGTCTCAGAATTTATTCTGAGACATGTGTAAATAGACCCGGTCCGGCGATGGGCTCACTACCTATCACGTTTAGGGGTCCAATGTATCTCGTGAAATGTGGGTATATCCAGTAATGGAATACCTCTGCCTACCCCCTCGGGGATGAAAGGCGTGAGATTATATATTGTACCAAGTTTCAAGTTAATGGACGCAAAAAAACAACACGTCTCCATACAAACTCCAACCCCCTATTTCACGACTTTAGGGGGTGTTTTTTGCAAATCCCGATGTACGTGTCTTGTGGTTTGTTTTGAGGAGTATTTGTACAAAGTTTCGAATTGATACACCCAAAAATGAAGGTTTTCCATACATTACAAACTCAACCCCTACTTTCACCCCGTTAAGGGAGGTTTTTCAGAAAATCCAAAAACACATATCTACTAATTTATTTCTTAAAGTATTTGTGCCAAGTTTCAAGTAGATACACGTCAAAAACAACACATCTCCATACAAAATCCTACCCCCCGTTTCGCCCCCTTAGGGGGTGTTTTTTACAAAACTCGGAAAAACGTGTCTTGTTGTTTGTTTTGAGGAATATTTCTAGAAAGATTCGAATTGATACACCCAAAAATGAGGGTTTCCCATACATACCGAGTACAACCCCTACTTTCAGGCCGTTAGGGGTCGATTTTCGGAAAATCCAAAAACATGTTTGTCATCATTTATTTCTAAAAGTATTTGTGCCAAGTTTTAAGTCGATACACGTCAAAAACAACACATCTCCACACAAAATCCCACCCCCCGTTTCGCCCCCTTTGGGGGTGTTTTTAACAAAACCCAGAAATACGTATCTTGTTGTTTGTTTTAAGGAGTATTTCTAGAAAGATTCGAATTGATACACCCAAGTATGAAGATATTCCATACATTCTAAACTCAACCCCTACTTTCACCTCGTTAGGGGACGACTTTCGGAAAATCCAAAAACACGTATCTACTCATTTATTTCTAAAAGTATTTGTGCCAAGTTTAAAGTTGATAGACGTAAAAAACAACACGTCTCTATACAAAATCCCACCCCCTGTTTCGCCCCCCTAGGGGATGGTTTTTCCAAATACAGAAATACGTGTCTTGTTGTTTGTTTTGAGGAGTATTTCTAGATAGATTCGAATTGATACACCTAAAAATGATGGTTTTCCATACATTCCAAACTCAACCCCTACTTTCACCCCGTTAGGGGACGATTTTCGGAAAATCCAAAAACACGTATCTATTCATTTTTTTCTAAAATGATTTGTGCCAAGTTTCAAGTTGATAGACGTAAAAAACAACACGTCTCCATACAAACTCCATACCCCTCTTTTACCCCCTTATGGGGTGTTTTTTGAAAAATTAAGAAATACGTTTCTTGTCGTTTGTTTTTTAGAGTATTTTTACAAAGTTTTGAATTGATACATTTAAAAATGAAGGTTTTCCATACAAACGTTCAACCCTTTTTTCACCCCCTTAAGGGTTGAATTTCGAAAAATCCTTTCTTAGTGCTAGCTTACGTCTTAAAAACAATAGCTGTAAAAAAAACCAGCTTTCTAGGTCTAAGGGTTTAGGCTGGGCGTTTATGAGTCAGTGAGTCAGGACTTCTCTCTTTATATATATAGATTGGCATACTTAAAGAGATTAAAATATAATAAAGCATAGCGGGGACAAAACGAGGAAAATTTGATGCCCAAAGGTTATTACAAGTGGAATAAATCTAGTACGATTTCGACCGAATGACAGCTCGCGTTCATACTAACTGACATGAACGCTTGAGCTTCAAAGTGTTGTATGGAAATATTCCCAATGCCCCCTCCCTCTATGCCTTATTATATTTTAATCTCTTTGGGCATACTAAACGAGTTTTTAATTAAATTTGAAAAAGCTTGACTATTGGCAGTTATCTAATAGAATCTCTCGGAATAGGTCTGTTGGTGTATCTATCGTATTACATTTCAGATTATGATTAATACAATAAAGGTAATGGAAAATGTATACAGGAAAATATCTGCAATTTATCGTTAAATGACAGTGACATATATTGTAATCTAGATAAGTAGTCATCTGTGAACAATTTTTATCAAACTTTCTCGTACAAGCTCCAAAATCTAAAATACTTTGGTGTTATCGATGTCATTTTATGAGTGGACATTATACTCTTATATATTCCACTAAGGGCTAATTTTTCAATAGTCAGTTAAAATTTATCTGAAGAATAAACATCACCTGTCACTTTTCCTTTCTATTGTGTCAGACAGTGACAGCATCAATATATTCTCTAGAAAAGATTTATCTGATGATTGAAAAATCAGCCCTAAATAAATTGAAACAATAGATGTCAGAGAAAATAGTTGCAACTTCGTTAATTTCAGTTAACATTTGAATCAGAATGGAAAAATAAAATGTAATCTAGACTTTTCGTACTCCAAAAGGTTGAGATATAAGTAAAAACATTTTCGAACGGCAGGATCGCCAGCGGCTAAAGTTATTTCGGTAATTAGCTGACATTAAAATTGCCATATTTTGAGCACTGGTAATTTATTTGTCTCAGTTTGTACCGCGTACATATCATTAGGTATTATATAAGCTAATTTATAGATACTTATTTTGCAAACAATAATAATAAAACAAAATGTTAGAGTGGGTAATTGACCGCCTAGTAAAATTAGTAGAATTTTATGATCTCTCAAAATGCAAACTGTAAAAATGTAATGTACACCACTCTGTGACGTTCTCATTTTTATTATTCAATTGAATAACTTTTTTGGATAAACTAGAAAAGATAAACCAAAAAAGATATTTTAAAAGTTGATGCAATTCAAAAAAAATTCTAAATAATATATAGTGCACGGTGCATACAACGACGTATAAGAGTACGAGCGATTTAAAAATAAAACACTTTCTACGTGACGTGGCCTCCCGTTTTCTCAGAGGCAACATAAAACCGAAAACACACTGAACAAACAACTCCGTAGAATATCAATATCGTGCGCTACAAGAAATTTCAATTTCGGAACTTCATTAGTTTGGCAAACATGCTCTGCCTCGATAGAGGAGTCCCGGCCGGGATCTTTCCCGAACAAGCGCCCCGGGAATTGTAAGCCCTCGGCTTGTCGGCTTTGTGCACTCTTGAACTCTTGAATAAAACATGGACGGTGTGCGCTCCGCGTTAGCTATGATGCAGCGGAAAGGTAACGTAGGCAACTCTATAGAAAGGTATCAACTTGTGAAGTAGCTACTAAAAGACGTACAACCTTCTATAAGTCTAAAGTCTTTCAAGAGGATCTTGCAGATTCAAAATCTTTAGGTAAATAATTGAATATACACACTCACAGTTGCAGTAATAGCCTTACGGTCAAAGGGCCTGCTTCACATGATTATAATCAGTTAGGCTTGGGTTCAAATCCTGGCATGTACCAATGAGTTTTTCAAAAAAACTTACTTACATATTTATCACTAGCTCGACGGCGAAGGGAAACATCGTGAGGAAACCTGCAGGTCCCAGAATTAATTCTGAGACATGTGCAACAGACCCGGTCTGGCGATGGGCTCACCACCTATCACGTTTAGGGGTCAGAAGAATATCCCGTGAAAAGTGGGTACCTATATCTAGAAATGGAATACCTCTGCCTACCCCCTCGGGATAAAAGGCGTGAGATTATTTATTTTTATTTAAAAACTGGGGCTTCCGGGTTTCCCCAGAACTTTTTCCTTCACCGTCAAGCTACTAATAAATAAGTAGGTAATCCTTTGAAAAACTGCATGAGAGAAGATTCCCTGAGAGCTCCTAACTCCGTTTTTAATTTTATCTATAAACTAAAGCTAAAATTGTACAACCCGCAAGTTTGCGCCCCGTTTAATTGCCTAACGAACGGCCGACCTCTGGGAATTTCAAATCTGAATCCCTCATTAAATAAAGGGTACAGTTACCTTCTGCGCAAAGAAAAAGGAAAAAAATATATATGAAAGAAATAAAAAAATACCTGAGCGAGTGAAATTAAAATACAGAAATAATAAAGGAAGCTCGACAAAAGAGATTCCGAGAATATATTATCATCAAAGATTGTAATAAAAGGGCCTTCGAAGAACTGTCTAACTGAAAATAAGATCTGCAATTATAACCCTTATGTTATTTTACAATTTAAGGTGAAGAATATTAGCTATTAATACATTGGAATATAAAAACATCAACAAGGGTGGGGGGGGGGGGGTGGTTTTTTTGCAAATACTACTATTTTACTCTTAATACTTATTGAGATAATAATCAGAAAACAATTTCAACCTACAGTCATGTATTGCATGCTTGATCTTGTAGGTACATACCCAATTATTTGTGTTCTACACTCCTTTCATACAATACATAAGGAAACTGCATTAAATTGTCGCGATAGATTTTATACGCATAGATTACTTAGAGTACCGCTTATTAAATTTAACAACTGTCACGTTTAAGGATCCAAAAAATAAGTGATGAAAAGAGGGTAGTTCTAGAACTACTTTCTTGTTAGGCCTAGGCCTACAATACCTCTGCGGATCGCTCCGGAAATGAGGCATAACGTATAAGACTTATGGTTATGGGCTGAGCAGAGGTATAGTTTTTGGGCATAAGACTATTTTTTTATGTTTGCTTGGCCTCTGCGATATAGGCTCCGTGCCTAGTGCAGAGGTCGCTGACTATCCCTTTGCTCTTACCCTGCAACACTATTGCTCTTGTACATTGTTTCTGCTGTATTTTGTTGGCAAATAAATGAATTATTATTATTATTATTATGTTTAGTGTCAGCACAGACTAATTTAAATAAAACCAAGTCTTTGGTTTCGGTGAACTCACACTTTCAAACTACATTACAATACACCTTCACAAACTTTGCCTGTCAATTGAAACTAGTCAAAAAAACTTTAAAAGTCTCATTTTACTTCATCCTGAGGAAAATACAAATTTTATTAAGCGAAATGCTGGAAGTGGAACAAACTTTGGATGCAGATCATTAGTCGACAATTACACGAGCTGGCTCAACTTCATAGTAAAGATGAATGCGCGAAGTTTCGCGCCGTTCATCAAATCCGGTTGGAATTCACTTGGACTTCGCCTGCGCTCGAAGTGACATTCTTTTGTTGATTCTTCCGAATTTGTTAGCCTCAATATTAAGTTCATAGGAATACTAGCCTCACATCCTAACGTTTAGGGGTCGAATATTCTGGGGAGAAGTGGTTATCTACAGAAATGGAATACCTGTGCCTACCCCCTCGGGGATGAGATATTTTTCTAAAATAAAAAGTACCTACCGTAGATGTTGAGACATGTACTCAGGTATCTCCATACCAAATATTATCAAAACCCTCTTAGTAGTTTTCGCGTGATGCGTGCACAGACAGACACACAGACAAAAATTTAAAAAGTTGGTGTTTTGGTATCTAAATCGATAACTGTCTAGACTACTATTGAAATTGTCAATAAATATTTAATGTATAGACACGGCCTCGTTAGTATTATTATATGTAGGTATACATAAATATTAGGCTTATGAAATTTACGTTTTGAACAAACTTCGTACATATTTATCGGTAGGTCGACGATGAAGGAAACCTGCAGGCCCCCGATTTGGATCTGAGGCATATGTAACAGCGTCCCGGTTCGGCATTGGGCTCACAACCTATGTATTAAATTGAGGGTCCTTAAAATACACTGGTGAACAGGTGAAAATCTTCCAGAAATATAATGTAAATGCAGATCTCTGGAAATCGCAAAAGCAAAACAAAATTTCGGAACCCTTTTTAGCAAAAAATGTACCAGAAGTAAAGGATTCAGTTCAAACGGTTTAGGTGTCAACAGTTTATTGACACCGGTCAGTTGTTTTCAGGCCAGTGATGTTCAATATTAAATTTCGTATACAATTATTGCCTCCTACTTAGTTTTGTTATCACCGAAAGAATGAGTGCATTTGATATTGATACACCCTTTCCATCACACGCTGTAGATAATTTGAGTACTTATATCGTCATCACTGCATATATTTTAAAAGTAGCACAGGATTCACTTTGGACCGATCGGTAATTCAAGTCATGTCCATTCTCTTCAGGATAACACTCTGCTTCAAATAGAGATCAAAGAGTTTACAGACTCAGCGCACACCAATTTGGTGTAAAATTGTAGACTAGAGTAGACAAGCAGTCTGCCAAACGGAAGTAGTTTTCTCATATGGGACTAATATAAATGTTTTCAAATTAAAAGGTTATTATTACTAGGTCAACTAACTTAAAGGGATCGCACAAGCGACGGATAATGGTCAGTTTATTGTACCACGCGTTCTTCCATACAAACTGAGTTAATTGCATACAATGTTAAAATCCGCTGCTGCCCAGTGCTCTGAGACGAATTGCGATGCTACCCGAGTTTTTTTTTAAACAGAAAATAATATTTTATTAATATCAACGTATATAATTATATCGACCTCAATAAGAGCTACATGTTTGTGTTGTTTGGGCAAAGAGATTAAAATATAATAAGGCATAGAGGGGCCAAAGCGAGGAAAATGTGAAGTCAAAAGTTATTCCAAGTGGAATTAGTCTAGTACAATTTCGACCGAATGACAGCTCGCGTTCATACTAACTGACATGACAAGGACATGACGCTTAGGCTTCAAAGTTTTGTATGAAAATATTCCCAATGCCCCCTCTATGCCCTATTATATTTAAATCTCTTTGTGTTTGGGTATAGACCATAGGGTAGTAAGGCATAGCAGCTTATCTTAGAGCAGTCTACGCATTAGATCGAGGCTTCAGGTGACCAAAGGGCTGGCAGTTACATCTGTCAAAGGATTAGCTTAGCTATCCAGAAAGGGGATTCCGCCTTCTAGGCACAGTTCTACATGGTTCGTCTTTAGAGGAATTTTATTATCAGTTTTATTTTGTATATTTATATTTCACGCAATGTTTCTTGGTTGTTACATATAAAATCCCTTGGGATGTCAGAAATAATGTGCGCAACTGTGGCTTGTTTGTAAAAGATCGAGGAAGAAACTTACATTATTCATTACTGAATTATAAAGTAAGCACTATAAGAGACTATAAGAGTACTAGATTGAAAAGTACCTACCCATGTCATGACAAATAGTGGCAAATATTGCAGTCAACATTTATCTTGGGATTTTTATTGTGCTATAGGACTCTAAATATACTTATACGCGTCGGTCGTCGGCCTAATTAAAATGGAGATGGAAGAGGTATTTCACTTCTGGCAATACCCTTCTCTGGTGGCACATTACAATCAGTTTTGTAGTAGGTACTGAGCCTGAACTAGTATAATCACGCTATAAATGACATTGTTATTTTTGTTGTTGTTATGATTTTGTAATTTATTTTTAAAGCAAAATACCACTCTAAAACAAAAATACAAATGCTCACGCCTTTATCCCCGAAGGGGACGGAACAGGTGTCCATTCCTGGATATATCCATTTTCACCATTAGATTTTTAGGACCCCCAAAACGTGACATCGCCAGACCGGATCTGTTACAGATGCCTCAGAATCAATTCTGGGAACTGAAGATTCTGATAAATTTAAATACGAACGGGAAAAAAGGCAACGCCGCTGGCCACATTTGTAGGTATTTATTGCAAATAAAACTATTATCTAACTTGACCCATTTTTCATTGTATTTTTAAAACTAAAATATCAGTCTTTAAGTACCTATGTTAACGGCAATCATTCATAATAACTGCTCCAAACTATAGATCAGAACTAAAAGATTTATCGGTCAATTGGGTGTGTGAAGTTCGCGTATATTTCATCTCGGCGGTGCAGTGGCAGAGATTTCTGGCGCCTGAAAAATTAACTTTTATTGCTCACAGTATACTGTTCTCGTGGTTTGGGGATGAGTTATGTGAGAAGCTAGACAATTACTGCTCTAACAGGTTGTGGTTATACAAAGAGAATATAGGTTTCCGGTTGGGTATAGGTTGGGTTATATTTTTTGGTACTATTTACGTAACTTTTATTTCATACATAAAGAAATAGTGTAGGTATTATGGAAGAGTGCGGTTGGAATGCTCCTCCATCGTGAAAAGGGAAGATCTTCCGCCAGGCGAGGTGATCGTGCCTGGGGATCGCGGTCCAGCGATTGATGTTGGACAGTTGTATTTTTATACAAAATCGTTAGAAAACTTCGCTAGCGCGGTTTAGAACTCGGCCGTCTATTGGTGCGTTCTATGTAGTGTTGCTACAGTATAATAAACCAAAAAGTCAAGGAGTTATAGAGGTGTATACTTACTTTTATAAGACAATATTATAAATCAATTTGGTATCGATTTCATTTTTGTCTTTTTTATCAATAACTTTCCAAGCAATTAATATTTTTTAATTGTTATCTACACGCAAACATTAAATTCTTATAAGACTTGGTACGTCAATTTTCAACTAAGAAATAAAAAACTTAATTTAAAAAATCTAAAACCTGATTCTCTAAAAAGCTGGAAACAAGACCTAAGTCTTTATTGTTGAATTGAGAAGATACTGCCGACTGCATGAGATTGTTGTAAGATCGTGCAGCACATGGTCTTTACTTCCTACTTCACTAATTGGTCTTATATCCAGCTTTTTGGGCAGTCGTGTTTTTGATTTTTTAAATTAACTTTTTTATTTCTTACTTTTTAGCTAGTAACCAACTTTAAACCGTTATAAGTCCTAAATGGTCGTTCGAAATGAAAAATGTACTTAGTTAGATTTTCAAATGGGTACCTACTTAGTTAATTATACCCCACTTAATACCCCACTTAACACATATTTCTTCGATTTTCTTATCTTTTCTTTTTCATAATTGGGCGCCAAAAATCCTCCATTTTGATTTTTTTTAATTTGATATACCCAGTGTCACTCTTACTGTAAATACGCTAGCTAAAATCCATTGAGACGTTTAGGTTGCAGAGCGTGCTAAACAATTTATTATACATACACTAGCTTTTAACCGCTTTGCTTCGCGTAAGTGTATTTCACCCCCTTAGGGGTTGAATTTTGCACAATTCTTTCTAAGTGGATGCCTACACCTATAAGCTATCTATGTGCAAAATTTCAAGTCTAGACCTAGCGGTTTAGGTTGTGCGTTGATATATTACCCACACAGTTTATCATTTCATATAATATAGATACATACATACCTACATGCATTCATACTCTCGAAAAACATAACCCTCCTTCTGGCGCAGTCGGGTAAAAACAACTTTCATTGCATCAACAATATTATAAACGCGTTCCTCTAATTAACGTGTCTCTCCTGCCTGAAACTCGGCTCCAACTATAAGCTACTTGACCTTCACTTTTTAATCCTTAGCAACGACTTAAGCTTATAATGAATAACCCCATCCCGTCTGCACTCAGTCTGTAGTTGTCTCATTAAAACTTTAATTACGCGATGCTGCAATACTTTCTGTGGGATTAAAGAAAAATAATTATTTAACGGTCCAACGATTACGTTTACTCATTTCGGAATAAGAAACCATAAATGTGAATCTATGTTTTGGTACATGCCTAATTTATTTCTCGTCTTTTTCATCTTAGTAGTTTTCTATCTTATCAAGGAAGACAAGAAATAATTACGCAAATAAGCATAACATTTCACAATATAAATAGGTGCTTAATTTTCTGTTTGAAACTAAATTCCCGACTGTGTGTAACGTGCACTGAATATATTTAAAAATATAGCCTTTTACAGAAATGGAGTCCGCCATATTGTTTTTTATAATGCTACCAAACCGTGTTTAGTGTTTTTATAAATATTGTGAGATATGTTGTGGTGGTGCCACTACATCATCATCTTAGTTGTGCTGTACTATAAATCCTTAACCCCTAGTGAATAAGCCTACTTTATTAAGACGCAGTTTTAATATTTTCAGCATAACGGCAGAAGGCAGTACCCAGAGTTTGCTCAAGTTACAAAGCACTTCATAAATAAAAAAACTTCTCAAGATTATTTTACTATATTAGTTTAACTTATAGTCCAAACTTGAAGCTCTAACCAAGTATACGAATTAAAATTTAATATTTACTATAAAGTAATGCAATAAAAAGTTCCAATGTCTTAGGAGACGTCGGTAAATGAATTGGTCCAAACTTAGAGTTGAAAATTAGGAATACAATTTAGATGTTGCTCCACTCGGCTCCACATCGTTTTCGGTGGCTCTTGAGAGAAATTCAAAGGAAATTTTTATATTTTATCAAGTTTCAAGGAAATTACCCTACTTTTGTTGGGCGTTGTGAAGAAAAGGAATTTGCTTAATAAACCGTGGGTATGAAAATTTGCGTCAACGCCTCGCTGCTTGGAGATTTCGATGGCAAGATAAAGGCGATGCTCGGTGAAAACATTTTTATTTTAAAAATGCTGGGAAAAGTATTATCCCTATTTTCGCAAGTAACAAAGTTCACAAAGGAAAGGAAACGATCGTCGGTGTACGAGTTTTTTTGTATTTGTTTTTGGAAATGTTTTCTTTTGCCTTATGTTCTGTTGCATAACTATATAATATAAAGTTTTATAATATAATTGCAAAAAAAACCTTGTTTATATTGACGAGAACGAAGACTTGACCAGTGTTATCGTGGTAAACGATTAATATGCTCCAAAATGATGAGGCATGCACAGAGAAATTTAATATGACGTAGTCATAGTCCTGTGTAGTCCTGCGTTTTCAGTAATAATAGTATTTTCCATAGTACCGTATTATATAATGTAATTTTAATTATCAACTCGTTTTTGCCCGCGACTAGCCTATCACACATCCTGGTCCTCCAACTATCTCCATGCAAAAAATTACATAGATCTTTTGCTCTATTGCTGCCTAAAAAAGGACAAACCAACAAACCAAACAACAAAATACATTGAGAATACAAATACGTACAATGTTACAGTTGTTTCCTACATTGCATCAACGCAAATTTAATTCAGTCATAAGTTTCTGCTATAAAATCCAGGCAAATTGTGCCATCAAAGGAGCGGGAGGAATACCATTTCAAGACAAGTGATCCAATGGAATTTTCCCAAGTTTAATTTGTCCACGCAGGCAGAATTTTGCCCATTCTCAGTGACTGGTGTTTCTTATTTAGCGAAACGAGGCAGACAAACAACAGTTTAATTCAGCCAGTTTGTATCTACATTATGTATAAAATATTTAAATTAGTAAACTTTGTGCGGTTTTTTGCCTAGAGCCAGACAGACAAAAGCTATTAAACGTTGTCCAATTACCTACCTAATATAATATTCATTGCCCATTCGTCATAATTAAATAAAATTTAATATAGGCTCTTTGGATAAAATATACTTTTTATGTTTTATCAACAAAGGAAGTTTTTGTTTTTATGTTCGTTCGGAAACTGAACGGTTGAACGGATTTTGATGGATGAGCATCAACCGCCTCGTTATTGCTTGCTGGTTAAACGCTGTCTGCCTATTTATAGAACAAATGTGTTTTAATAGACCACAAAAAGGACAATATTCAGTACAGAACTTCTTACAGCTTATGACATGAATGCCACTTTTCGCCGCCCGATGTGTAATAATAAAATTGTCCTAGTAAGAGCTATAAAAAGGCCATTAAAGAAATTGAGTACATATAATTTATCATATTAACATACTTGTGTGCCATAGAAACTATTACACTTACCTCTGTTGCCTTACGTAGGTCAGGGACATCTATGAACTGTGAAAATAATCTACAT
Organism: Ethmia dodecea; assembly: GCA_963855545.1. NCBI lineage: Eukaryota > Metazoa > Arthropoda > Insecta > Lepidoptera > Depressariidae > Ethmia > Ethmia dodecea. The sequence goes on from OY979448.1 coordinate 4,514,093, forward strand.
TTTAAGGAAGGCATAATTATACTATTATGTGTGTGAAGTGATACTACTTTGATTTAGTGTAAGCAATGTGGAAAACATGTGTAAGTATGTCTTAAAAATGTGTGGGAGTTGGGTCTCGAATTCGCATTCTAACTCATGCTCACTAAAATAAATTAAAAAAAAAATGGATTCGAAAAAAAACTTACTTGCATTCACGTTCAAGTGTGTTGGGTGATGAAAGGGTTAATGTAACCTACGTATGAATTATTAATTACAAATTTACTACTAAGTGTTTAGTATAATATTTTATAGTAGTGTAGTCTACAGAAGGGTTAATCTTACTCTACTGTAAATATAAAGGGTGAATTGCTAAGATCATAAAATGGAGTCAAAACGTTTCGTATGAAAATAAAGTTGTGTATTTAAATTTTGGAATGACTTCTACTATGCTAAAGTCATGCTTATTTTGAAGTCTGGAGCTTACTTTCGGACTGCTCTGTGAGACCTGGGAAAATAGCAATTAGTTAGCAGTGTTTGTATAGGTTTGTTTTTGTAGAGTGCAGATTCAAATGTGATCCTAAAAATATATAACTCCAACCTGCAAAAACTTGGTATAAACGAGTACATTAATTAAAACCAAAAAATCCGACAGCCTATAAAAGGCACTTAGGCACTATGGTATTCAACAACCCTATTCAATTCGTGCGCGTATGTTTAAAAAACAAACATGAATTATTGATGGCAACTTGCAAAAACCCATTTTCTTTTCGAGTAAATAAACGCATCCCTATTCAGGAAAAATGGAGAATAGCGAGCAAATTTATTAGGTACATCATTCAGCCGCATATCACCCACAGACGAGCATAATCGTCGGCCAACCGGTGAAATATTATAAGGATAACAATGAAATAAGAAATATTGATGATACATACGCAATCAATCACGACGCTCGGTGTCGGGTTCGAATCAATACATCAAATTCCTCCCATTCGTTCATTAATCATTTGACGATTGTACTTCATGTCACACGTGGTTCTCGAAATTGGGCTTCTTTTAGAGTGATGAGAAATGTAAACTATAAATTTATCTATTATATCTAAAATGGGTTTGTTGGCTCACTTGGTCGCGCGTCCGAGGCCCGTTTTAGGTCAATATTCTGGGCGTTTATAATAATTCTTTAAGTGTGTTTGTCAATTGTTTAAAAATCTGCCTAGTTTGGGACTAAATAAACGTTTTATTTGTCCCATATATTTTTTTAAACAGTCCAATCTCAATCTGTGCAACCAAGCGATTTAACTTCAAAGAATGAGTTTCTTATGCTCTATCTTTTCGACTACGCCGCGTTCACTACAAACGTATTGTCAGCCGCTGACTGTGCGAGCGTTACTGTTTACTGCCTTTTTATACTTACATACATATGCTCACGCATTTTTCACGAAGGGGTAGGCAGAGACAATAGACTGCCACCTGCTACGATCCTGGCACACCTCTCGCTTTCGGGTACTCTTTATCTGGCATTTTTTTCAATACATCTCTGCCGACTCGGCCACAACTTTTTCATACATATTGAATTCATATTTTAGTTAACACACACAGCGAACAGTCTGACTTAACCTTCGAGCCTACAGTTTAGGCTAATACGGTTGGTGTAACCGAGGCCTAACAGAGTTGCCACTGTGAATATATTATTTATTTAAAACACAGTTTTACTGAATGATACTCAGTTTCACTGAATAATACACCAGTTAGAGATTTCAAAAGTCGAGAGTCCAACGCCAAGATTATTTACTTTTGTAACATGAATTCTAATAAAACTTTAGAATTCTATTGTATACTTCGATATGAAATTCTTCACACATACAATAAAACAGAGTTTTGCTTTATGACCGGAATGCTCATTCATGGTTGGAATTTGACCCTTCTTAAGGGTCACTTCTCCCGACGTGTAGCACGTACATTGCGAATATTAAAAACTTTGAAGACCTATCCTCCGTAAACAATCCGGATGACACCGTAAATAATGTATAATGGCAATATGTCAAAAAGTTCCTTCTTCCCAGACGGCCGCTCTTTATATCCCGGCGTGACTTATCGCATTTTGCTTTTTTCTTTGAAACGTCTTTGTAAGACACGATCTATCCAAAAATTACCGGTTTTCAAAATAACCGCAACCTTATTGTAAAAAAAATAATATTTGAAAGTAAATGAAAATATTAAGTTTCCGTTTCTATTATGTTGTTTACCTAACTTTGTAACAATTTAAATGGACAGGCGAGTGGAAAAGTAATGTCAAGATTTCAATGGATACTGGATATACTTCTGACTGAACTGTGGTACCGAGCTAAATATTATTATTAATAATATTATTAAAACCTACATTTTCAGTAATATTATAAAGAGGAAAGATTTGTACGTTTGAATAGATTCCGAAACTACTGGACTTTAAAAATTCTTTCAGCAATTAAAAGCTTACTTTTCTGGGAGTATCATGGGCTATAATTTTCCCATGGGAACGGTACTTACGCGGGTGTAACCATTACACCCGCGTAAGTACCGTTCCCATGGGAAAATTATAGCCCATGATACTCCCAGAAAAGTAAGCTTTTAATTGCTGAAAGAATTTTTAAAGTCCAGTAGTTTCGGAATCTATTCAACGGGAACGGGAACAGTTAGTATAAAATACTGATCATCCACACCACAATTACCTACTCACGACTATTTATGCGACCTTCGAATGTGTCCTTTCATTCTGATTTATTCATTCACCGCAGGAAGCTTCGGCCATGTTGGGAGGAAAATTTAAATACCTATATATACCCTCACGCCTCACTCCGAAAGGGTTATTAAACATTCCCGGGGAATACCCAGTTTTCACCAGGTTATTTTTCGAATCCCTAAGCGTGACAGGGGAGTCATTGCTGGACCAGGTTGCTATTACACGTGCCTCAAAACGAATTCCCTCATCATATTTTCCGTCGTAAGCTAGCCGTAAATATGTACGTAATTTTTTTTAAACACATGTTTAGCCAAGTGGCATTGCACAATCTAATCGAATGTTCTTTTAGATGGACATGTATGGGATTGACATTAGCGTTAGCGCTCGTTGGCAAGTGCTTATGTCAATCCCATACATGTCAATCTAAAAGATTGTACAATGCCACTTGGCTACGGGGGCTGTTCAGCCAAGTGACAAAATATGAAGATTTCATTCGCTTAGTTGGCGTTCACTTAAATGTAATCTATATATAATAATTAATCCCTATATTTCCCTTGGTCACGGCATCACACGCGAAAGGCTGAACTAATTTCTCTAATTCTTTTTTTGTTGTGTTTGTTATTGTCAGGAGAAGGTTCTTAAGAAAGTTGAAAGAAAAAAAAAGAAAAAATAAGAAAGTTGCGAAAAACATTAGAAAATTTAAGAAAACATAACGCCCATTTTAACTCTTCTAATGTAACCTTAGTGTTTGACATAACTGACAGTTGTACTCAACGTCTGTCGGGTCAGCTAGTACTAAATATTAAGAACTATGTGTCAGTGACTTGACTGCATTGATTAAGCATTGTGTATATTATTTTACTTGGTCGCGCTTTAAGCTCACACGACAAGTCGAGTTAAAATCGATCTCAATACATTTGCCATTCTATTCGACTAATGTTAACGTTTTACCAAGCCACTTGACTTGCCCTCTAGTATTAAACCCGCTGGTGAATGATGGGAGAACTCACATCAAACAGGAATATCACTGAGTTCCTAAACATAATATTTTTTACTAGCTTTTACCCGCGGCTTCGCTCGCGCACGTTTATTTCACCCCCTTAGGGGTTGAATTTTGCAAAATCCTTTCTTAGTGGATGCCTACACTGTGTAAGCTATCTATGTGCAAAATTTCAAGTCTCTAGACCCACCGGTTTAGGCTGTGCATTAATACATCACCAATCAGTCAGTCAGTTTATCATTTTATATATATATATATATATATATATATATATATATATATATATATATATATACATATATCGCCAAGTTACAAAATGGACAACTTGTGTCCCCGAAATCCTGGTTATAGAATTGATATGTACGAGTAAGCACGGCCACAAACATTCACGATCCCGTAAAATCTAGTGGAACGGACACAACTGTAAAATTTTGCACTAAGTCCACTGGACCCGGACACTTTATGTACTGTGAACTGTTTATGTAGTTCGCAATTTATGGCTCATTTTATTGCTCGAACGGAACTTTCCAACCATACTAATACTCAGGGACTTCTAATATGGCATCCAGTAATAATGGGACCTTTTTGTTTTGATTATGTGCTCGGTTAGATTACGTAACTTTAAATACGAGTATATTTTAAAATTTGTAAACAGATAAAGTAATAATAAAATAAATAATATAATCTCACGCCTTTTATCCCCGAGGGGGTAGGCAGAGGTATTCCATTACTGGATATACCCACATTTCACGAGATATCTGGGACCCCTAAACGTGATAGGTGGTGAACCCATCGCCGGACCGGGTCTGTTTACACATGTCTCAGAATTAATTCTGAGACCTGCGGATTTCCTCACGATGTTTTCCTTCACCGTCGAGCTAGTGATAAATATGTACGTAAGTTTTGAAAAACAGATAAAGTAAGTGATTAGATATATTTTGCCCACTATTTTTAGACTATGAACAGGCTTTTAATAGTCCGCATTTTGACAGCGTCTTACCCATAAATCTAGAAAATGTTCACTACTCGAAAAGTTTTGCATTAAATTACCTTTTGAGATATGAAAAGTTCGTTCAACTGTGAAAAAGTCCTTCACCTATGGTTCAACATGCGTCATAATGTGTAGCTTAAAATATCCTTATAAGCTTAGGTGTAATGCTTGAATTGTTATAAAATTAATATTCTATTCAGAGATAATTAGGACTGTAACAAAGGGATTGTTATTACAATATCTTTAAACTCTTTCATAAATCACCGACGGTTTCTTTTGGTGATTCTTTACTGAACAATACGATAATACTAAATAATATCCGAATATATATATTCAGCTCAGACTCATCAGCAAGATGGATAAACATGGTAAGGGAACACCAGTACTAAATTGGTAGGTACCTATTTCACCTGAAAAAAATTAATATGGCATTGTCGATATAATTTGACGTTTTTTTTTATTTATTTAAGTCAAATATTGTCCAGGGATGTTCAATTGTTGCAATATTTAAATTGTTAGCTACATTTACATAGCGGATTGTTTGGAAAAATCGATCTACTTACTTATTACAAAATTGGGGATATAAAGATTATCACAAGAAAGGAGTGGGTTTCCTATTTATCTTTAGATTTTTTTGATATTTAAGATCAGATAAAATCATTGAATCTGAGCAAGCTTGGAGTAACATAAAAAATCCCTCACAGATGATCAGCGGATCGCTCGCTGTGTGAAATAATAAATAACCAGATGTGTTTTTATGAGACTTTAGACTGTATATTTGGCTTAACTTATTTAATTTATTGGAAGATTAGTCCCGGCCAAGTCTTTTTTGAATATAAATAATATTATGAATATGATTACGTTATTAATTAATTAAATTTAATGTAACAGATGATCAAAGGGGTAGAAATGCCGCCAGTAATGGAGAGGTCGGATACTAAGAACAGAAGGTAAAGACCCGGAAGGCAAAATTTTATTTGAACTTCAATTTATGACTTCACTTATTAAATAAAGGGATAAATTATGAGGTTCTGTTAAAATAAGATTAAAGATCCTTCCAGAATATTACGAGTAATTTAATTTACGAGCAAGTATAAGAAAATATTTATACAACGCGTAGCAGAATAAGCGCAATTCCTCATACACCCCAATTAGTAAAGTAATATAAAAAAATATGATGCCTTAGTACTTTAGTTGTGTCTAACCAATTTTCTAAAATAAAGAGCAATAATCGTACGATTTCCATAGGTAGCACTAAATTCAGCTATGCTAATTCATTTTTCTGAAAAAATTTACACATATTAAAAATAGCTGAAATCGATTAGGTAGTCGATACTGAACAAACTAATTTCAGGAATTGCGCTTATTCTGTTACATATTGTATAAGTGGGCTGTTACGGGTTGATAATAATGATAAGAAAATATAGTATGCCCGTTTGTCCTTGGCAATTTTATGATACAGAGTTAAATTTTACAAATAATATGAAATTGTGTCCTAGAAAGATAATATTTTTGATTGACGTGAAACTTAAGTAAGACCGATTTAATAGAATAACAAGATTAAAAGTTAAAAAAAACAGAGACGTTAGTGTTTTAAAGACAATTTTTGTATCTGTAAAAATATGCAGGTCTGTGTGTAAATTAAATATTTCTTTGTAAGTCTATGCGTAAGCGGGGGAATATTTCAAAAAAATATATATTGGTAATTCGCACAGGAACGGGAAAAAATGCGATGGGCACTCTGCTAGTAATGCTTAAAATTTAATAGATTATACTGCCCGTAACTAAACTTATATATTATATTTTATTAACTTACACCGAATGCTTCGCATTTGTATCAAGCGTTTTATCCATGCACTCAGTAAAACAAAGGTTATTAACCTATATCAGATTATTTTTTACTTGTCAGACACTGAGTTCCATAGCCCCAGGCTAGTACAGTTAATGGAATCCATCATAAAAAGGGACGGGTCCTATAATGACGACACGATGAGACGTGACAATTTTGACGTTCATTGAAGAAGCGTCCGACGAAGAAAATAATGAACAAAGATTTCAATTACGCGACTATTCGATTTTGTAAAGATTTTAATTTATTATATTAGACAGCTTTTGAGTGTTTGCTGTAATGTGTACACCCTTGTGTGCACGGAAGAAGAGAGAAACAATTGAAAATGTATTGTGGCTGAATAGTGGTATTTACAGTCGCCCACTGGCAAGTAATGTTACAGTACAGTTTTCGTGACTGTTACAAGAGCAATCATCATTGTAAAAGCTGCATATTAGAGCAAATGAGACCGTTTAGATATTTTTTTAAAAACTAAAATTTAAATTATTAGATATGTGTTTGAAATTAGCATAACGAGTGAATGACACCGCTCTAAATGGCATGGATTTGCTAGGTGTGTCAATTGAATTATCAAAATAATATCGTAACTTGATTGGATTACAGTCAAGACACTATTAGAGAAACCTGTTCAAAAACCAACAATGTTTCGCAATGTTTGATAACGTTCGGCAATGTTCTACGATGATTAAAAACGGTTCACAATGTTTCATAACGTTCTACGATGTTTGACAACGATCTGCGACCACCAACAACGTAAAGCGCGTCACACACGGTGAAGATGCTATAATATTTTATCTTAAGATACGAAATATATATTTCCATATTTGCGTATAAACGTACTGAAGATAAAATATAAATTAACTTCGTCGTGTGTGATGGTTCATAGGATTTCTATGGTGAGCGATATTCTAAAATATGCTCTAAGATAATATATATTTTATATTATCTTCACCGTGTGTGACGCGCTTTATTCGTTCCACGATGTTTGACAATATTTCACGATGTTTGACAACGATCTATGATGTGTGATAACGTCCCCAGATACTTGAAAACCAAAGAGATTAAAATATAATAAGGCATAGAGGGGACAAAGCGAAGAAAATTTGGAGTCAAAAATTATTCCAAGTGGAATAAGTCTAGTACAATCGACCGAATGACAGCTCGCGTTCATACTAACTAACATGACAAGGACATGACGGCTTAGGCTTCAAAGTTTTGTATAAAAATATCCCCAATGCCCCCTCTATGCCCTATTATATTTAAATCTCTTTGTTGAAAACAATCTGCAATTTATGACAACGTCCCATGATGTTTGACAATATATCGCGATGATAAAGAAAAATGCGGAGTGGATACCACACCCTGCCTTAACACATAAACATGCAACGTACCCATTGGCTACAATGTGTTTAGGTTGACATAAGGTTGTAAATTTTACACAAACATCACTTTTAGTACCGGCTTTATGGTATGGAACACACTATTGCACGCAACGGGGTAAGGTCGGCAATTACACAAGTAATTATATACGCATTCAGCCTTCATATAAACGAATTACACAATTAGATACACATGGATGGTGTTACCTTGAATTTAGTATAACAATAAGCTACGTACTGTAAAATGAATTTGTTTACTTTTACTAAATATAGTACTTGAAAGAATATGATGAATAATATCTTAACAAAATTATAAATGCGACTGTAACTTGGCTTAGTCAATTCTTTAAAAACTGAACTGATAAAATTTCAAAAGCAGATATATGCATCTGAAGGAAAGAAATATGACGCTTATAATCTTTTTCAAAGAAGTATATTATTACTCAATGTCAATATACTACTAGGAAGATAAATAGAAATTTTGCGGATTACTGATGATAAACAACATAAAACAATGATGTTTAAAACCAACAAAATCTAATTTAGAGTGCTATATTAGTTACCAGTGTCCTTAAACTCCGTTTTGTAATACCTAAGGCTTTCATTGTTCATTTAAGATTTGTAAGTATAGCCATATTATATGAAATATTCTAAAATACATACATGTATGTTGGCAGGACTCAAAATATATTAGTTACTAACATATGTTTTGCTGCAGAAAACTTTGTTTTAATGTTTGCTGACTCTACAACGACCACAAAATAAGTAATAGTTTGCAAGAGTTACGAGTTGTGGAAGTATCGCCGAAAAAATGTTTTTTGGGGAGATTGTAAGCTGTAAGCTTGTTCTTCTTAGTAGTAGATACCTGGCAAATATACAGATTATTTAGTTTAATTTTTACCTAATAATATTGTTATTATTAACTAACTAGCGCTTAATTAAAAAAATGTTACAATAAATGTTTTGTTTAAATAAAATAAAGAAGAAACAAACTGTAATAACCGTATATATTTTATACTAGCAGCGCCCCGCGGTTTCACCGGCGTAGTTCCCGTTCCCGTAAGAATACGAGGATGCAATATAGCCTATGTGTTATGTCGATGTTTAAGCTATAAGACTGTAAAGTTTCATCAAAATCCGTTTAGTAGTTTTTGCGTAAAAGAGGAACAAACATCCATACACCTACACATACATACATAGAAACTTTCGCGTTTATAATATTATAGTAGGAAGTAGGATAATCGCTTGCGCTTTTGTACAAAAGAAAAATATCGTATCTATGCGACCCCGCTACTTGACTCCTTAAGTCAACTATTTTGTTTTTCAATTTCAGAATTCCCGACTTGACGAAGGTGGACACATGCGGCCATTTTTATACGTCCCCGAATCCCGGGCACAGTTTCTTTTTATCAAAAGTGATAAATGTCTGATGGGTTTATTAAGTTTCCTATATCCGCCAGTTTTTTCGGTACACTCGGTTTAAGAATTTAGAACTACCTACTGTGATATAAGAAGGTGTCAGTCTTCTTATATTGTCTGCTACTTGTAGGCCATGTCTTTGTTCCAGATTAAAGCTTTATTCCGGTAAGTTTTACCAAGATCGCTTGAGCGGCTTAGGTAGGTAATTTCTCGACTTGGGGGGGACACTGCCGTGCTCCCAGATAGACAAGCAGACAAACAGAGTTGTTTTAGCATTTATAAAAGTTTAGATGTTATTATAATATTATATATTACACCCCAGCATCTCAAGGATTTAATTGGAGTGACGGGGGAGGTTGGTCAGACTTTGTTATGTAATATTACATCCCTCGCTAATGTTATGTTGTCAGGACAAGTACCAGTGAATGTTACTCGTATATATATACGAATTTGATTTGTATTGATTTGAAAATTTGTTGCAAACATATTGCTCCATCACTCTCGAGTAAATTTCAGCCTAAACAGTTAGGATTTGGCTCGAAAGGTGGTTGCGAGGCTGCAGTTCATGCTGCTCGCACCTTTGTCATTCATGATGGTGGTGAAGTTCTTTTAAAAGTGGACATTAAGAACGCTTTCAACTCCGTTGATAGGGGAGCTATTTTATGTCAATCCAAAGAAGAGATTCCTTTGATATATAAATATTTATGGCAGTGTTACAGTCAACCATCAACTTTGGCCTATAAATCCCACTTTCTCCAGTCAGCAGTTGGATGCCAACAGGGTGATCCCCTAGGACCTGCAATTTTTAGTCTAGCTATTAATCCAATTATATCGAAATTAAATTCAAAGTTTAATGTATGGTACCTAGATGACGGTACTCTAGTAGGTGATTGTTCGACGGTTTTAAATGATTTGCATAATTTAATCAATGAATTTAATTCTATTGGTCTGAGTTTGAATTTTTCTAAATGTGAGCTATATATTTTAAAATCTGTAACTGCACAACGAAAAAATGACATAATTTCACAGTTTGAAGCCTTGTCACCGGGAATAAATTTGGTTAGCGAAGAAAAGTTACGTATTTTAGGTGCACCAATTTTGGACGAGTCAATTCCTACTTTTATGAATGACCAAATTTCAAAATTTAATAGATCTTCGGAACGACTTCTACGCATTAATCAGCATATGGCTCTTTTTCTTATACGGTTTTGCCTTTTTGTTCCGCAATTTAATTATTTTCTTCGTTGTAAACTTACGACTACTACAGACAAATTATTTCAAGAGGTACTGACACAGGTATTAAATTGTCACATGGATGATTGTATATGGTCTCAAGCTTCACTTCCCATACGTTTCGGTGGTTTAGGTATTCGTAAAGTCTCCAATGTTTCTCTCCCAGCATTTTTGTCTTCTGGCTACAGTGTGCAAAATCTTTTCGGAAAAATCATTAACTTATCTTTGGGTAAAGAGCAGTGATAGCCCGGACGGTTGAAGAGCCGGTCGAAAATCAGTGAGGCTCGGGTTCGAATCCTGGCATGTACCAATGAGTTTTTCAAAAACTTACGTACATATTTATCACTAGCTCGACGGTGAAGGAAAACATCGTGAGGAAACCCGCAGGTCCCAGAATTAATTCTGAGACATGTGTAAATAGACCCGGTCCGGCGATGGGCTCACCACCTATCACGTTAAGGGTCCAATGCATCTCGTGAAATGTGGGTATATCCAGTAATGGAATACCTCTGCCTACCCCCTCGGGGATGAAAGGCGTGAGATTTTTTTTTTTTTTTTTTTTTTTTTTCTTTGGGTACCGTTGATTTGGCACACTTGGCTGAGGCCAAGATGGCATGGTGCGAGGCATGCCCAAATTGTGACGTTCCAGAAAATCTACTTTCACAAAGAGATTGGGATGAACCTATGAGCAAGTTAGTGAAGCAGCAGTTACTTGACAGTAGTGTAGACGAAAGGGATCGTGCACGTCTTTTGGCTGTCACTGAAAAGGAATCAGGTTTCTGGCTTCAGGCTTTACCATCTTACAATGTAGGAAATTTACTAGACAATACTAGTCTAACTATCTCTGTTAGCTTGAGACTTGGTGCCAGGATTGTACACCCACATACTTGTATTTGTGGTGAACAAGTGAACAGCTTGGGACATCATGGTCTCTCTTGTGTCAGGAGCGCGGGTCGGTTATCACGGCATGCCGCATTGAATGATATCATTCATAGGGCTTTATCCACTGCTAATGTACCTGCTATACTCGAACCAACAGGCATTCTTCGTACCGACGGTAAACGTCCTGATGGGATGACTCTGGGACCGTGGAAGCTGGGTAGATCTCTGGTATGGGATGCCACCTGTGTGGACACATTGGCGACATCGCATGTCACTGCAACTTCCTTGAGTGCGGGTGCTGCCGCAGCCGATGCTGAATCCCTTAAACGACGCAAGTATGCGAATATCGGTGAGGGATACCTATTTTTACCTTTTGCAGTAGAGACACTTGGTCCTTGGGGCGCGGAGGCGCGAGAACTTGTAAGAATGTTGTCTGCGCGCCTCATTGAAACTTCTGGTGACCCAAGAGCTGGCTTTTTCTTACGCCAGCGGATTAGTTTAGCAATCCAGAGGGGGAATGCGGCAAGTATTCTAGGCACCGTGCCGCGTGGTCAGGGTTTAGAAGAAGTTTTTTGTCTGTAATTTAGGTTGGTAGGTAATAAATTCTATTCTATTTAAGTATATTTTTGACGAAGCCTGTTGCTGATACTCGAAACTGTCTTGATTTTGACGAAGCATGTTGCTGATACTTTTCATTTGTAATTATTTTTCTTTTGTAATTAATCTTTGAAGATAAATTGTAAAATTTAAATTTAGATATATTTAGATTCTTTCACCTTTATAATATTATTAGGGAAATGATAGTGATACTAAGTATGATGGCGGAACCCCCCCTCTACTAACGAAAAGTCCCCGTACTAACCCAGTTAAAAAACCACTATGTATCTATAGATAACTTAGCTTCTAGGCAGCAGCGTATCAAGATGAAATATGTACTAAATTTTAAGTTGGAGTTGCAACAATACAGCTGTGGAAACCGCATCCAATTCAGTAGAGTATTTTTGCGTTATGCATGTAATGCATGTATGTAACATATTAGAATTGAGAAAAATCCTAAAATGAATGGTTTTGGCATATATTGCTTTTATAAATACCCCACAGATACAATTTTATTATGTGTGGGTATAGAGATACAGAATAGATAATATCTTTTATATGCTAGCACTGATTCAATTGCAGTTTTTAAAAAGGAATTACAAAGCTGAGCGCTTTCTCACAATAGTGTCGTAAAAGAGAATGGTCGTGCGTCTTTGAAAGCTAGCGCTGAAAATAAGAACTAAGTTGCAGCTTTGCTGTCATTTAGTCTTCCTTAGCGTAGAAAGTTAAGAAAAAGCCGTCGAGAGAAAAATAAGACGCTAGGTTTTTTAAAAAACTCGCTGCTGTAAAGGGATAACATATTTATTAGTTAAAATAATGAGGCAATTGCTAAGTAATCTGTTTTGTATCGATATGTGCCAAACATGTATAAATTGATCAATGATATGCAAGTCTGCCTCTCATGCGAGATGTCGCCATATTTTCTCAAAACTTATTTACACTTATTTTATGTGTGTATATAGATATTCATCCCTAGCATAGTGAAGACAAGTATCATACTGAAACATTGCCCCAAAGTTAGTTCAGAGGCATGTATAGTATCCCAGTTTTGCGAAAGGTTTAAATTCTCTTACGTTGTCGGGTGGATAAGGAAAAGTGGATATTCAGAACAATATTTTTTTAGGTTGTAAATGATTGTAAAAACCTAATAGGAAGATTTTTCACATTGCTTCGTTCATTTTTTCTTTTTAATAAAATAAATTTAAGTAAACCCATTTACTTAATAACCTTTCTTACTAAGCAATTTAAAACCTAATGAGTGCTACTCAGAACATAATGGCACTCTGTTTTCCAAAAGAGGTCTGTAGAACACTTTTCGGACGCTCAAAAGTGGACTCTAGCGTAACGTAATCCAATCAAAGGGGTCGTGGCATATTTTTTACGTAACCAATCGCTTTATCAGCAAGAGTACTGAGAGGACACCGCAAAGATATACGTACTAAGACAGAACAGCCACGAGATATTAGTTAAATTTAATGGTAAAAAAGTATAAAATAAAAAAAATGCATTGTCTCTTCTTCAATTTTTAGACCAAAGAGATTAAAATATAATAAGGCATAGAGGGGACAAAGCGAGGAAAATTTGACGTCAAAAGTTATTCCAAGTGGAATAAGTCTAGTACAATTTCGATCGAATGACAGCTCGCGTTCATACTAACTGACATGACAAGGACATGACGCTTAGGCTTCAAAGTTTTGTATGACAATATTCCCAATGCCCCCTCTATGCCCTGTTATATTGTTTTAGACCGTCCAGTAATAAATGCAGACACATTAAGGAACGCCATTAAACGCCAGTGGAACTTTGATGCTTTACATTTAAATTCTGCACAAAATAACATGATAACGCTTTTGACCGCGACTTTCGCATTCTTGCATAGAAAAGCTTATCCTTCCTCAACCCCTGATAAATTTCATCAAAATCGGTTCGGCGGCATAGTCAGGAAAAGTTTACAAACATAAATATTTCAGAGGATTTACTTTTCCGACAGAAGAATTTGAGGCATACAGGCCTCGGCTTTGTCATGTATGGAATTGGCTATTCCTGTCTACTTTGACGCAGGTCTGTGGAGAGACCAATATGGGTATTGGAGACCCCATTGAAGGGTGGTGAAGGGGTCGCTCTCGAAAACTGATGACGTGTAAAAAGCTGATAGAGCCACCGCGGCTTCATTTAAATGTCGTCGATGGGACGAGAATCTCTTAAGCGTTTAGGGCTTCAACTCATTTTATATTCTGACAGAAATATGTGAATACTACTGTGACAAAAAAAACAGTGTGTAAAGAAAGTACCTATCCAATATGTTAGATTTTTAAACTTTCTTTATAATATTCACAGCTCATAATACCTACATATTGTATGCGTTTTTTTTAAATCGTACGTATACCTAAACCTATAAATGACGTCACAACGCTGGATGATTCGGCAAACCTGCCACATTCAAATCTATGAGATAGTATAATAAAATAATACATTAAATATTGATATTAATTTGGTTATTTGGTTATAAATATTTATTATCAACAAATGGAAAATACCAAGATTAAAACATAACCTCAAATACGCTTTTAAATGCAATTACTGTATGTTGAAAAGTGTGAAGTGGAAAGTTGGGAGTAGAATGCTCGAAATGGGATTCTTGCCAAACTTGAACATTGTAAGTGTTTGTCGAGACGACCGTGGGTATATAATAGCTCTTCATAAATGGGCAAGTAACACAGTAACATTATAGTAGAGATTTGCTGCAGCTTTTTTGTTTTATTTGTGTCGTAGACATAGTTTTAGCAGTAGAACAATTTTCAATGTCGGAATAAGTTTACCTCTTTATAATATTCATTAAAAAAAGAGTAGATTGTCATTTGCAGCTAAATAATGTCTGATAGAGTCCTAACCATACGTAAAATACCTACTAACATTTTAAAAAACGAAAGTAACACAGTGTGTCTGTTTGTTAAATTTTCACGCCTGAACAAAAAAAAAACGACTTTGAAGAAATGTGGCTCCAAGAGAACTAGCATCTTGAGACAGATAAGCTACCCCAGGACGTACAGAAGCTAGTTATCAATAAAACGTATATTCATCAATAGAAAAAAAAATTGTCCCTTAAACTATTACTTGTCTGTGATTAATCCTGACTGACTGATTCTGATAAATATATTTCTTTAAATATAAATAAATAGTCTTTATTTTTCTATCTTCAGTGTTTCCTAACTGAAACTGCTTTTCCGTCTATCTATATCATAGATGTCAAATGAACTCAAATAGGTAGGAATGGGTTGTAAATCTAAAATGTGTGACCGAATTTCATTTGGGTCTAAAACTGTGTCGTCAACCGATGGGCCGAGAATTCGCAAGAGCTCATGACGAGGCTGATGAATAAATTATTTGGCGGCCTCATTTCTCTGAGTTTAATTAAAGCGCATTTGATTGCAGATGGGATTGTCTCGGGAAGACTGTGGAGTAATGATTGATCATGTTTATGTTAAAGTTGGAAGCGTGCGATATTCTCATTAGTATTTTAGGGGGTTTATCAGTATAACCATAAAGTTATATTTCCTTAAATCTTAGGGAAGAAAGATATTATTAAAATATGCCTCCAAAACAACATGGCGTCGCAGAAGCTGCAATGAATACGTCACTTGGTGATAAACAAACGTCAAGAGACATTCAAAAGATTTAGGTAATTCTGACAATTTTTATATAGTCACACAACAAAGTAAAAAAAAGCAGTGTCGTAGGATATCCGGTTGTAACTAAGTTTCGCTTGTCATCAACTCATCAGACAATCACACATAATATTAATACCTATAACTACACTGAACTACATCCATGGCTGTAACGTACTATAGCAAAAAGGTCGTAATGATTGAAGTCTAACACATTTTTCGACCTAGCTTTCATTTGCCCGGTGTCTCTAGAGAGTATAAGGAACTTCGTTCGAAAATAATTGTCCCAAAAGCCCATAATCTAAGCGGATGATTATAACTTTATTTTTCACTGTCAAAGAGTCTATTTTAGTTTTATTCGAGCGATTTCAAAAGATATAGGCCGCTTCGCAATTCTGTTTTGAGATAATAATAGATTTGTCGACCATTTGAACTAGACAGCTGAACAATGAAGTAGGTAGTTGAGAGTCTAGTCAGTTGTTTGTTTATCATCAAATTTGTTATGGAAAGGGTGCTAACTGTGCCGTTATCATTTTAGTAATCAATTGTCTCACTGTTTTGATGGTCTGATTATTTTAAAATTTGGTTTAAGTAATTATTGTAACATAAAAACCAATTTTTAGAGGTGTTTTGGGATAATCTATTTAATGAATGATTACTTGCAATTTCGATACTGTCAAATAGCCTATGCCTTTTGATAGCCCGTTGACCAGACCAGCGCTTACGTATTCAGGGACCTTCGATATTCGATATTGGAAAATTTTTCACTCGATCTGAATCGAACGAAAACGGTATCGAGTCTCCGTGAATACGCCTGCAGTAATGTACACATCTCAGATTAACCCGTTTATAACAGCAACAGCTGATTCTAATCTCAACAAAACAGGCACGAAACTCGAGACGCGCAAATATTTGTATTCTAAATCCTAAAATATTGTCTGTCATTCCAGCGGCTCAGAAGTGGGATTAACGTGCAAAATGTAAATTATCGACGCAATCTTTGGCTTTGGGGCTATTAAGAAGCTATATGGCCTGTATTACAGAATGATTTTCCAGCAACGCAACTCCGCTTGAGGATGTCAGAAAGAGATGCTGCTATATAAGTTGCATAAAGCCGCCATTAATCAGAGTTTTAGGCTTGAAGAGCGTTCTGTAATAGGGGGCTATCAAATCAATTACAACTTTTGGTTCTGGTTAGTAGTAAATTTTGACTAACAAATATTAGTTATAACAATGTTTCAGAGGGTTTGAAAATAAAAGGTAGCTCCTTTGATATTAGAAGAGGTATTGTAATCCATGTTAAACTTACTTTTCCCCTTTGACGCTGTTACATTAGAGCCAATTTTGAAAGCCGACTGTAGCCTAGCAATTTTTTTCTTAAATGCCTTACCCGGCATCAAACCCGGGCTCAATGCATGAAAGCCCTTCGTTGCTAACACATCTACCACTTCTCCTCTAACAAGGTAGGAAGCTCCTCCAAGATACAATACAAGATTACGTGCGAATTTTTTGTTACTTTAGGGTCCTTCCTCACACATGAGGAAGTAAGGGCCAGAACAACAATAAGAATTTTTTGAAGCACCCATGGGTATCTGACATGGCTTAACAACTTCCATTGTGCGAAGAAGTAAACACACGAAATCAGGGACCGAAGCTTTCACGCCTTCCGAAACACGGAAATTCACTGTGTACTTAATTAAGATCTTATAAATGAGGAAGTTCGACCTAACAGTGTATCCATTTCGGACACAATAAAATTATAACATTTAATTAAACATTTAAAACTACCACTTCACAATTCGTATCAAATCTAGCGAAATTTAAACATAATTAACATTAATTAACATTCAAACATAATAATTCTAAAGAATTGTCAGTGTATATTAAACAACATAGATACTTTTATAGTAATAATATTATGAAAGATTTGTATTTTTGTATGTTTGTTACGAATAAATTCAAAAACTATTGCACCGATTTTAAAAATTCTTTCACCAATAGAAATCTAGAAGATCCCTGAGTAACAGTAGTCTATATTTTCCCCGTTCCCGTATTCCTACGGGAACGGGTGAAACCGCTAGTAATATAAAGAAGAAATAATATGTTTTTTGTTTGTTTGATTGTTTGCATTGAATAGGTTCCAAAACGAAGATTTTTCCACATAGTTTCCTTAAATGACGTAAGTGATCATAAAGAAGGGATTATTATAAATTCCCATGGGAAATGCAATTTACAAGATGCAAAGCCTCTGGGCACCTGCTATAGTTTTCTTCTACAATAATAAAGACGAAAGATTTGATATTTTGTTTGTTTGTATTGAATAGGCTCCAAAACTACTATTTCTATGAGAATAATTCTTTCACTAATGAAAAGCTTATTTTTCAGGAACAAGCATAGGCTATAATTTTCCCATGGGAACACAACTTACGCGAGTGAAATGCAGGAAATAGCTAGCCATATATAACTACGAAATACATAATATTATGGAATGGCTAAATAATAAACGCGTAAACAAACCTTAATTCGGGTGATTTACCTTAGCGAGAGCGGATGGAAATTAATGGGATTCTCTTGCGTTTCCTCTTTCCCTTATCCTGAGAGACGCGGCACGTATGTTGTATTTTATGTTTCGTTCAAATTAGGAACATATCGCAGTAATTATTACAGAAAATAATTCTGTATTTGCAAAAGAATTTTTTACGGAAAATCAACCTACGAAAAAATAAATTAATTTGGTCATGTTTTCAGATTGAACTGTTTTGGGTACGGTATACGAAGGCGAGATATCTTTTGGAATTTATCCTTCTTATTAAACTTAAGTGGCAATCTATTGTCTCTGCCTACCCCTGTGAAACAATGGCGTGAGCTTTATGTACGTATCTATGTATTAAAATTAAAACAAGCCTTTAGCTTTTCCGTAGTAGGGTTAAAACTGTAAGCTTTTAATGCTACTTCAGAAAATGCATTTTTAGTTTAAATTTCACTTTTGGAAACAGTGTAGGTATACTAATTTATTACACATGATGGTACATTTTTTTAACAGACTTCTTATTATAGTTGTAACATATACATATTTAAGTAGCAGGAGGCGGTGTCCGCATCAATCGAGTTTTTTCCATACGTTTAATGTAGAAAAATGATTTGCGTATGCCTACACCGTTTAATAAACCAATCTGCCAAATTTCGAGTTTTAGAAATTTCCTGATGAGTACCTAAGTCAGTGGTATTTCAGGTTTATTGATTTCGGTGTATAGCCTTAAATGAAACCTCCACTCATAGAAAATGATCACTGAAACGCAATGAGCTAAAAATAGATACATTAATGTACGGTTAGCTCGTTTCTATCGGACTATTATTTATTCTGTGCCTACACGCCTCATTGGTTTAGCCGAGTACGATATTCGGCACGTCATGTATCTTTATTGACTACATTTTTCTACTCGCTCAGTGCGACGACGCGGTACTGAAAACTGTACCTTATTACCTACGTAATACGCAATCATCTTTTGACTCAAAAGGTCAGAAAACGAACGAGCTTCTTTTTACAAACTGGACTAATAGGGTGGCTACTTATATCTCTTGCCTATAATTAAAGGAATATTTATAGTAGAGTCCTTAGTATGTTATATATATAGGTAGTCCTGAGTAGGTATTTTACTAGGAGAACTAGAAAACGTGGAAGCGAGACAGTGCGAACAGCTACTACCACCTTTTAGGACCTCGAGGAAGTAGTTAATTTATATAACTATCACTACATAGTATAAAACAAAGTCGCTTTCTCTGTCCCTATATCCCTATGTCCCTTTGTATGCTTAAATCTTTAAAACTACGCAACGGATTTTGATGCGGGTTTTTTTAATAGATAGACTGATTCAAGAGGAAGGTTTTAGTATTAGCATTGCACCCGTGCGAAGCCGGGGCGGGTCACTAGTCTATACATATAATAAAACTAACGGGGCCGTGTCTGTACATTAAATATTTTTTGAAAATTTTAACGGTAGTGTATATAGTTATCGATATAGATACCGAAACACCAATTTTTGAAATTATTGTCTGTCTGTCTGTCTGGTTGTGCACGCATCACTCAAAAACTACTGGACGGATTTTGATGAAATTTAGTATGGAGATAACTGAGTACCCGGGTCAACATCTAGGGTACTTTTTATTTTAAGAAAATATCTCATTCCCACGGGAAAATATAAAAACTGGTTAAAAAGAGAAATACGTACTACTCCGAAACGATAACACCTAGAAACTTGAAAAATGGTATGAAGGTGTCTGATATATCATAGAAAATTGGTATGAACTGATTTTTGGAAATTCCCACGGGAACGGGAATAAACTAAATCTACTCTCTCTACTCTAACTAAAGAAAACGCCGCTGGGCACCCGCTATTTAAAATATGGTATGTAGGTGTCTTAAATATGTGGTAGGCAAGCACTATGAAGGGATTTTCGGAAACTCCCACGGGAACGGGAATAAACGGAATCCGCGCGGGCAACGCCGCTGGGCATCCGCTAGTACAAAATAATTAATAATAATAATAATAAATTGTGGGACACAAGTTCACACAAGGTTATTTAGTCCCAAACTAGGCAGAGCCTGTGATATGGGTACTAAACAACTGATAAACATACTTAAATAAATATTAAGGCGAGTAGTGTCGTGAAATGGTCATCTTTGAAGGCATAAGGCTTATAAACGAGCAATCACAAAATTCCAGAAAAAATATATCTTAAGCATTGATATATAATCTTCATTTTCATAGTTTGAAAATGTTGTAGAACATTATTTACTATATGAAAAAAATTATTGCAACAAGACTGTTTTGAATTTTAAATTCGCTTCTTCTTCTAAACTAAAAGAGATATTTTCATAGCTCTTGCGGGAAAACATTGGTAATTTATCTATCTAAAATTTTATAGTTCAGTTTTTTAAAAGACCAATTAGTTTTTACGCAAATTACGAAATAGCAGTTTCACTACAAATCGTCTCTAGCGGGTCCGTGCGGGGGCGACGGGAGCCAGTCCAGCGCAGACATTCAAGGAGAGAGGCCGCGCGGCGCGTTGCCGCTGCGCGCTCGAATTTTTACGCATTTTATGTGTAGTACAGTGTGCAAAGAGGGATGTCTTTTAAACTTTTAACACAATAAATAAATATGAAAAATTGTTACTGGTTTATAAAAAAATTTAATATGTCAAATTTCGTAATATTGGTGTAAATATACATACATTTAAAATAATGATTCGATTAATAATTTTTTTACTCAAAATTTTTTTTAAATCTCACCTCCTACCTCTTCCAAAAGCTTAGAATATGAACACAATAACTTGCATGTACTTATAAAAATAAACACGTAAGGCTTTCGCAAAGAATAATTATAAATAAACATAATACAACTAAAACGTTGAACTATGCATTTCTATACAATATGTATCAGAAAGGTGAAATAATAATTAAGGGTCATATAAAGTAGCTTATATACAGTTCGGGAAAAATGTCTCTTGTTTAATATATACTATAAATTTGGAGTAAAACGACGTGGAAGTTATCATTAAAAAAAAACATTTTCAACCCTTAAATCAGCTGCTAAATGCTGTTGAACTCTCTATTAAGTGACTAAACATGGTACAGATAAGACATCGTGTTTTTACCTACGAAAAACTAGACAGAGCCTACACTATGAGTACTAAATAACTAATAGATATACTTAAATAATTATTGAAAACCCAGTCACGAAGCCCACAAAAATGTTCATTCACACAACTGTAGGCCAACATATGTTGTTCAGCGGGAATCGAACCCGCGAGCTCCGGTTCTGAAGGTCACTACCAACTGAGCCAACAGGCCCGATAATACTCCATCATTATTATTTTTTTCCCCATAGTTTTAAAGAAAACCTACTAATTTACCTACGTAAATATCTGACATTATTAGTCTTTGATAGAATTTTGTAGTCCACGTGGATTGCGGTCTTAGATCAATGAAAAATCCATTGATCACTAGGAACGTCCGCGCGCTCCTTTTTGGCCAATAAGGACACTGCGCAAAGGTCAAAGGGCCGTCGGCGGCATTATTAAAGAGTCTAGCTCCACCCTCTATTTATTGAGTGGTTCCGTATGTTTTAAAAAATATTACTAATTCTAAGTCTTTTACTTTATTTCACGTTATTATTATTTCACAATTGAGAAAAGTAAATTATGTAATTAATTGATTCATTATCATTGTATCGCTTAAAATTATTTTTACGTCTTTTATCTTCATAGGTTTATGTTTAATTTTCAACTGAACCCTAGAACAAAATTTTAGAAAATCGGCAAATTCTTTCATTTTCAAATCAATGAACTTAGTTGCTTCCTATCTATCAACGAGTGAAGACGTGTTATAATCAAAGAATATGACTCGCAACAGTCGTTACAGTGTCTCACGATTATTCAAGTGAATCTTATGAAATGACTTTGTGTCGGTGCTCCTGATGGCAATATCAGTCGAGTTAGGGAGCTGTGTCACGTGCGCTTCGCCGAAGGTAGACCGCTGGATGAGCAGCGGATGCTATCCTCCAGCTGCTTCGGGAGAATTTGTCAGGTGTCTGCTTCCGCGCGAGGCTGGTTCGTTCCGCGCTCAAACCCCTAAGGTCGCGCGCCTGTACGTCTACTCGTGGTACCGGGACCTGCGGCTGGTGGTACCTACCCACTGCGCGCACGGGTGGACATTTTGAGTTATTGTGCGGTATTAATGTGTGTGTAAACCAATAGTAGGTCGGACCCAAATCCCAAAGTGTAAAAGTTGGATGAAACTACATGACTAGTATGTAGGTAGGTATTACTTGTTTAATGACAATGTTTTGATCAGTTAAATTTATTATTGAATAAAAACTATGCTTTTACCTCTAATTTTTTTTGAATAAATAATTACTGCTATTAATAACTTTTATTATTTCCAATAACATTTACCCTAGAATAAAATAGGTAGGTATGTTAAGGCGCGGGCGGCGACCGGCGCTCGGCGCGAGCGATCAGCTGCGCGCGCAGGCGCTACCTGCCACTACTACGGTCAACGACACTAGCGCGTAGGGAGCCCCTACGCTTTTATTCTTCAATCACAGGGTTGGCGAAAATTCACACATAAAAAGTAATTATTAAGTTTATATGAAAGAAAAAAGTTGCTATATTAGATCTGATATTTTTGTAGGTATTTCGTTACACGATATACATATACACCCTTCAATATTATTTCACCTTTCTGATACATATTGTATATACATACATATAATAAAATTGTAACTGATGTCTGTACATATATAAGATATTTAAGAAAAACGTATGTGTTTGGGGGTCTTCATAACGGCAGTAGAAGCCGAAACTATTATTTTTAGAATTTTTCATCATAACAAGTAATAACAAACATCATCATCCTTATGAGGCAGTCGGGTAAGGGATACAAAACATAAAGATTGATTCAAGGAAACAATAGGGGTGTTTTATTTGTTGTTGGAAACCTCAATTTATTGAAGTGGAACTGAAGATAATGGATTTTCAACCGACTTCAAAAAAGGAGGAGGTTCTCAATTCGGCTGCATGTTTTTTTAATGTTTGTTTCCTCAGAACTTTAGACTGGGTGTACCGAATTTGGTGATTCTTTTTTTATTTGAAAGCTGGTGCTGGCCGTGTAGTCCAGTTCTGACAATGGCATATAGAGATAATATAAAGAAAACCATACAATTTAAAATCTGTTTTTTACTCCTTAGAGTTCTATTTTATTAATGCAAAACATTACCATACCAACCATAGTAATGTAAGCAACGGATCCGATCCGGTCCGATGTGACCTGATCCGATCCGGTCCGATGTGACCTGATCCGATCCGGTCCGATGTGACCTGATCCGATCCGGTCCGATGTGACCTGATCCGATCCGGTTCGATGTGACCTGATCCGATCCGCTGCGATGTGATCTGATCCGATTCAGTCTGTTGTGGTCTGATCCAATCCGTTCCGATTTTATGTGATCTGGTCCGATCCCATCCAATATGATGCAATCAGGTCCGGTACTATCCGGTTTGGGCCTATCGGGTCCGATCTGATCCTATCCGACCTGGTCTGGTCTGATCAGATCGGTCCGGACCGATCCAGTTCAGATCAGATCGAACCCGAACGGATCTAACCAGACCGGATCGGACCACATCGGACTGTACCCAACCGGATCGGATCGGACGGAAAACACCCAATTCGCAAATCACTATAGATGTTCCTATAATATTTGAAGAGTTTCCTTGATTTCTCCAGACTCCCATCATCAGATCCTGACTTAATGATAGTGGGAACAACACCCGGAAAGTATAGGATTTCAAACAAAAAAGAATTTTCGGAATCTGTCCTGTCGACTTCGAGTAATCGGGGAAAAAACCGACAAATTGAGAACCTCGCGCTTTTTTTGAAGTCGGCTAATAACATTATTAGACACAATATAAAATGAGGAAAAGATGTACATAGACAATGTTTATTACCATGATCCATGTTAGCTTTCACGAATCTCCTTCATTAAATCGTTTTTTTTTATTTATGCAACTTAAAAAAAAAGAGAAAGTTATCAGTGTCGAAATCTTTTATTTCTTTTTTTGTGTGTTCCCAGATTACTCGAATACTGCTTTCTGCGATTCGGGAAATTGTTTTTTCGTTTGAAATCGTATACTTTCCAGGTAGAACCTTACTCATCAGGTCACTCTGAAGGGAACTCTTCCAATATTATAACGCACCCCCAGAACGAAAGTGACCTAAGTCAAAAAACGCAATTTGTGGGAAATGAGCAAGAAAGTTTTCAAAAGCGTGTAAAATTGGATAAACTTAATGTATCTTTACCGTGTTTCATCGGAAATGATTTCTTCTTCGCGGGTATATGTATTGATCTTTAATGTACATATTAGTAACATCATATTCAATTTAAATGTATTTTAAATATTTATTTTGACATTAAACATAAAGTAGTTCCAAATTACGTCACTTTATGGCAAAAATATATACTACTAAAGAGGCCTATACCTATAAGTGTCTTTCTTCTTTTATTTAATGTTAGCACTAAAGTAACCCAATCTAAAAACAGTCAATAAAATCTAATAGATATTTTGTTATAAACAGACTTATTTCAAAAAAGTGGTCAGTTTAGTACAAAAAAAGAAATGTTATTTACTTTTACAGTATTTCCAATAAACTGGCATAATTCGAGATCCGTCGATGTTGTACTCGTCTACTCGCGACCTCTTCTGACGCAATACTACTTCGATCTCTTTCACACGACATGCATAGGTAAATACCGTGATCAACTAAAGTGACCGATTTATCGGCGGTCCCCCTTTTACTTATAGTTTGGTCTCTTTTTCTCCATAGGGATTTAGAATAGGCTGTTTCAGGTCAGTTTATAGCAAAATCAGAAAATACAGGAATTTTGCGTTAGGTCACTTTCATTCTAAGGGTGCGATAAATCTATGAATATTATAGTGTACACCTATTGCAATTTGGGTTTAACTAGTACATTTACTCTCGGTAAGCACCATTTGGTGAAGTGGAACTGATGATGAAGACCAGATTGGGCTACCTGAACTACTCAATGATTAGTATTTTATTTGTTGCGATTGTATTAATAATAATAATATTACTTTTATTAGTATTACTTTGATAGAGTTTCCAAGCATTTTATGCTCGTCCGTCACAATGCATACTACCTATGGTTAGTGGAGTTGATGGTGAAGTGGCAGGAGAACTCTTCCACAATTTTGCTTTCTAGGTTTTTGTTATCAGTTTATTATAATTACTAAAAGATGTTTGGTGTTTGAAGTAACGTTCCATTCACAAAATGTTTTGTTATGAATATCAGATCAAAGATTCATTTTTATATTGATGCAAGTTTCGTTTTGTATTGTATATATTTTATTACTGACCCTACTGCGTTATCAAGACGCGTGGTCAAAATGCGGGGAAGCGCGGAGCGGGAAACATAAGCTCCGCCCTGAAGCCCAAGGCCGTTGGCGGCTACAGTCGCCTTAAACGACCAGACACGAAACCAACAGACATGTTCATGCGCACAAATGTTGGCCCCGAGCGGGGATCGAACCCGCGACCTCCGACTCAGAAGGCAGGGTCACTACCGACTGAGCCAACAGGCCCGTCAATTGTTATAAGTATTATGTTGTAAGAATATTTTAAAAACAAAATGGCTGTATAGCAGATGGATATCGGTATTAGATTGAGGTATAACCACAATTTGTATATTTACCTCAACAAATTTCGTTTGTTTCTCCTCTACGAGTTTTTGGTAGATGAGCCGCTATAATATTATTGTGTAGTTAATTAACTTTCCACGTTTTAATATACTGTAGAACTGACCCGAAAGGTAGGAAAATATGGAGAAAAGGCCTGACGGTGTTCCTATTTACTCTCGAAGATAATTTAATAACAATATTTTGTTAATAAATTTGGGTAACCTTTTTATAGTACTTCGTCCGCCATGTTTTACTCCCATCCGATACGTCCAAGTGTACCTTCACAAATAAAGATATAAATATTCGTTCGATGTAATTTTAGAAACTTGTATTGTATAAATGTGAAATAAAAATCTAGGATTAATATATCCTTATACTATCTTATCTATAGGTATATGTAAATACGAAAACAACTTTGGCAACACTGTCTATGCGGTAAATTTTACTACTTATCAGCTAAACCGATTTTAATGAAAATTGGCTTTTAATAAAAAAAAATCAAAAAAGTTAAAAATCATTTATTTTCTGTAGGTACAAAAGGTACACTTAGAAACCTCAATAGTCTAATAACAAGGCACTCTAAACTGTATCTTGTGTCTAAAAAAAGGGATATAGGCTACATTTAATTCCGGAACGCGGACTCACTCCAGGAAAGTGCCAGTATAAATATAAATGGAAAATTCAAGTAAAAAGTAGATTCCCAACAGGTTATTTAGGCCAAACCCCTCATGTCTCGTCCCTCACCTGACGCGGTCGTTAGGGATGAAAATAAACACATTTTTCCAGCCTACTTGCCGGTCACAGAAGACTGCACCATGTAATTGGTGGATTAGTTAGTTAGTAATATGGTCAACTTAGAGTAAGAGTTATAGTTTTGGAGATTTTGAGATCAGTGAGAGAGACAGGCTAGAGCGCTACCAGTTTACACTAATATTATAAAAAGGAAAGATTTGTATTTTTGTATGTTTGTAATAACAAATAAGTTCAGAAACTACTGCATCGATTTCAAAAATTCTCTTACCATTAGAATGCTACAAAATCCCTTAGTAACAAAGGCTATATTTTACTCCCGTATTCTCACGGGAACGGGAACTACGCGGGTGAAACCGCAGGGCGCTGCTAGTGACCCAAAAAATCAAAATGTTCATTGAGCGCGAGACATAATTATTGTGATTGGTTTATTTGGTAAAGGCGTTTATTAGTTTCACTGTAGCCTGGCTCTTGTTATTTTTAATCATACCCCACTGCAATAACAGGGCGCAGCTTGCATCGTTGCTCGGTAACTCGATGAGTTAATCAAAGCCAGCGAAAAGGCTATAGTGGAAAATAAACTACATGTTTATGTATTTTCAATACGTAGCAATTTTGTAATTCCTTCGGTAGCTTTTTATCTTCAGTAGCATTTTCATTACACTCAGTGAAAGCTATATTTATTAAGTTCAACTCGTGTACACTGTGGACTTATATTTTACACAACATTTATATTAATAAATAAATTACAGCCTATATGACACTGACGTATCACCTATATTACCCACTATTAAGTTTCTTCAAAATCAGTTCTTTAATATTTGCAAGAAAGAGTAACAAACATACTACATTCACCAACTTTCACAAACTTCGAGTTTCAAATATTAAATTAAATTACATGAGATGAATAGCCTACGTCCCTCCTCAAATTGTAAACTATCATCCTGCAATATCGGTCTACTAGTTTGTAAAACAAACAGACAGACAGAGATAGAGTTATTTGGGCATATGATAGTAGGGAAATAGAGACAGTAAGATGATTTCATTGAATTAGCGAAGATATTTTTTATCGCACTCTTAATTATTAATAATTCAAAATATAATAGATGCTTTTAAGCCTACTTACGTTAATATAATCCATTATATTATAATGGTGGGTAATAACTCAATGTTTCCATTAAATAAATCACTTGCCCAAGGTTAAAGCCTCGCGGTCTGAACGCATCAGTGGCTCGTTAAAGGATCTCGGGCGGTCAACCCGAAAATAGCTTAAAATGCCTGACCTCAGAATTACCAAAGCAATTATGAGTATAATCATTTCTAACAGACTTCAAAAAGGGAGGAGGTACTAAATTCGACTGTATGTATGTGACGCGATCATTGTGATTTTGATGATTATATTTTTGGTTTTCAATTTTACCGAAAACAGTCGAGTAGATTTAAAAAATAACAAATGTCTAAAAATAGATGACATTTTTAGTGCTATTATAGCTGACGTCCGTTTTTACTCTTTAGAGTTCGGTTTTTTTAAGAATATGCACAAGATGTGCTGGAAGTGGACCTGTGTGCAACGGTTCCAGCCTTATTAAGGGGGTCACAAAGTCGAGGTAGGACAGGCTCCAATTTGAAACAACAATAAATCTACATTAAAAAGATGATCAGTGGTCTATCAAGACTCAGCCTATGGGTGATGACCCTAATGACCCTTTAACCCCTGGCTGCGTCCTTGAAGCAAGGATTGTCTTAAAGACTAACATACTATTGGATGATTAAATTATAACGCGATAGACTTATTATGATTTATTATTTAAGTTACAGACTTTTAGATACTCTGGCAAACATTTATATCGATTAACTATACGCGCCACAGCCTAGCTCGTCAGACGTAATGCGCGGGATTCTTGACTGTTCCTCGTGACGTCACGCGTAGAGACGTAGTTCCAATAAAGTTGCCCGAATCGATATTTATGGGCTAACAATACATACTTAACGAAAGTGAAGGAAAACATCGTGAGAAACCCACAGACTCCTAAGTTGGTTCTAAGACGACTCGCTCTGGCAATAGGTTCACTATACCAGTCGTGTTTAACTTAGGGTTCCGAAAAATTTAAAAATACACTGGTATAATTATGAGAGTAAGTCACGTTCCCGTGGGAAAATTAACGCAGGTTACTCCCTGAGAAGTAAGCTTTCCATTAGAGACCCAAATTTTAAAATCGGTCTAGTAGTTTCAGAGCCTCTTCAGTACAAACAAATCTCAAATCATCATCAAATCTTACCTTTTTATAATATTAGTGTATACGACTGTGGTCTGTGTTCGATAGAAAATAATGCATAATTTTCGCCGCTAAGCCATGTCTGATCGATACACTTAGTGGCTTGTAAAATTCTAACTTGGCGTGCCGTTGGGATTTGAGATAGCGACGAAATTCCATACAAAATTGTATCCCTTTTACTTAAAGTATTCCTAAAACTAAACTGTAAAGTGTAAACTGATTGTAGTCCTACTACATATAGCTGTAAATTTCCTCGTAATAAACTATGTAAATTAGCACGAAAACCACAGCTCAATTAATCAGATAGGCGAAAATTCCCGTCCCATATTCGTGGAATTCCACACTTTGAGTTTAACTAATCAAATAATGTGTGACACGGCACATAATTCGTGGAACTGATAATCACTTAAATTGTACAACTTGACATAATGTCCTCGCGCTTCTATTTCAAGATTCACTCAACCGTAATTGAAAAGGCTTGGACGCGGCGGTCCCAGAAAAAAATGGTCAAGCGCGAGTCGGACCTGCGCTCCAATGGCTCCGTACTTTGGAATTATGTATGAGCATATATGGGTATTATTAGTACGCACAAGCAATACAGTTCAATTACATTATTTTTAGACCACATAATTAATTTGATTTATGTTGTAATAATTTCTGTTGAATTAAAAAAAAATGCATGTATTCGGTTTATTCTCACAAGCATATTGTTATAATGTTTACGCAGCATTTTACACTGTTATAAATAAAATAGCAGTTCACGTTGTTCAATAAAATGAAGTTATTATTAAGTAATCAAGCCATAGCAAGTTATCACTATCAAGTTAAGCTGTACGGTTGACATCAAGGACCGTACATATAGAAACATCGTTTTAATGTTGCTGTAGGTAATATTGTTGGAGGTAAGGGGTAAGACAAAGATCTGGGGAAGATCATAAGTCAAAAGCTATGTGGCGATAAAGGAAACGAAAGTATATTTTACAAGCTTTAATTTTAATGTGTAAATGAAGCTATTCCTTAATTTTCCCACTCTTGACCTTGAACTCTAAAATTTTAAGCCACATTTTAGGCCCGTTTGCAATGATAAAAAACATTGCTGCAGTTAGATAGGCAAGCATTATTCAACAAAATAAAAAATGTACAGCTTAGTAGTTGCTCAAAAAGAAGCTGTCCAAGACAAGACAGATAAAGTCTCACCATAAGGTTTTCTTTATTACCATTTTGTTGCGGAACCCTCATAAGTGTTAGGTATCCGAAAACTGGGCTTCTGTGTCCAGTAAATGCATGAATGCTTTTAATTGCTTCGTTTCAGGCGTTTTCGAGCAATTCCGGGCTTCCAGGCATTTTCGTGCTAGATCTAAACGGTGTGTCACGTTTTCTGTTGTTCCCGAGAGATGAGATTAAAAATAGAACTGTTAGATGGGACACAAACGAGTTTTTGCGATTATTATTGAGATTTATGTTGTTTGGGCGCTACTATATTTTAGTTAAAAGTCTCATAGGAAGTTTTTGGTCATTTAAAGTAACCATTAATATGTTTGTTATCCCTTTGCCACTGAGGTTCCATTTTTGTAACTATTCTACTGAGTTTTTCTAAAAATAAATTAAATATACAATACACTCACTGTGGTAGTTGAAAGAGGTTTTTTTTAAATACCCCATATAAACACACTACTGTATTTTTCAAAATTAAACATGTCAACATGAACCGGTCAAGTACCGAGTTCCAACACAAATAATAATACACAAATGTTCCCTGTCCTGTCGATAATCTTGCTTAACCTCAACAAACCAACAATAGTATATTACATACCAAGGGAAGTAAAATAGGAAATGCCTCAGATCACATGCAATTGTCGACAGAGGCGAAGCCGAAGTATACAAACATGTGATCATTTTTTCAGCTCGACGGAGGCGGAAAGTGGCATCTTCGTTTAGCGCAGCGGGCCGAAAGTTGACGCTGTCAGCTCGGAGAGATGAAAATGTTATACCATTATTTTTCGAAAATCGATTTGAAAAATCATCTAGACCGATTACAACGTGCGAGAGTTAGGGTAATAGATAGAATATCTCTTACAATAGATGGTATGCAAATGTTATAGCCCCCAGCCTTTTTGATATTCGATAGGTGTGCTACTAGAATAGTAAAGGTATTGAAATGCCTTAGCACGTCTCTAAGAAAACATTTCAATGAGTTTAATACAAATCTAAATGGGAGAATTTACATGTGAGAATGAACAAATCCAATTTTTTGTATTCTCAAAATGAATAATTTACATTACGTTATTTCAACAGATAAACATTTTTATGTTTATCTGTGGAAATAAAGTAATGTAATGTAACGTAATGAAGGTTGGTAATATGGCAGGAAACATCTTTAGCTTTAAGAGAAAAACTACTCCGAACGTTTTGCTGAGACAGTACCTTCACGACGCTCCAGATTATGTAAAGCTTGAAAAAAAGCTTCTTTCAGACATCGTATTCAGGTCTATTATTTTTAGTCTTCATGGAGAAAATCCGCTCTAAATTCATCGTAGACCAAATATAGTCAGACCACTCTTTGAAATGAATTTCAAACAGAGGGATCGTTTTGATGTAAGAAAGCGATATTTTTTCTTGTAAGTAATCGATTCTTTTTTGTTTAAATCCTAGTAATATTATAAATGTTACTCTTTCCAGAAAAAACCAAACCCAAACAACAACCAAAACCAGATGTTGTACACATGAAACAACACAATATGGATATCAAAACATTAACTAAAGTACAACAGGCGGTCTTATCAGGAGGTTTTATATATGATCTACAAAAAAAAACTGAATAGACTTTGTTGACATTTAACAGCTATATAGCTTATACATCATAACAACATACAGGCTACTTTTGATCCCAGAACGTGTTAGAAGTCGCGGATAAAAGCTAATTCTATATAAAGCAGTATACAAGAGTTTCGCGCGAAAAAATACATTGTCTTCTATTGAAGTTTCCAATATTTGGCAAACGTGTTGGAAACATAAAAACGATATTGTTTTCTTCTTAATGCCATTCTTACTTATTATATTTCTAAACAAACATACAGTGACATGAATATTCATGTAATTTTAAGTCGCAAGCGTGTTTATAATTTAATCTCCGGGCCCATGTCGGGCGCCAGTATTTGCTGAGCAAAGTTTGCGGGTGGCTAAATCACAGGGGCTTGCACACTTGTGATTGTTATAAACTCGATTCAGGCAACGCTTCTGGGCGTCTTCTGATTATTTATAAACAAGCACGAATCAAAATTAAAAGGATGGACTTCTTCTTCTTCGTTTTCCTTACTTTCGTCTACTAATATTTGCATTTATACAATACAAAACAAGACAATGGCTCTTTATTGGATTCCAGAAAATATACGAATGAGATACAAAATAAATGAAAATGAAAATTAATAATCTCACGCCTTTTATTTCCGAGGTAGAGGTATTCCATTTTTGGAGATACCCACGTTCCAAAGTAGGTGTATTCTTTCGACCCCTAAACGTGATAGCTTGTGAGTCCATCGCTGGACCGAGGTGCTGTTACACATGTACCAATAAGTTTTTCAAGAACTTACAAACTCATCGCTATGTTGACCCAGAATTTATTCTGTGGCATGTGTAACAGACCGGTCGGGCGATGGGTTCACCACCTATCACGCTTAGAGGTTCAAAGAATACTGGTGTAAGGTGGGTACTTCCAGAAATAGAACAAATATGCCTACCCCGCACTCTGGAATAAACTGAGTTTATTTATGCAAATAAATTTCGTCAGGAATATTTGAGAAGCTGACGCTTCTAAAGATTCGTTGATTGAAAGACACAATGGACTGTCTGTGTTCATTAATAAACGTCAAGATTTGACGTGTTTTCAGAATAGAACTTCTTCTCATCGAATGGGCTCAGAAATTCGCTCTAGTGAAAATGATGGCTCACTTGATGTACGTCACTAATACCAAGAGTTGAGTTGAGTGTATCAAATAAAAATATGAAGAAATAAATGAAATAAATATTTGGCAAGGTCACCTGCATGGAAAGTATCTGAAACAACAGTCTGACTCAATACTAGCTTTTATGTCGTAAGATACTGTTAATATAACCCTTATACTGGATGTTTTTTTTACCGTCTGGAAAAAAATATGACGTATAAGGTATCTAGAACCGAAGTTATACACGAGATTAATTGTTAAATACGTGTAGGAGAAAAAGTGTTTTTTTTTTGTATTTTTTTTTTACAAAAAACGGGCGCACCGCGTGGATTCTGTCCGCTTTCTGTGGCACAGGTTGCATATAGCCCGCTTTGGATAGACACAATTCACAACCCCAATCGCGACCGCTTTCACGCTTTTCCCGCCTCTGTGGGCCTTAAGACGCAATTTCGGCCAGACATCTCAACGACTTTGGCATTTAACATTAACGACTTGCGTAGAAATTGTGGTAGAAGTAGGACATGGTCTTTCACAGTCTTGTATCAAAATATCTACGGAGTTGATAATAGTCGGTACATGCATCACAATATGCGTAATTCCATAAACAGTAACCCTTTCGTTTCAGTTTTGATACCGAAGCGGTGGAGTCGCAATGACTTTCGATAAGAGGACTTATTATAAGTCCCTACATTGAATAAAAACTTTTGACTTGACTTTGAGTTGACTTAACTTGACTTGACTTGATAATATTACCAAAATTTAACGAACCCGGAAATACGATTGAGTTTAAATTTTTATGAAAAAAAAATCAAACCATATTTTAGTTTGCAGTCGGAAAAACAAAACGTTCCAGTGATGACAATTCTTTTTTGCATCAGTTGCTAAATTACGTTTCACCGTGTAACCTTTTGTAAGCTATTTAGGCCCATTCCCGTTGCTGTAACAAGCACATATTGACAGTTCGTGACCGGAATCGCGTACTGTGCCTATTTCAGCTGCCCGAGTGTCAATGGTGTACTGACATTCACTATCAGCTTGTCAGTCCTCTTAATGAAGGGATGACAAAAAGCGTTAGTATCAGACTGTAACCATGCATTTCCTAAACGAAAATGATGATAATTATTATCGAAAATTATAAGTAGGTACACAATCCGCATGGTACTTAGTCCTAAACTAGGCAGATATAGTATGTACTACAGGTACTAAACTATCATTATTTATAGGTATAACTACTCTACTAAACACCTATTTTCAGGGAGTTTCTTTGTACGTTCTAAAAAGGTACTTGGAAATTCCCACGGCAACAGGAAGAAACCTATAAATATGAATTTATGCTCACATTTTATCACCGACGCAACCCCACCTCCATGTATGGTATACAAAGGTAACTAGTGTTTATACCTACTTAGAACCGATTCTGTTGCAAGAGGGTCACGATATTTTCCTTCAACGTCAAATTATAGTGATAAATTCTATACACGTTAGTTTAAAAAAAACCATTGGTACGTACACTAGAAGAATCGAACCCCGGCTTCATAGGTACATGAGTCGCCGACTCCACTTCCAACAGCTCTCTCTGATTTTACATAGTTTATGTATTAAATACTTTCCACTTTAAAACCACGTGACAATCTCACAAGTGCTTATGTCAAACCCGTACATGTCAATCGAAAAGATCATTCGATTAGATTGTGCAATGTCACTTGGCTAGTGGGGCTGGCTTGGGCCAGTCCCAACACCATCCTGAGAGCATTCTCGTGCAGGTTTGACTGTCAGTAGGTACATGTCAAAGGTTTGTTTTCAATTTGTTTGTATTTTAAAGCATTAGGATTCTTTTCAAACATAAACATTTCGGTGCTTATTTTATGCTTATAAGTGGGCAGTTCAAGTTTCAAACAGCGACAGTTTTCAACCCTATAAAACGAAAGTCATTTACTTAACTGCAAAAAATACCCACCCCAATATGGCCAAGTTTTAAGACTTTAAAGTACTCAACAAGTCCAATAAACGGAACAAAGGAGCAACGAATAATGTTTCCAAGACTTTTTAAGAGTATGGCATTATAACCACAGATAAAATATACCTAACTTCGACCTTGAATTTAGCTATAACCCATTGTTCTGAAATATGTAAATGTGGTTTATAGAGCACTGCGTGTGTGAGTGATACACAGCTTTGAATACGATGTCGTTTAATTATACGTTTTTTATTTAATTTGCAATGTACCTTAGGTCACGTCTTGCAACTGAATTTTAGACAACTCACTGATGTCCGATTGAGTTGAAATTTCGGCATACTATGTCAGTTAGGTGAAAATGCAACAATCTGGTACCAACAAGCTGATCTGATGAAGGAGCCAGGATAGGGGTACTCCTGAATGGCTACTCTAGTTTGGAGTAATTTTGTTTTGATGAGTGCCACACATCCAAAAGAACTTTTTTTAGTTTTCATAAACTATATTACTTATGTAGAACCAAGTTGGATATATTGGGAAAAATAAAATCTCAGCAGTGATAGTCCTGTCGTTAAAGAGCCCACTTCTAATTTGTGAGACTCTGGTTTGAATCCTGGCGAAGTATCAATGACTTTTTAATAACATTTATCACTAACTCGATGGTGAAGGAAAATATCGTGAGGAAACCCGCAGGTCCCAGAATTAATTCTGAGACATGTGTAATAGCACCCTGGCCCAGAGATGGGCTCACCACCTATCACGCTTAGGGGTTCAAAGAGTATACTGGTGAAACGGGGGTATTTCCAGAAACGGAATACCTCTGCCTACCCCCTCATCATAACTACTGTGTTTTCGGGGGTGACAAATAAGAGTTGGGAACTGTAAAGTGATGAGGCTTGTTTTGGAGTAACAATAGCCATTCTAAAGCTTCTGAATGACACCTTCATTAAAACGGCTGACGTTTCGCGAATACTTTGAGAATTGTTTGAAAAGCTCCCTCATCTAGAGAAGTGAAGGAGTTTGTTCTTACAATTAATAATACATCCGATGTTCGACGGTGGGAATGTACTTTTTTACGTATAACCTGTACTGTACTCTGTGGTATAACCTAGGTACGCATAGTAGCAAACTTTCGCAGTAATGTGCATGACAATTTTGTAAAGTTGACAGTTTGGTTGTAAAGTGGATCGCCGTGTTGTTCGTTCGCATTTACGACATTTGAAATTTGAAAAAAAATGTGCGTCGCAGCAGTAAGGTAGAGTCTAGGTACGTTGTTCAAAAGATGAATATCTAGACGAGGAAAAGCATATAAAGTAAGAAAATGCACCAAATCCGATAACGAATCCAATAAATACGCAATGGGAAAACGCCAAGATAAGGTGAAGAAAATAACGTCGTAAAGACACTTGCTTCTACTTTAGATAAAAGAATTGAAGAGCACTTACTGGCGATTTGTTTCAGTGCCGTTACGGCTGACTTGAGAGTATTCAATGTGCGACGTCTCAGGTTTTTCTTTGCGGAAAAATTCTCCATGTCTATGTTCACTGACATCTTTCGATTCGAATATCTCGGGTTTCTATTTGATTCGTTCACTGAAGTGTTCGGATATTTAGGTGTGTACTCGACGGAGTTCAAAAGGTGACTGATGCTCAATCGTCATTGTTGACGCCGCGACTCACTTGTTCAATTACCCGCACTTTATCGCGATTGCGAATTCAGCGAGGAACAGATGGCGCAATTACAGACGAAACCTAACTCTGATGCCTATCGATTTGTAGAACGAAGAATGAATAATGGGTGTACATTTTTTGTAACGTCTGTACTCTGTATACTAAACATTCAATGGGCCTTTCGACAAGTCGTATATGGCGTAGGACACCCTTGTATATAGGAAGCGGTGTACGAAACGCGATAAAACGATTCGGTCAGGAACACCTTTTGTTCGCGATGCCGAGAATATACTGCGAGTAAAATGGTAAATGCATATCAGTAGCAGTCAGTCCACGTACGAAAATCAGAAATCTTCCAATCGAACAGCGGAATGTGCGGAGATGAAGTCCGTGATAGCTATTTTAAAGCTCGTAAATCTGGGATATTGAAGGGGGAATGGAAATTTTAAAGTTTAACGATTGTTTTGACGATGTGGTTTTTAAATGATCCTGCAATAGTATTTTTTTGGGCCTAAGTTTGGCAACTGGGGTTCTTTTTATAGCCCCCGTGCTGAATAAAAGTTTATTGATAGTTAATCTGCTTTTACTACAACCGTTATTTGCAGACCAAAAGGTTTCATTTTAATTCATCATCATTAGATACCATTGAAAGCCGAAGCACGAAGAAGTTTTATCTGTGCCGTTATTTCTCAATCCAATCTATCCTCCTCCTTTCGACTACCTTTGAGAATTGTTACGAAAGAAACGAAAATATTGTCTTCGCTTTATATAAGTACATGAAAACCGTAATGTGTACTTGCTTTCTTCTTTTGACTTCCGTAAATAAAAACTTCTACACCTACTATTTCATTGAACTCATGTTGAGTGTATAAATACTTTAACACTATAGGGATAAAGTTCAAAACATCGTCTCCATCTCCTGCGATCCCGAACCCATTAACATGTTATCACCTGACAAATTTAGGGCCCGTTTACGGTCGGCGAGTGTGATGAGCAACGCGCTACTGGCTCGGACGTGTAAACACTTGCTATTTTCGGCCGTCTCAGGTTCATTAACAATCCCGTGGCCTTTGTTAGTGTTCGCTGAATGGAGCAGATCAAACAAATTGAGATGGCTCGCGGATGTAGCCGGTCCTGTTGAAAGATGAGTGGGTATGATCTGTGTAAACGCTACAAAGGAAGGTTTATTTGCATTAGTATCTACTCGTCAGTGGACCGATTGATTGTGATCTACCAGAGAAATCAAATTTACCCAACGATATTTTAGATGTATATATGTCATATTGCGCGCTGCGTTTGATAATTCATCCGTGATGGCATAGATAACGCGGAAAGAGAAATCTCTAATGTAAAAGAACTCAATTGCCTACATTTTATTGCCTCAGATCAAATAGATTAAAATACAACATACTAGAGGGGACAAAGCAAGGAATATATGAAGCCAAAAATTATTACCTAAAGTCATAAGTCTAGTGTGATTCGACCGAATGACAGCTTGCGTTCATACTAACTGACATGACGCTTGAGAACTAAGTTTTTGAATGAAAATGTTCCCAATGCTCCCTATATGCCCTTTACTATATTTTTAAATCAGATGTAGTATCTGAAGCAAAGAGATTTAAATATAGCTAAGAGATTTAAATATATGGCTGTACAGCTAAAGGTACCACAGTTACAAGTTACAATAATGTCTTTGGTCCACAATAAAAACGATCAAGCTAAATTTGGCGATCCAATCCATCGTAGAAATGACAAATGGAGTAATGACTAAAAATGATAGTCTTCCCATTTTTCCTTGAGTAACTAATTTTCTGTGCCGTTTACTAAATGCGTATAGGTAAATGTAGTGTGGAATGCCATCAGGCTGGTTGACGATCTGAGCAAATTGGGTGTGAGTAATTGGATGCGCCAAGCTGAAGATTGAGCTCAGTCTCGTCTTAAGATATTATGTGACACTAAATATGAGTTGATGGCAATGTGGCTAGATTATCAATATGAGATAAAACTTCTTATGAGATTATGAGAATATTCATAAAAGTAGTATTTTTTTTAAGCGCTTTATATTTGTTTCACTTGTAACTTATTCTGTAGTGAATTTAGGTACATCGACGTTGAAGGAAAACATAAAGGGTAAACCTGCAGGTACCTAAAATAGATTCTGGGCGTTAGTTACAGCTCCACGGTTCTGCTATGGGCTCACCTCTCACGTTAGGCACCTATAACACCTACAACATAAAAAGCGTGAGTTTTTATTATTATCAATGAAATTTCACAATGTAAACTTTTTATGTGGGTTATTTAAGAAGCTGGCCAGCTGTCCCTTTGACCTGTAAACATTATGGAGTCCATAAAAATATTACTGTTGAAAAGTGGGTACGAAAACCTCTGCCAATAAGACGTGAGCATATTTAATTTATGTTGTATTACAAATATCACAAAGACGTGTCATTATGTACTCGTATGTATGAAATATGTATTAATAAAGTATTCCTAGAGCTGTTCCACTATGCCGTGAATCATAAGTAATGGGTTATTAAATGAGAAACCACTTGGAAATGATTATAGTTTGTTTTGAAATCTATTGTAGTGTAGTACTAAAATTTTTGCTTTAGTTTTTTTTACAAATGCAATGTCGTGGGTTACAAATAAAAACTCTCCGAGAAAGTGATGTCATTAATAATTATCACTGACTACATTGGTATCGAGTCACTTGGGCGACATAATTCGCACATGATTACTGTTTGGACAGAACCTGTGCTATATGTATTAGACATACTAAATATATTTATAAACAACCATACAAGAAACCAACAATCATGTCCATGCCATAAAACTCTCGATCTCTAAGTCATAAAAAAGGATCACTATTATGTACTTATCACGTTAAAAAGAAATTGTTGTGTACGAGAAAGGGCTTACCTTGAATTAGTAATTTGCTATATCCAATCATTCTATCCTCCTAACATTATAAAGACGAAAGTTTGTGAGCATGAATGTATGGATATATGGATGAGTAGCAGCGCCCCGCGGTTTCACCTGCGTAGTTCCCGTTCCCGTAGGAATACGGGGATAAAATATAGCCTATGTGTTATTCTAATGTATAAGCTATTAAGCTGTAAAGTTTCATCAAAATCCGCTCAGTAGTTTTTGCGTGAAAGAGGAAAAAACATCTATCTATACAAACTTTCGCGTTTATAATATATTTTGTAGGATGTATTTTGCTGTTTCACGGAAAAATTACGGAACAAATTTTGATGACACTTTACAGTGATCAGAATAACACATAGGTAACTTATAATCTCGGAAGCAAGTGTTAATGTTTATACAAATATGTTTGTACAATTTGTCAACACAGGAATATCATGACGTAGCTCGTAGGACATATTCGTATTTAGGGCCTGCACGGACAGCACACTTCACTCACGTTTACTACCAATAACCTAAATAAAACTAAAATTTGCCGTCTGTGCAAGTCTTTACCTGTTCTGTGACCACGGGCGCTTTCCAGTGTATACAAAAGCACGAGAGTTGTAAAGATTAAAACTTTTAATATAAATTTCTCTTGAACGTTTTCATTTAGGAAAAGGTTTTTTAATGGACACGCAATATTTAAATCCGGACTTATGTGGGTGTTCGGACGACCCTTTGTAAGGGATCCCCAAAAAGTTTTATAATATCACTTTATTATAACTCAATACTGTTTCATTTCAATGGGCATGTACAGTTTAGCATTGAGTTTGAACCTTTTTAAATCTTATTTCAATTAAATAGAATTTTATTTATATAAAATATAATATATAAAATAATATAATCTCAAGAATTCTATTTATGACGGGAACTATTTCGCCACGACTCGTTAAAGGGTTAATTAGTATCATAACATTTTTCTGTGAGTACTTCGCGTTTTTCGCGTTCATCTGTTACCTTTTTAACGGAATGAAACGTCGGCGTAATATTAATTAAGTTTATTTCAGTGCCCTCGATGCTATAGCCTTACATGCACTGCCTAAATCTAGATACATTCGTAGTATCAATTAGGGTGTCACTATACCATGTCGCTACTCCTTCATTATATTAATGGCCTTTACATTGCTTTTTTTAAAATAGTTTTGTTACTGATATATGCTTGTGGAAGTACAAAGATCATTATTCTATTTTTCGGACAACTAAGCGTGACAGGCTGTCCCCAGCGCCCAGCCAAGGGGCGTTGTACAGTCAAGGGCATTAAAGCTTTACACTTGTAGTGCGAGTCTGACCTCTAACGCGATTGTAATAAGAACGTTACAAAGTTATTGAACTTTGTAACGTTCTTATTACAAATGTCAAGCTCTACGTGCTCTTCTCTGTACTAACGAATCGAATGACAATGTATGGGATTGACAAAAGCACTCGCCAACGAGCGCTAACGTTATCGAGTGCTTATGCCAATTCCATAAATTGTTAATCTATAATAACAATCAAAATTCGTCAGTACAAAGCCTCTTGGCTAGGCCCTCTGGTGCTCTAATATTTCTGAATCGATATTGGGGCCAGCGGATTTCTCCACCATATTTTCCTACACCGTCAAACTAAATATGTAGGTACGTAAGTTTTTGATAAACTTATTGGTATGAACCAAAGAGCCTTAGCTCAGCAGTGGGCTGTTACGGGTTGATGATGATGATATTGCAATGGCATGGGGCCTGTCGCTCATCCGGAATCGAAGCCGGGCCTTGTGTATGAGAAGCGAGCTCACTTTACACAGGGTTATCACAAAATTTTATGCAATTTCACAAACTCTGTTTGTCGCAAATAGCGTTGACTTAGTCACGTCACACGTGTGACCTGTGACTTTCAAACAATTTAATGTGTTGCCAAAATTGCGCGTTGTCGCGTGTCACTTCTACGTGCGATATATAGGATGTGATTCGCCTTATACAGCGTCAAATTATAGTGGTGGTTTTCCAGCAGCCAGATGGTTTGTTTCAGTAGTACTATGGACAAAATGAAGGTTTTTAATGCAATAGAAAAAATACAGTTTTCTTACTAACAGTAAGCAACAACCTCTCGGGCTTATCTACTTATTTTTTGTGATTTTGTTGTCTCTTTCGCGTGGTTCTCAGTATTGCGTTTAGTGAATATTTATCACGATTTCGAGGTAACGATTTTTCTTAATGCCACTTATTGTTTAAGTTTAACTCAAAATAATTAATTGATACTGAGTCATCCTGCCGTGCGAAAATTACCAGTTTAATTTCACGTTATCAAGGCAATCAAATTATGTGTAACAATGCAAATTGCTTCGACAGAATACTATATCAATTTCCAGTGAATTAGTACATAGTAATTACATCAAGCTGTTGCCATGAGGCGTGCATGAGCTTATGAAGTGTTGATTGAAATACATTAGTTAGGTCCTCACCATGTATACCTACGTCATAATATTAGGAAATGGCTTCCCGTAAATGCAATCGCTTTCAACGTACAATGCGTGATGAAATGCGAGATGAAGACCAAAAAATGCATTTCTCGTAATTTTTTATACAGAGTAGGTACTACATTATGATATCAATGCCAACTCATTTAATGCTACTTTATAATAATTTTCTGGTGTATTTACAAATAATATAAAAACAAAAAAAAAAACCCTTTTCTGCAAAATTTACCTACGTTTTTTGTTAGTTTTTTATTAGATCTAGGTACAATGTTGAAATACTATGCGATTTTGTAATTAACACATTATGACGCATATTGCTGTGACTTTTGACGATCAATGA
The DNA here is from genome assembly GCA_963855545.1 of Ethmia dodecea. Lineage (NCBI taxonomy): Eukaryota > Metazoa > Arthropoda > Insecta > Lepidoptera > Depressariidae > Ethmia > Ethmia dodecea. Next base: position 4,556,404 of record OY979448.1, read on the forward strand.
CATTATATCGACCGACTTTGCGACACCATGCGTATTTAACACAATTTTGTGTAATTATAAAATCGTTGTGTCTCGTTTTTTTCTAACTTGTAGCAAAATAATACACATTCTATGTAGTTGGAAACATTAAACTAATGGCTTAGCTGTCAAATCGGCCATAGCCACGCTTGTCGGCGTAGACTACAGCCATTTCCAATAATCGGGCATCGCACTGTGAAATTAAATGAGGCGAAACGCATAGCCGCGCCAATTAAAACTATGTGTTGATAAGAGTTTAATTAACCTCCTAATTGGGTTAAACAATGTTGCTCATATGGAGGTTGTATTCGAATTCATTCAACACACGTTTACAACAAGTTCCATTATGGTTATCTAATTTACTTAGCAAATGATAGACAATCATAAAAAATGTTGATCTCTATTCAGTATGTGCGGAATGGCACCATTTTAGATTCCAATTCAAATCGCAAACGTGAAATTGAAAGTTAAATTATAACCAAATATCATTTCACGGTGTCTGTTAATCAATAATTTCGCTACAAGATCGTATCAGATAAGAAAATCGGCAAAAGAAGTCACTATAGTCCATTTCACGTAGCATGTTACAGAACCCATGCTACGTGAAATAGACTATAACATAGTCCAATGAATTAACAAGTTCAAGTGGCAGCAGAGAAGGCAAATAGGTCGTAGAACTGTCGGCCAATGTAGCAGAAAAGTTCTCTGAGAGCTGACGTATGAACAAGACTTCCCAAACGCCACTGGTATTATTGTGAGTATCGACTCGTCGCTCTTTGGCTCACCCCGCACAATTGCCCTATCTCCACGCCTTCTTTGGACTACGGATTTCTCAATTGTGGTCATAGAGTGTGATTTGTCTTTATGCGCTGACAGCTGCAAAACTAGCGTCAATTTAGAAACAACCCGCCGTCAATGACGCTGGCTCACATTGAATTGACCCGAGGCGAGTTTCAACGAACTTTCTTTTTACGTGGGTCTTTCTTTTATGACGTTTATGTAGCTGGAGATACACGATACAGGTGCGTTAAGTCAAGACAGTTAAATATGACTTAGCGTCAGCGTCTTCAATAAAATAGTTACTGTATTTGTTAGAAGTAGCAAATCTGACAACCTTAAGGAGAAATATTCCAGTGCATTAACGTACTGTGATTAGCTTAGGTCGTGTAATTGACCCATGATTGCGTATGTATATCAATCCTAACAAGATCCTACTCTGAAACTGACACTATGAGGCTTGTAAGCCATAAATTATGTATGTATTATGATAGTCAGCATCTCGAGCACGAGGCCCGGGCTTAATTACAGGTTAGGTCACATACAAATGACTAAAAAAACTAATATTTATAACTGATTTGACAGTGACGGAAACTAAAAAGTCGCAAAATTTGTTTCGAAGTGATACGATGGGCTCACCACTTCATGTGTAAAAAGTGGAACCTCTACCAACCCAATCGGGATAAGACTTGGGACAGATTTTAGCTCCATAAAACTCACGAATAATCAACCTTAACCCAAAACGGTAAAGCAATAGTATGCAGTCAAAGTTAGTTTTCCAATAGTATTACATGGTACAGTGTAGATAAACAGTATATCGACGGTCTGTTTTCGGAACATTAAACATGGATGGGAAACTTCCAACTTATTTTCGGTTCGATATCGATTCGTAACTTCACTTGTTGTTCTTTGTACAAAGAGTTGAAAATACCCCGAGTGCTGGAGGTTAAATCACTCACCATTTATCATTCGGGTACAATTGGGAAAGTTCTATGTGACAAACTTAAACAATTTGATGAATTTTGGTTGATACATACTATTTTGGTAAACTTATTTGTTTTTAATTGATATGATAACAATGGAAAGTCAAAAATCATTTATTTTTTGTAGGCACCATTCACACGAGCAGCATTTTGCTGTCGACTATTACTGGATATACCCACATTTCACGAGATACATTGGACCCCTAAACGTGATAGGTGGTGAGCCCATCGCCGGACCGGGTCTATTTACACATGTCTCAGAACTAATTCTGAGACCTGCGGGTTTCCTCACGATGTTTTCCTTCCCCGTCGAGCTAGTGATAAACAAAAAGTACACTAAGAAAGGTCAATAGTAGTTCTACTTTATGTTATATTTATTGTGATCACTGTTTGTTGACCTAAATAAAAAAAAAAAATAGTCTAATAACAAGGCACTCTAAATTCATCCTTGAAGATTGGCATAAATGTAAACAGCAGTACATCTCATCAGACGAGTTGCTGGTTCCAAATGCAGTACCCCGAGAAGAATCAAAAGAAACTCAAGGGAAGCTCTTTTTAATATCATGTCTTACTAGTAACAAAGTAGTAACTAGACTCACTAGGAAAAAAAGGTAAAATAATCCAAATATTGGAATACGTGAATGAGATAGTGACAACGTGAAGCAACAATCTGTTAGAGGCTTGTAAGAGCTTTATCAGTGATGATGATGATTTAGGTGAGATAGGAATACAAGACGAAAGAATGAGGAACGTACCCAATACAAAGCTAATCACTGTAGTATTATAAAATATTGAAGCGGTAATTATTTTGCCATAAGTACTTTTATAAACAATAATAAGCAAACGGCATGATAAAAAAAATCATATAGCCCTACTTGAGCGGTGCATTCTAAAATTTGATAATAATGATTTTAGGCAAGGAAATGCAGATACTGCAAATAACGATGTAGAAGAATTTAACATAATTCTTACGATATTGACACAAATCATACTTTAAAAGCAAATTGATAGCACCATTTACTCGAGCAACGAGAAGGAAAAACTTGGCAATCTAATATAGGCAAGAAACATACGTTTCGTACGATGTAACTTGCAAAGAGTTTGAACGCTGAGAAAACTTTGTTTCAATCGAATTTCCAATTGTTTTGTTTTGGCGTACCCCCTGGCCCTGACTTTTTTCGTTCAAAGTGACAGTCAATGAAGAATGATAAAGTAGAAGAACCTCGCTATGAGATAAAATGACAAATGTTTATTACAATCTTATCTAAAGAATATTTTGTTTTTGTTTTATAATAATTTTCTTAATTAAGAACTTCGATCATGTGAGGCCAATCATCATTACTTGGCTTCAAAATCATACTGAATTGTCCTTTTGCGGAAACAGTACACACAATTTTATATTTTTACTTTTTTGACCAAATATTTTTATATTACTCTGAATACTGAATGTTATTCTGCTGAAGTAGCACAATCCTACTAATATTACTTATTACTTTACTAATATTATAAATGCGAAAGTTTGTTTGGATGGATGTCTGGATGTATGGATGTATGTTTGTTCCTCTTTCACGCAAAAACTACTGCACGGATTTCGATGAAACTTTACAGTTATATAGCTTATACATCAGAATAACACATAGGCTATATTTTATCCCCGTATTCCCACGGGAACGGGAACTACGCGGGTGAAACCGCGGGGCGCTGCTAGTAAGTATTATTTTATTATGTTTTCAGAGTTTACATAAAACTAATTTAATGTTAAATTACATTATAATTGCGAATGATTAGTAGTTTTGAATGAAATGATAGAGCAATATAGTTGGCGGCCCGGGAAGTGACATATCAAGCTAGTTTTTATCTCAGAAAGATTGACAAAACTACGCAAGCGAAGCCGGTGATGGTGGAAAAGGCCAAGTCTTTGTGGGAAGGAAACCACGTTAATTATGCAAATCGTATTCAAGTATACAGACCAGCGTATCGTAAATGTGCACTCAACTCGAAAATATACGACAAAATTATGAACATCGCCTCCGTAATCCTGCAAAGTACTTGTTAAATAATAGCCTGCCTATGAAGGGCGAATGCTCATAATAATAAATTAGGCAAAGTAATTTACTTTTACTGCGTAAAAGTGATTTAAAGCGGAAATTATGCTTGTCTAATTCAGAAGTATTGTATAATAAATTAACACCTTTTTGCTTTATCGTGTCAGTAAGCTTTGCAAGCTATGATAAACTGCTGTAATATTTTTTTGAGCAGTTTGCTAACGTGCCTCTTCACATTTTTAAAAAAATCGGTCAAATGAAATACTCAGAGGCTGAATAAGCTTTTTAATAATGTAACATTTTTATTACTATTATTGTAACGATTTTATTACTCATTATTTAGCAAAGATTACTCAAAAAATGTATATTGACATTTTTTGAGTAATCTTCGCTAAATAATGTCTGCATAAAAAAGTCGAGTTCATAATAATATACAAATCGTCACAGAATAAGCGCAATTTCTAATACGCCCCAATTACATATTAATATAAAAAATATATTATGCACTAGTACTTTAGTTTTGTCTACTTTAAAACAATAGTAAGGCAAAAAGTACATAAAAAATGCTACTATAAAATTACAGACTACTTAGTAGACCAACATGCATGGGATTAACCGACTCGACGCTATGTAAGGCTATTAATTATAATTATTATTGTAAACCATATTTACTAGTAAGACATGAGATTAAAAAGAGCTGCCCTTGAGTTTCTTGCTGGCTCTTCTCAGGGCATTTTGAACCAGCAACTCGTCGGTTGAGATGGGCTGCTGTTTACATTTAGCCAATCTACATGGACGAGTTTATTATGGAGTTTATTATATATTGTTTTTTTTATTTGAATACTAGCCAAATTTCTTAAATAAAGAGCAATAATAGTACGGTTTCATTAGGTAGCCCTAAATTCAGTGATGCTGATTCATATTTTGGAAAAAAAATACACATTAAAAATTGCTGAAATTGCAATTCAAACAAATTTCAGAATATGTATGTTCCTTATTCGACTTAGGCACTAAAAATTGAGGAAAAAAAGCTTTTCCACGCAGGCTGTGACCTTCTTTTGTACGCATCTGTTATAATTTATAAGTGTTTTAACTCTCTTTATGCAAATGGTGTAGATGAAATCAAAATCGCTTATATTATTGTGCACACCCAACTGTTGTTTTGTATTTGTAGTCCCAAGTTCTGTCAGTAGAACTTACCCCCTGTGTGTAGCTAAGTAACTAATGTGCCAGTTCACTTTCACTTACGAGTTGGTACAGTTAGTTATCTTCAATTGGACTTGCTGTTTTCTCGGAAACATTTATGGATAGCTCCCTGGCGAGCGGTCGAACTTTAGGTAAGGGCGGTTAAGCACGATGTTATGACTGGGACAGCTTACTTAACATTATAAACGCGAAAGTTTGTACGTATGGATGTAAGGATGTCTGGATGTTTGTTCCTCTATCACGCAAAAACTACTGAACGGATTTTGATGAAACTTTACAGTTATATAGCTTATGCATCAGAATAATACATAGGCTATATTTTATCCCCGTATTCCCACGAGAACGGGAACTACGCTATTGAAACCGTGGGGCGCTGCTAGTAATTTATAAACGTCATCAGTGCAAAGGTAAAACAACAATAAATAAAATAAATAAGCTTAAGATTTTATTGCTGAGGGTAGCAGAGGTATTCCATTCTTGAAAATAGCCACTTTACACCAATATATTTTTTGGACTCCTAAATGTGAACAGGCACATCGCCGGACCGGGGAGTTCTGCTACATAGAATCAAGAACACAGAAGCTATTCTAGGATCTGCGGTTTTCCTCACAGTTTTCAAAATTTTATTAACGTATAATAATAATAATAATATAATCTCACGCATTTCATCCCCGAGGGGGTAGGCAGAGGTATTCCATTACTGGATATACCCACATTTCACGAGATACATTGGACCCCTAAACGTGATAGGTGGTGAGCGCCGGACCGGGTCTATTTACACATGTCTCAGGATTAATTCTGAGACCTGCGGGTTTCCTCACGATGTTTTCCTTTACCGTCGAGCTAGTGATAAATATTAATTCAATTAATTTACCGAAATATTTTAATTAAAATAACTCATGTCAATCTATTTTAAATTAATCGTAGTATCTGCGTCTAGCGAGGGTTCTTTCATTTGTGAGGTAAATGCTGTAGTATTTTTATTGGCCTGTCCCCTCAAGACAGTTTATGATCGTACCGTCTAAGTAAAGAACAGCTCTCACGAACCTCCCTCGAGATGGAGTTTAACGTAGCTTAAATATTCATCGACCATCTACTACCCATCGAGAAGCAATCCCTTAGTTTCAAACTCTTTTAGGAGCTGAGTTGTTAAAAAGACTTGTTTGCGCATAGTTATGGCTTAATAAACTTAAGCGGCTTAGTGATAAACTCGAACAGCTTATTTTATTCAAATTTATCTTCGGAAAAGTCTTTTGAAATCGTTTCATCTTACTTTGAATTGAATCTATCACTATTTATCATAAGAGCGCAGCCGTTGCCAAGTACATTTTTGGACGAGGTCTGCACCGTTTGGCTGCATGCACGGCTTGCAACAAATTCAATTGCTCACAATTTTTGAATAAGGAAACGAACAAGAACCACTATTTGTTAGTGCAAACTACCGCATCGATTTTGCCGAGTATTAGAAATTTCATTAAATCGACCGAGAGTAAAGTTTGTTGGAGGAAGTTACAGGCAGAGATACGATCGGTACCAAATTGTTCATCAAACTGAACCCACAGCATAGTACTTTGTATAGTCGTGTCCAAAGATACGACGTTTTATTAATTTGGAAAGTTTTGCAATTTAAAAGGGTGATTTATTATTATGCTTTCGGTGATTCGGCAACCGACGCTGTAACACTGGATCCACTGAAAATTTAAGGTGAAAAAATTGTTGACGAAATAGAAAATCTCGACCATTTGCAGGTACTGTGTAAATAATTCTGTTTTTCTGCCTTAAAACGTTAGAGGTAAGACAAAGGTTGAAGCGGCTTTGCGCTGACACAAACACATTCGAGGTCAGAATGGTGAAAAACTCACTTAAGGCAGATGCGAATGTGGTCCGTGTGCAGCTCCACAGGAAATGGAAAAATCGAGCAAAACGACCCGGGAGCGGAACCGTCTCCGTCGCCTCTGTGTCTGTGAACCTAACCCTTTTCTTAACAGACTTCCCTTTATTCTTCCTCAACGTTATTTTATTTTTCAACACTCCCGGTCTCACCGTTTTCACATCATTGGGTAATTCACTAACTTGTTTTAGCACGTCACTTTCATTCACTGCATTTATGTCAATTCTACAATCGTTTGAATTTATTTTGACTACATTTTTGATTGTTGGTTTTTCTTTCACATTCAAGGGTCGTATTTTGGCTGTATGTTTAAGATTAACAGAATCCTTTAGCTCCGTGCTTAAAATGTTTTTGAATGAGACAACTGAGTTACACCTGTCTTCCTTTTATTTGTCTGACCGTAACAAATATTGCACATTTGTCGAGCACACACTTTAGTGTTGCACTCATGTTTACTACTCCATCGCATGAGAAATACAACTGCGCGTCTAGACCACTTGGCTTGCGTTCAAAACTCAACTCCTAACCAAAGCCCACCCAAAATTTAAAATCTGCTCAAATCACCCGACTTATTCGTTCGTAAATAAATCAAATTCTCTGGTCATTCTTGTTTATTATTTGTTGTGTGTATCTGACAATAACACGCACTGAACTAAAGGGATCTTGGTTGAGTGCCAAGCTTTATTGAGCGACAATTTAGATGCGAACCAATTATAAACTAGAGCGATTGTTTTATTAGGTGCAGACTGCTGTTTGGACTACAAAAATAGCACAGTATCTCATAAGTAGGTACCTAGTTCAGCAGAATTTAGTAACAACAAAAGGTTCCCTAGGCTATGTTTGCATTATTAGGTTCCATTAGGATAACTTATGTTAGAGAAAACAAAGTTAGTAGAGCATAATATTTAGCTTGAAAACCAATTCCGAAATGTTTAGGTAATTATAAAACTGATAAGTTTTTAGGTAATAATAACAGGTAAACTAAACACAAAAGAAATAAAATATAGCTTGTCCAAATAACAACTTTTTCTATACAGAACGTTTTGAATTATTGATATCTCCTACACAAAAGGAAATTGGCCTAGATAAATGGTAGATGAATTCAATTTCTTTAAAGTAGGAGGATCTACTTACAAGTGTTTTTATATCTTCGGAACCCTATACGAGATAATTGGAGAGCTTCCTCAAAACCTATAGGGTTTGACAGTGTCGAAATTAAAATGTAAGATATCATTAATTAATAATGTTTACAAAAATGAATGTTTGTAATTTAAAAAAATATATACTTACTTACATTTTCATTTGACAGTTATAGCTTATTTTAAAATAACAGACTATTATAAAAGCAATTGAATATTAAAAATAATGACGTCGCAGTAAAACTGACTATACTAAATTCATTTTTCATTTTGACAGATCATAAAAAGTAACTCATTTTACTAGGCAGTCTGAGTCTGAAGTCTGGATCAAGTTTTCAAAAAATTGATTGGTGCTTGCCCCAACTCTGAACGTAACTCAGGTCTAATGCATCGTAGACGGGCGTATTTCCAAATGAACAGCTACAAGAAGTTGCCAAACAACAATGTGTGAATACATTTCTCGTGTATACACAGTCAGTGATAGCCCGGACGGTTAAAGAGCCGGCCGAAAATCAGTGAGGCTCGGGTTCGAATCCTGGCATGTACCAATGAGTTTTTCAAATCTTACGTACATATTTATCACTAGCTCGACGGTGAAGGAAAACATCGTGAGGAAACCCGCAGGTCTCAGAATTAATTCTGAAACATGTGTAAACAGACCCGGTCCGGCGATGGGCTCACCACCTATCACGTTTAGGGGTCCAATGTATCTCGTGAAATGTGGGTATATCCAGTAATGGAATACCTCTACCTACCCTCTCGGGGATGAAAGGCGTGAGATTATTTATTTTTATTTTATACACAGTCAACCTCAGATTATATTGGTGCGTGGTCTTTCATAAATATGACGTTTGCGCACAGTTTGCCAAATATACGATGACACAAACGCCTGAAACAATTCTTAGGGGAGTGACTTCAGGAAGCTTTACAAACTATAATAATAATAATAATATAATCTCACGCCTTCCATCCCCGAAGGGGTAGGCAGAGGTATTCCATTACTGGATATACCCACATTTTGCGAGATACATTGTACCCCTAAACGTGATAGGTGGTGAGCCCATCGCCGGACCGGGTCTGTTTACACATGTCTCAGAATTAATTCTGAGACCTGCGGGTTTCCTCACGATGTTTTCCTTCACCGTCGAGCTAGTGATAAATATGTACGTAAGTTTTTGAAAAACTCATTGGTACATGCCAGGATTCGAACCCGAGCCTCACTGATTTTCGGCCGGCTCTTTAACCGTCCGGGCTATCACTGCTCTATCAATGCAAGATATCATTAATTAAAAAGATTTACAAAAATGAATGTTTGTAATTAAAAAAAATATATACTAACATTTTCATTTGACAGTTATAGATAATTTAAAAAAAACAGACTATTATAAAAGCAATTGAATATTAAAAATAATGACGTCGCAGTAAAACTGACTATACTAAATTCATTTTTCATTTTGACAGATCATAAAAAGTAACTCATTTTACTAGGCTATCTGAGTCTGAAGTCTGGATCAAGTTTTCAAAAAAAATATTGGTGCTTGCCCCAACTCGGAATGTAACTCAGGTCTAATGCATCGTAGACGGGCTTATTTCCAAATGAACAGCTACATCCAAGAAATTGCCAAACAACATTTGTAAATACATTTCTCGTGTATACACAGTCAACCTCAGATAATATTGGTGCGTGGTGTTTCATGAATATGACGTTTGCGCACAGTTTGCCAAATATACGATGACATACAAACGCCTGAAACAATTCTTAGGGGAGTGACTTCAGGAAGTTTTACAAACTATAATATGCAAAAAGAATAATTATGTTTCTTAATGAGGACTACATGTTTGGGTTCGGAGGTGCGACAGCTTATTAAAGAACTGTCTGCGCAGTTAGGGCTTCAGGTGACCAGAAGACTAGTTTAAATCTCTGTCAAATGTTCAGCCTATTCAGAAACGGAATGCCGGCAGGTCTTTGTCAGACTCCTGAGCACTTCCGGGCACTGTTGTATATAATTATAGTATATTTCTTTGTACACTTATATTATTTAGAGGTAAGATTTGTATTTTTATAAACTCAAAAACTACTGGACCGATTTCATATTTCATTCAATCCCCGTATTTCCAAGGGAACTGCGAGGGTGAAACCGCACGGTACAGCTAGTATTGAATAAATGTATTACTTTTTCAAACTAAATAATAATAATGATTTACTAGTCATCACAATCGTAATATGAGGGAATATGTGCTTTTATCTTTCCTTTGAAAGGACCAAAATACCTGCAGACTGAGTCCTACCTAAGCCAGAATGCAATATACGAGAGCGCTCGTGATATCCTATTATGTAGCTACTCATACAATGATAGCAAGCAATTTTCCCTGGATTACTCTACGGGCAATTTTTAATAAAGACGCGAAACTAGGCTTTTAGGGTATTAGTGGGTAGACTTACTTTTTATCATCTGTCAAAACTACGAAATACACCATAACGTCATTATTTTTAGTAGTTAATAGCTTAATTTTTTTAATTGTTGTAGATATAATAAAATTGTGTGTGTCGGATTTCATATGTATGTGCATAAATTTTACCATAACTTTCAGACAAACGGTCAAAAATTAAATAAATAACCATTCTTAGAATTGTGGTTTGTCTGCCTTTCTAAAAGTTTGTCTCGAATAGGCTCCAAAACAGCTTCACAGTTTTTAATGAAAACTTTCTATAGGTTCGATTTTGTAATATTGCAGGGTTTAGAAGATAAGTATATTTGATTTCGAAGAGCCAAACCGGAGCAAGGACGATTGACAAATTTTAAGATAAGAATCGAAATAATATAAGTTTTGGAAGTGTTATTTATAGGGTTCCGTAAACAATGGGACCCTATTACTAAAACTCCGCTGTCCGTCCGTCTGTCTGTCACCAGCCTGTATCTCATAAACCGTGATAGAGAGTTGAAATTCGCACAGATGCCGCTATAACAACAAATACTAAAAACAAAATAAAAGAAATATTTAAGGGGGCTCCCATAAAACAAACATACAACTCCAATTCATATACAACATGTAACAAAATAGCGCAATTCCTGAAATTAGTTTGTTCAGTATCGACTACTTATTCGATTTCAGCAATTTTTTATGTGTAAAATGTTTCAAAAAAATGAATTATCGTAGCTGAATTTAGTGCTATGGAAATCGTGCTATTATTAATCGATATATAAGAAAATTGGTAAGACACAAGTAAAGTTCGATTTCATCATATTTTATTTATATTAATATACTAATTGGGGTGTATGAGGAATTGCGCTTTTTCTGTTACGCGTTGTAGAGTACGGAACCCTTCGTGCTAAAGTCCGACTCGCACTTGGCCAGTTTTTTGTAATTGAATAACTTGTTATTTTATTTCTAGACAGTCAAGTATAGGTTTTTTACCAAAGCTTTGTCCTTCCAAAAGCCATATTGCATCACACAAGTGAGAACATAAACAGTCAAACATTTAGCATTCACACAAGCGATTCGTGCTTAAAATCAACTCAAAGGGATTCGTATGTTTGGAGAGGATTTGCATCGAATACCAATTATGAAATGTTTTCCTGGCTACAGTCTATAGAATACTGATCATTCGCGTTGCCCCTTTGTGAGATGAATTCTAACCGGTTTTTATGCTAAATGAAGGCTTGGGTTGCGATGTTTTTTTATTGATACGTGGAATAAGGTATATTTTATGATATGGTATGTATGTTGAGGTTTTCAAAAAGTTACATAAGTACAATGGAATGGGCTATCGCCGACTGGCATTATATCACAAGCACCGCCGTTTCGAAGGCGCGTTAAACCGAAAAGAAAAATCAATAGGTACGTAACTTATTCTTTAAGTCAAGGATTAGCGATATTTCACGGGCGATCGAGAATATTGTCCCGATCTTGTGTATAGCTTAGTTAGCTGAGAGGATGGATGGAGAGATGTCCGATACTCTTTCACGCAAAATCTACTGAACGGACTTTGATGAAACTGGACAGTGATATAGCTTATACATCAGAATAACGCAGAGGCTATGAAGCGGGTAAAATATAATGGACTGTGAAATCTAATTAAAATGAAAATGCAGCTCTTCAGCTTATGCCTTGCTTTACTCACACACGAAAAAAAGACAACTAAAAACACTAACAGAAAAACATATCAAATAATCCAATTACGAAAAGAACATAAATGACATATAAAAACAAAGAGTTCGTAACAGGCTACTTTTACTACGGGAACGTGGACAAAGTCGACGACAAAAGCTAGTATAGTCAAGAACGCTGTATTGCGTTAAGCAGTTACAACAACCTTACTAGGCACTTGTATTACTTCCCTTGGCAGAAAGCGCTAAGAAGGTAGGTAGGGTTACAGCTACGAATAATTTCAGGGCAAGTGCTTTCCCAGAAATATTTGTACATTTTACTAGTTACGAAACTTTGTAAGTGAAGCCTGCAAAGAGAAGTAACACGTGTATTTCTTGGTAAATGTAATATTTAGGTACGTTTCCACCAAAGAGATTAAAATATAATAGGACATAGAGGGGGCATTGGGAGTTTTTTCATACGAAACTTTGAAGCATGTTTGAAGCTGAGCATCATGTCAGTATGAACGCGAGCTGTCATTCAGTGGAAATTGTACTAGACTTATTCCACTTGGAATAACTTTTGGCTTCAAATTTTCCTCGCTTTGTCCCCTCTACGCCCTATTATATTTTAATCTCTTCGGTTTCCACTCGTAGTCCTGCAGTACCAGTATGTTTGTAACGACACTCGTTAAGCAAAATGGGTGACCCTAGTGGCAATATTATCACGAGCGCCTCCGTGTTTCGGAATGCACGTTAAACCGTTGGTGCCAGTTTTCATTGTGTTTACACCCAATGGGAGTCGTTAAGCCATGTCAGATACCTTTGGGTGGCTTGAAAAATTCTGACAGTTAGGTGGCCACTAGCCTACCACCATCATCCAAACCGTAGTGGGCTTGCGTGGGAGACTATAGTATACTTCCTAATGTCTGAGTGAATACCCTTAGCTCAGAAGTTGCACATTTTTTTGGCTTGTGCCAGTCGTCACTAACGGGGTGCTGATGACATGACTGACGATGACTTTGCCTTAGAAGATTCCAGCAAGAGTAATTATATAATAATAATAATATTATCCACATGTCAAAGTCACTTCTTTTAAACCACGCAACGGATTTGGATCCTAATAGAAAACATTGTGCGTAGAGAGCAAAATAATAAATGAGGAAGGTTTTTCAGGCGAGTCGCATAGGCTAGTACGTATATTATAAAAAAAGAAATATATTAAATTAAAATAAAACTAAAAACACTAAAACCACATACACTTCGTCATAAAATAATACTAAAAATTAATAAAAGCGCTCAAACTCTCTGCCGGCGCCATAAGTCTCATAACATTCGTCTTCCTCAATGTAAATGGCAAGTCAAGAATACTTTATCGAAAGCCGCCCATTTGAAAGAATCGTAAAGATATTCCGAAATGAACAATTCGGAAATCCTAAAATCCTTTCGGAGGGCGGAGTGGAAATTAGTCGGCTCGTAACGACCCCTCGTCGGGTTTTCAGTATCCACTATCCTTACGGTAAAATGTTTCAGCCATTATCGGCCTTTTTCTATTGGAGTGATGCCTTTCTTCAGTACGTGACGGGTGGAGGCAGGGGAAGGCGTAGATACACACGCTTTCAAATAAGGTAAGTAAAAATAAATATATAGGTATTCACGCCTTAGTACCGAGGAAGCAGAAGTTTTATATTTCTAAAAATACAGACTTTTTAATAGTGTAGGTTATCATTATCGGCCATTTTCAATTGAAGTGATGCCTTTCTTCAGTACGTGATGGGTGGAGGCAGGGAAGGCGTAGATAAACACACGCTTTCAAATAAGGTAAGTAAAAAATAAATATATAGGTATTCACGCCTTAGCACCGAGGAAGCAAAAGTTTTCTATTTCTAAAAGTACCCACTTTATATGGATTTTTATTATCTGCAAATAAATTATTATTATTCTAGTCTCGTATTATAGAAAATAGTCTGAACACCTACACCTGACAGGTGACCCATCCCTCAGATATTCGCAAAACCAGTGCTGGGGTTCTTTCATAGAATCACCTTTCCAATTGTTACTCATCACCCCCGGTCCGGCGATGGGCTTACCACCCCGTCACGTTTAGGAGTCTAAACAATACACCGGTGAAAAGTGGGTGCTTCTAAGAATAGAATATCTCTGCTAATACCCTCGGGAATAATGCCTGCCCGTATGGTACTCGAGCGTATTTATTTTGTATTTACATAATCTCACGCCTTTTTTATCCCCGAGGGGGTAGGCAGAGGTATTTTGTATTTACGAGTATGTAATTAAATACGAAACTAACTTGGTCATAAAATAAAGGTCGACATTTTGTTTCATTTCCACGTTGGAAACATTGAAGGGTACCTTTGTATTATGTAAGTATCTTTATTTAAGGAGGTCGTTAGTAGAAGCTCTAACGCTCCGCTCAAATCCCAGTCTAAATTACTGGTTTAACTTAGACTTCTTAGTTTTACACACTTCATCATTAATTTTGGATTAACATCAAGATAAATCAAGGAAATATTGTTCGCTTAATTTTTTGTCATTATGATCATTTTAATAGCAAAATATAACATTTAAGTGTCTTATATAAAATTGGAAGATCTTATAAAAAGTTGGTCACAAACTTCGCGTGTACAGCTTAGCATTAAATAACCGAATAAATGTAGCGCTAAATTATTTTCATTATCATTAATAAGAGGCAATTATGGAATTGTCAGAGGAACAGCAATTTATCATTGACCGCAAGTTTGCGGGAACTTCAGGCCATGAAGTTTCAAGGCGGTAGAATAATGAAGTTATAAATTCAGTTGAAGGTGCCACCAGTTTTATGTACCACGAAATTTGTTGCGTTCATATCCTTGCTTTGTTTTGCTCAACATTAACTTGAGAATAATTTGCATTACATTTAGATAAACCGGTAATTAAATGAAGAGTGAAATGAAGACGATTATTACCGACATCTCGCATTTTGAATTTCGTCGAATTATGGCGGCACCAAAGGAATAGTCTCATTTACCTTCCTTCTGTTACAGTTGAAAAAAAATACGTTGAATTTCAAGAACTTGTAGGTTTTGTTGCATAGAGATATAGAATAATTTGTATGAATTGACGATTTAGCTACCAAACTGACAACCAAAATGCAAAGCAGGAGGAAGTTTTTTAAAACTTCCCGTACCTGTAAGTTGTAGTATTTTTAATGTAACGTAAGCACAATCAAATCTTACCTTAGTCTGTTTCACATAGCATGGGTTCGGTGAAAGTTAATTTTTTTTCCGTTTTACGCTTACTAATTTCGACTATTAAAAATATTAAGATTAAAAATAATAATAAAATTATATGAGCAGTGATAGCCCGAACGGATAAAGAGCCGGCCGAAAATCAGTGAAGCTCGGGTTCGAATCCTGGCATGTACCTACCAATGAGTTTTTCAAAAACTTACGTACATATTTATCACTAGCTCGACGGTGAAAGAAATATCGTGAGGAAACCCGCAGGTCTCAGAATTAATTCTGAGACAAGTGTAAACAGACTCGGTCCGGCGATGGGCTCACCACCTATCACGTTTAGGGGTCCAATATATCTCGTGAAATGTGGGTATCTCCAGTAATGGAATACCTCTACCTACCCGATCGGGGATAAAAAAGGCGTAAGATTATATTTATTATTATATGATTATTTGTAAAATTAGTTTATTATTTTATCATTGCAAATAATAAAATAATTATAAATAGTAGTAAGCGTAAAACGGAAAAATATGAACTGTCACCGAACCCAATATGCTATGTGAAATAGACTTGTGTAATTTTTATATTAAAGATCATCTAGGCGTAAAAGGAAGTACGCTTGGAACGGCGGATTAAAGCAAGCTTACTGGAACCTTAATAAATTTTACAACGCAAAATATTATTACTATTAATAACAGTTAATGTCGGTGTAATATTGAAAATTATGAGGCCTTATAAAATTATGGGATTGACCCCGGCTCACCGCAAAATTTACTATTTTCACCCACGCCGCACCTTTTTACGATCATGGGCTAATGTAGCAATGATGAGAGCGTCCGGGCACTACCACCTTATGTTTGTATATTTTGCAGGTGTATGTCTCAGTTAAATCAATTTTCTTACAAACAACTTTATTTTTTAGAATATTAGTGCAGAAGTAAAAACTTCACAACAAAATGTTATTGTTTTGTTTTATTTGTTTTAATTATTACTTATTTGTTTTCGAAATGTGAAGTTTGTGTCGAAAGCTTTTAAGGATAATGTTTTTGTGAGGATAATTATATAATTTTAACTGCACGTACGCAAAATATTATTAGATATAGAAGAAATAGTAGTAGTTGTTTTCACTGTATATTATCATTTAGGTAATATAGAGAACAAAATATAAAAAAAACTAAATTTTAATGAAAATATTGGCCGAAGGATCCCATTTCGTTAAAGTTCCAGGAATTTCACCCATTTCATTACATTGAAAATACACTGCTGGGTTCGTCGAAGCTTTTTCGGTGTTGCTACCCAAAATTATAACCATTCTTGCCTATCAAAATATACATAGTCCTATTAAATTATGTTCAAATATTTAAAGGGCAGAACAAAAAATAAACAATTAACAATTTTTTTAATTGATTATTATTTTTTCATACGTTACTTTACCAGATAAAATCAATTATTAAAAAAACTAACAATACACACACACACACAAATAAGTTTAGTCGCTGTAATGCAGAATCGAGCCCAGTGTGGGTTTATGCAAAGCATATATCTACAAAATAATATAAGTGGAACAAAAAAAACCTAACGAATTTTTTTCTTTATATAATTACTAGCTGTCCCCGCGCGGTTTCACCCGCGTTCCCGTTCTCGTTCCCATTCCCGTTCCCGCGTAGTTCCCGTTCCCTTGGGAATATTATTTCATAATTATTTATTCGTCAAGTTTTCATTGTTTTTAAAATGTATTCTGCTACTCAGGGCGGAGACAAATCCAACGAAACAATAACCATGAAAATTGATCCAGCCGATCTCGAGTTATAAGTGTTGTAACAAACCCGTCTTTGTTTTATATATATAGAAGATATCTCTCTTACATATTTTACCCTTAAAACATTTACATTTGATTTAATAGGGTCTTAATATTATATAAAAATATCCATGTGATGTTTTAAAATTTATTTGGACACTCAAGAACCCTGTTGCATTAATAAAAGGTCTAAACCAAGGATTTTGTTTAACAATTACAATTATGGTTAATGAGAAATGGTTCTAAAAGGCTTGGTAAAAGTAAAATAAGCGAATACGCACTCTTTAAATTCGTAGCCAACCAATGTAACTTGTAAACGGAAAATTCTGAATAAATATTTTAACTTACCTTACTTGTAGTAAAGTAAAAAATAAATAGCTTTGTTGCACTGAAAAATTGCTCGAAATAACAAATAAATTTTTGCCTTGTTTGTAAGCACGAGCCAAGTTTACAAAGTTTTCTCAGAAAAATATAAAGCTACACTCAGAGAACCAGCGAGTTTTATACAATTTAAGTTACTACCCTGAGAGATGCTTTGTTTTTTAGGGTTCCGTACCCAAAGGGGAAAAACGGTACCCTATTAATAAGACTTCGCTGTCTGTCCCTCCGCCTGTCACCAGACTGTATCTCAAGAACCGCGATAGCTAGACAGTTAAAATTTTCACAAATTATGCATTTCTGTTGCCGCTATAAACAAACAAATACTTAAAACAAAATAAAATAAATATTTAGTTGGGTTCCCATACAACAAATGTGTTTTTTGCCGTTTTTATAGATAACAGTACGGAACCCTTCGTGCGGAGTCCGACTCGCACTTGGCCGGTTTTTATTTTATTTTATATACCTATTTACTCTTTTTATACCATTTACGAAGAATCTAAAAAAGGAATAGTGACTTCGCAGGTTCATTGACATGACATTAAAAGCAGCTGCCCCTGAGTTTATAGCTGGTTTTTCTCGGGGAACGTGCAACTCGTCGGTGGAGATAGGCTGCTGTTTAGATTTAGCCAATCTTCATGGACAAGCTTAGAGCATGCGTTGTTGAGAGTGCATTGTTAATATTAGAATATTTCGGGTTTTAATTATAATATTCTTTTACCTACATAAATAAATGAATTTTGACATTCTTTTTGTTTATTTAGATCGCGTCTCAGATTTATTTCTTAAACTTAACATTTGAGCCTCCAATCAATATTGGGAACACACCTTTGTGTCTATCTACATTTAAAAATAATGTATTAACGTACATAAAAAGCTATAGAGCCGTTATCAGATTTAATTAGGTATAACCTAAATAAATAATGCGTCGAAAATTTTATATGAAATGCAATGCGTGACGTTACAGACCGGACTGAGGGGATGCTAAGTCGCAGATAAAATTCTTGGACCTGTAGGATTCCTCAGGAGATTTTTCTTTATCTTAGACTTAAATATGTCCTGACCTGAAGCAAACCACCTAAATTGACCTCCAGAGACGGCTTTACTTCCAACAATGCTACCACGGGTAAAAATTAACCCGATAGCATATGAATAGACAATAGTACTCCGATATACAATATACTAGCGGTTCTGCGCGGTTTCACCCGCGTAGTTCCCGTTCCCGCGGGAATACCGGAATAAAATATAGCCTATGTTACTCAGGGATATTCCAGCTTTCCATTTGTGAAAGAATGTTTAAAATCGGTCTTGTAAGTTTTGAGTTTATTCGTAACAAACATACAAAAATACAAATCTTTCCTCTTTATAATATTAGTATAGATACAGATCAGCTGCGAGTGCTCCCCTAACAGGTGTCACGTTTTTGAACGTGGGTCGTTCAATGAAAGGAGCAGGTGCCTGACAACTTGATAATTTGCGTAGTGACTTGGCTATAATCTACATCTTCATTGGCACTGTTGCCAGTAGGCACATCGTTTCGATCACTGAACTTGTAGGGAGATTTTCTAGTTCTAGATAATAAAGTAGCATTGTATAGCAGTATAGCTGGTGATGACTGGTATGAAATTTTCTAATTCTAGATAATATATCTGTACTATAGTATAGTATTATAGCTAGTGATGACTGGTATGAAAGATGACAAAATAGTCTACCAGTCTCAAACTATTAGGGACTTTTCAATGAACAATGCACAGTGTAAATATTTTGTACCTGTCAAAGCATGTAGTAGCAGTTATCGTTATTAGTTTACTTAGTAAACTTTTAAAATATACACTAATATTATATTATTTATAAGTTTTAGGTACAGTGCTTGTTGGAATTCAGACGAGGTTCAACTCACAATTTAATACAATCATAGCGATTGGAGTACCTTACTGTAGACTGTATGTAAACGTTACCTAGAGCAAACTTGACGCCGGTCCATGCGGTGCGGACATAGTGGAAGAGGCGGCGGTAGAGCGGGCGGTGGTGGCGGCGGCGACGCGGGGCCTCCGCGTCGGGCACAGGCGAGGGCGCGGGCTCGGCCTCGTCCCCCGCGCCCCCGCGACCCTCCACCGGCGACGCCGTGGCTTTGCGCACCCAGTTTTACTCGAACGCTCCCTGTCCGCTAATGAAACCGCACCCGTACGCGCACGAACTCACTGAACATCGTTCGCACATTCATTAGTTTAGCTAGCGAGTTTGGTTTACGCGTTACTTTTGGTTGTTACTCTAATGTAATTAGTTTGCGTTTTATTACGACCCGTCCCTGATTGAGAGTGAGTTTAGTGCCCGAAAAACACATTCGTCAGTAGTCACACACTACTTTATTTATACTGTAGCAAGTAAGTAAATATGTACTTGGACTGTTTCAAAAACATTAAGTTTACTATTACATTAGTTACGGTTACAATTATCACACTATATTTTTGCACACTGGAGAACTGGCACTCTACAATAATAGCTATTAAATAATTATCTATTTCTCGTCAATAAATCGAGTTCGCTTCACTAATGAAGTCGCACCATTAGCACCTGCACTATTCACTTTTATTTATCAATTTTTCTTTTTAAATACACTTCAGTGGATTTAGTCCATCAACTTACACATCACTTGTTCCACTATAACTATATGTATAACAGTAGTAAACGTCACTATGCTTGCTTATTTATCAGATGTGTAGAAAATACTATTAAAGTGAAACTTTTGTGTAATTGGAAATGACAAACACTAATGACATTCCCAGCAGAGCTTTGTGACAAAGGGCCCAAGCAGTTATTCGACGTGTTAAATAATTCAGAAGGCAATCCGCCTCGCGCAAACTAACGGAATAGACCGATTTGTTGGAACATTCTAGATTTCGTCGGCTGTAAACAGTTTTAAATCACTTCTGAGACCAGAGTTAGTTTTAGCGCTTTTCCCGGCTCTTATTTCTTGTTAAGTTTTTCAATAAAGCGTGCTGCATGCGACAGACGAGCGGGGAATCTGTGAACAAAGAAATGAGATTTGTTAGTCCTGTTAGTGGCGGTGGCGGCGTGGAAATTAGTTTCTTGTTAAGCGAAATGTTTCTGTTTTCGACGATAATTGGGGAAAAAGAGGAGGAAAATTTCCCTTATTTTTTCTTTGCTAATAAGAATTCTGTAAATATGGCACATCAAGAATTAAGTGGGTGCACGAGAAAGAATATAAAATATCAGTTCTATTTCAAGCAAAGGTCTACAGTCTAAAATAGCTAAAGGTTAAGTTATATAAAAGGTAATTTAAAGAGGGAAAATGTATTTACAATACAAAATAATAGCTCTTTATTGTTCACAAAAATAAATAAATAAGTACAACGTACATAAAATGAACGCTGTTAAAAAGTACCTATTAATGGACAAATAAATCTTATAATCTGGGTTTCAATGTTTACAATAGCAGGTAGCCTTGAAGGGAATGTTCAAGTTTCCAGTTTAATCCTATTCAAAGGGCGAAGTGAAAACTTCTCCATGTAAACTTAGGGAGTTTAATTTGGGCGTGGCTGGGTGAGGGTTGGCACTGGCACAATATTTAATTTTATGGTTGGATTTTTTACTATCGCGACTTTTGATTGTCTAATTGTTCAATTTGTAAAGACATACAATAAAATAAAAAGTTTAAAAGTAGTATCCCCGAGAGACAGAGAATTTAAGAAAATACCCACTTTTCAACAGTATATTTTTATGGACCCCTTAACGGGACAGGTGGGTGGGTCCTATCTAGTGATGGGACTCGAATCGAAAATGGATATTCGAATCAATTCGAATAACCTGGCAAAAATTCGAATCATGATTCGAATAAACCCTTGATTCGAATTGATTGATACATTCGAATCAATACGAATTTATACGTTGATTCGAATCAATAAAATCGTTCAATAGATAAAAATATACTAAAGTCACCGTGTTCAAATTACTTCTGAAAAACTAATTAACAAACCTTTATTAACCACTTTCTAAAAAACTACGGACGGAGTTCGAAAAAATATAATATATTCACATAACCTCATTTTTTAGTTTTCACTACAGGTACTTTTGAAGAATAATTATTACTTATATATTTATACGAAAAAATCATGATAGAAATAAAAAAAAAACGTAAACGAATTTTAACCATCTCATCTATAAGGTAAGCTTACCGCGCAATATATGATTCTAATCATAAATATTAATTCGAATCATCGATGTGATTCAAATTGTAAAGATGATTCGAATCAACTCGCAATTCGAATCAACATTGAATCTCATTCGAATCAAGTTTTCACTTTCATCATTCGAATCATTCGAATCAAATGTGATTCGAGTCCCATCACTAGTCCTATCGCCGGAGCATGGTGCTGTAACATGCCTCAGAACCAATTCTGGGACATGCTGATTTCCTTACGATGAAGACATACAATGTGAATTGTAAGAGTTACAGTTAATATTCCTAAATTATCTCCAATAAACTTAAAACGTTTTACAAAACGTGCTCCGCGACACCGATGAAAAATAAATCACCGCAAACACTTTTCGGTACAAACTCAAGACCAGACGGCTCCACTTAGTCAGAACAAGTGGCAGCCCTAAACGAAGTCATGAATAAAGACGTCGCTCGCGCAACGTTTGTCCCGATTTGCATTAGAATTGGAGTCAGCGCGGCTCATGGAAATGTGTCGCCAAAAAATTTGCCGCTGATGTGTCATGTGAGTGCTACCCTTATTTTGCTAATTTGGGATTTCGTACGAGTATTTACATTTTGAGACTGCAATGCGCCAAGAAAAGATTTTATTCACACACGGTTATTTTAGGCCCAAACTAGGTGGATCTTAAGTCCCAGGCCCAATACTAAGTGTACTAAACAGCTGATAAACATAATTAAATATTAAACACCCAGATACGAAGACAACAGATTAAAATATGTTCTTGCACACAAATGTTGGCCCAAAACGACTCAGAAGGCAGGGTAACTAGTGTCACTACCAACAGAGCAGGCTTGCCGAATATTCGCAGGTTGGAACTTATTATTGTTGCAGGCCCTAATGTGTTTAATTTTTTTATATGCACGGCTTAAACGGCGTGTATTTGTGAATTTGGAAAAGCATAATAATATACTTACACTATAGTTTTCCATAGAAACCTATATCAGGATCAAACATATCCCAATTCTAAGCCAAAGGAGCGAAAAAATATATCCAATAAACAACAATCCTGCCAATAAGTAACAGGTGTCTGAACGCTTTTATCTTTCTGTAACCGTTTATTCAGCGTATTGGAAAAATCTTGTTTATTGCGAATGTTAGCATTAGCAAATTCTTACGCTGTGCGCATTTACATTTGGCTACCGTAGCTTTACGTCGTTGACTTTAGGCGCGACCCAAATAGGAGGTATCTACGTGCGGTGGAGCTGAGACGTTGGCTTAGCAGCCACGCACGCTTAGCCTTATGGGATATTATTAGTGGATTATGATAGCCTGATGATAGATATGGGGTACAAGTTACAACCCCCCCAGTAGAGCTGAGGCTGACCATTAGGTTTCATCCATTGGTTGAATATGCGAAAGAATTTTCCAAATAATTGTAATACCTAATGGAAATCATTCAATATTCAGTCCACAGATTTATGATGTAAATCACAGACATGACAGTACCAACCGCTGATATTCTACACACGACTCAGCAACTTCTGGTGTGATCCCTAGGGATTATCCTCATCAGAGATGTCAACGTCTCGACTCACAACTGCATAGGAATGGTGAGAGGTGCAATGATCTACGCTTAGGTAGGTATACCGATTTTCGGGTTCTCTTCTCGCGGCTTTCTCGCTTTCTCGCAAGAATCTTGTGAGAGTGTAGAGCGCGCTTAAGCATTGCTTTTGTAGTATCACGTCGTCTTCGCCTCTGGCCACCTCTGGCGAGGATCCCATAATATGGTGTAGCGACACTACATAGAACGCACCAATAGACGGCCGATTTCTAATTGTATTTATACAAACTCATTAGAAAACTTCGATAGCTCTTATCGAAGTTTTCCAATGAGTTTGTGTAAATACAATTATTGTCCAACATCAACCGTTGGACCGCGGTCCCCAGGCACGATCACCTGGCCTGACGGACAATCTTCCCTTTTCACGATGGAGGAGCATTCCACCTCCGCTCCAACAAAATAATCACAATCTTAATCGCGATAAAAATATATCTCATAGCTGAGCCGAATTCATTTATAGTGTAAATAATGAAGCGAAAAATGTTAACCTCATTTTTAAATTATTTTGAGGCGAAACTTGCACAGCTTCGTTAAAATTTTAATATTCGACCCAATTTCTCGATTTAGCTGATCGATCCACTTGCAGTTGGCTGAGGCTTTAGTAATGAAACTAAAAATACTTATTCCATCTCCAAATGTAATGTCATAAGGAAGATTCATATTTTTTAAATCCTACTATAATATTATAAACACGAAAGGTTGTAAGTATAGATGTATGGATGTTTGTTCCTCTTTCACGCAAAAACTACTGAACGGAATTTGATTAAACTTTACAGTTATATAGCTTATACATCAGAATAACACATAGGTTACATTTTATCCCCGTATTCCGACGGGAACGGCAACTACGTGGTTGAAACCAAAGGGCGCTGCTAGTACCTACATATGAGTGTATTATTTGAAATAACCATAAAATATATTTAAACACTAAACTGCAAGTGCATGATTTCAACTGCATATTTATATAAATTTAGTGACGCCGAATAATCTCACGTAATCTATATACATATAATAAAACTGTAAAGAGACAGTCTTTGTAAATGTATTCAAAAAGAATTAATTGCTGTAGTGTAGATAGTCATCGATTTGGTCTCACGTAGATCCAAACACGGCTGAAAAGTCGGTACTTCTAGGAGCGTAATACCTCTGCCCATCCCTCGAGGATAGTCGCAAGCATATATTTATTTAGATACGAATAAATTTTATCTGTTTGCGGTTTAATATAAAAATCACAGCGCGAAGAACTCACTCGGCTACGGCCGCCTGTCGCAGTTTTATTTCCACGGGGACAATGGGTCCGTCGAGAGCTTTATACCAACAACACTATCACACTAAAAAGTCATACAACTTTTAACCTTATGCCCACGGTATAGGCTTCTTACAGTGGCAGCACAGATTGTAACTCTATAAATTAGAACATACGTCACTGTCACGAAGAGGCGCCCGAGAAACGAAAGGATGCTTCGTAATAACCTGTGAAATGAACAGTTGATGACCACTTGACTTGAAAATAAGTTTTCAAATTGCCTTGCATTTAATGCAAATTGGTTAAACTTTCCTAATGGGGAGTTTTAGAAGAAGAAGTCTCTTTTAGATTGAAGCATAAAGTAAGTTGAACTTATAATATGCTGAGTTGGTTTAAATTTCATTTTAAAGACATTATAAAATGGAATGGAACGAAGTATTTAAAGTATGGAAATGGGTTACTACAAAGAAAACTGTAATATTTTCTTTTCAACCTACCGTTTCCTGGCAGTATACAATACATTATAAGAGCAGTGGTAGCCTTACGGTTAAAGAGTCTTCTTCACATGATGATAATCAGTGAGGCTCGGGTTCGAATCCTGGCATATACCAATAAGTTTTTCAAAACTTACGTACATATTTATTACTAACTCGACTGTAAGGAAAAACATTGTGAGGAAACCCGCAGGTCACAGAATTAATTCTGAGATCTGTGTAAAAGACCCGGTCCGGCGATGGGCTCGTTATATCACGTTTAGGGGTCCAAAGAATATCTACCTATATCCAGAAATGGAATACCTCTGCCTACCCCTCGGGGATAAAATGCGTGAGATTATTATTATATTATTTATTTTTACACAATATAAATAAAATTTCAAGATTTTTTTATGAAGGAAGCCACTAAATAGAAATAAATTGTTGGACACATAACATACGGTCATTTTATTCCCAAACTAGGCAGCTACTAAAGTACTAAACAACAGATATACGAGTACATAACGTATATATGCCCAGACAAAAACGGAGACTATTTATAAATGCGAAAAATATACTTGTAACAAAGCGTTAAGGAACTTAAAAGGTTACTATTACTAAATAGGCACAAAGAGCGTACTCGGCTGCTATATTACGAAATTTATTCAAATGAGATAAAATTTTATATAATTTGTGCTCGTAAAATGTTTTATGTTTTTATGTTTCATAAAGACACAGAGGAAAGATAAGGATACACAAATGACAAAGAATAAACCTTAATGAGAATCCTTAGGTACATTTTGGTCGGTTAGAACAAAATTATATTTAGAGAACAATGAATACAGTCATATTATAGTATCTAAACACTTTTCGAATTGTCTAAATTCACGGTATACTTATCTTTCTACCGAGATCATCGTTCGCAAAAAAATAGTTTGTATTGAAAAACATGAGACTTCGCCCTCTAGACCGTCCCGTCACCGACCAGTAACGTCGCGGGCCATGCACGAAGCGTCAATAATTATCGGCGAGAATATTTTGTCTGCTCTTGTGGGCATAGTAGAGCGTATCGAGTTCCTTTCCGATCCTAATATGTTCATAGCACGGTCATAGTATGATACGGTGTAGTGGATAGATACTTTTATGCGTAATTTATACTTGATATAAGCCTAATCAACAAAACAATATAGCATCACAGCATCTCCCAATCAGCTGCCTATGCTTCTTCTTATGCATGTATGAGGAAATAGTTCAGCTGTCGGGATAGTGATAATTATTTTTTAAACCGAATAGTTTGCGCGAGAAACACTTCCAAAGTTTTAAAGTATGTAATTTATAAAATAAGAGAATGATAAAATTAGAAAAAAATATATGATGTACATTACCATGTACACTTCCACCGAAAATTGGTTTGAACGAGATCTAGTAAGTAGTTTTTTTAATACGTCATAAATCGTAAACAGCACTTTATTAATGTTGGCCGGTTTTTTATAATTAAAATGATTAAAATTTCATGCTGTGAGATAACACAACGGTGACTATGATAAAAGTACTGTAAATTCACGTGTTACAAATTAACTTACCTACGATATTTTTCTTGACCTCTTAGCAAGTGACAAATCGGTAGAGACCTGAAATTGGTGGCGGCCCTCAAGCATGAGAGGTGATTTCACATCTGACAATTCATTATAATAACTAAACGAGCTTACATGTAACTGAAGTTTAATAATTATACGAAGTGCCTCGTCTGAAGAGATCTGCATTAGTTAATGCAAGATTTCCAGTCTTATGCATGGAACCGAAAATACTTATTACGTTGATATTGAGGAGAAAGGATAATTTTATTTTATTTTAGATGCAGAAGTTTAGTCCGCAGATAAACAGAAAAGCAACTAAGTGTGACTCACCAAAAATCCGACAGCTCGAAAAAGATACTAAAAAGATTTAATACGTTATCCATCAGTCAGTAAGTGTTAAGTAAAAATGTAGACTATGCCTATAACACTCTAAATATTAAGATGAATTATCATTACCTCACACTTCAAAATCTGTCAAACTGTTTATCTGAAATCCTACTAATATTATAAATGCGAAAGTTTGTATGTATAGAATCAGATGTATGGATGTTTGTTCCTTTTTCACGCAAAAACTACCCCATACACAGTGGCAGGTCGTTTCCGCCACTATGCCAAAACTGTTGGTCCGGATTCCGGTCGATCCACAGACGGGGTTTTTGAGCGCTATTGATTCATTCTTATTAGGATTTCTCTGATTCTAAGTAGAATTATACATAATTCTGTTTAAAACATTATACTATATTAGATTGAGGATCTATTCTTCATTCTTGTTTGTTTGAAAATATTGAATTTTAGCTGAAATATGACTTTCAGTATGGGGTATGATATTTTGTACTACAATTCCTGAATTATTATAAAAATAAAACAACGTTTGACTCTTATCTTGTGTTTTATTTACACTATACATCATCTCAAATGATATACAAACCAAACATCAAGGGTCACCATACATATTTTTTACACAACACAATGTTTAAACAATTGGTATAAACAACAGCCACTCTGTCGGAGCTCAAAACATGGCTCACATTTCTTTGTTATTGAAATGATTCGCGGCACTACGCACAAAGATTTTATGTTTACAGTAACTTGAGATTATCAGTAACAAGTATTAAAAGCAACACAATGAAAATGTTGAATACGTTTAGAGTAAAAGTTAAACAAATATCGTACTTAAATTTGGCCCAAAAATTAGTACTCTTTAAAAGTAAAGTTTTTGGTATAAATATAGTTATTACTCAAAGTACCTATACTTTTTTTAGTATTTACACAGACCAAAGTGTTAAATTAAAACAAAAGATATGTATGTTTCAAAGGAAATTTTCAAATAAAATGATCATAAAAATAGGTGAGTTTGGGACCCAAAGAGTACTAAAAATGAACTGAAAACCCCTGTCTGTGGAGTCACCGGGAACCAATAGGGTGATAGAATCAACTGTAAACCCGTGTCTGTGGAGGCCACCGGATCCCGGTTGGTAGGTTTCTTTGTTGACTTTTTTTGTAATTTCTTAGTGTTTCTGACTCAAGCATACGATTTACAATACAAATATCACAACTTTATTAATATGATGTCTTATATTCAGCAGTACCTTTTGGTTTAATATTGTATTACGTCCAGTAAAGCAAAAATAATACAACACTCATAGTTCGATTGAAAGTATGTTCATAGTTTGAAGACGTGTTTTTTCACAAAAAATCGAAGGAATAGCGGTACTATTAGTAACAAATATGAACTAATATACACATTTCCATGTTTCTGCCAAAAGAACTGACAAAAACCCTTATTTTTACTAGAAAAGCGTTTCTAAATATGACGCGAACATGCCCTTCGTGACGTGTTTTTAAAAGACGTATAATTTACTTTTTTTCTATTATGGAAACCTGTGTCTTTGGTTCATTTGCTAGCTTTTTTCATGAAGCTGGTCATATATTAGGCTTGACAGAGCATGGTGTATGAACGACGATGCTTATCGTGGGAGTCGGGAACCACTTGAGATCGTCGGGAGCCGGTCGATCCACAGACAGGGAAAAGTAAACAACGACCGGGATCCGGTCGATCCACTGACTAGGGGCTACTGAAGGGATTTAGATGAAACCTTACAGTTATATATCTTATACATCAGAATAACACATAGGCTTTAATTTATCCACGTATTCCCACGGGAACGGGAATTACGCGGGTGAAACCACGGGCCGCTGCTAGTAGCTAATACATTTACCATACTTTAGTAAGCTTCCGTACAACATTGCTCATTGTACATATTGACTGCTTGACTCTTGTGAAAACAATAGAGAAAGATAACAAAAGCCTCGCGTGTGTAATGATAATAGAACGTGTTCTCTCTTCACGCCTACTGCATCATAATGGAAGTCGTCCCTTCATTATAGTGGATGTTAAAAGGTTAAAAGGATAATTAGAAAATGCTGGTGAAAGAAAAATACATAGAAATAGTGATTAACACTAATAGGTACGTCTCATGTAGGTTTAGAAAATTTGCCATCTAGCTCATTAAAGTACGAGGCAGAAAAAAAAGAAAATTAACTACGGAGTACGTTATTAAGTATGTATAATATCGCCTAAAATGCTTTCTAGTTTAATACATATCTAACGACAACAGATTTGTAAAGATCTCTGAAGATATATAGGTATACTCTGTACAGGATAACAATCTTACATAAATTTATGGTCCTATAAACTACTATTTTTTTACTTTCTCACCCTATTATTTCTTCGTTCACCGTGGAAACAATCGATGGAGCTGCGGACACAATTCTTCCTGGTACGTTATCGTTGTTTATACTTTATTTCCTGTGTAAACGTTTCCTTATCCACAAAGAAATCGTCATCTCCGCTTATCTAAACCTCACTCCCGCTGTTCCACAATTGCTTCATCGTCCCAAACGTCCCAAGTTTCTTGAGATGCTATTCCCACCGGTACTATTCTCAGCTATCTGAATACCGAGACTGCCAATGACCCCAGAGAGTTGTACTCCACTTTCCTGTTTTCTAATACTAATACGAGCTTCGACGTACAACAAATAAGACTGCAGGACTGGGGAACATTTGAACAAGACCCGTGTAGTAAGAAGTGGATTCTACGACTGCGAAGTTAGTAGTTGTTAACTTTTGAACTTCTTGGATAGTGGATGAAAATGGAAATTTCTTGAGAGGGATAAATAATTTATGGTTTAATATGTTCTAGACGGCGACGATCTTTACATAATGATGACACCTCACACGCCGAAATCTGTCAAAAGTTTTACATTTACGAGTGCTGCTGTTGTAGACTGCAGTCGTGTAAAAAGAAAGAAAACTCATTATGGAATAATGGAGGAGCACCATAACTCCTAATTATTACCATCCCTCTGTGTCTGAAAAGATTGAGAGACATTTTTAGCTGCGAACAAATTGGCTTTCTTGTATAGTATTTTTTTTCGCATATTGCAGTTGTCTAATAAAACATGCCATTGACGGCACAATATTTATTGATCGGAAAAGAAGAGCAGTTAGTGAAATATGAGAAACTATAAAACTAGTTTAGTTAGTAGTAGTAAGATAAAATATTACTGTTTTTAAGCTCTCTCGAGAATTATTATTGTTACTGCATGAACATAGCAGCACTGTACATTTTATTATGGAGATGAAGCTAGTGAGAAGTTTTATTTTTTCTCTTCTTTTTGTTGAGAGTACAAAGGGATATTGCCGTATCTATAGAAAGAGCTGGTGTGCCCTTCACCCTTCAATTATGGTTGTAGAGTTTTAAAATAAGTTACATTACATGTTTTAGTATTAAAATATATACATTCACGCCTTACTCCCAAGAGGTATTCTATCCCGACAAGTATAGGTACACCACTACTACACTCTTTAGCAGTGTATTTTTCGGACCCCTAAGCTTCTAAGGTTCCATATTTTTATATGAATATCAATAGGTATTATTCTTATCCAAATGAAGATCAATTAAGTCTGCTAGTAAAATATTTTTATTGACTTAAAAACTGTAGCAGTTAGAGACATCGTTTTATTATCATCTCTAATATCTATATTTTTTATATTTTAACGCTAATTATTTCAGGTGGGTGGATGGTTTTTTGAATGTTTTAACATAAGTCGAAATCTATTTATTTATGCATTGAACACCAAAGCGTCTGTCGTCTCAATCTACTCATAATACTAAAAAACCAGCCAAGTGCTAGTCGGACTCGCGCACTAAGGGTTCCGTACCGTTATCTATAGAAAGCGAATGAAAAGTAAATTGCGGTTTACGATTTATGACGTATTAAAAAAAAACTTCTTACTAGATCTCGTTCAAACCAATTTTCGGTGGAAGTTTGCATAGTAATGTATATAATATATATTTTTTTAGTTTTATCATTCTCTTATTTTAGAAGTTACAGGGCGGGGGGACACATTTTACCACTTTGGAAGTGTCTCTCGCGCAAACTATTCAGTTTAGAAAAAAATGATTTTAGAAAGAAACCTCAATATCATTTTCGAAGACCTGTCCATAGATAACCCACACGTATGGGTTGATGAAAAAAAAATGAGTTTCAGTTGAATGGGGAGCCCATAAATAATATTGTTTTAATTTCTATTTTTGTGTGAAAATCTTAATGAGGTTCACAGAAAACATCTACTTACCAAGTTTCAACAGTATACCTAGTTCTTATAGTTTCGGAAAAAAGTGGCTGTGACATACGGACGGATAGCCAGACAGACATAACGAATTTATAAGGGTTCAGTTTTTTTGCCATTTGGCTACGGAACCCTAAAAATACGGACGGCATAAATACAAAAATTTTGACAAATAATCGGCAAAGATTCGTATACCTATAGTATATTGGCACTTTAAACAAGGCTTGGTCTATAATAATTCGCTGGGTCTATAGATATATTCCAGTTAGTATTGCCGTAAAGGAAAATGGGTGTGTATATTGCAGTAATTTAAAATCACCCGAACTTCCCTGCTGTGTTCCGATAGCGTTCACGCCCCGCCGTATATATCCAGGTGGCATATTGCTGGCCCATAAAACTGTACAGTTCGTTATCTACAGTGCAGTGTAGAACAATAAACAAAATATCTGCAGCTTTGTAGAACAATAAACAAATTATGTTGTTTTGTTTGTGAAGGGGTATAATTTTGTTTTTATTTATAGGTAGCGTACAATTTAAAACGCAAAATAAAAATGAAAGTGAAAAATAGAACTATGACATTTGGTCTTTACTTACATTCGAGATATTTAAAGCTCATGACCCGAACTTGAAGACCTGAAACAATAAAAAAATACATAAGTTTTTTATATAATATTTAGGATTCCGCTGACCGTTCGTTTATCTGTCTGTCTGTCAGCGGGCTGTATTTTATAAACCATAATATTTAAGCAGTTGAAATTTTCACAGAGTGCGTATTCCTATACGTATAATATTCTAAAACAAAAATAATAAAAATTAAAGTCTCGGTACAAAAATGTATTTTTTTTGAGTTTTTTTGCTCATTTTTTATTGTAATGTAGAACAGAACAGACTTCCACTTGGCCGGTTTTTAATTTTATTTTGCTTGTGCCACTGCATATGGGTCACTAAAAACCCATACTTTTTTTATCTATGCAATTAATTCTACATATGAAAACACAAATTTAGTAGTCGACTCTGCGTGCTACACCCTGTCCTGCTTCTTTCACATCCTGTTTTTTTGTTCAACTTTCTATGAAAATATATGCAGTTGTATTTTTTAGAAACACAGAGATTTTTAGACTTCGTAGACTTGTCTACGAGCTATACCTACACTTTAATATGCTGTTTTATGTTTAACTTTACGTGATTGAGACAAATAAACAATTTATATACTTATGCAGTTGTATTTTTTTGAACAACAGTAGTTTAGTCCACAGGGTAAAAAACGTTTAATTCCGTAGACTTGTCTACGAGCTGTACCTGATACGTTTGCTCCGAGGGAGCTACGAACATAATTGCTACGTCTCAATTACACCTCTCAAGAAAAACCCAGTTGTAGTAGTTCAAACAGTTTTATAGTACGTTTTCAACGACTTAGTACGGTATTTTTTCTGGATGGTTTGCGATTTCACATCTACTTTTTTTTTCTGAATATTATGTCGTTTGAATTGCCCAAAAGAATTTTAGGATACAACCAGATAGCTATATTTTCCGAACATAATATGTTTAATCCCATTCTATTGGGAATTTTCAATATCTCTTTTTTCGGATGCTTACATGCTATTAGGAATGTCTCTGCCCAATGTCGAGTGGATCAGTTTTTTTATTATTTCTTAAAAAACTCCCTCCTTTTATTCCCGAGGGGGTAGGCAGAGGTATTCCATTTCTGGAAATACCCACTTTTCACAAGTATATTCGTTTTTTAAAATTATGTATAAATAGAAGAAAGATGTGAAGAATGTGCATGTAATTGAAGGGAATAAAAACTAGAACTCCTGAATAAAAGGTACACTTCCAACATGGATCCTCATTAGTTCCCAGAAAATTCATGATTGGAAAACTTCAAAAGGATAGAACGACCTGTCACATTGACTGATGTTTGAGGTGACGCTCGTTCAAACTTTTAAGTTCACTCCGAATTCGGTTCAAACAGTTCAGAATGTAATTTGCGAAGTCCCTTTTGTCGTCAGTAAGAGCTTTTGAGAACCAATCATTTGGTCGTTAGAACCGAGATAAAAAAATCTTTCTGATGGTCGATCTAATAAATTCTAGCATCAAGATAAATATATCTTGACTGACTTATGAACACACACCCTTCGTAGCCTTTTTCACAAAGCTCTGTGTTAACGCTCGGTTGTAGGTAGGTACTTAAATCTGAATCTCCATTTAAAACCAAGTGGCCACCTCATCAGCAATAAGTTTTTTTTGTTACAACAAAAATTACAACTAACTTAAAAAGTTGACGCGCCGTCTCGAAAAAACCTAAGTTTAAAGGAGCTTTATTGTAGTATGAAAAGGGCACAAAAATCGTTGACAGATGGATATATACAGTGTTTAGTTCAAACTATTAAGATACGGAACCCTTAAACCTACCAAAACATCTTATAAGCCAGTGGACGATTCCGGTAGCAATACTTCGTATTCTTGTTTCGTCAGCCCTTTACAAACACAAGGAGGAGTTCTTGGGCAGAACGAACTAGATATTGGTGTCAAGTTAGGTCACTTGTAGGAGGGGAAGAAAGGCAGTTTCATTTGTAAATGTGGAATCGTGTATATTTATCCATTTATGCGAAATCATGTAGTTTTTGAATATTTCGGTGAAGTATGTGTTGATGTTTAGAGTACTATTAGAAATTGACACGAATGCTGATTGAAGGGAAATAGTACTCTTAGTAACAATGACTCTCATACAATTGATATTTGTATTTAGATCTAATATAAACAAATACCTATCGAATAGGTATTTGTTTTAAAAGGACTTAGGTAACAATCATCTGCCTATAGTCTATTGTTAGCATTGGTGCAAAATTTTCTGCATTCAATTTTAAATTGCTTATTACGTTACATACTTACATACATATGCTCGCGTCTTTTTCCCGAAGGGGTAGACAGAGACAATAGCCCGCTCCACCTGCTACGATCCTGGTATACCTCTCGCGCCTCATCCGCATCTATCAATTGGTTCATAAATGCTAGTCGGTTTCGGGTACCTTTTATCTGGTTTTTCTTCAATACATCGCCGATCTGATCGATGTAAGTACGCCTAGGTCGCCGTCTGCCGACTCGGCTACTCACAATCCACTTATATATTTGACTCGTTAGACGCCTTTCATCCATCCGCTCGATATGTCCAAACCACCTGCGCATTCAATCTGCTCAATCTTAGTCACTACATCCTCTTTCAAGCCACAACGCTCTCTTATTACACTATTCCTCATTTTATCAATCAATAAATATTGGCATTAGATATTTCTTTACATTAATCAGGATTTTGGTTTAGTTGTGTAACGTATTTATTTAAGTACATTTATATGCAAGCAAAGCATTTGTGAGTTTTGAAAATTAAAGTTTTTATTTAAGCCGAATATTTTATTTTTACTTTTACCAAATCAAATAGTGCCTCGCGGTGTAAGTACGGACATTTTTAACCCTAAATTGCTGGCGGATCTGTGTCAAGCGACTTTGGGTGCTCTCGAGCGCGCCCGGCCGCCAATTACCCGCGAAAACAACACTTGCCGGGAAAACGAAAATGAGGACTTTTTGTGAATAAGTCACAATAGGCACCCGAGACTTATCGATTCCTTTGAGACGAAGGGCTTACAATATTTTTTTAAGGTATTTTTTTAATCATCCTAGGCGGGTGTGATTTTTTCGCCAGATTTTATAGTGTTTGTTACATAACCATTTTTTGTTGTAGGGGAAAACTGTTAAATTAGAAAATAAAATACTTTGCCGACTGTATATACACAAACCGCTCGCGCTGGGTCTAGAGACTTGAAATTTTGCACATAGATAGCTTATACAGCATCCACTAAGAAAGGATTTTTGCAAAATTCAACCCCTAA
The DNA here is from genome assembly GCA_963855545.1 of Ethmia dodecea. Lineage (NCBI taxonomy): Eukaryota > Metazoa > Arthropoda > Insecta > Lepidoptera > Depressariidae > Ethmia > Ethmia dodecea. The sequence continues at coordinate 4,591,578 of OY979448.1, forward strand.
GGGGGTGAAATAAACGTGCGCGAGCGAAGCCGCGATTAAAAGCTAGTATCCAACAAAATAATCACACAACCCCTTACGGGCGGCCACGGTGACCGCTAACGAAAATATTTTACTTACTGTAGTTGAATTCGCTCACGTTGACACCTGTAGAGTGGAAGTGCGTTACTAACAGGGATTTTGGAAAGGTAGATAACGCACACGAGCGTAAGACAAACACGCGTCTATTAAATATTTGCGTTTAAAAAACCGTTGCGGTCACGGTGACCGCGGGTAAGTGATATGAACGTACACAAGCCCAAGACGAACACGCATCGAGATATTCGCATTTTAAAAAACCGTTGCGGTCATGGTGACCGTGGGTAAGTGGTTAAGGGCTAGTAATGTTTCATCCCTGGGAAATATCGGTCTATGAGATACTACTACATAAGCAGGTAGTGTTTAGAGTTAGAGTGCCTTGTTATTAGATTATTGACGTTGCTACGACGTTGCGTTGACGTTGTATTTCTTTGTACTTACATATTTTTTATTTTTGAGCTACAGTTTGTGGCAAAATTAAACAAATTTTTACGGCTTTGATTGTCTAAAATACCTACCATTGAATCTTTGATAATATACACATTTTGTACGTGCAATGAACAAGGAGTCTTCACCCATATAACCCTTTGTTAAAAACACGACCGCTTTAAAAATATTTGTTTAATAATGCTTTTTTAAATTGAGCTGAGGATAAAATCGGTCATGAAATAATACGTTTCAACGTTCACGGTTAACCCACAATGTTTATTTAAAGACCGTTACGTTTGAAATGAAATTGAATTATCTCCATGAATAAATACGTATTTAAAATTATATGAAATGTATCCAAATGTAACTTATTTCAGTTATATAAGAAATTGAATTATTTGGCAAATGTATGGTACAGCGGCTTCAAAAATATTTACTAGTATTCGTATAATGTAGTTGCATAACGTAACGCTCTTTAATTAACCCTTACATTGTATGATATAAATAATGAATTAAATTCTACTTGGCATTTTTTTTTAATATTTACTAACCTACCATCTTGTATTTTGAATTACTTTGGAAAATTCCTTCTCTACAGTTGTAATATTGGTTATCTACACTATCTACACTAATATAATAAAGAAGAAAGATTTGTATTTTTGTATTCTTGTATTGGACCGATTTTAAAAAATCTTTCATCAATGGAAATCTACAATATCCTTGCATAACATAGGCTATCGATACTTTAGTCGCATATTCCCACGGGAACGGGAACTAAGCGGGTGAAACCACGCAGAACCGCTACTATTATTATAATGTGTAAACATAACCACAATTTTCTCACAAGCAGTGTACGAGTATCTGTGAGACGATAGCACACGTCATGAAATGCGTCTAGAAGCATCTTGTCTCAATTCTAAATCCCGCAATATGCAATAAATCTAGTTTAGCCCCAGATATAGAGATAGTTCAGTAAAATCTCACATAATTTAGTAGATCGGGTAATGTGGAATCGTGTCACATGCAATATCCAAGTTGGTTGAGGGTCCTAGATGTCTTTGTCTTCAGTGCGCTCTTGACTTGATCTTCAGTTGTGAAATCCTGCTTATGACATTCAAAGTTCCAGAGATATGAATTATTCATTTGGAGAAAGCTCAAGGAGTGTTATATAACATTGAAATTATCAAGGAGTGTTATATAAATCTTTTAGTGTTATTTAGATTGTTACTTACTTTTCCTTTTTGTATAACTAGACTGATCTTTTGACAGAGATGACTGCCAGCTGATGCTCACTTGTAGCCTTGAAATATTTTTTACAACAAGAGCACATCAAATACAACTTTGTTTTGCTATTTGGTCTTGGAATAAGCAAAAGTATCACGTAATACACGACGGGCAAAACGTACATCGTACGTCGTTCACTGAAGGTCCGGACTGTACGCGGTAGAAGAAAAAATTATTATTAAGATTTTTTAGTACGCACATGGTACATTTGTAAACTCGTTTTCCTAATACGATTTCGGAATTAGATTGTCGATTATGTTTCCTACGAACGCAACAAATCCATACAAGTCAATAGCATGTCATAAAACATCTTATTGCTTTCGGAAGACCCAAATCGAAAATCTGATCAAGAAAACGATTGTATGTCGTGGACTTAACCGCGAACAAATACACATACACGGTGTGCGTAGCTCGCAGGTTCGCGGACATTTTTCTCCCTCTGCGTTTTGTACGAAGCGGACAAATGGACCTCAATCCCATACATTGTCAATACCGTTAGCAAGTGTTTATGTCGATCCCATATGTGGTCGATCTATAAGATCATTCGATTCGTTAATACAACGCCTCTTGGCTATAGGCCCTCTCGTCAGTGAATGCCTTTAGGTACCTCGCCCCTGGACAGTTATTAGACGGCGTATAGTTAGTGCTGTGACAAGTAGGTCGACTGGACTAATTCGTAGTCAGCGCGGCCACAGAATCCATTTATTAAACACTAATTGGGCCTCAGGCCTGAACTAGAAGCGCTTTGTTATTTAGCAAAAGCTTCTGTCTGTATTTGTATACAGGGTGTATTGAGTACGCAATGATATAAAGTGTAGTTTTGACCAATAAAAGATGAGCCTTATCGTTTATATTAATTTAAAAACAGTTTAATATATTTCGTTTTATTTATGATCACGGCCGAAACGTAAAAATTTAAGATCGATTTTACAGCATAAATGGTAAAAATTGTAAAGTATTTTGCATTTTATTTTTATTTGTTGGACGTAATGATCTGGGTGTTAACTTCAGGGTAATGCTTACTACTGAACATTAGTCGAAAATAACATAAATTACAAATGATACTTACTGTATTAAAAATATTTGTTTTATGTTACAGGAAGAACACTTTTGGTAACTTATTACTTATACTAGTAGGTAGGTACTTTCTTTCACCTTAGGTTACATTTTCCTTTTGAACAGCTACGTAGTTGACAATCTTGAGTTAGCAACTAACAATCTTACTAAAACTTTGTGCTTTTTACTTGAGCAAATTAAAAGTTCTTAACGAGTTGATAAACATTTTATTATTTTCTCAAGCGCACCCTGTAGGTATAGTCTTGAGACGTCCTGTATAATGAGAGGACAGAGGACTTCGGGCGTATTGTTAAAGCATAAATACAGCTGAGAGACGGTACAGTCAAGAGCACGCTAAGATTGACACTGTGGACTTTGTACCGGCTCTGTGTTCTATGGCGCGCAGTATAAATCAGAGCTCAGCTTAAACTGGTAGTGTAAAGCTTGACTTGCTCTTGACTGTACATGCGCAGCGCACTCGATTCAATCTCATGAAATTGCTTTAGGTTCTCGCAAATGAAAGTTATACAGAGTGTAGGTTTGTGCAACAGAAAATAATAAACAGACTGTACAGGGATATCAAAAAGAGAACACAACACAAATATTAATCATAGTTGGAATATTTTTTTCTTCTTATTTTCCAATTTTTCAGTTTTTATAAATAAATAAACTTAACCTAAAGTTGAAAAAAACATTTCTCTAAGTTTAATAGTAAGCTGTTAATCGCTTGCTAGGTGTTTTTTTCTAGACATAGTTTAACTATTTATAAGTAATATTTTTTCTCGAGCCTCTGTGGATAGATTATTAACCAAGGATGTTCAGATATTGTTATATAGGTTACTTAGTATCCAATGTTTTATTACTTCATTTAACGGAGATAAATATAACTCTGGTGAAAAGTTAATTATTTTGCAATGGCATTGGTGTATATTTACCAATGCGGATCAGATATAAAATGCACCAAATAAATTAAAAACAATATCCTCAGTATTGTTTTAATTCTATACAGTTCATTTTACATGCAATCACTTAGTATTAAATAATTAATAAAGAATTGGTTATAGAAATTTTGTAGGTGTTTCTAATATTAACGATGACAGTAATTTTATTTCAAAATATGCCGTTTTTTGTGCTTGTCGTTGATAATAACGAACTTCAATGTAATTGAGTTGCCCTACAGATAAAGCTGGTGTTTATACGTAACATATATCATACGCAGGGGACTTAATATATATCCTCCAATTAGACCTAACGATGTGATAAATATCGGCATCGTCGCAAAGCGTATGTTATAGATTCCTCGCAATATTTCCCTTGACCGGAATATACTTATTATTCTCGTAACCATGTTATAACTTTGTAACACAATTTCTGAATTTATTTATACCTTATATTCAACTTCTTTTTGTAACTTTACTTGTGTTAATGTTAAAGACATATTATTATGTCTTCATATATAAGAAATAGTATACTACATACCTACTTAAGGAAGTACAATAAGAATAGTCAGATCACATGTAATTGTCGACTGGGGCGAAGCCGAGATTCGTCACCATGAATCTCACAAGTTGAGCCACTTGTTGTCTCCATGTGATTTTGGTATCCATTGGGAATAGCCTTCTTTAGGTTTTTGCTTAGAACTGATAAACGATCTAAAAAAAATACAGACTTAATTTTTGATTGTACTTACTATTGTATAGGTATTATGTCATGTTTGCATCATTAACAAATCGTCTAAGTATGTTAATATTATAAAGTCGTTTGTAAGTTTGGGAGTAAGTTTGTAGGAAGTAATCTCTGGAGCTTACCCTATTTTCGAGAGACTTACGCTATTTTAATATTGACGAAGAAAAACTGAACACCGTAGGTACGTTTTATTTCTAAAAATTAATTTCTAGCTACGGAGCTAGAAATTAATTTTTAGAAATAAAACGTACCTAACGTACCACAAAGAAAGTATCTCCGATTTGGTATGAGCATGATGCAGTAACACAAAGAATATGAAATAATGCTAAAGTCTTCATCCCCGAGGGGGTCGGCAGAGGTATTCCATTCTGGATACACAAATTTTTCACCAGTATATTTTTTGGACACCTAAACATGAAACATGGTGAGCCCACCACGGTTTGCAGTTACACATGGCTCAGAATTAGTTCTGGGACTGCGGGTGTCCTCACGTCGTTTTCCTTCATCGTCGTGCTAATCCTACTAATATTATAAACGCGAAAGTTTGTATGTATGGATGTTTGTTCCTCTTTCACACTAAAACTACTGAACGGATTTTGATGAAACTTTACAGTTATATAGCTTATACATCAGAATAACACATAGACTATATTTTATCCCCGTATTCCCACGGGAAAGGGAACTACGCGGGTGAAACCGCGGGGCGCTGCTAGTGATAATTAAACATAAGTTTCTGAAAAACTCATTGGAAGCTCCTGAGCCTCACACATGAGATACATAAAAGTAACACAACCAAAATAAAAGTAAGCGCATAAGTAACACAATGACGCACAAATTATCCTAACAAAGTTAAATATTCGAAACGAATTAATTATTCTCGCCTCCGCTGGGTAACTTGCGGGCTCCAATTACTTAATTAATTTATCGATATCGATACAAGCCCCTCACTCGCCTCGAAAAGATAGTATGTAAGTGAAATGCAACTCGAGCTATGAATGGCCATCTCATCAATCGCCGTCGTGGATGTGCTGACTTTCAATTTAAGTTTCGAAATTCACTCCGATAAGTTCCCTCGTAAGGTAACCAGTGGAAGATTGGTGAATCCAATTTGGGAGCGTACGTGCTTATTTGAAAAGTTCTTTGGATTTTTTAAAGATTCCTTTGAGGTTATTGAAAATTGGATTGCTGATGGCAGTTTTAGATTAGTCTCAGGATTAATATCGTTACGTGGATATGGGACGTTGAAGATGTGGTTTTTATTTTATTGGATAAACTTAATGTTTACGAAATAGGTAATTTAGCGAAATATCACAAATTACAGCGTAAGTAATACGTATTTTTGCGCTACCTTCCAATCTGCGGTGGGCTCTCGTAAAAGATTAAAGCCTATACTTTCTCATATGTAAAGAAATTTAAATACCCTTAGCTCGGCTGTGATGGTTGATAATGTTAAGTGACCTTATGACATACTAGCAGCGCCTCGCGGTTTCACCCGCGTAGTTCCCGTTCCCGTGGGAATACGAGAATAAAATATAGCATATGTGTTATTCTGATGTATTAACCGTATAATTGTAAAGTTTCAACAAAATCGGTGCAATATTTTTTGCGTGAAAGAGGAACAAACATCCATACATCCATCCGTACAAACTAACGCGTTTATAATATTATAGGATTTTGACACGCTTTTTTGCTTCAGCGTGCTCCTCTTGTAAGTCTTGCGATTCTCATACAATTTAGTCTCATGCTAAAATATATGACTTGTTAGACTCGTCTTTGTCACGTACACGCTTTGGTCTTTTACAATAAGGTTGCAAATGGATATGAAATAAATAAATAAACAAATATGGGACGCGTGTTGCGTTCCCTTGAGATTCGCCTTAAAAAGTGTGTAATCTTACACATAGTTGCGTTTGTAATAAATAACACAAACTCACCTTAAGGGATATCATTGTAGTATAATTATAACTATACCTATACAAAGCCCACAACGTATTATTAAATAAGTTAAGCTAAGACTATTTTTACAATGATATGAACATAGCTGTTTGTTTTCCCAAATAAATCAAATAAAATAAAATCATAATTTTTAACAAAAATTTAAATATGAATACGATATGATTTTTTTTTATTTGTTCAACAAAGGACAATTAATTACCATGGAAAATAAAATTATTAAGCTAATTCTATAGCTATTAAGCTTCAACTAGGGATTTAATTAAATTTCATAATTCCAGTATTTTTATTTCAGTAGAAATATAGGATTGTTCCATCCTGTCCTACCCGTAGTGAGATGATCAAACTTCTGGATCGAACGTTTATACGATTTTTTTTCAAATTGTTATACTTAGTTCTTATTAAAATACGGTAGGTCATGTAATAAAATTATTTGTTGGGTTGTGGCTATAATAATAAAATAAAGTTTATAAATAATTATAACGTTTGATAACAACACCCCAAAAAAGACAAAGCAACAATTCTTAAAACTCAAAAAAATGGTGTACAAATATGTCTATTCCAACAATATATATTTTCATAGACAATATAGTTTCAAACATTTCTTAAGAAAGCAAGGACTTTTTCTTCGATCATAACTCACTCTAATCCTTGCTCGCTATGAAATGATATTGTTATGTCTCGACATGATCTTGCAGACATGGAAATAAAATGAAAAAACTCATTTGATACGAGTGCCTACATCGTGTTGAGTGCATTAGGGCATCAAGGTGATGTAGGAAATTTGTCACACTCCGCCCTGTATGTCCCTAAACATTGCCTGGCTTCCGGTATATGTATGTATGATATTTTATGAAATTGCTACCATAATTTGAGAATACTTTTAGAAGTGGCATGCAAGACGTTTATGTAGTCGTTTGAGAAGGATATTATGTTTTTATGTTACGTAGATAAAGGAACATTTATACTGACAGTGTGAAAAATTATAAGTATTGTAACTATAGGATGGCAAAGATACGTAATTTACTATTAAGTCGGTATATCAGATAAACATTCTTGCATAGCAATTTTATTGAGTACTAGCAGCGCCCCGCGGTTTCACCCGCGTAGTTCCCGTTCCCGTGGGAATACGGGTATAAAATATAGCCTATGTGTTATTCTGATGTATAAGGTACATAAATGTAAAGTTTCATCAAAATCCGTTCAGTAGTTTTTGCGTGAAAGAGGAACAAACATCCATCCAGACATCCAGACATCCATACATCCAGACATCCATCCATACAAACTTTCGCATTTATAATATTAGTAGGATTTCCTTTATTAGATACTATAGAGATCCGCCCTCGCTTTGCTTCGGTTTGTATGTTGTTATAAGTGTTTCGCTACTATATCATGCATACATGGTACTGCATTTGGAACCAGCAACTCGTCGGTGGAGATGGGCTGCTGTTTACATTTAGCCAATGTTCATGGACGAGTTTAGTGTGCCTTAATGTTATTGACGTTTCAAAGTGTATTTTATATACCTACCTAGTGAAATAAATGAATTTTGAATGCATGTATTATATACATAAAAACTTCCGCTTGAATAGCTCTATCTATCAAAAAAACGCATCAAAATCCGTTGCGTAGTTTTAAAGATCTATATACTGCATAATATACATACTGCATAGGGACAGACCGACAGCGGCAAGCGACTTTGTTTTATACTATGTATAGATTCAAATTTCAACTAGTTCAGCATGATATCTTTAGTAGCTACAAATCTCTGAAGGAGATCGTGTTTGTGTTGAAGTATATTGCAATTTGCATCTGTCACCAGCATATTTGAATTGCATAGCATTGCGAATTGTATGCATTTCCAGAAGTGTTTGCTGAATACAGGTTGAGATTGCTTTCTAATTTAAATGCAACCTGCATTTTATGTACCTATATTAGTAACTAGCTTTCACGTTTATTTCACCTCCTTAGGGGTTGAATTTTGCAAAACCCTTTCTTAATGGATGCCTACACTGTATAAGCTATCTATGAGCGAAATTTCATGAGCAAAAGTCTCTAGATCCAGAGGTTTAGAGGTTCCAATAGGCACCGTAACAATTAAAAATCTCTTGTGTTTTATTTTATTGGCTTGAGACGTTAAACCTCTTAAGCCCTAAAAATGAGAAAATATATTTTTAATTGTTCTGTCGCGCATTGGAACCGCACGGTGCTTGACTGATTTAATAAAGTAGTTATGGAGTACACTTTTTTATCCGGAATTGTTACGAAATAACCTTAACACTGCGGGGTACGGTGACCGTAGAAAAAGTCAAATAGTTTGTAATAATAAATCAAATCATATTAAAGAATAAAATAGTTATAAGGTAGGAGAATCAATTTCATTTTTAAATCCTAGTTCAATACTAAGCCATTAGTAAAATTGGTTCTCGGTGCAGATAATTTAAATGGAGAGTAGTAATATTTGCCATCAGTAATTATATTACATTCTGATGATAGTGCTCAGGGCAACGCTGTAAGACTGACCTACCTACTGTAAACTCTAATTCAAAGGCCGTAAAGTGCAATGTACTGTGAGAAATACTCAGCTTGAAACACAATGGTTATATTTAAAGACTATTTGGCGAGCTTTTAGAGATAACTGCCTTGAAACGCTTCCTTTGTCCTATCATTCATTGTTTCTGCGAATAATACTGACACTGTTATTTTTGTTTCGAATAATGGTGATACTCTTTGACCGATAAAATCGCTTGAGCCAAGTCTATTGTCTTGATAGAAGCGATTTTATACGTGGACGAGTCCTATAGTTGGATTAAAAACGATAGAAGAAAATAGTTTTGCTCAAGGAGTAGAAAATAGAGCAAAAATGTATTAAAATATATATTCATGTAGATTTTTACATGTACGGATTTGTACTTAAGAAACTTTAATAATATTGTATATAAAGTTTTATGATTCCACATTCGACTCAAGTTAATTAATATAACGAGGATGAGACGCAAATACCCAAATAAATATCAGGAAGAAAGTGCTGAATAACTGTCGGAAGATATATCTTGTTGACACCAAGGCAGTATTACGACGTAATCTGGACGTAAGTCTTCAAGTCAATAACAAGGAAAGCCAAAATAAGTGGAAATTGCAAAGTCAGAAATTAAAAATATTATATTAGAGGACTAGCAGCTGCCCGCTACTCTGTCCGGGTGCACGTTAGGTTATCATATCCCCTAGGAATTATATGTATTCGGAATGAAAAGTAGTTTATGTTATTCTTCAAGGTTCCATCTATCTTTATGCCCTTACTCATGAAGATCGGCGTTTATAGTCGTAATATTAGTTAGGATTATATTAATCCGCGGTTTTTGAAAGACAAATCAAACTTAAATTATTTAATAGATTAAAAAGTTTTTAATTTTATTGTAAGAGTTAAGCTGTTTTGAATGGTGAACAAAATCATAGAGCTCGTCAACAACCAATAAGAACTATTAACATGAGATTTAACAGTCTGTCAGTAAATTTTAGTTTATTTGCCTTTCGGAAACCGGGGGCCAGACTTTTATTTGTGTATAAGGGCGGAACTGGTCTTATACCTTCCTGATTCATAAGCGTACGCATTACTTAGATATACCAGTCGTGTCAATTCAAAATTTATTTGCGTTGTATTCAATGCACGGGCGCACAGCACGCTCGTTATATCGCAAAAAGTTAAATTTTGCGAAAGTCAACGACACAACGTTTGTGTACAAAGGATTCATCTGCAGTTCCGCTCTGGTGATTGTCAAAGCCGGTGCTGATGTACTGAAAGGTACCCAACTCGTCAGGGTTACAATGAGATAAATAATTTGTTTTGTTTGTATTTATAAACTTGATGACAGCTTTCTCTTTAGGTAATAAGCTTGGGAACTTACTTTGTGGTCCTCCAGCCAGTGACACAGATTTGCTGCAATAATTGTTATCCACAGCTCAGCGAATAGTGAGTTCGAACATATAAATGAAATCCCTCGGACAACCTCCTTGGGGAGGGGGGGGGGGGTGGTGTATTATAAAATTATGATTATATATAATACGAAAATACTTTTTATAGTTTCTAAAAAAATGAATGCAGAGCAGTGTCCAACTGCTCTATCCAACTAGTTGGACCATGCGTCTTTACTAGGGGCAGTATACCTAAAAGGGATATTTTTTGAATCTCCAAATTAGACAGTCTATTATGCCAGAATTTCTCATTTATTTATTTGCCGAATAACTACTATTGTAAAATCAATCCTAAGTTGAATTTAAGAATGTCAGTTCGTGGATTTTCATTCGTTCTTCATTTTAATAAAGTTATGTGACCCAAATTAAAAGGAAGGTTGTTTACATAAATATAAAGAAAATTCATGAGATTATGGAGATATTAACGGGTCGCCGACTTCGTAGGATGAGCCAGCCTCAATCTACTGTGCAAAGAACTGAGGACGGTTAAATTGAAGTTTGCCCCACATCAAAGTATTTAATGATTTTGTGAGTATAAACAAGCTGATGTTTGTAAGAGAGAAATAAAAACTCAAGTACAATTTATCACTAGCTTGCCAGTAAAGAAAAACAATATTAGGAAAGACATTTGTGACAGTACCCAGTACGGCGATGGACGTGGCAGGGGGTCTTCTTTTCAAGAATGAGATGCCTCTGCTAACTCCCTTCGGGTAAAAGCTCGCCCGTAATTTTATACCGTAAACCAAAAAAAAAAGTTTTCTAAAAGTAACAACCTTTAACTTTTTCGTAGTCGTCTTCGTAATAAATATATATTTTCCAGTATATTTTATCCGGTACCAAGCTATAAAGGGTGTGCAGTCTTCATCACAACATTTCCAATATATGGGTCGTGTTCGTTTCATGCACCGTTCCATTCAATCCCGCGCTATAAAATCCGCTCTCATTATCGCGATCGCTTCCACTTTTCGCACAGAAATAACGAGTGCTAGAGTTGGTCGTTACTTGTTGTATCGAGAGTCGAAAAACATTTGGGTTCAGTGTGTACTTTTTTTGTGTTCTAAACGGCAGCTTATGTCGGAATTTGATCCACAATTATTATTGTCTTTGAGACTACGGACAAGATTATTATTTTAATTAAGTGAATCCGCTTAGAAGACTCTTTCGATGTATTATTAAAATATTTTAAAGAACCTTTTAAAATAATATAATTTAAAATTAAGTTTGAACACGCATTACAAAATTATAAAAATAGAAGAAAGACGGAATAGAAAGAAAGAAAACTAACTATTATTCAAAATCGATAACTATAAAATCAACTAACAAATTAGCTACTGACGTACATACTACACCTGAAAAACATCACGATCTTAGTGGCCCAGTCGTGTAAAAATACAAGATATGATTCTAAATCGATAATAATACAACTCTAGCAAATGAGTGCCCCAACATCGCTTCTAATTAGACGGTTACAACACTGGTATTTCTTTTAAAACTTCACTTCCTCCGAATCGTTCCTCGTAAGCGCGGAAATATTTTCTGTTTCAAAAGAAAACATTTTCCCTCTCATTGTGTTCCCTAAGTATCTTGTTATCTTTGAATGAAAATAACTCAAAGTTGTGGGCGAACTTCTTCGATTTCGACTTGAGAAGGAAACGCCTACTTGTTTACTTCTGACTTTATTAAGGCGGAGTTTGTTCTCGTGGAACATTTATCAAAGTTTCATAGTTACCATGGAAAGAGATAGAATTTAGAAAACTATGTATAATGAATTTGTTATACTTCAGGATCGGACGGACTTTTGTTTACTTTATGTCGTGTCTACCGGGACTCATTAACTAACCTTTCGCTTTCCGTCTGTCAGTCCAACCGTCTGTCTGTCCGTAGAATGTATGTCATGAACTGTATGTTATAAATAGCCAGTTATATTTTTCACAGAAAGTATATTTCTATTGCCGCTATAACAATAAATAACAAAAATAAAAAAACCGGCCAAGTGCGAGTCGGACTCGCGCACCGAGGGTTCCGTACAACCTTGCAAATTTATGGTTTTCGTAATTTTTCCTTTATCTATGCTATAAGACGTTGCTTCGTACCAAATTTCAAGATTCTGAGTTCACGGGAAGCACCCTGTAGGTTTTGATTCCCTTGCAAGTGTCGAAAATTTGCGGCATAAACGGCTGTATGTTTTGATTGCGTTGGCTTAGAAGTTTGATTTTTTCACAGCTTCAAGGGACAGTAGACCTGAGTAATTGATATAAATTTCAGCTTCATACCTCCACGCGTTCCTGAGAAAAAGGGTCTTGACAGACGGACGGACGGACGGACAACAAAGTGATCCTATAAGGGTTCCGTTTTTTCCTTTTGAGGTACGGAACCCTAAAAATATAAAAATTAAAGGGTAAAAATATCCCCATATATGAAATGTGTTTGTTTTATTTTACGGTAGTAAGTCCGACTCACTGTTGGCCAATTTTTTCTTTTCTTACGTTAAGATTGTTTTTGAATACGAATAAATTTAAATAAAACTATTTTCTCTTGCCGCCCTGTGTGATTCCTCAGAGTTTTAATCCAGACTAATTGATGTCTAGACCTAAAATTCATTACCGCCGACGAAATCTCATGCTTTTTTTTTTTAAATCAATTTTATACTGCAATTTTCTTCTGCCAAACTGCAAGATATTTTTTTGGCAGAGGGACTCCCTTAAAATCATATAGATGGGTAATTGGCTAGTTACTTTTAAGTACATCTTATTACTTATGATGGTAAATTCATTTTAATCTTGTTTAAGAGAAACATTTAGCACAGAATCAGTAATAGTACTATACAGTTAGTGCTCGTAATGACGTAAACTGTACGTTATCTAAGAAATCTTTGTGCATGTAAATAATGTACATCAACTTAAATATTGTAGTCATTTTAGTGCCATTCCTTGAAGACGGTTAGAGTTTTAGTTTTTAATTTTTGACTGACGAGATGCGATGAAGTGGTTTTCAAAGCTACTGATATTCGTCATAATAATTTCGGTTATTTTTGGTTTGATTCTCTTGTTTTGACAACCCTTTTGTAATATTGTGTCGTAAAAAGTGGCATCGCGTCGCTAATAGGTAAGCGTAACATTGGAAAACGCAACTTGTTCAGAAGATTTCCAAGGCTATTGAATATTTTATGCGGTATACACATTTCACACTTGTAAAACGCCTAGATAAACGACCGCTGGATGTGACATCTTTACAAATCACTCTCATATTTTCAGAGCACCTCACGAGCGACCTTCGTCCCGACATTATGCACCGGAGTGACCAAACGAGACTCTTGGGACCGGTGTGAACCTGCTTATATTTTATTCATGAACACCTGGACTTCTTCAAACTGCAGAGAAGATTTTAATCGGGCTTGTCTTAGACAGAAAGTTTGTGCACCCCTTGTTTTAGTTTCTGTCTGAGCATTGAATTTTAATGGTCTGGTCTAACTTTGATCTAAGCTGGAAATAATTATGTGAACTACGAATTTAGTTTATGAAGTTTAGATTTGTTGGAGAAGTTCTACAAGCTGTCTGCAGGACGTATTTAAAATGGTGACTACGGATTTTTTTTTAGTTTAGAGCAATGACGGAACTGCAAGGATGTTTTATAGAAGGTTGGTGTTTTTTAATAAAGAAAGTTACTTGGAATTTATTTCTTACACCCTGCATTAATAATAAATATCTAAATGAGATTTATTTTATAAGAGAAAGAAATTCCGACTCTTTACACAAAGACTAAACGAATTCGATTTCAGAATGTGTGAGTTTTTAGGACGTCCTCTCACAAGGTGGAGAGACAATTTGGAGCCATCCAGACCTGTTGGTTTAGTGATGATCCTCCCTTCTCAGGTGTGTGAATGAACATTTAGCTTCGCGTCAGGAGGTTTTTATGTATTTAATAGTCTATATTAATCTAGTAATTAGGCTCTCTTTAGTTCGGGACTAAATAATCGTGTGTATATAAGTAGAGTACCTACCGCTAAAAAATGTCACTAAACGCAGGCCGATATGTTACTCTGGAAACCGTTAAGGAGGCGTAGCTAGCAGTGAACGATGTGTTGATATAGATGAGTGCTAAAAGCTCGAGAAGTCTATGAGCCAATTTTTTTCATTAAACAATAAACATTTTTAGTAGATAAGTTTCAATGGTTCCTATACTTCAGAGAGTACAAACTTTCATTGCTTTGTAGCAGGCAAATCCTATTCTATCTTTTAGTCAAAGATGTTCCTGACCTTTTATAGGTCTTCGTAAACTATCGGACTGTAAAAGTTCTTGTGCGAAATGGAGCAGAACTGATGGTATTCCCTTTGGCTTTTTTCAAATACAACGATTCATTATTTATTTCTTTTTTATACCTTCTTCGTATATTTTTGTTCATTTTTTCTTTTTGTGTTGTGACTTTGCTCAGATTTTTTTCGGGGATTTGCGTGCCAAAAAAGTAATCACCGCAGCGTATTTAAAAAAAACTAGTATTGGGATGAAGTCGCAAGTAAAAGCAAATAAATAAATAAATGAGTTTAATAAGATTAACTACAACATTCATTTAATTTAAACTAATATTATAAAAAGGAAATATTTTTACGTTTGTTTGTAATGAATAGGCTCCGAAACTACGGGACCGATTTTAAAAAATCTTGCACCGGTGCGCGTGGAAAGCTTAATTTTCTGTAAGTAACATAGGCTATATATCTCCTAAGGGAATGTGACGTACATGTTTAAAATCGTCGGAAACAGATAATTTTAAATAAAATTAGTATAATTGTTTATTTTGGTGAAATTTTTTGAAAGCGGGTAAACTGTAAGCATGGTCGTTTATTTTTTAAACAATCGTGATAAAAAGCAAAACCTGAATGACATTTTGCTACACTATCTGTGGTTACCATTACATATGGCACAAATTTGTTTATGATGACTTTATAGAAATGTCATTATACTAATTTTTATTATTTATTAATCACTGTTTATTATATTAATATTTAATTACATATTATTCCAAACAAACTACTTAGCCAGGTACCTAAGTCTTAATGAGTTATTTAGAAATATTTAACTCTCCAGCGTAAATTGAATATGCAAAACACTTTAAGATGTTTTTAAAGAGGACAGTTGATGAACAATTTGATTTTATAATCCCGCGTTGGTAAAAAATTTGGATCCTGCTTGCCTAAAATTTGTGTATCGTAATACCAAGAAAGGTTTGAGTGGAAGTAACAATTAGACGTAAACAAATAAAATGAAAGGACAGAGACGTTCTGTATCAAACAGAGGTTATACCTTCATCCCGACTCTATTTACCTACTGAGAAAAAAGTAATTTAAAACAATTAAAATAAAAGAAAAAAATTCTCACGCCTTATATCCCCGAGGGGTAGGCAGAGGTATTTAATTTCTGGATATACCCGCTTTTCACCAGATATTCTTTGGACCCCTAAACATGATAGGTGGTGAGCCCATCGCCGGACCGGGTCTATTAAAACAATTGTAGGTACATATTTATAAATAATAATGGTTTGTTGCACAATCAATTACGAGTGACGTCACAATAAGAGAAAAAACGTTTAGATCTTACGCTAATAACTTAAAACATAAAATAATATATACGTGTACGCACGCACCTTATTCCCGAGAAGCTTTGCAGAGGTATTCCATTGCCAAGAATACCTGTTTTTTTCCTAAAGTATTTTGGAACCCCTTTATTTTTGAATATGGTGACCCCATTGATATCAAGGTATTTTATCAATGATGTTAGATATAACCTCTCTGTTTAATGTTAATTGGAAATTGTAACTTGTTTTTGTGGACGCTTGTAGCTGAATTTTGCCGCTTGTGTTAATACTATTTTTTGTCAAGTTCTAATAAATAAGAAGAGCGCCTAAGTCGAAAAAAAAATAATAAATGACGAACAGATTTAAAATTTATGAACTAAAATACCTACCAACAGATGCAAAGCCTCTGCTAACTTTACGAGAACACTTATTACTCTGTGCTAGTGAACATGAAGTTAACTCTTGTAGTCAGCCTCTAATTTCCGCCCGTGGAACTATTCATATCCCAGGAAATAATTCCATGTAAGCCGACTTACTGTTAAATTCTGCAACTTCGACGGATACTGTGTAGTTCATCAAGCCAAGTTTATGATTTAGAAGGTACTTAGTTATGTTTTTAATGTATCCACGCATACACTTTCATATACTTACTATTAATATAAATTTAAATAGCAGTGACAACCTTACGGTTAAAGAACCTGCTTCACACGATGATAATCAGTGAGGCTCGGGTTTGAATCATGGCATGTACCAACGAGTTTTTCAAAAAGTTACATATTCATCACTAGGTCCACGGTGAAGGAAAACATCGTGAGGAAACCCGCAGGTCTCAGAATTAATTATGATAAATGTGTAAAAGCCCCGGTTAGGCGATGGGCTCACCACCTATCACGTTTAGGGGTCCAAAGAATACCTCGTGAAAAGTAGGTAGGTATATCCAGAAATGGAATACCTCTGCCTACCCCCTCGAGGATTAAAGGCGTGAGTTTTTTTAAATTATTTTTTTCATAAACTTAAATAATTATGTTGTCTGTTGAAAACATAAATCATCCTAAAACACGAACAATGTCGTTGGATAAAGATAATTATTTTATAAATATGTTAAAATCTTAGGCCACGGCAGCATCTTTCGCCAAGACGAGCAAGCACAACGGTCGGACAACCTTCTTCTCGCATCAGCTCCAGCCAGTTTAAACTTCCTAGTTAGAAATGAGAGCAAAATATTCATTTATTATTTTCCCAACTTTCACCATAGCGTGATGATTCTAGATTAGATGTTAGATACCTAGAGATATTAAAAAATAAAATCAATATTAGATGTGGTTTGTATTATGAATATTTAATGGATGATATGACGAAATTGATAAAACAAAAACAGAATTTGAGTTAATAAAACAAACCCACTTATTTACCTACCTAAATTAAATTGGTTTTACTTTCAGAACAAAATATACCTACCAATAGCTGAATCTGATTTTAATGTCCTTGGTAGGGTAATGCATATTCTAATGTTTGTAAATTAGTATTTGTAACCTACAATGATTCGTTTTCGTACTTTATACTCGTATCAATTTCATTAAAAAGGACTTTAGGTATGTTCTATGTGAAGTAAATTTTTATACCTAACTAGCGACCCGCCCCGGCTTCGCACGGGTGCAATGCTTATAAGATTTTCGCGCTTTTCTGTTGAAATATTTCCTGAATTTTCTTTGCTATAAACCTCACGGAGTCCAAGACCTTTCCAACGAATGCAAAACCGTAGAAAGCGGTTCGTGCGTTCTGGAGTTATAGCGTCAGGAAGGAAAACCCGACTTATTTTTATATAGTAGATAATTTTTCGTCTCGAAATTAAGTCCATGAGTTAGAAAATTAAGTCCAATCTCATATAGGAGTTGTGATTTTATAAAGGATTTACACGAGTTATTTGCAGCTATTATAGTATTTGACTTATTTCTCCTTAGCAAATAGATGTTCTTATCACTAGTTGAACTTGGCAACATTTTATTATCATATATGGACGAAAATCACGGCTTTATACAAGAGTTAACATTCTGTTCATATTATCGTAATCGGGCAATGCATTAAAACCGCATCCACCCGTGAATGGAGCGGTAATATTGGTAGCGGAATGGACTTTCACACAATGGAGGCTTCCTCGGTGGGACGTTGGTCAACGATTTATAGTGGCCCGATAAAGCAAGTGTGACGCTCCCGATCATTTGTTAGCTCATTAGTGTTGAGTTTACCGACCCACATGGGGCTCTATTCGGTGTCCGCTGCTAATTGGACGATTTCCACACTATCGATGGATTTTGAGGTTATGATGGTTTTAAATTGGTTGTTTTGCTCAATTCTCAACTTGAGATGTTAAATGGGTCTGTAACATTTTCTTGTTCTATACCCAAAAATTCAATTACGTTATCGGTTTTAGTACCTACTTAATTGTTTCATAATTTTAAATTATAATATACATTTCAAAGGAGTTGTGATCTTTTACAACTAATATTCAACCTACATAATGCGAATAAAATATGGTACAAATTCATCTATACTTGCAATTATATTATCCAGTGTCAAGGTACAATAATCTTGTTGAAAGTCTTTTAACAATATGGCTTCTTGAAACAAAAGTATAAGATCCATCATTCACACAGTAGTTTTACTGTTCATTTATCTTATTTATCTAAGGAACTGTTTCTCGGAATTTTTCTACTCGAAAGCACTTTACCTTTGTAAAGTGAAAACAGGTTATTAAAAAGATTCCATTTTCCTTTTGCTACTTCGGTAACTTCATGAACAGCTTTCTTCTTAAGTTCCTCAAGACTTTGACTTAAGGAAATGCTGTTACTTATTTAGTTTTAATTCGGGTTAAGTAAATATTTTACTTGGTTTCTGTTCAAAATTGTTCTCACTTTAAGACAAGCTGGTTTCAGGGCCTACCTGCCAGTATTGGTAACACCTATCGATTGTTAGTGCTTGTTTTAATTTGATCAGTGTTACGGCATTTTGTCGCAGATGCCATGCCACGCATGCGCCGTCACGTTCTCGACCCCGGTTGGTGTTAATACGAATGCACGGATTCGTAGGTTGCAGTGAGTACCGACATACACATAATACCGTGTGCTTGAGTCATATGTGGCACGACATTTTTGGGATGCTCACTTTGACGCTTCTCAAAATATTGTTACCGAATATGGATTTGAATGCTGAAATGGTTGAATGACTGTCACTTGTTCCCGTCAGTAGATTTTACCAAGTACAACTTGTAGCTTCTGATACTGGGCTTTAAAGGAAATTCCCAGAAGAATGTTCTCTTATAGAACAAAAGAGCCATTTCAATAAGAAATACATTTCTACAGACAAAGGTTATTTTTAGCAATTTCTAACTCCGTTAACAAATAAATGATATTTTGAGCCATTATTGACTACGAAGCCTAACAATACTCCTATGCGTGTGGGATTCCAGGCATGTAACATAATGTCAGCACAACATGCATATTTAGAGTTCTATCACTAGGTACCTACCTATAATAAACTTAACAGTGGTTATTTATGTTTATTCTAGCTAATCTTTCTTGATTAGTTTCAGTTTGTCAAATTTAAATGTATCTTTTTAAATTAAACTATCCCCTCCTCCCCCAAAATGAAAAATAAACAAAATTTTTCATTGAAATCTGTTGAAACGTTTCGGAGCCTATTCTAAACAAACATTTATATATTCAACATTGCATAAATTTTTTGCATTTATTTTGAAATCACACACCACTTATACGAGATTATATTGGTTTTGGTGTCAACCACCTGTATTATCATCCCGTGGTATTAACGTGAGGTGGTAGGTCAGTCGCGACAATAGAGCGGCTTGAACAATAGCAGTTATCAGGTGACGTGAGATGAGATAGGCGCAAATGAGCGGTCATGGGTCCATTCATGGACTAGAACTACGTATATTCAATATCTATAGAGGTATAGAACATATTGTTACTCGCCACCTTCACCTTTAGAGATCATAAAAAATACAACAGATAACGTGCTTCCAAAAATCTAATACCATCGCCATTGCCGTCATGGGTAAGGTAAGGTAAGGGTGTATGATTTAGAATTTTGCCGGTTTTTAAATCCTTTATCGGGCTATATAAATAATATAGTGAGGTCTAATATAAATATAGAAGCAGTGATAGCCCGGTTAAAGAGCCCGCTTCTCAGGATGATAATCAGTGAGGCTCGGGTTCGGATCCTGGCATGTACCATGAGTTTTTCAAAAACTTACGTACATATTTATCACTAGCTCGACGGTGACGAAAAACATCGTGAGGAAACCCGCAGGTCCCAGAATTACTTCTGAGGCATGTGTAACAGTCCCGGTCCGGCGATGGGCTCACTACATATCACGTTTAGAGGTCGAATATACTTGTGAAAAGTGGGTATTTCCAGAAATGGAATACCTCTTCCTACCCCCTCGGGGATAAAAGGTTTGATTTTTTTTATATTTTTTATTTAATACTAGCAACCCGCTCTTGCATCGCTTCGGTTTACATAGTATATCATTATCATTACATAGTATAAAACAAAGTCGCTTTCTCTGTCCTTATATCCCTATGTCCCTTTGTATGCTTAAATCTTTAAAACTACGCAACGGATTTTGATGCGGTTTTTTTAATAGATAGAGTGATTCAAGAGGAAGGTTTTAGTGTTAGCATTGCACCTGTGCGAAGCCGGGGCGGGTCGCTAGTTGTATATAAAAACGTTGCGTAGTTTTAAAGATCTAAGCATACATAGGTACAGACAGATGGGAAGCCACTTTGTTTGATACTATGTAGTGATAGACATGGACTCAGCACCTGTCACGTTTGGGGGTCCAAAAATATAGGTACTGGTGAAGAGAGAGTATTTCCAGGAATCGAATAAATCCCCCTCGGGGATAAAGGCGTGAGCATATATTATTATTATGTGACATTGACAATGTTTTTACAAAATTCATTTATTTTTCCAATTATTCCCACGTACAATATCATCACGAACCTTAGAAATAATGACACACTAAAGGTATTGTCCTACAGGTCAAACCCCGTCATAACGCTGAAATGCTAATGATACCGGGGTTTTAATTATTTCATTCCCGAATGAAGGTGTATAATGGATACTCACGGTAGCCTGAATTCATAAATAAAATTAACTGTGCTGGCAGCAATGGGTGTGCCATAACACTTTTGTATACTCGTATGACATATATGACTATGCAGTGGGATAAAAATTACGATAAATACATTTTATTACCTCCAAAGATATTATATATAGAAAGACGTAGATATGTTACTAGAGCACGGAAAATGAGGCCCACAAATGTAGCTAATTAACCACATTTTATTTAGTCGCATTGTATTTCAAGTCGTATTTTAAGCGGAACTCTTAACAGATAGCTCTCTTTTTCTTTATTATTCGTTCCGTATCATCTTTCCCCGTCATTGTTGTATCCTATAATTACTCTAAGAAGTAAGTATGTACATGTTGTAACATAATATAGCCTAGGTTACTACCTGATAACGTAGTTTTTTATCAGGAATTTTTAAAACGGTTTTGTAGTTTTTGAGTTTATTCTATTGGATGATTAATTTATAACGCGGTAGCCTTATAATGGTTTATTGTTAAGTTACAGACTTTCAGTGACTTTGACAAACATTCAGACATAATGCGCGGGATTATTGACAGTTCCTCGTGACGTCACGCGTAGAGACGTAGCTCCAAAAGAGTTGCCCGAATCGATATTTATGGGCTAACAGTTCGTTACAAACATGCAAAAATACAAATAGTTCCTCTTTATAATCATCATCATCATCATGTCAGCCTATCGACGTCCACTGCTGGACAAAGGCCTCCCCCAAGGTTCTCCACAACGTCCGGTCCTGCGCCGCCCGCATCCAGCAACTTCCCGCGACCTTAACCAGATCGTCGGTCCACCTGGTGGGGGGCCTGCCCACTCCACGCTTCCCTAATCGTGGTCGCCACTCGAGAACTTTTCTGTCCCAACGGCCGTCAGTTCTGCGAGCGATGTGCCCTGCCCATTGCCACTTTAGTTTCGCGATCCTTCGAGCTATGTCGGTTACTTTAGTTCTCCTACGGATATCCTCATTTCTGATTCGATCGCGCAGAGAGACTCCGAGCATAGCTCTTTCCATCGCCCTTTGGGTGACTTTGAGCCTTCTTATAAGGGTCATCGTAAGCGACCACATCTCGGTTCCGTACGTCATCGCTGGCAACACACACTGGTCGAAGACTTTCGACTTAAGACACTGCGGTATTTCGGACGTGAGGATATCGCGGAGCTTCCTGAACGCTGCCCATCCGAGCTGAATTCGACGATTGACCTCTTTCTCGAAGTTGGACCTTCCTAACTGGACTGTCTGTCCCAAGTATACATATTCGTCAAGAACTTCGAGCGTAGAGCCTCCAACTTTCAGAGGAGTAGGTACTACACGGACGTTAGACATGATCTTTGTCTTGTCCATGTTCATCTTTAGACCCACTTGCTGGGAAGCTCTACTGAGGCCTTCGAGCATCGTACCGCGGTCTTCCAAGGTTTCAGCCATAATGACGATATCGTCGGCAAATCGAAGGTGTGAGATGTACTCGCCGTTTATGTTGATGCCCAGTCCTTCCCAGTCCAGAAGTTTGAAAACGTCTTCCAGTGCAGCGGTGAAAAGTTTCGGAGATATAACATCTCCTTGTCTCACACCTCGCTGCAGTTGGATAGGTTTCGAGTTCTGGTCGTGGAGACGGACTGACATGGTGGCGTTCTCATACAAGTTCTTCAACACTTCGACATACCGATAGTCAATTTGGCACCTTTGGAGAGACTGAAGCACGGCCCAGGTTTCAATCGAATCAAAGGCTTTCTCATAGTCAACAAACGCTAAGCATAACGGCTGGTTATACTCTTCGGTCTTCTGTATTACCTGCCGCAGCGTATGAATGTGATCTATGGTACTGAACCCTTTTCGAAAACCGGCTTGTTCAGGAGGCTGAAAGTCGTCAAGCCTGCGTGCGAGACGATTCGTAACGACCCTCGAAAACAGCTTATAGACATGGCTCAGAAGCGAGATCGGTCTATAATTCTTCAATAAGGCCTTGTCGCCTTTCTTGAAGAAGAGCACCACGACGCTTCTGTGCCACGCCTCTGGCGACTTACCCTCGAGTATGACGGTATTATACAGCTCCTGAAGAGCCTTCAAGACCGGCTTTCCGCCGGCTTTCAGGAGCTCAGCCGTAATGCTGTCCTCGCCTGGCGCCTTGTTGTTCTTGAGCTGTTTAAGGGCCATCCTAATCTCGTACAAGCTGACATCCGGGATATCTTCGGTACGATGTCGGGTCAGTGTGGCCCTTGGGTCCCGATTCGGGCTATCAACAGGTGTTCGTGTCGACGTGTACAGCTGTCCGTAGAACTTCTCGATCTCTCCCAGTAGCTCGGGTTTCGAAGAGACTATTCTGCCGTCATCAGTCTTCAACCTCGACAGCTGACTTTGCCCAATCGACAGATCTCGTGCGAACACTTTTGAGCCCTTATTCCGTTCAATGGCCTCTTCAATACGGTTCGTATTGAATTGGCGTATGTCGCGAGTCAGAGACTTTGAGATCTGCCTATTGAGCCGCCGGTATCTGGAAGCGTCTTCTGGAGACTGCAGGACCATCTGACTTCTTTTCTCCATTAGCATACGGGTAGAGTCAGAGATCTTTTTGGTTCTTTTTGTACGTTGAGCCTTGAAGAACTTAGACCCAACCGTATGGACAGTTTCCACGAACCTGTTGTTGTAGTCGTCTACGTCCACACATTCGCCTAGGCTTTCGAATCGGTTTTGTAACTCGAGCTGGAAACGTTCGGGATTTTGAATCTGGACTGGTGTTGGGCGGAGCGTAGACTTCATCAGCCGGGACCTTTCCAGCTTCACGTGTAGGTTCAATTTGCCTCTTACCATCCGGTGATCACTGCCTGTTTTGACCGCATTGATCACAGAGACATCATTGAATATATGCTTCTTTGTCGACATGATGAAGTCTATCTCATTTTTGGTTGCACCGTTGGGACTAATCCAAGTCCATTTGCGGTGTACTGGCTTCTTGAAGAAGGAGTTCATCATAAAGAGTCCCTCCTTCTTCATGAAGTCCACCAGCATCTGGCCCCGGGCATTCCGCTGTCCGATTCCAAAGTTCCCCATTCTCAGCTCACCGACATCTCGTTTGCCTAGTTTCGCGTTGAAGTCTCCTGCGACAACAGTGTAATAGGTTTTGTGGGTATGTATGGCTTTAGATATGTCTTCATACATAACCTCCAAATCGTCGTCGGAGTGTGACGAAGTCGGAGCGTAAACCTGAATGACCTTCAGCGAATACCGTTTGGTAATTCTGAGTATGAGATACGCTACCCTTGTCGACACACTCTCGATCCATTCCACGCTGTTCACAAGAGACTTGTGGACAATAAACCCAACACCGCCCTGGGACTTTCGTTCACCCTCCCGGAAATAGAGCAAGTTGCCGGATTTCAGTATTATCGAGTCCTCTCCCTCTCTTCGTACTTCAGACAACCCGATGACATCCCAGTGCAACTTACTCAATTCCTCTTCGAGCTCAAAGATCCTCTCGTCTGTCCGCAATGTGCGTGCGTTATAGGTTGCCAGGGCCAATGGTCGTCGTTTATGGTGGCCTGGCGGGGATTCTTCGCACCCCTTGCCCCGCCGTTACCGTGACTGCCACCACCATGGTCAGGAATAGCGAGGCCGCCGGGGACTAGGGGCCGGTTCCTATTTGTGTAAATCATTTTGGGGGGTTTTGCCGTAGTCACCACGCTTGGCAGGCGGGTTGGTGACCGCAGTTTGGTAGTAAATTACGCAGAAGGACGCTGCTGCCCATCCTATGGTTTTTCCCTTAGTCGGCTTTTACGACACCCACGGGAAGAGATGGCGTGGTGCAATTCTTTGTTGCCGGCACCACACGGCAATAACACAACAAACAACACCTCTTTATAATATTTGTGTAGATTTCATCAGGTAAAGGCCAATTTTATCAATGATTATAGTGAAATAGAGTGATTTATGATGATTTAGCTCGACGGTTAAGGAAAATATCTTGCACCCGCAGGTCCCAGAATTAATTCTGAGACATATGTCAAAGACCCGGTCCGTCGATGGGCTCACGTTTAGGGTCCAAAGAATATCTCGTGAAAAGGGGTAGGTTTATCCAGAAATGGAATACCTCTGCTTACAATCTCGGGGATAATATGAGTTAGATTATTATTATTTATTTATATAAAGAGCTATTTATTGATGGCATAATAATTAACGCTGCATAAATTGTCATACGTATTTTTGAATAACACTTAAACAATTCGCGTACAGTCATTTGTTTGCGGTTGACCATGCACTTAACGATTTGCTGAGTGATTTACCGAAAACTCGAGGTGCAGTAGGGTTAATCAGTGATTACCTATTGATTTTTAAATGTTTATGAAGTTTCGAAATTACTGTTGTCATTCTACTTATATCAAGGATAGGAGCGCTTTATTTTTGATTCTTTGGTTATTTTAATAATTTTAATTACCCATAAAACGGACATTATCAACTTACCTACCTAATAAATCATTAATATAAATAATTATATTAAATAAATAATAGGGAGAGGTATTCCATAACAGAAAATACCCACATTTCACAAGTATAATCTTTGGGCCCCTTAACGTGATGAGTTGGAGAGCCTATCGCCGGACCGGGTCTGTTACACATGCCTCAAAATTATTTCTGGGACTTGCGGATTTCCTCACGATGTTTTCCTTCACCGTCGAGCTAGTTACAAATATGTACGTAAGTTTTTGAAAAACTCATTGGTATGCCAGGATTCAAACCTTTCATACGTGAAGTCCCGCCTCGCGTATGAAAGGCGGGCATTAACCGCTGGGCTATCATTGCTATCTACTACTATCAATCTTAGAAGGTTATATCGCACACATGTTTAAAAAAATACTCAATAGCCCTCACCTAAAGTTACATGTCTGTTGAATCGCACAATTCAAAGGTATTTGATGAATGAGTTATTCATCAAATACCTTTGAATTGTCACGTGTGGTCACTGGTGCCCTCACCATAAGCCTCTTGATTGATGTCAGTGGACTGTCACCAGTAAATTAACTGCCACTTGCCTGTCAAAACGAGGCTCTGACGTCATTCAAAGTGCTGACGGAAAAATAACGCAGCTTGGTTGTGTAACATGAAAACATTTTAGGAAATACTATATGCTCGTAATATATGGAATTTACAGTTGCCTTTAAACAACATTTTGATCACGTAAGTTTATTATTGTTTTGATCACGTTAGTCTATTGTTGTTATTAGAAAATGGGACATAATATTTATTTCTACTGTTATTAAAAATTCTTTGAGAAAAAAAATATTCTTTCATCTTTAAACAACTTCGGATTATACGAGTATCATCTGAATTCACACAAGGAAGTTTTGATGTTTCGTGTGTATTATTTACCTACCTATGTGATGATATGATACGTAAGTTTAGGTACTTATGTATAAAATTATATAGATAGCTATTCACACATTTTAATAGGAGCTTTAAAAACATAATATAATGCTCACGATAAAACGTATGGATATGACAATGCGAAAATTTTATCATCTCCAATAAAACTTGTACGCTGTACATATTCTGATACAAAGTAACGCTGTTTGTACTTTTATGGGGTCGCCATTCATATTGAAGTGTTTGATATTGTTAGAGGTTTAGTGCAAGTTTAGATCACCAGTCGTTAAAGCATTTATCGAGATAGAATACTGAATAATACCGTAACATCCTACTTTATTATTATAAACGTAAGAGTTTGTGAGGATGGATAGGTGGATGGATGGTGTATGTTTGTTGCTATTTCACGGGAAAACTACTAAACGGATTGCGATGAAACTTTACAGTAATCATCATTTTCTTGCCCGTTTCCCATTATTTAGGGTGAGCGCTAATTAAACTTTATAGTAAATAAATAAATAAATATAATCTCTCGCCTTTTATCCCCGAGGGGGTAGGCAGAGGTATTCCATTACTGGATATACCCACAATTCACGAGATATATTAGACCCCTAAACGTGATAGGTGGTGAGCCCACCGCCAGACCGGGTCTATATAGTAATAAAGATTATATATGAAAATAACACTTAGGCTACTTTTTATTTCAGAACGCGGGCAAAATCATGTTCAGCAGGTAATATTTTATCATTATATTATATTTTTACAAAAATTCACTTGGAAAAATACATACCACAGGATGATAAAAATCAAGAAGTGCAGTGACCTCTCGTATTTAAACCACACTGACCCGAACTACAAATCGATACAATTCCGACTGACAAATACGGCCCGGCTGTTAGTAGGAATCGAAATAAAAAGTTAGGAAGAGAATTTGCAGTATCGTACGCTACGCAGGGTCCCGTCGACTTTTTGCTAAAAAAAACCAATAAAAATATTTAGCCACAATACAAAAGTAAATTGTTGAAATTAAAAACTATGTTTTATCATTAGAATAATATTTTTGGTACCTATTCTGTGAATATAATTTAATTTTAAAATACGAAATGAATAGTAAATCAATGACATAAATCATAAAAATAATTTGGTGACCGACAAAAGAATGCGATGAGTCTACTAAAAATATATTTTAAGACTTCATGGCTTTAAATATATTTTTAGTAGCAAAAGAGTCGTAATAGACAAGTGGTCTGGACTTTAAATCTTCTTATCAGACTTGAGGATTAGTCAAACCTGGGAGCGACTGAGCTTCGGTTTTTAACAATAGCCTTTACTTATATATTCATCTGTTGCTTGAAATTAACGTACCGACTTCCATAGCTTGTTCCTCTTGCTACCTAGCTTCTCAAATTTAGTTTATTAAAGGGTTTTCAAATCTGTCTAGCTTTCCATTCAACAATTTCTCAACAATCAACGATATCTTTCAAAGCATGGTTGATTACGAAGCTAACACAATTTAAAATTGTCTATTATTTTTGTTAAATAAAACATTTTAGAATTAAAGATTATGTAAAACTGAACCCTAGAAAATGTAGATTTACACC
The DNA here is from genome assembly GCA_963855545.1 of Ethmia dodecea. Classification (NCBI taxonomy): domain Eukaryota; kingdom Metazoa; phylum Arthropoda; class Insecta; order Lepidoptera; family Depressariidae; genus Ethmia; species Ethmia dodecea. The sequence continues at coordinate 4,619,720 of OY979448.1, forward strand.
GTTTTCTCGTTTCTCGATTGTTTATTGCGTTTGGCCGGAACGTAGCGGTAACATGTAAACATTACTGATTAATGTGTTTGAGTACGGATTCGGAATTCGGATGGGTGGTGTTGACACGTCCCTGGGAAAGTGGATTTCGGAAACGCTATTTGACAACACCTCAGGTGCTGAGTGGATTTCTAGGCTCAGTTATCAGACCACCTATTCTGTTTCCATTCAAAAAATAATTTCAAATTCATTAAGTACACAAAGTTTTTTAACAAATGGCTAGAACGAAACAATTTAACAAAATCTATGTTTAGGTTTAGTTTAATCTATTTAACTTCAAATTGATAGTCCATGCGGGAGGTGCCGGTTCGAATATTGGTGAGGGCTTTTGCAGCACTGACTTTAAAAAAAAACATTCCTACATATTTATTACTGAATCGACTGTAAAGGAAAACATTGTGTCAAACAAGACACCCGCAGACGCCAGAATTCATTCTTCATGTGTAACAACACCCCGGTCCGGCAATAGGGTGAAGCCAAACGAGCGTAAATTTTTGAGTTCTGAGTCGCGCCGCAAAATTACTTTCATTTTGCGTCGCGGTACGAATCAAACAGGACTTTTCTATGAAACCGTATGCAGCAGAAATTACGCGACCGAAGGCTAGGCTCACCACAAAAAATTCGTTGGTGAAAAGTTGGTATTACCAGAAATTTAATACATTTGCCGACCCTTCGGAAATAAGGCTTAATAAACTCTGACTCCTACCGGCGTTCTATTTCAATTTCTCTAATGTTTTAATTTAGCGTAATTACGCGACTCTCATCGTTTCGTGAGATTAAATCCATCGGCGAAAGTACAGAGCTAATTTAATAAAGAAAATCGACTACACTAATAAAAAATCTTACCCGACCATAAAATTTTCCAGGCGATTACCATTACTGGCCGGAACGAGGGATAAATCAGGGGGAAACTTTAAAAAAAGTAGACAGGTGGCGATTGGGGACGGTAATAAATCGAGCACAGATATCCGAATCATTCGAAGAGGGACAAAGAATACTCTAATCCGGATTTATAGGCGTAGAGTCTGACAAACTATTCGTTACAGTTGGAAATAGTAAGCATCTTTCGTTTCTAGCTTTCTTTCTTTCTTAGTAGAAATTTTGACAGAAAGGCTCATGTTTTTCATTTACACATCCTCAGGAATCAAAACAATATTAGTAACTAACTGACGCGCCCCCGGAGTTGTCCACAAATGTCTCGTTTTTAGGGTTCCGTACCTCAAAAGGAAAAAACGGAACCCTTATAGGATCACTTTGTTGTCCGTCCGTCCGTCCGTCTGTCAAGACCCTTTTTCTCAGGAACGCGTGGAGGTATGAAGCTGAAATTTATATCAATTACTCAGGTCTACTGTCCCTTGAAGCTGTGAAAAAATCAAACTTCTAAGCCAACGCAATCAAAAGATACAGCCGTTTATGCCGCAAATTTTCGACACTTGCAAGGGAATCAAAACCTACAGGGTGCTTCCCGTGAACTCAGAATCTTGAAATTTGGTACGAAGCAATGTCTTATTGCATAGATAAAGGAAAAATTACGAAAACCATAAATTTGCAAGGTTGTACGGAACCCTCGGTGCGCGAGTCCGACTCGCACTTGGCCGGTTTTTTTCCCGTTTTCGTGGTTTTTTCCTAAAATCATACGTTACTTTGACGCAACAAATAACCAAAGATAACTAACAATAAATTTTTTTCAACACACTTGCTCATAAAGTGGCTCTAATTTCACTGCAATTAGGCACATAATGACACCTATAATCAAACTGAGACTTTTTGTTTGCTATTATTCACTAGTGAGTTATAGATTTTTTTTTTCAATTTTGTTGCTAGAGTTGCTTTGTTCTTAAAAAAGTTTCGATACAAAAAAGATCGTATTCAATCGTACTAATAAATTAATACACAAATATGGCTTGCTCATTTCATGCAACTTCGTATTTAAATAGATCATTTCAACTTGTACGTGTTTAATAAACAAAACTTTCACTCAAATATAACTTTGGTTTTCTCTGTAAAAACTTTAAATACCCCATTTTGTACGTGGCTAAAACGCTATCCACGACAAACCAAAGAAAAAGAAACCTAATTTTTTTAGTCCATGGCCGATCGCCATTGTAAGATGCGAGCGCATAGGAAAACGAGGCTGTATGGGCCTAGATCCTTTTGCCTTTTCCAAATTATATAAATAAAAAATTGGAAAACCAATTAATTTTCCCCGCCATTGCGAATGATTATTTTAAAATGATTTTTTAGTATTATTTATTCACAAGTGTGTTGAAAAACGTCGTATGATACACGTGTGTATTGATGATTACCGTCCTCGGCTCTCTTATGACCCTCGCCTACGGCTCGGGTCTCAATGGCGCCTCAGCGGTAATCACCAACTTTACTCACTTGTACCATAATGTACTATTATGAATTACAACATAATAAACAGAGTGTTTGATACAAAGGCTAATAGCTTTTTAATGCAAATTGTTTGTGGAAACTATTAAATGCCTTTACATATATGAATTCAATTTATTTATTTTAAAAAATACGTTGTCATAATTTCAACATAAGAAAAACCTCTCAGAGAATAATCATATTCTTCAAAACTAATTTCACAAAATGTTGTAAACGTACCTACCTGAAGAGAATAAGCAAACTTGATTTTTTATACAAAAAATCCTAAGATATTAGATAAATAAAAAGAAAGAAAGCAGCGAATATTGTAAAGTATGATAGAGATAAAGTAGGGGAGATTAGGCAGGAATACCACCGTAGCTACGAGGGCTACGTTCGGAATAAAATATAAAAAAAATCTATAATAGAAAATTGATATTGCGAAAGTGAAAGAAGACGTGGCAAGATTTAGCTTAAATTACAATGTATCTTATATAGTTTCTCTTCTATATGTATAAACGAAAAAACTGACTAGATGATTGGCTGACTGAACATGACTAGAAGCATGAAACTTTGCACAAAGGTTCATTAAGTGACGTATGTAAGCATTAAGTAAGCAACATTAATTAATTACAATAACTTGCATGCTGACATGTAAGCTGAATACATTGTACATATACTCGTATTAATATAGCAATAAGATCTGCATTTACTGTATTTTATTTAAAAGCTTTTATTTAACTTGCATGTATGTAAGTTAAATACATTCAAGTTAAATAAAATACATTGTTTGGGTGGAATCTTGAAACTTAATTTTGAAGCAGATTTTTTCAACTGTTTTAGCTAAAATTTGGTATAGGTACATATTTAAATTCGGTGACAATGCAATAATATGGTACAGTCAACAAAGTTGTTAGGGTTACATGGCCAGTAACGAAGAACTCATTTTTCTGGGGAAGTCATAAATAAATCTTATTGATTAATGTTTATTTCAACAGGTATCTTTGATCCCTATAATTTCTCAAAAAAAATAATACTTTAAATACATTTAAGGCTTTAAGAGAAAACTGAATATTAATTTTTGGCCACGTAACCCCAACAACTTTTTTGACTCCACCGAGCTGATGTGGTGATGGAGCTAGAAGATGGCCATGGGAACTCGACAAAAAGGATTTTATCTATTGTCATGGATCGCCCGTGGTAAGCTGATGCTTAATAGGATATATGCTTTTTTATTTAGGTGTAAATTTCTCATTGTTCATTGTCAGTAGTATTTCACTAACTGCAAAGATAACTTGGTAGTTCTATGCTCAGTGGTGGTCCGTGATACCGAAGCAATCGCGATCGAAGGAATTAAAGGATTTAGACAACTCCCTCGATTAATGTCTCCTGGCCTATTGTGAAGGTTTATTTAAGTCTTCATTCAGTGGCAGCTCCCTATTTATTCAGGCAATTTATTTTATCAATTCTATGAATCACTTAAGTAGACTTTGAACTTTATTTAGTAGGACAAGTTTCTATTGCTCTTTTAAAAGGCAAAAATAGATACTAGCGGCATTGACGGGCCTATGTTGGCTCAGTTGGTAGTGACTCTGCCTTCTGAGTCGGAGGTTGCGGGTTCGATCACCGCTCGGGGCCAACATTTGTGTGCATGAACATGTCTGTTGGCTCCGTGTCTGGTCTTCTAATATTTATTTGAGTATGTTTATCAGTTGTTTAGTATCAATAGTACAGGCCCTGCCTAGATTGGGACTACGAGTATATAGCCTCGTGTGAATTGTGTCCCACAATTTATTATTATTATTATTAGCACGGAACGGTGTTATGTTAAACGTTAGACGTTGCACGTTGCCTCAAACAAATGCTATCATTTTTTTGACGAAAAAAAGATAATGATAAAAGAGCTATATGGTCAAGAAGGTATCGCCGCATGATGGTTCATACTTACTGTAGGTACTGTATTTTGTGTACATAGGTTTGAATAATGTATTAACTAACAAAATACAACCCTATATAAGCATGGTTTCAACCAGTAATAATTTTAAGGAAAAAGAGAAGAAATATGCTGATTATGAATAAAAATTTGCATAATTAAGAGAGGCGATTAATTAAATCCTATGGTAAGCGTAAGTAAGATTGTCCTCTTAGCTGGTGTTAAAAAGGAATTTACTGTTTTTTTACGTTTGTTAAAAATTCACCTAAATTCATAAAACCTTTTTTTCCTTTTAAACAGAATAATTGTATCTATGAATATTATTCTTGCTTGTGGAATACCACAATATTATTTTGTATATTTTCATACAATCTCATCTTTATAACTTTTTTTTAGCGAACAAAATCTAAATATTTTTATTCAATGTAGAGGCTTATAATTTCACTTACTGAAAGTCATTGCAACCCCCGCATCGGCATGTGTTATAGTTAAGGAGAAATCTCGGAACAAGAAACTCCTCAGCAAATATGCTTTTTAAACATAAATACAATACAAACTACAAGTTACATGGTTTTAGTGCTGTGCTGTGTTGGAGAAAATTTACACCAAATACCACTGTCATCCAAAAAGCCATTAGATCTATAATTACATACATATATAATCACGCCTCTTTCCCGTAGGGGTAGGCAGAGACCACTTCTTTCCACTTGCTACGATCCTTACATACTTCTTTCGCTTCGTCCACTTTCATTATTCCTTTCATACATGCTCTTCGGTTTAGGGTACTCTTGACCTGGCCTTTTTTCAAGACGTCCCCAATTTGGTCTCGAAAGGTCCGCCTAGGTCTACCCCTTCCCACACTTTCATTCACACTCGCCTTATACACTTTTTTCGTCAATCGTTCGTCATTCATTCTCTCGACATGGCCAAACCATCTCAGCATACCTTTCTCAATTTTTGTCACTACATCTTCTTTCACACCACATCGTTTCCTTATCTCACTATTTCTTATCCTGTCACTCAGTTTAACTCCTATCATACTTCTTAACGCTCTCATCTCAACTGCATTTATTCTGCTTTCATGTTTCTTCTGCCATACCCAACTTTCACTTCCGTACATGAGTGTCGGAGCCAACACCCCCCTATGCACAGCCAAACGAGCCTTGTTAGACACCTTCCGGCTGCTCATAAAAGAGTGCAAAGCTCCATTCACCATGTTTCCTGCATTCACTCTTCTTTCAATATCACTCTCACACTTTCCATCTCTTGTAAACTTTGAACCCAGATACACAAACTCATTCACCTGTTCAATTTGTTCGTCTCCAATCACAATATTGCACTCTGTCACTGCCTCATCTCTTTCAAACACCATCGCTTTCGTCTTCTTTACATTCATCTTCATTCCCTTTCTAACAAAAGATCCACTCATAGCAGTTACCATCTCCTGCAACTCCTCGGCCGAAGACGCAAGTAATACTTGGTCATCAGCATAGAGAAAACATTTGACGAGTAACTCATTCATTCTCAACCCACTTTCATTCTCTTTTAAATCTGTCAAGCAATTGTTCATGAACAGATTAAACAGCCACGGTGACGCTACACATCCCTGTCTAACACCTTTTTCGATATTAAACCATTCAGTGTATGCCCCGTTTATCCTCACACAAGCACTGGAATCCCTATAAAGAGATTGCAATGCTCGTATGAGGATACTGCTCACACCGTTCACGGACAATGCTGACCACAATTCATTCCTCACCACTCTATCATAGGCCTTTTCTAGATCCACGAACGCGCAATAGACCTTCTTGTTTTTAGCCAAAAACTTTTCGGCTATGCACCGCAAAGAAAAGACCTGATCCGTACATCCCATTCCCTTTCTAAATCCCGCTTGTGCATCCCATACTTTTTCGTCTGTTTCATTCACAACCCTTTCAATCAACACTTTCGCATACAATTTACCGACGACGCTGAGAAGGCTTATACCGCGGTAATTTATGCAGTCCTGCCGTGACCCTTTTCCCTTATATTATAACTAAATATATATTCTAAAAAAACAACAGACTACACCCATTTACTTTTTTAAATCAAAAACATTCTAAAAAGTAGTGGTTTAGATACGTTTATTTGCGCTTCAAAGAAGAACCTAAGATTAAGCGTATTAGATCAAATTATCCTTGCTAGACAGAGACGGATCTATAAGTTAGAATAGTTCCGGTTTATTGCGAATGATACAAATCTCCGTATTGAACAGTGCTCAGACACCGTGAAGCACGTATCGCGATTCATTACGCACAGTTTCTGGTTGCCTCGTATGATAGGAGTTAGTGGGAACACTACGCATGACTGGAAGTAGAGTCGTGCCACAGATCACGTAACCGTATGACGTCACAATTATAAAATTTTGCAATAAGATGAAATCGTCAAGAGGTTTGGTAGGTATGGGAGGGAGCAAAGAGATTAAAATATAATAGGACATAGAGGGGACATTGGGAATATTTTCATACAAAACTTTGAAGCATGTTTGAAGCTCAAGCGTCATGTCGGTTACTATGAACGCGAGATGTCATTCGGTCGAAATTGTACTAGACTTATTCCACTTGGAATAAGTTTTCGGCTTTAAATTTTCCTCGCTTTGTCCCCTCTATGCCCTATTATATTTTAATGACTTTGGTGAGGAGTGTATATTTAGAGAAAAAAAACTAGAAGACTATATAGCTTTCTGTTTTTGGAAAGTATCAAGCAAACAGACTCTGTTAAACAGAAACAAAATGAACACTTTCAAAAGGCCTTGGTACAGCAAAAGTGTCAGAGAATATTCCCTAAAATATTAGCAGCATGTGCTTTCATCGCAATTTATTTCGGCATCCGTTGACACACAGGCTTTCCTCCAGTTAATTAAGGACGATTTACAGGCAGTCCGCTTAAAAAATACGACGCAAGCGGCTTAATGACGATACTTGCGTTGTAAAAGCGTTTTTCATATAATATTTCGTAAGCAAAATTTGCGTATTTTTCATTTCGGGTGTATTTTTAGGGAGAGTTCACTGGGTTTGCTTAATTCGTTTTAAATTTAATAAGCTGTATATCAATTAATGTTTTAGTGTTATTCTGAAATTTATGAGATTTCCGATTTCTGATGTATGTATATGTTTAATTTGGTGATACTTAAAAGTTATATTGATAATCTTTTTTCTTGAAGAAAGCCTCTTTAAATACTTTCTAATAAATTTCTCTTTCTCAAAACTTTATGATTGAAAGTTAGGATCGACTCAAAGTAAAATAAGCCCAATTAAGTCAATTTCAGTTTGTTAATAGTACTTGAGATGTCGAATTAGAAACCTACAGCCACCTTTTAAATTTAGGTCAAGTATAGGAACAAATTACTGTGAGCGAGTTTTGAGTTCTAATTGTTATTTAAGTTCAAGTGTGCTTATTGTCTTTTATATTATATAGAAGCAGGTGCACGCGGAGAATCGGTTTTTTCCAGTTCCCGTGGGCATAAATATATATTCAAGAAAGCAAAAAAGCTGGCCAAGTGCGAGTTGGACTCGCGCACGAAGGGTTCGATAAGGGTAGAAATGATCTATAAAAATGTCAAAAAAAAATCAGTTTTTTTAGTATTTTTTATTATAGCGGCCACAGAAATACATCATCTGTGAAAATTTTAACTGTCTAACTATCACGGTTCATGAAATACAGCCAGGTCACAGACGGACAGACAGACAGACGGACGGACAGCGGAGTCTTAGTAATAGAGTCTCGTTTTACCCTTTGGGTACGGAACCCTAAAAAACTCTCGTCAGTAGGTACACTTCATAATTATTTCCTCTAAGTTTTATATCTCTACGTCCACCAATTAGGGCGTACGTTATCTGTCAATCAATGATTATTTTTCTTAGAACTTTCGATAACGATGTATTATAAAAACTACAAAAGCAAAACCCCGATCACAACAAATTAAAACACGTCTATTTCTTACAACTTTTGAGCATTTCCTATTTTTATGTTTCACTCCCTACCCAGCTGCTCCAAAGTTTTGGCTTTTGAAATGTAAGCTTCAGTAGATTGCATGAAAATTAAACCAAAGTGAAGTGTTGTGGAATAGAGGCGCGTTTACCGTAAATTCGCGTACAAAAAATGCAAACAATTTAACGTTCTGTTGCTATTTGATCTGAAACTTCAGAGTATATATCGTCTGATTTTTTTTACCTTCTAAAAAAAATAATGCTTTGATAGGTAAGTGTATTCATTTGGTATTCATATGTTTTAAAAATCTCGTATAGTAACAATTTATTAATAATATACATTACTCAATTGTAGTTAATATTACTCACTGAAATATTTGAATTAGTATTTAAAAAAGAAACGGGATCGTAGCTTCCATTCATGCGCAATCTACCTACAACCGCCAACTGCTACATAGCAGTGTGTATACTTTTCTAGACTTTGTAATTAATTAGATTTAAAATGACATTATTTAAAAATTAACTTCCTGTATAACTTCGGCTCTAGATACCTAATACGTCATATCTTTTTAGACATTAAAAAATATTTATATTAACCCTTTAAAGGGCATAAGCAGTTTAAATTTTTCATTGGTTTTGAATCTTATTTCAATTACATAAAGTTCAATATTTGTTAAAATTCACCGAAAGTTGTTAAACGTAGATAAAGGAAGCAAACAGAAAAAATATACGTATGAATACCTATGCTTAACGATTTCAAGCTACACTAGGATTGGTTTAATATTCAACTACTTTACATTAAAATGAAAATATTGTTTAATAAATGTTATTTAATGATAAATAATAAAAAATAATTTTTCAAATATAATATCTGATGTTAAATATTGTACGGTGGTCCGGAACACAGTGCAAGTCCGGTTCACATTCGGCTGATTTAAAAAAATATATATTTTAACCGATTTTTTTTTGTGTACAAACTCAGAATTTCAAGTGAAACACTGTTAGTTTCGAGTTCGACATATTCAACGGTCGGCTATCTTAAATGACATTTTCAACCAAGCTAGTGGTGGCCAATTTCACACAGGCTCCGATAACTCGAACTAAGTGCCTTCATTTGCAAAACACTGTAAGTGAATCTTAGAACCGAACACGTGACCCGCATTCGATATCGACTCCTGCTCTAACTTTTTCAATATATTCGTTAGTGCCCTTTTTATCAGTTTTTATTAGTTTCCACACAATTTGGTTTAATAGAACGGGAGTTGGCAATTGTAAATAAGTACTTACGCAGTCTTTTACGGCTGTCTTAAATTTTATGTGTTTCTTTGTGACCACCAATGAAGACTGAGTAAGTTTTTACGTCAAAGACACTTTCCTGTGTTGTACGGATAAGTACCTATTGTTATTTTGTGTTGCTTTCAAAAAGCTTTATGGGGAGTGTTGATGGTTGATGATCTCAGTGGAAAGTACATCAAATTAGGAGCTGCAACACTTCATTTAACACTTGATACATTTTCTTTAGAATTATTCATTAATTTTATATATTATTATAAAGTTGTGTGCGATTTGAATTTTTTTTATTAGTTAGATAAAGTAAAAGAAATTTTGTTGAGCTAGAAAAAAATACCTACCCGACGTTTGAATTTCTTTCTCTATTCTTATCGTCTTGGCTAGTTAAAAAAAATCACTTTCTGTTATTGTTACGGTAGTATGTACCTATGCAGTAAAAAAAAATTTTGGTTTTTTGTTAAAAAACGTCACACCTTAGTAGACTGATGTTGGTTACCTCTAAGTTAATGCCTTTAGAACAACATGCCTCAAAGTCAACTCCAATCTCTGTTCATAAAACGAGAGCCCTAAAGTTCTTTAATGGAATTATCAACTGTCGTCTTATGTCGTCTGTCGTCTCGTCAAAGATGCATGGCATTAATTGCCATTGGGGTAGCGATGAATATTGAGGTCGTAACGACCTTTGATGAAATATTCTGCTTAAATTTTATCAGTATCCTTTCCTTGAGTAAGCTATAAAGTTATAATGTTAGACAGGCCTAGTGACAGTAGTTGGAATGATTTCATGATGACTGTTATATTTAGCACGGTAAACCATATTTTTAGTTAATTTAATTAGTTCTGTAATTGTTTTACATAATACTTAATAATATGAAGAATTGTGTCACAGCTAGTTTTTTGTTAACAACTCACTTTGTAACCCCAAACAAAATACAGTGGGGGTTTATCACAGACCATTAATCTAGCTAGCTAGATTAATGGTCTGTGGGGTTTATGTTTCTGTGTCAAATGGCTGAACCGATATTTAGTTTTTTTTGTTTGAAAGGTGAGTAGATCGAGAGTGTTCTTAGCTATGGTTCAAGAAAATCTATTCAGTCGTTTGTGTTTATATATGTATCTATTCAGTCATTATAAATTTAAAATTTAAATTTTACCTTACTTCAATCGCACTAAGGCACGTGACTAATCTTTAACATAGCATATAAAGGTGGTCCAGGTGGATATGAAGGTGTAGTACAGGGATCACCAAATGGCGGACCGCGGTCCGCATCCGGACCGCCGACCCATTTTGTGAGGACCGCGAGAACACAGTAATTTACACTAAATACTATTTCCGATATAAATAACTTCCATGGCGCCAAAAAGATTGACGCAAGCTGTACGTAATTTAATAAAAAATTATACATATATATCAAAATACCTTTGTTATTTCTTTAATTACATTTGTTTAATAAATATTTTTTCTTATAAATAAAATGTGCGGACCACGATGGTCATTTCATTTCTTAAAACGGATTCCGGATAAACGGATTTCCTTATTACTAACACTAAACATTAAATTTTCTGATATAGTCTCTACAATTTGTAGGTCTACGTTTCAGAGGCGACATTTTTCCCCGTCGTATCTGACACATAGCGGCCCTTAATTCCTTTCGCTCGAGGTAAATTCTAAGGAGAGACATTTATCATTTAACCCTTAGAGTAATTAACTTACAGCAAAAAATATAAATTTCTCTGGTTAAAAAGCATGATAAGGTTTTAAAATAAGTATATAAATCATTAGAAAGCAACAAAAATGGTCTCAAAAGTTTTATTAAAGATTTCTGAGACAGATACTTTGATTTGTGTCTTGCTCTTATCTCGATTTTTGTTGTAAAAATTTATGAATAGAAAAAAAATCTTATTAGATTTACAAATAATGGCTTTTTAAGCTTCCCTTGTTTGTGTGTTTGTTTGTTTTTTTATTTTTTCTGCAGATACAATCTCGATAAAGCTAATGATTAATATTAATGATTCCCTAAAAAGTTAACTAAAACACTGTTCAATAACGACACACTTTAATTAGAAGCGTGATACTTATTAGCCTTCTATAAGCTAAACGAATTCTTTGCCGATAACATTAATCCAACTACTTAGTCATTAACTTTCCTACAAATATCTAAAAAAAAAAATATTGTAAATACTCAGATAATAATTTATAGATACATTTTCTTTTTAGTATGTAACAGTAGTATTATCAAAATTCCATGAACAAATATGTAATAGTAATATGTAATATGTATGTAACAAGTATGAATGTGCATGAATTTAATGTGAAATGTAATTTATTTTCAACTTACTATTTTATTACATTCCTTTTTTTTAAATTATATAAACACTCAATACCATTTGGATAAAAATTATTAACTTATAATTTTATTGTTATTTTAAAATACTTTGCGGTGCCCCTACGGGGTGTTACATGTATAGCACTTAAGATTATTGTAAGACCTTTATTATGTAACCATGTGACATGCAAATAAATAAATTGAATAAAATTGAATATCCCAAAGCAAACACCCAGCCCAAGACGAATGTATTACAACATACAGTTTAATTTGTCCCCGACCCAGTAAGAGTGCTAACAGGTTTATTTAGTTACACGTTTTCTAAGGCTTCGCACGTGTCATCGAGATAAATCTAGAGCTATTCTAAGCGCTGAGGTGCGAAGGTCTAAGAATGGAATTTCCTATGACAATGATCAAAAATCTTTTATATATAATATATAAAGTGATAACCTGACTGACTGGTGATATATCAACGCACAGCCTAAACCGCTGGGTCTAGAGACTTGAAATTTTCACCAGAGATAGCTTATACAGTGTAAGAATCCACTAAGAAAGGATTTTGCAAAATTCAACTCCTAAGGGGTAAAATAAACGTGGGCGAGCGAACCCGCGGGTAAAAGCTAGTATAAGATAATTCGCCTTTATTATTGCTATCCTGGCCACGTGTTAATTATATTTAACTAACCCAGGGTGCCCAGCAGCGATGCCCGCGTCAATCTTGTTTATTCCCGTTCCCGTGAGAATTATCAGAAATCCCTCTTTAGTAGGCTTACGTCATTTATGAAAACTGCCAAACATGCTTCTAAGCACATTGCACAGCGGTTTCGACTGTGACTTGATCGGTCAGTCAGTCAGCCAATCGGGAACTACGCGGGTGGAACAGCTAGTATAATAACAAAACTAATCTAAGATCTTTCAAGTAACGGAATGCAGACATAATTATCTGTTATCCTTGAGCAACCGTGGGAGGCTAATGTTTCAATCGCTCAAGAACGAGTCAACCAAGAATCAACTTTCCAATAAAATAATACTTAGGTACTCTTCGGTAAATTGAAAACAGAAATAAGAGTCCGAATTTTTCCAGCAAATTTCATTGTTAAAGACCTAATATTAACAGCTTTCGTCGTCGAAGCCGATGAAAGGGCAATAAAAGTAACAAATTGTAACTCCACAAGTTGTTGCTAGTTTTCCCATTTGTTTCGGCAAATAAGTAGGTGTATGACCTTTACAGTGGTAGCAATTAGTTAGAGAAACCTTTTGTAGTACTGTGTTTTATTGTCCCATTTTATGTAGTTTCAATTACAATATAAAGAACTGAAAAGTGCGTAGGTGTTTCCAGTAATTTAATACGTACGCCGTCCCTTTCAGGGATAGGGTAGAGTTTGTTAGATTATAAATATGAAGAATTCCCAAAGCACATTAAAGTAATACAGATAACAATATATATACAATATATATTTTCTGCCAAGGGATCAGCCTAGCTATCGAGTAATAGAAATGTGTCCAGTCATTTGGGTAATGTTTCATTCTATTCTTGTTTTAGTAAATTAATTTAATAAACAAATCGGAGACTTTAAAAAAACATTGTTTTGTGATAACTACAAGTTAATTTTCAAGGTTATAAACATCCTAATAAACTTCGTATATCATCTAAGTTTGTAAAACTTTACTTGCGAAGTTCCTTTCCACAAACCTCCGCAGCTCCGGCTCGGTGTTTTGGACGAAAGATGTACGGCGAATGTAAAATAAATATACTCATGCTTTGCTATAAATATGCACCTGAGAGGGTCGGCTCACTAACAGGGCTTTCACTGTTCTAATTAATGATATACAAAGTGATCATCGACAAATTGCTCGTGTATACATTACAAAGACATTTCAGATAACGAATGTAGCATTATTATTTTTCGATCACATCACCATCATCACAATGATCTTGCCTCTTGTAGTCTATGAAAATAGTACTCTTCAAAACAATAATTACCTCAAGACATTCTATCACAAATTGATACAGACATCTCTAATTCTTTTCAGGTCGCTCCAAAATTATTGATCTACCCATTTAGAGATATTGTATAACGCCACTCCCAGTGAGTTGTGTTCGTGATGCATAGCAATATTAATGTGATGTTTTATTCAGTAATACATAGTGCCGTGTTATTTATTACATCATACGTTTTTTTCTTTATATTCATAGTGCGTGTGATCGAAAATAATAGTGAATTATTATTCTGTTTGATAGAAATTTATTACGCATAAATAAGCATTGCTTTCATGACTGTAATATTTATTGGAATATTCTAGATCTACACAATAATATTTTTTATTCGGTAGTTTTTATTCAAAATCTTGTAATATAAAAAAAGCTTTGTGTTCCTGGGTTTTTGAGAGAACAATGTAAAATTTTATATGAAGCCGCCTAAGCTGAACCAAAATAATACAAGCGCGCAGAGCAGAATCTAATTTTGAAAAATAGAGGTAGTATTAAAGGCGGAAGGATTGGCTCCATTCCGAACATTGCAGGCTAAGCCGAGCTTGGCACAGAATCAGAAAATAATGCATGATGCAACAGAAACGTGCCGCTACACCCACATTGAAAAACTATATACCATAATAATAATAATAATAATAATATAATCTCACGCCTTTTTTATCCCCGAGGGGGTAGGCAGAGGTATTCCATTACTGGATATACCCACATTTCACGAGATATATTGGACCCCTAAACGTGATAGGTGGTGAGCCCATCGCCGGACCGGGTCTGTTTACACATGTCTCAGAATTAATTCTGAGACCTGCGGGTTTCCTCACGATGTTTTCCTTCACCGTCGAGCTAGTGATAAATATGTACGTAAGTTTTTGAAAAACTCATTGGTACATGCCAGGATTCGAACCCGAGCCTCACTGATTTTCGGCCGGCTCTTTAACCGTCCGGGCTATCACTGCTCTGCTATATACCATAATGAAATGTATACCTACTGACTCACTAACCTTTAAATAATCTGTGATTATTTCATTATACAATTGTGGCTATTTTCGATGTTGGATTGAGCAAAAGATTTTAAAAATTGCGTCTACAGATTTATCAATAGCTCGACGGTAAGAAAACCCGAAGGTGGGATCTTCGGAATTGGTTTTGGAATTGATAGGCGTGTGTGTGTCACCGCACCACGGCACCTGTCACTATTAGAGGTCCTAAAAATAAATCACAGCATATGTAAAAAATGGGTCTTGTGGTTATAGACTATATTTTTGGGGGGGTGTTACAGAACATAGCTCAAACATAGAACTCTGCTTGAGGGTAGTCGGAAAGAGATGTCGCTACAGTTTTTGATTTGAACGTGGGAGAG
The DNA here is from genome assembly GCA_963855545.1 of Ethmia dodecea. NCBI lineage: Eukaryota > Metazoa > Arthropoda > Insecta > Lepidoptera > Depressariidae > Ethmia > Ethmia dodecea. The sequence goes on from OY979448.1 coordinate 4,635,012, forward strand.
CCATGCTTCGGCACGCTTGGGCCGGCTCGACCGGAGTGATACCACGGCCTCACAGAAAACCAGCGTAAAACAATGCATTGCGTTTCGTTGAGTGAGTGAGGTAACCGGAGGCCCCAATCCCCCCTCCCCCTCCCCTCTCCCTACTCCCACCTCAAACGTCGGCAACGCAGTTGTGACTCTTGAGCCTTTTGCAGGTGTCCATGGGCGACGGACGTCACTTACCATCAGGTGACCCGTCTGCTCGTTTGCCCCCTTTTTTATCATAAAAAAAAAGTTGTCCCTGTCAGTTGTCCTGTATCACCACCCTACGATAAATTAATAGCTCGTGTAGCTATTTATTTTCTTCCATCAATTAAAGATGACGTAATAAAAAGCCTGATTTAATTTAGGGATGACAAAAAATTCTCAGAACGATAGAACCCCATTTGCAGGTCTCTAAAAGCCTTATTGTTAGAAAATTTACTATTCCAACAGAAAAAATAATGTGAAGGTAGAAATGAAATTAGAACAAGCGTTGGAGTGACACGCGTGACACGTGACAGGCTTTGTCCTACGATGACGGACGACGTTACGGATACCGTATAGGAATGGACACATAGTTTAGGAACAAAAGAACTGGTATTGGCGAACTCATATTATTACAATCTACATGATCGTGAATAGAGGTATTTATTTATCGAATTCACTACCGTGAGGTGTAGGTATATAACCGCTCCCATTCAAGACAAGGCTTTTGGGCTTTAGAAATGTAGGTAAATATTGGTAGGTAAGTGATAAGGGTTGTGCATGAAATAGGAAACTTTGTTGACTAAGGCTAAAGACGGAAAAAACTAGGTAAAACCTCAGTCACGCGCCGTGCGGTTCCAATGCGAGACAGAACAACTAAAAATCAGTTGTGTCTGATTTTCTTGGCTTAAGAGGTTAATTATGTAAGTAGGACAAAAAGCACACACGGTTCATCAAAATAAAAAATAAAATATATATTATGGAGTTGTTGAATATAAAAATATGCAATACCATTTTTCCCGAGGGTTTATTACCGCAGAGTATTCAATTCCAGGAAATATCAAATTTTTACTAGTAGGTATATATTTGGGACCCCTAAATGCGACAAATGGTTAACCCATTGCCAAATCCGGGGTTCCGTTAAGTATGTCTCAGAATCAAACAAACTTTTTTATTCCAACAAAAGTGTGGGTTTGGTTTTATTAGGTATACTTTAATTTGAACTTGATCTATTTGAAATAACATTCAAAACGCGTGCTAAAATAAAAAAATAAAAAGTATCTGAAGATATATCTTTTGAAACACGTAAGTAGGTACGTGCGTTTAGTTTCAAATATACTTTAGAATGCATAAAGTGAACCGACATTATTTGCATGCTTTACCATGCTAAACTTTGCCATTAGCTCGACGGTGTTGCGAGAAAACCACATTTTGGAGACATATGTACATAATTTTGTAGATCCATTAACGCCGCAACTGCGTATGAACTCACCCAACTCTACGCAACTCTATTCAAGTTAAGTACCATTATCCTACTAATATTATAAACGCAAAAATTTGTACCGAACGGATTTTGATGAAGCTTTACAGTTATATAGCTTATACATCAGAATAACACATAGACTATATTTTATAACCATATTCCTACGAGAACGGGAACTACGCGGGTGAAACCGCGTGACGCTGCTAGTTAATATTATAATAGTTCTGTTACCACATTTACTTATTTAGAATTTGTTATATTTTCCTGTTATTTTATTTGAACTTTACGAAAAGAACACAAAAAAGTATACAAAAGGCTTATAAAACATGTGATTTCTTTAAGGAAAATGGAACTACTGATACTAAAAAATACAAAAGAATATTTCCCGATAATTGGTTCTCGTGAACCGAAACTGTTCAATCCTTCTGCAAAATTTAAATTTGAATGAGTAGAGATGCTGTTAAAAGCTAAAGTCCAACAGAACAAGTGGTGACAACTGTAATACCGCAAGGCTGGAAGTCTCACGGCGCCAAACCGCTGGGATTCTACGGACTCGTACATATCACACAAAGTACGGATCGGTTTTCGACGCAGCCACGTTTCTAAAGTTTGCTACAAATAGTTTAAATTGAAATTCTATGTATTTACTTTGCAAAGGTATTGTGGGCATTCATATATTCAATGGAATCGGTTCTAATTTAGTTTTATTTATTGACTGGCGGTTCTGCGTGGCTTCAGTTGCGTAGTACCAGTTCCCGTGGGAATACGGGAATTAAATATAGCCTCGTTATTAGATAGTCTAGCTTTCGATTAGTAAAACAATTTTTGAAATCGATAAAGTAGTTTTTGAGTTTATTCGTAACAAAGATACAAACATACAAATCTTTCCTAGAGTGTTATGTAGTATAGAAAGTTTAGATTTATTTTCGAGTGAGAAGTAATATTTTTAATCATTTCTGAACTACGAGGTTCGTATTTCCAGATTACGTTGATAATCCAAAGCATAATAATTTGCATAATCTACGAGAAGATTGACAGAGTCATTTCATATCTGGAAGGTAACACTTTCCCTTAACCTTGGTGAAATTATCGTCGGATCAGGGTGCTGTAACTAACATCTGCCTCAAAACCACGTTACTCAGAACGATTGAGACTTTTATAGCCTGCGCAGACGACACACTTTTGTCCCCGTATTTTTTTGTCCGCCAAAATAGAACGCTTACAACTGTATCGAGTAACACACACGAGTGATTTAAAGTATGGCGTACAAAAAGTCCCCCGAATAATCGCGAACACCGAGGGGCGGTACAGGACAAAAAGAGACGGACATATTTTTTTACGATTCGGGGGACTTTGTCCTCCGGGCTATTAGAGGTCTCAACCTTCGACGTCGAATAGATTTGTGTATTTTATCAGCAGTATATCTACTTCATAAAGCTTTTCTCTATAATGCGGTATTTTAACTCATTTTTCTTCATATATTCTATGTAAAGACAATCATGCGTAAATAAGTCCGAACTTTTCTTTGACACCGTTACTTCTGAGTCCATATTAACATTATAGTGTTGTGTGTTTTACAGATAGGTTCTCTATCTGTAAAACACACAACACTATAATGTTAATATACCTTCCTATTTGGTGAGTGTAATTATTGGCTAGTGATTGCGTCCTCTGGGAAACGTATTTTTGGTCCCTCGGCTCCTACCCTAGTTTCGGCACTGGCTGGTTATTCTGCCCATTAATTTTAGGGTTCCCTACATAAAACTGTAGTCAGGTTATTATGGCGTACCGTGGGAGAAGTAAAAAGTACCTCATAATATTTTTTCACTACCGGGAGGTGTATAAAGGCTCCCATTCAAGACATAAATATATATTGACTCGTAAATTTTTGGAAGAGCCTTTAGAAATATAGGTACATTATGTATAAGTACCTATCACGCAACTCCAGCAAAATAGGAATTATATCTGCCGCTGGCAGTGTTTTTTTGTTTTTCATATATCCTTATCAATTTAAATAAAAATATTTTTTGATTAAAAATGTTATATCTCCGTAAGTTCTTCTCCAATTAAATGTTCCTCATCTTCTATAGTTCTATACCCTTACTAGCTTTTGCCCGTGACATCGTCTCCTGCACTTCGGGATAAAAATTAGACTGTCTCTGCCCCGTTTTCTCTAGCTTTATGCTAAAAATTACGTCGATTCATGGCTCGTTGCTGCTTGAAAGAAGTGTAAACTAACAAATATACATTTCATACCTTTATGCGAGGTAGATACTGAGTTATGAATTTGAAAAAAGTACAAACCGAATTCAACTTTTTTACATTTTTTTTCGTTTTTCATCAGCCAGATATAGTTTTTTAATGTGATCTTAACTTTTGAAGATAAGGGCAATGCATCTAATCATTACGCTATTTGTCATGAAGAAGTTCCATCGTTCATCTTTATAGGTCGTCATTCTCGTACATTTTCACCTCACATAAAAGCAACAAGATGGCAAAAAAAATTAATTAAAATCTATTAAAATGTCATCTTCCATTGAAGGGCCATTGTGTTTCTTAATTTAAAATTATAAGAAGTAATGTAGCTTGTCTGTCTGAATGTTTAACAGAATTAAGGATTTCCAGGAATGTGCCTGATGAAAAGTTTCCCTTAGCGACGATCTACAGAATGTCTCAACTTTCAATTTGAGTTGAATTAATTAAAACCTTTGTTCGTTTTATGAGCACAATTCCCAAACTCGCATACTAAATGTAAATTGGGTGCATTTATTATCAAAATCCTGAAAAAATCTATTTTTTTTGACGGGCTATATTAGCAATCTAAAGACTAGAAAACCGTACGTAAAACTGATTATCGCCTGGTTCTTGTACTCGTATGTTTGTTTTGTATTGTTTCTCGACAAGATTCTATTTACCTATAGTTATGTTTATAGGAACTGAATAATATTCTAAAACCTACTCTTCAAATACAAGAATAATAAAAACATGAGAAAGGATTTTCTGTATTGTTAAAAAATTTTATTAAGAATGCAATAGTATTGCAACTCAGGTTTTTATATTGAGTAGTTTGGGAACTATCGTTTTATGTTCTGTATTCCAAATACACTCGTAAAGAAATGTTGACTACCTGATCGACTGACTTATTAACGCACTGATAAACCTAAAAAGAATGTTGGCACTTGGTACCCGCTAAGAAAAGGTTCCACGAAATTCCAATAGGAACAAGCAACGTCGCTGGACGCCTGGTAGTTATTATACAACATGTAACAGAATAAGCGCAATTCCTGAAATTAGTTTGTTCAGTATCGACTACTTATTCGATTTCAGCTTTTTTTAATATGTGTTAAATTTTTCAAAAAAATTAATTATCATAGCTGAATTTAGTGCTTTCTATGGAAATCTTTTTTTAATTTGCTATTCAGACCTAATACGAAAACATTACATTATAACATACAAAAATACTAGAAACTAAACAAACATACATAAACAAAAATCTACTAAAGTTAAATTAAATCTATAAATAGAAGACCTCATCCAATGCATCGCACCGAGGCAAGGTTCCCAGCAGACTGGCAGCATTCCCTCTTTGAATGATTAAACTAATTCTTTGACAGAAGTAGCTACCAGCCCTGGGGTCTCCAGTTGCCTCGATGAGGCGCTTGGTGAGGTCTTTTACAAATAATTTTGCTTCTGGGCCCCAAGGACTCATCGTTTCCACCGCAAAAATCGATATTTAAGAAAATTGGTTAGACACAACTAAAGTTCGATTGCATCATATTTTTTTTATATTAATATACTAATTGGGGTGTATGAGGAATTGCGCTTTTTATGTTACGCGTTGTATAATGGTGTTCTCAATTTAATTTGTGTCGAATGGATTACAGCAAAATCGATATTATTTGGGGCAGATTATCAAAACCCATTCCCAAGCCCATCTATTAGTATCGATTGAACGATTCAATTTTGGAGAGAGCTTTCGTTATGCTTAATTTATTAAACGGAAGAATTCAATATTTAGCTTTACTTTCATGTTACCTGTCATGATTCTTATCTATTATTAGGTCTGTTAGTCTGCCTGCCTGTCACAGGACTGTATCTTTTAAACCGTAATATATTCACAGAGATACTTTAGCAGTTAATTCAACGTATGAAGCAGCGTTTTTGGAGGACATGGAAATCTGAATATTTACACACCTTACAACAGCGTTTTAAGAGCAAAAATACAATTAATGACCCAAAGATTGGTGATATTGTCATTGTAATGGAAGAAGACTTACCACCAACTAAATGGTTTTTAGGAAAAATAGTTGACTTACACCCCGGCAAGGAGAACAAAGTACGTGTAGTCACTATACAATGTAAAGGCCATAAAATGTTGAAGAGGGCTTTATCAAAGTTGGTACTGCTTCCAACGGTGAAAGAAGAAGTTTAGTTTAAAGAACAGTGTTCTTTGGGGGCCGGCATGTGTCAAGAGATGGATTACATTGTCAATAGATGGCATTATACCCTTCGGCTAAAACACGCTATGGTTTCGTTCATAGCGGCAGCATCAGTACGGTCTCCATAAGTCCCCACAAATTTACAAATATCTTTGACAGTGCTATTTTAATCCTACTAAATTAATACACAAACACCATTTATTACAATCGGTTGTAGCAGGCGGCGTCAAGTGGGTATGGGACTTGGGTGTCATACCTAATGGGGAATCTTCTGTGTGACAAGTTAACTCAATATTCTATAAAGGGAGTATTTAAAAAATTGTTTTATATACAATAATATATAATTTAATTATATGTATTGTTTTCTAAAATATGTTAAAAAAATTAATTCAAAAATACATAAAAAAGTATTTATGTAAGAGAACATCATTAAACATTGGCAGCCCCATGGCATACTGTCATCATGATGTCTCGTCTGTCATGTCTGTGGTTTTTAAAATTACAATTTACAGTTTTCTTTTCTTCATTATTGCATTGAGTTGAGCCGTGGTTGAGTCTTTGTTCCTCCGCATTAGTGTTGACGTGCTTGCTATAGTGCTAGCGAAGTATTCGTGAGATAGAGACTCGAGGAGATAGAAATGGTGTTTGTGTTTTGTTTGTCGTTATGGCTGACAACATCAGAAGAAAATGTTTGAAATGTGGGCTAAAGCCGAAGGAAGATTCGGACATCAAAGCTTACAGATTTCCTAACCCTGGAGCAACAAATATATTGAGGTAAGTAACAATATTTACACATTATTTTTCTATGTATCATCCTAGCAGCGCCACACTACTCTGGGTACGAAGTAGTCTTGAATTTCGTACCCTCGCAGTTTAGCAGATATGGGGGGGGGGGGTTGGTGGTTTTGCCAAAATGACGTCTTTACAGCAGCACCAAAACCTGTATCCGTAAATAAAGATCATTAATTTTTCATAGTATATAAATTCACCAACATTTAGTGTACTCGTGAGGACGTTAGAGTACGTAATGTTTCAATCTTCATGGACGAGTTTATTATGCCTTGTTATTAGGCTATTGGCATTTCTAAGTGTAATTTTAATTACCTACAGAAATAAAAACATTTTCATTTCATTTTACTTTACTAAATCAGATGACATGTCTAGTAACCAAAGTACAGTCTCAGCCTATACTTTTGGATGAAAATAACCATTTGCCTGAATGTAGCCCTAATTTTTCTCAAAACCACTGCATATAGATCTGTAATTATTATTTTAATCATAATTATTTTTCTAGGACCCCTGATATTGAGCAATTCTATATAACTGTGACTGGAACAATAATGAACAAGAATACTGTGGAAGAATTTAAAACTATTGACAAAGCAGCTTTTTTAAACTCCGTTGGAGAAGTGATATGGGCTAATATTAAGAAAAAAACCTGGATCACCAATCCTGTATTGAATTTTATTGTACTGGCATTTGCTGTAAGTTGATGAAGTAATTTAAAAATAAGTTTTTAGTATGTCATCGACATCATCAACAACCCGTAACAGCCCACTGCTGAGCTAAGGGTCTTTCCTTACACTGAGGAAGTATATAGGCTATAATCTCCCACGCGAGCCCACCGCGGATTGGGAGATTTTGTTAGGCTAGTGGCCACCTAACTGCCGGAATTTTTCAAGCCACCCAAAGGTATCCAACATGGCTTAACTTCCATTGTTCGTAAACAACGAAAACCGGGACCGACACTTTAACGTGCCTTCCGAAACACGGAAGCGCTCGTGATATAAATGCCACTAGGCGGTCACCCATTCACTGACTGACCGTGCCCAACATTGCTTAACTACTCCTTCTTTGATTTATTGAAGCCAATGACATTTTATCGATAGATAAATTATGATTGTATTATAATATGCTAGAAGCGATATCTAGTGGATAATTTTCTTTGAAACATATTTTAGAAATATGATGTACCTACTTTAAAAGATGTATATATTTAAGTCCACGAAGAATTTAGTGTGAGTTCTACTCCCTTCCTAAAAGTACAAAATAGTACGAAATCGTCGTGTAGCCTAAATGCAGAAATATGCTATATATCATTTTGGCATCGCCACCAAACTCTAAATCTGCTAAACGGCGAGGGTACGAAATTCAAGACTATTTCGTACCCAGAGTAGTGTGGCGCTGCTAGGATGATACATACATTATTCTTATGTCAATTTTGTCGTAAAATGTTTGTAAGAATTATTTTAATTTGTTTTCAGCTATGAATCTTGGGCCAAGTTTTTTTCCCGGATCTGGGGGCACGGCAGTGCCCCCGCCAAGTCGAGCAAAAAGCGGCACGGCCGTACCATCCTTTTCTCGAAGCAATTCACGCACTTTTCGATCCCCTATAACTTCGTTGTGGATAAACCTAGAAGCCTGAATTTTCAGTAACCAAGCATGCATTGTATAAACACAGTATATTTCAAAATTCATCCAATTTGAACCAGTAGTTTTAAAATTATAAATACATATTCAAAGTTTCCTAATTTTGTCACTCACTGACTGACTGACTGACTCACTGACCGATCATCAAAACTCTAAGGCACTTCTAGCAGTCGTAGAAGCTTCAAATTTAGAATACAATTAGGGTTTAGTGAAAAACTCAAATAATTTGCAATTTCGGTCTAGGTTTCTAGATACACTAACTGCATAAATAACTTTGTAATCCCATAATAATTGTATAGGATTACAAAATTAGATGTTCAAGTGGAATCTTGCAACTCAATTTTGAAGCAGATATTTTCAACCGATTGAGCTGAAATTTGGTATACTTATGTAAGTTTGGTCACAATGCAATATTATGATACCATCAAGCTGATCTGATGATGGTTTAAGGAGGTGGATATCGCAACTCCTCCGTAAACCACTCGAGTTTGGGCTCGTATGATTCGTCTTGACAAATACTTTGGTGCTAGATTGTAACCAGGGTCTGATGATGGAGCAGGAAAATGGCCATGAGAACTCGGTAATTAAATGACATAACCCCATGGGACCGTGGGGGCCTTCAGATGACCAGAGGGCTGGCAGGTATCTCTGTCAAAGGATCAACCTAGATATCCAGAGAGGGAATGCAGCCAGTCTTCTGGGCACTGTCCTACATGGTTCCTCTTTAGATTTCGATTATCTAAAGTTACCAAATCCTTGACCAACATGCATGGGATTAACCGACTCGACGCTATGTAAGGCTATTAATTATAATTATTATTGTAAACCATATTTATTAGTAAGACATGAGATTAAAAAGAGCTGCCCTTGAGTTGCTTGCTGGCTCTTCTCAGGGTAGTGCATTTGGAACCAGCAACACATCGGTGGAGATGGGCTGCTGTTTACATTTAGCCAGTCTTCATGGAAGAGTTTAGAGTGCCTTGTTATTATAAACTATTGACTTTTCTAAGTGTAAATTCAATACCACCTACTGACAATAAACGCCTTTGACTTTAGAGGACATTTTTTTATCTATAATTACTGTAATTGAATACGTATATTTTCTTTGTAAATGAATGTATATTTTTTTTGTAAATGAATGTATTTTTCTTTGTAAATAAATGTTATATTTTAGTAAAACAATACCTAAGAAAGTTTTTTTTTTAGCTAAATTAAGTTTTTTAATCTTGTGTTTAAATGTATATTCAGAGCCTGTCCATATACTTCTCCGGGGTATTATTCATATCATATTCTGAGAAGTTATTTAGTAAAACTTCAATACAATATAATATGAACAGTACCCCGGGAGAAGTATATGAATAGGCTCTGAATATACATTTAAACATTCCACTATAAAATCAAATATCCCGCCATACGGTGATACGTCAGTGGTTTTTAGGGTCATCACAGAGATCGCGCTGTAGGTCGAGTTTTGTCGCCATATTTTTGTATGAGGTTGGCATTCTTCTCCGCTAGGAGTAAAAGTGTTCTGTGGGTTGTAGGCAAAGAGATTTAAATATAATAGGGCATAGAGGGGGCATTGGGAATATTTTCAATACAAAACTTTGAAGCCTAAGCGTCATGTCCTTGTCATGTCAGTTAGTATGAACGCGAGCTGTCATTCGGTCGAAATTGTACTAGACTTATTCCACTTGGAATAACTTTTGACTTAAAATTTTCCTCGCTTTGTCCCCTCTATGCCCTATTATATTTTAATTTCTTTGGTTGTAGGTTGCCAACAGGGCGTCTCGCATGGCCCTCAGAACTAAATTTCAAATTTGGTATTTTCACGACGGAATCCTAGGAGGAGGACGGAACACAAACGTTAGGTTTTTTTACCGTTTTTTTATATAATGGTACCAAACCGTTCGACCGAGTCCGACTCGCACTTGGCCGGTTTTTATTAAGTCAACGTGGTTTATTTTCGCGGTGTAGGCTTATTTATTTCTAGACTAACTTTGTTTCTTTAAAATGCTGTGTTTCTTTGAATTTTTCACAGCCAATACCTTTTTAGCCTGTAGAGAGAAAATATCATTCAATACTAAAATCCGAGAAGCTTTGTCATGTAAATATACGAAACCATGCATCAGTAGTTCTACGCGAGTGTATGTAAATGTGGGTACAATCACATCCACAAGTGCGGGTCGCGCTTTTACCAAATTTACATTGAAGAGGAGTCATGAGAAAAAAAGGTAAATTTTATAGCAGTGAGCCCGGTGACTCATAAAATTCTATGTGTTCTGTAATTATTTCAAGGTTACTCTTTACTTTACTTTTTTTACTACCTTGAAAAAATTACCTTTACCATGCCAAAAATAAATGAGGAGTTCAATTATAGATTGATATTTTCAGACAGGATTCACTTATAGATTGATATTTTCAGACAAGGTTCAATTATAGATTGATATTTTCAGACAGGGTCTATATTTTTTGTTCACATAATAAAACGTACTATTTAGGATTCTATTTTAATCCATTTTGGTAACTATTTATTGTATACTTTTGTTAAATTATCTTTAATCTCGTGTATGTAATAATAATAATAAATTGTGGGACACAATTCACACACGGATATTCAGTACCAAACTAGGCAGAGCCTGTACTATGGGTACTAAACAACTGATAAACATACTTAAATAAATATTAAACACTGTGTCACTTGTTGTATATTTTTATTGGTGTACAATAAAGAGTTGTTACTTATTTACTTACTTAAACACCCTGACACGAAGCAAACAGACATGTTCATGCACACAAATTTTGGCCCCGAGTGGGGATCAAACACGCGACCTCCGACTCAGAAGGCAGGGTCACTGCGAACCGATCCAACAGGCCTGTCAAATGTGATTAGATTATGTCCACAACTCCAACTAAAGTTTACATTAATATTATAAAGTTCAAAGATTTGTATTTTTATTAGTTTCTAGACTTAATGAATCCAAAACTACTGGACAGATTTTAAAAATTCTTTCCCCAATGAAAATATTACTCTTCTGGGACTAACAAGGCTATAATTTTGTTTCGTTAAATACTCGGGTATAATTATGGAATCAGTTATAAATATTGTAATATCCGAGGGAAATGAACAAGTCTAAGTACAACAAACAAACAGATAAAGCGCAGTTGTAATCAGAGAGCTGCACGTAGACAAGAATTACATTGAACAAATCCATTTTACTTTATTTTCTGCAAGCTTAGATGGTTAGGTACACTCTGCAAAGTCTGCAACATACATGGAGGATTTTTTTCTATTCAATTTGATATCGAACTGTTACTTGTTAGGAATGTGTTACAACTCAACAACTGCTGAGCTACGGGTCTTTCCTCACACATGAGGCAGTGGGCTCGAGATGGAGATTATAGCCCAAACTAAACTTAATAATTGGTGTAAGTACAAAGGACATCTCTGTATCTACAACATGTAACAGAATAAGCACAATTCCTGAAATTAGTTTGTTCAGTATCGACTACTTATTCGATTTCAGCTATTTTTAATATGTGTAAAAATTTTCAAAAAAATGAATTATCGTAGCTGAATTTTGTGCTTTCTATGGAAATCGTGCCATTATTAATCGATATTTAAGAAAATTGGTTAGACACAACTAAAGTTCTATTGCATCATAGTTTTTTATATTAATATACTAATTGGGGTGTATGAGGAATTGCCCTTTTTCTGTTACGCGTTTTATATTTATATTTTAGAAATGCCCGCCTGTTTCAATTAAGAAACTATTTGGCGAGCTTATCAGGGGCTAGAATACTAATTTATTTCAACACTGATAAGGGTTGCGAATAACTTTCCGATGAATATTCATGGTAATCTGCCAAACGTTTTCTGTCGAATTGTTGGGATCTGATAGTCCTGTGGGAGGGACCTCAATTTATTCAAGAATAGATCGAATCCCTACTCTTATGTGCTGTACTGTATTTTGACACATTTAAAAAAAATCCCTATTTATTATTTAGAGTTTTGTTTTTGGTATGTCAAACTCATGTGTGAGGGAAAACCCTTAGCTCAGGGGGCCGTAACGGTTTGAAGATGATGTTACTCATCATAAATCTCAAATTAAAACAGAAGAATATCCTACCTTAAAAATAACGGTTTTATATTTTTAGGCCTAGTTGACCATTTTACACTGACTATTTAAAAATCTGACCAAATGCCAACAAAGGATTTGGGTTTTTGGTGTTTCTAAATAACTAGTTTATATGTAAATTTTGGGGAAAAAATATTTTATTTCTGTTATATTTAGATTTTTTATTTTTGTGACAAATAAATAATAAGAAGAAGTTCTGTAGAAGAAAGAAGCCAAAACAACTATTTTTAGAATTATATCATGCCGAAATTGCTGCACCAAACTAAATATTATAATAATATTATTATTACAGCCATACAAATTTTTTTTTACGATCTAACTTAAAATCTGGTAGGTATATGTTTTATCTTGATACGCTGCCTAGAAACCAAGTTATCTAACCATACATGGTGTTTTTAACTGGGCCAACACGGGGACGAAGTCGCAGGTAAAAGTTAGTCTTTAATAATTTTCTATGATAAAACCAATTCCCATTTCTCACGGAAAGCGAAATTGTTTTAGGCGTCCGAAAGCCTATTCGAATAAATCTACGGCTTACGTTATCAAATTCATTTAGGCCAGGGAGCCGTCTACATGCTGGCCTCTATACCGCATATTGGGCCTCAAGTGTACTTACGGCCTTGGAGTGTGCACTAAGATAAGCTTTCTACGAGTTTTAGAGACATTATACAGGAAAATTCCTTCATGGTTTCTTATCAGACAAAAATTCTAGAAAAAGTCTCGAGGACATTCTGAATGTTCGAGCAAAATGATCGTCCAAAATGTATCTATGATTGATATTGGTCAGTGGAAGTCGCTGAATAGATAGAGATAGATAGACGCGTAGATACATTTTGGACGATCATTTTGCTCGAACATTCAGAATGTCCTCGAGACTCTGACATATTATGTCAGATGTTTAGTTGATGTGGGAGAGCCATGCTTCGGCACGCTTGGGCCGGCTCGACCGGAGTGATACCACGGCCTCACAGAAAACCAGCGTAATGCAATGCATTGCGTTTCGTTGAGTGAGTAAGGTAAGGTAAGGTAAGGTAAGGAGGCCCCAATCCCCCCCTCCACCAAAAAAAAAGATGTCCTTTGGGGGCTTTAAATATTCTGACCTTTATATGTGATAAACATGAGATTAAAAATAGCTACCCCTGAGTTCCTTGCTGTTTCTTCTGGGGTACTGCATTTGGAACCAGCAACTCGTCGGTGGAGTGATGAATGATTTTTGTTTTTTAAAAGAATCGTAGTCCTGCTGTGCGATTTCATTGATTGATGATTATGTGCGTTCAGATGTTTCGTAGTTTAACTAGAGACAATGAATCCTACTATCCTACTAATATTATAAACGTGAAAGTTTGTATGGATGGATGTTTGTTCCTCTTTCACGCAAAAACTACTGAATGGATTTTGATTAAACTTTACAAATATATAGCTTATACATCAGAATAACACATAGCCTATATTTTATCCCCGTATTCCCACGGGAACGGGACTACGCGGGTGAAACCGCGGGGCGCTGCTAGTATTCCATATTCCTGTCAGCAGTTGGAAATAGACGGAAATGAAATACAAAAAGCTTTAGTGTTAGTAGTTTCGGAAAATATGAAATAAATAGTTTCGGAAAATCCTTCCTACTAATATTATAAACGCAAAAGTTTGTGTGGATGTGTGGATATCTGGATGGATGTTTGTTCCTTTTTCACGCAAAAACTACCGAACGGATTTTGATGAAACTTTACAGTTATATAGCTTATACATCAGAATAACATATAGGCTATATTTTATCCCCGTATTCCCACGGGAACGGGAACTGCACGCGGGTGAAATCGCGGGGCGCTGCTAGTATGAAATAAAAACAAAAATACAATATTTATTAAGTTCAGAACTACTATTCCACGTAGCAGTTGAGTAGTCCAATTCAGCCAAGTAACTGCTTGTTTGTTCCTTTAAACCCAATAATTCTCTCTTAGTACTTAAGTTTCGGCACACCAGTAAAAGAAAATGAGAACTAAGTAATTCCTTTCCACCGTGTGTCGAAGACTAAAGTTATAAATTGTACCACGACAGTTTTATTGGGACCCCAATAAATTACATTAGCAAATTCGCATCAGACACGAGGGCAATCCGATATGTGGGCGTGTGCCTTTTATATAACCTGTATATTAGACTTTTTTTTTGAAACTTCATACCGGTCTTATATTTTAAGTTGTATACTAAAAAATCACACGGATTTTAATGCGGTTTTTTTTTAATAAATAGAGTGATTCAAGTGAAAGGTTTTAGTGTTAGCATTGCACCCGTGCAAAGCCGGGGCGGGTCGCTAGTTTAATATAAAATTAAACGAATTTCTAAAATATCTGTATTAAGTCCATTTAAAATAAAACAGACAAATATATACTTACGTAGGTCCAATCTTAAGCTGGGGGATGCTTGTGGCAGGTCCAATTTCCCAAAGAATCTTTACTTAGGGAAAGTTAGATAAGGCACAAAAGGGCCGATAATAGAGTTACTCTAGAGATTGCTTCTCTAGAAGTTAATGGAATAGTCATAAGCATTTTGGTATTTAAGATGGCACTGACTAAATCTACTACTATTTGTATTGAATTATTTAGATTCGTTAGTGTGTACCTAGTTACGAACTTACCGAGAATTATGTCTCCGTAGTAAAGTTAGTGTTGAATCTGTAACAAAGAGGTATATTACATTTAATTGGCTACTATAGAGTCTAAATACACGTTTGAGTTACAAACTTTTGATGAGTAACAGTTTCTATTTTAAAGAAAATTAAGAAACGAATCTCGTACCATGTCAACTATAGTAATGCCAAAAGTAAAAGTTATGTTCTAGCAGTGTATGTATGGGTGTATTTTACGTATTTTCCTCGGCAGAGTTTCAGCCTGCCACACAACTAGCCAGTTTCATTATTGAGGTGTCAATTATTTTGTTATGATCAGGGTGGCATTTGCTACATTTTTCCATTAGGCATCTGTAATGTTAGGATACCATTTTTATCATTGTAATGCATCAACATTTCTTAAAATGCCTACTGCAGGCGCATTCACGAAGTTTCGATATTCGATATTCGACTCAGAATCGGAAAATCATTTGTAACAATGAAATGAATGTAAAATTATTTGTAACTGTGAACGGCAAAAATTTCATGTAACAAAATTCCTGTTCTCATGTAAGTGACCGTAGGTTTTTAATGAGAATAAATTATCTTTAAACCCAAAATCTGTCGAATCCTTATGTCAAATATGACATCTGTGAATAGCCCATCTCGAAACCTTTTGACAGATTTTCTGATTCCAAGTCGAGTATCGAATATCGAAGCTCCGTGAATACGCCCGCCGATAGTACATAAAAACTTCATATTAAGTCTAACTGTCAGTCTTGTGAACCAACTAATAGATCAGGCATGGCAAGTAGCCAAATATGACCGGTCGTGAACCACATCGCATGCCTACTCTATAATCATGCTATTATGGGATGAGGAAGCATGCCAACCGGGTAGATAAGACATCCGGACTTCGAAATAGAAATCTAGGAATTGGTGCAACATGGACAAAGATGACGTATTTTGTAACCGACTTCAGAAAAGAAGGAGGTTCTCAATTCGTCGCCAAAGTTTTTTTTTTGTATTAATACATTATGAAATCTAATGTACCTACCCATATTTGTAAATGTGATGTTGGTTTTCCTATGAAAAAAAACACACTATATCGAATCTGAACCGATTTCGAATTTTTTTTTCTTGCGCTCGAGTATACATCAAGGTTGGTCCCATACAAGTTTTCCGCAAATCTGATGAAGAACTTCAGGTTTAGAACGGAACTCCTCAACGGACATCAGAAAATCACTAGCTCTATAGACCTATAGGTCTACATACATACATATGCTCACGCCTGTTTCTCGAAGTGGTAGGCAAGGACATACAGTTTAAGTTTGAGCTAGATGCTCTTTGGTTGAAGGCGGTTGTCATGGAATTGTGTTTTGTTCAAGAATCTAGATTGATATCGAAATATTTGTATGTCTTATTCTGAACCATTCTAACCTACCTGCTTCGCTGTTGCCCGGTATGGAAATTTCCAAATCATTCGATACCTATTGACAATTGTATAAAATCCCAAATTGAGTCTATTGTTAATATAAATCTCAGCGAGCAGGCATGGACCCAAGCTTCGTTACCTATTAGATACGGTGGCCTGGGTATCCGCAAAATTTCTTGTGTGGCTTTACCGGCCTTCCTATCTTCAATTCACAGCACGAAAGATCTAGTAGGAAAAATTCTAAAAGCCCCCGTGGCAACAAACTGCGAGATCGCGTGCTTGGTTGAAGCTACGAATGCCTGGTTATCCGGACCGAGTCCAAATTTACCTCCCACCCCTAAAAACCAAAGGGCCTGGGATGACATTGCATCACACGCCACCCTTGACTCCTTAATTAATAACTCTTCTGGCAGTGACCGTGCCAGGCTGTTGGCAGTGTCCAGACCAGAATCCGGTCACTGGCTAGCAGCCTATCCATCACCAAACACGGGAACCTTTATTGAACCTTGCAGTCTTCGTATAGCTGTTGGTCTCCGGCTGGGGGCTGAAGTGTGCGTTGATCACTGCTGTGCTTCTTGTGGAGCTGGTGCGGATCGTCTTGGTCATCACGGACTCGTCTGCCCTTATGGCGCTGGCCGCCTCTCCCGCCACGCTGCGCTCAATGACATCCTCCGGAGGGCGCTCGTCAGTACCAACGTCCCTGCAGTACTGGAGCCCCAGATTTTGCGGGATGATGGCAAGCGGCCTGACGGTATGTCATTGATACCCTGGAGGATGGGCCGAGCGCTTGTGTGGGACGCCACATGCGCCGACACACTGGCGTCGACCTATCTTCCGGCGACAACTAAGCGGGCCGGTGCGGCGGCGGAGGTTCGCGAACGCCATAAGGTGGGCAAGTACAGGTGCCTCGGTGCCGAATACGATTTTATTGCATTCGGCGTCGAGACACTTGGTCCGTGGGGTCCTGGCGCGCACGGGCTCTTCAAGGAGCTCAGCAGACGACTCAGGGAAGCATCAGCCGACCCCCGAGCAGGCGACTTTCTCGCGCAAAGGATAAGTATTGCCATCCAGCGCGGGAATGCCGCCTGCGTGATGGGCACCTTGCCACGGGGGCCTCATTTTTTACATCTCCTGTAGTTTAGTTTAGTTCGTAGTTTTAGTTTTACTCCCAATTTTACTTTTAGTTTACTTTTATTAAATAATTATAGAGGTTTAAGTTTAGTAACAGTAGGTAATGTATGTTGCATGTATTTTAGTGCTACTCGATCAAGTGGGTTTGCAATTATTTTTATTTCATATTTTGATTATTTATAATTATAATTATATAAACTGGTTATTATACCCATTGTTCTGTTTCATAGCAGTAACTTACCTACAACCAAAGAGATTAAAATATAATAGGGCATAGAGGGGGCATTGGGAATATTTTCATACAAAACTTTGAAGCATGTTTGAAGTTCAAGCGTCATGTCAGTTAGTATGAACGCGAGCTGTCATTCGGTCGAAATTGTACTAGACTTATTCCACTTGGAATAACTTTTGGCTTCAAACTTTCCTCGCTTTGTCCCCTGTATGCCCAATTATATTTTAATCTCTTTGTCTACAACCATAGATTTAGAATTCTTTATTTCCGGCGATGTGGAAATCATAAGCCTATGTCAATCATGGACTGTCGTCTTAGCAGCAGACTGTGATATGGTAGCAGCAACAATAATTATGACTATTTACACCGCTATTTACCAAGTCACCGACGCTAATTTGATATAAAAATATTTCCGTCAAAGTACCAGCCTAAGTATTCAGAAAGGAAATGTATGCTGCCTTCTAGGTACTGATCCACATATGAATATGTGTTTAATAAACAATTATTTTATAAAACAAAAAAAAACTCACGCCTTCTATCCCCGTAGGATTCCATTACTGGACTGACCTACTTTTAACTAATCAAATAATTTTATCAATTTCTTGGAAATAACTAATTCAACATTGAGTTTGAAGCACAGTTACAGTATACAATAATTATATTTCTTGGAACTAATAATTGACTTAGATTATCCTCTAGGTATCTATCTCATGTTCCATTTCTCTTGTTAAGTGAAATAAAGTGAGTTCAGCTACATTTTCAAAGAGCTGTGTTTAAATCGTGATGATTATCTACGAAACATAAACAATCCTCATTAAACAAGATTCTGAGAAATTCTTTTACATTAAGTCTACAGTATCTCCCCAAATAGTTCAAAAGCAAAGCTAGGATGTTTACAGAGCATCCTATGTTCAAGATAAAGCAATTTGGACTTTATGGCTGTGAAGTTGGTCAGTATATGATCATCGCTTCTATATAATAATATATAAATAAATAAATATAATCTCACGCCTTTCATCCCCGAGGGGGTAGGCAGAGGTATTCCATTACTGGATATACCCACATTTCACGAGATACATTGGACCCCTAAACGTGAAAGGTGGTGAGCCCATCGTCGGACCGGGTCTATTTACACTTACACACTCAGAATTAATTCTGAGACCTGCGGGTTTCCTCACGATGTTCGTGATGGTCGTTTAATATTTATTTAAGTATGTTTATCAGTTGTTTAGTACCCATAGCACAGGCTCTGCCTAGTTTGGGACTAAATAACTGTGTGTGAATTGTGTCCCACAATTTATTATTATTATTATTATTATTATGTTTTCCTTCACCGTCGAGCTAGTGATAAATATTTACGTAATTAGTTTTCGAAAAACTCATTGGTACATGCCAGGATTCGAACCCGAGCCTCACTGATTTTCGGCCGGCTCTTTAACCGTAAGGGCTATCACTGCTTCTATAAACGCATACCTATTTAAATACTAAACATAATAGTAGGCAATCAATGTTCATCTATTTATTTATTTATTAGGCATGCTTACAGCAAAACATAACGTGACATTTTAAACTTAAGGTACACTAAAACTATTACATAATATGCTCGCCAATTAGTAGCACGCACAACATTTGCGTAAAATTATAAGACAAGTTAATAATAAAAAATTATAAAAAAATATAAGAAAATATAAAAAACTTAAAAAAGGACGGTTCAGGGGGACGGTTTTAAATCTTGACATGATCTACTGCCCAATTTAACTAAACAATGTGTAAATCAGCCTTTACACGAGTAAAAGTAACTATCTATATTTTAATCTAGATAGACTATTGGAATTGATTAAATATATATCTCTAATTGTAGTACAAATAAAGAACTACGTGTTAGTGATTACACTTCTTTAGAGTGTTGCGTCGATTTTACTATGGGCCGTGCTATAATGTCTCGCTAGTCTAGACTTATGTCAATCCCATACATTTGATATTCCTGTTTTTGGAATTGGTGGTCTAAGGCTTGGACCACCAATCGCAAAAACAAACTTAAACCATTTTGCAATATGTATAAAATTCTGCGAAAACCATAAATAATAGGAAATGATTATAAGACAACGAATCGGAAAAACAATCTTAAACCGTTTGCAATATGTATAAATTAGACGTCTAACCAAGTCTTTGGGAATTATATTGTTGGTGGTTAAGCACAAACAATATCATTTACCATTCGGAAAGTGGAGCTCAAAGAGGACCTCCACGTAAAATGTACTAGATAATGAGACCGTATATGTAAAGCATGTAAGCACAAGTCGATTAATTAGAAAAACCATAAAAACCTTACTACGGCATAAGTCTATTTTTTAAAAGCATTATTATTCCCCTGGAGCTGCCGTTTTTTTTTTGCTTTTGACACTACAGATAAAGTCGAGACTAGTGACATTACTCTCTTCAAAAACCATCGTCTGATACATTTTGATACTTTTTGTGATGTCACCAACCAACCAATTTATTAAAATTTTTCAATCTGTTAAGACTACAGGGAGTGCTAAAAGAATATAGTGACATACATATATACATCCAAAAGACATTACCCTCCTTCTAGTGCAGGCGGTGTAGTACAGTCAACAAAGTTGTTAGTGTTACATGACCAAAAACTAAGATTCAGTTTTCTCTTAAAGCTGTAAATGTATTTATAGTTTTTTTTTTTGGAAATTGTAGAGATCAAAGATACCTTTCGAAATAAACATTAATAAATAAGATTTATTTATGACAACCCCAGAAAAATGAGTTTTTAGTTGCTGACCCTAACAACTTTGTTGACTGTACCAATATGTTTTTTTACCGAATATAGTAGTCTTATCATCATCATCATCAGCCTACATTTGTCTACTGCAGGACATAGGCCTCCCCTAATGAGCGTCATAGCGTCCTGTCTTCAGCTCGACGCACCCAGCATCTGCCTGCAGCCTTCCGCAAATCGTCATCCCATCTGGCAGGAGGAAATAGTAGTCTTATAGTTTTACGTAAATGTTGTGCGTGCTGGTAATTGGTAAGCATAAATTTATTAATTGAAGTCAACTTTAATTTCACATTCTTAGTTATTATTTCGTTTTGGTGTAAATAAATAAATTGCTTTTTCCTTCTAGATCAGTGTGTATTTCGAGTGGGTCTAGTAATGAGTGTAGTTACCCTCACGTCAGCTGTGTACCCATTAAAGTTAGGTCAAACAGTTTGCCGTTGCTCCCTGAGAAATGGTCCCAATTACCCCAGAACACCCCGGCTCAGGTGCTTTATGTGGATGATGTTGCGTAGGAATTTTAATTAGCCATTCTCGTCTAAATAAACGCTGTGGATTGTTGACCTCTCATAAAAGAAGGGTGAAAAGGGTGAGGGGTCAAAATAACACATAGTTACGGAAAGTAGTTGGGGTAATTACACCAAGTAGGTAGACTCACTACAAAAACAACAAAAAATCTAAAAGGCACTGAAATGATTAAAAATGCATAACTTTGATTATGTTCTAGATGGTTAAAAATGTTAAGACACTCCGAAAATTTAATTTAAAATTCATCAAAACATTTTGGCTACAGGACACGCTAAAGAAACACACACTTTACATACATACACTCCTTAAATATTGCCCTTTCTGGGACAGTTGTGTAAGAAATAAAACTTCCATTTGCATAAAGTATAGTTATCCTTTTGTTTTACAAAAAAATACAAAAAATCGTCTGTGCATTGTTTCAGAAACCGTTATTTGTGCTGAATTTGCCTTCCATGTACATACTAATATTCAGATAGCAGTTGTGACACTAATTGAAGCAGCAATGTACACAAGCGCTGCGTATTCGCGAGAGTTTATGTGAGTACTGTAC
The DNA here is from genome assembly GCA_963855545.1 of Ethmia dodecea. Taxonomy (NCBI): domain Eukaryota; kingdom Metazoa; phylum Arthropoda; class Insecta; order Lepidoptera; family Depressariidae; genus Ethmia; species Ethmia dodecea. Next base: position 4,656,772 of record OY979448.1, read on the forward strand.
ACGCTGAGTCTGCATAATAATACATAGGTACGTAGTGGAATTATTCGGTGAAAATATTATATATTTCTTAGTGTTACTTATGTGGGTGCTTCCAGGAATAGAATGCCTCTACCATTTCCCTCGGGGTAAAGTTATATTTGACCTACCAGGATCATTACTCTAAATTTTGCATGAATGCTTACTATATGAAATTTCTACCCCCTCGGGGATGAAAGGCGTGAGATTTTTTTTTTTATTTTTTTTTTTATTATAACCTAAACCCTTGAAATACTTCATCCGTTTACTAACACTGAAATAAACTTTTATTACTATTATAATAATAAACGTTTTAGCAGAAAAAATACATTCATTATGAGATAAATCTTGAGCAAACAACCTCTCATGTTCAATTAATATACCTTATCCGTACTTCTTCCTCCGTGGGTGAAACCACTTTGTAGTTAATCTAAATCAAAAAATAAATTGCAAAGTTCTCAAAGAACTCAACAATTCTCGAGTAATATTTTAGAAGGTATTCAAGTGGCTTATTTTGTACTAAACGAGAAACAAGCGACCCACGTTTTTGCATTATGGCAGAGTCAGGGCATTGTAATTGGAGAATTTCGGAAAAGTTTAATAAGTTCCCAACTTTCCCGTCCGATGATACTTTATCGAATCTTATGTTATTTATAACTCTATCAATATCATAGAGTCGAGTCTTTAATTTAAGATAAATAAATAAGGTACAAATTGCTTATCGTATTTGAACACTATCGAGTGATTTTTGTTCACCAATAAAATTCGTAAACACTTTTTTACAGCTATGAAGATAGTTGCTATGATAATTATATGATAATAAAACACAGTAATGGTTTGTGATAGTATTCTAGAAAAAATAAAAAGCTAGAGCTTTACCTATTAAGAAGTGTTTTCAATGCGGTCTTCTAGAGTGCTTGCAGACAGCAAGATACGGAACTAGTTTTGATAGAAACTTTTACGAAACTATTATGGCAAAACAAGGAAAGGATTTCTAACGACTTCAAAATGGCTGTTTTTAGGTGTTCATTTCTCAAATTTTCTCCGTGTCCTCCGTAAACTAAGAATGTTATTTGTGAAAGTTTAGGTTAATATTTTAAAAATACCTTTGATGCCAAAGTTTTATATTTAACGTAAGTAGTATTGTTTTTCACACTTTTAAAATTGTGACCATATTATTTTATTATGTTATAAAAGAAGATATTTCCTACATATACAATATATAACAAAGTGACAAAAAAGTACAATAGTCGGTAGTCGGTAGTTGGTTCTTCAGACAACTTTAGAATGGATGTAATTCACGTATTTAGGTGGTGAACTAAGTATCTATCTTCCGGGCAAGCTTGTCCTATCGTTGTTTTTGTTCTCGGGCTAGTCTGGGGTCAAAAGTAAGCCCATCATTAAAAAAAACAGTGATCAGCGACAAAAAGAACACTTTTTTATTTATTTATTTAAATTGAAAATCAAATTAAGGAACCAGAATGTATCCAAAAAAGAACGCCCGGCTGTACATGATGGAGTGTTGGTACCCACGTTGATGTATGGCAATGAGTGTTGGGTATGGCAGAAGAAGCATGAAAATCGAATAATTGCAGTGGAAATGCGCATTAGTGGAGTACGATTGACAGATAAACTGAAGAATAGTGTGATAAGAGAGCGTTGCGGCCTGAAAGACGACATAGTGACGAGAATTGAAAAAGGAATGCTGACGTGGTTTGGTCATATTGAGGATGAATGAAAAGCGCTTTACGAGACAAATATACAAGGGTGTTGTGAATGGAAGAGTCGGTAAAGGACGACATAGGCGTACTTACATATACCAGATAGGCGATGTTTTAAAAAAAAGCCAGATAAAGAGTACCCGAAACCGACGAGCATGAATGAGTTGTTTGATGGATGTGGATGAAGCACGAGAGATTTGAGAGGCTCGTAGCCAGTGGAAGTCTATTGTCTCTGCCTACCCCAATAGGAAGTTGGCGAGATTATGTATGTAATTAACAATCAAATTAACATGTTTTGAGTTTTAAAAATATTATTATGTAAAAGTATTACGTATTAGATCTTCCCCAGAGACGGGGTAAGCGTAAAAACGTTGAATCTGGCAGATTATTATTATTATTACTATCCTGATAGCTTTTACTTGATTTTTATTAAAACTATTTCTAACATCCTATTTTTCTTCAGAAAACCAGTGCGTAAATATGGAAAAATATTACTTCGAAAAAATACAAAGTTAATATAAAACTCAAACTAGTCTCGGAGCTTGGGTGCTTTTTGGTCGATGTAACCGATGACTATTCAAAAAGTGCATGGCAAAAAATATTAAACGTGATTAAACTAAAGTAATGGAAAATGTGAGGTTTTGAAATATACATTTAGGATTGATGAAATGGAACTCAAGCTGTGTGAAAGGGAGAGGTAGACAGGATGCAAGACAATGCATGAAAGAGATAGATATCGTTTTGATTCTATAATGGCTGTTCGCTACGTGTAATGGTGGAGGACGGTTCGGTGTGCAAGTTAATTAATGTTAAAATTATACTGGTGAACACGTTTCAATCCATATTTCACATGCAATAAAAAAAATTAGTACTTTTTTCAATGTAGAGATAATCTATATTTTATTACTTTACAAACACGTAAATATTTTGTTTGAAAAATCTACCTACCTTGTATACAGAGATTCGTAATAACTTCAATGAGGTACTGGTAATATTTTTAACCGAGACTAAAAACGCCTTATTATAGCTGCTCAACTTGAAAAGAAGTCAATTTTAATAACAGGATCTCTAGTAGAAAGTCAGTAATTAAAAAGCACCTCATTTCAGAGTAAAGCATTAAAACGACGAGTGCTGAAAGCGCCGGGATATTAATTACCCCAGGTCGCGGAATCCCGTGCTGAATGGGGTGCACTGGGGAAAATCCCACGGGATTGAGAAAATGCAGTATACGTATTTTTACTCGACTACACCAGTTACCGGTTTGCGGCAAAAGAACCGTAATGTTTTTCGTGTGTATATAACTTTGTATTTGTGTATGGTAGACTTATGATTATGATTTAATTTATTGTGATAAGATATTTTATTTAGTTTATCGTAACTTTTCCTTAATTTTGTTATATCTCTTTTTAAATTTAATGTAAATTATCTTTGACAAATTTAATATAAGTACAATAATATAACCAAAACAGGTTGATAGAATTGAATGAATTAGGATTCGTAAGATTCTTTTTAGTTCTAAAAGTGCTACTGGATGGATGACACCACACAAAAAATATGGCGGACGCTAGCTTTTGTAAATTATAACAATAAGAAGAGTTATGGATAGATTTTTATAAATGTTGTACCATCAGATTTGACTTAATCTTAGAAGTGTCATGGTCTAAATTTGTAACCGACAACAAAAGAAGGAGGTTCTTAAGTCAATGCGTATATTTTTACTAAACTGTACCTGAAAGCGGGGTAATGTTTTACAAAATTTTTATTGCCATTTACACGCAGTTGGTTGGTTTGATGTTTTATTTAATTCCTATGACAATTTCCTAAAAACCTTTGCATAGAGAGTTCAATCGGCGTAAGAACTATCTACATTTCATGTTTCAGCTTCTTAGGTCCAGTACTTGATACCTTTGGGTATGTTTTTTTCTAGTCTGGTATCCAACAAAATTAAGTTGCATTTCGAGTAAAACGATATGGACGTCGTTTTCATTTTTATCAGTTCAATGTACACTCGGATCGGCCCTTAGATATATAAGTATATCTTTAGATATGTAGTTAGTTAGTGCAGTATAAACTTTAACGTTTCAATCAGGTAAATATCCAACCCGAATATGCAGTATGAATAATGAATATGTATGGATCACTTACATAATCAAACGGAATATTTAATGAAAAACAAACATTGAGTTATCCTGTTTTAAACTTTACCATAATATATACTTTGTTTACATTTAATTACTAAACCTAACTGTTCTGAATACTAATAATTTACTAAGTTATTGGAAAATAAGGTATGCAATTAGAACTCGCAAGCCAACTTTGAAAAAATGGGAATTTTATGGTTTGGACATACCAGCTCCCTGCCATTTCATTCATTAATGCGTAAGTCAAGTTATTCTGGTAGAATTATAGCCCGTGTTACTGCCAGAAAAATAAGCTTCCCATTTGTAAAATAATGTTTATAACCGTCCAGTAGTTTTGGAGCTTATATATTCTCTTTGTAGTAGATGTTGACAAAAAATTTTTTGTTAAAAAACATATGAATCTAGCGCGTTCTATATTTGAATACTCGGTAGGTACTCGTGCTATATTATTCAAATTCAAAAAAAAATTCAAAATCGTTTATTTTCTATTGGTATAAGATATACACTTAGAAACGTCAATATTTTATAGTAACAAGGCACTCTAAATGGCTCTAAAATATTGCATATCAGATAAACTATAGCTTTTCCTATAGATTATTTGAGAATGGAGTAACTTCTGAGAATGGTGGTGAATTTTTAAATAGCACAGCTATGAAACAAGTTAATAACAGGTTTAATACTTCCCCAATTTCTCCCAGTTTGAGTTTTCAATTAATAAGAAACTTAGCTAACGTTCCAAAATACATAATTGAATTACGAATCAAATGGAGGTAACTTTAGGTCCAATGGAGTTGTGCTAAACCGAGATAGAGTTTAGTTTAATAGAATCCTGTATAATAAATCTTCGCAAAGCAGTTGCATATTACTTACAACGCTCTTAAGTGAAATTCGATGTAAACAGAGTGTAGCGACACTACATAAAACGCGTCAATAGACGGCCGAGTTCTAAGCCGCGCAATCGAAGTTTTCTAATGAGTTTGTATAAATACAACTGTCCAACATCAACCGTTGGACCGCGGTCCCCAGGCACGATCACCTCGCCTGGCGGAAGACCTTCCTTTTTACGATGGAGGAGCATTCCACCTCCGCTCCTCCATAGGAGTAGGTAGGTATAGTAATTGTGCGACTGTACCTCAGTCTTCATAGCTAAGTAGCAAATAAAAAAAATTATTTGCTTTGTAGTAGTCCCCTATGTAATTAGCTATACTAGATTCTACAAGGCCTCAGTCTTTCTATAAACATATTTTCAGAATCTCAACAGATGGAATTTAAGGCTATCTGTGTATCATGTGTTTGCAAAAAAACTAAACAAAGATCTTCAGTAACATTTTAATGTGTAACCAAACGCTTCTTCAATCGAAAAACCTACATAATTTATCACAGCAAGCGGATTGAATCATATTAATTGATTCCTTTCATAAATGCCCTAAAGCTTTTGACACTGATTAATATTTCAAAAATTATTAATAACGATTTCACATTGACATAAATCGTCAATGGAGTGATATAATTTACGCTTTTAGTGAGTAAGATATGGATAAAGCTACTTGTAAAAATATACGAAGATATTTATGGTATCTATTTTTCTTATATTGTATTTATAACGTGTCATGGCATTACTTAAAAAATATCCCGAAATAAAAAAAAGAATAAAAGGGTTTTCTTGAAGACCTTGTGAAATTTCATTAAGATCAGTTAAGTGAGAAGATAAGTAACATACAGAGTTACTTTCGCATTCTAAGATTAGTGTTGGTAATGTAGATACTACTAGGTACTTCTTGTTACAAGATGTCAAAGAAACGTCTAAATAAAGGACAAATAGTAACTAACAGAATCAGCTCTTTACAACGCGAACGAAAATCTCCATAATTTAGCATAACACCACCTGAAACTTCGTCTTACCTTGGAAGCATTCTACAGGGTTTCAGAATATTCCAGAACCAACTATCTGAATATTGTATAGGTTTGACTTCACAAATTCACAAAGTTCGTATGATTATCTACTTTTATACTTTAAATTTATATTACATGGTTTCTACCATTATCTATCCTTGTTAAATCTATAATGCTCAAAAATAAAAATAACAATTTGAAATTATGTAAATCGGATAACTCTAAATTGTTCACAACTATAATAACGTGACGTCATCCAAGGAGTGGTGTAAAATCAACATGGTGGGTACACGTTTTTAAATGTACCTTTAGAAGATACGACAAATAGGTAAAAAACAAAGAACGTTTTTTACCTATTACCAAAAGGTCTTGCTGCTATAAAATGTAAATCAATAATATATAACACATCGTGGCATGACATGCATGATCATAAAAATAGATACATAGTTTAATTGCCCATTACTATGGTACGTGCGCGTTGGTACAATAATCCTTATCGATAAATTTATGGTCGCAAACAATCCTTGGTTTGTGTGTGATTTACAAATAAATTATCAAAGAATGAGTTTTGCAATGAAAAGCTATTATTATTTTTCCTACTTTGAGAGTAATTTATAACTATAAAACAGGACCGTGGCTGAATGCCTTAGGTGGCTACTTGACCATTAAAATCTCGGCTAATTTTCGAGAAGCCACTTTTTGAAGGATGACAGTAAAAGCACAACCCACCGGTATCCTAGAACCTTAAGTATTCTTATTGTAGAGATGCACTAAGCAGAGATTTTGAAAACCCCCGGGAGCAGAAAAAAAAGGGGAAAAAGAATGTTCTGATGAATGATAAATGGTAGTGGCATAAGCTACATCGATAAGCAAAGGAAAATACACAAAAACTACCAAGCATATACTGCAAAAGAGTCGAATAATGTTCGTTTAGGTTAAGATAAAACGAACTGAAAAAGATATTTTAAGTGTCGCACGACAATGTAGTCAAACTTTAATGAAATTTGCATTAACTTTATTAGCATGGTAGGAAATGTCTTAATATCTGCAATTCAAATCACACAACGTCGCGAGGTCCCCCGACTTTTGACAGTATAGTGCCTAGAATATTTGAAGAGTGACTCGGCGATGCTGTGGGCTCTATGTGCGACTGCCATAAGTAATTGTGACACAATTCACACACGGCTATTCACACAAATTATTATTATTATTATTATTCAGTCCCAAACTAGGCAAAGCCTGTGCTATGGGTACTGAACTACTGATAAACATATTTAAAAAATATTTAACATCCAGACACAAAGCCAACAGAAAAGTTCATGCACACAAATGTTGGCCTCGAGCGGGGATCGAACCCGCAACCTCCGACTCAGAAGGCAGCGTTACTACCAACTGAACCAACAGGCTCGTCATTCGATTTGCCTAAAACTATAGGTGACAAGATTTTAATACGCTATTTATATCATGGCAGTAGAACAATTAACAGCAATTACGTGACCCGCGTCTGTACTCTTTGTAATTTGCATATCATGCTCATTTCAGCGGCGTCATTTGAATAATTGTTTAATTCCATTTGTTGGTGGGCCTGGTCGGATATATTCTGATTTATTGCTGACGTCACCGTCGAGATAATTCGTCTGCTGGGCGTCCATTATCCCGCTGGACTTTGGTTTGGTGTGATGGGCTTTCAGTTGGTACAATATGTTTTTTTACATTATTTTAAGCAAAAACCTATGTCATCATAACTGCGCTCGGAGAATAAACGCGTAAAAGAAGCAGCTATTGATTTTTATAAGGATATTGGCTTATGCATGAATGTGTGTGAATGAGACGAAGAGAAAGGGGAAGGACTTGTCGACGCATGGCCAATTCACAGCCATCTGGTCAGGGGTCGCTGATGATGAATATGGCAGTAGAGGTGTCGGACTTGTCCTTTCTGAGCGAATGATGATAGGCATGAGAGAGTATGAGTGTGTAGATTCTCGTCTTCTTTGGGCTAGACTGAAAGTGGGCATAACATCCATTTTTATAATTGGTGTATATGCTCCCGACATGTCAAAACCTCAAGAAGAAAGAGAATCTTTTTGGGAAGGTCTAAGAGAAGTATGTCTGAAGCGAAAGCCCAATGAACGATTGGTAATGTTATGGGATTTTAATGCTTGGGTTGGCATGAAAAGGGATGGATATGAAAAGGTACTGGGGGCTTTCGGTGATGTAAGAGTTAATGAGAATGGGATAAGACTGTTAGATGTGTGTGCAGAGATGAATCTGAATGTGACAAACACTATGTTTGAGCACCGACAGGTCCATCTGTACACGTGGCAGAGAGGTAATGAGAGAAGCTTGATTGATTTTGTGATTGTAGATGAAAGACTGAAAAGCAAAGTCACAGATACCAGAGCATATAGGGGGGCCAACGTGGGCACAGATCATTACTTGGTAGTGTGTCGAATTAGCGGTCTGTTTTCACGTTGGAAGAACCGTGCACGAGTAAATGTGACTGCGCCAGAACGTATAAAAGTAGAGAGATTGAGTGACCCTGACGTGAAAGAGCAGTATAAAAATAAAATGAGAGAAAATTTTGAAAAAGAATTGAAGGATGACTGTGGAAATGATATTGATTTGATCTGGAATGTTTTGAAGAAGAATGCGGTAAATATTGCGAAGGAGGTGTGTGGTGTAAGTAAAAGGAGGAATGCAAAGAACATGATGGCTGACTGGTGGGATTGGGAGACGAAAAGTGTAGTAGATGATAAGAAGAAAGCATGGCTGGACTTGTTGGCGGTGAAAGCCGACTGCAGAGTGTATGATTGTGAACAAAATAGGGAGAATGTAAAAAGAACAAAAGAGCGGTATGCAGAGTTTAAAAAGAAAGTTAAAGAGTGCGTGGCGAGAAAGAAAGAAGAGAAGAATAATAAGTTGGATCAAAAATTCTGCTCTAGTTTTCGAAATAACATAAAGTTATTTTGGAAACTTGTAAGGAAAGCGCAGGGGCAATCCACAAAATCTTCTCTGAGTGTAATACGTGATGAAAGTGGTGAACCTATGATTGAAGAACGGCATGTACTAGAGCGGTGGAAAAGATACTTTGAAAGTCTGTTTGAAAAGCAAGAGGATGAGCATGAGAGTGAAATTTGTGAGATATCAATTCCACCGGAAGATTTCGAAATAAGTATGGAAGAGATTGTGGAAGCGCTAAAAAGTATGAAACTAGGTAAAGCTGCAGGATATGATAGCGTGACGGTAGAAATGTTACGGGCTGGTGACACGTTGGTAACAGGCCTGCTGCAAAGACTCTTTAACCTGTGTTTGGAACATGGCCGAGTACCAGATGACTGGACTAAGGCGGTAATTGTACCACTATATAAAGGAAAGGGGTCGCAACAGGACTGTAAGAACTATCGTGGCATTAGTCTCTTAAGTGTGGTCGGTAAACTATATGCGAGGATATTGATTGATAGGGTCGTGAGTGAAACGAATGAGAGGATATGGGATGTTCAGGCAGGCTTTAGAAGGGGGATGGGATGCATGGATCAAGTCTTTTCCTTACGGTGCGTCACTGAGAAATTTTTGGCAAAAGACCAAAAAATATTCTGCGCCTTTATAGACCTGGAAAAGGCTTACGATAGAGTGAGAAGGAATGAGCTATGGTCAACACTGGCCATGCATGGGTTGAACCCTATTTTGGTACAGGGTCTGAAATCCCTCTATAGGGATTCTAGAGCCTGTGTCAGAATTAATGGCGCCTACACGGACTGGTTTGACATCTCTGTGGGTGTTAGACAAGGTTGTGTAGCATCGCCATGGCTTTTCAACCTTTTCATGGATAGCTGTTTGACAGATTTGAAAGAGCGAGATTGTGGAGTACGAATGGGAGAGGTACGTGTCAAATGCCTGTTATACGCCGATGATCAAGTAATACTTGAACCATCGGCGTGTAAGTTGCAGGACACTGTAACTCTTGTAAATGAGGCTTTTAAGAAGAAAGGCATGAAAGTGAATGTAAGCAAGACGAAGGTAATGGTTCTGGAGAAAGATAGGGACATGTCTGAATGTGATATTATGATTGAAGGCGAGAAAGTAGAACAAGTGCCAGAGTTTGTTTATTTGGGAAGTAAGTTTACAAGAGACGGAAAGTGTGACAGTGATATTGAAAGAAGGGTGAATGCAGGGAACATGATTAACGGAGCTTTGCACTCCTTTATGAAGAGCCAGAATGTGACAAATAAAGCACGTCTGGCTGTTCATGATGGTGTGTTAGTACCTACGTTGATGTATGGCAGTGAGTGTTGGGTATGGCAGAAGAAGCATGAAAGTAGAATAAATGCAGTCGAAATGCGTTCATTAAGAAGCATTAGTGGAGTAAGATTGATAGATAGAGTGAAAAATAGTGTGATCCGAGAGCGTTGCGGCTTGAAAGATGATATAGTAACTAGGATTGAAAGAGGAATGCTCAGGTGGTTTGGTCACATTGAGCGGATGAATGAAAGTCGTCTAACGAGACAAATATACAAGGGTGTTGTGAATGGGCGAGTCGGTAGAGGACGACCTAGGCGTACCTACATCGACCAGATCGGCGATGTGTTGAAGAAAAGCCAGATAAAGAGTACCCGAAACCGACGAGCATGCATGAGTCGTTTGATGGATGTGGAGGAAGCGCGTGAGATCTGCCAGGTTCGTAGCAAGTGGCGGTCTGTTGTCTCTGCCTACCCCAATGGGAAATAGGCGTGAGATTATGTATGTATGTATGTATGGCTTATGCATTGAGAATGATAAATACAAATTTAATTTAATATTTGAGGGTATAGCTCCACTTTTATATCTAAAGATTGATGTTTTTCAATTTTGAGATTATTGTTCCACTATGATGACAGTATTTTTTTTTAAATATAGGAACTACTAGTCATAGACATTGGTAGGATAAATACTAATAATATCCATCAATCCATATGTGAAAATTTGCTACGTTAAAAATAAAACTATACATAACGTAACTAACCCAGTACTCTAAAGTTTTGAATCACCAATTAATTTTATATATTCTGAAATTACGATAGTTTTTTGGAGGAGGGTTAATCCAATGTGCTAATATTTAAAATAAATTATTTTGGCACAAGCTGTCATGTCTGGGTGTTATAATAAGAGTGGATACTGTTTTTACTAAATTGAGTTGGCACTCCGCTATGCCATTTTTCACGTTGCTGCATTATTGCTTTGAGATAGTTATCTGAAATGTTTTTCTCAAAATAAGTGTTTAATATACGTACATATTTATCACTAGCTCGACTGTGAAGGAAAACATCCTGAGGAAACCCGCAGGTCTCAGAATTAATTCTGTCCGGCGATGGGCTCACCACCTATCACGTTTAGGGGTCCAATATATCTCGTGCATGAAATGTGGGTATATCCAGTAATGGAATACCTCTGCCCACCCCCTCGGGGATAAAAGGTGTGAGATTATTCATTTATTCATTCATTAAGTGTTTAATATGGTTTCAAAAATACACTGGTTCATTAAAAATACCTCTGATAACACCTCAGTAATGTTATCTTTCTAACTTCATTTGAATCGAATTTGTTTTACAACCAAATTTGGTTACCTACATATATTATTCGGCTAAATCGAAATTACAATTTCTCACCTCGCCTGCTTCACCGAGTTAAAATGAGATACGATTATTCTTACGATACAACGAACCCAAGATGAAACTGTACGTGCCAATCGACTTCAAGGCTGTTAGCACGTACGGAGTTGAGTGTTGACATATGGTGCCACGAATCATACCTACTTACCTACTGATATTATAAACGCGAGAGTAACTGTCTGTTGAGTCTTGTTTTCACTAGAGATAAGACATTTCACAGGTAGTAGGTGAAAAATCATATGAAATGGCTCTTCATATGTCACACCTGCCACTCTTCTTATACCCTGCTACTTACGAAAGGTGTGAAATTGCAAACTATGTGAATTTCATTTCACATTTCACTTTTCACATATATTTTCCAGTAGCAGCTGTGAATTTTTCATAGTAATTAAAAATCATTACCGGTGAAATTTCACAGGTGAAATCATGTGAAGAAAAAATTATATTCATCAAATGAAATCGAATGAAAAGAATCAATCATTCCCATCTATATTTTTTTTCGTGTAATGCGTCGGAACCGGTTCAATTTTATAAAATATTGCGGTTTGCGCGGTGTCACCCGCGTAGTTCCCGTTCCCGTGGGAATACGAGAATAAAATATAGTCTAAGTTACTCAGGGATCTTCTAGCTTTCAATTGATCAAAGAATTTTTAAAATCGCTCAAGTAGTTTTTAAGCTTATTCGTAACAAACATACAAATCTTTCCTCTGCATAGATGTACTCGTAGATATAGACAAATACATTTTCACATCTATTAGTGGAACACCGTCCGATTCCCTCATTGGGACCAGTGTCCGAGTACACTTGGATCAGGTATTTACATGTCCGAGTAGAGAAACGGTTCGAAAGCGTTCGTACCGTGAAAACGCGGCTTTACCTTTATCTGTTACTTTACGAAGCCACTGAAGCGATCTCACAAATTTGCTCATCTTGAGGAAGGACATAGTGTACATTTACTTATCAGTGTGCGAATGAATTAGCAGTGTAGAATTATTGGTAGCCTTAAATTTATTAATGAGGTTGCGGGCCAAAGCTAATAATAATTATAATAAATTGTGGGACACAATTTACACACGGTTATTCAGTCTTAAACGAGGCACATCCTGAACTATGGGTTTTAAACAACTGATAAATCATACATTTATTTATTGAAAAATATTACACCCAGACACAAGGCCAATAGACATGTTCATGCGCACAAATGTTGGCCCCGAGCGGGGATCGAACCCGCAACCTCCGACTCAGAAGGCAGGATCACTACCAACTGAGCCAACAGGCCCGTCTAATACTGATGTTTGTCTTTACACGAATTAAATTGTAATTGAAGTTTATTATGAATATTCGATATAATTAATTACGTATTTCAAGATACATTATGTCTAAAAATACCAAAGGTAGGGACACTGTTTTTTAAATTATTGTTTTTCGTATTACATATTTTTATTAGTGTACAATAAAGAGTTGTTACTTACTTACTGTCCTTTGGATTACAAATTTTTGACATAATTTTGAGACATACATTAAGTATGCTAAAGATTTTCTGCATCCAAACTTCGTTATCATCTCTTATTAGCCTCTTGCGACAAGCTATAGATCTTTAATTATTATTAATGAAGAAGTATATAGATTATAACATAAGGTAAGGCTGTAACAAGGTAGCGGACCTCATCCTCCTTTCCTTCTCGTACTGGCCACCCTTCAAAATTTCTTTATCATTCCATCTACCTGCCAAATCCATAACTTCACTCATGATCATAACGCAAAAATATTTATGAGTTATATCTCTATTACTTGATCCGAAGCAACTGAATATATAGATCAAGGCACCGGCACCGTCCGGTAAGTTATCAATCTCCCTTTCATGCTTTAAAAATGACCGAATTTAAAAATGACATATTTTTTTTTTTATTTTAACTTTTTAAATAGCAGAGGCTAGCTACTTATCATCCCGCCCTCGTATATTAAAATTCCCATGCCCCATGTGGAATCAGACGGGTGGGAGCAGATGGGAATAGGCGGAATCCATTTCCTTCCCCATTTTCTTGTCGCAACAAACATACCTCTACCAGCTCATGGATATGCCCCTTCAAACATTAGCAAGATTTCGTATTTTATTACCGAACGCGTAATTTCGCGATGATGGATGAGACAACATGGCGTACGAGATCGTCGCAAAATGCTGCCATGGTTTTCTGAAAACATTCGGTAAATGTCAAAGGAGTTTAAATAAACAACCTTTGGTAAGGTCAACGTTGAGAAGGAAAGGTCAGGAACATTATAACTTTGTAATTGATTTTTAAATTAAAGTGGTATATTCTAAAACTTTACTTAATTTTCCGCTGTATTCAGTATAAGTAATGTTGAGACATAAAATAATCAAGTTTCAATGCTTTGGAGAGTAAATACACATATCAGCTCGGAAACGGATCAGGACCGCCTCAACTCGAGGCGTTTAGTATTCTTAGTATGAAATTATATACTACAAAGCAACTTATCCGCACAGTGACGTCATCGCCTCGACACAAGCTCGATCCATCTGGATAGGTGAGGCGGTGACGATCCATTTCCGAGTCGATATCTCTACATCCTAAATATTATAATGCGAAAGTCGGTTTGGTTGTTTATTACGCTTTCACGCCTAAACCACTACTCCGATTTAAAAAAATATTTTACTTATTTAAAGCTACATTCGTATTCCTACGGGAACGGGAACTACGCAGGTGTAGTATGTAGTGTTACCGTCTGTACGCTTAGATCTTTGGCTACAATAAAGAAAATTAGCATATATAAACCGAAGCGAAGCAAGGGCGGGTCGCAAACGTGTGATATAAGCTTTAAATTTGTCTACTGGAAATTAGCAGTGCCTCGTAGCTGCTCGTAGCATGTTCGTAGCACGTGTGATGTAGATGTATTTCTGATTTTGAATTCTGTGTAATTCTCATTTTAAGCAAATTTTATACTAACAACTTATTTTTAACAATTACGCGTAGGAAATGTTCTTGTTTGTTAGTGATTATGTTTTTTTACTCGTACTACGCACTTCAAAATAATTACGTAGCATGTCTCTCATTTGAATGTTTACTGGCATAATTAAATTATATATATCCTAAGAAGCGATTTTTGGTGTCATAATATGTCAAGGAACATAATATTAGCATAGGTGTTACATTAAATTGTTTTAACCATAGATCTAGTTTTAACGTAGTGATTGTTTTCTAGATCTACGGTGTTAATCTTTCTTATATATATAAAATGATAAACTGACTGATTGGTGATGTACTAGAGACTTGAGCAGTCTCTAGTACATCATCAGTAAAGAGCAGTGATAGCCCGGACGGTTAAAGAGCCGGCCAAAAATCAGTGAGGCTCGGGTTCAAATCCTGGCATGTACCAATGAGTTTTTCAAAAACTTACGTACATATTTATCACTAGCTCGACGGTGAAGGAAAACATCGTGAGGAAACCCGCAGGTCTCAGAATTAATTCTGAGACATGTGTAAACAGACCCGGTCCGGCGATAGGCTCACCACCTATCACGTTTGGGGGTCCAATATATCTCGTGAAATGTGGGTATATCCAGTAATGGAATACCTCTGCCTACCCCCTCGGGGATGAAAGGGCGTGAGATTATATTATTATTTTTTATAGAGACTTGAAATGTTCCACATAGATAGATTATACAGTGTAGTTATCCACTAAGAAAGGATATTGCAAACTTCAATCCTTAAGGCGGTGAAATAAAAGTGCGCGAGCGAAGCCGCGGGTAAAAGATAATATTTATAGAGATGGGTCATTTCTTCACCTGAGCCTGCTACTTATGAAATCGCAAATCATTTGAATTTTAATTTCACTTTACAAATTTCACATTTCGTTCCAGTAGCAAGTGTGATTTATCATCGCAATAAATTATACATTTTCCCAGTTGAAATCATGTGAAAAAAAGTAATTTCATCATATGCAAATTATTTAATGATGCAATCACACCATTTCCTATTACATACACTGCTATTATAAAGAAACAAACCTGTGTAAGTTCATAGGATGTAATTTCTAGAAAAACTAGTCCGATGCGTTAGAAATTCCCGAGTGACATAAGCTATCTCCTATTGACACGGGTAAAACCGCAGAGTGTAGCTAATAGACAGAACGCCTTTTATGGGCATTTTCAGACGTAGGTATTCCATTCCTCGAAATACTCACTTTTCAACAGTAGGTATATTTTTAACCCCTCATCAATATGATTATTAATAAACGAATTAAATTGAATTGATACAGGAGGTAAACTGGAACCACAGGGGTCATACACTGACGTTTCACTGTAAAGATAAATGGATCAGCCACCCGCGTCAACCGTAATGTATGTTGTTCACCGAACCTTCGGCGCTGTACGTTCCGCAGATGTGGCGCGACCCTAACGTACAGAAGGCCGACTAAAGTACTTTCCTTTGAGTATCAGTAAGACAAAAACGAATAAAACAGCAATATACGTGTCAGTTACTGTCAAAGCTTGGCAGTCAGCTGATAAATGTACTTGAATGCATGTGGGTGTACACAAAAACAATGCTATTTATCACACAAGTGTTGAAAGGGCGGGAATCGATCCTACAAACTCTGACTCAGACGGCAAGGTCACTACTAACTGAGCCAAAAGGCCTGCATAATAAATTTAATTACACTAGAGGACCCACCCAAGTGGATTTGTAAAAAGTATACGTCAGTCGAATAGAATGACAAAAGTATGGGATTGACATAATCATTCGAGTTTGTCAGGCGTGCTATAGCATGATCAAATAAAATTGACCCGGCTCTCTAAAATAAGTCACTGCACAATATCTTAATAATTATACTGGATGTTTTTTTTACCGTTTCTACTATCTAGGGCCGAAGTTAAACACGAGATTAATTGTTAATTATAGTCATGTTAAATGCAATTTACAAAATCTAGAAAAGTGCGCAGACTGGGTTGCCCCACGTTTCTTTTTAAAATAATATTTCAAATATTTTTCCAGACGGTTAAACGCTAGTATTACAACTAAGCAAACGCCAGTTTAGAGAACAAAACTTTAGTTGGCCATTTGACTTGGGGACAGGACTCACGGGCGTCAGAGGTTAATAAATAACCTACTATGTCTGCATGCCCTACTTAATCCTATATGATTACGAAAGTTTATAATAGGTATGTTTGGATATTTTGAAGGTTTGAACGGATTTAGATGAAATTTAGCACTCGGATAGTTTATTACCCAGGTTAACAAATGGAAACCCGCAGGTTTCAGAATTAATTCTGAGACATGTGTAAATAGACCCGATCCGGCGATGGGCTCACCACCAATCACGTTTAGGGGTCCAATGTATCTCGTGAAATGTGGGAATAACCAGTTATGGAATACCTCTGCCTACCCCCTCGGGGATGAAAGGCGTGAGATTATATTATTATTATTATTATGTTAAAAAATGTGATACTTTTTCTTCCGGAACACTAGAGCTAGTCTCAACACAAGCTTAAAAAACGACACCGAAATTACGATACATATCTATATATAGGCATCGTGTGCGTGACTGAGTGGACACCCAGTCGGCTGTCCTCCCTTTGTCCGTCCGTCACTCTTGTGCCCATTAAATAATTATACCTACTTCATACTATAAGTTTTTATTGATATTTATGGTGACCTACATAGTTTTTAGAAGCAATGAATGAAGCTCCAATCCAAATAGGTGGGACATTGTGTTTATTGTGACAGAAATAGGAATACAAAATTATTTTATGCCGAGGTTTTTTTCTATGTAAGTTTTTAATCTGCAAGGAGATGGAAAAAACAGAATACAACAAAAAATAATTGAGTATGTAAATACAAGTAAGCTACCTAAAGTAGTAACATATTTGTATTACTCCGAAAGATTCCCGATCGAGACGCTCAATACTTTTGATCTCAACTAAATTACAAGAAACTGTAATTAACATTTTTAAAATCTATTTTTTGATATTATGTATGTTTTTGTGTCAGGGGATTTTTAAACTCTCAATATAAGGACTATAATTTTCCAATGGGAACAGGACTTGAGCGGGTAAAATCGCGCGAAATAACTATAGCTCCCAGACCATGAAACACAGACACAATTGATTTTTAATTGTGTCTCGGTTCCAATTGGATCCGGCGGTTCTTAACTGATTAAAGAAAGAAAAGGGAGAGCAGTTGATAGCCTTGCGGTTAAAAAACCCGCTTCTCATGATGATAATCAGTGAGGCTCGGGTTCAAATCCTGGCATGGAGTTTTTCAAACATTACGTAGGTACATATTCATCACTAATATTCTCGTGAAAAGTGGGTGTTTTCAGAAATGGAATACCTCTGCCTATCCCCTCTGAGATAAAAGGCGCGAGATAATTTATAATTTTTTGTAGTTTATACATTTTATAATTAAACTAGCGACCCGCCCCGGCTTCGCACGGGTGCAATGTTAACACTAAAACCTTTCTCTTGAATCACTATATCTATTAAAGAAAACCGCATCAAAATCCGTTGCGTAGTTTTAAAGATTTAAACATATATAGGGACATAAGGACATAGGGGTATAGGGACATAAGGATATAGAGACAGAGAAATCGACTTTGTTTTATAATATGTAGTGATAAATACATAATATTATGATCATTATCTATTTCTTGGGATTTTCCTATTATTTGGGGTCAATTAGTAGGTCTTCTCCTTCTATTTATGTCTATCAACAGTCATATCTGCAATCATTTCCTTCTTTCATATATCATCCTTTACAGAATCCATATTGTTTTTCTTTGGTCTTCTCCTCGTCTTACATGTATCATATGATAGAATGCGTACTATTGCGTATTAAAAAAAATATGCAATACCTATATCTCCAACGAATACATCGTTTGCTAGGTTACATATTTACATTCAAAGCAGTGAGTATCAAATTAATTTCATACGATTTGCTATTACTGCCACCAAATTTCATTTTTTCATTTTCATTTCATTAAGTTTCCTTAATTTCACATGTTTTACGTAGTTTTATTGCTCTGTTTGACCCCATTTTACGCAGTTCCATTATGAGTCATATAGTGGAGTCCCTTAGGAGATGTGTGGGTGTATATGAACAACATAATTGAAATATATCCCTCTAATTCCAGTATAACGCAAAAGGTAGGATTCAATCACGCCACTACAAATAAAAAGATTAGAAAATTTTGTGAATCGGTTATGAAAACAATTCAAAATTCAAAGTCAAGACAGACAAATTTATATGACTTTTCTAGGATCAAAAGGAGCCTATATGTGTTATTCTGATATATATGATGTAAAGTTTCGTCAAAATCCGTTTATTCATTTTTTTGTAAAAGAGCAACCAACATACATACATCTATCCTCACAACTTTCGCGTTTACAATATTAAGTAGAATTTTCTATTCTGTGCTGCACCAGAGAAAAACACTAAAGATAATTGTCATTCAAATACTCCTATAATTAACATCATTTGTTACTTTTCATCGTGGATAAAAAGCAAAAGGTAAATTAGATTATGTTACTTGAAACTGTAACTTTGTTAATGAAACCAAAGTAAACAGAGCAAAAGTACTCTAATCGATCGCAGAAGAATTGAAATTCCATGTCAAAGTTGAAACTTCTAAAGATCAACTCGACTCTAGGCAAACCTCGGGGACAATGTAAAAGTTGGTAATTGCAATTGGAAGATGAAAGTTCCCAATTCCCAGGACTTAATAGGATCCTTTTATTGGCTGCCAATACGAAGAAAGTGATTTAAATGATGATTCGAATAAGTAAGCTTTGACAGAGCAATTGGAACATTTTTATGTTGCCGAATTCCATTTATCACTTTATGATTGTGCCTATCAATTGGAATTGGTGGGAATTGTTAAAGAAAAATCTCTTGTAATTAATTACACGTGCTTTTAAGATTATTAATATCATGGTTAGATATCCTAGACATGAACAGTTAATTTAATTAAATCTGTGTTTCCATTCAATCTTAGAATCCATTGGCACTTCATCGTTATTGAACCAATGCGAATAGTTTTCATTTCGTGCTGGAGTGGATTCAAGTGTTTATATAATATAAATTATAATAATCAGTAGGCAGAGGTATTGCATTTCTGAAAATACCGACTTTTCACAAGAATATTCGACCTCTAAACGTGATAGGTGGTGAGCCTATCGCCGGGCCGGGTCTGTTACACATGCCTCAGAATTAACTCTGAGACCCGCGGGTTTCCTCACGATGTTTTCCTTCACCGTCAAGCTAGTGATAAATATGTACGTAAGTTTTTGAAAAACTCATTGGTACATGCCAGGATTTGAACCCGAGCCTCTCTTAATATCATCATGAGAAATGGGCTCGTTAACCGTAACTGCTCTGCTGCAAAAGTGTTTATTTGGTCCAATAAAGATCTAGTAGCCAATTACCATAAATATTAGTAAAATATTTTATGAATATTTATACTGAGGTATAGGTATTAATTCATGTATGAGTGGAATGCTTCGGTCAGGGAGTATTTATTCAAATGTACTGTAAACAAAGAGTGTCTAGTTATAAAGTCAATCAAAGTAATTTACAATTATAATTACTTACCAGTCTTTTATTTGTAAATTTGGAAACTCTCATTATGATGAGTGGCCGGTTTTCATTCCTCGAAAACAAAGACGACGATTTCAATTTCCAAATCTCGAGAATTTTTAAGATTTCAACGGTTTTTTGATAAATTTATTTTATAATAACAATAATAAAAACCTGTGCAAAACTAAACCCGTAAATACTCACCAATGAATATATCAAAGGTATGCAGCGAAGCAATTTCGGGCGTCACCGTCGCAAAACACGTTCCTTATCTCACTCCGATAATCTCAAATCCTTCATCGCAATTATTTTTACGCACACCTCACCCATGACAAAGCGTTATTAGGTATACGGTTAACAAAATAAACAGAATAAACATCGTTACATTTCACTGCACTGTCGTGGTTTTGAAAATGTTTTTATAGGGTTACGTAGACGTGGCGGTCACGTGACGGGGGCGGGCGGGACGAGCTCCCAACGCAACTGGCGATACCACACTGGCAGGGATGCTGCCCGTTGCTACGATACCGATTGCCACCCCCGCCGATGGGCTGATGGGCCGCCGAGCTGGGGCCGCCGCCCTAGACGAGCGTCGCAACCTAGTTTTACGTATAGACGCCTACTGTCTGCGTAATAGCTCTTCAGCAATTTCCTGATAAAATGCCCTGGATATTGTGTTGGGCCATCAAGGTTCCGACGGATCGATCTGATGTGATTGTAAAATAATTGGGCGAAACAAATGGTTGATTGTCTACACTCTACACTCACATTGTAAAGAGAAAACATTTGTATGGTTGTCTATAACAAAAACGATTTGAAACTACTGGGTGGATTTCAAAAATTATTTAAACTAAATGAAAGCTTATAGTTTTCTGGGAGTAACATTAGGCTATAATTTTCCGGATAAAATCGTTTCCTATTTTCCTTAGTAGCGGCAATAGGCGTCAATGGCTTGACCAATTTCGCTAATTCTTTTTTGTAGTGTTTGTTATTGTCAGGAGAAGGTTCTTATGAAACAAAAAACATTAATAAAGTAGCACAGTACTTTTAAAAATGTAAGAAAACTTAACAATAATATTATTTTTTCTAATGTACCTAACTTTATGACGTTTGACATAACTGTCAGTTGTACATGACAACGTCTGTCGGGTCAGTTAGTTTATAATAATTCCACATGACGCTCTATTTATAAAAAAAATATTCAGAAGAAGCAGCCGAAAATTTAAATACGTTAAAATTATTTATATTTAGGTCACGGGTGAAGCGAAAGGGTTTTCTCTGTGAAGCTGGCCGATTTCTATGAAAGAGAAAAAGATTATAAAATTCTTATATCTCAAAATGTAGATCTATACTTCTATATTAATATTATAAAGAGGAAAGATTTGTATTTTTGTATGTTTGTTACGAATAAACTCAAAAACTAGTGGACCGATTTTAAAAATGCTTTCACCAATGGAAAGCTAGAATATCCCCAAGTAACATAGGCTATATTTCATACACGTATTCCCACGGGAATGGGAACAACGCGGGTGAAACCGCGCAGAACCGCTAGTATAATATACTAGCTTTTACCCGCGGCTTCGCTCGCGCACGTTTATTTAAAAAAAATGCACAATGTATAGTACCACAAAATAAGTAATATGATAGTACTTATAGTACCGGACCATAGTTACGCATAGGGTACCAGGGTCACAGGGACCATAATGTAGTACTCGCTTACCTCTGAACTTTGAAGATCGCACGTTAAGCACCCATGTAATCACCTTTGACATTATTGGATGAGGTGTTTGGGAACATAAGACGGCAGTTTCTATTTTCGGAAGATTCATTGCGTAAATTTATTAATGAACTGATGTTACTATGGATTATTTTACTCTATTCAGCCGACATACTCTCATCTCATTACATAGTTGCATTATATAACATTTATTTAAACCTAGTGACCCATACTCGCTTAGCTTCGCTTCATTAATATACAACTGCTTTTAACATTTATTTCACCCCCTTAGGGGTAGAATTTTGCAAAATCCTTTCTTAGTGGATGCCTATACTGTATGTAGCTATCTATATGTGCAAAATGTCAAGTCTCTAGACCCAGTGGTTTAGTCTGTGCGTTGATACATCACCAATCAGTTAGTCAGTTTATCATTTTATATATATATATATAGATAATAGATAGATATCTTCTGAACCCTGCAATATATTAAAAAATGAAGCTTAAGGGGAAAGATAAAACTCCTGATTTAATCCAAATATTTTCATTGAAGTTGCAGTGCATTACACTGCAACTTCAATGAGAGCCTTTTGCTACAATACCTATACCTATCAAATTAGCCTTCCTTTGCCGTGGTACCACTAGACAGTACGAGTAGCATTGATGGTCTGTCGTAATTTCTTTGTGCCGTATTTCCATTACATCACTGTACCACGGCAAATATTGTTTTTTGTTAACCGTTGTGTACTACGGTACCGGTACCGTAGTACACAACGGTTACATACATCCTTTCTTTACCATGGTACCATGTATTCAAGCAATAAGTAATAATCAAAATTCGGTTAGAAGTATCTTCAATATACCAGTAGGTACCTATAAAGTTTGGTCTCAGCTAAAAAACTTTCCGAAGGTGTGGCTTACAATAAAAAAAAAATACGCTCACGCCTTTATCCCCAGGCTGGTCGGCAGAGGCATTTATTCGACGAATATGAATAATAGTATTTTATATTTCATTAATGAATAGCAAAAAAAAATTATTGATGGATTGATAGACTAACATACGACACGTACATCCGAAAAACATCCTTCTGGCGCAGTAGCAAAACCTTTACAAAGTTAAAACAACGTTGCAACTTACATACCTACACAAACTTATAGACGCACATCTACTCTAAGCGCTAATAACATGACCAACACGATAATATGTGGCGAAATTAGATAAGATGGATAACTTAGATCCGGGAAAGTGACGTGTTCGAATGAGATTTTGATTGATCGAACTGCCAGCTTTCGAGGTGGCAGGACTACCATCTTGCCCGGGAATTAATATGAAAGAAGGGTTAATTGCTTTAGGAAATAGCCATTACAAATTTCAAATGTCTGACTATGGCTCCACTCTTCGATTCACACTTTTACTGTGATGGCAAAATTTTTTGAAATGTTTTGCTGGTGTTCTTTTTTTTAAATTATAAACCATTCTGTCAGAAATATTCTACTCGTAGTAGGTTGGTGCTGCTATTGACACCTGTTTAACTGTATTCTAAATGGGAACGGTGAAAGGTAAGGCTAAGACTTTTTCTTTTTATGTTGGCTATTGTGTCACAAATGTCTGTATCCGTTTGTTCTCGTATCACTACATAGTATAAAACAAAGTCGCTTTCTCTGTCCCTATATCCCTATGTATGATTAAATCTTTAAAACTACGCAACGGATTTTGATGCGGTTTCAAGATTCAAGAGGAAGGTTTTAGTATAAGCATTGCACCCGTCCATAAATTACAAGTGCTTACGTGAGTCCTGATTGCCGGACCTAAGTTTCACTCTTATTGTCATCTGTTTTGTTATGCCGTAATCGAGTAAAAATAAAGCTCAACTCTGCACGTAGTGAAACCCATGAACATACGTTGACCAACAACAAGCAGCAGTGATGCAAAACAAATAAAACTTTCCAATTTGTTGCGAATGAAATGCGCCAATAGTCGTTAGGTTAGTTGTTATTAGTTACAGTTTGTTTTAATTTGAAAAACGAATTCGTTGCGTACGTGAAAGTTATATCACTGTTCACAAAGGCAAAGCCTAGACGCTTTGCCTTTGTGAACAGTGATATAACTTTTCTTTAAATAAGTAGTCATTGTAGAATTTATTTTGAATTTTCTTAGTCATAAACTAGACTATTTTTTTGTTTTTATAAATGTTAGTGTCGAAAGTAGTAAGTGTAAGTAATTCCTTGTCTACACATATATTTTGGCTAATAATTTGTACTTTTTTAAATATAAATAAATGTACTCGTATAGCTAATAAAATAATAAAACAGTAATAAATTATCCCTGCTAGCTTGGAATTTTTTAGTTTTTGAGAAAGCAGCGGAACGAGCTGTATGGAAGATACAATTAAATTACAACGAAAATTCTACGCTCATCGTTTCAAATTATAAAAGTCTAGTATAGTTGAAGTTATTAAGTATATAATGTAATCTGTTATATAAAACATAATCCGGTTATATTACATGTTAGTGAGACTTAGGACCAGGGTACCTGGCTAACCGACACATATTTAATGCTTAGCCTGTGAAATGTAGGGTTACCAGGATTACGACACCGACATTAATTTAAAAATATAAATGGATTACTGCTAAGTGTAAAAATAAATACATTCGCTTAGCTAAAGTTCGTAATTGCAATTAATTTTTAACTACTAGTTGTATACTTCGAGATGAGCATCAATTTTATTTGGTCGCGCTATAATGCCGCGCATGACAAGTCTAATGTTTATGCCATACATTTTTATTTGACTGACCTTTAAGGTTTACCAAGCCGGGCAAGAGGAGGAATAGCAGACGGGGTTTTTGTAAGCCTGACATTACACGGTACGCTACCACCAGGTATGCGTAAGGCATTTTCTAAGTAGGGATGCCATAAAAAGGACCTCTGAGACTTATAAAATGGTAATCATGATACTTATAATTTAGGTATGCTTATCAGTTGTTTAGTACCCATAGTACAGGCTCCGCCTAGTTTGGGACTAAATAATAATAATAATAATAATAATAAATTGTGGGACACAATTCACACACGGTTATTTAGTCCCAAACTAGGCAGAGCCTGTGCTATGGGTACTAAACAACTGATAAACATACTTAAATAAATATTAAACGACCAGACACGAAGCCAACAGACATGTTCATGCACACAAATGTTGGCCCCGAGCGGGGATCGAACCCGCGACCTCCGACTCAGAAGGCAGGGTCACTACCGACTGAGCCAACAGGCCCGTCAAAATAAAATAACCGACTGTGAATTGTGTCCCACAATTTATTTCTAATAAAGTTCTTATTGAAATAAACCAAAATTTTCAACAGAAGTTTACGTTTACGTTTGTGGATTAAATAGCTTAGAGAGTAAAAATCTTGCCACCAAATATTAAATCGACCGTGAAGTTTAACGTAGGTGTACTGCCTACTGTAGGACTAATTAACCATATATCTATATATAAATTGTGTAAAAAAAAACGAATATTTCATAAAAAAAACGTATTTTTTTTATTTGACAAATAATCGGATATTGAGCTTCTACTCTATTGCTCACGAGTTGAGTATGAATTGAGCGCATAAGTTTGTCAAATAATATGTGCTAGAACTCATTGGCGTTGAATCTTACCTCATTATAATATTAAAAGACTGCTGTCTTTTCAGATATCATAAAAATGTATTACAAAGAATATCCTGAAAAGCCGTGCAGCTTGGTGTTAAGATGCATGAGCGTAAAAACCTAATTAAAGACCAGTAGGTCTTAACTCGGTTTATTTTTATCCGGGTACGCCAGAAGTAAGGTATTGTTTTTGTACTATTTTTACCTGCAATTTCAGTGTGACCTAAGAGAGATCTGAAGGCATAGATATGACTTTGATATCATAATAGCATTTTAGTGAATGCTAATACTTTATGTATTTTTATCGTTGTTATTGTAGTATTGAAAAGATTTCTTCCAAAATATATCTATATAATATTATTATATAAAATAATAAACTGACTGACTGATTGGTGATGTATCGACGATCAGCCCAAACTACTGGGTCTAGAGATTTAAAATTTTGCACATAGATAGCTTATACAGTGCACGTTTATTTCAACCCCTAAGGGGGTGAAATAAACGTGCGTGAGCGGAGCCGCGGGTAAAAGCTAGTTTTTTATATTTTGTTACTCAAGGCCAAATGCAATCTTGAAGTAGGTAACGTAATTAACGTAATACTAATAAAATGCTATGCATTATTGATTTTACCCATTATCTTACAACATACACACTTACTCTTACAAACACTGTACATATTATATATTTTAGATTGTATATTACATTTTAGATTATGTAAAATGGTCATCAGCAAGTCAAGTTTTATTGCTATACACAAAGGGCTCACAGTGCCCGTTGCGTAAAACACAACATGTGGGTTTAGGGCGTTGATGTGGCTGCCTCGATTCTGTAGTGCACATCAGACACACTGCGTCATTAATGTTCTCCGATACAGATTGCTTCCAGGCCATCGTGCGACAAAGGGTCGGTTGCCTCATTGATGCGCCGGGTTCGTGGCAGCTCCAAGAGCCACTGTTGTTGTCAGTGGACTTATCCTGAGACACTGGAATAGAATCCAGTCTCTAAGTAGATACTAACTCGTAGTTCTAAGTTTCATTGTAACTAATATTTAAATATGGATGAAAGTCCGAAATAAAGTTTTATTAGTTTATTATTTTTTCGCTAAGACATCTGGCCTTCATAGCTGACTCCATCTAAAAATCAGAGGCTCAACTAAACAACGGTATTATGGGAGTCATCCCAGAAAGACAAATAGGTAGGTACGCAAAATGACAGGTAAGCAGAATGTCGGAGTTCTGACATTTTGCTTACGTTTGTCTATTTGCGTTTGGTAGTGTTCATAGTAAGTCAGATTTGCAAGACGACAGATAAGCAAAATTGCTGAGGTGTGGCCGTTTCAACACAAAAGGGTTATTATCTATATTCTATTGACTGTATTAGTTTTGTTTGTAAGTATATATGCCGAATACAAAGTTTATTTTTTTCTTTCCCTAATTTTCTATCCTTTGAAAAATTATAATAATAATAATACATTTTATTTCAGACCATTATTATCCTTAATTTGTTAGTAAAGATCTTAAAACTACGTTAGTCACAACTTAATCTTATTTAACATTAAATATGATCGGCCTGGACTCCAAATGTATGGAGTTCCAGTGCCTTACAACTGGGCAGTCTGCCCAATCCAATATGGAACTGAGTAAACCGTTGGGACTGTCCCGTACTCGCCGCATCAGGGATGCTATCCTCTTCCGAACGATTGCCTGGAAACTGTCAATTCTGGCCTCTGCAAACATATCTGATGCGCTGCAAAAGCGGGGCAGCCCCAACAACATCCTCAGCTCATTATTATACTGGACGCGCAGGGCACTGAAGGATTTGCGAGTATAACTAGCCCACAGGCTGCACGTGTAAAATGTCTGGCAGTAGGCCTTAAAGAGGGTTATTTTGACTGCCTTTGTACATCGTGCAAACCAGCGAGCCAGCATGTTACTCCTCACCGCCCAATGCCCTGCGCTCCCGCTCTATGTCCATCTCGTCTGAGAGATCCTCGGCGACCCAGTGCCCCAGGTATTTAAATTTGGTAACTCTACTCAACTCTGTTCCTCCAAGTTTGATAGGTGGCACAGATTTTGGCTTTTTGTTGCCTGCCTTGAAAATTAGGAGTTCACTTTTCTTGGAGTTATACCTGAGGCCATGCGCCTCCGCGTACCTCTCGCAAATTCTTAACAACAATAAGATTGATTGACCCGATTCCCTAATAATGGCAGGTAAGTAACTAACAACTATATTTCAAAAACACGTTATTGCCAATATGTACGTTTACCCGCTGCACATCTCAAATAATGGGAAAGGCCAGAATAATAACGACTAGGCACAACAGTACGATTTAAAGAAAAAATCCTACTTAATATCATAAACGCGAAAGTTTGTATGTATACATGTATGGATGTTTGTTCCTTTTTCTTTATCCCTATATTTTACTTTATCCCCGTTTTCCAACGAAAACGGAAACTACGCGTGTGAAACCGCGGGGATCTGCTAGTAACATAATAATAGTTAGTAAATCCATTGTAACAACAAGAAAATCAAACACCTCGATCACAGAAAAAATAACGACTAATATTTACTCCAAGTACATAATATAACATAACATACACGTAAATCTTGCGACAAAGTTACCTGGATTAATTGAATTTCTCCCCGAGATGACGCTCCTGGCCACGTCGCCATGTTTACTTTGGTAGACAAATTGCTAGCTCCCGATCTAATTAGACGCCTCCAGCCAACTGCCTTGCTGAGCTACGGTATGGAGTATTTCATAAGGCGATGGTCCGCCACAGATGCTGGAAGCGACGTGTAGCGTCTAATGAGAACGCGGCGTACAGCGATTTTCCGCCGTATATACCAGCAACGGGCGTGCGAAAGAGACCACTATAATGTAATAATAATAATAGTAGTTTATTTCCTCAAGAACCTTAAGAGTTATTTACAGGAACATAAAGTGAACAAGTAAGGTTTTCAAAAAAATTCTTTCCATCATTCTTTGGCCACTTACATCGGGACGTGGCCTACGGTGTTCGTCACAAACAGGGAAAGCGAAAAGCCACAAGAAAATTTCATTTATTTCATGATAACTGAAGTTTTAACCAATTTGCGACCACCGAATGCATAAACATAATATTTACGGTCTCCTAAGTAGCTGTGCGCCTGCGACCTACAGAGTATTAATTAAGCAAAAATAATAACCCAGCACACTATTTTAATTGAAATAAACAAATATTTTTGGTTGTAACACAGTTTGTGTTAGGTATGTCTGTCTATGTCTTAATCTATATATATAAAAGGAGAAGCTAAATCTAAAAATCAAGGCCCAGCCCCAACCACTGAACATAGAAACATGAAATTTTGTGTGTAAGTTACGTTTATAGTGTAGATGCTTGCTAAGAAAGGATTTTACGAAATTCAACCCTTAAGGGGGTGAAAGAGGGGGTTGAAGTTTGTATGGGATAGTGTGATTTCTGCGTGTATCAACTTTAAACTTGGCATAAATACTCTCCAAAACACACTATGAAATATTAGTTCTAGGATTTTTTGAAAATCATCCTCCAAGGGGGTGAAAGTAGGGGATGAAGTTTGTATGGAAAACCTTCATTTTTGGGTGTATCAATTCGAAACTTTGTAAAAATACTCCTCAAAACAAACAACAAGACACGTATTTCCGGATTTTTCAAAAACCATCCCCTAAGGGGGTGAAATAGGGGATGGGAGTTTGTATGGAGACGTGTTGTTTTTTACGTCAATCAACTTCAAACTTTACATAAATACTCTTAAAAATAAATTATGAGACACATATTTTTGGATTTTTCGAAAATCATCCCCTAAACGGATGAAGAAGGGGTTGAAGTTGATACGAAGAAGTTTATTTTTTGCGTCCATCAACTTGAAACTTGGTACAAATGCTTCTGAAAACAAACTATGAGATATTAGTTCTAGGATTTTTCAAAAATCTTCCTCCAAGGGGGTGAAACAGGGGGTTGTAGTTTGTATGGAGACGTGTTTGATTTTTACGTCTATCAACTTCAAACTTGGTACAAATGCTTCTGAAAACAAACTATGAGATATTAGTTCTAGGATTTTTCAAAAATCTTCCTCCAAGGGGGTGAAACAGGGGGTTGTAGTTTGTATGGAGACGTGTTTGATTTTTACGTCTATCAACTTCAAACTTGGCACAAATACTCTTAAAAATAAATCATGAGACCCGTGTTTCAGGAAATTTCGAAAATAATTCCCTAAGGGGGTGAAAGTAGCGCTTGGAGTTTGTATGGAGACGTGTTGTTTTTTACGTCTTATCAACTTGAAACTGGGCACAAATACTTTTAGAAATAAATGATGAGACATGTGTTTTTGGATTTTTTGAAAATCATCTCTTAAAGGGGTGAAAGAGGAGGATAAAGTTTGTATGGGATAGTGTAATTTCTGCGTGTATCAACTTTAAACTTTTTACAAATATTCTTGAAAATAAACTTGATATATTAGTTCTAGGATATATCGAAAACCATCCTCCAAGGGGTTTCATCCCCTTGGGGGTTGAAGTTGCATGAATACTTTCATTTTTGGATGTATCAATTCGAAATTTTGTAAAAATACTCCTCAAAACAAACAACAAGACAAGTAGGTATATCTCGATTTTTCAAAACTCACGGGTGAAACGGGGTTGGAGATTGTATGGAAACGTGTGGTGTTTTTACGTCTATCAACTTGAAACCTATCACAAATACTCTTAAAAATAAATGATGAGAAACGTATTTTTGTATTATTTTTAAAATCATTCCCTAAAAGGGTGAAATTAGGGGTTGAAGTTGGTATAGAGAAGAATAGTTTTTTGCGTCTATCAACTTGAAACTTGACACAAATATTCTTTAAGAGTCTCCATACAAAGTCTATTTTTTTTGATAGGAGAAATTTGTTTGTGCATCCCAAAATGTTGAAAAAATAAATGTCCACCCGTGCGAAGCCGGGGCGGGCCGCTAGTTTATTTATGTCCCTCAGCCAACGGGCTTACTAGGTCAAAAGGACTTATTAGTACATCACTCGGAAATCCACAACGCTATAATATGTGTTTTATGTTGTCGTCAACAACAACGAATGTATGACAAAATATAAAGTAAAGTCCGATCCGACCGACGACGGACGTTTGTCCGACCTACAAATAAAATTTTTTTCATTGCACAGCCATGGTAAAGTGTAGTTCCTTTTAACTGGAATCTAGCTACAAGTTACAACAGTCGGTTACAAAGAAAATATTTTCTCTTTTTTGCAAATAAATGAGATACGAAGTGATGCAAATTATCAGACTAAAAGTCAAATTACACAAAACTTTGATACTTGTAGACCACTCTGAGACAGATTTCGTTGATTAAACATTGTTTTTGCAAAACTTTCTAGACCCCACGAATTCTTTCAACCTAATTGTTATTACTTCTTTAAAGAACTCGCCAAACATTTTTGAATATCTTTAATAAACGATTAAGTAATAAACCAATATTATAAAGTTGGTTTGATGTCGACTTATATTTTATATTAATACTTATGCCACTAATTTCATCATCAAGTCAAAGTGGTCGCCAAGGGCGAAAACGGTCGAAGCTCATCTTCATCATCACAAGCGCCATGGATCTTTCCACACATAAGCCTGCATCAATATTTACTACTTCATAAAACACTTTTTTTAATATCATTCCAAAAATTCGTTTTGAATTAGCTATAATTGTACTGAAGAAAATTTTACAAGATGGGGATGTTACATTAACATAATTATTATAGAACTGTCGAATCTACTTACTTAAATTTCTAATATTTCTCTATCATACGAAGTAGTTTATGTATTAGATAATTTATTGTTTTAGAATCTACCAAACGTATGTACAAATAAAGTAAAATATACGAAACAATAATCATAAAAGAGATATCTTCATAAATATAATAGTCGGAGCAATAATTCCACCCAAGTCTGCGGCTTGAGAGGGTGGTATTGCAAGAGACCACCTGTTGCTATGGTTACCAATTCACCACCTTAACTTTACAGTTGAGTTCGACTTTAAGTAGCAGTACTAAGAGCTATGTTTACTTAATATGAATTTTAAATCCATTATTCAGCAGATGTGATCTGAAAATTGCGTTGAACATTGTTATCTGCGTATTGGCAAAAAGATACTTTAGTTAGAGCATCTGCCTTTGAAATATTGTTTGATGTATTTGAAATTTGAGTGATTCTTACGATGATGGTTATCAAGATTTACATGTACCCAGTAAATGTCGTAATGATTATACACTTACTTTACCCAATAAATGACGAAACAACTGAAAAAACTTGCATATTATAGCGATCCGCCTTCACTTTCATTCATTGCAAACACCAATAAAGCAGCCAATCAAAAGAGGTTTTGTCCCCACTTGATTAACTAGTACTGAAATGAACTGTAAACTTATTTTTATCGAAATAAAATTTAGTTTATATAAGTCAGCGCTAATGTAGCTTTCTATTTATCGGTTTATGTAATAAATAAAAACATAAATTGACCTCTCTATAATATTAGTATACCTAGACTAATACACAATTTTGAGGATCAAATACCTTTCAGATTAACCAATATGACATAACTATCTACGATTTCACACAGATTTTTTTCACGGATTATGCTCGTAAAGCAAGATGCACATTAGAGGTTTTACGTTATCAACTTCTAAAGTAATAAGCCAACTTGTTAAAGGCACAACAATTTCCGGTTTTCAAGCGGAACTGGCCAAACAATTTGCTTCCAACTAAAACATTGTCATCCGGAGCGGCACGTGTGTAGTTGAGATAACAGCGTTTACGTAAAGCTAGGTGCACATTGCTCTACCATGTAAATAGATGCAGTCCCACCAGTCAAGATAACCTCTACCAAATCACTTTATATGTTACTACACGGGTGCAATGCTAACACTAAAACCTTTCTCTTGAATCACTCTATTAAAAAAAACGCATCAAAATCCGTTGTGTAGTTTTAAAGATTTAAGCATACATAATGACATAGGGCTATATTGACAAAGAAAGCGACTTTGTTTTATACTATGTAGTGATATTCATTTTGGTAAAAAGGCGTGAGATTGCATGTGGAATTTGGATTTTTGAAAAGGTTTGGATAGATTTGGAAGAATTAGGAAATTCAAAATCATTTGTTTTCTGTGGACATAAAAAGATATACTTAAAAATTACATTTTAACAAGGCACTAAACTCGTTCATGTAGATTGGCTAATTGTAAACAGCAGACTATCTCCACCAACGAGTTGCTGGTCCAAATGCAGTACCGAGAAGAACCAGCAGGAAACTCAAGAGCAGCTAGCTCATTTTAATCTCATGGAAGTTGATTTTTGCGGTGTTAGTGCCCTCAAAGTAGTGGTAGCTATCGCTTTCGTATTCACCTATTAAAATCATCATCAGCTTTTGAAAATATATTTAGGTATCACATTATTATAAGTAGTCTATCACTTCTCGATCTCAACTATATTATAAAATACGATAGTAGGATAGCCAACTCTTCTAAAACAAGCATATAGTGTCTTGATCAGGTGTATTAATATTCAATACAATATGTAAGGGGCTTAAGTTACCTGAAATCACAGGAAGTTGGTTTATGTTGGAGTTTGTTAAACTCCGCGCTTAATCACTGTTTCGACTCGACCGGAGCGTGGACACTAAATTATTTCGCAACACAGTTTACAGCTCACTAAATAAATTTAGAACGTTACTCCGTTTGATTTATTAGAAACGCCTAATCAGGGGACCTCTAGTTTGTTGTGGAATAAACTTGTTAATTCGGTAACAGAGTTTATGCTAACAGATGAACAAACTTAAGTACTTACTACATTACGAATAGGGTGTCTATATTGAGGGAAGGTCTAAGTATCTATATAAAGGGTGGGTATATTGAGGGAAGCTT
This sequence comes from Ethmia dodecea, assembly GCA_963855545.1. Lineage (NCBI taxonomy): Eukaryota > Metazoa > Arthropoda > Insecta > Lepidoptera > Depressariidae > Ethmia > Ethmia dodecea. The sequence continues at coordinate 4,690,061 of OY979448.1, forward strand.
AAGGTGGCCAGGGAAAGTTAGTGAAATTGTGAAGATTACCTTGAAAGTCAAGTACAGACTGAGATTTTACACTATTTGCTTCAATGGTTTCCAATGATTTTAAAAACAGGAATCTGAGCAGTACCCCAGGCTATTAAAATTAACGAAATATGAAGGCTATTACATTATTTTTCATTTATTTTGAAAATATTTAACAAAGTATTGGTGTAAAGTGAACATGATTGGTCCGGAATCAGGTTAACCCGTCTGCTCGTTTGGTATATAAAAGGGATAAAAAAAATTGTCAAGGATTTTTTTTTATTATCTGAATTGGACACTCTCTCACACACAAATCGCTTAAAGCGATAAGACCGCCCATTGTACTTTTTTTTGTATCACTGTGTCACTTGTTGCATATTTTAATTGGTGTGCAATAAAGAGTTGTTACTTACTTACTTACTCTGTCTAATCTGTAATCTTCGTTTTGTAGTAGATAATGTCTACACGTTTAGCTAGTCAGGCTAAAATTTCTTTTTTGTTAGATTTATTGGTATCAAAATATAGCCATCATTGACCTTGTTTAAAGTATGTGTACTTTAGTGTTCGTTACGTGTTCAATTATGTCAGAACATGTGACAATAAGCTTTAATGAATCCGTTTCACAATAACCTAATCACGGAGCCGGAGTGCTTTGCTGTTCTCAAACCATTTCTAACGATTGCGGGTTTCTTTACGATGTTTTTCTTCACCGTTGAGCTAGAAATATTTTGTGTAAGTTTTTTAAATACTCAACAACTCTTCAATTTAGACCCTCACCAGGTCCCTGATTGTATTAATTGTGATCGCAATCATCTTTATGCTCTGCTCAGTTTCACAGTTTTAGCCTGCGGTACTCAGGGATATTCTAGCTTTCTTTTGGTAAAAGAATTTTTAAAATCGGTCTGGTAGCTTTTGAGTTTATTCGTAACAAACATACAAAAATAGAAACATACAAAATACAAATCTTTCCTCTTTATAATATTAGTATAGATTTTTTACGCGGTCAGTATTTGCTCTACTAACACTGGCGGTAATAACAATAAGCACGTCAAAATGAAGGATAGACAATAAGCCAGCAGAAATCTAACTTGAGCTTTATGCATGAGAGGCGACTACCAACATGGATGTCACTGTTATCTATTTTCGTAACAAAGACTTATCTGAACACACCTGTTAATGACTTCGATTAGGCGTGATAAGACCGCCCATTGTACTTTGGTAAATGTTGGTATCCATATTGTATTGTTTTTGGTGTACAATAAAGAGTTATTGCATTGTATTGTATTGTGTTAGTTACTTGTAATCTAGCTGTAGGTGTTCCAAATTAAATAAAATAAAGACAGCCATTATAAACACTCACCGGTATTATTCGTACCTGAAATAAACAAAACATCAAGTTCCGAGCGTGTTAAGTAATCAGTTAAGACCCGTCCCTGGCGCAGCCCCAAGCTCGGCTAATCTGCAACGTAATTATCTTCGTTGGAACCACCTAGCAATTTGTCTGCTGTAAATAGAGTCAAGTCGTGATAAGTGGCCTTTGTAAGGTAAGTAGCTTAATGGAATCTAAATGCGGGACGGCACGATATTTGTTTTTGACCATCGAAAGTATTGCTTTTACTTTTTTGTTATTCGTAATAAGATTTAATACGCACAGAGATGAGCGCGTTTGAGTTTGTATTATGAATATATTTTGCGACAGTTAGTTAAATTTGTTATACCTACTAAAAATGGAAATTATAATTTGTATAGTGATGAATACAACAATCGTTTTTGTGTGGAATATTTTGGATCTGACAGAGCTCTTTCTATGACAACCGGACTATACATAGTTAAGGAAATAATATTATAATTTGGCTAATTCATACATACTTACCTATAACAAAGAACCGCCTCCAGGCTGAGCCTTCGCTTATGTATAATAGCACATTTGGACCTAAATCTGGTTTAGCATCACATCACTACATATTACTACATAATATAAAACAAAGTCGCTTTCTCTGTCCCTATATCACTATATCCCTATGTCCCTTTGTATGCTTAAATCTTTAAAACTACGCAACGGATTTTGATGAGGTTTTTTTTAATAGATAGAGTGGTTAAAGACGAAGGTTTTAATTTTAGCATTGCACCCGTGCGAAGCCGGGGCGCGTCGCTAGTAGACAATAAATAGGTTAGGCGACCTTCATTTCTATTCGATGATGTAATTTACACAAAAAAATTAGCTAATTTCACGTTTCCTTACACTTTGAGAACTGATATTATGATTTCCCGTGGGCCCTACTGCGGATTGGGAGATCGAAGGCTCACAGAAGCTACTTAACGCCTTTATTAATTGCCACAACATCTGACATGGCTTATCGACCTTCATACATAAATGACGAACACTACACTACACATAATTGCATGTTTACTTAAGAGTACCTATCTGATATAATCTCACCATACTTTGTTCATTGTTTGTGTGTGTTTGACGGTTCTGTTGGCTCAGTTGGTAGTGACCCTGCCTTCTGAGTTGGAGGTCGCGGGTTCGATCGCCGCTCGGGGCCAATCTGTGTACATGAACATGTCTGTTGGTTACGTGTCTGGTCGTTTAATATTCATTTAAGTATGTTTATCAGTTGTTTAGTTACCCATAGTACAGGGATTAGGGGAAGTTATCGCCATGCCGCTAGTTTTCATTAATACATACATAATTTCACTTAACTCGGGTCGTAAATCACATCTGATTCTGAAGGTTATTTTTTTATTAGATAACATATTCTTCGAGGCTGATCCCATTATTTTTTTTATTTTCGACGTTTTGTTATTCGATAAAAAGTTTCTATGGAATAAACGTTACTGTAACTAATCACACAACGAATAACAATTTACGCATTTAAATGATAATAACAAAGTTTACTCTGACTATACTGTAATCGTTTCTTAATAGAACACCCACCTCACCATCAGACTTAATACTACAAAATAAATCTAATTAGAGTTTGCACAGGAGAAAACCGAGACGTACCTCTACATACAACAATGCGGAAAGAGCCACCGCAGTGCGGATGTCGGTGTCAGTAGGTACTTAAGTTACCTCTCAAGGCACAGTGGAATAAGGATTTGCCGCTGACATAACTAGTTACACAACTCGGGGAAATACCCTACTTTATATCAGACGCTCTCATAAGCTTAGAGTAATTTTTACAAAACTTTTTAGCGAGTGTTCCGAATAAACGGGACATTCATGTTGCCCGAAAAAAATATTAGACTCTATAAAAAAAAAACATAAAAAAATCCCAAAAGGTTCAGCAAAGATATCTGGGAACCCCCACTTTTCAAAAGTATATTTTTTAACCCCTGAACGTGACAGGTAGTCTATCTGTTAATCAGGTATCATTATTATCAAAACTTGACATTTTAATCTAAAAGAAGAGATGAAATGACCCGTCAAACCAAAAGAATGAGACAACAATGGGATTATGAGACTAATGCTAAACTGGAAATTAGGGAAAATGTTAATAACATTAGTGGCTAGAAACAAAAAAAAAATTTTTTTATCCTGTGAAACTATAAGATGCAGCCATTATTATGACTGCATTCAGTTTATCTTCGACCACCCGTGGATCTTCGCTACTCGACTGGACACCATTATTTAATAAAATAAATAAGATATTAGTAATAGTAAATAATAATCGCACCCCTTTTATCCCCGAGGGGGTAGGCAGAGGTATTCCATTACTGGATATACCCACTTTTCACGTGTATATTCGACCCCTAAACGTGATAGGTGGTGAGCCCATCGCCGCACCGGGTTTGTCGGGTCATTATTTAATATGTAGGTAGATACCTAGGTATAGATATATTAATTTGAAAAATTTCATAGACGGCTTCATGACGGCTTCTTACAATTCTCACACATTTTTAAATAATACATAAATCATTGATGTATTAAAATAAATGATTGCAATTATAAAATGTGCTTAAAGCTCAATAATTCACTGCAGATAAAAATGCTAGTCTACGCTTCAAATTCAGATTAATAAAAAAAATGTTTAATTAAAACCTCAATCAAAACGTTCCAGCGCTGGCAGAATTTTTCATCGAATTCGTTTTCAATATTGAGTGCTGAATCTTAAATTTGGACTAACGAATTTGCGTAGGATGGAATACAGGATTTCGTTATAACCACAAAAAAGAAATCAACGTATAAAAATATTTTCATGAGTAAAATTTTACGGATTTTGCAAATATACGAAACTATTTTAATAAACTTGATATTAAAGTTAAATTTCCAATTTTCCAACCAACCTCGCAAAATTATTTAAGAACTGATAAATTACACGACTGATTTGTAAAAGGTACCCTATTTACAAATTCCAATCGGAGACGGCAATTTTTTACCTTCTTTCGATAAATCACTTTATTCATCAACACCGAGTTTTAGAAAGGCTCAGCATTTCTACTTTTAGGGTTCTGTATCTTAAAGTGGAAACAACAGGACCTTTACACTGTAACTTTGTTGCCATGTTGTTTTAAAGTTGCTGCTGTAAAAGTATCTATTGTTAAAGAAATTGAAATATAGAGCGTTAATTTAAAGTTGCCGCGCTTAAACGGTACTGACTTCACTGCTAGACGACGCGTCGGGCTGCCACCATAGCGCATGCGCAGCGCGTGGCGTCCCTAAGCTCTCTCTCCGCTAAGAAGGAAACATGGCGCCGGCCGGCTCCTGCGCGGATTTTAGTTGTGGCCCTGTCCGATTTAAATTATTATCTCGTTAAAACCATGTATACCTAGTTGAAAGCAATATTTGAAAGCAAGATATACTCGTATCTTTTAAAACAGACGTTTGTAGAACATATATGATACAAAACCTCTTGACCATCTATTTTATTATTAACAGCTACCGTGCCTGCGCGGTCACTATTTTATACCCGTTCCCGTAGGAATTTCCAAAAATCCTTTATGCTCATTCTCGTCGAAATCACTTCGTAAAATTTCATGCTTCTAGGCCATGGTTTCTGCTGTGCTTGGATCGATTAATCAGTCAATCAGTCAGTCAGTTTATTTATATTTTGGATCTTTTTACGATCAATTGATTAATACTGTTAGACACACGTATATTCTATTTCAAATTCAAATTGTGTAAGTCAATATGGGATTTGGAAATAAAAGATGGCAGGAGTATAACAGAAAACGGATTTTTATTATTTTCTTAGACCCTCCCCTACATACATTTATAGATAGATAGAAGACAGATAGACTACTAGTACCTATAGGAAAATAGGAGCGATCGAATGTATTTGTATAGTTGAAACACGTCTCGAACTCAAATGAGAAATTATACTAATTCCTATTAACTTAACCCTCGCCATCCTCCGCACAAATGTTTTCGATTAGGCCAAGACCTCACGTGCGCACTTAAGTTTAAATTCCACTTCCATGGTCAAAGCTAATTCTGCCATTAAACTTACATCAGTTTAAACGCAGCTTTACGCGTTTCAATAAAGCGAACTCGTTAGCATCGGACTGGCCATGAATAATGGAATTCCTCCAGACTAATTAATTATTATAATAGATAGGTCTGTTCATAATTCACAGTCCAACTATTATTCTGAGTGGCGAAGAATATCTATCTAAGTTATCGGTTATCTAATATCTAAAACGGTTGAAGGTCTCACTGAAGAAAACACTAACACTTGACTGACTGACAAACAGAAGTGCCTTATAAAACGTAGGTAAACTCTAAGAAAGGTTTTTTTAATTCGTCGCCTAAGGAATGAAAGTTTGTATAGCCGTTTTAATTTTCAACCGATTTCAAAAAAGTAAGTATTTCAATATATCTCGTGAAATGTGGGTATATCCAGTAATGGAATACCTCTGCCTACCCCCTCGGGGATAAAAAAAAGGCGTGAGATTATATATTATTATTATTAAAAAAGTAAGAGGTTCTCAATTCGACTGTATGTTTTTATATGTATGTTACGCGATTATTACGCCAATTATGAACCGATTTAGATTTTTTTGGTAGATTTCAGAGGTGGTTATTTAATTTTATCAAAGTCAACTAACGCCTAAAAAAATTAGCGATAATATTTTAGTGGACTTCAACGAATACGTTGAAGTCGGGTTTTTACTCTCTAAAGTTACTTGTTTTCAAATTCTCATCTCTCTCATCAAATCAAATCAAAATTAATTTGTTTCTGTAGGTGAAATCAAATTAAACTTATAAACGTCAATCCTATAATGACAAGGGACTAAAAATTTGTCCGCTGCGGTTGTCTGGTAGCATCTTAATAAGTATAACTTTTGGAAGAGGTCACATCATCAACCTTTCACAAAACACCCTCCGAACCAATTTGAGCTAGAAACACGTGGATAGAACATTGAACTTGAACCCTGAGGTTTGCATCGCAATCAAGGGAATTTACTCTAGTCGGCCTGCGGCTCTCCAAGCCGCAAGAGGTAGGAGCCAAAGTAAATTGACGAGAATTTGATTCGGCTATATAGGCGAATTCGAATAAATGTTTACTGAATTATACTTCAATTAGATGTACATGAAAGCCTTTTATTACCAAATAATAAAGTGAAATTAAAGTGAGAAAGCGGTAAAATTCTTCGGAGCGGTTCATTAAATAGATGGTAATCCAAAATTATGTTTATTGTATAAACTTCTACTGGTCTTATGCCACTGATGATAACATCTTTAACACTTATAATATCCAATAAGAATCAAATCCAATTTTCAATCAAACTGTTTTATGCCATCGTCTTTAATACCCAACCATTTTTGGTTGGGTATTTCACAAAGAGCTTATCGTAGAGTATCGATTTTCTAACAAGGGCACTATTTCGTGTATTTTTCTACAAAGAAAATTTGAGGTGCCCTCAGGGCTGTCGGAACTAAGAAATTTCTTTTACCCCGTTTTGTTTATGATTCGTTATAGCCCCAGGTGCAACATAACCTTTCTTTTGAACTAGCAACTTTTAGCTTATTTCAAAGTAGCGTAGTGCGGACTTCGCCTCAACAACTTACAAAATTTACTTTCGATTAAGGCAATGTAGAATTAGTTAAAAGCTTTTTAGAACTTCTAATATATTTTCTTTTTAAAATATAAGAATCATTTAGATGATTAAGTAAGCAATTTATCTATAATTAGGAAGTAAAAATTATTTTCCTTTTTCTGAACAAAGAAAAAAACCAAACTCAATTACTGTATTTTTACTAATACAATAAGTATCTCAATCACATTTCAACTTCTCAAATTATTCTAAACTATAAATCTAAAATCTAATCTATCTATCTAAACTTTTTAAGTATCAAAAGTTTCTTATGTTAAAACTACTCATCATCATCAGGTATGTTGGTAGTCGTGGTATTGAAAATAGCTTTAACTATAGACTTCACCACTTTCTTGGCACCTTGCCGCAAAAGTGTCAGTTTGAACTGCATCAGCACTATCAGGTATGTTGACATGTATGAGATGTTCTGGAAATAAATAATAAAAGACGAAACGGTAGTTGTAATATTAGGAAAACACAACCTCAACTGATGGACGAAGGGAGCTGAAATTTTGAGCTAAGGTAGCTATTAGAATATACTCATAGACTAAGAATGGAGTTTCAAGTATGGGTGGATGTTCCCACGAGAACGATAAAAGTGATCCGTAAAATAGCCGCATATTCATCACTAGCTCGACGGTCAAGGAAAACATCGAGAGGAAGACCGTAGGTCTCCGAATTAATTCTGAGGCATGTGTAATAGATGGTAACAGGTGTAACAGGTCCGGCGATGGGCTCACCACCTATCACGTTTCGGGGTCGAATATTCTCTTAAAAAGCAGGTATTTCCGGAAATGGAATACCTCTGCCTACCCCCTCGGGGATAAAAGGCGTGAGATTATTATTTATTTATGATACTAACTGAAGTGAACAACTCCCTGTTGATGATGGTGAAGCCGTCCAAGTTCATGATGGGTGGGTTCTTGGAGATAGCTACTAGGAACATCTCCACCTCGCGCTGGGTGCTTCGGTCGATCGCTCCAAGGTTAACGTTTAGAAGGCGGACTTGAAATTCGTGGCCTACCTGTGAGTAAGTAGGTACCTATATTTATATCTATGCAGTCTTATATTCATGATTATTATTGTCATTAGAGCTGCAGACAGTTTTAATTTAAGTTGTTTCTATATCGAATACCTAGTGGCATAAATATTATGGTCTCGCGAGGGAGATAGCCTATACTTTCTTATGTATGAGGAAAGACCCTTAGCTCAGCAGTGGGCTATTACGGGTTGATGATGATGATGATGATATCGAATACGCTGTATTGGGCTGGGGATGAAATGTTATAAATATATTTTTAAATACTCTTTAAACTGCAGAACAACATTCATTAGAGAGACAAGAAAAAACCAGCTGCTGATCTGTTCACAGACCAATAACAAAAAAAAGGTACGGAGTTTACTATAATAGTATCTTGTCTTTACCAAACTAAGTTTTATTGTTATGGAATTGAGTCCATACTACTATTTATTTATTTTTACAGCAAAATCTCCTTTTAACTCATTAGGGGCGAAGTACGAACCTTCCTTGAAGCATGGTAGGCCTCATTGCAGATGATAAAGAGTAGCGTCATGCAATAGCCAACTATGACGAACAACCCCATCTCCTTGTAGCTGAGCCCATGTTCCAGGATCTCCGAGAGGGCACCATACAAAGATATCGTGGTCGTAAAGAAAATCACCATGCAGTAAATTCCGTACATGTTAGAGTAAGCGCGACCTTTAATTCAGAAATTAAAAGTATAAAACAGTATTGGGAGAAGTTTCTACTTCTGAAGACGAGACATTATGCTACTGAGTCACACTGGATGGCATTCGCAGTCTATAAAAAAATCCTTGTGCAATTTCCACGAATCTTACGATATAGTTAAGTTCCTGGAAAGAGCTAAATGCCAACAGCGGGAGTAAAAGAAGTCTAATATAGAAAAGTTGAAATAAAAGTTTACGAGCAAATCAATGAAAAAGAGATGGAGGCATTTGTAGGATGCCCTCCAGCCAGATGGGATGACGATCTGTAAAAGGCTGCAGGCAGAGCTGGCTGTGTCGAGCTGAAGACAGGGTACTATTAGGGGCCTAATGCCCAGGCACTGACACTGTCAAAAGACGAACAGCCTAAACTGGAAACGATAGAATTTTGAAAATTTTCACAGAATTTCCTTATATAACGTAGGTGAGCACTGAGTAAGGATTTTTGAAAGATCATTTCGTAAAGGGGTTACTTGTAAATAGGGGATGGAAGTTTGTGTCGAAGTTAGAAGTCACTCTCCAAATTTTCATCGGGCACAGAGTATAATAGAGATGATGAATCACTAGAATAATTCTGCAATATCATAAAAGTATTCTTACCAAGTTGTTGCATCATGTGTGATAAGTCGACCCATAGATGGCGGTACTGCGCAAGCTTTAACGCTGGATGCTCTGCCTCTAATGCCCTTTGGAGGTTCACAGACAACCCTCTGGATGCAGTTCCAAATGCATTGCAATTTATGTACCTATGAAATTAATCTACATTGAGATTTTTTTTACGATTTGGAATTTTTTTGGAGATACAAACATTAAAAACTGTTTTCCTCCTGGATCATGATGATAATATGTATAATATCAAGATAATACCTAATATTACGGTCACAACACTCTTGGGAATACAGAATAAGATAGAGTATCACCACAAAGAGCAGAATCCATCAAGCATAGCGATGATATGGTAGTAGGCAAAGGAATGCCATAATGCAAAGTCTTCCTGCAGGTAGTGTTGGGACAGTATCACGGCAACGCTGATTGTCCAGGAGAAGATGCAGAGACCCCACGTTAAAGAGTATAAGTTTGGAAACACTATCGGATCTCCTGTGATCTTGAGGTACTTGAGCTGAAAAGTAAAGGAGACGTTTTGGAATATATAGAGACTGGGCCTGCACCATGTACACCAGTTTCTTAGATAATTATAAATAAAATAATTATTTTATTCATGATTTTGCTCATATTTGTCTAGTTTTGTTGCACAATAAACTTTATTTTTCATTAAACTGGCAATGCGACGACCGAAATAGAAGATATTGAGTTAAAATTAAAATATCGGTAAGAATCATAACTACATATTATTTATCAATGTATTTTAATAAAACAAAAATAAGTTTTCAGACCTGGTATTGAGTCCACATGTTTTTGAAGATAGCCACTTGAGGGCCATGCCTCCATGATGCGACAGGTAAGAGAAAATGTGGGATTAGAATACTGAGGAATATTATGTTATAGATTACTTCATCGAATCGCTTGTTTGTATTCATTTGAAAGTTTGCAAGGCGTTCTGATCCAACTGTAATGCAGAACAAAAATTAGTTATTTTTTATAATAAACGATTGTTTGATCTTGACCTAAATCTAACAATCTAACAAAGACATAAAACTGACACACATAAATTAACGACCCCATCACCACATGAGGATGCTATTTGCGCTTGTTTTTAATATTCCCACAGTCAGCGATCAATCTAAAAGTAGCGATAGCTCTCCTGCCCCCCTAGGCAAGTGGCATTGCGCAATGTAATCGAATGGTCTTATAGATTGACAAATATATGTAAATCTATAAGAACATTCGATTCGATTGTGCAATGACACTTGGCTAGGGGGGGGGGGGGGGGGCAGGAAGTGAGACCTCCCCTCCTGCACGATGTCCTAGTCCAATTCCGGATAAAGGCATACCTACCAATAAGACGATGAAAGAATACATCGTTACACTTTTCCGACTCCAGAATTGGTTTTAAGGCATGAGTACACCAATGCCGATACGGGATTGGCTCACCACCTGTCTTGCTTAGGTTTGCACATGGGTGTTTAGTTGTATAACATTTTATTTACTTATTTTATAGTGAATAAGTATTCAGGCTCCTATTTAACAATCTATAGCGTGTGGTGTCAAATACAGTGTCAATATTTTACCTTTTACAACGATGATGCATTCAACACTCCATATTATGTATGCCCAACAAGTAGCTTTGGATATCCAGTTGAAAGTTGTACGGTTTACGGATCGAGCCGCTGAAATTCAAACCGGGTTTTATACTCAGCGTCAAAACCTACATATTCGACATGCGATACCCGGAATTTCCTACTTCAAAAGTTTGGTTCCCCGAAGTACCATTACGTCGTAGGACGTTTCCTCGATTATCATAACCTCAAAAGCTTTTCACCATAAAATCTAAAAAAACCAATAATATCAAAGACAAGTTAGGAGACTAGGAAGGCTGTGAAATAAATCGATTTCATTCCAGGAAAAAAGTTTCGATGTAATAGTAGTTCGAGGCATCTAATTCTGAATATCTTATTTTGAAGATGTGATGGAATAGAGACTACATTTTTATAACATGCTTTTCCTATTTAGAATAGCACAAGTGGTAATATAATAAAATTATAAATACAAAATTTAAAAAATCAAAGGGATGATGGTTCATGCCGTGGTCGTATGTAACACAATTATATTGTGGCCCTTTGCAATCAGACAATTATGATGATATAAAGATCATGAGTTTCATTGCTATAATACTAATACAATTTCACCAAAATTACACACTTACAGAACAGGAATACGGTTGATGGAATCATTTTGGGATAAGTATCATAGTTTAAGTAGATTTTTTAGTATTACATAGAGTTGGATAAGCTACTAAAATATTCCATCGCGTATCGCGGTAGTTGCACAGAATGCAAAAGTTGGAGGACACAAACTTTTTTAAATATTCCGCAAATAAGTTCTTGCATTTTTAATTGGGCTCATTGCTAAGTCGATTAGCAAAGTTTTAATTAAATACGTATACAACAACAAGAGAATCTTAAAGACAGAAAGTGAGTTAAAACAAACAAAATGTACAAGGATATGAAAATAGTATAAAAAGCTGATGACTAAGTTTGATGTCATGTGATTTAAAAGAAGAAGGTATGTATTTTTATATTTTATATACACTGTAATAATGTGCATTTACGAGTTGAAGACACTTTTATCAAAAACACCCCCGTAGTTCCCTTTCCCGTGGGAATACGAGAAAAAAAGGCAACCTAAGTTACTCAGGGTTGAAGTAATAGTCCAGGTAATGAAGCGGATTTTTGTATGAAGACCCCAACATTAATTCCTCAGTCGATGAAACTTTGCAGGATTGTAGTATAGTATGAGACAGTACTTGCATAAAAAAAAAAAAACCTAACTGAAGTTAGGTATTTTTACTGAAATACTTATTTATTTGATATCTTTGTTGGGAAAAATGCTTAGTAAAAATTTTCTTCGCCAGCAATATTCATGAGTGTTAAGAAAGCTATAATATGCGAAATATCAAAAAGAAACTCCTGGTAGAAACAACAAAACTCAGACATATATGTACCTTGCACGGGAAAATTGCTCAGTCCATTTTTTTAACTGGAACGTCATTTAATAGTCGCTGTGGACTTACAATAAGAAAATCGAAAATAAAAACCATCTCGGTATATTATTTTCAGAAATTATCAAATTATAAGCCAAAAAAAAAAAAATTTTTTTAAGTATAAAAACCTAACTTCGGTTAGGTCTTTTTTTTGGATTTTTTTATGCAAGTATTGTCTCATACTATTGGCTGGGTGCGAAGTAGGTGGTGGGGGAACCACGAATCTATCGCAGCGCCCATGGTGGCTAAAAAAGGAACTAGGGACGGACGAACTGTCACTTTTTACTAGAGAAATTTGCGTATTCGTGCATTCTTAGTGAAAATAAATACTTGAACATGGGTAACGAAACCTGCTACGTAATCAACTGCAAGAATAATGGCAAAAATAGTGATCGGAAATTCAAAAAAATTCCAAGAGCAAGTTGAAAACAATATCAACGACTTCAATGATCTTTTGTATGGCGTTGATGTCACTGAAGTTTGTCTATTTACACTAGCTTCAATGGTGTGGCTCATTTGATTTTCACATTTTATTTGTTTTACATCTTGCACATGTTGAGCCAAAACTAACTGTTTGCCTTTTGTGGTGGTTGTGACTGAAAAACTATATTGTGCGTTATTGTCCTGAATCAAGTTTTTATAATCAATTTTCCCATGTTGAACTGAAATTACACAACAGTCTGCATTATTATCGACAGTACTGCTATAAGTAATGGTCTACAAGATACATGAAACACTTTAGTCGATAAATTTTGTCCATTTCTTTACTTATTTCCCGTGAAGCCATGAGAAAGTCCGTGTAGGTATACTGCCTGAAATTTACTGATTGTGGCATTTTTGAAGGGAAATAAAAACGGTCAACATTATTATCGTCGCTATAGACTTACAATATCCAACAGGACCTCAGTAAATAACGTTGTTTCACTGAAATTATTTTTGTGTTTACTTACATTTCGTAATGACAGCCAGACATTTGACATTTCAAAGTCCGCCCTAATTCTTACCACTAGTTGGCGCTGTCATCGCGCACCCAGCCAATACTACAATCCTGCAAAGTTTCATCGACTGAGGAATTAATGTTGGGGTCCACTACCTTTATTGCCTAGACTATAACTACCTACGCGGTTGAAACCTCGCGGAACAGTTAGTGTAGTAATAAATATTTAGAAGCCTCACATTTTGGCACCCTCATAATGGGCATGACTCCCATAATCTGGAAGAGCACCAGCAGACTCTTCGTGGTCATGTAGAAGCTGTCATGCTTATCCAGCAGTTCACCGTCGTCTGCAGTGATGTCTGGTCCGTCCACCTGCTTTTCTTGATCTGTATGATGTTTAGAAACATTTTAATTTAATGGTAAGTAATTTGCATTATTAATCACAGTACTATTTGGGCGTGGTGACAGTTTACATTTTTCCCTTTTACTCATGCTACTTGTGACTAATAAAAATATTTGATTCAAAAATAATTCATATTTTTTTATTTTATCATTGCAGAAATACAATATTTTTTATTAGTCGAAAGTAGCATGAGTAAAAGAGAAAAATGTGAACTGTCACCGAAGCCATGCGACGTGAAACAAACTCTGTAGTCTTTTTCATCATCACCAACATATTACAGCATACTTTTGAGCGATGGTTATTTTCTTACACATGAAGATGTAGGTATGTCTTAATCTCCCACCGGAGCCCACTTCGAATTGGGAGGTGTTACGCTAGTGTGGTAGTAGCCTAATGGAAACCAGCCATGTCAGATACCCTTGGTTGGCTTATAAAATTCTGTCAATTTGGTGGTGGTTCCGGGATGAAAATTAGTCTATGTAATATTCTGATATACCTATAAGTCATATCACTGTAATGTTTCATCAAAATCCGTTCAGTAGTTTTTGCTTGAAACAGCAACAGACATTCATCCATCCATAGATCCATTTTTACAAACTTTCGCGTTCATAATATTGCAATTATTTCTCTTATAAAAATAACTAAACCCTCACAGAAACATTAGTCCTCTTTATGACAAAAAGAAAAATTTGATTAGCGAATTTTTTATGGTTTAAGCCCGCAGACGTTTTGAATGCAAATGTAATTTGGGTTAACAGATAGGCCAAATTTATTCTGTAATCTTGAAGACTAGGTTTTGACAAATAATACATACTGAAATTTATTACAGTATAATTTCATTTCATTTCATTTCAGTATAAAAATGAAATGCAAGCAGTGATAGCCCGGACGGTTAAAGAGCCGGCCAAAAATCAGTGAGGCTCGGGTTCGAATCCTGGCATGTACCAATGAGTTTTTCAAAAACTTACGTACATATTTATCACTAGCTCGACGGTGAAGGAAAACATCGTGAGGAAACCCGCAGGTCTCAGAATTAATTCTCAGACATGTGTAAACAGACCCGGTCCGGCGATGGGCTCACCACCTATGACGCTTAGGGGTCCAATGTATCTCGTGAAATGTGGGTATATCCAGTAATGGAATACCTCTGCCTACCCCCTCGGGGATAAAAGGCGTGATATTATATATATTAAAAATCCTAATAGACTATTATTCGGTTATTGAATTTAAACTCAAAGCAAATACAAAACTTTAATTGCAGTTTTTTTTTATAAAAACAAAAGAAATAGTGTGTGCGTCATGTGAATAACTGTTTTAATATTTACAGAAAATTATATTTACTTACAAAGAATAATATATTATTCGCGATGTAAAATACCCTTACCTGAGCAGTGGGCTGTTATGGGCTGATAAAGATAAATAATATTGAGCTTCTTAAATATTTACCATTCAGTTCCTTCCCATCGACCTTCCCAAACCTATCTCTCTTCCGTATTTCCTCGTTCTGATTAGGATTGTACATCCTAAACCTGCTATCCTTGCTTACAGTATCTTTGTTCATAGTATTGTCTCTTCAATTTGCTGGTCTCGGAATTGGAAAGCCTTCAGTTGCTCCGCTCGAGGGGAGCAGACTGAAAGCTCTAGTAACAAAATGCGACATAATCAATCATAACCCACCCGTCTCAGCTTACTTGGTTATGCGCGTTTGTCGCAGGGGAGGTGTCGAGTAGTCCCCAGTATTTTTTAATATTTGAAGGGTTGTGTGTGGGAATAGAGACCAGGAGTTCTAGAGATTCCTTTTTAAGCATGATAATTATATAGAAAAGAAAATATGTAATTATAAAAAAACCGAATACCACTGAATGATTTGATCACTTAGGTACCTATTCATCACAAAATCTCAGAAACGAATAGGTACCTAGTAACTTGAAATTTGGTAGTTACGATCTTCTTATACGATGTAGTCTTCCGCTAAGAAAAAAAATGTAAGTATATTGTTTAAAATATATATTAAGTTATATTGGACAAAAAAATTACGCGCCTGTTGGATCAGTTGGTAGCTAGTTACCCTGCTATATCTGAAGGTGTGCATGATCGATCACATTTGTTGGCTTCGTGTCTCGGTGTTTAATATTTAATTTAGTATGCTTATTAGTTGTTCAGTACAAATAGTGCATGTTCTGGATAGTTGGGACTAAATAGCCGTATGTACATAAATGACACCTGTTTTCTTTTATTAATTGGATTCAATTTTCTTTTGTATTAAATTTATTAACGCCACTAGCAAAAAATTTTGGAGAATTTTGTTTCAGAGAATCATATAGCATGAGAGATTCCATGAAAAACCACGAAGTTGTCTTGTCTCAATTCTATTCTTCTATTCTCAATCAATGTTACATACATATTTTTTTTAATAATATTTTATAAAAATAAAATGTTATACTTATTGAAAAATAATGTATGAATTTTCGGGGAATTAAAATGCACATAGATTCGTTAAAACAAAAAAAAAACTAAATAGGTAACTTTACAGATTCAAACTGTCAGCCCTTGAGGAAAATGTCGAATATTAAGTAAAATATGCAAAGCAAATGAAATGAGCAGTCGGTCAATTTTCTCAGTCGTAAAAATATAGTTTTATTTTAAAATATCCCCTCAATAAATTTCTCTGTTCTAAGACACCTTGAGCAGCCGTATACCGTTGACGCCGCACCGTCGCTCCGCGGCCATTAATTCATATTTCATACTAATGGCGACTTTCGAAAACACTTAACGATACTAAATAAGATGTAGCTGTTCTGTGGACCTAACGTCTACAATATTCATAAGAAAATGTGGCCTCAAAGAATTGTGTTTGTGTTTGAAAAATTGCCTTTTCCACTTACATAGAATTACTTCGCGTTGTACAGTTTATATAGGTACATAATACATTATGTTAAAAGATCTCGACGTCTTTACTCATTATAAATTAGAATTTTTTTGTATGTTTGTTTGCTATTCCATTCCTAAAATCTTTCACCAATGGAAAACTTGCTTTTTAGGCCATAAATTTCTCACGGGAACGGGGATTGCTTGGGTGAAATCATTACTTGCGATTGGTTTGTTAGCTCAGTAGTGCTTTCTGAGTCAGGAAAAATAGGTTCAGCCCAAGATCATCATTTATGGGCATAGAAAATGTTTGCTTGTTTGTGTCTGGATTTTTTTATATCTTTTCGTTGTTTAGTGCAGTGATCGCATGTGTAGTATCAGACAGAATTAATCAAATTAAAGATTTTTGGTACGTAGTTCCTTATCGCGCGTTGCGAAAGGGGGCTAGACGGAAAAAATTAAGACCAAAATTTGTAACGACCGACACTTTTTGCTGTAGTTGAAGCTCCATGATAAATCTAATAATGACTTTGAGTATTAAACCAACAGGAGACGTCACGCGCACTAGTTTCTTTACAAAAAGTCTGCCAATTTCTGCGGGGGGGACGAGGAAACAATCACAAATAATGTTAAAACAAACGCATTTTTTGACAAAACAATTAAACACTAGCTTGAACTAGGTGCACACAAATAGATTCACCAATACAAGCACTCCGTGAACTCAAACAAACTAGTTGTATTTAACCGGTATGCTCAAAGACCGACACGTTTTTTTGGCAGAGGGGAACGCCTGTCAGTGGCGTCTCCGGTTGGTTTAATACTCAAAGAATAATGATGATGATAGAAATTAGAGCGTAGGTACCTTAACTGCTACCAAAATATTGTTAAAATATGACAGTAGCTTGAAAGAAGTAATCTTTTTGTATTTTTTTGTGAAGAATAGACAAAAAAAGTGAATTTTCTCTATTTAACCTCTACTAAAAAAACCTTCTATTTGTATAAATTACTGACTACAAACTAGCCTATGAAATATGTAGGTATATATTTATGGTACGTATACCTATTATTTCTGTCCCAGATAAGTTATTAAAGCAAGAAATCAATGATTGGCCCGGATAATGCATCAGGTAAATATTAATTAAAATGATATCATCAAAGGTGTATTCCTTTTAGTGCTAGTAAAAAATATTTTTTGGTACAGTCAACATAGTTGTTAGTGTTACATGGCCAAAAATTAAGATTCACTTTTCTCTTAAAGCCTTAAATGTATTTATAGTATTTTTTTGGTAAATTATAGGGATCAAAGATACCTTTCGAAATAAACATTAATCAATAAGATTTATTTATGACTTCCCCAGAAAAATGAATTCTTAGTTACTGGCCATGTAACCCTAACAACTTTGTTGAGTGTACAACTAAATGAAGAAAATATGTTTTTAGCTTATTCAAGTTTTCTATTCTATTTCTAATACAACTTGTATAAATTTTGAAACCAATAATTAACAAAGATATAAAGACCATTATTTTCAAGATTTTAGTTACGTCATAAATTTTTTTATGTTATAAAGATCATAATAATATTATAATTAATACGACCGGCAATTTTTTTTCCAGCTATAATAAATAACTCTTGTATGTTGTACCTTGGAATTTGGAATATTTGTTGCTGTGGTTCGGTTTTATTGGTTTTAGAGATAGAACTGTGACTGATGACATTTCTAAATTAGTTATGATTTCATGGAATATGTATTATTATATGTCAGCTGTCAGAGCTCAGAGCACCAGGCTTTAAGAAATATTTTGATTAGGTTCAAAAAATTTGTGAATATATAAGTCTAAAATTCAATCAACGGCTCTATTAATAAAAGAAAATATACTCTATCTTGTTTAGTTTCGCTTCTGTATAATAATAACAAAAACTATTTACTTATAATGATGTTTCAATATTCAAAAAGACCTAACATAATATGTTAGGTCTTTTCGACTTCAACGAATAAACTAAATAAAAATATCATCTATTTAATTATAATTTTGTAGATGTTTTAAAAACCACTTGACTGATCTCTATAAAAAAAATTAACCACTTTTGAAGTATGCTCTACTACTTACTTACTTACCTGACTCTACCTTACTTACCTGATCCTACCTTACTTAATCTACCTTGCTTACCTTACCTTACTTTACTTACCTTACTCTGCTTACCATACGTAACAAAATAGTTTTCTTGCACTATATTGGCGAAAAAGTGGGGGCCCCACATAATACCAGCGTTGTGGCGTTTCACAAACCGCCGCAGCTTGTGCTGAGTGGGGTCCCGTTAGGACACATAATAATTATATATGTTAGAGCTAGGTCAATAGTACGAGAGCTAACTAGCAACATTAATCGGAGACGGAACGCAACATCACATGATTCATCGTTTGAACACCTGCGCTTCTTCGGTCGAACACGTGTTACACCCCGCTACTGCAAAATGCTATATAAGATCGAGGCAGTCGCCGCTTCGGGCATTCCGCAACGAGAGTCCGTGCCGAGCAGTCTTCATCAAGAGTTCGCACCGATCATTCTGTATCGAGACTCCGTGACGAGCGGTCGTTACTGAGAGTTGACACTAAGTATTCTGTACTTTGTAACCTTATTTAATAAAGTGATTATGTAACTTCTTAAATAACCAGTTTAATTAAGTAATGCCCAGCCCAGAATAGACGCCCACATTAAAATCGTATAAGTAAGTAAACCGCTATCGGCCATCCCAAAAACTTCTGATGCGCGGGAGACCTCTGAATATCACCAACGATCACTAACAATTATCTGATCCGTCACGTCAACCAGGGGTCCTCGCTAACATATATGTTCCGTGTATTTTATCTTTAAGATTTTTTATCTCCTAGTTATGTGTTCCTAATAAATATTTTTCTTTCTTTCTTTCTAAACAACAAAAGAATTATCAAAATCTGTTCATAGTTTGTATTTATATTTATTATAGAAAATTGGGACTTATACAAATATCATCCTCCGAAACTAAACAACGGATCTAAATACTGATAGAGCCTACTATTATCACTAACAAGGCACCCAAGTTTCTCAGAATGCCGATATTAATTTCCTTCCCTTGTCAGATTAGCGTCTACCGTTAGCAAAATAGGTTGTATAATCCACTGGTTAAATCGGGTACAAGAGGAATAGTGCAAATTAAACGCGTTCACGTTCCGCCAAGTAGATGAACAAACATAGCCAAATTATATTCAATTAATCCCACAATATACAGGTTAATGAAAGGTGTACAGGTTTATTATACCATTGAATCGTAACCGTAATCAACTTGGTATAGATATTGAGGTGATTGAGAGTTATGTTTATGTATACTAGCTTTTACCCGTGGCTTTGCTCGCGCACGTTTATTTCGCCCCCTTAGGAGTTGAATTTTGCAAAATCCTTTCTTAGTAGATGCCTACACTGTATAGCTATCTATGTGCAAAACTCCAAGTCTGCAGACCGAGCGGTTTAGGCTGTGCGTTGATATATCACCAATCAGTCAGTTTATCATTTTATATATATAAATATAGATTACGTACCCTACTTCCATACATTTTTACTATTTTTTATTACCTATCTCTATCTAAAAATTAAATAGAAATACCACTAACTGATCATATTCTTCTCAAATATTAATTCACATTTATGCCATCCTTCCATCATGTTTTAAGCGAGTAAAGATTTCATTCTAATTCTGTAGGTATATAACATATGCCAAAGCAGTGAAATTGCAAAATTGTAAATCAAAAGGTTGAAATGAGAGGAATAGTCTATTTCTGGGAAATCCAAAGTTTCACCAGTTTTCTTTTCTTTTATAAAATTAAATTTTCAGTAAATATCCGAAACTATGTGATGGCTATTAAATTTACATTTAATATTTTTATAGTAATGATAAGATATTATTAAAAGGAATAAAAGGTAAATGTAGGTACTTGTACTTGATAACATTAGGTACGGAAACAACAAGTTTGCACATTAGGTTCAAGTTAGAAATAGTATAAAACAAAGTCGCTTTCTCTGTCCCTATATCCCTATGTCCCTATGTATGCATAAATCTTTAAAACTACGCAACGGATTTTGATGCGGTTTTTTTAATAGACAGAGTGATTCAAGAGGAAGGTTTTAGTGTTAGCATTGCACCTGTGCGAAGCCGGGGCGGGTCGCTAGTTATACCTAAATATCACACGACTGAGTAAGTATAAGAGCAGCGATAGCCCTGTGATTAAGACCTCGCTTCTCATTCGTGAGACTAGGGTTCGAATCCTATCGAGGGTAAGTATTCTTAAGTTTTATAAGAAGTTATCTAGATATTTATCACTTACTCTTACCGATACGACCTGCAAGAATAGAGTGTACCTCAGCGGCTGGAAACGCACTTGTGACGGCACTCACCTAACATAAGGTGACCCGTCTGCTCGTTTGCCCCTTATACTATAACTAGCGGATGCCCAGCGGCGTTGCCCGCGCGGATTCCGTTTATTCCCGTTCCCGTGGGAATTTCCGAAAATCCCTTCATAGTGGTTGCCTACGACATATCTAAGACACCTACATACCATATTTCAAATAGCGGGTGTATAGCGGCGTTTTCCCGCTTGGATTTAGTTTATTCCCGTTCCCGTGGGAATTGCCAAAAATCCCTTCATACCAATTTCCTATGACATATCAGACACCTTCATACCATTTTTCAAGTTTCTATAGGTGTTATCGTTTCGGAGTAGTACGTATTTCTCTTTTTAACCAGTTTTTATATTTTCCCGTGGGAATGAGATATTTTCCTGGAATAAAAAGTACCCTAGATGTTGACCCGGGTACTCAGTTTTCTCCATACCAAATTTCATCAAAATCCGTCCAGTAGTTTTTGAGTGATGCGTGCACAACCAGACAGACAGACAGACAGACAGACAAAAATTCCAAAAATTTGTGTTTCGGTATCTATATCGATAACTATATACACTACCGTTAAAATTTTCAAAAAATATTTAATGTACAGACACGGCCCCGTTAGAGTTTTATTATATGTATAGATAGAGAAAAACTCGACGGTGGAAGAAAACATTGTGAGGAAACTTGCAGGTGCCAGAATTGGTTCTGAGGAATGTGCAGCGCTGTATCACCACGGTCCGGCGATAGGCTCACAACCAACGATTAGGGGTAAAAAATTATACTTGTTTGAAGTATGTATTGCCAGTAATGGAATACTCTTTGGGGAGAAGTGAGCATATATTTTCAACAGACTTCAAACAAGGAGGTTATCAATTCGACTGTATGTTTTTTTTTGTTACCTCAGAAGTTTCGACTGGAATGAACCGATTTTGATGATTCTTTGAAAGCTGGTGCTTACCTTGGTCCAGTGTCGTAATTTGGTCCAGTTCTGAATGTCCAATGGCATCAATGAGAAAACCATATAAGTTGAAGTTTTTTTACTCTTTAGAATTCTATGTTAGTAGTAAGTATGTGTTCTACAGTGTATACAGTGTTATTATTTCAATAACAACGTAGAGAGAGAGCTCTGTTGAAAGAGCTTACGAGTTTATTCATAAGGGCGATATTTCTCGGCTGCCGGCTGCCACATGTCGCGACAAGCTGCGATGATCCCCGAATCTTTTGTGCTCATAGGGTTTTCTTTTTTACGCCGGAAAATGTATTTTTACTTTTATGGGACAAGGTGTTTTTGTATTAACATGTTCCTATTCAAAACTTCAATATAACATGTTAAAAGGGTATTTTATTAAATAAATCAATGTGTCCAATCCTTTTTCCCGAGAAGGTCAGCTGAGAAGAAGTATTCCTTTCCTGGATCTGTCTATTTTTTGAGGCATGTGTGATACCTCTGGCTCGGTAACAAAATATTATATTTTTTTATACTATAGGAGGCAAACGAGCAGACGGGTCACCTGATGGTAAGTGACTAGTGTCGCCCATGGACACCTGCAACTCAAGAGTCACACGTGCGTTGCCAGGCCTTTGAGGTGGTTGCAGGGGGGGATTTTCTCTAAAGACCAGCCTGGGGTGGCAGGATATTAGGAATGGCCATCGTGACCAAAAAGTCAGTAATGACAACCAGAAATACTTAGAGTACCTTAATATTCTAAAGGCTCGAGCACATCATTCCGGGCCGCACTCGTACTACGTCGTTCAAAAAGTAGTGAGAATGACGTAGTAATGGGGGGTACTTGAAGAAAAAAATTAGTGTGACGGAAAGATTAGGTCTTTATCATAATACTCTCAAATAATTAGCTTTCTATCTTGTCTGTGTCAGTTGTATTAATTATTTGTTTGTGTCGTGTCGATAACTCGTGCTAAAAATGGATAAAATTTAAATTCGTGCGGTGACAAAATACTTTTGCTTGAAAATTTTTACTACGCAACCTTTTTTTAAAGATTTACGTGAAACATTGGGGGAGTCGGCTCTTCCATATTCCACAATGGCTCGGTGGAGTGCAGAGTTTAAACGTGGTAGAACATCGGTTAAAGATGACCCGCGCTCGTGCCGCCCTTTTTTAATTTTTCTATAAAACAACCTAACCATTTTTTTAGTTTCTACGCGATGTTCTAAAAACAATTGTTTGCCTCTAAAGTAAATCCCAGAGCACATAATTGCATCAAACGTCATCTGCCACGCTATTACCTCGGCTGGGGCAAGCAATTTTGCAGCTGGATACCTTTACACCGATCCTCTGACTAGCTCTGAAACTGACAAGACTTTATCTTGTTACGTACCTTTGCTACTGACTTAATGTTAACTTGGCTATTATCTTTAAGAATAGCCAGTGAATCATCATAGGTCTACGGGACAAGGAAAAATATAAAATCCTTTTTGCTCGTATCTAGGGATCTGTAGGTACTCAAAAGGTGTTATCGGGACCCTATTACTACGGCTATGTTGTCTGCCCATTCGTCTATCACAGGATTTGACATTTTCAAGAAGTATGTATTACTGTGGCCGTCATTCCAACAAATAAAAAAAACACAAAATCAAAGGGGATCCCCCATACAAGGAACCCTTCGTGTGCGAGTCTAACTTGCACTTGATGGTTTTTGATACGTAACGAGTATATAAATAAACCGCCTAGCAATAAATGTTGCAAAAAAATATGTTGATTTTGACACTAAAAAAGTTACGCATAAAATTCTAAAACAAAACTAAGATCCCAAACTATTCCTTTATATACCTTTTATGGACTTTCTGAGTCGTAAAGATAAAATAAAACAACATACCTTAGACGCGTAAAAAAATTTTACGCGGCTCCTTTAAATAAAAATGTGCATTCACGTGTGATTTTTCCACTATTTTGTCAGTTGTTACGACATAAAAAAGGTCGAAAATCATCTATGAATAATTCATAGACCCTTATGCGGCAAATATAGAGTATAACGTAAACGAACCGTAACTTTGGTGAATGGAAAGACCCTGGGAATTGAAGCGGCGAAGAGTCAGGATAAAAAGCAGCGGATAAAATACACAAGCTAGCTTTAGGTCGGTTTCATTTTCATATTTAATAAAACAAAGAGTTTGGTTATCTTATTATAAAATACATGACATGACCTTATCAGGGCGCTTTAAAACCCAGCATGCTGCTAAAAACTATTGAGGACATTCCAGGAGAATACAAAAACTAGGACAAGTCCTGGAAAAACAGAACGGTTGGCAACCCTATCTCACACGAACGCACTCCGTCGAAAACGCGGCTTTATTTCAAGCTGTCTGTATTTACTAACTGGATAGCCAGTCTAATCAGCACATCCTCAGATTCTTTTTATCCTTAAACCCCTTTAGAAAACACTGCTGGATCTAGTAGATAAAGCCTTAAAACGGCAACATTGAGCCTGTGTCTTCGGTGGCTACTGTAGGTATACTGTTATTTAGACCGGATTGCAGGAAAGGGGCATGACAGCGCACGCCTGTGTTGGAGAGACTTATTAAATCGGTTGACAGAATTAATTACCAGCCAGCCTTGATAAAATACTTAGGTACGTTAGTTTGTCCGCAGACGCTTAAGTAAAATACTGTTTATTAAAAAGTGTTTTAGTCTATTACGCTTCTTTCGGATATTGGGTCTATTTTAGTAGAACGCATTTTTATGTCTGTCTTTATGTCCTTGAAACAGTCGAACTTCATTAGCTTCTGCAGCGTATCAATCAGTCCGATACATTTATTATTATTTCTAATATTCTAGCGAATAAGTACCTAAGTACGATAATGCTTTAGCATCTTGTCTGCATCTGTCCGACTTGTAAATCCTATTTTCGTCTGTTCAGCGTTACCTACATTGTAAGAAAGGTGGACCTACATCTAGGTTTACGATTTGCCATTTTACGACTTAGAGAATGACTGATGTAAGTAAAACTTTACGGACACCCGAAAACAACATTGGTGGCGTTTCTTGGTCTGACCAATTTTGACATGACTTTATATCGACAATCACATCAAATCAAAATGCGTTTATTCAAAGAAGGGACTTGGAACAGAACAATAAATAGTACGAAAGCATTATAAGTTCACTTATAGAATGTAATTGCAACTCTTTCGCTTCTGCATGTACAATTGAGAAAAAGAGGGGCAAAACTCCTAATTTAGTCGTCAGTGGTCGTGGATCTCCTATTACTGTAGCTATTTATTAATCGAACTGCAATATATAGGTACATAATCTCACGGCTATTTTGCATTGGGGTAAGCAGAGACAAAGCTACTTGCTGCGATCCTGGCAGATCTCTCGAGCTTAATTCAAGTAGGTATCTCATGCATGCTCGACGCTTGTCGGTAGCCATGTACGTATATAACTATATAATATAAATGTGATAATTCTCCGTGTGGAACGTTTAATGAAACCATTGTACTGGAATGACGGAACAATAAACCGATTTACCAATTTCCATGACGTTGGATGGAAATCAATCAGCTCTTTCAATTTGTTGAATTATTATAATACCTACTGCTTGTCGCCATTTCTGTTTTAAATTAAATGCATTATAATACCTACGTGCCAACGGGAATTGGAATGGTCGACTTTTGGATTTAATTTGATTGTGACTCGTAATAACGGCTCGCTGCATTTAAAGTTACATAGTTCGGCCTTGAAAGTTATCATAATTACGCTATTGTTCACGCTACCTGTTGATATGATAAGATTTTATTTAAATATTTGACAAGAAGAATTCGATGACCATTATATACTACCAGAGGTAGTTTAAATCAATGAAACCGAGGGTATATTAAGTTGGCGTTTAGTCTCGAGGTGCAAACTGTAGATACTTTTCAAAGATTTAAATCTCTTTTATTTATTTATTTATTTACTTAATCTTAGGAAGACTAACAGCTATAAATAACTTCATTGTAAATGCTTATATAGTAACAGAAAGCCAATATTAAGTCTCCGCCGTTAAAAACATATTAGGCAATAGACATTCAGCATATTAGTTAGTGTATTTCTACAAAAATTATTAATTCGTAACCAATTCAGTCAAAAAACTCTTAGCTCAGTAAACGTCTCAGTAAACGGCTAGTGTTAAATAGATCTAAATCTAAATATTTACACATATTATTAAACTGCTTGCTCGCACGCCACAAAAAGGTATTCATCCGGTAGTTTGAAAACACATGGCGCCACCTTCAATGCTGAAAAACCATGAAACTAAAACTCTCAACATTTTCGCAATGAAGATGGTCTACTCTCCACAAATATTTAATGGCTGTTTGAGTTTGTCCACATCTCATTAAGGAAATTTAAAAAACTAATTAGGTACTTTTTACTGCCTAGGGACTAAAGTGGTCACTTTAGTCCCGCTTCGTAGGGCTATATTGGATTGGATTATTTTTAGAGGATGAGAAGTGAAAATACTTATTATTTTATTTCTGACTATCGACCCATTAATACTTTTATGAAATAATTATTGTTATGTAGGGGTTAAGTAGGTAGGTACAGTCAAGATCACATGAAGCTTTACCTAAAATTATAGTGCGAGTCTGACCTCTAAAACGATTGTAATAAGAACGTTACAAAGTCCAATGTGTCAAGCTCTACGTGCTCTTGACTGTACCTAGCTACACAGTAAATAAATATTTACTTACAAATGAAGCTCCCTTGAAATTAAATGACATAAAATAAAATCTTCATTGCATGTAATGTGGAATTCAGGTTTATTTTTAAGTTGCAATTGCACAAAACAAATTACTAAACCCTACCTAAAATTAAATGTCAAAGCAATACCTATTATACCTACTTACCGTGCTTATGGAGTTAGAGGTAGGTATAATTGCAGTAGAATAATATCATTGAATTTGATAAGTAGGTACTTACTTAGATTATGGTAGGCAGGTACCTACTTAAAATCTTCAAATTGTTTTTTTCTTCCTTAAACTAATATAAATTACTCAATTGTAGTCAATATTACACACTGAAATATTCGAAATAGTATTTTAAGAAGAAACGCTCGTAGCTTCCATTCATGCGCAATCTACCTACAACCGCAAACTGCTACATGCCTACATAGCAGTGTGCGTACTTGTCTAGATTTTGTAAATTGCATTAAACATCACTAATATTTAACAATTAATCTCGTGTATAACTTCGGCTCTAGATACTTTATACGTCATATTTTTTTCCAGACGGTAAAAAAATCACCAGTATGCTAATTTATAGCGCCATCTATTGCCTTACAGCGGAATCCTAATATGAAGTAACTACCACTAGGCGTGTAGACTAAAGAATTGTTTTACTTTAGTGAAGTCTGAGTAGATGGCATTAAAAAAATATTGTAATGCTCGTCATAATTATTTCAGTTTGGACTTTTTCTAACGTTATTTGTTATTACAATTACATATTAAGATTATTTTAATGGTATCATTATGATTTAATTTACATACTGTTTATTTTGCTTGCTATTTTAGATTTTTTTAGTTTTACTACTCGTTACTAGATGGCAGAGTGGAAGAATACAGTTGTTACATACAATATCAAAACATTCTATGTATGAATATGTAACTATATGAGACAAAAGAAGCAAGGTCAAGTCATAATCGCAAGTGAAAATTTGACACAATGGTTAATATTTTTTATTAATTGAATTAAAAAGTACATACCTAATTACAAACTTCACCAATAGCATTCTGTTTTACAAAATGTTTAAAAAATTACATACCTACTACCTACGAGTATCAATTAATAAATTAGGTATGTTTATTCAGTTCCTATCGATAGTATCATTAGGCACATCGACTAATAAGCACACGTAGGTTTTATTTGCCAGCATAGACATATTTTTTATTACATACATACATACATATGCTCACGCCTTTTTCCCGAAGGGGTAGGCAGAGACTACAGCCCGTCACCTGCTACGATCCTGGCATACCTCACGTGCCTCATCCACATCCAAGAAGCTCGCTAAGAAGCATGAGTGGAGTACGATTGATTGATAGAATGAGGAATAGTGTAATCTGAGAGCGTTGTGGCTTGAAAGAGGATGTAGTGACTAAGATTGAGAAAGGAATGCTCAGGTGGTTTGGACATGTCGAGCGAATGGATGAACGGCGTCTAACGAGACAAATATATAAGGGGATTGTGAGTGGCCGAGCCGGCAGAGGGCGACCTAGGCGTACTTACATCGATCAGATCGGCGATGTATTGAAAAAAAGCCAGATAAAGAGTACCCGAAACTGACTAGCTTGTATGAACCAATTGATGGATGTGGATTTTTTTATTTTAAGATTTTAATCTTATAGTCAATACAAGTTACCTACTCAATGGTGGTCTTAGCTAAGTGAGATCAATTTATGGACCCTGTACATGGCACAGCAATAGTACCTAGAAGAGAAAAAACCAGAAAGTCCCTTTATATATTATATTAATAAATGTTAATGTTGTCAAATTTAAATTAAGATGCCACCTCTGTGGGCGCTGGCGCGGCGGCTGCGGCCGCTGAACGCCTGAAGCGGCGCAAATATGCCGATCCAATGAGGGCTACATATTTGTGCCGGTTGGGGTGGAGACCATGGGACCGTAGGGGCCGGAGGCGCGGCAGCTCCTCAAAGAGCTGTCAGTGCGTTTGGTCGATGATTCAGGCTTCAGGTGACCAGAGGGCTGGCAGCTACCTCTGACAAAGGATCAGCCTAGTTTTTGTTTATTAGTACCTACTTGCTTGAACTAATATTTTGTAGTTTTTTTATAATTTTCAGTTTTTTTTTTTAGTTTTTAAGTGTAGAGGATAATTTATTACCTAAGTAAGTATAGATATATTGTTATCCCACGGTGACATGCCGCTTTCTGTTGGATCACGCTAATCTATACATATAATAAAACTCTAACGGGGTCGTGTCTGTACATTAAATATTTTTTGAAAATTTTAACGGTAGTGTATATATCTATCTATACATATAATAAAACTCTAACGGGGCCGTGTCTGTACATTAAATATTTTTTGAAAATTTTAACGGTAGTGTATATAGTTATCGATATAGATACCAAAACACTATTTTTTGGAATTTTTGTCTGTCTGTCTGTCTGGTTGTGCACGCATCACTCAAAAACTACTGGACGGATTTTGATGAAATTTGGTATGGAGATAACTGAGTACCCGGGTCAACATCTAGGGTACTTTTTATTCCAGGAAAATATCTCATTCCCACGGGAAAATATAAAAACTGGTTAAAAAGATAAATACGTACTACTCCGAAACGATAACACCTAGAAACTTGAAAAATGGTATGAAGGTGTCTGATATGTCATAGAAAATTGGTATGAATGGATTTTTGGAAATTCCCACGGGAACGGGAATAAACTAAATCCAAGCGGGAAAACGCCGGTGGGCACCCGATATTTGAAATATGGTATGTAGGTGTTTTAAATATGTCGTAGGCAACCAATATGAAGGGATTTTCGGAAATTCCCACGGGAACGGGAATAAACGGAATCCGCGCGGGGAACGCCGCTGGGCATCCGCTAGTTACTTATAAATCTCCTAGTCAATGTACGAGTACCTACCTAAGTAATTATGTAAGTACTTACAGTTGGTTATTATTAATATTTTAATGATTATTGTATGATGGCTGAAAATAAAGCAATTAGCAGTTCGAATAAGTAGTTGGAATTCACGTTCTAATGATTTCACAGGTTCGTGGTTCATTTTAAAATTTTATCCATGTTTGTGTGGAAATTCATAAAACTTATTATCGCTATGAATCATTAGTAATATAATTAATAAAGTTCAAATAAATAAATGACTCCAAAGTTAAATTTATGCATTAGTAGTAGGATTTTTTTTTAATATTTCCAGATAAAATTATAACACAAATACCAAGTACCTACCTGCATTAATATCATAGACAGAAATTATTTTCGAAACGAATTAAAACAAACCTTCTATTATGAAGTTGTGCCGCCATATCTGCGCACGCGCCTCCCTCTCAGCTCCGCCAATACGCGCCCGTTGTGCTAATGACATGCAAAATTACCCCTTGGAGCAGTTGCGCCGGAGTCGTCGCCGGACACAGCAAAATTACACTCATTTTATATACCGCCGCTTATTTTCTGTACTTATGTAAAACTAATTGGAATGTTAGGTAAAGCTATTTACATGTTGACTGTGCTTACTTCAATTTACTCTTTATTCAACATTCTAGATTTGTGGTGGCGACATTTTAAGATATCATACCCTTAGGTCTACATAAATAGAAAAATACGCGGAGGTAAACATAATGTTGACAGAAAGTAATATAAATCATATTTTTAGGGTCTTTGGGGGGCTTTGGCTTTACTTACAATAAAATGAACCGTTGAAAAGGAAGATGGAAAAAGACTGCATGCGGCTGAGGTTAGTATGTTGAGATTTATGTATGTAGTATACAGATCAGTATAAGAACTTCATAAGAAATGAATAATCTATTTATATACTACTAGCAGCGCCCCGCGGTTTCACCCTCGTAGTTCCCGTTCCCATTCCCGAGGGAATATCGAAATAAAAAGTATAATATGTCCGTCTCCTGGTTCTAAGCTTCCTCCCCACCAACTTTCAGCCAAATCGGTTCAGCCGTTCTTGAGTTATAAATAGTGTAACAAACACGACTTTCTTTTATATAGAAGATTATGTACTTATGAACACAGATATTGTTATAAAATAAATAAGGACGGTTATAGGCTTAAGAATAAATTGGAAGGGTTGTGCGAAGACTGACTCGTGTAAGAATAAAATCAATGCAGTTGGGGCGGTTGATAAAAGGAAGGAAACATCTGCATGGAAACACAGATTCGCACTTCGGCTCGACAAATTATTTGAAGATCCAGAATAAATCGCGAAAAATATATCATATTATGTAGGACGCTTTTTCTACTTACCTACTGATACACCACCATGCAAACGATCACGTCGGCCGAGCCATCATTGGCATCATTAGTCCTGTCCATTCCTCCCGGTCTACTAGGGCATCAGACTTCGCCGCTGGCTGCAATTGCCTCGTAATTTGTCCACAAATGACATTAATGAGCACGTATCGACAGGAATGTCATTTTGTAAATTATAGTGGCTTGTCATAAGTTTGTGTAATTGGTTGGGTCACGCATCGTCAGGAATGTCGGTTAGTCTTGCTCTCATTAGAATGATTCAGTTCAGCTTCTATAGCTTATGATTTAGTTGGATCCCATCATTAATTTCATGACTTTGTAATTTTAAAATTAACTTACTAGGTGACGATTCAAATATCATCGTTTCGATTAGTGATGAAGACAATAGTCATACGCTTTACCTCTACAATATTATAAAGCATCACAACAAATTTCAAATCAACCCAATGCAACAGGTGTAACATTAAACCAACAAAAAACTACTTTGAAACCTTATTCAATAATAAAACTTATTTGGTTCCTTGCATCAAAAACAAAAATCAATGGACGTCTTTAATCATTAATCAAAATGTACGTGACCTCATAATCTAATTCACTTTCACTATCGGCCGAAAGTTACAAAGATCGTCAGACGGGGCGACGCCATGATTGAAAGTGAATCTACTTTTCTGGGAAGCCAGTCATTATTGGTGAACTGGTATTTTAAAATTTCAAACGGCATTGTTAACGAGGATTGCATCCAAACGTTGTGTATCTATTTTGGTGTTATTGTTCGAAATTAAACTAAGTATTTAGTAAATTGTTTTGAAGGCAGATTTTTAATATAAAATAAATGGCACTAGACTTCCAAAAATTTTTGGTACCTGCTTGTTTAACGCCAACCCATTATGTTTTGATTTTATTATTCTTATTATCTTCTATGTGTACTACTTATTCCGGATTATACAATTACATATTATGATCTCATTGGATTTTTGCAGCATCCAGTAAGACAAAAAATAACTGGTACTACCTACGGATTTCTATCTTGTGATTATATTCCTTGTAAGTTTATGTTAAGGTTATGTTTTCCAATATGACCAGACCGGACTCAAATACAGAAGCTTCATTGTTTCAAATTGTGTATTAGGCTACAAGATCGTTTAAATTGTCATTTTCGAATAAGATTAGTTTACAGTTCACCAATAGTAACCAACTGATAATTGGTTTAACGGTGGGTTAACTTATTGCGTCTTGAATCCTCTTCTATCCAATACGTAACTTCAGACAGTAAGTATTGTTTCCACATTATTTTGTTGGAAGTTGTTGTAACACATTGGACTTAGACTACGCCTCTTTGTACAGTAACCTTAGACAACAATGTATCTGTAATAGCACCGGTGTACTCGATTTCATTTATTCCTGTATTTCCAGGCGGACTGGTATTCGAGCGGACTCATAAAGCTGAAAAAAAGTTCTTGAATGACAAAATTACTGGCCACTACAAGAACCGGGAATAGTTCGGTGAGGCACAAATACTTAATAGGCATTTAATTGATGTATAGTTGAGTTTTTGTAGTACTAAAGGCGACTGATACGTGTGTAATTGGGTTTAATGATATCAAATGGCAGGTATCCGTGTGCATCGCGATAGAAAGTGTGAGACTGATAGCTGGTGATTGAATTCTAGGTTTAATCAACAGCTTCTAGATTAAAGGGAGAGATAATGTCTCGAGATACGAAACGAAGATGCACTTAAGATTATGCATGGATACAGCTATCGAAAAGGCACAATCACAGTAAAGAGCTATTTTGTACATATTCATGGATATTTCATTATGTTTGCAGTTTAAAACGTATTTCATGCGTTCCTAACATTTATAAATACGATTTCAATACAAACTTAATAAAATTTTTTGAGTTGATCGGAGAAGTTTTTGATATAAAAGATGGTTATTTCCCAGGGGACTGGAAAAATTCTTAATAAATCCACTGCAAGGGACAAAACGGGTTATATGACATAATCTCACGGAAACGGTGAAAAAATGAACCAGATTTTCTACCTATTACAAAAATATATAAATGTTACTTTGTTCAAAATGTTAAATCTCCGAAATTTATTTACCGATTGCTCTGAAATTTTGACACAGTGTTGTATTCCAATACGTTTTTTTTTATTTACTTACCTAATATGATATTAATAAAGACTGAGCCCATATCCAGGCACCAGCTAGCACCAAATTAAAACTCGTTACCAATAAAATTTAAACAACGACACCCGCGAATAAAGGTCATTTGTGTTAACGATATGGATCTAACCTATTTGCTGCCGGCCTCGTAACCCGACCTACACTCGCGTGACAGCGGTCTGCTCAGTCGTATACCTATGTGTACTAATATTAGTTTTGACAGGTTAATGGTTTTTTTGCGAGTAGGGAAAACTGGGTATAATTATAATATGCCTAATTCAAAACGTCCTCTTAACCAATGAGTTATACAGGGTGGAAAAAATATGGATGGAGGTAATAGAATAGTACCTACCCTACTGATGATGGCAAATTCTGCTAAAAATAAACATTCCTTTACTTTCAAAAATACATAAAATTGAGAAAGAAACCATAATTTAGATACATTAGGTATCTATATTGATTGAATAATTGAATATATTATATTATATGGAGAGCAGTGATACCCCGGTTAAAGACGCCGCTTCTCATTCGTGAGGTTCGGGTGCCAATCGTGGCGAAGGCATGTGCCAATGAGTTTTTTTTAAAACTTACGTACATAGATATATTGTATCACAAGCTCGACAGTGATGGAAAACCTGGAGAGGAAATCTGCAGGTCCCAGAATTAATTCGGAGACATCTCTAAGATCACTACCTATCACGTTTAGGGGTCTAAAAATATACTGGTGAATAATGGGTGCTTATCTCTAGGAATGAAATACCTCTGTCAACCCCCTTGGGGATAATATGCATGAGCATATATATATAAAACATGACTTCGTTAAAAACCTATGAACTTTACTTAACACAATTGGTAAGGAAAAATACAGATAAGCTCCAATATAAAAAGCAAACAACAGTGACTATGAGACATATTGTATTTTTTGTGGCCGCAAACGTTAGCCTTGCACGCAGCCTTGTAAGGCCTCTGCTTTGTCTTATTATCACTTCTTTTACAAGATTGTCACTGTTTGATACTTGATAGTGATCATTGTGATAATTTACAATATTTACTGATAAAAATGACCTACAAAGAAGAAACTTTCCTCCTCAATCCTCAGTAATATTTTTTGTTTTGACATTAAATATAAATATTTTTTTCAATTTTTAAAGATATCAGTAATTGTCAAATAAATACGTGCACGCCTTTTATCCCCGAGGGGGTAGGCAGAAACATTTCACTGCTGGAAATACCCAATTTTCACCAGTATATTTTTGTACTGTTAACAAAATCAATAGTTATGAATTTCTTGAAGAGTAACCAACGCAACAAAAAATATTTTTGCAAGCAAAAGTATTATATATCATCATTTAATTGCCCCTTTCCCATTATTTGGGGTCAGCGCAGCAGGTTTTTTTTTTCATTTATAACCATCAATCATCATAGGCCATATCTACATTCACTTCCATCTTTCACATAATATTATCCTTCACACAATCCTTCCATCTTTTTTTCTATTACCTTCCACACTCATATCAAGCACTCGCCTTACAACATTACTCTCTCCTCATTATTATGTCAAACCAAGACAGACGATTACCTCATAAGATCTCCGTCACGGGTAGAAAAGTATAATGTATACATAATGAAATTAAATAAGTACTTTAAACATAAAATAACGAGTTCGAATTCTCGAGCACGGATACCTATAAATATTACTTCAATTAAAATTATTAACGTTTTGCTCTAATAAATGTTGGCATTAGTTCAAATTAAATGTAAACTCATAAAGTATCTAATTTGATGTTATTAAAACAGTACCTAGGTACCTAACTAGTTTATTTTAAGTAATTCTTAAAACAGAAAGGCCATGGCAATGAGAAATGTGGCAAACATCCTAATATTTTGATTTTTTAAAATTATTTTCAAAACTATTGGTAAGTTAAAAAAACTATGGCCCAAATAATTGTAGAACCATACTATATACCATACTAAAAATAATATATTAGGTAGGTAGGCAGTACATATTTTTTTAGTGAGTAAAATAAATAATATTCTCATAAAAAATAGTTTTGTAGCCACCAACCGCCAAGCAACAGAGGTGTTTAATATTAGCAAAGCCAGCCCACTAAAATATTATAACATATGTTTGTAATGAAATCGCCACGTGTTTTATGTTATTTACATTTCGTAGATTTATAGTCTTGATATTTTGTGCAATAATTAGATATATCTAGATATTTGAGTCTTCTATTGTTTTGTTTTCTTTTGAGTGAAATAATATTTCGTTTGCTTGATTTCGAGTTCTAACCCGTGGAATTATATGTTCAGTCGTACAAGAAGCTGTTGAACCACGACTCTCCATAGGAAAACTAATACAAAAAGATTTTATCATGTAGTCAATACAATATTCTATTTGTACCGCAACCGATCTCCCATTAAAATTTCATTACCATCGATTTATCGGTTCGGCCAGGGAATGCAACAAACGGACAGAAGTTCCTCACGCTTTAATAAGACCTACATTATTATTATATTAGGTAGCGAGTCTACTCACTAGGTACAGGTGAAAATGTATGGAAGACCCTAATGCTGACACAGTTTAATGAAAACTCAGAAACTCAAGGTCATAAGGATCAGTGAAGCTATAAGAACTAAGCCATCGATCAAACAAGTGCGTTATTACGTTATCTAGATAATAGTTAATACCTAGATTCAGCTAGCAACGTTTGCAAATGTTGATAACGGTAATCTAGCAAGCAGCGGTAACGCGCATTTTAAAATGAAGAGAATATATAAGATATGGTTTATTGCAATAAGATTGCGAAGTACAGTCACCAGAATAGTTAGCTATGAAGAACCAGCAAGAATGATGTATTTTAAAAGCTTTTATTTAACTTGCAATGTATGTAACTATGTATGTACCTACTTGTGGAGTTTATTTTTAGAATGTTCTATTTAACTAAATATGAGTAGGTACTTAAATCTCGCGACAAGCTTTTATTACATAATAAATTGTATAATGACGCTTTAAGATAGCAAAACTTTTAAAGGAAAAGTTTATTTTATTCTTTGTAGAGCATTAATATAAAACTTGTTTCAAAAGTTATTTTTAACTCTTAATTTATTTATACATACTCATTAAAAATTTATATTATCAGCAGATATTTATTTTAAAAGGACACCTCAATAAAAACAAAACGTCAATGCAATGACATAAAGAGAAAATCAAATTTCTTTTTACTCGCGTAAGTGGCCTGAGTGACTAACTTTTTTGCAGTATGTACAGTCAAGAGCACGCTAAGCTTGACACTTTGGACTTTGACCCGGCCCTGTATTCTATGACGCGCAGTACAAATCAGAGCTCAGCTTAAACTGGTAGTGTCAAGCTTGACTTGCTCTTGACTGTACGTACGATGATGTAATTCTTAATCATCTACCAATTATAGATCACTGTGTCTGCCTTCCCACATGATGTTGGGAAATTTTTAAGCATCGATATCATAACTAATAGATGTGCATAAGTAAATCCGAGTTCCTGATTATGTAACTGGACAGAATAAACAAAGATTGGTACTTGCTATACAAGCTTCGTGCATGCTGCAGAGGTCGCTTACTATCCCTTTGCTCTTACCCTGTAACAGTATTGCTACACAATTATTGCTATTTTTAATTATATTAATCTACTATATAAAAATAAGTCGGGTTTTCCTTCCTGACGATTTAACTCGAGAACGGCCGGACCGATTTCGATGAAACTTTTTGTGTGGGTTTGAGTGGGTCCAGGGATGGTTTATAGCAAAGAAAATTCAGCATTGCAGCCGTGCGAAGCCGGGGCTGGTCGCTAGTCTTCTACTATATAAAAATAAGTCGGGTTTTCCTTCCTGACGATTTAACTCCAGAACTGACGAACCGATTTCCATGGTTTTGCATTCGTTGGAAAAGTCTCGGGCTCCGCAAGGTTTATAGCAAAGAAAATTCAGCATTGCACCAGTGCGAAGCCAATACAATAGTAACAGCTAAATAAATATACATAAGTTTGTAGCTACTCATAGGCAGCTAGCGTAGTTTACGGCTCGGATGATATTATTACTGTCGTATTATTATGTTTTAGAAAAAAGTAGTCTTATTCTTTCGTAATATTATTATTCTAGAGATTGTAACACATTGCTCTGCGTATTTTTAGGGTTCCGTACCCAAAGGGTAAAACCCTATTACTAAGACTCCGCTGTCCGTCCGTCTGTCCGGCTGTCACTAGGCTGTACCGTCCTTCTGGCACCAGGCTGTAGGTATGTACCTATCTCATGAACCATGATAGTTAGACAGTTGACATTTTCACAGATGACGTATTTCTGTTGCTGCTATAACAAAAAATGTATTTGTAAATAAAACAGAATAAAATAAATATTTAAGGGGGCTCCCACTCAGCAAACGTGATTTTTTTGTCGTTTTTAGGGTTCCGTACCTCAAAAGGAAAAAACGGAACCCTTATAGGATCACTTTGTTGTCCGTCTGTCCGTCCGTCCGTCCGTCTGTCAAGACCCTTTTTCTCAGGAACGCGTGGAGGTATGAAGCTGATATTTATATTAATTACTCAGGTCTACTGTCCCTTGAAGCTGTGAAAAAATCAAACTTCTAAGCCAACGCAATCAAAAGATACAGCCGTTTATGCCGCAAATTTTCGACACTTGCAAGGGAATCAAAACCTACAGGGTGCTTCCCGTGAACTCAGAATCTTGAAATTTGGTACGAAGCAACGTCTTATAGCATAGATAAAGGAAAAATTACGAAAACCATAAATTTGCAAGGTTGTACGGAACCCTCGGTGCGCGAGTCCGACTCGCACTTGGCCGGTTTTTTATAGATAGGTAATGGTACGGAAACCTTCGTGCTCGAGTCCGACTCGCACTTGGCCGGTTTTTTATATTTAACCTTCAAATTCAAAGGAGCTTTACCTCAAACTCCAAAAACTCAAATTCAAGAAACTAATGCCAACTGTCAAGGTCAACTATTAAACAAGTTCCATCGACTGCCTCATGGAGGCAATTATCAAGACCGCGCAGTCGCAGTAGCCGTCTATAAGTGACCACGGAATCGGCATACCATAACCCAACCTATGGTTCATAGCACATTGGCATGGACTAAAATAGCCGTCTGACTTTGGCGCCTACCGGTAGTTCCAAACCGAAAGTCTCGCCGGTTACATGGTCTTACGCAACTACTGTTTGTCTACGTCGTTAAACAATACAAAAAATTCGCCGCTTATGTATTGAGCCATTAAGATACGACTCGCGTTGTTAGTATTGCCACGATAACGGCCAGCACAC
This sequence comes from Ethmia dodecea, assembly GCA_963855545.1. Classification (NCBI taxonomy): domain Eukaryota; kingdom Metazoa; phylum Arthropoda; class Insecta; order Lepidoptera; family Depressariidae; genus Ethmia; species Ethmia dodecea. The sequence continues at coordinate 4,728,581 of OY979448.1, forward strand.
GACGTTTTGAGCATTCCGAGTTTTGATTACGAGTTATTACAAAAAGTCGACGTGAAGTCTGTAGTGACAGTGAAAGTGATTCAAGTTAACATTGACACAGTGAGCTAAAATCTTGTAGACATTGACTTTTGAGGCATTTATCAGGATTTAAAACATCGCATCTGTAAGTAACTACCCGCTTTAAGTAGTAAGATTGAGTTAATTGAATCAATACTATTATTATATACATCTTTACATATTAAAATAAAACTGTAATGAGACTTTTGAGGTAGTGTAGACAGTTATTGATTTAGATGAAGACACCAATTTAAAAAAAATGTCTGTTTGTGCACGTAGGTATCACGCAAAAACTACTTAATGTTTTTTCATGAAATTTGGTGTGTAGATTACTGAGTAACTGGGTCAACATTTAGGGTACTTTCCACAGCGAAAGAATGTCTCATTCCCAGGGGAAAATATATAAACTGGTTAAAAATCGAAATACTAATTCGATGATATAAACGCATTCTTACAATATAATAAACGCGACAGTAACAGTGTCTGTTTGTATATTTATTTTTTTCGGTTGAACTGCTAAATCGATATTTGTGAAATTTAGTAGGGACGTGGATCTTGAGGAAGGACGTAGGATACTGACGTTCTTTCACCAATGGAAAGCTATAATATCCCTGAGTAACGTAGGCTATATTTTATTCCCGTATAAACGATAACTACGCGGGTGAAACCGCGCAGAACCGCTAGTTTTCAATAAATTATGGTCGTATCAATTAGCTGCACTATGGTTGTTTACACTGTTTCAAGGACGGCAACGGTTGTATTCGAAGCCATTTATACTTCTTTGTCTTGTTGGAATACTTACTTATGAATAAGTCAACACAAGTGTACAATAATGTATAAGAACTACTTACATAAATGGTTATAGGTACATATATATTACAGATGTCATTTTTTTTTCCTCATCTCGGTACATCCAGAGTTTTGAGGTCACACCCTTTGTTGGTTCTTAACAACTTCTTGTAACAAACTCAAAGGCGAAAATTAAGTATTTCCATGAATGGAATAACTTTGCCTACCTCCTCGGGATAAAAGGCGTAAGCTCATATTTTTATACATTTTTTTAAAACCACGTAAAGATTTTGTAAGTAAAAACCGTAATTTTTTTTTAAATGTGTAAGATTTTTCAAACTAAATGATTAAAGTAATGCATTTCCTAATTTAAACTCATAACATAAATAGGAAAATAAATTTCATGATATTCAATCTGCAGTGGAGGACAAACATGGGGAAAAATTACCACCAGATTCATGAAATGAGAAAGGCAATATAATAACAAATCAAGAAAATCATTCTATGTATTCACTATGGACGAGTTCACGATTCTCAGTAATAACACCACTACAGAAAGGTCATTATGACTTAAAGATCAGAGAATACTGACCTATAGTATTCAGGTTACTGTATTAAAAAAATATGAAAAATGAAAATAAATATGTCTATTAAAAAAACCCGCATCAAAATCCGTTGCGTAGTTTTAAAGATTTAAGCATACAAATGGACATAGGGATATAGGGACAGAGAAAGCGACTTTGTTTTATACTATGTAGTGATGTCGTGACCGTATATTAGAATTGATCACTTCATGATTTGGTTAGGCTAGGTTAGACTATTTTATGAAATTGTATACAACCACTTCACGAAATGGTCGACTATTTCATGAAATGTTCAATTCTATGATCTGGGCACGACATAACATCGTAATAATGAATAAGGAATGCAGTGAAAGTGCTTAGTCAGTAGATTAACCACAAAAATCAATAGTTCATAATAAGAATACATAGGTGGTTTCATATCAGTAATTGTTAGATATGAATAATTCATAAAGGATACAACACACCCACCGTTTTGTAATCAAATCACTTTAACAACAAAGATTTAGCACGGTAGAGAATATCATCTAACACAAAACGAATCAATAGCTTTATATTTTTTCTATGTAAGTTATTAAAGTATAATCAATATTGCATTTACTACACAGAAACATTTACAGAAAACGAATTTATGTCCTTCTAAGAGGAACTGTGTAGAAATGTATTCATACACAGACGTACAGACTGCATTTCCGCTCTAGTGCTATGCTAGTCAATAATTATGATGATAAAGATAATTATTAAAAGAATTTTCCAAATTCGTTTATAATCACCAAAATCACAAAGGTTCATTAATTAATGTTGTTGAAGCTAAACAATGCTGCATGCTATCTTTAATTTAATGTGCAATGCATTATATTTTCTTTATAAATAACGTTACTTATTGATGTTACTTTGTATTCCTGTTGATAGTGCCAAATAAATAAAATATTATTTAAAATAAGTTTAAAATCCCATAAAAGATGTATTGTAAGTACTTTAAAAGTCTTTTTATCTTTGTGATATGTCGCAGCAAATGATTTATTATTTAATTATCAGTTGCTTTCGTTAGATTTATAAAATCATATTCAAAGACACGAATTCCGTACAACTTACAACAGTCTGAAGTAAATTTATTATATTATTTATTTTATAACTATTTAAATTTAATTTTCGTTAAGAATTTTAGTTATCAGATTATCTGTCATGCCGTGGAAGAGCTGCCTATTAATAAATGTTTTCTTCAAATTATCTGGCAATAGGGTAACACTATTTACCTATTTAAATCTCTGTGTAAGAACCGTACGTAATAATACTGTAGCTGATAGCGATATAGCGTGTTGGCTTAGTGAACTAGTTTTCCAGTAGTTTTAAACTTTGCGGCGATAAGAATCGGTTTAATTTACAAATTTGTAGGTGTGGGAACTTTATTAGATGAATTATAATTGCTATAACATACACAATCGCAGCATACATACTCGTAGAACTCCCAAACTAGGCAGAGGCTATATGAAAAAAGACGATAAATGTATTAATTAATTAACACCCACACATGAAACCAATAGATACATACTATGTTAACAAATGTTGGCCTCGGACAAAATCGAACTCGCGACGTTCTACTCAAAAGGCAGGATCACTACCAACTGACCCAACAGGCCCAAGGTTCAGGTTGTTTCGGGTAAGAAAAGAACCATGAGACCAGAGATCAGTCAGTAGACCTTGAAGCGTAGCAGCTAATCGAAGACACATCTACAGAATACAATAAAATATCTGCAATGGTTAAACAATATCCATATTAATTTCATCAGTTGCAAGGTACACCAACAAACTACAAAATTAAATTTTAGCCTTGTTTTCACGATACAAGCGCACTCCGTCCGTTGTTATTATGTTATAAGTATATATTTTGCCTTTGACTTCACAATTTATGGATTGTGGATTTACGTAAGTTGTATTGTATTTAGGTTTGCAATAAATAAGTATCTTTCGTAAAAATACTTCGTTAAACATTCGTTAAAAGGCATTCGATACATTGGAACACAGTGTACTGCTACAAGCTATGTACGAGTGTGGGATACGGGGTCCTGTAAATGATTGGTTTAGGGACTACCTAACACATAGAAAGATAAGAACAGCTGTGAATGGGGTTATAGGAGAGGAGGCTGACGTTGGCCTAGGCGTGCCGACCGGGTCAGTGTTTGCACCGGTGGGCTATACCATGCACGTCAATAGTGTAAGCAATGTAGTACAAAGGTGCCGGGTCTATATGTATGCCGACGACATGTGCCTACTCTACGCATCAAGAAACGTATGTGAGGCTCGAAATTACATACAGGAGGATTTTGAAAATATAACTAAGTGGGCACATGATAATGGAATTATCATTAATTTGGAAAAGACAAAATACATGCATATACACTCGCCCTACAATAGACATGCCAAACAAGTCAAATACGAGGAGATTTCTATCATAGGCCATACATATGGTTGCTTACATAATGATAAAATGAATTGTAAATGTGCAAAGCTATCAATAGTAGAAAAAATTAAATATTTAGGGTTGACAGTAGAAAGAAATTTTAGTTGGAAAATGCATGCTAGTGACATATGTAACAAGCTTAGACTCTTGTTAAGTAAGTTCTACCACCTAAATAGAATACTCAGTAAAAAAACTATGTATATAGTATACTATGCACTGGCAGACTCACTGATAAGTTACGGACTAAGTGTCTATGGTCGTACTTTTGTAACCTACTTAAATGAGATAAAGAACCTGCAAATTCGACTTCTAAAATATTTAGTTAGCAAAAAAGTAAAGAAAAAGTGTAATAAAGTATATGATAAATTATTCAAAATATGTAAAATACTCCCAGTGCATGTGAAGTTTGAATACCTGGTTGCTCTGGAACAGTACTACAATGATGAATTTAAAATTCCATTACAGAATAAGTATAATACTAGAAGAATAAGAGAAAAGAAATTAGTTCAACCAAAATCTAAAAATTACTACGGTGAAAGAACAACCAGGTATTTAACGCCTAAGATATATAATAAGATTCCATACTTAAGAGAAAATCATATTAGCTGTAAACAAACGCTAAAACATAATTTGAAGAACGTTTTCCTCGAATATATATGCTCTGACAGACAGACGGACAAGTGACACATTCTTTCCTTGTAATCATAATTTCCTTTAATAAACAAGTAGGTATATATTGTTATTTATAAGTAAATAAATAGGTGTAGGGTTATAATATTATGGCAAATTATAAATATAAGAAAAGAGCGTTATTCTCGCCGACAAACTGCTTTGTAGTTTGGCGAGTATAGTATAAAACTGTATTAAGTATTATTTGTAAAAGAAATAATAAAAAAAAAAAAAAAAAAAACAGTTTTTGTCACAAAAGTTTTTTAAAGTATTTAAAAAAAAAAATAAGGATTTATAATAAAGATTCGGGTATTAAGCTGTACTTTTAGCAATTATATTTTCATAGTAGTAATTATTTATTGTTATAATCTTCTAAATAGGATAGGTCCAACAATACAATTACAATGTAGGTGGAAAAAGACAAGTCCTACACAACTGTCAGCTGTATCCGAATCAGCCATGTAGCCGGATCTAATTTGTGATGGATTAAATTAAAATAATTCTCAATATAAACGCTTTACCAGGAGACGCATTGCTAATATCATCTAACCGGTCACTGACCTTTTAATGTATTATGTGGTAGGTGACCTTTACAAGTGATTATATAATAATTTCCACATTTATATTTACCTTGAAAATAAAATGGACATAATTTTTGCTTATCGATCGAAGCTAATGTATTTGGCGGCACGAAGTGCTGCGTAAAATTAGGATTTATGTATAAGCAGGTCTATTTTTATAATCAGAAGACGGATGTAACATGAATTAATTAGTTTGCATGTGTTTATACGACACATTTTGTACATTATAAAACTTCATAAAGTTGTAAAGTGAATGTGTACCTCCCTTAGCTAGGCTGATCCTTTGACAGAGATAGCTGCCAGCCCTCTGGTCACCTGAAGCCTCGACCAAACGCACTGACAGCTCTTTGAGGAGCTCCGGCCCCCACAGTCCCGTGGTCTCCACCCCAAACGATACAAACTGGTAGATTTATATTGCATTTGATCTAGGCGCCTAAGTGTGTGAGATCCTTTAAATTTTTTTGAGTTTTCCATAATGGGATAATAGTGAGTCAATAATTTGCCTCATTTTTTTTTCGTCCCACCAAGACCATTAGTATGTAAAGTATGTCGAATGATGTAGATCCTACTCGCTATTGCACCGACTTCATATTTAGTCCAACTAATAAAAACCTGTTTCTAATGTCATCATCATCATTTTAGACACTGCTGAATATAGTCAATTGCCTACCAGACCCATGAGCTACCTATAGAAGGTGGTCCTACTATACTTCCTTCTTCCCCACTCGAGAACCTTTCTACATCGCAGGCGACAGTTCTACGAGATGTGAAACACACTCTTAAACTGGCTGTAGGTATTAACCATGGTCAGATATTGAATACATATCGGCCTAATGTAAATTATTATTATTGGAAGGAATCATCGAAATTTTCCGACTAATAAAAATAAGCTTCCAATCGAGACTATATTATTATAGATAGACTGTCCAGCTATGGCCGGCTATATCAGCTATTTGCAGAGATATCCAGCTAGAACCAGAAAGTATAGGTCATTCACTTTATCGGGCCTGTTGAGTCTGTTGGTAGTGACCCCGCCTTCTGAGTCGTAGGTCGCGGGATCGATCCCCGCTCGGGGCCAACATTTGTGTGCATGAACATGTCTGTTGGCTTCGTGTCTAGCCGTTTAATTATTTATTTAAGTATGTTTATCAGTTGTTTAGTACCCATAGTATAGACCCTGCCTAGTTTGGGACTAAATAACCGTGTGTGAGCAATTCACACCACCACCACACTTTATTTATTTATAATTTATTACATGATGAAAGATACACATTTATTTATTTAATATTGCTGTTACTGTCTTCCGGGCTATTAGAGAATAATTTCTTCGGAACTACGTCAATTCTGAAGCTAGACATACATTGCGCCCGCTTGTGGCGTTCTCTGTTTACATTTACTAGGGTTATAAAGAGAAAGACAGTTTCACCACGACACATTACGGGGGTGAAGTGTAGTTCTTACCATACTCAATATCTATTTAACCGATGTGCTCAATAATAGAAATGCAATGTAGTTCTAGCTTGATTCGATCTCGTAGAAATACTAGCTCGAAATGTACAATTTTTATTTAAAGCTGGAAATAAACTACTCTGTATAAATTCTTCAGAATAAGTACTTTTTAAATAAATTGTATCTGGTTAGTCGTAATATACCTAGTTTATTTATGGGTCATAGATCACGCACGCTACTGTAAGTAAGTATGACGAAATAATCGATTACAGAATGGATGAATCATTCTTCGTGTCGTGGGTGTATGTAGGCGAGAAAGTACAGTAAAACTACATGAACGACTGGCACAATCAGACTATACTAAACAATATCAATGTTGTATGAGTAAAACATCTGATTTTATAAATTATCATAAATGGTGACTAAGGTTTAGGAACCTGATTACTGTTTTAGTGGCCATTTAGTGTTGGCGCACTTGGGCCTTAGCTGTTGGACAGAACTACCATAACATAACTGACTGTAGAGACCTTCAAAACTGTCAGATAATAAGTAAACCTGCACACTCCAGAATTGCTTCGGAGGCATGTGTAACAAACCACAGGTTCACCACCTGGACCACGTTTGGGGTCCGAATAATATATAGGTAGGGGAAGGGGGGGCATGATGGGGTATCGAGGTAAGATGGGGTACCGCACATATACAAGAAACTAGACGTTTGTGAATAGAAAGCAATAAGCCAATAGGAAGCCTCAGTCGACCAACGGTCAATGCAAGAGAAACTGTGGGTTGGGGTGCACGCGTCTTTTGTTTACAAACGGAAAGCTGTTTTAACGTTTCGGCGATCTAATTTTGTGTAAGGTCAAACGTCATTATTTTAAACTAACCATGATCATTCCATTTATGTATTTTTGATATTAGTTTACTAGTGTTGTTTATTTTGATATTATATGTTGTTTGTATGAATGTGTTTAATATTTTATTATTAAAAAAATTTTTTGCTCAAAGTTACCCTATGAGGCAAGATGGTGTATTGGGTGTGGGGTAACCTTGGATAGCCTGCCAGCTCTATGGATATTGGGCTGACAATGCTTGTGCTGGCGTGGACAATGATGATCTGGAGGAAAAACAATTTGTTTGTTTGTGAGAATAATTAGCCGTCCTCATCATGCCCCAATTTCATAACCCCATCATACCCCATAGTATGGGGCAAAATGGTTTTTCGGATGGTCCTATTTAATAATTTGTTATTAAAAAATGTGATAAGTTGATTTTTCAAAAACTGTGCCAAATCATAGTTAGATTAATAACATAACGTGCCATAAATAAATAAGAGTAATAAATATAGTGGTTATGCTGTAGTTTTGTTATTTTCCTTAGCTACCCCATCATGCCCCCCCTTCCCCTACTGACCTCCTCTTAGATAGGCGTAAGCATATTTTTATTTTAATGCTGACACTTGATAGCGGAGATTTGTGTCAGATTATGAAAACCTTTTTGCGAATTAAACACAATAGCGATAAAATATTAAGTTTTCTAACAAAAAAAAACGGCGAATATGGTGTATAAGGTCATAAGTCAAGGATTTATCTAAAAATAGAATGATTATGCATTATCTTTTATTAATTTGCGAATACTACCTACTGTAAAGAATAGAAAAACCTTTTAAAATAAAAATGTACCTAAATGTTATATTATTTTATGGCCGGTATCTAGATCAAATTGATTTATAATATATGGCAATAGTTCGGAAGAGGATAGCCTCCCTGATGCGGCGAGTGCGGGACAGTCCCAACGGTCTACTCAGTTCCATATTGGATCGGGCAGACTGCCCAGTTGTGCGGCACTGGAACTCCATACATTTCGAGCCCAGGCCGATCATATTTAATGTTAAATAAGATTAAGTGGTTACTAACGTAGTTTTAAGATCTTTACTAACACATTATGGATAATAATTTGTCTGAAATAAAAAAAATATTATTATTATTATTATAATTAATTTTGTGAAACCGATTCAAGTAACGTCGGAGTTCACCAACTGAACATTACATAAAAATATATAATTGTTAGCTACTATTATTATTATTAAGTATATGGGTGTACTCCGTGTACTGTTATTATTATTATTATGAGCAGCGATGGTCCCGTGAGCCCACTTCTTATGCGTGAGACTCTGGTTCGAATCCTGGTGAGGCCATGTACAAATGAGTTGATCAGAAAACGTACGTACATTTTTATCATTAGCTCGACGGTGAAGGAAAACATCGTGGTGCAACCCGCATGTCCCAATAATTGAATCTGAGGCATGTGTACCAGCACCCCGGTCCGGCGATAGGCGAGTATATTATTATTTGAAACAAGACGAGTCGTAAAATAAACTCTGTTGTTAGAGTTAGTACATTGTGCTTGTTTTAATAACCAAAATTAGTTCCGCTACTCGCCGCTAGATGGTACGCAAGGCATTTGTAGACTTGCAGAATAATAATAGTGCTACTCAACAACAGAGGTCGCGGATTAAATAATTATTGTTAAATATAATTGCACAGGATGGCGCCAGCGTCAATTATTTTTGTTTTATGCAAAACTTTAAAACAAAAAAATAATATACCTACGTCATTGATTACTAGTTTTCAAATATTGAATTGTAATTCTAAAGTTACATAATATGCGACAGCAAATTGATTGAAAAGAAAATAACAACAAAAATATTACTTATTCGTTGTGCCACCCAAAATGATTTATTGAATATAAGTAATTGGTTCTATTATAATATTATTATTACCTATGCGTTAGCATACCTACTTATTTTGTTTTATCTTTTAGATACCTAAAATAATTATAATGAGGTATCCAATGAAATTGTTTCGTTAAGTTTGTGAGCTTTTACGAGCTACTCAAAATGATCGTCTTACCTATGCTATAGACAAGTCGATGGGTATATCCCATACCCACGGTGGGTAATCCATATACACGGTGGGTGGTGGTAGGAGGGTGAAAAATACTTTACGACCTATAACCTAACCCAACCTACACAATATAAAAAAAAAACATTAAAATCCGTCGAGCCGTTTCGGAGGAGTTCAACCACAAACCTCGTGCATGACACGAGATTTTTATAATATGTATATTAGAATTTTGCCATTCTTTTGTCAGGGCACCGAATGGTAACGTACGCTAACTAAGGAATTCCCATAACCCCTTTGAAACTTTATCACAGACCTAATCGTTCAATTAAAGATCCTTAAGAACTACTCGGTATACTAAAGTTTAGAAAACCCCGTCTCCGTTGCGTCACGGTCATGACGCCATGTTGACCTCGTTCTGTGAATGTGACGTAAATGACGTTTCGTGACGTTCCGCGCCGCGCCCGCGCCACGCTGGGCCAAGGTCAGCGCGCGCGGAAAACGGAACATACCGATTAAAATAAAATATTCCGATTACATATGCAATATGTTACATAATTTATTTATTTTTACTGACGTTTTACCCATATTACTTAACTGACAGTTGTAGTTACACAAAAGAGTTTTAAAGATATTTTAAACTTATAAAGTTATAAATGGTATTTATAATTTAATTAACTACGATAATTTATAGTTACCTAATCAGTTTTTACTACCCTCTAAATGTAACTTCATTGATACAAAGATATTAGTTATAATTTTCAAGACAATGTTACACGAAAATTCTTAAAATTAAAAAATTAGATAGGTACCTAGTAACGAACAAAAATCCTTCTATAATTAATTTACCTACTACAAAGAATTATAATAAAGAACAACACTACTTAAAAAAAAACATAAAAACTTTATGAAAGGACTGTAAGCATACCACTGCCATAGTTCTATCATAGTGATGACCCTTAATTTAATGTTAAACATCATAGGTTGACTTGACACCAGTGATGAGCACTGGTAGGTATAGTTTTGTGCACCTGTTGTTGTTGTTGTTTTAATAGTATCTTAGTGTCGATGAATTCGGACTTGAGGGGTAACCGGTCAAACATACTGGCTCTACTTTTTTTTCTCCTTTGACGTAGTTCCAGGAGTACTCCACGATCGGAAGTCACGAAAGCTAAGGTTTGTCACCCACGGAATTCAGTTGAGTCATTCACTCATTCACGATTGCATTCACTTTGAGTGAATGGAATATTGGTTTTTCCAATCCTACGTCTGAAGTGGAAAGGTATACCTACACTTAATGTTCAGTGTTGTGACTACTAATTGGATGTTAAATGGATGCGTTATTAGTCATTTGTGGTAGGAAGTTTTTTCGTTGCAGTCATTTTATGGAATGTTTTACTTTAATGGTGAATTTATATTTTTCCGCTGTGTGTATGAGCCAAGGAATATTAAAAATTCAAAAAATTCAAAAATTCAAAATCGTTTATTTTCTATTGGTATTAAAATATACACTTAGAAACGTCAATATTTTATAATAACAAGGCACTCTAAACCCGTCCATGAAGATTGGCTAAATGCAAACAGCAGCCCATCTCCACCGACGAGCTGCTGGTTCCGAATGCAGTACCCCGAGAAGAGCCAGCAAGAAACTCAAGGGCAGCTCTTTTTAATCTCATGTCTTACTAATAAATATCGTTTACAATAATAATTATAATTAATAGCCTTACATAGCGTCGAGTCGGTTAATCCCATGCATGTTGGTCTACTAAGTAGTCTGTAATTTTATAGTAGCCTTTTTTATGTAATTTTTGCTTAACTATTATTTTAAATTTGTCAAGAGGCAAATTTTGTAATTCAATGGGAATCTTATTGTAAAAACGTATACATTGACCCTTATAGGATTTGGTAACTTTAGATATATTCTTGGCAATACGATTGTTCTGGTTTCAATAATATAATTCAAGTTAGCTTTTGGGAGCAAGTTAGCTTTTAGGAGCAAGTTAGCTTTTGGGAGCAAGTTAGCAGCTGCCTGTTTTCCTATGTCGGTCATAGGGGCGTAACTGGATTGATCTGGAACTGATGATTCAACTCACCATGTGAGTTGATCTGGCCAATCTTTTACGGTACATTTATCAAGAACTGTAATCGCGTCATATGCATATGCTCAAGTTAATGACTGTTTCATTGTTTACAGGTTTTCCCAACTGTTATGGGATGTTTCATTCCTCACTACGGATACGGATATACTACAATAGTGTAAAAAATTTCTTAGTAAAATCGAGTGAGTCACTCATTCATCTCACTCTATGAATAGACCACTGAAAAACAATGTAGGCTGAGTTATATTACATCACCGTGATGACCAAAGTAAAGTAGCTAACTTTACAGATATTTTGTATAGGTATCGAAACCACATCGTAAGTCTGGTTATGTCTCTTTTGCTACAAAATTTATACTAAGTTATGTATATAGAACGAAATTATGGTTTATATACGAAATCAAGATTTTTCTTAACGAAAATCTTTAATTCGTCGAGTACCGCGCGGTTCCAATACACACCGCACCGTAACAATTAAAAATTTATTGTGTTTTATTTTATTGACTTGAGAGGTTAAATAAATTAAAAGACATGCCACATCTAGGGTTTCGTTTGAGTGCCCGCGCTGATAGTGAGTTGCTCATAGACTCCCGAAGAACTGTCAACTCTGTCGCAGTTATTACCAGATACCTACCATCAGGTAATTGGTACTGACTAGTTGTCACATCTGCAATCGACTTTATAACCTAACGAAGTTTCTTTGCGTCATGATCATAATATTCGTCTCTTTAATAGATTTCTCACAGTTTCAAGTGCTCGACATTATCATACATACCTACTGATTACACTAAATCTGTGTTGTGTTAAGATAACCCGGAAAAGTAGGCTTCAATCTTTGAGTATTAAACCAGAAAGGCTTCTATTAGTTCCGAACCGTGTAGAAGTCTTGGAATAAATTACCAGAGAGTGTGATCAGTGCTCCATCAGTGAACTCATTTAAAAACAGACTTGATAAACACTTACAAACACAAGTGCAATAGTATACACTTATCAGCACCGAGTGCTGCTAGTGTATTAATAATAATAATAGTGTTTTTTTTAAAATAGGTCCCGTAGTTTCGGAGCCTCTTAACAACTCTATAAATAAAAAGATTTTTTTTCTATTTCTAATAATATTTTAGATTTACATGTTGATGTAAGTATTTATGTTGCAATAAAACAAAAAAAATGAATAACTTCATTCAATGCATGATCATTGCGACATCTAAAAATGACTTGACTTCATCGAATGATGGCACGCGAGCAATCCTAAGATATGAACTCATACGCTAAACGTGACAAATATTTGTTTACCTTGTGACTAACTGAAATAATATTACAGTCTTGTGTGAAACTTGCACTCAATTTATACTACTACTACTACGACTTTCATCTGCAAAATAGATTTCACTAACTTTTAAATATTTTACTGAAATCTGTAATGAGTTAAAACTTAAACCCTTGTTAGTCTATCTGACCTGAATTTTTTTTGTCAAATATTGGTAAATTTGTTATTAATAAATTACTTCTTTTAGGAATACCTATTTGACAAAAAAAATCAGGTCAGATACAAGGGCTTAACTCTTAACTCATTACAGATTTCAGTGCAGAGTCTCTACAAATACACATAATAAACAGAAACAGATGGTTATTGATAGATTACTTGTTGTAGGAATATTTGACAAAAAAAATCTGGTCTCTAATGTAGGTATGTAGCTACTCTCTAGTTTAGGAAGAGAGGTAGATGGCCTTTCTCCTTAAAAGCTTGAATCATACAAGTACTATGCAAGATGCTGCGCCGACTGCGTTTCTTAAATCTTTACCTCATTCATTACTCACGGCGGGAAAACCAAGTTTGAATCTCAAGTTTGACATTTTTTTCGAAATTTTGAGTAGGTATAGTCATCGTATCATCACGTTATTTTCTGTAATTATATTATCATGTTGCATAACGATTTAGTTTACGAGGAAGTTTTTCCCGTTCCTGTGGGAATTTCCAAAAATCCTTTCATAGTGTTTACTTACATCATTTAGGGCCCTCTGGCTGATAATATCTAATGTAAAATTTCAAGCCTATAGATCGAGTGGTTTCGGCTGTTAATCAGTCAGTCAATAATCCAATCAGTCGATGACTTTCTTCTCTTAAACGAGTATATGTAGTGGTTTATTACCCTTATGTAGTGGTTTATTACCCTTATATTATGAATTTATGACACTTAGCTTAGCAGTCACCTGTTACGGGTGCTGATGATGATAAAACTTCATACAAAATAATAAAAAAATAAGTTATTTATGATTCAGATAACATTACAAATGTTAGCCTTATTCAACCACTGAAACGTGTAGTGACAACCCTGTTAGAAGTGAGTCCGCCTCTCATACGTGAGGTCGTTCGATTCCGGGTCAGAGAGTGTTTCAATGATTTTTTCATAATCTTACGTAAATAAGTAGGTATCACTAGTGAAGGAAACATTGTGTGGAAATCCGCAGGGCCCAGCGGGCGTATTCACGGAGATTCGATACTCGATATTCGACTCGGAATCGGAAAATCTGTCGAAAGGTTTCGAGATGGGCTATACACAGATGTCATATTTGACATAAGGATTCAACAGATTTTCCGATATCGAGTATCGAATCTCCGTGAATACGCCCGCTGAATAGGGTATTTTACTGCGTAGTCAAATGAGTTACTTTTTATGGGTTGTCAAAACGAAACTGTATCTACTATGGAAAATGTACCTACTAGGTACTTATGGACAATGTACTGAGTATTGAATTTGGAAAGTCATAATTTTTAGTCCTCCATTGCATCACTTTATTGATTGTTTCATAATAAAAAATATTGTAAAATCACTATCACTCTATAGTATAAAACAAAGTCGTTTTCTCTGTCCCTATATCCCTATTTGCATACAAGGACATAGGGATATAGGGACAGAGAAAGCGACTTAAAGATTTAACTTAAATCTTTAAAACTACGCAACGGATTTAAATGCGGTTTTTTTTAATAGATAGAGTGATTTAAGAGGAAGGTTTTAGTATAAGCATTTCACCCGTGCGAAGTCGGGGCGGGTCGTTAGTGTAAAATAAAAATGCATTTTTAGAGGTGTTTTGGAATAAGATTTTTTTTATTATTTATTTATATATTTATTTATTTACCAAATTTAACTAACAGTAGACAGACCACACATGTAATTAATTATTACTACAAATTTAATTTCGATACAGCGAAATACCATATAGCATCGCGGCCCGGTTCTCAAGTTTAGCCGATCAAGCCGCTAATCGGGAAACAATAGGATTATAATTGTAACAGATCGCTCGTGGTAGGGTACTGCTTAATAGGGTTAAGGTCAATACAATGGTTAAAAGTAAGTATCAAGAAATGAAATACCTCTACCAAAGCTCTCGGAGATAAATAAGGGATGAGTTTCGCAATAAATGACTGAGTATTGAGTTTACATTATGAAACGCCGTATTTGGGTTCATCAGATTGATGCTGATTGATTGTGGATAGTAAAAAAAGTATTTACCTATTTGTCAAGTAGGTACTAAAACAGTTGTGGAGATGCCTTAACAGTGTTGGGCGTGCTTTCAAGGTTGTCACCAACAAAACATCCTATTCTTAATAATGTCCTAATACGGATATATAATCATGTACTAATAATGATTAATTAGTATTGTATTATGACATATATGTTGTAAATGCAACTGACCGTAGCTTAACGGAACCTAATCAGGAACGCAGTAAGAAGGTCATGTTTCATAACATTGCGAGTTACGCTAACGCGATTTATGCGTAGGATACGGTCCGCAAAAAAAGTTACTTTTATCTTATTTAATTTTGATGGTCCCAGTGATGACTTTTTTGACTCGCCTTTTTGCCGCGTGATATGTGAAAATATGTATTGTAGCATTTTTAATTTATAAAGAATTTAGAGAACAGTGATAGCTCTGTGGTTAGTGAGCCCGCTTCTCATACGTGAGGCTCGGGTTCGAATCCTGGTGAGGGCATAGTACCAATAAGTTTTTCAAAAATATACGTAATTATCACCAGCTTGACGGTAAAGGAAAACATCGTGAAGAAATCCGAAGGTCTCAGAATTTATTCACAGGTATGTGTAATAGCAACCCGGTCCGGCTATAACGGACAGCTGACATAAACATCAACCGACATCTGTTACGTTTAAAAAGATACTGGTGAAAACTGGATATATCCAGAAATGCCGTCGCATAAAGACTGCGTAAAGAGGTGAACATATTTAATTTTTTTAAGCAGTCAACTACCATTGTACCTATAACAGTAGATACCTATAACATTTACAAAACTATTATTACCTACCCACTTAGTTACCTTACCTAAATAGCTCTTGTTTTGTTTTGCTTGTTATCTCAACCTAACTAATTATTTGCTTTTAACTTGTGAGACACAGACTCACTGACTCCCAAGATACAGGTTTTCACCTAGTTTGGGAGACAGGGATCATAAAAATATATTATTGTAAAAGTATTATTATTAGCGATAAGAGTATTGGCAAACATCCTTTTGTAATAAAGTTATTATTATTGTGGGTTGCTCAACCACTATACTGCTGACCGTACCAGTTCCGCAAGTGGTGTGATTCACACGGAGAAAGCGACCTTCACATTCGCTGGTCGGCAAAACAAAATAAATATTGCATCGCAATGTGTGACTCAGGGAGCACATTGCTGAGGCATGAATTAGATTTCATGGGTTTAGTGCCAAAAATGTGTTTACTACTCAACTTTTATAAATGATGCAGAGCAGTGGCAGCCCTGTGCATGGTTACTCATATAAAATATAAATAATGATAATTTTAATAATCTATTTAGCTTTAAAATATGATCTCACGCCTCTTTATCCCCGAGGGGGTAGGCAGAGGTATTCCATTTATGGATATACTTACTCACTTTTCACGAGATATTCTTTGGACCCCTAAACGTGATAGGTGGTGAGCCCATCGCCGGACCGGGTCTTTTAACACATGTCTCAGATTTAATTCTGGGACCTGCGGGTTTCCTCACGATGTTTTCCTTCACCGTCGAGTTAGTGATAAATATGTACGTAAGTTTGGAAAAACTCATTGGTACATGCCAGGATTCGAACCCGAGCCTCACTGATTTTCATCATGTTAGCATTAACTTTAAAAGTTTATATTAATCTAGGTTACAAGTAGGTATTTCGGCTGCGAACAAGATACAAATAATAACCATCTGACCTTCAAACTAGGTGTTAGTGAGTCATAAGTGTGACATTTACCATTAATTTTGTCTAGAAGAAATCGCTTAAAGCGATAAGACCGCCCATTGTAGTTTTAAAAGAATAATTGTGTCACTTAGTGCATATTTCATACCTGTAATAATAGTAGGAAAGAGATACAGGGGATACAAGAGAAGACTTCATTACAGTACAATTTTAATTTAAAACTGACAGAACAATTTTTTTCTAATAAAAACAGTCTGACATTGAAATGGATTGTAAACAACACTGCGTATCACAAATACAAGTCGTTAACCTTTATAAGATCTTGCGTAATATCAATAAGTTTCTTGTACAATAATTACGTACACACTTTATCCTCATTCATATCCTCGTTTCAAAATTAAAAATGCGTAACAAGTGTGTGACATAATGAAGCGACATGATTGTATGGCGTCCTGATTTTGTGGTCGATTTGAATTTTTTATGTTATGCTTGTGGTTTTCCTAAAGACTACTTTGCACTAATACATTTAGTCAAGTCATTGTTTAAAATAAAAAAAATATCTTCCCTAATCCCCGAGAAGGTCGGCAAAGGTTCCAGGCAGGCAAAGATTTGAGGAAATACCCAATTTCACCAAAATATATTTTTCGCAATGTTGTTACGCATGCATCAGAATAAAATCTTTAGCATCACGTAAGTTTTTACAAAAACTCATAATAATACATAAGTGTAAATTTTTGAAAATACTTATGATTGTAAAAACTTAGGTTGTCTGGAAGAGATCGCTAAAAGTGATAAGACCGCCCATTGTACTTAAGTTAATGTTGGTATCCATATTGTGTTGTTTTTGGTGTACAATAAAGTTATTGTATTGTATTGTATGAAAAATTCATTGATAAAAAGTTAAGCAGACTTAAACTTAGTGACATCACGACCTAAAAGCAATTCGGAGAAGAACGGTTGTACGCCTAATGCTGTTTCACATAAAGCCCAGATTGTATTTTACGTAGCAAACTTTTCAAACTGATCTTAACATGGCTAACTTTCAAGGTTAGCTACAGAAATATTGTTGATAATACCTGGAAAATATGTTTAATGGAGACTTATTCACACGTTTTTCAGTCTGTCCAATGATTTAACAGGCGCCTCTACTACACTAAGGTATTGTAAAATGTAACTTGATCAAAGGTTTATTTTTAATTCTCTGGAATTCTGATCTCTCATAAGTGTTAAGATGAAAAGAATATTCCCTAAAAGGAACGAGAAAGAAAGAGACCAAAAAGTGTTGTTACCACTGAAATTACAGGTGTCAGAATTCCGCGGAACTAAAAATCAGACCGTAAGGCCTTCCACCTAAAGCCGTATACAGAAAGAAAGCTGAAAGCTTGTCGGCGCCGATAGGCGCCGATCGGCGCCGGTCCATTCTACAGAAAGCAAGCAGATTGAAGCAGAGCGAGCAAAATGTCGTACGATGATTGGCGGGCGGCACCAGCGCTGACCGGCGCGAGTCGGCGCCGATCGGCGCTTATCGGCGCCGACAAGCGCCGGTCGGCGCTTGTTCATATAAATGCCTGCGCCGGTTACCTGCGCCGATCGGGGCCGATGGGCGCCGATCGGCGCTTATCGGCGCCGATAAGTTTTCGGCTTTCTTTCTGTATACGGGTTAAGGTCAAGTGTACTTAAGTTATGGTCACGATCCACCGTACGCCTACGATGCCTGTACTTACGTAGTCTACATTTGAAGATTTTTCTGCTCCTGCGGCTATCGGTCCTCTCTCGGAGAGCAAATATTCTTGTACAGAATTAATCGATATTTCACGCTCTAATTACCAATCTATAAATACTCAAATTGAGGAAATCCCACCCATGTGTGATATCCGTAGTCCTTGACTGTTTCGAAAACTCATTACACACGTGTTTGTACTGAATCTGGACTGTTCTTTACACAAAATACAAGAAAGAAAGAAAAATATGTATTTATTAGGAATACCTTGAAGACATTATGAAAAATGCACTGTGCTTCGATCAAGGGTATGACTTTGCCAACTCCCTCGGAGGTTAAGTGTCTTAATTGACGCATATTAAATACAGCAACATTTTTTTAAACTCACAGAATATTTAACACATTACCCTGCACGATCCGGAGATGAAGAAAAATCCAACTCTAACTGTATACGAGGTCCAAATATTCACCTTTTGCATCTATACAATTATTACTTAAATGATATTATAAAAAAAATCTCAAGCCTTTTATCCCCGAGGGGGTAGGCAGAGTTATTCCATTACTGGATTTACCCACTTTTTACGAGAATATTCGACCCCTAAACGTGATAGGTGGTGAGCCCATCGCCGAACCGGGTCTGTTTACACTTGTCCTGCACTGGACCTACGGGTTTCCCACGATGTTTTCCATCACCGTCGAGCTACTACGTAAGTTTTTGGAAAACTCATTAGTACAGTCCAGGATTCAAACCCGAGCCTCACTGATTTTCATTATGTGAAGCTCTTTAACCGTAAGGCTATCACTGCTCTTTATTATATTAAATGATATTATGTTGTTGTAATTTCCAATTGATTGATTGTATTGGTGCTTACAGTTCTTTGATTTGATGACGTCAAGTCATGACGGTAACTACTATACCTTTGTGCAAAAGATAGACCTCCCCCCCCCCCCCCCCCCCTAATACAAGCTCGTAGAGTCAAGTTGCACTAAACATTTTTAAGGTTTCGGGTTTTACCATTAGTTCCCTAAGCTGCGTCACCATGATCTAATTTCAGTGACGTATGACTTATACAATTTTGAAAGTAGCCTTTGATTGTTACCGGGAGTTTACAGATGGTATCATTTTTTTGTTACACCGACCGGATTTGAGTGTACTCCGTGAATGAAACGCCAATCTTTCACGGCTTAGTCATCCATTCATACTCTTGCGTCAGTAGTTTTGTTGGCGAACTCTCGTTCAGTTCCCACTGAGAAGTCGGAACAGATCGTTGTCCTGGGGGTAAATTTTACTAAATGCCAACGGTTATAGTTGGATGAGAATGACTGACAATGGTCAGTCAATGGTGTTATTTGCTTTGAAAAGTGCTAAATAACACAATTGACTGACCATTGACATGTCATGGTCATCCAACTATTAACCGTTGACATTTAGTGCAATTGGCCCTCTGTTTAAAGTTTTGTGGCTTGTGTTTATAAAAATACAAATCAAACACAGACTTGAGAGTTTTACAAGTAGTCAATAAGGGGATCCACCTACTGCCTCTATTATTTGCCCCTTGTTACGAAACGTAATATATTATGGCAGTTGTTAAACCAAAGCAAATAAGACCTAACTTGACGGGTTTATTAGTTGAAATTGTTGCGGATATTCATTATCCATCTCCTAACTCTATCATTAGATCAGCACGATGATACCAAATTTGTATTGTCATCCAAATTGTATCCACTGGCAAAGATTTAAGAACAAGAACTTTTTTGCGACAAATGTGGTAGATAAGTCGTCGTATTCTGCAAATCGAGAGGACGAAAGTTCAATTACAATTAATTCAATATAGTTTAACAGTACTAATAATTAGGTTACAGTCGACTTCCAAGAATGAGTTATATAGAACCGAAGCCAATAATAAACGTGTTCAAATTAGAGTTGTTCACATAGATGTCATAATCAAATACTATTGACTGCCATCCACGATTTTTAGGATGTTTTTAACACATTTGGAACAGCTAAGCACAATAGTCATTCAATGACCAAAATAACTAAGAATAGATTTTAGAGTGAGATCGGAAGTCGAAACATTCGGCAAATTAATGTAATCCCTAGTGCCATGGAACCACGGGTAATTAAAATTCCCAGTGGACCCGGTAATGGGTCAACTCACCGGGACCACGGGTAAGGACCGAGAAAAATAAGATAATCTGGTACGACAATCATATAGGTATGTCTAAAGAAAACATATCAAGATATAGGTAATATTTTCCAATAACATTTTACCTGACTCCACCAGAAGGAGAGGTAACTACCACGAATACCAAATACTTTCATAAAAAGTTACATCTACAGATTTGGTTCATAACTGTTATATTAAATGTATACCGATGTAGAGCTTGAATGTTAACAGACATGACAAGTGGGTATTTTTTGTATGAGTTATTCGAACGGATGACGGTAATAACAAGGAGGTAACAGCGTTAATTAGCTCGACGCGTGGAACTGTGTATCCCTTGCCATGCTCGTAGATCAATGATATTTCACAGGTAGACAAGTGTTACTCTTACTTTAATTGGGTAAGAGTAACAAAATGTCACATTATACGTCAAATTTATATAATAATAACCGCAATTTTACGAAGCTGTCACATTGTGTCGTTCTCACTAATTTCATAGTCGGTGTCTTCTCGGCGCTGTCATCACGTTTTTCTAGATGTGAGACACATTTGAATTAATATCGAAAAAAAAAGTTTTATTTAGGTTATTCGTACTCCAAACTGTAGACAAAGAATACATTTTTCGATGCAAGGTTTACCTGCGACTTAAGCAACTTGCACCATTACCTGACTTTTTAACCGACTTCAAAGAAGGAGAAGGTTCTCTTTTTTCGTTCTCGTTTTTTGGGTATGTTAATCCATATTTCGATTTATTCGTAGGAACAGATATATTTCAAGGCTGTTCCCATATAAGTTAAGTTTTGTGAAAATCTGATGAAGAAATTCAGATGGAGAACGGAACTTCTCAGCGGACTTTTTTGATTTGATCACTCGCTATCAGTTAAAAGGTTAAGTAACAGTAGGTAATTGATGTTGAATATGCAAATATTAGTTACAAACCAACTTCAAAGAATAGCACTACAATGTCTACCATCATTAAGTTAAAAGTATTCTGTACTTACAGATGTTACATAAATAATAATAAAGACAAATAAAGTTTAATTATTTTTACCAAAATTATTACTTCAGTATACAAGAAACTAAAAATTCATAACACCCACATGACGAAGGAGTTGTCGTATCGAGTTTGAAATACCGAGATAACTTGGAAGGAACTCCAAGAACTACTATGATAAAACTTACGTGCCCCGAATTAATATAATCAAGTCAAATTAACTTAATTAATTATTGTAGTATCTTAAGTTCTATTCCTTAAAAACGGTTTGTATTCTTTTTTTTATTATATTACCGTATGTTGTGATAACGCATCTACCTCAATATAAATAGAAGGTCTTTGACATACGATTTAATGAAATCTGATATTATTTTCTATTTGATAATGATTACTCATGACGGATGTTACCTATACACTTGCACGTCTTACATATATATTAAGGTTTATATTGAAAATAATCTACGAAATATCTCCACAGTTTAGATGGATTTTTCAGTAAATAGTAAGAAATATTTGCCTGACTATTTTATAAAAAAAGTCTAATTTAATACTTTTCTGAATAATATTTTTCGGTTTATACCCTACCACAGTGTTGCTATGGTACCCACGGATACTGACGTATTGACCAGATTCTAGCGGGGTACTTTGACAAGTCGTGACTTACAACATTATAAGGTATACCATGTGATATACTAATAGTTATACCTAGAGTCAGATCAACCGCCAACACTATAATAGTCATTCTTTATCCATCTATTTACGTACTTTGACATCACTCCGTCTAAAAGCAGTGTTAGTAAACACGTTACCTGCGTGCGAGTCTGACTCTTACTATTTACAAAACTAAATATGGATATTACTGTTAGCTAACTTACGTGTTAGCAAACAGCGAAAATACGTACGGTTTTGATGAAAGAAACCCTTTCATATTTATCGAGGACTGAGCATAGCATAACATACATACTTACATACATAAAGCTCACGCCATTGTAACACATTGGTAGGCAGAGACGATGGATCGCAACTTTGATCGATCTCTGCATTTATAACCCTTTTTATGCACGCTCTTTTATTCTTCGCATTTCGGACCCCAGCTTTTTGAAGGACGTCACTTATTTGACCCTTGAACGTCCTTCTGAGGCGTCCTCTTTCCTTGCATACTTTAAGATTCATACCATAAATCTCTTTCGTTACTCTTCTTTCATTACAAAACATTACATCTAATAGGCACTCCAATAAAACGTTCCTAGCTTCCAGCCTGGGGCAAACCACGCGGATTTCGATCGCGGAACTTAAAAGGAACCACTTACGTCACATCCGAACCTATGGAAAATTCTAACATGGAACTTTACTTAGCCATTTAGGGTATGTAATTAGTCTAATGCATCATAGCTCTCTGAGAAGCAATAGATTTTATCATGGGCGATCTTCTTGTTTATGTATATTGTTCAATATACTTACATACTACTTACTAACTGACCCGACAGACGTTGTCCTGTACAACTGTCAGTTATGTCAAACACCATAAAGGCTGATTCATGTTACAACGGGCCGGACCCCGTCCGGTCCGGTATGGTCAAATACTTTTTGTATGAAGCGCTGGCCCGCACGGGCCGGGCCAACCGGACGGGGCCCGTCCCGTTGTAACATGAATCAGCCTTAAAGTTAGATTATAAGAGTTAAAATGGTCGTGTTTTCTTAAATTTTTTAATGTTCCGCGCAACTTTCCTTAATAATAGTTTTGTTCTTTCATAAAAACCGTCTCCTGACAATAACAAACACTACAAAAATTAGAAATTGGTTCAGCCGTTCACGCGTGATGCCGTAACTAAGGGAATTTGGGATTTATTTTTATATAGATATACATACATTAATGACTTTTTTATTAATATGATGTCGTAAAACATGTCCTCCCCCTCCCCCCTAACATTTTATATATAGAAGGATTTATTATTAACAATAAGGTATTTCACCTAGTAAAATGAGTTGAATACTTTTTATGATGTGTCAAAAACTAAATTTATTATGGAAAATGTACAAAGTATTGAGCTGTGACGTCATCACGATTTATTATTCGCAATTTAATTCCGATACAATCAAATACCCTATTAAAATAATTCATTAAGTAAAAATTACAAAACCATGTTAAGTGTAGTTTCTGAGATATGGAATATTTTCTATTGCAAGCTATTTTGAGCTCACCGAACACATACATAACTTTTTTTATAGAACTTTTAACTACGCAACATGCATAGTCCGATGGGTTTTTTCGTACTTAACAAACTTTTTTCTTTTCCCTATGTTTTCATTTTGTTCACTATTTTTTATTTTAAAATTTACAGGTCTTACGATACAAAAGTTATTATTGTTTTTTTGGAAAATTATTTTACTAAAAGAGGTTGTTGAACCATGATTGTTATGCAAAAAATCGCCTTAGGACTTAGAATAGATATTTACTTGCTCGCTTTATACAGTGACTTATTATATTATATTAAGAAAACTGTGAGCATTTTTTTCTTATCTTCAACATGTCACTAGAGATATTCCATCCCTAAAAATACCCAATTTTTACAGATTAATTTTTCCGACCCCTAAACATAACACAACTAGTATCAATACCTCAATTTATCGATGAATAGATAATCGAGAACGAATTTTTGCCAGGTAAGTTCATTGCTCCATTAATATTAAGCGTTACCGATAAAGAACTCAGCCAAGGTCCCCACTACGTCAGTCCATTGATAAGTTGCGCGTGTAGTGGTGAATCGACTGTGTATGTGTAGAGTCGATAGTCGTGACGTGATTGTGTTGTGTGCCATTGCCCCAGTAATACAGCACAGCACAGATCAAGTGTATCTAATTAAAATGGTGTTATTGGTTGGTTATTATTATTAAGGTAATATTAAATATATTTTTTTACGATTACACTAATCGTTTGTTTTTGGGAATCATAATTATATTGAATATGAAAAAAAAAACTTAAAATGTTAAAGATTTTAAAATATTTTTCATTTGTTGTTCGAATATCCGTTTTTACTATTTAATTTAATTGGGGTTTCTTAGCTACCTAACTGCAACATAAGGAGAGTAAAATTTGCGAGTAAATGTATATAGGTATATTTCTTCTCCAGCTCAGCAAAGGACTAAAAACATGTAATTTGTACTTTGTATTATATTGATTGTTTAAAAGAATAATGTGTTGAGGAGTTTTTTGTCCCGCTTCTTCTCCTCAACTATACATACCAAAGCGGTGGTGTCACTTTCAATAAGAGGACTTATAAGCCCCTACACCGAACATTACTACCCTACACATTTGATTTGATTGATTTGACGAACTTTGAAACTTCGGTAAGGTGTCGGTAGTAACGTCTTTTTCCCTGAGGGACCGGCTTTGTATAAGCTAAACTTCATTCGGATAGAATAGACTTTATGGGATTGACATAAGTGTTATGTTAATATGTCTATGGCGCGGCATTATAACGCAACCAAGTGAAATTGACGCAACACTCCCAAGAAGTTTCGTCAGTGACACGTTGTTTTCAATAGTTAGTATTTCAATTAATCCAATGCCTGCTAAACGAATGTAGCTTTCGTTGGAGTTTCCTAGCTCTTTTGTGTCCGCGTTAATCGAACAAACGATTTTCGAACGTTTGTTACAGACCTCTAAATTTTTATAGATTCTTTTTTGTTTTTCAGTAATACATTTAAGTAATGAAATTATAAAATTTATTTTTCATATTTAAGTGTGGTCAATACAAATAGGTACAAAAGTGATATCACTAAATTAATACCACAAGTCCAAAGTCCCTGAAGCTTGGGTCCCACGGTCCGTAAAATCGCGGATGCACGCAGACCAGCTCGCACGACGCACCGTGGGACCGGCCTCGTCCGTGATAGCACAGAACGTCTGTGGCGGTGCGCCCGTATCCATCGTGAGTCGGTAACTTCAAAGGTGCGCTCTTCTCTCTCTTTCTTTCGCCTTGCATTATGACAACATAAAAACATCTACACACACCGACACGCACCGTTGGACCGGCCCTGCCTGTGGTGCGTCGCCGTCCGTGCTCGTCGGCTGAGTGTAGCTGATCCGTAGAATAGCGGACCGTGGGACCCCAGTTTGAGACGTAGACGTCAAAGTAATGTAGATACTAAGTGTTATATTATAATTACATTTCATACTAGACCTCAGATTTTTATTTTGAACTCGAGATTTTATTAAACTCGTATCAACAATAAGACAACATGTTACGTAAGCTTTCAGTGTCCTACACCCAGCTGTTGATACTGAACCTCGATAGAGTCGGTCAGTCAGTCAGCCGTCTTATACTGTATTTATAGATTTGTAATAACTAATAAGTATCATTTGAATTAAATAAAAGCACGGTGTGTGCGTGTACGCATACCAGTTGAGACAGGACGCTCAACAATAGCCGGAATAGGAAGCGACGGCAACGGGCGTGCAGACTTCACAGGTTCCCAGACTAGTAAGGCACCCTGTACTTAGTACAATGGAAAAACACAATTAGGACTTTACACACATTAAAATAGATATCATTTTTATACAATCTAAACTAATGTTATAAAGAGGAAAGATTTTTTATTTGTTTGCTGTTTAATAGGCTCCGAAAATGCTGCTCAAATTTTATTTAATAAAGGAAAACTTGCTTTTCTGAAAATAACATAAGGTTTTATTTTCCAATGCGAAAAGGACCTTTACGGATGATATCGTAGGGAATAGTTAGTCAATATTAGTCTCTTGGTATTACCCTAAGTACCATCCTACTTTCCTACAGACTTAATATTATAATAACGAAAGTGTGTTTACTAGTTTGTCGTTCTTTTACGTAGCAAAGAAGTGACAGATACTCTAAATCTATGCAGATACTCGTATAGGTGACTTTGTTGACAATTTTTGAAGATTGTCTAGCAACATACTAGGATGCAAGTTTTTATACCGGAACAGCAGTAAGAAATAAACAGCGTAATTTGTATATTTGTATAGTTTTCCATCAAACATTCACTTTTTATAAACGACTCTCTTATATACATTACTTGTGCATATGAGTATTAAATCGTAGGATTAACCAGATTGATATGACGACACTTATGATTTTTTTTAAATTTGGTAGGGAGACTAGGTTGGAGAGGTAGGAGAGGTTGATCATTCCCTTCCACACATCTGGTGATGATTAGATGTTTTTCTTGATCTTTCCTTTTAATGTTTTACGAATCTATATATGTTATTGACACAATATTTACTTAGGTATTGGTACAAGCCCGTCTTAGAATGGAATGTGACTCTATTTCTACTGTTGTAACAAAATTCAAACAAAATCTTTAAGATAATAACGAGTCGTTCAACCCACCTCTTCCGCTAAATGAGGATCTATTAGAGTCCAAAAAGTGGTCACTTTTTCCATTTCATTAATTAAATTAACAATAGCTGGCGACGACGGCGTGACGCATATTCTGCTACGATTCGCTGTACTAGGCTTTGGAGGAAATCCTGGTTCACGCGGCTATTATGGGAGTTCAGGCAACCTGATTTTCTTTTAATTTTCACGGAGTACAGACAAAGTAAGGTAATTGGCCTTTTTATTACATTGCAGCTCCCGTAGGCAGAATTGTTTCTCGGGTGGATGTCTATGTAAGAAGATGTTTATTCCTTTGGCTCAGCATGTAGCTTAAAAGTGTGTTGTTAGATTTTAATTGGTTATTGAAGTGATACTGGGTCGGTGACGTCACAAAAAAACAAGACGTTTCTTTTGTGATTTAATTGCAACTTTTTAAAATATTTTTTGTACATTAATATGATTTTTTCGATTGGTTTCATTTGTCAAGAATTAATTAGACACAGTTAGGTAGAACGGGCAGGAAGAATATACAGTTTTAAATTGAAATTCTTTATCGTCACCTTGCCGCAGTCATTTTCGCGTCTCCACGGCTGATCAAATTGAAATATATTCGGAGATTTTTTTAACAATTAAATCCGTAACCGTGGTCCGTGACCCAATAAAGAACCTGAGTCACCAACTTAGGTCGCAGTATTGGCAAGTGGTAAAATAATTTGTAATGAATTGAGAAACAACTGTGAAAGCGACAATCCGAAAATTTCACCATTATTTCATCAGTTATGCCATGCGTGATACCGGAGATGAAATAGGTGCACAATATTTTTAACACGTAACACATATTTTTGTATATCCGAAAATCAATAAATAAAATAAATAATCACGCCTTTTATCCCCGAGGGGGTAGGCAGAGGTATTCCATTTCTGGATATGCCCACTTTTCACGATATATTCTATGGACCCCTAAACGTGAGAGGTGGTGAGCCCATCGCCGGACCGGGTCTGTTACACATGCCTTAGAATGTATTCCGAAAATCTATTATAGCAAAAAAAAAAACATTTATAACAACAAACAAACAAAAACACAAAGACAAATCTTTATATTCGTAAAGTTACTTTAGATAAAATATTAATACAATTTTATAGTTTTTTTTTAGCAAAAAATACACTTTAAAGGTATCTTAACTCTTGGTCTAAGATAAGACTAATTAATAATTATATTGTTACTTACATTTTCTTTATAGTGAAGCTTTACATGTAAATTTCCATCATAACAGAAACCTAATTTCCACTATACAATGTCGAGACTTCCTCTGAAACGTTGCACTTAACCGAGCTACATATATCAATTGATATTCATATAGATTCAAACGTTTATTTCTATAGCTCACGGTAACAATTATGGTTATGACCTTCTCTCTTGTTCCACATGATCGTGTCTGGGATATGACAGGTTGTAATTTCGTTAATACCTGACCAGTTTTTTAGGGTCTCTGGCTCAAGAGATGTTTGGCACAATTTGCAATCTTAAACTACACTAACAAGGAGTTCTTCGTTGGATTCTGAGGTGCAAATTTTAATAGGGGTCCAATAATCTTGGTCAAGTGTTCAAACAGATCTAGGTCACGAAAACCATTGCTTTCAGCCCGAGGCCTAACCATCGAACCTAAATACTAAATTATCAAACGCAGACTAATCATTGGTTGCGATGCAAAAGCTTCTTTTAAAATAATATAAAATTGACTGCATTTTAAAGGCTGTCTCAAGTGTTTTTGTGTTTTTATAAATTTGGCTAAAAATTGATATTTTTTACAGGTCTGGGTGAACTGATGTGTCTGCGGCAGTAATAAAAAGGTAAGTAGTAATACGTATCTATACTAATACATATTATAAAGAGGAAATATTTGTATTTTTGTTTGTTTGTTACGAATAAACTCTATATATTATAATAAAACTACTAGAGCGATTTAAAAAAAATATTTTATTAATGGAAAGCTAGAAGATCCCTGAGTAACATAGGCTATATTTTATTTGCGTATTCCTACGGGAACGGGAACAACGAGGGTGATTCCGCGCAGAACAGCTAGTGACTACATAATTTAAAATTTCAATTAGTATAAAAATAATGATGCGTAGTATAATAATCTCCTTAGATACATGCAATCTCTATGCTCATTATAAAACTTTAATTAAAATAAAAAACTTTTATTATTTGACGTCGAGCCATCTAGAGTATCTATGGTAATGTTATTTTGACAGTTCACGCTGGATTTAATGCTACTTTGTGTAAATGTGAAATTTCGAATTGATTTTTAAATATTTTTCGTGAATCTATCTACTTTTTGAGGAAATTATTTATTTTAGTGAGGTCATGGTAAAATATCATGTGTTATAAATTGTTATCGATAAAAGTGGACATCGGATCTTTGGTCAGGAGTGCGGGGGACGAAATCCTAGGGCTGTCATCATGTTGAACGAATGGTTGCATCGAAGGATAGAAGAAGTTTACACAGAGAGTCTTCAGGTATTTACTCTACCGATACAAATACCTATATCTCTCAATAGAACACACTTGCATATCATTGTCTTTAAGAATTTAATAACAGTTGATAAAAGCCTATGTGATCTCGGAGTCGTGTAGTTTATTTTATCAGTTAAAGATATTTTAGAAACAGATCAGTAGTTCTAGAGCTTAATTACATCCTACAAACGCAGATACAGACATTCATAACTTTACCACTGCAATATACAAAGCGTAACAGAAAAAACGCATTTCCTCATACACCCCAATTAGTATATTACCTAATATAAAAAAAAATGTTCCCTTCGAACTTTAGTTGTGTCTAACAATTTTTCCTTAATATCGATTATTAATAACACGATTTCCCTAGAAAGCACTAAATTCAGCTACGCTAATTCATTTTTGGGAAAAATTTAACACATATTAAAAAAAAGCAGTGATAGCCCGGACGGTTAAAGAGCCGGCCGAAAATCAGTGAGGCTCGGGTTCAAATCCTGGCATGTACCAATGAGTTTTTCAAAACTTACGTACATATTTATCACTAGCTCGACGGTGAAGGAAAACATCGTGAGGAAACCCGCAGGTCTCAGAATTAATTCTGAGACATGTGTAAACAGACCCGGTCCGGCGATGGGCTCACCACCTATCACGCTTAGGGGTCCAATGTATCTCGTGAAATGTGGGTATATCCAGTAATGGAATACCTCTGCCTACCCCCTCGGGGATGAAAGGCGTGAGATTATATATTATTATTATTACTGAACAAACTAATTTCAGGAATTGCGCTTATTCTGTTACATGTTGTATAGGTGAAGACCAAATGTTTTTTTAAAGTATTTGATTATTTTTTATCTTTTTGTCTGTTACCAGTATAAAGTAAAATAAACTTGGCAGTAGTTGTCTGCCTATTGAATATCCATAAATGACTTTACAGTGAGAAATTAATTGTTATATGAAAGAAAGGTAAACTTTTTAATGGAAATTCTAGATTCTCAGAATACATTGAAATAAGTTAATAATTGAAATTTGATGACCAACCCATACAGTAGTGAAATAGGGGATGAAAGTTTGTATGGAAGGTCCGACATGTTTTTAATCAGATATACTTATAAAAGTATTTAGGATTTTTAAACGCGATAAAGCACGTGTTTTAGCGTGTTCAGTTCATAAATGTATGATTTTTTTTATTTGTTTGAGAAACATATAGCATAATAAATTCTTAAAGAACCTAATACAAATGTGTTTATATAACAAAAGCCAACAAAGTTACACAGTTACGAAATAGAAGATATACAAGTTAGTACGTTTGTATTGTAGTTATTTTGTACGTTTAAGACGTACTGATGTAGGTAAGCATCCACTGAGATGATTTGGCGGAATATACACAGGAACTGGGAAAAACGGTATCATAAAAGCATAGCATATATAGCTTAATCCGCTCAGTATCACATCTATTTTTGGTAACAAGGACTCTCGCCTATTATCACACATCAGTGACAATATCACAATCAGGGAACAAATGCGTTCAAGGCAAATAGATTAAAATATAATAGGGCATAGAGGGGACAAAGCAAGGAAAATTTTAAGCGGAAAAGTTATTCCAAATGGAATTAGTCTAAGAGTAATACCACAGAATAAATAATAGTATTACGTAGTACTTACAATTTCGACTGAATGACTGCTCGCATTTGTACTAACTGACATGACGCTTGAGCTTCAAACATGCTTCAAAGTTTTGTATGAAAATATTCCTAATGCCCCCTCTATGTCCTATTATATTTTAATCTCTTAGGTTCAAGGACTTATTCTACTAACCTGTCTCTTGTTCTTATTATTGCTAG
This sequence comes from Ethmia dodecea, assembly GCA_963855545.1. NCBI lineage: Eukaryota > Metazoa > Arthropoda > Insecta > Lepidoptera > Depressariidae > Ethmia > Ethmia dodecea. The sequence continues at coordinate 4,759,964 of OY979448.1, forward strand.
CAATGACAAATACATACCTACCTATCTGTTAGGTATATGTTGTCAGACTTGTTGCTAGGCTGAAACGATACAAATTATTATGCTACTTAGATTTATTTACCATTATTTATTTATTTAATTATAAGGAAATTTAGACATACAAAAAAAAGAGAAAAAAAGGATAAAAGGCGTGAGTTCTTTTTTTAAGTATAATTACTAAAATTAATCTGTAGGTAAATAGTAACAAACGCAGAAGTCTTACTTATTACGTTAAGTAATAATACATTAATAATATATTTATATAGAAGCATAAACACGATCGAGGAATGATTAATTATTGTACAAATTATAGTAATCGATCTGCTTCATTTACATTTGTCCATTCATAAAGTAACAAGTTAGAAGCTTTTTATTACAATATTCTTGATTTGTTATTTATAACAGTACCTAGCCACTTTGAATTCTTTATAATTGATTAGATGATCAGATGACCTTTATTGAATTAAGTAAAAAGAACTTTCGACCCAGGTTTTTTTATGGTTTGAAAATTATAAATGAAAATACTAAACATTGTATCATAGAGAGAATGCATCACTTCAACAATGATTTGGCAACTTCTTTATGCCAGTGGCAATGCCAAAGACAGGCGTACCTATACATATAATATACAAAAATTAATACATCATAGCTAACAAAAAAAAAGATTTTCCTTTTTACTTTTATCATGTGATGGTTTCTTTCTTCTGCTTGATGATCCCGCCAATTTCAGGATATAAAATAAAGCACATTCCACCATGTAATCTTAATAAGTACCTAATTATAATTTATGACAACAATAAAAACAAGCTTTTGTATGTATGACAGCCGTCATAAAAAATATAATTATCCCAAACTGGAGGGGTTCACGAGTAGCGAAGAATTGCGATATCCACCTCCTGGCTGAATCATCAGATCAGCTCGGTGGTACCATAATATTGCATTGTCAAACTTACATAGGTATGCTAAATTTCAGCTCGGTTGAAGATATCTGCTTCAAAATTTAGTTGCAAGATTCCACCCGAACAAACATACCTACGTTGCAAGTAAATTACATTAAAAGCTTGCAAATTGTAGTTTATCTTTATATACATACTAGAGTAGGTACCCAAAACAACTAATATAATGTAAAATTAACTTATTTGATCACTCATATAAATATTCTGTCGTAAAAGGGGAGGCAGTACTTGTTTTGACACGTGATTTTGTTTCTCGAACGAAACAATATTTTCCTGTACGAAGCCCCGTTACTTTAATTGCCCCCCACATGTCGATCAGCGGCTCTTGATGAGTATTTTCACACAACCTTCTTTCCCTTTACCACAGATCTTGTCAATTTTAGAATGTTCCTTGGCAATAACTATTATTTCTTTAGTTTGATTCAGTATAGGTACTTCCTAGGTTTATCTAATCAAAAAGTAGGTAATGATCCACACGGGAGAACAATTAAAATTACTAATCTGTTTAATTTAATTAATAGTCTGAATTTTGTCGTTTGACAGGATTAAATATAATCAACAAGCTAACTGCAGATTAAGAGATAAGTAAATAAATTATAAATAAATTGTAGGACACAATTAACACACGGCTATTTAGTCTAGTAAACTAGGCAGAGCCTGTACTAAGGGTACTAAACAACTGATAAAAATACTTAAATAAATAGTAAACGACCAGACACGAAGTGAACAGACATGTTCGCGCACACAAATGTTGACCCCAAGCTAGGATCGAACCTGCGACCTCCGACTCTAAAGCTTGTTTTTTATTAGTCTGAAACTTTAGAGGATTTCATCCATTAATAATAATAATAAACATCAGGCAGAAATTCAAAGTCATGTCAGTCAGACATTGTAGTCAATAACTGACCATGGCTAATAGCTCGGCTCATTAGAATCAGTATAATTATATTCGTTTTGGGATACGAGCTTCTCGCTGTCTTTTTTTTCCTATTAAAATAGAGTATCTAATTAGTAATTACTTAATGATTTCATATACAAATAAAATCAAATGTTTTTATTCAATGTACGGGCTTATAAGTCCTGTTATTGAAAGTCGCAATAACTTTCGTGACGTGACACACACAACAACAAACAAATTACTAAATGTGGTGTAGGACATTTATAAGTATATTTTTTAAACTTAATGTTCCATAAGTATCTCAAATGGCCAGAAATAATTCATTGTTCTAAAATAGGAACAACAACGAAATACGTGTTTTTTTAACAAGATGCAAGAATGTACATTAGATTCACAAAATAAAAAACATTATAAACTCAAAATAAATAAGTTAAACTTATGCTTTGCTTTTATTGGGCCTCAAATTATAATAGATAGATGTTCAGCAATTTTAGTTTTTATTGACTCTATATTTTATGATAGCTGTGGTCGCCGTAAAAAGAAGATCACTACGCAGGCTCCCATTGGAGTTTTTACCACTATAATGATCTTTGATTTTAATTGACCGACTAATTACGACATAATTTGACGTCGACCGAGTAATGTTTTAATTGTGTACCCTTCTCTTTTCTTTTTTGCTTATTAAGACCCGCTGATTTAATTATTATATCATCTGTAGAAAGGAAATGATTTAATTTGATGTAAAATATGAGACGTGGTGTGATTTTGGCGCGATGGCGTATCGATTATAGATCGCGTGTGCATCGGTTCAATTTTCGAACAAAGGCTGTGGCGATGGGCTCGCACAGTTCAAAATTTTAAATTCGAAAATGGAATACAAAAAGAGGAGAGGGGCCAACCGCCGCGGCTGCCCACCCAGTCGGTGGCTGCGCTGGCGCGCAATGCACTCCACCGCGGTCCTTACCAAATACCGCCAATTCCTTTGCCATACCAACTTAAGAAGCCACAAGTCTTATATCCTTCTACTTTATCTCTCAAAATTTTACTTTATGCTATTCCGTTTTGATTCAAATTCGATCGTTGGGAATCTTGCTAATTTTCTACCAGAGATAATGATTAAATTGTTTCGGCATGTCAAATCAAACGAAATTATGCTGTTATATCTTGTTTAATGGTACTTTATGTTGACTTCGTACATACCGACATGGATACCCTCAAGTGAGATTTCTCTTTTAAGGGATTCTTAAGATATGACATTTAATTTAAGGTTGTTGTTAACAGTATTTTTACTCTTAATTACTCATACCTCATTCTAGATGTCATAAATATATTTAATATTCAGGCCGTATTTTATTTTTTTATTTACTTTACTACAGATATTTGATACCTTGATTATCATGAAATACCTAATCTGTCCTATACTCTGCTCGTCACAGACCTGTATCTCTTCCAAGATAGATCTGTGCTGCTAATATATAACGAGGGGAATAAAAAATATATAATATAAAAAGGGGTACTTACCTCTTTTTATATTATATATTTTTTATTCTATCTTAACATTTCTTTATTATCTTATTATGGTAAGAGGATAAAAAAAAACCTTGAAATGGCTAGACAGCATTTTTTCCGTGTGTAATCTCATTCTATGCAACAAAGTTGTTATCCCGATAAGTAGTACCTGAGTCTTACATGATCAAGTTATGTTAAACGGCTCCCATATTAGACCGGTTCACCTAATTGAGATTAACTTAATGTGTAACTTAATTTTAAGTTTTATATACCTTAGTTATGTAGAGATATCTATCTAATTACTTGTAATTGATCCTCTCTGTTGCAAATGGCGATTTTATTTAAATCAAATTGTAAAATCACTTTTCCATACACTCAATGTTGATTCGCATTAACTTTTTGTAGTACATATCGAATAATAATAATAATAAATTGTGGGACACAATTTACACACGGGTCTTTAGAGCCTGTACTATTTAGTAAGTCCATGACATAGATACGATTGATATATTTTAACGGAAACAGGATTGCGTGAAAAAGGTGCTGAAAAAGTTTTAAACATTACCCTTCTTATAGTGTCATTGGGTAATATGACGCTCCGGAGATGAAAATGAAGTAACTATATCTCGCGTTTTAACATTTGTTAAACTATGTGGGCTATAGGAAAAGGCCGTAGGCAAGTTCAGAACGAAGTATCATGCTCACACACATAGGTACATACATACCTACACTCGAAAAACATTATTCTCTTTTGAGTACAGCCAGCCAATCTTTTCATGTGTGTAATTACTTTCAACTTAAATAATATGATAAAAACAGGGTTTAAACTGCGCCTAATGCGAGTAATAAAGTAATGGTTTGGTTGACAGCCTACATTAGGCATCTAAATAGAATTGTAAAAGAAACGTAAATTGAATCATGAACTAAATATGAACTCACAATTTAATTGTGTACACAATGACCTAAGGCTGCAGGTCAACGTAGGACACTAAAACAGCTACAATCATGCATCACAAAGAGATTAAAATATAATAGGACATAGAGGGGGCATTGGAAATATTTTCATACAAAACTTTGAAGCATGTTTGAAGCTCAAGCGTCATGTCAGTTAGTATGAACGCGAGCTGTCATTCGGTCGAAATTGTACTTGGAATAACTTTTCGGCTTAAAATTTTCCTCTCTTTGATGCATCACCAGAAATCGTAAATGTAGGAAAACACCAAGGGTAGTGACCATATTTATACAAAATCGAGTCATATCATGACAAACCTTTCTAGCTAAAGAACGCATAACTGACTAAATTAAGAAACAGCCTCTGTTTGACGTCATTGCCTCTCAATGACTGCCTACGCATTTATAACTTCTCAATGAAACAAAACCAGTGCTCATAAAAAATACAAAATCGTCTAGAGTCGCGTGTTCTTGTAGAGTCGCGTGTGCGTGTAGGTCTTGAAAACTCATCGAAACAGATAAACTGGCTTCTTGAGCAAATACAAATATGTCCACTCTACGTCTTTTATGGCAATTTCTGTTCCCTTTCCACTTTCAAGGACGCTTGCCTAATAATACGTTGTCACTATTATAATCCAAAATCTGAAATAAATACCAAAATTAAAATATTACCAATAAATTCGACGTCTCTTTCCGAATTCCCGCCGTAAAGCCTTGGATAGTGAAGTGGATGCAGGTAAACTTTATGTATTTGAGACGTGACACAACAGACGTAATGTTGTAACGATTGAGACAGAATCCGGTCCTCTTCGATGACTCATTGTCGGGTCTGTCTAGTCGATTCGTGCGTATGTGGATCGTTTTTTTTGCGTTAACGGAGCATACGATACGTAGTTTTTGGGTATTTGGATTTGTATTGATATTCATGGGTATTATATGGTTCGCAGGTATTTCATGAGAAGTCAGAACCGAGTGACTGTAATAATGTTCTACCTAAAACATGAGTGTGAAAAAGGAGCCAAATTAAGTACAGAACTTTTGGTGGCTTTTTCAATATAAGAACAAGATCTAAATAGGTGCTAAGTTCTGTTTACTCGTACAATAAGTACTTCCTTAAATCCTTAAAATAATATTATTACGTAATTTTTTTTGCCTCCTTCAATTCTTAAAATATTACGTAGGTACCTACTTAAATAATCATTATAATAGAGCCTTAAGATCCCAGTTTTACCCTTTGTAGCTATATGTTATGGAAACATATATTATAATAATAAAATATATGTCCCTTTTTACACGTTCTAATTACATTTACTTTCTTTTATTATTGTTATACCTATGCTTGCTTACTCTGTTCTTTTCTCTACGGAATTTATCGATGATATGCCAATCAAAAAGTAATAAAGATGCGTAGCCATAAAAAATGGTGATTAAACGTTGAAAGAAAAATAATTGTGTCTATTTATTTTCAGTCATATTCGTCACTAATTGATGCTTTATTATGAATTATACAATACCATACTAACGTTATATTTAAAACTTTCATTAGAATTTGTATCCACTGATCATATGATCAGATTGGCTTAAAAACGGATCACGGCGGATTGTAGCTCCTACAAAAATAAAATATTACATATAATATAAATTTTTTTCGTCTTATATTTTTGTATAAAATAGCAAATTTTTTTATAAATCATTAGCACTTAGTTTTTACTACATTCGTGTATATTTCATGTTTCACGCCGTAACAAGTTTACTCGCAAGGGCTTCTAAACAATTTGCTTTCGCACTTGAGCCGGAAAGGGGCGTATTGTTGACGTACCATTTATCACACAAACAACCAATGATGCCTCTATTCACAGTTTGAGTAAAATTTCACGGCACTTTTAAAGTTACTTTAATTGTGTTGCGCGAAGGTTCCGCTCTGTGTCAGCTCCGTTTATAAGGCCGCCGAATTTAGGAGAAAGAAAAAAAATAAAAGAGTCAGTAGAAGATTGGAGACAATTTTGTCTTGGAAAATATTTTAACAAACCAGCCCCCTTGCTGATGTTGAAAAAGCTACTCTGCCTGTTTCTTTGCCTTCTTTACATTTTTTCATGAGTAACTCACTGGTATGATCTTGTTGAAACTTGGTAATGTCATAGTTTACACCTTAATGAAGGACATAGACTGAGTTTCATCCCGAAATAGTATTCTGTAAAAATAAAACGTGAATAGCGGGTACTTTTGATAATGAAATACTTAAAACCACCTCGGGAATTATGTGTGAGTGTATTAATTATTATTATTTACGGAAATTGTACAAAATTAATACAGTTAGGTTAGGTTTATTTCAATGCATTACAGTAAATATAAAAGTAATACCAGTTCAGAGCAGTGATAGCCCTGACGGTTAAAGAGCCGGCCGAAAATCAGTGAGGCTCGGGTTCGAATCTTGGCATGTACCAATGAGTTTTTCAAAACTTACGTACATATTTATCACTATCTCGACGGTGACGGAAAACATCGTGAGGAAACCCGCAGGTCTCAGAATTAATTCTGAGACATGTGTAAATAGACCCGGTCCGGCGATAGGCTCACCACCTATCACGTTTAGGGGTCCAATGTATCTCGTGAAATGTGGGTATATCCAGTAATTGAATACCTCTGCCTACCCCCTCGGGGATGAAAGGCATGAGATTATACATACATACATACATAATACCAGTTCTTACAAAATGACTTATATAAACTTTTTGATGGGTGTACAATTAAGCACGCATTTCCACAAGTCCCATTTATGTTTATTCATTTTTTATTTAAAATATTATTATTTATTCCTTACAGTGATTTATCTCGATTATAGAATAAATGTTGATTCTTCATTCTCTCATCTGTAAGAAATTTTAAATAGTAATGTATGTAGATCAGAAAATGGAAACTCTATAATTTCCATAAAGTTTCTCTAAACCATAGTACTGTGGAAAAACATCACCATATTTCTTTGTTATAGTAACTTCCATAAGACAACTCGCAGTACCCGCATTAGTACACAGCAAACAATGTGACGAAGTGAAAATTCAAGTCGCACGCCCGTTTTTGTCGCACAATTTGGACCTCCACAGAGTCTACTACCGTTAAAGTGGAAACAAAGGTCCAAATAGCACCCTTGAATAACACTAATATAAGACAATGCACCAATTTATTGCGTCATATATAACGTAGTGAAAGTTAAGACGATTGTTTCAAACTTAACGGTAAACAAAACAATTCGGTAAAACACAAAAGAGCCGCCCTAGTACAGAAGTCGGCTATTTTACGATCCCCTGTAAACAGTTTGCGAAATTTTAATGGCCTGTAAGGAATTTTTATTTATGGGAAAATTAATGGTTGCGTCGCGTTTTTAAATTTGCAATCGTTCGGGCCTTTTTGCGTGTCCGAAATCTTTGATTTGTTAATTTGCTACCTAAAGGTTAATGTTAATTATAATGGGATGCATAAATTAAGTTGTAGTCTTTGTTGTCTCGGCATTTGAATTGAAGATCACTCTGCCCGCTCCATTTAGTTTTTTAAACAAATTTCATGTTTTTTTTTTAAAGTATTTATAGTAAGTATAGTTTGATTTTTTTGGTACAGGTAATGTGAAAACTAACTTATTATAGAAAGTATAATCTTTTTAGTAAGTTAGTTTTCACATTACGTGTAAAAGATTAGATTATTGGCATACCTACTCATTCATTACAAAAAGTAGTGTTTCAAGTTTTTATTCTACTTGCTTATAACAAAGTCTTCTCACAGCAGGTAGTGGCCATAAGCTTTACAAAAGACACTTTTTCTTTGTGCCTTAGTTTAACGAGCACTGCATCTACTTGGAGATTCTTATTGTGTCAAGTAAGTCGTTTTAAGTCCGTATTAGTGTGATTCACCAATTGAGAAATTAACTAACGAACTCGTTAGAAGGATTAAATCTCGAAAACCCTAAAGTACCCTAGTGATTATATCACTGCTACCATATAACAAAGTGATATAACAATAACCGTAATTAACTAATGTGACGTTCACTAAAGAAGCATACTATCAGTAAAATCAGTAGATAATGGGAATAAGGGTATTCAAATTAGTTTCTCACGGTATATTTACGTTTTTGGTAGAGAGTATTGATTTTCTTAAATTGGGACCACCCTGGAGGTGTACCAGTTCAAACAACCAAAAATTCGAAATCGGTTGAAATTTGACGAAAATATAGAAATTGAAATAAGAAATGTCCACCACCACCTCCTATTTAAAGTCGGTTAAAACTACCACATGTTCTCGTTATAATTAAAAACCTACCTACTTAGTTACTTACTTAATTATGTAGCTCAAATGATCCCACATCAAAATATGTATTTCATTGTACTAAATAAGCTCATAATTGTATAGCAATCAAATAAATTGATTTAGTTTGGTGATAGACCTGTTGGAAGAGATTCACTTAAACTATAAATCTCACTATTTTGATGTCGAAGGAAAGAATTGTCATGTATCGGTAACTTAACATGCATTTGAAATAGGTACATTATAAACATATTTCGTGAATAGCTAAATATTTCATAAGAATTACGTAATCTATTGGTATTGAAACCATGTTCTTGTAAATATCAACGAACGTAGCGACAGCAACTGTCTTCTGCGGCTGAATTGCCTTTTAAGTTAATGTAAATATTCTTCGAGGATGTGAGTCTTTTTCTATTGTCGTCACGATTCTATTTTAAGCAAAATATGCTATTTTGACCAATGACGAACTTCCATACAAGTTAAGTTTCATTCCCTTTTTCATTCTTTTAAGAAAATTCAGAGAGCAGTGATAGCCTTACGGTTACAGAGCCTGCTTCACATGATGAAAATAGTGAGGCTCGGGTTCGAATCCTGGCATGTACCAATGAGTTTTTCAAAACTTACGTACATATTCATCACTAACTCGACGGTGAAGGAAAACATCATGAGGAAACTCGAAGGTTCCACAATTTATTCTGAGGCCCGGTCTGGCGATGGGCTCACCACATATCACGTCTAGGGGTCCAAAGAATATCTTGTGAAAAGTGGGTATATCCAGAAATTTAATACCTCTGCCTGCCTCTGGAATATAAGGCGTGAGATTATTTATTTTTTTAAATTCATCCCCGAATTTTCTAAAATTCTTTCTCAATGCTCACCAACATTGTGTCCGATCATACAGTAAGGTCCCAGGGAAGACAATTACGTGACCGGTTAAAAAATTTGATGCAAATTTCATGCTTCTAGACCTACAGGCTATGCGTTATCATTATATATATTCAGTGTAAAATTTTACGTTACATCACGTTAAAAGGGACGACAAACCTCTGTTTTAGGTAAAAAAAAAATTGCATGTCGTCATATTATACGAGTATAGTGTATGGCAAACTAAACGCATACTTATATTTTAAATAATAATATTATAAAGAGGAAAACTCAAAAACTAATGGACCGATTTTAAAAATTCTTTCATCAATAGAAAGCTAGAAAAATCCTGAGTAACATAGGTCATATTTTATTCCCTTAATTTCACGGGAACGGGAACTATTCGGGTGAAACCGCGTAGAACAGCTAGTTTTAAATATAGCTCTCTAAGTTCTTCTTCATATTCATCGGTCGACACGACATTGAACTTAGACAGTAATATTTAGGGTTTTACCTCGGAACGTCAGAATGAAACAATATTTGTTAAATCTAATACTTAAATAATTTTTTGAACATTTTTTTTTATTTTATGCTCTACAACTTTTATCGTCTTTTATTTCTTAGAATTGGTTAAGATAAAACATATTATTTTTCTTAGAATAATAATTTTAACATAATATCTAATAATAGTAGTAACTTAATTATTTTTTTGACGTCTATTAATGAGAGTTGCCTTTGTGTAATAAACTACTCCATTCGTTCATTACGCATATGCCTAAATATTGTCAAAAATTATTGAGTGAACTAATTTTAATATCTAATCTTTGCATATTTTAAGTATTTATTATGGTTTGTAATTAAAAGATTACTGTATTATAGAAATTTGCATAATTGGCGAACCTGCGCTGCCTCACGCAGATCCGTTAACACATTACACATGTAGGATTCATATTACACCTCATTGAGGCAATCCGGTAATTTCTGGTAAATTTTGTCTACGTGCGTGAAGACATTCCTCCTCCCTGTCCATAATTGTGTTTTGTCTTAAATTATTGGGTATGTTCTATTCTTAGCTCTAAATTATATATATTATTTAGTATTAGTAAATATATCATAAGTAATTTTGTTGCGCAAGATTTCAATTCTTAGTAATTACTGAATTTCTGAATAAGTATTTCTGAATATACGTGCTATTTTTGTTATCCTGAGATTATGTGTTGATTAAATTGCTAGAATATCTTGAAATAAAAAAATTGTGAGTTCATCTACTCACAGGTTCTCTGAAACTGAGGACAACAACCTACAATTCAGCTATTTCTCATTTTAACAATACTTACATTAATAAAAATATTTATAGAAATAATGCATTATCCAATACCTACTTCCTCGAACGAGCCCATTTCTAGAATCACATAGAACTACTGAGTCCATTCATAAAAGTATTTTCGGGCTAAAAAATCTTGATCACTATAAAGCAACGGCTGTAATTTTGTGATTATATTTGGATTTTATTAAAATTCGGTGTTAGTAAACCGTTATAATAGTTCGTATTTAATTGTTATATTGGCTCCTTGCCTAAAAAATCACCGAAAATTCGAACTTTTGTTTTTCCAACTTACCTATATGTAATTTTAATAACAAAGTTAATTATCGGTTACATTATTTATCAAAGTCTTTAATTTCTTAGTTGCTTCAAAAATAAGTTAAAAAGAGTACATTCCTTAGATTGTCAGATTAAATTTCTCAGATTAGTTTGATAATTTTTAGCTCTTGTTTTAATTTTTAGCAAAGTTAATGATTAAAGATAACAATTGCAAAAATATACAGGTTTACGGAATTTGAAAGTTTTCATCAAGAAAAAACTCTTAGCATGAAAAAAAGTATGTTTTCCTGAAATTCTCTATACAAAACGCAATTTTAAGAACCCAATAATAAATGTAAGTTAGAGACTTGAAGTGGAACACTTATTGAACACAAGATTTTGAACGAAAAGTCATTCGATGGCACAACATTGAAATGCCATAGTGGTGTAGATTTTCTGAAAAGATATTGTTGCGTCCATCAATTTTATGAATCGACTGTACATAAAATACAAGGAAGAGTAACCAGACAGCTTGTCGAGCTAGTGCATTGATCCACATACCTTAACACACAGTTCGTTATCAACAGGAAACTCTAAGCTGATGCAGCTACAGGTGTTATACGTTCATTCATAGAACTGAGGACTGACGTAATGGTATCCGGTCTTTCGAGACCGACTTCTGTTTGATACAACATAGATACGACTGATAAGTTGATGACACTAGGTTAACAGTTTGAAGGAACAAACTGATTGCCAAACTTATGGTATTATTAGTTACTATGTTATTCTTTCAATCAAGGGTACCTACCTTCTTTTTTGTGTAATATAATACAAGTACTTTAAAATACATAAATTTATAGTTTAATAGCAGCACCCCGCGGTTTCACCCGCGTAGTTTCCGATCCCTTAAGAATACGGGGATAAAATATATAGCATATGTGTTATTCTAATATATAAGCTATATAACTGTAAAGTTTCATCAAAATCCTTTCAGTAGTTTTTGCATGAAATAGGAACAAACGTCCATCCATACAAACTTTTGCGTTTTTAATATTAGTAGGATTTATTTTTACAGTCACACAAATACACTTTCTGATAAACGCACTATATCAGTGTTTTATATAATTTTAGCTATGTAAGTATATCAATTGTTTTTAAATTATAAATGTATTTTTCTAAAGTGATTTTGCTCGCTTTCGTATAGGTACTATAAAAAAATAACTTAAATTATATTATTAGAAACTGAGTCATCTGATAGTCGTATGTTACATCTATTGCTAAACGTCCCTTTTCACTACTTTTACATTTGACGGTAATGAAAAAAAAAATATAAAATTAAATAAACATATTATTGAAATGATCATAATTTTATTGCCAATTCAATTCAATTAAAATCATTTAGTTCTGTTGGTAAAAAAAAAATACGCAGAAATGTCAATAGCCTAAGAAAGAAAGAAAGAAAGAAAGAAACTTTATTTATTCGGCATAGACAAAATAACAGAAGTTACAGTAGCACATAATATAAAACAATTTTATGCCGAAAGGGCCACAATAATTAAGAACAGGGGACGTCATTTGTACATTCCCTTCCTTCTTGTAGAATAGTAATTATTGAATGTCATTAATAAATACAATGTTAAAGTATACAATAATATCATGTGATTACAATACCATTGTATCACTGAATATAATTAGAAATGACACAATTACAAGATGTAACAAACTATTCACCAGAACGTCCTTGATTAGTCAAAGTTAACAAGTATGGTAGATAAGATAAGACACTCTAAATATTTATTTATAGTGACATTATTGAATGTTCAGGTAAATTACCTAGCAGTTTACATAAGAATTTGTAGTGGTATGAGATTTTATTTGAATAATATTGTTACAAGTAATGCAGTTTGTGTAAAAAATCTACTTTCGTGTCACTGGAAATTATCTCACGTATTTTAATAAAAATATTGGCCAGTTTTATCACATAAAATCCCCTTTCGCATAAGTTTTAATCACTTAAATATCTTTTATTACATAAAAGCTATTACGTACATCGTGAGATAATCACATTCTCATAGCAGTAACTATAATGTGTTTCCCCATAAGTTAGATAAGTTATGACGTTTGATAACTTTAGGAATTAAATACTCGACGTCACTGTTATTCCGTACATTTATATCTCATCATATATCCATGAACAGGATGTTCATTATATTTGTCTCGTGTGAGTCTGATATACACTGTATTTTAATTGGGATCGATACTGAAGTCCCTATAAGATGGGACGTCGTAGAGATTGTAGCGGATTCGCTAAATTAACACTAGTTTAAACTAGCGTTAGTTTAAAAAACAAACCTCATAGTCAAATACCACTAACAATTTCTGTCAATAGCTTTTACATGATGATTTTTGACAATCATTATTCATAGTAATTGACAGCAATAGCCTTGTTTTAAGTGTGCCCCCCTTAATGCATGAAGTCCGAGTTTGACCCAGTTCTGCCCAGTGGTAAGAGGACCTACTCTCAATATAAGGGTCCGCAATAATACACCGGCGAAAAGTTTGTACTTCCAGAAATTTAGTCTGATTCCCCTCGGTACTAAAATAAATTCTTGGTTCTAAGTATTTAATCTGTGATCAATGAAAATGAAACGAAAGAAAAACTATTTTCAGATAAACTGGGCTGATGACTCAATATTTTTTTTTCGTGACTAACTACTATAAGTAACGGGTTACGTATGCAATGTTCGTGAGTCAAGACACACTATCGATAATATGGAGAAAATACAACAGATGCCAAATAAAACACACACCGTCTTGTGCAAATATCACATTTGTGATGGAAGACTGGGCTGATTTTATTAATGAATCATTTAAGTTGCATTTATAGTAAAACATGACCAATGGTTAATTAATTTTTCATGGAATTATATTGGGCCTGCCCAGTGATAGAGCTTGCACATATTCAGGCTGTAACATGCATTTAAATGCTAACAAAATATATTGTTTACAATGACAAATGAATAGGAACCATATTTCATATGAAAGAGCAGTAATGTACTCATCATTCCTTGGTGCTTTTCCTATTATACAGTGTTATTTACTTATTGCACGTACTCGTTTTAAGTCTTCTCATCTTCCTATAACCAACATTTATTTGTTATTTAACATTTTTGATTAGCATTAAGTTGGAACCAGCAACTCGTCGGTGAAGATAGGCTGCTGTTTACATTCATCGAATCTCCATAGACTAGTTATTAGACAATTGACATTACTAAGTGTATATTTTTACCTACAGAAATAAATGATTTCAATTAAATTACCCCATAAAAATGGTAAATACATATACCAGACGAAAAGTATTATTTTTTGAACCTTTAATAGTTATTTGTACTACGTGTTCTTTGTTAATAATTGAGATGAAATTGATGCCGTAATTGTACGATGCAATAATTGCAGACAACCTTCGATCGGTGATCAGATCAGATTTTCCCATCTTACGCATTATTGCCAATGATAACAGTAGGTATTTGCACTGTTAATACAATATTCATCTCAGTGTTACAGTTAATAAATTTGTATTTAGTTATCTATGCGTAAAATAATAAATTATATTTAGCTATTAGGTACTAGTACTAGGTTATTATTTTTGAATCTTAGCAAAATCAATTTTCTGTTCTAAAGAATATAACTATAATGAATATAGAGAGACCACTTGATATACATATTATTGTTATTATTTAATTAAATCGCCTAAATTTCTATAGTAAAAGTTTGTTTCGGTAACAAACCTATCCTCTAATTTATGATTCAGCTTCTATTTTGTTATACCTACGGTCTTTTTTTAAACGGAAACCTGGTTCTTTTATAATATAATATAATCAAAATAAAAAACATTGGGACTGTCACATAACGTATAGCTTTTTTTAGAGGAAATCTAGTAATGTGGATCACTACAGTTTTAAACTACTCGTATTTATAGAACGACCTTGAAGCAGATGAATGGTTGCTGTGTCGTAAATTATACAAAGTTCAATGTCCCGGCTGCCCCAGTATATGAACTATAGGCACTGCACAGCTCTGATATAATGTCATCGGGTTTTAATCGATCGCCGTCATAGTTAATTGGTTAGCTGTCTGCGGTTCTGAAAACATTTGACGTCTATTTTACGTGTTTTTTATCTTTTGACGGAACTAGAATTAGATAACAGTCGTTAGCTGGCATCAACATCTGTTGGTGTAGCTTTTATACGTAATGTAATTATTCTTCTTATAATGTTTGAATTTTATATTTTTGATGCTTTTTGTTGGCATATTTAGAAGTGTGTTACAGTGCCGTACAAATTTGGATGGTTTTTGGTTTATACGTGTTCTTGGTTTGCACATTTTTTTTACAAAGTTGATCAATGAAAAAAACCGCAAGTCAGTAGTGACGTCATGAAGCGGTACGATATTGGTTTACGACTTATCATTAGGAATGATCAGTACATGACTAAAGTCTTTTACGCCTCTAGAAATCTCAAGAATCAGAATGTAGTCATACTCCCTCATTTCTTAGATCTGATGGGAAACTCCTGAAACCAATTCATACAGTCCCGATTCGCGCGTCAGATCACCATATCCTATCGGTTGAAAAGGGTTAAAATCGTGTGACCATACGATGACTCATGCCGAGCGTCATTCATTCCATTTGAGGTCTTTCAAGTATTTAGCTCAACGGAAAGGTTTTATGACTAGCAAAGCTATTGGGAAAATCACTTTCAAATTTTTCCTATCACATTGAAAAAATGAGAATTTAGTTTTTATTTTTGTTGTTATTATTTTCATTTTTTTTATATTATTATTGATTATCATGGTGCTGTGATGGATTATCGCACTAAAGATAATTCCTTATGATATTTGAAAAAAAAGGTGACAGTGGAAACAAGGTCACTTCCAGGAAAGCGTACCGGAACCGGATGGGAGCTGTCGAAGATTTCCACACCACATTTTTGCAACAATAAAGACGTCACGATTAAGTGAACGGTGACCCCGAAAAATCTCGAGTGGGATTCCCAACCCCTGTCTACAGGTGGTCTATACGGACCCCTAGCACATAATGGTACTTCTGACTGGGAGGGGACTGGCCCGCCTTTCTCCACTCCTATTGGCTGCAGCCGGCGGGCTCGGCTGAACTCAAACCGCTATTCGCCAACCCCCACCACAAGTGCAGAGCAGCACGTGGATCCGAGCTTTACTTATCTTACGCGCGAGCCTCGAACTGATTTAGTCGATCACCCGACACGACGCGTGCCACATCGCACAGTTTTTGGGAATGTCACAGATCGTTAGCCATGGATCATAATAATATACCGTCGTTTGCGCTACTTAGACACGGCACAGTGATAGTAAGGGTTAAGATGGATGTGACCAGCGGTTGTTGCGGGTCTCAAGTACCCACGAAGGGCTACCGAAGGGTTGTGCACAGGATCTCCAGTTGTGAACAATGTAGTAGGACTAGGATGAATAGATACAGTGACTGTGATAGTGGATTAGTGGAAACATGTAGACCTTACAGAGGGAGTGCGGCGAGAAGAAGTAAGCATTTTTTATAGTAAATACTAAATCTATTATTTAAAAAAAAAGTGTATTCAATTTACGAAATTTATTGCTGATAAATTATGGCGCTCTTTACAATTGTTTTGGTTGTTCTAATTTTTTTTTACAATTTGTTTTGTATTTATAATTATTAAAATAAATGCAATTTTAAGTGAAATATTAAAGTGACCGAAAATACTATTTCGTTAAACATGTGACATGTACTCACTAGCACTCTAAATATCCCTTATCTCTAGGCGGTAAACAGGCTTTGTTTATTTATAAACAATGCATCCGGTATGTATATGGGGTACTTGAAAACGGCGGCTATGTCAATCCGTAACTGAGCTAACAATTTTATTACAAGCAAAAACCGGGCTAGGGCTCTCTACAATGCGAAACACGAAGATCGGGACTCTAACTACGCTTAAACTGTAATTAAACCAGCGTACTGTTACCGGTATGACATATCTGACTAAATGTTTCTATCCTTTAAAAGCCTTACAGTTATGCCCGCAGCTCAGAGGGAACTCTTTCGTAATTAGTTCTATCTCGACTCTGTTTAAGGCTGAGAAATTATTTAAGTATGGTTCAATAAAAAAATTATTAGTACAGTCGCGGACAGTTAGACGGGTTTATTATGTTTTTGTGTTGACAGTACGCTATGCATTGAAAAATAGTAATCAGGCTCTGAATGCCCCATTGAAAGCACGGTTTCTCTATTAGTACTAGGGTGACACAGATATTTTTTACATATACTTGCGATAATTTAAAAAAACATCATTTTAAGTGAAACATTAATCTAATTAATCTAATTTCATTTAATACAGTAATTTATAATTTCAAACTTTTATTTTGTTGGCAAATGCAATATAATTTGCTAAGTTCAGACATTAGCAAATAATAATTTGACACATTACGTAATATATCATAAAAAATATTAGAACTTTTATGAATGACTCTATTTTTTTAGAGGTATTAGAGTTACCGCTTAATATTCCCAATTAGAACTTTTATAAATGACTCTATTTTTTTTAGAGGTATTAGAGTTACCGCTTAATATTCCCAGTGATTATCTAATATGATCTGCAACCCAGTACTATTGGAAACGCCAGTGCAAAATACCACTACATTAGCAAATTTACTTTTTAATAATGATCTACACGTGTTACATACACTACAATAAGTTAATAAATAAAAAAGATGTGGTTTCGGCGATTTCGTAATGAGTGATTTAGTGACTGAAAGGTATTTTTAGGTGTATGTAAATATAGTTTTTTTTTTCATGAGTTCGTAACGTATTATTTGTAATGTTCAGCGGAGGAAATTTTTAAACCTTACAATAAATAGTCGGTTTTATAATCTGACACAGCAGATCTCTATAGTTACCTGCTCAGAAGCATAGATATATATATTCTTTAATAATAGGCTAATAGCAACAAAACAAAACAAAACCGCAGAGTTAACGATACAATTAAATAACAATTATATTGTAATAAACTGCGCATGTGCGCCAAACCTCAAAATATAGGGAAAAAATATTATACAACATACTGTTTTCCCGGAAGTACATTTCTCACGATCATGGGAATATCGTCATTATCACAATCGTGACACTAATTGCAATTTTGTTCAGATTTACTTAAATAGTTAAACTCCTAGTGCAGGGATCCGTAAAGCGACTTTCATATTTATATGGCTACGATTACGGTTTTTATTATCAAAATTATTAGCAGTCCACTGCAAGATATAGCACTTCCCCCAACTCAAGCCAAAATAATCAGTCTGCCGTCCGCATCCAATCGTTAGTTTTAAATGTTCTAACGCGAAAAATATTAATTTCTCAAAAGGACAACTCAACGCACTAAGTCTCAGAAGGACTTCCCAAAACGACAACATTCCAAAATGACAACTTACAAAATCGTAAATTTCTTGGGCAAGAACTTGCCAAAATTAAGTTCTTGGGTTTGCCTGGTGCGAAGCTCCCCTGATTTTTTCATGCACTTTACTTCGATGCGAAAATTTTTCAAAATTTTTACGTAGACAACAATCTGAAAATATATTTTTAAATTTTCAGGTATTTTTTAAATTTTAATGTAGGTTAATTTTACCGAAGTAATCGTAAACCATGACTGTATGAACATTTGAATAGGTACTTAGGTACCACCTTTAGGAAATTGCATTACACTTACGAAGAAGTTACCGTAAATGCTAATTAAATTTAAATTCAATATTGCTAAGTCATGATTAAATTTAAACTAAAATTTAGTGTTAATTCATGACGTATATAATTTATGACGTATTGTAAACTTTGACCCGGCACTTTGAACCTGTTCGTTAGTTAGTCGCGTTTTTCTCGTAAATGATTGAATTTCCTTATTGTGGGAGCGCACGGGCGCCACTATGTGTCATACGAGTAACACTTATAATACGCTCTTACGTGATTACTAAATGTGTGTAATACTTTTCATGAAAACTGATCCAAACAGACATTCTGACGTCAGAAGGATGCTTATATACCGCGTTTACACTCGCAAATCTCTACTCGGAGTACAGGGACGCTACTCGTAACACCTGATCCGAGTGCACTTGTAGCTGGCAACCAGTTAGTGGAACGGACGGTGTTCTGACTTTATACCCTGAAAACGCGCCTTTAATTTTCTTCTCAACACCAGTAAGTTGCTATTTTTACAAGACTACACCATAACGGGGTAATGTTTTTCAAGTATGTATGTACCTATGTTAAAATATTTTGTTATTAGCTTGTGTAGCCTAAACGGAGTCATACGGTTTTTCATCTCCGGATTGTCATATGCTACATTTTTACTAAATTGCATTAGAATTTAATTTAGGTATAAGAAATTTATAAAAAGTAATTTATAAAAAATAATAATAAAATTTTGCACAGTCGGATATTCTGGTACATTGATAACTAATCTAATTATTAAAAAATATAGCAAAAGTAGTATTTTAGTGCTAAATAAATTACTACTTTTTGAGGAGAAAGCTTGATATCAGCCTGCGGCATTCACACTCCCCAGAACTTTTGAGAAAACATTCTAAATCCAAGAGGAATAATCCTGTATATACGTAAATAATTCTGTATCTATGTCTATTATTACATTGTATATAAATAATTATAGTAATAAAAGTGCCGTCTAAGTAAGGCGGGGTATACACTCCGCTCGATTTCATGAACTATGTCCGCATCATTAGGGCTGCGGTCCACTCCCTCATTAGCAACATATTCACATAAAAGCGCTGTTCATTTACGCAGAGTGAGGCGGCCGCTTCAATTATCAACAGTTATTTCAGTGAGACGGGGGACTCATAATTGCAGTATTTAGCTGTCACCCATTTACTGAGACATGTCCATCTGAGCTTAGGCTTTACTTATGTAGACATCGGTCTCACAGTAATAATTTAAAAAGAAAATTTGCACAAAAAGTAATGAGCTCTGAAAATTGCAGTTCCAAATTATACGAATTTCCAATCAAAAAGTGATTACTGAAAACAAGTAAACTGCAGTTGTTACCTTATTAAATTTGCGGTTGTTTCATTAATTCGGAAAGGACCTGGTCGCCGATCGATCTTCATCGCAACGCTATTACCATTTAGAGCGATTTTCAGTTAATGAAGAGTATCACCGTGTCTTGTGATGCAGCCGCCGCCACGCGCGTCCCTGTGCGATAATCGCCCTTATTATGCGCAGTCAAATTTTACGAGCGCATCGGTTGTTAACCGCTACTAACAAAATGATGAACCGACTCAAATTAAACCTCTATTATGGCTAAACATGACGCTTTTTCTATTTAATGTCACGCGGATGGATATCGATACCGTTAACGACCTCCCAACAGCCCCGACGCCTGAGTGCTAAACGCCAGATATGTCGCAAAATATAAGTACAAATCCCGCCGATTATTCGACTTGCATCGGTTAATAACGACATGACGGCCGGTCGAACTTTTTGACGCGTCCACATTACAAATTTACATAATGATTGCGGAGGCGCCGGTGATGACGCTCGGTCGGCAGTTTTCTCAGTTTTCGAGCCGAAATTCTAGTTAGTGGGCGAGCGATTTCTTTTAAAAAGGTTAACAAGGTCTCGTTTGGGTCGTTTTTCATGCCGCGAAGCCTCTTTTGTGTACGGGCGAGCTGTTAAAAAATAAACGAATTCTTTGTTTCTCGGGTAGTCAGGGCCGACCTCCGACGCGGTCCCTACTTTTTTATGCCCCCTTATAACCTGTGTATTACCTACGTGTAGGTATCTACTGCTTTTTATGGCCGCCCGGTCAGTTCTTGAATGGGCTAAGGAATTCGATCGAGTCTCCTCATTGTTTAGCATTTATAATATGTTCCGAGTTTCGTTTTAGATTCTATTTTATTTATTTAACTTAACTGTACCAAGAGACATGGCGAACTTAATGCGTAAAGGCAAATATTAATGTAATTAATTGGAAATCAAACAGTTTCATCCGTACATACAATATTGTTTTGTAATAATCGCTTCCACAAATAATGATATCATTTTACATTTAGCAATTAAGTTGCTGCCCCTTATTGGTTTATTTCTGTGATTGTATTAATTTGTTTTGATCAATTAAATTATCAACATTCTCGTTGTTTTCAAAACACATATTATAGTTTTTGAAGCATTTCTTCGTGGCACACAGACCAATTAGATAACTATCTTGGTTTTTCTCAAGAAAATATTTGTTCCACAGTGACTCTACGTCTTTTACGAGCTGACCTGTTATTTTTTTTGGTTGAACTTTTGACGGCGGTCTCGCGGTTGCTTTTGACCGGCGCACTAATAAAATGTTATGATCGTGTGTTTAACGCGTGTTGTTGTGTCGGACCTCCTTTTGACATGATCGTTATTGCCCGGCTCCACCTTTGCGGTCTTTTGTATTACAACTGTAACAACATTATTATTGTGTCAATTAGACGGCAATCCGAATCACGCCTAGTCTGGGTTTTATAGCGATCGGCGCTCATTTGTTTATGCAGTGAAATGAAAGGGAAGTGTATCCTTCTCTGTCCTAAACGGGGGGCGTGATAATCGGGCTCAGTTCACAGGGCCTAGTTAAATAATAAGCGGTGCAGCGCCCTATAACTATAATTTTGTTTTGTTTGGACGCCGCCGCAGCCCTCGGGCGCAGAGGCGAAATCGGCGCGAAACTCGCTAACGAGACCACAGAGCAAAAAGTGAACACACATTTTGGCTAATTGTGTGAGTGTATTGATGAATTTGACTTTGGTTTTCGTTCTCACACTTTTTTAAGTTGTAATCCTAACTACATGAGTAGGTTTTCAGTTTTGTATTGAATAGAAAGCTGGGTTATTGATATCTAATGATTTATCATTATATAAACAAAATATGTCGAGTGTTACGTTAGTCACAGTTCACAGACACAACACTACTGGTGGTGAATCACGCAGACGATTGAGTCAAAACACTGAAAAAATAAACTGCGAGTGAGTAATTCTAAATAACTCACAAGTCAACCTTCTGCCATACTAACCGGTGTGAGAAAATATCACTTTACTTAAAAATATAATATATCAAAATTTAAAGTAAATTGAGCCTTGATAATAACAGTTGAAAATTTTGCTATTAACAAACAATGATCATTATAAAGTGTTCGTGGTAAATTGTATGTTATAGTTAAAAGTATTATTTTTTTTCCGCTTGTCGGATCAGTCAACAGCTTGACAGCGCTGCAATTGAAATTGATCTTTACAAACGACGGTAATAAAATACTCAATAGTACGTCACAGATAATTCCGACTATCAGGTCGCAAAACTATCTCTGTTGTTTGACGTCAAGATAAAAACAAACATGTGGAATTTTCGAACAAACAATAAGCTTTCATCAATAATATTTCAAAACTCTGCGATTTCGGTGCGACGATTATAGGCCATATTATTTTTGGAAAAGTGAACTTTCGATTAATGAAATATTTTTTTTAAATCGTTTGAGTGGTTTCGGAGCCTATTTATTACAAACATGCATACCAAAAACATCTCTAACTAATTTAATAATAAATTTTAATACTTACTGCCAACTTTGATTGATTAAAAAGAAAAATAATCGTGAGCATTCGAAATTGGAAGACGGTCCCGCCAATCGACCACCGTTAAATTATCACATTACCGATTCACGCAGGTTCACTGGACAATTAGCAAAGGCTGTCCACCTCTGGGCCGTAGTGTATTTATTCATCCGATGTCCATCGATTACCATAATCGATAGCATCGCGCGTGCCGCATACGGAACAAGCAGCGTTTTCATTGATAAATAGGTGCATTGCGGGAAATGTGTAATATTATGACACGATTACAAAATCCGAACAGCATTCTGCAACCTTTATGGCTATCATTGTAGTTTTTAAGAAAGTGTCATAGTCAGATCTAAAATAAAAATAGTGTATAGAAAACTGTTTAAGTCCAATTTGATACCATTCAATAAACTCCTGTACTATTAAACGAGAAAAAATTTTGGTGGGCATTTTGATAAAATTTTCAATATATACGAGTTTTTGGGGACGAAGAAAGATGATAGAGGAAAATTAGTTTTCTTTGAGTTTGAGATACTGAAACATAATGGGCGTCTTTCAGCATCTCTTTCGTTTGACAACCCTGAATTCTTTTGTAATATATCTCCTTTTTCCACAGGATACGTTAACGTCTGCGCAGTGGTGTGTCTGTTACTACTCGTCGGTGGTCTTACACCGCAGTCTTCGGCAGCACCGCACCGGAATCGAATCATGGACCGCACGAAACGCGCGGCGGACGTGGAAAACACGACGTGGGCCAATCCGTGCGATTACAACGATGTAAATGATGTAATTACACTTTTTTTTATCTAAATACCTTTTAATTACGTCTTAATTTCAGTTAAAACAAACAATATGAATATTTAGATAAATAGGTTCGTGGTGAAGGAAAACATCGTGAGGAAACCCGCAGGTATCAGAATTAATTCTGAGACATGTGTGAATAGACCCGGTCCGGCGATAGGCTCACCACCTATCACGTTTAGGGGTCCAATGTATCTCGTGAAATGTGGGTATATCCAGTAATGGAATACCTCTGCCTACCCCCTCGGAGATGAAAGGCGTGAGGTTATATTATTATTATTATTATTAGGTTCGTGGCTTACATGAGAATGTTATTGTTTCAAAAGCTAAGCATATTTAATTAAAGTAGTGTTCATTTTTTATTTTTTTTAATACATATATTTAGTAGCAGTCTACGTCTCTGTCTGCACCAAAAGACGAGAAATTATGTGTAGTGTGTGTTTTTAACTACTGAACGACGACACTTTAAAGTGATCAACACTGAACAATATTTTGAGAATTTCAGTGTCATACTAATTTATTGTATTTTACTTAGACAACTGAGAGCTTCCATAATTACAACAAAAAACTATTTATTGTCAATACCAAAACAATACAATAATTACAATTTATTTGCAAGACTACGTTTACAAATAGGTTTTACATGAAATACTAAGTTTTTGTATTCAGCGTTAGAGAAAAGCATGCAATACTTAGTTTACTAAAATTTGTCAATAACCGATCATTTTATTTACAGATGAAAAATGACCTAAAATATACACCGTTGCTGGCGAAACAAGTCGCGTTACAAGCCAGTGCTGCCCTTTCAAAAGCGAAAGAATATGAAAATAAAATCGTAAGTTTCATTTATATCTTTATCTATTTATATAAAAGTCAAATACTACTAACTAAATTAATGTGTCATGTTCAAATTTTTTCACAACGGATATCCTGAAAGACTAATAATAACGTAAAGAGGTAGTCACGCAAATTGTTCCATTTTATTTATTCATGCGTGAACAAATCCTCATCTAGTAGATACCTACCGTGACTCACATCTACACATCCGTCTATCTCTAGGACAGACAGTATGTATGTAACAATTTATTTTCTCTACACTTTCGTTGCGTCAAATCAACGCTGAGACAATCGCGACGTAGTTCTCGTGCATATCTATATGCCCGCCGCGTCGCTCAAATGAACGGACGAAGCTTGCGGCCCACCAATACCAATAAAACTTGCACGTCAATGCATACCTTTAGGGCCAGTGTTAACTGACTATATAGTTTTATGAATGGAAGTGAACCCTGTAGTATTCGATGCAGTTGGACGTGAGGTCCCTGGCATCTAATTGGCGACAAAATTTGCATTTAAACTTCGAATTTTGTATATTCTGTTTCGAGACACACGATTTTGGAGCCGTTTTCTCACTGCGGCGTTTGGCAATGCAGAAAGATTGCATCGGGCGCCGGTTTCGCGTCTGGACGTCCGGCCACGCTTCCTCCCTTTTAATTATAATTTTGCACTGCATTCGTGTAATGCCATTGTGCAATATTGACACTGCATAAAATTTTACTTTTTTATAGTGTTTGAAAAAATCACAAAAAAAATATTGAAAATAGTTTCTCTACGATATCGAAATTTAATTATTCTCGAACGTGAACCTACAGGATCGCTTCCAAATAATTTCCCATCTAGAAGAAACTAACTTAATATTTCCAAAATTAATTTTCTGTCCGATTTGCATAATAAAAGGCCTCTTGCGGAAACCCTAACAACTCAACCTACATTGAGGAATCCATTAATCATTCACGAATCACTAGAAACAATTGATTGGCATGTTAATCCAACTATTCATATGACGATTCTATTCATTCCGATCCTAGGAATATAATATTTCCGAATCGGAAGTAAGGTGGGCTGATCAACCAGCAATAATGCGATGTCGCTGTCGCGCCTCGAATCATTTATGGATGAGTCTATACCACTGCACACCGCGATGATATCAATTATTGAGAAGTAAAGCTTGTGTGTGCTTGTGCACTACTGCTTTAGTTGGTGCGGTATCAAATGTATTGTTTGTTGGGTAGTCAATGGAAGCGTCACAGTAGCGGTGGTTGTTCTGTTGAGCGCGGTTGTAGACAGTAATGTTTGCGTATGAGGTATGGTGGCATTTGTAATAGGCTCGCCGGTCGTAACGACGGCGACGTCCTGTCCGATCGCCACTGCCTCCCCGTCGTAAAACATTATCGACTCACAGTAGCCGGAACGAACTACAGGACGGTGCGTGTACGCATCGAATACTGATTGCGCATTAGTATTGCGCGACACACCTGCCCGTCCATTTTTTTCTCTGTCTCTCCCCTTAATGTCGGTCATTCGCTACTAATGTTTCATATTTATTGCGATTTAGGCTGCCGAGGCGAGAGCCTCCATTGTTAAGATGCCCAAGGACGCTTATACATCCTATTTGTTTCGAAGACGCGATTGGGATACAAGTCTGTATCTGCTGATGTATTAGTCATAGGATCTGTGGAGTCAATAAACCTGTTACATGAAAAAACACCATAAAAGACAATATCAGTATTTGGGCTGTGACATTACGTCGTAAGCCATTATGTATAAAAATAATAACTGGTCGCGTCGTGCTAAGAACGCAATAACAAATTCAACGAACCCTACCGGTACCGTCAGTCCGCGCCGTCCACCGTGTGAATGTCTCATGACGAATGCTTTAGACTACCGGTGTCATATTATCACACATTTTGACGCTGGCATTCCTTTGATTCCTTTAAAAAAGTAACCTACATAAGCACTTGATTTTTAAAAGCAAATCAGGTAACCCGATCGCAACGTGTAGCAGCGCAGCCGGGCCGCGGCATGCCATCACCGCGAACATCTCGAGAGCTTATCTTGCCTTATGTTCAATACATAAACATTGAATTACAACATTACATACATTATATACGTACATACTTATTGCGATAGCGTTGTTCACACGGGGCGACATGCTGTCTGCGGCGTTGGTGCGTACGTGTGCTGTAAATATATCATGTGTTGCTCATGTGTGGGTGCGTGTTTATTTGATAAGCTTCCGATGGGTCGAGCTAGGTATTCGGATGCTAAGTCGTCGAATTTCTTGACGGCCACCCACGGTAACTCGAATGCGAACGTAATCGATTCTGTGGCTAGTGCTCATCGGAATTTAAGTGCAGCTGTTGCGATCGCTGCTTTATGGACTCTAGATTTATCGGTTTAAACATATGCTATTTTGAATGATATTCAGATTAATTTTACAATTGAATTTAAATCGAATTTAGAAAACGTAGTAAGAGTACCTACTTCATCTGTTCGGTGCTCCTATTATTTTTTATCGTCTCATTAATTTTATTTCATAATAAATATCAGTCTTCTTTTAAGATTGTTTTTGCATCTCTGGGGAAATCTGCGGTCGAAAGGTTAAATTACTCATTTGTTTTTGCTAGTATATCATTATCACACAAACAAATATAAAAGTGAATACTTAGGTAATATGAGTTCTATATCGCTGAAATCACTGAAACAGTAATATTATTTTACAAATTGTATTCTTGTATAAGGTATAGTAGGTGGCTTTTCGGATATGGCGTGATGTACCGGACGAACACCTGTGACTCTGGGCCAATGACTACATAGCACATTCCATCTCCATGCGACAACCTAAACATGCATTCTCTAAATAAAACAGCGACGACAAAAAAATATATTTGGATTTCATAATTATTATGCCATCTTTTTATTTTATTATCAGAATATTTATCAACATTTGTGAAGGACAACTCGATTTGAATTGAGCCAATTGTTATTGGGAATATTACCCAACCTTTTGAAATTTTTAATTGCGTGATGTTAGTAGCTGATCGTGACAGTATTGTACAATACGTTCATGCTATTTTCGGGGGTTTACCGCATCCAATAAACCATGTTTAATTAGTGTTATTGTCATATAACAATATTTGTTCAACAATCGACGCGTTCAATAGGGGATACTTAATTTCTATCGCATCAACGTTACATCTGCCTCCTATTGTGGGACACGTGGCAAAGGCTTTTGAACTCTCTGCCCGTATTTTAGGACTAGTTTTTGTTAATTCGCTGTCCGTCACGTATGCTCTGGGTTAGTGTCAAATTTTAATGTCAAAACGGTTATGTTACCTACCATTATTGGCCGCCTGGACCTCCGGTTTCGCGCTCATCTTTCGCGACCTTAAATTTTACGAGATTTTTTTAAGCTAACTTTTACATATTCAAGATTATAGTAAAAAAATTAACTGTTTATTTAAGTTTTCAGTAATTTATTATTTACTGTCTTTAGCGTTGTAGTACCTTGTCTTTGTTTACATTCTTTATTAAACAAAGAGCATAAACGCATTCTGGACCCTCGTATTTATCTAATTGACAGTTAGGTGAGATAGAAAAATTGCAGTAATATTCACTGGGACTTATTTATTCTGGCCTAGGACAGAGAATAGTTGATACCAGCACGTAGATCAATAGAAACTGGCGCTAAAACACGTGCAGAGTAACGTTTGAGATTTCTAGGAACAATTTGCGGCTAGGTACGCTGTACTACGTGTAGGCGTATTTAATTCCGTTTGTAATTTTTAATTTTTTTTCTTTGTAACTTCTTCAAAAGCAGCCTGATGCTTGAATTTATTAACATCGTAATGAATATTGATTTGAGGTTAGCTACGAAAAATTTTGGCAAAGTTCTCGAATAGATATTTTTTTTTAAATGAAACGGAAAATATCGGTACTTACATTTACAATGTTATTCTGCATATTGTGCAAACGCAATTTTACACTTTAAACTAGCAGAGTGTTTCAGCGACTGTCCTGAATAGACTTGTCGACCTTTTATATATAACGGTTGTAAAGGAAACAGTTAATTCAGCCCCTAGTTCATCATCTGTTATTCCATGAAAGTCTATCAGCGCAATGTAGTATCTAGGAAATCTATTTGAGTCCTTCAAAGAAAAACGGGACCATATTACTGATAGTATCTGTTTAAGGAGCAGTGATAGCCCGGACGGTTAAAGAGCCGGCCGAAAATCAGTGAGGCTCGGGTTCGAATCCTGGCATGTACCAATGAGTTTTTCAAAACTTACGTACATATTTATCACTAGCTCGACGGTGAAGGAAATCATCGTGAGGAAACCCTCAGAATTAATTCTGAGGCATGTGTAAATAGACCCGGTCCGGCTATGGGCTCACCACCTATCACGTTTAGGGGTCCAATGTATCTCGTGAAATGTGGGTATATCCAGTAATGGAATACCTCTGCCTACCCCCTCGGGGATGAAAGGCGTGAGATTATATTATTATTATTATATATTTATTTATTTTATATCTTAAATTAGGTTTTTTACAATATGTATATAAAAGTAAAATAAGTAAAAACATTTACAAAACAATATAAAAATTACACATTATAAAAAACCTAACCTAGGGTGCCGCCGGCAACGGGGCAGAGGCCCAAGCTGCCGGTGGTCAGGGCTGCAGAGAGAGGAACCGGCGGACTATTATTATTATTATTATTATTATATTATCTGTTTACACCTGGGCTAGTGATCGTTGTTTGTTTTCATTATTCTAATTTACTTTTAGTAAGCTTAATTATTTGGGATTTTCTATTTTACACAACTGTAACAGAAGGAGGGAAATGTTTTTCGGGTTGTGTTTGCAAATATGTGATTCTATTTCGTTGGCGTCGCTTGTAGTTTGAAATTATTAAGTCTTCGAAGTGTCAAAGTCTACCTACACTATGACTATTAGCGGACTGCACCAGAACGAAATCGTTTTTTTTCAAGCATTCGTATTTTTGGCGTTTTGTATTTATAAAATTGCTTATTTTCTATGGAATAACATTTACACGTGACAATTATTGAAGAAGTTTAATCTTACCAAAAGCCTGGTGTCCAATATTATTTATCTGCAAATAAAACCAGGTAATACATTTACCTACCACTGAACGAAACATTTATAATTAACGAATTTTTCTGATTGTTCTAGGTAAATTTACACAGATATCAAAAGTTTGAAGACTTGTACAATACGTGGAAGGACCACAAGTTTCTTCGTAAGTTAGAAAACGCTGCTTGGTTTCGTGACGAGGTCCTTCCTGAAGGGAAGGTGTACGGTGGTGAGCTGGATGCGAAAGAACTTGATCTGTTAATGGTGAGTCTTGAATTTCCTGATAACTCAATTAGTGTTCCATGAATCGTGTTCAAGACAGTTGCTGCGTTAAAATGTATCTCGACTTGGTTTCGTAATTTTTTCCACATTGATGATATTTTGCTAGTAGGCTTAAGCATCAGTGGCCTACGGAAATCGTAGAAAATTGAAAATCTGTGTATCATACTATGATAATTTTAATGAGATCACTTTTCACATCTGGAAGTTAAAAGTTGATCAAAGTTATTATTCATCATTTTGCACCGTGATTTAATTCACATACTAATAGTCGAAGAAGACAATATACATGGAATAAAGGTACAATTTGACTTATCGATTATATATGACGTTTCGATTACAATATGCCAGTTGTCGGAGAGCCACTTCCTTGCCGAGAACAATAATCGAAGGGCGCCGAATTCGCTGATGCCAAAAACGTGCATCCGTATGAGTTTTTCAATCAATTTCTTAGAATCCACTTCGTCGGTGGCAGTTATTGTTGTCGACCGACTATCGCTTACGTGAGACTGAGAACACAATCGTTTTGCAATTCCACCATTGATCTTCCAAATGACGATGGTAATTTCGCACACGGTGTAACTGTTAATGAATAAATTAATACTAAATACTAAATTTTAGTTTTTGTTGTAGGTACTTTATAAATAATTAATTTGGCAGTTATTCACAAGATGACCAAATCAATCAACGATGTTACACAAATAGTACTTTGGTAGAAAGCTAGAAAAATATAACCAGCATAACCTGTAAATTATGTGTTCTTTGTCAACAGACAAAAATAGATGAAGTACTGCCAGCGATGTACAAGGCGCTGAAGGTAGTGGTCGCGGGACTGTTCACCATCCAGGAACAAGTGAAGACCGACAACAGCATCATCGATAAAAGTATCCAGGACGAGTTGTTGATGACCAGCCACGACGTGCGAAGTGTACTCTGCTCGTTTAGTGTAAGTATAATTATATTTAATACTATAGGTACCATAAATGTCCGTTCCTGGTTTCATGATTAAGCCTCTTTAATAAATTATTTGATGCAACTTGTACCGTATGAATAAACCCAACCTTATATAAAGATTTTTTTGTAAAAAAGATTTATAAAGAACTGGTGGAAAGCAAACCAAAAATTAATATAATAATAATAATAATATAATCTCACGCCTTTTATATCCCCGAGGGGGTAGGCAGAGGTATTCCATTACTGGATATACCGACATTTCACGAGATATATTGGACCCCTAAACGTAATAGGTGGTGAGCCCAATTCTAACCTCCATTAATTAAAATTAACGTTTCATCTTTGCAGGAAGTGATCAGAGCTCGGAAGCTGGACAGATTGCCGCTGTACGACTCGGAGATACCGGAGATCAAATTCGGAGACCGCGCACAGAACGCTTTCCTCATCTACAGGGACGCTATCAATTATCTGGAGTATTTGGATCAGGTGTTCGGCAAGATGGAGGAAGCAGTCAAAGAATAGAACGGTCGCAGTGTGCTCTTCGGTTGTGTTAACTAGACTTCGTTAAGACCGCTAAGTTTTAAGACGACGCCCTTGTACGGGGCTAGAACCGACTTCAATGCAGTGCATAGTTCGATGTATTACGTAGAACGCTAGGCCGGCCCTCGGCTTCTACGAACGTATGCACTCTTCTTTAGACAACGTTTGGGCAACTTACTTAATCGTTTGTGCTTTATGACAAATGTGACGAGAATCGCATTATTATTCCTCATTTTGCGAACGTTAGCCCAATGCTATGCAACCCTAATAGGAAAATTGTTTTGGCTGTTGATTAGCGAATTAACATAGTAGAAAATGTCTTTGCCATTACATTGCCATTTGGTCTAGAACGAATTAGTTCCTTTTTATGTTTTGTAAATAGTAACGAATTTATTTATTGTATACAGGCAGTATTACTATCGAAATTTTCCGATGATCCTAGTCAAGGTCCTAACTTATTTATTCCACCTTTCGACTTCATTGTTGGGCCGTATTAGGAAAATGTATTTTTTCCAACCCTGCAGATGTTGTTGGTTGATACGTATATCTATTTCTTTCATTAATATGTCATTTGAAAGAGGTAGTATTACGATTATCAAATTTTAGAGGCAATTTATTGTTAGTGTGGAGGCTGATTTTTAACTGACTTAATTGTTGCCTTTTGACATTCGAACAATGCCTTTTCTCGACAAAGAAGGCAGCAGCTCATATCGCTGGCATCATCTGCTAGTTGCAGCTTAAGAGACGGGCTACAATTGTATTATTTAATTTAGATTTTAGTATTAGACTTCATTCCACCAGACTTGAATGATGTTGATTGTTTTTAGTAAATTATTTAGTTTTTGACACATCAGACCCTGGATTGGTTTTGCTTGTGAGAGGACTGTCTTCGTTTGATGACTGTGCGGGCGAGGCTGCGAATTACTTTAATTGTACATTATTATTCCTACTTTCATTAGTATTACTCGATTCTTTGTTAACTATTTATATTACTGTTACAGAAATCCAATGAAATATGTCTAGCTTTAATAGAGCTGTTAATTATATTATTGTAAAGTACAGAGCCAGTGTATTTATGACTTAATCATTATTTGTATAGTTCAAATAGTATTTATAACTGTGGGAAACATAATCTCTATGTTTATTAAATTAAATTATTATTGCATTCGTATATTTTTATTATTTCATCGCATGTACCTACCTATTCTAAGAAACCAACTTCTCCAATTTTGTAGTTGTTGAAGTAATAAAGATAATATTCAAATATCTCTATACCTCTACATGCTTACAATTACAAATAAACAATACATACCAGTACATTAATTTGTTTTTTAATTATTTTTAAACTATTGGTCTCTTAAACCGTAAACCTGATATAAGGTGAGTTCACAAGACATTATTTTATATGTTTGCAAAATATTACAGTGATCCCTGCTGATTACAGGATTATCAGATATACATACACATACATACATAATCTCACACCTATTTCCCATTGGGGTTGGCAGAGACAATAGACTGCCACTTGCCACGAACCTGGCAGATCTCTCGTGCTTCATCCACATCCATAAATGTCTCATGCATGCTTGTCGGGTTTCGAGTACTCTATATCTGGCTTCTATTCAATAAATTGATCTTCAATAGGTCGATGTAAGTACGCCTAGGTCGTCCTCTACCGACTCGCCCAGGCTTTTTAGAAAAAAGTTATTATTGGGATAATAGAGGACAACTCTATAATAATAGTAATCATGTTCTTAATTCAGGCAATGAATCCATTACATACATCAAAAATACAACAAAAAATATAACAAAAATTCTTAAAATATAAAACTAGCATATTGTATGTAGGTGGCCCAGAAGCATGACAAAGTCAACCCGTCGGCAAGTAGCATTCCTCGATAGTCTCGGGTTCCCATGAGCTGGAAACAATTTCAACTCTTTACACAAGATATTCACAAAGCACGTATTTGCATTGGTGACTTGGTCATCCTGACAAATTAGAACGGGCGACGATGCCGGCGCACAGTAAACAATAAAATGGTTGAGCTCTGGCGTTGGCAAAGGGTTCCATAGATATATTGATGCTTATAGAACCGTCGTCATCATAGAACATGTACCTACCAATGACTTTTTCAAAACTTACGTACACATTATTAGCTCGACGGTGAAGGAAAAACATCGTGTAGAAACCTGGGTCGCTTACACATGTCTCACATGACATGTGTAAAACGACCTGGTCCGGCGATGGGTTCATTACCTATCACGTTTAGGGGTCCAAAGAATATCTCGTGAAAAGTGAGTATATCCAGAAATGGAATACCTCTGCCTACCTCCTCGGGGATAAAAGGCGTGAGATTATTATTGTTAGAACCATCGCCAAATACAAAAAATAATGTAGATAAGAATAGACACAAAAATTCATGTAGATACTAGGCGACTAATAGAGAAATTAAAACAAATAAACTTACATTATTTTTTTTATTATTAAAATACCAAAAATCCGAGTGCATGTAAAAAGTACTCAAAAGATTTAGACATTACCCTCCTTTTGGTGAAGTCAGGTAAAAATGTGGCTTGTAACGTTTTGGAGATGAAGATAAATCTAATAACATCTCGCACTTCCCGACACGTCAAACCGTTTAGGCTACAGGATATCTTAAATTAGGTAAGTTATAAATTTCTACGTAATAAATCTATTGCATTGAAATAAGGTAAAATGCCACCTGAACACTTGAAATGTAATTATCGTTTGCTACTGACCACAAAGGGTACCAAAGGCAACTGTTAGAGTGGCCGACATATTTATCTTTAAAATTAGACCTTAGAATGTAATAATGTCGCCAGAAGCTCTCTGGGGGGTTAGAGAGCGGAAAAATCAAAGAATATCTTACTGCACCGTGATAATTTAAAGGAATGTCATTGAAAAATATGTGTTTTGGTCGGCGACATTGGTTAGTCTCGTAACTATTTGACAGTTGTGTTGAAATTGGACCAACCTCATGTAAACTGGAGATATAAAGGGAGTTGATAATTAAAGCTTCGGCCACACTGACTTGAGTAGTAGATAATTTTTTATCATTATTAAGCAGTGAGCGACCATTAGAAGCGCCTTTAATATCTATGTATCTTAGTGTGCCTTACATAAAAGAAGACAAACTGTTTCTTTAAACGTTATTGCATAAAATGTTTTTCAAACGTAGACAGTTCTTTGATCAAAGCTGGCTACTAAACTAAAAACTAAAATGAGTAGACTCACTTTAACCTCTAAGACCAAGCATCACAGATACAATAGATTTTTAATTGTGTCTCGGTTCCAATTGGAACCCGCGGTTCTTTATTAAGATGGTGCTGCACAACAACATTGTATAAGATAGGTGTCACATATTGTATAAATTCTCAAAATCGTGTGCAACCTTGCCAACTAACTGTTTTGCAGTTTGTAAATTTTTTTATGTAATCATTTGTAATGCCTATTGCAAAAAAATAAATAAATATCTGTTAATTTTTATATAATTATTGTTCGAATCTGATTCCTGTTTCCTTAAAGATTTTCATTGACTTATCCATCTATCCACCCTCTTTTAACTGTACAGTAATTTGTTGGCAAAGTTAATTATTTCAATGCTTAACTTCGCTAGTTCTTTTGTATGCAGCGAAAGTAAACAATAGTACTTATACAAAATTACCACCGCCTCTTCAAGACTGAGCTTGGTGACATTCGCAGGTCTCCGCTTCGACCGTGTAAATTTAAAACACATATTTACATTGAGTGACCTACCACATTGTGTATAGAGCTTTGTCACTTTTTTAGTAAATTATCAGATTAAAAAATGGAATCTCCGCCATTCCAAATTGATTTTCAAAATTTGTAATGACTAGTTTATATAGTTCCTTTCTCTTTATGCTTTATAAACATTGGTGTAATATTGACGTATTTACTGATAGCCATGTTAATTCCGTTTTTGTAGCGAGTTTACCTATATATTGTCATTTGTGGTAGACACGGAGGCATTTTTAAAATCTGTAATCGACATTAGATTTTAAATTTTAATAAAGATGCTGTTTTGATCTGTCACCTCATAAAAGAAAACTTTACTATACTAGTCCTTAATGAAGACTGGCTGTATGTTTTGTTAGCCATGCTATATCCCTGGCACCCTAAACATATAATAGACCCAAGTTTAAAAATTCATAGCTTACATAAATTAAATTTATCTTGACATTGGACCTCATTGACCCCTAAAAAGCACAAAATATTTTCACATTCGTTTAACGATCCGTCGGCGAGTCACAATGGCGTTTAGGGCGCACCGAATGCTCTTGCGCGCTTTATCTCACTCACGTTCCCTTGTTTTATTTATTAGAAAGATTTATTATTTACCACAGGCTCACACACGATGTGTCACGAATCTGGGACGAAAAAACGGGGGTTATGTTAATGTGGTACGTTCGCACGTGACAACTTTTTTTGGTGGTGATGCTGCGTCAATGGGTTTTACTAATGAGATTTAATTCTCAAAACACCCAGAATGAACGAAAGGTACGAAAGTCATTATTTAGTTATATATTTAGTTAAATTTGTTTCAGTTAAAAAAATATAATATGTTTCGCAGTAATGTAATGGAAAATTAACAATTCGTGAAAATGTGTGTCGAAGTCAAGTAGTGCATTTATTCAAAATAATAAATTGTGTGATACGATTCACACAGGGTTATGTAGCCTAAACTTTTAAGAGTCTGTTGTACCAGATAGATACCACTGGCTGTACCATGGGTAAGCTAATGCTGAATATATCAAATAAGAATTACACAAAACCAATAGACGTTCCGTGCTCATGAAAACAAATGATGCTCCCGCGACCAACTTTACATAAGAAGCTAATCAAAGCAATTATGAAAGGTATTAAGTATTGTCTAGAACGCCCTTTAGATCCTGAGTAAAAATAATTTAAGTCACTACGACACTTTTACTACTACAGAAAATTTATAGTCATAAAGAGGTACTAAAACTTCAGACGTAAAACAAATTTGGACGATCTCCACACTAGGCACTGCAGCCTGTCCTGTGGTGATCAGCGTAAAAGAATTACATTTTGTAGGATTACACGGGCTCACGACAATTAAATAAAATGTTATAAAAGAAAAAAAAGATGACAATTATAAAACAGTTAAAAGTTCTAACTTAAACTAAGGTAATTTACGGTAAAAATTTACGACATACAAAACTTTAATTATTATTATTATTTGATAAATGTGTGCGTGGGTGGGGGGGGGGGGTGTATTTGTGTGTGAGTCAGTGTGAGTGTATGTTTATGCGGATACTCTTAGAAAGTTCTCCGTTTGTACGTATGTCCAAGTTTGTATTAATTTGAATAAGTTGACTCGAGCTTCATGGACACTCAAGACATATCAAGAGTAAAATTGTGTGAAGGAGGAAAGAAGAATGAAATGAATTCAGATAATAATAATATGACGGTTGATAGGGATAAGGGGTAGGAGAAGACATCCCTACGAATGGAAAAAGCCAATCAATTCATGATAATGATGAAAAGTAGGATAATTGCAAGGTCTAATACTTAAATATTATATTCACAAATTGTGTGTAAGTTAAACTATATAAAGGGTAAGAATAAAAATCTCCAGCTAATAAGTATAAGCTTGCGAACCTTTAAGAAATTAAGTACCTTACCATTTAGAAATAACGTTCATTGTGGTTTAGCTAAATAACTAAATGGATTTTCCAGATTCAAATCAATCTCCATTATTATTACATTACATATATATTACATTATTATAAAGAAAGGTAAATAGTATAAAATGAGTATTCTTGACCTAAGCAAAACCGCACGTCTGCCCTGACCGAATGCCGTAGACAAACGAACAGACAACCATGACGTTCCTTGTTTGACATTATCTGTGTATTTTGAGAGCCTTGACAAATATGTCGTACTTTTTTTCTGTAAAACTCAAAACTTTACACAATAAATAAAATAATAATTTAAATCTATATATATAAAATGATAAACTGACTGACGGATTGGTAATGTATCAACGCACAGCCTAAAACACTGGGTCAAGAGACTTGAAATTTTGCACATAGATAGCTTATACAGTGTAGGCATCTACTTAGAAAGGATTTTGCAAAATTCAACAACTAAGGGGTGAAATAAACGTGGGCTAGCGAAGCCGCGGGTAAAAGCTAGTAATATATGTAATGTTTGGATTAAAATTGTATTTATTCAAGTTATCAATAATAGCCCTATAGATATGTGAATCTCGTCCGCAGGTTTGATCTAAATCTTACAAACATCATGAAAATATCGTGAGGAAATTCGCAGGCCCGAGAATTGGTTTTGAACCATTTATACCCTGATCTGTCTATGGGCTCACCATCTGAAACTTCTTAGTTTCTAAAAAAATATACAGAAATGAAAAGCGGAAAATTTTCATATTTATTATTAAGGATTCCATGTGAAGGTAAGATCTAGCTCTGCAATGGGCTGTAACTAGTTGGCGATTGTAATTTAATTTTATCCGATTAATGTTTTTTTTATTATTTTTTTTTGCGATTTATTCTTTGGACAAATAGTAAGCCTAAAATGCATATGTATTCGTAAGTGCCCAAATAAAATTTAAATTACTTACCATAAAAGTACTCCTATGTAAATAATTAATTTATTATAATTATTCAATTGTTGATGTATCTACGTAAACAGCGTTGAAATATAAAAATAAACCTCTATTAATATAGTAATATCGGCTATGACTGGCAATGCAATTGAATCCTTTTTGACTTAAATTAGGATGAATATAGACGAGTTAAATAAAACGTCTGGGTATGGAGACAAGTGATTGCGAACAATTATCTTTTCGTCGCTTAAGGTCATACACGATCCGTTTACACGACCTCGTGTAGCCTAAAGAGCAAAACGATGTATGTGTCCCCAATTTCCGTACACTCTTAAGACATTTGGTCGCAGAGCACTACGACAAACGCCCTCCAAACTACGACCGGAAGTACGGCGCATGCCTTTCTTCAGGTGTTGTCAATCGGTTTTGCTAATTTTATTTAGAGAAATGCATGAACCGGGTAATAGCTGACTTACATTGATCTAGTGTTTTGACCCAGTGCCTCTGATTGTAATTGTGAACTAAAATGTCTCACCGTTTTCATTGATCCAATAACGATCCAGTGTCACTGGATGAAAACACTGGATCAATGTAAATTAGCAATAAGCTCACACAAAATTAAATGCTGGTTTTATAATATTCCTATAAAATATTCTTATCAAAGAGTCACACGGTCTGTCGTTTCTAGAGTTCCTATCTATAAGTACATTAAATGAAATCAATTTATTGAAAATATTTCTTTAACGTTTTTTCCAAAATAATTCACCGAAGAAACTTTGTACACTTACAGTATTATTCAATAATAATTTTCTTGCTAATAATAAATTATTACTTTGGCACATTAATGATCCAATTGACAACCTCTGGCAGTGATTCACGTGCAATCGGGTATAATTACCGTAACAGTCTGTATTCAATATTCGGACTGAAGAAATAGTTTCATTTAATTTTATCCTTGGTACTTCTAAAAGTATTGTTACTGTTTTTTCTATCTTTCATTAAATATTATTGTCTATTATGTACAGGAATGTATAAACAGAAGAAAAATTACAATATTTAAGTACAAAAATGTCTTCCAAAGTGGAACCTTATATAAGGTCATTTTAAATCAAGTCCAAATATTTCAAGGGTTGATCAAATAATGAACAAGAAACAAATTTTTGCATAGATTTTTATTTTTCATAGGTATGCTACTTTACTAGATAACATCGATTATTAAAAAAAAAACGAAATATCACGTTGTACACAAACAATACATGCACACTACCTAATCAAATTTGCGCGAAGATTACAAAATAAATAAATAAAAATGTCGACAAAAGTGTCGTTCAAGTGCGGTAGTCAAGGTTTATGTAAAGCATGTTTACAAAATAATATTTTTTTTTTTAGAAAAGGACAAGAAAAAACTAACGTTTTTTCCCTGTTGTTATGTTAATTCAATATCTCTTATATATTTGTACCTACCCTTTAAATATTTGCACTTGATTTAAAATGACCTTGTATAATAATAATATACATACTTTTATTTTTCTCTCTGAATACCTAGCTAGATTGTAGGTGATAGACGTGTACTGTGTAGGTACGCTGATCCTTCTGAGGTCATAATTGAAGCTTCTATCAAACGCACTGACAGGGAAACCTTATCCTCGCGCAACTTACTAAGATCTGTAGTATAACCGTGGTTTAAAACTATACCAAAAAATATGTTATAGTGTTGGGTACTTGTAGGTACTTGTGACGGTGGTTTAGTGTGGCTGTAGTCTAGTACTAGGTTTTAACTGTGACTTTGTCCAACTTCTGGGATTCAAAGTAAGCTTTCTGAAGGTACAAGCTATCTCTCTTGGTAAAATGGTAAAAATATATCACACACGCAAAGAGTTACTTTTGTATTTTAAATATTCAAGGATTATTACTGTATACGGGGTTAAGTCTACGCAAAACTCTTCATGTTGGCCGAATATCAATAGCTACACCCGTGATAAACAGTTAGCTAAGACTATTCAAAATTGTAGCAGTGTAATGGGTCGAATAAATATACCTGATTAGTCGGAAGACGAGATTATGTTTTCTGATGGACTGGTTGGTAGGACTTTCGTCTTAGAGGATTTTGATTATCTAAGGCGCCGTCATTTAAGTATAGTACCGACATGCGTCACTGCACTATGCCATTTGCCAAACTTGCTTGCAAATCCGCAATAACTGATTGTATCTGAATACTTTAATTTGGGTCAAGCTCCGGAAAGACAGAAATTCTTGTGTGGTCTGGTACTGATACTTATTCTCACGACACTCCTAAATGACGCTCGCGATAATGTCTCATGAATCACATCATTTACGTGAACAAAAAGTGCGCTCATTCTTTAGGACGTTTCGTTAAACAGGGCAATGATAAACTCATTACCGCGCGTGGTTGGTGAATTTTATTGTAACTTTTAAGTTTGTAATTTAATCGTCGTCATCATTATCAGCATGAATATATCGAGGAAATAAATACATTTCTTAAATAAAATAAGTGTTCATATTCTAATTTATTTTATACTAGCTTTTACCCGCGGATTCGCCTGCGCACGTTTATTTCACCCCCTTAGGGGTTGAATTTTGTAAAAACCTTTCTTAGTTGATGCCTACACTGTATAAGCTATCTATGTGCAACATTTCAAGTCTCTAGACTTCAAGGTTTAGGCTGTGCGTTGATATATCACCAATCAGTCAGTTTATCATTTTTGGAACGTAGTTCCTTATCGCGCGTTGCGAAAGGGACGGAAAAAATTAAGACCAAAAGTTGTAACGACCGGCACTTTTTGCTATAGTTGAATCTATGATAAATCTAATAATGATGATGATGAGATGATGATGATGATGAAGATGATGATGATGAAGACGATGAAGATGATGATGATGATGAAGATGATGATGAAGATGGTGATGGCGATGGTGATGAGATGGTGATGATGATTATGAGATGCTGAGATGATAATGAAATGATGAGATGGTGATGATGGTGATGAGATGGTGAGATGATAATGAAATGATGAGATGATGGAACTTCGTTTCATCCGGGTGTCCCTTGACATCTCTCAAGTTTTTTTATAATAATATATAGATTTGTACTGTACCTGACCTAAAGGCCTTTACATCAGTAGTGGGCCGTCACGGATTGATGATGACACCAGAAACGGAGTAATGTTTTTGGAGTTCTGTATGTATGTAAGAATTTTTGTAGTGTCTAGTCCAAAAGGTTTGACGGATTTTGAAGGACGTTGTTTCGGTAGGTTCATCTTCATCTTCGAAGTGTTGTTGCTCGAATTAGTCATTATAGGAACAATGCTTACATCAAAAGAGTTTTTTAACTTCATAGAATTACTTAACACATTTTAGAACCATTTTTTTAAGTACTATTGAAAAGTGCCGTTGGGTTTTCCATTCTGTGTCAGCTAATCACCGCAACCTTATATATCTTCACTGTGGATCATAAATAGGAAAATATAGGTATTACAGTGATCTATTCATTGCCTTTTCCGTTTCATAATGTCAGATTACCTCATCAGAATCTATGAGTAAGAGTATTCTCCACTATAGGATCCTTATTAGAATCAACACCATTAACTTCCTACTCTTTTCCCATTCATTAGGGTTGACACAGTATGTTATGTATGCATAATGGTTTGGCAATTTATTAATGCCTGTCTGATTCAAACGATCCCTGGGATTGCTGTAATAGTCCAGGCAATGAAGCGGATTTTTGTATGAAGACCCCAACATTAATTCCTCAGTCGATGAAACTTTGCAGGATTGTAGTAGAGTATGAGACAATACTTGCATAAAAAAATCCAAAAAAAAAACCTAACCGAAGTTAGGTATTTTTACTGAAATACTTATTTATTTGATATCTTTGTTGGGAAAAATGCTCAGTCAAAATTTTCTTCGCCAGCAATATTCATGTGTGTTAAGAAAGCTATAATATGCGAAATATCCAAAAAAATCTCCTGGTAGAAACAACAAAACTCAGACGTATATGTACCTTGCACGGGAAAATTGCTCAGTCCATTTTCTTAACTGGAATGTAATTTAATAGTCGCTGTGGTCTTACGATAGGAAAATCCAAAATAAAAACGGTCTCGCTACAATATTTTCAGAAATTTACAAATTATCAACCAAAAAAAAATTTTTTTTTAGTATAAAAACCTAACTTCGGTTAGGTTTTTTTTTTTGGATTTTTTTATGCAAGTATTGTCTCATGCTATACTACAATCCTGCAAAGTTTCATCGACTGAGGAATTAATGTTGGGGTCCACTACCTTTATTGCCTAGACTATAAGTAGTTGGTTTTTAACCTGCCAACATTTATACGTATAAACAAGGCAGTAAGTGCCTGGGTCCAATGAAACTCTTACCAGTGTAATTTAGCACAGAATATACCTATACACTAATAGAGTTGCATCTGTAAACTGCTACCACATCTGCATTATGAAATCAACATAAATAATAATGTCTCTATTCAGAGTATAATAAACACTAATATTGTTGAAGTCACACTAATCTCATATACACTGGTTAAAGTAATTGAACCCGCTCTTTATTTTGGCGTTGTAAAAATGACACAACAATAATGTTTCATATCCTGGTAACTGACGCCGAAAATGCGCTTTTTCAGAAAAAACTCGACATGAATCACAAATATTACCTACACCTATTACAAGTATTACAACATACTTAACTCACCACGAGATCTTTTTATCCAATTTATGAAGTTATGGATAAGGTTTAGATTTAAAATTTTTAGATATAGGTACTTTTATAATTTGTCATTTTTTTATTGTTATGTATGCTGTATAACACTGATTACCCAGTATAATACTGATTACTAATAAAAAATACTTTTACGTCTTAACTAATGGGAACTAAAAAAAATTTTTGAATAACTCAATCAAAAGTCAAGCAAAGTGCTGAGATGACTGGTATAGATAGTCAATAAGAAAATTGTAATCAAAAATAACTATAAATACTGCTGGGCATTGGCATTTGGCACAGTTTCTATACCTTAATACCTGCCAAATTCTACTCCCATATCCGAATTCCACCTGCCGGTTCCGACACCCCAAGGTCATATCTTCAAACGAAAGTGAATCATACAGTATGAATTCCCCATAAAAAACAAGATGAGTAATTCGATAGGCACTGATCTAAATATGGACACAAAAGGTTCAAATATGCGGCAATTTTTTTGCCACCATTTGACAAGCCAATAACTACTAGTTTAATTCATTACATCCGAGTCGATAAGTTAACGTTACTTGGCTGATATTCAAGAATTTTTATTAAAGTCTATAGGCCATTCAACTGTAGTATTATAATCTTTCTCTACGTGCTTCCTTTTCGTTAGTTCTACCTTGTACTCTATGACTTCGTTTTTAAATAACTTCACATAGAGTTCATGTCATTAGAATCGATCACAAGTTTTACTATTTTCCCTATTACTTTCCGTATTGGTAACTGAGATGCTCTCTGTACTTGAATTGCGTCGTATAATTCTTGTACACTGACCTATTCTCTAAAGGATACCACATGGTTAATTGTCTTATGCATTTAAAGCTTTATTTCAATCAAGTGCAACCCATTTCACATCGCTCCAATCTGGCATATGGTTTGATTTATGGGCTCAGTGAACATTTTTGCTTTGAACGTATACACACTCGCAAAATACGCTACTTCCCGTGATATTCGTCGAATCAGTGAATCACATGGGGACATTCGATGGTGATTCATCACTCAAGGATCCACCTGTAGTGCTGCTAGTTCTCAAATACTGCTCGCAATGGAACCTTGTAATTATTCCGCAGATAGAACTCGCTAACGGTAGTATGATTCAGTGTATGCAAATACGGCTCATTGACGGGCGCTTCATTGAATAAGTGGAGTCTTGAAATGTGAATGTTTTATGTCATCTG
Organism: Ethmia dodecea; assembly: GCA_963855545.1. Lineage (NCBI taxonomy): Eukaryota > Metazoa > Arthropoda > Insecta > Lepidoptera > Depressariidae > Ethmia > Ethmia dodecea. Next base: position 4,803,757 of record OY979448.1, read on the forward strand.
TTGACAGTTTGTATAATATTTAAATGTAACTGTTATGTGGATTCGTTTTTAGGACTTTCACAAAACTCAAATCAGAACTTGTCAATAAAACTTACATATGCGATGTATCCAAGAAAAGCCAGATAAAGAGTACCCGAAACCAACGAGCACGTTTAAACAGATTGATTTGTGGATATAAATGAAGCGCCAGACGTGTGCCAGGATCGTAGCAATTGGCGGTCTATTGTCTCTGCCGACCCCATCGGGAAAAAGGAGTGATAATATGTATATATGTATCTATAAAATAATTCATAAAACTCAAAAAAATACTTTTCACAAAATAATACGCATTTGAGGTAGATATTAGTTTCAAAATAAAAATGTTTTTATACATATGTTAGTATCATTTAGGAATCAATTACTTTAAGATCCGGCGTGATGTAACGTCCCACCACAATCTACGTCAGAGATTATATCACCAAAAGAAACATTATCGAACCTACTACCTACTCCATTATTTTGAATCAACCATGAATTGAGAATGTATTTCATTGTACTAATAATATGTTTATAACAATTCTGTCGGTAAATGAAATCTTATATGCTTAACCTAGTATGTTTTTTTAAATCCTTTGCAAATTACTTGAAGATGCCCATAGCTAGAATTATAAAAAACGAAATCCTTTTCCTAAATTAAGAGGTGCAAGTGTTATCTCTACAAAGTTGTTAACGATCTGTTTTCGGTCGAAATGGGTTGTAAACTTAGATAAGGAATTGCCACCGGCAAAACTTTTTATCTCGCTTTACAGATTTTTTGTCAACTTGGCTGAACCTTTTTGAGTTAAAGTTGGTGATTAGTTAGTAGCCTTTCTCAATTGTAGCTTCTCAAAACATGGCTTGTTTACATCCTACTAATATTATAAACGCGAAAGTTTGTTTGGATGTATGGATGTCTGGATGGATGTTTGTTCCTCTTTCACGCAAAAACTACCGACCGGATTTTGATGAAATTTTACAGTTATAGCTTATACATCAGAATAACACATAGGATATATTTTGTCCCCGTATTCGTACGGGAACGGGAACTACGCGGGTGAAACCGCGGGGCGCTGCTAGTATTTCTTAAAGGTCGAAACCGCGTCAAGTAAGACCTCTAGTGTTGCAGGATATCTATGTCATACTATCAAATAAGTCGTCAACTTTTTTAGGGTTCCGCACCTAAAACAGTAAAAATGGGACCCTATCACTAAAACTTCACTGTCTGTCAGTCAGTCCGTCTGTCAGTCACCAGGCTGTATCTCAAGAACCACGATAGCTAGACAGTTAAAATTTTCACAAATTATGTATTTCTGTTGCCGCTTGACAACAAATAGGTACTAAAAACAAAATAAAATAAATATTTAAGGGGGGCTCCCATACAACAAATGTGTTTTTTTTTGCCGTTTTTATAGATAATGTACGGAACCCTTTTTCACTTTCGTTTACATTGCACGCGATGCAATGTGATTTCATTATTTATTTATTGAGGTACTCAAAACACAATGATTCTGTAACATGTGCTTAAAGAAGCTACCCAAATCCCGGATATTCATTCTTGGTCTGCCATTTTGAAATATGATGTAAGTACTACAAACTCACTACGATTTCAGAATAGCATGCTCTACCTCATTGGACACTGAAACTTTTTTGTTACGGGACTTACCACCGTCTTGAAATAATTCAGAATGTTTTTGTTTCAAGATTAAAAACATTGCTTAGAATGAGAGGTTTTTTTTTGAGAATTAAAAAAAAAACATAGTTTGCAAGAACTCTGTAGATGGCGTTGAATTGACTACGTTACTACTAAATGCGGCACGTCACCATAGAGTAACTTATAACCGCGACTTCCTTAATCTGTGAACTTATATTACTCGCGAACGACCTAATCTTTATAATCTGTGATTACGACGCTTTGTTAAAATTCAGTTTTTTTGTTCGCGTTTTGGTTTTGTTGTTTTATCTTTGTTTTGTTTGTGTGTTACAGTGACATTTACTTTTATATACGTTTCGTTTTACGATATCAAAAAAATGATGTGACGTTCCGTTCCTAGCAGTAACTTAGCAAGTTCAGCGCCATCTATCCAGAGAACAGGGAAGAGTAAAAAAAAAAAGAAAAACCCCCCATTGCACCATGGCCTTTTATTTGAAACCATTCTGTTCTATTTTTGCATTTGTGTTCATGAACCTGTCTGTGGGCTTCGTGTCTGGTCGTTTAATATTTATTTAAGTATATTTACCAGTTGTTTAGTACCCATAGTACAGGCCCTGTCTAGTTTGGGACTAAATAACCGTGTGTGAATTGTGTAAAAAAAAATAGCCTCAAATATGTTAAGTGTATCTCTTGGTATGTGTGTGTCAGTGGTATGAAAACCTACCGATTTTATGAAAGCGATGAGTTCATTTAATGTACACAATAAATAAATGTAGTAACGCTTAACTTGCACTCGAATCATCTCACCTCATCTCGCCTCAGCCTTCGTAAAAAACAAAAAAACTTCTCTCTGCGACATTTTCCCATACTCCCATGTTTGTTCTGACCGCGTTAATTGATTCGTAATCTGTGTCCGTGTGAAGGTTTTATGATATTTTTTGCTATATATTTATACTGGACAGTTACCGATCCAGCGGTTGTTTTGTTAGGCTGCCGTGTTCGGCCAACCTACTTTTTGTTTGCTTCCATTTGCTGAGTTCGGTGGACTATTCTAATCGCATAACTTTTTTACTTTTTGGTGGTTGACATTAGGTTTGTTATATATTTTAGGTTGTTTTTGTTTATGACCGACATTTGAAAATGGAATTTAATTTGTTTTACAGATTCCGCTCAACATGTATATCTCGCATTACAGCAATTTTTTTTATAATCATTAGGTTAGGTAAAGTAATTCATGATTTTCTTACCCTTTACCACCATTGTTTATCTTGCTCTGTATGTCTTCTCATTCTATTTATAAATATCTATGTTTTTAAGTGTGTTTGTTTGCAGTAAAGTTACCTGGTTCAAATTCCAAAATGAATTATAATTGAACTGAATAACTTTTGAAACATTAAACAGGTTTTTGATTGCATACCCCATAAACCCATAAATGGCAGTATGAGAGAGCGGAAGGTAATTCAATACTATAACTATTGTACAACCTTCGTAGAGCTAAATAGACACCGACAATTTAATGGTCTGTCTATGAGCGCGGTATAGAGTTACAAATGCGGTGGGTCTTTATGAATGAAATGCACTGGAAAATTAGTGGTTTTCATTTATTTTATTGCACATCTTGTTTTTGTGCAAATTTTATAAATATGTTCTAAAAACGATTTTGCAAAAAAGTATTTTTAAATGATAAATAATTAGTCTAGTCTACGTCGTAGAACAATTATTTTATTCTCGTAGCCTCTACGAGATTCATGTTTTAAATTCGCGTTTGAATACAATCTTTAATTCTGGAAATATTATGACAAGTTTCTCCAGCAAAATTAAATCTTTTTTAATTATAAAATCCAAGTTAAACCTTTTAATTCACAAACCCCTGCTCCGCTCGTTTCGCGCTTGAAAATTTAGTGCCCGATCATTATCAACAAGATAAATAAATAAACTTTCAAACATCCGTGGTGCCGCAAAACACAAGAATTCCACAAGGGAATTTCGTGTGGGTCAAATAAAAGAATTCGGGTCCCCTAACAATAACATAATCGGACGCGCCGGCGCCGCGGAGACGAGGACAATGCCACACGAATATTATAAAACAGATATGTTTGAACGTGTGAAATCGGGATGACACGGATATGACAAAAACTCGAACCTGATGGGTGACTGCACATTTGCTATCGATAGAAGAAAACTATGATGATGGGTTGGGTTTAGTTTGAGAAATGTAATAATTACAATTACGAGTACCTGCATTGTTATAATTGATGTGGAGATCAAAAAATATGTCTTTGATATATGACGCTACAACTAAGTAAGTATCTCGACGATACTATTTAAAAATATATATTGATGTAGACATATTGTACAAAAGTCATCACAACTATTTAGATTACTTATTATTTTATAAAAAAAAGTACCATACCAAACTTTAGTTAATCGTTCTAAGTATATATTAAATAATAATATACTCCAGTGCCGATTTTTTATAAGAAAGTAATCAACTCATTTACAAGAATACTATTTACATTTACAAAGTTATCAAAACTTAAATAACAGCTAGCTTATGGACCACCGTAACAAATTCGCGATTCAACGCGTCAGACGGACCGTCCAAAAATTAATTGGACATAATTAATAAAGCGTCTAAAACACACTCGGCTCCCGACCTAACTTGTATTGTATTATTTTTATTTGTTATCAGCTCCACAACTTTTTCTTACCAACAAGTTTTCGGATCTTCAGTTTTATAGTAGAGAAAATAAGGTGTTAATTTTAGAAGTAACGTGATTTTAGACTGCAAACGTGGTGCAGCAGTTGTGTGTGTCTAAGGCTTTTTTGTCACAGCATTCCGTACAAAACGCGCCTTGTAAAGAGCCCCCGACGATACCACCCATTCATGGGGACACTGGTGACCTATTGAGATTTGTAATGTTGATATTGCTGTGGATATACCCGAAAATTTTGGTAAAACGTATCAATTTACGTCTTTTCCAAAAACTCTGTTTAAAAAAAAGCTTTCGTACTGCAAGCTACTTATTTCATGTCTATGTTGTAAATTGTTATATTCATTAACATTTAATACCTTCTTTTAATTTTTAATTTCTAACACTTTGTAAAAAAAGCTGAAAGTTAATGTCGTACCCCGATGACATACTTACTCTACTTAATTAAAACTCCCCTCTTATATCCTATCCTAGAGTATTGGCAAAGGTGTTCCATTCTCACAAGTATCCACATTTCACTAGTATATTTTTTCGACCTACTTAAGGGCTTTGCACGTGGTAGGTTGTGTGATGACTGGTGATCCTATTGCCAGAGCACGGTGCTGTTACACAAACTTCAGTCAGTTCTGGGTCTTGCGGACTCACGTTTTTCTTTGTCAAGCTAGTCATAAATATGTTTGAAAGCTTTTAAAATCTCAGTAGGACATGCCTTCATCTGGAATCGAGACCAGGCCTAGTAAAGTTTTGAAAATATGCCAACTTATTAAAAATTTATCAGCATGTTTGGTCGAGGCTTCAGGTGACCTGGCATTAATATGTAATTGATTATTTTCTGTGTATAAATGTGTGTGTGTGTGTGTGTATAAATGTATCAAATAAATAAGCTCGTAAATAGGGCCAGGTATGTCTATATCATTCTTTCGCTACTGCAAGCCCACACGCGCGACCCAAGCATCCTCTTGTAAAATCGACTTTGGGCTGGAACACACTATCCTTTTGTTGCGTGGCCTTGGAGAGCCAAATTTACGATCGCACCTCACCGTATAATGAGCGTCAGCACTTCTATTAACACCTTTATGTAATCAATGAAGATGTTACTTGAAAGAATTGGTCTACGGACCGGAAACTGTGATATTCATGAAACTTCCTGTAGCGATTATTTCGCTCGTAGATTTTTTAATTATTTTGTTAAGCAGCAGGGTCTCGCGGAACCAGAAATACATCAAGCAACAATTTGCAGACATAATAGGATTATCCGCAAATGTTATATGTCTGCAAAATTGTTGTTTGACCAGTTTACTAACTGCACGTGAAGTTACTTTAATACCCGCGATGTGTTTTTTCGGAATGAAAAGTAGCCTATGTTCTTCCTTGCGATGTAAACTTGCGACGTAAAGTCCTGCCATCATCAAAATCAATCATGCAGACAAAGTTAATTTCGCATTTAAAATATTGGTAGGGATATACAAAAAAATCTTAATTTTGGATGGAAACATCGTTGAAAAAACCTGATGGTCGCAGAATTGGTTTAGGTAATTGCTTACGTGTATTAGCATAATATGTCACATTTAGGTGTCTGTCGAAAACACTGTTGAAAGATGAGTCCACGTAGATAACGCTTTAACATATAAAAAAAACTACATATCCCCTCGACTCTGCCCGCGTAATGGAATAAAAAGTAGCCTATGTATTTACATCCTATGTAACTGTGAAGTTTCACCAAAATCGGTTCAGTTATAGTTTTTGCGTGAAAGAGCAAAAAACATTCACCCATCCATATAATATTGTTAGGATATACTAAAAATGTACCAAATTTATTTAAGTACAACGATACCTTAGGCTATCCGCAAAAAAACTATGTCCTTATTACTTGTACTAACCTCTACCAAAATTCCTCTCGGTGTCAGTAAACTAACATCAAATTATTCATGAAAGCATCAATGAACGAAGCGGAGCAAATCGAAGGGTGTAATTAGTAAATAGCTGGTTCGATAACAAACATAACACCTCCCTTGACACTTCGTCAATAAATCCGTCGCCCCAACGCCGTTTATGATTTTTAAAAGATTTCCAGCATTCAGCCTCACCGGGCGAAAAAAAAAACAATTTATGAGCACTTCACCCCCGCTGTAACCATTCAAAGCCCAATAATTGTATATTCTTTTACAGTAGTGTGCCGTTTTGTGCGCCCGATGAAGGCAGCCGGGCGAAAAAAAAGCATTCAAGTAAAATCACAGGCGCCTTTAATCACCGCTATTGAGATCTATCGCGGGATCAAAGCGCGTGCGGCCCCATAACGAAATGACCTCTCAAAATATTGACTTAGAGTCCAGATTGGGAAAACGATTGGTCACGCTCACTCGCTTTTTTTGTCGACCAGCGGATGCTCGTGTCAAACGCTTTAGTATTTTGAGTTTGTTTTGAAAATTCTTTTATCTGATGTATTATTTGCTGTTCCTTTTGTTGGTTTGCATGGTTCATCTGCCTATATTGGGGGGGGCGATTTGTTGGGGGGGTGGGTAACTTGCAATAATTTAGACGTCAAATAGGCAGGTTTTTGCCGGCGGTTGACGGGACGATCATTTCAGGGTTATTTATGACTGTGGCAGCCCTTCGCGTATTGTACGCAGGAATTCGCGGCAGCTTTGATATCCTGACAGAGGCTCCAAGGTGGCATTTCCGTTCATGAAACAACTTTTTTTAAAGGTCTCACTTTAAATATGTTTAAGTTGTGTATGGTTTAAATATTTTATTTGCAAGTCAGTTGTTGTTACCATAAAATTTATGCAGTCACCTAATATCGCTAAAAATGAGTGTTATAAACTACGAGTACCAAGTTAAAGTAACTTTTTCATTTCAAGTGTAAGCATTCACTTAGAAGACTCCAATAAAAGACTTCAACGCGTGCGACTACACTTTTCATTCTAAATATGAGTAATTTTTTTTTTTACATTATTATAGCTTGCCCCAGATAATAAATTTAAAATGCCTAGATTAGGTCTCAAAAACAAAATCACACCTGCAAATAAAATTAAATCCCACCCAAACCAACCATCTTACCAGCGAACTGTCCAAATGTAGCTGTATAATCTCATTACACCTACCGCCATGAAAAAAAGACAATTGCAAATGGCCCCGTGTCTGCAGTGACAGCTGCAGCGCGCATGCGTCGACAGGTGTGGTTAGCAAATGGCCGCCTGAAAACGGTGATTTGGCGCAATGTCTTCCGATCGCGATTCCTTTTATTGCTTGTCAGTACACGTTTGTTTATTATAAGTGCGAAATGTTTGGTTAGGGCCGTAATTTGGGGCTTTGGGGTATTTATGTTATAAGAATTGAAGACAGAGTGGAGACTGTTTGTTGTAATGTGTTGTAGATTTAGGCATCCATCATAATATGTTCTTCTCATGAGCTTTCTTGGTCAATAATATTTACTTTATATTTGAGTAATATTTTTTAAATCTTCAAAGATCTAGAAATACTTCGTTGTGTTCAACACAATGGAAGTTAAGCTATGTAAGATATCCTTGTGACTAGAAAATTCTAAGAAGTGGCTACTAACCTAATACCATCTTCTAATTAGCGATGGACTCGTGTGGACGATTTTGGCTCATACTTCCACATATGTGAGGACCAAGAAATCGTGCAGTACAACCCTATGACGGGGTAATTGTAATGAACTGTAATAGGATCAAACATCTCCAGAAAGAAACAGTCACCAAAAGCTATAAATACAAAATCTGCTTCTCACGAATTTAGCAGTCTTTCCTCATAATCTAATAATCGTAAAAATCCAAAACAAAGGCGCATCTTTACAAAAATATCATGTTACTGTACCAATAAAACCCCTGTCCAAATATTTAGTATCATAAAACCGATACGAATATAATATATAGCACAATCGGCGCACCGCATTGACATTCACCTCGCGCACGATTTATAAAAAGATTATGTTCATTTTAACTTCTTTAGTTAAAAATTAAAGCTTGCGCCCTCTTGAGGCCATGTCACGTATAAACGCGTTATAAACGGTGCCTTTAATAAATTAGAAACATACTTACACTTGTCCTTTGGTAGAGACAACCTTGTCCCTGCGCTCACAAAAAAGTACTAACCTCAACTCAGTAACCACACTCGCGAATAAAACTTGATAATAATACAACCATTCCTATATTACCCTCGGCAAATAAGTTCGATCAAAGAAATAATCTAGAACATTAGCATATGAAAACATGTCGCCAATAAAAATCAAAAATCGATTCCGATCCACCATAAAAAAAGACATCAAAATCAATTTATGGTCCGACACGAAATAACTCGGAGCAGTCATAACAGAGGCAGCTATTTGAGAAAATGCATCATAATCCTAAACGCCACTTGTCAAATGCCTTTTTATATTATGACAATGACAATAAAAAAGTATTCATTGAGACAATAGTGGAGCTTGAGCCCACAATAAATTTTGACACGGTCCATTTATCACGGCAGATAATCATCGCGGACGCAGACGCACACGGGGCGAAATTCTTTTGAGGTTTATCCACCCAGTTATGTCCAATTTGTATGTTTAATTAAGTTGTTCTAACAAGTTTGACTTTTTGTAGCTTGTTACGTGGCGCTGTTTTTATTATTTATACTGATTAACGAGCTAAGTGATATTATTTTTATACACCCAATTTTTACAATTTTAAATAGACAAATAAAGTATTCATATAATAGTGTAACTTGGTAAAATTTTCACAATTGACTATACAAATTCAATTGATTGTAACTTCTATATCCTTCAACATCTCTGACATACGATTTAAAACAAGCAACATAGCACCAACCAGTTAAATTTAATTCTATCGCAACCCTCGAAACATCCGTTCCGTGTGTATCAAACAAATGGCTTAACAAATCAACTACAATGTTCACCGCGCCGTGTCCGCCAATCAGGGGCGCGGAATCCCGCAACCGACCGCGAGCGGCCCCTTTCACACAGGGCGAGAACCACACCACTCCATTTAGTTTTTACGCCCAATTATTCGATCTATTATCGTCGTATAAACATGCTTATTTATGGTGCATATATCCTCACTGCGCCCGCTTTTATTGGTAGTAAAGTATGAAATTGCGCATTAGTAAACCTTTCACATCCGAGCGTCTCATATCGTGGAGGACATAACTCGGGATTTAGTTTTGCGGGTGTTTTGTACCGCGCGCGCCGAGATGTTTTGATGCGATATTTTTATGGAAATAATATATTATTCTGTCGGTTCGTACTTCAGTTTATAGCCTTTTGCCACTTTGTGGTGTTACTAAAGTGGATGACAGATATAAGTTACATGGGATTATCCGCCGTATTATGTTGCTTTGTGCGAATATTGTTTTACTATTTTTGTCTTCATAACTTTATCATCCTGTTTTCACCTACGCATGATCACTCTTGAGTTCTAGGTATATAAAGCATCCATTGACTAAAAATACGTCTATAATTCGAAGCAAAGATAAAAAAGTTCGCACATATAACTCCATAATAAAACGTTAGATCCTGGACAGCGATTTTATCATCGGACTTAAAACAGTAACAAAATATGTGACAAAGACTCCAAAGACTGTTAACGTGGAGTTGTTTCGGCGCCAACTGGTTTGAAGACTCCTTGTTACAAAGCTATAGCAAGATGAAAATACTCTATTACAGTCGTCACGTGGTACTCGCAATCAAGTCCTGCATGGCTCAATGCAGGCCAAAAATATTTGTGTAAGTAGTCAATTACGTAGTAAAAAGTTAATCGAACCAAATTACGTATTCCTTTTTATCTTACTATATACAAGCATAATAATTACTTGTTACAGGATGCCCATCATGATTGTGATAAAAAGTAGCCAAATTGGGAAATAGGTATTTATACTTCGGAATATCCAAAATCAAAGAACATTTGTGCAAGACTTAGTTAATCAATTAAGACCATTGGCAGTGAGTCCACCTTTCATGCGCGAGTATTGGGTTTGAATTCAAATGCTTGTAAATATTGGATTAGTAAAAAGTGGGTATATACAGAAATGGAATATATCTGTCTACCCCCTCGGGGATAAAAATCGAGTTTTTATTATTATTTATTTTAGAAAAGTGATTATTTCAAAAAGTGAATTTCACTCACGCCTTAATTGGTGGATTTAGGAGTGAGTAAAAAAATAATAAAAATATTTTTTAATTTTTTAGTGGACTATTTTTCACTGTTATAGTTCTGTGGTGCTTCTTAAACAGCCTCCCGATTACGAACTCTCCCACAGTGGCCACTCGTCGCCATGACCTCTGTTGAACATGAAATTAGATAAAAGTAAGTTTATGGTATAGCTGTGTTTAAATATATACATTTTGTTATCAGTTACACCCGCAAACATAATCAAATCTTATTTTCTTATACTCTTAATGAAACTAAATTATCCAGAGTAAACACAATTCGTGATCTTGGAGTGTTAATGGACAGTAAATTAACTTTTGTTAACCACTATGACTACATAATTCAGAAAGCATACAAGCAACTAGGATTTATCCTAAGAACATGTAAACCCTTTAGGCAAATGATAACCTACCAAACACTGTATTATTCTCTCGTTAGGTCAATTTTGGATTTTGGCTCTGTAGTTTGGAATCCATACTATGCTTGCCACGTAAATCGTATTGAAAGGATACAAAAGACTTTTTTAAAAACTCTCGATTATAGACTTTCAGGTAGTTTATTTAACTACTAGCTGATGCCCGCGACTTCGTCCGCGTGGAATTTGTTATTCCTTTGCGTTTAGAAAATATATCAAGAAGGATAATCTACACTATCTATCTATCTATCTAAACTAATATTATAAAGAGGAAAGATTTGTAGTTATGTACCCATGTTCATAACGAATAAACTCAAAAACTACTGGACTGATTTAAAAAACTCTTTCACCATTAGAATGTTACATTATTCCTGAGTAACATAGGCTATATCTATGAAAAAAAAAAATTAGGGATCCTTACTAAAACTTGACTGTATATGCCAGGATTGGAACCCGAGCCTCACGAATGAGAGGCGGGCTCTATAGCCAATGGGCTATCATTGCTATTTATTTATATTTTTGTTATTCAAAACACCCTTTCCATTTCAAGGGATATACAACGCGTCCAAGAATAAGCGCGCGAAGTAGACTTTATATGGAGACTTTAGAAGAATATTTGAGCCAAGTTTCAAGTTGATAGTAGAAAAAAACCCCACTTTGTCATACCAACTCAACCCCTAGCTTCACTCCTTTAGGGAATAGTTTTCGAAAAATCTGAAAACACGTGTCTCATCATTTATTTCTAAATGTATTTGTGCTAAGTTTCAAGTTAAGAGACGTAAAAACAACACGTCTCCATACAAACTCCAACGCCCTGTTTAACCCCCTCAGTTTTGAGGAGTATCTGTACAAAGTTTCGAATTGATACACCCAAAAATGAGGGTTTTCCATACATACCAAGTTCAACCCGACTACTTTACTACTTTCACCCCGTTAGGGGACGATTTTCGGAAAATCCAAAAACACGTATCTTCTCGTTTATTTCTAAAAGTATTTGTGCCAAGTTTTAAGTTGATACACGTCAAAAACAAAACATCTCCATCCACATTGTTTTGAGGAGTATCTGTACAAAGTTTCGAATTTATACACCCAAAAATGAGGGTTTTCCATACATACCAAGTTCAACCCCTACTTTTACCCCGTTAGGGGACGATTTTCGGAAAATCCAAAAACACGTATCTACTCATTTATTTCTTAAAGTATTTGTGCCAAGTTTCAAATTGATACACGTCAAAAACAACACATCTCCATACAAAATCCCACACCCTGTTTCACCCCCTTAGGTAATGTTTTTTACAAAATCCAGATATATGTGTCTTGTGGTTTGTTTTGAGGAGTGTCTGTACAAAGTTTCGAATTGATACACTCAAAAATTAGGATTTTCCATACATACCAAGTTCAACCCCTACTTTCACCCCGTTAGGGGACGATTTTCGGAAAATCCAAAAACACGTATCTACTCATTTATTTCTTAAAGTATTTGTCCCAAGTTTCAAATTGATACACGTCAAAAACAACACATCTCCATACAAAATCCCACCTCCTGTTTCGCCCCCTTAGGGGGTGTTTTTTAGAAAACCCAGAAATACGTGTCTTGTGGTTTGTTTTGAGGAGTATTTCTAGAAAGATTCGAATTGATACACCTAAAAAATGAAGGTTTTCCATATATTCCAAACTCAACCCCTACTTTCACCCCGTTAGGGGACGAATTTCGGAAAATCCAAAAACACGTATTTCATCATTTATTTTTAAAAGTATTTGTGCCAAGTTTCAAGTTGATAGACGTAAAAAACAACACGTCTCCATACAAACTCCATCCCCCTCTTTCACCCCCTTATGGGGTGTTTTTTGAAAAATTAAGAAATACGTTTCTTATTGTTTGTTTAATAGAGTATTTTCACAAAGTTTCAAATTGATACACCCAAAAATGAAGGTTTTCCATACAAACGTTAAACCCCTTTTTCACCCCCTTAAGGGTTGAATTTCGAAAAATCCTTTCTTAGTGCTAACCTACATCTTAAAAACAATAGCTGTAAAAAAAATCAGCTTTCTAGGTGTAAGGGTTTAGGCTGGGCGTTGATGAGTCAGTCAGTCAGGACTTCTCTCTTTATATATATAGAAGATGAGACCTCGCTTGTTTCTCACAAAATGTTACCCTTATATCTTAAACGTCTCCAGTTTGACCATATGTTCTTATATAAATTGTTGAATAATCTCTTGGATACCCCTGAGCTTTTGCAAAAAATCTATTTCAAAATTCCACGGACTGTACGCCGAACGAACAGTTATTTTCGATACCTCCAGCCTCAACCAACTATGCCTTACACTCTTACTTTAGACGCACTCTCTCCAATTATAACAAGGATTTGTCACATATAGATTTGTTTTCAAATAACAAAAATACATATAAGAAACTTGTAATTGATCACCAGTTCAGTAAACTTCAGATATCTTCTTAGAAAACCGTAGCAAATTGCTTTGTGAAATTTGCCGTTTCCGAATCACATGTTAATTATGTATTTACTTTTAATTTGTTGGTACTCTAAGTCTATAAGAGAAACTATGTTTGTATTGTTTAAGATACATGACTGTCTGTTACCAAAATAAAACAAAATAAAAATAAAAATAAAATTTTTAAACATTCAAAAGAACTTACGATAAGTGTATTACGCTAAAAAGATGAAGATACGAATTATTATCAATTAAAACTTTTATGTGTCATTCATGTAAATTCAATCAACGGGTATATGTCCGTTACACATGTTACAATAATGAGGGAGAAGCATAGCATAGTATTTCATTGTAATTATGGAGGAGCGGAGGTGGAATGCTCCTCATCGTGGAAAGGGAAGATCGAGGTGATCGTGCCTGGAGACCGCAGTCCAACGGTTGATGTTGGACAGTTGTATTTATACAAACTCATTAGAAAACTACGATATCTAGGTTTAAAACTCGGCCGTCTATTGGCGCGTTCTATGTAGTGTCGCTACATAATCTTCTGCAGGTTAGAAAATGTTTCCCGTGGTTCAGACTTATGACAAGAGGAGGCACAGCATGGGTGTTTTTTTTATAAGAGCAAGTTTATATAACCTGGTTGTCGTCACCTACAAGGTATGCTTATGGCATTATTTCCGCATGATAAAAAAGAAAGAAGATTCTTTTTCTTGTCGAATGCTAGTAAAATCAGTTACCTACATTTTATTATTTGTCGAAAATCAAACTTACAATGAAGACTGTACTTAATATTGAACAATGGCGATATCATTTATATTTTTAGAATTAAATTGAAAATGTATCAATTTTTTTAGGTAATTATATTATTTAGAAATTGTCTATGATTGTTCAATGAAAATTGGATTCCTTTTTAGATGTATGTTGAAATATTATTTTTTCCTAATTTGATTTCTATGTCAACTACCCTATTATGCCATCAGAAAAAATTATGTCAACTGTCAAGCTTACTCGTTCAAAAAATATAAAATTAGAAATACCTTTCTGTCTTTCGCGTGATTGAATACTTCAGCCCATCCTCTAGGGAATAAAGCGAAATGTATACATTTTTATTTATATTGAAAATTATGTAGGTATACTTCATTCGGCATTCAAAAGGACCCAAATCGAAATTGTTTTCTGCCTCGCAAATAAAGTAATTTTGCCGATAGTAAATTCTGGATGACGTCAAAGGTTCCGCTTCAGTTTAGACGGATATTTCAAAGAGCGCACCACTAATGTCTCAATTTCTAGAACGGACCTACGTCGAACAAACGGCCAAACAAACCGCCCTAAAGAATCCAGGTGTCATCATCACAGTTGCAATCGCTATAAATTAATTACACGACACTTTTACTACAGTACGAAACAATTATCAAACTTAAACACTATACATCGTTGTCCGCGTCGAGATTTAGAGAAGTTACTTCTATGACAACACGCAACGGATACGAACCATCGAAAAATAGTAGTGGCATACAAGGTGACAATAATAAAGGATGAGTTGTGAGAAGTTCGCGCGGTGTGGTTCGATGGGACCCCCGTCGAGTGGGACCCACCGGAGGCTCGACTGTTGTCACAGCAGACCGCCTTTGTTCACATAAATTCGCCTTCACATTAAATTGGTTGGAATTTTCTAGTGATTTACCCGAGCTATTTTTAGAGGGTTCTATAATAGGTACCAGCAACCAAATATGAAATGGACTATGACTATTTTATGTCATATGAATCGTGGCTGGCTGTAATTGGGTGATGTTCGATACAATGTTGTCACCCATTTATGCTAAATAGCTGGTCTCCCCCGATTTCACCTGAGCAAGTCCTATTCCCATGGGAAAATTACAGCCCAAATTAAAAAGTTTTCCATTGCGAATAGATTTTTTAAAATCAGTCCCGTAGTTTTGGAGCCTATAGTTAACACAAACATACAAAAAATACATTCCTCTTTATAATTTGTGTGCTAGCTCCACCCCGCTATTTAGCATATTTACATATGCTTTAGATTAGATTAGAGATTATTTACTCAAAAATATAATACAGTACGTAGCTGTCTCTGCATAAAAAAATCGGATACTAGCTTTAGACATTACCTTCTACAGACATACAAATAACCTTACCTCTTTATAAGTGAATGTTAAGACATTTTATATATTTTTTTTTGCATAATATAGCATCTCCATTGCCAAGATGACAGTGAAAAAGAATCCATTCACTTCTTAATTTGGAAATTGACATACCCTCACTTTTAGGGGTTCAAAAAATTTCTGATTATAGAATACCTCTGCCAACTTCGTCAGGGATAATGTGTTATGAAAGCATATGCATAATTAACAAACCTCGAGAGATGAGTAAAAATAGTAGTCCTAAAGTTTATTCTATTCACTGAGTCTTCATTCGCATACATTACGTGTTCCTGTATATTTAGATCCTACTAATACCAAATACCGAAATAAAATTTTGAAAAAAAAAACAATAAGTCTCAATCAATCCTGCGGATCTCTAAAAAGCAATTGTCGGCAAGCCTTTGCGCGCCGCTCATCATTTTTCACGTCTTATTCGATAACTGGATGCGTAGTCGCCGAGATAGTGATCGAATTTTGAAATATTTCGACGTTGAACGTCACATTCCCAAGGATATGGTGTTACTTCGCGTGCGGAATGCCGCCCGTATTGTTCGGGATAGAGGGTGTCCAAGTAAAGTGAATTGTCCTTATAGATGGTGTACTAAACATGAAAGTGAACATGTATCTATAGGTACTACTAGTATACTAATTTAAACCCGTAAACAAAAACCAGTAACGTAAAGACTAAGATTTAAAACGTCAATCTCCTTTTGGTGAAACAAGGTAAAAATATAGCCTTTAACACTCAGAAGACAAATCTAACGACACATCGCTTCAATATTCATCTAGCTCCAAAGGTCACAACAAAATATGCTCACATGCACCAGAAGAATATAACAATATGTCTAGTGCAGTCAAGTAAAAATGAAATTTAGAATTCAATAAAATATCGTATGCCTATTTTTAAATGCATCGACACGAAAAAAAAAGGAAGCTCATTAAAACACTTTGGGCGAAACTACATCCAGATTTTACACAGGCTTTTCTGACTACAAGCAAATTGTAGTCAGCTATAGTTTGGGATTTGATTATAACATAATATACAAATGTCAGTGTAAAAATATAGATTTCAGGTCAAACATTTCATACGAACATAAGACAATTCGCCATTCGCAACACAATTTATCTTTTATTCCATACCATTTATAAATTCTCCCTGTTTTCAACATCATTAAACTTTCCAAGACTATCGACAATTAATCTTCAAACCTACATAATAATTTAATCTTGTTTAAATTAAGGCGTGAAAGTCAAACTCCGGATGTATTATTAAAAAAAATTGGGCATCAATGAATCATAATTCCAGTGCATTTGCATCACTGCACATATTCTGTCCAACACAGAAGCGTCAAACCGTTGCAAGTCTAATGTAATTTACAAAAGTGGGCACATTTTAAAACCCTTTGTGTCACAGATAATGGGAACCCAGGACTTTGTTTGGTTTTGTAAATTCACTGTCGGCTACTTTACCGGATTATTTGCATTGTAACTAGTAAGTTTGTGAATAGCAGCAGGTACAGTTACATTCATTCAGTTGGCAGATGGTATCTAAAACAAAGTGTTTAGTTTTGCAAACTGCTATTTTTTGCATTCTGTTATCGATGATCATCTGAAAGTATTTGCGTTCAGAAAGACAGTATTAAGTATTGTAATAAGAGGGAACAAACAAGCAGGCTGTAACCAGTGAAAACATGAACCAGCAGTTTCGTATTACTTTATTCTTTTATAACTCCTTATACTTATTTTAACTTCATGTTTGTATCTCCAACAGATACTTACAATTCTTATTTCAGGACCATAACTATTGCGTTTAAACAAAATGCAAACAGATCATTTGTTCAAAGCTTTGGTCTTCTATTCAAAATTTTATAGCTTATTATCAATCACTAATAAAAAGTCGGCATATATTTACCAAATCAATGATTTTTTTACATCATCACAATTAGTCTACAGTGAACATGTTCGTTGTAGGCAAATATAACCCTAAAGTAACTATACAAGTTCAACATACTTTGATCCTTGATACCTACTCCTTAATTTGGTTCATACTTTGTCAAAGATGCGATTACCATTTCTTCTTTCACCAAAATAATATACTTAAAATCTCTTTGGTTAAGTTGTATCTTATCAGTTCATCATGATTAATTTTAAGCATCACGGCTCCTACTTGTCTGTTTCGGAAGCTTTGACGCGTTCAATGTCACCATACCACATAATTCCTTCATGAATAGTAAAGTTTGAATGAACTTAAACTATTGTTCTGATTACAAGCAGAAAAAATGTGTATTCTTTACTTCGTAGTGATTATAAATGCAGTAGATAGATTACTTTACACTTTTCTTGTATGTATTACATTCCCTAGAATCAGAAATTATCTATTTATTCTAGTTCCTACCAGAGATGTAGAAAGTTTTTCAATACGATCCTACAGTACTTATACAAGTCAGGGTTACAACGAATCCCAAAAATGTTAATAGTCATATTATTATGTTCCATGATAAATTAATTAAATTCAACTTTTACAACACTGTCAGTTATGATTTTTAACGGTGTTCAAAATACCAAATTTTGACTGAAGGTTTACTACGATCAAATTTTGACAGAACCTCACTGTATTGACTTAATTTATCTTGTTAAAACGTGTTTCAGCTTGTTAAAAAAATAAACTATATTTCGAGTTCACTTACACTAAACCATAGGTGCCAAAAACGATAGTACTGATTATCATCACAAATATATTACTGCTACTTTCTACCTTCAGTTGACACTTACGGTGATGAGCAAATGGTATGATTTACTTAGACCTTGACAGATTTATATTTATAATGTCGTCACACCTTTATTTATTGCAATCACATAAAATGTAGATGTTAACAAAAAACTATGTTAAAAATAAAAGCTAACAAGCCGACTACACGGTGGCGCAGACGAAACCGCAAATTCTCATCCAAATTAAATGTCTACATGACCCGATAACATTTAAGATACCTAGTCCCTATCCCACGCTCCCCACATTGTTTTACGAACCAAAATCTGACCACCTCTGAAAAGGAAAATTCTTTATAAAAGAAAACAAAAATGGCGGCTTCAAAAGCGCGCCAAATCGATTCTAATCCTCCCACATCCGGTGGCGCTTGGTTAAAAAAAGTTTTGAGCTAACGAACGGTTTATAATCCTATGGTTAGAGATAAAAGAGATGCCGCGATGATTTGAACTGTTCGGGATTAGTCATAAATCTAAGGTAGTTTAGATCCTCATTTTGTTATAACTGATAATTTGTTTGCGGTGCATACTTTTATGAATGGAGGTATGGGTAAACCCACAGATTTAAGAAACTGGTAAACCGGACCGCCCGCACCCGCATCCATCTTATAGTAGATATTATTGGATGATAAATTTTCTATTAATTGGTAGCACCTAGCAGTAGAAAAATTAATATTTTTTCTTTTGCATAAACGTTGGTAGTTCATAAAGTTAAATAATAAATAATAAAACTGTAGAATAAACTTTACATAAAACAGTTAAAAGAAAGTTTATTTAGTTTTATCAGAGCTTTCATTCAATACATTTTTGGTCAATAACATTGGTCAATGGTGATTGATTTGTGAATGATAAATGAACTGTAAATATTAATTTTTTTATTACTACATTGCTCTACATTTTCAGTTTAGTGATTGAGCGCCATCTGTTGTCGAGTAGCGAAAGTTTGATAAAATAATCGATTACACGATTCCATTTCATTTGTTAAACATAATTAATATCGAATTCCCAATAATCTGGATTCCCCTTACCTACATTCGTTCTCACATACATACATGCATTTATTGTATTCAATCTACATTCTGTTACTCCATATTTCTTGTGCGACTCAATAGGTGGCGCTATACAACCTTACAGAGTTTTCTGTAATGTTGTAAATCCATACAAAATGAAATATCTACTGATTACGAATATACGGATGTCGTTTCTCTATTTTTATTAACGATATTAATATCACTCAAACTAAAACTGTGCAACAAAAAATAAAACAAAAAAATACCTATCGGTTATAGGTAGGTACATACCTACCTACCTATCTTCTGTCTTGTAATAAAATTTCATCGTATAACGCTTACCATAAATCTTTTTAATAAATGAATCACATCTCTCAACATTTAACCCCCAATAATCCAATGTAAAACAGACATAATAAGAGAATCACGCCCAAGATGGCTATCACGAGACTCAGAGCAAAGGAGCGCGCCGAATATCCTGTCATTTCTACCATTTTACCTTTTAAAAAAAGAAATCAAACAAGCAGTTTATCTCCAATCGGCACCCTGTTACTCGTTCCATGTGAAGGTTAACACTGATTCATTAAAAAACGACGCCTGCGGACCCCCAAAAGACTGAAAAAAGAAGAGGATAACTCCAAAAAGACTACATTTTGGTTACGGAGCGGCGCCTAGCGGGTGCCGCGGCGGCGTCTGTAGGTTACGGACCTTTAGATTCTGCGATATTGCTGTTGAAGTGTTGATATTATTTAATTATAAAGTTTTTTACAATCGGTGCGTACAGACAAAAATGTACTACAAAGAACCACGTGTCCCCGTAGGGCTGGCTCCACTTCTTTTCTGGGTATTTAGCATGATTCTTTGAGAGTAATAACTTATTTATTTATTAATAACAGAGCATCGATGGTCAATAAAGATCTCGCCTCATGCGTGAGGGTCGGTTTCAAAAACTTCGCACCTACATTTTTATCACTAAATAGCTCGGCGATGAAGAAAAACACAGTATGTTTCAGAATGAATTTTGAGGCATATGTAATACCAACCCAATCTGGCGATGGACTCACCACTTGCCACGTTAAGTAATAAAAAAATATACTGGTGAAAAGTAGGTAGGTATTTTCAGATTTGGATACCTTACCACCACCACACTTACCAGACTACTTAGTAGACCAATATGCATGGGCTTAACCGACTCGACGCTATGTAAGGCTATGTATTAATCATAATTATTACTGTAAACCATAATTACTTGAGACATGAGATTAAAAAGAGCTGCCCTTGAATTCCTTGATTTTTGATTTTGATTGGTTTGCCTTTTTTTAATTTCATGTCTAAATACGTCTTTTCTAAGATACTTAAGCACTGATCATTTATTTATAACCGCCAGTTTCAAAACATTATGTTAGGTACAAATGTATGTATATAAAGTACAATAGGAGTTAAATAATTCAAATACATCTAGTGCTTGACATAGACCGATAGGTTTGGAATAATCGGACACACTTGTCTTTTTGCCTAGGTCCTCCGAACTTATGTTTGTCATTTATATTGATATTCGATGTCTCGTGAATGTCTGACTAGCTATTTAATTTTATTACCTTCACTTAGTTTTATGAGTTTGTTTTCCAGTAAAGTTTGTACGTTTTGGTACGTAGGAGGTAGCGTTAAAATATTGTCTGTGTATTTACATCTGCACTAATATTAAAAAGATGAAAGATTTGTATTTTTGTATGTTGGACTACACCAATACTATACAGATTACAGATTTGTAATGTTTGTAAAGAATTAACTCGAAAACTAGATACTGAACTGATTTTTAAAATAATTTCACCAATTGAAAGCTACAATATTCCTAAGTAGCATAGTCTATATTTTATACCAGTATACAGGTGAAACCGCGCAGAACCGCTAGTTTTCAATAAACCAACGACATTTTTTAATTTGGTCAAAGTATAAATTAAAATAATATAAAATACCTACATAAAAATCAAAACTTATCTACATTGGACAAACAATTTGGCAAGACATCCGTAAGGTCTTGTCGTTAAGTGTAAACAGAGCTTAGATGTCGGGACCGATTCGCCGGTGTAGTTTTGTTGCGCCCGCGCACCTAATTTATACGCGTTGACTCCAACACGATGCGCTATTGCACGCAGCCACGTACTAACGATCTAAGGGAGGATGCACATCTATATGACGTGACGAATCCATGATTAAGGAAGGCAAGTTTCACAAACATTACGCGCACACAAAACTTTGACATACCTATGACCAAACCAATGCTGGTTTATATAGATGTGCATCCTCCAAAAGCAGTGATTAGCTTAGATTTATATTCCTTACGTTTTAAGAGGACTAACCTACAACTCAGTCGGAAATTACGGATTTATTCTTTAGTAGTCAGATTTTTTCCAACGAAATTACTTACTAAAGCTTTTTCCGATTATAATTTTGATTTTTACAATACAGGTACTTAGCTCAGCCCAGCTCAGGTACTTGACAAAGTTTTTGATTCCCTATCTATTCTTTTATCGGCATGTTGTTTAACATGTCTCTTATAAGTTTAATTTTGGAATATAATACTGTCATTAATTGTTTCCAATTAGAGCCAGCCAGGTTTAAGTAGTAAATATGAGTAATAGTAGCGATAAGAGTAGAAATAATAACAAATTACTCTCTGAGAAGCTTTCTAAAATCATCCATCCTAAGGTTGTCTGGAAGAAATCGCTTAAAACGATAAGACCGCCCGTTGTACTTTTTTTCTATCACTGTGTCACCTGTTGCATATTTTTATTGGTGTACAATAAAGAGTTGTTACTTACTTACTTACTTACTAAAAACTAGATGTTTCCATAGGTGATTTTTTAATTTAGTTTTAGTAGTTTCGGAGCCTATTCAATTTTTTTTTTTTTTTATTTAATTTACAAGTAAACGTCCATTCAAAAAGCAAATATTTTCTTTTAATTAAATTAATGTAGTTAGTAGAAAAGTGGAACATCGGAAATCGAATTAGCATAGTGTAAGTCAAAATGTTATCAGAATCAATCCAACCCTGGTAGTCGGCACCGCGTGTCTGCACGTCATCGCGCCGAGAACATAACCACACAAAATATTGTTGAATTTTGACAGATTTTATTGTAAGGTATTATGGTAAAATGTTGTAACTTCAACATATAATAAAACTAAATTCGTAAAAATCTTGAAATAATAACAAACACACTGAGACTGGAATCAGATTTGTCGTCTAATGTAGGTAATTATTTTTCATGTTTACTTCCGTGTTACTGTTTTTGCAAAACGAACGGACTACAATATCTCAGGGTGCTTGACGTCTAAGACACTTTTTTAAACATTAGATAGGCACTTAACAGAAAAATATGTAGACAAATAGCAAAAACCCCATCCCAATCGAATCAGTGTCTACCTAGTTAATAAGAAATCATAATAAGGATTTAGATTCATCAAGGTAAACAATTTCTTAGGTGCCTGATTCATATACTAGACATAAATTCGCAATACCTTTTCTACCTTCAACGGCACTCAAGAGACATTGGTTTTATAATTGACTGTCTTCATCAACAAATTGTAACTGCTTCAAAATACTGCGTTTAGAGTTACACCATTTTAACATCAAGCGTGAGGCTGACCGCAAGCTATAAAGGGTAAAGATTCTCATCTGTGGTTACATCGACGGGCATGAATGGACCCTTTAGATCTCAAATAAATCAGCGGTAATAGGGATTCATAACAGTGGTTTGAGAGAATTTGTTTTTCGGTTAGCATAGCCCTGTATTTAACATGCCTTTTGAGTTACACCGGCCGTTTTAGGCTGATTAATAGGTTTTATTGGCAATCATTTTTCGTAACATGTAACTTACCTCTTTTTTTGGCGTCGTGAATTTAAGAAGATGGTTTATTAAGCTATTTTAAATCTTAGTCATGTAGAGCTGTATAAATGTAGGAAAATAGGCTCCCAAATCCTTGGATAACATTTTATCAATCTTACTACAAAACAGCGTTTAAAGTTAGACACTGTCTAAACCATGTTTTGTTATTTATTTGACAATGTTAGAGACAAAATATTTTTAGCAATCGTTTATCTTTAACATATCAGCCCACCTAGCCAAGTGGCATTGCACAATCTAATCGAATGTTCTTATAGATTGACATGTATAGGATTGACATTAACGTTAGCGCTCGTTGGCAGTCTCCGTCGATAATTCCGACCCATCAATCAAGTATTACCATGAAGCTGTCTCTGCTGTCAGGAAAACTGGACACATCCCCCCGATCATTATATTGCTGCAAAATTACTGGACCCACCAGTCCATTAAGGACTTGATTTCGAAGCACACCAATCGCTTCCATCTGCAATACAAAGGTGACAGCAAAGTTGCCGTTATGTGCCATACTCCTGAAGCCCATGCGGCGGTTAAGAATGGACTTATGAAGACGGATAATCACTTCCTAACGTATACGCGTAAGCACGAAAAAGCGCCGAAAGTGGTGATTCGAGGACTACCTTCGTTCGTTGAAGAGGAATTACCATCCGAACTAGAAAAATTGGGGTTTCCTGGTGCTGCAGTGACCAGGCTCAAGTCACCAAAGCTGGAGGAAGTAGCTTGTCCACCTTTCCTGGTTCAACTTAAACCTGGAGCTGATATTACCAAATTCCGTCAGATTAAATATTTATGTCACTATGTTATCAACATACAGAAATACAAGCCGAACAATAAATACGGAACGCAATGTTTCAGGTGCCAAAATTTCGGTCATTCATCACGTAACTGCAATATGCCTGCACGTTGTGTGAAATGTACAGAGTATCACGCTACAAAGGACTGCCCCAAAAAGTCTCGCGATGAACCTGCCAAATGCTGCAACTGCGACTTGGATCATCCAGCAAACTACCGTGAGTGTAGTGCCCGTGTCGCTTATCTTGAACGTGTCAACAAAATTAAGACCCAGGCGAGTAAAACTCGTGTCATGCCAGAAAGGGCTTGGCGAGCTCCTTTTCGTCAAAATCCAGCTGCTTTTCACCATAGTGGCACGCCTATAAATACAACTGATACTGCGAACAAAATGATTAGTAGAAAAATGCCATGGTCCAACTTATTTTTAAAGAAAGATCCTCAACCACATGAAGTGAGTATGCCTGATCCTGACCCAATGACGAGTCTCCACAGCGATCCTAACACCAAGAGATGCTTGAGATTCTACTAGTAATAAAAAATCTCAAACCCCAGTATGCAGCTTGTTCGTCGATGATCGAAAAAGTCATGTTAGTTTTAACACATCTTGGTCAATATGTATAATACAAATGAGCTTAAATTCTTATCCTGGAACTCTGACGGAGTCCGTTCTAAGCTTAATGAATTGATGGAATTCGCCGTGGGTACCGCGTCTGTCGATATTATTGCACTGTGTGAAATCAAGCTCACAAATAACGTTGATCTTACCGTGCCTGGGTTTATATGTTATCGGCAGGACAAACATAAAAGTGGGAGAGGTCAAGGGGTTGCTATTCTCGTAAAGCAGGATCTTGAGCACAGTTTGGTATCTATACCTGAAACACGTCATCTTGAGGCAATTGGTATTAAGATCGCCTTCAATGGTACAGATCACATTATTATCTCAGCATATCACTCACCTAATCTACCTTTGCTGCACAGCGATCTTGATATCTTGTTTTTGTTGGGTAGCCATACCCTAGTAATGGGCGATTTCAATGCAAATCATGAGCTTTGGCGTAGCAGTTACATTAACACGCGAGGTAGATCCCTGTTTCAACACATGCTTAATAATGATTATGTTATACATGCGTCTGATACTCCAAGTCAACTTAATTACCGGTCTGATCTTAAGCCTACAAACCCTGACTTAGTTCTCAGTTTGAATGTTGCTCGGATTGATGATGTTCATGCTGTAACTGCTCTATCGTCTAATCACCTACCTATCCTCTTTACTGTAGGTGGTCACTGTTGTCGTAGGTCACCGCCGAAATTCTTCAAATACAACAACGCTGATTGGCACAGCTTCCGCTCAGTAATAGATAGTAAAATTATTCTCTCAGCTTGTACACTGCAGACAACCGACGACATTGATATGGCAATTGATCACTTCAATAAGTCTGTTCTTGAAGCCCGTGATAAATTTATCCCAAAAAGCATCCAAACACCATTGATTAAAGTACATAAACTGCCGAAAAGTATAATGAAGTTGATCAAAAACAAAAACTGTTTAAGAAGAGATGAGCAGCGTTTACCTAAAAGTGAAATGAAACGATATCTTCGGTCTGTCATAAATAACTTGCAAGCTACTATAAAAATTGCCATAAAAGAATTTAACAATAAAACATGGAACGATAAACTTGCCAAAGTAGATAATCCTAGTGCGGATATTTGGCGTGTCGTGAAGTCATTGAAATCTAAAACTTCCATAATCCCTCCCTTTAAGATTAGTGATGACAAACTGACTGCGAGTACCTCTGAACAATGTGAAGCCCTTGCGCAAGCCTTTAGTGACAATATGTCTCTTACACAAAACTGGTGTAGTCCCGATCTTGAAGATGACGTCGAGAAATCCTTGGCTGACCTCAATGGTTGCAAGGTTACCTCTGACTACAAACTTACCCATCCTCATGAGATTTGGAAAGCCATTTGCAAGCTCAAAGCTCGTAAATCCCCAGGAGAGGATAATATTCACAATTTATTGCTTAAAAATATTTCTCAAAAAGGAGTTGAAATGTTGACGAAAATATTTAATGCGTGTATAATGTTGAGCTATTATCCGAGCGCCTGGAAACTAGCTAAAGTTATCGCGTTAAAGAAATCAGGTAAGGATGAAACTGTTCCGGGTAGTTATCGTCCTATCAGCCTACTGCCAGTCCTTGGCAAGCTCTTCGAGACCATCATACTTAAACGTTTGGAAGCCGTAACCAAGCATCTATTGCCGGAGGAGCAGTTTGGGTTTCGTGCCAATCACTCCACAACCCAACAGCTTGCAAGACTCACTGAACATATTGCTCATCACATGAATCTTAAGCAATCAACTGGAATGTTTTTGCTCGATATTGAAAAAGCTTTTGACACCGTTTGGCATAATGGGCTAATTCATAAACTAATCTCTCTCCACGTACCGGTTTATCTGACAAAGCTTCTTCAGTCTTATTTGCTGAACCGAAAGTTCCAAGTCCATATAGGTGAAGTCAGATCTTTATGTAAAACTGTGCCTGCTGGCGTGCCTCAAGGTTCAGTACTTGGACCATACCTGTTTCTTTTGTTTATACACGACATTCCCATCCAAAATTTTACCAAATTGGCTTGTTTTGCTGATGATACGGCATCCTTCACATCTTCCGACGACATTGACATAGTTATCAGTCGCTTGCAGCTGTCTATCGAAAGGTTACTTTGTTTTTTCACTATGTGGAAATTAAAACTAAATGCATCAAAAACGGAGGCGATTTTATTTACAAGACAACGTCAGCTCCCCAAAAGAGTGCTGAAAATTGATGGACATTCAATTCCTTGGAGTTGTTCTGTGCGTTATCTTGGTGTAACTTTAGATAGAAAGATTAACTGGTCAAAGCATGTTTCCAAGCTACGTGTAAAAGGAGCTCAAGCCTTGGGGTCCCTAGGCCCGATACTTAATAGGAAAAGTAAACTAAGTCCTCATACTAAACTCAGGATTTATACCACCCTGGTTAGGCCGTGTATTACTTACGCATGTCCTGTATGGAGCAGTACATGCCAAACTAATTATAAACTAATACAAGTTATTCAAAATAAAGCACTTAAAACTGCCTTTAATACACCATTGAGATCAAATTTAAAGAATTTGCATCTTAAAATTAACTTACCGCTAATAAAAGATTTCATATATAAACAGGCATTAAAATTCTATGATAAAAACTATTTACATTCTAATAGCTTGGTGTCAAACATTGGGCGCAGTTCTTTACGCGATTTATCGTATATCGACAGCAACGGTACTTATCGTCTCCCCCATCACTATGTGTTATTCAATTCAAGTTAAACATAAAATGCATCTATTGTTAGTATTATAGATGTATGGTGATCTCTCGCTGACTGGCTTGGGTCCCCTCGCTCGCCTGTTGTACTGCGAGCGGAGGGAGGCGGGGTAGCCCTAGCGAGTTGGCTCACAAAACTTACCTGATCGCAAACCCGTTTGTTAATAATTTAAGTAGCTAGTAACTAATAATGTAAAGTACCGTCACATTGCAGCAAGTGGTTCGTATATTAAAATACACCACATTTAAAGTACCTAATAGCTTGTACCCTGTTAAGTATGAAGTAATCTTTTATGTTGTTATGAGATAATGTATGTATATTGAAACAAACTCGGACAGGTGTCACTAGCCTAAGCAAGTAATTCAACATTATTTTGTTATTTTTATATATTTTTAGGTGTATATAAAAATGCATTACGTGTATCACTTTGTTAATAAAGAATTTTGAAAAACAAAACAACAAGCTCGTTGGCAAGTGCGTATGTCAATCCCATAAATGTCAATCTAAAAGAACATTCGATTAGATTGTACAATGCCACTTGGCTAGGGGGGCGGGTTTTGATAACGCCGTCAGTAGGTAGGTACCTGTTTATTTAAATGGTTACGGTTCGACTCTAAACCAATCAATTCATCACTTATGTCAACTGGAGTAGGGCAGTAAATAAAGTTACAACAGCTGTGGGGTTATAAGAAGCGCTTTATTAAGCACTTGCTTTACCAGCGGCTTCGCTCGAAAGGATGTAGTAAAGTTAGCAAGCATATCTATGTCTTTTAGCTTCGTATCTGATCGTTTTATATTTATTTATGTTTATCGGTTGTTTAGTACCCATAGTACAGGCCCTGCCTAGTTTGGTACTAAAGAACCGTGTGTCAATTCGTCGCTGACATTCGCGACGAATTGTGTCCCACAATTTATTATTATATATTTTTCGGGAGAAATTATACTGGATAATTTTTTTTACCGTCTGGAAAAAAATATGACGTATAAAGTATCTAGAGCCGAAGTTATACACGAGATTAATTGTTAAATATAGTCATGTTTAGTGCAATTTACAAAATCTAGAAAACTACGCACAGTACTACGCGCAGCTGGCGCTTGTAGGTAGATTGCGCATAAATGGAAGCTAAGAGCCTGTTTCTTTTTAAAATACTATTTCAAATATCTCAGTGTGTATTATTGACTACAATTGAATAATGTATATTAGTTTAATTACGAAAAAAAATTTTAAAAAAAAATTTTTTTAGTAACATTGCCAAATGAATCTATTACACTTACCTATCACACCACATTTTTTTCCAGACGGTAAAAAAAGTCACCCTGTATATTGTTCCAGAATAAGTAATCTATATTTGTTTCCCCAGGCATCCAACATTATTTATTTAAAAACTCACGTTATCAGTTTCCACTTTGCAAAATGAACAAAGGAAAAACAAACACACTATCGTGCTACACTACATCCTATCCTACTAATATTATAAACGCGAAGGTTTGTATGTATGGATATATAGATGTATGGATGTTTGTTCTTCTTTCACGCAAAAACTACTGAAGGGATTTTAATAAAAATTTACAGTTCTATAGCTTATACATCAGAATAACACATAGGCTATATTTTATGCCTGTATTCAGAAGGGAACGGGAACTACGGGGGTGAAACCGCGGGGCGATGCTAGTTTATAATATTAGTCAAAATCAGAACGGTCCCATTGGAAAAGTTAAAGGAAAGTAAGATAAAGAATACCCGAAACCGACGAACATTTGTGAGTCCTTTGTTGTACCTATATAGATAAATCACGACGAATCTGCCAAGTTCGAAGCAAGTAGCGGTCTATTGTCTCTGCTTACCCCAACGCGAAAGTAGATATTATGTTTGTAAGTTTGTAGAATTATAATAATTTATAAAAATAGAAATAAAAAATAAATAATCTCACTCCATTTATCCCGAGGGGGTAGGCAGAGGTATTCCATTACTGGATATACCCACATTTCACGAGATATATTGGACCCCTAAACGTGATAGGTGGTGAGCCTTCGCCGGACCGGGTCTATTTTTACACATGTCTCAGAATTAATTCTGAGATCTGCGGGTTTCCTCACGATGTTTTCCTTCACCGTCGAGCTAGTGATAAATATGTACGTATGTTCTTGAAAAACTCATTGGTACATGCCAGGATTCGAACCCGAGCCTCACTGATTTTCGGCCGCCTAACGGCCGGCTAACAACATTTAATAGCTTAAAATCACCTTTAAGGAAAACTCCGATAACTTCCGCAAAACATGAACAGATACACCGACGATGGTTACACACAAAGACAACAAACAAACACAAACTCATTAAAATTCCAGCATCCCTGTCAACTTACGCAAACAATTTGTTCTCATTTTTTGTATCCATTACCTATTCGCACATAATATCTGCAAATGCACATGGTAAGTGATTCAAAATTACCCAACTCATCGTGGTAGCCATTAGAATCAATTATATTTCCATTTAGGGGTACCGCAGACGATCTGCGCTGAGAGTACGTTTTATGCTAAAACACAGATAAAGTCGGGTTACATAAACCTGGAGCCGGTTTCAGGTTCTACTACTCGGTAACAGTAACAGCTACAATTTTTGTAACAGTTTTAAAACATACAATGTACTTTCAAAACAATTATACACGAGCTATATATTTATTATTGTTAAACATAGTGATTATTTTTCAGTACCTATATAATTTATTTCTTCTAGATTTTCAAACAAAGAACATCATTATCAGTAACTTTTTTAGTAAGTCGGTACCTACTCATCATTATAAAAACCAAAAAAATCCGTAAAAGATCCTGAAAAGACTTAAAAAACATTACTCTTTCTGGTGCTGTCGGTTTAATCGAAGACACATAAAAATTAATTACCTTTGGTTGTTTATAAATGTAAGTCTTTTCGTAACCCCACCTTTTCCGTATTAGTTATTTATTATTTGGTAAAAAATAGTATCACATACCATACATACATACACTGTAATTAGGAATTACAAAATAATCCAATAAAAGTACTGTTAAGTTAAAACAAACGACGTGTTTTAAAGCCATCCCTGATTCACTGATGACGGCGTTTGCGCAGATCCTTAAAATCAATTATTTCTCCATTTACGCGTCTGTATTTACCGTCAAGTCCTCAATGTCGGTGATTTTGTGAACATAATAGCTTTTTACTTGAGAAAATGTCTCCGATGTGGGAGATATCTTGAACACCTTTAATTTTATGCATGCCTGCTAATGAGGGCTGAATACCGAACTGTTACAAATTGTTAATATTCGGATGGAATTCCTTGGATTTTTCGGCCGTGGCTCAGACTTTTGATTTAATATCTACATTCTTGCGCAATAAAATAAATTTATTGTCTTATGATAGTTAATCTGAATAGATACAACATTATTTGCATGCCATAAAAATAGAACACATTTTATTTACGGAATTTATCCAAATATAATATGTGTAATTAATGTGACTTCGCTACTATAAATGACTGTACCTATCCCAGTCTAGCATTAGCGGAAATATAAATAACTAGCGGTTCTGCTCGGTTTCACCCGCGTAGTTATCGTTCCCGTCGGAATACGGGAATATAAGATAGTCTATGTTACTCAGGGATATTCTAGCTTTCTATTAGTGAAAGAATTTTTAAAATCGGTCCAGTAGTTTTTGTATTTATTCGTAACAAATATTCAAACATACAAATCTGTCCTATTTATAATATTAGTATAGAAATATAGAGTGTTAGGTCTAAATTTCTTTTGCTTTGCAGGTATAGTACGAGTAGTTATCGCATTTTTAATGAAGATAGCAACTTTTGTGTCTGTCCTTAAATAGTATAAAATAAAGTGGCTTTCCGCATGTGCCTGTCTATTTATCCGCTAAATTATCTTAAACCACACAACGGATTTTGATACGGTTTCTACTAATAGAAAGAGCGATAAACGAGAAAGGTTTTTGTATATCATATAAATCGAAGCAAAGCGAAGGCCTGACAAAATTCAAAATTTTGTATTTAATGTAGCCGCTCATAACGGAAGATCTGTAGTATAGTAGGTATAAAACAATCGGATTATGTTGGTACTTACCTAAGATATTACAAAGTTGGGAAAATGTTAGCTGAACTACTAATTCTTATAAACATATAACATATAAATACAAAGTACTACCAGGAATTTAACCTCTCCTCTCTGAAATGTATCAATACCAATTATATTTATTGAAGTATGGAAAGGGTAATTAATCAGAAACTTATAAATGCTAAAAGATTTCAATTGTGCTGACGGACGTAATACAAACATGAAAGGCCTCAAGCCAAATTACTCTCATACTCATAACTAACAAAAGAATAAACGCTCAATGAGATGTAAATAGTTAATTATGGTTGCACACCTACGGCCGAAGCACTAAGGTGTGGGTAAAATTAGTGCGAATGCTACAATTAGACCGATTACAGGCGCGATCCGAACATCCTGTCGACAGGACGAGTGTGGGTGTACCCTTATCTCGGGTGGATCAGACGACGCAACGGCCACGCCGTGAAATGGTTGAAACTATACATGCCCTAAGTAATAGCATTCGTAAACTTTTTGTAACATAAAATAAACCACCAAAATCCATAAATCAATACCACCATAAATAAAAAAATATATAAATCTCTAAATTTTGTAAATAAATGTTATACTTTTAAAAAAATACTTTGCAATATCTATTATATAAAAATAAGTCGGGTTTTCCTTCCTGACGCTATAACTCCAGAACGCACGAACCGATTTCCATGGTTTTGCATTCGTTTGAAAGGTCTTGGGCTCCGTGAGGTTTATAGCAAAGAAAATTCAGAAAAATCTTATAAGCATTGCACCCGTGCGAAGCCGGGGCGGGTCGCTAGTTAAATCTATAAAATATAAAAATCAATTACCGTGTGTTAGTTTCGAAATTGAACGAAAATGGCTGGAGTTCTTTTGTGTTAGAGGGTCCTTGTATGGTTAAGATTCACAATGAATAAGTGTATCTACCCAAGTCACTAGTCACAAACAAAATACCAGTTCATTAACACTATGACTACAAAGTATAAAACAAGGTCGCTTCCCGTCTGTCTGTCTGTATGTATGCTTAGATCTTTAAAACTACGCAACGGATTTTAATGTGTTTTTTTATAGATAGAGTGATTTAAGAGGAAGGATTTTATATACCATACAAACCGAACCGAAGCCAAGCACGGGCGGGTCGCTAGTTTAACATAATCAAAAACTTAAAAACAACAATTCATACTTTTAATTAACGGGAAAAAAAATACATTACACAACGGAGTTTAAAATTAGACACCGTTTAGAACAGATGCTGTTGCTTTTTTACAATGAATGTAAAAGAAAAGAATCAGTAAGGAAAAGAATCTTAAAATTAATTTATTTTATTCTGTTACTGTTAATAAGTTCACAAAGGATTTTGTTACTTCCTGTAATTAGACTGACACCTGAATTTCCTGTAATAAGTCAAGTCCAATTAATAAATAAATAAACATTACTGTCAAGAAAGCGACGGCACATGTTTTAGACACTATTTAAGTTTTAAACCTATGGCATTCAAATAAAGTATTTGAATTTCAATTTAAACCAGTCTTCTAATATTTTGTAGTAACTCCGTATTTTTTATCTAAATATAGAAAAATATGAGGAAAGATATTTTGCCATAATTTTCCTGGAAACAACACGATGTCTCGTATCTACTTCAAATGTAGCCTATTTTATTTGATCGAAGAATTCGACTAAAATAAAACGAGAGACTCAATCTCTTATCTCCGATGTTGGATCTACAACCATAGTGCTTTATCATTAGACGGCAGACTCATAAATCTGAATATCGCACGTGGGAGACTATCAAAAATATTTAATAGACGTCAAGCTTTGTCCTTGATAAGTGAAAACAAAAGTAGGTATATGGGTCATTGACCGAATTAAGAACAAGTGATGCGAAGAGACGTGAAAGTGTGTAGGAATAAATTACTGTTTACTCGGCTTAGCAGTCAGCGGGTACGGACAAAATAATAGAGAAGCCAATTGTGTCACACGTGGGACGCCTTCCGCTTTGTCCGTCTGGGACAAACCTAACATAAAAGAATTATGTTGTTGAAGTAAAATAAATTGTATATGCCTAACTTACTAGTAGATAATATCCCTATTAATCTCTACTAATCCTCCGTCTGTTTGTTTGTAACCTTTTTAATTCGATCTTGGCAAGATGATAACTTGCGTCTGTAGTTAGGACGTAGGCTGCTTTTCATCCTAGAACGAGGACGAAGTCGCACTCAGAAGCTAGTGCTGGATATAAGTAATACAATAATATTCTCATACAAACATACATACGAAACCAAATATAAAAGTTTTATGCTAATTACGAAAGACAAAGAGAAATCATAAGATGGCAAAACATTAAAATAAAACCGCTGAACCGTACACTCTTTTTATTGAAAAATTTAGCCCAAAATCTGATCTTTATAATTTTACACTTTGAGCCGATGATAATAATATGGTAGTAAAAATGTATGACTGAGACTTCATATTAAAGCTGTAAAAATCAGCCGCAAGCGATTATACGTGATAATAACACAGATGCGACACATTGCAGATTTTTTCAATTCCAATTATTTCAGTTGTAGGTATTTATTATTCTTGTGAATTATCTAGCTGAAGTGTAAGTTACACAAGTTTCATTAGTTTAACTGATAATAAGTCGAAAATAGCGTGAGTTTCTTTCTACCCGATTACGGCGAAGCCAAAAGGAAGGGTTATGCTTTTAGCAGTCTATGTATTAATGTTTTGTATTTACGGATTTTCCACGT
This sequence comes from Ethmia dodecea, assembly GCA_963855545.1. Classification (NCBI taxonomy): domain Eukaryota; kingdom Metazoa; phylum Arthropoda; class Insecta; order Lepidoptera; family Depressariidae; genus Ethmia; species Ethmia dodecea. Next base: position 4,837,998 of record OY979448.1, read on the forward strand.
TAGTAGGTAAGTAAATTACTCATCCAATTTTAATGCAAGAGTAACTATTTTCCAGAGGATATAGTTTCACCTTTGGATATCTTGTTAACTTATTTCTTATTGTCTTTCGATTGTCATCTCCTGGAATGATTCATTTTATAATTTAAAAGGCAACATGGTTTTCTAATTTTAGTTTCCACCATTCCTTGACCAATCACTGTCTATAACCCTATGTTTATTGGTACTTGTAGTCCTTATATGTCCTTTTTGTTAAAACATAGAGTATAAATTTTGTGTCGTTGGGCGGCCATGCCGTGAGAAACCTAATTTTCCGTGAGCGACTAAGCACGGCATGTTTCTCGCATAAGTCGGCTAATCTTTGAAGTGTTCCCTCACAAATCACAAACGCCCGAAGATTGCCATCCATTATTTTGCATATTATTGACGTTTACTACCACACCGCTTTATTTATTTATGCCCCGAGTTATTTGGGAAGTATTTTTTGAAGTTGTCCACATAAAAATGTTTGTAGGAAACAAAACGAATAACGATATTTATGGCTGGGCCGATGTGTGTCAATGCAAAATTTATTTTGTCGAGAGCTGATTTAGCTTCGGATGCTTCGGTTTGAAATATGTTCTTTGTGACTGACCCACCGGTTTTGGTGTATGGATAATGAGCTGTACTTTGAATTTATAAATCGGAGATGTTGCGATAAAGGGTGTTAAACGTTAAGGAGCTAATGGGTACTAAAATACTTGCATGTAAAGGGACTGTTTGAAATTAGATCCAAAACGAATTTTGGAGGTAATTAAAATCACACAGTTACTTTAAGTTTGTTTTTCGTGACGCATATTGCGCAAAGCTTGGAAGTCAATTTGAAACTGTATTATTTATGCAAATAAAAATTTACGATACCCATAAATCTTGATGGACGCTCACTGGAAACTGTATTTCGGACATCTTCGGTCATCATCATAAGAGTAACTGTAATGCTTTTTAGTAAGTATTGAAAGAAAATCTTGTTTTCTCTTACGAATATTGAATCATAATGATCTCATCCTACTATAATATTAGTGTGTTTCTTGATTTATCCTGCGTTACGCAACAAGGGATTGCTGTGATTTTTTGCATTGAATTAGTAATATATATGTGAAAAATCGGGAAACGTAGAGAGGATGAGACAAAGCTTAGTGTATATTGCTTCGAGAAAAGGATGGTACGGCCGTGCCCCCAGATAACAAGTGGAAGTACGTAAATAGGTAAAACTAAAACAACTACAGAATAATATCTACGTTTTCTATGTCACGCGGACCATAATGACAAATTGATTGACATCTCATTCATCAAAGTCGGCTGAGTAGTTTAGTTCTGAGAACATACATACATACATATATAGCGTGTTGAAACATAACTCTTCTTTTTGCTTTGCCGTAGTCGGGTTAAAATAAATGTCCTCGGGAGTTAATTGACTAGCCCATCAACGGATAGCCTGATCCGTCGGACCTAGGAAGCTGACATTTTAAATATAGGTAGAATTTAGGACTTCAAACTTTTTCGAAATACCTACGGGAACAAGAATAAACTGGTTCTATGCGGGGACCGCCTTTAGCCACCCTACTAGTCTATCATTATATATATATATATATATAAAATGATAAACTGACTGATTGGTGATATATCAACGCACAGCCTAAACCGCTGGGTCTAGAGACTTGAAATTTTGCACATAGATAGCTTATACAGTGTAGGTATCCACTGAGAAAGGATTTTGCAAAATTCAACCCCTAAGGAGGTAAAATAAACGTGCGCGAGGGAAGCCGCGGGTAAATGCTAGTCAAGTATACAAGAGATACCTCTAAAACAGTTACTTAAATTACCTATTCAATATTAATGGGTTAAACTCTCAGTTCCTGAACTTATTATGAGAAACTTGCTTTTGGGTGTATGCTTAACACACATTATGTCTATGGCTTAACATCAATAAAAAACCAATAATCTTGTTGGAAAATTCAAAACATTTATCATCTCACAAAAAGAACTTGGCGTTTTTACAGTCTTTTGATTGAAATCACTCTTTATCTATCTGTTCTGAGCATCTTACTTTTATTGGCTATAAAAATTAAAATACATTATTCATGACACAAATCATATACTGTCGACTATCTAATGTAGTCCAAATGACATCAGAAGCATGAGAACGGAGCAGTGAAAGTTAATTAAACATACTATTTAATAATGCAAAGAATTAATTTTGTCCTTATCTTAATTCTCTGGGCTTGTATTATTAACCGGTGGATATGAAAAAAAGATCAATATTTTTATTGCTGATTTTTAAAGTTAATCGACAAAATTGAAGTGTCGTTACACCAAATTGGTAAAGGAGTATATTTTTTTCTGCTAAAGCTTTTATTTTGAGGAAACCAACCCCATCAATTTTATGCACCGGAATTTTGTGCTGCTGACAATGACAAAACATAGAATGCTGTGCGTCTATTGCGGAAAAATAGACGCGATCCCTAAATACGCATTCTACAATCATTTAAAATTTTCTTTAAGTTTTTTACTCTCAAAGATACATTTTATAAGCACAGAATAATATAAAAAAAAAACAAAATTAATTAAGAATTTCATACATATATACCTACTGTCATGCCTTTTACCAACGGAGAAAGAAACAATAGTAGAAATGTTACGAAATTTCCACATCTTTTCCACTATTCTATTTCGTTTCGGAATAACTACTCTAAAGAGGTAAAATTGTGTATATTCAAATGTATTTATTTTCATGTGTTAAAGATAAAAAAAACGAAAACCGGTGTAAAATATACTAAATAGGAAGCTACATTTTTATCATCGTCATCAACAAGCCCACTGCTGAGCTAAGGTCTTTCCTCACACATTAAGCTACATTATCCCTGACTAATATAGGCTATATCTATAAATATAAAATGATAAACTGACTGACTGATTGGTGATATATTATCGCACAGCCTAAACAGCTGGATCTAGAGACTTGAAATTTTGCACATAGATAGCTTAATACAGTCCACTAAGAGAGGATTTTGCAAAATTCTACCCCCAAGGGGGTGAAATATACGTGCGTAAGCGAAGCCGGAGGTAAAAGCTAGTATTTGATAAACTCTCATAATTTAAATATTAATATGACGCTATCCGGTTTCGCTTCAATAATAATTTGTTCAATAAATAAAAGAACGAGGTAATAATCAATCCTAGATATCCATTCCAGAGAGTTAGCTCGTCGGGCGTATTCGGTAATATAGACCGCAAATAGAGTGCGGCTTCAAACTCCGCCCACGTCGTCGTTACTCTTTATTGGTCGCTCACTGTGCGAGGGTTCCGTCTACGAGTTTGAATTAGTCGAAAGTCGACATAAAGATGCTGAGTTATAGGAGAATGTGGACCGCATTAAGAAATTATCAGCGAGAAATTCTACAGACTTGAGACGAGTTTTGATTCGCTGTCATTAAATGTGGAAGTTCGCGTGTTTGTTACTAAATTTTAATTACGCTTATAACGATTATGAACGGATTTTGCTGAAATGTACAATGATCATATTATAAATTACGACTATACGATATGTACCTAATGCATTCACACATGATTATAATTATATACATTATCTGATATCTTAAAATTGTAAATATGTATAAGAAGAAGAAAACTGCAATAATAGAAATATAGTAAATATTGTAATAAAAGTCATAAATTGTAATAGTGGTAAAATTTTTAATATGAAATTAACATGGCAAAAGAGCCAAAAAGAGCACAAACAGAAAAGGAAAATATACATATAACAAAAAAGCAATAACAAAGACCTGCCAAAAGCGGGAAGAGTAGAAATTCCATTTAAAAAAATAGAAAAAAATGCATCCACACAACGGAATTTAAATCATTACAGATTTTTAAATATAAATCATCTATCGGTAGATAAGATAATATTCAGTTATAGTAAGAAATAAGGTTATAACTACTGGACTACCGAAGCTTTCTCTCTTCTCTTTTATAATTATTACTAGGGATGCGCCGTCATCGCTTCTCTCCAGTTTATATCATATTAATAAACCTTCCTCTTTTATCGCTCTTTCTATAAATCCGTTGCGTGGTCAAAGATCTAAGGGTCTAGACAAACGGACCTCAATTCAACTGCAATTCGACCGCAAAACTGCAGTTTCGGTGCAGTTTCATTGCAGTCGTGCGAACTGCTTTCATACTGCACCGAAACTGCAGTTTTGCGGTCGAATTGCAGTTGAATTGCGGTCCGTGTGTCTAGACCCTAAGACGGTGTAACATCTTCGTCAAATCGAAACAGGGAAGTAGGTTAGTAAATTGAAAATACTTCGCACAAAAACAAAAGTGGCAGTAACTCCAAATTAAGCCGAAGAATCGAACTTCGATTTGTAAGTAACCACTAAATGCAACATTACTGAGGATGATCTCAATACCTACTCCAATAATCATTTATCTTCCATCCCTTTCCCCCGTTACGGATACCGTTAATTAGCGAACCGAATCTGAATGTGGTAACGGTCACGCCATTTGGGGAACAATTAAAATGTGACGCATCCCAGACGACCCGGTGATTCGGTGCATCGATACATCGCCGAATCGAGAACACCAATTCACTATCATAAGCGAAATCGATTTGTATTCACACAAAGTTATTTCTATCACAAATAGGGCTGATTTTTCAATAGTCAGTTAAGTTATCTGAAGAATAAACATCACCTGTCACTTTTCCTCTCTATTGTGTCAGACAGTGACAGCATCAATATATTCTCCATATAAGATTTATCAGACAATTAAAAAATCGAAAAATCTGCCCTTGAAAAAGTAGATAGAATTAATTTTAAATTCTTATGTGTAATTGTGTAGCAGCCAGGTCCGGCGATAGGTTCGCCACCTGTCAAGTTTAGGGGTCAAAAAATATACTATTAAAAAGTGGGTATTTCAAGGAGTGTAATACCTATGCCTACCCCCTCGGGTAATTTTTTTTTATCCTGGAGTAGGATATACATTTTTATTGTACATTAGGAAGGATACACCTGTGATTATTATACTTGTATTTGTGGTCCTGCGCATCTTGAATGCATCATCGTCATGACAAAAGTATATCAGTACCATGCGATAGATTAATAATGTAAAACTTTCTGAAATCAAATGTTAAAAGGTGTACATATATTGTTGTATCATTAAATATAGTTTTTAAATACCAATTGGAATCCAAATTCGTAAGATTTGACGACAAAATTGAAAATCGAATCGAAAAAACAGTAGCTATGCAACAATATTCCCACGCTAAAACGGGACTTACATCATCTTTATTAGCGTCTCCTATTACGGATTACTACTTTTGCCCAAATATGGTAACATTGGAACATTTTGAATGATGTTGTTGGCCATAAAATTCGCTTCCGATCGTATTAAGGTTTGACCTCCTTTGGCCATGACTCCAAAATGACCCGGTTTGACTTGATGTATAAGGATGCTGTTAACAATGGTTGGATAACGTTATGTTTTATTGTGGCGAAGGTATTGATGCATTTCAAATTGGACAGTTATTCCTAAGCAACTGTTTTCGAAGGACCAATTTTGAATATAAATTCTGCGAGTGCATTTAACTGATAGTGCGTATTGTAGTAAAGGCAATAGTATGAGGATAAATAGATAAAATATACAATCTACTGCGATTACCTTTACAAAAGGTAGCATACAAAAGAAAGCTTAAACAAAGGTTTATCTAGGTGAAGAAATTAAGACCAAAAAAGTTAGCTTGATAATTAACTACAGCAGCTCAAACAAAAAGAAACAAAATTGAGACAAAGGTTTAGACATGAAAATAAACACCGAAACACTTTTTAATTAACTTAAACACGAAACAGCTACTAACACCAAAAGGTGTTTTTTTAAATGTTACTAAATAAAAGCGAAATTCCACTGACTCACTTAAATACTCATCACGAAATTTCCGTAACTATAACACCTATAAACATGAAATTTGGCTGGAAGGTTCCATATAGGATGTGGACTTAAGGAAAGTTATAAAATGAGATCATACGGGAACTTGGAAAAACTATATCAATGCAACTCATTAAATATTATAATGCCACTATTATACTCGATTCTGGCTGAGCAGCTAAAATCCCTAATTTAAAGTCAGCCTATACTTCTCCATAGAATACGAATGAAAAAGGACAGAAACAAACCATAGATAGAAGAGTTAATGTCAAACATATAAAAACCAACTAATTTAAACTTTATGAACGTGCATATCTGTCACTTGTATCCACGACCTTGTTACATCGTTGCTAAAATTGCTAAACACGCCTTAGTTGACAGGACTAATTTTAATTTGACAGGACTAAATATATTTCGTATCTTTTCTTATCTAAGAGAAAGAAAATGACAGTACTTAACTAAATCAAGTTTAGTCGCTGTAAAGCAGAATCGAACCCATTATCGTGCTGACATTAATGAACTAGTGGTAGCTAGATTCAGCACCCAAGAATATTTTATATCAGAATAAATTATTAGGAAAAAAAAATCTTAGGTTAAGAAGATGGTCTTCGTTGTCAAGCCAAAAGGAACGGTCGTTCACTTTAATGGAACACACCGTTACACCGTCAAAGTTGCATCGCTCGTTCTCACTAATCGAAAATTCTTAACGTGTTATCTTAAATTTCAAGCCTCTCTCCCAAATGAATCATGTACCCCGAAATAAGGCACCGATAATCGAACTTCAATTTCGCGTGCCTCTGTACAAAGAAAGCACTTTTACTTTTTTATTGTGCGGCGTTCTCACGGTGAAAGACTGACTCACGTATTTCGCCCGAATTTTTGAGAAATGGACTCCTTAATTATGACGTCATAATAATATGAGGGTTCGTAACTTCTTTGTTCAGTTGTTACATACTAGCTTCTGCTATATACCTACTAGTGTCTATGTTTTATACTAACGTATAAGCTATATCACAGCAAAGTTTTACCAAAATCCTTTCAGTAGTTTTTGCGGGAAAGAGTGACAAATCTTTATTCAACTACAATTTTTTTTACTAAATCCGTGGATTACTTTGATTCATATCTAGTTAAATAAGTTAAACTAACACTATTGTTACAACGTTATGTACATAGCTGCATAGCATAGCATAGCTGTTTGTTTTCCCAAATAAATATAAAATAAAATATTCATACATCTTTTGCAAAGACATTATCCCACAGTTTCTAGAATTTAATTATAGCATTTCGAAATGCTTTATGCCAACTTTAGAAACGAAATGTATGACATCACAGAGCAGACTGGACCCAGAACCAGATAATAAATAGTTAATACTTACAACTATAAAGATATCCAAGTAAAATAAAGTCAGTATTCAACTTAGAGTTTCTACATTCACGGACGATAAGATTAAAATATCAAGTCTTCAACGATCTTAATGCTTGGTAGTGCAGTGACATATCTTGTTCCTTTGTGCGACTCACAAAGGGAGTCCATTCCGCGAGGTCTAATGGCCTCCAACCGTACTAGACGTCCCTGCTAGTGTCGAGACTGCAATATTCAAGGTGTTATAAACAAATATAACTGTCTGGAAGTCGAAGAAAGCTGTCCGCTGTCGTAACTCGTAAAATACTGTACAACTTAGTAGGAGCGGCTTTGATTGTGAAGTTGCAAGCAAAGAGGTGTAGTTTTATTTGCGATAATGGTTAATTGTGAATGAGTTTAACGAAGAAAAAGAATTTGTCTAAAGTTGATGAGTTGCTGAAACCATAGCCTATTTTCTTGCAATACAGTTTGAAAAAAGCATGGGTACAGAATAAAGTTTACATAGCTACTTTATTTGAAATAGAATAACATTTATTTACAAAGAAAATATACATTCATTTCATTTACTATAATTACAGATAAAAAATTACTTTACTTTGTATTGAGGTTTGAATTGTTGGTTTCAAACCTGTTGGATCTCAGAATATTTTTCTTCAAAAAACGGCACCTTAAAAGCCTAGCACTTACGTACCTTATCTTGTCTAAAGGTGAGAATGCAACACTTCTGCATCTCGTAAAATACAATCAATTTTCTCAACGATATGCCGTGCATACCAGTATGTATGCCGATGTCATCGAATTGCAAATATCTCTAAGTATAATGGAAAGTAAGAACATAAAGTTTTACGGCATTTGACATCACATACTCGTAATTATTCCGTTTGAAATGGTTGTCCTATTTCAATGTTCAACTGTTTTATTTGGTTATTATTATTATTGGAATCAATACTGATTGTTGTTTTTAACCGGATCAGTGGATATCTTGAAAATAATTAATAAACTATAACTTTATAATAATAACTTTCTGTTTTTTCCAAAATTAACCATCTTTCTTTTCTTTCTCTATAAACTTTTAAAGATAAAAAGATAATAAATTGTGGGAATTAAGGCCACGGTTTACACACGGTTATTTAGGCCCAAACTAGGCAGAGCCTGTACTATGGGTACAAAACAACTGATAAACATACTTAAATAAATATGAAACACCCAGACACGGAGCCAACAGACATGTTCAGGCACACAAATGTTGGCCCCGAGCGGGTATCGAACCCGCGACTTCCGACTCAAAAAGCAGGGTCACTACCAACTGAGCTAAAAGGTCCGTCAAATAAATTAATTTAAGGAATGAGGAGGGACAATCCGTATTTTTAAGTATTTTCCCAATTAAGTTTTTTAAAACTTTTCTTATACATATCACCCCTAAATTATCTCGTATTTCTCAAAGCATAGTTAACACCGTTGATTTCGTAACGTGACTAATGGCGGTAAGCCCGCTGATCCGTCGCCTCTGAGTTATAGCCAGGGACTGGTTTCATTCAGCCTCCCATTCATAAGACTAGCTTTTGTGCTGAGAACACACTTACTTCCAGCATCTTCCTCACAACATAGAGGTTATTGTTACCAATTTTTCACGGTGATGATAAGATTGCTTTGTAGTCGCCTTTAATATTTTATAGACTTCATATACGAGGAGACAATATAATAGTCGAGGCGGGAATGTTTGACGCATTTTGGCAACAGATTTTTTTCAAAGTCTCGATTCTGTAGCTCCCTCTACCATGAGAACGATGAAATAATAACACAGTCGCAATGCGACGGTTTTCACGCATTTGACAGTGGCAAATTCAAAACACCTTTTTGCTCGCTCGTTTCTTTTTACCCGATTGCTATCGAAGAAGGGTAACTTTTTCATGTGTGTGTATGTATAATGTGATCGATCACATTTTGTTTTGATCTGCAGCCTAACCGTTTGACAGATGCAAGTGTGAGGTATTTCGGAGTGTCATACTGATAATAAGCAATCTATAACGCGAACATGCACCGGGAAAACATAACCTAATTTTCTACGTGGTTTCTAATGCAGCATGTATTCTATGTATAGCCAGTAATAGCTATGTAGCGCAACGGTGATGGAAAAATAATGAGGAAACCTACCGCCCTAGAATTGGTTCACAGGCATGTGTAACAACGCGACGGACTTACGACCTGTTGTCCTTAATCATTTGAAAGCTACACCGATAAAAATAGGGTACTTCCACTAATGAAATACTTCTGCCGACCCCTATAAAATAAGGTGTAAGCATATTAAATTTTACCAGTGCAAATGTATCACCAGCATTACATTTCTAGCTACATCGCATTGGTCGCCTGACGTAGGGCGTTGTAGAGTCGCCAGATGAATGGAGAAATAGCTTATTTGCATCATTGTTTGTTAGTTATGATCAGGCTGGCATAACAAAATTCACTGTCAAGAGAATTACTCCCGTTGTGACTTGTTAGTGATAGAGTGACTACTAAAAAAAACATTGGATTTATAGTGATACACAAACTGTTACATAATTTACGCACCATTCAGACTTCTATTAATATTTTATTTATATACTAGCGACCCGCCCCGGCTTCGCACGGGTGCAATGCTAACACTAACACCTTCCTCTTCAATCACTCTATCCGTTAAAAAAAAACGCATCAAAATCGTTTTAAAGATTTAAGCATACAAAGGGACATATGGACATAGGGATATAGGGACAGAGATAGAGACTTTGTTTTATACTATGAAATGAAGGTATTTTTATTAATTAAGATTTTTTTAAAAGCGTAGTCTTAGATATTTGAAATGAAGCTTAGAAATGTAGCAATAGTTAAAATTCTCAGAATCGGTCCCATACATAATTCAGATCAAATTAATTCCAGGCTATACAGCAAACGATCTGCGAAAAGCTGCAGGCAGATGCTGGATGCGTCAAGCCGAAAACACGGTGCTATGGCGCTCATTAGGGTAGGCCTATGTCCAGCAGTGGACAAATGTAGGCTGATGATGATACATTTATTATGAGGTAGTAAAGTTTTTGTATTGATAAAGTTGGCAAATATCATCTAAAATAAAAAAGGTGAGCAATTTTTTGTCTGGCTTTTAAACTTTACATTATGAGGTTTATTATGGTATATATATGGTATGGTATAAATACAGTTTGTCTTTGTTGCATTACTAGAGCGCTGTCTCATGTCGCTTGCTGGTTTTATGCCCGAATGGGGCACTATAAAATTATACAGGGTGTCATGCGATACTTTTAAATATACAATACGTTATACTATAGTAAATTGTTGCCAGTTCAATTTTGCTAGTGCAACTCCTCTAAACAAACTCTACTGAAAGAACCATAAAAACAATAAAAAATATGGTGTTAGTCATTTATTAGACAAACATAATTAGACATGTTCTACTAGCGATAACATACTGTGTTGACTGTTCCATACATTAATACACTAAAAAACAACGGTCGGGGAGCATTGGCGACGGATCCCAACACAAAATCGATTGTTTTTATTAAAAGTAGATATTTTTTTACTTCTAATATTAAAGTACCACAACTGACTTAGCGATCACGACCACTCTATCAAGATGGTAGCAACTAAAGAATACTATTAAATTTTATTTTATTTATTTCGAACTCATACAGTCGTATACAGACATGTTAAAAATGAGTTAGGTATGACAACAGACCTGGTTTAAAATAAAATTAATTGTAAACTTAATTAACTAATGTTGTCATGTTGATTTCTTTCTTGAGACAGCGTTATGATATCAACGATCTATATTTTGCGCAAAACTCTAAACTTTCCAATTTATTTGAACCCTGTCTTTGTGCTATGCATTTACAAACAGACAGACAAAAAGAGAAACAAACGAATGCTGCCTTTTTAGTTTAGCTATAGTACACTACTTAATTTGCTTTCTTCACTTTAATTTAAATTTCATAATGGCGATGAACCATAAACAATAGTTAAATCGTTAAAATTATCATCTTTATTCAACATAAAAGTAGAGGTCAGCATCCGACTTGGATCGAATGGAAACTTAACACCCTGTCGTAGTAAAATAGTGAGTAATCGAACGAAATTTATGACCCAGAAACTACATTAATATTATCACTTACTTACATTTTAATGTAATAATATATTCTTCCTGTATAAAAACGTCTCAAGCATAATAACTATTGTTTTTCATTTGGTTTCGAATAAATATCGAATATAACAAAGAACTGCAATATTCAAGAATTATTTTGTTTCCAGTACAAACAGACATCACGACACCGAATACAAAAGTATTTATTGGAAACGCTCCTAAACAAGTTTTTAATATATCATAATGTATTTTACTTGGGGTTATTTCTTCAGTGAATGCTTATTAGTTACACAAGTAGAGTTTTTTTTTTTTGTTTTGTGTTCTAAGATTTAATAGGACAAATTAATATTTCTTTCTTTCTTTAGAGTACAATTTTAGGCGTCTACCGACCACATGTCTAGGGATTACTATGTATAGGAAATTAGTGCATTGCATACTTTTTTGGTTAGGTTAGGTTTATTGCCGGTCCCGTCCTGGAAGGTGCCCCTGGTGTTCCGGGGCGCCTTAAGCGGAGATAGAGGGGGGTTCGCTGACCCCATTCGAGGAGACCCCGCAAATGTTGCAGGCGGCCGTGACCCAGCCGCGGATGCATAACCGCGGTGAAATGGCTGGGTCCGAAGCGGTGAGGAGGAACACTCCAGGGTTTTCAGTGGATATGGCAGCACTAGGATGCAGAGCCCCACATAACCTCCCTCCCCCCGGGTCAGGTGCTTATGCAGTAATGCATTTTCCCCGGGCATAAAAAAGACGTGTGGCACTCGGGGACTGCCGCGGTAAAGCTATTGCATAGCATAAAGTTGACTGTCTTGGTTGGTCTGACTATTTCATTTCATTTCATTTCATTTCATTTGATTCGATTCGATTCGATTCGATTCGACTCGACTCGACTCGACTCGACTCGACTCCGACTCCGACTCCGACTCCGACTCGGCTTTCGACTTTCGACTTTCGACTTTCGACTTTCGACTTTCGACTTTCGACTTTCGACTTTCGACTTTCGACTTTCGACTTTCGACTTTCGACTTTCGACTTTCGACATCGAATTTCGACTTTCGACTTTCGAATTTCGACTTTCGACTTTCGACTTTCGACTTTCGACTTTCGACTTTCGAGTTTCGACTTTCGACTTTCGACTTTCGACTTTCGACTTTCGACTTTCGACTTTCGACTTTCGACTTTCGACTTTCGACTTTCGACTTTCGACTTTCGACTTTCGACTTTCGACTTGCGACTTCGACTTCGACTTACTTTACTTTACTTTACTTTACTTTACTTTACTTTACTTCACTTTATTTTATTTTATACAATGCACGGCCTTTAAGCCACACCTCCGTGCCCGTCGGAGTGGGGAGAGCGTGAGGTTTTTTCGTTACGGAATTTCTGGATTCGGTCCCCGCGCTCAAGGCCCGCGATAGAAGCTATGCAATAGCTTAAAAAGGTTTATTGCTGGTCCCATGATTTTCGTGTATGTCTATTTATTAGATTATTGTTCATTACGAAAAAGGAAATGAAAAGTTTATTAATAACTAGCGACCCGCCCCGGCTTTGCAAGGGTTCAATTCTAATACTAAAACCTTTCTCTTGAATCACTCTATCTATTAAGAAAAAACGCATCAAAATCCGTTGCGTAGTTTTAAAGATTTATGCATACATAGGGATATAGGGACAGAGAAAGCGACTTTGTTTTATACTATGTAGTGATAATGAGTGATAGTGATAATGTTTGCACCCTACGATAACGTCAAAAGCGTAAAAACTTCACTGGATTAATCAGTCACAACAAACAATCATAAATTTTAAAAACATTCTTCTTAAATTTGCGATCTTTAACTTGTATTTCAATCAAACTCCTGGCATCCCATTAGATTTCCTTTAATTTGTATTATTTGTAAAGAATTACAATACATTATCACATCTACTTATTTATTTATAGCAAGGTGCACAAGAGATGAGGACCGCAGGATACATCGCGAAGTCATGTACAGATCCACGTGCGAAGATACAGCGTCGACATGTCCCGAGATATGTAGATTTAAACCCTTTGTTTTAAAGGTCCCTCTATGGGAAACTTCATCTGAACGTACAATTAGTAAAATATTACAATACAATACAACAACTCTTTATTGTACACCAAAAACAACATAATATGAATACAAACATTAACCAAAGTACAATGGGCTGACTTATCGCTTTATATTTTAATATTTTATATTCAGAGTTCTATAAGCCAGGAGATTATGACCCACACTTCCTTATTTGTGAGGAAATACCAATAGCTCAGTATTGGACTGTTACAGGTTGATTATGAAGATGTTTAATTAAATTTCTTTTTACTAAGGTTTTTAATACATGTCAGAAGATTTAATTCTTAATCAAGATATTTTATTAATATATTTTATTATTTATTTTTAAACGAGACAAATAAATCATTCAATATTGACCTCTATTCATATAAAGTCATAAACGGAATAATATATAGCTTTTTGTCACGATATCCTATAAAACTGAATATACTTGTAATTGAAATCATGTTTGGGATAATTGAAATATTTGAAATAATTACTGTAATTTGTATTATTTTTAAGTAATAATTAATAAGGGATTGGAAACGGGGAATTAGTAATGAACTGTTTTTCAACCAGTATAATATTGTTCGATGCACTATGCTATTTTATTTTTTTAGAATTTTATTTTATGACACATATTTCTAAAATATTTTCACCATGAACGCTTATAGAGATATTTAGGTGTGTAAACATTGTCAAAATATTACATCATTAGAACATGATAAGTTTACATTTTTATTATGGCACGCAAAATAGAATATTGCTTATAAAATGTAGCATTATGAAAAACTAGAGAACATATTATTTAACAACAATAATAATTTGTATAATTTTCCTTTTGTAAACCACACACAAAACTTGGTTCAATGTTTTCTTTTTATAAAACAGTTCAGTTTTATTGAATTTTAAATGTTATACCTAATAACTTTATACATATTATGAGAACGTATGTTCATGTATTTTCAAGAAATTACGTCAGAAATACACAATGACAAAAAAGTTCAATATACTATAGTTAAGATCTACTTGAAGTTGTGCATTATTATATGAAATAAGAATATTTACTATTAATACGGGAAAGTACTCAAGGTACAGCCGAGGCTAAGTGTACCGTTTGTCTAATTTTATTTACCTAATCTGCTAGTTTTCCTTGAGTACTCCTAACAGAATACCGTTCGAACGACGAACCGTACGAACTTTCTAGTATATTAAGGACACAAATAGGTGCCAACAGGAAGGGCCGGTAGGTGAGGAAGCGAGTGGGTAGTTCCGGCGCCTACAACTAGCCTCTGTGACGTCGCAACCTTATGTACTTATGCAATCAGACTAAGACGATTCTTACACTGTGAATCAAATCGCATTAACCTTTTAAGCCAATTCTCAGAACACAATTGATTTTTAATTGTTACGGGGCGCATTGGAACCGCGCGGTGCTCGACAAATTAATTTATGATAACGAAACATTGCAAGTTCCTAAAATATTTAGATTGAAATTCCAACAATCTGTAAACAAGGGCCAAGAATGATTGATATATGAGAGCGGGGTCCTCTTTTATCGATCCCGTGGGAATTACGAAATACATTTTCTAGCTGATCCCTACATCATATGAGGAAAATATCTGCCAAATTTCAAGTTACTGGGTCTTGAAGATTTTGAAAAGTTGAATGAATTGTATGAAAGTATGTGGAAGAAGGGAGTAAATCTAGATATATATGACTGTTAATTGGGACAAATGAATTTATACTAGTACACATACGAAAAGGTATCAAATTGATTAATCTCGTTTCGGAAATCTTATGATGAGTGAGTTGGCCGTAATTTGCATCTACATATCAGCAACACTGAAAAGAAGACAACAAAGTATTCTTTATTACTCCTGGATCTATTGCTCAGTTTTCAGTTTGGTCTCGCAGAATTACGTTTAAAACCAAAATTTTAAATATCTATTTATTTTATATTTTAAATATCGCATGCGTTGGATTGAATTTGTTGATCGCGTTGAAGTCTATTACAAGACGTTTGCGTAATCTCTATGGAATCCAAACTGCGCTTTCCAATTTTGCAAACCAAACTTACCTATTTACAGAATCCAGCTAAAATTTACTGCCTGAGAGTGACCTAACACAATAGGTACCCCACACCGTGTTTCATTCATACCTTGCAATGCCTGACTATGTGCCCACAACACCATTTATCCGTTCAACTACTGTAGGAAATTCAGCCTTTAAACTGTAATCATAAAGTTCATAATTGAATTTTACAAAGATAGTGTTTAAGACTTGAATGAATGGGAACTGAAGTCCGTTTTCTTCGAGGAAGCAGACCATATTTCATGTAAGAAGCTTCTGCTATCGTGATACTGTCCCGCAAGTGAACAATTACAATGAACGGACCCTTAAATCGGTGCCACCTGTTCTCACTCCGATACTATTAATAATTTTTCCGTAACAACACATTCCACTCCATTCTGAACCGTATTGTCTAAGACTTACAGTAAATTTTCTGCTTCCACTGCTAAGAAATTGTTTATTCAAGACGATTTGGACTTTGTTTCAAGGGTTTTACAGATTAATTTAGAATGATATTTTAAATTTAAAGACGATGGAGGATAATCACCCACGCGTTTTCATTCATAGGAAATCCAAAGCTTTGTTTTGTAATGAAATTGTTAGTTTATTTCTTGAAATAAATAGTATTTGTGAGAGCAGTGAGGAGATGTGAGTTAAGGTGATATGGGTGGTCTCACACATGTCTATTACGCTACTCTTATAACAATGGCTATTAAAGTACAGGCAAATGGTCGTAACCATTTTTAAGTTTTAGCTTTATATCGTACTATCGGGGCCCAGCGGCGTTTCCTGCGTGGTTCCTGTTTATTCCTATTATCGTGGGTATTTCAAAAAACCCGTACAAAATTGTCAACAAAATGCACTAAACAGCAGTGGTTTTCGAGTATGGTCCAATACAGAAAAAATATCACATAAATATCATTTAATATTCTGAATAATTTTAGTACGAATCGAATGTAAAACAAATAAACTTTTATCTTTTATGAAAGCACTACAAAATAACTACCTACTATCATATTATTTGTAATAGGGTAATTAATTAATTAAAAAGATTATCCCAAAACACATCTAAACATGTATTTCGATTTTTACTTTACAATTATAGCAAATTTTAAAATAATTAAACAATCGTAACCGGTGGGTGCAAGCGGCAAGATGCCGTTCGTTGTGGCATTCTATGGGGGAATGCTTTATTCAACAGCGGATGTCTTCCGGTTAATGAGGATGAAAACAATACTAACAAGTGTAGCAATTGAGTACTAAAAAAATTAATGATGACGTTAAAGTATTCTATTTAAGTATATTTTTCAGTAGTAAAATTTCGGTATGACAGATTTTAAAAAGTACTCATTTGACTAGGCAGGACACTACCCTATTACGGTTGTACATCATCTTGGACGAAAATTACTCATATGAACGGGCGATCAGGTTAATTTTCCCTATTAAAGGTATTTAGTCAACTCGCACGCATGTACAAAGTCCAATCAGATATAAAAATATTAAAATAGATACGGATGATTTTAATATAGGAGAACATCTTTTGTTCCTTTTCTGTTACTTGTATCTAATCACTTATTTTTTACCTAATCACCAACTAAACAAAAATAAATAATAAATTATTATACTACCACACCCACAAGTAAATCATATCCAAGTTCACTTAAACCAACAAGTTCAAGTGCCTAAGAAAAGTCGAGAATATGATTATACTCGTAACCAATAGAATGGCTTATTCAAACAATTGCATATTGCACTTTATCCGTCCCGTTAGCGAGTAGCCTACACAAATTAGAAGCGGCCGCAGCCAGTGCACGGGCTGCATTCTAATTTGTTGACATAACTTGAAACAAAAGGCTAGAGCATGGAGAATAAATTGAGATAATCCTTAAAATAACCGATTATATGTGGTCTTAACCGACTTCAAAAAAGAGTCACATATTTTTTTTTACCTTTTTTTGTATTACAATCCGTAACTCCGTCAAATCTAAAGCGATTTCGATTTTTTTTGTTTGATCGCGTATATCTGATGAAGAACGTTTGGTGAATACAATATACTAAATATGTCACACTTATTCTCACATACTAGTATCAAGTATTCCACTAGTATTCCATATCCATAGCATATACGCTGGCCGTCCCACACACTCCTCGAGAAGTTCCCCAGTAATTCCACATTTTCAAGTGCGGCTTATAATTTCGGTCCAAGATGCTATCGCTCCAAACATATTGTTAGCATTACCTCTAACTTGTCGGGATGTGTACCTACTCGTATTTGGTTTCATTCAACTGCGTTTGCTATTGCAAGCTGTGTTTTATTGCAATACCTTCATCGTGTATTATGAGTGTAAGTATCTAAAAATGAATGTCTAATTTATTATAAGAAGTAGTAACTATGCCTCTTTAAAGATATGTTTCTAATTTTCCGTAAAATTCAACTTTACTTCGAATATTCGAAATATTAATATACATTATAGTTATTGGGTGCAGGACGGTTGGGAAGATCGGATTGAAAAACAAACAAGAGAATATTAAGGATACGGAAGTAAGAACTGTTACACCTTTCAAGAAATAAAATATAAAAATATAAACTGAAAACAAACATAAAATATACATAACTAGCGACCCGCCCCGGCTTCGCGTGGGTCCAATGCTAATACTAAAACCTTGCTCTTGAATCACTCTATCTATTTAAAAAAAACCTCATCAAAATCCGTTGCGTGCATACATAGGGACATAGGGATATAGGGACAGAGAAAGCGACTTTGTTTTATACTATGTAGTGATAGTGAAGAGACGTTAAACGTTCCAATCGTTCTTAAATCGTAAAAGGATTACCTAATTGAAGCTTAAGACTCAACTTCATATCCAAACTGAATTACTGTGTTGACTTAACATTGTGAGGTCGTGCAGGTGTCAACTGGATCAACATAAATCATTGGGACACAATTCATGGTTTATTGTATGGGAATTATTCACGCTTGTAATTACCACCTCGCATTTAATCTGAGCTAATGATTTGGAACAGGAGTGATCAATTGTTTCGCTTATTTAAATAAGTACCTTTGATTAGCTACACTAATATTATAAAGAGGAAAGATTTGCATGTTTTTAAACGATTATACAAGGAGGGTATTTTCTCAGCGGGTATGTGAGTGTTTTATTAAGTTATGTACTTGATAAGCCTATATTTATTATATACCTCACCTAGGATAAATAACTTAAATTTAAATACAAAATAATTGTACCTAGCTGTAAGTCCTGATGAGAGGATATAAATAAAAATATTATTATTATTATTGCTTAGAACACAATACAGACTCTACGTAGGTTTTTTAATTTTAACTCCGACTTCGACATACGGGTATCATGTATATAGCTTTTATTATCGAAGTAACTATATTCTGAGTCTAACAATTAATTAACTAGTTAAAATACTAATTCAGACTAAATGTAACTTGTAAACCAAAACTATAAGAGGTTCAATTAAATGAAGAAAAATAATATTAACGTTGTAATGTCACATGTAAACCACAACTATTAAGAGATTCAATAAAATTAAAAAAAGAATTACTTACGTTGTTACTTCAAGATAGAATTAATTTCACGATAATTGAGGGCATTAGTTTCTTGTTTGCATACCTAAGTACCTAAGATTGAAATGGCTTACGAGCGACGTCACCAATGATGTAATTCGATTATTCGATCGTGTCTCGGGCGATCGTGTTTATATAAAGCTGCTCAAAATGATTACAAACTAGGATGTCTTGTCTATGTATGTCACGGACCGCTTACGTCATTATTTGATTGACGACTAGTTGACAGAAACTTTATGTAGATATTCAATAAGAATAACTACGCATTGTACTTTGCACTTCAATAACTATCTTTACATTCTACTGCAAGGCACAAGCTTTCCCCTCTCTCAATCAAGAATATGATATGCGTGGTTGAATAAAGCTGCTTTAATTATTGAGTTGGTCTTCCAAGTAACTCAAACTCAAAATTCATTTATTACAGTAGGTTAATAAAATACACTTTGAAATGTCAATAACAAGGCACATTAAACTCGTCCAACACCTAACATCTTTGTTACTTCGTTCCCCGATTAAGATATGGTTGCTAAGCATTTTATGTTCGTCACATGCATATAGTGAAGTGGAGCTGATGATGAAGTGTCCGGAGAACTCCTCAACAATCAACGTCCCTGCATCGGAAAAAGCACTATTAGGTCTTTTCTGCAAGTGTGTTCTTATCAAAAAAAATAAGTTGTAGGTACCCATAACAGTTTACATACTACGCTAAAGATTAGGAAATAAATCCCACAGTCCAGATCTAAGACACCAATTATTTCAACGCAGTAGCAATTGCATATAATCATGCATGAGCATACATAATATAATACTGACACAGCCTAAAGGAGTTTATAGATTTCCTAAATTTTAGTAGACCGATATAAAGTCACTTGCCAATTCTTCAGCAGGCGTAGAAAGAGATGGGTGTGAGCAACAGATTTTCTAATTTATATGCTCACGCTTTGATCCCATTGGGAGTCAACAGAAGTATTCTATTCCTGGATATTGCAATCTGCAAGTCCCAGAATTGATTCAGAACAATTTTTTAACAGGAAACCGTCTTCAACAGTATATTTTTGCAACCCTAAACATGACAGGTGGTCCTGCTGTACTGAATCAATTCTTGGACCTGTAGGATTTTTTCCTTCGCCGTCCAGCTATAGTGAAAATGTGTAGATATGTTTTTTGAAAAACCTCTTGATACATGCCTTTACCAGGAATCGAATCCGCATCAATGCTCGAACACATTGTCATATGTAAACTTCAAATGGTGGTTATCTACACTACTACAAAAAGAGGAAAAAACTGTTTGACTGACTCAATAACGCACAAGCGAAATTACTGGAGCTAGAGACTTAAAATTTCAATTGCAAATTAATTTTACGGCGTCGGTAAGAAGGATTATAAGATTTTACAAAAGTCTCACGGGAACGAAAAAAATGGACTAGGCGCTTCCTAGTATCATATAGATCTGACATTTTGTCGCTTACACCACTCTCACATGATTTATCACAATGGTCTTCAAAAACTTGAAATTTTTTTTTGCTTAATTTTTTTAATCAATATTATCGATGCGGATAGTAGGTACCTAACTCTTCACATGAGTAAAATTTTTTAAACTAAAGAAAATCTGTAGACGCCTTTAAAAACTACAACATGTCAAACAACTATCACGCGCCCCTGTAAATCAACTGTCAAACAGGAGCGAACGTAACAGCGGCATAAAGAAGTAAAATAAATCAAATTGCTTCAATCAAGTCGACCACAAGGGCCGGACCGGTTAAGGTCGAGATACATGTATAGAATGCTTAAACATTGCGCCTCCGTATTTATGGAACCTCAAGTCATTGTGACCTACTGGTGGCTAGTTCGAAAAACTTTAAAAAAAAATCCAAATAGTTTTCCATGTAACGAAATCTCATTTTATTTTAACATAAAATATATATGTTTTTACAAAATGCTTGATGTTATATTTAAACATTGGAAAATAAAAGTACTTTTTTTTTTAACTAGATTTTGTTCCAATGCGGAGCAAAGGCCTTTCCTCCCATCCTTTTACTAATCCCTGACCTCTGCCTCCTCTGGCCATGTATTTTGACATTTCCTACGGGGTCTACGTATTAATAGTAAAAAAGACTGAACAATTTTCTAAATAAATTCCGTAGCTGTGACAATTCGACAAACTGTAGAGCTGTAAGTATTAATAAATAGTGAACGATCAGAAGCGTAGTCTTGTAAATACGTGACATCCATTGCTTTTGCTAGGAGCTTACAAAATTTATTTTCTGTAACTTCTAAAGAAATGAATGAAAACATTTGCGATATAACCTCAAAAATATTAGTTTCGGAATTTATTGTTACGTTACTCGCTCGAGAGATATTGTCGTGGAACTCTAGGGTTATAGTTTGCGGATAATATTAGTAATTTATGTTTCAAACATAATATTTATGTCTATTTGCGTAAGACCCGTGCCGTTTCCTTGAATGGTGAGACTGGTGACAATGTTTGAGATAAGCCTAAATGGCGGGAAATATTATATCTGTGTGGGTGCCGTATTTATAGTCATATTGATGTATTGTTGCTGAACTAGGAGTGGTAAAGTTAGAGCATTAGAAAACTCATTAATCACTTTTTATGGATTTAGGTACATGTTCGGATTTCGTTGGTTAAATGTAAGATGTGTAAATAGCTATCATGTCGAATTAGTAATTTTGTAATTATAAGTCGTTTTGTTTTTAAAATAAAAAATAAAATAAATAATCTCATGCCTTTCATCCCCGAGGGGGTAGGTAGAGGTATTCCATTACTGGATATACCCACTTTTCACAAGATACATTGGACCCCTAAACGTGATAGGTAATGAGCCCATCACCGGACCGGGTTTATTTACACATGTCTCAGAATTAATTCTGAGACCTGCGGGTTTCCTCACGATGTTTTCCTTCACCGTCGAGCTAGTGATAAATATGTACGTAAGTTTTTGAAAAACTCATAGGTACATGCCAGGATTCGAACCCAAGCCTCACTGATTTTCGACCGGCTCTTTAACCGTCCGGGCTATCATTGCTCTGCTTTTTGCTATTTTGTTTTTAAGAGCTTTATTTAACTTGCAATGTATGTTTGTTTGGGTGGAATCTTGCTACTCAATTTTGAAGCAGATATCTTCAATCGATTGAACTGAAATTTGGCATAACTATAAAAACTTGGTGACAATGGTATTTTATGGTACCACCAATCTGATCTGATAATGGAGCCAGGAGATGGATATCATAACTCCTCATTGGCTATTCGCAAACCCCTCTAGTTTGGTCTCATTTGATGTGTTATGTATGATGCGTATCATACATACAAAAGCTTGTTTTTTAGTTTTCATAAACCATAATTATTTATTTATGATACTATTCCGGAATTATTTTTGATAGTCTTCTAAACTTTTCCAAGGATTTTACAGTCATTTATCTAGTTCTCTAGTTGCCCGCGTGGATCCGATTTATTACCGTTCCCGTGGGATATCTAATGAATGAGATCCCTAAAAAGGTTTGTGTAATTGAGATTAAATTGTACTTTTTTTATTACTAATAACCGTGTCTAGGATTTCATATAGTTAGGTGTATACTTTTACTACCAGTACAATTCAATTCCATTCATTTATTTGCATGTCACATGTAGTACTTCTCGTTATTGATAGGTTTGTGCACACAGCGGGCGTAGACAATGTACAAAGATTCAAGTACCAACGTACTAAGATTAAACAAAAACGAATGTCGTAAAATAAAATCCTACACAAAATGGAATGGCTACTGACATCATGATTTGTCCTTTAACGTACATTGAAATCGACAAAAACCGAAGCCAAATGTAAACGATAAATGCAATCGCACTTAAAGGTCGGCGGTATGCGAAGATGCTACCACGGAAAAACAATATGCTTTTCTTTTTCTTCAATAGTCGGAAATTAGGTTGAGTGTTTTTTTGTTTTGCTTGCAATTTTTAGCGATCTAACGAGCTCGACGCGAATAATCGCGTCATAATAATAAGTAATAATAAGGATATAAATCCTTCCTAATATTATAAACGCGAAAGTTTGTATGTATGGATGTGTAGATGTATGGATCTATGGTCCTCTTTCACGCAAAAACTACTGAACGGATTTTGATGAAACTTTACAGTTATGTAGTTTATACATCAGAATAACACATAGGCTATATTTAATTCCCATATTCCTCCGGGAAGGGAAACTTTGTTGGCTTACTGTAATATTTCTATTTTATGTAATATCCATAAGTTTTTATTGTATAAGCTGTTTGTTTCCTAATTAAAAAAATTAATAAAAAAAATTACATGAAAAACTTTTGTAAATTATGTCCAAAGTGTCTTGTTTTGGTTTGTGTTCTAAAAACTCTATAAGACTTGATTATTAAAAACTGTAAGGTGTCGAAGTTTATTTAATTACGCTTTCTTTTAATAGAAAATAGAAATTCATATTCTCAAAAAATGTTTTATGAATCCTATTGTAATTCGCTTCGCTTTCGCATACTGCTGTTTCTTAATCAAAACAAATCGAATGCAACGCGCAGGTGTAGTAAAAACGATACATCGCTTGCTTAATTAATTTCTATTGGCTTTACGACCAAGTTATTTAACATACTTCATATCAACATATGCATCATATATATAAAGAGGCTTCACATTACAAACATGACTCTTTATTTATCTACTTTTTAATTTGAGTTATGAAGGCCTATACGGAGACATAAAATATAAATATTGCAAAATGCAATGCAACATGACTACCTATTCCTCTATTAATATACAAAAAAGAAACACTGACACCTTATCTTTGAAGGCAGCAGAGGCATTTCATTTCAATACCAGGTTATCTTTTGGACCCCTATATTTCTTTACACGTGTATCAGAACAAATTCTGGGTCTATCATTTCCTAACTATATTATGTCCCTTCATCATTAAGTTAGTGATTTGACTAGTTACGAAGTTTAAAAAAATACTTATCACGCTCATAGCAATAAGACCGCCCAATTTTTTTTATTGGTGTACAATAAAGAGTTATTACTTACTTACTTATAATTACACTCACTGTAAAGGCGGGATCACTTCCAATAGAGCTATTATTGCTTTTAATTGCAAATCTCCTATCAAATTCCATATGAAATTGCTTCTTAGTTCCGCATAATTTAATAAGGCAAATAAACTGTTAAACAATTACATAATGAAGCATTTATGAAATAAGTTAAACAAAAAATATGGTAGATTGCCCTGGTGACGTCATCGGTACACCAGACTCGCAGGTGCCAGCGGCTCATTTACATTCTTGATGCGTGGATCAGTTTAAACTTTGCTTTAGAGTTCTATATGGAAGGCTTAAATAGCAAAAAAATTAAGTAAGTACAGTTTATTCTTGTTCTTTTCAATAGTTATTTTTTACCGGGAAGAAGTAAGCAAATTTGTTGGAATGGAGACTAAGACACTCATGTTTCCTTAAATAAAATTAATAACCTAAGTGGGTATGTTTCTTCTCAAAGGTTAAAATAAGATATTCCATAAAACGGTGAAGTAGCAATTACCTACTTTCAATAAGTGGACTTATACGTCCCTACATTAAATAAAACATTTGGACTTTGACTTTCAAACGTAGTGTAAAATGTAGAGCTGTTAAACATTTCGTTATAAGGTAAATCACTGGAATCATATCTTATTGAGTTTGTCAAAATCATCAAATCTACTGAAACATCTTTGAAGTATAATGTTCAAACGTAGCCAGCCTAAACCAGTAGGTAGAAACATGTCTTCGAACTTTGCTAAGTGATAAAATTTGAATGTAATGATCAATATTGATGGGTACCAAAGTAGCGTTATTAGCCGTAACAATAGTAATTGTGAATGATTCACAAAAGATGTACCTGTACAAATAACAATAGCCGACTCCTACGTAGAGACAAGTATGCTACTAAACGGTAAAGATCGATGAAGAATCAATTGTGCCATCGATTGGCGTTTTTAAAAAATAGATTTACTTGTATCAGGTACGACAAAAATGTATTAAGTTCTTGTACAGTCAAGAGCACGTAGAGCTTGACACATTGGACTTTGTAGCGTTCTTATTACAATAGTTTTAGAGGTCATACTCGCACTTCATGTGTTCTTAACTGGAAATGGTGGTGATGATATACTTGAAATAGAAGAGGGTGAATGTGTTCATGAGGTCAGAAAGGCAGAGATTATGGAGAAATGGAAGAACGAGAGGTTATAATAGGCTTTTGCTCAGCATGACAAATAATGTTTTATTAAAAACGAGCTACACTGTGAGAGTAACTTCCAAACATTCTGCTGCTCAGTTCAAAACTGCATTATGATTTGTATATCGATCTATGATATTTGCACTGCAATTTACTGTGTCCATCTAATTTTCATGTATAGCTTTGTATAGCTTTTCCACTCTGTCATTCAAGGCGCAGTTAGTTTCGCTTGTTATTAGTAAGATTTTCAAAAGAAACATAAATTTTTGACATTATCTTGAAAATTTCAACTGTCTAACTATTACGGTTCATGAGATACAGCCTGGTGACAGACGGATAGCGAAGTCTTAGTAATAGAGTCCCGTTTTACTCTTTGGGTACGGAACCCTAAAAATCGGTATTCTAGTCTTTGGAGCGACAAAATACTTCAATAAGGAATTTTGCATTTACCATAAATGCATTACCAATTTTCTTCAATTAATCTGCATCGTTTACTATTATTTGTAGCCAATGATGATTACCGGTAAAAGGGCAACTGTCTTGTAAGTAGCCGCTAAATATGTTGATTGTAATTTGAGTAGCTATAACTTCACGGCAATAGATTATCTAATTAAACCTCTTCGCTATATCCTAAGTGGCGAAAAGGTGATGGAGATGCAATAATTGTAAACGAGGAAGATATATTATAAGAGATAATATACAAGTACGTCACTATACAAGATGTAGGGAGCGCGCCATTGCGTATGTCCGATAGACGCGCTGTTGCACTCGCACAATCCTACTAATATTATAAATGCGAAAGTTTGTATGGATGGATGTATGTTTGTTCCTCTTTCACGCAAAAACTACTGAACGGATTTTGATGAAACTTTACAGTTATATAGCTTATACATCAGAATAACACCTAGGCTATATTTTATCCCCGTATTCCCACGGTAACGGGAGCTACGCGTGTGAAACCGTGGGGCGCTGCTAGTAAATAAAAAAGAGATAATGTTATGACATGTCCTCGAGGGGATAGCAGAAATATTCTATCCCTGGAAATGCACACTTTTCACTCATGTATTTTTCAATCCCTAAAGATCCCTAAATAAGATGGTCAGCCCATCGCCGGACCGAGTCTGTTACATATGCCACAGAATTAATTCTGAGACCTGCGGGTTACTTTACGATGTTTTCCTTCACCGTCGAGCTAGTGATAAATGTGAACGTAAGTTTTTGTAACATTCATTGGTACATGCCAGGATTCGTTCCCGGGCCTCATTAATGACCTGCATGAGAAGCGGGCTCTTGATATATGATGATTCTGTAATTAATTATGATATGAATAACTTTTCCCCTCCATTCCCATCACTACATAGTATAAAACAAAGTCGCTTTCTGTGTCTCTATATCCCTATGTCCCTATGTATGCTTAAATCTTTAAAACTACGCAACGGATTTTGATGCGGTTTTTTTGAATAGATAGAGTGATTCAAGAGAAAGGTTTTAGTGTTAGCATTGCACCCGTGCGAAGCCGGGGCGGGTCGCTAGTAAAAGTATAAAATATTTAATTATTTTATACTTTTACTAGCGACCCGCCCCGGTACCTACTGGTACCTACACTTTTTTGGAATCATCAGAAATACATCATGTGTAATCTTCAACTGTCTAACTATTACGGTTCATGAGATACAGCCTGGTGACAGACGGACAGCGGAGTCTTAGCAATAGGATCCCGTTTTAGCCTTTGGGTACGGAACCCTAAAAACAATACTAGACACTCCTAATTCCATTTCAATCACTTACGAGCCCAAAGAAAACTCATAAAAAGCGAATTACGAACGTTTTCACTTTTGATTGCGAACTCTCGAGAATGAAGTGAGATCAGGGGTGCACGACTACGCATGTATGTATGGTAACTACCCATACTCTCGTAATGTTACCTCTCGGCCACATTTTCCTTTAGTACCTCTACTAATTGGCGACTCGTGTCTGTGAGGTGGGGACTATAAGGGCATGTCTTATAGAGCTGCTTAAATCCCTACTTTTATTATAAGTGCGAAAATACCGTTCTGTGTTTCAATATTAGGTACCTCTGTGAAACCGGTGGATCAATCTTAATTTGGCAGGAAGATAGTTTACATCTTGAGGAACGCAGGCTAGTTTTAGTGGAGTTTCGAGCCGACCCTGACGGGATGACGTTTGAATCGAAATAGTATATATATATGTATATACATGCCTAGGGAAGTAAAATAAGAAATGTGTCAGATCACATGATCAATTGTAGACCGAGGCGAGGCCGAGGTGATCTGAGGCTTTCTTATTTACTTCCCGAGGCGTGTATACTTTTTTCTGCTTGACGGAGGCGGAAAGCGGCAACTTCGTTTAGCGCAGCGGGCTGAAAGTTGACGCTTTCCACCCGGAGAGATGAAAAACTACTATTTTCTTACTCTCACACTACTACAAGAGTCAATACATATTAATGTATCGTATTTTTTGTGTCGAGAGCTTTTTAAATTTTTATTACACATATTATAAACTCGAAGGAGGTATTATCAACTCGTAAGGTTTCGAAGACAGCAGTCCTCAAGAAATTCAAGTGGAAACGTAACCGACAACTGAGCGACTACAACTGCGTACCGACGTGTAATTTGTTAGGCAATTTAAATAATATGCATGATTATATATCTATTAAAGGAATAAGACGTGTTGATATTGAGCTAATGAGGTGAGGTCGGTAATAGCGGCTGCGGATTCTTTTTGATTTCTTTTTTCTCAAAGAGAAAGTGTTTTGAAAGTCCTGTTGACTAATGGTTCCTTCAAATTTCAGGTGATGCTCTTAGTTTAGCTTGAACAAGTAAAATCAAAGTACCTACTTAAAATATTTTTAAGTCATTAACTTCCTTCTGATAAATTCGGGTGCAAAATAAAGCCTTTGCTATGACACTTCAGAATTCAATCAGTTCTTTTGACAACTTATTTCTTAAAATCTTTAAATGAAAAATACTCACTTATAAATACACCTGAGAAGCCTTCGGGTGCATTAATGATGTTCTAACAAATTTAGATACTTTGACAAAAAATATGCCTATTATCAAAGTATACAGAATAGAGAATGATCTATGATTTGCCGAGCCCAGTACAGGTCGAGCACGGGCCTTTTAAATTACTAGCTGTTGAGCGCGTCCCGTTCCCGTGGGAAAATTATGGCCCATGTGACTCCCAGAAAAGTTAGGTACGGTCTAGTAGTTTTAACATAATTTTCTTTAAACACCGGAGATGGTGTTAATATTAGGTATAGTTTTTGTTTTAAATATAAAATAGAATTCTTTGCAAAAAAGCCTACATTTCAAAAAGCAAACACTTTCATAAGAAACATAGAAACGTGAAAGTTTTTTTATGGAATTGCACATTTAGCCTAGTTACTTTTACCGTGTGACAGTCGATAATTAAGGTACCCTACTGATTGAAAAAATAATGTGACTTTACCCTAAATATCATCACTCATACATACCTACATAATGTATTAAAGGTATCGTTAATCATTAGTTATGGCTGTTTTTATCACATCGTATTTATAACACTGCACAAAAATAAATCACAAACAATGATACCCTCAATAAAACATAAATTATATTTTAAAAGTAAAATAACCATTCACATCCTCACATTCTCTTAATTGCACTGAGTGCCATTAAAAATATAAACTGAAAAATGTTGGTAGCATCTGGGCATTACAAGCGAAATTCCGTCGAAGCCGATACGTGTTTATGTCGGCTCATAATTGACTTGTCGTGTCAAATTACCATTTATTAGTGGTGTTACGATATCGCTACCGTAGCTTATTATTGTGGCCACCACTGTACTTATTTGTATCTGTCACTACAATATTTAACGAGTACACTCCGAGGAACATACTAGTGCCCGTCAAGACATTATTTGGATTCATTACAGGGTTATCGATTTTCAATTAACATAACGCTACCCCAGGCGAATAAAGCGGTAATATCAAAAAGTCAATTTTACAGGAAAAAATCAAAACCGTAGAATACCGATTACGAAGGATCTACTCCCCTGATTACGAAGATTTTGGTACCAGAAGAAGCGATAAAAAATATATTATTAACTGATAACCATTGTAATTTTTGAATTAACCTATACAGAGTAGAATTATAAAAAAACGTACTAAACTTTTATTCGTTTGAAAATTCTGTGCTTCTCTAAAAATTAAACAATTATTACGTCCTTGTTCGTCGGAAATTCGTAGGAACTTTGTGAAATAATGCGATGTAATCTCGCCTTACACCATCTTTTCACTGTTTTCTAGTTTTAGTTTTAGTTTTAGTTTCGGTGAATGTAGCCTTTCGAAGGCACTACAAATACCGATCTTAATTTTCCGAGGTTTAATTACTTTGACCATCTATCTATATATATAAAGAGAGAAGTCCTGACTCACTGACTCATCAACGCCCAGCCTACACCCTTAGACCTAGAAAGCTGATTTTTTTCACATATATTGTTTTTAAGACGTAAAGTAGGAATAAGAAAGGAATTTTCCAAATTCAACCTTTAAGGGGGTGAAAAAGGGGTTGAGAGTTTGTATGCAAAACCTTCATTTTTGGGTTGATCAATTCGAAACATTGTTAAAATATTCCTCAAAACAAATAACAAGACACGTGATTCTGGATTTTCCAAAAAAACCCCCCTAAGGGGTTGAAACAGGGGGATGGAGTTTGTATGGAGACGTGTTGTTTTTTACGTCTATCAAGTTGAAACTTGACGCAAATACTCTTAGAAATAAATAATGAGATACGTGTTTTTGGTTTTTTCGAAAATCGTCCCTTAAAAGTGTGAAAGTGGGGGTTGAGTTTGATGTGTATGGAAACCCTTAATTTTTGGGTGTATCAATTCCAAACTTTATAAAAATACTCCTCAAAACAAACAACAAGAAACCTTTTTCCAGATATTCTAAAAAACCCCCCCGAAGGGGGTGAAACAGGGGATGGAGTTTGAATGGAGACGTGTTGTTTTTTTTATTCTAATAACGTGAAACTTCTCACAAATACTCTTAGAAATAAATGATGAGATACGTGTTTTTGCACTTTTCGAAAATCGTTCCCTAAAAGGGTGGAAGTAGGGGTTCAGTTTGGAATGTATGGAAAACCTTCATTTTTGGGTGTATCAATTCCAAACTTTGTAAAAATACTCCTCAAAACAAACAACAAGAAACGTATTTCCGGATTTTCTAAAAAACCCCCCCGAAGGGGGTGAAACAGGGCATGGAGTTTGTATGGAGACGTGTTGTTTTTTTTATTCTATCAACGTGAAACTTCTCATAAATACTCTCAGAAATAAACGATGAGATACGTGTTTTTGAATTTTTCGAAAATCGTCCCCTAAAAGGGTGAAAGTAGGGGTTGAGTTTTGTATGTATGGAAAACCTTCATTTTTGGGTGTATGAATTCAAAACTTTGTAGAAATACTCCTCAAAACAAACAACAAGATACGTATTTCTGGTTTTTCCAAATAAAAAAACTACTCTTAGAAATAAATGATGAGATACCTACGTATTTTTGGATTTTTCGAAAGTCCTCCCCCAAAAGGGTGAAAGTAGGGGTTGAGTTTGGTATGTACGGAAAACCTTCATTTTTGGGTGTAAAAATTCAAAATATTGTAAAAATACTCCTCAAAACAAACAAGAAGATTTCCTTATCTTCAACTTGAAACTTGGCACAAATATTCTTCAATAGTCTCCATACAAAGTCCACTTCTTTTTTTGAGAATTCACCATGGGTTCCTTATGGAAATTTATTTGTTATTATGACCACATGCGTAGCCATCGACATCAAGAACTAATTCAAAAATCATAATTCAGAGAGTGTCATAGGCTTTACAACACGTAAGAGAATAAGCGCAATTCCTGAAATTAGTATCGACTTCTTAATTGATTTCAGCTATTTTCAATATGTGTAAAGTTTTTCCAAAAAATTAATTAGCATAACTAAATTTAGGACTGCCTATTGACACCGTACTGTTATCGCTCTTTATTTAAGCAATTTGGTTAGACAAAACTAAAGTACGAATGCATCACTATCTTTTTATGTTAGTATACTAATCGGGGTACGTATCAGGAATTGCGCTTCTTCTGTGACGCGTTGTATAATCGGGTGTTTTTAATAACAAAAATATAAATAGCAATGATAGCCCAGTCGCTAAAGAGCCCGCTTCTCATTCGCGAGGCTCGGGTTCCAATCCCGGCATGTACAGACAAGTTTTAGTAAGGATCCCTAATTTTTTTTCGTCATAGATATATCCTATATTACTCAGGGATAATGTAACATTCTAATGGTGAAAGAGTTTTTAAAATCGGTCCAGTAGTTTTTGAGTTTATTCGTTATTAACATACAAAAATACAAATCCTTAATTCCTCTTTATAATATTATTGTAGATAGATAGTGTATATTATTATCCTTCTTGATATATTTTCTAAACTCAAAGGAATAACAAATTGCACGCGGGCGAAGTCGCGGGCATCAGCTAGTATCTGATAAGAAATGATCTGCCTCACCAGCCTTAGTAATTTCTCTTATTTTTTACAGTACACTCTAGTACTAGTACACTCTATTATTATTCTGGGTTCAATTCGATCCTTTCTAAAGTGTTTCACATTTTGTAATCATGAAAGTCCTTCTGCATCATTTCTTTGATATTCAACCTGCCTCCTCCCACTTGCGCGATCACTATAACAAAATAAATTTGTTTCTAGAGTGTAAATTATCTGTATTCTTAGCTCGTTTAGTGCACGAATGCATTTCATCCAATTCTGACTGACTGCCCACTAAGGAAAAAGGGCCGTAGAGTTGTGGTACTAGAGAAATAGGCTAGACATGCCCAGCTAGGAGTATCTCCAGGAGTTAATCCGCAGTCCACTCTGCTTTGTTAGTAGTTAGCAGTGGGACGGG
The DNA here is from genome assembly GCA_963855545.1 of Ethmia dodecea. Lineage (NCBI taxonomy): Eukaryota > Metazoa > Arthropoda > Insecta > Lepidoptera > Depressariidae > Ethmia > Ethmia dodecea. The sequence goes on from OY979448.1 coordinate 4,870,353, forward strand.
CCTCTCTGCGAGCTTAAAAATCTAACAAGAATCAGAACATTGGTTGCGGGCATTCCCATCTGTCACCGTTGGCATTTTATAAGACAGACAAGACACTTTTGCTCGCTATCGGTCTTCGTTTGGGTACCAGGGCAAACCACGCTCATAGATGCCAGTAAGAGGAGCCTGTTGACCGACTCGAACCACCGCGTCTCTTGCGCAGGTACCGCTGACGGCCTGCCGCGTCATGTCTCTCAAGAACCACATCCGCAGGGCTGGCTCTGCTTAATATTTAGCCTAACGTCATTATAAAGATAGGTGGCGTGAGACTTGACGGTTTGACTATCCGGTCATGGAGGCTGGTGTGGGATGCCACATGTGCTGAGACATTGGCTCCATCTTACATCAATGCCACCTCTATGTGTGATGGTGCGGCGGCTGCGGTCATTGAGCGCATGAAGAATACATGTTTGTGCTGCTTGTTGTGAAGACCGTGGGGTCCGGAGGGCTTTCAGTGGGTTTGGTCTAGGCTTCAGGTGCCCAGAAGGCTGACAGCTATCTCTTGCAAAGGGTCAGCTACCTGGAGAGGGAATGCGGCCAGTCTTCTGGGCACTGTCCCACATGGTTCCTCTTTGGAGGTATTTTTTTAACTGAACATTTCCGGTCATTTTTTACTGACATCTTCTTTCAAATTCTTTAGTAAGTAGTGATTTCTTGTGTGTTCCAACATTTTTTTTACCCATTCTGTATTAGTTTTTAATACTGTATGCAGTCACAAATTGCTAACATACATACATACATACATATGCTCACGCCTTTTTCCCGAAGGGGTAGGCAGAGACAACAGCCCGCCACCTGCTACGATCCTGGCATACCTCACGTGCCTCATCCACATCCATCAATCGGTTCATACAAGCTCGTCGGTTTCGGGTACTCTTTATCTGGCTTTTTTTCAATACATCGCCGATCTGATCGATGTAAGTACGCCTAGGTCGCCCTCTGCCGACTCGGCCACTCACAATCCCCTTATATATTTGTCTCGTTAGACGCCTTTCATCCATCCGCTCGACATGTCCAAACCACCTAAGCATTCCTTTCTCAATTTTAGTCACTACATCCTCTTTCAAGCCACAACGCTCTCGGATTACACTATTCCTCATTCTATCAATCAATCGTACTCCACTCATGCTTCTTAGCGATCGCATTTCTACTGCATTTATTCGACTCTCGTGCTTCTTCTGCCATACCCAACTCTCGCTACCATACATTAAGGTAGGAACCAACACCCCATCATGAACAGCCAGGCGTGCTTTTTTAGTCACTTTCTGGCTCCTCATGAAGGCGTGCAATGCACCGTTTACCATATTACCTGCATTCACCCTCCTTTTAATATCACTATCACACTTACCGTCTCTACTAAACTTACTTCCTAAATACACAAATTCTGACACTTGTTCTACTTTCTCACCTTCAATCATAATATCGCACGCAGAAATGTCCATATTCTTCTCCACAACCATAACCTTCGTCTTGCTTACATTTACTTTCATACCTTTCCTCTTGAATGCCTCATTCACGATAGTTACCGTGTCCTGCAACTCATGCGCTGATGGTTCAATTATAACTTGATCATCAGCGTACAGTAGGCATTTGACCGGTACCTCTCCCATTCGTACTCCACAATCACGCTCTTTCAAATCTGTCAGACAACTATCCATGAAAAGGTTGAACAGCCATGGTGATGCTACACATCCCTGTCTAACACCCATGGAGATGTTAAACCAGTCTGTGTAGGCTCCTTTTATTCTAACACAGGCTCTGCTAATGCTTATCATAAACTATACCCTTTGTTAGTTTAGTAAAGCAATATTACTTCTACTTTAGTGCTCAATTGATTATGCAATGAGATTTTACGTGATATTCAAATAATTTTGACAGAATTAAAAACGGCATAACAAAACATTACTTCTAAGAAAATACGACATATCCGGAGAATAAAGCGGTAACTGGTATTTACCCAAATACAAATTTTAATGTCCTAGCGTAATTCATTATAACAGCTTTATTCTCTTCATGTCTTTGACATAAGTTTTAAGTACAAAAACACGTTTTTCATAACCCTCCGTTAGTCGCGTGGGGTCTTTGAAAGCCCAGGTATTACAAAAATGTAAAATTTAAGTTATTAAAACCATTTCAGCAATTCAATATTTTAGGTACCCTCCTTAGTTGGATTACATTTGCTGCACATAGACGCTAAATTCAGATCGCGCGTAAGCGTAGCGTGATATATGCGTGTTTTGTGTGGACGGGCTTTGAAAGACCCCACGTGACTAACCGCGTAAGTAAAAAAAATTTTTTTTTTAATTTAGATTTTCTTAGTAGCCGGTTTTTTTTATGTATTTTTGTTTTAGATTTTATTAACTAGAAATGAGCGAAGAACAACAACCTCGTATATTAAACTGGTTAGAGGATGAAAGTAATGATGTTTAAGGTGGTAATGATGATGAAAAAAGTGAAGTCGGTATATACCCGGATAAAAGGCGGTATATACTAGTGTAGTGTAGTGTAGATTGATAAAAAGGAAAAGCTCCTTCATTTAGTAGATTTAAATATATTTTTTTGTGATTGTGATTTGAAGAAGAGAAATTTATGTTACTATTTTTAGATTGCAAGTTTAAGGCAGAAATAAAAAAATATGTTTACGTAACTAGTGGTAGTTTGATTGTAATTAAGTTAATCACCAACGATTTGCTTATATAATTAGGAAAAACTAATAAAAAGGTGTTTTAGGCTGATTTTTTTTTGGGGTCTTCAAAGACCCCACGTGACCAACCGCGTAAACAAAAAACGCGCGACTGACCGAAGGTAACTTTGCAAATACAAGGTAAAATTACATCTAAAAAATCTGAGACATGGAACTGGACGTCAGGAATCCAAAAATGCAAAAAAACTTAAATAGCGGTAACCGCACTTTACCGCTTTATTCGCCTGGGGTAGCGATAAAAACTTTAAATTGAACCAATACTATTATTAAAATACTGACTTACTTTATCTTCTAATATATAAAAATCTCGTATCACGGTATGAGAATAGGCGCAAAGTACCCCTTTTCTTTCCCCCTCCTACCCCCCCCCCCCCCCTTATATTGCAGAATAACGTTTGCTATGTCAGTTAGCCTATCTATACAATTTTATATAGTAAACAGGACCCGCGCACAAAACTAACATAACTAACAAATAAATTAATAAGTCAAGACAACACAAAACTGTACGTATAAGAACTACCTACATGTAGGTAAGGGATAAAATAAAGCTACGAAATAAAATAAATTAAATATTTGGTAGAATTGCTAGTGCCATCTAGGTATTAGAAATAACTTTAATAGAACCAATGTTTTTATGATAACAGATTAAATTTGGTAAGACGTAAGACTAAAAAGAGCTGCCCTTGTCTTTCTTGCTGGTTCTTCTCCGGGTACTGCATTTGGAATTTGGAACCTGCAACTCATCGATGGAGATGGGCTGCTGTTTACATTTAGCCAATCTTTATGGACGAGTTTAGAGTGCCTTGTTATTACACTACTGACCTGTCTAAGTGTAATTTTTAATTACCTACAGAAATAAAAACATTTTCAATTTTATACTAATAGACACAAAAAATCTTCTGAAACGACGACTCTAAATGATTGGACAAGCCTGATTTGACGATTGCTAGGCGCCTTACTTCTAGTCATCATGTCTAGTCGATAATGTAAGTCCGGGACGGGTCCGGGAGTAATAATCTTATTGAATGAACGGACGGGTTGATGCTGAAGAGACACAGGAAGTTTTTATGGAGGAATTACGTAATAGGTATGAAGATTTATAAACACAATTTATTGATATTTCTTTGAACACAGTATGTAATATTGGTATTTGTAAAATATATTTATATTTCTTTTTATTTGCGATAGAACAAGCTTTGGCTAGTTTGAGAATAAATGTTCTTGTATAATTTGTCCCTCAATATTATATATTTTATTATTTATATATTTTATATTGTGCTCCTCAATACTCTGAAAACAATATTGACATTATCTCTTGAACTAATTGTTTTAAGAAACTTTTAAAGTATCATCAGCCAATATAAAATGGTTTTATGAAGGTAATTTATCTCCTTGTTATTTAAAATAAAATAATTACTAAACGTTTCCACACTTTCAAAAAGTAGTTTCATTTTTTTTATTTATCAGTTAATATTTGCATAAACATGTCATTCCAATTAAACACGAGCGAATTTAAAAAATCCGCGGCACAATCCAATCAATCGAGGGATTCCCAACAAATTTAGACATTTGCAACGGATTAGTCTAATCACTGCACCATTTTACTTTTTATACACTTCAGGATATCCGCTTTGCGATCCAAGCAACAATGGGAATCTTGACCTCTCACACTACGCATCGTTTTTTGTACTTATTAGGCTTGTCTGAAGCAAAAAGCGGGTGTTTTGCAGCATTCTTTTTCATAGTTGATTAACTTGAATTTGGCAAAACAAACCCATGCTATATGATCACTGGGTTTCATGGTGGTCTATTTGTTCGTAACTGGTGAAAATATTTAATACCTACCTCATTTTAAAATGTATATTGATACCGCTACCTTTAAGTTCTCGATAGTGCAGTCAAGAGCACATGAAGATTGAAGACACTTGTAGTGCAAGTCTGACCTCTAAGGCCATTGTAATAAGAACTTAACAAAGTCCAATGTGTCAGACACCACGTGCTTTTGAGTTACCGTGAGAGCACTTGGATAAAAAGTGTTACAATTTGTATTGGTGAAATGGTGTATATTTTTATTTATTATCTGCTTCCGCAATTTTAACCACGTTAATAAAACATTCGGGAATAGTCTTGCTTTCTATCAGAGAAGGAATTTTCAGAATATAAATTAGTAATTCCAGAGAATATAATCCTACAAACTTACTATTTACTATAACTTTGCCTCTCTTTGAGAAGAGCGGATGTAGATTATATCCTTCAAACTATTAATTTATGAACAAGACTGTTCCGTTCTTGTCAATCAAAAATGAATAGCAACCAAACAGTAATTACGCGTAAAAATTATACGGCTAGAACAAAGTTCGGCTTTTAAGAGCAGTAATCACAGTCTCACAGCCCCAAACCGCAAGCTATGAGTGGGTCAATTTATAAATAGCCGTGTCTTCCGGGCGGTGTGCCATTGATGTGAGTCATTGACTTCATCAATACGCCACTATTACCATACTTGACATAAACGAGCATAGTGTGAAATGAGACACTTTGTTAAATATCTCGAATATGCTAAACATTCTTGAGCTGTGTAAAAAATCTTCTGAGTAAAGCGGTTGTAGCTATATACCATTATATTATTATAATACTTTCAGAAAGGGGAATATAATTAAAAATACAATATAAAATTTTATACTACAGATTAAATACCTCCTCCAAAGCATCACTTTCATAAATGAAGTCTATAACAAATACATGCAGCACCCTCCTTCTGGATGAATCTGGTAAAGAGGTAGGTAGTTCATGGCACTTCTGAGGTTAAGACGAATAGAACAATTCTTATATTAAAATATATCAACCGTTTAAGCTACCCTCTTTCTGTAGCAGTAGGGTAAAGATGTTATTGTTATATGTGTTATGTTATATTATATTTTTTTGTATGTATGTAATAGGTCTATTGGATAAATAAAGAATTATTTATTATTTACTAGCGACCCAACCCGGCTTCGCACGGGTGCAATGCTAACACTAAAACCGTCTTCTTGAATCACTATAAGTATATTAAAAAAAACCGCATCAAAATCCGTTGCGTAGTTTTAAAGATTTAAGCATACATAGGGATATAGGGACAGAGAAAGCGACTTTGTTGTATACTATGTAGTGATAGTGATATCTCTCTATACATACAGTCTTGATTTCTTCAAAATTACTTTTATCTTTTTAAAAAAAAAATTATTATTCCATTAGTAATTTCAAAAAATAAAGTTACCTATTAGGTCACTGAAAATCATTTCGGTAAATTCCTATTATTCTTACTTTTGAGAAGGATTAAAACGCCGGTTTTATTCACCTCTGTCAAACCTCTTTACTTGAATTTGAGGTAAAGAGGTTTGACACTGGTGAATGACGAGACAATGTTTAGTTAGCATAATCTCAAACAAGTTTACAGTTAATAAAAACTCACAATTAATCTGATTGAGTCATTTAATAGACAAGCCGACATGTGACAGACAAACATTTTGTATTAATAGTTTTTAGTCATTATAAAACCACAAATGGTACAGATGTTGTCTATATATAATACTAGCAGCGGCTCGCGGTTTCACTAGCGTAGTTCCCATTCCCGTGGAAATACGAGAATAAAATATAGTCAATGTTACTACCTGATAATGTAGCTTTCATTGATGAAATAATTTCTGAAATCGGCCCAGTAGGTTTTGAGTTTATTCGTTACATAATATATATAATACTTGTGTGGGTTAAAAGAAGCCTTGAGTATTGACCGATTAATTAGATGTAAGCACGATGAGAGAAAAATAAGATGATTTTAGCACAGCACAGGTGTGACAGACTGACGGAAACTGGTTTACTGATGACACATTATAACGTCAAAACGTTAAAGTCAAAACGAAAGTTTTTTTCATGGTTACCGAATAGGTTATCGTAATGAGCAAAATTGTTTCAACATTTTACAAAAATAATACAATTTTATACATTATTAGCGGTTCTGCGCGGTTTCACCCGCGTAGTTTCCGTGAGAATACGGGAATAAAATATAGCCTATGTCACTCAGGGATCTTCTAGCTTTATATTAGTGTTTTTTTTTAAATCAGTCCAGTACTTTTGAGTTTATTCGTAACAAAGATACAAATCTTTCCTCTTTATAATATTAGTATAGAAATAAAGATATACACTAGAGGCTCACCAGCAGTAGCCTCTCATGCGAATTTCTAAAAAAAACCCTTCTTAGTGTTCTTTTACATCATATAAGGAACCTTTGGGCCAAATTTCATGCTTCCAGACCCAGCGGTTTTTAATCTATCAGTCAGCTAATCAGTTTTGAAATATAAACTTTCATTTCAGTCTTTTAGGGAATTATTTTTTAAAAACCTTAAATTGATTTCACTTACGTTATATATGGAGGCTATAATGTAAATTATTTCCACCGGTGTTGATTATGCGTTATCTTATCTGTCAATTAGTCAATTAAGAAAGAACTATGTTATTACAGAAAGTTTAATCAATTAATTAACTTGAATATAAAACTTTAATAGAAACAGACTGCATGAATAACACTAGCTCGGCTAAAGAGGTGGCAAAGAAATATTTGAAGTTACAAGTAACAGCATACAAAATATGCAATTTGACCATAATGTACACACTGCAACTGCAACCAACCTACCTGCTAGGCCTAATGATTGTCGTGATTTTCCATGTAGTATACCTATGTCCATCAGTGAACTGTAACAGTGAACAGTAATAATAAGGATAAACCGAACTACGCCAAACCAATCATATTTCAAGTTGCAAGGCAGAAGAATAAATAAAACTTGCCACTAAGAACTTCCCAAGATAATAAAGAAATTAAACAAAAGGTCAACACTAATAAAATGACACAACACTTTCAAATCGATTGCAACAACACATGTAAGCTCATCGCAAGTACTAGATTGGCTGTTGTAAACCCATCCTCAGTTTTAGTGGCAGTAAAATAAAGTGAAGTCGGTTTAGCACTGGCATGGGCCGTGTAGGTCTTTGTTTGATTTGAGATAACACTACGGGTGAAGATAGAAATAGTTAGTATACTTACTTAATAGGAGAATATGGGTCTTTTGGAACGTAGTTCCATAGCGCGCGTCGCGAAAGGGGTAGCCCCCTTTGTCGGAAAAAATTTAGACCAAAATTTGTAACGACCGACACATTTTGCTATAGTTGAAGCTCTATGATAAATCTAATAATGATAATGAGATCATGATGATGATGATGATGAAGATGATGCCGACGACGACAATGATGATGATGGAACTTCGTTCCATCCGGGTGTCCCTTGACACCTCTCAAGTTTTTTATTAATTTAAATCGATGTTTTACGAATTGGCGTGGCTCTTTTCTAACTACTAAGTTACTTTACTCCCGTGATTAGCGTTTCTTTAACGCCCAGCAATAAGATGTAAAATTCAAACGTAACTATCACTATCCTGTATCTTTTTAAGTACAAAGTTATTAATAACGAACTTATTTAATGTCACATTATACAATAGCTGAAATTAAATAAGGCACTTATCAGAAACCTAAATATGTTCATGTGAAAATTTAAGAAAGTTCAAGATCGCTGCTCAAGTTAGAATTTCTTTAATATTACTTTCAGTGTTGCTATTTCAGTAAAAGTATTTGTCTAAACTTATATCCGTTGGCAATATATGTATTTAGGAAGTATGTATTCTCAGGTCTGTACACCATATACATTGGTAGTTAAGTTGGTCTTATTGAGAACGACTGCTAAACATTTCCCACAGTGTACAATTATTTGTACAAAATTTGTTGGTGTAGTCTTTACCAATTACGACGCATTTTTCAAGATCATCTAACAACTAAGTTGTCTTTACATTTCAATACGAGTACATGGTAATGTAAACTTTGATTAGAGTCCAATAATAGAAATGAGACACTACTGAATAGTAATATTAATTGCAATTCGCAGTGCCGGCGGGCACCAATAACTCAACGTTATCGTGAGAACATGACCTAAGTACTTTACAAAACATTTTAATTGACTCAGGTGTAGGGCTTTGCTTGATTAAAGTTACAGTTCAACAGGCCTTGCCTGTTAAGTTGGTAAAAAGAAATTGACTAAGAGACACCAGTCTGGATCAATAGTTCCAGAAATTACGGCTCATAAATCTACTAAACAACTTTAGACCTAAGAGTAAGAATTTTTCAATGTAAATAGTTTGTATTACGTAGGTATCCACTAAAATAGAAAATCACAAACTATCGCTGGAACGGTAAAAGAACGCGTAATATACAGTGTATGTATACGCGTATAAATTAAGGACAGTTCCATTTCCTTGACCATACTGTACGTCTACTTTGTATTTATGTACACGTCATTAAAGCATATCAATACGTAGCCTCTCTTCAAACGCGCGATCGGATTTCACTGTATGGAAATTGTCATATTACCAAGACCCGTCCCGTCGCAAAGTCTTTGACTGCAAATAGTAAACGCAAAGTGAATTGTTTGCGCACGTTCTTAAGACGGGTCGGCGATACTATGACCTTTAGGACAGGTGGATGTCTAGGCCATCTTGAAAGAAAAGCTTTTGTAATAACATAAAACTTTGTATTCAAATTTAAAAAAACTAAGGGCACGGGTCAAACTACACAGCCCACTCTAATTTAGCTCACAGTTTTGTCAGTGACAGCACTCACAGCTTAGCGCTGTCCTGATTAATAGTCGAAGCCTCATACAAGAGAACGATTATCACAGTTAATATAAAGTTTTCATCATAGTACCCAATCTGAGAGCTTTAAAAATGTGGTGTAAATGTTGGGTATGAAATATCCGGATCGTCTGATACAAAGTTGGTCGCCACCAATTGTTATCTGACTGTTGGTCTATACAAAGTAGTCCATGTGACCGATAGAATATATCCTATACATTCCTTCTCAAAAACAAGTGGTTCTGTCAGTCATCCAACTGCGTGAGATTTTTATTTATCTTAACGTATAATAAAACTACCATTAAAAACAAAACTTGTCAAAAACCCAAGCCTCGCAACTCAGTTCTTCTACCGTAAAAAGTTGTGAGATCCATGTAATACCAAGTCGGTTAATTTATTCAGTCCCTACTAAGTATTATCCCAATTATGTAATCAAATCCTCTTATAGTGACCATAACAATATTAAAAATCTTTTATATTCTAAATAAATAGATTGACTTGGCATCGCACTAAACAATCAAATTTATTATAATATGTATCACTTGTGAGATACATTGGGTTTTTATGCGATGGCCAAATCTTTTATGTTCTAAATAAATAGATTGATTTGGCCATCGCGTGAAAACCCAATGTATTTCACAAGTGATACATATTATATTAAATTAGACTGTTTAGTGCAATGCCAAGTCGGTAGAAGAACTGAGTTGCGAAGCTTGGGTTTTTGACAAGTTTGGTTTTAATGGCATCTCACTTCTTTTTGTAGATAGTCTTACTTTTTCCTTTCCGGTACCTTCTACTTCTTGTATACCAACAACTGATTCTTGCTCGAAGGTAAAGGAAAACATCTTAAGGAAACCCCCAGGTCCCAGAATTAATTCTGAGGTCATGTGTATACAAAATTTCAGCTCAATTGGTTATCTTTCAGCTCCATCATCAGACCCTGGTTACCATCTAGTACCAAAATACTCGTCAAGATGAATCATACGAGCCCAAACTCGATGGGATTGTGTCGTTTAATTACCGAGTTCATATGTTTGTTAAGAATAAACTCAAAAACTTTAACCAATGGAAAGCTAGAATATCCTGTTACAAAGGCTATATTTTATTCCCGTATTCCTACGGGAACTACGAGGGTGAAACCGCGCAGAACCACAAGTTACCTATATAAATAAAAAGGTGAAGGGGTACCTATTTCCTTAAATAAAACCTTAAAGAATACAATTTCGTCTCCATCATCAGACCCTGGTTACAATGTAGCACCAAAGTATTTGTCAAGACGAATCATACGACCCCAAACTCGAGGGGTTTACGAGTAGTCATTGAGGAGTTGTGATATCCACCTCCTTACACCATCATCAGATCAGCTCGGTGTTACCATAATATTGCATTGTGACCAAACTTACATAAGTATACCAAAGAAGAACGGTCACGCCCCATAGAAAAAAAACCCAGACCCGACAGAAGTGAGACATATCTCAGTTTTTTTGTTATTTTTTATATAGTTAAATTGTATATTTTTTTTATTCAAAATCAGTGGCTAACTCCAAAATATTGCCTTATGTTTTTGTTCAGGCGATACAATAAAAAAAATAGAATATGCTTATTTATCTCAAAAATCATAAATGTATGTAACTAAATGACGATCCAATAACTATAGGATGTTCTAGGTGACCTGCAGGGCTAGCACAATCACGTTATGTCGCGGAGAGTAGCGCGACAAAGCGTTCGGTCCCTTTCACTTAGCAAATATCGGAGCGGGATAACATGCGCGGGAGAGTCGAGTAGCGCCTATCGTGAGATGTAGCTGGATTATATTATTTTTGATGTCCTAGTACAACAATCAACTTAGGATTCATTAAAATCGTGGTATTCGATGATTTATTCCAGATCAGTGATTTAGGTACCTATCATTGGAGTTCTATGATCTATAACAAAAAAAAAACTAATATGTTCAAATAAAGTTTTATTACATTTCTATGTCCCTTAAAACATAATCCATACCCAGTGCGGGGTGGTCAAAGTGATCTTGATGCCTAGCCCACCCTAAATAATAGACAACACTAATGACGTGTGCGCAACTTCCTAATGTCCTTTTTCCATGGTAACACGAGCAGTAATATTCGGTTATTGCGTTTATTCCATTTATATTCTCATCAAACATAATATAAGTATAATATATTTTTGTTGTAATGTGTCGCGAATGAATTCTGCACCTGATTAATGTATTATTGATTCTGCCCTCTACTGCTGCTGGATGTCTATATATTTCCATATCATATACTCCCGTGCTTTTTAAATGTTCACTACAGTAAGACCGGGCTAACCTCACGTGATAGGTGCCAATTGAGAATTTAATTAAGTCTTCAATTGTTAGTTGTGGAAAATCAACTTCCGGATCATTTCCAGTCATCCTGTGAAACGTCACTCTTTGTCTGTTTAGATTATTCTCTTCCACATACTCGGCCAGTCGATTAGGGCGTTGTATATTTCGATTAATTATTTCAATGAAATCTTCTGTGTAAGGACTGTTTTCGTACGAATCTTGAAAATAATTAATCAAAGCTGCAGCAAAATCTTCAAATATATGCGGCACATGTTTGTTGAAAACTCTGTTTCTGAAGATCTTGAAGTCGCGCTTGAATCTGCCGTTTACAGTTTCGACGACCCATCGCACCATCGTAATAAGTCTCGATTTATTAGCTTGGTCGGTGCTTAATTGCGTGTCTTGTCCTCGTTTGCTTGGCGGCATATGAGCATCATAGCCATATGTTTCAATTAAGGGAATTGAATCCCGAAAGCCTCGGTCCAAAATAAATACGTCTCCTTGATGAAATAAAAAATTGAACGGTCCGTCTTCAATCGGTGCATCATGGTTTTCTAATATCATCTTCATTATATCAGCATCGCTGGTCCGTGCAGAGTACGGACCTGTTACGTCCAAAATATATCCATCCGCACACACGATCATGAATGGTTTTATTAGATTTTTATACTTATGAAGGCTATAAGTGCGGCGTTGAAATAAAAAGTTAGAACTTTTTTCTATATAGACGTAAGTTCCATCGAATGTAATTATTGCTTTTGGTGACTCTTCGTTACCAAACAAGACATTTGGTATGACCCGGTTGCGGGCTATCACTTCGTCCCTGGTTATATGGTCTAAGCCAAGGTGCATCGGAACAAAGTCAGTAGTGAGACACTGCCTTACTGTATTTATTTTTCTCCCAACAGTTCGCGCGGATATATTAAAAAGTGAAGCGATTCTATTATGCGGCTCGCCTGATCGAATTTTACACAAGTACATAGCCAAGTCATTTCGTGGAGTATTTGAGGACTGATTAAGGCTTGGTATTTGAATCAGCAAATCGTTGAATGTGGCTCTGTTTCTTCCAGTCCAAAAGCTTAACTCCTCGTCAGAAACGTCATCGACATTGAAGTGTGACCTTTGTTCTAAGGCTTGTCTATACATGTTAATGATGTCGCCAACACTCTCCGCATTCAAGTCGGTCATTTGATTTGTTACATTTTCAGGAATCTCTTCTATCGCCATGTGTAGTAAATGCCATTGGCAAATGCGGGCAAGATTTGGTACATAAAAGTTGTGATAGCTAAGGAGTTGTACCTTCACCGAATTAGGCATTTGACGCAGGGAACCGTTGTTGCAGTTGTCAATTAAACATCTCCGGGCCGTATTAGAAGCGCGTCTAACTCCTTGCACATTTACAGCTGCAGCTGGTGGGGTAGGAGCAGGTGACGCTTGTCGCTCTTGATTAATTGAAGCATCGATTCTATGCCGACATGAGTGGCAAACCGACCGAGTTCCATCAAAAGCTATCTGTAACAAAACATAAATACATTTTAAACAAACTAAAAATATGGCTTACCTAATGCTACCATTATATTATTATGAAATCCAACTAAGACTTATTATTATTACATATAGCAATACTGTCCCTTCCTGTCACCGCTCTCAACACGCTCACAATGTATGTCGTCTACTTCTCATTATGAAAATAAAATAAATGTCTGAAGAAAGTCTTTATTAATTCAAGTCTACAACTGCGCCTAACTAAGAATATAACATGTTGTCAGAAGATGAGCAGGAGAAAGGTGAGAAAAAGTCACAAAAGGGAAAGGTCGCGGCGTCGCGCGTCACAGTCAAGACAAGAAGGCGTACACGCAATTACTAGCACTGAACCTCATTTACCTATATTTTTTACATACATACATAAACTCACGACCCTAATCACTTACGGGGTTACCTTATTTTATTTCTATAAAGTATAAAAAATGAGGCAGCAGCAACAATGTAAATCATAATACTTAAGACACATGATGTTGTCTATTTACGCCACCGTAATAGGTATCTTACTATAAATATTTTACAGTTCGACACGCTTTTGTATTGCGAAAGACTTTAATTACAAATAAGTACCAAAAATTAAAATAATACATACTTCACCACCAACGATGCGCAATAGTTATTCTACGAAATCTCTTCGAGTTTCCAGTAATCGTTCATTGAGAACGTATGAACGACGACGACGTAGTGCACATTCACACAGAACACAAATATTAATATTGTCAGCCATGTCAACGAACCACTCAGAATGCAAAAATCAAGTCCGGTATAGAGAAAGCCAAAAATCAACGAAAAAATGTAACCTTGAAAACAAAAACGCACAGATCTCAACACAGGATGCGAAGGACTGCGCCGCCGCCGGTCGCCGATACTACGTTGCGCCGGCACACGGCCTCCCATCCCCGCTCCGCACCATTGTTGTTTTAATGAAAGAGTGAGATGGCATGATTGGTTTCTGTCTGCACCCGGCTACCTGAGCCATAGCATGCAGGTAGCAAGTGACCGTTTTTGTACATATAATAACTTCCGATTATGCAATAAATAATCGAATACAACGATTTTAATGAATCCTTGATTGTTGTACTAGTATTTTAAAAATTACATAGCCCAGCTGCATCTCCAGGTCACCTAGATACATCCTATAGTTATTGTATCGTCATTTGGTTACATACATTTATTATTTTTGTAGATAAATAGGCATATTCAATTTTTTTTTATTGTGTCGCCTGAAAAAAACATAAGGCAATATTTTGGTGTTAGCCACTGATTTTGAATTAAAAAAATATATATTTCAACTATATGAAAAATAACAAAAAAACTGAGATATGTCTCGTTTCTGTCGGGTCTGGGTCACAGATGACCGTTCTTCTTTCAGCTCAATCGGTTGAAGATATCTGCTTCAAAATTGAGTTGCAAGATTCCACTTGAACATCTAATTTTGTAATCCTATACAATTATTATAGGATTACAAAGTTATTTATGCAGTTAGTGTATCTAGAAACCTAGACCGAAATTGCAAATTATTTGAGTTTTTCCTTGATTTATACACTAAACCCTAATTGTATTCTAAATTTGAAGCTTCTACGACTGCTAGAAGTGCCTTAGAGTTTTTATGATCGGTCAGTGAGTGAGTGAGTGAGTGAGTGAGTGAGTGAGTGACAAAATTAGGAAACTTTGAATATTTATAATTCTAAAACTACTGGTTCAAATTGAATGAAATTTGAAATATACTGTGTTTATACAATGCCTGCTTGGTTACTGAAAATTCAGGCTTCTAGGTTTATCCACAACGAAGTTATAGGGGGTCTAAAATGGCGTGAATTGCTTCGAGAAAAGGATGGTACGGCCGTGCCGCTTTTTGCTCGACTTGGCGGGGGCACTGCCGTGCCCCTAGATAAGGGAGTCGTGTCTGTTCATGAAAGATTTTTTGAAAATTTTAGCAGTACAGCTATCGATGTAGAAACCAAAACACCTATTTTTGAAATTTTTGTCTATCTGTCTGGTTGTGCACGCATCACACAAAAACTATTCGACGGATTTTGATAAAATTTTGTGTGGTTATAGCTAAGTAGCTGGGTCAACATCTAGGGTACTTTTTACCACGGGAAAATGTTATATTAAACGATAACACCTAGAAACTTGAAATATGGTAAGTAGGATCGTAGGCCACCGCCTTAAAGGGATTCTTAAAAATTCCCACGGGAACGGGAATAAACTGGATCCGAGCGTGCAACGCCGCACCCGCTAGTTATATATAAGGCTCAATTTATTATATAAAATTAAATTATGTCCTTGCTTTGACCAATACTTTCTTGTAAAGACATTTTATACACCTTTATATTTTTATTACAATAATTCTAGTAATTGAAGATAGAAATAACATTCAGCCGGATACGTGTAGGTGGGTGTTGCTTATTTTCTATAATAATCACTAATCAGTCACTCACCGTGTTTCCCTGCCCAAAATAAACACCTAAATCCTCTTATGTGTACTCATGTTAATATTTACGTACGAAACATATATTATTATTCTTTTTCATGGGATTACCCGGTACTAAATACTGTGCCACGATTAGCGGACACGTTTACGTAAAATGGAAAAATGCCTTTTTTATTGATAACTAGCAGCGTCCCCCGGTTTCACCCGCGTCGTTCCCGTTCCCGTGCAATACGTTGATAAAATATAGCCTATGTCTTAAACTGATGTATAAGCTATATAACTGTTATATACATCAAAATCCGTTCAGTAGTTTTTGCGTGAAAGAACTGAACAAACATCCATCCATACAAACTTTCGCATTTATAGGTAACTAGCGACCCGCACCGGCTTCGCACGGGTGCAATGTTAATACTAAAACCTTCCTCTTGAATCACTCTATCTATTAAAAAAACCGCATCAAAATCCGTTGCGTAGTTTTAAAGATTTAAGCATACATAGGGATATATAGGACCAGAGAAAGCGACTTTGTTTTATACGATGTAGTGATATTAGTAGGATTAGTAGGATTCATCTGATACACCAAAACCTTTCAATGGAGTGTTTTAAATGGTTGTGTGTAAATAAAAACATCAAAGCACATAAAGTACAGGTAGAGAACGCGGAAGACTGGATATTTACTTTTATTTTATATTTGTTCCGTATCAATGGCAATTTAACAAGTTGGTTTGTTAAAATCGTTTTAGAAAATATGCGACGTTCATAACATGGACATAATACGTTAATGCATTTGTTAACGCAGGACTCAAACCCCTAGCTTCAAAAGACTAACACTAAACCACTACGCTAGATGAATCGTAAATATACAAATAGAAAATCTGTTTGTTTTCTTCACAATTGCACATTCAAGATGGTCAACGTGAAATCTATCTTGAACATCATACCTAATTGATTGTATTTAGGACGAGCCGTTATTACGTCCTGTAAACAGTGTATTTCTTTTGAATATGCAAAAAGTTGACAAGATATTTTGCACGCGCTCAAGATCAATGTAATAGTGATAAATTGCCTCTGGTGGTCTGTACGTGTTATTATATGAATATGATACAAAGTTAGCGAAACGTACCTAACTACCCCATGCAGATAGAATAGGATCTCAAAATCAGTTTAATGAAATGGTCAGAAAGTTAGGCAATTGGTAGGTCCAATAGGTACTAAAAATTATTTCATCATATGTAAGTATACTTACATTCGTTTTGATAAAACTTCTCTAGAAAGAAAGAAAGAAAAAATATTTGTTTTTGCCACACATACACACATACATATAAAGCAATAACAATGTAATTATATTAACAAAAACAAGGTATATAAAACAAAACAAAAAAATAAGACAAATAATACATATGCATTAGAAAAAAAATACAACTGCTGAATCAAGCAATATGCGTGTGTGCAGCAGCAGCGAAAAGGGCCAAAGCTCAGTTTAATTGTTTTGCTCGGGTGAGCAAAACACTGGTTTTCTGCTTTTGCCCTGAGAGAATCACGAGTATAGTGTAGTGTGGTAGAGTTAGTGTTTGTGTATAGTCTTCAGTGTCTCTACTTAAAGACTCTGAGCGCAGCATTAGGCTGTACGGGTTGATGACTAATGGGTGGTAAAAAGTATCTGATTTGACTAGGCAGTGAACTCCCAATTTGAATATTCTGTCATTGTTCTGCCACGTTTCAGTTCGACTTGTGACTTGCAACACTGTGTGCGAATCGCCATAAACTAATATAAGGCAGAATTATGAGCAAGCAAATTGGCACATGAAAAGCTGCGAGCTTAAACAAGCATAAAATATGTTTTGAATACTTTTACGGAGCCGACAATGACTCAACCCACTGTTGTCATTGACAGTGACATCGCCTAATTGGATCGTTAAACATAAATTAGTGGGTGGTCAATACTTTTAATACTTGTACAAATAGTATGTCAATACGAGGATACCGTTTGATATTCTAATTAAATACACTTGATCGCGAGATAACTGCCTTACGGGATTGCTACCTCAATAATATAATAAAAACTCGTACAAAAACACCGATAGCGTGTAATAGGCACTGAAAAGAGGTAAAACATGACCATCCATCTTGTGCCGACAGGTATACATGGTAAAGAAATAGCAGAGAGAGCTGTAATTTTAATTTCAAATTCAAAATTTAGAATACATTTCCAGATAAAGAAGTTAAAAGGGCAAAAAGTTGATAAAATGAGGGATAAACGAGGTCCGATAACGAGTACCTACAACACCGGGGAGGAAGCCGGTTGAAAAATGCTTGAGAAGGCTTTTTCAGTAGCTCAAAAATCCCCAACCTAAATACATTAACTGGTGAAAGAAATAGAAGAGAGAGCTGTAATTCTAATTTCAAATTCAAAATTTAGAATATATGGCAAAATATGTAAAAAGGGCAAAAAGTTGATAAAAAGGTGATGGCAAAAAGGAGGTCCGATAACGAGTACCTCGTTACAAATGTAATCTATGACTCTGGAGGAATGCTAATGTAACACCTGGCCCCCTAGCCAAGTGGCATTGCACAACCTATTCGAATGTTCTTTTAGATTGACACGTATGGGATTGACATTAGCGTTAGCGCTCGTTGGCAAGTGCTCATGTCAGTCTCATACATGTCAATCTAAAAGAACATTCGATTAGATTGTAAAATGCCACTTGGCTAGGGGGGCTGGTGACGACATATTCCAATAAGATTTTTTAAACTTACGAAAAAATTAAAATTAGTTCTGACATTCTGAGGCTTATGTAACAGTACCCGGTTTAGCAACTAGCTCAACTGTCACCGTAAGGGTCAGCACATGTGAAAAGCGGGTACTTCGCGGAACGGAATAGCTGAGCCAACCCTGAAAGAGTATTTATATATTTAAATCCTTTGCTTTCATATCAAACCTTTAATAAGTAGAAGAACTATTTCCATAACCAAATAGTCTTATATCCATAAAATACTCAGTTGAGCTGCCCTATACCTGGCCAAAGGAAACTAAATTATTTGAGTATTAAAATAAATGATAATTAGTTGTCATCAAAGAATTATGTGACGATGACTTATAATAATATGAGGTTGACACTTTGATTGATATCTGTAACTAATCGTGAAGCCATTGTTTTTACCGGTTAATATTATTCAGATGAATAATTCGGATTAGAAAAAAATACACATAATATCGAAGTTCATAGAAGTTTGCAACTGCGTAAGATTCTTTGGAATTGAAACCGCAATGTTTACAAGCAAACAAAGCTTTACTGCCGCAACGCGGTTGTGCGGCCCTTATGGATCGTACATACCAAAGCGTCCAAAGAATATCGAAGTTTACTTGTTTTAAAGAAAAATATGGGTCAGTGACATGTAATATTTTAGTGTTATTCAATAAATATATACCTACTAGCAGCGCCCCGCGGTTTCACCCGTGTAATTCCCGTTCCCGAGGGAAAAGGGATATAAAACATAGCCATGTGTTATTCTGTTCTGACATATAAGCTACATAATTGTAAAGTTTCATCAAAATCCGTTCAGTAGTTTTTGCGTGAAAGAGGAACAAACATCCATACATCCATCCATAGAAACTTTCGCGTTTATAATATTAGTATGATATGTATTTTTTTAAATCGCTCACTAAGTATCGGTTGTAACGATTGGTACGGCATTTTACTAAATGTTCGTCATAATTTTAGACAAAAAAAGTTTGATAATTTCGCGAAAAAATTTAATATTCGGACTTCGAAAAAAACTGAAATTGCCTTTTCACGTTCAGTTCCTTTGGTATCTGGAAAAGACAACTTTTGTCAGGTCAGCAAGTACTGTGTAAATAAAATGTTCGTCGGACAGATTGCGATCGCGCTGGCGAGCATAGTCAGAGTTTCGCATCGCTGCCATAGCAAGTCGCTCCAGGTTTGACCGATGCTTTATATTATTTTTGTTTTACCAAACATTGCCAAGTATTATTTAATTTGTTGTAAATTTTAAGAGCAGTGATAGCCCGGACGGTTAAAGAGCCGGTCGAAAATCAGTGAGGCTCGGGTTCGAATCCTGGCATGTACCAATGAGTTTTTCAAAAACTTACGTACATATTTATCACTAGCTCGACGGTGAAGGAAAACATCGTGAGGAAACCCGCAGGTCTCAGAATTAATTCTGAGAGATGTGTATATAGACCCGGTCCGGCGATGGGCTCACCACCTATCACGTTTAGGGGTCCAATATATCTCGTGAAATGTGGGTATATCCAGTAATGGAATACCTCTGCCTACCCCCTCGGGGATGAAAGGCGTGAGATTATTAATTTTTATTTTTGTAAATTTTCATATGTTTAACCTTTTAAATGTTTTTTGTGATTATTTCTAAACAAAATGAGTTATATATTAACCTATACTTATATAAGCACTCGTTTATAAACTTAGAGCTCATTGGCGTGCTTATATCAATCCCATACATTTTCAATCTATAAGATCATTCGATTCGTTAGTACAATGCAACTTGGCTAGGAGGCTGTTGTCATTAATATAAAATTTTATAATGTTCTTATAATTAAAAGCTAGTTTTTGTTCTACAGAGTCGGTAATAAAATAATGAGGTGAGTACTTATATAAATAACTAGCGGTTTCACCCGCGTAGTTCCCGTTCCCGTGGGAATACTGGAATAAAATATAGCTTATGTTACTCAGGGATATTCTAGCTTTCCATTGGTGAAAGAATTTTTAAAAATCAGTACAGTAGTTTTTGAGTTTATTCGTAACATAACAAATATACAAAAATCCAAAACTACAAATCTTTCATCTTTATAATATTAGTATAGATATAGATTTACCATGATGACGTCAGCATGCCAATTAATTAGAGGCACTCTATTATTGTATTGCCAGCAATACATAATTAGAGTCAGAGATCCGAAGCAATAGAGAGGATATAATACCTACTTAGAATTATTTATTTGGAATAATGGAAAATAGTGGATACTTTCTATGGAACATTTGTCATAGCTAGAGAAGTTCTTTGAAATATAAGACGTCAATCCTATGAAAGATCAATATTATAACGTAATTCCCTAAAAGATAAGATACAGGGACGCGATTCATACAATTCGTTGTCATGGCGACATCATATAATAAAACTCTAACGGGGCCGTGTCTGTACATTAAATATTTTTTGAAAATTTTAACGGTAGTGTATATAGTTATCGATATAGATACCGAAACACCAATTTAATAAAAATAAAATTTTTGTCTGTCTCTCTGTCTGTCTGGTTGTGCAGGCATCACTCAAAAACTATTTGACGGATTTTGATGAAATTTGGTATAGAGATAACTGAGTACCCGGGTCAACATCTAGGGTACTTTTTATTCCAGGAAAATATCTCATTCCCACGGGAAAATATAAAAACTGGTTAAAAAGATAAATACGTACTACTCTGAAACGATAATACTTAGAAACTTGAAATATGGTATGTAGGTGTCTTAAATATGTCGTAGGCAACCACTATGAAGGGATTTTGGAAATTCCCACGGGAACGGGAATAAACGGAATCCGCGCGGGCAACGCCGCTGGGCACCCGCTAGTTATTATATAATACACTAGCGACCCGCCCCGGCTTCGCACGGGTGCAATGCTGAATTTTCTTTGCTATAAACCTCGCGGAGCCTAGACCTTTCCAACGAATGCAAAACCGTGGAAATCGGTTCGCGCGTTATGGAGTTATATCGTCAGGAAGGAAAACCCGACTTATTTTTATATAGTAGAAGACTAGCAACACTGGGCGCCCAGTGGCGTTGCCTGCGTAGTTTATTCGCTTTGCATTAGGAGGTTTCCAAAAATCATTTCATTAGCGGTCGCCTATGACGTATAAGATACACACATACCATATTTCAAGTTTCTAGAATCTATAAAATCCTTCTAGTTTTTGCGTGCACAGACAGACATACAGATAGATAGACAGACAGACACAATTTAAAAAAAAATGTTTTTGTTATCTAAATCGATTATACGACCGTTTAAATTTAAAAAAATATTGCATGTACAGACATGCCCCCCTAGCTAAGTGGCATAATATTGCACAATCTAATCGAATGTTCTTTTAGATTGACATTTATGGAATTGACATAAGCGTTAGCGCTCGTTGGCAAGTGCTTATGTCAATCCCATACATGTCAATCTAAAAGAACATTCGATTAGATTGTACAATGCCACTTGGCTAGGGGGAATGGTCTCGTTACAGTTTTATTATATACTAGCAACGCCCCGCGGTTTCACTAGCGTAGTTGCGGTTCGCGTGGGAATAAGGGGATACAATATAGCCTATGTATTATTCTGATGCTATATAACTATATAGCTATATAACTCGAAAGTTTCATCAAAGAAGAAAGAAAGAGGAACTAACATCCATACTATTCAATAGTATGGACAAACTTTCGCGTTTATAATATTATGTAGGAATATAGATTTTGTAACAAGTGTAGGTACTGCTAGGAATATCCCTTTACACTTTGGGCTTGAGTGTGGTCAGCTTATATTATTCACGAGACATGTCTAAAGATAAACTCGGCGATAACATGTATACGTCACTCGATTTAGTCAGTATTTGCTCTCGATTACGTCGATCGCAGTTTATCGCAGTACAATGATCCTTTCATTGATATAAGTAAACAATCACACCTCAATAGATTACGATGTAATCACACCGTGTTCATAAATTCGAATTCGATGCCGTGAATTGTTGCCTGTGTAAGTATTTGATTTACATAGCATTGTCTGTGTTTACGTCAAATGAACAGAATTTCGATGCAAAAGTAGAAAATATTGATCGCAGTTGCAAACAAACTTTTCCTCCTTAAGTAATTCGTGACGTAAACGATAGTGTCTGACCGCTGCTCTTCTGGTACACTCATGTAAGGAACATTCTGCTGCATCCTGAATCAGATTCCATTCCTAGCTATACCGACTTTTTACCAGTGAATTCTTTGGAACACTAAACGTGACAAGGCATATTGTAATGTCTCATAATACTCACTGGTCATATTAGTATGACATGCCAGTATGACCACCAAGAAACGGCGATAAATTCGGGGACCTGCGGATTTCCTCGCGGTCGAGCTATAGTGATAAATATGGATGTATTTTTTTTAACTTGTTATTTTTATAATAGGTAAACGGGGCAAATGAAAAGACGGGTCACCTGATGGTAAGTGACTACCGTCGCCTATGGACCGTTGGACTCTGAGTACTCCCAGTACGCTCTCTTCTTGAAGGTTTTAAGGTCGTATCGGTCCGGAAATACTGCAGGCGACAATTTGTACATCAGTGCTCAGGATTTGAATCCGAGTCACACCATATCTTTATTATTTCACGTATCCTTGCTAGTTATCTCGTTGCAAAGTCATAAAGCCTCATTTGACCCTAGGTGATCAAATTTCCACGTACTCAAACATAAAATAAGTCAGTCGAATACGGATGTGCCCTTAAAACGGAAGCTCGATTCGGTACCTTTTTTTCTGCAAAATATATTTGCCGTTTGCATCATCGGTCTGCTAAATACTCAAACTTGTTTGGTACCTATTGTATCTAACAACTGATCTAGATAAAAATCTTGCTGTATCATACGCCCACAAAGTTAAATGTTGAGAGCATGGGTTTCTCCTTTGATTTATTTACAGAATAGATCAATCAAGTCACGGTCCGTTTATACTAATAAAATAAAATATAAGTAGTTATCGTCATATATTATTATTTTACAATTCAAATTCAAAATCATTGCAATTTAAATTGGGAAGAGGGAGAAAATAAAGGTATTTTACATTATATTATAGAATTGCTCGACCTAAATTGCAGAATACATAAGTAACGACGCAAATCTATGTATAATTTTATTACATTAATCCTTGTCCTCGTGCAATCACGTTACAATTTATAAGATACCTTTTGAGTTTACCTAAGTTATGCATAGGTACCTGATGTTTTATTGAGACCGTATTTGATAACCGTTTTCTTTAAACAGTTATAGCAACTCCACTCCATAAAGCTGGGTGTTTCATTAGCAAATGTAATATATCGTGTTTATTTAAACAATTAACGAATCTTTTGAATCGCCTCGTTGCAACAAAGAGTTATAGCCTCATTTTTGAACAGAAAGGTGTTTGCAAATAATGACCTCAAAGCAAAGCCACAAAGATAGATTTTTTCGGATTGCATTCTTAACCAGATGTTGCCTTACCATAATTAGACATTTTCTTTGTTTCTTTTCTTCTTTAACTCTTATTAATTTCGTCCAATTCGCATCCGAGAAAACACTTCAACATTAATTTAAAAAAAGTTGCAGCATCTGCTTTGGATAATACTGGTATCTAACTGTAGTAACTGTTCTGTGGTAGGGCCGATAGTGTTTAATTGTGAATCCCATACATACTTATATGTATTTGTATCCCATAACGGGCGGTAAGCCGTTTCATAAGCCTTCGCTGGTTTTTACAGATCTTAGTTTATAATTTATAAAACTCTGCGTTAATATTTAGATTAATAAATTAATAAGCCCATTGACGCAGTACGGTGCTGTTACACACGCCTTATAATTATAAATATTAGATCATATTTGGTTATCCATTGGCTGTTAAAAAATACATTATCGTTATCAGAAACATGTTTCATAGTCACATCATACGTCTGCAAAATTGCACATAGCCAAATATTTTGACTCAAAAGATTGGCGCCCGCGCACGTGGGCTAGCGGACTCCTAGCCAGTTGCGTCAGAGTTAAGTTATGACGCATGCGCCACGTAGGCACCGAAATGTGGACAGACAGTCGCGAATTTGAAATATATTTTTAACATATTTCTAGGAAAGTCAAAATGTGTTTGATATTTTGTGCCTTGGAACTGATAAAAGCTTGCAGCATTATCAACATTTGCTTCATTTTGATAAATTTTGCTGAGGTACTCAGTTGAAAATTGTTAAATAATAAATTACATTCTTCTAAACATAATTTAGGTAACTTCATATCACTTTACTTTTTACAATTTCAATACAGATTATTTGTTGGCGACTGGCCGACATGCAACCTTTTTATTTTGTATACTAGCGACACGCCCCGGCTTTGCACGGGTGGAATGCTAATATTAAAACCTTTCTCTTGAATCACTCTATCTATTAAAAAAACCGCATCAAAATCCCTTGCGTAGTTTTAAAGATTTAAGCATACATAGGGACATAGGGATATAGGAACAGAGAAAGCGACTTTGTTTTATACTATGTAGTGATTTTAATATTACATTTATTTATTCTTTTTGGTTGACCTTGACTACGAGTCTGCTTCTTTTCTTACATTGTAATTTGCCTCGTTATTAAATATTATTATTCTAAGTGTTTCTATAATTTCATAGCATACATAAATTATACAGTCCACTCTCACTTTACCGATCGCTATCATTATTACTGAATAAAATCCTATTTCATTATCTTAGGGCTGATTGTTTAACAGTGAGTTAAAAGTTATCTGAAGAATAAAAATCACTTGTCACTTTTCCTTTCTATTGTGTCAGACAGTGACAGCATCAATATATTATCCAGATAAGGTCTATCTGACGATTGAACAATCACCCCTTATTTAAATCATTCGCTCAAAATTTCTTCATCCCAACCAAAGAGATTAAAATATAATAGAAGGGACAAAGCGAGGAAAGAGCAGTGATAGCCCGGACGGTTAAAGAGCCGGCTGAAAATCAGTGAGGCTAGGGTTCAAATCCTGGCATGTACCAATGAGTTTTTCAAAAACTTACGTACATATTTATCACTAGCTCGACGGTGAAGGAAAACATCGTGAGGAAACCCGCAGGTCTCAGAATTAATTCTGAGACATGTGTAAACAGACCCGGTCCGGCGATGGGCTCACCACCTATCACGTTTAGGGGTCCAATATATCTCGTGAAATGTGGGTATATCCAGTAATGGAATACCTCTGCCTACCCCCTCGGGGATAAAAAGGCGTGAGATTATATTATTATTATATATTATTAAAGCGAGGAAAATTTTAAGCCAAAAGTTATAACAAGTGGGAAAAAGTCTAGTATGATTCGACCGGGATTCGACCGAATGACAGCTTGCGTTCATACTAACTGACATGACGCTTGAGCTTCAAAGTTTTTATATGAAAATATTTCCAATGCCCCTCTATGCTCACTACATTTAATCTCTTTGATCGCAACCTAATATACGAAAGTTATGCAAATGTCAGAATATAAGTCTAATTATACAGAGTGCCAGACAGCACCTACGACGCGACATGACGCGGCTGCCGTGCGCTTGCGCAAGTCGGCAGCGGAAGATTAGCATCGAATGTAGGCTGACGGCGTCGGCGAGGATCACGTACGGTTGCTACCTATTGCATCCGACCAGATCCCAACAATCCAACTTGGTAACCTATGCTTGATCATGCAGTAAGAATCCTTTTTTATGCGACTATAAAAAGACAGAATCATTGAAAAAAATATCTGTAAAAAAAATTGCTCACATTTTTATCCCTGAGGGGATCAGCGGATTATATTGACGGTGAACTCAGCCATTAAGGGTGCTGTTACACATCACTATTCCGTGGGCAGACGGGTTTACGTTTTCCTTCACCAGTGAGTTAGTAATAAATGTACGTATATTTTTTAACCTCTTAAGCCAATAAAACACAATTGATTTTTAATTGTTACGGTGCCTATTGGAACCCAGCGGTGCTCGACGAATTAAAGCTCATATTTATAACGAACCAGGTTGTCAAACCCTGCCTCATGCAGACGCAGACTCACCTCTAATGGGACCACCACTGTACTTGGAACATGTGGTAATCCAAAAAAGCTCCCTGAAAATAAATGTAAACAAAAAATATGTAAATAAATTGTGTGTAATACAATACTCTATACTAGCAAAAATAAGACTAAATACTAGGCATTCATTCATGAATTAAACAAGTATTAATCAATTACAATTCTACATAATTTACCGACTGTATACGTCGACAAATATTGAACATCCTCTGTCCTTGTGATCTCCATACAATTGTTATCAGCATATTTAGTAAAGTTTTTGAATAATGGCGAATGATGACCTATAAACATTGATTCTATACATATAATAAAACTGTAACGGGGTCGTGTTTGTACATGAAATATTTTTTGAAAATTTTAGCAGGAGTGTATATTATTATAGTTATCGATCTAGATATAAAAAAATATTTTGAAATGGTTTGGGCCACCGGTTACCTCACTCACTCAACGAAATGCAAGGCAAGCATTGCTTTACGCTGGTTTTCTGTGAGGCCGTGGTATTACTCCGGTCGAGCCGCGCGGTCCAAGCGTGCCGAAGCATGGCTCTCCCATGTTATCGAAGATGTGCTTTTCACTAAGATCAATTATAAGATCAGATTATAAGATCAGATTATTTTTATTTGGTTAGAGGATATAATAAAAGGATTAGCAAAATACAATAATAGTCAAGTGAAAAAGAAATTAAAAGGCACACGACAGATGATTTTAACATGTCGCAGACAAATAATTTCCTTAAATTTCCGTTCCCGCCTTAACGAAGAGTTTAGCAGAGGTATCCGATTTCTAGAAGCCAGTTAACCCCTTTTTCCCTAAACATATGGTAAGCTAAAACAGTGTTCATTATATTTTTCAACGGTACGTATATAATAACTAGCGGATGCCCAGCGGCGTTGCACGCGCGGATTCCGTTTATTCCCGTTCCCGTGGGAATTTCCGAAAATCCCTTTATAGTGGTTGCCTACGACATATTTAAGACACCTACATACCATATTTGAAATAGCGGGTGCCCAGCGGCGTTTTCCCGCTTGGATTTAGTTTATTCCCGTTCCCGTGGGAATTTCCAAAAATCCCTTCATACCAATTTCCTATGACATATCAGACACCTTCATACCATTTTTCAAGTTTCCAGGTATTATCGTTTCGGAGTAGTACGTATTTCTCTTTTTAACCTGTTTTTTTATTTTCCCGTGGGAATGAGATATTTTCCTGGAATAAAAAGTACCCTAGATGTTGACCCGGGTACTCAGTTATCTCCATACCAAGTTTCATCAAAATCCGTCCAGTAGTTTTTGAGTGATGCGTGCACAACCAGACAGACAGACAGACAGACAAAAATTCCAAAAATTGGTGTTTCGGTATCTATATCGATAACTATATACACTACCGTTAAAATTTTCAAAAAATATTTAATGTACAGACACGGCCCCGTTAGAGTTTTATTATATGTATAGAAAACACCAGTCAACCACCAGATGCCTACGGGTAGACAAGGACAATATATATTCCTATTGTATCTGCATCTTGATAGCCTGATGGTCCTGATGAACCTGAGGGTCTGAAATCTTACAATATAATAATTAGGGGACCACCATACCTGCGCAAACTTTGTCATCGTGGTCAGTTCCTTCCTGTATTGGGGTTCACACTACTATGATATTCGGTTTAGAATCGCAATGTGCATTTGAATGCGTGCTCGCGCGGTGGGCGTGCCGTGGGCCGCGGTAGCGCCGTGCATCCATCCGTTGAGTAATTTTCGTCGCAAGCCATCACGTCTCTTGGCACGCGGATCTGTTTGGAGCTGACAGTCCGATCCTTGCGCAAAGATATCTCTAGCTATGCTTTTGCTGAGAGTCTGCATATTGTGACGCATGTTTGAGCCATTTTTAACAGCGCATAAGCTGATTAATAGGCTGACTGTATATCCAGCCAGCTTAGACTATTTATCTTAGACGGAAAATATACTTACACTTGGGCGACCCTCAAACTGGCAAAACTGCAAAAGAAGTATGATTGCGTCTGGCTCTTCGGTCAAGTTTTATATACTTTTTTGTTATCTTCTTCTCATTTCAGTATATTAAGCTTTAAGCTTTTACTTATGTTATTTTATCCGTTTGATTTTCTTTGTATAGTAACTTAACCCATTACAGACTGAGTTTTTTTATAGTTGAAGTTTTGCGTAATTCTTATATATGTTATAGATATGGACCCTAACTACATAATCAGAAAAAAAATATTTGTGCATAACATAGTTTTTGAAAAAAATACGGGTGCCGTATGGCACCGCTAGCTTCATATGTATACAACAATTCTTGTCTGAATAAGACACATTTATAAGAGGAAAAATTTATTATTACTGAATAAATCAATGTAATTTATTGAATACATCTAAATATCGAATCGATAATTACATGTAAGGCAAATACTAACACCACATTTACAAACTTCGGATCTAGTTTGGCTTTTGCACGTTCAATAAGCACACTATCGGCACGTAAGTACCTCAACGTAACACGTACGGTAAGCACCTTATGTACCCATATTTTTGTCGTGCTAGTGGTGTTTTTCAAGGGTGGTGCCTGATCATCATCTGAGGACTGTTCACTAGTCGAAGAGCTGTCTAACATCGATTCCTGAGATGTTTGAGAGCTTCATGAATTGTACAATCCCTTTAACCAATTTTTTTTATAATTTTTACGATAGTTATAGTTTCAAACAATGTTTATGTACAATAATGTGTCATTGATTTCACAAAATCTTTCAAAAAATATATATAGTTCAGCATCACAGCTACATTTTTCAAAATACACGTTATTGGCCTAGTGGTGCCGTACGGCACCCACATGAGTTATCGCATATTACTTACATATTTCTATCTCAATGAGAATTAAAAAGTATGTTATGCCCTTGCGATATTATTACAAAGTATAATAAAGCCCTAATATTGGATGTACATAGCCAACACATAAAAATATAAAATACTTACGTGAAACGCATATCCATTTTCGAGCACTTTTTTTCACCAATGAACTTTTCAATGCTAGTGTATCCATAAACAGCACTGTAATTTTCTAAATTTGTCATTATATCAAAGTCACATCTATAATCTATGGAAATTGATAAAAAACAATCATAATTGAAGATGCATTTGACGATAAAGATGCGAAAGTTTGAAATGCTTAAATCGGGTGCCATACGGCACCCGTAGGCCGTAATGGGTTAAATAATATAGGACAACGCTATTTATTCGTTTTTTCGAGCCATGATTGAGCAGCGGATTCTTACGGTTTGATGTGGTTGTATCTGGTCATTAAATCCGTTACGGAATTTAAAACTAATACAAAAACCTTTTGCTCTTACCTGTTTTCAGCGAAAACCAACTCTTAAAGTTTCCAGCTCAGAGTTATAGTCCATTCATTCGTCCAAACAAATCGAAAGTACGGTCTCGGAGCTTCCCTTCATTCAATGAGTGCCAGCAGAATGGCGGCGAATATTCACTTTGTCGTGAATACAATTGCTTACTGTGGGACAGCAATGAAAATAAATGGGATTCTCGCGAGTCTCTTCAAACTATAGCTTTCTTACCTGTTTATAGATAGTAAGGCGTTAGGAAGTTAAATTTTGGCTTATTAACAAGACAATTACAGTCTTTTCGCTTACTTTTACAGATAATATTGATATAATTACTTATTATTAATAATACAAAAAATATCTAATCTAGATCCATGCAAAAATTTTAGCTCATTTCTGTATTCTATTAGGTTATTTAATCTTAGGGGCAATCCCGGGCTAGTAAGTTAATTTTAGTACAACAGAAACGCAAATTCACGCCGCAACAAAATAATCGTAAAACCATATTAGAATCGCTTGTAATATAATCCGTACCACACACATCTAGTGATGGCGAATAATTGTCACAGCTGTAAAAGTCAAAGTGGTTTACGAAGGTTTAAGCTGCAGTCAATCTTCTACTAGGATACTTTAGTATCCCGATTTACAGGTATTACGTTTCGCTATCGTATTGCGAAGTATTCGATACGAACAACTATGAAATTGTCGTATGAACCGGATCGAAAGCATGATGTGTTAATAAAATTTGTTGTTATAGATTTTACTTGTTATTTAGATCGATAATAAATCAAAGAATCGACCCATAGGAGAATAACATAGAATTATAAAGAGCAAAAAAATCGATTCAAATTGAATGTTAGGTACTAAACGGGAAGCACCATCTGTCACATGAAAAAAGAATCAGATCGGTTCACCCAGTCGAAAGTTCTGAGGTAACAAACATAAAAAAACATGCAGTTGAATTGATAACCTCCTTCTTTTTTGAAATCGGTTGAAAACAATTGTTTTTTTAAGTAGTTTTGGAGCAGTGAATAGGTAAAAAATTCCATCTCTATACGAATTTTGTAACGGTTTCATATACCTACTTAGACTTAGATTTGTTCGTGTTATAAAATATTAAAAAAACGTGTCGCAGCCCGCAGGTAGATGTAAATCCATTAATGTTATTGCAAAAGTTATTGCAATTATATACTTAAACTCAGAGGTGATTACTATTTACCGGAAAGGATACAAAAGATATTTCAATAGCAAAGTATATCAATAAAGGCTAAAGGCTCTCGTATAGCTTAATGTTAGTCGAAAGTTACAGCCAAAGTATAGTGTAGGCAGAGTTAATACAAATAAAATTTTACAACTTAAGCCGTGGTTAGGGGCCATTACTCGCAGTCATTACCTATCATTTAACGCTGTTTAGGGCCTCATTAATTGTCTATGCTGTTTGGATTGAATGGAGACATTGCCGGTACATGCTGAATTATGAAATTCACTATTGGAATTATTTTATTACAAGCATAGGGGAAACACCTACCATCTCTCAATTGGCAATGGATACGCGTGGGAGATTAGTCTGTATAGCCCCATTGATGAGGAAAAAATATTTAAAAAAAGACTCGAAGACCAACAAGGACCTATTGGTTCTTGATGCTGACCAAATTAATTGACTGGCTTTGCGGTTATGCTCCTTCTGATTCCACCTCAGACTACTACGACACCTACAGAAGTTCGACCCGAGCCTAGGGATGTGTCGAAAAAAAAACGATTATTTAAAAATCGATTTTACTCTTTTGAATAAACATAATCGATTATTAAAAATCGTTTATACGAAACAAACATACATATACATGTGCTCACGCCTTTTTCCCGAAGACCCCTGAGGCACAATATTACTAAAACAAAATCACATTCAAATAATCGATCATTCTAAAGATCGATTATTTTTCACATGCCTACACGAGCCTAAGTAGGCACCTACTTAAATTGGCACGGATATTACGTTTATTGGTTTCGAGTCTGGATATTTACATATATTTATGTTCGTTGTAGTACTCCTACTACGAGCACCCTGTGTAAATTATTTCCCATAGCGCCTCTTCAAGTAACGGAATGTAGACACAATAGCATTATCTATTGTCCTTGATCGTCATTGGGACGCTGCATGATGATTGACTCAATTTATGACTTTAAAATATTCTGATTTGAAAATTTTCAAGTCATACCAGCTATTTCTACGTAGGTACGCAAATCAAAGCAATGTCATCTATTGTCACTTGTTTTTTGTAAAGTATATTTTGAACTGGTTATGTAGGTACACATTTTCCCTCATCAGTCAATGAACGTTACTCTTACTTCTCACGGCAAGTTGCGTAATTCCCATATCCGCTATCCGGCATAACTTTTCAACTATTTGCTTTAGCTGTACCTAACCTCGCCGCTTTTGGTAGTCGAGCCCTGATTCATAGATAAGGTAGATGGTTGTTCATGCCGTCATATCTACGTCATAGTTTGAGGCCGAGTAGTATTTAGACAGTGACTTCGTTTCCTTCCCTACATCCTTTTGGTAATACCGTTACTGAAATAAAATTTGCGTAACCACTTATTATAACCTTTGCGGTTTTACAGACGGATGCGCGAACGTGCATAGTGTCGTTTGTAAGCGATTGGAACCCATTGGTGCTTGTGTTATAGTTTATTTTCATTTGAGGTTACATTCATTTACAGGTATCCGTTTTCGTTACTCAGAGTGAACCTTATCTCAAAATATTGTTTGACCATGATGATGCAATACAATGAGTTTATAAGTATTTTACATACTCAACGGTGACGCAAAACATTTTGAGGAAACCCTTAGGTCCCAAAATTTATTCAGAGGCATGTGTTCCACCATGTCCACGTTAATGAGTCCGTAAAATATACCGATTAGAATATGGAATATCCACAAATGGAATACCTCTGCCCTTGGAGATAAAGGTTTGAGCATTTTTTTCCACAACAGAATCAGTGATACAATCAAGTACAGGTGCATGACGATGATGATTTCAATTAAGAAAATATGTTAATAATAACTCTTTAAGTAATTAATGATTTACAAACTATT
This sequence comes from Ethmia dodecea, assembly GCA_963855545.1. Taxonomy (NCBI): domain Eukaryota; kingdom Metazoa; phylum Arthropoda; class Insecta; order Lepidoptera; family Depressariidae; genus Ethmia; species Ethmia dodecea. Next base: position 4,903,388 of record OY979448.1, read on the forward strand.
TTTTTTGAGTGACAATTGATATCCGACAGATCAGTAAACCGCTGTAAAAGTGATTGTTTTTTATTCGTTTTACCAACAAATGGTGCAAGACCTTGTAAGTGACAAATTAATAAATCGAATGTAGGTGCGATGACTGTTCCAGCGTCATTCTTAGATTCATTTCGCATTGTGATTCATGAGAGAAATATCGGTTTTGACCTCGGTCGAGAGTCAAATGATGATCTTACATAATGATGTGATGACTAATGTACAGTTCAAATTCACGCTATATGTAAATTATATTAATACATTTTATACTATAATCGCGTGTTTTTTTGTTAAGTGTTTAATAGACATTTTTCACTCGGAGCTTAGACAAATTTGGAAACCAAAATGAGATTTCTCGATGATCGTACAAATTATTAACCATGTTTAGATCAGTTACAAAGTTGTGAATGTAGCTGTAATCTCAAAACCCATACATGTAATGTAGGTATTCCTTTTGAATACTGGAAGTTTTCATATCGTATTTTTAACATACCAAAAAAGATTTGATATGCGAAAGAAATTTTAATACGTTTTTTGAGCGTTTTATTGAGGCTGGTTTTTTACGCACTATCAAATAAAACTGTGACTCATATAGCATTGGCAGGACTATTTGTATTAACACATAACGTGTCAGTCAATCAGGTACAGTCAAGAGCACATGAAGCTTTACAGTTGTAGTGCGACACTGACCTCTAAGGCGATTGTAATAAGAACGTTACCAAGTCCAATGTGTCAAGTTCCACGTGCTTTTGACTGTACCAGCTTTCTCGGACTGCGCCCACGCCGTCTAGCCTAGCAATGCCTACACTGAGTTTCAGCCTGAGCAATTATCAATTGAAATCTAGAGAAGGTTGCAATAGCTAATTTAGTTGACCTGTGACCTCTGAGTGAATGTTTATCAGAATATCTCTGAACATCATGTAGCGGCAAGTTAGATAAGATTGGTGACGTAGACAATACAAATACTGGGATTGATAATGCTGACCTAAATACGTCCTTAAGGTATAATAAAGTCTTAAATGTCTTTACTATAAAATGGTGATTAAATTAAAAGCTGTGCAAAATTAATGCTGTCCCTTTTTGCCAATATTATAAAAAAGTAATAGCATTACTATAAAAATAGATAAAAAAATAAATAATCTAACCCCTTTTATCACCAGTATAATTATTATTTGATATTTGAAACGTGATATTAGGTGGTGAACTGGTGAGCCTCGCGCGAATGAAAAGCAGGCTCTACCTATATAACCACTGGACTATCACTGATCTTACTATCTTTTGGGGTATACATATACATACATACATACATAATCTCACGCCTATTTCCCATTGGGTATACATATATTATAAACAATTTTTACGTAGATACATATTTATATGGGGTCAATACGTTACAGCAACAGATGACAGAAATTAGTAATTTAAAAGACATTTTACCGTGGTGGTTAAAAATTAAACTAACAGAAGTATTCGTTTGTTCTCGGCCCTATATTAAACTATCTTTTTAACGTCTCTTATTTTTATTAATGACTAGCGACCCTCTCCGGCTTCCCACGGGTGCAATGCTAATACTAAAACCTTCCTCTTGAATCTATTAAAAAAACCGTATCAAAATCCGTTGCGTAGTTTTAAAGATTTAAGCATACATACGGACATAGGGACATAGGGATATAGGGACATAGGGACATAGGGACATAGGGACATAGGGACATAGGGACATAGGGACATAGGGACATAGGGACATAGGGACTGAGAAAGCGACTTTGTTTTATACTATGTATAGTAATGGTAAAGGGTTTACTCTTGACCCAAGACTAGCCCGAAGGCAATGACGGGGCCTATGATGGGACGAGCTTGCCCAGAAGATGCCTGTTCACTCGAGCCTTATATGATGATATTATTAAGAGCAGTGATAGCCTTTACGGTTAAAGAGCCGGGCGAAAATCAGTGAGACTCGGGTTCGAATCCTGGCATGTACCAATGAGTTTTTCAAAAACTTACGTACATATTTATCACTAGCTCGACGGTGAAGGAAAACATCGTGAGGAAACCCGCAGGTCTCAGAATTAATTCTGAGACATGTGTAAATAGACCAGGTCCGGCGATGGGCTCACCACCTATCACGTTTAGGGGTTCAATGTATCTCGTGAAATGTGGGTATATCCAGTAATGGAATACCTCTGCCTACCCCCTCGGGGATGAAAGGCGTGAGATTATTTATTTTATTTATTTTTTATTAAGGCTCTCTAATGATTTAATGACGAAAAATCTATGAATGGATATGTATAGCCACATCTTAAACAGTAATTTGAAAAAATATATTAGCCGCACATAAAATTTTACAAAATCAATGCTAGTTATGACATTGTGCCAAAATCGCTACCAATTTCAGACAATTGCCTTAAGAAATGCAAATTACATTGCATGCGTCGCATGTTCCTATTAGTCGAGTGATGCAGTGTTGCCCGATACAAATAAGTGTACAAGTAACTGTGTGTGTAGGTCTATAAAATCTGCCCAATCCACGATTCTGTCAAGTAAGGAATCTGACCAACCACGAATCTATAATACCCTGATCAAGCGTGCAACAATACCTAACTGGCGAGTTCTAAAAAAAACTTGGCATGTTCCATTCTCCTTTTATTAATAGACCAAGTCTAAAGTCTAAACCACACATATCTATTTTCTACTTAGTTTAATTGATTTCTATAATTTGTAGTACCTATCAGCTCTAGTACCTATTTATAGTATTAATCAACTACTCTTGCACATTTATAGCTTCTATTCTAATATTTTTATTCGATAAATCTGTCCACACCACAGAAACGTAGCGTAATGATAACAATTATCGTTACAAACCGGCACGGCATGCAGAAATCATTTTGTACCAGAAATAATCCATAAGTTGAGCTTACTTGTCAATTTCGAAGGAATTAGCGTTTCCTTAATGAAGTTAATTGTATGAATTATGGAATTCCACCGCATGTTATTATGTAAAGTGTTCTGTTTCGTTCCTTATTGCTTGTTTTATACCCACACTTTGACGACCGACGCTTTGTCAAGTTTGCGACACTGTATTTATTCTCATACATACAACTTACATAAATGTTTGTGTAAAATACATCCCAGGGCTCTTTTTTGGGTCAGAGGATACACTAAAATTTTCGAAAAAAATCCCTTCAGGTATATCAGTAGCTTAGCGGTGAAGAAAAAGATCGTGAAAAATCAGCATGTCACAGAGTTCTGCATGTCTAACAGGGGTCCCAAACATAACACCGGTGTAAAGTGGGTAGCTCTAGTCCTACTAATATCCTACTTAATCCTACTTATTAATATTATAAATGCGAAAGTTTGTTTGGATGGATGTCTGGATGTATGGATGTCTGGATGGATGTTTGTTCCTCTTTCACGCAAAAACTACCGAATGGATTTTGATGAAACTTTACAGTTATATAGCTAATACATCAGAATAACACATAGGCTATATTTTATCAACGTACTCCCACGGGAACGGGAACTACGCGGGTGAAACCGCGGGGCGCTGCTAGTAATATATATTTTCATCTCTCCGGGTGGAAAGCGGCAATGTTCGGCCCGCTGGGCTAAACGAAGTTGCTGCTTTCCGCCTCCGTCGAGCTGAAAAAAGTATACACACCTCGATAAGTAAATAAGAAAGCCTCAGATCACATGTTTGTAGACCTCGACTTGGCCTCGGTCGACACATGTGATCTGAGACATTTCTTATTTTACTTCCCTAGGTGTGTATAATATAATAAATGTTTTTATTTTATTTATCATCAAATGTAAGTTCAGTTTAGCTGATAATTGGGCTAAAGCAATTATTGAAGAACATTCTTCCACCAAATGGAAAATATGAAATTTTATAGTAATTTAAGGGTTAAATTAAAATAATCATGTTACAATACAGCAATTAAGCCTCCGCAGTTGTGCATCAAACTTCCATTAGGCATGAGGGTCGGGTCCCGTTTCCCCCTTTGAGTACGGAACTCTAAAAATTAAGAAAAGGAGAACTTAACTTTTCCGATTTACTATTCTTATTGTCAATACCATCCGATTATGTGTAAGTATAGACCTTAAAAGAATTAATGAATACCCTGTTCCTAGAAAATTATCTTTTTCTCTAAATATGTAATTCCAACGTTTTTTTTCTTTCTGCATTTTAGTAAGCAGCAATGACATATCTATATAAAGGACAATTAAGTTCGCGCAGTTAATGTTTTTCGAAGGAAAGACAAATAATAGGTTACGGAAGGACACATCACTATCACTACATAGTATAAAACTAAGTCGCTTTCTCTGTCCCTATATCCCTATGTCCCTATGTATGCTTAAATCTTTAAAACTACGCAACGGATTTTGATGCGGTTTTTTTAATAGATAGAGTGAATCACGAGGAAGGTTGTGGCCTGGCTTCGCACGGCCAGGCTGAAGCCGGGCCGGATCGCTAGTACACTATAAGTAACTAATATAACAATCAAATGACGCTGTATCAAACTAATTCTCAAAATCTAGATTTATCAAATCAATCCAATCACTAAAGAGGCCAAAATTGCGAGCGCACAATTTAATATCGCTATCAATATCCTAAATCCTTACACCTCGCCGAATTAACTGACAAGCTTTCACTACACCAACACAGGAAACCACTCAAATAAACGACACTTATCTCACTTACAATAAGCAATTTATCATAAGCAAAGTTGATTTTAGGCGTTACACTTACCCAGTAACTGAAGGAGAGAGCAGTGGCCTTGATACCTTGCAATACAAAATACTATCTATTCGTGTCACTTTTTTATAGTCTGACCCGAGGATATGCAAATAAAGGAACCGCAAATTCGAGTACATCGAACTTATGCCGGATCGCCCACAGAGCGCATGATTCAAGGCGAATCTAGTGCCTCATTTATAGTTACTTCCAGTGACCTACTGATTTCCATAACGCACGTGGGCGGACCGCGAGGGGACGATGGCATCACTTCCCATCGTAAACTTTTGATGGCAACAGGTGACAAGGGTCGTTGACAACTGACAAGCGTTGTCACTCGACCGTTTTATCATCGGCGGACCTTTAGATCTGGAGATTCGTCTGCAGAAGTAATTAGCGTGACATATTCTTGCAAAGTGTATTGTGTTGGAACGGGACATAATTATGAAGGTTCAATGATATCGCAATAAAATTGGTATTTTGTTGTGGCATAATTCTCGTCGTTTCATTGTTTGCTGGTTTATGTTTTCACGGGTTTTAAGTAAACATTGCACTGGCGTAGTTTATTATCATCAGCGCAATGTCTTAGACATTTTGCGTGCATAGTTTATTAGCGGGGACGTATGCAAATATTTGCAGGGAAATGAAAATGACAACTGCAAAAATATAAAGTCAGCTTTTGCATAAGGGTCATTAAAGTATTTTGTCATCAAATTGTGTAATATAATAGGATTTCATGCCATTTAACATCTCTTAAACAATCTGTCATTCGCAGACAAAATGACTTCATGTGAATGTAAGATGTAAAATAATAGATATATGCGTTTTTGTATCCCTAAAAGAAAGAGGTGGGTGAAAATATCCCCGAAGTGACTACGCATACATAACCCAGAATATTTTTCAGAATTTCACATACTAATGTCCGTTAACTACTAATATAGGAAGACTACAACTGAGTAAAATATTTTAATATCTTTAAATTTATTATTTTAGAAATATCATCTGTCTGCTATAATATGTAAATTATTGCGGTTACTATAGGAAGAAATATTTTATTGTGTTATATTTTTTTAAATGTAGTTTGCTCGGGCTCTTCCTATGGTAACCGAAATGCCTTTGAGGTATATATCCCAAGTGGAATTAGTCAATCAGTCACAGAGTTAACATAAAATTAATATTGAAAAGGCGAGTTTAACTCATCAAAACGTGGTATGATGTAAGCTATTTGCGCATTTACTTGTCACGGTCGGCCGTAGAGCTTAGTTTTTAGCACCGACGTTATTTCTTAATTCAATAAAATAGTACATGGGACCCAAAGCTTTAAACATTAAGCTTTGGTCACACATTCATACTAATATATTGTTTATATGTCGGGGGTAATCTTTGCAATTACTAAACTGCCTGAAAAAAATTATCTTTTAGATTGTCAAGTATGGGATTGACATTAGCGTTAGCGCTCGTTGGCAAGTGCTTATGTCATTCCTATACATGTCAATTTAAAAGAACATTCGATTACATTGTACAATGCCACTTGGCTAGGGGGGCTGAATTTCAAAGTTTTTTCACTAACAGTATCCCCGACTAATACAGGGTGTACAGAATTAGGGCAGTAGTGGGGTAATACAGTATTAAGGGTGTGTCACCAGATGAAATAAACTTTGGTATCTGTATTTTACATTTTTAACGTTTGTTAAAAGTAACAAAAACAAATTAAAAGCGCGATTTGTAGTGCACTTTAGTGGCTTCGAAAGTTATGACTATTAAATTTGTGACAAGTCTGTCAATAACAAACTAACTAGGTGACTATGTGCATCACTACACAGTATAAACCAAAGTTGCTTTCTCTATTCCTATATCCCTATGTATGCTTAAATATTTAAAACTACGCAACGGATTTTGATGCGGTTTTTTTTAATAGATAGAGTGATTCAAGAGGACGGTTTTAGTATTAGCATTGCACCCGTGCGGGTCGCTAGTAAGTAATATTTTATTTTTTAAGCATCTTTTGACTAACATGATCAGCAATTATCTCAACAGTGTGTTCAGGATGGTGGAATGAATCTGGCAGTATCAAGTTATTTGGCACGATGCTTCTTTTCATCGTAACACGCCAATCATGTAGCCTGGCCTAACCAAGGCATAAAAGTTTATAGGTCTTAAAATTAACGCGCTTGAAACTTTACAATCATCGTCGCCATCGCCGACGCGTTTTTCATTTTGCTAACAATAAATTACAGTGTTATTTAGTTATTATAAATAAATAATAAATTTAGCTAATAAACTGAATGTTTTTAGTCAGCGGCAAGCAGTAACAGTAATAGGAAATTATTTTTCTTAAATTAATCCAATCGACTGATTTTATTTCAAAATGTAGGTATATCTTTCACCTAACCCCACAATTTTGCAAAAAATAACTGAGTTGGTTCTTAGTTTCTACAATTTGTTAGATATAATGTTATACCATTGCACATATCTTTTTCTGAGTACCTATATGTACTACTGCGGCGTTGCGGCCCACTCCTCGGCCGCAACTGCCAGCACGTAAGGATGATGATGAGGACACGTAGAGATGACACGTAGAGATGAGGACACGTAGAGATGCGGAGAGGTAGAGATGAGGACACGTAGAGATGAGGACACGTAGAGATGCGGAGAGGTAGAGATGAGGACACGTAGAGATGCGGAGAGGTAGAGATGAGGACACGTAGAGATGAGGACACGTAGAGATGAGAACACGTAGAGATGAGGACAAGTAGAGATGAGGAGACGGAGTGAGGGTCTTTTCTACATAGAAAAACTTATTTAAAATACAGATTTTAGGTCGGAGACCGTCTAGTTCGAGCTTTAGGTAAGTACTGATTTGCTGGTAGAAGCAAAATATAAAAGAGAGCTGTAATTCTAATTTCAAAATTTAGAATGTATAGCCCAAAGACGTTAAAAGAAGTTAAAAGGGCAAAAAGTTTATAAAAGTGGGGATAAAGGAGGTCCAATAACGAGAACCTCGTTACAGTACTACTGCTACTAGATGATTGTTTCAAGAGTCACAACAAATCAATTGCGCCAAAAAATCATGAAATCAAGAGTTTTATAGAGATTTAAATTTTTAGTTTCTAGCCATGTGCATTTTATTATTTACTAGCAGCGCCCCGCGGTTTCACCCGCGTAGTTCCCGTTCCCGTGGGAATATCGGAATAAACAGTATCCCATGTCCGTCTCCTGGTTCTAAGCTACCTCCCCACCAACTTTCAGCCAAATCGGTTCAGCCATTAACGCGTGATGCCGTGACCAAGGGAAAAAGGGATTCATTTTTATATATATAGATTTACCGAAGATATTAAAGTAAGGTTGACTTATATTCATACTGCTTGCGTTTGAAAATGTATCCCCTACGAGTGTGCTACAACATATACAATACTTACTTCTTAGTGTATTTATAGGATACCACAATGACGGGGAAAGATGATACGGAACGAATAACAAAGAAAAAGAGAGCTATCTGTTAAGAGTTGCGCTTAAAATACGACTTGATATACAATGCGACTAAATAAAATGTGGTTAATTAACTACGTTTGTCGGCCTCATTTTCCGTGCTCTAGTAACATATCTACGTCTTTCTATATATAATATCTTTGAGATTTACAATAATCAATACAAATTGTAGCCTAAAAATACTCGCCAAGTTGCATAGCAGTTTCTTGACAAGCTTGCATTTGATTGCAAGTTTTAACAATAAACAACTTATTGCTAATACCTACCAATCTTATATAAATATCTTTTTACATAAAAATAAAACATATTTTAACATTAAATTCTCACAGAAATATATACAACAATGAACCTAAAACTAAAAACATAACGAAACATAATAATATATATCTATCTTATATAACTAAGTTTTTTTTGCATATTTTTATTGGTGTACAATAAAGAGTTGTTACTTATACTTACTTTACTTATTATAGTATTTTCGAACAGTACCGTCTCTCACCATCTCTTTCGCTCTATGTACCTACTACGTAGGCACTTATAGTACCTACGTACGTTTTTGCTCACAAATCATCGAATCACACGGCTACTTATCAATAAATGATGATCATCCTACGTGTTAAACGTAAAAGGAGCACGTAGGTGCGAAACGATTAGTTAAATTAATTACCCGCATATCGATGTTATTATAATCCGGCAAAAAGTGTCCGAACAAATGACCGTCATTTGTTTCGTTGTTTGTCTTATTTATTTATTATTTGGGGCAAGAGAAAGTTTATATTGAAAGGAAAAATGTTGCAATGTTATTTTGGTGACCAGACTAATATTTCTCAATGTTAATAATCTCATATTTTATATTGCTGTAGATTGGTTTGAAAATATTTAGCGGATGGATGAAATAAGTCTAACGAAACAAGTATATGCAAAGTATAGGGCGAGTCTACAAATAGAAAATAATATACCTACTGGTGAATTTTCTAGTATTATCTGCCTACCCCCTCGTGGACAAAAGGCGTAAGATTATTTATTTTATGTATTTTCTATTAATAGTGACTTACGCTGGGCTTACCCATTCATATGAAAAGCGACGCCGTCCTGGCTGCTTGCTTACCGGACTTGGTGACCGTGCCATTGCCGGGCCAGGCATGTGTGAGACGATTAGTTCATTTTGTATTGCTGGCCTCGACGCAGCCGCATTCTTATTAAGAATCGGACTGAATCTAAATATGTATAACCCTTTTTTTTATCTTGCTTATTATAAGATATACTACTGTATGGCTATGGAAGAGTGGGGCATCCTGATACAAGTATATAAATACTTAATAGGTTGCCTTTACAATTACAATGTTAAGCATCCCTTAAAGTTAATAAAATATTTTTTAATTTTTTTTTTAAGATATTCTGCGAAAATTTCAACCCCCTAACTATTACCGTTCAAAATAGAATGATACACAGACATACTTTGTAGGCTAATAGGTACCCGACCTTTACGGCACAGAGCCTTAAAAGCATAATGTATTCAATAAAAATAAGTGTCTTCGATAAGGAAAAAGTCACACATAATACAAAATTTGTCACTCATTAAAACGTCTTATTTAATTACAGAGAACAATAAAGAACTTGTAACAGATTTCGATAATTGCAATTGACAGCTCTGCCGCCCCACGCCCACGCAAGATGGACTCGGGTGATTGACTTGTTCAGGTTTTTTTCCTACCCTGACCTCATCCATCAGACATATTTGCTTCAAGTGTATATCATTTCTATGATAATTTACTTACACACACACACACACGTAATTTTAGATACCCACGAAATATCGAAAAGGATATAAAAACGGTTCTACTTCTGGAAGTACGCATTCGCCAGAAATAGTGTTGTTTTTATATTTATTTATGTAAACAAACAGTCTCTAACTAGTGTTGTATTTCTTCAACACCCTAAACGTTAAATCCTAGAAGTGGGTAATTCCCCTTATACCTACAGTCAGCAACAAAACCCTAGTTTATAACGTTACATAAATAATTGAACAGTTAAGATTTATAATATAAGGTATGGTACATGATTTCAAATAGACTTTCTGTTGCCTCCGTATAATGCTTTCTCTTACCTGTGTATATGTATACTTAACTCAACATATAATAAAACAGTAACAGGACCGTGTCTGTAAATAAAATATTTTGTCGTTCTCACAGTTGTATTGTTGCTGGTCTAACTTAAAATCTGGTAGATGTTTCATCTTGATATCTTCCTATGCCTAGAAGCAAAGTTATATACATACATGGTGTTTATTTTTAACTTGGTCAGAGGGGTACAAAGTCGCTTATCGCTAATGTTAAAATAATAGCTCCCTTATTATAAACTTCCTTAAACTTTTCTTCATTGTAGGTATCATTTCCAAGTGGATTTTTTACCATGGTGATATGAAATCTATACATACCTACATACTAGAGAAGACGCCACAAAACCCGCAATTGTTCCAAAAAATTTGGTTCCAAGCCACGACTGATGACGTCACACTCTGTTTGAATACTACTTTCATGGGACTCACACGCGATTGAAACAATCCATCTCTTTGTATTACTTTAGTAGGTATACTATATTATCAATGTTCTCGGCGTGTTTAAATTTCGACGTCAATGTAGTCTTATGAGAAGTGCCAACGGATGTTTAGATGATATTACTGTACTTACTTACTAACTAATTGTTATTATGACTAGTTTATAGAAACAATGCATGACTAAGTATCTATTGCATAAACAGTACATGTCTAAACATAGATTATTACAATTCGATTGCTTACTTGAAAAAACTCTGTAACGCAAAAGCTAAACTGCAGCATATTTATCGACATATAGGTTACAAGTAGGTACGCGTCGCTAAATCCTAAGTCAAAATATCTGTCTGTATCTGTCGTTGTAGAATGTCAGTGGCATGCATAGTATTTGAATAACATGTATTCCTCTAAACTTTGTAAAAGATAATGTTACGTAATTCATAATGTAAACAAAGCAAATGAAAATCTAAGAACCAATTTTCTCATTACAATGGCAGAAGCGATGGAATTTAAAGTCGGAGAGCAATTTTGCGTAACAACATGGAAACAGGAAATACAGGAATGGTGAGCGTGGAACGAATGGATGGTCGCCATTAACGAGTTGTCGTGAGGAATTAGCTTTTTTTCTCAAGCACTATCAGGTGTTTTATGTAAGCAAGCCTTCCGCTCGATGCGATTTAAATGTATCCACTGCAATAGGAAATTTACCCCTTCCATTTTCCCATCTGGTTTGTTGTGGCCAGTACTCGCCGGCTTACCTCTACATTCTTTTTGATGTTTTATGTAAATTCTGTCTGGCATGTTTTTCAAAAACTTTCAAAGCCACAATTATATTTTCTCGCTCCCATATATTTGAATAGTTAAATTTATAAAAGTGCTCATTCAGCCACTTTATTGTAAATAGATTCTGCGATTCTACCAAAGAAATTTTGGTTGAACATTACCAACTTATTTTTTTTTCTTTTAAAGTTTATACAGTCATTCATCTTCATCAGTGATCTTCGTTGTTTTACTCTTCAGAGTTAAGGGCAGCTAAACAGAATCACTAATGGTAAATTATCCTGAAAGACTAGCTATTGCTGTCAACTTTGGTCACGTTCCAGGATAAAAAGTAACCCACGTAATTTTCAGGACATCCAACTATGCTTAACCCTAGATCACTAATCATTCGTCTCACAGTCGACCGGCACCTGTCGCGTTCGATGTTTAGGTATGTTCCCGACACTTTCTCGCCCCGTCCCTCTCAGTACCTTCCTGATTGGCAATTTAGTGACCCGTGTGGAAAAGACGCGGACGCACGCTTCCTAGTTCCGGAGTTGTAGCAAAATATGCGGATTTTGTCCATACAAAAAACGCAGAATCACTGAGTATTTATGCCACTCGTGCAGAATGGCAATTTGCGGCGAGCACACAGTTCCTACATGTAATGACTGCAAAGATTGAAAAAAAAAACAACTTTATTTCTTATAATAATATTTAGATAACTAACTTGGCTATGTTGTTCATTATTTCACTTAAATATAACAAACTAGCGACCCGCCCCGGCTTCGCACGGGTGCAATGCTGAATTTTCTTTGCTATAAACCATCCCTGGACCCACTCGAACCCACACAAAATGTTTTATCAAAATCGGTCCGGCCGTTCTCGAGTTAAATCGTCAGGAAGGAAAACCCGACTTATTTTTATATAGTAGATAAATAAAATACATACATTTTAATTTGTTCGTCTGTAAGTGTCAAAGTTACACCAAAATATGTTTAGTGAGCTAAGGTTAAAATCACGTCGAAATGTTAGTAAAATCAGCACTGTTTTAAATTAATTTCTTTTACATTTATAGTATCTTAAAGGAATGTATACAAAACCTTATGATTATGAAACACCACAATGACTCCTAATTATGCATGTACTAACATTTCTATTAAACGCTATTAATGAAACACGTACCAAAGTCACGCTATGGATATTCCTATAGTTTTTGCGGATCCATTTCTCTGTAGACGTAAGAAAATTATGTGCGACCTTTTTGCTGCAAATAATCGATGAAGACAATTACCATTATCACTATCCAATACAAGGCTAGGCTAGCCGCCGGGTTTTCTTCTCTTGTTTCTAGAACTGATGCACACTTGGTAACAATACCTACATAAGTCTGCACTATAAAAGGTCAACAATATTTTATAAATAAATATTTTTTTATAAGTAGTTAGAAATGGGTTTTTCAAAACTTACATACATATTCAGCACTAGCTGGACGGTGAATGAAAACATCGTGAGGAAACCCACAGGTCTTAGAATGAATTCTGAGGCATGTGTAATAGACCTGGTCCGGCGATGGGCTCACCTATCACGGGTAGGGGTCGAATATACTCGTGAAAAGTGGGTATTTCCAGAAATGGAATACCTCTCTCTGGGTTCCCCCTCGGGGATAAAAGGTGTGAGTTTCTGTCATCAGATCAGCTCAGTGGTTCCAGATTGTTGCATTGTCACAAAATTTACAGAAGTACTTGTACCAAATTCAAGCTTAATCGGACGTCAGTAATCTGTACGAACAGACAAATTCAATACTCCTACCAGTAGAGATGGGAACAAACGAATCATACTACCAAGCCGTGGGACCTTTGCACATCGTACTCGTATTCAAATAGCTTCAATAGAAAAAAACGTTTTATGGAAAACCTTTTCCAGTTTTTCCGGTATAGTAAGAGTTATTGCGATTCTCGCACGGTGATTCAAATGATTCCGATGGAACAAGATTAGAATAATTGTTTAACTAGATAGAAGATGTACTTCTATATTCAAATCAGCCTTTGTCTAAACGCTAGTTTAGTTGATTCATATCATTATTTCAACACAGTTTCCCCACTTTTATTAGACAAGTCATCGTATTTAAATGTTACTACTCTGTAGTTGTAAAAGTTAACCTATAAAATCAAATTACTTTATATTTTAGTAGAAAAAGAAAGTGTAGGTATATGGCATGCGTTTCTTAAATACTTTAGGCAAGTCTGACTTTTGTTCCTGACATTATTTATATTGAATTTGCAGACATTGGCCTGTGGGAAGTAGGCCCTTCCCTCATGCATGAGGCCTGGTTTCGACTCCTGGTGAGAGTTTGAGTTTAAGGAAAATACTTCGTACGTAAATATTTTTAACAGGTCGAAGATAAAATTAAACATCGTGATGAAATCCGCAGGCCCCAGAATTGTTTCTGAGACATGTATATGTATCACAGCACCTCATTCCGACGATGGACTCACAAGCTCTCAACCACGTTATGCAATACGAAGCGAAAAGTGCTGGCTACATCTAGGGCTGTAATACCTCTATCACCGGAATATCAAAAGGCTCGAGTATATAACTATTACTATACATAAATATGTTCGTTTTTTTTACCGACAAGGTAGGCAGAGACAATAGACCATCACATGCTACGATATATTTTCCCTAATAACTCTTTGACCTTACAGAGGTTATTAAAAAGTATTACAGGTATAATAAGGCATTTCCTCGTACGAAATTCCTTGAGAGCCTTTTTCTGAGAACTAAGCGCTCTAACATCATTGTTAGTCATCACTCATCGGAGATGGTAAATCTTTTAAATAATATCGTGTCAGACATTATTCACTAGCTAACTACTTCTGGTAACCAAATAGGAAATAGTTAAATTAAGAATGTTGTCGAAAAAAAGAAAATTACTAAAAGGTTACCCAGCGATGTGGTTGGGAAAAATTTGTCTAAAAAGTGCATTGATTTATTAAATCACCAAAAACCCGTAAAAGTAAAAAGGTGAAGACATCGTAAAGATTTATAAAACTACTCTACTACTGGAGCAGTCGGGTAAACTTGAAGCTGATGTCGTTTCTTAAATGAAGGCGATTCTAACGATATGGTACGTAGTGACAAGTGATTAAGCTACAGACTGTTCTAACGAAATAGCCCACACAGTTAGTAGTGAGAGTGACCCTGGGACACTGAGACAGAGGTTGCGCTTTTGATTCCCGCCCGGCAAATTTTTAGGCCATGAACGAACAAATCTGCTGGAGTGCGATTTTTGAATCTCACTGGTGATATCAAAATCATCGGTGACTAAAATTATCACAAAATATCACAATCGAGCCCCGCTGCTAATTCTTCCAAAAAACATACTTTGTCACTTTTGGCAGATGTCACATAAATCAACTGTCAAAAACAATCGCGAGTGGGTAAGGGCACTCGTAAATCGATATCATAGGTATGACAAATGTAAGTCACCGATGAGTTTCGAAAATACGAACTT
This sequence comes from Ethmia dodecea, assembly GCA_963855545.1. Lineage (NCBI taxonomy): Eukaryota > Metazoa > Arthropoda > Insecta > Lepidoptera > Depressariidae > Ethmia > Ethmia dodecea. The sequence goes on from OY979448.1 coordinate 4,918,463, forward strand.
TCGGAAATCACTCACATCGGTGAGAATTAGTCACTTGGTGAGATTCAAAAATCGATCCCCTGGTTTCACATCTGGGTGTTTAAATGTAGTTATGTATCTATGTTTATTAGCTTTTAGTACACACAATATAGGCTCAGGCTTATTTAGGAATAAATAACCACAAGTGAATTGTCGTACAACATTTTGTTAACACTATTATTCTCTGCTTCTAACGCAAAAAAGAACTAACAATCACTGTAGCAAATGATCTAATGTGATGGCGTAAAATGGGATGTCCCTGACTGCATAGAGCCTCTTTTAATATTACGAATTCTTGCTAACGTGACTGCGTCAGAGCTGAAGATTGCGTAAATATCCTTTCTGAAAAAAATCTCACGCATTTTATCCCCGAGGGGGTAAGCAGAGGTATTCTATTTCTGGATATACCCACTTTTCACGAGATGTTTTTTGGACCCTTAAACGTGATATGTGGTGAGCCCATCGCCGGACCGGGTCTTTTACACATGTCTCAGAATTAATTATACGATCTGCGGGTTTCCTCACGACAAGCTGGTAAAAAATATGTACGTAAGTTTTGAAAAACTCATTGGTATATGCCGGGGTTCGAACCCGAGCCGATTATCATCATGTAAAGCACTCTCTTTAACCGTAAGGCTATCACTGCTCTTGCTAGTTCCTTTATTAGGCTTCTGTACCAAAATGATATAAGAACCATGGAACCATTATGGAGTGACTTTTTCTATGTCACAGTTTATTTCAGCAACTATTAATGATGACATTGTATAAGCAGTAATAAATAATAATGTTATTGCAACAGAATCTTTTTATTAGGTACAATAATCATAATTTCCAACCCCAATTTTCGGATTTATATTTTATATTTCCTTCCATAATGTGGAAGTGTATTAATAATGTCTTAATATGCTTTTTAATCTTCCATGCATGCCTACTGTGAATTGAAATAGGATCGCAATACGACAGCGAAAAAATACCAAATTATGTAAACCAATTTGAATAATGTGTTGAGGAGTTTCTTACATGCTGAATCGGTGGAGTTGAAATGGCTTTCAATGGCCAGCGATGAATCCATTTTAATTTTCCAACATCCCAAATTTCAAAACATCCCTTCTATGGGCTTTTTCGGTTTTGCTCTTCTATACAATGAAAGCTAGGACTAACGGCGTGAATGACGTCATTTTAAACATGGACTCTCCTGATTTTGTAATCTGACCTCATAAGTCTCGGGCATTATGAGCATCCGTTTTAGCTACCTAAAAAAAAAGTTGGCTACGTAACAGAATATGCGACAACAATCGGATATGACTACACCATGAGATTAGCATAAACAATGAGAGCGCATCGCATGGGGTTTCCACGGCCAAACATAATCGAGTTCTCTGAAATCTTATGTATCAGGATGTTCGAAATAACCCCACGATTTGAATTCATTAAATATTACCATGGCCAATTTAGAATTCCCTGATGAAAGCCTCGTTTTTTGTATGCTGATCACTTCTTTGTGGGGCGTTTGTTACACCGTTGCGAGCAAGTTATGAGAAATTTCTAAATAGGACGAGTAACATTTTTAAATCTTGAAGCAAACAGTAACAAAATTGCCTAAAGTTTTTGTCAGTCTAATTTTTTGGGTGCATTAACTCTACCTTTGGCTTAATTTAATTATATTGGAATCATAATTAAAGATTAAATAATATATCATTGTTAAATTATCCACAATCGTATTTCAATTGAATAATTCAAAATAAGTAAACAAAGTAATATATTTATACATTATTACAAATAAAAAATTTCCTGCAAAGAGGAACCACGTGAGTTACAATGACAGCAAGTCTGGCTGCAACTCTAAGTAACTAAGCTGAGTTCTTGAGAGAAATAACTGCCTTCTGGTCACCTGAAGCCTAAACATATAAAAATTGTATGTTTTGGTAAAAAATCAGAGCTAATAAACAGAAATGCTTAATAACCTACGTAGGTAATATATAACCTAACCTAAACTGCAGTACTAAGTCAAATTTTACAGTTTTTTTATTATATCCATTATAATGTACAGTGTACGGTGTAATGTAAAATCTAATACGTAATTGCGTCTTTTGTTCGCATTTGTACCTAACGGCGTGCGTTTTACGTAGCAATTATTGCGATGCGAGATGTCACGAGATAACCGTTGGCATAAGGTATGCGGTCGTCAAGTGGTCGTCAAAGGGAATAATTACTTATATCCTATCAGATGAGAAGGAAATTTTATTTGTAAGTTAAAAGAAGGAATGTTTACAAATAAATCACATTATGCCAAAGCAGAAGCACAAAGTCAGTTTGACAAACTAAAAGAGTAGGTACCTATGTACCTACTCTTTTAGTTTGTCAAACTGACTACACGAATTGCTTTTTATTTACATATTGTTAATTATCTATTTCCTATGAAATAGATAATTAACAATATGTAAATAAAAAGCAATTCGTTTATTGGATTTCTTGAAAGACGTGTCAATTAAACATAATAATTTCCTCTAGAATTTTGCGGTAGCTAGTTGGAAAAGCATTTAACCTATGTTTATTATCGGACAGTTAAAATATTTCTTAGATTAAGTTACTTAAATCACCAACTTTTTAAATTAATATGTGTTTTATCCACAATTCAAGGACTACTGTTATTATTATTTAATTAAAATGTAGATAAGATTTAAGATTTGTTAAGCAAATCAAATATTTGACAGATGTGATACAATAGATCTCATCATATCCTAAAGTATCTATATAGAATTGAAATATTAAAAAAATATTTATATTCCACGATTCTGTCCGTTTTTATGATTTACTGAGTTTCTCTGCATAAGTGCTCAAAATACTAAATGACTAATGACAATCATTGAGTGAAAAACAATTTGTTCATCCCTGTACAGTACCTAGTAGGTAACGCTCATGCCTTTATTAACCACAAAAATAATTATATGTACAATTTCGTGACGTTAGACTACGTAATGGACGTGGTTATGTATTTTACAAAATCCTATAATATAGAGGAAAATATATAGCTACGCACATTCCTGATTTATTGTTAATTATTTTTTAAATGAAATATCAAAGGCGAATAGTTTTCTAATTAATCTGTAATTAGAAAATCCTCATGGCGTCCGCACGTATCAAAAATTCAATTATATGATATGCCTGGTTATGCACTGCTTAAGACTACATATGATAAAAATAGTATCTTTATATCTACTATATAAAAATAAGTCGGGTTTTCCTTCCTGACGATTTAACTCGAGAACGGCCGGACCGATTTTGATGAAACTTTTTGTGTGGGTTCGAGTGGGTCCAGGGATGGTTTATAGCAAAGAAAATTCAGCATTGCACCCGTGCGAAGCCGGGGCGGGTCGCTAGTATTTTATAAAGTTATAATCATTGAGCATTAATAATGTCATATCTAATAATATTTGTAAAATTAGTCATTTATATAAACCTTTTCATTCATTTATTAAATATTAAGGTAAATACAAGAGGAAATTTTGTTATATTATGTAGGTATCAACTTTTATCCGCATATGATATCATTTTGTATTGTGATTTGATTAGTGAACCAATTAATTTAAGATTATAATTGCTATAATAATTAGTATTTGATTTAAAGAATTTAACACTCATATTTTTTGGTTTAGGTAGATAATGTTATTTAAATACTAATATCTACACAAAACCTCGAGAATATATACGTACTTTTACTGGCTTTTTATTTTTTTCCTTCCATAAGATAATTACGCTTCGTTACAAATTTAAACTAAACATCACTATTTTACATAAAAGCGATATAAAATAAAAATGGCCGCCAAGTTTCCTTTCAAAATGGTTCACGCAAACATCAAAATAAATCACGCGTCACTATTCGTAAACGCGCGATTCTCTCTTTTGAGTAAATTTAAAATTTAACGCCGTAATAGGCGAGAAGATTATTCTGGTCGACCAATAGAAAGTGAGATTTCGGGAGTTAGGCGAGAGGCGGTGAGAGGCGGGAGGACCGAGCAACACCCCTCTGAAACTGCAATGGATTCCACGTGTAGCAACGTCAATAAATACATCAAAATTATACTTACAACCTTCGCTTATTCGACGACTGTTTATCTTAATACTCTTCCGTGTTTTAAAAAAGATTTCAGTAGACTTAGGTTTTAAAAATTTATAGAACATAATTAGTTTTAATGTATATTACGTACATTCAATTGCTGGACTAAAATAAGACATTAATTTTATTACTCGTAACCTATACGTAAACACTAAAAACCTGCCTGATAAAAGGCACTGAAAATATTTAAAACGTTATTCTTCTTCTGGTTCAGTTGGGTAAAAATGTAACCTATGTAAAGACAAATCTAATGATAATTCTTAGTAAAAAAATTGTCTTACTGCTTAGGCAACAGACGGGGTTAACGAAATAGCCACACTTAAATATACTCCCGCAAAATATTAGCGTCATTCTATTGCATTGCAGTTATGTAATAAATTGTTAAGTGACAATCCACTATCATCATGAACATTTACACAACAGATAATACGAAAAGAAAAAAATATTTAGATGTAATTTTAAGTATGTTTTATTTACCAGCAACTTTTGTATCACTCTGAAAATCTTATTGAATTTAAAATCTAATTCATAAAAAATATATTTTACACTAAATTCAAAATGTTATACACACGCAAACACTGAAAAAGCACCAGACTATCTATCAGGCATGACCAACCCACAGAAATTTTCACAGACCATAAGATCCGGTTCTGAACCATATGTATTTATTTTGATAAGGAGTTGCGTAAGAGCATGTGCTGCGCTTACGTCCTAAAGCGAGCGACGTCGTATCCGTGACGTAATGGCAGGCCCTCTCTGCAAACAATCCGTTTTTTGCACCCTTTATCACGGGAGCGCCGGCCGTCCACCATAAAAGCCGTGGAAATCCGTTCAGGACACACATTACACGTAACGCGGCGAACTGAACGTAACCGCCCGGCCAGCGATCCTGAACTCGATCGCGGCGTTCGATTTATGAAAAAGAGACGGAATAATAACGCGTGTTTTAATTTAAAAGTAGTCGTGATGTGCCAGTGACATAATTTTAATTTGACTGTGTTTGTGTGTTATACCAAAGATTTTATTTATTTTATAATCTGTGATAAATTAAACATCAAAGATGGTAGATATAGTTTGCAGTTGTTGCAACGGATGTTCCTCAAGAAGACAGCTATCTATATATCCTAATTACGGTAAGTTGTTTAAATAATACAATTAAAAACTTTTTCAGTACTTTATGACAGTTATATCTATACTCAGCCGATAAATTAAATAATTTATTTGTCATGCATGACATAAACATTCTTAAAAATAACCAAAGTGATAAAATCAATACTAAACTTTTCTGACTTCCGATAATATCAACTGATTGAAAATACTGTCAAGTCGTCATTTACTTCACCTGAAATGCAGGTTTATAATAATTCAAGAAAACCGGTGATTTCATTGATTATGCATGTATAAGATAACATAGATAAAAAGTTATTCCATGACTTATAGATACCTTCGTAATTTTTGGTGATCTAATTGATTGATAATAATATTGATGACCTAATAAAATGTGAGCACAACACCAGGATAATAGCAGTTTTGAAATCCTTAATTATATAATGATTCAATAATGTATGCTATTTATATTAAATAGGTTTAATAACATTATATTAACATAGTCATTATTATACTTTTTTAAACATAGGGCTTTGAAAATAATTGCTATAAATACCTAACAACAGGCAAAGTTATATTCACAATTTTAATTCGTCAAAATAGGAATTCATAAACAAATAACATAACCACGATTTTTAAATAAGCAAAAATGTGGAATGAAAATCATACATAAAGTAAACTCACGTGTATGGTTAAAGCCTCAAATATATTGAAGCCTAAGTTACAATACCCAATAGTACCTATTTTGTCAAACTTAACCATGACTTTGACCACATACCTCAACAACTAACCTCATTTAGTAAGGTACGTCTCAACTTTAGCCGAATACGAAATTAAAACAAATTAGTTTTTTTATGTTTACGCAGACAGATATTTATTTGAAAAAATAATAAGTCAATAAGCAAGCAGAGATCGCTATTGTTGTCAAAGTAAATAAAATGTAAATAAATTCATTGGAAAAGCTATAAGAATTCGAAAATTCGAAAAAAGAACCATTAACTTTAATACGAGATTAAAAACTTTTTATTTAAAATCTTTATCGCTAGTCACACTGCAATACTAAAGAGGAAAGATTTCGAATATCCGACAGAACAGTATGATTTATATTGTGGCTCACAAACAATGCCATTTGGTATTGGCTAGCCAACCGAGTCCGACATCGCGGAAGCTCTAACTTTACGGTAAACTTAAATTAACTTGAACAATGGTAAAGGCTATTTAAGTAACAAAATTTTCCACAACAATTTGCGAAATTTTCTCAACAGTTTTTTTGTACACCTGCTCTAAGAGCTTAAAAGAAAATAAAAATAACAATTAATATGGTCAATCAAAGTAGTAGGTTGAAGATATAATACTATTGAGCGAACTCTAAGATATAAACATAATAAAAGGAATCACAACTATAGTCAATAAAAAATCACAATAGTTTAACATAGAACAATTAATAAAAAACAGCCAAGCTATCCAGAGAGGTAATGCGGCCAGTCTTCTGGGCACTGTCCCACATGGTTCCTCTTTGGAGGACATCTTTTATTTGTAATTATTATAAATGAAAATAAAAAATTGATATGGCCAAGTCGGTAGAGGTATTCTATTCCTGGAGCTATACACTTTTCGCCAATGTATTTTTGTACCCCATACTGTGACAGGTGATAAACCCATCCCCACCCAAATTTACAAAGACATCTCTCAAAATTTTAAATCTTAAGAGATGTTATCAACAAAATAATCTTTAGAGCTATCAAAAGCCCTCTTCTGTGAACCTATCTATGTTCTACGAGACCCCCGGCAGCGAATAAAAAAAACTTTTTAACACGACGCGTCATCTTTGGTGTGTTACTCGATCGTAGACTTTCTACAAGGATGAGTAACAGTGAACTCATTCCGCGATGTGACACCGCTCTTGTAGGCTTTCCGACGGTTTACTCTGCATTCGTCCTCTCATTTGTCTGCCCAACTATCACACACATGATAGGACATATCTAAAACAACATTTGATTTATGACTATTTGGTTATGACAATTTAAATACATAATAAACGTCCGTTGACAAAAGGCTAGAAGTTTTTTTTTTTTATTTAATATAACTTATACTTCTTTATTTATGAGGACCTTAGCTCATCAGTCGGCTATTCAGTCGATGATGATGTGATTCTTTAGTACAGATTATGCCTATTTTGCGGCTAAATAATCGTTCGTGAATTACAAAAATTGATTTAATTGTTTATCTAATTTTATAGATTTACTCTCTTTCTATACTACATCATTGATTTCAATGTAGGTACCCAATATTTTGTATTATTATATAATTACAGCAAAACTAATTGTAACTGTTCGTAGCAGACGACTGTCGAAACGAGAATAAACCGCCGACAACTCGATTTTCGCCTACGCAGTGCGTCGGAAAATTCGGGAAATCCGTGACTCACTCAGCCAAGACAAATGGCGGGAAAGCCTTCACTAATCGCGAACACTTCCATAGTAAAACAATCATTAATCGGCTAATTGATGAAAGCAATGTCTGTGTCACGAGAGCAAAGCGATGGGAAACTCCTTGGTAAAAAAAATATAATGCTATTTATAGCAAAGGCAGATTAAATTATGTCATTATCATTACTTACTATTGTAGTATTAAACGTTGCATTTTTTACTACAGAGAAGTATTACCTACTAATAAAATTGTTGTATCATATTGCAATCTTTTTAAAGTCAAACTGTTATAATAAACTGTTTTTAACATATTTTGATGTTCCGAAAATTATATAATTATATAATTAAAACTGGAAATACTTAAATGGGTTACCGAATGTATAAATTTGAAAACATTGTAAAACAAAATAGTAAATTCAGGTAAGTATTATTAATCATAGACATAATAATCCCTTATTGACACTATCAATAAGCAGCACACAATGGCATTGCCTTGTTAACCACGGGTCAAAAAAACGTGTCAAAGTAAATATAAAATGTGGACGTTCAAACGTTGACACTGAGAGCCACAGGCCAGAAAAATCCCATACTATGAAACTTTTAAATTACCAGTCCATCGTTTTTTAAACAATTACTAAGAAAATACAAAAAGTGGGTAACTCGGTATGTAATATCATTCCTCATGTTTGCTCGTGAGCACGTAGGTGAATCTGTGCGACTATCTGTGTCAGACGAGTCTTTCCCAGACTTCATTTGTTTTTTTTAAGTTTGTCGTCGTGTTTAGTCATTTCGTTCCTTTTCGCGTCGTCTGTTTGAGTAAAGATTATAGACTTAACCTCGAAGGAAAATGAAAGCTCATTCGTTTTTTTCATTCACTTGTTTTTAAATGACACTTTTACTGTTCTTGCCTTTTTGGGTTTTTTAAATTAATTTACCATTTCATTATCTCATAAATTTCTTAGAATACTTAGGTATTAGGTTTAGTTCATCTCATGTATCTGCAGAAAAGGTTAAGTTAATTGTTGTGTAATAAATCTAAAAAAGTATTTTTTTAGCATTTTTTTAAAATAGATTTAACTTGCTAAATGAAGTACGTCCATCTGTTTCCATTAATACCTTGCAAATTTATTCAAAATTACGCAATAGAGTTCTAATCTGCTAAGAATTAGCACTTTATCGCGAGATCGATGATTGGATCCTGCTGTATCGCTTGTACCCCACACGTGCGCGCCGCGACTAACGCCCGATAAAAAGTCGACACGCTTTTGGATAGACTCATCGGTGAATCACCGCTCTAACCGAATAATTGTTCACTTGCACAAGATTGGAAAAGCGAGAGGCGCGGAGAAGGTTGCTTTTAAAAAAAGATGGCCAATTTCAATTTCATAAATCAAATTATTTTACAGTTTTTCTTGAATTGGGTATTTAAAAAAATAATATTTAAAGACTATGATACTTGATGATGTAATCGTTCAGTAAATAAAAAGTGGGATGATAAAAAAAGAAACAAAAGAAAAATAAATACTATATATAAAGAAAATTAAAAAATTAGAATTTAGAAAGTTGTCGTCATGTTGCACAATAGTTCTTCTATGCTGACGCAATTAGTGAGATTGTGTGATAGTAAATTGTCATTAGCATCACAATAATGGTTAACATGTAAGTGTCAATAGGACACAAATGAAAACAATTTTCGCGCGCTAAGGAAGTCTCCGCAAGGGTCGGAGTTCGCGTTCCGCCGGGCGGGTAAGGGTTTTCGCGTAGTTTGACCGGCTATTTCATGTACGACGAGGCATTTCGGTGCCCATTCATCGAGGAGGCTGCTCGCGCAGCGCGCCCGTCTCGCACTCGCTCCTCGCGCCACACCGGTGACACACGCTATCGACATCGAGTGCAAATGTTTCAAGCACTAGTGTTTCCAAATTCAAATTCTTGAATTTTTTGCCAGTGAAACGTGCCGTTCAGACAAGTTTTACCGCGAGTGTTTGATGCCAGTGTTTTCTGAAGGGCTTATGAATTTCGTAAATTCGGAATATCGTGAATGAATATGGACTTGTCCGAAGGAGCTCCATCAATGCATTGTTCATGGATGTGTTTTTAACTGGTGTGTAATTTATTTTATTCATTAATTTGGAAATAGGCTTCTAAAGAGACAACTGTCATTTTGTTCTAAAGTAAACAAAGTTTGGTGGGTAGATTTATTTTTAGGTAAGTTTTGGTAAACAATAATTGCCTTATAATTTAGCAGATAAGAGTCATAAACTTAGAACAGTGACTTATTTCTGGTTATAAGTACAAACTTGAATGGAAAGAAAAAACATGACTTTCTAATTATTCCCTGTTCGATCTTGCGATTCACTTGTAACCATAAAACAATGCATAATCTTATTATCAAGAATACCTATGCAATAGCAAGTTTAATATTTTATTTCATTAATTATTAAAATAAAATCATTAGTCAAACATTCTCTAAAAGTGCACAAGCGAATACACTTACATTTTTGGAAGTACACGTACCTCTACAAATAGGGACGGGGTAGCGGCGATCGTGTGGGAATGATCAACAGTCGCCGTCGGCGCCCGATCAAAGAGTTCTTCGCTGAAATCCACCCGAAGACACGCCACACTCGCCGCTTAAGGCTTGTCATTTGTCGTACACCAGTTAATGGCGATCTTCAACAATAATAAGCCTAATTTGTCCTCTCGCTGATTCGCATTCATTTTTAAAACGCAGTTTTCCATAACATTTTTATATAGGGCGATTATTTTATTATTCTAGATAAATATGTACGCAGTCTTCCGGAACTTTTTTATATAGGGCGGTTATTTTATTATCGGACATATGTAAGTCATACGCATGCGTGATTTACATTTATGTTACGTAATAAGAATATACTTTCTTATTTTTAATAGCAACTTAATAATACCTACTAACATGATATCCTCTTTTTGCTGTAGGTAATTGTAGTTGATTAAATCATTGCTATTAGTCTTAGCTATAAAAAATATAATTTGCATAATCGAATCTGCAATAAAGTGTCATGAAATCACAGAGCATTCAAGAACACCGATTTTATAACAACTTTATTAAGGTTTAATAAAAAAAAAATCTAATTTACATGCGAACAGCGGACAGCGAAACAGTTTTTGAATTAGGTAAAAGGAACAATGAAAACAAACATTTCCTTTTACTAGACAATGCCATAACATACATTTGGGGAAACCCCACGGTGGCAAAAATAAATGTGGACACAGGCTTTTTGCAATATACACTCATTGTACTTCGCATTCGATCCACATTTTAAAAACGCCAGTGATCACGAACAATGGTCACAGACTAGATGAAAATCCACACGGATGTCTCGTCAAAACCCAGCGTCCCAACGCTCTGCATAAGCGCTATTTTTACTATGCCACCGCGTATTTACATAGTATACATTAAATTGTCAACGACATGGATTGACCTAATGATTCACTGACCATAAACTCTGATTATCCTCAACTGACGTAATACATCAGCATCACCGTGAGACGTCGGTGATGGACTGTTATTGATAAACCGACGTATTTGGTTTTCTAATAAGCAAACATTTCTGAAAATCCTTAGTGTTGTGCATTACCACATTTGCAATTACTTATGGTAAACACAAGTACTAGGGAAAAGATCTGAATGTTGATTGTTTGCAAATAAATGTGGACAGATAAGGGAAATCCCCATCAGTGACGATAATAGATACCTTTCAGAAATGGAAAGTCTTATCGATCAACAAACAGGATTGCGTAGATAGCACAATACGACTTTAAATTAAAACAATTAACTTTTTAGTAAGCCAGGTATTTTTATAGAATACTGTTTGTTTTTAATGGAGAGGTCTCAAAACGAGGTCGTTGTGTAATTAAGGTGAATATTCACTGACAAGTGAACGTTAGGACTCTCAAATATCTAACCATATTCCCTTAGAATATCAAAGCAGTAAAATTTCAACGCGAAAGAGCAAATTTCCACCTTTTTAGCACCTATAGCGGACAAAGCTGGGCGTTTCAATGTTGGAGGTTCTCTTTTAAAAGTTTGAAAACGTCGCTCCGCAGAATTGCAAGTCTGCTGAAGCATAAAACATATTTTACGGCCCCGGCGCAAACATCAAAACCTTCAATAAGCGTCAAACGTCAATTCAAGGGCCAAGTGTGTTATTTTTTGCAATATTCCTCTTCGTTGGGGCGTGACGCTTTTATTCTCAAAGTTGGGAATTGTTCGGTATACTTATTCTAGTTTATGTCAAATTGCATTAAAACCGTTTCTTTTACATATTTGAATTGTACTAGTACGTCAAAGTGTACTTTCTCTTATACCGCATCTATACTGGTCTATTTGAATAGATGCAGGTTGATAGTTTAATTATTCTAAAACATTGAAATACATACTTTGAAAATCGAGGCTAAGCAAATTCGCACAAAATTTCTTGCGTACGGTACGGCGCTTCATCTTAAAACTCGTCCGCCCGAAATTGATTAAAAAAATCACGTGCGCGATGTACAGGTATGCTCCAACCCGGGCTAATGGTTGCCGAGAAAGTGGCCTGGAGATGGAGATTGTACAAGCACTTGTACAATACCCCACAAAGTTTACCTTTTTGCACATTCAAAGTCACTGTTATTGAGAGCAGCTGAGCCACTTTGTACGGCAACCCGAGACGCGCTCTGTACTCGTACGTATGTCGCGTTGCGTTTACGATAATCACGGAGCTTATTATTTTTTATGTGACTCCTCGGTGACTCCCGGAGTTAATAGGAATGCACCGGTTGTGCGTGCACGGCTTCTCATGGGAGAAGTATTTTGATACAGAGTACGCTTAACGCTTGTCAGAATGCTAATATTTAGGGCATTTAATGAACAAATGATTAAATAGTGAAAACAAATAATAAACATTATCGCGGGACGAATCAAAATTTTAAAAGGACCTTGAACTCAATTTAAATCAGACTGATAAAATTTAATGAGTCCTGAGTTATTTAGTCCGGAAACGATCGAAGTCTTGTTCATATAAAGAACAGCCGATAATCCATTACATATCAAAATTGCATAGTGATATCATAGTCATAATAAAGGTACTCCTATCAGACGGATAAGAATCATTTGTAATTGTTTAAATATTTGTGTCAATCGCTTGAGGATTTTTTATTATACACAAACAGAACAAGTTTTTAGTTGGTAACATGACATGTAGTAACAAAACTTCTTTCTTGTTCCAGGTTTTTCCAAAAAGCTTTTGGTAGCTATATCTGTAGTAGTAATATTAGCCATGTGCGTAATACCGACCGAAGCACGCTCTCTAGATGTCAAGAAACGACACAAAAGACCAGAAAACATGGCGCAAACCAAAGAAACATTAAGAACTGGCTTAGAACATAAAAGACGCCACCAGAGAAGGCTGGAAAACTTGACAATGCCCACCAAAGAGACTATGACGAGACATCAAAAAAAAACTCGAGCAGAAATGTACAATAGAGAAACGAAGAAGATAGTGAAGAAACTGAGAAACACGGGAGCACACTTCTTCGGGGACAAGGAGCAACTGAACGAGCTAAGGGAGTACAGACAAGCGACACCGAGTTGGCTGCCTAGTGTTAATTTCGTGGAGATCCATCATCACGATTACAAAAGTAATCGAACGCGAAAGAACGGAACCACAATTCCCGAACGAAAAGTAAGTATTTTTTATACAATAATTAAGTTACTCTAATTTTATTGTTTTGTAGTAGTTTCGAATCACGATACCTATAAGAGGTTCATCGATTTATACAAGTACCTGTACAACTTTGCCTTTTATAGGTCGACTAATGAATATTACATTTATTGTCGATTTTAATTCTATCGAGACTCCTCGGTATATCTTATCTATTAGGTCTAAGAATACCTACATCACTCAAGCTCCAACAAGTTGAATCAAGCCTGCACGCAAAGCATCTTGACGAAATTGAATTACACATTAACGTTGTGTGTAATGTTAATGATAAACCATGTTGGACATTTGAAGAGAATTTTGATTCTGACAGGGTAATTACTGCGGTTGATCACTTCGCATCTCGGGTGTGGCCGCCCATCCCGCTATCCCGTTCAGTGTTTTTACATTATTTTAAATTTACTTTTGCTTTATTTAAAATTGGAGTGACCAACCGTTCAGCTTCTTAAACGATTTATTTTCATACTACATAGCCGTGTCATTAAAGTTTTCAATGAAATTACATCTTTATAAAAAGGCTCGAGATTTATTATGAACTAGCGGTTCTGAGTTTCACCCGCGTAGTTCCCGTTCCCGTGGGAATACGTAAATAATATATAGCCAGTGTTACTCAGGGATCTTACAGCTTTCCATTGGTGAAAGATTTTTTGAAATCGGTTCAGTAGTTCTTGAGTTTATTCGTAACAAACATGCAAAAATCTCTCCTCTTGATAATATTAGTATAGAAGTATAGATTAGCTATTACACGAGAATAAGTCCTTGTTATGTGATAATAGTAGCCCACACCAATTTGCGGTCTATCTCCATGCAAAAATCACGTTGATCTCCGTTGTAAAAAGAAGGACAAAACAACCACGTTTGCAGTATTTTAGATCCGCTGAGTTCATATACTTACATATAATAAAAAAAAATATTTGTGTATTGAAAAACAGTGTTTCTTGAATTTTCGTGTCCTTTATTATGTACGTGAGATAGCCACCATACTGAAGACAAAGGTTCCCGCGTACATTAGCCGAGGCTCGTGGAGCCTTAAATGAGGTTCCGTCGAGCCAAATTACCGAGCCCAGCGTTTGTACCGCGTTTATTTAGTTCACATTGTACTTAAGGGCAATAACTAGATGTGCAAACCTTTAATTTCGAACACCGCGTTGCGTTTATGAATCGGTGCAGTTTTAAGTGTTTTATAAAGGCTTATAATATTCCAGCTTCACCGAGATTGCTTCATTTACTTCGGTGCTTGCATTTTATACAGGCCTAATTTAAATTTCTATTGATACGTAGCGTAAATAGGCTTTAAGTACGCCTCCAAAATGGATTAATACAAAAACATCACTCAATGAAGTCAAAATAACATCGACACCGTCTCATATGGATGAGTTACGATTTAAAAAGACACCGCCCATATGATACGTCCAATGAAAAATGAGCTTTAACGACAGACTTACACATTTTAGAGATTGCAAAAAATAAAGGAGCGTCGAACAATAGAGGTCATGTAACGCTGGTGATATATGAATGCGATGCTGTGGGAGCAAAACCGAGAGGCAGTTAAATGTTTCGAGGAAATTTGCATAGATGGACACCGGCAGATCTCGCCGACACGCGAGCCTGCCCCGGGCGCAATGCAGTCTCCACCGTCTTAACAACCACCTAAGACACAGAATACCTATTTTGACCAAAGGCCAAACGTATTTCGGCTCTGAAATATGTAGGAGCTTATCGGCAAGAATTTTGCAAGTCCCAGAACCCATAAGGTCTTACTTTGTTTATATTTAAATAATCATGAACAAAGAAGCGTCGTTAAAAAATCTTGGGCAATCAGTCAATTTGTTGATCTAACAAACCGTCTGCCGAGCATACCTACATAATTAGCCGAACCAGTTGTGGTTCAGTACTTGCCCGACGATCGCTTTTAGATCACCGATTCTTGCCGCCTCCGTTCATAAAAATATAAAATACACAACTAACGGACTCAGCTCTTCTATTATTTACTGATCACACATCTGGAACGCGACTTTCTATTATGTATTCGTATTGGACACCCACTAATTAGTACACAAAACAAAAGTTTATGCGACACGAGACAATGAGTGTGTGCATTCGTAGTGTCCGATGTCCTTACACATTGGACCGACTTCTCGATGGGCGATGTATCGAGAGCTGCCTGCTGCAAGACAAGTGTGCACAGCCGCTTAGTGTGCACGCCGATGAATATTAAATATTTCATATGTACGTCTCGACAGTTCGTCAATGTATGGCCACTTAAGAAATTCAAATATTTGACATTGGGCAAAGGAAAGCGTTAGAATTCAAGTGATCTCGGCTTCGCTCCGGCTTTAGTTGACTTACGAACAATTTAAAAATTAAATACTACTCAAATGAGACGTTAAAACAAAGGGCTTTACGAAAGAATAATGTGGACCGGTGTTTGATGCAAGTTTGTCTAGTGTCAAACAATAAGTCGTTGTAAACGCAAGTTTATGTCGGGTTAACCTGTTTAATTTATAACAATTACACACTTAATAAAGAAACGCATTAAATTCGCCTGTTAAAACAACCGCCTCCAGAGTGTGGTATATTAAATGGTGTACTGTACGATAAGGCGCATTCCACACGGCTGGGCCACGCTTTCACGGTGACAACGACTTTAGCGGGCGCACTAGTGTTTGTCCAGTATTTACGATTTAACAAAACAACACGAAATGTTAAAAACACATTATTTGTCCAACTGAGACGAATGTGAACTTACGATTCCGGCGCGTTTGTCTCTGACACGTACTCGGTTAGAGCCGCGTGTTTAAGGCGCATGTATAGTGCATTGTCGGGTTTGCAGGCCTTAGGCTTTTTAAGGCTTTAATACTTGGCCATATTTACTCACAAACCCAGCTTTTATTATCGACTCGACGATTTCTGCGGCGAAGCCTCACAATAGTGGAAACGACGACCAACTAAATGCTTTTATGATCCGTAAAAGATTAGCTATTAATTTTAAAATCGGATATATTTTCAATATATGGCATTAAATGGAAATTTCTGTGCCAACTTTCAATTTCTCACGAGCAGCGCGAGTCGTTGAACAAAATTTACGGTGAAAATGTTTTTGCCAATTATTTCAACATCGTTTTATTTTGTGATGTAAGCTTCTACTATTCGTTAAGTTATTATATTTATTGATTTGAGTTCTTAGTAAGGTATAATTCTTACAGGACGCCTAAAAGGAATCTTCTCTCTGAAATTTTGTTGCACCTTGATTACTAACCAATATCGGAAAAGGAAACCCGAAGAACTAGTTCTAGTCAGTGTGTACTATCAAGTTTAGGGTTTCTAAAAATAGTTTAGTACTTCCAGAAATGTAAATACCTTTAAGCTACGTATCTACCGCGCCAATTATTTTTGTTACGAATACAAACCTATTAATTGCAAAGGCAAACCCAAATGACCAAATTATGAAAGAAAGCTCACTGAAGCAAATTCGTCTGACATAATTACTCATAGCCCATACGACTAGCAACATGATTCACTAATTAACACGAGAGGAAGTCTGGATATCATGACATACGACATTTACACTTGGACATAAACAAATGCTTGAGAGGTCAACTCGATTCGTAGAACAATGAACGCAAGTTTGAATGGCAGACGATGAGTTCATTCAGTAATATCGTCCGTTCAGGAAACTTTATACTTTCAGGATGTTTCCTGTTCCGTTACTCATTCAAGTGTTAGTTAATTTCTGACATTGACAATGGTCTTATTCCGTTGATGATGTATTAGCTAATGAACGCGATGAGCAAGTTGTTATTAATTGTAGTAAAAATTGACGTTTCCAAAATATTGTATTATCCAACATCATTAGTTACCTGCATTTATAAAGATTCCTTACACCTTTTATTAAGTCTTGTACAATAAATTCATGGACTCAGAGATCACAACTATACCTTTGCCAAGTTTCATGGTCATCTATAGCTCCTTGAGTCGCGACTATGTAACAAACCAACAGATAGACTTTCACGTTTATTCAGTTAATGTACTTAGTCGTGAACTTCATTGTTTTGCTATGTTTTCTTTTAGACAGCTTTGTTTTGATTGTTTTACATTATTTATTCAGCCTTTTGTTTCCTTCTTTTCAAGTAGGTACCTATCTTTAGTTATTCGAAATAATCGTAATTCATTGCCGATGTTTATCTCAAAATAATAAGCTATTTTTCACATTTAATAATAGCAACAGAATTTCATAACAATAAAAATGCAACAAATAGCAAATCAACTGCAATGACTTGCGAATCAATATGTGAACAAGACGGTTAAAAGGACAATAATGAGAGATCAGTTACAGGCCGCTTCAAACCGGATAGGGCAGTACTAGTATTTATATTTACCTACGTTTCGCTAAATCCATGATTGTTGCCTATGTTCTCACTGCTTGCATTGTCCTAGGACGGAATACTATGTAGTATAACACGTATGGGTATATCCACGTTAGGATTTCCTCGTTACCAAAAGTTCGGTTTAAAAAACTTTGTTTTAAACTTATCGTTTCGTTATTTAAACAAAAAACTTTAAAGTTAAAAAGGTAGTGCTAAGCTTTTTATAATGCTTGACGGTAAAGAAGTACTAACTAAACGTGGCCACTTATAAACATTACAGTGAAAATATGTAGTCTTTAAAAACAATAAATTTTACAAATCAACTTCCCGTCCGCTTGAAGTTCAGGTAATCTCGTCCCCTTGTAACTACGGGTTTTTCCGGGAGGAAACGTAACCTGTGACTATCGTCCTGACAAACATCTAGATCGGTTCACCTGTTTAGCCATGGAAAGGTATCAGACAGACGTATAGTAGGGATTCGGAATAAGTCACTTTCATAAAAAAAAATAGTTTTTATAGTATGTTACTTAATATATTAAACTAATAGGCATTTTTGCAACTGACGATAAGCGTGTAGTCTTAGTCGTTTAGTTAGATTCGACATATTACATACCATTGCAATATTCTTTGAATTATGTCATACATTGCTATAGAGCCATTTAATGCAAGGTACATACTTGAATACGGGTTGGTCTTGAAGAATGTCGCGACTAATTTATGGTTATTACTGCATAGCTCAAAACTTCTAGACATACCTTAGGATTTCTCCTTAGGTATTAGCTGCTTAATTGTACTCGCAAACCAGTAGAGCATGTCGTAGTTTCATTTGTTACGTGGAAAATCTTAATGTATTACGGGAAAGTCTATATAATATGTACTTATATACTTATAAAAGTGAAATACCACTGACTCACTCCTCTCACTCATTAGATCATCACGTAATCTCCTAAAACTCTTAGAAATTTGGAATATAGATACGAATTTAGATTTTCTTTAATTCCCACGGGAACGGAAAAAGTAGCTACAAGCGCGCAACACCGCAGCTAGGCACTCGCACTCGCTAGTAGGGATTTGTATTTGCATCCGATTTGGTGCGAATAATGTTGTCGTCACGAGGCCTCGACACGGATCAGTAAACTATCCGTGGCAGTAAGCAGCTTTATAATATCTTACTGCACTTTGTTATACCATAACTATGTTATATTCAAGGTCCATATTCGTTTAATAGTGTACGGTCTTTGCGATAGACATTTTGAGAAAATGATGATTATGTGGTGGTTTCTCTTTGGTTATCAATATTATTGCAGCCTCATTTGTACTAAACAGTTTTATAGCGATGTTAAAACACGATAAAATAATATTTATAACTATTAACTATTCAATAGCATTAACGACAAATTAAAGGACAGCGTTTTATTGGTGATATATTTTACATAATAATGCTAATAATCAATTATTCGCTTAATACATCAATGATATAATTCGCTATAACATCAATGACCATTGATCGTCAACCCGTATCCCACTGCTGAACTTACAGGTCTTCTGCATATAATATATGAGAAATTATCTACATGTGAGCTTATTTCCTACTAGACCCCATTGTGCTATTTTTCGGCTAGATCTGAAAAAACCGTGTAGAAATTTAGAAATAAAATAGGTACCTATATAAAAAATAGCCATAATTAACATATTCATATAACTGAACCATAATAATATATTTTTTGTTTGTTACAGTTCAAGTACATAATGCCGAAGCTGTACAAATCGTTGGTGGAGTACGAGACATTATTCAAGCGGCTTCAGCTCGTCGAACTTGACTTCCCTGACGACCCATACAACTCATACAAGACAAAACGAAAGCTCATTATACAAAACGCCCTTGACAAACTGGCCAGCACCATACAAGAAATCACAGACAGTATGGAAGCTGTCAAACTTACTACAACACCTCCTAATAAGAACAAATTGGACCTCTCCACTTTGGAGTCGAAAGTCGACGCAACGCAGTGCCTCATAAACGATTACTTAGCTTTCAGAGGATACGGTAATCTGCTCAACAACTGGTATTTAGAAATCAAATGTAGTACGCGAAAAGGGAGGCAAACGCGCATGAAAGCAGCATGTAGAAAATACGAAGCGAAATTACAAGAAAGGAGTAACAGCAGAAGTAAGGCTCACAAAAACAGAAACGCGTAGCGAGTTTGGCTATTATTTATTCGTTTCAAATTATTTATTCCATTTCTAGGTTTCAAACGCTTTGTACTTATTTATTTAGGGTCATGTGTGTTGCGTTTCTAAAGTTTTCTTAATGTTTTTTGTTAGACTGAACTCAGTCCGAGCAGAGTACTGGATAAATCAAAATTTTGGATATATAAGACGCGGCACATAGCATGAACTATCATGAACTTTCATACACATTGATTACAACATTTCAAACCCGTGTTTCATCCGTGCCACGGCCTGTACTCGACTCGGACTCGGCATGGTGTAGCATTTTCAAGTTTTAGTCTACCTACATTGGTAACTATTGTACTTCATTTAAGTTCTTTAGTCAAATCCTCGAAACTGTTTTGTGTAATTAAATACCGCTGTTACCATTTAAGTGTATCCCTTGACTCAAATTTTCGTATGACTTAGTTTTGACCCTGTGCTAGTATTATTACCTAAGTGTATGCTCTCTTTGGAGATATTATTGTATGAAGTGCTTGACGAAACAAAACATGTTGTTGATTAAGAAATGGGTACTTTCACTGTGATATTTAGTATTCTTTAGTTAGTAAACATTAATTTATTGAAATTCTTAGCATTTAATTAAGCAGTTGTAATAAGTTCCTCTACTTATCTGCATCTCGCAATTTATGTTACAATATTAATTATTATTACATATTATATGTTACATAATTTGTGTCTCAGTTTTCGTTTGTCTTTTCTCCTATTTATTAACGAACTATCTCTCTTTTTCTGTTATTTATAATGTTATTTCTCTCTTTGTTTGTTGTGAATTTGGTTTTAATTATTTTTTGGAAAAATAATTTTCAAGCTATTTATAATCTCTATAAACGTCTCCTCTAGTGTAACTAGTAGGCAAATAAATGCCGTTTTAGCCAAGAAAGACTTTTAGCCTAATATTATATAAGTTGCTTATTTATGTAAACCATAGCATAGTATTTGTAAACCAGTGCCGTTAGTATTATATGTAAAAAATGAACTGATACCTACCATGTGAATTTTCTGTGTACATAATATGCATAATTTTCTAATGCTATTTTTGTTTTGTGGAATATGCCTATAGATATAAATTGAAAATAAATATATTCAATTTAGAGTTTCGTTTTTGTCGAGTTTAACCCCATAAACAAATAAACAACACCATTTTACTATCTTCCTACAACCCTTCAATGGAAAAGCAAAATCTATATTTAATTTTGTTCTCTCGAGACTCGAATCATTTCGAATGTCTTGTAACTTGTTATGATAGCAATGATTTGACCACTGTTTCTCTCAGTCACGAAAATAGGGCGCAGGTCAATATATAATACAAAATAAGTTGAAAACTAAAAAATATCGAAGCAGTAATTAGGTAGGTGCCTACTACACTAGCTCGGTCGCGCGGTCGGCACTCAGGGCCGTCTTGGCTTTTGACGTGAATGTATGAGAATATTTAAGTTTCTGAATTTGTTAACCAAAGAGGATAGAAACTTTTTCTTTAAATTTCTTTGTTGTTAACATTACAAAAACAATCACCACCGCCTTGCCATCTTTTCCATTTCTCTGGAATTGAAGGACTATAATACATCCTTATAGTACCTATCATCTATCGTAGAATAGGAGGATTACTTGAAAGAAGTGAGTTGTTAGTTGACTTTTATTTATTCAATAACTGCTATTCGACGACAGATGGCGCTACTGCTACTCTTTGAAGCGCCATCTAGTTCAAATTATAGGAACTTATATTAATCAACATAGCGTCATCTATTGGTTAAAAATAGTACTCGCAAACATAATATTTAGTTAAGTAACAGTCTAGCTTTCTTAATTGTACTATTCCATAATAGATGGCGCTAAAGATAATAAATATTACGAAAGCTATTAGTTATAGAGCCCACGACCAAAACCATGTCTCATAGCAATACGGCAAAAACCCTATAAAATCGTTAGATTGTATGATTCTGAACCCGACTAGGTGTGTAGTAACGGTCGAAATTGTAGCAACTGCGTGGGAGGCCATTTCTGCTGTGTCAAAAAAAAAGGCAGTCGGTATTATAGCAATACGTCTGATAGTGAAAATGTACATAGATTTTATAATTGTATTACGAAAAAGTTTGTTTTCAGACATTTTGCGCGTAGCATATAGCCTGAGCGCCTTTTTGAAAATGTCAAAAAATTTAGCCGACCTGTGGGTCTAAAATGGCCACTTTGAGCAATTCCCCTGAGCAATTCTCCTTTTCTGAATTCCCAGCAAATCCTAAGCAATTCCTCTAATTTTCGTAAAATGGTCCCTTATTTTAGTGATTCACTGACAATTCAATTCATTAGCAGATTCGTATTTGGTGAAAATTTCGAATATGAATTGAAATAGGATCCTATTATGATTCACCCGAAACGGCCTTTTTAGACCCCCTGTATCATAGCAATACGGATAATTTTTTTTTTTAACTTTTCGTAGTGCTGCCAGGATTACCAAAAACCTGTTTTCAGACACTTTAAGTGTAGCATATACTCCCAAAAACGAAAATAGCGTTTCGGAGTCGCCTGGCCGACGCCTCAGCGCTTGTTACGCTCCTGCGGCGGGTACGGCTTTTCGCGTGTTAAGCCGTATACAGAAAGAAAGCTGAAAACTTATCAGCGCCGATAAGCGCTTATCGGCGCTGGTCCATTCTATAGAAAGCAAGCAGATTGAAGCAGAGCGAGCAAAATGTCGTACGATGATTGGCGGGCGGCACCAGCGCTGACCGGCGCGAGTCGGCGCCGATCGGCACTTATCGGCGCTGATAAGCGCCGATCGGCGCTTATCAGCGCTTGTTCACATAAATGCCTCCGCCGGTTACCTGCGCAGACCGGCGCCTATAAGCGCCGATCTCGGCGCTTATCGGCGCTGATAAGTTTTCAGCTTTCTTTCTGTATACGGCTTTAGGGCCTGGCCACAGTTTCTGGCGGTGTGGAGCGCGGCGCGGCGAGAGGGGCTGCAGCGAGAGCCGCGGTTTGCGGTGGTATGCCACAGCCAGTGTGACCGTTTTTAGTATATTCAGTACTAAATTGGTATAATTTGGGCTCCGTAAAACTAATTTAGTTTTTTTTTGGTATCCTTTCATATTCTGGTATTTTTTGGTACATTTTGAAACTTTCAACATTTCTAAACACATTATTGATATATTTTTGGGTTGGGCGGGCAACACTAATTTTCATTCGTTTGTATTTCGTTCACATAATTTTGTCTTTGTCTGATGTTTACCGCAACTGTATCATTTCGTCTCTTTCGAACGGTACAAAACCGCGAATCGATAGCTATCTATGTTACATGCTCTACGTGTCGCGGGGAATTACCGAAACTAAAAATTGGTTCATAGCAATAAGTATAAAAGGAACCACGGATTTTTTGTTCTTTATTCAGGTCTCTCTGTGATAACGTGCGTGAGTGTGTAGTGAAGATAATGAAGCGCAAATATGATCAGAAATACAGATCTGAGTGGGAACAAAATCCTGAATTCTCGTCATGGTTGGCAAAAGATAAAAATAGTGAGAACGCCTTGTGTAAAGCTTGTGGTGGAGCAACATTTTTGAGCAGAATCGCAACAATTAAAAGCCATGCAAATTCTGAAAAACATCGGCAGAAAATTATACACTATAATGGTCAATCCAAGGTAAGAAAGCTATACCTTTTTAACATATTTATAAGATCTGTGGGATGGAAAGATAGTTTTGCAGGCTTTAAACATAAGTAATATTTTTATCAAGAATATTAATTTCCAACTGAATGAGACACTAGTTTCCCAAGATAAGAAATAGGTAGTTACTTTATTTATTTTTTACGATAGGAAAATTTATCAAATACTGTTAATTTTCAGATCGATAAATTATTTCAAAAGAAAGGACCTATATCTAATGAAGTAAGAAAAGCAGAGCTTATATTTTGTGCAGCGTTGGCAGAACATAACATACCATTTCGGGCCATGGATCATCTAAGCGATTTATTCAGCAAAATGTTTTATGATTCGGAAATTGCAAAGGGTTTTTCGTGCAAACGCACTAAATCTGCTCAGTTACTTTACGACGTAATGGCGCCATCATTTGAAAAACAGTTATTAGCCGATATAAAAAATACGTCATGTTTATCAGGAAATGCTGCTACTTTTTCATTAATTATAGATGAAAGCACCGACATTACAACAGAAAAATTACTTGCCATTGCAATAAAGTTTTATAGCGTTCAGGATAATTCAGTAAAAACCAAATTTTTATGTTCTGTGAATCTATCAAGTGAAACTGCTGAAAATATTTTTAACTCACTGTGTAATAGTTTGCGAGAATTAAATTTAAACATTAAAAATATTTTAGGATTTGCAGCGGATACAACAAATGTAATGTTTGGCAGAAATAATAGTGTGGTTGCAAAGATTAAGTCAGTCAATTCTAATTGTATTTTTGTAAAATGTGCATGTCATTCATCAGCATTAGCTGTAAGCTATGCCTGTAAAAAGTTGCCTAAAGCATTAGATCAAATTGTGAAAGAAGTCTATAATTATTTTGGCCATAGTAGCAAACGCAAAAGAGAATTTGCAGAATTTCAGAACTTTGTAGAATCAGAGCATCACAATATTTTACGTCACTACGACATACGTTGGCTCTCCCTACACGGCTGTGTAAATCGCATAGTAGAACAGTGGAATGCACTTCAGCTGTATTTTCAGCAAGAACATCTCGTAGAACATAACACTAGCCATTCGGCGATTTTTTTACATGAAAGTTTCGAAAACAAACAGATTAAGCTCTACTTTTTGTTTTTAGATTATATTTTGCATATAGTCAATAAGTTTAACACAATTTTTCAAGGTAATGCATGTCTTGTTCATACTTTTTATCGGGATTTGACTGACATGTTTAAAACAATATTAAGTTGCTACATGAAAAGCAGCTACATTCGTGCCACTGCTATTGAGGACATAGATCCTAATAGTAATATAAATTTTGTAGAATTACATGAGATATACTTAGGTATAAAAGTATCTAATGAAATCACGCTGTTAAGAAATCAACCAAGTAACAGTAGTATCGTAATTAGAGACTTTTTAAAAAGGTGTCAAAGTTTTTTGATAGAGCTATGTACTCAACTTAAATGTCGATTTCCCATTAATGAAAAAATATTTTCCGAGTTACGTTTTATAGACCCACAAGTAGCGGCTTATGAAAATTTTACATCTCTTATCAGCGTTATGAACAGGTTTCCGAACATTATTACAAATGATTCAGTAAGACAATTAATTGACGAGGAATATCGTCAAATTAAGTTTGATTCAGAGGTACAAAACTTGATGTGTGGTTCTAGCAGTAGTGCTGTAAATGTTGAACAGTTTTGGAGCAAATTAAGTTGTATTGTTAACAGTAAAAATGTTCCTAAGTACAAAAATTTGTCAAATTTTGTAAAATGTCTAATGTGCATACCCATTTCAAACGCTGAATGCGAAAGAATTTTTTCAAAAGTTAATCATATTAAAACTAAATACAGAAACAGGTTTCTAGATAAACATATTGCGTGCCTGTTGCATGTAAAGCAAGGTCTGAGTGAAGAGAGGGTAGGTTGTGTCTCATTTGACCCATCGAATGATATGTTAAAAAATAATCCGTCGAATACTGAGTATTTGTAATAAAACTTATTGTTAATATTCATTAATATTTTAATATGTCTGTTTAATGAAGGTGTGTTATTCGTAAAATTTAAAAAAGTTACTGATAATAAGTGTTTTAATTCAATTTTTCCTCTTCTACTTTTTATTATTATTTTAGTATATTTTTAGTATAATTCAGCATGTGTTTTGGTATTATTTAGTACTGGCACCTTGTAGTTTTAGTAGATCACCATTTTTTAAAACGGTCACACTGGCCACAGCTCGACCAGTTGCGACCGCGGCGAAATCAGCGGTGGACGTATAGAGAACTATTATAATGGCCCTATCAAAAGTGGCACGGTATTGCCTTGAAACTAGTGCGTTCTTAGCTCAAGATATCATTCACTCAAGAATAGGAGCCGATTCCGAATCCGACAGCGATAGAGTACGAGAATATTTTGTAACTTTGAATAAACCGTTTTTTTTTTCAACTTCATCCCAGTTTCCTTTTGTGCGATTTATTTCAGTCCTTCAACTTCAATGTTACGGTTTCGGGTAACTCTATCGAAAAGTTGTCTGATAGAGAAGGTGCTACACTTAATTTGTCTGATATAAATTTTTTGCACATGTGGACAACTTATTTTATCATGTCCAACAATTTTCAGACATATTGCTATGATACCGATCGGTAAAATTTGTTAACATTTTCAAAACGATCTCAAAATTTAATGCGTTCACATTTCCGTCTGAAAATTGTTTTGTTCGCATCAAATAACCAAAATTTACTAATAAAAAAGATTTTCAGACGTATTGCTATGAGACATTTTTTTTGTCTCATTTTTATTTTTTTTAAGTGATTTTACGGGTTTGCGCTACACCACTAACGTCTGAAAAATATGTTTCCGGTATCTCAGAACTATCATTCGACTACAGTCTGCAAATCAGACATATTGCTATGATGCAGTTCGGTAAAATTCTTTGACAATTTTGAAAATTCTACGCTACGCGGAAAATGTCTGATATTGGTATTTTCGAGTTCAGGATAATCGTATCTATCGATTTGATGCGGTTTTGGACGTATTGCTATGAGACAAAAATTTTGGTCGTGGGCTCTCGTACTATATTCTAAGTCCCTTTTTAGTCCAGGCAATGTAGCGGATATTTGTATGAAGACCCCAACATTAATTCCTCAGTCGATGAAACTTTGCAGGATTGCAGTATAGTATGAGACAATACTTGCATAAAAAAATCCAAAAAAAAAACCTAACCGAAGTTAGGTATTTTTACTGAAATACTTATTTATTTGATATCTTTGTTGGGAAAAATGCTCAGTCAAAATTTTCTTCGCCAGCAATATTCATGTGCATTAAGAAAGCTATATGCGAAATATCCAAAAAAAATTCCTGGTAGAAACAACAAAACTCAGATGTATATGTACTATCAGCAAACGCTAAGCCTGATACATTTGGAAGAATTGTCGCTTGCAAGCTCAAATTTTATTACCCCGACCCTAATTAGAGTTACACAATGAAAAGCCCGTAACACCGTCTTTTTTTCTATTGCGATCCATTCATCGACACTCAATGGTCATAAACATGAAAGAAACACTTTTTTGTAATTGTCATTGTTACTATAAGTGAGGGCTTTGTCGACACGGGGTGGGAAAAGATAGCTGCGCGCTAAAATGACACTAAGGTGTATCAGGCAGAACTTTTTTCGATAGTACCTTGCACGGAAAAATTGCTCAGTCCATTTTTTTAACTGGAATGTTATTTAGTAGTCGCTGTGGACTTACAATAGGAAAATCCAAAATAAAAACCGTCTTGCTACATTATTTTCAGAAATTATCAAAATAACAACGAAAAAAAAATTTTTTTTAATATAAAAACCTAGTTTCGGTTAGGTTTTTTTTTTTGGATTTTTTTATGCAAGTATGGTCTCATACTATACTACAATCCTGCAAAGTTTCATCGACTGAGGAATTAATGTTGGGGTCCACTACCTTTATTGCCTAGACTATACTAGACGGGCCGGCGGGCGGCGAAGTATATGCGGCCATGTACGTTCGCTTTCATACGTACCGGTGGGCAACCGGGCAATCGGCCATACATTTCGCCGCCGGACCGGACCGCCCGACCGGCGGAAACCAGTACGTGTGAAAAAGGGCTTAGGTATATTATCTTTGAAATAAAATTATCAAAAAATTTGGATTTGGCCGATTCACACCTACCTTACCTGCGTCTGTTCGCACGCATGCACATACAAAACTAGACACAATATTACGGTCACATCACTATAGCAGTAGATGTGAATCAAAAATAACTAAGAATTGCACCCATTTAAATTGTACTGTAAATATTAAGTACCAATACTGTTAAAATGTATTAGCTATCGAAATATTATGGTCTGGTAAGCAGAACGATGCACTGTTGATGCCTCTGATGCAGATTAGATTAAATAAAGACAGGCCGCAAAGTTAACCTTCACACTCCACATACTGTTATGGTCTGTGCGCAGCTTCCGTTCATATCTTTGTGGCCACCGACATACTCCATCATGACCAACATAATCTGAAAAATACAAGGTCTCATATAAAAGGCCTTCTCCTTATGCATGAGCTTCGGATTCAGTTGTGGGCATGTAGGTACCAAAGAGTTTGTAAGTAAAGAGTACATTTATCAAAATACTTAGCTTACCTATTATGGCCAGATTCTTTTGAATTATGAAAAAATATTACAATACCTTTCCATGAGCAGTGATACTCCTATGGTTAGTGAGTCGAGCTCTCATGCGTGAAGCTCGGGTTCGATGAATTATCTTTTTCAACAACTTAATAATAGGTAAGTAAGTCCTTTGATAAATGGTTACGTTTTTAGAAAAACATCGTGAGAAAACTAGCAGGCCCTAAATTTGATTCCGAGGCATGTGTAAAGGCACCCCGGTCTGGTGAGGGGTCACAAATACAATTAAGTAACAGAATAAGTGCAATTCCTGAAATTAGTTTGTTCAGTATCGACTACTTAATCGATTTTAGCTATTTTTAATATGTGTTAAATTTTTCCGAACAATGAATTACATAGCTATCTATGGAAATCGTGCTATTATTGATCGACATTTAAGAAAATTGGTTAGACACGACTAAAGTTCGATTGCATCATTTTTGTATACTAATTGGGGTGTATGAGGAATTACGCTTTTTTTGTTACGCGTTGTATAAATTAATTATATAGACAGACGAGCAGCGCCCCGCGGTTTCACTAGTTCCCGTTCCCGTGGGAATACGGGGATAGAATATAGCTTAAGTGTTATTCTGATGTATAAGCTATATAACTGTAAAGTTTCATCGAAATCCGTTCTGTAGTTTTTGCGTGAAAGAGGAACAAACATCCATCCATACATCCATCCATACATCCATCCATACATCCATCTATACAAAGTTTCGCATTTATAATATTATTAGGATACTATTATAGTGAAAAGTGAGTATTTCCAGTGATGGAATAGGTATCTGTCAGGGATAAAAGATGTGAGTATTTTTTTTTTAACTCATTTGGTAATCGAACACACTGTATCTCAATATGAAATCGTTCACTACCAAAAATCATCAAATTTTATCTACTTTTTTCAGTGATAAAAAAATGAAGCAGTCTACGTATGTCGAACAAATAAGTTAATTGTTGAATTTAAGTAAGAACATATTCGTATTGCTTCATGAAAGTGTTTACTTATTCATTAACCACTTATCCATGAAAAGCAGGTTAATGGCATTTTTTTATGAAATGTCTGAACACGCCCTATTTCTATTGGTTGTATTATTATAAGAAATCTTTCATTGGAAAAACTATAAAGGAACATGCCTAAACTATTTTGTTTGGAAAAAAAAATCACGCCTTTTATCCTAGAGGGGTTAGGCAGAGTTTTCCATTTCAGGAAATACCTACCCACTTTTCACCAGGGGGTAGGTATACCTAATCTTTGGACCCCTTAACGTGATAGGTGGTGAGCTCATCGCCAGACCGAGTATGTTACACTTGCCTCTGAATTAATTCTGGGACCTACGGGTTTCCTCAGGATATTTTCCTTCACCGTCAAGCTATATGAAATGTTTGTTATAATCCTACTAATATCTATTATAAACGCGAAAGTTTGTTTCTGTTTGTCTGGATGGATGTTTGTTTCACTTTCACGCAAAAACTACCGAACGGATTTTGATGACTATATTTTATCCCCGTATTCCCACGGGAACGGTAACTAGAACGGTAACTACGCGGGTGAAACCGCGGGGCGCTGCTAGTGTTTTATAATGTTTTGATGGTTTTGATACTTAAATTATAAATACTAGATCAACATGGTATTAGAAAATTTTGCGTTCGTAAAAAGTATTTTCGGGTATTGTAAACATTCTTGAATGTCTGCTTCTGTTAGAATATGTTGAAATTTTAAAATAAATTGCTAACAGACCAGTGGACTGATGGTAAACGCCATCGTCGCGGCCATGGACATCTGCAACACCAGAACAATCACCGATGCGTTGCCAACTTTGTGGGAATTTAAAAACTATTTACTCTTGATAATAGCCTAAACATCTAAAACACAATACTCCTAAACCTAAAACCCAATCCTTATGATGAAACAAAGATTTCGGGTACGAGTCTGTAACTCGTATCTATCTGAAACCTTATTACGGGGTCATCCATAAATTAGGTCACACGTTACAGGGGCGTCGAGGACATAGTGTGACAAGGGGCGCAAAATTTTGTGACATTACGAAATCTAATATTTTATAATGAGGGTGTTCTGAAATGACGACCACCAGGTGGCAGCACCTAGGCGTTTGGTCCAGAAAGCTGTCAAAACTGTCAAAGCGCGTATATTTTCTATTACTATGTCTGATTTTTTTGAATTTTCTAATAAAATTAAACAAGTATAACGAATATTCTCTCCAAATCGAAATGCCACAATGTTGTGCAGTTCCTATGTGCTCAAAAAAACCGAGTGGTCATAAGTTTCCTAAGGACAAAATACGTTTAAAACAATGGCTTGTAGCTTGTAGCTATTCGTAGAGATCGGTTTACGCAATGTTATTATATGTTACTACTGGGTTTACGTCTACAAATAATAGTCGTATAAGCAAAGATCGCTTTAGTAAAGACGATTACGAGCTGCCAACAGACTCAATGTTACAGAACCGTAAGTATTTTAAAGTTTTATAAGCATAATTAAGTCTTTCTTGTTGTGTAATTTTAAAAAACTTAAGCACAAGTGCAAGTACCATAGCACTCAACTTTTAAAGTTTTTGCTACATCATAATAATAATTTGGTATACCTATTTCATTGTAAAGTACGTAAATGGAGACTAATGCCTTCATTTAATTTAGTGAATTTCTTAATAAAACCATATTTATTTGATGTTTCAGCCAGGCTAAATTTGAAAAAAATGCAGTACCGAGTAGATTTCCATGGAATGAAGCTATGATTTATTACACCACAAAAGAAAAGAACAACAACGTTGTTGTTTGGATCGCGATACAAGATCAAAATATCAAATGTATATCTCTTCAT
Organism: Ethmia dodecea; assembly: GCA_963855545.1. Classification (NCBI taxonomy): domain Eukaryota; kingdom Metazoa; phylum Arthropoda; class Insecta; order Lepidoptera; family Depressariidae; genus Ethmia; species Ethmia dodecea. Next base: position 4,949,630 of record OY979448.1, read on the forward strand.
ACAAGTGATATTCTTTTACCAGATTATAATATAGGTACCACAATTTCTGAAAAATATCGATGGACAGTTTAAGACTGATCAGCTGATACGACAAATACATCTTGAAAGATTGCTGGTTTAGCTAAAACATTTGAGATTTTAAGTGGCAAGTTAGATTCCAAACTGATGCCTCTTGCAGACCGCATAATATTTGTTTGTTTCATGATGACAAATTTTAAAAGTAATATTATTATGTAGATAGACATATCTCTAAAAACATTAGGTATATTTAGTTATTTCATAATAGATTTTTTTGGCAAAATAGAAACAATGTATAAATAAGTTTTATTATTAACTTTCCTTTCTACACTACAAAACCTGGACAAGCTAGCTATAGTTATTCTTTGACAGAACTTTAACAATCATATTTTGTTTTTGCTATTGTTGGTAACAAAATATATTTAAAATAAAAATCCTTTATTTGTGAAACTATAATATTTTCAATAAATATGTCATCTCTTTTGATGTTTATTATCTTTTCATCCACATTCGTCCATATGAACAAATCACAGCTTTCTCTACCCGTAACAAGTAATTGTGTTTGAATTTTGTAGTAATAGCTACTGTTTTCTTTGAGTTGTAAACAATCATGTGGACAGTTTTCTAGCCCTATACACTCATCCTTTATGGAAAATAGACATTTAAATTCCAAAAGTATAAGGTAAAGTTTGAATTCGGCAACCCTTTTTTGTCCATAATTTTAGGAACTAAAAACCAGATACTAACATATAATATCATTGCTAAAAATTGAAAAACGCTATGCAGAATTGCAGAAACTATGTGTTTTGACAGCGCGCATGACCTCATGACTAAGTGGCGCCAACTAGTGGCGTAAATTTTCGTAAACACCCTCATTGTTTTGAAATGTTTGATTTGTTGTTGATTTTATCAAAATAATTTCGGAATTGCTGTTTTAATTCAATTTCTAGATGGAAAATCATGAAAATTGTGTGATGTAATTTATGGATGGCCCCTAATAAGTTAATGTCATGAAGAAGGCATTAAACCCGTTAATATTATATAAGGATTTTAAAATATAACTCTTAGGTAGGTACTTATTTTATCACTTTTTAAATCGCCATTTGCAATCGCCGAAGACCTGAAGAGATTCCAACAAAGGCGATAAGGCTTTTTGCGGGTGCAGCAGACGCTGCGTCCGCGCATAGTTAGAAAGTACCACCGGTCTCGGTTCAGTCGGGGACAGTGCGTTGAACGCGACGGACGTCTGTTGTGCAGTGACGCAAATGTTACCGACGCACGCATGCGGGAAATAGTTGCGTCTGAAAAATTATATTCGTGAAATAAATTTTTTTGAGGAATAAATAATTCGTGAAGACTAAAAATGGGTGTCAGTGCAAGGATTATCGCCATGCTTCTAATGATTTCTGCTGTGACAGCTGTCCCTGCGGGAGAGGCCAGGAAGACTCATGCTGATGGTAAGTATCTATTTAAAAAAGGTAGTCGATGAAAATACAATTTTTAGGTAGGTATAGTAGGTATTGACGAGCATTCTTCGGCATACTGACAAGGCAAGCGTAGGAAGCAAATATATATTCATTTTGAATATTGTGTAGGAGTAATAACATAAATTATTGACAAGTAATCATCAAAACATTGATTGTGCGAAGCCAAATTAAAAGAGACACTTATAAAATGCGCCCAACCAAACAAATTTAAACGAAAACCTTAACAACTCAATTAAGCGCCAAATTAAAAAACCATGAAATGATTTTAAAATTAATGCTTCAAACAAAATTATTAAAATTGTCGCATCGGTTTACAAAACAAAAAAAAAGTTACGCAAACGAGCCCAGCGCTCGAATACTAGTTGCAAAACAAAACTTTTACGGTAATTTAACGGCGAATAAAGTGGACTGCACGCTTATGAGTGACAATGACCCACTGGGAACCAGAGACGTCACGCTTTATTTGATGAACGAAAAAATTGCTAATTTTACACAAAATTAATATTTCTTAACTGACGATCTTGATATGAAAATAAATAGTAGAACGGACACACACAGCCGGACGAGGACAATATAAAATATTGGTGTCTCATTTTCGATGCCTGACGAGCTGACTATTTAACAGCTTCGGAATAAACTGCAGGGCTGTGACAAAAAGTAGAACACGTAGATCGGTACAAATTTGAACGGAACACCAATCGCGATCAACAAGGCTTAGACACTCTTGTTTCCTAATTCAACATAAGTTTTAAACGTACATTCATTTAGTTCATAAGAAAGCATTTGGATGCTTTCTTATGAACTAAATGAATGTACGTTGGTACGTTCGTACGTTCGTACGAATGGTTAGCCAGGACCCCACGGTTGGATGGGGACAATTAGTCCTGACCCAATATTCGGCTGCAACTGGTTGCTTGACCGATAGCTAGGTAGGTACTTTTCTATCCTCCGCACTAGATGCGGCTCAGAACCGATTATAACCTATTGTTTAACTCAAAATCCGAACATTACTTATTACGCAAACTTACAGCTACAATCGAGAGCAGTTTCAGGTTTAAATAAGTTACGAGTCTTTCCCGAACACATATGCAAGTTTTAAACAACTTAAGTTGTGAAATGTAAACACCAACATTAGTTTAATGTCGTTACGTTGTTGAGCATAATTTATGCATATGTCAGCAATATTTACCACAATATGATGTCAAGAAATGTAATACAATGTTCTTTCCCCGCTTCGAAATGAGTGTATTTTCAAACTAATTCTTAACAAAAAGCTAAGTACAAAGACATTCTCTTTAGACAAAGCTGCTACTAGTACCTACCACCAGTATTATTAATTGTACTACTAGAACCATAAAAATTTAATTTTGTGTGATATTATCCGTACCTTTTTGTTAAGCAAGACGTTCACTTGCTTAATTCAAACTTAGCTTATAATTTTACTTTAAATTCATCTTAAATTGGGTCATCTATGTTTATACTTAGTCATTATTTTATAAATCTAATTTATCTACAACTAATTCATGTTGCGGACTGCATCAATAGCGTTTTTTTTTAAATAGAGAATCTCGATCGACTCTGCCATTGTCCGCAAAACATTAAAAAGGAAATAACCTTAATTAAAATTTGAAATAAGCGATTAACCTACTTCGATTGACCGCGTCTGTTTGAAAACACCATGATAACTATAGATAAATCAGTCAAGATAGAAAAGCAACGCAAGCACCGGAATTTCGTGGGTTCGTAATTTAAAAACATTCAAAATGTAGCAATTCCCCGGAAAGAATAGTGCTGATTGCGTTAGCATAATAACGATCTTTTTGTGACACCCGCCTGCCTTTGTTATGCCGAATGGTCTCTTGCATTGTTCGGAACTATAATCGAATCAGAATAGTAACTAATAACAATAGCTAAATGGGTATTGTTTATTTCAATAATCCATTTTTCTCAGGGATAATGTAATGCCTCGTCTATATAAATTTTAGCTATATCTCGTGCAAAATTTTGAGGAATTTCCAAATCCGATATAGTGAGCAAACTATATATTTTTTTATTAAATGCACACGTCATCACAGGGCGATGTGCTTTTACCCCTGACATGGAGGTCAGATCAGATACATAGCAAACTAGATCATATATAGATATTAGCACTCGCGAAGAAGACAAATAACAAAGACTTGGTGTTCTTAAAACATGAAGAAGCTACTTCTTCATCAACTCATAAAACAATCGAGTACCTCAGAATTACCTAATTGTTTTCCTAGTTAGCTGTGAACTAGCTTCAACAATTATTAACCAGCTGCAATAAGGGCAATTTGAAACAACACTGATGTTGCAATGATTCATAACATTGCAGATGACACTACTAATTTAATCTTAGATAAATCTACACTCATTATGACGTTATTTTTGACTCTACACATCTCCTTAGGTGTTAATTCATTCTCATCTTTTGTTAAAAAGTTTTTCCACGGTCGGAATTAAAGAAGAACTGTAACAAAGGTTTCAAAGCATTAACCAACAATGCCATATCTGGCAGATCATCAAATCTTACTTCGACATCAAGGATTTCCTTGGCTTTACAAATATTGCATAATTGCTTTAACCTTTAAATACCGACAATAGTCTTTTGCTTAGCACTGAACGGTTTTCAGCACTATTGTTGAAGCTACGGTACGGAACCATTCATTTCCGAACGTTGTCTTCACTTTCTTGTGCAACCTACGTGGGATGCTTAAAGCACTTGTTGTTTTTGTGGCGTAATTACCTGCTTTTGTCATTAACAGTGGCTTAATTCTCAGATATCTGTTTGGTTTAGCAATACCAGAGATATTTGGAAGTAGGTCGAGTAAGATCGTCATTTTTAATCAAAAAGAAACGTTTATGTTATTAATGGACTCTGAATCTTCTTTAAAAGGCATGTTAATAACAGTGATCCGCATTTCCTTACCTCATCATCGGTTAATCGCTCCTTCGTAACGATATTCTTTGGTTGCGTATTAATAACCAATTTCTTTTTACAACACAATCACAGCTTGATGACGGCCCTTTTGATGGAATTCGAACATTTCCGCTGAACACATCTCGTACCTGAGAGGTCTCGGCCTTTCTAAGTTCATTACCCTTAGGGTTTCAACTCACAAATATTGACATTGTGGTCTTGCATTTACGACTTAACAGAAACAAGTTCGAAAGAATGCTGCATTATTGGACACTACTGTCGCTTTTTATTGCGTTCTTTTAATAGAATTTTGCTGTCCTCCGGGAATTTTCTCTTGATTTATGATAAATATATTGGTTGGTTTTTTAATAGCCATTACTATTACTGATGTAAACAAACATGATATGAAACTAACAAAAATTACGTTTAAGCAAAAGGTAAGGCATTTGAATTATTGGTACTAGTTTAATAATAGATTTTTAAACAATCATGATAATATGTATAATAATTCACTATGTTTTACCAATATTTACAATATGTCGGGGAGAAACAGATACCTACATAAGTAGGTATCTGTTTCTCCCCGACATATTGTAATGTATACTTATTACCAATAAATTGATTACTCTTATTATTATTATTTGCTCCCTTACCTAATAGAAAAAGTTAAGTGGTAATCCATCAAAAACAAGATGTTTTTCTCATCACCATCATTTTGATAAATAAACCTATCAATTTACACAATCCTAATATTGATTGAATAATACATATCCTACCTAATAAATTACGTAATTGTTTTTCTGATATGCAATGCAAAATATTTGTAATACTTAGTACTTTGTAACACTGTAATCAAATACAACAGGTGCTTGTCATTGTAAAACAAAAGATGAAATAAAAGTGCAATCTCGATACATCACGTAACAATTGTTTTATCTGAACATTTTTACTTTTGACGTTCCATATCGCAATCACTGGTGTAATAATTTTGATTACTCACAGTTTTATTTATTTCGTTTCATTAATTAGTTCATGCAACGTTTTATGAGGATTTTAATCATTATTGGCAGAAAATATTACATTATTTCTGATAGTTCCTCTTTCATTACGATAAAATCGAGGTTTCAATATTTTTACAATCATTTCACAGTTCAGATTAAATGTAATAAGATAACTTACAAATTGAAATTACAGAGACGAACAATGATTAATCTCGATTATAAAACATGAGTAGGTAACAAAAAGAAAGGTTAAATAATTAGATCACTAAGTACCTACATTTTTCTCTAAATCTCAAACTTTGATTAAAACGGTGCTTCTTCTAAATAATGTTTAGTGAAAAAAAAATTAAGTTGAATAGTTATTCAACTTCTTAGAATTACAATATAACATTTCTACTTTAACTAAGTTGATGTACCTAATTTATTAAACCTTAGTTAAATGGAATCAATCGAAGTCGATGAACTGCACTATGAAGAGTGGGAAACAAGACTTTTGCTTAGATATCGTTTTTTTAACGGAAACTAGATTTATGGTTTCCAATTAAGTTAATATTGTGGTTTTTATAATTTATAAGCTATATCAAGCACAGGTGGTGGAACCTGACTATAAAACTGATTACCTTTCGTTTAAGAATCATTTAGTATAGATAATCGTTGTGAAGAAAGTGACGTCTATATTATTTATCTGAGATAAAATCGCATAAAATTCCAAGAAATAGTTTTCGTTTCTTTTCCAATCTTCTAATATATATATAATGTAATGCGCAATTGACAGCTAGCCGAACCTCGATCAAAACTTATTCAAGGAAATTAAAAGCAAGTTAAAAATCGATACACTGAAACAAAAAACGCGCGAAGCATGTGGACAAGAAGAAAAACGAACTTACCTTATGAGCCAATACCGACTTAGGTCATTGCCTTCACAGCCCAAGGTGAAGTGAAAGTTTTAGCACACGAAAACGAAAGTGATTCAGTCAGCTATTTTACTGTAGAGGCAATAACTTTGGTAGTTGACGAAGTGTCATGGCAATATGATGAATGGGTACTGGACAACTACGATGTTCTCTAAAACGTGAAATTGCATTGCTAAAGAAAACCTTAAACAGTCGATGCCCTTTACTATTGTCGATGAGTAGCTTACTTAATTAGATATTAAACAGACATTTCAAACATACACAGAAGAACATAAAAGGTATATATACCACAATATTCTCTTAATTAGTTGTAGCCGGAAAAAAGCAGCCAGTGATACAAGGTCAATATACGAAGCGACGCGACGGATTGTTATTAATGATTGGACGTGAATTGTTTCTTTAAGCAGTACAATATTGGAATTTGATGCAATTTCCTTCTTAATCTTTTACCGTTTCTTTAATTTTTTTTTCTTTGTCTGGTTCTCTTTCGATTTTCATACTGAACTAACTATTATAAATATACATAATACATAAAGCTATTACTACAGCACTAATAAATTATTTAAATTAATTGACCGAATACCGACCGGTTCGATAGAGATCCCTACTTTCCTACCCTACAAAGATTACAAATCCAAAAGCAACTCTGTCTAGATGTTTCCTTCTCAGGGCTACACCGACCGGTGAATAGATCTTGATGGGCAGATCGATAGTTTATACATATTGAGGAAGGATAAGTATAGGCTTCTTTTCATTGCAGAAAAGCACGTCGTCCCATGGGGGTCAGGCTACAGTGTTCGTATAAATAGGCTTCCACAGATCAGTTCACAATTCAAACAATATGTCCAAATTCTAAATAGCCAAAGTAGCTGTTAAATCAAGAGATACCCCAAAGTTATAGCATAATTCCGCCCTTCGAATAATACTCGTAGTTGCAGCAATCATCGACAAATGTCATCCGGCAGGAATCCGTGTCTAACAATGCACTGCCTGCAGCGTTGCATCGCACGATCATATTGCAGTAATCAATGTGGCAGGGATGTTTTAAAATAAAGCCATTTCAGTGTAATACTTAAAGCTTAAAAGTATTTAACTTTGCTTAGATATAATATATACTCGAGTAGGTATATCTTACTGAGCGAAAAGACCAAAAATTTAAAAGTCTAACTGTTACAAGGTCATTGCGCGGGCATTTTGTGGTGAACGCAAAAAATCTAGGCAAGCTAAGCAAAAACCCTAGAACTGAATCAGCAATTTTAAGCTTAGTTATGCAATTTGTACAATTTTATCCTTCAGTAATTCTATAATACCTAGTCTGTGTTTAGATCAGTTCAGCATTATGCGATCGAGTGATTACTTCTTCTTTTAACGTATGTAAATTAAAATAAAAAAATATTTATATAATTCGTATAGTACGATAGGTAGAGAATACATTCTAAAAATCAGTTACAATATTTTTTTCTTTTTGTTATTTGTGGTAAATTGATGGTTGCACTGCACACAAAACAACTTTTGAAGTTCTAATGTCTTTGCGGTTACGTCATCACTTTTCTTTTACGATATACTTAATAGTCCTTTAGAAAAGTTGCATAAAAGATGGTTGTGCAACACCATACATTATTTCGAAAAGTATGCACCAGGACAATAGACGAACGAACGATTCTTATTATATGCACGTACACGACTCTAATTAATGGGTTTGGTAACAGCTGATATTGCAATCCTCGTATATCCTGCAGGTACCACAAGAATATATATTTAAAATAATCATTGTAGTAAACAAAATTTCGAACATTCTAGGTACCTAGTTACTTTTGCTTTTCACGAACATTGACAAAATTGTGTTATTGAACCTACACAAAATCTTAAAAATGTAAAGTGTTCTGAGCAAATTTCAGATCAATATTTTGAAAATCAAAAATCTTCCTCAGCTTCTCACGTGAATCCTGAGTAATATAAGCTGCTGCTTTTTTGCAGGACAGCTCACTTCCAATTTGGAATATCCGACACAAAACATACAACTCTCTGTCAAAGATTTATCCTAACGACTTAAGCCTTGACGAATTTGAAAGGCTATGAACACATTATATATGACTTCCTTATATTAAGTAGTGCTCACTAATACAACATAATAATATACACATATTACTATCGCACTCACCTTCCTAATGTATTAACAATTAATACTCTATAATTATTACAGATCATAAAAAAAATGCTGTTTTTTAATCTTTGATCAATTCGAACTGGGGTAATGTTGTGAATTACTATAAGGCTTAACCCGTCTCTGTTACTTTAGCAAGCTTTCGCTTCACAATAGGCCCAGCCTATTTCTAATAATATAGTAGTAGGTCATAGTAGTAAACGCTCATTTTACCTTTGACCCCATTCAATGTAACATTGCTTTATGATTAGTCTCATTTCAACACGACCAATTTTGTGTCGTCAATAAATCGTGACCATAAGGCGGCAACGTAAAAACGTGCAGCTTGCCAACTATCATTATGATTTACCAAATCCTTATTATGGTGATGCTTGAAATGTAATTGAAAATGGTCAATTATGTTTGTGCCATTCAATTGTTCCAAATTGTCATTGGCAAGAACAATTCTGTCATCGGCCTTCGGGTGCAATCGGAATCACTTTTCCAGTTTCTCGTTGCTTGTTTGGACATCTCACTAAGCAGACATACAAGTATGTTTGGTATAATTTAAAAAATATTTACTGGGAACATGGCAGTATTTGTATCTAATAATCTTTCTGTTGACTAACTAAAAACATAGTCTTGCAAGCAATATTGTTCATACAAGTTCTTACCTGCATAAATAGTATTAGGTACACTTCTAGGGAAGTAAAATAAGAAATGTCTCAGGTTATATGTCATTGTTGACGGAGGTGAAGCCCAGGTCTACAAACATGTGATCTGAGGCTTTCTTATTTACTTCCCGAGGTGAGTATACTTTTGACTTATCGACGGAGGCGGAAAGCGGCAACTTCGTTTAGCGCTGCCAGCCGAAATATGCCGCTTTTCGACCGAAAAAATATATAAGTCACCTAACCATGCAACCTAAATATAAAAACACTTTTCAGCTTAATTTGTGGGTGTCAATTTTATTAATAATCTTCCTGCGGTTTCAAATTCTCTAAAACTACATGTTCGTAGTGCAGATTTTTTTTTGCCATAACAAAGTAAGTTACTCTATAAAATATGATAATAGCTACAACTAATTTAAAAGCAAACTCTATAGGTAATGTTTTTAAACATTTAATTTCGTTATCAAACCATTCACACCCTCTTGGATACAAAATTCATTGTTATTAATGTTAGCAAAAGCGAATAAGCATTCTTTGTTGAAGTATCGTAGGCAAATTAGCAACAGCTGAGCTGGACTAGTTTAGCGGCGTTGCGAAACATGGCTGTCTGGTACAACAGTAGGTGTTTATATCAACACCTTCCAGTTGTTGACTTTGCATTCAGGTGTTTGAACGTGTTTTCTTTTTAGGATCTGTTGTACATGTCTGTTCATTTTCCTTAGCTGATTCTGTAAATTGATGTACACCTACGTTTATATAGAAAACTAGCGACCCGCCCCGGCTTCGCACGGGTGCAATGCTGAATTTTCTTTGCTATAAACCATCCCTGGACCCACTCGAACCCACACAAAAACACAAAAAGTTTCATCAAAATCGGTCGGGCCGTTCTCGAGTTAAATCGTCAGGAAGGAAAACCCGACTTATTTTTATATAGTAGATAAAGAAACCTAATTCAATTAATTTCTTCGCTTCTTGTTTATAATTTATAATTGTATAGTGCAAATATTGTTTGAATACTTTGGTCACAAAATATATATTTGTGACTCCAATAATATTTAGGAGTCATATCAGGCACAGCAATACGAATCTACACTTTAGACAACGCCTCTGTTTCAATTCTCGCAATAGACATGGCAAAGCAGGTAATTTGTGTTGTTCGCACATTTCAATATCGTTAACTAGATGCAGTAACTTTTTACTTAACTTTTTACTTAACTTTTTACTGCACTAAAAGTAGGGTAATGTTTTCACAGTGTATGTACAATAACTATAAAGTAAATCTGTTCCTATAGCATTTGGTAGTAAAAGGAAGCACAAGATTTTATTCATTTTCAGAGTGTCATATCCTTATTGCTTTAATCTTCACAGAGCATTTTACATGCATTAAAAAAATTAAGAATTAAAAATGGTTTATCAAATTTCCAAGAATAGTTTCCAAAAAACATCGCTTAAAGTACCTACCTTAATTTTTCCATTTATTATTTTTTGGTATTTTTTAGGCAGAGGTTCCCTAACTAGGCAAGGCCTGTGTCTTGGGAAACCAGAAGATGTTTCGGTGTTTTCTAAATGCTATGTCACAAACCATCACAATGAATCAATTGACACCTTATTCTTCCCAATCTGATTAGTAATACTCGTATACTGAAATACAAACATACATAAAAAGACGTAAATAATAACCCTTCTTTTTGACTTCTTGCTGTTGGATAAAAACGTGCGCTATATAGCTCGACTACCACTCATTATTTTATAAATTTTATAATGGTCAAAGGTCGTGTGTAAATCTTAAAATATTGGTACATCGGAAAAACAATAAAAATAAATAGATTCAAGGGCGCAATGTCAGATTTGTAGAGTTCATTTGATGGAGATGTCTATTCGGTTACAGTCCATAAAATATTATAAATGCGAAAGTAACTCTTTGTCTTTTACTTTTTCACGTCAAAACCAGTTGTGTCACCGGTCAATACTCACAAGTTTCCTAACACCATGTATGTATGACCCATAGAATAGACTCATTACATGTGTAAAAATAATAATATAAATCGATAATGAGGTAAGCTACCCACGAAGTATCGATCTAAAGGAGAATATACGTCAAATGAATCTTCGAAAATATCAAACCGCAAGTTTAGTATCAATGACCTTGTTCATCAACAAAAGGACAACAAAATTGAAGAGGGTATAATAATAACAGTCGCCATGACGTGGCTATAAATACTAAGTATATATACCACATATACTTACTCTTTGAGACCTATATAAAAGATAAGTGCAATCGGTATCTGGCAATAAAAATAAAACGTTGAAGAAGAAAAACACCTTTTACGCAATTAACACTGTATAAGGAGCCTGTTACTCGATAATAACATTTTAAGTTTCCTTAAACTTTTTATGAAATTCCCAGAGGAACGGGAAAAAATCGATTTAACGCGGGCAACGCCGCTGGTCAACCGCTATGGTAGGAGAGTTCTTTAGAAAACAATACTCGTAGTACTTAGTTAGTTTCAGATGACTCACATAAAACAATTAATTAGGACAAGTCTAAGTTTGTCTAATCTGCATTGTATGGGTTTCCGCATTGTGTCCAAAGACACTAAACTCTAAAGCCGTATACAGAAAGAAAGCTGAAAACTTATCAGCGCTTATAGGCGCCAGTCTACGCAGGTAACCGGAGCAGGCATTTATATGAACCAGCGCCGATAAGCGCTGATAAGTTTTCAGCTTTCTTTCTGTATACGGCCTAACCATTAGTGTTAATAATTTGACATTTCAACTTCACCCACGCTAACCTACATCCATGCTAATACAGCAATCTTATGTAATGATCTCTAACCTTATAACCTTGCTATGTAATAACAGTATTATTGATGGCTTTAATGATATAATAGCGATCGACGGTCAACATTTATAATTGTGTTTGTGTTAACGCAGTGGTTGGTCAAGGGCAGTTTGTTTGAATATTTTTAAGGTATACTTTTAGAATAGAATATAATAACGTTTTATTTGTTCACTGTGTACAACAACAACAATACTTTTAACAGTGTGTCCTGTACGGAAGTACAAATACAAAATTTAATAATATTTATGAAAAAAAAAAACTCATAATTTTATTACAAGTAATTTAAATTAAATTTACAATTAAAATTAACTTACAAAACCAAAAAGTAATCTACCACACTTTTTTATACGTTTTTTAATAAAACTTTTCTTATTCTTTTTTTTTTTTTTTTTTAAATCATTTATTTAAACGGGCTTTTAAAGGAAAACCTTTATGTCAGCCCTATTGAAATAGGATTTTCTTATTCAAAATCATGTTTATTTGGTTTCCACCGAAGAGTGCCCTATTACATTTAAATCTCTTTGGTTTACATATTACATTACTTACTCGTAGGGCAATCGTGAACTTGTCGTGAAAACTCAACTAGATCGATTTTTCTCTCCCGTTTGTTGAAATCATCATCGAAATTGTTAGATCAGTTCTAGACAACGTGATTACTGATTACAAACAAATAGGTATTGCTTGTATAATACGAGTAGATATCTCAGTGTAAAAAAGTCAAAGAAAGGAGGTTACAAGCGTTACTATACTCATTATTTATTTATAAAAAAAAAGTATGTCATATCTCAGGTAATGATAATGTAAATAATCCGGAACTCAAACCGGAATCATAACATGGGTGCCCGACAAATGCATGAGCTTGAAATATAGTTGTGGCATTAAAATTACCGGGGTCATGACAAGACATAAAGAAATTGCTGAGACCAAATACGGAGGTCAATTGATTTACACGATAATGGTGCCATTCTTCACATGTTCTTAAAAAATATCAGTTTAGTAAATTTAATATTAATATTATTATTGATATTTACTGTTGGGTATTTAATTTCCGTATCTGTTATGTATGGGACACCACTGAATGTAGTTTAATATTTTTGGAAAATTATTTTCTCCAAAATATGAGTTTCCTTTCTTTAATTTTATTAGGCATTTAGACACAGTAAGGGATGAATTAGTAATCATTTCTTAATACAAATAATGCAAAAGCTACATATTTTTAACGGTAAAAGATAAATAAATCGTGGGTATTTTTTTTACGAACTATATATTTTTTGCTATCGTACAGACAGACCAATGAGGTATTAGTTAGGACCTACTTCAGAACACATGAATGAATTTTTTTTTAACTTCTATAAATATTGGTATGAGCTAAGCAAGTAGGTACAGAATTAAAATACCTACTTATGGGGTAGTTGAGAAGAAAAATAATAAACCTACATTTTAGGTTTAAGTCTGTTTTGTTTTTTTTCTGCCATAATTAAAAAAAAAATCATTTTTATTCCGAAAAAGGAGCGCAATCATTTCTGTTTCTTCGAAATTTCCGGTTTCATCACGACCACTCGCAGATGGTGGTCGATGATGAGTAAAATTATGGAGTCTGTTGAAATTGGAAGTAGAAAGTGGCTATTTGTCTTATTATGGCAACCGCTGTATACGTATTCTGATTACTTTTTACAATGCATTTTTACAAACTCTGGAGGAGCGGAGGTAGAATGCTCCTCCATCGTGAAAAGGGAAGATCTTTCATCATCGTGAGAAGGGAAGGTGATCGTGCCTGGGGACCGCGGTCCAATTTTGAACTATTTAGTCGTCTACGTATTTTTTGGAATCCCTTAATGCGGTGAGCATATCGCAAGAGTTAGACAGAGCCAATTATGACCCTATCAAAGGCAGACTCAACAGCTGATCTTTAGAAGCTGAAATTTGGAATATAGATAGTAAGGACAAAGGAATTAATTCACTTAAGTGTTTCGAACCCCCTCGAGAACGAGTTCACTGAGACGAGCTCAACTAGCACGGGTCACTGGGCTTCTAATTATTAGGAAAGGTGCTTAAACATAAGACATAAAATACTCTTCTTCTAGTCTGGAAACCTAAAAGCGACACTTGAACGATAGGTACGCAATAAAATAAACCTCACAACCACCACATAAAATAAATTGAATTAAACTAGCACTAACTAGGTGCGAATTGTTAGCACATCAGTTTGACGACAGCCATTGCATCAATTGCATATCACAAAAGCAACTGCCCTTGCTCCAATAGCATTTATCACTTCATGTCAATCATCGCTAACTCGAATGCTTTCACCAATTGAACTGCACTGCATGAATGGAATTTATTCGTTTGACATTTAAAATAGCTATGCTCTATGTGGGTCATGAACAAGATTCACGATGTATTTGCTTTTAATATTTGTCGTTTATCATTGAATCCTAATTGGTCTTTAAAACTAAATAGTTTAAATGGATTGCCTATATTCATTAAGATGCATCGTTTGAACATTGGGTCTGTGATTAATTTTACAAATAATCTTACGTTTTGCATCTTTTAGCTTCGATAATGAAGCTCGGCAAAGACAAAGTAAGTGACTGCCAAAGCAAAACGACCCTAATTGTAATAATATAAATGCGAAAGTAAGTCTGTTTGCTTGTTACCTTTTCACGGCTAAACCGGTGGATCGACGTTAATGAAATTTGCCAGAACAATAGCTTGTATCTTGAGGAAGGACATTACCTACTTTCAACTCGAAAAACTCATAGTTCCTCAAATTTCAGGCGGACGTCAACTAAGTAATATTAGTTTGCAAGCCAGTATCAAATAAATATGCATAAATAAACCAACAAAAAACTACTAACCAACACGCACGCGACTTCATTGGAAAAAGTATTGTACATTCCATAGCTAGTCTACAAAAAGTTAAATCGGTACGCGATGGCAGGCTTCGACTAAAAACTGTTAAATACATCGCGAATTTGCAATTGCAATCGGCTACCGGTTCCGAATTCAGATCGATACGAGCGACCTCGCGATTCAGGACACGTATATGAACGAAATTGTAGCATTCCATTGAAACAGACTGAAAAGGCGTGTAAAAAACTAAATACAAATATTTGGCTCGTGATTACCATTGAATATCTTTTTTTAAGAATCGCTTCCTTGGTCAAACTTATTATGCAGTTTTGTAGTCGAACGTGTGGAAGGTGGTTCAGTTTTGAATCAATAAAATATTATATTATTTTTTTGTATATCGTCCGATTGATTGATAGGTATGATTACTACTATGAGCACCATCTTATCAATTTATCTGTTTCTTTCGCACCGAGAAGTAGGTACACATAACTCAAGCGAAAGTGAAACTTGGGATATATTGTCGATGCCACACACCACACATTGTGTAATCGAGAACATGACTCGATTATGCTATTGAATCGAGTCGCCGTGCCATCCCGGGAAATTGAGCGTGGAATTAAATATCCAACTCATCGGAAGACGCCTGCTGAATACTGTATGAAGAAATGTTTAATGACCATATGCTGCAATAGGCTGACTATACACATCGATTTGTTTTTATGTAACCGTTTTCGAACCGCTATATTAATTGAATATGGAATCTAATGAAATTTTATTAAGTCTTTGTCTTGTAAATGATGCGCCATAATTGCCCCATTCATAAAATGGGCTCTCTGCTCTATTCTCTTTTCTGCGGGTTTTAAAAATGAAATTAACCTCAAAATATTTTGAAACCTGTCTGTAATTCTATCCAATCGATCATATCGAAAAAGTTTTTGCAAACAATAGCCTGGTTGCACAATTAATCACTGACAAGTCTACGTTTTAATTATCCGTTGACATTGACATCGTTGTTACTCTTAGTCTCATAAATCAATGTTAACTCGTTAAACTCGACGTTATGGAACCGTCACTAATTAACATTATATTGTACTTCACACATGATTTAGCGTTTGCGGTAAAAAATCAGGAACTGATCAGTTACAATCTCTTAGAGCAAGCTGTACGGAAGTAGACAGATTTTTTGTGTGCTCTAAATTTGAACGCATGCCTAGTTTAATGATACTCGAACGAAAAGTAGGTAAACAAACTTACTAACAAAAAACTATTAAATAATACATCGTAAATGGCACATAAATAAGTAGAAAAGGTTTAAATCTAGTATGACATTAGGTTACTTTATCGTTCGTTCCGATTTATGAAATAAAAGATTAGCATAGGCGCCTACTTTTTTCTGTTCTAGTGAGAATTTTTATAAACCCTCTCTTAGTGGAGGAAGTACTAAAAACTACATAATACACTCCTAATTTCAGATTCTTAGGTCTAACGGTTGTAGTTCTTAGTGCGTTAATAGATCAGTCAGTCACGAAGTATGATAAATGTCTCTTTGTAAAATCCAACGCGAAAGTTTGTATGGATGGATGTATGGATGTTTATTCCTCTTTCACGCAAAAACTACTGAACAGATTTTGATGAAATATTACAATTATATAGCTTATACATCAGAATAACACTTAGGCTATATTTTATCCCCGTATTGACACGAGAACGAGAACTACGCAAGTGAAACCGCAGAGCACTGCTAGTAATATATGTATATTCGGTAAAAATAATAATAATAATAATAATATAATCTCACGCCTTTTTATCCCCGAGGGGGTAGGCAGAGGTATTCCATTACTGGATATACCCACATTTCACGAGATATATTGGACCCCTAAACGTGATAGGTGGTGAGCCTATCGCCGGACCGGGTCTGTTTACACATGTCTTAGAATTAATTCTGAGACCTGCGGGTTTCCTCACGATATTCGGTAACTTAATACAAAATACGCAACTGACGTAAGTACCTGTCTAGATTTTTTTATAAAACACCTTAAACAATATATACCTACGCTTCGAGTTCATCCTTACAAGATTTTCGAAATCGATCCAAATATTTTGAAGCTATTAAGTAACAAACTTATGGAACATCAGTGTTTATTTCTACAAAAAGTTTTTTTTATCTTACTGAGCTTTCCATCCTAGTGCTTGTTGTGCTAGTTCTTTTGCACCATTCGAACGTCCTCTTTGCTTATCCAGATTTGTGTCATACCGGCTTTTGTGTGCAGTAATCGTTGTCTCTTTAGTATTCGATCCTATCTCGTCTCAAGGCGCGCCACTATCTCCTTCATTGGCTTACATAATTCGTAATTGCTTTTTCACACAGTCTCGTAACTAAGTCGATCTTTCTTCCTACTTCTCGCATGCTAAGGTGGCTTCGGCTCTTTGTGATGACTTCCGTAGTTCACTTACTTCTTTTTGTGTGTTGATCAGAATCAGTTTGCAGAAATGCGTACTTGCCTAACTGAGTGTGGAGCTCTACAAATTTCTTAACATTTTTTAATACTGTTAAAGTCACTACATTGATTACTTGTACCTTTTTGTGCTTGTACTATCATTTTTTCATTCATGCTTTATAATTAAGTCACGTCTATGTAGTTACGTCTTACCGCAATTAGGATAGGAAATTGAATGTTTTTATAGTCGGTGCAATTACTTTCATTGAGATAGAAGTAAATAAGTAAGCTATTGCTGACATCACTCAAATCAATCTAAATGAAGTTCAATGCAACTCCGATGGTGCATGTAATAAGATAATAGGTATAAAATGAGGTAGGTACCTTAAAGTCTAAAGTGTATTTATGTACTGTGGACTGCTAGACATAACGGCTTAAGTAGAAAAACTTAAAGCCTTATAAAATACATGATATAGCGCTTATCTATAGGAGTTTTAATCCTTACGCCTAAACTACCTTAAAATTCACAATTATATGTCACAAAAACATCTTCTAGGTAGTAGGTACATAAAAATACATAATCTCACGCATCTTTAAGTTTGGCTAGATAGAAACAATAATACCGCCACTTGCTACGAAGGCTGATCTCTCGTGCTTCATCAACTTCCAAAAAACGATGCATCCTCGTTCATTTAGGGTAAGTCAGTACCTACAACCTACTCTTGGCTATTCTTTAATAATTCGTCCATCTTCGATGTAAGTACGCCTAGGTCGCCTTCTTCGCCTACTCACAACACTCTTGTAGATTAGTCGATCCTCTTAGTATTCTTGTAGGCATGACGTAAAAAAATTAACTCATAATTGCGTCCTGTAACAACCACAGAATTTCGATGGATATTGAAGAAAAACACATTAACCGTAATTCGATGGATATTGAAGAAAAACTCTTCCTACATGTTCAATTAAAATGCTTCTGCGGCATTGCAGCGATGTTTTCATTGCTTCTACATCACGATTTTATTTATCAACCAACGCACTTGTTTTATTTATGGAAAGTTCGTGTTTCAATATTGTCAGTTACATGGTCATCACGATTTATTTTACAGATGGTAGTTATATCCAAAATGGTGAATTGATATCACGTGCATTTGCAATATGTATATAAAAGCATTGCACGCCACTTCGTCTATGTTCCAGGAAAAATATAGTAAGTATTGTTCTTCCTCGGGACCAAGCTTAAAGAGGTACTAGATAATCGTACCTCCTACATCTCTTTTTCAACAAGATTAGTTCAGTAGTGAATATTGGTAACATGCAGGCTGACGAAGTAGCTTTCGGGTAGGAATAGCGGTACGTGAAAATGTGTATCATATTTTCACGTTACCCTCTCATTTCATTTACTATAAATGAATATTTAACACTGTTGGAAGAAAAAAGAAGAAGTAAGCACATCTACATATGAAACAAAGATCATATCAAATTCCATAATAGCTTAGAATTAATCTTGAGACATCCTTCCTTTTAATCCTATTTGAGACTAATTATTTTTTGAAAGTAACCCAATTATACTATCCACCTATCTAACTTCACTTTTCCTCTCAATTAACTTAGAAAAAAGCATACATACATACATACATATGCTCACGCCTTTTTCCCGAAGGGGTAGGCAGAGACAACAGCCCGCCACCTGCTACGATCCTGGCATACCTCACGTGTAAAATAAATAAAAAACCAAAATATTTCTTTACCCATAAACATAATTACTACTGTAAATATGTACTTAAACTAAGTCGACGACTTTACCTGTTGTTTTTATACCTTGTTTAACGGTCTGTAAAAATATAATAAGATTTAAAAATATTTATACTAGGTACATCCTCTATTATATCCCACATATAGTCAAAATGATGATATAAAGAAGTTCAGAACAGTTTCGTTTAATTTTTCAGTAGTTCTATCATGAACTCTAAAAGCAGGGCTTATACTATTGAGTAAAAAGGTGTCATAAAGCTTTTACACTTAAATGTCCCGCTTTCAAACTCATACAAATGGAATAAAGTCTGAGTGTTGATAGTACAGTTGTCTTATATATTATGCAAAGAACACAAAGGATGGCATGGAAAATAATATAATAAAATGGCGAACTTATCCCTGTTTGGTAATTTCACTGAGGAAGTATTTATTAATTGATGCATCATTTTATAATAATTGCATTCAGATAACAAGAGCGATATAAGCCTATTTTATCAATCATTATAATTGCTTTAGTTTAAAATTATCGACAGGAAGTGTTTAAAATGCTTTGCATACTTTTAGTAAAAGTATGGATACTTGATAGTATCAAGTCACTTAGCTTTGTAACACCTAACAATGCCTGGTGTTTTTTTTTGGAGATTTCGTCATATAAGACAATAAAATCCTAATGTTGGCCATCCCCCTTGTATTCAAATTGACCACGATCTGTGATCGAAGGCTTTTATATTATGTCCACTGGGATGTTGTCTTTAAAAATAAAAAACACGTAGTTACGGAGAGCTTGATATATATAATACGGTTTAATCAATAAGCATTACTCTCTATTATATGAATGCAGCCTAAATTAGACTGACTGATTGCCAAAACCGGGCTCCACTGCAGAGACGACGTTAACCACGGCAATAGATCAATTTTGCATGCTAAATAAACTCTAGACCATTTAATACTTGCAGCGGATTGCATAAATGAATGTCAAATAAAGACTATTGCGATTGTAATTAGGTATAAATACACAATAAGGCTTCAGAATTAATTGTGGAACCTGTGGGTTTCCTCATGAAGGTTTCCTTCACCCTCGAGCTAGTGATATATTATGTTCGTATTTTTTTTAAACTCATTTGTACATGCCAGGATTCGAACCCGAGGCCTCACGCATGAGAGGCGGGCTCTTTAACCGCTGAGCTATCACTGCTCTCTACATATTATGTATCTATGTTTGTATTGATTTTGTTCCACCGTAGTCACAGATTAGAGAATAGTTACTTCGCCGTAGTGCCTAAATAGGTACCTACTCATCCGATTTTGATGAATGAGGTGTCGGGTAACATAGACTACATTTTTCCCACCTATGGAAGTAATAAAATCGTGTTATATTTTATGGACTATAACAATTTGCTTATTTACTTTTAATACATCTGATAAACTGAAAAAAAACATTTTTTTTGACTATTTGCGATTGTTTTCTCATGGTTTTTTAAAGTTTCCGGTCTCTATCGACCTTAAAGAATAGATTATACTCGTATAATATTTGAAAAAAAGGTTTAAGTACCTAAATACAAAATCGTAAATAGGTTCGGTGAAATTCAGATCTAATTTGTAAACATACAACGAGGTGCATTTAAATCTAGGATAAAGGGTCACGACACGACAATTTCATAATTTATCTCACCTTTGCTATATTTAGCTCATTTTAATCCAAATGAGTCACGAGGTAAACTGACAAAGGTTGACTTTTAGCAAGCCGCCGCGGTTTGCGGTCCGCGCCGTCTTCGCGTCGTGATAATGTCGTTACGAAATAAGACTTGCCTAATTAAAATTTGAAATAGTAGCGAGTTCCATGTCGTAAGATTGAAAGAAGATTTGACAAATTTTGCCCTTAACAAATTTGGGGTAACTTCCGTTAAGAAATTTATTATTTACAAACTGGCCTGATTCTATTTTTCATAATGTCAATTTTACATACAAATTGATTATTTATTATATAGCAACGACGAATGGACAAACACACGTATAGCTTTAAAAACATCATTATAATTTAAGTTACTCTCAACTACTATTACATACTAGTACCTACCTAGGTACACTCTCATCGTAAATTTGTACCACGAGGGTTGAACCTGGTGTGCCGTAACAAGGGTCTTGCAACCTATCACGGTCTCCAGACTGTCATACTGGATAAACAATAGATAAAAAATCAAATTGTAATTAGCTATAAGTAAATCCATGACAGTGAATAAATTATATTATTATTATTAGTTTGAAACTTTGTTTTTTTTTTAAAGTAGCAAGGCTATCAAGCAGCAGCCTACCACAGGCGATTTACGTTAGAGGTCTCCGGAATTATAGAAGAGTTTTATGTAACTACCAATATTTTTACGATTGTGTCTCTTTGCTTTACGTTTTAGCACTTAAACTATTATTTGTTCAAACGCGAAACGCAAATTCATTCATAATAGTCGAGAACGTAGATTATGCAATGTTCGTGAGAGGAGTATTCAATATCGGCAATCGACGTAACGACCATGTTTAGGAACTATCGTTTATCATTTCTCACTTCCGGAGATGTTTTAGGCAGTCACAGAAGTAGACTGGAAATATCTTTGCAAAATCAACTGAAAGCCTTTTCATGTCTATTATTTTATACTTTAATTATTCTAATGACGGAAGTGGCGATAGACTAAACCATTTATTCGAAACTGCAGCTTGCATTATAGCCCATACTTTATCACCTATGAGGAAAAACAGGTCAGAGGCCTACTACTGTAATAGTACATTATGATATAAGTGCGGTAGGTTGAAAATTACAGCCGAGGCGATATTGCTAGCCCGAGCCGTAGGCGAGGGCTACAAGTAAGCAGAGGCTGTAATTATCAAAGCGCACGTATGTCATACGACGTTTTATAACACATTTGCGAGGAAATAAAATAAAACTCCGACTATGGTAAACGAATAAAAACAATACAGCGTTAAGAAAAAGCGCGCGGCGCGCATCATCATTTTTTTTTAAGAAAAGGCACAAAAAACAGCCAGTATTTATTACTAATAAAGTCAAATACCTAATATTTTTGTGTTTTTGTTAGATATTGGTTGTAATTTACTGTCAAAATTAATTAAATTAAATAATTATGTACATAAATATTTCTTTAATATATTTTATCTCCCAAAGTTAATTTTAATCATAATATGTTGACAACTTTTTTGACATAAAAACTCTTTGCTGAGATTTTAAAAAGTACCGTTCGTTTTAAGACGGAGCATCTTGATAAACCGTGCGTTTTACTTTACACTTACCGCACTTGGGCGTAATGAGATAGGTAACGATATTAAAATTGGTGAAATAACACACCTTTTACGAGCAGATGTGTTATAAATTAAATAACTCTATCATAGTCAGGAAAGTTTTCTTTAAAGCTTAAAACAACATTACCTACTCAGATTCGTACTACGATCTTTAAAAAAAAAACAAATTTAACTTTTGCATAGTGATGTAATAGTACATTATGATATAAGTGCGGTAGGTTGAAAATTACAGCCGAGGCGATATTGCTAGCCCGAGCCGTAGGCGAGGGTTACAAGTAAGCAGAGGCTGTAATTGTCAAAGCGCACGTATGTCATACGACGTTTTATAACACATTTGCTAGGAAACAAAATAAAACTCCGACTATGGTAAACGAATAAAAACAATACATCGTTAAGAAAAAGCGCGCGGCGCGCATCAGCATTTTTTTTTAGGCAAAGGCACAAAAAACAGCCAGTATTACTAATAAAGTAAATTAATATTTTTGTGTTTTTGTTACAAATTATTTGGTTGTAATTTACTGTCAAAATGAATTAAATTAAATAATTATCCTACATAAATATTTCCTTATTATATTTTATCTCCCAAAGTTAATTTTAATCATAAAATGTTGACAACTTTTTTGACATAAAAACTCTTTGCAGAGATTTTAAAAAGTACCGTTCGTTTTAAGACGAAGCATCTTGATAAACCGTGCGTTTTACATTACACTTACCGCACTTGGGCGTAATGAGATACAATACGATATTGAAATTGGTGAAATAAGACACCTTTTACGAGCAAATGTGTTATAAAAGAATGAATGATTGTCTGTTTTCTGCAAAGAGAAAACAAGATACCTACAGCTTTATTTTCATATAGCGTCATCCATCACTTTTGCACCGTGTCCCAAAAGAAGCATAAACAAATTAATAAGATAAAAAAATTTTAAGATACTTTTAAGGTTGGTGGTAGGCCCCTAGCACATTTTGTAGGAAGAATGACTATTATGGGTCGATGATAATTGTGGTTAAGTTTCCCAATGCCCAATATATCCTTTCATAATGATCATCATCAACCCGTAACAGACTTTTGCGGAGCTACGGGTCTTTCTTCACACAGTAGGAAGTAATAATGTCAATTACCAGTAAAAATATAACTTTAAATGCAGGTTGTGTTATACTTTTAGCTAAAGATTAAAAAACCTGCTAAACAGAACTTTCCAACTCGCTAAAAACAAGTAACATAAACAGATCTTGTCTACTATAATTAGCCAAAGCATCAAACAAGCTCATAAATACTAGCATGGTACTAGTCGACCCTTAGGACACTAACGAGATTCTAGCCAAGACTAGCTTTTATCAGGAAGCGGAATAGCATGCACACAAACCGACAAAACTTGTTCGCTGGACCATTAGAGGAAAATAAATACGAGAGGCTAATTCAAGCTTTATTTTATAGCTATAAATAAGATCGATTACATTATTATATTACATTAGATGTTTGGAGTGACTAGAATGTATAAAATTAGGAATGAGTACATAAGAGGAAGTCTGAAAGTAGCACCGTGACGAAAAAGTTGAGGACATATAATTCGGAGGGAGGACAGTGGTGATGTGAGGCGAGTGATTGATATGAATGTGGAAGGTTAAAGGAAGAGGGGAAGACCAAAGAAAAGATGGATGGACTGTGTGAAGGATATGTTTAAGAAGCAAGTGAATATGAATGTTGATAGATTTGAATGGAAGGAGTAAACCTACTGCGCCGACCCCAAATAATGGGAAAAGGACAAGAAAATGATGATGAAATAAGATCTAATTCAATGGTATAATGTTGGTAGAAAGTCAGTAGGTACTCGTATAGCTTATGTGCTAGTTTATGATGTTAGATTTATTACTTGTTATACGGAAATTAATGATTATTTCAGTGCCGCTATTAGAATACTCGTCCTGTAATAAACACGTAATGTCGCTATTAATGTTTTGTATTTGTTTCCGTAAACATTAAAAAACTATAATTCTAAACTAGATTGAACACGTATACAATAATGTTAGTATTACAGAAACTTTGTCGTAACTCATTATTAAGCAAGTGACAGCAGAAATGAAATTGTAACATTTACAATGAAATCAATACCGAACTTTTTAGGCAAACTGCTCCAAATTATGAAATATTTGGCCAAATATAAGTATGATAAAATAAATCTAATATATCATATTATATTATATATATAAACTTGTTCAGTAAACACTATAGTGCAATAAACCTTACAATCTCAACGATGTCGATCGTTGACATTGTCTTACCGTAACCTGACTCATTGTTTGATTAAGAAATATTGCATAAAATACCCATTGCTAGTTCATAACTGTTTACATACCGATAGACAACATAGGCGATTTATGAAAACTGGCACAACGAACCAATTTCTCAATAGATTGCCACGAAAATTTATTTAACATTGACCGTTATAAATCCCGCTGTCTCTTCTTGTTTAGACCAAGATGACACGGTAATATCATAATTCAATACCGGTACTTGCGGTTCAGATATATGCCAACCGATTATTCAAACAAATTCCATCGTACTGTTAGAACGCTCAAGTGAAGATGAATGGTTGAGAATCTATCTTGCATTGTCGTAAATAAATAACATGACATGGAGTACTTCTACCTGACACAGATGTAAGCAGAGATAAACCGTGAGTCATCGGGATCTTCTATTCGAATGAAACAAAGAATAATCAATAGCGCATTAACTGTATTGGTTACGGTATTTCTAATACGATAGGTACTTCTTCAAATGATAAATAGTTTTCTATGTAGTTGAAGAGTCTATGGATTTTTAACCACTTATAAAACTAGATTTAGGTACGGAATCACAGTATGTATTCCATATTGTCGTACCTTATTAAAACAAAAGTCAATTCAAATCTTTAACAGAACGCATATTTCACTCTGCTATTATTGTTGCCTGCGTTGACTGTGTACATCTGGTGAAGGAGAAATTTAAGATTGTCTCTGTAAATCTAAAACTTTTTGTCGACTGAATGACCATACCATAAAAATCTGTATAGAATTCTACAGTCAAAGTAAAACAAAAGTGATCTACCGGGCTTAAGTCCCAAACAAACTACAATAAAATAATTAAAATATGAAGATATTTTATTTTCAAAAACCTCATGGATATAATTAGCGTGGCTCTTTAGTAATTAACGCGACCAAGTTCCCACAGTGGGCTATGAGGCTGCATCTTGGCACGCCACCATTGTTCCCCTGCGGTCAAGGCCGCCACGCACGCGCAGCTTTTACTTTTTTTTGCCCACATTCTCCAACAAAATGGAACTGTCTATTGAAAAGGTCCATCCACAACAGTAGCCAATAAAAAATAATGTAGTACTTAATAGATAATCCGCAACAAGCTTGGTCAAAACTTGAAATTTTACACTCATATCCGCACCAGATTTCGTCAAATGCATCACTGGATCCGATTAGTCGAAATTTTAGCATTCTGTATACTATCAGACTCACAGTTGTCATCATGGAATGCAATCAATAATTGAGTATTTGTAAGTTCCACTATGCTTGAGTTCAAATTTAATGAAAAAGTGAATAATTTCACTGTGTGGGAAAACTTTACAAACTATTTACAATAATACCCTTATTTCTAATAAAATTTACATCCTAGATGACTATTTGCTAAAGCCCACTTTTCTACTTTAGAAATCAGTTCAGGCATTAGGTATATTATATCGCACTACAAAATACTCATCAGCGCCTCTGTTGTTCTTAATTGTTGCAAATATTTTTATCGATTGGAAGTACCTACTCGAGTATTATTTGGAAACTTTACCTTGATTTCAATTTTGAATGGACTATAATTTGTGAAATCTGAAACTGTTCAACAAAATTGAAATAGCATTCAATGTTTACGAAACGCAAAACCATAACGACACTTTATTTGAACTAATCAATTTCTGGTAAAGTACTAATGCGTATCGAAGAATGAATAATAAAATGCAAAAACGAGACAAAGTAAGTACTTTAAATCTTTAAGATTATTCGTTCTTAATAGGTTAACAACAAAATAGTGGAACATTTGTCCAAGTTTTCCCAAGCACTGAAACAGCGTGCATTGTCTCATGCCATTTGCATTGAGTTGGGAAGAGGCTGGGACGGCACGAAATAATTATTTACCAACTGCAGCTAAATGTCCCAAGGAGCGCTGGTGGCGAAATATTATTCTACGTTCTCTGAGCAGCGGGTACCTCATTTATTTTATTTAAGTTGGATCCCTCCAATGTATAGTATCAACGCCTTATCTCAGAATAACCAATAATCTTTGTTATACAATCAAGATCAGTTTACCGTTTTGACAGTGGGATGGTTCGGATGAAGTACTGGCTCACAAATTACGTCAATACCACAAAATATCGGCATGCACATTGCACAGAAAATGTACATTGTACATTAAAGAACATAATATACAGCATACATAGCTACGCTCCACCTATTTCCCGAAGGGGTACCTAAACAAAGGCGGTTACATTAAACAACAAACCCAAAGCACAGGAAATAAATAACTTTTGACGGATAATATACATATTACTGACATATTAGGTCAAATCGGTATACTGATTCGTGATTCTATTTCATACCTAGTCCCGTCATAGTATTTTGTTTCACAAGCTAAATTGGTTTTATCAATGCCAATCAAAATGGGTTTTGTCAATGCAATTTAGAAAATAACGTAAATGTTATCACCTGAAATGCCTTCTGTAATTAGTCCAAGGTTATTGGATAGCGTAAAAAGTAGCAGAAAAAATATGGCGAGACTAATTTCAAGCACGCGCCAACGCTCCATTCCGTAACGGCACCACTCTATTTTGGCGTTTCGTACATTATGCATAAGCCTTGTTATAGTATCACAGAAAAAATACCGGAACATTTAAAATGACGAATGTTGTGTTCATGTAATTTCAAATACTATTTTAAACAACTATTAGAAAATAATAGAAATGCAAATCGATTAAACAGCAAGCAACAAAAAAGGTTCTTTCAATGCAACTAAGGAAGTTAATGAAGAAATAAATTGTCATTTATTACAAACAGCGTGATCACGAAGACCAAATGTGATTGACTCGAAACGGAATCGGGTTTAGATTTAATCGAGATCATTGACCGGAGAAATAGTATAGGAAGAAAGTAAAAGTCTGTTATTGAAAACATTGTATAGGAAACAATCGTATTATGTATAGTTAGACGCAATTACACTTTAGATATAGTCTTGATGTACTAAATTGTACGGCAGTCGGCAAACTATAAGTCAAGGATCTGAGAAATTTATGGAGTGTACATGTTTATACGTACAATCATAAAATAAGGAGATAAATCAGCATGCACTGACAGTAGGTATGTTCACATGTTTGAAGACATTAAGTTAAAGATCACTGATCTTGCAGAGTAGAAAATTGTTAGTTTGGGAATAGTCATTTAGACGGTAACGTGCCAATGGGTTTCCATTGTTTTTAAAGTCAAGGTGACTCGTTTTTAGTTTCTGTGTCGCAATCTGAGTGAAAATATAGTAGAAGAAATTTAAGAACCAAATCTAATAACTCATAAGACATTTATAAAAACAGTCATAACGGACAGATAACTACGTAAAAAAAACTCACGCTTTTTATCCCCGACGGGGTCGGCAGAGGTATTCCATTTCTGGATAAATGTACCCACTTTTCACGAGATGTTCTTTGGACCCCTAAACATGATAGTGATACTTTCGTAAAAATAATGTTTTTTTTGTGTAAGTATAGACTAATAATAGAGACTTAGTAAATCAGCAATTTTTTAAATCCCCCATTTGACCGCATTTTATGCGCATTCATACTTCAGCGGATGCTTGAGACGGTCGGTTTGCCTTTTTAGGAGGATACACTTAATTACAGCCAATTCACTTCACCTCGAATTTCCGACCTGTGCAAACACCGCACAAAGGAGGTTAGGTAATTAATAACTCTTCATGTACTTGAATAGGGGTTTCTACACCGAATCAAGGTTGAAATGATTCTCGACAATTTATTTGTTTCTGCGAACTGCGGGTATTCACGGAGATTCGATATTCGACTCGGAATCGGAAAATCTGTCGAATCCTTATGTCAAATATGACATCGACAGATTTTCCGATTCCGAGTCGAATATCGAATAGGTATCCGTGAATACGGGCCCAGCAGACGTATTCACAGAGACTCGATACCGTTTCCGTTCGATTCGAGTCGAATCTATCGACATCGGAAACGAATCTATATCGAGATGGGCTGATGTTGGTATCGAAAACTAATGTCACATATGACAGTTGGTGTCACATATGACATTATAGTTTTCAATACCAACATCAGCCCATCTCGATAGATTCGTTTCCGATGTCGATAGATTCGACTCGAATCGAACGGAAACGGTATCGAGTCTCTGTGAATGCTGGTTTAATTTTAGCAATTCCTTTAAACCATGTCTTTTGCGGACATGCTTAATAAATATATTTTCAAATATATTTTGTTCTATCATACATAAATGCTAATTAATACGTTTATTAATATAATGTATAAAGGTTTATGGTGTCTACACAATTGTATGATATTTTATTATGTCCGGAGTAGCTAGGTACACAATCGATAGTATTTTTATATTTCATAATATTTTGTTTAAAATTTTAGTATAGTAATGACAACAACAACAACTCTAATGTACATTTTTGTCAGTCACAACTAAAGTAGCGTTGGAAAGCAGAGTTAAATCCTCATACAAAAATCTAGTCTTTAACTTTGACATTTTAGAAGAGCCATGATAATTAGTCACTGATACTTTTATTTCGAAATAGGTAGAATACTTTGGCATTACCTACTAATATAAACTAACTTAACAGCGACTACAACAGAGATTCATCAAGAGGGTTGGTATGACCCTCGAAAAGAATATCTATTGCTTTTATATGGTTTTGTGACAAATGATATGACAGGTTTATCTATGGTAAGCCGTTATGGTGTCATTCTCGATACCTAGCCTAGTTCAGCAGACTATCATTAAAAACATTATCTATTATTCAGAATCCCTCACCAAAATTCGATATGACCCTTGCCTGAACTCAAAGGTATTTTTGAAGCGTGATCGCGTCGACATTCAACTGTGACTGACCTATACCAACCCTGGCTTTGTGTTTCAAACATCTCCCGTCAATTCTCGGATGTCTGGTTATAATGTGTATAAGGCTTAATTTACGGTTTATTTTGACCATATTCTACAGTGATTGATTGATCTGTAGCCACAATCGAATTTAAATTTAATAAATAATTCGATCGTCCAAATCAGCCGCCGATACCTACTTGTGTTGGATCTCTAATTGCATTGACGCCATTTTAACATACTCTAACTATTGAATCTACTCTAGCGATCAATTTGAAAAAATAAAAATCTATTTTGGTTGTAAAATGTTTAAAAAACTCATAAAAGCCTTAGTAAATATAAGTTCAAATTAGCAAAGGTCTTAATGAAAATTGTAGACAATCATTTATCAATCTCGTGAATAGAACAGTTATTCAAACCTCGTCAAAAAGAACATGATAAAATCTAAGCATGACGATTAGCCGCAAGTTTCAGCATTGTTGCAAAATAATGTTCACAGACCTTGTGAACATTTGAACTTTACTAGCAGCAAAGACCATTGTTGTTATTTTATTAAAAATTTAGATTAAACAGTTCGCAGGGCAATCAAATACGGCATTATTTGTGTATTTTTATTCACATAGTGTTTTGAAAGAACTGTGTAAGGGGGAAGCAAATGCTGCATCACCAATGCTGTAATACTTACCTATTTGTTAACTGTCTAACTGGACCACTTACGAGTATATTGTATTCATCGTATTATTTGATGACTTTGAAATTAAAAATTTTAATTAAAAAAATATTTTTACTTATAGAGTTAATGAAGACAAGACGAATTATCGTAAAATGGGTAAAAGACGTTGTGAACTCGATCTGACATGACAATGTGAAACAAGCTAAGGCCAAAATGAAGATAATTAACAAAAATACTTAAATATGTATAAATGCGGATAAAACGACAGCAACGACCATTTTGTAGTACTTAGATGTACTTTATTTTATATGTTTGTACTTTGACATTGGACTCAAATATAGAGGTTTTTGTTAACCTGAGGTAACCTATCTCATTAATCTTTTTATTCATTACACGCTCTTCATGTAAGTACATTGCCAGGTTTTGGTCAGATACCTTGATTTGAATAAAACTTGAAGGTCACGAAAGATCACTAAAATATTTATTATTTCGGAATTTTTTTGCTAATTTTAGAATATAAGTATATGACTTCTGTTAACTGGATGATCATAATAATTACCTAAGGGTTTCTCCACTTTATGTAAATCAAAAGCAGTAAGAGTTGTTTGTATTTTTCTTTTACAATATCACCGGAACTACGAATCAGATTCTTTTTTTAATTAATGGTCGGCTTACTCTTGACACCAGGCTAGCTCGAAAACAAAGATTCTGAAAATTCTTCATAGAAATTCTTTAATTGGTATTAAGCTAAAAAAGCTAAGCTATTCCCAAGTGACAAACTATATTTTATTGACGCCAGCCAGAGGCAGCTGGAGAGAAACAAGACAAATTTAAGGTATTCTGGAATTTTTCGTACGTATAAGGTTCATTTAGTAAAATAAAAATCCTCGTGTCAAATGAGAAACGATCCGTCTGACTACCACTTGCTTCCACTATTTACGCTTAATCTGGCTATGCATCGGAACACTATCAGTGCATCGTTCGCGTGTCAGCCAACAAACCGTGACGTGTGGTGTCGTAAACTGTGTCGAAAAAAGTGGCAGTCGGTTGCTAAGCAACAGCCTTGGTGTAAAAAACGAAGAGGCGTATACTTGAACATCATTCACTTATCTGATAAACATAATTCTAAAGTTGATAGGTAAAGATATATAAATAGATCTAGAAACTTTTCACTACATAAAAATAACAAATATACCTTATCGCCAAGGGGGTCTGGATATACTTCACTGGTGTTTTTGTAGCGAAACGTGACATGTAGTCTTCCGGGGATAGAATAGTTTTGCCAACCTCTTCGAGAGTAATGAATGAGTGAGGTATACTTATTTGTTTCCTGTATCATCAGCAATTCATCAAAGTATCCGTGTTTACATCAAGGTAATTAAGTAAATAAGGCTGTGATCTATGGCGACAAATACTTCTATTAATTGCACCGATTATATCCTTTGGTTGACGCAGTTGCATATATTAAGTACAATTACAAATAGTCATCTGTAGTTCATAGATTATTTTATTTATATTTACCGAAGCATTTACTTATGATTTTGTTTCACTGTATTTGTTTTTTTAGTTTGCTTAACTTAATATTCAAATTTGGATATAACATTGAACATCAATGTAAGAACTGAAAAATGAAAAGTCTGAAATAATACAACTACATAAGTTCATTAATTTAAAAAAAGAGCTGACAAGAGTTTTCAAATTATAGCCTACGACACTCCGGAAGACGAGTATAGTGAAAATTATACTTCAACATCAGTCAACTCGCTTAAACTACAACTACGCCTAAGAAATAGAAACTTACATATTAACTTCCTACTGGTGCAGTCGGATACAAGATGGGTGAAGTATGACCATAAATTTGAAGAATGTATTTGACGAAATTTAAATCTTATTAAATAAAAATCAGGTATTAGCAGTGATACCCTTGCTGGCTGAATGATCTGGTTCTTATGTAGATCTCAATTGCGGGTGAAGGCATGTACCCACGGAGCAAAAAGGAATATCTTCCCTATTGCTCCGTGCAAGTTATGTACCACTGTTTTTACAATGCCTACGTTACTTACTTATTTGTCCATAGATCAACCGTGAAGGAAGGTAAGTACCTAGAATTGCTTCTGAAGCAAGTGTGGTATATCATCGGTTCAGAGATAGGGTCACCATCACCACATATTACATCTATGGGTCAACACCACCAATCGTCTCAACGACATGTCAAAGATGCCGGAAGTTTTAGTATGCTCTTACACTAATACCCTGAAGCTTTCTCATGTGACCTTTTCATGATAGATTTATTATAGGCAATTAATTATGTGTCTATCGTAGAGAAAAAATAAAACTCACATAACCTTTAAAAGACGTAATCGAGTTTTATGACAATTGGTAAAATTATAAGCTTAACAATAGACAGTAAATTGGTATGATCAACACTGTTATATAATTTTTTACCTGACTGAGCTATGTTTATGTTTGTAGTATTATATGATAGATGGATTTTTATCATTGAGGTGTCTATCGATTCTTGTTTCGATATTTTTATTACTTACGCTGCTTACGCAGACGGGTTTTTGAAAATATCCCGAAAAATTGATAATACCAAGAATGAGGACTGAATTCTGCAGCAGAAACTTTTATGTAACGTTTAAATATTTAATAATTTGGCAGGATCATTTAAAAATATTCCTCATAATTATTGTGTTCTTAGCTTGTTAATAGATGCTTCTATTCGGTTAATGAGTACCTATTTAACTGCAAATTTAGAAAAAAAAATAGCTATGAAAACTGTACTGCTATGTAAACTTCGTTATTAATTAAAGTATATAATTTGCATGCCAATTAATGATGAAATATGATGTTCAACCACTACCTTGACATCTCAAGCAAACAAAGAAATCTATTTTTTTTATTGGAAGTATGGGTCAGGGAATTTTGCAGGATTAATAAATAAATAAAAGATTTATTTCTTAATTAAACAGATTTAGTACAGAAATATACAAAAAATACTGGACATAATAAGATACACTTTGAAAGCCATACTTAAAACAACACTATTTGACGAGTCAGTGATCGGCTCAACTACTGGGTCTGTGTTTTCATTGCCTTCATTATCATTACTGTCTTGGTTACCATTACCATCTTCATTGCCGTCACCTTCTCCATTACCACCTAAAACATTTTCATCGCCACCTTCCGTATCTTCAGTGAGGTCTTCATTAGTGTCTAATACGTCATCTTCACTATCAACGGCTTCTTCGACGACTACAACAGTGCCCTCATCACCGTCTGACATATCTTGTTCCTCTTCAACTGGTCTGCAAGTGTAAGAAGAGTTCTTTTGTATGTAATAAAAAAATTGTTTAAAAATATGGTACCTGACTGTTATTTAGAACATTTGAAAGTAATAATTTCTTTAAATATAATCCTTACTGAAGGCTAACACTAATTAGCTTTTAAATTGTTTATGTAATCCGTTGAGTTAACATCTTAAACTATTCTCATCAAAGTAACTAATAAACTAAATGCCATTGAAGTCAAAGTATTAATATAATTTTGTTGAAAACATCTCAAAGTAAAGTGGATTAACGCTTCCAGACAATTTTCTGTTTATTTATCTCAGTTTTTTTGTCTAGAAGAGATCGCTAAAAGCGATAAGACCGCCCATTATATTTTAATTAATGTGAATATCTATACTATATTGTTTTCGGTGTACAATAAATAGTGTATTGTATTTTACTCATTCAAGTAATTCAGATCGGTAAACGAAGGCAAATACTACGCTAAAAAGAGTTATTCTATGGTTTGCAGAGTTGAATCTTGATAGGGAACTGAGTCAAAGTTTACAGAATTCTGAATAAACAAAATAATACTTACAAATTCTCCTCGACGTATAAGATAGCTTCAATGACATAATTAGTGACTAGCACCTTAGCATCCAAAGCACTGGCAAAATCCCCATGTAAGAAGCTAGTTCTGGATACCTGTCTAACTGCTACATTCGGCATGTCTGCAGCCATATCCAGGACATCTCGCTCGTCCAGCAGCTCGTCGCTAACTGTATAATGCATGGTCACGTTACAAGTTATGAGACCCAGGTTGTATGAAGGAGGGTTGATAGATGCGTAGTTGGCCAAGTTGCCGAAAAAGCCATAATTCCAGCGCCTGAATGCCTTGTCCCTGATGTTCTGGCCGTAGTGAGCCACCTGCTTTAGGGCTCCTCCCCCTACAGCATCGCTGCTCGTAAAGTAATCATCTATAAAGCTAGATTCAGACTCCTCGGTACCTTCGGATTCAGTCACTCCGTTGTCCTCAATGTCAGTACCATCGCCAGTACTAATATCAGTATCAGTGCCATTGCCGGTGCTAATGCTGTCATCAACGTCAGTGCTGTTGCTACTACTATTACTGTCGTCAATATCAGTACTATTGCCATTTTCAATGCTTACATCGATATCAGTTCCATTGCCACTACCATTATTTTCCTCAATGTTGTCGTCAATGTCAGTGTTGCCAGTGTCTGTGCCATTATTGCTAGTGATATCGTCATTGCCATCAGCTCTCTGTAACGAAAAATAATTATATTATAGTGGAAGACCCTAGTCAAGCCATTTAAATAGTTGATGTCGAAGATTCCTAGGTATCTGTAATTTAGTTTCGCATCTACATTTTAGATTAAAATGTGATTCCGTGATAAGGAATATTTGGTCTTGAGAATCGTGTAATTACTTAGAATTATTCGGACAAAAGTAATTTATTACCTAAAACTTAGCTTCGTCACTAGTTTGCAAACGCGATGTACATGTTTTCTTCAATCTTTAAAGAATGACCTTGATAGCGATGCTTTCCAAGCTAATCTTATCAGCGCAATGAATTTCACAAATATCATTGTAACATCGATAATGCACACGGATATTATGAACACAGCCACTGAAAGCAAGTTCCTTTCCGTTCTTTCGCTGTTTTAAAATTAAAAAATGTAGGTATGTATTTAAATATTATTTCATTGTGAATTGAATATGATACAAACTGTGATTCCTCTGTCCATATGTCATCAACAGCGACTGTATGATCCTCTGTGTTTAAAGAAAAATTATAATAAACAGTGTTATAACTTTCGTGTTTAGTATTAAAATACTTTCGAAGTTTTATTACAAACCATTTGCTTTAACTTCGTCAGATCTCCTTCTGTCGACTGCTAAATCAAATGATCTTTCATTAGGAACTTGTACACGTTACGTTTCTTGTTCAGTACCTAATAGCATCGATAGCCCTTACTTCTTCTTGACACTCACCATGATACTGTACTTCCTGACCCCGATCTGGTCGCACACCGTCTTGTAAGTCACGTCTCCGAGACAGGCGTCCAGAGCGCTATAACCACCCACCTCTGTTGTATTAGGGGGAAAGAGCTCCACCATACCATCGTTCACTGCCATCGACTGCAAAATTATACCAATGTAATAGTATAGCGGACCTGGTTTTTGTTAATACAACAAAGCTGTGTTTATTTCTTATAATCGTAATAAAGGAAAACAAGTGCATTCATTAGAGAAACGAAAAAACCCAAGTATTTTGCAAGAAGTACTAAAGTTTGAAAATATTTCAAATATTACCCTCCTTCTCGTGTAGTCAGCTGCAATTGCCGTTAGTCAAAATATGCTGTATGTTCCTTTGTAAATACAGAAGATCTAACTCAACTTATATTTCTCTAAGAACGATCACATTTAAATTACCAATAGCAATTTCATAAATTGTGCTATATTCATTGCTAATGTCACTTGAAATCAAAGTCACAGAGGACAATAAATACCAGTTATTGTAATATTACACTTATAAGTGCAAAATAGTCATTGAAACTATTACTATAAACTTTCACGCTCAAAACAAAACAATATGTAAACTTCCTAGGATTCAGTAATGCTACTCTCAGAAAAGTAAGATTTCCCTTGGTGAAACGAAGAAAAAATCTTTCTACTTAAGATATAGATATACTATCAATCACCTACGCCTACGCAATACTTTAAAACTATATTACACTCACATAAATAATGTCAGTGAGAACCGCTGCCGATGCAAGGTCCGGGTCCGGGAAGTACTGCTGGTACCCCACCCCGGCCAGCAGGTGCGCTGATGCAATCTTTGAGTTGTACTCAGGTCTCATAGACCCCAGCACGAAGAACACCGTCCCTCCTTGCGAGTGGCCGATGTAATGCAGCTTCTCTCTGCACAAAGATTTTTTGATTGAGAAATTCAATTGAGATTTAACAGTATAACCAGCCAAAAAGCAAAACTTTTTTGTTTTACAAGTTGATTAATATGAAGAAGTATCCTTTGTTTTAGTAGTGCCAATGGACTGCAGATAAAATCGGTAACGAAAGAATGCGTCGGAGAACGGAAGTACAACTACGTACAAAACATATAATTTTTTCGATAATGGTTCAGATAACTAGCACTTTGAAGAAATATTGCAGAAAGCCATAAAAATGCTGGATGAAGTTATCTCTGGAGTGGAGCGGAGCTGGAAAATCCCTGTTTTAGATGCTATAATACTGTTTCAGCTTAACCGATTTTTTTTTTATCTGAGACTGATGTGACGGTTCCCACTTTCTAGATATGATATTTTATGAGTAAAATTAATAACAATTTTAATTTAAATAATAGATTAGATTTAAAGAACTATTAGAAGCGAAACCTAGTCTTTAAAACATTATTAAGAGAAGACAAGAATGAAAATATTGTGTGAGAAAGATATTACTAGGAAAGCGGTAGCGGGAAATAATGATATTGCTTTTTGCTTGACTTGGCGGGGGCACTACCATGCCCCCAGATAAGCCGCGTCGGGCCCGAAAACATGTCCAAATATGGTCCAGAACCGATTGAAGAGGCTCTGATTGGCCACCGCCAGTGGCGTGACTAAGGCCGCGTCCGCTCTTCCGGGGGAATAAACGAGGAGAATTTTAGGCGTTATTAGAAGGACGGAAGGGTGAATGATGTGGAGTGATAGACAAGTAGTTAGGAAATTGAATGAAAGAAAGAGATAAAAAGACGCCGATTGGGGAGTTCGGGTTTTGGAGTCGTGCGAGTCACTATGGTAGTTTTTGGATAGAATCGGGGGGATTCGCAAGATGGCTGCCCACGCGCTTGCCGGTTTTGCGAGAGAAATTAGGGATTTACATGGTCTAGAATAGGAATATTATGTTCTATCGTGAAAAGTAATGCGTTTCAGTATTTCTGGAGTATGGTGAAGTCGATATTTGTGTGAGAATAGGGAATTAGCTTCGATTAGGTAGCGTCTAGCGTGACAGACTCGTGGGCCCCGAGCAGGAGGAGTAATAGTGTTCTGTGGCCCCGAGGCGCCAGAGCTCTGGGAACGCAAGCGGAGTGCTGGAGTGGTTCTTGGTTTCGGTTGTGTGTTGTATCCATGGCCTTTCAAAGTGAGTGTTAGTGACGAGCGAGCTTCGGCTCCTACGATGGAAATGGGCAGGTATGAATCTCATAGCCTGCAGAAGGTAAGTGGAGTGTTCTTATGGGTAGGCGAAATTAGGTCATATTGAAGCTCAGGAATTGTTAGGAAATATATCCTAGGGTCCACTCAACTTGTTGTATTTTCTGTGTTCTGTCGCCCTGCGAAATGTCTTGTCGTAATTTCATAAGTAGAAATAAATAAATAAATGCGTACGTACGTATCTAGACTAAGATCTGACTGACACATAATTTTAAGGTGAAAATCTACTAAAATGTGAGAGAGATTGGTTTAGATGTACTGGCTGTCGTATTGGTTCTATCACTAAACTAATCTGTTCAACAGAGAGGGTGAGTTGCGTGGTGGTGGCCAGGCTGTTTGGCTAAATTCTTACATAATTGCATGAGAGTGCGTAACTGCGTAAAATACAGCATAGCGAAGTCCTGGCCAATCAGTTTGCTCATTATTCACACACCCCCACTCAGGTTGAGTCATTATATCTACATAAAATCTGATCAAACGGACAGACAGCCTTATATTAGATGTTGATGTAGGTATGATAAGGCAGTAGGTATAAAATAAGGCAATTTAAATGGTCTAGGGCCTAGAGTATCATACTAAGTACATGTCTATGTGGATTCAGTCAAATAAACTAGGTTTCAATCCATGTTGACAGCCTCATCAAATTAATTAGGAAAGAATACTAAATTAAGCTATATGATTTATTTTATGGTACCTAGAAGATAAGTTACAAATAATCTGAGAAATTCTTAATTTCATGGCTCTTAGTCAGAATAGGTATCATATGAAAGACCCAATACCTACCAAAGGAATATCTAGGCTAGGAAATCTTTGATTCACAAAATTAGGCAGGGGTTCTTTATTTCATTATTTACAAGCTAGGAAAACCAAAGAGTCATAATACTCACCATTTATCATCAATTACATTCTAATAAGAAAATACTAGAACTTAAGGACACATGAGTACTGATATCTAGAGGGATATAAGTTGATAAATATATCTAGCTGAGTAACTACTTAGTTACAACAATATTTGAAATTCTATTGCTATTTATAGTATCAACCATTTATATGTGAATATTTTATGCTTTTATCCAGCAACAACAAACTACTGGCCGATTTGCTATATGGTAGTGCCGTTTCTACTGTATGGCTAGGTCTCTCTTTTAAAACGGTGGTAGAGGCAGCTAAATGCTACTGGCGAAGCCAGTTCCTCATATACCAATAAATGTACCTACCATTTAATTATGGACAAATACCAAACTACTGGCCGATTTGCTATATGGTAGTGCCGTTTCTACTGTATGGCTAGGTCTCTCTTTTAAAACGGTGGTAGAGGCAGCTAAATGCTACTGGCGAAGCCGGTTCCTCATATACCAATCAATATACCTACCATTTTATTATGGACAAACAACAAACTGACTGATAGTACAATGCTACGGTCTCCTCTTTAACTTCATGCTAGTGCTTTCATTGGTCTAGTGTGGTTGGCTTGGATTAATCATCTAAAACCATATTTTAAAAATGATTATACGCTGTATGGTGACAACCTCTTATCGGAGAGTTTTATTGTTCCAACAACAAAACTAAGCTTGGTTGGTTCTCTTATTGGTCATCCCTGTCTCTGCACAGCAACGAGTCCAGTGGGTGGCTATGGCAATACTGTCGACTATCGGCTCCCCTGACTGTCATCCATACCATCGTCACACTCTATCTATATTTCTACTCCATGGTTGACTTTCTGGCTGAGTTTGATTCTAGACAGCTCCCCTAAATGCTTACTTCACTGAGTCTTGACGCCCTGCATCACAGCTTGATGAACCATCTGACGTTCTATCCTACGCTTGCGCATCGCGCCCTCATCACTGGTCCTTGTGGCCGAACAATACCTGCTCAATGATGGAGTATGTTGCTATACAGCACTAAAATCATTATATCATACAACTTATGTATTTGAATACATACCAAACAATCTAGACTATATGTCTGCTCAAATGCTCTTATGGAGTCTAAACAATTTTACTGATGCTTGCATTGCATGGTGGAGCGCTACCCCAGTCTTGGCTGAGGCGCACAGGATAGTACGGGGACTCTCTTTTGCTCCATTACAAGATCTGACTTGGTTTGGAGGGGAGAGTGTGGACATCGATCCACGGGGTACTGTCCCCCCCTTAAGGGGCCAATAATCATAATAGGATAGGGAGTAGGTAGCATATTATTAGTTTTATAATATTCATATATATAGATAAAATAAAATATTTATTTATTTATTCAAACCATCTTCTTATTTCATCATTCATTTTCTTATTGGATTCCTTCTGTTTTGTTCAAGGTAAATCCAAAGGCATTAGGCTACTTCTAGATACACAAATTATGAAGAATGTAAAATTCTATACTTATTTAATTCATTGTTTTATGTTCATAGATACTATGTTTTCAGTAGATGCTTCTAGGAATAAACTTTGTTCAATTTAATATTAATTTTTGGTTTTACTCAAAATCACCTCTATAGATACATGCTACCTCTTAAAGAATTGGGTTACTACGATGTTACACAGTGTTAGGGGTCCTACCTATTACTAGACGATCACATCATGGCTTATCATCAACTTTTCTATGCATACATTCATCTATCGGTTCTCCAATGGATTTGTATGTATGGTATGTTTAATTATGGAATGTGCATACATGGGTTCGATTCCCGTGTCGCTGATTTAATTCAGTCTTTTTTATTTTTAAAGGCTTTATGTTGTCGAAATGGGAAATGGTACACTGAGAGGTAGAAGGCGACCAAAACCGAACCTTTAGTGGGTAATTACCTGCCGGTCTCGTTGAGGATGTAGTCAATCATAGCCGGCAGGTCGTACATTCCGATCTCCTCCCAGCTGAAGTCGAAGAACTGGAGTCGGTCGCTAGGGTCGTCGGGGTTCAGCGTGACGTGGTGTCTCGAGTTCTTGCTTCCGCGTTGGTTGCCCATCCACACGTCGAAGCCCGCGTCCGCCAGGTTGTAGGCTGCGGAAAGTTAAGGTTAAGCAACCATGACGTTCAGTAGCCTTACTATCAATTCCTAAAGCATCCTGTTTCACTTAAATGTAGCCTAGATATGAGTGAGTTTAACCACTGACTTTGCTTTCATCTCATGATCTCGAAGAAGGAATTAAGAAAATATATCCGTCAGTCATATACGTGTGTTGAGTACGAGGTTATCCGCCTCGATGCCATATAATAATATTTTCGCAAATTGCTTTTTGAAGTCTTGAATAAGCCGTTGTGGCTCTCCAGCCACAACTGACGAGTCCCAATTTGTATGACACATTTGACCTCTGTCGGAGTCTGATAATATGATTTTTGTTTGTTCCGTGAATTTATGTGAGAATCAATGTTCTCATATCTATGACTAGCTTTTCCCTGCGATTGACTTCATCTCTCTCTTATTTTAAAAGTAGCCTTTCTCGAGATGCAAGTGAAAAAATTTCATAACACCAACTATAACGGAAAAAACTGTCCAATTGCGAGTCAGACTTGCACACGAAGGGTTCTGAACCATCGTACTACAAAAAACCCGATTGTTGTATAGGGATTATCTTTATTTTTATTATTTTTTGTTATATTTACCTACGAGTAAGTTGACACTCTAAAACCCTACACTAGAAATCCGTTGCATCTTGTCTGTCAAAAAGGACATACCAAAAACACTCGCATTTAGAAAAACTCACCGACGCTGTGCTCGTGTCCCAAGTATATGTAGGCAAGGGAGGCACCAGTGAGCCCGTGCATGAGGAAGGCCACAGGCCTGGTGCCGGGACTGGGCTGGCTCTGGTTGCGAGGGTATGGGATTCTGTGCATTTCCAGGATGTAGCCGTCTTGCGTGGTCACGTGGTGGGTCTCCGCCACGTAGCCCTCATCCTCTATGTACTTTGTCTGTTGACAATTTTATGTCTTAAATAAAAATATAATAAAATCACGCCTCATTTCCGAAGTCAGCTGAGGTATTCCTTTTCTAAATATGCAGACATTTTACCTTATTATTTTTCGTGACAGCTTTTATTTTACTTTCACAACACTCTTGTTATTAGTCTGGTTTAGTCCTTTTCATTCATCCTCTCAATATCAATCCGCCTCAGTTTTTGAGGTTTAAAATCAAATAAAAAAAAAATCCTTATTTTTACCTTCAGATTAGGAACAAAAATATTAGTCAGAATTTATAAGCAATTTGTCGTAACATAAATTCCCAGACAAGAAACCAAAAAGGGCCGCTATCGACTGTGTGTAACTGTAAATATAGACCCTTAAGACGGGTCCCAAACAGTCCAATAGCGTGTTAATCGAAAGACAAACTTACAGTTAAATAAACACTGATATCCTCGTCGAAATCAGCCGTCTGCGCAAGCGCACATAGAACCGTCGTTCCTAATAACAACAACATTCGCAACATGGCTGCTACAATCCGACTATGCAAAAATGTTGAACATCACCACATATATTTATAATCTTCTCTATATCAATCTTTTATAGTTTTATTGTATACCATTTGGTGTCCGCGAGGTTGTAAATAGTTTATATGATTGTGGATCAGATATTAAATGTTATTTATGGAACATTCTAGACGCGCTATGCGGAGTGCCTAGCTTTGAGTAGGAAACAGGCTTATCTTGGAGATAGTTGTTGAAAAAGATAATATATCTGCGAGGATATTATTATTATGAATTATTATTTCGTAGTTTTTGCGGGATGTGCCTACAAACATACGGACAGAAAGATAAAAAATGTATAAATGATTGTTTGGCTTCTCTATAGAAGCTTCTCGTTATTGGCTATCCATTAAAGACCTCTCGTAAGTTTTCTTAAATTCAAGACGACCAACCGGTACAATTGCTGTGTATATTACATATTTACGAGTGTATTAATATAAAAGATAAGAATAATAATATATAAACTATTATCTATTAGAGTGATTTCCTTATTATGCATTATTAGTTTATTTTCCAGTTTATTGTTAGGAGCAGTGATAGAGCCCGCTTCTCATGATGATAATCGTGAAAATACGTACTGGGTATTTCCAGAAA
Organism: Ethmia dodecea; assembly: GCA_963855545.1. Lineage (NCBI taxonomy): Eukaryota > Metazoa > Arthropoda > Insecta > Lepidoptera > Depressariidae > Ethmia > Ethmia dodecea. The sequence continues at coordinate 4,992,361 of OY979448.1, forward strand.
TGGAATACCTCTGTCTACCCCCTCGGGGATCAACGGCGTGAGATTATAATTGTTTATTGTCCATCAATGTTTATATTATATTCAAAGTCTTTTGAAAAACAATTGTTCAAATTCCCTTGTCAGTAAGCCCACCGGCTCCCGGTGGGTCCATATACGCAAACACCGAAGAAGCAACAGGTCCTCCACTGACTAAGGGGTAATAATATAACAAGCTTGAAATGGAGATCAGCGGTTCTGCCGCTTCACTGAAACCTTCAAACTGAAGCTACGAGTACAATATTTCTCTTTCTTAAGAATGCACCAGAAACGTTTTTAAAAATCTTTTCCGTGTCTTTTAGAAGCAATAGGAGTTTTGTATTTTTTTTTACAATGCAGAGTGACAAAGAAAAGTGCCTTTATTTAAGTTTGTAAGTCATTATGTTAAGGCTGGTCAATAGTCTTATCCTAATGTGTGAAGGTGAACGGTAGAGGTCGTTGACCGTCAAAAGTTTGCTTAAATAAAACCGGTGAAGCGCAAATTAGGCTTGAGTATTAAAGGTAAATAAATATAAAAACTCTTGACACACTATACTGGCAGAATTCCTCGAGATTAATTGGTTCTGTACAAGTGTTCTGTTTTTCGAAAACTGCATGAATTGGTTGCTGCATCTACGGTACTCCATCGGTTGGTTGTTTTATTACTGAAAATAAAAATTAAAAATGAAAGTGTATTTATTTCTGTAGGTAATTAAAAATTACACTTAGTAAAGTCAATTGTACAAGGCACTCTAAACTAGTATATGAAGATTCGCTAAATGAAAACAGCAGCCAATCTCCATCGACGAGTTGCTGGTTCCATATGCAGTACCCCGAGAAGAACCAGCAAGAAACTCTAGGGCAGCTCTTTTTAATCGATGACTTACTAGTATTGTGTCACTATATCAAGTCATATGACATCAAAAATCGTAGTATAGAGTAGTTATAATATCATTAATAAATCTTTCGAGTAGAATTTCATAAGAAAATCTTTCTTCCGCCATGAAACGAAGCCCACTGTCTTCCATAGGTTTAAGCTATCTCTCTATGTAAACGTAATAGATGAACTTAAAAGTAGGGGGAAAAGTTAGGTAAATAAGTAGGTAGTAGTTTCACATAACTCATATTATTTTATCCGAATAACAATCATATTTGAAAGGAATTAAGTTTGAATTAATTAAAATGGGTGACGTTCACCATTTACCATCAAGTGTGTGCTACACACACATGACACACACATTACAAATTAGTAGTAAGCCATTATGTCTGGAATATCCGGGAAGTTCAGAACAAAGACAGGAAACGTCATATTTCGCTTTTAGTTTATATGTCGAGCAGAAAAAGGTGAGAGTCGTACTTATACTCGCTTCCGTGGGACCCGGATCGACTGATCTGATTGAAAAATATTAATTCACTAATAGAAAGGTACACTATTCCCGAATAATATAATCAATTTTACTGACGCGGGTGTTTAATGGCGGCTAAATGCTTTATCATTTTACACAGTTAGAAGTCGATATCAAATAAATAAAATAGGTACTCAGAGGTATTCCAATTCTGAATATAGGTAGACAACTAAACGTGATAGGCGGTGAGCCCATTGCGGACCTCGATAGTATAGGTACCTGCCTAAGTAGGTATATAAAATAATCTACATATTTAATACCATTATTTAAAAATAAAAAATATAATATTTCCTAATAATAAAATAACCTGCAAAAAAGAACCGTGTGATTGACAGGTTTCTTTAACAATAAGCAAACACTAAGCAAAGCGGGCAAACCATAAAACAACGTTTGGCACGTTTTAATTTACCTGATAATTTTCCTTCAATTTACACCTTATTGCCAACCATCATGACTTTTTGGAATACTCTTGGAGATAAGACGATAAAAGATGATAGCAATTTTAGTCAGTTTTTTGTTTTAGGAAAGTCTTAAAAGAAATTATAATGGTGGTGTTAGGTTATTTTGTACTTTTCATTTTAAACATCACAATATGTAGTAGGGCATAAAAAAACCGCCTTTTTTATTCGTATTTGTTATTGATGCTTTCTTCAACTACATTAGGTACCTAGTTATGCTAAATTTCCATATTCTATGTTAGATAATCTCTAAATAAAATGGTTATGACAGACGGACTTGATTTTTACAACACTTTCAAATAATAATAATAAATAATAATAATCTCACGCCTTTCATCCCCGAGGGGGTAGGCGGAGGTATTCCATTACTGGATATACCCACATTTCACGAGATACATTGGACCCCTAAACGTGATAGGTGGTGAGCCCATCATCGCCGGACCGGGTCTATTTACACAATAATTCTGAGACCTGCGGGTTTCCTCACGATGTTTTCTTTCACCGTCGAGCTAGTTCACTTTCAAACAACACTTATTTATTTATTTAATCAGTAACAATCTACGAATATACAAGTTTACAGTCAGCACCAAAGCACATGTACGTCAGAAACCGAACACAAATTACAAATTAGTTAGTTGATTTAGGCATACTAGTAATTAGTAATATTAAATTTTCTTTACTATTTTGATGTAAACCCTAAACCATCTATAGCGGAAATCCGAAGTGCCCAGAAATGATTTTGAAGCATGTGTAACAGCATAACGGCCCGGTAATTCCAGTAAAGGAATACCCCTACCTACCTCCGAGGGATTAAAAGGAGAGTAATTGAGTGTATAAGTATTAATCCTAAAAGAGACGCAAAAGTGGTTCCTATATAAATAAAATTATGAGATTGCAAGAATTCGTTGTCTTTTTCAATTACTTATATTTTTATTACATCTTACTAAAACGTTAGGTAGGTACATTCCGCTATAAATATGACTGTCTGTAATAAACCCATTATTCTTAATTAATAAAATTATGTATATTAAATTAATTATCATTAACACATAAATTACAGCGTAATTGTTTAAATATTATTCAGTAGGTATATACCTACCTACCTACCTACCTACCTACGTATCCTTGTGAAATATTTCAATGTTTATAAACTTTTGTGATCCGTCCTCGTTGTAAGTTTCCTTTTTACCGCTTTGGTACGAAACCCTAAACATACCTTACCTACGTAAGTAAAATTTTTTGTACAAATAATACATTCACGGTTATAAATCTTAAACATACTCGTAACATATGTATACGCCAATTAATGGTTTCGTAAAACACATAAAAACAACATCGTTATTTAGTACCTCTATCGATTAGGTTATATAACAAAATGCCAGAAGATACTTATTTAGGTAACTGCAATTAATTACTTTTTTTGTTTTGACACGATTTTAACCAGCCTGGGAGTTGTCAATAGGCTAGGCTAGGCGGCCTAGGGGGTTGTTTTCTTATTAGTCTTATATTTCATGACTTTTACCTACCTACTTACATAAATAAGGATAATATACCTAATTTGTTTCCCAATCAAGTACTTAGTACCTAAATAGAACAATGTAGTTATTAAGGAGGGTAAGACGATCCTATTAATACCTCGGTAGGTGAGGCAATATAACTGAAATGTCCTATACCTACTACTCAAAGATATTAAAGTAAGGATGAGTTATATTCATACTGCTTGCGTTTGAAAATTGATCCCCTACGAGTGTGCTACAACATGTACATACTTACTTCTTAGCGTATTTAATAGGATACAACAATGACGGAGAAAGATGATACGGAACGAATAATAAAGAAAAAGAAACCTATCTGTTAAGAGTTTGAAATACAATGCGACTAAATAAAATGTGGTTAATTAATTACATTTGTCGGCCTCATTTTCCTTGCTCTAGTAACATATCTACGTCTTTCTATATATAATATCTTTGCCACTACTACTTAAGAAATGCATAAATTCGGCACTGCTTCAATTTGCTTTTAAAACAGCAGGTTTGGTTACGCTAATCTCTAAATTCTCGTGATAAAACCTACTAACCCACTCCGTATCGTTAGACGGATTTCAAAAATTCGGAATTAATACGAGATTTGTATACTATATCCTGATAAGATATGTTTACGCAAGTTATAGTGGTCACGTTTGATGATTTCAGCAAACTGTTGCCATATATGCGAAGAAATCTACGAATAATAATATTAATATTGTTCCCAGCATTGCAGTAATAAATAACATGATGAAATAAAACAATAACCTCCTACTGGTGGTTTCAGATAAAAATGTAGCCTTTGACACTAAGGAGATGAAGAAGTGTCTATAACGCCTCGGTTTTCTAAGACAGTCAACCCGTGTACTACAGACGGTGAGAATGAAATAGATATACATGTAATAATGTCGATACACTCGAAAATGATTACCCCTCTTCTGATGCAGTCGGGTATTATCTTTTGTTTGCAAACAACAATAGTCCATAGATGGTTAGTACAAAGTAATCTTACAAGCTATGTTAGTACATAAACAAAGCTAAGACTCAAAATTTTCTTCTACCAAAACTTGTAGGCCCAAATGAGAATATCAGACTAACCCCCGGTTTTCGAAAAGCAAATTATACGTACTAAAATTATCTGATAGACTAATAAACCTCAGATTGGTTGTTGAAAAGCGTTATAATTTTATTCAACCAATCAGAGAAGCTAACTAGCTATTTAAGTCAAATAATACTGTGCTTACATAATTAACAAAATTATACATGTATAACCGCATGTAAAGTCTCATAGAGTTCAGTAAATGACAGCTCACAAAGTGAGAGTTGGTACTCATACTACTTACTCATTGATCAGATTAAATCATTAGCATGTCGTACCTACCCACATTGCCTTTTTTGGGGCATGACTACTTGCATATTATCTTGTATTGGATTATTCGAGATTTAATATTTATGTATATCTTCTTCAATTACTCTAGGAGCAAAATAAAATATTAAGCATAGTAAATGTTAGGTTTGTTCTTAACGAATATCTTTCTAGTTTTTAAGAAAATATGTGTGCCTAACTGCGTTTGATGCGAATTGCTCTATGTTATCTGGTAGGTAAGAATCTAGAAATGGAAATAGTTTCGAAAGAACGTGAATCGTAAGGCTATTATTTTAGTTTAAAGCTCTTATCTTAAAAGGTGTTGCATGCATTCCACTATCAACATATTTCACACGTGTTATATAACCTACATCCTACATATCACACACATAGGTACTACTATACTTAATGTAATTCGTAATGACAACTTACAAAAACGGTCCAATACAGCAATCTAGTCTCAATCTACATTAGAGAAGTAAGTCTTAAGTCATCCATTTACACGCGACACTACACAAATTAGATCAATTATTTAGCGTCAGATTATGTAACGTGAAAGTAACTTTGAATAGGTAATTTAATGACTCTTTCGGATCTTTGCATGCAGTATTTTATAAGTGGAACAATTTAAGTTCATAAACTTTCGAAGTTTTGCAACTTTTGGCATACACACTGGAAGTAGGTGATGCATGCATATTAATTTATGCATAGAACCATTTATGTGCTCTTTTTGTAGGCTATATGTCGTATAGGACTTTTTGTTTTCATAATGAAATATACTTACATGAAGTTGCAATAAAATGTAAACTTTCAAATCGTCGCCTGATTAAATACGAGTAAGTTACTGTTCGACAATACAAATAAAAGTATGAAACTGTGTTATTTTCTAGCCATTGTTATGACTTCTATAAGTCAGCCTAGCAGTAAGTAATAACAATATGTAACTGCACTTAATGACTTGATTCCAATGTGATTACGTTGTGGCATGCTATCAAAAATAATTCTATAAATAAATTATAACAGCGCAATTTGAATACCATTAGGTACATTACAATCGATCTGCGGATCGAACCTTGAAGTTAGCCTCTCTAATATCAATGATGGGAGAGTAATACGCGCCAATATCACGTCATGGCATCACTTGGGACGGCATTATAAAAAAAAATTAGAAAAATGGGTAAAAAAATAAAAAGTCTAGAATAACAAGTAAAATAGGTCCTGAGGCTGAGGGGTTCTATTCCTAGAAATACCTTTAATCAAAATAACTAAACTTTAATGTATTTGTAAATTGAGCGTAATTTTTTGAAAAGCTCATAGGCACATGCCCACACCACGGATCGAACCCGGACCTCACATGAGAGCAGACAGAACTATCACTGCTCTATACTATAGGAGACAAAATATTACTACTAGATTACCTAATGAAACATATTTCGTACATAAACAAGACAATTACAAAAAAACATTTGGTAAAATATCCAAAGGTTCCTACCTAAATGTTTTAAATGTTCCAGTTTGAAGATAATTTTGATAGTCAGGAGTAGATAAATAAAGGTATGTGACGCCACTTCAAGTAACAAGTGACTCCTCTGAAATGCGTCCCTGACTCCACCTCTTGGCATCATTAGTCGCCTTTGTTGTTCAAGTAGCTAAACTATAAGTAAATCACGACGAGTCACGACTATCAATGAATAAATGCAATCAATTATTGGAAATTGAAGTTATAGTTATACATTTGACATTATTATGCAAAATTATCGGACATTCATATACGTTATTCCGGATCTTTATCCAGTAATCGTAATATATGTATCAGAAGCAAACATTTAATACAATTGAACAGAAGTTTATATTCTTTTTTATTTGTTGGAATCTAATGTACTTAGATGTATTCTTACTTGTACGACGTTCATTTGTGATCTGTCGGTGTTCGGTACCTTCGTAAAATCTCTTCATAGTTTCGTAGTACCAAAAAAATCACTTAGTTCTTGCAACTAGCAACATTTTGAAACACCATGACTCGTAACAGGTTGTTTTTCATTTAACTTGAATGTAATTATTGGTTGAATTTCAATAATTACATTGATGATGTAGGTAGTTATGATGTGAAATTCACTTGAGAAAAACTTGCTTACATTTGAAATCCGAGACTAGTGACTAGTTGCAGTCATCAAACGACCACAAGCAAAAACATTGTACATGTACGAACATTATCGCATCACTATTACCTGCATTACATCTGGCCATCATAAACTACTTGAACCAAATGAAAATAAAAACAAAATCTAATTCGAAATTTAAAATGATATAAGCGTCCCTAATCGACCGCGTTGTAAAAATCACTTTAAACGTTATTCTAATGACACTTGTGCCACTACGTTACATTCTATTATGTAAGCGTAATCTTATTTGATGTAGGTATTGGTCCGTAAACTCAGTAGGTACCACAGATCATTAATGGTCTGGTGTAGGTACTCATTCGATACTGCATGGGTAATTGCAAATAGGAACTAAATAAAATTGAATTATGTCATACATAACTCATAATGTTATCACTGTTAACATAATTGCGATATGTACCATGATAAGATCAAAATAATGCAATTCGGTGTATGTTGAATAATTGAAGTACATACCTAGGTAAAGTATAATTTAGGTGACTGATCAATTATGCTTATTTTTGTTACGTATCGTTTAGTTTCCGCAATATCGGCAAAATAATTCAGTTTTTATAAATTACAAAAATATTTATATTTTCAAGATTTCTGTTTGATTTAAATGTCTACATATGAAATGAATTTGTTCAAAACCCATGAGACATTTATTTATCGTTTGAAGAATACTACAGCCATTTAGCACACATAAAAGAACT